>CM059419.1:10000000-19460000 GCA_030378225.1 Knoxia roxburghii
ATGAAAAGCAGGTAATTGATGAAATACAAATACATGGGATGAACCAATATTTAATAATTTTGCAAACCTAGAATAATGTATAAACTAGTACATTAGACCATAGGGGAAAACTAGGGTTATAGGTAGGGTTGTTTTCTTGGAGACAAGAAGGTAGGGCTTTGTGAAACTACTGCTGTCGAAGAATTTTTATGAGAATAGATTGTTTGATTACCGAAGCTTTTGTTTTTTCAGTCGACGATGCAGTTAAAGAGATGATGATTTTTAGAAGCTAGAATTTTAGATACTTCAATAAGTTTATTTTTTAGTCACTAAATTCTAAAAAAGTCCCTAAAAAATACGAGATTGTTTTTTTTAGTTATAATATTTTAAAATATTCTTTTTTATTTATTCTATTTTAAAATATATATTATTTTCAAATAATCTAATTTATAAGTTAGTATAGATTATTAATGAAATTTTCATTATTTATTCTTTTTTGGGATTTTCTTTAAAATTTAAATTTGGGATTGACTATTTATTTATTAGTAAATTATTAAAGTTTAAAAGGATACACGGGTCAAAACCCCCCTTATTACTTTGTAAGTCCCTAATATCATAAACCAAACAATACTATACAAAATGAGTTTTGAACTACATGCATATAAAATCAGACCACCCAAGGAACTTGTGATATGATCTGAGGATCCTCTCAAGATGATATACCACCATTATATACATATTCGCCATCTGTTACAAGTTCACAAGAAGTTCAAGGCACTAGGACATATCAAAGAGACCCTTTGGTAAACATTGATGGTCCTATTACAAGAGCAAGAGCAAAGGAAGCACAAGATGGCCTTAGTATTTTGATCCAAGAGAATTATGACAAAGAGATTATTTTCAAGGACAATTATACTTCAAGGGAGATCATGATAGTAATTGTTTCTAATAGTTAGCTTCCAATTTTATTATGTTTGTTTAAGCTTTCTCGGTCATAGGACATAGATAGGTCATTTTTGCACTTTTGATTTATTTTGTGTTGTTAGGCCAATCAAGGGATTTTGTAAGTCCATTATGGATGAGTTTTACCCTTGAGAAAGTCCAATAAGATCAGTTAAACTCGTGAAGGAAGGAGAACTCGACCAACTCAATATTCTAGAAAATCTGCAGGTGTACTTAGACAAGAAGGCAAGTAGAAGAAAGAAAAGAATGAAGGAGGCCAGTTATTAATTGATATGTTGTGATTGTTGTGTTTAAGTAATTTGAGTTGAGATATAGTAAGATTTAGTTATAGATAGATTGGTTAGTCAAATAAGGTCATATATTGATCAATTAGTGAAATAAGAAAACAAATCTCTCTCTCTCTCTCTCTCTCTCTCATACCATAATTTGTAAAAGAGAGATTTGTACCATATTTTCTTGTAGTTTGGCCGGCCACCCTCTACTGTATAAAGAGGGGTTGTGTCTTCAATAAAATTATGTAAGTGATGAATTATAACTTCAAAAATCGTGTATGCTTGTATGCGACAAAAATCGAGCTTTGTTCTCATTGCATCACAAGATTTTATCAATAGTATTAGTTTATTACTATTATAGTGTCATTCTACTGGAGTTTCCTTTTAAAATCCATATCATACAAACTAAATTCCGCACTTTGTAACCATTAGAAACCGTGAGAAGCAACCTAGATTGAGGGCAACTAGCATCTATTCAATTTTTGTGGAAGAAATTGGATCAACTTGGATCAATGATTTAAAAAGAAAAGCGGCTGCGATGAATGCGCACCGAACGACAAGTTGGCACCAGCGGTGAGACACTAAAAATTTCTTAGAGCGTCATTTTTTACGTCGCACCAGGGAAAACTCATCCTCTGGAAAAGAATAACGATCTGGGTCTTCGTCGTAATCATCAGAACCACCCCTGTAGTTCATGCATTCCTGACAAAGGCTCCGAATTAATAGAATCAGAATCAATATCTTCTCTCATGCCTGGACTATTCATCCCAATTTGCAGTTCTCCAAGCTGAATATCTTCTAGGCATACGGATTAACCCGAATGTTTAAGTAATTCCCTCCCAACGAAATTTGATAAATAACTAAACCCTAACATTTTATATAATAACTAAACATTTAACTAATTTGATGAATAAGTGAAACCTAACCTTTTATAATAACTAAACTCTAACCTTTTATATAATAACTATATCATAATCCATTTAAACATCATTTCTCTTATAGTTTTCTTTAAAACCCTAGCAGCAATGTTCCTCTCTTCTCTCAAACTCAACCTTCAAAAAATATTTATTCCCCCATCTTCCCATATGGGATGGGAGAAATAAATTTGTTCTCCATTTTCGTTTTCCTGTTTTAGTTTCGTCATTCAATAAAGAAAGTTATCCCCAATATTTATTTTCTTCTATCATTCAATAGATTATCTATAGAAGGGTACAATGCCTTTTTCCTTCAGTAGATTCAGAACTATTGGTAGTGTTTGGTTGCGGCTTCATTAATGGTGTTCATGTTAGTTTTGAATACTGAAAGCTGAGCTTGTATGAAAAACTATTTCCCATTTATATCAAGTTATATGTTTCAGTTAATTACTTTGTGTTTTACATATGTAGTCAAATTATATCGTGTGACTAGATGATGAGGTGTCGGGTGTAGCACAGTAGATCTCGTCATTATTTGAAGTCTTGATATATAAATTAGGCTCGTGGCTGAGACAGTTTTGGACATACTGTTGGTTTAAGCCATTATGTGGTTCTGAGATTAGTTGGTCTAGACTAATTGAATCATATAAATATGCCCGTGGCATATTGAGCATAACCGTCTATGATTGAATTAACTTGTAATGTTCGTTTGTAGTTAATTCAAACCTTGAATTCTATCTCTTAATCCCTATATGAGAATGAGCACGAGGATTGAGCATTGCGTAGTTTGATTTGCCAAAGAGTGCGGTCGCTTGAGGCCTATAGTCTCGGTAGATTGGCTACGCGTGTTTAGTTGCATGGTGTGTTGTTGCGAGTCGAAGAAAACCGCATATCAGTGCATCCAGAGTGATGGTGCTCTCGAGATAAGCTTGAAAGGTTTATTATACTAAATCTGATCAGTGGACTCTATGTCTGGTATAGTAATAAAGTCAAGTGGTACTAATCTCGAATAATAAGAAGTCGATGAATTCATTTATCATTAAAGTAATAAATTGATGAGCGCTATATCTTTGAGATGGAGAGAATAAAGAATTAATTAATTTAGTTGTACTAGAAGCAATTCTGGTTTGGATGGTAGTGCCATAATTAATCCGTTATTGGTACAATTAATTATATATTGATTAATTGGCAAAGGTAGATTTAATTAATTAAGATATTAATTAATCTTTGTGTCAGTTGGTTGTGAATCAGTTCAGGAACTGGAAGGATCAGTGAATCCTTGTATCAGTTGAATGTGAATCAGTCCAGGAACGGGATTGAAGTAAAACACAAACTCAATAGGAAAACAAATCTTTTCCAACTTAAGGCCTCTCTTGTAGCTCTATAAATAGACATAGAGGGTCAACAACACAAGACAACAATTCACAAGTTTCATAATTCAAGAAACTAGAGAGAGAAAAATTAGAGAAATAGAGAGCTGTGCAGGGGGCGGTAAATAAGCCCAAAACTGGCAGCAGTTTTTTTTTCCCCTTCTTCACGGTCGACGGTCTGCGCCTCGTTTTCACCGGCGGGTGGCAGCGATGGTCAAGTTCCGGCATTCGACGATAGGACATCTTTCAGCAGCGGTGATCAAACGGGTCAGATTGTGTTGCTGATCAACTAGTTCTGTTGTCCATTGCCCACACAACATTAAGATCTATCTAATAGACATACAAACGATTACTTAAGGGACACGCTTTAAGGGGTCGATTCTGGAATGCATAGCACAAAAGTGAGATTTTTTACAGGGTGCGGGCAGATAATTCCTTCAATTAGTATCAGAGTTAAGGTTTTGCTTTTGCTTTGCTTGATTTATTACATGGTTTTATTACAAGTGGTTTGATATCCCTGCTATTATGGTTGTGTTTGTATGTTTTAATTAAATTCTGGGACATGTCCGGATGGTTTTTTATATGAATGCTTGTAATAGTAGGATTTTATCTATGTAATTGTCGATTTATATTTCCTAGAACTCAAGCCTTATATTTAGGAAATTTATGTAATCAAAGACGTTGTTGTGGGCGACTTGAATTCGTGAGTTTTCTGTTTGTCGTAATTTGGGTAATTCCAAGGATTACGTAGAAAATTGAGAAAACCCATACAAATTACAAGAAAACCAAATAATGAGTGGGAGCAAAACAGATGACCAGGAAGGCGACGCCGGCGAAGGAATCACTGGCAAATGAGGTGTGTGCAGCTGCAGCAGCACCAGCATCGCACCGCAATGATGCGGTGTAAGGACGCCAGTGTGCGCAAGCGTTGCGCACATGCCCAGCGTGCGCGGCCTAGTGCTTCGCACGTGAGCTGTGCGGGCATGCACAACCTGGCTCGACCGGGTACGCGTAGGCCCATTTCCTTTTTCGAGATATTTTTCAAGATCCAGATTTCAGACTCAATCCATCGGAGTGACGTGACGGGACACGAGACAAGGCAACAGATAGAAGCGATTAAAACCACAATAGGTGGGAAATTTATTTTAACGCAATTATTTCCCTTTTTTAAATTGTTTTAATTGTCGTTTACATGTTTTAGTTTTGTGTTTTATTTTACGCATGATTAAAGCATGCTGGTTTTATGTTGCATATAACTTAGGATTAGTTAATTACAAGTTAAAATCAGAAAAACCCTCAGTTTAAGAATCTAAGTGGGAGCGGGTTGGTTTTATATTCCCATGGCTTCCATTACGAATTCATAAGTGATGTAGGTGGACTTGCGCATTGGCATTAGGGCCTTCCTCCATAATGAATGAGTCCAACTCATAAGATCACTAGATTGGATTTCTAAGCGAGATGACTATAGTAAGTTAAAATTGGAGAATGCGACACCCTCTCTAACTGAGGCGCACTATCCTAGGTAATGAACTTAGATGTCACGTAATGACACAACACTTAGTGTTCAATTTGTAGTATTCCTCCCAACGAGGTTACACTGCTCTTGTGTACAGCCAAAAGCACTGACTATTAATTTCATTAATTAATAAATCTTTTGGTTTGATAGTGGAATTAATGAACTAGGTTCTTCTCGAACGAATGTGGACTAGCGTAAACATTCACACTAACATGACTTGCGTGAATCCCGGTGAACAAGATGTCGGTGGATTTAAATACTATTTTGAGGAATTTTTGCAATATTTATTTCGAATTTCATATGTACTTAAACATGTTCTGTTTATTTATTTTTACAGTTTCGATATGGCGTTTAATTCATTGGCTGTTATATTAAAAGAGAACAAGTTAAATGGTCTTAATTATATCAATTGGAAATGTAACTTGGACATTATCCTAACGGCTGAGAGCACTTCTGAGATAGATCATGTCATTGACATGATTAGTAACATCAACGAGTTTGAGGTAGTGAGAGGCGAAATCGATAGTGAAACCAAAGTCGATATTGTCCTCCAGAACTTGCCTCAAAGCTATGAGCAATTTCAGTCGAACTACAACATAAGTCAAATTTTGTGTACTTCATCCGAGTTCTTGGCAGAGTTGGTGGTGACTGAATGTCTTTTTCAAGAAAAGAAGCAAGCTTTAGTCGCAGTCAAAGCTTCAGAATCTTTTTCTGAGTCTAAGGCTGGAAAGAAGAAGAGAAAGCTCAAAGGAGCGGCTCAAGGGGCGAATTGCGCCTAAGCTGAAGATTGCAAAGAAGAAGCCGAAAGGCAAGTGCTTCAATTGCAATCAAATGGGACAAGAGTAAGTCTACCTCTGGGTTTGTGTTTACTTTGGGAGGTGGAGCCATATTTTGGAGGAGTGTCAAGCAGAAATACGTGGCAGAATCTATCATGGAGGCTGAGTATGTCGCAGCATCACAGCGAAAGAAGCAGTGTGGCTCAAAAACTTCCTAGTGGACTTAGACGTAATTCCTGAGTTATCAAGATTAATCACAGTGTACTGTCATAACAATGGTGCAATAGCCAACTCAAGACAACCATGAGCTCACAAAGGGAGTAAACACATAGAGCGCAAGTACCACCTAATACAATAGATCGTTAAAAGAGGAGACGTGGTCGTGACAAAGATAGCATCGGTAGACAACCTTGCAGATCCGTTCACGAAAACATTGACTGCTAAAATCTTTGAGACTCATGTGGAGTGTATGTGAATTGGATACTTAGCTGAGCCTTGACAGTGCTCTAGATATTATTATAGCAATAGTAGAAATTTCAGATATTCCAGTTTTATATTACTTTAAAATACAACTTTAAGTATTAGTGGGAGATTGTTAGTTTTGAATACTAAAAGCTGAGCTTGTATGAAAAACTATTTCCCGTTTATATCGAATTATATGTTTCAGTTAATTACTTTGTATTTTACATATGGTCCAATTATATCGTGTGACTAGATGATGAGGTGCTGGGTATAGCACAGTAGATCTCGTCATTGTTTGAAGTCTTAATATATAAATTAGGCTCGTGGCTGAGACAATTTTGGACATACTGTTGGTTTAAGCCATTATGTGGTTCTGAGATTAGTTGGTCTAGACTAATTGAATCATATAGATATACCCGGACCATATTGAGCATGACCGTCTAGGATTTAATTAATTTGTACTATTCGTTTGTAGTTAATTCAAACCTTGAATTCTATATCTTAATCCCTAGATGAGAATGAGCACGAGGATTGAGCATTGCGTAGTTTGATTTGCCAAAGAGTACGGTCGCTTGAGACATATAGTCTCGGTAGGTTGACTACGTGTGTTTAGTTGTTTGGTGTGTCGTTGCGAATCGAAGAAAACCGTGTACTGGTGCGTCCGGGGTGATGGTGCTCTTGAGATAAGCTTGAAAGGTTTATCATACTAAATCTGATAAGTGGACTTTATGTCTGGTATAATAATAAAGTCAAGTGGTACAAATCTAGAATAATAAGAAGTCGATGAATTAATTTATCAGTAAATTAATAAATTGATGAGCACTATATCTTTGATGTGGGGAGAATAAAGAATTAATTAATTTAGTTGTACTAGAAGCAATTCTGGTTTGGATGGTAGTGTCATAATTAATCCGTTAGTGGTACGATTAATTATGTATTGGTTAATTGGCAAAGGTATATTTAATTAATTAAGATATTAATTAATCCTTGTGTCAGTTGGTTGTGAATCAGTCCACAGACTGGATTAAGGATAAGTGAATCCTTGTATTAGTTGAATGTGAATCAATCCAGGAACGGGATTGAAGTAAAACACAAACCCAATAGGAAGACCAATCATTTTCCAACTTAAGGTCTCTCTTGTAACTCTATAAATAGACATAGAGGGTCAATAACACAATACAACAATTCACAAGTTTAATAATTTAAGAAACTAGAGAGAGAAAGATTAGAGAGATAGAGAGCTGTGCAGGGGGCGATAAATAAGTCAAGTGGGAAAAATAAATAAATAAGCCGCGTAGGGGGCGGTAAATAAGCCTAGAACCGGCAACAATTTTTTTTCCTCTTCTCCACGGTCAACGGTCGGCACCTCGTTTTCACCGCCGGGCAGTGGCAATTGTCGAGTTTCGGTGATCGACAGCAGGACATCTTTCAGCGGCGACGATCGAGCGGGTCAGATTGTGTTGCTGATCATCTAGTTCTGTAATTCGTTGCCCACACAACGTCAGGATCTGTCTAAGAGTCATACAAGCGATTACTTAAGGGATACGCTTTAAGAGGTCGATTTTTATCTTTTCGCTTTTATTAGTTATCGTAAATTTGTATGCATGATAAATTAGAAACAAAATGAAACTAAGATCCGGTGCTCGTGTGGTATTTCAAAAGGGTTTGACTTGTATTACATGAGCGTTCGGATTTGATTGATTTTGGAATGCATAGCAAGAAAGTGAGATTTTTTATTGGGCCCGGGCAGATAATTCCTTCAGTTCGTTGTTATGGCGACAGTTTGTTGATGAAGTTTGTGGATTGGTAGCGGCGTCGTTGATGATGTTCGCTGATTTGGTCCAAGGGAATTCAGTTATCATATATCTATTTATTAAATTTATGGTTTAGAGTTTTCATATGATATTTAGCGATATATCCTTGTTTGGATTAAAATTTTGGCAAGAGGTATATCTATTGCTTGATAGGATAGATCTATATAGGTTTATCCGTAGTAAACACAATAATACTTGTCATTTGTGTTTCTTTGGCTGTATATTCCTGTTGTCAATCGTTGCTTGATATTTTTCAGTAGATTAATATATGTCATTTATTTCCAAAAAAAATCATAATTCATTTGATAAATAACTGAACCCTTACCCTTTATATAATAACTAAACCCCTAACACATTGGATGAATAACTAAATCCTAACTTTTTTTTATGAATAACTAAACTCTAACTCATTTGATGAATAATTGAACCCTAACCTTTTCGATGAATAACTAAACTCATAACTCATTTGATGAATAACTAAACCCTAACATTTTATATGATAACTAAATCTTAAACCCGTTTGATGGATAACTGAACCCTAACATTTTTTATGAATAACTGAACCCTAACCTTTTCGATGAATAACTGAACCCCTAACCCATTTGATGAATAACTGAACCCCTAACCCATTTGATGAATAACTGAACTCTAACCTTTTATATTATAACTAAACCCTAACCATTTGATGAATAACTGAGCCCTAACCTTTTGAGGTTTAGGGTTTAGGGATTTTAGGGTTTTGGGTTTAGGTTTTAAGGGTTAAGGGTTTAGATATTAGGGTTTAGGGTTTTAAGGATTAGGGTTTAGTTTTTCACAAAGGGGGTTAGGGGATAGGTTTTAAACGAAAAGTTTGTAATTTAATTTTAAATTTTACTAATTACCGTCTTAATTTTTATCATCTATTGTCTCAATTTGGACTAAAATCCCCTCCTTACTCCTCTATTTTTCCCTCTTTGAAGTAAAATGATAATTTTGTCAAAATTAAGGTAGTAATACTTAAAACTGAGGCATTTTGATTTTAAAAAAATGGTAATAAATTAAAAAAATAACCGTATTTAATACTATCGAAATGGATATTGTATATATTTCTTTCTCACAATTCAACCTAAAATTTAAATTATTTACATTTCTTTCTCGTGATTCGTTAAAATGATTCATACAAAATTAGTTTTTGATATTAGAAATACATGTGAACATCTAAAATATTAGTTTTCTTTATTTTTTAAATTTTTTTTAAAAAAAAATGAATTCTAACAATTTTCGGTGTGCCCATATAGGGTCAAATACTGCATAGTTTTAAAAATAAATATATATTATAAAATTTACAAAAGTAATTAATTGGTAAAGTACTGATGTATAAACAATTAACAAAGTACATAAACATTTAATAAGTTCTTCCCATAAAATAAATGTATAAAAAATTAAAAAAATATTTTTTAAACTTTAAAAAATTAATTATTAATATTCAAACTATTTTTTAAAAAAAAATCCTCAAATTAATTTTTTAATAAAAAACAGGCTCTCGTTTTTTTAATAAGGGTAGTGTTATATCGTGCACCCCTTTTTGTTATTAGACCCCCTCTTTTTTCAAAAAAAAACCATTTAGTTTGTTAAATATCGCCCTCTTCATTCTTATTTCTCGCCCCCTTACTGTTTATCTTTCGCCCCTCGTATTATTACCTAATTGCCTTTAATTAATTTAAGAAAAATTTTATAAATCTCTTTTTAATCTACCAAAAATTTATAAAAAATATGATTAAAGTAGCATAGATGAGCAGGATTATAAATAATTTTTTTGGTATTTTTAGTAAATTGATTAAGGATATTTATATAATTTAATATATTTTTATATTTAAGTATTATAATTGGTATTTTTTAATTTATAAGAAATAATTTAAATATAAAAGATACACAAAATAACAAAATAGACAGCGAGAAATAGGCCTTCACTTTTAATAAAGGACAAAGCCCATGCTTATAGACCACCTTTGAGCTAGAAACTCAACTACGCAGCTTAAAGACCACTTTGAGCCCATTCTTTCTCTTTAAGGTCAAAGCCCAATGTAATTGGACCCAAAATTTCGATCTCGCTAACAACGTGGCATACCCGGAGTAGTAAGGCTCTGGAAGTTTCATACTCCTCAGGCACACGGAAGTAATCGTCTCCAGCGAAGCTTGGGGGAAATTACAATAATGCGTAATCCATTACCTGTAAACAATTGAAAAAAATTACTTACTATAGTTAAAGTATTTTATTTCTCCATCTTCTTAGGGCTCCATTATCGTTCTCATCAGCCGCCATCGCTGTCTCTATCATCGATTCTTATCCACTTTTGAGGTAAATATCTCTTGATCTGTTAATCGCACAAAATGTATATTTCTGATTCAATCCTTTTTGTAATGGATCGTGTATATGAATGAATACTTGTGGAATCATGAAGATGTTTTGCAATTTATGGGTTTTTGTTTATGCTGTGTGTTTGATTGAGATATGGGTTCTTGATCTTTAAGCCCTATATTTCTTTGTTTTTTATGGTTTCTCTGTTCCTCTTCTGATTTTGAGTGTCACTTTTACCCGTTTGGTGTTTAACTTGGGCATATTTAAATGGCGCTGACTTTTTGCCCTTATTTTTGTTTGAGAGTGTAAAATATGGCTTCTTATGCAAAGAAATATGGCTCGAAAGTGAGAATTGTATGCTTATTTGTCTGGCGGAATGGGAATTTTAGCTAATCGCTGATTTTGCTGAGTGGGAGATCTACTTTTGATCCTTTTGTTTTCCAATTAATCATGGGAATGAAATTCAATTGACTGGTGGGTGGTCTTTGGCTCCTTTTAGCTTTACTTGTTAAGAAGGAGAAAGCTTTTATTACTTAACTGGATGTTCATTCATTTACTTGATGGGGCTTGCTGCTTGCATGTCTGTGATAGATATGGATTCTTGTTTGTGTTCAACAATTTGGCATTTTTTTTCTTGACACTGTTGAGGTTCTGCCGAGTACATGTTCTGTAATCATGCACCCTGACAGAATTAGTCGACTTTTTCTCAATGTGAGATGTTGCTTCAAATGATATGGTTATTAGGTTTCTGCACCATTATGTAAGGAATAGATAGTTTTGGTGATGGTTGTTCTAAGTGATTGCTGTATTTAAGTTTGGGATAATATTTTCTCTACCAACTTGATTATTTTTGCTAGTTTTCAAGCCAATGATGATCTTGTTGGAATGCCTATAATTTATTCTCCTCCATTGCCTTTTGGAAATTGTTGATCCAGGTCACACCAAGAGATCACAATGGTGAGGGCATACTCACAAGAGCACATCTACAAACACCCATGGGAAAGGGTGACTACTGCATCTTGGCGCAAGTTTGCAGACCCTGAGAACAAGCGTACGCTGTCTCACATCCTTGAAGTTGACACTCTGAACCATAAAATTGACCCGGCAACTGGAAAATTATACACAACTCGAGCTATAACAATCCATGCTCCTGGGCCTTGGTTCCTTCGTAGAATCGTTGGTCAAGATATCTGCCACTGTGTTGAGTCTACAGTTGTTGATGCCAATTCTCGGTCAATGCAGTTGTCCACCCGTAATATTAGTCTTAAAAAGTTTGTTGAGGTAGAAGAGAAGATCGGCTATGAACCCCATCCTGAGAACCCTAGGGAATGGACAATTTGCAAGCAGGAAACTAGCATTCGCATCAAACCATTGTCGGCGCTTGCAACAATGGCAGAGAAGATTGAACAAAAATGTGTGGATAAGTTCCAACAGAATAGTGCAAAAGGTAGGGAAGTTATGGAGAGGATGTGTAAGTATCTTGAAGCTGAATCTAGGGGGATCTCAATTTGATGTATTAATTGTAGGTTTATCCTTTGTTGTACCCGGATGAGAGCCGAAATGCATTTTACTTGATGGAATTCGGAAGAGCATAGTGGCTGGAAGTTTGGGATGGATCTATCCCTTCTACCCATAGAATTTAGCTGTAATAAGGTATAATGTAGGAATACTAGGTTATGTCCTCCATATGTGTTCTCTTTTGACTGGCCATGAGTTCTTCAATGAGGAACATGAGAACCTAGTTGGGCTCTGAACTTTCTTTCAAGATGCTTTGGTTTTTTGTTCAATATGAATGAATGGAAGTTTTGCTAGTATTTGACATTTGTTTCTTGATTGATTATGATTTTATGAACTTAGATTATTAACACCTTAGAAAGGTGAGATAGTGTATGTCGTGTTTGGCATAACATCTACATAAGGAGGAAATAAATACTCGTGTTTTTAAATTGTTATGCGTAAAAGTTTAACATTAACTATTATTTATTTAATAATTTCACCCATTACGTTCTTGTATTATAAATTTTTTTTTCTTGAAATAATCTTTTTTCATACTATTTAGTTCTATTATTATTTTTTATTTAAAAAAAAAAAGCTTTATTATTATTTTTCGTAATTTATTTATTATTTAAAATGACATATTTTAGAAAACGTTGCAGTAGTAAAGTTGGGATCATCATAGAGAAAGTAATTAAAACATTTATTAATTTACGAACTTGGTAGTTTAGAATTCTACTATTTAATAATTTTGAGACCTGCTTTTTCCCTTTGAATGTATGAAATGAATTACTTTTAGTTATATATGCTTCTAAGGATTTTACGGTACAACATTGATATTTTCTATTATTCACTTTAATTCAAAATTAAAATTTTACATGGACCATTAAACTTATTTAATGATACTATTTATAGCCTATTTTTTACTATTTGTAGTATTATTTTCGAAATAATCTTTCCAAATTGTCCATTTATTAATTTTTAAATAATTTATCAAAATTCAACAAAATGAATATATATATTTTTATCCCAATAAAATGAATATTATCTTAATTATTTTAAACATATTTAATCGTATAATAACCAATTATAAGAACAATTCTCACACATACAGTATTTTTTAAAAAAATAAAAAGATTAAAAAAAAGGAGGAAATGGGGGAAGAAAATAATCAATTTTTTTTAAAAAAATTTCTGAACAACTACTTGTGTTATTCGAATGAAACACCGATCAATTACTAGAACTAGTACCATCACCATCACCATCACAACCGTTTCTATGGGCATGATCGCAACAATGATTTTGATTTTCATCCTCGTGATCATCGTTGTTATCTTCATCAAATGGCTTATTTTTGTGAAAAAATGCAGCATTTCTTAGAGCGGTTCTTCCTGCTACTGTTGTTGCATAGAAGACAAGGAAGTTGACGAGGACATGGTTAGGATTTAGATAAGGCTAGAAGAAGAAGAAAAAGAAGATGACGGCGTGAATTGCCTAATGGTGACTCTGGTCATCGTTAAGTGGCATTCGCGGTAATAAAAATAATTTCAAAAAATGGACAAAATAAATAAATATATTTATATATGTGTAATTATGAACAAATTATATTATGTTATTATATTATGAGAATATGTTATGCACTAAGTAAAAATAATTATTTCAGAATTCAAATGTTCTTTAATCAAATTTTTTGTGGAGAAATTTTCCTCATATCGGAGGTTCATTATCAGTGTTGATCGGGATTTTAAAATTCGTGTAATATAACTATTTTAGTTTAATTAAAAAAACTTATGACGATATGATGCTAAGATTTGATGTGGTTATAACCACAACTTGAAAAGAATCGGTAAAGGAAAATGTGAAATTGAATTTGAGAGTAATGTGTTGGTGGTGAAGTTTGAAAAAGGAGAAGAAGAAATTAGAAAGAATGTTGAGTTTTTTTTTTTTTTTTGTTAGAGGTGCATTTTAGATAGTAAACTTTGAAAATAAAATTACAAAAAAGATAGTACTATTTATAGCTTATTTTTTACTATTTATCCTAATTGACGCAATAAAAATAAACCATTTAATGCGGTGGCCCCATAAATTTATCTCGTTTCCCTCCCACCCCTAACTAATGCTCCCCTGCTATTAGTCAAAAAATGCACTTTGCAGTGTACTCCTAGTTGTACTGTACAGCAATTGCGTGGGTAATACCTTTAAGTTCACCAAAAGCCTATTCAACCAAAACAACAAAAATGTAACCACAGCTAAGAGAGATAGGGTATTATCGTTGCTCAACATAAATGGATTCTAAGATGGTTCATAGGTAACAGAGCCTAAGACACCAATGATCAACAATATGCTTGAATCTAAGATCAGCTCCAAAGCACAGGCACCCCCCTGAATCACATATCATTTCACAGGCAGAGAGAACAACTACCAAAATCAATCAGGAACTTCAACTTATAGCCTACTTTGTTGGAGCAACAATACCCCATTGTCTACTAATTTCTGTGCAAAGCAAGTGCCCAACTAAAAAATCAAGCATGTTAATCCACACCCCGATAGCTGGGGAACATCACACATTTGGCCGTCGCGAATAGCAACTTGTGGATTAAAGCCAATGCCATACCACCAGTTGGCCAATTCCGAACTCAACTTTCAACCAAATGGAGCCACTAAAACTTCACTTCAAGCCCCACTGAGCAAACAAGTTCCTAAATCCTGGAAGGGGTTCAATTGGTTAGAAGTGGGCTGCTACTTTAAAAAGGAGGTGGTTGACCACACTGAAATAGCCCACAAGTGCTAATGCAGTAGATGGGTGCTATAGCTGATTGTCAATCCCATACACCACACTAAAGTAATCGTTCTAGAAAGAAACCAAATTGTAATAACATTGCCTATGAAATTGAAAACATGAGGCATGCAATATACTACCTCCATCCCAGAAAATAGTGATGTTTGTTTTGTTAGTAACTATTTTAATTCAATAAACAAGACTATTAGTATGAAACGGAGGAAGGGCACTAAGTAGAAGCAACCACCAATCTTTACAAAGATTACCACCACTAACAAAACCAGCAAAAATGGAACGCCCAAAATGAAGAAAAGAACAAAATGGAAAGGGCAAACAAGCTTAGACCATTAACATCCATACTTATGCATCTTCTTAAAATTAATTAAATAAGCATAATTCATAATAATGTCCACAGATGTTTTCCACATGGTTCATAGATTATGCAGACCACAAAGACATCTAATACCAGATTTGATGCCATATGACCCAAACATGAAAGAACTTAATCACAATGACATTCACCAAACCGGCAAATATAGACGAATTATAAACAGGAGATCCGACAGAACATGCTGTGCTGATTTAGAGGAAGCCCTTCTGCGGTGCAGGAACATGACTATTGACCTTGTTCAAATCCAACATTTTCCTTTAGATCTTATCAAGCTTTTCCGCCCTGATTAATGGGTTAGCCTTAGCTATAGCATCTTGGGCTGCTGTTCTGTAGTCAAAGGGGCAATTATGCTTGTCTGAATAGCGGTGTGATCCGCAGAAAGTATTACCACATCGGCAATTAAACCCAGTTAAGCCAACCCGCTTCCTGCAAGAATGGCAACGGCTTGGACCCTCTTTTACCTTTGGTTCACCAGCATCAGCAGAGGTTGAAACTTGAGAAGATGGAAGAGAAATTGCCTGGACTTCCGCTGAATCAACTTGCAAGTCAACGATGCCAGCAACAGCAGGTTCTTTCCCATTCCCCTTGGATGATTCATTGACAATATTCTCAATTGATGATGCAGCAAGTTTAACTTGCTCTTGTTTCAATACCATGTCCTTGTAACATTTTGAGCACATATTCATGTTTGCTGCACTTCCAAAGAAGCCACAGTTATTAATACACAAAATGGGACCTTCTGGAGGAGCTTGGCAGCCTGTCTCATCATGATCCATATTAGAAGTCTCCTGCAATAAAGAAATATGAATATGGAAATGACTAAATTTAAAACCAAACTCCACACTTTTCTGCAGAAACGTCACCCATCAAGGCAGAAAAATAAGCTACATTTGAAACAGAATGATCGATTCATTTGTGTGTTACAGTAACAACATGCAAAACTTCAGTTAAAATAAGTTTATAACATCTATATATTCACCCAGAACCTTGCCTAGCATGAAAATCCAAATATACACTAACAAACCCATTCAGAAACCTTCACTTTGGAAGTGTTTGTCAAGACATCACCTCAGATAAATAAAATAAATTCATGCTTAGAGTACCCCCACTAAGCAAGGAAATCATCTCAAGCTTGCATGAACATGCTAAATCCTCTCCTCAATTCTTCTACGGTAATCATTCGGAACAAAGTAAAACAGGCAACAAACAGAAAGTATTACTGCCTTGTAGCATTTATAACCCCTTAATAACCAGAAGAAACAAGCAAAAAGCATAGGAAATAACTACAGTAGCAAACCCTATAACTAGTGATCCATAAAGGAAAACCATTGGAAACAAAAAGGCCACTAAATCCAAACATGAACATCCCCCCTTTGTTAATGCTAACAACTGAGCTGGCTAAAGTAAGTTTCTTTAATCAGCACCTAGTGAAAACTAATACTCATAAACTTAAGACACAGTAAAGCTACAAACACCATACGGAAGGGGGCAAGGGGCAAAATTCATCATGTTCACATCAAGCATACATGCAGAAGGGCTTTTATTCTGAAGATTAAACACAAGCCTCAAGCATCGTAAGTGTATAATGAATTGAATTACACTAAACACTTCAAGAAATTTTTTTTGGATTAAACTAAAACTTTAGAAGGGCAAACTTTTGGATTCCCCAAAGCAAAAGCCCATTTAATCAGCGCAAGTTAATTAAACACAAAACAAGAACGATACAATCTTTGGTTACAAAAGAGCACAACTCCTATAAAAACACTAAAGTAGCAAGCACAACAAAACAATTCAATATAACAGCAATAAAACTCATGATTTACTCGAATTTAAACTCAAAAAAACACATGCCACAAAAACCAAATCCCTAAGAAACCCATTAATTAAAAAAAAAAAAAAAGCTTTACAACTGATCTCGACAACTCTTTGAAATTCATGCAAAAACCAATCTTGAAAATCCCAATTAAATAATTGATAGATCCAGATAACCAAAAAAACGTCGATAAAAAAGAATTAACATACAGGAAAAAAGAGCGAGAGACAGAATTAAACCTGACCGCAGAAGGGGGGAAAACCGGGAGAGAGAGAGAGAGAGAGGGTGTAAAAAGAAAAAGAAAAAAATAAAAAAGATTCCGTGAATGTTTGGAAGAATAAATATTTATATTGAGAAGATTAATTTGGAAGTGAATTCTTTTCTTATTCTTTATTGCATTTATTTCACGCAAAGAAATGAAAGATTTTTTTTAAAAAAAAACTGTTTCTTTTTTGGATTGATTTATCACTTATCAGGAGAGACGTGTTGGAGTTCTTTTTGCTCGATAAATGAACTTTAAGATGAAATTCCCTGTTTCTCCTTAATAAAATATTTAAATGATGGTTCTATCTTTTTCATCTAGATGGTCAAAACTGCCATTCATCCTCCCTTCTCCACAAAGAAATACTCTCCCATCACCAAAGGAAAAACAAAAGAGAATCCAACCCTTTTTACTAATCTCGATACTTGAACAGTTTGTTCCAAAAGCGAGGGTCAAACGAGGAAGAAGATCCAATCATGCTTCGTTCGGATCTGTGCATGATTAGATTAAATTCTTGAACGACCTATTTACAAACAAAATCTAAATTCTTGCGTCATAAACTTTCCTTTGAACGACCAACACTTAACATAATAGTTCGAGTTTTTAATCTCACCATACTATATGGTGAGACTAAAAATCTAGAAGTCCTACCGATCGGTTAGACTTAATCTTTGAACGACTGACGTCCACACAAGTCAAAAACATTGGATGGTTGGAACATAAATTAGGCATTCAATTTTTAAATCTCACCATATAGAGGGACTAGACGTGTGTTAGTCTTACCATATGGTGAGACTTAAACTGTGCAAAACTAACCATTGGTTGAGGTATAAAAAAGGTATAGTAATATACAAAAATTTGAATTAAATACCAAGAAGATGTAATTAGTAATAACGTGAAATAATAGAAAGGAATAGGTTTGAATTTATTTTTAATTTGTCTTAATATACAACATAATTTGTTTTACTTAATAAATAATAGTAGTTAACTATAATTAATTAAATTATTGCTAATTATTTTTTTGCCTATATATAGTAGTGGCATTTAATGCATTTCTATCACTTTCCTCCATTTCACCCACATTTTCCAATAAATTTTCACTATTTATCACATTTTACCAACTTTGAAATAAGTAGAAAATTACAAAGAAAAGAAAGTCTCTTTCAAACAGCAAAATATATCTTACCCCTAGGAGTAATACTTCTATATGTAGAAATAATTCATTTAATACATTGGTCTCCCTAAATTTGCCTCGTTTCTCCCCCTAAATAATGCTCCCCTGCCATTTGTCAAAAGGGTACATCATAATTGTCCTTCTAATTATATCATATAAGAATTGCAAACGAACATGATTTGACTTATCCTATGAATCCTGTTTAAAGAAGTTGACTCTTAAATGCTACCTCTCTTTTTCTTATTTACCGGCCCTTGAATTACCATTGCCCCCTTCCCCTAATTAATAAGTATGAAAGAGGGAGCGCGCTTGCCCCGGGGAGGGGGGATATTTAATAACTCCCTTGGAAGGAAAGAAAGTTTAATTTAATCCTACTTGTGTTTGTTAAGAATTGGTAATCATTTTTGTACAAGGATTATGTCAACATTATTAAAATGGTTAAAAACTTGTTTGTTCATTAAACTTATTCAATAGTATACTTTTGCCTACTAAACTTTTTAACTCAACTAATTACTCATTGAACTTTTAAATGGTAACATTTGTGATACTTCCATCCCATAACTAATGAAAAAATTAAGAATAGTTAATTATTTAGGGGCAAAAAAGGGAACCCAGTACCTAGCATTCTATTCCCTTTACAAACCTTTTACCTCATACCAATCTAGCCGGACAAACACAGTACCTCTTCTTTCACCCTCTTTAATTCTTCGTTGTAGCCTCTGATCGCCTTTTTTTTCTATTGGCAACCAAATCCAACAGTAGGAGATACAACAAAACAAATCCAGATGAGGTGTGGTTGTGGGGTCGATCTAGCCGAAAAAGAGTCAGGCTGATTTGCGCACGAAAACTTCGGCGTGGAATAATTCTTGGATAGCAACCCCAAACTTTTGCTTTTTCATATACCCTCAATAAATGAGAAATAAAATCTATGCATTGCCCAGATTCCCTGGAATATTTTGAAGTTTGGGTACCTATAAATTAATGAACGATGGCCCAATAATTCATATTGGTGGTTTTTTATAAACAGCAGCCGCTGACTATAATAATTTGACGAATACTCTATATTTTGCCAAGAAGACCTGTTTTGTAGCATATTATGTGCAAGATACCTTATGTGGATCTGAACTTTGTTGTGTATAAATCTCTGAAAGATTGGTTGAACACACAAGACGAAGAGTTATCGGGCATTGTTCCGTCGAATCAATCTGGAATCAACTGGGCAACAAATTTAATAAACTGAGGAAAGAAAAAATTGCAACCCTTAATTTTCCTTGTTTCTTGGTTTGCCTGGCTAGAAAAGAGAAGAATATGAAGCTGCATTGGCTGTTTTTGGATTCAGCAGCCAAAACCCAAGGCTACAAATCTCATCTTTTGCGCTGTTTGTGTCAACACCAAAAATCTGAGATAAAGTTCTTGAGAAATAATTTAAGATACACAGTCCTGATGTGGCAAGATTAGAAGGAACCTAGGTGGAGTGGATCACACTTATGGCTTTTGATTTGTGTCCTTAGAGATTGTTTATTCTTAATAAGCATGAAAAATTTAAGGGAAAAAAACTACGGGAAGAAAAGACGACAGTGGGAGAAGAACAATTGGATAAATTTAATTGGGTAAAAGTAAAATTGGGAAAAGTATGTTAGTTTTGAATACTGAAAAGATATTGCTTGTATAAAAAACTAATACCCAGTTGACATATCGTTTATGTTTCAGTATTAAATTATTCTTTTATATCATATATCTAGATAACGAGGTGTAGAAAGACACAATAGATCTCGTTATTGGTTAAAGTAATGATGTATAAACAGATGCTCGTAACCAAGATAGTTTGAATATACTATCGGTTTAGGTTATCTTGTGATTTGGATAATTAGTTTGTTTAGACTAATTAAATCATACGGATGTGCCCGTGGCATATTGAGCACGACCTGTTCGGGATTTAATTAACTTGTACTGATCAGCGTAGTAAATTTGAACCTAATATTCTAATCTCTTAATCCCTAGACTAGAGTGGGCACGAGAGTTATATATCGTATGGTTTGATTTGCCAAAGAGAGCTTAAATTGAGACCTAGATTTTGGTAAGTTGGGTATGCGGTGTTTGACTTCTATATGTGCCGTTGCTTGTCGAAGGAATCCATGTACTGGTTCGCCGGGTTGATGGTGCTCCCGAGTGTTGGAATTGAATACATAAGCTATGCTTGTATTGTACATTTTCCCAGTTAATATATCAATTTATGTTTTGATTATATTTTGTTGTGCATTATTTGTCCATTTATATTATGTAGTTAGATGATGAGGTGTCTTGTGTGACACAGTAGATCTCATCATTGGTTAAAAGACATAATATATAAATGAGGTTCGTAACCGAGACAGTTTTGGAGAAACTGTCGATTTAGGTTATTATGTGATTCGGATAATTAGTTTGTATAAACTGATTGAATCATATATATATGCCCGGGCCTATTGAACTTGACCATTTAGAATGATTTGTCTTGTACTGATTTAATAGACAAATCGTTCTTAGTATTATATCTCTTAATCCATAGACTTGAGCGGGCATGAGGATTAGACATAGTGTACTTTGATCTGCAAATGGGTGAGGTCAGTTGTGGCGAATAGTCTCGGTAGGTTGGGTGCACGTGTTTAGTTATTTGGTGTGCTGCTGATTATCGAAAGAAAATCATATACCGGTGTGTCTGGGGTGATCGTGCTCCCGAGATGAGCTCGTTATGTTTATTGTACTAAACCCAGCTGGTGGACTTATGTCCGGTATAGTAAAAAGGTCGAGTGGTACTAGTCTCAGAATTAAAGAAGTTAACTAATTAATTTATCAGTAAATTAATAAATTAACAACAATATATCTTTGATGTGGGGAGATTATGAATAAATTAATTAAGTTGTTCCGAAAGCAATTCTGGTGTATGTTGGTAGTGCCAAAATTAATCCGTTAGTGGTACGATTAATTTTTTAATGGGTTAATTGATTAGGTAGAATTAATTAATTGATTAATTATTCCTAAGGGTTAATTAAGTAATTAACAAAGTAGAATTATTTAATTAATTAATTAAGTCTTAATTTTCAATTAGAATTAGGAAATCCTAGAGATTGGGAAATCTAATTGGATTTGATTTATTCTATTAGATTGGTTACCTAATTGGATTTGGAAACTAATTAATTACCTAAACCCATTAGGAAGACCAATCCTAAACCAACTTGGGGTCTCTCTTGTAACTCTATATATAGACAAAAGATTAGCTATTACACATATACAATTAATAAGTTTTCAAGACAAGAAAACTAGAGAGAGAAAACATTTTTCTCCCTCTAGCATAATCTCAGGTGGCCGATTATTGTCCCAGGCGGCGGTCGGTGGTTAATTCCGATGGCGGCTGAAATTCAGGCGCCGACGAGCTGCAGAATTTTTTTCTGGCAAGTGAATTGTGGTGATTTGCTGATCAATTGTTCGTTAGATTGTTGCCCACACAACATACGAACAAAGTCTTGAGGCATATAAGAGAATCACCTGAGTAAACGCTTCAATAGGTAATTCTTATGTTTTCGCTTGTAATTAAGAATTTATTTGTTGCGTGATAAATCGAATAAGTACATAACAAGATCCTGCGCAATGTTATTTTAAGCAAGGGTTGGAATAGCGATTGTGCTAGCATCTAGGTCTGACCAGAGATTCCTATTCTGGAATGCTTAGCACGAAAGTGAGTTTCTGGCTAGGTCCGGACAGATAATCTTTCATCGAGATGAGCTCGTAAGGTTTATTATACTAAACCCAGCTGGTGGACTTATGTCCGGTATAATAAGAAAGTCGAGTGGTACTAATCTCGGATACCAAGAAGTCAATGAATTAATTTGTCATTAAATTTATGAATCGAAGAGCACTAGATCTTTGATGTGGGGAGATAGAAGAATAATAAATTGAGCGCGAAGTAAATTCATTTTTGAGCGGTAGTTCCATAATTGGTCCGTTAGTGGTACGACTAATTATGCGTTGGACTAATTGACAAAGTGAATTAAATAATCCTAAAGGTTTGATTAATATTTAATTGACGAAATGGGTCATACGAAATAATCCTAAGGGCTCGATTAATATTTAATTAACGAAGTGGGTTAAGGAATTAATTCTAAAGGTTCGATTCGAGTTGATTAGTCTAGGGAAGACTAAGAGAGTCAACGAAAGTCCAACACTAAGGCCCAACTCAAAAGCCCACTAGGTCTCCCTTGAAGCTCCCTATAAATAGCTAATGTTAGGCACTTAAAGACAATAAGAAACTTGGAGGCAAAATTGCCTAGAGAGAGAAGGAAAAGCCTAGAGAGAGAACTTCATCTTCTTCATTGAGTTTTTTTAGTTCTTTCTCGAAGTCAGTTTTTGATCCTTCTTCTTCGATAGAAACTCAGCCCGAATAGATATTTGGTTTCCCGGTTTGATTTGTAGCTTCTGCCGGTTTTCATTTTGCGCCGTCGCGAGTTCCGATTGGCCAACGATTTTTTCGGGACTCTTGGAATTCTGGAGCATATCATTCAGGATTTTCGGTGTTGATCTCCTTTATTTTGATCGGTGATCCGTCGGTGTCCTGTCTAGATCACGACCGAATTCTTTTTTGGGTTGTCCGGCAAGGCGGTCATAGGCTGCGCATAGTGGTGGTTGCGCAACTAGTCTCCGAGCAACGATCTGTTTAGGCAGATTGAGATTTTTCGAAGCGGGTTTCTTTTGGATTTCTTCCTTAGTGCTATTAGTCGCCCTGTGGATAGTCGCCCACTCGATTTCGGGGTTGTAGGAGTTATTCTCGGGATTCAAGGTAGTATTCATTGATTTCAGGCTTTGGGTTTTCTTATTGCTTAGGACATGCTTCAAAGGTATAATCTTTAAGTCTTCCGCTTTAAATTAAAGATTTAATTTTTAGCGTGTCATTTTAATAAATCAAATTTGTATAAGCATAGATCCGTTCATGGGAAATGATTTAGAATTTGGGCCAGATCGAAAGTCTCCGATTCTGGAATGCATGGCATGAAAGTAAGATTTTCAGTTTAGCCCGGAACAGATCTGTTTCCTTCAAGGTAAAAGGGGGTGAGTAGTATGTTTTTTTTTTTTTTTTTTCCCTTTATAAAATTAAGGGCTACTTGGATGGAGGGTTTGGAATTCATTCAATGGATATCAAATCAATTTAAGTTGTTTTGTTCACTTTTATGAGATTCAGAATAGTAGCCCATTCCCTATAACATTACAATGGCTCATTCCTGTCTTTATTGGAGGGATTGGGTGACGGGAATGGTTCAGCAACCACATCTCCTTCCTCCTCCTCTCCATTTGTCACTCATTCATCCACACACAATACTCTGTTTGCGTCTTCAATCGGGCTCCTCCTTCATATTTGGTTCAAAATCGTCAATACATTTGGAAGTTTCAACAATGGAGTAAATGGGTTTTGCTGGGTCTCAATTAGTGGTCAGATACATTTCGAAGTTTCAACAATGGAGTAAATGAGTTTTGGGTTGGGTGAAGGTGGAGTGTGTTTTGGATTGGAAGACGAAGAAATTATGATGTCTTTTTTTTTTTTTTTTTTGGAAAACTTTCTAGAAGCTTGAAGCTTCAACAAAGGAACAATGGGTTAACGCGGGTTTGCGGTTTGTGGCTATGGGGGGAGGAGCTGTGTGGTGGCCAGTTGGGGTTTGTGAGGTGGAGGAGGAATTAATGGTGGTACTCTGCTGGTGACGGGAAAACACAGAGCAAGAACAAACAAAGCATACAAAATTTGTTATAAAAATTGGCATTTTGCCATTCTATTGCTTTCAAGAAAAAAAAAAATGGTGCTGAGGAAGAATGGGGTGAAAATGAGGAGATAGTGGTGGCCGGATAGAGAAGAGGTAGAGAAAGAGGAGGGAGGGAATGGATTCCAAGAAATATACCAAGCATCTTAAATTATTCACATTCCAATTTTAACTATTCATTATCATTTCACCATACAATCATATCCATTACAATTCTCATTTATAATTATAAATCAAGCAGCCCCTAACTATTTATGAACATATTGGATTTTCAGTCGGGTTGGATATGGATACACAACAAAAGTATCACAAGTGATACAATTTAAAAGTTTAGTGATTGATTAGTTAAGTCAAAAAGTTCAGTGACCAAAAGTATACTATTGAATAAGTTTAATGGCTTTTACAAGTTTTTATCCCTTATTAAAATAAAAATGTTGGACAATGGGTTTAAGTGGCTGATGTGAACCAATTTCACATTATTTTTTATTACAATTCATATCATGTTATGCCTACATTTTTTTTAGATTATTGACCTAAATGTGCTTTAATTGGTGACTTATGACATCATTTGTATGATTTGTAGGTTCTTACATGTGGATGGTGAATTGGGGATACATTGAAGTTTTGGAAGATGAAGTGATTAAAAGAGCAGAATGAAGAGGAGAAAATAAGAAGAAAAACAAAGGAAGTTCGAGCACACAACCAAGCACGACCTCGTGATGTGTCGCGCAAAACCACCCGAGAGAAGGCCCGGGCAGTGCACGAGCAAAACAAAGAAGAATTAGCCGAGACAGTGCTAGTGTCGTGCAGAAGTACCCAGAGTAGGGCACGTCTAGCACACGAGCTTACACCAAGCCATGCCTTCAAATGGAAGTGCTGAGAGCCGAAAAATTCACAACACATAAGGTTTAGTTGGCTAGGGTGTGTGACCTCATGCCAGATCGCACCATGTCGCACCTTTCCTAATCCAGCAAAAAGTCAAACATACCCTGATGACTTGCGAGGAATAAATTCCTAAAATAGAATTTGACTTTATTTTTAATACAATTCTTCGTATAGAACACAACAATCCTTACACATTCGAACACATAGACAACACGTAGATAGCTTTTAGATAGAAAAACCATAGAGAGATAAGCTCTCCAAGAAGAACACACACTTTTACACTATTTTTACGCACAGTAAGTTATTCTAGTAGTTTTTTTAGGATTTTACCAAATCCAAGGTGGCCACAAGTGGAGAGGAACCATATATTTTGTGTTCTAATGACTATTTTGATATTTAATTTGTTATGGGCTGCTTATATTCTTATTGTTTATGGTTTATTTCCACCGTGGGTGATGAATTTGTGATATGGGCTGATGATTTTTATTGTTGATTTATAGATCTAATTAATGAGTTGAATGATTATGCTTTTGTTAGGACTGTTCATGGTATATAGACTTTGGTGCCTTTAATTAGTTGGTTTGGGCCTAGGGACTCTAAACTAGTATGGGTTGCATTCATCTAGTACATAGTTGGGTAAATAACAAAAGGTAGGAGATTTAGACCGGACCAAGGCTAAATTAACTATCGGTTAGAAGAATCTATTGTGCTTCTTGCATTAATTAGGTGCGACAGACCAATAACCACTTAGTTAATCAATTCTAGGGACGTCAACAAAATCTCAAAAATAAAATCGAGAAGTTACCAATGAAATGAAGTTATGCCATACATGATGATATTTCTCACACCTCTACTACCTAAATTGAAGTGAAATTACTCTTTAGTTGGCTTATGATACTAGCAACCTTGAAAATCAATAACTTGCACTTTTGAATCAAAAGAAAAGAAAAACCAAGCAATAATTTTTTTGTGCTCGTGTGATCCATACTTTAATTTCTATACGATAAATTTATACTTGAACCTAAAGTGAGTAAAGGGGAAATTTTTATTACTTGTTTGTTTTGGTTATGAGCACCACACCAAGTTTTTCTTGTTGAGTCTTGTTTAGTTTTTCTTGTTGAGTTTTTTTTTTTTTTTTTTTTTTTGGTTGAGTTTGTTGATTTTTAGTTATGTAAAGAACATATTCAACTGAAAAGGAAACAAAGTCAAGTGAAACTGAAGTACTAGCATTGAAAAAAGGCGCTAAATCTACATGGAAAGTAGAGCTTATTAGAAGGATCGAGTTTCAAGCGACGCCGGAGGAGACCGAGCTGGAGCTATTACTACTACTCCCATCCAATCTGTGGAATGATAATTTCGGAACGGAAGCTTGAAAAGGGCACAGACTTTTCCGTCGGAAGCCGACCTGTTGCCGGCGATCGCCATAAATGGTGACTGATAAGGTTTTGGATTATCCTTTGCTCTTTTGGATTGGGAGGAAGCTTTTTGTGCGACGGCGTTTTGGTGGAGAAGGCGGTTTACAGGTGGTATTTTACGAAGCGGATAAGGAAAGCTGCGACTTCAAATAGCTGGAGGTCACGTAGATACGCTTACTCCTTACTTACCCGTCTAAAATATATTTTCTACTTCGCCACCCATTTTCTTACGTCATTAAATTAAAATTTTTTCTCTCTCCTCCCTCCCTGCTTCAGGATCCATCTTCTTCCTCCGCCTCTTCTTCCGGCCGCCCCTTTCATCCCCATCGGAGGTAAATTTGAGATTTTATACTCGTATTTTTGATTTGAGATTCCGATACAGTTCACCCATCGGAGGGATTATATAGTAAATTGAGAATACAGAAGATTTGAAGTTAGATCGGATCTGATCCAATTCTTCCACCGCAACCACCGCGGTCGTTATACTCGGCATTGGCAATTTATCCCTGTCGAATTGAATTGAATCAAATTCCGAGATCGGTGAATGCAATGGCGACTAGATATTGGATAGTGTCTCTCCCAGTTCAATCCAGCTCTCCTGCTTCTTCGCTGTGGAGTCGCCTTCAAGAATCCATCTCCAGAAACTCATTCGACACCCCGCTCTACAGAGTCAGTCCCAAAATTTACTTTTTTTACTTATCTATATTATATGATCGTCAAGGCAGCCAAATAATTTATTTTTACTTTATGTAGTTTAATGTTCCAAATCTTCGGGTTGGGACACTGGATTCGCTCTTAGCACTCAGTGATGATCTTTTGAAGGTGAATTTTCTTTGATTTTGGAAATAATAATCTCTATTTTGTTTTCTGTTTCTTTTTTGCCTACTGAATTTGGAACTTTTTTATTGGGATTTTTTTTCTTTTTTGCAGTCAAACAGCTTCATTGAAGGTGTAACGCATAAGATACGCCGTCAGATTGAAGAACTGGAGAAGGTCTCCGGCGTTCTCAGTAGCTCTCTCACGGTTGATGGGGTCCCCGTCGACTCCTATCTCACCAAGTATCTTTCCAATTTTATTTATTTATTTGTTTTTTCGGTTTTTTCTTCTTGAAAATTTCCTTCCGGACTGGGATTTGATTTGTTTTTACCCTTAAGATGTTAAATGTCTTGTTAATGCGTGTTATTGATAATGTAAAATAGGTGTTGAAAAACGTTATTTGTGAAAGTGAAAAAATAAGAAACGGGATGAACGTCCACAGAACCTGCTTCTGACAGTTATTACTGTTTCATGCAGATTCGTGTGGGATGAGGCTAAGTACCCCACAATGTCCCCATTGAGGGAGATCGTTGATGGAATTCACACCCAAGTAGCCAAGATTGAGGATGACCTTAAGGTAACATTGAGTGACACTCTGCAGTCTGCATATGTATGCATTCCTCCTCTTCCTCAATTCCTTGAATCATAACCCAAAAAAAGGCTTCTGAATGTTGGATCCAATAGTAAAGGAGGTTCATTCTTGGGCTCTCAAAGTATTTGATTTTGTAAGGTAAAAAAGAATGATTCTTGATCCAAAAGGGGGTGTCTCTTATCAGTGAAACTAGTGGCAATAATATTTACATAAAAGCTTCTGAATTATTGTGTTCCTCTTCAAACATAAGATGCTGTGTGTTTGCATCATCTATATAACTTCAATGTCTCATGGTGCGAACTGGATTATCAATTGAGCTTTCAAATATGAAACACTCCCCCTCCCTCCCACTCCCGACCCCCGCCGTATTGGTGTGTGTTTAATCTGTTTCACTGATGTATGTTGTTATTTGCTGAATATCTGTAGATGTTCTCTGTTCTCAAGCACTGAATTGGCTAACTGTTTATTTTTTCTCTGTCCCCTCCCACCCCCACCCCCCACCCCCAACCTAAATATAGCATGTGGTCTACCTTACATATATGATACACAAATTCCGTTGTTGGTTTCATTTGATAGGTCCGTGTTGCCGAATACAACAATGTGCGTAGTCAACTGAATGCCATAAACAGAAAGCAGGCTGGAAGGTGTATACTAAATTTTCTTGTACTAATCAATTTAATTTATTTTCTAGTTTTGAAGATGGATATTAAGGTGCAATATTGTCATGACAATAGATTAAGAACTAACTTTGGTTTTGCTGTTATTAAACTTCACCTCTTTCAGTTTAGCAGTTCGTGATCTGTCCAATTTGGTGAAGCCGCAGGATATTGTAACATCAGAACACTTGACAACTCTACTTGCTGTTGTTTCTAAATATTCTCAGAAGGATTGGCTGGCAAGTTATGAGACACTCACTCAATATGTGGTAAGAACCCATTTAGTGGATCGTTTATATTAAAGTGAAGTATTGGCTAGCAAGTTATGTGACACTCAGTTCACCATCGATGCATGCATTTGCTGGGATCACATTGCTCCAGTTCCATACATTCTGCTCCTGATTTTGTATATCATGCATGCTTTTCTTTTTCCCTGGGGTGGTGGGGGTGGGGGGAGATAATATAAATTTTCAAAGCACCTGAAAACCTAAGCTTCCTTTGTTCCTAATATGTTGATTTATATGTTACAGGTCCCCAGATCCTCCAAGAAACTATATGAGGACAACGAGTATGCTCTTTATACTGTTGTGCTCTTTAATCGTGATGCCGATAATTTCAGAGCAAAAGCACGTGAAAGAGGTTTCCAAGTAAGTATTTCAATGTTACATTTATTTTTCTGTGGGCTCTTGTTGCAGTAGATGGATTTTGTAAGGGATATGATTGCTGAATGTTCATTGTAAAATTGGTCAGATTCGCGATTTTGAATATAATTCAGAAACTCAAGAGAGTCGGAAGCAGGAGTTGGAAAAACTTTTGCAAGATCAGGAAAGATTTAGAAGCTCTTTGCTACAATGGTGCTATACTAGCTACGGAGAGGTAAATTTCTTTATTAGAATCCATCAGAATAACTCTGTTGATTGGACTAGTTTCACATTGGTTTTACTAATAAAATTTTAACTTCTTTCTTCCTTTCAAATGTTTCTTTTACCTGCAATATAAACGTGTGGCATAAATTTCAAAGGCATTTGATGTTTGTTTCTTCAAGAGTTGAATATGACATTTCAGGATGCTCAATGTACACTTTTTCCATTGAATTTTGTGGCTGAGTAGAATTAGTGAGAAAATTGTGAAGTCGTGAGGCAAGTCTGTTTATATTTCCAAACTCCAGAGGGGCTCAAGTTCTCCTAAAAAAGCAATTAAGGTTCTGAAGTACTGTTGTTAGGATCTACTCCCTTTTTTTCTTATTATAAGAGATGACCACCTGCTTCTCACAGACCAATAAAACCAATGAATGAGCCTATATTAATTAGGTATTTTTTCATTTTTGCCCGTAGTATGTGGTAGCATTTAATGAATTAGGAGAGGTTGTTGAGAGTAGTGAGAATAGTTAACTTTGGAAAAAATTAATAAATTCATCCTAAAAAATGAGAGAACACCTTGTTCTAAAGAAAATGGGAAAAAAAAATGAATTTCTCTCTCATATTAACGAACATAGGGAGTATTTATCTTAAAAATTTGAGGCTGCTTGTTTAAGTTTTGGATGTAATGACATGCATTATATTGCTTTAGATTTCTTATGCATTTCTTTTGGGCTCTTGTATTTCCCCGTCTCCTTGTTGAATTTTTTTAGGGGTGAGAGAATCGTAAAGTGCAGAATAAAGTCCTCAAGTCTCTCTTTGTTTATCTGCGAGTTTGGTGAAATACAACAACTAAAATTCTCAGTGTGAAAATGGTTTTCTTTGAAATTGAACTCTGTTTCTTTAACAAGTTAAAGAAGTAACTCTATGTGGCCCTGATGAGATTTGATCTCTACCTCCAGTTCATTTCTTTTTCTTGCTAGATGTATTTCTCAAAATCATCATCACGTGAGATAACCTGTAGGTGATGAGCAGGAGACTGAATTTACTTTCATGCCCAGTTTTACTTCTAGTGGTTTTAGCTTCCGCTAAAATCAAGCAGCCATAATGTTTTAATTTGGATTGGGATATTCATTGTAGGTGTTCAGCTCCTGGATGCACTTTTGTGCAATACGTGTGTTTGCCGAAAGCATCTTGAGATATGGTCTTCCCCCATCTTTTTTGGTAAGTTTCCTATTCTGCAATGTTTGTCTGTGGATTTACTTTTACTGTTTGAGTTCATCATGTTTGTGCTTGTTTTCACTTGAAAAGGTTTGGTGTATTAAGCATTTGAACTTTTATGTTTCAGTCTGCTGTCATGTCACCCTCAGTGAAAAGTGAAAAGAAAGTACGCTCAATACTAGAGGGATTGTGCGATAGTTCAAACAGGTACTGGTTCATCTCCATTTATTTCTCTTTAGAGGATCAAGTCATGTGGATTTTGTTGGTTCGTAACCTTACTTGGAGTGATGTTATGTTAGCAACCTACTCTTTTCTAACCTTCAAGTGTTGCTCGATTCATTCAAGTATTTATTGTTTCTCTTTCATTCTGCCTCTAAACTTTGGTGTGAAAACTATAACACGAGGCTTTTGACTAGAACCTAACCCTTCAGGTGAAAAGGTTCATGTAGTTTGAGTTTGGTTGTTGTCTTAAGTAAGATGAATCTGTTCCTGACACATTCTCTTCCTCCAGCGTATACTGGAAAACTGAAGACGAAGGAGGGGCGGCGAGTGGTTTTGGGGCAGACGCGGAAGCGCATCCTTACGTCTCTTTCACCATCAACCTCATTTGAGTGGGTTGCAGACTTATGACTCCAGAATTCATTGTTTCATCATCCATCCCTTTTTGGGTTATCAGAATAAGGAAATATCTGCACTTGTATATCAAGAGATATGTTATGTAGCGCCTCCAGTTGCTTATTTAATAGGAAAAACCTGGTTGTGATGTAGTAAGGGATATAAGAAGAAGAGAATAAGTACGTGGCTAAAATTATATTTAACTGTGAAGGTGGCCGTAGTTTTGGAGGGAAGTTAAATTAATATTCAATTATTTGTTGTATAAAGAGTTTGCTTCATCTAATTATTTACCCTTGTTATTATGGTATTTAAATGATCAATTTTTTTAATTGCAATTTATGCTTTAGCACTAATTTATAGCAATCAACTGGAATCATTGATGGGCCAAAATAAAATCATGTTTCCTCATTAGTATCTATTGAGTAATAATGATGCGTTTGCATCTTTTGTAATTGGCAAAGCATTGCAATTGGCAAAGCAAGGAGAAGAAGGGAAGAAGGTTTATTAGTTACAGCTCCATGTGTTTTTGGTTGCAAGAGGAATAGGTGGACCAATGGGGATGTGCCATATTAGCTGGAGTAGTTAGTCAGATTAGTAACACATCAGATGAGTAATTAAACTTGTAATTTACATAATAGAACAGCACTTGTATATAAACAAGAGGCTCCAGACTTTGTATGTTTTGTTTTTTTTTTTTTTTACACAATGAAAACATGAAAAGCTTTCACACTTCGTGCCTCTTTCATCTCTCTCAACCACTTTTTTAGGGTTCTTTCATTTTCTAACATTTTCACAAATTCAGCTATTGATTAGCAGAATTTGCACATGGTATCAGAGCTATAGGCTCGATTTGAGACGGCGAATTGAATATTCGGAACAGATTTCCGAAATTCATAATCACAGAATATCTCATGGAAGATCGTAAGGGAGAAAACCAAGTCACTGGAGATGAAATATACTTTGAAGATTTCTTTCCAAGTGAGCTGATACTTTCATCGGATGAGCTTGAGGAACAGCTACAGGTGCACAACTCTTAGTATCCAGGTATGATACTCGTTCCGCAGTTGTTGACTGATAGCAACTTTAATATTTGGAGAAATTCTATGGTGAATGCGTTGGAAGTAAAGAACAAATTTGGATTCTGTGATGGTAGTATTCCAAAACCTGCAGTAAATTCGCCTTTGTATAGAAAATGGAAGAGAGTTAATGGACTTGTTGTGTCTTGGCTACAAGCTGCAATTTCAAAGGAGATAGTTAATCAGTTTATGTATATGAATAATGCGAGAGTTCTGTGGAATGAAATCAATGAGAGATTTGGAGTTTCCAATTTGTCTTTACTGTTTTAGCTAAGAAGAGAGATTTCAACTATAAGACAGGGAAATATGCACATTACTACTTATTATGGGAAAGTTAAAGAACTCAGGGATCGAATAGATGAATTGAAGCCTAATCTCCTAGGTACTAGAATTATCAAGAAGCTGCTGACTAGAGAGAATAGATCAGTGCAATATAAGATTGGAATGAGAGATACATCGGGTGAAGTCTTGAGAGAATTGGATGAAATTGCTGCATAAGAGAGGTCTATGGAGTTTTTGATGGGAGTAAACGAAGAATATGATGCAGAAAAACATCACATTCTGCTTATGGATAAAATGCCTTTTGTAAGCAAGGCCTATTCAATATTAATGCAGGCAGAGCAATACAGGCATGTCAGTTAAGAAAGATTATGGGAAGAAACCTCAGGACAGGGTTGACAAAATCAAGCTATACTGCACTTACTGCAAGAAAACAGGACACTTAGTTGATAAGTGTTTCAAGCTACATGTATATCTCGATTGGTGGGAAACAGCTAGGAAGAAATGATGTAAGGCTAATTGTGTAGAGGCAGCAGAAACTCCTTTGGATGAAAACACTGAGGATCAGGTTTAGAATGAAACTTTATCCATTGCAATAAAAAAGGGAATGGAGGCACTGCAGGCAGGGAGGCTGAATAAAACCTCTTCATTAACTGGAAAAACTAATGCATCAGTCAATTTTGCCCACATCACTGAGTTTGCAGGTAGTACTTCTGTTCATTTTGATTTCAGTGCTTTATCATTTGCTAGTTGTATGGATAAGTTTTCTTGGATTGTAGATACTGGTGCCACCTGCCACATGATTAGTTTTAAACACATGTTAATGAACCTGAAATCCTTTTCTAAACCTTGGTTAGTTTCTTTACCTGATGGTAGTCATCAAAAGGTAGAATGTGTTGGTGATTATCAGTTGTCTAATGACATTGTCCTTAAGAATGTGCTCTTCTGCCATCTTTCAAACACAATCTGATCTTTGTACCTACACTGTCTAAAGACTCAAATTGTGGTTTTGTCTTTGTTGGTGAACACTACTGGGTGTAGAACCTGATGACTTCTAAGGTTCTAGCTATTGGAGCAGTGGTGAACAACCTTTATACTTTTGATAAGCATTCCTTCATAACTGAATCCACAACAAAATTTCAAGAGCTAATAAATTCCAGAGCTCTAGACTTGAAGATTTTTTATGATCAGTTTTTATTGAAGAAGTCTTCTGTTTTTTCAGCTTGCAATAATAGTGTGTCTACAAGATTCCTTGGCATCTTAGACTAGGACACCCTTCTGATCTTGTAATAAGACATTTGTCTGATGAATTGCCTTGTTTTGATAAGGATCATGATCCCGATTGTTGTGACGTTTGTCCATTAACCAAACAAACTAGAAATTCTTTCTCTATCAGTTACTCCAGAAGTACATCAGTATTGTACAAGTTATATATGGACCTATGGAGACCTTTCCGAATTCCTTCTTTTAATAATGCTCAGTATTTTCTCATTGTAGTTGATGATTACAGTAGAGCTACCTGGACTTTTTTTTTTTTGTGAAATTCAAGTCTCAAGTTCCTCTATTAATTCATAACACTATCCTACAATTACAAAATCAGTTTGACACTAAAGCTAAGATTGTACAAACTGATAATGGTTCTGATTTTTTGAATTCTCACTGTTAAGACTATTTTGCTAGTTAAGGCATTCTTCATTACAAAAGTTGTGCCTACACCCCACAACAAAATGGTTTAGTAGAAAGGAAACACAGACATCTTGTCCAGGTAGCTAGAGCTTTGCTCATTCATTCCAAACTGCCTAAAAAATTCTGGAGTGAAGCCATTCTCACAGCCACTTACTTGATTAATAGGCTTCCAACCCCAGTCTTACAGTGGAAAACACCTTTTGAACTTCTATTCAATCATTTACCTTCATATATCCATCTCAGAACTTTTGGTTGCCTTTGCTTTGTGTTGAATAAGGCACCAGGGAGGGATAAATTTGATTCTAGGTCCACTAAAGGTGTGTTCATTGGTTATCCAGTAGGACAAAAGGGATATAAAGTGTTTTTACCTGATCAGAATAAAGTAGTAATTTCTAGAGATGTGGTTTTTCATGAACATGTATTTCCAGGTTCATGCAACAATTCAGAAAATGTTCCTGAACCTGCAGTTTCATTTCATAATTTCACTGAAATTGAACAACCTGAATGTTCTAATTTTAGTCTAGCTAACAGTTATCTTTTTCAGTGCCAAATTCCAATCTTTCACCTTCTTATTCATCCAGGGATGCTTCTCTTTCAAGCATTCCAGAAGATGTCTCAAATTCAGACATCAATCCTGTTCTTTCTTCAGGATCTCCTGAAAAATTATTTGCCCGGGCCTAGCCAGAAACTCACTTTCGTGCTACACATTCCAGAATCAAAATCTCTGGCCAGGCCTAGACGCTAGCACAATCGCTATTCTAACCTTTTCTTGAAATAACATTGTGCAGGATCTTGGTTTGTACTTATTCGATTTATCACGCAACAAATAAATTCTTAATTAAAAGCGGAAACATAAGAATTACCTATTGAAGCGTTTACTCAGGTGATTCTCTTGTATGCCTCAAGACTTTATTCGTATGTTGTGTGGGCAACAATCTAATGAACAATTGATAAAATAATCACCACAATCCACTTGCCAGAAAAATTCTGCAGCTCGTCGCCACCGAATTTCTCTTGCCACTGCCGCCTGTCGGAATTAACCACCGACCGCCGCCTGGGACAATAACCGGCCGCCTGAGATTATGCTAGAGGGAGAAAAACATTTTCCCTCTCTAGACTTTCTCTCTTTAGTTTTCTTGTCTTGAAAACTTATGAATTGTATATGTTGTAATATTTAATCCCTTGTCTATATATAGAGTTACAAGAGGGACCCCAAGTTGGTTTAGGATTGGCCTTCCTACTGGGTTTCTGTTTCCTTCAATCATGTTCCTGGACTGATACACATGCAACTGATACAGGGATTCACTTATCTCAATCCAGTTCTTGGTATGATTCACAACCAACTGCTACAGGGATTCACTTATCCCCAATCCAGTTCCTGGTATGATTCACAACCAACTGACACAAGGATTAATTAATTACTTAATTAATTAAATCTATCTTTGTCAATAACCCAATACATAATTAATCGTACCACTAACGGATTAATTATGGCACTACCATCCTACACCAGAATTGCTTTCGGAATAACTTAATTAATTTATTCATAATCTCTCCACATCAAATATATAGTGCTCGTTAATTTACTGATAAATTAATTAATTAACTTCTTTAATTCCGAAACTAGTGCCACTAGACCTTTTTACTATACCGGACATAAGTCCACTAGCTAGGTTTAGTATAATAACATAACGAGCGCATCTCGAGAGCACCATCACCCCAGACGCACCGGTACATGGTTTCCTTTCGACAAACAGCAGCACACCAAGCAACTAAACACGTGCACCCAACCTACCGAGACTATTGGCCATAATTGACCTCACCCATTGGCAGATCAAAGTACATTATGTCTAATCCTCATACCCGCTCAAGTCTAGGGATTAAGAGATAGAATACTAAGAATGATTTGTCTATTAAATCAGTACAAGACAAATCATTCTAAATGGTCAAGTTCAATACGCCCCGGGCATATCTATATGATTCAATCAGTTTAGACAAACCAATTATCCGAATCACATAATAACCTAAACCGACAGTTTGTCCAAAGCTATCTCGGTTACGAACCTCATTTATATATTATGTCTTTTAACCAATGATGAGATCTACTGTGTCACACAAGACACCTCATCATATAACTACATAATATAAATAGACAAATAATGCACAACAAAATATAAATCGATATCTTAACTGGGAAAATGTACAATACAAGCATAGCTGATGTATTCAACTCCAACATCTCATATTTCTTCTAAACCACAGTCACCTGTTCTAATCAAAAAAAGCCACAGAACAAAGAACCAACCAGCCTGGATGAGAGATTTTGTAATCTCTCAGAATCCTAACTCTGCTTGTCATTCATGTGTGTTTAATGCTAATCATGTACAGTTTGTGGCACTTTTATCTGCTCTACAAGAGCCTTATTCATATAAACAGGATAGCACTGACTCAAAGTGGATATAAGCTATGGAGAAAGAGTTGGAGGCACTGGAGAGTAATGGAACCTGGGAGCTCACACAGTTGCCAGATGGTAAAGTAACTGTGGGATGTCGCTGGATCTATAAGATTAAACATAAATCAGACGGATCCATTGATAGGTACAAGGCTAGGTTTGTTGCTAAAGGATACAATCAAAAGGAAGGGGAGGATTACACTGAAGTTTTTTCTCCAGTAGCAAAGATAGTGATTGTGAGACTTTTGATTGCCATTGCTGCAGGATGTAATTGGCCTCTTTATCATATTGATGTGAACAATGCCTTCCTGCATGGATTTCTGGAAGAGGATGTCTACATGGAGGTTCCTCCAGGATACTTGAAGGCTAGAAAAGGTGAAGTTTGCAAGTTGAAACGGTCCCTCTATGGCCTAAAACAGGCTTCTAGGCGGTGGAATAAGGAATTCACAAAGAAGGTTATGGAGTATGGTTTTGAACAGGCTGCTCATGATCATTGTCTGTTCTTTATGCATACAGGAACTACCAGTGTGTATTTACTGGTCTATGTGGATGACATCTTGATCACAGGGTCTAATGAAACTGCAATCAGCAACATTAAGCAGTTTTTGGATCAAGCTTTTGCAATCAAGGACCTAGGAATAGCTAAATATTTTTTAGGAATAGAATTGGTAAGATCAGAGGATGGGATATTAGTGAACCAAAGAAAATATGCTATGGACATATTGGCAGATGCAGGTATGATCAAATGTACTGCAGCTTCAACACCATTCCCTCCAGGATTGAAGTTTGCTTCTGAAGATAAAGATGACTCTCCCTTATTAGATGATCCGAAGAAATACAGAAGGTTGACTGGTAGGCTGTTGTACCTAGGATTCACAAGCCAGACCTAGCATTCTCTGTACAACAACTAAGTCAGTTCATGCATACACCCCGCTTGTCTCACTGGAATGCAGCAATTCACATCCTCAGATATCTTGTTGGGACTGCAGGAAGAGGATTATTTTACTCAAGCAGTAATGATTTCTCTTTGAAAGCATTTTGTGATTCAGATTGGGAATCTTGCAGATCAAGCAGAAATGATTTCTCTTTGAAAGCATTTTGTGATTCAGATTGGGGATCTTGTAGATCAAGCAGAAGATCTATCACTGGATTTGGAATTTTTCTTGGAGATGCATTGGTATCCTGGAAAGCAAAGAAGCAGACCAACATAGCATCTTCCACTGCGGAGGCTGAGTATAGAGCCATGGCCAGTACTGTGAGAGAACTACAATGGATTACTTATGTGATGAAGGTGTTTCAGGTGCCAGTGGCTCTACCTTTACCTTTTTATTATGATAATAATGCAACTATATACATTGTGGAGAACCTTGTCTTTCATGAAAGAACAAAACACATAGAAATAGATTGCCATGTGTCTAGAGAAGCTTACAAAGAAGGACTAATCAAACCAGAACATATAGCTTCAAAGGAGCAAGTTGCAGACTTATTCACTAAAGCAATTTCAGTCCAAGTGTTCAATTATCTGCTGTCCAAGCTGCAGCTCATGGATGCTGGCTTGAGGAGGGGCTATTGAGTAGTAATGATGCGTCTGCATCTTTTGTAATTGGCAAAGCGAGGAGAAGAAGGGAAGAAGGTTTTTTAGTTATAGCTCCATGTGTTTTAGGTTACAAGAGGAATAGGTGGACAAATGGGGATGTGCCACATCAGCTGGAGTAATTGGTTAGATTAGTAAAACACATCAGCTGAGTAATTAAACTTGTAATTTACATAATAGAGCAGCACTTGTATATAAACAAGAGGCTCCCGCCTTTGTACGGTTTTTTTTTAACACAATGAAAACATGAAAAGCTTTCACACTTCCTGCCTCTTTCATCTTTCTCAATCGCTTTTCTAGGGTTCTTTCATTTTCTTGCATTTTCACAAATTCAGTTACTAATTAGCAGAATTTGCACAATATCCTTGAAAAGACTAAAATTATGGTGCATTTTTCTTAGTATCCTTTTATCTGACTTTGAGAGCAAGTTTCACATTTTTCTTAGGTACCCGATACGTTGAAAAAAAAAAAAAACAAGAAAAGAAAAAGACCACAATATTTAAAATATGTTAAATGGGTCAACCAAGTTAAAACAGAACATGTTAAACGTGTTGATATAGAATATCTCATATAATTTAGGACACATTAAAATCCATCTAATACCACAGAAGGGTTATAATATAATGGTTGGCACTCCCCGAGTCATTCGACTTTTTTCTTTGTACCAAAACAAAAATTCCATCTAATACCAAAATAAAACCATCCAACTTAAAAATACAATATTATGAAAGAAAACCATCCAACATAACAATACAATATTCTAAATCAGTACATCCCATTAAACATAAAATATATCTATACAAAGTTAGAATACATCCTATATAATATTCATTAACCATATGAATAACATAAACATCAAATGAATAGCATAAAAGTATACGAATAAATTCATTGTAAGCATAATTGAAATAATAGTGACTAATTAATACAATAAAATTATCAATATCTCACATTTACCTACAATTTTAATATCTATTTTGATTGAATCATCAAACACATCAACATTACCACTCCAAAATTTATCAACATTACTTGTCACGACATCCATTACAATGACAATAAAAATGACGTAGATCGCTACAACATGAAAATGAAAGAGAAGAACAAATGATTGAGCATAGAAAAATGATTGAGTGCAAGAACAAGACCACGAAAATTATTCATTATATTCTGAATCAGTACATCCCTAACGCCAATTCCCGATACTACTTCCAGCTGAAATATTGCTTTTTAGAGTATACTTAACATGTCCAATTCTTATACTATTTTTTATAGTATACTTCAAGACAAAAGAAATATGGAGAAAATTTAACATGATATTGATTAGTGATTAATTAACTAGTTCGATACCCCTTCTCCATGCTTTCTTGAACTCTGGCCACTGAATTTATAATACAGGATTTTAAGTGTATCTATAATTTTATAATTTTTGTTACTTCATCTCGAACTAATCAGTCTCAGAATATTCTAAATATTTTGTATGTAAGATTTTTTTTTTTTTTTACACATATTTGCAGATGCGATATATTTGTAAATGTGCTATATTCAAGAAAGGAGGTTACTAGTTACAACCTCAGTTTTTGGGGAGATAGTCTATAGATTTTGATAAAATTGCCCTTTTACTTAAAAAGGGGGAAGAGAGAGGGTATTGTAGTGGGTAATTTAGTACAAATTAGGGCGATAAAGGGTAAGAAGTGGGGCGGTAACTAGTAAAACTTTTCAAGAAACATACAAGAAGTTAGAAAATTAGTTAAACAACATAAGAGCTGGAAATATGATTTTGGTTTCCTGAATCTAAGTCGAACCCTTTTCCGAAAAACCAAAGAATTCATCAATTTTTCCGAGTTCAAAGCTTCTTCTTTCTAAATGTATATGGTTTTAAAGCCGTTGATCATTCGTGGTGAGATTGTTGAAGAAGAATCTGAGTGGGAGAAAGAAAGATAGAACCTTTCTATTTTCGTACACCCAGATTCAACTGTATTTCTGCTTTTTGTTTATGTTTTTTTCCTTGTTTGGAAGGATATAATATCTCAATTATAAGTAGCTGGATTCAAGGGATACGGGAGAAAAGATAGCCAAGATTGCATCAAAATGCCTGCAATTGAAACTCCTTATACTTTTCAGTAGCAACAATAGTTCAATCTTCCAAAGATGCCAACAAATGGAGCTGTTGTTGTTGAAGTGGAATTTGCAAAATACGAGTGCTGCAGTCTGATTGAAGAGTGCACTGACACATATATCAAACGAGTCATAGAGCGGTTTCAGGGGCGTTGGATTATATAAGAAAACAACTTTGGAACGTTGAACCAACTCCCAACTTGCATATATTATTGTAGTATTTACATATCACAAATGTGCTATTTAGAACAACATCACTGATTTGGTTGAATAAAAAAAATGGTCCCTTTATTAAGAAAAAAAAAAAAAAACATAATATGGTTCAACATAATAGGGCTCATCGAGCCCATATATTAAAGGCTCGAGCTGGTATCGAGCCGAGTTGGAGTTCGGTCAACTATAAGCTCGGGCCAAGTTTTGCACGAATAGCTCATTTGCTCCCCTAGTCCACACTACAATCGTTATATAATAGTACTAGGATTACATTGCAATGTGTCTTTTGAAAAATGTCAGGACAACATTGGCTAAGGGGGAGGGGGAAAGCAATGGACATTTCCCGCGCGGGGGGGGGGGGGGGGGGAGGGGAGGGGGGGGGGCACATTAAATGACAAAAGATTATTGCACTCAATCATTTTCCTATGCTCAATCATTTGTTCTTCTCTTTCATTTTCATGCCGTAGCGATCTACATCATTTTTATTGTCATTGTAATGGATGCCATGACAAGTAATGTCGATAAATTTTGGATGGTAATGTGGATGTGTTTGATGATTCAGTCAAAATAGATATTAAAATTGTAGGTAAATGTGAGATATTGACAATTTTATTGTGTTAATTAGTCACTATTATTTCCATTATGCTTATGATGAATTCATTCATATACTTTTATGCTTTTCGTTTGATGTTTATGTTATTCATATGGTTAATGAATATAATGAATGCTATATAGGATGCATTCTAACTTTGTGTAGATATATTTTATGTTTACTGGGATGTACTAATTCAGAATATTGTATTGTTATGTTGGATGGTTTTATTTCAGAATATTGATTGAGTAGAACAAAAAATCATCCATGACCATGAATAAAAATCATCCAAAAACAATTACAACAGAAAAGGAACGATTAAAGACCAAAAAAAAAAAAAAGCAAAATTTCACCTGGAAGTAGTATCGGGAATTGGTTTTAGGGATGGAAGTTGTATGAGGAACATGTGGATAAGGATCCTCTGTGATAAATTTTAATTACTTTTTTGTATATATTATATTTCATGTTAATTTATATACATTCACAACATATAATCTTAATTTATTATTTTTATTTTCATAATTTATTTTTTCCATATTATTTTTTTTATATATATTTTTGAAAATTTTTTAACAATAAAAATCATATTTAATAATTTTATATGCCCTAACCCCCAAAAAAAGTGAACCCGTCGTGTTAAAAAATATAAGAACGCAAATGATTATTTATTACATAAAAATCAATCGAAAATACAATATAATCAATTAAGATTATATGTTGCGAATGTATATAAATTAACATGAAATATAATATATATAAAAAATAATTAAAATTTGTCACATGGGATGTCACATAGGATCCTGAGCCCATGTATATAGGGAGTGTTTGCTTAAGTAGAGAGGTGGGGAAAATTTGGTCTGATCCATTAGGGGGGGCTTAGGATCCTCTGTGACACTTTCCTGTGACACTCCATGTGACAAACTTTAATTACTTTGTCTATATATTGTATTTTCAGTTAATTTTTACGTAATACATAATCATTTACACTCTTATATTTTTTAACACGAAGGGTTCACTTTTTTAAAGGGTTAGGGTATATTAAATTATTAAATATAATTTCTATTGTTAAAAAAGTCTCAAAAATATATAAAAAATAAAATAATACTAAAAAAAATAAAGTATGAAAATAAAAATAATCTACTAAAACTATATGTTGTGAATATATATAAATTAACATGAAATACAATATATAGACAAAGTAATTGAAGTTTGTCACATGAAGTGTCACAGGAAAGTGTCACAGAGGATCCTAAGCCATTAGGGGGTAATAGGATCTAAATTAGGGAATTTCTCCCTTATAATTTAAAATCTAGATTCATTATTGACTTGGATGTTAAGGTTATATATATATATATATATTTTGCAATTGCTATACTATACATACATACAAGCACCAAGTTTTGGTGCTCTTATAGGAAGGAGACCCTCCACAATCTATTTAACTTAGTGATCCACGAAATCAAAGCAGCCAAAGCCAAGCGGGAAACCTAATTTTATCGATTTGTATTAAAATAATTTTGCTTTTAGCCTACGGTTTGGTGTCCTTTCACTCTCCTACAAGGATTATACAAGGAATTCCGGGCAAAAAAAAAAAAAAAAAAACAGGACTCGCCCCCCAAATTTTCTTTTTTTCTTCTTAATCACTCCTCCATTCTTTTTTTTCTTTTTCTTAAAAAAGCACACTCACTTTTTTTTTGTAATCAATATTTTTTTAAAAAAAATTAAATCATATATAATTTTTATTTTTAAATATAAAATAAAATAATTTTTATTTTAAAATTCATGTTATACAAAACATGAATTCATATTCATATCATATAAAATATAACATGATTTTATATCATGCATAGCAGACTTTCATATCAAATATAACATAATGTATAACATACTTTCATATTAGATAGAACATGTTTTCATATCATGCATAGTAGGGTTTCGTATAATATGAATCCTTATATTGTCTGATATAAATGCATGCTCTATTTTTGTTTTTATTCGTTCTGTTGTATGATATGAAATCTTGTATTTTCCGACATGATCTCTTATATTAACTGATATGATATATTATGTCTCTTGATATGAATTCAAAATTTACATGATATGACACTTTCAATTGTATGATATGAAATCTCGTGTCTTCTGATATGATATATTATGTATCCTGATATGATTTCTTATATTAATTGATATGATATATTATGTCCCTTGATATGTCAAGATTTACATTATATGACACCCTCAATTGTATGATATGAAATATTGTGTCTTCTGATATGATATATTATGTATCTTGATATAATTTCTTATATTAACTGATATATTATGTCCCATGATATGAATTCAAGATTTACATGATATGACACCTTCAATTGTATGATATGAAAGATTGTGTCTTATGATATGATATATTATGTATCATTATATGATTTATTATATTAACTGATATGATATATTATGTCACCTGATATGAATGCATTCTCTGCTTTTTATTTATATCCGTTTGTTGATATGAATTCAAATTTTACATGAATTCAAGCTTGATATGAATTCAAGCTTTACATAATATGAAATCTTGTTTATCATTTTTTAATATGATTTCACGTTTTACAATTATAAAATAAATAAAATAAAAATTAAAAAATATTTTTATAACTTTTTTTAAAAAAATTCAAAAACATAAAAAAATACTGAATTTTTTAGAAAAAGAACGGACGGAAAAAAGTCTCACTGAAAAAAAAAAAAGAAAAGAAAAACTACCCAAGATATACAAGAAGGAGAGAAGGGAGAAAATAATGAAGTGGGCGGACAAATATGACTTAGTGGCAATACATATGCACCTAAAAGGCATAGGTTACTTTGACAAACTCACGCGCATGAAAAAAAAAAAAAGTTGCCTCTACAGCCGCGATGTAGTCTATTAATTATATCCCCAAATAGTTATTACTTTTGGGGTAGAAATAAAATTGCATGGTAATCTTATAGGACCACAATATAAATTGCCTTTTGTGTGCGTGTTTTTATTTTTTAGGAGGTTTGGATGAGGAAGAAATATTTACTCGAGAATTTTTTAGACCAAACTGTTGCGTGGATCCTTCAAAAATTAGAATTACACCATTCAAATAAAATTGAAGGATTACTTCAAAAATAAAATAAAAAAAATAAAAAACTTGAACGGTACAATTCATTGAACGGTTCCATCAAGGGGTGGGGCTGAATTTTTGTCATTCAACCCCTCGTAAACCCCTTGATGGAGATGTTCTAAGTGACATGGTGTAACATGATTATTTCAACACTAACACATCAGAATGACACATTAAAGGTTAAGGAAAGGTTGGTTGGGTTTCTAATATTGGAGTTTTTAGCATAAAAATGCATTGTTTCAGCATTGTCGGAAACAATCATCCATCAACTCCATATCTCTGCTCTACAACTGCTCAAAGTCAGAGGATTGGGCATTTTTCTGAAGATCCATATCTTTTGTGCGTCAAGAATTGGGCATGTTTCTTCACAATACTCATACATTTTGCATTCAAAATACACGATGTGTGATTTTCATATTCCGTCCAACCAAATTCATCATTCCATTTGATGCACAATAAGAGAGATTTTATTATATCTAATTTAACACCAATTCTTACAAATTATCCTCTAATGCGGGTAGTTGTGTACTCATCAATTTTTATCACCTTCCTAATTGGTAAAATGTATATATTATTCCAATAGAACCTTATTACTAAAACACCCACATTCAAAATAAATTTATCCAATTTAATATTTAACCTAGAAAACTAATTCAAATATGTTGCTTAAAAAAAAATCAAATATTTTAGAAATACTTTCACTATTCATAAAACAGGTATTATAATATTTGAAATCTATGAGGTTTTTTTTTTTTTTTTTGGGATAAATTTGATCATAGATTATTTAGGGGGAGAGTTCTCAACAATGCCAGTAGCTAGGGAGAGAATTCTGAAAAAATTCATCAAAAATATAAGTTGGAGAAATCTTATCCATAGAAAACAAGTTAGAAAACAGTAACTTTAAAACATTTGAATTGGCCATCAGCCCTTTCTTAAAATGCCATTAATATTTACCGCCACCCTCTATTATTTCCCTTGATTTAAATACCCTTAATTTTTAGATAAATTCCTAAACCTCCCCACCCCTCCTTTACCCTCTCTCCATCTCGCCGCGGCCCCGCCTCCTCTCCCTCCTCCTCTTCTTCTTCTTCTTCCCACCGTCACCGCCGCCCCGCCTCTTCTCCCTCCTCCTCCTCCTCTTCCTCTTCTTTGGCGAAGAAGAAAAAAAGACATTGGCGGTGATTTTGGCCGTTTCCGACAGTTCCAGCGACAAGGAGATTCCGGTGATGATAGGCGATTTCTGGCAACAATGGGCGATTTCCAGCGATGGTAGGAGGTTTTCGGTGGTGGCGGTGGCTTTCGGGGATGGCTGTGGCGGCAGAAGATAAGGGACGGTAAATTTAAAAAAAGGGTGAAAAATAAAAAATGTAGGGGGCAATTTTGGAAAAGGATAAAAAATAATAGGCCAAATTGCTTTTCTTTTTTGTCTATTTTTAATAGGGGTAGTTGTGCTTTTGGTCCCAAATAATAGTACGACTGCACTATTGATCCCTTAACATTTTTTATTAGCATTTTTAGTCATTTTTTACAAAAAATTTAGAAAATAACGGATTAACTCATTTGATCGTTAGTCAAACCTAATTTTTTCTTCAAAATGATTTATACAATGATGTTTCCAATCCATTTTATGATTCGATTCCTCATGAATATTCAACCCCTTTAAATTAACTTACAATCCAAAATGACGGTCAAAAATCTAAATGGGTTGAACATTCATGAGGATCCGGATCATAAAATTAATTGAAAATATCATGGTACAAATCATTTTGAAAAAAAATTAGGTTTGACTAAACGATCAAATGAATTAATTCGTTATCTTCTAAAATTTTCGTAAAAAATGACTAAAAATGCTAATAAAAAAATTTTAAGGGACCAATAGTGCAGTCATATTATTATTTAGGACCAAAAGTGCAACTATCCTTATTAAGAAGGAGCAAAAAAGCTATTTTTCCAAAATAATAAAAAGGCTTAAATTCATTTTTGATCCCATAATGGGGTTTTTTCTGGTTTTGGTCCCTCTTTTTATTTCGTCACCAATATTAGTCCCACTTAATTTTTTTTGTCAATAATAATTTTTTTGACAAAACTATCCTTTGTCGAAAAGATAACAGAAAAGCGTCGCCTCCAAAAGCCTTTTTTTTCATAAAATATTTTAGACTTTCAAATATATGGTTTTTTAATTTCAAATGATTTTATTTAATGATAAAATTTTAATAGATAAATTATGTGTAAAAATAGTTATAATAAATAAAAAATGAATATGAGGCCAACGAGAGCGAAGAAAAAAACTATGGAGAAGAGAGGCGGCGCATTAGTGCTCTAGGCAGTGTGCATGGATTGTGCGTGCAGAATGCGTGGCAGTTTCGAGCAATGGAGATCATCCTTTCCTCTTCAAATTAATTTCAAACGATTTCAATAATTTAGATATATATTTAATCCTACATCTACTTATCTATCTCTTCTCTTCCATCGTTAAAATTTTCTTGAAAAAAAATTTAATTTTTAATTTATAAGGATTATTAAAAATGTACATATATAATTATGATTTGATACGGTTGGGAGGGAATATTCGAAAGCTCCGTTTTATAAATTGCGAAATCGGTATGGGCAGATAGCTACTTGGCAATACATAGCATACTTGGCATGAGGACTGAGGTGTATTGCTACGTGTGATTTTGGGTTTGGCAGCTATATATTTGTTCAATTGAGTTAGGGTTTTAGTATTATAGCTGACAGAAGACGCAAGGCTGCCGTTCCAATCCCAGAAGGATCCCCCAGAAGAGTTAGATAAAATAAGGAGCATGACACTGCAAGAGGTGACGGCGGCAGCGGCGCAAGCAATTGCTGTAGCAGAGGCTGCAAAAGTTGATGCCGAAGAGGCTGCAAGAGAAGCAGAGACAACAAAGGCAGATGCAGAAGCAACAATGAAGATACTAAATGTGAGACAAATCCAAGAGATGATGGTTCGTGTTTCACGGACATTATGAATTTGATACATTTGTTTGGTCATATATATTATTATTTAGAATTTTTTATTAAAAAAATGATTGTGCGAGATGAGAAGTTAATGAATATTTTATGTTGTGAATTTTTTATTTTTAAAACAAAAACATAAAATGACTCTGAATTAGTCAAACTTGTCGGCCCTAGCTGCTGTCTCTTCTCTCCCAAACTCCACATTCATAAAAATATTATTATTTTGTTTTCTTGGTTTCAGTTTCGTCATTCGATAAAGGGGATTAACCCCAATATTTATTTTATTATTCTTTCAGTAGATTCAGATCTACTTGTAGAGTATTGTTCCTTCAGTAGATTCAGATCTACTGGTAAAGTTTCGTTGATGGTGTTCATGGTTATTATGACAGTTTCGTTGGTGATGTTCGTTAGTATGGTAGCGGCGTCGTTAATGATGTTAGTTGGTTTGGTCCAAGAAAATTCAGTCATCATATATTTAATTATTAAATTTATGGTTCGGATTAAAATTTCGGCATGTGGTATATCTATCGCTTGATAGGGTAGATCTATATAGATTTATCCGTAATAAACACAACAACAACAATGATATTCATACTTGTAAGTTGTGTTTCTTTGGCTGTATCTGTTAGCATTAATTATTTTGATTAACTCAATCATAGATTGATTGACATAATTTTAGTAGCTTTAGCTGATTGATTTAGATTGATTGATGTATATATTTAGAAGATTCTAATACCTTAGTTAGAACCAACCATTACGGTAGATTGATAATCAATTAAGGTAGTTGATATTGTTGCCATAACATGTAATTCATCCTTGTACTATATTAGGCTGATTAGCCATGAATAGAAAACCAAGAAATCATATTCACAAAATTCAGTCTTTCTAAAATTCTTTCATGGTATCAGAGCGTCAATCGGTGAGAGTTCTAAGAGTGCAGATGAATTGTCAAAACGTAAGACAATCTCCCGGTATGATTGAACTGCCAATGATAACTCTGGCAGCATAATCAGTCAGGTACTGTTGAAAGAAGAGAACTATGCAGAGTGGTCAACATCCCTGCAGATGGCTCTTCAAGGAAGAAAAAAATTTGGCTTTGTGGATGGTTCCATTGCTCGACCTTCAGAAGAATCCAATGACTTGGAGGACTGGCGGACCATTCAGTCACTTATTTGCTCATGGATTATGAACACTGTAGAACCGTTTCTATGATCATCTATCACAACAACGAAAATCGTAACTGCAAAGGAATTGTGGGACGACATCAGAGAACGTTTCTCTGTTGTGAATGGTCCAAGAATTTATCAATTAAAAAATGAGTTGGCGGAGTGCAAGCAATTTGGCCTGAGTATAAGTTCTTATTTCGGAAAATTTTAAAAATTGTGGGGAGAGCTTTATAGTTATGAACCTTTCGCGGGATGCTCAACTTGTGTAGTGTGTGCGTGTGCATCAAACAGATACTGGAAAAGCGCCGCAAAAAAGAAAAAGTTCATCACTTTCTCATGGGTTTGGACGCAGGTTCGTACGGGACAGTTCACTCAAACATTTTGGCGTCAGATCCTTTACCTGCTTTGAACAAAGTATACTCTCTGATTTCTCAAGAAGAGAGAGTTCGGATGATGACCAAACAGAAAGACAGTAGTAGTACGTTGCTGTGATGGCATTCGCGGCTCGGGGACAGAATCGAATACCGGGAAGAGGGCGACATCTTGTATGCTTAGTTTGTAATAAGGGCGGACATGACATTACCGCCTATTTTGAGGTAATTGCTTTTCCCAAAGGTTGGAACTTGAAATCAGGTGGAGTAACTAGGTCACAGAATTTGCAAAATTTTGGTGGTCGCGAAAGTGGCGTTGGACGAGGACCTTGGTCCAGCGAAGGTGGTGGTCGAGGAATTTGGTCCGGAGATGGTGGTCGCAGTCGTCCGGACTTCTTCGCTGGTGGTCGTGGAGCTTCAGTTCGCGGCAGGAGCTCTCGTGGGCGAGGAGGTGGTCTTGTGGCCGGACATGGAGTCTTTGCTGGGCATAGTGGTGAATTTGTAAATGGGCCAGCAGTTGCAGCTGTTGGGCCAATTAGTAGTTGGCTGCATGACAAACCTTGTAAAACTAACAACTCTTTTAGTTTTAATTCTGCAAGGCCATATGCTGGGCCAATGGGCCAAACTGGTGGCAGCCCATCTGATGTTTTTAGTATGGCAGCCTATTCAATTAAGCTTCAAGACAATATGCCCAGCAGCTTGGCCCAAACAAATCGGCCCGAAATGTCAAATCTCAATCCTGACCAATGGGCTCGCTTGGTATCTCTGCAAAATAAGCCCGAATTCATCGATAAATTGACGGGTAATTATGTTTCTAGTCGTTGGATGCCTGATAGCGGGGCCACTCATCACATGACGGCTTCTGAAAATTATTTCTCGATATTATATGATATTATTTCTAGACCTGTGCAGCTTCCTGATGGGTCAGTCACATTGGCAAATAATGCAGGAACGGTGCAACTCAGCAGTCATGTGACGTTATATGACATGCTATATATTCCTGATCTTAGATGCAATTTAATTTCTTTACATCAGCTGTTGGACCAAACTCGTACTACAGCCTATTTTACTAATCAATTTTGCCTCTTCAGGATCGCACTTCGAGGATGCTAATTGGAGTGGTAGAGCAGGTGGGGGGCTTGTATTTTTTTCGCGAGATTGTGAGTACAGCGGCAGTTAGAGCAACGAATAAAATTTCTCCAGTTTTCTGGCATCGCCGTTTAGGCCATCATTCGTTTCATGTTTTAAAACAATTGTCTTTGAGTAGTTCAGTTGTTTCAGAAAATAAAAGTTGTGATGCTTGTTTTCGAGCAAAACACAGTCGTGATTCTTTTCCTCATAGTATTAATAAAGCTGTTGCAATATTTGATCTTATTCATTGTGATGTGTGGGGACCCTATCGGGAACCGTATGTGTGTGGTGCTCGGTATTTTTTAACAGTGATTGATGATTGTTCTCGTACTATTTGGTTATATTTACTTCGTAATAAGACTGAGGTGTCCCAGCGTATTTTACAATTTTTTGCTATGGTGCAAAGGCAATTCGGGAGAATGGTTAAAATAGTGCGAAGTGATAACGGCTCGGAGTTCATGACATTGACAGCTTATTTCCTGAAAGAAGGCATCATTCATGAGATGTCTTGTGTTGGCACTCCACAACAAAATGGTCGCGTAGAACGTAAACATCAACATGTATTGAACGTTGCTCGAGCTCTCCAATTTCAAGCTAATCTACCAGTCAAATTCTGGGGTTATTATGTTCTGGCAGTAGCATACCTGATTAATCACCTTCCCGCACCAATTTTGAATGGTGTTTCTCTATTTGAAGTTCTCCACAGAAAATCCCCATCACTATCACATCTTCAGGTATTTGGATGTTTGTGCTATGCTTACAATAAAAATCACAACGGGGATAAATTTGCCAGCCGTAGTCGCAGATTTTTTTTCTTGGTTATCCATTTGGTATGAAAGGATGGCGTGTTTATGATTTAGACAAAGAGGAATTCTTCATATCTCGATTGTGTTATTTTGTGAAACTGAATTTCCATTTTCTACACCACTTTCCACTGAGACTACGGTTATGTCTCATTCTCCGCCAGTGGTTATTTTGGAAGAAGGTCACGAATCCGAGATTGTCGACACATCTTCTCAACCACAGAATGATGGTCCTTCTGTAATTGCTCCGCCTGAGTCTTCTTCTTCGATTGATGATTCACCTGCTCCTGCTACTACTGAAGATCATTTGGGTCGCAGACATCGGACCAAAATTCCCTCTACACGTCTACGTGAATATGTCACTCACACCATCTCACTCCCCCCTGCTCCTTCTGTTCCACCCACCCACTCAGTATCCTCAAGTAATCCTTATCCTATTTCTCAATATGTAGCATGTACGTCCTTTTCTCCTCAGTACAGGGGTTTTCTTGATGCTATTACTGCGGGTCATGAACCCACTACATTTCGGGATGTAGTCACTCATCCCAAATAGAGTGATGCTACTCAATCAGAAATTGCGGCTCTCGAAACTAACAAAACTTGGTCTCTCACTACCCTGCCACCGGGCAAGAGAGCAATAGAGTGCATGTGGATTTATAAAATCAAGTACAAGTGTGATGGTACTGTGGAACGCTATAAAGCACACCTTGCTATTCTTGGCAATAATCAAGTTGAAGGCATTGATTATAATGAAACCTTTGCTCCCGTTGCGAAAAAGGTCACACTTCGAACATTTCTTGCTGTTCATGCGGCTCGTAAATGGGAACTGCATCAGATGGATATTCACAATGCCTTTCTCCATGGTGATCTTACTGAGGAAGTCTACATGAAACTTCCTCCTGGTTTTTATTCACCTACTTCCGGCCAAGTCTGTCGTCTTCATCGTTCCTTATATGGTCTTAAACAAGCACCTCGATGCTGGTTCGCAAAATTGGCTCATGCTCTTCGTCAATATGGTTTTGTCCAATCTTCTGCTGCTTATTCTCTGTTTACCTTCGCTCGTGATCATGTTCAGCTTCATGTCCTTGTCTATGTTGATGATTTGGTTATTTCTGGCAGTCATTCAGCTGTCATCGTCGCGTTCAAGGATTATTTGCATCGGTACTTTCATATGAAGGATTTGAGACATCTTAAATATTTTCTTGACATTGAAGTTGCTCGTAACTCATCTGGTATTTTCTTATGTCAACGAAAATATGCTCTTGACATTATCTCTGAAGTTGGACTTATTGGTTCGAAACCTGCGGGATTTCCTATGGAGTCTAATCATCGCCTTGCTCTTGCTAATGACGCTTCTCTTCTTGATCCTGACCGCTACCGTCGTCTTGTCGGTCGCCTTGTCTATCTTGCTGTCACTCGTTCGGAACTTTCCTACTGTGTTCATATGTTAGCCCAGTTCATGCAGAATCCTCTCCAAACTCACTGGGAGGCAGCCCTTCGGGTTGTTTGCTACTTGAAGGGACAACCGGGCCAAGGTATTCTCTTACGGTCTGACTGTGATCTTCAACTTTATGCTTGGTGTGATGCGGATTGGGCCAGCTGTCCTCTCATGAATCGCTCTCTTACTGGCTGGTTTATTCAACTTGGTCCGTCCCCTATTTCATGGCGCACCAAAAAGCAACAGATAGTCTCTCGATCATCTGCGGAAGCTGAGTATCGATCTATGGCCTCCACTACTTGTGAACTCAAGTGGCTTCGTTCTCTTCTTACTAGTCTTGGTGTGCCTAACCGACAACCAATGCGTCTATACTGTGACAATCAATTTGCTCTTCATATTATGGCTAATCCTGTTTTTCAGGAACGGACTAAGCACATTGAAATAGATTGTCATTTTATGTGAGATGCTTTTACTCAATGAATCATTGCTCCTGCATATGTCTCCTCTCGTGATCAACTGGAAAATATTCTTATTAAAGCACTTGGAAAATGTCAGTTCGATGTTTTCTTAAACAAGTTGGGCATTCAGAAGCTCCAACTTGATTGGGGGGGGGGGGGGTTAGCATTAATTATTTTGATTAACTCAATCATAGATTGATTGACATAATTTAGTAGCTTTAGCTTATTGATTTAGATTGATTGATGTATATATTTAGGAGATTCTAATACCTTAGTTAGACCAAACAATTACAGTAGATTGACAATCAATTAAGATAGTTGATACTGTTGCCATAACATGTAATTCATCCTTGTACTATATTAGGCTGATTAGCGATGAATAGAAAATCAAGAAATCATATTCACAAAATTCAGTCTTTTTAAAATTCTTTCAGTATCTTTCGTTTGTCAATCGTTGCTGGACAGTAAATTAATATATATTTTTTATTTCAAAAAAAGAATTAGTCAAACTTGCCAAATCAAATCGCTTATACATGGTTTGGTGACTACAAGAAACACATAATTACATCTACAATCAGGTCCACAATAGGGTTTGATGTGCACTATCCGTGCAAAATCTTTGCTTATTTTAGTTGTAAATCCGCACATCATCTCTAAGTAACTATGCAGCAATTTAATTTAATAATAATTTGAATCTCATTTGAGAATCTTTTTAATCGGAAAGTATAAAAAATGGCAAGAAACGAAACACTGTTGTGGCAATAATGGAATCTTTCATATTTTTGGTAAGGTATTGTGATGGGCAAGCCAATGAACCAGGATGATTATTCAATTAGTTGGATGACCCAATTGGGTACCAAAGAAAATGCAGAGGAGAAACATTTGCAGAACCAAAATTTAACTACCAAGAAATATAGCTCTTATTGCTCAACAATCAAACAATACTTAATAACAATGAATCACACCCCAACCAAAAATTAGGGTGGAATGATTTTAAAAAACCAAGAATTGACAACCTTAATGATCAAACTAACTCTTATTCTGACGATAACTGGAAACTAAGGCCTTCCTTTTGTCTGAAGAATCCTCTCTATAGTCAATTTATGTGAAAGAGAAGTCCCATGATGGACAACAAAATTGAGCAGCAAATGACGGAAGCCGAAATGGGCAGTGAGACTCCAGCTCTGCCAGCGTCCATAGTTGCGGGAGCTGGTGCCGGCGATAATTCGCCTTCTTGGGCCTCAACAACAATGGAGATTATACACGAGACCACCAGAAAAATGGCTAGAAATGAAGGTCTTGAAATGACCATTATACGCTGGGGTGAAGTTGTTGATTATATACGTATTTTGGATTCAAGACAAGAAATGGAAGGGAGAAAAAGGCTGGAAGAAAAAATGGTGTGTTTCCACAGAACGAAGAAGGTCGAATATATAGCCGTTCGGTTTCAACGGTCAAAAATTTTGAGGATTTGAAAACATGGGGCATAACTGAGAGAGGAGAGGATGATGATATTCCATAGTGTAGACTTTCTGAAATTTACGCAACGTTCGATTTCTGGGTTCCGCTGCTAGAATGCTCGCAGCTTCTGTAAGTATTGTATGTGGGGCCCGCAATTGCTTTTTTTAACGTTGCGGAAAAATACAAAAGAATTTGAATAGGGGTATTTGAATTTGAAGCTTTCTATAGGATGAATGATTGGAGGAACAATTTTGCAGAAATTTAGGAAAAGATGTTGCTGGGATAAAAGACGAGTCCGTTTACGGTGGTCGATGAATTTTACTCCTACTAGCGCGCTACAGTAATGCGCTACAGTAGCGCGCTACAGTTTTTTTTTTTTGACTCACAGCATTTTTTAAAAAAATTCTTTTTTTAAAAAAAATACTTAACAATGGAGATCACATCATGATTATATAGACATCAGATCAGCGAATAATTGACATCAGATCAACAGACTATACATATCAGATCAAGAATATAAAAGAAATCATATACTAGAACTAAAACATACTTAACAACGGAGATCAGATCAGGATTATATAGACATCAGATCAGAGAATACTTGACATCAGATCAACAGACTATAGATATCAGATCAAGAATATAAAAGAAATCATACAGTAGAACTAAAACATATTTAACAAGTGAGATCAGATCAGGATTATATAGACATCAGATCAGAGAATACTTGACATCAGATCAACATACTATAGATATCAGATCAAGAATATAAAAGAAATCATATACTAGAACTAAAACATACTTAACAAGGGATATCAGATCAGGATAATATAGACATCAGATCAGAGAATACTTGACATCAGATCAAAAGACTATAGATATCAGATCAAGAATAAAAAAGAAATCATACAGTAGAACTAAAACATACTTAACAAGTGAGATCAGATCAGGATTATATAGACATCAGATCAAGGAATACTACACATCATATCAACAGACTATAGATATCAGATCAAGAATATAAAAGAAATCATACAGTAGAACTAAAACATACTTAACAAGTGAGATCAGATCAGGATTATATAGACATCAGATCAGAGAATACTTCACATCAGATCAACAGTCTATAGATATCAGATCAAGAATATAAAAGAAATCATACACGAACTAAAGCATACTTAACAAGTGAGATCAGATCAGGATTATATAGACATCAGATCAGCGAATACTTGACATCAGATCAACAGACTATAGATATCAGATCAAGAATATAAAAGAAATCATACACTAGAACTAAAACATACTTAACAAGTGAGATCAGATCAGAATTATATAGACATCAGATCAGCGAATATTAGACATCTGATCAACATACTATAGATATCAGATCAAGAATATAAAAAAAATCATACAGTAGAACTAAAATATGCTTAACAAGTAGATTAAATCATTATTATATAGACATCAGATCACAAAATAATAGACATCAAATCAACAGACTATAGTTATCAGATCAAGAATATAAAAAGAAATCATATCATACAACAAAAACGTCCATAATATGTATCATAATATCTAAAATTATTTAATTATAAAACAAATAAAATGATAATTTAAAATTTTTTTATAAAATTCAAAAAATATTAAAAAAAAATACTGAATTGTTTAGAAAAAAAAGACGAAAAAAAGTCTCAAAGAGGAAGGCAAAAAAAAAAAAAAAGTATAAAGTTCATCTCATTATCCGGCCCGCCAATGTCAGCATCATCCCTCGAATGAGATGGCTCATCAAGTTGCTGCTGGGATGCGCGACCTGCTTTCCGCTTCCTATTGGAAACTGTGGGTCGCTGTCGCGGAATTATTTGGCCCAGCATCTACAAAACATTTAACGAATTTAAGTCAACAAATAAAATTAAATTTAATTACATACATTATTTAAACAATTAAAATTATATAACGTATAATTAATATAATTATAATTTAAAATTTTAAAATTTGACCGGTCAAACGACCGGTCAAAATAGGCCCGGCGAACAGCCGGCGCGGATCGCCCGCGCAGGATCGCCAGGGCGACCCTGCGTGGGTCGCCTGGGCGATCCGCGCAGGATCGCCTGGGCGACCCTGCGCGGATCGCCCGGGCGATCCGCCCAGGGTCGCCTGGGCGATCCTACGCGGATCGCCCTGGCGATCCGCGCAGGGTCGCCCGGGCGATCCGGCCGTTGGGCAGCCTCTGCAGCCGGATCGCATGGGCGATCCGGCCGATGGGCAGCCTCTGCAGCCGGATCGCATGGGCGATCCGGCCGCTGGGCAGCCGCTGCAGCCGGATCGCATGGGCGATCCGGCGGTTCCGAAAATCCTTCAAAAAAAACACCACGAATTTGAATAAGGAAAACACTTCAAAAAATCAATTACCTTCCCGAATAACCCTTTTCCAGCTCCGTGGCGCCTTTGGGGTTCGTCTCCTCCACCGTCCATTCGCCCTGGCGTTCTATAGAAGGTTTGTTTGAAGAAAAATGTTGGAAGAGTTTTTTTGTGTTTTAGAATGGAATGAAGAAAATGCCTCGCATTGGATTACTTAAGCCTGCATTTGGCATCCTCACCCAAAAGAGGCGCCTCCACCATGGGTTGGACGCATTACAAACGCGTCCAACCCATGGTGGAGGCGCCTCTTTTGGGCGTTTGAGCCGTGGTGAAACGAAGTCCGTTTCACCACGGTTCAATCGCCCTAAATTGGCGACTGTCCATGGGTGCAGACGCGTTCTTAATGCGTCTGCACCCATGGTTCCCCACCCGTTCAAGGTGGCTATTCCGTGGGCGGATTTGCCCTTTTTTGCGTTTCTTCAATGGTGACCGCACGTTATTTAGGTGGTCCGCCCATGGTGAATGTGCCTAATTTGAGTGGCTGATCCATGGCAAATTAGATTTTTTGAATATTTTTTATTTTAAATTTTTTCTTATTTTAAATAATGGACATTTTGGTCAATTTATACTGAAATTTGAGCTACAAATAGCAATTTTGAGCTACGAATAGCAATTCAGTTGCCGAAAACCCTCATGCCAAATTTGTCTCCAAAAATGGTGGGCACCACAAAAATTGTCTCCAGTCGTCTCACTCAAAAAGAAAGGCAGCCAAAAGTTGTCTCCCGTAATGTGGCCTAAAAAAAACCCTAATAGAACTCTCATTTCCTTTTCTCCCCCAAACTGCGGCCCACAATTGTTCTTTTTACTTAAACCCCCAAAAATTCAATAATTAAAATCTAAACTCAATTAATTATAAAATCCCTCTTACATAATTAAATTCAAAGGTCTCAAGACAAGTCCAAATTTAATCTCGTTCTCTTCTTCAATTCAGCCCATTAACTTCTCTTCTTCACAGCTTTCACTTCTTCCAAAATTACCCAAAATAGCCCATTATGCTCCAGATTCTATCTCCTTTCTGCAAATGCAAAAACACTCCATTTAACTCCACACTGCCTCCAAATCGCCCTAAATTCACATGAAATATAATTATGAATTTCAAACTCATCACTAGCACAAGTAAATATAATTTTATGTATTTTATTAATTTATTTAAATATTATTTATTGTATAACATGATATAAACTTTATTATTATTAATTTTTTTTAGAATGATATAAACTTTATTAATATCATTATATTTCACCAACTAGATTCAAATTGAAATGATTTTTTTTTAGCAAATTCATAGGCCATTATTGCAAAAAGTTTTATAATATATATCTGCTACACCGTTAATTTTAATGCAGCAAACCAATAATAATTATGATAAAAAAAAAAAAAAAAAAAAACCCTAGCAGACACAGTTCCTTTCTTCTCTCTCAAACTTAACTTTCAATAAATAATTCTTCCCCCATCTTCCTATCATGGGAGGATAGTGGGAAATATATTTGTTGTTGTCTATTTTCGTTTTTTTATTTTAGTTTCGTCTTCTAATAAAGGGGGTTATCCTCAATCTTTATTTTCTTCTGTTCTTCAATAGATGATCTATAGAATGGTAGAATGTCTTTTTCCTTCAATAGATTCAGATTTACTGGTAGTGTCTGGTCGCGACTTCATTAATGGTGTTCGTTGTTATGGCAACAGTTCGTTGATGAAATTCGTTGGATTGGTAGCGGCGTCGTTGATGATGTTCACTGATTTTGTCTAAGAGAATTCAGTAATCATAGATCTATTTATCATCAACTATTAATAAAAGAAAGACCAGATAGAGAAAGTAAAAAAGATTATAAGCCTGCTACAACAGCAAACAATAAACCAAAAGTCATTTTTCATTAAAAAAAAAACAAAAGTCATTTTATTTAAAATGGGTTGACATTTATCTTGGTTATAATTCTTATCAAGATAATAATTTATCAGATTTTTCATAAATATTTTTCATCCTTTTCTAATTTGGTTCTTCATTTGCTATTCATCGGTATTATTGATTTATTCATTAGTTTTCTCAATTTATTGACCTATCCAAAATTTGCTTTTTTATATTGTCAAAATTTTTCTTTTTTTTTCATGCATTAATATTCAATCATCTTAACCCATGCATCTTAAGCATTAATATTCTTGCATCTTAAGCATTAATATTATATACGAACAATTAGGGGGGGGGGGGGGGGGTGTTTTTTGTTATTTACATGGAAGAATTTAATTCAAGCACTTGAAGGGTTATGGATATTATTAGCGGGTGCCGAATTGGAAGATAAGTATTGAGTGAAGAGTGGTGAGTCATGGGTCGGGTATTAAATTAGGGTAATTAATCCAGGATTAATAATTAAATGCTTAGCAGTTAACCCCTATACATTCCTCTCCAAAACCATTATATCATGTTTTCCATCTAATAGTTCTTTGAACGATTTCCTTCCATCTTTTTTGGCAATGGAGATTCCTACATTTTTTTATCAAATCTAGATTCAAGCAACATTTTTTCAAACACATACTTGAGGGTATGGATGATCGAATTAAGATTCCTCCCTTTTTCTTTTCCTGATTCTTGGAGGCTAAAACGTACAGACAAGCATTGTTGAAAGTTGATGACAAAGAGTGGAATATCACAATCAAAGATCAATTCTTCACACAATGTTGGACCAGATTTTACTCCGACAATCACTTAGAGTTACGAGATATTTTAGTTTTCAAACATGAAGGAAACATGGTTTTTGAAATCTTCATGTTTGATGAAGATGAATGTGACAAGCAATACCAAAATCAAAATGAATTCTTCACTTCAAGAAACATCTCCAATCCTCCATCTTTTTCTAGACCAACTTTTGCAGATTTGAAGAGAAAAGTCAACCTTCAGAGTAGTCCGCCAGCCTTTTCAGCATTTTTCAAGCCTTATTGCATAAAAAATTCTTATTTCGTGAGTGAATGCAATTTACAATATAATTTTTTAAATATGAATATTTTTTTTGTCATTACTTGATATACTATTTATTTCATTTGTAAAATTTTTTTCCCAGAATTTGCCTATGAATTTTGTTAGACTAGTTGGTCTCTTAGACAAGAAAAACATGACACTTAGAGCCGTGCTTGTCAGAGATTGGAAAGTGAAATTGAATGGCAACAGTTTCGAATTGCAAACGGAATCGAAGAAGGAAGACAATACATCCTTGAACTCATCAAAGATGGCAATGAATCCATCTTCCTTTTTTTAGTAAGTAAAATTTCTTAACTTAATGAAAAAAAATTTAATTTAAATTTTTATTGAGTATAAACCCAAATTAAAAAAAAAATATTGATGTAATAAAAAAATAACAATTCATTTTTAAATATTGTTGATAACCAATTCAATATATTGATATTCTCGGTTGATTAGAAGTTGGAATGAATGAGTTATTAACAAATTTGGATGTTCCTTGGTTATGATGGAAGAATATTAACTTTCATTTTATTTTGAATATTAATTAGTTTTTAAAGATTAAAGATTAAATATTTTGCATCCGTTAATGTATTATTTTAGGTCAAAATTTTTAATGTATTGTATTGTATTGTATTATTTTGGGTCAAAATACTCCATAATCTAGTTAGATTTATAATTTGAAGTTTTCATCTGATAATTAGTTATGTATCTTGTTCGGATTAAAATATTGACAAGAAATATATCCACCGCTTGATAGGGTAGATTTATATAGGTTTATCCGTAATAAACACAACACTTGTCATTTGTGTTTCTTTGGCTGTACGTTTTTCAATAGATTAATATATATCTTTTATTTCAAATAAATAATAATATAATAATGATAAAATATACTTCCCCTCTTTTACTCCTCAAAATATAATTTCCCCTTGTTAATATTTTATATCACGATGCATAGAATAACTTCTCTGTGCTATATTTTCTATTATTAAAATATCGAATACCTTTAAACGTCTTTATGATAAAGCCAAAATTTTGAAACAAGAATGGGTGAGACGCGAAAGAGCATAAAATGATTAAGGGTAAAGGATCGTATTGTGTCGCAATTTATATCCTGTACCACTGTGTACATGTACCACTTACTATAATTAGTAATTTTTTTTGAGCCGGCTGTATTTTTTCCATTTTTAGTAATATTTAGTGACGCGCCCAGTTTTTTTTTTTTCCCGCCTGGGTATATATACATTCAAAACGTGGTAGTTGCACTTTTTTTTTTCAAAAACTGAACGAGAGCGATCAAAAACTGAACGAGAGCGATCAAAAACTGAAAGAGAGCGATCAAAAACTGAACGAGAGCAATTAGAACCAGAGTTTTTCGAATTGCGCTGCTTCTGAAATCATTGAAATTGTTAATAAAGGTATTGGATCGAAATATGATCATTGGTTTTTTTTTTTTTTTTATGTTCGTGATTGATGTTTTTGTTGTTTAATTGTTGTTCTTATAGTATGTTTTTTGAAAATTATGATTTTCGATCGTTTGAAAATTGTTGTTCCATTCGTATGATTCGTCTTTGTGATGTTGATATTTTGATCGTTTTGTTCGAGGACGTTGTTGGTATGTATTTTTGAATGTTGGGGAATAAATATGCACGTTGCGGGATAGGATGTTATTTTTTTTTTAGTTTTTATATGATGTAACTGGACGTTGCGTAAGGTATAACTGAGACGTTTTTGGACGTTGCTAAATGCGATGTTGTTTGTTTTGTTTTATTGTGATGTTTCTGGACGTTGTGTAAGTAATAAGTGGGACGTAGTGTGACGTTGCGGGATATGAGATTTTTATCTAGTTTTTATGTGATTTTTATCTGGACGTTGCGTAAGTAATAATTTGGACGTGTTGGGACGTTGCGTAAGTAATAAGTGTGACGTTGCGTGATATGATATTTTTCTCTAGTTTTTGTGGTTTTTATCTGGACGTTGCGTAAGTAATAATTTGGACGTGTTGGGACGTTGCGTAAGTAATAAGTGGGACGTTGTTTAAGTTGTTATAATTTTTTTTTTTCCAGATATGGAATCAATGGACGATGAGTCGATGCTGTCATTGATTGGTCAGAGAGTTGGTAGCGTAGATGAGGCATACGATTTGTATAACAAATATGCTTTCGAATTGGGTTTTAGTATTAGGAAGCATAGGTCTCGTAGCAAGGAAGATGGGTTATATAGTAGACAGTTTGTGTGTTCGAAGCAAGGTGAGAAGGATTATAAAAATAAGACTGAGAATGAGAGGATTTATTCTAAATTGGATGTTCGAACGAAATGTAATGCCCTGGTTGAATTTAAGAGAATTGATGATGGTATTTGGGAGGTCAAGAAGCATTTCAGGAAACACAATCACGAGATGTGCTTTGAACATCAGAGACACTTATTGCGTTCTAGTAGAAATATGAATTCTTTATCAGTTGATTATTTGAAGACTTTGAAGGATTCTGGAGTTCGTGTTTCAGATGGTTACAGAGTGTTGTGCAAAGAGGTAATGGACTTTAAATAGTTTTCCTGTAGACGTAAGTGGACGTTGCGAGAGTATTAATTCAGACGTTTCAGGACGTTGCGAGAGTAGTATTACAGACGTTTGTGGACGTTGTAGTTATAAATTTTATTTATTTATTTATTTTTTTTTTTTTGCAACAGGCTGGTGGACCATCTCAAGTAGGTTTTACTTCACGAGATGTTTATAATCGTATGGAAATTGAGAAGAAAAAGACCATTGATGGTTGTGATGCAAATACACTTTTTGAGATATTGAAGAAAAGGTCTTTTGATGAACAGGATTTCTATTTTGATTTTGAGCTGGACAGCGATTCATCATTGTGTAATTTGTTTTGGCGTGATGGACAAATGAAGGCAGACTACAAGATATTTGGAGATTTGGTTGTTCATGACACGACTTATAGGACAAACAAGTATGGTTTGATATGTGGACCATTTGTTGGGATGGACAATCACTGCCGTAATGTTATGTTTGGAATTGGTTTTATAAAGAATGAGAAGATTGAATCATTTAATTGGTTGTTTAAGACGTTTTTGAGGTCCATGGATGGTCAAGCACCGATTACTTTGATGACAGATCAAGCTTTTTCAATGGCAGCAGCTATAAAGGATGTATTTCCATCAACTCGTCATCGGTTGTATCTTTGGCATATAAGTGAGAACTTCCGGAAGAACTTACCTTCATTACGTGATGACACAGGTTTTTTTAAATTGTTTCAACGCCTTCTTTACAGTGTTGTTACAAAGGAAGAGTTTCAGCATGTTTGGGACAGGTAAAGACGTTGCGGTAGTGTTTTATTGGACGTTGCATTATTGTTTTTACATACGTTGCGGTATTTGTTTTTGACGTTGCGGTAGTGTTTTATTGGACGTTGCATTATTGTTTTTACATAGGTTGCGGTATTTGTTTTTGACGTTGCGGTAGTGTTTTATTGGACGTTGCATTATTGTTTTTACATACGTTGCGGTATTTGTTTTTGACGTTGCGGTATTTTGTTTACAGCATGGTTGCTGAATATGAATGTGGTAATATAAAGTGGTTGAATGATCTATATGAGATTCGCGAGAAATGGTGTCCTGCATTTAACAAAGATTACTTTTCTGGAGGGGTTCTCTCATCACAAAGGAGTGAGTCAACAAATCGTTCGATTTCAAGGCGTCTAAGCAAAACATCATCACTTTGCGATTTTTACCATCAGTTTGTAGATGTGGTGAATGACTGGAGGAATAACGAAAATGAAGAAGACTACAGGTGTCATCAAGGGAAGCCGGATTTGTTTGTTCCGAAACATTCGATGTTAATTCAAGCTTCTGAAGTTTACACAATTAATGCATATCGTATGTTTGAGACTCAGTTTAAAGACATGACTTTATACAATTATGAAAAGGTTTGTGAAGATGACAGGTTAATTCAATATCATATCTGGTGGGATGGAGAAGATATTTTTCAACATGTTGTGTTGTTTGATAAGTTGACTCATTTGATAGAATGCAGCTGCAAATATTTCAATGAAGTTGGGATATTATGCGGTCATTCACTTCGTGTTTTTAACCTGAATTGTGTTAAGGTGTGAATTTTTATTGATTCAGTTTTTTTTTTTTTTTTTTGGTGACGTTGTTAATGTGTTAATTGGACGTTGCGATTATGTTTTTATTGACGTTGATGATAAAATACCAGACGTTGTTTGTTGTGTAACTTGTTTTGTTGATTAATTAATTAATTAATTTTTTTTTTATAGATACTACCCGATAGGTGTATATTGCAAAGGTGGACTAAGGGTGTGACATATGGCCGTCAGATTCAATTTTACAATTCACGTCCTAGAAATGAAGGAGATTATGTTTACTGTTCTGTTTGGAGGCATGCTGCCAGCAAGAAATATTTGAGATTGATTCAATTATGTCAGTCGAGTTCTATTGCTCGTGAAATTATAGACGATAAATTCAAAGATCTTAGAGATTGCATTGCTGATTTAGCTGGTATTAGATTGGAAGGAGGAGATGAAGATGTGGATGATGATGATGATGATGATGATGATGATGGTACAGAAGGAGAAATTAGAGATCCGAAAGGAAAGAGACCAAAAGGTGTTCGAAATGTACGGCCAAAGAGTACAATGGAGAAAAAAAGGAATATTTCGAGAGGTAGGAAATACAAAAAGAACAGTTCAGAAGGTGTAGTTTAGTTATATGATTACAGGGATTGATATGAATTTGTAGTTGTAATAAACATTTGATTTGGAAAATGAATGTTTATTGATTTTTAATTTGAGATTTTGTAGACGTAATTGGACGTTGTAGGACGTAGTGGCATAATGAGTTGTGTTTTGATATTAGTTGTTACGTTTCTGCATGTTTGGTTACGTCCAAAAAAAAAATTATTCGCAACGTCCATAAGGAATTTTAAATTTTATTTTGGTTGTGGAGATGCCTGGATTTAGACGTTGCGGAAGTTGTTTTTTGGACGTTGCGGAAGTTGTTCTGAGACGTTGTTGACTCAGCGAAGACGTTATACTACCGCAACGTCCATTTGAAGATGTTTTGTTGTGTTTTAAATGGTTTTCTTCGAATATGTTCATGCTTTCAAGAATATAACGACTGGCCATTGGAAAGTGAAGAAGTTTTTGGGATTGGTGTGTTTGATAGGGAAGAAGGAAAGCGAAGGAATTTTTAAGTTATACGAAAGTGAATGTGAAACATTGTTTTAGAATTAGTTTTATAGGACTGGATAGTTTTCTTGTTTGTAACGAAGGTATGCTTGGAAAGTCGTACGGTTTTTTGTTCGATGCAGTGAATGAAGTTTGAAAGACGCGTCTGTTTGTATACTCAACGTTTCAGGACGTTTTGTGACGTAAATGATGAATATTTTGAATGTGAATGTCTCACCACGTCCACCAACGTCCGTCAACGTCCCATAAACAACTATCGGAACGTCTGATTTGAAAAGAGAAACATTTCTTATTTTATTGAAACACAAACGTAGTAATACGTTTTTCGGACGTTGTATAAGTGGCAGGACGTTTTACGGTTATTGTTAACAAATATTATATAATTTAAGTTTTGATTTTTCTTGATATATCCGCCACGTCCAGTAACGTCTTAAAAACAACTATTGCAACGTCGGGATGAAGTGATTTTGCTTGGACGTTGTTTGGACGTTGCAAGACGTGGTTCTTGTTTATAGTATAGCTTTTGAAAGAGTTAATATTGAACGTACGTGGTTGGTTTGTCTTGGACGTTGTATGGAGTGTTGATTATATATAGAGGAAAGTATAGATAAGTTATATATAGTTGAAAGTATATACAAATATAAGAAATATACAAATATACAAAGAAACCTATTTATTTTTTATTTTCGGGGATTCTGCCTTTGTTGTTTCTTTGGCGGTTGTTTTTTCTGATTTGGATTGGCAATCTCTGGATCTGAATCAGGCAAATCATATTCTTCTCTTTCATTTTCTTTTTTCCCAGTGGGCATTGGCAATGACTCCTGCGCCATGGTTGATAAAAGATGATAATTGGTCTGGTAGTAGTCCAATGCTTTTTGCTTGATCTCATCTTTTATCATGTTCGATGGAGACATCAGGATGTTGTATGAATACTTGGCTCGCAACCTGATGAATACGCTTTTGTCATTTGCCTTCTTACTTTCGATGAGAAGATTGTCATAATTGAATTTCAAATGACCTCCATACATCTCCATGTGTCTGATAGTAAACACAAAATAGTGGAAGTTATTTAGCAAAATAGCATTTTAACAATAATAAGTTATACCAATGACCCGCAACGTCCAGCTAATACCAACAACGTCTACCTACGTCGAACAAATCAACTATCGCAACGTCCGACAGCAAACAGAAACAACAATTATTAACTAACTCAAAAAGTCTATATACGTCACATAAACAAGTAATAAAACAAGTAAGAAGAGAATTAATATTACCTTATTGTGAATATTCCGCAATCGCATTTGTTATTTTGATCTTTCCAAGGCAGATCCGCATATTCTAATAAATTAGTCTGCATGTATTTGAATTCTGGATATTGGCCTTTTTTCTCCTCATCCATTATGCTTGCAAACATTGTTAGGACCTCAAGATGGATTGGATTTTGATTTGGTCCTAAGTTGTCAAGAACTTTTGCATATGCATCCTGGATGTTAATGGCCAGGGTGGTGAAGTGTCCACCGTCGATGATTGGAAAATAAACCTTGGAGTGATTGAAAAAAATAAATTATAAAATAGAATTTGATATGTATACTTAATGAATGATTTAGTAAATGTACTTACAAACTCGAAAACGAAATGTTCCAAGCTATGGTGGAATCGAACAAGTTCTTCCTGCATCCAATCACGAAAACATTTTTTTTGTGCATTTTCACCATCTTGTTGTAAGCTTTGTTTGTAACTGGTGAAAATTAACTGCATCAAATTAATACACAACGTCAGTTAAAGGTTTTATCTCAAACAGCAAAAAGGTCAATAATACTTCTATCTCAAACATAAGCAGTTAACAAGTCGCAACGTCCAGTTACTACCCACCACGTCCTACAACGTCCAAAAAATAAACTATCGCAACGTCCAATTACATACTCACCACGTCTCGCAACGTCAAGTTACATACTCACCACGTTCCACAACGTCAAAAAAATAAACTATCGCAACGTCCAATATAATACATACCACGTCCAACTACGTCAAAAAATTAACTACCACAACGTTCGACTTGCAAATATAAATACAAACAGTTGTTATTTATTGCAAATATAAATGTTCTTACCGAAAATCTGGTTGTGAAGAAAAACCGTTTTAGCCCAGATTTGTCTCTTAGCTTGCCAGGAAAACATCTTATGTAGTTTTCGTGGGCGCACCATGCATTTATCATTTCCGCACTAACCCATTTATTTGCTGACATGGTGTGGAAGTCTAGCCTAGACAAGACCGTTCTTCCAAAGCTGTAGAGTGTTTCACTGCATTTGTTGGATCATAAGTTAGTAAGAATAAATAATTAATTTTGTTGGATGATAATGTTTTGGATGTACTTACTGTTTGTGGTGAGTCTTATCCCTTTTCCTATCCCTAATGAGGAATGCGAAATTGATCATCAATTCCTCTTTATTGGAAAGCTTTACGTCCAGCATCTGCTTCTTTTGTGGCTTGATGTAACAGTAAAATAGACTCCTCAGTGCCAATGGAAGCTTGATCTGGCGATGCTTTGGGTTTGGAAGTGGATTTTCATCAAGTCTTTCCAGAGGATTGTCTTCCTCGTCCATGATGATTCTTTAGAGAAATAATGAAAATGTATTTGTCAGTAATAATAGTATGATACAAAATGAATGAATTATAGTATTACTTACTGTCTAATTTCTTCCAGTTTTTGAGCATGTGGATCAGCCTGTATCTTCTGAGAAGTATCATACTCCTTTTGTAGATTCCTCGGCCTTGGCTCATGCTGCTGCTGCTGCTGTGACAATTCTATTCCGAGGTCGAAGCTTGGTGGTAGGATTTCTTTAATTTCTTTAAGCTTCTTGTTTGCCTCTTGTTGTCCTTTTTCGATCTTATCAACCTGACTGAGAAGTGCAGCAATGTCTTCTTTGTCAATCTGACTTTGTGGTGTGACAAATGCTGCAAACTTCTTGTCCATCTCTTGTTGGACAATCTTATCCACTTGACTCAAAAGTTCTGCAGGATATTGAGTTGTTTCAATCTTCTTGTTGAGTTCTTCTTGTTGTTTATGTAACATCATTTGAACTTGACTCAACATAGGTTCAAAGTCATTGTGAGGTTGACTTGGTACAACAACAGCAGTATCCTTTTGTGTAGCATCAATCTTCTTGTTGAGTTCTTCTTGTTGTTTCTGGAACATCCTTTGAAGTTGACTCAACATTGGTTCAAAGTCAGTGGGAGGTTGACTTGGTACAACAGCAGCAGTATCCTCATCTTGTAGTGTTTTTTTTGTGACATTGTTGAAGAGACTTTCCATGTTTTTCAATGTCACTTCAAGCATCCTCAATGCTGGATTATCTTGTATTTCCTTTGTATCTTCTACAAGATTTATGAGGTTGGTGTATTCCTTGACTAATCGAGCCATTCCTTGATTAAGTCTTCTGATTTTGGCTTCATTGGAACTATCAACAGGCTGTACACAATAAAAAACATACATCAGAGGAGTTAATAATACACGCAACGTCTTGTTAAGCCTAACGCAACGTCCTGTTAAGCCTAACGCAACGTCTTGTTAAGCCTAACGCAACGTCCAGTTGCGTCTGACGCAACGTCCAGTTACGTCTGACGCAACGTCCAGTTACGTCTGACGCAACGTCCAGTAAGAAAGCCACAACGTCCAGTTACGTCTGGTTACGTCAAGTTAATGTATAAGAGAAATAGTAATTTTGGATTTCGAATTTTACCTGATCTTGCTTCTCTGGAATTTCTTCATGTCTTATCTCATCATTATTATCATCATCATCATGAATGTCATAATCAACATCATGAGGCCCATGCTTTTAAAAATAAAAACAGAAACATATATTTGTGTTAGTTAATGTCCACAACGTTCAGTATAATATGCACAACGTCCTTCAACGTCTATAACAAATAATGCTTTTGTTTTTGAAAATGTAAATATTACCTGATGTTGATCTTCTGGGATTTGATGGTCTTGTGGGATTCGATGTTGATCATCTTCTATCTGGTTTTTCATCTCATCCCTTGTCAATATTCTTCCCATTCCAAATCCCCCCATTTTTGTCTCTTTTGCCTCTCTTCTTGTATATTTTTCATAATCCCAATGTGAAAGAAGAGAGACGTTTCTTGGACGTATGGGTTCACCAGGGATTCTGACTATGTCCAGATATAGTAACTTGAAAAAAAATAAAAGAATAAATGTTAGTTACGTCTGATGAAAATCAAGTGCACAACTGTTGATAAAGTAGATTTGAAGTACTTACCACAATGAAGGGGAGCGATCCTTTAAAGATCACTCTTTGATTTGTGTCGTTCCAATGTTTGACAGATTGTATCAAGCCTCTGATGGTGAACTCGCACCAGTTCAAGTTCCTGATGTTATCTACATTTTTGACACTCTTCAGTAGAGATTGTCGGCAACTTAAATCCGTGTAAGCCCAAAGGAGAGTTGTTGCCATGTAGATTGTGAAATCAATTTTGAAGTCATCATCAGCATACTCTTTGTGTTGCTTGATATAATCTGCCATTTGAGTTGTTGTTGGTTTTCTTTGAGCCCCTTCATTGTTAACGGATCCTGGATGTCTGGAATGGAATTTTTCCATTTCTGTCTTGTATTCGTCAGAATACAGATCAGAAGTGGTGTATTCTTCAATTTTAATACCACCACGTGGTATTCCAAACACATGTCTGACATCTTCTTCTTCAATATCAATGCTGCCGCTGTTCAACTGGATTTTGCACCTGTTGTTTGAGATTATGAAAGATTGCAACAGATGTTCTCCTAATCCACATGGCAGTTGATTTAAGTTGATGTCAAGCAAGGATCCAAATCCAATATCTCTCACTGCTTGTTTTTGCTGCTCAGTCAAATGTCTTACAAGCTTGTACATTGCAGCAATGCTGGTCCTTGTTTGGAATTTGGATTTGGTCCTTTTGGGAGATTTTTATTGTTGATTTTTTTGACTAACTGTGATGGAAATAAATGAAAAAAAACAGTCACGTACAAAATATATTCCGCAACGTCTATTATAATACATACTACGTCCAGTTACGTCCATAAAATAACTACCGCAACGTCCTAAAAGAACATGTTGATATGATAATAGAAAATATGAAATTAAGAAGATCATAAAGTATTCATACCTGATTGAAGTCTTGGTCTCTTTGTAGGTTTTTCTGCTACAGATTGCTTTTTTGTTTGTGTTTTTTTGGGTGTAGCAGCCTGTTTATTTTTTTGTTGTGGTTCATCTTCTTCAGTTTCTGATTCGTCTCTAAGTCTTTTTGGTTTAGCAGCCTGTTTCTGTTTCTGCTTTGGCTGTGGATTTTTTTGAGGGTTGAGGATGTGTTTTGTTGCTGCATGAACAAGGGAATCCAGCTTTTTTGAAGAAATATGAGGGCTGGAATTTCTTTTTTTCAGTATGTATTGGTTTAATGGAATTTGGGAGTCATCTTCACTTGGTGCGGCAGGATTGGATTTACTTGGTGTTGGTGATGGCGTGGAATCTGTCACGAAATCATCATCTGTATATTCATCATCTGTATTTGGTTTTGATCTTATTGCGGATTGTTTGTATTTAACCATCCTGTAATGAACCACGGAAATAATTATCAGAAACAAAAACACAAAATTGGTAACATTATGATTACAACGTCCAGTTACGTCTGTAAAAAAGACTACAGCAACGTCCAACAAGAAAGACCAAAAATTTATTATTTTTTCATAAATACAAAACACAAATCACATTTTTGGTCACCAAATTTCTATAACATACCTACAACAAACACAATGTTATTTTTTATTAAATTAAACAAACAGAAAAGTCACCGCAACGTCCAGTTACATACCAACCACGTCTAACAACGTCCCAAAAAATACTACCGCAACGTCCATTAGGAAACACAAAAAAAAAAAAAAAAACTGTTATTTCCTCCAATTCAAAAACCAAACAGATTGTTATTCGTATAAAATATATCACAACGTCAAATTTGAAACAAAAACAATTATATTTTTGGCATAAAAACAAAGCAGCAACGTCCAGTTACATGTCCACCACGTCTAACAACGTCCCAAAAATTACTACTGCAACGTCCATTAGGAAACAAAGAAAAAAAACTGTTATTTCCTCCAATTCAAAAACCAAACAGATTGTGAATCATCCTATTCGTATAAAATATATCACAAAGTCAAATTTGAAACAAAAATAATTCTATTTTTGACAGATAAACAAGCAGCAACGTCATCAATTACTACCGCAACGTCCATCAATAACTACCGCAACGTCCATCATTTACTACCGCAACGTCCATTAGGAAACACAGAATTTTAATTTCAGTACAAATAGAAATAACAAAGACGATGCAACGTCTAGTAAAATTTAGAGTAATATAGCATTATTTAGAGTAATAGAGCATTATTTACAGTAGTCTGAAGGGTAACAGAACAACGTCTAGTATAGCATGATAATCAAATGCAGCAAATACGGGAAAATAGGGTTTCGGAAATCCATCAATTCCAGTGAAAAACAGTTTATAGTAAACGATGTAGTAGATTTTGCAATGTATTACCTGTAGTTTTGTGAAGTTTCGATGTAGTGTATGAACGTTGCGGGACGTAAGTTGCCTGGATTGAAGTTGTTCCGGTGGGTTTTTGCTCTTCTCTGTCGGAAACTTTGTCAAAAATTTTCGTCCGATTCGTTTTTTGTCTGGATTTTTGAAGATTGGAAGTAGGAATAAGTTTCTTAGGGTTTGATCGCTGGAAGTTATGAAAGCTTTTGATGGGAAGGAGTTGTGGGTTTTGAAAAAGGAAACGTCCAGCAAGTGGGTTTTGAGCGGTCGCGCGCGTGTAACTACGATATAGTAGTGAGAGTGGGATATAAACACTAGGTACATGTACACAGTGGTACAGGGTATACGGGCTGGTATTGTGTCATATTGTGCAACACTGCAAAAGCTAATTAACCGTTGTGTATAGTAATTGTTTCTTAAAAAAAATACTAGAATAGTCCTTAAACTGTGATTTATGGATAAAATTAATCATAAACATTTGATAGTTGACAAATTTAATTTTAAATTTTACTATTCACAATATATTTATTCATACTAACATGTTTTTTAGGTAAAAAACGTATTTTAAATCCACAATAACGTGTTAATCCATGTGTCATAAAATTTGTCACATTAATTAAATTAATCCATGTGCATTTGTGTGGTTAAGAGTTGACCGAATAACAATTCAACTCTTAAATATGCAAAAAAATAATTACTATGACTAAATGTATTGTAAATAATAAAATTTAGAACTAAATTTATTGACTAACGACACTAAATTTACTATTATATCATACCTTAAGGATTATTCTTACATTTCTTTTCTTGTTTCTTTAACATGAAACAAACCAACCATATGAAGAAAGCCAGCGAAAGAAAAATCTAGGTGGAATTGTGAGTGACAAAAAGGAGAAGTGGCCAAGTTGCGCAAAATTGATGATCCATCTCAAATTCTTCAGCGGTTTGGATCGATTTAGAATAGGTTTTTTTGGAGCAATTTTATTTTGGATCAGTCGATTGATCAATTCAAATCAATCCAAATTCTCATTGATTTGAATCAAACCCAACTGAAATGGATAAAAATAGTTCGACTGACCATATAAGAGACTGTCAAAACTGAAAAAAATTGAATTATATACATTTTAAATTTAATGTACCGGTTGGAGATACTCTAATTATACGTTAGAACTTAAAAGTTGATATGCACCTAGTAATTCCAATAGCGTAATTTATAGTGGTAGAAAAGCAGGTGTAAGCACTCATCATCGGCCATCCAAGGCTTATACCATTTTCATTTTCCTTGAGTGAAATCAATTTAGATTGATTCTCTAATCTGAATTTTTTCGTGAGGAGAAAATCATGAAAAATATAATAAAATTTTCAATCTGATTTACCACCTTTCTTTCGTCCCTAGAAGAAAATTCACATCATTCTCCCTATTTATAATTTAACTCATTTGCTAAGATAATGGGCAAGGAAAATGGCTAGCTTCTGGTACCCTCTTTTTGAATATTAAGGAGTCCCTTTGTCAACCAAATTGCTGTTTCTCTTGATGAAACAGCTTCTTCACCAAATGGCTTCAACACACCAGCAAGTTCTTCGATCCGTTCCTTTTTCAGTAATTTAGCACAAAGTTCAAGTAATGACTCCAGAGCATCAGCTCTTTGTTGGCTAACCATTTCCCGATTTTGTGGTTTGATGCATGATGATATCAATGTGGCTTCTTGCTCCAATTTCCTTCCACCACCATCATTTTCTTTGGCTCTTTCATCATTTACAGACACTGCAGAAGATAAGATTGTTTGCTTCCGAAATTCCGATTGTTGTTCTTGTTTATCTTCAAATATTGCTGTAGCTTCTGGTGATATTTCATCATCTTCAAGAAGCCAATTGATGTACAGTTCCTGAAAAACTCCCTCTCCGGATTCTCGAGCAACTTCTTGATGCAGCATATGCACTCCTTGCTCTTTATCTTCCTCCTCATCTGTCAGTGTGCTCATTGAGGAAGCTCTGGAACTAAAGCTTTTGGCTCTCCTAACAGGAGCTGTGGCTAATCTATCACTTCCACCAGGCTTAGGTGCTTTCTTAAAGGAACCATAAGGTTTCGGGTTCTTCCATGTAGCAACTTTACCGGTGCTTGCATTTCCTCTATTTCTGTCAGCTGCTGGAACACCTCGACTCGGTTTAGGCAGTCTGTCCTTCCCAGATTTTCCATCATTGCCAACTTCAGGCTTCCCAGATAGCCTCCTTTTACTATTAGAATCCATTGCAGGTTTTACTGGAAGGAAGACAGGTGATAATTTGTCATACTGAGAAACATATGGCTGTAACTGTGGATGCCTCAGTAGCTCTGCGGCCGATGGTCTGTGTTCAGGATTTTTCCTCATCATGCTTCTAATCAACTGCTTCAATGTGGAAGAATATGCATTTGGTATTGGGGAGATTGTAGCCCTACTTATTTTGTTTACAAGAGCTGCCATATCCTGTTTAATCAATGTTCAAACAGAGCAGACTCCTGAGTTATAAGTGATCAAGAAAGAGTTGAGAAACTGGAGTGGCAAATTTAGATGCTTCAAACTTACAGCAGCTTTAAATGGAGGTTGATGAGTTGCAATCTCAAACATACAACACCCTGAAAGATAATGCATTCAACTTCAATGAAACCAAATCACCATGCTCATCGATCTTTAAGAACAAAGTTAAAGAATTCAGGTTCAGATGGAAGGAGTTACCTAGGGACCAGATATCAGATTTGTAGCCATAGGGTATATCTGCTAGGAGCTCAGGGCACATATAGTTTGGAGTACCCACAACCTAGTGAATCACAAATGAAATAAATTAGGAACAAAGTTCAGTTCAGAGCATATATATATGATTGTCTGCAAAGAAAAAGTAGCTTACTGACGAAGCAAGGCCACCATTAGTAAGGAGCTTTGCAAGTCCAAAGTCGCCTGCATCCAGTAACAGTTATCTATCGAACTTAGAAAGCAAACAACATACTCTAATTTTTCAAGTTTCCTTTTCTTTCTTACCAAGCCTGATTTCCTGGTCTTTTGTGAGGAAAATGTTTGAGCACTGCAGTCAAGAGTGTCACACTGAAATTAGGTTAACAATACTCAAAGACCTTACAGTCAGAACCAAAAAAAGAAGCATATTTTGAGCAGTTCAAGAACATGGAGATACCTTGAGATCCCGGTGAAGAATGCGATTAGAATGAAGGTAGTTCAGAGCTAGCAACAGCTGAGTCATCCATTTACAAAGCTTCTGCTAGAAGAACAAGAATATCAGGGGAATTTAAGTTTGTAGTTAGCAGATCTTTAGTATCCCATACCTCTTCAGGAAATAAAGTTCCCTTGGCTTTTTTGATCATCTTAGCCCTGATACATTGAAAGCCAATGTTAGCCCATGTACTTGCTGGTTAGGAAGCATCAAATTGAAGAACTGATTCAATGATTGTTGTGCACTTACATATCTCCACCTTCACAATAACTTGTCACTATACATACCGAGCCATCCTGGTTCATCGAAAAACCTATCTCGTTATAGCAGGAAGTAATCAGCTACATTTTAGTTAATTTCAGGGATCGTACATGACAAAACCAATTGTTGGCTAGGCTTTACTGTTTTCTCAAAACTAAAATGCATCCAAAAATTGTTCTTATCAGGTACCTTCTCCACCCATGCATCTTTATACCGTACGATATATGGATTATTTAGTTTCGCCATTAATATCATCTGCAAAAATAATTAGGTGGATGAATCAAACAGAGATGAAGCACAATGAATGAACAAGAAAATGTTGAAACCATCCCCTAAATTTCTTAGACTCAAGGCCATTCGCTGATAAAATTACAAGACCCCAGTAGAAATGTGAAAACTTATGTTGATATCAGTCTCTTTTTTGTCTTCTGCAATATTTAAATCAAACTTTCTTTGCAGTGGAATGAAATTTGTTGTTGCTAGCATTACATAGTGCTCAAACTAAGTCAGTAGGATCTAGTTCTAGTTGGAACTGGTCCCTTTGGTCTGAAGCATTACCTATAAAGTTCACCACATACCAAAATGCATTACTGAAACTCTACAGAGAAATGGTTGAAACAAGCCAAAACCACCAAAAATTAAGAAACATGAATCGACTGTATGCTTTTGTCAAAGAGTTTTCCCCCGAATTATGATAGGTAATCAGGTAAAGTAGCCAACAGATCCGGTGTACGAATTCACGAGCTATTTCTTCCAGGTTTGGAGAACAAGAATATAGGAAAACAAACACAAAAAGGCAATGGCTAAACCAAGTCACAGCAGATCACATTAGGTAGGAACACCCCGGAACAAGTAACATCAATCCAAACTACTAATATCATACACGTAATTGACTACGGTCATCACATGGCTTACACAGCTTAAAAGGCTGCTGAAGTAGTTATGCCTAACAAATTTATATACCAAGAAAATCTATGTAAAAGAAAAAAAAGGTTTAGTTTAGACTAACCTCTTGATGTGCAGTGCGCTGTAGTTTGACTGTTTGTCTAGCTAGACGAATCTTCTTCAACACATACCTACATATAAGAGTAAAATTCCCAGAAATCAAAACAAGTCTATCACAAGGCATGTTCCCATATCCATTCCAAAATTGAAGTCCTTTTTCCCCACTACTATAAATATGACTCTAATTTTGAGTCGGAGACAGAATATATAATAGCTGGAGCAGAAAAGCTAAAACAGCATCATCATCCACCATGATAACAACCCTTAGGAAAGAAACAGCCAAAACGTTTCTACTTCAAAGAAAACAGAGAATCAAATAGGCTTGTGGTGATTTTCTGCAACCCAAGATGCTTAACTTTTACTTCGATTTTATGTATCGAAAGTTGGATACAGAACCGTTGGACATCAAAACCAGATTTTTACCGAGTAAGACTATTCAGCGTAATCATCTATATTGTTCAACAGAAAAAAAAGTGCTTAGAATTCTTACTTCTTCTTCTCTATCTTGTGATGGGCAAGTATGGCTGCTCCAAAAGCACCTCTACCAATCTGCTCTATGACTTCATAATCTTCCATTCTTGATGATTTGACTTCTGGGCTGTTAATCTCCAGGATCATGCTCTTAACCCAGACGGTCAACAAGAGCCAGCTTCAGTAATAAATCAAAAAGAACTAGGCAGTAGCAATACTAAAATGGGATGATGGATGGCCTACTCAATTAAATAACTATGCAGCATTAAGGTTTGTTCCTCATCTCATTGAAATGAATTTAAAGCAGGGTTCAGAGGGGGAGGGTCTGGTCTGCAACAGAAAAGAAGGAAATGAAATCACAGTAATTACTATTGGTGGAGCCGGAACGTAAGCATTCAATTTATTGGGGGAATCATGAAAGTACCATGAACAAAGAACATCACTGCAATGAATACAATACAATAAAGAAAACACACACACGTATACCGGGATTAGTACAATATGATAAAGAAAAGTGTGATGATGATGATGATGATGAGTTTTGCTTAGAAACCATGATTTCAAGGGAAGGAAAGATTAGAATTTTATGAATTTTGATTCAAACAGGAGGGAAGATTTGAGGCAAAACAAAAATTGTACAAAAGAAAATGGTGAAAACAGAAACTACCCAACAAAAAAAAAAAAGGTTCTTTGTGACAGCTATGCAAAGAATACAATTTTAACACTGAGATTACCTTTGCTTGCTTCTTTAGCTTCCATGTATGTTATGATAATCATTTTGCATTTGTTGGTAGGTCATTATCCTCTGTTGAAAAAGTAAACTTTTTGTGCCGAATATTATTTTATTAAGAGATATGAGACAATTAAAGATTTGGATTTGTCAAATTTAAAATCTTTTGGTAAAACAGCATATGGATACCCACTTTGGCAATTTGCCATGGAATCCTTATATACATCTATATAGGTGTTCACAGATCAGATTGATCCGGTCAATCTGGATCAATTCGATGTGTGAATTAGATTTATTGATAGATTTTATTTTAATTATTAATTCAGTAAATTCAAAAATTGAAAATCAGTCATTTTAAATCCTATTCCGAATTTACCTTAAAAAATCAGTCGTTAATCCTGATTTGTATATATATTTAATTAATAATAATATTAATTTATATATATATATTAATACTTGATGTTTATTGTAACTAAAATTCAAAATTAGTGTTAGTAAGTTGTAATACATTTCAATACATCCACAAATGTGTTAAATATGATATTCGGTCAAGTACTCTAAATGAAAATAAGAAATTTGATGTTGGTTATGACCATACTATTACTTTGACATTGTTTAAATGATGTTCTTTCTCAACCTAAGCAAAATGGTTCCTCTAATACTATCCTGCAATGGGTTCAGAAAAAATTTGATGTTTAATTCAAGGAAGCTGAATGCTATAAGATTGATACACAGAAGAAGAAGAAGAAGAAGAAGAAGAAGAAGAAGAAGAAGAAGAAGAAGAAGAAGAAGAAGAAGAAGAAGAAGAAAAGCGGAATACAAGATTGTCAATCCGGTCAATCTGGTCAATCCGGACAGTCTAAAGTGGATTGAATACGGAATAAAAATGATCAGTTACGGATAGAAAATTTTCAAATCCATATATTATAGATTGGTTCTGGATTGATGCAAAACTCAGTAAATCCAATCCGTGAACACCCCTATATAGTAATATTATATTGTGATGTGTGTTTAATATTAGTTAAAAAAAAACATTCAATTAAGGTATTAAATAATAAAATATTATTTTATTAAAATACTATATGCGTAATGCTCCATACCCGTGTACGGTATAATTTGGTAATTTATATGGTGGTCCTATAGGACCACCATGCAATTTTACTCCTACCAATGTAGCGCTACAGTGGCCCGTTACAGTACGCGCTACAATTCCGCACGCTACAGTACCGCGCTACAGTACCTTCCTTTATTTTGTTATTTTTTGCTATTTTTTTATTTTTTTTTTTGTCTTCCTCCTTGAGACTTTTTTCCGTCCATTTTTTTTTCTAAACAATTCAGTATTTTTTTAATGTTTTTGAATTTTATAAATAAATTATTTTTAAATTATCATTTTATTTGTTTTATAATTAAATAATTTTAGATATTATGATACATATTATGGACATTTTTGTTGTACTGTTGATCTGATGTCAATTATTCGCTGATCTGATGTCTATATAATCCTGATCTGATCTCTCTTGTTAAGTATGTTTTAGTTCTAGTGTATGATTTCTTTTATATTCTTGATCTGATATCTATAGTCTGTTGATCTGATGTCAAGTATTCACTGATCTGATGTCTATATAATCCTGATATGATCTCAATTGTTAAGTATGTTTTAGTTCTAGTGTATGATTTCTTTTATATTCTTGATCTGATATCTATAGTCTGTTGATCTGATGTCTATATAATCCTGATCTGATCTCCATTGTTAAGAATGTTTTAGTTCTAGTGTATGATTTCTTTTATATTCTTGATCTGATATCTATAGTCTGTTGATCTGATGTCAAGTATTCGCTGATCTGATGTCTATATAATCCTGATCTGATCTCTCTTGTTAAGTATGTTTTAGTTCTAGTGTATGATTTCTTTTATATTCTTGATCTAATATCTATAGTCTGTTGATCTGATGTCAAGTATTCGCTTATCTGATGTCTATATAATCCTGATCTGATCTCCATTGTTTAGTATGTTTTAGTTCTACTGTATGATTTCTTTTATATTCTTGATCTGATATATATAGTCTGTTGATCTGATGTCTAGTATTCGCTGATCTGATGCCTATATTATCCTGATCTGATATCACTTGTTAAGTATGTTTTAGTTCTAGTGTATGATTTCTTTTATATTCTTGATCTGATAGCTATAGTCTGTTGATCTGATGTCTATATAATCCTGATCTGATCTCACTTGTTAAGTATGTTTTAGTTCTAGTGTATGATTTCTTTTATATTCTTGATCTGATATCTATAGTCTGTTGATCTGATGTCAAGTATTCGCTGATCTGATGTCTATATAATCCTGATCTGATCTCCATTGTTAAGTATGTTTTAGTTCTACTGTATGATTTCTTTTATATTCTTGATCTGATATCTATAGTCTGTTGATCTGATGTTTAGTATTCCCTGATCTGATGTCTATATAATCCTGATCTGATCTCCATTGTTAAGTATGTTTTAGTTCTACTGTATGATTTCTTTTATATTCTTGATCTGATATCTATAGTCTGTTGATCTGATGTCAAGTATTCTCTGATCTGATGTCTATATAATCCTGATCTGATCTTCCTTGTTAAGTATGTTTTAGTTCTAGTGTATGATTTCTTTTATATTCTTGATCTGATATCTATAGTCTGTTGATCTGATGTCAATTATTCGCTGATCTGATATCTATATAATCCTGATCTGATCTCCATTGTTAAGTATTTTTTTTAAAAAAGTATTTTTTTAAAAAGGATGTGCGTCAAAAAAAAAAAATGTAGCGCGCAACTGTAGCTCTTTACTGTAGAGCGCAACTATAGCGCGTTACTGTAGCGCGCACTGTAGCGCTGCGCTACAGTAGGTAGGAGTAAAATTCACGATAGTCCTATAGTACTACCGTAAACGGACTCGTATAATTTGGGTTGGCCAAGACTACATTGTTAAAGCTATAATATCCAAACACACTAATGGATTATTAATGTATTACACAATTTTGCAATCATCTCTAAGGGTGTGATGTTTTATAAGAACGTGTTTTTTTAAAAGAATTTTAAATTCTCTTTTACTTGTTTCCAAGTAAACATAATAAGAAACTAGGAGTTTAATATTATTATAAAATATAATTTATTTGATTTTATAAATGTTATATTACTTTAAAAATAATCTTATTTAGTATAACTCATTTTATTTTATTTTTGTGAATTTTAAAAATAAGGATAAAAATTTTAAAAATTAATACAACATTAATAAGTTTTAGATTACTTGATTGATGGGATATTGATTATGTAAAAAGAGATACTTTTACTTCAAATTGTGATTCTGAATGCACTAATGACGAAAAAGAAATCAAATCATAATTAATATATTTTCATCCTTGCCAAACAAATACACTAATCGTCTGAATATATTTCTCCATGTGGAAAATAGGTTTTCCCACATAGATATAAACGTGGGGTTCACACGAGCGGGTTGAAGAAAACTTGGGCTATTTTCAATCTAAAACTTTATTTATATTTACTACAATTGTTATAGTTTCAAAAACTATATTTATATAGTTTTATAGTTAAATGAACTCTAATTTAAATATTTTAAAGTTGAATGTTCAAATCGTAGTTTAGATACAGCGTTAACCTTAAATTCTAGTGTTGACCGTCATATTTAAAAATAAACTTACGAGATTAGTCATTGTTATAATACCCTATGACTTCCAATATGTAAAATATAAAAATAAAATCTCTACATGTGATTTGCATGATGCATAGTTGAGGGATCTGAGAGAGGCGGTGGTTACGTTCATAAAATTTATTCATTTATTAACATTTTATGATGGCATGGCCTTAAAATAGCAGGCGAGTTCAAAGATAAGTTTCAAATTTTTTAGATAAATACACTAAATTTCATCTAATGTATATAAAAATCTTATCTGTTTAGACTATAAATATTAGTGAGAATAGTTAGTAGTATAAAAGGTCGACATGAGGGATGTAACCCTTTGGTAGGTACTCCCCGACAATAGGTGTTGAGTTTGAATTGAATTATTAATTTTGAATTCTGAACTCTGAATTATAAAATAAATTTATAAAATTAAATGTATTTAAATTTAAACTAAATTATATATTTTTTAAAATAGACACATATTTTTAAAATTTTTAAAATATAATTTTTAAAATGTGTAACTATTTACTTAATAATATGAAATTCTAATAATAAAAATATTTTTAAAATTTTGAACAGTAAATTAGATTTTCATTACTATTTTAAAACTAAAATATTAATTAACATAAATATCACAAATTAATAAAAATTTATTAAAAATTAAGAACTCACGTCAAATGATAAAAATATTTTTTAGAAAAAAAATATTTAATGAAATAAAAATTATTTGAAGAAAAAACTAAAAAGAATGATAAATAATAATTAAAAAAAACATTGCAAGCAATTCAGTCACCAATAAGTCATTTACACATCATTCAAGTTTACAATTGTACTTGTATTTCAAAGTCACTTAATCTATTAAGATTTGATTTGTAGGTATCAAACGCACTCAATTACTAAGTACTTAATTAAAAAAATTCTCCATTCATTAAGTCAGAAATAAGTTGAGTTATCAAACGCTCTTAATTAAATAAGAAGGATAGGAAAAAAAAAAAAGAAATATGGTAGAAAAGGTGATTGGAATTTGGAGAAGAGGGGATGAGGTGGGTAGGTGCGGTGATGGAAGGGAGGAGTAGAATCGGAGAAAAAAAAGAGGTGCGGTGGTATAAAATCCTGGTTTCGTCACTGTAATCATATTTTAATCACAAAAAATTACAAAGACTATACTCCAAAAATGGTCCATTACATATGGCGAAAATATCATTTTGGTCCAAAATAAAAAAAAAACTACTTTTTTAGTCCACTACATCATTTTTTTAAAAATTTTGGTCCAAAACCCACTTTTGCCTCTCTTGACCAGGGGTATTTTGATCTTAATGAAAAGTATTTTTCTTTTAACCCTTTAAAATTATAAAATAATAATTTTTTCATTAAGACCAAATATTTTTCACATCCCCTACGTCACTCCTCCTCCTCTCCACCTTCCTACGCCCCCTTCTTCACCATCATCCCTGCCCACTCCTTTACCTCCGCCGTCGTCGATCCCTCCACCCCACCCCCCGGCCGTCGCCCCTCTCCCTCCTCCTGTTTTCCAACTCCTCTGCCCTCCCCCCCATCGCTGTCCCTTTTAAAATTATAAAATAATAAAAAAATATTTACCCTCTACTCGCCGCTCCGTCACCGCCATTAAGCAGCGTGGACATCTTCCATCCGGGGGCTTCCCTTTTCTCCAGTTTTATTTCTAGGATTGACTTAAAACCATTTTTCAATAAGCAAAAGGAAAAACGAGTCTCACCGAAAAACCAAAATTTTGCTTTAATGAAAACCGATTTGCATTTGGGGTTATCGAAAATCTGGTTTTGGGTTTTAAAACTGGGTTCTTGTTTTTCTCACCGGAAAGGTTCTGGGTAAACTTGGCTTCTATTTTTTTTCCTCCTGAAACCTTCATCGGAAAAATGGGAACGGCATTGAATGGTTTTTTAGTTCCGATGAAATCTGGTTTTCGAAGGGTTTTTGGTATGATTTATTTTCAAATTTTTGCTGTGCTGAATTGGCGTTGATTTCCTTACCGAAAATTGAGTTTTTGGTTTTGAATGTCGCTGGTTTTTCAAAACGGGAGTGACCGGAATGGTTCCAGCCATGTCCAAAGTTTAAAGTGTTTTTGTTTTTGATTTTATTGCAATAAACGAAATACCGAAATCGTTCTGAGGATTTTCGTCAGATTTAAAATGTTTTGGTCGGGATGTTGCTGGGTTTTGCAGGTTTTGGTCGCGTTTCCTCTCCGTCAGAAAAACAAGCTCACCGGGAAAGATTTTTGTTGGAAGAGAATTGATCGACGTCTTCGAAGATTGATGGATGTTAATCGATCTTCGAAGATCTTGATCACCAGAAGCAATCTGTCGAGATGGAAGGCGTTTTTGCCATTCATTGAAAACGCCAGATTTCAATTTTTTACCGGGAAGACAACATGCGAAGGAGAAAGAGGAGCGGCGTGGCAAACCCTAACGGGTTCTTTTTTGAATCCTTACCAGAAAAAAGTTTTGGGATTTCTCTTACCGGAAGTGTTTCAAATTTTTTTTTGGGGGTTTTCTTACTGGAAAGGTTCTGGAACGATTTGGTTTGCTGCATTTGAAATATGGGTTTTGTTTTTCCATTGTTGCCAAAATTTGGGTTATTGTTCTGATGGCAGAGTTGCAAAGAGAGGGAAGGTGGTGATGGGAGGAAGAGCCATTTGAGGCGGCGGCGGCGGGCAGAGGGTGAGAGAGGAGAGAGAAGAGAGAAGGGAAGGGGAGGGTAAATATGTTTTTATATTTTATTATTTTCAGTGATTAGAAGAAAAATACTTTTCATTAAGACCAAAATACCCCTGGTCAAGAGAGGCAAAAGTGGATTTTGGACTAAAATTTTTAAAAAACATGATGTAGTGAACTTAAAAAGTAGTTTTTTTGTTTTGGACCAAAATGATATTTTCGTTATATGTAATGGACTATTTTTGGAGTATAGTCAATTACAAAATGCACTATATAAAAAAATATATACAAAAATAACACATTTTTTCTTTAAAGTTTGGATTAAAAATGGAAAAATTTGGATTAAGGTTAGTGGAAGAGTTAAAATTAATAAAAGATGTACAACTTTCTTGTTATTTGGATTAAGGGAGTTGAATTATTTTATTCAAAATATAAAATTAAAATATTTATACTATGACATAAACCCTAGAAAGTTATGCAATTTAGGCATTCACTGGTGAGGAGAAGCAGATGACCACAGTTGAAATTTTATATTATTAATTTATTTTAATAAATAATTTTTTATTGTGATTGTCGATTTTTGTTTTACTCCAATGGTTGGGTTTAATAAAAAAATAATTTTCTTTTTTTTTTCTCATGTATATACTTTCATTTCTCTTCTCCATAAGCAAATAAAAAAATAACAATTTCATTTTTCCGGAAGCATTCATTCAAACTAAAAATTTTATTTCTTATTCAAATTAAAAAATTTATTTTTTAAAAAAATAAAGTATTAGATTTTAAAATTTTTTGCATAATTTCTCCGTAAACCGGAATGGTTGACAGAAAGAATTTCACGAATGTAGTTGCAACCGTGGAAGAGCCTAAATTGCACAACCTTCGATGGAAGATATTTATCTCATAGTATAAATATTGCCTTAATCCAAACAACATAAAAGTTACTTCAATATATATATATATATATATAAAAGTTGTATCCGTTTTAATAATTTTAACTCTTTCACTGCCCTTAATTTAATTTTTTTTTAATTTTGATATTTGATTTGAAGTCGACCCATTTGTACTGTGCATATATAGTATATACCCTCCCCATCTTAAAATATAAATAACTTTAACCATATTCTCAATACTAAAGAAATTAATTAGTGATAGTTATTTATCTTCTAATTTTTATTAGTTTTCTTTATTATCAATATTAAATCATTCACTCACCTGTCCATTTTTAATGACTATAGATGGTAAAGAGAAATTTGAAAATTCTTTTTACATAAATATAGAAACTCTTAAAGTTGCTTATGTTTTGTGATATGAATTTTCTTGTGGAAGAAAATCACATAGGAAAGATCATAAGCTTCTAAATTTGGGTTGTGGAAGAATGCCTCTTTGTAATACGAATTGAGGTGTTGGGGTGGTAGGAGATCATAATCATGAGATACACACAATTGATACACTTGAATTTTTGACGTCAGAATTCAAAATAATTTGAGAAAAAAAACTCATAAAATATATTCAATTTTAACGTGCGAAATAGAGGGTCATATGCTTAAAACTATTCTAATTTTAGCCTAAATAAATTTTCTAAAATACAATCCAACTATAATTGCTACTGTCTTATTTTCTGATTAACTGGGCAGACAATCCCCCCAAAATGTTAAACTGAGCAGACTAATATAAACCACTTCCGACCTTATCGATCATTCTCAAATGAATATATATTTTTTCTAGATTCTTCAGAGGTGGAACTGGTTGGAGGTTGTCCTAGATCATGGTGTAATCAGAAAGCGATTTCATGATGTGATGGGGACGATTTTGTGATGCCAGATTCTATATGGAAAATGTTTTGATTGGAAGGAGATGGATGGAATGTGATCGTTATTTTTTGTAAGAGATGAAGGAGATTCTCCAATCCAATTTAATCATCTTATAAAATATAGAATTTGGCTTTCGATTGGTATCAAAGGTGATTGGGACATGAGGTATCAATCTATAGCGGGTAGGAGTTACTGTCTCAGTTTTTCATACGGTAGTTCATAGGTTTTAATAAAATTGCCCTTTTAGAGAGAGTATTATAGGGGGGTAATTTAGTCCAAATTGGAGCGATAGAGGGAAAGAAATGGGTCGATAACTAGCAAAATATTTTGACAAAATTGTCTTTTTTACTTAAAAGGGGAAGAGGTAAGATATTATAGGAGGTATTTTAGTTTAAATTAGAGCGATAAAAGATAAGAAGTGAAACGGTAACTAGTAAATCTTATCTATAACTCAACATAAGACGCCCTTAACTTTGATGCGCCTAAGTCGATTGACTTTCGATTTAAGAAGATTTTCTTTCGAAAGAAAATGTGAAACCAACAACCACCATCAGGAAGAGAGGTAAACTCCTTTAAACTAATTTGGGTGAATTACATTTACTTTTCATATGATGTGGTTAAATTATAAATAATCTTCCAAATTTTTTGATAATTACATTTACCTTCTTCACTAAAGTTAAACATCAAAAAATATTAAAAAAAAATAATTTTTTATCAAAATAAAGCTATGATGTCTTCGAATAAAAAGGAGAAATTCCATAAAAAAATATTGAATTTAACTTTTGCACTGTTTGTATTCTTTGGAATAAGTTTGTAAGTTGATAAAGCTAGACTTTGATGTAATTTTTTAAAATTTATTAAGTAACACGTAGCCTTGATTGTGTGACAAGAAATTGTATTTGGTTTGATGTGTTAATTAGGCCTCATCTTGGGATGTGACACCAATGATAAATTTAGCTACTCAATAAATGAAAACATAATTAAAACACTTAAATCCACTTGGAATAAGTCATAATATTAACAAAATCATACCAATAAACACATCAACTATGGACCTATCAGTCGAAAAGAGGGAGGAAGGGTATCTCGTCGATCTCCCTCTCTGCCTTCCTCCTCGTCGAAACCCTAAATTGATCGGTTAGAAGGGAGGGAGACCCGATCTCCCTCGGCTAGAGGGTGGGAGGGAGATTGGCTGGTAAGAAGAAGAAGTTTTCTTGGTGCTCGTAAAAAAAAAAAAAAAGTACAAATTTAGTCTAAAGTATTTTGCATAATTAAAAAATACCTGGAATGCATGTATTTGTGACTTTTGACTTGTTTTGACTATAAAAAAATCTGCTATAGCAGGTCAAAATTTTTTGATGACCAAAAATGCTTAAAATTTCAAATGTAATACGTATTTTTTTAGGGGTCCAAACATGATGAACCAAAAGAGTAAAATGACCTAAACATAATGGACCAAAATTTCATTTTTCCCCATTTGACTTTTAATGATATTACATGAGCATTTTTTATTTTACTTTTTGGTGCCACCAAAACAAAATCATCTTGATCAAATGCAGGAGCTCCTTAATCCTAATATTGGGACCTCTCTTGATAATTGATCGAGTCAAAAAATTTAAGAGGGTTCATCTCATTTTAAACTAAAGTAAGGAAATGAAGAAATTAGAGATTTTTTTTCTTCTTCTTCTTTTTTGGCAAACAGTCTCACAAGCGCATAAGGATTCGAGGCCGACGGAATTGGTTACCTTACTATTAACTTAGAATATAGATACAAAAGATGAGGAGTCTGGATTTGATATTTGGGACTATGATTAAGTGGTTTTGCTGGTTTGGATGGTTTTGCTAGTTATGGATTTTGACTTGAACTGTTGGTATGAGTTTTGCTGCAGTAGTTATAATTTTTTACTACTGTTGAATTCTTGGCTTGTTTGGAGAGCTCCAACTCTATGTTGATTTTGGCGAGTATGGAGATCCAGTGGTCTCTTTTGGGTGGCAAAGGTTTGTATGATGTTTAGAAATTTCTTAGCTAGTTAGATGATGGATTTCGGGCAGCAATATTGAGTTGGAAAGTTCAGCTTATGAAGATTTTGAGCAGCCATATTCTACGAAGGTTTTGTATGTCTTCTACTTAATTGATAGACCTTTTGGTTCCAATTGTATAGACGAGGAAAGTAGATTTTAGCAACACGCTAGTATTCAAAGCTTGTAGGTGCATGCAAAAACAACTTTTTGTAATTCCTGCTAACAAATTAATATAGGGTTCTCAAACTCATCGGTCTCCCAGGAGACTGTTTTGACAAAAATATATATATATATATATATATGAGGAGCCTGGAACCTTACACGAAAAGGAGGCTCATGGCCTATATTGTACAAGCATCAAAAGTTGCTCCTAATCACGCTAACGTGTAGCCATCAAAAATCCTACCAACTGTACAGCCACCAAATATTCCAAAATGTGCCCTAACTATCAGCCTATCGTACTCTCAGAGTTGGGATTGAACTTGCATCCTGAGAGACTAAATCACGAAATCTGGAGGATGCCGAATTTAATGTCAAGGTACGTACTTAATAACAAATAATTTTTGAAATTCATAACAAAGTATCTAATAGGGGGTTTTGGCCCTTGTATTAAAATATATATAATAATATTTCATTGAACCCCCCTCCCTCGGTCCGTTGGAATTGCGAAAACCGTTTCAATAAAAAAAAATTGAGACATTTCTCAGACATTTAGAGGTTGATACTTTGTTCTAACTTTTCATAATTATTAAAATAGATAAAAGTTTGGTTAAATTCTCATTACTTAGTTAAATTTATGTTATTCTCGTTAGTGATATATATATATTTGTGGCTAACCGATATTGCTCATCATCATTTAGCTATTGCTAATTTTTTTCATTGTCGATCATATGTATAGAACGAATTTTGGAATTGGGCACATTATGAAAGATATTTTAGATGCACGTATTCCTTCGGGTGGGTGATTGGGACATGGGCATAGCGGTCTTTATGATACAATCAATAATTTGCTTCATTTTCAATTAGGCCTTGCTCTAACTTCTTTAGAGCATCTACAGTGGCTATTTTTTTAGGTTAATGGGGTTTAGTAGCCCACCTATTAACTATTTAAAACCATTGCAGTGGTCCAAAATTTTTACTAATCGTGTAAAATCTGACATGGTGGGCTCCACATGCCCACCATATCAGTTATTATTATTATTTTTTTAAAATTTGACTCCAAGCAAAATATAGTGCCATTGGCTATATTAATTTTTTTTCCTTTTAAAAATTTTATACCGTTATTTGTCTTTTAATTTTTTAATTCTTTTCTCTATTATTTTGTTATATAAATATCCATCAATTCTAAAATTCATCTCACACTTTTCATCTTGTAATTTCTCATCATTTTATATTTCTCTCCTACAATTCTATCATCTTAATCTCTAAACTCTCTATCATGGATTAAAATAATAATTAGAGAAATTTAATTAATTCTCCAAATTTAAGAAATTCTTCATCCACACCACAACCACCCAATAATCCATATGATTTTTGTTTTTAATTAATATTTTATGACATAATTATTTATATATTTCTTATGTTATATGATTTTTTATGTGTATTTAGTAAAATAAATTTAACTATTGATATAATTATAAATATTTATATTGTAAGTGAAATAATGATAATATTATAGTGAGTCCATCCATAGTTTGCAAACTCGCGATCCGGATCGTAGGATCGTCCGATCTTACGCTCCAAAACCACAAAATCGATCCAGGATCATTGAGGATCGAGTTTATAGGTGGGATCGTAGTGGGATCGGACAGTTTCTTCGTATGGGATCGTGGGATCGGACCGATTTCAAGAGTCTGTACGATCCATAGGAAAAATAAAGTCCATCGCGTCTCAGAACACTAGCACCACGTCAAAAACAACTAGCACCACGTCCAGAAATGTCTACAACCATTCGTGTGAATTTAAACTGATTTTGTTCACAAAAACAGCCCACCACGTCACTGAACAACTAGCACCACGTCCAGAAACATCTACATCCATGCATGTGAATTTAATCTGATTTTTTTCACAAAGACAGTCCACCACGTCTCATAACAACAAGAACGATGTCCAAAAACAACTAGAACCACGTCCAGAAACGTCTACTTCTATGCATGTAAATGTAAGCTATTTTTTTTTAACAAAGACAACTAGCACCACGTCTCAGAACAACTACAACCACGTCCAGAAACGTCTACATCGATGCATGTGAATTTAAGCTGATTTTTTTCACAAAGGCAGTCCACCACATCTCAGAAAACTCGCACCACGTCAAAAACAACTAGCGTCACGTCCAGAAACGTCTACATCGATGCATGTGAATTTAAGCTGATTTTTTTCACAAATGCAGTCCACCACGTCTCAGAACACTCGCACCACGTCAAAAACAACTAGCACCACGTCCAGAAATGTCTACATCAATTCATGTGAATTTAAACTGATTTTGTTCACAAAACAGACCACTACATCACAGAATAACTTGCACCACGTCCAGAAACGTCTACATCTATTCGTGTGAATTTAAACTGATTTTGTTCACAAAAATAGACCACCATGTCACAGAACAACTTGCACCACGTCCAGAAATATCTACATCCATGCATGTGAATTTAAACTGATTTTTTAAAAAAGACAGTCCACCACGTCTCGGAATACTAGCACCACGTCACAGAACAACTAGAACCACGTCTAGAAACGTCTACATCCATGCATGTGAATTTAAGTTGATTTTTTTCACAAAGCCCGTCCACTACGTCTAAGAACACTACACCATGTTAAAAAAAACTAGTACCACGTCCAGAAACGTCTACATCCATGCATGTGAATTTAAGCTAATTTTTTTCACAAAGACAGTCCACCACGTCTTATAACACTAGCACCACGTCAAAAACAACTAGCACCACGTCCAGAAACGTCTACATCCATGCATGTGAATTTAAACTGATTTTTTTCACAAAGACAGTCCACCACGTCTCAGAATACTGTCACCACGTCAAAAACAACTAGCACCACGTCCAGAAACGTCTACATCCATGCATGTGATTTAAGCTGATTTTTTTACAAAGACAGTCCAACACGTCTCAGAACACTAGCACCACGTCAAAAATAACTAGCACCAAGTCCAGAAATGTCAATATTTATTCGTGTGAATTTAAACTTATTTTGTTCACAAAAACAGACCACCACGTCACAGAACAACTAGCACCACATCTAAAAACAAATAGTACCACGTCCAGAAACGTCTCAAAACAACTAGCACCACATCCAAAAAACTAGCACCACGTCCAGAAACGTCTCAGAACAACTAGCATCATGTCTCAGAACAACTTACACCATGTCCGAAAACAACTACTACCACATCCAGAAACGTCTCAGAACAACTAGCACCACGTCAAAAACAACTAGCACTACGTCCAGAAACGTCTCGAAACATGTGAATTTTAGCTATTTTTTGCCTACATTTTTATACTTTTATGATCCTAATAATTTGATCCTACCGATCCAGGGACCGATCCGATCCTGTGATTACAAAACGATTCTACATGGGATCTCGATCCTGAAAACTATGAGTCCATCCATTAACCAATTATAGTGTAAACCCATTGGAGGGAAAAGGTTAATAAAATGAGAGGTTAATGAAAAGCTGATGTGGCAATGTTGGACCCATTTATTAACCAACTTTGGGAGTAAACCATTGTGGATGCTCTTAGGGGTTATTACTTCCTTCGTAGCTCAACACATGTATTCTTTACCTACTTATGCGTTCATAGCACAAGACTACTCAAGCTGCATTATATACTCATAACTAATATATTGCAGGATTCACCATGACAAGAGCTTTTGCCCATGGAACTATGTTTTTCAATAGAGATTACAATCCGGAGCAAAATGAAGATAATGTATTGGTAAGAGTGTTAGACCATAAAGAATCTATTATGTCTCATTTAAGTTGGGCCAACCTATTTCTGGGATTCCATTCTTTGGGACTTTATGTTCATAATGATGTCATGTTTGTCTTGGGTCTCTAGAGAAGCAAATCTTGATTAAACCTATATTTGCTCAATGGATACAATCTGCTCACGGTACAAGTTCATATGGGTTCGATGTACTTTTATCTTCAACGAGTGGATCAACATTCAATGCAGGTCGGAGTATCTGGTTGTCCGGTTGGTTAACTGCTATTAATGAAAATAGTAATTCATTATTCTTAACAATAGGACCCGAAGACTTTTTTGGTTCATCATGCGATTGCGCTGGGTTTAATACAACTACATTGATCCTAGTAAAATGTGCTTTAGATGTCCGCGGGTCCAAGTTAATGCCAGATATAAAGAATTTTGGTTATAGTTTTTCATGCGATATTTTGGCATAGGACACGTTTTATTTAGCTATTTTTTGGATGCTAAATACTATTGGATGGGTTACTTTGTATTGGCATTGGAAACACATCGCATTATGGCAGGGTAATGTTTCATAATTTAATGAAGGGGGTTACTAGTTATCGACTCACTTTTTGGGGTGGTAGTCCATAACTTTTTGATGGGCTGGTTAAGAGATTATTTATGGTTAAACTCTTCACAACTTATTAATGGATCCCCTTTGGTATGAATAGTTTATAGGTCTGGGCATGGATGTTCTTATTTGGACACCTTGTTTGGGCTACTGGATATATGTTCTTAATTTCTTGTCTGGGGTATTGGCAGGAATTGATAGCCTGGGCTCATGAACGAACACTTTTAGCTAATTTGATTCGCTGGAGAGATAAACCAGTGGCCCTTTCCATTGTACAAGCAAGATTGGTTGGATTAGCCCACTTTTCTGAAGGTTATATATTTACTTATATCTCTTTCTTAATTGCCTCTACATCAGGCAAATTTGGTTAATTTTGTAATTCATTTTTTTAATTGAATGGAGTTGTATCCGAGAAAAGTTCATTTCTTTGGATGGGGAGTGGGTCCGTCGTCTTCTATTTATACATCTAGGATTCGACTTGTATCAGTGATACTAAAAGGAACTAAATCATTATGGCAAGGAAATGTTTGATTCAGCGGGAGAAGAAAAGGCAAAATTTGGAACAAAAATATCATTTGATTCGTTGATACTAAAAAACAAAAATAAGCAAAGTTCAATCGTTGACTAACAAATGGAAAATTTATAAAAAGTTACAATCACCACCGTAGAATAGTGCACCTATACGCCTTCATCGACGTTGTTTTGTGACCAAAAGACCGAGAGTGAATTATCGAGATTTTGGACCATCTAGACATATACTTTGGGAAATAGTTCATGCATGTTTGTTACTAGGAGCAACAAGATCCAGTTGGTAAAGATTAACCTTTGATTTCTTTTCTATTCTACGATCGGTGGTTGGTTGACACCCTTTACCATTTTGTATAAATCGGCTATTCTATTTGTACAGATATGGTAGAGGGGCACATTTAACCATTGTTTATTTATATATGTATATATATATGTATATATATGTATATGTATGTGTGTGTGTGTGTGAAAAACTAGGGTGATACTGGGGGCGATATTCCTTTTATTGAGTATTCAAATCTAAGAGTGGAAGTACAAGACAAAACTCAACACACCCTTACAAAACTCAACCCTATTTGATCTAGTCGAACTAAACCTTTCAAAAAAATCTATGGAAATAAAAACATAGAAGAAAATACCCAACACTCTCTCAATTGTTATATAGTATTATAGACACAATATGCTATCTCCCTGTCACAATAACATATGAAAATCTCTTAAATACGAAAATTATCTTATCTTATCATAATAAATATATCATAATAATTGTAATAGTAAAAGAAAAAAAAAGAAAGAGAAAAGCATTTTAGATCATAGTCGATGAATTATTATGCAAAATAGGCCATTGTATAGAGTGTATAATTACTTTAATATTGATGAACCTTTAAATGCCCATTATTTTCTCCTCTAACTAATATAATCATGTCATTTGTCAATGAATTATCCTGTAATATAATGGTTGAACTACGATTGAGAATGAAATGGGGTGAGTATGATGAATTTTTTTTATTAATTATAATTATCAAAATTATTATATAGTAAAACACTCACAATGTTCTATGCCTGGAAGTACCATATAAAAAAATGAGTAAATTTCAAAATTGGCCATCATACTATAGTCAGTTTCTGGTTTTGGTCATCATACTTTGAAAACTATTTTTATGGTCATCATACTTTACTTTTATTTTTAAAAAAAGACATTCCATCAAGTTGAGGGATTAAGTTACTAACGGCCGAATTTTTTTAGGGTTATTGTTGTCTTTTTATTGCCCTCCTCAAATAAATGAGTCAATTTCATAATTAACCGAACTTATGGGCTTAGGGTTTAAAGAAAGAGAAAACTCCTATGGTCAATATGTAATTTGAAAAAAAAATTAAAGTTCTAAGCCCGCCGTCTCCCTCTCTCCTCTCTCCCTCATTCACCCTGCCGCCTTTCTGGCCCTCTCTCTCTTCCCCCCTCCCGTCAATCCTCGTCCTCGTCATCGGTGGAGGTCGGGGGTGAAGCCGAGGGAGGAGATCGGGGGCGAGAGAGATCAACAAGATCTTCGACTAAGTTTTGGTCGGATTCGCTAGATTTTTCCAAAGTTTTGTTTTTGGTTTTCATTTCGTTGGAAAAAGGGCCGCCGGGATTCCTCTTGAATCGGGTTTCATCAAACCTTAATAGATGAACAAATTCGCCGGATTTTTCCAAAGTTTTGTTTTTGGTTTTCCTTTCGCCGGAAAAACGGGCCGCCGGGATTCCTCTTGAACTGGGTTTCATCAAACCCTAATATATGAACGGGCCGCCGAGATTACTTTTGAACGGGCCGCCGGATTCGCTGCTTCCTCTTGAACAGGTCTCGATCGCGCCTCGATCTCCTCGTTTACACCTAGGGTTTCTTCGTCTTCTTCAATCTTTGACTTTGATCGATGACGGGATATTGCGAAGGGATTTCAGGATCTCTAGCGGCGAAGGGTTTTGGGGAAGTTGGGGGAGTGGCGGCGAAGGTCGATGGAGGTCGGGAAGAGATCAAGGAGGTCGGGGAAGGTCGCGGGAGGTCACGGGGATGGTCGCGGGAGGTCATTCGGAAGGTCAGGGAGTTCTGAGAGGTCGTGGGCGACAGAGAAAGGCAGAGCAGTGGAGGGCAGAGGGGGAGATGGGGAGATGGGGAAGAGAGTAGGAAAAGACGAAATTAACCATACAAAAAATAGGCTGAGTAATAGGAGATCATAAAAAGACAAAAATAACCCTTAAAAAAAGAGGTGTTAGTGTTTTAACGGAGGTTGTTGACGGAGTGACCATTTTTGAAAATAAAATGAAAGTATGATGACCAAAACTAGAAACTGACTATAGTATGGTGACCAATTTTGAAATTTACTCTAAATTGAAAAAGTGATAATCTACTTATTCTACCATGAAAAGAATGTGAGTTCTCTTATGTAGCACCTCCCTTGTATGTGAAATTCTTTAATTATTATTAATTACCCTGGTATAGTTTGTAGAAGGAAAAATAAATTATTGTATATTTGTTGTTTATAATTGTAAATTTTGCCGAATTCCACACAGAGTAGCATTAAATTCATCGTATCAACCTCACCCTGATAGAGAATCTTAAATTGGACACTCATCCTTTAATTTCGTCTTATATTTTTGTTCTGAGATACAACATGATGCAAGTATAATTTTCATGGGAAAAAGTTTTCGAAAAAATCAAAATTGTAGTTGGATTATATAAATGTATATTTTTTCATATTGTTTTCTAAGCGTACACATGCTTCTAGCCTATATATATGGAGCTAGCATAAACGGGTGAATTTTCAATTTTGACTAAGCCAAATGGATGCAAATGAATCAAAATATCATTTGATGTACAAAATTAGGGTATTTTAAATTATGAACCTACGAAGAAACATGAGTTGAATTGGAAAGATGCTTGATGCTATTTAGCACAAAACAATAAACAAAAAATCCAAATCCCAATCAAAGAATTCGCACCAAATATTTTTTCAAATTGAATCTAAACCAGTTTTTTTTTTTTTTTTTTTTTTATATTTGATGTATTAGACACTTAACTATAATATTAAAAAGGGTTGATATCAAAAATTCCCCCTTAACGTCACTTAAAAATCAAACACCTTTATGAGTTTTTGGTAATATCAAAGATCTCCTCCCACTAACTATACTTCAGAAAATTACTATAAAACTCATTCATACATACTCGATAAAAACAAAAATTTGTCAAAATTAAAAATAATAATAATAAATACAATTTTAATTGAAAACTCAATACAAACCCGCATGTAATTCCACCTCAAAATCAATTCGTAATGAGAAAAATAACATATAAAACTTATTTTGCTCTTAATGTGCTTATATATTTTCATGTGAACAAATCCATGAGTATTTTTTATTATTTCAACAGTACATGAAGTGGGGGAAATGAAGGGGGATGTGGCTTGAACAAGGGCAGGCCGCAGGGGGAGATACCAAGGAAAGGGAAGAAAGGGGACACGGTAGTCTTGTAATGTTGTAATTGATTAATTAAGGTCTTCTTCCTAATTTGTAGTTTCATGGGCATCATCTTTGTAGTATCATGGTCATTGTAGGGTTAGGATAAAGCAGAAATCACATATAGGAATTTTTAGAAGTAAAATTTTCAAGTTATTTAATGAAACAAAATTTGTTTAAAAAATTGTATTTTAATTAAGGGGGGTCAGTATAATAGTTATTTAATGAAGGTTATTAGTTACTGCCTCAGTTTTTTGGTGGGTAATTCTTAATTTTGATAAAATTATCCTTTTATTTAAAATGAGAGAAAAAATGATATTATAGGAAGAGTATTTTAACCTAAATTGAGGTGATATAGAGTAAGAGTAGGACGATAACTAGTAATTCTTTTATTTAATTAGTAAAATGAAAGGTTTTGATTTTATCTAAAACTTATAAGGATATTTAATTTAATAAGTGAAGTTGACGGAATTTTTTATATTAACCCTATTAAAAACTCGGACTTATACCTACAATATATTCGATGGAAACAGTTAGTCAAATCTTTCAAGAACTATCAGACCCCATTGTTTGATGATATATTGGTCTCAAATAATGTAATCATACATATTGCTTTCAAATAAAATGTTGTTTCTTGTTTATTGTATCAATATTATTTATTTATATTTGATAAAGGTATGAACTATCATGGAGGATGCATCATTTAAATTTTTGTTTCTTAAAAGGATATGAAATGTGACAAACCCAATCGATATTCAATTCCGCTCCACACAAACTCTGTAGTATCTCTTGACCTTAAAAACATTTGCCGTTGCATGGGGATTGCCGGCATATATAAAAGTACAAAACAAACTGTGTATATATAATGGGAAAGAGATCCATGGTTTTAGAGAGAAGATCAGAAATTAGAAAAAGAATGGGGGATTACAGTGATGGTGAAGATCCTTCACTAAAGAAAACAGAAATTATTAGTGATGAAGAGAATGATTCCCCGATTGAACAAGTTAGGCTGACAGTTCCACCAACTGACAATCCAAATTTACCAGTTTTAACAATCAGGACATGGTTTCTTGGGATCTTGTCCTGCTCAATTCTAGCTTTCGTCAACACTTTCTTCGGGTTTCGCCAAAACCCACTGGGGATTGGATCTGTGGCAGCACAGATCCTAACTCTCCCGATTGGAAGGCTGATGGCAGCCACCTTGCCAGACAAAAAGATCGGTCTTCCCTTTACCAACTGGTCATTCTCATTGAATCCTGGACCTTTCAATCTCAAAGAGCATGTTTTGATCACCATTTTAGCTGGTTCTGGAGTCAATGGCGTTGGTGCTCTATTCATTGTCACCAGTGTCAAAGTTTTCTATCACCAAAAACTGAATCTTTTGCCAGCCTTTCTCCTTTGCCAATCTACAATGCTTCTTGGCTACGGTTGGGCTGGGACACATCGGAAACTCCTGATTGATTCCCCATATATGTGGTGGCCTGATAATTTAGTTTCAGTTTCCATGTTCAGGACTCTCCACGAGAAGGAAATGAGACCAAAGGGTGGACTTACAAGGTTACAGTTCTTCCTGATGGTGTTGCTCTCAAGTTTCGCCTACTACATCGTCCCTGGATACTATTTCCCTACTATATCTTGTATCTCAGTCGCCTGTTTGATATGGAAGAAATCGGTAGTCGCCCAGCAACTCGGTTCAGGTTTAACTGGTTGGGGAATCGGCTCATTCGCCCTGGACTGGAACACTGTTTCCAGCTTCACGGGAAGCCCCATAGCCACTCCGGCCTTTGCCATCTTCAATATTTTGGCCGGAGTTGTTCTGTTTGGCTATATAATTGTCCCGGCATTGTATTGGAGCAACGCATATAACTCCAGGACGTTTCCTCTTTATTCCACTCAGACCTTTGATTCTACAGGTGTGATTGTATTCAGATTATATTACTATATTTAGTTAAGTTTGTAAATATAGTAGATTGCTATTTTCTATTTTTTGTTCTTATAGGATTAAGAAACCTGTTTGATATGTATTGTACCAAATCGCTTCATATTTTGTCAACAGGCAACGTCTACAACATCTCCCGAGTTCTGAATGAGAAAACTTTCGAGTTCAACGAGGATGGCTACAACAGCTACAGCAAACTTCACATGAGTATATTTTTCGCCTTCAGTTATGGCCTGAGCTTCGCAACATTAGCAGCTACAATTTCACATGTTTGCCTCTTCTACTCCGGGACGATCTGGGAGCTGACATCCAAGGCAAAGAAAAAAATGAAGGAACAAAAGGATGATGTACACACCAGACTCATGAAGAAGAACTACAAACAAGTCCCTAACTGGTGGTTCCATATCTTGTTGATATTGGTTTTCGGGCTGGCTCTCTTCTGTTGTGAAGGTTTTGGAGGACAGCTCCAACTTCCCTGGTGGGGACTTGTATTTGCTTGTGCTATAGCCTGGATTTTCACCTTGCCGGCCGGAGTACTCGTGGCAACCACAAATATGGGACCTGGAATAAATGTCATCACCGAGATGATCATGGGATTCATCTATCCAGGGAGACCTTTAGCTAATGTGGCTTTCAAGATATATGGAACTGAAAGCATGGGACAGGCTATGTACTTTCTCAGTGATTTCAAAATTGGACACTACATGAAGATCCCTCCAAGATCCATGTTCTTTGTTCAATTAGTAGGAACGCTGGTATCTTCCACCATCCAATTTGGCACCACCTGGTGGCTTCTCACCTCCATTCCACACATCTGTGACCCATCCAAACTGCCAGAAGGGAGCCCCTGGACATGCCCATTTGACAGGGTATTCTACAATGCTTCCATCATTTGGGGGGTGATCGGTCCCAAAAGGGTTTTCACCAAGGATGGAATATACCCCGAACTCAACTACTTCTTCCTGGTCGGAATCCTGGCTCCGGTTCCGGTGTGGTTTTTTTCGCGGAAATATCCCGAAAAGAAATGGATCAAACTTATCAACATGCCCATATTTCTTTCAGCAGCAGGAGGGATGCCACTAGTAAGATCAGTGAATTATATTATGTGGGGAGCTGTGGGGATTTACTTCAACTATTATCTTTTCAGGAAGTACAAGGGATGGTGGGCTAGACATGCCTATATCCTTGGAGCTGCGCTTGATACTGGAATTGCATTCATGGGGATTCTGCTTTACTTCACACTTCAGTCCAAAAATATTGTTCCAGAATGGTGGGGTCAACAAACAAATGACCATTGTCCATTGGCGATATGCCCTACACAACCTGGAATTCAGATCCAAGGTTGTCCTGTTTTCTGAACTTGTAGTAATCATCTGGAGTTGTTTTTATTGGCTACTATATTCTCAAGAATCTCAACTTGGGGACACTGCATTAAATTGAACTGATCAAAAAAATTTCCATCCCTATTATATCCAAAAAAATAAAATCTAAAACTAATTGTTATGCTATGATTTTATCAGACTAGGGTATTTCATGTCCCTATCATATAAAGTAAAAAGGCAAAAACATGCGTCCAATCATCCCCTCTACAATGTGCTGAAAAAAGAAAGAAAATGATATATCACCAATTGAATAACCGTATCATTTTTTAAAAAAATTACGGTACTAATCCATCCCACTCAAAAGAACAAAATTTTCCAAACTCACATAACCAAAAAAGACTCACGGCAGCCAAACAAGATGAATGATCAATATTCTACAAATCAACAACGCTCGCGACACAAACCACCAACGCAAAGCAACCACAACACAATTCAGACAGCGTCACTGACCATCCGTCTGAGATCCTTCTTCTCTGTGAGTGAGAAATTTCTAGTTACCGCATCAATTTAGACTACAACTTCCTTATCCTTGCCCCTTTTTCTTAAGGACAATTTTGTGATAATGCTTAAAATTAAAATGATAACTAATAATATCCAAAATATAAGATCAGATTTTTAAATAAAAATAATTTTAAGATGGAACTATTTTCTGGGAGAGGGAGAGGGAGAGGGAGGGCAGTAGAATGATAATATCTTACTTCTCTATTTTATTATTAGACTTTTCAAATATACGGCTAAACAAATTTCGCTCAAATGTAACAGAGGGGTAGTTTCACTTTTGGTCTCTCTTATATTTTGAGTGACAATATTAATCCCTATCCTTTTTTTCTAAAGCAGATTTAGTCGTTTTTACGAAAAAATTTTGAAGATAACGAATTAACTCAATTTGATCGCTAGTCAAATTTAATTTTTTCTTGAAAATTATTTATACCATGATATTTTTAATTAATTTTATGATGTGAATCCTCATGAATATTCAACCTATTTAGGATTTTAGCTGCCATTTTGAATTGTGAATCCATCTAAACTTGACTTACTATTTTTTTTTTTTTTTTTGGAAACAGTTCCTCAGTCCGATGCGGACTGAAGGAACCTTCTGGGTTGACACCCTTCCATTGATTCATTGAAGTTTCAGTACATGATCAGAGACAAAAAACATACCCTAATCAATTCGTCCCCTAAAGCTAACTGAACAAAATAGGGGTGCGGAGCTATGTTAGACAACCTACTACTACCAGACCATCTTATGTAGAGTATCAAGAGGAGTGAGACTTACTGTCTAATACGTAATGCCGATGTATAAGTAGCATCTAATGCTATAAGGCCACGAAGCCTTGATGGCGCTTCCTCTATATTTCTGAGCTTGAGAACATAGCCTCGAGAACCAAGTTTTGCCATGAAGTCTGCTGGGGCGTTGCCTTCCCTTGGGATAAAGCGAATATTTGAGGAGCTCTGTCTAACAAAAAGACATATCTCTACAAGAGCCCTGTACTCCTTCCAAAAGAAATTTTCTCCTTGAGTGACCATTTTGACCAGCCCTTCATTATCTGTAAGAAAAGTTATTTCCCTAAAATCTGAGAGTTTGCAAAATTTTGTTGCCGCATGAAGAGCTCGAATTTCTGTTTGAACTGCACTTTCTGCTTCAATCTGACCTGTCTCCCCATAAATAAATCTTCCTGAACTGTTCCTAATCAAGAAACCTATGCCAGCTGTTCCCATAGAGGATTTGGATCCATCTGAGTTTACCATCAAGTTTGAGGAGCAATAATCCTTCCAGTTAATCTGTTGAACTTTGCCTCTCATCCTGGAGCGGGGGAGGTCGGCTGCAGAAATGATGAGAAGGATTTCTTGTTTTATCATTTTCAGCAAATCTTCCAAATTTGGCTTGGTGCCCTCAAAAAAAGCCGCATTCCTTAATTTCCATATCAACCATAGGAGAATAGCCGGTACCAGAATCCAGAATCTGTCCACTGTTCTATTTGTCCCTGTGTGCCAATTTCTCCAGATATTCCAACCTGAAAGCCTTGACAAGCCTATTCCAGATGCTGCTGAAATCCGGTCCCAAATGGCTCTTATTTTCAGACAATCAAAAAAACAGTGTTCCAATGTTTCCATATGATTTAAACAAAAGCAACATCTCGACGGGTAAGCACACTTACCTCCAATCCTGCTAAGAACATCTGGGAAGGCCAGGAGTTGATTGTGAAGACGCCACAAGAAAAGGGCTATTTTTGGAGGATAATTCGGATTCCAGATTTTGGGAGCCATGGGGAAGGTTTCCTGGGACTTAGAAATATCCTTGTAGGCTTGCGACACACTGAAATTGCCATTTGGAGATGACCGCCATATCAACTTGTCTGGGCAGTCTATGAAATCCATTTCTAGATTTTGAAGCAGGGTGGATAGAGGCTCATGAATGACCCCCTGTAATTGCTCTAAGTATTGGCTCCTATTGATGTAGAATTCCTTGACTGTGAGATTCGGGAAAGGTGGAAGCGAGGTAGAATTCCATATTACCCCATGATCACACCAGTTTTCAAACCAAAAGAGTGAGGTGCCATCCATGATTATTGTTTTGGCCAGAGGGTTTAGCTTTTGGGAGAGCAACAATATTCTTCTCCATGAAGTCTTCATTCTTGCAGTGTGGGAGAGTGAAGCCGAGAACCTAGCCCATAGACCTTCGCCCTTCTTCCATTTCCACCAAAGCTTTGCCCAAAGACTCTCCACAATGGCCTGAATCTGTCTAATTCCCAATCCGTTTTGAGCCGTAGGATACGTAAGACGGTTCCAAGCGCGCCAATGTCTCCGTGTTTCCTTCGTCGTGTTTCCCCACAAAAATCTTTGGCATTTCTTCTCTAGCTCCTGAATTACAGATTTTGGCAACCAATAGCTGGAGGCAGTGTGGATTGGGATTGAGAGAATAACAGATTTTATCAGCATTACCCTCCCCGCTTGAGTTAGGAACTTATTTTCCCAACTTTTGATCTTGGATTCAACTGATTCCAGCAGCGGCCTGAAATATTCTCTTTTTGATCTTCCTACAAATAATTGGCAGCCAAGATAAGGGAAGGGAAATGAACCAGTCTGCATCCTTAATATGTTGAGAATTTTTTCTCTTCTCGCAGGAGAACACCGCTTAGGGAAAAGGATTGCGCTCTTTGAAAAATTCACCTTTTGTCCTGATCCTTTTTCATAATGCCTCAAAAATTCCTTCAAGTTCTTAAGCGATTTCTGAGTACCCCTGGTGAAAATCATAATATCATCAGCGAAGCTAAGATGAGTTATGATGTTGGAGCCTGGGGGTGAATGATATGGAGCTATTTTTCCTTCTCTGACCCTTTCCTTTAGACCTCTTGACAGGGCCTCTGCAGCAATGATGAATAAGAGGGGAGACAAGGGATCTCCCTGTTTGAGACCTCGGGAGGCTCTGAAAAATCCGGCCGGAGTACCATTTAACAGAATTGAAAACCAGCCACCTCTCAAAACGTTTAACAATAAATCAGTGAACCGAATGGGGAAGCCCATTTTTCCCAGAATCTGTTCCAAGAAGCTCCAGGACACCCTGTCGAAAGCCTTCTCCATATCCAATTTTATCATCAGGTTGAGGCCAGCGATTTTACTTTCCATGAACTGAGTGAGGTCTTGAGCAAGGAGAACGTTGTCGATAATTTCCTTGCCTTTCATAAATCCTGTCTGCTCAGGGGATATTATCTTTGGGAGGAGAGTCTGCAGATGATTTTTTAGAGTAGTTGAGATCACCTTGCTTGTGAATGAGCATAAGCTTATAGGCCTGTAGTCGGAGAATGTTGAAGCCGATTGTTTTTTGGGAATGAGACAAATGAAACTGCTGCCCAGTTCCCTTGGCATGGGGACCCCTCTGAAGAATTCAGCACATGCAGAAAAAAGATCTCCCTTGATTATCTCCCACGCTGATCTAAAGAATGCTCCCGAAAATCCGTCCGGGCCCGGAGCGCTGTCTGGAGAGAGACTGAAAACAGCCTCCTTAACTTCCTCTTCACGTAGAGGGGACAAAAGATTGTCCCTGTCTTCAGAACTGAGGGCTTGAGGAATAGGTTGTAGCAGAGTCCGTATTGTCTGTGGATCTGGTTCTCCTTCGGAAGATAAAAGCTTGTTATAGAACTCCACTGCTTTAGCCTCAATCTCAACTCTGTCTGTGATCCATGAATTGTTATTTTTGATCTTGAGGATGCTGTGACGAAATGGTCTATCTTTTATCGCCGCATGGAAGAGTGCTGTATTACGGTCTCCATCTTTGAGCCACTTCAGCCTGGATTTTTGCCGCAAGAAAACATCTTGTTCCATAAGACGATTGAAATAAGCCGTTTGTGCTTTGGAGTAAGCTTGGCGAGTGGAGTCTGACGGCTGTCTCTGGAATTCCTTCTCTTTCTCAATCATTTCCTCTTCACTATGCTTTACGTTTTTAAAAACGTCTCCAAAGACTTGTAAATTCCATTCTTTGAGTGTCATCTTCAGTCTTTTCAGTTTGGTTGCCAAGGCATGCATACCTCCCCCCATGCATGGTTGAGACCATGAGTCCTTGACAAGCTTCAAAAATCCAGGTCTGCGCAACCACATCTCCTGAAATCGAAAGGGTTTAGGACCAGAATGGGTATATAGGTCACTTTGATACAACAGAGGGCTATGGTCTGAGCCCGCTTTAGGAAGATTGTGAACTATGGATACTTTAAACAGAGAAAGCCATTCCTCTGAGAATAGGATTCTGTCCAGCCTCTTTAGCACATGTCCTGAAGCTCTGTTTCCTCCCCAAGTGTATTCAAGACCAACAGTGGGGATGTCTTGCAGATCAGCTGCATGAATGAAATCATTAAAGTCGGTGATAGGAGTTTGAGCCGGGTTAGATCCTCCCTTGTATTCTGATATACTCCGTATGACATTCCAGTCACCTCCAGCTGCCCAAGGTGTACCTGGATGAGCAGCTCTGAATTCCAACAGATCTTTCCAAAGTTGACGTCGCTTGATGTAGGAAGTGTTAGCATATATCCAAGAAAACCAGAAAGGAGTAGGTACCACAGGATTAAATATCTCACAGCATAATAATTGATCAGTATTCTTCTGCACCCTAAGCGTAGTGCCTTTTCTATACATCACACATATCTTGCCATTTACAGAAATTTCAGCATTATCAAAATGTAAGATTTTAACATAGTTGCGTAGCCTATCTATATTAACCATTGGTTCTACTATACACAGACACGAAATATTATAGCGAGCAATTAAAACTTTCAGCCTTCGCAGAGATGCCATATTGGCGATCCCGCGAATATTCCAAATGAGGTGTGCTAACATATTAAAAGGATGTAAGACTACGGACCTGAAGCCGTTCTGAGCGGCGTTTAATTGTAGAATGGCGATTTCCTTCTGATTTCGGGGGTCTTCCTCTTCTCTTTTTTTTCCTCACAATGGTGAAACCTTCATCATCCGGGTATTCCTCCATCCAGTGCGGTGAGTCTGAAACTACCCCTTCTTCCTGATCACTGGAATATGTTGTGAAGTCTATGATTAGTTGGCCTTTATCTTGAGGAACTGATGTCGACCGAATCAGTCGAGTTTGGTTTTGTAAAGGGATTGCAACTCTGCTATCTAACGCCAAGTTAATCTCATCTGCCATTTTTTGGAAGTCGGTGATGCCCTCCATTGTTGAATCTGATACAAAGGATTCTGCCTTTTCACCCTCTTCTTCATCATCCTCGTGGCTAGTCAGAATGGCCACTGGAGTTGCGGTTTCTTCATGGATTGGAAGGAGATTATTTGATTCTGACTCATTTGTCTGCTCTTTGAATTCCGGATTTGCCTCTGTGCCTTTGGAATTTTCCTCTTGAGCCCTGTTTTTTATTTTCCATTCTGATTCCTTTGCCTTATCTACTACCTTCGATTTTGCTTTGTTTGTATTTGGGGGTTCCCCTGTGTTTCCAATTCGAGAGTTCGCCGTCTTTTGGGGTGCAGCAAGGACTGGAATTAACTCCTTTTCCTTAATAGATAAACCAGAAGGCCCAGCTTTCCCTTGATTTTTCTCCATATTTCCTTGATCTTCTATTTCCTTCAACTGTTCCTGAACTTGCTTAGCCAAACTGTCATCGTTGCCATCTGTAATCTCCCTAGCCTTTTTTAGAGAAGGATTTCTACCCACTTTGCACTCTTTTTCATCATGTCCAATTTTTTTGCACCGTAGGCAGTACTTAGGCACAAATTCATATGAAAAGAGTTGTTTCTGGAGGAAGCCTTCTTCTCCAATTAGAACTGATGTTGGGAGGGGTTTTAGTAAATTTACCTCGGCACAGAAGCGGGCAACCGAGGGCCTTGTTTGTTTGGCGGTGGGAGGGTCAACTTTGAGGGGTTTTCCAACTACCTTTGCCATGGAGAAGATCGACTCAGCTGATTGACATTCTAGAGGGAGGTCGTATAGTGAAACCCACACCGGAGCGATGGGAGGGTCTTCTTCATACTTGAAGCGGGGAGTCCATTTCAGTACCCGCATCTGGAAACCTCCTATGACCCATGTTGTTTGAAGCCAAAGGCGTTGAAAATCTTCATCCAAAGAAAATCTTATCCAAATGTGGCGAGAGTTCAGGAGACCAACTTCGAAACTCCCTTGGAAGCCCACAGAGTTTAGTGCTTTGCGAATTCCGTTCATGGTTGGTCGTCCGTGGCTGAATTTTCCGACGAGGCTTAGACGGTGGGGTGCAGTCAGCTTCTCAAATTCTGATTTTGTGTATTCTATTACATATGATCCATTCCTAAATTCAGGTTCCTTGGGTGGTATTAATGGAGTTTTAGAGGCATCTTTGAATAGAGAGGAAAAAGATTTTAGTATTTCTGGAGAAGATGGGGGATGACCCCCTTGACCGGGCGGTGGAGCCATAACCGGCCAGCAATCTATCCTTTGAGCTTTACTCCTCCATTATCAGATAATGGAGTTTTTCCTACCTCAAAATCAATCCACGAGAGGTCTCTCCGATAGATCAAGATCGATCCCCTAAGATGTACCACCGGAAAACTAGCAGCGCCGACGCCAAGATCTGACCAGAATTGTCACCGATCGGAGAACCCAAACCCACTAGAATCAGTCGCCGGAGAATACCGTGCCGCTGTGCCGCCCAAAATCCTAGTTCTAAACTTGACTTACTAATTCAATTATTTAAGTCAAGTTATGAGTGGCCTATGAGTTTCAATTTTACATACAATTCAAGTTTTCTTACTTTGGCATGTTACAATCTATCTTAATGCCCTCACAAAGCCATCACTTCAAATCTTTGCATCCTTGTAACTAAGATTTAACATATAAAATTTCATCTCACATCGTTAGTTTTCTGATTGATTAATTTGTATATAAGTTTCAGTCTTATAAATTACTAATAATTTGGGTTAACCATTTTAAAATAATGAGAGCTAAAGTTTAAAAGTTTTTGACCAGGCTGTATGGACGATCTAGGAGTTAAGTACTATATTACCTTTAACTCCAAAGGGATAAGTGACAAGAAGCACCTACGGGTTACAAAGTGTTGACATGAGCCACCTCTAGTCCATCACTTGAGCAACTTTGTGGTCCAGTTTCTCCCATCCCACATCGGTTTCACATCATTAGTTTATTGATTGAGTGATTTATACATAAGTTCAAATCTTATAAACTACTAATAATTTAAATTAATCATTTTGAGTTAAAAATGACAAAACCCTAAAAATGATTGAGCCAAACTCAAAGTTAATGATTTTGTTTGAATACTAGAATAATGGCCCAAATTTACAAGGTAGTTTAATAAGTTTTAAAATATTGTTCCTAGTAACTTAACATGTTTAGACGAAATTATCAATATGCTACAACTTGGATTCTTTTATACAACTTAATTGTAAATGACATTGAAATAAGAAGTAGAAAGACTAAAAATAACAGTTTTATTGATACTTCGAATGGTTGGGAATATGATTAATTGTTGGGTTATATTGTGTCCATTAGCTGCTAAGAGACGGAGTTGATTTTTGCCGCTTGAATACATCAATGCCAAATGGGCATCCAAGTTGAGGACTAACGTTAAAAAACAAAAGTCAAAAGAAGATATTAGAGTCCAAATTTTGAGTAAATATTAGTAAAATTGTCAATTCATCAATTCTAATATGAGATGTGACTTTACAACGTTTAATTAGACAAATGTTCTTTCAAGCTTTTGCCGGAACGGCATTGATTTGTCCTACATTGCAAAAGAAAAAGTTTTTGTTTATTACTAAAAACAGAAGTGTCAATCATTGAGACACTATCATCCTGTCAAATTAGTTATTTTTTTATGATAGAAATAATATTTTTTTAATTAATTTTTTTTTACTATTGTTCTTTTAATTTTTAATTACAACATTAAAAATCAAATTTATAAGGTGTATGATTCTTAATAAGTTTATATCATATTTTTATTAAATTTTTTATTATGAATAATTTTAATAGTGGCTAGTCAGGTGATCCTTAAAAAACTAGAAAACCTAAATGACGGATTCTATGGGAACCTTTTTAGGGCCATTAAAGAACTGCTACGTGGGAGGTGAAGCTTGCTCAACCTCATGGGGAAGGAAATTTTGCTACTAATTGCATGGTTTCTTTGGCTTTGTTCAAGACAAGAGGGGAGTACTTAATGGTTGAATCTCGAAAGAGATTAAAAATTATTAGATCATGATGTCAATGATATCTTTTACTTTTGCAGTTTAGGCGTCTTAAATTTTAGATAGTCTTCCTTCTATATAAAAGAAAAAAAATTAAAAAACTTACGATAATATTGTTATCAAAAAACATTTTCAAGTTAATGGGACGTCATATATTCTTCTTTTAGATTATTTTTAAAATTTAATTGTGTTAGGAACTTTGATATTTTTAATGAGGAATTGTTGGACGGGGTAGTCATTTTCAAATACAAATCCTGATAAAAATTTTTAAATAAATTTAAACTACAAATTCATTATCATCTTGTTTTATTAAACTTATAAAAAGTTATTTAAATAAAATTAGATGACGCAAAACATATATCAGTTCCTAATTTTATAGTATTAAAGAAGTAATATATCTGAATTAAATTATTGATTTTTAAAATCCTAATAGACATAATTACACACAACTCCCTGAATCCGCCACTTTTTAAAGTTATAGTTAATTAGGGTTGTTAACGTGTCGGGTTGGAAGAGAAAATTACGATTTTGCTTCTAACCTGAATTCGAACGAGTTGATGAATGCTAAACCCGAATCTGACCTGGTCAACCAACTCTGACCCGACTCTTTAACTTGATTTCTTTTTCCCAACAATATTTTAAAAATATTTTGGGTCATCAGGTCAACTCGTTGACCCGACCGATTGACCTGATTCGACCGGGTCTTTTTCGATCCGACCCAATCGAGTCCAAAATTTCAACTCTAACCTGACATATTTCATATCGATTTCGTGTCTAGTTTCCATATCGTGTAAAAAATTGTCAATCTACAGTAAACTTTCCAAACCGTTTGCGTAGTGTATGGCTGGTAGCTTTTTGTTTTAATTCGCAGTGTCAAATGGATTGCAACAGAATCGAATATGAGCGAAAATGGATGGACGATTGTGTAATTTCCCCAACATGTAAGAAAATGCCAACAATTTAAGGTTCATCAATAAATCTAACGTAAATGCTGAAACTAATTTAATTCCTTGTGTTCAAAACATGAAGCACAGCAAGCCAAGTTTTGTTGTTAACCCCCATTTGTCCTGCTGACTGATTTTCTTAAGTTATAAGCTGTTGAAAATACTTTTAAAAATCCGGGTTCTCTTCCATTTTCGTACCAAACACACTGCTTCACGACAAATCAGTCGTCCCAGTCGTCAAGGGGGAGTTCTCCAGGTGCAAGATACGGCACCCTGTGTGTATATATCTATAACAATTATTATAATATAACACAACTTTGAATGTAGTTTTGTATGTTAAAATACTTAGTATTGGTGTATTTTAATGTTCAAATGAGGTTTTAATGGAGGTATAATACGCTAGTCCTTCATTAAAAAGATGGATTTTGAACTAAAAAACATTTGCCGGCGTATACATTTTTCAAGAAAATGGAGTAGTACGTATGAGTGATCAAATGGTTCATTCTGCAGACTTTAAATAGTATTATAGTTAAAGAGTTGTTTACGCTTTCTTCTCTTTCTTTGGCGGTTGTGATAGATCAGAAGAATACAATGGGGGGTGATGGTCATGAAGTCTTTTCAGTTGAGCGATCGGAGCAAAAGAAAACTGAAATAGTTGATGCAGAAGGAGAGGAAGAGAATGATTCCCCAATTGAACAAGTTAGGCTGACGGTTCCAATAACTGACGATCCAACTTTGCCAGTTTTGACAATCAGGACATGGATTCTTGGGATCTTGTCCTGCTCAATTCTTGCTTTCGTTAACACCTTCTTCGGGTATCGCCAAAACCCGTTGGGTATTGGATCGGTGGCAGCACAGATCCTGACTCTCCCAATTGGAAGGCTGATGGCAGCCACATTGCCAGACAAAAAGATCGGTCTTCCCTTTACCAACTGGTCATTCTCATTGAATCCTGGACCTTTCAATCTAAAAGAGCATGTTTTGATCACCATTTTTGCCAGCTGTGGAGCAAATGGTGTTTATGCACTACTCATTGTCTCCAGTGTCAAAGTTTTCTACCACCGGGAATTGAATCCTTTGGCAGCCTATTTTCTTTCGCAGACCACCATGTTGCTTGGCTACGGTTGGGCTGGAATCCATCGAAAGATCCTGATTGATTCTCCTTATATGTGGTGGCCGAGTAATCTGGTTGCTGTTTCACTCTTCAGGACTCTTCACGAAAAGGATAAGAGACCAAAGGGGGGACTTACCAGGCTACAGTTCTTCATCATGGGCTTGATTTCAAGTTTTGCATACTACATCGTCCCCGGATACTACTTCCCTACCCTATCTTGTATCTCCGTGGCCTGTTTGATTTGGAAGAAATCTGTACTAGCCCAGCAAATTGGTTCAGGTTTAAGTGGCTTGGGAATCGGCTCATTCGCCCTGGATTGGAACACTGTTTCCAGCTTCCTGGGAAGTCCCATAGCCACTCCAGCGTTTGCCATCTTCAATACTTTGGTTGGATTTGTTCTGTTTGTCTACATAATTATCCCAGCTTTGTATTGGAGCAATGTGTATAGCTCCAAGACGTTTCCTCTCTACTCCACTCAGACATTTGATTCCACAGGCAACGTTTACAACATCTCTCGTGTTCTGAATGAGAAAACTTTCAAGTTTTACGAGGATGGCTACAACAACTACAGCAAACTTTACATAAGCATATTTTTCGCCTTCGGTTACGGCCTGAGTTTCGCGACATTAGCTGCTACAATCTCACATGTTTTCCTCTTCTACTCAGGGACGATATGGGAGCTGACATCCAAGACAGCAACTGCAATGAAGGGACAAATGGGGGATATACACACAAGAATAATGAAAAAGAACTACAAATCAGTCCCTGATTGGTGGTTCCATGGTATGCTGATATTGGTATTCGGGCTTTCCCTCCTCTGCTGTGAAGGTTTTGGCGGGCAGCTCCAACTTCCATGGTGGGGGCTTATACTAGCTTGTGGTTTAGCCTGGTTTTTCACTTTGCCTATAGGCCTGATCCAGGCCACCACAAATACGCAACCAGGCCTGAATGTCATCACCGAGATGATGATCGGGTTCATCTATCCAGGGAGACCTTTAGCCAATGTTGCTTTCAAGACATATGGCTATATTAGCATGACACAGGCTCTCAACTTTCTCAGTGACTTTAAAATTGGACATTACATGAAGATTCCTCCAAGATCAATGTTCTTAGTTCAGTTCGTTGGAACACTGGTATCTTCCTCAATCCAATTCGGGACAGCTTGGTGGCTTCTCACCACCATTCCACACATCTGTGACCCATCCAAACTGCCAGAAGGGAGTCCCTGGACATGTCCAGGGGACAGGGTATTCTACAATGCTTCCATCATTTGGGGAGTGATCGGTCCGAAAAAGGTTTTCACAAAGGATGGGATATATCCTCAACTCAACTATTTCTTCCTGATTGGCATTCTGGCTCCAGTTCCAGTGTGGCTGTTTTCGCGCAAATATCCCGAAAAGAAATGGATCAAACTCATCAACATGCCCATATTTCTTGCAGCTACATCAGGGATGCCGCCAGTGAGATCAGTAAATTATATTATGTGGGGAGCTGTGGGGATTTACTTCAACTTTTATCTATTCAGGAAGCATAAGGGATGGTGGGCTAGACATGCCTATATCCTTGGAGCTTCACTTGATACTGGAATTGTATTCATGGGAATCCTGCTTTACTTCACACTTCAGTCCAGAAATATTGGCACCCAATGGTGGGGGTTGGAAAGTGATGACCATTGTCCCTTGGCCACATGCCCTACACAGCCTGGAATAGAGGTCCCAGGTTGTCCTGTTTACTGACCTTGGGGAAAATGTATTCAGCCTGCCTCTTAATTCATGCTTTTTTTTTCTAAATATATATATATAGAATAATTTGCATTCGGTTATCATTGAATAAGTCTAGACACAACTGTCTTTCTTGTTATATATATACAAAGAAGCGAAATCCAAATAACTCAAATTCAAAATTTATTGATTTTAAGCAGAAGTGTCAACAAAACCCTCTTATTCTAAACACGTCTGTTTTTTATTTCAAATAATGCCTTCTCCAAAGTGAAGATGAAATGATTCTTCTTGATCAAGGCTTATGGATCCAAATCCAACCATATGAGTGAAAAGAATAATTCAGAACTTGTTCTTCGCAGTTGAGAAAATTCAAGAAAATATTTTATCCACTTCATTGTATGATGCACTTGTTCCTAAAGTTCTACTTAAAATGGCCAAATTTTCAAATAATAGGTTTTACTATAATTAATCCATGATCTAGAAACATCTAGTATACCTCTTTTATAACTTGAATCTTGTAATTTTAAACATCATTTAAATTATAAAATTAGAAAAATATTTTAGTATTTGTTTAAACATCCACATCATTGTATTGTGCTACAAGTATGTGGATGTGAGAGTATGGGGAGAAACCGATGTATGAGACTTATCATTTGGTGGGCAATCGAGACTCCATTTTAAGTTGGTTGTGAAAATTTCGACAACTTTAAAGTTTTAGATATGGCTGATGACCTATTCAAATGTTTTAACTCTATGGATACAATTTCTCCAACCTATATTTTGTCCCTAGCTTCTGGGATTTTTGAGAACTCTCTCCCTAAATAATCTATGATTAAATTTATCAAAAAAAAAAAAAAAAAAAACTCATAGATTACATATAGTACCTGTTTTATGAATAGTGAAAGTATTTCTAACATATTTGAATTAGTTTTCTAGGTTAAATATTAAATTGAACCAATTTACTTAGGATATAGGTCTTTTACTGCTAAGTTTTATTGAAATAATATATAGGTTCTATCAATTCAATATTTTCACCATATAGTCGTGATGGTCTTATTGAGAAGGTAACGAAAATTGATGAGTAAAAAGCTATCTCTATTAGAGGATAATTTACAAGAATTTCTGTTAAATTAGATTTAATGAAATTGCTCTTATCATACGTTAAATGAAATGATGAATTTCGTCCTATGGAATATGAAATCACACATAGTGTGTTTTGAATGCAAAATGTATGAGTATTGTGAAGGGACGTACCCAAGTCTTGACGCACAAAAGATGGATAATTCAGTTCCTACCTCAAATAGATGTTCATCGCATTCTCTGACTTTGAGCAGTTGTATAGCGGAGATATGGAGTTGATGGATAATTGTTTCCAATAATGCTTAAACAACCCATTTTATGCGGAAAACTCCAATAACGGAAACCCAACAACCTTCACCACACTGCTCCCTAACCTTCCATGTGTCACTCCCGTGTATTATTGTTGGAATGATCGTGTCACTTAGATATCTTTCCTTTCGTCACTAGTCAAGACCCCTCTATATACTAAGGATATATACTTATTATTTTCTCTTTTTTTCATTTGACGTTTTGGAAAATGTTGGCGATATTGTCAAAGCTTATATTGGCCTCCAGAGTAAATTTGGTTTTATCTTACAAAATTATCTTTCCCATTTATTCATTTAGAGGATTTACATTTATTCATTTATTTACATTTACATACAAAATAAACATCATCACCAACAAATCCTCCCCACCACCACCACCACAGTAAATCTCCCCATTCGGCACTGTCACCACGAACCGACTTGAGCGGCATAGGGAATTTACTAAATAAAACGGCTATTTCCTAACAAAACTTTCAAAGATCGGTTTTTTTTTTTGTTGGATTTTGTTGGGTTTTAAAACGGATGTTGTGGGTTTGTTTTTTGAACCTCGCCCGAGCAGATTTTGAAAGAAATGGTTTTGATTTTCTGACTGTTTTTGTTTGGATTTTAAACAAATGGCTGTTAAAGGTTTCGCCGAAAAAGCAAATTGACCGGAAAGGTTTCGGGCTTGATTCTGTTTTGAAATTTTATTTTTGGGATTTGGTTTTCATCGTCAGAAAAAACGAAGAGGTTTTCTTCACTGGAAAAACGGGTTTGTTTTTAATTTAGCTTTTCTTACCGGGAAATCATAGAACAATGGGAATGTCTCATTTTTCGTTTTGAGAAAATATGGAGAAATATGTTTTTTCTTGGAGAGGGAAAAAAGAGCAATGATCCTTTAGTTTTAAGATAAACAAACGGATTTCAGGGTGCTCAGTGTGGTTAGTTGGCAAGCTAGTTGCCCTCTTTGAAGAGGTTATGTTTGGCTTGGCTTGGAAATCTATTATCAGAAGGACTCTTTGGAAAGTGAAAGACTACTACTACTTTTCTAGGAAGTATTAAGCATACAATGCACTAGCATGAGGATTAGAACCATCTTTTTCTTATTCAATTTCTTTGCCCGGCAAGTGCTTTTGGAAAAAAATGGAGACAAGATGAGATGCTAATTGTTTCTCCATTTCTACAAATTCCTTCAGTGAAGTTACATTTGGAATACAATATAAATTGAATTGACTCACTTGCCCTTTAAAAAGAGCTCTGTCATGAAGGCTAAGAACATGATGGAGTGACCAATTTTGTGATAAAATACAAAATATGATGGCTGAAAAAACAGTTTTCAAAATATATGGTGATCATTTTTAGAATTTACTCATAATATTACTATAGATTGATATAAAAAGAGTGAATTATAACTGTTGTGAAATTTCATTTTTGGTAATTATACTTTAAAATTCATATTTGAAGTCGGTAAACTATTATTTTTATCATATTTTTTGTCACCTCGTCATCTCTGTCCGTTAAGTGATCTAATGGCCCTATTTGGTGAGAATATTTTTGTATTTTCTCATCTCTATTGACTTCTTAATATTTTTCAAACCGCCATCACCACCTCCACACTACCCACTCTATCACCATCACCACCGTTAATCCACTAAGTTACCACACCTCTCATCAAATCAGCCCATCACCTTCACCTTTCTTCTTTCTTTATTTTTCCCTCAAATCAAATTCTTCCATTTTCCAAATTAAACTAGGGATTAATCGCAAATTAAAATCCCGTGAATTCTATTGGGCAAATTACAAGCCCGCGAATTCGCGAATTATAGAGAAGGAAAGAAAGCTGAGAAGAAATGGAAAGAAATCGACACATCTTATTAGTTATGAATTCAATTTTGTTCCCCCACAAACCCAGTTCCAACCCCATTAATTCTCTTTCTCTTATCCAATCTAATTTCCAGTTCAAACTCTGTGCCGCCACACCCCTCCCCCCCCTCCGGCCCAACAAATCCAATTCCAACCTCGTATCCATTAATTGACAGAGTGCATGTGTGTGTGTGTCGAGTAGCTACTGAAATTGACAGCCACCAAAGAAATGAAAAAAGGATGGGTAGCATATCCAGATGTGTAGTACTACTACTCCTTCATTCCCATAATCAAACATAGGGTTCTTTCTTCCAAGCCAAACACCCCATATACTATTACTACCATTTAGCGTTTATCAAAACTCCAAGCTTTATTCCTCTCTCTATCCCCTGTCACTATCTCTCCCCCATGGCAGAAGATACAATTAAACCTATCTCCCTGTTTTCCTTTTTCCTTTACCTTTTCCTTTATTTATCTTCCTCCTCCTCCTCCGCCGCCGCAGCTGCCACCATTGCGTCCTCAACTCTCTCCCTGGACTTCCTCAGTCCCTTTGCTGGAAAACCCACTAGGAACCTCAAACGTTACCATTACAACAAGTAGATGAAGGAGCTACATCCACTTTCTCTATGCGGTTTCACCATGTCGACGCCCTTTCTATCTCCTTAGATGACACCCTGGAGTCCCTTTTCATATTTTGTCTCCAGCGTGAGCAGTCAGGATCAAATCCACCTCAGATCTCGAAGCGAAATCTCACTTTTGGGCATCATACTTAAAAAAAAAAAAATTATATTTGAAGTCATTAACATTCCATTTTTGTCACATTTTTTGTCACTCAGGTAAAGTAGACTATTAAGTACTCTAACAGATTTAACTTTTAAGGGTAAATTTGTATATCCATCAATAATATAAATATACCAAAAAAATACACGTGGCTTTACCTTTCCTTTTTTTTCTCTTCACGCAATCCTCCACCTCGTCTCTACCTTTCCGCCATCGTCTTCACAATTGCGCCCCTTTTTATCTTCGGCGGCTCCTCCTCCTCTATTTCCCGTCTTTCTCATCGTGGTCCTTCTTCTTATTTTCTAACTGCTGAAGTTCAAACCCCCAACACCCTGTCGACCTTTAGCGGCAGTGAGGTAGGAGGTGGATTTAACTCTAACAGCATCACGCTGGAGACGAAATCTGAAAAGGGAATCCGGGGTGTCATCTGAGGAGACAAATAGGGCATCTACATGGTGTGACTGTAGAGAGAAAGTGGATGCAACTTCTTCATCTACTTGTTGTAGTGGTAATGTTTGGGGTTCCTAGTGGGTTTCCGAGGAAAGGGACTAAGGAAGTCTGGGGAGAGAGTTGAGGACTTAGCGGTGGCAGCTGCGGCGGGGGAGGAGGAGGAAGAGAAAAAAAAAGGAAAAGGTAAAAAAAAAATGGGAAACAGGGAGATAGGTTTGATTACAGCTTCTGTCACGGGGGAGAGAAAATGACAGGAGAGAGAGAGAGAGAGAGCAAAAAACTTGGGGTTTTTATAAACGATAAATGGTAGTAATCGTAGAATGGAGGGCTTCGCTGTGTGAATAAAGGACCCTTCGTTTGATTATGGGAAGGAACGAGTAGTAGTACTACACATTCGGATATATGCTACACATCATTTTTCATTTCTTTGCTAGCTGTCAATTTCAGTAGCTACTCAACATACACACACACGCACTATATACGTCAATTAATGTAGATGATAGGGCGAAGATAAAAAGGGGCGGTAATTGTGGAGATGGGGGCGAAAAGATAGAGACGGGGAGCAGGATAGTGTGAATAGAAAAAAGAAAAAGGAAGACCACGTGGATTTTTTATTATATTTATAATTATTGATAGTTAGACAAATTTACCCTTAAAAGTTAAGTCTGTTAGAGCACTTAACGGTCATTTTAGCAGAGTGGCGGTGGTGACGGTGACGGTGACGGAAGGGGAGGATTTACTGTGGCGGTGGTGGAGGGGAGGATTTGTTGGTGATGATTTTATTTTATATGGATAAATGTAAATAAACCCTGTAAATGAATAAATTTATTGATAAGGGATAATTTTGTAAGATCAAATCAAATTTGATCTAAAGGCTAATATCTGCTTTGGCAATATCAGCAGCCTTTAGAAAAATTTAAAAAATGAAGGGAGTGGTTTCTAAAATTAGAAAATGTTGAATTCTCATTACTTTATTTTCAAATATAGTAATAAGTATTTTTTGAAGCAATATAGTAATAAGTATAATTTGCCATCCAATCCACACTTCCACCCTAAAAATTCACTAGTAAATGTTCCTTCCTCTTACGAAACTCCTTAGAAAAAAAAACACACACACACACACACAAACACAAAATTAGCCCTCAATCTCCAAATCAATAATGAATCTAGACTTTCAATTCTAAGGGAGAAATTCCTTGATTCGGATCCTATAATGGCAAATTATACCATAGTCCTAGTACTATCATGTAAAATAGTCTATTACATAGAGTTTATAATCATTTGATAGTACTGTGGGCCCCTGAACGCCCATTATTTTCCCCCTAATCAATATAATTATGTCATTTGTCAATGGACTATCTGCAATGTAGTCCTATTACTACCAGGTAAGGATTGCCTTATACTACTTTGATCCCTAAACCCAATTCCTCCTGCTGCTTCTTGCTTAAATCTTGCTCTTTTCTTTTTGTCTCACTTTTAATTGTTATTTTTTGTCGTAATTGTTTGTGGATGATTTTCATTCATGGTCGTAGATGATTTTTTGTTCTACTTCATTCATCGTATTGTTCTTGCACTCAATCATTTTCCTATGCTTATTGAGTAATCAAAAGGCCAAAGGCAGATCTAGCTCAGGCTCGACTGAAGGCAGTCCTAGTTCAGCAGCTCTCTGCTCAACTCTTTCTAGCTCAGTTCATCCGAAAATAAAGAAGCAGAAGGAATGTAGGATGGATGAACTGGCAGGGTTCACAGTTCACTCTTCTTGTATAATTAAGCAAGTGGATTTTAAAGAGAGTGGATATAGGGAACATTTGCTGAAGTCACAGCTTGGTGAAATAAGTTTGATGTAAATCAGTATGAGGTTATTAGCTTGTCATTATTTGCTTTATCAGAGCTAAGTTAAATTAGATTGTTCCCTTCTAATTTTGAGTACTATATATACATGAACTTAGAGCTGCAGAAGACAATTAATGAATTAATTTAGTTTTTCATCTTCCCTCACATTTTCTCTCAAGACTTTCTTTCTGCAACTCAATTCCTTTTCTTGATTTCGTACTCACGGATTGTATAAGATGTAGATTCTTACTTAATAATTCTCAATCATTTGTTCTTCTCTTTCATTTTCATGTCGTAGCGCTTACATTATTTTTATTTTCATTGTAATGGATGTCATGACAAGTAATGTTGAAATATTTTGGAGTGGTAATGTTGATATGTTTAATGATTCAGTCCAAAGATATATTAAAATTGTAATAAATGTGAGATATTGATAATTTTATTGTGTTAATTAGTCACTATTGAAGGAAAACAGAACAAGCCCGGACTAAATCGAAAATCTCACTTTCGTGCAATGCATTCCAGAATCGGAAACTTTCGACGAAGCTCAGGCTCAAATTCATTTTCCCCTGAATGGATCTATGCTTATACTTATTTAATTTATTAATCGGGACACAAACGATACAATCTTTCATTAAAGCGGAAAGTTTGTAGCGAAGTCCCTAGCAAAAAGAAATCCAAAAAACTTCGGGTAAGCGAAATCCACAATAAATCCGAAGAATAATTCCAAATCGACTCTGAACTAGTGTGGGCTAGTGTCCACGGAGTAGCCCAAGGCAAAACTTAGAAATCCCAAGAAACTTGCTTCGAAAAACTCAAGATCTGTCGAAACCCCCTTCAATCGGACCACTAAAACCCGCCATAATCTAGACACCAACTGCAGCAGATCACCCAAATCAACCAAGATCAACACCACAGCGGTGGATCAGCGCTCGAGGCTTGAAAGCCGATCGCCGGAAGCTGCCGAAAAATGCACGGACACGGTGGCACTAGAAACCGGGCAGCGAGAAGAAGAACCGGGGACTGTGGGCTTGAGTTTTCGTGAAGGAGAAAGCTATCCTAGCTGACTTCGAGGAGAATATTCGAAGAAGAAGAATTTCTCACTATAAGCTAGACTTTCTCTCACTAGGCTAAGTGGCCTCCAAGTTTCTTATCTTTTCATTAATGCCTAACAAAGGATATTTATAGGGACTTTTAAGGAGACCTAGTGGGCCTTTAAGTTTGACCTTTTAATTTGACTTTCGTTGACTCCTTTGTCTTTCCTAGACTAGTCAACTCCAATCAGTACTTCGAATTAATTCTTTAACCCACTTTGTTAATTTAATTTAATCGAAACCTTAGGATTAATTAGAATTAATTTTATTAATCCACTTTGTCAATTCACTATTAATTAAACCTTTAGAATTGATTAATTCAATTTATCGATTAGTCAAACATATAATTAGTCCTACCACTAACGAACTAATTATGGAACTACCGCTCAAAAACGACTTTACATCGCGCCACTTCATTTTTCTTCTATCTCCCCACATCAAAGATCTAGTGCTCATTGGTTTATCAATTTACTGACAAACTAATTCACCGACTTCTTGGTATCCGAGATTAGTACCACTCGACCTTCTTATTATACCGGACATAATGTCCACTGGCCAGTTTTAGTAAAATAAACCTTACGAGCTCATCTTGGGAGCACCATCAACCCGGCGAACCTGTACGTGGATTCCTCCGACTAGCAACGGTATGTAATAAGCTAAACATCGCATACCCAACCTACCGAGGTATAGGCCTTAATTGACCGCACACTTTGGCACATCAAAGCATACAATATCTAACTCTCACGCCCGTCCCAATCTCGGGATTGAGAGACTGAATACTAGGACCGAATTGACTACGATCAGTACAAGTCAATTTTATCCAAACTGGTCGTGCTCAATATGCCCCGGGCATATCCGTGTGATTTAATTAATCTAGATAAACTAATTTCCAAACCACACGATAACCTATACCGATAGTATGTACAGATTATCTCAGTTACGAGCATACTTTTTATATATCAATACTTTAACCAATAACGGTATCTACTGTGTCTTTTCACACCTCGTTATCTAGTTCTATGATATAATAGAACAATTTAATACTGAAACAAAATGATATGTCATCTGTGGATATTAGTTTTTGATACAAGCAATAGCTTTTCTGTATTCAAAACTAACAATCTCCCACTAATACTCAATGTTATGCTAAGAAGTACAAAAACTGTCCAACCCGCTATTACACTGCTATCATAATGAAATCTACAGAACACCTTTAAGCTCACTCACATGGCTCCCTCAAGAATCTGACTCCCATTCCTTTCACATGTCTCTCAAAAACCTTTGGGGTCAATGGCTTTGTGAAAGGATCTGCAATGTTATCATCTGAAACTATCTTGGCCACGGTCATGTCTCCCCTCTTTACGATCTTTCGTATCAGGTGGTACTTGCGCTCTATGTGTTTACTCGCTTTGTGGGCTTGTGGTTCCCTCGAGTTAGCAACTGCACCATTGTTATCACAATAAACTGTGATAGACCTAGGCAACTCAGGAACCACATCTAAGTCCACCAGGAAGTTCTGGAGCCATACAGCTTCTTTCGCTGCCTCTGATGCGACAACGTACTCAGCCTCCATGGTGGAGTCCGCCATGAATTTCTGCTTGACACTTCGCCATACTATGGCTCCACCTCCTAGAGTAAACACAACCACAGAGGTAGACTTATTCTTGTCCATATCACCTTGAAAGTCCGAATCTGTGTAACCCTATGGTACAAGCTCCTGCGCTCTATAAACTAGGACATAATCTCTCGTCCTGCGCAAGTACTTGAGAATGCATTTTACTGCCTCCCAGTGATCCTTTCCAGGGTTACTCAGATATTTGCTAACCATGCCAACGACAAAGCAAATATCAGGCTTCGTACATAACATAGCATACATGAGGCTACCATTTGCAGAAGCATAGGGTACCGCCTGTATGGCATCTATCTCCGCAGCAGTCTTGGGACACTGCTCTTTAGACAAATGCACCCCATGCCTGAAAGGTAGTGAACCCTTCTTGGAGTTCTGCATGTTAAAACGGGCCAGAATCGTGTCTATGTAGGATGCCTGGGAGAGTGTCAGAGAACGTCTCCTATGATCTCGAATAATCTTGATCCCAAGGATATGTCCAGCCTCTCCCAAATCCTTCATATCAAATTGCCTGGACAACCATGCCTTTACGTCTGATAACACCTTCTTACTGTTGCCAATCAGAAGGACGTCATCTACATAAAGTACGGGAACACCACTGTATCACCATCACGCCTGCGATATACACACTGCTCATCCGGACACTAAGTGAATCCATATGACTGGATAACCTCATCAAAATGGATATTCCAAGATCTGGATGCTTATTTAAGTTAATAAATGAACCTCCTAAGCCTGCATACCTTGTGTTCTTGGCCTGAACAATGAAACCCTCTGGTTACTGCATAAAGATGGTCTCCTCAAGACTTTCATTAAGGAAAGCTGTCTTGACGTCTATCTGCCAAATCTCATAGTCCATATGAGCAGCTATGGCCAAGAGAATCCGGATCAACTTAAGCGTAGCTACCGGGGAAAAGGTCTCCTCATAATCGATACCCTCTTTCTGAGTATACCCCTTCACCACAAGCCTAGCCTTGAAGGTCTCAACCCTCCCGTCAGATCCTCTCATTCGCTTGTAGACCCATTTGCATCCAATAGGCCGAAACCCATCAGGAAGGTCTACCAGCTCCCAGACCTGATTTGAGTCCATAGAACCCATCTCAGCAATCATCGCTCTTTGCCAAGAATATGCATCTTTATACTGGAGAGCCTCATTGTAGCTAATTGGGTCTGGTTCATGAGCGCAAAGGATAGAGTCTGAATACTCACCCAAACCCATGTACCTCTTAGGCTGTCTGACAAGCCTCCCATTACGACGAGGTGCAGCCTGTGTAAGAGCATCATCTATGATAGTGTGTGCAGTCTCTTGGGGTGTGTCTTCCTGTACTTGTGCATCTGGAATACTGGACTGACCCCTGAGCTCTTCCAATACTACCTTGCTTTTTGCCTTGTGATCTAAAACATAGTCCTCCTCAAGAAACTTTGCATTGGTGCTCACCACCACCTTCTTATCCCAAGGACTATAAAATAGACCACCTTTCGTTCCTTTGGGGTAGCCTACAAAAAACATAATCTTAGATCTCGCATCTAGCTTGGCTGTGTCTGCCTTAAGCACATATGTTGGACAACCCCAAATCCTGAGATGTCTCAGACTAGGCTTTCGTCCAATCCACAACTCTACTGGGGTCGAAGGCACAGACTTAGATGGTACGAGATTAAGGAGATAACACGCTGACTTCAAGGCTAAATCCCAAAACAATATAGGCAATTTGCTATAACTCATCATCGATCTAATCATATCCATAAGAGTCATGTTCCTCCTCTCTTCTACACCATTCTGTTGGGGTGTGCCAGGTGCGGACAACTGGGTCTGAATACCCTCCTTCGATAAATAGGACCTAAATTCACTAGAGAGGTATTCGCCACAGCGATCAGATCGCAAGGCCTTGATTCTCTTACCCAGATGGTTCTCCACCTCAGCCTTAAACTCTTTGAACTTACCAAAGAATTCATACTTGTGGCGCATCAGGTATATGTATCCATATCTAGAGTAATCATTCGTTAAAGTCAAGAAATACTCATAACCACCTCTAGCCTGAACTGACATAAGCCCACACAAGTCAGAATAAATCAACTCTAAAACCTCATTGGCCCTATACCCCTTTGCCTTGAAATGTCTCTTGGTCATCTTACCCTCCAAACAGAACTCACAGGTCGGATAGCTATCAATCCAAAGACCCATTATTGACCAACCTTTGAATTCTACTAAGGTTGATGTGACCGAGTCTCAAGTGCCAAAGATAAGTTTGATTCAAAGGGGAAGACTCCTTTCTCTTACTATGATTCGGTGATGTGTTACTAGTTTCTGTGTTTTGCATTACTGGGGAATATGTCGTGATTAAAAACAGATTGTCAACTAATGTACCGGAACATATAAGCTTTTGGTTCTTTCTAATAAAAACAGAATTATCAGAAAAAACACACTTATAACCATCCAATAAAAGTCTTGAAACTGAAAGTAAATTCTTCCGAAAACTGGGTACATATAAACAATCTCTCAAATGTAAAACTGAATCTGAAAAGTAAATACATAAAACTCCCACTGCAACAACAGAAACTCTGGTAGTATCACCGAGGTAAACCTGCAACTCTCTCTCTAAATAGTCAGGTCACGTGAAACCCCTGCAAAGAATTACAAACATGATTAGTGGCTCCTAAATCCACACACCAAGTATCTGTGGGAATCGCCGCTAAACATGTCTCAGTAACTAGGGAAAATTTATACATACCTCGAGGCTTTGGGTAATCCTTCTTCCAATGTCCTGCTTTGCCACATCTAAAGCACTTGCCTTTCGACTTATGCTTCTTGGCAATGCCCGCCTTGGATCCATGATCAGCAGCTCCTGCTTTCTGGCCTTTCTTCCTCTTGTGCTTCCTGGCTTTAAGCCCAGCAGAGGAACCTGAGGGACCAACAGTAGCCAAGGCTTGCTTCTTCTCTGCGAAGAGGCCCTTAGCAGACACTAATGCAGTCATGAGCTTGGGAAGTGAATATGAGAGCTTGCCCATATTGTAATTCAACCGAAACTTCTCAAAATTATGGGGCAAGCTCTGGAGAATGATATCGACCAGGGTCTCCCCATCAATATCACCTCTCAATACCTCGATCTCATTGATGCAACTCATCATGTCCAGCACGTGATCTCTCACTGAAGAGCCCTCATCCATCCTAGCATTCATGAGTTTCCTCATAGTTGGCTGTTTGTCTGCCCTGCCCTGATATCCAAACATCTCCATGAGGTTAAGCATCATATCGCAGGCTGAGGTAAACAACTGATGCTGGTGCTGCAGTATGTTGGAGTAGAATACATAAGCTATGCTTGTATTGTACAGTTTCCCAGTTTATTATATCGATTTGTGTTTCAGTCATATTTTGTTGTGCATGTTTATGTCCATTTATATTATGTAAGTAGATGATGAGGTGTCTGGTGCGACACAGTAGATCTCATCATTGGTTGAAAGACATAATATATAAATGAGGTTCGTAACCGAGACAGCTTTGGGCAAACTGTCGGTCTAGGTTATTATGTGATTCAGATAATTAGTTTGTCTAAACTAATTGAATCATATAGATATGCCCGGGGCATATTGAACTTGACTCTTAGGAATGATTTGTCTTGTACTGATTTAATAGACAAATCGATCCTTGTATTCTATCTCTAAATCCCTAGACTCGAGCGGGCATGAGGATTAGACATAGTGTACTTTGATCTACCAAAGGGTGAGGTCAATTGTGGCCAATAATCTCGGTAGGTTGGGTGCGCATGTTTAGTTACTTGGTGTGATGCTGCTTGTCGAAAGGAAACCATGTACCGGTGCGTCCGGGGTGATGGTGCTCCCGAGATGAGCTCGAAATGTTTATTATACTAAACCCGGCCGGTGGACTTATGTCCGGTATAGTAAGAAGGTCGAGTGGTACTAGTCTCGGAATATTAAGAAGTTGATGAATTAATTTATCAGTAAATTAATGAATTAACGAGCACTATATCTTTGATGTGGGGAGATTATGAATATAATTTAATTAAGTTGTTCCGGAAGCAATTCTGGTGTAGGTTGGTAGTGCCATAATTAATCCGTTAGTGGTACGATTAATTATGTACTGGGTTGTTGTTGACAAAGGTAGATTTAATTAATTGAGAAATTAATTAATCCTTATGTCAGTTGGTTGTGAATCATCCCAGGAACTGGTTTGGGATAAGTGAATCCCTGTGTCAGTTGGGAGTGATTCATCCCAGGAACTGGATTGGGATAAGTGAATCCCTGTGACAGTTGGGAGTGTATCAGTCCAGGAACAGGATTGAAGGAAACAGAATCTGTATCAGTCCAGAAACAGGATTGAAGGAAAACAGAAACCCAGTAGGAAGACCAATCCTAAACCAACTTGGAGTCTCTCTTGTAACTCTATAAATAGACAAGGGATCAGTCATTCAGAATACAACAATTACACAATTAATCCACAGGATTTCTAGAGAGAGAAAATTCTAGAGAGAGAAAATTCTAGAGAGAGAAAACGTTTCTCTCTCCAAGTCGAATTTTCAAGAAAGTGTGCAGCTGGTTTTTGGGTTTCTAGTGGCTGAAATTTTGGCCTTGGACTATACCAGCTGCGCGTAGCTTTCTCTCTCTGCGGGCGGTGCGTTTATAGTACGTGCCAGGTGCTGCGGGGCTAGAGTTTTCTAGCAGGTGGATTGTGGTGAGTAGCTGATCAATTGACTTCTAGTTCGTTGCCCACACAACGTGAAGTCATAGTCTTGAGGCATACAAGAGAATCACCAAGTGCACGCTTCAAAGGTACTTTTCTAAGATTCCGCTTTAATAGAAATTTTTGTTGCGTGGTAAATCGAGCAAGTGCAAACCCAGATCCTACCCAAAATCCTTTCACAGTACACTAGACATAGAAGCCAAGATGTAGCACCGGGTCATCTCATCAGCCTTCTGCCACCTCGTATATGGCTCTCGCTGCTCAGGGGTGGCATCATCGCTGGGCTTAGGGGGCACTCCTCAGTGAGCACGTACATGTAACCCTCAGCGGTAAGGACAATGTCCAGTTAAGTTTCCAGTCAATGTAATTTGGACCAGTAAGTTTGTTCTGATTCAGTATGATAGCTAGCGGGTTGAACGACATATCAACAACTGAAAAATAAACAATCAAGTTTTAGTATTACTTTTTTGAAAATATTAAAATCCTCAAAAAACAATATAATCTCCATCGACATCTCTCACACCGGGATTAAAGCAGGTCACGCGGGTGAACGTCTACGCCAACTCACATTCGATCGAGAAGAAACGTAGTTCATTAATTTCACTATCTGGCCAACGTTCTTATGATCAATGAAATTAATAGTCAATGCTTTTAGCCGTACACATAAATAGCGTAACCTCTCGGGAGAAATACTATAAATAGTATATTAAGTGTATGTCATTACGTGGCTTCTAAGTTTGTTACTTATGATACTAATGCGCCATCGGCAGAGAGGGTGTCACAACTTTCTCCAATTAAACTCACTATAGTATCCCTTCGGAAATTCATTCTAGTGATATCTGTGATTGAAGACTTGCCCGCATAGAGGAAGGCCATAATACTAACAAGCAAGAATAACCACATCACCAATGAACCCGTAATGGAGGCCATGGGGATATTTACCAACCCGCTTCCACTTAGATATTTTAAGTTTGAGGACTTTTCCGTTTTAACATGCAATATCTTAATAAAGGATATTCGCACCCATAAAATCGTTGGATTTTTAATATGCGAATAATCTACATTAGTTAGTTACATTTTATCCTTTTAAAACATTTTGGTTTTCGTTCATTTGAAAATAAATCGAAAACACACAATCAACGAAAAGACATAAATAAGGGAAATTAAAGAAATAAAATTTCCCAACTATTATGGCCTTCTCTATCGTTGAATCCTTGACGCCTCGATTACACGTCCCGTCATGTCGCTCCCACTCATTATTTAGATTCCTCTCGATTCGCCCAGGTTTTCTCGGTTTACTACGTAATTAGTAATCACCCAAAATTACGAGAAACCAAAACCCGCGAATATAAGTTACCCAAAATAACGTCTTCGTCATAATACATAAATTCCTATATACAAGGCATTTTTCTAGGAATTTAAAGACGACAACATTATATTAAATCCTACTACAAGATTTATCTTATCCTACACGGCTTCCAGCTCGTGGTTATTACTATTACAGATATTTCTATTCAAAAACAATACGAGCCCGGACATGTCCCGAGGTTTATGAATGAAAAATAAATTCTACCATAATAGCCGGGAAACTAATAATCAGTTGTTTAAACATTTCGACAAAAATAATAATGCTAAAATAAAGCCATATAATAATTTAAACAAGTACAAAGACAACACACTCGCTTTGATACCAATTTGAAGAAAAACAGAATAAACCCAAGCTAAATCGAAAATCTCACTTTCGTGCAATGTTTTCTAGAATCAGAAACTTTCGACGAAACTCAGGCTCAAATTCATTTTTCCCTGAACGGATCTAGGCTTATACTTATTTAATTTATTAATCGGGACACAAAAGATACAATCTTTAATTAAAGCGGAAAGTTCAAAGATTATACCTTTGTAGCGAAGTCCCTAGCAAAAAGAAATCCAAAAAACTTCGGGCAAGCGAAATCCACAAGATATCAGAAGAATAACTCCAAATCGACCCCGAACTAGTGTGGGCTAGTGTCTACGGAGTAGCCCAAGGCAAAACAAAGAAATCCCAAGAAACTTGCTTCGAAAAAATCAAGATTTGTCGAAACAGATCTTGCCCGGACAATCCCAAAAACTGCCGACGGACACCCCAAACGCCGCCCACTAAAACTACCGGAAAACCCTTCAATCGGACCACCAAAACCCGCCACGATCTAGACACCAACTGTAGTGGATCACAGGAATCAACTGAGATCAACACCATAGCGGTGGATCAGCGCGCGAGGCTTGGAAGCCGATCACCGGAAGCTACCGAAAAACACACGGACACGGCGGCACTAGAAACCAGGCTGTGAGAAGAAGAACTGGGGACTGTGGGCTTGAGTTTTCGCGAAGGAGAAAGCTATCCTAGCTGACTTCGAGGAGAAGATTCGAAGAAGAAGAATTTCTCACTCTAAGCTAGACTTTCTCTCACTAGGCTAAGTGGCCTCCAAGTTTCTTATCTTTTCATTAATGCCTAACAAGGGATATTTATAGGGAGCTTCTAAGGAGATCTAGTGGGCCTTTGAGTTGGGCTTTTTAATTTGACTTTCGTTGACTCCTTAGTCTTTCCTAGACTAGTCAACTCCAATCGGTTCTTCGAATTAATTCTTTAACCCACTTCGTTAATTTAATTTAATCGAACCCTTTGGATTAATTAATTCATATAGAATTAATTTTCTTAATCCACTTTATCAATTAAATATTAATTAAACCTTTAGGATTAATTAATTCACTTTATCGATTAGTCAAACACAACATTAGTCGTACCACTAACGGACTTATTATGGAACTACCGCTCAAAAATGACTTTACATCGCGCCAATTTATTTTTCTTCTATCTCCCCACATAAAATATCTAGTGCTCGTCGGTTTATCAATTTACTGACAAACTAATTCACCTACTTCTTGGTATCCGAGATTAGTACCACTCGACCTTCTTATTATACCGGACATAAAGTCCACTGGCCAGTTTTAGTACAATAAACCTTATGAGCTCATCTCGGGAGCACCATCAATCCGGTGAACCGGTACGTAGATTTTTCTGACTAACAACGGCACGTAAGAAGCTAAACAAAGCATACCCAACCTACCAAGATATAGGCTTTAATTCACCACACTCTTTGGCACATCAAAGCATACGATATCTAACTCTCACGCCCATCCCAATCTCGGGATTGAGATACTGAATACTAGGACCGAATTGACTACGCCGATCAATACAAGTCAATTCTATCCAAACTGGTCGTGCTCAATATGCCCCGGGCATAATTCTATCCAAACTATCTATGTGATTTAATTAGTCTAAATAAACTAATTTCCAAACCACACGATATCCTATACCGATAGTATGTTCAGACTATCTCAGTTACGAGCATACTTTTTGTATATCAATACTTTAACTAATAACGGTATCTACTGTGTCTTTCCACACCCCGTTATCTAGTTCTATGATATAATAGAACAATTTAATACTGAAACAAAATGATATGTCATCTGCCGATCTTAATTTTTTATACAAGCCATAGCTTTTATGTATTCAAAACTAACAACTATTATTTCCATTATGCTTACAATGAATTCATTCGTATACTTTTATGCTATTGGTTTGATGTTTATGTTATCCATATGGTTAATGAATATTATATAGGATGTATTATAACTTTGTGTAGATATATTTTTATGTTACCGGAAATGTATTCTCATGTTTAATGGGATGTACTGATTCGAAATACTACATTGTTATGTTGGGTAGTTTCTATTTTTGTAATGAATGTATTTGGATGTCGTATAGGATGTATTCTCATGATATATGAAATGTACTTATTCAAAACCAGGCTCTGATACCAATTGAAAGATTATCTGCCCGGGCCTGGTCAAAAATTCACTTTCGTGTTATGCATTCTAGAATCAGAATTCTTAACCAGGCCTAGACTCTAGCACAATTGCTATTTCAATCCTTGCTTGAAATAACATTGCGTAGGATCTTGGTTTACACTTGTTCGATTTATCATGCAACAAATAATTTCTAATTAAAGCGTAAGTTTAGAAATATCTCTTGAAGCGTAAACTCAGGTGATCGCTTGTATGACTCAAGACAGGTTCAAACGTTGTGTGGGCAACGAACCAACGATCAATAATCCAACACAATTGAGTCATCGAAAAAATCTAGCAACCACTTCACCTGCGCTTATAGCTCACGCGCCGCCCATTTTGATCCCACGCGCCACCAGCTGACCAGGAATAAATCCAAAATGCCGGTGCTACATTTCAGGAACTGGGCATCTGCACTAAGGGAAGAAAAAACGTTTTTGAGAGAAGAAATTTTGATTTCTCTATAGTTTTCTTGTCTTGAAAACTTATGAATTGTGTGTCTTGAATTGCTAATCCCTTGTCTATATATAAAGTTACAAGAGAGACCCCAAGTTGGTTTAGGATTGGTCTTCCTACTTGGTTTCTGTTTTCCTTCAATCCAGTTCCTAGACTGATTCACATTCAACTGATACAGGGATTCACTTATCCCCAATCCAGTTTCTGGTCTGATTCACAACCAACTGACACAATGATTCACTTATCCTCAATACAGTTCCTGGTCTGATTGACAAAAGGATTAATTAATCATTTAATTAATTAAATCTACCTTTGTCAATAATCCAATACATAATTAATCGTACCACTAACGGATTAACTATGGCGCTATCATCCTACACCAGAATTGCTTCCAGAACAACTAAATGAATTATTCTTTAATCTCCCCACATCAAAGATTTAGTGCTCGTTAATTTATTAATTTACTGATAAATTAATTAATTAACTTCTTATAATTCGAGATTAGTACCACTCGACATTTTTACTATACCGGACATAAGTCTACCGGCCGGGTTTAGTATAATAAACATAACGAGCTCATCTCGGGAGCACCATCACCCCGGACGCACGGGTACATGGTTTACTTTCAACAAGCACCAGTACACCAAGCAACCAAACACGCGTAGCCAAACTACCGAGACTATTGGCCACAAATGACCTCACCCATTGGCATATCAAAATACACTATGTCTCATTTTCATGCCCGCTCAAGTCTAGGGATTAAGAGATAGAATACAAGGAACGAATTGTCTATTAAATCAGTATAAGACAATTCATCCTAAATTGTCAAGTTCAATATGCCCCGGGCATATCTATATGATTCAATTAGTTTAGACAAACCAATTATCCGAATCACATAATAACCAAAATCGACAGTGTGTCCAAAACAGTCTTGGTTACGAACCTCATTTATATATTATGTCTTTTAACCAACGATGAGATCTACTGTGTCACACCAGACACCTCATCATCTAATTACATAATATAAATGGACAATATATAAACTAAAACATTTAATTGATTTATTAACTGGGAAATAGTATAATACAAGCATAACTTTAGTATTCAAATCTAACAATCTCCCGCTAATAATTAAGTTGTGCTTTAAGTATAAAACTACATTTAATCTTTACAACTACAATACACCTAGAAAAACTATCATAATTAAGTATCTGATCCCCATGCCCTCCATGTGACCCTCAAAAACTTTTGCAGTCAATGTTTTCGTGAAAGGATCTGCAAAGTTATCTTCCGATGCTATCTTAGCCACGACCACGTCTTCCCTCTTGATGATATCTCGTATTATGTGGTACTTGAGCTGTATATGTTTACTCGCCTTGTGGGCTCGTGGTTCCTTCGAGTTTGCTACTGCACCGTTGTTGTCATAGTACACTGTGATTGACTTCTGCAAACCAGGAATCACATCTAAGTCCACTAGGAAGTTCTTGAGCCACACTGCTTCTTTCACTGCCTCTGATGATGCAACATATTCAGCCTCCATGGTAGAGTCCGCCACGCATTTCTGCTTGACACTTCGCCAAACCATGGCTTCACCTCCCAAAGTAAACATATACCCTGAGGTAGACTTGCTCTTGTCCCTTTCGCCTTGGAAATCTGAACCTATATAACCTCAAGGCACAAGCTCAGGCGCCTGATAGACCAACACTTGGTCTATCGTTCTGCGCAAATACTTGAGAATGCATTTTACTGCCTCCCAATGGGCTTTCCCGAGGTTACTCTGATATTTGCTTATAATGCCAACGACATAACAGATATCGGGCCTCGTACATAACATCGCATACATGAGACTTCCTAGTACCGAAGCATAAGAAACTGTCTTCATGGCTTCTATCTCCTTAACAGTCTTTGAATACTGTTCTTTAGATAGATGCACTCCGTGTTTGAAAGGTAGAAAACCTTTATTGGAGTTTTGCATGTTAAAACGGGCAAGAATCGTGTCCATGTATGATATTTGAGAGAGCGTTAGTGAATGTTTCCTACGATCTCAAATTATCTTGATCCAAAGGATATATCCCGCTTATCCTATGTCTTTCATATCAAACGGTTTGGACAGTCATGCCTTTACGTCTAATAACATTTTCTTATTGTTTCCAATCAGTAAAATGTCATCTACTAAAGCACAAGAAACACCACCGAGTTTCTATCACGTCTGCGGTACACACATTGTTCATCCGAGCACTGAGTAAATTTGTAGGATTGGATCACCTTATCAAACTGGATGTTCCAAGATCTGGATGCCTGCTTAAGTCCGTAAATGGACCTCTAAAGGCTGCAAACCTTATGCTCTTGGCCTTTTTCAACGAATCTCTCTGGTTGCTGTATAAAGATGGTTTCCTCAAGACTTCCGTTAAGGAAAGCTGTCTTGACATCCATTTGCCATATCTCATTATCTAAATGAGCAGCTATGGCCAAGAGAATCCGGATTGACTTAAGCATGGCCACCGGAGAGAAGGTTTCCTCATAATCGATTCCCTCTTTCTGAGTATACCCCTTCGCCACAAGCCTAGCTTTAAAGGTTTCAACCTTTCCGTCAGGTCCTCTCTTGCGTTTATAGACCCACTTACATCCAATGGGTTTGAAACCATCAGGCAGGTCCACAAGCTCCTAGACTTTATTGTGGTCTATCGACCCCATCTCGGATATCATTATTTTTCACCAAGATTCTGCATCTCTATCTCGGAGAGCCTCATTGTAGTTTACCGGGTTAGGCTCAGGCGCGCCTGGGACTAGGTCTGAGGCCTCTCCCACACCAATGAACTTATCAGACTGTCGACACCACCTGTGTAGGCGCATCATCTGTGATATCTTGTGCAGTCTGTGGTGTATCTACCTGTGCTGGTACATCAGGATTATCATATTGCTTCCTAAGTTCTTCTAGCACTATCTTGCTATTGGGCTTGTGATCTAAAAAATAGTATTCCTCTAAAAACTTGGCATTAGTGCTAACTATCACTTCTGATCTTTAGGACTATAGAACAAACCACCTTTCGTTCCCCTATGATATCCTACAAACAGCATTACTTCCGTTCTTACATCTAACTTAGCCGCATCTGCCTTAAGCACATGTGCTCGACAACCCCAAATTCTGATATGTCTTAGACTAAGCTTGCACCAGTTCCACAACTCTGTAGGGGGTTGAAGGCACAGTTTTAGATGGTACAAGATTTAGAATATACATCGCAGTTTCTAAGGTATACCCCAGAACGAACTCGGCAAATTACTATAACTCATCATTAACCCAACCATTTCCATGAGAGTTCGGTTCATTCTTTCTGCTACACCATTCTGCTGTGGTGTGCCAGGTGCAGACAATTGAGACTGAATTTTGACCTCATTGAGGTATTCTCGAAATTCGTGGGACAGGTACTCACCACCATGATCTGATCGCAGTGTCTTGATACTCTTACCATGATGTTTCTCTATATCTGCCCGATACTCCTTGAATTTACTGAAGCATTCGGACTTGTGATACATTAAGTAAATGTATTTGTGCCTTGAGTAATCATCTGTGAATGTCACAAAATACTCAAACCCACCTCGTTCTTGGACCGAAATTCCACACAAGTCAGAGTGAATCAACTCTAATACTTCCTTGGCTCTATAACCTTTTGCCTTAAAAGGTCTCTTGGACATCTTACCTTCTAAACAAGATTTAAACAAGATTCGCAGGTTAAATAACTGTCAATCTCTAATGAACTTAAAGGTCCATCATTGACCAACCTCTGAATCCTACTAAGGTTTATATGGCATAGCCTGAGATGCCAAAGATAGGTTTGATTCGTTTCAGAAGGTTCCTTCCTCTTATTATTGTTAGATGATGCGCCATTAATTTCTATGTTTTGTACAACATGAGAGTTTGATTTAACCACAAATAAATTGTCTACTAATGAACCAGAACAAACAAGTTTGTCATCTTTTCTAACAACAACAGAATTATCATAAAAAATAAACTTGTAACCATTCGATAAGAGTTTAAAACCGAAATAAGGTTCTTTCTAAAACTCGGTACATAAAGACAATTTGGTAAATCTAGTCTAGATTTTTGAAAATTAAACTAACTACTCCCACTGCTTCCACTGACACTCTCGAAGTGTCGCCCAAGTAGATTTCCAGCTCGCCTTCTCTAAGCTTTCGGGTTACTTGGAACCCTTGCAAAGAATTACAAACATGGTCAGTGGCACCTGAATCCACACACCAACTATCTGTGGGAATCGCCACTAAACATGTCTCAGTAATTAAGGCAGAAACTATCGTACTTTTGAGCTTTGGACAATCTGATTTCCAATGTCTCGTCTGATTACACTTGAAGCACTTGCCTTCCGGCTTCTTCTTTACAATATCTGGCTTTGGCGCAATTTGTGCCTTTTGAGCTTTTTCCTCTAGCTTTCTCTCATTCTTTCTAGCCTCAGGCTTAGAAGAAGATTATGAAGCTTTAACTACGACTAAAGCTCGTTTCTTCTCTTGAAAAAGACTTTTAGCCACCAAAAACTCTGCTAAGAGATCGGATGAAGTACACAACATCTTACTTATGTTGTAGTTCAACCGAAACTACTTATAGCTTTGAGGCAAGTTCTGGAGGACAATATCGACTTTGGTTTCACCATCGATTTTGCCTCCCACTACCTCAATCTCGTTGATGTTACTAATCATTTCAATGACACGATCTCTCACAGGAGTGCTCTTAGCCGTTAGGACAATGTCTAAGTTTCGACTTCAATCGACATAGTTCAGACTGGTTAGTTTGTTGTCTTTCAATACTGTAGCTAACGAATTAAATGCCATATCGAAGACTGTAAATAAATAAACAGGAAATGTTTCAGTATTTTAAGCCTAGAATTTCAAAAAACAAAATTCTATAATTATTGACTTCCCTCAAACAATAATTAAATCCACAGACATCTCATTCACCGTGATTTTCACAAGCCACGATAATGTGGACGTTTACGCTAACCCACATTCGTTTGAGAAGAACCAAGTTCATTAACTACACTATCTGACCAAACGATCTATTGATCAATGTAGCTAGTAGTCAGTGTCTTTCAGCCATACAAATAAGCAGCGTAACCTCGATGGGAGGAATACTACAAATAGTACACTAAGTGTGTGCCATTACGTGACTTTTGAGCTTGTTACCTTAGGATAGTGAGCCTCAGATGGAGAATGTATCGCATTTCTCCTATTTTAACTTACTCTAGTCATCTTACTTAGAAATTCATAATCTAGTGATCTTGTGGTTGAACTCATCCGATATTGGGGAATGCCCTAACACCAACGTGCAAGTCCACCAGCATCACATATGAACTCGTAATGGAGGCTATGGGAATATTAACCAACCCGCTCCTACTTCGATTTCTAAAACAAGGGTTTTTCCGATTTTAACATGCAATTAACTAATCCTAAGTTATGTGCAAATATAAAACCAGCATGCTTTAAAATTATGCATCTAAAATACAGCACAGAAATTAAAACACAAAATTAAAATTATAAATACGGGAAATAAATGCGTAAAATAAATTTCTCGACTATTATGGTTTTAATTGCTTTCATCTTCTGTCTTGATCTCCTGTTCCGTCATGCCACTCGATGGAATGAGTCTTGAAAGTCGGATCTCGAAAAAATTCAAAACAAACGAAAAACGGGTGTGCGCGCCACATAGAGCATACCGCCCGCGCACAGCCCTTGACGGGCCTGCAGGTGCGGCAGCCCGTTGCCACGCACAACAGCTCGTGCGCTGGTGCGTTGGTACACCCTACACAGCAAAATTACGGTGTTGCACCAGCGCCTGCTGCCGACGGTTACGGTTTCTATCGGTGAGTCGTTCGTCAGCCCGCTTACCCCGTTTTGCTTCCGGGTCTTCTATCTTGCTCCCACTATGTTATTTGGTCTTCTTGCAATTCGTTCTGAGTTTTATTAGTTTTCTACGAATTAACGATAAACCAAAACCCACGAATTCAAGTTGCCCACCATAACGCCTTCGATTACATAAAAATTTTCCTACTACAAGGCATCTAGGAAAATAAAATCGAAAAATTACATAGAAAAAAATCTTACTACAGATTTGATCTAATCCTACACTGTTTTCAGCACGTGGTTTTACTATTACAAGCATTCATAAAAACCAAACTCGGACATGTCCCAGGATTTAATTAAAATATACAAACGTAACCATAATAGTCAGAATTTCTAAACCACCTGCATATAAAACTATGTAATGAATCAAACAAGCATAAAACCAAAACCAGGCTTCGATACCAATTGAAAGATTATCTGCCCATATCCGGTCAAAAATTATCTTTTGTGGTATGCATTCCATAATCGAAATTCTTGACCAGGCCCAGACTCTAGCACAATTGCTATTCCAATCCTTGCTTGAAATAACACTGCGCAGGATCTTAGTTTGCACTTGTTCGATTTATCACACAACAAATAATTTCTAATTAAAGCGGAAGTTTAGAAATACCTCTTGAAGCGTAAACTCAGGTGATCACTTGTATGACTCAAGACAGGTTCGAACTTTGTGTGGACAACGAACCAACGATCAACAATCCAACACAATTGAGTTGCCAGAAAAATCCAGCAACCGCCTCACCTGCGCGTATAGCTCACGCGTCACCGCCCCTTTTGATCCCACGTGCAACCAGCTGACCGGGAATAAATCTAAAATGCCGGTGCTACACTTCGGGAACTGGGCATCCGCACGGAGGAAAGAAAAAACGTTTTTAAGATAAGAAAAATTGATTTCTCTCTCTAGTTTTCTTGTCTTGAAAACTTATGAATTGTGTGTCTTGAATTGCTAATCCCTTGTTGGTTACAAGAGAGACCCCAAGTTGGTTTAGGATTGGTCTTCCTACTTGGTTTCTGTTTTCCTTCAATCCAGTTCATAGACTGATTCACATCCAACTGATACAGGGATTCACTTATCCCCAATTCAGTTCCTGGCCTGATTCATTAATCCAGTTCCTGGTCTGATTCACAACCAATTGACACAAGGATTAATTAAATCTACATTTGTCAATAACTCAATACATAATTAATTGTACCACTAACGAATTAACTGTGGCACTACCATCTTACACCAGAATTGCTTCCAGAACAACTAAATGAATTATTCTTTAATCTCCCCACATCAAAGATTTAGTGCTCGTTAATTTATTAATTTACTAATAAATTAATTAATTAACTTCTTATAATTCGATATTAGTACCACTCGACCTTTTTACTATACCGGACATAAGTCCACCGGCCGGGTTTAGTATAATAAACATAACGAGCTCATCTCGGGAGCACCATCACCCCGGACGCACCGGTACATGGTTTCCTTTCGACAAGCAATAGCACACTAAGTAACCAAACACGCGTACCCAAACTACCGAGACTATTGGCCACAAATGACCTCACCCATTGGCAGATTAAAGTACATTATGTCTAATCCTTATACCCGCTCAAGTCTAGGGATTAAAAGATAGAATACAAGAAACGAATTGTCTATTAAATCAGTATAAGACAATTTATCCTAAATGGTCAAGTTCAATATGCCTCGGACATATCTATATGATTCAATTAGTTTCGACAAACCAATTATCCGAATCACATAATAACCTAAACCGACAGTGTGTCCAAAACTATATCGGTTACGAACCTCATTTATATATTATGTCTTTTAACCAATGATGAGATCTATTGTGTCACACCAGACACTTCATAATCTAATTACATAATATAAATGGACAATATGTGCACAACATATAAACTAAAACATTAAATTAATATATTAACTGGGAAATAGTATAATACAAGCAAAGCTTTAGTATTTAAATCTAACAGTTGTCTTCGTCCATCTCCGCCAAGATCGACATGCAAGCCGACCATTTCGTCTAGGTGGTGATTTCCTCCTGTCTCCGTTCAGATCTGCATCTCGTCCTCAACAAACATTTTCCTCCGTCTATTTTCGCCAAGATCGACATGCCCACAGCCGTTTCGTCTAGGTCCAACGCCTATCGTTGGTCTTTCTTCCACCACAGCCGACCAACGTCATCACAATCTCTACTCATCTCCTACCATCAACTTATTGTTTTGTATTTTTTTTTATATGGATTGTTGGTGGTTGATGTTGTAATTTAGTTTTCTTTTTATTTTTTTGTTGGCCAATCTTGTGATTGTGATTTTTAGATTTGTTCGTGTGATTGTATTGTAATTTATTTTTTCTGTATTGATTTTGGAGTTGAGAAATTGGGATAGAAAATTTTGGACAATGGGTTTCTTCAGATGCAACGCAATGAATATTAAAATTTGGTATTTTTTAAATTTTGTTTTTCTAATTCATGTATAACTAAAACCGAATGATTGAATGACTTTCGGTGCGGGTGAGATGATAAGAGAAAATAGAATAACTCAAAGAATCGATAACTGCCCGAATAATCAACCCTACTCTTCAAATTCGCCATGTCAGGTAATGTTAGTTTTGAATACAGAAAAGCTATGGCTTGTATCAAAAACTAATATCCACAGTTGACATATCATTTTGTTTCGGTATAAATTTGTTCCTTTATATCATAGAACTAGATAACGGGGTGTGGACAGACACAGTAGATACCGTTATTGGTTAAAGTATTGATATATAAAAAGTATGCTCGTAACAGAGATAGTCTGAACATACTATCGGTATAGGTTATTGTGTGGTTTGGAAATTAGTTTATCTAAACTAGTTTAAATCACACGGATATGCCCGGGGCATATTGAGCATGACCAGTTTGGATAGAATTGACTTATACTGATCGGCGTAGTCAATTCGGTCCTAGTATTCCGTCTCTCAATCCCGAGATTGGGATGGGCGTGAGGGTTGGATATCGTATGCTTTGATTTGCCAAAGAATGCGGTCGATTGAGGCCTATACCTCGGTAGGTTGGGTATGCGGTGTTTAGCCTCTTACGTGCCGTTGCTAGTCGGAGGAATCCACGTACCGGTTCACCGGGTTGATGGTGCTCCCGAGATGAGCTCGTAAGGTTATTATACTAAACCCGGCCGGTGAACTTTATGTTCGGTATAATAAAAGGACGAGTGGTACTAATCTCGGAAACCAAGAAGTCGGTGAATTAATTTGTCAGTAAATTGATAAACCGACGAGCGCTAGATCTTTAATGTGGAGAGATAGAATAAAATATAATGGCGCGATGTAAAGTCATTTTCGAGCGGTAGTTCCATAATTGGTCCTTTAGTGGTACGACTGATTATGCATTTGACTAATCGACAAGGTAAATTAATTAATCCAAAAGGTTTAATTAATATTTAATTGACAAAGTGAATTTAGAAATTAATTCTATTTTGAATTAATTAATTCTAAGGGTTCGATTAAATTAAATTAACAAAGTGGATTAAATAAATTAATTTAAATGGGTCGATTGGAATTGATTAGTCGGGAAGACTTAGCGGTCAACGAAAGTCAAATTAAAAGGCCTAACTCGAGAGCCCATTAGGTCTCCAATTGAGCTCCTATAAATAGAATAACTTGAGACCAAAGAAAGCTAAGGAAATTCTTGCAAGACAATTTGTCTTGCTTTCTTGAGTGAGAATGTTTAAGAGAGAGAATTTTTCTTCAAGAATTTTCTCTCAAAAAACAAACAAGATTTTTCACTCCTAGGATTGAACTCAGCCCAAAGATCACATCTTCTTTATCATTTGGTCATTTCTGCCGGGCTGCTGGACAGATTTTCCGCCAACAGCATCAACAAATTTCCGCCGGGCTGTGGGTCTTTTTCATTATTTTCAGCTCTGGAAGTTTGGTGTTCTGCCCGAGCGTTGATTCGATCTTCACCACGTTGATCTCTATTGGTGATCCGTGGTGGAGATTGTCTAGATCACGGCTGGGTAGGTGCTGAGCTAAAGCGACTGGTCGGCGTTCATAACAGCCCGGCAGCAGGAAGTTTGTGGCGCAAGAAAATTCTGGGCAGCAAAAATTGTGGTCAGATTTTGGGTTGTTGTGAGTTCGATTAGAGGAATTTCCTGGTGGGTTTTCGTGGGCTAAGCAAGTAAGCTTCGATAGATTATTGCCCACGCAATATTCGAAGTGTTCTTGGAGATATCAATTGGATTTCTATTGGATTTCGCATAAAAGATTGGATTTTTTTTTTTAAGCAAGGGACTTCGCTACAAAAGGTATAATCTTTGAATTCCGCTTTTATTAAAGATTAAATCTTTTGTCCCGATTAATAAATTAAATAAGTATAAGCCTAGATCCGTTCATGGGTAAACTAATTTGAGTCTGAGCTTAGTCGAAAGCTTCCGATTCTGGAATGCATTGCACGAAAGTGAGGTTTTCTATTTAACCCGGGCTTGTTCAGTTTTCCTTCAGGTAAGTCTTCATCTCTTTACATTTTATACTAATAACTTCTAATTTTCTTTGTAGGTTCTTTTACACTAGTTCCAAATATGTATAGATACTTAGCTTCTAGACTTTTAATGTATAGAAATATGAGCTCTGCATGCGTCTGTATAGATTTAGGAACTCCTCACAAAGTATTGGTGGATGTATAGACATAGGTTGGAGGTAAGGGAATATTATCAATGACCTTCATCTGAAGGCAATTAGGGTTTTGGGTAAGTCTCAACACTGCCAATTGTAATAATCTTTTTTTTCTTCATAAATTAATAACAGGGTAACCAATCCCACCGGTCCTCCATATCCGCTGAGGTATGTAAGACTGTTTCTTTTTTTTTTTAATTAAAAAAATAGACTATTTATGTACATACCTACAATTGTCATAATATATTATCTATCACCGCATGCTTTTATGGTTTAATATCTTTATAAAGTAGTATTTTAACAAATAAAATTATCATATTACGGTATTCATACAAACACTTAAAGTTGTAAAAATATGTTATCTATCTATATATTTAAAGTTGTGAAAATAAGTTATCTATCCATAGATTTTATTAAGTATTAATATATGAACACATTACTCTAAAAAAAAAAAAAAAAATCATGTCATGGTAGCTGATTTTTTAGGACGTCTAAACTTGTCATAATATAATATTTGTATACATAATTACAAATGTCATAATACATTATCTATCTAAACATATGTGAACGTCTTAAATGATACTCCCTCCATTTTGAAATATTTGACGTTTTAATGATTATTCGACAAATTAAGAATGGGGTAAATCACTCAAGTTATCCTTTTACTTTAAGGACAATTACAACACTTACTACATCATTCTAAACTTCCACTTATTAGGGAAGAAAGAGAGAGGGTAGTTACTGCAGGATAAAATGAGATGAAATATGTAAAAAATCCTAAAAGGTCAAATAAATGAAAATTTTACTAAAGTTCTAAACCATCAATTATTTTAGAATGGAGGGAGTATAATATAATGACACAAAATTTTGTCACTTAAAATTGTCGTAATAGATTATATATCCAAACATTTTATTACGTAGTAACGCGCTAACATATATAACACTATATAGCTAACGAACCATGTCATGATAGATGATTTATCATGACATATACTTTGGTCGTCATAGATATTATATATAGTCTAATTCCACACTTTTCAGCATATTATATTAAAAAATATCATGTTATTTAAGACACCTTTGACCATATCTACATAGATCACACAAAAAGTACGTAACACCATAGCTAAAATGTGATAATCTATATTATAACATTTTCAAGTGTTTTAAAAACCATATTTTCTTGTAGTGATTAGAAGCAAATGGTTTAAATAATTTTTTTTACAAGAAACGGTTTAAAAAAATTAGATACAAAATACATTTAATATGAATTTAATTTAATTTGAATATTTTGCTTTTGCAAAATTTGTTGTGAAACTGTCTGTGTCAAGAATTTTCGCTTTTTTATATATCATTATGAGTGGGAACGATGGATTATCATGAATTGAGACCAGGTGAGAATCTATGATTTTTTCACGTGAATTGCTAAACCATAAGATTAGGTGGAAATCTATACTTTTTTCACGTGATTGTTGAGCCATATGCATCATCTTTTATAATCTTTAGAGAAATTTATGAATACTTCTTGTCTCATTTGGGATGAATGAAAATCCTCCAAATATTTTTCCATTATCATCAATAAATTTTAAATTGATTCTCCTCTATCTATGTTAGATGTCTTGTTCTTCATTTATTCTAATAGTAGTAATAATGATTATGCATAAACTTGCTATAAACCCTCAGTCTCTTTTAGAGAATTCCCTAATAGGATGAATTCTCTTATTTACCACTTATATTTCTGCAACTAAATGAAAAAATATGATGTGTACGTGTTCGTAATATCTAATTATCTAATAAAAATCAATCTAAATTACTCATTCATGTCTGATACATACCGAAAAATATAATTGATGAAAAATATAATAATGTTTATTAGTTGAATTGTGTTAAACATCTTATACATTAATCTTTGGTTATATTAGGTTTAACTAGCGATCAAATGTGTTAATCCGTTATCTTCTAAATTTTTCCGTTAAAAAGGATCATAATTGGTAAAAAAATTTAAGTGGGACTAAAATTGGTGACTAAAACATATGAGAGATAAAAATTGGAATAACCCATATTATGAGGGACCGAAAATGGATTTAAACCTTTTTAAAATAATCAAATGTGTGAAATTTAATGATTAAAAGATGAGATAAATGACTACAGTATATTTTTAATTTTTTTCAAATAAAAGGGCCTTTTTTGTAATTTTACAAAATTTTAGGGATAGAATATTTTAAAGAAGTTAAAAGATAAAATAATCAAATCATCAAAAATTCATGCCTACATAATAAACTTATTGTTATTAATTATAGGAGAGTGATTGTTAATTGACTTGTCACTAAAAGAGTTATTAATATATAATTTTATATAACTTCAAGGTAGAGGAGGGTTAAAGGAAAAAATTACAATAGTTTCGGACAATAATACAATTTAAAAAACTTGCGGGGAATATGTATTTATACTACTAGTACTTCGCATAATTGCAAAAACTCCTCGACAGGTCCATTCTCTTCAACCCAATAATAAAATAAGAACGAAACACAAAACGCGCAGAGCTCAGTGCTTTAGGGCTCAACTCATTTCCTTTAATTTCATTTAGCAACGAATTTGGACTAAATTGATGCTTTATCCTACCATTCGCCGATGTGATTTCAGCTCAGATTCCGCTCTCTGACCTCTGATCAGGTAAGGATTTTAGAAAACCCTATAAAGAAACTGTCTTTCGTATTTCCTTAGTTTTTCGTGGGAAAAGTTTTCCAATTTAAAGAATTTTGCCATAAAGAGGGGTTTTTGAGTTGCAGATTTTATTTTTTTGTATGGTTTCTTGTGTATGGAGAGTTATGCTTTTAATGCAAGAGGATCATTTTCTTTCAGTGACGGAGCAACAAGTTCTGCAGTTATCTGAATGGGCTTGTAATTTAGTGATTACTTCTCTGACTTGTTTCTATTGGGTTCCTTGGACAATTGTTTGTCTACAGTAGAATTCGGGAGATTTAGATACACTTGACGACCTAACATTTCATTTTTGAGCACCGATATTACGTACTTGATTTTTGGATTTTATTATTATTATTTTTTTTTTGGAGATAGATGAGTAGGTAACTATTAAGGAACTTACATTACATGGATTCTCTGTTCTTTTGCCACCTTTCGTTTTTCTTTGTTTCTTTAATGGTTTTGTATAAGGGTGAAGAAAACCGGAGACGCAGGCATCTATGTATTTCTACATTGTCTGTACCTAAAAGCCTTTTTATGGTTAAAAGAGGAAGGCATTAAAGCTAGGAAAGTTAAATATTGTGCCAATTTCTTAGAGAATACCGATGCTAATATCCAAAAACCATTGGCATTACTGGAAATAACATTGTAAACTTTATATGCCAGTGTCTAAAAGGGAACTAATAAAGAGAAGCATAAATCACCATGTTTCTATTGTTTGTTCTTTAGCTTGGGTTCTTTGTTGATCAATGGTTTTATTTCCTTTCGAGTTTCAAGTACTTGTGATTTCAGATTAAGATTTTTGAAGTTGTACAAATGATTGATAGCATGCCTTATCATCCATTGCATTTTCTGTCAAAGCAACATGGCAACTCCAAATAATGTAGAGCTGGAAGCGGCAAAGTTCTTGCATAAACTTATTCAAGATTCCAAAGATGAGCCAACAAAGCTGGCAACAAAGCTTTATGTGGTTTGTGCTCTCTCTCTCTCTCTTCCTTTGTTGTGAACACAATTACTATATTTTGAAATTATGGAGCCATTTTTTGCATGTTAAAGTATAGCGTTGTGTGTGATTTTAGATCTTGCAACATATGAGATCTAGTGGGAAAGAGAATTCGATGCCATATCAAGTAATATCGAGGTAAACTCCTTTCCCAAATACTAAGCTGCTTAATGATTCCATGGACTGTGACATACTGAATTTCTCACTTTTGTGTAATTTTTAATACTGAACTTCTAACTTGTCTGACATCTGTTAGTAATTTCTCTCCTCTTCCAGCATGCTGTTTGAATGTTGGAGTTTTTCTTAATTGTCTTTGTTTTTCATGAAGTTCCCTTTGTACTAATTTGTTGTAAGATAAAGACTATTAAAACACGACATTCCCTGTTCTTTTGGATGATTTCTGCAGTGTCTGTCAAATGTTTGCCATGGCACCCACTTTCTTAATCCATGCCCAACAATTTGAAGACAAATGTCTGAGTTTCACAAGAGACCTTTTGTTTCATTGCTGTGCTAGAAGATAATATAAGGCTATTACTAATATCTGTTTATTATTTTTACAAGGGCCATGGAAACTGTAATCAAACAGCACGGCCTTGATATTGAAGCTTTAATGTCATCGCGCCACCCTTTGGCTCCTCCTGGAGCACAACTAGGAGAATCTGGATCATCACAAGTAGTAGGTAAGGGCATTATTGCTACAATAACCACAACTATGTCTTTATCTCACTATGCAGAGTCAGCTACATGCATCATATGCTGCCATTGTCTTCTCTTAGAACCCGTAGTTTCATTTAAGTTCAGACATTTCATGTCTTTTAAAATTGTTTGTTCAGGTAGGGCCATTGTTGCTATTTTTTCCCCTTCTATTATTTGTTAAGATTTTATGCACTATTTGAAGTCTATAGTTTTTGCGGAAATATTGTTAAGCCTGTGTCTGCCTTGGCGCTTGGATGGCTGTGATATTATCTATGGTGTTGTGCTATAGGTTCATTGCAGAGGACAGGGGCGTCTAAGGACCAAAAAGTGAACCTTACAGCAAATGAAGCTTCTAAACCTGATTCATATCCCTCTGGCATGTCGCATACTGGTCCAAGTAGTGGGCATGATGCTTCTAATATGACCGGTACAATGTTTTTTATCTTCAAAGCTCTTTGGTTCTGATACAACTTTTTAGCAGGGTTGTACCATCTGTTTCTCCATTAATAGAACCTTTCTTCAGGAGTGTATTGTTATCTGGATGAGCTATGTTTATTTAACAATCAGTAAGAACAAATAATTAAGAAAAGCTATTGGCTGATCTTCTCAAACATGGGGTATATTTAATAGTTCAAGCTTATTAGCACTGCAAAGGTAAGGGAGAACTACTGAAGAATGGGAACAGTGATCAAACAATTGAGATACCCTTACTGGTTCTTTACCATTCATGTTTGACTTTGGAACAAGTAGTAAGATAGTTAACTCTAATTGATCTGTTTAGGCTGCAGATTGCGAATGTGTATTTATCAACTATTTGTTGGAAGTTGAATCTAGACAAGAAGGGTGGTATGTTTTCTAATAATGCTTTATATTAGTGGCAGGGAACCCGTTGTATGAAACCTGATGACAATTAAAAAATATGAATTGCAGTTTGTACGTTTTTATTCTTGTACTATTTTTGATGGTAGAGGAATTAAACAGGAAATATAAGTGTGATTGCAGTGTTTTAGCTATTCTTTCTATCAATTGTTGCATGATCCTTAACTTGAAAGATTTTCATAACTTCTTTTTGTCCTGCACATCCCTGTGAAGCAGGAAGAAGTGGGAAGGAAAATCATTGGTTACAATAAAGATATCAAAGGTTGGAAATTTAGTAATTTTCTAATGAAATCTTTGATTAATTTATGTGTGGAGGCATACCAAAATAAATCCCTGATTAATTGCTGTTCTATAACAAGCCAGGGAACCTTTTTTTTTTTTAAACAAGATTTTAGGAGCTTACAAAAATAAACTGATTTTTTTAAAGCAGGAACCCTTTAAAAATAGAGCCCGCCTGCTTTATCCTAACCACTAACTAAATTTCTTATCCTTTTCAGATTAATCTAAGCTATAGAAGCTCTTTCATCACCTTCATTAAGAGGATAAACGGATGCCCTAACTATGTTTGTATCAAAATTTTCCTCTTCTGACGTGATTTCCCAAATAGTTTCAAGAGCTTATTAGTTTTACATGTCTGTAGAAGCATAAATTATCATTTGCCGGAGAAGTTCTTTAATCAGCTTTTAGAAATAGGAGTTAAGGGGATGGGGATTTGTTTTGAACAGGAAATCTGTTGGGGCAACCTGTGCCTTTACAATTTTGGCACTACATTTGGCCTTTGGAAAAGTAGTGAGGTAAATTAATTTGTTATTTTCTACCACAACACAGAGGTAAACCAGATGCCTAGTATGAGCTGACACTGTTCCTGTTTTCTTTGAACGAAATGCACAGTTTATTCCCAGTGAATTCTTCCACACTGGTCCAACAAAGAAGCAAAGTTAGGTTATTTGTGTCAATTATGTCACTTTGCCTGCTCCCCTTAGATTAGCACGAGCAGGCTCCTAGCCTTTCAGACTCTTTTCCTAGTTGTTTTATGAATTGTGCATGTTCACCGTTTACTATGCCATTTTTAAGTTGAGAGTTGTCGTTCTTTGTTCTGGTCACAGGTGTTTTATGTTAGGATAACTTTTGGCATTTTAACTGAAATTCTGAAATTAGCCAGAGGGATTGGCTATTCTTAACTTGTTCTGCAGAGTTTAACTTGCTCTAGGTCGAGAGATGTGATGATGAAATTTCAGCATTTTGTATCTTTTATTGATGTTTTTATTTGTTTGAGCTTCTTCTGGTTGAATTCTGTTCATGAAAGTGGTAAAGAATATAAAGCATGCATGTCTTTGAAGACTCAGCAGCATTACTATATTCTAATCAGCAGTTTGGTGCTCTTTGTACGAGGACAGTCTTTTAATCGAATTACATTTCCCTTGTTTAGGTTATTGGATATACTTTAATCTGATACATTATTGAACAAATTCCAGGTGGAGCTGGCAAGTCCCTTGGACTAATACCTGGTGCTGCTTCATCGTATCCCTCTGGAGAAACAGGGGTGTCAGCACCTATGCAGTTTGCTAGTTCGTCATACGATAATCTTGGTTTTGCTGGGAAGATGTATAAAGAAGGTATAGAAGCTTTCCCTGTTTCGACACCCTCGATGGATCCTTATACAAGCAAAACCTTAGCTGGCAGGACAGTGGATCAAGAGGGAGGAGCGAATTTGTTGCCTAACTCTAATAAATTAAATCAGGTGCCTGTTTACTGATTGCACTGTTACTCTTTGTGGCCGCTAATGTATCTTATGGGGACATCTCCTCTATTTCTAGATTGTTTTGATGTGTTCTTTTTTCCTGTTAACTGTGGCTAGTTCATTTACAATCTTATCATTCAGTCTAAAGTACACATCCGCCCCCCCTAATTTAGTGTGTTTATTTTGCCACGTCAGTGCCATTTGTTCTTAACTGTTAAAACATGAATGGCATAGCATCTCACTCTTACGAAGTGGAACCATGCCTCTGTTATTCCATTTGATTCCGTATTTAACATTTATGCCATTTGCTACTTTTGGGAAAGAGAGGTTCTCATAAATATAAAGTTCAGAACTATTGCTGAAAGCATAAACTAGGTCGTCTCTGAACCTGTGGTCATCCGTTGTACCATAACTTGATCTCGAGTAGCGGACATACAACCTATGTAACGCCAGCACCTGTCACTATCTTGCCGATTGGCACTTATTTTGTCATAGTTTGCACAGTACTTTAAATGTTGTTCGGCTTCTGACAATTCTTTGCTTGAAACTGAATATGGTGTACTGGGGTGGCATTTTTTGTGAAGTGCAGTACTTCAACCTCTATTTTTTTCTTTTTAATTGGTTCCTTGCTATTTTATTATTTACCTTTTTTGCTTAAAACAAAAGGTGAAAGAGGTGTGCTTCTCCATTAGTGTTGAATCACGAGCTACTGTTTGGTAATTTTAGTGCGTTATAGCTTAAGCAAACCATTGATTTGATGTTTCGTTAGGCTGGTATTCCAAGTAATATTCCAGAAACAAGTATGTCAAGAAATGCGGCTCCAAGAGATCCTGGGAAAGCTCCATTTGCTCAGGCTCCTGTCTCTGGCCTGCCGTTTAAGGAGCATCATCTGAAACAGCTTAGGGCTCAGTGCCTTGTGTTTTTAGCTTTCAGGTATAATAGGCTGCTTTTGTATTCTCTAGCCTTTCTAAGCATGATTGTTTCCTTTTGTGAACTGGAATTGGTCACTGTTGTTTTGAAGTGTCTCTAATTTCCATTTGCAGGAACGGTTTGATGCCTAAGAAACTTCATCTTGAAATTGCCCTAGGAAACTTCTTCCCTAAAGAAGGTTAGTTTTACTTATTTATTTACCTACTTACCCTCAATATAATGTTACTAAGGGACTGTTTCTTCAGAAGGAGCTCGTAGGGAAATGAATGACCACAAGGGGAAGGATCAATCTGTTCATGAACTGCACAACATGCCCGAAGTTTCTAGGCCTACTACTGGCTTAGATACCACAAGGGGGGTTGACAAGCTCACTTCTGGGACATCTAGTGGAACTCATTTAGAAGCAAACTTCTCACAAGGCCCAGAGAACCCTCCAAGCTTGAAGGAGGATAAAAGTAACCACCACGCTGTGCCTTACGAACATTCTGATGAGAGGAGGCTTAATTTAGCTGTAAGAAGGAAGCCAGAAACTGATATAGGGAGGCAAGAAAGATTGGAATCGCAGTTATCTTCAATCAGGGGCATGCATTTAATTAGCAGTCGAGAAGATGATTCTGGAAACAATCAACAACAGCCTGTAATGCTACACCCTGGTTCTTTTATCTCTGGGGCAAGCAAGCATATGAAACCCGAGATGACAAATTGGCCTGGAAATTCATGTCAACCAGAGGCTTCTAAGGTCTCTGTCCCCACATCTGGTCTGACACAGGAATCACTTCTACAAAAGGAGATCGCTCCAAGTCAGTCACAGAGTCCTGCTGATGGCAACAGTCTTGGACATCGTCATACTGATAATAAGTTACCTAGTTTGCCTTTGAGAGAACAATGGAAGTCTATTCCAGGGGTTGATGGCCATAATGTTCTACTAATGCCCACGAAGGATAATGACATACTAGTACGAAATGTTTTGCCAGGTGAAAAATGGACTTTTCAACCTACTTAAGCTGGGGTGAATTTTATCTATTTGCTGCTCACTTTCTTTTCTACATTTCTTTAGTATGTGTGTCCATTTTCAGCAGTGCATTTCTGGTTCAAATAAAGCTAAAGAGTTTTAGTTATTAGGTGTTTCAATTTTTTGTCCTCTTTATAATTTGATTATCCTAGACATAGGTGTTTGGATCCTGCTTATAATTGGATCTTCCTTTACAGTACAAGAGCCTGATATGGATGACGAAGATACTTCTGCAGCTACTGGTCTTCCTTCTTCACCAAAGTATACAACATTCGAAAAATGGATCTTGGAGCGGCAGAAAAGAAAACTTCTTACTGAAAAAAACTGGGCAATGAAACATCAAAAAACAGAGCAGAAAAAAATTGCTGTCTGTTCTGCAAAGCTAAAGGTAGGTAAACTCATTTGGTTTCTTTTCTTCACGGGACAGTGACAGTTGTAATTTTAATCTGTGATTTTGAATATTTTATGGCTATTTCTATGAGTATTTGTAAGAATGACAATTAAAGCACCCTAGGTTCCTAACCTATTTTTGTTGGTAAATGGATCATAAAAGTTGAGCAGAAACTGTTAGCTGTTTCCTGAAATGGTATGAGTGGTTCAGGTATCCTTTTGGTCTAATAACTGGTTTTTATTCCAACACATGCTTGTCTTTCTTAAAATGATAAGTAAAATTGCATTTTGGTTTTCCAATCTTTGAGGAAGTAGAAAATTAGTCCCCTTCTTCGAATTTGAGCAAATTGCATTCCAATATTTCAACCAATGCCATTTGACAGCAAACTGAAGGTAACAGACTAGTTGTGTGAAAAGCGCATGCTAGTTAGTCAATCCAATCGTTTTGACCCTTTTTAGCCTACCTGACCTTGAAGTCATTGCCTTCAGTTTGTTGTCAGAGGGCCCAAAATTACCATGAATTGAATCATAAGGGATGCAGGTGCTAGTTTCGAAAGATTGTAGACCAATGTTTCTGCTTCCTAAAAAATTTGGGGCCACAGTTCTAACTTTTTCAATATCTTGCATATGCAACCTATTGATTTAACTTTATCCTTTTAGTATCCAAATCTGCCTTCCTAAAGAAAAAGGAACACTTTTTTGTACATTAATGTTGACTTGACTAGAATCACATATTTTGTTACCAGATGTAATAGGTTGCCAGCATGGTATTTATTGATATTGGTCTTGTTAATGAGAAAATTGGTCGGTCATATCAATGATGTTTTAATGTTTGCAAAATCTGTTCTTCAGTAGTGTAAGAGTGGTTCTGAGAATCATAAGGGGCTTAATTATATGATTTACAAGACTCTTTTCTGTCTCTCTCTTCTAGAGTTGGATGGATGTTCCCAATTTATTTGGCTTGTCTTATGATAACTTCTGTGGATATGTTGCTAAAGGATTTCCTTGATTCCGGCCTACAAGTTTCTAATGGTAACAATATATTTATCAATGTTAAAAATTAATCTGTCTGCTTAATGGATGAAGTGGCTCGCTAAGTTCATTTTGCTTAATTTAGATGTATCAATGCCTTCAACTTCTATATTATTCACGAGCCATTGAAAATTTTAGTTTGAAGTCTATGGAATTTGGACATATAGACTGATTTCGAATTTGGTTTGTGGCCCAAAAATGTCCGGTCCCATCGGTATTTCCTTGTTGTAGACTAAAGTTAGTCACCAAAGTATGAACTTCTCTCCAACAAAGTTTACTTTTCACAAAATTTGTCATTCTTTGCATTTAGTTCAGTAACTATCATCAGGCATCTTCTTGCTTTAAATACTCGTCACGAAATCTAATCTTGCAGGAAAGTGTGACTTCTTCTGAAGATATTAATGCAAAAACCAAGAGTGTGATTGAATTGAAGAAGCTCAAATTGTTGGATCTGCAACGCCATCTTCGGAGGTGATTAACGTTTTCAGTTTGTGCAGTTCCCATTATCTTGTGAAGTCGATCTAGTTTTTCTTTACCTTATATTTGTTCTGCATGTGTCCCAATTGATCAATGGTTTTTCTATTCCACTTATATACTTTTAAATTTGTTGACTTTGTGAACATTCTGGGTGCAGTGATATTTTGAATGATTTTTTCAAGCCAATAGCATCTGAAATGGATCGTCTTAAATCAATTAAGAAACATAGAATCGGAAGGAGGTCAAAACAACTTGAAAGGTATGAACAGAAAATGAAGGAAGAGCGACAAAAGAGGATTCGCGAGAGGCAGAAGGAGTTCTTCAGTGAGGTGGAGGTTCATAGGTATGTTCATCATGTTCTGTTGATTCTTTAGTTGACTATTCTGAAGTGCGTTTTTCTGAAGATATTTGTTCATGCTGTCTCTTGACAACCTAAACTTCAGGGAAAAATTGGAGGATGTATTTAAAATGAAGAGAGAACGCTGGAAAGGTTTCAATAAATATGTAAGGGAGTTTCATAAGAGGAAGGAACGTATACACCGTGAGAAGATTGACAGGATTCAGCGTGAGAAGATTAATTTATTAAAGATTAACGACGTAGAGGGGTACCTTCGGATGGTTCAGGTGAATTATGGCTTTGTTTCAAGTTATCTTCTTGTGGCCACCGTTATCTTATGCAGTTTTACTGTGTTTTTATGTTGCTTATATGGAATACTGGATATATGAAGCAACTGCTGACTTTATTGTATTTCATTTCTATGGTTTGGTTGGGCTTCCAGGATGCAAAATCAGATCGTGTGAAGCAATTGCTTAAAGAGACTGAAAAGTATCTTCAGAAGCTTGGTTCGAAACTGCAGGACGCGAAGAATACGGCAAGAAGGTTTGAGACTGATGTGGATGATTACAAGACAAATACCATGGTAGAGAAAAATGAGATTTCTTTTGAAAATGATGATGAAGCAGACCAAGCTAAGGTATCTTAATTGTTCTTCTGATTGTGCTGCTGTTCTTGGCCTATTTTCAAATGTTTTTTTTCTTTAGCTATTTGTTTCCCATCTGTTTTGCAGCATTATCTGGAAAGCAATGAAAAATACTATATGATGGCTCACAGGTAAACAGCTTATGACTACCTTGGAGTATGTTTGTAAAAAAAAAAAAAAAGACTATTGTTAACCTTTTTTCATTTTTTGTCTTCTTCTGTAGTTGATGGCATCAATTTTTGTAAATTTTATTTATTTTTAATCTTTTCAATGTTATTGTGCTGACTGACTTTTTCTCACCGGACTGTTTCTTTGGCAGTGTAAAAGAGACTGTGTTGGAGCAGCCTACTATGCTTTTGGGTGGGAAATTGAGGGAGTAAGTCATGTTCCCGCATTATTTCATTCTAGTTGTTAATCTCAAGAATCTGGTTTACCTCAAGAAAGATTGACCTCTTCTAGTGAAATTAAGTTTCTGGGAGAACTGCTGAGCATGAGTTGAAAACATCTGAAAGTTTAAATACTTGATATAACATCTTTCAAGAAAATTGGGTTTTTTTTTTTTGGGGGGGGGGGGGGGGGGTAAGGAAGCAAATGGAGGAGCATCTCCTATACTTTGTGATCATAAAGTATCACTGAAATCAAAGGGAAGTTTTATAAAACAGTCATATGACCAGGAATGCTTTATGGATTAGATTGTTGGGTCAGTAAATATGTAAACAAACAAAACAATGAGGCTAGCAGAAATAGGAATATTGAAATTGATGGTGGGCACATTAGATGATTAATAGTGAATGTTAAAAAAATAAAGTGGGGGATAGCACCAATAGACCAGAAAAAGATAGAAACATGCTTAAGATGGTTTTGCACATGTGCCTAGGAGACCTTTAAATGTCGCAAAGTGGAAAACATAGAATCCTTAACACGAATTAAAAAGGAAGGGAAGACCTAAAATAAATTGGAAAGAAACTAAAAGAACGTACTTTTTTGAACTTAAATGAGTATATGTGCGTGGATCTGCATTGATTCATATTGCGAATCCCACTTAGTGGTTTAAAAGGATAGTTTTGTTCTTGTTGTAAGTTTCTGGAAAAAAACACATTCAATTTTAACTTGGGACACAATCTTGTCTTGTGATTATCTATTTATTGCTTGATGCACTATCTTTGCCTATGCTTTATGAAATTATTTGGCTTCTAGGTACCAAATGAATGGACTTCGTTGGTTGGTGTCACTCTATAATAACCATTTGAATGGTATCCTTGCTGATGAAATGGGCCTTGGGAAGACTGTTCAGGTATGAGTTGATGCATATCATACAGCTGTAGTTTAGTTTGATTATGATGTAACTTTTACATTGAGATACTTATCATTACTCATCAATCACTTGTGCTCTTTGTCGAAATTTGCTTTGGAGTGGCTTATTTTTTTCTCCTGTTTTGGTGGACTCTTGATGTGCTTTTACAGGTTATTTCTCTTTTGTGCTACCTTATGGAGACGAAGAATGATAGGGGACCTTTTCTAGTTGTTGTACCTTCTTCGGTGCTACCTGGCTGGGAATCTGAAATTAGTTTCTGGGCTCCTGGAATGCAGAAGATCGTCTATTCTGGACCGCCAGAGGAGAGGCGTAGGCTATTTAAGTGAGCCATTTGAATATCCTGTTCTCAGTTAATCTTCATCTTTCTCTAGTTTTCTAATTGAGGGCAATTCTTTGCAGGGAACAAATTATCCATCAGAAGTTCAATGTTCTATTGACAACGTATGAGTATTTGATGAACAAGCATGACAGGCCAAAACTAAGTAAAGTGCAGTGGCACTATATCATCATTGATGAAGGGCATCGAATAAAGAATGCTTCTTGCAAGTTGAATGCCGACTTGAAGCACTATCGAAGTAATCATAGGCTGCTGTTAACTGGAACCCCGCTACAGGTTTTGCTAATGTTGATGTTTATAAGAATAGCCCCATAGTAGCAGGAGGGTAGTCCATGCTTTGTGGCATTCACTTTTCCTTTCTGCTGAATTCTCTCTCTTATGTGCCCTTTTATTGTGACTTCTATTCTAAAAATTATTCACATTCTTGATTTTGAGTAGAACAATCTCGAGGAGCTTTGGGCTCTGCTTAACTTCTTGCTGCCAAACATATTCAATTCTTCGGAGGATTTCTCTCAGTGGTTTAATAAGCCGTTTGAGAGTAATGGTGATAGTTCACCTGATGAGGTCAGCTTCTTTTTGTAACATAGGAAGGTTCTTTCCTTGTTTTCCCGAGTTTGTGAGTTCTTAAATTATGTTCACTTGTGAGGGTTATGACTCTAGACTTTATCTTGGGCTGTTTGATTTATCAATATATTTTGCTAACACTGGTTCACGAGTTTGATACCAAATTTACTTTTGCTGTACTCATTAGAAGCAGTTTTCATAAAAAGGTTTCTGTTGAAGGGGACTTCAAAATTTTCTGGTTGGTGTGTTAGCCATTGTGGTTCATCTTTGTTGCCGTGTTATTTTAGGCACTGCTATCCGAGGAAGAGAATCTTTTGATCATTAATCGTCTTCATCAAGTTCTACGCCCATTTGTCCTGCGTCGATTGAAACACAAGGTAGAGCAACATCTAGAAATAAGAATTATATTCTGTCATCTGTTTGAATTTTGATATCTTGTGGGGGGTAGGCAGCATTATTGTTGTCATTGAACAATCATCTCTGTTATGAAGTTTTGGTTAAATGACAAGCATTCTGACATTGTTGCCGTGGGTTTGTATCGGGGTTCACAGCTATTAGAAAGATTACAGGCATTTTTTATTCAAATTTCAGGAGGAAATAGTAACCAAATTGGCATTTCCCTTGTGCAACAGTTACTAAGCGTTTATCTCTATGTTGGGCCCTTACATGGATCATATATTGTCATCATGTCCTATTATTTACATGATTTCTTGCAAGACCGATATCACGATGTGACAATTTTACGCTGGCTGCTGACCTAATGCAACCCTCATCCTTTATCTGGACTTGGAACTTGCCATGCTAAAACTATTTAACTTGGAGACTTTGGTGATTCCTTGATAATGTAATTGACCAAGTGAAATAGTCATTATTGGTTTCTATTCTATAAAAGTCTCATATATAGAACAGAGCAGCTTCACCGACGGAACTGTACTTAGTATGAGTTTTGAATTAGTTTGATCTCTGTTCACAGACACAATATTGTGGGGTTTTGTGGGGTGAATAGCAGCAGCAATAAACACATTGTTGTCATATTTTTCCCTTCCTTTGATTTTAGTGAGATTCTGACAGGCTATTTTTTACAGTGGTTCACTGTCCACGAGGCATTATAAACAGAGAGCAACATTTTATTGCATTGGTTCTTTGTCATTTGAAAGAATTTATAAAAAAGTTTGCTGGAACAACTATTGGTTTCAAAGTTTTAAAGCAAGAAAAGTAGATTGGAATAGATTAAAGGAAAAAAAAAAAAAAAAAAAAAAAAAAACCTAGGCATCACACGTGGAGTTCACTAAGAAATGAATTAGATATCATTCCGTGAAAGTGGCATGGTCTTGGAGCAAAGTCTAGAAGCTGAATGTTATTTCTGCAATAGGTCCTTCCTAAAGCTGGTGTAATCGTGCTTAGAGAACAGGCCCACATGGCCAAGAATTATTAGTGATTAACTGCTAAGAGAGCTTAGAAGCAAGATTGAACCAAACAAATGCTAAAGTTTGCTGCACTCCTTAATGGCCTAAAGAGATTACATTAGCCTGCAGGATATTCTATTTGGGCAATTGGTGAAATGATTAAATATCACTTGATTGCTGCTTCGTGAACAAAGATCTACTTTGGGATTAGGTCGGGTGTTAGAATGCTTAGAAGACATCCATTTGAAACCTTAGTGAGTTTTTGGCGTGCTCCATGACACATTTTACCAATTGAAGTTGTCTTTTCTATTTTATGCTACTATTATTTGATTACATTTGGAACTATTCTTTATAAGCAAATTATGTTTCATCTGGTATCCTGCAAATGAGTGGCTGTAAACAAAAGACAACTTTGCAAAGTGCATATGTTTTCTGTAGCTTTGATCACTTAAGTTGTGCCTAGTATATTCATAGTTGCAACAATACAGAACAGTAAATAATAGCAGTGCACATTGCCTCCAGAATTAGTGATCATGGAGGTTCTTGTTCGACTGGACTACCTTGAATTCTATATTTATTACTTAATCAGCTAACTCATTATTGCAGTTTCTTTCACAGTTGAGTGGATGTAATTTTTATGCATGCATTTTCATTTTGTGTTCCAGTGGAGTAGTTTTATGATTGTATGCCTTATTTTGGAGACCCATTAACTCCTTTGTGACTGGCAGAAATATGCAAAATTAGAAAATCTTCAATTGCTAGTAGCTCCTGTTGTAGTTCCTTGCAGATGCTAGGTAGTAATCTGTTCTTAAGGCTTTCTTTTTGGGGGTCAAAAGAGATAAATTTGGTTATTTTGAAGAACATTTTACTTCTTTGCACCGCATCTATTCAACCTTTCAAATGTCTGGTACTTCTTTGGGTTTGGGAGACATTGCCATTGGATATATTTCTCTTCTAGTGTGCTGCAGACTAACTTGTTATACTGTTATTATTTCATTGGTATTGTTAGGTTGAGAATGAATTGCCTGAGAAGATTGAAAGGTTGATAAGATGTGAAGCTTCTGCATATCAGAAGCTTTTGATGAAGAGGGTAGAAGATAACCTTGGGGCGATTGGTTCATCAAAGGTCGATCCTTTTCTCTTGAGGCATCCTATGTCTCAAATGCAAAATGTGTTTTGCATGAATGAATGTTTCTGCATTGTGCATAGGGATACTTAAGTGATGCTTGCATTTTGAAGAGGTAGATGGATGAAAGTGAGAAAAGTTCTTTTGATCCATAAGGATTGTGGACAACTGGTAGTGTTGGGAGTACCCATCTTATGTTATCAGTTACAATGTTTGGTTAATTTCTGTTTGCCTTTTCACTTGTGTTCTCTCGTCTTGCTCTTGTCCAACCTTCATTAAGTTAGTATTCCTGTAACTTGTCCTGAGTTGAGCAACAAACCTGATGTGATTATGTCAATCAATTGGCAAATGTTGCCCGTTATCCTTTTGTTTTTTTGGTTGAAAAAGAAATTGTTCCCCTTTTTCCTTGACCTATATTCTTGATGGTGTTCATTACATATAACATTACATAACCTGTTTTGATAGGCTCGATCAGTACACAACTCTGTTATGGAGCTCCGGAACATATGCAATCATCCGTATCTCAGCCAACTTCATGTAGAAGAGGTAGTTGCTTTCTGTACATTGTTATGAGTTTGGAGTAAACTATAAATGTGGTCACAAATGAGTCTTTTATATTCTTTAAGGTGGGCACTGAAAAGTAAACTTTATTGGAACGTTTATGAGGTAGGTTTATCTCCTGTTAAGGCATGGAGAAAATCTGTGTTCCTGTTTGCTAAGTCCCACTCATCATCTCCTTTCATATCTTGATTGAATTGAATTTAACAGAAGATTTCAGAAACTATCCTTCTACATAAAAATAGTGTATGCATATATGGAGAGCACAACCATTTGAACATAAACATTCCAAAACCACAGCAAATACTATTGTGAAGAAAATGTTGAACAACGTTTCTTTAGAACTTGAAGAATGAATCTAAGTTGGTTCAGTGTCTATTCCACACGACGAAGTACTGTATTGAGAAAATGCAGCAAAACTAAAATTGATGAATGGAAAAGAACAATATTTGATGCTTTGAATGGACTAGTGTTAGTATGAAAGAAGTATATATTTTGGAATCAAATTGGATTTTTGGTGGAAAAAATGCTTATCAGCTGTTAGTTTTGCTGCTAAGTAAATCTTGCACCTTGGTTAGTTATTACAATCTTTTGTCTGTTGTATGTAAACTCCCAGAAATCTTGATTATCGTCCTGCAATTTAGTGGATGTTAGCTCACATGGCTTAAAATTTACTCTTTTTATTCTTTTGTGCCATTAGGTTCATGAGTGGATACCTCAGCATTATCTGCCCAATATGATAAGGCTTTGTGGGAAGCTTGAGATGCTAGATCGCTTACTGCCCAAACTAAAGGCAACTGATCACCGGGTATGTTATACTTTGATATTGTGACCCTGTGGTAATTGTGTGACACATTTTTGCATGGTTTCTTTTGTGTGAACCTTCTTGACCTCTTTGTTTTGTTTTAAAACAAATTTTCCCTCTCATTTGTAGCTAGATCTAATGTTTTTCATCTTTGGAACATCTTCTAGGATCCTGTGCTATATGCTTTATGCATGACTGACTAACCTTTTTGCTCTTGGTAAGAATTGGAGCCCCTCAGGATTGTGGATTTGGTGTTATTTGAAGCTTGACACTTTGGAAAATAATACTGCTTAACTTTTTCCTTATATTCACCAGAGTTTATTCAGTGATTTTTCTTCACTTTCTCTCTTTATGTGTTATGCACGTTCAATTGTTATAGAGTAAAATGAAGATGTTCAACTTACTCTCTAACATTAGATTGGCTTTTGTCTTATTTGGGGTTTTATTTCACTTTTCCCCTTTGTTTTGCTATGCAAGTATAGTCCTGATGGCTTATTTTATTCTCTTTCTCCCCACCTCCTGGGCTCTTACGTTGGGAGAAATCTGAATTTTTTTAATTATATCTTGCAAGAATCCTCTTCCAGCCTCTGCATATCTGTTTACTTTTCTTGCTGTTCATAAAACTTTACGCAATGTTATTATTGAAAGAGTTGGAACTTGTGGAACCTGAAATTGCGCACTTTTCAGGTGCTTCTCTTTTCAACAATGACTAGGCTTCTTGATGTCATGGAGGATTATCTCTGCTGGAAACAGTATAAGTACTTGCGCTTAGATGGGCATACATCCGGAGGTGATAGAGGAGCATTGATTGATCAGTTTAACCAACCCGGATCACCATTTTTTATCTTTTTGCTCAGGTAATCTGCTAGCTAGGAAGCAAGAATCAGTAAGTTATATTCTTTGGTGTATTGGTGTTACTGAATGCAATTTTATTTAGCATAGGTATAATCTCCTCTGTTCATGTGTGTTATTCTGTTTGTGTTGCAAGGTTGATTGCAGCAACCGTTATTTTATGGAAGAAAATATACAAAACTTCCCTGAAGTTCTTTTTGCTTCCATTTTTTAGTTTTGCGATATCAAAGCTTAGAGAAGCTTTTGATCAATTGGTAAAAGTTTGGGCTTGCCATTATTTTAAGCAGCTAAATTTCAGTATTGACTTCTTTCATATTTGCATTGTTCTTGGCTGATTTAAGTTTCAACCCAGCCCAAAATCTACCTTGATTTGTTGGATTTAGCAAGGAGCTTTGGAATGTGCATACATTATTAATGAATTTCAAGCATGAAAACAAGTAAATCTGGACTACCTTTTGAACCCATCTTCCTCTCTTCCATCATCTCCTGTGCACTCAGTCCTTACTGTTTCTGAGGAAGTCTCTTATGCTATGGAACTGATCTGAGTGCTAAGGCCTGAGGCTCTGAGGTAACCACTCAACAGTAATTGTCAGGAAGGTGCTGACAGCACCAAAGTGTGTAATAAGGCTGGCCTCCCCTCAACATCTGAACCCTTTGGTAGTTAGCTACATTACCTGTTGAAATAACTAAAGAGAAGTCATGGTTAACTATAGTCTGCATATTTCACCTCTTGAATATGTGGTGAATGTGAAATTGCTACCATTTCTAAAGTAATTCAATCATTTAGTTTAGAAGGATACAGCAGCTGCTTTTGGCTCCTTTGCAAAGTATTTATAGGTACTCATAACTGGACAGAAGTCATGATTAACTATAGTTATCTGCATATTTCGCCTCTTGAATATGTGATCATCTGCTCTCAGCTCCCAGCTCCTTTGCAAAGTATTCATAGTCATGGCCCTCATAACTGGAGTTGAGTCATGGTTAACCATAGTCCTGCCTATTTCACCTCTTGAATATGTGAAATTACTACCATTATTAAACTAATTTAATTTAGTTTAGAATGATACAGTAGCTGCTCTCGGTTCCTTTTCTCTCTCTCTCTCTCTATATATATATATATATATATATATATATATGAAATTACTACCATTACTAAACTAATTTAATTTAGTTTAGAATGATACAGTAGCTGCTCTCTGTTCCTTCTCTCTCTCTCTCTCTCTCTATATATATATATATATATATATATATATATATTCTCCCCCCCAACCCCAACCAGCTCTCAGCTCCTTTGCAAAGTATTCATAGTTACTTTACAATGGCCCTCATAACTTTAGAGAAGTCATGGTTAACCATAGTCCTACATATTTCACCTCTTGAATAGGTTATGAATGTGAAATTTCGACCATTACTATATTAATTTAATGGTTTAGTTTAAAATGATACATCGGCTGCCTTGGTTAATCTGCAAAAGGTAACCAATTCTTCATTCTTTAAAAGATTGATTTCAAATAGTCTCCTGAAATTCCTTTTCTGACAAGGTTATCTATGTTTCTTTTCCTGGCATGGTTATCTAACTAATGAGTATTTAGTGTATTTTCAACAAAAACTAATGAATATTTCAAATCCATTTTTTATATTGTACACTAAAATCCACATCCGCCTATTCAGCAAAGACCTTTCAGAACTAATTAATTAATACTTAAATATTTCAGCTAATGAATAGACATGAAATTTTTGGACATAATATGAAGGTTCAAAATTGTAGCTGTGAAAATGAAATAGACCTCCTGAATTATATAAGCGTGGAGTGATTGATAAAGCCAAATAGTATCCTCTCATGTGCAAAACAATGAATGAGACCTTGATTAAACAGAGTTAGAAGTAAATTCCAGTGACATTCTTCTTCTTCTTCTTCTTCCCCCTGGATGCTGTTGCCTTGTTTGTTTCCGCTTGGTTTACTTAATTACAGTTATTGTGTTGGAGGAGACCGGATGTTGACATATTCTGTTATTACTGGGACATGAAAACTGATCTGGAGCAATTGCATTAATTACTCTTTGTATAAAATGATTCTCTGTCCACATGTATTTGTGGCATGTGCATATTTTCTTCGGGCAATAATAAATCATCTTGTCATGCAGTATCCGAGCTGGTGGGGTGGGAGTCTTCTTCTTCTTCTTCTTCTTCTTCTTCTTCTTCTTCTTCTTCTTCTTCTTCTTCTTCTTCTTCTTCTTCTTCTTCTTCTTCTTCTTCCCCTGGATGCTGTTGCCTTGTTTGTTTCCGCTTGGTTTACTTAATTACAGTTATTGTGTTGGAGGAGACCGGATGTTGACATATTCTGTTATTACTGGGACATGAAAACTGATCTGGAGCAATTGCATTAATTACTCTTTGTATAAAATGATTCTCTGTCCACATGTATTTGTGGCATGTGCATATTTTCTTCGGGCAATAATAAATCATCTTGTCATGCAGTATCCGAGCTGGTGGGGTGGGAGTAAATCTGCAAGCTGCTGACACTGTGATAATTTTCGACACAGATTGGAATCCACAGGCAATTTTGAGATGCTAGTGCTATGTAATTCTTTTCTGGTCATTGACGGTCTTGGTTATTGCAAATCAGTTGATTCCTCCTATATGCTCTCAACAGGTTGATCTGCAAGCACAGGCAAGGGCTCATAGGATTGGACAAAAGAAAGATGTTCTTGTTCTTCGCCTTGAAACGGTAAAGGATAAATCTGCTGCTTTTATCGCTTGTTTTACATGTTATGTGATGGTGTTCCCTTGATGATGTGTCAGCTAGACTACTTTCTGATATTCCATAATCGATGTATGGTGCTTTTGAGGCTCTTATTTTGTGTTGAAGCTGTTTGGTAACGTATGGATGAAGAGTTGCACCGTTGCTGTTTAACCACCAGTCTTAATTGTAGCTATTTCTGCATCTTTTCTTGCTGTTGATGTTCCAAATGATTTAACTAAACTATGTGCAAACTTGGGAACTTACCATCATCTTTTCATTTAATATTTGCCGTCTTTTAGTCCTGCATTTAAGCATTGACCTGTAATGGAGATATCTTCTTTGGAGAGTTGGGGTTGATAAAATTTAGAAAAGGTCAAATACTGTTGACTTCTTTTTATCAATTAGAAAATCTTTTTCGCCTTTTTAATTATTGAGAGTCTATTTGAAAGTACTCCCATCTGATAAAAACTATTTGATTATGTTGTTTGAATAATTGAGGTGTTTGTTTCATGTGCAAGTTAAAATTATATAAACGTATTGTAAGGCTGCGTGCATTAGGCCTTAATGGCCTGACTGTTACTCTGATCCTGAACGTGCAGGCGCTTCTATGTGCTGAACCGCCCTTTTATACTAAAAGTTAAAATTATCATCTTTGGTGGGGCTTTTCCAATAAATATAGCAGCTCGCACTAGTTGTCCTAGGCTGTTTTTCATAGAGCTTGTGTAAGCAGTACTAGCCAGATTCACCAGCTACTCCCTTCATTTCAATATATAGGTCGTTTTGACCAAAACACAAATATTAAGGCTGTAATTAATTTTTGAAAATTCTCATAACTTTTAATGGTTAAACATGTTATACCCCTATTTAATGCATTTTTGATAATAGTGTTATAATTCGGGATAGTCATGACAAAAAAAAGTCCCAATGAAATTACAAATTAAATAAGGGTAATAGAGTAAAAATAATGGATTGTTTCCTAGAAGTAGACAAGTGACTTATATTTTGACCGGTTTCCTAATGAGTGAAAACGACTTATATTTTGAAATGGAGGGAGTATACATTTACATGTAAGCTTGTTTTCTTAGAGCTGTACAGCTATTGATCCTTAAGGTTCCAAGTTGAGCCGTCAGTCTATACTGCCAAAGATTGAGATGGGGGTTTATTTGATGCTCCTGCCATTATACTTCCGTTTAGAATTTTGTTAGCTATTAAGATAAAAACTATCAGACTACTCTGGGTGACAACTTCTCTTCTAAATGGCATCATAATTACAGTTAATTTATTTTTTGTGCTGTTTTGTTCCATTATTGTTGGTTCAAGGATTTCCCAATTCAATTTTCTGGAAGCTGCTTTAATGTATCTGTTATTGAAGGTTCAAACTGTGGAGGAACAAGTAAGAGCTTCGGCTGAGCACAAACTTGGTGTTGCAAATCAAAGCATTACTGCTGGTTTTTTTGACAACAATACCAGGTTTCTTGAAATATCTGATAACAAGTCTTTCATCATCCTTAGTTTTGTACTGACCTTTTGGATAATCATTAACAGTGCAGAAGATAGAAGAGAATATTTGGAGTCCCTTTTACGCGAGTGCAAGAAGGAGGAAGCTGCTCCTGTTTTGGATGATGATGCTTTAAATGATATTATAGCTCGCAGGTGCTTTTCCATTACGCATTTTTAAATAATCTAGTTAGCTGTATATATGCTATGTCTATATGTGGGTAAATATGGTCAGAAAATTATGGATTATGCTCTGTGATGCTAAATTTATTGTTTGTAGCTGAATTAGGTAATTTGATGTGCATATAATTGAAAGAAAATGTTTATGTTGTTTTCTGGTTCTCTTCCATATTTAGGTTATATTTTCCATTGTTGTGGTCCAACTAACGAGATTGTTCTGTGATGTTCATCTTCCTCATCCTTCCTGGTTACCTTGGTTGTGTTTTAGCATTTGTTTGCTAATTTGGGACCGCTGCAGCATAACGTATTACTGTGTGTTTTCCCTTTTATATTACGGCATTGTTAGCCACTTCTCATTAAACTTCTTGTATCAGTGAATCAGAAATCGATGTATTTGAAACAATTGATAAGAAAAGGCGGGAAGAAGAAATGGTAATTTTATTACTTTTGTCCATAGATTTTTCTATTGGAAAATGACTTTTGGCTGCTCTAATCCAAAGTGCTCAAACACTGCAGGGGGCATGGATTAAACTGGTCAAAGGGAATGGATCTGGAAATTCTGAATGCTTACCTCCCTTGCCTCCTCGGCTTTTGATGGATGATGATTTAAAAGCATTCTATGAGGCAATGAAGATATCTGAAGTACCTCAACAACCAGTAGCATCTAATGGTGGAATGAAGCGGAAGAGTGACTCTCTTGGAGGCCTTGATACTCGACAGTATGGAAGAGGAAAAAGAGCTAGGGAGGTGGGTTTAAAGATTATAACCTTTGCACAGATAGGTCCTATCATTTACTGATCTAGCTACGTATCTTGGCACAGCTAATGTGCATGTGAGAGTGAGACAACAACACTTTATATGATCTAATTTGACTTGAAACAATTATATTCGTGAGATCTTTATTTTCTATGAGTATGTTTGGTTGTTCTTAACTTCCTGTAAGCAGTATGGCTATTACTTCTAGTTTCATAGTTTGGCAGAGTGCAGGCTCTATTGACCTTCTAAACTTATTTCTAGATGTCCTTTAGCTGAGATTTGCCATCTCTTTAGATAAAAAGTTAAGGGGCGAAAGTAGTCGCACAAATTATTGGCTGGTGAATGATGCTGTGGGTAAAAATCACGGGACGATTTAGTACTGGTTGTATAATGCTAAATAATGGTGTGAACTTCCATTATTCTTATACTTCTATAGTCCATTGTTAATTCTGATCCTTATGCCATTAGGTACGCTCCTATGAAGAGCAATTGACAGAGGAAGAATTTGAGAAGCTATGCCAGGTTGATTCACCTGAATCCCCTCAAGTCAAGGAGGAGATCACCGAAAAGAAATTGTCATTTGTAATGAGTGACATGACAGCATTGAGTGGTGAAATACAAGAAGCTAAGGTACTACCTCTGCCTCCTAACTGTAGTGTTGAGCTGCCGTCAGTACCAAGCAAAGAGGTTGCTCCACTGCCAGTACAAATCAAAGAGGTTGCTCCACTGCCAGTACAAAGCAAAGAGGTTACTCCACCATCGAAGCGTGGGCGTGGTCGGCCAAGAAGAACACCAACTACAGATTTATCTCCTTCTCCAGGGGTTCATCAGTTGTCTTCTGGGGCTGAGCAAAGGAGTGCTCTGCCTGTAATGGAGAATGTGACCCTCTCTCAAGTTCCTGTTGCTGATATAATGCCTACCTCTACCCTTACTGACAACATCAGTGGAAACATTCAGCAAATTGGCTTGGGACCTCTTCCTGGCAGCCAGTCAGCTTCTCTTCCTCCTGTTCCTGCTTTTCAGGCTCCAGCACTTCCTGGGCCTTCTTTGCCCGTGCGAGGTAGGGGACGAGGCAGAAAAGCTCAATCTGGAGGAGAACCTCCCAGACGTAGGGGCAAGAGACAAAGTAATGCAGTTCTATCTCCAGCACCAATTGGAATTAGCATCGACTTTGAGACCAAGGGAGAAGCCGCTTCAAATTCGTCAGAAGTCTGTAATCCTGATCCTGTTTCCCAACATTCTGATGTTCATAACACTACTGTGAAGTCAGATTCAATTTCACAGATTACTCTTCTTTCTTCTTCCACCACTGTTAAATCAGATGTTGGACCCCAAGAGGCACAGCTTTCCAGCCAACCAATGCTTCCTGCCCCTGATGCTTTTGCTGGTCCCTTGGGGTCCCAGGAAGTGTCAATTCCAAATCAATCAATGCTTTCTGCATCTGATTCTTCTGGTTCTTTGGTAACAAGTGGTGTTTCCAACTTCTCACTAACACCAGCTCCTGCTCCTTTTCCTGGTTCTTTAGTTGTGCCAGGTGTTAACCCAGACCCCATTGTCACGAGTTCTCCGTGTCCTAATCCAGCTTCAAGCCATGCATTTCCTTCCGTTGTCTGTGTCTCACAATCAACAGCTCTTGCTGACTCTGCACCTAAGCAAGGTAGGGGGCGAGGTCGGAAGGCTCAAAGTGGGGTGGAGGCACCGGTACGCAGAGGAAAAAGACAGAATCCTGAAGGACCTGCTACTTTTGAAGCATCAACTGATCAGGTTCCAAAGGTGCTTGATGTTCCAGAAAAAAAACCCAGGGTCACTGGTGGTAGGAGACCCACCAGAAGGAATAAGCAGGAGGATGATTCTCTGAAACAGTCAACTATTCTCCAGTCAGTTGCTTCACAAAGCATTACTAATCCTGCTATTACACAAGTTTCTGATCGTAGGTCAGCAGATGAAGCTGGAAAATCAAGAACCACAATCCTGTTAGATGGATCTAAAAAGATACCCGAATCATCAGTTTTTGATGATAAGCAGGAGAATGAAGCTCGGGAATCAACAAATGTTGTTCAGACAGAGGCATCTAAAAGCATTGAAGTTTCTACGGTAGAGGGAAACAAAGTTCATGAGACGAATGAAGCTCGGGAATCAACAAATGTTGTTCAGACAGAGGCATCTAAAAGCATTGAAGCTTCTACAGTAGAGGGAAACAAAGTTCATGAGACAAATGGATCTCAGAAACAGACCAGTGATATTGAATCAAATCCATCTGAAGATATAAATTGTCTTCCTGTTGGCAAAATACCTGACAGTAAGTCTGGAAATGAAGATTCAAGACAGATGAATAATCTTGACTCTGATTTCTCTGAAGTACTTGCTAATTCTGCTATTCCTGAAGAAAGTAGAGCTGACATGGATACTGGCACTCAAAATCTTAAAGAATTTAAGCAGTTGGATCAAGCTGTAGTCATAAAAGATTCGTCGTTTACAAGGGTGTCAGATAGTTCACATGAAGAAGAAACTCAGAAACAGATAAACTTCATCCAGTCTGATCCATCTCCTTTCATGCCTGATATTGGCCCAACACAGGCAAGTGAGGTGGAGCAGGGCGTAGTCTCTAAACCTGATGGTTGTGCTGACTCTGATGCCTCCCAAAGGAATTCAGATTCTTCCTGGGAAAAAGTGGAGAGTGAAGCCGGGAAACAGATAAATATCAATAATATGGATGCGCTTCATTGTGTTCCAGATCCCTCTGGTGTTATAGTGAAAAAAAATTTGCTGGAAGTTCAGGATGTCCAGGAGGTTGAAGGTCAGAAAGAGACTGATGTTCAATTAGATATGAATGCTGAAATTTCTGAATCACTCCCGATGGTTGAGCATGCAGATAACAAGGAAAGTGATGCTCAAGTAATGAACAATGTTGTTGAGTCTGGTAGACCTTCAAACAATGTAGATACTTCTGTTGGTGAAATCCAGGATGTTGGTCAGGAAAGGGAAGCTCAAAGAGAGGCTGATCTTTCTGGTATTAGTGTGGTAACTTCTGGATCAGTTGCAGCATCTGAGCCTGCTTATAAGGGAGGTGATGCTGAAACGCTGAATGATTTGATGGAGTCGGATGCAAATAAGGTCATGGTAGATCCTTTAATAGGTGAGATCAGGGATGTTGATCAGGAAATTGAAGCTCAGAAAGAGACTGATGTTCAATTACATCCAACTGTTGTAATTTCTGAATCAGTTCCGGCGGTTGAGAATGAAATTAGTGGAGGAAGTACTCATGCATTGAATATTGGCATCGCCCACAACACTGGGGATTCTTTAGTTTGTGAGCTACAGAATGTTGATCTTGAAAATGAGTTTCAGAAAGAGACTGATGTTCAATCAGATGGGAGTGCTACGGTTTCTGGACCAGATGCACTTCTTGAGCATGTTGATGATAAGTATCAAGCTGAATCCAGTGGCAAGGTACAAAATTCTTCAGTAGATATCCACTTACCTTCGTCCTCTGCAGTGACGCCTGTGTATGACATTTTGCATGGGAGAACAACAGATGACCATCCTAGGAATGAAGAAGTGGCAAATAAGGAACCAGGGGCTTCCTGCGTCTCAACTCTGCCAACAGAAGACAATACTGTTGGGATTTTGAATGTTGCATCGACCGACTTTAATACTGTATCTGTTGAAGAAGATGTCATGAAAGTGGAAAGCAAAGAAACTGCTGTCAAGGATTTCCTTGCCTCCGAATCTCAGTTGCATACAAATAGTCTCTCAGAAGAGAATTCATATTCTGCTTTGGAAATTGTTCAATCTGCAATCAAAGGGTCAGACTCAAGTGTTTGTAAACCGGAAAATCAATCTAGAGAAGAGCAAATTGAAAGAAAGTGTATTGTAGATGGTACCCTTGTTTCAGGCTCAGGGTTGACTGGGAATAGTAATATTAATGAGGAATGTGGGGATGACTCTGTTTTACCCCATTCCAGGTCTGACATTACGTTACTGAGTAAGCAAAGCTACGAAGGTGAAGCTTTAGCATCTGCATTATCTTTTGTTTCTGTGATTTCAAAAGTTGAGACTCAGTTGTCTGAAAATTTAACTGGAGACGATGGTTTGGAGGAAGCTGAGCAAAAAGGATATTTTGATGGATCCAAAACCTCAGAATTGCTGGATGTGGGTGCAACTGCTCCTGATTCTGAAGAGAGGTCTGATGGTCTTTGTGATAAAATGGCTGCAGAAGAGTATGAGAATAACGACAAGATTCAGTCTCAGGATATGTCAGTTTTATGCATTGATGAAAATTTATCTTCTGTCTCTGAGCATGCTCCTTGTAAGTTGGAGGATATCCATGAAAAGGGAGATGCAGATGCTCCTGAGAGCAAAGCTACTGCACTTAGTGAGGTTCCTGTGTTGAAGCAATTAACTGTGATTCAGAACTCAGAAGAGATCCCGCCTCCAACTTGGGGAACTAGGGAACAAGTGGCTGAACAATTGGATATTATAAGCAAAACAGATAACAAAGCATGGGAAGAGCATGCTGACCATGGAGAAAATATCAATCTATCTGTGGAGTCCCTTGTTCAGGAGCTTGAAGTTACCGAGGCTAGTTCAGAAGAGATGCCTCCTCCAACTTTGGGAACTATGGAACCAGAGGTCCAACAATTAGATACTACTAGCAAAACAGATGACAAAGTGTGGGAAGAGCATGCTGAGCGTCAAGAGAATATCAATCAATCTGTGGAGTCCCTTCTTCATAAGCTGGAAGTTACTGAGGTTGTTAGTTCAGAGAAAGCAGATGCAGAAGAACTCAATAACAAGTTGTCTGAAAATTTAGCTGGAAAGGATGGTTTGGAGGAAGCTGAGCAAAAAGGCTATGTTGATGAATCCAAAATCTCAGAAGTGCTGAATGAGGATGCAACTGCTTTTGATTCCGAGCAGAGATTTGATGGTCACTGTGATAAAATGGCTGCAGAAGAGCATGAGGATAGCAAAACTGTTCATTCTGAGGATTCTGTGTCAGTTTTATGCATTGATGAAAATGTGTGTTCTGTCCCAGAGCATACTCCTTTTAAGTTGGAGGATTGCCATGAAAAGAAAGATTTAGATGATTCTGAGAGCAAAGCTACCAGCCTTAATCATGTCCCGGTGTTGAAGGAATTGACTGTGATTCAGAGCTCAGAAAAGATGCCACCTCCGACTTTGGGACCTATGGAACAAGTGGTTCAACAATCGGATACTTTGAGCGAAACAGATAACAAATCATGGGAAGAGCATTCTGATAGTCAAGAGAATATCAATCTATCTGCTGAGTGCCTTGTTCCGAAGCTGGAAATTAATGACACTAGTTCAGTGTTGAAGCAATTGACTGTGATTCAGAGCTCAGAAGAGATGCCACCTACGAGTTTGGAAACTATGGAACAAGTGGTACAACAGTTAGATACTACAAGCAAAACGGATAACAAAGCATGGGAAGAGCATGGTGACTGTCAAGAGAATATCAATCAATCTGTAGAGTCCCTTGTTCAGCAGCTGGAAGTTACTGAGGTTAGTTCAGGGAAAGCAGATGCAGAAGAACTCAAGAATGAGAACAACCTTGTTTTAACACATGCCCTGGATGATAGTCAAAGGTTAGGAGAAATAACAGCATCAACCTGTTCAGTTCTTGAAACAGAAGCTTCATTAGCTGTTTCTCCAATTGAAGGATTTCAGTTTGGAGAAGATGATACAACTTCCAAGGTAAAGGAATTTTTTGTTCTCTCGCTGGATACTTGTGATACGCTCACTCACACTCACTCTACTGCTTTCCATTTTGCTGAATCATGGCAGGATGTTGACGAGGAAAACAATTCCTCTTTGCAAATTTTAAATGTCAATGATTCTCATGTTGGCGTCCAAGAAGAGTCTGTGAATCAGCATGGTGATGGTTTTTCCATTGAGCTTGAGAACAGAAATGCAGACGTGGTTTCAAATGCTGAAGCCTCATGTGAGTGTGACAAAGTTTTAGAAGATACAATTTCAAATGCTGTAACCAAGGGAATGAGACCTAGCGCAAGTAATGAAAAAACTGAGATTGAGCTTGATGTTGAAGGACGCACTGTTCCAAATACTGAAGCTACAGCTGAGAGCTTCAAAGTTTTTGAAGAAACCTTTGTTTCAAATGCTGAAATAAATGAAACCAGGGCTGGCTTTAAAGATGGGAAATCTGAGGAGGTAGATGATTCCAGGAGCATTAGAGATCGAAAATCTGAGGAGGTAGATGATTCCAAGAGCATTTGTGAGGAGGCATCTTCGTCTTTACAAATGGCTAGTCTGGATGTTACACCTTCTGAAGTTGTAGTTGAGGATTCTGCAGTTGAAGCACAAAGGAGCAAAGAGGTTGAAACAGAAAAACCTGTTGCCTCAGATCCTAAGGTTCATGAGCCTCAACCGAGTGTAACTGCAGGGACGTCTCAGTCTAAAAATGGTCTACAGCAGCTTGTTGAACAGTATTCGGATACAACTACAGATGTGGATACCTCAATAGACGACTCTGTGAGTACTGTTGATTTGAGGAATGATCCCTCACCGAAAGCTTCTCAAAATTCTGATACTTCGGCTTTTCCGGCTAGCATAGATAGCTGATGGTTCATCGAACTAAATTGACATATCTGGTAAATACAAAATTTCACCACTCAATCTAGGGAGTAGTATGTTTCAAATTACTATTTTTTATCTTGAGCTATAATCTTGAAATTTTTGTTTTAGTGTTTGGTCCATGAATTATTATACAATCATTAACCAAGATTAAAAGAGCTCCCACTAGGAGCGAGTCAATTTATGTGCATTTGTTTCCCTCCAAAATCACTTGCTCAAGTAGCTTTTGAAAGTTTAAGGAGCAAAGGAGGTAGCAAATACATCATGTAGTATTTGCAATATTTTCATAATTTTATACAACCCGTCTGTGGATGGGTCCATTATCTAGTTTGATACATTATTAGCCATCATTACCCTGTTTTTATACTGGTCATGCAGGACTTGGTAATATGTATCTTTTATTGTGAAGGCTTTAACTAGAATGTGATGCCGACAGCTTCCATTGATTAACTACTACTAACATTAGCAAATGTCAACTTTTTGAGTCATCCTTATGTGCAAGTTTGCGCCTTTTTCAGCTCCACTTTTTTCTATTAAAGGTCCTTCGTACAATAGACAACTTTATCACAGAATAATCATGCATTTGGTCTTGTTCTTGTCCCGCATCTTTTCTTTTGACTGTTGGAATTTCTGCTATATTTTTTGGCAAAAATTTCTCACCAGTGTTCTTTTAGTGGAATTAAGTTCAGTTCAGTGTTATTCCTTCCGTTTAGCCTTTTCATTATGCATGGTTCTCCATAATTATGTCTGAACTGATACAAACTCCTTTGTTTAAATTTATTGAGTTGAAATTGGCATCATCTTGCTCTTGCAGTTTTGTTAATATTTAGAGATACTGGGCAGATTTGCAGAGATGATCAGTCACCAGATGTTGGAGCTGCAATTGTGTTCCAGCTCGAAACAGGTATTGTAGTATATTTTATTTGCTTGATGCAGGAGGGTAATTGGGTTGAATGAGTATATAATTGGAACATGTTTCAAAATCTGTGTTGTTTATCCTGATGCATCGAAGCATTATCTTTGCTACTAGAAACTTAAATCTTGTCATTTTCTTCTACTAGGTGCTGACATGCAGATTCTGGTTCTGGAAATGGTATAGTTCATGTCAGAGTAGATAATTGGGATTGCAAATGTGAAGGGCTTTGATACTATTTAATTATGCAGCCATTGTAGGCAGAAGCCATTTACTGAATGCAGTATAAAATATAAGCTTAAGAAGAGCTCTCTCTCTCCCTCTCCCTCTCCCTCTCGTGGCATTCTTTTATTTTATCTCGTTTTTCTCTTTTCAACCATCGCAAAGTGTAAGAGGGCTCTCTCTCTTCTCTCTTCTCTCTCTCTCTCTCTCTATATATATATATATATATATGTGTGTGTGTGTGTGTGTGTATGTATGTATAGTGTCCTCTTTTTTTTTTTTTTTTTTGCCCTTGTGTTTTTTTATTTCAATCCTTGTGAAGGGTAAGTGGTTGTTTGCTTTAGGTGTGCAGAAGGAATGAATGACAATTGAAGAGGATGGTTTTTATTTTTGGTTTTTGGTGGGAGAGGGAGGAGGAAAAACAATTTGGGATGCTTTACTAAAATTTCATTCCCTTTCGTCGATTAAATTCATTATTGATTCTTCAATCACTATTATTGTTGTTTTACTTGAAAATTTTTAGCCAAACGCTTCTATAAAATGATTAGTAATTTATTTGGGGATATTAATTTTTAGGGTAGTATTCCCCAAATATAAGGCTGCTTGGTTTGCAATTGAGAATGGAATCGGTATGGGTATGATTACATTGTGGAATGGTAATGGATTTTTAATTTAGAATGAGAATAATTGTTGGGGCTTGGATCCATTATCTTGTTTGTTTATTTTTACTTTATTTGCACTCTTACGATGCACACGCATGCACAACAAAAACACTTGCCTTCTTACACTGTGAAAAAGAAAAAGAAACATAAAATAAACTCCCATCCCTAGTAGATACCTTAAATACTACAAAATAGGATTATGCTTGGTTTTATGGTATGTAGTTGAGATTTTTATATTTTATTTGCTCGTTAGGCGACAAGCGAGGTCAGTGTGACTAACGAGGTTGTATCTTTCGTTAGAGACATTGATGTATCCTGAGACTTGGCTGGATTTTCCATTGGCTGAATGTGCTGATGAGGATGGTAAATTTTATGCTTTTCAAGAAGGAAAAAAAATCATTTTGAATCCAAGATATTGATTGTTTGGGTTGATTGAGTTTTTATAAGTAATTAGGAGGGAATATCAGCAACCAAAAAAAAAAAACTGAATTGGTATGAATATTCCAAAATATGCTTGCTTACATCAATCTAATTGTGTTGTTTTTTGTGGGAGACGGTGTTTGTGGGCTGTTTTTTGTGGAAGGGGTGCGGGTGGAGGAGGCGGCACCGGCAGCGGCGTTGAGAGAAGGAGGAAGAAGAAATTTTTTTTACATAAGGGACTTCTAAAAAAATTTTTTTATTACACCAAAGATCCTTGACTAGCAGTCAATTTTAGTAGATTCGCTAATTATGAAAATTTTTCGTTAAAAATAACTTAAAATACTAATAAAAAGAATAAGCGGGACTAAAAGTATTGTTAAAAAATTAAGGACTATTAACCATATTATGGGTAAAAAAGTAATTCGGCAAAGAATGAATGAGTTGATTAAAATATGACTATATGTTTAGAAAAATGAATAATATTTTTCATTATTATAAGATTTGGCATAATAAATAATAAATAAGTTCACAACCACATAACTGTAATTTCAAAACAAATAAATAAAGTAATGAATAATATCATTATATATGAATTTTTTTGAAAACATCATTATATATTATTTAGCACAACGAATACCGAATAAATTCATAATAACATCAGAAGGTATACCCTGTACCAGTGATACATATATCTATTACTATATATAGTAATTTTTCGCTTAATAGTTGTACACTTACTAAATATAGTAAGTTTCGCCGACGCGCGTTTTTTTTTTCTTCGTTGAATCCACAACATCTCAGAATAACTGCCGCAACGTCCAAAAAATAACTGTCGCAACGTCTACATTCAGGCATGTCTACAACGTCTCATAATACTGCCGCAACGTCCAAAAATATCTACATCCTTTAAGCCGAATTTTTCACATAATACCTTCCACAATGTCTCCTAACACTGCCGCAACATCCCTGTATGTCCAAAAAATAACTGTCGCAACATCCAAAAATATCTACATCCAGGCATGTGAATTTAAGCTGAATTTTTCAAATAACACCTTCCATAACGTCTCCTAACACTGCCACAACGTCCCCGTATGTTCAAAAAATAAATGCCGCAACGTCCAAAAACATCTACATCTAGACAGGTGAATTTAAGCCGAATTTTTCAGATAATACCTTCCATAGCGTCTCCTAACACTGCCACAACGTCCCCGTACATCCAAAAAATAACTCCCGCAACGTCCAAAAATACATCCAAGCATGTGAATTTAAGCTGAATTTTTCACATGACACCATCCATAACGTCTCCTAACACTACCGCAACATCCCTGTACGTCCAAAAAACAACTGCTGCAACGTCTAAGCTGATTTTAGTCTTCCATAGCATCTCCTAACACTGCAGCAACGTCCCCGTACATCCAAAAAACAACTCCCGCAACGTCCAAAAATACATCCAAGCATGCGAATTTAAGCTAAATTTTTCACATGACACCATCCACAACGTCTCCTAACACTGCCGCAACGTCCCTGTACGTCCAAAAAACAACTGCCGCAACGTCAAAAAACGTCTAAGTTGATTTTAATAATGTAACTATTAGTAGGAAAAAACCAAAAAAGAAAATATTAGGGACGAGACTCAAACCCTGGTAATTTTAGTATTGTGACTCTCCAAAACATTCCCTTGCCATTAATCCTCTTAAAGTTAGTTAGCATTTAATTAAACTTTTTTGTACATGTCATTTAAAAGATTACTATTATCAATATTGAATCTCACATCTCCCAATACATAGGTCAGTAGAACCCCGGAGGAACAAGGTTTTCATGTAGGCAAATTGTAAAAAATTATTTTTTATATATGTCAAATGTTTCGTCGAAAATTTGAAAAACCCTTGAAATTATTAAAAATCTTCCGTATCTTTTAAAATATGGCATTTTTCGGAGTATGGGGCAGCCTAAACCCCCCTTTGGCTGTTTTCGGTTGGATAGATCTTGAAAAGTTATATGAAATAAAAAAAAAAAAATTCGTCTAAAACGGACCACCGAGCGCAAAGTTATGACACTTTAAAGTTTTTGTCCAAAACCACACATTTTCCAATATTGAACCAATCTCCAAACGCTCGTTTGCCATATCCATTGCGTAGATCTCGTCGAGAACCATCAAATCGACTACTCGCGCGTCCAGATTGGACAATCGAGGGCCGAGTTATGCACTCCTGAATCATCGCTGCAATACAACTTTATAGATGACACTTTCCACAATGTCTCCTAAAACTGCCGCAATGTCCAAGCACGTCCAAAAATCAACTGCCGCAACGTCTACATCCAGGCATGTGAATTTAAGCTGAATTTTTCACTTAACATTTTCCACAACGTCTCATAACATTGTCGCAACGTCCAAAAAATAACTATCGCAACGTCAAAAAACGTCTATAATTTTTTTTTTTCATGTGGGACTAAATTAATTGAAATATAACTACTACCACCACGTCCAAAAATAATTACCACACATCTACATCCAAACATGTGAATTTTAGCTAAACACAGTCCACCATGTCCCACTACGTCCAAAATACAAAGTAGCAACGTCATGTTACGTCCCGCTACGTCCAAAATACAAACCCGCAACATCCCGCAATATCCCGTTACGTCTAGTTACGTCTCATAACACGTTCTACCAAGTCTAGCAGAGGGGAAGAATCAGAAGCAACCCATTTCACATGAAAGTGTCAATACCTCACGGAAAATATTTATATGTCATATTTCGGAGTAACAGAGTATTATTTGAATAAGAAAACACGAATATAATATCATTAATACATTACCCAATATCAAATCACGAAAATAAGGTTCCTTAAATCCATCAAATACAGTTCATACTTTATGATGTAGTTATTTTTTAAGAAGAAGTTATTTTTGAAGAAGAAAAAGAGATTTTTGAACAGGAAGAAGTGATTTTTTAAGAAGAAGTGATTTTTCTGTTGTATTTGGTGTTGTTCGTGGGAAATACAATCGTCGATCTCCGTTAAATCTATGTTTGGATGAAAGATTTGATTAAATGCGGTTTCGAATGGAGTACGACAAAAAAGAATAACTGATTTTTGAAGAAGAAGAAGTGATTTTTGAAAAAGAAGGAAATGGGTTTTTGGAGAATAAGAAGAAGAAGAGAAGAGCGTGTATCTCACTCTCTTATAGTGAGAGTGGTGATGTATTACTAGGTACATGTACATAGTGGTACAACATATAATTTTCGTAATAACATAACTCTTTATATTAAATGATTTAACACAATAAATAATGAATAACTCCACAATAACATAAGCCTCATACGCAAATTATATAATGGTCGACCATTATTCACTAGTGTACCTATCCTTTTTGTACGGTTTTATTATTTTAGATGGGTCATATATATATATATATATATATATTTTTTTTTGTTAATAATTTTTTTTTATTCTCCTTACGCGCCATAGCCTTCACATACTTTCGTATTCTTTGTTACCGAACCACAACCCAACACCCTTCGTTTTACTGAAATCAATTACCAACCTCCATCCTCATCTTCATCCTCCATTGCCTTAATCGTCATCCTCTATCTCCATCACCTCCACTACCGTCATTGTCATCATGTGATGAAGACTGGTCCTCCTTAGCCTCCTATTAGATTCATTTTCGGAGATTCATTGGTTGAGTCCTTTGTTATTGGATCCATCTTCGTCTTTCTCTCATCATTTATTTTATTCTCTCTTCCTCCTTCACTATTTCTCTCTATCTATCTTTGATCAACAGGTTTGGCTTATGTCATTCTCTTATGTTGTCGTATTCCATCGTCATCTTTCTTTCGTCATTTGTTCTCTCCTCCTCCTCCTCCATCATTTCTCTCCATGTCCCTATCTCTCAATCTATCGATCAAACGTAGGTTTTAATTTTAGGGTGCTGCTTGTGCAAGTATTGCTTGATATGAAACAATGTTTGGCCTGATATGAACTCCCATTTTGTTTGATATAAAATAATATTTCTTCTGATACGAACTTCCATTCTTACTGGTATAAAACCCTGTAGTCTTCAGATATCACCCCTATTGTTTATACGTTATGTAAAACGTAAGTTTGCTTGATATAAAGCAATGTTTGGACTGATATGAAATAATATTTAGACTGATATAAACTTCAATTATGCTTTATATGAAACAATGTTTGGCCTTATATGAACTTCTATTCTGTTTGATATGAAAAAAATGTTTGGTCTAATATGAACTTCCACTTTGCTTGATATGAAATAATGTTTAGTCTGATATGAATTTCAATTCCACTTGATATGAAACAATGTATGACTTGATATGAACTTTAGTTCTACTTGTTATAAAACGTTGTTTGGTCTTATATAAACTTTCCTTCTGCTTGATATGAAACAATATTTGGCCTGATATAAATTTTCGTTGTACGAGTTATGAAATCTTGTAGTCTTTGTATATCACCCCTGTTGTTTATACTTTATGTAAAACCTACGTATGCTTGATATGAAATACTATTTTGTCTGATATGAATTTCCAACATAAATGATATGAACACTCTTTTACTAATAAAAAATACTCCCTCCATTTATTTTTATTTGACGTTTTAAAATTTTCAGACAAGATTAAAAGAAATAAAATTTTTCCATTTATTCTTTTTACTTAAACTTAATTACTTGATATATGATCTTGAATGGAAGATAAATATTAGGCATATAAGTTATCCTAACAAAAATTTGAAATTTAAAATATTGAAAACTGTAAAAAGTGTAAAACGTCAAATAAAAATAGATTTTTAAAATTTTTTAAAAAATCAAATAAAAATAAACGGAGGGAGTAGGAAACAAAGCCATGGATGATTTCTGAAACACTAGCTGCACATGGACTGAACAGAGACTTAAAAAAGGGGATCTTGGAGGATTGCCTATGTTGGTAAACATAGTAATTCGATCCTTTCACGAGTTTCAATATCTCGATGATTAGTTCTGAAGATGGTGATTTTCTTACGCTTTCCATTGTGGCAACACAGCCGGCCGATGATCGTGGATTGATGAAAATGGGATCATGTTTGTTCCCAGAGATGTGGAGTTTATATTGATATGAATCGTAGATGTTGTTTGTGTTTTTTTGGCCGAGAAATAGAGAAGCGTCATGAAGTTTCTGGGAGAAAAATGAGTGTTCTGCACGCGCCTATTTTTTGGGTAATGTGAAAGTGGTGCTTATTTTTTGGGTCTTATAGGGCCAACAAAAAATAGTGTCCATATAGGACTACTGTATAACAACTGTCATAACAATATGCATAATATTGTTCAAACAATATAACTCCTATAAGTTTAGAACAATGAATTCGCCAATTACTAAATTTGAAAATGATTTAGCCCCTATACTTAATGATGATGCAACGTTGGCAAAACAGCCAGCTGTAGATTGGAATTTGAATTTCTCACCTGTAGGGTGAAAGGAAGCACGTGGGGAGCCGGGACATAACGATCCAAAACTTTATCGAGTCAAAATCATTTGAATAAGATATCTCTTCCTAGTAAATCCAGTTTCCTTGAAATTCGATAGCGGAAAATTTTGATGCTCATTTTGTGGCATCGACAATGGGTAATGAGAGTTCACCTGACCAGTACTCACATTCCCACCATCCTACATATCGTTGACATCTTCCTTATGTGCATGTGGGCGTACATTATTGTGCGAGCACCGGCATCTACGTAGTGTAGATTGAAGTCGAGAACGACGTCATCATCTCTATCACCAGTAATTGAATTAGAGGTCCCTAGTTTGGCACATTTTTTTTACAAATATTAACAGTTACATATGATATAATTTTTTTAGATCCTAAAGAGTATAACCAACTAATACTCATACAATAAAAACATTAACACTAATAAATACAGATTACTAACTACATTTTAATCTAATCTATTTTAAGGCTGACTATGCTAGTCATCTGCTTGGGACGGCGAATCATTGTGTCGGTCGTCCCAACCACGGGACACCCTAGATCTGTGATCGACATAGCTTTTGATCTTAGAATATTGAAAATTCTCAGAAACTTCGTGGAACACCGAAAATATGACTCACTCCCGACATTGAGAATATTTCACATTTTCTTCGAGTTTTTATAAATTTTTTTTGTTAAAAAAAATACCAAATTATTAAAGATGCATTTCCCACAACCATTCGGAGGTTACATCATTGCAACCTTGATTTCTCCTCAAAATATGAAAAATCAAAGAAGAAAAAGGTGAAAGGGAGAGAGAGGAGAGAGAGAAGACTAATGAAGAGGGGGTAAAAAGGTAACTGGAAGAGACGGTACTAATAAAAAGAGTGATAGTAGTAATCCAATTTATAATATCTATATTTGATATAATATTAGAAGATAATAGTAATACAATCAAATTTTGACATGATTTATTGTTGCCATTTTCATGGAACCCACGTGTTCATTGTCCAAGAGCAAATCAAATGTTGAGCTACCCCAAGGAAACGAATGAATGTCCTACCAAGTACGTGGAATAGAAATGTTAGCCAACAGATGTAAAAAAGTCCTGCCTGACTTAACATCACCCCTATTATAGATTGGATACTAAACTTATATAAAACATACACCGACAAATACTTCATAAGCCATCAACTTTCCGAATCCAAAAGTGGATTAACAGCCCTTGCTATAACTAGTTCTCGACAATCATAATGACAGATCAGATGTTCTCTGGACTAACTGAGCAAGTCATCTAATTATTAGTACGAAAAAGGGAAAAGCGATTACTTTCACCAAGTGTTACGTAGGAGCTTCCTCGTACACCCATGTGAGTTTAATCAAGTTTCAGAACCTTGAGCTTGGTTTTGCTCTTACATCACCAGAGCTCCAACCATCAATCAACCAGAAGTTGTTGGATCAAGTTAATGTCGGTAAGTTTCTATAATGCAGATTGAATGTGAAGAGGTTTCTTGTAAGACTGCAGGAGTAGGGACGAGCAAACCACACTAACAGAAGAAGCAGCCATGCAAGCACCAGCTAGCCAAGGTGGTAAACGAATTCCGGTAAACGGGAATAAGATTCCGGCAGCAACAGGCATGCCAAGGACGTTGTATCCTAGGGCCCAAACGTAGTTGAGCCGAATACGCAGCATTGTCTTTCTTGAGAGGTCAATTGCTGTGATCACATCTTCCAGGTTGCTGCTCATCAGGACTACATCAGCTGCTTCTATAGCTACGTCAGTTCCCGCGCCAATCGCCATCCCAACATCAGCTGCAACTAATGCTGGTGAGTCGTTTATCCCATCTCCTACCATTGCAACACTTGTACCTTTTAACTGCATAAGATTCAAATGTGACGTTAAATTAAATTTCTAGGCTTAATTAAACCACTCATTTATCCAGGTCGTTCTAATAATTTTGAAGGCAGTAGGGGCAAAATAATAATGATGGGCCTTTTGATGTTATTCGAGTTTAACTATGTGATTTATATAAAAAACAAAACCTGAAAAATAGAAATTAGCAGTAAGTCAGTGATCAGAAGAGAAAAAATGAAGTAAAACTAGAGATTTGATGCACCTGCAATTCTTTGATCTTATCTGCTTTTCCTGAGGGATCTGTCTCAGCAAACACAGTTTGAATTCCAACCTCCTTTCCAATGGCGGTTGCTGTCGCCCAGTTATCCCCAGTGACCATGACACTGGAGATGTTCATCCCATTAAGAAAAGATATCACACGTGCAGCCTCTGGTTTCACTGGGTCAGTAACAGCAAAAGCTCCCGCAACTGTACCATCGATGCCTACTATCACACAACTACGTGCAAGCTTCTCATTTTCTGAGATGTAAGCCTCAACTTCCGGACCAAGAGAAACCTTAAACAAACTCATGAGTCTCTTATTCCCAACTAGAATAGTTCTGTCACGAACTTTCCCACTCACACCAGCTCCAGTATGAACCTCAAAGTCCCTTACCTCTGTATGATGCTCTTTTTCAGCAGCAAAGTTCCTAGAGAACTTCTTAGCGTAATCAACAACTGCTTTACCAATGGGGTGCTCACTGTTGGCCTGTAAAAAAAATCAGAAGAAAGTATGTTACGTGATAAATCTGGAGTGTCATAAGATTTTGCAAGGTTTCCGCTGCAGAAAGGTCCCTTCAGATGTCATAAACAATACAATTAATCAAGACAGGTGGCTTCTCAAACCCATGGGAAAACAGCATTGAAAAGATATAAGCTCACCTCTGCATCAACTGTCATATCACAGAACTCTTCCATAGAAATCTTGGAGAAGAGTACAGCACTGACTACAGTAGGTTTTCCAAGAGTCAATGTTCCAGTTTTATCAAAAACTACTGTCTTGACCTACAGAATAAATATATACAAGCATCAATAGAAAAAAACCCAAAGTGGGTAGCATAACAATAAACGATGGAAAAAGAAAAAGGTAAGTTCATCAACAGCAAAAGAAATGGCATAAGGCTTATAAATAAGTACATCAAAGTCAATAGTTTCAGCAGAATGCAGCTATGTGTAATAATCATTCCAGATGTTTCACTGGTAGCTCCTGCACAATCCTAGCATTTTTTTAATTTTGTTTTTGGCCTTGTATTATTTATGTACTTAGCTCATCTGTGATGCAGTCAATGTTATCTGGTGAAGCCAATATCAGGCACTCTTAATGACACCATTGGACTGCTCATATTACGAAGAAATTTCCAAAGTCCATGCTTCCGTTAGACAAGAAGCCTGACATCACTCCTCTCTCCAATTCCACCTCATACTTCTGTACATATTTCACCACATAAGCACCTAAGACGCTTCCTTAACCCATCCTTCTGCTCTAAATGACTGAACTTGAGCTTGACACTATCATTCTTAGGCTTTTAAATAAACCATAGAAACCACCGAATTAATTTTTTTCTGTTATCGTAATTAAAATATCCTTCTTGAGAACCTCACCATAAATATTATATCACTTAATTATTTTGCTCATCAAACCTCAAACAACAGAAAATTTCCATTTTAGTGACTCCATTCGAGGCTTCATTTGATTTTGCTAACAATGAAAGTAGACTCCTGGTTAAGGCCATCAGAAACTTAGATCTACCGTCTTGCAGCATCATACCTTATGTGCCTTTTCTAGAGCATCCCCTCCTTTAATGAGCACCCCTTGTGAAGCACCCTTCCCTGTGGCAACCATCACTGCTGTAGGAGTTGCCAATCCCAATGCACAAGGACAGGCCACCACCAAAACGGAAATTCCAAACTGTAATGCAAGCTGGAAAGCATCCATGTCTTTTGGTATCCACGACCTGGGATAGATATGAGCTTCTCCAAATACAAACCACCCTACAAATGTAATCACTGCAGCTACAACTACCTGTTATAAACAGAACAAATCAATTTTCAAGTAAAAACGTCATTATGATATGAATATGCCAAAAGCAGAAATCAATTTCATAACCCTTCTCACACAAACAAGATGTGTGCAAGTATTATGCTATGCAAATAGTAACTCAAATACCACCTTAGATCTATGTGAAGATAACAAATCGCTACGTATAAATAACAACTTCCATCACCAGAAGAAATTTTAGTTTTGAAGTTTAGATGGCACAAGAATCTGAGTGCATATCACAACTTCATTCAGAATTAAACTTCAGTAAGAGCTCTAAATTCAGTGTTTCCATTACTCTACACTTAACACATAAATTCAAACCTAAATTACTACAATTACAATACTCACTTGACTTGTACAATCCTTGGTTCTAGCACAAAAGGCAGAGGGGTCTTTTGGTGTATATAAATGATAAAGTTCCCACTTTGGTAGAGAATCAAAGTTCAAATCAGTGCAGCACTGATTAAATTTCCTTAATCAATCATCTGCAGTTAATTAAATTTTGCTCATTCTGCAATCAGTTTGAAAATAGCAATAACTTTGATGTGGTTAAAACTAGACACTATCTCAAATAGCTGAAAGCACATAAATTACCCTTCATATTCAGCGACAGTGCTACTGGGATATTGATAATACCGTAGGAGTAAACACAATGTCCCATTTATAAGAAATGGTCATACTATGTTACTATTGGCATTAATGAAAAGAAGTAAATCAGGAAGGTTGAAACAAGTATGATAAACCACTGAAGCTTTCTTTCCCAGTTGAATTATAATTCATTTCGAAGCACCAAAAGTGACTCACAGCAGGCACAAAAAACCTTGATATCTGATCAGCTAGCTTCTGCACAGGAGCTCTGGCCAGCTGAGCGGCTTCAACCAATTGAACAATTTGTGAAAGTGCAGTCTCAGATCCAACATGTGTGGCCCTAATGAAAACACAACCATTTTCATTTACTGTCCCACCAATTACCTACACCGATGAAAAAATAACCTTGAGTCAAGCATATCTTTTAAATCTTAAAAATATTACAACCTGTAAAGGACCAATAGTCTACCTTATCACCAGGCCCTTTAGCAATTGGCCTTGCTTCTCCAGTAATCATACTCTCATTCACAAAAGTATGACCATCGACAACGATACCATCAACGGGAACTTTTGCCCCCGGAACAATCTTTAGGATGTCATTTTTTTGAATCAACTGAGTGCTAATTTCTGTTTCTGAAAGAACATTTCCATCACCATCCACAGTTAGAAGATAAGCTGTTTCAGGTGCAAGGTCTGTCAACTTTGCCAAAGCATCTGATGTCTTTCCTTTAGCAAGAACTTCCAAGTACTTCCCCAACAAAATAAAAGATATCAGCATGGCACTGGTCTCAAAAAAATCCTGCCCCTCAAAGAACTCTGAAGTCAGTGCTTTTATCATCATATATATAGAATAAAAGTAAGCAGCATTTGTGCCCAATGCAACCAGAACATCCATATTTGCAGATTTTCGTCGTAGTGCATGATAAGATCCTGAGTAGAACCTGCAAAGAACATTAAAGTTATAAGGTTAAGGTTATAAATTCAGGATGAGTTTTGGTACATAAGAAGTGATAACTTTATAGAAACCAAAATCTATAAGATAAAACACTAAAATAACTGATACCTTCGGCCTATAATAAATTGCAAAGGTGTGCACAGGATCCATCTTAGAAGCATTCCAACATTGAGCATATTCAAGACTTTATATTCTAACCAATTTCCATATGGAGGAAGCATAGGGAGTACCATTGATGAAATGAAAATTGGAATAGAAAATAAACAGCTTGAGAGAAACTGATTCCTATATGTAAGGATTTCATGCCTTCGTTCCATGTCCTGTGGTCTTGGCGGAGTAAACAGACTAGCCTGATAAGAGCCTTTGCCAGCTTCTTGTATACACCCTATAATAGATCGTGGACCTATGATATCTGGTTCATAACTGACTGTGACTGTATGTTCTTCTGGGTCCATGTCAACACTATTCACCCCTTCCAAGCCCTCCACTGAGCACCTAATGACACTGACATCATCATGTGAATTGATACCTTCCAGTTTGAGATGCAATTTATTTGCGTCACTGCCAAAGCTAATAAGATCAGCTCCAAACCCAGAATCTTCAACTGCTTCAACAATTTGGGCTGTATTAGTAATACTTGGATCATAGTGAACCTTCGCTTCCTCAAGAGCCAAACCAACCACTGCTTTCTTCACTCCATCAAGCATCAAAAGGGCACGTTCTACAGACTCAGAACAGCTTGTGCATGCCATCCCCTTGATTCTGAGTCTGCAAATTGCAATGTCTTGTTCTGGAAATCCATCAGCTTCAAACCCTGTTTCTTCAATAGCTTCCTTTATATTTTTTACCTAAAATTCAGATAAAGCAAAAGAAAGAAATCAGGAAATCATTTGGACATCAATTAGTCTACTGCAGGCCCCAAAAATATGTTTTTCATTTCAGGAGAATGTAGGCATTTATTCATATGTACAGATATTTCAGTTGAGATTTGAATTTCCATCATCCGGCACTACCAAAATAGAATACTCGTCGCTAAATTATTGTATTCAAGTGAAATAGGCTTCAATAAGAAGTTTGACGAATTTCACTGCCTCTCCAATAAAAATAATGGATGATAGGCTCATGGAATTGATGGGAATACTACTAGCAGAAAAAATTGATGATCCAAAAAGAAAATAAGTCAACATATGATTTCTACCAGAAAAAGTATTGGCGAGGTTCATCACGGACAGTTTGATAAGTCAAGTTAAAATAGGCCTAAAACTAGAAGAACTAACTACGAAATATCATTTGACTCACAGTGACAGATTGTGGATTGTACTTGACTACAGCCTGCCCTTGAAGAGGAGAAACCATAACACTCTTGATTCCTTCCACCTTCATAAGTGCAGATTCTATGGAAGTTGCACAAGATGAGCAGGTCATGCCAAATACACTGAAAACCAGGGTTCTGAACTCTGCGTCATCTCCAGTGTTCTCTTTATAATCAGTACCCGCACCGCCATTAGGATGCTGCAAAAGAGCAGCCTTGAGATCTTCCTCACCATTTAATTCCATTTAAATCAGAAATCCTGAAATATCAGACATTACAGTCATGAAAAGTGGTACATTCACAAATGATTCTAATCATTTATTAAAAATGAAGGCATGCAAGATCAAAATCAGCAATTAGATATGCAGTTTCACAATTATTGATGAAATTAATTTTTTCACCTAAACACAAAAATCTGGAAGAGAAAGCCTAACAGTGAACAGTTGAATAATTAACACTTGAAGAAACATGGTTTTACATGAACCTAACCTACAGAGGCAGCCTGCCACTAGTTAAGGATACAAAAATGAAAATTTCAGTTCATAAATTTATCTACACTAACATTTGAAAACCTAAACAAAACAAACGATCACTCTTCTGAAAGCAAACACATACTAATTCCCGCAATCAAACCGGACTATCACAAACACAAATATGAACGTATTAAAGAAAACATAAATATAAAAATTTCATCACGTGGAAGAATATTATAGTTTCTATCAGATATCATAACAAACATTTAAGAAGCCATACACAAAGAAAATAACCAGAACAGAACAGGAACCGAACTAAATCTAAGAACTCAGCATAGCTATGTTTCAATTATGCACACATAACCTACACCAAACGCCCAAATAAATAGTAAAATCAATAGAAAAAAAGGTCAAAATTTAAAATCTTTCATCAAGTTGCAGAAACCTTAATCTTTCATCCAGTTTTTGGCAAAATTGCTTTTCCGCAGGAGAGAAAAAATTGGGGCAGAGAGAAGAGAGATAAAAGGCTGCTCGTCCGATTAGGGAAGTTGGATAAAAAGAAAAAGGATTAGGGCTTCTTTCAGTTTTTAGGGAGGAGTAAGAGATGAAGGTTTTATCGTCGTATTGCAGAGAGCACAGACGCTGAGAATGGGAAAGTCGAATTTTGAAGTCTTGTCCTTTTATATTTTCCGCCTTTTTTTAAACTATTTTCATCATTTTAAAAAGATGGTCCCACGTCTCCGTGTCCCTCTCACCTTCATCGCCGTTGACAACTGACAAATCGAAGCACGACTTTTAGTGACCCTTTTACCCCTGGTGTTTTTTTTCAATTTTTGAATTTATATTCGATTGATTACTAAATTTTTTTTATCTATTTTACCATCGTTGATTACTTGTAGACTGGTGCCTATCATATTTTTTTTTTCACCTCACAGTCACATATTCACTATCGATCTAAATCTGAACCTTTAGCATTAGATTCAATCTCAATTGCAATTTAATATTTTATGTACTAAAATAAAGTGAAATCTATAATTAATAGTATATATTGTGTAATCAATAGTGTATATTATTTTATTTTAGAGTGAATTTTAAAAAAGGTCATCATACTTTGATAAAATTTAGGTTTTGGTCACTAATTTTTAAAAATTCAAAAAAGGTCACTAACTTTTGCATTTGAATTTTGGTTTTGGTCATTCCGTCCATATTATCCGTTAAGCTCACTAACAGACCAAAATTTTGAGGGTATTTCTGTCCAATTATACTCAAAAAACTCATGTGCTTCCTTTTAAATTTTAAAAAAGGTCATCATACTTTGATAAAATTTAAGTTTTGGTCACTAACTTTTAAAAATTCAAAAAAGGTAACTAACTTTTGCATTTGAATTTTGGTTTTGATCATTCCGTCTATATTATCCGTGAAGCCCACTAACAGACCAAAATTTTGAGGGTATTTCTGTCCAATCATGCCCAAAAAACCCATGTGCTTTTTTTTTTTTTTTTTTTTACAATTTATCTTTCTTCCCCTCACCCTCCCCTCTTTTTTTTTTTTTTTTTCGTATTCATCTTTCTTCTCCAGCCACCCTACTATCCTTCTTGCCAGAAACAACAAAACACATCACCATTCTCCCAGAAACGTCTACATCCATGTATGTGAATTTAAGCCGATTTTTTTCACAAAGACGGATGTGAAAAAAATCAGCTTAAATTCACATGCATTGATGTAAACGTTTCTGGGAGAATGGTGATGGGTTTTGTTATTTCCGGCAAGAAGGGTGGCAGGGTGACTGGAGAAGAAAGATGAATACGAAAAAAAAAAAAAAAAGAGGGAAATGTGAGGGGAAGAAAGATAAATAGTAAAAAAAAAAAAAAAGGAAGCACATGAGTTTTTTGGGTATGATTGGACAGAAATACCCTCAAAATTTTGGTCCGTTAGTGGGTTTCATGGATAATATGGACGGAATGACCAAAACCAAAATTCAAATGCAAAAGTTAGTGACCTTTTTTGAATTTTTAAAAGTCAGTAACCAAAACCTAAACTTTATCAAAGTATGATGACCTTTTTTAAAATTCAAAAGGAAGCACATGGGTTTTTTAGGTATGATTGGACAGAAATACCCTCAAAATTTTGGTCCGTTAGTGGGCTTAACGGATAATATGGACGGAATGACCAAAACTAAAATTCAAATGCAAAAGTTAGTAACTGTTTTTAATTTTTAAAAGTTAATGACCAAAATCTAAATTTTATCAAAATATGATGACTTTTTTAAAAGTCACTCTTTATTTTACGACCTATAATTCAGCATGTCTAAAATCTAAAATAAAAATATAATTCAACTCAAAAAGAGGGCTACTCAATTAAGTGATAATTCACTTAATCTACTATTAGAGTCATTTGAGTTCATTGCTTGCCAATGTGTCTTTGTACCTGACATTCTTGATCCCGTGTTGGCACAACGTATGGCTACGAAAATTGGCTTAAGATTTGGACACTCTTATGGCCTTCGTAAGTTGGCTGTGGTGAGAGACTCCGTGATTGTTATTCTAGCGGCAAAACAGATGCAAAATGACCCTTGTTCATGTGCTCCTATTTTGAAGGATATAATGTCTCTTCTTTCTCTTCTAGAACTCCAATATATTCATCAAGCTCCAAAATCTATTAATGTTTTAGCTCACGATTTGTTTGATTACTTTAAATCACTTTGTTCTGAGTTACAATCATAGAATAGTCCTCCGCACTTCTTGTATTATTCGTTGCTCGATATTTTTTTCACAAATTATATCATGTATCTATAAATACATATATCATTACTATATCTAATAATATTTGTTACATCAACGTTACAATTTCTAATTTTAGTAACTTTAATTTAAGATATATATATTACTATATATAATAGGTAATGGAGAGAGTAGAATTGTTTAGAGTAGAATTGTTTAGAAAAATAGTAATGGAGAGAACAAATACATAACGATAATAAATTCTATAAAATTATCCGATTTAATCCGATGTCAATTATAACTTAAATTTAATTGCATCCATGAATCCAAACAATTAAATTATTTATAGAAATGGGAATGAAATGAATAACTTAAATTTACCCCTACTCAAAAGCCCTTCTTTTTCTGATATCCAAAATATTTTGGAATATTGAGAAGTGGGTTTTATAGATCCGACGACCCTCCATAATCCAAGAGAATGCTAACAAAATTCTTCTTCAGTGCGCAGAGTACGTTTCCAGGGAGGAAGCCTCCATGCGCATACCCTTCTGAATGAATGTGAAACCATCCCGCCTGCATATATAAAGCCATCCTCTTGTGGTGCCAACTTTCTTTATTGTAGTTTATCGCTTTGTCTCTTTTAACACTCCTCGTTATCTTTCTTTCCAATTTGGCCTACTCATTATTGGTCCCTTAATTCACATGAGGAACAAATACTCCTTTCTAAAATAACATAATAATAATGGTCCATTTGGTTTGGGTACGAGAATGGGTATCGGAATGATTTTGAGTATGACAATTAGAGAACGTGTTTGATTATCGAATATTTAGTATAATAACGAATCTCAAACTCTTCCTTAGGTTGATTACTCATATATTATATTAATAATTATTTTTTAAATAATATTATATTTTTAAATCTATTCTTTCGACAAACTAAATATCAGAAATGATAATAATTTTAAACCCCCTAAACTCATCTTATTCGCACTCGTATCATCATACGTATTCCTCCTTGTATCATCCGCATTCCAATTTTGATTACATACAGTTAAACCAAATACCACTCAAATAATATTATTATTTTAGAACGGATGCAATAATTTTTATTTATTTTTCAAAAAGATTTTCTCTAGTCTTCTTCATGGTAGTTTTTCATCCTCATCCCCAACTCCTTTATTTTACATGGGTGGAATTGTCCTCTCAATTAATTAATAAAGGTGAGTGGCATATTATGATGTTCGTCACAACATTGATTAACTCCTTAAATTTTTACAAGAAATCAGACTCGAAACTTTTTTTTTTGTTTGAGAAAAATTAGACTCGTAACTATTAGAGATTATAATTTTTAATTTCAAATAAAATTTGTTCGGCGTGATAATGAGTGATATTATCTTTGTCTTAATTGAATTTGTAGGATTTGTAATGGAACAACTGTTTTTGTTTTATTTGGTGGATCGTTTATTGTTTTTTTTATTGTCAAATTATTTGTAATTAGTTGTATACAATATTATTTCTTTGAAATATGAGTTTAACTTGTGGTAAATATCGAAAACTGCAAGAAACTTATATTAGGGTTTCAAACCAAACCTTAACAATGAAATCATCTTCTTTGTTTGTTTGTTTTTTTTTTTTTCAAAATTCTGTGTTATTATAACTTGTCTCATCCTATTACAATAAGAAAAAAATTAGTCATTAGGGAATGTATTTTTCGGCATTTCCTATTTTTATATTTTATGTTTTTTTTAACTTTTACCATATATGCCGTGCATCTTTATTTTATTATTTGTAGTGTGAATTATACTATAACATTTATATGTATCACCTCTTTTATTTTATTTTTTATCCCTTTCAGACGTAAATACTCTAACTTTTAGATAAATTTCTAAACTATTCCCTTCCCTTACATTTCCCGCCTCTCTCCTTTGTCACACAGTCGTCGTCCCTTCCTCTCCCTCTTCTTCTTTCCACAGCCGCCGTTGTTCCTATTCTCTCACTCTCTTCTTCTTCTTACCACCGCTGAATCTTCCGTCCATCCAAAGATGAAGAAGAAGGCCGTAGCAGTGATTTTGACTTTTCTAGCAGTTCCCGACGACGGGGGTGATTACAATGACGACGGGCAATTTTCGACTATAACGAGCGATTTATGGCAACGGTGGGCGTATTTGGGAAACTCTCATTATACTATATTATATGTGAAATTTAAAATCAACATCAATATCCAAATAATCTGAAGTCCTCTTTAATGACATTATACTACTTGGCCGTGAGGAGTGGTGAGACTAGGATTCTAACCGGCAAATTATATCGTAGTACTAAGAAACACTTGCAAGATGTGTTTTTAATATTTTAATAGAAAATTTTTTTATTATTTAATATAGTGCCCTTTAATATCAATTATTTTTTCTCTTAATTAATGGTTTCTTGTCATTTACAATATAATTTTAGAATTACTATATAATCCTTACTCCGTTAAGTCACTTTTGACTATATTATCAATACTAAAAAGTTTATAATTATAATTAATTATTTTTTAATTCTTATTAAATTACTATGTGTTCATATTAAATCATTGCTTTTTTTAATTACTATAGATTTTCAATGGTAAACTTTTTTAAGAATTATACCGATTCTTTATGTAAGATATTTCTAAAAGTTGGTTATGTTTTATATTTCAATGAAACTTTAAGTCTTTTAATCTTAACTCACCCTCATTTAATGTTAGAATTTAAATACTAACATAGTATAGAAAAAAAAAATTTAAGAAAATTTATAATAAAAAAGTAAAATAATATTACCTTTTAGCGATACTTAAATTAGGTGCATAACTTTAAACCATCATAAATATATAAGCTGAATTGCTATTTGTATCACAAAAAAAATCAAAATAATTATGAAATGACGAAAATGCCCTTATGAAGGAAAAAAGCAGAAAATGGCTAAGTAAATCTCGAAAACGCAACTAAAATGCGTTTTCTCCATTTACACAAACGCAGAGAATACTGATATGTAAAATTTACACAATAACGTTTCTGAAATGTAAAATTTAATACTGATGACGTTTTAATACAATAAAAACGTCAAAATTCTCCGATAATGACAACAAAAAATGTATCACTTTAACGTTTCATGTTTACCAAAAACGTCAAACTAGAGCGTTTATACCTTGGTTCGCTCGTTAAAATGGTGCGTTTCCACCATGGCTCGCTCGTTTAAATGGTGCGTTTCCACCATGGCTCGCTCGTTAAAATGTCGCTCGTTAAATGTCGCTCGTTATGGAACGTAGCTGGACGTAGCGGGACGTAGCTAGACGTATCTAGACATGGCGATAGTTGTTTTGGACGTAGCGAGACATGGTAGACTATGTTCTGTGAAAAATTCAGCTAAAAGTTCATCGCATGGATGTAGACGTTTCTGGACGTGTTCTTGGTTGTTTTGGACGTGGTGCTAGTTGTTCGGAGATGTGGTGGACTGCCATTGTGAAAAAAATCAGCTTAAACTCACATGAATGGATGTAGACATTTCTGGACGTGGTGCAAGTTGTTCTTGACGTGGTTCTAGGTGTTTTTGACGTGGTGCTAGTTGTTCTGACACGTCTACATCCATTTATGTGAATTTAAACTGATTTTTTTCACAAAGACAGTCAACCCCGTCTCAGAACACTAGCACAACGTCTCAAAACACTAGAACCACGTCCAAAAAAGTATACATCCAGATATGTGAATTGAAACTTATTTTTTCACAAAACATCTCAACTCGTCTCAGAACAACTATAATTACGTCCAAAAACGTCTACATCAATTCATGTCAATTTTAACTGATTTTTTTCACAAAAACAGTCTACCACGTTTCAGAACAACTAGCACCACGTCTCAAAACACAAGAACCACGTCCAAAAACGTCTACATCCATGCATGTGAATTTAAACTGATTTTTGCACAAAACATCTCAACTCGTCTCAGAACAACTAGAACTACGTCCAAAAACGTATGATGTGGACCAAAATGTGCATAATCTATTATCTAAGGGTTTTGAAAAGATAAAACAAATAAAACGGCTATACAATTCTCAGAAATGATCATGATCTCATATCTAAAAGTTGTAATGAGATAAAAAAATAAAATGACCATTCAACTCTTAGAAATATTCATGATATCTGATCTAAGAGTTTTGTGAATATAAAACAATTAAAATGACCATATTACTCTTAGCAATTCATGATCTTGTAAGTAGGTGTTATAATAAGATAAAACAAATAAAATGGCCATACAACATCTCAACTCGTCTCAGAACAACTAGAACCACGTCAAAAAATGTCTACATCCATTCATGTGAATTTAAACTGATTTTTTTTACAAAGACAGTCTACCACGTCTTAGAACAACTAGCACCACGTCTCAAAACACTAGAACCACGTCCAAAAACGTCTACATCAAGACATGTGAATTTAAACTTATTTTTTCACAAAACATCTCAACTCGTCTCAGAACAACTATAATTACATCCAAAAACGTCTACATCCATTCATGTCAATTTTAACTGATTTTTTTCACAAAAACAGTCTACCACGTCTCAGAACAACTAGCACCACGTCTCAAAACACAAGAACCACGTCCAAAAACGTCTACATCCATGCATGTGAATTTAAACTGATTTTTGCACAAAACATCTCAACTCGTCTCAGAACAACTAGAACTACGTCCAAAAACGTATGATGTGAATCGAAATGTGCATAATCTATTATCTAAGGGTTTTGAAAAGATAAAACAAATAAAACGGCTATACAATTCTCAGAAATGATCATGATCTCATATCTAAGAGTTGTAATGAGATAAAAAAAATAAAATGACCATTCAACTCTTAGAAATGTTCATGATATCTGATCTAAGAGTTTTGTGAATATAAAACAATTAAAATGACCATATTACTCTTAGCAATGTTCATGATCTTGTAAGTAGGTGTTATAATAAGATAAAACAAATAAAATGGCCATACAACATCTCAACTCGTCTCAGAACAACTAGAACCACGTCAAAAAATGTCTACATCCATTCATGTGAATTTAAATTGATTTTTTTTCACAAAGACAGTCTACCACGTCTTAGAACAACTAGCACCACGTCTCAAAACACTAGAACCACGTCCATAAACGTCTACATCAAGACATGTGAATTGAAATTATTTTTTCACAAAACATCTCAACTCGTCTCAGAACAACTATAATTACGTCAAAAAACGTCTACATCCATTCATGTCAACTTTAACTGATTTTTTTCACAAAAACAGTCTACCACGTATCAGAACAACTAGCACCACGTCTCAAAACACAAGCACCACGTCCAAAAACGTCTACATCCATGCATGTGAATTTAAACTGATTTTTGCACAAAACATCTCAACTCGTCTCAGAGTAACTAGAACTACGTCCAAAAACGTCTGATGTGGACCGAAATGTGCATAATCTATTATCCATTCAGAACAACTAGAACCACGTCAAAAAATGTCTACATCCATTCATGTGAATTTAAACTGATTTTTTTCACAAAGAATGTATGTAAACGTTTTTGAACTTCTGTACATGTCAAAAATATACCATTTTTACGAGCGAACCATGGTTAAAACGCACTATTTTAACGATTTGATACACTAAAAACGCAGCATTTTAACGAGCGAACCATGGTGAAAAATTCCCAGTTTGACATTTTTGAGTGCCAAAATCGCTATAAATTTGCGTTTTCAACCCATAAAAACGCAATTTGGCATAAATGTTGTATGTTTGAAACGTTTTTTCATGAAGTTTTCGGAGAGGAAAAACGCAATTTTGTCCCTTTTTTTACATAAAATCTGCCAATTTATTATTATTTATGTGATGATTATATTTTATTTTATTGTCTTTTTTCAAACATATGTTGTATTTTATACGTATATTTCATCGGACATTCCACGTACCTAAAGAGTAACACAAATTGCGTTGAAACCAAGCAAACAGCTTAAAAAAAACAAAAATTAAACATAGACGGGGCATGACGTAGCTGGACATAACGGGAGGTTTTCGGACGTTGCTGATTTGTGTTTTTGGATGTTGCTGGACGTTGCGAGACATTGCGGGATGTGGTGCTAGTTATTTTTGACGTGGTGCTAGTGTTCTGAGACGTGGTGGACTGTCTTTGTGGAAAAAATCAGCTTAAATTCACATGCATGGATGTAGACGTTTCTGGATGTGGTTATAGTTATTTTTGACGTGGTGCTAGTTGTTCTGAGACGTGGTGGACTGTCTTTGTGGAAAAAAATCAGCTTAAATTCACATGCATGGATGTAGACGTTTCTGGACGTGGTTATAGTTATTTTTGACGTGGTGCTAGTTGTTCTGAGACGTGGTGGACTGTCTTTGTGAAAAAAAATCAGCTTAAATTCACATGAATAGATGTAGACGTTTCTGGACGTGGTGCTTGTTATTTTTGACGTGGTGCTAGTGTTCTGAAACGTGGTGGACTGTCTTTGTGGAAAAAATCAGCTTAAATTCACATGAATAGATGTAGACGTTTCTGGACGTGGTGCTAGTTATTTTTGACGTGGTGCTAGTTGTTATGAGACGTTGTGGACTGTCTTAGTGGAAAAAATCAGCTTAAATTCACATGAATAGATGTAGACGTTTCTGGACGTGGTGCTTGTTATTTTTGACGTGGTGCTAGTGTTCTGAGACGTGGTGGACTGTCTTTGTGAAAAAAATCAGCTTAAATTCACATGAATAGATGTAGACGTTTCTGGACGTGGTGCTTGTTATTTTTGACGTGGTGCTAGTGTTCTGAGACGTGGGTCTGGATTTCGACGTCAACTGAATAATATAACGAATATTTTTTAAGTTAAGAATTTGTTTGCATTTGTTTTTTGGATTGTTGTTGTGTATAAAATTTTCCTCCAAATCACATGAATGTATGTAAACGTTTTTGAACTTCTGTACATGTCAAAAACACACCATTTTTACGAGCGAACCATGGTTAAAACGCAAATTTTAACGATTTGATTGACTAAAAATGCATCATTTTAACGAGCGAACCATGGTGGAAACTTCCCAGTTTGACGTTTTAGATGCCATAAAACTCTGTAATTTAGCGTTTTTGGCCCATTGAAACGCAATTTTGGTTAAATTGTGTATGTCCAAAACGTTTTTTCATTGCATTTTGGAAGAGAAAAAACTCAATTTTGTCCCCTTTTTTTATATAAAATCTGTCAACTTATCAAGAATTTTGTTCATAAGGGCATTTTGGTCATAATTAATTATTTTTTTTTGTGATACAAATAGCAAATTTGTGATACAAATAGCAAGTCCCATTTTGGGGAAAAAATTAAAAATTCCATCATAAATTTATTCTAATTATGCATGGATATATTTTTTAATTTCCTATTATTTTGGAAAGGGAATCAACTAGGGGTGTAAACGAGCCGAGCCGAGCTCGAACTTACCTATGTTCAGGCTCGGCTCGCCTAAATATGAAGGGGCTCGAGCTCGAGCTCGAGCTCGTTCGAGCTCATTTTTTGGAGCTCGAGCTCGAGCTCGTTTAAGAATTGTGAAGCTCGAGATCGAGATCGCGAGCTAGGCTCGCGAGCTAGGCTCGCTAGGCTCGCGAGCCAAACTCGATTTTGAGTTTGACAAAGTGCTCATTAAATTTAATATAAATTTGTCTGATTTTGTTTAAGGGGTGTACCACGTCTCATAACACTTGCACCACGTCAAAACTAACTTGCACCACGTCCAGAAACGTCTACAACCATTCGTGTGAATTTAAGCTATTTTTTTTTCACAAAGACAAACCACAACGTCAAAGATAACTAGAACAACGTCCATAAATGTCTACATTCATTCATTTGAATTTAAACTGATTTTTTTCCCCAAAGACAGTCCACCACGTCTCATAACACTTGAATCACGTCAAAAATAACTTTCACCACGTCCAGAAACGTCTACTACATCCATTCCAGTGAATTTAAACTGATTTTGTTCCCCAAAGACAGTCCACCACGTCTCATAACACTTGAACCACGTCAAAAATAACTATCACCATGTCCAGAAACGTCTACATCCATTCGTGTGAATTTAAACTGATTTTTTTAACCAAAAAATAGTCCACCACGTCTCATAGCTTAAATTCACTTGAATGGATGTAGACGTTTATGGACGTGGTCTTAGTGTTTTTAGACGTGGTTCTTGTGTTTTGAGACGTGGTACACTGTCTTTTTGAAAAAAATCAGTTAAAGTTCACATGAATGTATGTAGACGTTTTTGGACGTGTTTCTTGTTGTTCTGAGACGAGTTGAGATGTTTTGTGAAAAAATCAGTTTAAATTCACATGTCTGGATGTAGACGTTTTTGGACGTGGTCCGAGTGTTTTTAGACGTGGTTCAAGTGTTTTGAGACGTGGTCGACTGTCTTTGTGAAAAAATTCAGTTTAGTTCACATGAATAGATGTAGACGTTTTTGGACGTGGTTCTAGTTGTTCTGAGACGATTTGAGATGTTTTTTGAAAAAATCAGTTTAAATTCACATGAATTGATGTAGACGTTTTTGGACGTGGTCCTAGTGTTTTTAGACGTGGTTCTAGTGTTTTGAGACGTGGTTCTTGTAAAGCAGTATACAAAATGTGTTAATTAATTAAGATATTCAAGAAATTATTATAAGGAAAAATTATATATATATTTCAAAAATGGGTAGTATTTATATAAGACGTTTTGGAACGTGACTGGATGTGGCATGCTATCTAATTTCCCCTACCCCTTGGCTTTCCCTTTTGGTGTGCCCCTGCTGCTGGTCGATTCACCACAAATGTTTGATATTCTTCATTTTCTCCATTATCTTCTTTTGGAGGAGGCAAAGATTCTTGTGGCATGGTGGATAAGGTATGATAGTTCTCCTTATAATACTCCAGTGCATTTTGCTTGACCTCATCCTTGAGCATGTTTGTTGGAGACATGAGGACGTTGTATGCATACTTGGCTCTTAATGTGATCATGATGTTTTTGTCCTCTTTAGCCTTCATCAGGAGATTATCATAATCCAGTTCCATATCCCCTCCATGCATCTCCATGTGCCTGATTGTGAAAAGAACTTCAGTTTAAGTAAATAAATACTAGCTACCTTGTCAAGATATACGTAGAGAATAAGTAATATTACCTGATGCAGTATATACCGCAATCGTTCGCGTTTGTTGCATCTTGCCATTTTGCAGCAGGGAATAGTATATCAATACCTTTCATCTCTTTGTATTTGGGGTTTTCACTTGATTGTTCTGAAAGTATTGCAAGTAACATTTGAAGCATGTCCTTTGGCAATTTGTGATTGGGATTCAGAGGTAAGTTGTTGATTACCATGGCTACTTCAAATGCAAAATTGATCACAAGCAAGGTGAAGTGCTTGTGGTCCAAGAGAGGGAAGAAAACCTGGGAGTGAATAAAAAAAGAATTAGTTTATGTTAATGAATTGATTGTTAATAAATGGTTTTGTAAATGCACTTACAATGTCTGCATTGAAACCATCCAAGGTTCTGTGGTTTCGTGCAAGTTCTTCAATCATCCAGTCACGAAAAAGTCTTTTTTGCTTTTCTTTTGAAGAAATTTTGAATATTCCTTCGCCAGTCCAAATTGTCTGCATGAATTGAGATTGTAAATACACACCACGTCCATTAAAAGTGAATAGAAGTACCAATTTAAATGTTCTTACCGCAAATCTTGTTGTGAAGAAGAACCTTTTATAATCAGTATGGTCCCTTTTTTTCCCAGGAAAGCTTCTGATGTAGTTCATGTGGTTGCACCACGCATCCACCATACTGTTAGATAGCCACTTATTGATTGACATGTTGTGGAAATCTAATCTAGTCAGTCCCAGGGTTCCATAGCTGTAAAGTGTTTGCCTGCATTGATATTAGAGTTAGTAAGACGTGGTTGGACGTGGCGACTGTGTACACATACGTGGTCACTATGTACACAGACGTGGTCACTATGTACACAGACGTGGATACTGTGTACACAGACGTGGATACTGTGTAAACAGACGTGGATACTGTGTAAACAGACGTGGATACTGTGTAAACAGACGTGGATACTGTGTAAACAGACGTGGATACTGTGTAAACAGACGTGGCGACTGTGTAAACAGACGTGGCGACTGTGTAAACAGACGTGGCGACTGTGTAAGTGTGTGCAGCCTGATGACTATGTGTTGTGTCAAATGAATGAAATATGGAAATTGAATGTACTTACCCAGATTCGTAAGGGATACCTCTTTTTGTATCCTTGATAAGGAATGCAAAGTTTGTCATGATTTCCTCCTTTTTAGAAAGCTTTAAATCTGGCATTTCCTTCGTTGGAGGCTTCATGTAGCAGTAGAATGGACTCCTCAGTGCCACTGGAAGTTTGATTTGACGATGCTTTGGATTTGGCTTTGTGTCTGCTACTTCCATAGGATTGTCTTCTTCATCCATGATGATTCTGTAGATATTTAAAATGTACCACGTTTAGAAAAGTCTATCAGTAATAATATTATAATACTAGTAAATGAATGATAGTATTACTTACTTTCTGATTTCGTCCTCTGGTTGTGCCTGAGAAGCATCAGATTCCTTTTCAAGGTTCCTTGGCATTGGCATTGGCATTGGCATTTGCTCCTTTGGAGTAGTTAAATCTATGCCCAGGTTGAAGCTTGGCATAGAATCTTTAACTTCTTGAAACCTCTTGTTCAGGAGATTGTTTGTCTCCTGTTGTTGTTTTTCAATATTTGCAATCTGAGTCAGGATTGCAGCAATGTTGTTGTTTTCTTGTTGAATTTGACTCTGTGGCTTCTCATATGCTGCAAACTTCTTCTCCATCTCTTGTTTAAGGATCTTATCCACTTGATTCAGTATTGCAGGAGTAAGTTCTTGACTCAGATTGGCTGTTGCTGTGTTTGTATCAGCAAACTTCTTGTTGAGTTCTTCTAGTTGCTTCTTGAACATCTTTTCAACTTCACTCAACAATGGTGCAACAAATTCAGTGGCAGCTTGATCTTGTTCATATTGTACTGTTTCTTTATTCACATTTTTGAACAGATTTGCCATTTGTTTGCACATCATATGAAGCATCATCAATGCTGGATTATCTTGGATTTCCTTGGTATCGTCCACAAGTTGGATAATGTTGGTCAATCCTTTAGATAATCCATTCAATTCTTGATTCAGGCTTCTGATATTTGCTTCAACAGGCTATACAAAATCAAATATAAACAACACAGGCGTAAGTGTGATTGTATTAATACTCGCCACGTCTGTGTACACACCCGCCACGTCTGTGTACACAGTCGCCACGTCGATGTACACAGTCGCTACGTCTGTGTACACAGTCGCCACGTCGGTGTACACAGTCGCCACGTCGGTGTACACAGTCGCCACGTCCAAATACGTCTAGTAAATGTGTAAGAGAAATTGTTTGGATTTTGAAATTTACCTGATCTTCCATCTCTGGAATTTCTTTATCTCTGATCTCGGCAGCATAATCATCATCATCAGGCTGTAAAATATCAAATTTGTTAGCGAATATTATATACCACGTCTGTATATATAGCCACCACGTCTTTATATATGGCCACCACGTCCAAATACGTCTAAAACAAGTAATAAGAGTAACTACTTATTTTTTGATTTTGAATATTACCTGATGTTGGTATTCAGGTTCCTTCTGTTTTGGTTGGTCTCCATGTTGCACATTGTGGTGGTGGTGTTGTTCTTCTTGCTGCTCTCCAGGTTGTTGTTCTTTTTGGAGATCTTCTCTTGAAATTATTCTTGCCCTTCCAAAACCTCCCAACCTTTTAATCTCCTTTGTCTCTCTTTTGTTATATTATTCTATGTCCCAATAGGAGAGTAGAGTGGTGTTTGTTGGACGTAGGGCATCACCAGCAAGTCTGACTCTGTCCAGATAGAGTAGCTATGGAAAAATGAAAAAGTTATAGTTAGCTACGTCTGAAAAAATGATGATTTAAAGTGGACAACGTTTGAAATACTTACGACAAGGAAGAGGAGTGATCCTCTAAACATGGATCTCTTTTCCTTCCAAAGCTCTACTGATTCTTTCAGACCTCTGATTGTGAACTCGCACCAGTTCATATTTCGGATGTCATTGACATTTTTGATGCTCTTCAGTATTGCTTGTCGACATCCAAGGTCCTGGAAAGCCCAAAGCAGAGTTGTTGCCATGTAGATTGTGAAGTCAATCTTGAAGTTATCATTGGCATATTCTCTGTTTGCTTTGATATATGCTGCAATTTGTGTGGTGGTTGGTTTTCTTGGTTTCCCGGTTTTCTTGTCAATTGTTCCTGTATGCCTTGAATGGAAGTTGTTCATGTCATTCTTGTATTCTTCATTGTGTTCTTCATAATGTGTGTATTCTTCAACCCTAATACCACCACGTGGTATTCCGAACACATGATGGACATCTTCTTCTTCTATTTTCAAACTTCCACTTTGCAATCTGATTGACATGCTTGCGAGATCAAAACGCTGCAAGAGATGCTCTCCCAAAGAACATGGGACTTGTTTTAGATTTACTTCCAGCAATGATCCCAGTCCAATCTCTCTTACTGCCTCTCTTTGAACCTCGGACAACACTCTAGTCAGCTTGTACAATCCAGCAGTTGTTGTCCTTGTTTGGAATTTAATCTGTTCTGCTTCTTCTTCTTCATGTTCTGAAAATGAATAAATAAATATTAGCCCACATACAAAGTCCTCATATGTCATGAAAAAGGCTACAACGTCCAAACACATCCTCATACATACCTGATTCAACTCTCTGTCTTTTTGTTGATTTTTTTTCTGGTGTAGTGTTCTTTTTTGCTGCTGTTTTTTTGGCTTTCTGTTTCTTTCTCTGTTGTAGTTCATCTTCTTCTGATTCAATTTCATCTATTGGTCTCTTTGTTGGCTTTTTTGTTGGTGTTTTTTCGGCTACGGGTTGTTTTTGTGTTGGTTGTTTTTTGGTTTTGGATTGCTGTTTTTGAGGTTTCTGTTTGTGTTTTTCAGGTTCAAGGATGTGTTGTGTTGCTGCTTGTACAAGGGTTGCTAGATCTTGTTCAGAAATTTTAGGGCTTGGGGGGCTGGCTGACCTTTTTTTCATCAAATATTGGTTTAGTGGTATTTGTGATTCATCTTCACTTTCTGTGGGAGACACATGCTGGCTTGGTGAGGCAGAATCATCTTCTGATGATGATGATGGTGTGACAAAATCATCATCACAATCATATAACACAAGTTTTCTATTTTGTTCTGTTTTGTTAACCATCCTGCATTGAACATTGGAAATAAATAACCATAAGAAGAAAAAAAAAAACAAAACAGGAAAAGAAGCGCAACGTCCACTATAATAAGTACCACGTCCCAATACGTCAGAAAAATCAATAGCGCCACGTCCGAAAACATACACAAAAAAATTTATTATTCTTTCACAAATACAGACAGCAAAGACATTGTTTATCTACTAAATTCCATAAAAAATACTGAAACGTCCAGTATCACAAGAACAAAGTTAATTTTTTCAGAAAAATAATTGACAAACAGCCGCGCAACGTCCACTATAGTAGGTACCACGTCTTTATACGTCCGAAAACAGTAGCGCCACGTCCAAAAACAGTAGCGCCACGTCTGAAAACACACAATTATAATTTCAGTACATACAAACACAGATAAAAAACACAATGAAACGTCCAGTAAACACCAATATATCATATTTGATAGTAATAGAGCATTATTTTAAGGGTAATACACGATTATAGCATCATAATATACAACCAAAATCAAACGCAGCAACTACGGGAAAATAGGGTTTCGTAAATCCATTAATTGCATTAAAATATAGTTCATAGTTTACGATGTAGTAATTTTTGCGACGTATTACCTGTTTTTTGCTTGAATGTTGTTTTTTTGGAGTTGAAGAACGAAGTTCCGATGAACGTAGCAGGACGGAGTCGGGCTGGGATTGAACGTAGCAGGACGTAGCAGGACGGAGTCGTGTTTTTTTGGTCTTCTTCGTCGGAAATTTCGTCGGAGACTAAGTTTGTATGGCTTTTTTGAAAATAAGAAAACGAAATCGCTGTTTTCAGACTTTGATCGATTGCGGATATGGAAGTTTTTGAGCGGAAGGAAGGTTTTTTTTTTTTTAAAAAAAGGTAACTACAGCAGCAAGGGTTTTGAGGAGGTATTAGTGACGGAGCGCGCGCGTGAAAGCTACTTGCTAGTAGGGATTTTAAAACGATTTTATTCACAAAAAAACAGCCCACCACGTCTCGTGAACTTGGCCCATTTCCAAAAACAACTAGCACCACGTCCAGAAACGTCTTTATGGAAGTGGTTCTAGTTGTCTTTGACGTGGTGGGTTGTATTTGTGAAAAAAATAGCTTAAATTCACATGAATGGACGTAGACGTTTCTGGACGTGGTGCTACTTGTTCTGAGACGTGGTGGACTATCTTTGTGGAAAAAAATCAGTTTAAGCTCACATAAATTGATGTAGACGTTTATGGACGTGGTTCTAGATGTTCTGAGACGAGTTGAGATGTATTGTGCAAAAATCAGTTTAAATACACATGCATGGATGTAGACGTTTTTAGACGTGGTTCTAGTGTTTTGAGACGTGGTTTTAGTGTTATGAGACGTGGTCGACTGTCTTTGTTGCAAAAATCAGTTTAAATCCACATTAATGGATGTAGACATTTTTTTTTGACGTGGTTCTATTTGTTCTGAGACCAGTTGATATGTTGTATGGCCATTGTAGTTGTTTTATCTATTTATAACACATACTTACAAGTTACAAGTTACAAGATCAAATCAAAACATTTCTAAGAGTAATATGTTCATTTAAATTGTTTTATATTCACAAAACACTTACATCCGATATCATAAACATTTCTAAGATTTGAATTGTCATTTTATTTGTTTTATCTCATTACAACTCTTAGATATGAGATCATGATCATTTCTGAGAATTGTATAGCCTTTTTATTTGTGTTATCTTTTCAAAACACTTAGATAATAGATTATGCACATTTCGGTCCACATCATAATTTTTTTTTCCGTGTTTCTAGTTGTTCTGAGAAGAGTTGAGATGTTTTGTGCAAAAATCAGTTTAAATACACATGCATGGATGTATACGTTCATGGACGTGGTTATAGTGTTTCCAGACGTGGTGGTAGTGTTATGAGACGTGGTATACTGTCTTTGTTTCAGAAATCAGTTTAAATTCACTTGAATGGATGTAGACGTTTTTTTTACGTGTTTATAGTTGTTCTGAGACGATTTGAGATGTTTTGTGCAAAAAATCAGTTTAAATTCACATGCATGGATGTAGACATTTTTGGACGTGGTTATAGTGTTTTTAGACGTGGTTCTAGTGTTATGAGACGTGGTCGACTGTCTTTGTGGTAGTCACATGAATGGATGTAGAAGAAGTGTCAGCACAACTAGAACCACGTCCCGAAACGTCTTCATCCATGCGTGTGACTTTTAGCTAAATTTTTCACAGGTCGTAGTCTACCACGTATCTCAACGTCCAAAAAACCTATCTCCACGTCTATATGCGTCCAGCTACGTCCCGCTACGTCCAGCCACGTCCGGAAACGTGGTGTTTAGACGTTGAGTATACAAACAGACGCGTATTTAAAACTTCATTAAAGACGCGTCTTTAAAACTTCTCTGCCTAATTGTAGAGACGTTGAGTATACAAACAGACGCTTCTTTAAAACTTCATTAACTGCATCGAACAAAAAACCGTACGACTTTCCATGCATACCTTCGTTTCAAACAAGAAAACTATCCACTCCTATAAAACTAATGCTAAAACAATGTTTCACATTCACTTTCGTAGAACTTAAAAATTACTTCGCTTTCCTTCTTCCCTATCAAACACACCAATCCCAAAAACTTCTTCACTTTCCAATGGCCAGTCGTTATATTCTTGAAAGCATGAACATATTCGAAGAAAACCAAGACCCGCAACCACCAATGCCTCCATCACTCCCGCTTGAACAAATGCCAATGAAACATATGTTCAGCGTAGAACCTCATTCTGAACTCCGAATATTTCTCTTCAGAAATCATTGGAGTGGATTGATGCCGATGAACGACCAACACGTAAACAGATCGCTGGTCCTAGAGTTCTATGATGGTCTGCATAATAGAAATAGACTAAATACAGTTTACGTCAGAGAACATTCAATCAGAATAACTACTCGAGCCATCAACGCCCACTTGAGCATCAGGAACTTGGGTCCTCACTCTTTAAAACATGATGATATTGCCCGTTTCCAACCAACCATGGATGAAGTCCGAGCAGTATTAAAGCAAAACATTAACGTCCCAAACAATTATTGGGCGATCAGATTGGAAGATCTGAACAGTTTTGCAAAAATATTGTACACGTTCCTTCGTTACAATGTCGCTGCAGGACAAGTCTCCAAGCCATTCGGTTTGGCACTTTTAATTGCAACAAATGCAAGAAAAAGTATCAATTGGGGCAACATCATCAAATACTACATGGAAGATGTTGGCTTATCAAATAGGTGGACTCGGAGTATCCTTTACCCCAGCCTCGTCATGGACATGTGCGAAATGTCTGGAATCCTACAATCCCATCATGATGAAGTGGTTCCACTCCCTGAATATCTTGGAGACAGCTCTGCCATTCTGCTTGACGAGGATGATGCCTCAAGTGTAGATAGCAATGAGTTGTAATATATTTCATTTTTTTTCTTCAAATATCAGTATCTTAAACTTTCACTTTGCATACTAGACGTTGCGTTAGTATTTTACTGGACGTTAATGGACGTGGATGGACGTGGTGAGCCATTCACTTTCAAAAACCATTTAAAAAACAACAAAACTTCTTCAAACAAATTGACAGGTATCATAAACATTTCTAAGAGTTGAATGGTCATTTTATTTGTTTTATCTCATTACAACTCTTAGATATGAGATCATGATCATTTCTCTTTGTAGACATTTTTTAACGTGTTTTTAGTTATTCTGAGACGATTTCAGATGTTTTGTGCAAAAATCAGTTTAAATTCACATGCATGGATGTAGACGTTAATGGACGTGGTTATAGCGTTTCCAGACGTGGTGGTAGTGTTATGAGAAGTCGTAGACTGTCTTTGTGGCAAAAATCAGTTTAAATTTACATGAATGGATATAGACATTTTTTAACGTGTTTTTAGTTGTTCTGAGACCATTTCAGATGTTTTGTGCAAAAATCAGTTTAAATTTTCATGCATGGATGTAGACGTTTTTGGACGTGGTTATAGCGTTTCCAGACGTGGTGGTAGTGTTATGAGAAGTCGTAGACTGTCTTTGTGGCAAAAATCAGTTTAAATTTACATGAATGGATGTAGACGTTTTTTAACGTGTTTTTAGTTGTTCTGAGACCATTTCAGATGTTTTGTGCAAAAATCAGTTTAAATTTTCATGCATGGATGTAGACGTTTTTGGACGTGGTTATAGTGTTTTGAGACGTGGCGCTAGTTGTTCTGAGACGTGGTAGACTGTCTTTGTGAAAAAAATCAGTTTAAATTCACATGAATATATGTAGACGTGTCAGCAGCACGACTAGAACCACGTCAAAAATCACTTGCACCACGTCCCGAAACGTCTACATCCATGCGTGTGACTTTTAGCTGAATTTTTCACAGGACATATTCTACCACGTCTCTCTACGTCCAAAACAACTATAGCCACGTCTAGATACGTCCATCTATGTCCAGCTACGTCCAGCCACGTCCGGAAACGTCCAGTTACGTCCCATATCCTCGCCGATATCCTTTAACCCTAATCCTAAGTCATTTCTCCCGCCATTTAACCCTAATCCTAAGTCATTTCTCCCGCCATTTCCTCGCCGATATCCCTCTTCCTAAGTCATTTCTCCCGCCATTTCCTCGCCGATATCCCTCTCCTAAGTCATTTCTCCCGCCATTTCCACGCAGATATCCCTCTCCTAATTCATTTCTCCCGCCATTTACTCGCCGATATCCCTCTCTTATCTGCCCAATTTTCTCTCTCCCCGTCGCTTCGCGCCACCATTTCTGACCACTCCCTCCCTGCAGTGTTTCGGGTCGCACGTCACCATTGGAATACTCCTCATATACTTGTGAGCAAAACCCACCGATTGGTGTTGATTTTGTTAGTCGGATTTCGATTTGGTATAAACCCTTGCCGCCACTGTGTTCCACCGCGAACCACCGCCTCCCGGTGTCTTGTGATCTTGAATTTTATTCTTGAATTCTATTTTTTTTTTTATTTGGCTAAACCTTTGAGATCTTGAATTTTTTGTCTTGCAGTTGAGTTCGTCATTATGAGTACAGGAAATCCTCCTCCCCTAACTACAAGTGCTAGTGGTGTTGCAGAAAGTAACAAGATGAATGATGAACTTCAAACCAACACTATGAGAGATATGGAGTTGAATTCAGCAAGATCACATGGTTTTGGGGAGCAGAAAGATACCGCAGTAGAAAATGAAGAGGTTTTTCAAACCAATAAAAGGAAGAAAACTTCAAAAGTTTGGGATGATTTTGAAGAATGCATAGAGGATGGGAAGAAGAAAGCAAAATGTCTCCATTGTCATACTATACTTGTTCGTACTTTAGGGGCCACAAGTAGTTTGTTGAGACACAGAGATGGATGTGTGAAGAGAAAACTGAATTTGAAGGTATCTTCTGAACAACAAAAGTTGAATTTTATGCCAACTGATTTGCCATCAACTTCTATGTCTCTTCTGCATTCTGGTAAGTTTGACATGGAACAAATGAGAGAGGCAGCTTCCTATTGGATTATGATGCATGAGCATCCATTTACCATTTTGGAAGAGGATGGATTTAACTTGATGATGAAGCGAGGACATCCAGAGTGGAAAAAAATTTCTAGAAACACGTGTAGATCTGACTGTTACAAAATATTTGAGATTGAAAAGAAGAAGTTAAAGAAAAGTCTTGCGGGAGTTAGCAAGATAAGTTTGACTACGGATTGCTGGAAATCCAAGAATCAAAAGATTGAATACATGGTTGTTACTGGCCACTGGATTGACTTCTCTTGGAAATTGCAGAAGAGAGTTTTAAGCTTCATCAACATTCCACCACCAAGAGGAGGTATCCAAATTTGTGATGCATTATTCAAATGCATGAAGGATTGGGATATTGAGAAAAAGGTATTCAGTATTACTGTTGATAATGCTTCCAGTAATAATGTTGCTCTTGAAAATATGAAGAATACCATTCAAAAGTCAAGAGTCTTGCCATGTGGAGGAAAGTTATTTCATGTGCGTTGTTGTGCACATATATTGAACCTATGTGTTCAGGATGGATTGAAGCAGATAGGAGATCTTATTGAAGATGTGAGAGAAAGCGTGGAATATGTTAATCGTTCAGAGGTCAGACGTCTTCAATTTACAGAGATTGCACAACAACTATCATTGAAAGATAGAAAATTGATTCGTGATTGCAAGACAAGATGGAACTCTACCTTTGAGATGTTGAGTTGCGCCCTCAAGTTTAGGGAGGTTTTTGAAATGCTGAGCCAACGTGATCTCAATTATTCTTGCTGCCCTTTAAAAGAAGATTGGGATAAAGCTGAAAAGATTTGCTCTATTTTGGAAAATTTTTGGACAGCAACGCATATCATTTCAGGTACTGACTATCCTACCTCCAATTTGTTTCTGAAAGAAGTTCAGAAAATTAAATCAACATTGGACAAGCATGCTTATCATGAAGATGATTTCATTAGAGAATTAGTTGGCAAGATGAAAGATAAGTTTGACAAATATTGGGGGGAGTGTAATTTGTTAATGGCTATAGCTGCAGTGCTTGATCCAACAATGAAAATGCTTGCTGTTGAATTTTGTTTTCCTAAACTATATTCTGAGGGTGAGGCACAAGACAACATTTTTAAGGTGAAAGATGCACTTCATCGGCTGTATGAAGGGTATGTGGTTGAAAATACTTCTAGCAGCAGAAGTTTACTTCCGGCGAATTCTGATAGTTTTGGTCCTGCTAGTAGTTTTGAAGATCAGCAGCACCTTTCCTCGCGGGGTAAGTGGGATGATTTTGATGAATATTGTGCACAAATTGAGACAGTGGAGCCTAAAAAATCTGAATTGGTAGACTATTTAGAAAAGCCACGCCTCAAGAACAATGAGATTCCTGAAAATTTTTCTTGTTTAGAGTGGTGGAAGATGAATAGGATACAGTATCCTATATTATCTAAGATGGCAGCTGATATTTTAGCTATCCCTGTAAGTTCAGTGGCTTCTGAAGCAACATTCAGTGCCGGGACAAGGGTGATTGATTCTTATCGTGCCTCACTTTCCCCTGAGACAGTGCAGGTCTTACTTTGTGGAGGGGATTGGCTTAGATACTCCAATGGAATTAAACACAAGATGAAAGTAAGTTTTACTAATAAAGTTGATTAGTTTCATTTCATTTATTTACTAAGTTGGTGGTAACACTGTTTCTTTATATTTGTTATTTTGTTACAGAAGGATAAGACCTATCAAGAAATTTATCTTCCAACAACGTCTACAATTTCATCAAAGTAAGCTCAATCCTATATTTTTTTAGCTTCTCTTATTTGTGCATTCTAAGAGTTTACATGGATTTTAACAGAGCATCCCAAGGTTCCAGTTCCTGAAGAATAATATTGAGCAGAACAAGTGTACGAGAGGGTTCATGAAGTTGCTAAATTTTTTGTTTATTTATTTTTTTTGCTAACAGTGACTTCATATGTAATACTCCAATTTACAGTAATAATAATATTTTATTCACAAGTATTTGTATTTTTATTATTATATCACTATAATTTTTTTAGGGGTTTACCACGTCTCATAACACTTTCTCCACGTCAAAAATAACTTCCACCACGTCCAGAAACGTCTACATAAATTCGTGTGAATTTAAGCTATTTTTTTCACAAAGACAACCCACAACGTCAAGGACAACTAGAACCACGTCCATAAACTTCTACATCCATTCATGTGAGTTTACTCTGATTTTTTTCACCAAAGATAGTCCACCACGTCTCATTACACTATCACCACGTCTAAAATAACTAGCACCACGTCCAGAAACGTCTACATCCATTCATGTGAAATTAAGCAATTTTTTTCACAAAGACAACCCACAACTTCAAGGAAAACTAGAACCACGTCCATAAACTTCTACATCCATTCATGTGAGTTTAAACTGATTTTTTTCCCCACCTAAAGATAGTCCACCACGTCTCATAACACTAGAACCACGTCTCAAATAACTGGCACAACGTCCAGAAACGTCTACATCCATTCATGTGAAATTAAGCAATTTTTTTCACAAAGACAACCCACAACTTCAAGGAAAACTAGAACCACGTCCATAAACTTCTACATCCATTCATGTGAGTTTAAACTGATTTTTTTCCCCACCCAAAGATAGTCCACCACGTCTCATAACACTAGAACCACGTCTCAAATAACTGGCACCACGTCCAGAAACGTCTACATCCATTCATGTGAATTTAAGCTATTTTTTTCACAAAGACAACCCACCACGTCAAAGACAACTAGAACCGCGTCCATAAACGTCTACATCCATTCATGTGAATTTAACCTGATTTTTTTCCCCAAAGATAGTCCACCACCTATCATAACACTAGAACAACGTCAAAAATAACTAGCACCACGTCCAAAAACATCTACATCCATGCATGTGTATTTAAACTGATTTTTTGCACAAAACATCTCAACTCGTCTCAGACTCAGAACAACTATAACCACGTCAAAAAATGTCTACATCCATTCATGTGAATTTAAACTGATTTTTTTCACAAAGACAGTATACCACGTCTCAGAACAAGTAGCACAACGTCTCAAAACACTAGGACCACGTCAAAAAACGTCTAAAAAAACTGATATTGTATTACGGGACAAAAAACGCACCAAAAATTTTCGACATTTACTTAGCGATTTTCTACCTTTTTCCTTCATAAGGCCATTTTCGTCATTTCATAAATATTTTGATTTTTTTTTTATACAAATAGCAAGTCCCAATAAATAAATAAATAAATAATATATAAGCTCGTTAGGCTCGTCGAGCCTAACGAGCCTATATATTACATGCTCGAACTCGGCTTGTTACCTTAACGAGCCGAGCTCGAGCTCGGCTCGAGCTCGGTCAACTCCGAACTCAAACCAAGCTTTGACCGAGCCGGCTCGCGAATAGCTCACGAGCGGCTCAGTTCATTTACACCCCTAGAATCAACCACGCCGGGCTGTTATAATTAGATAAGAATTTTTAAAATACTAACAAAACTCTTATTTTTTTAAAAAAAAATTATTACTAATTTAAGCATTAAAGTATGTAAAGGAAAATCCTCCCCGCTTTGCAAATTTACGAAGTATTCACTAATTTATTAACTAAAATTTTACAAAGTATTTAGGTGAATTACATTTATACAAATTAGATGTTGACCTTTCATTTTTTTTACCTAACAATTTGGTGGTTAACCTATTTTATTAATAGTTACAAGAAATCATTACCAAATTAACGCACATAACATTAAGCATATCCAACCGATTCATGCATAGAATTTCTCTGATTGAACGAAGCAAATCGAAAATGGTAAGATACTCAATAGACCTACTCTCTACACCACTATTAGTTTCTGAAAATTTCTTGAGATATAAATATTTGATTTCTTGATTTCATTTTCAGTAAAACTATAAATACCTTAGTTGATTGATCCCTTGACAGATTGATATATAAAGTTAATAATCAGAAAAAAAAAATTAAAAATTCAGCCAGACACATTGTATTTAAATTTCAGTTTAAAAGAAATTAAAAGAATTAAAATTTTTTAACTTTAAAAATGAAATCAAAGAAAAGGTATAAACTGAAGGAGGATTGAAGTGATTAAATGGAGTAGTGGTGCGCCACGGGCATTTGATGTGAGTGGTGAGCATATGTATTTTGTTGGGAAGCTAAGGGGAATATGCTACTGGCTTTTTTCTACCTTTCCATGCATGCGTTTGCGTACGGCTTTGATTCTTTCCATTTAGACACATTTACTGCATAAATTACAAAATCAGAATCTTGAACCATATCCAATGAAGTAGCCATAATCAATCATGTGATTCATATCCCACTAGATCGGCAAAGGTTAACCGGCCGTTTGACATAATTGTTAAATTTATTGATTCAAGATGAGCATTCAATCCAAAATCAATTGATAAATGGGTGAAAAGCCCCTTGCACTATTTATATTAGATACAAGTGTTGTAGGTTCCGATGTCGGATTTAGGCAATCTTAACACCCTCTCTAACTCACAACACACTTTGTTTTCAAATTTGGATATACTGCTAGGTCAGTCAAACATGTCCAAACTATAGACAAACAAACCGGATATATTGTCGGGTCAGTCAAGAGCCCCACATCTACTTTGATACCAGGGTAAAACACAGAAGATTTGAAATTTTTGTATATTCAAGGCTTACCCTTTTAGGGTACGTTACATTGTTTATGTACACACAAGATTACAACTGTAATTACAATTACACCCTTACTATTAAATATGAGGGAGCCTAAAAAAGCTGATCCGCAACTAACTTAGCAGCTCTCTCAGAGCTGGCTTCACTGACCAAGACACCTCTAATACATAGCGGTCACTCAATCAAAGTAACAGTTTTAACGGACCATTTATGTGAGGGTACTTTTGTTAATTCTCTTGCCTTCTTTCCTATCTCTTATCCATCTCTCCTCCTTATTTCATCTCTTTCATCTTCATCTTCTTCTCCCCTTTCTATCAGTTTTAACGGACCATTGAAGAAAATTTTGATTTTAATTCAAATTGACAAATATGGGTTGTCTCTATTTTTGTTTTTTATTGTCGGGTATTTATTATGAGATTTCCCGATCTTCATCGTAAGAGTTTGGGTTGAAGCAGATCCAAACTTTTTTTAAAATCATAAATGGAATTTTTACTTGAGAATCCAGGATTGAAAAGGGGCATGCCAAGTTTGAGAGAAGCCAAGTATCTATACAATTGATATGGGATGCATGACTACAAATGGGAAGCAATCTAAGTTGATCATTTTCATAAAATTCACACAAACAAAGAGCACAATCAAATGGTTCTTTAACATCGACAATCTCTTTATACACGAAGACATGTAATGTATCAATAAAAGTTTGATCCAGACCCGAGTTGTGCAGATTGAATAGTTGTTTTGATGAGACATCTTTCCTATTTGGTAGAAATCGTCATCCACTACCACCGCAACCATATCGATCCCTCATCGGCCACCTGAAGTCCACCCTCCCAATCCACTGTCCCGGCACCTGAAACATGTTTCATTTAGCACCTACAATCTCTAAACGATTTTGATCAAGATGCATCAATAAAATTTTCTTTTTGATTTTTTGAAAAAAAAAAATTCTTTTTGTTAGTGTTGTGGATGCTGCTTATATTCCTACCTGGCGGCATGGTGATACAAGCAGCAGCAGCGGGGATAGAAATGCAACAATGATACCATTTTCTCTTAAGAACTTGGCAGCCAAATCTATTCCTTCAACCAGGATTCCCATTAGTATAGCTTCAGTCCTAGTATTTGGATACTTGAGATTTCTGGATTCTAATTCCGCCATGGCAAATGATGTTATTGAAAGATTATCTATTCCGGTCTGATCGAAAATTTTCATTCATGCAATCCGATTAGAAAACTCTCTCTCAGATCCAAACGGTTTGTGCATCCGATTTAAACCTTTTTGAAATACAGTTGCACGGGATCTTGGTTTACCTTGTTCGATTTGTCACGTGACGTGACTCCAAAATATACCTTTTTATGACCCAAATTCATGCATTTTTAGCTTACTTTTAGTTAATTTTCAATTAATATTACATCTTTTATGAGTTTTCAATGGATTTATAGTTGGATTTGCATGATTTTGTAGTAAGGAGGCACTTTGGAGATTTTGGATAAAATTTAAAGACTTTTTTGCTGGAAAAAGGAAGAAATTACGCAAGAATGAGGCTTAAATAGAAGAGTTGGAATCAGCACGATTTGAAGAGGATTTTGAGTCCGGCATCCACTTAGCGCGGGCGCCTGGTCGCTGCCAACCCTGGCGTCCCGCATGGCACCAATGCCTGACCGCCGCCGACCTCAACATCACCACGACGCCATCGCCTGATTGACGCCCGGAAAACCACTGCTGAAGTTCCAACTTTACCCTTGGTTTGACTTTTCTTATGTAATACCAATTTTAGCCCTCTAGACCTTTCTTAGTGGCCAAGACTTCTTGTAAAGACATAGTAGATCACATACAACACACCTTAAGTCTGTTTTTCATAATTTAGATAGTAGAGAGAGATTTTTGCTTAGTGAGGAAGAAACACCTACTTTCTCACCTTTTCACACACACACACCTATGAATTTTCTTAGAACATTCATGTTCTAAGTAGATTATAGGAAAATCTACCATTCTAAGTTATAGGGGGTAGTGGATTTCCATAGATATAGGCAAGACAATGGTTGTAGTGATGATTTTGTGTTTTAGTATGGTGGAGATATTAAGGATTACTGAGTTTTCTTACATTTTGGATGCTAAGGCCTCACCTTTCTTCCATGTGATTTTTGTTCCATTCTTTGGTTATTCATGCTTATTATTAAGTGGGTTTCATGCAATGAATGAATAATTTCCTATTTTGGACATGTTTTTTTATCTTGTTGTCATTGATCTACATGTTGAATCTAATTTATTGCTGAGATTCATTGTTGATTATCTATTTTGAGAAACTTGTGGTAATGTATAGTGTTATCTTGTGCTACAAGTTTCATTATTTTGTTGAATAAGTGGTTTTAGATTTGATTGATTTTACTATATCTTATTGCGGTAAAGTAGATGATTGATAATAGATTTCTATTATTGGCTAGTTCTAGTCCTTATAGATTCGATGTTAATGGTATTAATGGAATATCCTTAAGCAATTGCATGATAATCTACTTAGCAATAGCCCATTGGATCTTAATTGTTGTGTGATTTTCCGCCTTTTATCCATACTATCTTTATTTTGTTATTTTGCATGATTTTACCAAACCACTATCTTATTTTATTTTCTTAGACTCTTAGGTATAAAAACTACTAGAAATTGTTGTAGGTAAGGACCTATTCCCAACAACCACTTCACTTAATATCACAAATTTCATGGGAACGAAACCTCAAATACTATAGTTTTAGTGTTTAGTTTTGTTTTAATATAAATTTTATTTTTACCTGTTCGCCTAAAGCTTTTTACAACAACAAGAGCACGCCAAAAAAATGACGCCGTCGACGGAAATTTGTCGAGTTTTGAGTGATTATTGTTGTTGAGAGTTTGTGGTGTTTACTTGTTTTGCATTTTTAGTAGTTTTTCTTTATTTTCGAGTCTTTGTAAGTAATCTTTTGAGTGCAATAGTTCATCTATTGTACATATCCCTTTTTGTGTTTTTAGCTTGATTTTAATAGTTTTCTTTTTTTTTTTTAGGTATTTGGTTACTTATAATTATGGCACAACAAATGCGATCTTATCCTAGGACATAGGAGCAAAGGTTTTATGGATCTTGTAACATCACATTTCAAAGATCTAGTCAAGAAGAATCAAAGATATTCAATGGGTTGATTGGTCAAAATAGAAAATTTCAAGGTTTTTGTAAATGTGAACGTTGTCAAGAAAACCATGGGGGAAATTCAAGGTTCCATGATCCTAGGAGAAGTGAGTTTGGTGATTATATAAATGAAAGTAATGTGAAATTAGAGGAAGATATAAGGAATGTGAGGAATCAAGTACAAGATTTTAGTAGTAGAGTGGGAATGGATGCAATATCTCTTAGGAGTATACAAGCGCGTTTGGATGATTTGGAATGACAAGTGGGTTTTAGCAAAGATTTATCAAAGTCAAAACACAAATGAAATGGAGAATGAAAGAGTTGATGTGACTAGTCTTCCTTTGAACATTCAAAGCACACCTCCCAATGATGAGGAAGAAGAAGATTCAATGGATGATTGTGATGATTATACACTCGAAGAGAGAGAATGGGTTTATCAAGCTTATTTGAAGCAAAGTAAAGAAATTTGGAAAGAAATGAGAAACAGAGGAGAGTTTGATGGAGATGATGTTGCCTTTACAAAGGTAAAGCAAGATGAAGGACTAAATGAACTTAGAATGAATATTGATAAACAAATAGAAAAAGAACTCGAGTTCAAGTTGATTAAAGGAAAAAAGGAAATGATGAGTGATGCTAGTGACACTTCCAATAAATGGGAGGAATTAGAATTGAGAAGGAAAGAGTGACGTGAACGTAGGAAAAAAGAGAGACTGGAAAGAGAGGAAAGAAGAGAAAAGTATAGACAAGAGTATAAGGAAATGAGAGATGTCTCTATGGAGAAAAGAGAGGAAAGTGCATCTATTGCACATGACACAAGGAGTTTTGGAGGATCTTGAGTCCATAGCTCAAGAAAAGTCTAGCCCGAGACTCTAAATTCTAAGTGCTTCTTGGGAGGCAACCTAAGCGTTTTTAGCTCTTTTTAGTTCATTTTCTAGTTTTTAGATTTCCAAATTTTTAAATTGCTAATAAGTCATGAGTTTCAATGTTATTTTTGAGTATAATATTTTTAAACACATTCCTATGTTGTAGGTACATGATTTGGTGCAATTGGATCTTGTAAAAGTTAATTGGAAGCAATTTTGCAAAGTTTGAAGAAAAACAGTATAGCAACACCTGTGTGCTGCCTGGTTGCCGCCAGCTGCAGGCGTCCACCAGGCAACAGCACCATGTTGCCTCCGTGATGCTCTAGGCAGTATCAACAGCGCCGTCTCGACGCCGTCACAATGCCCATATCCCCTGTTTCATTTTTATGTTCTAAATGAAGTACTATGGAGTTTAAAACCTCCATTTTACTTACCTAATACTTTCAAAACTTCCATGAGCATAAATGAGAATCATTACCCTTCCAATGCATCTAATTCATGAATATGAGATTTGAAATTCTTCATTTTTAGTGATTTTACCTATAACATTGTTGTTTTTAAGTTCTCTGCAGATTTCAGACATTATGCAAATCAAGAATCAATGGTAAGAGTATAGAGCTGTCGTGTTCTTACATTTTCAAAAATGGATCTCTTAAACTATGCATAGTACTATGCTATGTATACTTGATATGATTGAATAAATTTATAATGGATGAATGTATGTATTTTTCAATCTTATATGTTTTAGATGCTCTAATCTTTACATTTTGGAGCTTTATTGTTATAGAACATGTAGAACTTTTGCTTAAATGAATGAAAAATCATGTGTTTATATGTGTAGATTAATCATATGGTTAATTAACATGTCTTGTGGTAATTTAATACTTATTACTGCTGCTTTAGTGAATTAGATTGGCTTATATTTACTGCCCCTGATGCCAGGCAACATGTTGGCACCACGCTTGCATGCCGCCATGATGGCGACTGCCAGGCGCCAACACCTGTTGGACGCCGCCTGTGGTGACCGCCATGCGCCAACACCTGTAGGACGCCAACCTCTAAGGTATGCTGAAGCCATTCTTTTCTGTATGAAATTCACTAATTCGTTACAATTTTCAGGACATGGTTAATTCAATGAGTAAGGAAAATGAAGGATGAGCTTTAATGAGAGAGAGGAAGCTTATAGAGTGATGCACTATTGGTTTTCCTCCACATTTAGTTCCTTTACAATAAGAGTTTGAGAATCCTTACAACTATTACTTTCTTACTATATTTTGTTGACACTTTGCAATTTAAATATTTTTATTTACTTTGGTGTGTTTATTTTTATGTTTTTAATTAAAATGGGAATGATTTACATTAAGTATTATTTTTACTTTCTTACGACCCTATTTCTATTATTGATTAGTTCTAGTCCTTATAGATTCGATGTTGATGGTATTAATGGAATGTCCTTAAGCAATTGCATGATAATCTACTTAGTAATAGCCTCTTGGATCTTAGTTGTTGTGTGATTTTCTGCCTTTTATCCATACTATCTTTATTTTGTTATTTTGCATGATTTTACCAAAACACTATCTTAGGTATAAAAAACTACTAGAAATTGTAGTAGGTAAGGACTCATTCTCAACAACCACTTCACTTAATACCACAAATTTCATGGGAACGAAACCTCAAATACTATAGTTTTAGTGTTTAGTTTTGTTTTAATATAAATTTTGTTTTTGCGTGTTCACCTAAAGCTTTTTACAACAACAAGAGCACGTCATCACGTAATTAAAAATAAAACTAAATTAAAGCGGAATATTAGAATTGTCCTTTGAAGCGTGAACCTGAGAATTCGCTTGTATTCTCAAAGACCCGTCCGGACGTTGTGTGGGCAACGATCCACAGAACGTTTCTGAATCAACCCCGACAGAAAATACCACAAAAACCACGCGCTTTGGAAACACCTCTGTTCGCAGAAAAATCCCGCTACCGCTCGACGAAAAAAATCCACCGCCGCTCGCAGAGAAAATCCACTTCTGGTCGCAGCCACCAGTGCCCGAAGTTGCCGCCGCCCGCCGCTAAAGAGAGTTGCCGACCCACCGACTTGGAGAGAAGACAACTTGCTGTTGAGACTTTCTCTCTCTCTAGTTTCTGTGTTCTGTCAATTATGACTATTGTGTCTGTCCTGGGGCTGATTCTTGTGTCTTATATAAAGCTACAAGAGAGATCTCAAGTGGGCTTGAGTTTGGCCTTCTTGTTGGGTTTGGGTTTTATTAATTCCAATCAACTTCGTGAACTAATTAATAACTAATTGACCCAAGGATTAATTAATTAATTAAATCCACTTTGTCAATTAACCCAACACATAATTAATCGTACCACTAAGTACATTGTTTTCGTCGCTCATCTCGGCGGTGGATTATAATAAACTTTTTGAGCTCATCTCGAGAGCACCATCACCTCGACGCATAAGTACATTATTTCCTTTCGACTCGTGACAGCACACCAAGCAAATAAATAAGCGCACCCAACCTACCGAGACTATAGACCTTAAGCGACCGTACTCTTTAGCAGATTAAAATACACTGTGCTTAATCCTCATGCCCGTCTCACCTAGGGATTAAGAGACGGAATACTAGGTTCGAATTAACTACTAATATCAGTACGAGTTAATTCAATCCTAATCGGTCATTCTCCATATGCACCGTGCATATCTATATGACTCAATCAGTTTAGATAAACCGATTTCAGAATCACACAATGACTTAAACTGACAGTATGTCAAAACTGTCTCAATCATGAGCCTATTTATATATCATAACTTTAATCAATAATGAGATCTACCGTGTCACACCAAATACCTCATCATCTAGTCATATGATATAAAGGGACTTCATAAGTAAATACGAAACAATTAACTAAAGAAATTTCAATCGATATATAAACTGGGAAAATAGTGTTCTTAAAAGTAAAGCTTTTCAGTATTCACACCAACATTTATTGCCCTAACTGACCATCTAGGTGCTTTTCCACCAGAGGCCACTGTCTTTTCTTTTGAGGTAGGGAGACTAAATGAGACCATTGCCACTGCCGATGTGTGACGTTTTGAAGCCAAAAGACTTAAATTTGATAAGCGAATAGAAATTTTTTTGCCAAAAAAAGGAGTGACTTGATTACCCGACCTCAAACTCGACAATAGTTGGTGGGTTCCAGTAGAAATAATGAAGTTGACAATGAAATGGGAAGGAATGGACGAGGAAGATATCAAAATGTAAAAACCAAAAGGAAAAATTTTTTAAAAAAAGATTGGAGAAGAAAGATAGAGAAGAGAGAGAATATGAAAATGGAGGAGATGAAAGAGAAATAAAAGAGGCAGAGGAGAGAGAGAAAGAAATAGGAAATGAGGAAATAGAAAGAAGGCTAGTAAAGAAGAGGATGAAGTTGCCACCGATGCTGGAAAATTATATAGTAATACTATTACTACATACTTATAGTAGTGTTGGTCTAGTGAGAATAACTCATTTAATGCAGCGGTTCTGATTCGATTTCTTCGACAAAGATGGAAGAGATGCTAGTTTCTCTTAATCTAGGTTGCTTTACATGAATTCTAATGCAGAATTTAGCGAAAATATAAAGGTTATTTGGTATGAAATTCAACAGGAAGCTCCAGATAGTATGACACCACAATAGTGATAACCTTAATACTATTGATAAAGTCTTTTTTTTTATGCAAAGTGACTATTCCCTGTTTTGGTAGCATTCAAGCATACACGAATTTTGGAGGAAATTTATCATCTATTGCATAATTTTATTAAAAACTCAACTCCTCTATATATAGAAGAGGGTGGCCGAATTGTTTGAGGGAATCCTTGTGGTACTAGGATTTCCTTTCTTAAATTACAAGTCTCTCTCTCTTTACAAAAGATGGTAAATTGAGGGGAGCCTTGTTTCCTTATTTAAACTTGTCAATCATGACCTTATTTAACTATCTATCAATATATGACTAAATCTTACTAATTTTTACAAGATTTAGATCTTATTTAACACAATCAAACTCAAAATAAAAGAAGTTTCCCAACAAATTCATAATTCCAATCGTGTCCCTAGGGGTGGATTTCAGCCTTGAAGCTTCTTCCTTCTTTCTACTTGCTTTTTTCTCCAAGTAAACTTGTAGATCTTCTATAACATGTGTTGGCTGAGATTCTCCTTCATTCTTGAGCTTGAATTGGACTTTTTGGACTTCTTCAAGGGTAAAACTCATCCATAATGGATTTACAAAACCCCTTAATCAGCCCAAAGACTCAAAATAAAATAAAAGTGCAAGTTCAGCCCAAACTAGTCCTATGGTCGAAAAAGTAAGACTAAAACAATAAAATTGGAAGCGAATATATTTTGCAAATGCTTAATATTATGATCTTCTTAAATGGGTAATTGTCCTTGAAGACAATTTCCTTGATGTAACTCTCTTGGATCAAAATATTAAGGGCTTCATTATGTTTCCTTTGTTCTTGCTCTTGCCTTAGGACCATCCAACATGTCTTGCCAAAGGATGTTAGCTATCAATAGAACCTTAAACAAGTCCTTGGTGAACTTGTTCAATTTGATGGACCTAGCTTTGCCCATAGGAGGATTCTTCATGGGCTCATCAACCTTATATAGCCTTGTGCCTTCAAATTGGCCTCAATGCACATTATTTAACCCAAATATGTGCTCTTCATGGATGGGCTCTTCATGATAGGCATCCTCAAAGTTGGATAGTGTGAGTGAGGACCTTAGGATCATATCAGGTCCCTTTTGAATTTGTCTCGTTTCTTCCCCATCCAATTGGTAAATTATATTGTACAACTAGGAGTATGTACTCCTAGTAGTGTTGGCCCAATAGGAATAAATCATTTAATGCAGTGGCCCCCTGAATTCGCCTCATTCCCTCCCCCCCTCTCGTAACTAATGATCTCCTGTTATTTGTCAAAAATGCACCTTTCAATGTACTCATAGTTGTACTATATAACTGTTAAACTTAAGTGTTTAAATCTCGGTTTTAATAATAACAAAACTAATATATGAAACTAATAATTTCTTAAATTGTCCAAAATTATTTTTTGTAGAAAGTGCAATTTTTCATATTGATACATTCAACTCAAAATGAGCATAACTTTCGTTTCACTCAGCCAAAAATCAATATTTCATATGTTTTGAAAACATCTTTCAATTGTCTAAATAATTGTGTCTAATAGACAATGTGAAATTCCAATGGAATTTTGGTGAAAGTAAACGAAAAAAGAAACTATGTCACAACAATATTACAGTTCAGTAAATTAGATGTAATTTGAGCTATAAAAGTCCAAATCAACTGATTTTGACGGTCTTGGAAAGCTAAGATAAAGATATACAACATTGATTTCTCATACAAAAGTCAAAAGCTACTGCAAGAAGCCAAAAAAATAGAAGGAGTTCAGAGTATGTCAAATCACCTTTGGAGCCAAAATTCAAGTGTTTGAATTGGAGTTCAAATTCGCCTATAAATAGAGACCATAAGTGAAGACATTCAAGACACACAAGCTATCAAGTCATTGTTATTATTGTAAAATTCTCTCAATTTTTCAAGTGCTCATTTTCAAATTTTACTTTCAAGTTCTAGTTATGTTCCAAAGTGTTTTAGTTTATTTTCCAAGTGTCAATCTTAGACTAGAATCTTGTCACTTGTAAACCATAAACCCTTCACACACAAAAAGGTTTTATTATTCTTGAAAGTAAGATGTTGCAAGTCAAGAACAAGTTAGAGGGTGAGTAGGTAAGAACCTCGTAGTAGAGTTACTAAGTTGTTCTTGGGAGATTTGTAAATGTTTGAATTCCACCTTAAGAAACTTTTGTTTCTTTGAGAAAGAAATAAGAAGGGCTTCAACTTTAGAAATTGGGGAGTGGATGTAGAGCTTGTAAGGGGGTTATAAGTTTGAACCACTTTAAAAATCTTGTCTCTTTCATTGCATTTCATTTTGCATCCATACTCTCTATTCTATATTTCTTGCATCATAAAACATCTTCATTAGACTTGTTCAATTCAAGTCTTACATTTTTAATTTCAAGATTTTATTTAAAACTTGTCCTTATTTCAAATCTAGCTTTCTTTAATTAAGGATTTACTTTATCTTAGATTTGTCCTTAATCAACTATAGACTTTTCCTTATCAATGAAAATTATATGCCCCGGCCCGGTCAAAAAACTCACTTTCGTGCTACGCATTCCAGAATCAGAATCTTTGACCAAACCTAGACTCTAGCACAATTGCTATTCCAATCCTTGCTTGAAATAACATTGCACAAGATCTTGGTTTGTACTTATTCGATTTATCATGCAACAATAATTTTCTAATTAAAGTGGAATCATAGAAAAGTACCTCTTGAAGAGTGTTAACTCAGGTGATCGCTTGTATGACTCAAGACTTTGATCGCACGTTGTATGGGCAACGATCTAGCAAGCAATTGATCAGCAATCAACACAACTGGTTCACCAGAAAAAATTCAGCAACCAACTGTCTTGCGCGTGATGATCACGCGCCACCTAGGCCGGAGAGAAGAACTTCACGCACCGCCGGAACTGGAGAAAAATCCAGCCGCCTAAAAGCTCTAAAAATTCGGACTTGAGAGATGAATTTTATCTCTCTAGAATTTTCTCTCTCTAAGTTTTCTTGTATTGAAAACTAATGAATTGTGTGTTATGTAATTGCTAATCCCTTGTCTATATATAGAGTTACAAGAGAGACCCCAAGTTGGTTTAGGATTGGCATTCCTAATGAGTTTAGATAATTAATTAGTTTTCAAATCCAATTAGGTTACTAATCTAATAGGATAATCTAAATCTAATTAGATTTCCTAATCTCTAGGATTTTCTAATTCTAATTGAAACTTAAGACTTAATTAATTAATTAAATAATTCCACTTTGTTAATTCCTTAGTTAACCCTTAGGAATAATCAATTAATTAATTAATTCTACTTATTCAATTAACCCACTACAAAATTAATCGTACCACTAACGGATTAATTTTGGCACTACCATCCTACACAAGAATTGCTTCCGGAACAACTAAATTAATTTATTCTTAATCTCTCCACATCAAAGATATAGTGCTCGTTAATTTATAAATTTACTGATAAATTAATTAATTAACTTCTTTAATTCCAAGACTAATACCACTCGACCTTTTTACTATACCAGATATAAGTCCACCGGCCGGGTTTAGTATAATAAACATAACGAGCTCATCTCGGGAGCACCATCACCCCGGACGCATCGGTACATGGTTTTCTTTCTATAAGCAGCAACACACCAAGTAACTAAACACGCGTACCCAACCCACCGAGACTATTGGGCACAATTGACCTCACCCATTAGCATATCAAAGTACACTATGTCTAATCCTCATGCTCACTCAAGTCTAGGGATTAAGATATAGAATATTAAGAACGATTTTTCTATTAAATCAGTACAAGATAAATCATTCTAAATGGTCAAGTTCAATATGCCCCGGGCATATCTATATGATTTAATTAGTTTAGACAAACTAATTCTCTGAATTTCCTAATAACCTAAACCGACAGCTTGTCCAAAACTGTCTCGGTTACGAACCTCATTTATATATATTATGTCTTTTAACCAATGATGAGATCTACTGTGTCACACCAGACACCTCATCATCTAACTACATAATATAAATGGACTAAACATGCACAACATATAAACCAAAACATTAAATTGATATATTAACTGGGAAAAAGTTTAATACAAGCATAGCTTTAGTATTCAAACCTAACAATCTCCCACTAATATTTAAGTTGTGCTTTAAGTACATACCTACATTCAATCTTTTACACTCTACAATATGTCTAGAAAAACTATCATGGCTCTCCCAAGTATCTGATCCCCATGCCCTTCACGTGAGCCTCAAAGACTTTTGAAGTCAATGTCTTCGTGAACGGATCTGTAAGGTTATCCTTTGATGCTATCTTAGCCATGACCATGTCTTCCCTCTTGACGATGTCTCGTATTAGGTGGTACTTGCGCTGTATATGTTTACTTGCTTTGTGGGCTCGTGGTTCCTTCGAGTTTGCTACTGCACCGTTGTTATCACAATACACTGTGATAGACTTCTGCAAACCAGGAATCACATCTAAGTCCACTAGGAAGTTCTTGAGCCATACTGTTTCTTTCGTTGCCTCTGATGTGGCAACGTATTTAGCCTCCATGGTGGTGTCTGCCACGCATTTCTGCTTGACACTCCGCCAAACTATGGCTCCTCCTCCCAAAGTAAACACATACCCTGAGGTAGACTGGCTCTTGTCCCTGTCGCTTTGGAAATCTGAATCTGTGTAACCTCGGGGTTCCAGCTCAGATGCTTGATAGACCAACACTTGGTCTCTCGTTCTGCGCAAATACTTGAGAATGCATTTTACTGCCTCCCAATGAGCTTTTCCGGGGTTACTCTGTATATGCTTACAATGCCAACGGCATAACAGATATCAGGTCTGGTACACAACATGGCATACATGAGACTTTCTACTGCAGAAGCATAAGGAACTGTCTTCATGGCCTCTATCTTATCAACAGTCTTGGAAAACTGTTCTTTAGATGTATGCGCTCCATGTCTGAAAGGTAGAAAACCTTTCTTGGAGTTCTGCATGTTAAAACGGTCCAGAATCGTATCTATGTATGAAGCTTGGGAGAGCATTAACGAACGTTTCCTACGATCTTGAATTATCTTGATCCGAAGGATATGTCCCGCTTCTCCTAAGTATTTCATATCAAACTATTTGGAAAACCATGCCTTTACGTCTGATAACACTTTCTTGTTGTTTCCAACCAATAGAATTTCATTTACGTAAAGCACAATAAACACCATCGTGTTTCCATCACGTCTGTGATATGCACATTGCTCATCCGGACACTGAGTAAATCCATAGGACTGGATTACCTCATCAAACCGGATGTTCCAAGATCTGGATGTCTGCTTAAGTCCGTAAATGGACCTCTTAAGCCTGCAAACCTTATACTCTTGGCCTTTCTCAACGAATCCCTCTGGTTGCTGCATGAAGATGGTTTCCTCAAGACTTCCATTAAGGAAAGCTGTCTTGACATCCATCTGCCATATCTCATAATCTAAATGAGCAGCTATGGCCAAAAGAATCCGGATCAACTTAAGTATGGCCACCGGGGAGAAGGTTTCCTCATAATCGATTCCCTCTTTCTGAGTATACCCCTTCACCACAAGCCTAACTTTAAAGGTTTCAACATTTTTGTCAGGTTCTCTCTTGCGTTTGTAGACCCACTTACATCCAATGGGCTTAAACCCATCAGGCAGGTCCACAAGCTCCCAGACTTGATTGTGGTCCATCGACCCCATCTCGGATATCATTGCTTTTCACCAAGATTCTGCATCTTTATCTCGGAGAGTCTCATTGTAGTCCACTAGGTCAGGCTCAGGCGCGCCTGGGACTAGGTCTGAGGCCTCTCTCATGCCAATAAACCTGTCGGGTTGTCTTATAACCCTCCCACTACGATGAGGCACCATCTATGTAGACGCATCATCTGTGATATCTTGTGCAGTGTATGGTGTATCTACTTGTGCTGGTGCATCAGGATTACTAGTTTGTCTCCTAAGCTCTTTTAGTACTATCTTGCTCTTGGGCTTGTGATCTAGGATATAGTCTTCCTCTAAAAATCTAGCATTGGTACTAACCACCACCTTCTGATCTTTAGGACTATAAACAGACCACATTTCGTTCCCCGAGGATATTCTATAAACAGCATTACTTCCGTTCTCGCATCTAACTTAGCCGCATATGCCTTAAGCATATGTACTGGGCAACCCCAAATTCTGAGATCTCTTAGACTGGGCTTACACCCGTTCCACAACTCTACCGGGGTTAAAAGCACGGTTTTAGATGGTACAAGATTAAGGATGTACATTGATGTTTCTAAGGCATATCCCCAGAACGAACTTAACAAATCACTATATCTCATCATTGACCTAACCATTTCTATGAGAGTTCGGTTCTTTCTTTCTGCTACACTATTCTGCTGTGGTGTGCCAGGTGCAGACAACTGAGACTGAATTTCAACCTCGCTGAGGTATTCTCAAAATTCATGGGACAGGTACTCACCACCATGATCTGATCGCAGTGTCTTGATACTTTTACCGTGATATTTCTCCACATCTGCCCGATACTCTTTTAATTTACTAAAGCATTCGGACTTGTGGCGCATTAGGTAAATATATCCGTACCTTGAGTAGTCATCCGTGAACGTCACGAAATACTCAAACCCACCTCGTGCCTGGACCAACATAGGTCCACACAAGTCGGAGTGAATCAACTCTAATACTTCTTTGGATCTATAACCTTTCGCCTTAAAAGGTCTCTTGGTCATCTTACCTTCCAATCAAGATTCAAAGGTTGAATTACTGTCAATCTCTAATGAACTTAAAGGTCCATCATTGACCAACCTTTGAATCTTACTAAGGTTTATATATCCTAACCTGAGATGCCAAAGGTAGGTTTGATTCGTTTTAGAAGGTTCTTTTCTCTTATTAGTGTTAGATGATGCACTATCTATCTCTATGTTTTGCACAACAGGGGAGATTGATTTAATTATAAACAAATTGTCAGCTAATGAACCAGAACAAATAAGTTTGCCATCTTTTCTAATAATAACAGAATCATCAGAAAAAATAAACTTATAACCATTCTTTAAGAGTTTAGAAACCGAAACAAGGTTCTTCTAAAACTCGGTACATAAAGATAATTAACTAACTCTAATCTAGAATTTTTGAAATTTAGAGTAACAACTCCCACTACTTCTACTGACACTCTTGTAGTGTCGCCCAAATAGATGTCCAGCTCGCCTTCTCTAAGCTTTCGAGTTACTTGGAACCCCTGCAAAGAATTACAAACATGATCAGTGGCTCCTGAATCCACACACCAAGTATCTGTTGGAATCACATCTAAACATGTCTCAGTAATTAAGGCAGAAACTGTCGTACCTTTAAACTTTGGACAATCCTATTTCCAATGTCCCGTCTTTCCGCACTTGAAGCAATTGCCTTTGGGCTTGCTCTTTTTTGCGATTTCAAGATTGGCAGCAAGTTTCTTGGCATTCTTCTTCTTCTTGCTCTTGCCTTTAGGCGCAGAAGAAGAGCTTGAAGCCTTCACTGTGACCAAAGCTTGCTTCTTCTCGTGGAAGATGCCTTCGGCAGACACTAATGTTGTTAAGAGCTCGAGTACACTCTTTGGTTCATATTATAGTTGACCCGAAACTGCTCAAAACTAGAGGGTAGACTCTAGAGGATAATATCGATCTGACTTTCAGGGTCTATCTCTCCCCCCAACACCTTTATCTCATTAATCATGATCTCTCACCGATGAGCCCTCAGCCATTCTGGTATTCATGATCTTTCTCATGGCTGATTGCCTAGCTGTCCTGCCTTGATGAGCAAATATCTCCCTTAAGTGAGCCATCATGTTAAAAGCAGATACCATAGGATAAAGCTGATGTTGCAGCACATTCGTCACAGAGGCCAGAATGTAACACCGCGCCATCTCATCCACTTTTCTCCACCTTGCATAGGCATCCCTATCCTCTTGAGAAGAATCATCATTTGGCACATCTGGACAGACTTCGATGAGCACAAACTTGTACTGCTCAGCCGTCAGGACAATGTCCAAATTACGACTCCAATCGACATAATTAGGACCAGCTAACTTGTTGTCTTTCAAAATTGTAGCTAAAGGATTGAATGTCATATCGAATACTAAAAATTAAATAAACAGATAATGTTTTAGTGCATATCCTAGAATTTCGAAATTAGCAAGAAATTCTAACAATAATTGACTTCCCTCAAAACAATAATTTAAACCACCGACATCTCATTCACCGGGATTCTCGCAAGTCACGATAGTGTGGACGTTTACGCTAACCCACATTCGTTTGAGAAGAACCAAGTTCATTAACTACACTATCTGACCAAACGATCTATTGATCAATGTAGTTAATAGTCGGTGCTTTCAGCCGTACAAATAAGTAGCGTAACCTCGATGGGAGGAATACTACAAATCGTACCCTAAGTGTGTGCCATTACGTGAATTCTAAGCTTGTTACCTTAGGATAGTGCGCCTCAGATGGAGAGGGTATCATATTTCTCCTACTTAAACTTACTCTAGTCATCTTACTCAGAAATTCATAATCTAGCGATCTCGTGGTTTGACTCATCCGAATGAAGGAAGGCCATAATGCCAACGCGCAAGTCCACCCACATCACATATGAACTCGTAATGGTGGCTATGAGAATATTAAACCCCCGCTCCCACTTAGATTTCTAAATTGAGGGTTTTTTCGGTTTTAACATACAATTAACTAATCCTAAGTTATATGCAAACATAAAACCATCATGCTTTAAAATCATGCATCTAAAATACAGCACAAAATTTAAAGCAAAAAATTAAAAACATAAATACGGGAAATAAATTCAAAAAATAAATTTACCGACTATCATGGTTTTAATCGCTTCCACTTCTGCCTTAATCTTGTGTCTCGTCATGCCACTCGATTGATTGAGTTTTGAACTTCAAAAAAAATGAACTTGGAGGAAAAACCGGGCCAAACGCCCCACAAACGGGCCACGCACGCAGCCCTTATGGGTCATGCGCGGCCCAGCAGCGCGCTGCTGCTAGGATCGCAGTTGCTGCCGCTCGCCTGCGAAGCTGCGATGCTGTCGACCGGCGACTTCTACCGGCGATTTTTCACTGGCGCTGCTGGTCATCTCCGATCCCTCATTCACTTTTTTCATGTTATTTGGTCTTCTTGTAATTCGTTCTGGATTTTCCTGAGTTTCTACGAATTATCGATAACCCAAAACCCACGAATTCAAGTTGCCCATCATAACGCCTTTGATTACAAAAATTAATTCTCCTACTACAAGGCTTTCTAGAAAATTAAAAAATTGAATTACATAGAAAAAATCCTACTACAGATTTGATCTAATCAGACACGGCTTCCAGCACGTAGTTATACTATTACAAGTATTCATAATAAAACCAAACCCGGACATGTCCCGGGATTTAATTAAAAACCATACAAACACAACCATAATAGTCATGATTTCTAAAGCTCCTGCAAATAAAACCATGTAATAAATCGAACAAGCACAAAACCCAAAACTAGGCTCTGATACCAATTGAAAGATTATCTGCCCAGACCCGGTCAAAAACTCACTTTCGTGCTACGCATTCCAGAATCAGAATCTTTGACCAGGCCTAGACTCTAGCACAATTGCTATTCCAATCCTTGCTTGAAATAACATTGCTCAGGATTTTGGTTTGTACTTATTCGATTTATCACGCAACAATAATTTTCTAATTAAAAGTGGAATCATAGAAAAGTACCTCTTGAAGCGTGTTAACTCAGGTGATCGCTTGTATTACTCAAGACTTTGATCGCACGTTGTGTGGGCAACAATCTAGCGAGCAATTGATCAGCAATCAACACAACTGGGTCGTTGGAAAAAATTCAGCAACCAACCGCCTTGCGCGTGATGATCACGCGCCACCTAGGCCGGAGAGAATAACTTCACGCGCCGCCGGAATTGGAGAAAAATCCAGCCGCCTAGAAGCTCTAAAAATTCGGACTTGAGAGATGAATTTTATCTCTCTAGAATTTTCTCTCTCTAAGTTTTCTTGTCTTGAAAACTAATGAATTGTGTGTTATGTAATTCCTAATCCCTTATCTATATATAGAGTTACAAGAGAGACCCCAAGTTGGTTTAGGATTGGAATTCATAATGGGTTTAGGTAATTAATTAGTTTCCAAATCCAATTAGGTTACTAATCTAATAGAATAATCCAAATCCAATTAGATTTCCTAATCTTTAGGATTTCCTAATTCTTTAAGACTTAATTAATAAATTAAATAATTCCACTTTGTTAATTACTTAATTAACCCTTAGGAATAATCAATTAATTAATGAATTCTACTTATTCAATTAACTCAATACAAAATTAATCGTACCACTAACGGATTAATTTTGGCACTACCATCCTACACCAGAATTGCTTCCGGAACAACTAAATTAATTTATTCTTAATCTCCCCACATCAAAGATATAGTGCTCATTAATTTATTAATTTACTGATAAATTAATTAATTAACTTCTTTAATTCTGAGACTAGTAGCACTCGACCTTTTTACTATACCGGACATAAGTCCATCGGCCGGGTTTAGTATAATAAACATAACGAGCTTATCTCGGGAGCACCGTCACCCCGGACGCACCGAGACTATTAGCCACAATTGACCTCACCCATTGGCAGATCAAAGTACACTATGTCTAATCCTCATGCCCACTCAAGTCTAGGGATTAAGATATAGAATACTAAGAACGATTTGTCTATTAAATCAGTACAAGACAAATCATTCTAAATGGTCAAGTTCAATATGCCTCGGGCATATTTATATGATTCAATTAGTTTAGACAAACTAATTATCTGAATAACATAATAACCTAAACCGACAGCTTGTCGAAAACTGTCTCGGTTACGAGCATCATTTATATATATTATGTCTTTTAACCAATGATGAGATCTACTGTGTCACACCAGACACATCATCATCTAACTACATAATATAAATGGACTAAACATGCACAACATATAAACCAAAACATTAAATTGATATATTAACTGGGAAAAAGTTTAATACAAGCATAGCTTTAGTATTCAAACCTAACAATCATGTCAAAGACTTATCCTTAATCAAGTCAATAATTGAACTTTATTTTAAATTATTTAATTTTTAAACTTGTTCATTTCAAGTCAAAGATTTGTCCTTAATCAAGTCAATACTTGAGTTTTATTTTAAATTATTTAATTTCAAAACTTGTCTTTTTCAAGTCGCATACTTGATCTTTATTTTAATTTGATTATTATATATTGTGAACTAACAATTTCTTGTTTCCTTATATACTTTTTATTGTTGACTAATCTTATTATTCTTGTTTTCATCATATTTTAATTTAAACTTATTTGTTATTTGTTTCATATACATAGATAGTCATTGTTTATTGTAAAAAAAAATTATTTTAAGATTTGCTCAATTTTAAGTAAATTTTTTAAACAACCTAATTCCCCCCCCCCCCTCAGGTTGTGTTATTGATTTTCAATAACAATGGCCCCTAACTAATGTGCTCCTGTCATTTGTGAAAAATGCATACTATATACTAATTGACGTGTAATAAGTTTAGAATTAACGCATTATTTTATTTTAATTGGAGGTCTATTTTATGAACTTTATGGATTATTTATGCGTTATCAATGGAGCAAAGTAAGCGATTTGTACTGTTTTTAGAGGAAATCGAGAGTTTTGGGCAGATTGAAGAAATATTAAATTAAGCTTGCTAGGAGAATTATTTATGAATAAAATAAATACTCAATTGGGCTTTATGTTTAGACCAGTTAGATTGGATTTACAATTATAATTATTTTAATTAGTTTGCAAAACTAAATAGGAATTATTTAAGTTAAAATTAGTTTTATATTATAATATATATGTGGGCCACATTAGGGGTTAGTGTATACATATATATATATATATATATGTATATATATATATATATGTATATATATATATATATATATATATATATATGTTAGTACGTAAATTAGGGAGTAGTTCTTGGACAACAAAAGTCGGCCACTTCTTGGATTTGGGTAAAGTTTTCTTTCCTTTCTCTTAAATCTTTATTATGTATTTTAATTAGATTTGACAGTGATTAGATTTAATGAACCTATAAATTATTTAATTTCATAGTATAATTATGTGTTAATTATTTTTGAATATTTATTTTGATTTATGCTATTTGATTTATATTACAGTCAAATAATTTATTTGATTAAGTCGAATTATCTTGTGTTGAATTTTCTTATTGTTGATTTAACCAAAAGATAAATTGATTTGTCTATAACTTTTAAATTTGATATAATATAATTTCAATTAGGATAATCCCGTAAGGGCTTACGAATTTGCTAATTAGAGTTGAAGAGGTTAAAAAGGTGAAATCTTTTAAGATCTAGAACACTAATAAACAGGTTGCAGCAATAAATAGGTTGAATTAATAAGTGTGATGAATTGACTAATAAGGTCGGTAAATTCAATTGGTTTGAATTGAGCCTCCTAATTGGTGAGATAATGACATGTTGATTAAATTGGCATATTTGCATCTAATTATTTTTAACTGTTGATTTGTGAAGCACTATGAGATTAAAGAGTTTATGGGGATTCTAATCTAAGTACTACATTAGAAATTTTATTATTTGTTTATTTTTATTGTGTTTGCTAGTTTAATTAGTTAATCAATTCTCATAACCCCCTTTATACGCTAGATAATAAGAAAGATGTTAGTACTAATACATAGTTCCTGAGGAGACAATCCTACTCACTGTTGTGATACTGAAATCTGTTAGAGTGGGTCTTTTATATTTGTTGGTTTGACACCCATCAACTTGTGCTTGTTTGGTTTTTCTCTTTTTATTTTTTGGATCTGTAGTTTGGAGTGATGAATTTGTCCTCAAAAATTAAGTCCATCAATGCTCATAACGACGAGTTCGTATACGGTAGACCTATAGAACTACCGTGAATTTTACTCCTACTGTAGCGCGCTACAGTAACGCGCTATAGTTGCGGGCTACAATTTTTTTTTGACGCACAACCATTTTTTTTTAAAAATACTTTTTTTAAAAAAATAATAAGACAGTAGATATCAAATCAATATACTATAGATATCAGATCAATAATATAAAAGAAATTATACAATAGAACTAATACATACTTAACAAGGGAGATCACATCATGATTATATAGACATCATATCATAGAATACTAGACATCAGATCAACAGACTATAGATATCAGATCAAGAATATAAAAGAAATCATACAATAGAACTAAAACATACTTAACAAGGGAGATCACATCATGATTATATATACATCAGATCAGAGAATACTAGACATCAGATCAATAGACTATAGATATCAGATCAAGAATATAAAAGAAATCATACAATAGAACTAAAATATACTTAACAACGGAGATCACCTCATGATTACATAGACATCAGATCAGAGAATACTAAACATCAGATCAACAGACTATAGATATCAGATCAAGAATATAAAAGAAATCATACAATAGAACTAAAACATATTTAACAAGGGAGATCACATCATGATTATATAGACATCAGATCACAGAATACTAGACATCAGATCAACAGACTATAGATATTAGATCAAGAATATAAAAGAAATGATACAATAGAACTAAAAAAACATACTTAACAAAGGAGATCACATCATGATTATATAGACATCAGATCACAGAATACTAGACATCAGATCAACAGACTATAGATATCAGATCAAAAATATAAAAGAAATCAAACAATAGAACTAAAACATACTTAAAAAGGGAGATCACATCATGATTATATAGACATCAGATCAACAGACTATAGATATCAGATCAAGAATATAAAAGAAATCATACAATAGAACTAAAACATACTTAACAAGGGAGATCACATCATGATTATATAGACATCAGATCACAGAATACTAGACATCATATCAACAGACTATAGACATCAGATCAAGAATATAAAAGAAATGATACAATAAAACTAAAACATACTTAACAAGGGAGATCACATCATGATTATATAGACATCAGATCACAGAATACTAGACATCAGATCAATAGACTATAGATATCAGATCAAAAATATAAAAGAAATCATACAATAGAACTAAAACATACTTAACAAGGGAGATCACATCATGATTATATAGACATCAGATCAACAAACTATAGATATCATATAAATAATATAAAATAAATCATAAAATAGAACTAAAATATACTTAACAAGGGATATTAAATCATGATTATATAGACATCAGATAACAAAATAGTAGACATCAGATCAACAGACTGTAGTTATCAGATCAAAAATATAAAAGAAATCATATCATACAACAAAAATATCCATAATATGTATCACAATATCTAAAATTATTTAATTATAAAACAAATAAAATAATAATTTAAAATATTTTTTTTATAAAATTCAAAAACATTAGAAAAATACTGAATTGTTTAGAAAAAAACGGACGCAAAAAAAGTCTCGAGGAGGAAGGCAAAAAAATAAAATAAAAAATAACAAAAGTAAGGAAAAAGGAATTGAAGCAAAATCTCATGAAGGAATTGTTTAAAAATGGATATCTCCGCTGAGCGCGTCTCACTGGGGGCTGAAAAAAAATTTTCACCCGCGCCACTCGTCCTCCTTTTTCCTATAAATAGCCCATCATAAAAAATTTACTATTTTTTGGGTAAGAATAAAATTGAATGATGGTCCTATAGGACCACCATATAAATTACCCATAACGACTGGTTTTGACGAGGTGACCATAGATGAGACAAAAATGACAAATTTAGTGACTTTGTTTTTTATAAGTTAATGACAAAAATCTGAATTTCACCATAGTATGGTGACTTAGTTTGGATTTCAGACACACACACACACACTCTCTCTCTCTTTCTCTCTCTCTCTCTCTCTCTCTCTCTCTCTCTCTATATATATATATATATATATAACATTACTTGATGATGATACACGAAATTTTATTTTAGTTTTTTTAACATTTTATTTTTCTAAGTTGTTTTTTTTTTTTTTGGATTTTCCTTTTATTTCTTTTTTTTTGGTGAATTACATTTATTTCCCCGTGATTTGGTAAAATTATCGATAATATATCACATTCTTGAAAATAACAAAAAAATCCCTTTGACCGTTTTATCATGTAAATGAACAATGAAAAAGTATGAAAATAAGAAATGTCCAAGTTATTTGGTCACTTAAAGCAAAAAATTGGAATTATTAAAGACGAAACTCATCCTACAATAACATTATAAAAGAAAAGTAAGGTTCGTTTGATAAAATTTAATTTGAGGTCTGAAATCTAAATTCTGAAAACTAAATTCATTAAGTTAAATTGTTTGATAAAATTAGAAAATATATATGAAGTTTGAAGGCTGAATGCTGAAGTTTGAATTCTGAAAGTTGAATAATGAATTCTTGAAATCTGAATTGTAAAATAAGCTTATAAAATTAAATAAATTTTAAAATTTAAACTAAATTACCTTTTTTAAAAAAATTTTAGATACATATTTTTTTAATATAATATAATTTTTAAAGAGTGAATTTTAAAATAGATCATCTTATTTTGTTGAAATTCAACTTTTGATTACTATTTTTTAAAAATTCTAATTAAAATTATTAACATTTTATTTTTGTTCAATTTTGATCATTCCGTCGAATTCAGCCGTTAATAGCCTTAACGGACTTGTTTTGTGAGGGTAAATTAGTCAATTTCCTTTTTTTTTTTTTTTGTATTGATCACTTTTCTATTTTTTTCCCTTTTTTTTTTTTTTTTTCTTCTCACGGCTTCCCCATCTCTCCGAACAAACCGCCCGTCGATTTCTTCACTTTCTCGACCTCTTACTCCGTCGCCTGTATCTTGTTCGCTCCCCACCTCTACCACCCCATCCCCATCTCCATCTCCATCTCCGCCAAGCTACTCTGATTTTTGGTTTTTTTTTTTTTTTTTAGCGGCGTTATATTACCTACTTTATGGAGGAGGGGATTTAGTATTCTATTTCTATTAATTTCAAATCAATTTGAGAAGCAAAGCACGCCGCTAGGGTTTTTGCACTTTTATTGTTCTGAAAAGTTTTGAAACTAAAAGGGCTCCATCCAAATTGCCCACCGGATTTTCCCCATGGATCTTCTTCCTCGCCCAAGAAATTACTTTCCAGGGTTTACAAATGCCGAGATTTATTTTCCCCTTCTTCATTTTCTCTCTCGGGTTTTGAAGGGGGAGGGATTGGGTAAAGATTTATTTTTTCGTTTGAAAGAAATTTGTGTTTTGATAAAAGATTTTGGATGATCGTTGAAAATTTAACTGATTTCGGGTTAAATCATCTTTAATAACTTGTGGGATCCTTGAAAAATTGCCATTTGTGTGTTTCTATACATGCCAATTTCATTGCTGTTCTTTTTCCTAACTGAGGCGTGAACTGAGGTTAGTGTGGGATGTATTTGATGATGTTTTGTGATCCTGTGGATTTAAACTTACTATTTTTTAGTGCACATTTTTTGTTCTAGTGTCCTCTGGAATAGGTGAAATTCGGAATAGATCAACCATGAGCGACCCAAGCAGTTTGGTTATGAATATTATTTTTGGTGGAGAGATATGGCAACAAATAGGTGTTTAGCAAGAGTTGCTGTTGGCGGCACTATCGGCGGAAAAGAAATGAATATTATTTTTGGTTACTTGTGCGTTTGAATGGTTTAATTCCAAAAAAATTCACAGCTTGATATTGAAAAGGAAATCATCATAAAGTTGTCTTTGAACATGAAGAAAAGAAAAGAGGCGGAGCCACTGTTCTCACCCTTGAATGGTCACTTTGTCTGCCGGTTGGTTATTGATGTGGGTTCTATTGTGCTGAATTGGTTTATTAAACAGACATATGAATCTCACCGTAAAATAAACAAAAGTAAGTTTCATCCCACTTTGTTGATTTCACTGTTCAAACCCAATGTTTTAATCAAATTTTGGTTCAGGAAATATCAAATATCCATAGTTTTCAACACTTCAAGAAGCAATACAACCTCTACCTATCTCTTACGCTTGAGGGTCTTCAATTGCTTGAAGATAGCAACGGAAAGTTTGGTACTGTCCTTTTGTTTTGTCGGCACTTCACCACTGCACTAAATTTTGGGAGAATTTGCTACCCTGCCCTAATTAACTTCAAAGGTGAGTGGCGGCTCCTCTTTGTTTCCTTCTTGCTCCCTCCGCCTACATTTAATCCTTTTATTATGCAAAATTCAAAATTTTTTCTTGTTTTCGGAGTTGGGCCTCTGTTATTGGCCTGCTAGATGCGCTTGCTTCCCTTCGTTATTCTTGTTCGGGCTTTTCAAAATTTTAGTTTTTCCCACTTTGATTCTGGTTTGAAAAAACAAAATCATGTTCAATTCCAACTGTCAAGTCGAACTCGTGTGCTTCCATTGTTAAGATATCTCGGGTGAAATATTCTCTCGAAAAATGTGTGTTTTTCTAAAAAAAAAAACACGGGACATTTGGATTCACGGAGGGTAATTGAATCCAATGGATCTCTTGTTATTTTTTTTGTGTAACACTCTCTATTACACCAATAAAGAAGTGATATGTGTCCAACTTAATAGGTAATATTTATGTTTTTCTTTTCTTTATATTTAACAAAAAGAAAAGTAGAAGAAAAAAAAATTCAATCTCGCCCATTTCTCTTCTCTCTCTCCGATATTTCTTTTACCGGCCACCACCTAAGAAAAAACGGTCTCCGTCACTACCGCCGCCCAAGAAGAAACCACCTCCGCCGCCCAAAAATAAACCACCACAGCTCCGTCACCCAAGAAAAAACCAATTCCACCAAAAAAAAAAACCACCGCACCACCACCACCCAAGAAGAAACCTCCTCCACCACCACCACCGCCAAAGAAGAAACCTCCACCAAAAATAAAACTGGATTGCTATTCGTATCACAAATTTGCTATTTGTATCACAAAAAAAAATAAAAATAAAATGACCAAAACGCCCTTATTATGGAATATTTTTAGAAAATACTAAGTACGGGACAAAAACGCACCAAAAATGCGTTTTGACCACAATCTGAAACGCATGAAAAAATTTTTATTACATTAAAAAATTAAGTACAATGACGTTTTTGATGACTGAAAACGTCAAAACTTAACGATTTTAACTACAGAAAACCAACAATTGAACGTTTTTTCATCAGAAAAAACGTCAAAAGGCTGCGTTTGTGCCATGGATGAAACGCTAAAACAGGGCGTTTCATCCATGGCTCGCTCGCCCAAACGGGGCGTTTCTGCCCAGCAGAAACTAAAAAAGGTTCAACTCCTCAGCCGCAGCATTTTCCCAAATTTTTCCTAAAAATTGCAGTTCGAAAACGCCAAGTGGTTTAGATTTTTTCGGCAAAAAATGCAGAAATGGACGGAGGAGATGGCGAATCATCACAAAGGCACGGGGCGGGCAAAGGTCTACTGATAAACAAGGTAAAAATCGTTATGAATTTTTGTTTTTTCTGCATTTTTGGGCATAATCGGCCCCCAATTTTTGGCGTTTATATACATTGAATCAGTGTTTATTTGCATTATTTTTGTTAGAAATATGTGTTTAGGTGCGTTTTAGGTATCTAGAAACACAATTTGGTATGGATTTGGTGCAAATAATCAGAAGAATGGCGGGTTTTTGTCTGCCGAAAACGCCAACCGATGGCATTTTGGGACTCAAAACGCCATCGGCCGGCATTTTGAGATAATCAAAACGCCATCGGCCGGTGTTTTGATTATCTCAAAACGCCGGTGGCCGGCGTTTTGAGTTATATAAAACGCCGGCCGAAGGCGTTTTGATTAGCTGAAAACGCCGTCGGCTGGCGTTTTATATACTTACAAAACGCAATTATGTTGCGTTTTGAAATATATAAAACACCGGCCGACGGCGTTTTTAGTCGATCGAAAAGTTAATTTTGTGCGTTTCATAGTAGTTAAACCGTAAATAGGTGGCCTTTTTTTTTCCTTGAAACGCTGATTTAGTTTGGTTTACAATTTGCACTTATTTAATTTGATTTAAATTCCACAATTGAATTTTACAATATAATAGCTTTGATTGATTGATTTATTTATTTATTTATTTATTTAGGGTGGCGCTAAGTTAAAGCCACAAGTAGATAGGCAGCGTCCCACAGCTTCTGCTAGAAGGCAGAAGGTACCTGTGACGAGGGGAGGAGGTAGAGGGATGGGTAGGGGTCATGGTGGAGGTGGGATTGTTATTTCTGAGGGAGGACTGGGAGGTGGTGGACGAGGAGGTGGTAGACGGGGAGGCGGTAGAGGAGTTGGAGGTGGCGATGACTCCTCATTTCAGTTGAGGGATGAGTATTACGATACTACTGATTCCGATGACACTGATGATAGTGAGGTGAGCATATTGGGCATCAGGAGGAGGATGAGCATCCGCATCATGCGGAGTATGAGCAGTCACGGCAAGAGGAGGCTAGTGGGAGTGGACGGCCAATGGAGGATCAGGGTGAGGGGGATACTTACGGAGGTGACCCTTCTCACCCACATGTTGAGAGGACCGTCCGGTATAGGAATCCAGACGACGGCCAGTTCGAGGAGGTGGATCCTGCTTCAGGTACGCGTTTTAATTTATATGTGTAATTATTTATAATAAGTAATTGATTTAATTTAATTGTTGATAAAATTAGAATTGTTTATTGATTGACTTAATTGTGTGTTTTTTATATAGTTCAGTAATTATTTTAATTTGTATATGTATTTGCTTGACTTATTTGTGTTTTTAGTTAATTATTTTAGTTGATTTAGATTACAAATTGCGTAAACTAACATGACGTAAAAAACCACCTATCACCATGGTAAAAAAAAAAAAAAATTCTGAACACGTTGAAAAACACCTATCATATGTAGTTGCTTATTGTACTTATTTGTTAATTACATTAATTTATTCTGTACTTATCACAATATCCTTGAAATCTAAATTGAATTAATTAATATAATTTAAAATTGAATTAAATTTTTTTGTTACATGTTCATTTTAATTTTTTAAATTAACTATCAAAAAAATGTCCAAACACATCGATCACCACGATGAAAAAAAAAACCCACTAGATTACCAAAATTGAAAGACAACCATCACCACGCACGGAATCAATAATCAACACTTATACCAAACTCTTATCACACAACCAGGACAACTATACCTGAATTAATTGATTTACGTTTAAATTTCAAATATATTTGTTCATACTTGTTTATTTTAAGTTGTTTATTTAATTTATACATTTAATTTACATATATATTTATATATATATATTTTTATCAATATAGTTCACCCTAGGAAGCGCGTGAGGCAGGATCGGAGTTGGATAGTTACAGGGCCCATTGAGGGGGGCCCTATAGATGATAGCCTCATACATAGCTTTTTAGGGCATGTGGTATCTAGATATTGGCAGGAGGGGGTGCCTACTAGATACCACCTTAGATGCCACAATAGAGGTAGCATGTATGACATGTTTGAGCGGTGGATCGCATCCATGACGGTGGAGGGTGCGCAGATTTTGAGCGGGACAGGACTTGGACACCTGCCCCGCATTATGCACCGGAGCATTGATGAGCCTCTCATCAATGCGTTTTTGGAGAGGTGGCAGCCGAATACGAACTCGTGTCACCTCCCCTTAGGAGAGATGACCATCCTCCTACACGATGTGTGGGAGATTTTGAGGATTCCAGTCGATGGTCGACTTATCACCGAGGTTACACCGGGGCCCACTATACTGTCATGGTCGAGAGGTTTGCTAGAGATTCTGCCAGAGAAGCATATAGACGTGGATTTGTATAGGAATGGCGAATTTTCTACTCAGCGGGTGATCGAACGGTGCATGCAGCGGGCCCGAGATGATTCGGATGTGGCCGTCTTAGTATGGAGCCTTATTGGGACTTGTCTGTTTACAGACAAAAGTTCCAATAAGTTTATGCTAACCCCTGTGGTACAGGTTAGGAAGGGGTTGGACCAGATTGGGCAGGAGGCATGGGGTACATCGACACTTGCATTCCTGTACCATCATCTAGGGTGCGCGAGTCGTCACGGGACGCAGAGCTTCGCTGGATGCATGACTCTATTACAGTCATGGATCTACGAGCATTTCCCCGATTTTAGACCCCATCCTATGCCCCTTCCTTTGCATGGCACGCAGGCGCGTGCATTGAGGTGGGCCATCGACAGCCACCGGGGCACAGAGCAGCGCTTAGCCTCCATACGCTTTGCGCTTGACGAGATGATAGCGGACATGGTTAGTAAATATTTAGAAATTTTAACAATTATATTTTGGTTTAATATAGTTTCATATATTTTATTATTTCAGATTTTTAAATAATTTTCAAAGGTCACTTGGATGTCATACGGACGGACGCCATTTCGCGGACGCCGAGGACCCTGTACCGAGGACTAATTGCGTACAGGGATCACATCGAGCCTTACATTCCAGACCGATGCGTCCGCCAGCTTGGTTATGTCCAGTGGATTGCAGCTCGCTTCATCCGTCCGGGCAGGGATACTTACCGCGGCTACACAGGGAGACCATATGTGGTACGACATGCCGTTGAGTATGCCGAGTCTACATGGGAGGAGTTCGGCACGACGTCCATGGGTATTTCCCTCGTTGGCTGACAGCGGACCGGTGGAGCTGTTGCTCGGAGTGCTGCGGTCGACGGCTATTTGGAGTGGTTTCGTCCACGATCACGTCCGCGAGTACTTCCCATCGATTCCCAAGCTGTTATAGAGTCCCCTCGACCACGTCGCGCCGCCTCAGAGTTTGTAAGTATTCATGTTAATTTGTAAATTATTTTATTTATTAAATTCAATTCATTTTATTTGACTCTAATATATTGTTTGTATATTTGTAGTGGATGGGTCGATTTGGTCAGCTACATCATGCATTATTAGATGTAGTGCAGGAGAGTGTTCCAGATCTGTACGATGAGTTCGCACCTGCCACTGCAGATCTAGAGAATGAGTTCGACCGGTCGATCTGATTTTGTATTGTATTAGTTATTATCATTGTATAAATGATCAAATATTATATTATTTATGTGATGATTATATTTTATTGTCTTTTTCATACATATGTTGTATTTTATACGTATATTTCATCAAACATTCCACGTACCTAAAGAGTAACACAAATTGCGTTGACAACAAGCAAACAACTTAAAAAAAAATTTAAACAAATAAAAAAATGACAACACGTTGGAATTTACAAAATATTACAATAATGATAATAGTAATACAACATATTGCTCGATACAATATACATCCTAGCCATCACGTAGTGCAGTCCAAACATTAAATCTAGCAGCCAAATTTTCTGGTCAATCTCCTACACTTTCAGCATGACGCTGATGTTGCCAAACAAAGCTCAACGGCGGGATAGGGCACTCATCGACCACATCGACATGTACGTAATGGTTACCATTTACATGGGCAAACGCTATAACCCTTTCAGGTTGTGTGTTGCCAGTGGAGGAATACAAAGGTAATACAGAATAATTTCCATTTGAACGAGTACGGCTCAAATGTATTACCAGTGCATTTGTATAAGTGGTGAGAGGGAACAAATCCGTAGGTGTAGCCATCCAATGCTGCTCACCACAATCTGTGCCTTCAAAACTTATTCGCCTAAGTACCATAGCCACGTGATCACCATCAAGGGGACTCAACTCCAAAGATTGGAATACACCCCTATACCTATCCGGGTGGCTCGTAATCTCTCCACTCAATGACCTACGAGCTAATCTCCAATATTTCTCGTGGCCAAAAAGGTAAGTAGAAATTACTCGGAAGCCACAATGGCCATCCCCATTTACATATGACCAGCCTGTACAGTAAGGCTGGAAAAATGATGGCACACACTGAATTTCTCCACCAGAACCTGTCAAGTAATTATGTTTCATTTAATAAACATAACTGCATACTGTATATATACGTAAAAAAGTTATTAAAAAATATGCACCTTCATATTTTATTTTATTCAAAAATTGAAAAGGACTTATTTACCTGTCCTTAATGGAGAACCACCATCAAAACCTGTATGAATGCGGTGTGATCGCCCTGTCGAGCGGCCGGATGAACCTGAACGACACCTGCCACGTCGGCCACGTGTCGCTCTTTCTCGTGAACTCCACTCGCGCATTACAGAATGATGTAATCTACTTGGTGGTCGGCCCCTTGGGGTTCCCGAGATATCTGGCTCTCCAACATTGGCCATGTCAGGGTACATCTGCTCTACGTACGCCCTATTCAACAGACGGGCCAAAAAAGACGGACTGGTAGATACTGTAGGGACGACTTCCTCGTTGAAATACTTAACAAACAAATATATTAAATGTAAACTATTTTTAAAAAGTATGAAATGTCAAATCAATTGAATAATATTAAAGTTCATAATTTAAAAATGCACCTGATATCCTCATCAATGTAATTCGCATCCCCCTGTGATGGCACAATGGTCAACCTCTTCCAAAACTCATGCACGTGTGAAAGTAGGGGATATTCAGGCAATGACTGTGCCTTGAATATGTCACAAGCACAGGGAATCCCACGTGTCACCTTGGGCACACATCCACATTGCTCGAGTACTACGCCTGCCAACTTATTCTTTCGTCGAACTTCTTTCCTAACCAACTTCAAACAATGGTGTGACACGTACTTGTTCAAATAACAGTATGGAAATCCCTGCAAACTTGTTTGAGTCGTGGAGATGGAAGCCTCAAGAGAGCCTCTATAATAATGTCAATTAAAAATAAAATTAATTAAAACATTTGAAATAAATAGTAGTATACCAAAATTGAATGATATGAACTAATAATGAAAAAAAACTTAAACAATTAAATAATTAAACTAACCCGATGTGAGGGTACAAGTGGCTGAGATGAGAGTCGATCTTGGTGAACAAAGTGTCAAGGGAATTGGTGAAAGAATTAAGCTAATCTTTCATAGCAGCATGCGAAGCCTCTACTCTGTTAGTGGAAGTATTACCAAAGTGGAGAAATTGATTTGTCCAAGCTCGAACAAATTTCTCCTTGTGAATGAGCCATGTAGTCTCAAGATAATCAACAGCCAACGGCTCAATTAGAGTATACTTAACCTTGAAATTCTGCAATAAACGGTTAAACTCCTCTACTGTCGGAGCCTTAATAATTTTCTTCCACCAGCTGTCATGAATATCACATGTTAAGTTTTTGTTTCTTCTCCCAACATTTTTTTCCAACCACGCATTCACATCACGCCCAATATGCCACAAACATAACAAGTGATGTGAAGCAGGAAAATGATCCTTAATTGGTTGTAACAAACCCAACTCCCTATCTGTCACAATCACACTAGGTGACAAACTAGCCGGCAGCAAAAATCTCAAGTTCCTCATAACCCAGTCATATGTATCCTTTGACTCATTTCTAACAATAGCAAATGCAATATTGAAATTCTTATTTGTATGAGTCATACCTACCATCTCGACGACAGGCATTTGGTACTTGTTGGTCTTGTAGGTAGAATCAATCCCCACTACCCAATACCATCTGTGGAACATCTGAATTGAGGTTGGATGTGCAAAGAAGACATGTGTGATCTCATCAGTGTTCGCATCCTTGAGAATCTTGACATAATACTGCTTCTCCTCAACCAAATGCATAAATTGCTACCCAATATTCCTACTTTCTAATCCGGCGGTCTTCATCTCTCCTTTCAAATTGTACACTGATTTGATTGGTACATGGGAATCGGGAAACTGTTTATTAACAGCTTCCCAAACACAATTTGGCTTCACATTCGACCGAAGCATAAATTCAGCAACAGCCTTTGACTCTTTTGTAAAATGGCTCAACTGTCTGTGACCATATGGATGCCTTATACCTGTAAATACCATTTAGTTATAATAACAATTCATGCATACAACACATCAATCAACTTAATTACTATTATGCGCAAATAATGTAATACCAGTGTGATTGTGAGTTGACGCTGCTCCTGGATTTGTATAAACCTTGTGACGTCCCAGATCAATTCTCTTACAAGTCAACCTAAAGGGGCAATTAGTGCCGCTCCATCTTGTATTCTTCCATCTGGTTGGGAGAGGGGCTTTGGCAGGATCTCTCCATCGCTTGCACGAAAAGTAGTACGTCACAAATCCTGGATTACCTCCCCTCTTTGTAATTAGGAACTTCAGCCTCTTAGCTATTTTCTGGCAATATTTCAAGGCCTTGCCAATAGTGCGAAACTCTCTGTCAATCTTGAAATATCCACTCAAATCTGCGCCAGGTTCAAGTTCCACCGCCTCTCCTTGAGCATGATCCGCCTCATTGTCATCTTCATCCTCCTCTTCATCGTCCTCCTCCTCTTCATTCTCCGCCTCCTCTTCATCCTCATACACCTCCTCCTCCTCGTACTCATCATCGTCATCCTGTATGTGAATACACACATAAATTAAAACAAAATACATTTAATATTATATTATACAAAAACACAATCAAAATTACATACAAAACAGTATGTATGCAGTATGGTAAAAATTATCGTACAAAAACCAAAAAACAAAAAAAAAAAGAATTCTTACAATTATTTCTACAAAAAACACAGCACATTTGTGATTCTTGCAATAAAAAACGCAATATATTTTACATAAAATATGAAAAAACACTACAATTATGCGTTTCATGCAGCCAAAAACGCACCAAGATTTAGTTTCCAGCAACCTAAAACGTAACACTTTTTATATAATGCATGTAAAAAACGGAGCACTTTTTACATAACAGACGTACAAAACGCAACACTTTTTATATAGTAACTGTAAAAAAGGCTAAAAATTGACGTTTCTACCATGGTGAAATTGTTAAACTGCAGCGTTTAAACGCTTCCTAAACGTCATTTTAGCGTGTTTCCCCCTACATTATTTTTCAAAAAAAATATATAACTTTACGGTTCGAAAACTTACCATATCGTGATGATTCGCGTGCTAAATATTCTTTCCACGTCAACTGAATGATGTAACGAATGTTTTTTAACTTAAGAATTTGTTTGTATTTGTTTTTTGGATAGTTGTTGTGTATAAATTTTTCCTCCAATTCACATGAATGTATGTAAATGTTTTTGAACTTCTGTACATGTCAAAAACACACCATTTTTACGAGCGAACCATGGTTAAAACGCACAATTTTAACGATTTTATTGACTAAAAACGCATCATTTTAATGAGTGAACCATGGTGGAAACTTCCCGTTTTGACATTTTTGACGTCATAAAACGCTCTCATTCAGCGTTTTTAACCCATGAAAACGCAATTTGGCATAAATTTTGTATGTCCAAAACGTTTTTTCATTGCGTTTTGGAAGAGAAAAAACGCAATTTTGCCCCATTTTTTACATAAAATCTGTCGATTTATCAAGAATTTTGTTCATAAGGGCATTTTGGTCATAATTAATATTTTTTTTTATGATACAAATAGCAATTCCATGATACAAATAGAAAGTCCCAAAATAAAATCACTTAAGTTATGTTAACAAAAGAAGCTTCCGAATCACATACCCTGCAGCAGCACCGAGGGCTAGCAACAATTTTCTCAATTCTTATTTCAAGCGAGAACCAATTTCTTGCAAATCTAACCTCAATCTTCTCAGAACTTACAGCAAATTTTTCAATGCACCTTCCTTCCAAGCAATGACTCAAATTTGCTGAAACCCATCTCCAAAAGATTAAAGCTTTGGCCCCAAAACTCAACAAAACCAGTTCACAAAATACCCCCCAAAAGAAATAACAAACGATGAAACCATAATACTCCCCATATACACCACTGCAATGGATTACAGCACCAAAATAGACAAAAAAAATGAAAAAAAGAAAAAGCATCACACTGAAGCTGAAATTACACATAAACTGATTTTTCCCATCAAATTTAGATAGATTTCTCAACCCATTTTAAGGGCACCGAAGCTGACTAGAAAAATTTGCTGAGGTTATTGGGGCAGTGGTTGTTTCTTTTTGGATGGCGGTGGTGGCGGAGGTGATTTCTTCTTGGGTGGCGGTGGTGATGGAGGCGATTTATTCTTGGTGGTGGTGGCTGCGAGAGAAAATCGCAGAGGAGAGAAGAAAATGTTGAACTAATAGGTTATAAAACAAACGTGGCTGATAAGCGAAGAACAAAATCAGGAATTTTAACAGGAATTTCCAAGGCTTGTTTATAACAATTTTCTTAAGATAAATTTTCCCTCTGTACAAGTGTGCTAGAGACAACTTGGACAATTATCTCCCAGGATACAATGGAACACGTAAAGTCCGTTCGCACAAGAACTGCCTTACCAGCGAACGAAAGAAAAGTCTGAACACCAAAGGCAAGAAAACTTAAACTGTATAGAGAGAGCTGTAGAGGGAAGGATGAGAGAATGGATTGTAGTGTGTCCTTGGAGGCTGAAGGAGTGCTGTATTTATAGGCTGGAGGCTGGAGTTTTTCTTGGACGAAATTAAGGCACAGCTTAATTGTCCTTCAATCAACGAAATTAAGGAGCTTAATTGTCCTTCAATCATTCTTCACACGTTTTGGAATTGTTCATCATCAATTCAATGAGTTGCAGCAATTAGTATGCAAAATTGAAGTTGAAATTCAATCTTCTTACACCTATTGCTCTGCAGAAGGTCAAACTTCCAGCAATTAAGCAACACGTTTTATGCATTGATGCTAAAACGTTTCAATTCATTAATTTTGGCAATTACTCTTGAATAATGAAATCAGCCAGCCAGCCATTCATGCAGAGAGATATTTTAGGGAAAAAATTGAATCCGTTACGCAGCAAAATAGAGGTTGATCAGGCCTGCCGTTTAAGCCTACGAGCAGTCCGACATTCGTGGGCATACGCTCGCACACAAGTCAAGCTATTTTGGTCCCTCGATTGCACCCCCCTGCACGCACGCACGCGAGCGGGATGTACGATGTATAATATAGTGTAGGAATTTTCAAAGTTCATTTAAAGCTTAAAAGCTTATAAAGTGACTTTATTTTCCTCACCCAAGCAATGTGGGATTCACTTTACTAGCTTGCTTGTTTTTCTAAATTCCCAAAACATCTCTTTCTCATTCACACTCTTTTCCTCCAACAATCCCCCACATGAATGAGATATAGGTTTTTTCAGTGTTCAGTGACTAATTCCTGAAAAGAGAAAGTAGGTGTTACCCTTTGAACTTCCCCTTTGTAGACTACGCTTTCTTTACTAGCTGTCCAGTAGACATGATGTCCTTGAACTGTCCGGCTTTTTGGTGTAAACGATCCACGTAACCTACACAGGAACCAATCTCAATTGTTCCGTTCTCATGGTTTTGTTCATTATGGCCATGAAACACGTCCTGGTTCTGCAAGATTTTTTTGAAGAATTAAGCCTGTTCAATTCTCCTTCAAAGCGACCCCACTTCTCTCTCACATAGGTGACTTCTTAAATTGAAACGTAACTGCATTTACTTTCTTAAGAGTCATTAAAGCGACAAACGCTAGCCTCCCCCATATTGTCACTGTTTCTTGACAAGAATGAGTTGAGGTTGCCCCCACAGTGACCGTATCAGGTCTTAAGATTAGGTTGTCCCTTTGAACCTAGATCTTGGGATCTCCAGTCAACTAGGTTGGGTTTTCCTTCTTAAAACCTTTTATCCTTAACAGGCTTTATCCCCATTCCTTTTGTCAATCTTTCAACTGTCTCTCTGTTTAACCCTTTAGTTAGCGGATCCGCGATGTTATCCTTTGACCTTACAAAGTCAATTGAGATAACTCCTGTTGAGAGCAGTTGTCTGATGGTATTGTGTCAACGATGAATATGTCTCGATTTACCATTGTACATTGTACTCTGTGCTCTACCAATTGCAGATTGATTATCACAATGTATACAAATTGGTGGCACAGGTTTTTCCCATTTAGGAATATCCTCTAGGAAATGGCGTAGCCATTCAGCTTCTTCTCCACAGCAATAAACTCTGATTCTATTGTGGATCTAGCTATCACAGTTTGTTTTGAGGATTTCCATGACACAGCAGCCCCAGCAAGGGTAAATACATAGCCACTCGTGCATTTCGAGTCACTTATATCAGATATCCAATTAGCATCTGTATAGCCTTCTAATATAGATGGATATCAGGTATAGTGTAATCCATAATCACGAGTATATCTTAGGTACCTTAGTACCCTAATTATCGCAGTCCAGTGATCTCTCCCTGGATTACTCGTGTATGAGCTCAGTTTGCTTACCACATAAGCAATATCTGGTCTGGTACAACTCATTAGATACATCAAACTCCCGATTATCCTGGAGTATTCTACTTGAGAATTACTCTCTCCATGATTTTTGGATAAATGAAAATTGTTATCTAATGGCGTTCTAGCAATTCCAGGATCATTCTGATTAAATTTCTCTAGAATCTTGTCTATATAATGAGCTTGACTCAAGATTAGACCTTCTGGGGACCTAATGATTCTGATTCCAAGAATCACATCTGCCAGTCCCATATATTTCATGTCAAATTTTGAATTTAACATTGATTTAGTAGATTTGACCAATTTGTCATTACTACCTACTATGAGTATGTCGTCTACGTATAGAAATAGGATAACATAACCATCTTGGGTCTCTTTGACATAGACACATTTATCACATTCATTAATTTTGTACCCATTGGTTATCATTGCATGGTCAAACTTCTCATGCCATTTCTTTGGAGCTTTTTTTAAACCATATAATGACTTCACCAACATACACACTTTCTTATTGGAGTCTGGAGCTTTAAACCCTTCGGGTTGCTCCATATAGATTTCCTCATCTAAATCTCCATTTAAGAAAGCTGTTTTTACATCCATTTGGTGGATTTCCAAATTTCGTAAAGCTGCGATTGCTAGAATCATCCTTATGGAATTTATCCTCGTCACCGGAGAATACGTATCAAAGTATTCTAAGCCTTCTCGCTGCTTATAACCTTTGATTACCAGCCTAGCTTTGTATTTATCTATAGAGCCATCTGCTTTCATTTTCCGTTTGAAAATCCATTTTGACTCTAAAGGATTACAACCAGGAGGGAGATCTACTAACTCCCACGTATGATTCTGTAAAATAGAATCAATTTCACTCTTAATGGCCTCTTTCCATAAAAGAGCATCCGAAGAACTCACAGCTTCAGCATAAGTCTGTGGTTCTTTCTCAACGAGAAAAGTTTCAAAATCATCACCAAATGATTTTTCCACCCTTGCTCTTTTGCTACGTCTTAATTATACCATTTCTTAGTTTTGTGGTTCTTTATCAATGGTTTCACTAGGTCGTTTTGAACTAGTCCCCCCAACTGATTTCCAAGGAAATATATTTTCAAAGAAACATGCATTTCTAGATTCCATGGTCGTATTCTTGTGTATATCCGGTATTTTCGAATCATACACAAGAAATCGGTATGCAGTACTATTATGAGCGTAGCCTATAAAGATACAATCCACTGTTTTGGGACCTATCTTTATTTTCTTTGGTGTTGGTACTGCTACCTTCGCTAGGCACCCCCACACTCGTAAGTGTTTGTAGGAAGGCGTTTTAACTTTCCATACTTCATATGGAGTTTTTCCTTCTTTCTTGCGAGGTATTCTATTGAGTACATAATTACTCGATAAAATAGTGTCCCCCCACAAGTTCGAAGGTAAACCTGAACTTAATAACATCGCATTCATCATTTCTTTTAATGTGCGATTTTTAAGTTCAGCAACCCCGTTGGATTGAGGTGAATATGGTGCAGTTACTTCATGAACTATACCATTCTTAGCACAATAGTCACCAATAGGTACTTCGTACTCTCCACCTCTATCACTTCTCAATTTCTTGATCCGTTTTCCAAGTTGATTTTCAACCTTGGTCTTATAGAGAATAAATTTCTCCAACGCCTCATCTTTGCTTTTAAGCAAATACACATAGCAATATTTTGTGCTATCATCAATAAAGGTAATAAAATATTTATTACCACCTCGTGTTTGAACCGATTTCAAATCACATACATCGCTATGTATTAAGTCAAGGGGTTCATTATTTCTTTCAACGGTTTGGAATGATGACCTTGTTAGTTTTGCTTCAACGCAAATTTCACATTTTTTACTTTGGACACTTGGGATATGGTTCAAGTTAATTAATCGATGTATCGAATCATAATTAACATGACCTAGTCTACCATGCCATAAGCTAGAAGACTCAATCAAATAAGCAGAAGAGGTACTTGCATTATTCTTGACAATTGTCATTACATTCATTTTAAACATCCCCTCGGATGCATACCACTTTCCCAAGTACATTCCCGACTTTGAAAGAATAATCTTGTCCGATTCTATTACAACGCGGAATCCATGCTTATTTAGCATGAACCCTGAAATAAGATTCTTTCAAACTTCTGGTGCGTATAGCACATCTTTCAGAGTCAACGTTTTGCCCGAAGTCAGCTTGAGCAAAACCGTTCCTTTCCCCTCAACTTTGGCGATAGCCGAGTTTCCCATGTACAGCTTCTCACCTTGGGTTGGTTCGAACATTGAGAAGTGGCTTTTATTGGTGCACACATGCTTGGTTGCGCCCGAGTCATACCACCACTCTTTCTGGTTTGACTCCACCATATTGACATCGGAGATCACAGCAACCAAGCTGATGTTTTCCTCCAGGTTTACCTGCATCACATTTGCCTCAGGGTTCTTCTTGGGAAGGCGGCACTCTGATGACTTGTGACCCTATTTTCCACAGTTAAAACACTTCCCTTTAAACTTGACTTTCTGCTTCGAGACACCTCCCGATGGTCCAAGCTTGGTCTTACCTTTGTCGGTGAATCTCGCCTTATTTTTGAAGCCTCCCTTGCCATGTTCCAGCACATTGACTTTGGCTTCTGCAGGGTTGACCGGATTGATCTCAGCCTTCTTGTTGTCTTCTTTAATCCGAAGTCTGACAACAAGATCCTCCAGGGTCATCTCCTTGCGTTTATGCTTGAGGTAGTTTTTGAAATCCCTCCAACTTGGTGGTACTTTCTCGATCATTGTCGCCACTTGGAAGGCCTCACTCAGCATCATCCCTTCGGCAGTTATCTCATGCAAGATGAGCTGCAATTCATCCACTTGACTCATCACAGATTTAGAGTCAACTATTTTGTAGTCAAGAAAGCGTCCGACCACAAATTTTTTTGCACCCGCATCCTCAATCATGTACTTACGGTCTAAAGCCTCCCACATTTGCTTTGCCGTTTTGTACTTCCCATATATAGTATATAGGGAATCATGCAATCCATTCAATATGTAATTGTGACATATAAAATTGGAATACTCTCATGCCTTAATTGTATCTTCAGTTGTGGCATCATCACTCTCTGCTAGAATCTTAGGGCGATCTTCCTGCAAGAACTTGGCCAGCCCCAAAATTGTTAGGTAGAACAACATCTTCTGTTGCCATCTCTTGAACATCACAGCAACCCCAGAAAATTTTTCTGGCTTCTCATGGTGACTCCCTGACACATTTAGAATTGTCATTTTAGGAGTAACCACTGTAGTAGTGGTGACGGCAGGAATGACCTCGGCAGTGGTGGCAGCAATACTAACGGGAACATCACTTAAAGCAACCATTAGTGAATAACCAAAATAAAAATTTATCTTAAGATTGTTAAACTAATAGGTTATAAAACAAACGTGGCTGATAAGCGAAGAACAAAACCAGGAATTTTAACAGGAATTTCCAACGCTTGTTTATAACAATTTCCTTAAGATAAATTTGCCCTCTCTACAAGTGTGCTAGAGACAACTTGGACAATTATCTCCCAGGATACAATGGAACACGTAAAGTCAGTTTGCACAAGAACTGCCTTACCAGCGAACGAAAGAAAAGTCTGAACACCAAAGGCAAGAAAACTTAAACTGTATAGAGAGAGCTGTAGAGGGAAGGACGAGAGAATGGATTGTAGTGTGTCCTTGGAGGCTGAAGGAGTGCTGTATTTATAGGCTGGAGGCTTTTCTTGGACGAAATTAAGGCACAACTTAATTGTCCTTCAATCAACGAAATTAAGGAGCTTAATTGTCCTTCAATCATTCTTCACACGTTTTGGAATTGTTCATCATTAATTCAATGAGTTGCAGCAATTAGTATGCAAAATTGAAGTTGAAATTCAATCTTCTTGCACCTATTGCTCTACAGAAGGTCAAACTTCCAGCAATTAAGCAACACGTTTTATGCATTGATGCTAAAACATTTCAATTCATTAATTTTGGCAATTACTCTCGAAGAATGAAATCAGCCAGCCAGCCATTCATGCAGAGAGAAATTTTAGGGAAAAAATTGAATCCGTTACGCAGCAAAACGAATTTTCAAAGTCATTCATGCGCTCGCACACAAGTCAAGCTATTTTGGTCCCTCGATTGCACCCCCCTGAGCGCACGCACGTGAGCGGGATGTACTATGAATAATATAGGGTAGGAATTTTCAAAGTTCATTCAAAGCTTAAAAACTTATAAAGTGACTTTATTTTCCTCACCCAAGCAATGTGGGATTCACTTTATTAACTTGCTTGTTTTTCCAAATTCCCAAAATATTTCTTTCTCATTCACACTCTTTTCCTCCAACAGAAAAGTGAGGGGTGATTGAAAATTTTTTTCTTTTTGTTAAATGAAAAAAAAATTACTGTTACTAAATAAGTTGGACACGTGTCACTCCTTCGTTGGTGTAACATGGGTGTAACACTAAAAAGGTAATAGGAGATCCCTACTCGTAACTAGGGGTGTGCATGGTTCGGTCTAATCCGTGAAACCAATTCAATCCGTTCAATAGTTTAGTTTTTGGTTGGTTTTTAAAATATTTTATAATCCGACGGTTTTTAAAATTCAAAAATCGATTGAACGGTTCGGTTTGCGGTTTGTGATAATCCAAACCGTAGTTCAAACTGAACCAAATCGTACATTTTGTTTAAATACATTTATTTTTTATATTTATATTATATTTATTTAGTAATATGTATATTAGTTTATTATTATTTTTTTTACTAAATTGGAAAATCGGAATATTGATACTTAGTTTCACTTTCTATTTCTTTTTTTCTCATCTCAAAAACAAATACCTAAATTCCTAATTTTTCTCTGCAAATCATCGTCGTCGCATCGAGCCGTCACCTACGCTCCCGGCTCCACTCTATTTCTCTTCAATCAACAAGACGACATCCTCTCAAACCACCTCTCCTAATCCTAAATCCTTATCCCAATGACATTCTCTCTTTTTTGTTTATCCGTTAAATCCGGTGGTTGTTTGGCGCCTCCGTCAGTCCCGCTAAGTCACAGGCTCTAACTAAAATATAAACCCAAAAAATTTGGCCCAAACCGTGAGACCAATCCGCCAAACTGCTTATGGCGGTTCGGATTGGTTTGATTTTGAAGGGTTGACGGTTCGGATTGGTTTGTTAAAACTACCAATCCGTTGCTCACGGTTTGGTTTATTGTTCGGTAAAAAAACCGACCAACCGAACCGTGCACACCCCTACTCGTAACTGACGGGGAAGTGTTTTATTGCATACCTGACCCCTTTTGTGTTCATTGTACTAGAAAGTAGAAACTAGAAATTTGGGACTAATGGAGACTGATGATGATCTTATACGTATTTATTTAAGGAATTTAGTATTGAATTTCTGTTGAATTGCTGTTCATGGCTTTATTTTTTACTCAGAAAAACTTTGTACTGTTTAATCTTAATCTACTTCTGTATTTGATGATAATATGCTCTAAATTTCCGTTTGGTACTGTGGCTCCGAGATATGTTTCCGATCAATGATGTGATGAAAAGGTTGCAGAAGATGAATATGAGAGTGAAAAGCAGAACAAATTTATATATTTATCTTGAACAAGGAACCTTCCTACCTGATTATATATCATTGTTTTGTTAACTTATACTGACGTAACAAATACACTGTAAAAATTCTGTAAACATAATAAATTCAACAATCAACCAATAATCATCTTATATCACTCAAATCACTTAATTCATTTAACTCACGAATTACTATTACTAATTACTAAATAATATCAAAATATAAACTTATCATCACTTATCATTTCAATTTCTAAATTCTAAAATCTTCAACCTCCATTCTATATATTTCTTCACCTCTCATCCATTATTCATTATCACACCACACTATAATCTCTCTATTGTTCTCTCTATTAATCTTTTTTTTTTTTTTGGTACAGATATTTTCACCACTTGAATAAGCAATCAACAATTCATATTGTATACCAAATGTATTTCTTTTTATGTTATTTGCATTATTCTAATATATTCAAGCTATATTCTATATATTTCTTACCATATCGTCAATTATTCAATCTCACAGCACAGTATAATCTATCTATATCTCTCTCTCTCTCTCTCTCTTTTTGTTTTTTTGTTTTTTTTTTTTTTGTTTTAGTGTAGAAATCTTCAATACTTGGATAAACAATCAACAATTTATATTGCCTACCAAAGGTATTTATTTTTATGTTATTTGCAATAATTATTTTATTTTATATATTTATCATTTTCAATTTGATCATAAAAACTCATTTTCAATGCTATAATGATATTAATCCATTATATTCTTAATCATTATACATTAATTTTCCTTTTTATCACCAATTGTTATGATATGTTTTGTTATTGAACAATGACACGTTAATTGTGTATTGTTTTCACTTTCAAGCCTATCAAAATTTAGCACAAGCATGCAAAATTATTGATTTTTTTATTTATTTTAATAATTTTAATTTATATTTTTCATTATACAGATATATATATAATATATAATATATATTTTTCTATTATAAACACACATTAAAGTGTCTTTCTCTTTCTTTTTTTCCCCTAATATTCATGATTTTCACAACAAATCTTGAAATCTCTCTCATCCATTCTCTCCCTAAATGTTCTCATCTTTCTTGATTTTCTTTACCATTATCTCTTAAAAATTTTTTTATAATATTTAGAGGCTCAATAATTTTGTACTAATTTTTTACATCAAAATTAATCATTAATTATGCAATTGTTTTATTCTATTATATATATTATGTTATGTTCTTCATTTTATTATTCAATCATGATAAATACTCATTATAATGTTTTTGTGTGTGTGTGTGTTTTTTCCAGAAATCTTGATGGCTTCTTCAAGAATTCAACAAATCTATTTCATTTTTTTTTATCTCCATAACTATTCTCATATTTTTCCCATAATAAGAAAATATAATATGAAACTAAGAATATAAAAGTCATTAATTTTATTTTTTAAATAATTATGATTATTAAAGAATAAGCATAATATATATCCAATTAAAATTTTAAATTTATTATAATTTTAAACAATTATATTGATTATTATCTAATGTATTATTCCAAAGCATTTTGAATTAAATTTAAAGTGATTAACATTATTAACTAATAAAAATTATTATCCAATTAAATAAGTGGTATTATCCAATTTTAATAATAATAATCATCATTTTTTCAAAGCATATTGTATATCCAATTAAAAACGTCATATTTATTATAATATGAAAAAACAATAATCATTTATATATTGTCTTATTCTAGAACACCTTCAATTCGATTTTAAATTATTTCACATTATTAAAAAATACACATAATACATATCAAATTAAAATTTCAAAATTATTATAACTTTAAAAAATATTAATTTTTATCTAATTTAATATATTTATCTATAATATTAAAAGAAGACACTTCTAATCAATATATGAATTTAAACTATGTCCACAAATATGCACGCCTCGGTTGATATATTATATAATATAATGAATAATAATAATAATAATAATAATACAATTGTAATATTTATAATTTTTTTCCCTATTATTTATAATTTTTTATATAATAAAATTATTATACATGCACTAGTTCCAATTCTAAAAGACTTTTTCCAAGATTCCTTTCATATTATCTTTCTTCATCAATTCACCATATACTTTACCCATCCAAAATTATGATGACTATCAAATCAAATCATATATCCCTAACTTTTCTCATAAATTTCAATTATATTCTTTATTCATTTATATTCATTTATTCTTTGATTATCTATTAAATAATTCACATTATAATTAAACCCACATAATATATATTATCTTAAATTTAAAAATAGTAAATATTTTAAATTTTAAACAAGATAATCATCCTCATCTTATATTCACTCTATTAATCTATAATATTAAAAAATATCTATATCTATCTTAATCCATCAATAAATTTCAAATTCAATTATCAAATTAAAAAAAAGGGTGTTACTAGTTACCGCCCCAGAAACTGGGGCGGTAAACTTATAAATTTACAAATATAACCTTATAATAATATATTAATATAATAATATTAATTTTTTATTAACCCACCCTCTCCCCGTCACCCCCCTTTTCCCCCCGGCGACGCAACCCACCCTCTCCTGTCACCCCCGGCGACCCACCCTCTCCCCGTCACCCCCGGCGACCCACCCTCTACCCGTCACCCCGGAGACCCACCCTCTCCCCGTCACCCCCGGCGACGCCTCCCTCGAAACCCCCCATCGTGCCCCTCCCGCCTTCCCCCAAATCGCCCCGTCGACCCCTCCCTCGAAAACCCTAACGATTCCACCCCCGGCGACGCCTCACTCAAAACCCTCCATCGCGGCCCTCCCGCCTTCCACCACGTCTCAGAACAACTAGAACCACGTCAAAAACAACTAGCACCACGTCCATAAACGTCAACATCCAGGCATGTCTACAACGTCTCCTAACTCTAGAACCACATCCGAAACAACTAGCACCACATCCAAAAACGTCTACATCCTATCATGTAAAATTAAACTGATTTTTTCACAAATACAACTAGAACCATGTCATAAACAAATAGCACTACGTCCAGAAACGTCCTCATCCATGCGTGTGAATGTAAACTTTTTTTTTTTTACAAAGTCAGTCCACCACGTCTCAGAACAACTAGAACCATGTCAAAAACAACTAGCACCACGTCCATAAAAGTCTACATCCAGGCATGTCCACAACGTCTTCGTTGAGTCAACGTCTTAGAACAATTGCCGCAACGTCCAAAAAATAATTGTCGCAACGTCTACATCCAGGCATGTCTACAACGTCTCCTAACACTAGCACCACGTCCGAAACAACTAGCACCACGTCCAAAAACGTCTACATCCATACATGTAAAATTAAACTGATTTTTTCACAAATACAACTAGAACCACGTCAAAAACACTAACACCACGTCCAGAAACGTCCTCATCCGTGCGTGTGAATGTAAACTTTTTTTTTTTTACAAAGTCAGTCCACCACGTCTCAGAACAACTAGAACCACGTCAAAAACAACTAGCACCACGTCCATAAACGTCTACATCCAGGCATGTCCACAACGTCTTCGCTGAGTCAACAACGTCTTAGAATAACTGCCGCAACGTCCAAAAAACAACTGTCGCAACGTCTACATCCAGGCATGTCTACAACGTCTCCTAACACTAGAACCACGTCCGAAACAACTAGCACCACGTCTAAAAATGACTAAATCCACGGGTGCTACAGTAATGATTCGAAATTCACGGGTGCTACAGTAAAGATTCCAAATTAGACGTAAAGTATTGAATCTGGAAGCTTTCAGAAATTTTTTATTCAACCTGGTGTAATGCAAAATTATTGAGTTGTGCATAATTATTTGGTGTGCGGCAAAATTGTTGTGTTGCTGGGTTGTGGAGCTTGCATCTCGGACGACAAAATTGTTGATGTGCATACTTATTTGGTGTAGCAGGGGAATGACGGAGCAGGGCAGGTGAGAGATTGGTCTGGGCAACGTCCGTGGCACTTAAATAAATCGACGGACGGCGGTGGTTGAAATTAATTTGTAGATTTGCCGATATTTTACGAAGGTAAGGTGTTTATGAATTATACGGATGTATATTTGATGCTGAAGGTTTATATTTGAAATGTTGGTGAGTTTTTTGTGAGTTAGTGAAATAATTTTTTCTAATGTGGTACTTAAATTTGCAGCTAATTTGGTGTTCGTCCAAACAATTCCTTTGTTGAGCATATTATTTTATTGTTAAAATTGGAAATTTGGTATAGGATGGACAGTGGTTGGGAAGACAGTGGTTGGAACATATTCTATGATTGGGTATGAAAATTAAAAACATTATTTTAAATTTGTTAATGTAATCACGTTATTATTATATTAATTTTATTGAATTGATTAAATATAAATGTTGGTATTGTTGACATCGATTTTTGTGAAAAAACATAAGGAGAATGTCAACATTGTCATAGTAATAATCATAAATCAAACGACTGTTCGCGACTTTCACTCAAATGCAATTATTGTCCATACTATGGGCATACTAAGGATGAATGCCCTGAATACGAGCAATACCAGCAAACTTGCGGTGGAGTTAATTTAAACAATCTGGTACGTATTTAATGTTTGGATTTTTTTGTAATGTTTATGTATTACTTAACATTTTATGTTCATGTTTAATTTAAATATAATAAGGAGGTACCGGATGATGGTAACAACAACAAAATACGTCACGACACTACACCAGTTGTAGATGATGAACATCAATCAAATGAGTATGTGTCAACTTTGTTTGAATATTGCTTTTTTCCACATTCATATATATATTAATTAGTCAAACGTTGTCCTTAATTATTGTAGGGTCTTCCAGAATCATTTCAATACCGTCAATCAACAGAATGTAATGTCGGATGCGATGATGTGCCGAACCTTGGTGACGGTGTTGACTATAGCAGTCATTTCCAGAAAGGATTTGTATTTGAATCTGCTGCCGATGCTATTAGTTGGGCAAAGGGTGTATCTACAAGTCTTGGGTTTACAATCAATATTTCTGCACACAAGCGAGCCAACAGGGTGCAATTGAGGTGCATTCGTGGGGAGCGTAGAAGACCAAGAAAACATGATCCAAATAAATTTCCGCGTCCATCAATATCGATGCTATGCGATTGCCCGTTTGAACTTTTTGCACAAAGCTACAGGAGTTCGGGAGAGTGGGTGATAGTTGCTAACAGCGGACTTAGGGGTACACACAATCATCCTTTAGCTATGTACAAGGAAGGATATCGTCAGACGAGTGGCTTGAGTGATTTATCTAGACAGACAATACGGGAAATGTCTGAGGCAAACGTGAAGCCGGATAATATTTTCAGTTGTATTGTTAAAAAAAATCCGGCAGATCATGCAACTAAGCGACAAGTCTACAATACAACATCAAACCTGCGGCTTGCGCGGTTGAAGGGAAGGGATGTGGCAACACAAGTACTATATTTGGCAATCAAGCAAGAATATGTCGTGTACGTGGACGTGGATGTGACAACGAGAAAGTTGAAAACATTGTTTTTTGCGCACCCAGAATCTATCAAGCTGTTCAGGACCTTTTATTGGTACGTGGGTATAGATTCTACCTACAAAACCAATAGGAACAAGATGCCACTTTGTGAAATTGTTGGTTCAACTTCGACGAATAGTACTTTCCTGATAGCATATGCATTTATGCATGATGAGACGGAGGCTACCTATCGTTGGTTGCTACTGCATTTGAGGATGCTGCTCGGAAATACAAAAAATCCAGCTGTCATCGTGACAGATCGAGAGTTGGGGATATTAAAACCCCTTAATGAAATTTTCCCAGACACTTCGCATCTGCTGTGCACTTGGCACATAAACGTTGATGTGCGGAAAAGGTTAACGCTTTTTTTACCAAAGAAGCAAGGATTGGTTGCCCATTACATGGACAAGTGGATGCTCATTGCCGATGCTAGCACTTACCCGAAGTACGAATAAGCAGTTTTTTATTTTAAAAATGATGAACGAGTTGAGGCCCAACGAATTTATGCATACCTCGATAAGACATGGTTGATTCATAAGGGCAAGTTTGTGAAGGTTTGCACGAACAGAATATTACACTTCGGGAACACAACATCTTGTAGAGTTGAGAGCGCACATAGCATGATAAAAGGTTGGCTTGGAACGGCTGCTGGCTCCTTGGATACAGTTTGGGTCAAGATCCATAATGCAATCACATGTCAAACACAGGAAATTAGGTATTTAACGTCTACATCTGCATTTAAGTTTTTTGTTTCACAAAAACAGCTCACCACATCTCATAACACTAGAACCACGTCTCATAACACTAGCACCACGTCCATAAACGTCTATATCTATGCATCTTCATTTCAGTTTTTTTTCACAAAAATAGCTCACCACGTCTCATAACACTAGAACCACGTCTCATAACACTAGCACCACGTCCAGAAACGTCTACTTCCATATGTCTATAATTGCATATGCATTTATTCCACTCATGTTCAACTTCTATTTATTAGGAAAAAATTGGAGACATCCCGGGGGAAGATCGACATGAGATACAATGTATTTCCCTTTCAATATTTAAGGAACAAAGTGAGTATTTATTGTTTGGAGTTGCTACTGATGGAATGTCAAAGAATCTCAAAATTGAAAGATCACGTGGCATGGGATTGTCGCTGCGTTCTCATTAAAACTCATGGTATTCCATGTTCGTGTGCAATTGATAAGATGGTAAAAGCTAACCAATATTTGAGCTTGGACCATGTCCACGTATTTTGGAGGATACTAGATTTTGAAGACGCTGGACCAAAAGGGGATGGAGAAGTTTCAGCAGATCACCTTTATTTTTACTCTTTGATAGAAGAGATTAAGGACATGGATCCAGCTTTTGTGAAAGAGGTAAACTACATACTTGATTCCAAAATTCATCCTCATCAACAAGGATACGTAGAGCCTTCAGTTAATCTGAAAACTAAAGGGCGACCGTCACAATCATCTTCTACGAAAAGGGAGAAGTCGAAATTTGAGAAATGGTTATCTAGATTTGGGAAGACTACCAAGAAAGTTGGACCAATTGGATGATTGAAATCCACATTTGGGAGTGGCACACCTATCACTTGCGCGTCCGGTGCTGATGCAATTAATGACCCCATACGAGGTACTAGATTCAAATGTCGGATGAAATATTACTACTTTATTTATTTGCATTTGGTCTCAATTAATGCCATGAATTTGTGTCATGTTCAGTTCAACGACCACGTCCAGCTGATTTTGAACAGAGACATGCATCAATGTCGGATGCGCCAGTCGGTGATACTGGTATGTGCTTATTAATCAATTTCAAACTACAATTAATTTAAATGTATATAATTTACATCTGTTTAATCCTCAAGTGTTCGGTCACGTCCAGCAGATTTCGAACAACGACGTGTATCCATGTCGGACGTGCAGTTGAATGATTCGGTAATAGGTATGTCGTTAAATTTATATTCTTGATCTGATGTCTATAGTCTATTGATCTGATGTCTAGTATTCGCTGATCTGATGTCTATATAATTCTGATCTAATCTCACTCTAATTTGTATTTGGGTTGTAAGTTCGACGAGTTGGACGCGTAGACACATATGCAAACTACGATATGATCAATACACATATAGCCCCATATGTCATCAGCTATCTGGACGTTAATGATGACGGTAATTGTGGATTTCGTGTTGTTGCTTCTCACGTGTTTGGGAACGAAGATATGTATTTGCAGGTATTATTTTATTTTGTGATATGACAACCAATGTTTCCTGATTATAATTACGATTAAGCCTCAATGATTTTGTGTGATTGTCCTTAATATATTGTGTTTTTACAGGTAAGAATGGATGTAGCTGATGAAATTGAAACACATAATGACTTATACCAGGGGATATACTTGGGTGAAGATCTAACAGAAGTAGTTAACCGCATAAGGTGGGGAGGTGGAAGATGTACTCGAGATTATTGGATGCATGCTCCAGCAGACTTGTATCCAATTGCGACATTTTATAATGCGGCTATTTTTTACTACGCCTCAGATCAGGGTGGTAAGTACAATAGTTATGGGATATGCTTCACCATTTTGCCACTACGAGCGAGAAGGCATAGAAATGGTCCATCTACAAGTTTTGCAATTGCCCATCTTGGTCCTTTTGCCCATTTTATAAGGTTAGATCTACTTCCTAATTCACCTTTGACGGGTGTTATGAGGATGTGGCGTGAATTGTGTGATGAATACACTCGGCAATGAGAGAGCATATATGAACATAATATAAGTGCTTGGAATGCAATGTTCCCTCGAGAGCAGAAGGATGCATTTTTCATATCACTAGATGTTTCGGAATAGGTTTAATCATCTGTATTTTCAGACGTTGCGCGACGTTACTGGACGTAGCTGCTTTGTATTTTCAGACGTTGCGGGACGTTGCTGGACGTAGCTGCTTTATATTTTCAGACGTTGCGGGATGTTGCTGAACGTAGTTGGACGTAGTGCTAGTTTTTTCTGGACGTAGTGCTCGTTTTTTCTGCACGTAGTGCTATTTGTTTTTGACGTGGTTCTAGTTGTATTTGTGAAAAAATCAGTTTAATTTTACATGTATGGATGAGGACGTTTCTGGACGTAGTGATATTTGTTTTTGACGTGGTTCTACTTGTATTTGTGAAAAAATCAGTTTAATTTTACATGTATGGATGTAGACGTTTTTGGACGTGGTGCTAGTTATTTCGGACGTGGTTCTAGAGTTAGGAGACGTTGTAGACATGCCTGGATGTAGACGTTGCGACAGTTGTTTTTTGGACGTTGCGGCAGTTGTTCTAAGACGTTGTTGACTCAGCGAAGACGTTGTGGACATGCTTAGATGTAGACGTTTATGGACGTGGTGCTAGTTGTATTTGACGTGGTTCTAGTTGTTCTGAGACGTGGTGGACTGACTTTGTAAAAAAAAAAAAAGTTAAATTCACACGCATGGATGAGGACATTTCTGGACGTAGTGCTATTTGTTTATGACGTGGTTCTAGTTGTATTTGTGAAAAAATCAGTTTAATTTTACATGATAGGATGTAGACGTTTTTGGACGTGGTGCTAGTTGTTTCGGACGTGGTTCTAGAGTTAGGAGACGTTGTAGACATGCCTGGATGTAGACGTTTATGGACGTGGTGCTAGTTGTTTTTGACGTGGTTCTAGTTGTTCTGAGACTTGGTTGACTGACTTTGTGAAAAAAAAAAGGTTAAATGCACACGCATGGATGAGGACGTTTCTGGACGTGGTGCTATTTGTTTTTGACGTGGTTCTAGTTGTATTTGTGAAAAATTCAAATTAATTTTACAAGTATGGATGTAGAAGTTTTTGGACGTAGTGCTAGTTGTTTCGAACGTGGTGCTAGTGTTAGGCGACGTTGTAGACAATTATCTCATGGCTAACACAACGACGGCGGTCGCGACCACCGACAACCGATAAAAGACCGACCACAATCCTTGGTCACGATCTGGACGAACTCAACCTTGGATCACCGGGGGATGGAATCGTTAGGGTTTTCGAGGGAGGGGTCGCCGGGGTGATTTGGGGGAAGGCGGGAGGGGCGCGGTGGAGGGTTTCGAGTGAGGCGTCGCCGGGGGTGACGGGGAGAGGGTGGGTCGCCGGTGGTGACGGGTAGAGGGTGGGTCGCCGGGGGTGACGGAGAGAGGTTGGGTCGCCGGGTGTGACGGGGAGAGGGTGGGTCGCCGGGGGTGACGGGGAGAGGGTGGGTTGCATCGCCGGGGGGAAAGGGGGGGTGACGGGGAGAGGGTGGGTGGGTTGCGTCGCCGGGGGGAAAGGGGGGGTGACGGGGAGAGGTCGTCGGGGGGAAAGGGGGGTGACGGGGAGAGGGTTAATAAAAAATTAATATTATTATATTAATAATATATTATAAGGTTATATTTGGAAATTTATAAGTTTACCGCCCCAGTAACTAGTAATATTTTTAAAAGGATTATCATTCATTACATTTTTTCTTTGTTTATTATATTTCACTTAATATAAAATTTATCCTTTTATCATGTCTTATTTCCTCATTAAATAATCAAATATTAAATATTAATCTTTTATATGTATAATGATTGAATCTCTTATATAATTAAAATCTACTACATTTACAATTATACACGATTACCAATTACTATCCATTTTCCAAAAATACTTCCATAATAGTAATAGTAGTAAATCTTTTTACATTTCATTAATTAACCATCAATTAATAATTAATATAATTTTAGTAAATCACTTAGTCTGATGATTAACGAATTTCAATCATTCACGAATTCCAATTCTATATTCTCCAACATATCTTCTACTTCCATAAATTATTTCTCCATCCAAATAAAATTCATGCTTTTCCTCCCACCCACCATCCTTACCCTCTCACAACATACTCCCCTCAAGCGAAAATTCTCTTCACAACCAAAACCCTAGACTCTCTCAACATAAATCTTCTTTCATCTTTCTTTATTTCAATCATATTTCTTCTTAATCCTTTTAAGTATTTACAAATCAGAAATAGTTATGGCCGATGAACATCAGATGGTATCAAATCCCCCTACATCTTGGTTCAACGCCTATATGATGGGTTTTGAGGATATTTTGTTCGTTAATAAATCTGTGAAAATAAAGGTTTTTCTCGGCCTCACCTCCTGTCGAGTAATCTTGAAGAAATCTGGTTTGCAATGGAAGGTCAAATAAGAGAATGGATTTCTGACTAAAGGTTGGAGGAAGTTCAGACGCGAGAATATGCTCAATTACTTTGATATTGTGACTTTTTTGAATAAAGGTGATTTTACTTTCGATGTATGTGTTGGCGGATCAGATGGCATGGAAAAAGTAACTCTTCCGATCAGATATGATTACGAATTTGAATATTTTGAGTCTGAAATTGAAGAAGAAGCTCATGCCTCTTTACCAAAACAGTCCAAAATAGTTGTTTTACTCACTATTACTTGGTTAGTTTTCTTACTTTTTCTTCTAAACCATATTATGATTTATTTTACTTTAGACACCGTTATACAAATATTTTTTTTCCTTCATTCAGCTTTCTCTTCATATTTATTCTTTGTTGATTTACAACTGTTTTAGTTTTTCTTTTTATACTATCAATTTTGAATGCTCTGATTTGTGATTATAACCATCATATTATTTGGTTCTTGTGTAGTGCATTTACAAAGTATTGTAATAACAGAATTATTTCATATTGGTTGTATTTATATCATCTTAAGTTATGTTAAATTCTCCACCTTAGTGATTTGTGTTAATATTGTATCAATAACATCCACATATTATTATAATATGTCGAATTTTGATTCCATCATTTGTATTGTTTAATGTAAATGTGTAAATTGGATGCTAATCGAGTTTGGATTAGGCAAGATTTATGAAATTTATGTATTCTTGCTCTGTTCTATACAGTTTTATCATATACACATTTTTTTCTAATTGTCAACATGTGTTTGGTGTAATATTACTTCTATATGCAATTTCTTGTCCAATGTCTTATGTATTATTAACTGAATTTTAACTGATCATACATTATGTTTTTGTTGGGTATATTTGGTATGATCTAAATATTATATATACATGATATATGAATTATAAAGGATAAACTATTCAATTAACTTGCAAATTTTACCCTATGACTCTCTATACGTTCTTAATACTGAGATTTTATTTTTTTGCAATGATATTCATTGCCACATTTAATTGATAATTTTCATGTTTTACAGCGAATTCCACATGGATGGGCTAGAACAAATGGTTTATTGCAAGGAAGGGTGAGTGTTTGTATTATAGATCCACGTGGAATCCCTTGGGAATTTGACATTTCTGAAAATGGCCACCATGTTCAAATAAAGAAAGACCAAAAATTGAGTAAAATGTTTAATGAAAATGGAATTGTCCAAGGTGACACAATCACATTTCATTTGTTGAGTAAAGGATACTATCCAGAGTTCAAGTTTGAAAAGGTATCTATGGACAATGCCGATCATTCTGGAGTAATTTCCAAAATGTTCACTTCAAAAATAAAGCTTTATTGCTTGAAAATGAATCATTTGGTATGTATCTCTTTATACTTCACAATTATTACTCACTGCATGTTAATATATCATTCATTGATTTTGTTTCCATATTTCCATTTAGAGAATATTCCAATCAACTTTGCCAAAGAACATAAACTGTTGAGTAAGCAAAGGATGACTCTTAATGATTTTGCTGGAAGACAATGGGAAGTGCATTTGAAACTTTGCAAAGATAACCGTTTGAAAATTGTGGATGGATGGAGTGCTTTTCGAGATGCAAATGGTCTCAAAGTGGAAGATAAATACACATTTCATCTATTAACTAATGAAGATGAAGATGCTCCTATTGTGAATTTCAAGGTAACTTATTATCATTTTTTGGTGTTTACATAATAAACATTCCTTAACAATTTTCTTCTTTTGTTTTTATTTTTATTTTATTTTTTCAGTTTGATGCAAATGTTGAATCTAATGATTCTGATTCTGATGTTATGATTCTGGATCCATAACTTTAACATGTCCTTTAATATTTTTCCTTTATTTTGGTTATCAATTTGTTTATACAATACTATGTTATTTTGTATTAAGATGCTCTATAATTCCTATTCAACTTTATACTACAATCATTACTTTTTTTTTTCCGCATTAGTCTATTTTCATTTGAAACATTTCATCATCACTGTTATTTTGTCAAATATATGAAATATTACATTTAAGTCTTTCATCTCTAATTATTCACTTTTATGTTCCCCTTTGATGATTTTAACAAAAATATTGAAAAAATAAAAAGGTACAATTATATATTACAATATGTACTTGGATTTATTCATAATCAAGTTTATTATATAAAATTTATATATATTATGGCATTATTACATGTATATCTCTTAAAATCTTTTGACTCATTGAAACCAAATCTCATCCTTCTCCCAAAAAAATGTCTCATTTTCTGTCACTTATAGTTTAATCCATCAATCATGATTCAAAGTTTCAGTGACTTCATTTCTTTACAATTAATAAGAACACATATGTATCATCTCCTTATCTTCATTCTAGTATTTTGTATTGATGATGAATGATGGTGATGCTGCATCCATTTTATTCTATATTGTAATGATGATGAAGCATCGTGATGCTCCATACGTTTTCATTATTAATAAATATTTGAATTTAATTATAACTTATGACAAATTATGTTAACTAAATATTTTGATCTTTAAGTCCATAAGTAACTCAACAACTAATTATTCCAATTTACATATATATATATATATATATTCCTGAAAACAAATAATAAATTATTCATACTTATAATTAAATTACTTAAAATTATGAATCCAATTTCTATACTTCAATCATTCCATCTTTATATTTATCAATCAATAATATTTGTATTCATCATTAACTAAATCATGATTAATCTATATTTCTATTTTAATTACAAAGTAATTGGTTATTTATTCCATTTTTCATTAATTAATAGCTCCATCTACATAATTGAATTTGTTTAAAATTACTCTTATCAATCAATATCAATAATAATATTTCTATATCATCAATATACATGTTTGAAATTGTACAAAATTGTATTTATATTTAGTACAACAAAATTATAACCTATTTGGATATTATATTTTTTTCAAAATGGATATATTAATTAATTCAAAAGTTTTTGGTTTAAATAAGGCTTTTTTAAACATATGTATTAATTAATTAATAAATGTATTAAATTTTTTTAATGCTCTTTTTGGTTTAATTATTTAACGTATGATTTGCATACAACAACCTTGTACATTAAATATACCTTTAATTCTACACAAGTAACCACATTAAATATTTATTTTACAATTAAAGTATCTTTTGAATTCTCATTCAATGTTTTATGCGTCCCTGTGAAGTCACATTAATTAAAACTCAAATACAACCAATATACATCATTTTCAATTTCTTGTTCATTTTCTTATAAGATACTCCCTCCCTATACAAATATTAGACGTTTTAGAGTTTTTACTGTTATCAAGAAATAACAATAATTATTAATGTAGTTGAGTAAATTTTCTTTCCACCCCCACTTGAGGAGTAATTTAACTATTTATCCAAAAAAGTAAACAATTGAGTAGTAGAGTTTAATAAGGTTGCATACTTTGAGGAGAGGTAAAACAAGAAAATTTAAAAATTTTATCTCGATAACATGAAGACCACAATTAATAAAAGACAAACTACATTCCCAAAAAACCACTAATATATGTAGACATAGAGAGTAATGAAGATGTTCATCTTGTGTATTTTAGTGTAAGTTGTATATTTCATTATATGTTATTTTGTGCCTAATATCATTTCTTATTCACTCCATAATATTTCTTTATTAAATATATTTTTTTATTTGAAATTATTTTATTATTAGAATTATTATTATTATTATTATTACTATTATTATTATTTTTGCATCTTCATCGAAATGAGCAATCAAATGGTTCAGATCTTATGGTAATCAATTGATGATTTCAATATTTATTATTTGCATTATGGATATGAATTCTCTTGATTTAATTTATTTTTTCATATCAATTTATTTTTTGCATTATGTGATTTCCTTTTAAGATGCAAAGAAGACAATTTTCAGTGGTTGTTTGTTTCGCTATGACAATAAATAAGAGTCGAGGACAGTCACTCTCTCGGGTTGGTTTGTTTTTAAAGCAGACAGTTTTTACTCATGGACAACTCTATGTTTCCGTATCTAGGGTTAAATCAAAAGAATGATTGAAGGTGATCATTTGTGACAAGGAGGGTCAAATAGTGAAGACTACAACCAATGTAGAGTATAAAGAAGTACTTCAGAATTTGTAATATTTGTTTACTTTTTCATTCATCATAATGAATTTATCATTCTAAATATTGTAACATTTTACTGTTGTTTATTCAATTATAATTCCTATTTTTATGTCTGAAATGTTTGGTGCTCATATTTCTTGCTTTCAACATAGTTTCATTTCTCATCATACATTCCTGATGCATCAGTGTATCTGTTCTGCTTAGCAGTATTTAAGGCAAACTATGAAAACGATTATTGCCTGGGAGATTGCATTGCCAGAAAGTTTAATGGTGGCCAATGTGTTAATGTTAGTGACGTGTTTATTCGCTGTTGCAACCCTTAATATCTATATGATATTTATGAGTTTCATTTGTGTCTACTAAAGTCTTAATTTCAAATTTTGAAACAAAATGATACCAATCAACTGCCATTCTCTTTTTATATGTTTTTGCAATACTATCCATGCAACTTTCTACTGCATACATGTAAATAGGAATGAATAAATAGTGGGAAAAAATTTTAAAAAAACAATAAAGACTATAATTGTGTAAGTGTATTAAGGCAATGAATTTCACTATATATAATTGCCGCCCTTTGCATGCGGACCAGTATTTGGGAGAATCAACTGATAGATGAAAAGATTCTCACATCTGAATAGGTGCATAGATGGCGAAGCAGCTTTCAATGTAAAGAAAAGATTCAAATGCGGCTGTGAGGCGGAAAGTTGCAGAGCTATATAATTTAATTCTTATTCATTTCCCCGTTTCTCTAAATATTTTTTATGTATGTATATTCTGTCGACTAAGAAAAATGTGAATTAAGTAGCAGGTAAATGAATGGGCAAAGAAAATACAGAGAATGAAGATGGACGTGTTTGTGCTTTAGTGTGCATCTGTATTAATGATGGGATAAGTATGCGTTGAATCTTATTTGCAGACCTTGTGAAGGAACACTTGGTCGTTTGGAATCCCTATGTCCCCGGGAGGATTAACGATGTGAAGAGATTACCTATATTTAAGGAGCAGTTCTCAGATGGACCAAGCACCGGACCTCAGAGTCTGAATAGCAATTCTAGATTTGTTGAAAAACAAGAGATCATGGAAGAACGTAACTCATTCTTTAGCAATAATGGAAATCCTATAGAGACGATTGATCTCTTGCATCAATATTGGATTGAATCTCATGGTGCCTTAGCTGGTTACATGTAGTTGAGGGGTTGGAATATGTTATGTCCTGTCAATCGAGAAGTAAATCGCACAGTGGTCGGTGACTTCGACCACCAAGTTTTACATCAAAGGGAAGGATATGTAGTTACTGTTCGAGGGGCTAGTGTGGATTTCTCAGAAGTTAGCATTAACAGATTTCTGCGGGTACAGTTGGGTCTAAGAGCTAGGGATGTTCAATGCCTTGAGAATTTTGAACCTGCAGCATACCAACAGGAGAAAATGATGGAGACAGGATTGCCAGTTCCAGCAAAATGGAAAGGCCTAAACTTTGCCATGATGAATTCTTTTGCCCAATCCCTGTATATGATGGTATGCAGGTACGTTGTGCCTATAGAGACAGAACCGCATTACAAACTCTTGGTACCTCAACTGAAGGTTCTACTGGTATTACTGGCGGGTGAAGAAATCAACCTCGAAAGTTTACTCTCTCACCACATTCTCGATGTCACTCGGAATAACCCACTAACGTTTCTACCATTTCCCAGTTGGTTGAAGCGATGTGCATAGCTATAGGGGTTTCCATGGAACCCGGAGATGTAATGGAGAAAATTACCTGCAGCATGAATTTGGCTATTGTTCATACCATGGCAATGGTGGCATCTAATATGCATCTGGAGCTTCGCTTACAAGACTTGATGAGTGAGATCCACGAGCTCAAAAGGGACATCCGCACTTTCATAGGACAAATAGAGGATGGTCAAGAAAACCAGGGTACTTCTAAGATGAGGAGAAGTAATGAAATCATAGAAGAAAAATGGAGTTGTTCCTGAAGGATCATTCCTTTTATTTCCCTCCCGACTCTATTGACTAATAAAATTTAATATCTTATCCTTCCATACATTTTAAATTCTTTGATCTTATGTAAAATGCTTACCATTTAGTTCAATTGCATTTCCAGCTATTAATTAAGCATCAATCAACAGTAAACTCCTCACTTTTGCTATTTACTTCATTTTTATCCTGTAATGTTGCAATGTTCAAGGAGTTTCAAACTCTTGGTATAGTAATTCTTAGGCTTGCTAAAAATAATTTGATTATAATATTATACATTAAAATAAAAAATACTAATAATTTATAAATTATTATTACCGTTACACAAATCATTAGTTGGTTAATGTTAGGTCATTACTATATGTATCTTAAAACTTTTTTCTTTATTATTACCGTTCTACAAATCGTTAGGTCGTTATTATAGTTTCCCGTGCGATGCACGGGGGCTCAATCTAGTAGTCTCCTAAACTTCAAACGTATCTTATAAAAAATATATAAATTTTTTAAAAATGGAATAAGAAATTAAATGAACAAGCTTCTGCATTAATCATCATCCACATATAAAGTGAAAAGTGATCGTAAATAGTGAATTGAAAAAAGTAAATAGATATAAAAAATTGGTACCCACAAGATTTACTTCCTAATTGACATATTTATAATAAGGAAAATATATGCAAATAAAAAATCAAACATATAATGAATAATAAAATCTAATTTTTGCACAAAACTAATAATTATTAAAAAAAATATCTTTCTCGGGACGGGATCTGGATATTTGTTACCATATCCCGGTCCTGTCCCAGATGTCACGGGATTGGGTCGGGACGGAATCGAGATCTACTCGAGATCGGGATCATCGGGATGGTTGTTTACACGCGCCCTTGTTGCGATTGGTGAAAGATAAAAAATAGGGACGAAGACGAAAATGCTACTACTATAGTTGGACAGTATAGGAACTGCATTGTTGGTAGTTTGACCAGACCAATGAAATATAAATGTAATTTACTAAATGTAATTCACTCTTATTATTAGTTATTTTACTTTCAACTGCACGGCGCATTATTGAAGAATGATATTAAGTTCTGAAATTGACTTTTTTTTTTCCTAGAAAACAAGAGTTCAATCTCATTAATTTTAATTTACATGTCTATAAAATTTAAATCAATTATGTACAATATATAATATTTTATATATAAAATGATAAATTTTTAATGAAATAATAATAGTAATAAATTATTGTGATGTATATTTAAAAAAATAAAAGATGGTATTCTATTTAAATAAAAACTTTTTATGAAATGGGCAAAGAGATACTAAGGGATGTTTGGTTTGAGAGTTTGGAATAGAGGAATTGAAATCGGAATGCTTTCGGCATTAGGTTTTGGGGTATAATAATAGAAGAATGAGTTTATTTCTAAACATTGGAACCTGATCACCCTTTAAGTTTTATTTCGCACGACCAAAATAGCCGCACATTTAGTCGCGCACCTAGAAAAATGAAATTGTTATTATTATAATATTATATTTATAATGAGTACTCCCTTCGTTTTTTTTTAAATTGACATTTTAGAAGTTTTGGAAAATTCACTTTTAATTGAAGTTTTGCAATTTTGTAGTTACATTCTTCCATTTTTTCCATGCTCTAATAAAATGAATTACACTTGTGATTAGAGTAAAATTTAAAATCAGTAATCATATTATAGTGAAAATCGAGTTTTATTCATCATATTTTGAAAATTATTTTTTTCGTCATCAACGTTTACATTTTGTCACAAAATTAGTCATTCCTTAAATTGGATCATTAACCCATTAACGGACAAATTTTATTGGGGGTATTTTTGTCCATTTCCTCATCTCCTCCATCATCGACCCTCTGTACTTTATCGTCATCTTCCATCATTCTCAATTTTATTGTGGTTACACGATACTTCATTTAAAGTGACCATTATATTTATTTTATATTTTTTAATCAAGATTCCACGATGCTTTATTTTTTACTCAACCTTTTCAACGACAAAAATCAAAACAACAGTAACGATCATTCACAACCATCTTTGTAGTAACATGTGAATAATACGCACTCCAATAATAAACTTGAAAATTGTTGAAAGCTTCCTCCTTAACTTTTTTTTTTCTTTTTAAAAGAACTTCGGTAGCAACTTGATTATGGAAAGAAGAAATAAGTAAAACATTCTGTCAATTTGGAACACAACAATTTCTGAAAGAATAAAGATACTTCCAAACTTTATTCTCCCGGTGGCAGCAACTTGAGTTTTTTAGAAACTAAAGGAAGTTTTTTCATTTTTCTTTCTTCTTCCTGCAACAACTTCTTGGAAATATAAAATGGGATGCAGCTTTGGAAAACTCAGCAGTAGCAGCAAATTTGGAGAGTTCTTTTTCTTTCTTCGGTCGGCAGAAAAATAATGGAAGACACTATTTTGGTTGCAGTTGAACAGGCCGTGAATAATACAAAAACTTCCTCCACAACTTTTTTTTTTTTTTTGAAGGGAGGGGGGGGGAGTGGGGGGGAAGAATTCGGGTAGCAGCTTGATTATAGAAAGAAGAAATAACTACAACATTCTTTCAATTTGTAAACCCACAGCAAATTCTGGAAGAATAAATATACTTCCAAACTTTATTATCTCGTGGCAGCAACTTGAGTTTTTTGGAAACTAAAGGAACTTCTTTAATTTTTTTTCTCCTTCTTGCATTAGCTTCTTGGAATTATAAAATTGGGCTGCAACTTTGGAAAATTCAGCAGTAGCGGCACAATTTGGAAAGTTCATTTTCTTTCTTTGGTCGGCAGAAAAACAAGGGAAGACACTCTGTGGGTTGCACTTGAATTGGAAGCTTTGCAGTTACAAGCCGTGAATAATACGCACTCTAGTAATAAAATTGAAAATTGTTGAAAGCTTCTTCCTCAACTTTTTTTTTTTTTTTTTTTTGAAAGAATTCAGGTAGCAGCAGTATGATTATTGAAAGAAGAAATAACTACAACATTCATTCAATTTGGAACCCACAGCAAATTCTGGAAGAATAAAGATACTTCCAAACTTTATTCTCCCGGTGGCAGCAGCTTGAGCTTTTTGCAAACTAAAGGAACTTCTTTCATTTTTTTCTCCTTTCTGCAGCAGCTTCTTAGAAAAATAAAATTGGGCTGTAGCTTTGGAAAACTCATTAGTAGCGTTAGAATTTGGAAAGTTTATTTTGTTTCTTTGGTCGGAAGAAAAATAAGGGAAGACACTCTTTGAGTTGTAGTTGAATGGGAAGTTATACAGTAACAAGCCGTGAATAATACGCATTTCAGTAATAAATTTTGAAATTGTTGAAAGCTTCCTCTTCAACTCTTTTTTTTGTTTTTGGGTGAATTACATTTTACCTCCTAAATATTTTGGTTCAATTACGAAAATTTCTTAAAACTTTAAAAATTACAAAAAACCTCCTTCCACCACCTAAACTGTTTGCATCTTACCCCTTTATAGACGAAAAAGTGATGCAATCGGCTGACATCATTCAATTTCATGAATGAATGGATTCTAATACCCCTGATGTAATTCACACTAAATTCTAAGACCAAAATGCCCCTTTTACCAAGCATAAGCTACTTTTCAATTTTTTTTCCATCTTTATTTTGAAATATTTATTTTATTTTATTTCTTTCTTTTTATACCTTTTACAATTTTTTTTCATTCTTTAATTTTTTTAATATTTCATTTCTCATTTTTAAAATTTTAAATTAACTCTGATTTTTTACATCTTTTATTTTATTTATTTTCCTTTTCTAATAAAAATATTTTTATTTTTTTTTTCATTTTATCATCACCACCACCCAATGTAGCACCACTCTTCCCGATCGCCACCCTCTTTAGGCCATCTCCAACCCAAATCTCTATATTTTACAGTTTTACAGATGCTACAGTATCAAAATCTCTATATTTTACAGTTTTACAATTAACTCATCTCCAACCAAAATCTCTATATTTTACAGTTTTAATAATATTTTAAACATCTTCTTTCACCAATCATTTTATATTATTTTTATTATTGTATAAATATATTTAATTATCTTAAATCTTAATATTTTAAAAATATATATATAATAAATGAGATTAATAAATTAAATATAACATTATTTAAAAATTAAAAATTAATTAGTAATAAAAATATATTCTTTTTATATAACATAATCTAATAAATTAAATAAAATTTATTTGCATATTGAACATATGTAAATTAATAAAACATTAAAAAAAGAAACACGATTAATAGATTGAAAACTAAACGAAACATTAAAATTGCTTCATTACATAAAATAATAAAAATAAATTAAGAAAAGTCACTCACGAAATATAACAAACGAAATATAAGGATACATTAACTAGCATAATTAGAATATTGCACCCACAAATGCTCTATCAATGCATTTCGAAGTTCAAAATGAGCATTTTTATCCTTAATTTGTCTATAACGTTCCAAAAATTATTGAAATTCCTCAGCATCATTACTTGCTCGTTCAACTGTTAGAGCTGGAGTTTCCACCTCATTTAAAATTGGCGCATCGAGATCACGTTCATCTTCAATTTTCATATTGTGCATGATAATGCATGTCATCATTATATCATGAAGTACTTTCTTGTCCCAAAATCGAGAAGGTCCGGCAACTATTACGAAACATGATTGTAAAACTCCTAATGCACGCTCCACATCTTTCCTTCAAGATTCCTGTCTCATTGCAAAATACTTATGTTTTGGAGTTAGCGGTGCATGAATACTTTGAACAATAGTTGCCCATTTTGGGTATATTCCATCTGCTAAATAATATCCCATATTAAATTCATTTCCTTGAATACATAATTAACAGGTGGAGCAATACCGTTTGCAATGTTGTTCATTAGAGGCGACGACTGCAACACATTAATATCATTATTTGACCCCGGTAGGCCAAAATAAGCATGTCACATGTGAATTTTAGCTGATTTTTTTTACAGAACATAGTCTATAACGTCTCGCTACGTCCAAAACAACTAGAACCACGTCCAGAAACGTCTACCAGCATTCATGTGAATTTAAACTGATTTTTTTCACAAAGATAGTCCACCACGTCTCAGAACAACTAGCACTACGTCAAAAATAACTAGCACTACGTATACATCCAAACATGTGAATTTTAGCTGAATTTTTTACAGAACATAGTCTACCACGTCTCGCTACGTCCAAATCAACTAGAACCACGTCCAGAAACGTCTACCAGCATTCATGTGAATTTAAACTGATTTTTTTCACAAAGACAGTCCACCACGTCTCAGAACGACTAGCACTACGTCAAAAACAACTAGCACTATGTATACATCCAAACATGTGAATTTTAGCTGAATTTCTAGAGAACATAGTCTACCACGTCTCGCTACGTCCACGTCCAGATACGTCTACATCCATTCATGTGAATTTAAACTGATGTTTTTCACAAAGACAGTCAACCACGTCTCAGAACAACTAGCACTACGTCAACAACAACTAGCACTACGTATACATCCAAACATGTGAATTTTAGCTGAATTTTTCACAGAACATAGTCTACCTCATCTCGCTACGTCCAAACCAACTAGCACCACTTCCAGATACGTCCAGCTACGTCCCGCTACGTCTAGCTACGTCCCTATACGTCCTTAAGTTTCGAATTTCAAATTTTCAATCTTTTCAGTCCACATTTTTTTTTTCAACCCCCTTTTGGTCAAGAATTCATATAGAGTTGGAAAAGAAAATAAAAATATAAATATTTTAGTGGATCCCACTTATTAAAATATAGAAATAATAGAAATAATACAGTACATCTCTATTTTATAGGTGAATTTACAGATGGGTTGGAAAGTAGCCATCTTCACATTTTAAAGATCCAACCCAATTTACAGTTGGGTTGGAGATGGCCTTAAAATTTTCACCATCTCTTTTTTCACTTCACCGACAACAACACCCGCAACCATTTATTGAGAATTAGTTAACTATCCCTTGTGATAACAAAGGTAATAGTTGCTTAACTGAAAAGTATATACACAACATTTCCAGTTCTTACTGTGATTTTGGTAATTCACAATTGCAGCATATAGGGAAAAATATGTGTACTAATAGAATGATAGTAAACTTTTTTCTTGGATTCTTAGTTGTTTCGTCTACAAGTTAATTAATACCGGCAGCCATTACAAGATATTATTAGTTTCTTGGATCAGAGCAGTACTAGAAAACTGGGGCTTGCTCAACTGAATAGAAATTGCAGGACTCGTGATCCACCATAACCAACAGTAAGAAAATCATCCTCCCTCAGTAGCATCAAATTATCAATTTTCCAACCGATGAAGTTTCGGATCTCGAGTTGGTGATAGAGAGTTCGAACCTATTGTGAAAATTGGGTTATCCTTTATTCTTCTTGTGTGTGGGATTAAGGGAAGAGGTTCGGGTATAGAAGAATTGAGGGATGGTGGCTAGAAAAATAAACAACAAAGGGGAAGTTGGAGGAGAAGATGAACAGAGAGAGAGGGAGGTGGAGAACTAGTGGAAAAGAAAGGTGACCTTGAAATCGATAGGCAAGGATCGGTCATCTTCACCTGTATTCTCTCTTCGTCTCCAGATTGGTGGTTAGAAGCGGCGGCTCGCTTGAAATCCTCCATAGTTGTGACGATCTTTCCTGCTTTGAAGTCAGTGACGGTGCACCGGTATTGGCGGGATTTGGGAGCAAAGAGGAATCAATGGCGTTGAGACTCCAGATCTATACATGTATACGAGGACTAACGATTCATGGTTGATTGAAAACGATGGGATTCCCTCAACCTCATGGCCATTCCTGTTGACAGCACGTGGGATGTAATTTTTCTGTCTAATTTTGGCTTATATATTGTATAGGGAAGATTTTTGCAGGCGATAAAGGTGGTGAGTGGTGGCTGGTAGCGACTGAAGGAGATGGTGGTTGTGTGGCATAGGCTTAGAGAGGCAGAAGGGGCGGGCTATGGTGGTCATGATTGGTTGGAACAGAGGGGACGTCGGTTATGGAGTCGTTTGATAGAGAGGATGGCAGTATTGAAGACAATGAAACTTTTTTTTCTTTATTATTTTTTTAAGGTGTGAAATTGTTTTTTGGAAAGTCATTTTTTAGCCTTTTTTTTTTTTTTTTTTCTGGATTGCTATTTGTATCACAAAAAAAATGAAAATAATTATAAAATGACCAAAAGGCCCTTATGAAGGAAAAAGGTAGAAAATTGCTAAGTATTTGGCGAAAATGCAACTAAAATGCATTTTCTCCATTTACACAAACGCAGAGAATAACGTTTCTAACATGAAAAATTTAATGCCGATGACGTTTTAATACAACAAAAACGTTAAAAATCTCCGATAATAACAACCCAAAACGTATCACTTTAATGTTTCATGCCAAACAAAAATGTCAAACTACAACATTTCAACCCTGGTTCGCTTGTTAAAATGGTTCGTTTTCTCCATGGCTCGCTCGTTAAAATGTCACGTTTCTGACTGTCTCCATCTAAAAATCGATAAAACGATTAAAACGCAGCATTCTTGCAAACTCTTTGACAAAATTATTTCCCAAACGCGAAAATCGAACGATTTTGAAGGTAAAAAATTCCCAAATGGATGGAGGAGATGGCAAATTATCGCAAAGACATGGCGCGGGCAAAGGTCTAATGATAAACAAGGTAAAAATAGTTTCGTTCATCAATTTTTGTTGTTATTTGATTTGCTGAACATTATCGTCACGTTTTTACGATTTAAATTGCATGAAACCCTATTTTTTTGCGTTAATTAGGTTATAGATCGCATGTATGATGCGTTTTAGTTTGGTAGAAACGTAGTTTTGTTGTGATTATGTATCAAATGAATGTTTATATGTGATTTTTGGCATATTAAAAACGTTTAATTGGTTAGGTAGACTGTTTTTGAAACGCATATCAGCGGCGTTTGTTTAAACACAAACGTTGGCCGATCACGTTTGGGTTAGAACAAAACGCACCGAAATAGCGTTTCTGACCAAGTCAAACGCACAATAATAACGTTTAACCTTTACAAGAATGTAAATTCTATGCGTTTCTGAATACGGCAAACGTAAATAGAAATCGTTTTACTTGGCTAAAAATGCTAAATTGGTGGGTTTTATATAATTTTCACTTATTTTATTAATTTTACTTTCACATTTTAAGTTTACAATATAATTGCTTATCTTTATTTATTTATTTAGGGTGGCGCTAAGTTAAAGCCGCACGTAAATAGGCAGCGTCCCACAGCTTCTGTTAGAAGGCAGAAGGTATCAGTTAGGAGAGGAGGAAGTAGAGGGACAGGTGGAGGTCGTGGTGGAGGCAGTATCATTATTTCAGATGGAGGGCGAGGAGGTGGAGGTGTAGGTGGCGGACGAGGAGGTGGAGGTGGCGTTGGAGGTGTTGGTGGAGATGACTCCTCATTTCAGTTGAGGGATGAGTATTATGCTACTACTGATTCCGATGACACTGATGATAGTGAGGACGAGTCTATTGGGCTACAGGCGGAGGAGGAGCAGCCGCGGCATGAGGAGGAGGAGCAGCCGTAGCAGGAGGAGGCGAGTGAGAGTGGACGCCCACTCAATCAGCAGGGTGAGGGGGATACTTATGGAGGTGACCCTTCTCACCCACACGCTGAGAAGACCGTCCGGTACAGGAATCCGAGCGACGGATAGTTTGAGGAGGTCGATCCTGCTGCAGGTACATGTTTGAATTTATTTACATAATTATTTTGAATAATTATTTGTTCTAATTTACTTGTTGATAAAATTTGTTTATTGCTTGATTTAATTGTGTGTTTATTATTTAGTTCATTATTTGTTTTAATTGCTTATGTATTTGTTTATTTTATTTATTTGTTAATTACATTAATTTGTTTTTGGAGTTATTTACTTTAATTGATTTTGATTATTAATTGCATTAACTAGCACCACGTCCAAAAACACCTAGCACCACGTCCAAAAAAACTTGAACCACGTCCACAACAACTAGAATCACATCCAGAATCTACAAGCATCACGTCCAAAAACACCTAGCACCACGTCCAAAAAACAACTTGAACCACGTCCACAACAACAAGAATCACGTCCAGAATCAACAAGCACCAGGTCCATAAACACCTAGCACCACGTCCAAAAAATAACTTGAACCACGTCCAAAAAGAACTTGCACCACGTCAAAAAACAACTAGCACCACGTCAAAAAACAACTAGCACCACGTCCATAACATATATCACCACGTCCAAAAACAACTAGCACCACGTCCAGAACAACTAGCACCACATCCAAAACAACTAGAACCACGTCTAAAAACACATAGCACCACGTCCAAAAACAACTAGAACCACGTCCAAAAACACCTAACACCATGTCTAGGACAAACCACGTCCAGAACATATATCACCACGTCCAAAAACAACTAGAACCACGTCCAAAAACACCTAGCACCACGTCCAGGACAACTAGAACCACAGAACAACTAGCACCACGTCCAAAAACTACTAGCACCACGTCCAAAAACACCTATCACCACGTCCAAAAACACCTATCACCACGTCCAAAAACAACTAGAACCACGTCTAAAAACACCTAGCACCACGTCCAGGACAACTAGAACCACGTCCAGAACAACTAGCACCACGTCCAAAAACAACTAGAACCACGTCCATAACAACTATTATTTTATTTTTTATTTTAAGTGATTTAATTTTTAATTGAATTAATTTGTTATTTACTTGTTTATTTTAAGATGTTTAGTTAATTTATATATTTATTTATATGATTTTTATATTTTGTAAATTTAGTTCACCCTATGAAGAGCGTCAAGCAGAATCGGAGTTGGTTGGTTATAGGGCCCGTTGAGGGGGTATCTAGGTATTGGCAGGCGGGGGTGCCTACCAGATACCACCTTAGATGCCACAATAAGGGTAGTATGTACGACCTTTTCGAGACTTGGATTACATCCATGACTGTAGAGGGTGCACAGATTTTGAGCGGGACGGGACTTGAACACCTTTTCCGCATTATGCGGAGCATTGATGAGCCTCTCATCAATGCGTTTTTGGATAGGTGGCAGCCGGATACGAATTCATTCCACCTGCCATTTGGAGAGATGACCATCCTCCAACACGATGTCTGGGAGATTTTGCGTATTCCATTCGATGGTCGCTTGATCACAGAGGTTACACCATCGTCCACCATACTATCCTGGTCTAGGGGGTTGCTTGAGATTCCTCCAGATGAGCGACTAGACAGTGATTTGTACAAGAATGATGGCTTTTCGACTCAGAGAGTGATCGAGAGGTGCATGCAGCGTGCCAGGGACGATTCAGATGTGGCCGCTCTTGTGTAGAGTCTTATTGGGACTTGTCTGTTTACAAACAAGAGTTCCAATAAGTTTATGCCAGCCCCTGTAGTGCAGGTGAGGAAGGGGATGGATCAGGTTGGACAGGAGGCGTGGGGCACAGCGACACTAGCATTCTTGTACCATCATCTAGGGTGCGTGAGTCGACACGGGACACAGAGCTTTGCGGGGTGAATGACTATGTTATAGTCATGGATATACGAGCTCTTCCCGGACTTTAGACCCCATCTGATGCCCCTCCCATTGCATGGTACACAGGCGCGTGCAGCGAGGTGGGACATCGACAGCCACCGTAGTACAGAGCACCGCCTGAGCTCCATACGCCTTGCGCTGGACGAGATGACCATTGACATGGTTAGTAAATATTTATAAAATATAAAAATTATATTTTGGTTTAATATAAGTTTTATATAGTTTATTATTTAAGTAATTTCAAATTATGTTTAAAGGTTATCTGGATGCCATACGGTCGCGACGCTATAGCGAGGACTCCGAGGACCCTGTACAGAGGGCTGATTGCGTACCGGGATCACATTGAGCCTTACATGCCCGATCAATGCGTGCGCCAGCTCGGACATGTTTAGTGGATGCCCCCTCGTTTCATCCGTCCCGGTAGGGATACTTACCGCGGCTACACTAGGAGACCATATGTTGTCAGACACGCCGTGGAGTATGCCAAGTCATCATGGGAGGAGTTTGGGATGACATCTATCGGGATATCCCTTATAGGAAGGCAGCTGACAGGTGGGGCTGTTCCTCGTAGTGCGTGCATGGACGGGTACTTACAGTGGTTTAGAGAGCGTTCACGTCCGCGCGTCCTTCCAGTCGATCCTCAGGCTGTTATAGAGCCATGTCGACCCCGTCGTGCCATGTTAGAGTTTGTAAGTATTTTTAAAATTTTAATTATTTTTTTTTAAATTCAATTTATTAGACTCTAATTTATTGTTTAAATATTTGTAGTGGATGGGTCGTTTTGGACAGCATCATCATGCACTTTTAGATGCGGTGAGGGAGCGAGCACCAGACTTGTACGCGGAGTTCGCACCTGGCACTGCTGACATAGAGGATGAGTTTGACCGGTCCATTTGATTTGTATTCTTGATTGTCCATACTTGATTGTATACTTGATTTTTGTATCATATTTTGATTCCACGTCCCAAAACAAATCGAACCACGTCCATAGCAACTAGAATCACGTCCAGAATAACAAGCACCACATCCAGAAACAACAAGCACCACGTCCAGAAACAACAAGCACCACGTCCATAAACAACAAGCACCACGTCTAAAAATAACTAGCACCACGTCCAGAAACCACAAGCACCACATCCAGAAACAACTAGCACCACGTCCATAATCGTCTATATGACCAACATATGAATTACCCAGGTTATTATTAAATTTTGTTGAAGAAATTGGCAACTAAGTTAAAAAAAAAAAAAAAGTAAAAATAGAAGTTACAATTTTTAGTACAATGATATGAATAATACACCATATGTCACATAACAATCTAGATATTAGCCATCACGCAGTGCAGTCCAAGCATTAACGGTGGGATAGGGCACTCATCGACCACATCTACACGTACGTAATGGTTCCCATTTACATGGGCAAGCGACATAACCCTTTCAGGTTGTGCGTCGGCACAAGAGGAACACAAAGGTAATAAAGAATAATTTCCATCTAGACGAGTTTCGCTCAGATGTATTACAAGTGCATTTGCATAAGTTGCGAGCGGGAACAAATCCGTAGGTGTAGCCATCTAATGCTGCTCACCACAGTCTGTGCCTTCAAAACTTACTCGCCTAAGTACCATAGCCACGTAATCACCATCAAGGGGCATCAACTCCAAATATTGGAATACACCTCGATACCTGTCCGGATGGCTCGTAATCTCTCCACTCAATGATCTGCGAGCTAATCTCCAATATTTCTCGTGGCCAAAAAGATAAGTAGAAATGACTCGGAAACCACAATGGTCATCCCCACTGACCTCTGATCAGCCTGTACAGTAAGGCTGAAAAAATGCTGGCACACAATGAATGTCTCCACAAAAACCTGTTAAGTAATTTTATTTTAGGGAATAAACATAACTGCATAATGTATATACACGACCAAAAATATAATAAAATGCAACTACAAAATTGTAATTAAACATAACTAAATGCTTCTTTACCAGTACGTAAGGGAGAATGACCATCGGAGCCTGTATGAATGCGGTGTGAGCGACCAGTCGATCGGCCGGATAAACCTGAACGACCCCTGCCACGTCGGCCACGTGTCGCTCTCTCTCATGAGCTCCACTTGCACATCACAGAATGGTGTAATCTACTTGGTGGGCGACCCCTTTGGGGCCCCGACACAACTAGCTCTCCAACACTGGCCATGTCAGGGTGCATCTCCTCTACATACGCCCTATTCAATAGATGGGCTAAAAAAAATGGACTGGTAGAGACTGTAGGAACGACAGTCTCGTTAAAATACCTTAACAAATAAATATGTTAAATGTAAAATACTTTTAAAAATTATCATATATGAAATCAAATGACCATTATTAAAGTATATATATTAAAAAGTACCTGATGTCCTCATCAATGTAATTTGAATCCCCCTGTGAAATAATAATTTAATTGTGTTTCTATCATTGTGAATATAATATTGTGAGAATTTTAATTTATGTTTTTAATTATACAGGAAGAAGAGATCAGGAGATGACTATGCAAGAGGATCACCAGGAGGATTATGAGGATGATGATGATGAAGAGAATGAGCAGGAGGGTGAGAAACAAGATATTGGAGCAGATTTGAGTTGATATATTTAGATTGATAGAGATTTTTAAAGTGTCAATGGGGCATTTAAATTTTACAAACCAATAGCTAATAGACTCAAGTTTATGCTTACGAAGATAAGGGAAAATTGCTCAACGTATTCCCTTCTATATGTAATAGAATTGGAAAATACCACACAAATTATTTATATAAACTTTCTTTATTTTTACTTTTTTCCTCAATGTAAAAATATTCTAACTTGATAGTCATTGGATCAATAATAGAATACGGTAGAAAATATAATGAATTAACATCAACAACCAGACAAGCACAAATTGGCAAATGAACATGATGAAAAACTAGTAAAAATAAGAAAAGTCATTTCTAAGTTGGCCATAGAAATAACAACTTAGAGTATAACTCCACACGCACACCTTATACATGATATACATACATATATCATGTCCTTGCTAATGCACTATCTTACCTTTGGATGCGACATGAGGCGACACAAGACTTGAAATGCAGATAGCGATTGCTCACGTTGATGAGAATCATTATGTACGTGTAGATGTGGTCCAAGTCAGCCCTATCCAACCGTTGCACCCTGTTTGGCAATATCAACGTAATCATGATATTGTAGGACAATGGACTCATAATTTGAGAAGCTTTAGGTATCGGCTATGGGTCAATCGTCGTGATGTATAGGAATTTCAGTTTTATGTGACATTTTTATGATTGATATTACATTAACCATTAATGTAATTTGACTTTTATTTGAAATTGTGTACTAATTTTGCTTTTATTTTTATATTGTGCACTAATTGATGTTCTAGTAATGTAGTAGTATTGGCGATATAGTACATAGTCCAATCCACAAATGCATACAACATAAAATAAAATACAATCTACAGATATCAATCCAAAATAAAATACAAAACTACATCCGCGCGATCAGCCATAATATCAATCCAACATAAAATACATAGTATCAATCCAACATAATATACATAAGTATGTAAAGTACAATTAGCCACTCAATCAGCGCGATCAAACCTCTGCTTGAACTGTGCAGACCGCTCCGCGTACTCAGCATATAGGTTGGGTGCTTGCTCCCTCAACTGATTGATCAATTGGTGCTGAATCCCCAGCAAATCACCCACCCACTACAAAAATTTAAATAATAAAATGAAAACTAACTTTTAAAATTATAATAAACTAATTTAACATATTATGTAATAAATACTTACACATTATGAAGCAGCCCGCCGCGGTATAACTGGACTTGCCTGCTGCTCAGGGGCGCCTAATACATATGGATGCGAGTGCTGTCTGAACCAATCGAAGTAGTCATCCTCGAACGCACTATAGCTGACGCCATGAACGGTAGCTCGCCTGGTCATAAAAAATACCGAACCAGTCGTTGGGTACGCATCCCACTCCGTCTGTGCGCATGCGAGTGGGTGATGCACCGCATACCTCGTCCCACCGTACCCTCAGAAAGTACCCTCAGTGGCCGGAATGAATGATCTCAGGATCCACTGAACGTAGCCAAGCTGGCGCGCATACCTGTCTGGCATATATGACTCGATATCATCTTTGTATGCAATATGACCACGGAACAACGTCCTCTGAGTCCGCGTGACTGCATCGCGACCATGTGGCATCCATATAACCTATAAATATGATTTACAATTACATTAAAAATAATTATAAGATTATCAATGAAATATTATGTATATATATACATAATATTTATTTATAAGAATAGTTACGTACATCAGCCGGGGTCAAAGCATCTAGTGACTCTCGAAAGCTGACTAACCAATCCTCTTTATTTATGGCGATTTCGACTACCCACCTACTAGCTCGCGGTCGATCGGGGTGCGCTGGCAGCGGCCTCGAAGTTGGTCTAAAAGATGGAAAATGCTCGTAGATCCAAACCTGTAGCAAAGTCAGGCATCCCTCTAAGCTCGAAGTCCATACCTACTGGCAGCACCTAAATGTCTGTAGAGAAACGCCAGTGTCACAGTACCCCATGCATACTGTCCCAGTTGAGGTCCCGGGTGACTCTAATCTGCACGACAGGCGCTGACATAAACTTATTAGAACTTTTGTCCGTAAACAGACAAATCCCAATTGAAGGAAACAGATCTAGCCCGGGCTAAATCGAAAATCTCACTTTTGTGCTATGCATTCCAGAATCGGAGACTTTCGAATTAATTTCTTAACCCACTTTGTTAATTAAATTTAATCGAATCCTTAGGATTATTTCGTATAACCTACTTAGTCCATTAAATATTAATTAAACATTTAGGGTGCGTTTGATGCAAGGCAAAGGCAATGGGGCAAAGGCGAAATAATTCTGATTGCTACCTTTTTTGGTTAGTAAAGTAAAGGCAAAGGCAATCAAATTACTTTGATGAAGCGATCAAATTACTTTAATGAAGCAATCAAATTCTTTTAATGAATGACTGCTAATTTATCAAACGAGTCAAAGGCGATCAGATTCCTTTAATGATTATTGAGTTAATAAAATTTTGATTGCTTCATTGCCTTTGCCTTGCATCAAACGCACCCTTAGGATTAATTAATTCACTTTGTCGATTAGTCAAATGCATAATTAGTCATACCACTAATGGACCAATTATGGAACTACAGCTCAAAAACGAATTTACTTCATGCTCACTTTATTATTCTTCTATCTTCCCACATCAATGATCTAGTGCTCGTCGATTCATAAATTTACTGACAAATTAATTCATTGACTTCTTGGTATCCGAAATTAGTACCACTCGACTTTTTTTATTATACCGGACATAAAGCCCACTGGCCAGATTTAGTATAACAAACCTTTCGAGCTCATCTCGGGAGCACCACCAATCCGGCGAACAGGTACATGGATTCCTTCGACTAGCAGCGACACACAAAGAAGCCAAACACCGCATACCCAACTTACCGAGATCTAGGCCTCAATTGACCGCTCCCTTTGGCAAATCAAAGCATACGATATCTAACTCTCATGCCCACTCCAATCTAGGGTTAAAAGATTAGAATATTAGGTTTGAATTAACTATGCCGATCAGTACAAGTTAATTCAATCCCAAAAAGGTCATGCTTCATATGTCCCGGGCACATCCATATGATTTAATTAGTCTAGACAAACTAATTTCCAAATCACACGATAACCTAAACTGATAGTATGTTCAAATTATCTCAGTTACGAGCATCTGTTTATATATCATTACTTTAACCAATAACGAGATCTACTGTGTTTTTCTACACCTCGTTATCTAGTTCTATGATGTAATGAAACAAATTTAATACTGAAACAAAACGATATGTCAACTGGGTATTAGTTTTTGATACAAGCAATAGCTTTTCAGTATTCAAAACCAATAATCTCCCACTAATACTCAAAGCTATGCTCTGAAGTCTAAAAACACTGTTCAATCCACTTGTTACACTGCTGTCATAATGAAAGTTACAAAACACTCTTTAGCTCACTCACATGGCTCTCTTAAGAATTTGACTCCCATGCCCTCCACATGACTCTCAAAGACCTTTGGGGTCAATGCCTTCGTGAAAGGATCTGCAAGGTTGTCTCCTGATACTATCTTGGCCACGGTCACGTCTCCCCTCTTTACGATCTCTCGTATCAGGTGGTACTTGCGCTCTATGTGTTTACTTGCGAGTTCCTGAACCACAAAAAAGCTTAAAATGTTGTGGTTTTGCCTTTGACTTATAGTCAAAAGCGAAACCGCAACGTTTGAGTCAACGTTGCGATTTTGCATTTGACTGTAAGCCAAATGTTGAGGATCAGCGTTTGACTTATAGCCAAACGTAAATCCTCAACATTTGACTTACAGTCAAATGCAAAATCGAAATGTTTGACTAAAAGTCAAACGCTGCTGTTTTGCATTTGACTGTAAGTCAAACGCAAAAAAACAGTGCTCCGTCGACACATAAACACCAATTGCAAGCGTTTCTATGAAAAGAAACGCCGCCGACCAGCGTTTTTGTGACGACAGAACGCTGGCGATCGGTAATTTTTCCCTACAAAACACCACCGATTAGCTTTTCTTTGCAACCAAAACACCGCCGATCGACTATTCTTCGAAACAAAACACCGTCGATCGGTGATTCTTCGCACCAAAAACAAGTCTAAATAACGTTTTACCTAAAAAAACGACAACCCAGCACAAATCTATGCAAATAAAATCGCAAAAACACACCGTTTATCGTTCGAAAATAATAAAAATGAATCGAAAAAAAATACCCTGTTCATCATTAAACCTTTGCCCAGCCCTAAACCTTGCGAAGGTTAACCCCCAGAAAAGTCCATTTCGCGATTTCAGGCAGCAACTTCGAAGAGATTTCGCGATTTTAGGAACCGGATCGCAGAAATCTCGCGTTTAGGGTTTTTACGGAACTTGTTTTGAAAATATGAATAGGGCGGCGTTTGGATTTCCTTTTATCTGGCTGAATTTTGGCTTCGATCGCTCCATTTTAGCTAGTGGCCCAGGCCTCGCTCGCTATGTTTTTGCGTTTTGGAGATGGGTTTGCGTTACGTTTTAGCAATTTTTTTTTATCAACGTACCGTTTTAGCGATCCCACCATGGTTGAACGTAACGTTTTAGCGTTTTTTGTGTTCTTCATGTTATTGAATTTACGTTTGTTTGGTATTCTAACGCTACATTGGTGCGTTTTAGTCCCCTTTTTAGACAAAAACAAATAGTTTTTTAGACACAAGGGTAATTCGAGTATTTTTTATTATATAAATAGTAATTTTGTTATACAAATAGCAATTCAGTTTTCTATTATACCCATCTCGATTCTGATTCAAACGGTTCAAATCCAAGCTAAAAAGCAAAACACAATGATCGACCCAATTATCTCTTCTTGGTCAATCTTGCTTAAAGGCCCAATAAGAGCATTTATTACTTTAGGTCCAAAAAACTTATTACATAGCCCAAATCCAAATCCAATTCTTTTCATCTTCTTCTTCACTGAAACACTGGAACTTGGCAATTTCTCCCTCCCATCTCAAACCTCATCAAAACCCTAACAAACTTAAGAAGCAAATACGCCAAAACATTTCATCGGCTATGACAAGAAACGACGACGTACGCCTCACTTCGTGCTCCCTCAATCTCTCCCAAATCCGTGATTCTTCTCCAGTTCTCCCACTAAGTTTCCCCAACTTCAAATTCTACTCCAAAAGCCCCCTCGCCCAATTCTTCAACAATTTCACTAAACCCCCAAATTTTCAAACTTTCTTCCATTGCCACTCTCCTCCAAAGTCCTTGCTGCGGTTTGCTTCCATATCCATTGCTCAGAACAATGGCGGTGCGGGAAATCCCGATGCTGATTCGGCCAGTTCGACTCAGTCGGTGTCGGCGGTTAAGAGTTCCAGTCGTGACGAGGAGAGGGTTTTGATAAGCGAAGTGTTGGTGAAGAACAAAGATGGGGAAGAACTTGAAAGAAAGGATTTGGAAGCGGAAGCATTGAATGCTTTGAAGGCTTCCCGAGCGAATTCTGCACTAACTGTTCGTGAAGTTCAAGAAGATGTTCATCGGATCATTGCCAGTGGATATTTCGCCTCTTGCATGCCGGTGGCACATGATACCCGGGATGGCATTCGGTTGGTGTTTCAGGTAGTTTATTTGCGCTGGATAATGTAAATTCTAAATTTCTGTGTATATATGTTTGGTTGTTTTATGTACGTATATTGAGAGTGTACTTTTCTCAATTATAATCCCGTTAAAAATGGTTGAAAGGTGAACAGTGGGGTGTTTGGCATTTCGATGAATGTGGCTTTGAGAATGGAATGGGGTATGTAGTTTGGAGAGTTGCTTTGGAAGCCAAGATTTGTGGGTAATTGGATGTCATAACTGAATTGGGGGAAAGGTTTAAGTTCGATTTTGGGTGGCTAAAGGAGAAATCATGAGCTTCTTAATGATATATTGGTTGAGCGAGGATTGAAATTGTTTCTTTAGGAAAATCTTTACAAAGCTGCCTCTCGGATGAGGCTAAGCAATACGAGCCTATTTATTTCAATTACTTTTTTACTCATTCTCTTCATGAATAACCAAATGTAATAAACAACTTTATCAGAAATTTGGTACAAATACCGTCCATTGAATAGTTTAAAATTGTGGCCTCTTTAATGCATATTCATCTCGAATGCACTGATTGGGAATTTCGTTCCTTTGTCATGTTGATTATGAACGTAGACTGTAGACTTCTCTGTGAAACTTCTCCTGCAGTTAGTTACTGCATAACAGCATAGAGGTTTGGATATCATTCCGCATCTTATACTATTTCTTACTTGGTATTCGGTCTTTTCTCAGGATTTTTTACCTCTCTAACTTTTGTTATCAACCAAACAAGCTCTTAGATTTCTCAGTTATGATTTTTCCTTTTAGATTTTTGTTGGATTCCTTCATTCTAGTTACTTGCTGGGCAAAAGACACCAACTGAGGCAAATTACATGATTCCTTTTCGCCTACTAGCTAACAGCACTGGGTTTGTCTTAGAGCATTAGTAGTATTGGTTTTTCTAGCCTCTTATGGAAATATGAGGCGTCTAACAGTCCAATAAAAAGAAGGAAAATCTTCATGGTGCACACTAGCCCCCAGAGTCCAACAGTCAAACAATGTGAGGAGAGTATGTGTTTTGTGAATTTGTGAGTGAGTATTTTATGCAAATTTACATGGATGAAATCAAAAGGAACCTATTATAATCCAGCAACAACTTTTTAGTAAATTTTTGGAGATGAAAAGAATAGAACCTATCTTGAATCCCACATCATTTTTGTGTTTTCTACTTTGTAAATTTCTTCTTGTCCTAGCCATTTAGTTGTTAAGGCTAGCATGCAGCCTATATTTGGTTACTCTCTTTATTGGTTAGTTTGTCTTTGCTTGTTACAATTAAAGAATATATTTCAATAATGCAACGCAATCTGGGTTAGTTTCACTTGCAAGGTGCTGGAGGAGGAGCAAGTGATTAACCCTCTCTCCCTGCTTCTCCTTCCTGAGTCAACTCTTTGGTGTCTCCACCCTGAAGGGATTGAAAATCAGTTGGGACTTCCTTGAACATTGCTCAAAACTGAACATTTTTTTCCAATGGCCTCTAGATTTGGAATAGTTTTGTGATGGATTTTCTTTCACATTTGGTTTGATCATAGAGTTGCTTGTTGTGTGATTAATTATGTTAGTTTCTTTTGGCATAAGGTAGAACCAAACCAAGAGTTCCAAGGCTTGGTGTGTGAAGGAGCTAATGTTCTCCCCTCAAAGTTCTTAGAGGATGCTTTTCGTGATGGACACGGTATGTTTTCTACTTCGTATTGTTCCCAGATGAAACTTTTTATCTAACTCTTAGCATCTGTTGATCTGGTGTGTATTTTTCAATCTTGAATGTCTAATTTTTAGCCATTACATGTTTGAAATTCTTGCTGAAACAAAACCTTGTCTTTGCTTATTTTGGTTTCAAGTAATGCAGGCAAAGTGGTTAACATCAGGCGTCTTGATGAAGTTATAAGTTCCATTAACGGGTGGTACATGGAAAGGGGTCTTTTTGGCATGGTTAGTGTGTGGTCATCTATTTTAATGCAGTTCTGTATTTCAAGAGCTGGATGCTGTGATTGTCTTCATTTGTTTTCTTTTGTATCAGAGTTAGAACTTAGATAATGTTGAAAATATCTAATTATCGAAGGATAACACTAAGTTTCTTAGTCTTGGTCAATTATCAGGTATCTGGTGTTGATATTCTCTCAGGAGGCATGATTAGATTACAAGTGTCTGAAGCAGAAGTTAATAATATAGCTATTCGGTTTCTTGACAAGACGTAAGGTCAAATTTGTGCTACTTGGTTAGCGAGCCATGTCGTGATGCTGATCTCATGGTACATGTGTTTTGTTATTGTCACAGTGGAGAGCCCACTGTTGGGAAAACAAGGCCGGAAACGATACTGCGGCAGCTTACCACCAAGAAAGGCCAGGTTTTATTTATTATGCCTTTAGTTTATTATCCTTATTGTAGTATGTGTTGCACATTATATGTGGTATGCGTAGTATCAATACGACTTCTACATTTTTATCTTTTTGAAATACCTTATTTCAAATGAGCATGATTTATTGTCTCAAATTTTATATATGTGAGATCGCCTAGAGTGAAGTAATGTGAAGCAACATTAAGTAGGATCCATCAATGAGTTTGTACTAATTATCGTATGCCTCTTGTTAAATAGAATGGCCCACTAAGTGTAACACATCACCTTTTCTGCTTCCATCTTTAATAACTCACTTGGTGGGCAATTTTTTTTTTTTAACAAGTGGCTGACCATGATTATTGCTAACTGACGTGGTCCTATGATAGCAAAATTGTACTCATTCTTTGTCTGTATTTGGTGCCAAGCTACTTGCTTCTGGTTACAAGTTTTGCATGAACATTCCTCTGATGTGAAAGGGAGTCCATCTGTTAAATTTCTGAATGACACCAGTTGGCATTGCTGTCTATTGATGTACAGAGAGTTTCTTACTTTGTGTTGTTTAATTGAAGAATATATGTTTCACTTGCTTTGGAAACATTTTCATGTAGGTATACAGTATGCTTCAGGGCACAAGGGATGTGGATACACTGTTAACCATGGGCATAATGGAAGATGTCAGTATAGTTCCCCAACCTGCTGGAGGTGAATCAACTAGTAGATTCATGTGCACTAGTCTGCTGTGAAATTTTGGATTTTAATTGTGGAATTATTTCTAGCTCCACAATGTTGGTTGAAATTTTTGATATCTTAATTTTTGATACCCCTGTAGATACTTCCAAGGTTGATTTGACACTGAATGTTGTGGAGCGTAAAAGTGGAGGTGGAATCTCTGCTGGAGGTGGAATTTCAAGTGGGTATGTGCTAAGAATGTTGAATTTAGCACCAGCAAATTGCATTCTTTAGTTGATGTGTTAACGTAATGTTCAATATCTGTTACAATTACCCTTATGTTGTTTAATGTAGGATAACCAGTGGGCCTCTAGCTGGACTGATAGGCAGGTAATCTTAATTTCTTACCGTGAATTCAAGCGTGGTTGTTTTAGTTTTTTTTTTTTGTTCTTACATGTCTGCATAACTCAAGAACTTGATTTAATTATTCTGCAGCATCCAGTCTGATGACAGTTTCTGTGTAGTTTGGCCATGGATTTTGGTCGTTTTTGAAGTGCTAAAAGCATAATGAGTTTTTTCTTTAATTTTTTTTTATTACATCTATCTCGAAAAGGTTGGCCTTTATATCCAGAACATTATGTGTTTATGTTTGACCAGGCCCCAAAACAATTCAACATGAAGATTTAGTTTTCCCATTTCCTGGCGTTGCTTTCTTTTTCTGATTGATATAACTTTGTGTTATTGTAGATAAACTTTTTTTTTCCCCTACAAATGAATCTCTTTGACTTTTGCATATCTGGTGACCCCTAAATTAAGAAAAATCATGCATTATAATTGAATATACCCCCCTTCATTAATAGGGTGTTTTGTCCTGTTCATGGTATGATGACCTAATAGATGAGTATGAGACCTGGGTTCAGAAGTTGCGTCTTCTTATATCCTAACTTCTGTCTGTATTGGTTTTCTTGTGTTTTTATTTGCAGTTCTTCTGGTTGTTTCAAGTAGCTCTTCATGTTTATGTTCAACTGTTGTACATTTTTGTTGAATGAAACTGCTTTTGCGTCACATATTTCACTTTATGTTTCTATAGAGTTTATTGTCTGCTATTTAAGATAGAAATTCAAAGTTGGTAAGGTGGTAGGAGCATGAAGACATTTGGTAGAGGTTCTAAAAGAAAGCCCAAGGCCCCAGGCCCCAAAGTCAACTATGGAATCACTTTGATTTCATTTAGATTTGAGAAGCTTATCGTATTTTTTTCTGCAGCTGTGCAATCTACCATAAAAATCTTTTCGGGAAAAACCAAAAACTTAATTTGTCTCTTGAGAGGGGGCAAATTGACTCTATATTTAGGATCAACTACACAGACCCTTGGATTGAAGGAGATGATAAGAGGACGTCAAGGTCAATCATGATTCAGGTTGTAAAACTTGTCTCACCTTGTTTGCTCTTGTAAATACTTTCATTTGATTCTTTTTGTTTATCTAGAATTCAAGAACCCCGGGCACACTTGTTCATGGGAACCAACCTGACAATGGTAGCCTGACCATTGGGCGTGTTACTGCTGGAATTGAATATGGTCGGCCATTTAGACCAAAATGGAATGGCACGGTGGGCCTTATTTTTCAGGTATTTCTCCATGTCTGTGGTTTTCTTTTAGCCATTGCTCTTCGCTAATTTTAAAGATCTGTTTTCTGTAGTGGTTGCCCTTCACTGATTTTGAACGTTTTTAGGTAAAGTAGGAAAATGGATTTGTCTCTTGCTTGGCTTCCTGGTTGAGATGGAACTCAACATAAACTAGGGCTTTAATGTGCATGTTGGATTTCAAAATCTGACATTTCAAATAATTTGTGAATAATTCTAATGATTCTGAAGGTTAGGGTTGTTTAATATAGTTCACATTTATTCAAAATTACAGAAAGATGATTTTTGGAGATGCTTAATGTATAAGCATCTCCAAAAATTAGAACTGGAGATTCCCAGTGTTGAAATTATCCAAAATTGAGTACTTGCAGGCAATTGAAGTCAGATGACCAGAAAGTTGAGTGCAAACTAGAGGTAATTGGTTGATTACTTCTTGAAAATGCAATGGAATGCTATTTTGAAAAGGATAGCCTATGAGATTGTTTAAAATAGAGGCAAGATAAGCAAGGTGGGTGATTTTATTTGTGGGGGTGGGGTGGGTGGGAACTAGAAGTGATCTCGCTAACCAAATTTGGTGAAAATTAAACTAAACCCAAATGATCTATCAGTTTACTCGGTTCGTTTTTTTATTAAAGCAACTAGGATTGATGTTGTATTTTTCAAAAATTATATCTATTGTTTTGACCCCAAACCTCAATCTGACCCATGCAATTTGAAGCATCTATGGTTGAAATTCTGTCAAACCGTCTGCCAAATCATCCCCATCAGCCTTATTCCATTTCAATGCCTGATAAAATAAGAGAACTATCACCCTTTTCAATTCAAATCATTCAAAAATCCCAGATTCCACATTGAAATAATTCATTGGACAAACAATATCATAATCTCAAAAGCTCAGATCCTTCACAATCCAGTTTAATTCCAAATCTTGACAGCTAGATTGAGTAACAACGCCAAATTTTGGGTCATACTGAGTTGTGGACCTAACGGTCGTGAATTGTAAAGGGGAAACCAAGAATGAACATCATCTGATGCTAGAAGTCAGAGATGGTGAGTATATATTGATGGTATGATAACTATAAGTCTTCAATAGAAAAAGATGGGAAAGGCCTAAACAGTGTAGAAAATGAGGCAACGATGAACAAATGAAAGATGGTGAAGTTGTCCTTGCGGAGAAAAGAAGAGCATACTAGAGTGTGGTAACGATGGATGGTGGGGTCCCTGGACAATTTCATAAAGAGACCAGAGAAGGGAAGGAGGTGGCCAAAATGGAAAAGGATGAGAAACACTACAGGTACTTAGAAGTCTGTAGAATGGAACTAATGTAACATAAATATGATAATACTCTATAGTGGATTTCGGGTAAAATCCCCTAAACCCACATTTCAGTGCCCTCATTCACCGTCTGGAGACCTGTTGATACAACCTGATAGGCCCGAATTGCTAAAGTTTTGACCACATGAAGCACCCAAATAATGAACAGCCCTAATCAGGTCTACATTGTCTGAATGGATCACTATTTTCTTTAGCTACTTAATTGTTCTGTTACCTTTTTTTTTAGTCAAATGAATTTCCAATTTTTTTGTGCAGAATTAAGTAAATCTGAAGTACACTGCATACTTTTGGTGTCTAATTATGGTTGACATCTTAAATTGTGGAATTGTTCTTCAACATTTAAAAGTACAGATGAAATAGCAATAAAATGTTAAAATATGTATTGAAAAATTCCTTATAACAGTTCTTTAAAAGAAATATGTTAGTACAAGCGATATGTATGCTTCATTAGCTTGACAAAACTTTTAGCATCTCAATGTTTGAAGGTTCACTCAATGATTTCATGCAAGATGGATTTGTTTTCTGTTTAAACGAGCACTATGTTTCTGAAAATGCTTTTATTTTCTGTTCCTCTTTGCTACCTCGAAACTAATATTCATAAATACAGCGTGCTGGTGCTCGAGATGAAAAAGGAAATCCGCTTATAAGGGATTTCTATAGCAGCCCACTTACTGCGAGGTAGGCATTCGTTGCCGCTGTTAAGCTCTTTGTAATAATTGTAACCGAATTGAGCTATTTTATGAGCTTTCCACTTCTTTTCTGCTGCAGTGGCAATACCCATGATGATATGTTGCTAGCTAAAGTTGAGACTGTTTACACTGGTTCTGGAGATCCTGGTTCTTCAATGGTCTGTGATCTTTTGTGCATTTTTATCTCCAGTACTTGTTTAATTGTGTCTGAAGGTCTAATTTGTTATTCCTTACTGCTGCATGTCTTGTGCAGTTTGCATTCAATATGGATCAGGGGATCCCAGTACTGCCAGAGTGGCTTATTTTTAACAGAGTGAATGCCCGTGCAAGGAAGGGTATAGTGGTTGGTCCTGCTTGCCTCCACTTAAGGTATTGTACTCACTATGTTGGATAATCAGATGCAATCATGAATTGTCGTAGGCCATTTACTTGTCAACTAGTGCATTAAACCCACTCGATTCACCTCATAGCATCTATCTGATATTCTCTTTAAAGTTTCACTTGCTGAATGCCTTGATTCTCATTATTGTAGTTTGTCTGGTGGACATGTGGTTGGAAATTTTCCTCCCCATGAAGCATTTGCAATTGGTGGTACCAACAGTGTCCGAGGTTATGAAGAAGGGGCTGTTGGATCCGGCCGTTCCTGTGTGGTGGGTTGCGGAGAAGTTTCATTCCCCTTGGTAGGTGAAAACTTTTTTAAGTTGGATAGTCAAGTTTTGTGTGAGTAGAGGGGGTTTATTTTCTTTATATTTTTGCAACTCTGACGAAATAGCATGGACCACACACAGTTAACCTCTTGAATGATGAAGAATTTTTGTCAAAATGCATAGTCAACCAATCATGATAACTTGCCCTTGGAGTTTGGTTGCATTTGTTCAATAGTCAATATAGTTATGTTTTCGACAACTAGGGCGGGAAACTGCAATTGGAAAAATTTAGGAAATGCATATTCGAGAGGTGATTTCTTGCATATTATAAATTTATCATTTTCCAAATGATTTTCTTTCTATAGTGTTTTGACTTTATTCTACTCTCACCCGGGAGCTGTCTTTTATAATATTGTTAACTGCAGACAGGCCCTGTTGAAGGAGTCGTATTTGCTGATTATGGAACTGATCTTGGATCAGGGCCGACTGTTCCTGGTACGTTGTTATTCTCTTCAATTTTACAATTTATTGTTTATTGTTTAGTGTCCAAGAATTAACCCTTGCATATACTTGGTAAATAATTTTGGCTGTGGAGGAATAGTTGTACCACTTTTCACCGATGCCTTGTGTACTACATTTCAATTATATTATGATTCTGGTAGCTCTTAACTCATCCTGGATTGTTATTTGATTGGTTCCCGTATGGTCTCTTGGAAACTTGGACAAACTTATGGAAACACACGTTGACTGACAAACTGCGAATTTGGATATTTAGAGATTAGAGTCCTGATTTAATAGATATTTTCTTGGCATAAAGTATGGATGATACATGATTTGGAATTGATCAAAGATTTGCCGAATTGCAGACACGGCAAAATTATTGGTGTAATGTCATGTATGGTATTGCATTTGTTAAATCTTTAGTTGTAGTTTTGTTTATATAGAAGAATGAATACTGTGGACCTATGCCCTTGACATCTTTATGAATCCTAGTAATTGAGATTTGTAAATGCAGGTGATCCTGCTGGTGCAAGGCTAAAGCCTGGAAGTGGATACGGTTATGGGGTTGGTATTCGTGTGGATTCTCCTCTGGGGCCGCTAAGGCTTGAATATGCATTTAACGATCAACGAACAGGGAGGTTTCATTTTGGTGTTGGCTTGCGGAACTAAAAGATTTCTTGCTTCATGTTAGTTTCTCTTTTTTTGCTTCAAAGTAATATCAATTTTGTGCCGGAAAGGCTGGACGGACGGCTGGAAGAAAAATGGCGTATCCAAGTGCTGCCGGGTTGAAGTGGCTTTCTTATCCAATGTTGTTGGAAGCGTAATGTAAATTATTGCTGCAAACATGTAACCCCCCTAAAGATAACTAGAAATTTTTGTAAGTGATCATCCTTATTTCAATTCTATTCTAGATAAACTCCAAATTCTCTCAGCGTTGTAAACAAGATTTTAGTATTTTGAGATCACTTGGAGGAATCGAATAGGGGTTATGTAACACTATCTTGCAAGGGCAAAACTCATTCATGCTTTAAACAACCCCCCCAAAAAAAAAAAAAAAAAAAAAAAAAACCCGAAGTTCAGAACAAATTTAAATCAACCATTATTATGAGGTATGATTATCTAAAACAAAAATATGAATTGTGAACTGTTAAATATATCCAAAATACGGAAAGGTTTTGGAGTAAAGATAAACACAACATATAATATATATTATACATTATCTGAGATCCATCAAAATATTTGCTCTAAGCTGGATGATATTAGAGCTCCAACAAATGGTACCACTAAATTTTAACTCAAGGTAGCAGAAGAAAGATGGGTTTTCAAATACAACATGCAATACAAATAATGCACTCTATTTCAATCTTAACTAGAGGAAAAATGCTATGAGGAACTTGGAAATTGCATACATAAGTAATAAATAGCCGATCGGAAAGATTTGCTTACTAGGTCTTCGGAGTGTTCTTCTTCGACATTCTTGAAAACCAAGTGGTGATTGTAGAAGAAAGATGAGCTGTCCTTTTTTTTTTTTTTTTTTTTTCACTTTTCAAACGTAATTTATCTTTAAAAATATATAAATATATGACTACACTTTTTTTTTTAGGACATATATAACTACACTTTAACTAAACAAATTTTAGTAATAAATTTTTCTTTATTATTTATATACATAGTCAAAATTTTTATGATTTCAAAATAATAAATAATCAAATATTCTATATTTTCAAATTTACTAAAATATTATAATTTCGATGTAAATTATATTCTATATTTTAATATTTAAACGTTAATAAAACGTGTCAATTATTTTGTAATTTATTGCTATTACATTTTTATTTTACTTTCACTAAATGCTAAATTCTACACTAATTTTAATAAACTCTATCTTATGATTTTAATAATACACTTAATTTTTTTTCTACTTTTAAAGTTTAATTTAATAAATAATAATAATATAAAACATTTATACATAAATAGAAAAAATAAAATAAGTTTTAATTCTTAAAATATTTTTATAATATTCAGTTAGAATTAATTTTCTATTACCTCTTTATATTAAAATTTGATTAATATTATCTCAATTATATAAAATTTTTATAATAATAAAATTGATAAAAAAATTATTATTATAATAATTTACTTAAAATTTATATTCCAATTATACCTAAAAGGTAATTTATATGGTGGTCCTATGCAATTTTACTCTCACCCCAATTATAGTAGTAGTTTCTATTTTAGCCTCCGATTGTAATTGTAGTTTCTTTTTTACAAAAAAACTCTGACACACACATTTACTTACCCGAAGGCTATATAAGTTTCTTTTTTCTCTTTTTTTCGTGTGTTTGTTGTCGCTTTTTGCTTCCTCTTTTGCTGTCGTTTTTTTTCTTCGTCTTTTGCTTGGATTCTTTTGCTTCCAATTTTGGTTACGGTATGTATTTGTTGATGGTGATTGATTTATGTTTAAGAATTTGTTGTTTCTCTGTTTTTCGTCTTCGTCTTTCGCTTGGATTCTTTTGCTTTCAATTTTGGTTACGGTATGTATTTGATGATGGTGAATGATTTATGTTTAAGAATTTGTTGTTTCTCTGTTTTTCGTCTTCGTTTTTTGCTTAGTGTTACTACTAAACATTTCTCCACATCCTTGGGGTTTTCCGCCGTCGAAATTTTGCTCCACCGTCGCACCATCGTGGGTCTGATTCATCTCGGTAGAGGGTTGATCGACAGATTAGGGGTCTTCCCAGGAACCTAATCTAGAAGACGACTCAGACCCAGCTGACCAGGTTTCAAGCTGCAAAGGGTCCACCGACGAAAACCCTAATCTCGAAGGAAACATCTCCAACAAAGGACCGAACAGGATATCAGTCTATCAGACATCAGGACCAGGTGTTTTCTTCCCTAGTCTGTGTGCTTGCACTTATTTATTTGCATGCTAAGGGTATACTTAACTGATTCTGATTGTGAGTGGTTCTTGCTGTACTTGTGCATGTGGTTGATCAGTTTGTGTGCAAATAATTGGACCATTAGGCTGTCTTGTGGTACATCCGTGCTAGTACTAACCTTATTGATATTTTTTATGTGATACTTGTGTGAGACTGATTGGATTATTAAGTTGTCCTTATGGTATACCTGATTGCCTAGGCTATTTTGTGTGCTACTACTGTCTGTGCTTGGGGGACCTGATCGCGTATTTATCATTGTATGTAACTAGGTGTGTATAACCTGGATTTCTTTGGCTGACATTGGTATACTTGCTTACTGATCCTCTTCTGCTTAGTTCATACTTACTGTCATTGACTGCTTGGGTGTGTTTGTACTCGTGGCCTGAACCATAGATAGTAGAAATCATGATGCGACCTTGAGACCTTGTTCGAGGACGAGGGGTGCAAGTAGGGAAAATGAAAGGGGACATAGGTTACGAGTGGCATCTTGGAATATAGGAACGCTAAGCGGCAAGCTGTCAGAAGTAGTAGACACACTTAAAAGGAGAAGGATAGGGATAGCATGCCTCCAGGAGACTAGATGGAAGGGGAATAGAGGGGACGAGCGAAACGGGTATAAGCTTTTGTACTCGGGGTCGGATGGAACCAAGAATGGAGTAGGCTTTCTAGTGGATATAAGAGTACACAAAAACATGATTGAGGTAATTAGACACAATGACAGGATAATGGTGTTGAGGCTAGTACTAGGGGGGGAAGTAATGGTGGTGGTTAGTGCGTATGCGCCACATGGGGGGCTAGGGGAACAGACGAAAAATGAATTCTGGGAGTGTCTAGACGGGGTAATTAGGGCCATACCTAGAGAGGAGAAAGTTATCATAGGAGGCGACTTTAATGGACACATAGGTAAGGATAGTGATGGCTTCCACCCGGTCCATGGAGGTTTTGGTTTTGGGGATAGGAACGACACCGGTAGGGACCTTTTAGATTTTGCAGTGGCGCATGACTTAGGTATCTTGAACTCGTTCTTCAGGAAGAGGGAATCACAACTAATCACGTTTAGCAGTGGAGGCCGCAACACGCAGATTGACTACGTATTGATGAGACAAGGAGATCGACAAAACTGGAGGGACTGCAAGGTAATCCCGGGGGAGGCTGCAGTGACCCAACACCGTTTACTGGTGGCAGTGATAGGCATGAGACAGAAGCCGACCGGAGGGGACGAGGAGAGGAAAATCCCTCCTAGAATCCGATGGGGAAATCTAAAGGGGGACAAAATTGCAGAGTTTAGGGATAAGATCATCCCAATGACATCAACCACAAGGGTGGAGGGCACAAACCAGATGTGGGAAACGATGGTGAGTACTATTACGCAGGCAGCGAAAGAGACTCTAGGAATCCAGACGAGGAGGACAGGATGGCATAAGGAGTCCTGGTGGTGGAACGATGAGGTGCAAAACAAGATAAAGGACAAACAAGGCTGTTTTAGGGAGCTTTTAAGGTGCACAGACGTGGAGGAGAGACCGAGATTGAGGGAGAACTACAAAAAGGCCAAGAGAGAGGCAAAGAAATCGGTGACAGAGGCAAAGAACACAGCGTATAAGAAGATGTACGATCGCCTTGAAACAAAGGAAGGGGAGAATGACATGTTTAGGATTGCCAGAGCCAGAGAGCGTAGGAGACACGACCTAGGAGGTGTGAAGTTTGTAAAGGGAGAGGATGGACGCGTGCTAACCAAAGAAGGGGACATCAAGGTAAGATGGCAGACCTACTTTAAGGATCTCTTCAACGGCGGAAGGACGTCTCAGGAAGGAGGCGACAACAACAATAACCAAAGACAACAACGAAGTAACGGCTACTGCCGAGGCATCACACACGGTGAGGTAGAGAAAGCGCTTAGGAGGATGGGAAGAGCCAAGGCAGTGGGCCCAGATAACATACCGATTGAGGTGTGGAAGTGCCTTGGAGAGGAAGGCGTACAGTGGTTGACTAAGTTGTTCAACGGCATATTTACATCGGGTAAAATGCCAGATCAGTGGAGGACCAGTGTAGTGGTCCCTATCTATAAGAACAAAGGGGACGCACAATGCTGCGGGAACTACAGAGGGATCAAGCTTTTAGGACATACGATGAAGCTATGGGAGAGAGTTATTGAGACGAGGATCAGAATGGAAACACAGGTGTCAGTAAACCAATTTGGTTTCATGCCAGGACGGTCAACCACAGAAGCAATACACGTCCTAAGGAGAATGATGGAAAAGTACAGAGAAAGGAAGCACGACCTACATATGGTCTTCATCGACCTCGAAAAGGCGTACGACAGCGTGCCACGTAGGCTGATCTGGGATAGCCTAGAGGCTAGGGGGGTACCGGGGAAGTATGTAGACATAATTAGAGATATGTATCATAGCAGCGAAACTAGGGTCAGATCAATGGTGGGGGATACCGATTCCTTTTCGGTGGAAGTGGGCCTCCACCAAGGGTCCGCACTGAGCCCGTTTCTGTTTGCGGTTGTCATGGATGAGCTGACAAAGCAAATCCAGGGGCCAGTCCCGTGGTGCATGCTGTTTGCGGATGACATTGTGCTAATAGCGGAGAATAAGCAGACTCTAAACACACGCTTGGAAGAGTGGAGAGAAACTCTGGAGAATAAGGGACTAAGGATAAACCGAGGTAAGACTGAGTACCTCTATTGTGGCTTCAGTGGTACAGGTGAAGATGATGACACCCATATCAACCTTGAAGGCCAAGCTGTCACAAGATCGACTAAGTTTAAGTACTTAGGATCGTATGTCCAAGGGGATGGGGACATTGATAGCGACATTACACATCGGATTCAAGCTGGCTGGTGTAGGTGGAGGGCAGCTTCAGGGATACTGTGTGATAGGAGCTTCCCAACCAGATTGAAGGGAAAATTCTATAGGGTTGCAGTGCGATCGGCTATGCTATATGGAACAGACTGCTGGGCCACCAAGAAGACACAGGCGCGCAAGATGGAGGTAGCAGAGATGAGGATGTTGAGGTGGATGTGCGGACACACGAGGTTAGACAGGATTAGAAATGAGGTTTTTAGAGAGAGGCTAGGAGTAGCTAGTATAGCAGAGAAGATAAGGGAGGGCAGACTGAGATGGTTTGGGCATGTGAAGAGGAGGCAAGCGTCAGCCCCGGTTAGGGCGGGGGAAGCCCTCACTGTGGAAGGGAAGAGGGGTAGAGGCAGGACCAAACTGACTTGGGAGGAGAGGATTAGACGGGATATGCTAGAGTTGCACCTCTCTGAGGACATGGTCCAGGATAGAAACTCGTGGAGACATAGAATTAAGGTTAAGGAGTGTTAGGGCATAGCTGCCATAGTTTAGGAGATTTCTGCATGCCTCTAACTTTATTGCCATATCTGTACATGTACATATGGTACTACTTGATAGTATGGTAGGAAATACTATGATGCTATGTTGTTATGATACTTATTGCACACACCCCAAGTTCCTAGGCTCTAGTTATGGAACATATCCTTACTTCTGCATATCAATATGATGTTCTTTTGAGCCGGGGGTCTCTTCTGGAAGCAGCCTCTCTGTCACTAGGGATAGAGGTAAGGTCTGCCTACATCCCACCCCCCCCAGACCCTGCAAATAGCCTGGCTATGAGTGGGATATACTGGGTATGTTTGTTGTTGTTGTTGTTGTTGTTTTTTGCTTAGTTTGTTGCTGTTTGTGCTCTGTTTTGTCTTTCAATGGAGTTTTTGTTTCGAATTTGATGATAAAGGTATTTATTTATGTGTTTTGATATGGTAATTGATTTATGTGTTGGAAGGTAAGTTATGATGTGATATTAGTTATGAATTGATGTGATATTACGTTTAGATTGATCTGATATTAGTTATATATTGATATTATATGTTTTCTGTTTATTGTTATAGATCTATATGTATTTGTGGTATGATATTAGTTTTTAGTTGATGTGATATTAGTTACAAATTGATCTGATATTACTTTTGTATTGATATGATATTAGTTCTATGTTGATATGATATGTTTTTCAGTTTATTGTTTTGTATGTATATGTATTTGTGGTATGATATTAGTTTTTAGTTTATGTGATATTAGTTATGAATTGATCTGATATTACGTTTGTGTTGATATGATATTAGTTCTATGTTGATATGATATGTTTTTCAGTTTATTGTTTTGTATGTATATGTATTTGTGGTATGATATTAGTTTTCAGTTGATGTGATATTAGTTATAAATTGATATGATATTACGTTTAGATTTATCTGATATTAGTTATATATTGATATGATATGTTTTCAGTTATATATTACATGATAGTAGACATTAGATCAACGGACAATAGTTATCAGATCACAAAATAGTAGACATCAGATCACTAATTTTGAAAGAAAATCACTTCACAGAAATTAAACAAACTTAACAGTGAAGATCAAATCAGCAAATAATAGACATCAGATCAATTCAATACATATATCAAATCACTAATTTTAAAAGAAAATCATTTCACAGAACTAAAATAAAATTAACAAAGAATATCAAATCAACATAAAATAGACATCATATCAACTCATAACAGACATCAGATTAACTCAATATAGACATCAGATCAACGGAATACAGACATCAGATCACTAATTTTTAAATGTTCAGAGAACTAAAACATACTTAACAGTGTATATCAAATTAACATAAAACAGACATTAGATCAACTCATAACAGACATCATATCAAAACAAAATAGACATCAGATCACTAATTTTTGAATTTTCAAATAACTAAAACAACAATGATTCATAAAATATTATTGTTTCTTGAAATATTGATGTTAGAAATTTTAGATGCTAGTGATATGATGTAGATAATGGAAAGATGAAGATCTTGTGGGTGAAATCGGTTTCGAGAGCACGAAGGATAAGGGTTTTTAGTTTTTGGTTTTGGAGCGGAAGAAAGGAAAGTAGTCCAGGTTTTGATTTGGTCACGTGTTTACACGCGTGTAGTTGTGACTGGGCTTCGCCGCGCGCTACAGTAGGAGTAAAATTCATACTGCTCCTATAGACATACGGTATACGAATCCGTAAAACAATGATACCGTTTAAAATTTATATAAAATATTATATATTAAAATAAATAATATTAATATATAAATTATTATTGCCATTATAATGAATTAGATAATTATTTTAGGTTATCTTGCAATGCACGGTAATTTATATGGTGGTCCTATAGGACCACCATGAATTTTACTCCTACCCCGCTACAGTAGCGCGCTACAGTTCCGCGTGCGCGCTACAGTAACGCGCTACAGTAAACGCGCTACAGTACCTTCGTTTCTTTTGTTATTTTTGGCTATTATGATACATATTATGGACGTTTTTGTTGTATGATATGATTTCTTTTATATTTTTGATCTGATATCTAAATTCTGTTGATCTGATGTCTGCTATTTTGTGATCTGATGTCTATATAATCATGATTTGATCTACTTTGTTAAGTATATTTTAGTTCTACTGTATGATTTCTTTTATATTTTTGATCTGATATCTATAGTCTGTTGATCTGATGTTAAGTATGAGTTGATCTGATGTCTATATAATCATGATTTGATCTACCTTGTTAAGTATATTTTAGTTCTACTGTATGATTTCTTTTATATTTTTGATCTGATATCTATAGTCTGTTGATCTGATGTTAAGTATGAGTTGATCTGATGTCTATATAATCCTGATCTGATCTCCTTTGTTAAGTATGTTTTAGTTCTGCTGTGTGATTTCTTTTAAAATCTTGATCTGATGTCTATAGTCTGTTGATCTGATGTCAAGTATACGCTGATCTGATGTCTATAGTCTGTTGATCTGATCTCCCTTTTTAAGTATGTTTTAGTTCTACTGTATGATTTCTTTTAAAATCTTGATCTGATGTCTATAGTCTGTTGATCTGATGTCAGTTATGAGTTGATCTGATGTCTATATAATCCTGATCTGATCTCCTTTGTTAAGTATGTTTTAGTTCTGCTGTGTGATTTCTTTTAAAATCTTGATCTGATGTCTATAGTCTGTTGATCTGATGTCAGTTATGAGTTGATCTGATGTCTATATAATCCTGATCTGATCTCCTTTGTTAAGTATGTTTTAGTTCTGCTGTGTGATTTCTTTTAAAATCTTGATCTGATGTCTATAGTCTGTTGATCTGATGTCAAGTATACACTGATCTGATGTCTATAGTCTGTTGATCTGATCACCCTTTTTAAGTATGTTTTAGTTTTACTGTATGATTTCTTTTATATTCTTGATCTGATATCTATAGTCTGTTGATCTGATGTCAAGTATTCGCTGATCTGATGTCTATATAATCCTGATCTGATCTCTCTTGTTAATTATATTTTAGTTCTACTGTATGATTTCTTTTATATTCTTGATCTGATATCTATAGTCTGTTGATCTGATCTCTTGTATTCTCTCATCTGATGTCTATATAATCCTGATCTGATTTCCCTTGTTAAAAAAAGTATTTTTTTTTTTAAAAAAGAATTTTTTATAAAAAATGTATTTTTTTTTAAAAGTTTGTGCGTCAAAAAAAAAAAAAAAGCTGTAGCGCGTTACTGTAGCGCGAAACTATAGCGCGTCACTGTAGCGCTACTGTAGCGCGCGCGCGGTTACTGTAGCAAGTAGGAGTAAAATTCATCCTACTCCTATAGTACCACCGTAAACGGACTCGCAATGCACGGGTTTGCGGTTACAATTCTATTTTCCCTTCGTCACACAAATTTATTAAATTTTTTTTCTTATTTATCTTCTATTTAAATAAGTATAAATTATTGATAATTTATGTAATTTTGTTTAAATCAATCTACATTATATATTTATTTTTTATAAATTGGGATTGTTTTTCAATTATATTAAAATGGTTTTTAAATAATAATTATAACACGCCGTCACAAACATAGTGATAATCTAGTATTAAATAAAATAGAACATATTTGAAAGGGAAAGAAAGTATGTAATATTTCGTTCCCAACATTGAAGTGATTCTTCCTATTAAATGAAAAGTGTTAGGAGTATATAATTCTAATATAATTCTAATATTACAATATAATTGGCGGATAATCTCTTTTGGATCGAGGGTTTTTTTTTTTTTTAAATTATTAAAACATCCAAACCACTATACTATGAAATATACTTAGATATAAGAATTTTGTTTTGTTTAATAATGTTTCTTTTGCCAGCATTCCATTTATCTTCTACTCGCTTCCTCCGTTTCTTTAATGATATATTTAAAATTATTTACACAAATTAAAAATTATTTAATTTAATTGTTTTTATTACAGTTTTCTTCTGATTATTAAACTCTACCAATAAATATAACTAATTTAGAATTAAAAAATTAAAAATTTCATTAATAATAAAAAAAAAAACTTTCCACTCTTTAAAATATCTTTAAACAATCGAATTACCTTTTAAAAAATTGACGGTATCCGCTTGTCTTAAAGCTTAAAGACAAATGACCCCAAAGCTTATAAAAAACACAAAATATTAATACAACATATACCAAAAGTAAAAATTAAAAAAAAAAAAAAGGAAAAAGGACACAAATCATATAAAACTGGAAATGGTCTGGGAAACAGAGAAATGGGAACAAACATGTTGTCAAATCTTTGGACAAAGGTTGGGCAAAACGGGTCAAATTAGTCGGGGCAACAAAACTTGTGTTCTTACTTCTTACTGTTACAATAGTATTATTCTATTGCCATCTTCACGAGTCCGTTTACGGTGGTACTATAGGAGTAGGATGAATTTTACTCCTACTTGCTACAGTAAGCGCGCGCTACAGTAGCGCTACAGTGACGCGCTATAGTTTCGCGCTACAGTAACGCGCTACAGTTTTTTTTTTTTTTTTTGACGCACAAACTTTTAAAAAAAATACCTTTTTTATAAAAAATTCTTTTTTTTTAAAAAAAAATACTTTTTTTAACAAGGGAAATCAGATCAGGATTATATAGACATCAGATGAGAGAATACAAGAGATCAGATCAACAGACTATAGATATCAGATTAAGAATATAAAAGAAATCATACAGTAGAACTAAAATATAATTAACAAGAGAGATCAGATCAGGATTATATAGACATCAGATCAGCGAATACTTGACATCAGATCAACAGACTATAGATATCAGATCAAGAATATAAAAGAAATCATACAGTAGAACTAAAACATACTTAAAAAGGGAGATCAGATCAACAGACTATAGACATCAGATCAGTGTATACTTGACATCAGATCAACAGACTATAGACATCAGATCAAGATTTTAAAAGAAATCACACAGCAGAACTAAAACATACTTAACAAAGGAGATCAGATCAGGATTATATAGACATCAGATCAACTCATACTTGACATCAGATCAACAGACTATAGACATCAGATCAAGATTTTAAAAGAAATCACACAGCAGAACTAAAACATACTTAACAAAGGAGATCAGATCAGGATTATATAGACATCAGATCAACTCATAACTGACATCAGATCAACAGACTATAGACATCAGATCAAGATTTTAAAAGAAATCATACAGTAGAACTAAAACATACTTAAAAAGGGAGATCAGATCAACAGACTATAGACATCAGATCAGCGTATACTTGACATCAGATCAACAGACTATAGACATCAGATCAAGATTTTAAAAGAAATCACACAGCAGAACTAAAACATACTTAACAAAGGAGATCAGATCAGGATTATATAGACATCAGATCAACTCATACTTAACATCAGATCAACAGACTATAGATATCAGATCAAAAATATAAAAGAAATCATACAGTAGAACTAAAATATACTTAACGAGGTAGATCAAATCATGATTATATAGACATCAGATCAACTCATACTTAACATCAGATCAACAGACTATAGATATCAGATCAAAAATATAAAAGAAATCATACAGTAGAACTAAAATATACTTAACAAAGTAGATCAAATCATGATTATATAGACATCAGATCACAAAATAGCAGACATCAGATCAACAGAATTTAGATATCAGATCAAAAATATAAAAGAAATCATATCATACAACAAAAACGTCCATAATATGTATCATAATAGCCAAAAATAACAAAAGAAACGAAGGTACTGTAGCGCGATACTGTAGCGCGCGCGCGGAACTGTAGCGCGCTACTGTAGCGGGGTAGGAGTAAAATTCATGGTGGTCCTATAGGACCACCATATAAATTACCCATCTTCACACTACACCCTCGTGTGATCTTGGGATATTAAGTTCCTAATTATTATTATTATTACTAAAAGTATACATATGAATAATTATCTGACGGATGCAATTCCTTGATAGACACTTTTCATTTAAAATAATAAATATTAAATTTGAATTATCATATTTTAAAAAAATATATAAATAATTATTTATATTAATAATTTCTCCGTCTCATAAAAAGAGTCATATTTGAATACCCTATAAATTTTATATTTAAAAAATACAGATAGTCAAAAGTATTTATTATTTTAAAAAAAATTAATTTTATGTATGAGTTGTAAATTGTACTTATAAGTCATTTATAATCGTATTAATTAGTATATTAAAAAAAATATGTATTAAAAGTAAAATTATAAAAATTAGACTTATTTTTAGGACAAATGTTACTGTTTTTGAAACAAGTGGTAAAGAAAGAAGAGTAATGAAATGAACTAGATTAAAAACCTTCTTTTATGGTGAAAAATAAAAATATTAATCGTTTATAAATTATCTAATTTGTGAATATCATAATTATATATTAATTGATTTGTAAAATATTTTGTAGAGATTTGGATTGATTGGTTTCTATTGTTTACCAATTCAACTTGTATTTATATAAGAAGAATAATATGAGAATGTTTACTCTCTATTGTCATCTTGTTCTTATATTATTGTTAGATATTTATTTACATATTTTTCTCACATGTTATCAAGGAAAAATGCAATTTTAGTCTAACATGTTTGGTGAATTTATTCTTTTGATTCAACATGTTTCGACTCCCTAAAAATACTCATTACGTTTAAAATTTTACACACTTTTGTTCGAGCATGTTTATTTTTTTATGGACCAAAAGTTGTAAAATTTCAAATGTAATGAGTATTTTTGAGGGTAAATTATACTGTACAACCTGAGGGTATGCCCCTATTACTAAAATTGAAAAATAAGTTATGACCGCTCAGTGAATATAGAAATAAAAATTTTAGTCTAGTTTTAGAAATTGATAAGTTGTCATCACTTATTTTTTTAATTTAATTATACAGGTATACCCCTAAATTGTACAATATAATTTGCCATTTTTGGAAGGCCAAAAAAGAAAATTTACCAAACATATTGTACCAAAATTGCATTTTTTCTTTTTCTTGCCAGTGTATCCTTTTAATAAGTTTGCTTAAGTTTTTTTTTTTTTTAACCCCCATCCTCTACTCGAATTCAAAACCTTCTTGATATTAAGTGAGGAGTGTCAATCACTAAATTACTATCGTCTTGTCAAAAGTTTGCATAATTTTTAAATAACCAAGAATTTTTTCTTTTTAAAGAAACAATCCAAACTATCCCATATTTGTTGTGATACAAGATACTAGTGAGATTGATTACTATTTTATTAATTAACAAATAAAAAAATGGGTGTATTATTTACCATCCCTATTTTCTTATTTTCCGCTCTCTCTTTCCAAAAATGCCCTTAAAATTCTTAATTTTATGGCCCCCAAATTCTTATCTTCCGCCTCCCATTCACTCCAGCCCCTCTGCCCTCCTCCGCCGTCACTGCCTCTAGTCGCTCCTCGCCATTTGGCCCAATTTCTGCCTTTACTTTTTGCGCCTCATTTTTCTTCTTCTTCTTCTTCCTGATTCCAGTTGGCCCTATTGGATCTTCGACAAGCAACGGTGGTGGGTCTTGGTTGGGCTGGATCTTCGACCCGATCTCCCACGATGGACGATGGTTGACTCTTTATCCATCGGTGCTTCAGGTGCGATGGTTATGGCGGCTAGTAGATCCCGACAAGGGGAAGCATCGACGATTGCTTGACAGGGGAGATGATAGTGCTAGGGTGTCGATCGATGGTGATGACGATGCTAGGATTTTGATTGCCCCTATTTTCCCTCGTTCCTTAGATCGAAACCCTAGCCCGACTTCAGTTCTTCTTCCAGCCAACAGAGAACTGGGAGTGGAAGGCCGAGAGGAGGGAGATCGGCGACCGCAGTGGTAGCGGGTAGAGGGGAAGAAAAGAAAGGGGCAGAGAGTCAAAGGTATTTGGGTAGAAGTTAGGAGCAATTTGAACATACGGGGTGATGAATAAGAAAGGGGACGGTAAATAAGAAGTCACATAAAGAAAAAAATAAAAAATAAGACGTGGCATAAAACTTACCCCATATTACAACCAAGCCAGCCTTACAAGCAAGGAAATCTTATTGTTCTTACTGAAGTCTAAGGACTTTTTTTTTTTTTTTTACAATCACCAATGCCTACTAGAATCACCTTAAGCTATTCAAAACAAAATCTAAACATTCATCAATACTCATTTTGACTGTTTTAAAACTAAAATCGTACCTGCAAAAAGAAGGAAAAAAGAATATGAAGTGAAAATAAAATTGATAATGTAAACAGATACATGTTGCAATGTAATTGAATATGTATCCAAAGGTTGTGTTTCTTGAAACTCTTTATCCAACTGAATCTCCAGCTGGATTATCTACTAATAAAGCGAATATGTGAAAAAGAACGGCTATCAAGACCTATTGTATACTAAGAAAATTGTTGTAGTAACCTCATAGTTGAACCTTGTTTAATGCTCTCAAGCCAATTTAGCCCTTAAATCTGCAACTCCATTCACCCCAAAAAATATGTTTAATTTTATAGAAATCATCAACCAAAGAAATAGCTTGATTAATATTTTCAAAATATCCCCATGGATAATACTCACAAATGCTTTGTTATCAACCTCTAACCGCAAGAGGCAAATTCATGCTTCTGCAACATTGCATAATGCCATCAATTAATGTAGAACAATACCTCAAGAAACAAGGCGAAAATCATCTTGGATAAAAACAAAAACACAGCTAGCAAAGATGACTTTTTGTAAGAAGTGAAGAAGCTCCTGAATTACTCGGTAAATTATACTGTATAAATTATGGGTATATTCTTATTATTATATTTAAAAAAGGTCAAAATGCTTTTTTAGTTCCTTATAATTGACCTCATCTCACTTTTGATCCCTTATAACTTTAGGGGAGTCTTTTTAGTCCCTAACATTTAATTTATTAGGTGTTTCGGTTCTTCTTAACGGAATTTTTTCGTAAACTAACAGTTTGACAAAAAAGTTTAATTTTGATAGTCCAAAACCCTAATATTGACATAATCATAGTTAGTTTATCCATTTTTAAGGGACCAAAAGTGATGAGAGGGCCAATTATAAGGGACTAAAAAAGCATTTTGGCAATTGAATTTTGATTATGTTTTTTATAATCACGGAAACCTATTTCAACATGGATTGACCTGTTTCGAGCTGGATCGGTCCATTTTGAACTGGGTTGACCCGTTTTGTAAATTTTGAATTTTCATCATTTCAATACAAAATTATTTTTTACATCCATTTTTATAATCACGTAAACCTGTTTCAGCCCGGGTTGACCTGTTTCAAGCTGGATCGATCTGCTTCGATCTGGGTCGACCCGTTTCATAAATTTTGAATTTTCATCATTTCAATGTAAAATTATTTTTACATATATTTTTATAATCATGCAAACCTATTTCAACCCGGGTTGATCTGTTTCGAGCTGGGTCGACCCATTTCAAACATGGTCGACCCGTCTCGTAAATTTTGAATTTTCATCATTTCAATGTAAAATTATTTTTTACATGCATTTTTATAATCACGGAAACTTATTTCAACCCAGGTTGATCTGTTTTGAGCTGGGTCGACCCGTTTTATAAATTTTGAATTTTCATTGTTTCAATGCAAAATAATTTTTTCTATGCATTTTTATAATCACTGAAACCTATTTCAATCGGGTTGACCCGTTTCGAGATGGGTCGACCCGTTTTATAAATTTTGAATTTTCATCATTTTAATGCAAAATTATTTTTTACATGTATTTTTATAATCACAAAAATATATTTCAAATCGGGTCGACCCAATTCGAAAGGGTCAACCGAGTTGAAATAGGTTTTCGCTATTATAAAAATGCATGTAAAAATAATTTTGCATTGAAAGAATGAAAATCCAAAATTTACGAAACGGGTCAACCTGGGTTGAAATTGGTTTCCTTGATTATAAACGCATGTAAAAAATAATTTTGCATTGAAATGATGAAAATTCAGAATTTACTAAACAGGTCGACATAGTTCGAAACGGGTCGATCCAGTTCGAAATGGGCTAATTCAGCTCAAAACAGGTCAACCCGGGTTGAAATAGGTTTGCATGATTATAAAAACGCATGTAAAAATAATTTTGCATTGAAATTATGAAAATTCAAAATTCATGAAATGGGTCGACCCAGCTCAAAACAGGTCAACTATTGTTGAAACAGGTTTCAGTGATTATAAAAATAGATGTAAAAAATAATTTTGCATTGAAATGATGAAAATTCAAAATTTACAAAACGGGCCGACCCAGTTCGAAATGGGTCGATCCAGCTCGAAACGGGTCAACCCGAGTTGAAATAAGTTTATGTGATTATAAAAAAATAACCAAAATACGATTGCCAAAATATTTTTTTAGTCCCTTATAATTGGTCATCTCATCGTTTTTGTTTCTTAAAATAGGTAAACTATGGTTGGGTCAATATTAGGGTTTTTGACGGTCAAAATTGAAATTTTTGGTCAAACTGTTATTTTATAAAAAATTCTGTTAAGAGTGACTGAAAAACATAATAAATTAAATGTTGGAGACTAAAAAATCTTCCGTAAAGTTAAAAGGACCAAAAGTGAGACAAAACCAATTATAAATGATCAAAAACACATTTTGACCTTTAAAAAATAATGTAATAATAGCTTAACAATTATTATATTTAAAAATAAGAATTATGTATACGTTGTAGATATAATAATCACATTATAATCACGCATATTGATTGTTCTCAAGGTAAATTGATTATAAGGGAATCATGAGTGAAAATTTATATGGAATCTTAAGTTTTAGAATAGATGCTGAAGTGATATTGGTAGTAGTACAGTGAAAGTTCCAAGAAGGAAACAGTAATAAATAACAACAAACTAAAATGGAGCATTAAATTTTAGTAGAGGCTTTTCCTCGTATTCCTCCACATAGTATAAGCAATTAATCTTTCCCCAATGGAAAGGTATTACTCTCCCCTCACAATATAAGTCATTTTTTTTTTTTCTGTTTTAAAACATGCTAAAATATCACATCGGGGTTAAATCATACCGGAGGCACTTAGGAGCATGACGGTCTTGAATTCGAATCACATCGGGGGTAGTAGATCACACCGGGGGCACTCAGGAGCATGAAGTCCTGAGTTCGAGTCACACCGGGAGTAGATTAATAGGGTTTATATCATCTAGGTTTCGACCTCCTTCTTTGTACAAAAAAAAAAAAAAAAAAAAATCGTGTTAAATATAGGCTTAAATGCAATTTTGCTTCCCCATAATAGGAATAATTTTATTTTTTATCCCTCTTATGTTTGAGTGACAATATTAGTCCCCATCGTTTTTTTTAGGGTGAATTACATTTTACCCCCTAAGATTTGGTCAAAATACAAAAATCTTCCTAAGGTTCTAAAAATTACAAAAACCCTCATGTACTATCTGATAGTCTCTTTTTGCCCCCTAAACATATGATCTCATTTAATTTATTAAGTAAATAGACATAATACCCTTATAAATTATGAGAAAAAATAAAAATTATGAGGTGAAATAGTGAAAAAAGGAAATTATGAGAAAAAGTATTCCAACTGAAAATTGGAATCACTATTTCGATTCACAATCCAAAATGACTGCCGAAACCCTAAATGGGTTAAACATTCATGAGGATCCGGATCATAAAATTGGTTAAAAACATCATGATACAAATCATGGTGAAGAAAAAAAGGTTTGACTAGCAATCAAATGAGTTAATCCGTTATCTTCTAAACTTTTTTCGTAAAAAAAGACTAAATCTGCTAAAAAAAAAGGATGGGGACTAATATTGGCATTCAAAACATAAGAGGGACCAAAAGTGGAATTACCCCTATTATGGGAGACCAAAACTGCATTTAAGCCTAAAATATAAATAATTTCACAAGATGAAGATAGTCCAGCGATTAACACTCCTCACTTAGGTTTTGGGAGGTCTTGAATTCGAGTCAGTGTTAACCGTGTAGGTGGGTTAATGGCTTTATTTCTATCTCTTTGTACTAAAAAATAATATATAAAAAATTTATTTAATTTTAGAGAAATAAATAATTATTTTTATTTTAATTATTTCATCCTCTTTTTGAAACATGTGAAGTATTTTTATTAAAAAAATTTTGCGAACAAACCTCATTAAAAATCTTGTATTATCAAAATAATTAATTAAGGGTATAAAATGAATTGTAATTAAGGGTATAAAATAAATTGTAATTTAAATTGGTGAAAGTGTATATAAAAGGTAATTCATATGTTGGTTATATAGGACTACCATGCAATTTTATCCTGACCCCAAAAATAGTAAATTTTTGGGATGGAAATTCCCCATACACGCGAGTTTTAGAGTGAGGTCGAGACGTGCTTTTTTTTTTTTTTTTTCTTCTCACTGCACTTTTTTTTTTGTTTTTTCTTCTCACAGCGACTTCCATGCGGTGGACTTCATTCCATTAGTTTCATTTATTATTTTTTCATTATTATATTATTATATTTCTTTTTTTTCTTCTTCCCTGAAACTTTCTTTCCGTCTAATTTTTTAAACAATTCAGTAATTTTTTTCTATGTTTTTAAATTTTTTTAAAAAATGATAAAAAAATATTTTTTTAATTATTATTTTATTTATTTTATAATTAAATAATTTTATATATTGTGATATGATTTCTTTTATCTTGTGATATGTTATGTGAAGTCTACAGATACGAATACATGTTATGGACTTTTTGTTATATGATATGATTTCTTTTATATTCTTGATATAATATCTGTTGTCCGCTGATCTGATGTCTACTGACTTGTGATATGATGTTTATAGAATGCATGATTTGATCCCCCTGTTAAGTATGTGTTAGTTCTATGAGATGATTTCTTTTATAGTTGTGATATGATATCTATAGTCTGCTGATATGATCTCTACTGTCTTATTTATTTTAAAATAATAAAATATGTTGATTGAAGAAACAAAATAAAAAAAATTTTTTAGAAAAAAAAAAACTGACGTGTTACTGTAGCGAGCTACAGTAGAAGTATAATGAATTTTACTCTTATAGATATACGGTATACGGATCCGTATATAAAATGATCTCTTCCATGAAAAACGTACCAAGTAAAAGTAATTTGTATTGTGAAAAGGGTGGAATAAGGAAATTATTTTGTGCATGTCCCAATCTCCATTTTTTACCCCTAACTTTTTGGCAAAGGGGGAATTGGGGAGCAAAGGAAGAAAATGTCATTGACTTAAATTGTGAACTACTAGTACTACTTTTCAGAAGTAACATAATAAAGTATCCAAGGATGAAAGATCTTGTTGAATGAAGTTATAGTTCCTTAATTAATTCGCAATGCTTTTTGACCCAAAAACAACTACACTCATCATTCTATTTCTTTGACCCTTTGACTGGGAATACAGCAATTCACTTCTTTAAATCTTTCTAATACCCATTTGTTTTAAGGGAGTGCTTTAAGGTAATTGGCATATGACAAAAAAAAAAAAAAAAAAAAAAATTAAACACTTGATTAGTAATAAATTTAGACTGTCTTTCGATTTCATCTTTAAAGTTAAAGAAAAAAAGGTTTAGTTTTGACTTTTTTCTTATTTTAATTTTAATTGATTCAATTGAAAAAAAAAATCAGACAAAGAGAAAATTTTGGATATTGGAGATGATAGTCCGAAACAATTTTTATATTGTACTTTTGGAGTATACTCATAATAGATATAATAACCAACATTACATCAAATTTAATTGGATAATATATCAGATATAACATTGAAAATATATTAAATATTATATAAAAATATATAACTTTTTAAAATATAAAAATCCATCAAATATTACATGAAAGTACATAATTTTTTTAAAATATAAGAATACATTCAATATAACTAAAAAATACATTAATTATAACATGAAAATACTAATAGAATATAATAAAATATGATATAATTTGCGAATATGAAATTATATTAAAAATACATTTAAGTTAGAGAGTTAGCAATCGTTATATAGTAGTACTAGGGTTATATTGTAATGTGCCATTTGACAAATGACAGAATAACGTTGGTTAAGGGTGGAAACAATGGACATTCAGGGGGACACCGCATTAAATGATAAAAAATTCTTTCTATTAAAGTGTTAAAGATACTTTACAAAGTGTCTCGTAGGTGTACGATATATATATATATATATAGAAGGGAAGTAGCGCTTGGTTTTGGAATTATTGAAATTTCTCTTTTACTTGTTATATAGTAATTTTAGAATTATATGCAAAATGTCCTTTGGACAAATTTGTAAGATTACATTAGTTAGGAAAACAATAAAATATTCAAGGAGCACAAGTTAAATGACAAAATATTCTTTTTTATTAAAGTGTCGGAACACCTGCAAGATATTTTCTACCATTACAATATAATCTGCGCTCACTTGCCCATTGAAAACTGTTGGTTATGAGTCCTCAATTAATTTAAGGCCGGACAAATTGATGGATTACAAACTAAGACAAACAATAACAAGAAATACACATGGACTTTTCCCTAATTCTATGCCCATTTTCTTTCTAAACACTCACCTTTTGCTCAGGACCCATCCAATCTTATATTCATAGTCCTGAAGTTTTTTTTTTTTTTTTTTCCCATAAAAGAAATTCAGAAAAAACATTACACCATAATACTGTATATGAATTCTACTTTAGTTAAAGACAATTTTTTTACAACATAAAAGTACTATTAGACCTCATTAAAATCATTGATAATTTTTATATTAAAAATCATTGATAATTTTAGAATTACCTCTTTAAAATCCAAATATTTGGCCTCTAATGCTATCCACACAAATGACTCTTCAAAGATTTTTCTACGTGGTTATCGATTCTGTTGCGATGATAAGTTTTAAGTTAGCAATACTCAACCTATCCAACACTTAGACAATTTGCTGATAGATACAAAAGATTAAAAATATCTTATATTTTAATCTTCATAATTATTAATTAGTTTAACTAAGAATCATATCTTATTATGCGTGACTCTTTAGGTTCTGTACTATAACCAACACTAGTTCCGCTATAGGTAGGAATGGGAAAAGGTGTTGATTTGCCTGGATCTAAACTATTTGGATCAATTCGGTTCATGCGTCTTTTGGAGCAATTTTATTTGAATTGGATAAGTTTTTTTTTTTTTTGTGTAGATTGATATTACCTCTATCATAAAATAATAGTGACATTTTTATATTTATTTTAGTCAAATAATTAAGACTCTTATTTTGCTAACAAAAAATAAAAAAATTTTAACAAATAGATCAATATGTAGATCTGAACCGATCCAAATTCTCTATAATTTGAATTGATCCAAATAATAATGGATCAAAATGATTCGAATCGGATTCCCGGTGTGACTGGAACTCACTCAAATTCAAGATTTTCATACTTCTAAATGTGATCTCATGATCTAAGTGAGCAGTGTCAACCACTAGACCATCTCTTGTTTGTCACTATTATATAAAGTTTGAACTAAAATAATAGAAATTTGTATTTTCTAATTAAGGGTTGATTTGAACCATTTGTCAATCATAAGAATAATTGAAGACGATGCATGCACCATGAGACGTTGCTTTCATTCACAAATCAGTGTCCATATTTCGTACTTCAAATTCTTAAAATAGACAAACATTCAAATGCATGCGCCTGCTTACAATTTTCTTATTCTTATAGCATCACCATTCCTACATAAGTATAATTCAGTATTTATAAGAAAATAAAAGAGAACAAACATTGATACGAATAACCAACAATATCTTATACGTATATTATAAAAATTAAAAATTCATTTTTAACTGATTACAAATGTATGATAATTTATAGGGGGTTACTAGTTACTGTCACAATTTTTGGGGCGGTAGTGCATAAGTTTTGACAAAATTGCCCTTTTTACTTCAAAGGAGAGGAAGAAAGAGGGTATTGTTGGGGATATTTTAATTTAAATTGGGACAGTAGATGGTAAGAAATTGGACGATAACTAGTAAAACTTTAATTTATATGAACCATTGCTATGAAAGTATAATACATATATATACACAAAAGACAAAATCAATTCTTATATTATATTTCTAGTAGACATAATAGCAAACATTATATCAAATATAATTAGAGAATAGATCAGTTATAATATGAAAAAATATATATAAAAAAATTACATGAAAATACATCACATTCCAAACACATAACTTCATCGCTTGAACGGTTCAGCTCCAGAATCTTCTGACATGGTTTTACATGTGACGTGCCAGGATACAGCTCTTTCTAGTGAGGTGGGATTGGTCTCTTCAGTCCCAATTTTATCTGCTGTAGTCCAGGAGGCTCTTGATGTGTCCCTAATGAAGTCTTTGAGACGAAAGGAGAAGGTTCAGGGGACCGAATTTCGTATGAAGAAGCTGTTGCACAGTCCGGGAAGGGTTTACCAGCTGCGAAGCAATCAGGCTAGAGAGGGTGGCCTCATATTGCTCCGGAAATGAATGCCTTGTTGCCAGAGATACATGCAGTACTAGATAATTTTGTAAGGAAATTAATTCCTAAGAACATTAAACCTTCAATCAATTATTGGGATAAACTGAAGCGGAAGCGTACCTTGATCCATAGTGATTGATTGATAGACCAAGCAACTGAATTGATGGTTGAATTAATCTCGTGATGAATCCCGGCAATGGTCTTCCAGGTGATTATCAGCCTTCTTTCCAGAGAGGTAGTTTCCCTAGAATTCTTCTTATTGATGGGGAATAAGAAAAACAGAAAGTCTTGATTCACCCGGGGACCATAACCTTTATTTATAATATCAGGATTTCCTAAATTACAGTTTCACCCATCGCAAAAAAGTAATTATAGGAATATACCGGTTTCTGCACAATAATATTCCATACTTAAAAGATACTTATGCCTTATTAAACTTAATTGATCACTTTAATTAGGCATAACTATATATAGACAACACTTTAATGTACAATAACCATATTTATATATTAACGTTAAGTCCAAAACCTTACAATCTCCCACTTGGACTAACGTAATATATATACCTTATAATTGTACATGAACTGAATGAGTACTCTGAATTTGTTGTCATAACATATCTTTCACAATCCCGTCCATTGACTATATCAACATAGGATCAAAGAGGCTTTCGCTGCGACTAATGCAACTAGACCCATCAATGGTCACATATGTCAACATAGCCAAATGACATGGATCAAGTATGGATGCACAGCATGGAAATTTCACGTGATGTGATCTTTAACGTGCCTAAATCCAACTGGTCCAACTGAACTTTAATGAGATCAATTTAATATGAAAATCAGAATATGAGCACAACTGAAAAATTGAAACTTTAAACTTTAACTTTATGGTTTACGCTGCAGCATTAAAACCAATCCAAAACTTAAACTGAAGTGTTCGAAACCACGAACAAACTGAAAAATTAAAAACTCCCACTAAACTGATACATCATCAGACAATAACACACCCATTTGAGCAACATGCTCAAGAAAGACCTTGGGTGGCAAACCCTTAGTAAAGGGATCCGCAATATTGGAGTCTGTCCTTATGTGCTCTATGGAAATCTGACCATTCTGAATTCTTTCTCTAACAACAAGATACTTGATCTCTATGTGTTTAGACTTAGAGGAACTTCTGTTATTGTTAGAGAATTCCACGGCAGCTGAATTGTCACAAAATAACCTAAGTGGTCTTTCAATACCATCGACAATTCGTAAGCCCGTGACTAAATTTCGCAGCCATATTGCATGATTGGATGTCTCAAAACATGCTATGTATTCAGCAGCCATTGTTGAAGTTGCTATCAGTGTCTGCTTGACACTTTTCCAAGATATAGCTCCTCCGGCAAGTGTGTAAACATAGCCTGAAGTGGATCTAAAATTATCTGGACATCCACTGTAGTCGGAGTCGGAATACCCAATGATCTCTAACTGATCCGACCTTCGATAAGTGAGCATATGATTTGTAGTTCCACGAAGATACCGCATGACCCTTTTGGCTGCTCCCCAATGTTCCATACCGGGATTACTTAAGTATCTGCCTAAAACTCCAACAATGAACGCAATATCTGGACGCGTACATACCTGAGCATACATTAGACTTCCCACAGCAGAAGCATAGGGAATCTTTTGCATTTCCTTTCTTTCGAAAGAGTTCTTGGGGCATTGATTGAGACTGAACTTGTCTCCCTTAGAAACTGGAGTAGCACATGGCTTGCAATCTTGCATCCCAAATCTTTTAAGGATTTTTTCGATATAGCTCTTTTGTGACAACTGTAATATACCTCGAGAGCGATCTCGAAATATCTGTATACCTAATACAAAAGAGGCGTCGCCAAGATCTTTCATCTCAAAATGATCTGAAAGAAATTTCTTGGTTTCGTGCAATAAGCCTATATCATTGCAGGCAAGCAGTATGTCATCAACATACAAAACCAGAAAAATATGTCTACTCCCACAGAACTTATGATATACACAATCATCCACTAAATTCACCTCAAAACCAAAAGAGATGATCACTTGATGGAATTTGCGATACCATTGACGGGAAGCTTGTTTGAGCCCATAGATGGATTTCTTTAGTTTGCACACCATCTGCTTTGAATGTTTAGAAACAAAGTTTTCAGGTTGCATCATATATATTGTTTCATCAATGTCTCCATTGAGAAACGCTGTCTTAACATCCATCTGATGAAGCTCAAGATCAAAATGAGCCACTAATGCCATTATGGTCCTAAAAGAGTCTTTCGATGATACTGGAGAGAAAGTCTCTGTATAGTCGATGCCTTCCTTTTGAGTAAATCCTTTTGCAACAAGACGTGCCTTATATCTTTCCACATTACCTTTTGAATCCCGTTTGGTTTTAAATATCCATTTGCAACAAATGGGTTTCACACCTTCAGGTAATGGGACAAGATCCCAAACGTCATTGTCTTTCATTGACTTGATTTCCTCATTCATGGCATCTATCCACTTTTGAGAGTTGGAACTTTCAATGGCCTGGTGAAAGTTGATTGGATCATCTCCCACCATTTCATTGACTTCTTCATGTTCCATGAGAAACACTATATAGTCATCCGGAATAGCATTTCTCCTTTCTCTAGTGGATCTTCTTAATGGCATTTGTTCTTGAGGCTGTTGAGTTTGTTCTTCATGATTTTGTTCTTCATGATTTTGTTCTTGATGAGGGAAATCATCGACATTGTCTTGTAATTCTTGAACAACTTCAGGAATTACAACCGTAGGAAGAGAAACTAATTCCTCTTCAAGGACAAAGTCATTAACCTTATCTTCCCATCCAAACTCAATATCCTCAAAGAATTGGGCATTTCCCGTCTCAAAGAAGGATCTGCTTTTGGGATCATAGAATTTGAATCCCCTAGACCTTTCAGCGTATCCAACAAAATAGCAACTTATGGTTCTTGAATCCAGTTTTCTTTCACTAGGCTTATAAGGCCTAGCTTCAGCTGGACAACCCCAAACATGAAAATGCCTAATACTGGGTTTTCTGCCAGTCCATAGTTCATAAGGGGTTTTAACAGTTGCTTTAGTTGGAACTCTGTTAAGTATATAGGTTGCAGTCTTTAGTGCTTCACCCCAGAGTGTATTCGGTAAAGAAGTACGACTTATCATACTTCTTACCATATCTTTAATTGTCCTATTTCGCCTTTCAGCAACACCATTCATAGTAGGACTACCAGGCATGGTGTACTGTGGGACAATGCCACACTCATCGAGGAATTTAGCAAATGGGCCCGGACGTTGTTCACCTGATCCATCATATCTACCGTAGTATTCACCACCACGATTAGATCTGACAGCCTTAATGCTTTTTCCAAGCTGATTTTCAACTTCAGCCTTAAAGCTTTTGAACACGTTTAGGGCTTGTGACTTCTCATGAATGAGATAAAGGTAACCATATCGTGAAAAATCATCTATGAACGTGATAAAATATGTTTGACCATTTCAAGAAGCCGTAGGGAATGGCCCACAAATATCTGTTTGTATCAGTTCTAAGACATCTTTAGATCTTTCAGCCTCAAATCTCCTTTTGTCTGTCTGTTTTCCCTTAATGCACTCAACACAAATTTGAGAATCTGTAGAGTCCAATGGATCAAGAATTCCATCTGACACAGGTCTTTCAATTCTCTGTCTAGAGATGTGACCTAAGCGCTTATGCCAAAGAGTAATAGAATTCTCATTGATTAATTTGCGTTTAGTACCACGTGTATCCACATGCAAGGTTTCATTGTATGAAACAATAGTATCAAGCAAATAAAGGTTATCATTACTAATTAAAGAGCCAGTTCCAACCTGCTTTGAATTAAATGAAAGACTAACTTTATTGTTTCCAAGAAGACAAAAGTAACCTGATTTGTCCAATAAAGAAACAGAAATTAAATTCCGTCTAAATGACGGAACAACATAAGTGTCTTCCAAATCCAAATAAAAACCAGTCTTTAATGACAACCTAAATGTGCCTATTGCCTCAACTTCAGCCGTCTCGCCATTCCCCACATAGATGATTCTTTCAGCATCAATTGGTTTGCGATAATGGAGGCAACCCTGCAAAGACACACTTATGTGAGCAGTAGCACCGGAATCTACCCACCAAGTATGTCTTGGTACTGAAACCAAATTAACCTCAGAACAAACATTAACAATGACCATACCTTTCTTGGCACGCCAAGCATGATATTTGGTGCATTGTTTCTTTTGATGAGAAGTGTCACGACAAAAGAAACAAGAGGATTCCTTAGTCTGTTTCTTTTGTAGTGCTGCAACTGCAACTTCCTTATCCTTCTTTTTCCTTTTGTTCTTGTTATTATGTTTAGAGGTTGTTGCCAAATGAGCACTCTCAGTCTTTTCTTGCTTCAATCTTTCCTCTTCTTGCACACAGTGAGAAATGAGTTCGTTAAGATCCCATTTTTCCTTTTGGCAGTTATAACTGACTTTAAACTGCCCAAACTGTGCAGGAAGGGAAATAAGTACCAAATGCACCAACAAGTCATCAGACAAGTCTAATTCTAGTGCCCTTAATTTTGAAGCAACATTAGACATCTGCAAAATGTACTCCCTTATGTTCCCAGAACTCTTATACCTCATGGAAACAAGTTTACTCAAGAGAGTGCTTGTTTCCCCTTTATCACTTTTAACAAAAGACTTTTCGAGTTCTTGCAGGAACAAATTGGCATTGTTTTCCTCTTTAACAGTGCCCCTAAAGGTTTCCGGAATTGACCGCTTCATGATCATTAGACTCAGGCGATTTGATCGCTCCCACCGCTCCATGTTCCTTCTTTCCTCATAGGAACTAGTATCCGTAAGAGCAGGGGGGCAATCAAACCGAAGCGCAAGGTCTAGATCCATGCAACCAAGAACTATCAGAACATTGTCCTTCCAATTCTTGAAATTTGCACCATTAAGTGTTGGAATAGAATTAACATTGGCAGAAATAATTGCAGCAGAATCAACTGGAAAAACAAAATAACCAAACATAAGCTCACACTAAAAAATATGACGAAATTTAAATTGACATCCCCATCACAAGATATCTAGTGCAACATTGGGTTTAGTCTTTGGACAGAAACATCAATTTGCAAGTGATACTCTTGTTGCAGTAATCAAATATTGACAATACACTCCTGTCAAATAATAAGCCTTCCTTTGGGCCGACTTATTATTCACATGGAAAAACCTAATATTGTCACATATTTATTACCGCAAGTATGTTTTAATTTCGGCCAAGTGAGGACCTTCCTTTGGGCCGATCGTCACCCACATGATATTAAAACACACACAATCACCTTGGTAATTTAAAATTGATCATCAAACACAAAAGAGGTTACTTTGGCAACTTTTTATGTCATCTAATCAACCAAAATATACTAGGTGTTATAAACCTTATATTTTATGTCAAAATAAACAAATCATATTATCTGTATTCCCAAAAACTGAACTAATTAAAATTTTGAAAAAATTTTGCAACCAAATAAAATTTTTCCAAACTCAAATAGTTCAAAAAAAAAATGATTTCTTTTAACTTTAGGGTTAAAATTACAATTACCTAAAAGTTTACAGGCCAATATGTAAGTTTTATAGTCTTTTAGGGCCAAATAAGAAATCATAATAAATTTTGAACCTAATTGAATTAAAACAAAGTCTGCAGGAATGATTTATAGAACTTATTAACTTGAGGGGCTGGAACTGCAATATTTTTATAAAATTAATTATGAAACCCTAAAAAGCTTTCTTCTTCCTTCGTTCAAACACACCAGCAGCCGCCACCGCCCGCTGCAACATGTCCACCATCGTCTCCGCCGCCACCAAGTCGAGACCTTCACCGTAAAACCGAAAGCGGCGAAGAAAACGAAGATGATGGTGGCTGCAAAAAACGAGGACCGAAAAAAAAAAAACTTGATGTATGTGAGCAGCGACCAACGGAACCGAACGGCGAGCCTCCGAAGCCGTGAATCTCAAAACCGAATAGAAAACGGCAGGACGGAGAACCAAAAACAGCGAAACCAAATCGATGACGGCGAAAATAAAGCCAAATCCCGAAGTTCGCAGCCGTAACCCAAAACGAACTGGAACGATGGCGATCGGAAAGCAAACATGATGGCGAAAAATGATGGGGTTGGAAGGTCTTGCGGCGACGAAGAAAACCAAACCCCAGCAAGAGAAAAGAAACCAAAAAAATGAAGCAGCTGTGGTTGTCCAAAAAAATTTCTTTCCTTGCGGCAGTAAAATCGAAAAACGAAGAACTTGATCTTTAAAGCAAAATCAAAATTTCCGAAGGCAAATACCAGAGACCAAAAATTTGCAGATTGATTTTTTAAATAGCAAGAACCCTCGCGATTAATCCAAAACCGGAAAGACAACACAAAATAGTAAGGATTTAATTCACGCAAACCAAAATAAAACCAAATCCAAAAACTTGATTTAAACTAGCGTACTTAATCCAAACAGCCGATGGCATAATTATCTTAAAACAACCCAAATATTTATCAATCAATTCCAAATAAACCAAATAGGAATTAGGATTAATATAAATTAATTGATTCCCAAATAATTGATATGAAGGTGGCTCTGATACCACTTGTAAGGAAATTAATTCCTAAGAACATTAAACCTTCAATCAATTATTGGGATAAACTGAAGCGGAAGCGTACATTGATCCATAGTGATTGATTGATAGACCAAGCAACTGAATTGATGGTTGAATTAATCTCGTGATGAATCCCGGCAATGGTCTTCCAGGTGATTATCAGCCTTCTTTCCAGAGAGGTAGTTTCCCTAGAATTCTTCTTATTGATGGGGAATAAGAAAAACAGAAAGTCTTGATTCACCCGGGGACCATAACCTTTATTTATAATATCAGGATTTCCTAAATTACAGTTTCACCCATCGCAAAAAAGTAATTATAGGAATATACCGGTTTCTGCACAATAATATTCCATACTTAAAAGATACTTATGCCTTATTAAACTTAATTGATCACTTTAATTAGGCATAACTATATATAGACAACACTTTAATGTACAATAACCATATTTATATATTAACGTTAAGTCCAAAACCTTACAAATTTTTCCTCCCCGCCTAGTGAATATGTAGTTCAGTATCCGCCTATGGTTCGTTCCTCATCAGAGCCAATACTCTCAATTTTGGAAATCACGTTAGGTGATGATTTTATTCCAGATATTGAGCATGGATCTCAAGGAGGGGATGTCATGGGGCTATTCGATGGTTCAGATGGTGAAGACGGTGATTTTGTCCTTGATGATTATTCTATTTTTAAGGAAAGGCTTCACTTGGTGTGCCGTAAAGCAGGACGGCCGAAGAAAATCTTAGACGCCTCACCGCTGGTGCTAACTTGTTGATCGGTGCGCATTTACCGCACCCCAATTTGATTCTTAAATCGCTAGTTCAAGAGTAGTTTTTTTGTTTTTTTGAAGTCTGATGACTTCATTTTTTTTTTTTAAAAAAGGGAGACGTTGAATAACAAAAAGGGGCGCGATATAACACTACCCTTAAATAAAATAGATTTTTAAATAATGTAAAATCTAAATAAATCATTTATTATTATATTTTTCAGGCTTAAATGTAATTTTGGTCCTCCATAATAGGGATAATTCTACTTTTGGTCCATCTTATATTTTGAGTGGCAATATTAGTCCCAATCATCTTTTTTTAGCAGATTTAGTCATTTTTATGAAAAAATTTAAAAGATAACAGATTAACTCATTTGATCGCTAGTCAAATCTAATTTTTTCTTCAAAATGATTTGTACCATGATGTTTTCAATGAATTTTATGATCTGGATCCTCATGAATGTTTAACTCGTTTAGGGTTTCGGCCGTTATTTTGGATTGTGAGTCGATCTAAATGAGTTTAATATTCATGAGAAATCAAGTCATAAAATTAGTTGAAAACATCACAGTACAAATTATTTTGAAGAAAAAAATTAAGTTTGACTAGCAATCAAATGAGTTAATCCGTTATTTTCAAAACTTTTCGTAAAAAAGGACTAAATCAGCTAAAAAAAAGATAGGGACTAATATTACCACTCAAAATATAAGAGGGACTAAAAATAAAATTATCCCTATTATGGGGACTAAAACTGCATTTAAGCCTATTTTTCATTTATAAATTTATATTTTATTATAAATCATATAAAATAATAAATAATTAAATTATTTGGATTTGAAAATAAAATAATATGAATTAGTAGTAAAAATATAAAAGATAAAGTATTTTGAGACTAAAAATAATTTTAACATAACTATTATTATAGGATATACACGGTAATATTTTTTGTTTACGACAATTTAAGTAAAATTTTTTGTCATTCACAGCGCATTGAACTACATTTATTTCTTTATTTTATTTTATATTTATATAATAATTGTTTCTGATAATCTTCCTCTAATTTAAAATGAAGAAGGATATGCCTTTGATTGAGTAGCCCTAAGTCATACTCTCCATGGAACCCGATTCTTGCAAACTCCTTCCTAATTACAGCCATGCTTGGCCTTCCTAAAGAAAATTTTCTAGCCAACGAAGAGTCTATGGGGTGCTACTAGCTTCTCCATCTCTTCATCATCATAAATTAGATGCGGTTTTCCATCTATGATTTGGATAGGTTTTGGTTTTGAGGTGGTTTGAGTTTGATTGTGGAAAAGGCTGGCAGAGGATTTGTGATTTGGGCGAAGTGGGTTTCGAAGGCCACCGGAGGTATCCGGTGGCTCCATCGGAATCAAACAGACGGACTAGTTTCAGGGAAGGTTTGAGACAATCACTTTCTCTCTCCTACTTCTCTCTCCTACTTCTCTCTCTTTGCTCCTATTTCTCTCAGGTGTGAGCCTAGAAAAAGATTCTCTTGAAAAAGAGAGCGAAACCAATGAAGATTTGCTAAGAAATTGACTGGTAAAATATATGAACATTTTAGACCATTTCTCGATTTGATTGTACGTGTCAACCTTGCACAAGAATTAAGCTAATCTAATAAATATAATATAATATATTGTCTAATTTAATTATTAATTTTTAAAATCAAATTTATTTTTAAAGAATAATTACTTGATTTTTTGGGCACATGCATTGCGCAGTTACATCTTCTAGTATATTTTATTCAAAAACAAGTAGAAGATAAAAAAAAGTGAAACGTACATAAAAATTGTATCGCAAGTTAAAAACGTCAAACAAAAATCACTTCAAAAAATTTTAAAATAATTGATAAATTTGAACGAATTATTAGCATTCCAACCCTATAAATTGATTTAATAATTTTTACGTTTTATCTTATTATTTCAAAATAGTTAATTCAAATCGTTAGTAATTTATGAGATTAAAATTTATATACAAGTCATTTAGTTAGCATATTAATAATATATGACAAGATTTTATAATATTATTTTAGTTAGATTAAAATTTTGATAGATCACTAAACTTTTTAAATTGTATACTTTTTGCCACTGAATTTTTTGCTTGACAAATCATCCACTCATCTTTTAAAATAACATATTAATGGTTATTCTATTAATTTTTTTTTTGTTTATACTAACGAATTTAGGGATAAACATGACAATTCACCTATTTATAATTTTGGATAAATTACATTTTTATTCACTTAACTTTTGTTAAAATACAAAGATTAAACTCCTAAAATGGTCCATTACATATAGCGAAAATATCATTTTGATCCAAAACAAATAAAAACTACTTTTTCAGTCCATTACATTATATATTTTTAAAAATTTTGGTCTGAAACCCACTTTTGTCTGTCATGACTAGGGGTATTTTGGTCTTAATAAAAAGTATTTTTTTTTAATCACTGAAAATAATAAAATATAAAAAAAAATATTTACCCTCCCCTTCCCTTCTCTTTTCTCTCTCCTCTCTCACCCTCTGCCCTCAACCCCACCACCACCGTCGACCCGTCACCGCCTCAAATGGCTCTTCCTCCCATCACCACCTTCCCTATCTTTGCAACTCTGTCATCAGAACAAAAATTTTGGCAACAATGGAAAAACAAAACCCAGATTATAAATCCAATAAACCAAACTGTTCCAGAACCTTTCCGGCAAGAAAATCCCAAAAAAAAACTTTGAAACATTTCCGGTAAGAGAAATCCCAAAACGTTTTTCTGGTAAGGATTCAAAAACCAAACCCAAAAGAAATTTTTCTGCAGGCAGCCCCGTTTTTTCGTTATGAAAACAATATCAAATCTTAGAATTATTTACGAAGATAAAATGGTGGAAAAATCAAAACCCAAAAATGAAGAACGGCTAATGACGGTGAGCGGCGAGCGGGAAACCAACAAATGAACAGGAGGAAACCTTCAGCGGCGACTGTGAGCGCCGTCCATTCAAAACCAGAACCAAAGGCAAACAGAAACGGAAATTACCAAAGCGCGACCAGGAAACCAAAAAATCGAAAGCTAACAACCAAAGAAGACTGCGACTTGAGTTTCGAAAAACATCTCGGCAAAAATCAAAACGTGGCCTGTCATTTGCAACTGAAAAAGAAAAAAGAGAATGAGAAGCAACGGCGGTCGGCTTTGATTTCCCAAAATTTTTTATTTTTTCTTTGTTAAAACCCAAAAACCACTAAAGAACTTGATCCATAAAGTAAAATCAACACAAAATTTTCACAGGCAAATACCAAAGACCAAGAAATTTGCATATTGATTTTCCAAATTACAAGAACCCTTACAACCGAAATAACAAAACCCAAAAGACAATAATCCTTAAAGTAGTAAAAAATAGCAAAAGAATGTTACGAACCTTTTCCGTTTTTGGTTTCCGATAAAGAATGGAAGAAGAGACGGTGGGAATGAAGAAAATCGAGAAGACGAAAGAGCAGCAGATCAGAAACTCCAAAAAAAATCTCATCCTCTTCGGAAATGATCAGATTTGATTTGATTGATGGGAAATAGGAGGAACCAGCAGGTGAGGAGAAAAGGGAAGCCCCCGGATGTAAGATGTCAATGCTGCTTGACGGTGGTGGCAGGACGAAGGGTAGAGGGTGAGAGAGGAGAAAGAGGGGGGAAAGGAATGAGAGGGTAAATATTTTTTTTATTATTTTATAATTTTAAAAGTGGCGGCGATGGAGGGGATGGCAGAGGAGTTGGAAAACAAGAGGAGGGAGAGGGGCAACGACGGGGGGGGGGGGGGGGGGGGGTGGCGTGGAGGGAACGGCGATGGCGGCGGCGACGGAGGTGAAGGAGTGGGCAGGGATGGTGGTGAAGAAGGGGGCGGAGGAAAGTGGAGAGGAGGAGGAGCGACGGAGGGGAGGGGAGAGAGGAGAGAGGAGAGAGGGGGAAGAGTAAATATTTTTTTATTTAAAAGGTTAAAAGAAAAATATTTTTCATTAAGACCAAAATACCCCTGGGCAAAACAGGTAAAAGTGGGTTTTGGACCAATATTTTTAAAACATATAATGTAATGGATTGAAAAAGTAGTTTTTATTTATTTTGGACTAAAATGATATTTGAAGGAAACAGAACAAGCCCGGGCTAAATTGAAAATCTCACTTTCGTGCTATGCATTCCAGAATCGGAGACTTTAGACTCGGCTAAGGCTCAAATTCATTTTCCTTGAACGGATCTAGGTTTATACTAATTCAATTTATTAAATCGACATGCTAAAAATTAAATCTTTAATTTAAAGCGGAAGTCTTAAAGATTATACCTTTGAAGCGTGTCCCTAGCAATTAGAAAACCAAAGTTGGAAAATTCTACTATTTATCGCCCAGGACCAATCACGAGAAAATCCCGATAATAACTCCGTTTCCACCCAAAATCGTGTGGGCGATTATCCACATGGTAGCTAAGACACTAAGGAAGAAATCCCAAAAAGACCCACTTCGAAAAACTCGTCAGATCCGCAGCAGATCAGTACCCAAAGATCAACCTTTTATCTACTGCCTGTTGCGAAAACCAAATTTTTGGGAAAGCGAATTCCACTCAGAATCCGAAGAATAACTCCAAAATAACTTCGAACTAGTGTGGGATAGTGTCTACGAAGTGGCCCAAGGCAAAACGAAGAAATCCTAAGAAACTCACAAATCTAGCCCGAGAACTTGATTCTAATCTGAAAACCCACACTGCCTCAATAAAACTTAGTAGGTAAGCTATTTGCTCGTAGATCTAGACTTTGGCTAACCAAAAGGAACGAGCCAAAGGATCAATGCAACAAAATCACAAAGCCCACAATGAAAATACACCAAAACGGCGCCGAAAAATCCAAAAAACGCTGGCGGCTTTAACTGGTCGGAAAAAGAGCGGCGAACAAACTTCTCGAGCGGTGTTCAAACTTCCGAGCGGTGGTCTTGGGCTTCTAGAATCGTGGACTGAGTTTCTCGAACAAGAAAGATCACAAACCGACTTCGAAAAAGAATTCTCAATAAGGAAGAAAGAATTTTCTCTCTAGGCTTGTCTTTCTCACTTTAAGGCATTTGCCTACAAGATTTCTAATAATCTTGTTAAGTGTCTAACATGGACTATTTATAGGGAGCTTCTAAGGAGACCTAGTGGGCTTTTGAGTTGGGCCTTAATGTTTGACTTTCGTTGACCCCTTAGTCTCACTAGACTAGTCAACTCCAATCGAACCTTTCGAATTAATTTCTTAAGTCACTTCGTTAATTTAATTTAATCGAACCCTTAGGATTAATTAATTCAATATGAATTAATTTCTTAATCTACTTAGTCAATTAAATATTAATTAAACTTTTAGGATTAATTCATTCACTTTGTCGATTAGTCAAACGCATAATTAGTCGTACCACTAACGGACCAATTATAGAACTACCGCTCAAAAACGACTTTACATCGCGCTCCCTTTATTATTCTTCTATCTTCCCACATCAAAGATCTAGTGCTCATCGATTCATCAATTTACTGACAAATTTATTCACCGACTTCTTGGTATCTTAGATTAGTACCACTCGACTTTCTTATTATACCGGACATAAAGTCCACTGGCCATGTTTAGTATAATAAGCCTTACGAGCTCATCTTGAGAGCACCATCAACCCGTCGAACCAGTACGTGGATTCTTTCGACTAGCAACGGCAAACAAAGAAGCTAAACACCGCATACCCAACTTACCGAGATTTAGGCCTCAATTGTTCGCACCTTTTGGCAAATTAAAGCATACGATATCTAACTCTCATGCCTGTCCCAATCTCGAGATTAAGAGATTAGAATACTATGATCGAATTAACTACGCCGATCAGTACAAGTTAATTCAATCCTTAACTAGTCGTGCTCAATATACCATGGGCACATCCGTATGATTTAATTAGTCTAGTCAAACTAATTTCCAAATCATACAATAACCTATACCGATAGTATGTTCAGACTATATCAGTTACGAGCATTCTTTTTATATATCAATACTTTGACCAATAACGAGATCTACTGTGTCTTTTCACACCTCGTTATCTAGTTCTATGATATAATGGAACAAATTTAATACTGAAACAAAACGATATGTCAACTGTGGATATTATTTTTTCATATAAGCAATAGCTTTTCAGTATTCAAAACTAATAATTTTTGTTATATATAATTGACCATTTTAAGAGTTTAATCAAATACAAAAACTCTTATAAAATTCTAAATATTATAAAATAAATAAAAAAAACCCTTACACCACCCAAACATCATCGATGGAAAAGTGAAGCAATCGAATGAACTCATCCAATTTAATAGATGAATAAACTGTAATACCCCTATATAATTTTCCACTAAAGTCTTAGACTAAAATACTCTTCCTACCAAATATAAACTCATTTTTTATTTTTTTTCCATTTTTAACATCACTTAAAATATTATTTATTTATTTATTTAATTCTTTCATTTTATGCTTTCAAAATATTTTTTTCTTTTTTTCTTTTTCTTCAGTTTTTCATTTCTCATTTTTTTAATTTTAAAATAACTTTGATTTCATTTTTGTATTTTTATTCTCTTATTTTTATTTTCCAATAAAAATATTTTTAATTTTAATTTCTCCATTTTATCTCAATTGGGTGCTGCAAGGATTTTTTTTTTATAATTTTTAAAATTTTAGAAAATTTTCGTATTTTAACAAAAGTTAAGGGGATAAAATATTATTTATTCAAAATTATAAATAAATGAATTGTCATGTTTGTCCCTAAATCCGTTACCATAAATAGAAAAAACTAACAGAATGACCATTAATATGTTATTTTTAAAGATAAGTGAATGATTAGTTAAATAAAAAAAAAGTTTAACGATAAAAAACGTACGATTGAATAAATTTAGTGACTTGTCAAAATTTTAACTCTTTTAATTTAAATAATACAAGATTTTATAACATTATTTTAATTAATTAAATAAAAATATTATTTCGAAACAAATAGATTATTTATCATGCCAACGCCATTTCTTCTACCTTGGAAATGCAATCGTGCAAAAGAATTTGCATTTTTTTTTTTTTTTGGTCTCCCACTCCCATGTCAACCATGCATTAGAAATGTGGGTCGAGTGAAACTTTCAAAAAGAAAAGTTTTTGGTTTAGAGCATCAATCCCCATGCTTATTTTTTGTATTAATAGAATGTAATAACCGGAGGTTATCCGACCAGGTACGAACTTTTTGACATGGGCTTGTCTAGGATTGGACGTTTGTTTCGATCCAGTTTTCAGATTTGGTATCCTCTGCTCCATCTCATGTCGGGTCAACACTTTTCTCTTCCACTTCTACTTACTTACTTCGTATCAAAATATAACTCGTTTTCACCCATTAAAAAATCGATCAAAATATAAGTCACTTATTTATTTTTAAGAAATAATTCATTGTTTTTACTTTATTATCCTTATTTAATTTATAATTTTATTGAGATTTATTTTTGTCATGACTATTCCAAGTTATAACACTAATATAAAAAATACATTAAATATGGGTATAACAGGTTTAATAATTAAAAATTATAGGACTTTTCAAAAATTAATTATAGTTTTAATATTTATGTTTTGGTCAAAATAACTTATATATTGAAATTGAGAGAGTAATTAACAATTTTCAATGAGGGATAAAATATGAAAAGATTTACTGATTTACCTCATTTATCTAAAGATGTCAGTTATTTATAGACAAAATAAGAGCAACTCCAACCACGTACTCCAATTTACAGTACAGTCAACTCTAAAATCCAGTATCTACAGTATTTTACAGTACATTCACTCCAACCCAACAACTCTATTTTACAGTAATAATAATATTTTATTCACAAGTATTTGTATTTTTTATTATTATATCACTATAATTTTTTTACTCATTCACATTATATTTTTGAAGAAAAATATCTATATCGGCAAATTTAGTGATTTAATCTTAAATTATATTTTAAAATAATTAATATTAATTAATAATAAAATAATTTGTATAAAATTAAGTATAATAATAATAATGAACATATGAATTGTATTGATTTAGTTTTATAACGAAATAAAATAGGTAAAACGTACAACATAACTTATTTCTTAGTTCGATAAGTAAGCACGACGTGCCCATAAATGATCTATTAAGTCATTTCTTAACTCAAAGTGTGCATTTTTGTCCTTGACTTGTCTGTACCGAGTGAGAAATTGATCAAATCGATTATTACCATTTGGTATCATTTGCACATCAGGCGTTGGAGCTTCGTTTGCATCTCTTATAGGTGCATTCAGATCTCGTTCATCTTCCACTATCATATTGTGCATGATAATGCACGCAATCATGATATCATGCAACACCTTCTTATCCCAAATTCGTGCCGGATTTGCAACAATAGCAAATTTAGATTGTAGGACCCCAAAAGCACGCTCCACATCTTTTCTACATGCCTCATGTCTTTCTGCAAAGTACTTATGATTTTCTTGATATGGATTACGAATTGTTTGAACAATTGTAGACCATTTTGGATAAATGCCATCAGCCAAATAGTATCCCATATGATACTCTTTTCCATTAATGACATAATGAGCAGTAGGAGCAATCCCTTGAGCCATGTTATAAAGTAAAGGAGATGACTCCAACACATTGATATCATTATTAGAACCGGGCATACCAAAATAAGCGTGCCATATCCATAAATCATAATCGGCAATAGCTTCAAGAATTATTGTTGGAGATCCCGAACGTCCAGTATATTGTCCTGCCCAAGCTGTCGGACATTTGTTCCACTTCCAATGCATACAATCAAGACTACCTAACATTCCTGGAAAACCACGTTGCTCGTTTACATAAAGAAGTCTTGCAATATCATTCTCATTTGGCAATCGGAGATATTGCGTTGAAAAGACCTCAATAACAGAACGACAGAATCTCTTCAAGCATTCCATTGCTGTTGATTCACCGATTTTAATATATTCATCTGTTAGATCTCCTGGGATACCAAATGCTAACATTCGGAATACGGCTGTTGCTTTTTGTAGCGTTGATAATCCACGCTTGCCTAGACCATCTCTTCGTTGTTCAAAATAATTATCATGATTTTTAACAGCAGTAATAATACGAAGAAACAAACTTCTGGACATGCGAAATCTTCGGCGAAACTCAACGTCACCATACAATGGATTTTGAGAGAAATAATCACGTACTAAATTAAGATGCGCACCTTCACGATCACGATTTATCACTCTGTGCCCTCGAACTGATCCACCACTAATCCTTTGGGTATTTTCTTGCTCAAGAATACGCGCAATTTCTGCATTATTTGCTTGCATCGTCTGAAGTATGAGCATTTGTTGTAACTCCAATCTACGAATTTCTTGTTCGAACTCTTCCGAACTTGACGAACTCGATGAAGATTGAGGTGGTGAACTGTCTTCCGAACATACTCAACAAGGGCGATCAGATCAGGATTATATAGACATCAGATCAGCGTATACTTGACATCAGATCAAAAGACTATAGACATCAGATCAAGAATTTAAATTCACGGGTTCATTTCTCTCTTTTACTTTTTATCTATCATTCCCGTGATCCGGCATTTTTGAGACATTTGGTGCAGAAAAGATTCCGCTGCTATGAAAAGATTACTTTTTATACATCTATATTACATAAGCAATAATTCACGTTTATAAATATGAAATGTTTCACGCATAAACACTCACCCACTGTTTTACATAAGCATTCTATTTCTTCAAAGAAAAGCACATCATTCTGTTTCACACATAAACACTCAGCCACGAAATAATCATGTCTTCTTCAAAGAAAAGCACAGCATCACGAGCTGGCAACTACAACCCAATGGAAGATTTAAATCTTTGCACAGCGTATATGCAAATTTCGCAAGATCCTGCTGTTGGAAGATATCAAAGTGGTGATAATTTTTGGAAACGAGTAGACAGAACTTACCATGAGATCAAAGCCAAAGATTGGGAGAATCGTAGTACGAGGTCATTGCAATCACGATGGCAATCTATTGAGAAAGCAGTACGAAAATTATTAGCATGCATGAAACAAATCGAGCGCCTACATCCAAGTGGCATATCACCATTAGATGCGGTAAGTACATAACAAAATGTTATGTTAAAATTTTTATATATTTTGTATTCGTCGAATTAATTCTATATGTATATTTCTTGTAGATGAATAGAGCAAAATTGATGATGATGGAGGATTATGATTTTAAAAATGGGTTTAAGTTCGATCATGTTTGGGACACTCTCAAGGACTATGAAAAATTCAATGATGATGTGCAAATAGCAAGACAGAATTACCAAAGCCAAGATTCGGAGTACAATATATTTGAATCAGATTATCCGACTCCTCCGGAAACACGTTTACCAGAATCACCGGGACTTTCAGGGTTTTCTCTTAATTTATCTAGTCCTGATGCAGGCGGCTCTCCATCCGAAAGACCTATTGGAATGAAGAAGGCTAAATCAAAAAGAAAAGTTGATGAATCAAATACGTCTCGTTTAAATGATCTTACACAACATAATATGAATCTTATAGAGATGTTCAAGAAAGCACAAGAAAGTACACACGAAATGAAGGAAGAGAGGAGGCTTAGGCACATAAATAAGATGGAGATGAAGAAAAAAAAGATGGAGATGGAGATGGAGATAGAGAAACAAAAGATGGAGATGGAGAACCGGAAATTGAATTTTGCAATTATGTCTCAAGACCCAAATCAAATTGCAGATCCTGCTCGCCGTGCTTATATTATAGACTGTCAAACCAACATTATTAATGCAAGAGCAAGTCAAGATTCATATTCATCAAATGTTATATTTGGAGTTGACTTTAATAACATTGGTGGGAGTGGAAGCGGGCTATATGATGACAATAATAAATTTTAATGTATTTAGTTCTATTGTATGATTTCTGCCATATTTTTGATATGATATATATAGTCAGTTGATCTGATGTCAAGTATACGCTGATCTGATGTCTATACAATCCTGATCTGATCTCCCTTGTTAAGTATGTTTTAGTTCTGCTGTATGATTTCTTTTAAATTCTTGATCTGATATCTATAGTCAGTTGATCTGATGTCAAGTATACGCTGATCTGATGTCTATATAATCCTGATCTGATCTCCCTTGTTAAGTATGTTTTAGTTCTGCTGTATGATTTCTTTTAAATTCTTGATCTGAAATCTATAGTCAGTTGATCTGATGTCAAGTATACGCTGATCTGATGTCCATATAATCATGATCTGATCTCCCTTGTTAAGTATGTTTTAGTTCTGCTGTATGATTTCTTTTAAATTCTTGATCTGATATCTATAGTCAGTTGATCTGATGTCAAGTATACGCTGATCTGATGTCTATATAATCCTGATCTGATCTCCCTTGTTAAGTTTTTAAAAAAAAAGATAAAAGAAAATATAGTGGTGAAAAAAATATTAAAAAAATAAAACAACCCCACTTCTACAGGGATACAGGCTTCTTCTTCGTACGCTACATTTACCGTCCCTCTCTCCTCCCCCAATTTTACAGTACCATTTGCAGTATGCGTTGGAGCCGCTTCGTACGCCAAAATAGAGTAAAACGCTATTTTACAGTACGCGTTGGAGATGCTCTAAGACTTGTAAATTTGCAGACAGGGAGAGTATGTCATAATGTTAGCTTGTATTTGATTTAACGATCTCCAATTATTATGAGTAGGAATTAAATAATAATTTAAATGAGTATGAGTTTGACCATTCTAATAAAAATATTTAATTAATGAATTGAGTTTAAAAGTTATTATTATTTCTAATATTTAGTTTGTTGAACAGCTTAAATATTAATTTTATTCTATATTATGTTAGAATGAGTATAATGGTTTATGCACTATTCAAATCCGAGCTAAAATATTAAAAATAATTTAGATTAATTTTGTTTAAAATTCAACAAGTTGTACTACATTTTGTATTAGAGGTAAATTTATGAGACCATTAGCTCAAGATAATATTAGAATTATTATTATATTCTATGAAAATAATTAGAGATCAATAACATGAGTATTAATTTTGGACAAATTATATTATACTTCTAAACACACGTTACAAGGTGTTTCTACTTATTTATATTAAAACTAGCTTGTAATGTGGCCTCCCTAAATGACTCACCTAACAATATATGAGTTCGTATACGGTGGGCCTATAGGAGTAGGGTAAATTTTACTCCTACTGTAGCCCGCGCGTATTTCCAGTCGCATTATACACGCGTGTAAACACGCGACTTAATTAAACCCGAATAATTTCCTTTCTCCCGCTCTAAAACTGAAAACCCAAAACCCTTCCTTCGCGCTCTCAAACCGATTTCATCCCCACGATCTTCATCTTTCCATTAACAACATCAGATCACCACAATCTAAATTTCTAACCTCAAATACGTTCAGAGACCACTGCATTTTGAATTTCTGATCTTCTTCCGGTTCAGAAAATACCATAACCATCATCTGCGCGAAGAAAAGTTTGCTGTTCAATTCAAACGCTACAAAAAGTCTCCAAATCGGAAGAAAAACTTGTTGTTTTTCTCAAACCAACGTTTTTCCAGCTTCGACATTTATCTACATGTACAAAACCCTAATTTTTTAACCATTATACATATGTATCATAGGATTTCAATTTTATAACCGTTATTTTCTTTGAATAATTAGGGTTCTGATGTCTGTATTCTTCTAATCTGATATATGTTTTCGATTGATCTGATGTCTGTTTATGATGTTAATTTTGTTTTTGAAATGAATTTCTATCAAAATTAGTGATCTGATGTCTATATTTCGTTGATCTGATGTATGTTATATGTTGGTCTGATCTATGTATTATCGTGATCTGATGTCTATTTTAGTTCATTAAAATATTTGCCTTCAATATTTTGTGATCTGATGTCTGTATTATTTTGGTCTGATATATATTTTAAGTTGATATGATGTCTGTTATATGCTATTAATTTTGTTTTACTTCTTTGAAATAAATTTTTATAAACATTAGTGGTCCGATGTCTTTATTCAAGTGATCTGATATATGTTATCAATTGATCTGATGTCTCTTATATGCTTTTAATTTTGTTTTAGTTCTTTGAAATAAGTTTCTATCAAAATTAATGATATGTTGACTGTATTCTTTTGATCTGATCTCTGTTTTGTTTTGATCTGATGTATGTAGTCAGCTGATATGATGTCTTTTTTTTCTCAGTTGATCTTGACTGTTAATTTTGTGTTAGTTATGTGAAATGATTTCTTTCAAAAGCAGTGATCTAATGTATATTTTTTCGTTATCTGTTTCCTGTTTTTCGTATTCTGATGTCTTTTGTATTTTGATTTGATATTCAATGTTATGGTTCTTTTAGTTCTATGAAATGATTTTTTATCAAAATTAATGATCTGATGTGTGTTTTCAGTTCATCTGATACCTTCATTTTCTTAATCTGATATAAGTTATATCCTGATTTGATTTATGTGTTAAATTTATTTTCTTTCTATGAAATGATTTTCTTATAAAATAGTGATCTGATGTCCATTTTTTTGTTGATCTGATGTGTGTATTCAGTTGATATGATCTCTGTACTTTCGTGATCTGATGTCTGTCATATGCTGATCTTATGTGTTCCTGTTGTGACCTGATGTCTTATATCTGCTGATCTGATATCTGTTTTCTTCTAATGTGATATCAAATTATTTTTGCTAACATACTTTTACTGACATATTACAGGAAACAACAATATATACATAATGGATGATAAAACCAAGCAAGTTGTTCAAGCACAAGATGACATTTCAGATTTTTAAGAAACCCCTAGCAAGTTGTTACAACTTACGTACAAACGTAAATCGAACAAGAAAAGAAAAGAATAGGAAGTTGTTCAACCATCCCAAAAGGAGAAAACAAGTAAAATGATCAAATTACCTACAAAGAATAAGACAAATGAAGAAATTCTTCAACAATTGCAGAAGAAAAGTGTGCAGCAGCAGCAGTAACAACAGAAGAAGACTAATGTCATAGTCGACAAGGAAAAGAAAAAGGGAGATGTGGATGTCCAGATCAAAAAAAAAAAAGAAAAAATAAAAGAGAAAGGACAATGATGATGATGATAATGAGATAAGCAAGAGATTCAGTTGCAGTACATCTCTAAACGGTATAAGTTTTGTGGTTTCTAGAGTCTCACAACCACAAAGAAATGCTGTGAGGGATATAGGCTTTGGCAGCTTCCTCAGTATCAATTACACCAAGATGCCAAACAAATTGGGAGAATACCTGCTCAAAAAATTCAACTTTCTCAAGTTAAGACTGGAGCTGGAACAAGATACAGTTATTCTCATTGCTGAAGAAGATGTGGGATTGGTTATTGGCTTCCCAAGAGGTCCAATTGAAGTTGAAGAATATACATGTGCTGAGTCAAAGGGTGAAGATTATGAACAGAATGTCGAACGCTACTATCAAAGATTTGGCACGCCACCCACTAAAAGACCAACCATCAAGCAGCTTGAGCAGTACATTGTCAACCATCAGGACTACAACGACATCAACTTCGTCCAGGATTTTCTTATCTACATGGCCACCACATTTCTGTACCATCATGGGAGCATCAACAACATCAGATATCGGCTCCTCAAATCCCCCAACAACATTGATCAAATAAGGCAGCTGAGCTGGTGTAGCTACACATTCAGAGCATTGGTGGAATGCCAAGAGAAGTATTTCCACAAAGATGACACAACATCAACAGCCTACAATTGACCACTCTCTTTTCTGATTATAAGTCTCTCATCTGGCTTTTCTGTATTCATTTGATTACTGATTTGATGTCTGTATTATTGTGATCTGATGTATTTTATATGTTGATCTGATGTGTATATTTTCTGATCTGATATCTTTTTTAGTTCAGTTAAATATTTTCTTTCAATAACTTGTGATCTGATGTTTGTATTCATTTAATCTGATATCTTTTTTTCTGTTGATCTGATGTCTGTTATATACTGTTAATTTTTTTTAGTTGTTTCAAATAATTTTCTATCAAAATTACTGATCTGATGTGGGTATTTTTTTGATTTGATGTCTGTTATATGTTGATCTGATATCTATTTCCTTTTGATCTGATGTCTGTTCTAGTCTGTGTAATGATTTGCTTTCAAAAATTTTATTTTTTTTTAACTCACACCTGACATATATTCTTCAGTTATTGTATGTTGATAGAGTTGTGTATGGAATTCACAAAGACATTCCAAGAAACCTACCAACATTCACAAACTGGAGTCAGAGTCAACTCTTTGAGAGAGCAGGACTTGAAAAGAAAAAGGGAGGACATGGTTAAGGCTGGATAAGAGAAAGGGCTACAGCCGAGGTGCATATGGAAAAACCACAACATGCACATGCTTCTGAAAAGACCGGCACATCGAAACAAGCTCCAACAACATCAAAGAACAAGGTAAACTTCTGATCTGATATGTTTTATTTGATGATCTAATGTGTACTATTTAATGATTTGATTTCTATATAATGGTGCTTTGATCTCCATTTGTTAAGTACGTTTTAGTTTTACAATATGGTTTCTTTTATAGTTGTGATCTGATATGTGTTATATTCTGACCTGATATCTATTTTTTCATGATCTGATGTCTCTATAATGATGCTTTGATCACCCTTTTTTAATTATGTTTTCGTTCTATAATATGCTTTCTTTCATAGTTCTGATCTGATATGTCTTATATTCTGATCTGATGTTTATTTTACCGTGATCTGATATATCTTTTATATAGTAATATGAAACAAACTAACTATAACAATTATCTTCTGCAACAGGATTTTGAAAATGCTCATGAAATGACGCAATCAGTGGTTAATTTGGCAAAGTCCATGATGGCTTTCATCAAAGCATAGCACAATGTTGGGGCAGCAAACAATCCAGAAGGTGCTGCAGCATTTGCCACAATAACAAGCACAGTAGAGGGATTATCCGTGACATGAGGGAGAAAAATTCCACTTCTGATCAACAAGGTCAATCCTCAAAATCCCCAACAGAAGAAAATGAACTAACGCCATCACAGGATACAAGGTTCTATGCGGCATGTGCAGAAATTACAGATAAACTACAAGAGGATTACAACAATATGCAGAAGAAATCCACCACTATACGCTTGGAAGATGATATGCCAAATTTCAACCTCTGTACACCTTCAGAAGATGAAGAATCAGCACCTGAAGATAGCATTCATGAAGCAGAAGAAGAACCAATACAAGAAAATGTGGTGGAGGAAAAGGAAAAAGAACCTCAGTCACCACACATCTCTCCACTCCTGCTGAAACAAACAGAAGTTCATCCAGAAGAGATAGAAATTGAGGAGATAGAAAGGAAAGAGAATAGGACAAAGCAAAAGGAAGATCCAATTGCTCTACAAAATACTGTCAGTCTAGGAGAAAGAAAAACCAAATGCTCCTGAGAAAGAAAAAGATAAGGAACACGAAAAGCCTGAATAAACAGAAGCTAACAAACAGAAAGAGTTGGATAAAGGCAAAGCTTCTGTAAACTTCACAGAATCCCAAATGAAGAAGATACTGAAAAAAATGGTGGATGATGCAGTACTGCTTGCTACAAACATCAACACCATCATTTCAAAAGCAGATCAGACTCCAAAACCAGTTCAGACTTCAAAAGTTGATGAAGTCTTAACAGACCTCATAACGTAAGTAAAAACAAATTACTACCTAATATGATATCTTTACTTGAATGATTTGTTAAATAATATGTGCTGATATGAACTCTATTTCCAGCATGATCAACGAAGAACCAGACAATGCTGAGGAAGATGTCATCTTGACACCGAACTCAAAGCATAGAGATCACAAACTCCCTGTCCGTTTTAGATCAGAATTTTGGCTAAAGAAGGCTAAGCCATTCTTGACGATCTCAAGGAAAGAGAAACTCTTCACAGATTATGCATACCTGACGGGGAATAAGCAAAATTAACTCAGCGAGGAGTAAGTTCTACTCTATTGTATATTTACATATATAGTCCTCTGATCCGATGTCCATTGTCATCTGATCTGATGCTTTCATTTTCTTGATCTGATATCTGTGTTAAGTTTGTTTTAGTTATATAAAATGATATTTAAAAAATAGTGATCTGATGTCTGTTTCATATTGATCTGATGTCTGTTTCGTATTGATCTGATGTCTATTTTGAGTTGATCTGATGTCTGTTTCGTATTGATCTGATGTCTGTTTTGAGTTGATCTAATGTCTGTTTTTTGGTGATCTGATCTCTCTTATATAATTATCTGATGTGTTCATTTTCTGATCTGATATCTCTTATATTGGTTTGTCTAATATGCACATTTTCAACTTACTTTTGTTAACATTGTTTTGAAATTCACATACAGAGAACAACTCTACTCTGGGGCTTCTTATATTTCGGTGGACCGAACGGACTTCAAGGCAATGCATCATTGACAATGGAAAACAATTCAAGTTTTAAATGCATGGATCGTACATATGAACTACAAAGATCCAACAAGGCTATTCATATCTCAACAATTTTGTGTAAGTTATGAATTCCTAATTATTTTGATATGAAATTCATTTACAAATATATGCAAATATTATTCCATCTAATACAAATTCATCAATTCATTATGTTTTTAGCTTTCACTGATGGAGGATACATTAATGCAATGTCTGGAGTTCGTATCGGCAAATGATGACTACAAAAACTCAATGACAGCAAATCAAACTACCAGGAAGTTATGCATCACTCATCCACCGATAATACCAAAACCAGTATTTTCCCACCAAGAGATTAAACCTGAGATTCTGCACATAATGAGATCTCAATTCGTAGATGATGTCACACGAGCCAACAAAAACATGGACACTTTAAACGTGAAAATGGTAAGTACAATTTTAATACCTCTATTCACTGAATTCAATATATCAAATATATCAACTTCTAATTAGCATTATCCATTGTGCAGGTGTTCTTCCCAATATTTCAGCATGAACATTACTATACTATTTGTATCAATGCAATGACAAGAAGACTAGTTGTGCTGAACAACAAAATCCCAGAATATGAAAGTTTGTACGCTACAATTCCTGAAATCATCGTAAGTACCTATTTCATATCTGATATCTTCTTAACATTGATCTGGTATTTTCTTTCCCTTGATCTGATATGTTCTTTACATTGATCTGATATCATCTTAACACTGATCTGATATATATGTTTTCATCATTAATGCAGCTGCAGTATTTGTTTTGAGATAACAAAGGGGACACCAGCAGAGAGAATTTATGGAGATCCAAGAGATTATATAGTGGAGTATCCAAAATTGGCCTGGCAAGATAACAAGAACCACATTGATTGTGGCATTCTTACAATGAGGCACATGGAGTTCTACAAGGGACAAACAACTCAGACTTAGGATCCAGAGCTCACAAGAGAAGCACGCAAGAGCAAAGCTGCTCTCAACAGAGCTATACAAATTCTTAGAGTCAAGTATGCTTATACTATAATGGCTTCTCAAACAAATAAAATGAAAGATGAGCTCAAGGCCAAATTGAGAAGTTTTATAGTACAAAATTGTAAAAAATACTTGAGTCTAGTCTTTAGAAATTAGAAATTTATATTAGTCTAGTTTTATAGGACAATATTGATTATAAATAACAATGTTCAGTTTTCAATTATATGAAATATATATTAGTCTTTTATTTCAAATTTCACAATTGTTCCAAATTCTATCAAAATGGTCTATTTTTTGTTGTTATATGATATTTATTTATCTGCTGATGAAATCATATCTAATATCGTATCAACTAACAACTAATATAGAATCAAGTAGTAACAGATTAATGTATCAAATCAACTCAAACGTATTATTAGATCAATTCATAACTAATATTATATCAACTAACACCTAATATGATATCGTATTATTGATATAATATCTATAATATTTTGATCTGATATCTATAGTACTCTGATATGATCTCTATAGACCTCTGATCTGATCTCTATATACTTCTGATTTGATGTTTATAGTCATCTGATCTGATGTTTACAGTCCTCTTATATGATGTCTGTAATACTCTGATTTGATGTCTATAATCTTATGATATGATATTTTCTAGTCATTGTTATGAAACAACTAAGTACAGTAAAAAGAAATCACATAAAATAACTATCAACTCACAAAAAAAATCATATAACATACAATCTCTCCCAACAACAGGAAGTCATTTAATGTTTTGTATCAACTAACTAAAAGAATTCATATAAACTACAACTACAACTTCTCCACAACAGGATTGAAAAAATTACCATCAACAACTCCACAATTTTCAATCCCCATTGATGCGACCCGTTCTCTAGTACGCAATGCAAATGTTGCTGCTTTATTCTTCTTTCCTCTTGCCCTATTGCACATTTTCTCCACAACGTTTTTTGGACGAATGTTTCTAACACCTTTTTCTCTTCTTCTCTTTGGATCTCTAATTTCAGCAATGTTTGAACCTTTTTCTTTTTCACCAACATAGGATGGACCAACCTCTGATTTAATAGAAACTCTAGCCAAATTGAAGTGCTTGTCAAGAATATAACGTGCAACAGAACTAGACTGTGCATGTCTAATTAAATCCAAATATTTTCTGTTTGCTTCAACTCTCCAAACAGAATCTGAATCTTTCTCAAAGCTACTTGATGTCAACAAACAATATTCTTTTGAATAATAATCACAGCTACTTGCACTCTTAGTCCACATTTTCAATACATACTTCTCAGGGATTCTCTACAGTATATAACAACTATAAAGTTAATCATATCAGATCAAATAATAACTAATATCAGATCAACCACATTACATAGAGAATAATCATCAGCAAACTAAAAAAAAATCACGTCACCCAATTGTAATATCAGATCAACTCAAACATAATATCATATCAAATTGAACCTAATATCAGATCAACTCAAAAAAAAAGTTCTGAAGTTGCAATAAATACGTACCGAGTAATTATTCAGATTTAGCACACGAAGAGCGAGCATAACAACCCAGCCTCAGAAAAAAGGTTACAAGTGCAACTCACTGTATACTCATTCTCATCAAAACGAACTACGTGTCGAAACAAATCAAGTTTGGTACGCCAAACCTGATATTCATAAACACCATTATCGCTACTCGTCTGCAAGTGATTATATGATAACATCTTGATATATAGCTCCTGAAATCTTACAAACACCTCTATCGTATAAACCTCAGTAGCATGTTGAAGCATTAATGAATCTCCAACAGGATCAACCCTTCCTCTACGTCTAAAATCTTCTACAATGCCATTGTTTCTCCACTCAGTCACAACATCAAGAAATTGCTGATAGAATTCACACAAAGTAGAAGTTTTCGACAACTTCATTGAAACCGAACGATTGGTTGTCTCACATCTTTGGGAAGAAACTGCCCCTTCAAAAAATTATTGTTTACTGAATGCAGGGCACCACTTCTCTTTTATCTCATCTAATTTCTTCAACCAAGTGTTGCCTTTGCAATTGTAATCCTTCAACAAACTGATGGAATAAAAAAGTAACTGATTAATATATAAGATCAATTCATAACTAATATCAGATCAATTCATAACTAATATAAGATCAGCTTACAACTAAAAAAGAATAAATTAATATAATAATAATATATCAGATCAACCTAAACTTCATATCAGATCAATACATAACTAATATCGGATCACCTAACAACTAATACAGAAAAACACATACCTATTCCAGAAGTGATTAAATTCAGCTTCTGTGCAAACTTGATTAAGCAAGAATTGAAAGGCATCTGAAAATCCTTCTTGACTAATCAAATGATGTATATTACTACGAGCATTCTTTGCAATGTGCCAAACGCAAAGACGATGACGAACATTTGGAAAAACCACACGCACAACAGCTGCCATCGAAAAATCCAGGTCTTTCATAAATGTCACTGGTTACTTGTTCTCCATCGATCTCAAAAATGTACTAAACAACCAAATAAACGACTCCACTTTCTCATTTTTTATGAAACCTATACCAAACATAACATTACGACAATGGTTGTTCATACCAACAAAAGGTCCACAGATCATGTCGTATTTGTTTGTCCGATAAGTTGTATCATGAACCAACAAATCCCTAAATCTACTATAATCCTCCTTCATCTTCTGATCTCTCTAAAATACACTACATAATGAAGACTCCTCCTCCAAATCAAAATCATAATAAAAATCCTTCTCATTTGTAAATCTCTGTTTTAACATATTGATCAATGCATTACTATCACAACCATCAATCTTTCTCCTCTTCTCTTGTTCCAAATGATTATATACATCTCGCATGGTATAGCCAACATTTGATGAACCTTCAGACTGAAAAATACACATATCAGATCAAACAGAAAAATAATATCAGATCAACAGAAACATAATATCAGATCAATAAAAAAGCAACTCAAACGTAATATCATATCATAACAAATATCAAATTTATGTAGATTCATAAAAAATAAACTGAAAGTATAACTAACCTCTTTGGACAATATATGATAACCATCCATTACACGAATACCTGAACTTTTCAATTCCTCAAAATACTGTAATGCAGAATCATCAAACTTCCTTTGAGAACGTAAAAACTGCCTCTCAGCTACAAGACACAGTTCATGCTTCCTGAAATGCTTTTGGACAATCCAACTCCCATCTTCTCTTTTCTTAAATTCAATAAAAGCTTTACATCCAGATCGCATATCAACTTTCGTATAAATTTTCTTCAAATTCTCCTTGCATTGTTTAGCTCCTTCTCTATTACAAAGATATCTCATCAAATACCTGATTCCAGTAGTTTTATTTTTACGATCTTTACCTTTCCTCACACTAAATCCTAACCTAAAAGCATAATCATTATATAAATTGTATGCTGCTTCTTCATTTTCAACCACTGATTTACACAAAGATTCCATAGATTCATCATCTGAACCTGTATAAAAAATAATAATATCATATTAGTTTAAACATAATTGATCTGATATCTATAGTCAGTTGATCTGATATCTATAGTCAGTTCATCTGATACCTATAATCAGTTGATCTGATATCTATAGTCAGTTGATCTGATATCTATAGTCAATTGATCTGATATCTATAGTCACTTGATCTGATATCTATAATTATAATCCTCCTTATTCAGTATGTTTGGTTCTATTGTATGATTTGTTAAATATTATTGATCTGATTTCAATTACTTTCTGATCTGATATCTATACTCCACTGATTTGATGTCAACTATCATCTGATATATTCAGAACAATATATTGAAAACGTATCACATCAACATAGAACTAATATCAGATCAATACATAACTAATATCGGATCAATTCATAACTAATATCACATCAACTAAAACTAATATCATACCACAATACATATAGATCCAAAACAATATACTGAAAACATATCATATCAACATAGAACTATTATCAGATAAAAAAAACGTAATATCACATCATGACTTACTTTCCAACATAGATACCACAGATTCTTCCTGTTTGTCAAAATCAAACAATTTAGGAGCATCTTCTTCACAAAAGAAATCCACTATATCACCAACCGTATCATCCATTGCAATTTCTTCAATCCAGAATGATCTATCAACAAAAAAATAGACGTTAAACAACAATATTCGATGAAAAACAAAACGCGAAGAACAACAGAACCGTAGAAATAACAATTTCAAACACATAAATCAATCGAAAATATCAAAACACAGGAATAATTACCTTAATTATCAAATTCGAAGTAAAAAATCCATCGAAAGTTAAAACAGAGCACAAACGACAACAAACTAAGCGAAAAACGAAGACGAAAAATATAGAAATAACAAATTCTTAAACATAAATCAATCACAATCATCAAATATATACCGTAATCAAAATTGGATCAAATTTGGAAGCTAAAGAATCCAAGCGAAAAACGGCAGCAAAAGACGAAGCAAAATATTTACAACAAACACGCTGAAAAAAGAAAAAAAAAAAAAACCCTTATATAGCTTCGGGTAAGTAAGGTGCGTGTCTGATTTTTTTTAAAAAAGAAACTACTAATACAATTGGAGGCTAAAATAGAAACTACTACTATATTAGGGGTGAGAGTAACATTGCATGGTGGTCCTATAGGACCACCATATAAATTACCACAATATAGAGTTTTGTTAGGCCGTGTTTGTTTTCATTTTTTGTGATAAAATACAATATTACTAAAATGAATATCAAATTACATAATTTCAATTTTAATTTCCTCCAAAACTTCTTCTCACGTTATTTAAAATAAAGATATTTTCTCAAATACATTTGTTCTCTTTTTCGTACAAAAATTTAAAATTATATTTTCAAAACAATATATCTTTAAAAATATATATAAATAAAAAATAACCATAGTAATTTTTTTGGGTTGGGGGGGGGGGGGGGGGGGGGGTTTTCTAGTACTAAGTACAAACTGTTATGATGATTAATCTTGATCAGAAAGGTACATCCATGATTAGACTAGACTCACGCACTGAGGAATTGCAGCGTCGCACAGAATGGCAGCTTCAGTTCAGGTGCTACAGTAAAATCATACTCCCAAACTTAGATTTTCTGCTTTCAATTTCTTACCAAATAGTATATTTCATCATTACTCTACATTTTTATTTATGTAAAGTATTTTAAAAATAGACTCTTTTTTTTTTTACTTTTAATTTTAAATTACTTATATTCAACAATAAAATTTTGTAAAAAAATAATTATAATAAAAATAGTTTTTCTTTTTTTTTTTTAAATGAATAAAACAGAGGTCCCGTCCTGTATGTGCAATGATGTATAATAGCGATAGTTAATTAAATGAACGACCAAATTAATTATAAATGAATGTGAGTATATGAGATGGATGGATGGTTGGTCTGACCACTGAATTATAGCTAGTCTTCTTCTGCAGGCACATCTTACTGCCATACTATTTCGTTGCTTCCCAATTTACGATACGGGTTATTACATTTCGGCATTTTTTTTTAATTTATTAATTTTAAATTATTAAAATATTCTGTTTAAAAAAAATTATTAAAATATTCTTATAAATTTTTTTTGACAATTTAAAGGGGTAAAGTAAACTAGACTAAACACAATAAATCACTCAAATTCCGGTAAAAAAATATGCAACTCTATTAACTTTCCTAAATACATGCTTTAAATTATAACCAAACTGTTCATAATGGTCCAAATTTCAAGCAAAGTTTCATACTCTTTCTTAAAAAATGTATATCCTTTTTGCAACATTAAAACCACATATTAATTTATCTTAATATTATTTTTACTTACAACAACGTATTCATTGTCAACAATAATAATTAGCCCACCACCCTTATACAAAAATTTAGCTAATGAAAGGAGATTATATTTTAGGATAAAAGGAGGATTCAATTCATTAGGTGTTTTCAAATAGTTGTTAGTTAAATAAAGAGCTAATATGAGGGATGTCTGTGTTTGATGCCAAACAAAACATCCATATTGTCCCCATTCAATTCCAATCTGTGCTGGGGAATTCCCTTCAAAAATAAAGGTAGAAGAAATTCCTTATGAATCTGTCCTTACCTTAGCTTGAAATTAAATAGCAGGTGGAACCCACGTATGGAAAATATATGAATTTTGAGTCCTTGGTTTTTTCAACTGTGTGTATAGAACGCATATTAGAGAGGACACCATGTGTGAATGTCTAACCAAGATTGAACACAAGGAACTGGAGAAGTTACAGTACTTACCAATATGTATCTATATATCTATGGCTACAAATATGTCATAACCAGACAAACAGAGTAGTGGTGGTGGTGGTGGTGGGGAGGAGGGTCGCTGTGTTCATGGCCATCCTCTGCTGTGATTGCCATTTGCCAGCAAAGATGTTTCACTCTACTTCTCTTTCCATTCCCCTTGTACTCCCTCCTTCTTCTCCTTCATTACTTCCCACCCCTTCACACATTTCTTTTTTAAAAAAAAATACACAATTGATAATGTATAGTGACTTTGTAACATAATTGGTCTTATATATTTAGAACTTGACAAATTTGGTTCTAAACGTTTCAGTTAACGAATTTTACACCCTGTTACACATGCCTCGTGGCAGCCACGTTGCATAAATCTTAACGGCTGATGAGTCACGCATTAAATCTTATTAACAAATATTAAATTAGACCAAATGTGTTACCAATTGTGTAACAGAGTCATTATATAAGACTAATTGTGTATTTTTCCTTCTTTTTTCTTTCTTTTTCTTAATATATCTTATAGAATTTATATTTATCGCCCTCTAATTTCTACCCAAATTCTTTTAAAAGTAGGGGGAAGATAAAGGAATTGTGGTAGAAGTTGCGAACAATTTTGAAAAGAGAGGCGGTAAATAAGAAAATAAGGGGCGATAAATAATGACCCATAATATATATATTTACGAAACAGTCTCACAAGTCCCAGCGAATAGGGGTGATTATTCGGGCGGTTTGGATTTAAATGGCTTATTCGGTTCCGTTTATTCGGTTTTTCGAGACTAACCTTATTCGCCCACAAACCGCACCGCATAAGCTATGAACCGAACCAAATAAGCATATTCGGTTTTCAGTTTTTGGCTCGGTTATCCAATTAACCCAAATAAGCATATTCGGATCGGGGTCAGATATCCAATCCAATTAACCCAAATATAATCCACCTAATTAAACGATTTTACAAACATCAAATAATCCTACAAAGTTATCTTCAACAACAATCCATCCAATATATATAGCATACAATCCCAAATAATAAACATCCACAATAAAATTATAATCCAAAATAACCTAACCTAATTTAGTTAACAAACTTATTGCAAAATACACTATAGTCCTTTTACTTATTCGGTTTTCGGTCGGGCCCCGAATAAAATTTTCAAATGTCACACCCGCCCAATTAACCGTATTTCTTAATCGGTTATCCACCCGAACCCCGAATAACCCGAATAACCCAAACCGATTAACTCGAGTCACTGCGGTTTAGGCAGGTTATTCGGGTCAATCCGCATAGTGCACACCCCTACCAGCAAACAAGGCGGACCAGTGGGATTGGTTACCCTAATTATTAATAAATGAATGAATAGAAAATTTACAAAGCGGCAGTGTGTACACATACCCCTACCCACCTATCATGCCCATCTACCAAACTCGAAAAAAATCACATGCATACTAAACAAGCACCAATACTCCTAAGGGAGCAAGTCCTACCTACTAAACAATCACCCATACTTTTTAAGGAGCGTCTACCTAGCTACCTCTAAACAAACACCAATATTCCACCGAAACATCTATCTAGTTCTCCTAACTTGCAGACCAGACACTAAGGCAACATCAAGAGCAACTAAACCTTTGAAGTGTTGAGGAGTTGGGGCCAAAAACAGATAAGAAACAGAAATACCCATAGAGGCTTGACGGGCTAAAAAAATCCGTAGCCATATTGCCATCTCTATAGATATGTTGAACGAAAGAAGATGATTCTTGTAAAAAATTCCATATCTCAAACAGGCAATGGAAATCACACCAAAGAAAAGAACCCTGATCTTTCATCGTAGAAACCAAGAAGGAATTATTGGAGAGAAATTGCACCCCTTGAAGTCAGTGGACAATATCGACAGCCGCTGAGAGTGCTCAAACCTCCTAAACTGATGTTACACCCATTAACGAGCAAGAATCCGCATACAAGTATCTTCCAGTCTAAGTCCTTAAGACAACCCGCATATCCATTCGAAAGCAATAAACCATCCAAATTAATAAGGTAGTCGGCAGAAACAGTAGACCGCCATGAAAGGATTTCCACATAGGATCTGGGTTTGCACTTGCTCGATTTACCACGTAACAAAAATTTTTAATTAAAGCGGAATCTTAGAAAAGTACCTTTGAAGCGTGCACTCAGGTGATTCTCTTGTATGCGTCAAAACTTTGACTTCACGTTGTGTGGGCAACGAACTAGAAGTCAATCGATCAGCTAATCACCACAATTCACCTACTAGAAAATTCTAACACCGCAGCAACTGGCACGTACTGTAAACGCACCGCCCAAAGAGAAAGAAAGTTGTGCGCAGCTGGCGAAAACTGGACCAAAATTTCGGCCACAAAGAACAACAAACCAGCCGCAATTTAGCTTTAACAACCCGACTTGGAGAGAGAAAGTTTTCTCTCTCTAGGATTTTCTCTCTCTAGTTTTCTTGTCTTGAAAACTTATGGAATTGTATATCTTGAATAGCTAATCCCTTGTCTATATATAGAGTTACAAGAGAGACCCCAAGTTGGTTTATGATTGGTCTTCCTAATGGGTTTAGGTAATTAATTAGTTTCCAAATCCAATTAGGTAACCAATCTGATAGGATAAACCAAATCCTACTAGATTTCCTAATCTCTAGGATTTCCTAATTCCAATTGAAACTTAAGACTTAATTAATTAAATAATTCCACTTTGTTAATTACTCAATTAACCCTTAGAAATAATTAATCAATTAATTAATTCTACCTATTCAATTAACCCATTACAAAATTAATCGTACCACTAACGGATTAATTTTGGCACTACCATCCTATACCAGAATTGCTTCCAGAACAACTTAATTAAATTATATTCATAATCTCCCCACATCAAAGATATAGTGCTCGTTAATATATTAATTTACTGATAAATTAATTAATTAACCTCTTTAATTCCGAGACTAGTACCACTCGACCTTTTTACTATACCGGACATAAGTTCACCGACCGGGTTTAGTATAATAAACTTTACGAGCTCATCTCGGGAACACCATCACCCCGGACGCACCGATACATGATTTTCTTTCGACAAGCAGCAGCACACCAAGTAACTAAACACGCGCACCCAACCTACCGAGACTATTGGCCACAATTGACCTCACCCTTTGGCAGATTAAATTACACTATGTCTAATCCTTATGCCAGCTCGAGTCCAGGGATTAAGAGATAGAATACCAAGAACGATTTGTCTATTAAATTAGTACAAGACAAATCATTCTTAAAGGACAAGTTCAATATGCCCCGGGCATATCTATATGATTCAATTAGTTTAGACAAACCAATTATCTGAATCACATAATAACCTAAACCGACAGTTTGTCCAAAGCTGTCTTGGTTACGAACCTCATTTATATATTATGTCTTTCAACCAATGATGAGATCTACTGTGTCACACAAGACACCTTATCATCTACTTACATAATATAAATGGACAATTAATGCACAACAAGATATAACCAAAACATAAATCGATATATTACTGGAAAAAAGTACAACACAAGCATAGCTTATGTATTCAACTCCAACAATCTCCCACTAATACTTAAGCTGTGCTTTAAGTATACATCTACATACACCTCCTATACATTCTACTGCTATATATCTAGAAAAACTGTCATGGCTCTCATAAGAATCTGATTCCCATGCCCTTCACGTGAGCCTCAAAGACTTTCGAAGTTAATGTCTTCGTGAACGGATCTGCAAGGTTATCTTCTGATGTTATCTTAACCACGACCACGTCTTCCCTCTTTACGATGTCTCGTATCAGGTGGTACTTGCGCTGTATATATTTACTCACCTTTTGGGCTCGTGGTTCCTTCGAGTTTGCTACTGCACCGTTGTTATCACAATAAACCGTGATAGACTTCTACAAACCAGGAATCACATCTAAGTCCACTAGGAAGTTCTTAAGCCATACTGCTTCTTTCGCTGCCTCTGATGCGGCAACATTCTCAGCCTCAATGGTAGAGTCCACCACGTATTTCTGCTTGACACTCCGCCAAACTATGGCTCCACCTCCCAGAGTAAACACATACCCTGAGGTAGACTTGCTCTTGTCCCTGTCGCCTTGGAAATCTGAATCTGTGTAACCTCGGGGTACTAGCTCAGGCGCCTGATAGACCAGAACTTGGTCCCTCATTCTGCGCAAATACTTGAGAATGCATTTTACTGCCTCCCAATGAGCTTTCCTAGGGTTACTCTGATATCTACTTACTATGCCAACGACATAATAGATATCATACATCGTACACAACATGGCATACATGAAACTTCCTACTGCCGAAGCATAAGGAACTGTCTTCATGGTCTCTATCTCCTCAACAGTCTTAGGGGACTATTTCTTAGATAGATACACTCCATGTCTGAAAGGTAGAAAACCTTTCTTGAAGTTCTGCATGTTAAAACGGGCCATAATCGTATCTATGTACGAAGCTTGGGAGAGCGTTAATGAACATTTCCAATGATCTCGAATTATCTTGATCCCAAGGATATGTCCCGCTTCTCCTAAGTCCTTCATATCAAACTGCTTGGACAGTCATGCCTTTATGTCTGATAACACTTTCTTGTTGTTGCCAATCAATAGAATGTCATCTACGTAAAGCACAAGAAACACCACTGAGTTTCCATCACGTCTGCGATACACACATTGCTCATCTGGACATTGAGTAAATCCGAAGGACTGGATTACCTCATCAAACCGGATGTTCCAAGATCTGGATACCTGCTTAAGTCTGTAAATGGACCTCTTAAGCCTGCAAACCTTATGCTCTTGACATTTTGCAATAAATCCCTCTGGTTGCTGCATAAAAATGGTTTCCTCAAGACTTCCGTTTAGAAAAGTTGTCTTAACATCCATCTGCCAAATCTCATAGTGTAAATGAGCAGCTATGGCCAAGAAAATCCGGATCGACTTAAGCATGGCTACCGGGGAGAAGGTTTCCTCATAATCGATTCCCTCTTTCTGAGTATACCCCTTTGCCACCAGCCTAACTTTAAAGGTTTCCACCTTCCCTTCAGGTCCTCTCTTACGTTTGTAGACCCACTTACATCCAATGGGCTTGAACCAATCTGGCAGGTCCACAAGCTCCCAGACTTGATTGTGGTCCATTGAACCCATCTCGGATTTCATTGCCTTACGCCAAGACTCTGCATCTTTATCTCGGAGAGCCTCATTGTAGTTAACCGGGTCAGGTTCAGGCGCACCTGGGACTAAGTCTGAGGCCTCTCCCACGCCAATGAACCTATCGGGCTGTCTCACAACCCTCCCACTACGACGAGGCACCACCAGTGTAGACGCATCATCTGTGATCTCATGTGTAGTGTGTGGTGTATCTACTTGTGCAGGTGCATCAAGATTAGTTTATGGTCTAAGCTCTTCTAGTACTATCTTACTCTTGGGCTTGTGGTCCAAGACATAGTCCTCTTCCAAAAATCTAGCGTTGGTACTAACCACCACCTTCTGATCTTTAGGACTATAAAACAGACCACCTTTCGTTCCCCTAGGATATCCTACAAACAGCATTAATTCAATTCTCGCATCTAACTTAGCCGTATCTACCTTAAGCACATGTGCTGGGCAACCCCAAATTATTGTTTTGAGTGATGTCAATAATATTGTGAATTTTTCAAAATTCCTGTGCTTATTTTTCTGAAACATTGTCTATTTATTTATTTATAGTATTTGATATGGCATTTAATCCGTTAGCTACGATATTGAAAGATAACAAATTAACTAGTTCAAACTATGTCGATTGGAGTCGTACTTTGGACATTATACTGACGGCTGAGCAGTATAAGTTTGTGCTCACTGATGTTTGTCCAGATGCGCCTACTGATGACTCTCCTCAAGAGGAAAGAGATTCCTATGCGAGGTGGAGAAAAGCGGATGAGATGGTGCGGTGTTACATTCTGGCCTCTGTGTCAAATGTTCTGCAACATCAGTTTCATCCCATGGTCTCCGCTTTTAACATGATGCACACCTGAGAGAGATGTTTGGTCATCAAGGCAGGACAACGAGGCAATCAGCCATGAGAAAGATAATGAATACTAGAATGGCTGAAGGCTCATCGGCGAGAGATCATGTGCTTTACATGATCAGTAACATCAATGAAATAGAAGTGTTAGAAGGTGACATTGATCAAGAGAGTCAGATCGATATCATCCTCCAGAGCTTACCTTATAGTTTCGAGCAGTTTCAGGTCAACTACAAAATGAACTAGAGAGTATATACTCTTCCCGAGCTCCTAATAGCATTGGTGTTGACCGAAGGCATCTTCTAAGAGAAGAAGCAAGCTTTGGTCATATTGAAGGTTTCGAGTTCCTCTTCTGTGCCTAAAGGAAATAACAAGAAGAAAAAGAATAAGACCAAGAATCATGTTGCCAAGCTAGATATCGCAAAGAAGAAGAAGCTTAAAGGCAAATGCTTCAAGTGCGGTAAAATGAGACATTGGAAATCAGATTGTCCAAAGCTCAAAGGTACGATAGTTTATGCCTTAATTACTGAGATGTGTTTAGCGGTGATTCCCACAAATATTTGGTGTGTGGATTCAGGTGCCACTGCCCACGTTTGTAATTCTTTGCAAGGGTTTCAAGTAACCCGGAAGCTTAGAGAAGGCGAGCTAGAAGTCTACTTGGGTGACACTACAAGAGTGTTAGTAGAAGCAGTGGAAGTAGTAACTTTAATTTTTGACAATTCTAGTTTAGATTCACCTAATTGTCTTTATGTACCAAAGTTTAGAAAGAACCTTATTTCGGTTTCTAAACTCTCAATGAATAGTTACAAGTTTATTTTTTATGATAAATCTGTTGTTGTTAGATAAGATGAAAAACTTGTTTGTTCTGGTTCATTAGTAAGATAATTTGTTTTTGGTTAAATCAAACTCCCCTGTTGTGCAAAACACAGAACTAAATAACATATCTCCTAACCCAAATAAGAGAAAAAACCTTCTAAAACAAATCAAACCTATCTTTGGCATCTCAGGCTAGGTCATATAAACCTTAGTAGGATTCAGAGGTTAGTCAATGATGGATCTTTAAGTTCATTAGAGATTGACAGTTACTCAACCTGCGAATCTTGCTTGGAAGGTAAGATTACCAAGAGACCTTTTAAAATGAAAGGTTATAGAGCCAAAGAAGTATTAGAATTGATTCACTCTGACTTGTGTGGACCAATTTCAGTCCAGGCACGAGGCGGATTTGAGTATTTTGTGACCTTCACAGATTATTACTCAAGGTACAGATACATTTACCTAATGCGCCATAAGTCCGAATGCTTTAGTAAATTCAAAAAGTATCGGGCAGATGTGGAGAAACATCACGATAAGAGTATCAAGACACTGCGATCAGATCCTGGTGGTGAGTACCTGTCCCATGAATTTCGAGAATACCTCAGTGAGGTTGGAATTCAGTCTCAGTTGTCTGCACCTGCACACCGCAGTAGAACAGTGTAGTAGAAAGAAGAAACAGAACTCTCATGGAAATGGTTAGGTCAATGATGAGCTATAGTGATTTGCCTAGTTCGTTCTGGGGATATGCCTTAGAAACTAAAATGTACATTCTAAATCTTGTATCATCTAAAACCGCGCCTTCAACCCCTACATGGTTATGGAATGGGCGCAAACCCAGTCTAAGACATCTCAGAATTTGGGGTTGTCCAGCACATGTGCTTAAGGCAGATGCGGCTAAGTTAGATGTAAGAACAAAAGTAATGTTGTTTGTATGATATCCTAAAGGAATGAAAGATGGTATGTTCTATAGTCCTAAATATCATAAGCTAATAGTTAGTAATAACGCCAGATTTTTAGATGAAGACTATATTCTAGATCACAAGCCCAAGAGTAAGATAGTACTAGAAGAACTTAGAAAGCAATCTGATAATCCTGATACACCAGCACAAGTAAATACACAACGCACTGCACAAGATATCACAGATGATGCGCATACACAGGTTGTGCCTCATCGTAGTGGGACGGTTGTGAAATAACCCGACAGGTTTATTAGCGTGGGAGAAGCCTCTGACTTCATCCCAGGCACGCCTGAACTGGATCCAGTAAACTACAATGTGGCTCTCCGAGATAAAGGTGCAGAATTTTGACGAAAGGCAATGATATCTGAGATGGGGTTGATGGACCACAATCAAGTCTGGGAGCTTATGGACCTACCTGATAGTTTCAAACCCATTGGTTGTAAATGGGTCTATAAACGCAAAAGAGGACCTGACAGAAAGGTTGAAACCTTTAAAGCTATGCTTGTGGCGAATGGGTATACTCAAAAAGAAGGAATCGATTATGAGAAAACATTCTCCCCGGTGGCCATGCTTAAGTCAATTAGGATTCTCTAGGCCATAGCTGCTTATTTAGATTATGAGATATGGCAGATGGATATCAAGACAGTTTTCCTTAACGGAAGTCTTGAAAAAACCACCTTCATGTAGCAACCAGATGGATTCGTTGAAAAATGCCAAGAGCATAAGGTTTACAGGCTTAAGAGGTCCATTTACGGACTTAATCAGGTATCTAGATCTTAGAACATTCGGTTTGATGAGGTAATCCAATCCTACGGATTTACTCAGTGCCCGGACGAACAATGTGTGTACCGCAGGCATGATGGAAACGCGGTGGTTTTTTTTGTGCTTTACGTAGATGACATTTTACTAATTGGAAACAATAAGAAAGTGTTATCAGACGTAAAGACATGACTTTCCAAACAGTTTGATATGAAAGACTTAGGAGAAACGGGACATATCATTGGGATCAAAATTTCGAGATCGCAGGAAACGTTCGCTAACGCTCTTTCAAGCTTCGTACATAGATACGATTCTGGCTCATTTTAGTATTCAGAACTCCAAGAAAGGTTTTCTACCTTTCAGATACGGAGCGCATCTATCTAAAGAGCAGTCCCCGAAGACTATTGAGTAGATAAAAGCCATGAAGACAGTTCCTTATGCCTCGGCAGTAGGAATTCTCATGTATGCAATGTTGTGTACGAGACCTGATATTTGCTATGTTGTTCTCAAGTATTTGCGCAGAACGAGAGACCAATTCTTGGTCTATCAGGCGCCTGAGCTTGTGCCCCGAGGTTACACAGATTTAGATTTCCAAGGCGACAGGGACAAGTCTACCTCAGGGTATGTGTTCAATTTGGGAGGTAGATCCATAGTTTGACGGAGTGTCAAGTAGAAATGCGTGGCAGACTCTACTATGGAGGCTGAGTACGTTGCAGCATCAGAGGCAGCGAAAGAAGCAGTGTGGCTCAAGAACTTCCTAGTGGACTTAGATGTGATTCCTGGTTTACAGAAGTCAATTACAGTGTACTATGACAACAATGGTGCAGTAGCAAACTCGAAGGAACCACTAGCCCACAAGACGAGTAAGCATATACAGCGCAAGTACCACCTAATACGAGATATATCAAGAGAAAAGACGTGGTCGTGGCAAAGATAACATCGAAATATAACCTTGCAGATCCATTCACGACGACATTGACTGCGAAAGTCTTTGAGGCTCACGTGGAGGGTATGGGGATCAGATACTTAGGAGAGCCATGATTGTTTTTCTAGACATTATTGTAGTTGTAGGATTAATGTAGTTTTGTACTTAAAACGCAGTTTAAGTATTAGTGGGAGATTGTTGAGTTTAAATACTAAAGCTTTGCTTGTATTAATCTATTTCCCAGTTTTATATATCGATTAAATATTTTAGTTAAATTGTTTATATGTTTGACATATGTCGTCTATTTATATTATGCAATTAGATGATAAGGTGTCTGGTGTGACACAGTAGATCTCGTCATTAGTTAAAAGACATAATATATAAATGAGGTTCGTAACCGAGACAGTTTTGGACACACTGTTAGTTTAGGTTATTATGTGATTCAGAAATTGATTTGTCTAAACTAATTGAATCATATATATATATGCCCGGGGCATATTGAACTTGACCATTTATGATGAATTGTCTTGTACTGATTTAATAGACTATTCGATCCTAGTATTCTATCTATGAATCCCTAGACTTGAGCAGACATAAGGATTAGACATAGTGTACTTTGATCTGCAAAACAGGGAGGTCGCTTGAGGCCAATAGTCTCGGTAGGTTGGGTGCGCGTGTTTAGTTGCTTGGTGTGCTGCTACTTGTCGAAAGGAAACCATGTACCTGTGTCCGGGATGATGGTGCTCCCGAGATGAGCTCGTTATGTTTATTATACTAAACGCGGCCGGTGGACTTATGTCCGGTATAGTAAAAAGGTCGAGTGGTACTAATTTCGGATTATAAGAAGTTAATTAATTAATTTATCAGTAAATTAATAAATTAACGAGCACTATATCTCCGATGTGGGGAGATTAAAGGATAATTAATTTTTTTGTTCCTGAAGCAATTCTGGTGTAGGATGGTAGTGCCATAATTAATCCATTAGTGATACGATTAATTATGTAGTGGGTTAGTTGATAAAGTAGAATTAATTAATTATTTCTAAGAGTTAATTAAGTAATTAACAAAGTGAAATTATTTAATTACTTAATTAAGTTTAAAGTTCAATTGGAATTAGAAAATTCTAGAGATTAAGAAATCTATTTGGATTTGGAAATCCTAATAGATTTGGAACCTAATTGGATTTGGAAACTAATTAATAATCCTAAACCCATTAGGAAGGCCAATCCTAAACTAATTTGGGGTCTCTCTTGTAACTCTATAAATTGACAAGAGATTAGCAATTAACAAGACACAATTCATAAGTTTTCAAGACAAGAAAACTAGAGAGAGAAAGCTAGAGAGAGAAAGAAAAGAAAAATCAATTCTTCAGTTTTCTTTCTCCCTCGTAACTCTTGCGCGTGACCCGAAGTTTGGCGGCCTAAATATTTCCGTGGATAGCGGGAGCTTTTTCCGGTAGCTTGGTGGTGGCGCGTGGACCGTGTTCAGCGGCGAGTGAATCTAGCTAGGGGGCAGCACCTGGAAATTTTTTCGCCGAGTTCATTTTGTGTTGGATTGTTGGTTCGTTGGTTCGTTGCCCAAACAACGTACGAGCTGGTTTTGAGTCATACAAGCGATTACCTAAGTACATGTTTCAAGAGGTAATTTTTAAACTTCCGCTTTAATTAGGAATTTATTGTTGCGTGACAAATCAAACAAATAGAAACTAAGATCCTGCGCAATGTTATTTGAATCAAGGATTGAAATAGCGATTGTGCTAGAGTTTAGACTTGGTCAAGAGTTTCGATTCTGGAATGCGTAGCACGAAAGTGAATTTTTGACCGGGTCTGGGCAGATAATCTTTCAATAGGCATCTGGAGTGGAACTGAACTACCAAAATATTCATTGACAGAACAAATGCAATTAAAATCGTCTCCTACACCCCAATTTGTGCCCGGAAAACTCCTGCGAAATGCCAAAAGAGAATCAAAGCGTTTTTCTATCCAAATTGAACGAGCTAGCATATACCCAGGAGAATAAAAAATATTGTAAACCAAGTCTGTGATAAGTAACCTCACAACACAAAGCTTGGCCTAAATCTCTAAGCACCTTAACATCAATTGTATTATTGTATAAAATCCATATTTTACCAGAATGTGAACAAATAGCAGAATTGAAATTCAACTGCCTAGCCAAGAAAGTAATGCAGTAAGCAGATACCATCGGTTCCAAAAGGCATAACACAGCAAAAACATGACGTGAAAATAACAATCGCAAACGGAACAGAGAAGCGTCATTAGCAATTTCATGCACATTCCCAATTAAATTAGACATAATCATCTAAACAAGGATTTAGAACCTTCACTTGCGCAGACTGATGTGTAGGAGCAACCGGAGCAGAGCTGGCCGTTTCTAGAATTTAGTGTTGTGTCCTTAGGACTTTTTTTATAAAATCCAGAGTCATTTTAATGTCGTTTCATTTTGAATGTCCAATTGTTTCCTCTCTAACTAATGTAGTCGTACCATTTGTCAAAATTACATTTTGTAATATAATTTTAAAACTACCATATAACAACCAACCGCTGCATAGTTATTTTACTACCCTACTCTTCCTTTATTCAGTTGTAATATTAGATTCTGCACCCTCAACTATGGAATTCTAGTTCTACCATTGATTTCATGCAAGAACCAAAGTAAATTTGAATATTTAACTTTAGTTATTTAAAAAGGTGAATCATTATTACTCAATCCCACCTCTTTGGTTGACTATTCATTTTTTTTAAAAAATAAAGTTTATGACAAAGTACGATAATGGATGAATGCATCATTCGCTCACTAAATTATCTATTTAAATATTTATCAAAGAATAAATAAGACAACAATTAACGTAATATATACAAGTAATATATACAAGGATTAGAAGGCTGGATTGCTATTCGTATCACAAATTTGCTATTTGTATCACAAAAAAAATAAAAAAATAATAAAATAACCAAAATACCCATATGATGAAAAACTTTTAGAAATTACTAAGTACGGGACAAAAACGCAACAAAATTACGTTTTGACCACAATCGGAAACGCAGAAAAAAATGTTTTTTACATTCCAAATATAATGACGATGACATTTTGGAAGATCAAAAACGTCAAAACCTGACGATAGTAATAAACCAAAACGTAGCAACTTAACGTTTCTTGCGCATACAAAACGTCAAACCATAGCGTTTCGTCTATTGGTCGCTCGTTAAAATGGTGCGTTTTGTCCATGGTTCGCTCGCTAAAATGCAACGTTTTTGACTAGCACAAACTAAAAATCGGTTAAACGCTTAAACCGCAGCATTTTGAGACATTTTATTCGAAATTAAATTTTGAAAACGCGAATTGAGTTAGATTTTTACGGCAAAAAAAGCAGAAATGGACGGAGGAGATGGCGAATCATCACAAAGACACGGGGCGGGCAAAGGTCTAATGATAAACAAGGTAAAAATTGTTATGAATTTTGTGTTATTTCTGCATTTTAGGGCATAATCGGCCCAATTTTCCGCTGTTATTTGCATTGAATCAGTGATTATTTGCGTTATTTTTGTTAGAAATCGCTGTTTAGGTGCGTTTTTGGTATGTAGAAATGTAATTTGGTATGGATTTTGGTGCAAATAATCGGTAATGTATGAAATTTGGGCAAATTAAAACCGCGATTTTGCTGCGTTTTGTTACGGACAAAAACGCCATCGGCCGGCGTTTTATATGTTTTGAAACGCAAGTCTGCTGCGTTTTAGTTGCTCAAAAACGCATGTATGTTGCGTTTCTGAATAGATAAAACGCCGTCCGTTAGCGTTTTACATTGATAGAAAAGTTAATTTTGTGCGTTTCATAGTAGTTAAAACGTAAATAGGCTGCGTTTTTGTTTGCTAAAAACGCTGATTTGGTGTGGTTTACAATTTGCACTTATTTAGTTTGATTTAAATTCCACAATTGAATTTTACAATATAATAGCTTTTATTTATTTATTTATTTATTTAGGGTGGCGCTAAGTTAAAGCCACAAGTAAATAGGCAGCGTCCCACAGCTTCTGCTAGAAGGCAGAAGGTGCCTGTGAGGAGGGGAGGAACTAGAGGGATGGGTGGGGGTCGTGGTGGAGGTGGTATTGTTCTTTCTGGAGAAGGACGGGGAGGTGGTGGACGAGGAGGTAGTAGACGGGGAGTCGGTAGAGGAGTTGGAGGTGGCGATGACTCCTCATTTCAGTTGAGGGATGAGTATTACGATGCTATTGATTCCGATGACACTAATGATAGTGAGGACGAGCCTATTGGGTATCAGGAGGAGGAGGAGCATCCGCACCATGAGGAGCAGGAGCAGTCACGGCAGGAGGAGGCCAGTGGGAGTGGACGGCCACTCGATGATTAGGGTGAGGGGGATACCTACGGAGGTGACCCTTCTCACCCACATGCTGAGAGGACCGTCCGGTATAGGAATCCGGACGACAGCCAGTTCGAGGAGGTGGATCCTGCTTCAGGTACGCGTTTGAATTTATATGCATAATTATTTATAATAAGTAATTGTTTTAATTTAATTGTTGATAAAATTAGTTTATTGCTTGACTTAATTATGTGTTTTTATATAGTTAAGTAATTATTTTAATTTGCATTAATTATTAATATTATATTATTAATTATTAATATTATATTTTAATATTATATTTATAATTATATTTAATTTTTTTAATTTAAATTATATTTATTATTTATATTTGATAATTTATTTAATATTTAATTAAAATTAATTTATTTAATAATTTAATATTATATTTTAATAATTTAATTTTTATTTTAATAATTTAATATTATATTTAATAATTAATAAAATAATTTAACATTTATATTATTATTTATATGTATTTGCTTGACTTATTTGTTTTTGTAGTTAATTATTTTAATTGATTTATATTACAAATTGCATAAACTAGCATGACGTAAAAAACCACCTAACATCATGTTCTAAAACAAAAAATTTTTTTGAACACGTTGTAAAACACCTATCATATGTAGTTCCTTATTGTACTTATTTGTTAATTACATTAATTTATTTTGTACTTATTTATTTTAATTGTTATATATTATAAATTTCATTAACTATCAAACCGTCGAAAAACATCGATCACCACGTTTAAAAAATAATAATAACAAAGTTTAAAAACACCTAACACCACGCACAGAGTCAACAATCAAAACTTCCACGAAACACTTATCACAATATCCAGAACAACTACATTTATTTAATTAATTTAAATTAAAAATGAATTAAAGTGTTATTTAGTTGTTTATTTTAAGTTGTTTACATTAACTATCAAAAACGTCCAAAACAACTATCACCACACACGAAATCAAACAAAAACAGTTTCACCAAACACTTATCACAATATCCCTGAAATCTAAATTGAATTAATTAATTTAATTTTAAATTGAATTAAATTTTTATTTACATGTTTATTTTAATTTGTTAAATTAACAATCAAAAACATCCAACAACATCGATCACCACGTACGAAATCAAAAAACAACAGTTTCACCAAACACTTATCACAATATCCTTGAAATCTACATTCAATTAATTAATTTAAGTTTAAATTGAATTAAATTTTTATTTACATGTTTATTTTAATTTGTTAAATTAACTATAAAAAACGTCCAAAAACAACTATCACCACGCACGAAATTAAAAAACAATAGTTTCACCAAACACTTATCACAATATCCTTAAAATCTACATTGAATTAATTAATTTAATTTTAAATTGAATTAAATTTTTATTTACACGTTTATTTTAATTTGTTAAATTAACTATAAAAAACGTCCAAAAACAACTATCACCACGCACGAAATTAAAAAACAATAGTTTCACCAAACACTTATCACAATATCCTTGAAATCTACATTGAATTAATTAATGTAATTTTAAATTGAATTAAATTTTTATTTACATGTTCATTTTAATTTGTTAAATTAACTATCAAAAACGTTGAAAAACAACTATCACCACGTTTAAAAAAAAACACAAGATTAACAAAATTGAAAAACAACTATCACCACGCACGGAATCAACAATCAACACTTATACCAAACTCTTATCACAAAACCAGGACAACTACATTGAATTAATTGCATTACGTTTAAATTGAATTTAATTAGTTATTACTTGTTTATTTTAAGTTGTTTATTTAATTTATATATTTAATTTATATATATATTTATTTATTTTTGTAGATATAGTTCACCTTGGGAAGCGCGTGAGGCAGGATCGGAGTTGGATAATTACAGGGCCCATTAAGGGGGGCCCTATAGATGATAGTCTTATACCTAGCTTTTTAGGGCATGTGGTATCTAGATATTGGCAAGAGGGGGTGCCTACTAGATACCACCTTAGATGCCACAATAGAGGTAGCATGTACGACATGTTTGAGAGGTGGATCGCATCCATGACGGTTGAGGGTGCGCAGATTTTGAGCGGGACAGGACTTGGACACCTGCCCCGCATTATGCACCGGAGCATTGATGAGCCTCTCATCAATGCATTTTTGGAGAGGTGGTAGCCGGATACGAATTCGTTCCACCTCCCCTTCGGAGAGATGACCATCCTCCTACACGATGTGTGGGATATTTTGAGGATTTCGGTCGATGGTCGACTTATCACCGAGGTTACACAGTCTTCCACTATACTGTCATGGTCTAGGGGTTTGTTAGAGATTCCTCCAGAGGAGCGTTTAGACGATGATTTGTACAGAAATGGTGGATTTTCTACTCAGCGGGTGATCGAGAGGTGTATGCAGTGGGCCAGGGATGATTCGGATGTGGCCGCTCTAGTATGGAGCCTTATTGGGACTTGTCTGTTTACAGACAAAAGTTCCAATAAGTTTATGCCAGCCCCTATGGTACAAGTTAGGAAGGGGCTGGATCAGATTGGGCAGGAGGCATGGGGTACAGCGACACTTGCATTCCTGTACCACCATCTAGGGTGTGCGAGTCGTCACGGGACGCAGAGCTTCGCTGGATACATGACTCTATTATAGTCATAGATCTACGAGCACTTCCCCAATTTCAGACCCCATCCTATGCCCCTTCAATTGCATGGCACACAGGCGCGTGCAGCCAGGTGGGCCATCGACAGCCACCGGGGCACAGAGCAGCGCTTGAGCTCCATACGCCTTGCGCTTGACGAAATGACCGCGGACATGGTTAGTAAATATTTAGAAATTTTAACAATTCTATTTTGGTTTAATATAGTTTTATATAGTTTATTATTTAAGATTTTTAAATAATTTTCAAAGGTCACTTGGATGCCATACGACCGCGACGCCATATCACGGACGCCGAGGACCCTGTACCGAGGACTTATTGCGTACATGGATCACATCGAGCCGTACATGCCAGACCGATGCGTCCGCCAGCTTGGGTATCTCCAGTGGATTCCAGCTCGATTCATCTGTCCTGGCATGGATACATACCGCGACTACACTGGGAGGCCATATGTGGTCCGACATGCCGTGGAGTATGCCGAGTCTACCTGGGAGGAGTTCGGGACAACATCCATGGGTATTTCCCTCATTGGGAGGCAGCAGACCGGTGGAGCTGTTGCTCAGAGTGCTGCAGTCGACGGCTATTTGGAGTGGTTTCGGGAGCGATCACGTCCGCGAGTACTTCCCATCGATCCCCAGGCTGTTATAGAGCCACCTCGACCACGTCGCGCCGCCTCAGAGTTTGTAAGTATTCATGTTAATTTGTAAATTATTTTATTTATTAAATTCAATTCATTTTATTTGATTCTAATATATTGTTTATATATTTGTAGTGGATGGGTCGGTTTGGTCAGCGACATCATGCATTATTAGATGTAGTGCGGGAGCGAGCACCAGATCTGTACGAGGAGTTCGCACCTGTCACTACAGACATAGAGGATGAGTTTGACCGTTCGATATGATTGTTTATTGTATTATTTATTATTATTGTATAAATGATCCACATATTATATTGTATATTTGACGATTATATTTTATTGTCTATTTGATACATATATTGTATTGTATACTTATATTTCATCATACATTCCACGTACCAAAAGAGTAATACAAATTTAGTTGATAACAAGCAAACAACTTAAAAACAAAAATTTAAAAAAATAAAAAAGGGCAACACTTTGGAATTTACAACATTTTACTATAAGGATATGAGTAATACAACATATTTCACATAACAATATACATCCTAGCCATCACGTAGTGCAGTCCAAGCATTAAATCTACCTGCCAAATTTTGTGGCCAACCTCCTACACTTTCAGCATGACGCTGATGTTGCCAAACAAAGCTCAACGGTGAGATAGGGCACTCATCGACCATCGACACGTACGTAATGGTTCCCATTTACATGGGCAAGTGCTATAACCCTTTCAGGTTATGTGTCGCCACTGGAGGAATATGAAGGTAATACAGAATAATTTCCATCTGGACAAGTAGGGCTCAAATGTATTACCAGTGCATTTGCATAAGTGGCGAGAGGGAACAAATTCGTAGGTGTAGCCATCCAATGCTGCTCACCACAGTCTGTGCCTTCAAAACTTAATCGCCTAAGTACCATAACCACGTGATCACCATCAGGGGGACTCAACTCCAAAGATTGGAATACACCCCTATACCTGTCCGGATGGCTCGTAATCTCTCCACTCAATGACCTGCGAGCTAATCTCCAATATTTCTCGTGGCCAAAAAGGTAAGTAGAAATTACTCGGAAACCACAATGGCCATCCCCAATGACATCTGACCAGCCTGTACAATAAGGCTGGAAAAATACTGGCACACACTGAATGTCTCCACCAAAACCTGCCCAGTAATTATGTTTCATTTAATAAACATAACTGCATACTGTATATATACGTCCAAAAATTATAAAAAAGATGCAACTTCAAAATTTATTTTATTCAAAAATAAAAAAGGACTTATTTACCTGTCCGTAATGGAGAATGACCATCAAAACCTGTATGAATGCGATGTGATCGACCCGTCGAGCGGCCGGATGAACCTGAACGACACCTGCCACGTCGGCCACGTGTCGCTCTTTCTCGTGAGCTCTACTCGCGTATTACAGAATGATGTAATCTACTTGGTGGTCGCCCCCTTTGGGGTCCCTAGATATCTGGCTCTCCAACACTGGCCATGTCAGGGTACTTCTCCTCTACATACGCCCTATTCAACAGACGGGCCAAAAAAGACGGACTGGTAGATACTGTAGGGATGACAGTCTCGTTGAAATACCTTAACAAACAAATATATTAAATGTAAACTACTTTAAAAAAATTATCAAATGTGAAATCAATTGAATAGTATTAAAGCTCATATATTTAAAATGCACCTGATGTCCTCATCAATGTAATTCGCATCCCCCTGTGATGGCACAATGGTCAACCTCTTTCAAAACTCATATACGTGTGGAAGTAGGGGATATTCAGGAAATGACTGGGCCTTGAATATGTCACAAGCACAGGGAATCCCACGTGTCACCTTGGGCACACATCCACATTGCTCGATTACTGCACTTGCTAACTTATTCTTTCTTCGAACTTCTTTCCTAACTAACTTCAAACAATGGTGTGACACATACTTGTTCAAATAACAGTATGGAAATCCCTGCATACTGGTTTGAGTCGTGGAAATGGAAGCCTCAAGCGAGCCTCTGTTATAATGTCAATTAAAAATAAAATGAAATAAAACATTTATAATAAATAGTAGTATAATAAAATTGAATGATATGAACTAATAATGAAATAAAAACTTAAACAATTAAATAATTAAACTAACCCGATGTGAGGGTACAAGTGGCTGAGATGAGAGTCGATCTTTGTGAACAAAGTGTCAAGGGAATTGGTGGAAGAATTAAGCCAATCTTTCATAGCAGCATGACCTCTACTCTGTTAGTGGAAGTATTACCAAAGTGGAGAAATTGATTTGTCCAAGCACGAACAAATTTCTCCTTTTGAATGAGCCATGTAGTTTCAAGATAATCAATAGCCAACGGCTCAATTAGAGTGTACTTAACCTTGAAATTCTGCAATAAATGGTTAAACTCCTCTACAGTCGGAGCCTTAATAATTTTCTTCCACCAGCTGTCATGAATATCACATGCTAAGTTTTTGTTTCTTCTTCCAATATTTTTTTTCCAACCACGCATTCACATCACGCCCAATATGCCACAAACATAACAAGTGATGTGAAACGGGAAAATGATCATTAATTGGCCGTAACAAACCCAACTCCCTATCTGTCACAATCACACTAGGTACCAAACTGGCAGGCAGCAAAAATCTCAAGTTCCTCATAACCCAGTCATATATATCCTTTGACTCATTTCTAATAATAGCAAATGCAATATTGAAATTCTTATTTGTAGGAGTCATACCTACCATCTCGACGACAGGCATTTGGTACTTGTTGGTCTTGTAGGTAGAATCAATCCCCACCACCCAATACCATCTGTGGAACATCTGAATTGAGGTTGGATGTGCAAAGAAGACATGTGTGATCTCATCAGAGTTCGCATCCTTCTGAATCTTGACATAATACTGCTTCTCCTCAGCCAAATGCATAAATTGCTACCCAATATTCCTACCTGCCAATCCGGCGGTCTTCATCTCTCCTTTCAAATTGTACACTGATTTGATTGGTACCTGGGAATCGGGAAACTGTTTATTAACAGCTTCCCAAACACACTTTGGCTTCACATTCGACCGAAGCATAAATTCAGCAACAGCCTTTGACTCTTTTGTAAAATGGCTCAACTGTCTGTGCCCATATGGATGCCATATACCTGTAAATCCCATTTAGTTATAATAACAATTCATACATACAAAACATCAATCAACTTAATTACTATTATGCGCAAATAATGTAATACCAGTGTGATTGTGAGTTGACGCTGCTCCTGGATTTGTATAAACCTTGTGACGTCCCAGATCAATTCTCTTACAAGTTAACCTAAAGGGGTAATTAGTGCCGCTCCTTCTTGTATTCTTCCGTCTCGTTGGGAGAGGGGTTTTGGCAAGATCTCTCTATCGCTTGCATGAAAAGTAGTACGTCGCAAATCCTTGATTACCTCCTCTCTTTGTAATGAGGAACTTCAGCCTCTTAGCTATTTTCTGGCAATGTTTCAAAGCCTTACTAATAGTGCGAAACTCTGTCAATCTTAAAATATCCACTCAAATCTGCGCCAGGTTCAAGTTCCACCGCCTCTCCTTGAGCATGATCCGCCTCATTGTCATCTTCATCCTCCTCTTCATCATCCTCCTCCTCTTCATCCTCCTCCTCCTCTTCAGCCTCATACACCTCCTCCTCCTCGTACTCATCATCGTCATCCTGTATGTGAATACACACATAAATTAAAACAAAATACTTTTAATATTAAATTATACAAAAACACAATCAAAATTACATACGCAACAGTATGCATGCAATATGGTAACCATTATCATACAAAAACCAAAAAAAAAAAAGGAATTCTTACAATTATTTCTACCAAAAACACGGCACATTTATGATTCTTGCAATCAAATACGCAATATATTTTACATAATATATAAATAAACGCAACAATTCCACGATTCATTAAGCAAAAAAGCATCAAGATTTAGTTTCCTGCAACCTAAAACGTAACACTTTTTATATAATGCATGTCAAAAATGCAGCACTTTTTACATAACAGACGTAAAAAACGCAACACTTTTTATATATTAACTGTATTAAACGCAGCAAAATAACGTTTCTACCATGACAAAATTGCTAAACAACAGCGTTTAAACGCTTCCTAAACGTCATTTTAGCGTGTTTCGCTCTACATTTTTTTTAAAAAAAACATATAACTTTACGGTTCGAAAACTTACCATATTGTGATGCTTCGCGTGCTAAATATTTTTTCGACGTCAACTGAATGATATACCGAATGTTTTTTAAGTTAAGAATTTGTTTGGATTTGTTTTTTGGATAGTTGTTGTGTATACATTTTTTCCTCAAATTCACATGAATGTATGTAAACGTTTTTGAACTTCAGTACATGTCAAAAACACACCATTTTTACGAGCGAACCATGGTTAAAACGCACAATTTTAACGATTTGATTGATTAAAAATGCATCATTTTAACGAGCGAACCATGGTGGAAACATCCAATTTTAACATTTTTATTAGCCTTAATCGTTAAAGTTAAACAATTTTTTACATCATTAACGCACTTGTTTAGCGTTTTAAATATCTTGAAACGTCATTTTGCCTAAATTTAATATGTCAAAAATGTGTTTTTGATGAGAAACAAACGCAATTTTTTCCCTTTTTTATATAAAATCTGTCAATTTATCAAGAATTTTATTCATAAGGGCATTTTGGTCATAATTAATTTTTTTTTTTTATGATACAAATAGTAATTTCATGATACAAATAGCAAGTACCATTAGAAGGTGAAGCACTTTGTATGTAGTACATACTACGTAGTACGTTGAGATTCTCATAAAAAGATTAAAAGAGAAAAAAAATGGTAAAGATGTGTTATGACGTTGGTGGATCATCATCATATTCATATGTGATGGCCATGAGTTGCGTAGTCTAACTAAGTATTAATTCTGCTCCAATCATAGTCTAAAAACAAAGGAGACAAAGCTTTTAAAAGAAATGCGCTATGAATTTTCGACATGACAATTGATCACCAAAGTTAACTTCATTATTTTCACTTTTTAAAAGCCTATCATTTTCCCAATATACCCTTTTCATTCTAAAATCCCACACTTCATATTATATATATTCAAAAAGTTAATTTAAAGTTATGGCTAGTGGTTAATCGCTTAAAATCAATAGGTTTTAAATTCGAATTATTCAAATTTTGACATTTTTTTACAAAAAAAAAAAAGTTAATTTAATTTTATATTTATAATTTTTTTATATTATATCAAAAAAAAGATAAAACAAGGATAAAATAGAAAAAAATGATTAATTTTGTATTGAAAACAATTATTATATGGTACAATTAGGACGATTATGAAATGTATCATTTTAACAAATAGCAGAAAATCATTAATTAGGAAAAAAAAAAATGAGACAAATTTAGGAGGAGGTCAATGCATTAAATAGGTTATTTCTATTGAACAAACACTACTAAAAATACAGACTTCTAGTTGGATAATATATTTTGCCATATATTTCATTTATTCTATCAAGATATAATTTTTTGTTTTAAATAAATTATAACTCATATTTTTATATTTTTTATATGTAATTATAAATTTAAATTAAAAATTATAAAGAGTATAGTCATATTTTAATAATTTGAATATTAAAAATAATATAAAGATATATTAATAATTATTATGTTGAGGTAAAAATGAATTGTTAAATAAAAAAAAAGTATTATTATAAAGTAGGAGGTGGAAAAATATGCCACTTTTAAGGAAAAATGTCATTTGATATATCACAGAAATCAAGAAAAGTAGGATCGTATTTATTTATTTATTTATTTATATATGCAGTGTTTTCAATCAAGAAATCTTTGACATGAGAAAAGACCAGCAAAGTACAGTGCACACGTGCACGGACACACACACTGAAAGTGAAAACTACTGCTACCCTTTCTTTTTAAATTCACTTTAATATTAACTTTATTCATGAAACCACCGTCTTCAATATATATATTGTATTTCAATGCTTCAAAAGTCAAAAAAAAAAAAAAATTAATACATCGTTCAACGATATAAGTCATTTTATTTTCAAAACACATGTCTAAATATAAGTTATTTGTATAGTTTTATAAAAATAAAAAATTCTTTTTATATATTTATTTTTTTAATTATTATTTTTATCATTTCATAATAACTTAAATTCAAGATCCCTTAATTTTAAATAATGAGTTTCAACTACTGTACTATTACATTCATGTCATATATATCCTTAATTATTTTATTTTTTTTATTGAGACCTTGCAAAGTTTTTTTCTTAAAAAATTTTATTAATTAAATGTATAAAAGAAAATGTAATTTAAATTGATGGAAGTATACGTATCACGTAAAAAATAATTGAAATATAGGAGTACTCCCCGACAAACCCAATTTTCATCTTCGTAATTATACTTCAGTTTTGTTTTTTAAGATTTAAAAATTTCAATTTTATCTAAAAAAATACTTTCTTCAGTCCATATTATAATTTTATTTCAAAACTATCTTTTATTTTGTACAAATATATAGTTTTTGCATAATTTATAATTAGAATATAATATTACAAATGAAAAATATAACTATAAACATTGTATGTGAAATATAGCTTATTTAAATTTAACTATTAATTTATAGTTTTAAAGCATCTTCCTAGATACCCTATTTCTTTAAAAAAAAAAATTCTATTTAATGGTATTTTTTAATAGAATACAAACATTTTTTGAAGAAAAAAATTGTAATAAAAATTTAATCTAATACTATGTATGAATTCTTTTTTAAAAACAAATCAAGGGTAAAGAAGATAAAATTAGAAAGTAGACATTAAATGATTTATAGAAAATGTAAAATAAGTTTAGAATTTGCACATAGGTTAAGAAAGTTAATAAATGATTTATATTTTTTTTTATAAAAAATGAATTATTTTAAACGAATAACTTATTTATCTTCAAGTAAAATGAGGTATTAAATGACTCATATTTTCTCATTACTAATTAAATAAAGATAAATAATAAAGTTAAAATTAATAATTAATAATAAAAAAAACCTTTAAACAGTCAATTCAAACCAAACTAAAATAAGAATTATGAAACGTTATATATATAAAAACAAAAATAACATTGTACATAAATACACTGACAAGTTTTGTACATCTATCTATGTTAGGTGGGCATAACATTTTAATAAATAAAATATTTTATCATTTAATGCGTGTTATCTGAATATTTATTATTATTTTTTATTATTTAATATTATTGTGTTATTTATCAAAAAAACTATATTGTATTATAGGTCTAATACTACTAAGGGTGTGCACGGTTCAGTTAGTTCGGTTTTTTGACCGAATCATAAACCAAACAATGAGCAACGGATTGGTAGTTTTAACAAACCAATCTGAACCGTCTGACGCTTCAAAACCGAACAAATCCGAACCTCCATAAGCAGTTTGGTTTGGATTGGTCTCACGGTTTGAGCTAAATTTTTTGGGTCTATATTTTAGTTAGAGTCTGTGACTTAGCGGGACTGACGGAGGCGCCGAACAACTGCCAGATTTAACGGATAAACAAAGAAAGAGATGATGAACAAAGAAAGGATGTTATCGGGACAAGGATTTAGGATTAGGAAAAGTAGTTGGAGAGGATGTCGTCTTGCTGATTGAAGAGAAATAGAGTGGAGCCGAGAGCGTAGGTGACGGCTCGATGCGACGACGTTGATTTGCAGAGAAAAATTAGGAATTTAGGTATTTGTCTTTGAGATGGAAAAAAAAGAAATGGAAAGTAAAAAAGAATTCTGATTTTCTAATTTAGTTAAAAAAAATAATAATAAACAAATATACATATTACTTAATAAATATAATATAAATATAAAAAATAAATTTATTTAAATAAAATATACGGTTCGGTTCGATTTGAACCACGGTTTCAATTATCACAAATCGCAAACCGAACCGTTCAATCGGTTTTTAAATTTTAAAAACTGTCGGATTGTAAAATATTTCAAAAACCAACAAAAAACTAAACCATTGAATGGATTGAATTGATTTCACGGATTAGACCGAATCATGCACACCCCTAAATACTACTATATAACGATTGAAAATGGAATGAGTATATTATACATATAAATTTATTAGGATAGACCAATTAAATTAATGAGCATAAATTTCTTTTTAAATGAATAATTTCTTTTATTATTAAATGATAAAAATATTTGGTGTGGAGGGTGAGTATAAATATATAAGCAAGCATTAATAACTAGTGGTGAAATTTAGTATTAGTGGTTACTAAGAAAATATGTTAAGGTTTGTGGCGTAGAGAGTTACTGTGAGAAAGAAACAAAGGAAAAGAATCCAAGAATATAGAGCAGGAGAAATGGTTAAATTAAAAGAAGAGTAATAATGGTGGGTGACGAATGAACAGTGAGTTTGATGTGTATGTAAGGAAGACGACTAAACTGAAGAATAATGAATCTCTCAAGTATGAACAGTGTTGGGGGGGGGGGGGGGGGGGGAAGGCCGGAAGTTTGAAGTATGGTAGGGACAGTGGTGCTTTTAGGGTGATACAGTGGGTAAACCCGACCAAGGCTCGCCCACCTAAGCAAATGCCGGGATGGATCGGAACTACTTGCTCTGTTTCCCAATAACCCCTCCCTTTCTTCATCTACATATTATTATCATCCCAATGCTCTTGTATTCTCCATTTCTCAATAATACAAAAACAAACCCTTTTTTGTTGTTTGGGATAACAAAAAAATGGCCTGGTTGGGTCGGGTGGGGTGGCATAAACAGCCAACCCTAAATTCATGAACTTGTCTAAATTCTCTTCCTTTCTTCACATCCACTTCTTCTTCTCCTTCTCGACTATTACTTCTGTTTTCATTTTTATCTTTTTTGATCTCTCACGTTTTTCTTTGTTACTAGCTTTGTTTGTGTCTTTCTTTGAGGTATGATTTTGGTGTGATTCGTGGGCATACATTTTCAATAGTCAATCTGCAAACAGCCTTTGTTTCTTTTTGTTTGGTTCGTATATAGTACAGCATCTGTGGATAATAATTAGTAATTTTTAGGTTGCGATGTAAATATTTGGCCAATTGTTATATAGTAGTAGTCAAAGAATTAGTCATAAAAGTATTAGTCAAAAACGAAAAAACGAAGTGAATTCAGAAGGCGTTGCATTAAATGATTTATTTTTATTGAACCATACACACTCTAGTTGTATATATTTTATTGAAAGATGATGCGGTATATATTATTTTGTTACGCTTTCCATTTTATTATCATTTACAATATTAACTTAAAAATTTCACATTATGAAGAATTAGAGTATGAAAATTGTTACAGTATGTTGTATTTTGTAATGTTATGATGTCTCAGTATTCCAAGAACTGGTGTTGATTCATTCGAGTCCCGAGATTTATCTTTTTCCTTCCACCACCACCCTCCTCCTCCCTCTCTCTCCCTCTGTTAGATCAGTACACCATCTCTGTCCCCCAATCCCATTCTTCTTTGTTTTTCCTGCCCTTTGCCTTCACCATATATTTCCATCTTGTTTAGTCACACCTCACAAGTGATATCTTGTCTCTCCTTTTTCTGCTCTTCAATTATAGGCCCCCCCTACCCTCCCTCAAAGCTTACTTACTTACTTTATAAACACCACAACCTTGCTTTGCATATTCCCATTTTCATATAATGCATGAATCCCATTTGTTTCTTTAACCATTTTGTCCATCCTTCTCACCCTTTTTTTAGTATGGTGATTTTGTTCAGTCTCCCCATTTACCTTTTCTCCAACTTTCTAACCATCCCCCCCTTTAGCTCCTCCTCCTGTCCTACCAATCTCACTCCTATTTAATTTTCTCTGTGCAATAAGCTGTTCATCTTCTTCATCTTCTACCTAACTTCCTTCATTCTTCATCTTCATCATCATCATGACTGATCCATCGTCCTACTCTAACTATTTCAATGGATGGTTTGGTTTCAATCCCCACAATCAATTCTCTTCCTCAACTACATCATCACATTACCCTAATACTAATACTTTCAACTGCTATTACTCAAACCTTAACAACACTCCTTCTTTCTTTGCCAATTGCCAGCAGTCTTCATTCGCGCCACCGTCTCCCCCAGCCAAAGAAGCCCTTCCGCTCTTCGTTTCGAGCCCGGTAAGGCCGGCAGAAGTGTCAACTTCTAGTGCCATGGAAGTTGGGAAGAATAAGGACAAACATGAGATCAGTATGTGCAGCAGCTTTCTTTATGATCAAGATGATGAACCTTTGACCACCTTATCTTTACAGTTAGATTTAGGACTTTCTACACCAACTTCTGCTGTTGATGCTGATCTGATGATCTCGAAGCTCTCCGCGGCTGCAGGCGCGGTGGCGATGGATAGGGAGGAGGAGGAAGAAGAAGAAGGAGGAGAAGGTGAAGTTACAGTTGCTAATAATGGCTATTCCTCCTCCAGTAGTGGTACTACTACTCTCCATAAGGGTCAGTACTGGATCCCAACACCAGCCCAGATTTTAATTGGTCCTACTCAATTTTCATGTCCACTTTGCTTCAAAACTTTCAACAGATACAACAACATGCAGGTATGTCTGGAGGACTATAAAAAAGCTTCTCTTTTACTAGCCCTCATCACAGACCCCCTCTTCTTTTTGCTTTATTTATTAATGATGTTGGCAATATTTTTAACTTTTGATTTTTGCAGAAAAAGAGAAAGATTAGTTAATCCATCCCCCTCACCTTTGTTTCTGCACACTGCTTTTCTTGCATAATTTCAACCTTTAACTTTTTATTCTAGGATGATTGAATACATATATTGATTTGATGAGGGTCAATAGAGTGAGTAAAACATGTGGTCCTGCTAGGGTTCAACTTTTCCTTTTTGGAATCTTTAAAATTGTAGCATTTTTTTTAAAAAAAAATTAGTGTAATAATTTTTTTCTTCCATCTTTTCTTTTCTGCATGATTTGGGGGTTTTGGGATCTGAATAAAATCTAACTGGTCCAACTGAGCAGGATCCATAACATGCTTTTTGTTTGTCGTTGAGGTTTTCTGAACATTTTCCCAGTTTTTCTGGGCTTATGTATAATGTAAGTAGTAAGTTCTTGATCACCATATGAAAGAACTGGAAAGAAACGGCTCCCTCATTCTAGGAACTCAAACCTTAATGTATATAAGAGAGCCAGAAGTTCTTATGAAAATATAATAACATGGGAAAAATCATCTGCTTTCTTTCTGCATATATATGAAGCGGACTTTCATAACAATAATGAAACAGAAAAACCCCAGAATTGGTATTATTTCCTTCTTTCATCATAAAGCCTGTGGAAATTTTCCTTATTCTACTGTCCATTTCACTTTTATTCTTCATATTTAACCTAGGACCACAAAACAAAAAACATTAAAGTGACTATCATGTATTAGGTGAATCAAAAATAGGCAGTACAATCGCATAAAGAAAATTCTTTTTCTTTTCCTTTTTTTTTTTTTGGCTACAAAACCTAGGAAGTTATGTGGGACTGTGGAATCAATTTTAGAGATGGAAAAGAAGTTTGTGCATTTTAGCGACCATTTCCCATAAAACAAACCACCATCTTTATATGTAATAAAACAAAAAACCTCCCAGAAATATACAAGACAATGTAGCAAGTTTGCAGCAAGCAAAGGAGTTAAAATTCTTTTGCCCTTTTCTTCAAACTGATCCTTTTTTTCTTCCTGGAATAATTTCATTCACCATTCTTATTCCACTGATTTTGGTTGATGCATGATATGATGATCACAGATGCATATGTGGGGACATGGATCTCAGTACAGAAAGGGTCCGGAATCTTTGAGGGGGACGCAGCCCACAGCAATGCTGAGGCTTCCATGCTACTGCTGCGCCCCGGGTTGTCGAAACAACATCGATCACCCGAGGGCGAAGCCGCTGAAAGATTTCAGAACACTTCAGACTCACTACAAAAGGAAACATGGAATCAAGCCCTTCATGTGTAGGAAATGTGGCAAGGCGTTCGCTGTGAGGGGTGACTGGAGAACCCACGAGAAGAACTGTGGGAAGCTTTGGTACTGCACCTGTGGATCTGATTTCAAGCACAAGAGGTCACTCAAAGATCACATCAAAGCATTTGGGAATGGACATGCGGCTTATGGGATTGATTGCTTCGAAGAGGAAGATGAACCAGCTTCTGAAATTGAGCAGGATAATGAGTCCTCTCAGTGATATTATATTTTCTTTTTTTCTTAATTTGATGATGTTAAGGATTAATGGATCCCATCCAAAATTCCAGATTGCCTGTCTAGCTAGAAATGAGGCCATTTCAAGATATGATGAATTTAAGCAATTATGGAAAATATTATGTTGTACGTACTTTTATTTCAGAGTCCGATTAATTTTCATAACTAATTTTCTTTAATTTTTAGCTTTACAGAAACGTGCTTCCATCTCTAATTACATCTTGCTTTCTATAACCAAACCATTGGATCAAGTTAATGTATTTTATAAATCATAAATCGTGTTTACGCTTCTAAATTGTTTGTTAATCGTGATTAACAGCCAAAGAATGAAAAGGGCTAAAAATAAAAATATTGGTTAAACTAAAACTTTTGAAAATGTCGATACTTAGAATGATTATAATCCATTTTCTCTTGGTATTTTCTAAGTCCTACTCCTATCTATATAACATAATGACTAGTGGGCGTTTTGCATGCTGCCCATTCCTCCAGATCCTCTTGGCATCCTTGCTTGTATGAGTGTGACAACACTTGAAAATGGAGTAATTTTGATAATTGACCACCATTCTCATTCCTCTGGGAACATGAAATATGGTTTGTGGAAACTTCGAGTAGGACATAAATAGTGTGCGTATGGTGGTCTGGAAACGTTTGCGGTTTGGATGATGATCAGCAGCCCACTAGAAATACTAATGAAACTCACAAGAAAAGCTGTTGCACAAAGATGATGGATGCAGCAGCAGCAGCAGCAGCAGCAGAAGGCTATGTTAAATCAATGGTAGTAAAGTAATAGCAGCAGGTAGTATAGTAAATCAGTTACTAGGTTGGTTTCTTGAAAGAAAAGGTTAGAAATCAAATGATTAGGTTGAGAGAGAGAGTTGAGAAGAGCCCTGAGAGAGTTAAGAAAGAAACAAACAAAGCATTGAAAGATGATAATAAAAGTGAAGGATGGGAGAAGGGAATGGATCTTCTTGATGACAGCTTCTCTGTGTAAGTTTGTTGTGATAAGAGAGAGAGAGAGAGAGAGAGAGAGAGAGAGAGAGAGAGAGAGAGAGAGAGAGAGAGAGAGAAAGAGGATGAGTCAAAGTTAGAGAGAAAGAGATGGCTAATGAGAGGTCATGTCTGAACTGAAACATAATATAGTTGTATTGGGTGGGGGGGGGGGGGGTTTGAGGTTTGTAGGGGTCAGAGGTAGTAGTAGTAGTATATTTGTAGTACGTAGTCGTGTGTGTGTGTGTAAGTGTAATGGTAATGGGATGTATCAGAAGAATTTGTCATACAGCTTTTTCTTACTTTTTACAAGTTGAATGTACAAGTATTCTTTTTGCAGCTTGGTCTAGTCATCCTCTCCTTTTCTTTTTTTCTTTTTATTTTTTATTTTTTTAAGTACAAAAGAAACGTACCCAAATCTAGATGATTTAAACTTAACATCGATCATCTCCGTTACTCTTTAGCACACAATTGAGTTAATCACATAATTCTGTCTCTCCATTTGGATTTCTGTTTGGTTTCGTTTTCAAAGTTTTAATTTTATACTTAATATTCGATAATAGTTTTAATTAATATAATTAAAAAATTTTAATAAAATCATATTGATAAAAAATCCTACATATATAATAAATGTTATATATATATAAGTGTCTAAAATAAATATCCTTTCTCTCGAATCAATTTAATCTTATGTGAGTCATAAAATATTATTTTTTAGTTTAAAAAAATACCTCAAAGAAAAGCTGAATTATTAAATAGTTTTATAATTAATTAGGTAATTAATTAATTAAATATAAGGCTCTGTTGAGTCCGTTTACAGTGGGCCTATAGGAGTAGGGTGAATTTTACTCCTACTGTAGCAGGCGCGCATTCCCAGTCGCATTATACACGTGCGCGACTTAATTAAAACGGAATACTTTTCTTTCTCCCACTCTGAAACTGAAAATCCAAAACCCTTCTTTCCTTCGCGGCTCTCAAACCGATTTCATCTCCACGATCTTCATCGTTCCATTAACAACATCAGATCACCACAATCTAAATTTCTAACCTCAAATACGTTCAGAGATCACTGCATTTTGATTTTCTGCTCTTCTTCCGGTTCAGAAAACACCATAGCCATCATCTACGCGAAGAAAAAGCTTGCTGTTCAACTCAAACGCTAAAAAAAGTCTCCAAATCGGACGAAAAACTTGCTATTTTTCTCAAACCAACGTTTTTTCTGCTTCGACATTTATCTACAGGTACAAAAACCTAATTTTTTAACCATTATACATACCTATCATAAGATTTTAATTTTATAACCGTTATTTTCTTTGAATAATTAGGGTTCTGATGTCTGTATTGTTCTAATCTGATATATGTTTTTGATTGATCTGATGTCTGTTTATGCTGTTAATTTTGCTATCTGATATAATTAAGGTTCAAAATTTTGTTTTTTTTTTTATGTCTGATATATGTTTTTGTTTATTTTGTTAATTTATATCAAAATTAGTGATCTGATGTCTATATTTCGTTGATCTGATGTATGTTATATGTTGCTCTAATCTCTGCATTATCGTAATCTGATGTCTATTTTAGTTCAATGAAATATTTGCCTTCAATATTTTGTGACCTGATGTCTGTATTCTTTTGGTCTGATATATATTTTCAGTTGATCTGATGTCTGTTATATGCTATTAATTTTGTTTTAGTTGTTTGAAATAATTTTTCATAAACATTTGTGATCTGATGTCTGTATTCAAGTGATCTGATATATGTTTTCAATTGATCTGATGTCTCTTATATGCTTTTAATTTTGTTTTAGTTCTTTGAAATAAGTTTCTATCAAAATTACTGATCTGTTGACTGTATTATTTTGATCTGATATCTGTTTTATTTTGATCTGATGTTTGTATTCATTTGATCTGATATCTGTTTCCTGTTGATCTGATGTCTGTTATATACTGTTAATTTTGTTTAAGTTGTTTCAAATAATTTTCTATCAAAATTACTGATCTGATGTGGGTATTATTGTGATCTGATGTATCTTATATGTTGATCTGATATCTGTTTCCTCTTGATCTCATGTCTTTTTTAGTTTGTGGAATGCTTTACATAAAAAATTTTATTTTTTTAACTCACACCCAACATATTTTTTTCAGTTATTCTATGTTGATAGGGTTGTGTATGTAATTCACAAAGATATTCCAAGAAACCTACCAACATTCACAAACTGGAGTCAGAGTCAACTCTTTGAGAGAACAAGACTCGAAGAGAAAAAAGGAGGACATGGTCAAGGCTGGATAAGAGAAAGGGCTACAGCCGAGGTGCATGTGGAAAAACAACAACATGCACATGCTTCTGAAAAGACTGGCAAATCGAAACAAGCTCCAACCACATCAAAGAGCAAGGTAAACTTCTGATCTGATATGTTTTATTTAATGATCTGATGTATTTTTTTCTTGATCTGATGTCCGATTGTTAAGTACATTTTACTTTTACTGCATGGTTTCTTTTATAGTTGTGATCTGATATGTGTTATATGATGATCTAATATCTGTTTTTTCATGATCTGATCTCTCTATAATGATGCTTTAATCACCCTTTTTTTAATTATGTTTTTGTTTTGTAGTATGCTTTCTTTCATAGTTCTGATCTGATATGTCTTATATGCTGATCTGATGTCTATTTTACCGTGATCTGATTTATCTTTTATATACTAATATGAAACAAACTAACTATAACAATTATCTTCTGCAACAGGATTTTGAAAATGCTGATGAAATGACACAATCAGTGGTTGATTTGGCAAAGTCCATGATGGCTTTCATCAAAGCATGGCACAATGTTGGGGCAGCAAACAATCCAGAAGGTGCTGTAGCATTTGCCACAATAACAAGCACAGTGGAGGGGATTATCCGTGACATGAGGGATAAAAATACAACTCCTGAGCAACAAGGTCAATCCTCAAAATCCCCAACAGAAGAAAATGAACCAACACAATCATAGGATGCAAGGTTCTATGCAGCATGTGCCGAAATTATGGATAAACTACAAGAGGATTACAACAATATGCAGAAGAAATCCGCCACTGTACGCTTGGGAGATGATATGCCAAATATCAACCTCTGTACACCTTCAGAAGATCAAGAATCTACACCTGAAGACAGCGTTCATGAAGCAGAAGGAGAACCAATATAAGAAAATGTGGTGGAGGAAAAGAAAAAAGAACCTCAGTCACCACATATCTCTCCACTCCCGCTGAAACAAACAGAAGTTCATCAAGAAGAGATAGAAAGGGAGGAGATATAAAGGGAAGAGAACAGGACAAAGCGAAAGGAAGATCCAATTACAAAGCAATTGGTCTACAAAATGCTGTCAATCCAGGAGAAAGAAAAAGCACATGCTCCTGAGAAAGGAAAAAATAAGGAACATGAGAAGCCTGAAGAAACAGAAGCTAACAAACAGAAAGAGTTGAATAAAGGCAAAGCTTTTGTAAACTTCTCAGAATCCCAAGATAATGAAGAAGATACTGATAAAATGGTGGGGGATGCAGTACTGCTTGCGACAAACATGAACACCATCTTTTCAAAAGCAGATCAGACTCCAAAACCATTTCAGACTTCAAAAGTTGATGAATTCTTAACAGACCTCATAGAGTAAGTAAAAACAAATTACCACCTGATATGATATCTTTACTTGAATGATTTGTTATATAATATGTACTGATATGAACTCTATTTCCAGCATGATCAATGAATAACCAGACAATGCTGAGGAAGATGTCATTTTGACACCGAACTCAAAGCATAAAGAACGCAGACTCCCTGTCAATTTGAGATCAGATTTTTGGTTAAAGAAGGCTAAGGCATTCTTGACGATCTCAAGAAGAGAGAAACTCTTCACAGATTATGTATACCTGACGGGGAATAAACTCAGTGAGGAGTAAGTTCTACTCTATTGTATATTTATATATATAGTCATCTAATCTGATGTCCATTGTCATATGATCTGATGCTTTCATTTTCTTGATCTGATATCTGTGTTAAGTTTGTTCTAGTTCTGTAAAATAATTTTCTTTAAAAAATAGTGATCTGATGTCTGTTTCATATTGATCTGATGTATGTTTCGTATTGATCTGATATCTGTTTTGAGTTGATCTGATGTCTGTTTCGTATTGATCTGATGTCTGTTTTGAGTTGATCGGATATGTTAATTTTGTAATCTGATCTCTCTTATATACTTATCTGATGTATTCATTTTCTGATCTGATCTCTCTTATATTGGCTCATCTGATATGCACATTTTCCACTTACTTTTGTTAACATTGTTTAGAAATTCACATACAGAGAACAACTCTACTCTGGGGCTTCATATATTTCGGTGGACCGAACAGACTTCAAGTCAATGCATCCAGGTGAATGAATAACAATTCAAGTTTTAAATGCATGGATCGTACATATGAACTACAAAGATCCAACAAGGCTGTTCATATCTCAACAATTTTGTGTAAGTTATGAATTCCTAATTATTTTGATATGAAATTCATTTACAAATATATGCAAATATTATTCCATCTAATACAAATTCAACAATTCATTATGTTTTTAGCTTTCACTGATGGAGGATACATTAATGCAACGCCTAGAGTTCGTATCGGCAAATGATGACTACAAAAACTCAATGATAGCAAATCAAGCTGCCAGGAAGTTAGGCATCACTCCTCCACCGATAATACCAAAACCAGTATTTCCCCAGCAAGAGATTAAACCTGAAATTCTGGACATCATGAGATCTCAATTCGTAGATGATGTCACACGAGCCAAAAAAAACATGGACACTTTAAACGTCAAAATGGTAAGTACAATTTTAATACCTCTATTCAATGAATTCAATATATCAAATATATCAACTTCTAATTAGTATTATGCATTGTGCAGGTGTTCTTCCCAATATATCAGCATGAACATTACTATACTGTCTGCATCAATGCAATGACAAGAAGACTAGTTGTGCTGAACAACAAAATCCCAGAAGATGAAAGTTGGTACGCTACAATTCTTGAAATCATCATAAGTACCTGTTTCATTTCTGATATCTTCTTAACATTGATATGATATTTTTTTCCCTTGATCTGATATGTTCATTACATTGATCTGATATATATGTTTTCATCTTTAATGCAGCTGCGGTATTTTGTTGAGATAATAAAGGGGACACCAGCATAGAGAATTTATGGAGATCCAAGAGATTATATAGTGGAGTATCCAAAATTAGCCTGGCAAGATAACAAGAACCACGCTGATTGTGGCATTCTTACAATGAGACACATGGAGCTCTACAAGGGACAAACAACTCAGACTTGGGATCCAGAGCTCACAAGAGAAGCACGCAAGAGCAAAGCTGCTCTCAACAGAGCTATACAAATTCTTAGACTCAAGTATGCTTATACTATAATGACTTCTCAATCAAATACAATGAAAGATGAGCTCAAGGTCAAAATTGAGAAGTTTTATAGTACAAAATTGTAAAAAGTACTTGAGTCTAGTCTTTAGAAATTAGAAATTTATATTAGTCTAGTTTTATAGGACAATATTGATTGTAAATGGCAATATTCAGTTTTCAATTATATGAAATATATATTAGTCTTTTATTCCAAAATTCACAATTGTTCCAAATTCTATCAAAATGGTCTATTTCCTGTTGTTATATGATATTTATTATCTGTATTCATTTGATTACTGATCTGATGTTTGTATTGTTCTGATCTGATGTCTTTTATATGTTGATCTGAAATTTATATTTTCTGATCTGATGTCTGTTTTAGTTCAGTTAAATAATTCATTTCAATAACTTGTGATCTGATGTTTGTATTCATTTGATCTGATATATGTTTCTTGTTGATCTGATGTCTGTTATATACTGTTAATTTTGTTTTAGTTGTTTCAAATAATTTTCTATCAAAATTACTGATCTGATGTGGGGTATTGTTGTGATCTGATGTCTGTTATATGCTGATTTGATATCTTTTATGTTGATCTTATGTTTATATTTTCTGATCTGATGTCTGTTTTAGTTCAGTTAAATATTTCCTTTCAATAACTTGTGATCTGATGTTTGTATTCATTTGATCTGATATCTGTTTCCTGTTGATCTGATGTCTGTTAAATACTATTAATTTTGTTTTAGTTGTTTCAAATAATTTTCTATCAAAATTACTGATCTGATGTGGGTATTGTTGTGATCTGATGTCTGTTATATGCTGATCTGATATCTGTCTGCTCTTGATCTGATGTCTCTATAATGATGATTTAAATTGAACTATAAATAAAGATAATGATATTAAAAGAAAACTAGAGATTATATTAAAAATTATAATTTATTGTACAATAATTTTTTAATTGCTACCTACGCTTGAGGATGGTTCAAGCGTAGGATTTTGTACATGTCTTTGTCTTTCATAGTTAATGTCAAGAAGAATGCTAGAGGTGTCATCAAAACACGCAGGAAGTGGCACCCTTTCATCATCATTGTGGTGTAGCTCTCCAGCCATTAAACACGGGTTCATGACTAGGCTGGGGTAAAGGATACTCCGAGTCCATCTGGTGCCAATGTCTTCCATGTAGTATTTGATGATGTCGCCCCAATTTATTCTTTTTCTTGCCATCGTGGCAATTAACAATTGCAACTCGAATGCCTTGGAGACTTCTCCTACAGCGACATTGAAACGTAGGAAGGTGTACGATGTTATTGCAAAACGGTTCAGATCTTCCAATCTGATCGTCCAAAAATTATCTGGGACGTCAACGTTTTGCTTTAATATTGATCTGACTTCTTCCTTAGTCGGCACACTTCTTTGGAGAGCCTCATGTGTTAGTGCATCCGGACCTAGGTTCCTCCAGTACAAGTGCAAGTTTATTGCTTTTGTTGATATGCTAACTCTAAAACCCCTCACATTCAGTATATTTACTATTTTTTGTTGAGTAGGGCATCATAGAACTCTAGGACCAATGATATGTTTACAAAATGGCGGTTTATTGGCAACAATCCCGGCATACCATTATTTTCTAGAAATACCTTAAGTTCTGAATTATTTTCAACACTGAACATATGCTTCATCGGCATATGGCCAAGCGGAAGTGGCAGTGGTGGCGGCATTTGTTGTTGTGTTTCTTGGTTTTCTTCAAACATATTCAGGTCACAAATAATGTAACGAAGGGCCATTGAGGAAATGAGGAAATTGGTGAGAAATAGTTCAGGTTTTGGGCTTGGTTTTTTTGGAAGGGAATAAGAAAAGCAGAGGAAATGTTGTATGGACGTTACCGGACGTGAGTCTTGTTTATAGTAGAATTTTTCAAAGAGTTTATGTTGAAAGTACGAGGTTGGTTGGGCAATTAATATGAATGTAGTTGAAACTATTAATAAGTGGTTGAGGAAATTGAGTGAAGTGATGGAGTGTTGTACCTTGGCGGGAGTTGTTTTTCAGAAGTGGCAGGAAGTTGTACGCTTACTGTGAACACAATAATGTATCAACTAACAACTAACACCTAATATAGTATCGCATTATTGATATGATATCTATAATACTTTGATCTGATATATATAGTACTCTGATCTGATCTCTATAGTATTCTGATCTGATCTCCATATAATTCTGATCTGATGTCAATATTCCTCTTATCCTATGACTACTGTCCTCTAATCTGATCTCTATAGACATGTGATCTGATGTCTGTAACACTCTGATCTGATGTCTATATTCCTATGATCTGATATCTTCTAGACTTTGTAATGAAACAACTAAGTACAGCAAGTCTTTTAATGTTTTGTATCAATTAAATAAAAGAATTCATATAAACTACAACTACAACTACAACTTCTCCACAACAGGATTTACAAAATTACCATCAACAACTCCATAATTTTCAATCCCCATTGATGCGACCCGTTCTCTAGTACGCAATGCAAATGCTTCTGCTTTCTTCTTCTTTCCTCTTGCCCTATTGCACATTTTATCCGCAACGCTTTTTGGACGAATGTTTCTAACACCCTTTTCTCTTCTTCTCTTCGGATCTCTAATTTCAGCAATGTTTGAACCTTCTTCTTTTTCACCAACATAGGATGGACCAACCTCTGATTTAATAGAATCTCTAGCCAAATTGAAGTGCCTATCAAGAATAGAACGTGCAACAGAACTAGACTGTGCATGTCTAATTAAATCCAAATATTTTCTGCTTGCTTCAACTCTCCAAACAGAATCTGAATGTTTCTCAAAGCTACTTGATGTCAACAAACAATCTTTTTTCGAATAATAATCACAGCTACTTGCACTCTTAGTCCACATTTTCAATACATACTTCTCAGGGATTCTCTACAGTATATAACAAATATAAAGTTAAACATATCAGATCAACTAGCAACTAATATCATATCAACTAGCAACTAATATCAGATCAACCACATTACATAAAAGAATAATCATCAGCAAACTAAAAAAAATCGCATCACTCAATTGTAAAATATCAGATCACCTCAAACATAATATCAGATCAAATAGAACCTAATATCAGATTAACTCAAAAACAAAAAGCTCTGAAGTTGCAATAAATACGTACCGAGTAATTATTCATATTTAGCACACGAAGAGCATGCGAGCATAACAACCCAGCCTCAGAAAAAAGATTACAAGTGCAGCTCACTGTATACTCATTCTTATCAAAACGAACTATGTGTCGAAACAAATCAAGTTTGGTACGCCAAACCTGATATTCATAAACACCATTATCGCTACTCGTATGCAAGTGATTATAAGATAACATCTTGATATACAGCTCCTGAAATCTTACAAACACCTCTATCGTATAAACCTCAGCAGCATGTTGAAGCATTAATGAATCTCCAACAATAGGATCAACCTTTCCTCTACATCTAAAATCTTCTGCAATGCCATTGTTTCTCTACTCAGTCACAACATCAAGAAACTGCTGATAGAATTCACACAAAGTAGAAGTTTTCGACAACTTCATTGAAACCGAACGATTGGTTGTCTCACATCTTCGGGAAGAAACTGCCCCTCCAGAAAAATATTGTTTACTGAATGCAGGGCACCACTTCTCTTTTATCTCATCTAATTTCTTCAACCAAGTATTGCCTTTGCAATTGTAATCCTTCAACAAACTGATGGAATAAAAATGTAACTGATTAATATATCAGATCAATTCATAACTAATATCAGATCAGCTTATAGCTAAAAAAAGAATAAAGTAGTATAATAATAATATATCATATCAACACAAACTTCATATCAGATCAATACATAAAAAATATCATATCACCCAACAACTAATACAGAAAAAACACACACTTGTTCCCGAAGTGATTAAATTCAGCTTCTGTGCAAACTTGATTAAGCAAGAATTGAAAGGCATCTGAAAATCCTTCTTGACTCATCAAATGAGGTATATTACTACAAGCATTCTTTGCAATGTGACAACACAAAGACGATGACGAACATTTGGAAAAACCACACGCACAACAGCTGCCATCGAAAAATCCTGGTCTGTCATAAATGTCATTGGTTGCTTGTTCCCCATCGACCTCAAAAATGTACTAAACAACCAAATAAACGACTCCACCTTCTCATTTTTTATGAAACCTATACCAAACATAACATTACGACAATGGTTGTCCATACCAACAAAAGGTCCACAGATCATGTCGTATTTGTTTGTCCGATAAGTTGTATCATGAACCAACAAATCTCCAAATCTACTATAATCCTCCTTCATCTTCTGATCTCTCCAAAATACACTACATAATGAAGACTCCTCATCCAAATCAAAATCATAATAAAATTCCTTCTCATCCGTAAATCTCTATTTTAACATATTGATCAGTGCATTACTATCACAACCATCAATCTTCCTCCTCTTCTCTTGTTCCAAATGATTATATACATCTCGCATGGTATAACCAACATTTGATGAACCTTCAGACTGAAAAATAATATCAGATCAAACAGAAAAATAATATCAGATCAACAGAAACATAATATCAGATCAACAGAAAAGAAATATCAGATCAACTCAAACGTAATATCAGATCATAACAAATATCACATTTATGTAGATTCATAAAAAATAAAGTGAAAGTATAACTAACCTCTTTGGACAATATATGATAACCATCCTTTACACGAACACCTGAACTTTTCAATTCCTCAAAATACTATAATGCAGAATCATCAAACTTCCTCTAAGAACGTAAAAACTGCCTCTCAACTACAGGACATAGTTCATGATTATACTTCCTGAAATGCTTTTGGACAATCCAACTCTCATCTTCTCTTTTCTTAAATTCAATAAAAGCTTTACATCTAGATCGCATATCAACTTTCGTATAAATCTTCTTCAAATTCTCCTTGCATTGTTTAGCTCATTCTCTATTACAAAGATATCTTCTCAAATACATGATTTCAGTAGTTTTGGTTTTACGATCTTTACTTTTCCTCACACTAAATCCTAACCTAAAAGCATAATCATTATATAAATTGTATGCTGCTTCTTCATTTTCAACCACTGATTTACACAAAAATTCCATAGATTCATCATCTGAACCTGTATAGAAAATAATAATATCATATTAGTTTAAACATAGTTGATCTGATATATATAGTAAGTTGATCTGATATCTATAATCAGTTGATCTAATATCTATAGTCAGTTGATCTGATATATGTAGTCAGTTCATATGATACCTATAATCAGTTGATCTAATACCTATAATCAGTTGATCTGATATCTATAGTCAGTTGATCTGATATCTATAGTCAGTTGATCTGATATCTATAGTTAGTTGATCTGATATAGGTAGTCAGTTCATCTGATACCTATAATCAGTTGATCTAATATTTATAGTCAGTTGATCTGATATCTATAGTCAATTGATCTGATATCTATGATCACTTGATCTGATATCTATAATTATAATCCTCCTTATTCAGTATTTTTGGTTCTATTTAATGATTTGTTTAATATTATTGATCTGATATCTATAGTACATTGATTTGATTTCAATTACTATCTGATCTGATATGTATACTCTACTGATCTGATGTCAACTATCATCTGATAGATTCAGAACAATATACTGAAAACGTATCACATCAACATAGAACTAATATTAGATCAATGCATAACTAATATCAGATCAATTCATAACTAATATCACATCATGACTTACTTTCCAACAGAGATACCGCGGATTCTTGCTGTTTATCAAAATCAAACAATTCAGGAGCATCTTCTTCGCGAAATAAATCAACTATATCACCAACTGTATCTTCCATTGAAATTTCTCCAATCCAGAATGATCTGTCAACAAAAAAAAAAAAAAAAAAAAGACTTTAAGCAATAATTTTTGATCAAAAACAACACGGTAAGAAGAACAGAACCGTAGAAACAACAAATTCAAACAAATAAATCAATCGAAAGGATCAAAACACATGAATAAATATCTTAATTATCAAATTCGAAGCAAAAACTCCACAGAAAGATGAATAGAGCACGAACGGAAACAGACTAAGCGAAAAACGAAGACGAAAAACAGATAAACAAAAAAATTTTAAACATAAATCAATCACAATCATAAAATACATACCGTAATCAAAATTGGAAGCAAAAGAATCCAAGCGAAAGACGAAGACGAAAAATGGCAACAAAAGACGAAGCAGAATATCGGCAACAAACTCGTGAAAAAAAGAAAAAAAAGAACCTTATATAGCTTAGGGTCACTACGGCGCGTGTCCGATTTTTTTAAAAAAGAAACTACTAATACAATTGGGGGGCTAAAATAGAAGCTACTACTATATTAGGGGTGGGAGTAAAATTGCATGGTGGTCCTATAGAACCACCATATAAATTACCGGCTCGGTTTGATAAAACTTCATCTGAGGTCTGAAGTCTGAAGTCTGAATTCTGAAGTCTGAATCCATTAAATTAGCTCTGTTTGATAAAATTAAAAAATATATCTGAATCTGAAGTCTGAAATCTGAAGTCTGAATATGAAATCTGAATCATGAAGTATGAATTATGAAGTCTGAATTATAAAATAAGTTTATAAAATTAAATATATTTAAATTTTAAATTAAATCACCTTACTTTTTAAAAAAAAATGTTATAAACATATTTTTTTAATATATAATATAATTTTTAAGATGTGTAATTTTTTATATAATAATGTGAAATTCTACTAATAAAAATATTTTAAAAACTTTTAATAATAAATTAGAATGTTATTATTATTTTAAAACTAAAATATTAATTAAATAAATATCACATATTAATTAAAATTATAAAAAAATAAAAATCCATGTCATAAATATATTTTTTATTTATTTAAATGATAATTTATTAAAAAAAGATTTAATAAAATAAAAATTATTTAAAGAAAAAACTAAAAAGAATAATAAATATTAGAAATAAGAAAAAATTTGCAATCAATTCAGTTCAGCAATAAGTGATTCACCAATCACTTATTTTTAGGCTAACAATTATACTTGCTATTCAGACACACTTAATTTCTTAAGACTTTGAATTATAGTTATCAAACGCACTTAATTATTAAGTACTTAATTAAAAAAGTTCTTAATTCATTAAGTCAGAAACAAGTTGAGTTATCAAACACCCTTAATCAATTAAGTACTTAATATATTTAGAATAAGTACTGAATTAGTTTATCAAACAGACCCTAAGTGTTGAATTGGTTTATCAAACACAAACTAATTTAATAAATTCAATTTTTAAATTTCATACATATGTCAAATTTCAAATCTCAAATTAAATTTTATCAAACAAATCTTTGATTGTAGTGGTTGATACTCTTAATTAATAAACATTTGTCTTATTTGCAGAAATTATACCCTATAACTAGTAGGCACATATACCCATTACTATATTTAAAAATAAAATGATACAATATAAGATCAATTCAAATTTAGAAAATTGATGAGTTATCGTCACTTTAAGTATATGTACCTAGTGAGTCCTGAAAAACCCTATTCTAAAATCCCTAACCATCGTCGGCCTCCCCCATGGAACCACCGTCGGCATTTCCCTTGGAGCCACCGGAACCTTCCGGTGGCCCCCCAAACCCCTCGGCACTAAAGCCCCAAACTTTCGCGAGTCTATTTCAGGACAAATCAGCCTCTTCCCCTCCCCCCAACCCAAAACACATCGCAATCGTTAACAGCAAACCCCAACTCATTTACGAATAGTAGGAGTTCCAAAAGCTCATTGAACTCATATACTTTCTTTGGTGGGAAAGTTCTCGTTCGGGTGGCCAAAAATGGCCAAAATTAGGAAAGAAATTGAGAAGTTCAAGTTTAAAGACCAGTTGGAACTAGGGCTTCTCAATTGACGACACATCCTCCTCCGTTTTCAGATCGATTTCGACTACCAAAGATGCTGGATGAAAGCCACTTGGTTGATAGGCGGATTTCAGATGCGAATACTCAAATGCACCCCATTTTCAATTCGAGAAAGACCCTTCAATAGTCTACATTTGAGTTTCATTTCAAGAGCTCCCGATTGAATATGTGAACTTGGAATCTCTATTCTCAATAGACTCGGTCGTGAGAGTGCCGCTCCAAACTGACACCCCAACTCTGCTTCTATCCTGCCCCTCTGTCGCCTGATTATGTGTCGAGGTGGACCTAGAAAAAGAGCTCCCAACAAGTATCACAATCGGAATAAAAGGGAAGAAGTTTGAGCAAGCTTACGTGTATGAATATGTACTGCAGTTCTGCTTCGATTGCGTCAAATCCGATCAATCCCCCCCCTTCCTCCTAAAAAAATTCAGCAGTAGAGCCAGAGAATGGAAGATGCTCACAGAAGTCTCATCTCTAGTTGGTCAGAAAGGTGCTAAAGGAAGATTAACGACAGAACTCGACTTATGCAAACAGTTACACACCGGAGGAAGGGCCCATCCCCCTTTAATTGTTGATTTCAATGGTTGGGCCCCATTTCTAAGTGGATGCTTAAATTAAAAAAATAGATAGTATTTAATATTATCCTTTTTCTAATGTTCAACAAGTATCAATTAATAAAGAGTGAATTACATTTACTCTGTAACATTGTGTCCAAAACACTCCATTTTTCTCGAAGTGTCTTGCACGTGATGTCTACCTAACTCGTGCTAGGGCTAAATAACACTCACATAACTAACGATTGTGTGGAAGTGTCAAACGTAATAAACGAACTTAACTTAAAATTTAAATAAAATCCAATACCCAATTTCAAATCTAGGGTACCCTAAACAATAGCTAACTAATCAACGAAAATTAAACTCTCACTCCTGATATAACTCCACTCGAGCTTATTCTTCGTGGCAAATTCGATCCACGATCTCCAAGCTATGCACTTTTATTCTTTCATTACGATAAACAAATCTGAAAATGATAATTATGAAGGAATGAGTCACCGCTCAGTGAAGTAGCCAAAAGCACGTCAAACACACGAGCACGTAGTATAGATAGACGGAACTAACAATTTACATAAATATAATATATAAATGGATGCAATAAAGATCTGTTTAATATTAAAATAGTTTCTCAAAATGCGTAACAACACTAAAACATTTTCACTTTTTAGAGAAACAAGTTTTCATTTGAATAGTTCAAATAATTTTACTAGTTACCGCCTCCATTTTTACCCTCTACCGTCCCAATTTGGACTAAAACACCCTCCTACAACACCCTCTCTCTTCCCCTCCCTTTGAAGCAAAAGGATAATTTTGTCAAAATTTGGGCAGTAATAATTAAAACTGAGGCGGTAACTAGTAATACCATAATTCAAATAATGTATAATATCACGCAGGTACCCGGATGGAAAACTCAGCTCACAAGTGACTATGTCAGTCCACTCGGCTAAGAATCTCGACACCCTGATTCAACTGAACGGATATCACATGTCACGCAATTAATAGTATGACACACGCAGGTATCCAGGTGGACAAATCAGCACAGAGGCCAAGATGTCAACGCCCTGATTCAACTGAACAAATGTTAACTGTCACGCAAACAATAACACTGATTACTTAACAACAACAATAAACACATCATTGATGGCCCACTGTCCGAAAACCAGTGACCGAACACTTCACTGACCCATTGACCGCTATTGGCCCGGTCTATCACTTAAACACGCACAAAACACTTAGCACGTAACACGCAAGAACTTTCACGTAAGATATTTCATGTAAAAACACTTATAATCACGAAAGATAGAACACTTGCATAAATTAAAGTCCAATTCACTTAACTCCACGATCAATCAAGTATAGTCAAACACATTAACTACCAATAATTTTATAAACAATAACACAAGCACGCATTTTAAATGTTAATAAAATTTTATAAGCAATGAACACGAAAGCACTAATAGAATTTTTGCCTAAAAGGGAATTAAAAATAAATGTGTGGATTGAAAAGAGGAAAAATTTAGAAGTGTGGACATATAGGGGCCTATCAGATTCTTAAAATCCGAATTTTAAAAATTTCAGATTTTAAGAATCCGAAAAACTACGAAAATCTATTTTAATTAAATACTAATTAATTAAATTAACAAAATTTGGCTTTTAGAAATCCAAATATTGAGGACGGTCTACCACGTCTCAAAACAAGTAGCGCCACGTCTCAAACAACATGCACCACGTCCAAAAACGTCTACATCCAAACATGTGAATTTAAACTGATTTTTTCCATAATAATATCTCACCTCGTCTCAAAACAACTAGAACCACGTCCAAAAATGTCAACATCCATGCATGTGAATTTAAACTGACTTTTTTCACAAAGACAGTTTACCACGTCTAAGAACAACTAGCACCACGTCTAAAACAACAAGAACCACATCCAAAAACGTCTACATCTAGACATGTGAATTTAAACTGATTTTTTCACAAAACATCTCACCTCGTCTCAAAAAAACTAGCACCACATCCAAAAATGTCTACATACATGCATGTGAATTTAAACTGATTTTTTTTTTCCACAAAGACAGTCTATAACGTCTAAGAACAACTAGCACCACGTCTAAAACAACAAGAACCACGTCCAAAAATGTCTACATCCAGACATGTGAATTTAAACTGATTTTTTCACAAAACATCTCACCTCGTCTAAGAAAAACTAGCACCCCGTCCAAAAACGTCTACATACATGCATGTGAATTTAAACTAATTTTTTTTCACAAAGACAGTCTACCACGTCTCAGAACAACTAGAACCACGTCTTTAACAACTAGAAACACGTCTAAAAACGTCTACATCCAAACTTGTGAATTTAAACTGATTTTTCCACAATAACATCTCACCTAGTCTCAAAACAACTAACACCACGTCCAAAAATGTCAATGTCCATGCATGTGAATTTAAACTGATTTTTTTCACAAAGACAGTCTACCACGTCTAAGAACAACTAGCACCACGTCTAAAACAACAAGAACCACGTCCAAAAACGTCTACATCGAGACATATGAATTTAAACTAATTTTTTCACAAAACATCTCACATCGTCTCAGAAAAACTAGCACCACGCCCAAAAACGTCTACATACATGCATGTGAATTTAAACTGATTTTTTTCCACAAAGACAGTCTACCACGTCTCAAACAACTAGAACCACGTCTCAAACAACTAGATCCTTGTCCAAAAACATCTACATCCAGACATGTGAATTTAAACTGATTTTTTCTCAAAACATCTCACATTGTCTTAGAAAAACTAGCACCACGTCCAAAAACGTCTACATACATGCATGTGAATTTAAAATGATTTTTTTTCACAAAGACAGTCTACCACATCTCAGAACAACTAGAACCACGTCCAAAAACGTCCACATCCAGATAAAATGTTCGGATTAGGCAAATTTAAAATACATCAAATTCGAATTTCTGAAATCTGAATTTAATAAAAAATTCAGATCTTCTAAATCCGAAATAAATTAAATTTAGATTTAGAAGATCCAAATTTAAACTTATTTTTTCACAAAACATCTCACCTCGTCTAAGAAAAACTAGCACCACCTCCAAAAACGTCTACATACATGCATATGAATTTAAACTGATTTTTTTCCACAAAGACAGTCTACCACGTCTCAAACAACTATAACCACGACTCAAACAACTAGCACCACGTCCAAAAACGTCTACATCCATACATGTGAATTTAAACTGATTTTTTCACAAAACATCTCACCTCGTCTCAGAAAAACTAGCACCACGTCCAAAAACGTCTACATACATGCATGTGAATTTAAAATAATTTTTTTCACAAAGACAGTCTACCATGTCTCAGAACAACTAGAACCACGTCCAAAAATGTCTACATCCAGATAAAACGTTCGGATTAGGGAAATTCAAAATACATTGAATTTGGATTTCTGAAATCCGAATTTAATTAAAAATTCGAATCTTCTAAATCCGAAATAAATTAAATTCGGATTTTAGAAGATCCAAATTTTATTAGATTCGGATTTATAAGATCCGAATTTAATAAAATTCGGATCTTCTAAATCCGAATTTAATTGAAAGCGGACAATTATAAGAAAGAATAGATAGTACAATAATCCAATCCATAACACTTATACCAATATACTAACCTTAATGTATTCATAAAACTTCTATCCAATATACAAATACAATATGACCATAATCCAATTCCCAAATTTAATCCATCGAACATCAAATAAGCAATTCTTCCAATTACATATACCTTTACAGTAATACCTAACCAAATCACCAATGCAACTACACATAATCAATTATACCTATAAGCACTTGTAAACAATTGTACCAATTACATACATATAAACATCATATCATTCCATCGGGGTCACATAGTCTACCAAGCCTTGTACGATCTAATCTGGGATGAGAGACGGGACACCTTGTAGCTCTATGGGTCGTACTTCCACATCTTGTGCATTCATGATCTCTGATCTAAGAGTTTTGTGGAGATAAAACAATTAAAATGACCATATAACTCTTAGAAATGTTCATGATCTTTTAAGTAGGTGTTGTAATAAGATAAAACAAATAAAATGGCCATACAACATCTCAACTCATCTCAGAACAACTAGCACCACGGCCAAAAACGTCTACATCCATTCATGTGAATTTAAACTGATTTTTTTTCACAATGACAATCTACCACGTCTCAAACAACTATTACAACGTCTCAAACATCTAGCACCACGTCCAAAAATATCTACATCCAGACATGTGAATTTAAACTGATTTTTTCACAAAACATCTCACCTCGTCTCAGAACAACTAGAACTACGTCCAAAAATGTATGTGGTGGACCAAAATGTTCATAATCTCTTATCTAAGAGTTTTGATAAGATAAAACAAATAAAATAGCTATACAATTCTTATAAATGATCATGATCTCATATCTAAGACTTGTAATGAGATAAAACAAATAAAATGATCATTCAACTCTTAGATCAAATGTTCATGATCTCTGATCTAAGAGTTTTGTGGAGATAAAATAATTAAAATGACCATATAACTCTTAGAAATATTCATGATCTTGTAAGTAGGTGTTGTAATAAGATAAAACAAATAAAATGGCCATACAACATCTCAACTCGTCTCAGAACAACTAGCACCACGGGAAAAAACATCTACATCCATTCATGTGAATTTAAACAATTTTTTTTCACAATGACAGTCTACCACATTTCAAACAACTATCACCACATCTCAAACAACTAGCACCACGTCCAAAAACGTCTACATCCAGACATGTGAATTTAAACTGATTTTTTCACAAAACATCTCACCTCGTCTCAGAACAACAAGAACCACGTCCAAAAACGTATGAGGTGGACCGAAATGTTCATAATCTCTTATCTAAGGGTTTTAATAAGATAAAACAAATAAAACGGCTATACAATTCTTATAAATGATCATGATCTCATATCTAAGGCTTGTAATGAGATAAAACAAATAAAATGACCATTCAACTCTTAGAAATGTTCATGATCTCTGATCTAAGAGTTTTGTGAAGATAAAACAATTAAAATGACCATATAACTCTTAGAAATGTTCATGATCTTGTAAGTAGGTGTTGTAATAAGATAAACAAATAAAATGGTCATACAACATATCAAATCGTCTCAGAACAACTAGCACCACGACAAAAAACGTCTAAATTCATTCATGTGAATTTAAACTATTTCTTTTCATAAAGACAGTCTCCAACGTCTCAGAACAACTAGCACCAAGTCTCAAAACACTAGAACCACGTCCAAAAACTTCTACATCCAGACATGTGAATTTAAACTGATTTTTTAACAAAACATCTCACCTCGTCTCAGAACAAATAGAACCACGTCCAAAAACGTCTACATCCATGCATGTGAATTTAAACTGATTTTTTTCACAAAGAGAGTCTACCACGTCTCATAACCACTAGGACCACGTCCAAAAACGTCTACATCCAGACATTTGAATTTAAACTGGTTTTTTCACAAAACATCTCACATGGTCTCAGAACAACTAGCTTCACGTCCAAAACCGTCTACATCCATGCATGTGAATTTAAACTGATTTTTTTCACAAAAACAGTCTACCACGTCTTAGAACCACTAGCACCACGTCTTAAAAAACTAGAACCACGTCCATAAATGTCTACTTTCCGACATGTGAATTTAAACTGATTTTTTCACAATAACATCTCACATCGTCTCAGAACAACTAGAACCACGTAAAAAAGTCTACATACATGCATGTGAATTTAAACTGATTTTTTCACAAATATAGTGTACCACGTATTAAAACAACTAGCACCACGTCTCAAACAACTAGCACCACGCCCAAAAACGTCTACATCTAGACATGTGAATTTAAACTGATTTTTTATCAATAACATCTCACATCGTCTCAGAAAAAATAGCACCACGTCCAAATTCACTTGAATGGATGTAGACGTTGTTGGACGTGGTGCTAGTTTTTTGAGACGTAGTTTTAGTTGTTTGGGACGTGGTGGACTGTCTTTATGAAAAAATCAGTTTAAATTCACACACATGAATGTAGACGTTTATGGACGTGGTGATAGTTATTTTTGACGTGGTGCTAGTTATCTTGAACGTGGTGGACTGTCTTTGTGAAAAAATCAATTTAAATTCACACACATGAATGTAGACGTTTCTGGACGTGGTACTTGTTGTTTTTGACGTGGTGCTAGTTGTCTGGGACGTGGTGGACTGTCTTGAAGAAGTATTTCGGGAAGAATAAATTTGGATTTTTCAAATCCGAATCTATGCTTGTGTTTTTCTTATTTTTACCTTTTAGAACTGATTCGGATTTGTAAAATCTGAAACTCTTAATTAATTAGTGTTTCGAATTTTACAAATCTGAGAGGCCCATTTCAGTCTACATATCAATTTTTTTAATTTCTTTCAATCCACACCCTAAATTTCTCGACCCCCTTTGGTCCCGGCCCCAGCACTAACACATAGGGAATAAGATTATATAAAATTTTGATATGGTTAAAAATATAAACTTTTATAACCGTCAATTGTAAGAAAAATCCACTTCTGATCTTTCTTATAATAAAATAAAATAACTCTAATATTAATATCCTATAAAAATTAGTGTGGACAAATTAGAGTAACCTAAATTTTCTAATCCTAAATATTTAAGTAGTTAACTAACTAATTTCCTAACTATCAAATGGACCATGTAATTATCCCATTACAAAAAAAATTAGACTACCGCCCCGAAAAACAAAGTATCTAGTAACTACGAAAATTAAAACTAACCCATCAAGTAAATCAAAGGACACCCTCCTATTCTTTCTTTACTATTTTAGGTTCAAAAATAATCCTTACAACTCCGTTGTTGAATTTCTTGTTATAACTTGGTTGGCTTCGGGAGAAAGGTTACGGACTTGGCTTACAAATAATTTAAACACATCAATTAAATCAACAAAAGGAAGAAGAGTTCGACCGTGGGCAGGGCAACGATCGAGATGGTGGTGGAGACGGCAGCAGATTGGCACTGCACTGTCGGAGTCGCTGCCGTGGGTGTCGGTAGTACGAAGGCCCGCGACGACTGGAATCTAAAGGCGATGAGATTAAGGCTTGAAGGAGATTCGATGATGACTGAATTTTCTGGGGGAGGAGTTGCGGGAAAATGTTGGCGGAGGCCGCCTAACGACTGGAATGGTAGGGAGAAATCCGGTGGTTATGGTGGTGATGGTGGCTGTAATGCTAATAAGGAGGAAAAGGTCTGCTGGCGGCTAATGGTGTTGTGACGGGAGAGGGGATGAAATGAAGATGCATATTAGGGTATAATAGAAATATTAAATGCCTAATTATATCCCCTTAATTAAGTTTCTAAATTTTTGAAATTGATTTGTATCGTAATTGAAATTACTGGATTGCTATTCGTATCACGAATTTGCTATTTGTATCACAAAAAAAAAATAAAAATAAAAATAAAATGACCAAAATACCCTTATGATGGAACATTTTTAGAAAATACTAAGCACGAGACAAAAACGCACCAAAACGCACCAAAATTGCGTTTTGACCACAATCAGAAACGCATAAAAAAACGTTTCTTACATTAAAAAATTAAGTACGATGACGTTTCTGATTATTGAAAACGTCAAAACTTAACGATTTTAACTACAGAAAACGCAACAATTTAACGTTTTTTAATACCAGAAAATGCCAGAAGCATGCGTTTCAGTCATGGCTCGCTCGCTCAAACGGGGCGTTTTTGCCCAGCAGAAACTAAAAAGGGTTCAACTCTTAAACCCCAGCATTGTTCCAAAATTTTTTCTAAAAATTATAGTTCGAAAATGCCAAGTGAGGTAGATTTTTTCGGCAAAAAACGCAGAAATGGACGGAGGAGATGGCGAATCATCATAAAGGCACAGGGCGGGCAAAGGTCTACTGATAAACAAGGTAAAAATCGTTATGAATTTTTGTTTTTTCTGCATTTTAGGGCATAATCGGCCCAATTTTTGGCGTTTATATGCATTGAATCAGTGTTTATTTGCGTTATTTTTGTTAGAAATCTGTGTTTAGGTGCGTTTTAGGTATGTAGAAACGCAATTTGGTATGGATTTTGGTGCAAATAATCGCAACTATGGTGCGTTGCTGGCTGACCGAAACGCCATCGGAAGGCGTTTTGGGGACTCAAAACGCCGTCGGCCGACGTTTTGAGATAATCAAAACGCCATCGGATGGCGTTTTGAGTTATATAAAACGCAAGCCGAAGGCGTTTTGATTAGCTGAAAACGCCGTCGGCTAGCGTTTTATATATTTACAAAACGCAATTATGTTGCGTTTTGTAATATATAAAACGCCGGCAGACGACGTTTTTAGTCGATCAAAAAGTTAATTTTGTGCGTTTCATAGTAGTTAAACCGTAAATAGGTGGTCTTTTTTTTTTTTTTTTTGCTTGAAACGCTGATTTAGTTTGGTTTACAATTTGCACTTATTTAATTTGATTTGAATTCCACAATTGAATTTTACAATATAATAACTTTGATTTATTTATTTATTTATTTATTTATTTAGGGTGGCGCTAAGTTAAAGCCACAAGTAGATAGACAGCGTCCCACAGCTTCTGCTAGAAGGCAGAAGGTACCTGTGACGAGGGGAGGAGGTAGAGGGATAGGTAGGGGTCGTGGTGGAGGTGGGATTGTTATTTCTGAGGGAGGACGGGGAGGTTGTGGACGAGGAGGTGGTAGACGGGGAGTCGGTAGAGGAGTTGGAGGTGGCGATGACTCCTCATTTCAGTTGAGGGATGAGTATTACGATACTACTGATTCCGATGACACTGATGATAGTGAGTATGAGCCTATTGGGCATCAGGAGGAGGATGAGCATCCGCATCATGCGGAGTATGAGCAGTCACGGCAGGAGGAGACTAGTGGGAGTGGACGGCCACTGGAGGATCAGGGTGAGGGGGATACCTACGGAGGTGACCCTTCTCACCCACATGCTGAGAGGACCGTCCGGTATAGGAATCCGGACGACTGCCAGTTCGAGGAGGTGGATCCTGCTTCAGGTACGCGTTTTAATTTATATGTATAATTATTTATAATAAGTAATTATTTTAATTTAATTGTTGATAAAATGAGTTTATTGCTTGACTTAATTGTGTGTTTTTTTATATAGTTCAGTAATTATTTTAATTTGTATATGTATTTGCTTGACTTATTTGTGTTTTTAGTTAATTATTTTAGTTGATTTAGATTACAAATTGCATAAACTAACATGACGTAAAAAACCACCTATCACCATGTTAAAAAAAAAAAAAATTCTGAACACGTTGAAAAACACCTATCATATGTAGTTGCTTATTGTACTTATTTGTTAATTACATTACTTTATTTTGTACTTATCACAATATTCTTGAAATCTAAATTGAATTAATTAATATAATTTAAAATTAAATTAAATTTTTATTTACATGTTCATTTTAATTAGTTAAATTAACTATAAAAAACGTCCAAAAACAACGATCACCACAAACGAACTCAATCTACAATAGTTTCACCAAACACTTATCACAATATCCTAGAAATCTAAATTGAATTAATTAATATAATTTAAAATTGAATTAAATTTTTATTTACATGTTCATTTTAATTAGTTAAATTAACTATAAAAAACGTCCAAAAACAACGATCACCACAAACGAACTCAAACCACAATAGTTTCACCAAACACTTATCACATTATTCTTGAAATCTAAATTGAATTAATTAATATAATTTAAAATTGAATTAAATTTTTTCTACATGTTCATTTTAATTTTTTAAATTAACTATCAAAAAAATGTCCAAACACATCGATCACCACGATGGAAAAAAAAAAAAAAAAACCCCACAAGATTACCAAAATTGAAAGACAACCATCACCACGCACGGAATCAACAATCAACACTTATACCAAACTCTTATCACACAACCAGGACAACTATACCTGAATTAATTGATTTACGTTTAAATTTCAATTTATTTGTTCATACTTGTTTATTTTAAGTTATTTATTTAATTTATACATTTAATTTACATATATATTTATATATATATATATTTTTTGCCAATATAGTTCACCCTAGGAAGCGCGTGAGGCAGGATCGGAGTTGGATAGTTATAGGGCCCATTGAGGGGGGCCCTATAGATGATAGCCTCATACCTAGCTTTTTAGGGCATGTGGTATCTAGATATTGGCAGGAGGGGGTGCCTACTAGATACCACCTTAGATGCCATAATAGAGGTAGCATGTATGACATGTTTGAGCGGTGGATCGCATCCATGACGGTGGAGGGTGCGCAGATTTTGAGCGGGACAGGACTTGGACACCTGCCCCGCATTATGCACCGGAGCATTAATGAGCCTCTCATCAATGCGTTTTTGGAGAGGTGGCAGCCGGATACGAACTCGTTCCACCTCCCCTTCGGAGAGATGACCATCCTCCTACACGAAGTGTGGGAGATTTTGAGGATTCCGGTCGATGGTCGACTTATCACCGAGGTTACACCGGGGTCCGTTATACTGTCATGGTCGAGAGGTTTGCTAGAGATTCCGCCAGAGGAGCATATAGACGGGAATTTGTATAGGAATGGTGGATTTTCTACTCAGCGGGTGATCGAGCGGTGCATGCAGCGGGCCCGGGATGATTCGGATGTGGTCGTCTTAGTATGGAGCCTTATTGGGACTTGTCTGTTTACAGACAAAAGTTCCAATAAGTTTATGCCAGCCCCTGTGATACAGGTTAGGAAGGGGCTGGATCAGATTAGGCAGGAGGCATGGGGTACAGCGACACTTGCATTCCTGTACCACCATCTAGGGTGCGCGAGTCGTCACGGGACACAGAGTTTCGCTGGATGCATGACTCTATTACAGGCATGGATCTACGAGCACTTCCCCGATTTCAGACCCCATCCTATGCCCCTTCCTTTGCATGGCACACAGGCGCGTACATTGAGGTGGGCCATCAACAGCCACCGGGGCACAGAGCAGCACTTGGCCTCCATACGCCTTGCGCTTGACGAGATGACAGCGGACATGGTTAGTAAATATTTAGAAATTTTAACAATTATATTTTGGTTTAATATAGTTTCATATAGTTTATTATTTAAGATTTTTAAATAATTTTCAAATGTCACTTGGATGCCATACGGCCGGGACGCCATTTCGAGGACACCGAGGACCCTGTACCGAGGACTTATTGCGTACAGGGATCACATCGAGCCTTACATGCCAGACCGATGTGTGCGCCAGCTTGGGTATGTCCAGTGGATTCCAGCTCGATTCATCCGTTCTGGCAGGGATACTTACCGCGGCTACACTGGGAGACCATATGTGGTCCGACATGCCGTGGAGTATGCCGAGTCTACATGGGAGGAGTTCGGCACGACATTCATGGGTATCTCCCTCGTTGGCCGACAGCGGACCAGTGGAGCTGTTGCTTGGAGTGCTGCGGTCGACGGCTATTTGGAGTGGTTTCGTCCACGATCACGTCCGCGAGTACTTCTCATCGATCCCCATGTTGTTATAGAGCCACCTCGACCACATCGCGCCGCCTCAGAGTTTGTAAGTATTAATGTTAATTTGTAAATTATTTTTTTATTAAATTCAATTCATTTTATTTTACTCTAATATATTGTTTGTATATTTGTAGTGGATGGGTCGATTTGGTCAGCTACATCATGCATTATTAGATGTAGTGCGGGAGAGTGTTCCAGATCTGTACGAGGAGTTCGCACCTGCCACTACAGATCTAGAGGATGAGTTCGACCGGTCGATCTGATTTTGTATTGTATTATTTATTATCATTGTATAAATGATCAAATATTATATTATTTATTTGATGATTATATTTTATTGTCTTTTTCATACATATGTTGTACTTTATACGTATATTTCATCAAACATCCCACGTACCTAAAGAGTAATACAAATGGCGTTGACAACAAGCAAACAACTTAAAAAAAAAAAAAATTAAACAAATAAAAAAATGACAACACGTTGGAATTTACAAAATTTTACTATAAGGATAATAGTAATACAACATATTTCACATAACAATACACATCCTAGCCATCACGTAGTGCAATCCAAGCATTAAATCTAGCTGCCAAATTTTCTGGCCAATCACCTACACTTTCAGCATGACGCTGATATTGCCAAACAAAGCTCAACGGCGGGATAGGGCACTCATCGACCACATCGACACGTATGTAATGGTTACCATTTACATGGGCAAGCGCTATAACCCTTTCAGGTTGTGTGTCGCCAGTGGAGGAATACAAAGGTAATACAGAATAATTTCCATCTGAACGAGTACGGCTCAAATGTATTACCAGTGCATTTGCATAAGTGGCGAGAGGGAACAAATCCGTTGGTGTAGCCATCCAATGCTGCTCACCACAATCTGTGCCTTCAAAACTTATTCGCCTAAGTACTATAGCCACGTGATCACCATCAGGGGGACTCAACTCCAAAGATTGGAATACTCCCCTATACCTGTCCGGGTCGCCCCCTTTGGGGTCCCGAGATATCTGGCTCTCCAACACTGGCCATGTCAGGGTACATCTCCTCTACATACGCCCTATTCAACAGACGGGCCAAAAAAGACAGACTGGTAGATACTGTAGGGATGACAGTCTCGTTGAAATACCTTAACAAACAAATATATTAAATGTAAACTATTTTAAAAAAGTATCAAATGTCAAATCAATTGAATAGTATTAAAGTTCATATATTTAAAATGCACATGATGTCCTCATCAATGTAATTCGCATCCCCCTGTGAAGGCACAATGGTCAACCTCTTCCAAAACTCATGCACGTGTGGAAGTAGGGGATATTCAGGCAATGACTGTGCCTTGAATATGTCACAAGCACAGGGAATCCCACGTGTCACCTTGGGCACACATCCACATTGCTCGATTACTGCGCCTGCCAACTTATTCTTTCTTCGAACTTCTTTCCTAACCAACTTCAAACAATGGTGTGACACGTACTTGTTCAAATAACAGTATGGAAATCCCTGCATACTTATTTGAGTCGTGGAGATGGAAGCCTCAAGCGAGCCTCCATAATAATGTCAATTAAAAATAAAATGAATTACAACATTTGTAATAAATAGTAGTATAATAAAATTGAATGATATGACCTAATAATGAAAAAAAACTTAAACAATTAAATAATTAAACTAACCCGATGTGAGGGTACAAGTGGCTGAGATGAGAGTCGATCTTTGTGAACAAAGTGTCAAGGGAATTGGTGGAAGAATTAAGCCAATCTTTCATAGCAGCATGGGAAGCCTCTACTCTGTTAATGGAAGTATTACCAAAGTGGAGAAATTGATTTGTCCAAGCACGAACAAATTTCTCCTTGTGAATGAGCCATGTAGTCTCAAGATAATCAACAGCCAACGGCTCAACGCTAAATACTGACGTTTCTACCATGGCGAAATTGTTAAAATGTAGCATTTAAACGCTTCCTAAACGTCATTTTAGCGTGTTTCCCCCTACATTATTTTTCAAAAAAAAATATAACTTTACGGTTCGAAAACTTACCATATCGTGATGATTCGCGTGCTAAATATTCTTTCGACATCAACTGAATGATATAACGAATGTTTTTTAATTTAAGAATTTGTTTGGATTTGTTTTTTGGATAGTTGTTGTGTATAAATTTTTCCTCCAATTCACATGAATATATGTAAACGTTTTTGAACTTCTGTACATGTCAAAAACACACCATTTTTACGAGCGAACCATGGTTAAAACGCACAATTTTAACAATTTGATTGACTAAAAATGCATCATTTTAACGAGCGAACCATGGTGGAAACTTCCCGTTTTGACGTTTTTTACGTCATAAAACGCACCTGTTTAGCATTTTTTATATATGAAAACGTCATTTTGTCTAAATTATGTATGTAAAAAACGTTTTTCCCCTGCGTTTTGGAAGAGAAACAAACGCAATTTTGCCCCTTTTTTAACATAAAATCTGTCAATTTATCAAGAATTTTGTTCATAAGGGCATTTTGGTCATAATTAATATATATATATTTTTTTATGATACAAATAGCAATTTCATGATACAAATAGCAAGTGCCTTGAAATTATGATAACTATCAATCTTTGCACAAACCAATTAGCACTTTCCTAATCTTCTTTAAATTTACTTTTATCTTGATAGGAATCTAATAATCATTAACCGATAATCTATTAAATTATCCAATAAATTCTAATGACTATCATATTATATTATATTATATTATTTTCTTAAATTATTACATTAAAATTATGAGCAAATTTTTGGGTCCTTAGTTACTCTATTACTTTGTTTGTTACCGAGATTAATACATTGTTGATTGATCCACGTGATTAGTGTATGTAAATATTGTATTCAGCATGATACTGTAATTAATTTGATTGATTTAAACATATTTAATTAATTTAGGCATAATTATATACCATAATTATATAGCATAATTTAGGTAACTTTGTACTATATAAGGGCTGCTTAGGCCATATCAAACCAATTCTTCTTCACACTTTTATATGAATATCAGGTGATGCTCTAAGCAACTACTCCCATTACAAGCAAGTCAATATCACAAAAATTATCAACAAACTCTCAAGTTTTTAACTTGGAAAAATAAGGCCAGAAAATGAAGTTCCCAGTCAGCGTTTTGGTGGTGCTATGCCTGTTTTTCCTGGGCCAATTTCAGGAGACAGAGGCAGTGAATTGCGACATATTGGAGCTGTTGCCATGCAAGGATGCAGCGAATCCACCAACCCCACAATGTTGCGCCAAGATAAATGAGCAATTACCTTGTTTTTGCGGATACCTCAGTGATCCTGTTTATGGCCCTTTTTTTAGGAATCCAGATGCCAAGAAATCCGTCGAAGCCTGCGGTCTGAATTGGCCGAGTTGCTAGAAATGTCTTATTCTAGTTCTAGTACATTTAATTCAAGCATTATTGTACTAATTATGTACTCAGTTTGAGATCATCGTCAATAATAATAACTAGTTTTTTTTTTTTTAATAGATGTTCAATACTATTTTTATATTTTTTAATAGCAATTCGGTGATTTTAATTTTGAAACTTTAAAGATAACAGCGTACGAAAAGAAGAGGGAAAGAAAGTTAATTATTTGTCATAGAGCGAAAGAAGGTTTAATCGGAAGATCTGTGTAGAAGGGCGGAGCCACCTCAACCCAGTGGTGGTGGCTCGAGACAGCAGCCGTGGTGCTTGTCTGAGCATGATTAGGTCGGGTTATGGACGGATCTTTTGGGTCGGTTCCGATGGTGAGGGCAGATGATAAGAACCGAAAGAAATGAGGAACAACTCAAAATTTATTATTATTATTATTATATCTAAAAGGATGTTTCTATTGCCCACCCCTTTAAACATTTCTATGCTTTCAATATTAAAAACAAAATTCTTACAATTACATTTTTTATATTATTATTATTATAGTTTTTATTTTTAATAACTTTTATATACTTACAAAATTATAATAATAAATTTAATACTAATAAATATAAATATTTAAAATTATATTTATAATCAATAAATTCTTTAAATATTTATTTTAATTAATTATTAAAATAATATTAACGTGAAAATTTTAAGCTGCAGCGAGGCGCGTGCGTAAGTGTGGTGGATTCAGTTGCTTTGCATTCCAATATGAACTAACACGGTTTTTTTTAATTAATTATCTCATTTTTCTTTTTGTTTAATTAATTAGTTCGATTCGCAATCTAAAATGACGGTCAAAATCCTAAATAGGTTGAACATTCATGAGGAACCGAGTCATAAAATTGATTGAAAAAAATCATGGTATAAATCATGGTGAAAAAAAATTAGGTATGACTAGCAATGAAATGAGTTAATCCGTTATTTTTTAAACTTTTTCGTAAAAAAATACTATAATTTTCAAAAAAAATTAAGTGGAACTAGTATTAATGACCAAAATAAAAAAGAGATCAAAATTGGAATAAATCTCTATTAAAAGGACAAAAAATGGATTTATACGTTATGAAAATATCACATTTAGTCCTAAAAGTTTTTAAAAGTATCAACTTTAGTTTAATTAGAAAAATTTTGCATTCACTTAACGATCTATCACAAACCATTATTTAGTGATTATTTTAAAAAAATTTTGAAATAATTATTTTTAAAATCTAAAATCTAAACCTACATGATTAAAATGAGTCAACACAAGTCAAAATTGTTCGATCCACTGTCAAATAATTAAAATTACAAAAAAAAATTAATTTTACATTGATATAAATGAAAAAAAAAAACTTTTTGGTATTTTTTTAGTATTAAATATTTTAAAAAATAAAATTTTTTATTTTAAAAATTTTTTAGTTTTTAAAAATTATTTTTTAAGTTCCAAAAACTAAAAAAATTTTGTAAAATTAAAACATTTAAATCATTTACCAAAAATTTTTAGTTTTAAATTTATTTTTATTTATATCAATGTAATTTTTTTTTTTTATAATTTTGATTATTTGACACTGGATCGATCGAATTTGACTTTGTTAGACTCATTTTTATCACAGTGGATTTAGGATTTATTATTTGAAAATTAATTATTTACTAAATAATTTTAATATAATCGCTAACTAATAATTTGAAAGAGACTATTGTTAAGGGGCAAGCAAAATGCTTCTGATTAGACTAAAGTTGATGATTTTAGTCAAAATTTGATAATTTCAAACATTTTTAGAACTAAATTTGATGTTTTCAAAAAATTTTAGGATTAAATTTACCATTCTGTTTTTTTAAAATTTTTAATAATTATATCATAACGACCCTATAAATTTTTTATTAGATTAAATTTGTTATATATAAAAACATTAATAACTAAATTTATCGATGACACCAAATTATACTATTACATTTCTTCCCAACCTTTATATATCCATTGTTTATGCATAAATGAACCCATTGTTGGAGTGCTAGCAATTGGGTCTCGGAACGAGTCAATCTTCAAAGGCTCCCAGCATGTAATTGGCTGCAACTTCTTTAGATTACTAACATGAGCTATAGGGCTCTTATGAGTATGGTATAAATAATCATCAAAGCCCCAAAAATTCTTAACCCGTTTTAAATATTCCAGTCAATAATAAAATTTTCACACTGTCAAGACATATATAAAAAAATTATTTACAAAAATGTAAAGAATCCTTAAGATGGTAAATGTAGTAAAGTAAAATCGTACAACCACACAATCTGGTGATTCGAAGAAGACAAAGAAATGGGAATCGTTCAGATTAGGGGTGTAAATGAACTGAGCCGCTCGTGAGCTATTCGCGAGCCGGCTCGGTCAAAGCTTGGCTTGAGTTCGGAGTTGACTGAGCTCGAGCCGAGCTCGAGCTCGGCTCGTTAAGGTAACAAGCCGAGTTCGAGCATGTAATATATAGGCTCGTTAGGCTCGACGAGCCTAACGAGCTTATATATTATTTATTTATTTATTTATTGGGACTTGCTATTTGTATAAAAAAAATCAAAATATTTATGAAATGACGAAAATGGCCTTATGAAGGAAAAAGGTAGAAAATCGCTAAGTAAATATCGAAAATTTTTGGTGCGTTTTTTGTCCCGTACTACAATATCAGTTTTTTTAGACGTTTTTTGACGTGGTTATAGTTGTTCTGAGTCTGAGACGAGTTGAGATGTTTTGTGCAAAAAATCAGTTTAAATACACATGCATGGATGTAGACGTTTTTGGACGTGGTGCTAGTTATTTTTGACTATGTTCTAGTGTTATGAGACGTGGTGGACTATCTTTGGGGAAAAAAATCAGGTTAAATTCACATGAATGGATGATGTAGACGTTTATGGACGCGGTTCTAGTTGTCTTTGACGTGGTGGGTTGTCTTTGTGAAAAAAATTGCTTAAATTCACATGAATGGATGTAGACGTTTCTGGACGTGGTGCCAGTTATTTGAGACGTGGTTCTAGTGTTATGAGACGTGGTGGACTATCTTTGGGTGGGGAAAAAAATCAGTTTAAACTCACATGAATGGATGTAGAAGTTTATGGACGTGGTTCTAGTTTTCCTTGAAGTTGTGGGTTGTCTTTGTGAAAAAAATTGCTTAATTTCACATGAATGGATGTAGACGTTTCTGGACGTGGTGCCAGTTATTTGAGACGTGGTTCTAGTGTTATGAGACGTGGTGGACTATCTTTGGGTGGGGAAAAAAATCAGTTTAAACTCACATGAATGGATGTAGAAGTTTATGGACGTGGTTCTAGTTTTCCTTGAAGTTGTGGGTTGTCTTTGTGAAAAAAAATTGCTTAATTTCACATGAATGGATGTAGACGTTTCTGGACGTGGTGCTAGTTATTTTAGACGTGGTGATAGTGTAATGAGACGTGGTGGACTATCTTTGGTGAAAAAAATCAGAGTAAACTCACATGAATGGATGTAGAAGTTTATGGACGTGGTTCTAGTTGTCCTTGACGTTGTGGGTTGTCTTTGGGGAACAAAATAGCTTAAATGCACACGAATTGATATAGACGTTTCTGGACGTGGTGGAAGTTATTTTTGACGTGGAGAAAGTGTTATGAGACGTGGTAAACCCCTAAAAAAATTATAGTGATATAATAATAAAAATACAAATACTTGTGAATAAAATATTATTATTACTGTAAATTGGAGTATTACATATGAAGTCACTGTTAGCAAAAAAAAAAAAAAAAATAAACAAAAAATTTAGCAACTTCATGAACCCTCTCGTACACTTGTTCTGCTCAATATTATTCTTCAGGAACTGGAACCTTGGGATGCTCTGTTAAAATCCATGTAAACTCTTAGAATGCACAAATAAGAGAAGCTAAAAAAATATAGGATTGAGCTTACTTTGATGAAATTGTAGACGTTGGAAGATAAATTTCTTGATAGGTCTTATCTTTCTGTAACAAAATAACAAATATAAAGAAACAGTGTTACCACCAACTTAGTAAATAAATGAAATGAAACTAATCAACTTTATTAGTAAAACTTACTTTCATCTTGTGTTTAATTCCATTGGAGTATCTAAGCCAATCCCCTCCACAAAGTAAGACCTGCACTGTCTCAGGGGAAAGTGAGGCACGATAAGAATCAATCACCCTTGTCCCCGCACTGAATGTTGCTTCAGAAGCCACTGAACTTACAGGGATAGCTAAAATATCAGCTGCCATCTTAGATAATATAGGATACTGTATCCTATTGATCTTCCACCACTCTAAACAAGAAAAATTTTCAGGAATCTCATTGTTCTTGAGGCGTGGCTTTTCTAAATAGTCTACCAATTCAGATTTTTTAGGCTCCACTGTCTCAATTTGTGCACAATATTCATCAAAATCATCCCACTTACCCCGCGAGGAAAGGTGCTGCTGATTTTCAGAACTACTAGTAGGACCAAAACTATCAGAATTCGCCGGAAGTAAACTTCTGCTGCTAGAAGTATTTTCAACCACATACCCTTCATACAGCCGATGAAGTGCATCTTTCACCTTAAAAATGTTGTCTTGTGCCTCACCCCCAGAATATAGTTTAGGAAAACAAAATTCAACAGCAAGCATTTTCATTGTTGGATCAAGCACTGCAGCTATAGCCATTAACAAATTACACTCCCCCCAATATTTGTCAAACTTATCTTTCATCTTGCCAACTAATTCTCTAATGAAATCATCTTCATGATAAGCATGCTTGTCCAATGTTGATTTAATTTTCTGAACTTCTTTCAGAAACAAATTGGAGGTAGGATAGTCAGTACCTGAAATGATATGCGTTGCTGTCCAAAAATTTTCCAAAATAGAGCAAATCTTTTCAGCTTTATCCCAATCTTCTTTTAAAGGGCAGTAAGAATAATTGAGATCACGGTTGCTCAGCATTTCAAAAACCTCCCTAAACTTGAGGGCGCAACTCAACATCTCAAAGGTAGAGTTCCATCTTGTCTTGCAATCACGAATCAATTTTCTATCTTTCAATGATAGTTGTTGTGCAATCTCTGTAAATTGAAGACGTCTGACCTCTGAACGATTAACATATTCCACGCTTTCTCTCACATCTTCAATAAGATCTCCTATCTGCTTCAATCCATCCTGAACACATAGGTTCAATATATGTGCACAACAACGCACATGAAATAACTTTCCTCCACATGGCAAGACTCTTGACTTTTGAATGGTATTCTTCATATTTTCAAGAGCAACATTATTACTGGAAGCATTATCAACAGTAATACTGAATACCTTTTTCTCAATATCCCAATCCTTCATGCATTTGAATAATGCATCACAAATTTGGATACCTCCTCTTGGTGGTGGAATGTTGATGAAGCTTAAAACTCTCTTCTGCAATTTCCAAGAGAAGTCAATCCAGTGGCCAGTAACAACCATGTATTCAATCTTTTGATTCTTGGATTTCCAGCAATCCGTAGTCAAACTTATCTTGCTAACTCCCGCAAGACTTTTCTTTAACTTCTTCTTTTCAATCTCAAATATTTTGTAACAGTCAGATCTATACGTGTTTCTAGAAATTTTTTTCCACTCTGGATGTCCTCGCTTCATCATCAAGTTAAATCCATCCTCTTCCAAAATGGTAAATGGATGCTCATGCATCATAATCCAATGGGAAGCTGCCTCTCTCATTTGTTCCATGTCAAACTTACCAGAATGCAGAAGAGACATAGAAGTTGATGGCAAATCAGTTGGCATAAAATTCAACTTTTGTTGTTCAGAAGATACCTTCAAATTCAGTTTTCTCTTCACACATCCATCTCTGTGTCTCAACAAACTACTTGTGGCCCCTAAAGTACGAACAAGTATAGTATGACAATGGAGACATTTTGCTTTCTTCTTCCCATCCTCTATGCATTCTTCAAAATCATCCCAAACTTTTGAAGTTTTCTTCCTTTTATTGGTTTGAAAAACCTCTTCATTTTCTACTGCGGTATCTTTCTGCTCCCCAAAACCATGTGATCTTGCTGAATTCAACTCCATATCTCTCACAGTGTTGGTTTGATTTTGAAGTTCATCATCCATCTTGTTACTTTCTGCAACACCACTAGCACTTGTAGTTAGGGGAGGAGGATTTCCTGTACTCATAATGACGAACTCAACTGCAAGACAAAAAATTCAAGATCTCAAAGGTTTAGCCAAATAAAAAAAAATAGAATGCAAGAATAAAATTCAAGATCACAAGACACCGGGAGGCGGTGGTTCGCGGTGGAACACAGTGGCGGCAAGGGTTTATACCAAATCGAAATCCGACTAACAAAATCAACACCAATCGGTGGGTTTTGCTCGCAAGTATATGAGGAGTATTCCAATGGTGACGTGCGACCCGAAACACGGCAGGGAGGGAGTGGTCAGAAATGGTGGTGCGAAGCGACGGGGAGAAAGAAAATTGGGCAGAGAGGGATATCGGCGAGTAAATGGCGGGAGAAATGAATTAGGAGAGGGATATCTGCGAGGAAATGGCGGGAGGAATGACTTAGGAGAGGGATATCGGCGAGGAAATGGCGGGAGAAATGACTTAGGAAGAGGGATATCGGCGAGGAAATGGCGGGAGAAATGAATTAGGATTAGGGTTAAAGGATAGTTACTTACTTGCCTACAAAACAAAAAATTTAAAAAATATTAAAAATATTTAATATTATAACATAAATTAACACGTTATGGGACGTAACTGGACGTTTCCGGACGTGGCTGGACGTAGCTGGACATAGATGGACGTATCTAGACGTGGCTATAGTTGTTTTGGACGTAGAGAGACGTGGTAGAATATGTCCTGTGAAAAATTCAGCTAAAAGTCACACGCATGGATGTAGACGTTTCGGGACGTGGTGCAAGTGATTTTTGACGTGGTTCTAGTCGTGCTGACACGTCTACATATATTCATGTGAATTTAACTGATTTTTTTCACAAAGACAGTCTACCACGTCTCAGAACAACTAGCGCCACGTCTCAAAACACTATAACCACGTCCAAAAACGTCTACATCCATGCATGTGAATTTAAACTGATTTTTGCACAAAACATCTGAAATCGTCTCAGAACAACTAAAAACACGTTAAAAAACGTCTACATCCATTCATGTGAATTTAAACTGATTTTTGCCACAAAGACAGTCTACGACGTCTCATAACACTACCACCACGTCTGGAAACGCTATAACCACGTCCATGAACGTCTACATCCATGCATGTGAATTTAAACTGATTTTTGCACAAAACATCTGAAATCGTCTCAGAACAACTAAAAACACGTTAAAAAATGTCTACATCCATTCATGTGAATTTAAATTGATTTTTGCCACAAAGAGAAATGATCATGATCTCATATCTAAGAGTTGTAATGAGATAAAACAAATAAAATGACCATTCAACTCTTAGAAATGTTTATGATACCTGTCAATTTTTTTGAAGAAGTTTTGTTGTTTTTTAAATGGTTTTGGAAAGTGAATGGCTCACCACGTCCATCCACGTCCCACAACGTCCAGTAAAATACTAACGCAACGTCTAGTATGCAAAGAGAAAGTTTAAGATACTGATATTTGAAGAAAAAAAATGAAATTTTATTAAAATTATTATTACAACTCATTGCTATCTACACTTGAGGCATCATCCTCGTCAAGCAGAATGGCAGAGATGTCTCCAAGATATTCAGGGAGTGGAACCACTTCATCATGATGGGATTGTAGGATTCCAGACATTTCGCACATGTCCATGACGAGGCTGGGGTAAAGAATACTCCGAGTCCACCTATTTGATAAGCCAACATCTTCCATGTAGTATTTGATGATGTTGCCCCAATTGATACTTTTTCTTGCATTTGTTGCAATTAAAAGTGCCAAACCGAATGGCTTGGAGACATGTCCTGCAGCGACATTGTAACGAAGGAACGTGTACAATATTTTTGCAAAACTGTTCAGATCTTCCAATCTGATCGTCTAATAATTGTTTGGGACGTTAATGTTTTGCTTTAATACTGCTCGGACTTCATCCATGGTTGGTTGGAAACGGGCAATATCATCATGTTTTAAAGAGTGAGGACCCAAGTTCCTGATGCTCAAGTGGGCGTTGATGGCTCGAGTAGTTATTCTGATTGAATGTTCTCTGACGTAAACTGTATTTAGTCTATTTCTATTATGCAGACCATCATAGAACTCTAGGACCAGCGATCTGTTTACGTGTTGGTCGTTCATCGGCATCAATCCACTCCAATGATTTCTGAAGAGAAATATTCGGAGTTCAGAATGAGGTTCTACGCTGAACATATGTTTCATTGGCATTTGTTCAAGCGGGAGTGATGGAGGCATTGGTGGTTGCGGGTCTTGGTTTTCTTCGAATATGTTCATGCTTTCAAGAATATAACGACTGGCCATTGGAAAGTGAAGAAGTTTTTGGGATTGGTGTGTTTGATAGGGAAGAAGGAAAGCGAAGTAATTTTTAAGTTCTACGAAAGTGAATGTGAAACATTGTTTTAGCATTAGTTTTATAGGAGTGGATAGTTTTCTTGTTTGAAACGAAGGTATGCATGGAAAGTCGTACGGTTTTTTGTTCGATGCAGTTAATGAAGTTTTAAAGAAGCGTCTGTTTGTATACTCAACGTCTCTACAATTAGGCAGAGAAGTTTTAAAGACGCGTCTTTAATGAAGTTTTAAAGACGCGTCTGTTTGTATACTCAACGTCTAAACACCACGTTTCCGGACGTGGCTGGACGTAGCGGGACGTAGCTGGACGCATATAGACGTGGAGATAGGTTTTTTGGACGTTGAGATACGTGGTAGACTACGTCCTGTGAAAAATTCAGCTAAAAGTCACACGCATGGATGTAGACGTTTCGGGACGTGGTTCTAGTTGTGCTGACACTTCTTCTACATCCATTCATGTGACTTCCACAAAGACAGTCGACCACGTCTCATAACACTAGAACCACGTCTAAAAACACTATAACCACGTCCAAAAACGTCTACATCCATGCATGTGAATTTAAACAGATTTTTTGCACAAAACATCTCAAATCGTCTCAGAACAACTATAAACACGTAAAAAAAACGTCTACATCCATTCATGTGAATTTAAACTGATTTCTGAAACAAAGACAGTATACCACGTCTCATAACACTACCACCACGTCTGGAAACACTATAACCACGTCCATGAACGTATACATCCATGCATGTGTATTTAAACTGATTTTTGCACAAAACATCTCTCAACTCTTCTCAGAACAACTAGAAACACGGAAAAAAAATTATGATGTGGACCGAAATGTGCATAATCTATTATCTAAGTGTTTTGAAAAGATAAAACAAATAAAAAGGCTATACAATTCTCAGAAATGATCATGATCTCATATCTAAGAGTTGTAATGAGATAAAACAAATAAAATGACAATTCAAATCTTAGAAATGTTTATGATATCGGATGTAAGTGTTTTGTGAATATAAAACAATTTAAATGAACATATTACTCTTAGAAATGTTTTGATTTGATCTTGTAACTTGTAACTTGTAAGTATGTGTTATAAATAGATAAAACAACTACAATGGCCATACAACATATCAACTGGTCTCAGAACAAATAGAACCACGTCAAAAAAAAATGTCTACATCCATTAATGTGGATTTAAACTGATTTTTGCCACAAAGACAGTCGACCACGTCTCATAACACTAAAACCACGTCTCAAAACACTAGAACCACGTCTAAAAACGTCTACATCCATGCATGTGTATTTAAACTGATTTTTGCACAATACATCTCAACTCGTCTCAGAACATCTAGAACCACGTCCATAAACGTCTACATCAATTTATGTGAACTGAATTTTTTCCACAAAGATAATCCACCACGTCTCAGAACAAGTAGCACCACGTCCAGAAACGTCTACATCCATTCATGTGAATTTAAGCTATTTTTTTCACAAATACAACCCACCACGTCAAAGACAACTAGAACCACTTCCATAAAGACGTTTCTGGACGTGGTGCTAGTTGTTTTTGGAAATGGGCCAAGTCCATGAGACGTGGTGGGCTGTTTTTTTGTGAATAAAATCGTTTTAAAATCCCTACTAGCAATTAGCTTTCACGCGCGCGCTCCGTCACTAATACCTCCTCAAAACCCTTGCTGCTGTAGTTACCTTTTTTAAAAAAAAACCTTCCTTCCTCCGCTCAAAAACTTCCATATCCGCAATCGATCAAAGTCTGAAAACAGCGATTTCGTTTTCTTATTTTCAAAAAAGCCATACAAACTTAGTCTCCGACGAAATTTCCGACGAAGAAGACCAAAAAAACACGACTCCGTCCTGCTACGTCCTGCTACGTTCAATCCCAGCCCGACTCCGTCCTGCTACGTTCATCGGAACTTCGTTCTTCAACTCCAAAAAAACAACATTCAAGCAAAAAACAGGTAATACGTCGCAAAAATTACTACATCGTAAACTATGAACTATATTTTAATGCAATTAATGGATTTACGAAACCCTATTTTCCCGTAGTTGCTGCGTTTGATTTTGGTTGTATATTATGATGCTATAATCGTGTATTACCCTTAAAATAATGCTCTATTACTATCAAATATGATATATTGGTGTTTACTGGACGTTTCATTGTGTTTTTTATCTGTGTTTGTATGTACTGAAATTATAATTGTGTGTTTTCGGACGTGGCGCTACTGTTTTTGGACGTGGCGCTACTGTTTTCGGACGTATAAAGACGTGGTACCTACTATAGTGGACGTTGCGCGGCTGTTTGTCAATTATTTTTCTGAAAAAATTAACTTTGTTCTTGTGATACTGGACGTTTCAGTATTTTTTATGGAATTTAGTAGATAAACAATGTCTTTGCTGTCTGTATTTGTGAAAGAATAATAAATTTTTTTGTGTATGTTTTCGGACGTGGCGCTATTGATTTTTCTGACGTATTGGGACGTGGTACCTATTATAGTGGACGTTGCGCTTCTTTTCCTGTTCAATGCAGGATGGTTAACAAAACAGAACAAAATAGAAAACTTGTGTTATATGATTGTGATGATGATTTTGTCACACCATCATCAGCATCAGAAGATGATTCTTCTGCCTCACCAAGCCAGCATGTGTCTCCCACAGAAAGTGAAGATGAATCACAAATACCACTAAACCAATATTTGCTGAAAAAAAGAACAGCCAGCCCAAGCCCTAAAATTTCTGAACAAGATCTAGCAACCCTTGTACAAGCAGCAACACAACACATCCTTGAACCTGAAAAACACAAACAGAAACCTCAAAAACAGCAATCCAAAACCAAAAAACAACCAACACAAAAACAACCCGTAGCCAAAAAAACACCAACAAAAAAGCCAACAAAGAGACCAAGAGATGAAATTGAATCAGAAGAAGATGAACTACAACAGAGAAAGAAACAGAAAGCAAAAAAAACAGCAGCAAAAAAGAACACTACACCAGAAAAAAAATCAACAAAAAGACAGAGAGTTGAATCAGGTATGTATGAGGATGTGTTCGGACGTTGTAGCCTTTTTCATGACATATGAGGACTTTGTATGTGGGCTAAGATTTATTTATTCATTTTCAGAACATGAAGAAGAAGAAGCAGAACATATTAAATTCCAAACAAGGACAACAACTGCTGGATTGTACAAGCTGACTAGAGTGTTGTCCGAGGTTCAAAGAGAGGCAGTAAGAGAGATTGGACTGGGATCATTGCTGGAAGTAAATCTAAAACAAGTCCCATGTTCTTTGGGAGAGCATCTCTTGCAGCGTTTTGATCTCGCAAGCATGTCAATCAGATTGCAAAGTGGAAGTTTGAAAATAGAAGAAGAAGATGTCCATCACGTGTTCGGAATACCACTTGGTGGTATTAGGGTTGAAGAATACACACATTATGAAGAACACAATGAAGAATACAAGAATGACATGAACAACTTCCATTCAAGGCATACAGGAACAATTGACAAGACAACCGGGAAACCAAGAAAACCAACCACCACACAACTTGCAGCATATATCAAAGCAAACAGAGAATATGCCAATGATAACTTCAAGATTGACTTCACAATCTACATGGCAACAACTCTGCTTTGGGCTTTCCAGGACCTTGGATGTCGACAAGCAATACTGAAGAGCATAAAAAATGTCAATGACATCAGAAATATGAACTGGTGCGAGTTCACAATCAGAGGTTTGAAAGAATCGGTAGAGCTTTGGAAGGAAAAGAGATCCATGTTTAGAGGATCACTCCCCTTCCTTGTGGTAAGTATTTGAAACGTTGTCCACTTTAAATCATCATTTTTTCAGACGTAGCTAACTATAACTTTTTCATTTTTCCAAAGCTACTCTATCTGGACAGAGTCAGACTTGCTGGTGATGCCCTACGTCCAACAAACACCACTCTACTCTCCTATTGGGACATAGAAAAATATAACAAAAGAGAGACAAAGGAGATTAAAAGGTTGGGAGGTTTTGGAAGGGCAAGAATAATTTCAAGAGAAGATCTCCAAAAAGAACAACAACCTGGAGAGCAGCAAGAAGAACAACACAACCACAACGTGCAACATGGAGACCAACAAAAACAGAAGGAACCTGAATACCAACATCAGGTAATATTCAAAATCAAAAAATAATACTTTCATTACTTTTTTTAGACGTATTTGGACGTGGTGGCCATATATAAAGACGTGGTGGCTATATATACAGACGTGGTATATATTATTCGCTAACAAATTTGATATTTTACAGCCTGATGATGATGATTATGATGCCGAGATCATCAGAGATAAAGAAATGCCAGAGATGGAAGATCAGGTAAATTTCAAAATCCAAACAATTTCTCTTACACATTTACTGGACGTATTTGGACGTGGCGACTGTGTACACCGACGTGGCGACTGTGTACACCGACGTGGCGAATGTGTACACAGACGTGGCGAATGTGTACACAGACGTGGCGAATGTGTACACAGACGTGGCGAGTATTAATTCAATCACACTTACGCCCTGTGTTGTTTATATTTGATTTTGTATAGCCTGTTGAAGCAAAGATCATAAGACTGAATCAAGAATTGAATGGATTATCTAAAGGATTGACCAACATTATCCAACTTGTGGACGATACAAAGGAAATCCAAGATAATCCAGCATTGATGATGCTTCATATGATGTGCAAACAAATGGCAAATCTGTTCAACAATGAGAATAAAGAAACAGTACAATATGAACAAGATCAAATTGTACAACGTCAAGCTGCCACTGAATTTGTTGCACCATTGTTGAGTGAAGTTGAAAAGATGTTCCAGAAGCATCAAGAAGAACTCAACAAGAAGTTTGCTGATACAAACACAGCAACAACCAATCTGAGTCAAGAACTTAAACAGGAGATGGAGAAGAAGATTGCAGCATATGAGAAGCCACAGAGTCAAATTCAACAAGAAAACAACAACATTGCTGCAATCCTGACTCAGATTGCAAAGATTGAACAACAACAACAGGAGACAAACAATCTCCTGAACAAGAGGTTTCAAGAAGTTAAAGATTCTATGCCAAGCTTCAACCTGGGCATAGATTTAACTACTCAGAATGAGCAAATGCCAGTGCCAATGCCAAGGAACCTTGAAAAGGAACATGATGCTTCTCAGGCACAACCAGAGGACGAAATCAGAAAGTAAGTAATACTATCATTCATTTACTAGTATTATAATATTGTTACTGATAGGGTAGACGTAAATAGACTTGTCTAAACGTGGTACATTTTAAATGTCTACAGAATCATCATGGATGAAGAAGACAATCCTCTGGAAATAGCAGACACAAAGCCAAATCCAAAGCATCGTCAAATCCAACTTCCATTGGCACTGAGGAGTCCATTCTATTGCTACATAAAGCCTCCAACGAAGGAAATGCCAGATTTAAAGCTTTCTAAAAAGGAGGAAATCATGACAAACTTTGCATTCCTTATAAAGGATACAAAAAGAGGTATCCCTTGCGAAAATGGGTAAGTACATTCAATTTCCATATTTCAATCATTTGACACAACACATAGTCATCAGGCTGTACACACTTACACAGTCGCCACGTCTGTTTACACAGTATGCACGTCTGTGTACATAGTGACCACGTCTGTGTACACAGTCGCCACGTACAACTACGTGTTACTAACCACGTCTTACTAACTCTAATATCAATGCAGGCAAACACTTTACAGCTATGGAACCCTGGGACTGACTAGATTAGATTTCCACAACATGTCAATCAATAAGTGGCTATCTAACAGTATGGTGGATGCATGGTGCAACCACATGAACTACATCAGAAGCTTTCCTGGGAAAAAAAGGGACAATACTGATTATAAAAGGTTCTTCTTCACAACAAGATTTTCGGTAAGAACATTTAAATTGGTACTTCTATTCACTTTTAATGGACGTGGTGTGTATTTACAATCTCAATTCATGCAGACAATTTGGACTGGCGAAGGAATATTCAAAATTTCTTCAAAAGAAAAACAAAAAAAAATTTTTCGTGACTGGATGATTGAAGAACTTGCACGAAACCACAGAACCTTGGATGGTTTCAATGCAGACATTGTAAGTACATTTACAAAACCATTCATTAACAATCAATTCATTAACATAAACTAATTCTTTTTTTATTCACTCCCAGGTTTTCTTCCCTCTCTTGGACCACAAGCACTTCACCTTGCTTGTGATCAATTTTGCATTTGAAGTAGCCATGGTAATCAACAACTTACCTCCGAATCCCAATCACAAATTGCCAAAGGACATGCTTCAAATGTTACTTGCAATACTTTCGGAACAATCAAGTGAAAACCCCAAATACAAAGAGATGAAAGGTATTGATATACTATTCCCTGCTGCAAAATGGCAAGATGCAACAAACGTGAACGATTGCGGTATATACTGCATCAGGTAATATTACTTATTCTCTACGTATCTTGACAAGGTAGCTAGTATTTATTTACTTAAACTGAAGTTCTTTTCACAATCAGGCACATAGAGATGCATGGAGGGGATATGGAACTGGCTTATGATAATCTCCTGATGAAGGCTAAAGAGGACAAAAACATCATGATCACATTAAGAGCCAAGTATGCATACAACATCCTCATGTCTCCAACAAACATGCTCAAGGATGAGGTCAAGCAAAATGCACTGGAGTATTATAAGGAGAACTATCATACCTTATCCACCATGCCACAAGAATCTTTGCCTCCTCCAAAAGAAGATAATGGAGAAAATGAAGAATATCAAACATTTGTGGTGAATCGACCAGCAGCAGGGGCACACCAAAAGGGAAAGCCAAGGGGTAGGGGAAATTAGATAGCATGCCACATCCAGTCACGTTCCAAAACGTCTTATATAAATACTACCCATTTTTGAAATATATATATAATTTTTCCTTATAATAATTTCTTGAATATCTTAATTAATTAACACATTTTGTATACTGCTTTACAAGAACCACGTCTCAAAACACTAGAACCACGTCTAAAAACACTCGGACCACGTCCAAAAACGTCTACATCCAGACATGTGAATTTAAACTGATTTTTTCACAAAACATCTCAACTCGTCTCAGAACAACAAGAAACACGTCCAAAAACGTCTACATACATTCATGTGAACTTTAACTGATTTTTTTCAAAAAGACAGTGTACCACGTCTCAAAACACAAGAACCACGTCTAAAAACACTAGGACCACGTCCATAAACGTCTACATCCATTCAAGTGAATTTAAGCTATTTTCTCAACAAAGACAACCCATAACGTCAAAGACAACTAGAACCACGTCCATAAACGTCTACATCCATTCATGTGAGTTTAAACTGATTTTTTTCAGTAAAGATATTCCACCGCGTCTCATAACACTAGCACCACGTGGTGGACTGTTTTTTGGTGAAAAAAATCAGTTTAGATTCATACGAATGGATGTAGACGTTTCTGGACGTGGTGCTAGTTATTTTTGACGTGGTTCAAGTGTTATGAGACGTGGTGGACTATTTTTTGGTTAAAAAAATCAGTTTAAATTCACACGAATGGATGTAGACGTTTCTGGACGTGGTGATAGTTATTTTTGACGTGGTTCAAGTGTTATGAGACGTGGTGGACTGTCTTTGGGGAACAAAATCAGTTTAAATTCACTGGAATGGATGTAGTAGACGTTTCTGGACGTGGTGAAAGTTATTTTTGACGTGATTCAAGTGTTATGAGACGTGGTGGACTGTCTTTGGGAAAAAAAATCAGTTTAAATTCAAATGAATGAATGTAGACGTTTATGGACGTTGTTCTAGTTATCTTTGACGTTGTGGTTTGTCTTTGTGAAAAAAAAATAGCTTAAATTCACACGAACGGTTGTAGACGTTTCTGGACGTGGTGCAAGTTAGTTTTGACGTGGTGCAAGTGTTATGAGACGTGGTACACCCCTTAAACAAAATCAGACAAATTTATATTAAATTTAATGAGCACTTTGTCAAACTCAAAATCGAGTTTGGCTCGCGAGCCTAGCTCGCGATCTCGATCTCGAGCTTCACAATTCTTAAACGAGCTCGAGCTCGAGCTCCAAAAAATGAGCTCGAACGAGCTCGAACTCGAGCTCGAACCCCTTCATATTTAGACGAGCCGAGCCTGAACATAGGTAAATTCGAGCTCGGCTCGGCTCGTTTACACCCATGGCGAAAAACTATATAACTTTTAGTCGTCCTTTTGCTCTCAGGTGCAGCAAAAAGCTATTTAAAAAACCATTTGGTTACGTTTCTTGAAAAAAAATAATTAAAAAAACAAAAAACGACTGCAAAAGGGCATAAAAGACAAAAAAAGCAAAAACTGTAAAAAGTGTAAAAAGGCAATAAGTGTGTTTTTTTGACATTCAAATCTGTGAATAGCTAAATGGATGGGATCTATGCTGTTTCATCAGCTATGGTAAAGGGAGCAGGAAAATTTACAGTAACGATTTACCAAGAGAGCCCTGCAGTAGGGCTGCTCTCTTCTGTCTATACTGCTTTTGTACGACACTATAAGAGTGTTTTCTTCCCGAAATGGTAAATCAATCTGCAGTTAAGGCTATTTGTATTTCAAAGCATACCACTTTATCATTTCAGGCACCTCGCTTAGAACAATGATCATATTCTTCAATGGCTAGCTTTCTATGAACATGATGAGATATGGTCAACTTGTCCATCCGCTACAAGCTCATATCCTCCGGCAAGCTGATTTCCAGAAAATACAAGCTGCAGAATATAGGAACCAAACTTTTAATTAGATATAGCATTTGCAGGGTTTACTGATGAGAAGAGAAGCAATATAGTCGTCGTCTTATCTGCCCTCCTTCGGCAACCATCCCTGCAGGGCTGCAGGTTTTTTTCGTTTCAAGGAGGATCGACATACCGTCGCATTTTTTCTATTTTAGTGCATCATAGCATAGAAAACAAGAAGTATCTTCTAGCAGACTTTTAAGGTGTGCTTTTAGTAAGCATCTAGGAAATCTGTCGCCTACCTGGCAGACATGAATGCCATCCCAAAGAATACAGCTTTAACAGCTTGCTTTTGTCCGGCGTAATCAAATGCTAATGGCAGCATTTCATGCAAGGTCAGGAAGGCCATCACTCCTCCAACTGCAAAGCACGAGAAATGGGAGATATTTGTTACAAATCAAATACAATATCACCTTGATCTTCAAAGAGTCGGGAAACAAGAAGATAACCTGATCCAAGAAGACCTTCCAAAACTTCAGGACTTAAGCTGCTAGGAAATAAGTATGCTGCAACAAACTTGAAGGATGAGAAACTCCAAACTGAAGTCTACTTCTGTTACTTAACAAAGACAAAATTGCTGAATTCAGACGCTTGAATCAAGAGCTAGAAACAAACCTACTATAATGACACCAAGAGGCTCAGCAAAACCAGAAAGAGTTGCAAGTTTGAACGCCTTCCATTTACTGGGATAAACATAGAATCACATTTCATAAGCAGGAACTACACAATTTTTTAGAGCCTGCGGCAATACTAAACAACAAATTCCATTAACTCGAGAAGAACGGATTTTTTTCTCTGAAAGCTAGAGTAAAACTCAATAGTGCCATTTCTTCACCTTTGCGTTGCAAAATAAACAGGAAGCGCTACAGCAACACCCTGTGCAGCAAAAAGAGATGGTTCTTTTGTGCTTAATATCAACTTAAGAAATATATGTGCAAGAGAGACTTGAGCACCAAGAAATACGACAGAACAGAGGTATGAAATTCATAAAAAGAAATGCTACAGAAAGAAAGTGTTGTAGATTATATGGCCATAACAAGAGTTCTCTGTCTACACACTTTCTCAGCCGTGGTTTGTCCGTAATTACAATTTACGGTACTCCTAACAATTTGACTAAAATACTTACATCTTAGAAAAATTCTATCCAAAATGCATCAGGCTAAACAGCATTGGAAGTCTTCTATGCAAATGCATTGTATTTCAAATTCCATATAGCAGAACTGAGGTCTTAGCAAATATGAGAGATATGAGCAAACTTTTGATGCATGATATGGACAACAAACTTTGAAGCTGATAAGTGCAGTTGTCAAAGTACATTCCATTAACTATCTTTTACTGATGTTATCATGTCTCTGAATATTTATGCAACTGATAAAATACAAGGTTAACCATGTAATCTCACTGCCAATCGTCATGTGTATTTGCTAGCTAAAGTCATATAAATCAACAGGTCACAAGCATTGGTTTTATTCAAAAAATTGCACAGTCATGGCCATGTTCAGAGAAGATCAGTAGTATAAGAATAAGAACCAGAATAAGGCAACTTCCATGTAAAAGACATAGACCCAGATATACCAATTAATGAAGGTGTATGCGGTCTCTACCTCAGGAATATTGTGCAAGGCAATAGCAAGAGCCAGATTTAGACCAACTCGAAGCCCCTAACCAAAGCAGGACAGTAATCAGTCAAACAGGAATTTTAATTCATCTAATCTTTTAAGAATAAATTGATTTCAAAGCTTTATTTAAATCTCAGCACTTGCTTAAGTGAAATTGACAAGGTAGAAGAGGTACCTTCATTGATCCAAGAAAAACCGCCATTCCCTCTGGAAAATTATGCAAGCTTATTCCTAATGCAGAGGGAAGAAAGAAGATGAAATTTCCATGTTTGACCAAAATAAATATTACAACTAAAACTTTCCGCAAAAGAATTCAATTATGAACAACGAAATTTTTAAAATTTACAAAATGAAAGAAAAGAGAAACATGGGTAGAGATGTTTAAACTTGCCACCCAAATGGAAAAGAAGGGAAAAAAGTTCAGTTGGCTTTAAAAAATTTGGTTACTTTCTTAAAAATATGTGGTTCGTATTGGAACAGGTAGTTTGAAAAGGAAACAAGGGTACACTCAAATACAAGAAAAGGGCACCATAACTGGCTCTGACATTTACTTCACTTCACCACGATATACAATCAAATGATCAGCAGGAAGCTGCAGAGGCTTCTAACAATGATGGTAATTTTTCCAAAACCAAAGTAGCCTTTCAACTTTCAATATCAATGGAACCAACATGATGTGTAATATGCCAGCGAAAGACTCTTGTCATAGAAAAGCTTGGATGATACCGAAACTGACTACATAAGACTTTGTACAGTAGAAGTTCTAATGATAAAGCATCCAAAGTCCAATATGTCTATCCTTCATCCTAAAAAAGGATACTCAGAATAAACTGACTTAAGCACATCCAACTAACACTCATAGAACAAGATAAGATAATGATACTAAAGGAAGAAAAAAAAAGGTCCTAGAGGAGCCATTTGGATTCTAACAGAGAGGCCCTAATGTCCAGCAAGTAACATTTAGAATAATGAAAATGAAACTGGGATGCAATTCTCACAGAATGGTCCATTGCACACATCATGCATCCATACACATTAATAAAGATCAAACTGTGAACTAATCCAAAAATAAAACTACACACATATTGCATCAAATCACAATGATCGGGACAATGCCATTTACTCATAATAAATTCATTTAACCAACTGGTATATCTGATTCTGAACGCAACCATAGATACACTTATATTAGGGATGAAGGTTCCATATAAAACAGATATAGAAGTAACATATTATTAACTAAATATATTCTACAAGGAAAATTTTAAGATCAATATCACAAACTGACCTATTGCTGTGATGATTCCACTAAACAAGACTTGCCGTCGATGCTTTTTCATTAAATCCTTGCCATCATCATCCTCATTTATCTGCTCAAGAACAATGTATTTTTCATAAAACAAATGCAATGCCTTCTAATTCATTAGCTTCCGAAAGAACTCAGGGCATTGACCTATTAAGCCAAATTAAACATCACCTTTTTGCTTTTCACATCTGAACTTGGAACAAGTGTAGGTTCTGGGATGAAACTAGAAACAAGTCCGAAGAATATTACACCTGCGAAGAACTATGAGCAAAAAATTGACGAAGAATTATCTAAGTGAAATGGTTGGTTTTGTAGAAAGAGGAAAAAGAAGAAACTCAGTGCTAAATAGCTTACCCAGAGGTTTCCCCTCAGGAAACCAATCGAATTCATGGCATTATGAGCCAAATCTAGAAATGAAATACTCAACATTAGTCCTCCAGCAAAACCCTGCACAGAGAAGGTTTGAGGGTTGAGTCAACTCTGCCATTCAAACTTCTCAAGTGTCTCAGAAACTAAGAACTGAAAACCAGATGAGTGTTAATTCTCAAAATTATTTTTTGTTGTGGTACACTATTATACGGTCTAACTAGTCACCAATAATGCAAATGATGTGTCCCAAACTATGGTTGGAGAAACAGGACACTGTTCCATTCAAGTAAACAGTATCAGAGGATGCATCACCTGTAGGAGCCCAAGCATCTTCATATTTGGAACCTGATTAAGAACCACAACCAGTGCACCTAAGCAGAATACAAAAGTAAAATTGAAGTAAAACAATGATTAGTTAGTCAATTCAAACATAATGCTCATAAAAAATTCTCATGGTATCATCTCTAATTCGAAAAGTCAGACATCTTTAAAATTCAAACATAAGTCAGGTCTTTTCTGACAAGAGATCATAAGGCAGCATTCTACAAATGATGTTTTACAGGTCTTCAGGAAGAAAAAGAAAAAAAAAAAGGTCAGATACCCAACTAAGTTACAAATAAAGAAACCTCTATTGAGATATTTAGTTATTCAGACAATCAAGACTTTTGTGTATTCTCACTTTCTCTCATAAAAATTATACAAACAAGGACCCCTTTTCCCCCTCAAACAGCTATACATTCTCATCTGCTTCTCAAAAGTCCAATGAAACTTCAACATAAATCAATTTTGAGAATAAAATTTCCCAAGACCTAGAAGAAACAACATAGGAGACAAAAGCAATGTACATTTGTGACTCCAGTAATAGCTGCCAAGGGACTCCCTACACTAGGCAAACTGAATTTTAAATAGCCCGAAAGATACCCAAAACTCAAACTGTAATAATAATAAGATTAAAAGAAATTCCAGGGATAAACAAAGCATTGTGATCGAGGAACTATGAAGATAATGATGCCCTTCCTACTGCATCACTCTCAGCCACTCGCCAAGTTCCCCTAAAAATATCCACTCTATACCAAACACCACCAGATAGACATTCTTAAGATAAACTCATAAAATGCAAGCAAAGAGTTTCAAATATTATCATATTTCAAGGATGTAGCAAGCAAACATGCAGGAGTAACATTCATGACCACGGAAACCATAATATAGAATATGAAGATTAAATTTGAGATGAATCCAAAACAACACCACAATAATCAAGCTGCAAAAACAGATGGTTTACAGGCATAAGCAATGATGGCAAACAAAATGACCCTCTAAATTACTGAAACTTGACTTAGTTGGCTCCTGCCTTCTAAACCCTTGGTGCTTCATGAGTTCAGAAGTTTGAATATTTTCTATCATTTTCTGTAAATATAAATCCCTCCCCTCTCCTTGGCTTCCTCACTTTCAATGGCACGTTCCACAATTCAGAGATCCCATAGTCCAGTATATTCTGTAGGCTGTCAGCAGAGGCCACTGCAGTTCCAAATATGCAAATATATCTCTTCCACTATTTCAGCTTCAATCTCTTGCGTTTTCACTCTATATTGAAACGCAACTGGTAATGTATGCATATCCGGTAACAGTAATGATACTCATAAGTACAAATTCATGTGGAAGTCATTCATTTACACAACTTATTAATGTAATGACAATAAATGCTCTGTAAAATTTTACCGAATGATTGAATGTCATATGAGTGGCTATGCAAAATAAATCGTAGTTAATGAGTACCAATTAATCTTTTGCTACAGACAATCATCTGATACATGAATCAAAACTCAAGATACAGCATCATTTTGAAGAGAGAGTAAAAACTATTTTGCAAATTGATTGCATGTGACAAAGTAATTAAAGATAAACAAATAAAAGAAAGGAAAATGCCGAGCATATCTTCTTTCGTATGTTGTAATACCAACTAAAGCTAAGCCAAGAACTTAGGAACATCCCACATCCCATGACACAAATGATCGATCAATCTAAGTTTTAGGAAAACAAGAGGACACATGGATTACAAACGCCTGATGAAAAAAAATCAGACAGAAGGCAATATACATCATAAATAAAAATGGCATACCGATGGATGTACTTAAGCCACCTATAAGCGAAAGACCAAGAGCAACCAATACTTGAGAATCCATTCTGAGCCCTCTTCTTCCAGAACCTTAAAAAAAAACTCCAAATTCTCAAACCCAAATGAAATGGAAAGCTCTAAATGTAAAGGGTTATCTCGGGAACTCGAATATAGTTGAAATTATGCGGTAGAATTTCTTGATTTTCCAAGAAAGGTGAAGCGCAGTGGGTAAGAATTTGGGTTTGGGGTTCTGGGTTTTTGGCCAATCAAACTGACAGAGTAGAAAATACCAAAGAATGTCCCGGTCAGATTGTTTCAGCGAGTTGACTTCCTTCGGGTTCAGCTTTAAGGTTGCATTTCCTGGCGCTATGCCATGGCTCACACCGAATTTCAGAATTCTTCACTTTCTTTTAGTCTCTGAAGCTACTCCAATCACCACTGCAAAGCAAACCCACTTTTCCCTTTATTTTGAGTATTAGATTCTCCAATAAGTTAGTACTGTAAATTTAGAATAAGCCAAAATGTGCTGCAAAAATGCAGTTAGTTCGGGTGTTGCTATTGCCGCCCCTTATTTACTATTGCCCGTCTTTTTTTTTTTTTTTTTTCCGAACATTGTTACCCTTCCAATACTAAAAACAAAATTCTTACAATTACTTATAATGATATTTTATATTATTATAATAATTTTTATTTTTAATAACTTTTATATAACTACAAAAATTATATGATAATCCTATAAGGACACCATCTTTTTGGTGTACTTACCTATATTTGTATTATGTTTTTTATTTTTTAAAACAAATTTAACTTTTCTCTTTCACACATGTTCACACTACTTCATGCGTCTTTTTTTTTTTTTCTTTCTTTATCTTCTATTTCCGTCATCCTTATTCTCAATCACCTTCATTGTAACCATTCGATGAAAACTTGTTATCATCCACCTCCACCGCCACTTTATTTTCTTCGAAAGGTAGCATGTTGTTATTGTTATTTTATTTTTTGCTTTGTATCTTCTCTCATATATATTTTCTCTTTTCTCTCCTTCGTTTTTATAGGTTTTTTTGTTTTTTAATTTGACTTCCGAATTGATCTGTGTTTTCACCTATTGGAATCAAAAGATATATCTTTTGAAGCCATTAGACAAGTATAAGAAATAATTAAAAAAATTAGTTTGGAATTTTAACTCTAAGAAACCGATCTTGCAATGGGATTAAGGGGGTTATTTCTGTATTTTGCTTGTATTATGGATAATCTTGCATGTATTGAAAAAAGACTTGCCCTTTGTTCTCCATGGAGACAAAAATATATTCCGTATGATATAAATTCTTTATTTGTTTTATATGAAAATATATATGTCTGGTTAATATAAAACTTTTGTATACATAATATAAAATTATTTTTTTATGATATAAACTTCTTTCACGTAAAATACACGCGCGCAAGAGTGTGGATATTCTTTTAGAATGTATATTAATATTAATTGAGACAAAGACACCCATCATATAAAACCACATAATAACAACGGCATCCCAATTTTTTTAGTATTTGAGTTTAATAATTTAAATAAAAATCAATAATAAGAAAACAATGAAGAAAAAGTAATAGGAAAGAAAGAAGTAAACAAGTGAAAATAAAAATAACCATAAAACATGGGCGCACACTCAAAATAAAACAGAGGGAACTCAATATTTTTAGGCTTAAATGTAGTTTTGGTTCTCCATAATAAGGGTAGTTATACTTTTGGTCCCTCTTATATTTTGAGTGACAATATTAGTCCCTATTCTTTTTTTAGCAGATTTAGTCCTTTTTTACGAAAAAATTTAGAAGATAACTGATCAACTCATTTGATCACTAAATTTAGGTTTGACTAGCGATCAAATGAGTTAATCCGTTATCTTCTAAACTTTTTTGTAAAAAATGACTAAATCTGCTATAAAAAAAAAAGATGTGGACTAATATTGTCATTCAAAACATAAGAGAGACCAAAAGTGGAATTACCCGTATTATGAGGGAATAAAATTGCATTTAAGCCTTTTTTTTTTAAAGAAAAAATGTTATATTAAGAATTTATCTGAAAAAACGTGGCAATTATATAGTACAACTATAGGAGTACAATCAAATTGTACTCATACTAGTTTTTGTACTTATTTTTAATTTTTAGTGGATCCAACTATAATTGTTGACTTTTTATCCAATAACAAGTTCCACGCGCATCCCAGTAGTGGGTTGCACTTGTTCTGGTTTAATTGCTTGGGTATTGCTATTTGTAGCTCATAATTGTTATTTGTAACTCAAATTTTAGTATAAAATGACCCAAATGTCCCTTATTTTAAATAAGAAATAATTTAAAATAAAAAATATTGTAAAAAGCTAATCAGCAATGGATGACCCACTCAAATTACGCACCTTCACCATGGACGGACCACGTAAAATAGGCGCCGGTACAACGGGCGAAACGCTTAAAAAAAACCCTCACCATGGTATACCTCACCTAAAATGGGTGAGTCACCATGGACACGGAAGCATAAGTAAGGCGCCCCTGCCATGGACCAGGCGCCTATTCTATGCGCCCAGACCATGGTGACCACGCCCGAAATGGGTGGCCACCCTGACTACGTGAATAAAGTATGATCTACTACAACATTTTTATCAACTTCTAAATTGCCAAACACTCCAAAACCGCGGCTAAAAATCAGTGAAACCTTCACAATGCTCGTTGAACTACGTTGATGAAACGCATTGGTTCAAGATTCTTGAGAAAATGGTACGTTTTCGTTTATGTATTTGTAATGTTGTATGTTTACAATATCTATGGTAAGCACTTACATTTTAGGCGCCTTCATTCAATGGTTCAAACGGCCAAAATAGGTGCCGAAACCATTGAATAATCGCCTATTTTGGGCGTTCAAGCCATGGCTTACCCGCCCAAAATGGGCGATAAAAGCATGGAAGACACGCCTTAAACGGGCGAGCAGTTAATGGTATCGCAACATTTGGGGTCGTGAATGCCATGGTAAAATCGCCCATTTTAGGCGTTTTCACCATGGTTCGACCGCCCATTTTGGGCGTAAAATCCATGGTGTGAACACCCATTTTAGGCGTTTGTTCCATGGTTTTTACGCCCAAAATGGGCGGTCGAACCATGGTTTCCCCGCCCAAAATGGGCGGTCGAACCATGGATTTTCAACATTTGGTTGCGTCCTGTCAATGGTGTTTCCAACCATTTGAGCGATTTTTCAATGGTTTGAACGCCCAGTATAGGCATTTTTTAATTGTTTGTTATTGGTACTATTATGTTTTTTCATATTTAGCTTTATTTTGTATAATTATAAAGGTGAACTTATGTTTATTTTACGAATGATGCAGGATCCAGTTGAATTACCCGATCTGTCGGTTGATTTGAGTGGCTATTTTGAGTCTCCCATTTATTTTAGGACTCACGAAGAAGCATTTCAGCATTGTAAAGATGTAGCCAATGAATTACGTTTCGAGCTTATTATCGCTGGGCGGACTCAAAAAGCTAATGCTTACACGTATCGGTGTGCACGATGGAGGGATCCTATTGAGCAGGGGCCTACCCCCAAAGAAAGGAAAAATACTAGACGGAAAGGATGTGAGTGCCCTTTCAAGTTATATTGCAAGAACGAACCGAAGTTTGGTTGGTGGATCAGAACATATCCCGGTTATGAGTCAACGCACAATCATCCTGGCATAGTTTATCCACAGGGTCATAGACAGTTTAGCTGCATGAGTGACGGAGCAAGGGCCTTAGCTAAACGGTTGGGCAAGGGAAATGTGAAGCCAAAAATCATCAAGTCAATGATTGATGCGGAATACCCCAGTGATAATGTGGTAATCAAGGCTGTATACAATCAAATAGCACAAGACAGGGAGGAGGAGCTGCAAGGTATGGATATTGGTGAACAATTTGTTCGTTTGGCCAAGGAGAAGAATTATTATGTTAAAATCAAGAAGGAAGTGGGCACAAATGAGATCACCCATGCATTCATAGCTCATCCAGCATCAATTCAGTTGTTTGCTCGCTATCATTGGGTGATTGTGGTTGATTCAACCTACAAAACCAACAAGTACAAAATGCCGCTCTTTCAGATGATAGGTATGACTCCCACAAACATGAACTTTAATATTGCATTCGCCCTTTTGAGGGATGAGTCTGCCATCACATACGGTTGGGTGATGGCACATTTGAGGATGTTGTTGGATGATGCACTTGTGCCAAGTGCAATTGTCTCAGATAAAGAGGGTGGTTTGTTGAGGCCTATTAAGAATCATTTTCCACATTCACACCACCTGTTGTGCTTGTGGCATATAGACGGTGATGTTGACGCAATGTTGCGGAAAAAAGTTCGCGGAGATAGATTAAAAAGGGATGTCAAAGCCATGTGGAAGAAAATCATCAATGCGCCAACAGTTGAAGAGTATGAAATTTTACTGCAGCTGTTCAGGGGAAGTTACTCTACTATTGCGCATGAAGCTGTGGTCTACTTGGAAGGTACTTGGCTTTCCCATAAAGAGAAAATTTGTAAGGCTTGGACAAACCAAATTTTCCATCTTGGCAATACAAGTAGCAACAGGGTGGAAAGTACTCATGCTGCACTTAAAGACTGGATGAATTCTGGCACTCAAGCACTTCACACTCTATTTTGGGTGATTGACAACCATGTCAATCACCAGTTATCTCAGATCAAGTAAGTATAGTAATTTAGATTATTTTTGCTTTATTTATTAAATTACATATACACGCGATTATTAATTTGATGTGATTTGTACGTTAAACATGCACACAAATTCCTTGCAGATGTCAACTTGAGGAATCTATTTCGACACGACCAATCGATAAGATGCGATTCCCATATGATCTGTTGCATGGTATTGTGTCGCATCACTGTATGGATTTGATCAGCAAACAAGTTGAACTTATGGATAGCTGGGGCGACAAAGTGGTTGAGAAATGTCAATGCTTCTGCAAGGTGACTCATGGTATCCCGTGTGCTTGTGAGCTATTCAAATTAAAGGAATCAAACGATAAGCTCACAATCGACAATTTGCACGAGTTTTGGAAGCGATTGCAGATCGTACCCTCCGAATCAGCATCGAATACCATTTCTCCGGAGCTGCAGTGAGTTCATTGTTTTCAATACAGTTTATATGTGTTTAAAATACATGTAAGTTGTTTGTATTAGTTGTTTGTATAATTCATAATCATTCCTAATAGGTACTTCCGCGAGCAAATCATTCCAGCATTTGAGAGCTGTCCAGCCGCCTTGATGGGTCAGGCGCTTGTTTCAATGGATGAGGCTCTGTTTCCTGACAGGAGTAGTGCGTGTGAGCCCGCTGTGTTGGCAAAATCTCGCGGACGACAAAGATTGCATTCATCTGTTATGCGGACGCAGAGTGGCTACGAGTGCGCAACAAGCCGATCTAATTCATCGCTTCGTTCGTCGGGTCGTAGACCACAGTTAGGGGATGGTAAGACATACAATCACTGATATTTCTTCATGACTATTATGTGAATATTATATTTAATTACATTATTTTTTAGGCACGACAGAACCAGATCGTTTTCCCCTCCTTCCTGCATATATACACCCTTACTGTACTGGTTATTTGAACGTGAAGTCAGATGGCAACTGTGGTTTCAGAGCTGTGGCACACTCTCTATATGGGAACGAGAATGCCTGGGGATCAGTTCGGATGGCGACTCTTGGAGAGATTCTTGCATATCAAGATAAGTACATTCCTCTAATGACTGCATTTGCACCTGGTGAGATTCCTGATGAGTCAGTTGTAGATTGGACAGTTAATAGGATAGCTCGCCGTTCATCACCGTGTGGCATAGATTATTGGATGCGCACACCCACTGACTTATTTGCTATTGCCACGTGGTCGAACTCATTGATTGTGCATCTCAGTGACCGCAGTACAGGTTGTTGTTTCACTGTATTACCTGTGAGGTCGGTAGATGGTGCCACTGAGCCGGCCATGGAAATATGCATTGCACATATTCATGACATTCATTTCATAAGTGTAAGTTTGGTTACTGATTGCCCTCTTCCACCATTGCTTGATATGTGGGAGAGGAACCGCGATCCTAGTTTTGATGAGTATGTGAGGTCTCCGAGATTCTTAGAGAGGATTAAGGAATGGGAATTGATATGTCCTCGCCGTTAGTATACATGTTTGCGTGACATTTTGATGTATTTTATTTTCATTTTACCATTTAATTTAAAAATCATTTTAAATTCACATGCCTATTTATTTGATCTGCTGTCACTCAAATAACAAAAAACATACACATAGTTCGATGGTAATAAGGAAATAAATCTAAAATCTTTGTTCAATTGTAAAACACAAAGGGACAATAACATATCACTGTGCCAAATGCCAGCGATCAACCAAACTAGCAAGCTGCTCCTCGCACTCATCCGCCTCATCGCATCCCCGATATCTGATGATCTCACAAAATCTCCGTGAGACCGACAAACTCTCTCTCATCCACTACATAATGAAATAAAAAAAATAATCATAAATTATTTATATGATATATACAATCATTAATTATAACATACAAGATAAAAAAATGTAAACTTACATATTCAGTGTTGCCTCGCGAAGGAACTCGTCGTGCGTCGTGGAGTGATAGACCAGCAAATATACGCGGGTGGGAGTGTCTCGCGTACCAATCCATGTAATCCTCAGTACATGCGCCTGGATTGATGGCACTGTGCATCAATCTATCCGTCCGTATACTACTCCCATCTGGGAATGAGTCCCACATGTAAAACATATCGCGGCTAAACTCCACCTTGTACCCCGTACCATCATATCGCCGCATACAAGATATAGGACGGAGGATCGGGCGAGGCACCCCCTGCACATATCCAAGCTGCCTGACACATCTATCCGGCATGTATGGCTCAACAGTACCATGAGCTGCAAGCACACCTCTATATATGGTAATCTCAGTGTGCACGTGAGGAAAGTCCCCGTATGGCAACCATGTCACCTTCAAATTACATGCACCAATAAATACACGACACAAACAAATTACAATTAAATAAATCAACTGGGTGTAGAGTAATATACCTCATCAGCTGTCATACTGTCCAGCTGCTCCCGGTAAGTAGCTAGGCGCATATCACGATCGCTGCCCGTGCTCACACGCCACAGTCTAGCACGCGGAGCGTGACGATCAATAATAGAGGGCACAGCGTGGGGTCTGAATATAGGAAAGTACTCGTATATCCATGACTGCAGTAAGGTGAGGCACCCCGCCATAGAACTAGTACCACCTCTACTAGCAACACCCAACTGCCTGTATAGAAACGCTAAAGTCGCAGACCCCCAGGAATACTGACCCACCTCGCCCAACTTGTTCCTAATTTGAACCACAGACTGGGGTCTAAACTTATTGGCACTCTTGTCCGGAAACAGACAAGCGCCAATAGTAACCAACAACCATGCCTCTACATCCAAATCAGGGTCCCTCTCGTCGCCGTTATTCCAACGGCGATCAAACACACGCTCCGTCACAAGGCAACCACTATCATACATCTTTCGCCAGTCAAGACTGCGCTCATCTAGCTCAACTACCTCCCTGCATAAGGCCTTAACCACATCCTGATGTGTGACATCATTCACCATACGACCCTCAACAGGTATCCGTAGAATCTCCCACACATCATGTAATAAGATCCCCATCTCACCAAATGGCAAATGAAAAGTGTTCGTATCAGGTTGCCACCGCTCTATGAAAGCGCAAATGAGAGGGGCATCTATGGAAGGAAACATAGTAGCAGGTAGGTGGCTCAATCGAGTCACACTCAATCTATCACGCCAATCGGCGGGCATCTCAGCGAACCAACGACGCAACTTCCCACAAACCCCTTTCCTGTTCTGGCACCTAAAGTGTGGCCTAAGTCGCTCTCCGGCCTGTCCATACCTCGATGCAACATGACCCAACCAGCTGGGTATGACTGATCCATCCACAGGCCCACCAACACACGGTACGGTCACCTCCCAAGGATCCAACTCAACGGTGGGACGCTTATTCTTGTCTAAATTCATAAACATATTTTTATAAATAACGACAAATAGCATTTGTAAGTAATTACAATAATCATACAATGAAATTGCAATTATTCACGTTAATCGACTATAAAAATAATCATAAAATCGATCTAAACTATTCACATATTAAAATAAATCAATTAAATCGCATATTCAAATAAAATTATACATTACTAATACAAAAAATTGAATTTAAATATAGATTGAGATCAGCGTGTACCTTTCGCCGTGAAGCGACCGTCTCCAGCTCGTCGTCTATGAGTGATGACCTGCTCCTTCTCCCCGCCATCACCGCTGTGTTCGCCACCAGCACCGCTATGTTCGCCACCAGCACCGCTGCCGCTACCACGACCACCATCATCACCGCCGTCGTCATCCCCATAACCACCATCACCATCACCATCACAATCACCATCATCGTCATCTCCGCCCAGCTCCTCAATAAAGCGGTCGCTGTGATGCTCCATCCCACTCCCAATGTGATAATCCTCGTCATCGCCTATAAGATACTCCATCTCAGGCGTGGGCTCGGGTAGTATAAAGTCCATCTCATTATCCGGCCCGCCAATGTCAGCATCATCCCTCGAATGAGATGGCTCATCAAATTGCTGCTGGGATGAGCGACTTGCTTTCCGCTTCCTATAGGAAGCTGTGGGTCGCTGTCGCGGAATTATTTGGCCCAGAACCTACAAAACATTTAACGAATTTAAGTCAACAAATAAAATTAAATTTAATTATATACATTATTTAAACAATTAAAATTATATAAATTATAATTAATATACTTATAATTTAAAATTTTAAAATTTGACCGGTCAAATGACCGGTCAAAATAGGCCCGACGAGCAGCCGGCGCGGATCGCCTGCGCAGGATCGCCTGGGCGACCCTGCGCGGGTCGCCTGGGCGATCCGCGGCCGGGGAGGATCGCCTGGGCGCGGATCGCCCAGGCGATCCGCGCAGGGTCGCCCAGGCGATCCTGCGCCCCAGGCGATCTGCGCCGGATCGCATGGGTGATCCGGCCGCTGGGCAGCCGCTGCAGCCGGATCGCATGGGCGATCCGGCGGTTAGCAATTCATCTTCAAAAAATCACCACCACGAATTTGAATAAGGAAAACACCTCAAAAAATCAATTACCTTCCCGAATAACCCTTTTCCAGCTCCATGGCGCCTTTGGGGTTCGTCTCCTCCACCGTCCATTCGCCCTGGCGTTCTATAGAAGGTTTGTTTGAAGAAAAATGTTGGAAGAGTTTTTTTGTGTTTTAGAATGGAATGGAGAAAATGCCCCGCATTGGATTACTTAAGGCTACATTTGGCATCCTCACCCAAAAGAGGCGCCTCCACCATGGGTCGGACGCATTAAAAACGCGTCCGACCCATGGTGGAGGCGCCTCTTTTGGGCGTTTGACCCGTGGTGAAACGAAGTCCGTTTCACCACGGTTCAATCGCCCTAAATAGGCGATTGTCCATGGGTGCAGACGCGTTCTTAATGCGTCTGTACCCATGGTTCCCCACCCGTTCAAGGTGGACTATTCCGTGGGCGGATTTGCCCTTTTTTGCGTTTCTTCAATGGTTACCGCACGTTATTTAGGTGGTCCGCCCATGGTGACCGTGCCTAATTTGAGTGACTGATCCATTGCAAATTAGATTTTTTGAATATTTTTTATTTTAAATTTTTTCTTATTTAACATAATGGACATTTTGGTTAATTTATACTGAAATTTGAGCTACAAATAGCAATTTTGAGCTACGAATAGCAATCCAGTAATTGCTTTGCAATTCATTTACTTCTCTGGTTTTTTTCTTTTTTTTTATTTTTTAATTACTCGTCCTATTTCTCTTCTCTCTCTCTTTTTTTTTTTTTTTGCCTTTAAATTTTTTTTCAGTTTTTATTTTGAAAATAAATTTTATTTATTTATTTTATTTCAAAATATAAAATTTTAATTTTTTTATAAATTTAAAATTTGCAATTAAAATTTTAAAATTAAAATATGAGATTATATCAAAATTTTAATTTCATGAATTTTCTTAAAAGTTTTTATATATATATAAAGTAAAAATTTGATTATATCAGTTAAAACATGAGTTTATATCATGGTTTCATAAAATTTTATATTTATATGTATATAAAAAGTAAATTTTTGATTATATCATTTAAAACACGAGTTTATATCAAATAGAACGTGAGTTTATATCACATAGAGCATGTGCTTACAATATAACAATTGTTATATCATATGTACAATGGTTTCATGAAATTTTGATTGTATGATTGAAAGCACAAATTTATATCAAGTAGAACTTGAGTTTATATCATGGAAAATATGTGTTTATATCAATATAACAGATGAGTTATATCATGTGTACAATGGTTTCATGAAATTTTATATGTATACAAAAAGTAAATATTTGATTATATCATTTAGAACACGAGTTTATATCACAGAATACATGTGTATATCAATATAACAAGATTTTATATCAATGATAAAATGACGTTCTATATCTTATATTTCATTAAGTGACTACTAAAATTGATAAACTCTTCGATTCTTTGAATTTCGCAATATGAAAGTGATTGATTATATAAAAAAAAATGAATTTCTATCATATACTGGAGAATTTATATCAAATAAATCAACTCCTCATATAAGAGTTTTTATCAATTTGTATCAACAACATAGAATTTATATCAACCAAAAATAGGATTTATATTCTATAGATCAGCCATAACACCCAAGTAACGAGCAATGGTGATAGTTTACGGTTGCTGTTATAAAAATCAGCTCTGCCATAACCATTCTTCATTGGCCAAAGAAACTCTAGATTATGACATTATAATAAAGTGCAAAGAAACACCCAATTCAATCCCTGGAATCGGAATTAGCGAGACAACGTTATATTGTATCCAACATAAATTTTGTATTTTGAGGATTCCCAACCAACCCACACACACACACACACACAATCCCATATGGTTGCTTTGAAGAAAACAAATGCATCACGTGGGTAAACCGAACAATGTCGAACAAACTTGGACAGCAACTTGGGCGTTCGCATGACAAGCTTAAATTTCCTATTTTTATTAGATAAACACAATCCTCTATGTGGTCGGTAAAAATTCATTCAAGGAGACTAAAAATGTTCTCCATAACACCAGACCAACTCTACTTCAGAGTTCTTCCGGCTTTACAATAGAAATCTTCCTTAAAAGAAAAACTAAACTTCTCAACACTTAATCCAATAAAAACTAATGCTTAAATTCTTGTTTTCACATTAGAATTTAATTTCGCTACAAGATTAATTTTGAAACTGAGCAAGACATGGTGGTACAAAAATCCTGAAAAACATGAGATGCCGAACTCTTTGGAGTTGTAGTTTCTAACAACTACACAATGTACAAATTACATCCCTTCCCAATTGGGCAGGAAACGATGATCACACTACAGAGCTTTTCCTAAGGCTTAACTTCAGGTGAAATGCAGGTACACATCTTTACAGACAACTACTGGGCATTCAGAAACTCATTTGCTCAAAAGCACTTACGATGAACAACTGCAGGTCCATTCTCATCGTAATCTGCCTTCGTAATGTGTTGATTCTGCGGGAACACGACTTTGGCGAGTATGGCGCCTCCCACCCAAGCCGAAAACGTGTTCAAGTTCTCTGGCATGTACTCTGGTGCCTGCCATGACATGATAAAAGGAAATCAGATACACACAAGAATCATGTCGCTTCCTGTTTCCAAAACTGCCGTGCATAGGGTGCTTAATGTAGCTTCAAGGAAGTTTTGGTAGAACTTTCAGTTAAAACAGTGAGCAACCAAATATAGTGATGTTAACGACGTTGGCAGGAGCATTTGTAGAGGCATCAAGTTAACTACATGGCAGGAAAGCTAGGAAAGTACAAATTTAAACTACCTTTACTAATGAAGGACGAATAGCTGATGAGCTAAGGTTAGCTTCTTTCTGGAACCTGTCCTCGAAACCTGCATGAGAGAGTACCAATTGAGAAGGAAAGTTTCTGATCTTGAAATGACATCATGGGAAGTCATGTTTCCAATCAATTAAAAACCGACGAGAGACTACCAGGCATAGATGCAGTGCCACCGCACACTACAGTGTTTTCTAGTAATTGACGGTGGTTTTCTGATGAGACGGTTGATATACTACGAACAAGTTGCTCTACAATGCCATGTGCCTCCAAACCCATAACTGATGGCTGGAATAACGCCTCTCCAACAGTGTATCTTTCTTTTCCTATTGTAATCACCTGAAACATGGAGACCAATAACTACTCATTGAATAGAAACAAATATTTTGAGCAGAAGGTATGGGCCCAAAATTGAAGCAAGTGCAAAAAATAGTCAGATAAACTATAATTCTTTCCTGCACAACAGAAATTGCAGAGGAAGTAATGTATTGTTATTCTACTTGAATTATGCATTTAAGAATTTCCTTTTTCCAGCTAAATTAAAATTTCTTGGACATGAAAAAGTATTGTGTCATTTCATCCTAAAACATACAGCATGATAGAAGAATGCAAGGCAAGCTAAAGATTTATTTGGATGCATTACTGTAGACCAGAGATCTTTCAGCAAGAAATTGTAAGGGCTTCTCCCAATGCTTTCAGGCATTAACCCTAGTAGAGCTGGGATATCAACTGACTGGCAACATTAAGGTCAACTTTGATTCAAACTATTGTAAATGAAAACGAGAATGATTGATGAATTCATAACTTCAACAAACCATCATAGTTTTCTGTTTTCAATGTCTCTTCCAGAGTCCCCGAACCACCCCCACCACAACACAAATGGGAACAGAAAAAGAAAATAAAAAGAGGTCTCTAGATTAAGCCCACCTTGCCCATCCAGCACAACCAAATTCTGGCCCCCCCCCAAAAAAAAAACAATACAAGCTCCCAACACGATCCTTACCCAACACTAGAAACTCCTGAGCAGGGTCATACAGACCATAAAAAGTTAGCCCGAGACTAAAGCTTGAATAAATTTTAATTTCAACTTAACTACAGATTAGAGGTTCAAAATTTTCACAATTTGTAGTCTTTATATGCTTTCAACTCAACTGTAAATTTTAAATTTTTCTTAATGACCTTTTTTCCTGGTCGCCACTCTGTAGCAACTTAAGCTGCATAATCTCAAGACAGCAAAACTCATTACATGACCAACGCTAACTACAAGTTAGAAAAGGTTTATATAAGCACCTAAACAACCTGTGAACAAGACAATCACATCCAATTCCATGGTATCACAAACATAAAAAGTTGGAATCACACCATCCACATCATATGTTTGTTATCATTAATGAGTAGGTGACATCAAATCATGTGATTGATCTAGGAAAAGATTGTCTGTGAAAGAGACAAAGCTTTAAATGCATTTGGAGTGCCTGGAGAAGTATGTATGTTGGCTCTACACCACAGGAAATAATTTGTCAGGCAGTATCATGAAATTATTATTTAGTGGTGCACTCAAGAAATCCTAAAATCCACATTCAACTAAGTAGGTAATCCCTGGTGGTAAGATCAAAATCTAGATGGCTTATGATTCAAGTACATGGTGCAACCACAGATGGAAGGAAAACCATATGCTCAAGACTTCCATAACTCAAGTGTCAGAGCACTTGGCTCACAATTGGCAACCACACTGTTATATCATTTTACCCATGTCGCTAGCAATGTTCTTTGAAGAGCTGGTCATCAGCGGCCCATGTAGGAAAATTACTTCTTCATGTCAACCAAGACATTTCCAGTCCCTAATCACAAGCGAAGTGGCTGGGTTGGGAAGAAGAGTGGTAGGTTGAACCATACATGGTCCCTTCGGGGGCATCACGATAAAAGAATATACATGAACTAAAAATTGACCCCAAAAGAAATGAAGATGATATTCAGACCTCCCCACAACTTTATAAAAAATAAATAACATATGAATGATCTCATATTGCAGGACATTAATAATTGTAATCCTCTAGCATTTAATTAATCTCTCCTAATTCCCCAGACAAACTCAGTTGGTAGATCTCATAGAAATGGATAAAGCAACAGTCACAGGCTTGACTTCTGGCAGGTCAGATTCATATACAAACAGACTGAAGACAATACAATATGAACTTCCAGATCTTTTACACTCAAGTATCAATTATCCATATGCAGTGACACCTTGCTTCATTTATTACAGAAAACCACAGCAAGTGGATCACATTCATCAAGTCTCAACCTGAACCACAAGTGAAAGTAATGTCTTGTCTAATGTCAATCATAATGTCGTATACACATGGAACATAATAACGACTCATGCAGATCATAGAGATCACAGGGAATATTAGAGGTTACTTGTATAACATTAGTAAAATCCAACAAAAGACAGGAAGTATTTTGCACGTGCATAGTACTCAAATTGATCATTTATGAAAACATTTCAATTTTGATGCATAACCAAATCAAGCATAATATTCAAACCTGTCCATCCGGTAATACATGTTGCTCTTCCTGGCATGAAATTTGAGTCTGTCCATAAGCAACTTCATCCTCAGCACAGTAAGCATATTGCTCTTTTATTTTCTCCGCATCTGCCAAATTGAGCTTAACTTGAGGGTTAGACTTGGAAAGTTCCTGTATCAGTAGATTTGTTAAATCCAGCCCCCCTAACTCATATCTTCTTGACGCAATGTGCTGAACAGCACCTTCAATAACTGGGGCTATATCTGCACAAACGGTTCCACGGGTGAAAAAAATGAAACTTGCAATATAACCAAAATGATGGTCTAAAACTACAGAGTTATTGATCCAAGGTGCAGAAAATCGATAATGATAATTGATTTAGTAAGACAAAAAGAAACCATAGAGTTCCCACCAGGTTCGAATCAAGTCCACTTGAAAAGGACATCATTTAAAGCTAATCAAGATAATCACATGTAACTTGCATGACAAATAAAATGATCTTTAGTAGCTGACATATTCTATGGGTAACTCCGATTGGAGTAACGAGAGCCCCCAGTTCTTGGGTTACCTTATTCTGCTTCACATGTCACTTGCATGACAAATAAAATGATCTTTAGTAGCTGACATATTTTATGGGTAACTCCGATTGGAGTAACAAGAGCCCCCAGTTCTTGGGTTACCTTATTCTGCTGATAGACTAACCAATATCCAACATCTCTAGATCATCAAACCGCCACCCCCCACAACACTCACCCCATCGCGGGCCCCAAAAGATACCTTCTGCCCTGTCCACCCTCCATTTAATCTGCTTATTTGAGGATTACACAACTGCTATCCATTTAAACTAATCCAAATAAAACCTTACTGCCAAAACCATAGTTTCCAACCAATAAAATTGAGCACATAAAGTTCTGTCCAATACCACAGCTAAGTGCACTCAAGGGCTGATTTTAAGAACTTTAAGGGGAAAGAAAAGATAGCAAAAAGAAAGAGGACATAGTTGAGAGTGTTAATATCCTATATCTACATTGCCAATATCCATGAGATGGGGATGGCAGCAAAGGCTCACTTGAGTATAATACAGGCAAGCTAGAGAGGATTCTAGGGTCCAAACCTTGAATTGGCATATTTTGATTGATGGGGACTGAGTTCGGGAACTTGAGACATTTGCATAAGTGTTTTTAACCTAGTCTTCAAATAAAGGTATCTTATTTGTTGTTTAGTACAGTTTATAGTAAATAATCAATGGTATTTCAAAAACTGCTGCTTTGCAAAATTTCTAGAGTTCTAGGTTTCCTATTTTGGGTCTTTGTTTCTAAAGTTTATACAGGCAATTTTTCTTGTTACTTTATGGAGTGATTCAATTAAATTCCAGTACTTCTTAATTTTAGTGAAGTTGCTGGAAATTGATATATCAAATGACGCAATGTATCTCGGGTCGCTACGGGAACAGCCTCTTTGGATAATTACAAAGGTAAGGCTGCGTACATCTGACCCCCCAAACCCCAACTTAGTTGGGAATATTGGGTATGTTGATTGATTGACTTTATGGAGTGATTCTTTAGGAAAGTGAACAACGAACCTCAATGTCAATTGATTTCAGTTTTTTAATCATAAATAATGCACCTCTCTCTAAGAAGAGATGTCAAACTTGACTTCAGTAAAAGCCCTGAAACAGTTTTGTGTTATTCAAGGGCTGTCTGGTACACAATACACTGCGTGTGATGTCTACAGGTCCTTAGGTGTGCTGCCTTAGGGGCTCAAGGAATGAGTCCAAGAGAAACTTAAATTTCCACAATCTTTTAACATAGTTCAGTTCTGGTATTTAAAAAAAACAAACTCAATTTTCTGCATTCCTAAAATCTTAGATAGTCTCTAGAGGTTCTAATTAAACCCATGCAGTGAAAGCCAACGTGCAAACAGGCTAGTGACAAATACAAACAATTTGCAGAGCAGAACACCAGCTCTCCAGCCCAGGGTGCAGTTTCCAAATATTTTTTCCTTATTTCCTTCAGGGTGATTCAAGTAGTTAGTTAATCAGTGCCAACAGAAAAAACATAAAACTAAAAAGCTTGCAAACAGAAATGATAGCACAAAAACATACCAATCTTCCCATGACCAATATCAACTGTGCAGCCTGAGATGCGCCCTACAGCATAAAGTGATAACACTGCTTGTTCAGATGCGTAAAAGCCGGAGATGTTAAATGTTTCAAACATCAATTGCACCAACTGTTCTCTAACAGCCTGAATGCATATATATTCGAAATTAGTATGCTAATTTCTTAAAATTCATAAAGGATAATATTTGTCACACTCATATGTAAGGAGCACAATGTTATGGTCAACAGTTTCCATATGATCTCGCATTATGTAACCGAAGGCACGCTTCTTCAATTTCAGGAAGTTAATTTCATTATACCTATCATTCTTTAAATTTAGCAAGTTACAATAGGACCCACAGCATACTCAAAAGATAAACCGAAATTCCAATCAGCCTAAATAATACTACCTCCCTTCCATAATAAAAGATGTTTCAGAAATTTTCTAAAGTTTCAAAATTAAAGATGTTATAGACTTTCAAGAAACATTTTTAACCTTTTGACTATATTTATTAAGAGAGTATTCTGAAGGGAGTAAAATTTAAAATGGATGGGGATTAGGGTCAATTAATTAACTTCAAAAGCTTAATTATGCTTCATTGATCTGCATAAAATCTCTATAACATTTTTTATAAAGGAACAGAGAGAGTACAACACAAAGAACAATCCGATATACGCAACTTGAAAAATGCAACAATCGGTACAGGTTCAGCCACCTATGGAGAATAACACTGATAATCTAAAGCTACAACTAGATCACAACATAATCATTTTCAACAATAAGTAAAGTTAGATATATGGCCAGTCCAATGAACAAAATTAACATATCAGCCAAAAGGTTTTAATTTAGTAGCATATGCTAGTCTCCTTATTAGTTTTTGAAATTAAAGGTATCAGTTTCTAATAACTAGTATGATTCTTCTTTTCATATATATATACAGAGAGAGAGAATGAAACCTTCGGAGTGGAAAGCGGCTCTGTGAATAGAATTTGGCCTTCATTGCCTATTTCCCAACCAAGACCAGTATATAGAACATGATGTAATAGATCTTCCATAGCATCCCAATCTTTCACAAAACCTCGCACAATCGGATCCACTGTAATATCTTCATTCAAAGATGGGTCATCTAATGAAACATCTTCAGGAATGCATTTCATTTGCGTTGGAATCATCTAAACCAGGTACCAACATAAGTCAGAAGTCCTTCCTACAAACTATTCCTAAATGAGAACCAAAGCAATGAAAAACCTCCAAAGAAAATTCACTTTCACAACAACAACGAAAACCAAAACAGCAACTTCACAACCTTGATCACAAAAATGAAAAGAAAAACGTCCACAAAATCAAGGTTACCACAATTGGGCAACAAACTCAACAAAACATGTAAACAAAACCTAGTTAAGAATCAACTGGGGTCCAATAAAAAATTACAGGGGAAAACCTAGATCTGAAAGCCATATTTCAAGATCCAGACAATGTCATAATTGCATAAATGACTTCACACACCACTCCACATCAAAATCCTTCATTAAGGTAACACTGACAAGCAATGTATGGTTTCGAATTCACCTAGACATTCAATAAATCTGAGATAAAGAACCCAACTTTTTAGGAATCTGAGGGCTTTCTACTTCTCTTTTCTCATAAAGGACGTTGCTTTTCACCAAAAATTGAAACTTTCCAGCAAACAGTAAAGAAGTTCTGCTCCCCGGCAATTTATGTACAAAGGGTTTAGCCGGAAAAAACAAAAAAGATTATCATCGTTTGAAGACAAAGAGCTCAAATTCTCAAAGACTATGCACTTTCAGTATGTATTCATCCTTCCACTCTTTTCATTTACTGCACTTCTTTTTCAATTTTTTCTAACATCCTTGTATTGAAAAGATATTCATGTACTGCAAAAATCCAAAACATAAAAGTAGAAAAAAGAAAACGGAAAAGGAAAAGCTGCAAACTGAGACAAAATTGCAACTTTCCACAAATTTGATACATTACTTAAGAATTGAATTTACCAAACAAAGGAAAAACATTGCGGAAAAAAGACGAGTATTTTAGCATACCAAGGAAGGAGCCTGATCAGGGATGGCAAATCCAGCTTTGAGAATTCTAGAACCGGCATCCACAACCACCGCCTCCATTAGCACGGCGGGAGGGGTCAGGAGCACAAGTTGAAAGAGGGGAGTGTAACTGTGTAAGTCAGCCTAGTCCTACTGCCAAGAGACGGATTTAGCTATTACAGGGCAAACGGGCTTAAGCGCAAAATCGATGTATGGTCCCCTAAAATTCTGATGAAATGTCGCTTTTACTCCATCAAGTTTGTAATGAAAAGCTATTTGTTGAACAAAATTATTATTTATAGTAAAAAAAAATGGGTGAAATTCTTAAAATGTCCTTCGAAGCTCGAAAATAACAAAAATATTAAAAAATCGCACCTATTACGCGAGAAATGGAAATAAAATCGCACTAAAATAGCAACCGTAGGAGGAAAATCACGCTTGATGCGCGATCAAACTAGGAAAAATCGCTACACTAATCCGATAGATGTAGGTAAAAATCGCATATTTGGTGCGATTTCCTTTAGAAAAATCGAATAAGTGGGGCAATTTTGCCCTGTCAGATCGTGCAAAGACGCACGATTTTTTCCTTCCTAATCGCGCCTTACACACGATTTTCCAATTCGACGCCTATTTATTTGGTTTCTTTAGAAACCCTACAAAAGCACCCTCCATTTCAGATTTTCTCACCAATTCTCTCTCAAACCTTCTAATACTCTCTCAAAAAATCGCAAATGGACGTGGGCGGATCTCAACCACCACGAGGTCCTGGAAAGGGGAAAGGCTTGTACGGTCAGATAAACACTATGAAATTCTGTTTATTTTGGAAAAAAATCGCCATCGGGATCCCATTTTTGGGGTAATATCGCAGATCACCGGCGATTGGCGCTATTTTTCCTAAAAATCGCACCTGAGATGCGATTTTCAAGAAAAAAAGTGCCGATCGCCGGCTATATTTTTCCCGAAAATCGTATCTCGGGAAAAGTATAGTCGATGGCCAGCGATAATTTTCTCGAAATTTGCATATGAGTTACGATTTTCGGGAAAAATATAGCCGATGACCGGTGATTTTTTTCCTGAAAATCGCTTCTCTGGTGCGATTTTGTTGGAAAATATCACCGATCATCGGTGATACTTTTCCCGAAAATCGCATTTCAAGTGCGATTTTCGCCGTCGAAATTGCATTTCATATGCGATTTTTTTAATTTTTATTATTATTTTTTCATAGTTTTAATTATTATTCGTAGTTTCAATTAGTTTTAATTTGTAATTATTATTATTATTTTGCTTAGGTTTAATTATTATTCGTAGTTTAATTAGTTTTAACTATCGTCGATATTTAAATGTTGAATTCATGAAATTTGTTGTAGGTTGGGGGGAAATCTCTCCCACGACAGCGTCCCACTGCTTCCAATAGAAAGAGAAAGCAGGGAGAGCTAGCTCATCCCACCTTTTGATGGATGAGCATATTGATGGAGGGGAGTAGCGTTCTATAGGTGGGGAACAGAATCCCTCATCCACAGGACAAGATCAGGAGCCCACACATGGTCGGTCTAAAATTTACGACTAATTTACTATTTATTTATTTATTTGCCTTATGTAATTTGCTTCAATGCTTATTTGACCAACAAATTTTAGTAGTTAGAAATTTATGTGATTTATGTAATTGTATTAAATGATTATTTTATGATATACGAATGTAAGTAGTGATTATTTTGATTTATGTGATGTTATACGAATTATGATTATGTTATGATATATGAAGTATAGTAGTGATTTTTTTGATTTATGCGATTTGATTATATGATTATTTTATGATATATGAAGTATAGTAGTATTTTTTTATTTATGTTTGTTAATTCAGTTTATTTATAATAAATATTTTATAAAATTAGACAAAAATAAGGGTAGGAGGGTCGTTACGTCCTGGATTTGGATTGTGACTGTGCCTGTAGCCCTATTGATGGGTCAGTGATACCTAGTTAGAAGGGTCATGTGGCTTTGAAGTATAGAGAGGAAGGTGAGGAAGGTGTACCTAGTTTGCCCTTGAGGTGCAACAATAGGCCAGGGGTATGTGACAAATTAGTTACTTGGTTTGATGGTATGCATGCTGATTGGCAGGCTAGATTGAGGGCGACCGGGTTGTCTCACCTGTCTTCTACCATGCACAGTACCATAGATGCCCCCTCATATGTGCATTCATTGAGTGTTGGCAGCCCGATACAAACACGTTCCACCTACCTGTTGGTGAGATGAGTATACTCTTGCACGATGTGTGGGAGATACTTCGCATACCTGTTGATGGTAGTATGATCGATGATTGCACTGCTAAGTCAGTTATGTGGAGTCTATGTAGAGACGTGCTCCAAGTTTCTGAGCATGATGGGGAGTGGAGCGAGATGCATTCTGATGGTGGGATTGTGTCTGATTATGTGTTTAGGTGACGCTGGCATGCTGATCCAGGTACTATGCACCATACTTATGATGTAGAGACTTGGTTATGGTTGGCTATTGGATCTACTATATTTGCGGACAAGAATTCCAATAGGTTTAGACCTCATCATATCGTGCAGATTAGGGACTAATTGCATACTGTGGATCAACATTCTTGGGGTACTTCGACATTAGCATTTTTATATAGGCATTTAGGTATGGCTAGTAAAGGTAGCTGCAGCGGGATGGCGGGTTGTCTCACATTACTCAAAGCATGGATATATGAGTATTTTCCAGCCTTCAGACCCCATTCTGTGTCTATGCCTGATGATCCACATACCCCACAAGCGGCTTTGTGGACTGTTGGCCCCCGACAGAGTGCGAGTGACCGTGTGGCGAAATATCGGTATGTGCTTAACCACTTGAGAGTCGATGAGGTATATTAAAATATTTTTTTACATTTTATAATTAAATTTTTAGCTAAATTGTAAATATTTTTTTAATTTTGTATATAATTGTATATATTGCAAGTGACATGGACCCCATAGGAGCAGTATCCATACGCACGCACCCCAATCACCACTTACCAGAGATTAATTGCATGTGGAAACGAGGTTGAGCCCTATATGCCAGATAGGTGTGTGCGACAGTTTGGGTATGTGCAGGATATCCCTTTGGTTATCTTCCGTCCGAAGAAGACGCATCGGCCCTATAATGGGGGTTACAGTGTAGATTTCGACCTTGAGTTCACCAAGAGTCCATGGTAGTCTATCTGCAGCTCTAGTTTACGTACTGAGGATTTTCACCCCTGTGATTCCCCAAGCGCCTTCACAGAGCGGTACATTACATGGTGCCGCCAGCACTCTCACCTATACTTGTTCGTTGATGGTCCCCCCTCACTGATTTAGGTGGAGTTCCGCATACCAACACAGAATATGTAAGTAATTGTTAATCATTTTTTAATTTAGTAAGGTTAATAGTTTGATACTATTATCTGAAAGATGCAATTACTAATTAAAATGTGTTGAATTTGTAGTGGGTGAGACGATTTGCGCAGATATCTGAGGAGTTTCTTCATATCATTAGAGAGGGTGGATATCCCCAGACGGATGAGTGCAAAGCTAGGCTGAGGGGCGAGATGGATCAGTAGAATTTAGCGATATGATAGATATATTTGCATTATATTATAGTATTTTGGTATTTTGTGCGGCTTTATATTTATTGAACTTTATTTTAAATGCATTGGTATTTTATATAGGACTTATATTACAAAACACATGACAACTATTATAATGAAATAAAAATAAAATAAATGTTCAAATCAAATTGAAATGTCAATGATAATGTAGCGTACATCATGGTGGAAGTATCATTTCCCAATGGTCAAGCCTGTTCTTAAATTCTTCTGATGCTGCAAATTCCGCCATAATCGCATCGCATTGATATTGCCACAGATATACCGGACAGACAATCATCGGTCAAACTGACATGTATAAAATAATTTCCACGAACGTGAGCAATGCCTATATGCTTAGCTGGTCTTGTGCCACCACTTACCGCCCTCAAAGATAATATAGAGAAACAAGCCCCACGAGCAAGACTGAGATGGATTACCAGTGCGTTTGCATACGTGGCAATAGCATACAAGTCTGTGGGCATGCTCATCCAATAAGCACTGGCACAGGGTGATGAAAAATGATTCAATCAATCGGCCAACTGCCCAAGTTAGAGGATCAAAGCTATCAGGAAGATTATGTGGTGCACAAGCATGGAGAAGCGGTCTATACAGATCTGGATGCACAAGAATTTCTCTAATAGACGCAGTCCTAACCGTTCCCCATTCATCCTGTTTGCCATAGAGACCATCTGCAACAGCTCGAAAACCACAATTGTCATCTGACTGTACGTCCAAAATGCCAGTACTGAAAGGATGAACATAATCTGGTATAAGGGGACTGCTATGATTTTCTTCTCTACCTACAAATTGGAAATAAAAAATTATTTTAATTTAAGGCTATTAGAAAATTAAAGTAACTTGTTATTAATTGACACAAAACGCTTACCATCCTCAAAATGCAAAGATTTTTTGGATGATTTCTCAGATGCTTTACTTCGTCGTGCACCTTTCTCGGGGGCACTCAGCTCACACCTTATAGATAAATGTAATCTTTGCCGACCTTTTGATGTTGCTAAGACTGCTGGCTCACACACACTTGTATTGTCAGGATTCAGCGACGAGTTCATCTTGACAATCAGATCACGCATGACTGCACGTGGACTACTTTCAAATTTAGGAACTATTTCCTCGTGAAAGTATCTGTTACAAAAAATTAAAATATAACATATAAAAATTTTTATGAAAATACATGTAAATGAATTATAAATTCACTAACTGACATACATAATGTAAAACATACCTAAATTCCTCAGATATGGTATTCGAATGTACTTGAGATGTTTCAATCGTCAATCTCTTCTAGAACTCGTGCACCATTTTACCAGTGATCGTGTTGTTCGATTCCTTTAACTTGAATATATCACAGGCACACGGAATCCCATGTGTAACCTTGCAGACGCATCCACATCTCTCAATCACGTCACCGCCCAACTTAGTAATCCTTTCAACTTGTTCGCTGATCAACTCCAAACAATAGTGCGACACATGAGCATTCAATAATTCATACGAAAAACACAACATAGCTGTTGCTTTCTTGGAAATGCATGCTTCAAGCATTTCCCTAATAAGTAGCGAATCAAAGTATGTAGCGAATAAAATAAATTAATAAAGTAAGTAGCGCATAAATTAAATTAATAAAGTAAGTAGCGAGTGAGTAGCGAATCAAAATAATTAATAAAATTATCTGATCTCGGTTGACTGGTAATTGACATGGTCGTCAATCACACCAAATAGCATGGTGCCAGCATTCATCCAATCCTTCAATGCAACATGAGTACTCTCCACTCCGTTAGTACTAGTATTGTCAAAGTGGAGAATTTTGTTTGTCCAAACCCTACAAATCATCTCTTTATAAACTAGCCATGTCCTCTCCAAGTAGATAACAACAGAAGGCGTAACTATAGAGTAACTATCCTTCAAAAGCTGCAATAACAAATCATACTCTTCAACTATTGGCGTATTAACAATTGCCTTCCAAAGCTTTTTGATTTCAATTTTCCTTTCATCCTCACCAACAAGCTTTTTCAACTGATTATCAACATCACGGTCGATATGCCACAAACATAGCAGGTGGTGTGATCCCAAAAAATTATCCCTAATAGGATCTATCAGACTCATCTCTCGATCTGAAACAATAGCACTAGGAATATTTTCAGCATCCAACAACTCTCTCAACTGTGCAAACACCCAATTATAACTAATTTTTGTCTCATCTCTCAAAAGGGCACTTGCAATATTATAATTCTTATTGGAAGGAGTCATACCAATAATCTGAAAGAGTGGCATCTTGTACTTGTTGGTTTTGTATGTTGCATCGACCACAATCACCCAATAATATCTGTTCAACAACTGCAATGACATTAGATGCACTACGAATGCATGTGTGATCACATCTGTGCCCTTTTCTGTCAAAACTTTTACATATGCTTCTCTTCAACGTAATGAACAAATTGCTCCCAAATATTTCTACCTTGAAGCCTTGCTTTCTTGTCATCAAATTTCAGATTGTTTAACTGCCTCACTGTCACTTTATCTTTAGGATGTCTCTCATCAAGATGATTCCAAATCATTTTTGGCTTCATATTTGCATTATTCGAAGTTCTAGCAACCTTTCTTGATTCATCAGTAGCGGCTAAGTTGTCTGTGACCCTCTGGATACATTATAGTAGTATGATTGTGCGTTGACTTCACACCCGGTGTTACTTTGACCCATCAACCATTTTCCTTCACCTCCTTGCAATATAACTTGAACATGCACTTATATCCTTGCCGTTTGGTTTTCTTCCTTTGTTGGGGGGAGACCCTTGCTCAATCGGATCTCTGAATCGGTTGTAACGATAAGTGATCCTTTTTCCATTATTACCCTTCCCTACTTTAATCAGCTTGAAATGAAATTTAAGAGCTAGCTCCGCGTAATACGTATATGCTTCTTCTTCGGTAGGAAAAAATCCATAGCACTTAAAATCTTGACTCATATCCCTCAGAAGATCGAGAAATCAATTTGGATCCTACGTCATTAATAAAATTAAAACTAATAAGTTCAAAAATTTAAAGTAATGACATAAACAATTACAAACTATACAAAATATAGAATTTTGAAAAATTGGAGCAAATAGGTGATTCTCATGTGAAAAATCACCCTGAATGGATGATTTTCATATGAAAAATCGCCACTACTAGGCAATCCGTTGGGAGAAAATCGCACATAAAGGGTGATTTTTCACATGAAAATCACCATTCATATGAAAAATTGCCACTACTAGGCAATACGATGGGAGAAAATCGCACATAAAATGTGATTTTTCAAGGAACTCTCGCACACAAGGTGCGAGAGTTATATAGAAAATTACCCTCAACGTGCGAGTACTCCGTGACAAATCTTTAATTGAAGGTGATTTTCAATGGAATACTCGCACATAAAAGGTGATTTTTCACGGAACTCTCGCACACAAGGTGCGAGAGTTATATAGAAAATCACCCTAAATGTGCGAGTACTCCGTGACAAATCTTTAATTGAAGGTGATTTTCAATGGAATACTCGCACACATCTTGTGAGTATTCCATAGAGAATCGCCTCCAATTGGGGATTTTTCCTAGTAATATCGCACACTATGTGCGATTTTGATGCCAAAAATCGCGCGTTTTGTGCAATTTTCATTGCGTTTCTCACCAATTGAAAGCGATTGTTCTAATGAAAATTGCAAAATAAGTGCGATTTTTTATGACAGTAAATAAAAACAAATAAAACATATCAAAAACTTACAATCTTTGCGTGAATCTTGAAGTAGATTTTATCCCCACTCGAAGGGAATCATTGTTTGAATGTTCTTGTAAGATTTTGGAGATTTTTTGAAAGATTTGGAAGGTTTTTGTAAGATTTTGAAGGGGTTTTTGAGTTGTTGAGAATTTTTTTGAAGTTTTGAAGTTTATAACTTTTTTTACATGAAGGGCATCATGATCACAGATTACAATGTTCTTTGCGTAACTAGTAATCCATGGGCATACAAATTTTGAGTTCGAGGTATCCAAAAAAGTCTAGACTGTAAGGCAGGCTGGATTAGAGAGCGACATTCTTCCATGATGAGGAGACAAGTGTGAGTGCTGACATTTAAGCTATTTACTGCAAAGATAACTTGGGAGGAATCACCCAAGATGGAAAAATCAATGATGTTCAGTCGATAACATAACAGTAATGCCTCCCGTAGAGCAACTGTCTCTGTAGTTTCAGGGTCCTGAATAGATGGAAAAAATTTCCCGTATCCATGCATGAAGCCTCCTTCCGGTGATGAGATAAAAACTCCCGCAGCTGCCACGTTGCGTTAGGCTGAAATGGCGCTATCAAATGTTACACAGATGCCTTCCAGGTCAATAGGTTTAATCGGCAGAGATCTGAAGCCCATGAGATGGGGTTGGACCGTCACCTACGCCGTTTGGTTAGAATGGAGCAACGCTGCCGCAGAGAAAACAACCTCATAAGGTATGGACTGGATTTCCTCATTAATTAGCATGTTTCTATTGGAGATATTATAGTAAATATATAGTTACCATATGTTGTTATAGGTTGTTGTAGTAACTACATGATTTCAGGAAAGATTAGTGGTAGATTAGATGTAATTGATTATTTGTAGTTATCTATTCACCGTGTAATAGTTGTATAAATTAGGAGGCAGCATATTGTATTTTCAGATTAATAGATTAAACTTCTTTTTTCCAGTTGGTATCAGAGCAGGTTTTCTGCTTCTGTTTTAGTTTCTCCGCAAAACTTGTTCATACGTCTCTTCTTCGAGAGATTGTTTCTTCTTGTGTCTTTCTTTTCTGATATCGATGGCTGAACGGAGAGCTATTGTTGAGACCTCTGTTGGCAGTCGCGATTCGGATACAAATTCATCTCAACGACTGACGTCGATTTCTTTGAATGAGTTTAACTATCTACCCTGGTCTCGAGCAATTAAAATTGCCCTTGGAGGACGTTCGAAAATAGGATTTGTTTTAGGAAAAGACAAAGCTCCAGCAACTGATACTGATGAATATGAAATCTGGTTGTCTAAGGATCAGATGGTTATGTCATGGTTATTACACTCAATGGAGCCCAAACTTGCTGAAATTTTTAGCTATTGTGAGTCGGCGTACGACTTATGGGAGGCGGTCTCTGATATGTATGGTAATCAGAACAACTGCGCTCGTATTTTTCAAATTCAGCAAGAAATTACGAGCGTACGACAGGATGGTAAATCTTTTGTTAGCATGTTGGCTAAACTTAAGAGTTTATGGAACGAGTTAGATATGTACCGGCCACATTCTATTGACCCAGTTGTTTTGAAGAAGCGCACGGAGGAAGATAGAGTTTTTCAGGTTTTGGCTAGTTTAGGCCCTGAGTTTGAAGATTTTCGGCGTAATAGCCTAATGGGAAGTGAATTGCCTCAATTAAAGACAATCTGTGCTGCTATTCAGAGAGAAGAGATTCGTCGTCAGGTTATGGTGCCTGAGAGTTCGTCGGATCAACAAGTCTATGCTACTATTGTCCAGAAACCTTTGGAAAGCATCCAGAATCATCAAATTAATGCTGCTATTAAGGTTGCTGATAAGAAAGGATCTAAAGGCAAGAATTCGAACTATGTGTGTAGTCATTGTCATGCTCAAGGACATTTGATCGATCGATGCTGGATTTTGTATCCTGAACAGAAGCCTAAATTCCTGAATAATAGGAGAAATGGGGAGAAGCGACTTGACGTTAATGAAGTTGCTAAGCCTCATATGTCGGCACACAGTGTTGATTCTTCATTGGGTTCTAACCCTATTGAATTATTGAATGATTTTGCTGCTTATTTGCAGACTCGACAGAAACCTTCTGTTCTTTCCAAAGCTGATGACTCAACAGCACTGTTAGGACAATTTGCAGGATATTTAAATACGGAAAAGAAGCAGCACATTCATCAAGGTATACTCCATACTTTGGCTTTTGCATTGCATATAAATTCGCTGCATCATGTGTGGATTGTAGATTCTGGAGCTACTGATCACGTGTCGAATAATCGTAATTGCATTCGTGAGTATCAAGCTGTGTTGCAACCAACGTTTATATCTGTGGAAAATGGGAAAGGGGTGTCGGTTGAAGGTAGAGGCAAAATTGAACTTTTATCGAAGGCTGATTGTGATGTTCTATTTGTGCCTAATTTCCCGTTACAACTTTTGTCTGTTAAAAAATTGGTTTCTGATCTTGACTGTGACGTACAATTCACGTCTGATAAGGTGGTTTTTCAGGATCGTCTCACCAAGAAGAAGATTGGTGAAGGGTTACATATGCATGGTTTGTACTATTTTTTTACCAATCCCAAGAGTATGCAGGCAGGTTTTTCGGTTACAAACCAGTAAATTTTATGGCATCGAAGGCTTGGACATCCGTCCGATGATGTGATTTCACAGATTAAGTCCGGCGTGTCTAAACATTCTTTTAGTTGTGATGTGTGTCATTTCGCTAAGTCTACTAGACTTCCGTTTGGAGTGTCATCTTCTAAGACTAGCAAATATTTTGAATTAATCCATACGGATGTATGGGGTCCGTTTCCAGAATCTATTGATCATTTCAGATTTTTTGTCACTTTTATTGATGATTTTTCGAAATCTACATGGGTTTATCTGTTAAGATCAAAGGGCGATGTATTTTCATCGTTTAAGATGTTTCATGCAATGATTTCAAATAGGTTTTCCTCGGTGATTACTACTTTACGGTCAGATAATGGAAGCGAGTATTTATCTAGTGAAATGCGTGAGTATCTTATTCATCATGGTATTACGCATCAAACTACTTGTATATATACTCCTCAACAGAACGGTGTTGCCGAGCGCAAGAACCGCGATCTTCTTGAAAAAACGAGAGCTTTGATGTTGCAGATGAATGTGCCCAAGCGATTTTGGTCCTATGGAGTATTAACAGCGGTGTATTTGATCAATCGTTTGCCTAGCAGAATCTTGCTATTCAAGTCACCGTTTGAGGTTTTACATAACAAGAAACCTAGTATTGAGCACTTAAGGGTTTTCGGTTCAACATGTTTTGTTCACATACCTTCCATCAAACGTGATAAATTGGATCCGCGTTCGGTGAAGTGTTTGTTTTTGGGCTATTCTTTTACTCAAAAAGGATATAAGTGCTATGATGCTTCTAACAACAAACTATTTGTTAGTCGTGATGTTAGGTTTCTTGAAGATCAGCCGTTTTTCCAGCAGGCTGATGAGGTGGTTGCAACTGATGATTACCCACTGTCAGCTTTCTTTGATGTGTCTGCATCGCCAGTTGACACGCATGTGCCTTTATCGGCACCTTCAGTACATCCAGAATTTACTGTATCTACATCATCTGAGTCATCAGCCATGCCTCATCGACAAAATCCTCCACGAAATCGACGACAACCAGCACGGCTTGATGACTATGTCACTGATCGATATCCAATTGCTAATCATGTTTGTTATGATGCCCTGTCTCCATCTTATCAGGGTTTTATATCAGCTCTTGCTAATCATCCTGAGCCGACTACGTTTGCTGAAACAGTTCAGCATGTGTCCTGGAAGACTGCTATGGAGGATGAGCTGACAGCTTTGGAAGAAAATAAAACTTGGAGTCTTTGTCGGCTTCCTCCGGGTAAACATGTCGTAGGAAGTCGATGGGTTTTTAAGACTAAGTTTAATGATGATGGATCTGTCGAGCGATATAAGGCTCGCCTTGTGGCTCAGGGGTTTACTCAACTCTATGGAGTTGATTACAAGGAGACGTTTGCTCCTGTGGCTAAAATGACTACGGTACGTGTATTGTTATCTGTTGCTATTAACCGTGGGTGGTCATTGTCGCAGATGGATGTAAAAAATGCCTTTTTACATGGTAAGCTAGATGAAGAAGTGTATATGAGGCTTCCCCCAGGACATCCCCAGTATGGTAAACCAAATTTGGTGTGTAAGTTGCACAAGTCGATTTATGGCTTGAAACAAAGTCCCCGTGCTTGGCATGCACAGTTAAGTTCAGCACTTGAGTCGTATGGTTTGTGTAAGAGTAATGCTGATTCTTCGTTGTATACATGTCATACTGCATCAGATTCTTTGGTGGTTTTGATCTATGTTGATGATTTAATCATCACTGGAAATAATGAGTTATCTATTTCGCAATTGAAGCAGTACCTTCAAACTCTTTTTCCAGTTAAAGATCTTGGTGCTTTGAAATATTTCCTCGGTATTGAAATGGCTACTTCGTCTAAAGGGTTATTTTTGAATCAACGGAAATATATCCTTGATTTACTTATTGATGCTGGGTTAGAAGACGCTAAGCCAGTTGCTACACCTTTGGACAGTAAGTTGAAGCTGCAATCACGAGGAAAGCCATTGGAGTCTGCCCGGGAGTATCAGAAGCTTGTAGGTAGGTTGATTTACCTAACTATTACTCGGCCAGATATAGCTTTTGCTGTTAGTTTGGTGAGTCAGCATATGCATGCACCGACAGATTATCATTTGCAATTGGTCAAGAGGATTATCCGTTATTTGAAAGGTACCATAGGCCGTGGGCTTTTGATGACCAAAAATGGGCACACTAACATTCTTGGATACTCCGATTCGGACTGGGCAGGTAGTGTCATTGATCGCCGGTCTACCACAGGTTTTTGTGTCTTTGTTGGTGGCAATCTGGTTTCTTGGAAGAGTAAGAAACAGCATGTGGTGGCTCGATCCAGTGCTGAAGCAGAATATCGAGCTATGGCTTCCACAGCGTGTGAACTTGTGTGGTTGAATTATTTGCTTACTGATCTTGGTTGTCAGTTTACTACGCCTATTACTCTATTTTGTGACAATCAAGCTGCAATGCATATTGCTGCTAATCCAGTATTTCACGAGAGGACTAAACACATTGAAGTAGATTGTCATTATATTCGCCAACAAGTTCAAAGTAAGTTAATTGAAACTTTGTATGTTCGGAGTTGTGATCAACTGGCTGATATGTTCACCAAAGTTCTTCCTAGCATACAGTTTCATCGACTTCTAGCCAAGCTTGGCTCCATTAACTTACTGGATCCAGCTTGAGGGGGGCTATTGGAGATATTATAGTAAATATATAGTTACCATATGTTGTTATAGGTTGTTATAGTAACTACATGATTTCAGGAAAGATTAGTGGTAGATTAGATGTAATTGATTATTTGTAGTTATCTATTCACCGTGTAATAGTTGTATAAATTAGGAGGCAGCATATTGTATTTTCAGATTAATAGATTAAACTTCTTTTTTCCAGTGTTTCTTACATACCATAACCCGGACAATAGCATAACAGTCTTTTTCGTGTCTGATTTTGAAGAGCCCAGTAACATATCAAGGATCTATGGTTCTACGAGTGGATTCTGGTACGAATAGGGGATGCCCATGAGGCCCAACATCTGCCACCATTCAAGCGTGAATGGGCAATAGAAAAGCATATGAAGATGTGAGTTGTTATCTTCTTGGCAGAAGGGGCACACTGCAAATACCATGACTTGGCGTTTAGCTAAATTTTCAACTGTGGGAAGGGTGCCTGTCAAGAGCCGCTAGCAATGGTGCATCGTTCTTGGCGGAATAGTAAGGTTCCACAGCTTACGCCAAATTGGGTGAGGACTATGAAGAGCAAGTCCGACGATATGTGGCACGGCCGAGTTCCTGACTTCAAAGGTAGTATGGTACGCTGATTGCACCATGAAAAGCCCCTTCCTATGGGGATGCCAATACCATCTGTCCATTGCTCTGTAGAAGCAAGTGGGATTGACAAAATCTCCTCTGATATGTCACGCGTGAAGCTTGACCTAATCAAAGTTGTATTCCAGGATCGTGTGTCTGGGTCAATTAGCATATCAACCGTAGCCGTGAGAGGGAGAGATGTCGTCGGTTGGAAGTTGCATAATGCGTTGGCTCCTGGAAGCCACAGATCCTTCCATATGTAGGTGGCGGTTCCTGAAAATATTTTCCTCCTTGCACTCGATTTTAGAAGTCTGATGCCGTACACAATAACCCACCATGTCAACGACGGTCTATTGCCCAGCTGTGCACAAATAAGGAGCAGTTTCAATAATACTTCGACTTTAATAATCTTGCAATGACCGATTTCGGCTGAGTGAGTAAGCGCCGAGCTTGTTTAGCCATGAGTGCTAAGTTGAAGCATTTTAAGTCCCTAAAACCCAGGTCTTCCGTCAATTTTCTTTCTTGTAAGATTTTTCCAAGCAACCCAATGTATTTTACGTGCCTCATTTGTAGAAACCCACTGGTAATGCGCTATGAGCCCATGGATATCTTCAATTGTACCATCAGGAATGAGGAAGGAGGACATGTCAGCGTATCCTTTCCTGCTTTTGATAGAGAGCGTTCAGACCAACTTGGATACCACTGGCCACCTTGTCCCGGAGGCAATTGAAAACTTCTTTTTTACTTCTACCAATGACGCTTGGGAGCCCCAGATACTTGCCATGAGTGGGTGTTCAGGAACGCCGAGTATGCTGCATACTTTTGCTCGTGTTTGCGTCGGGGTATTAGGACTGAAGAGGACCTCAGATTTGTCAAGATTGATGCTTTGGCCAAATATGCTCTCATAAGTAGTTAAGGGTGAGTTTCATACGCTATGAGAACACTATCAGTAATCAGCCTTCCAGTAATCATTCCCCTATATTTCTGAATTATTCTCCCAAACCACCCAATTTCATAAATTTATTTGAATTAAAAATATAAAATTTTAACATATTTTTAGATTTCAAATTTTAATTTTATCAAACATTCAAATTTTAGATTTTAATTTTATCAAATAGACTAATTCTATTTCTAATTCTAATCTTCATATCTCAAATTCTCCACATCAAAATACACTCCCATCATGGTTGGGGCGCAATGTCTTGAGCTCAACCATGGTTCGGGCACAACACAATTTGTCCCAGCCATAGTTGGCTCATAGGTTTGTGTCTCGACTCACGACCGTCCATGTTAGTTTGTCACTCAACCAATGGTCGCCCATATTCATTTGTCACTCAATCCACATTCGCTCATGTTAATGTGAGTCATTGTCATGAGTGGATCTTATTTTTGTGTGTTTTGTCAACTGAAAATTAATATAACTTCAATTCAACTTAAACTAAAGACAACAAAAAATAAAAACTTACCATTTTACATTATAAAGTGCTTGGACCATGGTCTAGGCGCGTCAATATGCGTCCGGACTATGGTTCAAATGTTTTTTTTATGTCCTTGAGCCATAGTCAAAACACGTCTTGTTCATGCTTCAAAAAAAAAAAAAAGCACGTCTTGTTCATAAATTAATAAATAAAATGCATAAATCAAAAAGGCAACTGATGAGCTTCTTTCAGAAAATAAGTGAAGACTCATTCAACACTAGAGGTATTGGAAAAGCTGAGAAGAAAATGAGCAGCTTACATTTACACACACACCACTGTTGACATTTTCACACAAAAGCCACTATGACCATTCACAAATTTCATTCAATGGACATGCCACAACCAACTATCCCAGTGGAAGAGCAGCATGAAGAGAACATATTACTACTCTTTTTGCAAAACTGTGTTGATATGAAGTGCTTTAAGCAGAGAAATGGCCACCTGTTTCACCAAAAACCAGGCCACAAGAACTTTGCCCATCCCTCTGTTCCTCTATCCAATTCTGAATCTTATGCGGAAAATCATTTTCCACAATCAGTTGCTAGCTCATAAAGAGCCTGGGAAAGAGAGATCAAAATTCAGTAAATTTTACATGGATACCGGTTTAGTCCAAAGGACTATACGATATCATTGTTTCAGAATTTCTCAATGGCTTCAAATATAAAGATGACAAGGGTTGATCAATTCCAACCAAAGGCCCAGTAGAAATAGCTTTTGAAATCACTTTCAAAGGTGGAAGAAAAGAAATTCATCAAACGAATCTGTTATCCTCATTTCAGTTTTATATGGTCATGGATGAAATATCCCTAGTATTTATTTACATTAAATCAATCATGGCATAGAACTCATAATCTGCATAGTAGGCTCCCGAAGAGTTCCCCAGAGATATACAACATTTCACATTGGAAAATTGACGTTTCTTCTTTGATAGGCAGGTATTCAAATACTAGTACACCACTCAGATCCTTCTCTGAGCGCAAGGTCAATTTTTGCCAGAAAGTTTTTCATAAAGATTCAAAACGATTTAGTCGATGCTTCTTAGACAATAATGGAATAATGGATTCCAAAAGACAATGACATGAATTATAACATAGGATTGTACGAGTTGAACCAATCAGGTACTAACCTTTATTAACTTCAGATTCAAGCGAGCTAGAGCATCCTGGTGCTTCAGTATTGAGATTGGCACTGGTGTCAGGCCATTGACAGCAACAATTGTATTGATTTGAGAAGATTTCCTGCATCAAAAAGTCAAACATAAGTTTCCAAGAAAAGACTAATCCCAAGAATCAACAATTCTAGCCATGTTGTGAAGGGAGATAGTAAAAAAGTTAAAGGTTAACTGAGAATGAGAGCCAACACTTATAAGGCACGAAACTCTCTGATGGTCTGCTCCTCCATCTTACAGAGATTTAACAAAGGTATCCATAGATCATTAAGGGACAAGCAAATTTTCGAGCTAATCTTTTTGGAAGCCATACATGATCCACATCTAAAATGTCCTTTCTTTTTCTTCTTAAAATAGGATCACTATATGTTCTCATATTCTCCTCACCTAAAAAAAATCCAATTTTGCATGTTGGCCAATAGAAACCTATCAAAACTCACTTTATTTCGAGAGAGATTCCTCAAAAAATCATATGATCACTTAATGAACTAGAAAACATAGAATTTGCACGCTAATCAAACCCCATAAATTAACAAATGGTCTAATGAAACAAATCTGAAGAAAAGCAAATCTGCCCTAAAAATAAGTATCCATGTACATAAATGGCACAAACAACACATACGTTGTAATCTTCTGGAAAGGTCCCAGAATATGCAGAAAGTGCTGTCCTAGAAAATTTTCAGAAACTTGACCAGTTTCTGTGCAGCATCCTTCCAGAGTAAAGCTTGCTCTACTTTTGTACTGTAATATCACGTGCCAAGCAAAGAGGAGTGAAATCCGAAGTTGTGACTGACCAGAGCTCGTTTTCCAGAAGGCTCAAGTATACATCCAAATCCAACAAGGATCCTCAACTGCTCTCTGGAATTACGGGAATAATGGCCATATCACGAAACAAAGGCAAGGCATACTGTTTCAATGGAGAATCAGACATGATGAACTGCATAAATGTAGAATTATTCTATTCTCTGCTGCCTGCTCCTGTCTTCTCGTGTTGATATAACAGAGATTGAAGAGCGCATAGAGAACCTTCAATAGATAAGATATGTCATGAAGACTGAAATATGGATGTTAAATGAAAACTGCAAGCAAAATAATGACTATGCGTATGCCAGATGCCTTGTTTCACTAAATTAAGAGTTGACATGTTTGGTAACATAACCAACCTGAAATTTGTTCATTTGCAAATGCCAAGACAAACTGTTTCAATGGAGAATCAGACATGATGAACTGCATCAATGTGGAATTATTCGATTCTCTGGTGCCTGCCTCCGTCTTCTCATATTGATTTAACAGAGATTGAAGAGCGCATAGAGAACCTTCACCAGATAAGATATGTCAAGAAGACTGAAATTTGGATGTTAAATGAAAACAGTAAGCAAAATAACTAAAATGAATACGCCACATGACTTGTTCCACTAACTTAAGAGTTCACATGTTTCGCAATACAAGCAAAAGTGGAAATTTGTTCATTTGCAAAAGACAATGAGAGAAAAAACCAAAAAAAAAAAAAAAAAAAAAGAAAACGGAGAATGAAAGGTTATTGCTCTCCAGTTTGATATGAGCAGGGGCTTTGAGTCTTAAGCACTAAACCTAAAATAAGGAGCAATTTCATAGTCATTTATAGGGCTATAAAGCTTTGAAGGAACGCAAATAGATGGACACAGAGTTACAGGCTTCATGAAAGATAGAAAGATTGGCTACGTCAATGAATTTGGATGCCAGATTGCTAGTTAAGTCCGACCAGAAATAGGATTTCGAAGGCAAAAATAACACAGAGAGGTGGAGAGAAAAGATGAAGAAGAAAAGAGGAGATTTCCTAGGACATAATCCCATGACAGAGGACTTCTATTGTCCAAAAGGTAGGAAACACATAGCTTGACATATAAGTATAAATTATTAAAGCAAAAAGTAAAATTATTAGTTTGCGCTGGCTACCAAACAGCATGAACCATTGACCAAACTGGTCAAGCCACATTACTAGTAGAATGCAATCCAAAATCTTGTAAATCAACAAAATGTTCCCAAAACAACAAGTGAGACAACCCTTTGGATGCTATCATATACCTTCAAGCCAGGCATCCTTGGCATAACCCAATATAAGCAGACTCACGAAAGGCAGAGACATTGCTACTATAGATTCTACTTTAATAACTTGTGCGGACCCAGCAAGCTAGAGCACAATCGAAAGGCCAGCCTGACACACAGAAGCTTCAGCACTGGGCTGGGGGGGGTTGGGGTCCAGGAAAGGTCATTAAGGCCTAAAATGCTACCCCGAGTAGCTAGTACAAGCACAATCTAATGAAACAATACAGATCCTAAAATGTCTAATAGAGCACATAACTTTGGGGTACTACAACCTGAAGACCACTATGCTGGCACAACTAGCCTGTGCTTATAAAAAAGCGACAAAAACAGCATCCAACTGCAGAAACTCCATTCAGAAACAACGCCAAACCACCATAAGAAGAAACTACATAAAAACAGCAATAAGGATGAATCTATGGCACTGTATGGTTTAATATTTCAAAACATGTTTTGAGTTTCGTGTTTCCAATGCATCTTTTACATTTCCAATACACCTTTTTCAAATTCCAATATAACATTTCCAGTTCCCAACAGAAAAGCACAACTCAAAACACAATCCAAATAACAAACCATACAGACCCTTCCTTCACAAAATCCAAACTAGGATCTACCCAATCACTGCAATCTCTCTGCACTTTAAACTTTCATTCTGTTTAATTCTTCCCAATCTTCTCTCATGTTTTTCATTGCATCATTTCCATATAACTCTTTCCAAGATTTATGAAGATGCTGGCATGCCTTAAGAAGATATATGGAATAGAACTTCAACGCAGCTTATAGCCTAGGCACTGATATGACAGAGAATGTTACATAAGCAGTAACCACACAAAATGGGCAGCTATTTCTTCCAAAACTGCTCAACAAATTAATCTCCTAACATGAATACTTAACTACCAACTTTACAGGCAGCACAATTTCCTTAATTATTTCTAAAGCAATGGTACATTTATCCTCAACTTTTTGGTCAAAAAGAGAAATGAAAAAAAAAAAAAAATGGTAGGTGAAGTTTTTGCTATTCCCCACAGCCATTCTCACATAACAAATGGTACCAAATCTGAGATCGACCATCTCAACGACAGTATAAAAGAAGAAGAAGTGCATTTGTTCAAACTTAAAGAAACGATTAACGAATCAATCAAGAAGGGGAAAAAGCACATGTAGTCTACTATATATATGTTGTGGAAGTCTACTATAACAAAAGAAACACGTAGTCAATATGATGATTACCCTTGATAGCACCACCCACCACCCACCATAAGGTAATAGCAGGTTTCTTCATTTTAGATGTCTTCAAATTCCCATTCTGATTGCACATTAAAAACCCAGCTTCTAGCCTACATGCTATCTGCCTCAGCTCCCATGGAATGACCATGCTAACATCTCCAGAAAGTGCTGCTCAGGATAGGAAGCACAATTTTAATTTTCTGCTAGAATAAGACTCTGAAAATTGTTTTTCAGATGATATCAGAACCAAATAGGATCTCACCACCAAAGAATGGCACACTGATTGAAGATTCATCAAGCTCCATATGTTTTGCTAACTCTGTTAAGCATTTGTAGATATGATTGCATTGAGGATGTGACTTATCTCTAACAATGAATTCCCAAACATCACCATCCACCTCAATTGAACTGCAGCCAGGTATCTTGTTGACACCTCTTTCCCTCATTATCTTCCTAACATCCCTGGCTTTGTGCACCATATTTGCCTCGACATACATGCTTGCCAGGAGGACATAAATTCCACTATCGCTAGGATCCAGTTCTAGAAGCTTTAAAGCAGCTCTCTCACCCATTTCAACATTTTTATGAATTCGACAAGCAAAAAACAATGCTCCCCATACCACTGCATCTGCCTCCATTGGCATGCTCTTCACAAGATTTTCAGCCTCTTCTAGTAGACCTGCCCTACCCAACAGATCTACCATGCAAGAGTAATGCTTGAGTTTAGGATGAATGTTGAACTTGGAATTCATTTCTGCAAAAATTCTGCGACCCTCTTCAACCAGACCTCCATGACAACATGCTGACAAGACACCAAGGAATGTGATTTCATCTGGGACCAATCCAGTTTCAACCATCTCCAGGAAATGAGACAAAGCATCACAAGCATGCCCATTAAAAGCCAAACCAGTAATTATAGCTGTCCAAGTTAGCGAGTTTCTTGCTGGCATCTCATTGAACATCTGTAGTGCCTTATGGATGTTACCACATTTGGCATACATGTCTACGAGAGCTGTCCGCAGAGCAACATTCATGAAAAGCTTATTTCTTTCAATGTATTGATGAATCCAAATTCCAACGTCAAGCGCTCCTAGCTGTGTGCAAGCAGATAAACACTTTACCATGGTCACCTCATCTGGCCTAACATTAGCGGTTTGCATTTCATTAAACAGCGCTAATGCCTCCTTACAACGCCTGACTTGGACATAGCCACCAATTAGTGCATTCCAAGGAACTACATCTTTCTCAGGCATCTCATCAAAAATTTTTTTAGCTGTGTCCAAATGTCCAAACTTGGCATAACCCGAAACCATGGTTGTCCAACTAACCATGGTCTTCTTCTCCATCCTATCAAATAAAGCTTTTGCCTTTTGAAGAGCCCCACACTTCATATACATATCCATAAGAGCATTATTTAGAGAGACAGTCAAATTCAATCCATACCTCTCAATACTTCGATGAACCCCACTCCCAAGCTCCAAATCCTCCAACTGTGCGCACGACGAAACCACACTAATCATAGTGACCTCATCAGGCTTGACACCCTCCACCTCCATTTCTCTATAAATTCTCAATGCTTCACGGGCTTTTCCACCCTTGGCATAGCCATTAATTAAAGAATTCCATGAAACCAAGTCTCTAGCACTACTTTCATCAAACACTTTCTGCGCAATGTCCACCTCCCCGACAGAACCCAAGAAATGAATCATAGCATTGCGCACATAGACATCATTTACAAATCCCATTTCTATCACATGAACAAGAATCTGAAATCCCATGTTAAAGAATGACAATCTAGCACAAGTCTTAAATAACAAAGGAAAAGTAAAATGATCGGGCCTTAAAGTACCAATTCCCCAACCCAACATTTGCTTGTATAGGAGAAAAGAATCAATTGGATTTTCGCTCTCAGAACATGCTCTAACGGCTACATTATAGGAAAATGCAGTTGGGCTCTGCAAATAACATAGCAATCTCTTACAATAGGAAAGATCGTGCATTTCTGACAAACCAGTGAACGCAATTAACCGACTTGAAGCCAACCCATCTGAGATTAAGCCCGTCACTATCATTTGCGATTGGATTTGCTTGAGTTGAGACATGGATTTGCAATTTTTTTCGAGCACTGAAAGGATAGGGTTGGAGAGCACAATAGAATGGTTTGTGTTCCAATTCTTCTTATTATTGTTGGGGCCTACTGTGCGAGGGGAACTCTGGAGTGAGAGCGAGTAAGATGAAAGGTATTTTCTGGAAACGGGTCTCAGATTGTGGCGGAATTGGTTGGAGATGATAATCCGCTGAGCAGGCATTAGAATTGCTACATGGCCGGACGGAAGAGTTGGCGCCGAAAAACGGCCTCAAATAGTAATTACTAGGCAATTTATATCATTTTTTTTTTTTTTTTGGCTTAAATGAAATTTTGGTCCGCCATAATAGGGATAATTCTACTTTTAGTCCCTCTTATATTTTGAGTGTCAATATTAGTTCTGTCCTTTTTTTTTTTTTTTTTTAGCATATTTAGTTCATTTTTACGAAAAAGTTTAGAAGATAACAGATTAACTCATTCGATCGCTAGTCAAACCTAAGTTTTTATTCAAAATAATTTGTACTGTAATATTTTCAATCTATTTTATGAGTCGGTTCCTCAAGAATGTTCAATTCATTTAGATTGACTCACAATCCAAAATGACGGCCGAAACCCTAAATGAGTTGAACATTCATGAGAATCCAGATCATAAAATTAGTTGAAAACATCATGGTACAAATCATGGTGAAGAAAAAAGTAAGTTTGACTAACGATCAAATGAGTTGATCCGTTATCTTTTAAATTTTTTTGTAAAAAATTGATTAAAATTGCTAAAAAAAATGGAGATTAATATTGCTACTCAAAACATAAAAGGAACCAAAAGTGGAATTACCTCTATTATGGATGGACAAAAACTACATTTAACCATTTTTTAGTTATATATATATAAAGATGAAATTTCATTAAGATAACTGTGAATTGCTCATAATCAATTGAACAAGGAAACTTGGTTGTGTTGCCCAAGTTTGCGATGAGATTACAACTGACTTGGCATAAGAAGCTATCAAATGTGGGTGTGTTTTCAAACGTGCAAAAAATGCTAGTACAATATGCAATAATAGGATTACAGCAATGGGAAGCATTACCAAATTTTTAACAGCTAAGATGATCGATGCCGCATCACCAAGAATCGAGATGTTTGTGAGGCCAATTCGATTTATCAAGTATACGAATTCTCTGAGAGCAAGGCATTCTGCAACCTCTGGGTCCACAGTGTACTGAAAAAACCTTGCAAAACTATGATAGTGACTTCAAGATCTTCGATGTAAACTCCAACTCCAGCTCCTTGGTGTTGCCATGAGATGGCACCATCAAAGGAAACTTTAAATCGAGCAGGGGGATATGTCCTAAGAGGAGTGAAACTATAGCCAAGGGTGGAGGATTGTTGGGCGAACTTAGACTAATAAACTTTTAAGGATGAGAGAGCTGAAGTTAGAATACTAACTGGGTGGACAGTGGTACCCTCAAAGAGTATCTTGTTCCTCGCATGCCATAATCCATCAATAATCATAGCCCCAGCTTCTGCTCCTTCTTTCGGCAAGGAAAAAATGATGTCTCTGAACCATAAGTCCGCTTGTGATTGCTGTTGGATGTTAATAGCATGCTGCAGACCAGAGAGAGACCATACTTGTTGCGAAAATGGGCAGGTAAGGATAATGTGAGTGAGTGCAGCCATTGGTGTGGCCCAGAAAACGTGTTTTGCAATTATATGATGTTCTTATAGTTGGAAATAATTTTTAGAAATTTGAAAATAAAAGTTTAGACTTTAGACCGAAGAAAGGTATTTTGGTCATTTTACACCTTGGTCATATAGAAAAGATTGAACTAGTTTTGAACTATATAATAGATTATGTGATAAATATAAATGATTTTTGAGGCTTAGAAATGAAAGTTAGGATACTTGAAACAAAAAGAGCATTTTGGTCATCTTACACTCTCGAACATTTTAAGTGTTTAAAACTGAGTTTTGAAGTATTTCTAATGTCCTTTTATAAGGAAGCAATTTTTGGAACCTTGCTTTAAAAGTTAGGATATCGAGACCTGACAAACCTGGCTCCGGGTCCTTTATATTTAGAAAACGTGTACGATGTTTGCAGTAACCCTAATCGATCTAAAGCTATCCTTACGAAAGTATATTATTCAAAGACTTAAAACTAAAGTTCAACCAATAAAGTGTAAAAGACAGATTCTATCTCAATGATCAATGTAGTTGCATATCTGCTATATGTTTATTTGGATTCTATATGTGTTGAATTCTGTACTATAATGCTGAGTTTATATATTCTAAATGAAACTAGACCGTTTTAATTAAGTTGGACCGTTTTCATAAAACTACACTCTTTTATAAGGTTGGACTTGATTTTCAGAAAACGAGATTGTTTTACAAACAGCGTTTTATTATGATCAATTGGACATTGTTTTATAAGAAACTCCTCAAGGAGTACAAAACATATTGCGTATACGTAGTGTGTTGTTTATATTTCTGCACTATTTGAAGTTGCCTGAAAAAGGAAAAAAGTATATTTTAAAGCAGAAATGCTGTCGAAATTTAGACTTTTATGACTCAGTTATGTGCTTACTTATATGAATTGATTGACTGTGTTAGACTCAGACTAGAAATCTAGTTTACGTGAGCTATCGTCTCGAAGTATATATAGTCTAAACAAGGTATAACGAAGGTACCTTGGAGACCAAGAAATAGAATGTTAGGAGCTTTATGACTTAAAGCTCTAGAGCCTTAGAAAGACCGAGTTTTGTTCTGTATTAACAGCATATGCTATTAAGGTCAATTGAGTTATATTATAACTCATAAAAGGTCATACTTGTTCTTATTACAAACTTTTAGGTGGAATCCGAGAACGAGGGCTACACTACTATGAGTTTGACTCGCTAAACTTGACTACAATGACATGCTCCAGGATTACGATAGTGCTAGACCAGAGCCTTAAGCAACTATTCTTCTTGACTTTGCATTGACTATCCTTATGACTTGATTATCCGGTTCCTGATTATTAAACTATCTCAACTATGGATTTGTGTTGCAATTGAAATTTATGATATTATGACTTGGGATTTATAGTAACCCTAAATAGGAACTTCCTTATAAGAGATTTTTGACCATCTAACTTTAACGATTCCGTTGTTACAGTTAATTTCCACTTTGTTCTAAATTTTTTTTTTGAAAACTCGTATTTTTTATAATGTAACATGGTTACAAGGGCGCCACATTTACCTCCCCTGAATGTTTCATTTAGGAAAAAACAATATTCTGTAACTTCCGCACAAGAAGCCACTTCGTTACTACTGCATTTTAGATTCTAAACAGGACATTAGGCGTCATCCTGTTATATTTCCATGATGGCAAGGGAAATTTATTGCCATTTTGCATGTTCTAAATGTGGGATTATAGAACTGAAGTAGGAGGTTAATGCCTTCAAAGTTCCAACCCCTCAAACAAAAGACGCCACAGACACAGGTAGCTCTAATTACATTACCAACAGAGAAATTGCAGGGTAGCAAATGAAAACCCAGTTGACGTACCTGAAAATCTTAGCCGTACTGAATTCATGGCAACTTTGAGTCTCCAGAAAATGGCATAAAATATTTCTTCTTCAATTCAAACTTCAAAAAAACTGAAAGCAACTGACTGAATATGCTTTAGAAAGCAACCAAACCAAACCATGAAAATACAATAGTGATAGGATCCTAAACTAGATATGAAGGGCCGAATCAAATTAAAGAGAGTTCCCCCAACAACACAATTTCTGATGGAACGCAAAACTGCAGGATGCAGCACCACTGATCAGAGATACCGCCAATAAAACAAGCTTGATTGGAGACAAATTTCTTGTGACAAAATTCTAATTTCACGAGGGGGCCATTCTAAATCAACACCTCATGGAATGTGGATTAACCAGCAGATTGATTGGTGCCACTAACAGGACTGCATAATCCACTGAAAGGAGGATCAACTGCAGAAAACAAGGGTTGAAGTTACCCTAGATGAATCAAATATGAATTTAAAAAAACTTGTATCCTCCATGCATAAAAAAAAAAAAAAAAAAAAATCAAACGGAGATCGTTTGTTCACAAATACTATTCCATGAAATTGGAATTGAATTGATATTAATTCTATGGAATTAGAATTGAAGAATTGGAATTTTTTTGGTAGAATGTAAAATTGATTTAGAAGTAGAATTATAATTCAAAATTAGTTGTTTTGTAACATAGAATTAGAATTGCCTTGTGTACAAATTTTAAAAATAATGACTAAATTATATGAGATGGAAATATTGATCTCATTTGATGCTATTGATTCATAATCTGTCACAGATTCACCATTCTCAGAGTTTATTATGTGAACCTGTTTGTAACTATTTAATAAATATCAACAATGTTCAAATTATGAGATGAACATACTCTGCTAAATTGGCCAAAGATGGAAGTAGAAAAACAACAAAGCAAATTGTTTATTGGTGCTAAAATCACCAAACATAAAGAGGAGGGAAAAAATTACCATTTGGGTAGTTGGTCAAGCCTCTGATTCCACCAACAGCAAAAAAAGAGGTGCAGGTTTCAACCCTAGAAACTCTGCAACTGTGGAATTGGATCCATCGCAGCCGATCATAACCTGCAAGCACGAAATTGCTAATGATCAACAGAAAACTGTGAACATTTTCTCAATTCGATGTTCATAATCTTCTTCTTTTTCAGCAAGATAGATGAAATCAAAAGACAAGTAATGTACCTTGGCTCGAACAGAAACATTGTCACTGTAAGACAACGGCAGCAACAGATCAGCGCCATTCCTAGTGCTTTTCTGTGTCTCTGGCTGCATGCATGTCCTTATCTTTTTCGTTCTGGGAGAATTCTGGATGCTCAGGTAGGAAAAGAAGCTGAAAAATCGATTTCCCACGGAGAAACTCGTTCATGATGATTGGTGACATCTTCATCCCATCTGACCTATTAGATATATTGCATTGGCATTAAAGATATATTGGCACATCAAAGCGTTATCAATAATCAAATTTATTCATCTCATTACTTAGAGTTGCATCCATTTCATCGGCATAGAACATCTAGCTACTGATACGCATCATTTATTTATCTCATTCCAGCACACTCTCAATGACATGGTTCTTCAACAGCAAGGCATTGCCATACACAGTACACAAAGCAAAGACAAAAGTGTAATGATATGCAATTTACAGAGAATTTTTAATGCCATAAACAAATTTAGCCAATTCGACCATCAAGAATATGGCAGCTATTGAATGCAGACAGATTATCACCATGCCCAAGTCATTCCAAGGAACATGGCAAACAGAAAACAAGAATGTGCCCACACACAGGAACCAAAACAACAAAGTCATTACCGTCAAGCATCTCCACTTTGAGTTAGGCCATCTGTGGGGATCTATGTCACCAAATCCAGTCACCACACCACTGTACCTGGAGATCACAATAAATTTATCGTTTTTTTTTTATGAAAAACACAACTCAACAAGGTCTAAGTTCTCTGAAGTTTTAAGTAAACCTTCTCTCAGGGGCATCATCCAAATCAACACTGATTTTGAATCTTCTTCCAGCAGGAATCGGGTTAGTAACAGTCTTCACACACTTTTGGCATGGCACAATATAATCAGCATGATTTGCCCTGTAAAACAGTTTTAAGAAAATCAAAAGCTGGTCACAGCAAGTATGAAGGCTTGCTATCAACAAAATAAGGAATATCCTGAAATCAGGACCATGCAAAGGGAAAATGACCAAAACTATTTTGATTGGAGATTTCAAACTGTTACATGGAGTCTCTCTATATGAACTAAATGGCCAAGCAAAGGGCAATAGTGAAGACATTTTGACAATTTGGCAGTTAGTTTAAAAGGATTGGGCAACTGCATAATCTCATCAAAGATGGCTTTGAAATAAGAAGTCAAATCCAGGATTGCATAGAAGACTTGATTCTAATTTTGCTAGTTCCTTTATCAGTCAAGTCTTAGGGAAGAGGTTTATCAATCATCACCAACCTTTTCAAGAGGCAAAGAAGCATATGCTTAAATTTTCCAAGAGTCTCGAAGAATAAGAGCAATCAAATCAAAACAAAAACCAAAACAATGCATTTCATTGCCGAGTTAAGAACAAACAAATATGTCAAAAATCATTTAACCATATGAGTTTACCTTGTGCTGTAGAAAATCTTAAAAAGTGCATTGGTTGAGACAGCATTTGCCACTGCTGCAAGAACATTTGGGTAAGAGTTCTGACTTTTAACAATTGAGTAAGATAGGCCATTTCTAGGTCCAGCAGCTCGCCTTACTCCAAACTTCAAATCCCCACCGTCTCCCCTCAAAAAGGTAGTTATAAACAGTAAAGACATCCATACTAGAAGTCGAAACATACTTCTATAGGTACAAAAAGAGTTCAAAGGAGATAGAAAACCATAGATTCTGAGACTACAGGTAAATGGGACTAGAAAACCATTTTGTAGGGGCTTAACTGCTTGATTTTTCACATGTTTTGACCGTATGTTTCCCCTTGCTTGAACAAACATCTTAGTGCTCCTATTTCACTGATAATCGAAACTTTCCTAGTGGTAATCTCCTTTAGAACCACTTTCTTGGCATTGTTTTACGGTGAATTCAACACTATATCCTTCTTGTAGAGTACTAACCCTCTTTTTAAGTCATGCAGTAAATCATCAGTCCACCACACTAAAAAACCTGATCTTAGAAGAACATATATACCTCAAAAATAGGACTGCATCCCCTGAAACAAGATTCTTCTGGCTGACAAAAATACTCCATCCACTAGTAAGCAAATGTCGCCTTGGCTGACCTGTTGCGTAAGCATCAAAAGAGTGAAACAACCAAAACAAGAGTTTTTTGGTGCAATCAAGCAGTGAGTAAAATACCCCGGTAGATATGACAAAATTTCCATTCCACTCCATGGAGATCCTTGGCAACCAGCTCCTGGGATGGCCTTTGTACTTTATAATCCTGGTATACCACAAATTTTATCAAAAATACTCAACCAGATGATAAAACGTCACATTCTTCACAGACTAACACCACTAAAAAACAAACACCGAGTCATACCAAAGGTGGGAAGCAAGTCTTCAGCAGCCCTTGGAGGAACTGAAAATCCACCATGAGTGCTGGTATCAGATGCAGTGAGAGTTTTGCAGAACATATGTTAGGTTGATTTGATGGGCACAGCTTCAGTCCCCTCTTCATCAGTGCCGGCCTCTTCTTGTTCCTTTCCCTCTAAACTTAAGGCTAAGAGCTGAAAACAGCACGTGATGTTATCAAGAGATGAAATATTACCTTAAAACTTGGCACTCAGCATTATACATAATAAATCTCAATCTCAATTGAATGAAACCCCAAAAACATACTTACAGTATTATTCCTCTATGCCAAACTTATACATATTCCTTAAATCAGCAAAGGAGTGCGCGAGTGAGAACCGAAGGTGAAGGGTGATAAGTCCCTTCTTCTCCTTAAAATCTGAAGCCCCAAACTCGATACCATTCTGGTCACCAGTTTCTTCATGATTTCTTCTATTCCCTCCCTAAAGATTTGGATTTGGGATGGCAGAAAGATGAGAATGAAACACAGCCTTATAGATCCATCAAGGAGAACAATCTGTCTAGCGAATTTGTTTAGTTGGGTAGTTAATAAAAGTTGATTCGGTGCAGGGAAACAAATGACACTCCCAAACTATTTTCCTAAGTTTGTGAAAGTAACAGTGGATCAATTACTCAAATTCATAGAGGAAATGAAAGCAAAGATTACCTGATGAAACAAATAAAAAATACATTCACACAGTGGCAACGTAACCAACATGTCTTCACTTAGAATGGTCCTCCTTCACCTTCTTCTCTCCAAACTATTCCTTCTTCTCCACCATTTATTCCTAACATTTATTCCTTATTTTTTCTCTCAAATTAGCATCTCCTCATCCCAAAATTTCCACTGCATGCACATATTACCAAATAATTAATTGAAAATGTAGAAAACAATGGGAATGTGATAAAGGAGAAATTAGGAGATAAGAATTTCAAAGCATACTTGATGGTTTACTTGATCTTGATTTGAAGATCTGGAAGATGAGAAATTTTAGAGAGCTCAGAATTGATAATGCAGCAGCAGCTCCTATAGTTGCATCTTTCCGCTAATAGGGGACAACGAAGAATCAGAATGCCTCTCAATTTGGTGAGGGCTCTCATAGCAGATGTGGAGGGTAAATAGCTGAGTTTCTCACAATTACTTAACGTTAGAATTTGAAGGGATGCAAGACTGCCTAACCAATCTGGTAAAGCTTCTATGTTTTCCAAATCATCGAGCTTTAAAGATGTCAGTGAAGTAAAGTGTTGGAACACTTGAGGTATACCTCCAAATAACGTCAGCGTAAGAATTGTGGACTCAGAAGATAATAATCCAGAAGAATCGACCCACTCCGTTACACAATCATCATTGGAGAAGGGGCCAAGTGTCAGTTCTGATAGTTGAGTTGGATGACTAAATCCACTAGGCAAGCCATCCTTATTGCCAAATAATTTGGGACAGTTTGTTAATGCAATATGCCAAAGTGAAGGAGTTTGTCGGAGATCAAGTGGGAAGAATATCAGATTAGGGCAGCCTACCACCTCTAGCTGTGTGAGAGATGCACAGCACTGGAAGGCCGGAGAGAAGTCAGGTGATTATTAGTATTACTAATACAAGGAGGGCCTATTTGTTCAATTTTAGAACATCCAGTTATCCCCAATTGCCACAATGATTGTAATTGAGGGATAACATCACCACACAAACTATTTGTTCAATACTCCAAGACAAGTATGGCAACCCAATAGTCCAACATCACCACACAAACTAGTAAGCCAACTAAACTTGACAAATTTGTAAGCCATTGAAGGAGTCGATTGCCCTTGAAATTTCTAATGCTCAGCTTTTTCACATTTTGAGGAGGTTTAAGACCTTCCAGTACACCATTCATCATTTCATCAGCACCTTGTGCATTATTCCCGCCCCACTCAAATCCCAAATCGGTTAAATATGGTTTCTCATTTAACTTTGCTCCTTCTGCACTCACTTTATCCTTTACAAATTCAAGATTGCAAATCCTCAATCTACCTTTTAGGTTTTTCAACAATCCAATTTCTTCAATTTGACGACTTTCACTTCACCTACACAACAAATTTCCAACGTCTGAAGACAAGTCAAGCATCCCATCTCCAGGGGCATCTTCATTTTACCAATGGAAAAGAGAATATCGTTGCCTAAGCAAAGATGTCTCAAATTAATCAACTTCTTCATCTCTTGTGGAAGATCTATCGGATATGAATATTCCAACTCCAGCGTTTGCAAATTATAAGGTTTGCAAATACATCTCAGCAGCTGACTTTCAACTTTTTGAGCCTTAATAGAAAGGAACATTAACTACTTTACTTCGCCAACTGAACTTGGCGACTCCATAACAACATAATACAAAACTAAAATCCGCAGCTGCTTGAACTTTGAAGTCATCTGGTTCCACATGTTGCTATTATTCCAAAGTACCAATGCCGATCCATTGTTAAACATCTTACCTTTTCCAATACTAGTCAATACTAGGAACCGAACATGATCATTGTTGATGTTTATGACATCATCCTCAGAATCGATGCTCTCATGCTTAGAAATTGATAGCACAAGATCATGCATGAGATCGTGCATTTTATAGTATTGGTGGACATGAATGAGATCATACATTTCGTAATATTGCTTGTCTACCGGGATTTTTTCCACCAAAGAGCTCTGCAATAAAACATTCAAAATCTTGCTACCTATCTCTTCCATCAATACTTCATTCTGGAGATCCGGTTGAAGAAATCCCTCCGCCATCCAATATTTGATCGTCATATCACCATCTACCCATCTATCTTTCTCAAATAAAGAAAAATATGCGAAACATTTCTTAATTGATGGAGATGGACAATAATCAAAGCTCAGCTTCAGTATTTGCATTATACTACTTTCATTATCTTCCATGATGCCCAAAAGCTGCTTCTCCACAATGGGAATGACAGAGACCCCTTTTTCAGAGGGAGAGCTCAACTACATCTCCACAATCTTAGATTCATCTGCCTCTCTTCCTACAACATATGGTGGAACAACGGAGTCGGTCTGCCGAGTTGTCATAGCTCCAATAATAGTAGTAGTAGTAGTAGGGAGAGGAGCTGCCACTCTGTTCAATCCAAATTCAGTGGCTTGTTGATTGATCATTCTCAACTTGGTATTGACGTCCTTAATTTTAGAAGCCATTCGCAAACGGAAAAAAGTCTCATATTTAGAAAAGAAGAACAAACAGCGTAACTTTCTCCCATATTTTCCCATGGATTCCACCTTGCGACGAAGAACTTCATAGTTGAGATCATCCAAAAGATAATGCACATCATAAGCTATTCCTTTAAGCCTCTTGAGCCAAAGTTGCACAGCCCGGCTCTCAATTTGCTTATTCTCAGCATCCAGCAAGTGGGCTTGGATCATCTCAGCAGAACTTTTGAGCATCTCCAATTCGTCGTTGAATCCAAGTGCTAAACCAATACTTTCAATGGAAATTAAGGAAAGTGTCTTCTCCAATAGGATCTTTATGGAGGCAACAACAATAGCGTCGGCCATTTTTGCTTTGCTTCTACAGTTTTGTGGTGAATGAGATTGGCAAGAAGGTTACAATTATCTGGTTGTTGAAGAAGTAGTTGTTGACGAGGGCCAAGTAAACACAAACCAATGGCCAAAGTTGATTGGTATTTTCACAAAAAATTGTCCCGATCATTCGCTTCCAGCCCCATATCTTTCTTTAATTTACAGCTCTACCCTCTTTAATCAACAGTCTTCCAATTTTCTTCATCGCACTCCTTCTTGTCACATAAAATTTGTTATGTATCATAAATTTGACTGCAGCGTTCAAAGGGTTAGCAAGAATTAATAAAAACATTTTAAATTTAATGTGTAAGGTTTTAAACTAATTTTTTTTTGGCTCGAACTCAAAACCTATACTATAATATTATTATTGCATGCTTTTCCATCTAACTAAATAATAATCCATTGTGTTAAGAATTTTAAACATGATATTTGGAGTACTTATGAAACTAGAATAGCTCCCTCAATCAAAGTAAAGATAATTTTAAACAAAAGCTATATAAACCGTTCACATAAGTCAAAATCCTAACTAAAAACTGATATCCTTCACACAGCTAAAGGTGGAAGAATGCCCTAATCTGATATCCTTCCCACTTGATCTCCGACAAACTCCTTCACTTTGGTATATTTCATTAAAAAACTGTCCCAAATTATTTGACAATAAGGACGGCTTGCCTAGTGGATTTACTCATCTAACTCAACTAAGATTTTTGAGACTTGGCCCCTTATCCAATGATGATTGTGTAACGGAGTGGGTTCATTCTTCTGGATTACTATCTTGTTCCTCCACAATTCGTGAGCTGTGGTTATTTGGAGGTATACCTCAAGTGTTCCAACACTTTACTTCACTGACATGTTTAGAGCTCATTGGTTTGGAAAACATAGAAGCTTTACCAGATTGGTTAGGCAGTCTTGCATCCCTTGAAGATCTAACGTTAAGTAATTGTGAGAAACTCAGCTATTTACCCTCCACATCTGCTATGAGAGCCCTCACCAAATTGAGACGCATTCAGATTTATCGTTGTCCCCTATTAGCGGAAAGATGCAACCACAGGAGCTGTTGCTGCATCATCAATTCTGAGCTCTCTAAAATTTCTCATCTTCCAGATCTTAAAATCGAGATCAGGTAAACCATCAAGTATGCTTTGAAATTCTTATCTCCTAATTTCTCCTTTATCACATTCTCATTGTTTTCTACATTTTTTTCATTATTTATTTTTTTATAAAAAAATAACTTAAACTCAATAAATATTGTTTAACCAAAGTGTCTATCACTGAATTACATCTTTTTATCTTTTTAATTATTTATTTGTTAATATGTGCATGTATTTTTTATTTGTTTATCACGTAATCTATGCTTTCATTTCCTCAAACAATCCATTAGACAAAAGAACCACATAGCCCTATTGATCCCCTGTTACCCAACTAAAATTTTAAAATAACAAATTCGCTACACAGATTGTTCTCCTTGATGGATCTATAATAGTATTTGTGAAGATTGAAAAAACTATCTCCATTTGATTTTTTTTTTTTTTTTGTTTATATGCATCGAGGATACAAGTTTTCTTATTTCAAATTGATTCATCTACGGTAACTTGAACCACCTGTTTTCTGCAGTTGATCCTTCTTTTAGTGGATTATGCAGTCCGCTCTCAGCAATGCGTGCATCCCAAGTCCTGTTTGTGGCACCAATCAATCTGCATGTTAATCAACATTCCATGAGGTATATATATTGTTGATTTAGAATGGCTCCCTCTTGAAATTAGAATTCTGTCACTACAAATTTGTCTCCAATCAAGCTTGTTTTATTGGCCGTCTCTCTGATCAGTGGTGATTATACTCTGTTTTGCAGAGATCCTGTAGTGCTGCATCCTGCAGTTTTGCGTTCCATCAGAAATTGTGTTGTTGGGGGAACTCTCTTTAATTTGATTCGGCCCTTCATATCTAGTTTAGGATCCTACAACTATTATATTTTCATGGTTTGGTTTGGTTTGGTTGCTTTCTAAACCATATTCAGTCAGTTGCTTTCAGTTTTTTTGAGTTTTTTTGAAGTTTGAATTTGAAGAAGAAATATTTTATGCCATTTTCTGGAGACTCAAAGTTGCCATGAATTCAGTACGGCTAAGATTTTCAGGTACGTCAATTGGGTTTTCATTTGCTACCATGCAATTTCTCTGTTGGTAATGTAATTAGAGCTACCTGTGTCTGTGGCGTCTTTTGTTTCAAGGCATTAACCTCCTCTTCAGTTTTATAATCCCGCATTTATAACTTGCAAAATGGCGCAGTCAGAAACACAAGAAATCGCAAGCGCATAATAAAGAACAGAATTATAAGCGAAGTAATTCGGAGTCCACCAGAAAAAGAGTAAAATTCTATCAAAAAAATTATTCAAAAATTATTTACCTCTAATAAATAGATTACAAATTTTAAATAGGCTTAACCCAAACCCTAATAAGAAATATGAAAATTACAAAAATACCCTAAATTCCTTAATAATCTTCCTACATCAGTCTCCTCCACCTCTGAAGAACTTGACCCCAAGTTTGTATCTTCATAGAGAATCTTGTCCGTGTAGTATCCATAAATATCAGCAACAGTGAAAGTATTGGAGATGTTCATGTTGTCTAGAAGAGCTACCACATAAGCATTGTCATTGATCTTGCGAGCCACTTTGAATGGACCATACTTGCGCGGCTTCTGCTTGCTGTAAGTACCAACTGGAAACCTCTCCTTACGCAGGAACACCATCACATCACCCACACTGGAGCCAATAAAAAAAAAAAATTCTTTTTTTTAATTTGAACATATAAATAATATAATTTTTTTTAAATGTCTAACAAAAAGGTCGACGTGCCTTCCATTATGTTTGGGGGGGGGGGGGGGGGGGAAGGGAAGCGTATCAAGATAAAATGAGCAAAGCAAGGTCCAAAAGAGAGCTTCACCCTAGATGGCGAAAGTCAGTAGCCGACATCTTCACTAGAATCCACTAGGGCGCGAGAAAGAATTGTTGAAGAAGGAACCCGCTTTTACTCCTGACAATGTTCTCCTGCGATCAGTTACTGTTGTATTATTTTTTGGTGGACCCCTCCAAGTTCGTTTTGGAGCCTTAAAAAAATTCAAACAAAATTTTTAAAATAGTTTCGATCAATTCAGATTAGTTTGGATCGATCCAAATAAAATTGATCCAAATAATCTATGATCCAAACCAATCCAAATCATTTAGATTGTTCTGTGTTGGGGCGGGTATCTTACTTTGCCCACCCTAATTAGGCATTTTGAAGGTGCTCCGCCTTTCTATCACATTATTTCTTTAAATTATTGAATTTTTATTATTATTTGAATATATTTATAATAATGTATATGATTGAATTTATTTAAACGTTAAAAATGAACTTATTAACCCTAATGAATTGTTTTGTAGGGGGCAGGGAAGCAGCTACCAGCCACGTCTTGGGAGTACTCCTCTTCCAGTTGATAGACAACGTCCTACTGCTTCCTATCGGTGGAAGCAGAGAGCGCAGAGAGACCCTACGACATTCTAGCTGGTGGATGAGCAGGCCGTGGATGAGCATCCACCATTAGGCGATGATGCTGATGATGACACGATTGATGAGGTCCGTGTATTTTCATGCCGCTGGGATGGACGTTTTACGGCTAGTAGTTCGTGTATGGGTACATGATCGAAAATCCTAACTAAAATTATATGATTTTATTACAATTTATTAATTGGTATAATTTGCATATATAATTTATGATTAATTTACTATTTATTTATGCGATCTATGTAAATTGCGACTATGGTTAATTTGTATATATACTATTATTATTTATGTGATTTGTCAAGTTATTAATTTATTTAATTATGAGATTTATAAGTGAACGTTTTTATTTATTATTTTTTGTTAATGTGGTATATTTATGTGAAATATTTTTATGAATTCATATAGAGTGAATTATAAATTTGGTCATCATACTTTGATAAAGTTTAGATTTTGGTCACTAACTTTTAAAAATTAAAAAAAGGTCACTAACTTTTGCATTTTAATTTTAGTTTTGGTCACTCAGTTAAAAGCAACCGTTAACAGCATTGACAGAGTTAATTTTTGAGGGTAAATTCGTCCTTCTAAATTACAAATCCAAAAATAAAAAATAAAAAAATAAAAACCAATAAAGATATGCGTGTAATCCTCATTTCATCTTTATCAACTTTCTTCAACATTCTCTTTCTCTTTCAAACACACACTTTCTCTCTCCCCTTCTCTTCCCTATATCTTTCACACACACACACACACACACACACACACACACACACTTTCTCTCTCCTCATATTGTTACCGATCCATGGTAATTCATGTTAATCATCTTTATCCTATCTTTCTTTTACCTTCCTCCAATTTATTTTAAAAAAATTCCTCCCAATCACAATTTTGCTAAATCAGAACTAAGTTGAAAAACAATCACCATTGTCGGTGCCGCCACCACCACCACTAGGACAGAACCCCTCACTTCCCTAGTTTCAAAAACCACACCTCTTCCTCTAATTCAAAACCCAGCACCTCTCCAAAACTCCCAAACCAGGAGCCTCCCAATAAATTCCTTGTTTTATGAGCTTCTTTTTAAGCCCAAATGAATTTATTTCTCTCTCTTCGCCAACTTCCATAGGTGGAGCCAATTCAATTCATCGCCGGGCTCTTCGTCGCGTTTATCTGTGAAATCACCATTGTTGGTGTATGTTAGTATTAGTCAACCCAATTCATATTTGCTTTGGGAGAACTAGGGATTGGGATATTTTTTATGGATGATTGTTCGAACCAAGAGATGATCGGGAGTGATAGAGTGTTGTACAGATTTGCATAATCTTTTGCGCTATCGGAGTGCAAAATCCGATCGACATTGGTACAGTAAAATTTAAGATCCGCAGAGAGCCCCTCATTAATTGAGGGGATTGAGGCCGTGTTGCCGGAGAGGGAGAAAGAATAGAGAGAGAGAGAGAGAGCAAATGAGGAGAGAGAACGAATGTTGGTAAAGAAGATGATGAAATTGCCAGGTGTGTGATTTGCTTTCTTTTTTGGATTTGTAGTCTAAAGTCAAATTTGCCCTTAAAAATTAAGTCAGTCAATGCTGTTAATGGTTGCTTTTAACTGAGTGACCAAAACCAAAATTAAAATGCAAAAGTTAGTGACATTTTTAAAATTTTTAAAATTAGTGACCAAAACCTAAACTTTATCAAAGTATGATGACCTTTTTTAAAATTCGCTAATTCATATAACAAGAAGTGTCCTCAGGTTGACAATAGATTGTAACTGAGAGTGTTGATGGTGGCTACAAAAATAAGTCAATGATTCCTAGTTGGTTGGCTCACGTGCCGTATTATGGACCCGACAAGCCAATTAGAGGACCCTTTTACGTGCCAGAATAGAGCCCATGCTTGCACTAAGTTAGTTGGGTGGGTGACTTCTATGCCTGATGAAGCCAAAGTTATGTTAGGAGCAACACATTTATCTCACTTGCCTTCAATCATGTTCCAACATCTAGATCAAAACAACATGTTCCAGCAACAGATTTATAGAGCCGTGGTAGCCAGATATCAATACCTTTCACCTACCTTTTGGAGAGATGGACATATTGCTACATGATATCTGGTTTTAACCTTAGCCAGCTTCTCCCTTTCCTTATATTTTGCTTCCGCCGCCTTCTCAGCTTTAAGCTTAGTAAGAGTACATTTTACTTCCTCTAGGACCCTTTCCATTAATTTGGTCTTTTCCCATTGTACTTCCTGCTGAAGCCTGTTTAGCCTTATCGGAATCTGCTCTCTCGACAGATGTCCATTGTGATCTCTCACAGGTGTCTCGAATTGTCTTTGCTGCCGTTGAGCTTCTTTCCACTCAGTCCAACTAGGTGGATTGGGCTCTACAAACAGATTCCCAAACACTCTCGGCCATGGAATTTCTCTTCTCTCAATCACAGTAGCATGGTACGCTCTGAAACTTGGATAAAAAAGATCCCCAAAAACTACTTTTTTGGAAGTTGACATCCTTTCAAAAGTGCTGCACCTGTGAACAAACGCTCACAGAATACTTGGTGAAGTAAAAACAACAATTAAAAAAGACTCAAGATAGTTACAAAAAATATAAGACTCCAAAATAAAAACAAAGCAAAAATATAACACACACCCACGTGCTCCCGAACGGCTCCAAAATTTGGTGTACGTTTTACCAACTAACCAAAAATATTATTTATAGAGTAAAGTTCAATTTTGGTCCATTACATTACATGTAGGCAAAATATTTTTTTTGGTACATTACAAAAAAAAAAAAAAAAACATTTATTTTGGTCAATTACATTATATATTTACATAATTTTTGTCTAAACCCCATTATCCATCAATTCTGTTAGGGGCAATTTTGTCAAAACATTATATATTTTATTTTAAAATCTCAAAATAATAAAATAATTAAATTTTTTTTTACCACCCCGTCCACTTATTTTACTACTCCCTCTTACAAAAGTTAAACCTAACAATTTACTATTTTCAAAACCCATTGCCGTCGAGTCGTTTTGCTACCCCGCCGTGCCGCCGCTGCTTACTTCATCGTTCGCTTACATCAAAACTCCAACCCGGTCGTTGCCCAGACCTTCAATATACCAAAAACCTGCAAATGTAAGACGAGGATAAATAGACATCTGCATAATGTTACGTACGAAGAAGAATATCGCAAGCATAAAATCACAAAAAAGCAAAGGTTAGTTCTTCAATCTTTTTTTTTTTTCTTTTGTAGAGTTCTCTGAAATCATAAAGAATGGTGATTGGAGTATTGTATGCTATTTTTCATCTTCTTACTTTACTCTACCTGTGTGTATAAATACCAGTCTTGTCCGATGTTCGTTTTGGTTGGCTTCTTCAATTTTTGAGTGTTTCAATTGAACGGCTTCTGAATTTGTAGATATTGTTAAATTGGTTTCTTGTTCTTGGAAGTGCCTTTGGAATTAAGTGTAATTGTGGGATATGTCATGTCGTTTTACTGCCTCGCCGGTGCCACAACTGCTTACTTCATCGTTCGCCTACATTATATCCATAAGAAGTTTTGTAAATCAGAGTAATAAATTTCTACTGGGAGTGCAAATAGCAGGTCAACTGAAAAACTCGTGATTAATCTTAAGTCTGAATGGGTTAATTGCAGAGGCGTGTGGCAGTATCAGATTTTGTACTATCCACTACAATAAGAAATCCAGGTCGAATGTATCATGATTGTCCTTACCATGGGTTTATTGAATGGGTTGTGAAATCAAAGATTGGAAGCTGAGTGTGGGTTGAGTGAGGTAAGGAGAAGAGTTTTTCTTGGGTGACCGAAGGCAATTGACGATTCTGTGATGAATGATGAATCATCGGACATGATAGGAAATCGTGGCTGCAGTTGCAAATGTAAGTGTGGGGAAAACAATCATGCCTTTCTTGTAAAAGTATCATTGATTATCAATCTCCTGGTTATGCTCATATTAGTTGTCATGGGATAGTTAGATTGAAGAGATAGTGGATGTTGCTATCTGTTTGATTTGTTTGTTATTGAATTTTGATCTATGTTCCATTGTTGGTGTTTGCGTATCCCCGTGGTTGTAAAGGAAGACTTTTTCAGTGAAAAACTACTTTAGTCCATACATGTAGTATTTTTACGCTTTTTCGTCACCCAATGACATTCACAATGATGCGAAAGTTGTTGATGGCTATGGTGAAGACGGTGATTTTATTGATGAAGATGGTGAAGAAAATGATGCGTAGGTCGTAGTGCATTTCCATTCAATTACATAGTTTAGAGTAGGGACCTATGCTCCATTGAATGGACTGAAACTAATGGACTAAAAACGTTAGTCATTATAATGTAATGAACTAAAAAAGTTGTGTGTCATAATTATTTTTTTGACTATTTTATTATTTTGAGATTTTAAAATAAAATATATAATATTTTGACAAAATTGTCCCTACGGAATTGATGGAAAATGGGTTTGGACCAAAATTGTATAAATATATAATGTAATGGACCAAAATAAACGTTTTTTTTTTTTTTTTGTAATGGATGAAAAAAATATTTTGCCTATATGTAATTAATGACCAAAATTGAACTTTACTCCCATTTATAAACCTATAATGCCACTCTAAGGGATCCAAAAATCTCACCGTGTAGAACTTTAGGTGCCGATCCCACACAAATTATATAGTACTCCTAGGTGTACTATAACATTATACACCTAGGAGAATTTTGTAGAGGAATGGCTTGAAAATGAGCATTAATTGCTCTGGTCCCCACTTGTACTAGTGTTGTTGCCTCACGCGCCTAACACCTAGCTTGCACAACACTCACTTTGTCTCCTATTTATTTCCCCAAACTCTAATCTCTTTTCTCTCATCTTCTCCTTCACCAGCCCCCTCTCTTTTCTCTTTTCTCTCACCGCCGATTTCGGCCATTTCGGGCGGAGTTTTGAAGATCTCTCACCGCCAAAATACTCCCCACCTATTAAGCTTCAAAACCCATCACTTGTTCCACAATTAATGTACATATTTAAATCAAGATGAGGCCAAGATGAAAGGAAAACTAGGGTTTGGGCAAAAATGTGTATTTTTGATGTAAAATCGTATATTTTTTGATGTAAAATTGCCTATTTTGAATATATATTGTCTATTTTCAGTATCTGATGTGGTATCATATATTTTGATGTAAAATGTGATTTTGATGTAAAATCGTATATTTTGAATATATATTGTCTGTTTTCATATCTGATGTGGTATCATATATTTTGATGTAAAATGTGATTCTGATTGAATATTATTTCTGATGGAAAACTCATATCTGAATGTTGAAGGAAAAATGATGTTAAATCAGTTGGTATTGATGTATAATAAGTTAGATATGATGTTTAATCGTTTGATCTTTAGGTGATGTTCAATGTTGATTGTTCATCTGAAATGATGTAAAATACGTTAAAATTTAATGTAAAATGATGTAAACTGAAGGAAATTAATGTATCATATATTTTGGTTGATATTGATGTTAAATAAATATTTTGATGTATAATCGTGATACTGATGTATCATATGTTTTGGTTGAAGGAAAAATTATGTTAAATCGGTCGATATTGAAGTATAATAAGTTAGATATGATGTTTAATCGATTGATCTTTAGGTGATGTTAAATGTTGACTGTTCATCTGAAAATGATGTAAAATACGTTGAAACTTGATGTAAAATATGTTGAAATTTTATGTAAAATACGTTAAAATTTGATGTAAAATGATATTTTGATGTCAAATCATGTATTATGAACTTGTATTTTGATGTCAAATCATGTATTATGAACTTGTATTTTGATGTAAAATCATGTATTACAAACTTGTACTTTGATGTAAAATCATGTATTATTTTGAAATTTGATGTAAAATCACCGCCGATTTGATGTTAAATGTGACTGTTCATCTGAAATGGGGGAGTGGAAGGAAGGAGAAGGCTGATGATTTAATTGGAAATGGAGAAGATGAAAGGGAGGGAAAGCATTTCAAAAAAATTTGAAATGTTTTCTTGGAAGAAAAGTTGTAAGGAGAGTGATTACACTCTCTCAATTTTTAATTTACTTTTTAATTTTTTTACTATGTGTACCACTCTCACTAGGTACACCTAGTAGTACTATATAAGAACCGCCGATCCCACAGGGAGTAAGGAATGATTTGTTTATTGTGTTTTTCTTTTCTTTTCGTTTTCTTTGGAGTTGAAGTAACGGAATACAAACTAAAACTATTAACAAACAATTTAAATGGTGAGATTGAGTTGGATATGGCGGATTATCACACCCTCTAGGTTTTAAGAAGGTAAATGTATACTTCCTCAAGGTTAACTCTAATACTAATACCATACATTACATTTCAATGAGATGCAATTCACTATGGGTTCAATCCATTCCACTCTAGATTGGATGGTCACGTCATTAGAGAGTGAGCTACTTAGGTGTGTTTTTATCCGCCTTACCTAAACATTAGATTAAGCACACTAGGATTGTTACCAATAGATTATCTTTCCGAAGTCCGGCTGAGGGATCCCTATCCTAATACTAGCTACCTAGTCAATAAGTACACTAACACGCTTTAGCAAGCTAGGATCCAACCAACCACAAGGGTATTTTCGAGGATACCTAACCCAAAAAATGCTACCATAATTATTGAGTTAACTAACTAGTTTCAGCATAATGAAAACATTCAAAGAAGACCTAACATATCGTACCAACATTATCATTAAACTCATTAAAAGATATACATTAACCTAAGATAACCAAATGCAAACATGAGTAAACAATAGCACACATGATATGAATCAAGGAGGATCTAAACAAGAAATATGCAACCCTGAAGTCTTGAACTCAGAATGAAGTAAAATCCTAGCTAAGAGAAGGAAAGAGAAGCTCTCCCAGTCTTCTACTGGGAGCTAACTAAGAGTATGAAACTAAAACTAAAGTTAGGAAATAAAAAGCTTGCCCGTAAGACTTGTTCGAATCGAATATATATACAAGTATGGCTGAAACTAAAGAATAGAGGTGACTAGTTAGATGGCATAATCGGAATTTAAGATGGATTCAGGCAGATGCTATGGCCGAGCTACGATCGCAGATAGCTCGCAAGTACCTGCGACCCTTCTTCTCAATTTCAGCTCATTTTATGCATATTTATCTCCGATTTTTGCAAAGTCTCCTCTTAGCTACCAACTTTACCATTTTTCATCTTTTACCTGCAAAACACATGAATAGGCCATAAAAAGTGTGGAATTAGGAAATATTGCATTACTATATTTAGGAGACTTGTAAATATAGTAGTTTACTATATTGCTATTTCTTAGTCTTCTTGAATTAGGAAATTCTGTAACTATAAATATGTGTTCATACATCAATGAAAGATATGCTTGTACAAATATTTTCGAACAATTTGTCATGGTATCAGAGCAGGGAAAATTTCCTTGACTCTTCTGATTTTTCTGGTTTCCTGGTCGCCGTTTTCAGTGTCACCACGACCAGACCATTTTCTCGCGGCTTCATTGCGGCATTCCAGCAGCAGCGTCGTTCCCTGGTTTTTGGCGCAGACTTTTTTTCTTCTTTTGCAAGATTCATAATATTGACTTTTGGCAAGAAAGAGGAGGTCGATAAAGATTCTTCTTCTGATGAAGAGGGTTCTTCCCCAAGATACTTCAGGTTCGATTATCACTTAGGTGAAATTGAAGGGCGAATCTAATTATTATGAGTGGGCGAAGGCTGTTCGCTTTGCTCTTCGATCAAGGAAAAAATATGGTTTCTTGGATGGCTCCATTCCTCAGCCCAAAAAAGCCAAGAATTTGGATACCTGGTTGACAATTCAATCCTTACTAATTTCATGGATCTTGAACACTGTTGAATCCGGATTGCGCAGATCTATTCCTTATCAAGAGCTTGCAGTTGATCTTTGGCATCACGTCAGGCAGCGGTTTTCTGTGGTGACTGGCTCTCGGATTCAGAGGTTGAAGTTTGAATTGGCAAATTGTAAGCAGCAAGGACTTATAATTTATGTATATTTTGGAAAATCGCAAGGTCTCTGGGAAGCTATGGGAGATTATGATTGTGCTTCGATGACAAATTTATGTGATATTTGTCAACAAATTTGCTTGAGCATCGTAACAATGAGCGCGTTCACCAGTTTTTGCTTGATTTGGATCAAGATGTCTAGGGATCCGTCATGTCAAATATTTTGTCCAGCGAACCCCTTTCTTCCTTGGAACGAATTTACTCATTGCTGATTCAGGAAGAAAGTCTTCGTGGTTCTTCCTCCAAGGTGATCAGTGGAATTGGTTAGATACCCGCTTTTACTACTCAGGAAACTCCCGGGAATGGAGCAGGTCATGGTCGGAGTCATGGTCGTGGAAGGAATCTGACATATACTCATTTTCATCGGTAAGAATCTACATTTTGTCCTTTTATCAAATTATTGGGTATCCTGAAGGCTAGGGGCAGCGATCCAGACCACCTCGAGTTACGACACAGGCGCCGAACATTACAGTCGAATCGCCCAGCTTCGGGTCTTCACGCGCGCTGGCGGCACCGATGCCGATGGCCCTTGGTCCTACTCGTGCCAACTCCACAATTGTTTCTAATGATCTCAATCAGACTGCCTCAGGATTTTCCAAAGAGCAGTTGCAATCCGTTTTGGGATTCATTAATTTTATACAATCTGACAAATTATCTGGTATGTTTCAGTCCTCTGAATGGATGTTTGATTCTGGCGCCACTCATCATATGACAGGTTGTTTGGCTTTACTTAAAGATGTTCGTTTGATGTCGTCTCATCCAGTTCACTTGCCTGATGGAACTGTTGCTCAGGCCTCCCAAATTGGGACTATTTTCCTTGATTCAAATATTATTTTGAATGAATTCTTAAAAAAAAATTATTTTGATTGATGTTTTGTTTATTCCTGGATTACATTGTAATCTTATCTCATTGTAGCGGTTATTGACAAGTTCTAATCTGACAGCTACATTTAATGATTCTTTGTGTCCAATTCAGGACCGCATTATGAGGAGGACACTCGGCACGGGTAAACAGTCAAGGGGGCTTTAATATTGTCAGAGAGGGGCAGCGGCTTTGGCAACCACAGTTCATCCAGAATCTTCACTTAAGTTGTGGCACCATCGGTTTGGTCATCCGTCTCCACCAGTTATTAAGTATATTCCTGGGATTTCTATTTCTAAGAATGATGTTTTGTAGTTTAATAAATCATGTGATGTGTGTCTTGGTGCTAAACACACTCATTCTAGTTTTTGATTTAGTTCATTGTGATGTTTGGGGTTCCATACCGTTCCCCTGCCATTTGTAGGGCTCGGCATTTTTTAACAGTTGTGGACAATTTTAGTCCTACCACTGGGGTTTATTTGTTGAATCATAAGGCCAGTTTGCCGACTGCTTTTATTAAATTTTTAATATGATTCGTCATCAGTTTAATTCCATTGTCAAAGTTGTTAGAAGTGACAATGACACTGAATTTTTGGGTTTGCGTTCTTACTTCCACGATAATGGTATCTTGCATGAAACCTCTTGTCTGGGAACTCCTCAGCAGAATGGTAGAGTCGAAAGAAAACACCAACATCTTCTTAATGTGGCTCGTGCCTTACTTTTTCAGTCTAAATTGCCTGTTGAATTTCGGGTCACTGTGTCTAGACAGCATTTGATAAATCGCAGCCCTACAAAAATTCTAAATTATTTGACTCCCTTTGAAAAGTGTATGGTAAGCCACCTTTTGTGCAAAATATTTGTGTGTTTGGGTGCCTTTTTTGTGCTCACAACTAGAACTATAGGGGGGAAGGGGATAAATTTGTTAGTCGTTCCTGGAAATGTTTGTTTGTGGGTTATCCTATGGGTACCAAAGGATGGTGCCTGTATGATATAGAATTGGAAAAATTATTTGTTTCCCGGGATGTGGTTTTTTTGTGAAACAGAACTTCCTGGTCTTCCTGTTCCTGAATCTACTGCTTCCCGGGTTTCCCATCTGAGCTATTTGATGATGACTTTGAACTAGCACATCTAGCTTCGTCACCCGCATCCCGCCTGCCGGCGCCGCTCCCGTCGGCTTCCTCTCCAGCAGGGACACAGTCACCGTCCACTGATCCGTCGTCGTCGCCCGCCAAACCTGTTTCCTCGGCCATTATGGCCCCTCCAGCCGAGAAGGCGCTGGGTCGCAATCTCTAACAGAAAATTCCATCATCTCATTTTCGGGATTTTGTTGCTTCTGCTATTAGCCCCCTCCTTTTGCCTACTGTTACCCCTCCTGCCATGTCCTCCTCAGGTACTCCTTATTCCTTGACTAATTATGTTTCTTATGATAAATTTACCTCTGCCCATCGTGTATTTCTGGCTTCTATTTCTTCTGCAGAAGAGCCTCAGACCTTTGGTCAGGCAGTTTGTAAGGAATGTTGGAGAGATGCGATGCACGATGAGATCTCTACTTTAGAGGAAAATCGCATTTGGGATATTGTTGATCTTCCTGCAGGCCAACGGGCCATAGGGTGTAAATGGATTTTTAAGGTCAAGCGTCATGCAGATGGCTCTATTGAACGTTATAAAGCTCGTTTGGCGATTTTGGGGAATGACCAAGTTGAGGGTATTGATTATACTGAGACGTTTGCTGCTATTGTCAAGATGCCTACTGTTTGTTTGTTTCTCTCTATTGTAGCTGCTCTCAAATGGGAACTTCACCAAATTGGATGTTCATAATAGCATTCCTACTTGGTGATCTTGAGGATGAGGTGTATATAAAGCTTCCTCCTGGTTTTCACTCTACAAGCCTGGGCAAGGTCTATCATCTGCGTCGCTCTTTGTATGGTTTGAAGCAAGTTCCTTGTTGTTGGTTTGCCAAGCTGACTACTACTCTTCTTCGGTATGGCTTTAAGCAGTCTTATCATGATTATTCTCTTTTTACCTTTCGCCGGGGTTCTATTCAATTACATGTTTTAGTTTATGTTGATGATTTGGTCATTTCTGTTAATGATCATACTGCTATCTCTGCTTTCAAAAATTATTTGAGTTCTTTTTTTTTTTTTTTTTCCAGATTTTGGTGTTTTGAAATATTTTCTTGTTTTGGAAGTTGCTCGCACCATTATGGGAATCTCTCTTTGCCAGCGCAAGTATGCTCTGGATGTTGTTACTGAGACTGGTTTGTTGGGTTGTAAGCCAACACTGTTACCTATTGAGTAGAATCACCATCTTGGTTTGATTCACGGACCTGCTTTGCATGATCCTAAGGCCTACCGTCATCTCATTGGTCGTCTCTCTGACTGTCACTCGCCTGGATCTCTCATATTCTGTGCATGTCTTGTCTCAATTCATGCATCATCCTTTGCATGATCATTGGAAAGCTGCTTTGCAAGTTGTGCGGTATCTTAAAGGTTGTCCCAGCAAATGCATTTTCTTCCCTGTGGCCTCCTCTCTTTCCTTCACCGGGTGTGATTCTGATTGGGTCAGTTGTCCTACAACTCGGCGATCTCTTACTGGTTGGATGGTGCAGTTTGGTGGTTCTCCTATTTCTTCGTGCACCAAAAAACAGCCTACTGTTGCTAGATTTTCGGCGGAAGCGAAGTATCAGGCCATGGCGGCTCTCACAGCCGAGCTCAATTGGCTCAAGGGTCTCCTATCTTGTATTGGAATTTCTCATTCCTCCCTCATCTATATGTTTTGTGACAGTCAGTCAGCTCTTCACATCTCTTCCAATTCTGTCTTTCACGAGCGCACAAACCATATTGAGATTGATTGTCAATTTGTTCGAGAAGCTATTGCCCAAGGTATTATCAGTCCTATCCATGTTTCCACTCAGCATCAGCTTGCTGATATTTTCACTAAGGCTCTTGGTCTTGTTCAGTTTGATAGCAGACTTCGCAAGTTGGGCATTTGTGATCTGCATGCTCCTACTTGAGGAGGGGGGGTTGGGAGGGTGTGGAATTACGAAATGCTATATTACTATATTTAGGAGACTTATAAATATAGTAGTTTATTATATTGCTATTTCTTAATCTTCTAGAATTAGGAAATCCTATAACTATAAATATGTGTTCATACATCAAAGAAAGATATGCTTGTACAAATATTTTCGCACAATTTGTCAAAAAGACTTGAAACCACATCTAGAACATTCAATTCTAGCAAAACTAAGGCATAAATTCATGCATTTTACCCTTATAAATTAGGTAAATTTGGTTCACATCAGCTACTAATTTATCCACTATTAGATCAATAATCTAAACAAATGTAGGCATAAATGATATGAAATGTATTTAAAAATGATGTGAAATTTGTTCACATCAACGTCATTGAAAAGTTTTATAATGAAGAATGCAGCAAAAGGTATGCGACCAAAGGCTTGCGCCTGCACATCATTATACGCGACAAAAGAGGTCGCGTATTTGTATGCAACACACTATACTATATTCGACAGCTTCATTTATCTATGGTAAATGATTATATCTATGTTCAATTTCAACATTTCCAGCTAGATCTACCTCAAACACTACTACTTAATAAGTTGTAGTACAAAGTATCTTTCAAAAAATCTCCTAACCTATAATACTCTAGGATTTCACAGGAATGGAAGAAGTTACCTTGAGCTTTTGAAATCTATGGAGCTTCTGAAACCTGCAGCTGACGAATGTTAACGAGCAAAACTGGGGAAGGTTGATGAGAGAGCTGACAATCAAACTTCCAAGCTGAAGATAGAACCGCTGAAGATGCAACAGAAAAATTTTTTGAGCTGAAGATAGAACTTCAAGCAGAAAATTTTTTCAAGGATTCCGGAGGAATTTTGTAAGGATACTATGGATGTGGGAATGGATTGAGGCAGTGGCAGAACTAGAAAAAATGATATGAGGGTGCTAATTTTGAAACCTTTCGAGGTGAATTTTTCTCCGACGTCCATTAAAAATAGAGCTATTAATAAGAATATATACAAGGTCCTAGAAAAAATTAATTTAGTTTTAAACTGAAATTCATAAGATAAAAAGGATAAATTATGAAATTGAGAATTTTAGGAATTTTGATTTGGGAATTACTTAATTTAAGAACTGGATAGTTTAGGGTTAAAACTACTTAATAGGGAGTAAAATCAATTAATTCATCCGGACTTAATTGAAATGAATACAAAACCTACTAGAGGCAAGAGAAGTTAGGAACCTAATTGAGGGACACAATGTGTGAATATCTAAAACATAAAAACATTCCATTCACCCAAACCTAATACTTTTCTCGTTCTCCTCTTGGCCGCCACACCCCTTCCCCTGCTTTCCCCCACGATCAGGCTTCACCACCATCTCCTTGGTTGCAATCATTTCTCTTCCTCTGGCTCGATTCACTCCTCCCTCATCGCCACCCTCTTCTTTCTTCTCTGCTGAAACCGAAAACCTCAACCTCCCCTCCCTACCCAATCAACCTTCGTTTCAGTAGTTTTTTTTGAAAAATAGCAAAACAAGCAAGTGGCAGAGTAGCCATAGAAGTGGTGCTCCATGGTTGCTTCTCCTATCAAAATGTCCAAAAATAGCTACCTATTATGGATTTTTTTCCTCATGATGGAGGTGCTTCAGCACCCATGAGTTCCATGCTAGTTTCGCCCCTGGATTGAGTGAATGAGAAGCCCTAAAATTTTTTAAACCCACGGGTAGTCATAGGAAGGAGTAAACCCATAGATGCATCTTTCTAAAGAAAGGGCAAATATTACAATCTCAAATCAACCCTTCTTCTAATTATCATTGTCTTCTCAGTGTTTGATTAGCTATGGAGCCATTAAGAAGGGATTAAATCTATGAGTTTAGAGAGAGAGAGAGATGCCAATGTCATTCAAAGAGTAGATCCATCCACAATACATACGGGTTGGTAAGTATAGATCTTTAGATTCAACTTTTTTAATTTATTCTTTCTTCTCTAATTTATTAGTTCTCAATATTCGAGAAGGAATCTTTTCAAAAAATAAGAGAATGGTATGAATCAAAAGATCATACTTACTATTTCACTTCAACCTTACTTGCAAAGTACAAGTGATGACTTAACTCAAGAAAATCAATTTCAAAATTATATACTTAAGAGAGAAGAGTAAAGTCTTCCGTGGTGGAATTTTACCTTCAATATGTTGGTTGTACTAAACATCATCAATACTTTAACCCATAACAAAGTTCAAACATATATTTATATGAATTATGGGCCAACCAAGAAAATGATCTTCAAAATACAACATGATTCATAATTTAGTGTGTTACAGAGTACATTGGACAATGAAAGAGTTTTTAAGCTCATTGAGTTATTTTTTACCTTTCATTGTTCAAATAGGATATCATAGTTTAAGAGTACTTCTCTTTTGAATTAAAGTATAAGAAGTGTAAGAGAGAGGGGGAGAGAGTTGATCCTTACATAGCTTTCACATCCTTTCAACCCCTTATTTTACTTGTTTTCTAATTGTATTAGGACAGGTTTAGAGGATAGTTCCCACTTTAGTGGCAATTTTTATGATACCACTAGAAGTACCATTAGCATGATACTTCTAGTTGGTTTTAAATACAAAATGTCATTTAATGACATGTTCTCTACTTTCAAAAATTCATCCCCCTTCACACATCTATTTTTTTGTTTGCAAAACCCTCATCTCTACTAATTATTCCTCCAGCCACTTTATTCTCTTTCTTCCTTCTCCAGCCATTTTTTTTTTTTTTGCCTTGAAAATTGTCCCACATTCATTGAACTAAACCCTAGCCAGCATTCGTTTCTTCTTTCCCCTTTCTCTCTCCCCACTAGAACCTTCTTCCCCATCGGTTCCCCTTGGCCAACCGTACCTCGCCCGCCCATTCCCGCCCTTTCCCGACGTCGTTTCCGTCGCATGGGCACCCAAAAATAATCCCCATCTTCCCTAGAGTAAAACCCAGCTCTCAATCCCCTCTTCCCGTCGTGTTTTCTCTCTCCCAGATCCATTTTTACCTCCGCGGTTCGCCACCGATTCCGGCCTCTCCGGTGATGTTCGGGGTCGGCTATTCCTACCAAAATGTTACTCATGCTTTCAGGAGAAAAATCCACCGATGAGTCTTAGATTTCGGTGGTCGATCTAGGATTGGGTGGAAACACTAGCCGCTGCCGTGTTATCGCCACGAACCACCAATTCCCGGCGTCGTCTGAAACCGTAACTTTCGCCAAATGGGTCCTCGTCGCCTCTGATACAAAACCCCTCAGTCAGTTCTTCATTTAGAGGGTGTTTCGGTGGTCGCCGGAACCTAGCTGGCCGACAAACCGCTGACATGGCCGGTCTTCCCTCTTCAGTCGCTGGACGCCTCTGCCTCCTCATCGATGGAATAAAATGTTGTATGATATCTGTTCTGGTTGATGGAATATGTCCAAAGTTGATGGAAAATGTCCAAAGTCGATGGAATTGATATAACATGTTATATTTTGAATTATGTTATTGATGTGAAACTGTTTCTCGATGGAATAAATGTTGTATGATATCTGTTCTGGTTGATGAAATATATCGAAAGTTGATGGAATATGTCCAAAGTCGATGGAATTGATATAACATGTTATATTTTGAATCATGTTATTGATGTGAAACTGTTTCTCGATGGAATAAATGTTGTATGATATCTGTTCTGGTTGATGGAATATGTCCAAAGTTGATGGAATTGATATAACATGTTATATTTTGAATCATGTTACTGATGTGAAACTGTTTTTCGATGGAATAAAATGTTTTATGATATCTGTTCTGGTTGATGGAATATGTCCAAAGTTGATGGAATTGATATAACATGTTATATTTTGAATCATGTTACTGATGTGAAACTGTTTCTCGATGGAATAAAATGTTGTATGCTATCTATTCTGGTTGATGGAATATGTCCAAAGTTGATGGAATAAAATGTTGTATGATATCTGTTTTTGTTGATGTAAAATGTCCAAAGTTGATGGAAAATGTATTGTATTATATTGTTCTATATGCTGGTAAATGTATTGTATTATATTGTTCTATATGATGGTGTTGATGGAATATCGTACAAATGGTGATGTAAAATATATTGTACAGGTTATAATCCGATGCTTTTTACTTTTTTCTCTCATCCGATGGAATTGATGGAATTGATGGTAATCAATCATTGATGGAATTGATGGAATTGATGGAATTGATGGAATATCGTACAAAATGGTGATGTAATGGCGATGTGGGTTTTTTTTCGGAAAATTGAAAGCAGCTATTTGGGTTTTTTCCATTTTGTGAGGATTGATGGTAATTTTAAATCTGTTCAATTTCCCAAAAAAATTGAAATAATTATCATTATCTTGGAAAGTAGTGGGTTATAAAATGACAGTTTCATTAATTTATTTATATTTTCTTATTTTCAAGGAGAGAGTGTACACTCTCTCAATCACTAATTTACTTTCTAATTTTTTTACTAAGAGTACCACTCTCATATGATACTACTAGTGGTAGGATATAAGTACTGCACTTTAGTGCACCTATTATGGATGAATGTAAGCAGTTTATGCCATTTAATTTGAAAATAGAGTTTATTGGATTCCCCGCTCCCAGAACCTATGTGCTCACGGAGTGGCAGAGTTCGCCAAATGCAATGTAACCACTTTACAGGACTGGTCTTGTCTGCCTGATTTCCTCTCCCATTTGATATTGGACATTTCTTAGTAATCTAATATATAACCCTTTTGCTTCAGGAAAAAAGGATTGAATTTCGGCCCTAATAGGAGGTAATTTTCTTTTCCTTTTCAAAACCGAATAGTTAATTGTAGTTCAATCCTATTAGAGAAATATTTGAGTTTTCTTTTCTTTTTCAGTTTTAACGGGTAATCAACGAAATCTCCCCTATAAAAGCAAGGGAAATTCGTGACTTATATAGTAGATTTGAGAATTTATGTATTTTATTAAGTGTTTTTCCAAAAACTTTATTCTGGATTTATCAATAGTGGTTACTGCGACTATTGTAATTCTATTCTACAGCGTTTTTATACTTAATTCTTATCTCGTAACTTATCAAGCTGTAATAAGGGCTATTCATTATGGTTTTATGCTTGGATCTAAATTAGGATTGGAATTCTGAAGAGTCAGAGGAAGCAGTTCATCATGCAACAAACCACCTGCACCTATTTTCACAGTCATAATCCTCCGTTACACAACTGCTTCAACGTTCAAAGGAAGCAAAGCTTGTTTTTCACCAATTTTTTAAATTGAGATTGATCCTTACATTGAATTGTCATCACTTTATTTCTAAATATAATAATAAGAAGTATATATACCTAGGGTATATGGTATAATCTACTATGCTCAGCTATTTATTAGGCAACTCAGCTAAAAACATTGTACATGATATGTGCAGATGGAGGGAATTTGATGTGTTGGGACCAGTGAAACTCAACATATCACCAAATTGATTTCACTTCAGGCACGTTGCTACGTTAATTTAGAAAATCTGATCACTCAATCAACAAGTGAGAGGCTGAGCAGCTGGATTGAAAATTTTGGTTTCCATCTCCTTTATCTATCCATGAGAAAGGAGATCATCCTCCGCAATACTATGATGTTCCATGACTCAACCAGGTTGCAGAAAACTTTGGTGTCATCCCATTTGGCAAAATCAGGCCAGGGTAGTGGTGGTAATTAAGCTGCTTTGTCCAAAATTCAACATTGTCTTTCTTGGATGCTGGTGGAGTTCATGGTAACACTGCATGTCGGAGAATCAGAAAAATGAGCTTGGAATATGCGACGAAACTGAACAAAAGCCGCCTGTTCCAACAGCTTATGATTTCCTCTACTTGCCCATGGATTTCCAAAGGAGAATGAACAAAGGTTATGCCTTTGTTAACCTCACCAAGCCCGGAGCTGCCTGGAAGGTTTTCACAAAATACGACGGCCAAAATTCAACATTGTCTCTGTTGTTTGCAGATAACTTAAGATATGTCTAATAGAAATTCATAGTTAATTTTTTATGTTAAATGTTGAAATGTGAATATTTAAATTTCAATTTGCATATTTGAATTTTAATGCTAAATTAGTCGTTAATTCCGATACAATTCTTTTTTTTTTCTCTTTATTGCCCCTTTTTACTAGTTTCTGTCCACCTTGGACGGTTTTACTCTCACCATAATTTAGGAAAAATTTTCAAAAATAAGACCGTGCAATAAACACAATCATGAGTAGTCAAGGTCGTGTATATTTGTCAGCGTTGACTACTTACAATCGTGCAATAAACACGGTCGTTGCAATGCATTGCCACGCACAGGCGTTGCACGGCCTTGGCTTGCGCAGGCGTCGCACATCCTTGGCACGGAAGACCGAAAAATATATATGGCCGTGTCCGACACCAAACCAGTTGACCTATTTCAAAACTTTTGAAATATGATAAGAAATAATTTTACACTAAGAGAAATAAAAAAAAAATATAAAATTCAATATATGTCAAGATGAGTGGGCACGTGATGAAAATAACGTCCATAGTCTGGTGCTCCAACTAGTGATAGCACTGATGCTAAATTGTTAGGTTTGGGTTAGAAATAAAGTAATGGGTTTAAATATTTAATTTTATCTTTTAAATAAAAAGAGAAAATAATTTAAAATAATCATTTACTATAAAATTTTAGAAGTTTCACAAAAGTCCAAATTAAACTCTTACTTTTTTATCTTTTAAAAATATATGCAATGCCCAACTTTTAGAATAATTATGTGAGTTTTTTCTATTTAGGCGCTTCAAGTGCAAAATGGCAAAATTATTTTGTCCAAGTAGTGAAATAATTGCAAAACTAATAGGGAAAATTAAGACCGAAAAAATACCACTTTTGAAATTAGATCATAGTTAAGAAACCAAAAGTATAATTTTATCGATAAAAATCTATAATGTTATGATACAAAATAAATTTTAATGATAAGTCCATATTCGCTTAGCAAAATACGAGATTTCCTATAACATTTCCAGCATTTTATTCCTATTCAAACATTATTACTTCATTATATTTGTTGTCTATATCCATTCCGACTAATTGAAGCATGGGAGTCTAAACTTCAATAAAACCTAGGAAACTTCAATATAACTTTTCATTGTTTTGCAAGTTTGATTACAACACCTATTAAAAAAACTTAGAATAATTTGTTTAATTAAGAGGCATTTTGCTTTTTGAGGTGAAATTTCTGAAAATGGAAAAAGATTTTTGGTGATAAGAGTTGGAGAAACCAGAGGTGTGAATATAAACATAAACATAAGAAATCTTGTGAAACCTATAATTGACTATCCGTAGAAATTCTAGTTCCAGACTCGTCTAAGTAAATTTCCCTCTAATAGAAGACTATTAAAGGTAATATTTATCATTCATATCCCTTGTCAAGATCTTAATTATTCCTAGAAAATTTGAATCTGTTCCTCAGGTGTTAAATTCGGAGATTTTGATGCGAATTTACATGAATTTAGGACTAGATGTCATGTAATTGCTTGAAGAAAGAAAAGTTAAATTTCTCAAAGAAATAGAGATTTGAGGAGTAGGTTAGGAAAGGAAACATAATAGGGAGAAGAAATCAACCATATTTTGCTGGCTTAAAGATTCAAAATCAGTTGAAGAAAATGAAAAAGTAGTCATGTCTCCAACCAGAAGATCATCAAAGCAGGAAAAATTAGGAGAGAGGGTATATTTTGCAGCTGCTGTCATCTGGTCTTTTCAGCGGAAAGCTTTCTTATTCATGGTGGGAGGACAACCAACGAACCCTATGACCTAATTTTCACAACAAAACATGAACATTCCCTCATATCTTGCATGGTTGAGGCTTGGAATAATCCCGAGAACTTTAAACGAGGGACGTTCAATAGAATTGAGCCTAATGGTAGTAATTAAACTGCTTAATTTATTAGCCTTATTTAAAATTCAACATTGTCTTTCCTGTTTGCAGCTAACTTTGGATATGTCTAATAGAAATTCATAGTTAATTTTCAATATTAATGCTGAAATATAAATATTTAAATTTTAATTTTGTATATCTAAATTTTAATACTAAATTAGTAGTTCTTTTCTTTACCATTCTTTTCTCTCTCTTTATCGCCATATTTTACTAGTTGTCGCCAACTTTGGATGGTTTTAAACCAATATAATTTGGAAAAAAATTAGAAAAAATAGTTGTGCAATAAACACGACAACGAGTAATCACAACAGTGTATATTTGTCGGTTGTGCGTGCCAAGGCCGTAAAACTGCCTTATTTATTGCACAACCTACTCACGAACTTGGCACACACAGTCATGTTAATTAAATGCTGAAATGTGAATATTTAAATCTGGTGTATTATTTATCATTTTTCTTATTTTCCGTCATCTTTTTCAAAAGGTTCATAAATTTCTTGGTTAACGTCCTCCTTAATTCGTATCTTTCGCCACCATTATTACAATACAACCATTATCTTTCTTAGCTTCCGCCCTCAAATCTAATATATATATATATATATATATATATATTTTTAAGAAGTGAAAGTACCATCCATCCATTCAAATAAACAGTTAAAAAATTTAAGGTAAGTCATCATATTTAGGTTTTTCCCCGAAGCCTAAATCAGTTACATCGATGATGACGATCACTCATCAAGAAAGCTACAATAATCTTGAATTTGAGACTTCAAAGCCATCTTCTTCCATGAAAACTTCATTTAAGCACCTCCAAGATGATCGACCATGGATTCAATTTCGACATCATTCTCCTCCAATCCAAGCTCATTAGGAGTCTTGTTATGGTTGAACCCCTCAAGATAAAATTGGGTAGTCTCGTAATTCAGAAAATATTTCTGGCACTAAAACTTCAGCAGTTCCATGATTTGGGTGTTAGGGGAATTTAAAAAAAAATGTACATTGGTTGTGCAAGAACCCAGTATAGGAAACATTATCCATAATATTATTTATTTAATAATTTTAATTTAATAAATAAGATAATCATTTTAAGATAAAAAGAGTATATGTGATAAAAACTACATTAAATTTGATTATTAGTGAATATGTGTATAATTTTAATTTAACAAATAAAGATTTTATTTTAAGATAAAGAGTATATGTGATTAAAACTATATTAAATTCTGTTATTAATGATTACGTCTAAAGTATCAATTATAACTAAAATCATGTTAAACTTGATGCTTAACAAACACACGATGATTAAAATTTGGTGCTTAAAAAATTATAACAAAATCTTATATGATTCCGCGAATTAAAACTTATAAAACTAACATAAAAATAAAATTAAGGAAAAACTTAATCCTTTTTAAGTTTAAGTGGTAAAACCAAATTGTGAGTCCAAATTTAAATTTAATTCGTTTATTTAGCTAAATCTGGATCATTCAGTGCATACATTCGCATGATTAAGGTTCGATTCATTGAGGTAACAGGTGGAGGAAGCAGACAACTAATGTCTTTGAAGGCTGATTGTTAAGATAGCGGATACTGATGATAGAATAAAAGAAACAACCTAAAACCACATTAATTCAAAGCATTGAACAAACAACAAAAAACAACTACAGTCATACTAATTCATCATATTGGTGATTAACCAATTTGGAAGCTTTGACATCATCTCGTGGTGGTGGTGATAGTGGCAGCGTTGGTCTGGTTTTTTTTTTTTTTTTTTTTTTTTTTTTCTTGTTGTTACTGATCTAATTCTTCAACACATTTTTATCGATTTCCATTTAAGAGAAAAATTTCACCAAGTCCCTCTAATCACAATTTTTTACTGTCCAACATATGTTCTGAGCGAATGCTTCCAATTTTTCTCTTTGAACTGCAGAGAATTTTGTTTCGCCTTGGTTTGACATTTTCCACTCGGCGATCTCCTCCAGTTACATTTAGATTGCAACCATTTCTTATCTGCAAAATATATAATTTGAGATTGTGAGTGTTTTAGTGCTAAAATGACGAGAAATGAATAAAAAAATGTACCATAGTATAGCCACGGATATCCTGGCATGTTGAAGATTCAGGAAGCTCCACTTCTACTCTTTTATGAAAATTTCGATGATAGCTACATGCAACACAAGAAAGAAAGTTTTGTGTTTTATCTAGACTACCAGGCATAAATTCATCGCATCCATCTAAAGCATACGAGTTGCATTCTAGTATATGGTTCTTTAAACACTCCATGTGCTTGACAACAACGTTTTTTTTTTTTTTTTTTTTTTTTTTCAAATTGTCTGAGTTACTGGTTGACCTGGAGAAACATATTCTAGAAATGGTAAAATATAAGAAGAATATGTGCAATACTAGAATAGAAGTGACTTTGAAGCAATGAATGAAGAACCAAAACTTTAACTGATTATAAAGTGAGAATTAAGTGCAATATATCACTTTGCTTGGCTGTTTAGCAAGAACGTGCTAATGGTAACATTTGGTAGACCGAAATTAAACTTTTAACTTATCGAAAGCACAAAATATTTTGCATGTAAACTATTTGTCCCTATAAAAACAGTTTCAAAAATGAGGTTGCTAGCTTTTAATTTCTCGAAAACAGAAATGATATTGCATATAAGTCATTTGTCACTATAAAGACATAAATGAATTAAAAACAAATTTAAAATTGGGTGAATTAGATGTACCTCCGTGTGGTTTGGTCAAATTACTAATACCCCTCTCAGGCTCTAAAAATTACATTTACTGCTCTTGACCGAAGTTAAACATCAGAAAATATCAAAAGACAAAAAGGTCTGGTGACTCATTTTTTGGAAGAGAGAAATATTCAATTTCTCAAAGAAATATGAGATTTGAGGATCTGGTTAGGAACGTAAACAAAACTAGGGAGAAGAAATCAACCATATTTTTCTGACTTCGAGCAATATCTTGCTGAATTTGAAAAATATGCGCCGCGTTATTTTGGTTGGCGTACATATCGTACACTGCTTCCCACATCTCAAGCGACGACTCATAGTAACTGAACAACTCGGCAACCTTAGTCTCCATGGAGTGCAAAAGCCACGACATAACCATTTGATCCTTCGAAACCCAACCTTCATATCATTCTGCATCAGAATTGGGCTCTTTCTCCTTGCCGGTGATAAAGCATAATTTTGAGATCATCCAAAAGATTATGTACATCATAAGCTATTCCTTCAAGCCTCTTGAGCCAAAGTTGCACAGCCCGGCTCTCAATTTGCTTATTCTCAGCATCCAGCAAGTGGGCTTGGATCATCTCAGCATAACTTTTGAGCATCTCCAATTCGTCGTTGAATCCAAGTGCTAAACCAATACTTTCAATGGAAATTAAGGAAAGTGTCTTCTCCAATAGGATCTTTATGGAGGCAACAACAATAGCATCGGCCATTTATGCTATTTTTGCTTTGCTTCTACAGTTTTGTGGTGAATGAGATTGGCGAGAAGGTTACAATTATCTGGTTGTTGAAGAAGTAGTTGTTGACGAGGGCCAAGTAAACACAAACCAATGGCCAAAGTTGATTGGTATTTTCACAAAAATTGTCCCGATCATTCGCTTCCAGCCCCATATCTTTCTTTAATTTACAGCTCTACCCTCTTCAATCAACAGTGTCTTCCAAAATTTTTTATGTATCATAAATTTGACTGCAGCGTTCAAAGGGTAAGCAAGAATTAATAAAAACATTTTAAATTTAATGTCAGGTTTTAAACTTTTTTTTTTTTTTTTTGGCTCGAACTCAAAATTTATACTATAATATTATTATTGCATTCTTTTCCATCTAACTAAATAATAATCCATTGTGTTAAGAATTTTAAACATGATATTTGAAGTACTTATGAAACTAGAATAGCTCCCTCAATCAAAGTAAAGATAATTTTAAACATAAGCTATATAAACCGTTCACATAAGTCAAAGAAAAAATTTACCACGCATTGAGCTCTTTTGACTAGTAAATAAGGAAACGAAGTTGTTTCGATGGAACGCTATAAAAGAGACCCTTAATTTGCGACGAAAGTTGTTGCATTGTATAGTCATCGTGCCTCAAAAATGCCCTCTGAATGTATTACGAAGAAGTCCTCCCTTTTCAAGTTTCAAGAATCGATCCAGAAGAAGATCAAAGCACTACTGCTAACTACAGCAGCTGAATTTCTTTTTTCATTTAGACAATGATTAAAGCAAATCAATTCGGTGGAGAATTAGTTAAAAAATTTGCTGTATTCAGCTCTTCTGCCCATTTTGTTTCATCTATACTTTCAAACTTTGTGCTCATCCGGCTTGTGCTTTATGATAATGGGCTAATGTGGTTGTCCATGTCAGTCTCCTTCTTTTAACTTCAAACTAATAAACGTCCAGTATCGTAGTTAAGTTCTGGAAACCAAATTTCTGAATGGATACGATTTCAGGTATTTAAGGAGTGGGCAGGTATTCATAGAGCAATTTACGAGGTCAGAAATTTGATATTCTGGCAAGCAGGTCGCTGGAAATTGGATGGATTCCATTGGAGAGCATGGATTCTGTGACGGAGGAGCTCAACTTTCTATATACATTTCTTGGTTACGCTTACATGTGGAGTGATGTCTCATCATCTTCATTATTCCATAATACTGATCAGACGGAATCCCAGTTCGTCAAAGTTGCAGCTGCAGCGAAAGAATTCACAACATATGTTCAATATGATTTTATTTATTGAAAGATTTACCGACAAGCTGGTGAACTTGGGGAGAAGTGTTATTTATCTCTTTCGATCCAAGGATCCTCAATTGGTTCATGCTTTCACCTCTTTGAACCAAAAGATATCCCGTTTGAAGGAAGACATCTGGGAAGCTTATCAAGAAGCCTTCATGAGGGGCATGGAATTCTGGAACCATTGTTTAATGGAACAGAGGAAACATCAGCAGAATTTGAGATCTTTGAAGGTTATTGAAGGAGTTCCTCAGCTGGTGGAATCTCTCTGTCAATCTCTTGCTAAGGACCACTTCGTACATTACAAGGTAAGCAATTTACTTTACAAGTCTCTCGTTCATATCATGCTAATAAAAGCAAAGGCACTTTTGTTTGAGATATTGGATGTAGTTGGTAGATGCCTAGTAATAGTTGCCAAAAGAAGAACAAATGGTAAGGTGAAAGCTTGTGGGAATCCACAATTGAATCCATGATATGTGCTTATTCAAAGTTAAAGAAACTGAAATGTGTATTTTCTGAACCAAAAGATTCTTGCATGAATTTCTGTTGTGTTCCTCCGGCTTTGGAAGCACTACACCAGTTGGAGTGACTAAGGATATTGCAGAACCTGGAAGTCCTGAAAATGATTTCTTGTTCGTTTGAGGAGTCCACTTGGGAAATATCAGAAGGGGGAGTTCCTCCTACTTAAGTAGTTGGAATTAGACAACCTTAACATTCTCCACTGGGATGCCTAGCCCCCTCAATTCTGCATGCCTCTCCTTTTCAAGTTTCTCCATCTCTTACCCTTTTTGTCAGATTATCCCCAAACGAACATCATGGTTCCATCACAGTTCAAAACTCCACATAATAATATCTAACAAAAAGCTTTCCCCTCCATGATTCAGAATAAGAATACTGTAAAAACTCAGGCTGTGAATGCAACTGCAAAGCCCCTTTAAACATTCATTCATGGTTTTAGCAGCAGGAATTCCTTCTTTCATATTCCACTCCACTATAATCCAGAAACTCAATCCAAATATATGCATGCTGTCCATCTGGAGTAGTCAAATTAGTATTGATAGCAACCAAAAAGCTGATAAAGATGGGCCTTAAAAGAAATTCACCAATGCTACTCAAGTAAAAACCTATTTACTGCTGTGAATACCGAAAATGAAAACCTCCAAAACTAAACAGTAAAGCCGATTTTTTGCGATGAAGAAAACTCGAAGACACTGCTGATTAAAGAGTGTAGCGTTGTAAATTGAAGAAAGATAAGGGCTGGAACAGGAAACTGGAAGACACGATTTCGAGCGAATGATCGAGCTGGAGCATAACTGGAGATGATGACCTGAGGGCCCGCACCAGGAAGGTGTCAAAGTAGTGCTGTTAATTGAAGCCAATAATTGGTGTGCTGGTGGAAGATGTCCAATACACATTTGAAATTGACGACAATGGTGCCCCCACCAAAATACCATCACAAACCGTGGATTCACGCTTACGAGATATGCTCCATATTCTTTGTGAAAATACCAATCAACTTCGGTCATTGACTTCTTCTGTTTACTTGGCCCTCGTCAACCACTCTAATTACTTCTTCAACAACCAGATAATTGTAACCTAAGTTCTCGCCAATCTCATTCACCACAACACGGTAGAAGCAAAGCAAAAATGGCCGACGCTATTGTTGTTGCCTCCATAAAATTCCTATTGGAGAAGACACTTTCCTTAATTTCCACTGACGATATTGGTTTAGCACTTGGATTCAACCGCGAATTGGAGATGCTCAAAAGTTCTGCTGAGTTTATCCAAGCCCTCTTGCTGGATGCTGAGAATAAGCGAATTGAGAGCCTGGCTGTGCAACTTTGGCTCAAGAAGCTTGAAGGAGTAGCTCATGATATGGATAATCTTTTGGATGATCTCAACTATGAAGTTCTTCGTCGCAAGGTGGAATCCATGAGAAAAAATTGGAGAAAGGTACGCTCTTTGTTCTTCTTTTCAAAATACGAGACTTTTTTCCGTTTGCGAATGGCTTCTAAATTTAAGGATGTCAATACCAAGTTGAGAATAATCAATCAAGAAGCCACTGGATTTGGACTGAACGGAGTGGTAGCTCCTCTCCATACTACTACTACTACTATTATTGGAGCTATGACAAGTCGGCAGACCGACTCTGTTGTTCCACCATATGTTGTAGGAAGAGAGGCAGTTGAATCTAAGATTGTAGAGATGTTGTTGAGCTCTCCCTCTGAAAAAGGGGTCTCTGTCATTCCCATAGTGGGTATGGGAGGATTGGGAAAAACAACTCTGGCTAAATCAGTCTACAACAATACTGATATCGATAGCCACTTTAACACAAAGATTTGGGTTTGTGTGTCTGAAAAATTTGAAGTGTTGGAACTTTTCAAACTAATTTTAGGATCTTTAAGAAGAACCAAAGTTGAAATGTCAAGCAGGGACGATGTTGTTCAGGAGATTCGGAGAGAACTTGAAGGAAAAAGATATCTTCTAGTTTTTGATGATGTGTGGAATGAAATTCCTGAATTATGGGACAATTTTTTTGATTCATTGATGGGAATAAGCACGTCTTCTGGAAGCAAATGTCTAGTCACTACTCGTCTCTGTACCGTGGCAGCTATTGTGTGTAGAGATCCTCCATACGAGTTAGGTAAGCTCAGTGATGATGATTGTTGGTCTATCATTAAACAAAAGGTGATTAAAAGTGGAGAAATACCAGAAGAGCTTAATGGAATAAGAGCCCGAGTCACAAAAAGATGCAATGGTCTACCCCTAGCTGCAAATGTCATTGGAGGATTGTTGCGGATGCAAAGAAAGGAGGAGTGGCTATCAATTGTGGAGAAGCAGCTTTTGGGCATCATGGAAGATAATGAAAGTAGTATCATGCAAATACTGAAGCTGAGCTTTGATTATTTGCCATCTCCATCAATTAAGAAATGTTTCGCATATTTTTCTTTATTTGAGAAAGATACAGAGCTAGATGGTGATATGATGATCAAATATTGGATGGCGGAGGGATTTCTTCAACCGGATCTCCAGAATGAAGTATTGATGGAAGAGATAGGTAGCAAGATTTTGAATGTTTTATTGCAGAGCTCTTTGCTGGAAAAAATCCCGGTAGACAAGAAATATTACGAAATGTATGATCTCATTCATGTCCACCAATACTATAAAATGCACGATCTCGTGCATGACCTTGTGCTATCAATTTCTAAGCATGAGAGCATCGATTCTGAGGATGATGTCATAAACATCAACAATGATCAGGTTCGGTTCCTTCAATTGACTGAATTTGGAAAGCCTAAGATGTTTAACAATGGATTGGCATTGGTACTTTGGAATAATAGCAACATGTGGAACCAGATGACTTCAAAGTTCAAGCGGCTGCGGATTTTAGTTTTGTATTATGTTGTTATGGGGCCGCAAAGTTCAGTTGGCGAATTAAAGCAGTTAAGGTTCCTTTCTATTAAGGGTGAAAAAATTGAAAGTCAGGTGCTGAGATCTATTTGCAACCTTTATAATTTGCAAACGTTGGAGTTGTCAGTTTCAAGTCTGAAAGATCTTCCACAAGAGATGAAGAAGTTGATTAATTTGAGACATCTTTGCTTAAAGGCCTTTTCCATGCATGGAATGAAGATGCCCCTGGAGATGGGATGCTTGACTTGTCTTCAGACGTTGGAAATATATTGTGTAGGTGAAGAGAAAGGTCGTCAAATTGAAGAAATTGGATTCTTGAAAAACCTAAAAGGTAGATTGATGATTTGCAATCTTGAATTTGTAAAGGATAAGGAAAGTGCAGAAGGAGCAAAGTTAAATGAGAAACCATATTTAACCGATTTGGAATTTGAGTGGGGCAGGGATAATCTACAAGGTGCTGAAATGATGAATGGTGTACTGGAAGGTCTTAAACCTCCTCAAAATGTGAAAAAGCTGAGCATTAGAAATTTCAAGGGCAATCGACTCCCTCAATGGCTTACAAATTTGTCAAGTTTAGTTGAGTTACGCTTTGTGAGTTGCAATGAATGCATAGAACTACCCATGTTAGGTCACCTGCCATGCCTTGTAAAGCTCTACATATACATGCAAAATTTGAGGTGTATTGGGACTTCATTTTATGGTATTGATAACTGCAGTGCTTCACCTTCAAGAAAAAAGTTATTTCCAGCTCTCAAATATCTTGAATTGGTATGTATGAACTTGATTGAATGGTCGGAAGCAGAAATCGAGAGTGATGCATTTTCTGCGCTTAAGGAACTGACCATCTTCAGTGGTTACCAGCTGAGAAGTGTTCCAACCCACTTTCCAAGTCTCAAAAGCTTGTCGATTTACGGAAATATCCAAGTGTTAATAGTAAAAAGGATCCTCAGCAAAGTAGTGCCGAGTAGTCTTGAGTCCCTCCGATTCAATGGTTTGGATGAACTTACTAGTTTGTGTGGTGATGTTGGACTATTGGGTTGCTATACTTGCCTTGGAGTATTGAGTTTGTGCAGTTGTGAGAATTTGATGGAGTTGCCGAAAGACTTGTATCAATTGCAATCATTGCGGGAATTGTGGATAAGGGGATGTTCAAAAATTGAACAAATAGGCCCTCCTTCTATCACTAATAATCACCTGACTTCTCTCCAGATATTTTGGGTTAGAGGTTGTGATGGGTTGACTAGTATAGCAAGTGAAACGTTCCAGTGCTGTGCATCTCTCACACAGCTAATTGTGGAAGACTGCCCTAATCTGATATCCTTCCCACTTGATCTCCGACAAACTCCTTCACTTTCGCGTATTTCATTAAAAAACTGTCCCAAATTATTTGACAATAAGGACGGCTTGCCTAGTGGATTTACTCATCTAACTCGACTATCACACCTGACACTTGGCCCCATCTCCAATGATGATTGTGTAACGGAGTGGGTCGATTCTTCTGGATTATTATCTTCTGAGTCCACAATTCTTAGGCTGAGGTTATTTGGAGGTATACCTCAAGTGTTCCAACACTTTACTTTACTGACATCTTTAGAGCTCGATGGTTTGGAAAACATAGAAGCTTTACCAGATTGGTTAGGCAGTCTTGCATCCCTTGAAAGTCTAAGGTTACTTAATTGTGAGAAACTCAGCTATTTACCCTCCACATCTGCTATGACAGCCTTCACCAAATTGAGATACATTCAGATTGATCATTGTCCCCTATTAGCGGAAAGATGCAACTACAGGAGCTGCTGCTGCATTATCAATTCTGAGCTCTCTAAAATTTCTCATCTTCCAGATCTTAAAATCGATATCTGGTAAACTATCTAGTATGCTTTGAAATTCTTATCTCCTAATTTCTCCTTTATCACATTCTCATTGTTTTCTACATTTTTTTAATTATTTATTTTTTTTATAAAAAAATAACTTAAACTCAATAACTATTGTTTAACCCAAGTGCCTGAATTACATTTTTTTGTCATTTATTTGGTAATATGTGCATGTATTTTTTATTTGTTTATCACGTAATCTATGCTTTCATTTCCTCAAACAATCCATTAGACAAAAGAACAACATAGCCCTATTGATCCCCTGTTACCCAACTAAAATTTTAAAATAACAAATTCGCTACACAGATTGTTCTCCTTGATGGATCTATAATAGTATTTGTGAAGATTGAAAAAACTATCTCCATTTGATTTTTTTTTTTTTTTTTTTTTTGTTTATATGCATGGAGGATACAAGTTTTCTTATTTCAAATTGATTCATCTACGGTACCTTGAACCCCCTGTTTTCTGCAGTTGATCCTTCTTTTAGTGGATTATGCAGTCCGCTCTCAGCAATGCGTGCATCCCAAGTCCTGTTTGTGGCACCAATCAATCTGCATGTTAATCAACATTCCATGAGGTATATATATTGTTGATTTAGAATGGCTCCCTCTTGAAATTAGAATTCTGTCACTTAGAAATTTGTCTCCAATCAAGCTTGTTTTATTGGCTGTCTCTCTGATCAGTGGTGATTATACTCTGTTTTGCAGAGATACTGTAGTGCTGCATCCTGCAGTTTTGCGTTCCATCAGAAATTGTGTTGTTGGGGGAACTCTCTTTAATTTGATTCGGCCCTTCATATCTAGTTTAGGATCCTACAACTATTATATTTTCATGGTTTGGTTTGGTTTGGTTTGGGTGCTTTCTAAAGCATATTCAGTCAGTTGCTTTCAGTTTTTTTGAAGTTTGAATTGAAGAAGAAATATTTTATGCCATTTTATGGGGACTCAAAGTTGCCATGAATTCAGTACGACTAAGATTTTCAGGTACGTCAACTGGGTTTTCATTTGCTACCCTGCAATTTCTGTGTTGGTAATGTAATTAGAGCTGCCTTGTCTGGTGGCGTCTTTTGTTTCAAGGCATTAACCTCCTCTTCAGTTTTATAATCCCGCATTTAGAACATGCAAAATGACGCAGTCAGAAACACAAGAAATCGCAAGCACATTCCCAAAAAATAAAGAACAGAATTATAAGCGAAGTAATCCGGAGTCCAACAGAAAAAGAGTAAAACTCTATTAAAAAAATTATTCAATAATTATTTACCTCTGTTAAATAGATTACAAAGTTTAAATAGGCTTAACCCAAACCCTAATAAGAAATATGAAAATTATAAAAATACCCTAAATTCCTTAATAATCTTCCTACATTAGAGCATCTCCAACGCGTACTGTAAATTTGCGTTTTACTCTATTTTGGCGTACGAAGCTGCTCCAACGCATACTGCAAATGGTACTGTAAAATTGGGGGGAGGAGAGAGGGACGGTAAATGTAGCGTACGAAGAAGAAGCCTGTATCCCTGTAGAAGTGGGGTTGTTTTATTTTTTTAATATTTTTTTCACCACTATATTTTCTTTTATCTTTTTTTTTTTTAAAACTTAACAAGGGAGATCAGATCAGGATTATATAGACATCAGATCAGCGTATACTTGACATCAGATCAACTGACTATAGATATCAGATCAAGAATTTAAAAGAAATCATACAGCAGAACTAAAACATACTTAACAAGGGAGATCAGATCAGGATTATATAGACATCAGATCAGCGTATACTTGACATCAGATCAACAGACTATAGATATCAGATCAAGAATATAAAAGAAATAATACAATAGAACTAAAACATACTTAACAAGGGAGATCACATCAGGATTATATAGACATCAGATCATCGTATACTTGACATCAGATCAACTGACTATAGATATCAGATCAAGAATATAAAAGAAATAATACAATAGAACTAAAACATACTTAATAAGGGAGATCAGATCAGGATTGTATAGACATCAGATCAGCGAATACTAGACATCAGATCAACAGCCTATAGATATCAGATCAAAAATATGGCAGAAATCATACAATAGAACTAAATACATTAAAATTTATTATTGTCATCATATAGCCCGCTTCCACTCCCACCAATGTTATTAAAGTCAACTCCAAATATAACATTTGATGAATATGAATCTTGACTTGCTCTTGCATTAATAATGTTGGTTTGACAGTCTATAATATAAGCACGGCGAGAAGGATCTGCAATTTGATTTGGGTCTTGAGACATAATTGCAAAATTCAATTTCCGGTTCTCCATCTCCATCTTTTGTTTCTCTATCTCCATCTCCATCTTAATTTTATACAAATTATTTTATTATTAATTAATATTAATTATTTTAAAATATAATTTAAGATTAAATCACTAAATTTGACGATATAGATATGTTTATAAAAAATATAATGTGAATGAGTAAAAAAATTATAGTGATATAATAATAAAAAATACAAATACTTGTGAATAAAATATTATTATTACTGTAAAATAGAGTTGTTGGGTTGGAGTGAATGTACTGTAAAATACTGTAGATACTGGATTTTAGAGTTGACTGTATTGTAAATTGGAGTACGTGGTTGGAGTTGCTCTTAGTCTCCTCCACCTCTGAAGAACTCGACCCCGAGTTTGTATCTTCATAGAGAATCTTGTCCGCGTAGTACCCATAAATGTCAGCAACATTGAAAGTATTGGAGATGTTCATGTTATCTAGAAGAGCTACCACATAAGCATTGTCATTGATCTTGCGAGCCACTTTGAATGGACCATACTTGCACGGCTTCAGCTTGCTGTAAGTACCAACTGGAAACCTCTCCTTACGCAGAAACACCATCACATCATCACCCACACTGGAGCAAAAAAAAAAAAAAAAAAAAAAAAAAAAACTTTTTTTAATTTGAACATATAAATAATATATATATATTTATAAATGTCTAACAAAAAGGCCGACGTGCCTTCCATTATGTTGGGGGCAAGGGAAGCGTATCAAGATAAAATAAGCAAAGCAAGGTCCAAAGGAGAGCTGCACCCTAGATGGCAAAAGTCCAGTAGCTGACATCTTCACTAGAATCCACTAGGGGCGAGAAAGAATTGTTGAAGAAGGAACCTGCTTTAACTCCTAACAATGTTCTCCTGCGATCAGTTACCGTTGTAGTGTTTTTTGGTGGACCCCTCCAAGTTCGTTTTGGAGCCTTAAAAAAAATTCAAACAAAATTTTTAAAATAGTTTCGATCAATTCGGATTAGTTTGGATCGATCCAAATAAAATTGATCCAAATAATCTATGATCCAAACCAATCCAAATCATTTAGATTGTTCTGGATTGGGGCGGGTATCGTTCTTTGCCCACCCTATTTAGGCGTTTTGAAGGTGCTCCGACTTTCTATCACTTTATTTCTTTAAATTATTGAATTTTTATTATTATTTGAATATATTTATAATAATGTATATGATTAAATTTATTTAAATGTTAAAAATGAATTTATTAACCCTAATGAATTGTTTTGTAGGGGGCAGGGAAGCAGCTACCAGCCACGTCTTGGGAGTACTCCTCTTCTAGTTGATAGACAACGTCCTATTGCTTCCTATAGGTGGAAGCAGAGAGCGCAGAGAGACCCTATGACATTCTAGCTGGTGGATGAGCATCCACCATTAGGCGATGATACTGATGATGACACGATTGATGAGGTCCGTGTATTTTCATACCGCTCGAAAATCCTAACTAATATTATTTGATTTTATTACAATTTATTAGTTGGTATAATTTGTATATATAATTTATGATTAATTTACTATTTATTTATGTGATCTATGTAAATTGCGACTATGGTTAATTTGTATATATATTATTATTATTTATGTGATTTGTCAAGTTATTAATTTATTTAATTATGAGATTTATAAATGAACGTTTTTATTTATTATTTTTTGTTAATGTAGTATATTTATGTGAAATATTTTTATGAATTCATATAACAAGAAGTGTCCTCAGCTTGACGATAAATTGTAACTGAGAGTGTTGATGGTGGCCACAAAAATAGGTCAGTGATTCCTAGTTGGTTGGCTCACGTGGCGCCGTATTATGGACCCGACAAGCCATTTAGAGGACCCTTTTAGGTGTAGAATAGAGCCCATGCTTGCACTAAGTTAGTTGGGTGGTTGGCTTCTATGCCTGATGAAGCCAAAGTTATGTTAGGAGCAACAGATTTATCTCACTTGCCTTCAATCATGTTCCAGCAACAGATTTATAGAGCCGTCGTAGCCAAACACCAATACCTTTCACCTACCTTTTGGAGAGATGGACATATTGCTCCATGATATCTGGTTTCTCAACCTTAGCCAGCTTCTCCCTTTCCTTATATTCGCTTCCGCCGCCTTCTCAGCTTTAAGCTGAGTAAGAGTACATTTTACTTCCTCTAGGTCCCTTTCCATTAATTTGGTCTTTTCCCATTGTACTTCCTGCTGAAGCCTGTTTAGCCTTATCTGAATCTGCTCTCTCGACAGATGTCCATTGTGATCTCTCACAGGTGTCTCGAATTGTCTTTGCTGCCGTTGAGCTTCTTTCCACTCAGTCCAACTAGGTGGATTGGGCTCTACAAACAGATCCCCAAACACTCTCGGCCATGGAATTTCTCTTCTCTCAATCACAGTAGCATGGTACGCTCTGAAACTTGGATAAAAAAGATCCCCAAAAACTACTTTTTTGGAAGTTGACATCCTTTCAAAAGTGCTGCACCTATGAACAAACGCTCACAGAATACTTGGTGAAGTAAAAACAACAATTAAAAAAGACTCAAGATAGTTACAAAAAATATAAGACTCCAAAATAAAAACAAAGTAAAAATATAACACACACCCACGTGCTCCCGGCAATGGCTCCAAAATTTGGTGTACGTTTTACCAACTAACCAAAAATATTATTTATAGAGTAAAGTTCAATTTTGGTCCATTACATTACATGTAGGCAAAATATTTTTTTTGGTACATTACAAAAAAAAAAAAAAACATTTATTTTGATCAATTACATTATATATTTACATAATTTTGGTCCAAACCCCATTATCCATCAATTCTGTTAGGGGCAATTTTGTCAAAACATTATATATTTTATTTTAAAATCTCAAAATAATAAAATAATTAAAATTTTTTTTACCACCCCGTCCAATTATTTTACTACTCCCTCTTACAAAAGTTAACCCTAATAATTTACTATTTCCAAAACCCATTGTCGTCGAGTCGTTTTGCTACCCTGCCGTGCCGCCGCTGCTTACTTCATCGTTCGCTTACATCAAAACTCCAACCCGGTCGTTGCCCAGACCTTCAATATACCAAAAACCTGCAAATGTAAGACGAGGATAAATAGACATCTGCATAATGTTACGTACGAAGAAGAATATCGCAAGCATAAAATCACAAAAAAGCAAAGGTTAGTTCTTCAATTTTTTTTTTCTTTTGTAGAGTTCTCTGAAATCATAAAGAATGGTGATTGGAGTATTATATGCTATTTTTCATCTTCTTACTTTACTCTACCTGTGTGTATAAATACCAGTCTTGTCCGATGTTCGTTTTGGTTGGCTTCTTCAATTTTTGAGTGTTTCAGTTGAACGACTTCTGAATTTGTAGACATTATTAAATTGGTTTCTTGTTCTTGGCAGTGTTTTTGGAATTAAGTGTAATTCTGGGATATGTCATGTCGTTTTACTGCCTCGCCGGTGCCACAACTGCTTACTTCATCGTTCGCCTACATTATATCCATAAGAAGGTTTGTAAATCAGAGTAATAAATTTCTACTGGGAGTGCAAATAGCAGGTCAACTGAAAAACTCGTGATTAATCTTAAGTCTAAACGGGTTAATTGCAGAGGCGTGTGGCAGTATCAGATTTTGTACTATCCACTCCAATAAGAAATCCAGGTCGAATGTATCACGATTGTCCTTACTATCGGTTTATTGAATGGGTTGTGAAATCAAAGATTGGAAGCTGAGAGTGGGTTGAGTGAGATAAGGAGAAGAGTTTTTCTTGGGTGACCGGAGGCAATCGACGATTCTGTGATGAATGATGAATCATCGGACGGGATAGGAAATCGTGGCTGCAGTTGCAAATGTAAGTGTGGGGAAAACAATCATGCCTTTCTTGTAAAAGTATCATTGATTATCAATCTCCTGGTTATGCTCATATTAGTTGTCAGGGGATAGTTGGATTGAAGAAATAGTGGATGTTGCTATATGTTTGATTTGTTTGTTATTGAATTTCGATCTATGTTCCATTGTTGGTGTTTGCGTGTCCCCGTGGTTGTAAAGGAAGACTTTTTCAGTGAAAAACTACTTCAGTCCATACATTTAGTATTTTTACGCTTTTTCGTCACCCAATGACATTCACAATGATGCGAAGTTGTTGATGGCTATGGTGAAGACGGTGATTTTATTGATGAAGATGGTGAAGAAAATGATGCGTAGGTCGTAGTGCATTTCCATTCAATTACATAGTTTAGAGTAGGGACCTATGCTCCATTGAATGGACTGAAACTAATGGACTAAAAACGTTAGTCATTATAATGTAATGAACTAAAAAAGTTATGTGTCATAATTATTTTTTTGACTATTTTATTATTTTGAGATTTTAAAATAAAATATATAATATTTTGACAAAATTGTCCCTACGGAATTGATGGAAATGGGTTTGGACCAAAATTGTATAAATATATAATGTAATGGACCAAAATAAACGTTTTTTTTTTTTTTGTAATGGACAAAAAAAATATTTTGCCTATATGTAATTAATGACCAAAATTGAACTTTACTCCCATTTATAAACCTAAAATGCCACACTAAGGGATCCAAAAATCTCACCGTGTAGAACTTTAGGTGCCGATCCCACACAAATTATATAGTACTCCTAGGTGTACTATAACATTATACACCTAGGAGAATTTTGTAGAGGAATGGCTTGAAAATGAGCATTAATTGCTCTGGTCCCCACTTGTACTAGTGTTGTTGCCTCACGCGCCTAACACCCAGCTTGCACAACACTCACTTTGTCTCCTATTTATTTCCCCAAACTCTAATCTCTTTTCTCTCATCTTCTCCTTCACCAGCCCCCCTCTCTTTTCTCTTTTCTCTTTTCTCTCACCGCCGATTTCGGCCATTCCGGGCGGATTTTGAAGATCTCTCACCGCCAAAATACTCCCCACCTATTAAGCTTCAAAACCCATCACTTGTTCCATAATTTTTGTACATATTTAAATCAAGATGAGGCAAAGATGAAAGGAAAACTAGGGTTTGGGCAAAAAGGTGTATTTTTTATGTAAAATCGTATATTTTTTGATGTAAAATCGCCGATTTTGAATATATATTGTCTGTTTTCAGTATCTGATGTGGTATCATATATTTTGATGTAAAATGTGATTTTGATGTAAAATCGTATATTTTGAATATATATTGTCTGTTTTCATATCTGATGTGGTATCATATATTTTGATGTAAAATGTGATTCTGATTGAATATTGTTTCTGATGGAAAACTCATATCTGAATGTTGAAGGAAAAATGATGTTAAATCAGTTGGTATTGATGTATAATAAGTTAGATATGATGTTTAATCGTTTGATCTTTAGGTGATATTAAATGTTGATTGTTCATCTGAAATGAGGTAAAATACGTTAAAATTTGATGTAAAATGCTGTAAACTGAAGGAAATTAATGTATCATATATTTTGGTTGATATTGATGTTAAATAGATGTTTTGATGTATAATCGTGATACTGATGTATCATATGTTTTGGTTGAAGGAAAAATTATGTTAAATCGGTCGATATTGAAAAATAATAAGTTACTCATGTATAATAAGTTAGATATGATGTTTAATCGATTGATCTTTAGGTGATGTTAAATGTTGATTGTTCATCTGAAAATGATGTAAAATACGTTGAAACTTGATGTAAAATATGTTGAAATTTTATGTAAAATACGTTGAAATTTGATGTAAACTGATATTTTGATGTCAAATCATGTATTATGAACTTGTATTTTGATGTCAAATCATGTATTATGAACTTGTATTTTGATGTGAAATCATGTATTATAAACTTGTACTTTGATGTAAAATAATGTATTATTTTGAAATTTGATGTAAAATCACCGCCGATTTGATGTAAATGTGACTGTTCATCTGAAATGGGGGAGAGGAAGGAAGGAGAAGGCTGATGATTTAATTGGAAATGGAGAAGATGAAAGGGAGGGAAAGCATTTCAAAAAAATTTGAAATGTTGTCTTGAAAGAAAAGTTGTAAGGAGAGTGATTACACTCTCTCAATTTTTAATTTACTTTTTAATTTTTTTTACTAGGTGTACCACTCTCACTAGGTACACCTGGTACACCTAGTAGTACTATATAAGAACCGCCGATCCCAAAGGGAGTAGGGAATGATTTGTTTATTGTGTTTTTCTTTTCTTTTCGTTTTCTTTGGAGTTGAAGTAACGGAATACAAACTAAAACTATTAACAAACAATTTAAATGGTGAGATTGAGTTGGATATGGCGGATTATCACACCCTCTAGGTTTCAAGAAGGTAAATGTATACTTCCTCAAGGTTAACTTTTAATGCTAATACCATACATTACATTTCAATGAGATGCAATTCACTATGGGTTCAATCCATTCCACTCTAGATTGGATGGTCACGTCACTAGAGAGTGAGCTACTTAGGTGTGTTTTTTATCCGCCTTACCTAAACATTAGATTAAGCACACTAGGATTGTTACCAATAGATTATCTTTCCGAAGTCCGGCTGAGGGATCCCTATCCTAATACTAGCTACCTAGTCAATAAGTACACTAACACGCTTTAGCAAGCTAGGATCCAACCAACCACAAGGGTATTTTCGAGGATACCTAACCTAAGAAATGCTACCATAATTATTGAGTTAACTAACTAGTTTCAGCATAATGAAAACATTCAAAGAAGAGCTAACATATCGTACCAACATTATCATTAAACCCATTAAAAGATATACATTAACCTAAGATAACCAAATGCAAACATGAGTAAACAATAGCACACATGATATGAATCAAGGAGGATCTAAACAAGAAATATGCAACCTTGAAGTCTTGAACTCAGAATGAAGTAAAATCCTAGCTAAGAGAAGGAAAGAGAAGCTCTCCCAGTCTTCTACTGGAAGCTAACTAAGAGTATGAAACTAAAACTAAAGTTAGGAAATAAAAAGCTTGCCCGTAAGACTTGTTCGAATCGAATATATATACAAGTATGGCTGAAACTAAAGAATAGAGGTGACTAGTTAGATGGCATAATCGGAATTTAAGATGGATTCAGGCAGATGCTACGGCCGAGCTACGGTCGCAGATAGCTCGCAAGTACCTGCGACCCTTCTTCTCCATTTCAGCTCATTTTATGCATATTTATCTCTGATTTTTGCAAAGTCTCCTCTTAGCTACCAACTTTACCATTTTTCATATTTTACCTGCAAAATACATAAATAGGCCATAAAAAGTGTGGAATTAGGAAATATTGCATTACTATATTTAGGAGACTTGTAAATATAGTAGTTTACTATATTGCCATTTCTTAGTCTTCTAGAATTAGGAAATTCTGTAACTATAAATATGTGTTCATACATCAATGAAAGATATGCTTGTACAAATATTTTCGCACAATTTGTCATGGTATCAGAGCAGGGAAAATTTCCTTAACTCTTCTGATTTTTCTGGTTTCCTAGTCGCCGTTTTCAGTGTCACCGCGACCAGACCATTTTCTCGCGGCATTCCAGCAGCATCGTCGTTCCCTGGTTTTTGGCGCAGGTTTTTTTCTTCTTTTGCAAGATTCATAATATTGACTTCTGGCAAGAAAGAGGAGGTCGATAAAGATTCTTTTTCTGATGAAGAGGGTGTTGGAAAATATCGTAGGATTTCTCCGTGTGATATTCTTCCCCAATATACTTCAGGTTCGATCATCACTCAGGTGAAATTGAAGGGCGAATCTAATTATTATGAGTGGGCGATGGCTGTTCGCTTTGCTCCTCGATCAAGGAAAAAATATGGTTTCTTGGATGGCTCCATTCCTCAGCCCAAAAAAGCCAAGAATTTGGATACCTGGTTGACAATTCAATCTTTACTAATTTCATGGATCTTGAACACTGTTGAATCCGGATTGCGCAAATCTATTCCTTATCAAAATCTTGCAGTTGATCCTTGGCATCACGTCAGGCAGCGGTTTTCTGTGGTGACTGGCTCTCGGATTCAGAGGTTGAAGTTTGAATTGGCAAATTGTAAGCAACAAGGACTTATAATTTATGTATATTTTGGAAAATCGCAAGGTCTCTGGGAAGCTATGGGAGATCATGATTGTGCTTTGATGACAAATTTATGTGATATTTGTCAACAAATTTGCTTGAGCATCATAACAATGAGCACGTTCACCAGTTTTTGCTTCATTTGGATCAAGATGTCTATGGATCCGTCAGGTCAAATATTTTGTCCAGCGAACCCCTTTCTTCCTTGGAACGAATTTACTCATTGCTGATTCAGGAAGAAAGTCTTCGTGGTTCTCCCTCCAAGGTGATCAGTGGAATTGGTTAGATACTCGCTTTTACTACTCAGGAAACTCCCGAGAATGGAGCAGGTCATGGTCGGAGTCATGGTCGTGGAAGGAATCTGACATATACTCATTTTCATCGGTAAGAATACTACATTTTGTCCTTTTATCAAATTATTGGGTATCCTGAAGGCTAGAGGCAGCGATCTGGATCACCTCGAGTTGCGACACAGGCGCCGAACATTACAGTCGAATCGCCCAGCTTCGGGTCTTCACGCGCGCTGGCGGCACCGGTGCCGACGGCCCTTGGTCCTACTCGTGCCAACTCCACAGTTGTTTCTAATGATCTCAATCAGGCTGCCTCGGGATTTTCCAAAGAGAAGTTGCAATCCGTTTTGGGATTCATTAATTCTGTACAATCTGACAAATTATCTGGTATGTTTCAGTCCTCTGAATGGATGTTTGATTCTGGCGCCACTCATCATATGACAGGTTGCTTGGCTTTACTTAAAGATGTTCGTTTGATGTCGTCTCATCCAGTTCACTTGCCTGATGGAACTGTTGCTCAGGCCTCCCAAATTGGGACTGTTTTCCTTGATTCAAATATTATTTTGAATGAATTCTTAAAAAAAAATTTATTTCGATTGATGTTTTGTTTATTCCTGGATTACATTGTAATCTTATCTTATTGTATCAATTATTGACAAGTTCTAATCTGACAGCTACATTTAATGATTCTTTGTGTCCAATTCCGGACCGCATTACGAGGAGGACACTCGGCACGGGTAAACAGTCAAGGGGGCTTTAATATTTTCAGAGAGGGGCAGCGGCTTTGGCAACCACAGTTCATCCAGAATCTTCACTTAAGTTGTGGCACCGTCGGTTTGGTAATCCATCTCCACCAGTTATTAAGTATATTCCTGGGATTTCTATTTCTAAGAATGATGTTTTGTAGTTTAATAAATCATGTGATGTGTGTCTTGGTGCTAAACACACTTATTCTAGTTTTTCAGTTAATCAAACAGTTAGTTCAGCTATTTTTGATTTAGTTCATTGTGATGTTTGGGGTTCCTTACCATTCCCCTACCATTTGTAGGGCTCGGCATTTTTTAACAGTTGTGGACGATTTTAGTCGTACCACTGGGGTTTATTTGTTGAATGATAAGGCCAGTTTGTCGACTGCTTTTATTAAATTTTTTAATATGATTCGTCATCAATTTAGTTCCATTGTCAAAGTTGTTAGAAGTGACAACGACACTGAATTTTTGGGTTTGCGTTCTTACTTCCATGATAATGGTATCTTGCATGAAACCGCTTGTGAGGGAACTCCTCAGCAGAATGGTAGAGTCAAAAGAAAACACCAACATCTTCTTAATGTGGCTCGTGCCTTACTTTTTCAGTCTAAATTGCCTGTTGAATTTCGGGTCACTGTGTCCAGACAGCATTTGATAAATCACACCCCTACAAAAATTCTAAATTATTTGACTCCCTTCGAAAAGTGTATGGCAAGCCACCTTTTGTGCAAAATATTCGTGTGTTTGGCTGCCTTTGTTATGCTCACAACTAGAACTATAGGGGGGAAGGGGATAAATTTGTTAGTCGTTCCTGGAAATGTTTGTTTGTGGGTTATCCTATGGGTACCAAAGGATGGTGCCTGTATGATATAGAATTGGAAAAATTATTTGTTTCCCGGGATGTGGTTTTTTTGTGAAACAGAACTTCCTGGTCTTCCTGTTCCTGAATCTACTGCTTCCCGGGTTTCCCCATCTGAGCTATTTGATGATGACTTTGAACTAGCGCATCTAGCTTCATCGCCCGCATCTCGCCTACCGGCGCCGCTCTCGTCGGCTTCCTCTCCAGCGGGGACGCAGTCACCGTTCACTGATCCGGCGTCGTCGCCTGCCAAACCTGTTTCCTCGGCCATTATGGCCCCTCCAGCCGAGGAGGCACTGGGTCGCAGTCTCTGACAGAAAATTCCGTCATCTCATTTTCGGGATTTTGTTGCTTCTGCTATTAGCCCCCTCCTCTTGCCTACTGTTACCCCTCCTGCCATATCCTCCTCAGGTACTCCTTATTCCTTAACTAATTACGTTTCTTATGATAAATTTACCTCTGCCCATCGTGTATTTCTGGCTTCTATTTCTTCTGCAGAGGAGCCTCAGACCTTTGGTCAGACAGTTCATCAGGAATGTTGGAGAGATGCGATGCACGATGAGATCTTTAGAGGAAAATCGCATTTGGAATATTGTTGATCTTCCTGCAGGTCAACGGGCCATAGGGTGTAAATGGATTTTTAAGGTTAAGCATCATGTAGATGGCTCTATTGAACGTTATAAAGCTCGCTTGGCGATTTTGGGGAATAACCAAGTTGAGGATATTGATTATACTGAGACGTTTGCTGCAATTGTCAAGATGCCTACTGTTTGTTTGTTTCTCTCTATTGCAGCTGCTCTTAAATGGGAACTTCACCAAATGGATGTTCATAATAGCATTCCTACTTGGTGATCTTGAGGATGAGGTGTATATGAAGCTTCCTCCTGGTTTTCGCTCTGCAGGTCCGGGCAAGGTCTATCGTCTGCGTCGCTCTTTGTATGGTTTAAAGCAAGTTCCTCGTTGTTGGTTTGCCAAGCTGACTACTACTCTTCTTCGGTATGGCTTTAAGCAGTCTTATCATGATTATTCTCTTTTTACCTTTCGCCGGGGTTCTATTCTATTACATGTTTTAGTTTATGTTGATGATTTGGTCATTTCTGTTAATGATCATACTGCTATCTCTGCTTTAAAAAATTATTTGAGTTCTTTTTTTTCTTTTTCAGATTTGGGTGTTTTGAAATATTTTCTTGGTTTGGAAGTTGCTCGTACCATTACGGGAATCTCTATTTGCCAGCGCAAGTATGCTCTGGATGTTGTTACTGAGACTGGTTTGTTGGGATGTAAGCCAACACTGTTACCTGTTGAGTAGAATCACCATCTTGGTTTGATTCACGGACTTACTTTTCATGATCCTAAGGCCTACCGTCATCTCATTGGTCGTCTCTCTGACTGTCACTCGCCTGGATCTCTCACATTCTGTGCATGTCTTGTCTCAATTCATGCATCATCCTTTGCATGATCATTGGAAAGCTGTTTTGCGAGTTGTGCGGTATCTTAAAGGTTGTCTCGACAAAGGCATTTTCTTCCCTGTGGCCTCCTCTCTTTCCTTCACCGGGTGTGATTCTGATTGGGTCAGTTATCCTACAACTCGGCGATTTCTTACTGGTTGGATGGTGCAGTTTGGTGGTTCTCCTATTTCTTGGTGCACCAAAAAACAGCCTACTGTTGCTAGATCTTCGGCGGAAGCGAAGTATCAGGCCATGGCGGCTCTCACAGCCGAGCTCAAGTGGCTCAAGGGTCTCATATCTTGTATTGGAATTTCTCATTCCTCCCTCATCTCTATGTTTTGTGACAGTCAGTCAGCTCTTCACATCGCTTCCAATTCTGTCTTTCACAAGCGCACAAAACATATTGAGATTGATTGTCAATTTGTTCGAGAAGCTATTGCCCAAGGTATTATCAGTCCTATCCATGTTTCCACTCAGCATCAGCTTGCTGATATTTTCACTAAGGCTCTTGGTCTTGTTCAGTTTGATAGCAGACTTCGCAAGTTGGGCATTTGTCATCTGCATGCTCCTACTTGAGGGGGGAGGGGGAAAAGGGGGGGGGGGGGTTGGGAGGGTGTGGAATTACGAAATGCTATATTACTATATTTAGGAGACTTATAAATATAGTAGTTTATTATATTGCTATTTCTTAATCTTCTAGAATTAGGAAATCCTGTAACTATAAATATGTGTTCATACATCAATGAAAGATATGGTTGTACAAATATTTTCGCACAATTTGTCAAAAAGACTTGAAACCACATCTAGAACGTTCAATTCTAGCAAAACTAAGGCATAAATTCATGCATTTTGCCCTTATAAATTAGGTAAATTTGGTTCACATCAGCTACTAATTTATCCACTATTAGATCAATAATCTAAACAAATGTAGGCATAAATGATATGAAATGTATTTAAAAATGATGTGAAATTTGTTCACATCAACGTCATTGAAAAGTTTTATAATGAAGAATGCGGCAAAAGGTATGCGACCAAAGGCTTGCGCCTGCACATCACAATACGCGACAAAAGAGGTTGCGTATTTGTATGCAACACACGATACTACATTCGGCAGCTTCATTTATCTATGGTAAATGATTATATCTATCTTCGATTTCAACATTTCCAGCTAGATCTACCTCAAACACTACTACTTAATAAGTTGTAGTACAAAGTATCTTTCAAAAAATCTCCTAACCTATAATATTCTAGGATTTCACAGGAATGGAAGAAGTTACCTTGAGCTTTTGAAATCTATGGAGCTTCTGAAACCTGCAGCTGACGAATGTTAACGAGCAAAACTGGGGATGGTTGATGAGAGAGCTGACAATCAAACTTCCAAGCTGAAGATAGAACCGCTGAAGATGCAGTAGAAAAATTTTTCGAGCTGAAGATAGAACTTTAAGCAGAAAATTTTTTCAAGGATTCCGGAGGAATTTTGCAAGATACTATGGATGTGGGAATGGATTGAGGCAGTGGCAGAACTAGAAAAAATGATATGAGGGTGCTAATTTTGAAACATCTCGAGGTGAATTTTTCTCCGACGTCCATTAAAAATAGAGCTATTAATAAGAATATATACAAGGTCCTAGAAAAAATTAATTTAGTTTTAAACTGAAATTCATAAGATAAAAATGATAAATTATGAAATTGAGAATTTTAGGAATTTTGATTTGGGAATTACTTAATTTAAGAACTGGATAGTTTAGGGTTAAAACAACTTAATAGGGAGTAAAATCAATTAATTCATCCGAACTTAATTGAAATGAATACAAAACCTACTAGAGGCAAGAGAAATTAGGAACCTAATTGAGGGACACAATGTGTAAATATCTAAAACATATAAACATTCCATTCACCCAAACCTAATACTTTTCTGGTTCTCCTCTTGGCCGCCACACCCCTTCCCCTGCTTTCCCCCACGATCAGGCTTCACCACCATCTCCTTGGTTGCAATAATTTCTCTTCCTCTGGCTCGATTCACTCCTCCCTCATCGCCACCCTCTTCTTTCTTCTCTGCCGAAACCGAAAACCTCAACCTCCTCTCTCTACCCAATCAACCTTCGTTTCAGTAGTTTTTTTTTTGAAAAATAGCAAAACAAGCAAGTGGCAGAGCAGCCATATAAGTGGTGCTCCATGGTTGCTTCTCCTATCAAAATGTCCAAAAATAGCTACCTATTATGGATTTTTTTCCTCATGATGGAGGTGCTTCAACACCCATGTGTTCCATGCTAGTTCCGCCCCTGGATTGAGAGAATGAGAAGCCCTAAAATTTTTGAAACCCACGGGTAGTCATAGGAAGGAGTAAACCCATAGATGCATCTTTCTAAAGAAAGGGCAAATATTACAATCTCAAATCAACCCTTCTTCTAATTACCATTGTCTTCTCAGTGTTTGATTAGCTATGGAGCCATTAAGAAGGGATTAAATCTATGAGTTTAGAGAGAGAGAGAGAGATGCCAATGTCATTCAAAGAGTAGATCCATCCACAATACATACGGGTTGGTAAGTATAGATCTTTAGATTCAACTTTTTTTATTTATTGTTTCTTCTATTTTTATTAGTTCTCAATATTCGAGAAGGAATCTTTTCGAAAAATAAGAGAATGGTATGAATCAAAAGATCATACTTACTATTTCACTTCAACCTTACTTGCAAAGTACAAGTGATGACTTAACTCAAGAAAATCAATTTCAAAATTATATACTTAAGAGAGAAGAGTAAAGTCTTCCGTGGTGGAATTTTATCTTCAATATGTTGGTTGTACTAAACATCATCAATACTTTAACCCATAACAAAGTTCAAATATATATTTATATGAATTATGGGCCAACCAAGAAAATGATCTTCAAAATACAACATGATTCATAATTTAGTGTGTTACAGAGTACATTGGACAGTGAAAGAGTTTTTAAGCTCACTGAGTTATTTTTTACCTTTCATTGTTCAAATAGGATATCATAGTTTAAGAGTACTTCTCTTTTGAATTAAAGTAGAAGAAGTGTAAGAGAGAGGGGGAGAGAGTTGATCTTTACATAGCTTTCACATCCTTTCAATCCCTTATTTTACTTGTTTTCTAATTGTATTAGGAGAGGTTTAGAGGATAGTTCCCACTTTAGTGCACCTATTATGGATGAATGTAAGCAGCTTATGCCATTTAATTTGCAAAATAGAGTTTATTGGATTCCCCGCTCCCAGAACCTATGTGCTCACGGAGTGGCGGAGTTCGCCAAATGCAATGTAATCACTTTATAGGACTGGTCTTGTCTGCCTGATTTCCTCTCCCATTTGATATTGGACATTTCTTAGTAATCTAATATATAACCCTTTTGCTTCAGGAAAAAAGGATTGAATTTCGGCCCTAATAGGAGGTAATTTTCTTTTCCTTTTCAAAACCGAATAGTTAGTTGTAGTTCAATCCTATTAGAGAAATATTTGAGTTTTCTTTTCTTTTTCAGTTTTAACTGGTAATCAATGAAATCTCCCCTATAAAAGCAAGGGAAATTCGTGACTTATATAGTAGATTTGAGAATTTATGTATTAAGTGTTTTTCCAAAAACTTTATTCTGGATTTATCAATAGTGGTTACTGCAACTATTGTAATTCTATTCTACAGCGTTTTTATACTTAATTCTTATCTCGTAACTTATCAAGCTGTAATAAGGGCTATTCATTATGGTTTTATACTTGGATCTAAATTAGGATTGGAATTCTGAAGAGGCAGTGGAAGCAGTTCATCATGCAACAAACCACCTGCACCTATTTTCACAGTCATAATCCTCCGTTACGCAACTCCTTCAACGTTCAAAGGAAGCAAAGCTTGTTTTTCACCAATTTTTTAAATTGAGATTGATCCTTGCATTGAAATGTCATCACTTTATTTCTAAATATAATAATAAGAAGTATATATACCAAGGGTATATGGTATAATCTACTATGCTCAGCTATTTATTAGGCAACTCAGCTAAAAACATTGTACATGATATGTGCAGATGGAGGGAATTTGATGTGTTGTGACCAGTGAAACTCAACATATCACCAAATTGATTTCACTTTCAGGCACGTTGCTATGTTAATTTGGAAAATCTGATCACTCAATCAACAAGTGAGAGGCTGAGCAGCTGGATTGAAAATTTTGGTTTCCATCTCCTGTATCTATCCATGAGAAAGGAGATCATCCTCCGCAATACTATGATGTTCCATGACTCAACCAGGTTGCAGAAAACTTTGGTGTCATCCCATTTGGCAAAATCAGGCCAGGGTAGTGGTGGTAATTAAGCTGCTTTGTCCAAAATTCAACATTGTCTTTCTTGGATGCTGGTGGAGTTCATGGTAACACTGCATGTCGGAGAATCAGAAAAATGAGCTTGGAATATGCGACGAAACTGAACAAAAGCCGCCTGTTCCAACAGCTTATGATTTCCTCTACTTGCCCATGGATTTCCAAAGGAGAATGAACAAAGGTTATGCCTTTGTTAACCTCACCAAGCCCGGAGCTGCCTGGAAGGTTTTCACAAAATACGACGGCCAAAATTCAACATTGTCTCTGTTGTTTGCAGATAACTTAAGATATGTCTAATAGAAATTCATAGTTAATTTTTTATGTTAAATGTTGAAATGTGAATATTTAAATTTCAATTTGCATATTTGAATTTTAATGCTAAATTAGTCGTTAATTCCGATACAATTCTTTTTTTTTTTCTCTTTATTGCCCCTTTTTACTAGTTTCTGTCCACCTTGGACGGTTTTACTCTCACCATAATTTAGGAAAAATTTTCAAAAATAAGGCCGTGCAATAAACACAATCATGAGTAGTCAAGGTCGTGTATATTTGTCAGCGTTGACTACTTACAATCGTGCAATAAACACGGTCGTTGCAATGCATTGCCACGCACAGGCGTTGCACGGCCTTGGCTTGCGCAGGCGTCGCACATCCTTGGCACGGAAGACCGAAAAATATATATGGCCGTGTCCGACACCAAACCAGTTGACCTATTTCAAAACTTTTGAAATATGATAAGAAATAATTTTACACTAAGAGAAATAAAAAAAAAATATAAAATTTAATATATGTCAAGATGAGTGGGCACGTGATGAAAATAACGTCCATAGTCTGGTGCTCCAACTAGTGATAGCACTGATGCTAAATTGTTAGGTTTGGGTTAGAAATAAAGTAATGGGTTTAAATATTTAATTTTATCTTTTAAATAAAAAGAGAAAATAATTTAAAATAATCATTTACTATAAAATTTTAGAAGTTTCACAAAAGTCCAAATTAAACTCTTACTTTTTTATCTTTTAAAAATATATGCAATGCCCAACTTTTAGAATAATTATGTGAGTTTTTTCTATTTAGGCGCTTCAAGTGCAAAATGGCAAAATTATTTTGTCCAAGTAGTGAAATAATTGCAAAACTAATAGGGAAAATTAAGACCGAAAAAATACCACTTTTGAAATTAGATCATAGTTAAGAAACCAAAAGTATAATTTTATCGATAAAAATCTATAATGTTATGATACAAAATAAATTTTAATGATAAGTCCATATTCGCTTAGCAAAATACGAGATTTCCTATAACATTTCCAGCATTTTATTCCTATTCAAACATTATTACTTCATTATATTTGTTGTCTATATCCATTCCGACTAATTGAAGCATGGGAGTCTAAACTTCAATAAAACCTAGGAAACTTCAATATAACTTTTCATTGTTTTGCAAGTTTGATTACAACACCTATTAAAAAAACTTAGAATAATTTGTTTAATTAAGAGGCATTTTGCTTTTTGAGGTGAAATTTCTGAAAATGGAAAAAGATTTTTGGTGATAAGAGTTGGAGAAACCAGAGGTGTGAATATAAACATAAACATAAGAAATCTTGTGAAACCTATAATTGACTATCCGTAGAAATTCTAGTTCCAGACTCGTCTAAGTAAATTTCCCTCTAATAGAAGACTATTAAAGGTAATATTTATCATTCATATCCCTTGTCAAGATCTTAATTATTCCTAGAAAATTTGAATCTGTTCCTCAGGTGTTAAATTCGGAGATTTTGATGCGAATTTACATGAATTTAGGACTAGATGTCATGTAATTGCTTGAAGAAAGAAAAGTTAAATTTCTCAAAGAAATAGAGATTTGAGGAGTAGGTTAGGAAAGGAAACATAATAGGGAGAAGAAATCAACCATATTTTGCTGGCTTAAAGATTCAAAATCAGTTGAAGAAAATGAAAAAGTAGTCATGTCTCCAACCAGAAGATCATCAAAGCAGGAAAAATTAGGAGAGAGGGTATATTTTGCAGCTGCTGTCATCTGGTCTTTTCAGCGGAAAGCTTTCTTATTCATGGTGGGAGGACAACCAACGAACCCTATGACCTAATTTTCACAACAAAACATGAACATTCCCTCATATCTTGCATGGTTGAGGCTTGGAATAATCCCGAGAACTTTAAACGAGGGACGTTCAATAGAATTGAGCCTAATGGTAGTAATTAAACTGCTTAATTTATTAGCCTTATTTAAAATTCAACATTGTCTTTCCTGTTTGCAGCTAACTTTGGATATGTCTAATAGAAATTCATAGTTAATTTTCAATATTAATGCTGAAATATAAATATTTAAATTTTAATTTTGTATATCTAAATTTTAATACTAAATTAGTAGTTCTTTTCTTTACCATTCTTTTCTCTCTCTTTATCGCCATATTTTACTAGTTGTCGCCAACTTTGGATGGTTTTAAACCAATATAATTTGGAAAAAAATTAGAAAAAATAGTTGTGCAATAAACACGACAACGAGTAATCACAACAGTGTATATTTGTCGGTTGTGCGTGCCAAGGCCGTAAAACTGCCTTATTTATTGCACAACCTACTCACGAACTTGGCACACACAGTCATGTTAATTAAATGCTGAAATGTGAATATTTAAATCTGGTGTATTATTTATCATTTTTCTTATTTTCCGTCATCTTTTTCAAAAGGTTCATAAATTTCTTGGTTAACGTCCTCCTTAATTCGTATCTTTCGCCACCATTATTACAATACAACCATTATCTTTCTTAGCTTCCGCCCTCAAATCTAATATATATATATATATATATATATTTTTAAGAAGTGAAAGTACCATCCATCCATTCAAATAAACAGTTAAAAAATTTAAGGTAAGTCATCATATTTAGGTTTTTCCCCGAAGCCTAAATCAGTTACATCGATGATGACGATCACTCATCAAGAAAGCTACAATAATCTTGAATTTGAGACTTCAAAGCCATCTTCTTCCATGAAAACTTCATTTAAGCACCTCCAAGATGATCGACCATGGATTCAATTTCGACATCATTCTCCTCCAATCCAAGCTCATTAGGAGTCTTGTTATGGTTGAACCCCTCAAGATAAAATTGGGTAGTCTCGTAATTCAGAAAATATTTCTGGCACTAAAACTTCAGCAGTTCCATGATTTGGGTGTTAGGGGAATTTAAAAAAAAATGTACATTGGTTGTGCAAGAACCCAGTATAGGAAACATTATCCATAATATTATTTATTTAATAATTTTAATTTAATAAATAAGATAATCATTTTAAGATAAAAAGAGTATATGTGATAAAAACTACATTAAATTTGATTATTAGTGAATATGTGTATAATTTTAATTTAACAAATAAAGATTTTATTTTAAGATAAAGAGTATATGTGATTAAAACTATATTAAATTCTGTTATTAATGATTACGTCTAAAGTATCAATTATAACTAAAATCATGTTAAACTTGATGCTTAACAAACACACGATGATTAAAATTTGGTGCTTAAAAAATTATAACAAAATCTTATATGATTCCGCGAATTAAAACTTATAAAACTAACATAAAAATAAAATTAAGGAAAAACTTAATCCTTTTTAAGTTTAAGTGGTAAAACCAAATTGTGAGTCCAAATTTAAATTTAATTCGTTTATTTAGCTAAATCTGGATCATTCAGTGCATACATTCGCATGATTAAGGTTCGATTCATTGAGGTAACAGGTGGAGGAAGCAGACAACTAATGTCTTTGAAGGCTGATTGTTAAGATAGCGGATACTGATGATAGAATAAAAGAAACAACCTAAAACCACATTAATTCAAAGCATTGAACAAACAACAAAAAACAACTACAGTCATACTAATTCATCATATTGGTGATTAACCAATTTGGAAGCTTTGACATCATCTCGTGGTGGTGGTGATAGTGGCAGCGTTGGTCTGGTTTTTTTTTTTTTTTTTTTTTTTTTTTTCTTGTTGTTACTGATCTAATTCTTCAACACATTTTTATCGATTTCCATTTAAGAGAAAAATTTCACCAAGTCCCTCTAATCACAATTTTTTACTGTCCAACATATGTTCTGAGCGAATGCTTCCAATTTTTCTCTTTGAACTGCAGAGAATTTTGTTTCGCCTTGGTTTGACATTTTCCACTCGGCGATCTCCTCCAGTTACATTTAGATTGCAACCATTTCTTATCTGCAAAATATATAATTTGAGATTGTGAGTGTTTTAGTGCTAAAATGACGAGAAATGAATAAAAAAATGTACCATAGTATAGCCACGGATATCCTGGCATGTTGAAGATTCAGGAAGCTCCACTTCTACTCTTTTATGAAAATTTCGATGATAGCTACATGCAACACAAGAAAGAAAGTTTTGTGTTTTATCTAGACTACCAGGCATAAATTCATCGCATCCATCTAAAGCATACGAGTTGCATTCTAGTATATGGTTCTTTAAACACTCCATGTGCTTGACAACAACGTTTTTTTTTTTTTTTTTTTTTTTCAAATTGTCTGAGTTACTGGTTGACCTGGAGAAACATATTCTAGAAATGGTAAAATATAAGAAGAATATGTGCAATACTAGAATAGAAGTGACTTTGAAGCAATGAATGAAGAACCAAAACTTTAACTGATTATAAAGTGAGAATTAAGTGCAATATATCACTTTGCTTGGCTGTTTAGCAAGAACGTGCTAATGGTAACATTTGGTAGACCGAAATTAAACTTTTAACTTATCGAAAGCACAAAATATTTTGCATGTAAACTATTTGTCCCTATAAAAACAGTTTCAAAAATGAGGTTGCTAGCTTTTAATTTCTCGAAAACAGAAATGATATTGCATATAAGTCATTTGTCACTATAAAGACATAAATGAATTAAAAACAAATTTAAAATTGGGTGAATTAGATGTACCTCCGTGTGGTTTGGTCAAATTACTAATACCCCTCTCAGGCTCTAAAAATTACATTTACTGCTCTTGACCGAAGTTAAACATCAGAAAATATCAAAAGACAAAAAGGTCTGGTGACTCATTTTTTGGAAGAGAGAAATATTCAATTTCTCAAAGAAATATGAGATTTGAGGATCTGGTTAGGAACGTAAACAAAACTAGGGAGAAGAAATCAACCATATTTTTCTGACTTCGAGCAATATCTTGCTGAATTTGAAAAATATGCGCCGCGTTATTTTGGTTGGCGTACATATCGTACACTGCTTCCCACATCTCAAGCGACGACTCATAGTAACTGAACAACTCGGCAACCTTAGTCTCCATGGAGTGCAAAAGCCACGACATAACCATTTGATCCTTCGAAACCCAACCTTCATATCATTCTGCATCAGAATTGGGCTCTTTCTCCTTGCCGGTGATAAAGCATAATTTTGAGATCATCCAAAAGATTATGTACATCATAAGCTATTCCTTCAAGCCTCTTGAGCCAAAGTTGCACAGCCCGGCTCTCAATTTGCTTATTCTCAGCATCCAGCAAGTGGGCTTGGATCATCTCAGCATAACTTTTGAGCATCTCCAATTCGTCGTTGAATCCAAGTGCTAAACCAATACTTTCAATGGAAATTAAGGAAAGTGTCTTCTCCAATAGGATCTTTATGGAGGCAACAACAATAGCATCGGCCATTTATGCTATTTTTGCTTTGCTTCTACAGTTTTGTGGTGAATGAGATTGGCGAGAAGGTTACAATTATCTGGTTGTTGAAGAAGTAGTTGTTGACGAGGGCCAAGTAAACACAAACCAATGGCCAAAGTTGATTGGTATTTTCACAAAAATTGTCCCGATCATTCGCTTCCAGCCCCATATCTTTCTTTAATTTACAGCTCTACCCTCTTCAATCAACAGTGTCTTCCAAAATTTTTTATGTATCATAAATTTGACTGCAGCGTTCAAAGGGTAAGCAAGAATTAATAAAAACATTTTAAATTTAATGTCAGGTTTTAAACTTTTTTTTTTTTTTTTTGGCTCGAACTCAAAATTTATACTATAATATTATTATTGCATTCTTTTCCATCTAACTAAATAATAATCCATTGTGTTAAGAATTTTAAACATGATATTTGAAGTACTTATGAAACTAGAATAGCTCCCTCAATCAAAGTAAAGATAATTTTAAACATAAGCTATATAAACCGTTCACATAAGTCAAAGAAAAAATTTACCACGCATTGAGCTCTTTTGACTAGTAAATAAGGAAACGAAGTTGTTTCGATGGAACGCTATAAAAGAGACCCTTAATTTGCGACGAAAGTTGTTGCATTGTATAGTCATCGTGCCTCAAAAATGCCCTCTGAATGTATTACGAAGAAGTCCTCCCTTTTCAAGTTTCAAGAATCGATCCAGAAGAAGATCAAAGCACTACTGCTAACTACAGCAGCTGAATTTCTTTTTTCATTTAGACAATGATTAAAGCAAATCAATTCGGTGGAGAATTAGTTAAAAAATTTGCTGTATTCAGCTCTTCTGCCCATTTTGTTTCATCTATACTTTCAAACTTTGTGCTCATCCGGCTTGTGCTTTATGATAATGGGCTAATGTGGTTGTCCATGTCAGTCTCCTTCTTTTAACTTCAAACTAATAAACGTCCAGTATCGTAGTTAAGTTCTGGAAACCAAATTTCTGAATGGATACGATTTCAGGTATTTAAGGAGTGGGCAGGTATTCATAGAGCAATTTACGAGGTCAGAAATTTGATATTCTGGCAAGCAGGTCGCTGGAAATTGGATGGATTCCATTGGAGAGCATGGATTCTGTGACGGAGGAGCTCAACTTTCTATATACATTTCTTGGTTACGCTTACATGTGGAGTGATGTCTCATCATCTTCATTATTCCATAATACTGATCAGACGGAATCCCAGTTCGTCAAAGTTGCAGCTGCAGCGAAAGAATTCACAACATATGTTCAATATGATTTTATTTATTGAACGATTTACCGACAAGCTGGTGAACTTGGGGAGAAGTGTTATTTATCTCTTTCGATCCAAGGATCCTCAATTGGTTCATGCTTTCACCTCTTTGAACCAAAAGATATCCCGTTTGAAGGAAGACATCTGGGAAGCTTATCAAGAAGCCTTCATGAGGGGCATGGAATTCTGGAACCATTGTTTAATGGAACAGAGGAAACATCAGCAGAATTTGAGATCTTTGAAGGTTATTGAAGGAGTTCCTCAGCTGGTGGAATCTCTCTGTCAATCTCTTGCTAAGGACCACTTCGTACATTACAAGGTAAGCAATTTACTTTACAAGTCTCTCGTTCATATCATGCTAATAAAAGCAAAGGCACTTTTGTTTGAGATATTGGATGTAGTTGGTAGATGCCTAGTAATAGTTGCCAAAAGAAGAACAAATGGTAAGGTGAAAGCTTGTGGGAATCCACAATTGAATCCATGATATGTGCTTATTCAAAGTTAAAGAAACTGAAATGTGTATTTTCTGAACCAAAAGATTCTTGCATGAATTTCTGTTGTGTTCCTCCGGCTTTGGAAGCACTACACCAGTTGGAGTGACTAAGGATATTGCAGAACCTGGAAGTCCTGAAAATGATTTCTTGTTCGTTTGAGGAGTCCACTTGGGAAATATCAGAAGGGGGAGTTCCTCCTACTTAAGTAGTTGGAATTAGACAACCTTAACATTCTCCACTGGGATGCCTAGCCCCCTCAATTCTGCATGCCTCTCCTTTTCAAGTTTCTCCATCTCTTACCCTTTTTGTCAGATTATCCCCAAACGAACATCATGGTTCCATCACAGTTCAAAACTCCACATAATAATATCTAACAAAAAGCTTTCCCCTCCATGATTCAGAATAAGAATACTGTAAAAACTCAGGCTGTGAATGCAACTGCAAAGCCCCTTTAAACATTCATTCATGGTTTTAGCAGCAGGAATTCCTTCTTTCATATTCCACTCCACTATAATCCAGAAACTCAATCCAAATATATGCATGCTGTCCATCTGGAGTAGTCAAATTAGTATTGATAGCAACCAAAAAGCTGATAAAGATGGGCCTTAAAAGAAATTCACCAATGCTACTCAAGTAAAAACCTATTTACTGCTGTGAATACCGAAAATGAAAACCTCCAAAACTAAACAGTAAAGCCGATTTTTTGCGATGAAGAAAACTCGAAGACACTGCTGATTAAAGAGTGTAGCGTTGTAAATTGAAGAAAGATAAGGGCTGGAACAGGAAACTGGAAGACACGATTTCGAGCGAATGATCGAGCTGGAGCATAACTGGAGATGATGACCTGAGGGCCCGCACCAGGAAGGTGTCAAAGTAGTGCTGTTAATTGAAGCCAATAATTGGTGTGCTGGTGGAAGATGTCCAATACACATTTGAAATTGACGACAATGGTGCCCCCACCAAAATACCATCACAAACCGTGGATTCACGCTTACGAGATATGCTCCATATTCTTTGTGAAAATACCAATCAACTTCGGTCATTGACTTCTTCTGTTTACTTGGCCCTCGTCAACCACTCTAATTACTTCTTCAACAACCAGATAATTGTAACCTAAGTTCTCGCCAATCTCATTCACCACAACACGGTAGAAGCAAAGCAAAAATGGCCGACGCTATTGTTGTTGCCTCCATAAAATTCCTATTGGAGAAGACACTTTCCTTAATTTCCACTGACGATATTGGTTTAGCACTTGGATTCAACCGCGAATTGGAGATGCTCAAAAGTTCTGCTGAGTTTATCCAAGCCCTCTTGCTGGATGCTGAGAATAAGCGAATTGAGAGCCTGGCTGTGCAACTTTGGCTCAAGAAGCTTGAAGGAGTAGCTCATGATATGGATAATCTTTTGGATGATCTCAACTATGAAGTTCTTCGTCGCAAGGTGGAATCCATGAGAAAAAATTGGAGAAAGGTACGCTCTTTGTTCTTCTTTTCAAAATACGAGACTTTTTTCCGTTTGCGAATGGCTTCTAAATTTAAGGATGTCAATACCAAGTTGAGAATAATCAATCAAGAAGCCACTGGATTTGGACTGAACGGAGTGGTAGCTCCTCTCCATACTACTACTACTACTATTATTGGAGCTATGACAAGTCGGCAGACCGACTCTGTTGTTCCACCATATGTTGTAGGAAGAGAGGCAGTTGAATCTAAGATTGTAGAGATGTTGTTGAGCTCTCCCTCTGAAAAAGGGGTCTCTGTCATTCCCATAGTGGGTATGGGAGGATTGGGAAAAACAACTCTGGCTAAATCAGTCTACAACAATACTGATATCGATAGCCACTTTAACACAAAGATTTGGGTTTGTGTGTCTGAAAAATTTGAAGTGTTGGAACTTTTCAAACTAATTTTAGGATCTTTAAGAAGAACCAAAGTTGAAATGTCAAGCAGGGACGATGTTGTTCAGGAGATTCGGAGAGAACTTGAAGGAAAAAGATATCTTCTAGTTTTTGATGATGTGTGGAATGAAATTCCTGAATTATGGGACAATTTTTTTGATTCATTGATGGGAATAAGCACGTCTTCTGGAAGCAAATGTCTAGTCACTACTCGTCTCTGTACCGTGGCAGCTATTGTGTGTAGAGATCCTCCATACGAGTTAGGTAAGCTCAGTGATGATGATTGTTGGTCTATCATTAAACAAAAGGTGATTAAAAGTGGAGAAATACCAGAAGAGCTTAATGGAATAAGAGCCCGAGTCACAAAAAGATGCAATGGTCTACCCCTAGCTGCAAATGTCATTGGAGGATTGTTGCGGATGCAAAGAAAGGAGGAGTGGCTATCAATTGTGGAGAAGCAGCTTTTGGGCATCATGGAAGATAATGAAAGTAGTATCATGCAAATACTGAAGCTGAGCTTTGATTATTTGCCATCTCCATCAATTAAGAAATGTTTCGCATATTTTTCTTTATTTGAGAAAGATACAGAGCTAGATGGTGATATGATGATCAAATATTGGATGGCGGAGGGATTTCTTCAACCGGATCTCCAGAATGAAGTATTGATGGAAGAGATAGGTAGCAAGATTTTGAATGTTTTATTGCAGAGCTCTTTGCTGGAAAAAATCCCGGTAGACAAGAAATATTACGAAATGTATGATCTCATTCATGTCCACCAATACTATAAAATGCACGATCTCGTGCATGACCTTGTGCTATCAATTTCTAAGCATGAGAGCATCGATTCTGAGGATGATGTCATAAACATCAACAATGATCAGGTTCGGTTCCTTCAATTGACTGAATTTGGAAAGCCTAAGATGTTTAACAATGGATTGGCATTGGTACTTTGGAATAATAGCAACATGTGGAACCAGATGACTTCAAAGTTCAAGCGGCTGCGGATTTTAGTTTTGTATTATGTTGTTATGGGGCCGCAAAGTTCAGTTGGCGAATTAAAGCAGTTAAGGTTCCTTTCTATTAAGGGTGAAAAAATTGAAAGTCAGGTGCTGAGATCTATTTGCAACCTTTATAATTTGCAAACGTTGGAGTTGTCAGTTTCAAGTCTGAAAGATCTTCCACAAGAGATGAAGAAGTTGATTAATTTGAGACATCTTTGCTTAAAGGCCTTTTCCATGCATGGAATGAAGATGCCCCTGGAGATGGGATGCTTGACTTGTCTTCAGACGTTGGAAATATATTGTGTAGGTGAAGAGAAAGGTCGTCAAATTGAAGAAATTGGATTCTTGAAAAACCTAAAAGGTAGATTGATGATTTGCAATCTTGAATTTGTAAAGGATAAGGAAAGTGCAGAAGGAGCAAAGTTAAATGAGAAACCATATTTAACCGATTTGGAATTTGAGTGGGGCAGGGATAATCTACAAGGTGCTGAAATGATGAATGGTGTACTGGAAGGTCTTAAACCTCCTCAAAATGTGAAAAAGCTGAGCATTAGAAATTTCAAGGGCAATCGACTCCCTCAATGGCTTACAAATTTGTCAAGTTTAGTTGAGTTACGCTTTGTGAGTTGCAATGAATGCATAGAACTACCCATGTTAGGTCACCTGCCATGCCTTGTAAAGCTCTACATATACATGCAAAATTTGAGGTGTATTGGGACTTCATTTTATGGTATTGATAACTGCAGTGCTTCACCTTCAAGAAAAAAGTTATTTCCAGCTCTCAAATATCTTGAATTGGTATGTATGAACTTGATTGAATGGTCGGAAGCAGAAATCGAGAGTGATGCATTTTCTGCGCTTAAGGAACTGACCATCTTCAGTGGTTACCAGCTGAGAAGTGTTCCAACCCACTTTCCAAGTCTCAAAAGCTTGTCGATTTACGGAAATATCCAAGTGTTAATAGTAAAAAGGATCCTCAGCAAAGTAGTGCCGAGTAGTCTTGAGTCCCTCCGATTCAATGGTTTGGATGAACTTACTAGTTTGTGTGGTGATGTTGGACTATTGGGTTGCTATACTTGCCTTGGAGTATTGAGTTTGTGCAGTTGTGAGAATTTGATGGAGTTGCCGAAAGACTTGTATCAATTGCAATCATTGCGGGAATTGTGGATAAGGGGATGTTCAAAAATTGAACAAATAGGCCCTCCTTCTATCACTAATAATCACCTGACTTCTCTCCAGATATTTTGGGTTAGAGGTTGTGATGGGTTGACTAGTATAGCAAGTGAAACGTTCCAGTGCTGTGCATCTCTCACACAGCTAATTGTGGAAGACTGCCCTAATCTGATATCCTTCCCACTTGATCTCCGACAAACTCCTTCACTTTCGCGTATTTCATTAAAAAACTGTCCCAAATTATTTGACAATAAGGACGGCTTGCCTAGTGGATTTACTCATCTAACTCGACTATCACACCTGACACTTGGCCCCATCTCCAATGATGATTGTGTAACGGAGTGGGTCGATTCTTCTGGATTATTATCTTCTGAGTCCACAATTCTTAGGCTGAGGTTATTTGGAGGTATACCTCAAGTGTTCCAACACTTTACTTTACTGACATCTTTAGAGCTCGATGGTTTGGAAAACATAGAAGCTTTACCAGATTGGTTAGGCAGTCTTGCATCCCTTGAAAGTCTAAGGTTACTTAATTGTGAGAAACTCAGCTATTTACCCTCCACATCTGCTATGACAGCCTTCACCAAATTGAGATACATTCAGATTGATCATTGTCCCCTATTAGCGGAAAGATGCAACTACAGGAGCTGCTGCTGCATTATCAATTCTGAGCTCTCTAAAATTTCTCATCTTCCAGATCTTAAAATCGATATCTGGTAAACTATCTAGTATGCTTTGAAATTCTTATCTCCTAATTTCTCCTTTATCACATTCTCATTGTTTTCTACATTTTTTTAATTATTTATTTTTTTTATAAAAAAATAACTTAAACTCAATAACTATTGTTTAACCCAAGTGCCTGAATTACATTTTTTTGTCATTTATTTGGTAATATGTGCATGTATTTTTTATTTGTTTATCACGTAATCTATGCTTTCATTTCCTCAAACAATCCATTAGACAAAAGAACAACATAGCCCTATTGATCCCCTGTTACCCAACTAAAATTTTAAAATAACAAATTCGCTACACAGATTGTTCTCCTTGATGGATCTATAATAGTATTTGTGAAGATTGAAAAAACTATCTCCATTTGATTTTTTTTTTTTTTTTTTTTTTGTTTATATGCATGGAGGATACAAGTTTTCTTATTTCAAATTGATTCATCTACGGTACCTTGAACCCCCTGTTTTCTGCAGTTGATCCTTCTTTTAGTGGATTATGCAGTCCGCTCTCAGCAATGCGTGCATCCCAAGTCCTGTTTGTGGCACCAATCAATCTGCATGTTAATCAACATTCCATGAGGTATATATATTGTTGATTTAGAATGGCTCCCTCTTGAAATTAGAATTCTGTCACTTAGAAATTTGTCTCCAATCAAGCTTGTTTTATTGGCTGTCTCTCTGATCAGTGGTGATTATACTCTGTTTTGCAGAGATACTGTAGTGCTGCATCCTGCAGTTTTGCGTTCCATCAGAAATTGTGTTGTTGGGGGAACTCTCTTTAATTTGATTCGGCCCTTCATATCTAGTTTAGGATCCTACAACTATTATATTTTCATGGTTTGGTTTGGTTTGGTTTGGGTGCTTTCTAAAGCATATTCAGTCAGTTGCTTTCAGTTTTTTTGAAGTTTGAATTGAAGAAGAAATATTTTATGCCATTTTATGGGGACTCAAAGTTGCCATGAATTCAGTACGACTAAGATTTTCAGGTACGTCAACTGGGTTTTCATTTGCTACCCTGCAATTTCTGTGTTGGTAATGTAATTAGAGCTGCCTTGTCTGGTGGCGTCTTTTGTTTCAAGGCATTAACCTCCTCTTCAGTTTTATAATCCCGCATTTAGAACATGCAAAATGACGCAGTCAGAAACACAAGAAATCGCAAGCACATTCCCAAAAAATAAAGAACAGAATTATAAGCGAAGTAATCCGGAGTCCAACAGAAAAAGAGTAAAACTCTATTAAAAAAATTATTCAATAATTATTTACCTCTGTTAAATAGATTACAAAGTTTAAATAGGCTTAACCCAAACCCTAATAAGAAATATGAAAATTATAAAAATACCCTAAATTCCTTAATAATCTTCCTACATTAGAGCATCTCCAACGCGTACTGTAAATTTGCGTTTTACTCTATTTTGGCGTACGAAGCTGCTCCAACGCATACTGCAAATGGTACTGTAAAATTGGGGGGAGGAGAGAGGGACGGTAAATGTAGCGTACGAAGAAGAAGCCTGTATCCCTGTAGAAGTGGGGTTGTTTTATTTTTTTAATATTTTTTTCACCACTATATTTTCTTTTATCTTTTTTTTTTTTAAAACTTAACAAGGGAGATCAGATCAGGATTATATAGACATCAGATCAGCGTATACTTGACATCAGATCAACTGACTATAGATATCAGATCAAGAATTTAAAAGAAATCATACAGCAGAACTAAAACATACTTAACAAGGGAGATCAGATCAGGATTATATAGACATCAGATCAGCGTATACTTGACATCAGATCAACAGACTATAGATATCAGATCAAGAATATAAAAGAAATAATACAATAGAACTAAAACATACTTAACAAGGGAGATCACATCAGGATTATATAGACATCAGATCATCGTATACTTGACATCAGATCAACTGACTATAGATATCAGATCAAGAATATAAAAGAAATAATACAATAGAACTAAAACATACTTAATAAGGGAGATCAGATCAGGATTGTATAGACATCAGATCAGCGAATACTAGACATCAGATCAACAGCCTATAGATATCAGATCAAAAATATGGCAGAAATCATACAATAGAACTAAATACATTAAAATTTATTATTGTCATCATATAGCCCGCTTCCACTCCCACCAATGTTATTAAAGTCAACTCCAAATATAACATTTGATGAATATGAATCTTGACTTGCTCTTGCATTAATAATGTTGGTTTGACAGTCTATAATATAAGCACGGCGAGAAGGATCTGCAATTTGATTTGGGTCTTGAGACATAATTGCAAAATTCAATTTCCGGTTCTCCATCTCCATCTTTTGTTTCTCTATCTCCATCTCCATCTTAATTTTATACAAATTATTTTATTATTAATTAATATTAATTATTTTAAAATATAATTTAAGATTAAATCACTAAATTTGACGATATAGATATGTTTATAAAAAATATAATGTGAATGAGTAAAAAAATTATAGTGATATAATAATAAAAAATACAAATACTTGTGAATAAAATATTATTATTACTGTAAAATAGAGTTGTTGGGTTGGAGTGAATGTACTGTAAAATACTGTAGATACTGGATTTTAGAGTTGACTGTATTGTAAATTGGAGTACGTGGTTGGAGTTGCTCTTAGTCTCCTCCACCTCTGAAGAACTCGACCCCGAGTTTGTATCTTCATAGAGAATCTTGTCCGCGTAGTACCCATAAATGTCAGCAACATTGAAAGTATTGGAGATGTTCATGTTATCTAGAAGAGCTACCACATAAGCATTGTCATTGATCTTGCGAGCCACTTTGAATGGACCATACTTGCACGGCTTCAGCTTGCTGTAAGTACCAACTGGAAACCTCTCCTTACGCAGAAACACCATCACATCATCACCCACACTGGAGCAAAAAAAAAAAAAAAAAAAAAAAAAAAAACTTTTTTTAATTTGAACATATAAATAATATATATATATTTATAAATGTCTAACAAAAAGGCCGACGTGCCTTCCATTATGTTGGGGGCAAGGGAAGCGTATCAAGATAAAATAAGCAAAGCAAGGTCCAAAGGAGAGCTGCACCCTAGATGGCAAAAGTCCAGTAGCTGACATCTTCACTAGAATCCACTAGGGGCGAGAAAGAATTGTTGAAGAAGGAACCTGCTTTAACTCCTAACAATGTTCTCCTGCGATCAGTTACCGTTGTAGTGTTTTTTGGTGGACCCCTCCAAGTTCGTTTTGGAGCCTTAAAAAAAATTCAAACAAAATTTTTAAAATAGTTTCGATCAATTCGGATTAGTTTGGATCGATCCAAATAAAATTGATCCAAATAATCTATGATCCAAACCAATCCAAATCATTTAGATTGTTCTGGATTGGGGCGGGTATCGTTCTTTGCCCACCCTATTTAGGCGTTTTGAAGGTGCTCCGACTTTCTATCACTTTATTTCTTTAAATTATTGAATTTTTATTATTATTTGAATATATTTATAATAATGTATATGATTAAATTTATTTAAATGTTAAAAATGAATTTATTAACCCTAATGAATTGTTTTGTAGGGGGCAGGGAAGCAGCTACCAGCCACGTCTTGGGAGTACTCCTCTTCTAGTTGATAGACAACGTCCTATTGCTTCCTATAGGTGGAAGCAGAGAGCGCAGAGAGACCCTATGACATTCTAGCTGGTGGATGAGCATCCACCATTAGGCGATGATACTGATGATGACACGATTGATGAGGTCCGTGTATTTTCATACCGCTCGAAAATCCTAACTAATATTATTTGATTTTATTACAATTTATTAGTTGGTATAATTTGTATATATAATTTATGATTAATTTACTATTTATTTATGTGATCTATGTAAATTGCGACTATGGTTAATTTGTATATATATTATTATTATTTATGTGATTTGTCAAGTTATTAATTTATTTAATTATGAGATTTATAAATGAACGTTTTTATTTATTATTTTTTGTTAATGTAGTATATTTATGTGAAATATTTTTATGAATTCATATAACAAGAAGTGTCCTCAGCTTGACGATAAATTGTAACTGAGAGTGTTGATGGTGGCCACAAAAATAGGTCAGTGATTCCTAGTTGGTTGGCTCACGTGGCGCCGTATTATGGACCCGACAAGCCATTTAGAGGACCCTTTTAGGTGTAGAATAGAGCCCATGCTTGCACTAAGTTAGTTGGGTGGTTGGCTTCTATGCCTGATGAAGCCAAAGTTATGTTAGGAGCAACAGATTTATCTCACTTGCCTTCAATCATGTTCCAGCAACAGATTTATAGAGCCGTCGTAGCCAAACACCAATACCTTTCACCTACCTTTTGGAGAGATGGACATATTGCTCCATGATATCTGGTTTCTCAACCTTAGCCAGCTTCTCCCTTTCCTTATATTCGCTTCCGCCGCCTTCTCAGCTTTAAGCTGAGTAAGAGTACATTTTACTTCCTCTAGGTCCCTTTCCATTAATTTGGTCTTTTCCCATTGTACTTCCTGCTGAAGCCTGTTTAGCCTTATCTGAATCTGCTCTCTCGACAGATGTCCATTGTGATCTCTCACAGGTGTCTCGAATTGTCTTTGCTGCCGTTGAGCTTCTTTCCACTCAGTCCAACTAGGTGGATTGGGCTCTACAAACAGATCCCCAAACACTCTCGGCCATGGAATTTCTCTTCTCTCAATCACAGTAGCATGGTACGCTCTGAAACTTGGATAAAAAAGATCCCCAAAAACTACTTTTTTGGAAGTTGACATCCTTTCAAAAGTGCTGCACCTATGAACAAACGCTCACAGAATACTTGGTGAAGTAAAAACAACAATTAAAAAAGACTCAAGATAGTTACAAAAAATATAAGACTCCAAAATAAAAACAAAGTAAAAATATAACACACACCCACGTGCTCCCGGCAATGGCTCCAAAATTTGGTGTACGTTTTACCAACTAACCAAAAATATTATTTATAGAGTAAAGTTCAATTTTGGTCCATTACATTACATGTAGGCAAAATATTTTTTTTGGTACATTACAAAAAAAAAAAAAAACATTTATTTTGATCAATTACATTATATATTTACATAATTTTGGTCCAAACCCCATTATCCATCAATTCTGTTAGGGGCAATTTTGTCAAAACATTATATATTTTATTTTAAAATCTCAAAATAATAAAATAATTAAAATTTTTTTTACCACCCCGTCCAATTATTTTACTACTCCCTCTTACAAAAGTTAACCCTAATAATTTACTATTTCCAAAACCCATTGTCGTCGAGTCGTTTTGCTACCCTGCCGTGCCGCCGCTGCTTACTTCATCGTTCGCTTACATCAAAACTCCAACCCGGTCGTTGCCCAGACCTTCAATATACCAAAAACCTGCAAATGTAAGACGAGGATAAATAGACATCTGCATAATGTTACGTACGAAGAAGAATATCGCAAGCATAAAATCACAAAAAAGCAAAGGTTAGTTCTTCAATTTTTTTTTTCTTTTGTAGAGTTCTCTGAAATCATAAAGAATGGTGATTGGAGTATTATATGCTATTTTTCATCTTCTTACTTTACTCTACCTGTGTGTATAAATACCAGTCTTGTCCGATGTTCGTTTTGGTTGGCTTCTTCAATTTTTGAGTGTTTCAGTTGAACGACTTCTGAATTTGTAGACATTATTAAATTGGTTTCTTGTTCTTGGCAGTGTTTTTGGAATTAAGTGTAATTCTGGGATATGTCATGTCGTTTTACTGCCTCGCCGGTGCCACAACTGCTTACTTCATCGTTCGCCTACATTATATCCATAAGAAGGTTTGTAAATCAGAGTAATAAATTTCTACTGGGAGTGCAAATAGCAGGTCAACTGAAAAACTCGTGATTAATCTTAAGTCTAAACGGGTTAATTGCAGAGGCGTGTGGCAGTATCAGATTTTGTACTATCCACTCCAATAAGAAATCCAGGTCGAATGTATCACGATTGTCCTTACTATCGGTTTATTGAATGGGTTGTGAAATCAAAGATTGGAAGCTGAGAGTGGGTTGAGTGAGATAAGGAGAAGAGTTTTTCTTGGGTGACCGGAGGCAATCGACGATTCTGTGATGAATGATGAATCATCGGACGGGATAGGAAATCGTGGCTGCAGTTGCAAATGTAAGTGTGGGGAAAACAATCATGCCTTTCTTGTAAAAGTATCATTGATTATCAATCTCCTGGTTATGCTCATATTAGTTGTCAGGGGATAGTTGGATTGAAGAAATAGTGGATGTTGCTATATGTTTGATTTGTTTGTTATTGAATTTCGATCTATGTTCCATTGTTGGTGTTTGCGTGTCCCCGTGGTTGTAAAGGAAGACTTTTTCAGTGAAAAACTACTTCAGTCCATACATTTAGTATTTTTACGCTTTTTCGTCACCCAATGACATTCACAATGATGCGAAGTTGTTGATGGCTATGGTGAAGACGGTGATTTTATTGATGAAGATGGTGAAGAAAATGATGCGTAGGTCGTAGTGCATTTCCATTCAATTACATAGTTTAGAGTAGGGACCTATGCTCCATTGAATGGACTGAAACTAATGGACTAAAAACGTTAGTCATTATAATGTAATGAACTAAAAAAGTTATGTGTCATAATTATTTTTTTGACTATTTTATTATTTTGAGATTTTAAAATAAAATATATAATATTTTGACAAAATTGTCCCTACGGAATTGATGGAAATGGGTTTGGACCAAAATTGTATAAATATATAATGTAATGGACCAAAATAAACGTTTTTTTTTTTTTTGTAATGGACAAAAAAAATATTTTGCCTATATGTAATTAATGACCAAAATTGAACTTTACTCCCATTTATAAACCTAAAATGCCACACTAAGGGATCCAAAAATCTCACCGTGTAGAACTTTAGGTGCCGATCCCACACAAATTATATAGTACTCCTAGGTGTACTATAACATTATACACCTAGGAGAATTTTGTAGAGGAATGGCTTGAAAATGAGCATTAATTGCTCTGGTCCCCACTTGTACTAGTGTTGTTGCCTCACGCGCCTAACACCCAGCTTGCACAACACTCACTTTGTCTCCTATTTATTTCCCCAAACTCTAATCTCTTTTCTCTCATCTTCTCCTTCACCAGCCCCCCTCTCTTTTCTCTTTTCTCTTTTCTCTCACCGCCGATTTCGGCCATTCCGGGCGGATTTTGAAGATCTCTCACCGCCAAAATACTCCCCACCTATTAAGCTTCAAAACCCATCACTTGTTCCATAATTTTTGTACATATTTAAATCAAGATGAGGCAAAGATGAAAGGAAAACTAGGGTTTGGGCAAAAAGGTGTATTTTTTATGTAAAATCGTATATTTTTTGATGTAAAATCGCCGATTTTGAATATATATTGTCTGTTTTCAGTATCTGATGTGGTATCATATATTTTGATGTAAAATGTGATTTTGATGTAAAATCGTATATTTTGAATATATATTGTCTGTTTTCATATCTGATGTGGTATCATATATTTTGATGTAAAATGTGATTCTGATTGAATATTGTTTCTGATGGAAAACTCATATCTGAATGTTGAAGGAAAAATGATGTTAAATCAGTTGGTATTGATGTATAATAAGTTAGATATGATGTTTAATCGTTTGATCTTTAGGTGATATTAAATGTTGATTGTTCATCTGAAATGAGGTAAAATACGTTAAAATTTGATGTAAAATGCTGTAAACTGAAGGAAATTAATGTATCATATATTTTGGTTGATATTGATGTTAAATAGATGTTTTGATGTATAATCGTGATACTGATGTATCATATGTTTTGGTTGAAGGAAAAATTATGTTAAATCGGTCGATATTGAAAAATAATAAGTTACTCATGTATAATAAGTTAGATATGATGTTTAATCGATTGATCTTTAGGTGATGTTAAATGTTGATTGTTCATCTGAAAATGATGTAAAATACGTTGAAACTTGATGTAAAATATGTTGAAATTTTATGTAAAATACGTTGAAATTTGATGTAAACTGATATTTTGATGTCAAATCATGTATTATGAACTTGTATTTTGATGTCAAATCATGTATTATGAACTTGTATTTTGATGTGAAATCATGTATTATAAACTTGTACTTTGATGTAAAATAATGTATTATTTTGAAATTTGATGTAAAATCACCGCCGATTTGATGTAAATGTGACTGTTCATCTGAAATGGGGGAGAGGAAGGAAGGAGAAGGCTGATGATTTAATTGGAAATGGAGAAGATGAAAGGGAGGGAAAGCATTTCAAAAAAATTTGAAATGTTGTCTTGAAAGAAAAGTTGTAAGGAGAGTGATTACACTCTCTCAATTTTTAATTTACTTTTTAATTTTTTTTACTAGGTGTACCACTCTCACTAGGTACACCTGGTACACCTAGTAGTACTATATAAGAACCGCCGATCCCAAAGGGAGTAGGGAATGATTTGTTTATTGTGTTTTTCTTTTCTTTTCGTTTTCTTTGGAGTTGAAGTAACGGAATACAAACTAAAACTATTAACAAACAATTTAAATGGTGAGATTGAGTTGGATATGGCGGATTATCACACCCTCTAGGTTTCAAGAAGGTAAATGTATACTTCCTCAAGGTTAACTTTTAATGCTAATACCATACATTACATTTCAATGAGATGCAATTCACTATGGGTTCAATCCATTCCACTCTAGATTGGATGGTCACGTCACTAGAGAGTGAGCTACTTAGGTGTGTTTTTTATCCGCCTTACCTAAACATTAGATTAAGCACACTAGGATTGTTACCAATAGATTATCTTTCCGAAGTCCGGCTGAGGGATCCCTATCCTAATACTAGCTACCTAGTCAATAAGTACACTAACACGCTTTAGCAAGCTAGGATCCAACCAACCACAAGGGTATTTTCGAGGATACCTAACCTAAGAAATGCTACCATAATTATTGAGTTAACTAACTAGTTTCAGCATAATGAAAACATTCAAAGAAGAGCTAACATATCGTACCAACATTATCATTAAACCCATTAAAAGATATACATTAACCTAAGATAACCAAATGCAAACATGAGTAAACAATAGCACACATGATATGAATCAAGGAGGATCTAAACAAGAAATATGCAACCTTGAAGTCTTGAACTCAGAATGAAGTAAAATCCTAGCTAAGAGAAGGAAAGAGAAGCTCTCCCAGTCTTCTACTGGAAGCTAACTAAGAGTATGAAACTAAAACTAAAGTTAGGAAATAAAAAGCTTGCCCGTAAGACTTGTTCGAATCGAATATATATACAAGTATGGCTGAAACTAAAGAATAGAGGTGACTAGTTAGATGGCATAATCGGAATTTAAGATGGATTCAGGCAGATGCTACGGCCGAGCTACGGTCGCAGATAGCTCGCAAGTACCTGCGACCCTTCTTCTCCATTTCAGCTCATTTTATGCATATTTATCTCTGATTTTTGCAAAGTCTCCTCTTAGCTACCAACTTTACCATTTTTCATATTTTACCTGCAAAATACATAAATAGGCCATAAAAAGTGTGGAATTAGGAAATATTGCATTACTATATTTAGGAGACTTGTAAATATAGTAGTTTACTATATTGCCATTTCTTAGTCTTCTAGAATTAGGAAATTCTGTAACTATAAATATGTGTTCATACATCAATGAAAGATATGCTTGTACAAATATTTTCGCACAATTTGTCATGGTATCAGAGCAGGGAAAATTTCCTTAACTCTTCTGATTTTTCTGGTTTCCTAGTCGCCGTTTTCAGTGTCACCGCGACCAGACCATTTTCTCGCGGCATTCCAGCAGCATCGTCGTTCCCTGGTTTTTGGCGCAGGTTTTTTTCTTCTTTTGCAAGATTCATAATATTGACTTCTGGCAAGAAAGAGGAGGTCGATAAAGATTCTTTTTCTGATGAAGAGGGTGTTGGAAAATATCGTAGGATTTCTCCGTGTGATATTCTTCCCCAATATACTTCAGGTTCGATCATCACTCAGGTGAAATTGAAGGGCGAATCTAATTATTATGAGTGGGCGATGGCTGTTCGCTTTGCTCCTCGATCAAGGAAAAAATATGGTTTCTTGGATGGCTCCATTCCTCAGCCCAAAAAAGCCAAGAATTTGGATACCTGGTTGACAATTCAATCTTTACTAATTTCATGGATCTTGAACACTGTTGAATCCGGATTGCGCAAATCTATTCCTTATCAAAATCTTGCAGTTGATCCTTGGCATCACGTCAGGCAGCGGTTTTCTGTGGTGACTGGCTCTCGGATTCAGAGGTTGAAGTTTGAATTGGCAAATTGTAAGCAACAAGGACTTATAATTTATGTATATTTTGGAAAATCGCAAGGTCTCTGGGAAGCTATGGGAGATCATGATTGTGCTTTGATGACAAATTTATGTGATATTTGTCAACAAATTTGCTTGAGCATCATAACAATGAGCACGTTCACCAGTTTTTGCTTCATTTGGATCAAGATGTCTATGGATCCGTCAGGTCAAATATTTTGTCCAGCGAACCCCTTTCTTCCTTGGAACGAATTTACTCATTGCTGATTCAGGAAGAAAGTCTTCGTGGTTCTCCCTCCAAGGTGATCAGTGGAATTGGTTAGATACTCGCTTTTACTACTCAGGAAACTCCCGAGAATGGAGCAGGTCATGGTCGGAGTCATGGTCGTGGAAGGAATCTGACATATACTCATTTTCATCGGTAAGAATACTACATTTTGTCCTTTTATCAAATTATTGGGTATCCTGAAGGCTAGAGGCAGCGATCTGGATCACCTCGAGTTGCGACACAGGCGCCGAACATTACAGTCGAATCGCCCAGCTTCGGGTCTTCACGCGCGCTGGCGGCACCGGTGCCGACGGCCCTTGGTCCTACTCGTGCCAACTCCACAGTTGTTTCTAATGATCTCAATCAGGCTGCCTCGGGATTTTCCAAAGAGAAGTTGCAATCCGTTTTGGGATTCATTAATTCTGTACAATCTGACAAATTATCTGGTATGTTTCAGTCCTCTGAATGGATGTTTGATTCTGGCGCCACTCATCATATGACAGGTTGCTTGGCTTTACTTAAAGATGTTCGTTTGATGTCGTCTCATCCAGTTCACTTGCCTGATGGAACTGTTGCTCAGGCCTCCCAAATTGGGACTGTTTTCCTTGATTCAAATATTATTTTGAATGAATTCTTAAAAAAAAATTTATTTCGATTGATGTTTTGTTTATTCCTGGATTACATTGTAATCTTATCTTATTGTATCAATTATTGACAAGTTCTAATCTGACAGCTACATTTAATGATTCTTTGTGTCCAATTCCGGACCGCATTACGAGGAGGACACTCGGCACGGGTAAACAGTCAAGGGGGCTTTAATATTTTCAGAGAGGGGCAGCGGCTTTGGCAACCACAGTTCATCCAGAATCTTCACTTAAGTTGTGGCACCGTCGGTTTGGTAATCCATCTCCACCAGTTATTAAGTATATTCCTGGGATTTCTATTTCTAAGAATGATGTTTTGTAGTTTAATAAATCATGTGATGTGTGTCTTGGTGCTAAACACACTTATTCTAGTTTTTCAGTTAATCAAACAGTTAGTTCAGCTATTTTTGATTTAGTTCATTGTGATGTTTGGGGTTCCTTACCATTCCCCTACCATTTGTAGGGCTCGGCATTTTTTAACAGTTGTGGACGATTTTAGTCGTACCACTGGGGTTTATTTGTTGAATGATAAGGCCAGTTTGTCGACTGCTTTTATTAAATTTTTTAATATGATTCGTCATCAATTTAGTTCCATTGTCAAAGTTGTTAGAAGTGACAACGACACTGAATTTTTGGGTTTGCGTTCTTACTTCCATGATAATGGTATCTTGCATGAAACCGCTTGTGAGGGAACTCCTCAGCAGAATGGTAGAGTCAAAAGAAAACACCAACATCTTCTTAATGTGGCTCGTGCCTTACTTTTTCAGTCTAAATTGCCTGTTGAATTTCGGGTCACTGTGTCCAGACAGCATTTGATAAATCACACCCCTACAAAAATTCTAAATTATTTGACTCCCTTCGAAAAGTGTATGGCAAGCCACCTTTTGTGCAAAATATTCGTGTGTTTGGCTGCCTTTGTTATGCTCACAACTAGAACTATAGGGGGGAAGGGGATAAATTTGTTAGTCGTTCCTGGAAATGTTTGTTTGTGGGTTATCCTATGGGTACCAAAGGATGGTGCCTGTATGATATAGAATTGGAAAAATTATTTGTTTCCCGGGATGTGGTTTTTTTGTGAAACAGAACTTCCTGGTCTTCCTGTTCCTGAATCTACTGCTTCCCGGGTTTCCCCATCTGAGCTATTTGATGATGACTTTGAACTAGCGCATCTAGCTTCATCGCCCGCATCTCGCCTACCGGCGCCGCTCTCGTCGGCTTCCTCTCCAGCGGGGACGCAGTCACCGTTCACTGATCCGGCGTCGTCGCCTGCCAAACCTGTTTCCTCGGCCATTATGGCCCCTCCAGCCGAGGAGGCACTGGGTCGCAGTCTCTGACAGAAAATTCCGTCATCTCATTTTCGGGATTTTGTTGCTTCTGCTATTAGCCCCCTCCTCTTGCCTACTGTTACCCCTCCTGCCATATCCTCCTCAGGTACTCCTTATTCCTTAACTAATTACGTTTCTTATGATAAATTTACCTCTGCCCATCGTGTATTTCTGGCTTCTATTTCTTCTGCAGAGGAGCCTCAGACCTTTGGTCAGACAGTTCATCAGGAATGTTGGAGAGATGCGATGCACGATGAGATCTTTAGAGGAAAATCGCATTTGGAATATTGTTGATCTTCCTGCAGGTCAACGGGCCATAGGGTGTAAATGGATTTTTAAGGTTAAGCATCATGTAGATGGCTCTATTGAACGTTATAAAGCTCGCTTGGCGATTTTGGGGAATAACCAAGTTGAGGATATTGATTATACTGAGACGTTTGCTGCAATTGTCAAGATGCCTACTGTTTGTTTGTTTCTCTCTATTGCAGCTGCTCTTAAATGGGAACTTCACCAAATGGATGTTCATAATAGCATTCCTACTTGGTGATCTTGAGGATGAGGTGTATATGAAGCTTCCTCCTGGTTTTCGCTCTGCAGGTCCGGGCAAGGTCTATCGTCTGCGTCGCTCTTTGTATGGTTTAAAGCAAGTTCCTCGTTGTTGGTTTGCCAAGCTGACTACTACTCTTCTTCGGTATGGCTTTAAGCAGTCTTATCATGATTATTCTCTTTTTACCTTTCGCCGGGGTTCTATTCTATTACATGTTTTAGTTTATGTTGATGATTTGGTCATTTCTGTTAATGATCATACTGCTATCTCTGCTTTAAAAAATTATTTGAGTTCTTTTTTTTCTTTTTCAGATTTGGGTGTTTTGAAATATTTTCTTGGTTTGGAAGTTGCTCGTACCATTACGGGAATCTCTATTTGCCAGCGCAAGTATGCTCTGGATGTTGTTACTGAGACTGGTTTGTTGGGATGTAAGCCAACACTGTTACCTGTTGAGTAGAATCACCATCTTGGTTTGATTCACGGACTTACTTTTCATGATCCTAAGGCCTACCGTCATCTCATTGGTCGTCTCTCTGACTGTCACTCGCCTGGATCTCTCACATTCTGTGCATGTCTTGTCTCAATTCATGCATCATCCTTTGCATGATCATTGGAAAGCTGTTTTGCGAGTTGTGCGGTATCTTAAAGGTTGTCTCGACAAAGGCATTTTCTTCCCTGTGGCCTCCTCTCTTTCCTTCACCGGGTGTGATTCTGATTGGGTCAGTTATCCTACAACTCGGCGATTTCTTACTGGTTGGATGGTGCAGTTTGGTGGTTCTCCTATTTCTTGGTGCACCAAAAAACAGCCTACTGTTGCTAGATCTTCGGCGGAAGCGAAGTATCAGGCCATGGCGGCTCTCACAGCCGAGCTCAAGTGGCTCAAGGGTCTCATATCTTGTATTGGAATTTCTCATTCCTCCCTCATCTCTATGTTTTGTGACAGTCAGTCAGCTCTTCACATCGCTTCCAATTCTGTCTTTCACAAGCGCACAAAACATATTGAGATTGATTGTCAATTTGTTCGAGAAGCTATTGCCCAAGGTATTATCAGTCCTATCCATGTTTCCACTCAGCATCAGCTTGCTGATATTTTCACTAAGGCTCTTGGTCTTGTTCAGTTTGATAGCAGACTTCGCAAGTTGGGCATTTGTCATCTGCATGCTCCTACTTGAGGGGGGAGGGGGAAAAGGGGGGGGGGGGGTTGGGAGGGTGTGGAATTACGAAATGCTATATTACTATATTTAGGAGACTTATAAATATAGTAGTTTATTATATTGCTATTTCTTAATCTTCTAGAATTAGGAAATCCTGTAACTATAAATATGTGTTCATACATCAATGAAAGATATGGTTGTACAAATATTTTCGCACAATTTGTCAAAAAGACTTGAAACCACATCTAGAACGTTCAATTCTAGCAAAACTAAGGCATAAATTCATGCATTTTGCCCTTATAAATTAGGTAAATTTGGTTCACATCAGCTACTAATTTATCCACTATTAGATCAATAATCTAAACAAATGTAGGCATAAATGATATGAAATGTATTTAAAAATGATGTGAAATTTGTTCACATCAACGTCATTGAAAAGTTTTATAATGAAGAATGCGGCAAAAGGTATGCGACCAAAGGCTTGCGCCTGCACATCACAATACGCGACAAAAGAGGTTGCGTATTTGTATGCAACACACGATACTACATTCGGCAGCTTCATTTATCTATGGTAAATGATTATATCTATCTTCGATTTCAACATTTCCAGCTAGATCTACCTCAAACACTACTACTTAATAAGTTGTAGTACAAAGTATCTTTCAAAAAATCTCCTAACCTATAATATTCTAGGATTTCACAGGAATGGAAGAAGTTACCTTGAGCTTTTGAAATCTATGGAGCTTCTGAAACCTGCAGCTGACGAATGTTAACGAGCAAAACTGGGGATGGTTGATGAGAGAGCTGACAATCAAACTTCCAAGCTGAAGATAGAACCGCTGAAGATGCAGTAGAAAAATTTTTCGAGCTGAAGATAGAACTTTAAGCAGAAAATTTTTTCAAGGATTCCGGAGGAATTTTGCAAGATACTATGGATGTGGGAATGGATTGAGGCAGTGGCAGAACTAGAAAAAATGATATGAGGGTGCTAATTTTGAAACATCTCGAGGTGAATTTTTCTCCGACGTCCATTAAAAATAGAGCTATTAATAAGAATATATACAAGGTCCTAGAAAAAATTAATTTAGTTTTAAACTGAAATTCATAAGATAAAAATGATAAATTATGAAATTGAGAATTTTAGGAATTTTGATTTGGGAATTACTTAATTTAAGAACTGGATAGTTTAGGGTTAAAACAACTTAATAGGGAGTAAAATCAATTAATTCATCCGAACTTAATTGAAATGAATACAAAACCTACTAGAGGCAAGAGAAATTAGGAACCTAATTGAGGGACACAATGTGTAAATATCTAAAACATATAAACATTCCATTCACCCAAACCTAATACTTTTCTGGTTCTCCTCTTGGCCGCCACACCCCTTCCCCTGCTTTCCCCCACGATCAGGCTTCACCACCATCTCCTTGGTTGCAATAATTTCTCTTCCTCTGGCTCGATTCACTCCTCCCTCATCGCCACCCTCTTCTTTCTTCTCTGCCGAAACCGAAAACCTCAACCTCCTCTCTCTACCCAATCAACCTTCGTTTCAGTAGTTTTTTTTTTGAAAAATAGCAAAACAAGCAAGTGGCAGAGCAGCCATATAAGTGGTGCTCCATGGTTGCTTCTCCTATCAAAATGTCCAAAAATAGCTACCTATTATGGATTTTTTTCCTCATGATGGAGGTGCTTCAACACCCATGTGTTCCATGCTAGTTCCGCCCCTGGATTGAGAGAATGAGAAGCCCTAAAATTTTTGAAACCCACGGGTAGTCATAGGAAGGAGTAAACCCATAGATGCATCTTTCTAAAGAAAGGGCAAATATTACAATCTCAAATCAACCCTTCTTCTAATTACCATTGTCTTCTCAGTGTTTGATTAGCTATGGAGCCATTAAGAAGGGATTAAATCTATGAGTTTAGAGAGAGAGAGAGAGATGCCAATGTCATTCAAAGAGTAGATCCATCCACAATACATACGGGTTGGTAAGTATAGATCTTTAGATTCAACTTTTTTTATTTATTGTTTCTTCTATTTTTATTAGTTCTCAATATTCGAGAAGGAATCTTTTCGAAAAATAAGAGAATGGTATGAATCAAAAGATCATACTTACTATTTCACTTCAACCTTACTTGCAAAGTACAAGTGATGACTTAACTCAAGAAAATCAATTTCAAAATTATATACTTAAGAGAGAAGAGTAAAGTCTTCCGTGGTGGAATTTTATCTTCAATATGTTGGTTGTACTAAACATCATCAATACTTTAACCCATAACAAAGTTCAAATATATATTTATATGAATTATGGGCCAACCAAGAAAATGATCTTCAAAATACAACATGATTCATAATTTAGTGTGTTACAGAGTACATTGGACAGTGAAAGAGTTTTTAAGCTCACTGAGTTATTTTTTACCTTTCATTGTTCAAATAGGATATCATAGTTTAAGAGTACTTCTCTTTTGAATTAAAGTAGAAGAAGTGTAAGAGAGAGGGGGAGAGAGTTGATCTTTACATAGCTTTCACATCCTTTCAATCCCTTATTTTACTTGTTTTCTAATTGTATTAGGAGAGGTTTAGAGGATAGTTCCCACTTTAGTGCACCTATTATGGATGAATGTAAGCAGCTTATGCCATTTAATTTGCAAAATAGAGTTTATTGGATTCCCCGCTCCCAGAACCTATGTGCTCACGGAGTGGCGGAGTTCGCCAAATGCAATGTAATCACTTTATAGGACTGGTCTTGTCTGCCTGATTTCCTCTCCCATTTGATATTGGACATTTCTTAGTAATCTAATATATAACCCTTTTGCTTCAGGAAAAAAGGATTGAATTTCGGCCCTAATAGGAGGTAATTTTCTTTTCCTTTTCAAAACCGAATAGTTAGTTGTAGTTCAATCCTATTAGAGAAATATTTGAGTTTTCTTTTCTTTTTCAGTTTTAACTGGTAATCAATGAAATCTCCCCTATAAAAGCAAGGGAAATTCGTGACTTATATAGTAGATTTGAGAATTTATGTATTAAGTGTTTTTCCAAAAACTTTATTCTGGATTTATCAATAGTGGTTACTGCAACTATTGTAATTCTATTCTACAGCGTTTTTATACTTAATTCTTATCTCGTAACTTATCAAGCTGTAATAAGGGCTATTCATTATGGTTTTATACTTGGATCTAAATTAGGATTGGAATTCTGAAGAGGCAGTGGAAGCAGTTCATCATGCAACAAACCACCTGCACCTATTTTCACAGTCATAATCCTCCGTTACGCAACTCCTTCAACGTTCAAAGGAAGCAAAGCTTGTTTTTCACCAATTTTTTAAATTGAGATTGATCCTTGCATTGAAATGTCATCACTTTATTTCTAAATATAATAATAAGAAGTATATATACCAAGGGTATATGGTATAATCTACTATGCTCAGCTATTTATTAGGCAACTCAGCTAAAAACATTGTACATGATATGTGCAGATGGAGGGAATTTGATGTGTTGTGACCAGTGAAACTCAACATATCACCAAATTGATTTCACTTTCAGGCACGTTGCTATGTTAATTTGGAAAATCTGATCACTCAATCAACAAGTGAGAGGCTGAGCAGCTGGATTGAAAATTTTGGTTTCCATCTCCTGTATCTATCCATGAGAAAGGAGATCATCCTCCGCAATACTATGATGTTCCATGACTCAACCAGGTTGCAGAAAACTTTGGTGTCATCCCATTTGGCAAAATCAGGCCAGGGTAGTGGTGGTAATTAAGCTGCTTTGTCCAAAATTCAACATTGTCTTTCTTGGATGCTGGTGGAGTTCATGGTAACACTGCATGTCGGAGAATCAGAAAAATGAGCTTGGAATATGCGACGAAACTGAACAAAAGCCGCCTGTTCCAACAGCTTATGATTTCCTCTACTTGCCCATGGATTTCCAAAGGAGAATGAACAAAGGTTATGCCTTTGTTAACCTCACCAAGCCCGGAGCTGCCTGGAAGGTTTTCACAAAATACGACGGCCAAAATTCAACATTGTCTCTGTTGTTTGCAGATAACTTAAGATATGTCTAATAGAAATTCATAGTTAATTTTTTATGTTAAATGTTGAAATGTGAATATTTAAATTTCAATTTGCATATTTGAATTTTAATGCTAAATTAGTCGTTAATTCCGATACAATTCTTTTTTTTTTTCTCTTTATTGCCCCTTTTTACTAGTTTCTGTCCACCTTGGACGGTTTTACTCTCACCATAATTTAGGAAAAATTTTCAAAAATAAGGCCGTGCAATAAACACAATCATGAGTAGTCAAGGTCGTGTATATTTGTCAGCGTTGACTACTTACAATCGTGCAATAAACACGGTCGTTGCAATGCATTGCCACGCACAGGCGTTGCACGGCCTTGGCTTGCGCAGGCGTCGCACATCCTTGGCACGGAAGACCGAAAAATATATATGGCCGTGTCCGACACCAAACCAGTTGACCTATTTCAAAACTTTTGAAATATGATAAGAAATAATTTTACACTAAGAGAAATAAAAAAAAAATATAAAATTTAATATATGTCAAGATGAGTGGGCACGTGATGAAAATAACGTCCATAGTCTGGTGCTCCAACTAGTGATAGCACTGATGCTAAATTGTTAGGTTTGGGTTAGAAATAAAGTAATGGGTTTAAATATTTAATTTTATCTTTTAAATAAAAAGAGAAAATAATTTAAAATAATCATTTACTATAAAATTTTAGAAGTTTCACAAAAGTCCAAATTAAACTCTTACTTTTTTATCTTTTAAAAATATATGCAATGCCCAACTTTTAGAATAATTATGTGAGTTTTTTCTATTTAGGCGCTTCAAGTGCAAAATGGCAAAATTATTTTGTCCAAGTAGTGAAATAATTGCAAAACTAATAGGGAAAATTAAGACCGAAAAAATACCACTTTTGAAATTAGATCATAGTTAAGAAACCAAAAGTATAATTTTATCGATAAAAATCTATAATGTTATGATACAAAATAAATTTTAATGATAAGTCCATATTCGCTTAGCAAAATACGAGATTTCCTATAACATTTCCAGCATTTTATTCCTATTCAAACATTATTACTTCATTATATTTGTTGTCTATATCCATTCCGACTAATTGAAGCATGGGAGTCTAAACTTCAATAAAACCTAGGAAACTTCAATATAACTTTTCATTGTTTTGCAAGTTTGATTACAACACCTATTAAAAAAACTTAGAATAATTTGTTTAATTAAGAGGCATTTTGCTTTTTGAGGTGAAATTTCTGAAAATGGAAAAAGATTTTTGGTGATAAGAGTTGGAGAAACCAGAGGTGTGAATATAAACATAAACATAAGAAATCTTGTGAAACCTATAATTGACTATCCGTAGAAATTCTAGTTCCAGACTCGTCTAAGTAAATTTCCCTCTAATAGAAGACTATTAAAGGTAATATTTATCATTCATATCCCTTGTCAAGATCTTAATTATTCCTAGAAAATTTGAATCTGTTCCTCAGGTGTTAAATTCGGAGATTTTGATGCGAATTTACATGAATTTAGGACTAGATGTCATGTAATTGCTTGAAGAAAGAAAAGTTAAATTTCTCAAAGAAATAGAGATTTGAGGAGTAGGTTAGGAAAGGAAACATAATAGGGAGAAGAAATCAACCATATTTTGCTGGCTTAAAGATTCAAAATCAGTTGAAGAAAATGAAAAAGTAGTCATGTCTCCAACCAGAAGATCATCAAAGCAGGAAAAATTAGGAGAGAGGGTATATTTTGCAGCTGCTGTCATCTGGTCTTTTCAGCGGAAAGCTTTCTTATTCATGGTGGGAGGACAACCAACGAACCCTATGACCTAATTTTCACAACAAAACATGAACATTCCCTCATATCTTGCATGGTTGAGGCTTGGAATAATCCCGAGAACTTTAAACGAGGGACGTTCAATAGAATTGAGCCTAATGGTAGTAATTAAACTGCTTAATTTATTAGCCTTATTTAAAATTCAACATTGTCTTTCCTGTTTGCAGCTAACTTTGGATATGTCTAATAGAAATTCATAGTTAATTTTCAATATTAATGCTGAAATATAAATATTTAAATTTTAATTTTGTATATCTAAATTTTAATACTAAATTAGTAGTTCTTTTCTTTACCATTCTTTTCTCTCTCTTTATCGCCATATTTTACTAGTTGTCGCCAACTTTGGATGGTTTTAAACCAATATAATTTGGAAAAAAATTAGAAAAAATAGTTGTGCAATAAACACGACAACGAGTAATCACAACAGTGTATATTTGTCGGTTGTGCGTGCCAAGGCCGTAAAACTGCCTTATTTATTGCACAACCTACTCACGAACTTGGCACACACAGTCATGTTAATTAAATGCTGAAATGTGAATATTTAAATCTGGTGTATTATTTATCATTTTTCTTATTTTCCGTCATCTTTTTCAAAAGGTTCATAAATTTCTTGGTTAACGTCCTCCTTAATTCGTATCTTTCGCCACCATTATTACAATACAACCATTATCTTTCTTAGCTTCCGCCCTCAAATCTAATATATATATATATATATATATATTTTTAAGAAGTGAAAGTACCATCCATCCATTCAAATAAACAGTTAAAAAATTTAAGGTAAGTCATCATATTTAGGTTTTTCCCCGAAGCCTAAATCAGTTACATCGATGATGACGATCACTCATCAAGAAAGCTACAATAATCTTGAATTTGAGACTTCAAAGCCATCTTCTTCCATGAAAACTTCATTTAAGCACCTCCAAGATGATCGACCATGGATTCAATTTCGACATCATTCTCCTCCAATCCAAGCTCATTAGGAGTCTTGTTATGGTTGAACCCCTCAAGATAAAATTGGGTAGTCTCGTAATTCAGAAAATATTTCTGGCACTAAAACTTCAGCAGTTCCATGATTTGGGTGTTAGGGGAATTTAAAAAAAAATGTACATTGGTTGTGCAAGAACCCAGTATAGGAAACATTATCCATAATATTATTTATTTAATAATTTTAATTTAATAAATAAGATAATCATTTTAAGATAAAAAGAGTATATGTGATAAAAACTACATTAAATTTGATTATTAGTGAATATGTGTATAATTTTAATTTAACAAATAAAGATTTTATTTTAAGATAAAGAGTATATGTGATTAAAACTATATTAAATTCTGTTATTAATGATTACGTCTAAAGTATCAATTATAACTAAAATCATGTTAAACTTGATGCTTAACAAACACACGATGATTAAAATTTGGTGCTTAAAAAATTATAACAAAATCTTATATGATTCCGCGAATTAAAACTTATAAAACTAACATAAAAATAAAATTAAGGAAAAACTTAATCCTTTTTAAGTTTAAGTGGTAAAACCAAATTGTGAGTCCAAATTTAAATTTAATTCGTTTATTTAGCTAAATCTGGATCATTCAGTGCATACATTCGCATGATTAAGGTTCGATTCATTGAGGTAACAGGTGGAGGAAGCAGACAACTAATGTCTTTGAAGGCTGATTGTTAAGATAGCGGATACTGATGATAGAATAAAAGAAACAACCTAAAACCACATTAATTCAAAGCATTGAACAAACAACAAAAAACAACTACAGTCATACTAATTCATCATATTGGTGATTAACCAATTTGGAAGCTTTGACATCATCTCGTGGTGGTGGTGATAGTGGCAGCGTTGGTCTGGTTTTTTTTTTTTTTTTTTTTTTTTTTTTCTTGTTGTTACTGATCTAATTCTTCAACACATTTTTATCGATTTCCATTTAAGAGAAAAATTTCACCAAGTCCCTCTAATCACAATTTTTTACTGTCCAACATATGTTCTGAGCGAATGCTTCCAATTTTTCTCTTTGAACTGCAGAGAATTTTGTTTCGCCTTGGTTTGACATTTTCCACTCGGCGATCTCCTCCAGTTACATTTAGATTGCAACCATTTCTTATCTGCAAAATATATAATTTGAGATTGTGAGTGTTTTAGTGCTAAAATGACGAGAAATGAATAAAAAAATGTACCATAGTATAGCCACGGATATCCTGGCATGTTGAAGATTCAGGAAGCTCCACTTCTACTCTTTTATGAAAATTTCGATGATAGCTACATGCAACACAAGAAAGAAAGTTTTGTGTTTTATCTAGACTACCAGGCATAAATTCATCGCATCCATCTAAAGCATACGAGTTGCATTCTAGTATATGGTTCTTTAAACACTCCATGTGCTTGACAACAACGTTTTTTTTTTTTTTTTTTTTTTTTCAAATTGTCTGAGTTACTGGTTGACCTGGAGAAACATATTCTAGAAATGGTAAAATATAAGAAGAATATGTGCAATACTAGAATAGAAGTGACTTTGAAGCAATGAATGAAGAACCAAAACTTTAACTGATTATAAAGTGAGAATTAAGTGCAATATATCACTTTGCTTGGCTGTTTAGCAAGAACGTGCTAATGGTAACATTTGGTAGACCGAAATTAAACTTTTAACTTATCGAAAGCACAAAATATTTTGCATGTAAACTATTTGTCCCTATAAAAACAGTTTCAAAAATGAGGTTGCTAGCTTTTAATTTCTCGAAAACAGAAATGATATTGCATATAAGTCATTTGTCACTATAAAGACATAAATGAATTAAAAACAAATTTAAAATTGGGTGAATTAGATGTACCTCCGTGTGGTTTGGTCAAATTACTAATACCCCTCTCAGGCTCTAAAAATTACATTTACTGCTCTTGACCGAAGTTAAACATCAGAAAATATCAAAAGACAAAAAGGTCTGGTGACTCATTTTTTGGAAGAGAGAAATATTCAATTTCTCAAAGAAATATGAGATTTGAGGATCTGGTTAGGAACGTAAACAAAACTAGGGAGAAGAAATCAACCATATTTTTCTGACTTCGAGCAATATCTTGCTGAATTTGAAAAATATGCGCCGCGTTATTTTGGTTGGCGTACATATCGTACACTGCTTCCCACATCTCAAGCGACGACTCATAGTAACTGAACAACTCGGCAACCTTAGTCTCCATGGAGTGCAAAAGCCACGACATAACCATTTGATCCTTCGAAACCCAACCTTCATATCATTCTGCATCAGAATTGGGCTCTTTCTCCTTGCCGGTGATAAAGCATAATTTTGAGATCATCCAAAAGATTATGCACATCATAAGCTATTCCTTCAAGCCTCTTGAGCCAAAGTTGCACAGCCCGGCTCTCAATTTGCTTATTCTCAGCATCCAGCAAGTGGGCTTGGATCATCTCAGCATAACTTTTGAGCATCTCCAATTCGTCGTTGAATCCAAGTGCTAAACCAATACTTTCAATGGAAATTAAGGAAAGTGTCTTCTCCAATAGGATCTTTATGGAGGCAACAACAATAGCATCGGCCATTTATGCTATTTTTGCTTTGCTTCTACAGTTTTGTGGTGAATGAGATTGGCGAGAAGGTTACAATTATCTGGTTGTTGAAGAAGTAGTTGTTGACGAGGGCCAAGTAAACACAAACCAATGGCCAAAGTTGATTGGTATTTTCACAAAAATTGTCCCGATCATTCGCTTCCAGCCCCATATCTTTCTTTAATTTACAGCTCTACCCTCTTCAATCAACAGTGTCTTCCAAAATTTTTTATGTATCATAAATTTGACTGCAGCGTTCAAAGGGTAAGCAAGAATTAATAAAAACATTTTAAATTTAATGTCAGGTTTTAAACTTTTTTTTTTTTTTTTTGGCTCGAACTCAAAATTTATACTATAATATTATTATTGCATTCTTTTCCATCTAACTAAATAATAATCCATTGTGTTAAGAATTTTAAACATGATATTTGAAGTACTTATGAAACTAGAATAGCTCCCTCAATCAAAGTAAAGATAATTTTAAACATAAGCTATATAAACCGTTCACATAAGTCAAAGAAAAAATTTACCACGCATTGAGCTCTTTTGACTAGTAAATAAGGAAACGAAGTTGTTTCGATGGAACGCTATAAAAGAGACCCTTAATTTGCGACGAAAGTTGTTGCATTGTATAGTCATCGTGCCTCAAAAATGCCCTCTGAATGTATTACGAAGAAGTCCTCCCTTTTCAAGTTTCAAGAATCGATCCAGAAGAAGATCAAAGCACTACTGCTAACTACAGCAGCTGAATTTCTTTTTTCATTTAGACAATGATTAAAGCAAATCAATTCGGTGGAGAATTAGTTAAAAAATTTGCTGTATTCAGCTCTTCTGCCCATTTTGTTTCATCTATACTTTCAAACTTTGTGCTCATCCGGCTTGTGCTTTATGATAATGGGCTAATGTGGTTGTCCATGTCAGTCTCCTTCTTTTAACTTCAAACTAATAAACGTCCAGTATCGTAGTTAAGTTCTGGAAACCAAATTTCTGAATGGATACGATTTCAGGTATTTAAGGAGTGGGCAGGTATTCATAGAGCAATTTACGAGGTCAGAAATTTGATATTCTGGCAAGCAGGTCGCTGGAAATTGGATGGATTCCATTGGAGAGCATGGATTCTGTGACGGAGGAGCTCAACTTTCTATATACATTTCTTGGTTACGCTTACATGTGGAGTGATGTCTCATCATCTTCATTATTCCATAATACTGATCAGACGGAATCCCAGTTCGTCAAAGTTGCAGCTGCAGCGAAAGAATTCACAACATATGTTCAATATGATTTTATTTATTGAAAGATTTACCGACAAGCTGGTGAACTTGGGGAGAAGTGTTATTTATCTCTTTCGATCCAAGGATCCTCAATTGGTTCATGCTTTCACCTCTTTGAACCAAAAGATATCCCGTTTGAAGGAAGACATCTGGGAAGCTTATCAAGAAGCCTTCATGAGGGGCATGGAATTCTGGAACCATTGTTTAATGGAACAGAGGAAACATCAGCAGAATTTGAGATCTTTGAAGGTTATTGAAGGAGTTCCTCAGCTGGTGGAATCTCTCTGTCAATCTCTTGCTAAGGACCACTTCGTACATTACAAGGTAAGCAATTTACTTTACAAGTCTCTCGTTCATATCATGCTAATAAAAGCAAAGGCACTTTTGTTTGAGATATTGGATGTAGTTGGTAGATGCCTAGTAATAGTTGCCAAAAGAAGAACAAATGGTAAGGTGAAAGCTTGTGGGAATCCACAATTGAATCCATGATATGTGCTTATTCAAAGTTAAAGAAACTGAAATGTGTATTTTCTGAACCAAAAGATTCTTGCATGAATTTCTGTTGTGTTCCTCCGGCTTTGGAAGCACTACACCAGTTGGAGTGACTAAGGATATTGCAGAACCTGGAAGTCCTGAAAATGATTTCTTGTTCGTTTGAGGAGTCCACTTGGGAAATGTCAGAAGGGGGAGTTCCTCCTACTTAAGTAGTTGGAATTAGACAACCTTAACATTCTCCACTGGGATGCCTAGCCCCCTCAATTCTGCATGCCTCTCCTTTTCAAGCTTCTCCATCTCTTACCCCTTTTGTCAGATTATCCCCAAACGAACATCATGGTTCCATCACAGTTCAAAACTCCACATAATAATATCTAACAAAAAGCTTTCCCCTCCATGATTCAGAATAAGAATACTGTAAAAACTCAGGCTGTGAATGCAACTGCAAAGCCCCTTTAAACATTCATTCATGGTTTTAGCAGCAGGAATTCCTTCTTTCATATTCCACTCCACTATAATCCAGAAACTCAATCCAAATATATGCATGCTGTCCATCTGGAGTAGTCAAATTAGTATTGATAGCAACCAAAAAGCTGATAAAGATGGGCCTTAAAAGAAATTCACCAATGCTACTCAAGTAAAAACCTATTTACTGCTGTGAATACCGAAAATGAAAACCTCCAAAACTAAACAGTAAAGCCGATTTTTTGCGATGAAGAAAACTCGAAGACACTGCTGATTAAAGAGTGTAGCGTTGTAAATTGAAGAAAGATAAGGGCTGGAACAGGAAACTGGAAGACACGATTTCGAGCGAATGATCGAGCTGGAGCATAACTGGAGATGATGACCTGAGGGCCCGCACCAGGAAGGTGTCAAAGTAGTGCTGTTAATTGAAGCCAATAATTGGTGTGCTGGTGGAAGATGTCCAATACACATTTGAAATTGAAGACAATGGTGCCCCCACCAAAATACCATCACAAACCGTGGATTCACGCTTACGAGATATGCTCCATATTCTTTGTGAAAATACCAATCAACTTCGGCCATTGACTTCTTCTGTTTACTTGGCCCTCGTCAACCACTCTAATTACTTCTTCAACAACCAGATAATTGTAACCTAAGTTCTCGCCAATCTCATTCACCACAACACGGTAGAAGCAAAGCAAAAATGGCCGACGCTATTGTTGTTGCCTCCATAAAATTCCTATTGGAGAAGACACTTTCCTTAATTTCCACTGACGATATTGGTTTAGCACTTGGATTCAACCGCGAATTGGAGATGCTCAAAAGTTCTGCTGAGTTTATCCAAGCCCTCTTGCTGGATGCTGAGAATAAGCGAATTGAGAGCCTGGCTGTGCAACTTTGGCTCAAGAAGCTTGAAGGAGTAGCTCATGATATGGATAATCTTTTGGATGATCTCAACTATGAAGTTCTTCGTCGCAAGGTGGAATCCATGAGAAAAAATTGGAGAAAGGTACGCTCTTTGTTCTTCTTTTCAAAATACGAGACTTTTTTCCGTTTGCGAATGGCTTCTAAATTTAAGGATGTCAATACCAAGTTGAGAATAATCAATCAAGAAGCCACTGGATTTGGACTGAACGGAGTGGTAGCTCCTCTCCATACTACTACTACTACTATTATTGGAGCTATGACAAGTCGGCAGACCGACTCTGTTGTTCCACCATATGTTGTAGGAAGAGAGGCAGTTGAATCTAAGATTGTAGAGATGTTGTTGAGCTCTCCCTCTGAAAAAGGGGTCTCTGTCATTCCCATAGTGGGTATGGGAGGATTGGGAAAAACAACTCTGGCTAAATCAGTCTACAACAATACTGATATCGATAGCCACTTTAACACAAAGATTTGGGTTTGTGTGTCTGAAAAATTTGAAGTGTTGGAACTTTTCAAACTAATTTTAGGATCTTTAAGAAGAACCAAAGTTGAAATGTCAAGCAGGGACGATGTTGTTCAGGAGATTCGGAGAGAACTTGAAGGAAAAAGATATCTTCTAGTTTTTGATGATGTGTGGAATGAAATTCCTGAATTATGGGACAATTTTTTTGATTCATTGATGGGAATAAGCACGTCTTCTGGAAGCAAATGTCTAGTCACTACTCGTCTCTGTACCGTGGCAGCTATTGTGTGTAGAGATCCTCCATACGAGTTAGGTAAGCTCAGTGATGATGATTGTTGGTCTATCATTAAACAAAAGGTGATTAAAAGTGGAGAAATACCAGAAGAGCTTAATGGAATAAGAGCCCGAGTCACAAAAAGATGCAATGGTCTACCCCTAGCTGCAAATGTCATTGGAGGATTGTTGCGGATGCAAAGAAAGGAGGAGTGGCTATCAATTGTGGAGAAGCAGCTTTTGGGCATCATGGAAGATAATGAAAGTAGTATCATGCAAATACTGAAGCTGAGCTTTGATTATTTGCCATCTCCATCAATTAAGAAATGTTTCGCATATTTTTCTTTATTTGAGAAAGATACAGAGCTAGATGGTGATATGATGATCAAATATTGGATGGCGGAGGGATTTCTTCAACCGGATCTCCAGAATGAAGTATTGATGGAAGAGATAGGTAGCAAGATTTTGAATGTTTTATTGCAGAGCTCTTTGCTGGAAAAAATCCCGGTAGACAAGAAATATTACGAAATGTATGATCTCATTCATGTCCACCAATACTATAAAATGCACGATCTCGTGCATGACCTTGTGCTATCAATTTCTAAGCATGAGAGCATCGATTCTGAGGATGATGTCATAAACATCAACAATGATCAGGTTCGGTTCCTTCAATTGACTGAATTTGGAAAGCCTAAGATGTTTAACAATGGATTGGCATTGGTACTTTGGAATAATAGCAACATGTGGAACCAGATGACTTCAAAGTTCAAGCGGCTGCGGATTTTAGTTTTGTATTATGTTGTTATGGGGCCGCAAAGTTCAGTTGGCGAATTAAAGCAGTTAAGGTTCCTTTCTATTAAGGGTGAAAAAATTGAAAGTCAGGTGCTGAGATCTATTTGCAACCTTTATAATTTGCAAACGTTGGAGTTGTCAGTTTCAAGTCTGAAAGATCTTCCACAAGAGATGAAGAAGTTGATTAATTTGAGACATCTTTGCTTAAAGGCCTTTTCCATGCATGGAATGAAGATGCCCCTGGAGATGGGATGCTTGACTTGTCTTCAGACGTTGGAAATATATTGTGTAGGTGAAGAGAAAGGTCGTCAAATTGAAGAAATTGGATTCTTGAAAAACCTAAAAGGTAGATTGATGATTTGCAATCTTGAATTTGTAAAGGATAAGGAAAGTGCAGAAGGAGCAAAGTTAAATGAGAAACCATATTTAACCGATTTGGAATTTGAGTGGGGCAGGGATAATCTACAAGGTGCTGAAATGATGAATGGTGTACTGGAAGGTCTTAAACCTCCTCAAAATGTGAAAAAGCTGAGCATTAGAAATTTCAAGGGCAATCGACTCCCTCAATGGCTTACAAATTTGTCAAGTTTAGTTGAGTTACGCTTTGTGAGTTGCAATGAATGCATAGAACTACCCATGTTAGGTCACCTGCCATGCCTTGTAAAGCTCTACATATACATGCAAAATTTGAGGTGTATTGGGACTTCATTTTATGGTATTGATAACTGCAGTGCTTCACCTTCAAGAAAAAAGTTATTTCCAGCTCTCAAATATCTTGAATTGGTATGTATGAACTTGATTGAATGGTCGGAAGCAGAAATCGAGAGTGATGCATTTTCTGCGCTTAAGGAACTGACCATCTTCAGTGGTTACCAGCTGAGAAGTGTTCCAACCCACTTTCCAAGTCTCAAAAGCTTGTCGATTTACGGAAATATCCAAGTGTTAATAGTAAAAAGGATCCTCAGCAAAGTAGTGCCGAGTAGTCTTGAGTCCCTCCGATTCAATGGTTTGGATGAACTTACTAGTTTGTGTGGTGATGTTGGACTATTGGGTTGCTATACTTGCCTTGGAGTATTGAGTTTGTGCAGTTGTGAGAATTTGATGGAGTTGCCGAAAGACTTGTATCAATTGCAATCATTGCGGGAATTGTGGATAAGGGGATGTTCAAAAATTGAACAAATAGGCCCTCCTTCTATCACTAATAATCACCTGACTTCTCTCCAGATATTTTGGGTTAGAGGTTGTGATGGGTTGACTAGTATAGCAAGTGAAACGTTCCAGTGCTGTGCATCTCTCACACAGCTAATTGTGGAAGACTGCCCTAATCTGATATCCTTCCCACTTGATCTCCGACAAACTCCTTCACTTTCGCGTATTTCATTAAAAAACTGTCCCAAATTATTTGACAATAAGGACGGCTTGCCTAGTGGATTTACTCATCTAACTCGACTATCACACCTGACACTTGGCCCCATCTCCAATGATGATTGTGTAACGGAGTGGGTCGATTCTTCTGGATTATTATCTTCTGAGTCCACAATTCTTAGGCTGAGGTTATTTGGAGGTATACCTCAAGTGTTCCAACACTTTACTTTACTGACATCTTTAGAGCTCGATGGTTTGGAAAACATAGAAGCTTTACCAGATTGGTTAGGCAGTCTTGCATCCCTTGAAAGTCTAAGGTTACTTAATTGTGAGAAACTCAGCTATTTACCCTCCACATCTGCTATGACAGCCTTCACCAAATTGAGATACATTCAGATTGATCATTGTCCCCTATTAGCGGAAAGATGCAACTACAGGAGCTGCTGCTGCATTATCAATTCTGAGCTCTCTAAAATTTCTCATCTTCCAGATCTTAAAATCGATATCTGGTAAACTATCTAGTATGCTTTGAAATTCTTATCTCCTAATTTCTCCTTTATCACATTCTCATTGTTTTCTACATTTTTTTAATTATTTATTTTTTTTATAAAAAAATAACTTAAACTCAATAACTATTGTTTAACCCAAGTGCCTGAATTACATTTTTTTGTCATTTATTTGGTAATATGTGCATGTATTTTTTATTTGTTTATCACGTAATCTATGCTTTCATTTCCTCAAACAATCCATTAGACAAAAGAACAACATAGCCCTATTGATCCCCTGTTACCCAACTAAAATTTTAAAATAACAAATTCGCTACACAGATTGTTCTCCTTGATGGATCTATAATAGTATTTGTGAAGATTGAAAAAACTATCTCCATTTGATTTTTTTTTTTTTTTTTTGTTTTGTTTATATGCATGGAGGATACAAGTTTTCTTATTTCAAATTGATTCATCTACGGTACCTTGAACCCCCTGTTTTCTGCAGTTGATCCTTCTTTTAGTGGATTATGCAGTCCGCTCTCAGCAATGCGTGCATCCCAAGTCCTGTTTGTGGCACCAATCAATCTGCATGTTAATCAACATTCCATGAGGTATATATATTGTTGATTTAGAATGGCTCCCTCTTGAAATTAGAATTCTGTCACTTAGAAATTTGTCTCCAATCAAGCTTGTTTTATTGGCTGTCTCTCTGATCAGTGGTGATTATACTCTGTTTTGCAGAGATACTGTAGTGCTGCATCCTGCAGTTTTGCGTTCCATCAGAAATTGTGTTGTTGGGGGAACTCTCTTTAATTTGATTCGGCCCTTCATATCTAGTTTAGGATCCTACAACTATTATATTTTCATGGTTTGGTTTGGTTTGGGTGCTTTCTAAAGCATATTCAGTCAGTTGCTTTCAGTTTTTTTGAAGTTTGAATTGAAGAAGAAATATTTTATGCCATTTTATGGGGACTCAAAGTTGCCATGAATTCAGTACGACTAAGATTTTCAGGTACGTCAACTGGGTTTTCATTTGCTACCCTGCAATTTCTGTGTTGGTAATGTAATTAGAGCTGCCTTGTCTGGTGGCGTCTTTTGTTTCAAGGCATTAACCTCCTCTTCAGTTTTATAATCCCGCATTTAGAACATGCAAAATGACGCAGTCAGAAACACAAGAAATCGCAAGCACATTCCCAAAAAATAAAGAACAGAATTATAAGCGAAGTAATCCGGAGTCCAACAGAAAAAGAGTAAAACTCTATTAAAAAAATTATTCAATAATTATTTACCTCTGTTAAATAGATTACAAAGTTTAAATAGGCTTAACCCAAACCCTAATAAGAAATATGAAAATTATAAAAATACCCTAAATTCCTTAATAATCTTCCTACATTAGAGCATCTCCAACGCGTACTGTAAATTTGCGTTTTACTCTATTTTGGCGTACGAAGCTGCTCCAACGCATACTGCAAATGGTACTGTAAAATTGGGGGGAGGAGAGAGGGACGGTAAATGTAGCGTACGAAGAAGAAGCCTGTATCCCTGTAGAAGTGGGGTTGTTTTATTTTTTTAATATTTTTTTCACCACTATATTTTCTTTTATCTTTTTTTTTTTTAAAACTTAACAAGGGAGATCAGATCAGGATTATATAGACATCAGATCAGCGTATACTTGACATCAGATCAACTGACTATAGATATCAGATCAAGAATTTAAAAGAAATCATACAGCAGAACTAAAACATACTTAACAAGGGAGATCAGATCAGGATTATATAGACATCAGATCAGCGTATACTTGACATCAGATCAACAGACTATAGATATCAGATCAAGAATATAAAAGAAATAATACAATAGAACTAAAACATACTTAACAAGGGAGATCACATCAGGATTATATAGACATCAGATCATCGTATACTTGACATCAGATCAACTGACTATAGATATCAGATCAAGAATATAAAAGAAATAATACAATAGAACTAAAACATACTTAATAAGGGAGATCAGATCAGGATTGTATAGACATCAGATCAGCGAATACTAGACATCAGATCAACAGCCTATAGATATCAGATCAAAAATATGGCAGAAATAATACAATAGAACTAAATACATTAAAATTTATTATTGTCATCATATAGCCCGCTTCCACTCCCACCAATGTTATTAAAGTCAACTCCAAATATAACATTTGATGAATATGAATCTTGACTTGCTCTTGCATTAATAATGTTGGTTTGACAGTCTATAATATAAGCACGGCGAGAAGGATCTGCAATTTGATTTGGGTCTTGAGACATAATTGCAAAATTCAATTTCCGGTTCTCCATCTCCATCTTTTGTTTCTCTATCTCCATCTCCATCTTAATTTTATACAAATTATTTTATTATTAATTAATATTAATTATTTTAAAATATAATTTAAGATTAAATCACTAAATTTGACGATATAGATATGTTTATAAAAAATATAATGTGAATGAGTAAAAAAATTATAGTGATATAATAATAAAAAATACAAATACTTGTGAATAAAATATTATTATTACTGTAAAATAGAGTTGTTGGGTTGGAGTGAATGTACTGTAAAATACTGTAGATACTGGATTTTAGAGTTGACTGTATTGTAAATTGGAGTACGTGGTTGGAGTTGCTCTTAGTCTCCTCCACCTCTGAAGAACTCGACCCCGAGTTTGTATCTTCATAGAGAATCTTGTCCGCGTAGTACCCATAAATGTCAGCAACATTGAAAGTATTGGAGATGTTCATGTTGTCTAGAAGAGCTACCACATAAGCATTGTCATTGATCTTGCGAGCCACTTTGAATGGACCATACTTGCACGGCTTCAGCTTGCTGTAAGTACCAACTGGAAACCTCTCCTTACGCAGAAACACCATCACATCATCACCCACATTGGAGCAAAAAAAAAAAAAAAAAAAAAAAAAAATCTTTTTTTAATTTGAACATATAAATAATATATATATATTTATAAATGTCTAACAAAAAGGCCGACGTGCCTTCCATTATGTTGGGGGCAAGGGAAGCGTATCAAGATAAAATAAGCAAAGCAAGGTCCAAAGGAGAGCTGCACCCTAGATGGCAAAAGTCCAGTAGCCGACATCTTCACTAGAATCCACTAGGGGCGAGAAAGAATTGTTGAAGAAGGAACCTGCTTTAACTCCTAACAATGTTCTCCTGCGATCAGTTACCGTTGTAGTGTTTTTTGGTGGACCCCTCCAAGTTCGTTTTGGAGCCTTAAAAAAAATTCAAACAAAATTTTTAAAATAGTTTCGATCAATTCGGATTAGTTTGGATCGATCCAAATAAAATTGATCCAAATAATCTATGATCCAAACCAATCCAAATCATTTAGATTGTTCTGGATTGGGGCGGGTATCTTTCTTTGCCCACCCTATTTAGGCGTTTTGAAGGTGCTCCGACTTTCTATCACTTTATTTCTTTAAATTATTGAATTTTTATTATTATTTGAATATATTTATAATAATGTATATGATTAAATTTATTTAAATGTTAAAAATGAATTTATTAACCCTAATGAATTGTTTTGTATGGGGCAGGGAAGCAGCTACCAGCCACGTCTTGGGAGTACTCCTCTTCTAGTTGATAGACAACGTCCTATTGCTTCCTATAGGTGGAAGCAGAGAGCGCAGAGAGACCCTATGACATTCTAGCTGGTGGATGAGCATCCACCATTAGGCGATGATACTGATGATGACACGATTGATGAGGTCCGTGTATTTTCATACCGCTCGAAAATCCTAACTAATATTATTTGATTTTATTACAATTTATTAGTTGGTATAATTTGTATATATAATTTATGATTAATTTACTATTTATTTATGTGATCTATGTAAATTGCGACTATGGTTAATTTGTATATATATTATTATTATTTATGTGATTTGTCAAGTTATTAATTTATTTAATTATGAGATTTATAAATGAACGTTTTTATTTATTATTTTTTGTTAATGTAGTATATTTATGTGAAATATTTTTATGAATTCATATAACAAGAAGTGTCCTCAGCTTGACGATAAATTGTAACTGAGAGTGTTGATGGTGGCCACAAAAATAGGTCAGTGATTCCTAGTTGGTTGGCTCACGTGGCGCCGTATTATGGACCCGACAAGCCATTTAGAGGACCCTTTTAGGTGTAGAATAGAGCCCATGCTTGCACTAAGTTAGTTGGGTGGTTGGCTTCTATGCCTGATGAAGCCAAAGTTATGTTAGGAGCAACAGATTTATCTCACTTGCCTTCAATCATGTTCCAGCAACAGATTTATAGAGCCGTCGTAGCCAAACACCAATACCTTTCACCTACCTTTTGGAGAGATGGACATATTGCTCCATGATATCTGGTTTCTCAACCTTAGCCAGCTTCTCCCTTTCCTTATATTCGCTTCCGCCGCCTTCTCAGCTTTAAGCTTAGTAAGAGTACATTTTACTTCCTCTAGGTCCCTTTCCATTAATTTGGTCTTTTCCCATTGTACTTCCTGCTGAAGCCTGTTTAGCCTTATCTGAATCTGCTCTCTCGACAGATGTCCATTGTGATCTCTCACAGGTGTCTCGAATTGTCTTTGCTGCCGTTGAGCTTCTTTCCACTCAGTCCAACTAGGTGGATTGGGCTCTACAAACAGATCCCCAAACACTCTCGGCCATGGAATTTCTCTTCTCTCAATCACAGTAGCATGGTACGCTCTGAAACTTGGATAAAAAAGATCCCCAAAAACTACTTTTTTGGAAGTTGACATCCTTTCAAAAGTGCTGCACCTATGAACAAACGCTCACAGAATACTTGGTGAAGTAAAAACAACAATTAAAAAAGACTCAAGATAGTTACAAAAAATATAAGACTCCAAAATAAAAACAAAGTAAAAATATAACACACACCCACGTGCTCCCGGCAACGGCTCCAAAATTTGGTGTACGTTTTACCAACTAACCAAAAATATTATTTATAGAGTAAAGTTCAATTTTGGTCCATTACATTACATGTAGGCAAAATATTTTTTTTGGTACATTACAAAAAAAAAAAAAAAAACATTTATTTTGATCAATTACATTATATATTTACATAATTTTGGTCCAAACCCCATTATCCATCAATTCTGTTAGGGGCAATTTTGTCAAAACATTATATATTTTATTTTAAAATCTCAAAATAATAAAATAATTAAAATTTTTTTTACCACCCCGTCCAATTATTTTACTACTCCCTCTTACAAAAGTTAACCCTAATAATTTACTATTTCCAAAACCCATTGTCGTCGAGTCGTTTTGCTACCCTGCCGTGCCGCCGCTGCTTACTTCATCGTTCGCTTACATCAAAACTCCAACCCGGTCGTTGCCCAGACCTTCAATATACCAAAAACCTGCAAATGTAAGACGAGGATAAATAGACATCTGCATAATGTTACGTACGAAGAAGAATATCGCAAGCATAAAATCACAAAAAAACAAAGGTTAGTTCTTCAATTTTTTTTTTCTTTTGTAGAGTTCTCTGAAATCATAAAGAATGGTGATTGGAGTATTATATGCTATTTTTCATCTTCTTACTTTACTCTACCTGTGTGTATAAATACCAGTCTTGTCCGATGTTCGTTTTGGTTGGCTTCTTCAATTTTTGAGTGTTTCAGTTGAACGACTTCTGAATTTGTAGACATTATTAAATTGGTTTCTTGTTCTTGGCAGTGTTTTTGGAATTAAGTGTAATTCTGGGATATGTCATGTCGTTTTACTGCCTCGCCGGTGCCACAACTGCTTACTTCATCGTTCGCCTACATTATATCCATAAGAAGGTTTGTAAATCAGAGTAATAAATTTCTACTGGGAGTGCAAATAGCAGGTCAACTGAAAAACTCGTGATTAATCTTAAGTCTAAACGGGTTAATTGCAGAGGCGTGTGGCAGTATCAGATTTTGTACTATCCACTCCAGTAAGAAATCCAGGTCGAATGTATCACGATTGTCCTTACTATCGGTTTATTGAATGGGTTGTGAAATCAAAGATTGGAAGCTGAGAGTGGGTTGAGTGAGATAAGGAGAAGAGTTTTTCTTGGGTGACCGGAGGCAATTGATAAGTCTATTAGTTTAGTGTTTTTTTTATTGAATATCTTGTAGATTTATAGACTTTATGAGATGAATTGTTGCTCATGTTCACATTTTTTGTGTTAGGGACTGAATTCTAGATTTTGAAGGTATTTTGCTCAGTTTTACACATGCAGGGACCAAACTGCAAATTTTCAGAAATTATGGGGTCGAAATGGAAATACTACAAACTTCAGGGTCTAGATTGCAACAGCTGGATTTTCTGCAAATCAGATTTTTTGTCAACCAGATTTTACCTTGCTGGACTTTCGTTTGTGAGATCTTGAATTAGTCAAGATTAGGATTTGAAAATATTTAGTTATTTGATTTTAAGGATAATATCTATGTTTTTTACTATTTTTTTTGAGGAATGATGTTATAAGAAGGAGAGTTCTTTGCTCTCTGCAAAAAAAAAGAAAAAACAAGTAGACAATAGAATTTTCAAATAAGTAGTTTTCTTTTCCTTAGTTTTTCTCAGCAATCGACGATTCTGTGATGAATGATGAATCATCGGACGGGATAGGAAATCGTGGCTGCAGTTGCAAATGTAAGTGTGGGGAAAACAATCATGCCTTTCTTGTAAAAGTATCATTGATTATCAATCTCCTGGTTATGCTCATATTAGTTGTCAGGGGATAGTTGGATTGAAGAAATAGTGGATGTTGCTATCTGTTTGATTTGTTTGTTATTGAATTTCGATCTATGTTCCATTGTTGGTGTTTGCGTGTCCCCGTGGTTGTAAAGGAAGACTTTTTCAGTGAAAAACTACTTCAGTCCATACATTTAGTATTTTTACGCTTTTTCGTCACCCAATGACATTCACAATGATGCGAAGTTGTTGATGGCTATGGTGAAGAAGGTGATTTTATTGATGAAGATGGTGAAGAAAATGATGCGTAGGTCGTAGTGCATTTCCATTCAATTACATAGTTTAGAGTAGGGACCTATGCTCCATTGAATGGACTGAAACTAATGGACTAAAAACGTTAGTCATTATAATGTAATGAACTAAAAAAGTTATGTGTCATAATTATTTTTTTGACTATTTTATTATTTTGAGATTTTAAAATAAAATATATAATATTTTGACAAAATTGTCCCTACGGAATTGATGGAAACGGGTTTGGACCAAAATTGTATAAATATATAATGTAATGGACCAAAATAAACGTTTTTTTTTTTTTTTTGTAATGGACAAAAAAAATATTTTGCCTATATGTAATTAATGACCAAAATTGAACTTTACTCCCATTTATAAACCTAAAATGCCACACTAAGGGATCCAAAAATCTCACCGTGTAGAACTTTAGGTGCCGATCCCACACAAATTATATAGTACTCCTAGGTGTACTATAACATTATACACCTAGGAGAATTTTGTAGAGGAATGGCTTGAAAATGAGCATTAATTGCTCTGGTCCCCACTTGTACTAGTGTTGTTGCCTCACGCGCCTAACACCCAGCTTGCACAACACTCACTTTGTCTCCTATTTATTTCCCCAAACTCTAATCTCTTTTCTCTCATCTTCTCCTTCACCAGCCCCCCTCTCTTTTCTCTTTTCTCTTTTCTCTCACCGCCGATTTCGGCCATTCCGGGCGGATTTTGAAGATCTCTCACCGCCAAAATACTCCCCACCTATTAAGCTTCAAAACCCATCACTTGTTCCATAATTTTTGTACATATTTAAATCAAGATGAGGCAAAGATGAAAGGAAAACTAGGGTTTGGGCAAAAAGGTGTATTTTTTATGTAAAATCGTATATTTTTTGTTGTAAAATCGCCGATTTTGAATATATATTGTCTGTTTTCAGTATCTGATGTGGTATCATATATTTTGATGTAAAATGTGATTTTGATGTAAAATCGTATATTTTGAATATATATTGTCTGTTTTCATATCTGATGTGGTATCATATATTTTGATGTAAAATGTGATTCTGATTGAATATTGTTTCTGATGGAAAACTCATATCTGAATGTTGAAGGAAAAATGATGTTAAATCAGTTGGTATTGATGTATAATAAGTTAGATATGATGTTTAATCGTTTGATCTTTAGGTGATATTAAATGTTGATTGTTCATCTGAAATGAGGTAAAATACGTTAAAATTTGATGTAAAATGCTGTAAACTGAAGGAAATTAATGTATCATATATTTTGGTTGATATTGATGTTAAATAGATGTTTTGATGTATAATCGTGATACTGATGTATCATATGTTTTGGTTGAAGGAAAAATTATGTTAAATCGGTCGATATTGAAAAATAATAAGTTACTCATGTATAATAAGTTAGATATGATGTTTAATCGATTGATCTTTAGGTGATGTTAAATGTTGATTGTTCATCTGAAAATGATGTAAAATACGTTGAAACTTGATGTAAAATATGTTGAAATTTTATGTAAAATACGTTGAAATTTGATGTAAACTGATATTTTGATGTCAAATCATGTATTATGAACTTGTATTTTGATGTCAAATCATGTATTATGAACTTGTATTTTGATGTGAAATCATGTATTATAAACTTGTACTTTGATGTAAAATAATGTATTATTTTGAAATTTGATGTAAAATCACCGCCGATTTGATGTAAATGTGACTGTTCATCTGAAATGGGGGAGAGGAAGGAAGGAGAAGGCTGATGATTTAATTGGAAATGGAGAAGATGAAAGGGAGGGAAAGCATTTCAAAAAAATTTGAAATGTTGTCTTGAAAGAAAAGTTGTAAGGAGAGTGATTACACTCTCTCAATTTTTAATTTACTTTTTAATTTTTTTTACTAGGTGTACCACTCTCACTAGGTACACCTGGTACACCTAGTAGTACTATATAAGAACCGCCGATCCCAAAGGGAGTAGGGAATGATTTGTTTATTGTGTTTTTCTTTTCTTTTCGTTTTCTTTGGAGTTGAAGTAACGGAATACAAACTAAAACTATTAACAAACAATTTAAATGGTGAGATTGAGTTGGATATGGCGGATTATCACACCCTCTAGGTTTCAAGAAGGTAAATGTATACTTCCTCAAGGTTAACTTTTAATGCTAATACCATACATTACATTTCAATGAGATGCAATTCACTATGGGTTCAATCCATTCCACTCTAGATTGGATGGTCACGTCACTAGAGAGTGAGCTACTTAGGTGTGTTTTTTATCCGCCTTACCTAAACATTAGATTAAGCACACTAGGATTGTTACCAATAGATTATCTTTCCGAAGTCCGGCTGAGGGATCCCTATCCTAATACTAGCTACCTAGTCAATAAGTACACTAACACGCTTTAGCAAGCTAGGATCCAACCAACCACAAGGGTATTTTCGAGGATACCTAACCTAAGAAATGCTACCATAATTATTGAGTTAACTAACTAGTTTCAGCATAATGAAAACATTCAAAGAAGAGCTAACATATCGTACCAACATTATCATTAAACCCATTAAAAGATATACATTAACCTAAGATAACCAAATGCAAACATGAGTAAACAATAGCACACATGATATGAATCAAGGAGGATCTAAACAAGAAATATGCAACCTTGAAGTCTTGAACTCAGAATGAAGTAAAATCCTAGCTAATAGAAGGAAAGAGAAGCTCTCCCAGTCTTCTACTGGAAGCTAACTAAGAGTATGAAACTAAAACTAAAGTTAGGAAATAAAAAGCTTGCCCGTAAGACTTGTTCGAATCGAATATATATACAAGTATGGCTGAAACTAAAGAATAGAGGTGACTAGTTAGATGGCATAATCAGAATTTAAGATGGATTCAGGCAGATGCTACGGCCGAGCTACGGTCGCAGATAGCTCGCAAGTACCTGCGACCCTTCTTCTCCATTTCAGCTCATTTTATGCATATTTATCTCCGATTTTTGCAAAGTCTCCTCTTAGCTACCAACTTTACCATTTTTCATATTTTACCTGCAAAATACATAAATAGGCCATAAAAAGTGTGGAATTAGGAAATATTGCATTACTATATTTAGGAGACTTGTAAATATAGTAGTTTACTATATTGCCATTTCTTAGTCTTCTAGAATTAGGAAATTCTGTAACTATAAATATGTGTTCATACATCAATGAAAGATATGCTTGTACAAATATTTTCGCACAATTTGTCATGGTATCAGAGCAGGGAAAATTTCCTTAACTCTTCTGATTTTTCTGGTTTCCTGGTCGCCGTTTTCAGTGTCACCGCGACCAGACCATTTTCTCGCGGCATTCCAGCAGCATCGTCGTTCCCTGGTTTTTGGCGCAGGTTTTTTTCTTCTTTTGCAAGATTCATAATATTGACTTCTGGCAAGAAAGAGGAGGTCGATAAAGATTCTTTTTCTGATGAAGAGGGTGTTGGAAAATATCGTAGGATTTCTCCGTGTGATATTCTTCCCCAATATACTTCAGGTTCGATCATCACTCAGGTGAAATTGAAGGGCGAATCTAATTATTATGAGTGGGCGATGGCTGTTCGCTTTGCTCCTCGATCAAGGAAAAAATATGGTTTCTTGGATGGCTCCATTCCTCAGCCCAAAAAAGCCAAGAATTTGGATACCTGGTTGACAATTCAATCTTTACTAATTTCATGGATCTTGAACACTGTTGAATCCGGATTGCGCAAATCTATTCCTTATCAAAATCTTGCAGTTGATCCTTGGCATCACGTCAGGCAGCGGTTTTCTGTGGTGACTGGCTCTCGGATTCAGAGGTTGAAGTTTGAATTGGCAAATTGTAAGCAACAAGGACTTATAATTTATGTATATTTTGGAAAATCGCAAGGTCTCTGGGAAGCTATGGGAGATCATGATTGTGCTTTGATGACAAATTTATGTGATATTTGTCAACAAATTTGCTTGAGCATCATAACAATGAGCACGTTCACCAGTTTTTGCTTCATTTGGATCAAGATGTCTATGGATCCGTCAGGTCAAATATTTTGTCCAGCGAACCCCTTTCTTCCTTGGAACGAATTTACTCATTGCTGATTCAGGAAGAAAGTCTTCGTGGTTCTCCCTCCAAGGTGATCAGTGGAATTGGTTAGATACTCGCTTTTACTACTCAGGAAACTCCCGAGAATGGAGCAGGTCATGGTCGGAGTCATGGTCGTGGAAGGAATCTGACATATACTCATTTTCATCGGTAAGAATACTACATTTTGTCCTTTTATCAAATTATTGGGTATCCTGAAGGCTAGAGGCAGCGATCTGGACCACCTCGAGTTGCGACACAGGCGCCGAACATTACAGTCGAATCGCCCAGCTTCGGGTCTTCACGCGCGCTGGCGGCACCGGTGCCGACGGCCCTTGGTCCTACTCGTGCCAACTCCACAGTTGTTTCTAATGATCTCAATCAGGCTGCCTCGGGATTTTCCAAAGAGAAGTTGCAATCCGTTTTGGGATTCATTAATTCTGTACAATCTGACAAATTATCTGGTATGTTTCAGTCCTCTGAATGGATGTTTGATTCTGGCGCCACTCATCATATGACAGGTTGCTTGGCTTTACTTAAAGATGTTCGTTTGATGTCGTCTCATCCAGTTCACTTGCCTGATGGAACTGTTGCTCAGGCCTCCCAAATTGGGACTGTTTTCCTTGATTCAAATATTATTTTGAATGAATTCTTAAAAAAAAATTTATTTCGATTGATGTTTTGTTTATTCCTGGATTACATTGTAATCTTATCTTATTGTATCAATTATTGACAAGTTCTAATCTGACAGCTACATTTAATGATTCTTTGTGTCCAATTCCGGACCGCATTACGAGGAGGACACTCGGCACGGGTAAACAGTCAAGGGGGCTTTAATATTTTCAGAGAGGGGCAGCGGCTTTGGCAACCACAGTTCATCCAGAATCTTCACTTAAGTTGTGGCACCGTCGGTTTGGTAATCCATCTCCACCAGTTATTAAGTATATTCCTGGGATTTCTATTTCTAAGAATGATGTTTTGTAGTTTAATAAATCATGTGATGTGTGTCTTGGTGCTAAACACACTTATTCTAGTTTTTCAGTTAATCAAACAGTTAGTTCAGCTATTTTTGATTTAGTTCATTGTGATGTTTGGGGTTCCTTACCATTCCCCTACCATTTGTAGGGCTCGGCATTTTTTAACAGTTGTGGACGATTTTAGTCGTACCACTGGGGTTTATTTGTTGAATGATAAGGCCAGTTTGTCGACTGCTTTTATTAAATTTTTTAATATGATTCGTCATCAATTTAGTTCCATTGTCAAAGTTGTTAGAAGTGACAACGACACTGAATTTTTGGGTTTGCGTTCTTACTTCCATGATAATGGTATCTTGCATGAAACCGCTTGTGAGGGAACTCCTCAGCAGAATGGTAGAGTCAAAAGAAAACACCAACATCTTCTTAATGTGGCTCGTGCCTTACTTTTTCAGTCTAAATTGCCTGTTGAATTTCGGGTCACTGTGTCCAGACAGCATTTGATAAATCACACCCCTACAAAAATTCTAAATTATTTGACTCCCTTCGAAAAGTGTATGGCAAGCCACCTTTTGTGCAAAATATTCGTGTGTTTGGCTGCCTTTGTTATGCTCACAACTAGAACTATAGGGGGGAAGGGGATAAATTTGTTAGTCGTTCCTGGAAATGTTTGTTTGTGGGTTATCCTATGGGTACCAAAGGATGGTGCCTGTATGATATAGAATTGGAAAAATTATTTGTTTCCCGGGATGTGGTTTTTTTGTGAAACAGAACTTCCTGGTCTTCCTGTTCCTGAATCTACTGCTTCCCGGGTTTCCCCATCTGAGCTATTTGATGATGACTTTGAACTAGCGCATCTAGCTTCATCGCCCGCATCTCGCCTACCGGCGCCGCTCTCGTCGGCTTCCTCTCCAGCGGGGACGCAGTCACCGTTCACTGATCCGGCGTCGTCGCCTGCCAAACCTGTTTCCTCGGCCATTATGGCCCCTCCAGCCGAGGAGGCGCTGGGTCGCAGTCTCTGACAGAAAATTCCGTCATCTCATTTTCGGGATTTTGTTGCTTCTGCTATTAGCCCCCTCCTCTTGCCTACTGTTACCCCTCCTGCCATATCCTCCTCAGGTACTCCTTATTCCTTAACTAATTACGTTTCTTATGATAAATTTACCTCTGCCCATCGTGTATTTCTGGCTTCTATTTCTTCTGCAGAGGAGCCTCAGACCTTTGGTCAGACAGTTCATCAGGAATGTTGGAGAGATGCGATGCACGATGAGATCTTTAGAGGAAAATCGCATTTGGAATATTGTTGATCTTCCTGCAGGTCAACGGGCCATAGGGTGTAAATGGATTTTTAAGGTCAAGCATCATGTAGATGGCTCTATTGAACGTTATAAAGCTCGCTTGGCAATTTTGGGGAATAACCAAGTTGAGGATATTGATTATACTGAGACGTTTGCTGCAATTGTCAAGATGCCTACTGTTTGTTTGTTTCTCTCTATTGCAGCTGCTCTTAAATGGGAACTTCACCAAATGGATGTTCATAATAGCATTCCTACTTGATGATCTTGAGGATGAGGTGTATATGAAGCTTCCTCCTGGTTTTCGCTCTGCAGGTCCGGGCAAGGTCTATCGTCTGCGTCGCTCTTTGTATGGTTTAAAGCAAGTTCCTCGTTGTTGGTTTGCCAAGCTGACTACTACTCTTCTTCGGTATGGCTTTAAGCAGTCTTATCATGATTATTCTCTTTTTACCTTTCGCCGGGGTTCTATTCTATTACATGTTTTAGTTTATGTTGATGATTTGGTCATTTCTGTTAATGATCATACTGCTATCTCTGCTTTAAAAAATTATTTGAGTTCTTTTTTTTCTTTTTCAGATTTGGGTGTTTTGAAATATTTTCTTGGTTTGGAAGTTGCTCGTACCATTACGGGAATCTCTATTTGCTAGCGCAAGTATGCTCTGGATGTTGTTACTGAGACTGGTTTGTTGGGATGTAAGCCAACACTGTTACCTGTTGAGTAGAATCACCATCTTGGTTTGATTCACGGACTTACTTTTCATGATCCTAAGGCCTACCGTCATCTCATTGGTCGTCTCTCTGACTGTCACTCGCCTGGATCTCTCATATTCTGTGCATGTCTTGTCTCAATTCATGCATCATCCTTTGCATGATCATTGGAAAGCTGTTTTGCGAGTTGTGCGGTATCTTAAAGGTTGTCCCGACAAAGGCATTTTCTTCCCTGTGGTCTCCTCTCTTTCCTTCACCGGGTGTGATTCTGATTGGGTCAGTTATCCTACAACTCGGCGATTTCTTACTGGTTGGATGGTGCAGTTTGGTGGTTCTCCTATTTCTTGGTGCACCAAAAAACAGCCTACTGTTGCTAGATCTTCGGCGGAAGCGAAGTATCAGGCCATGACGGCTCTCACAGCCGAGCTCAACTGGCTCAAGGGTCTCATATCTTGTATTGGAATTTCTCATTCCTCCCTCATCTCTATGTTTTGTGACAGTCAGTCAGCTCTTCACATCGCTTCCAATTCTGTCTTTCACAAGCGCACAAAACATATTGAGATTGATTGTCAATTTGTTCGAGAAGCTATTGCCCAAGGTATTATCAGTCCTATCCATGTTTCCACTCAGCATCAGCTTGCTGATATTTTCACTAAGGCTCTTGGTCTTGTTCAGTTTGATAGCAGACTTCGCAAGTTGGGCATTTGTGATCTGCATGCTCCTACTTGAGGGGGGAGGGGGAAAAGGGGGGGGGGGGGGGGTTGGGAGGGTGTGGAATTACGAAATGCTATATTACTATATTTAGGAGACTTATAAATATAGTAGTTTATTATATTGCTATTTCTTAATCTTCTAGAATTAGGAAATCCTGTAACTATAAATATGTGTTCATACATCAATGAAAGATATGGTTGTACAAATATTTTCGCACAATTTGTCAAAAAGACTTGAAACCACATCTAGAACGTTCAATTCTAGCAAAACTAAGGCATAAATTCATGCATTTTGCCCTTATTAATTAGGTAAATTTGGTTCACATCAGCTACTAATTTATCCACTATTAGATCAATAATCTAAACAAATGTAGGCATAAATGATATGAAATGTATTTAAAAATGATGTGAAATTTGTTCACATCAATGTCATTGAAAAGTTTTATAATGAAGAATGCGGCAAAAGGTATGCGACCAAAGGCTTGCGCCTGCACATCACAATACGCGACAAAAGAGGTCGCGTATTTGTATGCAACACACGATACTACATTCGGCAGCTTCATTTATCTATGGTAAATGATTATATCTATCTTCGATTTCAACATTTCCAGCTAGATCTACCTCAAACACTACTACTTAATAAGTTGTAGTACAAAGTATCTTTCAAAAAATCTCCTAACCTATAATATTCTAGGATTTCACAGGAATGGAAGAAGTTACCTTGAGCTTTTGAAATCTATGGAGCTTCTGAAACCTGCAGCTGACGAATGTTAACGAGCAAAACTGGGGATGGTTGATGAGAGAGCTGACAATCAAACTTCCAAGCTGAAGATAGAACCGCTGAAGATGCAGTAGAAAAATTTTTCGAGCTGAAGATAGAACTTTAAGCAGAAAATTTTTTCAAGGATTCCGGAGGAATTTTGCAAGATACTATGGATGTGGGAATGGATTGAGGCAGTGGCAGAACTAGAAAAAATGATATGAGGGTGCTAATTTTGAAACATCTCGAGGTGAATTTTTCTCCGACGTCCATTAAAAATAGAGCTATTAATAAGAATATATACAAGGTCCTAGAAAAAATTAATTTAGTTTTAAACTGAAATTCATAAGATAAAAATGATAAATTATGAAATTGAGAATTTTAGGAATTTTGATTTGGGAATTACTTAATTTAAGAACTGGATAGTTTAGGGTTAAAACAACTTAATAGGGAGTAAAATCAATTAATTCATCCGAACTTAATTGAAATGAATACAAAACCTACTAGAGGCAAGAGAAATTAGGAACCTAATTGAGGGACACAATGTGTAAATATCTAAAACATATAAACATTCCATTCACCCAAACCTAATACTTTTCTCGTTCTCCTCTTGGCCGCCACACCCCTTCCCCTGCTTTCCCCCACGATCAGGCTTCACCACCATCTCCTTGGTTGCAATAATTTCTCTTCCTCTGGCTCGATTCACTCCTCCCTCATCGCCACCCTCTTCTTTCTTCTCTGCCGAAACCGAAAACCTCAACCTCCTCTCTCTACCCAATCAACCTTCGTTTCAGTAGTTTTTTTTTTGAAAAATAGCAAAACAAGCAAGTGGCAGAGCAGCCATATAAGTGGTGCTCCATGGTTGCTTCTCCTATCAAAATGTCCAAAAATAGCTACCTATTATGGATTTTTTTCCTCATGATGGAGGTGCTTCAACACCCATGTGTTCCATGCTAGTTCCGCCCCTGGATTGAGAGAATGAGAAGCCCTAAAATTTTTGAAACCCACGGGTAGTCATAGGAAGGAGTAAACCCATAGATGCATCTTTCTAAAGAAAGGGCAAATATTACAATCTCAAATCAACCCTTCTTCTAATTACCATTGTCTTCTCAGTGTTTGATTAGCTATGGAGCCATTAAGAAGGGATTAAATCTATGAGTTTAGAGAGAGAGAGAGAGAGATGCCAATGTCATTCAAAGAGTAGATCCATCCACAATACATACGGGTTGGTAAGTATAGATCTTTAGATTCAACTTTTTTTATTTATTGTTTCTTCTATTTTTATTAGTTCTCAATATTCGAGAAGGAATCTTTTCGAAAAATAAGAGAATGGTATGAATCAAAAGATCATACTTACTATTTCACTTCAACCTTACTTGCAAAGTACAAGTGATGACTTAACTCAAGAAAATCAATTTCAAAATTATATACTTAAGAGAGAAGAGTAAAGTCTTCCGTGGTGGAATTTTATCTTCAATATGTTGGTTGTACTAAACATCATCAATACTTTAACCCATAACAAAGTTCAAATATATATTTATATGAATTATGGGCCAACCAAGAAAATGATCTTCAAAATACAACATGATTCATAATTTAGTGTGTTACAGAGTACATTGGACAGTGAAAGAGTTTTTAAGCTCACTGAGTTATTTTTTACCTTTCATTGTTCAAATAGGATATCATAGTTTAAGAGTACTTCTCTTTTGAATTAAAGTAGAAGAAGTGTAAGAGAGAGGGGGAGAGAGTTGATCTTTACATAGCTTTCACATCCTTTCAATCCCTTATTTTACTTGTTTTCTAATTGTATTAGGAGAGGTTTAGAGGATAGTTCCCACTTTAGTGCACCTATTATGGATGAATGTAAGCAGCTTATGCCATTTAATTTGCAAAATAGAGTTTATTGGATTCCCCGCTCCCAGAACCTATGTGCTCACGGAGTGGCGGAGTTCGCCAAATGCAATGTAATCACTTTATAGGACTGGTCTTGTCTGCCTGATTTCCTCTCCCATTTGATATTGGACATTTCTTAGTAATCTAATATATAACCCTTTTGCTTCAGGAAAAAAGGATTGAATTTCGGCCCTAATAGGAGGTAATTTTCTTTTCCTTTTCAAAACCGAATAGTTAGTTGTAGTTCAATCCTATTAGAGAAATATTTGAGTTTTCTTTTCTTTTTCAGTTTTAACTGGTAATCAATGAAATCTCCCCTATAAAAGCAAGGGAAATTCGTGACTTATATAGTAGATTTGAGAATTTATGTATTAAGTGTTTTTCCAAAAACTTTATTCTGGATTTATCAATAGTGGTTACTGCAACTATTGTAATTCTATTCTACAGCGTTTTTATACTTAATTCTTATCTCGTAACTTATCAAGCTGTAATAAGGGCTATTCATTATGGTTTTATACTTGGATCTAAATTAGGATTGGAATTCTGAAGAGGCAGTGGAAGCAGTTCATCATGCAACAAACCACCTGCACCTATTTTCACAGTCATAATCCTCCGTTACGCAACTCCTTCAACGTTCAAAGGAAGCAAAGCTTGTTTTTCACCAATTTTTTAAATTGATATTGATCCTTACATTGAATTGCCATCACTTTATTTCTAAATATAATAATAAGAAGTATATATACCTAGGTATATGGTATAATCTGCTAGGCTCAGCTATTTATTAGGCAACTCAACTAAAAACATTGTACATGATATGTGCAGATGGAGGGAATTTGATGTGTTGTGACCAGTGAAACTCAACATATCACCAAATTGATTTCACTTTCAGCCACGTTGTTATGTTAATTTGGAAAATCTGATCACTCAATCAACAAGTGAGAGGCTGAGCAGCTGGATTGAAAATTTTGGTTTCCATCTCCTTTATCTATCCATGAGAAAGGAGATCATCCTCCGCAATACTTTGATGTTCCATGACTCAACCAGGTTGCAGAAAACTTTGGTGTTATCCCATTTGGCAAAATCAGGCCAGGGTAGTGGTGGTAATTAAGCTGCTTTGTCCAAAATTCAACATTGTCTTTCTTGGATGCTGGTGGAGTTCATGGAAGCACTGCATGTCGGAGAATCAGAAAAATGAGCTTGGAATATGCGACGAAACTGAACAAAAGCCGCCTGTTCCAACAGCTTATGATTTCCTCTACTTGCCCATGGATTTCCGAAGGAGAATGAACAAAGGTTATGCCTTTGTTAACTTCACCGAGCCCGGAGCTGCCTGGAAGGTTTTCACAAAATACGACGGCCAAAATTCAACATTGTCTCTGTTGTTTGCAGATAACTTAAGATATGTCTAATAGAAATTCATAGTTAATTTTTTACGTTAAATGTTGAAACGTGAATATTTAAATTTCAATTTCATATTTGAATTTTAATGTTAAATTAGTCGCTCATTCCGATACAATTCTTTTATTCTCTTTATTGCCCCTTTTTACTAGTTTCTGTCCACCTTGGACGGTTTTACTCTCACCATAATTTAGGAAAAATTTTTAAAAATAAGGCCGTGCAATAAACACAATCATGAGTAGTCACGGTCGTGTATATTTGTCTACGTTGACTACTCACAATCGTGCAATAAACACGGTCGTTGCAATGCATTGCCACGCACAGGCGTTGCACGGCCTTGGCTTGCGCAGGCGTTGCACATCCTTGGCACGCAAGACCGAAAAATATATATGGCCGTGTCCAACACCAAACCAGTTGCCCTAGTTCAAAACTTTTGTTATATGATAAGAAATAATTTTACACTAAGAGAAATAAAAAAAATTATAAAATTCAATATATGTCAAGATGAGTGGGCACATGATGAAAATAACGTCCATAGTCTGGTGCTCCAACTAGTGATAGAACTGATGCTAAATTGTTAGGTTTGGGTTAGAAATAAAGTAATGGGTTCAAATATTTAATTTTATCTTTTAAATAAAAAGAGAAAATAATTTAAAATAATCATTTACCATTAAATTTTAGAAATTTCACAAAAGTCCAAATTAAACTCTTACTTTTTTTATCTTTTAAAAATATATGCAATGCCCAACTTTTAGAATAATTATGTGAGTTTTTGCTATTTAGGCGCTTCAAGTGCAAAATGGCAAAATTATTTTGTCCAAGTAGTGAAATAATTGCAAAACTAATAGGGAAAATTAAGACTGAAAAAATACCACTTTTGAAATTAGATCATAGTTAAGAAACCAAAAGTGTAATTTTATTGATAAAAATCTATAATGTTATGATACGAAATAAATTTTAATGCTAAGTCCATATTCACTTAACCAAATACGAGATTTTCTAGAATATTTTCAGCATTTTATTCCTATTCAAACTTTATTACTTCATTATATTTGCTGTCTATATCCATTCCGACTAATTGAAGCAATAAAACCTAGGAAAATTCAATATAACTTTTCATTGTTTTGCAAGTTTGATTACAACACCTATTAAAAAAATTTAGAGTAATTTGTTTAATTAAGAGACATTTCGCTTTTTGAGGTGAAATTTCTGAAAATGGAAAAAGATTTTTGGTGATAAGAGTTGGAGAAACCAAAGGTGTGAATATAAACATAAGTATAAGAAATCTTATGAAACCTATAATTGACTATCCGTAGAAATTCCAGTTTCAGACTCGTCTAAGTAAATTTCCTCTAATAGAAGACTATTAAAGGTTATATTTATCATTCATATCCCTTGTCAAGATCTTAATTATTCCTAGAAAATTTTGAATCTGTTCCTCAGGTGTTAAATTCGGAGATTTTGATGCGAATTTACATGAATTTAGGACTAGATGTCGTGTAATTGCTTGAAGAAAGAAAAGTTCAATTTCTCAAAGAAATAGAGATTTGAGGAGTAGGTTAGGAAAGGAAACATAATAGGGAGAAGAAATCAACCATATTTTGCGGGCTTATAGATTCAAAATCAGTTGAAGAAAATGAAAAAGTAGTCATGTCTCCAACCAGAAGATCATCAAAGCAGGAAAAATTAGGAGAGAGGGTATATTTTGCAGCTGCTGTCATCTGGTCTTTTCAGCGGAAAGCTTTCTTATTCATGGTGGGAGGACAACCAACGAACCCTATGACCTAATTTTCACAACAAAACATCAACATTCCCTCATATCTTGCATGGTTGAGGCTTGGAATAAGCCCGAGAACCGTTAACGAAGGAAGTTCAATAGAATTGAGTCTAATGGTAGTAATTAAACTGCTTAATTTATTAGCCTTATTTAAAATTCAACATTGTCTTTCCTGTTTGCAGCTAACTATGGATATGTCTAATAGAAATTCATAGTTAATTTTCAATATTAATGCTGAAATATAAATATTTAAATTTTAATTTTGCATATCTGAATTTTAATACTAAATTAGTAATTCTTTTCTTTACCATTCTTTTCTCTCTCTTTATCGCCATATTTTACTAGTTGTCGCCAACTTTGGATGGTTTTAAACCAATATAATTTGGAAAAAAATTAGAAAAAATAGTTGTGCAATAAACACGACAACGAGTAATCACGACAGTGTATATTTGTCGGTTGTGCGTGCCAAGGCCGTAAAACTGCCTTATTTATTGCACAACCTACTCACGAACTTGGCACACACGGTCATGTTAATTAAATGCTGAAATGTGAATATTTAAATCAGGTATATTATTTATCATTTTTCTTATTTTCCGTCATCTTTTTCAAAAAGTCCATAAATTTCTTGGTTAACGCCCTCTTTAATTCTTATCTTCGGCCACCATTATTACAATACAGCCATTATCTTTCTTAACTCAAATCTAATATACTTTTTTTTTAAGAAGTGAAAGTACCATCCATCCATTCAAATAAACAGTTAAAAAAAATTTAAGGTAAGTCTTCATATTTAGGTTTTTCCCCAAAGCCTAAATCAGTTACATCGATGATGACGATCACTCATCAAGAAAGCTACAATAATCTTGAATTTGAGACTTCAAAGCCATCTTCTTCCATGAAAACTTCATTTAAGCACCTCCAAGATGATCGACCATGGATTCAATTTCGACATTATTCTCCTCCATTCCAAAGCTCATTAGGAGTCTTGTTATGGTTGAAATGATCTCCCCTCAAGATAAAATTGGGTAGTCTCGTAATTCAGAAAATATTTCTGGAACTAAAACTTCTGCAGTTCCGTGATTAGGGTGTTAAGGGAATTTTAAAAAAAAATGTACGTTGATTGTGCAATAACCCAGTATAGGAAACATTATCCATAATATTATTTATTTTATCATTTTAATTTAATAAATAAGATTACCATTTTAAGATAAAAAGAGTATATGTGATAAAAACTACATTAAATTTGATTATTAGTGAATATGTGTATAATTTTAATTTAATAAATAAAAATTTTATTTTAAGATAAAAAGAGTATATGTGATTAAAACTATATTAAATTCTGTTAAACTTGATGCTTAACAAACACACGATGATTAAAATTTGGTGTTTAAATAATTATAACAAAATCTTATATGATTCCGCGAATTAAAACTTATAAAACTAACATTAAAATAAAATTAAGGAAAAAATTAATCCTTTTTAAGTTTAAGTGGTAAAACCAAATTGTGAGTCCAAATTTAAATTTAATTCGTTTATTTAGCTAAATCTGGATCATTCAGTGCATACATTCGCATGATTAAGGTTCGATTCATTGAGGTAACAGGTGGAGGAAGCAGACAACTAATGTCTTTGAAGGCTGATTGTTAAGATAGCGGATACTGATGATAAAATAAAAGAAACAACCTAAAACCACATTAATACAAAGCATTGAACAAACAACAAAAAACAACTACAGTCATACTAATTCATCATATTGGTGATTAACCAATTTGGAAGCTTTGACATCATCTGGTGGTGGTGGTGGTGGTAGTGGCAGCGTTGGTCTGGTTTTTTTTTTTTTTTTTTTTCTTGTTGTTACTGATCTAATTCTTCAACACATTTTTATCGATTTCCATTTAAGAGCAAAATTTCACCAAGTCCCTCTAATCACAATTTTTTACTGTCCAACACATGTTATGAGCGAATGCTTCCAATTTTTCTCTTTGAACTGCAGAGAATTTTGTTTTCGCCTTGGTTTGACATTTTCCACTCGACGATCTCCTCCAGTTACATTTAGATTGCAACCATTTCTTATCTGCAAAATATATAATTTGAGATTGTGAGTGTCTTTAGTGCTAAAATGATGAGAAATTAATAAAAAAATGTACCATAGTATAGCCACAGATATACTGGCATGTTGAAGATTCAGGAAGCTCCACTTCTACTCTTTTATGAAAATTTCGATGATAGCCACATGCAACACAAGAAAGAAAGTTTTGTGTTTTATCTAGACTACCAGACATAAATTCACCGCATCCATCTAAAGCATACGAGTTGCATTTTAGTATATGGTTCTTTAAACACTCCATGTGCTTGACAACAACGTTTTTTTTTTTTTTTTTTTTTTTTCAAATTGTCTAAGTTACTGGTTGACCTGGAGAAACATATTCTAGAAATGGTAAAATATAAGAAGAATATGTGCAATACTAGAATAGAAGTGACTGTGAAGCAATGAATGAAGAACCAAAACTTTAACTGATTATAAAGTGAAAATTCAGTGCAATATATCTCTGCATGGCTATTTAGCGAGAACGTGCTAATGGTGACATTTGGTAGACTGAAATTAAACTTTTAACTTATCGAAAGCACAAAATATTTTGCATGTAAACTATTTGTCCCTATAAAAACAGTTTAAAAAATGAGGTTGCTAGCTTTAACTTCTCGAAAATAGAAAAGATATTGCATATAAGTCATTTGTCACTATAAAGACATAAATGAGTTAAAAACAAATTTAAAATTGGGGAATTAGATGTTCCTCCGTGTGGTTTGGTCAAATTACTGATACCCCTCTCAGGCTCTAAAAATTACATTTACTGCTCTTGTCCGAAGTTAAATATCAGAAAATATCAAAAGACAAAAAGGTCTGGTGACTCATTTTTTGGAAGAGAGAAATATTCAATTTCTCAAAGAAATATGAGATTTGAGGATCTGGTTAGGAAAGTAAACAAAACTAGGGAGAATAAATCAACCATATTTTCCTGACTTATATTTTCGGTTGTGCATGCCAAGGTGATGGGTCGTCAACCAATCAAAAATAATTACCTACTCTACACAGAATAAAATAGCAAGCAGTGAGTAGGATCGTCTCCACAGGAAGCAGGGTAGTAAATTAATTAAATCAAAAGCTGGTAACCAAGATGGGGTTTTTGAGAATTTTATTCTACTTAAATAAACTTCAATTAAAATTAATTAAGAAAACAAGAATTGGCTTAAATCAAATTTAGGAAATGATCTAGTCAAAGGAATTGTTTCCACCCTGATGTGATAAATTGATCCTCGATGCACAAATTTTCCCAATTAACCTTGATTATATTGGTTTTCCCTGTTGGAACCTCCTAACAGTTCAGTCTTATAAATTAAACCCAGCAATTAAGGAACCTCCGTTAACTGCATCTATAATCGAATATCCGTCCTGGAACCTCCTAGAACATTGATTTTGATAGTCTAGGACCCAATTCAATTTACAATTAATCAAACCTTGTTTAATTGCACGTTGATTATTTATTCCCTTCAAAACGCGAACCTACGTACCATGTGATTAGTTGAATTGAAACTCTTAGGAATACTGAACCTCGTGTATTCGAGTTGACTAGACTACCTAGGAAGAATTGAATGCTACCAGCTATTCAATTAATGCTAAATAATCTAACATACAAAGCGGAGAATAAATAAATAAAACTCAATTGATATTAAGAACAAATTGATCTCACAATTTAATTCACATCTAGGGTTTAATTCCTCTGACTAGAATTAAAGATTTAGCGACTCATAATCGAATTAAAAATAAAACTAATAATAATAAACAAATTCTCCATGAACAATAAAGGAAGGAAAAATAGTACTAATATAGCTGCAGGTCAGCCCTCGCACAAAACGAATGTCGCAAGGCTCCCAGGGCCGACAAAACCGGCTCCAGTCTGCAGTCCTCCAAAAAAATCCCCTTTTCTCAATGCTATCTTATTACCTAATATACTCCCCTAATTGAGTAATATCCGAAATACTTAAAAATAAGGCCCACATGCTTACTTAAAATATACTAACTTAAATATAAAATCAAATACCAAGTCCAACTTGGAAATATCCCTTACTTTAAAATAAATCTTGGGTCTCAACCCACAGCCCACTTTAATAACTCTCCCCCTGCATTTTTTTTCTCTTTAATCCAGCCCACTTCTTCCAAAATCTGTCAAAATCTCTTTTCTTTGCTCTCCTTTATGAAATCTTCCCTGCAAGTAAAAAAATAGCCTATTAGCTCATTAAATCCCTCAAAACAGCCCTCAAATTGCACTCAATCCACCACTTAAATTCCAGCTTATCAAATTCCCCCACACCTAAACAATGCTTGTCCCCAAGCATGACTCAAAACTAAACAAGAATCACATAGCAAACACATTACAACAACTTGGCTTCTCAATATGCAATATGTAACTAAGCAAGATTTGCAATCCACATAAGAGTTTTCATAGTATCGAGCATTTGTAATGACTATACCACTTCCTCATAACTTCCCAAGCTCAAATAACACACAAAAGTGACAACCACCTCACCGGTAATCTCTCATGCACTCAAAAGTGTTTCAAGGACATTTAAACACTCAATTCATCACATAGCATGTTCTTGTCATAAGCTTGCAAATGTATCACATTACCATCACTCAAATGAATCCAAAATACAAATCAAAAGGACTTTATTAAGGATTATCATCAAGGCTCGGGACAAGGTAGGATAAAACAAAGTAAAACATAGGCTACAGTCACGAAAGCAAGCATATATTCAATTATTAACCTTCCAACATCTTACCAAGGATACCCCATGCAAAACAATAGTAACTCATTACTTCTCAAACCCGCTCTATTTTCACTCAATAGTAACTCCTTTTTTTGTTTTTGGCCACACAAATTCATTTGAATTTGTTTATGTTGGCTTTTTTTTTTTTTTTTTTTCCAATCATGCCTTTATTTCATTCTTAGGCATCCTTACACTATAGAGCACCAAATCATAACTTCATGAGCTACTATTGCCTTGCAATGTCCGCCTTCTTACTACAAACCAAAGTTAACAACCAAATACATGCTTCTTTCCATAACTAGGTAGAAAAAGAAAGCTAAACATAGGCCTAGGTTCTATTTTAGTGGCTTAATATTCAAAGAGTCAGGTCCAAGCTTCAAAGAGGTTAACTAAAGGTGAGCATAAAAGGTTGGATTTTAAAGCAAGCCAAAATTAGTTTATCCTAATGCCTTTATCATCTTTGTACATCAAATTCACAAGTAATGGAAACATGCATAACAAAGCAAGTTCTAGAATATGCAAACTATGTATGAAACATTCTAAAAAAATTTGAGCACAAGAAAGAATTGTTGCTCATTAAGGCCCAAAATCTCACTTTATATGGCTTTTGGTGTCACTCAAACATGCATCATCATTTGAGTTATCACAAAGAAGAGTTATAGTCATCCAACACCAAATACTACTAATTCTTCCTACATTTCATCCTTATCTTACCTAAATCACACATTGCCTATCAATTATCCACACAAAACATAAAGCAACTAAAACAAAAACAACCAAAATAACACCCCCACCCTAAGATCTACATTGTCCTCAATGTAGACAATAAGTATGAGGACAACAAGCAATGCATAAAAATAACTACACACTAAATTGAATTACTAAACAAGATTAAGGTATGGAGGGAACTCCCTATGGTGGAGGAGCTGCTGGATTGAGGTCGACTCTATCACACAAGGCCTGGAGAGATGCTTGATGGATTGCTAAAACCTCTTGGATGCTAGTAAGCAGTGCTTGGAGGGAAACGACAAACTGCGGAAAGGACGTAGGAAAACCAAATCAGGCCCCAACACTCTGCCCCCTTTAGAATCTCGTTTATTCCAGGTAAAATTTGCTAAACCAAGTCAACAGGAGGCATATAAAACGGTTTCTTCAAAAGGTATTTATGAGTGTAAAAGTTTTGATTTAGATTCTTTGAATACGTTGAATGTTTATGATCAAGTGCGGGCAATCCTGCCCTTACACTTGTTAGAAGCTCTCAATTGATGCACACATGAATAAGCAAAACACACACGTTTCCGCTGGATCATGCGAGTAATTAAAAACAATTCATGTGTGGTGATTATGTTCGCTTGATCCTTCCTCCCTGCTAAACTATAGCCCAGGAATCTATGTCACAATCTCAAAACAGGATCGTCAAAGAAATAATCACATACTTTGCTTGGCTTAAAAATATCCAAAAATTTAGGAGCTAATTTTTTCCATTCACTAAGACATTCATGAGGATAAAAACCATGCGGGACATCTAACTCACATGAAGTATAAGCCTCAGTTTTAGACTCACTGTCAGAAAGAAACCCCATGGCTATATCGAATTGTACCAAAGACATCTTAAAGTACTTATTCATCAATTGAAGACAAATAACATTGGGTGAATCCAGAGTAAAATTCTTCTTGGGAGGTTTGTATTCCAAACTCGCATGAAATTCCCTGGTTAATTCAAAATAGGCAGGCAAGGATAAATTCAAATAAGCTCCCCAACCAATACCCTCAAACATTGCCCGCACTTGATCATAAACATTCAACGTATTCAAAGCATCTAAATCAAAACTTTTACACTCATAAATACCTTTTGAAGAAACCATTTTATATGCCTCCTGTTGACTTGGTTTAGCAAATTTTACCTGGAATAAACGAGATTCTAAAGGGGGCAGAGTGTTGGGGCCTGATTTGGTCTTCCTACGTCCTTGCCACAGTTTGTCGTTTCCTGTTGATTGGTCCGCCTGTATCCTAGGCCGTTTAGGTGGAGGCGCCGCTGGTACATCTGTAGAGGAGGATGGAACGTCGGCAGCCGAATTCTCAGTGGAATTCTCGGTGGTGGAACTGGGAGCAGGGGTTGGAGTGTCCGCCGGCCGCTTGGCTTGGGGCCTTCGAACAGGGGGTAGCAGGGAGGATGGCGGGCTAGCTGACCGAACCGACGGCGATGGGGCTGATGGAGGCGTGTCCTCCAGCTCCGATGAGGTTAGCTCCAACAGTGGTGGCCGGTTGGCTTTTGCTTTCTTGCGAGACAGGGTGATACTCCAAAAACCAAACCCAAAATTGAACACTGCCTTTAAAAAAAACAAAAAATGAAAGAGGAATTGAAAAGCAAGAAAGCTGAAATAAAATTAAAAGTGGGAAACAAGGAAGAGAGGAGGGGGGCGCTGGTGGGAGCGGGGAGGGGAACGGGAAAAAGAAAAGGGCGGGGAGATGAGATGGGGTTGGCAGTTTGGGCACTGGGCAGAGGGGCGGGTGAGAGGTGATGGTGATGGGTCGATGATGAGAGGAGAGGGAAGGGTGGCGGTGGTGGCGAAGGCAGGGAGATGGTCGGGCGGTGGGTGAGAGGAAGGTGGGGAGGTGGGTCGGGTGATGTGGGTATGGTGACGGAGAAGGAAAAAAAAAGGAAAAAGGAAAGAAAAGAGAGGAAGGCGGCTAGGGTTGGGGAGTTGGGAATTTGGGAAAAAGAAAGAAAAGAGGAAAAGGAGCCGTCCGCTCTAGTTTTTTTTTTTTGTTTTTTTTAGAATGAAGGAAGAACTTTAGTCGACATGCCCATGTGAGAAGAAAAGTTGTATTCTGTTGGTGAACCAAAAATTCTTTAAGAAACACAACATATTTTAACATGGGCATGTCACAAGCAAACTTGTATTCTGGACTTCCTCTTGCTCCTCAAACCTAAAAAAAAAAAAAAAAAAAAAAGCAATTAAATCAACCTAAATGAAAAGAATGATAAAACATAAAAAAAAAATTTGGGTTGCCTCCCAACAAGCGCCTTTCTTTTATGTCTTTGGCTAGACACAGTTATGCTTCTAACTAATCCACATACAATGGCTGAAACAATGTAATCTCCTCCACATGCTCAATAATATCATTATCAAGAAAAGGTTTAAGTCTATGACCATTAACACAAAACACTTTGCCTGATTTTAAACTTTGAATCTCAAACATGCCATAAGGAGAAATACTTACCACCAAATACGGGCCATGCCATCTTGACTTTAACTTACCTGGCATGAATTTCAACTTGGAATCAAATAGAAGCACCCTCTGACCAACCACAAAGTCTTTTCTTCTCAGTAGTTTATCATGGATGATTTTGGTCCTTTCCTTGTACAAATGCGAGTTGTCATACGCCTCCAATCAAATTTCTTCCAATTCTTGCAGCTGTAGTTTCCTTTCCGACCCAACCTCCTTTGCATCCATATTGAACTGTTTGACTGCCCAAAAAGCACGATGTTCTAGCTCAACAGGTAAATGACACGTTTTGCCAAAAACTAACCTGTACGGAGACATTCCAATGGGAGTTTTGTATGCGGTTCGATACGCCCACAAAGCATCTTCCAACCGCAAACTCCAATCCTTCCGACTAGGATTCACTGTCTTCTCCAAAATGCTCTTTATCTCACGGTTGGATATTTCAGCTTGCCCGTTGGTCTGTGGGTGGTATGCGGTGGACACACGATGATTCACGCCATATCTCCTCATCAATGCCTCGACTTGTCGGTTGCAAAAATATGTCCCCTGGTCACTTATGATCGCTTTTGGCACTCCAAACCGACTAAAAATGTTAGACTTAAGAAATCTTGCAACAACTTTAGCGTCATTAGTTTGGGTAGCTTTCGCTTCTACCCATTTCGATACATAATCGACAGTAAGCAAAATATACAACTTTCCACATGAGCTTGGAAATGGTCCCATAAAATCCATACCCCATACATCAAAAATTTCGCAAAATAACATGGGAATCTGAGGCATCTCATTCCTAGACGATAAATTTCCTACTCTCTGGCATTTATCACATCTCTTGCAAAAATCATAAGCATCCTTAAATAAAGAATTCCAATATAACCCACAGTCTAAAACTTTCCTAGCAGTTCTTTTTGGGCCAAAATGACCACCACATGCATGAGAATGGCAAAATTCAAGCACAGAATGTATTTCATGATTAGCCACACACCTCCTGACTACTTGGTCAGAACAGATTTTCCACAGGTAAAGTTCATCCCACACATAATGCTTAAATTGAGCTTTCAATTTATTTCTCTGGTAAACATTCATATTGGGAGGAAACTTACCACTTGTCAAGTAGTTTACTATATCTACATACCATGGCTCTTTACCTTGCAACGCCCACAGTTTCTCCTTTGGAAATAACTCTGCAATGGGTTTGGAGTCCTCCTCACGCACTAAACGGCTGAGGTGATCAGTAACTAAGTTGTCTGCACCCTTCCTATCCTTTATTTCCCAATCAAACTCTTGTAGTAGAAGAATCCATCTAATGAGCCTCGGCTTTGATTCGTTCTTTGACAACAAGAATTTTAAGGCTGCATGGTCAGAATACACGACCACTTTAGAACCTAGCAAATAAGAACGAAATTTTTCAAAAGCAAACACAATAGCTAAAAGTTCTTTTTCTGTAGTGGTGTAATTGCACTACGCTGAGTCTGGAGGCATAATAAATGACGTGACTCTGTCTTCCACTTCTTTGTCCAAGCACAGCCCCCACAGCATAGTGGCTGGCATCACACATAAGCTCAAAAGGTAGTTCCCAATTGGGAGGTTGAATTATTGGAGTTGACGTGAGTAACTCCTTTAATTTCTGGAAAGCCTTCTTACACTCCTCACCAAACTCAAAGGGCACATCATTCTGCAGTAACCGTGACAAAGGTTGTGTGATCTTCGAGAAATCCTTAATGAAGCGTCTATAAAACCCTGTATGACCAAGAAAGCTTCGAATTTCTCGAACGTTAGTAGGATAAGGCAAACTAGCAATCAAATCAATTTTAGCCTTATCCTCTTCTATTCCTCTTGATGATACCACATGACCTAATACAATTCCCTCTCTCACCATGAAGTGACACTTCTCATAATTCAACACCAAATCTTTTTCAATGCATCTTTGTAAAACTAATGACAAACTTTCCAAGCATTGGTCAAACGAGTCACCATACACAGTAAAATCATCCATGAAAATTTCAATGCATTTTTCAAGAAAATCTGAAAATATACTCATCATGCATCTTTGAAAAGTTCCCGGAGCATTACACAAACCAAAGGGCATGACCCTATATGCAAATGTACCAAATGGACAAGTAAAGGTAGTCTTATCTTGGTCCTCCGGAGCTACCGTTATTTGGAAATACCCAGAATACCCATCTAGAAAGCAAAAGAAATCCTTACCTGCCAAACGTTCCAACATTTGATCAATGAAAGGAAGTGGAAAGTGATCCTTCCTTATAGCTGCATTTAACTTCCTAAAATCTATGCACATGCGCCAACCTGTCTGCAATCTCATAGGAACCAACTTATTAGCCTCATTTTTAACCAATTGAAATCCCGACTTCTTAGGCACAACATGGACTGGGCTAACCCATTTACTATCAGAAACAGAATAAATAATTCCTACATCAAGTAATTTAATAATTTCCTTCATCACTACCTCTTTCATTGCAGGATTTAATTTCCTCTGAGCTTCTCTGACAGGTTTCGAGTCTGCTTCAAGAAAGATGCGATGCATGCAGATGGAAGGACTAATTCCCTTGATATCTGCTAGTGTCCACCCTATGGCTGTTCTGTGGTCCCGCAATACTCTCAGCAACTTTTCTTCTTGCACTTCAGTGAGGCCCTTTGAAATGATCACGGGCAATGTGTCAAGCTCTCCCAAGTAAACATACTTGAGATGACTCGGCAATGTCTTCATCTCTAACTTAGGTGCCTGTACCACAGAAGGTAAAACTCTTTCAGAATATAAAGGCAATTCCAAAAATTTATTTGCAAACCTTGGTGGCAACTCAGGATTGGCATTAAACGCCATTATCGCCTCAATGACAGCTTCACTCATGTCTCTGTGAGTATCTTTTTCCTGCAAACTATGCTGTAACACAAAGTTCAGCTCATAAAATTAAATTCTATATTTTCTTGCACAATAGCATCAACTAAGCTAACATTACAAAATACTCAGAGTCAGGTGGATACTTCATAGCTTCATACATATTAAATTGCACTTTTTCACCATCAAACTCAAAAGTAAAAATGCCAGCATCAACATCAATTTTTGTTTTGGCAGTTTTCATGAATGATCTTCCTAACAACAAAATATCAGCATTTATAACATGTTCATCATTCATGTCAAGGATGTAAAAATCAGCAGAAAATATTAATTTATCGCATTTAACTAAGACATCCTCCACTACCCCTTCAGGATATATCATTGATCTATTGGCTAACTGCACTATGACATTTGTGTCTTTAAGAGCTCAAATTTTTAACTTCTTAAAAAGAGATAAAGACATCACATTAATTGAAGCACCTAAATCTAGCATAGCTGTTTCTATTACCCTTGACCTAATAACACATGAAATAGCAAATATACCTGGGTCTGTGCATTTTTGAGGCAGTTTCCGCTGAAGTACTGAAGATACATTCTCATTGACATACACTTTACCTTCCGGTCGCCTCTTCCTAGTCAAAAGTGACTTCAAGAATTTTGCATACCTCGAGATTTGACCTATGGCTTCCATCAAGGGTATGTTGATGGTCACCTTGCGAAACACTTCTAGAACCTCATCATCACTGTACTCCTTCCTCATTGGTGCCAACCTGCCAGGAAAAGGTGGAACTACACTTTCAATATTTTTCTCAGGAGATTTAGGACTTACCACTTGTTCGTTCTTTTCTTCAATCTCCACTTCCTCATTTGATTCCTGTGAAGATGCTTTGGCAGCTGGAATGGGAACTGGGAGGTCTGGTAACTCTTTCCCACTCCTCAGTGTCATGGCACTAACATTCTCCATTGAGCTAGATCCCGCTTGAGATGGAAGTTTCCCATTTGCTCTGTCCCTTTGATTCATTTGAGTGGCCAACTATGAGACTTGCTTCTCCAAATTCCTAATAGCTGCTTGCGACTGCTGTTCACGTGTTTGCTCTCTCTCAACCATTCCATGCACAGTCATTGTTAAATTCTTAATCATCTCTTCCACGGAGGGTCCTGAAGCATTTTCCTGTGCAGGAGCTGGGTTCCTCATTGGAGGATGAGGCTGTGGATGTGGTTGTAAACCAGGTGGCTGAAATCCATGCTGCTTATAACTGAAATTCGGATGATTTCTCCATCCCGGATTGTAGGAATTACTATACGGATCATACTTCCTTTGAGGAGCCTGAAATCGGCCTACAGCATTTACCAATTCACCTTCCTGCATAACATGACAATCCTCTGAAGTGTGTCATTGCATTGCACAAATACCGCACACCTTAACTGACTGCAACTGTCCGACAGCTAACTGACGCACCACACTAGTCAGTTCAGCAATTTGATTTTCTATACTTGGAGTACCGACCTCATTTACTCTTCTAGTGACCGGTTCTGCTCTCCTATAGAACTGCTGTGAGGTCTCCGCCATTACTGAAATCAACCTGCGCGCCTCTGTAGGAGTCTTGTTCATAAGTGCTCCTCCACTTGCTGAATCAATTTTATCTCTGTCAAGCTCAGATAACCCCTCATAAAAATATTGGATCAGCAGCTGCTCTGGGATCTGATGCTGAGGACAGCTTCTGCACAAATCACTGAATCTCTCCCGATATTCGCACAAGCTCTCTCCACTGTATTGTCGGATACCGCATATATCCTTCCTGATGTTAGAAGCCCGAGATACAGGGAAAAACTTCTCCAAAAACAGCTTCTTCAGATCATTCCATGTGGTGACTGAGCCTGCGGGTAACCCAATTAACCAATGTTTTGCCTTGTCCTCCAAAAAAAAGGGAAAAGCCCGCAACTTAATCTGCTATTCAGTGACATTTTCGTAGCTCACTGCTGAACAGACGATGTGGAACTCCATCAGATGCTTGTGGGGATCCTCGCCTGTCAAACCACGAAATTTAGGAAGTAAGTGAATCGTACTAGATTTTAAATCAAATCTAGGTGTATTATCAGGAAGAGCAATGCATAAAGATTGTGGGTTGGCATCAGGAGTTGCCAACTCCCTTAAGGTGCGGTCTGCCATAGGTCTTTCAAGCAAATTTTCTTCCTCTACGAAAAACTCAATTGCTTCCTCTTGTTCAACTGCTCAGGCTACAGATGTAGATCCAGCTAGTTGATCTTTTTGTTTCTTCTTTTTCTTGTTCCTCTTTGCAGTCTTCTCTATCTCTGGATCAAAGATTAATTTGCCTGTACGAGAAGAGCGAACCATAAACAGGAACAAAACAATTCTGACTAAAATTAAAAACACTAAACCGTGCTCCCCGGCAACGGAGCCAAAATTTGATGGGTCGTCAACCAATCAAAAATAATTACCTACTCTACACAGAATAAAATAGCAAGCAGTAGGATCGTCTCCACAGGAAGCAGGGTAGTGAATTAATTAAATCAAAAGCTGGTAACCAAGATGGGGTTTTTGAGAATTTTATTCTACTTAAATAAACTTAAATTAAAATTAATTAAGAAAACAAGAATTGGCTTAAATCAAATTTAGGAAATGGTCTAGTCAAAGGTGAAGGAAAACTGAACAAGCCCGGGCTAAATCGAAAACCTCACTTTCGTGCAATGCATTCCAGAATCGGAAGCTTTCGACCAAGCTCAGACTCAAATTAGTTTACCCATGAACGGATCTAGGCTTATACTTATTTAATTTATTAATCGGGACACAAAAGATTCGATCTTTAATTAAAGCGGAATTTAAAGATTATACCTTTTGAAGCGAAGTCCCTTGCTTAAAGAAAAACCAATTCTTTGTTGCGATTTCCACAAGAAATCCAATCGATTCTCCAAGAACACTTCGAATATTGCGTGGGCAATAATCTATCGAAGCTTACTTGCTTAGCCCACAAAAACCCATAAAGAAATCTATCAAATTGAATTCAGCAAACCCCAAAATCTGATCAAACAAAACCCATAAAACTGTTGTGCCTTCTGCTTTAAAACCGCCACTGCCCAGCCCAGTTCCCGCTGATTTTCCACCTGAAAACTCACCGGTGATCTAGACAAGAACCACCTGAGGATCACCCATCTAAAGAAGGAGATCGACCCAGGCTATCCTCGAATCAACCGCGCAAGACTTGAGGAGGAAGCAACCAGCGCCGGGCAGCAGGAAAATCGTGGCAGCAGCGATTTTATGAAGACCGAGCAGAAAACTGGCGCAGCCCTTTTTGAAAAATAAATTGAAGGTTTGATCTTTTTGGGTTGAATCCAATCCGAGAGCAAGAAATCTAGTTCGTTTTTGAGTGAAAACTTCAAAGGGTAGAAGTTCTCTCTCTAGAACTTTCTTACTCTAAAATAGGCAAGACTTGTCTTGCAAGATTTCTTAGCTTTCTTTGGTCTCAAGTTATTCTATTTATAGGAGCTCGATTGGAGACCTAATGGGCTCTCGAGTTAGGCCTTAAAATTTGACTTTCGTTGACCGCTAAGTCTTCCCGACTAATCAACTCCAATCGACCCATTTAAATTAATTTATTTAATCCACTTTGTTAATTTAATTTAATCGAATCCTTAGAATTAATTAATTCAAAATCAAATTAATTTCTAAATTCACTTTGTCGATTAAATATTAATTAAACCTTTCGGATTAATTAATTTACCTTGTCGATTAGTCAAATGCATAATCAGTCGTACCACTAACGGACCAATTATGGAACTACCGCTCAAAAACGACTTTACATCGCGCCATTATTATTTCTTCTATCTCCCCACATTAAAGATCTAGCGCTCGTCGGTTTATCAATTTACTGACAAATTAATTCACTGACTTTTTGATTTCCGAGATTAGTACCACTCGTCCTTTTATTATACCGAACATAAAGTTTACCGGCCGGGTTTAGTATAATAACCTTACGAGCTCATCTCGGGAGCACCATCAACCCGGCGAACCGGTACGTGGATTCCTCCGACTAGCAACGGCACGTAAGAAGCTAAACACCGCATACCCAACTTACCGAGGTATTGGCCTCAATTGACCTCACTCTTTGGCAAATCAAAGCACACGACATCCAACCCTCACGCCCGTCCCAATCTCGGGATTGAGAGACGGAATACTAGGACCGAATTGACTACGCCGATCAGTATGAGTCAATTCTATCCAAACTGGTCGTGCTCAATATGCCCCGGGCATATCTGTGTGATTTAAACTAGTTTAGATAAACCAATTTTCAAACCACACAATAACCTATACCGATAGTATGTTCAGACTATCTCGGTTACGAGCATATTTTTTATATATCAATACTTTAACCAATAACGGTATCTACTGTGTTTGTCGACACCCCGTTATCTAGTTCTATGATATAAAGGAACAAATTTATACTGAAAAAAAATGATATGTCATCTGTGGATATTAGTTTTTGATACAAGCCATAGCTTTTCTGTATTCAAAACTAACAATCTCCCACTAATACTCAAAGCTATGCTAAGAAGTACAAAAACTGTCCAACCCGCTATTACACTGCTGTCATAATGAAATCTCCAGAACACCTTTAAGCTCACTCACATGGCTCTCTCAAGAATCTGACTCCCATGCCCTCCACATGCCTCTCAAAGACCTTTGGGGTCAATGGCTTGGTGAAAGGATCTGCAAGGTTGTCCTCTGAAGCTATCTTGGCCACGATCACGTCTTCCCTCTTTACGATCTCTCGTATCAGGTGGTACTTGCGCTCTATGTGTTTACTCGCTTTATGGGCTCGTGGTTCCCTCGAGTTAGCAACTGCACCATTGTTATCACAATAAACTGTGATAGACCTAGGCAACTCAGGAACCACATCTAAGTCCATCAGGAAGCTCCTGAGCCATACAGCCTCTTTCGCTGCCTCTGAAGCGGCAACGTACTCGGCCTCCATGGTAGAGTCCGCCACGCATTTCTGCTTGACACTCTTCCATACTATGGCTCCACCTCCTAGAGTAAACACAAACCCAGAGGTAGACTTACTCTTGTCCAAATCTCCTTGAAAGTCCGAATCTGTGTAACCCAATGGTACAAGCTCCTGCGCTCTATAAACTAGGACATAATCTCTTATCCTGCGCAAGTACTTGAGAATGCATTTTACTGCCTCCCAGTGAGCCTTCCCAGGGTTACTCTGATATCTGCTAACCATGCCAACGACAAAGCAAATATCAGGCCTCGTGCACAACATAGCATACATGAGGCTACCCACTGCAGAAGCATAGGGTACCGCCTTCATGGCATCTATCTCCTCAGCAGTCTTAGGACACTGCTCCTTAGACAAATGCACTCCATGCCTGAAAGGTAGTGAACCCTTCTTGGAGTTCTGCATGTTAAAACGGGCCAGAATCGTGTCTATGTAGGATGCCTGAGAGAGAGTCAGAGAACGTCTCCTACGATCTCGAATAATCTTGATCCCAAGGATATGTCCAGCCTCTCCCAAATCCTTCATATCGAATTGCCTGGACAACCATGCCTTTACTTCTGACAACACCTTCTTACTGTTGCCAATAAGAAGAATGTCATCTACGTAAAGTACGAGGAACACCACCATATCACCATCACGCCTGCGATAAACACACTACTCATCCGGAGACTGAGTGAATCCATAGGACTGAATAACCTCATCAAAACGGATCTTCCAAGATCTGGATGCTTGCTTAAGTCCATAAATGGACCTCCTAAGCCTGCATACCTTGTGCTCTTGGCCTTTAACAATGAAGCCCTCTGGTTGCTGCATAAAGATGGTCTCCTCAAGACTTCCATTAAGGAAAGCTGTCTTGACGTCCATCTGCCAAATCTCATAGTCCATATGAGCAGCTATGGCCAAGAGAATCCGGATCGACTTAAGCATAGCTACCGGGGAAAAGGTCTCCTCATAATCGATCCCTTCTTTCTGAGTATACCCCTTCGCCACAAGCCTAGCCTTGAAGGTCTCAACCCTCCCGTCAGATCCTTTCTTTCGCTTGTAAACCCATTTGCACCCAATTGGCCTAAACCCATCAGGAAGGTCTACCAGCTCCCAGACTTGATTTGAGTCCATAGAACCCATCTCAGCAATCATCGCTCTCTGCCAAGAATCTGCATCTTTATCCTGGAGAGCCTCATTGTAGTTAACTGGGTCTGGGTCCGAAGACTCACCCAAACCCATGTACCTCTCGGGCTGTCTCACAACCCTCCCACTACGACGAGGCGCAGCCTGTGCAAGAGCATCATCTGTGATAGTGTGTGCAGTCTCTTGTGGTGTGTCTTCCTGTACGTGTGCATCTGGAATAGTGGACTGACTTCTAAGCTCTTCCAATACTACCTTGCTGCTTGACTTGTGATCTAAAATATAGTCATCCTCAAGAAATCTGGCATTGGTGCTGACCACCACCTTCTGATCATGAGGACTATAAAATAAACCACCTCTCGTTCCTTTGGGGTAGCCTATAAACAGCATAACCTTGGATCTCGCCTCTAACTTGCCTGCATCTGCCTCGAGCACATGTGCTGGACAACCCCAAATCCTGAGATGTCTCAGACTAGGCATTCGCCCACTCCACAACTCTACTGGGGTCGTAGGCACAGACTTAGATGGCACAAGGTTGAGGATAAAACACGCTGTATCCAAGGCATAACCCCAAAACGAGGTAGGCAACTCACTGTAACTCATCATCGATCTAACCATCTCCATAAGAGTCCTGTTCCTCCTCTCTGCTACACCATTCTGCTGGGGTGTGCCAGGTGCAGACAACTGGGTCTGAATACCCTCCTCTGACAAATAGGTCCTAAATTCACTAGAGAGGTATTCGCCACCACGATCAGACCGCAGTGACTTGATACTCTTACCCAGATGGTTCTCCACCTCTGCCTTTAATTCTCTGAACTTGCCAAAGCATTCAGACTTGTGGCGCATCAGGTATATGTATCCATATCTAGAGTAATCATCCGTGAAAGTCACGAAATACTCATAACCACCTCTAGCCTGAACTGACATAGGCCCACACACGTCAGAATGAATCAGCTCTAAAACCTCTTTGGCCCTATACCCCTTTGCCTTAAAAGGCCTCTTGGTCATTTTACCCTCCAAGCAGGACTCATAGGTCGAATAGCTATCAATATCTAGTAAGTCCAAAGACCCACTCTTGACCAACCTTTGAATCCTACTAAGGTTGATATGACCTAGTCTCAGGTGCCAAAGATAAGTCTGATTCAAAGGGGAAGACTCTTTTCTCTTATTATGATTTGGTGATGAGCTACTAGTTTCTGTGTTTTGCATAACTGGGGAGTAAGTCTTAATTAAAAACAAATTGTCAACCAATGTACCGGAACATATAAGTTTCTGGCATTTTCTAATAAAAACCAAACCATCAGAAAATACACACTTATAACCATCCAAAACAAGTCTCGAAACTGAAAGCAAGTTCTTTCGAAAACTAGGTACACAAAGACAATCCTTTAAGTGTAAAATTGAGTCTGAAAAATAAAGACTAATAACTCCCACTGCAGCCACAGAAACTTTGGTAGTATCCCCAAGGTAGACCTGCAACTCTCCCTCTCTAAGCAGCCGGGTCACTTGGAACCCCTGCAAAGAATTACAGACGTGATCAGTGGCTCCTGAATCCACACACCAAGTATCTGTGGGAATTGCCACTAATCACGTCTCAGTAACTAGGAAAAATTTACATTTACCTCGAGGCTTTGGGCAGTCCTTCTTCCAATGTCCTGCTTTGCCATATCTGAAGCATTTTCCTTTCAGCTTGTGCTTCTTGGCAATGCCCGCCTTGGGTCCATGATCAGCTCCTGCCTTCTGGCCTCTCTTCCTTTTCTGCTTCCTGGCTTTGGGCCAAGCAGAGGAACCTGAGGGACCAACAGCAGCAAAGGCTTGCTTCTTCTCAGCGAATAGGCCCTCAGCTGACACCAATGCAGTCATGAGCTCGGAGAGTGAATATGAGAGCTTGCCCACATTCTAGTTCAATCGAAACTGCTCAAAACTGGGGGGCAAGCTCTGGAAAATGATATCGACCTGGGTCTCCTCACCAATATCATCTCCCAGTACCTCGATCTCATTGATGCAACTGATCATGTCCAGCACGTGATCCCTCACTGTAGTGTCGTCAGCCATCCTAGCATTCATGAGCTTCCTCATAGCTGACTGCTTGGCTGCCCTACTTAGGGGGACACTCCTCAGTAAGCACGTACTTGTAACCCTCAGCGTAAGGACAATGTCCAGGTTACGTTTCCAGTTAATATAGTTTGGACTCGTGAGTTTGTTTTGGTTCAAAATGATAGCTAGTGGGTTGAACGACATATCAACTACAACTGAAAAATAACCAGTCAAGTTCCAGTATGCTTTTTTGATAATATTGAAAAATCCTCAAAAAAACAAATATCATCTTCTACCGACATCTCTCCCACCGGGATTAACGCAGGTCACGATGGGTGAACGTCTACGCCAACCCACATTCGTTCGAGAAGAACCGAAGTTCATTAATTTCATTATCTGACCAACGATCTTATGATCAATGAAATTAATAGTCGATAATTTTAGCCGTACACGTATATAGCGTTACCTCGATGGGAGGGATACTATAAACAGTACACTAAGTGTATGCCATTACATGACTTCTAAGTTTGTTACTTAGGGTACTAATGCGCCTCGGATGGCGAGGGTGTCGCAACTTTTTCCAATTAAACGCACTATAGTCATCCCTTTAGAAATTCATTCCGGTGATATCTGTGATTGAAAACTCATCCGATAGGGAGGAAGGTCTAAGCCAGCACGCAAGTTTAACCACATCACCAATGAACCCGTAATGGAGGCCATGGGGCTATTAACCAACCCGCTCCCACTTAGATTTTTAATTAATTTTGATTCGCTCGGGTTTTCTCGGTTTTCTACGTAATTAGAAATCACCCAAAATTACGATTAAACCAAAACCCGGGTTTTCTTGGTTTTCTACGTAATTAGGAATCACCCAAAATTACGATTAAACCAAAACCCGCGAATTTAATTAATTTGAGGATTTTTACGTTTTAACATGCAATATCTTAACTATGGATATTCGCACCCATAAAACCGTTGGAGTTTTAATATGCGAATAATCTACCTTAGTTAATTGCACATTACCTTTAACATGCAATATCTTAACTATGGATATTCACACCCATAAAACCGTTGGAGTTTTAATATGTGAATAATCTACCTTAGTTAATTGCACATTACCCTTTTTTAAAACATTTTAGTTTGGTTTTCGTTCATGCAAAATAAAACGAAAAACACACAATCAACGAAAAGACATAAATACGGGAAATTAAACAAATAAAATTTCCTGACTATTATGGCCTTCTCTATCGTTGATTCTTTGACGCCTCGGTGACACTTCCCGTCGTGTCGCTCCCACTCGTTATTTGGATTCCTCTCGATTCGCCCGGGTTTTCTCGGTTTACTACGTAATTAGGAATCACCCAAAATTACGATAAACCAAAACCCGCGAATATAAGTTACCCAAAATAACGTCTTCGTCATAGTACATAAATTCCTATATACAAAGGCGTTTTTCTAGGAATTTAAAGACGACATGATTAGATCAAATCCTACTACAAGATTTTTCTAATCCTACACGGCTTCCAGCTCGTGGTTATTACTATTACAGAAATTTCCATTCAAAAATAAAACAAGCCCGGACATGTCCAGGGGTTTATGAATGAAAATTAAATTTCTACCATAATAGCCGGGAAACCAATAACCACCTGTTTATGCATTTCGACAAAAATAATAATGCCAAAATAAAGCCGTGTAATAAATCAAACAAGTATAAGACCGAAACCAACGCTCTAATACCAATTTGAAGGAAAACTGAACAAGCCCGGGCTAAATCGAAAACCTCACTTTCGTGCAATGCATTCCAGAATCGGAAGCTTTCGACCAAGCTCAGGCTCAAATTAGTTTACCCATGAACGGATCTAGGCTTATACTTATTTAATTTATTAATCGGGACACAAAAGATTCGATCTTTAATTAAAGCGGAATTTAAAGATTATACCTTTTGAAGCGAAGTCCCTTGCTTAAAGAAAAACCAATTCTTTGTTGCGATTTCCACATGAAATCCAATCGATTCTCCAAGAACACTTCGAATATTGCGTGGGCAATAATCTATCGAAGCTTACTTGCTTAGCCCACAAAAACCCATAAAGAAATCTATCAAATTGAATTCAGCAAACCCCAAAATCTGATCAAACAAAACCCTTAAAACTGCTGTGCCTTCTGCTTTAAAACCGCCACTGCCCAGCCCAGTTCCCGCTGATTTTCCACCTGAAAACTCACCGGTGATCTAGACAAGAACCACCTGAGGATCACCCATCTAAAGAAGGAGATCGACCCAGGCTATCCTCGAATCAACCGCGCAAGACTTGAGGAGGAAGCAACCAGCACCGGGCAGCAGGAAAATCGCGGCAGCAGCGATTTTATGAAGACCGAGCAGAAAACTGGCGCAGCCCTTTTTGAAAAATAAATTGAAGGTTTGATCTTTTTGGGTTGAATCCAATCCGAGAGCAAGAAATCTAGTTCGTTTTTGAGTGAAAACTTCAAAGGGTAGAAGTTCTCTCTCTAGAACTTTCTTACTCTAAAATAGGCAAGACTTGTCTTGCAAGATTTCTTAGCTTTCTTTGGTCTCAAGTTATTCTATTTATAGGAGCTCGATTGGAGACCTAATGGGCTCTCGAGTTAGGCCTTAAAATTTGACTTTCGTTGACCGCTAAGTCTTCCCGACTAATCAACTCCAATCGACCTATTTAAATTAATTTATTTAATCCACTTTGTTAATTTAATTTAATCGAACCCTTAGAATTAATTAATTCAAAATCAAATTAATTTCTAAATTCAGTTTGTCGATTAAATATTAATTAAACCTTTCGGATTAATTAATTTACCTTGTCGATTAGTCAAATGCATAATCAGTCGTACCACTAACGGACCAATTATGGAACTACCGCTCGAAAATGACTTTACATCGCGCCATTATTATTTCTTCTATCTCCCCACATTAAAGATCTAGCGCTCGTCGGTTTATCAATTTACTGACAAATTAATTCACTGACTTTTTGATTTCTGAGATTAGTACCACTCGTCCTTTTATTATACCGAACATAAAGTTTACCGGCCGGGTTTAGTATAATAACCTTATGAGCTCATCTCGGGAGCACCATCAACCCGGCGAACCGGTACGTGGATTCCTCCGACTAGCAACGGCACGTAAGAAGCTAAACACCGCATACCCAACTTACAGAGGTATTGGCCTCAATTGACCTCACTCTTTGGCAAATCAAAGCACACGACATCCAACCCTCACGCCCGTCCCAATCTCGGGATTGAGAGACGGAATACTAGGACCGAATTGACTACGCCGATCAGTATAAGTCAATTCTATCCAAACTGGTCGTGCTCAATATGCCTCGGGCATATTTGTGTGATTTAAACTTGTTTAGATAAACCAATTTCCAAACCACACAATAACCTATACCGATAGTATGCTCAGACTATCTCGGTTACGAGCATATTTTTTATATATCAATACTTTAACCAATAACGGTATCTACTGTGTTTGTCGACACCCCGTTATCTAGTTCTATGATATAAAGGAACAAATTTATACTGAAACAAAATGATATGTCATCTGTGGATATTAGTTTTTGATACAAGCCATAGCTTTTTTGTATTCAAAACTAACAAAAGGAATTGTTTCCACCCTGATGTGATAAATTGATCCTCGATGCACAAATTTTCCCAATTAACCTTGATTATATTGGTTTTCCCTATTGGAAACTCCTAACAGTTCAGTCTTATAAATTAAACCCAGCAATTAAGGAACCTCCGTTAACTGCATCTATAATCGAATATCCATCCTGGAACCTCCTAGAACATTGATTTTGATAGTCTAGGACCCAATTCAATTTACAATTAATCAAACCTTGTTTAATTGCATGTTGATTATTTATTCCCTTCAAAACGCGAACCTACGTACCACGTGATTAGTTGAATTGAAACTCTTAGGAATACCGAACCTCGTGTATTCGAGTTGACTAGACTACCTAGGAAGAATTGAATGCTACCAGCTATTCAATTAATGCTAAATAATCTAACATACAAAGCGGAGAATAAATAAATAATCAAAACTCAATTGATATTAAGAACAAATTGATCTCACAATTTAATTCACATCTAGGGTTTAATTCCTCTGACTAGAATTAAAGATTTAGCTACTCATAATCGAATTAAAAATAAAACTAATAATAATAAACAAATTCTCCATGAACAATAAAGGAAGGAAAAATAGTACTAATATAGCCGCAGCCAGCCCTCGCACAAAACGAATGTCGCAAGGCTCCCAGGGTCGACAAAACCGGCTCCAGTTTGCAGTCCTCCAAAAAAATCCCCTTTTCTCAATGCTATCTTATTACCTAATATACTCCCCTAATTGAGTAATATCCGAAGTACTTAAAAATAAGGCCCACAAGCTTACTTAAAATATACTAACTTAAATATAAAATCAAATACCAAGTCCAACTTGGAAATATCCCTTAATTTAAAATAAATCTTGGGTCTCAACCCACAGCCCACTTTAATAACTCTCCCCCTGCATTTTTTTTCTCTTCAATCCAGCCCACTTCTTCCAAAATCTGCCAAAATCTCTTTTCTTTGCTCTCCTTTATGAAATCTTCCCTGCAAGTAAAAAAATTGCCTATTAGCTCATTAAATCCCTCAAAACAGCCCTCAAATTGCACTCAATCCACCACTTAAATTCCAGCTTATCACAAGGCCGTGAAATTGGCGTGTTTATTGCACGACCTACTCACGACACGGTCGTTGTACGGATTTGTCACACACAGTCATTTTAAATGCTGAATTATGAATATTTAAATGGGGTGTATTATTTACACTTTTTTCTTATTCTCTGTCCCCTCTTTCCCAAAAAGTCCTTAAATTTCTTAGTTAACACCCTCCTAATTCTTTTCTTTCGCCCCCATTATTACAATACAACCATTATCTTTCTTAACTTCCGCCCCAAAATTTAATAGTCATTTTTTTTTTGTAAGAAGTTAAAGTACCATACATTCATTCAAATAACCAGTTTAAAAAAATTTAAGATAAGTCTTCATACTTAGGTTTTTCAAAGCCTAAATCAGTTACATAGATGATGACGATCACTCATCAAAGAAAGCTGCAATAATCTTGAATCTGTGACTATTTAATTATTTCCATCTTCAAAGCCATCTTCTTCCATGAAAACTTCATTTAAGCATCTCCAAGATGACCGACCATGGATTTAATTTCGACATCATTCTCCTCCAATCCAAGCTCATTAGGAGTCTTGTTATGGTTGAAATTATCTCTCCTCAAGATAAAATTTAGTCTCGTAATTCAGAAAATATTTCTGGTACTAAAATATCAGCAGTTTCTTGATTTGGGTTTTAGGGGAATTTAAAGAAAAATGTACATTGATTGTGCAATAACCCAGTATAGGAAACATTATCCATAGTATTATTTATTTTATAATTTGAGTAAATTCCAAAATTGGTCATCATACTATGGTCAGTTTCCAGTTTTGGTCATCATACTTTCAAAACTACTTTTAAGGTCATCATACTTTCATTTTATTTTTAAAAAAGGTCACTCCGTCCATATTGGCTATTAACCCTCTTAACGGAGCCTTTTTTGAGGGCATTTATGTCATTCTCATTTATTTTGCTTTCCAATTTCCATCCAGTAACGCGCTACATACTTAACAAGGGAGATCAGATCAGGATTATATAGACATCAGATCAGCGAATACTTGACATCAGATCAACAGACTATAGATATCAGATCAAGAATATAAAAGAAATCATACAGTAGAACTAAAACATACTTAACAATGGAGATCAGATCAAGATTATATAGACATCAGATCAGCGAATACTTGACATCAGATCAACAGACTATAGATATCAGATCAAGAATATAAAAGAAATCATACAGTAGAATTAAAACATACTTAACAAGAGAGATCAGATCAGAATTATATAGACATCAGATCAGCGAATACTTGACATCAGATCAACAGACTATAGATATCAGATCAAGAATATAAAAGAAATCATACAGTAGAACTAAAACATACTTAACAAGGGAGATCAGATTAGGATTATATAGACATCAGATCAGCGAATACTTGACATCAGATCAACAGACTATAGATATCAGATCAAGAATATAAAAGAAATCATACAGTAGAACTAAAACATACTTAACAAGGGAGATCAGATCTGGATTATATAGACATCTGATCAGTGAATATTTGACATCAGATCAACAGACTATAGATATCAGATCAAGAATATAAAAGAAATCATACAGTAGAACTAAAACATACTTAACAAGGGATATCAGATCAGGATTATATAGACATCAGATCAGCGAATACTTGACATCAGATCAACAGACTATAGATATCAGATCAAGAATATAAAAGAAATCATACAGTAGAATTAAAACATACTTAACAAGGGATATCAGATCAGGATTATATAGACATCAGATCAGCGAATACTTGACATCAGATCAACATAATGATGTAACGAATGTTTTTTGACTTAAGAATTTGTTTGTATTTGTTTTTTGGATAGTTGATGTGTATGAATTTTTCTTCCAATTCACATGAATGTATGTGAAACGCTCTTTTATTTTGTACTGGATTGCAACCAAATTATTATTACAATATAATTACAGTAAAAAAAATTACAATATAATTATTTATACAAATGAAATATTAATTATTTATACAAAAAAAAATTTGGTTACAATCCAGTACAAAATAAAAGAGCATTTTACATACATTCATGTGAATTGGAAGAAAAATTCATACACATTAACTATCCAAAAAACAAATACAAACAAATTCTTAAGTTAAAAAACATTCGTTACATCATTATGTTGATCTGATGTCAAGTATTCGCTGATCTGATGTCTATATAATCCTGATCTGATATCCCCTGTTAAGTATGTTTTAATTCTACTGTATGATTTCCTTTATATTCTTGATCTGATATCTATAGTCTGTTGATCTGATGTCAAGTATTCGCTGATCTGATGTCTATATAATCCTGATCTGATCTCCCTTGTTAAGTATGATTTAGTTCTACTGTATGATTTCTTTTATATTCTTGATCTGATATCTATAGTTTGTTGATCTGATATCAAGTATTCGCTGATCTGATGTCTATATAATCCTGGTCTGATCTCCCTTGTTAAGTATGTTTTAGTTCTACTGTATGATTTCTTTTATATTCTTGATCTGATATCTATAGTCTGTTGATCTGATGTCAAGTATTCGCTGATCTGATGTCTATATAATCCTGATCTGATCTCCCTTGTTAAGTATGTAGCGCGTTACTGTATAGAAATTGGAAAGCAAAATAAATGAGAATGACATAAATGCCCTAAAAAAAAGGCTCCGTTAAGAGGGTTAACAGCCAATATGGACGGAGTGACCTTTTTTGAAAATAAAATGAAAGTATGATGACCTTAAAAGTAGTTTTGAAAGTATGATGACCAAAACTGGAAACTGACCATAGTATGATGACCAATTTTGGAATTTACTCTTATAATTTTAATTTAACAAATAAGATTATCATTTTAAGATAAAAAGAGTATATGTGATAAAAACTCCATTAAATTTTAAGCTTAAACGCAGTTTTGGTCCCCCATAATAGAGGTAGTTCCACTTTTAGTCCCTCTTATGTTTTGACTGGCAATATTAGTCCCCATAATTTTTTTTAGCAATGTTAGTCATTTTTTACGAAAAAGTTTAAAAGATAACGTACTAACTCATTTGATCGCTAGTCAAACTTAATTTTTTCTTCACTGTACATTAATGTTTTGAACCAATTTTATGATCCGGATTCTCATGAATGTTCAACCCATTTAGGGTTTCGTCCGTAATTTTGGATTGTGAGTCGATCTAAATGAATTAAACATTCATGAGGAACCGAGTCATAAAATGGATTGAAAACCTCATGATAGAAATTCATTTTGAAGAAAAAATTAGGTTTGACTAGCTGTAAAATGACTTAATCCGTTATCTTCTAATTTTTTCGTTAAGACTAAAAATGCTAATAAAAAAAATACTAAGGGACCAATAATGCAATCGTACTATTATTTGAGACGAAAAGTGAAATTACCCCTATTAAGAGGGACCAAAAAAGTAATTTGGCCTAAATTTTATTATTAGTGAATACGTGTATAATTTTAATTTAATAAATAAAAATTTTATTTTAAGATTAAAAGAGTATATGTGATTAAAACTATATTAATTTCTATTATTAATGATTACATCTAAAGTATCAATTATAACTAAAATCATGTTAAACTTGATGCTTAACAAACCCACGATAATTCAAATGTGGTGTTTACAGAAAATTATAACAAAATTTTATATGATTCCACGAATTAAAACATATAAAACTAACATAAAAATAAAATTAAGGAAAAAATTAATCCTTTTTAAGTTTAAGGGGTAAAACCAAATTGTGAGTCCAAATTTAATTCGTTTATTTAGCTAAATCTTGATCATTCAGTCCATACATTCACAGGATTAAGGTTCGATTCATCATCGTAACAGTGGAGGAAGCAGACAACTAATGTCTTTGAAGACTGTTTGTTAAGATATCTGAAGAAAGAGTCAACATTTATATATTCAAAAGTTATAATCAGAAATGTACATACGGTCCTATTTTATAATACAAAATACAAATGTGTCAAAGTGATAAGATAATTCTAGATAAGCATGATCTCTAAAATCTCTAAGTATAGAATCTTTATCCTGACTACAATATACAACAACTGTACACGTGATAGGTTACATACCCCCTCAAGCGGGATCCAGCAGGTTGATGGAGCCGAGCTTGCCAAGCAATCTGTGAAATTTAGCCGTGGAAAGCGTCTTGGTAAAAATTATCAGCCAGCTGATCTGAACTACGAATGTAACTAGGAACGATGAACTTTGATTGAACTTGATGACAAATGTAATGGCAATCAATTTCAATGTGTTTAGTTCGTTCGTTAAAAACTGGATTGGATGCAATATGCATAGCTGCCTGATTATCGCAGAAAAAAGTAACGGAGTGGCAAACGAACAACCAAGGTCACTCAAAAGAGACTTAAGCCAAACAAGCTCACATGTAGCTGCCGCCATCGCCCGATATTCCGCTTCTACACTTGAACGAGCAACCATGTGTTGCTTTTTACTCTTCCAAGACACCAAATTGCCACCAACAAACACACAATAACCGGTAGTTGACCGACGATCCATCACATTACTAGCCCAGTCAGAGTATGTATATCCAACAATATCAGTATGCCCGTGAGGAGCCATCAAAAGTCCACGACTGATGGTACCCTTCAAATAACGTAGAATTCTCTTAACTAACTGCAAATGATACTCAGTTGGTGCATGCATCTGCTGACTAACTAAACTCACTGCAAAAGCAATATCCGGTCGTGTAATAATCAAATAAATCAATTTACCTACAAGCCGTTGATACAACTGAGGAGAAGATAACAACTTGCTCTCGGATTGCAACTTAAGCTTAATATCCAAAGGTGTGGGTGTCGGGCGAGATAACATTAGATTCGTATCCCGAAGCAAATCAACAATATATTTGCGTTGATTCAAGAATACCTCTTTGGACGAGGTTGCTATCTTAATTCCAAGAAAATACTTTAATGCACCGAGATCCTTAACCGGAAAATGAGCCCGAAGTTGCTGCTTCAACTCTGAAATAGATTGCGAGAAACTTCCAGTATTAATCTAATCATCGACATAAATCAGAACTACCAAAACCTCCTTCTTGTGACGGCGAATATACAAGGAAGAATCCGCCAGTAAATCCATAACTTTCAAGCGCATTACTCAACTGCGCATGCCATGCATGAGGACTTTGCTTTAAGCTATAAATCGACTTGTGTAGTTCGCAAACCAAATCAGGCTGATGTACCTGAGGATGACCCGGAGGTAGCCGCATGAAAACCTCTTCATCAAGGTGCTTATGCAAGAATCCGTTTTTGATATCCAATTGAGAGAACTGCCAACCATAATTAACGGTAACCGACAAAAGAACCCGAATCATCGTCATCTTCTCAACGGGTGCAAAAGTTTCTTTGTATTCTACCTCTTATTGCTGAGTAAAACCCTGAGCCACGAGCCTGACCTTATGTCATTCAATCGATCCATCAGCATTGAATTTAGTCTTAAAAACCCAGCGACTTCCTACAACATGCTTACCAGAATGAGGCTTCACAACACTCCATGTTTTATTTTCTGCAAGAGCCAATAACTCATCTTCCATCGCTTTTCGCCCTCTGGATGTTTGACTGCTTCGCGAAAGTTAGGTGATTTGGGCGCCTTTGATATAGCCGTGAGGAACGCTTGATGAGAAGGTGAAAAATAGTTCAATGTAGCCGTGTCAAGCAAAGGATAACGCGCTGGAACAACTGCAGTAGCAACATAGTCATCAAACCTTATAGAACGCCGTCGGGTCCGATCTGGATTCCGCCTCAAAGGAACTGAACTTGCGGTAGAAACATCATGAGAATCTAGAGGATCACGAGATGAAGGTCCAGCAGATTCTGAAGACTCCAACACTACTGGCATAGGTACAAAAGTCGTAAGCTCATCGGCTTGAGTAGATTCAAAAAATGGAGTCAACTCAAGAAATTCGATATCGCGACTCACATAAAATTTCTTGTTTGAAGGATCATAACAATTATATCCTTTCTTGGTGACAGAATACTCCAAAAAGACACATTTAACCAATTGTGGATCCAACTTGTCACGACGAGCATCCGGAACGTGAACGAAGCATTTACACCCAAATACGCGCAAATTGGATACATCCGGTTTTTCTTGTTTCAGAACCTCATTTGGACACTTGAAATTTAGAACTCGACTAGGCAACCGGTTAGTTAAATAAACTGCCGTGAGAATGCCATATGACCAATAAACCTTTGGAAAATTCATTTGCAACATAAGTGCATGAGTATTCTCCAAGAGATCGCGATTCTTACGTTCAGCTACACCGTTTTGCTGCGGTGTATAAACGCAACTTGTTTGATGCACAATTCCATCAGCTGCCAAGTAAGATTGCATATCATTAGATGCATACTCCGTGCCATTGTCAGACGGCAATATTTGAATTCTGGCATCAACTGATTTGTAACCATTGCATGAAAAACCTTGAAAACACAGGGAACCTCGCCTTTGGATTTCAATAGGTAAACCCATGGAACTCGAGAATAATCATCAATAAAAGTAACAAAAACTTTGTAACCATCAATAGAATCAAAGAATGGCCCCCAAACATCACTATGAATTATTTCAAACAATTTTTTAGTTTTAGACAACGAAATATCAAACGACAATCTAGTAGATTTTGCAAAGTGACACATATCACACACACCAGAAGCTTTTAGGCACCTTAGAAAATAATTGCAACATAACTGAATATGAAGGATACGCAAGTCAATCACTACTAGAATTTTGAGCTTTCACCACACACCTTTCATAACACTAAACTATAAATGTATCTATTAATATCTACGATCACATCAAATATTAACTTATTTATATCTACTAAAACACTACAAGAGTAGTGTTATTATAACTATTTTAATGTGTCACCCAATAAAATTCTACCATGACATTAGAAATAAGTGTTATAATAAAATTTCAATCAAAACACTAACAAGTGTAATTAAAATTTTATAAGTATCGAAACACAATCAAGTGTTATTTTATTTGTTAATATATTAACTTAAGGTATTAATAGATTACTATGTAAAGTGTATTTTTAATACATATATAATTACATTATTAAATGTAATTTAAAGTCATCTGGTGCTGTGCCACATCGGAAATAAAGAGAATGAATGGGTATTAACTGTAATATTAAAAGAGAAGGATTGGGTTTGGATGCCTATAGGTCAGAATTTCAATAGCCTAAGACTATTTGTATATTGACTTACAAATGACGTCATATACTATCTATTTAAACATATTTTTATGTTTTCAATTATATAATATAATGACAATAATTTTATGATATTATAGTATTATATGAACATTAAAATTGTCATAATAGGTTTTCTATCCAAACCTTTTATTATGTATTAATATGTTAATATATATACACTATATAGCCAACAACCGTGTCATGATAGATGATTTATCATGGTATATACTTGTGTTTTCATATGTTAGTCTAACTCCACACTTTTAATGTATATGTTTACATTAAAAAGTGTCGTGTAATTCAATACACCTTTGGCCACACTGGAATAGATAACACAAAAGTACATGTCGCCATAGATAATATGTCATCAAATATTATCTATTAAAATATTTTCAAGTATTTTAAAAAGTCAAAATTCTAATAGTGAATAGTGCCATACAAAATCTCGGTTAGCACCAGAAGATTGAGAATCCAACAAATCAGATTTGGCACATGACACTTTCGCAGAACAAGGACTTACCAAAACTGAAGCAGCTGAATTTACTAAGGCAGAACTAGCTTCGCCTACTGAATCACGCAACTCCACTGCTTCAGAGTTATCAACTGCATCCACCAATACTGAATCGTGTGATCTTACTGAAGCAGAAATTCCTGTAGCACCAAAACTCATCAGCCGCACAGCAGCAAAACATCCTCACTTTCCACTTTGAAGACAGTATTAGAGGCGAATTATTAGACACCTTCGGACCTGAAATAAAATAGTACAAGCCATGTCTATGGAAACCCTCACCAATCACCTTCTTAGTGAGGCGATCCTTAAAAAAATACATGGTTAGACGTAAAAAGAACCTCGCAATCAAGCATTGAAATTAAACTCTTCATGGATAGCAATTGTAATGGAAAATCAGGCATATATAAAACGGAAGAATCAATCGGAGAAACCAATTGAATTTTTCCCTTGCCCTCGACTGTCACCCCCTTTTCGTTTGCCACTAAAAGCACAGTAGGAGAACCACACAGATGATAATCATGAATAAACATATGACAATTAGAGACATGGTCCGTCGCACCAGAATCCACAATCCATGCATTAGACAAAGAACTGACTTGAAATGCAAAAGTCAAAGCATGAACAATAACTTGGGAATTAGGCACTTTAGTAGCATCCAGAAACTTCGGGAGATGACTCAAAAAAACCGTGAAATTTTCTGCTCCTTTTACAACCTCCCCACCACCAATAGACGATTTCCCTTTATTTTCTTGTAAAAATACCGCAAAGTCGGTCAAGAGATTCGCTGCATTTTAAGACAAGGATTCCAAACTGTGAGCAGTCAAATTTTCCTTGTGTTCACGCCTGCTATCATTCCCACGTTTGTTCCAAACTTAGCTCTCTGCTCAGGATGCAGGTGTCCAACAACGATTGAATGTGTGCCCAGAACAACCACAGTGGCTACACATGCCTTCAACACTTTTCTCTTTCAACCGATCATCCTTGATAATCCGCTTTCCAGAATTTGCATGCATCAAGTATGCAGCATTGTCGGTCGTCAAACCTGTTGAGCGCACAGACCGCTCCGTCTGCACCGCTTCGGCTTCGAGTCTTCAACTCTTCGCCGCTTCTTCGTCGACTCTTGGCTTGACCTCCCGGTTTCTGACTCCCCGGATGATCAGCTCAGATCTCCGGCCTCCTTACTCCACGAAGGAGTTTCGTCTTCGACAGCCACCTCGGAGAATCTCACAGAAGAATCCCGACCCAGCCCCCTAAAATCCCGTCCACTCTTTCTTCTCAGCCTTAACCAAAAGCGATAAGCAGGAACTGATCCTCTATATCGGAAGTGAAAGAAGAGAGACAACAAAAGGGCCGCAAAGACGGAAACCCTAATTTCTTTGGGAGAGAGGAAGTCACAGAGACCAGAAGAGAGCAGCCAATGCAGAATGAACAAATGACTGCTGCGCTCTCCTCAAACCCTTAGGGCATCGCCCGGTTATAAACCAAAAGAGTGTGGGCTGCTTGGTTGCTGGGCCGAGATTGATCTGGAATTCAGAAAGGAAACAAAACAGACGGGGTTTGGGCCAGATTGGGCCAATACCCAATAACATTCTCCACCTTATGTGGTCCAAGATGGCACAGAGATCAGATGAAAGGATTATGGCCGTATTGAGATTCATCATCGCTGATTTTGTCTGATACATCACAAAGGTAATATCCGGCAAACAAAGAGGAATCACAAAGAAACTAGTAACTGTCACAAAGCTGGTTACACTAAGAAAACACAAGTTCAAAAAACATAGAATGTAGTTAGCAAACACAAAGTAAACCAACCACAAGTAGTAGACAAACATAAACTGAAATTAACCAGGGTTTATATTCAAGATACGTTTGTAGGACAAAAGTTTCTCAACAGGAAGACACTTTGTACCCATATCAGCAGGATTAAACTGTGAAGGAATTTTTTCTAGTTTAATGTCACCAGTCTCAACAATATCCCTAATGAAATGGAACCTAACATCTATATGTTTGGTCCTATCATGAAAAACAGGATTTTTGCATAACTGAATAGCTGATTGACTATCTGAGAAAACAGTGACATTTCCTTTTAGAAAACCAATTTCAGACACAATTCGTTTAAGCCAAATGGCTTCCTTAAAAGCTTCAGTAGCAGCAACATACTCAGACTCAGTTGTGGACAATGCAACAATAGACTGCAATTGAGATTTCCAGCTAATACAAGAACCACACAAAGTAAACACATAGGAAGTAGTAGATTTCCTATTGTCCCTATCATTAGCAAAATTGGAGTCTACATAACCAACTAGCTGAATACCCTGAGAACATTTAGAGAAAAACAAGCCATGGTTTGCAGTGGATTTCAAATATCTAAGCAACCATTTAAGAGCATTCCAGTGAGGCAATCCAAGGTTCGACATATATCTGCTCAAGCAACTGACAGCATAAGCAATGTCAGGTCGGGTGCTTACCATGAGATACATAACTGACCCAATAGCACTGGAATAAGCCACAGTTTTCATTTTCTCAATTTCAGAATCAGTTTTAGGGAACTGATCCTTACTTAACACAAAGTGGGAAGCTAAATGAACATTTACAGGAGCAGCACTAAGCATATTAAATTTACTCAACACTTTTTCAATATACAAGGTCTGATTCAGCATCAAAGTAAACTTACTCCTATCCCTTACAATATTAATGCCTAGGATCCTTTTTGCATCACCTAGGTCTTTTATGGCAAAATTCTCACTCAAACATTTCTGAACTTTAACAATAGCATTCAGTGAAGGACTGATAATTAACATGTCATCAACATAGATCATCAAGAACACAGGTTCAGTGGCAGTATCCTTAAAATACAGGCAATGATCACAAACAGATTTATGAAATTTCAGGGAAGACATGCATTTATCAAACTTTATGTTCCACTGTCTAGGCGACTGTTTAAGTCCATACAGTGATTTCCTAAGCAAACACACATAATCTGGTTTCTTAGGATCAACAAATCCTTCAGGTTGAGTCATATAAATTTCCTTATCTAATTCACCATGCAGGAAAGCAGTAGTAACATTCATTTGCTTCATCTCCCAATCATGATGAGCAACAATAGCAAGCATCATTCTAATAGTAGTGAATTTAACAACAGGAGCAAAAATTTCAGAATAATCTACACCTTCTTTTTGTGTGAAACCCTTGGCAACTAACCTAGCCTTAAACCTAACATTTTCAGGTTCTTCTTTAACCTTCAACAGCCACTTACATTCTACCACAGAACAGTTAGTTGGCTGAGGCACTAAAGTCCAGGTTTGATTGACCTTCAAGGAGTCCATTTCACTCTTCATGGCACTGAGCCATTGTTGGGACTCCTTGGACTTAAGTGCTTCTTGGTAGGTTTTAGGTTCATTCAGTTCCAAGATTTCAAACACATAAAATGCAAAGAGAGAAGTGTCATGCACATGGAAGGCGAAATCAGACATACTATCAGCAGTTCTTTTGATAGTTCTCTTACTTCTATCTCTAGCAAGTTGGTAGTTATTCAAATCAGGTGAATTTTGCTCCATGTTATGTCCATGTGATTCACTATTACTATGGGATTCAGATTCAGCAGACATATCAGAAAATTCAGGTTCATTTTCATGATTATTAGGATGCTCCACCTCACTATGAGTGGTACTACTATCATGCTCAGTTGATTCAGATTCAGGTAGCACATTATCATCAGAATCATTGGGATTTTCAGGCAGCATATTCTCATCAGAATTATCAGGAAATTCAGGCAGCGGATTAGCAACAATAGTTCTGGACTCCACCTCAAAAGGAGTGTTCTTAGGAACAGACTCAGACACAGTACTGTTTAAACATGGAAAATCATATTCATTAAAAATGACATCCCTGCTAATGATCACCTTAAACCCTATCTGGCTTCTATCCCATAACCTATATCCTTTTACCCCTTCAGGATATCCTAAGAAAACACATTTCTTAGACCTAGGATTCAGTTTATCAGATTGTTGGTGTACATATGCTGCACACCCAAATACCCTAAGGTGAGACAGATCCAGAGGTTTTCCACTAAGTACTGCTTCAGGACATTTTCCTCCTAAGGGAACCGAGGGTGACCTATTTACAAGATAGGCAGCAGTATGAATTGCTTCACCTCAAAACTTCTTAGACAGACCTGAGGTAGCTAACATGCTTCTAACCTTGTCTAAGAGTGTCCTATTCATTCTTTCAGCAACACCATTTTGCTGAGGATTATAGGGCACAATTTTGTGCCTTCTAATCCCACTATTAACACATAGTTGGTCCATTTCTCTATTACAGAATTCCAGTCCATTATCAGTTCTAAGAGTTTTAACCTTACAATTTGTGTGGTTTTCAACTAAGGTTTTCCACTCCCTAAACTCGGCACAGACTTCAGATTTATGTTCTAAGAGACATACCCAGACTTTCCTAGAGAAGTCGTCAATAATAGACAGGAAATATCTCTTCCCACCATGGGAAGGGATACTAGCAGGACCCCACACATCAGTATGCACATATTCAAGCACAGAAGAGCACTTAGACATTTTAGGATAAGCAGAAACAGGGAAGCTAACCTTATGCTGTTTTCCTAACACACAAGCTTCACAGAAAGGTACAGAAGACACAGAGTCCTTACAAAAATAACCAGATTTCTGCATAATATCAAGCCCTTTATTACTCATATGTCCTAGTCTATTATGCCACAAAGTAGTCATGTCATGACTCACAGCATTCAGGGATTCAGAGAAGGGAACTGCATGACAAATGTACATGTTATTCACTTTTTGTGCTTTGAACAAAATAAGAGAATTTTTCAGAATTTTCATGCAACCATTTCCCTTCTAACCCACTACTTTCTAGTGCAGCAACTGAAAACAGGTTATGACACAAATCAGGAACATGTCTCACATTTTTCATGGTAAATACAGTACCATTTTCAAACTTAAGACACACATCACCAATCACATGCACCTTACACTTTTTACTATCAGCCAATGACACATAGCCAGCATCACAATTCTCATAAGAAGAAAACAGATTCTTAAAAGGAGTCATATGGTAAGTACAACCAGAATCAATAAACCATTCATGTTCAGGCATTTTGCTTAACACAGAGTTAACAACATCACAAACCATAAAGACACTTTCATGCACATTCTTCTCAGAAACAACATTGGCAAGTTCAGGTTTCTTAGGGTTTGGGCATTCCTTAATGAAGTGTCCTGGATTACCACAATTGTAACATACTCTCTTCTTTGACTTATGCCTATTCTTCTTAGCTGGTTTTCCAGATTTATCTTGGTTATTCTTCTTGGAGTGTCTAGACCTACTTTTATATCTACCACGGACAAACAAGGCTTCTCCTGAGTCTTTACTCTGATTACTATTACTCTTATTGTGTTTCAAGTCCAGTTCTTTACTTTTCAAGCCATTTACAACAATGTCAAGTGTAATTTCATCCCTACCATACTTAATAGCAGATTTGACATCATTATAAGAATCAGGTATAGCATTAAGCAACACAATAGGAGTATAGTCATCAATGTGTTTGTCACCAGCCACTTTAATATTATGAACCAGTTTATTAAAGTCGTCCAAGTTTTCATCCATATCCTTAGATAAATCCAGTTTAAAGCGAAAGAACTTTTCAAGCAAAAACAACTTTCCAGGAAGAGAAGTATCAGTATACAAATCATTAAGTTTATCCCACAGTTCCTTTGCAGATTCCACAATACCTACTTTTCTAAGCACAGAGTCAGATAAGTTCAAGTATATAGTGGAACAGGCAGTTTCATTCATCTCATTCTGCATGTCCTTATCCTCATTATCAAGAAAATTACCAGTCACAGCTCTAAACACTTTCTGTTGAATTAAAACACATTTAATTTTCTATTTCCAAATATCAAAATCAGTTTTTCCATTGAAGGGCAGCAAACCATACTGATTAGCACACTGATTGGCAGCCATCACAGACTGCAATGCACACACAGGCACAAGCTAAGGGAAACTAGAAGAGCCACACAGTTCCGAGGTCACTTCTTTGACTGGCAAGGGTCTCTTCTAGCCCTGGACACGACTTTACTAAATAGTAAATACACACAGGAGTTTGGAAACACAACAGCAAGCAATATTCAGAACGTTGATTCAAGGAAGCACAGATCAGATCAACACAAGCACAGATCAGATCAACTTCAGACACAGATCAGATTAACTTGAACACAGATCAGATCAGCTTAAGCACAGATCAGATCAACTTCAAAGAAAAGTAAATCCGGTGGCACTCCGGTACTCCAGGATGTTTAGAACACAATACCTGAGCGGGGATAACCTCATTGGTATCCCAACTGTCATAAATATATATATGTATATAAATTAAATTCTGGTGGCACTCCGGTACTCCAGGGTGTTTAAGAACACAATACCTAAGCGGGAACCACGTTCGGTATCCCGACTTACCTGACCAGTCAAACTTCCGACGATGACGGTCGAGCTTCCGGCGACGCCAGGCGATTCACGGTGAGTGCGATGAGAGCAGAGTACCCCCGTGCTCTGATACCACTGTTGAGCGCACGGACCGCTCCGTCTGCACCACTTCGTCTTTGAGTCTTCAACTCTTCGCCGCTTCTTCGTCGACTCTTGGCTTGACCTCCCGGTTTCTGACTCCCCGGATGATCAGCTCAGATCTCCGGCCTCCTTACTCCACGAAGGAGTTTCGTCTTCAACAGCCACCTTGGAGAATCTCACAGAAGAATCCCGACCCAGCCCCCTAAAATCCCGTCCACTCTTTCTTCTCAGCCTCAACCAAAAGCGATAAGCAGGAAATGATCCTCTATATCGGAAGTGAGAGAAGAGAGACAACAAAAGGGCCGCAAAGACAGAAACCCTAATTTCTTTGGGAGAGAGGAAGTCACAGAGACCAGAAGAGAGCGGCCAACGCAGAATGAACAAATGACTGTTGCGCTCTCCTCAAACCCTTAGGGCATCGCCCGGTTATAAACCAAAAGAGTGTGGGCTGCTTGGTTGCTGGGCCGAGACTGATCTGGAATTCAGAAAGGAAACAAAACAGACGGGCTTTGGGCCAGATTGGGCCAATACCCAATAACAAAACCAAGTCCAGAAGAAGAACCCTCTAGAGTAATGACTTTTCGCCGGACTTTCTCCCGTTGGATTGCCGCACAAATCACTTTCAACGATGACGACTCATCAGTCATGAAAATGTTCTGTCTAAAATCCTCAAACTCAGAACCCAAGCTGGCTAGTAATTGAAACATACGATCCTCTTCTGTGCGTTTCTTCAAGATTCCAGCATCAACACAATACGGATGATACTGAACAACTCGGCAACCTTAGGCTCCATGGAGTGCAAAAGCCACAACATAACTATTTGATCCTTCGAAACCCAACTTTCATATCATTCTGCATCAGAATTGGGCGCTTTCTCCTTGCCGGTGATAAAGCATAATTTTGACCGCCATCTAAGTGCAATGCGACTACCCGGGACCAGGGTAAAAAGTTAAACTCATTCAGAATAATCATAGTTAATCGTTGCGAAGGGTTAGACTCATTTTCTCGGCCACTGCTAGGAAGTTCGAATCCAGCATTCTGACCGTTATCATTCAAGACTATATGCGAAATGAAAACCCGATACAAACAGACGCAGCCAAGATCATTGCTCTGATACCATGAAGAAAGAGTCAATGTTCATATATATTCAAAACTCATAATCAGCAATGTACATACGGTCCTATTTTATAATACAAAATACAAACGTATAAGTGATAAGATAAGTCTAGATAAGCATGATCTCTAAAATGTCTAAGTATAGAATCTTTATCCTAACTACAATATACAACAGCAGTACACGGGATAGTTTACAATATCAGATACTAATGATAGAATAAAAGAAATAGCCTAAAACCAAATTAATATATAGCATTAAAGAAACAACAAAAAACAACTACAATCACACTAATTAATCATATTGGTGATTAACCACTTTAGAAGCTTTTGCATCATGTGGTGGTGGTCGTGGTAGTGGGGGCGTTGCTCTGGCTTTTTTTTTTTTTTTTGGTTGTTACTGATCCAATTCTTCAACACATTTTTATCGATTTCCATTTCAGAGCAAAATTTGACCAAGTCCCTTTGATCGCAGGTTTTTTACTGTCCAACTTATGTTATGAGTGAGTGCTTCCAATTTTTCTCTTTTAATTGCATAGAATATTATTTTTGCCCTTGGTTTGACTTTTTCCACTCGGCGACTCCTCCAATTACATTTAGATTGCAACCATTTCTCAACCATTTCTTACCTGCAACATATATAATTTGAGATTGTGAGTGACTTTAGAGCTAAAATGACGAGAAATGAATTAAAAAACTGTACCATAGTATAGCCACAGATGTCCTGGTATGTTGAAGATTCAGAAAGCTCCACTTCTACTCTTTTATGAAAATTTTGGTGACATTCACATGCAACATAAGAAAGAACGTTTTGTGTTTTATCTAGACTACCAGGCACAAATTCACCGCATCGATATAAAGCATACGAGTTGCATTATAGTATATGGTTCTTTAAGCACTACATGTGTTTGACAACAACTTCTTTTTTTCAAATTGTATGAGTTACTGGTTGCCATGGAGAACCAAATTCTAGAAATGGTAAAATATAAGAAAAATATGTACAATACTAGAACTGAAGTGGCTTTGTAGCAATGAATGAAGAACCAAAATTTTAACTGATTATAAATTGAGAATTAAGCTCAATGTGTCACTATGCATGGCTGTTTAGCGAGAACGTGCTAATGGTGATATTTGGTGTACTGAAATTAAACTTTTAACTTATCGAAAACAGAAAATATTTTGCACGTAAGTCATTTGTCCCTATAGAAACAGTTACAGAAACGAGGTTACTAGCTTTTAACTTCTCAAAAATAGAAAAGATACTGCATGTAAGTCATTTGTCACTATAAAGACAGTTACAGAAATGAGTTAAAAACGAATTTAAAATTGGGTGAATTAGATGTACTTCCTTGTGGTTGGTTAAATTACTGATACCCCTCTCAGGTTCCAAAAATTACATTTAGTGCATTTGACCGAAGTTAAACATCAGAAATGTCAAAAGACAAGAAGGTCTAGTGACTCATTTTTGGAAGAGAGAAATATTCAATTTCTCAAAGAATATGAGATTCGAGGATCAGGTTAGGGAATGAAACAAAAATATGGAGAAGAAATCAACCATATTTTCCTGACTTATATTTTTGGTCGTGCGTGCCAAGGCCGTGAAATTGCCATGTTTATTGCACGACCTACTCACGACCTTGCAATTAACATGGTCGTTGCACGGATTTGTCACACACAGTCATGTTAAATGCTGAATTATGAATATTTAAATGGGGTGTATTATTTACACTTTTTCTTATTCTCCGTCCCTTCTTTCTCAAAAAAGTCTTAAATTTTTTAAATAACGTCCTCCTAATTCTTATCTTTCGCCCCCATTATTATAATACAATTATTATCTTTCTTAACTTCCGCCCCTAAATTTAATATCCCTCCTCCCCCCCCCCCCCTCGGTTTTTAAGAAGTTAAATTACTATCCATCCATTCAAATAAACAGTTAAAAAAATTTAAGCTAAGTCTTCATACTTAGTTTTTCCCCAAAGCCTAAATTAGTTACATAGATGATGACGATCACTTATCAATGAAAGTTGCAATAATCTTGAATTTGAGGCTAGTTAATTATTTCCATCTTCAAAGCCATCTTCTTCCATGAAACTTTCATTTAAGCATCTCCAAGATGATCGACCATGGATTCAATTTCTACATCATTCTCCTCCAATCCAAGCTCATTAGGAGTCTTGTTATGGTTGAAATGATCTACCCTCAAGATAAAATTGGTAGTTCATAATCTATAAAATATTTATGGCAGTAAGAATTCGACCAATTTTTATATGGTATACTTTACTGTATATATTTATTGCTATATTTGGAAATAAATTTATGAGAACTAAGTAATTTTTTAAATAAAAAATTACTTAATTCTCATTATTTTATTTTTAAATTTAGCAATAGTTATATATATTTAGGGTATATAATAGAGTAAATTCCAAATTTGGTCATCACACTATGGTCAGTTTTCAGTTTTGGTCATCATACTTTCAAAACTATTTTTAAGGTCATCATACTTTCATTTTATTTTCAAAAAAGGTCACTCCATCCATATTGGCTGTTAACCCTCTTAACGGAGCCTTTTTTTGAGGGCATTTATGTCATTCTCATTTATTTTGCTACAGTTGTCTTCCTTTCTTTTGTTATATAGACATCAGATCAGGATTATATAGATATCAGATCAGAGAATACTTGACATCAGATCAACAGACTATAGATATCAGATCAAGAATATAAAAGAAATCATACGGTAGAATTAAAACATACTTAACAAGGGAGATCAGATCAGCGAATACTAGACATCAGATCAACAGACTATAGACATCAGATCAAGAATATAAAATAAATCATACAATAGAACTAAAGCATACTTAACAAGGGAGATCAGATCAGGATTATATAGACATTAGATCAGCGAATACTAGACATCAGATCAACAGACTATAGACATCAGATCATGAATATAAAAAAAATCATACAATATAACTAAAACATACTTAACAAGGGAGATCAGATCAGGATTATATAGACATCAGATCAACTGAATGATGTAACGAATGTTTTTTAACTTAAGAATTTGTTTGTATTTGTTTTTTGGATAGTTCATGTGTATAAATTTTTCTTCCAATTCACATCTATTCATGTGAATTTAAGCTGATTTTTTCCACAAAGACAGTCCACCACGTCTCAGAACACTATCACAAAGTCAAAAATAACTAGCACCACGTCCAGAAACGTCTACATCCATGCATGTGAATTTAAGCTGATTTTTTTTTCACAAAGACAGTCCACCACGTCTCAGAACAACTAGCACCACGTCAAAAATAACTAGCACCACGTCCAGAAACGTCTACATCTATTCATGTGAATTTAAGCTGATTTTTTCACATGAATAGATGTAGACGTTTCTGGACGTGGTGCTAGTTATTTTTGACGTGGTGCTAGTTGTTCTGAGACGTGGTGGACTGTCTTTGTGAAAAAAAATCAGCTTAAATTCACATGCATGGATGTAGACGTTTCTGGACGTGGTGCTAGTTATTTTTGACGTGGTGATAGTGTTCTGAGACGTGGTGGACTGTCTTTGTGAAAAACAATCAGCTTAAATTCACATGCATGGATGTAGACGTTTCTGGACGTGGTGCTAGTTATTTTTGACGTGGTGATAGTGTTCTGAGACGTGGTGGACTGTCTTTGTGGAAAAAATCAGCTTAAATTCACATGAATAGATGTAGACGTTTCTGGACGTGGTGCTAGTTATTTTTGACGTGGTGCTAGTTGTTCTGAGACGTGGTGGACTGTCTTTGTGAAAAAAAATCAGCTTAAATTCACATGCATGGATGTAGACGTTTTCTGGACGTGGTGCTAGTTATTTTTGACTTGGTGATAGTGTTCTGAGACGTGGTGGACTGTCTTTGTGGAAAAAATCAGCTTAAATTCACATGAATATATGTGAATTGGAAGAAAAATTTATACACATCAACTATCCAAAAAACAAATACAAACAAATTCTTAAGTTAAAAAACATTCGTTACATCATTCAGTTGATCTGATGTATAGTATTCGCTGATCTGATGTCTATATAATCCTGATCTGATCTCCCTTGTTAAGTATGCTTTAGTTCTATTGTATGATTTCTTTTATATTCTTGATCTGATGTCTATAGTCTGTTGATCTGATGTCAAGTATTCGCTGATCTGATCTCCCTTGTTAAGTATGTTTTAATTCTATTGTATGATTTCTTTTATATTATTGATCTCCCTTGTTAAGGGTATTTGGATGATTTCATTCATTAACTTATTTTATAATCAAATATTATGAATGAAATTTTTTAAATTGTTAGGGGCAATTTTGAAACAGAGAAAGCGGTAAATAAGAATTTAAGGGAGTCAATAAAGATTTCCTATTTAAATTTTAATTTTGCATATCTTAATTTTAATGATACTAAATTAGTCTCTCATCCTGACACAATTCTTTCCTCTATTTTTATGGCTCATTTTTACTAGTTGTCGCACTTCAGACGGTTTTATCTTGAGCACAATTTAGGAAAAAATTTAGAAAAAAAAATCGTGCAATAAAGACAAACATGAATACTCACGGCCATGTATATATTTCGACCGTGATTATTAAGGTCGTGCAACGACTGTGCGTGCAACGACCACGACCAAAAAATATACAGTGGTGTATCTAACAACAAAATATGCCCTAATACCCAAAAAAATCACCCCATACAACCAAATGTTTATGATCATCTAATTTTCGCCTCCACTATTCTTTGTGAGTATTTCGTGCCTAATCAAGGGGCCGGGACCAAAAGGGGGACAAAAATTTAGGGTGTGGACTAAAAAAATTAAAAAAATAGGTGTGTGGATTGAAAGGGGCCTCTCGGATTTGTAAAATCCAAAACACTAATTAATTAAGAGTTTCAGATTTTACAAATCCGAATCAGTTGTAAAAAGAAAAAAAAAAAGAAAAACGGAAGTACAAATTCGAATTTCAAAAATCCAAATTTATTCTTCCTGAAATACTTCTTCAAGACAGTCCACCACGTCCCAGACAACTAGCACCACATCCAGAAATGTCTACATTCATGTGTGTGAATTTAAACTGATTTTTTCACAAAGACAGTCCACCACGTCCCGGACAACTAGAACTACGTCAAAAAAAACTAGCACCACGTCCAGCAACATCTACATCCTTTCATGTGAGTTTGGACGTGGTGCAAGTTGTTCTGAGACGAGGTGAGATGTTATTGTGAAAAAATCAGTTTAAATTCACATGTATGGATGTAGACGTTTTTGGACGTGGTGCTAGTTGTTTGAGACGCGGTGCTAGTTGTATGAGACGTGGTAGACTATCATTGTGAAAAAAAATCAGTTTAAATTCACATGCATGGATGTAGACGTTTTTGTACGTGGTGATAGTTGTTCTGAGACAAGGTGAGATGTTATTGTGAAAAAATCAGTTTAAATTCACATGTCTGGATGTAGACGTTTTTGGACGTGGTGCTAGTTGTTTGAGACGTGGTATACTGTCATTGTGAAAAAAAATTAGTTTAAATTCACATGCATGGATGTAGACGTTTTTGTACGTAGTGCTAGTTGTTCTGAGACGATGTGAGATGTTTTGTGAAAAAATCAGTTTAAATTCACATGTCTGGATGTAGACGTTTTTGGACGTGGTGATAGTTTTTAAGACGTGGTGCTAGTGGTTCTGAGACGTGATAGACTATCTTTGTGAAAAAAATTAGTTTAAATTCACATGCATGGATGTTGACGTTTTTGGACGTGGTACTAGTTGTTCTGAGACGAGGTGATATGTTTTGTGAAAAAATCAGTTTAAATTCACATGTCTGGATGTAGATATTTTTTGTCGTGGTACTAGTGTTTTGAGACGTGGTTCTAGTTGTTCTGAGACGTTGTAGACTGTCTTTGTGGAAAAAAAAATAGTTTAAATTCACATGAATGGATGTAGACGTTTTTGGCCGTGGTGCTAGTTGTTCTGAGACGATTTGATTTGTTGTATGGTCATTTTATTTGTTTTATCTTATTACAACACATACTTACAAGATCATGAACATTTCTAAGAGTTATATGGTCATTTTAATTGTTTTATCTTCACAAAACTCTTGGATCAGAGATCATGAACATTTCTAAGAGTTAAATGGTCATTTTATTTGTTTTATCTCATTACAAGTCTTAGATATGAGATTATAATCATTTATAAGAATTGTATAGCCGTTTTATTTGTTTTATCTTATCAAAACCCTTAGATAAGAGATTATGAACATTTCGGTCCACCTCAGACATTTTTGGACGTGGTTCTAGTTGTTCTGAGACGAGATGAGATGTTTTGTAAAAAATCAATTTAAATTCACATGTCTGGATGTAGACGTTTTTTGGACGTGGTAGTTGTTTGAGATGTGGTGATAGTTTTTTGAGATGTGGTAGACTGTCTTTGTAAAAAAAATGCAGTTTAACTTCACATGAATGGATGTAGACGTTTTTTACCGTGGTGCTAGTTGTTCTGAGACGAGTTGAGACGTTGTATGGCCATTTTATTTGTTTTATCTTGTTACAACACCTACTTACAAGACCATGAACATTTCTAAGAGTTATATGGTCATTTTAATTGTTTTATCTTCAAAAAACTCTTAGATCAGAGATCATGAATGCACAAGGTGTGGAAGTACGACCCATAGAGCTACAAGGTGTACCGTCTCTCATCCCAGATCAGATCGCACAAGGCTTGGTAGAATATATGACCCCGATGGAATGATATGATGTTCATATGTATGTAGTTGTTACAATTGTTTAGAAGTGCTTATAGGTATAGTTGATTATGTGTAGTTGCATTGGTGATTTGGTTAGGTATTGATGTAAAGGTATATGTAATTGGAAGAATTGCTTATTTGATGTTCGATGGATTAAATTTGGGAATTGAATTATGGTCATATCGTATTTGTATATTGGATAGAAGTTTTATGAATATATTATGGTTAGTATATTGGTATAAGTGTTATGGATTGCATTATTGTACTATCTATTCGTTCTTATAATTGTCCATTTTCAATTAAATTCGGATTTAGAAGATCTGAAAATGGTAAGCAGCAGGAATAGTGGTGCGCACTATTCTGGACGTGGTGCTAGTTTAAATTCACATGTCTGGATATAGACGTTTTTGGACGTGGTTCAAGTTGTTTGAGATGTGGTGCTAGTTGTTTGAGACGTGGTGGACTGTCTTTGTGAAAAAAAATCAGTTTAAATTCATATGCATGTATGTAGACGTTTTTGAACTTGGTGCTAGTTTTTCTGAGACGAGACGAGATGTTGTACGGCCAAATCAGTTTAAATTCACATGTTTGGATGTAGACGTTTTTGGACGTGGTGCTAGTTTTTCTGAGACGAGGTGAGATGTTTTGTGAATAAATCATTTTAAATTCACATGTCTGGATGTAGACGTTTTTGGACGTGCTGCATGTTGTTTGAGACGTGGCGCTAGTTATTCTGGGACGTGGTAGACTGTCTTTGTGAAAAAACAAAAATCAGTTTAAATTCACATGCATATATGTCGATGTTTTTTGGACGTGGTGCTAGTTTTTCTGAGACGAGGTGAGATGTTTTGTGAAAAAATCAGTTTAAATTCACATGTCTGGATATAGACGTTTTTGGACGTGTTTCTTGTTGTTTTAGACGTGGTGCTAGTTGTTCTTAGACATGGTAGACTGTCTTTGTGAAAAAAATCAGTTTAAATTCACATGCATGGATGTTGACATTTTTGGACGTGGTGCTAGTTGTTCTGAGACGAGGTGAGATGTTATTGTGGAAAAATCAGTTTAAATTCACATGTCTGGATGTAGACGTTTTTGGACGTGGTGCATGTTGTTTGAGACGTGACGCTAGTTGTTCTGAGACGTGGTAGACCGTCCTCAATATTCGAATTTTTAAAATCTGAAATTTGTTAATTTAATTAATTAGCGTCATTAGTATTTAATTAAAATAGATTTTCTCTTCTTTCGAATTCTTAGAATCCGAATTTTTTGAAATTCGGATTTTAAGAATCCGATAGTCCCCTATATGTTCACACTTTAAAATTTTTCCTCTTTTCAGTCCACACATTTATTTTTAATTCCCTTTTTGGCAAAAATTCGCCTAATAATCAATACAAACAAAAACTTAGTCGGCAAAGGTTTCGAGAGAAACCAGGCTCCTTAAAATTGTTGCACATGTGATGATCTAATGAAATATAATTGGTAGGTAGGTATTCCCAATGATTATCAGAGAACCACGGCCACAGAACAAGGAGACATCAAAAATAGAAAAATGCAAAAATTACTTGCAAATTCTGGATCTATGTCTCTAAATTCTTTCTTCACAAAATTGCAATCTCGGCATAGCAACCCAATTTCTTCATCGAGGTAGAAGTAATGGTTCCCTTTAGAACAAGGATGGGCATGAGCATTAGAAGCAGTTTCTGTTTTGTTGTTATCCTGAAAGTTTTTTTCAGTATCGGCCAAGTAAATATCAGAAATCATATATATATATATATATATATATATATATAAAAGTTCGGAACGCACAAGCAAATGATTTGCATATTCAGATTTGGGTGAAAGAAATATATCTCTGGCTCTGGAGTTGGAGTTAGAGCTGATTCATAATAATATCCATAACCAACTCAACGAACAATCCATCCACCATTTTTTCATGTTCAGAGAACAGTAAACCAAGAAAGTTCAATAGAATTGAGCCAAAAGGTAAAAATTAAGGTGATTAATTTATTAGTCTTTATTTAAAATTCAAAATTGTCTTTCCTATTTTCAGCTAGAATCTGTCTAATAGAAATTCATAGTTAATTTTGAACGTTAAATACTAAAATATGAATATTTAAATTTAAATTTTAAAATTTTGCATACCTGAATTTTAATACTAAATTAGTCATTCTTTTTGGTACCATTCTTTTATCTCTCTCTTCGTTGCCTTTTTTCACTAGTTGTCGCCAACTTTGGACAATTTTACACCAATCATAATTTAGAAAAAATTTTCGAAAAAAGTTGTGCAATAAACACGACCATGAGTAATCACGGTCGCGTATAATTTTTCACCTGTGCGTGCCAAGGCCGTGAAACTGCCTTGTTTGTTGCACAACCTACTCACGATATTAGCACACACAGTCATGTTAAATGCTGAAATGTGAATATTTAAATGGGGTATATTATTTACCATTTTTTTAATTCTCTGTCACCTCTTTTCCAAAAAGTCTATAAATTTCTTAGTTAACACCCACTTTGATTATTATCTTCTACCCCCATAGTACAATACAACCATTACCCTTCTTAACTTCCGGCTTCTTAAATCTAGTATACTCTTGTTTTTTTTTTTTTTTTTTCTCAGAAGTGAAAGTACCATCTATCATTCAAATAAACAGTTAAAAAAATTTAAGGTAAGTCTTCATACTTAGGTTTTTCCATAAAGTCTAAATCAGTTACATAGATGACGACGATCACTCGTCAAAGAAAGCTGCAATAATCTTGAATTTGAAACTAGTTAATTATTTCCATCTTCAAAGCCATCTTTTTCCATGAAAACTTCACTTCATTTAAGCACCTCTAAGATTATCGACAATGGATTCAATTTCGACATCATTCTCCTCCATTCCAAGCTCATTAGGAGTCTTGTTATTGTTGAAATGATCTCCCCTCAAGATAAAATTGGGCAGTATCGTAATTCATAAAATATTTCCGGCACTAAAACTTCAGCAGTTTCTTGATTTGGGTGTCAGGGGAATTAAAAAAAATGTACATTGACTTGTGTAATAACCCAATATAGGAAACATTATCCATAGTATTATTTATTTTATAATTTTGATTTAGTAAATAAGATTATCATTTTAAAATAAAAAGAGTATATGTGATAAAAACTATATTAAATTTTATTATTAGTGAATACTTGTATACTTTTAATTTAATAAATGAAATTTTTATTTTAAGATAAAAACAGTATAGCCAAGAATATCCTGCCCTGTTGAAAATTCAGGAAACTCCACTTCTACTCTTTTATGAATATTTCGATGACAGCCACATGCAACACAAGAAAGAAATTTTGTGTTCTATTCAAACTACCAGGCACATATTCACCGCATCCATCTAAAGCATACGAGTTGCATTCTAGTATATGGTTCTTTAAGCACTCCATGTGCTTGACAACAACATTTTTTTTCAAATTGTCTGAGTTACCGGTTGCCATGCAGAAACATATTTTAGAAATTGTAAAATATAAGAAGAATATGTGCAATACTGGAATGGAAGTGACTTTGAAGCAATAAATGAAGAACCAAAACTTTAACTGATTATAAAATGAGAATTAAGTGCAATGAAGTGACTTTGAACTTTAAATGTTGAAGTATGAATATTTTAATTTTAATTTTTCATATCTGAATTTTAATACTAAATTAGTCTCTCTCTCTCTTTTTTTTTTTTTAATCATTCTTTTCTCTCTCTTTATCTTTTTTTTAACTAGTTGGCACAAATCTTGGACGGTTTTTCACCAACCATAATTTAGAAAAAAAAAAATTAGAAAAACAAATTATGCAATAAACACGACCATAAGTAATCACAGCCGTGTATATTTTTCGATTGTGCGTCCCAAGACCGTGAAACTACCATGTTTATTGCAAGACCTTGCAATAAACACAGCCATTGCACGGCCTTGGCACACTCAGTCGTGTTAAATGCAGAAAATTTTGGTGTCATCCCATTTGGCAAAATCAGGCCAGAGTAGTGGTGAATGCAGAAAACTTTGGTGTCATCCCATTTGGCAAAATCAGGCTAGAGTAGTGGTGGTAATTAAGCGGCTTTGTCCAAAATTCAATATTGTCATTCTTGGATACTGGGGGAGTTCATGGATAAGCACTGCATGTCGGAGAATCAGAAAAATGAGCTTGAAATATGCGATGAAGCTGAACAAAAGCCGCCTGTTCCAACAGCTTATGATTTCCTCTACTTGCCCATGGATTTCCAAAGGAGAATGAACAAAGGTTATGCCTTTGTTAACTTCACCGAGCCCGGAGCTGCCTGGAAGGTTTTCACAAAATACGACAGCCAAAATTCAACATTGTCGTTGTTGTTTGCAGATAACTAAAGATATGTCTAATAGAAATTCATAGTTAATTTTTTACATTAAATGTTGAAATGTAAATATTTAAATTTTAATTTGCATATTTTAATTTTAATACTAAATTAGTCGCTCATTCTGCTACAATTCTTTTTTGCTCTTTATCACCCCTTTTTACTAGTTTATGTTCACCTTGGACTGTTTTACTCTCACCATAATTTAAGAAAAAATTTTAAAAATAAGGTCGTGCAATAAACACAATCTTGAGTAGTCATGGTCGTGTACATTTATCAGCGGTGACTACCCACAATCGTGCAATAAATATGACCATTGCAACGCCTTGGAACGCACAGGCGTTGCACGGCCTTGGCATGCGCAGGGGTTGCACATCCTTGGTACGCACGACCAAAAAATATATATGGCCGTGTCCGATACCAAACTTGTTGTCCTAGTTCAGAACTTTTGAAATATGATAAGAAACAATTTTACACTAAGAGAAATAAAGAAAAATTGTAAAATTCAATAGATGTCAAGATGAGTGGGAACATGATGAAAATAACGTCGATAGTCTGGTGCTCCAACTAGTGATAGCACTGATGATAAATTGTTAGGTTTGGGTTATAAATAAAGTAATGAGTTTAAATGTTTAGTTTAATTTTATCTTTTAAATAAGAAGAGAAAATAATTTTAAAATAATCAATTACCATTAAATTTTAGAAGTTTCACAAAAGTCCAAATTAACTCTTACTTTTTGATCTTGTAAAAATATATGCAATGCCCAACTTTTAGAACAATTACATGAGTTTTTGCTTCTTAGGCGGTTCAAGTACAAAATGGCAAAATTATTTAGTCCGAGTAGTGAAATAATTGCAAAACCAATAGCGAAAATAAAGACGAAAAAAAATACTCATTTTGAAATTAGACCATAGTTAAGAAATCAAAAGAGTAATTTTATTGATAAAAATCTATGATGTTATGATACAAAATAAATTTTAATGACATGTCTATATTCACTTAGCAAAATATGAGATTTCCTAAATTTCCTTGAACATTTTTGGCATTTTGTTCCTATTCAAACATTATTACTTTATTATATCTGCTGTCTATATCCACTCCGACTAATTGAAGCATCGGAATCTAAACTTCGATAAACCCTAGGAAAATTCAATCTAACATTTCCTTATTTTGCAAGTTTGATTTACAATGCCTATAAAAAAAAATTTAGAGTGATTTGTCCAATTAAGAGACATTTCGCTTTTTGAGGTGAAATTTGAAAATGGAAAAAGATTTTTGTTGATAAGACTTGGAGAAATTAGAAGTGCGAATCTAAACATAAGTATAAAAAATCTTGTGAAAACTATAATTGACTATCAGTAGAAAATCCAGTCCCAGACTCATCTAAGTAAATTTCCCTCTAATAGAATACTATTAAAGGTAATATTTATCATTCATATCTCTTGTCAGGATCTTAATTATTCCTAGAAATTTTTCAATCCGATTCTCAGGTGTTAAATTTGCAAATTTTGATGGGAATGTTGTTGGGTATTGGTCCAATCTGGCCCAAAGCCCGGTTGCCTTTCTTCTGAGTCCATACTTACTCTCGGCCCAGCAACCCATTCGGCCCATCCTCTTTGCTTATACCCGGGCGATGCCCTAGGGTATGAGGTAGATGGTCATTTGCTCTCTTTTGTCTTGGCCGCCCTCCCCTCTGGTCTTTGTGACCTTCTCCCTCCCGAAGAAAGTAGGGTTTCATTTTGCGGCCCCTTTTGTTGTCATTCTTCACTCTATTCCGGTATCAAGGACTAGTTCCTGGTTGCCGTTCTTGTTGAGGCTGGGAAGAAAAAGGGAGGATGTGTCTTGAGGAAGGCTGGGTCGAGGAGTTTTCCGGTTGATTCTCCAAGGTGGCGACAGTAGAGGAAACTCCTTCGTGGAGCAAGGAAGCCGGAGATCTGAGCTGATCTCTAGGGGATTCTGAACCAGAAGTCGGACGAATCGGGAGAAGACGAAGCGGTGAAGACGGAGCGGTCCTCCTCCTAACAGTGGTATCAGAGCCGGGTGTCTCCGCTCTCACCTGGAGCTGCTGCGCTCACCGATCATCCTCGAAGGTTCCGCCTTCCAGACTTCGCTTCAGCCGGGCTCAATCGCCCCGCAGCAGGTAAGTCGGGATAGCAAGCACTGGTTCCCGCTCAGGTATAAATCTCTAAAACATCCTGGAGTACCGGAGTGCCACCGGATTTTATTTTTTGTTTTGGGTTTAATTGACGGGATACCAAGGTGCTTATCCCCGCTCAGGTATAAATCTCTAAAACATCCTGGAGTACCGGAGTGCCATCGGATTTAAATTTCTCTGGATTTGTGTTGACTGTTTATATTTCTGGAGTACCGGAGTGCCACCGGATTTATTTTTCTCTGGATCTGTGTTGACTGTTTATATTTCTGGAGTACCGGAGTGCCACCGAATTTATTTTGTATACCCTGTTTTACACTAACCTTGCAGGGCTGGCTGTCGGGATTACCCGATAACCCCCCAGGTACGACCCCCGCATTTGTGTGTGCTATGCTGAACATGCTGGCTGAGGGTTGAGTTTGGTGTAAAAGCAGTGTATTTTTGGGGTTATTACCGGACTCTGTGAAAACACCAAATTTTTGTGAACCTGCTACTCTGAATATGAGTTCTGAATATTGTGTTCTGTTGTGTTTCCAAAACCTGCCTGTATTTACTATTCAGTAAGTAGAGTCCAGGGCTAGAAGGGACCCCTGCCAGTCACTGAAGCGACCTCGGAACTGTGTGGCCCTTCTAGTTTCCCTTAGTGTGTGCTTGTGTGTGCATTGTGGCCTGTGATGGCTGCCAATCAGTATGGTTTACTGCCCTTTAATGGGAAAACTAATTTTGATATTTGGAAACAGAAAATTAAATGTGTTTTAATTCAACAGAAGGTGTTTAGAGCTGTAACCGGTAATTATCTTGATACTGAGGATAAGACCATACAAAATGAGATGAATGAAACTGCCTGTTCCACCATATATCTGAACTTATCTGACTCTGTGCTTAGAAAAGTAGGTATCATGGAATCTGCTAAGGAACTGTGGGATAAACTTGATGATTTGTACACTGATACTTCTCTCCCTGGAAAATTATTTTTGCTAGAAAAATTTTTTCGCTTTAAACTTGATTTATCTAAGGATATGGACGAAAACTTGGATGCCTTTAATAAACTGGTTCAGAATATTAAATTGGCTGGTGACAAACATATTGATGACTATACTCCTATTGTTATGCTTAATGCCATTCCTGATTCTTATAATGATGTCAAATCTGCTATTAAGTATGGTCGAGATGAAATTACACTTGCCATTGTTGTAAATGGCTTAAAGAGTAAAGAACTGGAATTGAAACATAATAAGGGTAATAGTAACCAGAGTAAAGACACTGGAGAAGCTCTGTTTGTCCGTGGTAGATCTAAAAGTAGGTATAAACACTCCAAGAAGAATATCCTAGATAAATCTGGTAAACAAGTTAAAAAGAATAGGAATAAGTCCAAGAAGAGAGTGTGTTACAATTGTGGAAATCCAGGTCATTTTATAAAGGACTGCCCAAACCCCAAGAAACCTGAACTTGCCAATGTGGCTTCTGATATAAAAGTGCATGGAGATGTCCTTATGGTTTGTGATGTTGTTAACTCTGTGTTAATAAAAATGCCTGAGAATGAATGGTTGATTGATTCTGGCTGTACTTACCATATGACTCCTTTTAAGAATCTGTTTGCTTCTTATAAGAATTGTGATGGTGGCTATGTGTCTTTGGCTGATAGTAAAAAGTGTAAGGTGCATGGGATTGGTGATGTATGCCTTAAATTTGACAATGGAACTGTATTTACCATGAAGAATGTTAGACATGTTCCTGATTTATGTCATAATCTGTTCTCAATTGCTGCACTAGAAGGTGGTGGGTTAGAAGGGAAGTGGGGAAACGGTTGCATGAAAGTTCTGAAGAACTCTCTTGTTTTGTTTAAAGCCCTGAAAGTGAATAATCTGTATATTTGCCATGTTGTTCCCTTCTCTGAATCTCTGAATGCTGTGCGTCATGACATGTCTACTTTGTGGCATAATAGACTAGGACATATGAGTAATAAAGGGTTGAACATTATGCAGAAATTTGGTTACTTTGGTAATGACTCTGTGTCTTATGTGCCCTTTTGTGAAGCTTGTGTGTTAGGAAAGCAGCATAAAGTTAGCTTCCCTGTTTCTGCATATCCTAAAATGTCTAAGTGTTCATCTGTGCTTTAGTACGTGCATGCTGACGTGTGGGGTCTTGCGAGTATCCCTTCCCATGGTGGGAAGAGATACTTTCTGTCTATTATAGATGACTTCTCTAGGAATGTCTGGGTATGCCTCTTAGAGCAGAAATCTGAAGTCTATGTCAAGTTTAGGGAGTGGAAGACCTTAGTTGAAAACCAGACAAACTGTAAGGTTAAAACCCTTAGGACTGAAAATGGACTGGAATTCTGTAATAGGGAAATGGACCAACTTTGTGCTGACTGTGGGATTAGAAGGCATAAAACTGTGCCATATAACCCACAGCAAAATGGTATTGCTGAAACAATGAATAGATTACTCTTAGACAAGGTTAGAAGCATGCTAGCAACCTCAGGTCTGTCTAAGAAGTTTTGGGGTGAAGCAATTCACACTGCTGCCTATTTGGTAAATAGGTCACCCTCTGTTCCCTTAGGGGGAAAATGTCCTGAACCTGTATTTTCTGGAAAACCCCTTGACCTATCCAATCTTAGGGTGTTTGGCTGTGCAACATATGCACATCAACAGACTGATAAACTGAACCCTAGATCTAAGAAATGTGTTTTCTTAGGATATCCTGAAGGTGTAAAAGGATATAGGTTGTCGGATAGAAACCAGATAGGTTTTAAGGTGGTCATTAGCAGAGATGTCATTTTTAATGAATCTGATTTTCCATGTTTAAATAGTCCTGTGTCTGAGTTTGTACCTGAGAACACTCATTTTGAGGTGGAGTTCAGGACTACTGTTGCTAATCCTTTGCCTGAACATCCTGATAACTCTGATGAGAACTTGATGCCTGAACCTGATTTGTCTGAGCATGATATTAGTACCACTCACAGTGAGGTGGAGCGTCCTAGTGATCATGAAAATGAATCTGAATCTTCTGATATGTCTGCTGAATCTGAATTCCATGATAATAATAAATTACATGAACAGAATGTGGAGCATAATTCACCAGATTTGAATAGTTACCAACTTGCTAGAGATAAAAGTAGGAGAACTGTCAAGAGAACTGCAGATAGTATGCTTGCTTTTGCCTTTCATGTGCATGATACTTCTCTCTTTGCATTTTCTGTGTTTGAGACCCTGGAACTGAATGAACCTAAGACCTACCAGGAAGCACTACAGTCCAAGGAGTCCCAACAATGGCTCAGAGCCATGAAAAGTGAAATGGACTCCCTAAAGGTTAATCAGACCTGGACTCTAGTGTCTCTGCCAACTAATAGTTCTATTGTTGAATGTAAATGGTTGTTTAAGGTTAAAGAAGAACCGGAAAATGTTAGGTTTAAAACAAGGTTAGTTGCCAAGGGATTCACACAGAAAGAAGGTGTAGATTATTCTGAAATTTTTGCCCCTGTTGTTAAATTCACTACTATTAGAATGATGCTTGCTCTTGTTGCTCATCATGATTGGGAGATGAAGCAAATGGATGTTACTACTGCTTTCCTACATGGTGAATTAGATAAGAAAATCAATATGACTCAGCCTGAAGGTTTTGTTGATCCTAATAAACCTGACCATATATGTTTGCTTAGGAAAGCACTGTATGGACTTAAACAGTCCCCTAGACAGTGGAACATTAAATTTGATAAATGCATGTCTTCTCTGAAATTTCAAAAATCTGTGTGTGATCACTGTTTATATTTCAAGGATACTTCCTCTCAACCTGTGTTCTTGCTGATCTATGTTGATGACATGTTAATTATCAGTCCCTCTCTGAATGCTATTGTGAATGTTCAGAAATGCCTGTGTGACAATTTTGCCATGAAAGACCTAGGTAATGCAAAAAGAATCTTAGGCATTAACATTGTTAGGAATAGGAGTAAATTTACTTTGACATTGAATCAGACCTCATATGTTGAAAAGGTTTTAAGTAAATTTAACATGTTTGGTGCTGCTCCTGTAAATATTCCTTTAGCTTCCCATTTTGTGTTAAGTAAGGACCAGTCCCCTAAAACTGCTCCTGAAATTGAGAAAATGAAATCTGTGCCTTATTCCAGTGCTATTGGGTCAATTATGTATCTCATGGTGAGCACTCGACCTGACATTGCCTATGTTGTCAGTTGCTTGAGCAGATATATGGCGAACCCTGGATTGCCTCACTGGAATGCTCTTAAATGGTTACTTAGATATTTGAAATCTATAGTGAATCATGGTTTACTTTTCTCTAAATGTGCTCAGGGTACTCAGTTAGTTGGTTATGTTGATTCTAATTTTGCTAATGATAGAGACAATAGGAAATCTACTACTTCCTATGTGTTTACTTTGTGTGGTTCTTGCATTAGCTGAAAATCTCAACTGCAGCCTATTGTTGCACTGTCCACAACCGAGTCTGAATATGTTGCCGCTACTGAAGCTTTTAAGGAAGCCATTTGGCTTAAACGCATTGTGTCTGAAATTGGTTTTCTAAAAAGTGAAGTCACTGTTTTTTCAGATAGCCAATCAGCAATCCAATTGTGCAAGAATCCTGTATTTCATGATAGAACCAAGCATATAGATGTTAGGTTCCATTTTATTCGTGATATTGTTGATACAGGTGATATAAAGCTAGAAGAAATTCCTTCACAATTTAATCCTGCTGATATGGGTACAAAATGTCTTCCTGTTGAGAAACTTTTGTCTTGCAAACACATTTTGCATATAAACCCTGGATAACTTACTTTTATGTCTGTCTACTGCTTGTGGTTGGCTTACTTTGTGTTTGATAACTACATTCTATGCTTTTGAATTAGTTTTTTCTTAGTGTAACCTGCTTTGTGATTGTTACTAGTTTCTTTGTGATTCCCCTTTGTGTGTCGGGTATTGTCTTTGTGATGTATCAGGTGAAATCAACATTGATGAATCTCAATACGGCCAAAATCCTTTCCATCTGATATCTGTGCCAGCTTGGACCACATAAGGTGGAGAATGTTGTTGGGTATTGGTCCAATCTGGCCCAAAGCCCGGTTGCCTTTCTTCTGAGTCCATACTTACTCCCGGCCCAACAACCCATTCGGCCCATCCTCTTTGCTTATACCCGGGCGATGCCCTAGGGTATGAGGTAGACGGTCATTTGCTCTCTTTTGTCTTGGCCGCTCTCCCCTCTGGTCTTTGTGACCTTCTCCCTTCCAAAGAAACTAGGGTTTCATCTTGCGGCCCCTTTTGTTGTCATTCTTCACTCTATTCTGGTATCAAGGACTAGTTCCTGGTTGCCGTTCTTGTTGAGGCTGGGAAGAAAAAGGGAGGACGTGTCTTGAGGAAGGCTGGGTCGGGGAGTTTGCCGGTTGATTCTCCAAGGTGGCGACAGTAGAGGAAACTCCTTCATGGATCAAGGAAGCCGGAGATCTGAGTTGATCTCTAGGGGATTCTGAACCAGAAGTCGGACGAATCGGGTGAAGACGGAGCGGTCCTCCTCTTAACAGGGAATTTACATGAATTTAGGAATAAATGTCTTGTAATTGTTTGACTCATTTTTGGAAGAAAGAAAAGTTCAATTTCTCAAAGAAATAGGAGATTTGAAAATTATGTTAGGAAAGGAAACAAAACTAGGGAGAAGAAATCAACCATATTTTCCTGGCTTAGATTCAAAATCAGTTAAAGAAAATGAAAAGGTAGTCTAAAAGGATGTCTCTAACCAAAAAAATCACCAAAGCAAGAAAAATTAGGAGAGAGGGTATATTTTGCACTTGCTGTCATATGGTATTTTCAGCAAAAAGTTTGTTTTTCATGGTGGAAGGACAACCAACGAACCCTATGACCTAATTTTCACAAAAAAACATCAACTTTCCCTTATATCTTGCATGGTTAAGGCTTGGAATAAGCCCCGAGAACCTGTAAAGGAAGGAAGTTCAATAGAATTGAGTCTAATGGTAGTAATTAAGCGGCTTAATTTATTAGCCTTGTTTAAAATTCAACATTGGCTTTTTTGTTTGAGGCTAACTAAGGATATGTCTAATAGAAATGGCCAGGGATATTGCCAAAGCAATTTTTAGCTGTCAGATCATAATTTGCTCTTCTTTCTCATACTACCCTTATCTAGTTAAACACATTTGCTAACTTGTCTTCTTCATAATCTCTCCCAAAATCCGTTCACGTTCTATTTTCGTATATCAGAATCAAGCTCCTTACAAATTTTAGCAATTCCCCCCCAAAATAATAAATAAATTAATTGTAAAATATTTTATTAATCAGTTTAAAATCAACACTGTTGGTTCAGCAGCATAAGTTTTCTTTTTCTGGGGAAGAACAAAAAGGTTCGTTTATTCTCAAATCATATGATTGAAATATAAATCGATCCACGTTTTCTTTCGTTAAATGTATTTCGTGTCAAAATGCAAACTTTGAGTACGATTCTTCTGTTATTCAGTAGCTCCATGATGAATTGACGGCCTTTTCCGATCCCAAATTTTTAAATGGAACCAGTGACAGTTAAATTAACGCACATATTTATGTAATATTTACAATCAATTAGTTTCCATTTCTTACAAAAGTAAAACATTATGGGGAAAATCTAATAAGTAGAAACTAAAAGAAATTGAAGACATGTCCATGGGGTGAATGATGGAATTACGTCATATATATCTTGCATCAGTTAAGGTTGATATTGGGTAACATAAATGGTTTGTTTTATAATGTTGGCAGGGGTTAGCAAAGGAGACTTGAAGGTGCGGGTGGAAGGTTTGCACATGCTGCATCTTTTTAAATTATTGTGGAAAAGAGACGAATCAAGAGGAGGGTAGAGATGATAAGCGGCGCAGGCTGGAGCTTCCTAGTGGGAGGTTTTTGAGGAGGTTCCGGCTACCAGAAATACTGCTGATAGCAACAGCATCATCATCGGGTTTGAGAACAGAGTGTTAGACTGCAGTTGTGCCCAAAGAGCAGACTCAGGAGTCAGAAAGATTTTTTTTTTTTTTTTTAATACTGTTTTAGGAACTGGAGTATCATTAGTACGTTCCTTCCAACATTGCATTTTGTATTCTGAGTTTTCAAAAGCCTGCTTCAACTGTTTTGGGATCTCTCAAAATTTTCAGAAGATATTAATTAAACCCAAGGAATAGCTGAAAACAAATTGCTGAAAAAATCTAATTTGAACATACTCCATTTGTCTCAAAAGGATAATGCTTCTGAACCAACAATATTGACCTTGAACTGATGATTACAAAAATCATGTTGGACTTGTAGAATTTGCTTGACAGAATCCATGGACAGAGAGCTGCACCATTTCATCTCAATTGACTGCAGGGAGAAAATTTCTTGGGAGGGGAATTGTTAAAATTTTGGAGGAGATCGAGTGAATGGATTTTGGGAGAGATCAACAAGAAGAAAAGTTAACAAATGTATTTAACTATATAAGGGTAGTATAGGAAAGAAGAGCAAATTATGCTCTGGCAGGTAAAATTTGCTCAGACAATATCGCTGGCCAATAGAAATTCACAGTTAATTTTAAATATTAATGCTGAAATATGAATATTTAATATTTAATTTTGTATATCTGAATTTTAATACTAAATTAGTAGTGATTTTTACAAATTATACTATATACCTATAGGTATATTTAGCTATTACTATATTTAGAAATAAAGTCATGACACTCAACAATGGAAGAAATTTGAATTAATCATTACGTTGAGTTATCATCACTTTATTTCTAAACATAGTAATAGGTACATGTACAGGTATATGGTATAATTTATGAGTTCTTTTCATTCTTTTTTCTCTCTTTATCTCCATTTTCTACTAGTTTTCGCCAACTTTGGACGATTGTACACTAACCATAATTTAGAAAAAAAATTAGAAAAAATAAGTTGTGCAATAAACACGAAAATGAGTAATCACGGCCGTGTATAATTTTTGGCTGTGCGTGCCAAGTCTGTGAAACTGCCTTGCACGACCTACTCACGAGCTTGGCACACACGGTGATAGTCAATGCTGAAATGTGAATATTTAAATAGTGTGTATTATTTACCATTTTTCTTATTCTCCATCACCTCTTTCCAAAAAAGTCCATAAATTTCTTAGTTAATGCCCTCCTTAATTCTTATCTTCTGCCCTCCATTATCACAATACAACCATTATCTTTCTTAACTTCCGCCCCTCAAATCTAGTATACTATTTTATTTTATTTTTAGAAGTGAAAGTACCATCCATCTATTCAAATAAACAGTTTTAAAAAATTCAAGGTAAGTCTTCAAACTTAGGTTTTTCCCCAAAGCCTAAATCAGTTACATTGATGATGACGATCACTCATCATTAAAAGCTGCAATAATCTTGAATTTCAGAATAGTTAATTATTTCCATCTTCAAAGCCATCTTCTTCCATGAAAACTTGATTTAAGCACCTTCAAGACCATGGATTCAATTTCGACATCATTCTTGTTATGGTTGAAATGATCTCCCCTCAAGATAAAATTGGGTAGTCTCGTAATTCATAAAATATTTCTGGCACTAAAACTTCTACTCTTTTATGAAAATTTCAGTGACAGCCACATGCAACACAAGAAAGAAAGTTTTGTGTTCTATCCAGACTACCAGGCACAAATTCACCGCATCCATCTAAAGCATACGAGTTGCATTCTAGTATATGGTTCTTTAAGCACTCCATGTGCTTGACAACAACATTTTTTTTTTCAAATTGTCTGAGTTACTAGTTGAATGGAGAAACAAATTCTAGAAATAGTAAAATATAAGAAGAATATGTGGAATACTGGAATGGAAATAACTTTGAAGCAATGAATGAAGAACCAAAACTTTAACTGATTATAAAGTGATAATTAAGTGCATTGTATCACTCTACATGGTTGTTTAACGAGAACGTGCTAATGGTGACATTTGGTAGACTGAAATTAAACTTTTAACTTCTCGAAAATAGAAAATATTTTGCATGTAAACCATTTGTCCCTATAAAAATAGTTATGAAAACGAGGTTGCTAACTTTTAACTTCTCGAAAACAGAAAAGATACTGCATGTTTGTCACCATAAAGATAGTTACAGAAATGAGTTAAAAATAAATTTAAAATTAGGTGAATTAGATGTACCTCCTTGTGGTTTGGTCAAATTACTAATACCTCTCTCAGGTTCCAAAAATTACATTTATTGCCCTTGACCGAAGTTAAACATCATAAAATGTCAAAAGACAAAAAGGTCTGGTGACTCATTTTTTGAAGAGAGAAATATTCAATTTCTCAAAGAAATAGGAGATTCAGGTTAGAAAAGGAAACAAAACTAGGGAGAAGAAGTCAACCATATTTTCCCGAACTATATTTTCAGTCATGTGTGCCAAGGCCGTGAAATTGCCATGTTTATTGCACGATCTACTCACGACCTTGAAATTAACACGGTCGTTGCACGGATTTGTCACACACAGTCATGTTAAATGTTGAATTGTGAAAATTTAAATAGGGTGTATTGTTTACACTTTTTCTTATTCTCTGTCCCATCTTTCCCAAAAAGTCATTAAATTTCTTAGTTAACGCCCGCCTAATTCTTATCTTTCGCCTCCATTATTACAATACAACAATTATCTTTCTTAACTTCCGCCCACAAATTTAATATTCCCCCTTTTTTTTAAGAAGTTCAAGTACCATCCATCCATTCAAATAAACAATTAAAAAAATTTAAGGTAAGTCTTCATACTTAGTTTTTCCCAAAGCCTAAATCAGTTACATAGATGATGACCATCACTCATCAATGAAAGCTGCAATAATCTTGAATTTGAGACTAGTTAATTATTTCCCTCTTTAAAGCCATTTTCTTCCATGAAAACTTCATTTAAGCACCTCCAAGATGATCGACCATGGATTCAATTTCGACATCATTCTCCTCCAATCCAAGCTCATTAGGAGTCTTGTTATGGTTGAAATGATCTCCTCTCAAGATAAAATAGGGTAGTTCGTAATCCAGAAAATATTTGACTTCGGCCAATTTTTATTCTATTACTATATTTGGAAATAAAGTAATGAGAATTCAGCAATTTTCTAAATAATCAATTAAAAATTTGCTGAGTTCTTATCTCTTTAATTTTAAATTTAGTAATATGTATACATATACTTACCGTATATATAATATAATTTGCGAACTTCGACAGTTTCTTGATTTGGAGTCACACTTAAACTTGTAGTAAGTTACTTTCCCATCCTGACTTCTAACAGTAATGGCAACATGGGTAGCAATGAGCATGGCTTCCTGGGTAGTCTCTCCGTTATTTTTCCGTTCTGCACCGATATATGCACAACAGCACAGAGATCAAGAGGTAATTTAATGAAAATTAAAAATTAAAAAAATATTAATATAAATTATAATTTTTCCATTATACAATTATTAAATATAAAAATTAATACTAATTAATTGAATAATAAAAATTTAAAAAAATAATATACGTATACTAAAATTAAAAAATTAATTTTTACAGTATTACAAATTAAAAATATTTACTGCTTCAAAAACAAATTAAAAATATTTACGATATTTATCAATATAAATAATAAAAATTTCAAAACATTAGATTATTTTTTAATAATAAAATTAATAATAGTACAAAAAATATTGATGGTAAAAGATAATATTTATTTACCGTGGTGGTCTCAATATTCTTGTAATTAATTATTTAAGGTAACATGACATGAGCCCTCAAAGTAATTATTTAAGGATATTTAAGATAATTATTTAAGGTAATTATTTTTAGGGTGGAATTAATATTAAATATTTTGGATAAATTGTGTAAGGGTATTTGGAAGATTTCATCCATTAACTTATTTTATAATCAAATATTATGAATGAAATTTTATAAATTGTTAGGGACAATTTTGGAATAGAAAAGGCCGTAAATAAGAATTTAAGGGCAGTAAATAAAGATCCCCTATTTAAATTTTAATTTTGCATATCTTAATTTTAATGATACTAAATTAGTCCCTCATCCTTTTTATGGTTCATTTTTATCGTGGTGGCACACTTTTACCCTAACTACAATTTAAAAAAAAAATTAAGAAAAGAAAGTCATGAAATAAACATAACCATGAATACTCACAACCATGTATATATTTCAACACGGTCAAAAAATATACAGCGTTGTATCTAACACCAAAATATGCCCTAATACCAAAAAAAAAATCACCCCATACAACCAAATGTTTATGATCATCTGCTTTTCGCCTCCATTATTCTTTGTGAGTATTTGGTGCCTAATCAAAATAAACAAAATCTTAGTCGGCAAAGGTTTGGAGGGAAACCAGGCTATATATTCATTGGTAGGTAGATACTGCCATGGATTATAAGGGAACCACGGAACAAGGAGACATCAAAACAAGAAAAATGCAAAAATTACTTGCAAATTCTGGATCTATGTCTCTAATTTCTTTCTTCATATAATTGCAATCTGGGCATAGCAACCCAATTTCTTCATCCAGGTAGAAGTAATGTTTCCCTTTAGAACAAGGATGGGCATGAGCATCAGAAGCAGTTTCTGTTTTGTTTTCATCCTGGAAGTTTTTTTTAGTATTGGCCAAGTAAATATCAGAAATCATATATATAAAAGTTCCGAATGCACAAGCAAATGATTTTCATATTCAGATTTGGGGTGAAAGAAATATATCTCTGGCTCTGGAGTTGGAGTTAGAGCTGATTCATAATAATATCCATAACCAGCTCAACGAACAATCCATCCACCATTTTTTAATGTTCAGAGAACAGTAAACGAAGGAAGTTCAATAGAATTGAGCCTAATGGTAATAATTAACTGCTTAATTTATTAGCCTTTATTTAAAATTCTAAATTGTCTTTCCTATTTTCAGCTAACTATAGATCTGTTTAATGGAAATTCATGGTTAATTTTGAACATTAAATACTGAAATATGAATATTTACATTTTAATTTTGCATACTTGAATTTTAATACTAAATTAGTCGTTTTTTTTTTTTTTTACCATTCTTTTATCACTCTCTTCATTGCCATTTTTTAATAGTTGTCGCCAACCTTGGACAGTTTTACACCAAACATAATTTAGAAAAGAATTTAGAAAAAAGTTGTGTAATAAAAACAACCACGAGTAATAATGGTCGTGAATAATTTTTGGTTTTGCGTGCCAAGGCCGTGAAACTGCCACGTTTATTGCACGACCTACTCACAAATTTAGCATAGTCATGTTAAATGCTAAAATGTGAATATTTAAATAGAGTATATTATTTACCATTTTTCTTATTCTTGGTCCCTTCTTTCCCAAACAGTCCATAAATTTCTTAATTACACCCTCATTAATTCTTATCTTCCGCCCCTCATTATCACAATACAACTGTTATCTTTCTTAACTTCCGCCCCTCAAATCTAGTATGCAAGCCTAAATCAGTTACATAGATGATGACGATCACTCATCAAAGAAAGCTACAATAATCTTGAATTTGAGACAAGTTCATTAGTTCCATCTTCAAAGCCATCTTCTTCCATGAAAACTTCACTTCATTTAAGCACCTCCAAGATGATCGACCATGGATTCTATTTCGACATCATTCTCCTCCAATCCAAGCTCATCAGGAGTCTTGTTATGGTTGAAGTGATCTCCCCTCAAGATAAAATTGGATAGTCTCGTAATTCAGAAAATATTTCTGGCACTAAAACTTCAGCAGTTTCTTGATTTGGGTGTGAGGGGAATTAAAATAAAAATGTACTTTGACTTGTGCAATAACCCATATAGGAAACATTATCCATAGTATTATTTATTTTATAATCTTGATTTAATAAATAAGATTATCCTTTTAAGATAAAAATAGTATATGTGATAAAAACTACATTAATTTTTATTATTAGTGACTACGTGTATAATTTTAATTTAATAAATAAAATTTTTATTTTAAGATAAAAAGAGTATAGTCACAAATATCCTAGCCTGTTGAAGATTCTGGAAGCTCCATTTCTACTCTTTTATGCAAATTTCGATGACAGCCACATGCAATACAAGAAAGAATGTTGTGTTCTTTCGAGATTACCATGCACAAATTCACCGCATACGAGTTGCATTTTAGTATATGGTTCTTTAAGCACTCCATGTGCTTGACAACAACGTTTTTTTTTTTTTTCAAATTGTCTGAGTTACTGGTTTCTATGGAGAAATAGATTCTAGAAATGGTAAAATATAAGCAGAATATGTGCAATACTAGAATGGAAGTGAATTTGAAGCAATGAATGAAGAACTAAAACTTTAACTGATTATAAAGTAAGAATTAAGTGCAATGAAATGACTTTGAACATTAAATGTTTAAATATGAATATTTTAATTTTAATTTTGCATATCTAAATTTTAATACTATATTAGTTTTTTTTTTTTTTTTGTACCATTCTTTTCTCTCTCTTTATCTCCATTTTTTTACTAGTTGGCGAGAATGTTGGACGGTTTTCACCAACCAAAATTTCGAAAAACAAATTGTGCAATAAACACGACCATAAGTAATCACATTCGTGTAAATTTTTCGGTCGTGCGTGCCAAGATCGTGAAATTGCCATGTTTATTGCACGACCTACTCACGACCTTGCAATAAACACAGCCGTTGCATGGCCTTGGCACACTCAGTCGTGTTAAATGCAGAAAACTTTGGTGTCATCCCATTTGGCAAAATCAGGCCATAGTAGTGGTGAATGCAGAAAACTTTGGTGTCATCCTATTTGGCAAAATCAGGCCATAGTAGTTGTGGTAGTTAAGCGGCTTTGTCCAAAATTCAATATTGTCTTTCTTGGATACTGGTGGAGTTCATGGATAAGCATTGCATGTCGGAGAATCAGAAAAATGAGCTTAGAATATGCGATGAAGCTGAACAAAAGCCACCTGTTTGAACAGCTTATGATTTCCTCTACTTGCCCATGGATTTCCAAAGGAGAATGAACACAGGTTATGCCTTTGTCAACTTCACCGAGCCCGGAGTTTCCTGGAAGGTTTTCACAAAATACGGGCCAAAAACATTGTCTTTCTTGTTTGCACTAACTAAAGATATGCTAATAGATATTCATAGTACGTTAAGTATTGAAATGTAAATATTTCAATTTTTATTTGCGTATTTGAATTTTGACGCTAAATTAATCGCTCATTCTGATACAATTTTTTTCTCTCTCTTTATCGACCCTTTTTACTAGTTTCCATCCACCTTGGACGGTTTTACTCTCACCATAATTTAGGAAAAAAATTTCGAAAATAAGGTCGTGCAATAAACACAGTCATGATTAGTCACGATCGTGTACATTTGTCAACGGTGACTACTCAAAATCGTGCAATAACTATGGCCTTGCAACTCCTTGGCACACACCGGCGTTGCACGGCCTTGGCATGCTCAGGCGTTGCACATCCTTGGCACGCACAACCGAAATGTATATATGGCCATGTCCGATGCCAAAACTAGTTGACCCAATTCAAAAATTTTGAAATATGATAAGGAATAATTTTACACTAAGAGAAATAAAGAAAAAGTATAAAATTCAATATATGTCAAGATGAGTGGGCACATGATGAAAATAACGTCGATAGTCTAGTGCTTCCACTAGTGATAAGCACTTATGCTAAATTGTTAAGTTTGGAATAGAAATAAAGTAATGGGTTTAAATGTTTAGTTAATTTGATCTTTTAAATAAAAAGAGAAAATAATTTTAAAATAATCTGAAGAAAGAATGTTCTTCTGTAGTATATCCTGAAATCATAAAAAACAACGTACTTGAAATCCTATCTTATAGTACATACAACTTCAAGATAGACTTTCGGGATAAGATAAGCTGATAAAACCAATCATATCATATCTACTGACTAATTCAAATACAATTAAATTATGGGGGTTACTAGTTACCGCCCCAGCAACTGGGGCGGTAACCTTAGAATTTTACTAATATAATCTTATAATAATATATTAATATAATAAAAATAATAGATTTAAAAATATTAAGTTTTTATTAACCCACCCTCTCCCCGACCCACCCTCTCCCCATCACCCCCCCCCTTCCCCCCGGCAACGCCTCACTCACTGCGCCTCTCCCGCCTTCCCCCAAATCGCCCCGGCAACACCTCCCTCGAAAACCCTAACGATTCCACCCCCCGGCGACGCCTCACTCGAAACCCTCCACCGTGCCCCACCCGCCTTCCCCCAAATCGCCCCGGCGACCCCTCCCTCGAAAACCCTAACGGTGGCCGAAATTCCTTCACTGCGGAACAGACTATACTAGACATCAGATCAGATAATACTAGACATCAGATCAACAGACTATAGATATCAGATCAAGAATATAAAAGAAATCATACAACAGAATAAAAACACTTAACAAGGGAGATTAGATCAGGATTATATAGACATCAGATCAGAAAATACTAGACATCAGATCAAGAGACTATAGATATCAGATCAAGAATATAAAAGAAATCATTCAGCAGAACTTAAATATACTTAAAAAGGGAGATCAGATCATGATTATATAGACATCAGATCAGCGAATACTTGACATCAGATCAACAGACTATAGATATCAGATCAAGAATATAAAAGAAATCATTCAGCAGAACTTAAACATACTTAAAAAGGGAGATCAGATCATGATTATATAGACGTGGTGTTAGTTGTTTTTTACGTGGTACTAGTGTTCTGAGACGTGGTGGGCTGTCTTTGTGAAAAAATAGCTCAAATTCACATGCATGGATGTAGACATTTTTGAACGTGGTGCTAGTTGTTTTTGACGTGGTGCTAGTGTTCTGAGACGTGGTGGGCTGTCTTTGGGAAAAAATAGCTTAAAAAGAGAGATTTATAACATAGAAAAAGATTTATATCAGATCAAGAATCATTCAAAAACATATAAATCTTTTTCTATGTTATAAATCTCCCTTTTTAAGCTATTTTTTTCCCAAAGACAGCCCATCACGTCTCAGAACACTAGCACCACGTCAAAAACAACTAGCATCACGTTCAAAAACGTCTACATCCATGCATGTGAATTTGAGCTATTTTTTCACAAAGACAGCCCACCACGTCTCAGAACACTAGCACCACGTCAAAAACAACTAGCACCACGTCTATATAATCATGATCTGATCTCCCTTTTTAAGTATGTTTAAGTTCTGCTGAATGATTTCTTTTATATTCTTGATCTGATATCTATAGTCTGTTGATCTGATGTCAAGTATTCGCTGATCTGATGTCTATATAATCATGATCTGATCTCCCTTTTTAAGTATGTTTAAGTTCTGCTGAATGATTTCTTTTATATTCTTGATCTGATATCTATTGTCTCTTGATCTGATGTCTAGTATTTTCTGATCTGATGTCTATATAATCCTGATCTGATCTCCCTTGTTAAGTGTTTTTATTTTGTTGTATGATTTCTTTTATATTTTTGATCTGATATCTATAGTCTGTTGATCTGATGTCTAGTATAGTCTGTTCCGCAGTGAAGGAATTCCGGCCACCGTTAGGGTTTTCGAGGGAGGGGTCGCCGGGGCGATTTGGGGGAAGGCGAGAGGGGCGCGGTGGAGGGTTTCGAGTGAGGCGTCACCGGGGGGTGGAATCGTTAGGGTTTTCGAGGGAGGGTTGCCGGGGCGATTTGGGGGAAGGCGGGAGGGGCGCGGAGGAGGGTTTCGAGTGAGGCGTCGTCGGGGGTGGAATTGTTAGGGTTTTCGAGGGAGGTGTTGCCGGGGTGATTTGGGGGAAGGCGGGAGAGGCGCGGTGAGTGAGGCGTTGCCGGGGGGAAAGGGGGGGTGACGGGGAGAGGGTGGGTTAATAAAAAATTAATATTTTTAAATTTATTATTTTTATTATATTAATATATTATTATAAGGTTATATTAGTAAAATTCCAAGGTGTGGTAACCAGTAATTATATTAAATTATACATGGTAATTCTATACACCCCCTTCAAGCCGGATCCAGCAAATTTATGGAGCCGAGCTTGCCAAGTAACCTACGAAACTACACTGTAGAAAGAGTTTTTGTAAAAACGTCAGTCAACTAATCCGAGCTACGAATATAGCTGGGTACGATGAATTTAGACTGAACCAAATCTCGGATAAAGTGACAATCCACTCCAATGTGCTTAGTCCTCTAGTGGAAGACTGGATTAACTGCCATATGCATGGCTGCTTGGTTATCGCAAAACAAAATAGATAGAGTAACAAACGAACAACCAAGATCCATCAACAAAGAATTGAGCCAAAAAATTCACAAGCAGCAGCTGTCATAGCTCGATATTCTGCCTCAACACTAGAACGAGCAACAACATGCTGCTTCTTACTCTTCCAAGATACCAAATTTCCACCAACGAACACACAATAACCGGTAGTAGATCGACGGTCCAAAACATTACCAGCCCAATCCGAATCTGTATAACCAATGATGTTAGTGTGACCATGATTAGCCATCAATAGTCCTCGGCTGATTGTCCCTTTCAAGTAGCGAAGAATTTGCTTACCCAACTGCATGTGATATTCCTATGAGCGTGCATAAATCGACTAACCAAACTCACTGCATACGTAATGTCCGGTCTCGTAATTGTAAGATAGATTAACCTGCCAACGAGTCGTTGATACTCTTAGGGTGACAATAACAATCGACCCGCAGTTTGCAACCAGAGCTTTCTATCTAATAGCGTGGGTACATGCTTAGCAGAAACCAACTCGACATCGTGAAGTAGATCAATAATATACTTGCGCTAATTCAAAAAAAAAAAAAAAAAAAGACCTTTAGACGATGTAGCCATTTCAATTCCAAGAAAATACTTTAAAGCACCAAGGTCCTTGACAGGAAACCGAGCTTGAAGCTGTTTCTTCAAATTTGAGATAGACTGGGACTGACTTCCAGTAATAATCAAATCATCAACATAGATGAGTACAACCAATACCTCCTGGCCACACCGACGAATATACAAGGATGAATTAGCCATACTCTGAGTAAAACCAATATTTTCAAGCGTAAGACTCAGCTACGCATGCCAGGCACGCGGACTCTGCTTCAACCCATAAATTGACTTATGCAAACGACAGACAAGATCAGACTCATGAGCTTGAGGATGACCAGGTGGAAGCCGCATATAGACCTCCTCATCAAGTTTGCCATGCAAAAAAGCATTCTTGACATCTAACTGAGACAACTCCCAACCATAATTAACGGCGATAGATAGTAACACCTGAACTGTAGTCATTTTTGCCACAGGCGCAAACGTCTCTTTATGATCAACACCAAACTGTTGAGTGAAACCTTGAGCTATGAGCCGAGCTTTATATCGCTCAATTGACCCATCGGCATTAAACTTTGTCTAGAATACCCACCGACTACCGAAAACATGCTTCCCAGTAGGCAACCAAACAACACTCCAAGTTTTGTTCTCGGCAAGCGCTAATAACTCCTCTTCCATAGCTTTCTTCCATTCAGGATGTTTGATGGCCTCAAGAAAACTAGGTGGCTTGGGAGCAGCAAATAAAGACGATACAAACCATTGGGGAGAAATAGAAAAACCCTTTAATGTACTATTATGGAACATGGAGGGCCACTCAGAATGAACAGAACTAGCAACATAATCATTATATTGCACAGATCGTCGACAAGAACGATCCGGATTACGATGAACAGCAATTGGACTTGAACTGGGAGATAAAACCAACTCTGGATCCGATAAGTTAGAACAGTCAGACACACTAGTGTCCATAGGCAGAGAAATTATTGGAAATTGTACAAGAATTTGAGAATCATCTGCAAACAAACTGTCAAAAAACGGAACCAACTCATTAAAGACGACATCTCTGCTGACATGTAACTTTCCGACGGAAGGATCATAACACTTATACCTTTTTTGAGTGATTGAATAACCCTAGAAAACACATTTAAGGGCACGAGAATCAAGCTTATCACGATGAACGTCAGGAATATGAACAAAACACTGACACCCAAAAACCTTCAAATTAGACAAGCTGGGTTTCACTTTCTGCAGAACTTCAAGCGGACACTTAAAATTTAAAACTCGATTTGGCAATAAATAAATAGCAGTAAGAATGCCAAACGACCAATAGATTTTTGGTACCTTCATCTGTACCATAATCACACTCATCTTTTCCAAAAGATCACGGTTTTTACGCTCAACAACCCCATTCTGCTGTGGCGTATGCACACAACTCATTTGATGAGAAATTTTGTGCTCAGCAAAAAACATTTTCATATCATTAGAGCCATATTTTGTGCCATTATCAGACCGAAGTGTTTTAATTCAAAAACCAAACTGAACTCAACCATTTTATGAAAGATTTTGAAAGAATGAAACACTTCCTTTTTAGACTTCAGCGGATATACCCTTGTTCTAGAGCAGTCATCAATAAATGTCACAAAAAATTTAAAACCATCAATCGACTCAGAATACGGCCCCCACACATCCGTGTGAATTAATTCAAATAATTTTCCAGATTTAGACAAGGATTGAGTAAAAGGTAATCTAGTAGATTTGGAATAATGACATACATCACAAGAAATGAAATTCTTAGGCACCTGATGCAGCAAATGCAACATGGTTGTTTCTGAATGATAAGCTAACAAGTAGTGCAACAAAAGATTATGCTCATGTTGGGTCATAGCACCATTTACTACTGATGCCCGGGCAAGATAACTTGCTGATAAAGACTGACCAGCCAAGTTAACAGCAGCCTTATTTCCTGAAATAAAATTACAACACCCAAAAAAATGATGCCTAAATAAAACACAATCAGAATTGCAACATGAGGTCAGCGTAGCCAGCAGCCCATTATCATCCTGCCACTACACCAGGGAGTCCGAACCAGTCGATCCAGATTTTATGTGCAGCGAAAACACCTGGGCACCAGATTTATGAGCAACATAATCAGCCGGATTTAAACCACAATCAAATCTGGCACCATTATTCACGGCAGGAACAACAACTTGCTTGCCAGCCGGATTTATTCGCACACAATCATCATCAAAACTTACACCATTATTTACGCCAGAAGCAGCAAAATACCGTGCTGCATCGGATCCTGAAACAAAAAAAATACAAGACATGCTTGTGGAAACCTTCACCAATCATCTTCTTGGTGAGGTGTCCACACACGATCAGACATAAATAGGACTTCACAATCAAGCTCAGATATCAAACATTTCACGGACAAAAGCTGCAATGGAAACATCGAGACATAAAGATCTTTAGACTTAACGGGGGCAACCAAATTGATTATACCCTTGGCTTTAACTATAACACCCTTCCCGTTAGCAACAGATATAATGGTAGGGGAAGTACTTGTACGAAAGTTGTGAAGTGATGCGCAATGATTGGACACATGGTCCGTCGCGCCAGAGTCAACTACCTACATATCACATAAGGAGTTAACATGAAAAACAAAAGAAAAGGCATCAATAATACCTTGAGATTTATCGACCTTGACAGAATCAAGAAACTCAGGAAGATGACTCAAAAACACCACTGGGGAAGAATCCTGACCAGTAGACTTTTCAGACGAAACTGAATTTTTCTACAGAAGGTAAGCAGCAAACGCATGCAAAAGATTAATTGAGTTAGAAATTCCAGTCTCTGAATTATGAATTAAATGCGTCTTGAAACGCCGTCTATCACTCCCCTTTTTATTTGCATATTTAGGCTTCAATTCTGGATGCAAAGTCTAACACCGATCTGTTGGAATTGAATACATAAGCTATGCTTGTATTATACATTTTCTCAGTTAATATATCAATTTATTTTTTGGTTATATCTTGTTGTGCATTATTTTTCCACTTATATTATGTAGTTAGATGATGAGGTGTATTGTGTGACACAGTAGATCTCATCATTGGTTAAAAGACATAATATATAAATGAGGTTCGTAACCGAGACAGCTTTGGACAAACTGTCAGTTTAGGTTATTATGTGATTCGGATAATTGGTTTGTCTAAACTAATTGAATCATATAGATATGCCCAGGGCGTATTAAACTTGACCTTTTAGAATGATTTGTCTTGTACTGATTTAAAAGACAAATCGTTCTTAGTATTCTATCTCTTAATCCCTAGACTCGAGCGGGCATGAGGATTAGACATATTGTACTTTGATCTGTCAATGGGTGAGGTCAATTGTGGCCAATAGTCTCGGTAGGTTGGGTGCGGGTGTTCAGTTACTTGGTGTGCTACTGCTTGTCGAAAGGAAACCATGTACCAGTGCATCCGGGGTGATGGTGCTCCCGAGATGAGCTCGTTATGTTTATTATACTAAACCTGGTCGGTGGACTTATGTCCGGTGTAGTAAAAAGGTCGAGTGGTACTAGTCTCGGAATTTAAGAAGTTAATTAATTAATTTATCAGTAAATATATATATTAACGAGCACTAAATCTTTGATGTGGAGAGATTAAGAATAAATTAATTAAGTTGTTCCGAAAGCAATTCTGGTGTAGGATGATAGTGTCATAATTAATCCGTTAGTGTTACGATTAATTATGTATTGGGTTATTGACAAATGTAGATTTAATTAATTAAGTAATTAATTAATCCCTGTATCAGTTGTTGTGAATCATACCAAGAACTGGTTTGGGATAAGTGAATCTCTGTATCAGTTGGATGTGTATCTATCTAGGAACAGGATTGAAGGAAACAGAAACCCAGTAGGAAGGTCAATCCTAAACCAACTTGGGTCTCTCTTGTAACTATATATATGGACAAGGGATTAGCAATTCAAGACACACAATTCTATAGATTCATAATTTAAGAATCAAGAGAGAGAAAATTTTCTCTCTCTAAATTTTGGATTTCTCAAGCCAAATAGTTGGCTGATTTTTTCCAATTTTGGCTGGCACGTGCGGCTTTCTCTCTCCTCCCAGGCGGCGCGTGTAGTACACGTTCCAGGTGCGGTGGTGCTGGAATTTTTCCGGCAAGTGGATTGTGGTGATTAGCTTATCAATTGGTTACTAGATCGTTGCCCACACAATGTGCAATCAAAGTCTTGAGGCATATAAAAGAATCACCTGAGTTTACGCTTCAATAGGTAATTCTTATGTTTTCGCTTTTAGTTAAGAATTTATTTGTTGCGTGATAAATCGAATAAGTGCAAACCAAGATCATGTGCAATGTTATTTCAAGCAAGGGTTGGAATAGAGATTGTGCTAGCGTCTAGGCCTGGCCAGAGATTCTGATTCTGGAATGCGTAGCACGAAAGTGAGTTTTTGGCTAGGCCCGGACAGATAATCTTTCACGATCAATAGTGTGGCCAGCACCACCATAGTGATTGCACACCCGTTCACCCTTAGGAAAATTTTTCCCCGGCACCACCTGGACCAAGTGGGCAGAATTCTCAGAAGAAACGAGACTGGATGAATTATCCTAGAACATTACCTTCCGTCGAACTTCCTCTCTTTGAATTACAACACAAATAGTTTTGAGTGAGGGAAGATCATCCGTCATAAGAATATTTCTCCTGAAGTCCTCGAACTTGGCTCCAAGACTTGCCAATAACTGGAAGACTCGATCTTCCTCAGTCCTTTTCTTTAACACCACAGGCTCAATACAATGAGGTCGGTAGACATCCATCTCATTCCACAAGCCTTTCAACTTTGCAAAGACATGAACGAAAGGTTGTTTCTCTTGTCGAAAGCCAGCAATTTCCTGTTGAATTTGAAAAATACCAGTGACATTATTCTGGTTGCCAAACATATAGTACACCGCTACCCACATTTCAAAGGAAGGCTCATAATAGCTGAACAACTCCGCAATCTTTGGTTCCATAGAATGGAGCAGCCATGACATAACTAGCTAATCCTTTGAAATCCAAGCATCATACCCATCGTCTGCAGTATCAGGAGCCTGTTCTTTGCCACTAATGAAACCTATTTTTGATCGACCACAGAGCACAATGCGAACCGCTTGTGACCAAGGAAAATAATTGTACTCATTCAACAAAATAGTTGTCAATCGCTAGGAAGAACTAGACTCACTCTCTCAATTCCCACTAGGAATTTCAACACTCGAACTGGAACTCGCCATTCGAACATACGTAAAATGAGGAAAAAAACACACTACCAGAAGTAGCAGGATCATTGCTCTGATACCATGAAGAAAGAATGTTCTTCTATAGTATATCCTGAAATCATAAAAAACAACGTACATGCAATCCTATCGTATAATACATACAACTTCAAGATAGACTCTCGGGATAAGATAAGCTGATAAAACCAATCCTATCATTATATACTGACTAAGTCAAATACAATTAAATTATACACGATAATTCTACATAATCATTTATCATTAAATTTTAGAAGTTTTTATAAAAAATATTAAAAGGAAAATAGCAAAAATAGAATTTGCTTCGAAATTCTCAGAGGTGTCGAAAAACACTAAAGATAATGGCGTTCTTGCAGATATAGTGGAGGATCCACCAGATGAGTTTCTAGCATTGCAACAGCCAGTAGATGCGGCTGGACAGGCTGGCTGGTTTTAGAATCCTTTGCGTAACACGACACCAGTTGATTCGCTGCGGGCCAAGGTCTTATTTAGGGAGGCTTTGAATAAGGAGAAGCCGCATGTAGAGACGCCTTATGACAATGAGGAAAAACTAGTAGATGGGATAGGGGAAGATGACAGCGGCGAAGCCCGGGTGACTGTCATACTTGGTGCTAGTGAGCTATAGATTAAGCTTTCAGGCTAATATCGCAATTCTTTGTTGAAAGAGTGGGAAAATGCAGTTGTTATCAAGTTTATGGGTCGTGCAATGTCATATACGACGCTGTATAATAGAGCGGTGGCATTATGGCCATGCATGTCCGGATGTGAAGTGATTCATTTAGATAGTAATTACTTCTTAGTGAAATTTAAGAATGCAGAGGATGCAGTGAATGTACTTGTTGGAGTCCGTACGTGGTTTTCAATCATTATCTCCACGTAGAGGCCTAGTCCCCATCATTTAACCCCGCCGTCAATCGCATCTCAATGATGGTCGCATGGATTCGTCTCACTAGCTTGTCAATGCACTTGTATGACAAATTGATCTTGAAAAGGATTGGCGAGGTGGTCAAAAAAGTTGTGAAAATTAACCACCAGACGGCGGCTAAGGCGAGAGGTCATTTTGCTCATTTGGCTATCCAGTTGGATCTGTCTAACCTACTATGCCCTAGCTTTGTGATAGATGGTCAGCGCCAATGTGTCAAATACGAGAGCATGCCTGATATTTGCTACTCATGTAGACGGTGTGGTCATAGTTGAGCGGTTTGCCCAGAAAATAAAGAACGACCATGGTGAGGTGATAATGAGAGAAAGGAGGGTCAGGGGAGAGAAGGGAAAAAAGCCTTACGTATATGGACCGTAGGTCCAAGTCCAGGATCGTAGCAATGGGGGTAAGCAGGCTAGTAGTAATTAGGCTCTGTGACAGACCTCCACAAGAGGAAAAGGGAATACTGGGTCTCGCTTTGACACTTTGAGGGACTTAGCGATGAATGAGGGAGTGGTGGGGGAAACTGGGGTGTTAAAGGGTAGTGAACTGAGGTCGGAAGTGCAGTTTGGGAAAGGGAAGGAATCAGCGACAGGACCAAGTTAGGGGTTTCTAGTGGCGGGAAGGGAAGGAAAAGTCAGGGACGGAAGCAGAGGGCTGAGAGAAGGAAGAAGAAGGAGAGCGAGGGGCCTGGTCAGATGCCTGTGGTAGCAAAAGAAACATATGCGGTTGTTCCAATGGTCTTCGGGCAGGGGGAAGTATGTCGTTCAGGTGGCCTCGTCTTTGGATCCCAAGAATCATAATATTGTGCTAGAGATAGACTGAGGGAGGAAAATGTGGAGGCTGTAGTGAGTACAAGGAAGGGGAATCTAGGAGGACAGGGGCTGAAGTATGTCCTCCATGAGGAACTGCCGAATATGGTGGTTGAAGTAGGGAATAGTTCGCGGCAAGGGGAGGAACCAATGGGTATTGACCAGCTGGAGGGTACTGGGGAATTCCTGGGAACCATAGTTCTGACAATGTTTTGAGGCTAGAACTTGTGTAAGTGTCTCTTTTATTATTCATCATTAATAATGATAGTGTTAACTTGGAATGTGCAGGAGGCCAGCTCCAGTGAGTTTAGCCGAGCCTTTTCTACTATTAAAAACCAGTATCGACTAGATGTGGTTGGTATTTTGGAGTCTAGAATTAGTGGGCAAGAACCAGATGATTTTATCTGGAAAAGTGGTTTTGACCGTTGTTTCAGAGTTGAAGCTATGGGTTTTTTGGGAGAGATTTGGGTCTTTTAGCGGAACTATGTTGAAGTAACCATTTTGGCATGCCAGAGAGGGGAGCAGCAGTTTTATCTAACTATAGTTTATGCTAGCCCAAGGGAGAATGAGAGGAGTTTTTTGTGGGATCGATTGAATCTAGTGGCTGATGGACTGTCAAGGCCATGGCTACTGGGTGGGGACTTAAACATCCTACCACGTTTGAATGAGAAGAAATGGGGGTCTTGGAAGCGGGATTGTATTTGCAGGGGGTTTGTAGACTGGATTTTCAAAAATAAAATGAGTGAAGTACCAACGGATAGGGTGCAATTCAATTGGGTAAGAGAGGATAACCGTTGGAGGATTGAAAAGAGGTTGAACCGGTTTTTATGCAATGACGATTGGCTAGACATATGTGTTCGTTTTGAATACTGAAAAGCTTTGCTTGTATGAAAAACTATTTCCCTGATATATCGATTGAATTTTCTTTAGTTAATTGTTTCATATTTACGTATGAAGTCCATTTATATCATATGACTAAATAATGAGGTGTTTAGTTTGACATAGTAGATCTCATCATTGGTTGAAGTTATGATATATAAACTAGGCTCGTGACTGAGACAGTTTGGACATACTGTCGGTTTAAGTCATTGTGTGATTCTGAAATTGGTTTGTCTAAACTAATTGAATCATACAGATATGCCCGGGGCATATTGAGCAGAACTGATTATGATTGAATTAACTTGTACGGATATGTCGCAGTTAATTCGAGCCTTGTATTCGTATCTTATTCCCTAGACGAGGATGGGCACGAGTATTGAGCGTAGTGTGTTTTAATCTGCCAATGAGTGCGGTCACTTAACGCCTATAAGCTCGGTAGATTTGGTGCGCGCGTTTGGTTGCTTTGTGTGCTGTCATGAGTTGAAAGGAAATCGTGTACCGATGTGTCCGAAGTGATGGTGCTCTCGAGATGAGCTCGAAAGGATTATTATACTAAATCTAGCCAGTGGACTTATGTTCAGTATAGTAATGAGGTCGATTGGTACTAATCTCAGATAAAGAAGTTGATGAATTAATTTATCAGTAAATTAATAAATCGACAAGCATTATATCTTTGACATGAAGAGATTAATGAATATGTAATTTAGTGGAACCATAAGCATTATTCAGTTTGGGCGGTAGTTCCCTAATTAATTCGTTAGTGGTACAATTAATTATTTATTGGTTTAATTGACTAAGTGGAATTAATTAATTAATCAATTAATTCTCTTGTCAATTGGTTGCTAATCAGTTCTAGAGAAGGATTGGAATTAGTGAAACATAAACCCAACAGGAAGGCCAAACCCAAATCCACTTGAGGTATCTCTTGTAGCTCTATATAAGACACGTGAATTAGCCCCAGAAGACATACAATAGTCATAATTGACAGAACAAGAAAACTAGAGAGAGAAACCCAGACAGAGAAAAACTCGACAGTTTTTCCTGGGGCAACGTGCGACATCAGACAGCAGTGGCGGCGCGTTGATCATAGCGACGACGGCACAGTGTGATTTTTCTAAGGGCGGTGGCGCGTGAAGATTCCCAGCATCGGCGCGTGGGATTTTTTCAGCAGCAGCAGCAAGCTGATTTTTGTGGTGTTTTTTGTCGGGATTGATTCATATTGTTCGGTAAATTGTTGCCCACACAACGTCCGAACTTATCAAAGAATACAAGCGATTTCTTGAGGATCACGCTTCAAAGGTCAAATCTTAACTTTCGCTTTTATATTTAAGATATTGTTATTGTTGCGTGTTGAATTGAACAAAAGTAATCTAAGGTCATGTACTATAGATATCTGAGAGATTTCACATTGGATTACACAAACCGAAATCTTTCTAGATGAAATCAGAATAGTACGAACGTGTTTTGGTTTTGATTGAAAGTTTTCTAATCGGATTGCACGAATGAAAATTTTTGACCGGACCAGAATAAACGTGAGAAATTTTAATATGCTCATCCAGTTTTGTCCGTTATCTCCCTAGATTTCAGTCTGACCATGTGCCCATATTGGTTCAGACAAGTGCAGCAAGGAACCGAGACGGCCCTGCAATGAAGCCATTCAGGTTCTTAGCTGCATGACTTATGCATTCAGGGTTTAGTAGTGTGGTTCAAGAGGCTTGGTGTCTTGATGATAGTTACGTTGTGAATGCAAAACGTTTGGCATAGAGGGTGACAGAATGGAACCACCAAGTATTAGGAAATATCTTTAAGCGGAAAAAAGAGCTATTTGCACGTTTGGGAAAAGTGCAAAGGGAATTGCAGAAATATAGCACAGCTCGGCTAAAGCATCTGGAGGTACAATTGACGAAGACTTGAGGAAACTTTGCTACAAGAGGAATTATTGATAATCCAGGAATCACAACGAAACTGGAATTTGTTTGGGGATAGGAATTCTTCCTTCTTCCACAGGCAGCTGAAAGCCCAGTGAAGACGCAATAAAATCACGCGTCCCTTAGATGGAAATGAGGAATAGAACACGGATCAAGAGCATCTTCATCGAATGGCGGATGAATTGTTTAGAGGTATCTATTGTGGGCTGCAGCAAGGGGGTGAAAAGGCTGCCCTGGTTCACGCTTTCCTTACAATGGAGGCGGCTCTTTGGGTGGATGCATGCGGTGGATAGTGTTGAAATTCATAAAGCCCTCGCAGCCATGGACCCTCTAAAAGCTCCAGGACTAGATGGGTTACATGCGGGTTTCTTCCAAAATCAGTGACCTTAAGTGGGGGAGTCGGTATGTAGTTTTGTCAAGGGTATCTTCAAGGATGGAGTAATGCCTGCAGGATTGAACAAGACCATGATCGTGCTAATTCCAAAGATTGAGAATCCGACCAGATTGTAAGAATTTTGCCCCATCAGTCTGTTGAATGTAGTATACAAGGTGGCCACTAAGGTTTTGGTTAACAAACTCAAGGTTATACTTCCTCAGATTGTGAGACCCGCATAGGCTAGTTTCATCCTGGGGAGACATATTACAGCTAATATAATGATTGCCCAGGAGTTGATTCATACAATGAGAAAGAAGACGGGAAGTAATGGCTATATGGTCGTTAAAGTTGACTTAGAAAAAGCATATGGCTTCCTCAACTGGGATTTCTTAAGGAACACCCTATGTGTAGCAGGCTCTCCAAGAAGTTTGGTGGAAAGCATAATGTTGTGAGTGGAAACGGCAGGTATACAGGTGTTGTAGAATAGTAGTCCAGGGAAAGAGTTTAAACCCAACAGGGGGTAAGGCAGGGAGACCCTCTCTCGCTCTACCTTTTTTTCCTGTGCATGGAAAGACTCTCTCACCTGATCAATAGTAGGGTGGGGGAAGGCAGGTGACACCCGATATAAATTGGGAAGGAAAAAGTGAGTGTACCACATTTGATATTTGTTGATGATTTATTGCTATTTGCAGAGGCATTGTAGAGGTTGCGCAGCGTCCGGATCTTCTACCGCCTTAATCTCCTCGTCGCCAAAAAACCAGCAGGTCTCTTCCTTTGTTCAGCTCAGAACTCCGGCCTCAGGCTATCCACCAAGAATTCGCACCACCTTGGAAGACCCTCTATTTCTCACCCCAGCCAGCCGTCCACCGCACTAAGTTCTGCCTCAAGAATCGGTTCGCTCGAGAGAAGAGAAGTCACACAGACAACGAGAACTCGAGGAGCGTTTTGGCTTCCAGAGAGAAAAGAAAACAACAATCAAAATGAGCTGCTACTTTCAACCCTAGGGCAACACCGGTAATAAGGGTAACAAGGAGATGGGCCGGGGTTGCTGGGCTGGGCATGAGAAGGGTCCAAGAGAACCCCAACAGATTGGGCCACACTTGGGCCACTAATCAGTAACATTCTCCACCTTATGTGGTCCAAGGTGGCGTAAACCTGAAGGAAGAAATTAGGGCCGTATGGAGAATCATCATCGCTGATTTTGCCTGTCACATCACAAAGACAACAAAGGCACACAAAGTAGAATCACAAAGAAACTGGTTACAAACACAAAGTAAGATACATAACACATGATGTAGATAACAAACACATAGTAAGTTACTACAGGCGGCAAACAAGCATAGATAAGTAATCAGTCAGGATTAATATTCAATATGCGTTTGCAAGAGAGAAGCTTTTCAACGGGAAGGCACTTAGTTCCCATATCAGCTGGGTTAAACTGTGAAGGGATCTTTTCTAACTTAATGTCACCAGTCTCAACAATGTTCCTAATGAAATGGAACCTAACATCTATATGTTTAGTTCTATCATGGAACACAGGATTTTTTCACAACTGAATGGCAGATTGACTGTCAGAAAATACAGTGACATGACCTTTTAGAAAACCAATTTCAGACACAACACGTTTGAGCCAAATGGCTTCCTTAAAAGCTTCAGTGGCAGCAATATATTCAGATTCAGTAGTGGATAATGCAACAACAGACTGCAATTGAGATTTCCAGCTAATACAAGAGCCACACAAAGTGAACACATAGGAAGTAGTAGATTTCCTGTTATCTCTATCATTAGCAAAATTGGAATCAACATATCCAGCTAACTGAATACCCTGCTCACTTTTAGAGAAAAACAGGCCATGGTTCACTGAAGATTTCAGGTATCTAAGTAACCATTTAAGGGCATTCCAGTGAGGCAAACCAGGGTTTGCCATGTATCTACTCAAGCAACTAACAGCATAAGCAATATCCGGTCGGGTACTCACCATGAGATACATAACTGACCCAATAGCACTAGAATAAGGCACATTTTTCATTTTCTCAATTTCAGAATCAGTTTTAGGGGACTGATCCTTACTTAACACAAAGTGGGAAGCTAAAGGTACATTCACAGGAGCAGCACTAAGCATGTTAAATTTACTCAATACTTTTTCAACATAAGAAGTCTGATTTAGCATTAGAGTAGACTTACTCCTATCCCTCACAATATTAATGCCTAGGATTCTTTTAGCATCTCCTAGGTCTTTCATGGCAAAATTCTCACTTAGACATTTTTGCACTTTAACAATGGCATTCAAAGAAGGACTGATAATTAACATGTCATCAACATAAATTAACAAGAACACAGGTTCAGTTGAAGTATCCTTAAAATACAGACAATGATCACACATAGATTTCTGGAATTTTAAGGAAGACATGCATTTATCAAATTTTATATTCCACTGTCTAGGGGACTGTTTAAGTCCATACAGTGCTTTCCTAAGCAAACACACATAATCAGGTTTCTTAGGATCTATAAATCCTTCAGGCTGTTTCATATAAATTTTCTTATCTAAATCACCATGTAAAAAGGCAGTAGTAACATCCATTTGCTTCATCTCCCAATTATGATGAGCAACAAGAGCAAGCATCATTCTAATAGTGGTGAATTTAACAACAGGGGCAAATATTTCAGAATAATCTACACCTTCCTTTTGTGTGAAACCCTTGGCAACTAACCTAGCCTTAAACCTAACATTATTAGGTTCTTCTTTAACCTTAAATAGCCATTTACATTCTACCACAGAACAGTTAGTTGGCAGAGGCACTAAAGTCCACGTTTGATTAACCTTCAAGGAGTCCATTTCACTCTTCATGGCACTGAGCCATTGTTGGGACTCCTTGGACTTAAGGGCCTCTTGGTAGGTTTTAGGTTCATTTAGTTCCAAGGTTTCAAACACAGAGAATGCAAAGAGAGAAGTATTATGCACATGAAAGGCAAAATCAGGCATACTATCAGCAGTTCTCTTGATAGTTCTTCTACTTCTATCTCTAGCAAGTTGGTAGTTATTCAAATCAGGTGAATTATGCTCCATGTCATGTTCATATGATTCACTATTACTATGGGATTCAGATTCAGCAGACCTATCAGAAAATTCAGGTTCATTTTCTTGATTATTAGGACGCTCCACCTCACTGTGAGGGGTACTACGGTCATGCTCTGTTGATTCAGATTCAGACAGCACATTATCATCAGCATTATCAGAATTTTCAGTCAGCAAATTCTCAGAGTTATCAGAATGGACAGGCAAAGAATTAGTAACAACAGTCCTGGACTCCACCTCAAAAGGAGTGTTCTCAGGAACAGACTCAGGCACAGAACTGTTTAAATAAGGAAAATCAGATTCATTAAAAATGACGTCCCTGCTAATTATTACCTTAAAACCTATCTGGCTTCTATCCCACAACCTATACCCTTTTACCCCCTCAGGATATCCTAAGAAAACACATTTCTTAGACCTAGGGTTCAGTTTATCAGTTTGTTGGTGCACATATGCTGCACATCCAAACACCCTAAGGTTGGACAGATCCAGTGGTTTCCCAGAAAACACTGATTCAGGACATTTCCCTCCTAAGGGAACTGATGGTGACCTATTTACTAGATAGGCAGCGGTATGAATGGCTTCACCCCAAAATTTTTTAGACAGACCTGAGGTAGCTAACATGCTCCTAACCTTGTCTAAGAGTGTCCTGTTCATTCTTTCAGCAACTCCATTTTGCTGGGGATTATGGGGCACAGTTTTGTGCCTTCTAATCCCACTATTAACACATAACTGGTCCATTTCTCTATTACAAAATTCCAGTCCATTATCGGTTCTAAGGGTTTTAACCTTACAATTTGTCTGGTTTTCAACTAAGGTTTTCCACTCCCTAAACTTGGCACAGACTTCAGATTTATGTTCTAGGAGACATATCCAGACTTTCCTAGAGAAGTCATCAATAATAGACAGGAAATATCTCTTCCCCCCATGGGAAGGGATACTAGCTGGACCCCACACATCAGCATGCACATATTCAAGCACAGAAGAACACTTAGACATTTTAGGGTATGCAGAAACAGGAAAGCTTACCTTATGCTGTTTTCCTAACACACAAGCTTCACAGAAAGGTACAGAAGACACAGAGTCCTTACCAAAATAACCAGATTTCTGCATAATATCAAGACCCCTATTACTCATATGTCCTAGTCTATTATGCCACAAAGTAGTCATGTCATTGCACACAGCATTCAAGGATTCAGAAAAGGGGACAGCATGGCAAATATACAAATTATTTACTTTCTGAGCTTTAAACAAAACAAGAGAATTTTTCAGAATTTTCATGCACCCGTTTCCCCATTTCCATTCTAACCCACTACCCTCTAGGGCAGCAACTGAAAACAGGTTATGACACAAATTAGGAACATGTCTCACATTTTTCATGGTAAAAATAGTACCATTCTCAAATTTAAGACACACATCACCAATCCCATGCACCTTACACTTTTTACTATCAGCCAATGAGACATAGCCAGCATCACAGTTCTCATAAGAAGCAAACAGGTTCTTAAAAGGAGTCATATGGTAAGTGCAGCCAGAATCAATCAACCATTCATGTTCAGGCATATTGTTTAACACAGAGTTAGCAACATCACAAACCATAAAGACACTTTCATGCACACTCTTTTCAGAGACAACATTGGCAAGTTCAGGTTTCTTAGGGTTTGGGCATTCCTTAATAAAATGTCCAGGATTACCGCAATTGTAACAGACTCTCTTCTTGGACTTATGCCTATTCTTTTTAGCTGGTTTTCCAGATTTATCTTGGTTATCTTTCTTGGAGTGTCTAGACCTGCTTTTAGATCTACCACGAACAAACAGGGCTTCTCCTGAGTCCTTACTATGATTACTACTACTCTTATTGTGTTTCAAGTCCAGTTCTTTACTTTTCAAGCCATTTACAACAATGTCAAGAGTAATCTCATCTCTACCATACTTAATAGCAGATTTAACATCATTATAAGAATCAGGTATAGCATTAAGCAACACAATAGGAGTATAGTCATCAATGTGTTTGTCACCAGCCGCTTTAATATTCTGAACCAGTTTATTAAAAACGTCCAAGTTTTCATCCATATCCTTAGATAAATCCAGTTTAAAGTGAAAGAATTTTTCAAGCAAAAACAACTTTCCAGGAAGAGAAGTATCAGTATACAATTCATTTAGTTTATCCCATAATTCCTTTGCAGATTCCAAAATACCTACTTTTCTAAGCACAGAGTCAGAAAAGTTCAAGTATATGGTAGAGCATGCAGTTTCATTCATTTCATCCTGTACATTTTTATCCTCGGTATCAAGAAATTTACCAGTCACTGCTCTAAACACTTTTTGCTGTATTAAAACACATTTAATCTTTTGTTTCCAAATGTCAAAATCAGTTTTACCATTGAAAGGTAACAATCCATACTGATTAGCATATTGAGTGGCAGCCATCACAGACCGCAATGCACACACAGGCACACACTAAGGGAAACTAGAAGAGCCACACAGTTCCGAGGTCACTTCTGTGACTGGCAGGGGTCTTTTCTAGCCCTGGACTCAATTTACTGATTATTAAATACAATTAGGTTTTGGAAACACAACAGCACACTAAGTTCAGAGCTCAGATTCAGTGAAAACAAATTCACAAAAAATCAGGTAAAATTCACTGAGATGCACAGAATCAGGCAAGTACAACACACAATCCCAGAACACACTGAACACACTATTTTTGCTACCAATCTCAACCCTAAGCCAGCAAGCTCAGCACCACACACAAAGAGTGCAGGGGTCGTACCTGGGGGGTTATCGGGTAATCCCGACAGCCAGCCCAGCAGGGTCAGTGACAAAAACAGAATATACAAAATAAAATCCGGTGGCACTCCGGTACTCCAGAAAATAACCAGTCAAGACAGATTCAGCAAATCACAACAGCCAAGACAGAATCCAGAGAAAAAATTAAATCCGGTGGCACTCCGGTACTCCAGGATGTTTAGAGATACTACCTGAGCGGGGATAACCTCCTTGGTATCCCAATACACAGAATAATATGTATGAAATAAATCCGGTGGCACTCCGGTACACCAGGATGTTTAGGGACCAATACCTGAGCGGGAACCAACTTATGGTTTCCCGACTTACCAACAGTGAATATTTTTGAATGGACGGCGGCGCACCCAGACAGTCGAACGATCGGCTTCTCAAGGGTGGTTGAGACGGTCGCTGCTCACGATCGGACCTCCCAGACGGTCAGCTTCTGATGGTCGGCGGCTCACGATCGGACCTCCCAAACGGTCGCTGCTTCTGACGATCGGCGCACCCAGACAGTCGAACGGTCGGGCGACCGATCTCCAGGCGTGCTCGGTCGGCTCTCGCTGCGACCTACTGATGGTCGAACTCGGCAGCCGTGACCTACGGATGGCGAGCGCGAGTTCCGAAGACAAATCGGACGGCGGGTGCGAGCTCCGAAGACCAGTCGGACGAGTCGCTTCGATGGGTTATGAAAACCGAATCGATCGCCGAAGAAGACGAACGATTTCTGGCGAGGGTGGAGGCGCATCAAGCTCTGATACCACTGTAGAGGTTGCGCAGCGTCCGGATCTTCTACCGCCTTAATCTCCTCGTCGCCAAAAAACCAGCAGGTCTCTTCCTTTGTTCAGCTCAGAACTCCGGCCTCAGGCTATCCACCAAGAATTCGCACCACCTTGGAAGACCCTCTATTTCTCACCCCAGCCAGCCGTCCACCGCACTAAGTTCTGCCTCAAGAATCGGTTCGCTCGAGAGAAGAGAAGTCACACAGACAACGAGAACTCGATGAGCGTTTCGGCTTCCAGAGAGAAAAGAAAACAACAATCAAAATGAGCGGCTACTTTCAACCCTAGGGCAACACCGGTAATAAGGGTAACAAGGAGATGGGCCGGGGTTGCTGGGCTGGGCATGAGAAGGGTCCAAGAGAACCCCAACAGATTGGGCCACACTTGGGCCACTAATCAGTAACAGGCATCCTTGGCACAAGGGGAGGTGGTAAAAGGGGGCGCTTCAAGAGTTTTGTTCGGCTTAAGGCCTTGGGGTCAATGAGCTTAAAACCAAGGTCTTTTTTTCGCCCAATGTTGATCATGGAAACCAATAGATTATTGCAAGTGCCATGGGGTTTAAAGTGGTAGATGACTTAGGAAATTACTTGGGAATGTCTGTACTCCATAGCCGAGTGATAAAACTCACTTATAGCACGGTTCAAAAAAAGGTGGAGCGTAGATTAGCGGGGTGGAAGGCATCTTCTTTGTCTATGGCAGGCCAAGTTACTTTGGCTCAGTTTGTCATAAGTGCCCTTCTGTCCTATGCCATGAAAACAGTATGGTTGCCGAATAATATATGTGAAGGTCTTGAAGGGAGATGTAGACAATTTGTTTGAGGCTCGGTTGACAACAAAGCCAAAATGAGCTTAATTTATTGGGAGGAGCTCTGTAAACCAAAGAATGCAGGAGGGCTAGGATTTAAAAGTTTGAGACGCCTGAATAAGGCTTTTTTGATAAAGTTGGGCTGGGGAATTTTGACAAAGCCGAATGAACTTTAGGTGAGAGTTTTTGCTGCCAAGTATGAGTTAGACTATTCGAATATGCTGAAGCTACCTAAACTACCTAGTGGCTCAGATATTATGAATTCAATCCGGAGAGTGTAGCCATCAGTGTTGTATGGAGCATGATGGGCTTTGGGAAATTGACGCCGTGTGCGGTTTTGGGAGGACCTATGGACTTCTCTTTAGGACCCTTTAGAGTGCTATGTCATTCATCCCATTCTAGATGAGTTCAGAGAAATTCCAGTGGCGTCTTTTGTCACTAATGCAGGGATATGGGTATGGGAAATCCTTCAGCGGCTGCTGCCGGACCCAGTTCTAGATGTCATAGCTGCGGTCCATCGGCCGGTGAAGGAGTCTGCGGAAGATCTTTTATGCTGGAGACACTCAAACAATGGATTGTTCTTCATCAAATCAGCATACCAGGCCCTGACCGAGGAAGGGGAAGGAAATCGAAGACATTTGTGGAGGAAGATTTGGAAATGGAATGGTCCACAAAGAATTCACCACAATCTTTGGTTGGTCAAGAAGGAATGTCTGATGACCAACTCTGAGAGGTTCAGGCGGCATCTCTCACCGACAGCAACATGCAATCTATATGGTGCTGAATCGGAAACTATACTGCATGTTGTGAGGGATTGTCCCAGGCGTCAGATGTATGGCACTTGCTGATTCCAGACAAACTGCACTCTAGTTTCTTTTCCAGTAACTTGGGGAAGTGGTTAGAGAGGAACTTGGGGGCATACAGGTGGAGGGTGAGGAGGATTGGAGCTGCAATTTTGGGGTAACCATCTAGAAGCTCTAGAACGCACGAAATGAAAGGATCTTCAGGGGAAAGGAGGCTACGGCAGCTGGATTAATCCATGAGATCCATGCCAAGGTTCTGAGCATTAAGGATGCGAGGGAGTCAACTAAGAAATTGGGTGTACCGGGACTGGTGACGGAACTGCGGCTGATCCGGTGGCTATATCCTGAGGAGGGGTGGATCAAGTTGAATTGCAATGGGGCAGTGAAGGCGGATGAAAGTACTGCTGGTGGTGGATTGCTGAAAAACCACCAAGGCAAATGGGTAGCCAGATTTTTGTGGAGTCTGGGAGTGTGTGGAATTCTAACAGTAGAATTGTGAAGTCTCTCCAAAGGTCTCCAACTAGCGTGGGAGATGGGTTGTAGACGGGTGGTTGCTGAGATTGATAATGAGGAAGCCGCTCAGCTGGTTATAGAGCCGGGCAACTGCTCCAACATGAATGCCAACTTGGTAAAGGGAATCAGAATGATGCTCAGCATACACTGGGAAGTGAGAGTTACTCATGTTCACAGGGAAGTAAACCGTTCTGCGGATTGCCATGGGTACTTGAAACTAGTAGAGGTGCCAGCAGAGCTCAGAGATTGGTTGGAGCATGACATCAGCGGATTGCCATGGGTACTTGAAACTAGTAGAGGTGCCAGCAGAGCTCAGAGATTGGTTGGAGCATGACATCAAAGGAGAGGCCTACTTGCGAAATGTTCTAGTTTCGTAATAGGTTGACGCCTTGTTCATTTTACCAAAAAAAAAAAAAAAAAAAAAAATTAGTCCCTTACAATTTTAAATGACTTTTTTAGTTTTTACATTTTAAAAATACTACTTAGTCCATATTATTGATTCCGTGTAAATTGCGTCAAGTTGACTTATATACCGTCCACTGGAAACATTAATTTAACTATTTAAAATTTGTACTAAATAGAGAACAATTATTTTTTATTTTTAAAAATTATTTTAAATTTTTTAATGTATAGGCTGATGTTTAAATTATAGACAAAATCTAGTTTTAGTCCTTTAAATATAATCCCTATTCAATGTTAGTCCCTAAAAAGTTTTAACTTCCAAAATTAGTAATTTTTCTTTATATTTTAAGTCCCTACTTATTTACCAACCCTTCTTTTCTAATTTTTCATCACTCTTTTCAATATTGTCCTCATTTTTTTATTCACTATCCCCTATTCTCCGCTCGTTCTTCTGTTGTCGTCGTCGGGCTCTGCAGCCGATCTCATCACCACCGTCGCTTCTTCTTCTCTCTATCTCCCGGCCAAAATTTTGAGGGCGCTCATCACTAGACCGATCGATGTCGACCGGTCTGGTGATAAGCGCGGAATATAGGAAAAAGAAGAAGAAGCGGTGGCGGAATATCGGCGGTGAAAACGGGAGTATGCCGGGGACGACAGAAGGACGAGCGGAGAATAGAGGACGGTGAATAAGAAAATGAGGACAATTTTGAAAAGAGTAAGAAAAATAAGACAGTAAATAAGAAAGAAATTACAATATGAAGAAAAAGAACTAATTTTGAAACTTGAAAATTTTTAGGGACTAACCTTACTGGTGGGTGTCAAACCAACAAATATAAAAGACCTACTCTAAGGGTTTTAGCAGCACAGCAGTGAGTAGGATCGTCTCCTCAGGGACTATGTATTAGAACTAACCTCTTTTCTACTATCTAGTCAAGAAGCGGGGGTTTTTGAGAATTGATTTACTAATTAAACTAACCAACATAAATAAAAATAAAGAAAATAATAAAATTCCTAGCGTAGTACTTAGATAAGAATCCCTCATAAACTCTTTAATTTCATAGTGCTTTACAAACCAACAGTTAAAGATATTTGGATGCAAATATGCAAATCAAATCAACATGTCATCGTCTCACCAATTAGTAGGCTCAATTCAAATCCATTGAATCCACCGACCTTATTAGTCACTTCATCACATTAATTAATTCAACCTATTTATTGCTACAAACCATTGCCTTATTAGTGTTCTAGGCCTTAAAAGGTACCACCTTTTTATCCTCTTCAACTCTAATTAGCAAATTCGTAAGCCTTTACGGATTATCCTAATTGAGATTATATTATATCAAACTTAAAAGCTTTAGGCAATTTATTTGACTGTAATATAAACCAAATAGCATAAATCACAATAAATATCCAAAAATATTTAACACATAATCATACTATGAAATTAAATAATTCATGAGTTCATCCAATCCAAGTACTATCAAACCTAATTAAAATACATAATTGAAATTAAAAGAAAAAAAAAAAAAGAAAACTTAGCCGTAATATCAAATTCCAACCAAGTAGCCGCCTTCCTGGGTAAAAACTAAAAACTCCTCTGCGTACCAAACTTTTTTTTCTACTATCTGTACTACTATATATTAACCTAAATAATGCGGCCCACCATCATGCCAACTTAAAACCAAATTAAACATTAAAACTCAATCCTAATTAACTTTGAAAACTCCCTTTCACATAAATTAATTATGGGTCTCAATATAAAGCCCAAATCTTTTTGTTCTCTTCCTTTTAATTTCTTCAATCCAGCCCAATTAGATTTTTTTCTTCTCAACTCGCCACTTCTTCCAAAAATATAGTCAAATTGCGTATTTAGCTCTACCGAAGTCCATCTTCTCCTGCATTACAAATAACGCGCAATTAAGCCATAAACTTCATAAAATTAACCTCCAATTAAAACAAAATAACGCGTTAATTATAGACTTATCACTTACATAGGGGTTATACTTGAAGGACTAAAACTGAATTTTGTCCTTAAATTATTAAAATCTTCTTTTAAGATTTTTATCAACTATACATAAGTAAAATTGATACAATTTAAAATATAATGACATTATATGGACTAACTAGTATATTTTTTAAATGTAAAAAATTATTTAAAATTATAAAGAACTTAAAAAATTATTAAAATAACTAAAAATAATGTTTAATACTAGGATTGGAAAAAGATATTCGTCCATCCTAAATTTTACGAAATAAAATGGGTCACAGGGTAAAAGTCGGAACAAGTGCTCTGCGCAACTTGTTCTAGTTCGACCGTCACTGCAAATTAGTTTGAAGAGAAGAAGATTCCTAGATTAGGAGACAAAGGTAACTCCAACTCCAAGTCTCTAATAACTTCCTTGTTAATTATTTGTTTGACATGGAAAACTCTTGCTTTGTTGACTCTTTTATTCTTATACTGAAACACTCTTGAGAGGTTTTCATTCCCTTTAGACGTTGAGCGCAAGATGCTACTGTTTTTCGGAACCTTTACGGGGTTGTTGAGGTGAAAAACGAACTTTCGAGACTTGGGTTTTTTGTAATTGATGTTTATGGAGTGAGAATTGCAAGTTTTGATGGGGTGTTTCGTGGCTAATTTATGGATGTTTATGAGCTGATTCTGCAATAAATTATTGATCTTTAACGGTTTTCATGTGCAAAGAGCGGTGATTGTAGCTTTGAAGATTAATTTTTTCGATTTCACTGTTTGGATTGGGGTATTTTTGTGTTGGTTGTGGTCTGGAAATGAATAACAATTCAGGGAATGGTTTTTCGTCTGGCTATAGTGGAGGACTTTTGGGGATGAACAGGAATCTGCAAAATTCAGGTGGGTTTTTAGGGATGAATAGAACATATCAACAGAACCAAAGTAGTAATCTTGCTAGTTTTCAAACTAATCAAATTCAACAGTCCATGAAAATGAAGTCGGTGGCTGAGATGGACAGTTCAATTGGGCCAAGGGAAGTGAGGGATTCACCCCGAGGATTTTCGATGACTTTTGGGAAAGAAAAACTTGCAGGGGCTTGTGATCTAGTAGGTTATGGAACTACTCTTAATATAGATGAAAACTCAAGTGATGAGGATGAGCCAAGTATGGAGGAAGGAAATGGGAGGCATGCTGGGGAAGCAAAGGGCAAGAAAGAGGCTTCTTGGCAGAGAATGAAATGGACTGACAAAATAGTTAGATTTTTAATTCAAGTAGTTGCAAGTGTGGGAGAAGATGGTTCGTTGGAGGGCGCCGATGGGGGGGGAAAGCGGAAGTCTGGTCTGATCAGGAAGGGAAAATGGAAAACAGTCTCTAAGGTACTGATTGCAAAGGGTTTTCATGTTTCCCCTCAACAATGTGAGGATAAGTTTAATGACTTGAACAAGAGGTACAAGAAGTTGAATGATATTCTTGGAAGGGATACTTCGTGTACAGTTGTAGAAAATCCCACTCTTTTAGAGAACATGCATAATCTCTCAGCTAAGGCGAAGGAAGATGTGCGGAAATTGTTGAGCTCAAAGCATTTGTTCTACAGGGAAATGTGTGCTTACCATAATGGCCACAAAATACCTGATTGTAGTGATACTGAGTTGCCAACACTTTGGAAAAGTTGTGATGGTTTAGCTGCAGCAGCCAAAGCCTCAAAAGACAAGGATGATTCACCTGTTGCCGCGCAAAACTCAAAAGACTATTGTGTCTCTGAGGAGGATGCTGCTGAAGATGATGATGATGATAGTGAGGATGACATGTCTGAAGATGAAGATGACAATACTGCTTGTGCAAGTGTAGAGAAGACGGAAAAATATGCAGACAGGGAAATGATTTATGGAGAAGATGGAAATATAAGGGCTCAATCTGGTAGCTTGCATGATTTTCAAGCAGAAATTGCCGCAATCTTTGATGATCCCACAAAATCTCAATTGGGGAGAAGAGAGTGGATTAAAAAACGAATGCTTCAGCTTCATGAGGAAAGGATAGCCATCCAAGCTGAAGCATTCGATTTAGAACTGCAAAGTTTAAAGTGGCAGAGGTTTTGCAACAAGAAAGAGTTGGAGTTGGAGACTACGAGGTTGGAGAAGGAGAGGTTATTAGTGGAGAATGCGAGAAAGGCATTACGATTAAAACAACAGGCAATGCAGTTGGAGTTAAGGAAGGCAGAAGCACCATTTAATCATACTTCCTTTGACATTGACGTAATGAGAGGAAAAGAGCAGGTTGCTGCAGGAAGAAAGCAGTAGCATAGAGCAGTGGCGGGCCTAGAAATTTTAAAATGTGGGTGCTAATTTGAGAGAAAAAATAAGGAATGAATGTTAGGAATGATGGAGAAAAGGGTGAAGGATGAGAATTTTAAAAGGGGATGGCGGAACACCACTGGGCATGAAAGTGCTGTTGTATCCTCTTGTTCCCTGCTGCTCCATTCCAGTTCCGCCACTGGCATAAAGGTTATGTAATCTGCTTGTTTAATCATGTATGATTGTCCTTCTCTTCTCTATTAAGAGTCAACGAGTGTTTTCATATCTATCTTCATCAATTTGTCTACTTCTTTGGCATTGTTTCATGCAAATTAGTGGTAGTGAATTTCTCAAACAGTTGTAAAAGCACTATAGCTAATCATCAGGGGAGCTTTCTGCAACTCCGGTCTGATTCTAAACCCATTCTTGTGGACTGGAAGCACATCTTTTCAGCGAGTCCTAAATCAATGAAACTGTGAGTCAGCCACTCAAACTTAATGTGCAAGAAGCATTTTGCCCCAAGTTTGGTGACATTTTGAGTGACTGACATGGTCTGATTCAATTTTAAGAATTTCTCCAAACGCAGTACCAATTGTTTTTCTGCAAAATTTTCTTCCCTTCTCCCCCTCATATCCTTTTCACCCGTACCACCACACACCTGAGGCAAATCACTCCCCATAAATTTTCTAAGGAAAAATAAAAAGAAAACAAGTCTTCAAACATCCAATTCACTACAATGGTGTAAGTTTGACAAGCATATCGATCCACCTCTTCCCTTTTTTCTCAATTTTACGAATTTCTTCAAACACCTACCTTAAAAGTAACACCACTTTTGTATCAGTAGCTCGATAATTAATTTAAGATGATGGGAGTAGTAAGTGCAAATAATAATAATAATAATACAATAGTATTAGGTTGTAGTTATCTTAAGTTATTTCTTATTTTTTGCCCTTATTTTCTTATTTATCGTCCTTTTATGCTTAAATTGTTCCTGACAAATTAATAAATACTAATCATAATATTTAAATATAAAATAAATAATATTTTAAATACCATTAAAAAAATTCATTTCCATTAAAAAGGAGTGTTGATTCCCTCTCGATCACATTTTCATAGATATTTCCAACGATGAACGTGATGTCTATGACAAAATGGAAGTTGAGGCTCGAAAAATGCTGACACATTTTGTCTTGAAGGATGATTCATTTCAAAGAAACTATTCATCTGTACTAAACATCCTTGTGCGACTCAAACAAATATGCAGTTCAATAGATTTATGCACTTCTTATGTTCGAGACGTGCTTCCTTCTCTTGAAGATAAATTTTCATAGTAAGAATATAATGTGTCTATTATTCCTTACCTTTTTCAATATCAGAACATGAAACTTTAATAAAAACCTTCGATCTTTTGTTTGCTTTCTTCATGGATATTGTGTCTTATGGTACATATGTGAATAACAATCCGAAACTACTATAAAATATGGTTTCTATTCTGAAAGAAGGTGAAGATTTGGATCGCCCAATTTGTATGTTTCCACCAATGAATCCAGTGATTACACTTTGTGCACACGTCTTTTGCAAAGGCTGTATTCGTAAGTCCATAAGAACAACAACAACCAATTGTCTAATGTGTCGTCATCCATTGTCAGATTCTGACCTCTTCACCATCCCTCCAAAGCTTTTCCAGAAAGATAATGCTATTGTTCTTCTTTAACCAAAGGTTTTGTTCTTCTGAAATGTCTCTGTGAAACTCGAGAACAAAGCCCAGCAACAAAATCGATAATATTTTCATATTTTCAGAAATTGTTATTCTTGAAGAGTCTCTAAAGGCACTTGGCTTCAAAGTATTGAGGTTAGATGGCTCAATGGCTGCCAAGAAGATAGCCAAAAAGTTAAAATCATGCGAACGGTAAATAAGTTGTCACACGAGATAAGCACGCTACACGCTGCTCGGTAGCTGCACGTTACCAGTTTGGCAAATCGAATTCATTCTGTTTCTATGTAGTGTTGTTTGTAGGTGCTGCTTTCCTTTTTTCTCTTTATTGTTGTTTGTAGGCGCCATTTTCTCTATTTTTCTGTGTTGTCTCACGAGATAAGCACGTTGTACGTCGCTCGAACTTGATGCGCAAGAAGCATTTTGCCAAATTTGGTGACATTTTGAGTGACTGACATCGTCCGATTCAATTTTACGAATTTCTCCAAACACCTACCTTAAAAGTAGCACCAAATTTGTTTTTCTGCAAAATTTTCTTCCCTTCCCCCCTCATATCCTTTTCACCCGTACCACCACACATCTGAGGCAAATCACTCCCCATAAATTTTCTAATGAAAAATAAAAAGAAAACAATTCTTCAAACATCCAATTCACTACAGTGGCCAACAACGATGTAAGTTTGAAAATGCCTACCGACCCATCTCTTCCCTTTTTTTCTCAATTTTACGAACTTCTCCAAACACCTACTGTAAAAGTAACACCACTTTGTTTTTTTTTTTTTTTTTTTCTACAAAACCTTCTTTCTTTCCCCTCATATTCTTTTCACCTATACCACCACACCTTTGAGGCCAATCACTCAAACGTGTGGTGGTATATCCAAAATAAAAAGAAAACAATTCTTCAAATATCCAATTAACTACAATGGCGGACAACGAAACCCAAAATCGAGTTAATGCTCGACGTCATCATCTACCTTAATAGTTTGGAGGATCGAATTTGTGATAAAAGGTAAGTATAATATTTATAACATACACACCAATATCAGGAGAAATTATACTATATACGCTAAGTATATATACTTATTATTATATTTAGAAGTAAAGTGGTAACAATTCAACAATTTTCTAAATTAGAATAGATCCTTACATTGAGTTGTTATTACTTTATTTTCAAATATAATAATAAGTAGGGTATATGGTATAATTTGCGCAATATCAGTAGCTCGATAATTAATTTATGATGATGGGAGTCGTAAGTGCAAAAAAAAAAAATAATAATAATAAAATAGCAGTTAGTATATCATGTACCAGTGGTACATGTACCTATTACTATATATAGTAATTTTTTGCTTAACAACTGTACACTTACTAAATATAGTAAGTTCCGCCCACGCGCGCGCTCGCTGAGTCCATAACATCTTCGCTGAGTCCACAACGTCTCAGAACAACTGCCACAACGTCCAAAAAACAACTGTTGCAACGTCTACATCCAGGCATGTCCACCACATCTCATAACACTAGCACCACATCAAAAACAACAAGCACAACGTCGAGAAACGTCTACATCCATTCATGTGAATTTAAACTGATTTTTTTCACAAAAATAGCCCATCACCTCACAGAACAACTAGCACCACGTCCAAAAACGTCTGCATCTATGCATGTGAATTTAAGCTGATTTTTTTCACAAAGACAGTCCACCACGTCTCAGAACACTAGCACCAAGTCAAAAACAACTAGAACCACGTCTAGAAACGTCTGCATCCATGCATGTGAATTTAAGCTGAATTTTTTCACAAAGACAGTCAACCACGTCTCATAAAACTATAACCACGTCAAAAACAACTAGAACCATGTCAAAAAACGTCTACATCCATGCATGTGAATTTAAGCTGATTTTTTTCACAAAGACAATCCACCACGTCTCAGAACACTAGCACCACGTCCAGAAACGTCTACATCTATGCATGTGAATTTAAGCTGAATTTTTTCACAAAGACAGTCCACCACATCTCATAACACTATAACCATGTCAAAAACAACTAGAACCACGTCCAGAAACGTCTACATCCATGCATGTGAATTTAAGCTGATTTTTTTCACAAAGACAGTCCACCACGTCTCATAACACTAGCACCACGTCAAAAACAAATAGCACTACGTCCAGAAACGTCTTCATCCATGCGTGTGAATTTAAACTGATTTTTTTTCACAAAGACAGTCCACCACGTCTCAGAACAACTAGCACCACATCAAAAAAAACTAGCACAACGTCCAGAAACGTCTACATCCAGGCATTTCCACAACGTCTTCGCTGAGTCAACAACGTCTCAGAACAACTGCCGCAACGTCCAAAAAATAACTATCGCAACGACTACATCCAAGCATGTCCACAACGTCTCCTAACACTGCCGCAACATCCCCATTCGTCCAAAAAACAACTGCCGCAACGTCAAAAAATATCTACATCTAGGCATGTGAATTTAAGCTGAATTTTTCACATAACACCTTCCACAATGTCTCAGAACAACTAGAACCACGTCAAAAACAACTTGCACCATGTCCAGAAACGTCTACATCCATGCGTGTGAATTTAAACTGATTTTTTTCACAAAGACAGTCCACCACGTCTCAGAACAACTATCACCACGTCAAAAACAAATAGAAGAACGTCCAGAAACGTCTACATCCAGGCATCTCCACAACTTCTTCGATGAGTCAACAACGTCTCAGAACAACTGCCGTAACGTTCAAAAAACAATTGTCGCAACGTCTACATCCAAGCATGTCCACAACGTCTCCTAACACTGCCGCAACATCCCCGTTCGTCCAAAAAAAACTGCCGCAACGTCAAAAAACATCTACATCCAGACATGTGAATTTAACCTGAATTTTTCACATAACACGTTCCACAACGTCAACCACGTCAAAAACAACTAGCACCACGTCCAGAAACGTCTACATCCATGCATGTGAATTTAAGCTATTTTTTTCACAAATACAACTAGCACCACGTCTCAGAACAACTAGCACCACGTCAAAAAACAACTAGCACCACGTCCAGCAACGCCTTCATCCATTCCTGTGAATTTAAACTGATTTGTTTTCACAAAGACAGTCTACCACGTCACAGAACAAATAGAAACACGTTAAAAACAACTACAACCATGTCCAGAAATATCTACATCCATGCGTGTGAATTTCAACTGATTTTTTTCACAAATTGAAGATAATACTTGGAGATATTGTTGTACAAATTGATTTGTGTAAAATTGTTATTCTAAAATTTTATTGTCAAATTTGGCAGCTGGAATCACAACTGGCCACTACCACACCACGTATACATCCAAACATGTGAATTTTAGCTGAATTTTTCACAGAACATAGTCTACCACGTCTCGTTACGTCCAAAAAAACTAGCACCACGTCCAGATACGTCCAGCTACATCCCACAACGTCCCGTAACGTCCAAAAATACAAAGCAGCAACATCCTGATACGTCTAGCTACGTCCAAAATACAAAGCGGCAACATCCCGTTATGCCCCGCAACGTCCAGCAACGTCCTGCAATATCTAGTTACGTTGCATAACGTGTTCTACCAAGTCCAGCAGCAAAGAAGAATCAGAAGCAACCCATTTCACATGAAAGTGCCAATATCTCACGAAAACCATTTATATATCATATTTCGAAGTAACAGAGCATTATTTGAATAAGAAAACACGAATATAACGAGATTAATACATTACCCAACATTAAATCGCGAAAATAAGGTTCCGTAAATCCATCAAATACAATTCATACTTTATGATGTGGTGATTTTTTAAGAAGAATAAGTTATTTTTGAAGAAGAAGAGATTTTTGAAGAAGAATAAGTGATTTTTTAAGAAGAAGTGATTTTTTTGTTGTATTTGGTGTTGTTCGTCGGAAAATACAATCGTCGATCTCCGTTAAATTTGTGTTTGGATGAAAATTTTGATTAAATGCGGTTTCGAATGGAGTACAGCGAAGAAGAATAACTGATTTTTGAAGAAGAAGAAGTGATTTTTAAAAAAGAAGGAACTGAGGTTTTAGAGAAGAAAAAGAAGAGAATAGCGTGTATCTCACTCTCTTATAGTGAGAGTGGTGATGTATTATTAGGTACATGTATCACTAGGTACAGGATATAATTTGCGATACAATAGTATTAGGTTGTAGTTATTTCTTATCTTTCGCCCCTATTTTCTTATTTATCGCCCTCTTTATGCCTAAATTGCCTCTGACAAATTAATAAATATCAATCATAATATTTAAATATAAAATAATATAATATTAAAAATTACCGAACCAACCTCAACCCATTTATTAAAAATACCCATTAAAAATTCATTTCCCTTAAAAAGGAGTATTGATTCCCTCTAGATCACATTTTCATAGATCTTTCCAACGATGAATGTCTATGACAAAGTGGAGGCTGAGGCTCGAAAAATACTGACACATTTTTTCTTGAAGGATGATTCCTTTTAAAGAAACTATTCATCTGTACTAAGCATCCTTATGCGACTCAGAAAAATATGCAGTTTAATAGATTTATTCCCTTTTGATGTTCGAGACTTGCTTCTTTCTCTTGAAGGTAAACTTTCTTTTGCCAAATTTTCATATTTAGAATTTAATGTGTCGATTATTCCTTACCTTTTTCAATATCAGAAGATCAAAATTTAACAAAAACCTTTCGTCTTTTGTTTCTTTTCTTTATGGATATTGTGTTTTATTGTACATATGTGAATAACAATTCGAAACTACTAGAAAAGATGATTTCTATTCTAAAAGAATGTGAAGATTTGGATTGCCCAATTTGCATGTTTCCGCAAATGAATCCAATTATTACACTTTGTGCACACATCTTCTGCAAAGGCTGCATTCGTAAGTCCATAAGAACAACAACAACCAATTGTCCAATGTGTCGTCATCCATTGTTAGATTCTGACCTCTTCACCATCCCTCCAAGGTTTTTCCAGAAAGATAATGTTATTATAAATTGTTCCTCTTCAACCAAAGTTTCCGTTCTTTTGAAATGTCTCTGTGAAATTTGAGAACAAAGCTCAACAACAAAATCGGTAATATTTTCTTCAGAAAATGTTACTTATACTTCTAAAGGCACTTGCATCAAGGTATTGAGGTTAGATGGCTCAATGGCTGCCAATAAGAGAGCCAAAAAGCTAAAATCATGCGAAGGGTAAAAAGTTGTCTCACGAGATAAGCACGTCACACGCTGCTCGGCAGCTGCACATTGCTCGACCAATTGGGCGAATCGAATTCATTCTGTTTCTATGCAGTGTTGTTTGTAGACAGTGCTTTCTTTTTTTTCTCTTTATTGTTGTTTGTAGACGCCACTTTCTCTATTTCTCTGTGTTGTCTCACGAGATAAGCACAATGCTCAACCGTTGCACGTCGCTCAACCAATGCACGCCGCACGGTCAGCCACTCAAACTTGATGTGCAAGAAGCATTTCACCATGTTTGGTGACATTTTGATTGACAGACATCGGTTACTGTTGGAAGGTTCCCTGGCATCGTTTCGAAAACTTAAGACGGAATAGGGAGTGAACAGAGCCATGGATGAAAATATTCCTCCCTCGAAGTAATCTGCAGTTATAGCAGGGAAATCGCATACTCCATCGCTCGTCAATTGAATGTTTTGACATGAACAGCAGAAAAGTGGCAAAAGCCAAATGTTACAACCATCAGGCGTGCTTCTGTTTGTAAATAATAAGATCATTCCACAAAATATACTTCCATCGTCCGAAATTAGCAATTCCTTAAAAGTGTACACGGGAAGCAGAGTCTTTCTTGTGCCTAAGTGCATGGTTAAGTAATTGGTGTCCAAAAAACAACGCACACCAGTTGAATGGAACATAACCCTTTTATATGTGGATACAAGATTACAACAATCATAGATTAGCCTACAATCTGATTCAAACAAAAATTTGACGCAATGGCAGCTTACGATTAACAATGCTCTCAAGTACTACATGTCAGTCTATACCTTCTCTTCGCAATTGATTATCCTTCACCATGTGTCTTCTTCACTGAGAGTATTTTGGAAGGTCTAAACTCTTTTCTCCTTTCCAGCTGAATGAAGCCCCGTATCTCTATCATATGCACGTCAAGATTGAGTAAGCATCTCCGAAAAAAGGGTTACATTCGATGCCCCAGTAGACGTAAGCATCGATACCCCATAAGCATCTCCTGTTCTTGATTGCAGACATCTCATAACTTACGAAGATGGGGCACGGCCACCAAAACAGTAATCCTCCATATTTAAAGACAAATTAGCAAATCTTAGTAAACCACCATAAGATTTAAATTAAGACAAGGAAAAATTATACAAAATGGGAGACACTAAATTCTCATAAATCTGGAACAATATACGTCCATCAAAGTCCCAGACTTATTCTACACTGACACTTTTCCTGACCTTAGTTGAGCCTGAAAACAAAACTTGTGGAAGGAGTAGCCCAGCATGTTGTTCAGTATCTAAGAAAGAATAGTCCATCAACCCTTTGTTTGCAAACAGCCCCTTTAGTTATCTTACTTCCTTAAAAACCAGAAAATATTACAGCCTAAAGTGCCAAAGGAGCTCCTCTGACAGGCTTTTTATATTATAGTCCTAGTACCATCATGCACAATAGTCCATTGCATACATTCTAAAATCACTTTAATTCAGTGGGTCCCCTGAATGTCCATTATTTCCCCCTCTAACCAATATAATCTTGACATTTATCAATGGACTATCCTGCAATGTAGTCCTAGAACTACCATTTACGGATTGCCTCTGAAATTCAGGATACAACTGAAGAAAGAAATGTCGACAAAAACAAAACATTAAGAATAACCGATCGATGATAAATTAGACACCACATACCAATTTTCAGCCATATCTATGCATATGCTCAAAGTTGACCATCTAATGCTGCTTGACAAGCAAGTTCTTAACCATAGTCAAACTTCCAATCAGCTGAGCTCACTATGGTAATTCAAATCTTACATACACTTGTAACCATATGCTCAATCATGATAAGTGGGATACCATGTCATAAATTGCAAGAAAAGACGAACTATTAAATTGTTCCTGTGGTGCGCTTAGAACTTTACACAGTTGACATGGTTTCCCAACTGCAGACACAACACACTTCAATGATTAAAATGACGCCTTCACTCCATCAAGGCTACCCGCACTTGTGAACAGTAAATTCAGACTTTCCAATACTCTGTTCACTATTCACATTTGACATGTGTTCCACAACTAGAGACGGGTTAACGACCATCACTACAATAATTCAAATCTTACATACACTCCCTTTAGACCTACGCAAATTTATGAGTAGCAACCTTCAAAGATTCCAAATGAAATAGAGGGGAAAAGGCCCGACCGATAGTCTTTTATTAGCTGAACTAGTAGTTACCAAATTAACTACCTAAGTCATGGTGATGTCTCAAATACCGAAGGGCTGAAGAATACTAACAGATAACAGGCTCTTCCCAAATAAAAATATTAAAAAAAATTCGTGTTTGATAAGACAGGGAATCAAAAATCAACACCGGGTGCTGAAACTCAACTAAAAGGGCCACCAGTTGCATATAGAAGCTCCTGCTATGCGTGGGTTCCAGAGAAGGTTTGGGCCATTAAGGCCTGAGCCTCAACTACGAGTGACAATAAAATATCAACTATACTATGATAGTTTTGTATGCTAATATACATTCAAATGTTAAAAACATCAATTACGTTTACTCTTTTACCGAACTGAATAGAGCACCTGTTTGTATGGTGTTATTCAATGCCATCAATCAATTGGTTAATGTTCAAGCACATGTCATCAGTGTGCATTCGGAGGAAAAACTACCATAAATGATTCACTTGACGAAAAAAAGAAGAAGAAGAAGAAATGTTGGTTATTTAAGAAACAAAAGATTCCAACAATCTTTCCTCATAACTACCCACTTGAATTACCAGAGAAAGAGAATGATTCGACTAGCTTGGTCTAAAATATAGCTTTTTAGTCTCCACAATGAGAAATGGAAGCAACAAAGATTGGACTAGAGCAAAGCATACCTAACAGCAATGGGGCAAGGATGGATGAGAGCACATGAACCAGCAAGGTGAAGATTTGTCACCGCTTCATTTTCTTCTTTCCAATCTTTTTAAAATATTCAGCACTCATTTCCGGTAACAAATCCTTGTATGGAAGAATATATTGCTTCACAAACTTTGCCTCTGTCATGACTGAAACAGTGTAGAGAGTTACATTCGTGAGTTTCTTCTCACTCAGAATTTTCCTAACTTCATTCCTTGGTTTCACCCTTTTTTCTAAATTCAAGGAAAGAAGAACAGGGTGTGCAGCCAAGTATCCTGTACTATATCCAAGTTCCCTCATAAAATAATCCAAACCTCGTCTCATTCTAACAGCTGATACGCTTAAAATAAGAGGTTTCATCCTAAGCATCTCCCGAATATCCACATCAGACCAGCCAAAACTTTTAAATATTTCTAATTTCCCATCAATGTTAGATTGACTATATGAAATGAGGACACAAATCCCGTAGTGGTAGTTGCCTGATTCACGAGGAATCCCCAAATAATTTTCCACTCTGCACAATATATCCTGAAGCTTCTCAGCACTTGAAAACAAAATGTTTTTAGGATCTTTAACAATAAGTTCGACAATACTATGACCCGTAAACCCAGCATTCTGCAGAAACAGAATATTTCGTTTCACAATTTCAAGTTTATACGTCCTCAAAGCATATCTCTTGCAAGCAGCAATAACTCTTTCATCAGTGCAAAACAGTTTCCTAAAATACTCTATCCGGGGCCTGATAAACCCATTCAATCCCCTCGACAAAAGGGTTTTGTGCGCCATAAGTACCTTAACTATATCCACCCCAGATAAGCCAAGTTCTTGAAGTACCTTGATTTTCGGCACTAGGGTTTTGTCAACGTCGTAACACAAGATCCTAGGGATGGAGGAGACAATCGTTCTGACCTGGGTTTTGGTCATGCCCAGATTTTCAAGATAATTGACGACTAAATGCGGTTCCTTTTTCATAGGTTTTTTCAAGCTTACCTTGTTTGAAGCGGAAATGGCGGCTTCTTTTGAAAGGCCCAGTGAGTTAAAGAGGTAATCCGCCAAAACAGTATTCTGGGGTGGCACCACTTTAGCATTTGTGGAGTAACTAACGAGTGATTTGAAGAGGAACAATCCGCCGCCATTGGAGATTTGATGCCTGCACCTCCGCAAAAACATTGAGCTATGTTAATTTGGGCGAAGAAATCAATTTCTTTCTTTACATTACAAGGACAGGAAACAGCCGAACGGCGTTTGGATGGATGAGCGAAAAGCTCGCAATGCACAAGTTAGGTTTAAATGAAGTTTTGCCCTCCTTAGGGGGTAATTTGACGCGCAAATTATATCCTGTACCACTGTGTACATGTACCACTTAACACATCACCACTCTCACTACAAGAGAGTGAGATACACGCTCTTTTCTTCTTCTTCTTCTTCTTCTCCAAAAACCCAGATCCTTCTTTTTCAAAAAATCACTTCTTTTTCTTAAAAAATCAGTTATTCTTCTTCGCCGTACTCCATTTGAAACCGCATTTAATCAAAATTTTCATTCAAACACAGATTTAACGGAGATCGACAATTATTTTTTCCGAAAAACAACACCAAATACAACGAAAAAATCTCTTCTTCTTAAAAAATCACTTTTTCCTGTTCAAAAATCTCTTCTTCTTAAAAAATCACTTTTTCCTGTTCAAAAATCTCTTCTTCTTCTTCTTCAAAAATCTCTTCTTCTTCTTCAAAAATAACTTATTCTTCTTAAAAAATCACCACATCATAAAGTATAAACTGTATTTGATGGATTTACAGAACCTTATTTTCACGATCTGATGTTGGGTAATGTATTAATGATGTTATATTCGTGTTTTCTTATTCAAATAATGCTCTATTGCTCCGAAATATGATATATAAATGGTTTCCGTGAGGTATTGGCACTTTCATGTGAAATGGGTTGCTTCTGATTTTTCCCCGCTGCTGGACTTGGTAGAACGCGTTATGGGACGTAACTAGACGTTGCGGGACGTTGCGGGACATAACGGGATGTTGCTGCTTTGTATTTTGGACGTTGCGGGACGTAACAAGACGTTCCGAGACGTTGCTGCTTTGTATTTTCGGACGTTGCGGGACGTTGCGGGATGTTGCTGGACGTAACGGGATGTTGCTGCTTTGTATTTTGGACGTTGCGGGACGTAACAAGACGTTGCGAGACGTTGCTGCTGTGTATTTTCGGACGTTGCGGGACGTTGCTGGACGTATCTGGACGTGGTGCTAGTTTTTTCGGACGTAGCGAGACGTGGTGGACTGTCTTCGTGAAAAATATCAGTTTAAATTCACGCGCATAGATGTAGACATTTCAGGACGTGGTGCTAGTTGTTTTTGACGTGGTTCTAGTGTTATGAGACTTGGTAGACTGTCTTTGTGAAAAAAATCATCTTAAATTCACATGCATGAATGGATGTAGACGTTTCAGGACGTGGTGCTAGTTGTTTTTGACGTGGTTCTAGTGTTAGGAGACGTTGTTGAAGGTGTAATATGAAAAATTCAGTTTAAATTCACATGATTGGATGTAGACGTTGAGGCAATTATTTTTTGGACATGCATGGATGTTGCGGCAGTATTAGGAGACGTTGTAGAAGGTGTTATGTGAAAAATTCACCACATGCCCGAATGTTGACGTTGCGGCAGTTGTTTGTTGGACGTGCAGGGACGTTGCGGCAGTGTTAGGAGACGTTGTGGAATGTGCAATCTATGAAGTTGTATTGCACGAACGGTTCAAGAGGGCATAACTCGGCACTCGATTGTCCGATTTGGACGCACGAATAGTCAATTTGATGGTTCTTGACGAGATCTACGCAATGTACACAGCAGACCGGCATTTGGAGATGGTTCCGATATTGAAAAATGTGTGGTTTTGGACGAAAACTTTAAATGGTCATAACTTTGCGCTCGGTGGTCCGTTTTAGACGAATTTTTTTTTGATTTCATACAACTTTTCGAGATCTATCTATCTGCAAACAGCCGAAGGCGGTTTGGGCAGCTCAAAACTCCAAAAAACGTCATATTTTAAAAGATACGAAAGATTTTTAATAATTTCAAGGGTTTTTTGAATTTTTGACGAAACATTTGACATGTATAAAAAATAGTTTTTTACGATTTGCATGCATGAAAGCCTTGTTCCTCCGGGGTTCTACTGACCTATGTATTGGGAGATGGGAAATTCAATATTGACAATATTGATCTTTTAAATGACATGTACAAGAAAGTGTAATTAAATTTCAACTAACTTTAAGTGGATTAATGGCAATTGAATTTTTTGGAAAGTCACAAGACTAAAATAACCAGGGTTCGAGTCTCGCCCCTGACAATTTTTTTTTGATTTTTTCCTACTAATAGTTACTTAAATGGTATCTGCTTTTTACATTACTAAAATCAGCTAAGCCGTTTTTTGGACGTTGCAGCAATTTTTTTGGACGTGCGGGGACGTTGCGGCCGTGTTAGGAGACGTTGTGGAAGGTGTTATGTGAAAAATTCAACTTAAATTCACATGCCGTGATATAGATTTTTTTGACGTTGCGACAGTTATTTTTTGGACGTTGGTGGACGTTGCGGCAGTTGTTTTTTGGACGTAGGTGGACGTTGCGGCAGTGTTAGTAGACGTTGTGGACATGCTGGGATGTAGACGTTGCGACAGTTATTTTTTGGACGTTGCGGCAGTTGTTCTGAGACGTTGTTGACTCAGCGAAGACGTTGTGGACATGCCTGGATGTAGACGTTTGTGGACGTGGTGCTAATTGTTTTTGACGTGGTTCTAGTTGTTCTGAGACGTGGTGGACTGTCTTTGTAAAAAAAAAAAATTTAAATTCACACGCATGGATGAGGACGTTTCTGGACGTAGTGCTATTTGTTTTTGATGTGGTTCTAATTGTATTTGTGAAAAAATCAGTTTAAATTCACATGAATGGATGTAGACGTTTCTGGACGTGGTGCTAGTTGTTTTTGACGTGGTGCTTGTGTTATGAGACGTGGTGGACATGCCTGGATGTAGACGTTGCGACAGTTGTTTTTTGGACGTTGCGGCAGTTGTTCTGAGACGTTGTGGACTCAGCGAAGACGTTGTGGACTCAGCGAGCGCGCGCGTGGGCGAAACTTACTATATTTAGTAAGTGTATAGTTGTTAAGCAAAAAATTACTATATATAGTAGTAGGTACATGTACCACTGTGTATAGGGTATACGGACTGGTGCTGCTTGTTTATGTAAAGTACTGTTGGCTTATGTAAACTTCTGATTCTTTAGTCAAAATGTTGTTTCTTGGTGTAAAATGCTATTTTCTGGTTCAAAGTGGTATTTGTTAGTATAAAAACATCGTTTTGATTCGTTTTTGTAAAGTGTTGGTTGTTTATGTAAAGTGCTGAATGTTTGTGTAAAGTGCAGGTTGTTTATTTTCTGAATGTTTATGTAAACTGGCAGTTGAGCAAAGTTTATGTAAACTGCAAAGGTTTATGTAAACTGCAGTTTACTGCAAAGTTTTTGTAAATTGGTGCTTGGGCAAAATTTATCTAAACTGCAGTTTACTGCAAAGTTTATGTAAACTGGTGCTTGGGCAAAATTTATTTAAACTGCAGTCTACAAAGTTCATGTAAACTGTGCTTGGGCAAAGTTTATGTAAACTGCAGTTTACTGCAAAGTTTATGTAAACTGGTGCTTGGGCAAAGTTTATGTAAACTGTAAAGTTTACTGCAAATGAATCAAAACGATATTTTTACACTAACAAAGACCACTTTGAACCAGAAAAGAGTATTTAACATAAAACAAAATCATTTTGACTAAAAAATCAGTAGTTTACATAAGCCAACAGAACTTTTGCAGAACGCATCTCTGTTCTTTGTTATTTTTCAAAAAATCTAGAAAGCCAAAATTGCTTATATAAATTTCTGAGTAAACCTTATACAAAGAGGTTTAAATCGAGCTATAGTTTGCTTAAATCGGACAAAGAATGAAGAAGATATGAATTTCTGAAGTACAGTCATTACTTCAGATTTTTTTGCGAAAAGAACAACACTTGCAGCTCTATTTCAGAGCTGATTTATGGGAGATTTACAAGTCCAAATAAAGATCCGTAAAATTATGTGTAATCCTTGTAAGGAGAGGTTTAAAACAAGCCAAAGTTTGATCAAAACGGATGAGAAACGATGGAGATATGGAATTCCAAAGTTTGATGACAGCTGCAGAATTTTCACTTCAGTTTACATAAACTTAACAAGGGAGATCACATCAGGATTATATAGACATCAGATCAGCGAATACTTGACATCAGATCAACAGACTATAGATATCAGATCAAGAATATAAAAGAAATCATACACTAGAATTAAAACATACTTAACAAAAGAGATCACATCAAGATTATATAGACATCAGATCAGCGAATACTTGACATCAGATCAACAAACTATAGATATCAGATCAAGAATATAAAAGAAATCATACACTAGAACTAAAACATACTTAACAAGGGAGATCACATCAGGATTATATAGACATCAGATCAGCGAATACTTGACATCAGATCAACAGACTATAGATATCAGATCAAGAATATAAAAGAAATCATACAATAGAACTAAAACACACTTAATAAGGGAGATCACATCAGGATTATATAGACATCAGATCAGAGAATACTAGACATCAGATCAACAGACTATAGATATCAGATCAAGAATATAAAAGAAATCATACAATATAACTAAAACATACTTAACAAGAGATATCAGATCAGGATTATATAGACATCAGATCAGTGAATTCTTGACATCAGATCAACAGACTATAGATATCAGATCAAGAATATAAAAGAAATTTTACACTAGAATTAAAACACACTTAACAAGGGAGATCAGATCAGGATTATATAGACATCAGATCAACAGACTATAGATATCAGATCAAGAATATAAAAGAAATCATACAATAGAATTAAAACACACTTAATCCTGATGTGATCTCCCTTGTTAAGTATGTTTTAGTTCTAGTGTATGATTTCTTTTATATTCTTGATCTGATATCTATAATCTGTTGATCTGATGTCAAGTATTCGTTGATCTGATGTCTATATAATCCTGATGTGATCTCCCTTGTTAAGTTTATGTAAACTGAAGTGAAAATTCTGCAGCTGTCATCAAACTTTGGAATTCCATATCTCCATCGTTTCTCATCCGTTTTGATCAAACTTTGGCTTGTTTTAAACCTCTCCTTACAAGGATTACACATAATTTTACGGATATTTATTTGGACTTGTAAATCTCCCATAAATCAGCTCTGAAATAGAGCTGCAAGTGCTGTTCTTTTCGCAAAAAAATCTGAAGTAATGACTGTACTTCAGAAATTCATATCTTCTTCATTCTTTGTCCGATTTAAGCAAACTATAGCTCGATTTAAACCTCTTTGTATAAGGTTTACTCAGAAATTTATATAAGCAATTTTGGCTTTCTAGATTTTCTGAAAAATAATAAAGAACAGAGATGCGTTCTGCAAAAGTTCTGTTGGCTTATGTAAACTACTGATTTTTTGGTCAAAATGATTTTGTTTTATGTTAAATACTCTTTTCTGATTCAAAGTGGTCTTTGTTAGTGTACAAATATCGTTTTGATTCATTTGTAGTAAACTTTACACTTTATATAAACTTTGCCCAAGCACCAGTTTACATAAACTTTGCAGTAAACTGCAGATTACATAACACTATAGTGCCCTTAAATACACATTCGAGTTTACATAAAGCACACAGTCGAGTTTACATAAACACAAAAAGTGAGTTACATAAACTATCGTCCCTTAAAACTGCCACAAATGGATACCAAATTTGAAATTCAAAATCACCGCCTGTCATCATTATTTGTCTGTTAGGCAACAAAATGGACCAAAAAATCAACATTTGATGCGAGTGATTTGCTCTTTCCCTTCAGCAGCAGTAACTGCGCATTAAATGCGCCTTGAAAGTAGGAAGGATTTACAGAACCCGGTTCAATCCCAGTTTTGCCATCATTAACCTGGTTTTTTAGAGATAAACCTCCTAGGAGTAAACCACCTGGTTTACTCCTAGGAGTATGATATAATTTGCGGTAATTTGACCTTTGATTCTACAATGCTAGTCTCATCTTTTTTTTTTTTTTAGTATTTTAGTATTTTAGTTTTTTTTATAAAAATAATCTTTGACTAACGGTTAACTAATCCTCAAAAGTTAAATTATCATTCTCTTATTTTTTTTGTGTGATAATACTAATCCTCATTCTTTTTTTTTAACTAATTTTAGTCATGTTTGATGAAAATACACTTTGACTAATGATTGACTAAACCCCAAAAGTTTAATGGTTCTTTTTCTTTGGTTTGACCATCGCCCCGCCACTGCCACCATCCCACCGCCGCCACTACTACCGTCACCGTGCCTCGTCGCCACCACCACTACTGTTAAACCCTTATTTACTTGATGTGATTTTCCGTTAAGCCAACATAGACGGAAATGTGAGTTACATGTTGGAGGGCTAAGTTATGGGCTATGTGCTAGGGACTTCAGTCCTTACTTTGCATGAAGAGTCTTGCATGGTCGCATGGGATTGCATGGGGGATTTACGTGAGGTGTCTAAATCACCTTGGACGGTTTTGCATGGGAAGACCTGGAAAGCTAGAGGGACGACATGTGGCAGCAGTTACTACACTTGGCTGAAGTGTCTTGGCCTTGGCATAGTGGGCAGTTATTTTTCCTTGTTTTCAGGCTTGCAAGCCTGATGGCCCTTTGTGGCAGTTGTAACCGTTCTATTCAGTCCCTTGTTGCATTTATATGCGATGTTGAGCCAGCAAATCACTTAGAACACTTCTGGGTGAGTTTTGTGCTGAGCCTTCATTGAGAGTTTCCTTTGTTCCGAGTTTTATAACAAAGGTTGGCCTTTGGCTGTAACTTTGCTTGCTTTGTTTTTCCTTAACTTCAAATCCGTCTGATTGTTCTATATTTGCTAACCTCCGTTTTGATTTTAAACGGAGAGGACCTTGAGGGTGTGACAACTACTATGGCCAAAACTTATGCAAACCACTCATGTCGCCATTAAGAAAGAGACACGAGTTATATATAAATTATAGAATAAGATTTTACGAGTATTTTTGTGTTTATTTTAATTTAATATTTCTGTTTTGAAAATATCAAACAAAAAAATTTATAATTATATTTTTATTCATAATTTTTACATTTTCAAGGTAAGTATGCTGCATAAACGTAAGTGAATAAGTGTCATGGTGAAAGTAGGGGATTATAAAACCGTCAATAAAACCCCCGATCATTCCTGAAAACCTCACCGTCGACGAGGTTTCGACTTAAGAAGACTAACTATGAGTTGAGGCGGGAATCAGTCTTCCAATGGAGACCATCAGCTGTAAAGGTAAATTCTCTGAAACTGGTTTGAGAATTTGGGGTAGATAGAAATTAGGATTTTCGAGTCTAGAAATTATGAAAAATTCTGATTTTTGTAATATGAATTAGTAAGTGTTGTATGGAAAGACTGGCCGATTTTTATAATTTTTGCTCTTTTGTGTGATTAGTTAAAATGTTACATGTTGATAAATTCTGGCCAGAAACTCGTCAGGGGCAGTCGGTTTTTGTAAACTATAGGGACTGATAGAAAGATTGGAAATTTCTAAAATTTTTCCAAGAGGTAGATCGTACAATAGGTCTAAAAATGGATAGATTCGGGAGATATAAATTATGGAAATTCCAACTGCTACTGGGGAATCTTACGAAATTGTTTATATCCAACCATAGGTCTAAAAATTATTATTTTTATACCTAAATGATTTCAATTGAGTACTACATATTCTATGTTAATTTCATGAATTTTAGAGGACTGTATAGAGATTAAATTGAGGATAAGTGCGGACTGGCCGGTGTAGGAAAATCTGTGGAACCCCAAATTGTAAATTTTAGTCTAGACCAATACTAGTTCTAAAATTTGTGAAAATTTCCAAAATGTTCGAAAAAGATGTTCTCTAAAGGAAAAAATTATTTATGGGGTTTTATGGTATCAAATCATTTTAAATATCAGTGATAAACCTCCAGCTATACTATTCTATCAGTCTAAAGAACAGCCAACTTTGTGGGTTGGTTTCAGTCAGTCTGCATGTCAAAAAGGGATGAAATTTTTAGGGTAACTTATACAAGGGGTCTTTGATATTGGAGACAAAATCAGATTTTTCTAATTAGTATTGATAGGGTTTGCCTTAATGTCTTCAAACCTATACAATATTGAGAAACTGTCAAGAATTAGTAATTTTAGAAAATTATTTCGGACTACCTACTTGTTGGGGATAGATGAAAATTCTCAAGTGACTAAAGCATGTGGAGGAGGTTACTGGGGATTAATTCTGAGTTTTTAAAATATTAATCCAATAAAATATTGAGGTTTTAAAGGATAGAGGTACTACTGAGGAATTTTTTGAAGCATGATTGTGGGGATTTGGTTAAAGGTTTACTAGAACCTTAACGCTGTCATACTTTTAGAGATAGTTGGTCCAGAAATAGTTAGTCTAGATATGAAATGTCTAATCTAAGGATATTCATACGTAATGTTAGGTGAAACAGAACAACCGAAGATACCGAAAAAGAGTACCGAATAAGGTGCGTAACGCAGTGCATACTTGTCTAAAACCTTGTGAAATAAATATTATTCTTATCTTGCATGGAACATGTTGAGTTTATGTTTAAATGTTTGTTTTAAAGTTTGAAACAAAAAGCACGTATGATATTTTAGTAGTGATCACAAAGAAAATGGAAATAGGGACTAGAAAGTCCAAAGTAAGCTTTTGAGTGGATTGGAAAGTCCTAAATAATATTTATAGATGGACCGGAAGGTCTGATATAAAGTAAAGATGCCAAAGGGTCTAAGCTAGAAGTGTCCCAAAGTTCAGAGGGCTTGTATCCGGAACTGTGCACACAGGTTACTGCAATAAAGTATATAACTAATGTCTCAACTTTACATATCAAAGTGAAAGTATGTTTTTTATATTTTCTTTTGCTTTCCTTTACTTATGCTTCATGTTCCTATGAAATGTTTTGTTGATTTGGACAATGGATGTACTAACGTTTATTGCAACCCCTCTAGATTGCTCAAGTGCCAATGAGACTAGCAGCTCTGAGATAGAGAGTTATGAAGATGAATGGTAGAGTTCCTATAGACATGGTGCTATGAAATAAGCAAAGTGTTTTTTTTTTTTTCTTTTCCATCACTCAATTGTATCAACATAACTCTGAATAAATAGTAGGCTAGCATAGTTAGTCTAACTACTCCCTAACTTTAAATTTTATTACTGGAAAGATAGCCTTACGGGTATGATTTAGAGGTTGTGAAATTATACTTGTGGTGTGTCAAGTATGCCATATTTTGGGTCGTGACAGATGCAACATACAAAACCAATCGGTACAAGTTAACTTTGATTGAGATAGCTAGGATGACATTGTGCAACAACAACTTCCTGAACGCTTATGCAATCATGCACGATAAGACGGTTGATAGTTATCGTTGGATGATGATGCAACTGCGGACTCTGCTTCGCTACGATGTGAATTCCATAATTATTGTCACGGATCAAGTGATAAGCCTCATGAAATTGGTAAAATATTTTCAGAAGTGTGTTGGCGGTCATTGAGCAGTCGCCGGGTGTTATTCAGCCTAGCCATCCGCCAAAAATTCATGATCCAGGGGATGACTTGGTAATGCTTGATGCTGGCGGGAAATTGCATGGCCTCTGGGGAGGGGGTAGTGCGCCTATGTTGGCCTTGGGACCTACCCCATCTACTGAGCTTGAGCATGAGATGGAGAGTGTTGATGATGTTATTGGTACAGTAGCGCTGGCAACGCTCTAGTGTCCGGTACGACCCTAATTTTTCTTAAACCGTTTTAGTTTCATGATGAAGATTATTACATGGAATGTGCAAGGTGCAGGCTCGCCCGAGTTTAATCGAGCCTTCTCTACTATTGTTAGTGTGTATAGGCCTAACGTGGTTGGCCTTTTTGAACCTCGTGTGAGTGGTGTGAAAGCAGATAGTTTTGTTAGGAAGAGCCGATTTGACCGGTCATGCCGTATTGAGGCTTCGGGTTTCTTAGGCGGCATTTGGCTTTTATGGAATGATAGGGTTAAGGTGACGGTCCTCAGGGGGCTCAAACAATTTCTTCACACTTTTGTTGAGGGTGTGGATGGGCAGGCATTTATAACATTTGTGTACGCTAGCCCAAGGCCAGCAGAGCGTATGGGTTTGTGGTCTTGTCTTGATGAGGTTGTTGTGGGTGTGAGTGATCCCTGGATACTTGACGGGGATTTTAACAGTTTGATGAGGCTTCATGAGAAGAGGGGTGGTTCGTGGCGGCGTGATTGTATTTGTAGGGGCTTTGTGGACTAGGTCTTTTATAATCAAATGTTAGAGGTTCCTACAGATGAGCAGAAGTACACATGGTCGAGGGAGGATAGTAGGGGTAGAGTGGAAGAGAGGTTGGATAGAGTTTTGGGAAACGATGATTGGTTGAATACATATCCAGGTGGCTATGTGCAGCACCTCCCGCAGTGGCAGTCGGATAACAACCCCCTTCTCTTGCATTAGGGTGCATCGGCTCGCCAGTCCGCCACATATTGTAAGCCTTTTAGATTTTTGGTGTCTTGGTTATTGTATGAAGCGTTTGAAGGGTTGGTTAGGGAGTCTTCGAAAGGTGGTGATGATTTTGGGCAGAAGGTGATGTCTTTTCAGGACAGGTCAGAAAGTGGAATAGAGATGTGTTTGGCTATATTTTTGCAAGAAAGAAAAGGCTATTGGCTAGGTTGGGTGGAGTACATGAAGCACTACAACTTTATACTTCATCTTGTTTGCTATATCTTGAGATTATGTTAAGGAAGGAACTGGAAGAAATTAAAGCTCAAGAAGAGCTGCTTATGTTACAAAAAAGTAGTAGGGAATGGGCTCTTTATAGAGACAGAAATACATTCTTTTATCACAAGCAAATGAAAGCTAAACGGTGGCGCAATAAAATAGCTCAGTTATGGAATGAGGAGGGGAATGTAGTGACCGACCCACAAGAATTACAACAGATGGCTTGTGAATTCTATCAATTGTATAAGGGGGTGTCTCGGCCGCAGGAGAGAATGTGTGTACCATGACATTTCCCTCCCATCTCTGCGGTGGATAAATAAGAAATGGCACAGGTGGTTTCGGATAAGGAAATATGGGAGGCACTCAATACAATGAGTTCGCTCAAGGCTCCTGGGGTGGATGGGCTTAATGCGTTGTTCTTCCAATCTCAATGGCGGATAGTGAAGGATTCAGTGTGTAGCACAGTGAAAAATGTGTTAGAAGCAGGGTGATGCCTGCAGATCTTAACAGTATATTGATAGTTTTAATCCCTAAGGTGGATAATCCGATGAGCCTGAGGGAGTTTAGACTTATCAGTTTGCTTAATGTGGTGTATAAAGTGGCCACAAAGGTGTTGGTGAATCGCATGAAATCTGTTTTACATGTGATTATTGGTCCCGCTCAAGTGAGCTTTGTCCCAGGCTAGCAGATTACCGATAATATTGTAATCGCCTAAGAATTGATTCACACTATGCGAATGAAGTCTGGCAGTGGTGGGTTCATGGTAGTGAATATCGACCTCGAGAAAGCCTGTGATTATTTGAGTTGAGACTTTCTTAGGGAAACGCTTTTGGCTGCGGAGTTTCCTAAAAGTTTCGTAAAGAGTATTATGTTATGTGTTGAATCCACTTCGATGCGATTTGTTGGAATGGGTCACAGGGCAAAAGTTTCTTTCCGTCTAGGGATGTAAGGCAAGGGGACCCGATGTCACCATATTTATTTGTGTTATGCATAGAAAGGTTGGCTCACATAATAAATGATATAGTGCATGATGGTGTCTGGAATCCAATACATGTGGGTCAAGGTAGGGTAAAAGTCCTCTATCTTATGTTTGCGGATGACTTGCTTCTTTTTGTGGAAGCCATGGTAGAACAAAGCAGGATGTTGAAGTCAGTAATTGACACCTTTTGTGTGGATTATGGGCTGAAAGTGAATGCCTCCAAAACTAATTTATTTTTTTCCAATAATGTTTCCCAGGCCGTTCGTAAAGACATTGTTGATATTTTGGGTTATAAGAAAGTTTCTGATTTGGGTAAGTATCTTGGCATGCCTTTAATTCATGGGCATATTACCAAGAATACTTACGCATCTATTCTTGATAAGGCGGAGACGCGTCTTGCTGGGTGGAAGACATCGACAATTTCTATGGCGGGGAGGGTGACTTTGGCACAGTCGATCTCAAGTGCGCTGCCCTCCTTTGCCATGCAAACAACTTGGTTTCCGAATGCCATCTGTGATGGATTGGAAAGGAAGTGCAGGAAGTTTGTGTGAGAGGGATGAAAAATTGCCACAGCATCTGGGTTTGCACTTATTCGATTTACCACACAATAAAAATTTCTAATTAAAAGCGGAATCTTAGAAAAGTACCTTTGAAGCGTGCACTCAGGTGATTCTCTTGTATGCCTCAAGACTTTGACTTCACGTTGTGTGGGCAACGAACTAGAAATCAATTGATCAGCTAATCACCACAATCTACCTGCTAGAAAATTCTAGCACCGCTGCACCTTGCACGTACTGTAAACACACCGCCCGGAGAGAGAGAAAGCTGCGCGCAGCTGGTTTAAAACAGGCCAAAAATTCGGCCAAGGGAGGAAGAAAACCAGCCGCAAATAATGCCAAAAAATCCAACTTGGAGAGAGAAAATTTCCTCTCTCTAGGATTTTCTCTTTCTAAATTCTTAAATTATGAATCTATGGAATTGTGTGTCTTGAATAGCTAATCCCTTGTCTATATATAGAGTTACAAGAGAGACTCCAAGTTGGTTTAGGATTGGTCTTCTTACTGGGTTTCTGTTTTCCTTCAATCCTGTTTCTGGACTGATACACATCCAACTGTCACAGGATTCACTTATCCAAATCCAGTTCCTGGGATGATTCACAATCAACTGATACAGGGATTCACTTATCCCAAACCAGTTCCTAGTATGATTCACAACCAACTGATACAAGGATTCACTTATCCCAAACCAGTTCCTGGTATGATTCACAACCAACTGACACAAGGATTAATTAATTACTTAATTAATTAAATCTACATTTGTCAACAACCCAATACATAATTAATCGTACCACTAACGGATTAATTAAGGCACTACCATCCTACACCAGAATTGCTTTCGGAACAACTTAATTAAATTATATTCATAATCTCCCCACATCAAAGATATAGTGCTCGTTAATACATTAATTTACTGATAAATTAATTAAGTAACCTCTTTAATTCCGAGACTAGTACCACTCGACCTTTTTACTATACCGGACATAAGTTCACCGGCCGGGTTTAGTATAATAAACTTTACGAGCTCATCTCGGGAGCACCATCACCCCGGACGCACCGGTACATGGTTTTCTTTCGACAAGCAGCAGCACACCAAGTAACTAAACACGCGCACCTAACCTACCGAGACTATTGGCCATAATTGACCTCACCCTTTGGCAGATCAAAATACACTATGTCTAATCCTCATGCCCGCTTGAGTCTAGGGATTAAGAGATAGAATACCAAGAACGATTTGTCTATTAAATCAGTACAAGACAAATTATTTTTAATGGTCAAGTTCAATACGCCCCGGCCATATCTATATGATTCAATTAGTTTAGACAAACCAATTATCCGAATCACATAATAACCTAAACTGACAGTTTATCCAAAGCTGTCTCGGTTACGAACCTCATTTATATATTATGTTAACCAATGATGAGATCTACTGTGTCACACAAGACACCTCATCATCTACTTACATAATACAAATGGACATATCATGCACAATAAGATATAAACAAAAATCGATATATTACTGGGAAAAAGTATAAGACAAGTAGAACTTATGTATTCAACTCCAACAATCTCCCACTAATACTTAAGCTGTGTTTTAAGTATACAACTACATACAACTCCTATACATTCTGCTGCTATATATCTAGAAAAATTGTCATGGCTCTCCTAAGTATCTGATTCCCATGTCATCCACGTCAGCCTCAAAGACTTTCAAAGTCAATGTCTTTGTGAACGAATCTGCAAGGTTATCTTCTGATGCTATCTTAGCCACGACCACGTCTTCCCTCTTTATTATGTCTCGTATTAGGTGGTACTTGCGCTGTATATGTTTACTCGCCTTGTGGGCTCGTGGTTCCTTCGAGTTTGCTACTGCACCGATGTTATCACAATAAATCATGATAGACTTATGCATACCAGGAATCGCATCTAAGTCCACTAGGAAGTTCTTGAGCCATACTGCTTCTTTCGCTGCCTCTGATGTGGCAACGTACTCAGCCTCCATGGTAGAGTCCGCAAGTATTTCTGCTTGACACTCCGCCAAACTATGGCTCCACCTCCCAGAGTAAACACATACCCTGAGGTAGACTTGCTCTTGTCCCTGTCGCCTTAGAAATTTGAATCTGTGTAACCTCGGGGTACCAGCTCAGGCACCTGATAGACCAGGACTTGGTCCTTCGTTCTGCGCAAATACTTGAGAATGCATTTTACTTCCTCCCAATGAGCTTTCCCGGGGTTACTTTGATATCTGCTTACTATGCCAACGGCATAACAGATATCAGGCCTTGTACACAACATGGCATACATGAGACTTCCTACTGCTGAAGCATAAGAAACTGTCTTTATGGCCTCTATCTCCTCAACAGTCTTAAGGGACTATTCCTTAGATAGATACACTCCATGTCTGAAAGGTAGAAAACCTTTCTTGGAGTTTTGCATGTTAAAACGGGCCAGAATTATATCTATGTACGAAGCTTAGGAGAGCGTTAATGAACGTTTTCTATGATCTCGAATTATCTTGATCCCAAGAATATGTCCCGCTTCCCCTAAGTCCTTCATATCAAACTACTTGGACAGCCATGCCTTTACGTCTGATAACACTTTCTTGTTGTTGCCAATCAATAGAATGTCGTCTACGTAAAGCACAAGAAACACCACTGAGTTTCCATCTCGTCTACGATACATACATTGCTCATCCGGACACTGAGTAAATCCAAAGGACTGGATTACCTCATCAAACCTGATGTTCCAAGATCTGGATACCTGCTTAAGTCCGTAAATGGACCTCTTAAGCCTGCCAACCTTATGCTCTTGGTTTTTTTCAATGAATCCCTCTAGTTGCTGTATAAAGATGGTTTCCTCAAGACTTCTACTTAGGAAAGCTGTCTTGACATCCATCTGCCAAATCTGATAGTCTAAATGAGCAGCTATGGCCAAGAGAATCCAGATCGACTTAAGCATGGTTACCGGGTTTCCTCATAATCGATTCCCTCTTTCTGAGTATACCCCTTTGCCACCAGCCTAGCTTTAAAGGTTTCCACCTTCCTGCCAGGTCGTCTCTTACGTTTGTAGACCCACTTACATCCAATGGGCTTGAACCCATCTGAGCTCCTAGACTTGATTGTGGTCCATTGACCCCATCTCGGATATCATTGCCTTACGCCAAGACTTTGTATCTTTATCTCGGAGAGCCTCATTGTAGTTAACCGGGTCAGGTTTAGGCGCGTCTGGGACTAGGTCTGAGGCATCTCCCATGCCAATGAACCTATCGGGCTGTCTCACAGCCCTCCTACTATGACGAGGCACCACCTGTGTAGGCGCATCATCTGTGATCTCATGTGCAGTGTGTGGTGTATCTACTTGTGCAGGTGTATCAGGATTAGTAGTTTGTCGTCTAAGCTCTTCTAGTACTATCTTACTCTTGGGCTTGTGGTCTAAGACATAGTCCTCTTCCAAAAATCCAGCGTTGGTACTAACCACCACCTTCTGATCTTTAGGACTATAAAACAGACCACCTTTCGTTCCCCTAGGATATCCTACAAACAACATTAATTCAGTTCTCACATCTAACTTAGCCGTATCTGCCTTAAGCACATGTGCTGGGCAACCCCAAATTCTGATATGTCATAGACTAGGCTTGCGCCCATTCCACAACTCCAATGGGGTTGAAGACACGGTTTTAGATGGTACAATATTAAGAATATACATCGCCGTTTCTAAGGCATATCTCCAGAACGAACTTGGCAAATCACTATAGCTCATCATAGACCTAACCATTTCTGTGAGAGTCCGATTCCTCCTTTCTGCTACACCGTTCTGCTGTTACATGCTAGGTGCAGACAACTGAGACTGAATTCCGACCTCACTGAGGTATTCTCGAAATTCATGAGACAGGTACTCCCCACCACGATCTGAACACAGCGTCTTGATACTCTTACTATGATGTTTCTCCATATCTGCCCGAAACTCTTTGAACTTGCCTAAACATTCAGACTTGTGACGCATTAGGTAAATGTACCCGTATCTTGAGTAGTTATCCGTGCAGAATGAATAAACTCTAATACTGTCTTAGCTCTATAACCTTTTGCCTTAAAAGGTCTCTTGGTCATCTTACCTTCCAAGCAAGATTCGTAGGTTGCATAACTGTCAATCTCTAATAAACCTAGAGGTCCATCATTGACCAACCTCTGAATCCTACTAAGGTTTATATGACCTAGCCTGAGATGCCAAAGATAGGTTTGATTCATTTCAGAAGGTTTCTTCCTCTTATTAATATTAGATAAAAAGCTATCTGTTTCTGTGTTTTGCGTAACATGAGAATTAGAGTTAACCACAAATAAATTGTCAACCAATGAACCAGAACAAATAAGTTTCTCATTTCTTCTAATAAATACAGACTCATTAAAAAAAAACTTATAACCATTCTTTAAGAGTTTAGAAACCGAAATAAGGTTCTTTCTAAAACTCGGTACATAAAGACAATTTTCAAAATTTAAATTGACAACTCCCACTGCTTCTACTGACACTCTTGTACTGTTGCTCATGTAGATGTCCAGTTCGCCCTCTCTAAGCTTCTGGGTTACTTGAAACCCCTGCAAGAAATTACAAACATGATCAGTGGCGCCTGAATCCACACACCAAGTATCTGTGGGAATCACCGCTAAACATGTCTCAGTAATTAGGGCAGAAACTATCATACCTTTAAGCTTTGGACAATCCGCTTTCCAGTGTCCCGTTTTACCGCACTTGAAGCCCTTGCCTTTGGGCTTGCTACTCTTTGTGGTCTCGGGCTTTGCAGCAAGTTTCCCGGCATTCTTCTTTTTCTTATTCTTCTTGCCTTTAGGCACAGAAGAAGAACCTGAAGCCTTTATTGCGACCAAGGCTTGCTTCTTATCGTGGAAGATGCCTTCGGCTGCCACTAAATCAGTTAAGATGGTTCATGTTATAATTGACTCGAAACTGCTCAAAACTAGAGGGTAGACTCTGGAGGATAATATCTATCTGACTTTTTGGGTCGATTTCTCCTCCCAACACCTCTATCTCATTGATGTTACTGATCATGTGTAACACATGATCTCTTACCGATCCGCCTTCAGCCATCTTTGAGTTTATTAATTTCCTCATAGTTGCTTGCCTAGCAGTCCTGCCTTGATGCGTGAACATCTTTCTCAGGTGAGCCATCATGTTGAAGGCAAAGACCATGGGATGAAGCTGATGTTGCAACACATTTGACACAGAGGCCAAAATATAGCACCGCGTCATCTCATCCGCTTTTCTCCACCGGGCATAGGCATCCCTATCCTCTTGAAGAGAGTTCTCATCAAGCACATCTGGACATACTTCGGTGAGCACAAACTTATATTGCTCAGCCGTCAGGACTATGTCCAAGTTTCGACTCCAGTCGACATAATTGGTTCCAGTTAATTTATTGTCTTTCAAAATAGCAGCTAAGGGGTTGAATGTCATATCGATAAAATTGTAAAATTAACAAACAGACAATGTTTCAGTTATTAACCTAGAATTTCGAAAACATGAAATTCTATTAATTATTGACTTCTCTCAAAACAATAATTATAATCCACCAACATCTCATCCACCGGGATTCTTGCAAGCAACGCAGTGTGGACGTTTATGCTAACCCACATTCGTTTGTGAAGAACCAAGTTCATTAACTACACCATCTGACCAAACGATCTATTGATCAATGTAGCTAATAGTCGGTGCTTTTAGCCGTACAAATAAGCAGCGTAACCTCTTGGGAGGAATACTACAGATCGTACACTAAGTGTATGCCATTATGTGACTTCTGAGTATGTTACCTCAGGATAGTGCGCCTCAGATGGATAGGGTGTCGCATTTCTCCTAGTTAAACTCGCTCTAGTCATCTTACTCAGAAATTCATAATCTAGCGATCTCGGGGCTGGACTCATCCGAATGGAGGAAGGCCCTAATGCCAACGCGCAAGCCCACCCACATCGCATATGAACTCGTAATGGAGGCCATGGGAATATTAAACCAACCTGCTCCCACTTAGATTTCCAAATTTAGGATTTTTCCGGTTTTAACATGCAATTAACTAACACTAAGTTATATGCAACTATAAAACCAACATGCTTTAAAATCATGCATATAAATACAACATAAAAATAAAGTATAAAATTAAAACAATAAATACGGGAAATAAATACGAAAAATAAATTCCCCGACTATTATGGTTTTAATTGCTTTCATCTTTTGCCTTGATCTCGTGCCCCGTCACGTCACTCGATAGAGAGAGTCTTGAACTTCAAAAACGAAAACTGAAAGAAAAAAATAGGCCAAAATCGCAGCCCGAACGGTCCGCACGTGCTTAGCAAGCCCAAAGGGGCGCGCTGAAAGGATTGCCACATAGGATCTGGGTTTGCACTTGCACGATTTACCACGCAACAAAAATTTCTAATTAAAGCGGAACCTTAGAAAAATACCTTTGAAGCGTGACTTGGGTGATTCTCTTGTATGCCTCAAGACTATGACTTCTTGTTGTGTGAGCAACAATCAAGAAGCCAATTGATCAGCTATCACCACAACTCCACTTGCTAGAAAAAATCCAGCACCTTCGCACCTAACACGTACTGCAAACGCACTGCCCGGAGAAAGAGAAAACAATTCACGCAGCCAGCAAAATTCAGCCAAATAAAACCAAAGGCCAACCGCAATTGTTGTATAAAATTCGTTTAGGAGAGAGAAAGTTTTCTCTCTCTAGAATTTTATCTCTCTAGAAAACTTGTGAGTTAATTGTGTTTCTTAAATAGCTTATCCCTTGTCTATTTATAGAGTTACAAGAGAGACCCCAAGTTGGTTTAGGATTAGTCTTCCTAATGGGTTTAGGTAATGAATTAGTTTTCAAATCCAATTAAGCAACCAATCTGATAGGATAAACCAAATCCTACTAGATTTCCTAATCTCTAGGATTTCCTAATTCCAATTGAAACTTAAGACTTAATTAATTAATTAAATAATTCCACTTTGTTAATTACTTAATTAACCCTTAGGAATTAATTAAATAATTCCACTTTGTTAATTATTGAATTAACCCTTAGGAATAATTAACCAATTAATTAATTAAATCTACCTATTCAATTAACCCATTACAAAATTAATCGTACCACTAACGGATTAATTTTGGCACTACCATCCTACACCAGAATTGCTTCCGAAACAACTTAATTAAATTATATTCATTTATCTCCCCACATCAAAGATATAGTGCTCGTTAATATAAATTAATTTACTGATTAATTAATTAATTAACTTCTTTAATTCCGAAACTAGTACCACTCGTCCTTTTTACTATACCGGATATAAGTCCACCGGCCGGGTTTAGTATAATAAACATTTCGAGCTCATCTCGGGAGCACCATCACCCCGGACGCACCGGTACATGGTTTCCTTTCGACAAACAGCAGCACACCAAGTAACTAAACACGCGCACCCAACCTACCGAGGCTATTGGCCACAATTGACCTCACCATTTGGCAGATCAAAGTACACTATGTCTAATCCTCATGTCCGCTCGAGTCTAGGGATTAAGAGATAGAATACAAGGAACGATTTGTCTATTAAATCAGTACAAGACAAATCATTCCTACAGGTCAAGTTCAATATGTCCCGGGCATATCTATATAATTCAATTAGTTTAGACAAACCAATTATCCAAATCACATAATAACCTAAACCGAAAGTTTGTCCAAAACTGTCTCAGTTACGAACCTCATTTATATATTATGTCTTTCAACCAATGATGAGATCTACTGTGTCACACCAGACACCTCATCATCTACTTACATAATATAAATGGACATTTAATGCACAACAAGATACAACCAAAACATAAATCGATATATTATAGGGAAAAAGTACAACACAAGCATAGCTTATGTATTCAATTCCAACACGCGCAGCCCGCATGGGCCGCACGCTCGGCCCAGCAGCGGCGCTGCGGTTGCTGGCGGTTGGTCGCCGGCGCCGCCTCCTGCCACCACCCCCTCCTTCGCTTTTCCCACGCTATTTGGTATTCTTGCAATTCGTTCTGGGTTTTACTGGGTTTATACGAATTAACGATAACCTAAAGCCCACGAATTGAAATTACCCACCATAACGCCTTCGATTACAAACATTAATTCTCCTACTACAAGGCTTTCTAGGAAAATTAAATAATCAAAATTACATAGAAAAAATCCTACTACAGATTTAATCTAATCCTACGTGGTTATACTATTACAAACATTCATAATAAAATTAAATCCGGACATGTCCCGGAGTTTAATTAAAACTCATACAAACGTAACCATAATAGTCAGGATTTCTTAACCACTTGCAAATAAAACCATGCAATAAATCGAACAAGCACAGAACCCAAAACCTCGCTCTGATACCAATTGAAAGATTGCCACAGTATCTGGGTTCGCACTTATTCAATTTACCACGCAACAAAAATTTCTAATTAAAAGCAGAATCTTAGAAAAGTACATTTGAAGCGTGCACTCAGGTGATTCTCTTGTATGCCTCAAGACTTTGACTTCATGTTGTGTGGACAACGAACTAGAAATCAATTGATCAGCTAATCACCACAATCCACCTGCTAGAAAATTCTAGCACCGCTGCACTTGGCACGTACTGTAAACGCAACGCCCGGAGAGAGAGAAAGCTGTGCTCAGCTGGTTTAAAATAGGCCAAAAATTTGGCCAAGGGAGAAGAAAACCAGCCTCAAATAATGCCCAAAAATCCGACTTGGAGAGAGAAAATTTTCTCTCTCTAGGATTTTCTCTCTCTAGATTCTTGAATTATGAATCTATGGAATTGTGTGTCTTGAATAGCTAATCCATTGTCTATATATAGAGTTACAAGAGAGACCCCAAGTTGGTTTAGGATTGGTCTTCTTACTGGGTTTTTGTTTTCCTTCAATCCTGTTCCTGGACTGATACACATCCAACTGTCACAGGGATTCACTTATCCCAATCCAGTTCCTGGGATGATTTACAACCAACTGATACAGGGATTCACTTATCTCAAACCAGTTCATGGTGTGATTCACAACCAACTGATACAGGGATTCACTTATCCCAAACCAGTTCCTGGTAACCAACTTACAGGGATTCACTTATCCCAAACTAGTTCCTGGTATGATTCACAACCAACTGACACAAGGATTAATTAATTACTTAATTAATTAAATCTACCTTTGTCAACAACCCAATACATAATTAATCGTACCACTAATGGATTAATTATGGCACTACCATCCTACACCAGAATTGCTTCCAGAACAACTTAATTAAATTATATTTATAATCTCCCCACATCAAAGATATAGTGCTCGTTAATATATTAATTTACTAATAAATTAATTAATTAACCTCTTTAATTTCGAGACTAGCAACAATCGACCTTTTTACTATACCGGACATAAGTCCACCGGCTGAGTTTAGTATAATAAACTTTACGAGCTCATATCGGGAGCACCATCACTCCGGAAGCACCGGTACATGGTTTCCTTTTGACCTGCAGCAACACACCAAGTAACTAAACACGCGCACCCAACCTACCGAGACTATTAGCCACAATTGACCTCACCCATTGGCAGATCAAAGTACACTATGTCTAATCCTCATGCCCGCTCGAGTCTAGGGATTAAGAGATAGAATACAAGGAACGATTTGTCTATTAAATCAGTACAAGACAAATCATTCCTAAAGGTCAAGTTCAATATGCCCCGGGCATATCTATATGATTCAATTAGTTTAGACAAACCAATTATCCAAATCACATAATAACCTAAACCAACAGTTTGTCCAAAACTGTCTCGGTTACGAACCTCATTTATATATTATGTCTTTCAACCAATGATGAGATGTACTGTGTCACACTAGACACCTCATCATCTACTTACATAATATAAATGGACATTCAATGCACAACAAGATATAACCAAAACATAAATCGATATATTACAGGGAAAAAGTACAACACAAGCATAGCTTATGTATTCAATTCCAACAGTCTCCCACTAATACTTAAGCTGTGCTTTAAGTATACATCTGCATACAACTCCTATACAATCTGCTGATATCTATCTAGAAAAACTATCATGGCTCTCCTAAGTATCTGATCCCCATGCCCTCCACGTGAGTCTCAAAGACTTTTGAAGTCAATGTCTTCGTGAATGGATCTGCAAGGTTATCTTCTGATGCTATCTTAGCCATGACCACGTCTTCCCTCTTTATAATGTCTCATATCAGGTGGTACTTGCGCTGTATATGTTTACTCGCCTTGTGGGCTCGTGGTTCCTTCGAGTTTGCTACTGCACCATTGTTATCACAATAAACTGTGATAGACTTCTACAAATCAGGAATTACATCTAAGTCCACTAGGAAGTTCTTTAGCCATACTGCTTCTTTCACTGCCTCTGATGCGGCAACGTACTCAGCCTCTAAGGTAGAGTCCGCCACGTATTTCTGCTTGACACTCGGCCAAACTATCGCTCCACCTCCCAGAGTAAACACATACCCTGAGGTAGACTTGCTCTTGTCCCTGTCGCATTGGAAATCTGAATCTGTGTAACCTCGGGGTACCAGCTCAGGCGCCTGATAGACCAGAACTTGGTCCCTCGTTCTGCGCAAATACTTGAGAATGCATTTTACTGCCTCCCAATGAGTTTGCCTGGGTTTACTCTGATATCGGCTTACCATGCCAACGACATAACAGATATCAAGCCTCGTACACAGCATAGCATATATGAGACTTCCTACAGCCAAAGCATAAGGAACTATCTTCATGGCTTCTATCTCCTCAACAGTCTTAAGGGACTGTTCCTTAGATAGAAACACTTCATGCCTGAAAGGTAAAAAACCTTTCTTGGAGTTCTGTATGTTAAAACGGGCCAGAATCGTGTCTATGTATGAAGCTTGGGAGAGCGTTAACGAACGTTTCCTACGATCTCGAATTATCTTGATCCCAAGGATATATCCCACTTCCCCTAAGTCCTTCATATCAAACTGCTTGGACAGTCATGCCTTTACGTCTGATAACACTTTCTTGTTGTTGCCAATCAATAGAATGTCATCTACGTAAAGCACAAGAAACACCTCTGAGTTTCCATCATGTCTGCGATACACACATTGCTCATTCGGACACTGTGTAAATCTAAAGGACTGGATTACCGCATCAAACCAGATGTTCCAAGATCTGGATGCCTGCTTAAGTCGGTAAATAGACCTTTTAAGCCTACAAACCTTATGCTCTTGGCCTCTCTCAATGAATCCCTCTAGTTGCTGCATAAAGATGGTTTCCTCAAGACTTCTATTTAGGAAAGCTGTCTTGACATCCATCTGCCAAATCTCATAATCCATATGAGCAGCTATGGCCAAGAGAATCCTGATCGACTTAAGCATGGCTACCGGAGAGAAGGTTTCCTCATAATCGATTCCCTTTTTTTGAGTATACCCCTTCGCCACCAGCCTAGCTTTAAAGGTTTCCACCTTTCCGTCAGATCATCTCTTACGTTTGTAGACTCACTTGCATCCAATAGGCTTAAACCCATCAGGCAGGTCCACAAGTTCCCAGACTTGATTGTGGTCCATTGACCCCATCTCGGATATCATTGCCTTACGCCAAGATTCTGCATCTTTATCTCGGAAAGCCTCATTGTAGTTAACCGGGTCAGGTTCAGGCATACCTGGGACTAGGTCTGAGGCCTCTCCCACGCCAATGAACCTGTCGGGCTATCTCACAACCCTCCCACTACGATGAGGCACCACCTGTGTAGGCGCATCATCTGTGATCTCATGTGTAGTGTGTGGTGTATCTACTTGTGTCGGTGCATCAGGATTAGTAGTTTGTCGTCTAAGCTCTTCTAGTACTATCTTACTCTTGGGCTTGTGGTCTAAGACATAGTCCTCTTCTAAAAATCTAGCATTGGTACTAACCACCACCTTCTGATCTTTAGGAATATATAATAGACCACCTTTCGTTCCCCTAGGATATCCTACAAACAGCATTAATTCTATTCTCGCATCTAACTTAGCCGTATCTGCCTTAAGCACATGTGCTGGTGTTGTGATCCTTCCAAACTATCAAAATCTGACAGAGATTTGTTTGTATAAAGGCTTATATGGAGGCTCGGATTTGGATGATGGTGGAGTATTGTATGAAGGATCAAGGTCCCTAATCTAGTGCTATTCTCAAAGTGTGAAAATGTGGTGGTAATGGGATGAGGCCTTCGAAAGGAAGAGCCTAAGGAGGCAACCACAAAAGCTAACTACCCTAGGTTTTGATAAATGCTAAGAGGGATGATTCAAAATGAGAGAACTCAATTTCTTCTATTCAAATCATGCCTATAAAGGTTGAACTTCTCCTCTATTTATAGGAGTAGAAGTGAGCCTTTAGGTTACAAAACCCTAGCCTACATTTGTGGTAGAATCTTCAATCATCCTTAATCTTCCTTCAATCTGCCTAATCATTCTTCAATCTGCCTTGGTTTCTTTTTGAAGAATTAAGGCTGATTACTTATTCCTTTATTGAATCTTCTAGAAGTTTCTTATAGCCTTCCAATGTCTTCGTGGGCTGGGTTTCACCTTATTTATTTGGCCTACTCCTAATACAACTAGTATTCTTATTAAGCCTAACTAAGACAAAACTAACACTTTGGCCTAATTTATTCAGGCCAATAAAACAAGTAATTGCTAAATTACAAATAAAATGAGTGAGATTAAATTATTCTTGGCAAGAAAATAGAGTAAAGGCTTTTGAAAATGATCCAAGGGACTTTGAACAAGTCCTTTGTGAATTTGTTGAGTTTTATTGTTTTTGTCTTGCCCAAACAAGTTTCCTTAATGGGCTCTTCAAACTTGTGTGGCCCAATTGCTTTTGAACTTGATCTCATGCCTTCAAATTGGGCTTGATGCTTATAATGTGTCCCAAGTATGTAAGCTTCATGGTTGGGCTCTTCTTGACATGCATATTAAAGTTTGAGTGAGGAACCCTGGATCGTATCAGCTGGGCAGCTCCAAATTCTGAGATGTCTTAGACTGGGTTTCCGCCCATTCCACAACTCTACTGGGGTTGAAGGTACGGTTTTAGATGGTACAAGATTAAGAGTATACATTGCCGTTTCTAAGACATATCCCCATAATGAACTTGGCAAATCACTATAGCTCATCATGGACCTAACCATTTCCATAAGAGTTCGATTCCTTCTTTCTGCTACACCATTCTGTTGTGGCGTGCCAGGTGCAGACAACTGAGACTGAATTCCTACCTCAGTGAGGTAATCTCGAAATTCATGGGACAGGTACTCCCCAACACGATCTGAACGCAGTGTCTTGATACTCTTACCATGATGTTTCTCCACATCTGCCCGAAACTCTTTGAACTTGCCAAAACATTCGGACTTGTGGCGCATTAGGTAAATGTACCCGTACCTAGAGTAGTCATCCGTGAACGTCATGAAATACTCAAATCCCCCTCATGCCTGGACCGTCATAGGTCCACACAAGTCAGAATGAATCAATTCCAATACTTCTTTAGCTCTATAACCTTTTGCCTTAAAAGGTCTCTTGGTCATCTTACCTTCCAAGCAAGATTCGCAGGTTGCATAACTGTTAATATCTAATGAACCTAAAGGTCCATCATTGACCAACCTCTGAATCCTACTAAGGTTTATATGACCTAGCCTGAGATGCTAAAGATAGGTTTGATTCATTTCAAAAGGTTTCTTCCTCTTATTAATGTTAGTTACTGAGCTATCTATTTCTATGTTTTGTGCAACAGGGAAGTTATAATTAACCACAAATAAATTGTCAACCAATGAACCAGAACAAATAAGCTTTCCATTTCTTCTAATAAGTACAGAGTCATCAAAAAAAATAAACTTATAACCATTCTTCAAGAGTTTAGAAACCGAAATCAGGTTTTTTTAAACTCGGTACATAAAGACAATTTACTAATTCTAAGCTACAATTTTCAAAATTTAGCCTAACTACTCCCACTGCTTCTACTGACACTCTCGTAGTGTCGCCCATGTAGATATCTAATTCGCCCTCTCTAAGCTTCCGGGTTACTTGGAACCCTTGCAAAGAATTACAAACATGGTCAGTAACACATGAATCCACACACCAAGTATCTGTGGGAATCGCCGCTAAACATATCTCAGTAATTAGAGCAGAATCTATTGTACGTTTAAGCTTTGGACAATCCGATTTCCAATGTCCCGTCTTATTGCACTTGAAGCACACTCGTCTTTTGACTTCTTTTTTGCAATATCTGGCTTAGGCGCAATTTGTGCCTTTTCAGCTACTCCCTCGAGCTTTATCTTATTCTTTCCAGCCTCAGGCTCAGAAGAAGATTCTAAAGCTTCGACCGCGACTAAAGCTCGCTCCTTCTCTTGAAGAAGACTTTTAGCCGCCACCAACTCTGCCAAGAGCTCGGATGAAGTACTCAACATCTTACTTATGTTGTAGTTCAACCAAATATGCTCATACCTTTGAGGCAAACTCCGGAGGACAATATCGACTTTGGTTTCACCAACGATTTCGCCTCCCACTACCTCAACCTTGTTGATGTTTCTAATCACATCAATGACATGATCTCTCACAGGAGTACTCTCAGCCATAAGGACAATGTCCAAGTTACGACTCCAATCGACATAATTTGGTCCAGTTAATTTATTATTTTTCAAAATAGCAGCTAAGGGGTTGAATGCCATATCGATTAAACTGGAAAATAAACAAACAATGTTTCAGTTATTTAGCCTAGAATTTTGAAAACATAAAATTCTATTAATTATTGACTTTCCTCAAAATAATAATCTTAATCCACCAACATCTCATCCACCGGGATTCTCGCAAGCCACGCAATGTGGACGTTTACGCTAACCCACATTCGTTTGTGAAGAACCAAGTTCATTAACTACATCATCTGACCAAATGATCTATTGATCAATGTAGCTAATAGTCGGTGCTTTCAGCCATACAAATAAGCAACGTAACCTCGTGGAGGAATACTGCAGATCGTACACTAAGTGTATGTCATTACTTGACTTCTGAGTTTGTCACCTCAGGATAATGCGCATCAGATGGAGAGGGTGTCGCATTTCTCCTAGTTAAACTCGCTCTAGTCATCTCACTCAGAAGTTCATAGTTTAGCGATCTCGGGGCTGGACTCATCCAAATGGAGGAGGGCCCTAATGCCAACGCGCAAGTCCACCCACATCGCATATGAACCCGTAACGGTGGCCATGGGAATATTAAACCAACCCGCTCCCACTTAGATTTTCAAATTGAGAGTTTTTTCAGTTTTAACATGCAATTAACTAACCTAAGTTATGTGCAACCATAAAACCAGCCATGCTTTAAAATCATGCATCTAAAATACAGCATAAAAATAAAGCATAAAAATTAAAATGATAAATAAGGGAAATAAATACGAAAAATAAATTCCCCGACTATTATGGTTTTAATTACTTCCATCTTCTGCCTTGATCTCGTGTCCCGTCACGTTACTCGATAGAGAGTCTTGAACTAAAAAACAAAAACTGGAGGAAAAACGGGCTGAAAAAGCAGCCCAGCAGTAGCAGCCCAGCAGCGCAGCCCAACGCAGCCCAGCAGCACGCAGGAGCTGCTGCTGTGCGCTGCTGCCGCGCCTTGGTTGTCGGCAGGTGCCGCCTCCTGCCACCACCCCCTCCTTCGCTTTTCCCACGCTATTTGGTCTTCTTGCAATTCGTTCTGGGTTTTCCTGGGTTTATACGAATTAACGATAACCTAAAACCCACGAATTTTCCCACCATAACTCCTTCGATTACAAACATTAATTCTCATACTACAAGACTTTCTAGGAAAATTAAATAATCAAAATTACATAGAAAAAATCCTACTACAGATTTAATCTAATCCTACACGGCTTCCAGCACGTGGTTATACTATTACAAACATTCATAATAAAATCAAATCCGGACATGTCCCGGAGTTTAATTAAAACTCATACAAACGTAACCATAATAGTCGGGATTTCTTAACCACTTGCAAATAAAACCATGCAATAAATCGAACAAGCACAAAATCCAAAACCTCGCTCTGATACCAATTGAAAGATTGCCACAGTATCTGGGTTCGCACTTATTCGATTTACCATGTAACAAAAATTTCTAATTAAAAGCAAAATCTTAGAAAAGTACCTTTTAAGCGTGCACTCAGTTGATTCTCTTGTATGCCTCAAGACTTTGACTTCACGTTGTGTGGGCAACGAACTAGAAATCAATTGATCAGCTAATCACCACAATCCACCTGCTAGAAAATTCTAGCACCGCTGCACCTGGCACGTAGTGTAAACGCAACGCCCGGAGAGAGAGAAAGCTGTGCACAGCTGGTTTAAAATAGGCCAAAAATTCAGCCAAGGGAGGAAGAAAACCAGCCGCAAATAATGCCCAAAAATCCGACTTGGAGAGAGAAAATTTTCTCTCTCTAGATTCTTGAATTATGAATCTATGGAATTGTGTGTCTTGAATAGCTAATCCCTTGTCTATATATAAAGTTACAAGAGCGACCCCAAGTTGGTTTAGGATTGGTCTTCCTACTGGGTTTCTGTTTTCCTTCAATCCTGTTCCTGGACTGATACACATCCAACTGTCACAGGGATTCACTTATCCCAATCCAGTTCCTGGGATGATTCACAACCAACTGATACAGGGATTCACTTATCCCAAACCAGTTCCTGGTAACCAACTTACAGGAATTCACTTATCCCAAACCAGTTCCTGGTATGATTCACAACCAACTGACACAAGGATTAATTAATTACTTAATTAATTAAATCTACCTTTGTCAACAACCCAATACATAATTAATCGTACCACTAACGGATTAATTATTGCACTACCATCCTACACCAGAATTGCTTCCGGAACAACTTAATTAAATTATATTCATAATCTCCCCACATCAAAGATATAGTGCTCGTTAATATATTAATTTACTGATAAAATAATTAATTAACCTCTTTAATTCCGAGACTAGTACCACTCGACCTTTTTACTATACCAGACATAAGTTTACCGGCCGGGTTTAGTATAATAAACTTTACGAGCTCATCCCGGGAGCACCATCACCCCGGACGCACCAGTACATGGTTTCCTTTCGACAAGCAGCAGCACACCAAGTAACTAAACACGCGCACCCAACCTACCGAGACTATTGGCCACAATTGACCTCACCCATTGGCAGATCAAAGTACACTATGTCTAATCCTCATGCCCGCTCGAGTCTAGAGATTAAGAGATAGAATACCAAGAACGATTTGTCTATTAAATCAGTACAAGACAAATTATTCTTAATGGTCAAGTTTAATACGCCCCGGGCATATCTATATGATTCAATTAGTTTAGACAAACCAATTATCCTAATCACATAATAACCTGAACCGACAGTTTGTCCCAAGCTGTCTCGGTTACGAACCTCATTTATATATTATGTCTTTTAACCAATGATGAGATCTACTGTGTCACACAAGACACCTCATCATCTACTTACATAATACAAATGGACATATCATGCATACCAAGATATAACCAAAACATAAATCGATATATTATTGGAAAAAAGTACAATACAAGCATAACTTATGTATTCAACTCCAACAAGGGAGATGGACACAAGCCTAAAGTCAGTTTGGTGAGGTAGGAGGAGCTATGTTGTCCGAGGAAGGAGGCGGGATTGGGGTTCAAATGTCAAATAAAGGCCAATGAGGCGTTCCTCATGGAATTGAGATGGGGTATTATGAGCAAACTAGATGCGCTTTGGGTCCGTGTGCTGTGAGCAAAGTATAAGTTGCATGGGCAGGTCCTGGATGAGGGTTTGGATTTTTCAAAGGGTTCTTTGCTCTTCAAAGCTATGGGTAAAGTGTGGCAGCAGTTTTGAACGGAATACAGTCGATTTTGGGAAATGGTGAGAGGGATCGTTTTTTGGAAGATAGATGGCTGGCTTTACCCCATAACTTATTGCCAGTACTTGGATCTCAATTTGGGCGGCCAGTATCATCGTTCGTTACTCCGGACAGGGATTGAAGGTGCGTGGAATTCAATTGTCTCCTCCCGACTGATAGTTTGGATATTATAGTTGTTTCTCCTCCGTGGTTTGATGAGGAAAAGGAGAATAAATTGAGGTGGCGATGGTCAACTAACGGCCTTTTCACAACTAAATCGGCGTATATGTCTTTGTGTCAGGAGCAGAGTAGTGAAAGGAATCAGTTGTGAAAGATGATTTGGGAATGGCAAGGTCCCCAACGCATCCGCCAAATGTTATGGTTGGTGACCAAGAGGAAAGTGTTAACAAATAAAGAGCACTATCGGAGGCACATGTCTGATTCTGCGACGTGTGATATCTGTGGGGCAGTTGAGGAGTCGATTTTGCACTGTTTGAGAGATTATTCCCGGGCTCAACCTGTGTGAGATCAGCTTCTTTCCCACCATAGTAAAAGCTGGTTTTTTCGGTTGGATCTTCAAGGCTGAATGGTTCGTAATCTCCAACTGAAGAAGGGCGAGGATAGGCTGGATTGGCCGTTATTGTTTGGAATAGCCATTCACTGCTTATGGCATACTCGTAATAAACTCGTATTTCGGGGTGTTTATAAAGCTTCTACCCAGCTTGTTCATGAGATTATTTCAAAAGCTGATGCGTTTAAGGTGACGGGTTACGCACCTAGGGGTGTTGGGGTAAGGCTCGGTGGCGTGAATGTAGTGTTGGTGTATGTGCCCTTTTGAGGGCTATTTATGTAAATAAACTTTGAGGGTTATTTATATAATTAAGACATTTTTATCTGATGATTTAATTTCATGTAATTATATTCTTGTGCATATTGAATTTCATGAAATCGATCCGCCAAAAGAAACACTCCATGGACTGTTAGATCATGAGTGATTCTTTTGAGTAGTACTCGTACGAGGATCCTTTGACCAGAAATCATTGCATAGTCTTAGGTGAATTATAGTATTCTTTGACATATGCCTAACGGGACCGTAACAGGTTGCCAAGTACGGGTATGATTGGGTACACTATGAGTCACGCTAAGGTATGTAGGTGAAGTGATGGGACTACAAGTCTCTCTTAAATGAGAGATGATATCTTAGCCACTTGATAGTGAACTGAGAAGTGCATGGCCGTGCCCAAGAAATGATAAGGGGTATCATTTGCTTGATTAAGTTCAGTGTAACTAAGAGATCAAGTAAAACGTTTAGCTATATAAGGATGATTGGTTCCATGCCTTATGCTAAACTGGATATTAATGTAGAAGGACGCATTTGATCAAGATGAAGGGGTATATTGATACCCTAGAGAGATTAAATGCACCTCTTGCTAGAGAGTTAGCCATTGACATCATCTTAGCTTCACTACCTGATGATTACAATGACTTTGTGGTGAACTGCAACATGCATAACATGGAGAGGACGATTCCTGAGCTCCATGGAATGCTTAAAAATACTGAGCAAATGCTTCGGAATGCAACGCCAGTACTTGTTGTAGAAAAAGGTAAGGGCAACAAGAGAAAGTTTAAAGGCAAGGCAAAAGTTGCTAAAAACAAGAAGCCTCACAGTAAGACTGCTCCTAAGGCTCAGCCTCAAACTCCTCCTGCTAAGAAAAATGCTTAGAAGGACGCTGTATGTTTCCATTGCAATCAGGAAGGGCATTGGAGAAGAAACTGCAAGCTGTTTCTTGAAGAGAAGAAATAGAATCCTTCGGCTTCAGGTATCTTTGTTATTGAAATTAATCTTTCTATGTCCACCTCATGGGTATTAGATACCGGGTGTTGGGCTCACATTTGTACTAATGTGCAGGGACTGAGAAATAGAAGGATGACAAAGAAAGGCGAAGTAGATCGCCGAGTGGGTAACGGGGCAAGAGTTGCAGCTGTTGAAGTTGGAGATTACACTTTGTATTTGCCTTCCGGTTTAAACATTGTTTTAGAGAATTGTTATTATGTACCTACTATGAGTAGGAATATTATTTCAATTTCTTGTTTGGATATTAAAGGATTTTGTTTTATTAATGGTAATAAATCGTTGTCTTTATATCAAAAAGATATTTTATACGGAGTTGCAAATTTGTGCAATGTCCTATATATCTTGGATTTGACCCAAGAGAAACCGGTTTATAACATTGAAAAGAAAGCCAAATTAATTCAATCTAATTTAAGTCCAACATATCTGTGGCATTGTCGTTTAGGCCATACAAATGAGAAGCGAGTTCAGAGACTTCATAAGGATGGAGTGCTTGGGTCATTTGATTTCGAATCATATGACACATGTGAACCCTGTTTGCAAGGCAAAATGACGAAGAGTCCTTTCAGCAAGAAAGGCGAGAGGAGCTATTGGCTCTAATATATACAGATGTATGTGGACCAATGAGCACACAAGCCAGAGTTGGATTTGAATACTTCGTGACTTTTACCGATGACTATAGTAGATATGGTTATGTCTACTTAATGAGGTATAAAAATGAAACTTTTGAAAAGTTCAAAGAGTTTAAAAACGAAGTAGAAAACCAGTTAGATAGAAGGATTAAGGCTATTAGCTCCGATCGGGGAGGTGAATACCTTAGTGATGAGTTCGATGACTATCTAAAACAGTGCGGAATTGTTTCACAGCTGACTCCACCAGGAACACCTCAATGGAATGGTGTATCCGAGAGGAGGAATCGGACCTTATTAGATATGGTTCGATCTATGATGGGCCAAGCAACTCTCCCTATGTCATTTTGGGGTTATGCCCTCCTTTCAGTAGCCTACTTACTAAATCGTATTCCATCTAAGGCAATAGATAAGACTCTATATGAGATGTGGAAGGGTCAAAAACCCTATATGTCCTATCTACGAGTTTGGGGTTGTCAAGCTCATGTAAAGCGTTTACAAAGTAATAAGCTTGAACCTAAAACTGACAAATGCCTGTTTGTGGGATATCCTAAGGAAACAAAAGGATATCAATTCTACAATCTAACTGAGAACAAAGTGTTTGTTGCTCGAGGAGCCACTTTCTTAGAGAAAGATTTTCTCTACAAGAAAGACAGTGGGAGTAGAATAAATTTTGAAGAGGTTCAAGACCCACAAGAGAATGTAGAACGATCTACAGAAACTCAGATGGAAGTTGACATGGAAACTCATAAAGATGAGCAACCTGAGTCAACAACACAAGAACCTAGAAGGTCTAGTAGATCTCGTCATGAACCCGAGAGATACGAATTTCTCGTGACTGACGATCAAGATTTGATTTTAGTGGACTCTGATGAGTCCACGACCTACAGACAGGTTTTAGAAAGTCCAGATTCAGATAAATGGCTATAAGCAATGGAATCTGAAATGCAATCCATGAGGGACAATAAAGTATGGACTTTGATTGATCCTCCTGTTCAGGCAAATGTTGTCGATTGCAAGTGGATTTTCAAGTTAAAACCTGGCGGGATCTTCAAGGCACGACTAGTGGCTAAAGGTTTCAGACAGACTCATGGAATAGACTATGATGAAACCTTCTCCCCTGTCGTGATGCTCAAGTCCATTCGGACTATGCTCGTCATAGCTGCATATTATGACTATGAGATATGGCAGATGGATGTTAAGATGACTTTCCTAAATGGAAACCTACTTGAGGATGTTTACACGAAATAACCCGAGGGATACATCGATCAAGAGCATCCAAATCGTGTATGCAAGCTTCAGAGGTCCATCTACGGACTAAAGCAAGCATCTCGGAGTTGGAATCTTATTTTTGACGAGGCAGTAAAAGGTTACGGCTTCATAAATAACAAAGATGAGCCTTGTGTTTACAAGAAGGTTAGTGGGAGCAAGATAGTTTTCCTTGTCCTATATGTGAACGACATCCTACTCACAGGAAATGACATTCCCATGTTGAAAGATATCAAACAATGGTTGAGGAGTGTATTTTCTATGAAAAACTTAGGAGAAGCTGAAATGATATTGGGTATCAAAATCTATAGAGATAGATCAAAGAGGCTTCTAGGACTAAGTCAAGAAGGGTACATAGACAGAATATTGAAGAGGTTCAATATGTCTAACTCTAAGAATGGTATGGTACCATTCAGACATGGCCTTCTCTTGAAGAAGAACCAAGGTCCTTCAACAAAAGAGGAGAGGGATACAATGAGTAGAGTTCCATATACTTCGGCAATAGGATCTATCATGTATGCCATGTTGTGTACCCGCCCGGATGTCGCACATGCACTGAGCATGACTAGCAGATACCAACAAGATCCTGGAATGGCTCATTGGACTGCAGTCAAAGCAATCCTAAAGTACTTGCAAAGGACTAAAGGATTGATGCTAGTGTATGGAGGACAAGAACAGCTCATCGTACAAGGTTACGTTGATGCTGCTTTCCAAACAGATCAAGATGACATGAAATCATAATCAGGTTATGTGTTTAACCTGAATGGCGGTGCAGTGAGTTGGAAAAGCTCGAAGCAAGATACCACATCCGACTCTACAACAGAATCTGAGTATATTGCTGCATCGGATGCTGCAAAGGAAGCTGTTTGACTGAGAAAGTTCGTGTCTGATATCGGAGTGATACCGAGTATCCAAGATCTGATAGACTTGTTCTGTGATAATAACGGGGTCATCGCACAAGCTAAGGAGCCTCGGTCACACCAGAAAACCAAACACATACTCAGAAGGTTTCATCTCATCCGAGAGATCATCGATCGAGGAGATGTGAAAGTGTGCAAAATAGGGTCAGACGACAATGTAGCAGATCCTCTCACAAAAGCTCTACCGCAGTCGAAGTTTGATAGATATGTAATAAAGCTTGGTCTTAAACAGTTTAGGACATAGCCCTTCAACGGGCAAGTGGGAGATTGTTGGTGTATGTGCCCTTTTGAGGGCTATTTATGTAAATAAACTTTGAGGGTTATTTATGTAATTAAGATATTTGTTGTTTGATAGATTATTTATCTGATGAGTTAATTTCATGTAATTATATTCTTGTGCATATTGAATTTCATGAAATCGATCCGCCAAAAGAAACACTCCATGAACTGTTAGATCATGAGTGATTCTTTTGAGTAGTACTCGTACGAGGATCCTTAGACCAGAAATCATTGCATAGTCTTAGGTGAATTATAGTATGCTTTGACATATGCCTAATGGGACCGTAACAGGTGTTGAGCCATTGGAGCTGCTACAATGAACAATTCCAAAGGGGGAGATTGTTGAGCCATTGGAGCTGCTACAATGAAGCTTTCTTAGCCTTTACTAAAGTCCAATGTTGTGTTGTAATTGTTGCAACCACATTGTGACAAATCTGTGAATTACTAAGGCAATAATGGACTGAGTTCATGAGGATTGAAAGCATTTTATCTGGACAAAATCTCAGCAAGAAGCCGATGAATAAACTGAAGTGCCAAAATGAGAAGGAAGTGTACTGTTGGCACATCAGATCAAAGGCTGCACAGATCAGATCAAGTTACGCGCACAGCAGATCAAAGGCTGCACAGACAAGTTACGCGCACATCAGATCAAAGGCTGCACAGATCAGATCAAGTTACGCGCACAGCAGATCAAAGGCTGCACAGACAAGTTACGCGCACATCAGATCAAAGGCTGCTCAGATCAGATCAAGTTACGCGCACATCAGATCAAAGGCTGCACAGACAAGTTACGCGCACATCAGATCAAAGGCCACACAGATCAGATCAAGGGAAGTGAAGATCAGATCAAATGCAGTGCGTATCAGATCAAAGGAAGTGAAGATCAGATCAAATGCAGTGCGCATCAGATCAAAGGACAGTGCGTATCAGATCAACGGAAGTAAAGATCAGATCAAATTCTCAAGGGATTGCTCAGCAGCTTGGTTTCACAGAAGCAAGGCAAGTCAGCAACAAAACATATTTGCAGCAGAAGAGAACAACTCAAGGCTGGAGAGCTGGAGCAGACACCTAAGAAGCTGAAGTCAAGGATGGCTAGTGAATCACACCTCAAACGCGCGACTCTAAAAGTCTCTCAAAGATTCAGAAGACGCAGGAGCATCATGTTGAAGTATCTAGCAATCCTGTGAGCGAGCAGAAATACAAAAGAATCAAGCAGTGCCCGATCAGAAGAACTGCAGGAGCTACATGGATGGTTCTGAGTTGCTGGACAGAACGTTGTGACATGAAGGCTAACATCAGATCAACTGCAAGCTAACATCAGATCAACCGGAGGCTAACATCAGATCAACTGCAAGCTAACATCAGATCAGCTGCAAGCTAACATCAGATCAACCGGAGGCCAACATCAGATCAACTGCAAGCTAACATCAGATCAACCGGAGGCTAACATCAGATCAACTGCAAGCTAACATCAGATCAACCGGAGGCTAACATCAGATCAACTGCAAGCTGATATCAGATCAAATGCCGCGTACATCAGATCAGCTATAAGCTAAGATCAGATCACTTCTGCTGTTTCAAAATATCTAAGACAAGCTACTCGAGAAGTCTGAAGGAGTACAGTCAACAATATGACATGGCAAGCAAGTTGCAACTTAAAAAGGTTGAAAATGGATTATATGAATCTTGAGCCGCCTTCCGTGTAAGATATGCTGACACACCGCACGTAGGGCACAGTTTTTCTTCTGGGAAAAGAAACGGGCAGATGAGTAGGTGTGGTAGGCACAACAACTGTAGAATGCAGGATAAACAAAAGGGAGGAAAAACCCTAAAAGGCAGCAGGCACAAGAAGAAAGGGAGGGAGTGAGATGAGCAGAAGCCAAGGTGTGTGCTGAACAGAACGAAACCGAGAAAAGGGAGGAGAAAAAGAGTGAGAGCAGAAAAAGATGATATGAAAAATACAAGAGAGAAAGAAACAGTCTGCTGCACAAGGAGAAGCTGAAGCATTGGAGAGGCAGAAGTCAAGGAGAAGAAGAAGCTGAGGAGGAGCAGAATCGGGAGAACTGACCCTGAGATTGCAGCTTCAGGTGGTAAGCCTAGAACACTATCAAACGTCTTTCATTAAGTGATTTTGAAAGATATTTGTGTAGAAAAGGCAGTACAATAGAGATTTATATGTTGTTGTTTTAGTTGATGAACCTGTAGAGGTAGTGAACCTCAATGTGTTGAGCAGTGAGCTCTTGTTTATGTTGCTTTTGGTCAGTGAGGCCAGAGCTGAAGGATTCTGTGATAGTGAAGATTGACAGGAGTGAATCTGTCCGTGGATGTAGATCATTTGATCGAACCACGTAAAAATCCCCCGTGCACATTTACTGCTTTGAGTGTGTCTTGACTGGTGTGGTGTTATCAAACTGTAAGCTTGAACAGGAGTGTCATGGTTGTGTAAGTAAACCCTCCTTGAGTGATTGAATTGATCTGATCTCTTCCTTGGTTGATCTGATGTCTTCCTTGGTTGATCTGATCTGCCAACAGTCCATCTAAGCCAACACGTGAGTTCAACAATAAGCTCTAACTGAGCTAACATTTGAGAGGGAATCCTTTAGTTGAGAGAAAAATTGATAGAGTGTTGATTCACCCCCCCCTCTCAACACTTGACACGATCCAACAATTGGTATCAGAGCGAGGTTTGCTTTTGTCAAGTGATTGTTGAAACTTAGAACCAGCAGTAGTAATGGAGAATCAAGCAACAACTGTTAAGGGAGTTCCTTATTTCAGTGGCCAAAATTTCCAGTTATGGAAGAAGAGAATGAGTGCTTATCTCTTAGCACAAGGCTTACAAGTACAAAGAGTAGTCTTGCATGGATTTACACCAACCGTAGATGAGGAGAATCCTACAGCTGCAGAAATTAGAAACTTAGAAGCTGATGGAAAGGCAAGGAATGCTCTATATGCAGCTCTGTCAGAAAAAGAGAACTTTAAAGTTATAGACTGTGTTACTGCTCATGAAATATGGATTAAACTGATTAATATTCATGAGGGAGACCTCAAGGTTAAGGAGGCAAAATTGCAGGTTCTTAGAAGTAAGTTTGAAGGTCTTAAGATGGGAGAAGGTGAAAACATTGAGGACTTTCTAAACAGAGTTGTTGAATTAGTTAGCTCAATGAGGGGTCTGGGTGAGAGTGTTGGAGATTCCAATATAGTTAAAAAGGTTCTTAGATCCCTACCAGCAAGATATGATTCTAAGGTCTCTGCTATAGAGGAGAGGGACCTAGATAAAGTGACATTAGATGAGCTACAAAGCACCCTTGTAGCATATGAAATGAGGATTTCAAATTCAAAGGAGGAGACGTCAAAGGCAGTCAAGGAGATAGCATTTAAAGCAAAACACTCAAGGAAGCTAAAGGAGGAAAGCAGTGAAGATGAAGCAGCAGACAGTGATCTTGAAAGAATGATGGTGCTGATTTCAAGGAGTTTCAGAGGCCAGACTGGAAAGTACAAGGGAAAGTTGCCCTTAAAATGCTTCAATTGTGGCAAAATAGGCCACTTTGCAAGCAAGTGCTTCATGAAGAACAAGAGAACAGAAGATGAGGAAGCTGACAAGCCATCAGACAGGTGGCCGGAGCAGAAAGGAAAGAAGAAGATGAGCTTCAAATCAAGAAAAGGGAAAGCTTACAGAAAACGGAGCTACCTGAGCAAGAAGAAAAATGATAGCTCTGAGGAGGATGAAGAGACTGATGTCTCAGACAGTGAAGATGAGTCTGAAGCTGAAGAGGAGACTCTCATGGTGATGAAATCTTCAACTGTTTCATTAAAAGAGGATGCTGAACTAGAGAACCAATCAGCTGATGATGAAGAAGTGGATCTAGAGGAAGAACTGGAGTTTGCATACAACAAGATAGAGGAGCAGAAGAGATTGCACAAGAAGACAATGAAGACAATGAAGGAGATGGAAAAGGTCATCTTGAGCAGTCAAGAAGAAAACTCAATACTGGAGAATAGAGTAACTGAATTGGAGCAGGAACTGATTCTCATGCAAAATGAAGCTGAGGTTCACAAAAATTGTACAAGAGAAAAGATGGAACTTCAAAAGACATGTGAAACCTTGGTAGAAAAGCTAGATGCCACCACTGCCGAACTAGAGGATGCAACAAGAAAGATAGAAGATCTGCTGTCTCAACAAACTGTGTTCAAAGCTGAAGAAATGACTGATGGAACTACTGTAGAATCAAAATTGAAAGGAAAGCTGGAGTTTAAGTCAAGCAAAACTGAGCCTGGTGAATTCTCAAGGAGCAAAGAAGTGGCTGCAAAAACTGAAGAAGCCACAAGGAAGTTAGATGAGTGCCTCAGCAAGCAGAGATCTTATTCAGAAGGGAAGAAAGGTCTTGGTTATGAAGGAGATCAAAAATTAGAAGGACAACCAGCTGCAACAACCAAGAAGACTGTTACCTTTGTCAAAGAAGGTTCAATTTGTGTTGCTGGTGTAAAGGCAGGAACTAGTTTTGTTGATGCTAAGAAGATGGAAATTTCTAATGGATCAAGAAAGTCTACTGAGCAAAATGAAAGACTGCACGAGCTGAGGGGGAGACAATCTATGTATCAAAGAAGCCTGCTCAAAAGTAGAAGGCTGATTGCTGGAGTATGTTTCACCTGTGGAGAATCAGGTCACTATGCAGCAAATTGCTGGAGGAAGGCATTCTGGAGATTTGGAGGAAGAACAATGCAGTCAAGAGGATGGAATAGGAAAGAGTATTATCATCAAAGAAGCCTAAGTGCTTCAAGAAGGATCCCTGAAGCTGAAATCAGAAAAGGCCATATCATACAACCTGGAGAAGTGTATCAGAAATTGAATGTCTGGTGCAGATGCAGATTGCCAAATGAGAGAAGCAAGTGGTCTGAAGGAGTGAATAGCAGGAGAGCTCAGCCACTGCAACAAGCTACAAATAGAAGAAACTTTGCAGCAGATTACACAAGAAGAAATCAGTCTCTAATGCAGCCACTTAATCTGAGAAACAGATTTCAAATTTTTGAAGGGTTAGAAGAGAATGATCACTGGAGCTGCAGCAGGAGCAATCAGAGATTGAATGAACAGCAAGGCATACCAGCAGCAAGAAAAATTTGGAGGAAGAAGCACAGATTTGAAGAAGCTTGCATTGCTGAAGTTGCACTTAAAACAAAAGCTAAGGAAGCCCAATGGATCATTGACAGTGGGTGCACAAGCCATATGACTGGAGACAAAACTCTACTGAGAAACACAAAAGAAGTTGAAAGAGGGTTTGTCAAGTTTGCAGATAAGAGTGGGTTAAAGATCAAGGCTGTTGGAGAAGCCACCATTGGATCAGAAAAGTTCAAATCTAAGGAGGTGCTGTTTGTAGAAGGGCTGAAGTACAACTTGCTGAGTGTAAGACAACTGTGTGACAATGGTTTCAAAGTAGATTTCTCAAAAAATGGCTGTTTCATCAAAGACTGCAAGACTGGAGAAATCATGGCCAAAGGAATAAGAGACAACAAGGATTTGTACCTCATAGATGTGAAGGAAAAGTTGTGCATGCTAAGCAAAATGGATGAAAATACGCTTTGGCATTGCAGGCTTGGACATTTAAATCAAAAGAGCATGAGAAGCCTGGTGAAGTGCAATGCAGTGTTAAACCTACCTGTACTAAAGAGGGACAACAGCACTTGTGACTCATGCCAAAAAGGGAAATTTGCAAAACTTTCTCACAAGTCCAATGAGCATAGAACCTCTAAGCCATTGGAGCTAGTTCACACTGATGTATGTGGACCAATGAAAAGAAAAGGTACAGGTAAAGAGATGTATTTCATTCTTTTTGTGGATGACTTCACTAGGATGATGTGCATCATGCACATGAAGCAAAAGAGTGAAGCCTTCAACTGCTTCAAAAGATTTCAAAAACTGGCAGAAAACCAGCATGGAAGGAAGATCAAAGTTTTGAGATCAGATAATGGAGGAGAGTTTACCTCGCAGGAATTTGAAGAATACTTGGAGGAAATGGGAATCAAACATCAAGTCTCAAGTCCTCACACTCCCCAGCAAAATGGAGTTGTAGAGAGGAAAAATAGAAGTGTGATTGAGATGGCAAGAACCATGCTGTTGGAGCACAATACTCCAAAGCACTTCTGGAAGGAAGCCACAATGGCAGCTGTGCATGTACAAAATAGAACCATGTTGAGGCCGAACACTGAAAAGACACCATATGAACTTTGGTATGGTTACAAGCCAAATGTGAAGTACTTTAGAGTTTTTGGCAGCAAATGCTTCATCAAGAACAAGGAGCAAAGCCTTGGAAAATTTGAAGAGAGGGCTGATGAGGGCATTTTCCTTGGTTACTCAAATAAGAGCAAGGCTTACAAGGTTTATAACAAGAGGCTGGATAAGATTATGGAAAGCTATGATGTGAAAGTAGTTGAGGAAGTCAAGATGAAAGCCACTGATCCTGAAAATTTTCTGGATCACTTAGATGACTTAGAGAGCCAAGATGAGGCAGACCTGGAGCTGAAATCAGCTACTGAGGAGACTGATGCAGAAGGATCAGAGACAGAAGTTACAGAAGGCCAGGAAAGAGCAAAAAGAAAGTACAACAAGAGAATTGACAAGATGCCTATCATTGGAGACCCCAAAGCTCCAGTAAGAACAAGAAGGCAACTGAAAAGTATGGTTGCAACTGCCCTACTGTCTCAAGTTGAGCCAAGGTCAATAGAGGAAGCCCTGGAGGACCAGTCATGGCTGCAAGCCATGAATGAAGAGCTGGATCAAATTGAGAAAAACCAAACTTGGGAGCTCGTGGATAGGCCAGCAAACAAAAATGTGATAGGCACAAAATGGGTGTTCAGGAACAAGTTGAATGAGGAAGGAAAGGTTGTAAAGAATAAGGCAAGGCTTGTGTGCAAAGGATACTCTCAAATTGAAGGAGTAGATGTGGATGAAACCTTTGCCCCAGTAGCAAGGCTTGAAGCCATAAGAATGTTTTTGGCAGTGGCTTCAGCAAGGAGTTATAAGGTCTTCCAAATGGATGTTAAATCTGCCTTCTTGAATGGAAATCTGGAAGAAGAAGTGTACATTGAGCAACCGGATGGTTTTCTAGTTTGTGAAGATGAAAACAAGGTGTGCAGGCTCAAAAAGGCACTGTATGGATTAAAACAAGCCCCAAGAGCATGGTACTCAAGGCTGGACAGTTACCTGAAGAATCTGAATTTCAGAAAAAGTTGCATAAATAGCAATCTATATGTCCTTGATGGAAAGGGTGGACAGTTAATAGCCATAGTCTATGTTGATGACATAATATTTGGAGGAGATAAGGAGCAGCTGTGCCATGAATTTGCTAGAAAGATGCAAGAAGAGTTTGAAATGTCCATGATAGGAGAGCTATCATTTTTCCTTGGACTACAGATTCATCAAAAAGCAACTGGAATTTTTATCTCTCAAACCAAGTATACCAAAGAAGTGCTGAAGAAATTTGGTATGACTGATGCTAAGCCAATGTCTACACCCATGGCAACTAACTGCAAGCTGAGCAAGGATGAAAAAGGAGCTGAAGCTGATCAAAGTCTATACAGAAGCATGATAGGAAGCTTATTGTACTTAACAGCAACAAGGCCTGATATTACCTTTGCTGTCTGCCAAGCTGCTAGATACCAGGCAAATCCAAAGAGTTCTCATATGATTGCACTAAAGAGGGTGCTAAGATACTTGCAAGGGACAGTAGATTATGGTCTGTGGTATGCAAGGAAAGGAAGCTTGGGATTAAGAAGCTTCACTGATGCTGATTGGGCAGGGAATGTTGATGACAGGAGATCCACTTCAGGAGGAGTATTCTTTCTTGGAAATAGATGTGTGAGCTGGTTAAGCAAAAAGCAAGAAAGTATAGCCTTAAGCACTGCTGAAGCTGAGTACATAGCAGCAACCAAGGCATGCACTCAAGCTATATGGATGAGATCTGAACTGCAAAATCTTAAAGAAGAAGTTCCCCTGCCACTGATAATTCTTTGTGACAACAAAAGTGCCATTGATTTGTCAAAGAATTCAGTCCAGCACTCGAGAGCCAAACATATAGAAATCAAGTATCACTTCATAAAGGACAAGGTTGAGAAAGGAGAAATTATGCTAGAGTATGTTCCCACAGCTAAACAAATAGCTGATGTAATGACAAAGCCTCTTCCAGCCGAGATGTTTGAAATTTTGAGGATGCAAATGGGAGTGCAGTCCTCCTTCTCATGCTGAATCAGTTGAGCATCCCCAAATCCCTTTGAAATTGGTTGTCAAAGGGGGAGAGATAGTCGCAGCATGCAGGGGGAGCTTACTATGTAGAAGAATAAGGTTCAGGGGGAATAAGGTTCAGGGGGAGCTTAGCACTGAGTTGACTGATTGGCTGCAAATGTGGTTGCCAACAATTCCAAAGGGGGAGATTGTTGAGCCATTGGAGCTGCTACAATGAACAATTCCAAAGGGGGAGATTGTTGAGCCATTGGAGCTGCTACAATGAAGCTTTCTTAGCCTTTACTAAAGTCCAATGTTGTGTTGTAATTGTTGCAACCACATTGTGACAAATCTGTGAATTACTAAGGCAATAATGGACTGAGTTCATGAGGATTGAAAGCATTTTATCTGGACAAAATCTCAGCAAGAAGCCGATGAATAAACTGAAGTGCCAAAATGAGAAGGAAGTGTACTGTTGGCACATCAGATCAAAGGCTGCACAGATCAGATCAAGTTACGCGCACAGCAGATCAAAGGCTGCACAGACAAGTTACGCGCACATCAGATCAAAGGCTGCACAGATCAGATCAAGTTACGCGCACAGCAGATCAAAGGCTGCACAGACAAGTTACGCGCACATCAGATCAAAGGCTGCTCAGATCAGATCAAGTTACGCGCACATCAGATCAAAGGCTGCACAGACAAGTTACGCGCACATCAGATCAAAGGCCACACAGATCAGATCAAGGGAAGTGAAGATCAGATCAAATGCAGTGCGTATCAGATCAAAGGAAGTGAAGATCAGATCAAATGCAGTGCGCATCAGATCAAAGGACAGTGCGTATCAGATCAACGGAAGTAAAGATCAGATCAAATTCTCAAGGGATTGCTCAGCAGCTTGGTTTCACAGAAGCAAGGCAAGTCAGCAACAAAACATATTTGCAGCAGAAGAGAACAACTCAAGGCTGGAGAGCTGGAGCAGACACCTAAGAAGCTGAAGTCAAGGATGGCTAGTGAATCACACCTCAAACGCGCGACTCTAAAAGTCTCTCAAAGATTCAGAAGACGCAGGAGCATCATGTTGAAGTATCTAGCAATCCTGTGAGCGAGCAGAAATACAAAAGAATCAAGCAGTGCCCGATCAGAAGAACTGCAGGAGCTACATGGATGGTTCTGAGTTGCTGGACAGAACGTTGTGACATGAAGGCTAACATCAGATCAACTGCAAGCTAACATCAGATCAACCGGAGGCTAACATCAGATCAACTGCAAGCTAACATCAGATCAGCTGCAAGCTAACATCAGATCAACCGGAGGCCAACATCAGATCAACTGCAAGCTAACATCAGATCAACCGGAGGCTAACATCAGATCAACTGCAAGCTAACATCAGATCAACCGGAGGCTAACATCAGATCAACTGCAAGCTGATATCAGATCAAATGCCGCGTACATCAGATCAGCTATAAGCTAAGATCAGATCACTTCTGCTGTTTCAAAATATCTAAGACAAGCTACTCGAGAAGTCTGAAGGAGTACAGTCAACAATATGACATGGCAAGCAAGTTGCAACTTAAAAAGGTTGAAAATGGATTATATGAATCTTGAGCCGCCTTCCGTGTAAGATATGCTGACACACCGCACGTAGGGCACAGTTTTTCTTCTGGGAAAAGAAACGGGCAGATGAGTAGGTGTGGTAGGCACAACAACTGTAGAATGCAGGATAAACAAAAGGGAGGAAAAACCCTAAAAGGCAGCAGGCACAAGAAGAAAGGGAGGGAGTGAGATGAGCAGAAGCCAAGGTGTGTGCTGAACAGAACGAAACCGAGAAAAGGGAGGAGAAAAAGAGTGAGAGCAGAAAAAGATGATATGAAAAATACAAGAGAGAAAGAAACAGTCTGCTGCACAAGGAGAAGCTGAAGCATTGGAGAGGCAGAAGTCAAGGAGAAGAAGAAGCTGAGGAGGAGCAGAATCGGGAGAACTGACCCTGAGATTGCAGCTTCAGGTGGTAAGCCTAGAACACTATCAAACGTCTTTCATTAAGTGATTTTGAAAGATATTTGTGTAGAAAAGGCAGTACAATAGAGATTTATATGTTGTTGTTTTAGTTGATGAACCTGTAGAGGTAGTGAACCTCAATGTGTTGAGCAGTGAGCTCTTGTTTATGTTGCTTTTGGTCAGTGAGGCCAGAGCTGAAGGATTCTGTGATAGTGAAGATTGACAGGAGTGAATCTGTCCGTGGATGTAGATCATTTGATCGAACCACGTAAAAATCCCCCGTGCACATTTACTGCTTTGAGTGTGTCTTGACTGGTGTGGTGTTATCAAACTGTAAGCTTGAACAGGAGTGTCATGGTTGTGTAAGTAAACCCTCCTTGAGTGATTGAATTGATCTGATCTCTTCCTTGGTTGATCTGATGTCTTCCTTGGTTGATCTGATCTGCCAACAGTCCATCTAAGCCAACACGTGAGTTCAACAATAAGCTCTAACTGAGCTAACATTTGAGAGGGAATCCTTTAGTTGAGAGAAAAATTGATAGAGTGTTGATTCACCCCCCCCTCTCAACACTTGACACGATCCAACAACAGGTTGCCAAGTACGGGTATGATTGGGTACACTATGAGTCACGCTAAGGTATGTAGGTGAAGTGATGGGACTACAAGTCTCTCTTAAATGAGAAATGATATCTTGGCCACTTGATAGTGAACTGAGAAGTGCATGGTCGTGCCCAAGAAATGATAAGGGGTATCATTTGCTTGATTAAGTTCAGTGTCACTAAGAGATCAAGTAAAACGTTTAGCTATATAAGGATGATTGGTTCCATGCCTTATGCTAAACTGGATATTAATGTAGAGGACAGTACGTAGTTTACTCGGAAGGTTGTGTTGAATCACCATTCGACCCTCCATTCTGAATTGTGTAGTCATTATGTCTTGCTAGAGACCACTAATGATTTATGGATTAATTAATGATATTAATTTATTCATTGTCAATTTGGAATGGGTCTACAGGATCGCACATAAGAGAGTTGATGATTCAGAATTAAATTGCCTGTAATAAGTATAAGAGTTATGCTTAAATAGATAATATTTAATTAAATGGTTTAATTAAATATTATTGAAGAGTTTTATGGTATTAATTAAAAGTTAATTAATTACCTGGGAAGAATTGAGTTGGGCTGACAAATCAAGGGACCTAATTGTGAATTAAGGTTCTTGACCCATCAGCCTGATCCATGGGTCAATGGGTTGATCCATGGTGTTGGTTAAACCCAACTCAGTAAATAATTATTAATTAATTATTATTTAATTAATTAATATTAATTTATTGTTACAGATAAGTCTGTACTCTTTTATAAAAGAGCAGAGGTATCTGTGTGCTGATGGGATTTTTTTTTAACTGATTTTCTGGTTTTGAAACGTGTAAAAATATTTTGAGAAAAACTTCTCTCTCTCTTCCAAAATTCTTCCAGAGAAAAACGTTTTCTCTTTTACAGGCAATTTTGGCTAGCACCGGTTCTGAGAGACTCCAGTGCAAGAACGTAGAGGCAATTCATGTGAATTGTTTGGTGGTGAACGAAATCTTCCCAAGGGATCCAGGCGACGAGCGCAACCGATTACGCGTCGAGGGTAAGACCTGATTCCATAGAATTTAGGCTATTCCGTAGCATAATTTAGGAAATTATGCATGCCTAAGATCCAACATGTAGATGGGTCCGATGGGTTCCTCCACTAATGGCATGGTGTAAGCTTAATGTGGATGGGGCATGGAGGCAGCAGATGAGGATGGCTGCTGCTGGGGGCTTGGTAAGGGATCAGTATGGCAAGTGCAAGGGGGGTTTCTTGAAAAGCATTGGTCCTTGTAATAGGTTAGGGGCGGAGTTGTGGGGGTTGTATCTTGGCTTTCATCTTTGTTGGGAGATGGGAAAAGCTAAGGTACTAGCTGAGACTGATGATGAGAGAGTGGTTAACATTGTTGCTGGGAAGATTATGCATGATGGGCTTTTATGGGACACTGGTGAGAGGAATCCGGGAGCTCCTATGTAAGGATTGGGATGTGAGAGTAACGCATACCCACCGATAAGGGAATTTTACTGCAGATTGTATGACATTGTTGGCATTGTCTAAGGCACGGGGTGAGTACAATTTGGTTGAACCTCCGGAAGAAGTTAAGCACTGGCTGGAGCATGACGTTGAAGGCACCTTTTATTTTCGCAGCATAGGCATCTAAGGACTTAGATGAGCCTCCTTTTTTTTATCTAAAAAAAAGAATGATTTAGTGACAAATTTAGTTCTAAACGTTTAGTAATCAACAAATTTAGTCATAAAGTTTGCTATTTATAATATATTTAGTCCTAGTAATTATTTTTTTAAATATTTAACGGTTAAATTGTAATTCAATCAACCTCTAAACCACATGAATGCCACATAGATTAATTTAATTTATGTGACAAATTTCATGACACATGAACTAACACGTTATCGTGAAATCAAAATACATATTTATCTAAAAAATATGTTATTAGGACTAAATGTGTTGTAATAGCAAAGTTTAGAACTAAATTTATCGACTGTCAAAACATTTAGGACTAAATTTGTCATTAGTCCATACTATAAGACTATTTTTGTAATTTTTTTCAAATTTTTAATTCTTTCGCTGAATCGAAAAGTCAAATTACAGCAACTTGACCACACTTACCGATGCACCTCGCCACACCCAATTGCACGCTCTAGCTAGGTCAGAACCACCCACCTCTATATAATGCAACCGAGATCCTTTCCTTTCTCCCCTCTGTACTCTTGTAGCAGTCTTCGTTGGTTCTCTCCTGCTTCTTCTCTCCGTAATTTCAACGCTACTTCCGAGGCGAGTTGAACGCAGGTTTACCCAATTCTTCCTCTTTCTTCACTTGTCTGAAATTCCCATGATTTATGTATAAATTCCGTATCTGGGTAACGTTTTTGTCTTTTGCCTCCTCAGTAGGTTATTTCTTCTATTTTTTTTTTTTTTGTAGATCGGTCTTGAGGCATAGTCGCTTCTCCATCTCCCATTTTTTGTATGATAGCGTCTATCTGTTTCTGGATTTTTTGGGTCGTGCTTTGGATCGGTGATGATTCTCTGTAGATCTGTTCATTTTCTCGTTGGTGCTCTTTGTTTTGATGTGTTTCGTGTCAGCTAGTTATAGATCTCTCTCTTTTTTACTTGTTTAGTGATTGCTTGAGTTTCTCCGTAAAATTTCTTCTGGGTTTTAGTTGAACTCATTGCAGGCCCTAACGTGTGTACTTCAATTTAGTTTTTTGTATTGAATTGCTCATCAAGTGTGGGTTTTTAGTTAAGGGGGCTGGGTTGATTGGTGTTGTTGAAAGTTTTACTTTTTATTTACGGAACTGTTAATTTCAACTCTATTTCACGGGTGTCTACTGACAGAGTCCGGAGTGATCCCGAATTATGTGTCTTCAATAGTTAAAAATTTTGGTTCCAGACTCGGGATTAGATGAATATATTCATTTGTTGGCAGTAAATATTCAAAGAATTTATGTTTGAAAGGTTCTGGGTGGGCGTACGGTTTAGAAACCAAGTGGATTCCGTACGGTTTAGATTTCGTACCGATGTGAGATCCATGAATTGTAATTGATCGGCTTGATTTTTATTTTCGATTGGGTATTTTAAGTTGTTTAGAGAAGAGTTATTAAAGGTAAGGTGTTTGATGTTTTGCCATGTGATTAAAGAATTTTAGGTTTAATGTTAACTATACTAGAGTGTATATGGTGGTTTTAGTGTAGGACTGTCGATTTTGGTGCACTGTATGGATGAAGTTATTTGAGTAGGGATTGGGTAATGACACGATTAAGATTTATTGCCCATTTAATGAGCATCCAAAGCCGTTCTTGGGTTTCATTATTAGGTATAATAACTTGGCATTCTGGAAAGTTTATGGTTAAAATTTAAATTCCATGTTATCTGTTGAATTTCAATTTTAGTCTTATTTCATACTAGATTATTCTCTGAACTTGTGATATTAAAGGTGTTGAAGAGAATGTTCATTGAAGCTTTTGTTGCATGACCTTGTTTTTGAGGTGGAATCACATGTGCTTCATGTCTTAATTGCTAGCAATTTCATTGCATATATGAATGCATTAATTGGTTAGATCACAGAACATATAAGGCTTCACTGTCCCTGTGTGTTCCTTTGAGCTCTAAATTTTTTTGAAAAATGTAGTCATTTTGGAGTTCTTATTTTTATTCTAGTGCCATTGTTGACTGCTCTTTCTTTAAACCCGATCCATTAGTTGATAGTTTGGTCAGTGAGATGAAGGTTTAAGAAACTATGACATCAGATGGATCCCCTGTATATGACAATTATTCTTTAGTGAATTTCGAAGAAGCCTGTCTGATTTCTGAACGTTGTTGATCTTAAAGTGACCTTAATGTCTTATCTGCAGGAGTTCCATATTAATAGCTGTAATGGCTGATCAACGCCAGTTTCCTACTATTGCTCAGAAAGTAGCTAATCAACTGCACTTGAGTAGCAGTATTGTCCAAGATGTCCAAGGTCGCTATGGAGGCTTACAGGGAACTGCACTTTATCAGAGGCGCTTCACCTATGGAAATTATTCCAATGCAGCATTCCAGACTCCCATGCAGCAATCTTGCCATGCTACTGAGAATCTGTCTTTGGTTGCTGCTAATGCTTCGCCAGTATTTGTTCAGGCTCCTGCAGAAAAAGGTGCTGGAGCCTTCGCAATTGACTTTCTCATGGGTGGAGTTTCAGCAGCTGTCTCCAAAACTGCTGCTGCCCCTATTGAGCGTGTGAAACTTTTGATTCAAAACCAAGATGAAATGATCAAGGCTGGACGGCTTACAGAGCCTTACAAGGGCATTATTGATTGTTTCAAGCGAACAATTCGAGATGAGGGAGTTATATCTTTGTGGAGGGGAAACACTGCTAATGTTATCCGTTACTTCCCTACACAGGTTCATAATAATTCTTATTTACTGGACTTCCTTAACTTTAGATGTACATCTGACTTTTAGCGATCGTTTTTTAATAGCAATTTCCATGTTATGTAGGCCTTGAACTTTGCATTTAAGGATTACTTCAAGAGGCTTTTCAATTACAAGAAGGACCGTGATGGATACTGGAAATGGTTTGCTGGAAACCTTGCATCAGGTGGTGCTGCTGGTGCTTCATCTCTTGTTTTTGTGTTCTCCTTGGATTATGCACGAACTCGTCTTGCAAATGATGCCAAGGCTGCAAAGAAGGGTGGGGAAAGGCAATTTAATGGTTTGATAGATGTCTATAGGAAGACATACGCGTCCGACGGTATTGCAGGTCTTTACCGTGGATTCAACCTATCATGTGTGGGTATCATTGTGTATCGTGGTCTGTACTTCGGGATGTACGACTCTTTGAAACCAGTGATCTTGACAGGAAATTTACAGGTTAGTGTTCCGTGAATTTGTGATCATCAGGATTAGTTTGCTAGTAACATTTGAGTTGCATTGTAGGTGCTGTGGCCCTGCTGGCATGTTTTTAACCTATGTTTAGATCTGATATTTTGATAATACTTTGCACATGGGTAATATGGATTGTTGGGGAAATCAAAATTTGGTCTTAAATGATTTTGTTATTCCTTGCAGAATTCTTCAATTTTTTTTTTGCTGGACTTGGAACTAGTTTATCAGATTACTGGGGTTATGTTCATGACTTGGTCATTATACTTGTTCATTATGCATATATAGCAATTACTATTAGAATGTGTTGGTTTCTATTGTGGATGATTTTCAGTGAATGGCATGCATCTTGTAGTTATAGCAATGTTAATAGTAGTTTTTGGGATATAAGTTTGACTCAATGTTAAACCTTGCATGTTAATTGGTCCTTGAGTTGGTGGAACTGTTATTTGTAGTGTTGTAGATTTGTTATTCCCTTGTGCACTGCTGCCTCTGCTTCTTCTGAGTAGTGTAGAATCTCTGGTTTCTCTTTGCAGGATAGTTTCTTCGCTAGCTTTGCTCTTGGGTGGCTGATCACCAATGGTGCTGGTCTTGCCTCTTACCCAATTGACACAGTCCGAAGAAGAATGATGATGACATCTGGTGAAGCTGTCAAGTACAAGAGCTCAATCGATGCATTTAGGCAAATCGTGAAGAACGAGGGTACCAAATCTTTATTCAAGGGTGCTGGTGCGAACATCCTTCGTGCTGTGGCTGGTGCTGGTGTGCTTGCAGGTTATGACAAGCTTCAGTTACTTGTTTTCGGCAAGAAATACGGATCAGGTGGTGCTTAAGGACCTTGACTTGACCTGCAATTCAGTAGTAATGGATGGTGATGAAAATTTTTATTTTTTTTTTTCCAGTTTAAGGAGATATTTTACGCAGTTGAATAACTTGAGTTTAGATTAAGAGGATAGGGGGATTTGCCCCCGAACTTGTTTTCCTCATCGAGGGATTTTGTTCCCAAAGAACTTCGATACCTGGAGAGAGCGTTCCATATTTTGTTTTCAAAATTTGTTTTGATTTTTGCAGCAAGGGTTGCTATTATCCAAAGGCTTAAGTTAAAGACTTTTAACAGTTTCCTCAAATTTGAAACCTCAATATATTATTTCTTTTTCTGCTTTAGTATGCCTCACTGATTCAATTATTATCCTTACTTTTATAACTTTATTTCATTTATCTTTTCTGTAATTTTATTTTCAATTATAAAATCATTTCTGAAAAGGTGCAGTCTTATTATTTCAAGTTGGCATATTTTAATTTTCATTTTTCAAAATCCAAACTGAATTTGCAGGATTTTTAAGTCCCTTTCCCGATTATCCTTTTTCAGATGTCACAGAATAGAATTCATAGTAAAAACTCTAAGATTCTTATTTTATTAAGGCTTAAATCTATTTTTGTCATCCTTAATAGAGATTATTTTAATTTTGTTATATATTTTATTTTGGTCACTAATATTAGTCTCATTTAAATTTTTTATTTTGACAATTATAGTCATTTTTTACGAAAAAATTTAGAAAATAATGGATTAACTCACAATCCAAAGTAACGGTCGAAATTCTAAATGAGTTAAATATTCATGATAAAAAAAGTAGGTTTGACTAGCGATCAAATGAGTTAATCCGTTATTTTTTAAATTTTTTGTTAAAAAAAATCATTATAATTGTAAAAAAAAAAATTTAAGTGAGACTATTATAATATTGATGACCAAAATAAAAGAGGGACTAAAATCACAATAACCCCTGTTAAGGGGATCAAAAATAGATTTAAGCTTTGATTAAACTCCAAAAATGGTCCATTACATATAGCGAAAATATCATTTTGGTCAAAAAAAAAAAAAAACTACTTTTTAAGTACACTACATTATGTTTTTTAAAAATTTTGATCCAAAACCCACTTTTGTCTGTCTTGATCAGGGGTGTTTTTGTCATAATAAAAAATACTTTTCTTTTAAATGACTGAAATTAATAAAATATTAAAAAAAAGAATTAAAATATAAATTTTTATAAACTAAACATAATATTCTAAACTTTTAAGAAATTCCCAATCGACCCCCCTTTTTTTCTTTCTTCTTCTTCCTTTTTCTTCCTCTCTCCCCGACAGCCACCCCACCCCGCTGGACTAACCCTCGCCGCCAATGAAACCGGTCGTTCGATCTCCCTCTCAATTGCGCGACACCACAAAAACATTCCCCTCATCGCCTAGAACAAAACCCATGCCTCAAAACCCTTCTTCCACCTCGTTTTTCTCTCTCCCCACTTCATTCTTGGCCGCCGCTCCTCACCGCCAGTTTGGCCATTTCCGGCCATGACTTTGTACGGTTCTCACCACCAAAATTATCCCCACCCCCCTTAGAACAAAACCCCTTCCTTAGATTTGTATTTTGGAAGAGTTGGAGTGAGGATTGATTTTGCAAGGTGGCACTCAACGGGGAAATGGCAGCCTAGGGTTTCCAAAATCATAAAACATGTTTACTTGCTACATTTTTCAAATTTGGTTGGATCTTCCTTACTGGTGGTTGACATGTTCCCTTTAAATCAAATAGAAATCGAGATGATGAAAGAGAGGTTTGTAAAATTGTTACTTGGTGAAGACATGTCTAGTCCTAAACAGAAATTAAGTTCACCCATCTTGCTCATTTCAAATTCTTTTGCATAATTGAAACAAATTCATCACATAAAGAAGTATTGGTAGAACCAAAAATAATATCATCTACATAAATTTGGACAATAATCAAATCACCATAATCATTAGTTTTAGTAAACAAAGTAGTGTCAACTTGACCTTTCTTAAAACCATTTTCACTTAGATAAGATGTAAGCCTTTCATACTAAGCCCTAGGAGCTTGTTTTAAACCATACAAAGCTTTAATTAATTTATACACATGGTTTGGAAATATTTCATTTTTAAAACCGGGTGGTTGTTCAACATAAATTTCTTCTTCCAAACAACCATTTAAAAATGCACTTTTAACATCTATTTGAAATAATTAAAACCTTTAAAACAAGCAAAAGCAAGTAACATTCTAATAGATTCTAATCTAGCAACTGGGGCAAATGTTTCATCATAATCAATTCCTTCCTCTTGTTTATAACCTTGGACAACTAATCTAGCTTTATTTCTAACCACTTCACCCTTTTCATTTAGTTTATTTCTAAAAATCCATTTCGTTCTAATAGTAGGATAATCCTTTGGTCTCTCAACTAAAATCCATAGTTTACTTCTTTCAAATTGATTTAATTCTTCTTGCATGGAAATTATCCAAAATTCATCATTTAAGACTTCTTTAACATGCTTGGGTTCAATTGAAGAAAGTAAAGAAAAATGACTATCAAATACCGTAGATCTAGTTTTAACTCCTTTCGATGGATCACCAATTATTAAATCTTGTGGATGACTCTTTACAAATTTATAATCCTTAGAAAGATCACTCATTTTTCAACTCTAATTGTCATTTCATTCATATTGCTAGTTTCACAAGAAATTTCTACCTTTTTAGTGGGCTCATTGTCAATTACAATAGTTTCTTCTTATTCTTCTTCTTTTCTTACTTCATTAATCCCCACTAAATTCTCATCAAATTTCACATGAATTGCTTCTTCAACTACTAGTGTCCATTTATTAAAAACTCTATATGCTTTTCGAATAGATGATAGCCTAAGAAAATTCCTTCATCCGATTTCTTATCAAATTTTACCAAGTTATGTTTATCATTTAAAATAAAACATTTACAACCAAACACTTTAAAATATGCAATATTGGGAGGTCTACTATAAACTAACTCATAAGGGGTCTTTTTCAAAATAGATCTAATTAAAGCTCTATTTAGCACATAACAAGCGGTATTAACGGCTTCCACCCAAAAATATTTAGATAAATTATTTTCACTAATCATGGTTCTATCCATTTCTTGAAGTGTCCTATTTTTTCTTTCAACTACTTCATTTTGTTGAGGTGACTTAGTTACCGAATAATTTTAAATAATTCCAAATTCATCACAAAAATCATTAAAAATTTCATTTAAAAATTCCGTACCATTATCACTCATTAGTTTTATAATTTTCAAATTAAGTTCATTTTGAACTTTCTTAGCTAATTTTTGAAATTCATTGAAAGCATCACTTTTGTTTGCAAGAAATAACACCCAAGTAAATCTTGAAAAATCATCAACTAAAAATAGGCATATCTTTTACCACCAATACTAATTTGTTGGGTAGGACCAAACAAGTCCATGTGAATAAGTTCAAGAGGTTTAGAAGTTGAAACACAATTTTTAGTTATAAACGATGATTTAATATGTTTTCCATATTGGCATGCATCACATATTCTATCTTTCACATATTTGGTTTTAGGCAACCCTTTTACCAATTTTTTTTGATGAAACTTCATTCAAATAATCCATACTAATATGAGCAAGTCTTGTATGCCACAACCATGTATTATCAACTAATACATTCAAGCAATGATCACTTTGATCCATCAAATCTTCAATATTTAACAAATAAATATTTTTAATTCTACTACCGGTACAGATAATATTATCATTAGTAGGATCAACAATATAACATGCATTTTTTCTAAAATTCACTCCTAAATTTTTATCACAAATTTGACTTATGCTAATCAAATTGAATTTCAAGTTATCAATCAAGAGCACATTTTCAATTATATCACTATGTTTAGAAGAAATGTTACCTATACCAATAATTTTGCCTTTTGTATCATCACCAAATGTCACATTTCCCTTCACACAAGTTTTGATTCCCTTTAGTAGATGTTTATCTCCGGTCATGTGCCTTGAGCATCCACTATCCAAGTACCATTTCGTTTCTTTCAAACTTTTTCTTTCCTACAAAATATAAATAAACTCATTGGTCCCCAATTTTTAATTGGGTCCTTGTAGGTTAGGGGATTTTTTAATTCTCCATTCTTTTATGCCGTTTTCTACATCAATTCTAGAAAAACATATAGGAGAGACATAGCCAAAAACTCCACAATAGTTACAAGTTAAATGAAAGTTAGAAGAACTAGAGATTTTGTAATTAGCATATTTCATATAATAAATATTTCTTGTTATTTCATGCATTCTAGATGAATTATAAGGTCTAAATGAATGAGGATTCTTTTGTTGCATAAATGGAAAATGAGGTGAGGCATAAAATCCATTAGATGGAGTAGAAACATTTAAAACATATTTTTCATTATATTTCCAAGCATGAAATTTTGGTGCTTTGCTAGTGGATGCTTGTGTATTTGAATGTGAATATCCTAATCCACTTTTATCATCACAAACTTTTTGTTTACCCAATAATTTTTCTAAATTATCGCTCCCTTGGGTAAATTTTGCAAGACTATTACTTAAATTTTCAATTCTACACTTATGTTCTTTATGTTCTAATTTCACCATTTCATTAAAAGATAATTTTTTTTCAATCAAAATTTTTTTCTCATTCTTAAGTTCAATAATTTCATTATCTTTAATTTTTAAATTTTCAACATGCAAAATATTTTCCTTTTCTAGAGCATCTACTTTTGATTTAAAACATACATTCATTTTCTTGGCCTTTTCCAAGTGAGATGCAAGACTTTCTACATACAAGATCAAGTAGAGAACATGCTTCGATTTCATTTTCATCATCACATAAAAGAGTAGAATTTGATACCTCAAGATGAGCCATAAAAGCAATTTGAGCTTCTTCTTCTCCATTGGAATCTTCATCATCGGAGTTGGTTTGATCCCAATTTTCGGCAACAAGTATTTTACATTTTTTCTTGTTCAAGAGCTCATTCTTGTTTTTTGGACAATCTACAAGAAAATGACCCGGTTGTTGACAACCATAGCACTTAGGTGGTTCACCCTTAGACTTTCTCCTAAAGTTTCCTTTCTTGAAGATTTTCCTAAAGTGCCTAGTGAGAAAATTCAATTCTTCTTGTCCTATTTCATCATCACTATCATAATCTAATTCACTTTAATTTTTATTAGCCTTAAGTGCAATTGGTTTAGAATTTTTAACATTATCATCTCACTTATTTCTCATATCCTGAACTTTTGACATAGACATTAATGCATCCAAAGATAGAGTGTTAAGGTCTTTAGATGTTTACATAGCTATTGCTTTAGTTTCATAATCTTTCTTTAATCCACTTAATACTTTTCTATTAATTTCACTTTGCTGATACACTTTACCTAAATCTTCCAAGTCTTTAATTAGACTATTAAACCTAAGAGACATGTCATCAAGAGACTCATTACTAGTCATTTTAAAGGACTTATATTGTGACACTAAAATTGATTTCATTCTTCTTTTATGCTTATAGACCCTTCATGAATTTTTTGTAATTTTACCCATATCTCATGCGCATCTTTTGCACCCTTAACTCTATATGATTCTTGCAAGTCTAGTGCATTATACATGATATAAAGAGCCTTTGCATTTAAACTTAAAATTTTCTTATCAATTTCATCTAACTCAGTTCTTGTTTTAGGCCGATATGCACCTAAATTATCACTAGTCATGGGGATAAATGGACCTTCATCTACAATTAACCATAAATCATAATCCATTTTAAAAAAAGGTTCCATTCTTTTCTTCCATTCACTAAAATTGTCGCCTTTAAATAGAGGAGTCCTAGTGGTCGAATTTCCTTCACAAAAAGGGCTTCTAAGATTTTCCATTAGATGGATCTTTTAACTATAGGAGGTGAATCCAAAATAGTTTAAGAGTCCCACTTTGATACCAAATGAAAACTAACAACACAACCTAAAAAGGGGGGGGGGGTGAATTAGGTTGTTTAAAAAATTTACTTAAAAATGAGCAAATTTTTCTTTGTAAAATAAACAATGGCTATCTGTGTGTATGAAACAAATAAGAAATAAGTCTAAATTAAAATAAGATGAAAATAAGAATAATACGGTTAGTCAACAATACAAAAGTATACAAGGAAATAAGAAATTATTAGTTCACAATATATAATAATTAAATTAAAATAAAGGTCAAGTATGTGACTTGAAATGGATAAGTCATGAAATTGAATAATTTAAAATAAAGCTCAAGTATTGACTTGATTAAGGACAAGTCTTTGACTTGAAATGGACAAGTCTTGAAATTGAATAATTTAAAATAAAGCTCAAGTATTGACTTGATTAAGGCCAAGTCCTTGACTTGATAAGTACAAGTTTATACTTGATTAAAGACAAGTCTAAGATAAAGTAAATACTTAACTAAAGAAAGCTAGACTTGAAGTAAGGACAAGTCTTAAATAAAATCTTAAGATTAAAGATGTAATACTTGAATTGAGCAACTCTAATAGTGATGTTTTATGATGCAAGGAATGTAGAAGAGAGAGTATAAATGCAAAATGCAATGCAATGAAAAAGACAAGATTTTTAAAGTGGTTCAAGCTTGTAACCCCCTTACAAGCTCTACATCCACTCCCCAACTTCTAAAGTTGAGGCTCTTCATATTTTTTTTTTCAAAAAAACCAAAAATTCCTTAAGGTGGAATTCAAACCTTTACAAATCTCCCAAGAACAACTTAGTAACTCTACTAAGAGGTTTTGCACTATTTACCTTCTAAATTGTTCTTGACTTGTAACCTCTTACTTTCAAGAACAATAAAACCTTTCTGTGTGTGAAGTGTTTATGGCTTACAAGTGACAAGGTTCTAGTATAAGATTGACACTTTGAAAAATAGCTAGAACATTTTGAAAAATAACTAGAACTTGAAAGTAAAATTTGAAAATGAATACTTGAAAAACTTGAGAGAATTTTGACAATAATAAGAATGGCTTGATAGCTTGTGTTTCTTGAATGTCTTCACCCATGGTCTCTATTTATAGGAAAATTTGGGCTCCAATTCAAACACTTGAACTTTGGCTCAATAGATGATTTGACATAGTCTAAACTTCCTTCAACTTTTTTTTGCTTCTTGAAGCTGCTTTTGACTTTTGTGTCAAAAATAAATATTGTAGATCTTTCTCTTAAGTTTTCAAGGACGTCAAAATCAGTTGAGTTTTACTTTTGTAACTCAAGTTACATCAAATTTACTGAACTGTGTCATTGCAGTGACAGAGTTTTGTTTTTGTCTATTTTCACCAAAATTCCATTTGAATTTCACATTGACTATTATACACAATTTTTTATATAATTGAAAGTGGTTTTCAAAACATCCAAAATCTTAATTTTTGTCCGAGTTAAATGAAAGTTATTCTCATTTGAAGATGAATATATTAATCTGAAAATTTTGCACTTTCTAGAAAAAATAATTTTAGACAATTTAAGAAATTGTTAGTTTCACATATTTGTTTTGTTATTATTAAAACGAGATTGAAACACTTAAGCCTGACACTAATTGAATTGATGACTGAATTAGTGTTAATTTTTCTGTGCTATCTACAGGTTGAATGTTACGTAATTGACACGAACCGATAGTATCAAGTAGTAATTAGTTGATTTATGCATGATTGGTGAGACTTAATTGCTCATGCATGATGATCTAAAGGGAAACAATTGGATGAAATTAGTTAATTTCAGCTATCTCTTTTAATTAATTTTGGTTTCAATTAGTTCTTATGTGTAATGCTGTTATGGTTGAACATCATAACGCCTTCAATTACAAAAAATTAATTCTCCTACTACAGGGCTTTCTAGGAAAATTAAATAATCGAAATTACATAGAAAAAATTATACTACAGAATTGATCTAATCCTACACGGCTTCCAGCACGTGGTTATACTATTACAAATATTCATAATAAAATCAAATCCGAACATGTCCCGGAGTTTAATTAAAACCCATACAAATGTAACCATAATAGTCGGGATTTCTTAACCACCTGCAAATAAAACCATGTAATAAATCGAACAAGCACACAACCCAAAAAACCAGGCTCTGATACCAATTGAAAGATTATCTGCCTGGGCCTAGCCAGAAACTCACTTTCGTGCTACGCATTCCAGAATCGGAATCTCTAGCCAGGCCTAGACGCTAGCACAATCACTATTCCAACCCTTTTGAAATAACATTGCGCAGGATCTGGATTTGCACTTATTCAATTTATCACGTAACAAACATTCTTAATTAAAGCGGAAACATAAGAATTACCTATTGAAGCGTATATTCTCTTGTATACCTCAAGACTTTGCTTGTATGCTGTGTGGGCAGCAATCTAACGAGCAATTGATCAACAAATCACCACAATTCACTCGCCGGAATTCCTTAAAGAAATCGGCCGCCCAAACTACCTGCACGTGCAAGCCACGCGCTGCCCGGAACTCCTAGTCGCCGAAGCAAATCACTCTACGCGCCGCCGGTGAGGTTGACAAAAACCGGCCAGCCCGAATCCTGGAGAAAATTGCAGCCGCCTGAAGCTTTTAAAACCCGACTTTGAGAAAGAAAATAATTCTCTCTCTAGGATTTTATCTCTCTAGTTTTCTTGACTTGAAAACTTGTGAATTGTATATCTTGAATAACTAATCCCTTGTCTATATATAGAGTTACAAGAGAGACCCCAAGTTGGTTTAGGATTGGTATTCTTAATGGGTTTAGGTAATTAATTAGTTTTCAAATCCAATTAGGTAACCAATCTGATAGGATAAACCAAATCCTACTAGATTCCTAATCTCTAGGATTTTTCAATTCTAATTGAAACTTAAGACTTAATTAATTAATTAAATAATTCCACTTTGTTAATTACCCAATTAACCCTTAGGAATAATTAATCAATTAATTAATTCTACCTATTCAATTACCATTAAAAAATTAATCGTACCACTAACGGATTAATTTTGTCACTACCATCCTACACAAAAATTGCTTCCAGAACAACTTAATTAATTTATATTCATAATCTCCCCACATCAAAGATATAGTGCTCGTTAATTTATTAATTTACTGATAAATTAATTAATTAACTTATTTAATTCCGAGACTAGTACCACTCGACCTTTTTACTATACTGGACATAAGTCCACCTGCCAGGTTTAGTATAATAAACATTACGAGCACATCTCGGAAGCACCATCACCCCGGACGCACCGGTACATGGTTTTCTTTTGACAAGCAGTAGCACACCAAGTAACTAAACATGCGCACCCAACCTATTGAGATTATTGGCCACAATTGACCTCACCCATTGGCAGATCAAAGTACACTATGTCTAATCCTCATGCCCGCTCGATTCCAGGGATTAAGAGATAGAATACCAAGAACGATTTGTCTATTAAATCAGTATAAGACAAATCATTCCAAATGGTCAAGTTCAATATGCCCCGGGCATATCTATATGATTCAATCAGTTTAGACAAACCAATTATCCGAATCACATAATAACCTAAACCGACAGTTTGTCCAAAGTTGTCTTGGTGACGAACCTCATTTATATATTATGTCTTTTAACCAATGATGAGATCTACTGTGTCAAACAAGACACCTCATCATCTAACTACATAATATAAGTGGACAAATAATGCACAACTAAATTTAACCAAAACATTAATCAATATATTAACTGGGAAAAGTACAATACAAGCATAGCTTATGTATTCAACTCCAACAATCTCCCACTAATACTTAAGCTGTGCTTTAAGTATACAACTACATACAACCCCTAATACTCTGCTACTATATATCTAGAAAAACTGTCATGGCTCTCCTAAGTATCTAATTCCCATGTCCTCCACGTGAGCCTCAAAGACTTTTAAAGTCAATGTCTTCGTGAATGGATCTGCAAGATTATCCTCTGATGCTATCTTAGCTATGACCACGTCTTCCCTCTTTACGATGTCTCGTATTAGGTGGTACTTGCGCTGTATATGTTTACTCGCCTTGTGGGCTCGTGGTTCCTTCGAGTTTGCTACTGCACTGTTGTTATCACAATACACAGTGACAGACTTCTGCATGAAGGAAAACAAAAAAACCCGGGCTAAATTGAAAATTTCACTTTCGTGCTATGCATTCCAGAATCAGAGACTTTTGACTCGGCTCAGGCTCAAATTCATTTCCCCTGAACAGATATGGGATTATACTAGTTCAATTTATTAAAACAACATGCTAAAAATTAAATCTTTAATTTAAAATAGAAGTATTAAAGATTATACCTTTGAAGCGTGTCCTTAGCAATAAGAAAACCAATGCTGAAAATCCCGCTGTTTACCGCCCGGGACCAATCACGAGAAAATCCCGATAACAACTCTGTATCTACCTCGAAATCGTGTGGGCAACTATCCACAAGGTAGCTAAGACACTAAGGAAGATATCCATATGAGACCCACTTCGAAAACTTGTCAGATCCTCAGCAGATCGTTGCCCGAAGATTACTGTGCTTATTTACCGCTTGCTGCCTATTTATCGCCTGGCTGCGAAATCGATTCGAAATCCCAAGGATAACTCCAAAAAACCTCGAACTTGGGTGGGAAAGTGTCTACGAGGTGGTTAAAGGCACTGGCAAAGAAATCCAAATAAACCCACTTCAATAAACTCACAGATCTGAAAAACAGATATAACCCGGGAAACTGATTCTAATCTGAAAACCCACACCGCCTCAATAAAACTTCGTGGGTAAGCTATTTGCTCATAGATATAGACTTTGGTGAACCAAAAGAAATGAGCCAAAGGATCAACGCAACAAATAAACAAAGCCCACTATGAAAATGCACCAAAACGGCGCTGAAAAATCCAAAAAAAGCAGGCAGCACTAACTGCCCAGAAAAAGAGCGGCGAACGGACTTCTCGAGCGGCGTTTGAACTTCCAGGTGGTGGTCTTGGGCTTCTAGAATCATGGGCTAAGTCTCTCAAACAAGAAAGATCGCAAACCAACTTTGAAAAAGAATTCTCAATGAGGAAGAAAGAATTCTCTCTCTAGGCTTATCTTTCTCACTCTAAGGCATTTGCTTACAAGGTTTCTAATGTCTTCAAATGTGCCTAACATTAGCTATTTATAGGGAGCTCATTGGGAGACCTAGTGGGCTTTTGAGTTGGACCTTAGTGTTTGACTTTCGTTGACCCCTTAGTCTTCCCTAGACTAATCAACTCCAATCGATCCTTTCAAATTAATTTCTTAACCCACTTTGTTAATTTAATTTAATCGAACCCTTAGGATTAATTAATTCATATATAATTAATTTTCTTAATCCACTTTGTCAATTAAATATTAATTAAACCTTTAGGATTATTAATTCACTTTATCGATTAGTCAAACACATAATTAGTCGTACCACTAACGGACCAATTATGGAACTACCGCTCAAAAATGACCTTACATCGCGCCACTTTATTTTCTTCTATCTTCCCACATTAAAGATCTAGTGCTCATTGGTTTATCAATTTACTGACAAACTAATTCACTGACTTCTTTGTATCCGAGATTAGTACCACTCAACTTTCTTATTATACTGGACGTAAAGTCCACTAGCCAGTTTTAGTACAATAAACCTTACGAGATCATCTCGGAAGCACTATCAACCCGACGAACCAGTACGTGGATTCTTCAGACTAGCAACCGAACTTAAGTAGGTAAACATCGCATAACCAACCTACCGAGGTATAGGCCTCAATTGACCGCACTCTTTGGCACATCAAAGCATACGATATCCAACTCTCACGTCCATCCCAATCTCGGGATTGAGAGACTGAATACTAGGACCGAATTGACTACGCCGATCAGTACAAGTCAATTCTATCCAAACTGGTTGTGCTCAAAATGCCCCAGGCATATCCGTGTGATTTTAATTAGTCTAGATAAACTAATTTCCAAACCACATGATAACCTATACCGATAGTATGTTCAGACTATCTCAGTTACGGACATACTTTTTATATATCAATACTTTAACCAATAACGGTATCTACTGCGTCTTTCCACACCCCGTTATCTAGTTCTATGATATAATGAAACAATTTAATACTGAAATAAAATGATATGTCATCTGTGGATATTAGTTTTTGATACAAGCCATAGCTTTTCTGTATTCAAAACTAACACTGCAAACAGGGAATCACATCTAAGTCCACTAGGAAGTTCTTGAGCCACACTGCTTCCTTCGCTGCATTTGATGCGGCAACGTATTCAGCCTCTATGGTAGAGTCCGCCACGTATTTCTGCTTGACACTTGGCCAAACTATGGCTCCACCTCCTAGAGTAAACACATACCCTGAGGTAGACTTGCTCTTGTCCCTGTCACCTTGGAAATCTGAATCTGTGTAACCTCGGGATACCAGCTCAGGCGCCTGATAGACCAACACTTGGTCTCTCGTTCTGCGTAAATACTTGAGAATGCATTTTACTGCCTCCCAATGAGCCTTCCCAGGGTTACTCAGATATCTACTTACAATGCCAACGACATAAAAGATATCAGGCCTCGTACACAACATGGCATACAAGAGACTTCCTACTACCGAAACATAAGGAACTGTCTTCATGGCCTCTATCTCCTCAACAGTCTTGGGAGATTGTTCCTTAGACAGATGCACTCTGTGTTTGAAAGGTAGAAAACCTTTCTTGTAGTTCTGCATGTTAAAACGGGCCAAAATCATATCTATGTCTGAAGCTTGGGAGAGCGTTAACGAACGTTTCCTACGAACTCGAATTATCTTGATTTCCAAGGATATGTCTCGCTTCCCATAAGTCCTTCATATCAAACTTCTTGGACAGCCATGCCGTTACGTCTGATAACACTTTCTTGTTGTTACCAATCAATAGAATGTCATCTACGTAAAGCACAAGAAACACCACTGAGTTTCCATCACCTCTGCGGTACACATATTATTCATCCGGACACTGAGTAAATCTGTATGACTGGATTACCTCATCAAACCAGATGTTTCAAGATCTGGATGCCTGCTTAAGTCCATAAATGGACCTCTTAAGCCTGCAAACCTTATGCTATTGGCCTTTTTCAATGAATCCCTCTGGTTGCTGCATGAAGATGGTTTCTTCAAGACTTCCGTTTAGGAAAGCTGTCTTGACATCCATCTACCATATCTCATAATCTAAATGAGCAGCTATGGCCAAGAGAATCCGAATCGACTTAAGCATTGCTACTGGGGAGAAGGTTTCTTCATAATCGATTCCCTCTTTCTGAGTATACCCCTTTGCCACAAGCCTAACTTTAAAGGTTTCCACCTTTTCGTCAGGTCCTCTCTTACGTTTGTAGACCCACTTGCATCCAATGGACTACCCATCAGGAAAGTCCACAAGCTTCCATTGACCCCATCTCGAATAGCATTGCCTTATGCCAAGATTCTGCATCTTTATCTCGGAGAGCCTCATTGTAGTTTACTGGGTCAAGTTCAGGCGTGCCTGCGACTAGGTCTGAGGACTCTCCCACGCCAATGAACCAGTTGGGCTGTCTTACAACCCTCCCACTATTGGATTTAAATACATAAGCTATGCTTGTGTTGTACTTTTTCCCAGTAATATATCGATTTATGTTTTGGTTATATCTTGTTGTGAATTAATTATCCATTTGTATTATGTAAGTAGATGATGAGGTGTCTTGTGTGACACAGTAGATCTCATCATTGGTTGAAAGACATCATACATAAATGAGGTCCGTAACCGAGACAGTTTTGGACAAACTGTCGGTTTAGGTTATTATGTGATTCGGATAATTGGTTTGTCTAAACTAATTGAATCATATAGATATGCCCGGGGCGTATTGAACTTGACCTTTAAGAATGATTTGTCTTGTACTGATTTAATAGACAAATCGTTCTTGGTATTCTATCTCTTAATCCCTTGACTCGAGCGGGCATGAGGATTAGACATAGTGTACTTTGATCTGCCAAAGGGTGAGGTCAATTGTGGCCAATAGTCTCGGTAGGTTGGGTGCGCGTGTTTAGTTACTTGGTGTGCTGCTGCTTGTCGAAAGGAAACCATGTACCGGTTCATCCGGGGTGATGGTGCTCCCGAGATGAGCTCGTAAAGTTTATTATACTAAACCCGGCCGGTGGACTTATGTCCGGTATAGTAAAAAGGTCGAGTGGTACTAGTTTCGGAATTAAAGAGGTTAATTAATTAATTTATCAGTAAATTAATATATTAATGAGCACTATATCTTTGATGTGGGGAGATTATGAATATAATTTAATTACGTTGTTCCGGAAGCAATTCTGGTGTAGGATGGTAGTGCCAAAATTAATCCGTTAGTGGTACGATTAATTTTGTAATGGGTTAATTGAATAGGTAGAATTAATTAATTGATTAATTATTCCTAAGGGTTAATTGAGTAATTAACAAAGTAGAATTATTTAATTAATTAATTAAGTCTTAAGTTTCAATTGGAATTAGGAAATCCTAGAGATTAGGAAATCTAGTAGGATTTGATTTATCTTATCAGATTGGTTACCTAATTGGATTTGGAAACTAATTAATTACCTAAACCCATTAGGAAGACCAATCCTAAACCAACTTGGAGTCTCTCTTGTAACTCTATATATGGACAAGTGATTAGCTATTCAAGACATACAATTCCATAAGTTTTCAAGACAAGAAAACTAGAGAGAGAAAATCCTAGAGAGAGAAAATCCTCTCTCTCAAAGTCAGATTTTTCAAGGCTATTGTTCTCATTGGCCGAATTTTTGGCCTTGTTTTTTACCAGCTGCGCACAGCTTTCTCTCTCTTCGGGCGGTGTGTTTACAGTACGTGCCAAGTGCAGCGGTGCTAGTTTTTTCTAGCAGGGGGATTGTGGTGATTAGCTGATCAATTGACTTTTAGTTCGTTGCCCACACAACGTGAAGTCAAATTCTTGAGTCATACAAGAGAATCACCTGAGTGCATGCTTCAAAGGTACTTTTCTAAGACTCTGCTTTTAATTAGAAATTTTTGTTGCGTGGTAAATCGAGCAAGTGCAAACCCAGATCCTATGTGGCAATCGTTTCAATTGGTATCAGAGCCTGGTTTTGGGTTCTGTGGTTGTTCGATTTATTACATGATTTTATTTGCAGGTGGTTAAGAAATCCTGACTATTATGGTTACGTTTGTATGGGTTTTAATTAAACTCCGGGACATGTCCGGATTTAATTTTATTATGAATGTTTGTAATAGTATAACAACGTGCTGGAAGCAGTGTAGGATTAGATTAAATCTGTAGTAGGATTTTTTTTATGTAATTTCGATTATTTAATTTTCCTAGAAAGCCTTGTAGTAGGAGAATTAATTTTTGTAATCGAAGGCGTTATGGTGGGCAACTTGAATTCGTGAGTTTTGGGTTATCGTTAATTCGTAGGAAAACCCAGAACGAATTGCAAGAAGACCAAATAGCGTGGGAAAAATGAAGGAGAGGGTGGCGGCAGGAGGCGGCACCGGTGACCAACCGCCGGCAGCAGTCGCCGCCGGTGATCGCACCAGCGCAGCAGGCTGCTGCGCCAATCGCGCGCGCTGCTGGGCCGCGCACCCCTTTGGGCGTGCTGTGCGCGTTTGGCCCGTTTGGGCTACAGTTTTAGCCATTTTTTCCTCCAATTTTTGTTTTTTGAAGTTCAAGACTCTCTCTATCGAGTGACGTGACGGGACACGAGATCAAGGTAGAAGATTGAAGCAATTAGAACCATAATAGTCGGGAAATTTAATTTTCGTATTTTTTCCCGTATTTATTGTTTTAATTTTTATGCTGTATTTTAGATGCATGATTTTAAAGCATGTTGGTTTAATGGTTGTATATAACTTAGGATTAGTTAATTGCATGTTAAAACTGGAAAAACCCTCAATTTGGAAATCTAAGTGGGAGCGGGTTGGTTTAATATTCCCATGGCCACCATTACGAGTTCATATGCGATGTGGGTGGGCTTGCGCGTTGGCATTAGGGCCTTCCTCCATTCGGATGAGTCCAGCCCCGAGATCGCTAGATTATGAATTTCTGAGTAAGATGACTAGAGCGAGTTTAACTAGGAGAAATGCGACACCCTCTCAATCTGAGGCGCACTATCATAAGGTAACAAACTCAGAAGTCCCGTATTTATTGTTTTAATTTTTATTCTTTATTTTTATGCTGTATTTTAGATGCATGATTTTAAAGCATGTTGGTTTAATGGTTGTATATAACTTAGGATTAGTTAATTGCATGTTAAAACTGGAAAAAACCTCAATTTGGAAATCTAAGTGGGAGCGGGTTGGTTTAATATTCCCATGGCCACCATTACGAGTTCATATGCGATGTGGGTGGGCTTGCGCGTTGGCATTAGGGCCTTCCTCCATTCGGATGAGTCCAGCCCCGAGATCGCTAGATTATGAATTTCTGAGTAAGATGACTAGAGCGAGTTTAACTAGGAGAAATGCGACACCCTCTCAATCTGAGGCGCACTATCATAAGGTAACAAACTCAGAAGTCACGTAATGGCAGACACTTAGTGTACGATCTGCAGTATTCCTCCCAAGAGGTTACGCTGCTTATTTGTACGGCTGAAAACACCGAATATTAGCTACATTGATCAATAGATCGTTTGGTAAGATGATGTAGTTAATGAACTTGGTTCTTCTCCAACGAATGTGGGTTAGCGTAAACGTCCACACTGCGTGGCTTGCGAGAATCCCGGTGGATGAGATGTTGATGGATTATAATTATTGTTTTGAGGGAAGTCAATAATTAATAGAATTTCATGTTTTCGAAATTCTAGGTGAATAACTGAAACATTGTCTGTTTGTTAATTTTACAGTTTTATCGATATGGCATTCCACCCCTTAGCTGCTATTTTGAAAGACAACAAATTAACTGGAACTAATTATGTCGACTGGAGTCAGAACTTGGACATAGTCCTGACGGTTGAGCAGTATAAGTTTGTGCTCACCGAAGTATGTCCAGATGTGCCTGATGAGAACTCTACTCAAAAGGAAAGGGATGCCTATGCCTAGTGGAGAAAAGCGGATGAGATGGCGCGGTGCTATATTTTGGCCTCTGTGTCAAATGTGCTGCAACATCAGTTTTATCCCATGGTCTCTGCCTTCAACATGATGGCTCACCTGAGAGAGATGTTCGCGTATCAAGGCAGGACTGCTAGGCAAGCAGCCATGAGGAAATTAATGAACTCAAAGATGACTGAAAGCGGATCGGTGAGAGATCATGTGCTACACATAATCAGTAACATCAATGAGATAGAGGTGTTGGGAGGAGAAATCGACCCAGAAAGTCAGATAGATATTATGCTCCAGAGTCTACCCTCTAATTTTGAGCAGTTTCGGGTCAATTATAACATGAACCAAAGAGTCTATACTCTACCCGAGCTCTTAACTGATTTGGTGGCGGCCGAAGGCATCTTCCACGAGAAAAAGCAAGCCTTGGTCGCAGTAAAGGCTTCAGGTTCTTCTTTTGCGCCTAAAGGCAAGAATAATAATAAGAAGAAGAATGCCGAGAAACTTGCTGCAAAGTCCGAGACCGCAAAGAGGAGTAAGCCCAAAGGCAAGTGCTTCAAGTGCGGTGAAATGGGACACTGGAAAGCGGATTGTCCAAAACTTAAAGGTACGATAGTTTCTGCCCTAATTACTGAGACATGTTTAACGGTGATTTCCACAGATACTTGGTGTGTGAATTCAGGCGCCACTGATCAAGTTTGTAATTCCTTGCAGGGGTTCCAAGTAACCCGGAAGCTTAGAGAGGGCGAATTGGACATCTACATGGGTGACACTACAAGAATGTCAGTAGAAGCAGTGGGAGTTGTCAATTTAAATTTTGAAAATTGTAGATTAGAGTTAGTTAATTGTATTTATGTACTGAGTTTTAGAAATAATCTTATTTCGGTTTCTAAACTCTTAAAGAACGGTTATAAGTTTGTTTTTTCTGATGAGTCTGTATTTATTGGAAGAAATGGGAAACTTATTTGTTCTGGTTCATTGGTTGACAATTTATTTGTGGTTAACTGTAATTCTCCTGTTGCGCAAAACACAGAAACAAATAGCTCTTTATCTAACATAAATAAGAGAAAGAAACCTTCTGAAATGAATCAAACCTATCTTTGGCATCTCAGGCTAGGTCATATAAACCTTTGTCGGATTCAGAGGTTGGTCAATGATAGACATTTAGGTTCATTAGAGATTGATAGTTATGCAACATACGAATCTTGCTTGGAAGGTAAGTTGACTAAGAGACCTTTTAAGACAAAAGGTTATAGAGCTAAGGAAGTATTAGAGTTGATTCATTCTGACTTGTGTGGACTAATGACGGTCCAGGCACGAGGTGGGTTTGAATATTTCGTGACGTTCACGAATGACTACTCAAGGTACGGGTACATTTACCTAATGCGTCACAAGTCCGAATGTTTTGGCAAGTTCAAAGAGTTTCGGGCAGATGTGGAGAAGCATCATGGTAAGAACATCAAGACACTGCGTTCAGATCGTGGTGGGGAGTACCTGTCCCATGAATTTCTAGAATACCTCAGAGAGGTCAAAATTCAATCTCAGTTGTCTGCACCTGGAACGCCACAGCAGAACGGTGTAGCAGAAAGGAGGAATCGAACTCTCATGGAAATGGTTAGGTCTATGATGAGCTATAGTGATTTGCCAAGTTCTTTATGGGGATATGCCTTAGAAATGACGATGTATATTCTTAATCTTGTAACATCTAAAACCGTGCCTTCAACCCCATTGGAGTTGTGGAATGGGCGCAAGCCTAGTCTAAGACATCTCAGAATTTGGGGTTGCCCAACACATGTGCTTTAGGCAGATACGGCTAAGTTAGATGCAAGAACTGAATTAATGCTGTTTGTAGGATATCCTAGAGGAACGAAAGGTGGTCTGTTTTATAGTCCTAAAGATCAGAAGGTGGTGGTTAGTACCAACGCTAGATTTTTAGAAGAGGACTATGTCTTAGACCACAAGCCCAAGAGTAAGATAGTACTAGAAGAGCTTTGACGACAAATTACTAATCCTGATGCACCTGCACAAGTAGATACACCACACACTGCACATGAGATCACAGATGATGCGCCTACATAGGTGGTGCCTCGTCGTAGTGGGAGGGTTGTGAGACAGACTGAAAGGTTCATTGGCGTGGGAGAGGCCTCAGACCTAGTCCCAGGCATGCCTGAACCTGACCCGGTTAACTACAATGAGGCTCTCCGACAGAAAGATGCAGAGTCTTGGCGTAAGGCAATGATATCCGAGATGGGGCCAATGGACCACAATCAAGTCTGGGAGCTTGTGGACCTGCCAGATGGGTTCAATCCCTTTGGATGTAAGTGGGTCTACAAACGTAAGAGAGAACCTGACGGGTAGGTGGAAACCTTTAAAGCTAGGCTGGTGGCGAAGGGGTATACTCAGAAAGAGGGAATCGATTATGAGGAAACCTTCTCCTCGGTAGCCATGCTTAAGTCGATCCGGATTCTCTTGGCCATAGCTGCTCATTTAGACTATGAGATTTGGCAGATGGATGTCAAGACAGCTTTCCTAAATGGAAGTCTTGAAGAAACCATCTTTATGCAGCAACCAGAGGGATTCATTGAAAAAGGCCAAGAGCATAAGGTTTGCAGGCTTAAGATGTCCATTTACGGACTTAAACAGGCATCCAGATCTTGGAACATCCGGTTTGATGAGGTAATCCAGTCCTTCGAATTTACTCAGTGTCCGGATGAGCAATGTGTGTATCGCAGATGTGATGGAAACTCAATGGTGTTTCTTGTGTTTTACGTAGATGACATTCTATTGATTGGCAACAACAAGAAAGTGTTATCAGACGTAAAGGCATGGCTGTCCAAGCAGTTTGATATGAAGGACTTAGGGGAAGCGGGACATATCCTTGGAATCAAGATAATTCGAGATCGTAGGAAATGTTCATTAACGCTCTCCCAAGCTTCGTACAAAGATACGATTCTGGCCGGTTTTAACATGCAGAACTCCAAGAAAGGTTTTCCACCTTTCAGACATGGAGTGTTTCTATCTAAGGAACAGTCCCCTAAGATTGTTGAGGAGATAGAGGCCATGAAGACAGTTCCTTATGCTTCGGCAGTAAGAAGTCTCATGTATGCCATGTTGTGTACGAGGCCTGATATCTGTTATGCCGTTGGCATGGTAAGCATATATCAGAGTAACCCCGGGAAAGCTCATTGGGAGGCAATAAAATGCATTCTCAAGTATTTGTGCAGAACGAGGGACCAAGTTCTGGTATATCAGGCGCCTGAGCTGGTACCCCGAGGTTAAACAGATTCATATTTCCAATGCGACAGGGACAAGAGCAAGTCTACCTCAGGGTATGTGTTTACTCTGGGAGGTGGAGCCATAGTTTGGCGGAGTGTCAAGCAGAAATACGTGGAGAACTCTACCATGGAGGCTGAGGATGTTGCCGCATCAGAGGCATCGAAAGAAGCAATATGGCTCAAGAACTTCCTAGTGGACTTAGATGTGATTCCTGGTTTGTAGAAGTCTATCACGGTTTATTGTGATAACAATGGTGCAGTAGCAAACTCGAAGGAACCACGAGCCCACAAGGCGAGTAAACATATACAGCGCAAGTACCACCTGATACAAGACATCGTAAAGAGGGAAGATGTGGTCGTGGCTAAGATAGCATCAGAAGATAACTTTGCAGATCCGTTCACGAAGACATTGACTTCGAAAGTCTTTGAGACTCACGTGGAGGGCATGCGAATCAGATACTTAGGAGAGCCATGATAGTTTTTCTAGATATATAGCAACAGAATGTATAGGCGTTGTTTGTAGTTGTATACTTAAAGCACAGCTTAAGTATTAGTGAGAGATTGTTGGAGTTGAATACATAAGCTATGCTTATGTTGTACGTTTTCCGAGTAATATATCGATTTATGTTTTGGTTATATCTTGTTGTGAATTAATTGTCCATTTGTATTATGTAAGTAGATGATGAAGTGTCTTGTGTGATACAGTAGATCTCATCATTGGTTGAAAGACATCATATATAAATAAGGTTCGTAACCGAGACAATTTTGGACAAACTGTCGGTTTAGGTTATTATGTGATTCGGATAATTGGTTTGTCTAAACTAATTGAATCATATAGATATGCCCGGGGCGTATTGAACTTGACCTTTAAGAATGATTTGTTTTGTACTGATTTAATAGACAAATCGTTCTTGGTATTCTATCTCTTAATCCCTAGACTCGAGCGGGCATGAGGATTAGACATAGTGTACTTTGATCTGCCAAAGGGTGAGGTCAATTGTGGCCAATAGTCTCGGTAGGTTGGGTGCGCGTGTTTAGTTATTTGGTGTGCTGCTGCTTGTCGAAAGGAAACCATGTACCGGTTCATCCGGGGTGATGGTGCTCCCGAGATGAGCTTGTAAAGTTTATTATACTAAACCCGGCCGGTGGACTTATGTCCGGTATAGTAAAAAGGTCGAGTGGTACTAGTCTCGGAATTAAATAGGTTAATTAATTAATTTATCAGTAAATTAATATATTAACGAGCACTATATCTTTGATGTGGGAGATTATGAATATAATTTAATTAAGTTGTTCCGGAAGCAATTCTGGTGTAGGATGGTAGTGCCAAAATTAATCCGTTAGTGGTATGATTAATTTTGTAATGGGTTAATTGAATAGGTAGAATTAATTAATTGATTAATTATTCCTAAGGGTTAATTGAGTAATTAACAAAGTGGAATTATTTAATTAATTAATTAAGTCTTAAGTTTCAATTGGAATTAGGAAATCCTAGAGATTAGGAAATCTAGTAGGATTTGGTTTATCCTATCAGATTGGTTACCTAATTGGATTTAGAAACTAATTAATTACCTAAACCCATTAGGAAGACCAATCCTAAACTAACTTGGGGTCTCTCTTGTAGCTCTATATATAGACAAGGGATTAGCTATTCAAGATATACAATTCCATAAGTTTTCAAGACAAGAAAACTAGAGAGAGAAAATCCTAGAGAGAGAAAATTCTCTCTCTCAAAGTCAGATTTTTCAAAGCTATTTTCGGCTGTCTTTTGTTCTCTTTTGTTGAATTTTTGGCCTGGTTTTTTACCAGCTGCGCACAGCTCTCTCTTTCTCCGGACGGTGCATTTACAGTACGTGCCAGGTGCAGCGGTGCTAGTTTTTTCTAGTAGATGGATTGTGGTGATTAGCTAATCAATTGACTTCTAGTTCGTTGCCCACACAACGTGAAGTCAAAGTCTTGAGGCATACAAGAGAATCACCTGAGTGCACGCTTCAAAGGTACTTTTCTAAGATTTCGCTTTTAATTAGAAATTTTTGTTGCGTGGTAAATCGAGCAAGTGCAAACCCAGATCCTATGTGGCAATCCTTTTACCCACTACGACGAGGCACCACCTGTGTAGGCGCATCATCTGTGATCTCTTGTGCAATGTGTGGTGTATCTATTTGTGCTGGTGCATCAGGATTATCGGTTTGTCTCCTAAGCTCTTATTGTACTATCTTACTCTTGGGCTTGCGATCTAGAATATAGTATTCCTCCAAGAATCTAGCGTTGGTACTAACCACCACCTTTTGATCTTTAGGCATATAAAACAGACCACATTTCGTTCCCCTAGGATATCCTACAAACAACATTAATTTAGTTCTTGCATCTAACTTAGCCGCATATGCCTTAAGCACATGTGCTGGACAACCCCAAATTCTGAGATGTCTTAGACTAGGCTTTCGCCCGTTCCACAACTCTACTGGGGTTGAAGGCACGGTTTTAGATGGTACGAGATTAAGAATATACACAGCTGTTTTTAAGGCATATCCCCAGAACGAACTCGGCAAATCACTATAGCTCATCATAGACCTAACCATTTCCATGAGAGTTCGATTCCTTCTTTCTGCTACACCGTTCTGCTGTGGCATGCCAGGTGCAGAAAATTGAGACTGAATTCCGACCTCAGTGAGGTATTATCGAAATTCGTGGGACAGGTACTCCCCACCATGATCTGATCGCAGTGTCTTGATACTCTTACCATGATGCTTCTCCACATCTGCCCAAAACTCTTTGAACTTGCCAAAGCACTCGGACTTGTGATGCATTAGGTAAATGTACCCGTACTTAGAGTAGTCATCCATGAACATCGCGAAATACTCAAACTCACCTCGTGCTTAGATCGACATTGGTTCACACAAGTCAGAATGAATTAACTCTAGTACTTCTTTGGCTCTATAACCTTTTGCTTTAAAAGGTCTCTTGGTCATCTTACCCTCCAAGCAAGATTCGTAGGTTGAATAACTGTCAATCTCTAATGAACCTAAAGGTCTATCATTGACCAACCTCTGAATCCTACTAAGGTTTATATGACATAGCCTGAGATGCCAAAGATAGGTTTGATTCATTTCAGAAGGTTTCTTCCTCTTATTAATGTTAGATAAAGAGCTATCTGTTTCTATGTTTTGCACAACAGGGGAGTTAGAATTAACCACAAACATATTGTCAGCCAATGAACCAGAACAAATAAGTTTTCTATTTCTTCTAATAAATATAGAATCATCAGAAAAAATAAACTTATAGCCAGTCTTTAAGAGTTTAGAAAGGTTCTTTCTAAAACACGGTACATAAAGACAATTAACTAACTCTAAACTAGAATTCTTGAAATTCAGAGTAACTACTCCCACTGCTTCTACTGACACTATTGTAGTGTCGCCCAAATAGATATCCAATTCGCCTTATCTAAGCTTCCGAGTTACTTGGAATGCTTGCAAAGAATTACAAACATGATCAGTGGCACCTGAATCCACACACCAAGTATCTGTGGGAATCGCCGCTAAACATGTCTCAGTAATTAAGGCAGAAACTATTGTACATTTAAGCTTTGAACAATCTGATTTCAAATGTCCCGTCTTATTGCACTTGAAGCACTTGTCTTTTGACTTCTTTTTTGCAATATCTGGCTTAGGCGCAATTCGCGCCTTTTGAGCTATTCCATCGAGCTTTCTCTTCTTCTTTCTAGCCTCAGGCTCAGAAAAAGATTCTGAAGCTTTGACTGTGACTAAAGCTCGATTATTCTCATGAAGAAGACTTTTAGCCGCCACCAACTCTGCAAGAGCTCGGATGAAGGACACAACATCTTACTTATGTTATAGTTCAACCGAATCTGCTCATAGCTTTGAGGCAAGCTACGGAGGACAATATCGACTTTGGTTTCACCAATGATTTTGCCTCCCACAACCTCAACTTTGTTGATGTTACAAATCACGTCAATGACATGATCTCTCACAGGAGTGCTCTCAGCCATAAGGACAATGTCCAAGTTACGACTCTAATCGACATAATTAGGTCCAGTTAACTTATTGTCTTTCAATATAGCAGCTAAGGGGTTGAATGCCATATCGAAAAAAACTGTACAATAAATAAATAGACAATGTTTCAGTTATTAAATCTAGAATTTTGGAAACAAGGAAATTCTAACAATTATTGACTTCTCTCAAAACAATAATTTTAATCCACCAACATCTCATTCACTTGGATTCTCGCAAGCCACGATAATGTGGACGTTTACGCTAACCCACATTCGTTTGAGAAGAACCAAGTTCATTAACTACACTATCTGACCAAACGATCAATTAATCAATGTAGCTAATAGCAGGTGCTTTTAGCCGTACAAATAAGCAGCGTAACCTCGATGGGAGGAATACTGTAGATCGTACACTAAGTGTGTACCATTACGTGACTTCTGAGCTTGTTACCTCAGGATAGTGCGCCTCAGATGGAGAGGGTATCACATTTCTCCTAGTTAAACTAACTCTAGTCATCTTACTCAGAAATTCATAATCTAGCGATCTCGTGGTTAGACTCATCCGAATGGAGGAAGGCCCTAATGCCAACGCGCAAGCCCACCTACATCGCATATGAACTCGTAATGGTGGTCGTGGGGATATTAAACCAACCCGCTCCCACTTAGATTTCCAAATTGAGGGTTTTTCCGATTTTAACATGCAATTAACTAATCCTATGTTATATGCAACCATAAAACCAACATGCTTTAAAATCATGCATCTAAAATACAACATAAAAATTAAAGCACAAAAATTAAAACAATAAATACGGGAAATAAATGCGAAAATTAAATTTCCCGAATATTATGGTTTTACTTGCTTCCATCTTCTGCCTTCATCTCGTGTTCCGCCACATAACTCGATGGAAAGAGTCTTGAACTTCAAAAAACGAAAACTAGAGGAAAAACATGCCCCAAACGGGCCACGCACGCACAGCGCACACAAAACGCGCAGCAGCTGCTGCGTGTAGCAATTGCCGCTGCGCCGCGCGGCAGCAGTGCTGCCGTCTCCGGTGGTTGCCGGCGGTGGCTCCCGCCGACGAGTCATCACCGGCGCTGCCCCCTGCCACCAATCCCTCCTCCACTTCTTCTACGCTATTTGATATTCTTGCAATTCGTTTTGGGTTTTCCTGGGTTTCTACGAATTAACGATAACCCAAAACCCACGAATTCAAGTTGACCACCATAACGCCTTCGATTACAAAAAATTAATTCTCCTACTACAAGGCTTTCTAGGAAAATTAAATAATCGAAATTACATAGAAAAAATCCTACTACAGATTTGATCTAATCCCACACGGCTTCTAGAACGTGGTTATACTATCACAAATATTCATAATAAAATCAAATTTGGACACGTCCCAGAGTTTAATTAAAACCATACAAATGTAACCATAATAGTTGGGATTTCTAAACCACCTACAAATAAAATCATGTAATAAATCGAACAAACACAAAACCCAAAAAACCAGGCTCTGATACAAATTGAAAGATTATCTGCCCAGGCCTAGCCAGAAACTCATTTTCATACTACGCATTCGAGAATCGGAATCTCTAGCCAGACCTGGATGCTAGCACAATCGCTATTCCAACCATTTTGAAATAACATTGCGCAGGATTTGGGTTTGCACTTATTCGATTTATCATGCAACAAAAATTCTTAATTAAAGCGAAAACATAAGAATTACCTATTGAAGCGTATACTCAGGTGATTCTCTTATATGCCTCAAGACTTTGCTTGTATGCTGTGTGGGCAGCAATCTAACGAGCAATTGATTAGCTAATCACCACAATCCACTCGTCAGAATTCCTTAAAGAAATCGGCCGCCCAAGCTACCTGTGCGTGCAAGCCATCCGCTGCCCGGAGCTCCTAGTCGCTGCCGCAAATCACTCAACGTGCCGCCGGTGAAGCTTTTAAAACCCGACTTTGAGAAAGAAAATAATTCTCTCTCTAGGATTTTATCTCTGTAGTTTTCTTGACTTGAAAACTTGTGAATTGTATATCTTGAATAGCTAATCCCTTGTCTATATATAGAGTTACAAGAGAGATCCCAAGTTGGTTTAGGATTGGTTTTCCTAATGGGTTTAGGTAATTAATTAGTTTCCAAATCCAATTAGGTTACCAATCTGATAGGATAAACCAAATCCTACTAGATTCCTAATCTCTAGGATTTCCTAATTCTAATTGAAACTTTAGACTTAATTAATTAATTAATTAAATAATTCCACTTTATTAATTACTCAATTAACCCTTAGGAATAGTTAATTAATTAATTAATTTTACATATTCAATTAACCCATTAAAAAATTAATCATACCACTAACGGATTAATTTTGGCACTACCATCCTACACCAGAATTGCTTCCGGAACAACTTAAATTAATTTATATTCATAATCTCTCGACATCAAAGATATAGTGCTCGTTAATTTATTAATTTACTGATAAATTAATTAATTAACTTCTTTAATTCGTAGACTAGTGCCACTCGACCTTTTTACTATACCGGACATAAGTTCACCGGTCGGGTTTAGTATAATAAACATTATGAGCTCATCTCGGGAACACCATCACCCCAGACGCACCGGTACATGGTTTCCTTTCGACAAGCAGCAGCACACCAAGTAACTAAACACGTGCACCCAACCTACCGAGACTATTGGCCACAATTGACCTCACCCATTGGCAGATCAAAGTACACTATGTCTAATCCTCATGCCCGCTCGAGTCTAGAGATTAATAGATAGAATACCAAGAACGATTTGTCTATTAAATCAGTACAAGACAAATCATTCCAAATGGTCAAGTTCAATACGCCTCAGGCATATCTATATGATTCAATCAGTTTAAACAAACCAATTATCCGAATCACATAATAACCTAAACCGACAGTTTGTGCAAAGCTGTCTCGGTTACGAACCTTATTGATATATTATGTCTTTTAACCAATGATGAGATCTACCGTGTCACACATGACACCTCATCATCTAACTACATAATATAAGTGGACAAATAATGCACAACTAAATTTAACCAAAACATTAATCGATATATTAACTGGGACAAAGTACAATACAAGCATAGCTTATGTATTCAACTCCAACAAACTTATGATCAACGTGTTAATTAGTTATATTTCCCTTGGATTGGATATTTTTATTCTTGAATTTTATTTATTTACTTTTCAATCAAAACTTGAATAGTTGGTTATCGTTGGTCTTTGAATTACAAGTTGGTCCCCTTGGAATTTTGACTTGGTACCACTATCACGATAACTTAATTGTAGTTCGGTAGAGAACCAGATTAATTTTGGATGCCTCGACAAACACTTCCAGATGACGGCTTTATACGAGTCAGAAAGAAAATGAAAAGAGGTCGCCCAAAAGGAATTGCAAATAGGTTTCCAACATCAACACGCCGCTCTGAGCAGCTACAGGTCCGTCACCTCCCAACTTTTTAATATGTTATCTCATCTAATATGGAATATTCACGGGATTGTCAGTAAGACCTCCCTGCGTAGATTAAAAATACTTACAGCTCGTTATAAGATTTTATGTTTGTGTATAGTAGAACCTTTTGTGGAATCGGATAGACTTGCTAAATTTAGAAATCTATTTTGTTTTGACCATGCTGTGACTTCCTGTAACGGGAAGATTTGGGTGATGTTTAAAAAAGATTTGATTTTTAATGTTTTGCGGAACTCTGATCAAATGATTAGTTGTGAGATAAGACATACAAGTCTGGTTGGAGGTATTCTTTTCAGTTAAGTTTATGCGAACTCATCGTACATAAAAAGAAGGCAGCTATGGACGGACTTGCTGGAGTTTTGATTATCTCATCCTTCCCTGTCGTGGGTAGCTGGGGGCGATTGGAATATAATTAGAGGGTTTTCAGAATATAAATGGGCATCTACTCCGGCGCAGGGTCCAATTGATGAATTCAATTCCTTTATTGAGAAGTCATAATTGGAGGAAATCTCAATGGTGGGCACAGAGTTTACATGGGAGGTTAATCGAGTTGCAAGCCAAGTACTAAAGAGATTAGACCGTATTCTCTTCTCCAAGGAGTGGATTTCGCTCTTTCCGGTCTCCATTTTGCATAATCTTCCAAGAGCGGGATCCGATCACTGTCCCATGTTATATCAAAGCAGCATGTCGATCTCAACAGGTCCAATACCATTCTGGTTTCAGAGAATGTGGCTCCGTTGTCAGGATTTCTTGAAAGTAGTAGAGGAAAGCGAGACTTAACCAAATTTTGGAGAGAGGTCTGCTCGCTTTGGTTGGGAAACTAAAAAAGCTGAAGGAGAGAATTAAAGAGTAGAATAAAATTATAATTGGGGATGTCTTCACTAACTTGAAGGAATCTGAAGCCAGAATGGAAGAAAAAGAAAAAGAGTTTCAGCAGAACCCGTCAGAGATGAACCGTGTTAACTTGTCCAGGGCTCAAGCTATCTACTTTCAAAGACTTAAAGAACATGAAGATTTTCTCAATCAAAAAGCAAATGCAAAATGGCTCCAGAAGGGGGATAAAAACACTGCATTTTTCCATAATGCAGTAAGGGAGATAATTGGGCGGCAATGTGTTGATGATATTGGCCCAATCTGGCCTATGTCCACTCAGCCTGGTTTCTGAGATAGGCCCGTTGCACTCAGTCCAGTAACCCAGCTGGCCCATCTCTTCCTTATACTTATACCCAGGCATTGCCTTAGGGTTAGGGTAAGCGGTCATTTGGTCTTTTAGTAAGTCGCAGCCGTTCTCTCATTTCCTCTGGTCTTCGTGACCTTTCTTCTTCAGAAGCAACTAGGGTTTCCCCCTTTCTGTCGGGTGGACTTCCGCTGCTGTGCTTCTCTCTATCAGGAGTAAGGATTGGTTCCTGCTTCCTGTGTTGAGGTAGAGAAGAAGAGGAGAAGAGCCGCTGTTGGAGGACTGGGCTGAAGTGTTCTTGAAGTCGATCTTTCCAAGGTGGTTGACAGCGTAGAGGATACTCCTTAGTGGAGCTCGAGGAGGTCAGAGATCTGAGCTGACGCCGGTGGACCGTTCATCAGAAGACAGAAGCTGTACCGGATAAGACGAAGAGGTAGAGCCGATTCCAAGGAGGCAGAGCGATCCGTTTTACCAATAGTGGTATCAGAGCTCGGGGGTACTCTGCTCTCATCGCGCTCGCCGTGAATCGCCCTTTAGTCGCCGGAAGCTCGAACCGAAAGTTTGACCGGTCAGGTAAGTCGGGATACCAAACGTGGTTCCCGCTCAGGTATCATCTCCTAAACATCCTGGAGTACCGGAGTGCCACCGGACTTTCTTTTATATATATTTGTGACTGTTGGGATACCAAGGAGGTTATCCCCGCTCAGGTATTGTGTTCTAAACATCCTGGAGTACCGGAGTGTCACCGGATTTAGTTTATTCTCTGATCTGACATGTACTTTGTGTTGATCTGATCTGTGTCTTAAGTTGATCTGATCTGTGTCTTATGTTGATCTGATCTGTGTCTTAAGTTGATATGATCTGTGTCTTATGTTGATCTGATCTGTGTCTTAAGTTGACCTGATCTGTGTCTTAAGTTGATCTGATCTGTGTCTTATGTTGATCTGATCTGTGTCTTAAGTTGATCTGATCTGTGTCTTAAATTGACCTGATTTGTGTATTAAGTTGATCTGATTTGTGTCTTATGTTGATCTGATCTGTGTCTTAAGTTGATCTGATCTGTGTCTTAAGTTGATCTGATCTGTGTTTAAGTTAATCTGATCTGGGTCTGAAGTTGATCTGATCTGTGCTTGTGTTGATCTGATCTGTGCTTCCTTGAATCAAAACTCTGAATATTGCTTGCTGTTGTGTTTTCAAAACTCCTGTGTGTATTTACTATTCAGTAAAGTCGTGTCCAGGGCTAGAAGAGACCCCTGCCAGTCACAGAAGTGACCTCAGAACTGTGTGGCTCTTCTAGTTTCCCTTAGCTTGTGCTTGTGTGTGCATTGTAGTCTGTGATGGCTACCAATCAGTATGCTAATCAGTATGGTTTGCTACCCTTCAATGGAAAAGCTGATTTTGATATTTGGAAACAGAAAATTAAATGTGTTTTAATTCAACAGAAAGTGTTTAGAGCTGTAACTGGTAATTTTCTTGATACTGAGGATAAGTACATGCAGAATGAGATGAATGAAACTGCCTGTTCCACTATATACTTGAATTTATCTGACTCTGTGCTTAGAAAAGTAGGTATTGTGGAATCTGCAAAGGAACTATGGGATAAACTAAATGATTTGTATACTGATACTTCTCTTCCTGGAAAGTTGTTTTTGCTTGAAAAGTTCTTTCGCTTTAAACTGGATTTATCTAAGGATATGGATGAAAACTTGGACGCCTTTAATAAACTGGTTCAGAATATTAAAGTGGCTGGTGACAAACACATTGATGACTATACTCCTATTGTGTTGCTTAATGCTATACCTGATTCTTATAATGATGTCAAATCTGCTATTACGTATGGTAGGGATGAAATCACACTTGACATTGTTGTAAATGGCTTGAAAAGTAAAGAACTGGATTTGAAACACAATAAGAGTAATAGTAATCAGAGTAAAGACTCAGGAGAAGCCTTGTTTGTCCGTGGTAGATCTAAAAGTAGGTCTAGACACTCCAAGAAGAATAACCAAGATAAATCTGGAAAACCAGCTAAGAAGAATAGGCATAAATCAAAGAAAAGAGTATGTTACAATTGTGGTAATCCAGGACACTTCATTAAGGAATGCCCAAACCCTAAGAAACCTGAACTTGCCAATGTTGTTTCTGAGAAGAATGTGCATGAAAGTGTCTTTATGGTTTGTGATGTTGTTAACTCTGTGTTAAGCAAAATGCCTGAACATGAGTGGTTGATTGATTCTGGCTGTACTTACCATATGACTCCTTTTAAGAACCTGTTTTCTTCCATTGAGAATTGTGATGCTGGATATGTATCATTGGCTGATAGTAAAAAGTGTAAGGTGCATAGGATTGGTGATGTGTGTCTTAAGTTTGAAAATGGTACTGTATTTACCATGAAAAATGTGAGACATGTTCCTGATTTGTGTCATAATTTGTTTTCAGTTGCTGCACTAGAAAGTAGTGGGTTAGAAGGGAAATGGGAAAATGGTTGCATAAAAATCCTGAAAAATTCTCTTGTTTTGTTCAAAGCACAAAAAGTGAATAACCTGTACATTTGCCATGCTGTTCCCTTTTCTGAATCCCTGAATGCTGTGAATCATGACATGACTACTTTGTGGCATAATAGACTAGGACATATGAGTAATAAAGGGCTTGATATTATGCAGAAATCTGGTTATTTTGGTAAGGACTCTGTGTCTTCTGTACCTTTCTGTGAAGCCTGTGTGTTAGGAAAACAACATAAGGTTAGCTTCCCTGTTTCTGCTTATCCAAAAATGTCTAAGTGCTCTTCTGTGCTTGAATATGTATATGCTGATGTGTGGGGTCCAACTAGTGTACCTTCCCATGGTGGGAAGAGATATTTTCTGTCCATTATAGATGATTTCTCTAGGAAAGTCTGGATTTGTCTTCTAGAGCATAAATCTGAAGTCTATAATGAGTTCAGTGAGTGGAAAACCTTAATAGAAAACCAGAAAAATCGTAAGGTTAAAACACTTAGAACTGATAATGGAGTAGAATTCTGCAATAAGGAAATGGACCAACTATGTGCTAATAGTGGGATTAGAAGGCACAAAACTGTGCCCTATAATCCTCAGCAAAATGGTGTTGCTGAAAGAATGAATAGGACACTCTTAGACAAGGTTAGAAGCATGTTAGCTACCTCAGGTCTGTCTAAGAAATTTTGGGGTGAAGCAATTCACACTGCAGCCTATTTGGTAAATAGGTCACCCTCTGTTCCATTAGGAGGAAAATGTCCTGAATCAGTGTTTAGTGGAAAACCTCTGGATCTGTCCAACCTTAGGGTATTTGGGTGTGCAGCATATGTACACGAACAATCTGATAAACTGAACCCTAGGTCTAAGAAATGTGTTTTCTTAGGATACCCTGAAGGGGTAAAAGGGTATAGGTTGTGGGATAGAAGCCAAATAGGTTTTAAGGTAATAATTAGTAGGGATGTCATTTTTAATGAATCTGATTTTCCATGCTTAAACAGTTCTGTGCCTGAATCTGTGCCTGAGAACACTCCTTTTGAGGTGGAGTCCAGAACTATTGTTGCTAATCCGCTGCCTGAATTTCCTGATAATTCTGATGAGAATGTGTTGTCTGAAAATTCCAATAATTCTGATGCTAATGTGCTACCTGAATCTGAATCTACTGAACATGATAGTAGTACCACTCATAGTGAGGTGGAGCGTCCTAATAATCATGAAAATGAACCTGAATTTTCTGATATGTCTGCTGAATCTGAATCCCATAGTAATTGTGAATCACATGAAAATAACATGGAGCATAATTCACCTGATTTGAATAACTACCAACTTGCTAGAGATAGAAGTAGGAGAACTATCAAGAGAACTACTGATAGTATGCCTGATTTTGCCTTCCATATGCATGACGCTTCTCTCTTTGCATTTTCTGTGTTTGAAACCTTGGAACTGAATGAACCTAAAACCTACCAGGAAGCACTTAAGTCCAAGGAGTTCCAACAATGGCTCAGTGCCATGAAGAGTGAAATGGACTCCTTGAAGGTTAATCAAACCTGGACTTTAGTGCCTCCGCCAACTAACTGTTCTGTGGTAGAATGTAAGTGGCTGTTTAAGGTTAAAGAAGAACCTGAAAATGTTAGGTTTAAGGCTAGGCTAGTTGCCAAGGGTTTCACACAAAAAAAAGGTGTAGATTATTATGAAATTTTTGCTCCTGTTGTTAAATTCACTACTATTAGAATGATGATTGCTCTTGTTGCTCATCATGATTGGGAGATGAAGCAAATGGATGTTACTACTGCTTTTCTGCATGGTGAATTAGATAAGAAGATTTACATGACTCAACCTGAAGGATTTGTTGATCCTAAGAAACCAGATTATGTGTGTTTGCTTAGGAAATCACTGTATGGACTTAAACAGTCGCCTAGACAGTGGAACATAAAGTTTGATAAATGCATGTCTTCTCTGAAATTTCAAAAATCTGTTTGTGATCATTGCCTGTATTTTAAGGATACTGTCACTGAACCTGTGTTTTTTATGATCTATGTTGATGACATGTTAATTATCAGTCCTTCTCTGAATGCTATTGTTAAAGTTCAGAAATGTTTGAGTGAGAATTTTGCCATGAAAGACCTAGGTGATGCAAAAAGGATCCTAGGCATTAATATTGTAAGGGATAGGAGTAAGTTTACTTTGATGCTGAACCAGACCTTGTATATTGAAAAAGTGTTGAGTAAATTTAATATGCTTAGTGCTGCTCCAGTAAATGTTCCTTTAGCTTCCCACTTTGTGTTAAGTAAGGATCAGTCCCCTAAAACTGATTCTGAAATTGAGAAAACGAATAATGTGCCTTATTCCAGTGCTATTGGGTCAGTTATGTATCTCATGGTAAGCACCCGACTTGACATTGCTTATGCTGTCAGTTGCTTGAGCAGATATATGTCGAACCCTGGATTGCCTCACTGGAATGCTCTTAAATGGTTACTTAGATATCTGAAATCTTCTGTGAATCATGGTTTACTTTTCTCAAAATGTGCTCAGGGTATTCAGCTAGTTGGTTATGTAGACTCTAATTTTGCTAATGATAGGGACAATAGGAAATCTACTACTTCCTATGTGTTTACTTTGTGTGGTTCTTGTATTAGCTGGAAATCTCAATTACAGTCTATTGTTGCATTGTCCACAACTGAGTCTGAATATGTTGCTGCCACTGAAGCTTTTAAAGAAGCCATTTGGCTTAAAAGAATTGTGTCTGAAATTGGTTTTCTAAAAGGGAATGTCACTGTTTTCTCAAATAGTCAATCAACTATCCAGTTATGCAAAAATCCTGTTTTTCATGATAGAACCAAACATATAGATGTTAGGTTTCACTTTATTAGGGATATTGTTGAGACTGGTGACATTAAACTAGAAAAAATTCCTTCACAATTCAATCCTGCTGATATGGGTACTAAATGTTTGCCTGTTGATAAACTGGTGTCTTGCAAACGCATTTTGTGTATAAATCCTGGATGATTACCATGTGTGCCCGTTTACTGCTTGTAGTTTACCTACTATGTGTTAGTTAACTACATGATGATCATATGAACTTTGTGTTTTTCTTTTGAACAACCTGCTTTGTGCTAGCTATCAGTTTCTTTGTGATTCACCGTTGCGTGCCAGGTATTTTCTTTGTGATATACCAGGCAGCATTCAGCGATGATGTATCTCCTTACGGCCATATTCCTTACATCTGAAAGCTGTGCCATCTTGGACCACATAAGGTGGAGAATGTTGATGATATTGGCCCAATCTGGCCCATGTCCACTCAGCCTGGTTTCTGAGATAGGCCCGTTGCACTCAGCCCAGTTGTTGGATCGTGTCAAGTGTTGAGAGGGGGGGTGAATCAACACTTTATCAATTTTTCTTTCAACTAAAGGATTCCCTCTCAAATGTTAGCTCAGTTAGAGCTTATTGTTGAACTCACGTTCTTGGCTTAGATGGACTCACTCAAGGAGGGTTCACTTACACAACCACGACACTCCTGTTCAAGCTTATAGGTTGAGAACACTACACCAGTCAAGACACACTCAAAGCAGTAAATGTGCACGGGGGATTTTTACGTGGTTCGATCAAATGATCTACATCCACGGACAGATTCACTCCTGTCAATCTTCACTATCACGGAATCATTCAGCTCTGGCCTCACTGACCGTAAGCAACATAAACAAGAGCTCACTGCTCAACACATTGAGGTTCACTACCTCTACAAGTTCATCAACTAAAACAACAACATATAAATCTCTATTGTACTGCCTTTTCTACACAAATATCTTTCAAAATCACTTAATGAAAGACGTTTGATAGTGTTCTAGGCTTACCACCTGAAGCTGCAACCTCAGGGTCAGTTCTCCCGATTCTGCATCATCTTTGATCTTAGTTTCAGTCTTCTCTTTTTCTGCTCCTCCTCAGCTTCTTCTTCTCCTTGATTTCTGCTTCTCCAAAGCTTCAGCTTCTCCTTGTGCAGCTGACTGTTTCTTACTCTCTTGTATTTCTCATATCATCTTTTTGCAGCTCTCACTCTTTTACTTCTCCCTTTTCTCGGTTTCGTTCGGTTCAGCACACATCTTCGCTGTTGCTCATCTCTCTCTCTTTTTTTTTTTCCCGTGCCTGCCTCCTTTTTGGTTTATCCTACGTTCTGCCGTTGTTGTACCTACCACCCCTACTCATATGCCCGTTTTTTTTTTATTATCTTCCGCACTCTATCTTCTTTTTCCCAGAAGAAAAACTGTGCCCTACCGTGCAGTGTGTCAGCACATCATACACGAAAGGCGGCTCAAGATTCAAATAATCCATTTTTAACCTTTTGAGTTGCAACTTGCTTGCCATGTCATATTGTTGACTGTACTCCTTCATACTTCTCGAGTAGCTCGTCTTAGATATTTTGAAACAGCAGAAGTGATCTGATCTTAGCTTATAGCTGATCTGATGTGCGCGGCATTTGATCTGATGTCGCGCTTCGGTTGATCTGATGTTAGCTTGCAGTTGATCTGATGTTAGCCTTCGGTTGATCTGATGTTAGCTTGCAGTTGATCTGATGTTAGCTTGCAGTTGATCTGATGTTAGCCTTCAGTTGATCTGATGTTAGCTTGCAGTTGATCTGATGTTAGCCTTCGGTTGATCTGATGTTAGCTTCATGTCACAACGTTCTGTCCAGCAACTCAGAACCATCCATGTAGCTCCTGCAGTTCTTCTGATCGGGCACTGCTTGATTCTTTTGTATTTCTGCTCGCTCACAGGATTGCTAGATACTTCAACATGATGCTCCTGCGTCTTCTGAATCTTTGAGAGACTTTTAGAGTCGCGCGTTTGAGATGTGATTCACTAGCCGTCCTTGACTTCAGCTTCTTAGGTGTCTGCTCTAGCTCTCCAGCCTTGAGTTGTTCTCTTCTGCTGCAAATATGTTTTGTTGCTGACTTGCCTTGCTTCTGTGAAATCAAGCTGCTGAGCAATCCCTTGAGAATTTGATCTGATCTTTACTTCCGTTGATCTGATCTGTGCTGCATGTGATCTGATGTGTGCATCCTTTGATCTGATGCGCACTGCCTTTGATCTGATCTGTGTGGCCTTTGATCTGATATGCCAACAGTACACTTCCTTCTCATTTTGGCACTTCAGTTTATTCATCGGCTTCTTGCTGAGATTTTGTCCAGATAAAATGCTTTCAAACCTCATGAACTCAGTCCATTATTGCCTTAGTAATTCACAGATTTGTCACAATGTGGTTGCAACAATTACAACAAAACATTGGACTTTAACAAAGGCTAAGAAAGCTTCATTGTAGCAGCTTATGACATCCTTACTGATTCAGCTCCATTGTAGCGGCTCCAATGGCTCAACAATCTCCCCCTTTGGAATTGTTGGCAACCACATTTGCAGCCAATCAGTCAACTCAGTGCTAAGCTCCCCCTGAGCCTTATTCTTCTTCATAGTAAGCTCCCCCTGCATAGAGCTTTTTCCAACGTCCTTCTCTCCCAAGGATAATACTGCTGCGTCTGGCCGGCTGCTGCGGCTATCTCTCCCCCTTTGACAACCAATTTCAAAGGGATTTGGGGATGCTCAACTGATTCAGCATGAGAAGGAGGACTGCACTCCCATTTGCATCCTCAAAGTTTCAAACATCTCGGCTGGAAGAGGCTTTGTCATTACATCAGCTATTTGTTTAGCTGTGGGAACATACTCTAGCATAATTTCTCCTTTCTCAACCTTGTCCTTTATGAAGTGATACTTGATTTCTATATGTTTGGCTCTCGAGTGCTGCACTGAATTCTTTGACAAATCAATGGCACTTTTGTTGTCACAAAGAATTATCAGTGGCAGGGAAACTTCTTCTTTAAGATTTTGCAGTTCAGATCTCATCCATATAGCTTGAGTGCATGCCTTGGTTGCTGCTATGTACTCGGCTTCAGCAGTGCTTAAGGCTATACTTTCTTGCTTCTTGCTTAACCAGCTCACACATCTATTACCAAGAAAGAATACTCCTCCTGAAGTGGATCTCCTGTCATCAACATTTCCTGCCCAATCAGCATCAGTGAAGCTTCTTAATCCCAAGCTTCCTTTCCTTGCATACCACAGACCATAATCTACTGTCCCTTGCAAGTATCTTAGCACCCTCTTTAGTGCAATCATATGAGAACTCTTTGGATTTGCCTGGTATCTAGCAGCTTGGCAGACAGCAAAGGTAATATCAGGCCTTGTTGCTGTTAAGTACAATAAGCTTCCTATCATGCTTCTGTATAGACTTTGATCAGCTTCAGCTCCTTTTTCATCCTTGCTCAGCTTGCAGTTAGTTGCCATGGGTGTAGACATTGGCTTAGCATCAGTCATACCAAATTTCTTCAGCACTTCTTTGGTATACTTGGTTTGAGAGATAAAAATTCCAGTTGCTTTTTGATGAATCTGTAGTCCAAGGAAAAATGATAGCTCTCCTATCATGGACATTTCAAACTCTTCTTGCATCTTTCTAGCAAATTCATGGCACAGCTGCTCCTTGTCTCCTCCAAATATTATGTCATCAACATAGACTATGGCTATTAACTGTCCACCCTTTCCATCAAGGACATATAGATTGCTATTTATGCAACTTTTTCTGAAATTCAGATTCTTCAGGTAACTATCCAGCCTTGAGTACCATGCTCTTGGGGCTTGTTTTAATCCATACAGTGCCTTTTTGAGCTTGCACACCTTGTTTTCATCTTCACAAACTAGAAAACCATCCGGTTGCTCAATGTACACTTCTTCTTCCAGATTTCCATTCAAGAAGGCAGATTTAACATCCATTTGGAAGACCTTGTAACTCCTTGCTGAAGCCACTGCCAAAAACATTCTTATGGCTTCAAGCCTTGCTACTGGGGCAAAGGTTTCATCCACATCTACTCCTTCAATTTGAGAGTATCCTTTGCACACAAGCCTTGCCTTATTCTTTACAACCTTTCCTTCCTCATTCAACTTGTTCCTGAACACCCATTTTGTGCCTATCACATTTTTGTTTGCTGGCCTATCCACGAGCTCCCAAGTTTGGTTTTTCTCAATTTGGTCCAGCTCTTCATTCATGGCTTGCAGCCATGACTGGTCCTCCAGGGCTTCCTCTATTGACCTTGGCTCAACTTGAGACAGTAGGGCAGTTGCAACCATACTTTTCAGTTGCCTTCTTGTTCTTACTGGAGCTTTGGGGTCTCCAATGATAGGCATCTTGTCAATTCTCTTGTTGTACTTTCTTTTTGCTATTTCCAGGCCTTCTGTAACTTCTGTCTCTGATCCTTCTACATCAGTCTCCTCAGTAGCTGATTTCAGCTCCAGGTCTGCCTCATCTTGGCTCTCTAAGTCATCTAAGTGATCCAGAAAATTTTCAGGATCAGTGGCTTTCATCTTGACTTCCTCAACCACTTTCACATCATAGCTTTCCATAATCTTATCCAGCCTCTTGTTATAAACCTTGTAAGCCTTGCTCTTATTTGAGTAACCAAGGAAAATGCCCTCATCAGCCCTCTCTTCAAATTTTCCAAGGCTTTGCTCCTTGTTCTTGATGAAGCATTTGCTGCCAAAAACTCTAAAGTACTTCACATTTGGCTTGTGACCATACCAAAGTTCATATGGTGTCTTTTCAGTGTTTGGCCTCAACATGGTTCTATTTTGTACATGCACAGCTGCCATTGTGGCTTCCTTCCAGAAGTGCTTTGGAGTATTGTGCTCCAACAGCATGGTTCTTGCCATCTCAATCACACTTCTATTTTTCCTCTCTACAACTCCATTTTGCTGGGGAGTGTGAGGACTTGAGACTTGATGTTTGATTCCCATTTCCTCCAAGTATTCTTCAAATTCCTGCGAGGTAAACTCTCCTCCATTATCTGATCTCAAAACTTTGATCTTCCTTCCATGCTGGTTTTCTGCCAGTTTTTGAAATCTTTTGAAACAGCTGAAGGCTTCACTCTTTTGCTTCATGTGCATGATGCACATCATCCTAGTGAAGTCATCCACAAAAAGAATGAAATACATCTCTTTACCTGTGCCTTTTCTTTTCATTGGTCCACATACATCAGTGTGAACTAGCTCCAATGGCTTAGAGGTTCTATGCTCCTTGGACTTGTGAGAAAGCTTTGCAAATTTCCCTTTTTGGCATGAGTCACAAGTGCTGTTGTCCCTCTTTAGTACAGGGAGGTTTAACACTGCATTGCACTTCACCAGGCTTCTCATGCTCTTTTGATTTAAATGTCCAAGCCTGCAATGCCAAAGCGTATTTTCATCCATTTTGCTTAGCATGCACAACTTTTCCTTCACATCTATGAGGTATAAATCCTTGTTGTCTCTTATTCCTTTGGCCATGATTTCTCCAGTCTTGCAGTCTTTGATGAAACAGCCATTTTTTGAGAAGTCTACTTTGAAACCATTGTCACACAGTTGTCTTACACTCAGCAAGTTGTACTTCAGCCCTTCTACAAACAGCACCTCCTTAGATTTGAACTTTTCTGATCCAATGGTGGCTTCTCCAACAGCCTTGATCTTTAACCCACTCTTATCTGCAAACTTGACAAACCCTCTTTCAACTTCTTTTGTGTTTCTCAGTAGAGTTTTGTCTCAAGTCATATGGCTTGTGCACCCACTGTCAATGATCCATTGGGCTTCCTTAGCTTTTGTTTTCAGTGCAACTTCAGCAATGCAAGCTTCTTCAAATCTGTGTTTCTTCCTCCAAATTTTTCTTGCTGCTGGTATGCCTTGCTGTTCATTCAATCTCTGATTGCTCCTGCTGCAACTCCAGTGATCATTCTCTTCTAACCCTTCAAAAATTTGAAATCTGTTTCTCAGATTAAGTGGCTGCATTAGAGACTGATTTCTTCTTGCGTAATCTGCTTGGTTTCTTCTTGTTCCTGCTGCAAAGTTTCTTCTATTTGTAGCTTGTTGCAGTGGCTGGGCTCTCCTGCTATTCACTCCTTCAGACCACTTGCTTCTCTTATTTGGCAATCTGCATCTGCACCAGACATTCAATTTCTGATACACTTCTCCAGGTTGTATGATATGGCCTTTTCTGATTTCAGCTTCAGGGATCCTTCTTGAAGTACTTAGGCTTCTTTGATGATAATACTCTTTTCTATTCCATCCTCTTGACTGCATTGTTCTTCCTCCAAATCTCCAGAATACCTTCCTCCAGCAATTTGCTGCATAGTGACCTGATTCTCCACAGGTGAAACATACTCCAGCAATCAGCCTTCTACTTTTGAGCAGGCTTCTTTGATACATAGATTGCCTCCCCCTCAGCTCGTGCAGTCTTTCATTTTGCTCAGTAGACTTTCTTGATCCATTAGAAATTTCCATCTTCTTAGAATCAACAAAACTAGTTCCTGCCTTTACACCAGCAACACAAATTGAACCTTCTTTGACAAAGGTAACAGTCTTCTTGGTTGTTGCAGCTGGTTGTCCTTCTGATTTTTTATCTCCTTCATAACCAAGACCTTTCTTCCCTTCTGAATGAGATCTCTGCTTGCTGAGGCACTCATCTAACTTCCTTGTGGCTTCTTCAGTTTTTGCAGCCACTTCTTTGCTCCTTGAGGATTCACCAGGCTCAGTTTTGCTTGACTGAAGCTCCAGCTTTCCTTTCAATTTTGATTCTACAGTAGTTCCATCAGTCATTTCTTCAGCTTTGATCACAGTTTGTTGAGACAGCAGATCTTCTATCTTTCTTGTTGCATCCTCTAGTTCGGCAGTGGTGGCATCTAGCTTTTCTACCAAGGTTTCACATGTCTTTTGAAGTTCCATCTTTTCTCTTGTACAATTTTTGTGAACCTCAGCTTCATTTTGTATGAGAATCAGTTCCTGCTCCAATTCAATTACTCTATTCTCCAGTATTGAGTTTTCTTCTTGACTGCTCAAGATGACCTTTTCCATCTCCTTCATTGTCTTCATTGTCTTCTTGTGCAATCTCTTCTGCTCCTCTATCTTGTTGTATGCAAACTCCAGTTCTTCCTCTAGATCCACTTCTTCAGCATCAGCTGATTGGTTCTCTAGTTCAGCATCCTCCTTTAATGAAACAGTTGAAGATTTCATCACCATGAGAGTCTCCTCTTCAGCTTCAGACTCATCTTCACTGTCTGAGACATCAGTCTCTTCATCCTCCTCAGAGCTATCATTTTTCTTCTTGCTCAGGTAGCTCCGTTTTCTGTAAGCTTTCCCTTTTCTTGATTTGAAGCTTATCTTCTTCTTTCCTTTCTGCTCAGGCCACCTGTCTGATGGCTTGTCAGCTTCCTCATCTTCTGTTCTCTTGTTCTTCATGAAGCACTTGCTTGCAAAGTGGCCTATTTTGCCACAATTGAAGCATTTTAAGGGCAACTTTCCCTTGTACTTTCCAGTCTGGCCTCTGAAACTCCTTGAAATCAGCACCATCATTCTTTCAAGATCACTGTCTGCTGCTTCATCTTCACTGCTTTCCTCCTTTAGCTTCCTTGAGTGTTTTGTTTTAAATGCTATCTCCTTGACTGCCTTTGACGTCTCCTCCTTTGAATTTGAAATCCTCATTTCATATGCTACAAAGGTGCTTTGTAGCTCATCTAATGTCACTTTATCTAGGTCCCTCTCCTCTATAGCAGAGACCTTAGAATCATATCTTGCTGGTAGGGATCTAAGAACCTTTTTAACTATATTGGAATCTCCAACACTCTCACCCAGACCCCTCATTGAGCTAACTAATTCAACAACTCTGTTTAGAAAGTCCTCAATGTTTTCACCTTCTCCCATCTTAAGACCTTCAAACTTACTTCTAAGAACCTGCAATTTTGCCTCCTTAACCTTGATGTCTCCCTCATGAATATTAATCAGTTTAATCCATATTTCATGAGCAGTAACACAGTCTATAACTTTAAAGTTCTCTTTTTCCGACAGAGCTGCATATAGAGCATTCCTTGCCTTTCCATCAGCTTCTAAGTTTTTAATTTCTGCAGCTGTAGGATTCTCCTCATCTACGGTTGGTGTAAATCCATGCAAGACTACTCTTTGTACTTGTAGGCCTTGTGCTAAGAGATAAGCACTCATTCTCTTTTTCCATAACTGGAAATTTTGGCCACCGAAATAAGGAACTCCCTTAACAGTCGTTGCTTGATTCTCCATTTCTACTGCTGGTTCTAAGTTTCAACAATCACTTGACAAAAGCGAACCTTGCTCTGATACCAATTGTTGGATCGTGTCAAGTGTTGAGAGGGGGGGGGGTGAATCAACACTTTATCAATTTTTCTTTCAACTAAAGGATTCCCTCTCAAATGTTAGCTCAGTTAGAGCTTATTGTTGAACTCACGTTCTTGGCTTAGATGGACTCACTCAAGGAGGGTTCACTTACACAACCACGACACTCCTGTTCAAGCTTATAGGTTGAGAACACTACACCAGTCAAGACACACTCAAAGCAGTAAATGTGCACGGGGGATTTTTACGTGGTTCGATCAAATGATCTACATCCACGGACAGATTCACTCCTGTCAATCTTCACTATCACGGAATCATTCAGCTCTGGCCTCACTGACCGTAAGCAACATAAACAAGAGCTCACTGCTCAACACATTGAGGTTCACTACCTCTACAAGTTCATCAACTAAAACAACAACATATAAATCTCTATTGTACTGCCTTTTCTACACAAATATCTTTCAAAATCACTTAATGAAAGACGTTTGATAGTGTTCTAGGCTTACCACCTGAAGCTGCAACCTCAGGGTCAGTTCTCCCGATTCTGCATCATCTTTGATCTTAGTTTCAGTCTTCTCTTTTTCTGCTCCTCCTCAGCTTCTTCTTCTCCTTGATTTCTGCTTCTCCAAAGCTTCAGCTTCTCCTTGTGCAGCTGACTGTTTCTTACTCTCTTGTATTTCTCATATCATCTTTTTGCAGCTCTCACTCTTTTACTTCTCCCTTTTCTCGGTTTCGTTCGGTTCAGCACACATCTTCGCTGTTGCTCATCTCTCTCTCTTTTTTTTTTTCCCGTGCCTGCCTCCTTTTTGGTTTATCCTACGTTCTGCCGTTGTTGTACCTACCACCCCTACTCATATGCCCGTTTTTTTTTTATTATCTTCCGCACTCTATCTTCTTTTTCCCAGAAGAAAAACTGTGCCCTACCGTGCAGTGTGTCAGCACATCATACACGAAAGGCGGCTCAAGATTCAAATAATCCATTTTTAACCTTTTGAGTTGCAACTTGCTTGCCATGTCATATTGTTGACTGTACTCCTTCATACTTCTCGAGTAGCTCGTCTTAGATATTTTGAAACAGCAGAAGTGATCTGATCTTAGCTTATAGCTGATCTGATGTGCGCGGCATTTAATCTGATGTCGCGCTTCGGTTGATCTGATGTTAGCTTGCAGTTGATCTGATGTTAGCCTTCGGTTGATCTGATGTTAGCTTGCAGTTGATCTGATGTTAGCTTGCAGTTGATCTGATGTTAGCCTTCAGTTGATCTGATGTTAGCTTGCAGTTGATCTGATGTTAGCCTTCGGTTGATCTGATGTTAGCTTCATGTCACAACGTTCTGTCCAGCAACTCAGAACCATCCATGTAGCTCCTGCAGTTCTTCTGATCGGGCACTGCTTGATTCTTTTGTATTTCTGCTCGCTCACAGGATTGCTAGATACTTCAACATGATGCTCCTGCGTCTTCTGAATCTTTGAGAGACTTTTAGAGTCGCGCGTTTGAGATGTGATTCACTAGCCGTCCTTGACTTCAGCTTCTTAGGTGTCTGCTCTAGCTCTCCAGCCTTGAGTTGTTCTCTTCTGCTGCAAATATGTTTTGTTGCTGACTTGCCTTGCTTCTGTGAAATCAAGCTGCTGAGCAATCCCTTGAGAATTTGATCTGATCTTTACTTCCGTTGATCTGATCTGTGCTGCATGTGATCTGATGTGTGCATCCTTTGATCTGATGCGCACTGCCTTTGATCTGATCTGTGTGGCCTTTGATCTGATATGCCAACAGTACACTTCCTTCTCATTTTGGCACTTCAGTTTATTCATCGGCTTCTTGCTGAGATTTTGTCCAGATAAAATGCTTTCAAACCTCATGAACTCAGTCCATTATTGCCTTAGTAATTCACAGATTTGTCACAATGTGGTTGCAACAATTACAACAAAACATTGGACTTTAACAAAGGCTAAGAAAGCTTCATTGTAGCAGCTTATGACATCCTTACTGATTCAGCTCCATTGTAGCGGCTCCAATGGCTCAACACCAGTAACCCAGCTGGCCCATCTCTTCCTTATACTTATACCCAGACATTGCCTTAGGGTTAGGGTAAGCGGTCATTTGGTCTTTTAGTAAGTCGCAGCCGTTCTCTCGTTTCCTCTGGTCTTCGTGACCTTTCTTCTTCAGAAGCAACTAGGGTTTCCCCCTTTCTGTCCGGTGGACTTCCGCTGCTGTGCTTCTCTCTATCAGGAGTAAGGATTGGTTCCTGCTTCCTGTGTTGAAATAGAGAAGAAGAGGAGAAGAGCCGCTGTTGGAGGACTGGGCTGAAGTGTTCCTGAAGTTGATCTTTCCAAGGTGGTTGACAGCGTAGAGGATACTCCTTAGTGGAGCTCGAGGAGGTCGGAGATCTGAGCTGACGCCGGTGGACCGTTCATCAGAAGACGGAAGCTGTACCGGATAAGACGAAGAGGCAGAGCCGATTCCAAGGAGGCGGAGCGATCCGTTTTACCAACACAATGTATTCATAAGATAAAAATCAATGAAGTATGGATCACGGATAAAAGCCAAATTGAAGCAAAAGGGGTGGACTTCTTTTCTGCGCTATTATCATCTGAAGAAAATTCGGACCAAGATGATGTAGAGGATCTCTTAGAGCCTATTCCAAAGATTCTGAACACAGAGGAGAGAGAAAATTTGTTAAAGCAGATAACTGAGGAAGAGGTGAAAGTAGCAGTCTTCAGCTTAGGGGTTGAGTCCGGACGGTTTTTCTGGGAATTTCTTTAGAGTGGCTTGGGAAATCATTCATTCGGACTTGAAATCAGCCTGCGAAGAATTCTTCTTGGGAGTCCCCATCCCAAGAGCACTAGGTAGTGCGTTTATCACTCTTATTCCAAAGAAAGTTAGTACTTGTACTTTTTCTGATTATAGGCCCATAAGTCTTTGCTTGTTTGCAAGTAAGGTTATCTCTTCGATTCTAAAAAATAGAATTCAGGGTCTCCTTCCTAAGATCATCTCCATGGAACAGACGTGATTCATGCAGAGCAGGGAAATAGTGGGTAATGTACAACTAGCTCAAGACTTGTGTAATACCCGGATTTTTCAACCCGGAAATTATTCAAGAATAATTTAAAAGATAAAAATAAATAAATAATTAATTAAAATAAAAGGATTTAGTTAGAATTTGGTTAGGGGTAGGATTTTTCAGGTATTATTTTTCACAAGTGTAAGTTATAAAGAGTTCTAGTGAAAGCAGGGGTGTAATACTCTCTGTTATATTTTGCTTTATTATATTTAATAAGTAAACAATAGTTAAAATAAAAATTAATAAAAATAAAAACTAGAAGTTGGATAGGAGTAGGAGAGGTAAGTGTGCTGCAGAGAGGAAGTGTCCTAGTGAGTGTAGGGGATTGTGAGGCTGCCTATTAAAACCCACGATAGTTCCATGAAACCTCACAATCGACAGGGTTTCGACTTAAGAAGACCATCATCAATCTTCCAAAGGAAACCATTAGCTGTAGAGGTAAATTCTTTGGAACTAGTTTCAGAATTTGGAGTAGATAAAGGATTATGATTTTTCGAGTCTAGGAAGCGTGGAAAATTCTGAATTTTTTTATATGAATTAGTTCATGTTGTATGGTTATTTTGACCGATTTTTATAATTTTTTCTCTTCTGGGTGGGTAGTTAAAAATATTTTATTTTGCTAAATCCTGGACAGGAACCCGTCAGGGCAGTCGGTTTTGTGTAAGTTATAGCAATTGATAGAAATATTTGAAAATTCCCAAAATTTTCCAGGAACCTCACGAGGGTAAAAATTTTGGGATTTAAGATTCAACAGATTCTGAGAAATAAACCTCACTGTTACGAAAATGTTTTCTATTTAACCATAAGTCCAAAAATTCTTATTTTTAAACCTAATGATCTTAGTTGGGTTTTGAATGTTTTGGGTTATTTTCATGAATTTTGGAGGTGTGTGTAGAGAGGTAATTGAGGTTAAGTGGGGACTAGTCGGTGCAGGGAGTTCTGTGGGACTACAATTTGTAAATTTTAGTTTGGATCAACCCTAGTTCTAAAAATCATGAAATTTTCTAGAATGGTCGAAAATGAGGTTTACTAAAGGGAAAATATATTTTTGGGATTTTTGATGTCAAATTCTTTTAAATATCAACAGTAAACCTCCAGGTATACTGTTCTATCCGTCGACAGAACAGCCAACTTTGCGGTCGGTTTCGGTTTTGGACAAGGAGTCTCTGATATTGGGGACAAAAATCAGATTTTTCTAACTAGTATTGATAGGGTTTTCCTTAATGTCTTGAAAACTGTACGGTACTGAGGAACTGAGTATTCTTTTGGGATAGTTGGTCTAGGAATAGTTAGCCTAGATATGAAATTTCTAATCTAAGTATATTCATACGTAATGTCAGGTGAAGCCGAACAATCAGAGATACTAGAAAAGAGTACCGAATAAGGTGCGTAACGCAGTGCATGCTTGTCTAAAACGTTCTGAAATAAATGCTTTTCTTGTGATGCATGGAACATGTTGAGTTTTATGTTTAAATGTTTGTTTTTAAAGTTTGAGACAAAAAGCACGTACAATATTCTAGTAGTGATCACAAAGGAAATGTAAAAGGGGCCGGAAAGTCCAAAGTGAGCTTATGAAGTGGATTGGAAAGTCCTATGTAAGCTTTATAGATGGACCGGAAGGTCTGAGATAAAGTAAAGATAGGCCAAAGGGTCTAAGATAAAAGTGTCTTAAAGTTCGGAGGGCTTGTATCCGGAACTGTGCACATGTTACTAGAATAGAGTATATAGCTAATATCTCAATTTTACATATCAAAGTGGAAGTATGTTTTATATGCTTTCCTATGTTTTCTTTTACTCATACTTTATGTTTCCATGAAATGTTTTATTGATTTGGACAATGGATGTACTGACGTTTATCGCAACCCTTATAGAGCTATAAAGACGAATGGTAGAGTTCATATAGACATGGTGTTATGAAATAAAAGGGATGCAGATTTTCTAGAATTCTTTATAAAATTTTAGCAAAGAGTTTTTTTTTTTTTTTTCTTTATTCAGTTGTATTAGCTTAACTCTGAATAAATAGTAGACCAACATAGTAGGTCTAGCTACTCCCTAAATTTGAATTTTACTGCAGAAAAGAAAGCCTTACGGATATGATTTAGAGAATGTAAAATCATACTTGTGGCGTGTCAACTAGGCCCTATTTTGGGTCGTGACAACTTGGCCCAATTTCTCCACAACAATAGTGCGGGGCTGAATTTAATGATCAAATTAGACATGGAGAAAGGCTTTGATAGAGTTTCTTGGTATTACCTGGAGCGAATTTTGGATAAAATTTGTTTCCCAGCCCACTTTATGTCCTTGGTCCTAAATATTTTGAAAGGGGGGTGGTTTTGAGTCTTGTCCAACGGTACTCCCAACAGGCTTCTTCAAAGCTTCTCGGGGATTAAAACAAGGTGATCCATTGTCCCCTATCCTTTTTATCATTGTTTCGGAGGCACTATCTAGGGGTATAAAGATGAGAGTCCAGGAAGGAATTGTTGGCCCTTTTCACACTCCTAGGGGGTCGAAAATCATAACTCATCTAAGCTACGCGGACGATGTTCTTATCTTCACCAAAGGAAACCTGAATTCTCTCAAAGAGTTGATGAACTTCCTCAAGCTGTATGAGTTGGGATTGGGGCAGAAAATAAATTACTCCAAAAGTGCGGTCTTCCTACCTTCACACTGCCCAGATTACAAAAATACAAGAATCCTCAATTTGCTAAAAATGCAGGCTGGTTCACTTCCCTTCAGTTACTTGGGTTGCAATATCTTCATAGGGAGGTTCAAAGTGGAATACTACAGACATATGCTTGATTTGATAGATGTAAGGCTTTCCAATGGGAAAAATAAACTGCTATCCCAAGCCGGCATAGTGCAGCTAATAAAATCAGTCCTTCTGGCAATTCCAATACACACTGCTTTGAGCTACTGGGTTCCGCATTCGGTAATCAAGGAAATTGAGAAAAAATGCCAGAGGTTTCTCTGGGGGAATAAGGAGGAGGACCATAAAAAACATTGGTGTGCTTGGGGACGGCTCACATTCCCCTACTGGGGAAACGGTGGTGGAAGTGGAAAGAAGGGATTGGTTTGTGGGTAGCTTTCTATTGAATTCAGCAGAAAACAATTGGAAAACGAAACCCTAAACCATGAGTAAAGTAACTACAAGAGAGAATGTGGAAGCTTTTCTGTATATTCACTTGTTGAAGAATGAAAATTGGTTCTGTACAAGTATATATCATGTTGAGTCTACTGGCGAAACGGTGGTGGAAGTGGAAAGAAGTGATTGGTTTGTGGGCAGCTTTCTATTGAATTCAGCAGAAAACAATTGGAAAACGAAACCCTAAACCATGAGTAAAGTAACTGCAAGAGAGAACGTGGAAGCTTTTCTGTATATTCACTTGTTGAAGAATGAAAATTGGTTCTGTACAAGTATAAATATACAAGTATACTAACTTAACCACCGCCTCAATGTTTGCTTACTAATGAAGCTAAGTGGTAAAGTGTCCAGCTCAGCATAATTTAGGCAACTCCACTCTAAAAGAATTAAGCAACTATCTAGCTTGGATCTTCAACCACTAATTCTGCCATGTCATCAATCCTAGCTGGCCTACAAGACTTAATTTGAGACACTGAAGCTAGCTGCACCCAGAAAGAAGCATCAACTGGAGTCACAGCAAACTGCTGATGTTGCTAGTGAAGCTGAGTCCCAAATCTTGGCTTGAAGTTGCTGAAGTTGGAAAAGAGTTCTTCACTTTTTCCCTGTATTGCCAACACTTTCATAGATTCCCTCTCTTTTGCGGCTAAAATGAAGACATCTTGAAGGAAAATCTGGAGCTTTTCCTGCAAGTTCGCATCTTTGACAAAGAAGATTATCCAGTCGGGCACATCTTCTTTCTGGACTGAAGATTAGAGTGGTCATGGCGCTATTTGGCAGTACACCAGTCCAAAGAATTCTTCTTGAGAAAATATGAACATATCCTAGGAGCCCAGATTTCGTCAAATTTAAATTTCCTCAGCATGGCATTTTCAAATTCGCCGGACTTACTGGTTTGGTGCTCCACCCCTTCTGGCTCCTTCAGTGTAGCGGCTGCTTACAATGATCTTTGCAAGACTAGAATTGAGACAGCAATAGCTAGGAAAATATGGGACCCCCTGGTCTCCCTCCTAAAATCTCTACATGCTTGTGGCGGCTGTACAACAGGTATGTAGCTTTTCCTGAAAACTTAGGAAAATTTGGAAGTCGGTGTATACATCCTACAATCTGCTGTTTCTGCTGGAATCATTGTGAATCAATTCAACATTGTTTTTTTTGAATGCCCGAGAGTCAAGAGGGTCTGGGAGTATGTGATGGTTGCGTTGGGTCAAGGCAGGTGTCAGATGAATGGCTGGAACTCTTGGCTTCAATGGAGGCCCCGGCTGCGGATTGATGATAGGGAGAATTCCTTCTACTTTGAAGGAACAAAGCCTTGTATGGAAGCGTTGATCCGGAGAACAAAACAAGATCTGTTTCAGTTTATTGCATCCTCACGCCACAATCAAAGGAAGGAACCCAACAGAATCAAATTGATAATTTGGAAATCCTATTGCACTGCTGAAATAGTGGTCAATATAGATGGCGCAAGAGATCTTTCCGGAAGAGCAGGTTTGGGCTTTCTCATCCGTAGCAAAAATGGTGATTTTTAATTTGGAGAGGCCAGCAGCGCAAAGGAGGACATTGCTATCGAAGCAGAAATCAGAACTCTCTATATAGCCATGATAGCTACAAAGGAAAAAGATCTTAAAGGTCTATTCTTTTTGACCCACAACTCACAGCTTGCAGAGATGGTTAGCAGGGGGAAATGGTTTATATGGAAAGAACACAAGGCCCTTGTAGAAATATGCCTCTTCATGCATCATAGTTCTTCAAGAATTCGACACATCCCGAGAGAAGGAAATATGGCCACTGACTTCTAGGCGAAATTGGGTCTAAATGGGAAGACGGGAAGCTACCAACACATCTCATAAGCTCCTACAAAATTGAAGGATTGATAGCTTTAGAGGCTAATTCTACAACCGTTTTGAGTTGGAAAGAAAATTGTAATTAGTCTAATTGCTCATTTTTGTTAGTAGGTAGGAGAATGTATAGATTCCTGGCAGTATCTTTAAAATCCCCCCTCTATTTTGTAAGTAGGGGCTCAAGGGGTAGATGGGGTTCAGGCATCCTTGTTCTAACCCAGCTTATTCTCTTATATCAAAGGGGTTGAAGCCCGCCGGTCTCTCTGCATTTCAGGAGACAGTTTTTTTTTTTTTTTTTTTTAAACAAAAAGAAAAACAGACCAACCGGCAAAAAAAATTAGGAACAACTTATTTTCTTGAAATTGAATGGCAACCAAATCTCATGCGAATAAAATAATAATAAAAAAATTATCATTCAATATTTCTTATCTACAATAATTACTTTCACCAAGGCTCACACATTTTGCACAATTCACCATAAAATAGCCAAGACTAGAGCATTTTTTGACAACTTACGTTTCCATGCACGTTTCATGCACATTTCTTGCATAGGTAAAATTAAAGTGATATGTATGCAACGCACGTTTCATGCACCTTTCTTGTACTGTTAAAATTATGCAAAATTCATAAGAAAGCAAACCCAATTTAGTTCATTCAAAATAAGAGTAATTTTTTTCATATCTAAGATAGTATTGGAAACAATACTTTTATTTTAAAGGAGAAGAAATGAGTGTTACAGTACGAAGAACTTTTAGCGAGATACTTTAATCCTTTGTTTATCCATTGCTTATATATAATTTAAAAATCTATACCAATGTCTATTGTACAGTAAAATCTGATGGCCTGAACTTTCACTTCTCGAGTCAGCTATACCATTTTTTTTTTTTAAGGAAACAGTTCCTCAGTCCGATGCGGACTGAAGGAACCTTCTGGGTTGACACCCTTCCATTGATTCATTAAAGTTACAGAACATGAGCATAGACAAAAAACATACCCTGACCAATTCTTCCCCTGAAGCTAACTGAACAAAATAGGGGTGTGGAGCTATGTTAGACAACCTACTACTACCAGTTCACTATATGCAGAGTATCAAGAGGTGAGTAAGACTTCTTGTCTAATACGTAATACCGGTGTATAAGTAGCATCTAATGTTATAAGGCCACGAAGCCTTGATGGCGCTTCCTCTATATTTCTGAGCTTGAGAACATAACCTCAAGAATCAAGTTTTGCCATGAAGTCCGCTGGGGCGTTACCCTCCCTTGGGATAAAGCGAATATTTGAGGAGCCCTGTCTAACAAAAAGGCATATCTCTACAAGAGCCCTGTACTCCTTCCAAAAGAAATTTTCTCCTTGAGTGACCATTTTGACCAACCCTTCATTGTCTGTAAGAAAAGTTATTTCCCTAAAATCTGAGAGTTTGCAAAATTTTGTTGCCGCATGAAGAGCTCAAATTTCTGTTTGTATTGCACTTTCTGCTTCAATCTGACCTGTCTCCCCATAAATAAATCTTCCTGAACTGTTCCTGATCAAGAAACCTATGCCAGCTGTTCCCATAGAGGATTTGGATCCATCTGTGTTTACTGTCAAGTTTGAGGGGCAATAATCCTTCCAGTTAATCTGTTGAACTTTGCTTCTCATCCTAGAGCGGGGGTGGTCGGCTGCAGAAATGATGAGAAGGATTTCCTATTTTATCATTTGCAGCAAATCTTCCAAATTTGGCTTGGTGCACTCAAAAAAGGCGCATTCCTTAATTTCCATATCTGTCATAGGAGAATAGCCGGTACCAGAATCCAGAATCTGTCCACTATTCTGTTTGTCCCTGTGTGCCAATTTCTCCAAATATTCCAACCTGAAAGCCTTGACAAGCCTATTCCAGATGCTGCTGAAAGCCGGTCCCAAATGGCTCTTATTTCATGGCAATCAAAAAAACAGTGTTCCAATGTTTCCATATGATTTAAACAAAAACAACATCTCGATGGGAAGGCACACCTACCTCCAATCCTGCTAAGAACATATGGGAAGGCAAGGAATTGATTGTGAAGGCGCCATAAGAAAATGGCTATTTTTGGAGGATAAATCGGATTCCAGATTTTGGGATCCACGGGGAAGGCTTCCTGGGACTTAGAAATATCTTTGTAGGCTTGCGACACACTGAAGTTGCCATTTGGAGATGAACGCCATATCAAGTTGTCTGGGCAGTCTATGAAATCAATTTCTAGATTTTGAATCAAGGTGAAGAGTGGCTCATGTATGACCCCCTGTAATTGCTCTAAGTATTGGCTCCTATTGATGTAGAATTCCTTGACTGTGAGATTCAGGAAAGGTGGAAGCGAGGTAGAATTCCAGATTACCCCATGATCGCACCAGTTTTCAAACCAAAAGAGTGAGGTGTCATCCATGATTATTGTTTTGGCCAGAGGGTTTAGCTTTTGAGAGAGCAACAATATTCTTCTCCATGATGTCTTCATTCTTGCAGTGTGAGAGAGTGAAGCCGAGAACCTAGCCCATAGACCTTCTCCCTTCTTCCATTTTCACCAAAGATTTGCCCAAAGACTCTCTACAATGGTCTGAATTTGTCTATTTCCCAATCCGTTTTGAGCCGTATGATACGTAAGACGGTTCCAAGCGCACCAATGTCTCCGTGTTTCCTTCGATGTGTTTCCCCTCAAAAATCTTTGGCATTTTTTCTCTAGCTCCTGAATTACAGATTTTGGTAACCAATAACTGGAGGCAATGTGGATTGGGATTGAGAGAATAACAGATTTTATCAGTAATACCCTCCCCGCTTGAGTTAGGAACTTATTTTCCCAACTTTTGATCTTGGATTCAAGTGATTCCAGCAGCTGCCTGAAATATTCTCTTTTTGGTCTTCCTACAAATAATTGGCAGCCAAGATAAGGGAAGGGAAATGAACCAGGCTGCATCCTTAATACGTTGAGAATTTTTTCCTTTCTCGCAGGAGAACATCGCTTAGGGAAAAGGATTGCACTCTTTGAAAAATTCACCTTTTGTCCTGATCCTTTATCATATTGCCTCAAAAATTCCTTCAAGTTCTTAAGCGATTTCTGAGTACCCCTGGTGAAAATCATAATATCGTCAGCGAAGCTGAGATGAGTTATGATGTTGGAGCCTGGGGGTGAATGGTATGGAGCTATTTTTCCTACTCTGACCCTTTCCTTTAGACCTCTTGACAGGGCCTTTGCAGCGATGATGAATAAGAGGGGAGACAAGGGATCTCCCTATTTGAGACCTCGGGAAGCTCTGAAATATCCAGCCGGAGTACCATTTAGAAGAATTGAAAACCAGCCACCTCTCAAAACGTTTAACAGTAAATCAGTGAACTAAATGGGGAAGCTCATTTTTCCCAAAATCTGTTCCAAGAAGCTCCAGGACACCCTGTCGAAAGCCTTCTCCATATCCAATTTTATCATCAGGTTAAGGCCAGGGGCTTTACTCTCCATGACCTGAGTGAGGTCTTGTGCAAGGAGAACGTTGTTGATAATTTCCTTGCCTCTCATAAATCCTGACTGCTCAGGGGATATTATCTTTGGGAGGAGATTCTGCAGACGATTTTTGAGAGTAGTTGAGATCACCTTGCTTGTGAATGAGCATAAGCTTATAGGCCTGTAGTCGGAGAATGTTGAAGCCGATTGTTTTTTAGGAATGAGACAAATGAAACCACTTCCCAATGCCCTTGGCATGGGGACCCCTCTGAAGAATTCAGCACATGCAGAAAAAAGATCTCCCTTGATTATCTCTCACGCTGATCTAAAGAATGCTCCCGAAAATCCGTCCGGGCCCGGAGTGCTGTCTGGAGAGAGACTGAAAACAGCCTCCTTAACTTCCTCTTCACATAGAGAGGACAAGAGACTCTCCCTATCTTCAGAACTAAGGGCTTGAGGAATAGGTTGTAGCAGAGTTTGTATTGTCTGTGGATCTGGTTCTCCTTCGGAAGATAAAAGCTTATTATAGAACTCCACTGCTTTAGCCTCAATCTCAACTCTGTCTGTGATCCATGAATTGTTGTTTTTGATCTTGAGGATGTTATGACGAAATGGTCTATCTTTTATCGTCGCATGAAAAAGTGCTGTATTACGGTCTCCATCTTTGAGCCACATCAGCCTGGATTTTTGTCGCAAGAAAACATCTTGTTCCATGAGTCGATTGAAGTAAGCCGCTTGTGCTTTGGAGTAAGCTTGGCGGGTGGAGTCTGACGGTTGTCTCTGGAATTCCTTCTCTCTCTCAATCATTTCCTCTTCGCTATGGCGGGTGGAGTCAGCTATACCATTGTCTGTCCGCAAGCTCTAACTTTAATATTTCAAAGATAAATCTATCCTAAACTAGAATGGTTGTCAAAATGGGGCCAGGAAAATGGTAGTTGTACAAAAAATCAATCAATTAGTCAGTACATATTAATATTTCAAGTAGAACACATGGGTAAATTAGATTGATTTTCGAATGGTTAAATATGCTAAGAGTTTTTGCTAAAATATTATTAGGAAGTTAAAACTTGTGTATGACACAGACTTTGATTCCAAAAATTTTTGGATACAAAATTATTAGAAATGTTAAGATAACAACATATAATTATCATTACGCAAAGTAATGGGAAACTTAAAGACTTACCCTTGGTGGTCGGGACACCAGATCTTTACCTTTGAACTAATCAATTTCTCACGATACTCTTTGTCATCTTCAAGTTGTTTGTAACCCTAGATTTTGAAAATCAAAGAAAAACAGTAAATGAAACACCAGAATAAGGCAAAGAGAAACATAAAAGAAAAACTTATTAGGTTTACTAAGAAATGACCAAAAAAATAGGTAATAAGTTGACACGTAACAAACTTGAAAACTTTCAATAAGAGAAAAAAAAAAAAATGAAAGTAAAAAAATAATTGGTAATATAGCTAAAACATTCACTCATAATATTTTCATATTTTACTGCAACATGCTTGCAAGAAATAGTGCATCAAATATCAATATTGGAAGAAATAGATACAACGTTCTATGTACTTTTCTTGCACCTCTCTTGCACTATTCTTGCACATTTCCTGCACTATTCAAAAGTCAATTAAAGTGATATGTATACAAAATGTGCCAGCAACAAACCCGATTTAGCGAGATGGAGAGGGATTGTAGGGTTTTCCGATTGGTGCACTACACATTCAACAGGGCGGTAAAAATTGGAAGAGGATGAATGTGACGGTGGTGTAGTGGCTAGGGGGTGAGATGGAGAGACGACCAAATAAGAAAATAAAATGGGGAAGAAGAAAGGGAAAGAGAAATAATAATAAAAGAATGATGGTGTTGATATTTTGTTAATTTTAAAAATATTTCAAAATATTTTTAAAAAATTTACAAATGGGCTCAATTTTACGTTTTTACTGCATTGATTTATACCACAAATCATGTATTCCGATTGATCACCAAAAGTGTTTATTAGTTTTTGGAGGCTATTCTTTTTGAATTTAAAACAAAATTTGGCCCAAATATGATAAATCAAAATTGCAATCTTTTGGAAAACTTCAAATATACGTAATATAAACATATAGGATCATCATTCCCATATAATGATAAGGTAAAATACACACGTGCCGTCTTGTAGTTTATGTATGACAAGACAACTGCAAGGACGGGCAACCATCAACAAATTTTGTTCTTTGACAGCATTAATATGCGTTTACTAATAAGTTCAATTAAATGAATTTCCTTGCTAAAAAAAAATTTCCAACTGAAAACTTAGCACCAATAAAAGTTTAAAAATCAAAATTGTGCTAGTTTGAAACATTTCTTACTTAACACAAGAATGAGGTAAATTGTTTTTATGTGACTATAAGTTTGATTTTTTATCATATCCTAAAAACTCCATGTTTTGAAGATCTTTTCATTGCTGTATGAATATCAATGCCGGATATCTCACACATAGGTCACGAAATCTCCCGCTCCCCGAAGAGCTTAGCTGAGCTGCTTCCATAATAAGCAACCCTTTGGTTTGAATTGTTAGCTGATGTGGCTTGCTCCAATTAGTCCAGTTATCCGCTTACACTGTTGCCACTATTTCTTCATTTGTATCCTTGCATTTGCTGTTCTTCATACTTTCCAAGAACGTCGGCTTCCAATATCATCTGGATGTCGGTCTCCTTCGTCGACAACTACTTTGGTGCGGTGTTGGTCAGCATATTTGTTACCTTTCGACTTGATTTGGGAGAAGAAGCTCACTCTTTCGAGGCGGAGGTGGCAGGGAAAAGTTATGTGAAGAAATTAATTAAGTGCAGCTATATATTATATGGAGGGTTTTTTTTTTTTTTTTTTAATTAAACAAAATAATTATGCTTTATATACTTAATTGTATCATTATATTCCATATAAATTAATACAGAAATTATTCAAGAACCATTTATATAAAGCTAGTGAGGTAATTGATGGATCTTGGACTCAACTGGGCGAGCAGGAAGAGCACTCATTCTGAGAGACAAAGAAGGAACATTCAAGTATGCAGAAAACTTCCCACTTGAAGCAACATCAGCCATACAAGCAGAAATCAGCACCATGTTGAGAGCTATTAGATTCTGCAAAACAAGAAACATACTGCAAGCAAGAGTCCTATGTGATTGCTTCCAATTAGTCCAAATGGTACACCATGGAGAAGAATATTTCCTTTGGAGAGATTTCCAAAAGCTGAAGGAAACAGAAGAATTTATGAGCATGAAGAGGCATGTTGTAGCTCATGCTTATAGAGAAGGAAACAACTCGACAATTTTTTTTGGCAAGAATAGCTTCCTCCTGTCAGTATTGCATTTTCAATTCTTTTGACTCGCTTCCTCAGAAAGTGGGGGGTCTTCTGAATTCAGAAACAAGATCGACTCTAATGTTGCGAGTACAATTACGTAAAACTTTCTTTTGTGCAGTAGCCAATGGGAGTTAGTTTTATCTGTAAATGCCTTGCATAGTTATGTATGAAGACTTTTGTTAGATGAGTAGTCTAGGGGGTTGTTTAGCGAAAATAGGGAGTAAGAGATTGTACATATGCTATTCGGCTCTATTTTCTCATTAATACAATTTCCTCTTTTTGTAAAAAAAAAAAAAAAGCTAGTGAGGTAATTAAATAATCAAATGTCATTTCAAATTGATTTTTCAGTTATTTATGAGATATGTTCGGGTTTTGTATGTAGTTCATTATGTGAAATTTTATGTGCTGATGATATAACATATAACTAATACAAATCAGGATAAACATAAAAGTTAACTAGTTACTACATTATAAAAGATTTATTAATTTCTTTTTTTAAATTGGTGTTAATATTAGTAGTTAAGAAAATATGATACAAATAAATTCAAATTTTCAATTATTTATAAAATATGTCTAAATTTTTAATGTAGTACCTTATGAGAATCGGTACATATCAGAATAAACATAAAGAGTAATTCATTCATACAAAAAAAAACAATTATTAATTTTTTCAAAAATGATATTAATATTTGTAGCTGATATAATCGGATATAAATAAATTTAATTTTTCATTATTTGTGAGATATGTCTAAATTTCTAATATAGTTCATGAGATACTTGATGTGCCTATTATACATCACGATAAACATTAAAAGTTAACTCCCTTTGTTCCAAAAAAAATAAAAATAAAAGCCTTGATACAATCTGGTGATTTTTTTTTTTTAGTATAAATATACTGTAAATATGAAATCAGGAAAAAATTAATTAGGGCAAAAACCAAATAAGCTAGCTAGCTATTTATTCTTATAATTAAAAATTAAATATAAATCGAAAAATAAAAAAAAGGTATTTGTTCTGAATTAAGTTTGGCGCAGGGCATGCTGATTTGTAGCTTCAACAATGGCCGAAATTTGCAGGGGATGATGAAGGTAATAAGGAAGATGGTGGATGCAGTTTTGCATGAAGCACACTTGGCGAGTGGTTGTAATAGTAATTACTTACGTTAACGAAATAAAGCAAAGTACAAACAAAGGGGAGCGTTTTTAATCATCCGTTACAAGAAAAAAAAAAAAAAAAGGCTATCCCCATATCCATCCACTCTTCCACCTCTTCCTCCCTCATGTTTCTTACTTACCTTTTTTGGATTTAGCCCAGAAAAACCGAAAACTTCTCCAGCTGGAACACTTCTTTCCTTCTTTACAACCCCGTGTGAACCCATCATTGTATCAGCTCAGCTCCCATGGCTAAGGTAAAAACCTGGGGTTGCTGTATTAACACAGTTTCTATTGCCTGCTCTAACAGGAAATTCAGACCAAATTTCAATTTTATTCTTTCTGGAAAGACAAATTTAGATGTTAATTTATTAAGGGCTCCATCAAGAACTCCAAACAGACAACAAAATATACGGGATAATTCAACTATGTCAGAACCCTGCATTTTCTTCTCTTGTAAAAATAATGAGTGAATTTTAAAATTGAGGATAAAATTGATGAAATCTTGTTCTGAATTTAGAATTTTTTTTTTTATTTTTAACTGATTTTAGTGGAGTTGTTTTTGTTTTATTTTGAACATTAAGCCTTCTGTTGAAGAAGGCAAAAGCAAATTCTCAAGCGGTTTTTTCAAGTTTGTGAAATCTTTTCCCTCTAGCCCTCTAGTTCACAATAGAAAATATTCTTGTCTGCAATGAGAAAAGCTGACAGAATTATCTACATGTAATGATTTTAGAGACTCCCAAACAAATTCGGTAGAGGTCTCCAAGAACTAACAATATGGTGGGTGGGGGTTAATTCAAAGAGGAGCAGTAAAAAAGAAAGAAGAAGAAAAGATGAAAATCAATCCATCCCTGGTAACCAAATAGGCCACATTTCTATATCTAATCAGCAACCAAATTTCAGCTGAGAGCAAGATCCTCCAAGTAAGGATAGGGGATTCATAAGAATACTAATTGTGATTCTGGAATGCCATGGTCTTGATGTCATTGAGCTTAATGGCGGATTGATTGCTCAGATGCGCGAATTTCCCCTCCCAAGTGTAAGCTCTAAATCGTCCAATCCCACTTCATGGATACGCTCGCCTTCCCACGCTTTAACTGGTAGTTTCTCAAAGTCGAATTCTGCACCTTTACCCTTTCTTGTTACAGCATCCATGGGAGAAACTTGTTGCACCACAGGTTTAATGAGATTAAATGTAGGAGAGGTTGGAACCATATTCGGGCCATAGGACTGGAAATTCATCCATAGTCCTGCATCAGACTCATCACATTCAGGTATAGTTGCTGGAGTAAACCTTTGGCCTCTTGAAGGGTTGGTAGGTGCAGAAGCAGCAAAGAAAGGAATGTTCAGATCGGACATGGACTCCTTGGCAGCAAGGGCTTCCAGGTTGAATATTTGGTTAGGAAGTCTGGTAGTGGAGGAAAGAGGTGGAGTAACAGGTGAACTATTTGATATTCGAAGAGGCGGAGGAAGTGACGAAGGAATGGAATTCCAGAGAAATGCAAATGGATGTGATGACATGTTTGCATCGTGATGCGTTGGAGTAGGGCAGGAAGAGGACAAGGGGCTGGGTTGATATGAAGGAATTGGACTGGCAAAATATGAAGAAGGTGGAGTGGGATTTCTGGAAGAGCTTGGAGTAATATTAGCTGAAGTGATGTCCATTGGTGATGGTCTGCATCCCTTTCGATAAGTGGTGCCATCAGACTCTACAACCCAACCGGCTTCAGCACAAAGAGCCTTGAGGACCTCATTATTGTCAGAGTGTTTTGGAAGATTATAATTCCCCTGAGCTCTCAACCCTGCATATATCTTAGCTGCAATTGCCCTCCTCCTCCTTTCTCTCCTCCTGTTATTCTCCCTCTCCCTCCAAGAAGGCTTCTTCCTCCCACTAGTAGCACCACCGCTACCACCACCAACACCGCCAGCAGCTGCTGATGATGATGCAGTTGATCCTCCAGCTTCCCACATCATCATTTCCTCCTCAAGTTCCAAACTTTCTCCCTCAATTTCACTCAGACAAACACACAACACACACACACAGAAACAGTTTCCTTGTGTGTGTGTGTGTGTAGATACAGCTTTTATACACGAAATAGAGGGGACCCCAGATGGGCAAAGGGTGGCTAAAGAAGGAATTTTTTTTTTTTTTTCCTTTTTTTTGGGGAGGATTGTAGCCTAGGTAATACTTATAGCTTATATTTCGTTGCAGGATCTGCAGTTTTTTTCACTGAGGATGACCCACAAAATAAAGATGGGTATACCGTCTCTTTTTTAAATACAGCCACCATAATTTTTACAAAATTGTCCTTTTATTTTATTAATTACAGCCGTAGTCTAATGTCTTAATTCTTATTTACCTTACTAATATAATTTTATAATATTTTATTAATATAATAAAAATAATAAATTTAAAACTACTAATTTTTCATTAAAATATTAAATAAAAAATAATAATTAATATTTTTAATTATAATAAAAATAAAAATAATTTTATTAAAATTCATATTTAAAAAAGCTGTGAATAAAAAATAAATAGCATTTTGGTAATAAGGGGTATAAGGGGGGAGAAAGAGAGCCGTAATGGGTATTTTGGGGGGGGGGGGGGGGGGGGGGGTGATTGGGGTGTTCTGTAGAAATTAGTTTAAGGGAATCTTTTGGTATTTTGGTATGAGGGAAATTTAACATAACTATTAAAATATTAAATTTAAATATTAAGAAGTGCATTTATTATATTGTTAAGGTTGTTTTAGTCTAAATTATGACGGTAGAGGGTAAACACTGGGACGGTAACATATAAAATTTAATAAAGATTCTATTTTTAATTTGGAACCAGTTAGGATAGATAACATGCAGGAGGACAACGAGGATGATGACCGTGGATTTAAATACGTGTTAGAAACTAGGAGAGTTACTTTAGAAATATTAATTACTACTGGGTATTACTAGTTATCGCCCCAATTTTATGTATTATCGCCCCAATTTTAAAAAAATTATCCTTTGAAGGAGAAGAGAGCGGGACAAGGAACGGGGGGTTTTAGTCCAAATTAAGATGGTAGAGGGTAAAAATTATAATGATAACTAGTAAAAATTATTAGTACTCTAGTTCATTTATTAATTTTCTCACTACAAAAGTTTGAACAGAATCCTCTCCATTGAATACTACGTGGAGCTACTCCTGCGTGCCATGGTGATGATCTGGATTAGACGAGTTACGTAGTTAGAGTGCGGTGTAAAAAAACAGTAGAAATTAAGGTAAAAAAGATAAATGCCCAAAATATTTTTGTAACTGTCCCTGAGCTTTTTTCCAGCATTGTAAATGCTTGCAAATGTGCTATAAATTCAGCTTCTCATATGACAAACTTTCATCAGTACAAAAAGCATCACCTCTCATCCATTCAGTAGTACATTGCTTCTTCATTGATGTTCTTTTTGATCAGTAACTTCCATTAGAAACCAAGTATCTCTCTTTCTTTCTATGTTAGATTATGGTTTTGATCAATTTATGTTATAGCTAGATTGACTTACTTATGTGTGTTTGTATTCCTGCAGCGTTCAGTACAATCATGCTGCAGTTTTTGCCATAATTGAACATGAGAAAGTCGCATGACCATTTAGTTGTCAAGGCAAATGTTGGCTGGCCGAGGCAGAATCATTGGGACAAGGAGTGGGACGTGTGCGCGTTTGACAACAACATGGAAGCCTGTACACCCAATCTTGAATCGGGACTCATTAAGGAACAAGCCCTTAAACATGATCTGGAGTCGGGGCTTTCCAGGGTTCAAGCGCTGGAGCTTGATTTGGAGCTGTCGCGCATTAATGTTGCTTCGGCTGCTGATTAACCCATCATAAACCCAGGCTTTCCACATGAATTTGGCAGTCGGGATGTTAATCATGTATATGGACCAATGGTGGGACTAGAAAGACGGCAAGAAATGCCGTGCATCTTTGCTTCGGGACAAAAACCCACATCACCCCCGGTGATTGAGTACACCAAGGTGTTTGTGCGACCTGGTTCTGTACCTCCGGCCAGTGTTCATGGTCAACCTTTGACATTTTGCAATATTCATAAAAATTCAAGTTTTCTGAGGCTGCTAGACATTATTTGGTAACAAAAACTACACAAGGAAAGAGGTTAACTACCCGTTCTCCAAAATAACCCACAGGTAAATGTAGATTTGTAACAAAATATTTCATTAGATTTCATAATTAAATTTGATTTTTTATATGGTATCATGCATGGAATTAACACTTTCTTAATTCAGGTTTAATAATTGCGTTTTAGAATTTCTCCCGACGAAAAAGCTGGTCGTTTTCAGACCAGATGATGATCAAGATGCTCTTGTTACTCCTCCTGCTCCTATACTGCATTTCCCCGATCCTCCGGTCCGTCCACCAACTCCTCCTTCCCGTCCGAATCCTCCAATCCCTCCCGTTCGTCCTTCTCCCGTTCGTCCTGCTCCAGCTTCTCAGCTGGGTTATCAACCTGCAGGTTCCCCAAGCCCTATATCTCATCCTCCTCTACCTGCTCACCTGGATATTTCCCAAGCCCCATCGCTCCTCCTCCTCCACCTCCTCAATCGCGTTCCCTGAGCCAGGTTGCCCTGCCACCTCCACTTCCACCTTCTCAGCTTGGTTTTTATTGGCCCGTGGGTTCTCTAAACCCTTTTGCCCATCCTCTGCAACTCCATCCGCTGGGTTTTTATCAGACTTCACCAAGCCCTTTTATTCCTCCTCCTCCACCTCCTTAGGTGGGTTTTAATCGGCCTATAGGTTCTTCAAACCCTCCTCCTGCTCGTCCTTCTCGACCTCCTCATCAGGGTTTTCGGCAGATCCGCGCCTAAACCCATGGAATATGAAGAGAAATTCTGTGAGGAGTGCAGGAAACCTCTGTCTGTCTGTAAGCTCTAACTTTAATATTTCAAAGATAAATCTATCCTACACTAGAATGGTTGTCAAAATGCGGCCAGGAAATTGGCAGTTGTTTTAAAGATTTCAACATAGAAAAATATATTAACCATACCGTTTTTTGAAGTTTTTGAGACAACTGATCATATCAAAGACAGATATGCAGTACCAAATGGATTTTTTAGAAATAAGAAACCATGAAGTAACATAATGCAAGGGACTATTTCGGATAGCTGAAATAGAAAACAAGTCAACCAATATTGCAACACACAATATGCACGAATAAGACATCGAGACTAATGTTTTCACCTTATGCTCATTCTTCAAAGGATCATATGATTTCAAAACTCTCTCATAGAGCTTGCACAAAATCAATCAATCAGTCAGTACATATTAATATTTCAAGTAGAACACATGGATAAAATTAGGTTGATGTTCAAATGGTTAGATATACTAAGAGTTTCTGCTGAGATATTTATTAGGAAGTTAAAACTTGTGTATGACATAGACTTTTATTCCAAAAATTATTTGATACAAAATTATTAGGAAGTTTCTCCGGACTTTCTTGCAAAAATGGGTGCTAATGGAGTCGCTGCAAGCTTTAATTCTACGAGGGATATGCCAATGAAATTTAAAGGGTTTTATCAAGCTTGACGCAGATGTTGTACCAGTTCTAAGGGCAAAATAATTTGTCAAATAAACTCATCTTTTGATTTTAAATCTTCTGTTGGATTAGTTAAGGCAGATATGTAAATATCAAAACTCCCTTTTTTTTGTTTTGTCGGGGGTGATTTTATGGTTCAGATGCTCTTGTATAGGGGCTGTTTGAGACAACTTTCAAATGAATGCAAAGGTTTCGCCCGCCGGTCCTAAAGTCTTTGTGACTGGGACTGTTATATATATATAAAAAAAAAGGGCATGAAATTTTTTATGCTAAAAAAAAAAAAGGAAATAAAAACAGGGGCAAGTTTTAAGTCATAAAAAAAAAAAAAAAATGTTAAGATAGCAACATATAATTATCATTACCCAAAGTAATGAGAAACTTAAAGACTTACCCTTGGTCATCGGGACACCAGACATTTGCTCTTGAACTAATAAATTTCTCACGATACTCTTTGTCATCTTCAAGTTGTTTATAACCCTAGATTTTGAAAATCCATGAAAAATAGTTAATAAGACACCAAAATAAGGCAAAGGGAAAAATAAAAGAAAAACTTATTGGGTTGACTAAGAAATGACCAAAAAAAATACGTAATAAGTTGGCAGCTAATAAAGTTGAAAACTTTCAATAAGAAAAAAATAAAAGTAATAAAATAATAGGTAATATAGCTGGAAATATTCAATCATAATATTTTAATATTTTACTGCAACATGCTTGCAAGAAATAGTGCATCAAATATCAATATTGGAAGAAATAGCTACAACGTACCTCTCTTGCACATTTCCTGCATTATTTCAAAAGTCAAAATTAAAGTGATATGTATACAAAATGTGTGATTTAAAAACAAACCCGGTTTAGTCCATGCAGTGCACATTCAACAGGCCGGAGAGATGGCGAGATGGAGAGGGATTGTAGGGTTTTTTGATTGGTGCACTACGCATTCAATAGGGCAGTAAAAATTGGGAGGATGAATGTGATTGTGGCGTAGTGGCTAGGGGGTGAGATGGAGAGACGACCAAATAAGAAAATAAAATGAGGAAGAAGAAAGGGAAAGAGAAATAATAATAAAAGAATAATGGTGTTGATATTTTGTTAATTTTAAAAATACTTCAAAATATTTTTAAAAAATTTACAAATGGGCTCAATTTTACGTTTTTACTGCATCGATTTATACCACAAGTCGTTTATTCCGATTGATCACCAAAAAGTGTTTATTTGTTTTTGGAGGCCTATTCTTTTTTAATTTAAAACAAAATTTTGCCCAAATATGATAAATCAAAATCGCAATATTTTTGAAAACTTCAAATATAAGTAATATAAAAGCAAGCTAAAAAAACATATAGGGTCCGTTTGATGCAAGACAAAGGTAATTGACAAAAGCAAAATAATTTTGATTGGTATCTCTTTTGGTTTGTAAAGTAAAGGCAAAGACAATCAAATTCCTTTAATGAAAGGTTTGCTAATTTTTCAAAAGTTAAAGGCAATCAGATTCCTTTAAAAATTATTGAGTTATAAAATTTTAATTGTTTCATTTTGATTGCCTTGCATCAGAATGATCAGGTCAAATACACACGTGTCGTCTTGTAGTTTATGCATGACAAACAACTGCAAGGACGGACTACCATCAACAAATATTGTTCTTTGACAGCATTAATATGCGCTTACTAATAAGTTCAATTAAATGAATTTCCAACTGAAAACATCGTACCAATAAAAGTTCAAAAATCAAAATTGTGCTAGTTTGAAACATTTCTTACTTAACACTAAACATGAGGTAAATTGTTTTTATGTGACAATCACAAGAGAATATTTAAATAAGTTTGATTTTTTATCAAGTCATCAAACCCATGTTTTGAATATCTCACACTCAGGTCACAAAATCTCCCGCTCTTCGGGGATGCTCTCAGCGTCCAACCCATCCCGAACTTGGTGGTTAGACTCTACTGCGGTGGAAGAACTTGGAAGGTTGGCCTCTTGGCCCTGTCAATTTCAGTAAGAAATCTAATCAGAATGACATAAATATAGAAAGAGAGATAATCAAATCCTAATTAACAGTAAAAGTATATTAAAGAACAGTAAAAGAGGAGGAAAAACTCACTAGCAGATATATACTGAAGCAACCACTGCTCTTTTTCCATTACTTGAAACTCTACATCACCGTCAAAATAAACTACCTGATCCATAAACCAAATCTAATGAGAATTGATACCACAGAATTCCTTATGAAACAGTTAGCAAAAAAACTATACTTTTTTTTTTTTTTTAAAGTTTTTAAGACAACTAATCATATATCACAACACACATTATGCACGAATAAAACATCAACACTAATGCTATCACCTTGTGCTCATTCTTCAACGGATCAAACGATTGCACAACTCCCTCAGAGTACCTGCACAATATCAATCAATCTATCAATGCAAAGTAATATTTCAAGTAAAGCACATCAGTAAAATTATGTTGATGTTCCAATAATTAGAGATACTAGGAGTTTCTGCTGAGATGTCAGCTGAGATGTCATTAAGAAGTTAAAGCGCGAGAATGATAGACTCTAATTCCAAAATTTGTGCAAGTCATTAATTCATGAAAACCGAGTTTAGGGCGCCCATCTAAACTAAATGCATGCACTTGATCAATGACTATATTAACTTTCAAATCATCAAGATTTTGCTACTACAAACAAAGTAAAAGAACGTGTAGTTTTTAAAGGGACTTGAGTATTAAGGAACTTTGAATAGAAATATAGAACAACACTTGCTAACTTCAATTAATACGCATGCTTCCAAGGTGCAAATTGTCAAAATCCTATGTGCACCCCAACAAAATTGAAAAGGAAATAGCTTCAAATTTTGAAAGCCCTCACATCAAAACTACAAAATGATTTCAGTAAGGTACAAAATTGAGCAGAAGCACGACAAAAGTGCCCAAAGTCTTGATATTGGATATAAAATTATTAGAACTATGAAAACAACATCATATAATTATCATAACCCAGTGGTAAATTTAAGGACTTACCGTTGGTTGTCGGGCCACCAGACCATTACCCTTGAACTAATCAAATTCTCACGATACTCTTTCCCATATTCTGGTTTTACGTAACCCTGAATTTTGAAAATCATGAAAAAAATAATTAATGGAACATCAGAATAAGGTAAATAGAAACATAAAAGAAAAACTTATTGGGTTAACTAATAAGTGACCAAAAAAAAGGTAATAAAATAGCAGGTAACATAGCTGAAAACTTTCAATGAGAAAAAAAAAAGTAACAAAATAAAAGGTAATACAGCTAAAAATATTTAGTTAGAATTTTTATATTTTATCACAACATGCTTGGAAGAAATAATACACAAAGTATCAATATTGACATTTAATTATTTCATACCTATGAAATGAATTTATTCGCACCAGAACCCCCAAACAGTTTGATCTGAAACTAAAATTTTGGAGTGGGAAGGGGGATTCTCTGGCAACAACTTCTTTGGCAACCACCTCTTCCTCTTGTCAGATACTTGAGAACGAGTTGTGCTATCTCTTGTCCCAGAAAGTTCACCCACTTCCTCAAATTTTCTCTTAGGAGGTCTCCCCCCTCCTCTTAGGAATTGCTTCGACATTGCTAAAATTTGAGGTTCACCAAATACTTCAGCAATGGTTTGCGGCTGCTGTCTCTCTTCATGGCCCCCTGCGCTGGGCTGTGATGCAACAGAGTCTTATTTTGTATTGTCTCCCTGCTGTATTGGGACAAGGTTAGAGGCAGGAACGGATGCCTCTTCCATCACCTGATTATGTAAACATAACCAAAGTAAAAGAATGAAATAACAAGAATCAAACAAAAAAGGGGTAATTTTTTTCCCCCTTTGCAAACAGTCTTACATGCACTAAGGAGCAATGCAGACAAAAAAGGGTTACTTAGGCTGAAAAAGAAATAACACATTACATTTTCCTCCACAGGCATATCAGGGCTTATTGAAGCAACTACACCAGTATAAACTTCAACATCTTTCTTCATCTGTTCCATTACTTTCATAAGATATGGCTTCACTTTGGCACTGCATCTCTTTAGTACCTTTTCTCCCAAACTCCCGGCAAGTGGTGATACATTCTGAAACAAACTGCACTGGTTGGTCATCCAAACATTAAGTGAGAAGAAAAATAAAAGGTTGAGAGAGAAATATAGAAGATAAATACCTTATTTTCCTTTTTTACGCTCTTTAAGAGAGGCTTTAATAAATCCAATGAGATTTCATCGCTTTCTTCAATCAGCAAGGTCATAATTTCCTCCATGTTTGAGATTACAGCTTCTATATGGGTTCGCCTTAATCAAATATTCAAACACATAGACAAATTAGCATGTGATCATGGGCGGTAATAATGATGTCAGCTCAACAAAAGGCATATTTGTAGGCATAGCTAAATCAGATGGAACACTCGTGGGGATGGGAATAGTGTAATCGTAAAATGATTCCGATTACTAATTTTTCAAACGGTAAAAGCAAAGGCAATTGGAATCTGATAATTTGGAGATATGTTATTAACACATGTCAAAGACAATCAAATTTCTTTAAGGAATGATGTTCTAATTTATCAGAATGACTTACTGAATGGCATCGAGGAGGACCTTGGAACATTTGAATGGTTAAGTCATGACAAACCATGTCCAACAATACCAAGCAAGTTCTGAGCTTTGCAATGCTTTCAAGAATGTACAACGCCTTTGCATAGAATCGACCACAGAGCAAAGGCAGCTTTCCAAGTACTACTAGCGTATGCTCAAAGATTTCCTGTAAATCATTCATACGATAATTCAAACATTTTGTTATACTGAATTCAACTTGAGGAGGATCATCGATGGACACAACATAAACATTTTGTGATTTGGTCTCCATACGGTGCATTTGGAGTTTCAATTCTAAAGAGGTCATGAATGCAACGCAACACTGAAACTTTGACCTCGAAATCAGGATGACCTACGAGGTTATCAGTGGTAAGACCCCTTGCAGCAGGATGAAGAGCATCATGTACTTGCGGGGAAGGATTTTAATCCACCGCACTAAAAAGGTCCTCAATGCTCTATAAAGGGACAAAAGACCAAAGCAAAATTACTATAGAAATACATGTTAGACTCAACTTAACAGATAAATATTTACAAACGTGATTCATACACAGACTTACAAAATCATCAATTATTATTTTCAAACTATTAGAACTAAATAAACCACTGCCTTCAAACGAAATTTTACCTCATAAAATAATAAGGCGTGACATTCATACAGAAAACACATTCACGAGCAACATACGAGCACAAACTAAAGGAACAAAGAACAAATGAAAAACCAAATTAGACAAAATAACAGTTAGATTTCTATCGCTGACACCAGAATTCAAAAGCACAAACCGCAGCGTTGTTTTTCCATTCAGAAATACAAAACATCAAAACTAATCCTCCATCTAATGAACGTTTGCAAATCAATTAAAATTAAAACCCCAAATCGACCAAAGTTCTGGTCTTGTGTCTGAAACTTCACATGCATGGAACAGATAAACATGAAACAAGCAGATGATATCTAAATCATACGAATTTATTTTTTAAAAATTAGAACGTTACACCCAAAAGTTCAAGTAGCTAATAAGCATCCCGCGGCGGAGCTTGAAGCTGCGCCCCAGTCTCAATCAGCTTAGACTGAAGCTGAGATTCCGAAACCACCGATTAAAATCACAGAAGCCGATCCTGAATACCAGCCCCAAAATACACCGTACAACAATGCAGCAAATGACTAACAACAAATCAAAACCTTAATCAAAAGAGTCAAAAGCTGAAAAGAGATTGAGCAGATGAACTCAGAGGAGCTGGAAAGGAAGGCGCAGCAGAAAAACGTTTGAGAAAATTGGAGAAAGTAAAAGAGGGCCGGCCCCAACAGGAGTTTAAATAGGAGGGATGAAGTGCACTCGGAACAAAGTTCGTGCATCAGCATGGTACCGCACTCATGCAAAAATACAGTGTATTTCCTTTTATGGAGAGCAAATAGCTGGGAATCCATTTTAAAAGATTTTAACGTTGGAGCTAAAATTTTTTATACAGATAAATATAATCTAATGGGTAAAACCAGTTTAACATAAAAAATAGTGAGCCATGAATTCGAAAACATCGTCGGGCACCTCTAATTCTCACTAAGGTGATGTAACGTGAGCTGGGTGAGGTAAATATTTCGGCACCGCATTAATTTGCATGCAGACCCCCCTTCTTTGATTTGGATTCCTCTCTTTCCAATCTTTCAATTAATTACTCTACCTTAGGCCATGGCTGTGGTTGAGGGAGATTTCTATCTTTAAACAAAGGTGAGCAGCAAACTCACCCTTCTGCACCAACAATATTACTCCTCTATTTTTAATTAATACTCTCTTTATACTTTTGATATTTGTTTCTTTTACTTGCATTTAATAATAATATTTCTATCTAAATATTAATTTATAATATTTTAACAAAATAAAATTAAAATATTTATATCAAACTATATAATAACTCAATAAATACAAATTTATAAAATAATTAAGTTAAATAATAAAACTGCAGCCTTCCAATGTGAGAGATGAGGTGCATGCATGAATTGGCTTAACTGCTGAACTGGATAAGCCAAATCTGGTCTAGTAAACCCCAAGTAAAGCATCCCACAAGTCTTCTGTACTTTTCAGGATTTTCAAGTAAAGGAGATTCATCTCGCTCTGCTGATTCAAAAACCTGAGATCAGGAGGAAAAGCAGTACTAGCCTATGCACAATTCAACATGCCAATATCCTTGAGCATGTCCAATGCATACTTTCTCTGATTTGCTAAGATCCCTGCCTCAGTTCTTGTCAATTCCATCCACAAGAAATACCGAGCATGCCCAAGATCCTTAATCGTGAACACTTTATGCGAAAAGGACTTGACTCTGTTGATTTCATCTTCATCTGAACCCATGGACCGAGCTAGGTGGATGATAAAAAATACTAAAGAGGGTTACTAGTTACCGCCTCACTTTTTGGGACTGTAATCTATAGGTTTGATAAAAATATTATTTTATATAAAAAGGGAGGAAATAAGAGAGTATTGTAGGGGAGAGCATTTTCGTCCAAATTGAGGCGGTAAAGAGAAAGTATTGGGGCGGCAATTAATAATTATTAATACTAAACTACCCCTAATACATTTTAATATTACAAAAATGTTATGATTTTCCCCACGAAAAATTACAATATCAAGGGCAAAAAATAAAATAACAAAAATAAATTAATCAATTAGAGATAATATGTTAAAAATTTATAATTTTACTAACAAATTAAGTACCTAAAATATAATTTACCATTTTACATCCTTCAAAGGCTTCAAAGGTTTCTATATTTCACGAACATGAGATATTTATTTTTTATTTGTCGGGTTCAAAATATTTTCTTTATTAAAAAATTAATCACAAATTATACAAAATTAGGACAGAAAATCGTAGTTCGACAAAATTACACTTGCACTTGTTTTATCTGTGACTACTACAACCGGACATTTTTTGTGATGAACATTAAGAAAAGTCGCTCTAAAATTGTATGGGAGATCGATGGATGAATGATTGTCTAGTCTAATATATTGAAAGAAAATTTTTTGATACTGTTGATAATGAATTCAATTTATGTCATTTTCAAAATATGAATACTCTTAATAAAATTTTGAAAAATTTTATTATTAAAATATTTAACGAAAAAAAAATTATATATTAAATTTACTGCCCCACAGGAACTCGGGGCCTGGCTTTGTCCCTGTCTGAACCTGTAAGAAGAATATGATCCACATACACCAAAAAATACACACAAACAAATATTTTATGCAAATAGAACAAATAATAATCATGAGCTGCCACTTGAAAACCATATTCTACCACTGTTTTGGTAAATTCAATATTCTACTGCCTTGAAGCTTGTTTTAAGCCATACAAGGACCTTTTAAGTTTCCAAAGCTTTACAGCTACTGCTTTCTTGTAACCAGGTGGAGGAATCATGTATACTTCTTCTTCTAGAAATCCATGAAGAAATGCATTATTAACATCAATTTGCATCGACTGCTAATTAATGCCTACAACTACAGCAATCAAAAGCCTGACAATGACTACTTTTGCCACTGTAGAAAAAACTTCATTGTAATCCTCCCCTTCCTTTTGATCGTACCATTTAGCCACTAATCTAGCCCTATATCTATCAACTGGGCCATCTTGATTATGTTTTATTTTATAAATCCATCTACAACCAACATGAGTTTTCCTTGCAGGTAAAGGAGTGACCTCTCATGTACCATTCCCATCTAATGCTTCCGCCCATTTAGAACTAGTACTTGCCTGATTATATGGAGAAGGCTCTTGAAAGTTCGAAAAATTTGTCACAAACTGCATATGATCAGCATTAAGCACACATAAATGAGAAACTGGTACGGATGAATGATTGACTACAAAGTCCTTCATCCAGGATGGTTTAGATAGGATTCTGGTACTATGTATTGGAAGAAAAGATGATGACGGGTGTGGGCTAGGAGTTGGAACATGTAGATTATCTTAAGAAGACTGAATTTGATTTGAGGGAGACTGCATTTTATTAAAATGAAAAGAAAAAGGACTAGGATTGACAGAAGGATCTGAATCGTTAGAAAGAGAAGAAGAAGTTGGTTGATGATCAGGACAATCAAAGATAGAATCAGAAGGTGTAAAAAATTTAACACCAGGAACAGGAACACAAGGCGATAATCTTTCTGTACAAGACAATATAGAACCTGGAAAGATATGTTCATGAAAAACAACATCTCTAGAAATAATAATTTTTTTCTATTCAGGTATAAAGACTTTGTAACCCTTATAATCAGTTGGATACCCAATGAAAATGCCTTGAGTGGATCTAGGATATATCTTATCCTTGTGTTGTGTTTTATCCAGAACAAAACATAGACATCCAAAGGTTTTAAGATGATTGTACTCACGAAGTTTGTTGAACAAAACTTCAAAAAGTGATTTCCTGGATAAAACCTGTGAAGGTAGTCTATTTATCAGATAGGGTAGTTAGAACAGCTTCCCCCCGTAATTCTTTTGGAAGTTTGATAGGTTTTCAGACCAATCGAAAATAAAACATACTGTATAAGTTTTTAACGTAACACAGAATGAGTAGGATCATCTCCACGGGGAGCACCAGAGTGAAATCAATTCAATCAAAAGTACGTAATAACGAAAATTAAATTAAAATTAAAGATCGGAAATTAAACAAATGATTAAAATCAAATTCAGAAAAATCTCTAGTCAAGGAAATCGGACCACATCGATGTACTAATCGATCCTCGATGCAAGAATGTATCAACTAACTAATGTTACACCGGTTTTCATTGTTGGAACCTCCTAACAATTCAGTCCTATTAATTTGAGCCAGCAATTAAGGAACCTCCGTTAATTGCATATTTAATCAATGACCAATTCTGGAACCTCCTAGAACCTAGATCATGATAGTCAAGGACCCAGTTCAATTACAATTAAGCAACTTGGTTTAATTGCACTTGATTATTTATTCTTTTCAATATACTAACCTACGTACCACGTGATTAGTTGTATCGAACTCTTGGAAATATCGAACCTCATGTATTCTAGTTGATTGGACTACCTAGGAAAGGTTACATGCTACCAGTTATACAAATAGTGTCAAATAATCCTCACGGCAATTCACAAGAATAAATAAGAAATCAGTAATTAATTAATATTAAAATAATTTGATCTCACGATTAAAGTAACATCGAGGGGTTTGATTCCCTGGGCTAGACGAAAGAAATTAGCTACTCATAATAGCGATACTAAAATTAACAAAAAAATTGTATGCCATGAATTCAATTAAAAACTAAGGAATAGTACTGAATACTATGATGGTGGCTGCTCCGAAATTCCGTCCCAAGTGTGTTGCCTGCAGTCAGCTTCTAGAAGGTATATCCTGTACCAGTGGTACATGTACCTATTACTATATATAGTAATTTTTTACTTAACAACTGTACACTTACTAAATATAGTAAGTTTCGCCCACGTGCGCGCTCGCTGAAATGAGTCCACAACGTATTCGCAGCATCCACAACGTCTCAGAACAACTGTCACAACGTCCAAAAAATAACTATTGAAACGTTTACATCCAGGGATGTCCACCACGTTTCATTACACTAGCACCACGTAAAAAACAACTAGTACCACGTCCAGAAACGTCTACATCCATTCATGTGAATTTGAACTGATTTTTTTCACAAAAACAGCCACCACATCACAGAATAACTAGCACCACTTCCAGAAATATCTAAATCCATGCATCTGAATTTAAACTAATTTTTTTTCACAAAGGCAGTCCACCACGTCTCAGAACACTAGCACCACGTCAAAAACACTAGCACCTCGTCCAGAAACGTCTACATTCATGCGTATGAATTTAAACTGATTTTTTTCACAAAGACATCCACCACGTCTCAGAACAACTTGAACCACGTCAAAAACAACTAGCACTACGCCTAGAAATGTCTACATCCATATGTGTGAATTCAAGCTGATTTTTTTCACAAAGACAGTCCACCACGTGGCAGAACAACTAGAACTACGTCAAAAACAGCTTACACCACGTCCAGAAACGTCTACATCAATTGAATTGAATCTAGTACCACGTCCAAAAACGTCTACATCCATGCATGTGAATTTAAGATGATTTTTTTCACATAACATCTTCCACCACGTCTCCTAACAATACTGCAACGTTCCCGTACGTCCAAAAATCAACTGCCACAATGTCTAAAAACGTCTACCACTTCTTTTTGTTTTTTTTTTCATGTGGGAATAAATTAATTGGAATATAACTACTACCACCACGTCCAAAAATAACTACCACATCACGTATACATCCAAACATGTGAATTTTAGCTGAGTTTTTCACAGAACATAGTCTACCACGTCTCGCTAGGTCCAAAACAACTAGCACCACGTCCAACAACATCCAGCAACGGAGAATAATCAGAAGCAACCAATTTCACATGAAAGTGTCAATACCTCAGGAAAAATATTTATATATCATATTTCGGAGTAACAGAGTATTATTTGAATAAGAAAACGCGAATATATCATCATTAATACATTACCCAACATCAAATCACAAAAATAAGGTTCCATAAATCCATCAAATACAGTTCATACTTTATGATGTGGTGGTTTTTTTAAGAAGAATAAGTTATTTTTGAAGAAGAAGAAGAAGAAAAAGAGATTTTTAAAGAATAATAAGAGATTTTTGAACACGAAGAAGTGATTTTTTAAGAAGAAGTGATTTTTCCGTTGTATTTGGTGTTGTTCGTCAGAAAATACAATCGTCAGTCTTCGTTAAATCTGTGTTTGGATGAAAATTTTCATTAAATGCGATTTCAAATGGAGTACGGCGAAGAAGAATAAATGATTTTTGAAGAAGAAGAGGTAATTTTTGAAAAAGAATAAACTGGGTTTTTAGAGAAGAAGAAGAAGAGAAGAGTGTATATCCCACTCTCTTATAGTGAGAGTGGTGATGTATTATTAGGTACATGTACCTAGTGGTACAGGATATAATTTGTGGTCAACTTCAAAGCAAAACTGAGTCTCCACCCAAAATTGGCCTCCTCCAAAATTGAGTCTCAAAACCAACTGGCTGCCTTGCTGCTCAGCTGTCCCCGCAGTCCAGTTCCCCAAAAAACCAAATTAAAACATAATATAAGTCTCTGCCCCCTTTTCCAAAACCTAATAAAAGGATCTTACTATTTGTAGCTCAAATTTATTATTTGTAGCTCAAAAAAAAAAAGTGAAATGCCAAAATTGCCCCTAACAGCAGAAAATGTAAAAATTCAATGAAAAATCGGATCCAATGTGCGAAATAACTTGGTAAAATCGGACCCAATTTGCGAAAAACTGGGAAAAAATCACCTACAGTACGTGAAAAAACATGAAAAAATCGCCACACTTATCCGAATTTTCAGTCAAAATTCGCCCAGAACAGGCGAATTTTGACAGAAAATTCGGATAAGTGTGGCGAATTTTCTGTCAAAATTCGCCTGTTCTGGGCGAATTTTGACAGAAAATTCGCCTAATGTGGGCAAATTTTTCATGAAAATTCGCCTAATGTAGGCGATTTTTTGGCCGAAATTTTGTTGTTATATTTGTTTGCAAACCTTACAAAATCATAAGTCATTTCAGATTTTCTTAGCAAAACTCTCTCAGACCAACGAAAAAATTTTGCAAAAAATCGCACGTAATGGAAGCAGGCGGATCTCAACCACCACAGCGTCCCGGGAAGGGGAAAGGATTGTTTAGCAAGGTAAAAAGCGTTAAATTTCGTTTAAAAATATATATCTAACAATTTTTTGACTAAATAAAATAATAATATTTCGTCTTTTAATTCAATGAAAATATTTACGTCAACAGTTTAATTTAATTTTCTTCGACTAGAGGGCTGTATTCTCAGTTTAGATAATTAAAAAAGAGTAAATATAGTTTTGAAAACTTGAAATGGTATCGATAATTTTACCAAGTAATATAAATATAATTCAACCTAATCAATAATATGAATGAACTTTTGGGTTCAAATGGGCACACTTACATGTTGGAGAAAGAATGATCCAAAGTTGGTGGAATATTTCCACTCAAACGGTTGAAGCTCATGTCCCTATTAAGAGTCAACTACAAAGTGTCCATAAATCTTTTACTCTATATATGCAGTATTAATTTAGCGAATTTTTAAATATCATTTTTTTATTTACCATCCCTTAAATTATTATTTTGTCATATTTTTTATTAAAATGTAAGAACGGTAAATAAAAAGATGCCGTATTTAAATACCCTTAATTTACTCTTGAGATAGGGTGAAGAAAACAAAGCTTTGAGATGTGGAGGCATCACTGTGATGCGGCTATGGCTAGCTTTGTAGAACGTGATGAATTTAAAAATAGGCTGGACCATTGGAACATGATTTGTGGACCATGATTTTTTGTAGCCATTGCACTTTGTTTTGAAAATTACATTATTCTTTTAATAATTATCATTTTTGTAGTTTTCCAATTTTAATTTCATAAGTGCACTAAAAAAGGATTAAACATGTCATATATAACGTAACAGAATCCTCATAGCATCACAAACTAAATAGAATAACAATATAACATAGTAATATACTACAATCAACCAGCCAAATGCCATCTATCTATCTCCGCCCTCAACCTAGCCTCCATTTCTTCCGTCTCGGCTAACCCACCACGTCTGATGATCTGTACGGCGTCCTCACCGAAATTTCGCCACCGGCGGACCCACTACAAAGACAATACATTGCAATGATTACGTGCACTTATTCAATAACAATATAACAGTATACTTAATCAAATTATGTAACGAAAAATACTTACATATTCAGTGTTGGTTCGCGGCGGAACTCCACCATCATCAGCTGGGGGGCCATCGATGAACAGGTATGGGTGGGAGTGCTGACGATACCATGTAAGGTAATCGTGGGTGACTGCGCCGGGAAAGTCAGCAGGCTGCAAGTCATCGGGACGTATACAAGCCATACGTGGTGCCCGCCATATACTCTTGGCGAACGCCAAGTCATAAACCACACTATACCAACCACTGTACGGCCGAAACGCCGTCTTCAGAAGGAGGATGTCGGCTGGGATATCCTGCACGTATCCCAACTGACGGACGCACCTATCTGGCATGTACGGCTCGACCTCACCACCACATGCGATCAACCCCCTGTACGTGGTGATCGGGGTGCGTACGTGCGGAAAATGACCGTATGGGGTCCATGTCACCTGTAATATATAAAATTAATGTCATATATGTGCAGCAATTACATATTTACAATTTATCATAAACATTTATTACTAAAATCGGCAAATATATGTTGACATACCTCCTCCGGACGCAAGTGGTCAAGGGCATGCCGGTACCTCTGCAGACGGGAACTGCTGGCCTGTCGGGGTCCAGTGGTCCAAAAAGCAGCGCGCGGGGTGTGTGGATCATCAGGCATCGACACTGAATGCGGTCTGAACGCTGGGAAGTGCTCGTATATCCATGCCTGCAATAGGGTCATACAACCCGCCATCCCGCTGCAAGATCCTCTACTAGCCTTACCTAAATGTCTATACAAGTAGGCTAATGTAGAGGTACCCCAAGCATTCTGATGCACAGTCTGCAACTGTCCCCGAATATGCACAAGGTGTTGTGGTTTAATCCTATTGGAACTCTTGTCCACAAAAAGAGTAGAACCAATAGTCAACCACAACCACGCTTCCAAAGCTCGCGGCAGGTCCGTAACTAAAGCTGACCCCCTCCTGAGCACGTAGTCAACTAGAACGCCACCATCGGTGTGGCTCGCCAACCAATCCGCGTCCCTCTCGGACACATGAAGCAAATATACGCACAGGCTCCAAAGCACTGACTTGTCAGTGCTGTCAGCAAGCATGGGACCATCCACAGGGATACGAAGTATCTCCCACACGTCGTGCAGGAGTATACTCATCTCACCGACAGGGAGATGAAACGTGTTCGTATCCGGCTGCCACCGCTCAATAAATGCAATAAGCAGTGGGGTATCGATGGACGTGTGCATAATGTACGGCAAGTGTGCTAAACCAGTGGCGCGTAACAAAAGCTGGCAGTCAGATGACATCGAAGCCAACCAAGATACCAGACGCTCACACACACCTGCCCTATTTTGGCATCTCAGTTGGGACCTAGGTGGTACGACCTCCTCACCCTCCTCTCCGTCCGGTCTATACCTATAGGCCACATGGCCCTTCCAACTAGGTATCACCGACCCATCAATAGGGCCACCCGTACACGCCTCAGTCACAATCCAAGACGTATCGCTCCGCCCACGCCTATTCGTAACTAATTTCAAAAAATATGAACTATAAATAAACTTATTTAAAAACACATAAAACAAATACATTCAATAATTTAATTGAAATAGCAACACATAATCATTTGAAATAGAAACACATAATCATTATAATCAAATTACATAAATAATAAAAATTGAATAATGTAATTTAAATAACACCATATTATCATATAATCAAATTACACAAATAATTATAATCACGGATGCACTACAAAATTTAAATAATAGAAATCAAAACATATACATGATATTAGTGCATTATATTTAAAACTTACCTCGTGGGGGCTCCTCAGCGCGTCCTGAGGGCGACGGAATCTCCTCAACGCGTCCTGAGGGCGACGGAATCTCCTCGCCGCCAGCAAAATGCTGCTCCTCCTGATCGGAGTCCTCATCTACCAGCGTATGTGCAGGCACACGTCTCGCTGCTTTCTTCATCCGAGCAGAAGCAGTGGGCCGCTGTCGCGGGAGGGTTTTCCCCGCAACCTACAAGAAAGTGCAAATAATAATTTAGAAACATGCAAAATATAAATAATATTTAAAAATAATACAAAACTAATATAAAAAAATTTTTCCCAAATTTTCGCACATGATGTGCGATTTTTTGGGAAAAATTCGCACATCATGTGCGAATTGTATTCGCACAATTCGCACCTGATGTGCGAATTGTACCAAAAAATTCGCACCTGATGTGCGAATTTTTCACAAAAAATCGCACATCAGGTGCGAATTTTTTAGCGAAATTCAAAAATTTAATCGAAATTTTACGCTTTTTACCTGTCCAAACAATCCTTTCCCCTTCCCGGGACGCTGTGGTGGTTGAGATCCGCCGGCTTCCATTACGTGCGATTTTTTGCAAAATTTTTTCGTTGGTCTGAGAGAGTTTTGCTAAGAAAATCTGAAATGACTTATGATTTTGTAAGGTTTGCAGACAAATATAACAACACAAAGCGAGTCAAAATTCGCCTGTTTTGGGCGAATTTTGACTGCAAATTCGGATAAGTGTGGCGATTTTTGCATGATTTTTCACGCATTGCAGGTGATTTTTCCTGCGTTTTTCGCAAATTGGGTCCGATTTTACCAAGTTATTTCTCACATTGTATCCGATTTTTCATTCAATTTTCACATTTCCTCCTTTTAAGGCAATTTTGTCATTTCATCAATTTTTTTGAGCTACAAATAGCAAAAACGAGCTACAAATAGCAGCCCAGCTAATAAAACCTTTCTTCCCAAGTTGGGCCCACACTAATTCTCTCAACTAAAAATTCTCCTCACCAAAAATAATTATGGCCCAATTACTCCTTAATTAATAAAATCCTTTGTCATAATTAAATCTCAAGCTCAACACAGCCCACACTTCTTTGTCTTCTTTCAAACCCAACTTGCTCTAATTGCATCCAAAATGGCCATTCCTGCTCAAAATTAATCTTTCTTCCTACAAGTGTCAAAACAGCCTGTTAGCCTTCACTAAGCATCTAAATCAACCCAAATTCGTATCAAATAGTTTTAAGAAATATAAGTTCATCAAATCCCCCACGCCTAGACAATGCTTGTCCCCAAGCATGACTTAAAACTCGACAAAGAACAAACACAAAACAACAACTAGATCCTCAATATGTAACACATGATCAAGTAAGATTCGCAATCCACATAGAGAACTTTCACAGGACAGTGCATTTTCTATGATTATACCCACTCCTCATAACTCTCCAAACTCAAATACAAGTGCGAATAACACCCACCTCTCAGGTAATGCACTCATGCACTCAAAGTGTATAATGGACATAATCACACAAGTTCATCACATACAATTGCTTTTACCATATGCTTGCCGAATTATCACACTACAATCACTCAAATGAATCAAAGTACAAATCAAAAGGTCTTCGTGAAGGGCTATAATGGGGTTTAGTACAAGGTAGGATAAACAAGGATTAAACAAAGGCTCAAGTCATGAAAGAAAGAACACACTTGATTGCTAACTTTCAACCATCTTACCAAGGATGACCCATGTAAGACACTCGTAACCATAAAGGACTTCAAATTCGGCTCTCCACCCTTTTTTTTTCCTCAGCCACACAAGTTCATTTGAACTTATTTATATTGGCTCTTTTCTTTCTTTTTTTTTAAGAAGTAAAAAGAACAATATATTGTTTTTTTTTCTTCTTCTTTATTTCTTTTTATTTTTTATTTTTTTTTACAACCGCCTTAGTTAGAGCAGACTGACACTTATCCTTTATGAATTACTAATGCCTTGCAATGTCCACCTTTAAACCACAAACCCAAGCCAACAACCAAGCATGTACTTCTTTCAATAACTAGGCAAAAAACAAGCTAAACACATGCCCAAGTTTAATTTAGTACATGTACTTCTTTCAATAACTAGGCAAAAAGCAAGTTAAACACAGGTCCAAGTTTAATTTAGTGGCTTTAATAATCAAAGAACGATGCCAAGCTTCAACATGGTTAACTAAAGATCAGCATTAAAGGTTGGACTTTAAAAGCAAGCCAAATTTGGTTATCCTATTGCCTTTATCACCTTTGTACTTCAAATTCACAAGCAACAGTAGCACGCATAACTAAGCAAGTTCTAAAAAACACAACATATGTGTGAAACACTCTATACGAAATTGAGCACACTAAAGAATTTTCACTCATTACAGGCTCAAAACCTCCATTTTCTAGTGTTTTTTGGTGTCATGTCACACAAGTATTATCATCCGAATGGTTACCAAGAATAGTTATAGTCATCCAACACAAAGCACTACTAATACTCCTTAAGGTTTATCCTTACCTTACCCATTCACAAATTGCATATCAATTTCCAGCACACAGCACATCACATATAACATGGCACATCTCCCCCACACTTAGACTCTAAACACAGTAAAAACACAAAACCATCCCAAAAGCAATAATCATACAAAACAATCCCCCCACACCAAAACTCTACATTGTCCCCAATGTAGAAAAAAAATTGGCATAAAAAGGATCGCAAAAACAAATACCACCAAGACAAAATAAAAATAAAAAAATAAATAAATCAAAACCAAAAGTTAGTAAGGGGAAGAGAAGGTTCTCTATGGTGGAGGAATTGGTGGTTTCAAGCCCACATGTGCACAAAGGGCATGGAGATTGGAGTTCACTTCTCCAATTATTTGTTTGAAGGCCATTGAGTTAATCATTTCTCCTCTAGTGGGCTTCTTGGCCGCGGCCTGCATCTCACCATGAATCAACTGGGCATGTTGGGGGAACTTTTGTATTCTGTCCCAAACTCTCTTAAATTTGAAGAAAAATTTGACGTAGGCATGTCGGGGGAAAAGTTCTATTCTTCACAGCCTCCTTTAAAAATCAAAGAAAAACTGATCTGGGCATGTCGGGGGAACTTTTCGATTCTGCCCAAACTCACTTAAAATTGAAGAAAAAAAATTTTGACCGTCGACCTCGGCATGTCGGGAGAAATATTCTATTCTGCCCAGCTGCTTTTAAAAATCAAAGAAAACTCATCTGGGCATGTCGAAAGAACACTTGTATTCTGCCCAAGCTCCTTAACTCCTCTCGAAAAGTCCTGCTATAAATCACTTAAAAAGCAATTAAATTACTAAACTCACTACAAAAAACTTGAAACAAAATAATTGGGTTACCTCCCACCAGCGCCTTTCTTCAATGTCTTTGGCTATACACAGACCTACTTCTAATTTATCTTCACAAATAAGTAGAAATAAACAAATATCATTATCAGAAATAGTGTTACCATTCACAAGAAAATATTTGAGTCGATGCCCATTCACAACCCATATTTTTCTAGACTCTAAATCTTTAATTTCAACCATATGAGAAGAAGAAGTACTTACCTTAATATAGGGTTTATGCCGCCTTGATTTGAACTTACCAGACATTAATTTCCATTTGCAACCTGAGAAAAATATCTTCTGCCCAACCACACATTCCTTCCTCCGTAGCAGCTCATCCTGAATGGTTTTTGTCCTTTCCTTGCACAACTGAGAGTTGTCATAAGTTTCTAACCTAATTCTTTCTAACTCTTGCGGTTGTAACTTTCTCTCCAACCCCACTTCTTGAGCATTCATATTGAAATGTTTCACTGCTAGCAATTCCAACAGTTTGTCAATAAAAGGAGGAGGGAAGTGATTATCTCTTACCGATTTTGATCCGGGCTCTAACGGAAGATGTTTGAGATGGTCGCAGAACAACTTGAACTCCAATTTAGGTGTCTGTACCAAAGAAGGTAAAATCTTTTCAGAACTAATAGGCAATTCCAAGTAATGGTTAGCAAACATCAGTGGCAATTCAGGATTGGCATGAAATGCCATGATTGCCTCAATGACGGATTCATTCACATCTTTTTGAGCATCCGTTCCCTGCAAACTATGCTGTAACACAAAATTCAGCTCATCAAGCATCAAATTAAACTCAACTTCTTCTTCCACAATAGAATCAACCAGCTAACATTGACAAAGTATTCAGAATTTGGTGGATACTCATAGCTTCATACATATTAAATTGTACTTTTTCACCATCAAACTCAAAAGTAAAAACACCAGCATCTACGTCAATCTTTGTTTTAGCCATTTTCATAAATGATCTACCAAGTAAAAGAATATCAGAATTACTCACATGCTCATCATTCATATCAAGGATGTAAAAATCAGCAGGAAAAATCAATTTATCACATTTAACTAATACATTCTCAACTACCCCTTCCGGATAAATCATCGACCTATTGGCTAATTGAACAATCACATTTGTGTTCTTAAGAGCCCCAATTTTCAACTTGTTGAACAAAGATAGAGACATAACATGTATCGAGAATCCTAAATCCAACATGGCTATTTTTATAACTCGTGACCCAATAACACAAGAGATAGTGAAAATACCTGGGTCAGTACATTTCTGAGGCAATTTGCGCTGAATGACTGAGGAAATATTTTCATTAACATAGACCTTACCTTCAGGTATCCTCTTCATGTTCCGCAGTGACTTTAAAAACTTTGCATACCGTAGAATCTGTGCAATGGCCTCTATCAATAGGATGTTGATGGCCACCTTACGAAACACTTGTAGCACCTCATCCTCATTGTACTCCTTCCTTATTTGAACCAACCTACCAGGAAAAAGTGGGGGAATCACACTCTCAGTTTTTCTGACAATAAATTTATGAGTTACCTCTTTTTCTGGCAACTCTTTCACTTCTTCTTCCTTCTCTGATTGATGAAAAGATTCCCAAACCTCGAGAGTCAGAATTTTGGGTTCTGGAAATTCTCTCCCACACCTCAAAGTCATGGCACTCACATTTTCTATAGAACTACCTGGTTGAGAATGAAGCTTCACGTGGACTTTTTCTCTCTATTTAACTTGAGTGGCTAGCTGCAAAATTTGCTTCTCCAAGTTTTTGATTGCGGCCTGTGATTGCTGTTCACGTGCCTATTGTTGATGTTCTCTTGCTTGATCCCTCTCAACAAGTCCCTGCACAGCAACTGTCAACCCTCTAATCATCGATTCGACCGAAAAACCTGAGGCCATTGTTGGTGAAGGTAGTGGGTTCCTCACTGGAGGTTGGAAACCGGATTGCTGAGGTGTAGGTTGAAAACCAGGCTGCTTGTAACTGAAGTTAGGGTGATTCCTGCACCACGGATTGTAAGTACTAGCGTATGGGTTATAACTTCTTTGTGGTCGAGCTTGGAATATTCCCACAACATTCATCTGTGTACATTCTTGCATGACTGGACAACCATCCGAGGTGTGTCCTTGAATTGAGCATATCTCGTAGACCTTAACTGCCTGCAACTGTCCCACAGCAAGCTGGCACATCGAATCAGTAAGTTACTCAATCTTACTTTCCATATTAGAAATACTAACCTCATTAACTCTTCTGGTGGGAATGTCCGCTCGCCTATGGAATTGCTGGGATGTCTCAGCCATCACGGAAATTAGTCTCGTTACCTCTGCAGGAGTCTTGTTCATGAGTGCCCATCCACTTGCTGAATCAATCTTGCCCATATCTAACTCAGATAAACCCTCATAGAAATAATGAATTAAGAGCTACTCGAGAATCTGGTGTTGGGGACAGCTTCTGTAAAGATCACTGAACCTTTCCCAATACTCGTACAAACTCTCGCCAGTTGATTGCCGGATACCACAGATATCCTTCCTGACATTCGAAGCACGAGAGGCTGGGAAGAATTTCTCCGAAAACAGTTTTTTGAGCTCATTCCACGTGGTGATGGATCCTGCTGGTAGCCTAAAAAGCCAGTGTTTTGCCTTATCTTCCAAAGAGAATCGAAATGCCTTGAGTTTGACTTGCTCGTCTGTAACTCCTTGGTAACTTACTGCCGAACATACAATGTGGAACTCCATCAAATGCTTGTGGGGGACCTCATCTGTCAAACCATGAAAGTTAGGCAGTAAGTGTATAGTACTAGATTTTAACTCAAATCTAGGAGTGTCATCAGGAAAAGTTATGCAAAGAGATTGTTGGTTCTCAGCAGGAGTTGCCAATTCCCTTAGAGTCATGTCTGCCATTGGTGTTGCGATTAACTCCTCCCCTCTTCGGGAGCTTCAATTTCTTTTTCACCAACCGGTTGAGACGCAGATGTTGATTCAGCCAGTTGTTATCTTTGTTTCTTCTCTACCAGTAATTAATTAATATTAAAATAATTCGATCTCACGATTAAAGTAACATCGAGGGGTTTGATTCCCTTGGCTAGACAAAAGAAATTAACTACTCATAATTGCGATACTAAAATTAACAAATAAATTGTATGCCATTAATTTAATTAAAAACTAAGGAATAGAACTGAATACTATGATGGTGGCTGTTCCGAAATTCCGCCCCAAGTGTGTTGCCCGCAGTCAGCTTCAAAGCCAAACGTGAGTCTCCACCCAAAATTGGCCTCTTCCAAAATTGAGTCTCAAAACCAACTAGCTGCCTTGCTGCTCAACCATCCCCGCAGTCCAGTTCCCCAAAAAAACCAAAACAAAACATAACATAAGTCTCTGCCCTCTTTTCCAGAACCTAATAAAACCTTTCTTCCTAGGTTGGGCCCACACTAATTCTCTCAACTAAAAATTCTCCCCACCAAAAATAATTATGGCCCAATTACTCCTTAATTAATAAAATCCTTTGTCATAATGAAATCCCAAGTGCAACACAGTCAACACTTATTTGTCTTCCTACAAGCCCAACTTGCTCTAATTGCATCCAAAATGGCCATCGCTGCTCAAAATTAATCTTCCATCCTACAAGTGTCAAAACAGCAGGTTAGCCTTCACTAAACATCTAAATCAACCCAACTTCACACCAAATAGTATTAAGAAATATAAGCTCATCAAAGTTTAGATTGAATTAACCAAGCTCTAGCCACTTGAAGTAAATGCCTATATTTTCTTTCTACTAGGCCATTTTGTTGAGGAGTATAAGCACAACTTTTGTTATGAAAAATTCCTCAAGCAAACGAAAAATTTTCACAATAGGAATTGACAAATTCAGTACCAATTATCTGTCTGAAGAATCTTAAATTTAGTACTAAACTAATTTTGTAGCTGGAGAATAACATGTTCCACTAACCGATGAATTTGTGATTTGTATTTAACAAAATATGCCCAAGTTGCTCTACTAAAATCATCAACCACAGTCAAGAAATACTGAGAATTATTCAAAGCAGGAATTTTAAAAGGGCCAAAGATCCATATGCAACTTGGATAACACTGCATCAGTACTTGATTTACTAGGAAAGAAAGGATGTCTAGTTTGCTTTGCCAAAGGGCAGATTACACATGAATTAGTATCTTGATGACCTTTAAAACATGGTAATTCCTCTAACAAATGGTCTATTACAAGATCTGAAGGATGGCCTAGCCTACTATACTGAGGCACTTTATTAGAAAATGAACTATTAAAACCTGTGGAGAACTTGTAATTCTTGACTGGAAACTGAAATTGATGTTTATTCTGAGAAGCCAGAACTCTAAAATTTATTGGTTCTGGATGACTAAATGCAACACCGGAACTGGAAGAATCTTTATTAAACTTGTAAAGTTGATTCCTACTGCTCTCACTGCTAGAACCTCATTAGTTGTCAGGTCTGCAACCAATAGCCATTTTGTTCAAAAACAAAGAAACAATTTGAATCTTCAGTCATCTTATGAACTAAAATCAGGTTATGTTTGAAAGAAGTTAAATACAACACATCTTTCAAAATGAGACTATCAGTCAAAACACATTCACCAAGACTTTCAATAGTCCGATGTCTAGCATCAGGAAATGAAACAACCAAAGGTTTGGACAGTTTCTTAATATTCATTAACGTGTGCTTATTACCAATCATATGACAGGTGCCAGTTGTATCCAAAACCCAAGAACAATTCTCCAAATAATCATTAGTTGACAAAGCACTAAAACTATTAGAAGTAATGGAAGTACTGGCAAAATCAGTGAACTTTACAAAGTTGATTGCTTGTGCTGCTTTGTTCATTTTGCCAGCCTGCAGTGCTTCCATACCTTTCTTAATTGCAATAGAAAGCACTTCATTCCAAGCTGGATCATCTGATTCCATCTCCAGTGGTGTTTCAGCAATTTCTGCACAATTAGCCTTAGTTTTTTTCTTCCATGTCTCTCACCAATCTAGATAACCATGCAATTTGAAGCATTTATCCACCAGATGTACTCTTTTCTTACAGTGAGTACAATACAGTTGTGCTTTCTCTGCTTTACTCATCTCTTTCTTTCCTTCTCCTTTATAAGTCACAGGCTGCTCTCTTGAAGTCATCACAGAGTTATCTAAATTCATCATATTGTCATGACTAACTTGTCTATGTCCTTCTGATTTCAGCAACAGAGAGTACACTCTGCTCATTCCAGGCAGCTGATCCATCAAAAGAATATGATTCTTTTCAGTATCATATTCTTCATTCAGTCCCATAAGAAATTCCATACACTGATCTTCAGAATCTCTTTCATCCATAGCTCTCATAACTGCTGCCAAAACATCTCTAACTCCTTTCTTATACTCAATTGAGCATTTTTCTGCAGTCAATAACCTCTTTGCTACCAACAACACTAGGCCTAAGTTGATCAATTCTGTCTCTTAGCTCTTTAATTCTTCCATAAATTAGAAACAGAAGAGACAAATTAGAAACTCCAAACCTGTCTTTGATTTCATACCACAAATAATTTGCTTCACTGATATACATGAATTGATTCACTAATTCATTTGAGATTACTGCATGTATCCACGAAACCACAAGCGTATTGACTCTTCTCCACTTGCGATAAATTGGAGAATTGACCCGTGGATGTGGGAATGTTCCATCTGTGAAGCTGAGCTTGTTCTTGACTTCCAAAGCTCCTTTCATAGAATTACTCCACATCATGTAATTATACTTCGCCAGTTGTTGTGAAACCAGTAGCATGCCGGGATAATCGGAGCTGTGTAGCAACAATTACTCCTCCAGTTCTTCATTTGACATAATTGTTCATCAGGAAAGAGCTCATCTAAACTCAGCTCTTCTCCAGCAATCGGTTGATCATCCATTAGATCAATCATAATCATCAGGTTTTGACTAAAACACAAAATCGAGACTGGATTGGCGTAATCCAAGCTCTGATACCATAAAGGAAATGAGAACTGAGGCAACATAGGAAAACCCTAGAAGACGGTTTCCTGGAGAGCAAAAACGCACATGTGGAAGCTTTTCTGATTTTCTATTAAGCATAGTGAATTGTTCAGCTGTAATGTTCACTATTTACAAGTATTTATACTAAAGCTAAGCCTATACAATGAACTCCTCTAAGTATAATTTAAGAACTAACTTAACTTTCCTAATTACTCTAGCTTTACTGAGCTGCTTCCATATTAAGCAACCCTCTGGTTTGAATTGTTAGCTGATGTGGCTTGCTCCACTTGGTCCAGTTGTCCGCCTGCACTGTTGCCACTATTTCTTCATTTGTATCCTTGCATTTGCTCTTCTTCATACTTTCCAAGAACGTCGGCTTCCAACATCATCTGGATGTCGGCCTCCTTCGTCGATAACTGTTTTGGTGTGGTGTTGGTCGGTATATTTGTTACCTTTCGACTTGATTTGGGAGAAGAAGCTCACTCTTTCGAGGAGGAGGCCGCAGGGAAAAGTTGTGTGAATAAATTAATTAAGTGCAGCTACATATTATATGGAGGGTTTTTTTTTCAATTAAACAAAATAATTATGCTTTATATACTTAATTATATCATCATATTCCATATAAATTAATACAGAAATTATTCAAGAACCATTTATATAAAGCTAGTGAGCTAATTGATTGATCTTGGACTCAAACTGGGCAAGCAAGAAGAGCACTTATTCTGAGAGACAAAAAAGGAACATTCAAGTATGCAGAAAACTTCCTACTTGAAGCAACATCAGCCATATAAGCACCATGTTGAGAGCTATTAGATTCTGCAAAACAAGAAACATACTGCAAGCAAGAATCCTTTGTGACTGCTTCCAATTAGTCCAAATGGTACACCATGGAGAAGAATATTTCCTTTGGAGAGATTTCCAAAAGCTGAAGGAAATAGAAGAATTTATGATCATGAAGAGGCATGTTGTAGCTCATGCTTATAGTGAAGGAAACGGCCCGACAAATTTTTTTGGCAAGAATGGCTTCCTCCTGTCAATATTGCATTTTCAATTCTTTTGACTCGTTTTCTCAGAAAATGAGGGGTCTTCTAAATTCATAAACAAGATCGACTCCAATGTTGCGAGTATAATTAAGTAAAACTTTCTTTTGTGCAGTAGCCAATGGGGCTTAGTTTTATCTGTAAATGCCTTGCATGGCTAAGTAGGGAGGACTTTTGTTAGATGAGTAGTCTAGAGGGTTGTTTAGTAAAAATAGGGGGTGAGAGATTGTACATATGCTCTTCGGCTCTATTTTCTCATAAATACAATTGTCCCTTTTTGTCAAAGAAAAGAAAAAAACTAGTGAGGTAATTAAATAATCAAATGTCATTTCAAATTGATTTTCATTTATTTATGAGATATGTTCGGGTTTTTTATGTAGTTCATTATGTGAAATTTTATGTGCCAATGATATAACATATAACTAATACACATCAGGATAAACATAAAAGTTAACTAGTTACTACATTATAAAAGATTTATTAATTTCTTTTTTTAAATTGGTGTTAATATTAGTAGTTAAGAAAATATGATACAAATAAATTCAAATTTTCAATTATTTATAAAATTTGTCCAAATTTTTAATGTAGGACCTTATCAGAATTGGTACATATCACAATAAACATAAAGAGTTAATTCATTCATAAAAAAAAAAAAAAAAAAAGCAAAAAAAAAAAAGCAATTATTAATTTTTTTAAAAATTTTATTAATATTAGTAACTGATACAATCGGATACAAATAAATTTGATTTTTCATTATTTATGAGATATGTCCAAGTTTCTAATATAATTCATGAGATACTTTATGTGCCTATTATACATCAGGACAAACATTAAGAGTTAACTCGGTTTGTTCCAAAAAAAAAAAATTAAAAAAGCCTTGATACAATCGGGTGATTTTTTTTTTTTTAGTATATATATACTGTAAATATAAAATCAGGAAAAAATTAATTAGGGCAAAAACCAAATAAGCTAGCGCGATTTATTCTTATAATTAAAGATTAAATATAAATCAAAAAATAAAAAAGCTATTTGTTCTTAATTAAGTTTGGTGTCGGGCATGCTGATTTGAAGCTTCAACAATGGCAGAAATTTGCAGGGGATGATGAAGGTAATAAGGAAGATGGTGGATGCAGCCTTGCATGAAGCACACTTGGCAAGGGCTTGTAATGGTAATGACTTACGTTGGAACCAAATAAAGCAAAGTACAAATAAAGGGGAGCGTTTTTAATCATCCGATGAGGAAAAAAGAGGCTATCCCCATATCCATCCACTCTTCCACCTCTTCCTCCCTCATGTTTCTTACTTACCTTTTTTGGATTTAGCCTAGAAAAACCGAAAACTTCTCCAGCTGGAACACTTATTTCCTTCGTTACAACCCCATGTGAACCCATCCTTGTATTAGCTCAGCTCCTATGGCTGAGGTAAAAACCTGGGGTTGCTGTATTAATACAGTTTCTAGTGCCATATTTGGAGCAAGAACAGGAAATTCAGACCAAATTTCAATTTTATTATTTCTGGAAAGACAAATTTAGATGTTAATTTATTAATGGTTCGATCAAGAACTCCAAACAGAACGCAAAATATAAGGGATAATTCAACTGTCTCACAACCCTGCATTTTCTTCTTGCAAAAATAATGAGTGGGTTTAAAAATTGAGGATAAAATTGATGAAATCTTGCTCTGAATTTAGCATTTTTTTTGTTTTATTTTGAATCTGATTTTAATGGATGTTTTTTTGTTTTTTTTTTTAACATTAAGCCTTCTGTTGAAGAAGGCAAAAGCAAATTCTCAAGCGGTTTTTTCAAGTTTGTGAAATCTTTTCCCTCTAGCCCTCTAGTTCACAATAGAAAATATTCTTGTCTGCAATGAGAAAAGCTAACAGAATTATCTCATGTAATGAGTTTAGAGACTCCCAAACAAATTCGATAGAGGTCTCCAAGAACTAACAATATGGTGGGTGCGGGTGAATTCAAAGAGGAGCATTAAAAAAGAAAGAAGAAGAAAAGATGAAAAACAATCCATCCCTGGTAACAAAATAGGCCACATTTCTAATATCAAATCAGCAACCAAGTTTCAGCTGAGACCAAGAGCCTCCAAGTAAGGATAGCGGATTCATAAGAATACTAATTGTGATTCTGGAATGCCATGGTCTTGATGTCATTGAGCTTAATGGCAGATTGATTGCTCAGATGTGCGAATTTCCACTCCCAAGCGTAAGCTCTAAATCGTCCAATCCCACTTCATGTATACGCTCGCCTGCCCATGCTTTAACTGGTAGTTTCTCAAAGTCGAATTCTGCACCTTTACCCTTTCCTGTTACAGCATCCATGGAAGAAACTTGTTGCACCACAGGTTTAATGAGATTAAATGTAGGAGAGGTTGGAACCATATTCGGGCCATAGGACTGGAAATTCATCCATTGTCCTGATGAATCAGACTCATCACATTCAGGTATAGTTGCTGGAGTAGACCTTTGGCCTCTTGAAGGGTCGGTAGGTGCAGAAGCAGCAAAGAAAGGAATGTTTAGAGCCGACATGGACTCCTTGGCAGCAAGGGCTTCCAGGTTGAATATTTGGTTAGGAAGTCTGGTAGCGGAGGAAAGAGGTGGAGTAACAGGTGAACTATTTGATATTCGAAGAGGCGGAGGAAGTGACGAAGGAATGGAGTTCCAGAGAAAAGCGAATGGATGTGATGACATGTTTGCATCGTGATGCGTTGGAGTAGGGCAGGAAGAGGACAAGGGGCTGGGTTGATATGAAGGAATTGGACTGGCAAAGTATGAAGAAGGTGGAGTGGGATTTCTGGAAGAGCTTGGAGTAATATTAGCTGAAGTGCCACCAATGTCCATTGGTGATGGTCTGCATCCCTTTCGATAAGTGGTGCCATCAGACTCAACAACCCAACCGGCTTCAGCACAAAGAGCCTTGAGGACCTCATTATTGTCACAGTGTTTTGGAAGATTATAATTCCCCTGAGCTCTCAACCCTGCATATATCTTAGCTGCAATTGCCCTCCTCCTCCTTTCTCTCCTCCTGTTATTCTCCCTCTCCCTCCAAGAAGGCTTCTTCCTCCCACTAGTAGCACCACCACTAACACCACCAACACCACCATCGCCAGCAGTTGCTGATGATGATGCAGTTGATCCTCCAGCTTCCCACATCATCATTTCCTCCTCAAGTTCCAAACTTTCTCCCTCAATTTCACTCAGACAAACACAGAAACAGTTGCCTTGTGTGTGTGTAGATACAGCTTTTATACACGAAATAGTGGGGACCCCAGATGGGCAAAGGGTGGCTAAAGAAGGAAAGTTTTTTTCTTTTTCCTTTTTTTGGGGAGGATTGTAGGTAATACTTATAACGTATATTTGGTTGCAGGATCTGCAGTTTTTTCACTAGGATAACCCACAAAATTGTCCTTTTGTTTTACTAGTTACGGCCATAGTCTAGTGTCTTAATTCTTATTTACCTTTTCACACTCATTTACTAATATAACCTTATAATATTATATTAATATAATAAAAATAATAAATTTAAAACTACTAATTTTTCATTAAAATATTAAATGAAAATTAATTAATATTTCTAATTATAATAAAAATAAAAATATTTTTATTAAATTCATAATTAAAAAACTATGAATAAAAAATAAATAGCATTTTGGCATAAGGGGTATAAAGGTTTGGGGGGGGGTGGTGGTATGGTTTTCTGTAGAAATTAGTTTAAGGGTACCTTTACGTATTTTGGTATAGGGGGTATAAGGGAAATTTAACATAACTATTAATATATTAAATTTAAATATTAAGAAGTGTATTTATTATATTGTTAAGGGTGTTTTAGTCCAAATTAAGGCGGTAGAGGGTACATTATGATAACCGTGAATTCAAATACGTGTTTGAAAGTAGGAGAGTTACGTGAGAAATATAAATTACTACTAGATATTACTAGTTACCATCTCATTTTTAAGGAGCGCTCCAATTGATATGAGTTTGAAATATAACAAGCAGTTATTCTCTCTTCATCTCGGTTATTCTCTCTTCAACATTGCTTCTTTATTGATCTTCTTTTCGATAAGTAACTTCCAATAGAAGCCAACTATCTCTCTTTCTTTCTCTGTTAGATTATGGTTTGGATCCGTTTATGTTATAGCTAGATTGACTTACTTGTGTGTGTTTGTATTCTTGCAGCGTTCAGCACAATCATGCCGCAGTTTTTGCTAGAATTGAACATGAGAAAGTAGCATGACCGTTTAGTTGTCAAGGCAAATGTTGGCTGGCCGAGGCAAAATCATTTGGACAAGGAGTGGGACATGTGTGCGCTTGACAACAACATGGAAGCCTGTACACCCGATCTTGAATCGGGACTCACTAAGGAACAAGCCCTTGAACATGATCTGGAGTCGGGGATCTCCAGGGATCAAGCTCTAGTGCTTGATTTGGAGCTGTCGCACATCAATGTTGCTTCGGCTGCAGATCAGCCCATTATAAACCAAGGCTTTCCGCACGAATTCGGCAGTCGGGATGTTACACCAAGGTGTTTGTGCGACCTGGTTCTTTACCTCCGGCTAGTGTTCATGGCTAACCTTTGAAATTTTGCAGCGTTTATAAAAATTCAAGTTTTCTGAGACTGCTAGATATTATTGACAGCAAAATCTACACGAGGATAGTGGTTAACCACCAATTCTCCAAAATAACCCACAAGTAAACGTAGATTTGTACCGAAATATTTCGTTCGATTTCATAATTAAATTTGATTATTTATATGGTATCATGCATGGATTTAACTCTTTCTTTAATCAGGTTTAATAATTGCGTTTTAGAATTCCCCCCCCGATGGAAAAGCTAGTCGTTTTCAGACCAGAAGTTGTTGCAGTTATTGATGGAGAGTGAGATGATGAGCTATGATCTTGAAGGCAAAGGGGCTCATCAACCGAACCTGGTGGCGAACTGATGGGTGGCTCAGGTTAATTTCAGCATCATTTCCTCATTGCAATGGCCTCAAGATCTGTTAGTAAGGGTTCCTTTGACAAGCAGAACAATACATTTGGAAGTGAAACCCTAGAAGGAATTCATCGTAAACCTTGACATTTACCGGCCTCCAAGATTTATAAATCAGGTATATTTACTCCAAATGCTCAACAAGTATCCCAGAAGAAGCTTAGTATTAAGCAAGTTCAAGCAAGCTTAAGCCCAACCAGTGAAACAAAGGGCTTGCTTGAAAACACTAGTGATCAGGGAAAAGAAAACATCTGAACAGGGAACTCCCAAGGATAGTTCTGTTTATTCTTTAAAGTTAGCCATGGATCAAAGAAATTAGTTGCTGTGGTTTCAAGAGCCTCTTGCCCCAGCTGTTGAAGTAGACCCTCCAGCAGTGGTGCTAGTCCTTCAAAGAAGGAGGAGTTTCTCAATCTCCACAGCAACCATATCAAGGAGGAGTTTCCTAGTTTCCCAATTCTATCTCTTCTTCTATTTTATTTTGTTTGATGTTGTTAAAGAACAGTTCCATTTGTTGTACTGCCAATACTTTCTTTTCAAGTGTCGACTCTATATCAAATCCATAATGTGTAATGCAATATTTGATAATTATATGTTCAAAATCAGCTACTGACTGAACCTAGCTCATCTATTTTTTTTTTTTTTTTTTTGGAGAAACAGTTCCCGTGTCCAAGGATGTAGGGAATCTGCGGGTTTGAGACCCTTTGATAATTTTGTCAAAAGGAAGGTACAAGAGACAGTGTCAAACTTTCCTCTGCCTAATTCCATCCCTGTACATTCTGACTATAGGCTATCCATCAACAAAAAAGGGGGAAGCATGAAAGCCTAAGTTAAAGTTAGTTCCCACAATTTATCTTCACTACTCCTACTTTATACAATCAACAAAAGCTCGGGAACTTAACTAATTTCTACCTCATACGCTATTATCTAACTCGCAAACTAATTTCTACTTCATACGCTATTCCAATTTCTACCTGTTTCCTATGAACGAGAGTCTTCCCTTAGTTCTTACTCGGGATCTTGCTATGAATTTCCTTTATGTGGTTGAGAATGTAGTTGATTACATCAATCATGGAAATGCCGAATCCTAAATTAGCATCTAGAGCCATTAAGCTTCTTAGTCTTGGCTTGGTGTTCTGAATGTTACTTAAGGAGGCTGATGTTCTGCTCGATCCAAGTCTCGCCAAGAAGTTCGCCTGCTTGTTTCCTTCTCTAGGGATTTAGCGAGTCTCTGAACCTAGCTCATCTATATTTCTGTAATAATCCTTGTTTTGTGTTATCTTAATAAATTTTTTTCTTTTTCTCTAGAAAAATAGAAAATTCCCAAACATTTCCATCAGGATAAACATAAAGAGTTGATTCGCTACTACGTTAGAAAAAAATTATTAATTTCTTTTTCGGAAAGGTGTTAATATTAGTAGTTGAGATAATAGGACACAAATAAATTTCATTTTTCAATTATTTATAAAATATGTCCAAATTTTTAATATAGTACATTATGAGAAATTTCATGTTCATGATATAACCAGTACATATCAAAATAAGCATAAAGAGTTAACTCATTTCATACCAAAAAAAAAAAAAAGGAAGCAATTATTAAAATTTTCTGAAACGGCATTAATATTAGTAGTTGATATAATCGGATACAAATAAATTTGATTTTTCATTATTTATAAGATATGTACGAGTTTCTAATGTAGTACATGCGATACTTTATGTCCCGATGATACATCAAGATAAACATTAAGAGTTAACTCGTTTCGTCAAAAAAAATTGTATTAATTTCTTTTCTGGAACAGCGTTAATACTAGTAGCTGATACAATCGGACACAAATCATATGTTGATTTTTTTTTTCTTTTGAGGATATATATCGTAAATATAAATCCAGGAAAAAATTAATTAGGCAGAAACAGGCACAAATAATAAGTTAGCTAGGCATTTATTCTGATAATTAAAGATTAAATATAAATAAAAAAAAAGTGTTCTTAATTTGCAGGGCATGAAGGAAGCAGGTGGACTGATTTGAAGCTTCAACAATGGCGGAAATTTGCGGGGATGATGAAGGAAGGAAGATGGTGGATGCAGCCTTGCATGAAACACGGCAAGTAGTTGTAATAGTAATTACTTACGTTATAACTGAGAAAAGCAAAATAAAGAGTAATTACTTACGTTAGAATCGAGAAAAGCAAAATAAAGAAAAATAAAAAAAAATGGAGCGTTTTTCATCATCCGTTACACAAGAAAAGATACTAACCCCCATATCCATCCAGCCTTCCACCTCTTCCAGCTCTTACTCCCTCATGTTTCTTACTCACCCCTTTTTGGATTTAGCCCAGAAAATAGGCAAAATTCTCCAGTTAGAACAATTCTTTCCTTCTTATCAACCTCATCCCCCATGTGAACCCATCCTTGTAGCTCATCTCCAATGGCTGAGGTAAAAACCTGGGGCTAGTCTCTTAATACAGCTTCTGGTGCTGAATTTTGAGCAAGAACACGAAATTCAGACCAAATTTCAATTTTATTCTTTACGGAAAGACAAATTTAGATGTTAGTTCATTAAGGGCTCGATCAAGAACTCCAACAAACTAAAAAATATATGGGATTTTAAAATGAAGGACAAATTGATGAAATTTTTGAGATCTTACTCTAAAGTTTGAATTTTTTTAGTTTGAATTTGATTTGAATGGAGTTTTTTTTTTTTTTTTTTTTTACTGAGAATGTCCCACAAAGTAAAGATTTCATTTTTAATTTGGAACCAGCTAGGATAGATAACATGCAGGAGGACAACAAACATGATGACGGTGAATTCAATACGTGTTAGAAACTACAAGTAGCATGAAAAAATGTGAATTACTACTACTCTTCATTTCATTTGTTGATTATCTCACCGCAAAAGCCGTAGCAGAGCTTCTCAATCTCATAATACACTACGTGGAGCTGTTTCTGTATGCGGTGGTGATTATCAGGATTAATCTTTGATCGAATGGCATGTGGGGGTTAGCTGAGGTAAGAGTGCTAGTGACAAATAGGGTGATATTGAGGGGTAAAACAAAGTAGAAATTAAGGTAAAAATAAATAAATAAATAAATCCCCACCGAGTTAGTAACTGTCCCCTTATAGTTTTTTCCAGCACTGTAAATTCTTGCTCTCATGCCTATAAATTGAGCTCCTCATTCACAAAACTTTCATCACAACCAAAACCAAACCCCTCTCATCCATTCAGTAGTGCATTTGTTCTTTCATCGATTTTCTCTTCTTTTCGATCAGTAACCAAGTCTGTCCCTTTCTTTCTCTGTTTGATTATGGTTTTGATATCAGTTTACGTTATATAGCTAGATTGACTTACTTACTTGTTTGTGTTTGTATCCTTGCAGGTTCATTTCAATAATCATACCTCAATTTTTATCAGAATTGAACATGAGAAGGACCCACAAGCGCTTGGCTGTCCGGACAAATGTTGACTGGCCAAGGTAAATGCTTCACCGAAGCACTTCAGATTCATTTATGTGGTTTGGTTTATTGGAAGATATGTACTCACCTACAGTAAAATTAGTAATTATCTAGATTGTTGTAATTAGTCTAGATATTATAGAAATAGGTGATTGTTATCTTGATATCTTATCATGATATCATATCCTTACGCGGTTTTACTTCTATAAGTTAAACCATTTTGTATCATTTGAATCACAATTTTTGAGTAAATATACAAGAATATTTTTCTTCATGGTATCAGAGCAGAAATACGACTGCGTCTGAATTCAGTTTTTCTTTCCTGTCGTTTAATTGTTTGAATTTTGAGTGCTCAAGGCAGTCCAGAACTTCCTTCCAGTGGCCGTGAACCGGAATCACACTCATCCCAACGATTGATGACAATTCTACTCAATGACTATAATTATCTTCCTTGGTCGCGCGGTACAGATTGCTCTTGGTGGACGTTCGCGACTAGGTTTCATCAATGGCAAGGAGCATTCGCCTGAACCTAGCACCGATGAATATGACGTGTGGATATCAAGAGATCAAATGGTCATGTCCTAGCTACTACACTCAATGGAATCCAAGATTTTCAAGCTCTTCATTTACTATGAGTCGGCGCTTGAAATGTGGGAGGCGGTGCGTGACATGTATGGTAACCAGAACAACTCTGCCCGGATTTTTCAAATTCATCAGGACATTGTAAACATTCGGCAAGACGGGAAGCCTTTTGTCAATGTATTGGCTCGACTAAAAAGTCTGTGGAATGAGCTCCATGTGCATATACCTCATTGTGTTGATCTTGTGGTTTTGAAAAAGAGGACTGAGGAAGATCGGATATCTCAACTTCCGGCAAGTTTAGGCCCGGAGTTTGAAGATTTTCATCGAAACATTTTATTGACAGATGAATTACCATTGCTTAAGGTGTTGCGTGCAACAATCCAGCGTGAAGAAATTTGTCAGAAAGTAATGTCTCCGGAAGTGTCGAGCGCCACTGAAAATCACGCACATGTGGCGCAAACCAGTCTGGCGAGTTCTGGGAAAAGACTGGAAAATCCGTGGATCGTGTGTACGGGTTTTGCAAAGCTCCTGATCATTCTGTTGACCATTGTTGGAGCCTACATCGGGAGCAAAAATCCAAGTTCGGGGGTAAACAGCGTGGTGACAAGCAACGGGATCACAAAGCGCTTGTTGCGGGTCCAGGCTCGGATTCATTTTCCGCAACTCAGGCTAATTTTTTGAGTGACTTTGCTGCATATCTCCAGGAATGACGTGATAAACCAAGTGAAGCTTCAGAAGCTGCGGCGCTCTTGGGGCAAGTTTCAGGACTCGTGAGTGCTAGACGATCAAATGACATTCAAGGTATTGCACCAATCTTGGCTTGTTCTTTGTTTATTAATTCTATGTGCGATGTTTGGATAGTCGATTAGGGGGTGAAAGATCATGTCTCGAATCGTCTCACCAATATGAAGGATTATGCACATCTCATGTTAGTATTTCCGTGGCTAATGGTAAGGGGGTGTCAGTTGAGGGCAAGGAAAAAATTCAGTTGGTTTCGCCGGTTGTTTCAACTGTGCTATATGTACCTGCTTTTCCTTTGCAGCTATTATCCGTTAAGAAGTTGGTGTCTACACTTGATTGTGAAGTTGTGTTTCAAGCTGATAAAGTGCTTTTTCAGGATCGTCTCACCAAGAAGACGATTGGTAAAGGCTTCCATATGCATGGATTGTATTTTTTTGTCGCAGGTTCTAAATTGGCTGACAAACCAGCGGCAGTGGCATCAGTGAGAGTGTATGATCAGAGTATGCTGTGGCACCAAAGCCTTGCACATCCGTCTTATTTGGTTTAGTCTAAAGTACCTCTGAATTTGTCTAGAAATCTTTGTGCATGTGAAGTATGTTGTGTTGCAAAATCTACAAGATTACCGTTTGATATTTTAGTATCTCAGTCTAATAAATTGTTTGAGTTAGTTCATTCAGACATTTGGGGTCCATTTTTTGAATTTGTGGATGGTTATAAATATGCTGCCACCTTCATTGACGATTTTTCTAGAATGACCTGGATTTATTTGTTAAAGTTTAAAATGAATTGTTTCGGTTTCTAAGATTGTTTCACATGATGGTTGTCAATCAGTTTTATTCGAAATTCCAGATTTTGTGTTCAAATAATGGGACTGAATATATGTCGAATGAGGTACAAAATTATCTTGCAATTAATGGTATTATGCATCAGACGAGTTGTGTTTATACGTCAAAACAAAACGGAGTCACTGAACTCAAGAATATCGATTTATTGGAAAAAACACGGGCTATTATGCTTCATATGAAGGTACCCAAAAGGTTTTGGTCGTTTGGCATTATTACCGCTGCATATTTAATTAATCGTTTGCCAAGTAAAATTCTGAATTTTCAATGTCCATTTGAGTGAGTGTATGGTATGCAACCGAACTTGTCTATCCTGCTAATTTTTGGGTGTGTGTGGTTTGTTCATATTCCAAGTATCTGACGCGATAAGCTTGATCCACATGCTGTAAAGTGTATATTTCTGGGATGCTCGATTAATTAGAAGGGATACAAATGTTATGATTTGGTTACTAAGCGGTTGTACATTAGTCGAGATGTGAAGTTCTTTGAGGCCGAATCATTGTTTCAAGTGTCTTCTGATGATCTGTTTTCACTCATTGCTCCACTGCCTATAAGCACTGCGCCAGTTACAGAGACCGCAGCTAAGGAGCAGGTGCTACTGCCGCTTTCCCCGGCTTCCACCAGGGTGTGGCCTTCAGTCGCAGAGTTTGCATCAGGCTCAGGTTCTCCACCAGAGTTCTTCCTTGTTGCAACCCGGAGCGCGAACATCGCCGGCTAGCTCGTTTGGAGGATTATGCCATTGTTGCTTCTCAACCAAGTCACTACCCGGATGCAACTGAACAGGGTCTCTCACGTTTTTCTGCAGCATTTCAAAGCTATCTTGCGGCTGTGTCAGCAAGTCCAAATCCTGTCACTTTCAGTGAGGCTGTCCAGAAGCCCGAGTGGCAACAAGCAATGGTGGATGAGTTATCGGCATTAGCAGCTAATGAGACTTGGAGCATTACAAAGCTTCCTCCAAGAAAACATATTGTGGGTAGTCGTTGGGTCTTAAAGACTAAGAGTTCAATGCGGATGATTCAATCGAACGATATAAGGCTCGATTGGTGGCTCAGGGGTTTACTCAAAAGTTTGGTATCGACTACAAGGAAACATTTGCACCAATGGCTAAAATGACAACCATTAGTGTGCTTTTGTCTGCTGCCGTTAATTTTGGCTAGGAGTTGTCGCAGTTTGATGTCAAGAATGCGTATTTGCATGGAAAGCTAGACGAAGAGGTTTATATGCGGCTTCCACCAGGTCATCCTCAAGCTTCTGATCCTACATTGGTATGCAAATTGCACAAATCCATTTATGGCTTGAAACAAAGTCCGCGAGCCTGGCATTCGCAACTGAGTAGTGCACTAGAAAGTTTTGGCTTTACGCACAGTTCACCAGATTCATCATTATATATTCAACATAGTGGTGACAAAATTCTTGTGGTACTCATTTATGTTGACGATTTTATTTCAGAGTTGAAAAAGAAACTCCATGTTCGATTTTCGATTACAGATCTTGGAGCGTTGAAATATTTTCTTGGGCTTGAGATGGCGACGTCATCCAAATGATTGTTCCTCAGTCAGTGGAAATACATTCTTGATTTGATGCGTGATGCTGGTATTATTATAAATTCTAAACCTGCACCCACGCGGTTAGATAGTAAATTAAAGCTTCAGGTGCCTGGGAAATTGTTGTTAGTTCGTAATGTATATCAGAAGCTGGTGAGTAAATTGATCTACTTAACCATTACTCGGCCTGATATTGCAATCGCAGTAAGTGTTGTTAGCCAACACATGCATGCTCCTACAATTTATCATATGCAGTTAGTGAAGTGGATTCTTCGATATCTAAAAGGGACTATCGACCGAGGGCTTCTGATGGCCAAACATGGTCATACTAATATGGTCGGGTACACAAATTCCGATTGGGCTGGTAACACTTTGGACCGTCGATCTACTACAGGATATTGGGAGTTCGTTGGCGGCAACCTGGTGTCGTGGAAGAGCAAAAAACAACATGTTGTTGCCCGTTCGAGTACTGAAGCAGAGTATAGAGCAATGGAAACAGCTGCTTGCGAGCTCGTTTGGCTCAAGTCACTACTCGTTGATCTTGGGTGTTTAAGGGGGATACCTATTCCTTTGTTTTGTGATAATCAGGCTGAATGCACATTGCAGCTAATCCTGTGTTTAACGAGAGAACCAAACATATAGAAGTCGACTGCCGTTTCATTCGTCAGCAGGTTCAATCCAAGCTTGTTGTTCCGAATTATGTACGGAGTTCGGATCAATTGGCTGATGTCTTCACCAAGACTTTGCCTACAGCTCAGTATCAACGATTGGTCACAAGCTTGGTTCCATTCATTTGCTGGATCCAGCTTAAGGGGGTATATTGGAAGATATGTACTCGGTTATTATGTACCACGTACAGTAAAATTAGTAATTATCTAGATTGTTGTAATTAGTCTAGAGATTATAGGAAAAGGTGATTGTTATCTTGATATCTTATCATGATATCATATCCTTACGCGGTTTTACTTCTACAAGTTAAACCATTATGTATCATTCGAATCACAATTATTGAGTGAATATATAAGAATATTTTTCTTCATGGTTCTATCGGCTCGCTAGAGAATCATTGGGATAAGGACTGGGACTTGTGTGCCTGTAACCTCTCGTTAGCCATCAGCAGTCCTCCTTAGGCCAACTTTTTCCTGGAAATCCAGCCCGTACCAAACAGCCCCCATGATGTGGAAGTTTGTACCACCCAATTTTGAATCGGGACTCACTATGGAACAAGCCCTTGAACATGATCTAGAGTCGAGGCTCTCCAAGGATCAAGCTCTAGAGCTTGATTTGGACCTGCCGCACATTAATGTTGCTTCAGCCGATGATCGGGGCATAAGAAACCCGTGCCTTAATCGTGGGGATAGGCCAATTGTGAGACTGGAAAGAGACAAGAAATGCCGCGTATCTTTGCTTAGGGGCAGGAGCCCACATTGCCTCCGGCGATTGAGTACTCCAAACTCATTATGCGACCTGGTTCTGTCCTAGCTGGTCGTGTTAATAACTAGGCAATAATCGACCCAGCAAGGAATGCAACTTGCTTTCGACCACTGACGTTTTGCAGTGTGCACAAAAATTCTGGGTTTCTAAGGCTGCTAGATATTATTGGCAGCGAACATAACACCCAAGTTGAGGTTACCCATCCCTTCTCCATAATAACACACAGGTGAACGTCGAACATACTAAATACATCACTAGACTTTGTAATTAAATTCCATTTTTTATATGATATAATTCATTGAATTAACTCTATCTTTACCTAGGTACAATAATTGTGTTTTGGAGTTCCTCCCACAGAAAACTTGATAGTTTTCAGGCTTGACTATCGGGACTCTTTTGTCACTCCACCACCTCCAATACTAAGTTTCCCTGACCCTCCCGCTTGTCCATCACCAAATCCTCCCGCCACTCCCCCGAACTCTCGGAACGCTCCAACTCGTCCTGCTCCCGTTCTCATCCACCCTTCTCCAGCAGCAGTAGGTTCACCAAATTTCATTGCTCATCCTCCTCTACCTGCTCGGATGGGCATTCATCAACCTCTACATTTCCCAAGCCCAATCGCTCCTCCTCGTCCACCTCCTCAGCCTACTGATCATGTTGCCTTGCCACCTCCACTTCCATCTTCTCATTTGGAATTTTATCGGCCAGTCGGTTCCCTAAACTCATTCTCTCATCTGCAACCCCCTCTGCTGGGTTTCTATCACCCTGTCGGTTCGCCAAGCCGTTTCACTCGGCCTCCTCCACCTCCGCATGTGGGTTTCTATCAACCTACAGACGCGTCAAACCCGCCTCCTGCTCGTCCTTCTCCACCAACTCATCAGGGTTTTCAGCAGCCCATAGGTCCAAGCAGTCCCGCCCCTAAACCTGTGGAATACCAAGAGAAATTCTGTGATGAGTGCGGGAAATCTCTAGAAAATCTTGATTGGTATCTTTACAGGTGAATAAATCATTTCATGTAACAAATTTAAGAAATGATTAACAAAATGGTTTAACTTCTGCAGACATAAATTTTAATTTGATCTGTACTTTGTGCAGGAGCAAAATATTCTGCAGCTAGCGTTGCCGCTATGATAACACTCTGGATCCAGTTCTCCTGCAAAAACCAATGGATTCCATGGGCTCTTCTTCTGGTGGCGATAATGTCGCTGATATGATCTTTAATCTTTTTGAAGTTCCCTTGGAATCGCGTCCTTCAAGTAGCCATAATAATAAGGAGGATCAGAAAGGCAATGGTGTTGCAGTCTAAGATGAGAATGATGAAGAAAACCCTCCTGAGGAGGAATTCCCTTGGAAAGACAAGGGAAAAGGGATTCTCTACATGGGCGGATGGATCTTCCGTGGCCACAACCTCCATTGCCACCACCGTGGATTTCCTGCTGATGCTTGTGTTACCATCTGGGCTTGTTTTAATTAATTTTTGAATGAATTTAATGTGTAGTAATAATGTCTGAGTGGTGTTGAATATTTGATAATTAATGTTGAAAATTCAGCTTCTGACTGAAGTTATATATATTAACACAGCAAAAAATATTCAAATTAAATTAGTTCAAAAGTAACTCATTCAACTCCCAATTAAACAACTACTAGTATTACCATCAAAAGATAAGTTCAACAATTCAACTCATACTTTCCCAAAATCAAATTTACCTTCTTCCGGAATCATTTGCTCTTCATTACTTCTTTCTCTTCCTTTTCAGCCTCTGCTGCCTTCTACAACCTGGCATCGATGTGGCGTGCATTCATCCTCTCCAATCGCAGCTTGTCATAGGCTTTGAATGACTTCAGCTCTTCTGTAACCTTAACAAGCTCCACTGATGGTTTGTCAGCAACAATAGGCATTGTTGCTGTTGCGTTCTTTAACTGTGAAGTTAAGGAATTTCTCTTTTTTCTTTTAATTGGTTTTGTTCTTTGGGACAAGCTTATGGTGGTTATGATGAGTTTGTCATTGTATTTTGCTGGAAAGATGCCTTCTTGAATGATTTTGGAAGGATATTTTAAGGCTGTGATTTCGAATGAAATTTTCCATTCTTGATTGTCTTTAGTACTTCTTATCTTTATTATTAACCAAGGCAAGACAGAGAACCAACTACAATGCCAACAGAAATCGAGATAAATATGTCTCTTACTCTTACTCTAATTCAAAAGAAAAAGAGGGTAATTAGTTGATTCTTTGTACTATAATTTTGTTAAAAGTACCATTTTTCAGATGTCACAGAATAGAATTCACAGTAAAAACTCCAAGATTCTTATTTTATAAATTACTCAAATATTACAAAAATGAAAGATGATTTTTTTCTTTTTTTTTACAATGAAAAAGGTCAAAGACTAGATGAGACCTATTGGTTTTAAGCGGGAAGTGTCCATGCTGGTTACTAGAAATCCTAACTGCAAGAAACCACCATTCTGATTGTAGCATTCCCCAAAGATCTTGATGTACTTATACAGGTTCTCAAGTCTTCATCACATGCAACTAAAATCCACTCATTGTCTTCATCCAGATATTTAATTATGAAACTTCCAACTTTTAACTTGAGTCGAATTGCCACTTTCTCCTCCAGTTCCAACTTTGTTGATGAAAGTGAAAGATGGAACTTAATAAGAATGTCACCTTCATATGAAACCTTTACCATGATGCTGCTTCCATCAGGCACTGATTTCCCATCGTGTAATGCTCTTGTCTTACAAGATGAGTCCTTTTTATGATGCACAACAAGGTTGGAAACTGACTCATATTCCATCCTTTGTTCTCTGCCATTTCCCTGAATGGATTCATGGGGAGTAGTAGTACTACTATTACGTTTCTTTGTTTTACAGGGTGGCCATCTGAATATGCCATGCTTCCGACATATACGTTTTAATGTAGACCGACTGACTGCAAAATGACAGGTCCAGGTTTAGGACCATAGATATCAAAGAGAAAAGAAAATTTTGTTATAGCAAGATTTGAACCTGACCTCCAAGAAGGCTTGCAACATCTTTAAGTTTTTTATCAGAATAATGGTGAAGAATACTGCAGTCGATTCCATATTCTTCATCCAATTTCCTTACTACTCTAGTCTTCAAAGAGTTAGTGTCAGCTTGATCTCTATTGTTGATGTCATCTAATACCAGTGGTTGTTGTTGAGACGATGAATCTAGCTGCAGTTCTGTGACTGGGGATCTAATCCTAGGTGGAGATCTGTTGCGTGCATTACTTTCTGCTTCAACCATGTCCGGCTGCCTTGTTATGCCGAATGGGGACTCTTCGCCAGAGGCCGCATGTTTCTGAAAACTCTGACTCGGGCTCTGGTCAAGTACCATTCCTGCTTGCTGAGAAGATGAATCTGGTTGCCCAACAACAATCATCTCTGGAGAAACCCAAAGTGCAGAGTCAGTATTTATATGTTCTCTTGCATTGTCAGTTTCCTGCATGTTGATTATGATTGAGATTAATTTCACTAAGAAAACCATTGAAGGGAAAATATGGTTATGAGATACTATCAAAAGTAGTCTTTGACTAAAGTAGTATAGATTTGAAACTCTAACACAGGCCAAACTGCAGTTCAGGATCCGAGTTTCTTTTAAAAATTTTGATACAAAATATACGGAACTTGTTCATCCTTGTGGCTCTTTTCCTAGACCCACAGCAGGGAAGAGCTATGAAGAGTTCAAGTGCTCTTTAAGAACCCTCTGGAATTTTTTCTTTCAAAGGATATGTGCTATGCTTAACATTCAGAGTCAGGATCCAGTGAAGACACTGAAGAATCCATGTCCCATTGTCCCTCAAACCTAATACTAAGCTGTTATTGATGTAGGAGCTGCATATGTCAATGATCGAGTGAAGGGATGAGTCAGGCCAGTCAGTCCACTATGCTAGAGAAATTTAGACGGCTGCATACATCGTTCATCCTTTCAAGTTAGTACAATATCAACAAGAATCATTCTTTGTATTGCAGTCTAGTCTTTGTGCAACTGAGTTCAGCAATCCCTTACTTCCCTCCTTCCCAAGGAAAAAAGGCAGCTCGGGGCATACAAGTTCCCTCGTGCAGGTTTAACTTACCATTTCATGGAGAAAGGGGGGCAACCGGTGCATAAAGGTTTCGGCCACTAAAGCTGATGTATGCAGCCTAATGTGTAGTTATTTCTGCGACTCAAACCCCCCAAGGTCAGATGGCAACAGCTCTTTCACCTGAGCCAACACTCCCCTTTACTTACACATCGAAACCCTTTCCAATTTTCAGTCACATAATTTCCATCTCATATGAAGCTATTTCTAAAGATAACTTACCTTAGTGAACAAATGCCCAATTTCATACACATAAATCTTTGCTCAAAATAAATGCCCAATTTCATGATTTGTAGTTCTAAAATAGGGTGCAGAAATTAGAAACAAGCAGCACAACACGTGCACTCTTAGAGATATTAAGAGAGAGAACTACCTGGTTGCCTTTGCTGGATAATAATGCAGATTTTGCTCTGTCCCCATCCAATGGCTTTGACAACAAAACTACAAGCACAAACACCATATTCAAATGTGGAAGTGAAACAAAGCAGCTTAGGATAAAGTAGAAGATCAAGAAAAGCATCATCTGAATGAGCACAGTAAACATGTTGATCAGTATCAAAAACCAAACCTCGCTCGCAAAAATTGAGCCTTGCTGTCCCGCCTCTAAGTCTCAAGGCTGCGTAATCATAAGCAGAAGCTGCAGCCTCGGCAGTATCAAATGTGCCTAGCCAAATTCTGGATCCACGGATCGGATCACGAATTTCAGCAACCCACTTGCCCCATGGTCTCTGCCTTACTCCTCTGTACAATCTTCTTATTTGGTTTCCTAACATAAATTTATAACAGGCTAACAGCCAATTAAGAAAATAAGTAACCCTTTTATCAGAATTGCCGAATTGTACATTCAGAATGCCGAATGGTCAATTCAATTCACACTTCATACTCTACTCTGAACAATACAAATATTGAAAATATGGGGTTTGCAAAAGCATTCCAGCAACATATATGAACTACACACATCAGTTCATCGAGGGTTCACCTTCATAAGCTGCTAAAACTTCAGCGCTAGGACCGTATTGGTTGATGGCTCTCTCCATAGCCCTTCAATCACAAAGACAAATGCTCTACCGGGCTGCAAAATCTGAATGGATTCCAAGTATTTTGCACCTTGGCACAACTGGAAATGAAATTCGATTTTCTAACAAATGGTCTGCTATGCTGTAAAATCTGAAAATCCCAATCACCATGATTAGGAGAAATGAACACAATCCAAAAGGTAAAGAAAAAGATCATTCTTAAGCAGGAACAAACTAACCAGAGAAAGCTTCGTTGCTTGCGCAATTATATGAAGGAACAAGGAATTGTTATGCCATTTGAACTGAGCGAAAAAGCACAACTATCAATCAACAAGCTAAAGAAAAAGATCATTCTTGATTTTGAAATGGCTGGGAGTAGTACTAAAAAAAATCCAAGAATAGCCAAAGGTTCATTGGGTTCGGGAAGGCTACTAGGTCAAAATTTGAGGCGCCGTGTTACAAACCCCGCTAACGACCGAATTATTTGTTGACATCTTCAACTCATGAGTTCATAGAGTTCAGAGAGTTTATAGAAGTCAACCACTTCGAGGCTTTAAGTCCTAAAATGTCGGCCGAACCTAGACTTTCTAATCTGCTAGTTTTCACCCGCATCTTTTTTATATTTTTAATAAATTATATTACATTAATTAAATAATTTTTCTTACCAATCACCTTTTCCCAAATTTTTAATAGGAAATAAATGATCAATTATATTAAATGTATACATGATAAAAATTTAAAATAAATTTTTTTTTTGCTACGATAAAATAAAATTATATTAAATGTATACCTGATAAAAAAATTTGTTAAATAAAATGGTAAGAAATTTAATTTTCAACTTTAGAAATACATTTGTTCAATATTATTGTTAAAATATTGGGAGTAGTACGAGAATACTCACCACTTGCTAGCTTTGGGGGTTCTGGTTAAAAACGATATTATTAAGCACCAAACCTTTTTATTAGTCATTTTGGACGATTTTACTATTGAATAACTACTGCAATTAATATATAGTTATGGACCTTTTGTGTAATTATATAAAATTTCCTGCCCCTGCCCCTCAATTGCTATTTCTCGCCCTCTTTTTTACTTGTCTCGCCTATTTTTGGACCATTTTCCCCCCTCTTTTACTTGTCCTGTCCCCTCCCCCCCCCCCCCCCTTTAAATTATTTTACCCTTTTGGTACTGAGTAAAATGGGAGGCAAGAAATACCAATGCCCTATTATTCCCTTGTACACTTTGGACAGTAAGAAGGAACACATTAATGAGGACATCATAATAGATCATCCTCAACCAAATGAAGAAGCAGCATGCGCCACTTCTCCCTCTCCCAGCTCACATGCGCATTTCCCCGGGGAGCCTTTACGCAAATCAGTGAGAAATCAGGCTATTGTGGACTCCAATTTCTAAAAGAGATATGTTAATAGATGTAGTTGGTCCAATGATAAGATCTAGGACAAAAGAATTTTGAAGAAATTTTGAAGTTGTTGATCGAGTCTGAGCCCCAACAGGCTCAAATCCATTTACCATCTCGAGTATGAGAGAAGATTCCTTCAATTAACGTAGATGATAATCTAAACCCATAATAAAGGTTGAAAATTAGGTTAAAAAGTTAAAGGTCAAACTGTGAAGGCCCATAGCTATCCCTAAACCCATTTGAGACCCTTATCTCTTCCTATAAGATTTATACCTTTATTTCATTAGAACTTTTGAAGGTTTCAAGAGTCTATCATATTTCTAATATGATATACTGAGTTTGCCCTTATAGATTAGAATTTTATTTGATTGTAATTATGCTCTAGCATTGACCGAAATTATGAGGACAAACTAAAGTCATAATAGGAATTGTTTTTCAATCTCTAAATCATCAGATTTTGAGATTACTTTTTTAGAACAAGAAGAGAATATCATTGTAAGCCTATGAATAGGCCATGCGCATGACTTCTATAGTACGTTTGGTTGAATTATTGAAATTAAATCTCTTTCTGAGTGATATTGCGAGATCGTGAGTTGTCATTGCGAGGAAACCACAAAACATTTTTCTTTGGATAATAGCGTAAGTTGACTATCATACTACGTTCTCAAGGAGAGACGAACCAATCACAGAGTCATTCATCTATCTTCCTACTAGTTACACGTAAGGAAGCTAAAAGAAACATGTGCCCCAATGCTTAATTGTTTCTGCCAATTAATTCCTCACGATCAAGATAACACAGAGAATGGTTAGCAAGATTGGACAACCCTAAGCAAATCCTTTGAGAGCAACTAATCCGACAGCTAGACTACCATCGGTAACTTGTTCCTTGAACGAGACGCATCAGTTTGGTATCAGAGCTAAAAGGTTGTGTTTTTCTATTTTGTTATCTTTTTGAATATTTTATTTTGATTTTTGATTTTTGGTCCGTTGGTGCGAGATTTGTCCGGTTTCAATCCAAATATCCTGTGGTTTGAGTCTTTTTGTGTTTTAGGTTTTTTGCAATCCTCTAGGATAGTCCCTCTAGGTTTCGAATAGGATTTTATGCCAATCTGGTGGAAAAAAATTCGTTTTGACCCTAGAAAATCAGTCTAAGAGTCAGCGTAATTTTTGGACAAACATTCCCCTACGCAATTTGTCTGGTTTTTGTGCGATTTTTTTGAGTCCTTTGTTTTTGAAAAGTTGTTATCTGTCAAATTTGACTTGTTTTAGATGTTTTCTGATAGGTAGTACGAGTTTTGGAAATTCATAGGTCAAAAATCATATTTTTATACTTGGTGCAACGAGAATCACGGAGTTCACAGATCTGAGGTTAGTAGGTTTTCTTTTAAGGTTCGAATGTGATCTTGTAAGAATACTTGAAGTCTAAGACATAGTTCTCTTGTTAAGTACCTAATATTGAATTCTCCTTAACTCTTAATTGATAGTTTAAAACTTTTGGAAAAGTCTAACGTATTTGAGAAGAGACAAGAGTTAAAGATCCAACTTAAAAGATCGTGACAAAATCCTATAAATTCAAAGATGTCTGGCAGAGTAAGAAAAAGACAAGTCAAAAGAAGTTGCTCCATGTTAGTATGGAAGCAAACGGAGTTCTAATATAGAAATGATCACACCTAAGTGAGCAACAAAGGGAGTAAGGAAGAAAAACTAAGTCCCCCTGCATGATTTTACCCGTAGTGTGTGTATAAACTTCTTCCTCTCATCTGGTAGTTAAGCTCGTATTCTAGAGATCACAATTTGACTGCAAAAGATTACCAACTGATTTTGGTGTTGGTGTGTTTCCGTGTGACTTTATAAGCATCTACTCATATTTAGTATTTGTTTTAAGGTGTAAATCCATTTTTGGTCCCCCTTAATAAGGGTTATTCCGGTTTTGATCCTTCTTTTATTTTGGTCACTAATACTAGTCCCACTTAAATTATTTTTTGGTAATTATAATTATTTTTTAAGAAAAAGTTTAGAAGATAACAGATTAACTCATTTGATCGCTAGTCAAACCAACTTTTTTCTTAACCATGAATTATACTATAATTTGTTCAACCGATTTTATGATCTGGATCCTCATGAATTTAACCCATTTAAGGTTTCGGCCATCATTTTGGATTGTAAGTCGATCTAAATGGGTTAAATATTAATGAGAAATCGAGTCATAAATTAGATTGAAAAAATCATGGTACAAATCATGGTGAAGAAAAAATTAGGTTTGACTAGTGATCAACTGAGTTAACCCGTTATCTTCTAAACTTTTTCGAAAAAAATGACTATAATTGCCAAAAAAATAATTAATTGGGACTAATATTGGTGAGCAAAATAAAAGAATGACCAAAACTGGAACAACCCCTATTAAAGGGGGTCGAAAATGGATTTAAGCCTTGTTCTAATAAGTCACCTTTGTTTGTCTTAGACTTTTACTTTTTGTTGGGTTTTTCTTTTCAATACTAAATTCAGTTTGGTGTTAGTTTGGTTTTCTATTTATTTTTTATATCAGTTTGTGTCAGATTTGTGTCTTCTTTTGTGCAGTAGTGTGTCGGTTTAGAGTCATTTAGGTTCAGTTTGTTATTTTTGTGTTTTCGTGAGTCAGTTGAAAAGGTACCATTATGTTCACACCTCCATAAAGGAATCTGTTAGACTTTGGGAGCTAGCTGAAAGGAAGATAACCCAGTAAAGAGCATTGTGTTAGAGTTGAATACATAAGCTATGCTTGTATTATACATTTTCCCAGATAATATATCGATTTATGTTTTGGTTATATTTTGTTGTGCATTATTTGTCAATTTATATTATGTAGTTAGATGATGAGGTGTCTTGTGTGACACAGTAGATCTCATCATTGGTTAAAAGACATAATATATAAATGAGGTTCGTAATCGAGACAGTTTTGGACAAACTGTCGGTTTAGGTTATTATGTGATTCAGATAATTGGTTTGTCTAAATTGATTGAATCATATAGATATGTCTGGGGCGTATTGAACTTGACCATTTAGAATGATTGGTCTTGTACTGATTTAATAGTCAAATCGTTCTTAGTATTCTATCTCTTAATCCCTAGACTTGAGCGGGTATGAGGATTAGACATAGTGTACGTTGATCTGCCAATGGGTGAGGTCAATTGTGGCCAATAGTCTCGATGGGTTGGGTGTGCGTGCTTAGTTACTTGGTATGTTGCTGCTTGTTGAAAAGAAACCATGTACCGGTGCGTCCGGGGTGATGGTGCTCCCGAGATGAGTTCATTATATTTATTATTCTAAACCCAGCTGGTGGACTTATGTCCGGTATAGTAAAAAGGTCGAGTGGTACTAGTATCGGAATTAAAGAAATTAATTAATTAATTTGTCAGTAAATTAATAAATTAACGAGCACTATATCTTTGATATGGGGAGATTATGAATAAATTAATTAAGTTGTTCCGGAAGCAATTCTGGTGTAGGATGGTAATGCCAAAATTAATTCGTTAATGGTACGATTAATTTTCTAATGGGTTGATTGAATAAGGAGAATTAATTAATTAATTAATTAATTATTCCAAAGGGTTAATTAAGTAATTAACAAAGTGGAATTAATTAATTAATTAAGTCTTAAGTTTCAATTAAAATTAGAAAATCCTAGAGATTAGGAAATCTTATTGGATTTGGTTTATCCTATTAGATTGGTTACCTAATTGGATTTGAAAACTAATTGATTACCTAAACCCATTAGGAAGACCAATCCTAAACCAACTTGGGGTCTCTCTTGTAACTTTATATATAGACAAGGGATTAGCTATTACACAATACACAATTCATAAGTTTTCAAGACAAGAAAACTAGAGAGAGAAAATCCTAGAGAGAGAAATAATTTATCTCTCTTAAAGTCGGATTTTAAACTCAAAGGCTGCCGTTTTTTTTCTCCTTTGGCCGGCCAGTTTTTGGTGTCGCTTGGGAGGACCTCAGGCGGCGTATGAGTTCTCTCGGAGCCCAGGTGGCGCGTGTTTGTCACGCGCTTGAGGTGGCGGTGGTTTGCTGAATTTTCTGGCAACCCAGTTGTGGTGGTTAGCTGATCAATTGCTCGTTAGATTGTTTCCCACACAACATACGATCAAAGTCTTGAGGCATACAAGAGAATCACCTGAGTTTACGCTTCAATAGGTAATTCTTATATTTTCGCTTTTAATTAAGAATATATTTGTTGCGTGATAAATTGAATAAGTACATACCAAGATCCTGCGCAATGTTATTTCAAGCAAGGATTGGAATAGCGATTGTGCTAGCATCTAGGCCTGGTCAGAGATTTTGATTCTGGAATGCATAGCACGAAAGTGAGTCTTTGGCTAGGCCCGGGCAGATAATCTTTCAATTGGTATCAAAGCCTGGTTTTGGGTTTTGTGCTTGTTCAATTTATTACATGATTTTATTTGAAGGTGGTTAAGTAATCCCGATTATTATGGTTACGTTTGTATGGGTTTTAATTAAACTCCAGGACATGTCCGGATTTGATTTTATTATGAATATTTGTAATAGTATAACCACGTGCTGAAAGTCGTGTAGGATTAGATAAAATCTGTATTAGGATTTTTTCTATGTAATTTTTTATTTTTAATTTTCCTAGAAAGCCTTTTAGTAGGAGAATTAGTTTTTTGTAATCGAATGCGTTATGGTGGGCAACTTGAATTCGTAGGTTTTGGGTTATCGTTAATTCGTAGAAACCCAGGAAAATCCAGAACGAATTGCAAAAAGACCAAATAGCATAGAAGAAGTGAATGAGAGATTGGAGGACGGGGGCGGCGCCGGCACTGGCGACCATAGACGCCAACACCGCTGCCGCGCAGCGCAACAGATTTGCTGTGCGCGGCACCCTATATGCGTGCTGCTCGTGCGGCCTATTTGGGTCACGTTTTGGCCTGTTTTTCCTCTAAATTTCATTTTTTTAAAGATCAAGACTCAATCCATCGAGTTGCGTGGCGGGACACGAGATCAAGGCAGAAGATGGAAGCAAATAAAACCATAATAGTCGGGAAATTTAATTTTTGCATTTATTTCCCGTATTTATTGTTTTAATTTTTGTGCTTTAATTTTTTGTGCTGTATTTTAAATGCATGATTTTAAAGCATGATGGTTTTATGTTTGCATATAACTTAGGGTTAGTTAATTGCATGTTAAAACTAGAAAAACCCTCAATTTAGAAATCTAAGTGGGAGCGGGTTGGTTTAATATCCCCACGGCCACCATTACGAGTTCATATGCGATGTGGGTGGACTTGCGCGTTGGCATTAGGGCCTTCCTCCATTTAGATGAGTCCAACCACGAGATCGCTAGATTATGAGTTTCTAAGTAAGATGACTAGAGTAAATTTAACTAAGAGAAATGTGATACCCTTTCCATCTGAGGCGCACTATCCTGAGGTAACAAGCTCAGAATTCACGTAATGGCACACACTTAGTGTATGATCTGCAGTATCCCTCCCATCGAGGTTACGCTGCTCAATAGATATTTTGGTCAGATAGTGTAGTTAATGAACGTGGTTCTTCTCAAACGAATGTGGGTTGGCGTAAACGTCCACACTATCGTGGCTTGCGATAATTTCGGTGAATGAGATGTTGGTGGATTAAAATTATTATTTTGAGGGAAGTCAATAATTGTTAGAATTTTCTTGTTTTCGAAATTCTAGATTTCATAACTTAAACATTGTCCGTTTATTTAATTTACAGTATTCGATATGGCATTCAACCCCTTAGCTACTATATTGAAAGACAATAAATGAACTGGACCTAATTATGTCGACTGGAGTCGTAACTTGGACATTGTCCTGACGGTTGAGCAGTACAAGTTTGTGCTCACTGAAGTTTGTCCATATGTGCCAATGAGAAATCTCCTCAAGAGGATAGGGATGCCTATAATAGGTGGAGAAAAGCGGATGAGATGGCGCGGTGTTACATTCTGGCCTCTGTGCCGAAGGTGCTGCAACATCAGCTTCATCCCATGATCTATGCGTTCAATATGATGGCTCACATGAGAGAGATGTTCACTCATCAAGGCAGGACAGTGAGGCAAGCAGCCATGAGGAAGTTAATGAACACCAAAATGGCTGAAGACAGGTCGGTGAGAGATCATGTGCTTCACATGATCAGTAACATCAACGAGATAGAGATGTTGGGAGGTGAAATAGACCCAGAAAGTCAGATAGATATCATCCTCCAGAGCTTACCCTCAAATTTTGAGCAGTTTCGGGTCAACTATAACATGAATCAAAGAGTTTACACTCTACCCGAGCTCTTAAAAAATTTGGTGTCGGCAGAAGGCATCTTCCACGAGAAGAAGCAAGCTTTGGTCACAGTGAAGGCTTCAAGTTCTTCTTCTACGCCTAAAGGCAAGAAGAATAAGAAGAAGAAGAAGAATGCCAAGAAACATACTGCCAAGCCTGAAGTCGCAAAGAAGAGCAAGCCCAAAGGCAAGTGCTTCAGATGTGGGAGATAGGACACTAGAAAGCGGATTGTCCAAAGCCTAAAGGTACGATAGTTTCTGCCCTAATTACTGAGACATGTTTAGCGGTGATTCCCACAGATACTTGGTGTGTGGATTCAGGTGCCACTGATCATATTTGTAATTCTTTGCAGGGGTTCTAAGTAACCCGGAAGCTCAGAAAGGGCGAGCTTGACATCTACTTGGGTGACACTACAAGAGTGTCAATGGAAGCTATGGGAGTGGTTACTCTGATTTTCGAGAATTGTATATTAGAGTTAGTTAATTGTCTTTATGTATCGAGTTTTAGAAAGAACCTTGTTTCCGTTTCTAATCTCTTAAAGAACGGTTATAAGTTTATTTTTTCTGATGATTCTGTTGTTATTAGAAAAGATGGCAAACTTATTTATTCTGGTTCATTGGCTGAAAATTTGTTTATAATTAAATCAAACTCTCTTATTGTGCAAAATATAGAGATAGATAGCGCGTCATCTAACAGTAATAAGAGGAAAGAACCTTCTAAAACGAATCAAACCTACCTTTGGCATCTCAGGCTAGGTCATATAAATCTTAGTAGGATTCAAAGGTTGGTCAATGATGGACCTTTAAGTTCATTAGAGATTGACAGTTATTCAACCTGCGAATCTTGCTTGGAAAGTAAGATGACAAAGAGACCTTATAAGGCAAAAGGTTATAGAGCCAAAGAAGTATTAGAATTGATTCATTCTGACTTGTGTGGACCAATGATGGTCCAAACACGAGGTGGGTTTAAGTATTTCCAGACGTTCACGAATGATTACTCAAGGTACGGGTACATTTACCTAATGCACCACAAGTCCGAGTGCTTTGGCAAGTTCAAAGAGTTTCGGGCAGATGTGGAGAAGTATCATGGTGAAAGTATCAAGACACTGCGATCAAATCGTGGTGGGGAGTACCTGTCCCATAATTTTTTAGAATACCTCTGTGAGGTCGGAATTCAGTCTCAGTTGTCTACACTTGGCATGCCACAATAGAACGGTGTAGCAGAAAGAAGGAGTTGAACTCTTATGGAAATGGTTAGGTCAATGATGAGCTATAGTGATTTGACGAGTTCGTTATGGGGACATGCCTTAGAAACAGCAATGTACATCCTTAATCTTGTACCATCTAAAATCGTTCCTTCAACCCCAGTAGAGTTGTGGAACAGGCGTAAGCCCAGTCTAAGACATCTCAGAATTTGGGGTTGCCCAGCACATGTGCTTAAGGCAGATACGGCTAAGTTAGATGCGAGAACTGAAGTAATCCTGTTTGTAGGTTATCCTAGAGGAACGAAAGGTGGTCTGTTTTATAGTACTAAAGATCAAAAAGTGGTGGTTAGTACCAACGCTAGATTTTTAGAGGATGACTATATTCTAGATCACAAACCCAAGAGCAAGATAGTACTAGAAGAGCTTAGGAGACAAACTGATAATCCTGATACACCAGCACAAGTAGATACACCACACACTGCACAAGATATCACAGATGATTCGCCTACACAGGTGGTGCCTCGTTGTAGTGAGAGGGTTATGAGACAGCCCGACAGGTTCATTGGCATGGGAGAGGCCTCAGACCTAGTCCCAGGCGCGTCGGAACCTGACCCAGTTAACTATAATGAGGCTCTCTGAGATAAAGATGCAGAATCTTAGCGTAAAGTAATGATATCTGAGATGGGGTCGATGGTCCACAATCAATTCTGGGAGCTTGTGGACCTACCTGATGGTTTTAAACCCATTGGATGTAAGTGGGTCTACAAATGCAAGAGATGACCTAACGGAAAGGTTGAAACCTTTAAAGCTAGGCTGGTGGCGAAGGGGTATACTCAGAAAGAGGGAATCAATTATAAGGAAACCTTCTCCCCGATAGCCATGCTTAAGTCAATCTGGATTCTCTTGGCCATAGCTGCTCATTTAGATTATGAGATATGACAGATGGATGTTAAGACAGCTTTCCTTAACGGAAGTCTTGAGGAAACCATCTTCATACAGCAACCAGAGTGATTCATTGAAAAAGGCCAAGAGCATAAGGTTTGCAGGCTTAAGAAGTCCATTTACGGACTTAAGAAGGCATCCAGATCTTGGAACATCCGATTTGATGAGGTACTCCAGTCTTACGGATTTACTCAGCGTCCAGATGAGCAATGTGTATATCGCAGACATGATGGAAACTCGGTGGTTTTTCTTATGCTTTACGTAGATGACATTCTATTGAAGGAAAACAGAACAAGCCCAGGCTAAATCGAAAACCTCACTTTCGTGCAATGCATTCCAGAATCGGAAGCTTTCGACTAAGCTCAGGCTCAAATTTATTTTCCCATGAACGGATCTAGACTTATACTTATTTAATTTATTAATCGGGACACAAAAGATACAATCTTTAATTAAAGTGGAAAGTTCAAAAGATTATACCTTTGAAGCGTGTCCCTAGCAATAAGAAAACCAAAGGTGAAAATCTTGCTGTTTACCGCCCGTGACCAATCACGAGAGAATCCTGATAACAACTCTGTCTCTACCTCGAAATCATGTGGGAGACTATCCAAAAGGTAGCTAAGACACTAAGGAAGATATCCATATGAGACCCACTTCCAAAAACTCGTCAGATCCTCAGCAGATAGTTGCCCGAAGATTACTGCACGTATTTACCGCCTGACTGCGCAATCCACTCGAAATCCGAAGAATAACTCCAATTCGACTCTGAAATAGTGTGGGCTAGTGTCTACAGAGTAGCCCAAGGCAAAACGAAGAAATCCCAAGAAACCCACTTCAAGAATCACACAAATCTGAAAAAACATATTTTGCCCGGGAACTTAACCCAATATTAAAATCCACACCAAAAGTGTCTGGAATGTGTTCCTGCTCGTAGATCTAGACTCTAGCGATCTAAGAAGATCAAGCAAGAGGATCAACACAACAATAATTAACAAACCCACTTCAAAAGGAGCAAAGCTGCCCCGAAAATAAACGAAACGCCGGTCGATCTATTTCCGGAGAACAAAACCTGGCGGCTGAGAAAACCAATCAAAGGCAGCAGCTTTTTACTCCAAAAATGGTGATCTAGGATTCTCTAGGTTATGGGCTTTTAGGATTCTCGAAGAAGAAAGCTCCAAAGTCGACTTCGAAAGAAAAACTACTAAGAAAGTTGAGAGCTTCTCTTTATAGACTTAACTTTCTCTCACTATGCAAATGCCTCTAAGGTTTCTAATGTCTTGTAAATTGCCTAACAAGGGATATTTATAGTGAGCTTCTAAGAAGACCTAATGGGCTTTTGAGTTGGGCCTTTTAGTTTGACTTTCGTTGACCCCTTAGTCTTTCCTAGACTAGTAAACTCCAATCGATCCTTTTGAATTAAATCCTTAACCCACTTCGTTAATTTAATTTAATCGAACCCTTTGGATTAATTAATTCATATAGAATTAATTTTATTAATCCACTTTGTCAATTAAATATTAATTAAACCTTTAGAATTAATTAATTCACTTTATTGATTAGTCAAATACATAATTAGTCGTACCACTAACGGACCAATTATGGAACTACCGCTCAAAAACGACTTTACATCGCGCCACTATATTTTCTTCTATCTCCCCACATTAAAGATCTAGTGCTCGTCGGTTTATCAATTTACTGACAAACTAATTCACCGACTTCTTGGTATCCGAAATTAGTACCACTCGACCTTTTTATTATACTGGACATAAAGTCCACCTGCTGGGTTTAATATAACAAACCTTTCGAGCTCACATCGGGAGCACCATCAACCCGACGAACCGGTACATGGATTTCTCCGACTAGCAATGGCAAGTAAGAAGCTAAACACCGCATACCCAACCGACCGAGGTATAGGCCTCAATTGACCGTACTCTTTGGCAAATCAAAGCATACGATATCCAACTCTCACGCCCGTCCAAATCTCAGGATTGAGAGACAGAATACTAAGACCGAATTGACTACGCCGATCAGTATAAGTCAATTCTATCCAAACTGGTCGTGTTCAATATGCCCGGGCATATCCGTGTGATATTAGTCTAGATAAACCAATTTCCAAACCACACAATAACCTATACCGATAGTATGTTCAGACTATCTCAGTTACGAGCATACTTTTAATATATCAATACTTTAACCAATAACGGTATCTACTTTGTCATTTCACACCCCGTTATCTAGTTCTATGATATAATAGAATAATTTAATACTGAAACAAAATGATATGACATCTGTGGATATTAGTTTTTTATACAAGCCATAGCTTCTCTGTATTCAAAACTAACAATCTCCCACTAATACAAAGCTAGAAGTACAAAAACTGTCCAACCCACTATTACACTGCTATCATAATGAAATCTACTGAACACCTTTAAGCTCACTCACATGGCTCCCTCAAGAATCTAACTCTCATGCCCTCCACATGTCTCTCAAAGACCTTTGGGGTCAATGGCTTTGTGAAAGGATCTGCAAGGTTGTCATCTGATGCTATCTTGGCCACGATCATGTCTCACCTCTTTACGATCTCTCGTATCAGGTGGTACTTGCTCTCTATGTGTTTACTCGCTTTATGGGCTCGTGCTTCCCTCGAGTTAGCAACTGCACAATTGTTATCACAGTAAACTGTGATAGACCTAGGCAACTTAGGAACCACATCTAAGTCCATCAGGAAGCTCCGGAGCCATACAGGTTCTTTCGCTGCCTCTGATTCGGCAACGTACTCAGCCTCCATGGTGGAGTCCGCCACGCATTTCTGCTTGACACTCCGCCATACTATTGCTCCACCTCCTAGAGTAAACACAAACCCAGAGGTAGACTTACTCTTGTCCATATCACTTTGAAAGTCCGAATCTTTGTAACCTAATGGTACAAGCTTCTGCGCTCTATAAACTAGGACATAATCTATCGTCCTGCGCAAGTAATTGAGAATGCATTTTACTGCCTCCCAGTGAGCCTTCCCAGGGTTACTCTGATATCTGCTAACCATGCAAACGGCAAAACAAATATCAGGCCTCGTACATAACATAGCATACATGAGACTACCCACTGCAGAAGCATAGGGTACCACCTGTATGGCATCTATCTCCTCAGCAGTCTTAGGACACTACTCCTTAGGCAAATGCACCCCATGCCTGAAAGGTAGTGAACCCTTCTTGGAGTTCTGCATGTTAAAATGGGCCAGAATCGTGTCTGTGTAGGATGCCTGAGAGAGAGTCAGAGAACGCCTCCTACGATCTCGAATAATCTTGATCCCAAGGATATGTCCAACCTCTCCCAAATCATTCATATCAAATTGCCTGGACAACCATGCCTTTACGTCTGACAACACCTTCTTACTGTTGCCAATCAGAAGGATGTCATCTACGTAAAGTACGAGGAACACCGCTGTATCACCATCACGCCTGCGATAAACACACTGCTTATCCGGACACTGAGTGAATCCATAGGACTGGATAACCTCGTCAAAATGGATATTCTAAGATCTGGATGCTTGCTTAAGTCCAAAAATGGACCTCCTAAGCCTGCATACCTTGTGCTCTTGGCCCTGAACAATGAGACCCTCTAGTTGCTGCATAAAGATGGTCTCCTCAAGACTTCCATTAAGGAAAGCTGTCTTGACGTCCATCTGCCAAATCTCATAGTCCATATGAGCAGCTATGGCCAAGAGAATCCGGATCGACTTGAGCATAGCTACCGGGGAAAAGGTCTCCTCATAATCGATACCCTTTTTCTGAGTATACCCCTTCGCCACAAGCCTAGCCTTGAAAGTCTCAACCCTCCCGTCAGATCCTCTCTTTCGCTTGTAGACTCATGTGCACCCAATAGGTCAAAACCCATCAGGAAGGTCTACCAGATCCCAGACCTGATTTGAGTCCATAGAGCCCATCTCAGCAATCATCGCTCTCTGCCAAGAATCTGCATCTTTATCTTGGAGAGCCTCATTGTAGCTAACTGGGTCTGGTTCATGAGCACAAGGGATAAAGTCCAAAGACTCACCCAAACCCATGTACCTCTCGGGCTGTCTAGCAACCCTCCCACTATGATGAGGCGCAGCCTGTGTAAGAGCATCATCTGTGATAGTGTGTGCAGTATATTGTGGTGTGTCTTCCTGTACTTGTGTATCTGGAATAATGGACTGACTTCTGAGCTCTTCCAATACTACCTTGCTGCTTGACTTGTGATCTAAAATATAGTCCTCCTCAAGAAATCTGGCATTGGTGCTTACCACCACCTTCTGATCCTGAGGACTATAAAATAGACCACCTCTCGTTCCTTTGGGGTAGCCTATAAACAGCATAACCTTTGATCTCGAATCTAACTTACCTGCATCTGCCTCGAGCACATGTGCTGGACAACCGCATATCCTGAGATGTCTCAGACTAGGCTTTCGCCCAGTCCACAACTCTAGGGGTGTCGTAGGCACAGATTTAGATGGCACGAGATTAAGGAGATAACACGCTGTCTCTAAGGCATAACCCCAAAACGAAGTAGGCAACTCACTATAACTCATCATCGATCTAACCATATCCATAAGAGTCCTGTTCCTCCTCTCTACTATACCATTCTGCTGGGGTGTGCCAGGTGCAGACAACTGGATCTGAATACCCTCCTCTGACAAATAGGACATAAATTCACTAGAGAGGTATTCGCCACCGCGATCAGATCACAAAGCCTTGATACTCTTACCCAGATGGTTCTCCACCGCAGCTTTAAACTCTTTGAACTTACCAAAGCATTCAGACTTATGGCGCATCAGGTATATGTATTCATATCTAGAGTAATCATCCGTGAAAGTCACAAAATACTCATAACCACCTCTAGCCTGAACTGACATAGGCCCACACACGTCAGAATGAATCAACTCTAAAACCTCCTTGGCCCTATACCCCTTTTCCTTGAAAGGCCTCTTGGTCATCTTACCCTCCAAGCAGGACTCACAGGTCGGATAGCTGTCAATATCCAATGAGTCCAAAGACCAATTATTGACCAACCTTTGAATCCTACTAAGGTTGATGTGACCGAGTCTCAGGTGCCAAAGATAAGTTTGATTCAAAGGGGAAGACTCCTTTCTCTTACTATGATTCGGTGATGAGTTATTAGTTTCTATGTTTTGCATTACTGGGGAGTATGTCTTGATTAAAAACAGATTGTCAACTAATGTACCGGAACATATAAGCTTCTGGCCTTTTCTAATAAAAACATATCCATCAGAAAAAACACACTTATAACCATCCAAAATAAGTTTAGAAACTAAAAGCAAATTCTTACGAAAACTGGGTACATATAAACAATCTCTCAAATGTAAAACTTAGTCTGAAAAATAAAGACAAAGAACTCCCACTGCAACAACAAAAACTCTGGTAGTATCCCCAAGATAGACCTGCAACTCTCCCTCTCTAAGCAGTCGGGTCACTTGGAACCCCTGCAAAGAATTACAAACATGATCAGTGGCTCCTGAATCCACACACCAAGTATCTGTGGGAATCACCGCTAAACACGTCTCAGTAACTAGGGAAAATTTACACATACCTCGAGGCTTTGGACAGTCCTTCTTCCAATGTCTTGCCTTGCTACATCTGAAGCACTTGCCTTTCGGCTTATGCTTCTTGGCAATGCCCGCCTTGGGTCCATTATCAGCTCCTGCTTTCTGGCCTCTCTTCCTATTTTGCTTCTTGGCTTTGGGCCCAACAGAGGAACCTGAGGGACCAACAGTAGCCAAGGCTTGCTTCTTCTCTGCGAATAGGCTCTCAGAAGACACCAATGCAGTCATGAGCTCGGGAAGTGAATATGAGAGCTGGCCCATATTATAGTTCAACCAAAACTGCTCAAAACTGGGGGCAAGCTCTGGAGGATAATATCGACCTGGGTCTCCCCATCAATGTTACCTCCCAATACCTCAATCTCATTAATGCAGCTCATCATGTCCAGCACGTGATCCCTCACTGAAGTGCCCTCAGCCATCCTAGCATTCATGAGTTTCCTCATAGCTGACTGCTTAGCTGCCCTGCCCTGATGTCCAAACATCTCCCTGAGGTTGAGCATCATATCATAGGCTGAGGTAAACAACTGATGCTAGTGCTGCAGTACACTCGACATAGAAGCCAAGATGTAGCACCGGGTCATCTCATCAGCCTTCTGCCACCTCGTATATGGCTCTCGCTGCTCAGGGGTGGCATCATCATTGGGCTTAGGAGGATACTCCTTAGTGAGCACGTACTTGTAACCCTCAGCGGTAAGGACAATGTCCATGTTACATTTCCAATCAATGTAATTTGGACCCATAAGTTTGTTCTAATTCAAAATGACAGCTAGCGGGTTGAACGACATATCAACAACTAAAAAATAAATAGTCAAGTTTCAGTACACTTTTTTGAAAATATTGATATCCTCAAAACAATACATTCGCCTACCGACATCTCTCACACCGGGATTAACGCAGGTCACGTTGGGTGAACGTCTACGCTAACCCACATTCCTTTGAGAAGAACCAAAGTTCATTAATTCCATTATCTAACTAACGATCTTATAATCAATGAAATTAATAGTCGATAATTTTAGCCGTACTCAATAAGCAGCGTAACCTCTTAGAATGAATACTACAAACGGTACACTAAGTGTTTGCCATTACGTGACTTCTAAGCTTGTTACTTAGGATACTAATGCGCCTCGGTTAGCGAGGGTGTCGCAACTTTCTCCAATTAAACTTGCTATAGTCATCCCTTTAGAAATTCAATCTAGTGATATCTCGGGGTTAAAGACTTATCCATAGGGAAGAAGGCCCTTAACCAGCGCGTCGGTCTAACCCACATCATATATGAATCCGTAATGGAGGCCATGAGGATATTTACCAACCCGCTCCCACTTAGATTTTTAACTTTGAGGATTTTTCTGTTTTTAACATGCAATATTTTAACGAAGGATATTCGCACCCATAAAATCGCTGGAGTTTTAATATGAAAAACAATACGAGCCCGGACATGTCCCGGGGTTTATGAACAAAAAATAAAATTCTACCATAATAGCCGGGAAACTAATAACCACCTGTTTAAACATTTTGAAAAAAATAATAATGCCAAAATAAAGCCGTGTAATAAATCAAACAAGTATAAAGCTGAAACACTCACTCTGATACCATTTTGAAGGAAAACAGAACAAGCATGGGCTAAATCAAAAACCTCACTTTCGTGCAATGCATTCCAGAATCGGAAGCTTTCGACCAAGCTCAGGCTCAAATTCATTTTCCCATGAACGGATCTAGGCTTATACTTATTTAATTTATTAATCGAGACACAAAAAATACAATCTTTAATTAAAGTGGAAAGTTCAAAAGATTATACCTTTGAAGCGTGTCCCTAGCAATAAGAAAATCAAAGCTGAAAATCCTGCTATTTACCGCCTAAGACCAATCACGAGAGAATCCCGATAACAACTCCTTCTCTACCTCAAAATCGCGTGGGAGACTATCCAAGAGGTAGCTAAGACACTAAGGAAGAGATCCATATGAGACCCACTTCCAAAAACTCATCAGATCCTAAGCAGATCGTTGCCCGAAGATTATTGCACTTATTTATCGCCTGGATACGAAATCCACTCGAAATCCGAAGAATAACTGTAATTCGACTCCGAACTAGTGTGGGCTAGTGTCTACGGAGTAGACCAAGGCAAAATGAAGAAATCCCAAGAAACCCACTTCAAGAATCACACAAATCTGAAAAAACAGATTTAGCCCGGGAACTTAACTCAATCTGAAAATCCACACCAAAAGTGTCTGGAATGTGTTCCTGCTCGTAGATCTAGACTCTAGCAATCTAAGAAGATCAAGCTAAAGGATCAACACAACAATAATTAACAAACCCACTTCAAAAGGAGCAAAGCCGCCGCCCCGAAAATAAACCAAACGCCGGCCGATCTATTTTCAGCGAACAAAACCCGGCGGCCAAGAAAACCAATCAAAGGTAGCAGCTTTTTACTCCAAAAATGGTGATCTAGGATTCTCTAGGTTATGGGCTTTTAGGATTCTCGAAGAAGAAAGCTCCAAAGTCGACTTCGAAAGAAAAACTACTAAGAAATTTGAGAGCTTCTCTTTCTAGACTTAACTTTCTCTCACTATGCAAATGCCTCTAAGGTTTCTAATGTCTTGTAGATTGCTTAACAAGGGATATTTATAGTGAGCTTCTAAGGAGACCTAATGGGCTTTTGAGTTGGGCATTTTAGTTTGACTTTCGTTGACCCATTAGTCTTTCCTAGACTAGTCAACTCCAATCGATCCTTTTGAATTAAATCTTTAACCCACTTCGTTAATTTAATTTAATCGAACCCTTTGGATTAATTAATTCATATAGAATTAATTTGCTTAATCCACTTTGTCAATTAAATATTAATTAAACCTTTAGTATTAATTAATTCACTTTATTGATTAGTAAAGCGCATAATTAGTCGTACCACTAAAAGACCAATTATGGAACTACCGCTAAAAAATGACTTTACATCGCGCCACTATATTTTCTTCTATCTCCCCACATTAAAGATCTAGTGCTCGTCGGTTTATCAATTTACTGACAAACTAATTCACCGACCTCTTGGTATCCGAGATTAGTATCACTCGACCTTTTTATTATAATGGACATAAAGTGCACCGGCCGGGTTTAGTATAACAAACATTTCGAGCTCACCTCGGGAGCACCATCAACCCGGCGAACCGGTACATGGATTTCTCCGACTAGCAACGGCAAGTAAGAAGCTAAACACCGCATACCCAACCTACCGAGGTATAGGCCTCAATTGACCGCACTCTTTGGCAAATCAAAGCATACGATATCCAACTCTCACGCCCGTCCCAATCTCGGGATTGAGAGACAGAATACTAAGACCGAATTGACTACGCCGATCAGTATAAGTCAATTCTATCCAAACTGGTCGTGCTCAATATGCCCCGGGCATATCCGTGTGATTTAATTAGTCTAGATAAACCAATTTCTAAACCACACGATAACCTATACCGATAGTATGTTCAGACTATCTCAGTTACGAGCATACTTTTAATATATCAATACTTTAACCAATAACGGTATCTACTGTGTCTTTTCACATCCCATTATCTAGTTCTATGATATAATGGAACAATTTAATACTGAAACAAAATGATATGTCATCTGTGAATATTAGTTTTTGATACAAGCCATAGCTTTTCTGTATTCAAAACTAACATCTATTGATTAGCAACAACAAAAAAGTGTTATCAGACGTAAAGGCATGACTGTCCAAGCAGTTTGATATGAAAGACTTAAGAGAAGCGGGATATATCTTTGGGATCAAGATAATTCGATCGTAGGAAACATTCGTTAACGCTTTCTCAAGGTTCATACATAGATACAATTCTGGCCCGTTTTAACATGCAGAACTCCAAGAAAGGTTTTCTACCTTTCAGACACGGAATGCACCTATCTAAAGAACAGTCTCCCAAGACTATTGAGGAGATAGAGGCCACGAAGACAATTCCTTATGCTTCTGCAGTAGGAAGTCTCATGTATGCCATGTTGTGTACGAGGCCTGATATCTATTATACCGTTAGCATTGTAAGCAGATATTAGAGTAACCCCGGGAAAACTCACTGGGAAGTGGTAAAATGCATTCTCAAGTATTTACGCAGAACGAGAGACCAATTGTTGGTCTATCAGGCGTCTGAGCTGGTACCCGAGGTTACACAGATTCAGATTTCCAAGGCGACAGGGACAAGAGCAAGTCTACCTCAGGGTATGTGTTTACTCTAGGAGGTGGAGCCATAGTTTGGTGGAGTGTCAAGCCGAAATGCGTGGCGGACACTAATATGGAGGTTGAATATGTTGCCGCATCAGAGGCAGCGAAAGAAGCAATGTGACTTAAGAACTTCCTAGTGGATTTAGATGTGATTCCTGGTTTGCAGAAGTATATCACAGTGTATTGTGATAACAACTGTGCAGTAGCAAACTCGAATGAACCACGAGCCCACAAGGCGAGTAAATATATACAGCGCAAGTACAACCTGATAAGAGATATTGTCAAGAGGTAAGACGTGGTCATGGCTAAGATAGCATCAGAGGATAACCTTGCAGATCCGTTCACGAAGACATTGACTTCAAAAGTCTTTGAGGCTCACATGGAGGGGATGGGGATCAGATACTTAGGAGAGCCATGACAGTTTTTCTAGATATATAGTAGAGTGTATAGAGTTGAATGTAGTTGTATACTTAAAGCACAACTTAAGTATTAGTGGGAGATTGTTAAAGTTGAATACATAAGTTGTGCTTGTATTGTACATTTTCCCATATAATATATCGATTTATGTTTTGGTTATATTTTGTTGTGCATTATTTGTCCATTTATATTATGTAGTTAGATGATGAGGTGTCTTGTGTGACACAGTAGATCTCATCATTGGTTAAAAGACATAATATATAAATGAGGTTCGTAACCGAGACAGTTTTGGACAAACTGTCGGCTTAGGTTATTATGTGATTCAGATAATTGGTTTGTCTAAACTGATTGAATCATATAGATATGCCCGGGGCGTATTGAACTTGACCATTTAGAATGATTTGTCTTGTACTGATTTAATAGACAAATCGTTCTTAGTATTCTATCTCTTAATCCCTAGACTTGAGCGGGCATGAGGATTAGACATAGTGTCCTTTGATATGCCAATGGGTGACGTCAATTGTGGCCAATAGTCTCGGTGGGTTGGGTGAGCGTGTTTAATTACTTGGTATGCTGCTGCTTGTCGAAAGGAGACCATGTACCGGTGCGTCAGGGGTGATGGTGCTCTCGAGATGAGCTCGTTATGTTTATTATACTAAACCCAGCTGGTGAACTTATGTCCGGTATAGTAAAAAGGTCGAGTGATACTAGTCTCGGAATTAAAGAAGTTAATTAATTAATTTATCAGTAAATTAATAAATTAACGACCACTATATCTTTGAAATGGGGAGATTATGAATAAATTAATTAAGTTGTTCCGGAAGCAATTCTGGTGTAGGATGGTAGTGCCAAAATTAATCCGTTTGTGGTATGATTAATTTTGTAATGGATTAATTGAATAAGTAGAATTAATTAATTAATTAATTATTCCTAAGGGTTAATTAAGTAATTACAAAGTGTAATTAATTAATTAAGTCTTAAGTTTCAATTAGAATTAGGAAATCCTAGAGATTAGGAAATCTAATTGGATTTGGTTAATCCTATTAGATTGATTACCTAATTGGATTTGGAGACTAATTAATTACCTAAACCCATTAGGAAAACCAATCCTAAACCAACTTGGGGTCTTTCTTGTAACTCTATATATAGACAAGGGATTAGCTATTACACAATACACAATTCATAAGTTTTCAAGACAAGAAAACTAGAGAGAGAAAATCCTAGAGAGAGAAATAATTTATCTCTCTTAAAGTCGGATTTTAAGCTCAAAGGCTGCCGGTTTTTTTTCTCCTTTGGCTGGCCAGTTTTTGGTGGATCATGGGAGGACTTCAGGCGGCACGTGAGCTCTCTCGGGGCCCAGGTGGCGCGTGTTTGTCACGCGCTTGTGGCGGCGGTGGTTTTCTGAAGGCAACCCAGTTGTGGTGATTAGCTGATCAATTGCTCGTTAGATTGTTGCCCACACAACATACGATCAAAGTCTTGAGGCATACAAGAGAATCACCTGAGTTTACACTTCAATAGTTAATTCTTATGTTTCTTCTTTTAATTAAGAATTTATTTGTTGCGTGATAAATCGAATAAGTATATACCAAGATCCTACGCAATGTTATTTCAAGCAAGGATTGGAATAGCAATTGTGCTAGCGTCTAGGCCTGATCAGAGATTTTGATTTTGGAATGCATAGCACAAAAGTGAGTCTCTGGTTAGGCCCGGGCAGATAATCTTTCACATTGAACTTAAATCTTGCGGCCTGTAAAGACCCTCACCATAAGTGTCACAAAAAAGAACCCCTCCAGTAGGTTTTTGGTCACAAAACGCCAGTGAAACCCCCCGATTTCATCGGTAACACTCTGCGATTTTTGCCCCTCGCAGTAACCCCTCTTCGTTTTTATTCTTTTCAATCAGTTTTGGGTTTTTTTTTTTCTTCTTTTTTTTTTTTGGCTGGTTTTACTCTTGGTCTTTTCTTTGTGATCAACCTTGTTTTATAGGATAGTTAGGCCAACTAATAAGGACAAGAATGTTCGAGAAGAACTAGAGCCTGAACAGGTTGAGACAAGTAAGAATTCAGTTTCTATGGAGGAGATTACATCATCAATTTCGGGTTTGCAAGCTCAATTAGCTGAGATGAATCAACATATTGAAAATCTAGAAGTTAATAGCATAGATGAATCAATTAACCAAGATCGAGTAACCAAGACTCCTAAGAAGACTCAGTTTGGTCCCATTCCTGATCAGCCACATGTGTCACCTTAATTGCACTATGATTCTGACGAATCTCAACTCCACACGTGGAGACCCATTAGCCCCTTGTTTTCTCTAATGTTAGACTCCAAGATAATATTAAATTTGAAATTCTTAAGTTTCTTGGGAAGTATGATCCTGACACTTATCTTGATTGGCAGTTTCAGACAGAACAGATTTTTTAGGCTAATGACTTCACAGAGCAGAGAAAATTCAAGCTTGTCATTACCAAATTTAAGCAACATTCAGCAATTTGTTGGGGCACATAGCAAAGAGAGAAGAGGCGCACTGAGTGGATTGTTTGTGGATGATAATGCAGAGATATCGAGATTTCTCGATGGTCTCTCTAAAGCCATCAGCCAGAGAATACAGGATTTAGAAGACAGTCTACTAGCAGTTGGTCACAAGAATGAGCAGCATCCAAAAGAAGGAAATTTCAGTCGTCACTCCCTCCCCTTCCAATGCCAAAGTTGGCAATTAGTCAACACCTCGACCTTGTAAATCTAAAACAAATCTCAATCAAGTTAGTAAACGTCATTTCATTTGTTTTAAGTGTAATGGTATTGGTCATGTGTAGACACAATGTCCCAACAAGATTACGTATACCCTAAAGGAGAATGAGCTCTTCGAGGCAGAAGATAGTGATGATGATTGCGCAAATATGCCTCCGTTGACAACGAGAAAAGAGGATGATGAGATCTTCATTGACACTAATGAGGAAGAAATAGAAGGGACACAACAAACCCTTCTATCATATCCACGTCAGATTACAGATACTATTGAGGCTTCCGATGGATCATCGGTAAGAAATTCTTCTCTCATCTTAGTTCATTCGCTTAAAACTCAACACTCTCCAGATCCTAGCCTTGAATAGTGCAACAATATATTTCATATGTGGTGTAAGCCTTCGGAGCAGAAGAAACGTCTTTTGATAATAGACAGTGAAAGCTGCACAAATGTAGTGAGTATTTAGTTAAAAATTTAAAACTAATGCGTTTGCCTCATCCTAAGCCTTATAGGTTGTAGTGGTTAGAAGACAAAGGAGAGAGAAAAGTCTAGTCAAAAGCCAAAGTCACCTTTTTCCTTGGCCCCCTCAAGGAAAGAGTACTCTGTGACATTTCCCTCTGTCAGAGACCATCGTTAAAACTTTTAATGTACCTTATTATCCTTTTCTGACTATGTGTCACAAGCTGAAAAGGTCCACTAAAAGGTTTAAGCGAGTTTGGATGATCGATTCTAAAAGTTCAAAAGTTCATAACCCGAGGAATGTCGGTAAGCCTAACGTTTTCACTAGTATTTTTATTAATCATTTGTCTGATTTTGTAGAAACATTAGATTCGAGGAAAAATCCTTTCTAGCACGGAGGGATGGATGAGGACATCAGAATAGACAATCCTCTACCAAAGGAATAACCAATATGTGTTTCTTCTCCCTCTCCTAGCTCACATGCGCATTCCCTCTGAGAGCCCTCGCACAAATCAGTGATAAATCAGGCTACTTTGGACTCTAATTTCTACAAGAGATATCCCTTAGTAGATATATTTGGTCCAATAAAAAAATCTAGAATGAAGAAAGTTGAAGAAGCTTTAAAATTGATGATCGAGTCCGAGGCCTAACAGGCGCAAGCCCATTAGCATCTCGAGGATGAGAGAAGATGGACTCCTTGAGTTAACATAGATAAGGATCTAAGCACATAATAAAGGTTGAAAATTGGGTTAAAGAGTTCAAGGCCAAACTCTGAAGACCCACAGCTCTTTATAAACTCCATTTAAGACCCATATCTCTTCCTATTGGATTTGTACTTTTATTTCATTAGAACTCTTGAAAGTTTTAGAAGTATATCTTATTTCTAATAGGATATACTGAATTTTCCCATCTAAATTAGAATTTTATTTGATTGTAATTATGCTCTAGCATTGGCCGAAATTATGAAGACAAAGTAGAGTCATAATAGGATTTGTTTTTCAATCTCTAAATCATTAGGATTCGAGATTACCTTTTTAGAACAGGAAGAGAATATCATTGTAAGCCTATAATAGGCGCATGACTTCTATAGTATGTTTGGTTGAATTATTGAAATTAAATATCTTTTTGTTTGGATGATAGCGTAGGTTGACTATCATACCATGTTCTCGAGGAGAGACGAACCAATTACAGAGCCATTCATTCATCTTCCTACTAGTTACACATGAGGAAGTTAAAAGAAACACGTGACCAGATAATTGTTCTCGGGCAACCCTTTAGCCAAATCCTTTCAAAGCAACTAATCTGACACCTAGACAACCATTGATAACTTGTTTATGGCAGGGGACGCATTACACATATACAAAAAATCATCTTCTTTTTCAATGGCTTCAAATATGTTTTTCTTCATGGTATCATAGCTTGGATCTGGTTCTGTTATTTTGTAGATTATCACACGTGTACTAGTGTATATTTTGTAGTTAGGATATACTATATCTTACAGATATTAGAGATGGTACTTATCTCTAATTATCTTATCTTTTTATCTTACTAGAATCGGGTAATTTGTATTATAAAAACTAGGCTGCATGTACAGTACTGTTATGAGTTTGGAATACAAGAAACGTTAAGTCTTGTTTCACACAATATTTCATTCTTCATGGTATCAGAGCAGTGATCTTAGATTGTGTCTGTTTTTTTTTTCCTCTTTTTTTTTTTTTTTTTTTTGTTTCTATTCATTAGTGTTCTTGAGTGATAAGTGGTCAAAATGCTGGGTTTGAGCTTCATAGCAGTGGTCGAGAGAATGAAACTCATTCTTCGCAGAGATTGACTACAATTCTTCTAAATGAATTTAATTTCTTGCCATGGTCCCGGGCAGTTCGTATTACTCTTGGAGGACGATCGAAGTTAGGCTTTATCACAGGCAAGGAGCCGACACCTGATTCTGAAGCAGAAGAGTATGAATCATGGGTGTCGAAGGATCAAATGGTCATGTCGTGGCTGTTGCATTCTATGGAGCCTAAAGTAGCGGAGTTGTTCAGTTACTATGAGACGTCATTCAAAATGTGGGAAGCTGTGTCCGACATGTATGGCAACCAAAATAACGCCGCGCGTATTTTTCAAATCCAGCAAAAGATTACTGGAACGCGTCAGGATGGAAGGTCCTTTGTTACTATTCTAGCACGGCTAAAAAATTTATGGAATGAATTAGACGTTTATCGTCCTCATTGTGTGGATGCTGGAATTTTAAAGAAACGCACAGAAGAAGATCTTGTGTTTCAGTTGCTTGCAAGTTTGGGTTCTGAGTTTGAAGATTTTCGGCGGAATATTCTCATGACTGACGAGTTGCCTTCGTTGAAAGTTATTTGTGCTGCTATTCAACGAGAGGAAGTTCGGCGGAAACTAATGACTCCAGAGGGTGTAGCATCTGGAATTGGTTCATCTGCTGACAAGGTTGCGTATCTTACGCATTCACAGTCTGGGAATCACGGTCTCAAAGATGACCGGCTGAAGAGCAAAATTGGTGGGCGTGTGTGCAGCCACTGTGGTGGGTATGGTCACACAGTGGACCATTGTTGGACTCTTCATCCTAAGCAAAAGCCGAAATTCCAGACCAAATGAGGAAATGACCGTAGACGTGATCATAAGGCAAATGTGGTGACTCATAGTCTGGAGTCTTTGTCTTCAAATCCTGCTGGTTTTTTGACCGACTTTGCGGCATTTCTACAAGAAAAATAAAGAAAATCATCTCAGGGTGGTTCGGTTTCTAAAGGTTCAGAAAATTCCACAGCTTTTTTAAGTCATCTCCCGGAATTTCTTGAGGCCTATAAAATACCGAATTCACAAGGTATTACTCGTGCTTTGAATTTTGCATTTCACGTTAATTCTTTGTGTAATGTTTGGGTGGTAGATTCTGGTGCGACAGACCATGTCACTAACCGTCATACGTCTATTCATGATTATCATTCATGTGATTTTCCAACTAGGATTTTTGTGGCCAATGGAAAGGGGGTGACAATTGAGGGAAAAGGCAAAATTCAGTTGGTTTCCCCGGTTAATTCTGATGTTTTATATGTTCCTGATTTTCCATTGCAACTGCTGTCTGTACAGAGTTTAATCTCTACGTTGGATTGCGAGGTTTATTTTACGGCTGATCATGTATTTTTTCAAGATCGCCTCACCAAGAAGAGGATTGGTGAGGGTTTCCATAGAAATGGATTGTACTATTTTATTTCAGGAACCAATGTATTAAATAATTCAGCGTTGCCATCAACACAAAGGAATGATAATACATTACGAACTGCTGCCACTGGATTTGTGAACCAGGCTGGTCATTCTTTGGTTGTCAATAATTCAGTAGCTAAGCAGTATTTTGCTTCAGGCGTGTTGGGAAATTTTGCTCCAGTCCAAATTCATACAGCCGAAATTGTTGACTCAGTCCTAAGAATTCATGCAACCAGAATTTTTGCTGCTCCAGCCGTGAATTCTGCTTTATCCTCAAGTCTTGGTCCAACCGCAATTCCTTGTGGGGTTGCTTCAATTAGTGGATCTGCACTTGGGTGTTTGACTTCCTTAGTTGAAGCAGGAATTACGGCATATCTTCTTCAGTAGCCACGACAAGTGTGGCTGCTGCATCAAGTCCAGCAGTATGCTCAACTACTGCTCCGCGGCAACAATTGCTTGGTGATCGTAAAAATTTCATGTGGCATTATCGGCTTGCGCACCCTTCAGACTCAGTTATGTCACATTTATTTCCTAAGTTGTCTAAGACTTGTGGGTTATGTGATGTGTGTCATTTTGCAAAATCTACGAAGTTGCCTTTTGGTGTTTCTTTGACTAAATCTGAAAATTTATTTGGTATAATTCATAGTGATGTTTGGGGACCATTTTCTGATTCAATTGATGGTTTCAAGTTTTTTGTTACCTTCATTGATGATTGTTCTCGCGTTACATGGGTTTATCTCTTAAAATCCAAAGGCGAGGTTTTTCGTGTGTTCAAAATGTTTCATGCCATGGTCGTTAACCAGTTTGATGGTAGAATTAAAATTTTGCTGTCTGACAATGGCACAAAGTTTTGTTCTAGTGACATGCAGTCTTATTTGGCAGAAAGTGGAATTGTACACCAAACAAGTTGTGTGTACACTCCTCAACAGAACGGAGTTGCGGAACGAAAGAATAGTGATCTTTTGGAGAAGACTCGCGCACTTATGTTACACATGAATGTGCCAAAGGTTTATTGGTCATATGGTGTTCTAACAGCTGTATATTTGATCAACCGATTGCCTAGTCAAGTTTTGGATTTCAAGTGTCCTATTGAGATTTTGACAAATGAAAAACCGGATTTATTCACTTTACGTGTGTTCGGGTGTAGATGCTTTATTCATGTACCAGATACTCGTCGTGATAAACTGGATCCACGATCAGTAAAATGTGTATTTTTGGGGTATTCCGTCACTCAGAAGGGGTATAAATGTTTTGATCCGTTGCATAAGAAACTTTATGTTAGTCGCGATGTTGAGTTTCTTGAGATGACACCGTTTTTTGAATCTCATTCCTCTGATGAGCTTGCATCTTTGGTTCCTCTGCCTGTCATAATGGAACTGTCAGATTCTGATAATAAATCACTTGTTTCTCCAGATTCTCTGACTCCAGTTCCTATTCCTGTGTGTCGAAATCCGGATCGGGTCTGACGGCTTCCGGTTAAGTTTAATGACTATGTTACTGCTACTGCATCTCCAGACATGGCTGATTTACATCCTTTTTCAGCCTCACATCGAGCATTTCTCATGTCTATTTCCAAGACGTCTAAACCTTCTAACTTTCGTGAAGCCGTTCAATATCCAGAGTGGCGTCAAGCGATGAAAGATGAGTTGTTAGCTCTTGCAGAAAATAAAACTTGGAGTGTTATCCCGTTGCCTTCTGGGAAGCATGTTGTAGGAAGTCGATGGGTGTTTAAGACCAAGTTTAACGCCGATGGTTCAATTAAGCGACATAAGGCTAGACTTGTGGCTCAGGGGTTTACTCAGCAGTACGGGGTAGACTACAAGGAAACTTTTGCACCCGTTACAAAGATGACGACAGTTCGAGTTCTTTTGTCGGTTGCGGTTAATTCTGGTTGGTCGCTTTCTCAATTGGATGTCAAAAATGCATTTTTGCATGGCCAGCTTGACAAAGAAGTTTTTATGCGATTACCTCCGGGACATCCTCAGGCGCATCAGCCTGGTTTGGTGTGCAAATTGCACAAATCCATCTATGGGCTCAAACAAAGTCCTCGTGCATGGCATGCCCAGTTGAGTCGTGCCCTAGAAGATTGTGGGTTTACTAGGAGTACATCGGATTCCTCTTTGTATATCCGTCGTCACAAGAAAGAGACTCTGGTAGTTCTAATTTATGCTGATGATTTAATCATTACGGGGAGTTGTTCACATTCGATTTTTGTATTGAAGCAACAACTTCAGGCACGTTTTCCGGTCAAAGATCTTGGCCGTTAAAGTATTTTCTGGGAATTGAAATGGCAACTTCATCCAAAGGGTTGTTTTTGAATCAATGGAAGTATATTCTTGATTTGCCTCAGGATGTGAATCTTCTGTCATCTCGGCCGGTGCCCACACTGTTGGATAGTAAGCTCAGATTGCACTCTGCCAGCAAGTTGTTATCTTCTCTTCAGGTGTATCAACGACTTGTTGGAAGGTTGATTTATTTGACTATTACTCGGCCGGATATTGCTTTTGCAGTAAGTTTAGTCAGTCAACACATGCATGCACCAACCGAGTATCATTTGCAGTTAGTTAAAAGAATTTTGCGGTATTTGAAAGGTTCCCTTAGCCGTGGTCTTTTGATGGCTTCTCACAGACATACTAATATTGTTGGATACACCGATTCCGACTGGGCTGGAAATGTGATAGATCGTCGGTCAACTACTGGCTATTGTGTCTTTGTTGGCGGTAATCTGGTATCGTGGTAGAGTAAAAAACAACATGTTGTTATTCGTTCAAGTGCAAAAGCGGAATATCCGGCAATGGCTACAGCTGCTTGTGAGCTGGTTTGGCTTAAGTCTTTGTTAGTGGATCTTGGGTGTTCTTTTACCACTCCAGTTACGTTATTTTGTGATAATCAGGCAGCCATGCATATTGCGGCGAATCCAGTGTTTCACGAACGCACTAAACACATTGAAGTTGATTGTCATTACATTAGGCATCAGGTTCAATCCAAGTTCATTGCTCCTAGTTATATTCGTAGTTTGGATCAGCTCGCGGATATTTTTACTAAGACACTCTCTACGGTTCAATTCCAACGATTGCTCGGCAAGCTCGGCTCCATCAATCTGCTGGATCCTGCTTGAGGGGGTGTGTAGATTATCACACGTGTACTAGTGTATATTTTGTAGTTAGGATATACTATATCTTAGAGATATTAGAGATGATACTTATCTCTAATTATCTTATCTTTTTATCTTACTAGAATCGGATAGTTTGTATTATAAAAACTAGGCTGCATGTCCAGTACTGTTATGAGTGTGGAATACAAGAAACGTTAAGTCTTGTTTCACACAATATTTCGTTATTCATATTTGTTGGCGACTCTGATTTATGTTGGATGGGCTATGGTCGGCCATCCTTTGCTGCTAATTTATGGTTGATGGCCACTTTCTTTGCGGCTGTATATCGGAAGAAATTCAGTTCTCCGGCGGATCCGCTCTCATCCGTTCCGGGTTTGGCCTTTTTCTCGTCGGAGCTTTCTTGGCTACTAGGACTTCTCTGCAGCATGCCTTTTTTTTTTTTTCCCCTTTTGTCAGCTCTCTTGCGGCAGTGGCTCCCAACTGAAGCTGCTGCTAGGCCACTCTGTTCTAGGAAAATCTGCAGTTTCACCTTGCTTATCTTCAGCAAATAGAGGTGCTCCTTGCTCCAGGAAGTCTTCAACCCCCTATTCACGCCTCTACTGCTCTTTTTCTACAGCGAGTCTACCGCTCTTTTTTGGCTCCTCTACTTCAGCAAATAGAGCTTCTTCCAGTAGCTTCCCAACTCCATATCCAAATCCAGTAGCTTCAGTTGGATTATGATGAAGTGGGAGCTCACACTTCTGTCTTTGGCATCATTCACCTCGTATCAACAGCTCGGACAGCAGTTCCAGTGGTCATATTCTACTTCTACGGCGTATTCCCGTGCTGGAATTTTTTTATCATGTGCTTGGCCGAGAGTTTTTTTTTTAATTATTATAGAAACTCACTGAAATTGGTCTCTAAAATTGGTCAGTTCTCCCAATTGGTTCTCTGGTGTAGGAATTACGGGATTTAATTAGTAAACAGAATTGGTTAGTAAATATATGTTGTAGACTTGGTAAATAGATTTTATAGAGATTTTAGAGATAGATATCTGATTAGATAAGTTGTAGTTATCTTGTAGATAGCTTAGTTTATTTGACTATTACTAGACCGGATATCGCCTTCCCGGTGAGTCTGGTTAGTCAATACATGCATGCACCTACTGAGTATCACTTGAAACTTGTGAAACGTATCCTGCGGTATTTAAAAGGCACGGTTAGTCGTGGTCTTCTAATGACAAACAGTGGTCATACGAACATTGTTGGCTATGCTGATTCAGATTGGGCGGGTAACACTTTGGATCGTCGTTCCACTACTGGTTATTGTATGTTTGTTGGGGGCAATCTAGTTTCTTGGAAGAGTAAGAAACAACATGTAGTTGCCCGATCAAGTGCAGAGGCTGAGTATCGAGCCATGGCAGCAGCTGCTTGTGAGTTGGTGTGGCTTAAGTCCTTGTTGTTCGACCTTGGGTGTCAGTTTGATGTGCCTGTTACCTTGTTCTGTGATAATCAAGCTGCAATGCATATCGCAGCTAATCCAGTTTTTCATGAACGAACCAAGCACATTGAAGTGGATTGTCATTTTATTCGTCAGCAGGTTCAGTCTAATTTTATTCTTCCGCGTTATGTACGCAGCTCGGACCAGCTTGCCGATGTGTTTACCAAAAATCTTTCAACGGCGCAGTTTTCTCGGTTAATTGGCAAGCTTAGCTCCATAAATCCTTTGGATCCAGCTTGAGGGGGCGTGTAGGAATTACGGGATTTAATTAGTAAACAGAATTGGTTAGTAAATATATGTTGTAGACTTGGTAAATAGATTTTATAGAGATTTTAGAGATAGATATCTGATTAGATAAGTTGTAGTTATCTTGTAGATAGCTTAGTTAAACAATTATGTTACTGTTTGTATCTCTATAAAGAAGGCACGGTGGTTTGCCAGTCAGATATGAAAAAATATTCCTTTCACCATATTTGTCTTCATTTTTCTACATCTGGTTCATTATTATTATTAAAAAATTGACCAATTTCATTCTTGGATTGATTGTTAAAATTTGGGACTGGACTTGTCCTTTAGTGAAATTCTAGTGATTCCCTCGAGAGGTCTCTGGATTTGGGCTCTCTGTTCTAAAAATCAAGTATTCAAAGTCTAGTGTTCTATGTGTGCTCTCAATTGTCAACCGGCAGCGGTTCTGCAATTGACAAAGATGCTAGTTCTATGTTGGCTGGAGATGTGGTTCATAGTGATTCTTCTTACCGCTTGACTAATGTTGTATTGACTGAATTGAATTATCTTCCTTGATCGCGAGCTGTGACAATTACTCTTGGAGGAAGGCAACGGCTTGGTTTTATCAATGGCCGTGAGGTACGGCCCCCAATTGATAGCGATGAGTTTGAATCTTAGCTTGCAAAGGATCAAACTGTTATGTCTTGGCTTTTAAACTCTATGGACAACAAATTGGTTGAAATGTTTAGTTATTGTGAATCTGCTGTGAAACCCTATAGGAAGCTGTTCATGAGATGTATGTAAATCAAAATAACAACGCTAAAATTTTCGAAGTGCAGCAGGAGATCGTAAATTTGAGACAAAATGACTTGTCATTTGTTAGTGTGCTTGGAAACCTGAAGAAGTTGTGGAATGAATTTGACACATATCGTCCTTACAGTGCTGATAGATCCCATCAACTAATGGCGTTGGGAAATAAACACACCTATAACAAAATAGCTCGAACATAGTTAAAACATATTTTCTTAATTCCACATTGCAAAACTAAAATTAGCTGGAGGTAAAAAACAAAATTTTAAATTTTAAAATTGATCATCATGCTCAGTTTCTGATTTTGGTAATTATACTTTGAAAATTATTTTTAAAGTGATCATATTTTATTTTTATTCTTAAAAATGGTCAAGTTGAAGTGTAAATTACTAACGGTCAAATTTTTTTAAAGTTATTTTATTCTTTTCATGAGAAAATAAATAAAAAATAAATAACCCATGTTTTGAAGCAGTGCCGCCCCCTCCCTCCCTCTACCCTGCTGCCCTCCTCCTCCCTCATCTCTGCCTCGACCTTCTCGCTCCGTCTCCTCCTCCTCCTCTTCCCTCGACTTTCTCGGTTCGATCTCTTTCAGTAGTTGATTTGTTGCTTACTGTTTCCAACTCCAGGATGATCCGACAAATTCGAAATCATATGACAGTAAAGTAACACGATACCATTTACAAAGTTTCACTATTTTCAACAGACGCAGATCTGATGCCGACAACCCAGTTTCCAAAAGCCACTTAAAGGATTCAAAGAGGAATCCCAGAGCAGGTTCTGAATGGCTAGTGAAATGTACAAGTAATAAACTGATAGTATAGGAAAATGAAAACCCAGAAATCAAAATCCAACGAGCAATCTCAAAATCAGTGGAAAAAATCTTACTTGGGTTTCGAGAAATCAATAAAACTGTCTCGGGACAACTGGGTTCGAAGGATCAACAGCGACGGCGACAAAAACCCAGTCCCTTTGCTAATGATTAAGGTTAGCTTTCGGGAAAAATCGAAGACGTTCTAGAATTTACGGGAAGAGTTTGAAATTTGGAATTTGGGTTTTCAACATCCAATCAAGCGGAATTTAGAGGAGGGAGGAGGAGGAGGAGATTAGAAAAGAGAAAGAGGGCGGCGCAGATGGGAGGGAGGGAGTGAGGCCTGTCGAAAACGGGAGAAGTGGCCGGTGAAGACGACGGGGAAGTGGCCGGGAACTTTTCCTTTTAAAAGCTTTAAAAATTAGTATTTTGGTCCCAGGGTTTTTTGTCCTTCCTAAACCCTAGCCCAAAACTTCTATTTATTATGAAATTGGCCCAGAATTTTCAGATTTATTTTTTTAATTTGGAGGAAGGCAGTGAAAATACAAAAATAGACCTAAAAAAGTTAACCGTTAGTATACTAATGGAGGTCTTCGACGGAGTGACCTTTTTTGAAAATAAAAGTAAAGTATGATGACCTTAAAAATAATTTTCAAAGTATGATGATCAAAACCAAAAACTGACTATAGTATGATGTCCAATTTTGAACTTTACTCAAAACAAAAAGTAACTTTAAAAAATAATGTAAAGTCAATCTGTACAAGCACTAGTTACCCATCGGAATGTGTGAGCAACCCAAATCCACATCTATGTGCAAAATTCTAAGTGGAAGGTGGTTATAACTTACTCAGCCGGAATTTGTAAGTGGCAGAGACTCGTGCTGATAACGTGTTATAAAAAACACAACCAACTTGTAGTATGAAACTAACAAAGAAGAAAAGTATAAGAACAAGGTAGAGAGAAATATGAGAGAAGTCTCTTATATTTAGTTATTTTTTGGAATACATGAATAACTCTATTTATACAAATCATATCCTATAATATCTCCAATAATGATGGAGCTTCAACTAGTGCCAATCAAATATTTTCATAACACACTTTTATTCAAGTTGGCATATTTCAATTTTAATTTTTCAAAATCCAAACTGAATTCCAAGATTTGTAAGTCCCTTTCCCAATGATCCTTTTTGAGATGTCACAGAATAGAATTCATAGTAAAAACTCCAAGATTCTTATTTTATAAATGACTCAAATATAAAAAATAAAATAATTATGAAAAGATTAAACTCCTAAAATGGTCCATTACATATAGCGAAAATATCATTTTGGTCCAAAACAAATAAAAACTATTTTTTCAGTCCATTACATTATTTTTTTAAAATTTTTGGTCCAAAACCCGTTTTTGTCTGTCTTGATCAGGGGTATTTTTGTCTTCACGAAAAATACTTTTGTTTTATAACTCTCAAAAATATAAAATAATAAAAAAATTTATAATCTCACCCCTCCTAAATGCCCTAATTTTTAATGAAATCACTTTACCTCCCCTTCTCTTCTCCCCCCCCCCCCCCCTCTCCCTGTTCACTTCCTCTACCATCGGCAGCCATCACCTTCACCTCTCTCTCCCACCACTCCACTCCTCCCGCCACCCTCTCTCCCTTCTGCCCTCCGCCATCCTCTCTTCCTACCCAACATATTCAGCATTTTCAATCCATCAAACCTAAACGATACCGGTAAACAGAAAATTTTTCTCAAGAAACCCAAAATCATAAGCATCATAACAGGAAAAAAATGATGTTTTGAAGAAAAAAATTGGCCAAAAAAAAAGAACCTTGGGAGTTCACAGCCATGGGATTTCCACCTAAGCTTAAGATAATCAAAATCAGGCCTACCATTCTTGAAATAGTTAAAGGCATCATCAATAAAACAAGGGCTTTTGTGCAAAAAAAGAAAACCTAATTCCCTCATTTCCTTCTCTTCCTCCCTTGGTCGCTCCTCTGCCCCGCCACACAAAACCTGAGCCCAGTTCAAAAAAAAAAAAAAAAAAACTTAACCACATCTCTTCTTCCCCCTTATCCTCCTCCTCCTCCCTTGACACCGGACCTCCCCGATTTCCCCTTCTCCTCCTCCCTTGAGCTAACTATGAGCGCTGGGCAAATTGATGTAGAGTTTTGGCGCTGGTGGTGTGTGGTCGCGACAGGGGAGGGGCAACAAGTGGTAGCGTTTGGCCTTCGACACGGTGGTGATGGAGTAGCAGTGGCGGCCGTTCTAGGGTGAGGGGTGACGAGGGAAATGACGGCGTCAGGGGGGTTTTAGGGCACAGGAGATCGAAAGGGAGAGAGAGAGAGAGAGAGAGAGAGAGAGAGAGAGAGACGGATCGGGAGAAGAGAACGATGAACGATCGACGGTGAGATGTTGGAGAGGCGGCCGATCGGGGTTTTGTCGGGCTTACTACATAATTTCTCATTTGTTTGTCCCATTTCTGTTGATTAATCGGTTGTCCAATTTTTTTTCATTTTGGCTGATTGACATGTTTGCTGGAATTAGTTTGACGTTTCATGATTTCTGATGATTAATTATTTGTCCAATTTGTTTTCATTTTGGGTATTCATTCTTTCTGATGAAATTATTTGCTGGAATCAGTTTGATGTTTTGGGTTTCGGAAGAATTTTTTTTGTGGTTCTGGGTTTTGGTTAAAAGATCACCGTTGTGTGGTGGCGTGCGGCGGGAAGAGGTGCTGCCGTCTAAGGGAGAAGGAGACGTGTGTGGCGGGGAGAGAGTGGCCGTCCAAGGGAGTAACAGAAGAGAATAGGGAATTAGGATTTTTTTTGCACAAAAGCCCTTTTATTAACTATCAAAATTGGTCAACTACTGTTAAAAGAGACCATAATTGCTTAAACAAAATTTAAGAGGTTGACTAGTATTTGTAACAAAATAAAAAGAGGGACCAAAACTATAATAATCCATATTAAGGGGACCAAAAATGAAATTAAGCCAAAAAAAAAAAGAAAAGAAAAAGAAAAGAAAGGAATAGGAAAGAGAGGACCAGCTGAAATTTCTTAAAATTTTAGGTACTAGGTTTAGTCTATAAAAAATTATATTTTAATTATTTTTTTGAATATTTTATAATTTTTAGAAGGTTAAAAATTATAATTTTTTTGAAGAGAATGGGAGGTAAAGTGATTTCTTTTAAAAAGTTTGAGATTAAAAAATATTTTTTTATTATTTTATATTTTTGAGAGTTATAAAACAAAAGTATTTTTCATTAAGACAAAAATACCCCTGATCAAGACATGTAAAAGTGAATTTTAATCCAAAATTTTTAAAAAACATAATTTAATGGACTGAAAAAATAATTTTTATTTATTTTGAACCAAAATCGTAATGGATCATTTTATGAGTTTAATCTTAAAAAAAAAAATGACTCAAATATTACAAAACTAAGAGATGGTTTCTATGTCCAAACTGTAAGAAACCACCATTATCTATGTCCAAACTGTAAGAAACCACCATTCTGATTGTAGCATTCCCCAAAGATCTAGATTTACTTATACAGGTTCTCAAGTCTTCATCACATGCAACTAAAATCCACTCATTGTCTTCATCCAGATATTTAATTATGAAACTTCCAACTGCTAAGTTGAGTCGAATTGCCACTTTCTCCTCCAGATCCAACTTTGTTGATGAAAGTGAAAGATGGAACTTAATAAGAATGTCACCTTCATATGAAACCTTTACCATGATGCTGCTTCCAACTGACTCGTTTTCCATCCTTTGTTCTCTGACATTTCCCTGAATGGATTCATGGGGAGTAGTAGTACTATTAAGTTTCTTTCTTATACAAGGTGGCCATCTGAATATGCCGTGCTTGCGACATATACGCTTTAATGTAGACCGACTGACTGCAAAATGACAGGTCCAGGCGTGATGGAGAACATTAATTATCAGAGAAGTAGGAGATGGAATACCATAGATATCAAAGAGAAAAGAAAAATTTATTATAGCAAGATTTGAACCTGACCTCCAAGAAGGCTTGCAACATCTTTAAGCTTTTTATCAGAATAATGGTGAAGAATACTGCAGTCGATTCCATATTCTTCATCCAATTTCCTTACTACTCTAGTCTTCAAAGAGTTAGCGTTATCTTGTCCAGTGCCAGCTTGATCTCTATCGTTGATGTCATCTAATACCAGTGGTTGTTGTTGAGACGATGAATCTAGCTGCAGTTGTGTGACTGGGGATCTAATCCTAGGTGGAGATCTGTCTGCTTCAACCATGTCCGGCTGCCTTGTTATACCGATTGGGGATTCAATCCGAGGTAGAACTGTGATTTGCGGCAGTGTTATCATGTGGTGAAATAGAACTGTGGATTGGGGCGGTGTTATCATTTCCATTTCTCTCCATGATGTGTTATCTTCGCAAGAGGTCACATGTTCATGAAAACTCTGACTGGGGCTCTGGTCAAGTACCATTCCTGCTTGCTGAGAAGAGGAATCTGGTTGCCCAGCAATAATTATCTCTGGAGAAACCCAAAGTGCAGAGTCAGTATTTACATGTTCTCTTGCATTGTCAGTTTCCTGCATGTTGATTATGATTGAGATTAATTTCACTAAGATAGCCATTGAAGGGAAAATATGCTTATGAGATACTATCAAAAGTTGTCTTTGATGAAATAATGCCTATGTTAACTTGTCCCACATAGAAAACTTAGACACCTTGATAGCACCATATAAGCCCCATGTGCTACTCCCCCATCACTAATTGGTTTTAAGGTGGAACCACATGTGGGCTTGTATTGAGCTTTCTACAATCTTGGACTAAAGTAATATAGATTTGAAACTCTAACACAGGCCAAACTGCAGTTCAATTTGAAGCTATTTCTACAGATAACTACCTTAGTGAACAACTTTTTCAACTTGATCACAACTGTATCAATTTGATACAGAATGAAGACAGGCAAAATAAAATTGCAGAAAATCTTCATTAACTAGAACTATAGCTGTATATATTTGAAATCATACACATAAATCTTTGCTCAAAATAAATGCCCAATTTCATGATTTGTAGTTCTAAAATAGCGTGCAGAAATTAAAAACAAGCAGCACAACACATGCGCTCTTAGAGGTATTAAGAGAGAGAACTACCCGGTTGCCTTTGCAGGATAATAATGCAGATGTTGCTCTGTCCCCATCCAATGGCTTTGACAACAAAACTACAAGAAAAAACACCATATTCAAGTGTGGAAGTGAAACTGCATTGCTGTCAGGCAGACTTGCAACGAAATTCATATATTCTGGTATATCAAAGACGCAACTCTAATTTGTTTTCTTCCAGACCATCTTTGCATATGATTCCCTCAAATATTTTACGAGAACGAACTACAATGCCAACAGAAATCGAGATAAATATGTCTCTTACCCTACTCTAATTCAAAAGACAAAGAGGGTAATTAGTTGATTCTTTGTACTATAATTTTGTTAAAGTGCCCTGAAATGAACGAATTATGAAAAAGTCTGATCTCCTCTGTGCATGAAATTGTTATTACTTATTCCTCTTCTTTTCTGGTCATGTTTCTTCTCTTCTTTCTTGCCTCTCCATTTTAATTGATTCTAATCTTTCTCCCACTGTATAATTTCTGCACTAGATCTACAAGACAAGGTTGGTTCATGAAATTTGATCAGAAGTAAGACAGCAAGAATATATAAAGGGCTGGCAACGTAAGATCAAAGCCAAATCAGCAGTCAAATAGGTCCCGACACCTTGGTTTTTCAAGCTACTCCTAAGGTCTGATTTTATCACCATCTCTTGATTCATAAATTTAGAAACTTTTATTCTGGAGGAAAGATATTATATACTCAGTGCCTAGCCTTGATTTGCAGAAATACATGCCTGATTAAATCCAGATTCAGAAGAAAGCACAGTCACTAAATGAAAAACCTCAAATATTATTTCCAAGTGGATATTGATGCTGAAGATGTTCATAATAAGTCAGAGTTGTAGATCGGTTTGCCGAGTATTATCATGATCCTTTTTCATTGATTCTGTAAATTGGTTGGGGAAAATGAAACTCAAGGGTTCCAGGTTAAGAAATATTGAAAAACAGCTGGTGGAGATTGTAAAAGAAGTGTTACTCTGGGGAAATTGTTTTCTCTACAACAAAGCGGCTTAGGATAAAGTAGAAGATCAAGAAAAGCATCATATGAATGAGCACAGTAAAATGTTGATCAGTATCAAAAACCAAACCTCGCTCGGGAAAATTGAGCTTTGCTTTCCCGCCTCTAAATCTCAAGGCTGCCTTATCATAAGCAGAAGCTGCAGCCTCGGCATTATCAAATGTGCCTAGCCAACTTCTGGATCCACGGATCGGATCACGAATTTCAGCAGCCCACTTGCCCCATGGTCTCTGCCTTACTCCTCTATACCTTCTTTTTATTTGGTTTCCTAACATAAATTTTTAACAGCCAATTAAGAAAATAAGTAATCCTTTTATCAGAATTGTCGAATTGTACATTCAGAATGCTGAATGGTCAATTCAATTCACACTTCATACTCTACTCCTGAAACATAGCCTTAAGGCAGCTTGGTAATTCAACTGAACAATACAAATATTTGAAAATATGGGCGTTGCAAAAGCATTCCTGCAACATATATGAACTACACACATCAGTTCATCGAGGGTTCACCTTCATAAGCTGCTAAATCAAAATTCGCGCTAGAACCGCCTTGGCCCATCTCCATAGCCTCGTTGATGGCTCTCACCATAGCCCTTCAACCACACACACAAATGCTCTGCTGCGCTGCGAAATCTGAATGGATTCCAAGTATTTTGCACCTTGGCACAACTGGAAAACCTGAAAATCCCAATCACCATGGTCAGGAGAAATGAACACAATTCAAAAGGTAAAGAAAAATATCATTCTTAAGCAGGAACAAACTAACCAGAGAAAGCTTTGTTGCTTGCGCAATTATATGAAGGAACAAGGAATTGCTATGCCATTTGAACTGAACGAAAAAGCACAACTATCAATCAACAAGCTAAAGAAAAAGATCATTCTTGATTTTGAAATGGCGGGGAGTAGTACTAAAAAATCCAAGAATAGCAAAAGGTTCATAGGGTTCGGAAAGCTTACTAGGTCAAAATTTGAGGCGCCGTGTTACAAACCCCGCTAACGAGCAAATTATTTGTTGGCATCTTCAACTCATGAAATTATTTTAAATGCGCATGGTTCATAGAGTTCAGAGAGTTACAGAAGTCAACCACTTCGAGGCTTTAAGTCCTAAAATGTGGGCTTAACCTTGACTTTATAATCTGATTGTATGTGTCTTGTTTTCAACTGTTTTTCTTTTTTCTTTTTTTTAAAAAAATAGTATCAATTAAAACACAAAAATATGACAATAGGGTTGTACCTGATAAACACGCCCAGCTTAAGACGCACCCCCTGTTTAAAATAATAAGTTTTAAATTTGAGTTATATTATATAAAAAAATTAAAATACAAAAAATAAGAAATCTATAGTAATTATTCAATTTTTGACCTTGCATTTTTTTTTTTTTTTGAAAAAAAAGAACTTTCATTAATCACTGGTTATCACCTAGTACAATTTGAGAGATAAAATCTGACTCACAAGACCAGTCCTGTGCACTGATGCTATATTGAGCTTTATGAAACTAGCTATTCCATGAGCCCTCGCATTGTGAGCTCTTGGGAGCCAAAAAAAAAACGAACATCCATAGAGAAGTCTACTAAGGACAGACAATCCATCATGATGGGTAGAATAGATATGGAGCTCTCCTGCTGCCAGAATGACTTGAGACGCATCCCCCAAAATAGCAAAAGAAGCAAGTGTCAACCGTCGACCAAGAAGGATGGCCTCTTTCAAAGCCAAAGCCTCAGCCTCCTCCGGATCAGTAACAGCAGGGAAGAATCTTCCAAAAGCATGCATGAAATTTCCAGCAGCATCAGTGGCGAGGATGCCAGCCGCAGCACCTCGCCTCTGTGATGAAATAGCTTCATCAAAATGTATGCACACCCTCCATGGATGAAGGCCATAGAGGGAGCAATGAGTAGCCAATAGTGTGGGATGACTGTTGAAGTGATAGAGCAGCTTGATAAGCTTGCAGAACAGCCACTGCGTACAACGCCACCTCAAAATGTCAGATGGAGGACTTCTCTTGTATTGGACGATTTCGCGCATGCCAAATGGAGGACAATACCATAACTGCTTTCTCAGTGGTCTGAACTGGGGAACTAAGTAGCACCTCGCGCACCCAAGAACTGACTGTCAAAGAGGGAAGAACAGCGGGCAAGCCCAAGAGACTCTGGAGCCGCCAGACTTCCTGGGCGAAACCACACAAAAAGAAGGAATGAATATGGGACAACTCGTTTTGCGCACAAAAAAGACAGACAGCTGGGACATTAATATGCCTCTTTGCCAGGTTCTCAAAAGTTAGAAGATAATCAGTAACCAAGCGCCAGCAGTGGTGTAATATCCGTGGGGGCAATTTTCACAATTCCCGCCAAACCAGATCCGACACAACAGAAGGAGAGATTTTTTGATTCTCCAAGAACGCATGATATGCTATTTTCACCATGAACAACCCTTTATTATAATGGTGCCAGTACCACCTGTCAATACCCCCTGATGACCCAAGAGGAATAGATAGAATACGGTTTGATATTGGAGGAGAAAACAGAGCCTGAACCTTGGCTTCATTCCAAACAAATTCATTAGGACGCATGAGGGCGGATACCTTAGCAGATTCCAGGAGCTCAGTGGTGGATGAAAGCCGCAATATGGGTTCTCTCCCGGAAACCAAGGATCAAGCCAAACACTTGTTTGAGAACCTGAAAAAATCCTGCGCTGCAAACCAGGCTTTAGGGCGCAAGCACCCTTCATAATACTCCGCCAAGTCATGGAAGGACGTTGACCCAACGAAGCATCAAAGAGAGAAGATTGAGGGAAATACTTAACACGCAAAACTCTGGTCAACACTGTCTCCGGTTTCCTGAAAATCCTTCACGCTTGCTTAGCAAGAAGAGCCAAATTGAAAGTTTTCAAGTCTCTGAAAACCAACCCACCGTCTAACTTTTTCCTAAATTCACATATGAATTCTGTTGAACAGACGTGACTGATAATTGAAGAACAGAAACAGGAATTTTCAAGGCTTGTTTATAACAATTTCCTTAAGATAAATTTGCCATCTCTACAAGTGTGCTAGAGACAACTTGGACAATTATCTCTCAGGATACAATGGAACACGTAAAGTCAGTTCGCACAAGAACTGCCTTACCAGCGAACGAAAACAAAAACCTGAACACCGAAGGCAAGAAATTCTGGAAAAGCTAAAATTCTAGAGAGAGCTTTAGAGAGAAGGAGATGAGAATGAATTCTCGTGTCTTCTTGGAGGCTGAAGGTGTGAGGTATTTATAGGTTGGAGGCTGGAGCCTTTTCTGGACGAAATTAAGGCACAACTTAATTGTCCTTCAATCATTCTTCACACGTTTTGGAATTGTTCATCATCAATTCAATCCATTGCAACAATTAGTATGCAAAATTGAATTTGAAATTCAATCATTCTTGCACCTCTTGCTCTGTAGAAGGTCAAACTTCCAGCAATTAGGCAACACGTTTTATGCATTAATGCTAAAACGTTTCAATTCATTAATTTGGCTATTAATCTTTAAGAATGAAACCAGCCAGCCAGTCATTCATGCAGAGAGATTATTTGCACTTAATCAGCCACATTAATATGCAAATAAATTTTAAGGAAAAATTGAATCCGGTACGTAGCAAAACAGAGATTGATCAGGCCTTCCGTTTAAGCCTACGAGCGGTCCGACATTCGTGTCCGCGCAGGCGCGGGTATGCACTCGCACACAAGTCAAGCTATTTTGGCCCCTCGATTGCACACCCCCTTGCGTGCGGGATGTACGATGTATAATATAGTGTAGGAATTTTTTAAAGTTCACTCAAAACTTAAAAGCTTATAAAGTGACTTTATTTCCCTCACCGAAGCAATGTGGGATTCATTTATTAGCTTGCTTTTTTTTTTCAAATTCCCCAAACCTTTCTTTCTCATTCACACTCTTTTCCTCCAACAATCCCCCACATGAATGAGATATTGGTTTTTTCAGTGTTCATTGACTGATTCCTGAAAAGAGAAAGTAAGTGTTACCTTTTGAACTTCCCCTTTGTAGACTACGTTTTCTTTACTAGCTGTCCAGTAGACATGATGTCCTTGAATTGTCCGGCTTTTTGGTGTAAATGATCCACGTATCCTACACAGGAACCAATCTCAATTGTTTCGTTCTCATGGTTTTGTTTATTATGGCCATGAAACATGTCCTGGTTCTGCAAGAGTTTTTGAAGAATTAAGCCTGTTCAATTCTCATTCGAAGCGGCCCCCACTTCTCTCTCACATAGGTGACTTCTTAATTTGAAACGTAACTATAGTTATTTTCTTAAGAGTCATTAAAGCGACTTTCGCTAGGCTTTCCTATATCGTCACTATTTCTTGACAGGAATGAGTTGAGGTTGCCCCTACAGTGACCGTATCAGGTCTTAAGATTAGGTTGTCCCTTTGAACCTAGATCTTGGGATCTCCAGTCAACTAGGTTGGGTTTTCCTTCTTAAAATCTTTTATCCTTAACAGGCTTTATCCCCATTCCTTCTGTCAATCTTTCAACTGTCTCTCTGCTTAACCCTTTGGTTAGCGGATCCGCGATGTTATCCTTTTACCTTATAAAGTCAATTAAGATAACTCCTGTTGAGAGCAGTTGTCTAATGGTATTGTGTCGACGATGAATATGTCTCAATTTACCATTGTACATTGTACACTGTGCTCTACCAATTGCAGATTGATTATCACAATGTATACAAATTGGTGGCACAGGTTTTTCCCATTTAGGAATATCCTCTAGAAAATGGCGTAGCCATCCAGCTTCTTCTCCACATTTATCTAGAGCAATAAACTCTAATTCCATTATGGATCTAGCTATCACAGTTTGTTTTGAGGATTTCCATGACACGGCAGCCCTAGCAAGTGTAAATACATAGCCACTCGTGCATTTCGAGTCACTTATATCAGATATCCAATTAGCATCTGTATAGCCTTCTAATACAGATGGATATCTGGTATAGTGTAATCCATAATCACGAGTATATCTTAGGTACCTTAGTACCCTAATTATCGCAGTCCAGTGATCTTTCCCTGGATTACTCGTGTATGAACTCAGTTTGCTTACCACATAAGCAATATCTGGTCTGGTACAACTCATTAGATACATCAAACTCCCAATTAACCTGGAGTATTCTACTTGAGAAATACTCTCTCCACGATTTTTGGATAAATGGAAATTGTTATCTAATGGCGTTCTAGCAATTCCAGGATCATTCTGATTAAATTTCTCTAGAATCTTGTCTACATAATGATCTTAACTCAAGATTAGACCTTCTGGGGACCTAATGATTCTGATTCCAAGAATCACATCTGCCAGTCCCATATCTTTCATGTCAAATTTTGAATTTAACATTGCTTTAGTAGATTTGACCAATTTGTCACTACTACCTACTATAAGTATGTCATCTACGTACAAACATAAGATGACATAACCATCTTGGGTCTCTTTGACATAGACACATTTATCACACTCATTAATTTTGTGCCCACTTGTTATCATTGCATAGTCAAACTTCTCATGCCATTTCTTTAAAGCTTGTTTTAAACCATACAATGACTTCACCAACTTACACACTTTCTTATTGGAGTCTGGAGCTTTAATTGCTCCATATAGATTTCCTCATCTAAATCTCAATTTAAGAAAGCTGTTTTTACATCCATTTGGTGGATTTCCAAATTCCATAAGGCTGCGATTGCTAGAATCATCCTTATGGAATTTATTCTCGTCACCGGAGAATACATATCAAAGTAGTCTAAGCCTTTTCGCTGTTTATAACCTTTGATTACAGCCTAGCTTTGTATTTATCTATAGAGCCATCCGCTTTCATTTTTCGTTTGAGAATCCATTTCGACTCTATAGGATTACAGCCAGGAGGGAAATCCACTAACTCCCACGTATGATTCTATAAAATAGAATCAATTTCACTCCTAATGACCTCTTTCCATAAAAGAGCATCCGACGAACTCACAGCTTCAACATAAGTCTGTGATTTTTTCTCAACGAGATAAGTTTCAAAATCATCACCAAATGATTTTTCGACCCTTGCTCTTTTGCTACGTCTTAATTCTACCACTTCTTAATTTTGTGGTTCTTCATCAATGGTTTCACTATGTCATTTTGAACTAGTCTCCCCAACTGATTTCCAAGGAAATACATTTTCAAAGAAACATGCATTTGTTGATTCCATGGTCGTATTCTTGTGTATATCCGGTATTTTTGAATCATACACAAGAAATCAGTATGCAGTACTATTATGAGCGTAGCCTATAAAGATACAATCCACTGTTTTGGGACCTATCTTTATTTTCTTTGGTGTTGGTACTGCTACCTTCGCTAGGCACCCCCACACTCGTAAGTGTTTGTAGGAAGGCGTTTTTCCTTTCCATAATTCATATGGAGTTTTTCCTTCTTTCTTGCGAGGTATTCTATTGAGTACATAATTACTCGATAAAATAGCATTCCCCCACAAGTTCGAAGGTAAACCTAAACTTAATAATATCGCATTCATCATTTCTTGTAATGTGCAATTTTTACGTTCAGCAACCCCATTAGATTGAGGTGAATATGGTGCAGTTACTTCATGAACTATACCATTCTTAGCACAATAATCACCAATAAGTACTTCGTACTCTCCACCTCTATCACTTCTCAATTTCTTGAGCCATTTTCCAAGTTGATTTTCAACCTCGGTCTTATAGAGAATAAATTTCTCTAATGCCTCATCTTTGTTTTTAAGCAAATACACATAGCAATATTTTGTGCTATCATCAATAAAGGTAATAAATTTATTACCACCTCGTGTTCGAATCGATTTCAAATCACATACATCGCTATGTATTAAGTCAAGGGGTTCATTATTTCTTTCAACAGTTTGGAATGATGACCTTGTTAGTTTTGCTTCAACGCAAATTTCACATTTTTACTTTGGTCAATTTGGACACTTGGGATATGGTTCAAGTTAATTAATCGACGTATCGAATCATAATTAACATGACTTAATCTACCATGCCATAAGCTAGAAGACTCAATCAAATAAGCAAAAGAGGTACTTACATTATTCTTGACAATTGTCATTACATTCATTTTAAACATCCCCTCGGATGCATACTTCTTTCCCAAGTACATTCCCGACTTTGAAAGAATAATTTGTCCAATTTTATTGCAATGCAGAATCTATGCTTATTCAGCATGAACCCTGAAATAAGATTCTTCCAAACTTCTAGAGCGTACAACACATCTTTCTGAGTCAACGTTTTGCCCGAAGTCAGCTTGAGCAAAACCGTTCCCTTTCCCTCAACTTTGGAGATAGCCGAGTTTCCCATGTACAACTTCTCACCTTGGGTTGGTTCAAACATTGAGAAGTGGCTTTTATTGGTGCACACATGCTTGGTTGCACCCGAGTCATACCACCACTATTTCTGGTTTTACTCCACCATGTTGACCTCGGAGATCACAGCCACCAAGCTGATGTTTTCCTCCAAGTTTTCCTGCATCACATTTGGCTCAGGGTTCTTCCTGGAAGGCGGCACTCTGACGACTTGTGACCCTGTTTTCTACAGTTAAAGCACTTCCCTTTAAACTTGACTTTCTGCTTTGAGACACCTTCCAATTGTCCAAGCTTAGCCTTACCTTTGTCGGTGAATCTCGCCTTATTCTTTAAGCCTCCCTTGCCATGTTCTAGCACATTGACTTTGGCTTTTGCAGGGTTGACCGACTTGATCTCAGCCTTCTTGTTGTCTTCTTCAATCCGAAGTCTGACAACGAGATCCTCCAAGGTCATCTCCTTGGGTTTATGCTTGAGGTAGTTTTTGAAATCCCTCCAACTTGGTGGTAATTTCTCGATCATTGCCGCCATTTGGAAGGCCTCACTCAACATCATGCCTTCGGTAGTTATCTCATTCAAGATGAGCTGCAATTCATCCACTTGACTCATCACAGATTTAGAGTCAACCATTTTGTAGTCAAGGAAGCGTTCGACCACAAATTTCTTTGCACCCGCATCCTCAATCTTGTACTTACTGTCCAAAACCTCCCACATTTGCTTTGTCGTTTTGTGCTTCCCATATATAGTATATAGGGAATCATGCAATCCATTCAATATGTAATTGTGACATATAAATTTGGAATACTCCCATGCCTCAATTGTATCTTTAGTTGTGGCATCATCACTCCCTGTTGGAATCTTAGGGCGATCCTCTTTCAAGAACTTGGCCAGCCCCAAAATTGTTAGGTAGAACAACATCTTTTGTTACCATCTCTTGAACATCACAGCAACCCCTGAAAATTTTTCTGGTTTCTCATGGTGGCTCCCTGCCACATTTGGAATTGTCACTTTATGAGTAACCATTGTAGTGGTGGTGACGGTAGGATTGACCTCGGCAATGGTGGCAGCAACACTATCGGGATATCACTTAAAGCAGCCATTAGTAAATAACCAAAAGAAAATTTATCTTACGATTGTTGAACAGACGTGGCTGATAAGTGAAGAACAGAAACAGGAATTTCCAAGACTTGTTTATAACAATTTTCTTAAGATAAATTTTCCCTCTCTACAAGTGTGCTAGAGACAACTTGGACAATTATCTCCCAGGATACAATAGAACACGTAAAGTCAGTTCGCACAAGAACTGCCTTACCAGTGAACGAAAACAAAAACCTAAACACTGAAGGCAAGAAATTCTAGAAAAGCTAAAATTCTAAAGAGGGAGCTGTAGAGAGAAGGAGGAGAGAATGAATTCTCGTGTCTTCTTGGAGGCTAAAAGTGTGAGGTATTTATAGGCTGGAGGCTAGAGCCTTTCATGGACAAAATTAATGCACAGCTTAATTGTCCTTCAATCATTCTTCACACGTTTTGGAATTGTTCATCATCAATTCAATCCGTTGCAACAATTAGTATACAATATTGAATTTGAAATTCAATCATTCTTGCACCTATTGCTCTGCAGAAGGTCAAACTTCCAGCAATTAAGCAACACGTTTTATGCATTGATGCTAAAACATTCCGGAACAACTTAATTAAATTATATTCATAATCTCCCCACATCAAAGATATAGTGCTCGTTAATTCATTAATTTACAGATAAATTAATTCATCAACTTCTTAATATTCCGAGACTAGTATCACTCGACCTTTTTACTATACCGGACATAAGTCCACCGGCCGGGTTTAGTATAATAAACATTTCGAGCTCATCTCGGGAGCACCATCACCCCAGACGCACCGGTACATGGTTTCCTTTCGACAAGCAGCAGCACACCAAGTAACTAAACACGCGCACCCAACCCACCGAGACTATTGGCCACATTTGACCTCACCCATTGGCAGATCAAAGTACACTATGTCTAATCCTCATGCCCACTCGAGTCTAGGGATTTAGAGATAGAATACAAGGATCGATTTGTCTATTAAATCAGTACGAGACAAATCATTCCTAAGAGTCAAGTTCAATATACCCCGGGCATATCTACATGATTCAATTAGTTTAGACAAACTAATTATCTGAATCACATAATAACCTAGACCGACAGTTTGTCCAAAACCGTCTCGGTTACGAACCTCATTTATATATTATGTCTTTCAACCAATGATGAGATCTACTGTGTCGCACCAGACACCTCATCATCTACTTACATAATATAAATGGACATAAACATGCACAACAAAATATGACTGAAACACAAATCGATATATTAAACAGGGAAACTGTACAATACCAGCATAGCTTATGTATTCTACTCCAACAATCTCCCACTAATACTTAAGCTGTGCTTTAAGTATACAACTACATACAATCTCACCCTATCTGCTGCTATCTATCTAGAAAAACTGTCAAGGCTCTCCTAAGCATCTGATCCCTATGCCCTTCACGTGAGCCTCAAAGACTTTAGAAGTCAATGTTTTCATGAACGGATCTGCAAGGTTATCCTCTGATGCTATCTTAGCCATGACCACGTCTACCCTCTTTACGATGTCTCGTATCAGGTGGTACTTGCACTGTATATGTTTACTCGCCTTGTGGGGCTCGTGGTTCCTTTGAGTTTGCTACTGCACCGTTGTTATCACAATAAACCGTGATAGACTTCTGCAAACCAGGAATCACATCTAAGTCCACTAGGAAGTTCTTGAGCCATACTACTTCTTTCGCTGCCTCTGATGCGGCAACATACTCAGCCTCCATGGTAGAGTCCGCCACGCATTTCTGCTTGACACTCCGCCAAACTATGGCTCCACCTCCTAGAGTAAACACATACCCTGAGGTAGACTTGCTCTTGCCCCTGTCGCCTTGGAAATCTGAATCCGTGTAACCTCGGGGTACCAGCTCAGACGCCTGATAGACCAGAACTTGGTCTCTCGTTCTGCGCAAATACTTGAGAATGCATTTTACTGCCTCCCAATGAGCTTTCCCGGGGATACTCTGATATCTGCTCACCATGCCAACGGCATAACAGATATCAAGCCTCGTACACAATATGGCATACATGAGACTTCCTACTGTCGAAGCATATGGAACTGTCCTCATGGTCTCTATCTCCTCAACAGTCTTAGGAGACTGCTCCTTAGATAGAAAGACTCCGTGCCTGAAATGTAGAAAACCTTTCTTGGAGTTCTGCATGTTAAAACGGGCCAGAATCGTGTCTATATACGAAGCTTGGGAGAGCGTTAACGAACGTTTCCTACGATCTCGAATAATCTTGATCCCAAGGATATGTCCCGCTTCCCCTAAGTCCTTCATATCAAATTGCTTGGACAGCCATGCCTTTACATCTGATAACACTTTCTTGTTGTTGCCAATCAATAGAATGTCATCTACGTAAAGCACAAGAAACACCACTGAGTTTCCATCACGTCTGCGATATACACATTGCTCATCCGGACACTGAGTAAATCCAAAGGACTGGATTACCTCATCAAACCGGATGTTCCAAGATCTGGATACCTGCTTAAGTCCATAAATAGACCTCTTAAGCCTGCAAACCTTATGCTCTTGGCCTTTTTCAATGAATCCCTCTGGTTGCTGCATAAAGATGGTTTCCTCAAGACTTCCGTTCAGGAAAGCTGTCTTGACATCCATCTGCCAAATCTCATAATCCATATGAGCAGCTATGGCCAAGAGAATCCGGATCGACTTAAGCATGGCTACCGGGAGAAGGTTTCCTCATAATCGATTCCCTCTTTCTGAGTATACCCCTTCGCCACCAGCCTAGCTTTAAAGGTTTCCACCTTCCCGTCAGGTCCTCTCTTACGTTTGTAGACCCACTTGCATCCAATGGGCTTAAACCCATCAGGCAGGTCCACAAGCTCCCAGACTTGATTGTGGTCCATTGACCCCATCTCGGATATCATTGCCTTACGCCAAGATTCTGCATCTTTATCTCGAAGTGCCTCATTGTAGTTAACTGGGTCAGGTTCAAGCACACCTGGGACTAGGTCTGAAGCCTCTCCCACGCCAACTAACCTGTCTGGCTGTCTCACAACCCTCCCAATACGACGAGGTACCGCCTGTGTAGGCGCATCATCTGTAATCTCATGTGCAGTGTGTGGTGTATCTATTTGTGCTGGTGCATCAGGATTAGTAGTTTGTCGTCTAAGCTCTTTTAGTACTATCTTACTCTTGGGCTTGTGGTCTAAGACATAGTCCTCTTCTAAAAATCTAGCGTTGGTACTTACCACCACCTTTCATCCAACTTTGGAATTCTATATCTCCATCGTTTTGAAAGATTTTGGTAGGATCTGGGTTTGCACTTGCTCAATTTACCACGCAACAAAAATTTCTATTAAAGCGGAATCTTAGAAAAGTACCTTTGAAGCGTGCACTTGGTGATTCTCTTGTATGCCTCAAGACTATGACTTCACGTTGTGTGGGCAACGAACTAGAAGTCAATTGATCAGCTACTCACCACAATCCACCTGCTAGAAAACTCTAGCCCCGCAGCACCTGGCACGTACTATAAATGCACCGCCCGCATAGAGAGAAAGCTACGCGCAGCTGGTATAAACCAAGGCCAAAATTTCAGCCACTAGAAACCCAAAAACCAGCTGCACACTTTCTTGAAAATTCGACTTGGAGAGAGAAACGTTTTCTCTCTCTAGAAATCCTGTGGATTAATTGTGTTAATTGTGTATTCTGAATGGCTGATCCCTTGTCTATTTATAGAGTTACAAGAGAGACTCCAATTTGGTTTAGGATTGGTCTTCCTACTGGGTTTCTGTTTTCCTTCAATCCTGTTTCTCGATTGATACAGATTCTGTTTCCTTCAATCCTGTTCCTGGACTGATACACTCCCAACTGTCACAGGGATTCACTTATCCCAATCCAGTTCCTGGGATGAATCACTCCCAACTGACATAGGGATTCACTTATCCCAAACCAGTTCCTGGGATGATTCACAACCAACTGACACAAGGATTAATTAATTTCTCAATTAATTAAATCTACCTTTGTCATTAACCCAGTACATAATTAGTCGTACCACTAACGGATTAATTATGGCACTACCACCCTACACCAGAATTGCTTCCGGAACAACTTAATTAAATTATATTCATAATCTCCTCACATCAAAGATATAGTGCTCGTTAATTCATTAATTTACTGATAAATTAATTCATCAACTTCTTAATATTCCGAGACTAGTACCACTCGACCTTTTTACTATACCGGACATAAGTCCACCGGCCGGGTTTTGTTGGTGAATGTGCCCTAATGAGGGCTATTTATGTAAATATACTTTGAGGGTATTTATGTAAATAAGATATTTGTCGCTTGATTGATTGTTTATCAAATGAGTTAATTTCATGATAGTAATATCCTTGTGTATATTTAAATTCATGAAATCGATCCGCCAAAAGAAACACTCCATGGACTAATTAGATCATGAGTGATTCTTTTGAGTAGTACTGGTACTAGGATCCTAAGACCAGATATCACTACATGGTCTTAGGTGAATTGTGGTGTGCTTTGACATACGCCTAACGGGGCCGTAACAGGTTGCCAAGTACGGGTATGATTGGGTACACTATGATTCATGCTAAGATATGTAGGTGAAGTGATGGGACTACAAATCTCTCTTAAGTGAGAGATGATATCTTGGCCACTTGATAGTGAACTGAAAGTGCATGGCCATGCCCAAGGAATGATAGGATATCATTTGCTTGATGGATTCAGTGTCACTAAGAGATCAAGTAAACGTTTAGCTACATAAGGATGATGGTTTCATGCCTTATGCTAAACTGGATATCGATGTAGAGGATCGTACGCAGTTTGCTCGGAAAGGTTGTGTTGAATCTCCATTCGACCCTCCATTCTGAATTGGGTAGTCATTATGTCTTGCTAGAGACCACTAATGACTTATGGATTAATCAATGAGATTGAGTTATCCGTTACCAATTTGGAATGGGCCTACAGGATCGCACATAAGAAAGTTCAATGATGCAGAATAAGGATTCTTGCTACAATAAGTATAATTGTCATACTTAAATAAATAAGATTTAATTAAATGGTTTAATTAAATATTATTGGAAAATTCTATTGTATTAATTAATAGTTAATTAATTACCTGAGAACAATTGGGATGGGCTGATAAATCAAGGGACTTAATTGCAATTGAAGTTCTTGACCCATCAGCCTGATTCATGGGTCATGGGTTGATCCATGGGCTTGGTGTATAACCCAAATAATTAAAGTATTATTTAAGGCTAATTTGGAATTGGTAAATATTATTTAAATACTGACTTGGAATCAGTTAAATAATATTTGGTAATAATACTGATTTGGAATATTACTAAAATCAGTTAAGTTATAATTGGATAATTACAATACTGATTTTGGAAATTAATTCTCTACAAATAACCTAGGGATATAATTGTAGCATGATGATTTTGAATGATTCTGATCAGACAAAAATACACAGAATTCCCAAATTCTCTTGGTAGGCAAGATCGGCTAGCACCAACCTGCGAAGACTTTTGTGCTTGAGAGTAGAGGATCCTTCGAGGAAGGATTTTGGAGATAACAAAACGCCATCTTCTCAGAGGAGCCAGGCGACGTGCGCAATCGATTACGCTTCAAGGGTAAGACCCGATCCTTAGTGTTTAGGATTCCGCCATTTAATTAGATTAAATGCCTAAACAAATTCCTTCAGGTTTAGTATAATAAACATTTCGAGCTCATCTCGGGAGCACCATCACCCTAGACGCACCTGTACGTGGTTTCCTTTCGACAAGCAGCAGCACACCAAGTAACTAAACACGCGCACCCAACCCACCGAGGCTATTGGCCACATTTGACCTCACTCATTGGCAGATCAAAGTACACTATGTCTAATCCTCATGCCCACTCGAGTCTAGGGATTTAGAGATAGAATACAAGGATCGATTTGTCTATTAAATCAGTACAAGACAAATCATTCCTAAGAGTCAAGTTCAATATGCCCCGGGCATATCTACATGATTCAATTAGTTTAGACAAACTAATTATCTGAATCACATAATAACCTAGACCGACAGTTTGTCCAAAACCGTCTCGGTTACGAACCTCATTTATATATTATGTCTTTCAACCAATGATGAGATCTACTATGTCGCACCAGACACCTCATCATCTACTTACATAATATAAATGGACATAAACATGCACAACAAAATATGACTGAAACACAAATCGATATACTAAACTGGGAAACTGTACAATACAAGCATAGCTTATGTATTCTACTCCAACATGTTTCTCATCCGTTTTGATCAGACTTTGGCTTTTTTTAAACCTCTCCTTACAAGGATTACACATAATTTTACAGATCTTTTTTTGGACTTGTAAATCTCCCATAAATCAGCTCTGAAACAGAGCTGCAAGTGCTGTTCTTTTCGCAAAAAAATTTGAAGTAATGACTGTACTTCAGAAATTCATATCTTCTTCATTCTTTGTTCGATTTAAACAAACTATAGCTCGATTTAAACCTCTTTGCACCAGGTTTACTCAGAAATTTATATAAGCAACTTTGGCTTTCTAGATTTTCCAAAAAATAACAAAGAACAGAGCTGCATTCAGCAAAAGTTCTGTTGGCTTATGTAAACTACTGATTCTTTGGTCAAAATGATTTTCTTTTATGTTAAATACTCTTTTCTGATTCAAAGTGGTCTTTGTTAGTGCAAAGTTTATGTAAACTGTAAAGTTTACTACAAAGTTTATATAAACTGGTACTTGGACAAAATTTATGTAAACTGCAAAGTTTATGTAAACTGCAGACTGCAAATTTTATGTAAACTGCAGACTGCAAATTTTATGTAAACTGGTACTTGGGCAAAGTTTACTGCAAAGTTTATGTAAACTGAACTGAAAATTCTGCAGCTGTCATCCAACTTTGGAATTCCATATCTCTATCGTTTCTCATCCGCTTTGATCAAACTTTGGCTTGTTTTAAACCTCTCATTACAAGGATTACACATAATTTTACGGATCTTTATTTGAACTTATAAATCTCCCATAAATCAGCTCTAAAACAGAGCTGCAAGTTCTCTTCTTTTCGCAAAAAAAAATCTGAAGTAATGACTGTACTTCAGAAATTCATATCTTCTTCATTCTTTGTCCAATTTAAGCAAACTATAGCTCGATTTAAACCTCTTTGCATAAGGTTTACTCAGAAATTTATATAAGCAACTTTGGCTTTCTAGATTTTCCAAAACAAAGAACAGAGCTGCGTTATGCAAAAATTCTGTTGGCTTATGTAAACTACTGATTCTTTGGTCAAAATGATTTTCTTTTATGTTAAATACTCTTTTCTGGTTCAAAGTGGTCTTTGTTAGTGCAAAGTTTATGTAGACTGCAAAGTTTATGTAAACTTTGCAGTAAACTTTGCATAAACTTTGCAATTTACATAAACTTTGCAGTAAACTGCAGTTTACATAAACTTTGCAGTAAACTGCAGTTTACATAAACTTTGCAGTAAACTTTGCCCAAGTACCAGTTTACATAAACTTTGCCCAAGTACCAGTTTACATAAATCTTTGCAGTAAACTTTGGAGTTTACATAAACTTTGCCCAAGTACCAGTTTACATAAACTTTGCAGTAAACTTTGCATAAACTTTGCAATTTACATAAACTTTGCAGTAAACTTTGAAGTTTCGAAATGGAAACTGCAGTTTACATAAACCTTTACAGTAAACTTTGCAGTTTACATAAACTTTGCCCAAGTACCAGTTTACATAAACTTTGCAGTAAACTTTGCAGTTTACATAAACCTCTCATTCACCATATGTAAACTGCAAAGGTTATGTACACATTCGAGTTTACATAAGTACACATTCGAGTTTACATAAGCTATCGTTTCCAGTTTACATAAGCCCACGTCAACTAGCACCACGTCTGAACTTATGTAAACTACTCGTTGTTCATGTAAGCACACAGTCGAGTTTACATATGTACACAGTCGTTCATGAACCACTTACATAAGTACACAGACGAGTTTACATAAGAACAAAAACACCGCCCGTCATCATTATTTCTCCGCTGGGCAAATGGTATGGGTTTTGAAGCTTGAGATGTGGAGAGTATTTTGGCGGTGAGATATCTTCAAAAATCTTCTCGGTATGGCCGGAATCGGTGCGAGAGAAGAAAGAAAAGAGAGAAAAGAGACTGCTGAAGGAGAAGATGAAAGAGAGTGAATATATTAGGGTTTGAGGAGGGAGGGGCTGCTGAATAGATTAAATGGTGTTGCCTCATTTTTTACCTTTCTTTTTTTTTTTTTTTAGGAGTAGTAACAGTACATTTACTCCTAGGAGTATGATATACGAACTGATATAAAATGTGCTAATAAAAAAACACCGGATTTAGTCCAAGCACTGCACAATCAATAGCCCGGGGAGAGGACAAGATGGAGAGGGATGTGTAGGGTTTTTCGATTGGTGCACTACGCATTCAATTGGCTGGTAAAAATTGGAAGAGGATGAATGTGATGATGGTGTAGGTGGCAACGGGCTGAGATGGAGGAGACGACCGAATAAGAAAATAAAATGGGAAGAAGAAAGGGAAGTTGGAAAAAAAAGAATGATGGTGCTTGATATTTTGTTAATTTTAAGAATACTCCAAAAATATTTTAAAAAAATTTACAAAATGACTCAATTTTACGCTTTTACTGCATTGATTTATTCTACAAACCAAAAGTATTTATTAATTTCTGGAGGCCTATTCTTTTTGAATTTAAAACCAAATTTGGCCCAATATGACAAATCAAAATTCCAATTTTTTGAAAAAATTCAAATATACATAATATAAAAAAGTAAGCTAAAAAAGACAAGAATGTTGTAACTCAGTGGTAACCACTCCTCACTTAAGACAATAGGTGTCAGGTGACCCTTGATTCCGTTGGATTAGCAGGGAAAGTTCATCTCATTGATTTTGGGATTGAAAATGGCTCAATATGGATACCTCTTATCCAGTCTTTGGCTAGCCGAGATAAGTCTCCTCCGGTGGAACTTCTCACCATCACTGCAGTCGGAACCTCCAAAGAAATGCTGGAAACGACTGGCAAATGGTTGTGTTCTTTTGCTGCCACAGTTGATTTGCCATCTTCATTTAAGACAGTGGTATCAGAGCTGAAGGACATTGGAGACGATCTCTTCGAGATCGAGGCGGATGAAGCTGTGGTTGTTTGGTCGCGATTCCGTCTTCTAACTCTTCTACCTCAGCCCCCATCACTTAGCAGTAGTCATGGAAGCGATTAAGAAACTCAAGCCATGTGTAGTAGTGATTAACGAAATGGAAGCGAGCGTAAACTCACCAGTTTTCTTGGAACGATTTAACGAGGCACTATTTCTATTCAGTGGGATATTTGATTGCCATAACGCTTGCTTTGGGGATCGCAATCTCATTTCTAGTAGAAAATTGCTTGAAGAAGTCGTCCATGAAAGAATTGTCAACATTGTAACCACCGAGGGTACAGAGAGGATCTATCGATATGAAACGATTGAGTATTGGAGGAACCTTTTCTCAATGTTTGGGATGGTGGAAACAGAGATAAGCAGCTCAGCGTTGTCACAAGCTGATCTATTGCGCAGAAGATCATCTCAGTTAAGCTTTTGCACGATGAAGATGGACCCGATCTCCTCACGACTTTCTCTTTTCAAACCTTTGAGATTGTCATGGAGAGGAGCAAGCCCCATAGGCCAAAGCAAAACAACCCATCTCTTTGAATTCAATTCAAAACCCACCTCCTCTTTGAAATCAATTTCTGACCACTGCTCATTCAGCCTGAATGAAATAAAACTTACTCCAACCACCGTGAAATCACAAAGTTGTTGGTTGGTGTTAGATGCCAAGCAAACCTCCACTATTGTATTGAAGAAGCCGGCGCAGCAGTCCTTCACCGTACAAATCAGATGGCCCAATTCAAAACTCACCAACAAGGCGGTAATCCTTCATTTCATACATAATGACTATACACTCACGTTGCAAGGGACACATAATGTTACAATTGTTGCTTTTTTTTATGGTCGTATCAAAAATGAGCGGTATAAAAGGAAATTGTCAAAACTGGGGATGAAGAAACACTTCAAAACTGAATGTCTAAAATGATAAAACAAAAGATGTCGAAAAAATTAATCCACCTTGGTGCCATTGAAGCACAGGCCAAGAATATGTTTCAGCTCAACAAGGTCACAAACAACTGAAACTTTCATGTGAAAATTTGAGCTACCTCTTCGTTTCTATCTGAAAAGCCTACTACCTCGGAACCAAGCTCATGTCCTACCGTTTTCCTTCCCCAGTGAACACTAATACTCCTCTCAAAGCATACTTCAAACCTCCCCAAAAACAGAGACCGATCAAGCTCTCAAATCTCAGCCTTGCTCCGGTGAAAGTTAGAGTAAATGTAAAATCAAGGTCAAGTCTTCCAGAAAAATAAAACAAGATATGCCAAGGAGTTACCGCTTTGTCCCAATTTACTTCCTTGATTTCTTTCTCGATGATTTTGATGATGGCTTCGACTGCTCTGCGTTGGAATTATGTGAGGCACCTTTAGAACTCGACGGCTGGTTAGATTTCACCGCAGTAGATGCAGCCTCTTTAGCCACAGCGCCTTGAGAACCTCTAACCTGAGCAGTTCTTTTGTCCTTTCTCTTTGGTCTATAACTTGATCTTTCCTTCTTAGGCAGCCATCTTTCAGGATCTGGTGGAGGACCAGGGTTTGCCAGATCAAAACCTTTTGGGTACCTTGGTTTTCTCTTTCTCTTCTTCTTTGTTTTTTCCTTGCTTTTTGGTTCGTTTGGTTCGATACTTCCTAGACCGCTACTGACAGGCTTTGCCCCTGATGTTTTCTCCAAAGCATCTACATCAATTGCCTTCAGATTAGGTATCGGTTTCAGCTGCTTTTCATAAGCTTCTGCTTTCTCAACATCCGTATGTGCAGCTGTTTGAATCAGTCCCACCAAAGATCCCTTACTTCCAGAGCTTCTGAACAGATTCTCATAAAGACGTGCTGCATCTTCCTTCTTCCCATGCTTGAGCTTAAAAGCAGCAGCCTCTTGCATAATAATATCAAGTTTATTGTCTTCAGTCATCGCATTTGACCACCATTTAATTGCAGCATCAAACACGGCCTCAGCACCATCAAAGTCCCCAGATCGTTCTTTGAGAGACACAATGGTCGCAACTGTCGCAGGCATGTGCTGAATATCAGCTATATTTGCCAAAGACTCGGCTGCAACTTGAGGGTGGCCAGCACCTGCTGCAATCTGAGCCCTTGCAAGCCAGATAAATTTTGATCTCTCTGGGAACTTTTTTGCACATTGCCCAAGTATCTCCTCAGCTTTTCCAGCCTTGTTTTCTCTGACATGCACTGCAGCTTTAAGAAGTATAGGTATTACACTGGAAGGAAACATGCCACACAGTGTATCAACAAGTTCCCGGGCCTGCAATATTTGCATCAATATGTCGGATCAATACACAAGAGAAAACAAGTAAAAAGACGAGGTTGCATCCAGATAACCATAAAACAAGGAATGGAAAACGTAGCCTAAAAGGATAGACACACGGACCCCAAAGTTTTACCTGATCCAGTTTATTCGAATGTAGTAGTAACAAAACACGATTGGTGTACACTGCTTCTCTTTGCTTTGTAGAAAGCTTTAAATCAAGTGCATGACCAATCTTAAAGTTTTGTAATCCATCACCTTTTTCGCTTAGCCTATCAAGTTTCCTCAGACCATCGGAGACATCTTTAGGACCCTTCAAAGCAATAAGATTGTTGATCGCCACAGCAATAGATAATTCATCATCTGCCAAATTCCTCTTGATAATATTGGCATACGATGTGAGGGCTTCTTCTGTGTTTCCAAGGATCTGCATGGCATTAGGCAGTTTATGAGATGAACTCAAACATTCAAAGTGAACCCAGTTTCAAGGCATTCTCTTACCTGCTGAACATATGCTAATTGAACATATATAGGTGCCAATTCAATTTCTATCTCATCATCAGCGAAGTTATCCTCCATCAATGTCTCTCGACCAATTCTGTAGCAGTGCATGGTCACATTAGATGGATAGCTTTCATATAACATGATAAGAATCTAAATTACTAATAGTACCAGTCCAGAAGATGCTACATATGTAATGAGTTTTAGAGATAACCGAATGAGAACAAATGCAAATACTACCACAAACAAAGAGATACAGACGTCCTTATAAATTCAACAACATTTTGATCAAAATTTACAAGACGGTATTAAGAACAATATCAGAATGTTCTAATCCTGCATTCAAACTGACATTACGATAACCATTAAATAACTACAGTATCCATTATGGAATTAACAATGTAACAGAAATTGCTTCGTATGATTAATATTTTAGTTTGTTCCTACAAACACTGAACAAATATTTAAGTACAACACTAATCAAGAGACTTGGCTTCAACTATAAACAGTAAATTATGAGACAACTCAGCAAATACGACCTCAAAAGTCAAAAAGTTATGGATACGAGTCTACTACTACACTTGACATTAAACACTGATTGTTCTATTGGCATCAAACAACAAACTGCATCTTGAACCTCCAATAGCAGTAAAAATAAACCATAAAAAGGATTTGATTATCAAAAACAGAACATTTCAAATTGCATCTCCAGCTAGAACCCCTTTTTGCTTCAAAAAATTACATAACCGATACAATGTAAGCACTATAATTGCTAGAAGTAGTACACACAAAAAATTTGCTATGTGCTTGATAACAAGTTAGAAAAATATCTATTTCATCTTAATAATTTAAAGTTCAAAATCAAAACAACTAGTGTAATTTAAATAGTGTTCCACAATGCACTGGGATTCATGCCTGTAAGTTCTGGAGAAATTTCCGAAATTCCTATCTTGTGCTCTTCTTACGATAAAAAGTAATCACAAATAAGACAAGTTAAAACCGTAGTGTAAATGGTAACTGTTAACACTAACTTACATCTATGTAACCTGGACTCAGGTGCTGGTATAAGTGTCCAGTGTGGTATTTTCTTAAAATATAGGATACAGGGACCACATGACGGACACGGGTAATTGGAAATAATCTTTATTTTAGTAGTTTAGTACCCTCCAATATAAGCAACTCTCTCTCTCCTGGACCGCATCAGGCATGGATTCACCACACGAGTATGCTGCCCTAAAGTGGCGAGTACACGTAACATACATTAGTTCAACTTGCAAAAACATTAAAAAAAATATATTCCACATATAAGCTAGATGTTATCTTGAGCAACATGAATTCATCATAAGAAGAGCCATTCATGCCACAACATCCTGTTTGCATATAAGTATGATTTCCTAACTCAGATTATCTGTTGAAGCCAAAAATAGTCACCAGTTATAGGCCTTATGTCAAATGTAAGACCTACAGACTAATAAGGATTAGCAAAACCATGCCATTTTCCATTCCAAGATATAAAAATTCTGAAGCACATATGGACCTTCTATTTCCTTAATAGTTGAAAACCGCACATATGAGACAGCAAAATAGATAAAAATACAAACAAAATGCAACCAAGCAACACATTTTTAACCATTAGTAGAAGGCGGAACTGCATTAATTTCTCAGCTTTTCACAAACTCAGAAGTACTACAGTTTTAACATTTGCTATGCTTTGTTGCCACTTCTAGAGCTTATTAAGTACTGAAAGAGATACGCTTTATGATGCAAGTTGCTTCACAAGTGTGGATCACCGATTTTCAAATGTTCTTCTATGACCTAAAGCATTGAACTGTAAACATCATGCTGTCTCCAGATGTTCAGTTTTTAACATAGCATATAATTTTAATTTCATAACCACAATCAGCAAACAGAGATTAGGATAGAAAATTGTAGCAACATTTAGATTAGGGAAAGGTAAGTGGTCCCACACTATTGCCCACCAGTAAGTAATGATACCTACAGTAATAAAATCATAGTAACTGATGTTGCATATTCACACGCTAGATGACGAGCCATTCATCATCACCAGTTAAGAACTCTTGTCACATCAGTTCCTATTCAAAGTCTCTATGAATGTCATTACTGGTTGCCCAAGATATAAAGCCAGTGAACTTTCACCTACAAAATAGTAAATTCACCTTTGAGCAGATAACAGGAGTTGCTCTGCATCTTTATACTGGCTTCTTTCAATCATGCAGCATGCTGTATTAAATGCCAACTCGTAACTGCTTGTCGCTTTAACTCTCAGAGAGTCTAATAATCCTTGCACTTCAGAAGCCTTCCCAGCAGACACCAAGCCAGCAACAACATTAATTTCCAAAGACTCAATCTTGGACTTAAGGAGCTTTGGATAAATATCCACACATGCATCAACTTTTCCCAGACGGTATAAAATCTGAGATTCTAACAGTAAGGTTTCAGAAGTCTCCTCTTGTCCTTTCAAAACTTCCAATGCTTCATCCAACTTGTTTTGCCTATATAAGCAGTATGCCTTTGCATAGAGAATCATAACCCAAGGAAAAACAAATAAATCAATTTTTTAGGTCCACCCAAAAATATGATAATAAAAAGAAAAAAATCAGAGGCATAAAAGAGATGGCAGTTCACCAACTCAAAATAAGCTAAGGGGAATTGAGCATTATAGAATCTTAACATAAAGACACAACTAGCAATCTGTTTTATTAGATCACATGAGAATAGCTGCATTGGAATCCAATGCTATAAATCATTTACACTCATCAATCCCAAAAGCGGAACCCTCAAGCTTCATCAAGGGTCCTTTCAGCAAATTAGGTTGATCATTACGACTTTCAAAACTTTGCAAAACTTAATATACTGATACAATATGAAGGCAGGCCCTAAGAAGCTTTCCCAAAAAGGTGATGTTTTCTAAAGAAGAAGAGAAAAGGAAAATGATAATAATGCAGTTTAGAGAGACCAAAGAACATACACGACAATGTAGCACCTTGACACTAACAGCAGACGGGTAAGGTTGCAGGAAACTCTAACAACAAAGTTCACAACAGTAAAAACCAATACTTTTGTTAGTAACCGTACTGTTCAAGCAAAGTTCACTTTCTCAACCAAAAACCTCCGATGGTGGATTTTAATCAATGCTTGGATGCATTACACTTTCTTGTGATAAAATCAACAGGTTAGGGAAACTAAGAGCCTTAAAGACAGCAATTTGGTTTTGCTCATCGCTTCAAAATTGTTATCCCTGATCGTAGGATCACATGATTTTACGGTCATAGACCAGAAAATCGTTCATGTATCGCACAAGATCATTCTTTTGCTCTGTAGGATCGGTAACCATCCCATGACGAAATTATTTTTCGAGTTCTTTTATTACTTTTAACTACTTGTCTTCTTTCATATAAAGAATTAGAAGCATAAGGCGCACATGTCCCAATTTACACACCAATTTCTAACATAAAAACCCCATACTTTGAATATTATTATCTCCAATATTTTGACAATAAGAAGATAAGAAACATAAATGTTTATTCCTTTATTTTTAAAAAATCCATTTAAATTCAATTATAAAATTTTAAAAGTTTATTGCAATATGAAAAATAATATACTTCGTGATTTCAAATATGTTCATTAAAATTTATTAATTTTTTATTTCATGATATGAACACAAGTACAGTTTGGTTTGAAATATTGAATGAAATTTTAGTCGTATTATTTTAATTGAAAAAATTCCTTATTTTGAATATGATTTTAAATTAAAACTATAACTTAATTGTAACCGATACTTATTTATCAATGGTCGTACCCGCACACATTATGATATAAGTGTAGTTATTAATCTAAAAAGTTTTTTGTATAATCATTTTTTCTGATATATATCATCTATAATATAAAACATCTAGAGATTTAACACTTAATCATATTTTAGTTTATTACAGTCCCTTCGATCCAATCCAGATCCAATCCTATGACCCCAAATCGATCATTATCCTACAAACTATGGTTTTGCTTGTATTTTTTGCTAAGAAATAAAATAAATAGTTGCCTAGGAAATGTAAAAGGTTTTTTGCAAATTGGCAATGAGATTAAAACTGAAAAGTAGGGTATGAGCATGCAGACCTAATTTCAACATAAAAATCAACTTCAGCATTATCCAACTACTGGACAGAGTAATATAAAATCCTTATTAATCCTTGTGAATGGCAGAATAGAAAACACAATTCTTAAAAAGAACTCTTGGATCCAGTCAATAACTAGCCCTTCTCCTGGAAAAGAAAAATAACTGTCCACATGCAACTTATATCAACCATCTAAAACACACCTGGTTATGCGATAGAGGGAGAAATAAGAGCCAGAATATTGTTCCTTTTCATTTTCCTCGGTACAGTCTAAAAGTGTTAACTAAAAGTGGCACCAAGTTCTAGAAATACAATAACCATAAAGAGCAATGGATATAAGCTACTTCAAAAATATGTTTCCTACATGAGGTTAACAGCTTTAATCAGTAGCAATAAAAAAGAACATTATCCTTTTCTGTTTGCTTGCTAAGCTAAAGAGAAAACAAATTAACTATTTTCACTAACCAGATTTTTTCCCATTCATTTAATGTCAAAACAGAAATCTGTAACAGTAAATTGAACACTTGGTAAGATTGGAAAGGACCACTCTGAAGGAAGTACTAAATTCTAGCACCATATAGTAAAGGTAACTAGCATCAATAAGAGATAAACCAGTATTACCTAAAGCTTCAGACAGCTATGAACACAAGCTAAACAATTCAAAATTCAAAAGATACCTCCATATCCTCAGCAACAATCCTACCAACAGACAAAAGACCAACCAGAAAAGAAAAGAAAAGAAAAAAAGAAACTTAACCCACAAAAAGAATATCACAATCATTGATTCCCAGCAATAATTTAATATCTTGGAAAAGTTATTCAATTTGCACCAAGGTACTATCGTCCTAGTTCTTGTTTATTCCAGATTAACTCATCTATAATTCTATGCCATCTCAATAACACACGGTCTTTGGCAAGGGAAGGGGAATATAATTCAAAAATTAGTTCAATCCCCTTTTCCTTAAAGATAACATGACCAAGAATAAAATTTAGTTGCCAGAACAGAATCTCCATGGAAACATAAAAGTTATCCATACAAATCAACAAAATGTCGTAAAAGAGTACCTTTAAAAAGCTAAAATCAACAGCAAACTTCTTTGAACATTCCTGAATTGCCCAGATAGCTTCATCAATCTTATCGTTTTTAACCAATGCCACAACTTTACAACGTATAGCATCTTCATCGCTCGGTGAAATCGAGAGCACTGTATTTCAAATTTTACAAAACTTTAGGTAAAAAAAATAAAATTAAAATCTAAAGGAATTCAATTTCGGCCATGCATACAATTAAAATCAAAACTAAAAAATTATTCCAAAAGGGAAAAAAAATTTTAAAAAATAAAAAATAAATGAACACCTTGATCTGCTACTTTTACAGCTTGATCGTATTCAGAGCGTTGGATGTGGCGACTAAGAGATGTAAATAGATCTTCAATTGAAAGCGCTGGGGTGGCGGGGCCAGTCGCGGTGGCCGGAGAAGGCTTGGGTTTGGCCTTGGGAGCCATTTCTGAATTCTGTAATTTAGAGTACTTGGTTGAAATGTTCAGTACTTCAATCAAACATTTAAGTTTTTTTTTTTTGGCCAATTTCTTCGCAACACTTTCTACTTAGGATGTCGATATAACTAAGCAATTGAATTTCTTCAATCCTGAAATTGAAGAGGGCATGGTGATGGAGAGAGCGCAGAAGGGTTAGGGGACTAGGAACTGAGAGCTGGGAAGGAGTGAAAGGGTGGACCGTGGGCTGGTTTGGGTTTTTTGGGGCCTTGCTAACTTGGGCCTCAAATTATTTGCGTTCGGCTTTTCTCCCCTTTTTAATTAAGATTTGTTAGATGAGAATACAGACTTTAAAAACGCTCCAACACAATACTTGGAAATGGAAATCATGGCTCAAACTGTCGAGATCCTCTATATACTTGCTATGTTTAGTGCATATCCTATTAAAAACCTTTAAAAATCATAATATAAATAGAAGTTCATAGAAGTGCAACTTACGTGTCAAGGATAACTTGAAGAGTGCGGCTGGTGTGAGGAAAATCAGAACATATTAATTTGAAAAGTACAGCTGGTATGAGTGAAATCTGAACAGGTTAACTTGAAGAGTGCGGCTTTGAAATCATAACAGGTTAACTTGAATAGTGCGGCTGATGTGAAATTGCAACATGAAAATTCATTACTTCCAAAAATATAAGAATGAATATATTAATTATAATTGAAAAATATATCAAATATATCATAAAAATACTAATAAAACATATTTTTAGTGTATCATAATATAATTTGTAAAATTAAGTAATATCCCCATAGATAACACTTAGAAGTATAAGATTTTAAGTAGATTTTAACCACAATGAAAAACATATTGAAATTCTTCACATTTTAAACCCTCAATTTTTTTTTTTTAATGAATTACATTTATCTTCCCTATGATTTGGTAAAACTACTAATATCTCTCTCAGGTTTCTTGACAACTACTAATACCCACATGATCAAAGTCAAATATAAAAAAAGTCAAAAAAAAGAAAAAATTTGAAATTATTTTGTCAAAATGAGATTATAAAATGATGTTAATAATAATACTTATGTTAGTATTTTTGCTCATTTTTTTTGTTGATCAAGGGTTAAATTTATTAATTTAAATAATTAAGGAGGTATACATTACTTTCAAAATTTGAGGAGATATTAGTAGTTTCACTCAACTACATCATATGTCACTTTTTTTTAGTATCTTTCACTTTGCCTCCTTTAACCGTAAGTCGTATACAATAAAAATAAAAAGATTTTACTGCTCCTATCTTACAATAAATTTTTTGGGATTCAGTCTCATTATGTATTATTTTTTATTTGTAAGAACAAAAAATATTTATTGATATTGTGAAATTTAGAATGAGCATCAAATAACATAAATGACAAAAATCTTTTGCCCAAATGGAGTTCAATTAAGTCAACTATGATACATTATTAGTAATTTTATTATTTTTTAAAAATCAATTTCAGTTTCAATAGAATTTTGACCAATTCTAACTGAATTTTTTTTTTTAATTAAAATTTTGTTTTTGGTGAACTTTGTCTACACTAGTGGATAGTTTCTTTAAACAATTCCATTAAAACCACAAATACTCGTGAATTTTTTTTCTCCAAATCCCCTCTTATTCTCGTCCTCTTTTATTTTAGTTACTAATACTAATTCCACTTAAATTTTTTGATAATTATAATTTTTTTAAGAAAAAATTTAAAAGATAACGAATTAATTCATTTGATCGCTAGTGAAACTTAATTTTTTCTTCACCATGATTTGTATCATAATTTTTTTAATCCATTTTATGACTCAATTCCTCATAAATGTTGAACTCATTTAAATCGACTCACAATTCAAAATGACGGTCGAAACCCTAAATGGATTGAACATTCATGAGGATCCGGATCATAAAATTGGTTGAACAAACTATGGTACAAATCATGATTAAGAAAAAAAAGTAGATTTGAAGCTATCAAATGATTTAATATGTTATTTTCTAAAATTTTTAATAAAAAATAATTATAATTACTAAAAAAATTTAAGTAAGACAAATATTGGTAATCAAAATAAAACAGGGACCAAAATTAAAATAACTCTTATTAAAGGAAAAAAAAAGATTTAAGCCTATTTAATTTTTTTGTTGTTTTCATAGAAGGGCATTTTGATTAGCATTAAAGATTTTATTTGGGTGAAAATGGTGCAATAGGATCAACTAGAAGAAGGGCAATAATTCATTTGAGTTATAATCAAAGGGTGCAAAAAGTATTTATTATTTTTAAAGAAAAGGTGGTAAGTAAATTAGAAGTTATTTAATGTAAATAATAAGTCTTAAATAAATTACTGAAATGAAAGAAAAAAAGTTATTCAGTGAAGGTTTTTAAACGTTAGTCTCTTACTGCAGGAAGACCGGGCCTTCACCTCTACAGTAGAAATAATGGTGGAGTTGTGAGAAAAGACTACAACGACTCCGGCGGTGGAAGACAAAATCCCTTCTGTCGATCTATATCATCTGGAGGTCATACTCTTCTGATCTTCCTCACAAGGCCATCCTAACGCTTTAAAAGTTCTGCCACACTCCCTTGATAAGCTCCCCCCCGGTGATCTCTGTGAGTACTGTGAAAAAGTCTTTCAAATTTGTTTTGTCGGCGATGATCAATACTTTTATACTTTTAGATAAAAGGGTTGCATTAATCGTGGAGATCTGCAATGTCAATTTTTCTTTTTCTTGTTATCGGAGTGGATAGTTGGCTGAAAGGGGTTTTATTTACATTTTTTTTTAATCAAAGAAAATAATCAGAGATAGCAGAGTTTGTAATACTACTGTAAAATGCAGAATTTTCATGTGGGGTTAGAGATATTGAGTTGTAATTTGCTAAAAAAGAGACCTTTCGTTCTGGGTTTGTGCGTGCGTCAGTGGATAATGATTTTCTTAATTTATTTGTTAGGGGTCAAGGTGTTTGATATTCAATTTGGACTTCGTCAAGAATGTTGTTGGTGGACTATGCTGATGATCAGGCATTTTGTAATGTTTCTGATTTCCACCTGTTAATATACCATTACGGAGACGTTAATATCTACACCTGAGTTAGAGATAGCATTGTGGTTATCCTTTTACCTTTGTGTAGATATTTTCGCGTGGAGATGCATAGGTGCTGGAGTTACTTTCATGAATTTCTACTTTTTTCAATCAAGAATTGGTAGGGTTTTGTGGAAGTATTTGCCACTGTCAGAATATAAATTAGTAAGCATTCACATAGGTGGTTGGATTTCTTTTGTCTTGAGATGATTAGGTAGAACACAGAAATGTCCAAAGAATGTGCTTATTCAATCATCTTTTGCTTGAGCTACCATACATTTTCTATTGATGCATTCTAATAGGATATGCCTAATCGTGTCATTTTTGTGTGTCAGCAGATTCGTTTTAACCCACTCAATACGCTGCTTTTCTTTGCCTACCATGCTTCTGAGTGGATATTTTGAATCTTATGGTCAGTTGTACTTTGTGAAGCTGGGCAGAAGGAATTTAGTATGAAGCATAAGTTTTCCCAGCAACTGTAATCTGCAAAAATATGGTATTCGGAAAACTTGCAGACATCTTTTCTGCTGCAGCGAGTCGTATCTCAGCACCTAAATCTTCTAATGTTCCATATTTATCACCAGGATTGCCTCCTTTGCCAGGATCTCATCGTGGGCTTGGTTTTACCGGCATTAGGCCAAAGAACTATCTGCGGCTCTCCTCATCCCTTCAAGATTTCTCTGCATATCAGCAGCTTGACCTTGAAGGAGGTGATGGTTTTCTTGATTCACAAACAAATACTAATATCTCAAAACAGGCTAATCTGTCAAAAGAAAGTGGTGGATCGAGTTTTTCCAAGGAGAAAGCTGTTCCTGGGATTGCCTCTGCACGAAAGAAATGGATTAGAGTCAGCGTGGTTCTTCTCTGCTTATTATTGTTTGCTTTTCTTGTTTATGTGGCACAATATTTGTATTTGAGTTGGTCTCAAGGGGCAGCCAGGTACTATGTAGTGCTTGATTGTGGCAGCACTGGTACTCGTGTATTTGTCTATCAAGCTTACGCGAATCGGAAAAATGATGGTAGCCTTCCTATTTCAATGAGATCACTGCCAGAAGGGTTTGAAAGTAGATCTGCTTCACAGAATGGCCGTGCTTACAATCGTATGGAGACGGAGCCTGGGTTTGATAAGCTGGTCCATAATACATCTGGGTTGAGGAAGGCAATAAAGCCTCTTATTCATTGGGCAGAGAAGCAAATTCCCTCTCATGCGCATAAGTATACCTCTCTCTTCATGTACGCGACAGCTGGTGTTCGCAGGCTGCCCAGGTCAGACTCAGAATGGCTTCTTGACAATGCTTGGTCCATTTTAAAAGGTTCTTCTTTCTTCTGTAAGAAAGAGTGGGTTAAGGTTATCAGTGGCATGGAGGAAGCATACTTTGGATGGATCGCTTTGAATTATCATGCTGGTGTTTTGGGGGCATTGCCTAGAAAAGAAACCTTTGGTGCACTTGATTTAGGTGGTTCTTCATTGCAGGTGACTTTTGAAAGAAAGGATGATATTCAAGATGAAACTAGTTTAAAGCTAAGCATTGGCCCTGTTAAGCATCATCTTAGTGCCTATTCATTGTCAGGATATGGATTAAATGATGCTTTTGACAAATCTGTTTCCCATCTCCTGAAGAAACTTACTCAAGTAGGTAATTCAGATCTTGCTGGTGGAAACATTAAAGTTAAGCATCCCTGCTTGCAATCTGGTTATGAAGAGCAGTATTTCTGCTCTCAGTGTGCTTCTCTTTATCAAGAAACAGGAACCCCACCTATTGCACAAAAGAAGTTTGAGAATGGAGGAAAACCTAAAGTATCCCTTAAGCTTGTTGGTGATCCAAAATGGGAAGAATGCAGTGCACTGGCAAAAGTTGCAGTGAATTTGTCTGAATGGTCTGATCAAAGTTCTGGAATCGACTGCGAATTGCATCCTTGTGCTCTTGGGAGCAATAAACCTCAGCCTTATGGCAACTTTTATGCTATGTCTGGCTTCTTTGTGGTGTATCGATTTTTCAACTTGAGCTCTGATGCTGCACTAGATGATGTATTAGAAAAGGGCAAGGAATTTTGTGAGAAAACCTGGGATGTTGCTAAGACTAGTGTTACACCTCAGCCCTTTATAGAACAGTATTGTTTCAGAGCCCCATATGTTGTGTCATTATTGAGACAGGGATTGCACATTACTGACAGTCAGGTCCATGTTGGATCTGGAAGTATTACTTGGACACTTGGTGCTGCTCTCTTGGAAGCTGGAAAAGCTCTTTCAAATAGGTTGGAATTTCGCAGTTATGAGATCTTGCAGATGAAGATAAACCCCATTGCTCTCCTTTCTGTTTTGACTATTTCGTTATTCATATTACTTTTTGCATTAACATGTGTTGGAAATTGGACACCAAAGGTTTTCTGGAAGCAATATTTCCCACTTTTCAGGCACAATAGTGCTTCAGCAACATCTGTTCTGAGGTTTCAGCGTTGGAGCCCTATCAGTTCAGGTGAGAACCTTGTAATTGGCTCCTTTACTTTTACAATTGACTATGCCTATGTTTTTATATGTTCAAAAGTCTTTTGCCATGGTGATAACTCCCTTGAAAAAGTTCTTTTTGTGGAACATTGAATCAATTCCACTTCAAATTCCCACTGTGGTCAGTTATTTACGGTATAATCATTACCTTGGTGCAAAACACATATCCTTATGCCGACTTTTTTTTCTTTTTCAAAATTTTAATACGTTATGCAGGTGATGGAAGAGGTAAGATGCCACTTAGTCCAACGATCGCAGACAGTCAGCAAACACCATTTGACATGGGCCATGGTTTCAGTGGTAGTAGAGTCCAGCTTACAGAATCTTCAATGTACCCCTCCTCCAGCAGTGTATTGCATAGTTATTCAGCAGGCAGCTTGGGACAGATCCAATCTGACAATAGCAGTACCATGAGTTCTTTCTGGTCTTCACAGAGAGGGCAGATGCGTCTCCAGAGCAGGAGATCTCAATCCAGGGAAGACCTAAATACTTCTCTGGCTGATGCACACTTGGCGAAGGTCTAAGGATGTTCTGAGTTGGTATGACCTGCATGAGATCATCAAGTTGAGAAAGTGCAGTTTTTTATGGACGACCAATGGATGTGGTTCCTAAATGGGTTTGGGAGTGCATATTCTCTGCCTCTTAAACAGGTAACGAGCTTTAGCAGCTGCTGCTTTTGGAGAGAAAACTTGACTAAATAGTACTGGGAAGACTTGAGGGTGCTCTACTGGTGGAAGTTTATGGGGGATGCACTCAACCAAAGACCAATAATGACTGAGAATTACCAATGTTGACAGGGGGGGGAAACGTTGTGAATATCCTCACACAAACTTTGCTATGGTTCTTACTCCTAACCAGTGGCGGATGTAGCAAGGGGCAAGAGGGTGCTCTCGGTGGTTCCGCCATGGGAGCAGCCAAACTCCTTCTTCGCCATGATTCATTCATCCCTTTTTAGCACTAATTTTTTTTTTCAAATTTCTTTTTCTAAAGTTAGCACCTTATCTCAAAATTTCTAGTTCCGCCATTGCTCCTAACTGGCTGTACACCAATGGGCGCTTACTCGGAATTTATTTAGAGCTGCTGAATCTGAAGAGAGTCTAGAGAAGCCATTTTTAAGTATTTGTGGGTATTATTTGTTGGATGCCCCCCCTAGGCAAAATGAGGATGATGATGGTAGAGCAACTGCAGCAGATCAGCACTAGAGGAAGTCACTCGGCTTCAAACAGTTTTGGCTACTCTCACTCCCAATTAACATATGCTAAAAGCGTTCTTTTTGGTGTAAGACAATCCTTGGCATTTCAACAATTCCATTTTTACATTCTTTTTAACATTAACAAATTCATTACCTCCTTATAATATGGCTGTCTGGGATTATACGCATGGCCTGTTACACACACCACCCATAGCATTAAATGCTTTCTTCTTTCTGTTTTTGTTTTTTTTTTTTTAATATAATTTTTGATGTATCTAAAAGAAATATTTACACCATAGGCAGGCCGGACGCCCCTCTAAGTCCCTCCACGCCGCCGGGTGTGAAAAGCGGGAGACTCTCCCACAAAGCCCCCCTCGCCTTGGCCAGTCTTTTAATATTTTATTCTCCTAATACGTTTAGCATGGTGAAACTAAAATTGTCGAAGTCTGATATGTCAGTCTGGTTATTTTCCGAACTACCATGACCATCGATTCAAAAAACTCAGACGACCAATGGCTACTTCTGCTTTATTCGATCGTGCACTTCGTCCACGAAGTAGTAAATTGTCCAAGATCGATGCCCACTACACTGGGCCTGGAGGGTCGCCTGTAACTAGCAGTTGTTAAATGTTTTCTCTCTTGAAAATTTCATGTTTTGAAGAATTTTTTTTTTTTTTTTTGCTTTTTTTCATCCTCCCTCATTTCTGTTGAGCTTCTTTTTTCATTCTAATGCAGCCAAAACGTCCAAAATCAAAGGAAAATGTGATGGGAAAGAAGGAGAGGGAAGGAGGAGAGAGAAAGCATTTTTTTTTTTTTGGGTTAAAGGAGGGGTAAAATCATCAAGAGAGGCTAGAAATAGTAACTTTTTAGAAAAAATAACATGGGGATCCTCTATCTTACCATTTAGATACAATGAGCATAAACCAGAAAACATAACCTCTATCCCTTTTCCCCCCTTTTCTGCAAACACAACAACTACTCCCACCATCATAAATGAACAGTCAGATTTATTCTAACTCACTTTTTGCACTAAAAAAAACACAAGAGAAAACAAACAGTAACTTCAAGGGAAATCAAAAATCCTTTGATCCAGCATACGGATACAACTGCACTGGTTATCAAAAGAAGGGGCAAATCTACCAACCTCAACCATTACAAGTTAGAAACCCTATTCGCATCATGATTGCCGCGGCTAGAACTTGCGACGTTGATCTGCAGTTCAGAAGCTGCTTTATGGAAGTTGTAATAATTTATCAAAGCTGCCACTAACAGTGATGGCTAATGGTGAAAACTAGAGTCAGAAAACAAAACAAAACAAAACATGTTAACGTTGCTCCTTTACCAAAAACTAGTTACAGCTCAGAGTGATGGGATTGCGCATCAGCAGCATTCTTCCAACTCCAAGGCCAAGTAAATATACTTGATAACCAACTTCCCACATACTTTTTCTCTGGTTGTTTCTCATTCATGTTGCACAGTGTCTCATAATTGTGCTTCAGATGAGGTGCAGCTATTTCTTGCTGAACGAAATACAAGAAAGAATTTCAACGAAAATTAGATTCACATACAATTCCTAATAAATTAAGATCTAAATCCCAGAATATGACCTAAGAAATGATACCATAAACACTTCAAATGGACAGAAATCAGAGTTATTACAACCCTGCAAAGAAAGAAAAAGACAACATAAAAGTGTGGAGTTACTCAAAATAGGATATTGAAATGCAAAAGAAAAATAAAATTAAAATAGCTGAGATAGGTAAAATTGATAATCACCAAAATATTAAAGGGTTAATATCAAAAATTCCCTTAAGCTTTACTAATATATCAAACACCACCCCGTAAGGTTTAGAAAATATCAAAAATCCTCTTAGCTTGTCAGTCAACCATCATATTGATTCTCCTGTGCCAGAAAACTAGCGTATGTGAATGATTTCAGTAAACAAATAAGTGTTTAAATAACTTTACCATCCACTAAAATTCTCCTAAAACTTTTATTCAAAAAATACCCATTTGAACAAATGTTATAAATTTACAAAATCATACTGAAATTATACACGTAAAGTAATTTTCTAGCACAGGAAGATCAATATTGCAGTTAACTAACAAGTCAAGGGGGTTTTGATATTTCCCAAACCTCTAGGGGTGTTTGATATATTAGTAAACCTCACGGGGTTTCAACATTAATCCAAAGCAAAAATATTACATTGGCAGATGGACCTGTAAATACTGAGCTATCACAGTCACAACTACATGGATAAAGGCTAAGTCAAGATAGGTAGATTTAGATTTGATGGAATCACCAATATAACATTTTCTGAACGAAAAGAATAACGAGATAATCTCCTTGAACAGGCATGCTCTGGAACAATCATATAATAAAAAGTTTACCGGCATTGGAACAGGATGTTCATTGTGCAGTATATGCACAAAATATTTGCTCAACTTGACTTCAGGGCAGCTGTAGAGGACTAATATGTTATTTCCAGCAAAAGGTGCCACTACGTTGCCCCGCCAGTTTCTCTTTTCTGATGGCTTACGAGGAAGTGGTAAGGATTCTTCTCTTCGAATTAACTCAAATTCTGAAATAAACAGCAACAACATGCCTATTAAGAAGCAATGCATAGAAATGTTTAACCAATAATGGCGACATAGAGACACTAACCAGATCCTTCAAGAAAGAGCCCTAGCAAACATGAAAAAGGAACCAGAGTTTCTGCATGAGCAACACGCATCCGTGCTTTCTCATAACTCCCAGGGACATATCCTTCTACAGACACAGATTTCAGAAGGAAGCATAAGGAAAACATATATATCATTTCCAATATCACACTTCATGCTGCAATAGGTAAAGTCTTTTTGTTTACTTGAACTGCTAATTCTGTCTATAAAATAACTTCAACGAGATCCAAAGGTGTAAATAGAAATTACTCTCTACACAAAAAGCTATTGTATGCTCACAGAGAGATTAAGAAATGAAAGTATAAATAGCTAAGCTGAAGAAAAGAAGCTGTTGTTTTATGTGTGGAATCAAACTCAGACAGGCTACCCACCATGACAAAAACCAGAAGTAATGGAAGGCAACTCAACTAACAAAAGCAAGTCCAAGCCAGTAGGTAGTATTCATGAAATATATTTAACAATCTGAGCTCTATTTCCAGGAACCAGTGTCATAACACTCAAGTGAATATAAGACCATACACCCTATGAACTTCCAACAAAGTTTCTACTTTAACTATCCATTATGCTGGAATATCAACATTTATAAATTTTTCCAGTTGAAAATTGAATGCTTCCTTCCCCTGACCAACTCTGTTTGCTCCCAATATTTATCTGCTTGAAATTTGATCTCTCCCAAGTCCCTCATTTAGTTTTGTTTGTCAACAATGCGCAATCATGAACTAGTATGCTTAGCCATCTAGCATCATATTTTCATGCTAATAATGAAATATGTGAATGCCTAAAAGGCTAGAACTGCCAAAGCACTCGGGCAAGTAACTTTATAATTTCAAAAACTAAAATCATCCATGTAACTAGGCTTCACAACTCAAAACTTCAGAGTTCCTTACTGAAACTAAAAAAACAAAATTGGAAGTTGAGAATACAGAAACATGAAAGTAACTTAAATATTCGTGTCACCTTCTTTCCCTTTAATTGCTTGTTCCATGGACTGAATAACATCTTGCAGCAATGGAACTCCCATTCGGTAGTTTAATGAATTGCCATAACCCTTCAGCAAAAACATCTCAAGGTCATCTGTCCACTCCAACAAAGCGACCTTAAACATATTTTAGTAGTCAATCAGAATAAAGTATGAGAACAAAGTACATATCACAAGAAATGAAATTTATTAAAAAAAAAAAAAAAGAAAACACTTCATATAAAGGGCAGGTGTTTAGCATCTGCCGAGATAAACCCATTCCAGAAGTGCAAGAATGTTAGACCAACCTCGGAAGGAGTGAACAGACCACAAGCTTGGTTCGTTATCTCCAGCAAAGATGCTTCCTGGATAAATAAGTTAGTTTCCAGTAAGATGGAAATTTCAATCAAATCAGGAAAGAATACATGATTCAGTACCATCAGGATATTAAACATGTGGAAACCTGTTTGCAAAGGGACCACAACGAAGATGCATCCTTACTTTTGAAATTAAGCCCATAACGTCCAACTAATGCTCGAGCAATTTCATCTAAGACGGGTTCCTTGAGTTTAGCAACAGCAGGTTCCTGACTTTTTCTATAACCCTTAATCCACAAGCGAAAGGGACATTCTCTCAAACATTTTCCACCAATTTGATGAACTCAGTATTCAGTAAGAGGAAATTAGAATACAGCAGCACAAGAGGAAAAAATATCAAAACCTTGTAGTTCTGACAACAATCATGAAATCTTAACATTGTATCACTAGCACGGCTTTCACTTATCACAGAAAAAGCACGGTGGCGTCCTGGGCCAAGATTTCCCTTTCCACTGAAGAGGCCCATGCCAAATGCTACGGCACTAGCTGAAGCCCGAGGAACCTACTCAATTAATTGAAAAAAATAAATCTAATAAGACAGATAATACACTAAAAATGAAAGAGAAACATAAATCAACTTGAAAGACAAAGTTAGAGTAACACCTTCCTGTTAGGAGAGTATGCTTGTTTGTTAAAGAAAATATCCTCTAAGACACACTTCTAGGGTGACAACAGAGATTGGGATAACAGAAATTAAAATGCACAGATTGAGCAAGGAATGGGTCAGCACCATCAAGATTTGAATTAATTTTACCCCAAAGCAAGTTAAAGATTTTCTCCAAGCCACTTATCAAAATAGAACTTTTCCACCTTCAAGCTTTTCAGGAAAACTTTCTACTGAACTCATCTTGTTTAAAATGAAGTATTTCTGCCTAGGAAAATCCTGCAATTATCTATCGTGAGAGTGAGTCATTTATAGATAATAATACATATTTCATTGTTTTCTGCCAAACTCTGAAACTAAAGAGAGTTTTCATGAGCATTTGAGTGCCTTTAACTTCCTAGCAAAAGCTTAAGGGACATAATTGATAAATAATGGATCAAGAGTCACCAAACTAAACCAAGTTAGAAATACAAAACCTTAAAGTTCATTAGATTGATGCATAAGGCCTTTAGGAGTAAAAATCTGATTCCCTGCCTACTTGACAGTTAATAGAAACAAACATAATTCTCATTATAGAAATTATTTTGACAGTTTACCTGCGTGGCTTTTATTGGATATACATCAGGATGGTAATCCTCATCAAACAATTCTGGAAATTTTTCTCTGACTCTAATACCAAGATGATACAGTTCATCTTCACCTTGGAGGATCAACTCTCCACCAGTTCTCTTCCCTTTCCATGGTGATTCCCATTGCCATAACCAGGCAGGGATTTTGTCCAAAGACTGGTTTTGCTCTTTTGCTTCTTGCAAGAGGATTTCCAAGCGAGTAGCCAAGGCATCAAACTCCCTCATCTTTTTCTTTGTTGGAGCACGAGTCCCATGCCTCGCCTGTCGAAGAAAAAATTTTAAGTCTGTCACGAAACATTTCCTTTCGTCATCTGAATTGTATTATCTTTAGCAACTGTTTATGACTAGTTCCTAAACATCATTAAAACAACCCGATTATTTCCAGAAAGACACGGATTAAATGATACAAATACCAAAAGAAGAAAAAGTGCAGGATTTCTGCCAAAAAAAATATATACTGTAAAGGTTTACTAAAAACCAGTGATACAGCATAGTATCTTACCATAGAATTAATCAGCTGAACAAATTACTTCCTGGCAACATACTTTTGTTATAAAATAGACTCTTTCTCATGATCAACTGAATTATTACACAAACAAGAACGATTCATTTAAAGCCAAAATGAATGATCATCACCTTTCCGCCTTGGACAGTCGATAAATTAGTCTAAGCTGAAGACATAACAAAGCATTATGCAAACAATTTCTACTCTCAGCTAATGTTAATGAGGAACTCATAGAGCAAAGACATTACCACAAGATTTAAATGGATTGGAGTACACTCATCTGGAATTCGTGATGGTACAAACGAATCGCTGGCCATCTCCCTAACAACGCCATACCTGAAAACAAGAAAAAATTCAAGTTCAACAATCCATTTGTTTATAGCCAGAAAAAAAAAAAAAAAAAAAAAGTACAGAGAATTGTATCCTTGTCCTCAAATACGCACGCACATTAACCCCATAAAGTTAAAATTTTCAGCTAGGAAGAAAACCCACAGCTTAAGGTCACGGAAATGGCTATATTAGCTCCAAAGAATTCGATTTCTCGCCAAAAAAACAAAGTCATGGAATCATTTTGACAGGAAAATGTCATATGAGGATACGAAGAACCAGAAACTCAAGTGCAAGAACCAAATATCAATTTACACAAAGTGCGAGAAGGGGGCATAAAAAAGGAACCTTGATACTGTAGAAAGATGAAACCGAACGTCGAATCTCTCGTCGGAATTGGTAACGGTGGAAAAATATATGAGTACAAAGAATAATAGCGTAAATCTGAATGCAGACATTGATGATTCCTTGCTCTCTTTCTTTGCTCGCTCTGAAACTTTTTTGGTTTCAATGTTTCCCCTCTCTCCCTCGCCGGGAGGCCTAGCCTAGGCGTCGGACTAGGAGAATCTAAGAAAGACGGCGTCGTTTTTACCTTTGCTAAAAGCCTACAACCAACTCGGGCCATTCCAGCTTTTCCATTTTCTTTCCTCTTTTCTTTTCTTGGATTGTTATTTATATAATTAAATTGCTATTTGTATAAAAAAATTCAAAATAATTATGAAATGATCAAAAAGACTTTATGAAGAAAAAAAATAATTTTTCGCTAAGTACATGTTGAAAACGCAATTAAAATGCATCTTCTCCATATACACAAACGCAGCGATTAGCGTTTCTGACCTGTCAAAATTAGTACCGATGACATTTTAATATAACGAAAACGTTAAAAAACTCTGATAATGACAACCAAGAACGTAGCACTTTAATGTTTCATGTTACGAGAAAATGTCAAAATGGAGTGTTTCAACCTTAGTTCGCTCGTTAAAATGGTGTGTTTCCACCATGGTTCGCTCGTTAAAATGTAGCTTTTTTTACTGTTTCCATGTAAAAACAACGATTAAAATGCAGCATTTTTGTTATTATGAACATATTATTTCAAAACTTCTTTGGCGAATTTCATTTCCCTAACGCGAATTTCAAACGATTTTACGGCAAAAAACGCGCAAATGGACGGAAAAGATGGCGAATCATCACAAAGACATGGCGCGGGCAAAAGTCCAATGATAACAAGGTAAAAATTCGTACGCTCGTCAATTTCTATTGTTATTTGATGTGCTGCCCATAAACGTCACGAAGTTGCAATTTGAATTGTTAGAAACGCTGCTGGTGTGCGTTAATTGTTGGAGTTGAATACATAAGCTATGCTTGTGTTTGTACATTTTCCCAGTAATATATCGATTTATGTTTTGGTTATATCTTGTTGTGCATTAATTCTCCATTTATATTATGTAGTTAGATGATGAGGTGTCTTGTGTGACACAGTAGATCTCATCATTGGTTAAAAGACATAATATATAAATGAGGTTCGTAACCGAGACAGCTTTGGACAAACTGTCGGTTTAGGTTATTATGTGATTCAGATAATTGGTTTGTCTAAACTAATTGAATCATATAGATATGTCCGGGGCGTATTGAACTTGACCTTTAAGAATGATTTGTCTTGTACTGATTTAATAGACAAATCGTTCTTGGTATTCTATCTCTTAATCCCTAGACTCGAGCGGCCATGAGGATTAGACATAGTGTACTTTGATCTGCCAAAGGGTGAGGTCAATTGTGGCCAATAGTCTCGGTAGGTTGGGTGCGCGTGTTTAGTTACTTGATAAGCTGCTGCTTGTCGAAAGGAAACCATGTACCGGTGCGTCCGAGGTGATGGTGCTCCTGAGATGAGCTCGTAAACTTTATTATACTAAACCCGGTCGGTGAACTTATGTCTGGTATAGTAAAAAGGTCGAGTGGTACTAGTCTCAGAATTAAAGAGGTTAATTAATTAATTTATCAGTAAATTTATATATTAACGAGCACTATATCTTTGATGTGGGGAGATTATGAATATAATTTAATTAAGTTATTCCGGAAGCAATTCTGGTGTAGGATGGTAGTGTCATAATTAATCTGTTAGTTGTACGATTAATTATGTATTGGGTTGTTGACAAAGGTATATTTAAATCACTTAGTGTGGAAGGTCTTACTCCGGGCTACCTGTTCCCAAGAAGTAAGCTCTCACCACTTACTGTACCAGTCCGTGTGGTATCCCACACAATCGTCAGCCTCGCCCCTTAACAGTAAACAGTAGCAAAAATAGTGACAGCTCGAGTCTGCCCTTACCGCGATGACCTCGTTCAGCCACCCAAGCCCGTTGCTGGCCTGGTGAACTCAGCCTATTCGCAGCAAGTTTGGGGTCCCTCCGCACAATAGTACACAAACAAATAAAGGAATACCCGGGTATCCATTTTACACTACCGCAAACAACATACAATATTCAATCGTCGATGACACACCCAAACACAAAGATAATGCGCCATGGAAAGACTGTTCAATAGGAATGTATTATTTATACACATGCACAAGTAGAATTGTATATACACAGTATATATATATATATAATTTATAGCACAAAGATGCATTCAAAAGTAGCGAGAACACTCATCGATTCTCAAGGCTCTGGAAGCTCACCTTGGTCCAGCTGAGTTCCTACAACAAGGGCAAGTCATGGTTAACAAATTTAAAACTTAGGTTCTCTTCATTCTTACATGTCTATTCAACTAGCCTAGACATTTTTCTTATTCTAGTCTAAAGTAGGGCAGGTTTCAATTTTCAGAAAACTGTTGCATAACACAGCTCTGTTATTTGCTATTTTTCAGAAAATCTAGAAAGCTAAAATTGCTTCTATAAATTTCTGAGTAAACCCTATGCACAGAGGTTTAAATCGAGCTATAATTTGCTTAAATCGGACAAACAATGAAGAAGATAAGAATTTCTGAAGTACAACCATTACTTCAGATTTTCTACAAAAACAATAGCACTTGCAGCTCTATTTTAGAGCTGATTTATGGGAGATTTACAAGTCCAAATAAAGATCCGTAAAATTCTGTATAATCCTTGTAATGAGAGGTTTAAAACAAGCCAAATTTTGGTCAAAACGGACAAGAAACGAAGGAGATATGGAATCTCAAAGTTGGATGTCAGCTGCAAATTCTCTACATACAGGAACTACATCTAGCTACGTCTGACCAAGTCTTGGCCACGTCTGGATACATCTGGACACGTTTGGCCACGTCTGGCCATGTCTGACAGCACCTAAACTATATTTCATGACTCATTTAGGCATATTCATAAGATAGTAATGTCCTCGTGGTCTTAATTTATGCATACTATCATTCAGACGTTTTAAACTTCAAATAACACTATATTTATAAGCATCTTGAACCTATTACAAAATACCAATCTAACTCCAAGCATATAACATGATTTACACCTTTAAACCAGTTCAAATCATCACATGCCATCCACACATGTTTAATCCAGTACCACGGTTAACAAAACAAGGATAAACCCGTAGACCTTCCTGTACAGTTCAGGACACCACAAAACTATTCTAAAATCCAAAATTCAATAATGCAATAGCATCCAACAATGTTTGAAGTTTTGCTAGAGTTAGAGAAGATTGTTGTTACTTTTTCTAGATTAAGGGGTGGAATAAAGATATCCCTTGCTTCTCCAGCTAATTTTCCCCAAATTAATTGAACCCTGGATGCTCCTTCGAATAAAATTCTTCCTCTGCTTCCCCCTGTCAGCTGGTTATAGTGGAGAGGAGTTGAACTACAAGCTTGGTGGAGAAAGAAATGAAGAAGAGAGGAAGAAGGGAGAAGATGTAAGTCGGTTGAGGCAGATTAGAACAGAGAACAAAGACAAAGAAATTTGAATAAACAAACTTCTGGGCTCTTTTCGTTTTCATCCTTTTGTTTAAAATAACCAACAGCACTTATTCTTCACTCTATTTACTCTCTCTGCCCTGAATTTTTCCAAATTCTAAATCTCACCCACTTAACATAACTCTTCTTTCAATTAAATCCATGCAACTCCTAATTATGTTTTATCTAGCTAACAAAAATTATTACAGAATGTCTTATTTTAAATATTAACGTGCTATTTTCTATGTTACCTCGTTAGTTTGGAGCGTGATCTCACACCAGATCAATCAATAGCACTCTGATAACCCTCATTCCCAAGAAAAATACAGTTACCACCTTTGCAGATTTCAGGCCAATAAGCCTCTGTAACTTCCTGAACAAAATCTTGTCAGTGATTCTAAAGGAAAGAATGAGATCATTGATGCCTAGACTGATATCAGAGGAACAATCAGCCTACATCTCAGGAAGAGATATTTCAAACAATGTGCTCCTAGCCCACGACTTATGCAGATTTCTAGATGACAAAGTAAAAGGTCACAATTTAATTCTCAAAGTTGACATGTCAAAAGCTTTTGACAGACTATCTTGGCTCTTTTTAGAAAGGCTACTCACCAAGATTGGTTCCCCCCACACCTTTACAAGGTTAGTGATGAATAACCTGAAAGGAGCATGGTTTTCAGTTCTCATAAACGGCATTCCAGTAGGTTTTTTCCAACCTACGAGAGGAATTAAACAAGGCAATCCACTCTCCCCATTCCTCTTCATACTATCCATGGAGTCTTTCTCAAGAGGCATTTTTAATCTAGTCAGCAAAGGGAAAATCCAGCACTATGGAACACCAAGAGGATCCACACTCATCTCCCATATCAGCTTTGCAGATGACCTCATTATATTCACCAAGGCTCCATATATTCTCTAAAGGCTCTTCTAGAGTTCTTCAGCCTATATGAATCAACCACTGGACAGAGGAAAAATCTGGAGAAAAGCTCATTTTGTATCTCGGCCAAGTGCACCCCCGCCAGGAGAGAAAGAATCAGCAGAATCCTGAGAGTCAATGAAGCCACATTCCCTACAAAATACCTGGGAAGCTATCTATCAAAAGACAAAAAACCAAAAATATTGTTCCAAAGCATGCTGGAGAACATTGACAAAAGGCTTTTTAATTGGAAGAACAAGCTACTCAATATGGCGAGAAGAGCTACCCTTATTAAATCAGCCCTCTACTCCATCCCTAACCATGTGTTCTCTATAGTATATCCTCCAAAGACTTTTGTGAAAAAGATGGAGGCAATTTGTCAAAAATTCCTTTGGGGCACAAATGAAGAGACAAAGAAAACGCACTGGAGGAAGTGGTCAAGATTAACATACCCAGTGAAGGAGAACGGGTTGGGATTTAGACAAATTGACGACATTATTGAAGCCTTCTCCATCAAACTCTGGTGAAAATGGAGGAACGGTCAAGGCCTTTGGACCAAATTCATAAACTCTCTCTCAGACACCGCAAGTCCAAAACATCCTGGAGTAGAGTGGCTCAAATAGCCTATTCAGCTACTTCAAAAACCAAGTGCATAATCCACAAGGGAGATTCTTCTTTTTGGAGAGATAACTGGTCTCATATTTGGGAAAGGATAAAAAATCCCCCTCTGCCTAAGCTCACTGTTCGTGATTTTTTTGGAGAAAAAGAGGCATATTTGGCTCTCTTCAAGGATTATCTTAGTACCCAAGTGCAAAATGATCTGGCCAAAATGGAGATCAACTTCTCGGACTACCCGGATAAACTGGTTTGGCAATTCACGGCTGCCGACAACTTTTCTCTGGCGACTGCTTATGAGTCAACTAGGAGAAGAGGAACCAACTACCCCCACTCAGAAGTCATCTGGTCTAAATGGTAGCAACCTAAAATCTCCAATCTTCCATGGAGAATTTTCAACAGACTCCTTCCCTTCCCAGAAAAAATGAATACTCTAAGGATTTCCTCAAATCCTTCCATGTGCCCCCTATGCAAAACTTGTTATGAATCTCTCAATCATCTATTTTTTGAATGTGAGTTTAGCAAAATTATTTAGCTGCATTGGAAGAACACTCTTGGATTCAGGTTCAAATGGCCGTATGGATTTCATACTTTGATTCGGTGGTGGAAAAAATCCAAAGGAAAGTCGGCTATTTCCGTTATAAAAGCCCTGCTACCTGGTTTTATTTTTTTGGAAATTTGGAAAGCTAGAAATAGCCGGATATATGAGGGAATCAACCCAAATTCAAGCCTTATAATTGAAGCTGTCCACAGGGGGGTGCTAACCACCTAAGATCCTTGAAGCCAACTGTGAAAAATCTGAAAGAAGGTGAATGGATTAACTAGGTATTCAGAATCAGGAGCCATCTCTTGCAACCTATGAAGATAAATCAAATCACTTGGAGGAACAAAGTAGCAGCCCCTTGGGTGCTAAATACTGATGGAGGTTTTTCTAAAGTTGATAAAGGGGGATGGGGGTTCATTCTTCACACAATGGAGGGAAACTTTATTCATGCAGCTGTGGGTAGCCTCTCAAATATCTCTGTTCTGCATGTTAAAATAGAAGCAATACTACAGGGAGTGCATTTCTGCAAAAGTGTTGGAACACAAGGGATTCAATTGATGACTGACAATTTGATGGTGGCAAGAATGGTGGGGGGACAAATGGAACTTGCATGGAGATTTCTTTCTCAACTTAGCAAAATTAAAGGTATTCTCTCTGAGTTAAATGAATTTGTGGATCACATCCATAGAGAAGGAAACGCAGCCGCGGATTTTTTGGCGGGCATGGGTTTAAAAGGCATCAGACTCAAGAAGAACTATGAAGACTTTCCCTAGAGATTGAAAGGTATAATTTCATTGGACAAGCAATGAACACCGGGACTCGGGATCATTAACGTCTAAGTATATATAGTAATTCCACTTGTTGATGTAGCTCTCTCTTTTTTGTAAAGGAGCTCTTTTGATAGTTAGTAGTTTAGCCTAGGCTGGGTAGGTTTTTTTTTTTTTATCAAAGGCTTCAAGCTCCTATTTTGAATTGTAACCTCCTGTAATGAGTAAAAAAAAAAGAGTTCATATTGAACTATCCCATTTTTTATAAAAAAAAAAAAATTGCGCTAAAAAAAAAGTATAATGATAATGATAATGATAATGATAATGATGATAATGATAATGATAATAATTAATGATGATAAAATTAGTGATTTTATATAATTTTTAAAAATTATCGATTAAAAGTCAAAATTCACTATAATATAATAAACTATTTTGAAATTCATTTTTTTTTTTGATAATCAACCTAGAATAATATTACTATTTGCTTTGGGGAAAAAAAATGATGTAGTTAGAAAAGAAACCTACATTTCTTACACAATGATTCTAAGGTCGTGAATCATGAAGGTACAAATCGACTTTAACTTAATAATTGTCCATATGATGTTGTGTGTTTTTAACTTGTGCAACATCCAGTTAGTATATAGTACTACTAGGAGTAAACAAAAATGGAGTACTCCTAGCAAAAAAAAAAAAAAAAAGGCGAAAAATGAGCAGATGGACGGTGTTTTAACGCGCCTAACATCCCCTAAGTTACAGGCCTATGCGTCCAGTTTACATCATAGCAAAAACCCTCGGATCTCATCAAAATTAAATTTCAAATTTTTGTTGAGCTTCGGGTTGTACGGACTTTACACAAAGAAGGAACAAAACTAATGGAAACTGAAGGGTTGAGAATTTATTTTCCATTCGAAGAAGCTGCAGCCCTTCTGAAACTCTTCGCGTGACCCACGAGTTTCGAAAAAATAGCAAGCATTAATAGCACGATCATTCGCGGTTTCGAGCAACTTGAAAGACAGAAGACTACCAGTGGAAGGCTATTCGACTCAGATTTTCAGTGGGGGAAGCAAAAAAATTGATCAAACCATAAGAAAATGGTTAGGGTTAAGCTCGTTACGAGTGAAGCAGAAGCCCAAAAAATTGAAAGCAACATGAAAGGTATGTTTATAACAAATGTAGAAGTAATATTTGCAGTTTAGGGTTACTGGATGTTGTTTATAATGGTGGTATTTTATTTGTTTTTGTGTACAAAAAACAACACAGTTGGGAGGACTGTAAATATTCTTGGTGTAAAAAGACCGAGCAAGGAAATCGGCGGCAAAAAATCAGACAAACAAGTTTCGGAGAGTAAGTTTTTTGTAGTACATCATTGTGTAAAGTACTGTTTTCTCATGTAAACTCGCTTATATTGATTTCTCAGTAATTTTGGGTAAAAATCATGGTCTGATCTGGTTATGTAAATTGCTGGTTGTTTATGTAAAGTGCTGATATGCTTGTGTAAAGTACTATTTTTTGATATAAAGTCCTTTTTTTTGGTTGTAGAGTAGTGTTCGTAAGACTAGAATGCTCATAATTCTAGTAAAATCATCGTCTGATTTGCTTATGTAAACTACTGGTTATTTATGTAAACTACTGGTAACTTATGTAAAGTGCTGGTAACTTATGTAAAGTGTTGTTTTACTTGTTTATGTAAACTGTTTTCTCATGTGAAGACCCTTTTTTGGTTGTAAATAGTTCTTTCGAATACTAGAATGCTCATAATTCAGGTAAAATCATCGTCTGATCTGCTTATGTAAACTACTGGTAACTTATGTAAAGTGTTGTTTTGCTTGTTTATGTAAACTATTTTCTCATGTGAAGACCCTTTTTTGGTTGTAAATAGTTCTTTCGAATACTAGAATGCTTATAATTCAGGTAAAATCATCGTCTGATCTGCTTATGTAAACTACTGGTATCTTATGTAAAGTGCTATTTTGCTTGTTTATGTAAACTGTTTTCTCATGTAAAGGCCCTTTTTTGGTTGTAAATAGTTCTTTCTAATACTAGAATGCTCATAATTCGAGAAAAATCATCATCTGATTTGCTTATGTAAACTACTGGTTGTTTATGTAAAGTGCTGATTTACTTGTTTATGTAAACTGTTTTCTCATTTTTTTGTTGTAAATAGTTCTTTATAATACTAGAATGATCATAATTCGAGAAAAATCATCGTCTGATTTGATTATGTAAACCACTGGTTGTTTATGAAAAGTGCTGATTTGCTTGTTTAGAGTACTGTTTTCTCAAGTGAAGTCCCTTTTTTTGTTTGTAGAGTAGTGTTCCTAAGACTATAATGCTCATAATTCGGATAAAATCATCATCTGATCTGCTTATGTAAACTACTGGTAACTTATGTAAAGTGCTATTTTGCTTGTGTAAAGTACTGCTTTATATTGTAAATTCCCTTTTTTTGGTTGTAGAATGGTGTTCGTAAGACTGTAATGCTCATAATTCGTGTAAAATCATCGTCTGATATGCGTATATAAACTACTGGTTTGTTTATGCAAAGTTCTGATTTGCTTGTTTGAGTACTGTTTTTTCATGTGAAGTCCCTTTTTTGGTTGTAAATAGTTGTTTCTAAGACTAGAATGCTCATAATTTGAGATTAATCATCCTCTGATATGATTATGTAAACTACTGGTTTTTTATGTAAAGTGATTTTGTCCTTGTTGATGCTGTTTCAGGCAAAAGAAAGAAGATCGTTGAAGTGGATTCAGACGATGATTTTGAGGAAAGAATGACTTTCAAAAAATTGCAGAAGCTGAAAAAAAAGGATAACACCGAGGTAAGAAAAAAAAAGAAAAATGATAATAAAAAGAAAGAGGAAGAGCTTGCTATTCAAATCTTTTAGCAAAGGACCCGGAGACTCAATGAAGATGCGCAATTGGCATGTTTGGAAGAATCTGCAGGATACCAAGGGGAAGCCTCAACAAAAAAATCATTCCAGTCAAGAACCTCTGCTGCTGGAATATCTTCACTGCTCAAGGAGCTCAATGAAGCTCAGAGGGAGCAGCTGACGAATGTGGGGCTGGGCTGCCTGTTCCACATTAACTATGGGAGGTTTCCGAATTCGTTCGGCCATTACTTGATCTCAAGCATCAATACTAACAGCAACACTTTGGAGTTGGATGCAGGCACAATTCAAATTACAGAAGTTGATGTCGAGTCAGTAATGGGATTTCCTGGTGGGGAAGTAGATGTTGAGGAATACACCAGGAAAGATCAAACATCTCGGGTGTATATAGAAGATAAGAAAAAGTGGGATCTCAGGCACCCCGTTCCACAAAACAAGGCGATAATATCAGCAACAAGCCTATCTGATTACATCAAGAGCCACAAGGACGCTGGCCTAGAATTCCTTCAGGATTTCTTGATATTCATGGTGTCCACGATCATTCACAGCAACGGCACCAATACCGTTCAATACCAATATCTGAAATCATTCAGGTCGGTAAAGAATATCATAAAACTGAATTGGCGAAAATACGTCCTTGCTCGCTTGATGGAGAGTATACAAGAATGGAGAAAGCATCCTAGAGGCCAATTCAAAGGGCCTCTTACATTCGTTGTGGTATTACTTTCAGTTTACATAACTTGTTCAGTTTACAAAACTTATTCAGTTTACATATCTTGTTCAGTTTACATATATTGTTCAGTTATGTAAACTTGAACTTTACATCATACATTTTAGTTTGTTCATAATAGAAAACTGATATTTTTTTACACTATCACAGTTGTTGTATGTTGATAGGCTTGGGTATTCCGTGGTAAATACCGATAATCGCCTTGTGCCGACAATCCAAAATTGGCCCCAAAGCAAGCTGATGGAGCTTGCACAGGGAAACAAACTCTGGAGAAAAGGCACAATAAGAGAACGCCCTGAAGAGGATGATGACTTTTATGACGTTTGTATTCAACATTACTTTTATAGCATTATGCAACATTACTTTACACAAAATCTAAGCATTTTTCAACATCATGTTGGCAGGTTGATGGAAGTGAATCATCCCCCGATGGAGGGGATGACACAGACGAGGATGAAGCAACCGAGGTAGAAGAAGAAGCTGCGGATGAAACCTCCGCTGAAGAAGAAGATTCGGATGAAGAATCCACAGAGCAAGGACCTACGGATGAAGAATCCCCTCATGAAGCTGAGGATGAAGCTGGGAAGGCAAGTATATATGAATCTAGTTTACATGAATCAAGTTTACACAAACTTTTATGTAAAGTGTGATCTACCATTCAAATAATATTTCTGCAACTAATATAGTTGTGGCAGGAACCAACACACATGGAAGTGATCATTGAAGAGGAGGGAGTTGAAATTCAAAAGGAAGCTGATGGTGATCAAGCTGAGGAAGCTGAAGGATCTGAGGATGAGGATGAGGAAGCTGAGGAAGCTGATAGATCTGAGCCAGTAAAAGAGGATGACGGTGCTGCAAATATTGCTCCAATTGTTTCAGATATGATCATATCACTTATGGAAGAGGGCAACCCTTCTGCGTCAGCAAAGCAAGATGGACAGGTAAATATCATACTCAATGTAGTTTGCAGGATTTTTTGGAATAAAACACTTCATGTGAGAAATGCAATGTGTGTATAGGATGACGATGAGCTCCTGTCAAATTTTCTAGAAATGTACATTCAATTGGGTAAATATAGTAGATCGTTCATAGACTACTTGGCAAGAATGAGGGCTTCAAAGACCCCGGATTTGGGTACATTACAAACAATCCTGGAAAATGTTCAAGGTGTAATAAATGACCTCCAGAAAGCAGTGGACAATGAGGAGGAGCAAGCTGAACAGAAAGCGGTAAGCATAATACTAGATAAATTTTGTTAAGTACTATTCATTATGATTTCTTTATGTAAAATCATAGTCTGATATACTGGATAAGTCCCTTTTTTTGTGTAAAATCATAGTCTGATATGCTTATGTAAACTACTGGTTATTTATGTAAAGTGCTTTCATGCTTGTGTAAAGTACTTTTTTGTCATGTGAAATCCATTTTTGGGTTATAAATTGGTGTTCCCTAAGACTGGAATGCTCATAATTCGTGTTTAATAATATTATCATATGCTTATGTAAACTACTGATTGTTAATGTAAAGTGCTGTTGATACATATGCTGTTGATATATATAAAGCACCGATTATATTTGTAAAATGCTCTTCCTATGTAAGGTGCCCTTTGTGTAAACTACTGTTATTGCAAAATAATTCTAATAATATTTTGCTTATGTTTGGAGCAAAACCAGGGTGCAAATCCCGTGGGGGTGGAAACTGCAGAAACTGAAAAAACACCACCAGCAAACAAAATACCAACAGTGGACAATGAGGAGAAGAAAGCTGAAGACAAAGCGGTAAGAATAATACTGGATAGGTTTATGATAAGTACTATTCATTCTGATTTCTTTATGTAAAGTACTGACATGTTTGTGTAAAGTACTGTTTTCTCATGTGAAGTCTCTTTTTTTAGTTCTAAATTGTTGTTCCAAAGACTAGAATGCTCATAATTTGGGTAAAATCATCATCTGATCTGCTTATGTAAACAACTGGTTATTTATGTAAAGTGCTTATTTGCTTGTGTGAAGTACTGTTTACTCATGTAAAGTCCCTTTTTTGGTTGTAGATTGGTGTTCCTAAGACTAGAATGCTCATAATTCGTGATTAATAATCGTCTGATCTGCTTATGTAAACTATTAGTTGTTTATGTAAAGTGCTGATTTGAGTAGTTATAAACTAAGAGTTATATTTGTAAATGCTCTTCCGATGTAAAGTGACCTTTGTGTAAAGTACTGTTATTTCTGATATGTTGGTATGTTGGTGTTCTCAATCATTTGCAAATTAATTATATTAATATTTTGCTTATGTTTGGAGGAAAACCAGGGTGCAAATCCCTTGGGGGTGGAACTTGCAGAAACTGAAAAAACACCGGCAGCAAACAAAATACCAGCTGGAGAGGTATTTAATGTAAAATCATGTAAATTTGTTAGTTTAAATTGCACATCTTTGTGGAATAACTTTCAATGATTAAATAATAACAACTTGCAGCCAACAGACACACCAGACACTCAGTTGTTAAAACAAATGTGTCTGTTGGCTGATCTTGTAGAGAAAAGCTTTGGACAGGCGCCCATTCCAATTAAGAAAAGGATGCCAATGACTCCAACTTTTGATCTAGGCTTTTCACAACTAACGCCAGTGCATTTGATTAATAAATTTTAGGAAACTGAGAAAGATAAAATGGTCGATACGCATGGAGCAAATGCCTTGATACATGCATCCATGCAAGATGTTCAAACCCACTTATTTAGGAGACTTGACTTCACGGATCAACCATTGCTTGCAGACAAGCCTGACTTTGAGTAAGTATTCTTATCATCTCCCATTTGGTGTAATTAAACATTGAATATAGATTAAACAATTTGAATCCAACATTTCAGCGTGATCATGGGGGATCCGGATAACACAGATGAGGTAGCTGCATTCCATCCCAACAGGGCACATCGAGCAGTTAAAAAACCAAGAAAATTGATGTCTCCTTACATCACCAGCTGGAGGAAGGATACACTTGCAAGAATCTCGGAGAAGGAGAGGATAGTCAATGACTACGCACTTTTGCCTGCTGATGCAAGCAAGGGCAGGTCGAACTAGTAAGTGTTGTTGAACTACATGTATTTTACATAAATCTATTTTACTTAAGTCATTTTACATAAAGGTTTATCAAAACAAGTTTACATAAATGTAATTTACATAAACACAGTTTACAGAACTAACTTTACATAACATATTTTACAAAAAGTCAGTTTACATAAGTTTATTTTACATAACACTTGTCAGCGAGCAACTGTTTGGTTGGGAAGGCAATCTTATCATAGACCGGGAGCAGATGTCCAACATGGTTTGGGGTGAATGGTTGGATACGACCATCATTGATTGTTGGTCGTATCACTTGAACATGGTCAAAAATTTGAAACAAATTGAGAAACCTTCGAGGTTTTTCTGCTCAGTCCAGTTTTCTATGAGTTAATACTTACACACTACTTTACATCACTTGGTCTTATACGGTTTGTTGATAACCTCTCTATTTAACATTTCAAATTATGCAGCTCATAGTGAAAGACATGGGAATGGCACCAGGAAAGAACAAAACATGTATGCACAGATTTTCAGAACAGATGACAACAGAATTATGGTTTTTGAAAAAAATCAAAAATACTTTTCAGCCGTCCATGGTAATGAGTACCACCATTCCCATAGTTTACATTACATTAAAAAAAAAAAAAAACTCATTTTTATGTATACATATAATGAAGGTGTTCTTCCCCATCCACCTAGATGGCCATTATGTTTTGGTGTGCATCAACAGCAATGAAAAACAGGTGGTACTGATTGATAACGCACGCGGAGAAGCGGTATCCTACGGTGGTCTTCCAAAGAAACTAGTAAGTACAATATAACATAATAATGTACAATTTACAACATTGTAGACTTCATTTTAAACAAAATCTTATCTAAAATGCTGCAGGTGTACTACTTCCAAGACTGGACATCAGATATACCTTGGGCTAAACGCTATGAGAAGTGCTACCATTGGAAGTGGACCTACGCTGACATTGCATGGAAAAACCCTGACGGATTCAATTGTGGCCTCTACGTCATGCGGCATATGGAGCTTTATCATGGACAACAAGTTTTCAACTATGACCATGACTTGATTGCTGCAAAGGACAATCCTGAGATCCTGAAGACGTTGAGGGTGAAGTACCTGTTTAACTTGCTTATGTCACCACACAATACCCTCCTGGTTCCACTCAAGAGAAAGATATCTGAATTTTACTATAAAAACAAATAATCGAATGATAACTAACTATGTTCATGTAGAACGGATTTATATTTGTTGTTGCTGTTTTTAACATTGACTTACAGTTTATGTAAACTTAAGTTTACATAAGGGGTATCAGAAATAGATCAATAATTACAGTTTACATAAAGAGATCAGTACTTTAAGTTTACATAAGTATATCAGAAAAAATAAGTTTACATAAGAATAGCAGAAAATATCAGTTTACATAAGGATATCAGAAAATATCAGTTTACATAAGGATATCAGAACCCTCAGTTTACATTACGAGAACAGAACATTAAGTTTACATAACGAGATCAGAAAATATCAGTTTACATAAGGATATCAGAACTGTCAGTTTACATAAGGAGACCAGAACTTTAAGTTTACATTACGAGATCAGAACCCTCAGTTTACATTACGAGAACAATACTTTTAGTTTACATAACGAGATCAGAAAATATCAGTTTACATAAGGATATCAGAACTGTCAGTTTATATAAGGAGACCAGAACTTTAAGTTTACATTACGAGATCAGAACCCTCAGTCTACATAACGAGATCATAACATTAAGTTTACACAACGAGATCAGAAATATCAGTTTACATAAGGATATCAGAACCGTCAGTTTACATAAGGAGACCAGAACTTTAAGTTTACATTACGAGATCAGAACATTAAGTTTACATAACGAGATCATAAATACCAGTTTATATAAGGATATCAGAACCGTCAGTTTACATAAGAAGACCATAACTTTAAGTTTACATTACGAGATCAGAACCCTCAGTTTACATAAGGAGACCAGAACTTCAAGTTTACATTACTAGATCAGAACATTAAGTTTACAACATCATTATAAAACAGGAAGACAACACTTTACACCAATAATCATGATTTTACATAAACAAAATAGTACTGTACACAAGCAAATCATGAAACATCAGTACATTATACCAAGAAAAGCAACGGTTTCCATACACGAACCGTGCTATACAAGAAACATTTTACATCTAAGTTACTTTTAATCCTTCTTTTTCCTTTGATGTTTCAATCTAGCTTTGTGCACCCTCTTCTCAACTGTACTTTTAAAATGAACATTCCGCACACCTTTTGTCCTCCTAGAAGTGGGGTCTCTAATCTTCTTCGACAAAGGCAATTCAAAATTCTCATCAAAAATATCAGCTTGGGCAGCAAGTGCATATTTGGATTTCACATAGTACTTGTCCAAAATACTGCGACCAATCTCACTGGTATGCGATAATCTAATTAAATCAAAATACCTTCTACTAGCATCTGCCCTCCACAAAGATGGTGAAAAAATTGACGGCAAACATATCGACACTTCTGAAACATTAGACTTTCCACAACGGGAAACTGAAACAGCCTTTGTCCACCTATCGAGGATAAAAATTTGTGGAATTTTCTACAAAAAGACCAAAAAAAAAAAAAAGGAAAACCAGATTAGTTATGTTGTTTTATATCAGTTTTAACTAGTTTACATAATTGACATCAGCATATAGAGAATACCGTAAAATTATTCTGAAAAAGGATACGGAGGCAATGAGAACATAGAATCCCAACTTCAGAAAACTTCTTGCATGAACAATTTACAGAATAATCATTGTCATCGTAAATGACAGCGTGCCGGAATATGGGATCATCCTCATCTTCTTTTGGAATCCAAACTTCAAACACATATAAACCATTTGATTGGGACTTCTGTTCCATCTTCAATTCCAGTATATTAAGGTATTGCTTCTCAAAATATGTGTACATCTCAAGTGTGTACACTTCACGGTGTTGGTGTATATGCCCTAATGAGGGCTATTTATGTAAATAAACTTTGAGGGTTATTTATGTAAATAAGACATATGTCGTTTGATTGATTATTTATCTGATGAATTAATTTCATGAATGTAATATTCTTGTGCATATTTAATTTCATAAAAACAATTCGCCAAAAGAAACACTCCATGGACTGATAGATCATGAGTGATTTTTTTCGAGTATATTCGTACGAGGATCCTTAGACCAGAAATCACTGCATGGTCTTAGGTGAATTATGGTGTTATTTGACATACGCCTAACGGGACTGTAACAGGTTATCAAGTACGGGTATGATTGGGTACACTATGAGTCACGTTAAGATATGTAGGTGAAGTGATAGGAAATCTCTCTTAAGTGAGAGATGATATTCGGGCCACTTGATAGTGAACTGAGAAGTGCATGTCCATGCCCGAGAATTGATAATAGTTATCATTTGCTCGAATAGAATCAGTGTCACTGAGAGATCAAGTAAACGTTTAGCTTAATAAGGATGATGGTTCCATGCCTTATGTTAAACGAAATATCGATGTAGAGGACCGTACATAGTATGCTTAGAAATGTTGCGTTGAATCATCATTCGACCATCCATTCTAAATTGAGTAGTTATCATGTCTTGCTAGAGGCCACTAATGATTTATGGATTAATCTATGAGATTAATTTATCCATTGTCAATTTAGAATGGACCTACAGGATTGCACGTAAGTGAGTTCGAAGATTCTTGACGGTACTAGGTATAATTGTTATACTTAGAAGAATAATATTAAATTAAATAGTTTAATTAAATATTATTAAGAAGTTTTTGGGATATTAATTAATAGTTAATTAATTACTCAGGAAGAATTGAGATAGACTGACAAATCAAGGGACCTAGTTGCAATTGAGGTTCTAGACTCATCAGTCTGATCCATGGGTAAATGGTTTGATCCATGGGTCAAGTAATCATATTTCTTTTAGAAAAGAGAATCTGTGAGAGAAAATTGATAGACAGATTTTAGAACAAGAAAATAATTTTCTAAAAATTTTTTGCTCTTTTTCTCTCAAAAAAAATTCTCTCTCTTCCAAAACAAAATTTCTTTACAGGAATTTTATACTAGCACCGAAGAGCTCCAATACCTGATTGTGGAGGACACTTCCGGGAAGTGCCAGAGAAAGACGAAACGCAATCTTCCCAAAAGGATCCAGGTGCGAGCGCAATCGATTACGCGTCAAGGGTAAGACATCGGTTCTTATAGTTTAGGATATTCCGCTGCGTTAATTTAGAATTAATATGCCTCAACACTATCCTACACACGGGTATGCCTCAACATTAGACGTTGTTTAACAGACACATCAACCTTCCCATAGAAGCACCTATGGTCTTCGCAAGCAGCTTGATATCGCCAATCCAGAACAACATTCACAAATTGATGGTAAAAATACATAATGTTGAAGTTTTAGACAATCTTCGAGAATTAGAGTGATTTGTACTCTCACTTCTCTGGGAAGATAATGTTCCACCAGAAAAATAATCTTTGCTGAACACAGGACACCACTTCTCCCTTGATTCATAAGTTTTTATCAACCACTCATTGTTTGCGCATCCATATTTTTGTTCCATCCTGAAAACACATCAAAATGTTGTAAGATTATGTCAACTTATGTAAACTAACAGTTTATGTAAACTCACAATTTATGTAAACTAACAGTTGACATATACATTTTTGTAAACTGAACAAAAATGAACAAGTCCAATCACTTACCTCTTCCAGTGGTAATTAAATTCGTCAACGGTGTCCACTTTGGCGATCAATCTATAAAACAACTCACGGAAACCTGCCTACTGTATGAGAAAACCAATTTTGCTCTCAGAGTTTTGTATGATATGCCAAATGCAAAGATGATGTCGTGAATCAGGAAATATCTCTTGAATCGCCCTTCCCATGGATGCTGATTGATCACTCATTATAGTTATCGGATGCTTATTGTCCATCGACCTCAAGAATGTAGAAAATAACCAAACAAATGATTCAACTCTCTCGTCATTCATAAAACCAATTCCAAACATCACATTCTTCTTGTGGTTGTCCAATCCGATAAATGGACCACATATCAAATCATATTTATTTATACAATACGTGGTGTCATGGATTAAAAAATCACCAAACAGCTTGTAATCACTCTTCATTTGACCATCTCTCCAAAAAATATTTTTTAGACAAGACTCATTGTCCAATTCAAAATCAAAGAAAAAACCTTCTTCGACAGCAGCTCTGTATTTCAATATCTCAATCAAAGCATTGGAATCACTGCCATCAATGTATTTTCTTTTTTTCGTTTCCAGCTCGTTGTATACATCCCTTTGTGTAAAACCAACGTTTGATCAACCTCCAGCCTACATAACATCATAATTCTTTACCGTATCTAACTTGGCAGTTTACATAAACAAAATGGTACTTTACACAAGTTATATCAGTACTGATATATTCTGTTTATGAAAAATTGTAGTTTACATAAATATTTATGTAAACTTGTACTTTACATAAATGTTGATGCAAACTACCAGTTTACATGAACGTTTATGTAAACTGGTATTTTACAAAAATGTTTATGTAAACTTGTAGTTTACATAAAGTGGTAGTATATTTATGTAAACTTGTAGTTTACATAAACATGCTACCACTGTAAACAAACATAACAGTACGATAGTTGTATGCAAATAAAAGCATTTTACACGAACAAAACTCACCTCTTTATAAAGGAGCTTGTAACTATCACGAACAGATATCCCCACAGATTTCATTGCATGGAAAAAATCAATAGATGATTTGGACAGCTTCCTGTGCGAAAGTAACAAATGTCTTTCATTTTCCGGACACATAACGTGATTATGCTTTCGAAGATGCTTTGTGACGACCCATAAACCATCTTCCGGTCTCATTTTAATTTCAATACAAACTAGGGGTGAAAACCGTTTGGCTGAAACCGGCTAAATCGGCCAAACCGACCATGTTTGGCCGGTTTGGCTGGTTTTAAAATTCTAGTAATTAGTGACGGTTTGAGATTTTTGAAACCGATAGGTCTGGTTCGGCCGACGGTTTTAGGAGTGAAACTGGCCGTTTCAGCCGGACCGGACCGTATATTTATATATTATAATTAATTATAATTAATGATTCTTCTCAAAAAAGACAGTCCACCACGTCTCAGAACAACTAGCACCACGTCAAAAATAACTGGCACCACGTCCAGAAACGTCTACATCTATTCATGTGAATTTAAGCTGATTTTTTCCACAAAGACAGTCCACCACGTCTCAGAACACTATCACCATGTCAAAAATAACTAGCACCATGTCCAGAAACGTCTACATCCATGCATGTGAATTTAAGCTGATTTTTTTCACAAAGACAGTCCACCACGTCTCAGAACAACTAGCACCACGTCAAAAATAACTAGCATCACGTCCAGAAACGTCTACATCTATGCATGTGAATTTAAGCTGATTTTTTTTCACAAAGACAGTCCACACGTCTCAGAACAACTAGCACCACGTCAAAAATAACTAGCACCACGTCCAAAAACGTCTACATCTATTCAAGTGAATTTAAGCTAATTTTTTTCACAAAGACAGTCCACCACGTCTCAGAACACTATTACCACGTCAAAAATAACTAGCACCACGTCCAAAAACGTCTACATCCATGCATGTGAATTTAAGCTGTTTTTTTTCACAAAGACAGTCCACCACATCTAAGAACAACTAGCACCACGTCAAAAATAACATAGCACCACGTCCAGAAAGGTCTACATCTATTCATGTGAATTTAAGCTGATTTTTTTCCACAAAGACAGTCCACCATGTCTCAGAACACTAGCACCAGGTTAAAAATAACTATAACCACGTCCAGAAACGTCTACATCCATGCATGTGAATTTAAGCTGATTTTTTTTCACAAAGACAGTCCACCACGTCTCAGAACAACTAGCACCACGTCAAAAATAACTAGCACCACGTCCAGAAATGTCTATCTATTCATGTGAATTTGAGCTGATTTTTTCCACAAAGACAGTCCACCACGTCTCAGAACACTAGCACCAGGTCAAAAATAACTATAACCACGTCCAGAAACGTCTACATCTATGCATGTGAATTTAAGCTGATTTTTTTTCACAAAGACAGTCCACCACGTCTCAGAACAACTAGCACTACGTCAAAAATAACTAGCACCACGTCCAGAAACGTCTACATCTATTCATGTGAATTTAAGCTAATTTTTTCCACAAAGACAGTCCACCACGTCTCAGAACACTAGCACCACGTCAAAAATAACTATAACCACGTCCAGAAACGTCTACATCTATTCATGCGAATTTAAACTGATTTTTTCCACAAAGACAGTCCACCACGTCTCAGAACACTAGCACCACGTCAAAAATAACTATAACCACGTCCAGAAACGTCTACATCTATGCATGTCTTCATTGGTTGACATGTAGGATGGTGGTTTCTGGACTACTCATTCTTTTGCATTTTACTTCATAAAATTGCTAGTTATATGCTCTTTCTAGTGCCGTTACAGCTAATGGTGATGTCTTTGAGCATGAAGAACATGTCAAAGCTGTTATTGATATTAAACTTAGATTTTTTTGTTCTGTATTTTTTTTTTTTTTTTTTTTTTTTTTTGCTTCTTCTAGTATCAAGTTTGCTTACTATTATAGCCTTGAACCGTCCAAACCGACCGGACCAAGCCGCATTTAAGCGGTTTGGCTGGTTTGGATTAAAAAATTCATTTGGCCAGTTTGGTTTGAAAATTTTTCAAACCGTACCTATTGGTTTGGTTTGTACTTCACCCCTCAAACCGGCCAAACCGGCCGTCTTACACCCCTAATACAAACCAAACAATCACAACGACAATCAAGCTTGGTGAATATTTGGTCTATCTTACAATTCTCCTTCTTCTTACCTTATTTACAGCAAACAATTCTCCTCCAATATCTGGTTCCGTCACTTCTCTTTCTATCTTTACCTAAACGAACACCAAAACCAAGATCCCAAGCATATTAATTATAAAGTTCATAAGCTTTCTCCTCACTCTCGGATGTTCTATCGACAAGAAAAGGCATTGTTTCATCATCCACTGGTTCCGAATCTGAAACAAATAAAGAAAAGTGAAGTTTGCATCAAATCCATATTAATTAAAGACGAAAAAATATACGATAAACAATAACCTACCACAACATATTACTTGCACGTTAGAACGATATCCGGCACTTTTACAAACACCTAAACCACCTTCAATAAAATTAGCTATTTCCCCCATAGTCGAGTTTACAAAAGCACAAAAGGCGAGTTTATATAAACTATCGTGCCCTTAAGACAGCCTGATATGGATACCACAATGATCGGAATTTCAAAATTTGCAACACTATCAAGATGAACATGATGATATATACCAAATTTGAATCTCGATAATCACCCACGCCATCATTATTTGTCCGCTGGGCAACAAAATAGACAAAAAATCAAACTTTGAAGGATTTTCCCGTCTTGTCCAACGAAGATGAAAATGGCTCCCGGCTTGTCGAACGCGCGTGAACCATTCTATCACTTCAGGAGCATTTAATGCGCATTAAATGCGCATTTAATGCGCATTTACACAAACACAATGCGAGTTTACATAAGCACACATTTGACTTTAAATAAGCACTCATGCTAGTTTACATAACACACAGTCGAGTTTACATAACACACAGTCGAGTTTATATAAGCACACAGTCGAGTTTACATAACACTATAGTGCCATTAAACACACATTCGAGTTTACATAAGCACACATTCGAGTTTACATAAGCAGACATTCGAGTTTACATAACACTATAGTGTCCTTAAACACACATTCAAGTTTACATAAACACACAGTCGAGTTTACATAAACACAAAAGGCGAGTTTATATAAACTATCGTCCCTTAAACTGTTACAAATGGATACCACAATGATCGGAATATCAAAATTTGCAACACTCTGAAGACGAACATTATGACGTATACCAAATTTGAAATTCAAAATCATCGCCCGTCATCATTATTTGTCTGCTGGGCAACAAAATGCACCAAAAAATCAACCTTTCAAGGATGCTCTCGTCTTGTCGAACATCGGTGACGACCTTCCCGGCTTGTTGAACGCGAGTGAACCATTCTTTCCATTCAGCAGCATTAAATGCGCTTGAAAGAAGAAAGCAACTAAAGAACCCGGTTAATTTCCGGTTTTGCCTTCATTAACCCGATTTTTTTGCTAAAAAATCGGATAGGAGTAAAACTCTCATTTTACTCATAGGAGTATGTTATAATTTGCGGTGCAACATCTACTTAGAAACCAATGATTCTTTTTGGAGTCAGCATGACTAACTTCTAATCATCATTTTTGTAGTAAAGAATTGAGAATGTCCAATATTTATTATGACATGAGAAAAAATATTTACACTTTCACTTTAATTTATTTTTTTAGTTTTAAAATATTTATATTTAATGGTAGAGTTTGAATATAATAGAAAAATATTTTTTTATAGAAAAATTATAATATAATAAAACAGAAGATATTTAATAATGATTGATGTTTAAGTTGTATTAATAATTTTCAAAAATCTTATAAAAAACCAGAGAGATTACTGTTTTTAATGAAATATAAATTCTCAAAATTTAGAAAAAAAAAAAAAAACGTTATATCGTGAAATTATGATTTTGTGCAAATGGATGGGCGGCAGTAATCGGCGAAAAACGCATAGTACTATTATTGTTCAATCATCACTGGCTGATTAATTAGTGACAAAGATTCCAAAATGAAACTAATTAGGCGCCAATGCGCACAACTCATCAAATCATCTCACAGTCCTTAAAACACATGGTTTTCGTTGGCTAATCAAATCTTCGCTTACTCTCATACTAATAATCTTGTTTGAGAATTTTTTTAATCCTCTAAAATAGTCTAACTTTTATGTTTTTACTATTAACACAAATTATTTCACCTCCAAAATCTAAATTAATATGATTATACAAATTATATCATGTTCCAAGGAACCTACCCCATTAGTATTCTCATGTTGCACTTAATGTATTTTCATATAATATTTCATGTATTCTTATGTGTTTAGAAAGTGATGCATTCTCATATTATAGCTGGTGTATTATCTAGCATCCGTCTCTAAATAATAAACAGTTTAGAAGTCGTTGCACAATTATTTAGGATATGATTAAAAATGATTTGATGTATTAATAGATTTAACTTATTTACCCTTAGTCAATAAATGAATCTCTACTTTAAATAATAAATGTTTATGTTCTAATGGGAAAAAAAGATAAAGAAGGGAAAAATTATTAATGATGGCTGGAAGGATGAAAATAAGCTATTAAAATAAGTCAAACCCAAATGTTTAAATAAACTATTAATTTGAGATTGAGAGAGTATTTGTTATTGTGTTTATACTCCACTGTTAATATAGTAGAATAAATTTCAAAATTGGTCATCATACTATAGGTTGGTCATCATACTTTGAAAACACTAATTTTGGTAATTATACTTCACTTTTATTTTTAAAAAATATCACTCCGTCAATTTAGAGTGTTAAAACACTAACAGACAAATTTTTTTAAGGTTATTTTTATCTTTTCACCTCCCTCCTTAAATAATAAATAATTTTTTTTAAAAAAAACCTAACTTTCTATTAGGGTTTTGAACAATAGCCCCTTCCCTCTCTCCACCGTCGCCCCAACTTCAAATTAGGGCTTCTGAAGCCGCCGCCGCCCCCCTCCCTCCCTCCACCGCTGCCCTCCTTTCCTTCTTCCCCATCTGCCCATCGATCTACCCCTGACTTGCTGAAATCGGCGAGGGTCCGCTGCTACCCTCCTTTTCCACTTTCGATCGACGAGGGTTTGCATATGTGATTTCATGTTTGTCTTCAACTTGTTTTGTTTTTCCTTCCTTTTTATCTCGGAAACCATTTGGACATGATGTGGTTTCAAATCGGGGTTAAAACGGATTTATTGATTTCTAGGCTTCGAAAAAATTTGCCGGAAAAGCTATACGTTTTGTCAAAAAAACGTGAAGTTTTGAAAAGGGTTTTGGGGCTTTTGTTTTCGGTGGAAATCGAATACCCATAATGGTTCCAAGGTTGTTTCGGTTTCGAAAATCATTTTTGGTCGTTCTTTAAAGGAGTTTCCCCGGTTTTACTTGTTTTTTGCTTTCGCCTGAAAAAGGGCACCGGGGAAATTCTTTTTCTGGGTTTTCGATTTTAGCATCTTAGTCGTTTGATTCGAGCGTTGGAAGTTTGGGTTTTACTCGCGAAGATTTCCAAGTGGTTTTCACTGCTTTCCCTAAGCCGGAAGAGATGAACTGGGGTTCATCAGTGATCGGAGATAGGAGAAGTGGCCGAGGAAGAGGAGGCCGCCGGGGGGGGGGGGGGGGTTAAAGCCCTAATAGGTGAATTTACCATTATGCCCCTGCCACAGATTTTAATACTAGTTACTTTTCCTTTTAAAAGTTTTAAATATTGGCATATTGGTCCCATAATTTTTTGTCCTTCCTAAACTCTAGCCCATAACTTCTATTTTATTATGAAATTGCCCTAGAATTTTTAGAAAAATTAGAGTTAGGCAGTGAAAAAATAAAAATAACCCTAAAAAAAGTTGACCGTTAATGTACTAATAGAGATTATTGACAAAGTGACATTTTTTGAAAATAAAAGTAAAGTATGATGACCTTAAAAATAGTTTACCAATTTTGAAATTTACTCAATATAGTATAATAATTGACATGATTATTATGTGATTTACAACTAAAATATAAAGTTATAAATAAAAACACTTGATAATAAATGTGACTGGTACCTTATTCAAAATAAAAAGTTATTCATGGTCTAAATATAACTCTTGTTATTATTAGATGGAGGGAGTAACAATAATATCCTTACACCAAAACCAGCGGAATTCATTAGTGGACTTTTAAATAATGCCCCTCTCTTTTAACTTACCGTCCCTTCATAACCATTTTGTTCTTTTTTTTTTATTATTTATCAAAATGTCCTTAATAATAAGGGCATTTTAATAATTTAAGGGTTATAAAAAAGAAAATGGGCGACATTTAATAATTCCCCATATTCATTACCTTAATTACCCTTTTATTAGTATCCAAACAAGCCAATCCTTATCATTTACCAGAAATTATACCATGTATCCATATGTACATGTACCTATTACTATATTTAGAAATAATGTAATGACAATTCAATGTAAGATCAATTCAAATTTAAAAAATTAATGAGTTATCATCACTTTATTTCTAAATATAGTAATAGGCACATGTACCCACTAGGTACATGTATAATTTGCGATCATTTACTCCATGAAGAAATAGGAGAAAAAGGAAAGATCAAAGTTAGTCTCTCTCATTCTCATTCCTAATTATGGTTTTGGAAAAAGGGGGGAAAAACTGAAGAGTGAAGACAGAGAAATGTAGTAGTGTAGTCCAGTTGGGGGGATTTGTGGTGGTGGGGTCTAAAACTAAGGCATGCTTTGGGGTTATTAGCATAGCACTGAGTTTGACATATGTGTGAGTGTGTGTATGTGATTGCTGCCGACAAAAAGGATGCGGAATAAGATGGATCATTCTTAGATTGCACGCCAGGTTTTTGTTCTTTCATATTCTCAATCATTGTTCTTTGCGAAGCTTTTGCAGGAATTAAAAACCAAATAAATAAACGCTCATATCATGGTAATATTTGATGAGATTAAAGAGTTCGATAGTTTAGAGATACAAGAAATAAATAATTCAATTGTTATATAGTATTATTGCATCTATAATGTAATGTATCATTTGATAAAAGATATGACAACATTAGTTAAAGGGACAAAACAACAGACGTTTAGGTAGAGCCACCTCAATAAATGATAAAAGATTTTTTTCTATTAAAATGTTAGCCGCACTTCACCGTACGGTATAATTTGCCTAAATAATTTGGTTAAGTAAGTAATTGGTAGAATTAAATAAAATAAGTAGCTTTTTTTTGAAAACTTCACACAAGAGGTCTAGGTATTTAAAATACATGTAATAAATAAAAAAGTAATATTATATATATTATCTTTGAGATGATCAATTGAAGGTAAATTACTTTCAATTTTTTTATTAAATTTATATTTTAGACTATTCTAATAAAATGTTTATGTTTGCCCACTTTATATTATTTCATATTAAACTTTTAAATATTGTATTGTTCAATATTAATTTTCATTTTCCCATCTTAAATATTATAATGTTCATCATGTAAATAAAATTATATGTTCATTATGTAAAAAAAATAAAATAATGTTCATTATGTATAATTACATTCATTTTGATTTTATAAGTAAATTTATATGTATCAATAGTCAACATATAAAAATTAAACTATTTTTGTGAGATAAAAAAATAAAAATTTTTCTAAACCATCATAGATAAAAAAATCAAAATTTTTGTTCAAACAATAGAATAAAATTTTAATTCTCACTTATAACCAAAAAAAAAAAAAAAAAAAAAAAACTAATGAAGAAAACTACTTATTCAATCTCCCCTCCCCATATGATATATAGTAAGCAAAGAATAGGTTACTTAACTTGGGAGACTTAGTATGTGGTGGGGGGACAAATTCGACAAATTCTTAACAAATCCCCAACTGATGCCAACTTCCGTTACCCCATGCAAGTGTTTGTTTCTTTGGTTGGTTCATCCTCCTCTCCACTTTTAACATCATTATTCTCGTTTAGTTAGCCAACAACTCATTCCAAACCTCGTATTTGTTGTGCTCCTTTTTCCATCTAACTGAAAATTGGAAGGGTCATGATGAACGTAACTGTTAATTAAAAGTTTGATGTTGGAATTTTGATTCTAATACTTTTGACTTTTTAGTCCGTTTGTAACTTTACGAGAAAATTAATTATTGTTATTGATAATAAATAATGTAAGATAATATATGTGCATGATACTATGATTAGAATTGAGACTGTAAATATATTATACAATTAATAATATGTATTTTTAGTAGTGTTGACCCTAATAGACTCCTTGAATTTTTCTCGTTCTCTCTCCTCCAACTAATGCTCTTGTGTCATTTGTCAATAGAATATATTGTATTATTCTTTTAATTGTATCATATAACAATTGAATTGAAATTGGCTAGTTGTTAACTCTGACATTGGATTCCAATCTCAATCACAATATGGAACTTTTGAATAATGATATTTTGTATAATTTCAGTCAATAAGATGGAAAAGTAAATGGTAGTGTAGACATCGTGCCAAAAAATAAAATTATTTATTATTTTATTTTAACTTTAATAAATAAAATTATTATTATAAGAGAAGAGCAGTAATTATCCTCTGTAAATATAAATGTACATCCTTTGTTTTATTATTATTATTATTATGGAAACTAATTTTACAATGAGTATTCTCATACCAACTTGACATTTCCCCTCTCTTCTTTGATTATAGCCAATGAAATAAAAAAAAAAAAAAGTAATTTTCTGTTAAAATTAATTGTCTAAATATTTGATGTATTTGTTTTAAATTTTTAATATTAATACATTAATATTTAAATAATTAATTTTGGACAAAGCGGTAATATATATGCAATTCAAGTAAGAATTTTCTTTTTTTCCCCTTAATACGAGTATTTCATTTCATCACAACAATTGTTTTGATTTTATCATTTCCTTTTTTTTCTTTTCGTTTTTTTTCTTAGAAAAACGAGTTTTGTTTTAGTGTTTTGACCTTCAATATCTTTACCAATGTAAAATGTTAGTTACGGTTCATAATTAATATATAAACTAAGATACAAAGGTAAAAAAACAAAATAACAGAAAATGCAACAATACTGTGTCGTTATTTTCCCTTTTTTTTCTTATTTCACATACTCATCATCTCGTTTTTCTTATAAATTTTCGGAAATTTTATCTTATTTTATGTGGAGATACGTCATTTTTTCAGAATTCTCTTTGTAAAAAAATATGATTAAAATATTTTCCCGACATGGGCTAAATTTCAAAACCTGGTAAGCCAAATCCACAAGTAAAAGCCGAAAAGCAAGTGGTAGATAAATATAGTTGTCGATGAACTGAATCTGCTGAATGTTTCATTTGCCTTGAACTCATCCTACAAGTAAAGAACGAGATACTCCCCCTAATTAATAAACTAATCCCTTTATAGTAGTATCATCTTTCCTTTCTTAAACTAATCGAATGGGGCCCAACTAATCTACTCGAGTGGAAATTTTTTACACTTTTGCTATAAATTAAAATTATCTTTTATTTATTTATGGCCAAATTACTTTTTTTTGTCGTCTTAATAGGGATAATTGCGCTTTTGATCCAAAATAATAGTACGACTGCATTATTGGTCCCTTAATATTTTTTATTAGTATTTTTAGTATTTTTTATGAAAAAGTTTATAAGATAACGGATTAACTCATTTGACCGCTAGTCAAATATAATTTTTTCTTTAAAATGATTTGTATCATGATATTTTCAATCTATTTTATGACTCGATTCCTCATGAATGTTTAACCCATTAATCGACTCACAATCCAAAATGACGCCCGAAATCCTAATGGGTTGAACATTCATGAGGATTCAGATCATAAAATTTGTTAAAAATATTACGGTACAAATCATTTTGAAGAAAAAAATTAAGTTTGATTAGTGATCAAATGAGTTAATCCGTTATATTCTAAATTTTTTCGTAAAAAAGGATTAAAAAGGCTAATAAAAAAATATTAAGGGATCAATAGTGCAGTCGTGTTATTATTTGAGATAAAAAATGTAACTACTGCGATTAAGAGAACCAAAAAAATAATTTATTTCAACCAATAGACTATCTATTCCTTATTGATACCATTCATCTTTAAAATCAATTATTTTAATAAATAATATAAAAGGAAAAATAAATAATAAAAAACACTAATAATCTAAAATCACCTTATAATTTACATTAAAATACGTACATAACTTGAATGACCTAGAGAAGAAATCGGGGGAGTATTATCTAATCCAACAACCGATAACACCGGTTTCCGGTCCGAATTATGAAAACCAAAAGTAAAAGGGTATTGCTATTTGTAGCTCATAATTGCTATTTGTAGCTCAAATTTTAGTATAAAATGACCCAAATGTCCCTTATTTTAAATAAGAAATAATTTAAAATAAAAGATATTGTAAAAAGCTAATCAGCTATGGATGACCCACTCAAATTACGCACTTTCACCATGGACGGACCACGTAAAATAGGCGCCGGTACAACGGGCGAAACGCTTAAAAAAAAAACCCTCACCATGGTATACCTCACCTAAAATGGGTGAGTCACCATGGACACGGACGCATAAGTAACGCGCCCCTGCCATGGACCAGGCGCCTATTCTATGCGCCCAGACCATGGTGACCACGCCCGAAATGGGTGGCCACCCTGACTACGTGAATAAAGTATGATCTACTACAACATTTTTATCAACTTCTAAATTGCCAAACACTCCAAAACCGCGGCTAAAAATCAGTGAAACCTTCACAATGCTCGTTGAACTACGTTGATGAAACGCATTGGTTCAAGATTCTTGAGAAAATGGTACGTTTTCGTTTATGTATTTGTAATGTTGTATGTTTACAATATCTATGGTAAGCACTTACATTTTAGGCGCCTTCATTCAATGGTTCAAACGGCCAAAATAGGTGCCAAAACCATTGAATACTAGCCTATTTTGGGCGTTCAAGCCATGGCTTACCCGCCCAAAATGGGCGATAAAAGCATGAAGACACGCCTTAAACGGGCGAGCAGTTAATGGTATCGCAACATTTGGGGGCATGAATGCTATGGTAAAATCGCCCATTTTAGGCGTTTTCACCATGGTTTCCACGCCCAAAATGGGCGATTGAACCATGGTATAAACGCCCTGAACAGGCGCTGAAACCATGGTTCGACCGCCCATTTTGGGCGTAAAATCCATGGTTTGAACGCCCATTTTAGGCGTTTGTACCATGGTTTTTACGCCCAAAATGGGCGGTCGAACCATGGTTTCACCGCCCAAAATGGGCGGTCAAACCATGGATTTTACACATTTGGTTGCGTCCTGTCAATGGTGTTTCCGACCATTTGAGCGATTTTTCAATAGTTTGAACGCCCAGTATAGGCGTTTTTTAATTGTTTGTTATTGGTACTATTATGTTTTTTCATATTTAGCTTTATTTTGTATAATTATAAAGGTGAACTTATGTTTATTTTACGAATGATGCAGGATCCAGTTGAATTACCCGATCTGTCGGTTGATTTGAGTGGCTATTTTGAGTCTCCCATTTATTTTAAGACTCACGAAGAAGCATTTCAGCATTGTAAAGATGTAGCCAATGAATTACGTTTCGAGCTTATTATCGCTGGGCGGACTCAAAAAGCTAATGCTTACACGTATCGGTGTGCACGATGGAGGGATCCTATTGAGCAGGGGCCTACCCCCAAAGAAAGGAAAAATACTAGACGGAAAGGATGTGAGTGCCCTTTCAAGTTATATTGCAAGAACGAACCGAAGTTTGGTTGGTGGATCAGAACATATCCCGGTTATGAGTCAACGCACAATCATCCTGGCATAGTTTATCCACAGGGTCATAGACAATTTAGCTGCATGAGTGACGGAGCAAGGGCCTTAGCTAAAAGGTTGGGCAAGGGAAATGTGAAGCCAAAAATCATCAAGTCAATGATTGATGCGGAATACCCCAGTGATAATGTGGTAATCAAGGCTGTATACAATCAAATAGCACAAGACAGGGAGGAGGAGCTGCAAGGTATGGATATTGGTGAACAATTTGTTCGTTTGGCCAAGGAGAAGAATTATTATGTTAAAATCCAGAAGGAAGTGGGCACAGGAGAGATCACCCATGCATTCATAGCTCATCCAGCATCAATTCAGTTGTTTGCTCGCTATCATTGGGTGATTGTGATTGATTCAACCTACAAAACCAACAAGTACAAAATGCCGCTCTTTCAGATGATAGGTATGACTCCCACCAACATGAACTTCAATATTGCATTCGCCCTTTTGAGGGATGAGTCTGCCATCACATACGGTTGGGTGATGTCACATTTGAGGATGTTGTTGGATGATGCACATGTGCCAAGTGCAATTGTCTCAGATAAAGAGGGTGGTTTGTTGAGGCCTATTAAGAATCATTTTCCACATTCACACCACCTGTTATGCTTGTGGCATATAGATCGTGATGTTGACGCAATGTTGCGGAAAAAAGTTCGTGAAGATAGGTTAAAAAGGGATGTCAAGCCATGTGGAAGAAAATCATCAATGCGCCAACAGTTGAAGAGTATGAAATTTTACTGCAGCTGTTCAGGGGAAGTTACTCTACTATTGCGCATGAAGCTGTGGTCTACTTGGAAGGTACTTGGCTTTCCCATAAAGAGAAAATCTGTTGCATGGTATTGTGTCGCATCACTGTATGGATTTGATCAGCAAACAAGTTGAACTTATGGCTAGCTGGGGCGACAAAGTGGTTGAGAAATGTCAATGCTTCTGCAAGGTGACTCATGGTATTCCGTGTGCTTGTGAGCTATTCAAATTAAAGGAATCAAACGATAAGCTCACAATCGACAATGTGCACGAGTTTTGAAAGCGATTGCAGATCGTACCAGCCCAATCAGGATCGAATACTATTTCTCCGGAGCTGCAGTAAGTTCATTGTTTTCAATACAGTTTATATGTGTTTAAAATAAATGTAAGTTGTTTGTATTAGTTGTTTGTATAATTCATAATCATTCCTAATAGGTACTTCCGCGAGCAAATCATTCCAGCATTTGAGAGCAGTCCAGCCGCCTTGATGCGTCAGGCACTTGTTTCAATGGATGAGGCTCTGTTTCCTGACAGGAGTAGTGCGTGTGAGCCCGCTGTGTTGGCACAATCTCGCGGACGGCAGAGATTGCATTCATCTGTTATGCGGACGCAGAGTGGCTATGAGCGCGCGACAAGCCGATCAAATTCATCGGTTCGTTCGTCGGGCCGCAGATTACAATTTGCAGATGGTACGACATACAAACACTGCTATTTTTTCATGACTATTATGTGAATATTATATTTAATTACGTTGTTTTTTTTAGGCACGGCAGAACCAGATCGTTTTCCCCTCCTTCCTGCATATATTCACCCTTACTGTACTGGTTATTTGAACGTGAAGTCAGATGGCAACTGTGGTTTCAGAGCTGTGGCACACTCTCTATATGGGAACGAGGATGCCTGGGGAACAGTTCGTATGGCGACTCTAGGAGAGATTCTTGCATATCAAGATAAGTACATTCCTCTAATGACTGCATTTGCACATGGTGAGATTCCTGATGAGTCAGTTGTAGATTGGATAGTTAATAGGATAGCTCACCGTTCATCACCGTGTGGCATAGATTATTGGATGCGCACATCCACTGACTTATTTGCTATTGCCACGTGGTCGAACTCATTGATTGTGCATCTCAGTGACCGCAGTACATCTTGTTGTTTCACTGTATTACCTGTGAGGGAGGTAGATGGTGCCACTGAACCGGCCATGGAAATATGCATTGCACATATTCATGACATTCATTTCATAAGTGTAAGTTTGGTTACCGATGGCCCTCTTCCACCATTGCTTACTATGTGGGAGAAGCACCGCGATCCAAGTTTAGCTATGTTTGCGAGGTCTCCGAGATTCTTAGAAAGGATTAAGGAATGGGAATTGATATGTCCTCGACGTTAGTGTACATGTTTGCGTGACATTTCGATGTTATTTATTATCATTTTACCATTTATTTTAAAAATCATTTTAAATTCACATGCCTATTTATTTGATATGATGTCACTCAAATAACAAAAAACATAAACATAGTTCGAAGGTAATAAGGAAATAAATCTAAAATCTTAGTTCAATTGTAAATCGCAAAATTACAATAACATATCACTGGGCCAAATGCCAGCGATCAACCAAACTAGCAAGCTGCTCCTCGCACTCATCCGCCTCCTCGCAACCCCGATATCTGATTATCTCACAAAATCTCCGTGAGACCCCCAAACTCTCTCTCATCCACTACATAATGAAATAAAAAACAATAATCATAAATTATTTATATAATATATACAATCATTAATTATAACAAACAAGATAAAAAATGTAAACTTACATATTCAGTGTTGCCTTGCGAAGGAACTCGTCGTGCGTCGTGGAGTGATAGACCAACAAATATACGCGGGTGGGAGTGTCTCGCGTACCAATCCATGTAATCCTCAGTACATGCGCCTGGATTGATGGCACTGTGCATCAATCTATCCGTCCGTATACTACTCCCATCTGGGAATGAGTCCCACATGTAAAACATATCGCGGCTAAACTCCACCTTGTACCCCGTACCATCATATCGCCGCATACAAGATATAGGACGGAGGATCGGGCGAGGCACTCCCAGCACCTACAAAACATTTAACGAATTTAAGTCAACAAATAAAATTAAATTTAATTATATACATTATTTAAACAATTAAAATTATATAAATTATAATTAATATACTTATAATTTAAAATTTTAAAATTTGACCGGTCAAACGACCGGTCAAAATAGGCCCGGCGAACAGCCGGCGCGGATCGCCCGGGCGATCCGCGCCGGATCGCCTGGGCGACCCTGCGCGGGTCGCCTGGGCGACCCTGCGCGGATAAGGAAAACACTTCAAAAAATCAATTACCTTCCCGAATAACCCTTTTCCAGCTCCATGGCGCCTTTGGGGTTCGTCTCCTCCACCGTCCATTCGCCCTTGCGTTCTATAGAAGGTTTGTTTGAAGAAAAATGTTGAAAGAGTTTTTTTGTGTTTTAGAATGGTATGGAGAAAATGCCCCGCATTGGATTACTTAAGGCTGCATTTGGCTTCCTCACCCAAAAAAGGCGCCTCTACCATGGGTCGGACGCATTAGAAACGTGTCCGACCTATGGCTGCCGCACCTCTTTTGGGCGTTTGACCCGTGGTGAAACGATGTACGTTTCACCACGGGTCAATCGCCCTAAATAGGCGATTGTCCATGGGTACAGACGCGTTCCTAATGCGTCTGTACCCATGGTTCCCCACCCGTTCAAGGTGGACTATTCCGTGGTCGGATTTGCCCTTTTTTGCGTTTCTTCAATGGTTACCGCACGTTATTTAGGTGGTCCGCCCATGGTGACCGTGCCTAATTTGAGTGGCTGATCCATTGCAAATTAGAATTTTTGAATATTTTTTATTTTAAATTTTTTCTTATTTAAAATAATGGATATTTTGGTCAATTTATACTGAAATTTGAGCTATAAATAGCAATTTTGAACTACGAATAGCAATTCAGAAAGTAAAAACGGTAAATTGTGGGTCTCGTTATCTGCCGTCACATCACTTTAGTGTTCAGCTATACTACTACTACTACTTCACCCACCTATGACGGATAAAGACGACCACATCCACGCTAAATGATTGGTCCGGGAGCAGCTATTCCACCGTAGGAATCATTAATTGCAAGCTCTTATGATGTACCGCGACACATTTGATAGTTTCTTCCGCTATAGACAGTTGCGACTTGCAACTTTGGAACCATGTCTTGTTTCGAACTTTGCCTATTTTACACTACAAATCCCATTCATTTTTGTGAAAATTAAATAAATTTCCTTCTACTTTGATATCTTTTATAGAATCGTATTCGTTTTTTTTTTTTTTTTTTGGCAGTAAGATCATTTTGTTTGCATTTACAGGACGAAGTTAGTGAATTAAACTGAAATTTGTTAAGTACACGTAAAAGACACCTGAAAGATCTAATTTTTATTAGAATTAATATTTAAAAATTTCGTTAAATAACACTTTGATAATTTAGTTATTGTTAGTACAACTATATCAATGCTACACATAAGATAAAATAACATAAATATAATTAAGGTATCGAAATTATGATTTATCTTACGAGTTAACTGCTCATAGAATGTATAAAAATAGTTATCAAGAGACTTATAAAAATTTATGTACTTAGATCCCATAACTTAAATATATCTTGTTTCATCATTTGACATGAATAATTGTACTTTTTCTTATTTAGAAAAGGGCGTTATAAGTTTTAAAAAAAATTAAATTATTTATAAGTATATCAATTATTCATTGACCTAATTTATGAGGAATTTAGTAGTTCAAATTGAATAAGTATCGTGTAAATAAAAAAATTGTAATCGTTTGAGAATTGAAAATTCTTTTAAGAAGTGAAAACAAGGTTGATTGTATTTACTATTATAACATTAAAAATGATATTAATAATCATATTGTAATGTGTGGTACAAATAGAATTTTCATTTCTTGTGAGATGAATTAATTATCATTTTAAAAATAAGACTTGAATTAAAAAAGCAAGCACCTGTCTCACAAATTAAAAGAAAAACTAGAGTAAAACTTGAAAAATAAACAATACACATATATGTATGAAATAGTTTGACACGTTTCACTACATTAATACATATTTTTTGAATTTAGTACTAACTATAATGTATAAAATTAAATATTTTTATAAGTAATATTTTTTTAAAAAGTTTTAGATTATAAAAATAAAATTATTTTTGAATAATTTAAGAAAAGCGGAACCCGAAAAAAAGTGAATCACAAGTTAAGAATTTGCAATTATAAATAAGAGTTATTAATAATTAGTTAAATCTCCAAATCAGTAGTAAAATAATCACATATTAAATATAATATTACACAATTTTATATTTATAAACATAAAATCTATTAATTTATTTTCATTGTCATTCGAATTCAGAATCTTCATACTTTTAAAATATAATTAAATTTAGAATTACGGTCTTCAATGGGAATAGAAAAAACGGCCTCCATGGTCCCAAGTGAGCCATTTCCTCCCTGGCTCTATAGTTGTACCTTTAGTAAGCTTTCCTCTATTTTATTTATTTACCGCGGAAAATTAAAAAAAAAAAAAAAATCCCATAGATTCCTCCACATATGCATATTTATAGAGTAGAATCTCTCTCTCTCTCTTCCCCTCACCTCACACATATTTCATGCGTTCTCTCACTCTTTCTTCACAAACACACCCTACAGAGGGGGAAAAAGAAAGGAAAGGAAGAACGAAAGAAGGCTTGTAATTGCGTTGATTCCTTCCTGGCGGTGGTGGACCGGTGGTGCCTATCCCTTACCTTCATCAACAAAAGCAATCAATGTCGGTTCCTTTCTCTGCTTTATCTTTTTATTTTTACAATGTCGTGATTTTTGGTTTCTACTAATTAATTCTTTATTCTCAACACTTTCTTGAAGATTCGATTCTTTTTTCACATTTATGCTTTTCCTTCCTGTTAAAGATGCCAAAGAATTATTGTAATGACTCCCATTTGATGTAATTTATTGGTAATTTCTTTGCGATCCGCAAATTACTGCGAAATTTTTTTGGCAGTTTTATGGAGTTTCCTGAATTTACCGTTAAACTGTCAAGTGTTTAATTTTGATTTTAGCTGTGAGTTGCTCTAGTTGTTTTTCCTCCTCATTTGATGTCGTTGATATAAGTTTTTCACCTCATGCGAGTAAATTCGTCTTTAATGCTTTGATTGCAGATTTCGGAAATGTACAGCCGATGAGAAAATTTCTTCCTTGAATTAGTAATTTTGAAGAGAATTTTTCCCGTTGAAGGTTATGCCTTGAAATTACTGATTTATTTAATGATAATTGTGTGTGTGTACTTTTTTTTTTTTTTTTTTTTTTTTTTTTTTCTTCCTGATAATTAGAGTCGGGAACTTTGTGCCGCAGAGTAATAAGCTTCATAGGATGAGCTGGACATCCCCAATGGAGTTCCATTATGGAAACTCTGGAAATGGAATGCCTTATAATTCAATAGGAAGTTTTGTGGATTTCTTTGGAGGCCTTACTTATGATCATGTCAATTTCATTTTTGCTGATGCTCATCCTTACGCACAGGTATATTGATAGATTTTGTCCACTCTTTTTTCTTTTTTTTCCCCCTTCTATAAATTATTGAGTAATGTATTCAAGTAATGAAATCAAACGTATGCAACTAATGAAATCAGATTTTTTTGTTCCATTCTATTGCCTGCCCTTTCTGCATATAGTTGCTTGTGAATTTATGTTCTCACGTTTTTATTACTAATCGCATAAAATTAATTAATCTGTTGTTTAAGCAGATGCAATGAGTGTATGTCTGGATGCGCAACTGGATGGGATGAACTTTGTTCAAATTTTTACTTGGAATTAACATCCAGATCAAATTTGTTTTCAATAGAAAGATCACATTGAACAAAGTTGGTTCTTTGATGCATTACACAAGTTCTCTATTGACCTTTTCCTAATTTCTCGGATTTTGCATTTGTTGATATTATTTCTAAAACATTTTCTTTGATGAAGTTTAATGCAAACATATGGTACATTTTCTTTGATGAAGTTTAATGCAAACATATGGTTCATTTGGCTGGAGATTCCTAATTGAATTCCATAATTTATGCAGGAGAGTATGTACCCTTCAATGAATACCAATCTATATAAATTTGGATATTCGGAGCCTGGGAGTTTTTACTATGATTATGGCCATGGCTATGTGGCGAATGATCACCTTAATGTATCAGAAAGTGATGTATACAGTAGGAATTTAGAGAATTCTTCAAGTATGGTCGAAGAACAACCTACAGCAGGGCATAGATTGCCAGAAAGGAGTTCAAGCTCCCCTTTGCATGCTAATCCTGTGGAGTGTAAGTTCTGTTACTTGTATAAGTTAGTTCCCATGATCCATATGGGTATAGGCTCTTTATGACATGCTAATATTGCATTACATAATGTTCTTATTTTTTCTTTACACCTCTTGGGCAACTTGGTTCACTTGCCTGTTTCCCTGTTGTTTTTTTTTGGCCTGCTCTTAGTGATTAAGGGACTATCTGCTTTCTCAAGTCCTGAACATCTCAACTATCATGTCATGGTTCCTCTTTACAGTACCACGAGAACATGATTATCAATTTCTCCAAAGTCACGAGGATTCCTGATAGAGCTGCTGAACCTGGGGTGTCTGAAAATATATATGCATGCTAGAGTGATGATTAAACATAGTCAAACTTGTTAGGATTCTTCTTCGCTAGCTATCTGATAAAGCCCTTCACTTTGATCAATTCTGTTTTATACATGAAACACTTTTTATACTGGAGTGAAATTAAAAATTTATCTGGAAAAAAGAAAACACAATATGATTTTGTAAAAAGTAAAATTTTGAATTTCTTGCGGCTAGATTGTTATTTTTGGGGATATAATTACAGAATCTGTATAAAAAGACAATGCAAGGTGTCCATAATCTGTGTAAAGATTATTGTTGAATTAATTTAATAAATTATTGGTTTTTTTTTGATCAGGCTTGAAAGCTTTTCTTTACGGTTTCATTAACATATTTTTGGTTTCTTTAATGAGAAACAAATAGGGATTTTTACTGCTAAAAGCACTAAGGTGTACCCTGCTGCCAGATGCAGCTCAGCTTTAGAAGTAGCAGAGTATCCTTGTAAGATGATTCTACAATTAGCCGAGTGAACAGGATCTAGCCATACCCTAAGTAGTGACAAATGCAATACGGTATGAGATGCAGCAAAGCCATGCCAAAAACATACAATTTTGGCGAATTCCAGAAAACAGAAAGCTGGCATTGAGAGATTATTGCTGTTATATCTCTTGACTTCTGAGCATTCAAGTCTTGTTGAGTACAGCAGCAAACATAAGATGTTAGGAAACTGATCATGAGATTCACTGCTGCAATGAGTAGTCATCCATTCTATAGCTGATTCCAAATTAGTAGGGATAGGACAGCACCTATCCCGAATTCTCTTGCATGCTTCACAAGCTACTGAGCACATTAACAAAGGTAGTCCATGGTTTCCTCTTGATCACAGAATCATTCACACTCTAGAGAAAGTAAGTGAGAGGCCCCATTTACATAGCCTATCTTTCATGGAAAGGCTACAAAAGAATAAAAACCAGTCTAGGAGCCACCTTGCTCCATATCATTTTATGGCATTGAAAAACAAGAGCATTGCAAGACCTCAGAGTCTTTATATAGTGCTTCTTGAGGACAGAACAGATGGACTAGGTAGCCAGTGAACTTAATCAGCATAGTTGATTGGGTAGCAAGCATGAGCTGGTAAGTGTTTATTATAGCTAAGGCAAGGCACCAGTCTCTCAGAGAATTTCAAATATAAGGGCGTCAAACCAAAGATCTGTAACTTCTTAATCTCCAATAGTTGACTTGATTAGTGGCCAGGAAAAACTTCTAACCTATCTACTTTATGTTGTATAACATCGGCTGCATTCAAATCATTGTAAGCAGTGTAAGGTAGTAATGCTGTAGGATTCCTGAGAGACCTTGGCATATGAAGCCTTTGGAAATTGTTTTTGCCTTCTTGCTATTGTTGGATGAGTGAACTTTATTTTCTTCTGTAAAGTTGTGATGAGACATCAAAGAAGAATTTGATTCATATGTCCCAAGTCAATATTTTCTACAGTGATGATTTTAGAATTGATACTCTGTGGAAATTTGGAGAACCAATAGATTTAAAAACAATTTTCGCTAAAATGCAGGTCCTCGGAGTCATCAAAATACTCGTGATTATGAGGTATGGGTTCTATTGAGGTACCAGTTTGTCTTGGTTTGTCTTTTGAGTAATAAACTAATGTAAGAAACTGAACTTCATGAACAAATCCGAAGTCGTGAAATGATATTATGATTCAAGTTAAGGATCTGATAGTCTCTGGTTCACTCAATTTTGGCCTATTAATGCAGGTTGTTTGGCAAGATAACATCGATCCGGATAACATGACTTACGAGGTTAGGGGGCATTTTATCTTTCTGCATATCATCTGATTTTGGAATTTTTCATGAATTGTACCCAGTCTTATGCGGTGAACTTTAGAGTTAGTGGATAAAAAAGGTGAAAAATTAGTCATGGATGAAGGGTGCAAGTCATTAAAGCTCTATAAAGAAGTCAGCTATATGCTGAATGAAAAGATACTGGGTGAATAGACAGTGTGTATGGAAAAGACAAATTAAATTTAGAAGTTACTGATCTTTATGGTTTCTACTTGAGAGGATGTGATATTATTGCTTTCCATTTTGTTGTATGGATTTTCCTTCCATATAAACAAGCTAGGATTGAGGCCTTCCCATCAGTATTGTTATCTGCTTAATGGGAGTAATGATGGTGGCCTACTCACTTGGTTGGCCATGTTGTTGGATGTGAGTGCTAATGGACAAGCACTAACTTGTAAAAGTGATAATAATGCACAATGGCAACGACAAAACCTTTAACTCGCTGTGTGAAAGTCAGCTATATAATCAAAACACAACCGTGTTCTATCAGAACACATCATTTCATTTAAGTTTATCCGTTTCATGTCTTCTTTAGTAGTTTTCTTCCAAATCTTTTAGGGGCCCTCCTCCTCCCTTTTTAAATTGGCTTGATAACTCTCTGCAATTAAATCTAAAGGCCTCCCTGGCGTATGTCCAAACCCACCACCTTAAGCTTGTTTCTCGTGATTTCTCATTATTAGGGCTTACCCCTCTTTCTTTCTTATGCATTCATTACTTATTTTGTCTAGTCTATTGTGTCCATACATTCCATCTAAACATTCTCATGTCATGTACATGTAGGGCCTCGCCATTTTGCTTTGTGAATGAATCAATTATAGTTGCCCAGTTGTCTTATTTTTCTCAAAAGCAAGTGAAATATCAAAAGTGAAATTTTTTTCTAATTTATCGATCATGAAGGGCTGATAATGGAAACTATTTAGAAGAAAGGAAAATATTACTTAAGATAACCTGAGAATGAATGCAGAAAATTTCCATTTCCGGTTCTCTGGAATATTAGGTAGTAGATGATTTTTAACTTCTGGAGCTCGTTGTTATAAGGTCAATACATAACTTGCGTGTTGGGCTAATGACCTTCCTATCTGAAACAGTTATCTAGAGCATATCTTACTGTTTAAGAATATGTCAATTTTTAATGTACACTGTCACCTGTAACTTGTAAAGCACATCCTAACTAAGATATTAAAAAAGCTTTCATGACCTTCTCATGGTCTGTCCATCACTCGTTTCTTTGGACTTCTATTGATTAGAACTTTCATGACATGAAGTTCTTGGAGTTTTATGGAACCTTCATGGGATATTAAAAAAAGCTGACATAAAGTGGAATATCCTGTTACTACTCAGACTCCAATTGCAGGGAATTTATTCTAGTCAATTGTAGATATCTTAAAGTATTTTTTAAGACTTCCTGCTAAAGAAACTACATCTGCAAATTGTAGCTAAGTGAGCTTCAACTTAAAAAAGAATTGCAGGGTTTTTTAAAAATAATTATGTATAAATTTATTAGAGATAGTTTTTTATTAACTGGCATAATGATCAATTGTGAATCGCTCCTCTATTATTATTCATTCAGCAACCAAGAATCTTTCTTAATGCTTACCATAATGAAAGCATTACATTTTGATGTGAGTTTTTATGTTCACGATCCTGCATATCAGGAACTGTGTATGTGACGTGTCTAATGACATCAATAAGGAATCAAAAGTGGGTTGGCAACATATGTTTTGACTTTGGGGTGCATAAATGGTGTTGGATTGATGGTTGCAGATTTGGAGATAGTGAAAGAGGAACAGACAAGTAAAAATGGGAGGAACTGGAAATGACATTCTTAGAATTCTTTCCACCTTGAATTCATTAGGACTCAAAACCTTATTGTAAATGAAAGACCATTTGGAAAGAAAAGCTAAAAACTTGGAGAGACAATTGTATTAAGCTAGTGGGACTAGTCCTGGAACTGGAACTGTAATTGTTAATTTGGATCTAACTGTTTCTACACTGTCAGCACTTCATTCTGTTAGCTTGAGTGCTAGCCCTATTCTGTGTTTCTTAAAGGCTATCTGCTACTATATATATATATATTTCTGTGAACTTATTGTTTGCGAACTATGGTTTTAATTTGAATGATCAGTTTGTTTCGGAAGAATTTATCTGAAGTGATCTTAGATTTCAAAATGTATTCGTAGATTCATGATATATTTGCACGATATTCTGGCATCTTACTGGAGTTCTTTATACTGATTTGTTTCAATCATGTGTTGGGCTTTAACTATTTTTTATGACATTTAATTTCAAGCCGTTAGATTTTGGATTGCTTCTGGTTCAGTTGTCTTTACGGCCAGATGACCGGAAGCAAGGCTGTAAACTATTTTTTAAATAAGGGCTTAGGAATGGCCAGCAGATAGCCTAGATTTTAAAGCAAAATTCTGGATAGTTACTTACTGAAAGTTTAGAGCTAAGTGAATCGTTATGAAGATCATTTTCTTTTTCGTTTTGTTGCATGGTTAGTCTGGACGATTGAGTAGGATTACTTGATTCTTATTTTCCTGATTCCACATAAATATTCTCAGCATACTCCCTGGGTTGCATTTTTGGTTTCTCTTACATCACGCGTTCATATCTAGTTAGGATTTGTTTCATCAGGTGTCTTTGTCTGTTTTTTTAATATAATTTTTTGTCCTCTTTTTGTCCTTTTATTTTTATGGAAATCAATAATTTTTGGAATTAAAACCACTATTAGGTGGACTGAAATAGACCTTGTTTACTTATCTCTTTTGTTTGCAGGAGTTACTTGAACTAGGTGAGACTGTTGGTACTCAAAATAGAGGTCTCTCCCAGGAAATCATTTCCTCACTTCCCGTTTCTAAGTTCAAATGTGGCTTATTCTCAAGAAAGAAATCAAGAAAAGAAAGGTAATGAGAACCTCTATGCTCTAGCTGAAGATTCTCAATACGATTATAATGAGTTCAATGAAGAGTCAGGTTTCAACCCAATATCTTATGGATAGTTGTTATCCATATAGTTGGGATCCAATATCTTTCTTAATGCTGAGTGCAGCAATCTCGCATCATCTCCAAGCATAATATGCTCCTGATACCCCTCCCAAAACCTGATTCTTCCTTTAGTTTAACTCTTTTTGTTTGAAGGTGTGTTATCTGCCAGATGGAATACAAGCGACGAGATCGGCAAATGACTCTTCCCTGCAAGCATGTCTATCACGTTGGCTGTGGGAGCAGATGGCTTAGCATCAATAAAGTACGTTTTTGGACCCCTTAAAACTCCCACATTATATAAGATTTGGATGGAAAGGCCTCACAGTTAGGAATTTTTGCAGGCTTGTCCAATTTGTTACAAGGAGGTTTCTGTCGATGGATCGAGGAACTAATCGATCAGAATAGAGTGTTTCTTTCCCCGCGTTGTGTTAAGGTTACGGCGCTAACCTATTTCTTCTTCCTTGGTTCTCATATTATAGGATTTTCTTTCTTTGTTATAAATGAGATAGAATTCGTTAGTACATGGATTCTTCAGTCAAGTGAGGTTGGTGGTTGTACAAGTTCTATATGTAGGTTTGCTTACTCTATGATTGGGAGGACTTTGACTTGATCTAGGTCATGTCAGGTTGTAACTTTGATTTAGTATATGGTTTTAATGGACTGCCGAGTAGAATCAGGTAAATTCATTTTACCTTCCCTTGGATAACTTGTACAAAATTTGTGACTCATTTTACTTGGCTTTCATAAGGAGATGGTTTTCATCCACCTCTTCATGGTTCATTCCTATTTATGTGTGTAATACTAAAAATATTATTTTACTAGAGAGAAGGAGAGTAGTAGTAAATTCCTTCTCTCCATAGCCGGGGGATTTCTTCATTTTCCGCGCCCATCATTTTAAAAATATGTCGTGTTTGTTTTGCCAATTCATTATATTCTCATGCATAAACATTTTTACTCCCCAATTAGGGTTTTCATACTTGGTGGAAATCCCTCCAATCTTGACATAAAGTGATGAAAATACCGATAGAACTTTAATCCTAAGTAGAGAGTAGAAATGTTGAAGACTAGAAGCCTAAAGGCCCCAAAATCTACTAAAGATATAGTATTTAAATCTCAAACATTATAATGACTTTCAAAAAATAATTTAGAAAGTTTTGGGGTAGAAATGCGAATTTTGTATTTATGCCTACGACTACTTGGCGGCCAAGTACTATTTTCTCTGCCTGAACTCGCAGGTTGGTGGCGGACGGCAGCCTTCGATTTTTTAAGACCAAATTTGAATATAGATTCTTTCACGAGAGTTTTAGCGCTTTTCTTAGTTTTCAAATGTATAAAAAACCACCTAAATCGGATTAGTAAGTAGAAATATATGAGCAATTTTAAAAATTCGAAAAAAGTTAATTTTCCCAATCATTCTCTAATTGAATTGCTTTTGTTTTATATTTTTCCTAGAGTTTTTATCTATATATTGTGCACCTTTATTTAAAATTTTTTCTAATAATTTTAATTATTTTTAAAAATATTTATTATCTTTTTTTTAGGACTATTAACAAATGGTGATTATTGAAAGAATTGTTGATCAAAGTTAGAAGAATATAATTTGTGTATATTGATTTCACACTAAATACACAATAATAGGTGAGTCACTTATAGAGTAGGAATGTACAGCATTTACGGACCATGGTAACATCATAAGTGAAAATAATAACATATATATGGTTATCTTGGACATTTTCGGCCCAAATTAAAACAAAAAATGTGCCCTATAAATAAACAAATACATTGTTAATATTTTTGTTAATAAACTCAATAATAAAATACTATAACTATAATTAACTCAAAATAGTAAAAAAATTGTCATTGTCACCCCATTTATCTAAAAAAAATTAAATAAATATTTTTAAAGACTTTATTGAGAGAAAAAAAAAAATGGAAGGAGAGATAAAAAGGGTAAGATGAAAAAAAGAAAAATGACTAGTGTGTTTTTTTTTATACTAAAGCTAGGTGACTGTGAGTCCACAAAAATAAGGTGTCAATCAATTGCATACTTTGCTTCCCCTAATAACTGACTCTGTATAATAACACATTCTTTCAAAGTGAGACTAAAATAGTCTCGAGTTAAAATTTGTCAATAATATATAAGAACCCCTATTAACCAGCTTGAAATGTCGGATTGGAGGAGCATGACTATTGAAGAGAAAAAAAAAAAAAAAAGTATTAGAAGTCTGAAAAAATTCAAGTGAAGATTTGGAAATAGTGGGATTCACAAATAAAATAAAAATGAAATAAGCGAAACAAAGTAGGAACGTTGGCGGGTGGATTGAGAAAAGAAAAAAAAGGAAAGAAGAAACAATACTTAGCTAATGTTATTTGGGCGGCTGGAGTTGGAAAATAAACAATTGGAAAGAAACGGTTGGGAAGACATCTACACAAACAGTCTTAAAATAGTAGTGTGACCGTTCTTTTATAGGTAATTCCACATATAAATATACAATTTTCTTAACTTTTTAAATTCTTCTTTACTAATACTTCCAATAAGTTATCTAAAATTTTATTTTTTACCATAATATGTCTGTCTATCTATAATGCTTCATAATAAAAACGATTATGTAGTATAAGAATTAAACATCTATATATAACCCAGGGAAATAACATAAACGGACACGAGTCTGAATTTTTAATTTTTAATTTTTTTTTTTTTTTTGCGGAGGAAGGAGTTCAAAGGATTTTTTTTCTTTTTGGGTGTTTAATATTCCAATCAATTTTTAGTAGCAATAAACTACTTAAAATTCACTACATAATTATATGGTAAATACATTTTTTAAAAAAATTTCCTACTAATTAAGAAATAATCCAAAACCACCGTGAGTCGTCAAATTTCCAAAAATCCCACGCCAAAACCTTCTCCTAGACTTTCAAAATTGAGAGCGCTCATAGTAATTAAATCCTCCTATTGGTGCCAACTTCATTCTCTTCAATAATTCTCCACCAATCTACCTTAGTTTTTTGCTCTGAGAAATCCAAAATCTCCAATCTTTAAAATAAGATAAAACTGCTTAATCATAGAATTAATCCCAAAATCTCTACAAATCACACCAAAATAATATTTCTTGTTAACATTCTATGGTCCACATAAATTGAGAGAAAGAAATAATACAATTATATAATTACATGTACTTCATTTATTGTTAATTGATTCTGGGATGAAAATCCATATTTAGAAGTGGTATAAAAGATTTAACAAACTTATTGAATAGTAAAGTAGATCGGCTACTACAACCCATCCCCGACTATGAATAGCAGTAGATGACCACGATCCGCTCGAGGATCCTCAACCATCAAAGAGTTGACCGCAGGTTAAAGATCTTAGCTAGGTAGCCCAAGAATATGCAGCTTGTTGAACAGTGGAGTTTCTTTATTTTTACCTTTTGTATAATATTCTCATAGTATCTGAGGTTAATAATAGTAATCAAGTTTTTCGTTGAAATTGTGATACATTATGATATCTTAAAGGGTAGCATATATATAGTTTTGATAAACTTTTATTTTTTTTAATGCTAAAGCAGTGGCACAATCATAAATAAAGATATCTGATTATTTTTTAACACGGTGAGTGATCAGTATAAATATTACTAATTAAAAAAAATACAAAATTACTAGACAGTGTAAAACTAGAATGTTAAATATATTTTATTTTTACACAAGTTAGTTTATCAAGCCATCGTGATTTTTCAATATATGCTATGTTTGGTTCATCGTTGCCTTAATTCATTTTTTGTCTACATCCATTTGAAATCAACCCTGTATAAGTCGTTGGACTTAAGGGGCAGCGAAATGCCCAAAAGATCCCGTTATGGCCAAAAAGGAAATCAATTTTATCAAGTGAAATATAGGCAAACGCGAATATAATAACACTTGATATATATAAGAAATTGCAACACTATAACAAGAAATCAATCATACAATCGAGAATCCAACTTGGGATTCTAATTATTAACATGGAAAACAAACACCGATTACTCAAACATTAACTTCATCGAATGTGAGTTATTCTTCAAAGCCAAAATACGAATCTATGAACATGTGACACGAGCCGATGATTTCAATGCGGTGAAGGAGAGTAGTGTTAAATAATGATGTGTATTAAGGTGGTTCACAGTGAACTCAAATGATAATTAAACAGGTGATAGCAGGGAACTTGTAATAATATCTGTAATAGTATGGAACCAGGGGTAGAGGTGGATACTTTTAATATACTTTGGTGAGGTGGAGACTTATAATTAATAGGGAGGTGAATAATAGTGTTTCGGTGGAGGTGGTGGGGGATACTTGTGTGGAGGTGGTGGATAATAGTGTTTTGGTGGTGGTGGTGGGGGATACTTGTGTGTAGGTGGTGGATAATAGTGTTTTGGTGGAGGTGGTGGGGGATACTTGTGTGGAGGAGGTGGTGGCGGGGGATATTTGTGTGGAGGAGGTGGATAATAGTGTTTTGGTGGTGGTGGTGGGGGATACTTGTGTGGAGGAGGTGGTGGCGGGGGATATTTGTGTGGAGGTGGTGGATAATAGTGTTTTGGTGGTGGTGGTGGGGGATACTTGTGTGGAGGAGGTGGTGGCGGGGGATATTTGTGAGGAGGTGGTGGATAATAGTGTTTTGGTGGTGGTGGTGGGGGATACTTGTGCGGAGGAGGTGGATAATAGTGCTTTGGTGGAGGTGGTGGTGGATACTTGTGCGGAGGTGGTGGATAGTAGTGTGGAGGTGGTGGCGGATACTTGTGCGGAGGTGGTGGATAATAGTGTGGAGGTGGAGGTGGCGGTGGATACTTGTGCGGAGGAGGTGGATAATAGTGTGGAGGTGGAGGCGGTGGGGGATATTTGTGTGGAGGAGGTGGGTAGTAGTGCTTTGGTGGAGGTGGTGGCGGATACTTGTGCGGAGGTGGTGGGGGATACTTGTGTGGAGGAGGTGGATAATAGTGTGGAGGTGGAGGTGGCGGTGGATACTTGTGCGGAGGAGGTGGATAATAGTGTGGAGGTGGAGGCGGTGGGGGATACTTGTGTGGAGGAGGTGGGTAATAGTGTTTTGGGGGAGGCGGTGGGGGATATTTGTGCGGAGGAGGTGGATAGTAATGTTTTGGGGGAGGTGGTGGGGGATACTTGTGCGGAGGAGGTGGATAGTAGTGTTTTGGTGGAGGTGGAGGCGGATACTTATGTGGATGTGGAGGTGGATAATAATGCTTCTTTGGCGGGGGTGGATAATAATGCTTTGGTGGGTGTTTGTCATGACCCGGCGGTTGGTGGTCCGGATATCCTACATCCGTAGGAGGCTTTCCTTTATCATCAGCTGCAGAAACTGCAAAACAACAGAATAAGATAGCAAACACAAGTAGAAGCCAATGGACATGGTTCTTGTTCTTGAGAGTCCCCATTTTGGGCAACCCCCAAATGTTGCTAGCTCTCAATTTGATGCTTAAGATCTATGCAAACATAACCTTTATATAGTGCTCATGAGCCCTTTGGTGAGAATGCCCTATTGATTTTCAATGAACCAATAAGGCAATTTATAATGAAGAAATTTAACTCAGTCTTCTATCAAAATATATGTTCACATAATATGCAAATTATGTTATTCAGCTGGGCTTGAAGCAATCAAGAGTTGGTGGAGATTGAGCTGTACAGCTAGCTATAGGTGCAAATTTTCAACGAATTGAGGTGTGGACTTTGTTAATTTATGCAATTTTTTACTTTAAATCGATGGAAAATTATGGCTACAGTGCTTCTCTTAGTCGTACTGCATGGAGAAAGTTATATTGATATTTTTAACATTATCAAATTATTGAATATAATTTTAGAGTGTATTTTTAAATAAGCCCTCATAATAAGAGTAATTCTATTTTTGGTCCCTCTTATGTTTTGAGTGGTAATATTAGTCCCATTATTTTTTTAGCAGATTTAGTCATTTTTTACGAAAAAATTTTTAAGATAACAAATTAACTAATTTGATCGCTAGTCAAACCTAATTTTTTCTTCAAAATGATTTGTACTATGATGTTTTCAACAAATTTTATGATCTGGATCCTCATGAATATTCAACCCATTTAGAATTTCGACTGTCATTTTGGATTGTGAGTTGATCTTAATAGGTTGAACATAATGAGGAATCAAGTCATAAAATAGATTAAAAATATCATGGTACAAATTATTTTGAAGAAAAAAATGAGGTTTGACTAGCAAAAAAATGAGTTAATCTGTTATTTTCTAAACTTTTTCCGTAAAATAAAATAAATCTGCTAAAAACAATGATAGGGACTAATATTACCGTTCGAAACATAAGAGGAGCAAAAAGTAGTTTTTAAATAAGATTATTGACTATTATTCACTGTATTTGAAAATAAAAAGAACATGTGGTATTTCATAAGTGGGTGTTCTAAACATCTCTATTTTATCTTAGTTGACAAATAATACCATTTCTAGATTGTGGATCTTCAACTTTAGCATTATTATTTGAATGGACGTAGGTAAATATATAAGCGATTTGATAATTTTCTTAATAATTATATTTAGTTTAAATTTATTTTTGATCTCTCATAACATGGATTATTCTATTTTTGGTCTCTTTTAAGTTTTAATCATCAATTTTAGTCCCACTTAAATTTTTAAAAGGACTAGAATTGTCAAAAAAAATTTAAGTGGGACTAAAATTGATGACTAAAATTTAAAGGAGACCAAAAATGAAAAATCTATGTTATGGGACAAAAAATGGATTTAGGCCTTGTATTTATAATTAAAAATAATAGAAATGAAGTTGAAACATAAATTTTATATTATTATTTTTTATATATATAATCTTATCTTTTAAAAACTAAAGGCTGAATTTGTATTTTGGTCCCTTATAAATGAGGGTATTGTTGTTTTGATCCTAAATAAAACTACGATTGTTATTTTGATCCCTTATCAATTTTTTATTAGCGATTTTAGTCCCTTTTTGAAAAAAAGTTTAGAAGCTTGCGGATTAACTCATTTGATCGCTAGTCAAACCTAATTTTTTCTTCAAAATAATTTGTACCATGATGTTTTCAATCCATTTTATGTCTCGGTTCCTCATGAATGTTCAAACCATTTAGGGTTTCGGCCGTTATTTCGGATTGTGAGTCGATCTAAATGGGTTGAACATTCATGAAGAACAGAGTCATAAAATGGATTGAAAACATCATGGTATAAATCATTTTGAAGAAAAAATTAGGTTTGACTAGCGATCAAATGAGTTAATCCGTAATCTTCAAAACTTTTTCGTAAAATGGGACTAAAATCATTAATAAAAAATTGATAAGGGACCAAAACAGCAATCGTAATTTTATTTGGGAGCAAAACAGCAACACCCCATTTATAAGGGACCAAAATACCAATTCAGCCAAAACTAAATGAAAGAAAAATATTCATATTGTTTGGGAAGAAAAATAATTATATAGAAACTTGACACTGAAAATTTTACTTAGATGATATTTTAAAAACTGTTACCATATTTTCAGTTCAATTTTTTTATATTAATAATAGTTAATAGAAGATTCACAGTACACTACATTTCCTTTTTTAACTTAATCTCCCTCTCTTTCTTTTTTTTTTACAAGAAAATGAACCAATTTTGTTATGAAACTATTATAGATTTCACATATTGTGCCATAGGATAAGACACAAAAAAAAAAAAAAAATTTCAGTGCGAAAAATCCAATAGAGACCCAAGAGTTTGAGACGAAATAGCAATCAATTCTCAATGATTGAGCTAATGGCATGTGTTGCCTCATCAAACTTCTAACAGCCAACAATACTAGGAGGAATCACCAATGATAGAACAACTGGTCTAATTAAGGCGACTTGATCGTTATTTGGACAAATAAACTATTTATATATGAAATTGGTAACATTATATTATATCACTGGATGAATCGGGTAGCAAAATGCTACTACATTCGGTTCTTTATGAAAGAAATTTAGAGTCATGCACATAGTCAAAAATTATTTAATTAAACTAAAATATTAAAATATAAATATTCTTTTATAAATATTTGAGAAAATAGTAGTTAGTCAACTTTAACAACAATTAACCTTTAAGGAATAGTTCCCATATCAATCAACCCTTTCTTCTTTTGAATAGGGGTCACTCTATAAAGCTCTACCCAAGAACAATTCTAATTTAATAATAATAATAATAATAATAACAATAATAAATTACAAGTGTTCAATTTTTTTTCAAATAAAAGACATATATTAATTTATTAGAAAACGTCCAGCAACAATTGACAATAAAAAGATACAGCCAAAGAAACACAAATTACAAGTATTGTTGTGTTTATTATGAATAAATTTATATAAATCTACTATATCAAACGGTAGATATACCTCTTATCGAAATTTTAATCCGAACAAGGATACATCACTAATTATCAGATGAAAATTTTAAACTATAAATCTAATAAATAGATCTATGACGACTGAATCCTCCTGGACCAAGTTAGCGAACATCATTAACGACGCCACTACCAATCCAACGAACTTCACCAACGAACTGTTGCCATAACAACGAACACCATCAATGAAACCGCAACCAAACACTACCAGTATATCTGAATTTATTGAAAGAAAAAAGACACTCTAATTTTTTATAGATATCTATTGAAGGACATAAGAAAATAAATATTAGGGATAACCCCTTTATTGGATGACGAAATTAAAATTGGAAAATGAAGACGGAGAATAAATTTATTTCTCCGATCCTTCCATAATGAGAATATGAAGAAAGAAATATTTTTTGAAGGTTGAGTTTGGGGAGAAGAGAGTGGATGCTAAGGTTTTTTCCTACAAGTGTTCAATTTAGTTACTATCAATAACATCATTAAAGATCTTCATATTATGATTTATTGCGTACCAGAATTAGTTATGCTTGCGAAGCTAACAAGAAAAGTCACCCCATCTCCATCATCTCACTCTGGATTTTAAAAAGATTGGTGATTACAAAATTACTAAATGCACACGGATTGAGTTGCAGATTTTTCCCTGGGATTTCAATATTTTACTCTTGTATGTCTGATGAGAGATTTATTAAGATTTGATTAAATTGCTTTTACTTTTGGGTGGGTTAAATTTATACTCTTTATTGGATTAATGTAATTAGGTTAAACTCCAGATTTGGTTCAATTAAAAATTAAAAAAAACACTTGCGCTGTGTTAGTCTGAGTTAAAAAACTTAAATATAAAATGCAGGTTAAAAAAATAGCAATAAACAGGACAAATAATATATAGTGACAGATGTTTTTCAGCCAATTTTTATATTGTATACTTTAAATATATATACCTATTACTATATTTGAAAATAAAGTGATGAAAAAATTGTTGAGTTGTTATAACTTTATTTTAAATATAATAATAAGTATATATACTTAGGGTATATAGTATAATTTTCTGTTTTCAATTATCCATTTTTTAAATTTAATAGAATAACTATAATATAAAAAGACTTTTATAACTATGTATGAAAGTAGGTGGTCGATATTATTTTTGTTTGTCAAGATGTATAGCGATTAGTGTTTAACATTGAATATGTAGCTTTTTAAATTTAATACTTGTCCAATTTTATAGTATTTTTTTTTTACAAAGAAGGAAACCAATAATTAGGCCTTATGCCGGGACATTCCGTAGGTACGACACACCTACATTATCATGTTGGAGCCATCTACTGGCATTATTGTGCGGCTCGGGGAGTATGGCCAACCCTCTAGGACTCTTTACTACAACAATGTTGAAATCACCACGCCTTACATACAGTGAAATAATCTCACAGTTACAGAACCTTGATCAACGTCGCAGTTGGTTCACAAGTCAAATGGAAACTTCTCCACATGGATCACACATGATCTTCTATCGTCAATAACAGAAAACTAAATCACAAGGTAAATTCAGAAACAGTCACGCTCAGTTTAATTCTGCAGAGAGAGGGTTTCATACGCATCAAGAGAGGTTGCTAGATTCAAGTGTTTTAGAATCATCCTTTCGCCAACGTAGGCTAGCACCCCCTGGACAGAGATGAATGACTCTAGAGAAGCGAGAGCTTTATCGCAATGAAACTTGTTAATTCTGCAACAAACATGAACATATAGCAAAAATATGTTGGTGGATCTCCCAAGGAATGCCTCAACAACAACTATTCCACAAGCTCTTACAACACTCACTCTTGACAATTCAATTCCTGAGGATGATTGTACGTCTGATACCGACGCAACCAACCATATGAATGGAAATCCAGGTATGTTGTCTAATATTTGCTCTAAGCCTAGTTCATATTTCATAACTTTTGTGGATGGATCCTCAGTTCCCATAAAAGGTGTTGGTTACTCTACAATTTGCCAACAAAATAAAATATTACCTTTACGTGATGTTTTATTTGTTCAATTTTTTTTTTAAAAAAATTACTGTCCATTAGTCAACTAATGTCACAAAATCCAGTTGACTGTGAATGTACTAATGACAGTTTATTTGTAAAGGATCGGAAAACAGGTGTTCCTTACTGATAGGAAAAAGGAAGGCTGACTCGTACACAATAGGCAATAGTCCTGAAGCACACTTCTCTCCTCAATTCAAATCGACAAGTGCTTAAGTCTAGCTTCAACGCCTTGGGCATTCGCAACCTTCAGCAGTCATTGAATTGAAGAATATAAATTTAATTAGTGTTACAGACCCCTTGAGGTCTAATAATCTGTGTGATAGTTGCCAACTGGACAAACTTAGCAAATTACCGTTTTTAGCCTCTAAACATTCAACTTCTGATTGCTTTGAAATGATACATTGTGATTTCTGGGACTTGCCCCAATCATGTATATTGGAAATTTTTGGTTTTATGCATGTTTTGTTGATGAGTTTACTAAATATATGTGGCTTGTCCTATTGTGTCGCAAATCTAATTTTTTTTCAGCCTATATTGCATTTGAATGGTATGTGGATCGTCAATTTAATAAAAAAATAAAAAAATTTCATTCTGATGGCGGAGGGGAGTTTGTTAACTGCTCATTAACAAGTCACTTTCTTGCTACATGAATGGTGCATCACATTGCGTGTCTGTATACGCCAAAACAAATATGAATGGTTGAATGACGTCATCGTGTCATCCGAGAACTTGGGATGACGATGATGTTTCATAGTCACTCACCACTTTTTCTAAGGGTGGAAGCATTTTCTACAACAGTTTACTTGCTAAATCGGTTACCCAATTCTTCTCTTTAATTTGATACTCCGTTTTCAATTTATGTGGCACAAATATTGACTACTCCTCCTTACATGTGTTTGGTTCCAAATGTTATCCCTACACTTGGGAAAAATAAATATGATCCTAAATCTATGTTGTGTGTTGACTTGCCCTTATCGTTGTAAAATTTTTAGATGAACACTTGAAAATAAAATTTATAAATAAACAAAACAAAAATACTAAAACTATAGTACTTAAAGTTTCGTTCCCATGATTTTTGTGGTCTTGAATAAAGTGGTTGTTTGGTTCGAGTCCTCACTTACTACAATTTCTAGTAGTTTAATAATCTAACAAAACAAAGTATAAGATAGTGATTTGGTAAAAGTCATGCAAAGAAAAAAATAAAGAAGATAAAATATAATATGGGTAAAGGCAGAAAATCACATCACAACCAAGATCCAATGAGCTATTTTTAAGGAATACATGCAAATCGGCAATCCATACTCACCATTACTCTCCATATTGCACATATAAGGACTAAAATAGCCAATAATAGAGTAGGGTCATCAATCCTACCTATTACCAATCCTCTAAATTGCCACAAAAGAAGAAGTGTAAGTACCAACTCATGCTCAATATGCAAATGAGGTCATGAAACTTGCAAACAAGAAAACCAATAAAGCATATTCACTAAAAGTTAAGTTATGCACTTTTCAATAAGAGTAATGAAGTATATTCAACATATACAAAATAATATCAAAGCAACTCTATATGTAAAGACTAAAATTCCTTCAATCTCATGAAATCCACATGACAATATGCATGAATAACCATAGATGAAGACATGGAGACATGAATAATGAAGAATGGTAATAAATAACTAGATCCACAAAAAGAAGGTGAAATCTTTAAACCATAAAAGGTTAGGGTTCCCAACTCTTGAAGTCTCATCATTAAAAAGTACAACTCCTCCATCTAGATCCATGAATTTGTTCTACATCACATGGAAATCCGTTACCCCTTATCACTTAGAAGGATAAATTTTCCTAGAAATCTACTTAGAAAATAGTTGTTCTAAGCAAATTCATAGTGTGTGTGTGTGTGTGTGTGTGTGTGAAAAGGTAAGAAAGTGTGTGTTTCTTCCTCCAAAAGTTACTCTCTCAAAAACTAGCAAAAACCTACTAAGATGTGATAGTGTGTGTCTTTACAAGGGGCATTGGCCATTAAAAAAAGTTCTAGAGGGCTAAAATTGGAATTACATAAGAAAAGTCATGCCAAGGGTGAAGTTGTACTTTCAACAGTGATTTCCGGGTGAAGACCAGGCGGTGGCGCCATGCGGACGCCGCGGTCGGCGGCGAACAGGCTCCAGTGCCTATCCGACACTGGTCTTGATTTTTTTCCCTTATTTTACTCTTCTTTAAATCATTCTCTTTAGGTTTCAATTCTGCGTATTTTCTTCTGTTTTTCAGCAAAAGTCGTTAAGTTTCTTACAAAGTCTCCAAAGTGCTTCCTTTCTACAAAAGCATGTAAATCCAACTATAAGCGCATTGAAAGCTCATAAACGATTTTATATTTATTGAAAATCAATTGAAAGTAAGCTAAACATGCATGATTTTAAGTAATAAAAATGTATATTTTGGAGTCACGTCATATGTTTTTTTGGGTATAGTCATAAATAAATGTTACAAATGTTTTCATCCACCAAGCAAAAAATTTTGTGTCACGACATGTTACTTTTAATGAACTGGTTTTTCCCTACAAAAACTCATATGCATCTCCTTCTTATCATGTGGTAAAAATTTTTGATAACTGGCTCCCTGCACCTCAATCACCTCTAGCTCACAATATTCCCTCTTCTTCCTCTACAACACACGATCACCTCCCCTTTCCTACTATCTCTTTGATGCCTCTCCCACTTTCTTCCTCAAGTGATCATCACTTACCATTTTTTTGCATCATTGCACCCCTTTATTTTCAACACATGGTGACCTATCTTCCCCCTATACCTTACCCCCATCAATTTCCAGCTCAACTACCTCCCCTCTAAACTCTTATCTTACTTCTAGACCATTTTCAACATCTCTTATGAGTCCGATCTCTTCCCAACCTGCACTTATTCATCCCATGGTCACTCGATCAAAACTTGGAGTTGTCAAACCAAATCTCAAATACATTCTGACTGTTACTCCCTCTATCTCCATTCCACCTGAACCTCACACTATTAAATTGGCTCTCCTTCATCTTAGTTGGAAGGCAGCCATGACTGATGAATTAAAAGCCTAGCATTATAATCACACATGGACATTAGTCTCTCACACAACATCCATGAATGTCATTAGGTCTAAATGGGTTTTCAAAACTAAAATTAAACCTGATGTTTCATTAGACCGCCTAAAGGCTAGGTTAGTAGCTAAGGGATTTCATCAAATTGATGATGTCGATTACACTGAAATATTTTCTCATGTCATCAAATCCTGTCACTATTCGATTAGTCCTTAGTGTTACTCTTTTCTAAAACTGGGATTTTCGTCAATTTGACGTTAAAAATGCCTTTTTGCATGGTCATATGACAGAAGATTTACACATGGAACAACCGCCAGGATACCCCAATCCCCAATTTCCCTCATATGTTTGCAAACTCCAGCTTGTCTTATATGGTCTCAAACAAGCTCCCAGAGTCTAGTTCGATCACCTTAGTCAATTTTTGATTTCTTATGGTTTTACATGTAGCCTCGCTGATTCTTCTCTTTGCATTTATCATTCACCTCATGATACTTTTATATTACTTATTTATGTTGATGATATGTTACTTACTCGCTCATCTTTTACATTAATTTTTGATTTTATTACAGTTTTGAGTAATGAGTTCTCTATGAAAGATTTAGGTACCATTCGTCATTTTCTTGGTGTAGAGATAACTCGACATTCCGAAGGTCTTCTTTTGTCTCAAACGCACTATACTCATACGTTTCTAGACCGGTTTGGTATGCTGGATTGTAAATCGATGCTGACCGTTTTGGATGCCAAGTTTGATTATTTACCATCCCTGCCTCTTGCTGATCCTACCTTCTATCAGAGTATTCTCAAAACACTTCAATATCTCACACTTACACGCCTGGATCTTTCACTCAGTGTCAATTTTGCTTCTTAGTTCATGCACAAGCCTACTGTTGCCCATCTCTGCCTTGTTCAACGAATCTTGCGTTATGTCAAAGGTACCATTGGGCTTGGCCTTTGTCTGAGTTCTTCCTCAAACTTAAAGTTAACTGCATTCTCTAATGCTGATTGGGCTGGTTGCTCCCTTACTCACTGTTCCACAACTGACTATTGCACATTTGTTAGCAACAATCTTATGTCTTGGTGTGCAAAAAAAAAAAAAAAAAAAAAAAAAACATACTGTTTCTCGATCTAGCATTGAAGCGGAATACCAATCAATGACCAACATCGCTGATGAAATCACATGGCTCATTTTTCTACTTCAAGATCTTCGTGTGACTTTTCCTTCTCCACTATTTCTCTATTGTGACAATTTCAGTGCACTCCTCATAGTCAATATGGTGTTTCATGCTCGAAGCAAGCATATTGAATTAGACTATCATTTTGTGCGGGAATGGATTGCTCTTGGCTTACTTAGCACCAAACATGTTCCTACTAATCGTCAGGTTGCCGACATCTTCACAAAAACAACTACGAAAAGGCTCTTCCTTTCTTCTACAACAAACTGTGCCTTCGCCTCAGGCTCAGTTTGAGGGGGAATGTTAAGGATCATGATCTAGATCCCTAATCTCAGCCTCAACCTCAATATACCATATGAGTTTGTGGTGTAATAAGGTTGTCTAAATCATGAAGGGATAAAGCTGAAAATTACTCATAGTAGAGTCACTAGAAACATGTTTGGAGCCAAGTTATCTTTGAGTAATTTGTTTCCAAAAATCAGCTTCAATCCACAACTGATTGATTGATTAGGAATATGAAAGATTATTTAATCCTTATCCTATCATATGAATGTCTATAAATTATCAGTTGATTAATTGATTAGGAAAGACTACTTCATTCTTATCCTATCTTATGGAGATCTATAAATTATCAGCTCTATGCTTGTAATAGATGTGTAGAAAACCATATTAAAAAAGAGCAATAGAAACTTTCATTTTTTCTCATCTTCTATAAATTACAATTTTTTCTTGTTTGACGGACATGGTTTTTGGAGTTATAAGATCTATCAAAGCAGGTAACCTTAACTGGATGTGTGGTAATAAGTAAAACTCGGAAGCTGTTCCCATCCCTATCAAGGGAGATGTCAACCATCTCTTCTTTCTACGAACACAACAGGAATGGTCTTTCTTTTTTGTCTGTCTCATAAATTCATCATGTGTAGTTGTTGTTATGGTTGAATATGAAAATTTTACGATTAAACTAATTTTGATAAGTTTGAGTGTTAGTTAAATTTATTTTTAACTCAACCATGATTAATTTAATTAACTAATTTCAACGGTGGATTTTTTTCTTTTATTTTATCATTTTTCATTGTCACTACCATCATCTTCACCACCACCACCATTCACCTTCGCCAAAGAAACCATTTTTTGCCCAAAAAAATAAAAATAAAAAACCAATGTAAAAATTATCAAAACCAGGAGCACATGAATGGTGATGATAGTAGAGATGATGGTGGTGGTGGTGGAAAAATAACGCAAGGGGAAGAAACATAAGAGTCAAGATTGAAAAGGGTTAATGATTATAAGTAACAGTCAATTAAATGTAAGTAATATATAATACAAGAAAACCATCTCTGGATAGGGCGGATGTGGTTATTTGTATTAGTTTTGAATACTGAAAATATTTGCTTTTATGAAAAACTAATACCTAGTTTACATATTGATTGTGTTTCAGTATTAATTGTTCCTTTATATCATATGTATAGATGATAAGGTGCTGGGTGTAGCACAGTAGATCTTATCATTGGTTAAATTTATGATATATAAATTAACGCTCATAACCGAGATAGTTTGAACACACTATCAGTTTAGGTTATCGTTTGATTTCGATAATTATTTTGTCTAGACTAATTGAATCATACGGATGTGCCCGGGGCATATTGAACAGGATCTAATAAGGATTGAATTAACTTTTACTGATATTCGTAGTTAATTCGAACCTCATATTCTAATATCTTAATCCCTAGACTACAACGGGCATGAAAGTTAGACATAGTATGCTTTGATTTGCCAAAGGGTGCGGTCAATTGAGGTCTAGATCTCGATAAGTTGGGTATGCATGTTTGGCTTCTTAGTGTGCCGTTGCTTGTTGAAAGGAATCCATGTACCGATTCGCCAGGTTGATGGTGCTCCCGAGATGAGCTCATAAGGATTATTATACTAAACCCGACCGGTGGACTTATTTCCGGTATAATAAGATGGTCGAGTGGTACTAATCTCAGAAAGCAAGAATTCGATGAATTAATTTATCAGTAAATTTATGAATCGACGAGCACTATATATTTGATGTGGGGAGATAGAAGAATTAATAAAGTGAGTGCGAAGTAATTTTGTTTTTGAGCGGTAGTTCCATAATTGATCCGTTAGTAGTACGACTAATTATGCGTTGGACTAATTAGCAAAGTGGATTAAATAAATTACCCTTGGGTTAGTTTTATATTTAATTGACAAAGTAGATTATACGAAATAATCTTAAGGGTCAATTAATATTTAATTAACGAAGTGGGTTGAGGAATTAATCCTTCGGGCTAATTGGAGTTGACTAGTCTAGTGAGGACTAAGGAAGTCAACGGAAGTCCAACACCAAGGCCCAACTTAAAAGCCCACTAGGTCTCTCTTAGAAATTTCTTATAAATAGCTAATGTTAGGCACTTGAAGACATTAAGAAACTTGGAGGAAAAGTTGCCTAGAGTGAGAAAAAGTAGTCTAGAGAGAGAACTTCATCTTCCTCATCGAAGTTTTCTTTTGAAGTCGAGTAAGGATCTTTCTCCTTTGGAAAACTCAGCTCGAATCTTGTCCCTGTTGTTGCCCGGTTTATTTCCACCGCCCGGTTCATCATTTCACCGCCCGGTGTTTTGATCACCGATTTTCCAGCGGCTAGTTTTCTTAACGGCGACTGGCGGTTGAGCTTGGATTATCCAGGGCGCCTGGATCTGAGAGATTGCATTATCACCTTGTTGATCCGCAATACTTTGTCTAGATTGCGGCCGGTTGTCTTCCTTGCTCGCGGTCTCCTGCGCTGCAGTGGCGAAGGGTGACGGGCGGTAACTATGCTCAGGGATCTTCGGGCAACGATCTGTCAAGAATTTGTCGAGCTTTTTGAAGTGGGTATCTTTTGAATTTCTTCCTTTGTGCCTTAGCCACCTGGTAGATAGTTACCCACACGACTTTGGGGGTTGTCGGAGTTATTCGAGGGAATCGATAGTGGTATTAGCATTTCAGGATTTGGATTTCTTATTTGCGAGGGACACGCTTCAAAGGTATAATCTTTTGTCTTTTGCTTTAAATTAAAGATTTAATTTTTAGCTTATTGTTTTTAATAGATCGAACATGTATAAGCCTAGATCCGTTCAGGGGAAATGATTTCAGAGTCTGGGCCAGATCGAAAGTCTCCGATTCTGGAATGCATAGCACGAAAGTGAGATTTTTGGTTTAGCCCGAACCAGATCTGTTTCTTTCAGTTTGGAGGTCGTCTCCTATTGGCGTTTTTTCTGTCTTCTCGGCTTATCTTGCTTTGTGCCAGTCTAAAACTACAATTTCACTGTTGTACTATTTTTGGAGCCTGACCATTCCACTAAAGGTATTTTTAATTCTTTGGCGTTTATATAATAGGTTCATATTTTTTCTTGAGGTGATTTGTAGGTTTGGTGGAATGGCTGTTTTTCCTTCCAGGATATTATGGATCATGTTTTTTTTTGCCTGCCCCCAAGTGGCAAACCTTTGGAGACTCCTTGCGTTGGATGCTGGACTGGGTGTTTAGTGGAGCTTTGGATGGATGTCCTTGTAATGTTGGTTTTTAGCAAGGGGCAAATCGGGAGCAAGGGTCAGATTATTGTCTGCAATGTTGCTGTGGGAGTTGTGGTGTTTGTGTAATGCGTCTATTTTTGGTGCGATTCGTCCTTGATTTCCGACTTGTTAGATAGAATTTGAAAGGAGGTTCTGGTGCTGTTTTTTTTCAACCACGCCGAGAATTTCATCGCTCTTCAGCTCTATGTGCTACTGCTGTTGTCTGGAAAGATTACTGTCGTAGGTTCCATGTAGTAAATATTGATGGCTCACATTTCAAGAATGGCGTAACAGGTTATGGGTTTCTTGTTCATACCAGCTATGGTAGTTTCTGTATGGGTTCACAGGTTTTTCCGTAAGTCCTTTTGACCTAGGAAGACGTCCATGCTCTTTTGGCTGCCGTGCGTTTCTGCCTTTCGCATGGCTTCACAGAAGTTCAATTTTTATCAGATAATTTTTTTGTTGTCTCTATGTTGTCTAATGGTGTTAGTTATCTTTGGATGAAATTTCGTAATCTTTGTGATGTTAGGTCATACCTAAGAGAGACTAACTCTTTTGTTCAACATATTTTCAGGGAAGGTAATTTGCTGGCGGACTTTCTTGCTCGCTTGGGTTTGAATACTAAAGCTTTGCTTGCATTAAACTATTTCTGAATTTTATATATATATATATATATATCGATTAAATGTTTTAGTTAATTTTTTTTTATATTTTACATATGTTGTCCATTGATATTATGTAATTAGATGATGGGGTGTCTGGTGTGACAAACTATATCTCATCATTGGTTAAAGGACATAATATATAAATGAGGTTCGTAACTAAGACAGTTTTTGGACACTGTCAGTTTAAGTTATTATGTGATTCAGAAAATTGGTTTGTCTAAACTAATTTAATCATTAGATATGCCCGGGTCATATTGAACATGACCATTTAGGATAAATTGTCTTTTATTGATTTAATATACTATTCGATCCTAGTATTCTATTTCTAAATCCCTAGACTTAAGCATACACGAGGGTTAGACATAGTGTACTTTAATCTGCCAAAGAGTGAGGTCACTTGAGGCCAATAGTCTTGGTAGGTTGGGTGCGCGTGTTTGATTGCTTGGTGTGCTGTTGCTTGTCGAAAAGAAACCATGTACCAGTGCATCGGGGGTGATGGTGCTCCCGAAATGAGCTCGTTATGTTTATTACACTAAACCTTGCCGGTGGACTTATGTCCAGTATAGTAAAAAGGTCAAGTGGTACTAGTCTCGGATTATAAGATGTTAATTAATTAATTTATCAGTAAATCAATAAATTAATGAGCACTATATCTTTGATGTGGGGAGATTAAAGAATAATTAATTTAGTTGTTCCGGAAGAAATTCTGGTGTAGGACGGTAGTGTCATAGTTAATCCGTTAGTGGTACGATGAATTATGTAGTGGGTTAATTGATAAAGTAGAATTAATTATTTAATTAATTATTCCTAAGGGTTAATTAGTAATTAACAAAGTGAAATTATTTAATTAATTAATTAAGTCTTAAAGTTCAATTGGAATTAGGAAATTCAAGACATTAGGAAATCTATTTGGATTTGGAAATCCTATTAGATTTGATTCCTAATTGGGTTTGGAAACTAATTAAGAAACCTGAACCTATTAGGAAGGTCAATCCTAAACCAACTTAGGGTCTCTCTTGTAACTCTATAAATAGACAAGAGATTAGCAATTCACAATACACAATTCATAGTTTCTTCAAGAAACTAGAGAGAGAAAGTCTAGAGAGAGAAATTAAGTTTTCACTTTCAAAATCAACTTTCTTCAAGTCTTGGTATGCGGCTCACATCTCATGGTTCGGAGGCCGGTTTTCTTCCTAACTCCGGCGGCGCGTGGGTAGTGGGACGATGGCTCGTGAGACCTCTCGGGGACGCATGATTTTCACACGCGGATGGTGGCGACAGAAATCTTTCTCCGACGAGCTGGTTGTGGAGTTTTGGTGTTTTTCTGATTATTTGTTTGTTAGTTCGTTACCCACACACGTATGATCAAGTCTAAGAGTCATATAAGAGAATGACCTAGCTACACGCTTTAATTAGGAATTTATTATTGCGTGACAAATCGAATAAGTAGAAGTTAAGATCCTGCGCAATGGTATTTCAAGCAAGGGTTGGAATGGTAATTGTGCTAGAACTTAGGCCTGGTCAAGAGTTTCGATTCTGGAATGCGCAGCATGAAAGTAAATTTTTGACCGGGCCTAGGTAGATAATCTTTCAGTCTTTGCCTCATTTTTGAATCTGCATTCCGCTCCTCATAGGCTACGCAGTTTAGATGCACTTGATGCTAGTTCCACACCAGGTTTGCGGGTTAGATAGTTTGATAGGGGCTTCCGGTTGGAGTATTGGTGTTTGTACAGATAAAAGCTCCTTTTTAGAGTATTGGTGTCTGTGTAGATAGGATGGTGTTCGGGAGGTTGGAAGGGTGCCAAGGTAGGAGGGTTGGGGTAAGTCTTAACATTGCCCTCTGTATTCAGTATTTTTTTAATTCTTCTATTAATAAAATGGTAGCCAATCTCGCCGGTCTGTCTCACCTGTTGGGGCTTGTGGGATTGTTTTCTTGAAAACAAAAACCAAACATAAAAAAAAAAAAAAAATAATGACACTAAAACGTTTATAAGGAGCTAAAAATGGATTTTTATCTAAAAATAATGAAAAATAATTATGTGGACATAAACAGATGAGAAATAAACAATTACAAGTGCTTATCATGATCACCGTGCAATTTCATGACGCAAAAGTTTGGAAAATAAGCTGGTCCATTGGTATGATTTTCTTCCCCCCATAGGGTTGCACGGTGGGGCTTGTGGGACTATTCCTTAAAAAAAAAAAAAACCAAACATAAAAGAGAGACCAATAATGACACTAATCCGTTTATAAGGAGCTAGAAATGTATTTTTATCTAAAAATAATAAACCGTGCAACTTTAGTTCCAGCCGTTGAATTCAACGGTGCAAGAGGGTTTTGGGGGTGGGACATTTCAATAAGAAGCGTCGAGCATTAGAGGTCGTCAATAGCAGTAAGACAAACGGTAGTGTTGTGTTGGAAAAGTTGTGATGTCGTCTACTGTTGCAAATACGAGCTTTTAGGACATGTTGAAGTCCAGGAAAACTCATGTGGAACTCCTTTCGTATGATGAGATAGATGATGGGCTCAACAGAGGGTATGCTGTTGAGGCGGATGATGTGACAATCCGGTATGATGAGCGTGATCTTGATGTGCGTTTATCGAGTCACTTTTATGACTCGATCATGAAGGAGTGGCAGCATGCAGTTGTGGTGAAGCTTATAGGTCGCACTATCATATATCAGACAAGGTTGTGGCCGGGCATGCAAGGTTGTGAAATGTTAGACCTGGAGAATAAGTATTATCTCATCTGTTTCAAATCTAAGGAGGATGCAGTTGAAGCCTTAGTGGGTGGGCCATATATTGTGATGGGGAGTTACCTCCATGTTTAGCCATGTCAGCCGGAGTTTGATGCTTCAATGAATCAAATATCATCGTTAGTGGCTTGGGTGAGGTTGCTGAATATGTTGGTTCACTTTTACTATAATAAAGTGTCTCAGAAGATTGGGGAACTTATTGGGAAGGTGGTGAATGTGGATCATCAAAATCTGGCAAAAACAAGAGGTAAATTTGCTCATTTGGCTGTGTTGCTTGATATCACTAAGCCTTTGTGGGTGAAGTTTTCCAAAATGGGCAGGTTGCAGAGGGTAGAATATGAAGGTCTATCGGACATATGCTATACTTGTGGGAAGTATGTCATGTGAGCGGGACTTGTGGGGAGCAAGGGTAGAAGCTGAATGGTGATAGTGGAGGAACTGGGAATCAGAGAGATCAAGGGAATGGTCAAAAAATGAGAGTTTTTATGGGCTGTGGGTTCAAGTACCACAACGGGGGAGGGTTGTTACCCAAAATCAAGTAAATGCTGCTGTGAGTGCTGCTCCGGGGGGAAAATTAATTGGTCATGCTTCGGGTTCGCGTTTGCGAATTTGGAAATTGAGAAAAATGTGGGGGAATCAGAGAAAGACCGGGTGGAGGAGATTCGTGAGCTTAGATTTGATAGGAATGGGGTGTTGTTTAGGACTAGATGTTAAGGGTCTGTTGAGATTGCTATGAACATAGATAAAGGGGGAAGACGTAAAAAGGTGATGAAGAAGTGAGAGTTTGGGGCTACGGCTGGTATGGAGGAGAATTCTGGTAAAGGTCTAGTTTCCAGTAGTCGGGGAATTAGGGGCTGCCTTTAAGGGAATATTTGGGTAATATTACAAGCAGTGGGAACCCGCAATGGTTATTGAAGAATAATGGAGGATTGGTTGTGTTTGGTGAGAACGAAAAGATGACTAATCATGGGGCTATTCAGGTTAATTTGGGTTAGGACCCTTTGAAGCATAAGGATGTAATTTTTGAGGATGAAGAGGAACTGGGTAGAGGGGATGATAAGGAGGGGCTGGGTAGGGATGATCCTAGTGATGTGTTGCCGCAGCAGGATGAGTCGCATCCGGTTGAGAATGATATCACCCTTCCTAACGTGAAGCAGGCGGAGAGGGGTCAGGAAGGGTATGATTTTATGCGAATGGAAGATGATGCGATCATGTCTTGGGAACATGTGTCCCAGAGACTTTGTGAGAATATTCTGATATTTATTTCCTAATTAATTTGATTTTTTTTAATGAAGACTGTTGCATGGAACGTATAAGGAGCAGGTTCCCCAAAGTTTTAGAGGGTTTGCTTCTCATTTTTTCAAAGCTATTCCCCGGATGTGGTCACACTTTATGAGCCACGAATTAGTGGGATAAAGGCTGCTCGGTTTGTGAAGGAAAATGGGAATGATAATTCTTTTAGAGTAGAAGCTATGGGGTTTGCAGGTGGTATCTGGATCCTTTGGAAGGATAGAGTGAAAGTGCAAATTCTGCAAGCTCATCAACAATTTGTCCATGCTTGGGTGTATAGCGATGGGTATGCCTCACTGGTGACTTTTGTATATGCGAGTCACATGGAGAGAGAGCAAATAAGTCGTTGGAATGGGTTGCACCAAATAACAAAGAATGTGCAAGGACCATGGGTCATTGGGGGAGATTTCAATAGTCTCCTGAGTCGGGCTGAAAAGAATGGTGGGTCTGGAAGACGAAACTGTTGTTTTAAGGGATTCATTGATATGGTTTTTTTTTTTTTTAATCTTAGTCTAATGGAACTTCCTTCTGATGGGGTTTTGTATACATGGTTTTGTGATGGGGAGGATGGCTAGGTTGCAGAAAATCTTGATCGGTTTGTTTGTAATCGACTTTGGTTAGATAATTTTTCTGATGGGAGGGCACAACATTTACTTAGGATATGCTTTGATCATATTCCTTTATTATTGTCCTGGGGGCGTGTTGATTCATCCCATGTGGAGCGCAGGAAGCCTTTCAGATTTGTGGCTTCCTAGTTGTTGCACAGTGAATTTGAGGGCTTGGTACATGAAAGGGTATAAATCTCCCCTATGAGGAGAATGTTCAAACATTTTCGAATGCAGCTAGGGAATGGAATGGTAAGGTGTTTGGAAATATCTTTTCTGTCAAGAAATCCCCATTTTCTCGTAATGGAGGTATTCAAAGAGCCTTGCAAAAGTATTCTTGGATAAGCTTCTGTTATTGTATGGCAAGTTGAGAAAAGAACTAGATGAAGTACTCTTGCAGGAAGAAGTATTGATGCTACAAAAATCTTGCAGGGATTGAAATATGTTTGGGGATAGAAACACTACTTTCTATCATAGGCAAGTGAAAGTTCGTCGCTACAGGAACAAGATTATGAAATTTGTAAATGATCAGGGTGTGAAAGTTAGTGATCAGGTGCTGATGCAAGATATGTCGGTGGAGTATTTTCGTGCCATTTATTCTGCTGGTCCATTCTCGCATGGCCAGGACATTCAGGGGTTGGTTTTCCCTAGTTATGTCAAGATAATTTTGACATGTGTGCTATGAGATTTTTCAGGCCCTAAAAGGAATGCATTTTCTCAAAGCCCCTGAGGTTGATAGTTTGCATGCAATATTTTTTTTTCAGAATCAGTGGAAGGTTGTGGGCGAATAAGTATGTGAGTAAAGAAAATCTTGCATGATAGTATTATGCCAGAAGGGCTGAATAAGACTTTGATTGTGCTGATACCAAAGGTGACGAACCCAGTTCGATTGAAGGAATTCCGTCCTATTAGCCTGTTAAATGTGGTTTACATGATTGCAACCAAGGTCTTGGCAAATCGCATTAAACAGACACTTCCTAAACTTATAGGCCCTGTGTAGGTGAGTTTTGTTCCTAGGAGGCATATTACAGATAACATAATTGTTAATCAGGAAATGATTAATTCAATGAGGACGAGGATTGGGAGGAAGGGAGTTGTGGTTGTGAAAGTGAATTTAGAAAAAGCTTATGATTATGTGAGATGGGATTTTCTGAGAGAGACTCTGGTTCTGGCAGGGTTTCCTTTAATGTTGGTAGAGGGGGTGATGACATGTGTTTAGACTGCTTCAATGCATTCATTGCGGAATGGTGAGCTTAGCAAGGAGTTTATTCTGTCAAAGGGGGTTCGTCAGGGGGACCCGATTTCTCCCTATCTTTTTGTGCTTTGTATTGATAGGTTGGCTCATCTTATATCTTGGGCTGTGGAGGAGAGGTGTTGGAAGCCTATGATGGTGGGGAGTGGGATAGTTGTTAGTTTTGAATACTAAAAACCTTTGCTTATATGAAAAACTATTTATTGTTTACATATCGATTGTGTTTCAGTATTATAAATTGTCCATTTATATCATATGTCTAGATGATAAGGTGCCGGGTGTAGCACAATAGATCTTATCAATGTTTAAATTTATGATAGATAAATAAACGCTTGTAACCGAGACAGTTTGGACATACTGTCTGTTTAGGTTATTGTATGATTTAGAAATTAGTTTGTCTATACTAATTAAATCATACAAATGTGCCCAGGGCATATTGAGTAGGACCTATTTAGGATTGAATTAACTTGTATTGATCTTCGTAGTTTATTCGAATCTTATATTCTAATCTCTTAATCCCTAGACTAGAGCGGGCATGAGAGTTAGACATAGTGTACTTTGATTTGCCAAAGGGTGCGGTTAATTGAGGCCTAGATCTCGGTAAGTTGGGTATGTGTGTTTGACTTCTTATTGTGTCTTTGCTTGTCGAAAGAAAACTATGTACCGGTACATCCGGGGTGATGGTGCTCCCGAGATGAGCTCATAAGGATTATTATACTAAACTCGGCCGGTTGATTTATGTCCGATATAATAATAAGGTCGAGTGATACTAGTCTCAGATAACAAGAAGTCGATAAATTAATTTTTTAGTAAATTGATAAATTGACGAGAACTATATCTTTGATGTGGGGAGATAAAAGAATAATTAAAGTGTGTGCGAAGTAATTTCATTTTTGAACAGTAATTTCATAATTGATCCATTAGTGGTACGATTAATTATGAGTTGGATTAATTGGCAAAGCAGGTTAAATAAATATTTACCCTTAGGTTAATTTTATATTTAATTGACAAAGTGAGTTACGAAATAATCCTTGGGTTGATTAACATTTAAATGACGAAGTGAGTAGAATAAATAATCCTTGGGCTAATTGGTATTGACTAGTCTAGTGAAGACTAAGAAATTCAATTAAATCTAACTAGTAAGGCCCAACTCAAAAGCCCACTAGGTCTTCTTTGGAATTCTTTATATATAGATAACTTACACCTAAAGAAGGCATAAGGAAATCTTACAAGACAAGTTTTGCCTTTAGAGTGAGAAAGATCTTGAGAGGGAACTTCATCTTCCTCCTTTGAAGATCTCTTTCGAAGTCGATCTTTAGATCTCATTTTCTCGAAGAGGATTCAACCCAAATTTCGGCCAAAACTAGATCAGTTTTTCATCCTTGGATTCCGGCGAAGAGCTGCTGCTCCGGCGTATCATCGCTCTAGTGAGTCTTGATCGAGGCTGCCAGGCAAGCTTCGTGGCGGATCTGGTTGTGCTGTGGCCAGCACCTTTTGGGCTTTCTTGAATCCTTTTCGAGGGATTTGTTTGGTTTCTTCGTGGGTTTTGTGAGTACTATCCGGTAGATAATTGCCCACTCAATTTTCGGGTTTGTTGGAGACATTCGAGGGACTTCTAGTGGATTTTATCATTAAAGATTGGATTTTTCTTATTTGCTAGGGACACGCTTCAAAGGTACAATCTTTATCTTTCGTTTTATTAAAGATTTAATATTTTATGTGTTGTTTAATAGATCTAACAAATATAAGCCTAGATCCGCTCATGGGAATTGATTTTAGAGTTTGGGCTCGATCAAAAGTCTCCGATTCTGGAATGCATAGCACAAAAGTGAGATTTTCGATTTGGCCTAGACCAGATCTTAATTCCTTCAAATTGGTATCAGAGCTAAGTTTTTGGCTTTATACTTGTTCGATTTATTACACGGTTTTGTTACAGGTTGTTATTATTCTTGGCTATTATGGTTTTACATTCATTTATGAACCCCGGAACTTGTCCTGACTCGTTTTATTTTGAATGTGAATGTGTGTAATAGTAATAACTTCTAGCTGGAAGTTGTGTAGGATTAGATTAAATCTTGTAGTAGGATTTATTCTAAATGTCGTCTTTATTTTCCTAGACAAGCCTTGTATTTAGGAATTTTTGTGAAATGACAAAGATGTTATTGTGGGTTACTCATATTTGTGGGTTTTGATTTATCATATTTTGGGTGATATCAAATTATGTAGAAAACCGAGAAAACTTGGACGAATTAGGAGGAATCCAAATAACGAGTAGGAGTGACACGACGGGACGTGTCAACGAGGGCTTAAAAGGAAGCAATGATTGAGAAGGCCATAATAGTCGGGAAATGTTTCATTACGTATTTATTTCCTGCTTTATATGTCCTGATTATTGCTTGTGTGTTTTCCTTTTATGTTTTTATGCATGATCGAAAACAAATGGTTTTATGGGTGCAAATAACTAAAGTTAGAAATGACTAAATTTGAGACGTTGCATGTTAAAACCGTAAAAACCCTCAATTTAAGAATCTAAGTGGGAACGAGTTGGTTTATATCATTTAGCCTCCATTACGAATTCATATGTGATGTGAATAGACTTGCACGTTGGCATTTGGGTCTTGTTCCATATTGGATGACTCTTTATTCATAAGATCACTAGATTGAATTTCTAAAGAGATGACTATAGTGCATTTAATTGGAGAACTGTGACACCCTCTCTATCTGAGTCGCATAAGTATCTAAGTAACAAACTAAGAAGTTACGTAATGCCATACACTTAGTGTATTGTTTCTAGTATTCCTCCCAACGAGGTTACGGTACTTATGTGTGCGCTTAAAATTACCAACTATTAATTTCATTGATCAATAGATCCTTTGGTCAGATAGTGAAATTAATGAATTTGGTTCTTCTTGAACGAATGTGGACTAGCGTAGACGTTCACACGATCGTGACCTGTGTGAATCCTGGTGAACGAGATGTTGGTGGAATTGATTATATTTTTTTGAGGGTATCAATATTTTCTAAAAAGATAAAACACTGAAACTTCTTTGTTTATTTATTTTCAGTTTTTGATATGTCGTTCAATCCACTTGCTGTCATACTTAAATAAAACAAACTCACTAGTCCAAATAACATTGACTAGAAGCGCAATTTGGACATTGTCCTTACTGCTTAGGGGTACAAGTACGTGCTCACTGAAGTGTGCCCAGAAACGCCTAGTGTTGACTCCACTCCTGAGCATAGGGAGGCATATCAGAGGTGGAAGAAAGCTGAAGAGATGACCAGGTGCAACATTTTGGCTTCTGTGTCAAATGTGCTGCAACACTAGCATCAGTTGATGACCTCAGCCTATGATATGATGACCAACCTAGAGGAGATGTTTGGGCATCATGGTAGGGCAGCCAAGCATACAACTATGACATGTTTAGCGGTGATTCCCACAGATACTTGATGTGTGGATTCAGGAACCACTGATCATGTTTGTAATTCTTTGCAGGGGTTCCAATTAACCTGGATGCTTAGAGATGGTGAGTTGCAGGTCTACTTGGGAGATACTACCAGAGTATCAATTATTGCAGTGGGAGTTGTTAAGCTTATTTTCTCAGATTCTGTTGTTTTAATTTTGAGAGATTTTCTTTATGTTTAAACCTTTAGAAAGAACTTGTTTTCACTTTCTAAACTTTTGAAGGATGGTTATAAGTTTGTTTTTTCTAATGACTCTGTTGATGTTAGAAAGAATAAGAAACTTATATGTTTTGGTTCGTTGGTTGACAATCTTTTCTTAATTCAGACTAACTCCCCTATAGCGCAAAATACCGAAATTAATGACACATCATCAAGCCATAGTAAGAAAAAAGAGCCTTCGCAAATGAACCAGACTTATCTTTGGCTTAGACTGGGTTATATCAACCTTAGTAGGATTCAATGGTTGATCAATGATTGGCCTTTGGGCTCATTGGAGAGTGATAGTTATCCAACCTGTGAGTCTTGCTTGGAGGACTAAATCACCAAGAGGCCTTTCAAGGCAAAGGGGTATATAGCCAAAGAGGTTTTAGAGTTGGTTCACTCTGACTTATGTGGGCCTATGTCAATTCAGGCTTGGGGTGGTTTTGAGTACTTTGTGACCTTCACAGATGATTACTCTAGATATGAGTACATTTACCTAATGCGCCACAAGTCCGAATTCTTTGGCAAATTCAAAGAGTATATGGAAGATGTGGAGAACCATCATGGTAAGAATATCAAGACACTACGATCTGATCGTGGTGGTGAATACCTCTCTAGTGAATTTGGGAGCTACTTGTCAGATGAGGGTATTTAGTCCCAGTTGTCTGCACTTGGCATACCCCAGCAGAACGGTGTACCAGAGAGGAGGAACATGCTCTTATTGATATGGTGAGATCGATGATGGAACTAAAAAATTAAATGGAACTAAAATTTAAAAGGGATCAGAAATAGAATAATCTATGTTATGAGAGACCAAAAATAGATTTAGGCCTAATAAGAAAACACAAACCATCTATGCGTACAACACGCGGGTAAAAATTTTCGTGTATAACAATCTGACCAAGAAGAGTTTAACTACGAGATTGAATAGTTGTAAAAATAAATAAATTTATATGTAATTTTAGAATGTACAATATTTCACATGTGCATTTCCGGTCATTTCTTGTAGTAACAATAACAGATGTTTTTATAGGTATATTTCTAGAAAAATAAAAAGTTATATTCTGTATAGATATAACTCTTTTATGGGATGGCTGAGTATTTAATTAGCAAGTGCGAGAAAACAAAACCAAACAACCCTTAAGGTAAACGTTGTACGTAAGCCTAAAGATGCTAATAATTGTAGAGTATTGCTGATTGAACTGGTTAATTTTGATAATTAAGAATCTTCTCTACCGACTGCAAGTTTACCAGATCAAAGTCTTCCTTTTATAATATATTGCTTCGATTTGAAATGGTTATTTAAGGACTTATAAGTACCTTCCAACTCCTAATCGGCATGGGGTTCGGTAAGTATTGACGATATGTTGAGTGTATGAGTTTCAAACGGTTTATTTTATTTATTATATTATTTTAATTTAATAAATAAATTAGGTAGCATGGGACGGAGGAAATATTATGATTAATTATATATATTGAGGTTTGATAATATTGTTTGATTCTGGAGTCCAATGGTATGAGGTATATACAGTTTCGGTGGCCAATTGCTTTTGTGTTGGAACAATTGGAATGCTAATTAATGGATAGGTTTTTATGATGATGATCTTTTTATGTTTTTTGCTAGGTTTTTTTTTTTTTTTTTGTATATTATATTACGTGTTACTATAAACATATTTTAGGGGATGTTTGGTGAAATTCTTAGAAATTAGAATCGCAATGGGTATAATAAAAATGAGAATGAGTATGAGTTTTATTGTTTGAAATTATTACTATTTTTTATTTTTGCTTCATTGAAAGAATTGGAATGAGAATGTAATAATATATATATAAATATTACTTATTATAAATATAATATTATAAAAATCATAATTTTTTTTTATAGGATTGCGACCAAATGCGTGTTTGGTCGCGAGGAATAAAACTCGTGGGGGTGGTGGATTTGGAGATTCTTATAATTTTGGGAATGAAATCCAAATTTTCATTCCCATTATCGACTGCACGGAGGCAATCATTCCGATTATATTCCATTCCCATTCCAGCCTTTAAACAAATAGCTCCTCATTAGTGTTTTTATTAGGGTTTGGAATGAAGCAAAAGATCGGGATCAATCCATTGATCTGGTTTGAACCAATCCGTTTTTATCTTTTTAGTTCGGATCAATGACAAATTTGGGATCAATGACAAATTTGGATAGGTTTTGGATTGAAAGATCCATCCTGTCATCCATTTGCAACATTTTTCTTTTTCTTTTGCTAACAAAATAATAATGTTATTTGTTTAGCTAAAATAAAAATAAGAAATATGACTATTATTTATAGGGTATTACTAGTTACCGTCTCAATTTTAAACATTACGGTCTAAATTTTGACAAAATTGTTCTTGTGTTAAGGGGGGAAGGGAAGCAACAGGGTATTGTAGGGGGTGTTTTAGTCCAAATCAGGGCGATAGAGCGTAAAAATTAAGGAGGTAACTAGTAAAATTTTTATTTTTATGATAGAGGTGATTTTTTTTAGTTTGAACATACAAATGATATAAAAAAATTTTAAAATGGCAAACAAATATTTTTTAAAAGTTCAAAATAATTAGAAAAATAAAAGTTTGGATCAATTCGGATCAATTCAGAAACATGATCAAACCAATCCAATTCGATCCAAAATAAAACTACTCCAAAAGAGACCTTGGATCGAATCAAATCAGAGCGGATCATCAATTTTGCCCAGCCCTAACTTTTGTGTTGCACATGTTATATTTGATGTATTCTCATACTTTTAAAAGTGTGTATTTTCATTTATAATTGATGTATTTTTTAATCATATTTGATGTAATATTTGTTATTATATTTAATAGAAATATATTTCATAAAAATACAGTATACGAATCGTGTTTATTAAACATCAACCCACTACTTCTTTTAACTTTGTTTTAATTTTAATAAAAGGGTAACTAACCCTTTGGTCATTGGTGTTCGCGACGAATTGTGAGATTGTTTATCAAATAGAAGAAGAAATGGGAAAGTGGCTGACTTGAATTAAAACCTTTCGAGGGTAGACGAGAGTGGACAGCGAAAACACTGGCATTTAATTTGAGAGAATTAGCTAAAAAGATGGAAAAGTCAATCTACGGGAAAGAATCAAACTGAATTAACCATGTCACTCTCATTGCTCATATAGCTTATAACTAGTGATCCCACTTTGCAACGCACGCTAAATTATATCGTACACTTACGAACGGATTCCTATAAAACTATTTACATCGTTATCACGATAATAATAATTTATATATAACTTATAACTAGTGATCTCCACCGTGCAACGTACGGTAAATTATATCGTACACCTACGAGAACACCTTGCGGGTTCTTATAAAACTATTTACATCGTTATCACGGTAATAATAATTTATTTATTAAGCATAATATTATATATGAATTTTAAATTGGTAGTGTTGTTTTACAAACAATGTGTATACAAATTTTTAGTAAATTATAATATTAATAATTTATTTGTTAATTTTATTAATATAAATTGTTGATATAATTGAGATAATTTTGATCACATTTTAATAGAAAAATGACTATGAAAAAAAATTATAACTAAATATTAATAAAAATATTTTAAAAATTAAGATTTATTTAATTTCATATATTTATGTATAACTCTTTTCATAATATTATTATTTAATATATTAAATATTAAAAATTAATAAAAAAGTTTAAGTATGTTATTAAAATCATAAGTTAAAAATTTTTAATATTAGAGTATAATTTTTCAATTCTTGAAACTTAATAAAAATTTAATATCATCAAATTATTATATAATTGATATTTTTTATGGTATATTTCAAATTATGAAATATAATTTACATTAAAAATTTAATATTTTAGTAAATTTGATGATATAAAAATATGATTATTTCTTTTTTGTGTAATCATTCAATTTTTTTTTTGTAAGAGTAAAATTAAAAGTAAAAAAAGAAAAAAATTACACAAAAACGTATGAAAAACTGTGGGTTTCTTTGATAAAAGGGGTTGCACATTAATAGAAAAATAGATAGATATATTAATAGATTTGTTCAAATTCATATTTATTTTTTTTATTATCTTTATCTAGATTTTAATTTTATTTAATATCTTTCTAATTATTTTTATCTCTTCAAAGTCTTATCATCTTATCTCATTATTAAATTAATTTTTATATCTTCAAAAGTTAAATTCATATTACACAATAATTATATTTATTGTTATTTTATAATTAGAGTTTAACTCAGTTATTTTATTTAAAAATATTTAAAATATATTAAAATAACAATTAATGTAGTTATGTATCTATTAACGTATGGGGACTTTTTTTTTCTTTCTCCTCTTGTGTGCATAAATTACATGTGTAAATGAGAATTAATGATTTAGTGACAAAATTACCTCGGGAATTAAAATTGATTGATTGATTAAATTAATTATTTTTAATCCATGAAAGTTATAGATAAATACATTAAATTAGATAATAATTATTTTTGTTTAAAATCATATTATTATTTTTTTAATAAATCAATAAAATTTAATGTATAATCTTTATCATCATGATAAACATAATCAAGATATAAAATATATTACAACTAATAAAAATTTTAAGAGATAATAGAAGAAGAGTTGGAGAAAGACCACGATTCCATTTGATGAGAAGAGTGAGGGAGATGAAGGATGAGGGAGAGTTGTTGATCTCTTGTAGAAGTCATGAAGATTTCTATTTGAAAAAAAAAAAAAAAGAAGACAAACTCATAATTAATCTTTATCATCATGATAAAGCTAATCAAGATAAAACTTATTACAATAAATAAAAATTTTAAAAGATAATAGAAGAAGAGTTGGAGAAATAGCATAATTGCAATTCGTGAGAAAAGTGAGGAGGATGGAAGATGAGAGAGAGTTTTTGATTTCTTGTGGAAGCCATGAAGATTTCTATAAAAAAAAACTAATAATCAGCCTTTATCATCATGACAAATATAATCAAGATATACACTATTACTACAATAAATAAAATTTTTTAGAGATAATAGAAGAAGATTTTAAGAAAGACCACAATTGCAATTCGTGAGAAGAGTGAAGGAGATGAATGAAAGTACAGAGTTGTTGATTTCTTGTTGAAGCCATAAAGATTCCTGTAAAAATAAAAAACAGAAAATCTCATAATTAGTATTTATCATCACGATAAACGTAATCAAGATATAAAACATTATTATGATTAATAAAAATTTTAAGAGATAATAGAATAATTAATTTTATCATATAGAATGTATGTACAAAGTGGTAATTAAGGAAAATGGCCATGAAGATTCCCATAAAAAAAAAAGAAAAATCTCATAATTATTATTTATCATCACGATAAACATGATCAAGATATAAAACATTATTATGATTAATAAAAATTTTAAGAGATAATAGAATAATTAACTTTATCACATATAATGTATATACAAAGTAGTAATTAAGGAAAGCCGTTTATATCAGCTTTCAAGCCTGCAGCCAACACTGCAGATAATCTTTTTGTTCTCAGAAATTTCGGATGCAATCTCCCAAAGAAAGCCACCCAGAAAATCAAGTCGATGCGATGGAAAGACTACTTGAATAATGCCCCCATAATCGTGAACACAGATGGAGCCTGGAAGCCAAACGGAGATGGGGGAAGAAGCTTTCTAATTCGATCTAAGGAAGGGGTTGTACATGAAAGGATTGCCACATAGGATCTGGGTTTGCACTTGCTCGATTTACCACGCAACAAAAATTTCTAATTAAAGCGAAATCTTAGAAAAATACCTTTGAAGCGTGACTTGGGTGATTCTCTCGTATGCTTCAAGACTATGACTTCTTATTGTGTGGGCAACAATTCAGAAGCCAATTGATCAGCTACTCACCACAATCCACCTGCCAGAAAAATCCAGCACCTCCGCACCTAGCACGTACTGCAAACGCACTGCCCGGAGAGACAGAAAACAATTCACGCAGCCAGCAAAATTTAGCCCAAAAATTCGGCCAAATAAAACCATGGCCAGCCGCAATTGTTCCTTAAAATTCGACTATGAGAAAGAAAGAAATTTCTCTCTTCAGAATTTTATCTCTCTAGAAAACTCGTGAATTAATTGTGTGTATTGAATAGCTAATCCCTTGTCTATTTATAGAGTTACAAGAGAGACCCCAAGTTGGTTTAGGATTGGTCTTCCTAATGGGTTTAAATGAATTAGTTTCCAAATCCAATTAGGCAACCAATCTGATAGGATAAACCAAATTCTACTAGATTTCCTAATCTCTAGGATTTCCTAATTCCAATTGAAACTTAATATTTAATTAATTAATTAAATAATTCCACTTTGTTAATTACTTAATTAACCCTTAGGAATTAATTAAATAATTTTACTTTGTTAATTACTGAATTAACCCTTATTAATCATTAACCAATTAATTAATTAAATCTAACTATTCAATTAAGCCATTACAAAATTAATCGTACCACTAACGGATTAATTTTGGCACTACCATCCTACACCAGAATTACTTTCGGAACAACTTAATTAAATTATATTCATTTATCTCCCCATATCAAAGATATAGTGCTCGTTAATATAAATTAATTTACTGATAAATTATTTAATTAACTTCTTTAATTCCGAGACTAGTACCACTCGACCTTTTTACTATATCGGACATAAGTCCACCGGCCGGGTTTAGTATAATAAACTTTACGAGCTCATCTCGGGAACACCATCACCCCGGACGCACTGGTACATGATTTCCTTTCGACAAGCAGCAGCACACCAAGTAACTAAATACGCGCACCCAACCTACCGAGATTATTGGCCGCAATTGACCTCACCCTTTGGCAGATCAAAGTACACTATGTCTAATCCTCATGCCCGCTCGAGTCTAGGGATTAAGAGATAGAATACAAGGAACGATTTGTCTATTAAATCAGTACAAGACAAATCATTCATAAAGGTCAAGTTCAATATGCCCCGGGCATATATATATGATTCAATTAGTTTAGACAAACCAATTATCCGAATCACATAATAACCTAAACTGACAGTTTGTCCAAAACTGTCTCGGTTACGAACCTCATTTATATATTATGTCTTTTAACCAATGATGAGATCTACTGTGTCACACAAGACACCTCATTATCTACTTACATAATATAAATGGACAATTAATGCACAACAAATTATAACCAAAACATAAATCGATATATTACTGGGAAAAAGTACAACACAAGCATAGTTTATGTATTCAATTCCAACAGTACAGTATGCAGAAATGTTCAAATTTCAAGCAAGGTCTGTTCTACATGCTGAAATTCTGGCTATTCCAAAAGCTTTAAGGTTCTGTATTGCACATGGATTAGTTGGCTGCCTTTTTCTGTCTGGCTGCAAACAGGTGAATCAAATGTTAGAATTCAGAATTTTCTCTTGGAAGGAATTCAAGGAATTAAATGCAATTAAGCAAGGTCTTGAGCAAAGGAAATTTGAGATCGATCACATCTTCAGGGAAGGAAATGCCCCTGCAGATCATTTGGCAAAAAGGGATCTAGAAGGAGAACATGGCTGCTTCGAAAATCTGGAGTCCTTTCCTGTTAACCTTCAAGGAATGATTATATTTGGTAGGGACTGAGTCCCAATACTTCGGCAACATTAGATGTATAGACTTTGCAAGGTATTGGCACTAAGTGTTTTTTGGTAGGTTGTGGATTTTGGTAGTTAACCTCATTTGCTAGTTGGTTTCTTCTTTTGATAAATGGTGGTCTTTTGGTTTTTGTAGATTAGGGCCTAGTTGTACAAATTAATTAGGATCATTCCTAATCAATTCCCATCACCATGTAACATTCTCAATTAGCTATGAAAAAGGCTTTATGCCTCAGGTCCTTAAGTGGATTTTTTTTTCAAAAAAGAAAAAAAGAAAAACGTTTATATCCGATTAATGCAAATTAAATATTAACATAAATACATTATTGCACAATTAATATTTGAATTATGATAAAAAAATTTTGTGACAATTGATTACGCCATCGTGTATTAATATTGTGAAAAATGTGAAATTATTTTTTTGAAAAAATGTATATTAATATTTGAATTACAATAAAAATTTTAAGAGACAATGGAAGAATATTTGGAGAAAGACCACAATTGGAATTGGTGAGAAGAGTTAGGGAGATGAAGGATGTGAGAGAGTTGTTGATTTCTTGTGGAAACCATAAAGATTTCTGTAAAAAAAAAATACATACAAAAAAAATATGGTAACGAGTCTTTATCATCATGATGAATATAATCAAGATATAAAATAAAAAATTAAAGAAAATATATGCATATTGACGACTTGGGATCCGTGTCCTAAATTTTGATATCCTTCAAAGACAAAACAATGAACAATTTCATATTCCATGAACAATACATATCATAATGAGTGGCATTAGACAAAAGTAATGTAGAGTGATTAACATATAACAGATTAATATACCTTTGGTATTTGAGAATGACGAGTGAGATGAAGGAAAATTGTGGTAGCCATGAAGATTTCTGTATAAGAGAGAGAGAGAGAGAGAGAGAGAGAGAGAGAGAGAGAGAGAGAGAGAGAGAGAGAGAGAGAAGTATATATTTTGGTTGATGATTTCGTCTCTGTGTGGTGTGTGAGAATGAATGGTTGATGGGAAGTGAAGAAAGATATATACAATTGAAGTTCAAGATAAAAATTTTAAAATAAGAGATGAAGAAAATGATGGAATTATATTTTAGATTTTGAATTGATAGTTGATGATAAGTTTACTATTAGTAATTAAAAGTGAGATTAGTAATTATAAGTGAAGTTGTATTTAGTGAATATATTAAATCTTTAAATGACATGTCATCAGGTTGGGGGCTTGATTGTTCAAGAATTTCACGTGCTTTATTATATTTAACATGTTTCTATTATTTGTAACCAAATATTCTCATTCAAATACTTATTATTTATTTCTTTGTCAAATCGAAATAATTTTATATTAAAATTATTTGGTTTAAGAAATAGTACAAATTTGTTGGGCTAGTTCCCTCTATGTTGGCCCAATCAAAGACAAAATAAAATTAGGCCCATCTTGGCTTTTTCTGAATTGCTATTTGTATAACAAAATTACTATTTATATAATAAAAAATACCCGAACTACCCTTGTGACCAAAAACTAATCGTTTTTGTGTAAAAAGGGTACTGAAATGCACCAATTTTGCATTGGAATCACTAACAAACATAAATTTAATAATATGGAAGACAAAAAAATGCTAAAACATAACATTTGACCATGGTTGGGCCGCTAAAATGTTACGAGAATCAATAACAAAAACGCTAAAACAAAGCGTTTGAAGCATGCTCGCCTGCTAAAGTGTAAAATGTAGCGATCGAAGGCATTTTTGAAATATATAAAAGGAAACCCAAACGGTGCCCTATTCATATTTTGAAGAAAAGTTAAGCAGAAACCCTAACCAAACCCTAAACGCTCGAAATTGGTGATCGGAGTGCGTAAAATCGTGAAATCTCTTAGAAGTTGCTGCCTGAAATCACGAAATGGACTCGTCTGGAGGTGAATATTCGCAAGGTTTAGGGCTGGGCAAAGACAAAGGTTTAATGATGAACCGGGTATGTGTTTTTTTTTAGATTTATTTTTATTATTTTCGAACGATAATTGTGTGTTTTTTGCATTTGAATTAGCTTAGATCTGTGCTGGGTAGTAGTTTTTTTTGGTAAAACGTATTTAGGGTTGTTGTTTGGTGCGAAGAAACGCCGATCAACGGTGTTTTGTTGATGAAATGCTAAAAATTGGTTGCACTTTGGTTGCGATGACACGCGGAATGACAGTGTCCCTCGTCACATAATCGCCAGTAGGTGGTGTTTCATTTCATAGAAACGCCTGCCGTCTGCGTTTATGTGTAGACGAGACACTTTTTTTTTTTGCGTTTATGTACAGACATTTAGGTGCTGCCAGTAGGTATGGGACTTCGAGCGTTGCGGGATGTCTGACTTTACTACATGTTTGGATCTACGAGCATGTTTCCTCGTTTAGATCCAATGCGGGGCCCTTGCTGTTAGTTTTGAATACAGAAAAGCTATGGCTTGTATAAAAAACTAATATTCATAGTTGATATATCATTTTGTTTCAGTATTAAATTGTTTCATTATATCATAGAACTAGATAACGGGATGTGGAAAGACATAGTAGATCCCGTTATTGGTTAAAGTATTGATATAAAAAAAGTATGCTCGTAACTGCGATAATCTGAACATACTATCGGTATATGTTATCGTGTGATTTGAAAATTAGTTTCTCTAGACTAATTAAATCACACGGATATGCCCAGGGCATATTGAGCATGACCAGTTTGGATAGAATTAACTTGTACTGATCGGCGTAGTTAATTCGGTCCTAGTATTCAGTCTCTCAATCCCGAGATTGGGACGGGCATGAGAGTTAGATATCGTATGCTTTGATTTTCCAATTGAGGCCTATACCTCGGTAAGTTGGGTATGCGGTGTTTAGCTTTTTATGTGCCGTTGCTAGTCGGAGGAATCCACGTACCGGTTCGCCTGGTTGATGGTGCTCCCGAGATGAGCTCGTAAGGTTTATTATACTCAAACTGGCCAGTGGACTTTACGTCCGGTATAATAAGAAAGTCGAGTGGTACTAATCTCAGATACCAAGAAGTCAGTGAATTAATTTGTCAGTAAATTGATAAACGGACGAGCACTAGATCTTTGATGTGGGGAGATAGAAGAAAATATAGTGGCTTGATATAAAGTCATTTTTGTACTGTAGTTCCATAGTTAGTCCAATAGTGGTACGATTAATTATGCGTTTGACTAATCGACAAAGTGAATTAATTAATTCTAAAGGTTTAATTAATATTTAATTGACTAACTGGATTAAGAAATTAATTCTATATGAATGAATTAATCCTAATAGTTTGATTAAATTAAATTAACGAAGTGGGTTGAGAAATTAATTCGAAAGGATCAAATGGAGTGGACTAATATAGGAAAGACTAAGGGGTCAACGAAAGTCAAATTAAAAGCCCAACTCAAAAATCCACTAGGTCTCCTTAAGAGCTCCCTATAAATAGAAAGCTTAAGGCCAAAGAAACTTAAGAAAATCTAGTAAGACATTTGTCTTGCTTTAGAGTGAGAAAGTTCTAGAGAGAGACTCTCTTCCCTTTTTGAGTTTTCTTTCAAAAACGAACTTGGATTCTCGCTTCTCGATTTAGATTAAGCTTGAAAGATCAAACTTTTAGCCCATCGATTTATTTGAGCTGCCCGCTGCTGGATTTTATTTTTTTTCCCCGGACTGCTTGGTTGTTTTTTGCCGGATTTGGTTTTGAGCTTTGTCCGGTGATTTCTTTTGCGGCTTCTTTCTGGGTGCTTGATCCAGGCTTTTCCGTGTTGATCTCTACTTGGTGATCCATGGAAAGCTTGTCCAGATCGTGACCGGAGTACCGTAGTAAAGTGGGTTCGATTGAAAAGTAGTGGGCAGCAGTTTTTGTGGGAAAAGTTTTGATCTTTTGGGCAGATTTAATCTTTTCGAGGGATTTTCTTTGTGGGTTTTAGTGGGCTTTGGTACAACACCTTGGTAGACTATTTCCCACGGAATATTCGAGGTTTCTTGGAGTTATCTTTTGGATTTTGGTGATAATCGCAGGCTAAAGATTTGGTTTTCTTATTTGCTTGGGAGTTCGCTAGAAAGGTATAACCTTTAGACTTTCCATTTTTAATTAAAGTTCGTATATTTGTGTGTGATTTAATAAATTAAATAAGTATAAGCCTAGATCCGTTCAGGGGAAAATAAATTTGAACCTGAGCTTTGTCGAAAGTTTCCAATTCTGGAATGCATTGTACGAAAGTGAGATTTTCGATTTAGCCCGGGCTTGTTCTGTTTTCCTTCAAATTGGTATCAGAGCGAGTGTTTTGGCTTTATACTTGTTTAATTTATTACATGGCTTTATTTTGGCATTATTATTTTTGTCGAAATGTTTAAACAGGTGGTTATTATTTTCCTGGCTACTATGGTAGAATTTAGTTTTCATTCATAAACCCTGAGACATGTCCGGGCTCGTATTGTTTTTTGAATAGAAATATCTGTAATAGTAATAACCACGAGCTGGAAGCCGTGTAGGATTAGATAAATTTTGTAGTAGGATTTTATCTAATGTTGTCATCTTTAAATTCCTAGAAAACGCCTTTGTGTATAGGAATTTATGTATTATGATGAAGACATTATTTTGGGTGACTTATATTCGTGGGTTTTGGTTTCTCATAATTTTGGGTGATTCCTAATTACGTAATAAATCAAGAAAACCCAGACGAATCGAGAGGAATCCAAATAACGAGTGGGAGCAACATGACGGGATGTGTTACCGAGGCTTCAAGAAATCAACGATAGAGAAGGCCATAATAGTCGGGAAATTTTATTTCTTTAATTTCCCGTATTTATGTCTTTTCGTTGATTGTGTGTTTTCAATTTATTTTGCATGAACGAAAACCAAACCAAACCGTTTTAAAAAGTAAAGCGCAATTAACTAAGGTAGATTATTCGCATATTAGAACTCCAACGGTTTTATGGGTGCGAATATCCATAGTTAAGATATTGCATGTTAAAATGTAAAAATCCTCAAACTTAAAAATCTAAGTGGAAGTGGGTTGCTAAATATCCCCATGGCCTCCATTACGGGTTCATATGTGATGTGGTTAGACTTGCGAGTTGGCATTAGGGTCTTCCTAAATGCGGATGAGTCTTCAATCACAGATATCACTAGATTGAATTTCCAAAGGGATGACTATAGAGAGTTTAATTGGAGAAAGTTGCGAAACCCTCTCTGCTGAGGTGCATTAGTATCCTAAGTAACAAACTTAGAAGTCACGTAATGACATACACTTAGTGTACTATTTATAGTATTCCTCTCGCGAGGTTATGGTATTTATGTGTACGGCTAAAATTATTGACTATTAATTTCATTGATAGTATGACTGATCGCGCGGATGTAGTATTGTATTTTGTATTGATATCTGTAGATTGTATTTTATTTTATGTTGTATGCATTTGTGGATTGGACTATGTACGCCAATGCTAATATATTATTATAATATCAATTAGTGCACAACATAAAAATAAAAGCAAAATTAGTATACAACTCCAAATAAAAGTCAATTACATTAATGGTTAATGCAATATCAATCATAAAAACGTCACATAAAATTAAAATTCCTATGCATCACGACGATTTACCCATAGCCGATACCTAAACCTCCTCAAATTGTGAGCCCATTGTCCTACAGTATTAGGATTACGGTGATATTGCCACACAAGGTACTGAATTGGACCACATCTACACGTACATAATGATTCCCATCAATGTGAGCTATCACTATCTGCATTTCAAGTCTTGTGTCACCTCATGTCGCATCCAAAGGTAAGACATTGCATTAGCAAGGACATGATATATGTATTTATATCATATCTAAGGTGTAAGTGTGGAGTTGTACTCTACATTGTTATTTCCATGGCCAACCTGGAAATGACTTTTCTTATTTTTACTTGTTTTTCATCATGTTCATTTGCCAATTTGTTGTTGTCTGTTTGTTGATGCCAATTCATTACATTTTCTATCGTATTCTATTATTGATCCAATGATTATCAAGTTAGAAAATTTTTGCATTAAGGAAAAAAGTAGAAATAAAGAAAGTTTATATAAATAATTTGTGTGGTATTTTCCAATTCCATTACATATAAAAAAGAATACGTTGAGCCATTTCCCCATATTTTCGTAAGCATGAACTTGAGTCTATTAGCTATTGGCTTGCAATATTTAAATGCCCCATTGACACTTTAAAAATCTCTATTGATCTGAATATATCAACTGAAATATGCTACAATATCTTGTTGCTCACCCTCCTGCTTATCCTCTTCATCATCATCCTCCTCCTGATTCTCCTGGTGATCCTCTTTCATCGTTATCTCCTCATCTTTTTACTGTATACTTAAAAACATAAATTAAACCACTCACAATATTATATTCACAATGATATAAATGCAATTAAATTATTATTTCACAACTTGTAAAAAATGCTACAAATTTCACATCCAACATGTCAAAAATGCTACATTTTTCATATTCAGTATCTCAAAAACGCTACATTTTTCATATTCAGCATGTAAAACAAGCTACAAATTTCACATCCAGCATGTCAAAAATGCTATTTTTTATATTCAGCATGTAAAAAAGGCTACAAATTTCACATCCAGCATGTCAAAAACGCTACATTTTTCACATCCAACATGTAAAAAATGCTACAAATTTCACATCCAGCATGTAAAAATGCTACAAATTTCACATCCAGCATGTGAAAAAACGCTACATTTTTCATATTCAGCATGTCAAAAATGCTACATTTTTCATCTTCGGCATGTCAAAAACATTACAAATAAACGAGCGAGCCATGGATAAAACTCACGTTCCAGCATTTTTTGCTATACCCAACGCTAATTCATTGTGTTTTTTACCATTTTTGTTTATGAAATTTTGAAGTCTTTTAGTTCAAAGGACATAAATGTAATTTTGCCTCACTTTTTGTTAGAAAAATAGTAAATTTGTTAGACAAATAGTAAGTCCCTTTTTCTTTTGGTCTTGTTTTGACCAAACAACAAATTCAAGACTTTTCTTTTGGGGTAAAAGAGAAAAATGGGAGACCAAAAATAATAAATGAGAAAAATAAAGGGTTTTGAGTTAGGTGAAGAAAGTGGGAAATTCACTCTTTGTAACTTCAATTGGGTGATTAAACGGAGTCCGATTTTGGTGAAACTTTGGATTCAGGTTCCTCTCAATTAGCTCTACACATATACTAATTTAGATTTATTAGCTCTCTTTTGGTTCCTTCTAAACCCACTTGTGTTATTTGTGTAGTTTTGGAAGAGTATTGTTGCTGCTTGTTGATCCATTTTTTATGATGATGCATTATTGTTGTGTATCCACCGTTTGGTGATAACTTGGTAATCCCATTGATATAGTGGAGATTTGACTGGACAAGGTCTCGTGTTTTTTTTTTTCAATTTGGATTTTTTCACGTAAAAATTGTGCTGTTTGTTTTACTTTATTGTTTTAATTGCTCAGTTGGTTGCTTGGCTAGTTTGAATTTCTATTTATTAGAAGTCTTTGTTGGAAAGGACAAAATATCTTGTTGGGTATTCATTTGCTTATGCTGTGATTAAATTGATTGTACCCTTTCCAACCCCAACAAGTAGTATCAGAGCCAGGTAGGGGTGAGTATTCGGGCGGTTTGGATTTATATGGCTTATTCGGTTTGGGTTATTCGGTTTTTCGAGACTAAACTCATTCGCCCACAAACCGCACCGCGTAAGATATGAACCGAACCAAATAAGCATATTCGGTTTTCGATTTTTGGTTCGGTTATCCAACTAAACCAAATAAGCATATTCGGATCGGAGTCAGATATCCAATAGTCTGTTGATCTGATATCTATAGTCTGTTGATCTGATGTCTAGTATTCTCTGATTTGATGTCTATATAATCATGATGTGATCTCCCTTGTTAAGTATGCTTTAGTTCTATTGTATGATTTCTTTTATATTCTTGATCTGATGTCTAGTATTCTCTGATCTGATGTCTATATAATCTTGATGTGATCTCCCTTGTTAAGTATGCTTTAGTTCTATTGTATGATTTCTTTTATATTCTTGATCTGATATTTATAGTCTGTTGATCTGATGTCTAGTATTCTCTGATCTGATGTCTATGTAATCATGATGTGATCTCCCTTGTTAAGTATGCTTTAGTTCTATTGTATAATTTCTTTTATATTTTTGATCTGATATCTATAGTCTGTTGATCTGATGTCTAGTATTCTCTGATCTGATGTCTATATAATCATGATGTGATCTCCCTTGTTAAGTATGCTTTAGTTCTATTGTATGATTTCTTTTATATTCTTGATCTGATATCTATAGTCTGTTGATCTGATGTCTAGTATTCTCTGATCTGATGTCTATATAATCATGATGTGATCTCCCTTGTTAAGTATGCTTTAGTTCTATTGTATGATTTCTTTTATATTCTTGATCTGATATCTATAGTCTGTTGATCTGATGTCTAGTATTCTCTGATCTGATGTCTATATAATCATGATGTGATCTCCCTTGTTAAGTATGCTTTAGTTCTATTGTATGATTTCTTTTACATTCTTGATCTGATATCTATAGTCTGTTGATCTGATGTCTAGTATTCTCTGATCTGATGTCATATAATCATGATGTGATCTCCCTTGTTAAGTATGCTTTAGTTCTATTGTATGATTTCTTTTATATTCTTGATCTGATATCTATAGTCTGTTGATCTGATGTCTAGTATTCTCTGATCTGATGTCTAGTATTTAATTACATTATAGTCCTTTATACTTATTCGGTTTTCGGTCGGGCCTCAAATTAAAAAAGCAAACTTCGTAACTGCACAATTTACCAATTTACTTAATCGGTTATCCACCCGCAACCCGAATAACCCGAATAAGCCGCACCGAATAACCCAAATGACTTCGGTTTTGGCGGGTGTTTCGGGTCAACCCGAATAATGCACACCCCTAGAGCCAGGTTTCTAGTTGTATACACCAATAAATGGAAGAGTCCACTTTGGGTGCTATGATTAAATTGACTTTGTCTAATGATAATATATGGAAGCCTAGGATGGAAGATTTTTTATATTGCAAAGATATGTTTGATCATGTGTTAAATTTATTGATCCAACATGAGTATCCAATCCAAAACCAATTAGCAATAAGTGGAGCGGCCATTGAATTATTTACATTAAACACAAGTATTGTGGGTTACTGATGTGGAATTAGGGCAATCTTAAAACCCTCTCTTAACCCACAACACACTTTGGATTTTTTTGGGTTCAAACAGGCCGAAACTATGGCCAAACAAAGCGGGGATATACTTTTGCATTAGTCAAGAGGCCCAAAATCCGCTCTGATACTATGTTAAATTTATTGATCAAATATGAGCATCCAACCCAAAACCAATTGGGAATAGGTGGATAGACCATTGCATTATTTATATTAAACACAAGTGTTGTGGGTTACCGATTTGGGATTAGGGCAATCTTAACTTCCTGTTCTAGGTGACGAAGAAGTGAAATTTCTGATAAAAAGTGGGCTGATATTCATCGAAAGATTATTGGCAATATCATACAGTGGATTGACCAAACAATGTTTTATCATTTTTCTGAAGAGACAAAAGCTGATGTACTCTGGCAGAAAATTCAGAATATGTATTGGAAGAAACTGGTATCAGTAAATCATCTGTCCCGAAGCATATTACCAGACTAAGATACAAAAATAGTGCTATAATGGATGAGCACTTGAGTACATTTCAGGGTTTGTTGAATCAGATTGTGACGTTAGGGTTAAAGTTAGATGATAAGGTGTTGTTGTTGTTCAGCTCAGTTCCAGACAGTGGGGACACTTTGGTAGTGTCAATAAACAATTCAATCCAAGATGGTGTTTTGACTTTGGAATAAGTCAAGAAATCGCTGATGAATGGAGAGATTAGAAGAAAAGAACAGAGCATTGAGATTGACTCACAGGCTCTTGTGATAGAGAAGTCCAGCAAAAAAGGGAGGAGCAAAAGTAGAGGGCCACATAGTAAAAATGGCAAGTCCAGGGTTTGATCAAAATTGAAGAAAGACATTGATGCTACTACTACAAGAGAATGGGGCACTAAAAGAAAGAATGTAGAGTGCACAAGAGAGACCAAGCGGTGAAAAACAAGAAAAAAAAAGGAAGCAAGAATCTAGAGACGATGAAGAAACTATAGCGGTGGTCACTGCTAGCGATGATTTGATGGTGCTCTGTGATTATGACATGGTCAATGTTACAAGTCATGACAGTGAATGGGTTGGGGACTCAGGTGCGTCGTCTCATGTGACGCCTCACAGATACTTCTTTACCTCTTACATTTCTGGGAAATTTGGTCTTGTGAGAATGAGAAATCAAGTCTCACGTGATGTTGTTGGCTTGGGAGATATATCAGTGGTGACAAATATCGGTTGTACTCTTGTCTTGAAAAATGTGAGACATGTCCCTGATATGCCTGAACCTTATTTCATTAGCAAGCTTGATGAGATAGTTATCATAGCATTGAAGGTAGCGACAAATAGACATTTACCAAAGGGAGCCTTGTCATTGCTAGAGGGAAGAAATTGAATTCCTTGTATGTGATGAATGCAAAGTTGCAGAATGGGGAATTGAATGTCACTCATGATTCCTCCATTGATCTCTTACATAGAAGACTTTGACACATGACCAAGGGGCTCCAAATGCTTGGCAAAAAGGGATTTCTCCCTAAGGTGAAAGGTACTTATCTCACATCTTGTGTTGATTGCATTTATGGTAAACAACATAGGGTTTCCTTTCATAGTTCTTCTTCAACTAGAAAGTCCAGTATTCTAGAGTTAGTACATACAGATATATGTTACATGAAAGATAGGTCAATGGGTGGTGCATTGTTACTTTCATTGATGATTATGCTCGAAAAGTTTGGTATTTTGCTTTGTAATCTAAAGATCAGGTACTAGATGTATTCAAAGACTGTCACCAAAGAGTTGAGAAAGAGACTAGCAAAAATTGAAGTGTGTTCGAGCGGATAATGGCGGTGAGTACAGGGGTCTATTTGAGAAGTATTGTCGGGATCATGGCATTAGACTTCAGAAGAGTGTTCCAAAGTCCCCGCAGCAAAATTAGGGGTGGGCATTGGCCTATTTGACTCCTGGAAGACAAACTAAATCACTACCTATGGTTTGAAAGTTTTTCAAACCAAATCGGCCAAATAAACATGTCAATCCAAACCACATTTTAACGGTTAGATTTGACCGGTTTGTACATAATGCATCCCCAAATTTAAAATCTAAAAAATAAAAATTGTACTTACTACAATATAAAAACATTAAACATAAAAAAAATAAATATCACATTGTTGAAAGTTCACAAATTAAAAAATATGAAAAATTATTTCAAGATGTCACAGAAAAAGTTAAAAATGCAGATTAAAAATTATGTAAATGGAGTTCTCGTCTTCCAAAGTAATCTTTGCATCTTTTCACCAACACCAAAATCCACCTTCAAATTAAAAACAAAAATGCATAAACCATTAGACCTAATACCATTATATATCAATATGAGTAGAAATGATTAATATGATAAAAAGATAAATTCAAAAATGAATAATATACAACATAAATTAAAAAATAATCATCACAAAAAAAATAATTTTCAACAATTAAAAAAATTTGAAAGAGAAAAATTAACACTTACAAATAGCTCCGAAGAAAAACGAGAATAGAAGGGCATTCCTTTTCTTTGCCGACTTTTTCTTCTTGGTGGTAGAGAAGAGGTGGTGGTGGCGAGTTGGATGAGATGAGATGAGAGACGGGAGCGGTGGAAAGTTGAAATATCGCGTGGGACAGTGGGTAAGGAAAGGGAATTACGTTAGGTTGGGAGAATTTTAATAATTAATTTATATTTTAAATTTTTGTTATTTTTAATTCATTTGTAAAATTTAAGTTGCAACTGAACAGGGCCTGATGGTGTTATAGTAAAAAGGCCCACAAATGAACGTTGTCAATCCAGCTCCAGTCCGTGTGGTCAAAGATTGGAATCTGTGTGGTCAAAGTATTCAACTTTGACATTCCAAAGTGTCTGATTTTACTGAAAGATTGACCATTCATGTATGAACATGCAGGGGTTTCCTGGCAGTGTAACCCCAGATTATGTCCCTTTTCAGCCTGGGCTGCTATTTGTAGCTCGTTTTTATTATTTGTAACTCAAAAAAATTGATGAAATGACAAAATTACCTTTAAAAGGAGGAAATGTGAAAATTCAATGAAAAATCGGATACAATGTGCGAAATAACTTGGTAAAATCGGACCCAATTTGCGAAAAACGCTGGAAAAATCACCTACAATGCGTGAAAAATCATGCAAAAATCGCCACACTTATCCGAATTTTCAGTCAAAATTCGCCCAGAACAGGCGAATTTTGACAGAAAATTCGGATAAGTGTGGCGAATTTTCAGTCAAAATTCGCCTGTTCTGGGCGAATTTTGACTGAAAATTCGCCTAATGTGGGCGATTTTTTGGATGAATTTTTTTGTTATATTTGTTTGCAAACCTTACAAAATCATAAGTCATTTCAGATTTTCTTAGCAAAACTCTTTCAGACCAACGAAAAAATTTTGCAAAAAATCGCACGTAATGGAAGTCGGCGGATCTCAACCACCACAGCGTCCCGGGAAGGGGAAAGGATTGTTTGGACAGGTAAAAAGCGTAAAATTTTGGTTAAATTTTTGAATTTCGCGTAACAATTCGCACATGAGGTGCGAATTTTTTGGTACAATTCGCACATCAGGTGCGAATTGTACAAAATAATTCGCACATCAGGTGCGAATTGTTTTGTACAATTCGCACATCATGTGCGAATTTTGCCCAAATTTTCGCACATCATGTGCGAATTTTTTGGGAAAATTTTTTTATATTAGTTTTGTATTATTTTTAAATATTATTTATATTTTGCATGTTTCTAAATTATTATTTGCACTTTCTTGTAGGTTGCGGGGAAGGCCCTCCCGCGACAGCGGCCCACTGCTTCTGCTCGGACGAAGAAAGCAGCGAGACGTGTGCCTGCACATACGCTGGTAGATGAGGACTCCGATCAGGAGGAGCAGCATTTTGCTGGCCGCGAGGAGATTCCGTCGCCCTCAGGACGCGATGAGGAGCCCCCACGAGGTAAGTTTTAAATATAAAGCACTAATATCATGTATATGTTTTGATTTCTATTATTTAAAATTTGTAGTGCATCCGTGATTATAATTATTTGTGTAATTTGATTATATGATAATATGTTGTTTTTTAAATTACATTATTCAATTTTTATTATTTATGTAATTTGATTATAATGATTATGTGTTGCTATTTCAAATGATTATGTGTTGCTATTTCAATTAAATTATTGAATGTATTTGTTTTATGTTTTTTTAAATAAGTTTATTTATAGTTCATATTTTTTGAAATTAGTTACGAATAGGCGTGAGCGGAGCGATACGTCTTGGATTGTGACTGAGGCGTGTACGGGTGGCCCTATTGATGGGTCAGTGATACCTAGTTGGAAGGGCCATGTGGCCTATAGGTATAGACCGGACGGAGAGGAGGGTGAGGAGGTCGTACCACCTAGGTCCGAACTGAGATGCCAAAATAGGGCAGGTGTGTGTGAGCATCTGGTATCTTGGTTGGCTTCGATGTCATCTGACTGCCAGCTATTGTTGCGCGCCACTGGTTTATCACACTTGCCGTACATTATGCACACGTCCATTGATACCCCACTGCTTATTGAATTTATTGAGCGGTGGCAGCCGGATACGAACACGTTTCATCTCCCTGTCGGTGAGATGAGTATACTCCTGCACGACGTGTGGGAGATACTTCGTATCCCTGTGGATGGTCCTATGCTTGCTGACTGCACTGACAAGTCAGTGCTTTGGAGCCTGTGCATAGATTTGCTACAGGTGTCCGAGAGGGACGCGGATTGGTTGGCGAGCCACACCGATGGTGGTGTACTAGTTGACTACGTGATCAGGAGGGGGTCAGCTTTAGTTACGGACAGTACGAACCTGCCGCGAGCTTTGGAGGCTTGTTGTGGTTGACTATTGGTTCTACTCTTTTTGTGGACAAGAGTTCCAATAGGATTAAACCACAACACCTTGTGCATATTCGGGGACAGTTGCAGACTGTGCATCAGAATGCTTGGGGTACCTCTGCATTAGCCTACTTGTATAGACATCTAAGTAAGGCTAGTAGAGGATCTTGCAGCGGGATGGCGGGTTATATGACCCTATTGCAGGCATGGATATACGAGCACTTCCCAGCGTTCAGACCGCATTCAGTGCCGATGTCTGATGATCCACACACCCCGCGCGCTGCTTTGTGGACCACTGGACCCCGACAGGGCAGCAGTTCCCGTCTGCAGAGGTACCGGCATGCCCTTGACCACTTGCGTCCGGAGGAGGTATGTCAACATATATTTGCCGATTTTAGTAATAAATGTTTATGATAAATTGTAAATATGTAATTGCTGCACATATATGACATTAATTTGATATATTACAGGTGACATGGACCCCATACGGTCATTTTCCGCACGTACGCACCCCGATCACCACGTACAGGGGGTTGATCGCATGTGGTGGTGAGGTCGAGCCGTACATGCCAGATAGGTGCGTCCGTCAGTTGGGATACGTGCAGGATATGCCAGCCGACATCCTCCTTCCGAAGACGGCGTTTCGGCCGTACAGTGGTGGGTATAGTGTGGTTTTTGACTTGGCGTTCGCCAAGAGTATATGGCGGGCACCACGTATGGCTTGTATACGTCCCGATGACTTGCAGCCTGCTGACGTTCCCGGCGCAGTCACCCACGATTACCTTACATGGTATCATCAGCACTCCCACCCATACCTGTTCATCGATGGCCCTCCAGCTGATGATGGTGGAGTTCCGCCGCGAACCAACACAGAATATGTAAGTATTTTTCGTTACATAATTTGATTAAGTATAATGTTATATTGTTATTGAATAAGTGCACATAATCATTGCAATGTATTGTCTTTATAGTGGGTCCGCCGGTGGCGAAATTTCGGTGAGGACGCCGTACAGATCATCAGGGATGCTGGGTTAGTCGAGACGGAAGAAATGGAGACTAGGTTGAAGGCGGAGATAGATAGATGGCATTTGGCTGGTTGATTGTAGTATATTACTATATTTACATTTATTCTATTTAGTTTGTGATGCTATGAGGATTCTGTTACGTTATATTTGAATGTTTAATCCTTGTTTAGTGCACTTATGAAATTAAAATTGGAAAACTACAAAAATGATAATTATTAAAAGAACAATGTAATTTTCAAAACAAAGTGCAATGGCTACAAAAAATCATGGTCCACAAATCATGTTCCAATGGTCCAGCCTATTTTTAAATTCATCACGTTCTGCAAAGCTAGCCATAGCCGCATCACAGTGATGCCTCCACACCAATGCCAACGAAGGTACAGGACAGTCACCAGTCAAACTGACATGAACGAAATGATTACCACGTACGTGCGCAATGGCTATCTGACGAGATGGTCTGGCGACACCACGTAGCGGTCGCAAAGGTAGAATGGAGAAACTGCAACCGCGAGCAAGACTGAGGTGGATTACCAAGGCGTTTGCATAATTGGCGATAGCAAACAAGTCCGTTGGGGTGATCATCCAGCCAGCAAAGGGGCATGGTGATGTAAAATGATTCAATCGACCAATTGCCCAAGCAATAGGATCTGCGTTGGCTTCAATAAGAGTCTGTGGTAGACATGCACCGAGGAGCGGTCTGTAAGTATCCTGATGCATAAGAATCTCTCCAATAGACGCAGTTCGTACCGTCTCCCATTCATTCTCATTGCCATACAGTCCGAGTGCAACGGCGCGAAATCCGCAATTGCCATCTGCCTCTACGTCCGTAATGTCATTGCAGAAAGGATGGACATAATGTGGAATCATGGGGATACTCTCACTGTCCGCTCTAACTACAAATTGGAATATAAACACGTAATAGTAATTTTTAGTCTTATAAAAAATTTAAAGTAACCAATCAATATAAATTCACAAAAAATAACAAAACATAGATTACCTTCATCGAATGGCAACGATCTCTGAGAAGATCTCCTGGATGCATTACTGCATCTTAAACCTCTCTCGCGAGCGCTCTGCTCGCGCCGCACGAATTCATGTAATCTTGGTCTACCCCTTGATGTTGACAAAATGGCTGGTTCGAACACACTTGCATTGTCAGGATTGAGGGACTCATTCATCTTGACAATCAGACCTCGCATGACCACCCGTGGACTATTCTCGAATTGAGGAACGATTTTCTGGCGGAAGTATCTGTTAAAAAACAATGAATTACAACAAATTAAAATTATTTATATAAATGTATGTTAATAAATCATAACATCATAAAATAAAATACATAATGTAAATCTTACTGAAGTTCTGCAGAAATTGTGTTCGAATCCACTTCAGATGTCTCAATCGTCAACCGCTTCCAAAACTCGTGCACCATTTCAACGGTGATCGTGTCGTGCGATTCCTTCAACTTCCAGATGTCACAGGCATAAGGAATCCCATGCGTGGCATTGCAGACACATCCACATCTCTCGAACATATCATTACCCAACTTGGTAATCCTTTCAACTTGTTCGCTGATTAACTCCAAACAATAGTGAGAGACATGTCCATTCAATAATTCATACGGGAAACACAACATAGCGGTTGCTTTCTTGGAAATGCATGCCTCAAGGGTTTTCCTAAAATTACATCAATAAAGTCAAAGGTACGTAAATTAAATAAATAATGTAAAAAGCGAATTAATCTAAGTAATAAACGTACGTTATCTGTGATAACTGGTAATTGACGTGGTCGTCAATCACCCCAAATAGCGTGTCAAGTGAATCTGTGCCAGCATTCATCCAATCCTTCAGTGCAGCATGCGTACTCTCCACTCTGTTACTGCTAGTATTGCCAAAGTGCAGAATTTTGTTTGTCCAAGCCCTACAAAATATCTCTTTATAGGACAGCCACGTCCTCTCCAAGTAGACAACAACAGATCCAGCAACTAAAGAATAACCATTCTTCAACCGCTGCAGTAACACTTCATACTCTTCAACTGTTGCCGCATTAACAATTCCCTTCCAAAGCTTTTTTATTGCTTTTTTCCTATCAACCTCACCAACAAGCTTTTTCAACTGATTATCAACATCGCGGTCGATATGCCACAAACACAGCAGGTGGTGTGATCCAGGAAAATGATCCCTTATAGGATCCATCAAACTCATCTCGCGATCAGAAACAATAACGCTAGGAACATTTTCAACATCCAACAACCCTCTCAATTGTTCAAAAACCCAATCATAACTAATTATTTTCTCATCTCTCAAAAGGGCACATGCAATATTAAAATTCTTGTTGGAAGGAGTCATACCTATAATCTGAAAGAGTGGCATCTTGTACTTGTTCGTCTTGTATGTTGCGTCCTCCACAATCACCCAATAATATCTGTTCAACAGCTGGATTGAACTTGGATGCGCTATGAATGCATGTGTGATAACATCTGTGCCCTCTTCTGTCAAAACTTTTACATAGTAATGCTTCTCCTCGGCGTAATGAACAAATTGCTGCGCAATATTTCTACCCTCGAACTTTGCTCTCCTGTCATCAGCTTTAAGATTGTTTAGCTGCCTCACTGTCACATTATCTTCAGGATACGTCTCGGCAAGATGATTCCTAATCAATTTTGGCTTCATATTTGCATTGTTCAAAGTCCTAGCAACCTCCCTTGCTCCATCACTCATGCGGCTGAGCTGCCTGTGACCCTCTGGATACACTATAGCAGTGTGATTGTGCATTGAATTCGGACCTGGTGTAACTCTGACCCACCAACCATTATCCTTCACCACCTTGCAAAATAACTTGAACCTGCACTTACATCCTCGCCGGCTAGTGTTCTTCCTCTCTTGTGGGAGAGGCCCTTGTTCAACCGGATCTTTGAATCTGTTGCAACGATATGTGACCGATTTTCCATTGTTACCCCTCCCCACTTTAATCAGCTCGAAGCGAAATGTAAGAGCCAAATCCGAATAATACGTATATGCTTGTTCTTCAGTTGGAAAAAAACCAGGACACTGAAACTCAAGACTCAAATCCCTCTGAATGTCTGGTAATCCATTTGGATCCTGCGTCATTAATCAAATTAAAACAAAAAATAAGTAATTACATAAACAATTAAAACATATAAATTTGAAAGAAAAATCGCCTGTAATTGGTGAAGTATCATGAAAAATTCGCCCAGCTTAGGCGATTTTTGGTTGAAAATTCGCCAATTGTAGGTGAATTTTGTGTGAAAATTCGCCTACAGTGTGCGAATTTTCACACAAAAATCGCCTGCAATGTGCGAATTTTGCTATAAAATTCGCCAATTGTAAGTGAATTTTGTGTGAAAATTCGCCTACACTGTGCGAATTTTCACACAAAAATCGCCTGCAATGTGCGAATTTTGCTATAAAATTCGCACATTGCAGGTGATTTTTCCCAAAAGTTTCACCTGCAATTGGCGAACTTTCCACAAAAAATCGCCTGAGCTGGGCGATTTTTTCCTTGTACTTCACCAATTACAGGCGATTTTTCCTTCAAAATTCGCAAAACATGTGCGATTTTTATAGCAGTATGCAAAAAACTACACAAAAGTATTAAATTCGTACCATATTTGCGTATATTTTGGAGTAGACGCTGTCCCAAATTAACCAAAATCTGTGTTCCAATTTGCTTCTACGATTTTGAACGTTTTTTGGAATGATTTCGAATGGTTTTGTTTGATTTTTGAAGGAGTTTTGTCTGTTTTGATATGTATTTTGAATTGAATGAAGTATATACCTTATTCATATGTTATGGGCAATTTTGTCATTTCACTTTTTTTTTGAGCTACAAATAGTAAATTTGAGCTACAAATAGTAAGATCCCTTTTCAGCTATGGGACTTATGACAGGTTTAGATGCACCTCACCAATTATCATTTCGTCTATATGTTGCTATTAATAACAGTGACAATATTGATTGAAAGGGTTAGGCGTATGCTCTAAAACGTTACAAACCAACAGTTAAAGATATTTGTACGCAAATATGCAAATCGAATCAACATGTCATCATCTCACAAATTAGTAGGTTCAATTCAAATCTATTGAATTCACCGACCTTATTAGTCACTTCAAATCCATTAATTCAACCTATTTATTTGCATGGCCCAAAAGATTAAACTTCACTTAGGCATAATTTCTTTTAAGACAAATAATAATAAGAATAATAATAATAATCAATTATATATTTATTTAATATAATAATATACGGTCGGTCCGGCCGAAATGGTCGGTTTCATTGATGAAACCGTCGGCCAAACTAATATCACGGTTTGAAAATTTTTCAAACCACTGGTCACGGAAGATATTTATAAACCAACTAAACCGATCAAAATTGGTCAGTTTGACCGGTTTTACTAGATTCGGTCAAACCAGGCCCACCCCTAAACAAAATGGTGTGGTAGATAGAATGAATAAAACCATTACTGAAAGGGTTAGGCGTATGCTCTCAAACGCAAAGCTGCCTAAATCCTTTTGGGCCATGCAAATAAAAGTTGATTTGATCAATCTATCTCACTCAAATCCATTGGATGGTGATCTTCCATAGAGACTTTGGATAGGGAAAGATGTCTCATTTGGGCATTTGTGAGTCTTTGGTTATCGTGGCTTTGTTCATATTCCAAAAGATGAAAGATCAAAATTTGATGACAAATCCAAACAATGTGTATTTTTGGGGTATGGAAATAGCAACCGTGGTTAAAGCACAAATCAATGCGAGTACACCATGTCTCAGGCACAACTCGTGAAGTGCCGACCATGACAAAGGCGCAACTCGTGAAGTGCTAACCATGAGTCGGGCGCAACTCGTGAAGTGCCAACTATGGGTAAGTCGCATATTGAGGCGCCCGTATCATGGTGTACACGCCAATACTTGCACCCGTACCGCAGTCTTCCACAAAAGGGTTGTTCTTTCTGAACATACGATATCGAGAACTAAATTAAAAACAATAAAAACATTTATAATAATTTTTATTATTAGTTTTATTTATAGCAAACATAATAATTAATATAAAACTTATATATTAATTATAATTTACAAAAAAATATAAAAATATGGTTAAATTTCAAATAATAAAAATATTTACAACAACAACAATAATAATTATTATTATTTTACAACAAACATCATAATTAATATTAAACTAATATATTAATTATAATTTACAATAAAATATAAAAATATGGTCAAATTTCAAATAATAAAAATATTTACAATAAATTTTCTTTTAGTATTATTTTATAACAAACATAATAATTAATATAAAACTTATATATTAATTATAATTCACGAAAAAATATGGTCAAATTTCAAATAATAATAATATTTACAATAATATTTACTATTATTATTATTTTACAACAAACATAATAATTAAAATAAACATAAAATATTAATCATACTTTCATAAAAAAATTATAGTTATCAAACGTTATTAAGTTGAGCTATCTAACAATGAATATTAATTAATTAAAATTAAATGTTCATTGATTTATCAAATACAAATTTAGATAATAGTTGATCTGCATGTTACCTAATAACCCTACCATATATGCCGTTAATTTATAAGTTTTCCAAATATTTCATATTTATATATAATATATAATATATATCTCCCACTTCTTTTATTTATATATATAATTACAATGTATAAAGTTTAAGTGAAGGATAAATTTGTGCTGAAATAAATAGTAAACATTAAATCATAATAAGTGAAATCATGAGTCCGTTTACGGTGGGCCCATAGGAGTAGGGTGAATTTTACTCCTACTGTAGTCCGCTACAGTACGCGCTACAGTTGCGCGCTACATTAACTCGCTACAGTTGCGCGCTACAGTTTTTTTTTTTTTTTTTTTTTTAAGCACAGCATTTTTAAAAAAAAATACTTTTTTTTTTAAAAAATAATAAGACAGCAGATATCAGATCAACAGACTATAGATATCACATCAAAAATATAAAAGAAATCATACAATAGAAATAAAACATACTTAACAAGGGAGATCACATCAGGATTATATAGACATCAGATCAACAGACTATAGATATCAGATCAAGAATATAAAAGAAATCATACAGTAGAACTAAAACATACTTAACAAGGGAGATCACATCAGGATTATATAGACATCAGATCAGCGAATACTTGACATCAGATCAACAGACTATAGATATTAGATCAAGAATATAAAAAAAATCATACAATAAAACTAAAATATACTTAACAAGGAAGATCACATCAGGATTATATAGACATCAGACCAGAGAATACTTGACATCAGATCAACAGACTATAGATATCAGATCAAGAATATACAAGAAATCATACAATAGAACTAAAATATACTTAACAAGGGAGATCACATCAGGATTATATAGACATCAGATCAGCGAATACTTGACATCAGATCAACAGACTATAGATATCAGATCAAGAATATAAAAGAAATCATACACTAGAACTAAAACATACTTAACAAGGGAGATCACATCAGGATTATATAGACATCGAATCAGAGAATACTTGACATCAGATCAACAGACAATAGATATCAGATCAAGAATATAAAAGAAATCATACAATAGAACTAAAATATACTTAACAAGGGAGATCACATCAGGATTATATAGACATCAGATCAGCAAATACTTGACATCAGATCAACAGACTATAGATATCAGATCAAGAATATAAAAGAAATCATACAGTAGAACTAAAACATACTTAACAAGGGAGATCACATTAGGATTATATAGACTTCAGATCAGCGAATACTTGACATCAGATCAACAGACTATAGATATCAGATCAAGAATATAAAAGAAATCATACAATAGAACTAAAATATACTTAACAAGGGAGATCACATCAGGATTATATAGACATCAGATCAGAGAATACTTGACATCAGATCAACAGACTATAGATATCAGATCAAGAATATAAATGAAATCATACAATAGAAATAAAATATACTTAACAAGGGAGATCACATCAAGATTATATAGACATCAGATCAGCGAATACTTGACAACAGATCAACAGACTATAGATATCAGATCAAGAATATAAAAGAAATCATACAGTAGAACTAAAACATACTTAACAATGGAGATCACATCAGGATTATATAGACATCAGATCAGAGAATACTTGACATCAGATCAACTGACAATAGATATCAGATCAAGAATATAAAAGAAATCATACAGTAGAACTAAAACATACTTAACAAGGGAAATCACATCAGGATTATATAGACATCAGATCAGCGAATACTTGACATCAGATCAACAGGCTATAGATATCAGATCAAGAATATAAAAGAAATCATACAGTAGAACTAAAACATACTTAACAAGGGAGATGACATCATGATTATATAGACATCAGATCAGAGAATACTAGACATCAGATCAACAGACTATAGATATCAGATCAAGAATATAAAAGAAATCATACAATATAACTAAAACATACTTAACAAGGGAGATCACATCAGGATTATATAGACATCAGATCAGAGAATACTTGACATCAGATCAACAGACAATAGATATCAGATCAAGAATATAAAAGAAATGATACAGTAGAACTAAAACATACTTAACAAGGGAGATCACATCAGGATTATATAGACATCAGATCAGCGAATACTTGACATCAGATCAACAGACTATAGATATCAGATCAGGAATATAAAAGAAATCATACAGTAGAACTAAAACATACTTAACAAGGGAGATTACATCAGGATTATATAGACATCAGATCAGAGAATACTAGACATCAGATCAACAGACTATAGATATCAGATCAAGAATATAAAAGAAATCATACAATATAACTAAAACATACTTAACAAGGGAGATCACATCAGGATTATATAGACATCAGATCAGAGAATACAAGACATCAGATCAACAGACTATAGATATCAGATTAAAAATATAAAAGAAATACGGTAGAACTAAAATATACTTAACTTAACAAGGTAGATCAAATCATAATTATATAGACATCAGATCACAAAATAGTAAACATCAAATCAACAGACTATAGTTATCAGATCAAAAATATAAAAAGAAATCATATCATACAACAAAAACGTCCATAATATGTATCATAATATCTAAAATTATTTAATTATAAAATAAATAAAATGATAATTTAAAAATATTTTTTTTATAAAATTTAAAAACATTAAAAAAATACTGAATTGTTTAGAAAAAAAAAACGGACGGAAAAAAGTCTCAAGGAGGAAGGCAAAAAAATAAAATAAAAAATAGCCAAAAATAACAAAAGAAAGGAAGGCACTGTAGTGCTACTGTAGCGCGCTACTGTAGTGCGCTAGTAGGATTAAAATTGCATGGTGGTCCTATAGGACCACCATATAAATTACCTGAAATCATATGTCGGTACATTGGGTTGTTAGTTAATCAATTTTAATTATTTTTTGTGCTGAATAATAAATTGGGATTTATAAGTAGTGTAAGTAATCTAACACTTGTCGAACTTGAAGTGTACCATACATAGATAAAGTAACTAATTGTTACAAAATATTGCTCAAATTTTATTAAACATCAATGAAATTGAGAAAAAATATGTTCAAATGACATTAGATCATATTTCTTAACCAACACAATTAAAGTTGCATTTTATAATAATTCAATGGTTGGTGTATTTGTCGCATTTAATCGAATATAGAGATTGATTAATTAATTATGACTCATCGTTGAAGAACATAAACAAATGCTGATCCCACGTGTTATACACATGAAAACTTTGGAGTGTCACAGTTGAACTGCATGAAAACGTGGGAGTACCATGGTAGACACGCACGAAAATGTGAATATTCGACAGTTGGTGAGCCATGTAAACGGGGCGATAGCAACGGTAAATAACCATTAAAAGGTCCTCGTAGGGTCCAATTTTCATATACTTTCTCTATGGTAACCCCACGTTAAAATGCACACAACCTATGGAGAAAGTGCAACAATTCGCACCCTTACCATGGATAATTTAGTTCTCGATATCATATGTGAAGAAAGAACAACGCTTTTGTGGAAGATTTCGGTACAGGTGCAAGTACTGGCGTGTAAACCATGCTATAGGCGCCTAAATATGCACCTTACCCATAATTGGCACTTCACGAGTTGCGCCTGACCCATGGTGGGTACTTCACGAGTTGCACCCTTGTCATGGTCGGCACTTCACGAGTTGCAGTTGAGCTATGGTCTACACTTCACGAGTTGCGCTCGAGTTATGGTGTACTTGCATTGATTTGTGATTCAGCCACGATTGCTGTACATTTTTTTTATGTTTTGACCACCGTGAAGTCATTTATTTTTAGTATACATAAATTGATAAATACTATTATTTTATAATAATTTTAAAATATTTTTAGGCCAAAAATTTAGTCATAATTATATTTTTTTTCTTGAATTTTAAATAAATTATTTAAAAACTAGCCAAAGGGTAATTTCGGAAGTTTATTTCAAAAATAGGGTTACAAATAAGGTATAAATAGTAAAGCATTAAAGATAATTAAGGCACTTGGCCAAAAATAGCAGAAAGTATATCATGTACCGTTGGTACATGTACCTATTACTATATATAGTAATTTTTCGCATGACAGCTGTACACTTACTAAATATAGTAAGTTTCGCGATGCGCGCCTTTTTTTTGTTTTCCTCACTGAGTCCACAACGTCTTCACTGAGTCCACAACGTCTCAGAACAACTGTCGCAACGTCCAAAAATAATTATCGCAACGTCTACATCCAGGCATGTCCACAACTTCTCCTAACACTACCACAATGTCCTAATACGTCCAAAAAACAACTGTCGCAACGTCCAAAAACATCTATATCCAGACATGTGAATTTAAGTTGAATTTTTCACATAACACCTTCCACAACGTCTCCTAACACTGCCGTAACGTCCCCGTACGTCCAAAAAAAACAACCGCAATGTCTACATCCAAACATGTGGTGAATTTTTCACATAACACCTTCTACAACGTATCCTAATACTGTCGCAACGTCCCCTCATGTCCAAAAAATAACTGCCGCAACGTATACATCCAAGCATGTGAATTTAAGCTGAATTTTTTACATAACAACTTCCACAACGTCTCCTAACACTGTCACACATCCCCACACGTCCAAAAAACATCTGCCGCAACATCCCTGGACGTCCAAAAAATAACTGCCGCAACGTCCAAAAATATCTACATCCAGACATGTGAATTTAAACTGAATTTTTCACATAACACCTTCCACAACGTCTCCTAACACTGCCGCAACGTCCCCGTACGTCCAAAAAACAACTGCCGCAATGTCCATAAACGTCTAAGCTGATTTTAGTAATGTAAAAAATGGATACCATTTAAGTAACTATTAGTAGGAAAAAAAAAAAAAATGTCAGAAGCGAGTATTGAACCGTGGTCATACTTGTCTGGTGACTCTCCAAAAAGTTAATTGCCATTAATCCACTTAAAGTTAATTGACATTTAATTAAATTTTTTTGTACATGTCATTTAAAAGATCACTATTGTCAATATTGAATTTTTCATCTCCCAATACATAGGTCACTAGAACCCCGGAGGAACAAGGTTTTCATGTAAGCAAATCATAAAAAGCTATATTTTATACATGTCAAATGTTTTGTCGAAAGTTTGAAAAAGCCTTGAAATTATTAAAAATCTTCCGTATCTTTTAAAATATGGCATTTTTTTGAGTTTCGAACATTTGCGGCCAGATAGATCTCGAAAAGTTATATGAAATCATAAAAAAATTCGTCTAAAACGGATCACCGAGCGCAAAGTTATCCAAAACCACACGTTTTCCAATGTTTGACCTATCTCCAAATGGCCGTCTGCTATGTCTATCGTGTAGATCTCGTTGAGAACCATCAAATTGACTACTCGCGTGTCCAAATCGGACAATGGAGTGCCGAGTTATGCCCTTCCGAACCATCCCCGCAATACAAATTCATAGATGGCAACAATTCCCCTTCACAAAGACAACCTACCACGTCCAACGTCTACATCCAGACATGTGAATTAAAGCTGAAGTTTTCACATAATGCCTTCCACCACGTCTCTTAACACTACTGCAACGTCCCCGTACGTTCAAAAAACAACAGCTGCAATGTCCAAAAACGTCTACCACTTTTTTTTTTTAATTTTTTTATGTGAGAATAAATTAATTGGAATATAACTACTACCACCACGTCCAAACATAACTACCACACCACGTCTACATCTAAACATGTGAAATTTAGCTGAATTTTTCACATAACACAGTCCACCATGTCCCGCTACGTCCAAAATACAAAGCAGCAACGTCCCGTTACGTCCCGCTACGTCCTGTTACATCTCGCTACGTCCCGTTACATCTAGTTACGTCCCATAACACCTTCTACCACATCCAGCAGCGGTGAGGAATCAAAAGCAACCCCTTTCACATGAAAGTGTCAATACCTCACAGAAAATATTTATATATCATATTTCAGAATAATAGAGCATTATTTGAATAAGAAAATACGAATATAACATCATTAATACATTACCCAATATCAAATCGCGAAAATAAGGTTTCGTAAGTCCGTCATATGCAATACATGCTTTATGATGTAGTATTTTTTTAAAGAAGAATATGTTATTTTTGAAGAAGAAGAATAGATTTTTGAACAGGACGAAATAATTTTTTAAGAAGAAGTGATTTTTCCATTGTATTTGGTATTGTTTGTCAGAAAATACAATCGTCAATCTCCGTTAAATCTGTGTTTGGATGAAAAATTTGATTAAATGCGATTTTGAATGGAGTACGGCGAAGAAGAATAACTGATTTTTTTAAGAAGAAAAAGTGATTTTTGAAAAAGAAGGAAGTGAGTTTTTGAAGAAGAAGAAGAAGAACAGAAAAGTGTGCATCTCACTCTCTTATAATAAGAGTGATGATGTATTACTAAGTACATGTACATAGTGGTACATCATATAATTTGCTCAAAAATAGTATCCATAACCAAAATAAAAATACAAGAGAGTTTTAAGAGTTATAAACTCTTTGATGCTTTTGAAGTCCATTCACTTTATTGAATCCTCACTTAATTAGTTGTGTTTGTCAAGTCTGTATTTATAACGAGCTACTATATGTACAACAATGAAGCTAACTGTACAATGGGACAAAAGAACCAATTAACTATCAGCAGAGCTGGAAGCCTAATGCCTGCTGTATTTTTTAGCATGGTAGGACAAAAAATAAATTTTATTTTTTGTGATGTGTCGATTTAATCCCATTCTTTTGTTTTTGTTATTTTTTTCCCCTTTTTTATCTAACGATTTCGCTATCAATTTTTGCCAATTTATTAATTTATTTAGTGTAACTAGAATATGTACTATTGTTTGAACTGTTAGCACATAATTTTATTGATTAAAAACATATCATGTTGAGCCATTGGAGCCGCTACAATGGAGCTGAATCAGTAAGGATGTCATAAGCTGCTACAATGAAGCTTTCTTAGCCTTTGTTAAAGTCCAATGTTGTGTTGTAATTGTTGCAACCACATTGTGACAAATCTGTGAATTACTAAGGCAATAATGGACTGAGTTCATGAGGTTTGAAAGCATTTTATCTGGACAAAATCTCAGCAAGAAGCCGATGAATAAACTGAAGTGCCAAAATGAGAAGGAAGTGTACTGTTGGCATATCAGATCAAAGGCAGTGCGTATCAGATCAAAGGCAGTGCGTATCAGATCAAAGGAAGTGAAGATCAGATCAAAGGCAGTGCGTATCAGATCAAAGGAAGTGAAGATCAGATCAAAGGCAGTGCGTATCAGATCAAAGGAAGTGAAGATCAGATCAAAGGCAGTGCGTATCAGATCACAGGAAGTGAAGATCAGATCAAATGCAGTGCGCATCAGATCAAAGGATGCACACATCAGATCACATGCAGCATAGATCAGATCAACGGAAGTAAAGATCAGATCAAATTCTCAAGGGATTGCTCAGCAGCTTGGTTTCACAGAAGCAAGGCAAGTCAGCAACAAAACATATTTGCAGCAGAAGAGAACAACTCAAGGCTGGAGAGTTAGAGCAGACACCTAAGAAGCTGAAGTCAAGGACAGCTAGTGAATCACACCTCAAACGCGCGACTCTAAAAGTCTCTCAAAGATTCAGAAGACCAGGAGCATCATGTTGAAGTATCTAGCAATCCTGTGAGCGAGCAGAAATACAAAAGAATCAAGCAGTGCCCGATCAGAAAAACTGCAGGAGCTACATGGATGGTTCTGAGTTGCTGGACAAAACGTTGTGACATGAAGCTAACATCAGATCAACCGAAGGCTAACATCAGATCAACCGAAGGCTAACATCAGATCAACTGCAAGCTAACATCAGATCAACCGAAGGATCAGATCAACTGCAAGCTAACATCAGATCAACTGCAAGCTAACATCAGATCAACCGAAGGATCAGATCAACTGCAAGCTAACATCAGATCAACCGAAGCGCGACATCAGATCAAATGCCGCGCACATCAGATCAGCTATAAGCTAAGATCAGATCACTTCTGCTGTTTCAAAATATCTAAGACGAGCTACTCGAGAAGTATGAAGGAGTACAGTCAGCAATATGACATGGCAAGCAAGTTGCAACTCAAAAGGTTGAAAATGGATTATTTGAATCTTGAGCCGCCTTTCGTGTATGATGTGCTGACACACTGCACGGTAGGGCACAGTTTTTCTTCTGGGAAAAAGAAAACGGGCATATGAGTAGGTGTGGTAGGTACAACAACTGCAGAACGGAAGAAAAAAAAAAACCTAAAAAAATAGGGGAAGGCATGAGAAGAGAAAAAGAGAGAGAGATGAGCAACAAAAAGGCTGTGTGCTGAACCGAACGAAACCGAGAAAAGGGAGAAGAAAAAGAGTGAGAGCTGCAAAAAGATGATATGAAAAATACAAGAGAGAAAGAAACAGTCAGCTGCACAAGGAGAAGCTGAAGCTTTGGAGAAGCAGAAGTCAAGGAGAAGAAGAAGCTGAGGAGGAGCAGAATCGGGAGAACTGACCCTGAGGTTGCAGCTTCAGGTGGTAAGCCTAGAACACTATCAAACGTCTTTCATTAAGTGATTTTGAAAGATATTTGTGTAGAAAAGGCAGTACAATAGAGATTTATATGTTGTTGTTTTAGTTGATGAACCTGTAGAGGTAGTGAACCTCAATGTGTTGAGCAGTGAGCTCTTGTTTATGTTGCTTACGGTCAGTGAGGCCAGAGCTGAATGATTCCGTGATAGTGAAGATTGACAGGAGTGAATCTGTCCGTGGATGTAGATCATTTGATCGAACCACGTAAAAATCCCCCTTGCACATTTACTGCTTTGAGTGTGTCTTGACTGGTGTGGTGTTCTCAAACTATAAGCTTGAACAGGAGTGTTGTGGTTGTGTAAGTGAACCCTCCTTGAGTGAGTCCATCTAAGCCAAGAACGTGAGTTCAACAATAAGCTCTAACTGAGCTAACATTTGAGAGGGAATTCTTTAGTTGAAAGAAAAATTGATAAAGTGTTGATTCACCCCCCCCCTCTCAACACTTGACACGATCCAACAATTGGTATCAGAGCAAGGTTTGCTTTTGTCAAGTGATTGTTGAAACTTAGAACCAGCAGTAGAAATGGAGAATCAAGCAACGACTGTTAAGGGAGTTCCTTATTTCGGTGGCCAAAATTTCCAGTTATGGAAAAAGAGAATGAGTGCTTATCTCTTAGCACAAGGCCTACAAGTACAAAGAGTAGTCTTGCATGGATTTACACCAACCGTAGATGAGGAGAATCCTACAGCTGCAGAAATTAGAAACTTAGAAGCTGATGGAAAGGCAAGGAATGCTCTATATGCAGCTCTGTCAGAAAAAGAGAACTTTAAAGTTATAGACTGTGTTACTGCTCATGAAATATGGATTAAACTGATTAATATTCATGAGGGAGACATCAAGGTTAAGGAGGCAAAATTGCAGGTTCTTAGAAGTAAGTTTGAAGGTCTTAAGATGGGAGAAGGTGAAAACATTGAGGACTTTCTAAACAGAGTTGTTGAATTAGTTAGCTCAATGAGGGGTCTGGGTGAGAGTGTTGGAGATTCCAATATAGTTAAAAAGGTTCTTAGATCCCTACCAGCAAGATATGATTCTAAGGTCTCTGCTATAGAGGAGAGGGACCTAGATAAAGTGACATTAGATGAGCTACAAAGCACCCTTGTAGCATATGAAATGAGGATTTCAAATTCAAAGGAGGAGACTTCAAAGGCAGTCAAGGAGATAGCATTTAAAACAAAACACTCAAGGAAGCTAAAGGAGGAAAGCAGTGAAGATGAAGCAGCAGACAGTGATCTTGAAAGAATGATGGTGCTGATTTCAAGGAGTTTCAGAGGCCAGACTGGAAAGTACAAAGGAAAGTTGCCCTTAAAATGCTTCAATTGTGGCAAAATAGGCCACTTTGCAAGCAAGTGCTTCATGAAGAACAAGAGAACAGAAGATGAGGAAGCTGACAAGCCATCAGACAGGTGGCCTGAGCAGAAAGGAAAGAAGAAGATGAGCTTCAAATCAAGAAAAGGGAAAGCTTACAGAAAACGGAGCTACCTGAGCAAGAAGAAGAATGATAGCTCTGAGGAGGATGAAGAGACTGATGTCTCAGACAGTGAAGATGAGTCTGAAGCTGAAGAGGAGACTCTCATGGTAATGAAATCTTCAACTGTTTCATTAAAGGAGGATGCTGAACTAGAGAACCAATCAGCTGATGATGAAGAAGTGGATCTAGAGGAAGAACTGGAGTTTGCATACAACAAGATAGAGGAGCAGAAGAGATTGCACAAGAAGACAATGAAGACAATGAAGGAGATGGAAAAGGTCATCTTGAGCAGTCAAGAAGAAAACTCAATACTGGAGAATAGAGTAACTGAATTGGAGCAGGAACTGATTCTCATGCAAAATGAAGCTGAGGTTCACAAAAATTGTACAAGAGAAAAGATGGAACTTCAAAAGACATGTGAAACCTTGGTAGAAAAGCTAGATGCCACCACTGCCGAACTAGAGGATGCAACAAGAAAGATAGAAGATCTGCTGTCTCAACAAACTGTGATCAAAGCTAAAGAAATGACTGATGGAACTACTGTAGAATCAAAATTGAAAGGAAAGCTGGAGCTTCAGTCAAGCAAAACTGAGCATGGTGAATACTCAAGGAGCAAAGAAGTGGCTGCAAAAACTGAAGAAGCCACAAGGAAGTTAGATGAGTGCCTCAGCAAGCAGAGATCTCATTCAGAAGGGAAGAAAGGTCTTGGTTATGAAGGAGATCAAAAATTAGAAGGACAACCAGCTGCAACAACCAAGAAGACTGTTACCTTTGTCAAAGAAGGTTCAATTTGTGTTGCTGGTGTAAAGGCAGGAACTAGTTTTGTTGATGCTAAGAAGATGGAAATTTCTAATGGATCAAGAAAGTCTAATGAGCAAAATGAAAGACTGCACGAGCTGAGGGGGAGGCAATCTATGTATCAAAGAAGCCTGCTCAAAAGTAGAAGGCTGATTGCTGGAGTATGTTTCACCTGTGGAGAATCAGGTCACTATGCAGCAAATTGCTGGAGGAAGGCATTCTGGAGATTTGGAGGAAAAACAATGCAGTCAAGAGGATGGAATAGAAAAGAGTATTATCATCAAAGAAGCCTAAGTACTTCAAGAAGGATCCCTGAAGCTGAAATCAGAAAAGGCCATATCATACAACCTGGAGAAGTGTATCAAAAATTGAATGTCTGGTGCAGATGCAGATTGCCAAATAAGAGAAGCAAGTGGTCTGAAGGAGTGAATAGCAGGAGAGCCCAGCCACTGCAACAAGCTACAAATAGAAGAAACTTTGCAGCAGGAACAAGAAGAAACCAAGCAGATTACACAAGAAGAAATCAGTCTCTAATGCAGCCACTTAATCTGAGAAACAGATTTCAAATTTTTGAAGGGTTAGAAGAGAATGATCACTGGAGCTGCAGCAGGAGCAATCAGAGATTGAATGAACAGCAAGGCATACCAGCAGCAAGAAAAATTTGGAGAAAGAAACACAGATTTGAAGAAGCTTGCATTGCTGAAGTTGCACTGAAAACAAAAGCTAAGGAAGCCCAATGGATCATTGACAGTGGGTGCACAAGCCATATGACTGGAGACAAAACTCTACTGAGAAACACAAAAGAAGTTGAAAGAGGGTTTGTCAAGTTTGCAGATAAGAGTGGGTTAAAGATCAAGGCTGTTGGAGAAGCCACCATTGGATCAGAAAAGTTCAAATCTAAGGAGGTGCTGTTTGTAGAAGGGCTGAAGTACAATTTGCTGAGTGTAAGACAACTGTGTGACAATGGTTTCAAAGTAGACTTCTCAAAAAATGGCTGTTTCATCAAAGACTGCAAGACTGGAGAAATCATGGCCAAGGGAATAAGAGATAACAAGGATTTATACCTCATAGATGTGAAAGAAAAGTTGTGCATGCTAAGCAAAATGGATGAAAATACGCTTTGGCATTGCAGGCTTGGACATTTAAATCAAAAGAGCATGAGAAGCCTGGTGAAGTGCAATGCAGTGTTAAACCTCCCTGTACTAAAGAGGGACAACAACACTTGTGACTCATGCCAAAAAGGGAAATTTGCAAAGCTTTCTCACAAGTCCAAGGAGCATAGAACCTCTAAGCCATTGGAGCTAGTTCACACTGATGTATGTGGACCAATGAAAAGAAAAGGTACAGGTAAAGAGATGTATTTCATTCTTTTTGTGGATGACTTCACTAGGATGATGTGCATCATGCACATGAAGCAAAAGAGTGAAGCCTTCAGCTGTTTCAAAAGATTTCAAAAACTGGCAGAAAACCAGCATGGAAGGAAGATCAAAGTTTTGAGATCAGATAATGGAGGAGAGTTTACCTCGCAGGAATTTGAAGAATACTTGGAGGAAATGGGAATCAAACATCAAGTCTCAAGTCCTCACACTCCCCAGCAAAATGGAGTTGTAGAGAGGAAAAATAGAAGTGTGATTGAGATGGCAAGAACCATGCTGTTGGAGCACAATACTCCAAAGCACTTCTGGAAGGAAGCCACAATGGCAGCTGTGCATGTACAAAATAGAACCATGTTGAGGCCAAACACTGAAAAGACACCATATGAACTTTGGTATGGTCACAAGCCAAATGTGAAGTACTTTAGAGTTTTTGGCAGCAAATGCTTCATCAAGAACAAGGAGCAAAGCCTTGGAAAATTTGAAGAGAGGGCTGATGAGGGCATTTTCCTTGGTTACTCAAATAAGAGCAAGGCTTACAAGGTTTATAACAAGAGGCTGGATAAAATTATGGAAAGCTATGATGTGAAAGTGGTTGAGGAAGTCAAGATGAAAGCCACTGATCCTGAAAATTTTCTGGATCACTTAGATGACTTAGAGAGCCAAGATGAGGCAGACCTGGAGCTGAAATCAACTACTGAGGAGACTGATGCAGAAGGATCAGAGACAGAAGTTACAGAAGGCCTGGAAATAGCAAAAAGAAAGTACAACAAGAGAATTGACAAGATGCCTATCATTGGAGACCCCAAAGCTCCAGTAAGAACAAGAAGGCAACTGAGAAGTATGGTTGCAACTGCCCTACTGTCTCAAGTTGAGCCAAGGTCAATAGAGGAAGCCCTGGAGGACCAGTCATGGCTGCAAGCCATGAATGAAGAGCTGGACCAAATTGAGAAAAACCAAACTTGGGAGCTCGTGGATAGGCCAGCAAACAAAAATGTGATAGGCACAAAATGGGTGTTCAGGAACAAGTTGAATGAGGAAGGAAAGGTTGTAAAGAATAAGGCAAGGCTTGTGTGCAAAGGATACTCTCAAATTGAAGGAGTAGATGTGGATGAAACCTTTGCCCCAGTAGCAAGGCTTGAAGCCATAAGAATGTTTTTGGCAGTGGCTTCAGCAAGGAGTTACAAGGTCTTCCAAATGGATGTTAAATCTGCCTTCTTGAATGGAAATCTGGAAGAAGAAGTGTACATTGAGCAACCGGATGGTTTTCTAGTTTGTGAAGATGAAAACAAGGTGTGCAAGCTCAAAAAGGCACTGTATGGATTAAAACAAGCCCCAAGAGCATGGTACTCAAGGCTGGACAGTTACCTGAAGAATCTGAATTTCAGAAAAAGTTGCATAAATAGCAATCTATATGTCCTTGATGGAAAGGGTGGACAGTTAATAGCCATAGTCTATGTTGATGACATAATATTTGGAGGAGATAAGGAGCAGCTGTGTCATGAATTTGCTAGAAAGATGCAAGAAGAGTTTGAAATGTCCATGATAGGAGAGCTATCATTTTTCCTTGGACTACAGATTCATCAAAAAGCAACTGGAATTTTTATCTCTCAAACCAAGTATACCAAAGAAGTGCTGAAGAAATTTGGTATGACTGATGCTAAGCCAATGTCTACACCCATGGCAACTAACTGCAAGCTGAGCAAGGATGAAAAAGGAGCTGAAGCTGATCAAAGTCTATACAGAAGCATGATAGGAAGCTTATTGTACTTAACAGCAACAAGGCCTGATATTACCTTTGCTGTCTGCCAAGCTGCTAGATACCAGGCAAATCCAAAGAGTTCTCATATGATTGCACTAAAGAGGGTGCTAAGATACTTGCAAGGGACAGTAGATTATGGTCTGTGGTATGCAAGGAAAGGAAGCTTGGGATTAAGAAGCTTCACTGATGCTGATTGGGCAGGAAATGTTGATGACAGGAGATCCACTTCAGGAGGAGTATTCTTTCTTGGTAATAGATGTGTGAGCTGGTTAAGCAAGAAGCAAGAAAGTATAGCCTTAAGCACTGCTGAAGCCGAGTACATAGCAGCAACCAAGGCATGCACTCAAGCTATATGGATGAGATCTGAACTGCAAAATCTTAAAGAAGAAGTTCCCCTGCCACTGATAATTCTTTGTGACAACAAAAGTGCCATTGATTTGTCAAAGAATTCAGTGCAGCACTCGAGAGCCAAACATATAGAAATCAAGTATCACTTCATAAAGGACAAGGTTGAGAAAGGAGAAATTATGCTAGAGTATGTTCCCACAGCTAAACAAATAGCTGATGTAATGACAAAGCCTCTTCCAGCCGAGATGTTTGAAACTTTGAGGATGCAAATGGGAGTGCAGTCCTCCTTCTCATGCTGAATCAGTTGAGCATCCCCAAATCCCTTTGAAATTGGTTGTCAAAGGGGGAGAGATAGCCGCAGCAGCCGGCCAGACGCAGCAGTATTATCCTTGGGAGAGAAGGACGTTGGAAAAAGCTCTATGCAGGGGGAGCTTACTATGAAGAAGAATAAGGCTCAGGGGGAGCTTAGCACTGAGTTGACTGATTGGCTGCAAATGTGGTTGCCAACAATTCCAAAGGGGGAGATTGTTGAGCCATTGGAGCCGCTACAATGGAGCTGAATCAGTAAGGATGTCATAAGCTGCTACAATGAAGCTTTCTTAGCCTTTGTTAAAGTCCAATGTTGTGTTGTAATTGTTGCAACCACATTGTGACAAATCTGTGAATTACTAAGGCAATAATGGACTGAGTTCATGAGGTTTGAAAGCATTTTATCTGGACAAAATCTCAGCAAGAAGCCGATGAATAAACTGAAGTGCCAAAATGAGAAGGAAGTGTACTGTTGGCATATCAGATCAAAGGCAGTGCGTATCAGATCAAAGGCAGTGCGTATCAGATCAAAGGAAGTGAAGATCAGATCAAAGGCAGTGCGTATCAGATCAAAGGAAGTGAAGATCAGATCAAAGGCAGTGCGTATCAGATCAAAGGAAGTGAAGATCAGATCAAAGGCAGTGCGTATCAGATCACAGGAAGTGAAGATCAGATCAAATGCAGTGCGCATCAGATCAAAGGATGCACACATCAGATCACATGCAGCATAGATCAGATCAACGGAAGTAAAGATCAGATCAAATTCTCAAGGGATTGCTCAGCAGCTTGGTTTCACAGAAGCAAGGCAAGTCAGCAACAAAACATATTTGCAGCAGAAGAGAACAACTCAAGGCTGGAGAGCTAGAGCAGACACCTAAGAAGCTGAAGTCAAGGACGGCTAGTGAATCACACCTCAAACGCGCGACTCTAAAAGTCTCTCAAAGATTCAGAAGACCAGGAGCATCATGTTGAAGTATCTAGCAATCCTGTGAGCGAGCAGAAATACAAAAGAATCAAGCAGTGCCCGATCAGAAAAACTGCAGGAGCTACATGGATGGTTCTGAGTTGCTGGACAAAACGTTGTGACATGAAGCTAACATCAGATCAACCGAAGGCTAACATCAGATCAACCGAAGGCTAACATCAGATCAACTGCAAGCTAACATCAGATCAACCGAAGGATCAGATCAACTGCAAGCTAACATCAGATCAACTGCAAGCTAACATCAGATCAACCGAAGGATCAGATCAACTGCAAGCTAACATCAGATCAACCGAAGCGCGACATCAGATCAAATGCCGCGCACATCAGATCAGCTATAAGCTAAGATCAGATCACTTCTGCTGTTTCAAAATATCTAAGACGAGCTACTCGAGAAGTATGAAGGAGTACAGTCAGCAATATGACATGGCAAGCAAGTTGCAACTCAAAAGGTTGAAAATGGATTATTTGAATCTTGAGCCGCCTTTCGTGTATGATGTGCTGACACACTGCACGGTAGGGCACAGTTTTTCTTCTGGGAAAAAGAAAACGGGCATATGAGTAGGTGTGGTAGGTACAACAACTGCAGAACGGAAGAAAAAAAAAAACCTAAAAAAATAGGGGAAGGCATGAGAAGAGAAAAAGAGAGAGAGATGAGCAACAAAAAGGCTGTGTGCTGAACCGAACGAAACCGAGAAAAGGGAGAAGAAAAAGAGTGAGAGCTGCAAAAAGATGATATGAAAAATACAAGAGAGAAAGAAACAGTCAGCTGCACAAGGAGAAGCTGAAGCTTTGGAGAAGCAGAAGTCAAGGAGAAGAAGAAGCTGAGGAGGAGCAGAATCGGGAGAACTGACCCTGAGGTTGCAGCTTCAGGTGGTAAGCCTAGAACACTATCAAACGTCTTTCATTAAGTGATTTTGAAAGATATTTGTGTAGAAAAGGCAGTACAATAGAGATTTATATGTTGTTGTTTTAGTTGATGAACCTGTAGAGGTAGTGAACCTCAATGTGTTGAGCAGTGAGCTCTTGTTTATGTTGCTTACGGTCAGTGAGGCCAGAGCTGAATGATTCCGTGATAGTGAAGATTGACAGGAGTGAATCTGTCCGTGGATGTAGATCATTTGATCGAACCACGTAAAAATCCCCCTTGCACATTTACTGCTTTGAGTGTGTCTTGACTGGTGTGGTGTTCTCAAACTATAAGCTTGAACAGGAGTGTTGTGGTTGTGTAAGTGAACCCTCCTTGAGTGAGTCCATCTAAGCCAAGAACGTGAGTTCAACAATAAGCTCTAACTGAGCTAACATTTGAGAGGGAATTCTTTAGTTGAAAGAAAAATTGATAAAGTGTTGATTCACCCCCCCCCCCCCCCCTCTCAACACTTGACACGATCCAACATATCAATCTATAATTATTTGTCAATTTAACTCCTTTCCCCCCAAAACTACAAAATCTGCCAAAGCAGTATATGAGTTTAACTACCGACATACAGGTCATATCTCCAATAATGAACATAGTTAAGGACAGCAATTTCGAACGATTAATTAGGTTATCCAGCCATATGGTTAGTGACCACCGGAGTACCTAGTACCTATTCTTTAACAAACACATATATGTGTGTGCTTCACAACACCAAAACCAAAACGAAGGTTGCGGTTTAACCAACCTCCATATAATAGAGAAACATGCATCCCTTTCACTTAGTAAAATTTATTGATCCAACTTAAATATTCAACTTAAAATTACTTAATAACAAGTAAACTTTTTTTAAACTATCTATATTAACGATAAATATTGTAAATTATTGATGTAAGATTGTAGTTATCTTAACACTCCTAACTCATACTCTAAACTCAAATTATGGACAAAAAATTATATATTATCGGGTCAATCAAACATGTCTAAACTAATTGGATATATGCAGTATCAATCAAATATATCCAAAAATATACTCCATCCGCCCCGTACCACACACATGCAAACAAAATCGCTTTTTTAATTTTTTAATCGTACATCCGTCCTAATATACTAGACTAGTGATGTTGGAGGAGAACTATTTTGAAACAAAGAGCATATATATATAATTAAGATTTGAAAAGCAATAACATTCTTAGAAGAAAAGAAAACATAAGAAATGGCTTGGATTTTAAAGCTCATAACCACTTACATATACCTCCCCCTTAGGCAAAGGACAGCATTGCTATAAACAACTATGCAAAAGACGGCATTGGTTATTGTATTTTGTAGTTTAGTTGTGCTTTCTTTTGTACTGAAGTACAATTTTATGCTTTTATCTCTACCGGCTGCAAATTTTTTTAAGACTAGAGACTACATTGCGTTACAGCTACGCATATGCTATATATTACACGCAACTCTCATATGCAGGTTAATACGCTCTCCCTTCACTACTGTCCACAATTGCTATATAGTAGAGTGAGATTTATATTGAAATATTTATTTTTAACAAATGACAGGGAAAAAATTAGTTAAGGGAAAAAATAAGACAAATTCAAGATGTCACTATATTAAATAGTTTATTTGTGTTGGTCCAACACTATTATAAGTATATATTTATAGTTGTATAATATAATTTGCCGCATGTATATGTGATTGGTAACTATATTTTAATGTTTTTTTTGAGTATACGTGTGAAATAGTCTTTAGGTTATTTTTGATGTCTTGTAATTTTTGTTTCTGTTTCTATTATCAATTAAAGGATAATTAATTCCATTGACGTTCTGGTTCATTGGAGCTTTTTTTTTTTGTTTTAATAATCAAGAGGGGAAATGAGGAGTCTTTATGTTGCCTTACCTAGCACTCGTTTCAAAAAAAAAAAAATGATGAATTGGTTTGATTCTGAACAAAGGATCCCAACTAAAATGAGATTACTATCCAAATTAGAGGACTTGCGGGGAAGCCTTTAATTTAAATCATGGACCCGAATTGAATTGGGTGTGTAATCGTGATAATATTTACGAGAAAAAAAAATATGCTCCTTCTTTCTATAAGATGTTTTTTTGTTAATTATTACTTTATTTACTCAGTAATGAACTCGTTAAAGTGGTCTCCAATTGCTATTAATCATTAATACCATACCTAAGTTCGATCTGTCGTCAACTACTACTCTTTTTTAGTTTCTACTTACAAATATATGAACCCGATCTCAGGCTCTCATCTATATCTTCAATTTTTGTCAAGTGAAGCTAAAAATGGAGAAATTGAGCTTCCTAGTTGTGATCGTTCTTGCAATGGTCATGACTATGGCACCAAAAGGCCATGGCGTCATTGATCAAAGTCCCAAAGCTGTGAAGAAATGGTTCAAAGAGCTGCCTCTTGCAGAAGAGAAGTTGATAGAGCTTCACTTTTATTTTCACGACATTCTTTCTGGAAAAAACCCGAGTGCCACTCAAGTTGCTCGGTCCAATATTACCTCTAAATCACCCACGCTATTTGGGGTGTCCTTTGTTATGGATGATCCATTGACAGTAGGACCCGAACCCGACTCGAAGACCATCGGTTTTGCTCGCGGGATGTATGCCTCTACCTCACGAGAAGATGTAGATCTGTTTATGACTCTCAACTATGTATTCACCGACGGCAAGTATAATGGTAGCAGTCTCAGTGTTTTGGGGCACAACCCGGTTTTTCATGAGTATAGGGAGTTCCCAATAGTGGGTGGATCTGGCGTTTTCCGGCTGGCAAGAGGAATCGCCACGGCGCGGACTCATACCTTTGATGCCGCCACGGGAGATGCTGTTGTTGAATACCATGCTACCGTCTTGCACTATGTATGAGTTTGAGAATATAGAGTTGTGGCCCTTGTGATTACTGGGGTGAATAATAATCTGTTGGTGACTAAATTCAGAATCAAGATTTGTTTTTTTCAGTTCAGGTTTTCATTTGAGTAATTGATATAACATTCCAAAATATAACTCCAATCTTTAATATAACACTCTTTTTTTCTGATGAAACTCAACACTTAAAACCTAAACTTGATAGTGTTACTTTAAATGCTGAAAATGATATTGATGTTGGAAACATGTATGATATATTTGATCCCAGAAGTTGGGGTGATCTTAGTGCCAACATGATTGATCTGAGTAGCTAAAGGCCCTAAAAGAGATTTGTCTATAGAAACAGATCCTAAAAATAAATTGTCAAAGCGGTTTTCTTCTACATTGTATACAAGAGTATACGAAATGGGGAGAAATATGATAGAGAGTGTTAAAAAATATGAGAATGAATTTTGTATAAAACATATGTTTCATTGATGTATAACCAAGTATTTGTAGTTACGATGATTGAAACCAAGTTTGTGGGGTTCTGATATGGGATTGAAACTAGTTTCCTAATTCTAGAAGAACACTGGTTTCCTAATCTTAGAAGAACATAAAATAGTAAACTACTATATTTACAACTATGCTAAATATAGTAATACAATTCTTTTCACATCCCCCTCAAGTTGGAGCATGCAGATCACAAAAGTCCAACTTGCAAAGTAATCCATCGAACTGTACATAACAAGAGCTTTAGTGAAGACATCAGCTAACTATTGCTAAGTAGAGACGTGTTAGTAGAGATAAGATCCTCAGTGATTGCAAAACATGCGAGCAAGCCCTTTAACCACTTGAGTTCGGCAGTGAGGGCGACCATCGCATGATATTCTTGAAAGATTATCTGTCCGGGCCCGGTCAAAAATTCAGTTTCGTGCTACGCATTCCAGAATCGGAATCCTTGACCAGACCTAGAATCTAGCACAATCGCTATTTCAATCCTTGCTTGAAAAAACATTCCGCAAGATCTTAGTTTGCACTTATTTGATTTATCATGCATCAAATAAATTCTTAATTGGAACAAAAGTATAAGAATTACCTATTGAAGCGTAAACTCGGGTGATTACTTGTATGACTGAAGACTAGGCTTGAACTTTGTGTGGGCAACGATCCAACGAACCAACGATCAGAAACTCAACACAAAAGAAGTCGTCGGAATAAACCAGTTGCCGTCTCACGCGCTGCCTAAAAGCCATGCGCCGCCGCCCGGGAAGTCCAAACGCCGTCGCCGGAAAATAATTCTAGCACCGCCGTCGCCTAGGAGTCTGAGCCGCCGGCCAAGGAGAGAGAAAGTCCGACTTCGAGAGCTTGAATTTTAATTATCCTTATATGATTTTATCTCTCTAGTTTTCTTGTCTTGAAAACTTATGAATTGTGTATTATGTAATTGCTAATCCCTTGTCTATATATAGAGCTACAAGAGAGACCCCAAGTTGGTTTAGGATTGACCTTCCTAATAGGTTTAGATAATTAATTAGTTTCCAAATCAAATTAGGTAACTAATCTAATAGTATAATCCAAATCCAATTAGATTTCCTAATCTCTAGGATTTCCTAATTCTAATTGAAACTCAAAACTTAATTAATTAGTTAAATAATTTTACTTTGTTAATTACTCAATTAACCCTTAGGAATAGTTAATTAATTAATTCTACTTATTCAATTAACCCACTACAAAATTAATCGTACCACTAACAGATTAATTTTGGCACTACCATCCTACATCAGAATTGCTTCCGGAACAACTAAATTAATTTATTCTTTAATCTCCCCACATCAAAGATTTAGTGCTCGTTAATTTATTAATTTATTGATAAATTAATTAATTAAATTATTCGATTCCGAGATTAGTACCACTCGACTTTTTACAATACCAGACATAAGTCCACCGGCCGGGTTTAGTATAACAAACATAACGAGCTCATCTCGGGAGCACTATCACCCCAGATGCACCCGTACATGGTTTCCTTTCGACAAGCAGCAGCACACCAAGTAACTAAACACGCGCACCCAACCTACCGAGACTATTGGCCACAAATGACCTCACCCATTGGCAGATCAAAGTACACTATGTCTAATCCTCATGCCCGCTCAAGTCTAGGGATTAAGAGATAGAATACTAATAACGAATTGTCTATTAAATCAGTACAAGACAAATCATTCAAAATGGTCAAAGTTCAATACGCCCCGGGCATATCTATATAATTCAATTAGTTTAGACAAACCAATTTTCTGAATGACATAATAACCTAAACCGACATCTTGTACAAAACTATCTCGGTTACACGAAAGAAATTGCCACATAGGATCTGGGTTTGCACTTGCTCGATTTACCACGCAACAAAAATTTCTAATTAAAGCGAAACCTTAGAAAGTTACCTTTGAAGCATGCACCTGGTGATTCTCTTGTATGCCTCAAAGACTAAGACCTCCTGTTGTGTGGGCAACAATCTAGAAGTCAATTGATCAGCAACTCACCACAATCCACCTGCTGAAAAAATTCAGCACCTCCGCACCTAGCACGTACTGCAAACGCACTGCCCGGAGAGAGAGAAATCAACACACGGGGCTAGCAAAGGAGGACCAAAATTTTGGCCACTTGAAGGGAATAAACCAGCCGCCTATTGCTTAAAAATTCGTTCTCGAGAGAGAAAGAAATTTCTCTCTCTAGAATTTTATCTCTCTAGATTCTTGAATAATGAATCTATTGAATTGTGTATCTTGAATGACTAATCCCTTGTCTATTTATAGAGTTACAAGAGAGACCCCAAGTTGGTTTAGGATTGGTCTTTCTAATAAGTTTAGGTAATGAATTAGTTTCCAAATCCAATTAGGCAACCAATCTGATAGGATAAACCAAATCCTACTAGATTTTCTAATCTCTAGGATTTCCTAATTCCAATTGAAACTTAAGACTTAATTAATTAATTAAATAATTCCACTTTGTTAATTACTTAATTAACCCTTAGGAATTAATTAAATAATTCCACTTTGTTAATTACTGAATTAACTTTTAGGAATAATTGACCAATGAATTAATTAAATCTACCTATTCAATTAACCCATTACAAAATTAATCGTACCACTAACGGATTAATTTTGGCACTACCATCCTACACCAGAATTGCTTCCGGAACAACTTAATTAAATTATATTCATTAATCTCCCCACATCAAAGATATAGTGCTCGTTAATTATAAATTAATTTACTGATAAATTAATTAATTAACTTTTTTAATTCCGAGACTAGTACCACTCGACCTTTTTACTATATCGGACATAAGTTCACCGGCCGTGTTTAGTATAATAAACATTTCGAGCTCATCTCGGGAGCACCATCACCCCAGACACACCGGTACATGGTTTCCTTTCGACTAGCAGCAGCACACCAAGTAACTAAACACGCGTACCCAACCCACCGAGACTATTGGCCACATTTGACCTCACCCATTGGCAGATCAAAGTACACTATGTCTAATCCTCATGTCCGCTCGAGTCTAGGGATTTGGAGATAGAATAGAAGGATCGATTTGTCTATTAAATCAGTACAAGACAAATCATTCCTAAAGGTCAAGTTCAATATGCCCCGGGCATATCTATATGATTCAATTAGTTTAGACAAACCAATTATCCGAATCACATAATAACCTAAACCAACAGTTTGTCCAAAGCTGTCTCGGTTACGAACCTCATTTATATATTATGTCTTTCAACCAATGATGAGATCTACTGTGTCACACCAGACACCTCATCATCTACATACATAATATAAATGGACGATTAATGCACAACAAGATATGACTGAAACACAAATCGATAGATTAATCTGGGAAATTGTACAATACAAGCATAGCTTATGTATTCTACTCCAACAATCTCCCACTAATACTTAAGCTGTGCTTTAAGTATACAACTACATACAATCCCTATACAAACTGCTGCTATCTATCTAGAAAAACTATAATGGCTCTGCTAAGTATCTGATCCCCATACCCTCCACGTTAGCCTCAAAGACTTTAGAAGTCAATGTTTTCGTGAATGGATCTGCAAGGTTATCCTCTGATGCTATCTTAGCCACGACCACGTCTTCTCTCTTCACGATGTCTCGTATCAGGTGGTACTTGCGCTGTATATGTTTACTCTCCTTGTGGGCTCGTGGTTCCTTTGAGTTTGCTAATGCACCGTTGTTATCACAATAAACCGTGATAGACTTCGGCAAACTAGGAATCACATCTAAGTCCATTAGGAAGTTCTTGAGCCATACTGCTTCTTTCGCTGCCTCTGATGCGGCAACGTACTCAGCCTCCATGGTGGAGTCTGCCACGCATTTCTGCTTGACATTCCGCCAAACTATGGCTCCACCTCCCAGAGTAAATACATACCCTGAGGTAGACTTGCTCTTGTCCCTGTCGCCTTGGAAATCTGAATCTATGTAACCTCAGGGTACTAGCTCAGGCGCCTGATAGACCAGCACTTGGTCTCTCGTTCTGCGCAAATACTTGAGAATGCATTTTACTACCTCCTAATGAGCTTTCCCGGGGTTACTCTAATATCTGCTCACCATGCCAACGACATAACAGATATCAGGCCTCGTACACAACATGGTATATATGAGACTTCCTACTGCCGAAGCATATGGAACTGTCTTCATGGTCTCTATTTCCTCAACAGTCTTAGGAGACTGTTCCTTAGATAGAAACACTCCATGTCTGAAAGGTTGAAAACCTTTCTTGGAGTTCTGCATGTTAAAACGAGCCAGAATCGTGTCTATGTACGAAGCTTGGGAGAGCGTTAATGAACGTTTCCTACGATCTCGAATAATCTTTATCCCAAGGATATGTCCCGCTTCCCCTAAGTCCTTCAATCAAATTGCTTGGACAGCCATGCCTTTACGTCTGATAACACTTTCTTGTTGTTGCCAATCAATAGAATGCCATCTACATAAAGTACAAGAAACACCACTGAGTTTTCATCATGTCTGCGATATACACAATGCTCATCCGGACACTGAGTAAATTCGAAGGACTGGATTACTTCATTAAACCGGATGTTCCAAGATCTGGATGCCTGCTTAAGTCCATAAATAGACTTCTTAAGCCTGCAAACCTTATGCTCTTGGTTTTTTTCAATGAATCCCTCTGGTTGCTGCATAAAAATGGTTTCCTCAAGACTTCCATTTAGGAAAGCTGCCTTGATATCCATCTGCCAAATCTCATAATCCATATGAGCAGCTATGGCCAAGAGAATCCGGATCGACTTAAGCATGGCTACCGGGGAGAAGGTTTCCTCATAATCGATTCCCTCTTTCTTAGTATACCCCTTCGCCACCAGCCTAGCTTTAATGGTTTCCACCTTCCCGCCAGGTCCTCTCTTACGTTTGTAGACCCACTTGCATCCAATGGGCTTAAACCCATCAGGCAGGTCCACAAGCTCCCAGACTTTATTGTGGTCCATTGACCCCATCTCGGATATCATTTTCTTACGCCAAGATTCTGCATCTTTATCTCAAAGCGCCTCATTGTAGTTAACTGGGTCAGGTTCAGGCGCACCTGGGACTAGGTCTGAGGCCTCTCCCACGCCAACGAACCTGTCGGGCTTGTTGGAGTAGAATACATAAGCTATGCTTGTATTGTACAGTTTCCCAGTTTAATATATCGATTTGTGTTTTAGTCATATCTTGTTGTGCATTAATCGTCCATTTATATTATGTAAGTAGATGATGAGGTGTCTGGTGCGACACAGTAGATCTCATCATTGGTTGAAAGACATAATATATAAATGAGGTTCGTAACCGAGACAGTTTTGGACAAGCTGTCGGTCTAGGTTATTATGTGATTCAGATAATTAGTTTGTCTAAACTAATTGAATCATATAGATATGCCCGGGGCATATTGAACTTGACTCTTAGGAATAATTTGTCTTGTACTGATTTAATAGACAAATCGATCCTTGTATTCTATCTCTAAATCCCTAGACTCGAGTGGGCATGAGGATTAGACATAGTGTACTTTGATCCGCCAATGGGTGAGGTCAAATGTGGCCAATAGTCTCGGTGGGTTGGGTGCGAGTGTTTAGTTACTTGGTGTGCTACTGCTTGTCGAAAGGAAACCATGTACCGGTGCGTCCGGGGTGATGGTGCTCCCGAGATAAGCTCGAAATGTTTATTATACTAAACCCGGCCGGTGGACTTATGTCCGGTATAGTAAAAAGGTCGAGTGGTACTAGTCTCGGAATATTAAGAAGTTGATGAATTAATTTATCAGTAAATTAATGAATTAACGAGCACTATATCTTTGATGTGGGGAGATTAAATGAATATAATTTAATTAAGTTGTTCCGGAAGCAATTCTGGTGTGGTTGGTAGTGCCATAATTAATCCGTTAGTGGTACGATTAATTATGTACTGGGTTGTTGACAAAGGTAGATTTAATTAATTTAGAAATTAATTAATCATTGTGTCAGTTGGTTGTGAATCATCCCAGGAACTGGTTTGGGATAAGTGAATCCCTGTGTTAGTTGGGAGTGATTCATCCCAGGAACTGGATTGGGATAAGGGAATCCCTGTGACAGTTGGGAGTGTATCAGTCCAGGAACAGGATTGTAGAAAACAGAATCTGTATCAGTCCAGAAACAGGATTGAAGGAAAACAGAAACCCAGTAGGAAGACCAATCCTAAACCAACTTGGAGTCTCTCTTGTAACTCTATAAATAGACAAGGGATCAGTCATTCAGATTATACAATAACACAATTAATCCACAGGATTTCTAGAGAGAGAAAATTCTAGAGAGAGAAAACGTTTCTATCTCCAAGTCGAATTTTCAAGAAAGTGTGCAGCTGGTTTTTGGGTTTCTAGTGGCTAAAATTTTGGCCTTGGTTTATACCAGCTGCGCGTAGCATTCTCTCTCTGCGGGCGGTGTGTTTATAGTACGTGCCAGGTGCTACGGGGCTAGAGTTTTCTAGCAGGTGGATTGTGGTGAGTAGCTGATCAATTGACTTCTAGTTCGTTGCCCACACAACGTGAAGTCATAGTCTTGAGGCATACAAGAGAATCACCAGGTGCACGCTTCAAAGGTACTTTTCTAAGATTCCGCTTTAATAGAAAATTTTGTTGCGTGGTAAATCGAGCAAGTGCAAACCCAGATCCTACCAAAATCTTTCAGGGCTGTCTCACAATCCTCCCACTACGACGAGGCACCACCTGTGTAGGCACATCATCTGTGATCTCATGTACAGTGTGTGGTGTATCTACTTGTGCTGGTGCATCAGGATTAGTAGTTTGTCGTCTAAGCTCTTCTAGTATTATCTTACTCTTGGGCTTGTGGTCTAAGACATAGTCCTCTTCTACAAATCTCGCGTTGGTACTTATCATCACTTTCTGATCTTTAGGACTATAGAATAGACCACCTTTCGTTCCCCTAGGATATCCTGCAAACAGCATTAATTCTGTTCTCGCATCTAACTTAGCTGTATCTGCCGTAAGCACATGTGCTGGGCAACCCCAAATTCTAAGATGTCTTAGACTGGGCTTCCCCCGTTCCATAACTCTACTGGGGTTGAAGGCACGGTTTTAGATGGTACAAGATTAAGAATATACATTGCCGTTTCTAAGGCATATCCCAGAACGAACTTAGTAAATCACTATAGCTCATCATAAACCTAACCATTTCCATAAGAGTTTGATTCCTCCTTTCTGCTACACCATTCTGTTGTGGCATGCCAGGTGCAGACAACTGAGACTGAATTCCTACCTCAGTAAGGTAATCTTGAAATTCATGGGACAGGTACTCCCCACCACGATCGGAATGTAGTGTCTTGATACTCTTACCATGATGTTTCTCCACATCTGCCCGAAACTCTTTGAATTTGCCAAAACATTCGGACTTATGGCGCATTAGGTAAATGTATCCGTACCTAGAGTAGTCATCCGTGAACATCACGAAATACTCATATCCCCCTCGTGCCTGGACCATCATAGGTCAGCACAAGTCAGAATGAATCAACTCTAATACTTCTTTAGCTTTATAACCTTTTGCCTTAAAAGGTCTCTTGGTCATCTTACCTTCCAAGCAAGATTCGCAGGTTGCATAACTGTCAATATCTAATGAACCTAAAGGTCCATCATTGACCAACCTCTGAATCCTACTAAGGTTTATATGACCTAGCCTGAGATGCCAAAGATAGGTTTGATTCATTTCAGAAGGTTTCTTCCTCTTATTAATGTTAGATACTGAGCTATCTATTTCTATGTTTTGCGCAACAGGGGAGTTACAGTTAACCACAAACAAATTGTCCGCCAATGAACCAGAACAAATAAGTTTTCCATTTCTTCTAATAACAACACAGTCATCAGAAAAAATAAACTTATACCCGTTCTTCAAGAGTTTAGAAACCGAAATCAAGTTCTTTCTAAAACTCGGGACATAAAGACAATTAATTAACTCTAAGCTAGAATTTTCAAAATTCAATTTAACTACTCCCACTACTTCTACTGACACTCTTGTAGTGTCGCCCGAGTAGATATCCAATTCACATTCTCTAAGCTTCTGGGTTACTTGGAACCCTTGCAAAGAATTACAAACATGGTCAGTGGCACCTTAATCCACACACCAAGTATCTGTGGGAATCGTCACTAAACATGTCTCAGTAATTAAGGCAGAATTTATCGTACTTATAAGCTTTGGACAATCCGCTTTCCAATGTCCCGTCTTATTGCACTTGAAGCACTTGTCTTTCGACTTCTTCTTTGCAATACATGGCTTAGGCCCAATTTGCGTTATTTGAGCTATTCCCTCGAGCTTCCTCTTCTTCTTTCTAGCCTCAGGCTCAGAAGAAAATTCTGAAGCTTCGACTGCGACTAAAGCTCACTTCTTCTCTTGAAGAAGACTTTTAGCCACCATCAACTCTGCCAAGAGTTCGGATGAACTCCACAACATCTTACTTATGTTGTAGTTCAACCGAATCCGCTCATAGCTTTGAGGCAAGCTCCGGAGGACAATATCGGTTTTGGTTTCACCAACGATTTCGCCTCCCACTACCTCAACTTTGTTGATGTTACTAATCATGTCAATGACATGATCTTTCACGGGAGCGCTCTCAGCCTTAAGGACAATGTCCAAGTTACGACTTCCATTGACATTATTAGTTCCAGTTATATTGTTTCTTTTCAAAATAGCAGCTAAGGGGTTGAATGCCATACCGATTAAACTGAAAATAAATAAACAATGTTTCAGTTATATATGCTTAGAATTTCAAAAAAAATTCTAATCAATTATTAACTTCCCTCAAAACAATAATCATTATCCACCAACATCTCATCCACCGGGATTCTCCCAAGCCACGCAGTGTGGACGTTTACGCTAACCCACATTCGTTTGAGAAAAACCAAGTTCATTAACTACACTATCTGACCAACGATCTTTTGATCAATGTAGCTAATAGTCGGTGCTTTCAGCCGTACAAGAAAGCAGCGTAACCTCGTGGGAGGAATACTGATGATCGTGCACTAAGTGTATGCCATTACCTGACTTCTAAGTTTGTTACCTCAGGATAGTACGCCTCAGATGGAGAGGGTGTCGCATTTCTCCTATTTAAACTCGCTCTAGACATCTTACTCAGAAGTTCATAGTCTAGCGATCTCGGGGCTGGACTCATCCGAATGGAGGAAGGCCCTAATGCCAACACGCAAGCCCACCCACATCGCATATGAACCCGTAATGGTGGCCATAGGGATATTAACCAACCCGCTCCCACTTAGATTTCCAAATTGAGGGTTTTTCCAGTTTTAAAATGCAATTAACTAACCTAAGTTATATGCAACCATAAAACCAGACATGCTTTAATTCATGCATCTAAAATACAGCATAAAAATAAAGCATAAAAGTTAAAACAATAAATACGGGAAATAAATACGAAAAATAAATTTCCCGACTATTATGATTTTAATTGCTTCCATCCTTTGCCTTGATCTCATGTCCCGTCACGTCACTCGATGGAGAGAGTCTTAAACTTCAAAAAATGAAAACTGGAGGAAAAATGGGCCAAAAACAGCCCGAACGGCCCGAACGGGCCGCCCGTGCAGCAGCACGGCCCGAGGGCAGCACCGCCTGCGCTCACAACCCGCACGGGCCGTGGGCGCGGCCCTGCGTGCGCTCTGCCTGCGAGCACTGCCTACGCGCCCTGCGCGCGCCCAGCAGCAAGCGTGCAGCAGCTGCTGCGCTCAGCAACTGCTGCGCGCTGCTGCCTGCCGGTGGCTGCTGCTGCCGACAGTCGTTGCCGGCGCCGCCTCCTGCCGCCATCTCCTCCTTCGTTTTTTCCCACACTATTTGGTCTTCTTGCAATTCGTTCTGGGTTTTCCTGGGTTTCTACGAATTCACGATAACCCAAAACCCACGAATTCAAGTCGCCCACCATAACACCTTTCGATTACAAAAAAAAAAAAAATCAATTTTCCTACCACAAGGCTTTCTAGGAAAATTAAAGAATCGAAATTACAGAGAAAAAATCCTACTACAGATTTAATCTAACCCTACACGGCTTCCAGCACGTGGTTATTCTATTACAAACATTCATAACAAAATTAAATCCGGATATGTCCCAGAGTTTAATTAAAACCCATACAAACGTAACCATAATAGTCCGGATTCTAAACCACCTGCAAATAAAACCATGTAATAAATCGAACAAGTACCAAAACCACCTAAACCAGGCTCTGATACCAATCGAAAGAAATTGCCATATAGGATCTGTGTTTGCACTTGCTCAATTTACCACGCAACAAAAATTTCTAATTAAAGCGGAACCTTAGAAAGTTACCTTTGAAGCGTGCACATGGTGATTCTCTTGTATGCCTCAAAAACTAAGACCTCTTGTTATGTGGGCAACAATCTAGAAGTCAATTGATCAGCAACTCACCACAATCAACCTGCTGAAAAAATTCAGCACCTCCGCACCTAGCACGTACTGCAAACGCACTACCCGGAGAGAGAGAAAGCAACACACGGGGCTAGCAAAGGAGGACTAAAATTTCGGCCACTTGAAGGAAATAAACCAGCTGCCTATTGCTTAAAAATTCGTTCTTGAGAGAGAAAGAAATTTCTCTCTCTAGAAGTTTATCTCTCTAGATTCTTGAATAATGAATCTATTGAATTGTGTATCTTGAATGACTAATCCCTTGTCTATTTATAGAGTTACAAGAGAGACCCCAAGTTGGTTTAGGATTGGTCTTTCTAATGAGTTTAGGTAATGAATTAGTTTCCAAATCTAATTAGGCAACCAATCTGATAGGATAAACCAAATCCTACTAGATTTCCTAATCTTTAGGATTTCCTAATTCCAATTGAAACTTAAGACTTAATTAATTAATTAAATAATTCCACTTTGTTAATTACTTAATTAACCCTTAGGAATTAATTAAATAATTCTACTTTGTTAATTACTGAATTAACTCTTAGGAATAATTAACCAATTAATTAATTAAATCTACCAATTCAATTAACCCATTACAAAATTAATCGTACCACTAACGGATTAATTTTGGCACTACCATCCTACACCAGAATTGCTTCTGGAACAACTTAATTAAATTATATTCATTAATCTCCCCACATCAAAGATATAGTGCTCGTTAATTATAAATTAATTTACTGATAAATTAATTAATTAACTTCTTTAATTCCGAGACTAGTACCACTCGACCTTTTTACTATACCGGACATAAGTCCACCGGCCGGGTTTAGTATAATAAACATTTCGAGCTAATCTCAGAAGCACCATCACCCCGGACGCACCGGTACCTGGTTTCCTTTCGACTAGCAGCAGCACACCAACTAACTAAACACGCGTACCCAACCCAACGAGACTATTGGCCACATTTGACCTCACCCATTGGCAGATCAAAGTACACTATGTCTAATCCTCATGCCCGCTCGAGTCTAGGGATTTGGAGATAGAATACAAGGATCGATTTGTCTATTAAATCAGTACAAGACAAATCATTCCTAAAGGTCAAGTTCAATATGCCCCGGGCATATCTATATGATTCAATTAGTTTAGACAAACCAATTATCCGAATCACATAATAACCTAAACTGACAGTTTGTCCAAAGCTGTCTCGGTTACGAACCTCATTTATATATTATGTCTTTCAACCAATGATGAGATCTACTGTGTCACACCAGACACCTCATCATCTACTTACATAATATAAATGGACGATTAATGCACAACAAGATATGACTGAAACACAAATCGATATATTAATCTAGGAAACTGTACAATACAAGCATAGCTTATGTATTCTACTCCAACATTACAAACCTCATTTATATATTGTGTCTTTTAACCAATGATGAGATCTACTGTGTCACACCAGACACCTCATAATCTAATTACATAATATGAGTGGACGACGTATGCACAACATATAAATCGATATATTAACCGGGAAAAAATATAATACAAGTATAGCTTATGCATTCAAACCTAACAATCACCCACTAATACTTAAGCTGTGCTTTAAGAATATAACTACATTTAATCTGCTTACAATGCCAACGGCATAACAAATATCAGGCCTCGTACACAACATAGCATACATGAGACTTCCTACTGCCGAAGCATAAGGAACTGTTTTCATGGCCTCTATCTCTTCAACAGTCTTAGGAGACTGTTCTTTAGACAGATGCACTCCGTGTCTAAAAGGTAGAAAACCTTTCTTGGGGTTCTGCATGTTAAAACGGGCTAGAATCGTATCTATGTATGAAGCTTGAGAGAGCGTAACGAACGTTTCCTACGATCTTGAATTATCTTGTTCCCAATGATATGTCCTGCTTCTCCTAAGTCTTTCATATCAAATTGTTTGGACAGTCATGCCTTTACGTCTGATAACACTATCTTATTGTTCCCAATTAGTAAGATATCATCCACGTAAAGCATAAGAAACACCACCCCGTTTCCATCACGTCTGCGGTATACACATTGCTCATCCGGGCATTGAGTAAATCCGTAAGATTGGATCACTTCATCAAACCGGATGTTCCATAATCTGGATGTCTGCTTAAGTCCGTAAATGGTCCTCTTAAACCAGAAAACCTTATGCTCTTGGCCTTTTTCAACGAATTCCTCTGGTTGCTATATGAAGATGGTTTCCTCAAGGCTTCCATTAAGGAAAGCTGTCTTGACATCCATCTATCATATCTCATAATCTAAATGAGCAGCTATAGCCAAGAGAATCTGGATTGGCTTAAGCATGGCCCCCGGGGAGAATGTTTCCTCATAATCGATTCCCTCTTTCTGAGTATACTTGTTCGCCACAAGCCTAGCTTTAAAGGTTTCAACATTTCTCTCAGGTCCTCTCTTGCGTTTGTAGACCCACTTACATCCAATGGGTTTGAACCCATTAGGCAGGTCCACAAGCTCCCAGACTTGATTGTGGTCCATCTACCCCATCTCGGATATCATTGTTTTTTGCCAAGATTCTGCATATTTATCTCGGAAAGCCTCATTGTAATTTACTGGGTTAGGCTCAGGCGCACCTGGGATTAGGTCTGATGCCTCTCCCATGCCAATGAACCTGTCGGGCTGTCTCATAACCTTCTCACTACGATGAGACACCACCTGTGTAGGCGCATCATCTGTGATATCTTGTGTAGTGTGTGGTGTATCTACTTGTGCTGGTGCATCAGGATTATCATATTGTTTCCTAATCTTTTCTAGTACTATATTGCTCTTGGGCTTGTGATCTAGAATATAGTCTTCCTCTAAAAATCTGGCGTTAGTGTAACTATCACATTCTGATCTTTAGGACTATAGAACAGACCACCTTTCATTCCCTTATGATATCCTACAAACAGCATTACTTCCGTTCTTGCATCAAACTTAGCCGCATCTGTCTTAAGCACATGTGTTGGGCAACCCTGAATTCTCAGTTGTCTTAGACTGGGCTTGCGCCCGTTCCACAGCTCTGACGGGGTTGAAGGCACGATTTTAGATGGTACAAGATTAAGGATGTACACTGCAGTTTCTAAGGCATATCCCCAGAATGAACTCGACAAATCACTATAGCTCATCATTGATCTAACTATTTCCATGAGAGTTCGGTTCCTTCTTTCTGCTACACCGTTCTGCTGTGGTGTGCCGGGTAGAGACAACTGAGACTGAATTTCGACCTCTTAAAGGTATTCTCGAAATTCATGGGACAGGTACTCACCCTCACGATGTGATCGCAGTGTCTTGATACTTTTACCATGACGGTTCTCCACATCTTCCCAATACTCTTTGAATTTACTAAAGCATTCAGATTTGTGGCGCATTAGGTAAATATATCCTTACTGGTAGTAATCATTTGTGAATGTCACAAAATACTCAAACCCACATCGTGCTTAGACAGACATTGGTCCACACAAGTTAAAGTGAACCAACTCTTATACTTCTTTGGATCTATAACCTTTTGGTTTAAAAGGTCTCTTGGTCATTTTACCTTCCAAGCAGGATTCGCAGGTTGAATAACTATTAATTTCTAATGAACTTAAAGGTCCATCATTGACTAACCTCTGAATCCTACTAAGGTTTATATGACCCAGCCTGAGATGCCAAAGATAGGTTTAATTCATTTCAGAAGGTTCTTTCCTCTTATTAGTGTTAGATGATGTGCCATTTATCTCTATGTTTTACACAACAGGGGAGTTTGATTTAATTATAAACAAATTATCATCTAATGAACTAGAACAAATAAGTTTCTCATCTTTTCTAATAACAACAGAATCATCAGAACAAATAAAATTATAACCATTCTTTAAGAGTTTAGAAACTGAAATAAGGTCCTTTCTAATACTCGGTACATAAAGACAATTAACTAACTCGAGCCTAGAATTTTCAAAACAAGGCTAACTACTCCCACTGCTTCTACTGACACTCTTGTAGTGTCGCCCAAGTAGATATATAGCTCACATTCTCTAAGCTTCCGGGTTATTTGGAACCCCTGCAAAGAATTACAAACATGGCAAGTGGCGCCTGAATCCACACACCAAGTATCTGTGGTGATCGCCGCTAAACATGTCTCAGTAATTAAGACAGAAACTATCGTACCTTTAAGCTTTAGATAATCTAATTTCCAATGTCCCGTTTTACCGCACTTAAAGCATTTACCTTTATGCTTATTCTTCTTTGCGATATCTGGCTTGGTAGCATGTTTCTTGGCATTCTTCTTCTTGTTGTTCTTGCCTTTAGGCGCAAAAGAGCAGCTTGAAGCCTTTACTGTGACCAAAGCTTGCTTCTTCTCATGGAAGATCCTTTCGGTCGACACCAATGTTGTTAGGAGCTCGGGTAGAGTATACACTCTTTGGTTCATGATATAGTTGACCCGAAACTATTCAAAACTAGAGGGCAAGCTCTGGAGGATGATATCGGTCTGGCTCTCTGGATCAATCTCAGCTACTAACACCTTTATCTCATTGATGTTTCTGATCATGTGAAGGACATGATCTCTCACCAACGAGCCCTCACCCATTTTGGTATTCATGATCTTTCTCATGGCTGCTTGTCTAGCTCTCCTTCCTTGACGAGCAAACATCTCTTGTTGGAGTAGAATACATAAGCTATGCTTGTATTATACAGTTTCCTAGTTTAATATATCGATTTGTGTTTCATATTTTGTTGTGCATGTTTATGTCCATTTATATTATGTAAGTAGATGATGAGGTGTCTGGTGCGATACAGTAGATCTCATCATTGGTTGAAAGACATAATATATAAATGAGGTTCGTAACCGAGACAGTTTTGGACAAACTGTCGGTCTAGGTTATTATGTGATTCAGATAATTAGTTTGTCTAAACTAATTGAATAATATAGATATGCCCGGGGCATATTGAACTTGACTCTTAGGAATGATTTGTCTTGTACTGATTTAATAGACAAATCGATCCTTGTATTCTATCTCTAAATCCCAAGAGGCATGAGGATTAGACATAGTGTACTTTGATCTGCCAATGGGTGAGGTCAAATGTGGCCAATAGGCTCGGTGGGTTAGGTGCGCGTGTTTAGTTACTTGGTGTGCTGCTGCTTGTCGAAAGGAAACCATGTACTGGTGCGTCCGGGGTGATGGTGCTCCCGAGATGAACTCGAAATGTTTATTATACTAAACCCGGCCGGTGGACTTATGTCCGGTAAGTAAAAAGGTCGAGTGGTACTAGTCTCAGAATTAAAAAAGTTAATTAATTAATTTATCAGTAAATTAATTTTAATTAACGAGCACTATATCTTTGATGTGGGGAGATTTAATGAATATAATTTAATTAAGTTGTTCCGGAAGCAATTATGGTGTAGGATGGTAGTGCCAAAATTAATCCGTTAGTGGTACGATTAATTTTGTAATGGGTTAATTGAATAGGTAGATTTAATTAATTAATTGGTTAATTATTCCTAAGGGTTAATTCGGTAATTAACAATGTGGAATTATTTAATTAATTCCTAAGGATTAATTAAGTAATTAACAAAGTGGAATTATTTAATTAATTAATTAAGTCTTAAGTTTCAATTGGAATTAGGAAATCCTAGAGATTAGGAATCCAGTAGGATTTGGTTATCCTATCAGATTGGTTGCCTAATTGGATTTGAAAACTAATTCATTACCTAAACCCATTAGGAAGACCAATCCTAAACCAACTTGGAGTCTCTCTTGTAACTCTATAAATAGACAAGGGATCAGTTATTCAAGAAACACAATTCAACAATTAATCCACAGGATTTCTAGAGAGAGAAAATTCTAGAGAGAGAAAACTTTCTCTCTCCAAGTCGAATTTTCTTAAGCAAATTGCGGCTGGCCTCTTGATTATTTGACCGAAATTTTGGCCTTATTTTGCTAGCCTCGCGTGTTGCTTTCTCTCTCTCCGGACAGTGCGTTTGCAGTACGTGCTAGGTGCGGAGGTGCTGGATTTTTCTGGCAGGTGGAGTTGTGGTGATAGCTGATCAATTAACTTCTAGTTCGTTGCCCACACAACGTGAAGTTACAGTCTTGAGGCATACAAGAGAATCACCAAGTCACGCTTCAAAGGTACTTTTCTAAGATTCCGCTTTAATAGAAATTTTTGGTTGCGTGGTAAATCGAGCAAGTGCAAACCCAGATCCTACAAAAATCTTTCATCTCTCTCAGGTAAGCCATCATGTTAAAGGCAGAGACTGTGGGATGAAGCTGATGGTGCAGAACATTAGACACAGAGGCCAGAATGTAACATCGCGTCATCTCATCGGCTTTTCTTCATCTCGTAGAGGCATCCCTATCCTCTTGAAGAGAATCATCATTAGGCACATCTGGACAGACTTTGCTGAGCACAAACTTATACTACTCAGCCGTCAGGACGATGCCCAAATTTCGACTCCAGTCGACATAATTCGGACCGGTAAGTTTGTTGTCTTTAAATATTGTAGCTAAAGGATTGAATGCCATATCGAAGACTGTAGATTAAATAAACAGACAATGTTTTAGTATTAAGCACAGAATTTTCGAATTCATGCAATTATTGATTTCCCTCAAAATTATAATTTAAACCACCGACATCTCATTACCGGGATTCTCGTATGCCACGATAGTGTGGACGTTTACACTAACCCACATTCGTTTGAGAAAAACCAAGTTTATTAACTACACTATCTGACCAAACGACCTGTTGATCAATGTAGCTAATAGTTAGTGCTTTCAGCCGTACAAATAAGCAGCGTAACCTCGATGGGAGGAATACTACAAATCGTACACTAAGTGCATGCCATTACATGACTTCTGAGATTGTTACCTCAGGATAGTGCCTCAGATGGAGATGGTATTGCATTTCTCCTAGTTAAACTTACTCTAGTCATCTTATGTAGAAATTCATAATCTAGCGATCTTGTGGTTAGACTCATCCGATATGGAGGAAGGCCCTAATGCCAACACGCAAGTCCACCCACATCACATATGAACTCGTAATGGTGGCCATGAGGATACTAAACAAACTCGCTTCCACTTAGATTTCTAAATTGATGGTTTTTTTCAATTTTAACATGTAATTAACTAATCTAAAATTATGTGCAAACATAAAACCATCATGCTTTAAAATTATGCATCTAAAATACAACTTAAAAATTGAAGCATAAAAATTTAAAACTATAAATTCGGGAAATAAATACGTAAAATAAATTTCCTGACTATTATGGCTTTAATTGTTTCCATTTTTTGCCTTGATCTCGTGTCCCGTCACTTTACTCGATGAATTGAGTCTTGAAAAATAAAGTTTTCAAAAAAAAAAAAAAGAACCCCAGAGAAAAAACGGGCCGCACGCGCGGGCCAAACGGGCCATGCGCTGCTGCTGCTGCTGCTACGTGCCTACGCAGCAATTTGCGGTGTTGTGCAGCGGCAGCGCTGCCGGTGCCAGCCTACGGCTTCTACTGGTGATTTGTCACCGGCGCCGCTGCCCACCTCCAACTCCTTCTTCGCTTTTTCTATGCTACATGGTCTTCTTGCAATTCCTTCTTGGTTTTCTTGATTTTCTACGAATTAAAGATAAACCAAAACGTACGAATTCAAGTCGCCCACCATAACACCTTCGATTACAAAATAAATTTTTCCTACTACAAGGCATTTAGGAAAATAAAATTGAAATTACATAGAAAAAATCCTACTACAGATTTGATCTAATCTTACACAGCTTCCACCACGTGATTTTACTATTACAAGCATTCATAAAAACCAAAAACCGGACATGTCCCGGGGTTTAATTAAAAAACCATACAAACGCAACCATAATAGTCAGGATTTCTAAACCACCTGCAAATAAAACCATGTGATAAATCGAATAAGCACAAAACCCAAAACAGGCTCCGATACCAAATGAAAGATTATCTGCCCGGGCCCGGTCAAAAATTCACTTTCGTGCTACGCATTCCTGAATCGGAATTCTAGACCAGACTTAGACTCTAACACAATCGCTATTCCAATCCTTTTTTGAAATAACATTGTGCAGGATCTTGGTTTACACTTATTTGATTTATCATGCAACAAATAAATTCTTAATTAAAATGGAAGTATAAGAATTACCTATTGAAGCTTAAACTCAGGTGATCGCTTGTATGATTCAAGACTAGGATTGAACGTTGTGTGGGCAATGATCCAACGAACCAATGATCAACAACTCAACACAAAAGAACTCGCCGGAATAAACCAGCTACTGCCTTACGCGCCGCGGCCCGGGAAGTCCAAACGCTGCCGCCGAAAAATAATCCGAGCACCGCCGCTGCCTAGGAGTCTGAGCCGCCGGCCAAGAAGAGAGAAATCCGACTTCAAGAGCTTGAATTTTAATTCTCTCTCTAGGATTTTATCTCTCTAGTTTTCTTGTCTTGAAAACTTATGAATTGTGTGTTATAGAATTGCTAATCCCTTGTCTATATATAGAGTTACAAGAGAGACCCCGAGTTGGTTTAGGATTGGCCTTCCTAATGGGTTTTGGTAATTAATTAGTTTCCAAATCCAATTAGGTAACTAATCTAATAGGATAATCCAAATCCAATTAGATTTCCTAATATCTAGGATTTTCTAATTCTAATTGAAACTTAAGACTTAATTAATTAATTAATTAATTCCACTTTGTTAATTACTTAATTAATCCGTATCAATAATTACATAATTAACCCTTAAAAATAATTAATTAATTAATCCCTTAGAAATAAATAAATAATTAATTAATTAATTCTACTTATTCAATTAACCCACTACAAAATTAATCGTACAACTAACGGATTAATTTTGGTACTACCATCCTACATCAGAATTGCTTCCGGAACAACTAAATTAATTTATTCTTTAATCTCCCCACATCAAAGATTTAGTGCTCTTTAATTTATTAATTTATTGATAAATTAATTAATTAACTTCTTTGATTCCGAGATTAGTACCACTCCACCTTTTTACTATACCGGGCATAATTCCACCAGCCGGGTTTAGTAGAATAACCATAACGAGCTCATCTCGGGAGCACCATCACCCCGGACGCACCTGTACATGGTTTCCTTTCGACAAGCAGCAGCACACCTAGTAACTAAACACGCGCACCCAACATACCGAGACTATTGGCCACAAATGACCTCACCTATTGGCAGATCAAAATACACTATGTTTAATCCTCATACCCGCTTAAGTATAGGGATTAAGAGATAGAATACAAAGAACGATTTGTCTATTAAATCAGTACAAGACAAATCATTCTAAATGGTCAAGTTCAATATGCCCCGGGCATATCTATACGATTCAATTAGTTTAGACAAACCAATTTTCCGAATCACATAATAACCTAAACCGACAGCTTATCCAAAACTGTCTCGGTTACAAATCTCATTTATATATTATGTCTTTTAACCAATGATGAGATCTACTCTATCACACCAGAAACCTCACCATCTAATTACATAATATAAATGGACGATGTATGCACAACATATAAATCAAAACATTTAAATTGATATATTAACTAGGAAAAAGTATAATACAAGCATAGGTTATGTATTCAAACCTAACAATTCTGCTTCAGCAGAAGAAAAACCTGCGATCGTGATCAAGAACTGCGACCAAAAATAAGAAATTCGATGAACACCACCAAAAAATACCAAGAGTCCACCGCCGAAAGACCTTCGACGGAAAAAACCAAAGAACACAGAAAACTACAAGAAAAATCTTGCCAATAACACCCCCAGGAATATCGCCATGGGAATCGAACTAAGAAACCAACGAAACTGGATCGACCATCGGGAATATCGCTTCCGATTGAGAACCCAAGAACACCGCTGGGACAACCGTGGCTGAAATCACACAAATTTGGTGACAGAAAAGAACAAAACTCAAGAAAGCACCAAAAACCAAGAATTGCCGCCGACAAAATAATAAACTTGGTTAAAAATCAAGAATTGTCACCGACAAAATAATTATACTATGGGAAAACAAGTTGGATATACTGCCAGATCAGATAAACAGGCCCAAAATATGGGCAAACAAACCGGATATACTGTCAGATCAAATAAACAGACCCAAACTATGGGCAAACAAACCGGATATACTGCCCGATCAACTAGACAGGCCCAAACCTGCTCTGATACCATGACAAAATATGACAATGAATTTTGTACAAAGCATATATTTCATTGATGTATAAACAAGTATTTATAGTTACAACGATTAAAACCAAGTTTGTGAGTTTTCGATGTGGGGTTGAAACTAGTTTCCTAATCCTAGAAGAACAGAAAATAGTAAACTACTATATTTACAAGTATGCTAAATATAGTAATACAATTCTTTCGAGAGTGGTTTTTGTTTATTCATAAGAGCTTGATCGAATTTTTTGTTTTTGTTGTAAATTCTTTAGCAAAAGGCTTAGAATGGGAAAAATAGCTACTGATGGTTATGATGATTGGACACATGCTAGTACAATGCTCAAGGAACATGAGAATAGTACAAAACATTTTAAAAATATGGCAACTTGGTATGATTTGCATCTTAGACTCTAAAAGAATGAGACCATTGACAAAGTGGCATTAGAACAACTTGGAAAAGAAAAAGATAATTGGAATAATGTATTGCTTAGAATCATCACAGCCGTGAAATTCCTTGCAAAACATAACTTACCATTTCGTGGTACTAATGATAGACTATATAAAAATAGTAATGGAAATTTTTTAGGCGTAATTGAAATGTTATGTGAATTTGATCCCATTATTCAAGAGCATTTTCGGTGAATTAAAAATGAGGAAATTCATTTTCATTACCTTGGTCCTAGAATTCAAAATGAATTAATACTTTTACTTGGTTCTACAATTAAGTCTGAAATCATCAAGAATATTAAACAAGCAAAGTACTTCTCAGTCATACTTGATTATACTCAGATGTGAGCCATCAAGAGCAAATGTCTCTTATAATTAGATATGTTAATATGTCATCTAGTCCTATTACTATTTAGGAATCCTTTTTAGGATTTCTGAATATGAATGATACCACAGGTCAAGGACTTTTTGATGTTTTACAGACTGAATTAAATGAAATTAGTCTTGACATAGTTGATGTGAGGGAACAAGGATATGATAACGGGTCAAATATGAAAGGTAAGCATCAAGGAGTACAAAAAAAACTGTTAGATATAAATCCAAGATCATTTTACACTCCTTGTGGCTATTATAGTCTTAATTTAACCTTGTGTGATATGGCCAATATTTGTGGTAAAGATAGAGATTTTTTTGGCATCATACAATGCATTTATACTATATTTGCACACTCTACAAAAAGATGGCAGATTTTGAAAATAATGTTGAACACCTTACTCTTAAACCATTGTCATCTACTTGTTGAGAGAGTCGTGTTGAGAGTGTTAAAGCTATAAGAAAACAAATGCTTGAAATACGTGAAACTTTACTTCAAGTGGCAGAAACTAGTGATAATGATATCAAGGCACAAAGTGAAGCTAAATCTTTAGCAACAAATGAGCTTGGTGACTACGAGATTTTGGTGGTAATTATTATTTGGTTTGAAATATTATGTGAAATTAATGTGGTTAGTAAACACTTGCAGTCAAAAGGCATGCTTACTGATGTTGCTATGGAAAATATAAAGGGATTGATTTCTTTTTTTGAGTGGTATAGAGAAACTGGCTTTGAAAATGTTTTGAATGTTGCTAAAAATATTGCCATGGAAATGAGCATTGATTCCATTTTTCCTCAAATTAGAAGGAAAAGATTTTCATATGAGAATTCAGATGACATTCAAAATACGGTTCGACAATCCCCAGAGGAGTCCTTTAGAGTTAATTATTTCTTATATATTGTTGATCAAGCTATTGTTTCTTTTAATAAGAGGTTTGAGCAATATCAAGAATACAAAAAAAAAAAAAAAAAATTGGGTTTTTGTTTACTTCTCATAAGTTGTAGTCACTTGATGATGCAAGTTTGCTATCCCATGTACTTATCTTGAGTCTGTTCTTAAGAACAATGGGAAATCAGATATTGATGGAAAAGAATTGTATGTGGAGTTGAAATTATTAAGAGAATTCTTGCATAATGAAAAAATGGGGCCATTAGATAGTTTAAGGTTTGTGAAATGTAATATTTTTCCTAATGTTATTATTGCTTATAAAATTTTTTGACTATTCCTGTGAAAGTTGCAACTGCGGAGAGAAGTTTTTCCAAGTTGAAATTGTTGAAGACCTATATGTCACAGGAGAGGCATAATGGGATAGCATTGGTAGCAATTGAGAATGATATTTTGGAGAAATTTGATAGTTATAAAGAGTTGACTGACGATTTTGCTTAAACGAAAACTCGAACGATGGAATACCCCTCATAAACCATCCCCCATCCAAATTGTGAATTCCCCATAGAAGATAGTAGAAATGCGAAACCTTTTGATGGGAACCTGGATAAGGACCCAAACCTCTAAAAAATGGGATCCTCTAGTCAATATTGTTGGTTCTATGACGAGAAATAGTACACAGAAGATGCAAGAGGCCTTGCAACTTATTATTGAAAAAGCCCAACAATAAGCCCAAAACCCAATTACCACTCTTCGAGCCCAAGATCGTAAGTCTGACTTGTTCTACGGAAGATAGCCTTGAAGAGAAGAGTAATTGGAAACTTGAACCCAAATAAAGGAGAAGAATTGAGCTAAGATTGGACAAGACATTGTGAGAGTCCAAGTTCGATAGAGGCTCAAGAAATTCACCTCCCTTTCCCTCTACCAATAGCATTGTTATTTACCTTTCACAGTTCGAGAAGGTTTTGTACGTTTATCCTTTCACCGTCCAATTAGGCACCCCAAACACACGAGTTCGGGAGACTGTTTGAACCAATTGAAAACTTTTTGTGTTTAAGCCTTCATAATTCTATTTCTAATGGTCTAAATTTTAGGTTGAACTTTAACCCTTGTTCCGGTGCGAGAATTAGAACCCCTCATAAACCATCCCCCCATTCAAATTGCGTTGACTACCAAATCCAATGAATTGTCCCTATTGTGTTGATTTTCCACTGAATCAATTCAATAAACCCTAGATAACGAAAGTATAGTTAGAAAGATCATGCAACCTTTAGGACTTATTCAAAAATATCTCAATCCGATAGTCTCGCTACCATTAGTAATCTGTCTCCCTTGAAGAAACGTCATCAATTTGGTATCAAAGCAAATGTCGTATCTTTCTCTTCTCTTATCTAGTATCTTTTTTTTATTATTTGTTTTGTGTCTTTCTGACAAAAAAATTAACATTTTTCAAGTCTACACCCCTCTGAAAAACACAATCCCCTACGCAGTCCTTAGGAACTAACTGTTTTTAATGTTTTCATGTCTTTTTGTGATTTTTATTTTTTGTTTGTCTAGTACTCCCCCCATAGGTTTCGAAACTCTATCTGTATCATTCTAGTGGAAGAAAATTCATTTTTTAACCCGGAACCCTCTCCCACAGAAAAACACCAGAACCCCTAAAAAACTAACGTTTGATCTGTTTTTCTGTTCTTTTTGAGTCTAATACTAGTTTCGAATTTTTTTTTTCAAATTTTAATATATTAATTTTTTAATAATAATGTGGGATTGACTACCCGTTTATTTATACAAATTTAAAATCACAAAGAAATAAGGGCAATACCCCTTACTACTCTGTAAGCCTCTAGGATCAAAACTGAACTGTCCTATACAAGATAAATTCTACGAATTACCGTATAAAACTCAGACAAATGGATCAACGAAAGTGATGGGGCGGACGGTGAATGCGCACCGAACGCCGTGTTGGCACCAGTGATGAGGAATCTAAAAGCTTCTTAGGGCGTCCTTTTTTATATCGTGCCTGAGTAAAATTCTCCTCAAGAAATGAATATTGATCTGGGAATTTATCATAATAATAAAAAACATCATGTAATTCATACATTCCTGGCGGAGGGTATGAATAAATGAAATCAGAGTCAATATAGTCTCCCATGACTGGGTTCTTCGTTTGAAATTGTAGCTCTCCTAGTCTGGGATGTTCAACAGGAACCTCAATTGATGGCTGCTGTTGCAGTACGAACGGCTATCCTAGGACGTCCTTGACTGGGATTGAAATTGGGCTCCGAACTGGGGTAGGAATTTCTTCAGCTGCAAATGTATTTTCCACATACCCAACATCTGAAGGGCTGTTTGCTTGGGAGACATGCAAAAGTGGGTGCTGCACAGAAGTTTGTGGCACCAACTCCACAAGTGGTGGAAGATCTAAAACTTTGTTAACTTCCTTGGCCACTATTTCGGTGTTATATTCAACATCATCCTCAATTGTCTCAATTGGCACCATATCTTGGGACTAATGCACAACTAGATTATCCTGGACTAGGGATTCATGCACCGCAAATCAAGAGAGGATTTTCAACTAAAGGTAGCATGGGTTGCGAAACTAAATTGACCGCCGCTGATTTTTCAACATTATCCTCTATATTTTCAACTAAAGCTGATTTTTCCGGATTTATTGAAACGTCCCTCGATTTAGATTTTTCCACTACAGGGACAACCTCTTTTTCCAATGCAAACACGCATGAGGGACCTCCTTTGTGTAAAATCTGTAAGGTATTGTGGACTTATTATATTATGATTAGTGGCATATTGCATTGCTATCGATAGTGATTTAATTAAGTGATTTTTGTTAGGACCTTTGTTGGTGTGGTCTAAATAGGCATAGACTCAAATTAGCTTGGTGCCTATTCTGTGATGGGTAGAATAGGAGGACCTGCTATGTAAATATTGTAACTTATATTTACAATGTATATATTGAGGGAGTTCCCAATGTAGAACTCTCGACGGTTCTTTTCTTCCCATTGGGACAGAACACAAAAGGGAGGGTATGTACACTAGAAGCCTACTTCTTGAAGTCTACAACTTGCAGCTCGAATTCTTAGCTTTAGATTATCGCTTCCGCACCATGGAATCAGGTTTCATGTTAATTTAGATTCATTTAGTTTCTTGCAAATGGATTGAGGGCCTAAGGATTTTAACAAGTGGTATCGGAGCACCCCTCAATTCGTCGTTGAGGAAATTTTGGTTTTAAAGCTGTGCTTATGGTTTGAATTCTTGTAAATTCAGCCACGATTTTGGCGATTGAGCCCAAGTTGGAAAACCTAGTTTCTGTTTTTTGATTTGGCCTTCATCATTGTTTCCCGATTTTGGTTTAAATTTCCTCCTTCGGTTTTGGTTTTGAGAAGAAGAAAAATTACCCTGTTTTGATTGCCTTGGCTCCTTCAATTGGTTTTGACGTTGCTGTTGCTGGGTTTTTTATTTTCTCGTTTGAATTTTTTGCGTTTTCACATTTTTCTTCTTTGGAAGGTTTCTTCATTCCTGTTTTGCTTCTAGTTCGGTGTTGAGAATTTTTTGCACAGGCCGCATGTCTTTATTTGGGTTACCACCTCTGGTTTTTGGTTCGCCTCTTTGGTTTTGTTGTCGGCTTTGCTTTCCGATAAAAAATTCTCCATTTTTATTTTCTTGGGACTTTGGTTTTGCTGCCCATTTCGTTCTTGTTCTTCGCTGCATTCGGTATTATGGCGAAGTCATCGACATGGTGGCTCTCAATAAATTTCTGGAGATGCTGGTTGGCGGTGGCGATGACGTTTGGTGTTGGCGGCCGCTGGTAGCGGGGCAGCAAGTGCTGGACGAAGAAGAAGATTTGGGAATAAGGAGGAGGGTTTTTTGGGTTGAGGGCTGAAAAGGATTTTGGGCTAATTTAATTCATTTAGGCTGGTTGCTTATTAATTGTATTGGGCTTGCTCATGTAAAGGTTAATTAAACTGAATTGCTATTTGTATAACAAAATTACTATTTGTATAACAAAAAATGTCCAAAATAACCTTGGAAGCTAAAAAAGACTAATTTGTTGGTAAATTTGGATAGAAAACGCAGTGAATTGCGAATGTAAAGGGCAAGAAACGCTAAACCGTAATGAAAATAAACAAAAAAAAAAATGCTAAAGTATAAAAAAACACCATGAAAAAATGTCAAACCATGATGTTATAGTGGAATGTAAATGTAAAAGTGTGGCGTTTGACTAAAACCAAAACGCTAAAACGTAGCGATAGAGGATTCCAAAATGCTAAAGCATAGCGAGGCAGGTATGTCTCGCTCGTTAAAGTGTAGCCTTATTGTATTTACCGGTTTAAAAAAAAACGAACCCAAAACACCGAACAATCCATATTTTGCCCAAATCAAACGCAAGAACCATAAAAAAAAATCGAAAAACACGAAATCTTTTATACAATCCGGACGAAATTAGCGAAATGGACGCGGGAGGTGGTGAATCTTCTAGAGGTCATGGCGCGGGCAAAGGTCCAATGTATATTCGGGTAAAAATCCTTCAACATTTTAATATTTTGTCAAATTCATTTCGCACAATTATGAACGCATGGATCTGTTGTATTTGGATAAAAAAAGCGTTGTTGTTCAGCGTTCGTTAGGTTAGAAAACTCTTGTTTGTGATGTTTTGGTATATGTGAAACGCTAATCTGATGCGTTTCGGCCTTGGTCAAACGTAATTCGTATGTGTTCGAGCGGTAAATAAATGCGAGAGCGTGGCGTTTTAGTATGATGATAACGCCGATCGGCAGAGTTTTTGTTGTACTAAAACTCAATGGTTCGGCGTTTGACAGAGATTCCAACGCTACGTATCTGCGTTTGATTGGTAGTCAAACGCTAATAGGTGGCGTTTGACTCTCTGTCAAACGTTAGTTTATAGTGTTTGACCGTTGGTCAAATCTTTTATGTGACGTTTTATATGTATTTTAAGTTTTATTTAATATAAATTATTTGTGTATTAATATATGTGATATAAATATTTTTCAGGGTGGCGGTAAGGTAAAACTGCGTGTTCCTCCTCCCCCTGTTGAGGATAGACAGTGTCCGACAGCTTCTGCCAGGAGGCAGAAAGTACCATCGAGGAGACCATGAGGTGGAGGTAGAGGTGGAGTTGAGGGTGGAGTTGGAGGTGGAGGTACAGGTGGATATCAGGGTGGAGTTGGAGTTGGCGGTAGAGGTGGAGGGAGAGGTAGGGGTGGAGGTAGGGGTGGAGTTAGAGGTGGAGATGGAGAGAGAGGTGTAGGTGGAGGTCGGAGTGGAGGCGAGTCATCGTTCCAATTGAGGAACGACGACGATGATTTAATTAGTGAGGAGGATACTCTGTTTGAGGAGGAGAAGGAGTAGGATGAGCATCCGAAAGATGAGCATCAGCATCAGGGGGATCGTTCTGCAGGTACACGCTCTAGTACGATAAATTAAGTTATTTATTTGTTAATTTTATTTATTTATTTAATGAATTATGTCGTTATGTAATTGATTTAATTATTTAATTGAATTATTTGTTAATTATTTAATTTATGAATTATGTGTTTATTTATTTGTTAATTTGTTTAGTTAGTTAAATTATGTTTTATTTGTTTATAAATTTTATTAATTATTTAGTTATTTAATTTATGAATTATATGTTTATTTATTTGTTAATTTTTTTAGTTAGTTAAATTATGTTATATTTGTTTATATATTTTATTAATTATTTAGTTATTTAATTTATGGATTATTTATTTATTTATTTGTTAATTTGTTAAAATATGTATAATTTGTTTATTTATTTGCTAACTTGTTTAATTAGTTAAAGTATTTTTTTGTTTATTTATTTAATTAGTTAATTTAATTAGATATTATATTTGTTAAATATAGCAGAACCTAAAAAGTGCAAGAAAGATGACAATAGCTGGTTAGTCACCGGAACGGTTAAGGGTGGCCCTATAGATGCGACTGTTATTCCTAGTTTCTTAGGACACTTCATATCGAGATATAGGGAGAAGGGTACTAGACCCCCTATTAGGTGCCATAATAGGGGTAGTATGTACGATTCAATGGTTAGTTGGGTGTGAGATATGTCACCCCTTGGGACGGATATTCTTAGTCAGACAGGGCTGGGTCATATTCCTAGCATTCTGTTTAGACATATAGACGAGTCGTTGATTTGTGCATTTCTGGAGAGGTGGCAGCCGAACACCAATTCCTTCCACTTACCGTTCGCGCGAGATGACCATCCTGTTCCACGACGTGTGAGAAATTTTGCGCATACCAGTAGATGGTCGGTTGATCGCTCAGCCCACGGATACTGCTACCGTCCTTGCCTACTGCAGAGATTTGCTCGAGATACCTCCGGATCAGCACATCAAAAAGGAGTTATACTAGAATGGGGCATTTTCGACAGAGAGGGTGATAGAGATTTGTAGGCGGCGACCGCTGCCCGACTCGGATGTGACAGCCTTTTTGTGGGCTACTATTGGGACTTGTTTGTTTACAGACAAGAATTCCAATAAGTTCATGTCAGGTCTTGTTTTGGAGATTAGATGAGGGATGGCACAGGTGGGGCAAAATGCATGGGGCACGGCGACGTGAGCGTGCCTATATAGACATTTAGGTGCTGCTAGTAGGCATGGCATGTCAAGCGTTGCGGGATGCTTGACATTGCTATAAACCTGGATTTACGATCATTTTCCTTTATTTAGGAGTAATGCCAGGCCTCTTCTAACGCACCCGATCGGCTGAAAGCGAACAGGTGGACCATCGACGCCCCTCGCAATAAAGAGGATCGGCTGGCCACGTTTCGAGAGGCACTGGATGCCTTGACGTTGGATGATGTAAGTAAATGTTATTTTTTATTAAATATATATATCTATATATCATTTTCCTAAACTTACGAAATGTAATTGCTAATCTATGTTTTATAGGTGATATGGATGCCTTATGGTCACGATGCAGTCACGCGGACTCCGAGGACCCAGTACCTTGGTCTCATTGCTTATCGTGATGACATCGAGCCATATATGCCAGACAGGTGTACGCGCCAGCTTGGCTACATTCAGTGGATTCCCAGAGCATTCATTTCGGCCACGGAGGGTACCTTTAGGGGGTACGTTGGGACGGGGTATGTGGTGCATCACCCTCGGGCATATGCGGAAACCGATTGGTACGCGTACACGTCGACTGGTGCTATATTTTTTATACACCGGCCACAGACCGGTCATGACGTCAGATATAGTGCGTGCGTGGACGACTATCTAGATTGGTTTATGGCCCGCTCACATCCGTACGTTTTGGGCCCCCCACCGGAGCAGGCAGAACCAGTTATACCACGACGGTCAGCCTCAGAATATGTAAGTATTTATTACAAATTTTAAATATTGTTTATTATAATTTTGAAAATCAAGATTTCATATCATTGTGTATATTTTTGTAGTGGGTTGGTGATATGCTCGGAATGCAGAGACAGTTGCTGGATCAGTTGCGGGAGCGAGCACCCGACCTTTATGCTGATTACTTTGATCGAATTGCAGAGTTCGAGCAGAGGTTTGACCGCGCAGATTGAGTGTATGTTGTATGTTTCATACTTATGGCATTTACTTGATGTATTTTATGTAAAACATTTGTGGACACATTTGTTGATTTATATTGCATTTTATGAACAACATGCACCACGTCCAGTACAACTAGCACTACGTCCAAAACAACTAGCACCACGTCCAAAACAACATGCACCACGTCCAAAACACTTGAACCACGTCCAAAATAACATGCACCATGTCCAAAACAACTTAAACCACGTCTAAAACAACTTGAACCACGTTGAAAACAACTAGCACCACGTCCAAAACAACATGCACCACGTCCAAAACAACTTGAACCATGTCCAAAACAACTTGAACCACGTCGAAAACAACTAGCACCACGTCCAAAACAACATACACCACGTCCAGAACAACATGCACCACGTATAGAACAACATAAACCACGTCCATGCATGTGTATTTATACTGATTTGTTTGATTTCAAATAGTGGATGGACAACTATAGTTCACAACTTCAAACAATAATCAAATAATACAATTAGTTCATAACTTCAAACAATAGTCACATAACTATTGGGGTAAAAGTAAAATAAATCATAAAAATGTCGCATAAAACTCTATGCATCAAATTGTTGGGCCATTGGCCGATGGTTGCTTCATTCCAGTGATCTCGCCAAACAGTGTGCAATGGCGGGAGAGGGCAATTATCAAGAACATCTACATGAACATAATGATTACTTTCTACGTGAGCAAGTGCTATCTACCTCTCAGGTCGTGTACCGCCCTCTCCAGCATCCAAAGGTAATATGGTATAATTCGCCATTGGCTCTGAACGGCTGAGGTGAATTACCATGGCATTAGCATGCGTGGTAAGAGGATACAAGTTTATGGGTGTGACCATCCAATAGGCTCTAATACAACTTCTACCTTGATAACATAATCGCCTGAGCACGGCCCCCAGACGATCACCATCAGCAGATATCGCCTCCAAAACTACAAACAAACCTTCATACCTCTGTGGATCCTGACCAATCTTCCCAGCAAGTGCTCTACGAGACAATTTCCAATTATGCTGGCCACCTGAAAGATAACTAGCAATGACTCGGAAGCCACAATGTCCATTACCAATGACGTCCGACCATCCAGTACAGTAAGCTCGGAAAAACAATGGCACACATGGAATATCTTGTCCAAATCTTGGTTTGTCGTGGCAGTAGAAGACTCGAGCAATCCACTATTTTTTTTTCATATACAAGTCAAAAATTGCTAAAACTATAATATTAAAATTCTGAGATTAAATAAACAATCAAATAAAATTATTCAACTTACCCGATGTGAGGGAACAGATGCGTGAGATGGGAGTCGATCTTCATGAACAACGTTTCAAGAGAATTGGTGGAAGAATACAGCCAATCTTTCAATGCAGCATGGGAAGCCTCATCCCTGTTAGTTGCAGTATTCTCAAAGTGTTGAAATGTATCTGTCCAGGCCCTGCAAAATTTCTCCTTATGAATAATCCATGTGTCCTCCAAATAATCAGCAACTGTAGGCTCAATCATTGAGTATTTAACCTTGAATTGCTGCAATAAGAGTTTAAACCTTTTAAATGTGGGAGCCATGATAATTTTCTTCCACCAATTAATGTATATATCAGTAGCTGTGTCCAAATTCCTCCTACCAACATTTGTTTCCAACCAAATAGTAACATCACGCTCAATATGCCATCGACATAACAAGTGTTGGCAGGATGGAAAGTGATCCTTAATAGGCTGCAACAAACCAACTCTCTGTCTAAGACAATAACACTTGGTGCCACATTACTAGGCAACAATTTCCTCAGGTTATTCATCACCCAATCATAAGTTTCTTTTGTCTCATTCTTCACAATAACAAAAGCAATATTGAAGTTCTTATTGGTAGGAGTCATACCAATCATCTCAACGACAGGTATTTTGTACTTGTTGGTCTTGTATCTTGAATCAACCATGACAACCCAATACCATCTGTTGAACAGCTGAATTGATGTAAGATAAGCAATGAATGCATGTGTGATCGCATTAGTGGCCCCATCCGTGATAATCTGAACATAATATTTTTTCTCACGAGCCAAATGCAAAAATAGCTGCACAATATTCCTACCATCCATCCCCTCTTTCTTCATCTCTTCTTTCAAATTGTAAACATTCCTTATGTCTACATTGTCTTCGGGAAACTGTTGATGAATAGCTTCCCAAACGCTTTTTGGCCTCACATTTACAGAAAGCATGTGTTTAGCCTCAGCCTTTGACTCTTTCGAAAAATGACTCAACTATCTGTGCCCATATGAATGCCTTATACCTACAAAATTTAATAATAGTTCATGAAAACAAAGATGACAGTGTCAAAGTGTAGCGTTTTTCTGTACCAAAATAAGCATATACGAAACGCTACATATTTCATAAAAACCATATAAAAAATGCTACACTTTTCACATAAAGCCCATCATTATCGCTACCATTTTGATAAGTAGTATACATTAAACGCCATGCTTTGACATTTTTTCCATGACAAAATGCTTCTGATTTGTGTTTGAGCCCACCTATAACACTAATTAGTAGCATTTTTTGTTTCGACAGTCAAAAAAAGACATAACGGGTAAAAAATTTATCATTTCTTGATGAATGTCAATCTAATTTTGAAGATTACGAATGCCCAAGCGTATAGTTTGCCGAATATTTCTTTTCATTGGAGATTTGAATTTGTTTTCAATGTTTGTGAAGGATTTTAGTTCAAGTGGATTTTGAAAGATTTTGGTATAAAGGATATAATTGTAATCATGCCCACTTTTAGTTATACAAATATTAAATATGTTATACAAATAGTAAATATGTTATACAAATAGTAAGTCCCTTAATTAAATTACATTGGGTTACTGATTAGATTGTGGGCTTGCTATTTAACTGCATGGACTGATTGTGGGCTGTTAAGTTATGGCCTTATTTGGTTTCAGTTTTAGCCTACAGTTATTTAAGCCGATGGGTTGCAGGTTATGGGCTATTAATTATGCCCTTGGGCCATTGCTCTGCTGCTTAAGTTTTAAATTTGCTGGGCTGACATATGCTTGGACTAAAGTTTTTTTAATGTTTTTTTTTTGGCTCCCTTGAGCTTATTATTACTGGGCTTGTGATGATGGTTTTAAATTTTTGGGCTGATGCAAATTTAATTGTTATGGCTGTGTTTGTTTAACTTATTGGTTGTTACAAGCCTATCTAAGATATCTGGTATAGGTTGAATTGGCAAGGTAATGTTGTATGTTGCCAAAATAACATCTTCAGTGTTGCTTTGTTAGTTTAAATACCAAGATGACAGTGTGTGTTGTGATTTCATGCTGCTGATTATCGGCCCAAAGGAAAGTTGTCAGTTGGTCGAAATCTAAACGCATTTGTGGTGATGAATGTGTGACAATTATTGGGTTTTATTTGTGGATAATAAGTCGGTCCAAAGAAAGGATTATTATTCGACAAAACTGTATTGTCAATGTTTGATTACTACGCAAGAGTACCACTTGCAAGTTGAAGTTTCTGTCCAAAGACTAAACTCAATGTTGCGTTGGGTATCTTGAATGGAGAATAACCTTATTGAATGTAATAACCATGTTGTAGTTACGATAAAGTTTATATGTGAGCTTATGTTTGGTTATTTTGTTTTGTCCAGTTGATACTAGTGCAAATACAGTTGCTACTATTAACTCCATTCCAGCTTTAAGTGGTACAAACTTTAAGCAATGGATGGAGACACTGTTGATAATCCTTGGCTGTATGGATTTGGATTTTGCTATTCGAGTTGATCATCCCGCTCCCCTCACAGCTGAAAGTTCTCATGATCAAAAAAGTGAATTAGAGAAGTGGGAACGATCAGACAGGATCAGCTTGGTGATTATGAAACGGTCTATTCTAGAAATCTTAAGAGGTTGTATAGTAGAGGTGAATTGTTGCGCCAAAGTGTTCCTGATAGTGCTCGAAAAGAGTTTTTTTAAAAGTGATAAGGTGGAGAAAAGTACCCTTTTGGGAAAACTTGTTTCTATGAAGTATAAAGGCACTGAGAACATCAGGGAGCACATTATGAATATGTCTCACCTTGTTTTACGACTAAATGCACTCAATTTAGAGTTGTCAGAGGATGTATTGGTGCATTTAGTCTTGATTTCTCTTCCTGCACGTTTTGGGCAATTCAAGGTCACTTACAGCTGCCAGAAGGAGAAATGGACTCTAAATGAGCTCATTTCGCATTGTGTGCAATAAGAGGAACGTCAAAAGCAAGATCAAATTTAAAGTGCTAATTTGGCTACTACCTCTAAGGCTACTAACAAAAGAAAGAAAAGGGATAAGACCTTTAAGAAAAAAGGACAAAGCAGTTGTGGCTGCACCACCATCAAAGAAACAAGCAAAGGATAAGAAATCTGGCTGTTTCTTTTGTGGTGACGCTTCACATCAGAAGAAACAATGCCCTAAGTATCAAGCTTGGCGTGTGAAGAAGGGTAAGTGCATTTTTTTTTTTTTTTTGCCCTGAAGTAAATTTGGTGTCGGGTCTTTATAAAGTGGTGATAACTTGTATTTATTGTATATTGTTGCTTCATATCATGAAACCTTATATGTTGATTCCTGTGGCACTAAACGGAAATTAACAAATGAGAATTCTATGTCACTTTGGCATAAACGTTTAGGGAACATCTCTAAACAAAGAATTGAAAGACTAGTGACAAATGGAATTCTTGATTCACTTGACTCTTTAGATTCTTTAGTCTGTGTTGAGTGTATTAAGGGCAAAAAAAAAAAAAAAAAAAAAAGGAGATTTGGTGCTGACAGGTCTAAGGATGTCTTAGAAATAATACATACGGACATATGTGGTCCATTCCCTACGGCTTCTTGGAATGGTCAAACATATTTTGTTACGTTCATAGATGACTATTCACATTATGGGTACCTATATCTCATTCATAAAAAGTCTCAGGCGCTAGACGTGTTAAAAAACTTCGAGGCTGAAGTTGAAAATCAACTTAGCAAAAGTATTAAAGCCATACGATTTAACAGTGGTGGTGAATACTATGGTAGATATGATGGTTCAGGTGAACAGCGTCCAGGGCCATTTGCTAAATTCCTCGATGAGTGTGGCATCGTCCCATAGTACACTATGCCTGGTAGTCCTTCTATGAATGGTGTAGCTGAAAGAAAAAACAGAACCCTTAAAGATATAGTGCGTAATATGATAAGTCTTACCATCTTGTCACATTCACTTTGGGGAGAAGCACTTAAGACAGCCACATACCTTCTTAACAGAGTTCCAACTAAGGCAACAATTAAGACCCCTTATGAGTTATGGACAGGCAAAAAGCCTAGTCTTAAACATTTGCATATTTGGGGTTGTCCAGCTGAGGCTAGACCTTATGCTCCTAATGAAAAAAAGCTGGATTCCAGAACAATTAGTTGTTATTTTGTTGGATAGGCTGAAAGGACCAGGAGATATAAGTTTTATGTTCCCAAAACTAAATCATTTTTTGAGATGGGAAATGCCCAGTTCTTTGAGGATATTGAGTTTGGGGTGGAAGATAAGGATTTTGTCCTTGAAGAGGAAGTTATTTCTCTTCCTATAGTTATTATTCTTGAGATTATTCCAGAAACATCTCAAGACAGACATGACAATGATATTGATTTCCCTCGTCAAGTTCAAAATGATATTCCAGAAAATCAAACTCAACAATCTCAAGAACATGTGCCATTAAGGAGATCCACTAGAGAAAAGAGAAGTGCAATTCCACATGATTATGTTACATTTCTTCTTGAGCATGAGGAAACCATTAGCACAGTTGATGGTGATCCAATCAACTTTAGTCTGGAAAATACTAATGCTCAAAAGTGGATAGATGCCATGAATTAGGAAATGAAGTCAATGAGTGACAATGATGTTTGGGATCTTTTCGAATTATCAGAAGGTGTAAAACCCATTGGTTGCAAATGGATTTTTAGAACCAAAAGGGATTCAAAAGGTAATATTGAGATATATAATGCTCGTCTTGTTACTAAAGGGTTTATCGAACAAGAAGGTATCGATTATACTGAGACTTTTTCTCCAGTATCATCAAAAGACTCCTTTAGGGTATTAATGGCACTTGTGGCACATTTTAATCTTGAACTACATCAGATGAATGGTAAAACGGTGTTTCTTAATGGTAATATTAATGAAACGATCTATATGGTGCAATCTGAAAATTATGTATCTGGAAATCCAGAACAGATGGTTTGCAAATTAAAGAAATTCACCTATGGGCTCAAACAAGCCTCTCGTCAATGGTATCGTAAGTTTCATCAAGTTGTTCTTTCTTTTGGTTTTGATGTCAATCTAGTACACGATTGTGTGTATCGCAAGTTCAGTTGGAGTAAATATATTTTCCTAATTTTGTATGTTGATGACATACTTCTGGCATGCAACGATATAGGCTTATTGCATGAAACCAAGAAATTTCTATCAAAGAATTTTGAAATAAAAGATCTTGGGGACGTTTCTTTTGTGTTGGGTATTCAGATACACTGAGATCGTTATCGGGGTATACTTTAGTTATCACAAAAGAGCTATATCGAGAAGGTTCTTAAAGAGATTTGGTATGCAGGATTGTAGACCTTCTCCAGTTTCTAAAGGGTACAAGTTTAGTCTCGATCAGTGTCCCAAAAATGATTTTGAAAGGAAAGAAATTTAGAAGATTCCTTCGGTTGTGGGGAGTCTTAACTAATCAAGGTTTGGGTCATTGGAAAGTAGTCAAAAGAGTTTTGAGGTATCTTCAAGGCGCTACAGATCATATTCTCACATATAGGAGTTCTGGTCGAATAGAGATCGTTGGTTATTCAGACTCCTTTTATAATGGATGCCCAGGCAATTTCAAGCCAACTTCAGGCTATGTTTATTTATTAGCGGGAGGTGCTATCTCTTAGAAAAGTGTTATGCAATCACTTATAGCTACCTCTACCTGGCAGCAGAATATATAGCCTGCTTTGAGGCATCCAATCAAGTTTTGTGGCTGTGGAATTTTGTCACAGGACTACGAATTGTGGATGATGTTGAAAGACCACTGAAGTTATTTTGTGACAATAAAGCAACTGTAGATTTTTCTAACAACAATAGGAGTTCGACCAAGTCGAAGCATATAGACATCAAATTCCTAGTTGTTAGAGAAAGGATTCAGAATGGTCAGATTGCCATAGAACATATTGGGACGAACGCCAATATTGCAGACCCTTTCACTAAGGGTTTATCACCCAAAGTCTTTCTTAAACATGTTGTTCGGATATGTGTTATGTTATCTAGTGATGTAATGGATTAGTGGGAGTTTGTAAATTTGGTTTCTTTTGGGTTCTATGATTTTGGTTACAGTGCTATAGCATTCGAGTTTTAAGTATAAAGTTTTGGTTACAGTATAAAGTTTCCAGTTTTAAGTTTTATATTCTGAAATTGAGCTTGGTTGATCTCTACCAAGAATATAGAGGACTAATTGGAAATTCATGTTATAGATCACATTACATGAATTTTCCATGCTATGCTTCCACACTTGATCCATGTCGTTTGATTGTGTTGATGTTGTGACGATTGTTGGGTTTAGTTACACTTATGGTGACAAAGGCCCCTTTGATCCTGCATTGGCATGATTGATGGACGGGATTGTTTAAGTTGATAGCAAAATCTGAGTACTCATAAAGTTTTGACATAATATGCCACTGTGAGGTATAATGTATAGTCCAAGTGGGAGATTGTAAAATCTGTAAGGTATTGTGGACTTATTACATTATGATTAGTGGTATATTGCATTGTTATCTATCTTACTGGTCCTATGAAAGTGATCTAATTAAGTTATTTTGGTTAAGACCTTTGTTGGTGTGGTCTAAATGGGCATAGACTCAAATTAGCTTGGTGTCTATTCTGTGATGAGTAGAATAGGAGGACCTGCTATGTAAATATTGTAACTTATATTTACAATGTATATATTGAGGTAGTCCCCAATGTAGAACTCTCCACGGTTCTTTCCTTCCCATTTGGACAGAACACAAAAGGGAGGATTTGTACATTGGAAGCCTACTTCTTGAAGTCTACAACTTGCAGTTCAAATTCCTAGCTTCAGATTATCGCTTCCGCATCATGGAATCAGGTTCCATGTTTATTTAGATTCATTTATTTTCTTACATATGGATTGAGGGCCTAAGGATTTTAACACTTTGTCCTTGATCACTACCTTTGGACGATATTTTAAAGTAGGTGGTTTCAATGTTAAGCGGGGGTTATCTGATAGGCCTTTCTTGCAATCCTGGGATTTATGCCCAATCTTTCGACAATCGCGACAATATTCCGATACGAATTCATAATCAAAGTCCTGTATAAATGTATATTTATCCACTCCCACTCTAATCCCTTTCTGTAATTCCTTAAGTAGGTCAACCGCTATACAAACTCGTGCAACTGAGGGCCTGGAGAGATTCATAGTTGGTGTATCAACTTTCAAGGGTGAACCTATTGCAGTATCCAAAGAGAAAATCGCAGGTTGGGTGATATATTCCAAAGGAAGGCCATGCATAGAGACCCATATCGGAGCAACAGGAGGATCTTCCTCAAACTTAAAGTGCGGCGTGCACTTTAAAATTTGCATATGGAAACCCGCAATTAACCAAGAGGTCTTCATCCAACATCCTTGGTAATCCTCTTCCAATTGAAAAGGAATCATAATATGGCGGGGATTCATCTATCCCAGTTCATTGCCCCCCTTGAAACCAATTTTTGTAAAATCTGTACATAAAGCAGTCAGAAGAGGTCTTTCGAAGGAAAACATGCCCACCAAAGTAAACTCGTGCGGAGTAATTAGTTGGGCGCATTCCTTTACTATAAATTTCAATTCAGGCATATCATTAAAAACCGTGACTTTCTTCGACTTTAGAGAATGCGTCTCAAGCGATGTATTGGATTGGGTAGAGAAAAGACTTGAAAAAGTCCTCGGACGTTGTTGTATCCCTGCTGTTTCTAAGGATGAAGCATAAGGGTTCGACGGTAGACACGCAAAAGGTTGGGTGTCCGGGTGTCCGGCGGCATTGCCAGACAGCAGGGAAAAGTGCACGACTCAAGGGTAGAGAGCTACTAGTTTCAAAAAGTTATTTGTCAACGCTTAATTTTTTTTCCTTTGAATTTTTCTGATAGCACTACGAGTTTTGGACTTACAAAGGTGAAAAATAATATTTTCAAATTTGGGTGCAAAATGACCATGGAGCCAATAACTTTAAGGTTTGTGAGTTTTCCTTCAAGGTTTGATTGTGATCTTGTAGAAATATTTGAACCTTGATAACCTTGACCTCTTATTAAGTACTTGAGACAGGAATCACCCTAGGATCAAAACAAAACTAATTGTAAGTTCAAAACTCCGGGAAAAAGTCAATAATGTTGAGAAGAGGCAAGAACCAAAGTGCCACTTTAAAAAGGGTCTTGATAAAACTCTAATTAAAATTAAAACTCTTCTGCAAAAGTTTGGCTAAAAGTTAGAAAAGACAAAACTAAAAGTAAGTTAATCCAAAATTATAGAAAAACAAATAGAGTCCGAACATAGGAGTAATCAGTCCAAAAAAGCAATTAAAACAGGAGGGTGAAAAAATTTCAGATGGAACCACCTATGAAAAAGATGTTGATGATAAGTCTAGATAACACTAAATTAAAAACGAAATATTATTGTTGTTAATTGAAATTTATAATAAAAGCACAAAAAAATATTTTGTACAATCACTAGGATGATGCCACGATGCCACCGAGATGGGCCTCAATGTCCGTGTTTGTCAAACACAACTCCAAATCCACCAACTCATGTAAACGATGCCGTTTGTGGTCTTGGTTCCACATATTAGTACGGGCATGATCCCACCCAATAATTTTTTTTTAAAACAAAAGAAAATTGTATTAATGATTATTGAAAATCATCCAATAATGATTGATCAATGAAATCTAATTTTTTATGTCAATTTCGATAGGATAATATTACCGTTTTCGCATACTGTACAATTGTATTCGTGAACCCATTTTTCCCTTGCGAAATTCATAAATTTTGTTAGAAAGGGATAACATAAGAATTTTACAATTTTTTAAAATTTACAAACAAGTGTGAGAACGGCAAATTATATGGTACTGCGATTGTATCCGGTGCGATTTTTGTATAGGGAGCGGGTTTCCATATTTTTTAATTAGTGAGTCAGTTTGTCCAGATTTATTTTCCTCACGCGCGCGTTGATGTCCACCTGGATAGTTTCTATATATAAGGCGTCTGTTTTTTCATTTTCAAATACTGTATTTATGCAATTTACCAAATTTTGTTTATTGCTCTGTTTTTTATTTATGCTGGTTTTTTGCTTTTCGATTGTTTAGAATGGAGATTTTTTATCGCGCTAGTAATGTTGATCGATCGCATTGCAGGTATGTTATTTTTTTTCTTTTTTTTTTTTCTGAAGATATATGTTCTTCGTTTATTTTGTGATATTTTGCTTTGTTGGTAATTTTTCGTTTAGAAAAGAGATTTGTAATTGCGTTAGTAATGTTGATCGATCAGATTGCGTGTATGTTATTTTTTCTTTTTTTTGTTACTGAAGATATATGTTCTTCATTTATTTTGTGATATTTTGCTTTGTCAGTAATTTTTCATTTAGAAATGAGATTTGTGATCGCATTAATGTTAATCGATCGGTTGATGATTTGATCGGAAGTGATTGTAATGTGTTGAACGGAGGAGGTATTTTCGATTCATTTTATGATGTTGCGATGATTTTTTATTTTATAATTTTGAGATATGATATAACTTGAATACCTGTTCTGTTTTTTTTTGGACTTGCAGTGAATTTTTGTGGAGGAGATGATAATCTATCAGATAAGATTTCTGTTTTGAAAGATGTTATTGTTTTTATGAAGGTTGGTTATGAATTATATAAATTAAAGTGTTAGTCGATATAGTATTGAGATATGGTTGATATAAGTTATCGGTTTTGGTTAGTATTGATATGGTTGATATAAATTAAAGTGTTAGTCGATATATATTGTTACACGTTTTTATGATGTATGGAGGAGTTATCATCGATATAAACTAACTTTCTGTATGATATAATATTGAGATATGGTTGATATAAGGTATCGGTTTGGGTTAGTATGTATATTGTTACACGTTTTTTAGGATGTAATGAGGAGTTATCGTTGACATAAACTAACTTTCTGTATGATATAATCTTAAGATATGGTTGATATAAGGTATCGATTTGAGTTAGTATGTATATTGTTACACTTTTTTATGATGTAAGGACGAGTTATAACTGATATAAACTAACGTTTTGTATGATATAATTTTTTTTTTTTTTTTTTTTTGTAATAGGTAGGAGGCAAGGAAATATCCAAACTTATTGATAACGTGATACAAGGAACTGATGTTATTGCTTCAGGTGAAGGTAATTGTTTGAAGTTACGTTAATTGTTATGTTATGTGATTCTATATTTTTGCTTTAATAACTTTTTTTGTTTGTAGGTTCTGGATTATTTGTTGATGAATCAAACAAATCTTTAATTGGTGAGATTGTTGAGAACGAGAATGCTGCTTTCGATATATATAATCAGCATGCTTTTAGATTAGGATTTAGTGTTAGAAAAGGTAGAGATCGTAAATCAAAGCTTTCTGGAATTAGATATTGGAGGATGTTTGAATGTAGTAGACAACTTTCTTATTCAGAGATCATTTCTGTTTATATATATACATGTATATATACAAAGGAAAGATGATTATATTATTTGAGACATGAATTTATATAAAGTAGAACATGAGAGTTTATATCATGTGGAACATGTGTTTATATCAATATAACAAGGGGTTATATCATGTGTACATGGGTAAAGATTTGATTACATCGTTGAAAAATACGAGTTTATATTGAGTAGAATGTGAGTTTATATCATGTAGAGTATGTGTTTATATCAATATAATAATAATTAATATCATGTATAAAGAGTAAAAAATTTGATTAATAGTGTTTGGGTAGAGTTTACATAAACAAAAAATATGATTTATATCATATAGAATATTGTTTTATATCAACCAGAAAAGAGTTTATATATAAAAAAAAAAAAATACAACACGGTAGTATTTTATATCAACCATATTCTTGATAAAAACTATAGTGTTTCATATCAACTGAAATTATGTTTATATAAACCAAAATTAAGAATTATACCTATACAATAGTATTTTATATCAACCAAAACATCCAAAAGAGATTTAAAGCTATTAAAGATTATCCACTTGGAATTGAGAAAAATGTGAAAAGAGATGAAAAATGTAAGACGTAAAGAATTGTATTTCATAAAACTCATCTGATGGAGTACATGATGTGTTCGTTTCATAGAATGCTACTCCAGGTGATAAACATAAGAGATATTGTAGATAAAAGGATTACTTGAAATCCATTATCACAAAATATATCTAGATAAAATTATGAACATGATAACCTTATCACTTCAATGCATCCTTATCACTCCAAGCATCTTTATCACTCCAAATGTTCACTGATCGCGGAATTCGAAACATTCTAATAATGTACTAACCACCACCATTAATTATGAAGAACTAAGTCTTGTGATAGCAGAAAATGAAAAATTACGGCACCAGATATCAGAACAGGTTATCGGAGAGGAGGCGATCGAGACGTCGAGAAGTGTAGAGAGGAGGCTTCAAAAATCCCGAAGTCGAAGAAGAGGAGGCGCGACAGAACCGAAGGAGATCCGAGGGAGGGAGGGGGGCGACGTGAGAGAGAATGAGAGAGATAGAGGGTTGGAGAAAAAAAAGAAAAAAAGTGTGTGTTGCTAATCGCCATGATGCGACAGGTGGAAGGTGGAAAATTAGGACGGGTACAATAACATCGTACTACTATAATAGTACTGTATACGAATTGTGTGATAACTGACTCTCAATTCTATGATAGTCAAATAACTATTGAAAAAATTTTCAAGAACAGTGAAACTTGGTATCTTCATTCGTATTACTACGAGTAGAGGCTCTCTTTTAACGCCAAACTTTTACAAAACTCAGGTCTAATATGCGGGGGAAAATTTGCCAAATATGGTACCCGAGCAGACAATTTTGAAAGATAAAAGGACCTATCCCGAAATGTGGTAGGTTACCAAATACCTACTCGGCGACGAATTTGCAAATCAATACAAAAACAAATGGGATAATTTTAATTAGAAACCTAAATAAAAGAGCCATCACTTTCATTTGTATCCCAATTATCTTACCACTTACAATATTTTTTGTTATACTTATGAATTCACTAAACATTTTATTCAAACAAACATAAAATTCGAATGGATGATTTTGTATTACCAACTTTTTCATTATAAATTAAGACTAATCATTCAAATGACTAGGAATTAACTAATGAGTTAGAATATTAATTAACTCCAATCATCAATTGAAGATCACTGAAATTCCTATCCATTCGCATTTATATTTAGGCATAGATTTTTTTTAAACAAATTGAATTATAGCCTTCACTTACTTTTCCAAAAAAAAAAAAATTATTATCGTCACTTTCACTTCAATCAAATTGTTCTTCACTTTTTTGGCGGCCCCCATTCGCTTTCCTTCCTTGTCCTTGCGTGTAAAAGAATTACATATTTAAATAATTTTTAGTCAAAAAGGTTCTCTTTTTATTAGTTCCTTCTACCTTTAATCATTTTATTGATAATTATAAAATTTTCAACCAAAAAATAACTATTGGAGAAAAGTTAATGAATAATTTTATTAATTATTTTGTATGTTAGAATAATATTTTCTTTTTATTTATAAACAACATATATTTTTTTTGTCTTTTCTTTTAACAACTATGAGATTCAAACCCGACTTTACAATTATAAACACACCCCTATCACTCACTAAACCCTCCCAACCCTTATAAACTAAATATCTATATATATAATGTATTAATTAATATATTAAATATAAATTATAATTTTTAAAAGTAAAATTATAGAACATCATAACTACTAATTATAAAAAAAAGATTTGTTTTGGAAAAAATAAGGGAGTAAGTCATATATTATCGTAACATATAACTATTTGTTTGAGGCAAGAGTAACTTAGAATTGACTCAGTCGTCGCTGCTTTCTATTTGAATTTTGGGCAGCAAAATTGCCTCCATTACTAAGGAATGTGCGTTTAGGGGTGGGCATGGTTCTGCCGAAACCGGTAAAACCGATCAAATTTGGCCGGTTTAAGTGTTTAAAAATATTTTTTGAAATTGGTGGTTTGAAAAATTTTCAAACCGTAGTATTGGTTTGGCCGACGATTTCATTGATGAAACCGGCCATATCGGCCGGATCGGCCGGTATAATTAAATATATAATTTATTATTATTATTATTATTGTTATTATTATTACTATTATTATTATATGTTTAGAAAAAGAACCACTTAATATTCTGTTTTTCGGTGATAATTGCTAAATGTTCTGTCTCTAGTGGGCTGAATTTCCAAAATGCTAAATGTTCTGTTTGGCCATTTTTTTTAAAAAAAAAATAAGCCCACTTATGTCCCTCATCTGACTTCAAAACTTTAGCAATCTTGATTTAAGATGTTGAATTTTAAGATGAAAAGTATGGAGAAGGAGAGACACTGAGCAGTGAGCAGTCTTTTTGTTTTGATAATTTAAAAAAAAACCCAACTTAATATAATATTAGTTGCTGCCCCCTTAATATTAATATTTATAATTTAAAAAATAACATAAAATAAAAAATGTCTCAATCCTAATTGTTGACTTTAGTCGTTACTCACTCTCCCAAAATTTTCCCAAGACGATTTCTAACTCTCTCTCTCTCTCTTGTCTCTCAACCCAAGCCACCGCCATCACCATCTCTCATCCCAAGCCACCATCTCTCTACTACCTAAAGGAAGTGGGCAAAGTTCTAGCAAATGAAAGAAAGACAATTTCTCTATTCTCATTATTCTCATGAGCTATTAGTAAGTATTAATTTTTTCTTTTGAACTTTGTTTGTGACATGTTGAGACAATTTTTTATATTTTTTAATTTGTGAATTTTTAAAATTGTGATATTTAATATCTTTTTTATTATTTTAATGTTTTCGAATTTGTATTAAGTACGATTTTATATTTTTAGTGTATTTTACATGTTTTTAGTTTTAAATTTTAATTTTGGAAATGCATTATGTACAAACCGGTCAAACCGGCCAAACCAAACCGTTAAAATGTGGTTTGGCCGATTTGGATTGACACGTTTATTTAACCGGTTTGGTTTGAAAAATTTTCCAAACATTAGGTAGTGGTTTGGTTTGTCTTTCGGGGGTCAAACCGGCCAAACCGGCTGATGTCCACCCCTATGTGCGTTTGTTTGGAGGCAATCGGAATGGATCCGTATACCCTTCTCTTATAAGAGCAAAATTGCTCCTATAGGAGCTGACATGGACTGACGCGCGTCAGTTAGGGTTTTTTTTTTTTTTTCAAGGATCTATTTTTTTTTCCATTTTTTTCTCCCTTTTGCCGTTAGCATAGATCATTTTTTTTTCACTGTAGCGCTACAATGACGTGCGTTACTGTAGCTTTTTTTTTTTTTTTTTTTTTTTTTGCTGACATACAACCCTTTTTTTCTTTTTTAAAATTATGCATTCTATAGACATCACATGACAAGGCAGTAAATATTATATCAACGGACTATAGATATCATATCATAACTATAACAGAAATCATCTCATTAGAACTAAAACATACGTAACAAGGAGGGATCAAATCATGATTATATAGACATCATATCACAAGACAGTAAACATCAGATCAGCAGACAACAAATATCATATCACAAATATAAAATAAATCATACAATAGAACTAAAACATACTTAATAGGGTATAAAATAATGCATTCTATAGACATCAAATCACAAGACAGTATGCATCAAATCAGCGAACTATAGATATCATATCGCAACTATAAAATAACTCAACTTATAGAACTAAAATATAGGGGGATCAAATCATGATTATATAGACATCAGATCACAAAATAGTAGACATCAAATCAACAGACTATAGATAGCACATCAATAATATAAAAGAAATCATACAATAGAACTAAAACATACTTAACAATGAGATCAAATCATGATTATATAGCCATCAAATCACAAAATAGTATCCATCAGATCATCAGAAAACATATATCATATCACAACTATAAAAGAAATCATCTCATAGAACTAAAACATATTTAACAAGGGGGATCAAACCATGATTATATAGATATCAGATCACAAAATAGTAGTGAAGGAATTATCTGACCGGGCCCGGTCAAAAATCTCACTTTCGTGCAATGCATTCCAGAATCGGAGATTCTCAACCAAACCCAAATACTCGCGTAATACAATTCAAATCCTTTTAAAATATCACACGAGCACCGGATCTAATTAAAGCGGAAGGAAAAGAATTGACCTCTTAAAGCGTGTCCCTTAAGTAATCACTAGTATGATTCTTAGACGAGATTCGTACGTTGTGTGGGCAACGATCCAACGAACCAGTTGACCAGCAATTACACAAAAAAAGGCACAAAATTGGCCTAAAAAAACCAACCCAATTCCTTTACAATTTGCGCTGCCGTCGTGCTTGTCACGCACCGCCGCCTAGCTGAGGTACACCGCCGAGAGAGATGCCGGAAAGAGGGCTGCCGCCGCTACAATTTGATGCCACCGCTGTCGTTAGACTTTCTCGACCGACAACAAAGAGAAAACCAAGAAGAATTGCAAACAAACATTTCTTTATTTCTCTCTTTAGCTTTCTCTCTATACTTTCTTGAATTATGAAACTTATGTCTTGTTATTGCTAATCCCTTGTCTGTTTATAGAGCTACTAGGGAGACATAAAGTGGGTTTGAGTTAAGCCTTTCTTGTTGGGTTTTGAATTTACTAATTTCATAATCTCAATTAGTTTCCAAATCTAATTAATTTCCAAATCCAATTAGTTACCAAATCTAATTAGATTTCCTAATTTCTTTGATATCGTAATTCTAATTGAACTTTAAGACTTAATTAATTAATTAATTAATTCCACTTTGTCAATTTACGAATTGACCTTAGGATTAATTAATTAAATAATTAATTCTACTTTATCAATAAACCCAATACATAATTTATCGTACCAATAACGGATTAGTTATGGAATCACTACTCAAACCGAAATTGTTTCCGGAACTACTAATTAATTAATTCTTTTTTCTCCCCACGTCAAAGATATAGTGCTCGTCAATTTATTAATTTAATGATAAATTAATTTATCGACTTCTTATAATCCGAGATAGTACCATTTGACTTTATTACTATACTGGACATAAAGTCCACTGGCCAGATTTAGTATAATAAACCTTAGAAGTTTATCTCGAGAGCACTATCACCCCGGACGCACTGGTACGTGGTTTCCTTGGACTCACAATGACACACCAAGCAACTAAACACACACAGTCAACCTACTGAGACTATAGGCCTTAAGCGACCGCACTCTTTGGCAAATCAAACTATGCAATGCTCAATTCTCATGCTCATTCTCATATAGGGATTAAGAGATAGAATACAAGGTATGTATTAAATACTAATGAACAGTACAAGTTAATTCAATCCTAGACGGTCATGCTCAATATGCCCCGGGCATATCCACATGATTCAATTAGTATAGACCAACTAATCTCAGAATCACATAACTACTTAAACCAACAGCTTGTCCAAACTGTCTCAATCACGAGCCTAATTTATATATCAAGACTTCAATTAACGATGAGATATACTATGCTATACCTGACACCTCATCATCTAGTCACCAGATATAATTGGACTTCATATGTAAAACATAAAATATTTAACTGAAACATATAACTCGGTATAAATGGGAAATAGTTTTTCATACAAGCTGAATTTTCAGTATTCAAAACTAACAAGCAGACTTCAGATTAACGGACTATAGATATCACATCAAGAATATAAAAGAAATCATACAATAGAACTAAAACATACTTAACAAGAGGGATCAAATCATGATTGTATAGACATTAGATCACAAAATAGTAGAATCGAATCAACGAAAAACAGATATCATATCACAACTATAAAAAAAATCATCTCATAGAACTAAAACATACTTAACAAGAGGGATCAAATCATTATTATATAGACATCAGATCACAAAATAGTAGACATCAGATCAACAGACTATAGATATCACATCTAGAATATAAAAGAAATCATACAATAGAACTAAAACATACTTAACATGGGGGATAAAATCATGATTATATAGACATCAGATCACAAAATAATAGACATCATATCAACGAAAAATAGATATCATATCACAACAATAAAAGAAATCATCCCAGAACAAAAACATACTTAACAAGGGAGATCAAATCATGATTATATAGACATCAGATCACAAAATAGTAGACATCAGATCAACGAAAAACATATATCATATCAAAACTATAAAATAAATCGTCTCATAGAACTAAAATATTCTTAACAAGGGGGATCAAATCATGATTATGTAGACATCAGATCACAAAATAGTAGACATCAGATCAGCTGACAACAGATATCATATAAAAAATATAAAAGAAATCATACCATACAACAAAAACGCTCATAACATGTATAAATATTTGCAGACATCACATATCATATCACAAGACAAAAGAAATCATATCACAATATATAAAATTATTTAATTATAAAATAAATAAAATAATAATTAAAAAATATTTTTATCATTTTTTAAAAAATTCAAAAACATAGGAAAAAAATATTAATTTTTTTTTAAAAAAAGGATGGAAAAAAAGTCTTAGGGAAGAAGGAAGGAAAAAAAGGAAAAATATCCATGCTAATCTATCCGGGGAACAGTTCTTTCTGGTTTTACAATTGGTCCCCTGGCAGCTAGGGACACACCACCTTTCACTGAGCTGTTCATTGCAGAATTCTTCATTGACAAGGCAACGAACTTGGGATATTATGCTGAAATTTTGGAGGAAGACGTGCACAATTCCTTATTGCAGATGGAGGTTAATGTTTTTGAAGGCTCTGATCGTGTGGTGTGCACTCACACTCCTTCGGGGTTCTTTTCTTTTGCGTCAGCTTATAAAGCTGTACGACTTGTTCACGAACAATGGTTTTATGTAAATCATTTCGGCCGGCAGTTAAGATGAGGGGGAAGGTTATATTATTCTCATCTTCTTGTCATGTTTAGCTGCCGCTGGCGCCTATGGAGATTGCTCGACCGATCAAATGGAAAGAAAAAGCTGTAGCCTCATAGATTTTAAACTCTGATGGCTCTTTCCTTGCGGATGGCAAGGCGGGATGGGGATTTATTTTGAGAATGGGAAGTGGGTATTTTGTTCATGTTGAGGCCATATTAAACAAGGATCTGTTATGAAAGCATAGATTTTGGGTTTGCTTAATGGCATTCAATTTTTCCATTCTTTAAACCTGCAAGGATTGATGGCCATGGTGGATAACTTATTGTTAGTTCGCATGATATTGGGTGACTGTTCAGATTTATGGCAATTTTGTGGAGAGATTACGGACATTCTTTCATTGTAGGCTTAACTATGGGGATCAATTATTTATATACACAGGGAGGGCAACGCGCCAACGGACTTTCTTGCTTCTATGGGAGCGAAAGGTTCTTCTGTCTACTATTGCGTGGTCACTGCTATGTTTCTGGGCTTAATATGGATTACAATGCATTATATTAAATGTGCTTATATTGTTGGTTTTGAATACTAAAGCTATGCTTGTATAAAAACTATTTCCCAGTTTATATATATATCGATTGGATATTTCAGTTAATTATTATATTTTTTCATACGAAGTCCTCTTGTATCAAGTGACTAGATGATGAGATGTCGGGTGTAGCACAGTAAATCTTATCATTGATTAAAGTCTTGATATATAAAATAGGCTTGTGACTGAGATGGTTCAGACATACTGTTGGTTTAGGTCATTGTGTGATTCTGAAATTGGTTTGTCTAAACTAATTGAATCATATAGATATGCCCGGGGCATATTGAGCATGTCCATTTAGGTTGAATTGTCTTATACTGATTTAGTAGACTATTCAATCCTAGTATTCTATATTTTAATTCCTAGACTTGAACGGGCATGAGGGTTAGACATAGTGTACTTTAATCTACTAATGAGTGCGGTCACTTGAGGCCTATATTCTCGGTAGGTTGGGTGCACGTGTTTGATTGCTTAATGTGTCATTGCTTGTCGAAAGGCAACCATGTACCGATGCGTCTGGGGTGATGGTGTTCCTGAGATGAGCTCGTAATGTTTATCATACTAAACTCGGCCGGTGGACTTATGTCCAGTATGATAATAAGGTCGAGTGGTACTAGTCTCAGATTATAAGAAGTCAATTAATTAATTTATCAGTAAATTAATAAATTGACTAGCACTATACCTTTGATGTAGGGTGATTAAAGAATAATCAATTTAGTGGTTCCGGAAGCAATTCTGATTTGGATGGTAGTGTCATAATTAATCCGTTAGTGGTACGATTAATTATGTATTGAGTAAATGACAAAAGGTAGATTTAATTAATTAATCATTGTGTCAATTGGTTGTGAATCAGTTCAGGAACTGGATTAAGGATAAGTGAATCCTTGTGTGAGTTGGATGTGAATCAGTCCACGAACGGGATTGAAGTAAAACACAAATCCAATAGGAAGACGAATCCTAATCCACCTTCAGGTCTCTCTTGTAGCTCTATAAATAGACATAGAGTGTCAGCAATACAATACACAATTCATAAGTTTTATTATTCAAGAACTTAGAGAGAGAAAGTTAGAGTGAGAAAGAGAAGAAAGTTTGTCTTGAATTTCTCTCTCCTTGAAAAAACGTCCGCAAGTTCCGGCGAGCGACGGCTATTGAGTTTTTCGGCCGGAGCATGAAGCTCGGTTTAACGACGCAACTTTCTCTGGGTGGCAACGCGTGTGGACACGCACAGCAGCGGTGGTGGCGGTTTATTTTTTCTGTGGCACAAGCTGAAACAATTTTGGTGAGCTTCTTGTGTTGTAGCTAAACTGTTGGTTCGTTGGTTCGTTTCTCACACAACATACGAGCTGGTCTTGAGTCATATAAGAGAATCACTTGAGGACACGCTTTAAGAGGCCGATTTCTATCTTTCCGCTTTTATTAGTTATCATTAATTTGTATGCGTGACAAATCGAATAAGGTATAACTAAGATCCGGTGCTCGTGTGTTATTTCAAAAGGGTTTGAATCGTATTACACGAGTGTTAGGGTTTGGTTGAGAATCTCCGATTTCGGAATGCGTAACACAAAAGTGAAATTTTTGACCGGACCCGGACAGATAATACCTTCAATTGGTATCAAAGCTAAGGTTTGGGCTTTGCTTTGTTCGATTTGTTGAATGGTTTCTTTTATGCAGGTGGTTTATTATCCCGGCTATTATGGTTTATGTGTTTGTATTTTATTAAACCCCTGGACATGTTGGGGTTAGTTTTTTGATATGAATGCATGAAATACTAAAATCACGTGTTGGAAGCCGTGTAGGATTAGATTAAATCTGTATTAGGACTTTTTCTATGTAATTTTTCATTTTTATTTTCTTAGATAGATTTAGCCTTGTATTTAGGAAAATATGTAATAGCGAAGACGTTATTGTGGACGACTTGAATTTGCAGGTTTTGGTTTATCACAATTTGGGTGATTCCAAAGATTGAATTGAAAACGGAGAAAATCCGAGCGAATTGCAAGAAAACCAAATTACGAGTGGGAGCGGAGCGGAAAACCCAGAGAGAGAATGGGGCAGCGGACGGTGCAGGCGTAGGAATGCCAGCAGAGACTGTCGGCGCTGTGCGCAACAGTGCACAAGAGAAAGCCGCCGTTGGTGCGGCGCTGCAGGAATGCAGTGCCGAGGCACCAGGCGCACACGACTTTCATAGCGTGCACAGGCATTCGCTTGTGTGCCAAGCCCAGCGCGTGTAGCCTGGGCTGTGCGCAAGTAGGGCACGCAAGACCCGTGTATGCACGGGTCGTGCGTGCATGGCCCTTTCTTCGAGCTGAACTCCAAAATCCAAATTTTTCAAGACTCAATACGTGACGGGATACGAAAATAAGGCAGCAGATAGAAGCAATTAAAATCAATATAGTCAGAAAATCTATTTTACGAATTTATTTCCCGTATATAGAGTCAGAAAATCTATTTTAGGGCCTTCCTCCATATAGGATGAGTCTAATCCATAAGATCATTAGGTTGAATTTCTAAGTAAGATGACTAAAGTAAGTTAAATGGGAGAATGTTACACCCTCTCTATCTGAGGCGCACTATCCTAGGTAACAAACTTAGAAGTCACGTAATGGCATACACTTAGTGTACAATTAATAGTATTCGTCCTATCGAGGTTACACTGCTCTTGTGTACGGCTAAAAACACTGACTATTAATTTCATTGATCAAGAGATCATTTGGTAAGATAGTGAAATTAATGAACGAGATTCTTCTCGAACGAATGTGGATTGACGTAAACACCCACACTATCGTGGCTTGCGTGAATCTCGGTGAACGAGATGTCGGTGGATTTAAATTAGATAATATTGTTTTGAGGTAACACAATATTTTCGAATTTTAAGTTTAATTTTCTGAAACATTTTTTGTTTATTTATTTTTTCAGTTATCGATATGGCTTTCAATCATTTAGCTACGATATTAAAAGAGAACAAATTAACTGTTCCAAATTTTTTTTGATTGGAATCACAACTTGGACATTGTCCTGACGGCTGAGCAGTACAAGTTCGTGCTCATTGAGGTATGACCACCTACGCCTACTGATGAAACACCTCAAGCAGATAGAGAAACCTATCAGAGGTGGAGAAAGGCTGATGAGATGACAAAGTGCTTCATGTTGGCTTCCATGTTAAATGTTTTACAGCATCAGCTTTAGTCGATGATTTCTACTTTTGACATAATAGCTAATCTGAGGCAGATGTTTGGACATCAAGGAAGGGCAGCAAGACAAGTAGCCATGAGGAAGATAATGAACACCAAAATGACTGAAGGCACCCTAGTGAGAGATCACATCCTTGATATGATCAGTAACATCAATGAAGTAGAGGCATTGTGAGGTGAGATTGATGCGAAAACGCAAGTTGGCATGATCCTCCAAAGCTTGCCTAAAAGCTTTGAGTAGTTTCAGTTGAATTATAATATGAATCAGAAAGTCTACACTTTATCCGAGCTCTTAGCTGAATTGGTATCGGCTGAAGGCCTCTTTCAAGAGAAGAAGCAAGTTTTAGTCATAGTTAAGGCTCAAGGTTCTTATTCTAAGCCCAAAAGCTAGAAAAAAGAAGAAGAAGGCCCAGAAGGCTGTGGATCATGTGCCTAAGCCAGATATCGCCAAGAAGAAGAAGTCGAAAGATAAATGCTTCAAGTGCGGTAAAAAGGGACATTGGAAATCAAATTGTCCAAAGATTAAAGGTACGACAGTTTCTGCCTTAATTACTGAGACATATTTAGCGGTGATTCCCATAGATACTTGGTGTGTGGATTCAGGCACCACTGACCATGTTTGTAATTCATTGTTGGGGTTTCAAGTAACCTGGCAGCTTAGAGAATGCGAGATGGAAGTCTACTTGGGCGACACCATGAAAATGTCTGTCGTTCTAGTGGGAGAAGTCAAGCTATTTTTTGAAAATTCTAGTTTAGTTTTAAATAATTGTCTTTATGTTCCTAGTTTTAGAAAGAACCTTGTTTAAGTTTCTAAACTTTAAAAGGATACTATGAGTATTTTTTCCGATAAGTCTTTATTTATTAGAAGAAATAAGAAACTCATTTGTTCTGGTCCATTGGTAGACAATTTGTTTATTTTAAAACCAACTTCTCCTACTAGACACGCAACTGCAATTCAAACATCATTACACCATAATAAGAGGAAAAAACCTTCTGAGATAAACCATATGTATCTTTGGCATCTTAGACTAGGTCACATTAACCTTATTAGGATTCAAAGGTTAGTCACTGCTGGACCTTTAGGTTCACTAGAAGTTAACAACTACTCAACTTGCGAATCCTGCTTGGAGGGTAAAATGACCAAACGTCCTTTCAAGGACAAGGGGTATAGAGCCAAAGAAGTGTTAGAGTTGGTTCATTCAGACTTGTGTGGACCAATGTCAATACAAGTGAGAGTAGGTTTTGAGTATTTTGTGACATTCACAGATGATTACTCAAGGTATGGATAAATTTATTTGATGCGCCAAAAGTCTGAGTGTTTTGACAAGTTTAAAGAGTATCGGGCAGATGTGGAGAAACATCATGGTAAAAGTATCAAGACCCTACGATCAGATCTTGGTGGCGAATACCTATCTAGTGATTTTTGAAATTACTTGGTAGAAGTTGGTATTCAGTCTCAGTTATCTACACCTGGCACACCCCAGCAGAATGGTGTAGCAGAACGGTGAAACAGAACTCATATGGAAATGGTGAGATCTATGATGAGTTATAGTGAATTGCCGAATTTGTTTTGAGGATATGCCTTAGAAATAACTGCATATATTCTTAACCTTGTACCATCTAAATCCATGCATTCAACCCCTACAAAGTTGTGGATGGGGCGTAAGCCCAGTCTGAAACATATCAGAATTTGGGATTGTCCAGCACATGTGCTTAAGGCAGGTGCGGGTAAGTTAGATTCAAGATCATAAGTTATGCTGTTTATAGGATATCCTAGAGGAACGAAAGGTGGCCTATTCTATAGTCCTAAAGATCAGAAGGTGGTAGTTAGCATTAACGCTAGATTTTTAGAAGAGGGCTATATTATAGATCACAAGTCCAACAGTAAGATCGTACTATACGAACTTAGGGGAAAATCCACAACTCTTGTTGCACCAGTACAAGTAGATACACCACAAGACACTGCACGAAATATCACAATTGATGCGCCTACACCGGTGGTGCCTCGTCGTAGTAGGAATGTTGTGAGACAGCCCGAAAGGTTCATTGGCGTGGGAGAAGCTTCTTATTTTGCCCCAGGTGCGCATGAGCCTGACCCAGTGAACTATAATGAGGCACTCCGAGATAAAGACGCAGGTTCTTGGCAAAAGGCAATGATATCTGAGATGGGGTCCATAGACTCTAATCAAGTTTAGGAGCTAGTGGACTTGCCTGATAGTTTAAAACCCATTGGATGCAAGTGGGTCTACAAGAGAAAGAGAGAATCTGACGAAAAGGTTGAAACCTTTAAAGCTAGGCTTGTGGCGAATGGGTATACTCAGAAAGAAGGTATCGATTATGAGGAAACCTTCTCTCCGGTAGCTATGCTTAAGTCAATCCAAATTCTCTCTGTCATAGCTGCTCATTTAGATTACGAGATTTGACATATGGATGTCAAGACAACTTTCCTTAACGGAAGTCTTGAGGAAACCATCTTCATGTAGCTACCAGAGATTCATTACAGAAGGCCAAGAGCATAAGGTTTGCAAGCTTAAGAGATCTATCTATGGACTTAAGCAAACATTCAGATCTTAGAACATCCGATTCGATGAAGTAATCCAATCTTACAGTTTTACTCATTATCCGGAGAGCATTGTGTGTACCGTAGACGTGACGGGAATGCGGTGGTGTTTCTTGTACTTTACGTAGATGACATTCTGCTTATTGGCAACAATAAGAAAGTGTTATCAGATGTAAAGGCATGGCTATCCAAGCAGTTTGATATGAAAGACTTTGGAGAAGTTGGACATATCCTTGGGATCAAGATTATTCGAGATCATAGGAAACGTTCACTGACGCTTTCCCAAGCTTCATACATAGATACGATTCTAGCTCGTTTTAACATGTATAACACAAAGAAAGGTTTTCTACCTTTTAGACACGGAGTGCATCTATGTAAAGAGCATTCTCCAAAGACTGTTGAGGAGATAGAAGTCATGAAAATAGTTCTTTATGCTTCTACAGTAGGAAGTCTCATGTATGCAATATTATGTACGGGACCTGATATTTGATATGCCGTTGGCATGGTTAGCAGATATCAGAGTACAGAAAAGCTCATTGGGAGGCTGTAAAGTGCATCCTCAAGTATTTGCACAGAATGAGAGACCAAGTTTTGGTCTATTAGGTGCCTGAGCTTTTTCCGAAAGGTTACACGGATTCCGATTTCCAGGGCAACAGGGATAAGAGTATGTCTACCTTAGGGTATGTGTTTACATTGGAAGGTGGAGCCATAGTTTGGAGGAGTGTCAAGCAAAAATGCGTGGCGAACTCTACCTTGGAGGTTGAATACATTACAGTATTAGAGGCAGCGAAAGAAGCAATGTGGCTCAAGAACTTTCTAGCGGATTTAGATATGATTTCTGAGTTATCGAGGTCAATCACGGTATACTGTGATAACAGTGGCGCATTAGCCAACTTGAGGGCATCATGAGCCCACAAGGAGAGTAAGCACATAGAGCGCAAGTACCATCTGATACGAGACATCGTAGAGAAGGGAGACGTGGTCATGGCAAAGATAGCATTGGCAAAAGAACCTTGTAGATCCATTCACGAAGACATTGACTACAAAAGTATTTGAGACTCACATGGAGGGCATGGGAATAAGATACTTAGCTGAGCCTTAACTATTCTCTAGATTTTAGTATAGCAGTAGATTAATTGTATTTAGCCAGTTTTATGCTTTAAGGGCAACTTAAGTTTTAGTGGGAGATTGTTGGTTTTGAATACTAAAGTTTTGCATGTATAAAAACTATTTCCCAGTTTATATATATCGATTTAATGTTTCAGTTAATTATTATATGTTTTCATATAAAGTACTCTTATATAAAGTGACTAGATGATGAGGTGTCGGGTGTAGCACAGTAGATCTCATAATTTATTAAAGTCTTGATATATAAAATATGCTCGTGACTGAGACGGTTTGGACATACTGTCGGTTTAGGGCATTGTGTGATTCTGAGATTGGTTTGTCTAAACTAATTGAATCATATAGATATGCCCAGGGCATATTGAGCATGACCATTTGGGTTGAATTGTCTTGTACTGATTTAGTAGACTATTCAATCCTAGTATTCTATCTCTTAATCGCTACAATTGAACGGATGAGGGTTAGACATAGTGTACCTTAATATACCAATGAGTGCAGTCACTTGAGGCCTATATTCTCGTTAGGTTGGGTGCGCGAGTTTGATTGCTTAGTGTGTCGTTGCTTGTCGAAAGGAAAGCATATACCGGTGCGTCCGTGGTGATGGTGCTCCAAAGATGAGCTCGTGTGGTACTAGTCTCAGATAATAAGAATTCGATTAATAAGCTCGTGTGGTACTAAACCCGGCTGGTGGACTTATGTCCGGTATGATAATAAGGTCGAGTGGTACTAGTCTCAGATAATAAGAAGTCGATTAATTAATTTATTAGTAAATTAATAAATTGATGATCACTATATCTTTGATGTGGGGAGATTAAAGAATAATTAATTTAGTGATTTCGGAAGCAATTCTGGTATGGATGGTAGTGCCATAATTAATCCGTTAGTGATACGATTAATTATGTATTGAGTAATTGACAAAAGGTAGATTTAATTAATTAAGTAATTAATTAATCCTTGTGCCAATTAATTGTGAATCAGTCAAGGTTCTGGATTAAGGATAAGTGAATCCTTATGTCAATTGGATATGAATCAGTTCATGAACGGGATTTGAGTAGTACACAAACCTAATAGGAATACCAATCCTAATCCACATTGAGGTCTCTCTTTTAACTCTATAAATAGACATAGAGGGTCAGCAATACAAGACACAATTCATAAGTTTCATAATTCAAGAACTTAGAGAGAGAAAGTTAAAGTGGGAAAGAGAAGAAAGTTGGCCTTAAATTTCTCTCTCCTCGAAAAACGTCTGCGGGTTCCGGCGAGTGGCAGCCATTGAGTTTTCTGGCTGGCGCGTGAAGCTAGGGTTAGCGGCGTAACTTTCTCCAGGCAGCGGCACGTGTGAACACTCACGCAGTGGTGGTGGCGGTTCAATTTTTCAGCGGCGCAAGCTCGGACAATTTTGGTGAGCTTCTTGTGTTGTAGCTGATCTGTTGGTTCGTTGGTTCATTGCCCACACAACGTACGAGCTGGTCTTGAGTCATACAACGGAATCACTTGAGGACACGCTTCAAGAGGTCAATTTCTATCATTTTGCTTTTATTAGTTATCGTGGATTTGTATGCGTGACAAATCGAATAAGGTAGAACTAAGATCTGGTGTTCGTGTGGTATTTCAAAAGGGTTTAAATCGTATTACACGAGCGTTCAGGTTTGGTTGAAAATCTCTGATTTTGGAATGTGTAGCATGAAAGTGAGATTTTTACCGGATCCGGGCAGATAATTCCTTCATATATTTGGTTCTATAGTTAGATAGAAAGGTTTTGTAATAGTTAGTCGCGCTTAGAGCGTATTAGTGACTGTAATAGTTAGTAATGCTTGGAGCGTATTTGTGAATGTAACTTATAACGAGCGTATTTGCCCGCTGGAACTTGTGGGACTGCTTTCAAAAAAAAAATAGAATTTTAAACTTTATATAAGATATACAATTATTTTAAATTTTCTAAATATTTTACTTCATGGGCAATTTAAATTCAATGAAGAAAACTAATTACCGATAGACTATTAATAAAAGGGTTAAAAACTTAATAGGTCACTAAACTTGTTCAATAGTATACTTTTGGTAACTGGAACTTTTTTGCTTGACTAATAGGCCATTAAACTCTTAAAACAGTATACTTTTGACTACTGAACTTTTTTACTTGACCAATACACCATTAAACTATTAAAACATATAACTTGTTATACTTTTATTGGGTATCCACGTAAGATTCGATGAATTTTGACAACTAACAGGACTACATTGGCTAATGGGAGAAACAATGGACATTCAAGGGGCTATCATGCAGGATAGTCCATTGTATAGAGTCTAAACTCACTTTAATATTATGACCTCCTGAATGTTCATTGTTTCTCCCTCTAACAAATGTAATCCTGTCATTTGTCAATGGACTTTCCTGCATGATAATCTTAGGACTACCATTTAATTAACATTCAGGAGTCGTAGTAATAAATGACAAAAGATTATTTCTATTAAAGTGTTAGGGGTAATTTGCAATGTGTCTCCTAATACTACAATATAATTTGCTGCTCCCCCAAGAGCATACTTCTTAGAAGGGGTGTATTATTTACTGTGCCCATTTTCTTATTCTCTGCCCCCTTTTTTCCAGAATTACCCTAAACTTCTATCTAAATTCCTTATTCTGCCCCCATTCACTCGCCTCATTATTGTTAATAGAAAGTGACAGTTTGACTAAGGCTAGTGATGGTTGCTTTAATGACTCTTAAAAAAAGTAACTGTGTTTACGTTTCATATTGTCACATGTATGAGAGAGAAGTGGGGCCACTTCATAGAGAAATTGGTCAGGCTCAATTTTTTAGAAACTCTTTCCGAACCGGGATGTGTTCATGGTCATAATGGACAAAACCTTGAGAACAGAACATATGAGATTGGTTCCTATATAGGGTACGTGGGTCTTTACACGGACAATTCAGAAAATTCAAGGATTTCACATCTACTGGAAAGCTAGTAAAGCAACAAGAGGAAAGCTCAAAGGGTAACACCTACTTTCTCTATGCAGGGATCAGTCATTGAACACACAAACTTATATTTTATTCATGTGGGGGATTTTTGGAAGAAATGGAGGAAAATAGTGTTTGAATAAGAGAAAGTGTTTGGAAAATAAATGAGCAAAGGCAAGCTATAAGGGAGTTATGTATCCCACATTAGAAGTGTCAAGAAAACGAGATCACTCTATGAGTGTTTACATTTGAATAACCCTTGACATTCCTTCACTACATTAGAGAGGCGTCAAATTTAGATTAAGAAAATTGTGGTACTACACAAAGTAAGAAATTTTCTATTTTCTAGTCTTTTATATACTAGCCCAATTTTTTGTCTAACAACTAACTCATCAGTTATGCAAATTATATGCTGCACCACTAGGTACATGTACCACGCACTATAATTTGTAATTTTTTTTCCCAACTGTCTTTTTTCCATTTTTAGTAATTTTTACTAACGCAACCCTTTTTTTTTCCCCCCCGTGGTATATACATTCAAAACGTGGTCGTTGCTTTTTTTTCGTATCGCGCTTTTGTTGAAATCATTATGCAAACATTGAAATCATTGTTTTTGTTCTTGATCGTTGTTAATAAAGGTACCAGAACGAAGAACAATGATGATCATCGGTTGTTTTTTTTTCTGTTCGTGATTGATGTTTTTGTTGTTGAATTGTCATTATGATAGTTTGTTTTTGCAAATTCTTAAAGAGATATTAATACATGTTAGATTTTCGATCAGTTGATTATCTTTTTCTTAGTCATATGATTCATTTTTGTGATAATGTTAATATGATCGTTGTGTATGAGGACGTTGTTGGTATATATTTTTTGATGTAGTGGCATGTATCTGGATGTAGCATGATAGGATGTTGTTTTTTTAGTTTTTATAGTATGTGGCTGGACGTTGCGTAAGTATATAACTGGACGGTGTAGGACGTTGTGGGATAGGATGTTATCTTTTTTAGATTTTAAGTCATGTGGGTGGACATTGCATAAGTATATAACTGGACGTGTTGGGATGTTGCGGGAGAGTTATAACTAGACGTGGTGGGTCATGTTTAATTATTATTACTTTTTTTTTCAGATTTGGAATCAATGGATGATGAATCGATGGTGTCTTTGATGGGTACAGTAGACAGCGAAGAAGAGGCATACGATTTGTATAACAACTATGCTTTGTAATTGGGTTTTAGTGTTAGAAAGCATAGGTCTCGTAGTAGGGAAGATGGGATATACATGAGACAGTTTGTGTGTTGGAAGCAATGTGAGAAGGATTATAAAAACAAGACTGAGAATGAGAGGAATTATTCGAAGCTGGACGTTCAAACGAAATGTAATGCGTTTGTTGAATTTATGAGAATTGATGGTGGTATTTGGCAGGTGCAAAAGCAATTCCGGAAACACACTCACGAGATATGCTTTGAACATCACACACTTATTATATTCTAGTAGGAATATGCCTTCTTCTTCTGTTGATTATTTGAAGACTTTGAAGAATCTTGGTATTCGGGTTTCAGATGGGTACATAGTGTTGTACAAAGAGGTACCTGACTTTACATAATATTTGTGTAGACGTATGTGGATGTTGCGTTAGTATTATAATAGACGTTTCTCGACGTTGTAGTCATAACTTTTTACTTTGTTTTTTTTTTCGCATTAGGCTGGTGGACCATCTCAAGTAGGTTTTACTGCACGAGATGTTTTTAATCATATGGAAATTGAGAAGAAGAAGAATATTGATGGTTGTAATGCAAATACGCTTTTTGAGATATTGAAGAAAAAGTCTAGTGATGAACAAGATTTCTTTTGTGACTTTGATTTGGATAGCGATTCATCATTGTGTAATTTGTTTTGGCGTGATGGACAAATAAAGGCGGATTATAAGATATTTGAAGATTTGGTTGTTCAGGACACGACTTATAGGACAAACAAGTATGGTTTGATATGTGGACCATTGGTTATAATGGACAATCACTGTCGTAATGTTATGTTTGGACTTGGTTTCATAAAAAATGAGAATATTGAATCATTTAATTGGTTGTTTAAGACGTTTTGAGGTCCATGGATGATCAAGCACCAATTACTTTGATGACAGATCAGCGTTTTTTATGGCAACAGCTATAAAGGATGTACTTCGATCAACTCGTCAACGGTTGTGTCTTTCTTATATAAGTGAGAACTCCTGGAAGAACATACCGTTATTTCGAGCGCAGACAGGTTTTTCTAAATTTTTTCAATGCCTTCTTTATAGTGTGGTTACCAAGGAAGAGTTTTAGCATGTTTGGAATAGGTATGGACGTTGGGCTAGTGTTTTTATGTACGTTGCAGTATGTTTTTTGGACGTTGCAGTAACTTTTTTTTTTTTTTTTTTTACAATATGGTGGCTAAATATGAATGCGGCAATAGTACGTGTTTGAATGATTTGTATGAGATTTGTGATAAATGGTGTCCTGCATTTAACAAAGATTACTTTTCAGGAGGCGTTCTCTCATCTCAAATGAGTGAGTCAACAAACCGTGCGATTTAAAAGCGGCTATCCAAAACATCATCACTTGGTATTTTTACCATCAGTCTGTAGATGTGGTGAATGACTGGAGGAATAATGAAAATAAAGAAGACTACAAGTGTTAACAAGGGAAGGCGGATTCGTTTGTTCCGAAACATCCGATGTTAATGCAAGGTTATGAAGTTTATACTATTAAGGCATATCGTATGTTTGAAACTTAATTTAAAAACAGAGTTTATACTATTATGAAAAGAAGTTTGAAGATGACAGGTTATGTCAATATCATGTCTGGTGGGATGGAGAAGATATTTTCCTCATGTTGTGTTGTTCTATAAGGAGAGACATTGGATAGAATGCAGCTGCAAATATTACAGTGAAGTTGGGATATTATGCGGTCATTCCCTTCATGTTTTTAACATGAATTGTGTTAAGGTATGAGTTTTTGTTGGTTTAATTTTTTTTTTTTGTGTGTGTGTGATGTGGTGAGTGTATTAATGTTGACGTTGTTTTTTTTTTTTTTTACGTTGCGGATATTATATTGGATGTGGCGGATGTGAACCTTGTTTTGTTGATTAATTTTTGTTTCGTTGTTTTGTAATATTTTTAGAGCTACCAGATAGTTGTATATTGCAAAGGGGGACTAAGGGAGTGACATACGGCCGTCAGATTCAGTTTCATATTTCACATCCGAGAAATGAAGGAGATTATGTTTATTGTTCTGTTTGGAGGCATGATGCCAGCAAGAAGTATCTGAGATTGATTCAATTATGTCAGTCGAGTTCTGTTGATCGTGGCATTGTAGATGATAAATTCAAAGAACTTAGAGATTGCATTGCTGGGTTAGCTGGTATTAGATTTGAAGGAGGTGGTGAAAATGTGGATGATGATGGTACAGAAGAAAAAGTAAGAGATCCGAAAGGACAGAGACCCAAAGGTGTTTGAAACGTACGCCGAAAAAGTACAACAGTGAAAATAAGAAATATTTCAAGAGGTAGGAAAAATAAAAAAAATAGATGAGACTTTGTAGTTCATTGAGATGATTACAGAGATTGAGATGAATGTAATTAACATTTGATTTGAGAATTTAAAAATGAATTTTTATTGTTTTTTATATGAGATTTTGTAGATGTACTTGAACGTACTGGGACATTGTGGTAGTATGAGTTGTGTATTGATATTAGTTGTTATGTTTCACCACGTCCCGTTATGTCCAAAAAACAACAAACGCAACGTCCAATAGCAAACACACAATTCTTATTAGTTGTTTTATTTGGTTTTCTTATTAGACGTATCGGGACGTGTCAAAAGAAAAGAAAGAAATTATATTAAAATTATTATTACAAATTAGTAAATATCATCATTGCTATCTACACTTAAAACATCATCCTCGTCAAGAAGAATGCAAGAGTAGTCACCAAGATATGCAGGCAGTGGCACCAGTTCATCACGATAGGATGGTTGGATTCCAGACATTTCACACATATCCATGACGAGGCTGGGGTGAAAGATACTCTGAGTCCACCCATTTTCCAGGCCAACATCTTCCATGTAGTATTTGATGATGTTGTCCCAATTGATATTTTTTTGTGCTTTTGTTGCAATTAACAGTGCCAACCGAATGATTTGGAGACTTCTCCTGCAGTGACATTGAAACGTAGGAACGTGTACAGGGTCTTTGCAAATGTAGTTAGATCTTCAAATCTAATCGTCCAATAATTGTTTATAACGTCTCTATTTTGCTTTGCTACTGCTTTGACTTCTTTCATTGTTGATATTCTATTTTGATGTTCCCTCACGTACACTGTATTTAATCTATCTTTATTATGCAGAGCATCATAGAATTCTATAACCATCGATCTGTTTACGTGCTGGTCATTCATCGGCATCAATCCACTCCAACAAACATCAGAAGTTCTGAATGAGCATCTACGCTGAACATATGCTTCATTGGCATGTGGTTAAGTGGGGAGTGATGGAGGCATTGGTGGTTGTGGGTCTTGGTTTTCTTCGAAGATGTTCATGCTAGGAACAATGTAGCGAATGACCATTGATGTAATTTAGTATTTTTAAAAGTAAAATACATAAAGTTTTTTGGATTGTTGTTTTTGATAGGGAAGAAAAAAACAGAGGAATTTTTATGTTTTTGAGATGTGAATGTTAAACCATGTTTACTAGTTGTTTTATAGGAGTGGACAGTTTTTATCTTATAACAAAGAGATGCATGGAGAGTCGCATTTTAATTTATGCATGGACTGTTTTTGCTCGGTTGAAGAGACAGATAAATGATGCAGTTAATGAAATAACGAAAGATGCATCTGTTTGTATACTCGACGTTTCGGGACGTATTGGGATGTTGTACAGAAGAATTTTAGATAGAATTAATGTTTAAGGAAGTTTGACGTATGGGGACGTGGAGAGAAGTGTTGTCAAACGTTTCAGAACATTGTAGACTTAATGTTAGTAATTTTTATTCATTAACATGATTTCATTATTTTCTTTCAATGTTGGAATGAATTATTTAATGTTATATTTTAATAAATGATATAAAATTTATAAATTGATAACTTATAAATTTTGGACGTTGTTGGTATGGCAGTTGGACGTATGGGGACATTGCGATAGTGTTAACAAACGTTGTTTTAGTAAATTGAAGAAACAGATACGTAGATACTAAAAATACAACAGAAATCAAAGATAATATTAATATTAAGGATACAATAAATTGAAAATAAATATTTTTTGAAAATTGGCATTAATTTGTTCCATTAGTTCCTTTGTTTCATGATCAATGTAGGAATTGTAACCAAGATATTTATATCCCGGCAGTTGTTGGATGTCATCAGTTTAGTAAGTCGGGACTCCAGCATTGTCACAGATGTCCATGATTAGAATGGGGTAAAGGAGATTCCTAGTCCATTTTTCTTGGATACCAACCTGTTCCATGTATTCTTTGATGAAGCTGCCCTAATTCATATCATTTTCTGACATAATTGCAATTAACAGTTGCAACCCGTATTTCTTGGTGACTCTTCCGGCAGCCACGTCCTTAACATAGAAATGTGTATAGAAACATTGCTTTGGTGTACATATCTGACAATCTGATTGTCCATCAATCCTCTGGGACCTGTATGTTGTCCTTTGAAATTTTTTGGATTTGCGCGTCTGTCGGATGAAAACGAAATACATCATTTTGTGTGAATGCGGGGTTGTTGTTCCACACCATCAAGTCTTCATTGATTGATTTTGTTGATATGGAGACTCACATTTCCCTCACTTTGACTGAATTTCTTGTTTTTGTATTATGTAGAGCATGGTAGAATTCTTCTACCATCGTTCTGTATATGACCAACTTGTTGGTCGACATCAATTGTTGCCAGTTGTTGCGGCGTAGAAATGTCATAAGCCATGTTCCAGGTTCAACATCGAACATATTTAGCATAGACATATTTTCAATTGCACTTAGTGGTGGTAATGACTCCTGGACTTCTTTGTTTTCATCAAATATGGCCATAGTAAGAATGTAGGGATTCTGGTAGTGATTTCTGGCCACTTTTTTTTTTTTTTTTTTTTTGAGTAATGAGGTTTTTAGAATAGAAGAAGGTTTGTTGTTTTTGAAAGGGAAGAAAAGCAGAAAATTTTTTTATTGGTTTTTGAAGTGAATGTAAAAATCTGTTTACACGTAGTTTTGTAGGATTAAAATTTAAGAGAAAATGAATGTTGAAGGAAGTAGTTAAACTGTTTTCTCTTCTACCGAAGAGATGAATGCTGTATTGCAATTCATTAATGAAGGTGGTTGGAACGATGCAATTAATGATGAAGAGTTGTACCGTTGTAGGGATTTTGGACGTTGTAGGTTTGTGTTTTGGACGTATAGGTACGTCGCGATAGTGTTAACAGACGTTGTAGGAGTAATTATAACAGAATTTACATAAATATGTTAGGAAAAAGTTGGACGTATCAGGACGTGGCGGGTAGTGTTTACAGATGTAACGGGACGTTGTAGGCTTATTGTTAACAAACATTATATACATTTAAATAAAAAAAAAAATGATTTCATTAACATTGTTGGACATTGTGAACAATTTTTCGTTGTAACAAATCTATTTAAGAAATTTTTATAAGAAAAGAAAATTATATATATTGAAAATGAAAGTGGAATGTTTATACAAATATACAAAAACATTACATTAGTTTTACAATACAAAGAAAACTATCTACTTTTTGTTTGGTTGTTTTCCCCTCGGCTTCTGCTTTGGCTGTTGCTTTAGTGGTTGCTTTGGCGGTTACTTTTGCTGTGGTTGTGGCTTTGGATCTGTAGATTTTTGTTGTTTCTTTTTCTCTGGATCTGCAGGCTTTTGTTGTTTCTTTTTCTCTGTGTCTAAATCAGGCAAATCAAATTCTTCTTTTCCGTCTGCTATGGTTGGATTTGGCATTGACAGAGACTCCTGTTCCATGGTTGATAAAGTATGATAATTCTTCTTGGAATAGTCCAATGTTTTTTGCTTCACCTCATCTTTGATCATGTTTGATGGAGACATGAGAATGTTGTATTAATGCTTAGCTCGCAAGGTGATGAATACGTTTTTGTCCATGTCCTTCTTAACTTTGATTAGAAGAGTTTCATACTTGAAATCCAAATCCCCTCCATACATCTCCATGTGTCTAATTGTACAAAATATAAACAAAACAAGTGTAAGTGAATACTAGTTTTAGCACAAAAACAAATAACAAAGACATTGCAACGTCCAGTTACATACCCACCACGTCCCTCTACGTCACAAAAAACAACTATCGCAACGTCCGACAGCAAACAGAAATAACAATTATTAACTAACCCACCACGTCCCAAAAACAAGTAATAAGAGAAATAGTATTACCTCATGGTGTATATTTTGCAATCGCATTCGTTATTTCTGTCTTTCCAAGGCAGATCAGGATATTCTATTGCATTTTTTTGCATTGCTTTGAATTCCGGTCACTGTTCATTTTTTTTCCTCATCCATTATGCTTGCGAACATTGTTAGCACTTCCTTATGCAATGGATTTTCATTTGGTCCTAAGTTGTTAAGAACTTTGGCATATCCATCCGGGATATTAATGACGAAGGTGGTGAAATATCTGCCTTCGATGATGGGGAAAAAAATCTTGTAGTGATTAAAAAATTATAAATTAGTTTTATGTTAATGTATTGAGTGTTAACGAATGGTTTTGTAAGTGTACTTACAAACTGGAAATTGAAATGTTCATAGCTGTGGTGGAATCGAGCAAGTTCTTCAAGCATCCAGTCACGAAAACATTTACGTTGTCTATTTGGACCATCATTTTTTAAGCTCACTTCATAACCGGTGAAAATTAACTACATGAATAGAGTTTGGAAATGCACACAACGTCAGTTAAAGGTGGTCCAACAGCAAAAAATACAATGCTACTTTTAGCACAAACATAAAAGCAAACGCACCACAACGTCTATTATAATACCCACCACGTCCCCTTACGTTTCAAAAATAACTACCGCAACGTCCAACATGCAAACACAAACAGTTCTTATTTTATGCCAAATAAAAATGTTCTTACCAAAATCTGGTTGTGAAAAAGAACCTTTTTAGCCCAGTATGGTCTCTTAGCTTGTCAGGAAAGCTTCTTATGTAGTTTTTGTGGCAGCACTATGCATTTACCATTTCCATACTAAGCCATTTATTCGTTGACATGGTGTGAAAGTCTAATCTAGTCAGGACTGTTCTTCCAAAGCTGTAAAGTGTTTCACTGCATTTTTATTAAAGTTAGTTAGGTGAATAAATTTATTGTAAGGATAAATAATTAATTTTTTTTGATGTAAGGTTTTGAATGTACTTACAGTTTGTGGTTAGTGAAATCCATTTTCTTATCCTTTATGAGGAATGAGAAATTAGTCATGAGTTCTTCTTTCTTGGAAAGCTTTAAATCTAGCATTTGCTTCGTTGAAGGCTTGATATAACAATAAAATGGGCTCCTTAGTGCCAATGGAAGCTTGATCTGGCGATGCCTTGGGTTTGGCTTTGGATTTTCTTCTTGTCTTTCCAGATGATTGTCTTTCTCATCTATGATTATTCTGTGGAGAAAGAATGAAATGTACCAAGTTTGTTATGATGTACTGCTATGTGTACCTTATCAGTAATAATATTATGATAGAAATATATTATAGTATTACTTACTTTCTGATTTCTTCTAGTGTTTCTTGTTCTTTATTAGCCTGAGGATCATTTTGTTTGTGCTGAGAAACATCATCTTCCTTTTCTAGATTCCTTGTCTTTACTTGCTGCTAGGGAGAGTCATCTATGCCTAGGCTGAAGCTTGGTATAGGAATTTTTGAAGCTTCTTTAAGTTCTTCAAACTTCTTGTTCGTCTCTTGTTCTTGTTTCTCAATCCTATCAATCCAACTGAGAAATGCGGCAAAGTTTTCTGGATCCATTTTATTCGTAGGATGACAAATGCTGCAAACTTCTTGTCGAACTCTTGTTGAAAAACCTGATCTACTTGTCTCAAAAATTCAGCAAGATATTGACTTGTTTGTGTAGCATGAAACTTCTTGTTGAGTTCTTCTTGTTGATTTTGGATCATCTTTTCAACTTGACTCAACATTGGTGCAAAGTCAGTGGTGGGAGCTTGACTTAGTACAATAGGAGCCTCTTTTCTTTGCTCATATTGTTGGAGAGATTTTTCATTGTCTTGTACATCCTTTCAAGCATCCTCAATATTTGATTATCTTGTATTCCCTTCGTATCTTCCACAAGTTTAATAACCTTGGTGTATTCTTTAGAAAATCCAGTCAATCCTTGATTCAGTCTTCTGATTTGGCTTCATCAGTATTATCAACAGTCTGTACATGATAAAAAATGAACAACACAAGAGTTAGTGTAAGTGAATAAAACTCGCCACGTCCTGTTACATACCCACAAATTCCTATATACACAGCCAGCACGTCCCGTTACGACCAGTAAATATATAAGAGAAATAGTATTTTGGATTTTGAATTTTACCTAATCTTGCTTCTCTGGCATTTCCTGATCTCTGATCTCGGCATCATCATTATCATCAGGCTTTGAAAAATCAAAACCATAAACAAAGATGTAAGTGAATAATATCCACCACATCCAGTATAATACCCACAACATCCCTCTAGTCTAGAACAAATAATAGTTTGTTTGTGAATGTGAATATTACCTGATATTGATCTTCTAGGATTTGTGTAGGATCTTAGGCATGCATAATTTCCTAAATTATGCTACGGAATAGCCTAAATTCTATGGAATCGGGTCTTACCCTCGACGCGTAATCGGTTGTGCTCTTCGCCTGGATCCCTTGGGAAGATTGCGTTCACCACCAAACAATTTACACGAATTGCCTCTACGTTCTTGCACTGGAGTCTCTCAGAACCGGTGCTAGCCAAAATTGCCTTTCAAAGAGAAAACATTTTTCTCTGGAAGAATTTTGGAAGAGAGAGAGAAGTTTTTTCCAAAAAAAATCTTTTTCACGTTTTCCAAACAGAATTGGTTAAAGAGTATTTTATTCACAGATACTTCTCAGCTCTTTTTATAAAAGAGTTGAGACTTGTCTGTTAATTAAATTAATAATAATTAATTATTTACTGAGTTGGGTTTAACCAACACCATGGATCAACCCATTGATCCATGGATCAGGCTGATGGGTCAAGAACCTCAATTCACAATTAGGTCCCTTGATTTATCAGCCCAATTCAATTCTTCCTAGGTAATTAATTAACTCTTAATTAATACCATAATACTCTTCAATAATATTTAATTAAACTATTTAATTAAATATTATCAATTTAAGTATAACTCTTATACTTAATACAGGCAATTTAATTAATTCTGAATCATCGAACTCACTTATGTGCGATCCTGTAGGCCCATTCCAAATTGACAATGAATAAATTAATCTTATTAATTAATCCATAAATCATTAGTGGTCTCTAGCAAGACATAATGACTACACAATTCAGAACGGAGGGTTGAATGGTGATTCAACACAACCTTCCGAGTATACTACGTAATGTCCTCTACACTGATATCCAGTTTAGCATAAGGCATGGAACCAATCATCCTTATATAGCTAAACGTTTTACTTGATCTCTTAGTGATATTGAACTTAATCAAGCAAATGATAACCCTTATCATTTCTTGGGCACGGCCATGCACTTCTCAGTTCACTATCAAGCGGCCAAGATATCATCTCTCATTTAAGAGAGACTTGTAGTCCCATCACTTCACCTACATACCTTAGCGTGACTCATAGTGTACCCAATCATACCCGTACTTGGCAACCTGTTACGGTCCCGTTAGGCATATGTCAAAGCACACTCTAATTCACATAAGACTATGCAGTGATTTCTAGTCTAAGAATCCTCGTACGAGTACTACTCAAAAGAATCACTCATGATCTAACAGTCCATGGAGTGTTTCTTTTGGCGGATCGATTTCATGAAATTCAATATGCACAAGAATATAATTTCATGAAATTAACTCATCAGATAAATAATCAATCAAACGACAAATGTCTTATTTACATAAATAACCCTCAAAGTTTATTTATATAAATAGCCCTTAAAAGGGCACATACACCAACAATTTGATCATCCTCCTGCTAGTTTTTCATATGTTCTCTTGTCAATATTCTTCCCCTTCTAAATCCTCTCATTTTCAACTCTTTTACCTCTCTTCTTGTATACTTTTCGTAGTCCCAATGTGAGAGTAGAGGCACGTTTGTTGGACGTACGGGTTCACCACGAATTCTGACACTGTCCAGATAGAGTAGCTTGAAAAAATGAAAGAATAAAAGTTAGTTACGTCTGATGAAAATCAAGTGTACAACATTTGATGTAATATTATATGATAGATAATGAATTAGAATGACTTACCACAATGAAGGGGATCGATGCTTTAAACATTTTTTTTTTATTTGTGTCATTCCAATGGTTTACTGAATCTATCAAGCCTCTGATGATGAACTCGCACTAGTTCATGTTTGTGATGTTATCGACTTTTTTGATACTCTTCAGTAGTGATTATCGACAACTTTAGTCCGTGTAAGCCCAAAGGAGAGTTGTTGCCATGTAGATATTAAAGTCTATTTTGAAGTTTTCATATGCATAGTCTTTGTGTTGCTTGATATAATATGCATTTTCTGTTGTGGTTGGTTTTCTTTGTTCCTCTTTCTTGTTAATGGATCCTGGATGTCTTGAATGAAAGTTTTCTATTTCCTTTTTTTGTATTCGTTAGTGTATTGATTAGAAGGGGCGTATTCTTCAACCTTAATACCACCACGTGGTATTCCAAACACGTGACTAACATATTCTTCTTCAATATCAATTCTGCCACCATCCAATTTGATTGTGCATCGGTTGTTTGAGACTTTGAAAGACCACAACAAATGCTCTCCTAATCCACATGGGAGTTAAGTTTATATCCAGCAACGATCCCAATCCAATATCTCTCACTGCCTGTTTTTGCTGCTCAGTCAATTGTCTTATGAACTTGTACAATGCAGTAATTCCTTGTTTTGAATTTGGTCGTCTTGGGAGATATTTCTTCTTCTTTTTCTTCATTGACTATGATGAAAATCAATGAATATTAACGTTAGGATCACTCACAATGTCCTCATACATCATGTTGATATGTAGGACGTTGTGGTCTTCTTTATTGAAGACCACAACATTTTCATACATCATGTTGATATGATACTGGAAAATATGAAATGAAAAAGACCACAACATCCTCATACCTGCTTGAAGTCTTGGCCTTTTTGGTTGTTGTTTTTTTGTTGGTTTTTCGGCTACAGGCTGCTTTTTTGTTGGGTTTTTTTGTCTTTAGCATCCTATTTCTCTTTTTGTTGTGGTTTATCTTCTTCTGATTCTGTTTCATCTCTTGGTCTTTTTGGTTGCTGTTTTCTTGGTGTTTTTTGGCAACGGGCTCTTTTGTTGGTGTTTTTTGGTTTCGGACCATTGTTTTTGAGGTTTTGTTAGTTTCTGTTTTGGCTGTGGATCTTTTTTAGGGTTAAGGATGTTTTTTGTTGTAGATTAACAAGGGTAGCCAGTTTTCTGTTAAAAATTTGAGGACTGGCAGTTATCTTTTTGAGCATGTATTGGTTTAATGGTGTGGCAGAATGATCTTCACTTTGTGTGCCAGAATAGTTTTCACTTTGTGGTGGTAATGGTGTGTTTTGTTTGGATTCTGTGATGAAATAATCGTCATCATCTATCAAAACTTTTCTATTTGGTTTTGATTTTTTTGCGGCTTGTTTGTAGTTAACCATCCTGCATTGAATGAGGGAAATAACCATCAATCACAAAAACATACCCACTACATCCCCCTACGTCCCAAAAATAACTAACGCAACGTCCGACAACACACAAAAAATTTATATATTTTTTTTTACAAATACAAACACCGAACACGATGTTTGTCTCCTAATTTTCATAACATATACTGCAACGTCCTACATCACAAACACAATGTTACTTTTATTAAAAACCAAACAGCAAACACACCCTAACGTCCAGTATACATACCCACCACATCTTGATACGTCAAAAAAAGAACTATCGCAACGTCGAACAACATGCACAAAAAATTAATATATTTTTTTGAGAAATACAAACACCAAACAGATTGTTTGTCCCATAATTCCCATAACATATACTACAACGTCAAACTTCAAACACAAAGGCTTATTGGAGCCAGTCAAATGCATTTTCAAGTACTTGCGCAGGACGAAAGATCACATCTTGATTTATCAAGCGCAAGAGCTAGTTCCATTTGGTTACACAGATTCGGATTTTCAAGGTGATATGGACAAGAGTAAGTCTACCTCTAGGTTTGTGTTTACTCTAGGAGGTGGAGCCATAGTATGGCGGAGTGTCAAGCAGAAATGCATGGCAGACTCCACCATGGAGGCTGAGTACGTTGCCGCATTAGAGGCAGCGAAAGAATCTGTATGGCTCAGGAACTTCCTGGTAGACTTAGATTTGGTCCCTGAGTTGCCGAGGTTTATGAAAATTTGTTGTGATAACAATGGTGCAGTTGCTAATTCAAGGGAACCACGAACCCATAAGGCGAGTAAACACATAGACCACAAGTACGACCTGATACGAGAAATCGTAAAGAGGGGAGACGTGACCGTGGCCAAGATAGCATCAAGAGACAACTTGCAGATCCTTTCACAAAGCCACCCCAAAGGTCTTTGAGAGACATGAGTCAGATTCTTAAGGGAACCATCTGAGTGAGCTTTAAGAGTGTTTTGTAGCTTTTATTATGATAGCAGTGTAATAAAGTGGGTTGAACAGTATTTTTATACTTTAGAGCATAGCTTTGAGTATTAGTCGGAGATTGTTAGTTTTGAATACTAGAAAGCTATTTGCTTGTATAAAAAACTAATACCCAGTTGACATATCATTTTGGTTTCAGTATTCAATTTGTTCTATTATATCATAGAACTAGATGGCAAGGTGTGGAAAGTCACACTAGATCTCGTTATTGGTTAAAGTATTGATATATAAAAAGACGCACGTAACTGAGATAGTTTGAACATACTATCGGTATAGGTTATCGTGTGATTTGGAAATTAATTTATCTAAAGTAATTAAATCATACGGATGTGTATGGGGCATATTGAGCAAGACCAGTTTGAATTAAATTAACATGTACTGATGGCGTAGTTAATTTGATTCTCTTATTCTAATCTCTTAATCCCAAGAATGGAGCGGGCATGAGAGTTAGATATCGTATGCTTTGATTTGCCAAAGGGTCAATTGAGGCCTAAATTGGTAAGTTGGGTATGCAGTGTTTGGCTTCTTGTGTATCATTGCTAGTCGAAGGAATTCATGTACAGGTTCGCCGGGTTGATGGTGCTCCCGAGATGAGCTCGTAAGATTTATTATACTAAATCTGGCAAGTGGACTTTACGTCCGGTATAATAAGAAAGTTGAGTGGTAGTAATCTCGGATACCAAGAAGTCGATGAATTAATTTGTCAGTAAATTGATGAATCGAAGAGCACTAAATCTTTGATGTGGGGAGATACAAGAATAATAAACTGAGCACGATGTAAAGTCATTTTTGAGCGGTAGTTCCATAATTGGTCCGTTAGTAGTATGACTAATTATGCATTTAACTAATCGACAAAGTGATTAATTAATTCTAAAGGTTTAATTAATTTAATTGACGAAGTGGGTTATTCGAAATAATCCTAAGGGGTTCGATTGAATTTAATTAACGAAGTGAATTAAGAAATTAATTCAAAACGCTCGATTGGAGTTGATTAGTCTAGGGAAGACTAAGGGGTCAACGAAAGACAAACATTACCCAACTCAAAAACCCACTAGGTCTCTTATGGAGCTCCCTATAAATAGCTAATGTTAAGCACTTAAGACATAAGAAACCTTTGTAGGAAAATTAGCCTTAGAGTGAGAAAGACAAGCTTAGAGAGAGAACTTCATCTTTTTCATTGAAACTTCTTTTTTGAAGTCAGTTTGTGATCTTTCTTCTTCGAGAACTCAGCCCGTTAGTATCCTAGGAAACCCCGTTGGATTGTAGTAGTTTTTGAGCCACCTCACCAGCACCATAAGCCACCGCAACGCTGTCGGGTTTTTCCGATCAGCGGCCAGCGATCTTGCAGTTCCAGCGATCAGATTTTGGTGCTTTTGGTCTTCTTCCATCGCGCTGATCCTTTGGCTTGTTCCTTGAGTTTTCCAAAGTCTAGATCTATGGTCGGTTGATGATTTATTGTGGCATGCGTGGGTTTTCATATTAGGATCAAGTTCCAGGACTAAATCTGTTTTTCAGATTTGTGAGTTTCTTTAAGTGGGTTTCTTTAGATTTCTTAGATCGTGCTATTAGTCACTCCGTAGTTGCTTGCCCACTCGATCTCGGAGTTTTTGGAGTCATCTAGAGGATCTTTTAGTGGATTTCGTGGGTTTTCTATATTTGTGAGGGACACGCTTCAAAGGTATAATCTTTAAATGTTTCCGCTTTAGTTTAAAGATTTAATTTTTGAGCGTCGTTTTAATAGATCGAATTACTATAAACCTAGATCAGTTCAGGGGAAATGAATTTTAGCCTGAGTCAGATCGAAAGTCTCCGATTCTGGAATGCATGACACGAAAGTGAGATTTTCGGTTTAGCCCGGGCTAGTTCTATTTTCTTCAGTCCTTGTATGTCTGGAAAACAACAACCGCAACGTTAGACAAGCAAACACACAATTCTAATTTTAGTACAAACATAAATAACAAACACACTACAACGTCTAGTTTACACGATTATAGCATATTTAATATTAATTGAGCATTATTTGAAGAGAAATACACGAGTATATCATTATAATATAGAACCAAAATCAAATCCAGTCAAATACACAAAAATAGGGTTTCGAAAATCCATTAATTGCAGTCAAATGCAGTTCATAGTTTACGATGTAGTAGGTTTTGCGATGTATTACCTTTTTTTTGTCCGAATGTTGGTTTTGCGGAGTTGAAGAACGATGTTCCGATGAATGTAGATGAATGTAGCGGGACGTAATTTGTCTGGATTGAAGTTGTTCCAATGATTTTTTGGTCTTCTTCATAGGAAATTTTGTCTGAGACGTAGTTCGTCTGGATTTTTGAAGATTGAAAACCGAAATCAGTGTTTTTATGGTTTGATCGAAGCCAGTTATGAAAGATTTTGAGCGGAAGGAAGTTGATATTTTGAAAAAAGTAACTGCAGCATGAAAACTACTCTCTAGTAGTGAGAGTGGAATATATATACTAGGTACATGTACATTTGATACAGGATATACGGGCTGCATCAGCTACCCCCCCCCCCATTGGTTTCACCAAAACTATGAGAAATACAATAACCACAATAAAGAATATTTCCAACTCATCATAATAACACCATAACAATTCTAAAAGTCCGCAAGATACGATTTCCTCAATAATTCACTCATTTAGATAACCTTCATTTAATAATTAATAATTCAAATCCCCACCCACTTTCCATCTAATATTTTTTCTAAACAAATATATATAAACTATTACTAGTTTTCACCCAAATACTTACCCTTTACCGCTCTAATTTGGCTTACAATACCCTTTTTCTTCCTATCTTTTTAAATAAAAAAGCATTTTTGTCAAAATTAGGGAATACTGTTCCAAAAACTTGAGACCGTAACAAGTAACTCCCATATATATACATATTTAATCTCGGTCTTTCTCATGTACAATATCAATAATTCATTGGAAATTTCATTCCCAAATAATAAGAGAAAATAAGGAGAACATCTGATAGAGAAAATGAGATTTCTCATGGTGATTCTTGCAACCGCGATGACGATGGCACCAACGGGTCGTGGGCTGATTGATCAAAGTCCAGAAGCCGTGAATAAATGGTTCACAAAGCTGCCTCATGCACAAGAGAAGTTGAGCGAACTTCACTTCTATTTTCATGACATCGTTTTTGGAAACAAACCGAGCGCCATCATAGTAGCTCAGTCCAATTTCTCCTCTGAATTGCCCATGTCATTTGGTATAGTCGTGGTAATGGGTGATCAATTGACGCTAGGACCAGAGCTCGATTCAAAGACTGTCGGCTTTGCTCGAGGGACGTATGCTTCAGCCGCACAGGAAGAAGTAGATCTTGTTCTTGTGCTCTCGACTTTGTGTTCACAGACTGCGAATACAACGGAAGTAGTCTCAGTGTTTTAGGGCGCAATTCTGCCTTTCACCAGTACAGGGAGTTGGCAATAGTGGGTGGATCGGACGTTTCCGGCTAGTGCGAGGAATCGCCACAGCCAAGACTTATACGCTTAATACCACCACGAGAGATGCTGTTGTTGAATACCATGCAACCATTGTCCACTATTGATGAGTTAAGAAATACACAAAGCAGAAATTGGTACACAAGGGTCAAAATTTGAAGTTTTCAAGTCGAGGTCAATGTTACTTCGATGGGACGAATTCATTCCGTTCTGATGAGGTTTAGGTTTTTTTTTTCCTTCTTATGAGGTTGAGGTTTGTATTTTTTTTTTTTTTTCTGGCCAAAACAGCCTCCGTAGACGAGCAAGTTGAGACCTAGCAAAATTACAAAGAGATGTTCTTGCTTACAAGTTTTAGAAACAACAGAGTTGCTAACTATTGCTGTTCCCAAAATCAGAACAGTCACCTATATACTTCAGCATCCAAACTCCGACTGCTGCCTCTGTCCTAATTTATAAAACACCTACTACTGCATCTCAGTCCTAAGACTCCAAAACCATTAGAACAAACGACACCTAAACGAGCCAGACCAAAATCTTTGCCAAAAAGCAAAACAAGTAGTAGCCACCATCAATAACATCAGTATCTTCATAAACTTTGACAAGCAGAACAAAAATCTTTACCAACAAACCAGCCAGTAGAACCACCATCAATAACAACAGAACCTTCAGTGGCTTCATAAACTTTGCCAAGATATATCCTGTTAACCGCAGCAAGATGATCCAGTAGCTTCATAGTTAAAAATCCTATCTAGTAGTAAAAGTCTGCAGCTAAAATTTCTATCCATAGCTAAAATTTAATAGCAAAAGGTTCGCACAAAAATCTATCCAGTAGCTTCATAATTAAAACATTTCAAAAAGGTCCATAATGCTACTTTCCGATTAACTACAGCAAAAATTTTGAATCTCACAAAATTTCCATGTGTTTTTAAATGTCATAAAGGGAAGTTTTCACCTTGATTCACCTTGATTCGGCGACCTCTTCTTTTCACTGGGGTGGAACCATTTTCAACCGATCTGAGAGCTGAGTCATCCAGTCTGAAAGCTGAAAATTCATCATTTTGATCTTCAAAGGGCAAAAGATCTTTTTCTGAGTCAAGGTCTAAGCTTCCCTCTTCCATCCAGTCCATAGGGGACGATTCTGCTGTTGGGATTGCAGCATCCACCGAAGCAACATTCAGCGAAGATCAGACTCTCTTCCCCTTGAATTGGGGCTTTGGAGCAAACATTTAAATCCTCTAGATTTTTTTGGGCAAGCTTATCTAACTTTACAGAGGATTTTTTTTGGTTCCAAGGCCAAGGTTTGAATCCTTAAATTCTGTGTATGACAGACCCGAAGAGCTCTCTAAGGTCCCCTACTCTTTTCTCACCAGAGGTTCGACTGCTGCTCTCTTATCAGATACTAATTTTTTCACCCCAGAGGGTTTTCCAAGAGTGGGATTTTGACCAATTCTACAACCTTTCTTATCATGTCCAATTTTCTTGCATTTTATACAGTATTTGGGCACATAATCGAAAGAAAAGAGCTGTTTATGGTGCGCACCGTTTTTGCCTATTTTGACTGATGTAGGTAGAGTTTCTAATAAATTTACCTCAGCGCAAAATCGTGCCACCGATGGGCGTGAGGTTTGAACAACAACCTTCAGGGGCTTTCCCACTACTTTTGCCATTGAGAACAAGGACTCTTCAGAATGAAATTCTAGCGGGAGGTCATCCAGGGAGACCCAGACCGGTGCAATTGGATGATCCTCCTCGAACTTGAAACCCGGAGTCCAATTGAGGACTCTCATCTGACGGCCTCCGATCATCCAGTTCGCACGGAGCCATCATTTCTGGTAATCTTCTTCTAGCTCAGATCTCATGCATAAGTGCCTAGCGTTTAAAAATCCCAATTCAAAGTTGCCGTGAAAACCTATCAAATTCATCCATTTTTTTATGTCAACCATTCGAGAACGCCCATACGAAAATTTTCCGAGTAGACTCAGTCGGTGAGGAGCAATGAGTTGCTGGAATTTGGACTTTGAGTACTCAATTACAAATTCGCCATCTATGAGAACCCGATCTTTTGGGAGAACAGGTGAGGGTCGAGAAAAGGGAGGAAAAGGCTTTTGGCTTTGAAGCGAGAGGATCCCCTGATCCGGCGGCGACGCCATCGCCGGCCAGAAGGATTGATGATAGTCGGGAGACTGGGCGGGGAAGACGGGGATGGTCAGGTTCTGGAGCAGATTGGTGAAATGGGTAAAGATTTCAACGATGTATCATTTCTGGGTATTCCTCTCTTTATCATCTTTTTTATTGCACATTTCATTTTCCAGTTGTCAAATCACGTGCCTAGGTGTGAAGTAGTTTTTGCTTCGAGTTGTCCGAGGTTGTTTGTATTTCTTGCCAAATAAATATATCATGTTCTTGTTAATTATCAATGAATGTAATTCACCCTATATTTTATTATTACAATTCATAAAAAAACATTTACTAATTACTATATTGGCTAAGGTTGCTGCTGCTTTCGAATGATTTCGCTTCTGTTTGATTTGGCTTCTGCTGCCGCTTTGATCTGGTTGGAGGATCGAACTAGAATGATTTTTTCTAAAGCTTTTGACTAGTTTTGCTGCTGATCACTAATATTTCTCTATGGGTTATTGCTTAGTTTGGATATTGTTTATAGAGAATTTTTGGCTCGTCTTAGGTAAAGTGTATCTCCCTTTTTTTTTTGGCTATAGCTTTCAAGTGCAAGTTTTGAAAAGAACAGGAAGAAGGTTTTGGTGTAGTATAGTCTCTTTTGTAATTGGTGATTTAGTACTTTGTATAGCCTAGGTCTCTGTTCAAGGAATCAAACTTTTCTTTTGTGTAATATTCATCTCTTAATATCATTACAGGGTATTTAACCTATCGTTTTCAAGTTTTCATGACTTGTTAAACTATTTTGAAAAAAAAAAATATATACAAAACATTAATGAATCATCATTTTATTTGAAAGTAATTAAAACTATAACATTTCAACTTTATTAAGATAAAATATTTCAAAATAAAATTGTTTTCGTAGTACCAATGAAGTTAAAAACTATTATTGAAAATTGATATCCATGCATGTGTTGTGCTCTAAAATGGCGCCGAAAAAGAATCACTTCCCCCTTATAAAATAATAGTTAAAGTTTTACTAATTATCACTCACTCTTTACCCTCTGCCGTCTCAATTTGGACTAAATACCCTCCTCTACAATGCACTTTCTCTTCTCCCCTTATAACTAATATAACAATTTTATCAAAATCTATTACTACACCCCAAAAACTGAACCCTAGTAGTTATTGTGGTTATCTTCTAAGGAGTTTCAATATAAATGAAGTCAAAGCCATTTCGACTTCTGTGTTTTAAGTAGGGCTTATAATTGAATCTTACCAAACTCCACTGCCCCAAATTTTAAAGTTTTGGCAAATAGAAAAAATGGTGCCTAACGGTTTGTTAGGTTCCCATTCTCATGAAACATTAATTTCAGTTCAAAGTCCATCGTTCTTCTAACCTAACATTTCCTTATTGTTCAAAAATTCTTTGAACTTGCAAGTCTTAACAACAGCAGCCGAAATGTGTTACAAGGAACCCATTATTTAATTCCTATTTACTACTCCCTCTGTCCCGATTTATCTGTCACTTTAACATTTAATTTTTGATCCTATTTATCTAACACTTTTAAACAAACGAGATAAATAGGATCAAAAATAGGATATTAACAAATTCAAACCAATATTATTAATTACATGCACTAAAGTATTAATTACGGTCATTAGTAAGAGTACAATCTCTCCATGGTAATATTATTAAACATATTTAATTAGGGGTAAAAAAGATATTTTATGAAACAAACTCATTCATTAAATGTGATTCTTAAGAACTGTGAAAATCCTAAAGTGACAGATAAATCGAGACGGATGTAGTATACAAATTGAGGCTTTGGTTATGATTGCTAATGAGAATTAAGGCTGAAATGATAACCTTAAATATTGCTTATAAGATTTGAAGGAACACCTATATAAGGCCTCAATCCTTTTTTCACAAACACAACAATTTCTTCTGCCTCTCTTAGCCTATTTGATATTTCATATAGAGGCCAAAAGCTAGACAAATTTGAGATGCCAAAAATGGCTATATTTAGGATAAGCTTGGTTGTTCCATGGACAGTGTGTTTCTTGGTGGCATTTGTAGTGGCAGATCCATCCCATTTGGATCACTATAAGTCTCCACCACCACCACCTATCGCTACAGCTCATCCACAATATTATTACTCACCACCTCCACCGTCACCGTCTCCTCCTCCGCCACCACCACCACCTACTCCATTTATTTACAAGCCTTCAACCCCTCCATCATTGTTGCCTCCTTACTACAAATCACCACCCCCACCAACATTGTCTACTCCGGTGTCAACTCCATATATTTATTGTTGGAAGGAAGAGTTGAAAAGGTGTGAATGAGAATGTTTGGGAAAACGTCGGACCTAATCAACCCTCGTTTTGATTCGTTCCAGAATCGAGGTTCCCCAATTCTCAAATTTAATACAGATTAGGATTGCCTTTTTAGTTTTCAATAGATGACCATGTTTATTAATTTGCTGGTCTAATCCATTGAAGAGTAATGATTAAGTTTTTGGATAATTATCAATGGTGGCAACAAATTAATTAAAGAAATGGTTTGGCTTCTTCAATTCAAGGAAGATGTATGGTTTCCTTGTTGGTTTTGAACAGCCAAAAGTAAGGTTGCAGATTAATGGATTAACATTGGTATTAATCATCATAAATAAATATTGAAAACTAGTGAAAAGTAATCTTGGCAATTAATCCATGGACGTTTGGATTTACTGGTGATATCTATAAATAGTTTTACAAATCTGCTGAGAACACACATCTCTTTGGAAAATCTCCTTCTCTCAGAATCTCTCTTCCCATTCAAAATTCTGCTCCTCTCTCTCTGAAGAAATATTCTCCCAATTTCTTACCAAAATTTCCTCAAGTGTTTAACAACTGTTCTAGTTCGTTGGTAAGGCGGTTTTGTGCAAACCGACTTTACAATTTCCATTGTATCATGGGAAACATTTTGCTCACGTAATCTCTTGCACATTCATTGAGGGGCAAATCTGTTTTAAGGAAATTGTGTTACACAAGCCTTGGAATTTTCTTACTACTAGCCTTTATTTCTAACAATCTTAAAACAGAATTTTTCTTATTTCTCAATGGCTAGTTCAAGTGATCCGAACTCAAATTTCGAGGGTCACCCCAAATATGGGTTTGATTTCTACCCCTGTCGTGGCTATCCCTAATGTGCCAGGAAGCCACTACGAGAAACCCGAAAAGTTTCAAGGGGTTGCCACTTTTTTCAAAAGGTGGCAACAAAAGATGTTATTTTACCTAACGATGTTGGGTTTTGCATGATTCTTGAAAGAGGATCCCCTAAAAGTCCCAGAAGGAAATAGTGATGCTTCGATTGTAATTGCCGTTGAGGCATGGGAGCACTCCGATTTTCTCTGTCGCAACTACATTCTGAATGGGTTGCAGGATTCCCTATATTCTGTATATGGGAATTACAAAACGGCAAAGCAGGTATGGGAGGCTTTGGACCGTAAGTACAAAATTGAGGATGCAGGCTCAAAGAAATTTGTAGTCAGGCGGTTCCTTGATTTTAAAATGGTTGACTCAAAATCTGTGATGAGTCAAGTGGATGAGTTTCAGCACATTTTGCACGAGATAAGTGCTGAGGGGATGGTCCTGAGTGAGACTTTCCAAGTGGCATCAATGATTGAAAAATTGCCACCAAGTTGGAAAGATTTCAAAAACAATCTCAAGCACAAACGCAAGGAGATGACATTGGAGGATCTCGTTGTCAGACTTCAGATCGAAGAAGACAACAAAAAGGCTGATATCAAGTCGGTCAACCCTGTGAGAGCCAAAATTAATGTGGTGGAACATTGCAAAGGAGGATTAAAAAACAGAGCCGTGACCACCGACAAAGGCAAAGGTAAGGCAAAGCTTGGGGTATCGGGAGGTGTCTTAAAGCAAAAATTCAAGTTTAAAGGTAAATGCTTTAACTGTGGAAAACAGGGTCACAAGTCATCGGAGTTCCGTGCTCCCAAGAAGAACCCTGAAGCAAACATGATCCAGAAAATCACGAAGGACGTGGGAGACATCAGTTTGGTAGCTGTAATCTCCGAGGTCAACATGGTGGGGTCAAACCTGAAAGAATTGTGGTATGACTCTGGTGCAACCAGGCATGTGTGCACCAACAAAGGTCACTTCTCTGCGTTTGAACCGATTCAAGGTGAGAAGCTATACATTGGAAACTCGACCGTTGCCAAAGTCGAGGGGAAAGGAACGGTTTTGCTCAAGTTGACTTCGGGCAAAACATTGACTTTGAAGGATGTGCTATATGCTCCAGAAGTCCGGAAGAATCTTATTTCTGGGTTCATGCTGAATAAGCATGGATTCTGCATTGTAATAGAATCAGACAAAATTACTCTTTCAAAGTCGGGAATGTACTTGGGAAAGGGGTACGCATCCGAGGGAATGTTCAAAATGAATGTAATGACTATTGTCAATAATAATACAAGTATCTCTTCAACTTATTTGATTGAGTCTTCTAGCTTATGGCATGGTAGACTAGGTCACGTTAATTATGATTTGATACACCGATTAATTAACTTGAACCATATCCCAAGTTTCCAGATTGACCAAAGTCACAAATGTGAAATCTGCGTTGAGGCAAAACTGACAAGGTCTTCTTTCCAAAATATTGAAATAAACAATGAACCCCTTGACTTAATACATAGCGATGTGTGTGATTTGAAATCGGTTCAAACACGAGGTGGTAATAAATATTTTATTACCTTTATAGATGATAGCACAAAATATTGCTATGTATATTTGCTTAAAAGCAAAGATGAGGCATTAGAGAAGTTCATTCTCTATAAAACCGAGGTTGAAAATCAACTTGGAAAACCAATCAAGAGATTGAGAAGTGATAGAGGTGGAGAGTATGAAGCACCTTTTGGTGACTATTGTGCTAAAAATGGTATAGTTCATGAAGTAACTGCACTATACTCACCATAATCAAATGGAGTTGCTGAACGTAAAAATCGCACACTAAAATAAATGATGAATGCGATGTTATTAATTTCAGGCTTACCTTCTAACATGTGGGGGGATGCTATTTTGTCAAGTAATTACTTACCTAATAGAGTACCTCGAAAGAAAGAAGGAAAAACTCCATATGAACTATGGAAAGGAATTAGGTCATCTTTCAAACACTTACGAGTGTGGGGGTGCCTAGCGAAGGTAACAGTACCATCTCCAAAGAAAATAAAGATAGGTCCCAAAATGGTGGATTGTATCTTTATAGGCTACGCACATAATAGTACTGCATACCGATTTCTTGTGTATGATTCAAAAATTCCGGATATACACAAGAATACATTCATGGAATCAAGAAATGCATCATTCTTTGAAAATATATTTCCTTGGATATCAGTTGGGGAAACTAGTTCTAAACGGCCTAGTGAAACCGTTGAGGAAGAACCACAAAGTCAAGAAGGGGTTGAACTAAGACGTAGCAAAAGAGCAAGGGTGGAAAAATCATTTGGTGATGATTTTGAAATTTTTCTCGTTGAGAAAGAACCACAGACTTATGCTGAAGCTGTGCATTCGTTGGAAGTGCCTTTATAGAAGGAAGCCATAAAGAGCGAGATTGATTCTATTTTACAGAATCATACTTGGGAGTTAGTGGAACTCCCACCTGGCTGTAGTCCTTTACGGTCAAAATGGATTTTCAAACGGAAAATAAAAGCTGATGGCTCTATAGACAAATACAAAGCTACGCTGGTAATCAAAGGGTATAAGTAGTGTGAAGGCTTAAACTACTTTGATACGTATTCTCTCGTGACGAGAATAAATTCCATAAGGATGATACTTGCTATCGCAGCCTTACGGAATTTGGAAATCCATCAAATGGTAGTTAAAACAGCTTTCTTAAATGGGGATTTAGATGAAGAAATCTATATGGAGTAACCCGAAGGGTTTAAAGCTCCAGGTTCCGATAAGAAAGTTTGTAAATTGGTTAAGTCATTGTATGATTTGAAACAAGCTCCAAAGAAGTGGCATGAGAAGTTTGACCATGCAATGATAACCAATGGATACAAAATCAATGAGTGTGATAAATGTTTCTATGTCAAAGAGACCGGGGATGATTATGTCATCTTATGTCTATACGTAGACAACATACTCATAGTGGGTAGTAGTGACAATTTGATCAAATCTACCAAAAACATGTTAAACTCAAAGTTTGACATGAAAGATATAGGACTTGCTGATATGATTCTTGGAATCTGAATCATTAGGTCTCCAGAAGGTCTAATTTTGAGTCAAGCTCATTATGTAGACAAAATTCTTAGGAAATTCAATAAGGATGACTCTGGAATTGCTAGAACGTCATTAGATAATAGTCTCCACCTATCCAAGAATCGTGGAGAGGGTATGTCTCAAGTAGAATACTCCAGGATTATAGGGAGTTTAATGTATCTAATGAGTTGTACTAGACCAGACCTTGCTTATGTGGTAAGCAAGTTGAGTTCATACACAAGTAATCCAGGGAAAGATCACTAGACTGTGATAATTAGAGTACTAAGGTACTTAGATATACTCGTGATTATGGATTACATTATACCAGATATCCATCTGTGCTAGAAGGCTATACAGATGCTAATTGGATATCTGATATAAAAGACTCAACCTGCACGAGTGGCTATGTGTTTACTCTAGCAGGTGCTGCCGTGTCTTGGAAATCCTCAAAGCAAACCGTAATAGCTAGATCCATGATGGAGTCAGAGTTTATAGCTCTAGATAAATGTGGAAAAGAGGCTGAATGGCTTCGCCATTTCTTGGAGGATGTTCCAAAATGGGAAAAACCTGTGCCACCAATCTGTATCCATTGTGATAGTCAGTCTGCGATTGGTAGGGCACAAAGTACAATGTATAATGGTAAATCGAGACATATTCTTCGTCGACATAATACCATTAGACAACTGCTCTCAACAGGAGTTATCTCAATTGACTATGTAAGGTCAAAAGATAACATCGTGGATCCGCTAACCAAAAGGTTAAATAGAGAGACAGTTGAGCGATTGACGAGAGGAATGGGTATAAAACCTGTGGAAAATAAAGGTTTTATGAAGGAAAACCCAACCTAGTTGACTGGAGATCCCAAGATCTAGGTTCAAAGGGACAACATAATTATAAGACCTGATAGGGTCCCTATGGGGGCAACCACATCTCATTCCTGTCATCAAACAGTGACAGTATGGTTAAGGCTAGCATTTGTTGCTTTAATGACTCTTAAGAAAGTAACTGTGGTTACGTTTCAAATTTAAGAAGTCACATATGTGAGAGAGAAGTAGGGCCACTTCAAAGGGAAATTGATCAGGCTAATTTCCTAGAAATTCTTGCAGAACCAGGACGCGTTCATGGCCATAATAAACAAAACCATGAGAACAGGACAAATGGGAATGGTTCCTGTGTAGGGTACGTGGATCTTTACATGGAAAAGTCAGACAGTTCAAGGACATCACATCTACTGGACGGCTAGTAGAGCAAGCGTAGTCTATAAGGGGAAAGTTCAAAGGGTAACACCTACTTTCTCTATGCAGGGATCATTCATTGAACACTGACCAACCAATATCTCATTCATGTGGGGGATTGTTGGAAGGAAGAGTTGAAAAGGTGTGAATGAGAATGTTTGGGAAAACGTCGGGCCTGATCAACCCGCGTTTTGATTCGTTCCAGAATCGAGGTTCCCCAATTCTCAAATTTAATACAGATTAGGATTGTCTTTTTAGTTTTCAATAGATAACTATGTTTATTAATTTGCTGGTCTAATCCATTGAAGAGTAATGATTAAGTTTTTGGATAATTATTAATGGTGGCAACAAATTAATTAAAGAAATGGTTTGGCTTCTTCAATTCAAGGAAGATGTATGATTTCCTTGTTGGTTTTGAACAGCCAAAAGTAAGGTGGTAGATTAATGGATTAACATTGGTATTAATCATCAATGACCAAGGATTCATCTGCACACTTGATAAATGAATATTGAAAACTGGTGAAAAGTAATCTTGGCAATTAATCCATGGACGTTTGGATTTACTGGTGATGTCTATAAATAGCATTTTTACAAATCTACTAAGAACACACCTCTCTTTGGAAAATCTCCTTCTCTCAGAATCTCTCTTCCCATTCAAAATTCTGCTCCTCTCTCTCTGGAGAAATATTCTCCCAATTTCTTACCAAAATTTTCTCAAGTGTTTAACAACTGTTCTAGTTCGTTGGTAAGGCGGTTTTGTGCAAACCGACTTTACGATTTTCATTGTATCATGGGAAACATTTTGCTCACGTAACCTCTTGCACATTCGTAGAGGGGGCAAATCTGTTTTAAGAAAATTGTGTGTTACACAAACCTTGGGATTTTCTTACTACTAGCCTTTATTTCTAACATTTATAAGTCACTATATTCTCCTTACATAAACAAATCACTCCCACCACCTGCTCCCCATGTAGAAAGGTATCCACCACCACCACCTCTGCCTCCTTCACCGTCCCCTATCTCTTACTCCACCACCATATGCTCCTCCTCATTATGTACGTAAATCACCACCACCTCCTCCACATGGCTACAAGGATGCACTACCACCACCTGCAACGTTTTCACCACCATTTCCCTCGCCTTATGGAGGTAACTCACCTCTATCTCCATCATCATCGTCTCCGTCACCATCACCATCAACTTTGTATGAATACAGTCCTCAACCATCACCAACTACATCACCATCTCCTTCCCCTAATTCTCATGAGTCATCTTTACCACCAATTACTTCACATCTTTCTCCACAACCAACTCCTTCGCCATCTCCCCTCCCGTCTCACGAGTACATCTCTTCTCCACCACTTCCTCCTCCGGTCATCTACAATTCTTAACCACCTCCTCCACCATCACCCACGCCTTACGTAGATAAATCACCTCTACCTCCATCAGCATCTCCTTCAACCCCTACTCAACCCTCACCATCTCCTACCGCAAATGTTTACAAGTCATCTCCACGGCCGACTACTTCACATGTTCTTCCACCTATTTATGCGTCCTCACCACCAACTCTTTCGCCTTCGTCTCTCCCTAATCACAAGTACATGTCACCTCCCCCACCACCACCTCCATCACCCTCTCCCCCACCGCATTACTATAAAAAGTCTCCACCTCCCCCATACTACTAGGGCTGAGTGCTCTCCCTGGGTTTAAACAAATTAAACACATAACCCTTTCTCATTCACTTGCATGGCGTTTCATCATTTCGTGTGTTTCATTTAATAATAAATGATTATGTTTCATTGGACCTACGCGGAGCAAAGTGACCACCGGATGAAGAGTGCGTAAAGCCAATGAATGAAATAATCAGTTGTAATAGAGAATACGTGAAGCAGCAATTATCCATTTTTCAATCTTCAGAAAGTGTCATAATTCATTTGTACTGTTTATGTAATACTTATTATTGTTTTGTTAAATCTTCTGGATTAGCTTATTACAAAGCTAGACCCATTATTTATCATAATTTATTTGGTTTACATTATCATGGATTGAGTTTTCATTACTTCATTTTATAATGTATGAACACCAAAACGAATCCCCAACAAGCCTAATATGTGCTATCATACAAAACATGAGGTGGTAACTAGTAACCCCAAAAAAGATTTTATTTGGGTTGTAGCAAAAAAAAAAAAAAAAAAACGCTCAATAAAAGGGACTATTTATCCCCAGTAAAAATATGATTATCCCACAAAACTCTAAACAATGAAGCACTTATTCGACTAAGATAGCTTTAGTTTTTTATAAGTTGAGGTCAAACATCCTCTCATGATCTTGTATGTTTTTTTGTTTTTCAAGAATCAATAAATATAAAAATATTGTTCTACTATATATATATATATATAAATGTATGGCATCGATTTTTCACAATCTTAATTACTAATTTTGGCGTTGAGAATCAAACGGAGTGGAGAAAGCAAATGCAAAGTAATTTTGATATTATTACAACTTTATCGCCTACACAAACTCATCCATGTCCTTTCCGTTTCTGGAATTAGGTTAGTCGTATGTAATGTGAAAACTAAAGATACCGCATAACTAAAATTTTTAGAAAACGAAAAAGTCATCAGATTAACTTGTTTTCTTTCACAATACAAATACAGCAATCATGGATTTTTCAGGTACAATACAAGAATTTTCTCGGGTTGCCTTTCGTGGCATGTGTCACTCTAAGTAGAATCGATGAAACTGTAAAGACAAAATAGTACAATGAAAGGATGCTCACATATTAAAAGTATAAGTAACAATCAATGTTGTCCAGCACAACTAGATCAAATTTAGACTTAGAATTTAAGTAGTCTTGACAAAGACAGAAACTTTTTAAGGTGGAGGTGGCTATAGAGGAATTGGTGATAGAATTGAAAGTGAATACTGGAGAAGAAAACCAATTATATTAATCACCAGATGAAAAAGCAAATAGCGAAATTGGTGATTTCTAATAGTAAGGAGGAGGTGGAGCTTTCAATGGAGGAGGAGATGGAGGTTTCAGTGGAGGATAAGGTGATTGATATAAGTATGGCGGTGGTGGAGAGGGAAATCGTGGCGGTGGCGAGTTGTAATAATGTGGAGGTGGGAGCAATGGAGTTGGTGGTGGAGGTGATGGCATGTATAGATTGGGTGGTGGTGGAGGCGAAGGAAATGATGGTGGAGGAGGTGACGACAATCGAGATGGAGGTGGTGACAATATAGATGGTGGAGGAGGTGAGGACAATAGAGTTGGTGGAGGAGGTGGTGACAATAGATATGGTGGTGGTGGTGGTGATAATAGAGATGGTGGCGGTGGAGATAGTGATGGTGGTGGAGGAGGTGAATACAAAGGAGGTGGTGGCTGTGGTGAATATATAGGTGATGGAGGAGGTGGTGATAATAGAGATGGTGGTGGTGGAGATAGTGATTGTGGTGGAGGAGGTGAATACAAAGGAGGTGGTGGCAGTGGTGAATATATTGGTGATGGAGGAGGTGGTGATAATAGAGATGGTGGTGGTGGAGATAGTAATTGTGGTGGAGGAGGTGAATACAAAAGATGAGGAGGCGGTGGTGAAGATATTGGCGATGGAGGAGGTGGTGATAATAGAGATGGTGGCGGTGGAGATACTAATGGTGGTGGAGGAGGTGGTGACAATAGATACGGTGGTGGTGGGGGCGATCTAGATGGTGGCGGAGGCGAAGGAAATGAGGAAGGGGGTTGGTATGCAAAAGGTGGTGGAGGGGAAGATTGTAGTAGTGGTGGTGGAGGTGGAGATGGATATGAATATGGAGGAGGAGGAGATTTATCATTACAAGGAGGTGAATGGTAGGGTGATGATGGTGGTGGTGGGGGTTGTGAGGCAGAAGGATAGGGTGGATGATCCTTATGATATTTCCATGATGAATGAGACTTATCATCGTCCCATCCATCTTGCTCGTCATCTGTGTTGTATGCATCATGATCGCTGCCATCAAAATTGTCATCATATGCCAAAACCAAATTTGCAATCAAGAAAAAGGCTACTACTGCTAGTGCAAGTTTAGCCATTGCCCTAAAATGATATAAATTTCTCATATCTGTGTAATGGTTTGTGTTAAAATGTTGCATGCATGGTTGAGCTATGGAAGAAGTCTTTTTATAGTAATACAAAGAATCAGTAGTTTACTAACACACAATATTTTATGATGGAAGAAACAGGCTGGATCTACTACTAAAGTTGGGATCAAAGTATCTAACCACTGATTTGAAGAGTTGATGTTAATTATTGTATATGTTCATCCAAGTTGACTAAAAGATAAGTCAATGTCTGGTTTAGGTAAAATGGTGATGTTGGTAGACACGATCAAGCATTTTTTCAGTAAAATAATACTATCACTGAGTTAGTGCTTAATGTACGTACCAAAATGCCTAAATTTGGAAACTAATCAAACAATGAGATGGACATATGCATTATTATCTTAGACTTCAGGGGAGGAAACATTTCGGGACATGGGAATGTTGGAGGAATATTGTAGGTGTGAGATTCTGAGTTGGAATATCTTTAGACTTCTCTGATTCTCTATTTCTTTTCTATTTCTTTTCCTTTTATTTCCTGATTCACAACTTTTCCGAATTCTGCCATTCAGCCATGGGTTCCTTGATAGTTTTGAATTCCATCATTAGAAGGACAGGGAAGGAGCCGACAAGGTTGGGAGAGAAGATCCCTTACGACTAGTGGGTTCTCTCCTCCAACGATGGCTTACGAATTTTTTTGTTCGTGATTTTTTAAGAAAGACAAAAAAAATATTAATTGTTTGATTGAAAGTAAAAAAATAATTGATTGAAAAAGATGACTTATCTGATTGGGATGGGTAATCGAAACTCACCAACCAAATTCTTGAGCAAAATGGTCATGTAATTGGTCGCTAATGTTGGAATTGTTGAATTGAATGGTAAACAAGACCAAATTTGTCAACAAAACGGTCACGGGCAATCCTTCTGTTTTTAGATTAAATATATGTGCGATCAAATCCGTGAACAAATTGGTCGACGTGTCGGGTTAATTTTTGAATTCAATGGCCGACCGAATAAGGACCAAAATAATCTATGTTACTTTAATCAATTTACTAAAAATTTACTTTAATCTATGTTACATAACTACCATTAATCAATTTACTAAAAATAACTATTAAAAATTCATTTATAGTTTCGTTCATCAATGTTACTTTAATCATAATTTTTATAATTTTTTTTATAGATTAAGAAAGGACTTATAAAATTTTTGATAGATTGATTAAGGGCGGTTAGTAATAATAGGAGGTGCGAGGGATAAGCATTAAGAGGGCGAGAAATAAGAATTAAGGAGCGATACTTAAAAAAATAGATGACATTTTTAGAAAAAGGGGGGCGTTGAATAATGAAAATGGGGCGCGAGATAATACTACCCTACACATTATTTTAGTAAAGGGTATTACTAGTTACCGCCTCAATTTTAAACATTACCGCCCAAATTTTGACAAAATTGTCCTTTTATTTCAAGGGGGAAGAGAGGATGTATTGTTTGGGGGAAAGGTGTTTTAGTCCAAAGTGGGGCTGTAAAGTACAAGAACTGGAGCGATAACTAGTAAAATTTTTTAGTAAACTAGACATCATAAATAATAATGATTTCCAAATAAACCAAACAATTTTTTAGATTCTCAATTCACTTTGATTCTTAACAATTCTACCAAACACCCCTCAGGGTATTCTGAATATCGGAATGAATATTGCTTTATATAAATATAAATTACGTTTTGTCACGTATAACTGAATATTTATAAATGATAGAATAAAAAATCCTAAATGATCCATGGGAGTAGAGATAGCAATTAGGGCAATTCCTATACAATCGTACTATAGTAGTAGCATCCTCCATCCCCTTTCTTATGTTTTTACCTTCCACCAGTTGCATTAGATGCACGTGTTCTCACCTTTTCTTTCTCCTCCGCCTTTTGCTACCCTTCTTTATTTTTTGTTTCTTCCTCCCTCCCGCCTGCCTCTCTCGTACGCGTCTCTCTATTTCAGAATCTCAGTGCCCAGAAACCAAAGATCGACTGAAGAAACCCCTTTCTCTCCTCTCTCCCTCCCTCCCTCTCGCCGCCAATCTCCCTCCCTCTGTCGCTCCCAATCTCCCACCCTCCCGCCGATCCATGGGTACTAAATTGATTCACTCAATGCAGGGCGTGGTGGGACTTGAGGCACATATTATACCTGAAAAGCAGAGAAGCAGGGATGCGAACAGTCATTGAGACAACAAATTCATGGGTGGCCTGGTTCAGTATCCTGTCCTTAGGCGTCTGCATTTCAGTGTCTCTGATGCAGATATTTTATCTGTAGCAATCCTTCGAGAAGAATAAGCTGATTTAGGTTTGAGTGTAATCAAATTTTCACTCCTAGATAGCAAATGATTGTTAAAACTTGTCTTTTCTTTTTTTTTTTTTTTTTTGGTTTCACTTTGGAGTAGAGCAAAATTTTGGGTATGATCATAGATCCTCCTGCTGATAGCGTTAGACATAATGAAAAAGTTGTTACAAGTATCTGAGTAGCATTTGCCTTCATTCAACTCAAAAAAAATTGAAGGAAAAAAATGCAAATTTAGTCCGTTAGTATGGTCCAAAGTCAAATTTAGTCCTGAACGTTAAGTAGTCAACAAATTTAGTCCTAAAGTTTCCTAATAACAGCACATTTAGTCCAATAATAATTTTTTTTATAAATTTAACAGGTATTTTTCAATTCCGTGAGTCTATTATCACGTAGCATACATATGGACGCCATGTGGACTAATATAATTCACTACGATTACATGTGGACAACACATCATCGAGATTGCACATGAATATAATCCATTGGTGATGGTTTGTCAAACCAATAAGAAATAACCTACTTTATAAGCTTTTTTAACGTAGAATAGTGCGAGTAGGATCGTATCCACAGGGAGATCTAGAGTGAAATAAATTCAGTTAAAAGTGAGTAACCAAGAAGGGGGGGTTTGTTTTTAATTAAAATTACTAACGAAAATGAAATTAAAATTAAAAATAGGAAATTTAACAATTTATCAAATTCAAATTCGAAAAACATATAGTCAAGGGAATTGAACCACCTCGATGCACTAATTGATCCTTAATGCAAAAATGTATTAACTAACTACTGGTTACACCGGTTTTCATTGTTGGAACCTCCTAACAATTCAGTCCTATTAGTTTAAGCCAGCAATTAAGGAACCTCCGTTAATTGCGTCTATAATCGATGATCAATTCTGGAACCTCCTAGAACCTAGATCACGATAGCCAAGGACCCAGTTCATCTACAATTAACCCAATTAGCTTAATTGCATTTGATCATTTATTCTTTTCAACACACTAACCTACGTACCATGTGATTAGTTGCATTGAATTTAATGAATACTGAACCTCGTGTATTCTAGTGGATTGAATTACCTAGGAAAGCCTGCATGCTACCTGCTATACAAACAGTGCCAAATATGTTGGAGTTGAATACATAAGCTATACTTGTATTGTACTTTTTCTCAGTAATATATCAATTTATGTTTTGGTTATATCTTGTTATGCATGATATGTCCATTTATATTATGTAAATAGATGATGAGGTGTATTGTGTGACACAGTAGATCTCATCATTGGTTGAAAGACGTAATATATAAATGAGGTTCGTAACCGAGACAATTTTGGACAAAACTGTCGGTTTAGGTTATTATGTGATTCGAATAATTAGTTTGTCTAAACTGATTGAATCATATAGATATGCCCGGGGCGTATTGAACTAGACCATTAAGAATGATTTGTCTTGTACTGATTTAATAGACAAATCGTTCTTGGTATTCTATCTCTTAATCCCTAGACTCGAGCGGGCATGAGGATTAGACATAGCGTACTTTGATCTGCCAAAGGGTGAGGTCAATTGTGGCCAATAATCTCGGTAGGTTGGGTGCGCATGTTTATGTGCTTGGTGTGCTGCTGCTTATCGAAAGGAAACCATGTACCGGTGCGTCCGGGGTGATGGTGCTCCCGATATGAGCTCGTTATGTTTATTATAATAAACCCAGCTGGTGGACTTATGTCCAGTATAGTAAAAAGGTCGAGTGGTACTAGTCTCAGAATTAAAGAGGTTAATTAATTTATTTATCAGTAAATTAATATATTAACGAGCACTATATCTTTGATGTGGAGAGATTATGAATATAATTTAATTAAGTTGTTCCGGAAGCAATTCGGGTGTAGGATGGTAGTGTCATAATTAATCCGTTAGTGGTACGATTAATTATGTATTAGGTTATTGACAAAGGTAGATTTAATTAATTAAGTAATTAATTAATCATTGTGTCAGTTGGTTGTGAATCATACCAGGAACTGGTTTGGGATAAGTGAATCTCTGTATCAATTGGTTGTGAATCATACCAGGAACTGGTTTGGGATAAGTGGATCTCTGTATCAGTTGGATGTGTTTCAGTCCAGGAACAGGATTGAAGGAAAACAGAATCCCAGCAGGAAGGCCAATCCTAAACCAACTTGGGGTCTATCTTGTAACTCTATATATAAACAAGGGATTAGCTATTCAAGACATATAATTCAATAGATTCATAATTCAAGAATTTAGAGAGAGAAAATCCTAGAGAAAGAAAATTTCTCTCTTTCTAAATTCGGATTTCTCCAAGCCTTAAGGCTGCCGATTTTCTTCTAATTTTTGGCGGTCTGCGTGTGGCTTTCTCTCTCTCCGGCCGGTGGGTTTACAGTACGTGCCAGGTGCAGCGGTGCTGGAATTTTCTGGCAAGTGGATTGTGGTGAATAGCTGATCAATTGGTTTCTTGATCGTTGCCCACACAACATGAAATCAAAGTCTTGAGGCATACAAGAGAATCACCTAAGTGCACGATTCAAAGGTATTTTTCTAAAGTTCCGATTTTAATTAAAAATTTTTGTTGCGTGGTAAATCTAATAAAGTGAGAACCCAGATCCTGTGCAATGTTATTTCAAAAGGGTTGGAATAGCATTGTGCTAGCGTCTAGGCCTGGCCAGAGATTTCGATTCTGGAATGCATTGGTAAATCTAATAAAGTGCGAACCCAAATCCTGTGCAATATTATTTCAAAAGGGTTGGAATAGCATTGTGCTAGCGTCTAGGCCTGGCCAGAGATTTCGATTCTGGAATGCATAGCACGAAAGTGAGTTTCTGACTAGGCCCGGGCAGATAATCTTTCAAAATAATCCTCAAAAAGTGCACAAGAATAAATAAGATAACCAGTAATCAATTAATATGAAAGCTATTCGATCTCACGATTAAAGTAACATCGAGGGGTTTGATTCCCTTGGCTAGACTAAAAGGTCTAGCTAGTCATAATTGAACTATTAAAAACAACAAATAAATCATATGTCACAATTCCAAACCTAAAAATTCAGAAATAGGACTAAGCAAAAGAAGCGAAGCCTTAGCAGGAGAGCTGCGCAAGCCTTTAGCTGCTGTCCAAGGCTTAATTGCCCAAACCCCTCATGCCAAAATTCTTCTCCAAAACTGGTGGGCACCACCAAAATTGTCTCCAGCCATCTATTCCCCAAAAAGAATCCTAGCAAAAAGTTGACAAGAAGTCTCCCCAAGGCTGCTGCCTCTCTTAACGTACGTCTACTCCAGACTCCCAAAACAAAATCATAACCTAACAGCCCTCTTTTTTTTCTTTCTAAAGCTGCGGCCCACAATTCCTTTTTTTACTTAACCCCCAAAATTCAATAATTAAAATTCAGCCCCAATTAATTATAAAAACCTTTTTACATAATGAAATTCAAGGGTCTTAATACGAGTCCAAATTTAATCTCGTTCTCTTCTTCAAACTCACTCGCTATCCTTCTTCAAATGTCCAGTTTGTCATAATTTTGCTCAAAATAGCTCATCTTTCTCACAGTTAATTCTCTTCTCTGCAAATGTCAACACCACTATTAAACTTCACTAAAACATCCAAATTAACCCAATTTAGTACCAAATCGTATCAGAAAAATATCAGCTCATCAATTGGGATGAATGTTTTTTAACGGTTAAACCTGGTAAACTTCACGTGCAACCTTGATGATGTGTCGTTCATATGTTATCCCAGTGAGTTATATTACGCCACATGACAATGAACTGACGGAATTGAAAAGAAACTGTTAAATATTTAAAAAAAAAACACTTATGAGATTAAATATGTTGTTATTAGGAAACTTTAGGATTAAATTTGCCACTAGACCATACTATAGGGACTAAATTTGTATTTTTTTTTCCATAATTGAAACTAAAGAACTTGCTAGTGCAGATTAGAAAAGTTCAAAAAAACAAAAAGTTGCCAGACTCGAGCTTACGATGGAGAAACAAATTCTACAGGAATAAGTTGCACAGAATGGTATGAAAGCAGAGCACTTTTTGTAGATCAATCTGTGTTGATATCTTGCTAATGTGCTAAATAACAGCGCATGAGCTTTGACTTCCTTGACTCTTTTTTGTGGTGACGTCTGTTGTTTATAGCATTTTTGTCAGCAGAAGGATATTATATTATTTAGCCAGAATCAGTGATCATCTTAAAAAATTGATTGGAATATAGTGAGTATGTTGTTCTTAGAGCAGGCATTTTTAGATTCTGCCCTCAAGAATTTCTTCTGGTTCCGAAAGCTAGCTGGCTAGTAAACTGGGTGTTTATGTGATCAAATGTTTGTATGACCCTAAAATCCTTAGAAAATTGTCTAAAAAAAATTTGGTCATGAGATTATAAGCTTGCAACTCTTGGCTTCTACTGCTCCTTCATGGTAATTTTTGTAAGTACATTTGCAGGGCTCCTAAAGAATTTTTTGAAGTTAACAAAGCAGAAAGTTGTCTAAGACAATTTGGTCACAAGATTATAAGCTTGAAACTAATGGCTTCTACCTCTTCTTCATGGTAATTTTTTAAAGTACATTTGCGGTGCTCCTAAAGTATTTTTTGAAGTTAACAAAGCAATTAACCTAGAACCTGAATATTTGATCACGAATTACTCTCACAATGTTGGTAAAATACTTCTGGAAGAGATTTCAAGAACAAGATTTACTGGGTTGAGTGGTGGATTTCAAATCTTGGATGGGAGACCGATAAAATTAAGCATCTAAAGTGAGTGAGATAAAATTGTGGATTTTGGTAATTCGTGTCTTTTGTTGATATAAAATGATATAAACTCCTAAGGTGTGAACATATGATATAAATCTCCACTATATGATATAAGGCTCTAGTGAAACTCTTATACTAAGAGAATTATTCATGAAACAAAAATTGCATATGATATAAACATGTTATATATTATATAAATTGATGTTTAGTTTTATATAAATCTCTCTTTTTGTTGATATACACCCTATTGAAGCACATAAACTCTTATAATAAAGGCCGAATTGGTATTTTCCTCCCTTATAAGTGGGGGTGTTGCTATTTTGGTCCCAAATAAAACTACGACGGCTGTTTTGGTCCTTTATCATTTTTTTATTAGCGTTTTACATCCTTTTTTACCAAAAAGTTTATAAGATAATTGATTAACTCATTTGATCACTAGTCAAACCTAATTTTTTCTTCAAAATAATTTGTACCATGATGTTTTCAATCCATTTTATAATTCGGTTCCTCGTGAATGTTCAACCCAATTAGATCAACTCACAATCCAAAATAACGGCCGAAACCCTAAATGGGTTGAATATTCATGAGGATCCGGATAATAAAATTGGTTGAAAACATCATGGTATAAATCATTTTGAAGAAAATAAATTAGGTTTGACTAGCGATCAAATAAGTTAATCCGTTATCTTCTAAATTTTTTCGTAAAAAGGGACTAAAAACGCTAATAAAAAATTGAAAATGGACCAAAACAGCAATCGTAGTTTTACTTGGGACCAAAACATGAGTTTATAACAAAAATACACTATTCTATATAATATAAACCTATGTTATATATTATATAAGATTTTACTTGATATAAATTCTTACATTTTTTTTATATAATCCACAACTTTCATATTGCAAAAGAATCGTGGGTTTATCAAATTTAGTATATAAATCCTTCGTATATTGATATAAATACATGTATTCTGTGATATAAACTCGTGTTCTAAATTATATAATTAAATATTTACTCTTTGTATATACATATAAAACTTCATGAAATCATTGAACATATAATATAACCCCTTGTTATATTGATATAAGCACATGATTTACATGATATAAACTCGTGTCTTGAATGATAAAATCAAATCTTTCCTTTATATATATGCATATACATACAACACTTCATGAAATCATTATATAAACTCATGTTTTGACTGATATAATCAAATTTTTACATTATAAGAAAACTTAAAAAACAATCATAAAATTAAAAATTTGATATAATCTCATATTTTAACTTAATTAAATAATTTAAAATTTTTAATTAAAATTTTTTTAATTTATAAAAAATTTAAATTTTTTTATTTTGAATAAATAAATAAAATTTATTTTCAAACTAAAAACTGAAAAAAAAAATAACAATTGAAGGAAACAAAAATTGGGATAATTAATTAAAATATGAGAAAATTAAAGAGAGAATAAAAGAAAACACACATACGAAAAAAGTCAAAGCAATTGAGGCCAAAAGCAGTAGGTCCGTCGTGCAGTATAGATAATAATAATGCAAAACAAGTGAAATCGAAGCTTGAAGTTTGAAATCACGCGCGCGTAAGTTAGGAATTCGTATACCGTAGGCCTATCGGAGCAGGGTGAATATTACTCCTACTGTAGCGCGCGCAAGCCCAGTTGCACCTAACGCGCGTGTAAGCACGTGACTTAATTAAACCCGAACTTTTTTCCTTTCTCCTGCTCTGAAACTGAAAATCCAAAACCCTTCCTTCACGCTCTCAAACCGATTTCATCCCCACGATCTTCATCTTTCTATTACCAACATTATATCACCACCATCTAAATTTCTAATTTCAAATACGTTCAGAGACCACTGCTTTAGGATCATTGTTGTTCTTCCGATCAAATAGGTTCAAAAACCACCATAAAGATCATCTGGTGTAGAAAAACTTGCTGTCCAACTCAAACGCTACAAAAAGTCTCCAAATCCGAAAAAAACTTGCTGTTCAACTCAGATAACACATTCTTGCTACTTTGACATTTTGCTACTGGTACGAAACCCTAAATTTTTAACCGTTACACATACGTATCATAATATTTCAATTTTATAACTGTTATTTTCTGTTGATCTGATGTATGTAATATAATGATTTGATATACACTGTTAAATTTGTTTTAGTTCTGTGAAATGATTTGTTTTGTATAATTAGTGATCTGATGTATGTATTTATTTGATCTGATATGTGTTTTCTGTTGATCTGATGTCTGATATATGTTGTTAATTTTGTTTTTTGTTCTTTGAAATGATGTTCTATCAAAATTAGTGATATGATTGTGTGTTATAAGGTGATCTGATGTCTATATATTCGTGATCTGATGTTTGTTTTCAATAATTAGTGATCTGATGTCTGTATTCATTTAATCTGATATCTATACAGTTGATCTGATTTCTGTTATATGTTGTTAATTATGTTTTTATTCTGTGAAATGATTTCCTTTCAATAATTTGTGATCTGATGTCGGTTATATGTTAATCTGATGTATATATTTAGTGATCTGATGTTTGTTTTAGTTCGGTGAAATGTTTTGCTTTCAATAATTTGTGATCTGATATTTGTATATTCGTGATCTGATGTTTGTTATGTGTTGATCTGATGTCTGTATTTTCATGATCTGATATCTGTTTTAGTTCAGTGAAATATTTGCTTTCAATAATTAGTTATCTGATGTCTGTTATATGTTGTTAATTATGTTTTTGTTTTATGAAATGATTTTCTTTCAATAATTTGTGATCTGATATCTGATTCTTGTGACCTGATATCTGTTATATGTTAATCTGATGTGTATATTTGGTGATCTGATGTCTGTTTTAGTTCTGTGAAATATTTTGCTTTCAATAATTTATGATCTGATATATGTATATTCGTGATCTGATGTCTGTTATATATTGATCTGATGTCTATATTTTCGTGATCTGATGTCTTTTTTAGTTCAGTGAAATATTTGCTTTGAATAACTAGTGATCTGATGTTTGTATTCATTTGATCTGATATATGTTTTCTTTTGATCTGATGTCTGTTATATGCTGTTAATTATGTTTTTGTTCTTTGAAATGATTTTCTATCAAAATTACTGATCTGATATCTGTATATTTTTTTATCTGATGTCTGTATATTTTGTGATCTGATGTCTATTTTAGTTCTCTGTTTTGATTTAATCTGATGTCTGTATTCAGTAGATCTGATATCTATTTTTTCGTGATCTGATATGTGTATTCAGTTGATATGATACCTATTTTTTCGTGATCTGATGTCTGTTATATGCTGATCTGATGTGTTCATTTTGTGATCTATTGTCTTATATCTACTGATCTGATATCCATATATTTTTTCTTACATTCTTTTACTGATATATTATAGGAAACAATATATACATAATAGCTGATAAAACCAAGCAAGTTGTTGTAAGACAATATGACAGTTCAAGTTTTGAACAACCACCAAGCAATCCCAATGTACCCATGTTACAACATACGTACAAACGTAAATTGGAGAAGAAAAGAAAACAACAAGAGGATCAACCATCCCAAAGTGAGCCAAGTAAAAGGATGAAAGTACCTGCAAAGAAGAAGACAAATGAAGAAAATTCTTCAACATTTGCAGAAGAAGCAACAACAGAAAAAGAGTAATGTGATTATCCACATTGAAGAAGCAAAGAAAACAAAAAAGAAAAAGCAGCTTCTAAATAAGGAAAAGAAACAGGGGGATGTGGATGTCTACATGAAACAAAAAGACAAAAAAAAAAAAAAAGAATGGATAATGATGATGATGATGACAATGAGATGAGCAAAAGATTCAGTTGCAGTACATCTCCAAACAGAATCAGTTATGTGGTTTCTAAAATCTCATAGCCACAAAGAAATGCTGTGAGGGATATAGGCTTTCGCAGCTTCCTCAGTATCAACTACAGCAAGATGCCTAACAAATTGGGACATTACCTACTCACCAAATTCAACTCTCTCAAGTTGAGACTCGAGCTGGAATAAAATACAATTATTCCAATTGCTGAAGAAGATGTGGAATTGGTTCTTGGCTTCCCAAGAGGTCCAATTGAAGTTGAAGAATATACAACTGCTAAGTCAAAGGAGAAAGTTATGAACAAAATGTTCAACGCTACTGTCAAAAATTTTGCATGCATCCAATAAAAGACCAACCATCAAGCAACTTGAGCAGTACATTGTCAACAATTAGGACTACAATGACATCAACTTCATCAAGGATTTTCTCATCTACCTGGCCACCACAATTTTGTACAGTCATGGGAGCATCAACAACATCAAATATCAGCTCCTAAAATCCCTCAACAGTATTGGCCAAATAAGGCAGCTAAACTGGTGTAGCTACACCTTTAGAGCATTGGTAAAATGCCAAGAAAAGTATTTCCACAAAGATGGCACAACATCAACAGCCTACCATAGACCACTGGCTTTTCTGATTATAAGTCTTTCATCTGATATCTCAATTCCTTTGATCTGATATATGTTTTCATTTGATCTAATGTCTGTTATATACTGTTAATTTTGTTTTAGTTCTTTGAAATAATTTTTTATCAAAATTACTGATATGATTTATGTTATATGTTGATCTGATGTGCGTATTTTGTGATCTGATGTCTGTTTTAGTCTATCAAAAGATTTGCTTTCAAAAATTTTATTTTTTTAACTCACATCTAAAATATATTTTTTAGTTATTCTATGTTGATAGGGTTGTGAACAGAATTCACAAAGATATTCCAAGAAACCAACCAACTTTCACAAATTGGAGCCAGAATCAACTCTTTGAGAGAGCAAAACTCAAAGAGAAAAAGGGAGGACATGGTCAAGGCTGGATAAGAGAAAGGGCTACAACTGAGGTCTATGTGGAAAATTCAAAACATGCAGATGCTTATGAAAAGACCAACAAATCCAACAATGGTCAAACCACATCAAAAAGCAAGGTATACTTCTGATCTGATATGTTTTATATGCTGATCTGATGTTGTTTTTTCTTTATCTAATTTTCCTTTGTTAAGTACGTTTTATTTCTATAGTATGCTTTCTTTTATAGTTGTGATCTGATATGTGTTATATGTTGATCTAATGTCTGTTTTTTTCGTGATCTGATGTCTATATAATGATGTTTTGATCTCTCTTTGTTAATTATGTTTTAATTATATGGCATGCTTTCTTTTAAGTTTGTGCTCTGATATGTGTTACATGATGATTTAAGGTGTACTATTTACTGATCTGATGTCTATATAATCACGTTTGGATATCCCAATATTAAGTATGTTTTTGTTGTATAGGATACTTTCTTTTATAGTTGTGATCTTATATGTGTTATATACTGATCTGATATCTATTTTTTCTTGATCTGAGTCTGTATAATGATTGTTTGATCTCCCTTTGTTAAATATGTTTTAGTTCTATAGCATGCTTTTTTTTATAGTTCTGATTTAATATGTCTTATATGCTAATCTAATGTCTGTTTTTCAATGATCTGGTATCTCTTTTATATTATAATATGTAACAAACTAACTATAACAATTATCTTCTGCAACAGGATTTTGAAAATGCTGATGAAATGACACAATCAGTGGTAGATTTGGAAAAGTCCATGATTGCTTTTATCAAAGCCTGGTACAATGTTAGGGCAACAAGCAATCTCGAAAGTGCTGCAGCATTTGCAACAATAACAATCACAGTGGAGGGGATTATCCGTGACTTGAGGGAGAAAAATACAACTTCTGAACAACAGAGTCAATCCTCAAAATCCCCAACAGAAGAAAATGAACCAACGTCATCACAAGATGCAAGGTTCTAACAGTATGTGCAGAAATTGCGGATAAACTACAGGAAAATTACAACAGAATGCAGAAAAAATCTGCCACTGCACGTTTTGAAGATGATATGCCAAAATTCAATCTCTTATCATCCTCAGAAGAAGAAGAACTTGCACCTGAAGACAGTTTTGGTGAAGTAGAAAAAGAAGCAGAGCAAGAAAATGTGGTGGAGGAAAAAGAAAATGAACCTCAGTCACCACACATCTCTCCACTCCACCTGAAACAAACAAAAGTTGAACCAAAAGAGATAGAAAGGGAAAAGAGCAGACCAAAGGAAAAGGAATATCCAATTGCAAAGCAATTGGTGTACATGTTAGTCGAGGAGAAAGACAAACAGATACAAAGAAAGAAAAAAGCTAGAATGAGAAAGAAAAAGATGAGGAGGAAGAAAAAAATAAAAATGGAAAAGATGATGAGGCAGGAAAAGAGAAGCATCAAGAAAATGAAGCTCACAATGGGGAAGAAAAGAAGACAGAGAAAGAATCACAAGATCAAGATACTGAAAAGAATGGTGGAGGATGCAGTACAGCTTGCTACAAACATCAACACAATCATTACAAAAGCAGACCAGACTGCAAAAATAGCCAAGACTTCAACAGTTGATGAAGTCTTAATAGACCTCATAACGTAAGTAAAAACACATTACTACCTGATATGATATCTTTATTTAAATGATTTGATATCTTATATCCACTCATATGAACTCTATTTCCAGCATGATCAACGAAGAGCCAGACAATGCTGAGGAATATGTCATCTTGACACCGAACTCAAAACATAGAGATAGAAAACTCCCAGTCCGTTTGAGATCAGATTTTTAGTCAAGACGCCTAAGCCATTCTTCAAGATCTCAATGAGAGAGAAACTATTCATGGATTATGCTTACCTGACAGAGACTAAGAAAAATAGAATTAGTGAGGAGTAAGTTCTACTCTATTGTATATTTACATATATTTTTTCACTGATATGTAATCTTGTCTTTTTGATCTGATATCTTATATCCAATAATCTGATGTCTACTGTTTTTTGATATGATATGTATATAATGCATGATTTGATCCTTTTTAAATGTGTGATTTCTTTTATAGTTTTGATCTGATAGATATAGTCATCTGATCTGATATATACTCTCTTGTGATATGATTTGTATAGAATGCATGATTTCATCACCCCTGTTAAGTACGTTTTAGTTGATCTGATGTGTACATTTTGTGATATGATATCTGTTATATGCTAATTTGATGTTTTCATTTTGTGATCTGATGCCTGTTATTTGTTGATCTGATGTGTTCATTTTTTTGATCTGATGTCTTATATCTGCTGATCTGATGTGTACATTTTGGGATTTCAACATACTTTGGTTAACATATTTTTGATATTCACATACAGAGAACAACTCTACTCCGGTGTATCACATATTTCAGTGGACCGAACAGATTTAAAGACCATGTATCCAACAAAATTGATAACAATTTCGGTATTGAATGCATTGATCATTCATATGAACTACAAAGATTCATCAATGCTGTTCATATCTCAAGAATTTTGTGTAAGATATCAATCCCTAATTCTTTTGATATGAAATTCATTTACAAATATATGTAAATATTATTCCATCTCACATGAATTAAATTCATTATGTTTTAGCTTCCACTGATGGAAGATACACTGATGTAACGTCTGGACTTCGTATCGGCAATGGATGATTACAACAATTCCAAGAAATCAAATGAAACTGCCAAGAAGTTAGGGATCCCTCCTCCCCCCATAATACCAAGACCAGTATTTCCCCACCAAGGGCTTAAACCTGAGATTCTGGACATCTGAGAAATCAATTCATAGATGATGTCACACGTGCCAGCAAAAACATGGACACATTAAACGTGAAAACGGTAAGTACAATTTTAATATCTCTATTCATTGAATTTAATACATCAAATATCAACTTCTCGTTAGTATTATTTGAGCATGTGTTATTCTCAATATTTCAACAAGAACACTACTATACTTGCTGTATAAATGCAACGACGAGAACAGTAGTCGTACTAAACAATAAAATCCCAGATGATCAAAGTTGGTAGGCTACAATTCCTGAAATCATGGTAAGTGCCTGTTTCATATCTGATATCTTTTTTACATTGATCTGATATTTTCTTTCCCGTGATCTGATATCATCTTAACACTGATCTGATATCCCTTTTTCCCGTAATTTGATATCTTATTTACATTAATCTTATATCTTATTTAAATTGATCTGATATCTGTTTTCATCATTAATGTAGCTAAGATATTTTGTTGAGATAGTAAGAGGGACACCAACAGGAAGAATTTTCAGAGATCCCAGAGAGTATAAAGTGGAGTATCCTAAATTTGTCTGGCAAGATAACAAGAACCACAATAATTGTGGAATTCTTACAATGAGACACATGGAGCTCTAAAAGGGACAAACAACTCAGACTTGGGATCTAGAACTCACAAGAGAAGCACTCAAAAGCAAAGCTGCTCTCAACAGAGCTCTACATATTCTTAGAATGAAGTATGTTTATACTATAATAGCTTCTCAAACCAATACAATGAAAGATGAGCTCAAGGCCAAAATTGAGAAGTTTTATGGTACAAAATTGTAATAGGTACTTGTACATGACAATATTAGAGTTTAGATTAATTATACATGACAATATTGAATTTTGGAATCCTATAAAATTTATATTAGTGTTTTCTTCAAAATTTCCAAATTCTCTATTTTTGCATTTTCATACTTTAATTCCAAATGGTATTCCGAATAACTAATATCATATCGCATCATTGATATGATATTTATAGTCCTCTGATATGATCTCTACAGGTCTCTGATCTGATATCATAATACTCTGGTCTGATATTTGTAATACTCTGATATGATATCTATAATCCTATGATTTGATATCTTCTAGTATCATAATACTCTGGTCTGATATCTGTAATACTCTGATATGATATCTATAATCCTATGATTTGATATCTTCTAGTCATTGTTATGAAAAACCTAAGTACACTAAAAAGAAATCATATAAAATAACTATCAACTCACAAAAAAATCATATAACATACAATCTCTCCAAACAACAGGAAGTCATATCAACTAACTAAAAGAATTCATATCAACTACCTAAAAAGAAATCATCTCAACTACAAATTCTCCACCACAGGATTGACGAAATTACCATCAACAACTCCACAATTTTCAATCCCCATTGATGCGACCCGTTCTCTAGTACGCAATGCATATGTTGCTGCCATCTTCTTCTTTCCTCTTGTTCTATTGCACATTTTCTCCACAACACTTTTTGGACAAATGTTCCTAACACCTTTTTCTTTTCTTCTTTTTGGATCTCTAATTTCAACAATGTTTAAACCTTCTTCTTTCTCACAAACATAGGATGGACAACCTCTGATTTAATAGAAACTCTAGCCAAATTGAAGTGCTTGTCAAGAATAGAACGTACAACAGAACTAGACTGTGCATGTCTAATTAAATCCAAATGTTTTTTGTTAGCTTCAACTCTCCAAACAGAATCTGAATATTTCTCACAGCTACTTGATGTTAACAAACAATCTTCTTTAGAATAATAATCAGTACCCGCACTCTTAGTCCACCTTTTCAATACATACTTCTCATGGATTATCTACAGGATAAAAAATTATAAAAGTTAATCATATCATATCAAATAATAACTAACATCATATCAACTAGCAACTAATATCAGATCGCATTACATAGAGAATCATATCAGCAAACTAAAAAAACATCACATCACTCAAATGTAGTATCAGATCAACTCAAACATAATATCAGATCAAACTAAACCAAGTATTAGATCAAATCAAATATCTCTGAAGTTGCAATAAATACATACCGAGTAATTATTCAGATTTAGCTCAAAGAGAGCATGCGAGCATAACAACCCAGCCTCAGAAAACAGATTGCAAGTGCAGCTCACTGTATAGTCATTCTCATCAAAATGAACTACATGTCGAAACAAATCAAGTTTGGTACGCCAAACATGATATTCATAAACACCATTATTGCTACTGGTCTGCAAGTGATTATATGATAACATCTTCATACACAACTCCTGAAATCTTACAAACACCTCTATCGTATAAACCTCAGCAGCATGTTGAAGCATTAATGAATCTCCAACAACAGGGTCAACCCTTCCTCTACATCTAAAATCTTTTGCAATGCCATTATTTCTCCACACAATCACAAAATCAAGAAAATGCTGATAAAATTCACACAAAGTAGAAGTTTTCGACAACTTCATTGAAACCGAACGATTGGTTGTCTCGCATCTTTGAGAAGAAATTGCCCCTCCAAAAAAAAATATTTACTAAATGCAGGGCACCACTTCTCTTTTATCTCATCTAATTTCTTCAACCAAGTGTTGCCTTTGCAATTGTAATCCTTTAACAAACTGATAGAATAAAGTAGTAACAGATTAATATATCAGATCAACCCTAACGTAATATCAGATCAATTCATAATTGATATCAGATCACCTTACAACTAAAAAAGAATACAGTAGTAATAGAATAATATATCAGATCAACTCAAACGTAATATCAGATCAATTCATAACTAATATCAGATCACCTAACAACTAATATCATATCACCTTACATATATATAAAATACAGAAAAAACACACACCTGTTGCAGAAGTGATTAAATTCTTATTCTGTGCAAACTTGATTAAGCAAAATTGAAAGGCATCTGAAAAACCTTCTTGATTCATTAAATGGGGTATATTACTACGAGCATTATTTGCAATGTGCCAAATGCAAAGACGATGACGAACATTTGGAAAAATCACACAAACAGCAGCTGCCATTGAAAAATCCTGGTCTGTCATAAATATCACTGGTGAAAGAATTTTGCCACATAGGATCTGGGTTTGCACTTGCTCAATTTACCACGCAAAAAAAATTTCTAAGTAAAGCGGAACCTTAGAAAAATACCTTTGGAGCGTGCACCTAGTGATTCTCTTGTATGCCTCAAGACTATGACTTCACGTTGTGTGGGCAACGAACTAGAAGCCAATTGATCAACTAATTACCACAATCCACCTGCTAGAAAGTTCTAGCACCGCAGCACCTGACATGTACTATAAACGCACCACCCGAAGAGAGAAAAAGCTACGCGCAGTTGGTATAAACCAAGGCCAAAATTTTAGCCACTAAAAACCAAAAAACCAGCCGCACACTTTCTTGAAAATCCGACTTGGAGAGAGAAACGTTTTCTCTCTCTAGATTCTTGAGTTCTGAATCTTGTGAATTGTGTATCTTGAATAGCTGATCCCTTGTCTATATATAGAGTTACAAGAGAGACCCCAAGTTGGTTTAGGATTGGTCTTCATAATGGGTTTAGGTAATGAATTAGTTTCCAAATCCAATTAGGCAACCAATCTGATAGGATAAACCAAATCCTACTAGATTTCCTAATCCCTAGGATTTCTTAATTCTAATTGAAACTTAAGACTTAATTAATTAATTAAATAATTCCACTCTGTTAATTATTTAATTAACCCTTAGGAATTAATTAAATAATTCCACTTTGTTAATTATTGAATTAACTCTTAGGAACAATTAACCAATTAATTAATTAAATCTACCTATTCAATTAACCCATTACAAAATTAATCGTACCACTAACAGATTAATTTAGGCATTACCATCCTACACCAGAATTGCTTCCGGAACAACTTAATTAAATTATATTCATTAATCTCCCCACATCAAAGATATAATGCTCGTTAATTAAAATTAATTTACTGATAAATTAATTAATTAACTTCTTTAATTCCGAGACTAGTACCACTCGACCTTTTTACTATACCGGACATAAGTCCACCGGTCGGGTTTAGTATAATAAACATTTCGAACTCATCTCGGGAGCACCATCACCTCGGATTCACAGGTACATGGTTTCCTTTCGACAAGCAGCAGCACACCAAGTAACTAAACACGTGCACCCAACCCACCGAGACTACTGGCCACATTTGACCTCACCCATTGGCAGATCAAAGTACACTATGTCTAATCCTTATGCCCACTCGAGTCTAGGGATTTAGAGATAGAATACAAGGATCACTTTGTCTATTAAATCAGTACAAGACAAATCATTCCTAAAGGTCAAGTTCAATATGCCTCGGGCATATCTATTTGATTCAATTAGTTTAGACAAACTAATTATCCGAATCACATAATAACCTAAACCGACAGTTTGACCAAAACTGTCTCGGTTACGAACCTTATTTATATATTATGTCTTTCAACCAATGATGAGATCTACTGTGTCACACCAGACACCTCATCATCTACTTACATAATATAAATGGACAATTAATGCACAACAAGATATGACTGAAACACGAATCGATATATTAATCTGGGAAACTGTACAATACAAGCATAGCTTATGTATTCTACTCCAACAACTGGTTGCTTGTTCTCCATCGATCTCAAAAATATACTAAACAACCAAATGAAGGACTCCAGCTTCTCATTTTTTATAAAACCTATACCAAACATAACATTACGATAATGGTTGTCCATACCAACAAAAGGTCCACATATCATGTCGTATTTGTTTGTCTGATAAGTTGTATCATGAACCAACAAATCCCCAAATCTACTATAATCCTTCTTCATCTTCTAATCTCTCTAAAATACACTACATAATGAAGACTCCTCGTCCAAATCAAAATCATGATAAAAATCCTTCTCATCCATAGATCTCTGTTTTAACATATTGATCAAAGCATTACTATCACAACCATCAATCTTTCTCGTCTTCTCTTGTTCCAAATGATTATATACATCTTGCATGGTATAACCAACATTTGATGGCCCTCCAGACTGAAAAATACACATATATCAATACTAAAAACACATATCAGATCTACAAAAATATAATATCAGATAAAAAAAAACATAATATCAGACCAACACAAACATAATATCTGATCAATTTAAACTTAATATCAGATCAGAAAAAAAGTGATAGCATATCACATTTTTGTAGATTCATAACAAATAAACTGAAAAAATAGCTAACATATTTGGACAATATATGATAACCATCAGTTAGACGAACACCTGAACTTTTCAATTCATCAAAATACTGTAATGCAGAATCATCAAACTTCCTCTGAGAACGTAAAAACTGCCTCTCAGCAACAGGACATAGTTCATGGTTATGTTTTCTGAAATGTTTTTGGACAATCCACCTCTCATCTTCTCTTTTCTTAAATTCAATAAATGTTTTACATCATATCAACTTTCATATAAATCTTCTTCAAATTCTCTTTGCATTGTTTAGCTCATTCTCTATTACAAAGATATCTTCTCAAATACCTGATTCCAGTAGTTTTGTTTTTATGATCTTTACCTTTCCTCACACTAAATCCTAACCTAAAAGCATAATCATTATATAAGTTGTATGTTGCTTCTTCATTTTCAACCACTGATTTACATAAAGATTGCATAGATTCATCATCTGAACCTGTAAAAAAAATAATAATATCTTATTAGTTTAAACATAAAATACATAACAGTATCATATCAATAATAAAAAAACATATAAGATCAACTCCAAATTAATATCAGATCAATGAAAACGTAATATCATATCATCCAGACAATGACTTTATACACTGTTAATTATCTTTGAGTTCTATTGTATTATTTTCTTTATATGTTTGATATGATATCTATAGTCAGTTGATATGATATCTATAGTCTGTTGATCTGATGTCTATATAATCATATTTTGATCACTCTTGTTCAATATGTTTTTGTTCTATTGTATAATTTCTTTACATAGTAGTGATGTGATATCTATAGTCCGTTGATCTGATATCTATTGTCTATTGATCTGATGTCTATAATTGTAATCCTCCTAGTTCAGTATATTTTGGTTCTATTTTATGATTTGTTTAATATTATTGATTTGATATCTATAGTCAGTTGATTTGATGTCTATTACTTTCTGATCTGATTTATATGTAGTCCGCTGATCTGACGTCTACTATCATGTAATAGATTCATAACAATATATTGAAAACATATCATATCAACATAGAACTAATATCAAATCAGCACAAACGCAATATCAAATCAATGCATAACTAATATCACATCAACTAAAACTAATATCATACCACAATACATATTTATCCAAAACAATATACTGAAAACATATCATATCAACATAGAACTAATATCAGATCAATACAAAAGTAATATCAGATCAATACATTACTAATAACACATCATTACTTACTTTCCAACATAGATACCACGGATTCTTCCTGTTTATCAAAATCAAACAATTCAGGAGCATCTTCTTCGCGAAAGAAATCAACTATATCACCAACCGTATCATCCATTGCAATTTCTTCAATCTAGAATGATCTATCAACAAAAAAATAGACATTAGGAAATAATATTCGATCAAAAACAAAACGCGAAGAAGAACATAACCGTAGAAACAACAAATTCAAATACATAAATCAATCGATAAGATCAAAACACAGGAATAAATACCTTAATTATCAAATTCGAAGCAAAAACTCCATTGAAAGATAAAACAGAGCACAAACGGTAACAAACTAAGCAAAAAACAAAGAAGAAAAGTAGAGAAACAACAAATTCTTAAACATAAATCCATCACCATCATCAAATACATATCGTAATCAAAATTGGAAGTAAAAGAATCCAAGCAAAAACTGAAGACAAAAATGGCAGCAAAGACGAAGCAACAGATCAGCAACAAACACGCGGAAAAAAGAAAAAAAAAAAGAAGCTTATATAGCCTTCAGGTAATTAAGCGCGTGTTAGAGTTTTTTTAAAAAAGAAACTACTAATACAATTAGGGGGCTAAAATAGAAACTACTACTATACTAAGGATAGGAGTAAAATAGCATGACCACCATATAAATTACAGTAAATTAGTTGCTGCACCAAAAGTCAACAAGTGCGACTGAAACTCATTAAAATTAAAAAACAGTATAAAAACTAGTAGAAATACATTTGAATTGTAATTTTACAGTTGTACTATATAAATTACCCAATTCAGGCCGGCCTCATCATTGTTATTGTGTTTAACAGAAAGTTGGGGATGACACCTGAAATATTCTGTCGCAAGGTGCATTGCACTTGTGCCTTGCAAAGATCAACTTCATCTTGACTTGGAATATGCATGGATATTACTGCTCCGTTGATCCTTTCCTAATTGGACTGTCGAACCAATGCATCATCAAGTTGTGTTGCAGTATTTCTTGATTTGTGCGTGTTATCCCTGTGCAGGGCATGCTAATCTTCTTTTTTGTATCGTTCTAATTTTATCGAATTGTCTGAAGGTTGTTCTTTGTCAAAAGAAAAAGGAAAAAAACATAGCTTAGTAAAAGGAAAACTATAAAGAGAAAACTAAACTAAAATTTTAGGTGTTATTTATTAATTTCTATGTCTTTTTAGTAATTAAAATCTACTCCCTCTGTCCCAAATTAATAGACGTTTTAAAGATTTCATTATTATCAAGAAAAAGTAGTAATTAATGATTTAGTCAAGTAAGTTTTCCTTTTTTACCCCAACTTGTAGAGGAAATTACAAGTGAAATAGGTAGTTGGGTGGTACAGTTCAATACACTAAAAAATATTGAGGAAGGGTAAAACAAGAAAAACTAAAAAAATTACATTGATAATAGTAAAGTGTCAATTAATAAGAGACAACTTTAAAATCCTAAAACGTCTATTAATTTGGGGCGGAGAGAGTATGAAGTATCTTTGTTTTTAAAATTTTTATTCAAATTACATTTTAGTTACTTTTTTCTACAAATTTTAAATTTCACATATTCAAATAAATCTTTAATCAAAATAAAATTTTTATTTTCATATATAATTTTTATTTTTATTTTTTAAAATAATATTAAATTGTATATGTGGCCAAAATTTATTAAAATAATTTTTGTAACACTCCCTCTAATTTTTCATGTCAGATAATTTAAAAAGAGGGAAATTCTTTTATGAAACGTTTCAAATTTTCAATAAAACTTTTAATTTTTTAATCTTAGATGGTTTATATTTAATAACAGAGTTGAAATAAATAGAGAAGAGATATGTTTATGGAGAAGAGATATAACAAAAGAACCCTAGCAGAATTCGGAAAAGATGTGAATCAGGATAGTGAAGGACTATTTCGCGCCCCTTTTATATCTAAATTATCTCTGAGAAATTAAGAAATATCAACTATAATATTTAAATATAAAAATATATTAAATTACCTAAATACCCTTAATCAATTTGTTAAAAATACCAAAAAAAATTATTTATAATTTCGTTCATCTATGCTACTTTAATCATAATTTTTATAAATTTTTGGTAGATTAAAAAGAGACTTATAAAATTTTTCGTAAATTAATTAAGGACAATTAAGTAATAATAGGAGGAGCGAAAAATAAACATTAAGGGAGCGAGAAATAAAAATTAAGGAGGTGATACTTAAACAAATTAAAGGATTTTTTTTTTGAAAAAATGAGAACGTCCAATAACAAAAGGGGGCGCAATATAACACTACTCATGAGGAAATAGAAGGAAAAGAAATAGCGAATCAGAGAAGTCTAAAGATAATCCAACTGAGAATCTCACACCTACAATATTCCTACAATATTCCTCCAACATTCCCATGTCCCGAAATGTTTCCTCCCCGGAAGTCTAAGATAATAATGCATATGTCCATCTCATTGTTTGATTAGTTTCCAAATTTAGGCATTTTGGTACGTACATTAAGCACTAAATCAGTGATAGTATTATTTTACTGAAAAAATGCTTGATCGTGTCTACCATTTTACCTAAAGCAGACATTGACTTAGCTTTTAGTCAGCTTGGACGAACATATACAATAATTAACATCAACTCTTCAAATCAATGGTTAGATACTTTGATCCCAACTTTAGTAGTAGATCCAGCCTGTTTCTTCCATCATAAAATATTGTGTGTTAGTAAACTACTGATTCTTTGTATTACTATAAAAAGAGCTCTTCCATAGCTCAACCATGCATGCAACATTTTAACACAAACCATTACACAGTTATGAGAAATTTATATCATTTTACGGCAATGGCTAAACTTGCACTAGCAGTAGTAGCCTTTTTCTTGATTGCAAATTTGGTTTTGGCATATGATGACAATTTTGATGGCATCGATCATGATGCATACAACACAGATGACGAGCACGATGGATGGGACGATGATAAGTCTCATTCATCATCGAAATATCATAAGGATCATCCACCCTATCCTTCTGCCTCACAATCCCCACCACCACCATCATCACCCTACCATCCACCTCCTTGTAATGATAAATCTCCTCCTCCTACATATTCATATCCATCTCCACCTCCACCACCACTACTACAATCTTCCCCTCCACCACCTTTTGCATACCAACCCCCTTCCTCATTTCCTTCGCCTCCGCCACCATCTAGATCGCCCCCACCACCACCGTATCTATTGTCACCACCTCCTCCACCACCATTAGTATCTCCACCGTCACCATCTCTATTATCACCACCTCCTCCATCGCCAATATCTTCACCACCGCCTCCTCATCTTTTGTATTCACCTCCTCCACCACAATTACTATCTCCACCGCCACCATCTCTATTATCACCACCTCCTCCATCACCAATATATTCACCACTGCCACCACCTCCTTTGTATTCACCTCCTCCACCACAATCACTATCTCCACCACCACCATCTCTATTATCACCACCTCCTCCATCACCTATATATTCACCACAGCCACCACCTCCTTTGTATTCACCTCCTCCACCACCATCACTATCTCCACCGCCACCATCTCTATTATCACCACCACCACCACCATATCTATTGTCACCACCTCCTCCACCAGTAGCATCTTCACCACCACCACCAACTCTATTGTCCTCACCTCCTCCACCATCTATATTGTCACCACCTCCTCCACCGCCACCATCTTCACCACCACCGCCATCTCGATTGTCGTCACCTCCTCCACCATCATTTCCTTCGCCTCCACCACCACCCAATCTATACATGCCATGACCTCCACCACCAACTCCATTGCTCCCACCTCCACATTATTACAACTCGCCACCGCCACGATTTCCCTCTCCACCACCGCCATACTTATATCAATCACCTTCTCCTCCACTGAAACCTCCATCTCCTCCTCCATTGAAAGCTCCACCTCCTCCTTACTATTAGAAATCACCAATTTCGCTATTTGCTTTTTCATCTGGTGATTAATATAATTGGTTTTCTTCTCCAGTATTCACTTTCAATTCTATCACCAATTCCTCTATAGCCACCTCCACCTTAAAAAGTTTCTGTCTTTGTCAAGACTACTTAAACTCTAAGTCTAAATTTGATCTAGTTGTGCTGGACAACATTGATTGTTACTTATACTTTTAATATGTGAGCATCCTTTCATTGTACTATTTTGTCTTTACAGTTTCATCGATTCTAACTTAGAGTGACACATGCCACGAAAGGCAACCCGAGAAAATTCTTGTATTGTACCTGAAAAATCCATGATTGCTGTATTTGTATTGTGAAAGAAAACAAGTTAATCTGATGACTTTTTCGTTTTCTAAAAATTTTAGTTATGCGGTATCTTTAGTTTTCACATTACATACGACTAACCTAATTCCAGAAACGGAAAGGACATGGATGAGTTTGTGTAGGCGATAAAGTTGTAATAATATCAAAATTACTTTGCATTTGCTTTCTCCACTCCGTTTGATTCTCAACGCCAAAATTAGTAATTAAGATTGTGAAAAATCGATGCCATACATTTATATATATATATATATAGTAGAACAATATTTTTATATTTATTGATTCTTGAAAAACAAAAAAACATACAAGATCATGAGAGGATGTTTGACCTCAACTTATAAAAATCTAAAGCTATCTTAGTCGAATAAGTGCTTCATTGTTTAGAGTTTTGTGGGATAATCATATTTTTACTGGGGATAAATAGTCCCTTTTATTGAGCTTTTTTTTTTTTTTTTGCTACAACCCAAATAAAATCTTTTTTGGGTTACTAGTTACCACCTCATGTTTTGTATGATAGCACATATTAGGCTTGTTGGGGATTCGTTTTGGTGTTCATACATTATAAAATGAAGTAATGAAAACTCAATCCATGATAATGTAAACCAAATAAATTATGATAAATAATGGGTCTAGCTTTGTAATAAGCTAATCCAGAAGATTTAACAAAACAATAATAAGTATTACATAAACAGTACAGATGAATTATGACACTTTCTGAAGATTGAAAAATGGATAATTGCTGCTTCACGTATTCTCTATTACAACTGATTATTTCATTCATTGGCTTTACGCACTCTTCATCCGGTGGTCACTTTGCTCCGCGTAGGTCCAATGAAACATAATCATTTATTATTAAATGAAACACACGAAATGATGAAACGCCATGCAAGTGAATGAGAAAGGGCTATGTGTTTAATTTGTTTAAACCCAGGGAGAGCACTCAGCCCTAGTAGTATGGGGGAGGTGGAGACTTTTTATAGTAATGCGGTGGGGGAGAGGGTGATGGAGGTGGTGGTGGGGGAGGTGACATGTACTTGTGATTAGGGAGAGATGAAGGCGAAAGAGTTGGTGGTGAGGACGCATAAAGAGGTGGAGGAACATGTGAAGTAGTCGGCGGTGGAGATGACTTGTAAACATTTGGGGTAGGAGATGGTGACGGTTGAGTAGGGGGTGATGGAGATGCTGATGGAGGTAGAGGTGATTTATCTATGTAAGGCGTGGGTGATGGTGGAGGAGGAGGTGGTGGAGAAGAGATGTACTCGTGAGACTGGAGAGGAGATGGCAAAGGAGTTGGTTGTGGAGGAAGATGTGAAGTAACTGGTGGTAAAGATGACTCATGAGAATTAGGGGAAGGAGATGGTGATGTAGTTGGTGATGGTTGAGGACTGTAGTCATACCAAGTTGATGGTGATGGTGATGGAGATGGGGGTGATTTACCTCCATAAGGCGAGGGAGATGGTGGTGAAAACGTTACAGGTGGTGGTGGTGCATCCTTGTAGCCATGTGCAGGAGGTGGGGATAATGGTGGTGGTGGTGGTGATTTGCGTACGTAATGAGGAGGAGCATATGGTAGTGGAGGTGGTGGAGATTTGTGCATGTAATAAGAGGTGGGGGACGGTGGCGGTGGGGGAGGCGGAGGTGGTGGCGGTGGATACCTTTCTACATGGGGCGCAGGTGGTGGGGGTGATTTGTTTATGTAAGGAGAAGATGGTGACTTATAAACATATGGAGTTGACACCGGTGGAGACAATGTTGGCGGGGGTGGTGATTTGTAGTAAGGAGGCAACAATGATGGAGGGGTTGAAGGCTTGTAAATAAATGGAGAAGGTGGCGGTGGTGGGGGAGGAGGGGATGGTGACGGTGGAGGTGGTGAGTTATAATAATGTGGATGAGTTGTAGCGGTAGGCGGAGGAGGGGAATTGTAAGCTTTAGTGGGAGGAGGTGGTGGTGGTGGTGGAGACTTATTGTAATCCGAGTGGGATGGATCTGCTACAACAAATGCCACCAAGAAACACACTGCCCATGCAACAACCAAGCTTAACCTAAATATAGCCATTTTTGGCATCTCAAATTTCTCAACCTTTTGGGCTCTATATGAAGTATCAAATAGGCTAAGAGAGGCAGAAGAAATTGTTGTGTTTGTGAATAAAGGATTGAGGCCTTATATAGGCGTTCCTTCAAATCTTTTTAGCAATATTTAAGGTTATCATTTCAGCCTTAATTCTCATTAGCAATCATAACCAAAGCCTCAATTTGTATAGTAAATAAATAGGAATTAAATAATGGGTTCCTTGTAAAACATTTCGGCTGGTGTTGTTAAGACTTGCAAGTTCCAAGAATTTTTTAACAATAAGGAAATGTTAGGTTAGAACGATGGAGTTTGAACTGAAATTAATGTTTCATGAGAATGGGAATCTAACAAACCATTAGGCACCATTTTTTCTATTTGCCAAAACTTCAAAATTTGGGGCAGTGGAGTTCGGTAAGATTCAATTATAAGCTCTACTTATATTGAAATGGCTTTGACTTCATTTATATTGAAACTCCTGAGAAGATAACCACAATAACTATTATTATCTTTTTTTTTCTCTTCATTTATATTAATAATTTTATTTATTAATAATCTTATTTATTATATTTATTTGATATAATAAATATAATTATTATTTTAAGACAAATAGAGTATTAAGATTCTTTCTCAGCGTGATTTTAGAGCACAACACATGCATGGATATCAATTTTCCATAATAGTTTTAACTTCATTTGTTTATACTACGAAAATAATTTTCTTTTGAAATACCTTTATCTTAATAAAGTTGAAATGTTATACTTTTAATTACTTTCAAATAAAATGCTTATTCATTAATGTTTTGTACTTTGCATTAGCGTATGAGTTAAGAAAATATAGTAATGAATAAATGTTTTTCATGAATTGTAATAATAAAATATGTGATTTTTTATTTATCGTCCACTATTTTCTTATTTTCTCTCTCTTTTATACTTAAATTGTCCCTACCAATCATAATATTTAAACAATAATATTTCTTCTACTTTCTCTCTCTAAACATCCAGACCAAAATTCGTCCTCTTCGCTATATCCACCCGACCAAACTAGATCCTCCGGCAGGCAATGGCTTCGCCGCCCGGTCAGGAGGGTCGTTTGCTCCCCACCACATACTTCTATCCATCCAAAAGATCTTGAAATCAGAAATGGTGAATACGTGATAGAATATTCAAAATCAAAGTTCGAGAAGCTCGTAGCTCCACACGGGCTAAGTCGTATCGGTAAATTTTCATATGGAAGGCCTAGAATGTCCGATATCAGACGGGAATTAAACTCTCTAGAGTTTCAGGGTAGCTTCGAATTGGGTCTTCTTAATCAAAGGCATATTTGGTTGAGGTTTGAGCAGGATGTAGAGTATCATAAATGCTGGCTTCGTGCAACATGGTTAATCAATGGGTTTTAAATGAGAGTCCTCAAATGGACTCCGAGCTTTAAGTATGAGGAAGACCCCCGATTGCTCTAGTCTGGGTCTCCCTATACGACCTTCCTCTAGAATTTCAATCCGTTGAATCTATCTGTTTCATGACGAAGGTAGTTGAAAAGCCTCTACAAGTGGGCACCCCAACCTTAAATCAGATCAAGCCGTCGGTAACGCATTTTTTAGCTGAGATAAATCTCCTAGAGCCCTTACCTTCGTCACTTAAAATTGGGGAAAATGGTGCATATCACAAACAAGTTTTTTCATATGAGTTTGTACACAAATACTGTGCAAGAAAATCAGGCACGATGAGAAGTTCTGCAAAAATGAAAAAAAAAAAAAAAAAAACCCACGCTTGATTTAGGCAAAACGAAGGAACCTGGAAATTTCGCAAAGCAGCACCAAACGATAATCAACCCCCACAAAAAATCTCAGCCAAAACGGGGGAAAGGTGAGAGCACTTCAAGTTTGAGTTTAAAAGAGAAAAATAAAACACCCATTTTGATCATGGAGACTCCCCTAAGGCACCAATGCAGTCGGCTTTCCCAAGTAAATATTCAAAGAAGGAAATCCTCAGTCCTCAATTGAAAGGAAAAAATAATGAAGGGCCCCTGCGTCAGGATTGAAGTGGAAAACTCAGAGAAATAAAGCCTACCCCCGCTGGTTTCTAAAGATAGCTCAAACAAGGAAATAAAGGAAATTGAAGTTGAGAGTTCAGCAGAAACGGGAAGGGTAGATATTCAAGGACTGGAATAAAATTGTCCTCGATGATGTTTTCATCAATCTGAAAGAAAGTGAGGAAATGATGGAGGAAAAATAAAGAGAGTTTCAGCAAGTTCCATCGGACTCCAACCGCCAAGCCTTTTCCAAAGCCCAGGCTATCTTCTTCCAAAGACTAAAGGAACACGAGGACTATCTCTATCAAAAATAAAAAATAACTTGGCTTAGAGAAGGTGACAGAAATTCAGCTTTCTTCCACGCAGCGCTTAAGGAGAGGAAAATCCGTCAGAGCATACACAAGATCAAAATTGATAATGTTTGGGTCACAGACAACCAACAAATTGAAAAACAAGAAGTTGAATTCTTCGCTTCTTTGCTCTCTGCTGATGGAGAGCCAGATTCAAGGAAAGTGGATAAACTTTTGGCACCCATTCCACAACTGCTGAGTAGAGAGGAAGGGGACAGCTTACTCAAGCCGCTGACAGAGGAGGAAGTAAAGGGCGATTTTCTCTCCAGCGGCCGATAGTGCTTCAGGCCCGGACGGCTTCTCAGGAATGTTCTTCAGAGCTATGTGGGACATTATTCATGCTGACATGATTTCGGCATGTAAGGAATTCTTCCTCAGGGTACCTATTCCAAGAGTCCTTTGAAGTGCCTTTGTCACTTTAATCCCAAAAAAGGAGGCACCCTCAACTTTCTCGGAATACAGACCTATCAGCCTCTGTTCTTTTGCAAGCAAGGTAATCTCTTCAATTTTAAAAAACAAAATTCAGAGTTTTTTAGTGCAAATCATTTCCCCGAAGCAGACGGCCTTCATGAAAGTCAAAGAAATAGTTGACAATATCCTCCTGGCCCAAGTTCTGGCTCAATTTCTAGACAAGAAGGTGGCTGCTCTAAACTTGCTCATAAAACTGGATATGGCGAAGGCATTTGACAGTGTCCTAGTACTTTCTGGAGAGGGTAATGAGTAGAATGGGGTTCCCGACACAGTTCATCAATCTAGTACTCAATATTTTCAGGGGAAGCTGGTTCTTAGTGATGATCAACGGTACGCCGACGGGTTTCTTCAAGGCTTCAAGAGGACTCAAACAGGATGCACTGTCCCCCATCCTGTTCATTATTGTTTCAGAAGCACTATCAATGGGAGTAAATGAAAGAATTCGGGATGGCTGGATTCACCCCTATCACACCCCTGCTGGCTCCAAAATCATCTCGCACCTTAGCTATGCAGATGACGTTTTAATTTTCACTAAGGGCAACTCCAGATCTCTCAAGACATTGCTAAGTTTTCTATAACTATATGAGAAAGGATCCGGGCAAAAGATAAATTACTCCAAGAGTGTAGCTATATTTCCCCCTCACTGCGCAGCTCACAGGAAAGACAGGATTTTATGACATTAAAATGCAAGCTAACTCTCTACCTTTCTCCTACCTTGGAGGCAACATTTTCTTAGGGCGGTCAAAGGCAGTATATTGTAGAAACCTCCTTGATGGGATTGATTCTAAACTAATGAATTGGAAGAATAAACTCCGAACCCAAGCAGGTAGAGTTCTCTTGATCAAATTAGTTCTCTTATCAATGCCAATACATATTGCTTCGAGCTTTTGGTTGCCGAAATCATTGATTTGGGATATTGAAAAAGAATTACAAAAGTTCCTTTGTGGAAGCAATGATGATGAGCATAAAGAGCATTGGTGTGCATGGAACCGGCTCACTTTCCCTACAAGCCAAAACGGCCTTGGGATAAGACAGATTCCAGTGATGATGGAGAACCTCCTGGCCAAGATGTGGTGGAAATGGAAAATAGGAAATAGTTTCTGGGCATCTTTTGTGGACTCTCCGTCGATATGGGTAAGGAAGAAAACCTCCTGGAGGAAAATTTGGAATTTTTCGGGCTACTTCGCTGCAATGTCCAAGAAAATTATCATAGATGGTTCCTTTCTTTTCTGGACAGATAATTGGAGCAACAATGGAATTATTTGGCGCGACTGTAAGGAAAACTATATGCAAATCCTATTTGCAGCGGAACAAAAAAAAAATTTTCCTGCCAAGAATCCAAGATAGTTTGTGTGAGTTACCTTTTCCGGATGCTTGTGCCAACCTTCTTCTCCGGATCACCAACGGAATTTTTCAGAAAACACTTTTCGTATCGTCTCTCTGAATCACCAACTGGACTAACGTCAATCGAACTGATCAGTATGACCAGCCTCCAAGGTATCCACACGAACAATTTCTGGAACTACCACGTACTGAACACCCAGAGACAAATAGGCCAGTATCCTTCTTCTTCCGTTAGCACAACACAAATCTAATATCAAATATTGTCTGAGTTTTTCTGACGATTGTGTGATGCTCTGAAGTTCTCTGTGTGTATGCCTATTTAAAGAACAAAAGAACGTTGGGTGTGAAAAGCATCTTCAAGAGATTAACGCTCTGAAGAGATGCTCCCACGATCTGATCGTGTCCAACGTCTCTGTACGTTACAGAGTTTACTTTTTCAAACTTAAGTAAAAAGTAACTCTGTAACTCAATAACTTTTATTGCAATTAACTTTCTAACTCTTAGATAATTACACATAGGCACTAGGAATTAAATAATCTCATAATTTAATCCCTAATTAGTTTAACCAGAAATTGTTCAATAGTGTGTGACCCTTTAGGTTCCTAAACTATTTGGCAAATAAATATAAAACTAAATCTTAGCTCAATTGGTTTTAGTATAAAACCAACAAACTCCCACTTAGACTAAAACCAATTTTAGCCGTGAGAATTCTAAGATTAAAACAAATTAAACAACTTTAATTTATCGTTAATTCTCTAATTAACTCTTTTATATTTATAGATCAAGAGCGGCCTCTAGCCTAGGCATCATGACCACCCAAAAGTTAGGAAAAGTCAAATGATCGACTTCACCTGTCCATGAAACAGATTTCTTGTATTCATTCCTTTCACCATCACTTATTCCCATTAGTAAAGAGTAAGGTATAAGTGCCAACTCTTTTATATACTAATTTTCTTGTTACCAAATTCAACTCTCTTTAAATTTAGAACTCTTCTAAATTTGGTCGTTTGCAAACTTTAGAGTTGACATTCTAACAAGTGGCCAAACTGGGAATATACTCTCCTACTATAAGGAGCGGTGAATTCTTTATTGATCATAAACTATTACACTTGCGCTTCTTATTGTATCTGACATCTACCACTTGCATAACCTTTTACAGCTATGTGAAAATAGAGTAAAACACAATAATAAGCTCAAGCAATACTCTTATGATCTCAAGTCTAAGGATCTATTATACTCTGCCATGAAGAGATTATACCAATGGCACTTAGAAGTACAACCCTTTGGAAATCTCTTAGCGGATCAGTCCAGTGAACTTGTTCACAACAATTCACTCATGCATCATTATATAAGCCAATCTATCCGTATTAACAATGCCCTTGTTTTGTTAATACTATGATTAGGGACATTTAAGAATAATAATATTATTCTAAGGACTTTTATCATTTGATCAAATATAAAACATAAATGATAAAGATGCCATATTATTCATTGCATAAATTTAACCAAAATACAAATACTCTGGAATTTATATAATTCCTACAATGTCTAATACCAATCACTCATGCTTTTGAGACCAAATGAAACAACATGACTTTCATGTTTCTTTTGGGACAAGGCCTTAGTCAATGGATCGGCTATGTTATCATCTGTAGGAATCTTTTCTATTCTAATTTCATTTCTACCAATGATCTCTCTAATCAAGTGATAGCGCCTAAGGACATGTTTGGATCGTTGATGAGACCTTGGTTCCTTCGCCTGAGCAATGGCTCCGGTGTTGTCACAATACAGTTTTATTGGATCAACACTTGAAGGAACAACTTGTAGTTCAGTTATGAACTTTTTAATCCAAACAGCCTCTTTCGCAGCTTCAGAAGCAGCAATGTATTCGGCTTCCGTTGTAGAATCTGCAGTAGTTTCTTGTTTGGAACTCTTCCAACTTACTGCACCACCGTTCAGAGTAAATATGTACCCTGATTGTGATTTGAAATCATCTTGATCAGACTGAAAACTCGCATCAGCGAATCCACAGATCTCAAGCTCAGCTCCTCCATAGACCAAGAATAAGTCTTTAGTTCTTCTCAAGTACTTAAGAATATTCTTGACTGCAGTCCAGTGACAATTACCTGGATTAGCTTGGTATCTGCTCGTAACACTTAGAGCATGGGAGACATCAGGTCTTGTACACAACATTGCATACATGATAGATCCTATAGCAGAAGCATAAGGAATATCTTGCATGCGATGTTTGTCAACATCTGTCACTGGGCACATTTTCTTATTAAGGTGAATCCCATGTGACATTGGAAGAAACCCTTTCTTCGATTGATCCATGCTAAATCTCTTTAGCATTTTATCAATATATGTTGACTGTGAAAGACCAAGCAACCTCTTAGACCTATCACGATAGATCTTTATCCCTAAGATATAAGTTGCTTCTCCTAGATCCTTCATTGAGAAGTTCTCTGACAACCATTTCTTGACTGATTCAAGTGCAGGTTTGTCATTTCCCATAAGCAATATGTCATCTACATATAGTATGAGGAAAACCACAGTGCTCCCACTAATCTTTTTGTATACACAAGGTTCTTCTTCGTTTTTGATAAAACCAAACTGTTTGATTATCTCATCAAAACGAATATTCCAACTTCTTGAAGCTTGCTTGAGTCCATAAATGGACTTCTGTAGCTTACATACCTTTTTAGGATCTTTTGATATGAAACCTTCAGGTTGTATCATATACACCTCTTCTTGTAAATTTCCGTTAAGAAATGCAGTCTTAACATCCATTTGCCAGATTTCATAATCAAAGTATGCAGCTATTGCAAGTAAAATCCTAATGGATTTCAGCATAGCAACTGGTGAAAATGTTTCATCATAGTCAATACCATGTCGTTGTGTGAAACCTTTTGCAACCAATCGTGCTTTGTAGGTAGACACTCTACCATCCATGCCAGTCTTTTTCTTAAAGACCCATTTGCACCCTATAGGTTTAATTCCTTCAGGTGGATCGACCAAAGTCCAAACTTGGTTCTCGAACATGGAATCCATTTCAGATTTCATGGCTTGGAGCCACTTCTCAGAGTCCTTATCACATAAGACCTCATCGTAAGTAGCAGGTTCATTCTCAATGATAAACACATCATCATACCTATTGGGTGGACGATGTGTCCTACTAGACTTACGTGTACTTTGTGTATCTTGTTCCACTTGTTCTGAGATGTTATTTTGTGGTACTTGAATTTCTTCAAGTTCCACTGAGCTCCCACTTGCCTCTTCTAGAATAAACTCTTTTTCTAGAAATGTGGCATGTTTTGAGACAAACACTTTTTGCTCATTTGGATTGTAGAAATAATATCCAAAAGTTTCTTTCGGATATCCTACAAAATAACATCTTTCAGACTTAGCGTCAAACTTATCTGATTCTACCTTTTTAACAAAGGCAGGACACCCCCAAACCTTCAAATATTTAAGGTTTGGTTTCCTTCCTTTCCATATCTCATATGGGGTAGAGTTCACAGCTTTAGATGGAACATAATTTAAAAGATGGGCAGCAGCACTTAGAGCATAGCCCCAAAATGATTTGGGAAGTTCTGCACGACTCATCATGGAACGAACCATATCTAATAAGGTTCGATTTCTCCTCTCAGATACACCATTCATCTGTGGGGTGTATGGAGGAGTCCATTGAGATAGAATACCATTCTGTTTTAGAAAATCTTGAAATTCTTGGCTTAGGTATTCTCCACCTCGATCTGATCGAAGTGCTTTAATACTTTTACCAAGTTGTTTTACAACTTCATTTTTATACTCTTTGAACTTTTCAAAAACTTCATATTTATACTTCAATAAGTATACATGACCATATCTAGAATGATCAACAGTGAAGGTAAGGAAGTATGAAAAACCTCCTCTAGCTTGAATTGACATAGGTCCACATACATCAGTATGTATGAGACTAAGTAATTCTGTAGTTCTTTCACTCTTACCAGAAAAGGGTGTTTTGGTCATTTTACCCAATAAACAAGACTCGCATTTGTCATATGATTCATAATCAAATGAACCCAAATAGCCATTTTTATGCAATTTGGTTATGCGTTTCTCGCTTACATGACCAAGTCTACAGTGCCAGAGATATGAATTCCTAAAACTATCAACTTTTAATTTCTTGTTGTTTATGTTGAATACATGATTCTTAAGATCAAGAATGTAAAGACCATTACATAAATAACCAATGCCATAAAAAATATTATCACGATAAATAGAACAACTCTTATTCTGTGAGATAATCGTAAAACCATCTATATCATCCAAATATGAAATAGAAATAATATTTTTCGTAAGCAAGGGAACAAAATAACAATTATTGAGTTCAAGAATCATGCCAGTTGGCAAAAGAAGACTATAAGTCCCTACAGCTAAAGCAGCAACTTTTGCTCCATTGCCAACTCGTAGGTCCATCTCTCCTTTGGCCAGCAATCTACTTCTCTTTAGACCCTGCATATTTGTACAAATATGAGATCCAGATCCGGTATCTAATACCCATGAGTCAGATAAAGTAGAAAGATTGGTTTCAATCATAAACATACCTGAAGCAGAGGTAGAGGCTTCATCAAGCTTCTTTTGCTTCAAAGTATCCAGGTACTCTTTGCAGTTCCTTTTCCAGTGGCCATCCTTATGGCAGTGGAAGCATGTGCCCTTGGGCTTCTTTTCTTCTTTCTTATGGCTTGGCTTGATGGTGGTTTTTCTTTTCTTGTTCTTCTTAAGAACAGTTTTTTGCCTTCCTTTTCTTGGAAGACTCCACCATCAACACACTTCCCTTATCTTTCTTTATTGATTGCTCAGCAGTCTTAAGCAAATTCAATAACTCGGCCAAAGTATCGGTCTCTACTTTGTTCATGTTATAGTTCATGACAAAGTTCGAGAAACTAGGAGGCAGGGATTGCAGTATCAAGTCAACACTTAACTGATGCTGCATCGTGAATCCCAACTTCTCCATTTTCTCAATGAGGCCAATCATCTTTAACCCATGAGCTGCCACAGAGGAACCCTCAACCATCCTGCATCGGAAAAGCTCTTGAGAGATATCATACCTCTCAGTCCTAGCCCTGTTCTGATACAATGACTTCAGGTGAGTCATCATCGAAAAAGCAGTCATATCCTCATGCTGCTTTTGCAACTCAGAACTCATCGATGCAAGCATAATACAACAAACACTCTCTGAATCTTCCAAGTGTTTGTTGAATTTGTCTTTTTCCTCTTTTGTTGCTGTATCAGCTAGCTCATTAGGGATAGGGTTTTCAAGCACATAAGATAACTTCTCATTCCTGAGAACAATTTTCAGGTTCTGGAGCCATTCCATAAAGTTTGGCCCCGCGAGCTTGTTATCGAGCAAGATGTTTCTTAAATTCACAGCAGTAGACATGTTCTACAATCAATGAAAATAAAATAAAATAAATATTTATGCAATCAACAAAACCAAAACACATGTTTATATGGGCTTATTTAGATTTTGGTTTTGTTTCCACTATTTTATTCAAATCAACAACCCTCATTATTGATTCGAGAATTTTCATAAAATTCTTAGTGGCTAGGATCTCATTTTAATTAACTTTGACCTTGAGTTAGCCCAACAAGTCAAAATAAACAAAACAAGTAGGATCAATTCCAATCGTAACAATTACAACTCCTAGATAGTTAGGAAGTCAACACTTGACAACATATCTCATATGTCACCTAACTCTTTGCCTCAAAAGACATGTGACCTTGGGTTAGCCCAACAAGTCACATTCCTTTGTTAATTCCGACCCATTATTCAGAGATATAATCTCAAGGCTAAAATAATTCTTGACAAAATAACCTTGGGTTAGCCCAACAAGCTATTCGGCCCATAATTATTGAAGCCCTTCCAGAGATTTATTCTCATAGTTTAAAAAATTTGGTCTTGACAAAACAACCTTGGGTTAGCCCAACAAGCTGTTTAACAAAACCCATTTTAAACTATAATAATGGAAGGCAACTTGTGGATTTAATATTATTTGAGGGATCAAATTATTAATGTTGGGTGTGTCTTACAGCTTTTTCAAAGTAAACATTTTATTTTGATAGTGAGTGAAGAAGACACGTGGGTTTGATTAATGCATTCATTTAAATTTATTACCAATTGACATACAATATGCAATTTTTCAAATAAATTCAAAACATGCAATTGACATATAATCATGCATATTCAAAACATGCAATTTCAATTGACATATGATCATGCATATTCAAAACATGCAATTAATCAAACCATATAGCACATAAAGTTTAAGTAACTCATTTAAATATACATGCATAATATTCTAATCATATTAGAATTAAATAAAATTGAAGGCTTAATCAAGTTTTTGGGCCAATTTTAGAGGTTTTTATAATTTATGCAACAATTACAAAAATTAATTAAAACCAGGGACTAATTTTGTAAGAAAAACATCTTTTTCTAAATTAGGTTTGTTTTGAAAATTTTCCAGGCAAAAATTAAACAAGGAACAAAATTCTGGGCCTTTTATGTAATAAAAACAATTTTTATTACTTAAGTTTTATTTAAAAAACTTTACGGGTAAAAGTTGAAGAAGACATAAAATACAGGGACCATTTAATAATAAAACAAACTTTAAAATGTTTGGTCCTTTAGGGTTAGCAGCCGCAGCCGCCGCCCCCTATTCTCCTTCTTCAACCTTTCTCGCCGGCAACTCTGCGATTTCTGGCGACATTCGCCCGCAGCGCCGATTTCCTCTTCTCGGTCAGACACGACCGATGAAGACGACGAGACCGGTCGACAAAGCCTGCGCCGACCGAGTCGTCTTCCCGACGCAAAATGGACCCGTCGAAAACTCTTTCCGGCGGTCGCGTTTTCCCGGCGATAACACCTCAGTGCCGTTCGGAAACGATTTCCGAATCCGGCCCTGACCCCGGCGGCTTCCTGCGACAGAAAAACAAAACCCAGAAAACAAAATCGTCCAGGATTTTAAAACCAAAATAAGCCAAAGTATTCCGGCCGTTTTTCCGGCAACAAACCAAAACAAAACCCAGATTTTGATTTCGAAACAAAACCAGAACTTTTCCTCGGTTTTCTTTTTCCTTTTCGGCAAACATTTAGCAATCCAGAAAGATTTTCTAAAAACGTTTTTCCGGGCAGTCCCGTTCATCCTTGGCAAATTCGCAGTTTACCGGCGGGGCTTCAACACCCATCATCAAACCAAAAATTAAGTCCCCTTTTCATTTCAACATTATACCCAAAATCTTCCGTCATTGAAAACAGAAGCCAAAATCCAGAAAATTCCAAAGCAGCCGAATATCCAAAAAAATTCCTTTTAATCCGGCAACTTTTAAAACTGGCCAAATCCGGAACTCTTCCGGTATTGAAAAACAAAAAAAAAAAACAAACACCCAAAATCGATGAAGAATTTGGCAACCCAGAAAACACAAACAGAACCCTTCCGTTTGTCTATTTTCATTTTTATGTTTATTCGTAAAGTAAAGTCAGAACAATTTCGACTTATTAGCCTTCAATTATGCACATATATTCACAAACTATCACAAATACGAGGCTCTGATACCACTGTAAGGAAAACTATATGCAAATCCTATTTGCAGCGGAACAAAAAAAAAAATTTCCTGCCAAGAATCCAAGATAGTTTGTGTGAGTTACCTTTTCCGGATGCTTGTGCCAACCTTCTTCTCCGGATCACCAACGGAATTTTTCAGAAAACACTTTTCGTATCGTCTCTCTGAATCACCAACTGGACTAACGTCAATCGAACTGATCAGTATGACCAGCCTCCAAGGTATCCACACGAACAATTTCTGGAACTACCACGTACTGAACACCCAGAGACAAATAGGCCAGTATCCTTCTTCTTCCGTTAGCACAACACAAATCTAATATCAAATATTGTCTGAGTTTTTCTGACGATTGTGTGATGCTCTGAAGTTCTCTGTGTGTATGCCTATTTAAAGAACAAAAGAACGTTGGGTGTGAAAAGCATCTTCAAGAGATTAACGCTCTGAAGAGATGCTCCCACGATCTGATCGTGTCCAACGTCTCTGTACGTTACAGAGTTTACTTTTTCAAACTTAAGTAAAAAGTAACTCTGTAACTCAATAACTTTTATTGCAATTAACTTTCTAACTCTTAGATAATTACACATAGGCACTAGGAATTAAATAATCTCATAATTTAATCCCTAATTAGTTTAACCAGAAATTGTTCAATAGTGTGTGACCCTTTAGGTTCCTAAACTATTTGGCAAATAAATATAAAACTAAATCTTAGCTCAATTGGTTTTAGTATAAAACCAACAGCGACACCTCTACCCCGCCTCATCCATTTCTTACAGTGAGAGTTCTACAGCTCCAAAGAATTTTTTCTGAGGGAATTTGAACACATTCTGGGAACAAAACTCTTCTCCAATTTAAACAACTTGCAGCTGAATTTCTCCAACGCCCCAGAGAGGCTTGTTTGGTGCTCCTCCCCACCAGAATTTTCAGCGTCTCGGCGGCTTATAAGGATTTATGCAAGAACAGAAACAGGAGCTCAACTGCAATGAAAATTTGGGATCCAAGTCTTCCCTAAAAAATTTCTACATTCTTGTGGCGCCTTCATAACAAGTTTATAGCTTTCCCAAAAATCTTATGCAAACTAGAAAATTGGAATGTTCTCCCTGCTATTTCTGCTGGAATCAAAGCGAATCCATACAACATAGCTTCTTTGACTGCTCGATGGTGAAGACATACTGAGAATCCTACATGGCTGCTTCTGGACAGTGACTGTCCCGGATGATGGGTTGGAACCGTTGGGTCTTGGGGATCATAGGAAAAATCTGGATGGCGAAAAGAATTTTTGGAAAAATCCTCCTTTGGAATTTATGAAAAATGCAAAATGCTCATGTTTTTGAAGGAATTCGGCCAAGAATGGAGGAGCTCACTAGAAGAATCAAGCAAGATATTTTCCAGATTATGGTGTCAACCCTTCATCCGAAAAGGAAGATCAAAAACAAAGCCACACCAATTGTTTGGAAGTCCTACTTTAAAACAGAAATGGTCGTGAACATTGATGGCTCAAGGGACAATACTGGAGCTGCTTGAGCGGGCGTCACAATCCGGAGTAAAGCAGGGGATTTCTTGTATGGGGAGGCCAAGAGCTTAAAAGAAGACAGTGCAATTCAGGCAGAAATCAGAGCCCTGCACATTGCCACAACAATATGCAAAGAAAAAGGCTTCTCAGGTTTAACCTCCTCACCAATAATATTCAGCTTGCAAGTATGATAAGCCAGGAAAATGGATTCTTTTAGAAGGAACACAAATCTCTTGTAGAAGTATGCCTCCTCATGCGTCAAAACTCATCAATCATTCGTCACATCCCGAGAGAAAGGGAACTGCTTGGGTAAGCTAGGACTGAAAGGGACTGCATCTGCCTTCAATTCTAGCACAGAAGTGCCAAAAAAGCTAAAAGGTTTGATTGCTCTAGAGGCTAATTCTACACCTGCGCTGCGAGTTAGATGATTTTCTAAGAGCAACTCCAACCACAAACTTAAATTTACAATACAGTCTACTCTAAAATCCAGTATCTACATTGTTTTACAGTACATCCACTCCAACCCAACAACTCTATATTCTACCTAAAAATAATACTTTATTCAAATTTATTTTTATTTTATTATTATATCATTAAAATTTTTGTACTCATTCACATTATATTTTTTATAAACATATCTATATTTATAAATTTAGTGATTTAATCTTAAATTATATTTTAAAATAATTAATATTAATTAATAATAAAATAATTTGTATAAAATTAAGTATAATAATAATAATGAACATATGAAATGCATTGATTTAGTTTTATAACGAAATAAAATAGGTAAAACGTACAAAATATTAAATTTTATTAAACATAAAAATTTTAAACCTTACAAAATACCAAATTAGCATGCTTATAATATATTATTACAAAAAAAAAAAAAAACATAGCAATACCATTCAAATGAACATAACTCATTTCTTAGTTGGATAAGTAAGCACGATGTGCCCATAAATGATCTATTAAGGCATTTCTTAACTCAAAGTGTGCATTTTTGTCCTTAACTTGTTTGTACCGAGTGAGAAATTGATCAAATCGACTATTACGATTTGGTATCATTTGCACATCAGGCATTGGAGCTTCATTTGCATCTCTTATAGGTGCATTCAGATCACGTTCATCTTCCACTATCATATTGTGCATGATAATGCACGCAATCATGATATCATGCAACACCTTCTTATCCCAAATTCGTGTCGGATTTGCAACAATAGCAAATCTAGATTGTAGGACCCCAAAAGCACGCTCCACATCTTTTCTACATGCCTCATGTCTTTCTGCAAAGTACTTATGATTTTCATGATATGGATTACGAATTGTTTGAACAATTGTATACCATTTTGGATAAATGCCATCAGCCAAATAGTATCCCATATGATACTCTTTTCCATTAATGACATAATGAGCAGGAGGAGCAATCCCTTGAGCCATATTATAAAGTAAAGGAGATGACTCCAACACATTGATATCATTATTAGAACCGGACACACCAAAATAAGCGTGCCATATCCATAAATCATAATCGGTAATAGCTTCAAGAATTATTGTCGGAGATCCCGAACGTCCAGTATATTGTCCTGCCCAAGCTGTCGGACATTTGTTTCACTTCTAATGCATACAATCAAGACTACCTAACATTCCTGGAAAATCACGTTGCTCGTTTTCATAAAGAAGTCTTGCAATATCATTCTCATTTGGCAATCGGAGATATTGCGTTGAAAAGACCTCAATAACAGAACGGCATAATCTCTTCAAGCATTCCATTGCTGTTGATTCACCGATTTTAATATATTCATCTGTTAGATCTCCTGGGATACCAAATGCTAACATTCGGAATACGGCTGTTGCTTTTTGTAGCGTTGATAATCCACGCTTGCCTAGACCATCTCTTCGTTGTTCAAAATAATTATCATGATTTTTAACAGCAGTAACAATACGAAGAAACAAACTTCTGGACATGCGAAATCTTCGGCGAAACTCAACGTCACCATACAATGGATTTTGGGAGAAATAATCACGTACTAAATTAAGATGTGCACCTTCACGATCACGATTTATCACTCTATGTCCTCGAACTGAGCCACCACGACTCCTTTGGTTATTTTCTTGCTCAAGAATACGCGCAATTTCTGCATTATTTGCTTGCATCGTCTGAAGTATGAGCATTTGTTGTAACTCCAATCTACGAATTTCTTGTTCGAACTCTTCCGAACTTGACGAACTCGATGAAGATTGAGGTGGTGAACTGTTTTGGGAATTGATATTAGAAGGGTTGCCAATATCATAATTCATGATTGCAAATTTGGAGGATTTTTTTTTTTTTTTTTTTTTTTGGAAACAGATGACTTCAAAAAAATATAAAGTAAAATGAGAAATTTGGTATGGATTTGAGTTTGCATTGCTTGACATTTATAGAGAAATTTTGATAAAATAAAGATAAGATAAGATAAGTTATCTTAAAATCTAACGGTCTAGATTTTGAGGAAATAAAAACCTACGGTTGAGATTGCGGTGAAATCTATTGGCGAATACTAGACATCAGATCAACAGACTATAGATATCAGATCAAGAATGTAAAAGAAATCATACAATAGAACTAAAATATACTTAACAAAGGAGATCAGATCAGGATTATATAAACATCAGATCAGCGAATACTAGACATCAGATCAACAGACTATAGACATCAGATCAAGAATATAAAAGAAATCATACAATAGAATTAAAACAACTTAACAAGGGAGATCAGATCAGGATTATATAGACATCAGATCAGCGAATACTAGACATCAGATCAACAGACTATAGACATCAGATTAAGAATATAAAAGAAATCATACAATAGAATTAAAACAACTTAACAAGGGAGATCAGATCAGGATTATATAGACATCAGATCAGCGAATACTAGACATCAGATCAACAGACTATAGACATCAGATCAAGAATATAAAAGAAATCATACAATAGAATTAAAACAACTTAACAAGGGAGATCAGATCAGGATTATATAGACATCAGATCAGCGAATACTTGATATCAGATCAACAGACTATAGATATCAGATCAAGAATCATTCAAGAAATCATACAATAGAATTAAAACACACTTAACAAGGGAGATCAGATCATGATTATATCGACATCAGATCATGCTGTAGAAAAAGGTTGTTCATAGGTTGGGAGGATACTACAGTAAAGATTCGAAATTCACGGGTGCACTTCTTTCTTTTACTTTTTCCCTATCACCTCCGTGCTCCGGCATTTTGGAGACATTTGGTGCAGAAAAGATTCCTCTGCTATGAAAGATTGATTGAGACAATAAATGATGTAAAGATAAGGTAAGATATCTATATTACCTAAGCAATAATTCAAGTCTATAAATATGAAATGTTTCACACATAACAATCACCCACTTTATTACCTAAGCATTCTATTTCTCACGCACTTTCTTACATAAACACTCTAGCCACGAAATAATCATGTTTTCTTCAAAGAAAAGCACAGTATCACGAGCTGGCAACTACAACACAATGGAAGATTTAAATCTTTGCATAGCTTATATGCAAATTTCGCAAGATCCTGCTGTTGGAAGATATCAAAGTGGTGATAATTTTTGGAAACGAGTAGACAGAACTTACCATGAGATCAAAGCCAAAGATTGGGAGAATCGTAGTACGAGGTCATTGCAATCATGATGGCAATCTATCGAGAAAGCAGTATGAAAATTATTAGCATGCATGAAACAAATCGAGTGCCTACATCCAAGTGGCATATCACAATTAGATGCGGTAAGTACATAACAAAATTTTAGGTTAAAATTTTCATATATTTTGTATTCGTTGAATTAATAAATATGTATATTTCTTGTAGATGAATAGAGCAAAATTGATGATGATGGAGGATTCTGATTTTAAAAATGGGTTTAAGTTCGATCATGTTTGGGACACTCTCAAGGATTTTGAAAAATTCAATGATGATGTGCAAATAGCAAGACAGAATTACCAAAGCCAAGATTCTGAGTACAATATATTTGAATCAGATTATCCGACTCCTCCGGAAACACATGTACCAGAATCACCGGGACTTTCTGGTTTTTCTCTTAATTTATCTAGTTCTGATGCAGACGGCTCTCCATCCGAAAGACCTATTGGAATGAAGAAGGCTAAATCAAAAAGAAAAGTTGATGAATCAAATACGTCTCGTTTAAATGATCTTACACAACATAATATGAATCTTATAGAGATGTTTAAGAAAGCACAAGAAAGTACACACGAAATGAATGAAGAGAGGAGGCTTAGGCACAATAATAAGATGGAGATGAAGAAAAAAAAGATGGAGATGGAGAACCGAAAATTGAATTTTGCAATTATGTCTCAAGACCCAAATCAAATTGAAGATCCTTCTCGCTGTGCTTATATTATAGACTGTCAAACAAACATTATTAATGCAAGAGCAAGTCAAGAACCATATCCAAATCCATATCAAGATCCATATTCATCAAATGTTATATTTGGAGTTGACTTTAATAACATTGGTGGGGGTGGAAGCGGGCTAGATGATGACAATAATAATGGCGAATGAATATGTTAATTTAGTTATTATTAGTTACTTAATAATAAGTTTGTATGAGTTTGTTTATGTTGAAGTGAATGTATTTTATGCGAATTTGTGTTTTGTTTTTTAATTTTCGCTTGTAATAATATTGTATTTAGTAAGTAATAAATTTTAATGTATTTAGTTCTATTGTATGATTTCTGCCATATTCTTGATCTTATATCTATAGTCTGTTGATCTGATATCTATTATTCGCTGATCTGATGTCTATATAATCCTGATCTGATCTCCCTTGTTAAGTATATTTTAGTTATATTGTATGATTTCTTTTATATTCTTGATCTGATATCTATAGTTTGTTGATCTGATGTCAAGTATTCGCTGATCTGATGTCTATATAATCCTGATCTGATCTCCTTTGTTAAGTATATTTTAGTTCTATTGTATGATTTCTTTTATATTCTTGATCTGATATCTATAGTCTGTTGATATGATGTCTAGTATTCGCTGATCTAATGTCTATATAATCCTGATATGATCTCCCTTGTTAAGTATGTTTTAGTTCTATTGTATGATTTCTTTTATATTCTTGATCTGATATCTATAGTCTGTTGATCTGATGTCAAGTATTCGCTGATCTGATGTCTATATAATCCTGATCTGATCTCCCTTGTTAAGTATGTTTTAGTTCTATTGTATAATTTCTTTTAAATTCTTGATCTGATATCTATAGTTTATTGATTTGATATCTACTATCTTATTTTTTTTTAAAAAAAAGTATTTTTTTTAAAAAAAGGCTATGCGTCAAAAAAAAAAAAAACTGTAGTGGTGAAAAAAATAAAATGAAAGAAATGAAAATAAGTAAGTTTAAAAAAAAGATAAAAGAAAATATAGTGGTGAAAAAATATTAAAAAAATAACATAACCCCACTTCTACAGGGATACAGCATTCGTCTTCGTACTCTACATTTGCAGTCCCTCTCTCCTTCCCCCAATTTTACAGTACCATTTGCAGTACCGATTGGAGCTATTTTTTACGCCAAAATTGAGCAAAACGCAAAACAAGCGTATGCGTTGGAGATGCTCTAAGTAACCTAGTTCCTGATTTTTTGTTCATTGCAGGAAAGTAGATATTTTGTCTGGTACAGTGGGAACCATAGGAATTTAGTTTGATGCTCCCCCCTCCTTTTTGTTGATAGTAGATCTATTAGGGCGTAGCGGGTTCGAGCGTCCTTTTGTAACACTGCTTGTTCCCTTAACTATCTATATCAAAGGGTGTAACACCCATCGGCCTCTCTAGTCTTTCTGGCTAGGAAACTGTTTCTTCCCAAAACAAATCATAATATTTAAAAATAATATTTAACTGAGTAGTATTATATATTGCCCTTTCTTTTTTATTCATTGTTCTCATTTTTTTAAAAAAAGTCATTAATTTTCTTAAATATTCCCCTCAATTCTTATCTTTCGCCACATTAATATTTATCTTACACCCCTGTTATTATTACAATATAATCCTTATTTTTCTTAACTTTTGCCTCCCAAATCTTATATACTACCACCCCTTTAACTACCAATATTACCTTATAATATTTTAATAATTTTTAAAAATTTTAAAAATACTAATTTTAATTACGAATTTATCATTGTGCTATTAGAAAATAATAAAAATACTAATATTTTTTTGGGTGTATTATTTACCGCCTTATTTTTCTTATTCACCGTCCTTTTTTTTCAAAAAAATCCTTAATTTTTGTACTGTCGCCCTATAATTCTTATCTTCCATCCCCTCCCATTATTACAATATAACTCTTATTTTTCTTAACTTTCGTCCCAAAAATCTTATATATTGCCCTCTTTAATTATCAATATAACGATATAATATTTTAATAATTTAATAAAATAAAAATTTTAAAAATACTAATATAAATTACGGTAAATATGTAGCAACTTCTCCTTGTTTGATCAGACAGCTGTCATGGGTTCTGAAAGTATTATTCATTGTCAACGAGCCAACTAATGTCCACTTTTTGAGTAACATCTTCAAAGTCCCGTTTTTTTTTTTTTTTTTTCATGAGAAGAACATCACAAATTATCTTTACTACCTCACAAGTTAACACAACAAAAGTAACAATCATTTCTCGCCTCGTGCAGCGTTTAGAGATCAGAGGCTGGGCATCGTACTACAATGTGGGCAGCAAGGAATAGAACCATATTCTCCTATTGTTAGGTTTTTTTGACCAAATTAATCCCCTAAATAAATTTGTGGATAAAAAAATAAAAAATAGAAAGGTATGGCCTAAAAGTGGCCTCTCAAATTTTCAAAATCCGAAATTAGACAAATCGGATTTTAGAAATCCGAATTCATCAATAAGCCTAATTAAATTAAAAATTAATTAAGGTAATTAATGATATTAATTAAATTTCGATTTTGAAAATCCGAAATCAATGAAATTCGAATTTCCAAAATCCGAATCATTAAATTGTTAAATGGATTTTCTCAACAAAGAAAATCCACCACGTCTAGAACAGCATGCACCATGTCAAAAACAACTAGCACCACGTCCAGAATCTACATTCATTCATGTCAATTTAAGCTATTTTTTTCACGAAGACAGTCCACTACGTCTCACAACAACATGAACCACGTCAAAAATAACTAGCACCATGTCCAGAAACGTCTACATCAATTCATGTGAATTTAAGCTATTTTTTCACGAAGACAGTCCACCACGTCTCAGAACAACATGCACCACGTCAAAAACAATTAGGACCACGTCCAGAAACGTCTACATCCATGCATGTGAATTTAAGCTATTTTTTTCACGAGACAGTCCACCACGTCTCTGAACAACATGCACCACGACAAAAATAACTAGGACCACGTCTAAAACATATACATCCATTCATGTGAATTTAAGCTATTTTTTTAAGAAGACAGTCCACCACGTCTCAGAACAACATACACCACGTCAAAAACAACTAGTACCACGTCCAGAAACGTCTACATCCATTCATGTGAATTTAAGCTTTTTTTTTCACGAAGACAGTCCACCACATCTCAGAACAACATGCACCACATCAAAAAAAACTAGGACCACGTCCAGAAACATCTACATCCATGCATGTGAATTTAAGCTATTTTTTTCACGAATACAGGCCACCACGTCAAAAACAACATGCACCACGTCAAATTAAATTAAGACAACGTCCATAAACGAATTGGGATTTTATAATTCGGGTTGAATTCGGATTTTGAAAATCTGAATTCCACCTGATTCGGATTTGCAAAATCCAAATTGAAGGAATTCGGATTTTGCAAATCTGAAATTTTGCGGGATTTGGACCAAAAAAAATCCAGTTTTGGATTTTCAAAATCCGAAACCGGATTGGATAGATACTAATTCAGATTTCACAAATCTGAATTAATGTTAATTCGGATTTTTGAAATCTAAATTAATTAATTAATTCAGATTTTTGAAATCTGAATTAATTAAATTTAGAATTTTATTGTCCGAATTAAATCGAATTCGGATTTTCTAAATCCGAATCGAATTCCGAATTCAATTTTAATTCGGATTTTCATTATACGAATAAAATAAATACAATTTTCCTATTCCATATTACAAAATATCAATCAATAACTCATTAAAACACAAATATGAACTTCAAAATCACAATTCTACCTATTCCATATACCAAAACATCAATCAATAACTCATCAAAATACAAATATGAACTTCAAAACACAATTCTACATATTCCATATACCAAGACATCAATAACTCATCAAAACACAAATATGAACTTCAAAACACAATTTTACATATTCTATATACCAAAACATCAATAACTCATCAAAACACAATTATGAACTTCAAAACACAATTCTATCTATTCCATATACCAAAACATCAATAACTCATCAAAACGCAAATATGAACTTCAAAACACAATTCTACCTATTCCATATACCAAAACATCAATAACTCATTAAAACACAAATATGAACTTCAAAACACAATTCTACCTATTCCATATACCAAAACACCAATAACTCATCAAAACACAAATATGAACTTCAGAACACAATTCTACCTATTCCATATACCAAAACATCAATCAATAACTTATCAATTCTACCTACCAAACCTTGTTCGATCTGCTCTGGGATGTGAGATGGGACACCTTCCACACCGCTCCATGTGATCTACTTCCACACCGCGTCCTAACTGTATTCATACAACTCCGCATGAATGGATATAGACGTTTCAGGACGTGGTGCTCGTTGTTTTTTATGTGGTTCTAGTGTTCTGAGACGTGGTTGACTGTCTTTGTGAAAAAAATCAGCTTAATTTCACATGCATGGATGTAGATATTTCTGGACGTGGTGCTAGTTATTTTTGACGTGGTGCTACTGTTTTGAGACGTGGTGGACTGTCTTTGTGAAAAAAAATCAGTTTAAATTCACACACATGGATGTAGACGTTTCTGGATGTGGTGCTAGTTGTTTTTGACAGGGTTCTAGTGTTTTGAGACGTGATGGACTGTCTTTATGAAAAAAATCAGCTTAAATTCACATGCATGGATGTAGACGTTTTTGGACGTGGTGCTAGTTGTTTTTGACGTGGTGCTACTGTTCTGAGACGTGTTGGACTGTCTTTGTGAAAAAAATCAGTTTAATTCACACACATGGTGTAGACTTTTCTGGACGTGGTGCTAGTTGTTTTTGACAGGGTTCTAGTATTTTGAGACGTGGTGGACTGTCTTTGTGAAAAAAATCAACTTAAATTCACATGCATGGATGTAGACGTTTCTGGACATGGTGCTAGTTGTTTTTGACGTGGTTCTTGTTATTCTGAGACGTGGTAGGCTGTTTTTGTGAAAAAAATATGTTTAAATTCACATGCATGGATGTAGACGTTTCAGGACGTGGTGCTAGTTATTTTTGACGTGGTTCTTGTTGTTCTGAAACGTGGTGGGCTGTTTTTATTTAAAAAATCTGTTTAAATTCACATGCATGGATATGGACGTTTCTGGACGTGGTGCTAGTTGTTCTGAGATATGGTGGGTTGTTTTTGTAAAAAAAATAGCTTAAATTCACATGCATGGATGTAGACGTTTTTTGACATGATACTAGTTATTTTTGACGTGGTGCTAATTGTTCTGGACGTGATACTACTTTTTTTTCGAAAATCGAATTTCCAAAATTCGAAGTCTTTTTGGATTAACAAATCAGATTTGTGAAATTCGAATCTCAAATTGATTAAGAGACTCGGATTTCATAAATCTGAGAGGCCTAAAAATTATTCACACAGTTCAAATTCCAAATATTTTCATCCACACTCCCAAATTTTGTATTAATTTGGACCGGGTCCCCCTATTGTTAGGGTTTGCATTTTTATTACCGGTACTGAATTTGGCAGCTTTGGACCTAGCCAAAACCGCAGCGGTCGCCGACATTGTTCAGCTGGCGACGGGATGGTGGGAGGGGAAATAATTGGCAGCTTTTTGGTTTGTAGAGTTCTGGAGAATTACTTTGACATATATCATATCATTTTCCTTTAATTAATTCGGGAATTTTATTTTTTTTAATTCATTTAGCAGGATAATTCATATGGTAAATAGTGTAAGGGCAATTGGGTATTGGGTAATTCATGTAATTATCTTATTTTATATTTAAATATTATGAGGGGTATATTTTATATTATTATGGACAATTTGTCCGAGATGAGGTGGTGAATAAATAAGAATTTATATATTTTAAAAGCAAAAGAAATTATTTTTTAATTTATATATATTTTTAAATATAAAATTTTATTTTATTTTATTTTTGTAACTTTTAATTTATTTATAAACTTCTTCATTTTTTTTTTTGTGCATAAGGGAAGAAAAATACATATCTACTACCGTACAGAGTACTCTTGGATATTAAACCAAAGTAGATTATGATTTATTTAAGTAGATTCCTATTATGATTTGTTTTAAATAGAGGGGTCAGTTTTAGAATAGGATTAAGATTGGTTTCCTATTTAGAAAAGAATATTTTGATCTCTATAAATACAGATGCCTAAATCCATATTTTGTACTATTTTCCGTCCCGATTTATTTGTCACTTTAGGATTTTCACAATTTTTAAGAATTATGGGTTACTAGTTACCGCCCCAAAAAATGGGACGGTAGTCTCCTAATTTGATAAAATTACCTTTGTATTTACTAATTACTGTCCTAATTTATCGCCCTAATTCTTATTTTTCGTCCCAATCTAATTTATTAATATAATCTTATAATATTATATTAATATAATAAAAAATATTAATTTTAAAAATATTAATTTTCTATTAAAATATTAAATAATAATAAAAATAAAAAATTAATATTTTTATTTTTATTTTTATTTTTATTTTTAATAAAAATAATTCATAATTAGAAACTGTGAAGAAAGTGTAAAAAACAATATTGGTTCGACAAAATCATACTTTGACATAACACGATTTTTATAAAATCCTTGTTTGGCAAAAAATAATTCCAACAAAACCCTAGTTTGGCAAAAAAAATTTTTTTGACAAAAACATAGTTTGGCAAAAAATAATTTTGGCAAAACCTTAATTTGGCTAAAAAAGTTTCGACAAAATCCTTGTTTGACAAAACATAGTTTATAACAAAACCCTAATTTGGCAAAAAAGAGTTTTAACAAACACTTAGTTTGACAGGAGTAATATTTGTTTGGCAAAAATTCATTTAGTCAACTATATCGAAAGTTAATGAGTTAAATGCAAAAATAAAATTTTGACAAACGAAAATTCAGATTCTATCAACAGAAACTATGTATTGATTCTAGCAATACAAGCTATGTATTGATGAAAATGGAAAAAAAATTAACAATCAATCCTCATGAAATTCACTTTAAATATTGATGTCAAAATTTCCAAAACGTCAAGGCCTGAGGGTTTGTGCAATTTATATTCTGTCACGGGATCATTCAGATTCTCATCCCTCAATGCCTGAAGAATGGCCCTTACTCCTTGTTCCCTTATTATTAGTATTTTATACAGCATCTTCATGATGTGACAGAGCTCGACTGGTGGGACAGGCTTCTTATCATCAGGGTGCAATACATTTAGGCTAGACTGACTTAGAAGTTCATAAAAGCAGGATCCAATTCAGCCTCTATACCACCGTTGGCCAAAGAAATTATAATTGGGATTGTTATCATTTCTTTCCAATATTTGCTGATCTCTTCAAACACTAGAGCGTCCAGCACCAACCACAAGCATTGCTAGAAGAAATTCTCTTTAAAATTACGTTATTATCTGTTCACAAGTAATGTGTTCATACAAGAAACAAATTTCTACGAAAACATATTCTATATCAGTCAACATAGCTGCCAAGACATAACGTTTCACAAAACATTTACTCTGCGTCCTTTAATCAGTCTCTTAAATAAATGAATGCAAACAACATTAAGTCTCTAGCCAAATCATCACTTCACATGGCAAAACAACTCTCAGGTATACTTCTTGAAGTTCTTAAATGCAGCTGTGTAGTCCAACTCTCCCCCCATGTCCAATGGGTATGGCTCCCCATTGACATGTGTAAAAGCATTCATCTCAAGGAAACTGAAATCCAGATCTGTGGAATAACAGAAATAGAGAAGTGGAACACTTGTAATTTTCTAAAAAGATTTCTTAAACAATGAAGCAACCATAAAGTAAAATAAGGAAACGAGACAACTTAAAATTCTATGTGCTTAAGAAATAGAGCAAATCACTCTATTAGTTGAGCATTTGCCTCAAAATTGTTGCAAGATTGTTTATCCTGCTATGGATACAAATTCAGGATTCCCTTGTAACTACATATTCATAGTACTTTAAGAATCTACAAATTTCAGATCCTTTATAATAAACTACTATGAGAACATTTGGAAAGCCCAATAATACCAGTATCAGCATATTTCATACCTTGAAACACAGCAAAAACTCCCATTATGAAGTCACCAAAAGCATAGTCCAATTTCTATAACTTTACCTTCAATATGTAATTAATACGATTATACATGATTTATATGTAGTTTATAACGAAACTGCAAAGCTACAATTGAAAAATAAAAATAATAATAATAATAATTTTTTTTTTTTTTTTTGCTAATTGTACCTTTTAACAAATAAATAGCTGTGCCTAGCCCAAACCGGACTCTTTTTATGGGATGGAGGGAGTATGTAATAATGTACCAAAGGTTCATTCCTAAGATAAACTTGAAATAAAAATGAAGAAAACCAAGAAAATTACCTCCAATGGAAGTGTAGCAATTAGGGGAGCACATGCCTCCAGTGTCATAGGTTTTTCAGTCGGAAGAAAAACTGTCTTAACCTGTAAACAGAAAACTTGTTAAGTTCGTAATGGTTATTCAACAGACCTACTGTTTTATGCCATATCCACAATGAATGAAATAGAAAAAAACTTCAAATCAAAATGTGGAATTCAGCATGTCTCACCTTGTCCCAGTTCTCTTCAATTTCAATCCCACCATATTCAGAAAAGCTAATTGTACTGCCTAACCTTTCAGAAACTATGGAGAGGTAATATTCTTGGTCATGGGGAACAAATGGTTCAACAATGAATGTCGTAATGGGTGCTTTGCAACCACCCATTTCAACCTAGAAACCATCAAATAATTGCATTAGCCTGAAACACAATCAGTGAACAAGATTGTGAAAAATTCAGTTCCTCTATTACCTCCACACCAAGGCGAGCTTTAACAAACTCAGCAACTTCAGCCAGATCTAAATTTAAAGCAACCAAGCCACTCTTCCCACGCTTCCTAAACAACATATCAGGTTTGACAACCACCTTTGTAGATGAAAGCCATGGTTCTTGGTTTGTCAACTCAGTGAAGTCCGTAGATGCATTCACCTAGAATTTATTTTCACATTACACACGACAATAAATGGAGAAATAGTGCAATCAAAATAAAATGGGCATTCTAGAATAAAATTATGGAATTAAATGTAAAAGAGTGAGTGTATATGGATGATGTCCATGAAAAATAAGAGCAAAATGTCAAAACTTTTCCGTTAACTGGAGGCAAACACCAAAACTACAAAGAGGTATAATGACAATGAGTTGCATCCATCAAATCAGCTCCACATAATGATCTAAACCACATCAGACGGAACACATTTAAATGGCTAGCTTGACCAAGTAATTCAATCATTTATCATACCCATTTGAAAACTTAAGTACATGTATGGTTTCCTTCGACCTTGAAACTTTATCATTTTCAGAAAGGTGTAGCAAAAGCACTGAAAAAGTGTAACCTATGTAAGCTAAGTTTTTCAAAGCATAATTCTAACAGAACCTTGCTTATTTTAAAAATTATTAAAATTTTGCTTCTTATCCTCTTGGTAAAGGATAATTTTCCAAATTCATTCCCTTTTTTCGATCCATTATATAACTTCTCTGTTTTCTCCAAACAGATAAACCTTTTAGATTCTGAATGTGCCGATAGTTAAGGTTGAAGAAAGCTTGATAATGGTGCCAAATTTGATTTTAAACAATAATTCTAACCCTTCTGCGAAAGAAAAGGCACTAACTAGAAAAAACAAAAAAGAAAAGGAAAAATCCTACTTCTATCAGCTATCTTGGTATGGTTTTCTTATCCTACTTTAGTTAATTGAAAGACTATAAAATGAGAAAAAAGAACTACGTTAATAGAAAGAACAAACATACTCCTTAACGCTAGCATTAAATCCTACCGTTCATAAAAGATAAGGAGACAACAACATAGGATTTGATCAAAGATACTCAATCGAGAAAAACTAACAGACGAAGTGCTAGCTGATCACAAAACCAAACACCCAAATCCATCACAAATATCCATAATTCACACAAAAGCAATTTAAAAATTCACCAGAACTCATGGACCCTTTTCAAAAATCATTGAATTAAGCTTCAATCATGATCACAAACACAATAAAAACACAAACTTGAGGAAATAAAAAGGAAATGGAATTTACTAGAGCTCAGCATATCTGAAGATCAATGGAAGCAAGTCTTTTCAAGTGCTGCTTGAGAAGCCTCTTGGAATCATACTCTCTGATTTTCTTCCTTGCCATAGTTATGCCCTCGAAGAATACAATCCCACCAAACAAACAAAAAAAAAAAAAAAAAAGAGAGAGAGAGAGAGAGAGAGAGAGAGAGAGAGAGAGAGAGAGAGAGAAAAAAAAAGAAGAAGCTTTATCTTCAATTAAGTGGGAGGAGAGGAGAGAGATTTTGTGAAGGTTTAATGGGAAGAAACAGGTGAATGATACAGTATGAATGAAGAGTGTTAGTTGGAATGGAAATTGGGAAGAGCCCAGTTGACACACGATCTACTACACACTACCAGCCTACCACCAGGGGATGGAAAGGCAGTTGGCAACTTTATCGACTCGCGACCCCGACTCGCGATCACCTGCGACGACGACCTCCGGCTTCAACTTCGTGACCATGGCTCGACCCTGACTCACGACCACTCACGATGATGACCTCCCACTTCGGCTTCACGACCACGGCTCGACCCCAACTCGTGACCGACTTCGCGACCACGACGTTCGACTTCATGACTTCGCGATCGGCTTTGACTTCGCGACCGACTTTGCGACTACGACCATGACTATCCCCGGCTTCGCGACCCCGACTTCGCGACCAGGACTCCCACAAGGGCTTCGGTTTGTGGAATAAGAAGAGACCGATTTGGGAGAGGTGGGGTAGCGGCAGCTAGGGTTTCACTAGAGGAAGGGGTTGAAGTTAGGGCACCGGTAATCGATTTGGGGAGGGTGGGTAGCGGCGGCTAGGGTTTCGTTAGGGAGGAGTGGAATCGTTGGTAGGTCAGGGGCTGTAGGTGATAAGCTGGAATTTAAGTGGTAGATTGTTTGCAATTTGAGGGCTGTTTTGAGGGATTTAATGAGCTAATAGGCTAATTTTACTTGCAGGGGAGATTTCATAAAGGAGAGCAAAGAAAAGAGATTTTGGACAGATTTGGAAGAAGTTGGAAGCAGAGAAGAAGAAAATCTAATTGGGCTGGATTGAAGAAATTAAGAAGGAAGAGAACAAAAGGATTTGGGCTTTATATTGAGACCCATATTTAATTTGTGTGAAAGGGAGTTTCCAAAGTTAATAAGGATTGGGTTTTAATATTTAATTTGATTTTAATTTGGCAACAAAGGAATGTGGGCCCAATGAGTAAAAGAGGGAGTTGAATTAGGTTTTGGAGGAGGCAGACTCATGTTATGTTTTTGGGTTTTGGAGTCTGGAGAGTTGACTTCGGGAAGTATAAAGGAGGCAGCAGCCTTTGGGGAGAGTCCTTTTTTCCTTTGGCCACTTTTCGTTGGAGATATATTTTTGGTGGGAAGTCGGCGGACTGGAGCCGGCTTTGGTGCAAGGGCTTCCTGCGGCTATTAGTACTATTTTCTTCTTTCCTTTATTGTTTATGGATAAATTGTTTATTATGATTAGTTTTAATTTTAATTCGATTATGAGTAGTTAAATCTTTAATTCTATTGTGAGATCAATTTGTTCTGAATATCAATTGATTTTTGATTATTTATTTATTCTCCGTTTTGTATGTTAGATTATTTGGCATTAATTGAATAGCTGGTAGCATTCAATTCTTCCTAGGTAGTCTAGTCAACTCGAATACACGAGGTTCGGTATTCCTAAGAGTTTCAATTCAACTAATCACGTGGTACGTAGGTTAGCGTTTTGAAGGGAATAAATAATCAACGTGCAATTAAACAAGGTTTGATTAATTGTAAATTGAATTGGGTCCTAGACTATCGAAATCAATGTTCTAGGAGGTTCCAGGACAGATATTCAATTATAGATGCAGTTAACGGAGGTTCCTTAATTGCTGGGTTAAATTTATAGGACTGAACTGTTAGGAGGTTCCAACAGGGAAAACCAATATAATCAAGGTTAATCGGGAAAATTTGTGCGTCGAGGATCAATTTATCACATCAGGGTGGAAACAATTCCTTTGACTAGATCATTTCCTAAATTTGATTTAAGCAAATTCCTGTTTTCTTTATTAATTTTAATTGAAGTTTATTTAGTAGATTAAATTCTCAAAAACCCCCCCTTTTGGTTACCAGTTTCTGATTTAATTAATTCACTACCCTGCTTCCTGTGAAGACGATCCTACTCACTGCTTGCTATTTTATTCTGTGTAGAGTAGGTATTTATTTTTGATTGGTTGACGACCCATCAAATTTTGGCGCCGTTGCCGGGGAGCACGGTTTAGTGTTTTTAATTTTAGTCAGAATTGTTTGTTCCTGTTTATGGTTCGCTCTTCTCGTACAGGCAAGTTAATCTTTTCACAGAGTGCAAATGGAAATTCATGCCAGGTAAGTTAAAGCCAAAATGGCATGACCCGTATTTGGTGGTAAGTATTTCTCCTTATGGCATGATTGAGATTCAAAGTTTAAAATCAGGCAAAGTGTTTTGTGTTAATGGTCATAGATTTAAACCTTTTCTTGATAATGATATTATTGAGCATGTGGAGGAGATTACATTATTTCAGCCATTGTATGTGGATTAGTTAGAAGCATAACTGTGTCTAGCCAAAGACATAAAAGAAAGGCGCTTGTTGGGAGGCAACCCAAAATTTTTTATCATTCTTTTCATTTAGGTTGATTTAATTATTTTTTTTTTTTAGGTTTGAGGAGCAAGAGGAAGTCCAGAATACAAGTTCTCTTGTGACATGCCCATGTCAAAAATCTGTTGTGTTTCTTACAGAATTTTTCGTTCACCAACAGAATACAAATTTGCTTGTGACATGCCCATGTCAAAAACCTGTTGTGTTTCTTAAAGAATTTTTGGTTCCCAACAGAATACAAGTTTTCTTCCCACATGGGCATGTCGACTAAAGTTCTTCCTTCATAAAAAAAAAAAAAAAAAAGTTTTTTCCAATTTTTTTTAAAAAAATAGTATTTGTTTTTTCCAATTGTTAATTAGGGTTCACTTCGACTTTTATTTTCTTCTCTTCATCAGCCGAGTCTACCCACAACGTAGCGGCGCTCCCTCCATCCGCCAAGTCAATTCCGCCGCCAACCTCCATCCACCTCCCTCCGCCAAGTGAACTCCCAGTTATTTCTGCCGCAATCCTCTAGTACGCCGACGGTTTAGCTTCTTCTACCGGTTGTTCTTCGCCAACTTCACTCACTCGAGGCCTTAGGCGGTTGATTGACGGGTTCACTGCCGCGCCACCGTTCCAGTTCAGCGGCGGCGACTCATCAAGTTCTTTCGCCTTAGCTAGCCTTCGTTTCGTCCAGGGTGCGACGGGTCTCCGTCGGCGCCGCACACCGCACGCGGATTTGGCGGATTCGTCTGGCCGACCATTAACAGACTTGATTTCTTCAACATTTTGCCCCGCCTTCTCTGCGGTTCTATTTTTCTGACTCCGTCTATTGGCGGAGGCCTCCACATTCCTCATGGGGAATTAATTATTGCTGTTTTCTTTTCATTTCTCTGCACACGCTCTGTTTTTGCAAATTTAAACTTTGGCTGATTGTGTTGTTTTCTACTTTCTGGTGCAGCGAATATGGTTCGCAAGAGAGCTCCGACCACAATTGTATTGCGTGATGAATCAAGTTCTTCAGAAGCGGAGACACTCTCTACACCATTGCCCGTTGCTCTACAGCGTCCCATGCGGCAAAAGAACCAACCGGAATCCAACGAAGCAGCAGCGGTCATCACATGCCCTTTGCCCACATGTGGGCTTGAAACCACCAATTCCTCCACCATAGAGAAGCTTCTTGTCCCTTTACTAACTTTTGTTTGTTTTAGTTATTTATTTTATTTATTTTTATTTTGTCTTGGTGGTGTGTGTTTTTGCGATCCTTTTTATGCCTATTTTTTTTTTTCTACATTGGGGACAATGTAGATTTTTAGGTGTGGGGGGATTGTTTTGTATGATTATTGTTTTGGGGATGTTTTGTGTTTTATTGTGTTTAGAGTCTAGGTGTGGGGGAGATGTAGATGTTATGTGTTTTGTGTTGGAGAATTGATATGCAATGTGTGATTTGGTGAGGTAAGGATGAAATGTAGGAAGAATTAGTAGTATTTGGTGTTGGATGACTATAACTCTTCTTTGTGATAACTCAAATGATGATGCATGTTGGAGTGACACCAAAAGCCATATAAAGTGAGATTTTGGGCCTTAATGAGCAACAATTCTTTCTTGTGCTCAATTGTTTTTCTTTAGAGTGTTTCACACATAGTTTGCATATTCTAGAACTTGCTTTGTTATGCATGTTACCATTGCTTGTGAATTTGAAGTACAAAAAGGATAAAGGCAATAGGATAACCAAATTTGGCTTGCTAAAAATCCAACCTTCAATGCTTACCCTTAGTAACCTTTTTGAGGCTTGGACCTGTTTCTTTGATTTTAAAGCCACTAAATTAAACCTAGGCCTGTGTTTAGCTTACTCTTTTTGCCTAGTTATTGAAAGAAATACATACTTGGTTGTTAACTTGGGTTTGTGGTTTGAAGGCGGACATTGTAAGGCAATAGTAACTCATTAAGGATAAGTTGTGTTCGGATCAAGGCTGTTGAGAGAAAAAAAAAAAAAGTAAGAAAAAAAAAGAAAAAAAACAAGAAAGAAAAGAAGCCAGTATAAACAAATTCAAATGAATTTGTGTGGCTAGAAAAAAAAGAAAAGAAAAAAAAAGGGATTGTGGAAAGAGCCAAGTTTGGAATCCTTTCTGGGTTACTAGTGTCTTGCATGGGTTATTCTCGGTAAAATGGTTGAAAGTTAACAATCAAGTGTGTTCTTTCTTTCATGACTTTAGCCTTTGTTTAATCCTTGTTTATCCTACCTTGTCCTGAGCCCCATGATGACCCTTGACGAAGACCTTTTGATTTGTACTTTGATTTATTTGAGTGATAGTAATGTGATAATTTTGCAAGCTTATGGCAAGAACATGTTATGTGATGAATTGAGTGTTTAAATGTCCTTGAAACACTTTTGAGTTCATGAGAGATTACCGGTGAGGTGGTTGCCATTTTTGTGTGTTATTTGAGTTTGGGAAGTTATGAGGAAGTGGTATAGTCATTACAAATGCTCGATACTATGAAAACTCTTATATGGATTGCAAACCTTGCTTAGTTACATATTGCCTATTGAGAAGCCAAGTTGTTGTGTTGTGTCTGCTTTGTGATTCTTGTTTAGTTTTGAGTCATGCTTGGGGACAAGCATTGTTTAGGTGTGGGGGAATTTGATAAGCTGGAATTTAAGTGGTGGATTGAGTGCAATTTGAGGGCTGTTTTGAGGGATTTAATGAGCTAATAGGCTAATTTTACTTGCAGGGGAGATTTCATAAAGGAGAGCAAAGAAAAGAGATTTTGGACAGATTTTGGAAGAAGTTGGAAGCAGAGAAGAAGAAAATCTAATTGGGCTGGATTGAAGAAATTAAGAAGGAAGAGAACAAAAGGATTTGGGCTTTATATTGAGACCCATATTTAATTTGTGTGAAAGGGAGTTTCCAAAGTTAATTAGGATTGGGTTTTAATATTTAATTTGATTTTAATTTGGCAACAAAGGAATGTGGGCCCAATGAGTAAAAGAGGGAGTTGAATTAGGTTTTGGAGGAGGCAGACTCATGTTATGTTTTTGGGTTTTGGAGTCTGGAGAGTTGACTTCGGGAAGTATAAAGGAGGCAGCAGCCTTTGGGGAGAGTCCTCTTTTCCTTTGGCCACTTTTGGTTGGAGATATATTTTTGGTGGGAAGTCGGCGGACTGGAGCCAGCTTTGGTGCAAGGGCTTCCTGCGGCTATTAGTACTATTTTCTTCTTTCCTTTATTGTTTAAGGATAAATTGTTTATTATGATTAGTTTTAATTTTAATTCGATTATGAGTAGTTAAATCTTTAATTCTAGTCAGAGGAATTACACCCTAGATGTGAATTAAATTGTGAGATCAATTTGTTCTGAATATCAATTGATTTTTGATTATTTATTTATTCTCCGTTTTGTATGTTAGATTATTTGGCATTAATTGAATAGCTGGTAGCATTCAATTCTTCCTAGGTAGTCTAGTCAACTCGAATACACGAGGTTCGGTATTCCTAAGAGTTTCAATTCAACTAATCGCGTGGTACGTAGGTTAGCGTTTTGAAGGGAATAAATAATCAACGTGCAATTAAACAAGGTTTGATTAATTGTAAATTGAATTGGGTCCTAGACTATCAAAATCAATGTTTTAGGAGGTTCCAGGACAGATATTCGATTATAGATGCAGTTAACGGAGGTTCCTTAATTGCTGGGTTAAATTTATAGGACTGAACTGTTAGGAGGTTCCAACAGGGAAAACCAATATAATCAAGGTTAAATGGGAAAGTTTGTTCGTCGAGGATCAATTTATCACATCAGGGTGGAAACAATTCCTTTGACTAGATCATTTCCTAAATTTGATTTAAGCAAATTCCTGTTTTCTTTATTAATTTTAATTGAAGTTTATTTAGTAGATTAAATTCTCAAACCCCCCCCCCCTTTTGTTTACCAGTTTCTGATTTAATTAATTCACTACCCTGCTTCCTGTGGAGACGATCCTACTCACTGCTTGCTATTTTATTCTGTGTAGAGTAGATATTTATTTTTGATTGGTTGACGACCCATCAATAGGGTTTTTTTACATAAATTGTATGAAATTGTATGAGGGTAGTTTAGGTATTTTAGTATTTATTGATTTAAATATTCATCAAGGTAATTAGTGTATTGTTAAGGGCATTATTATCCAAACTGGGGCGGTAGCTGAGGCGGTAACTAGTAACAATTTTTAATGAATCAGTTTGTTTCATAAAATATATTTTTTACCCCTAATTAAATAGGTTTACTAGTACTACCAATGAGAGATTGTACTCTTACTAATGACCGTAATGAATACTTTAATGCATCTAATTAATACTATTGGTTTGAATTTGTTAATATTAATAAAAGATTCAGAGTTTGATGAGGGTTAAAATAGGAATAGTAACTCAATTTTACCTCATTTTTTTAAAAGTGTTAGATAAATTGGACCAAAAATCAAATCTTAAAGTGACAGATAAATCGGGACGGATGGAGTATAAGAAAAACACAATAGAAAAAAATATTGAAGGGTTATTGGGTAGCAGCCATGCATGGCTTCGGAAATTCGGTGCGGAGCGAAACTTTGGTAATTGTTGTTTTGGTTGATCAACGTATGTTTTGTTAGTTTGCAAGTTTACTTTCTTTTGTTTAATAAAGTTGTCGCAGGATTACCTTTGGGAAGTTGATTGGTTTTATTGGAAAGTATGAAATCAAGCAACAAAGCTGAAGGTGAAGAAGTAATAGCAACATCAAAGGCACAAATTGACAGCTGGACCAATCAGATTAGTACACATCAGCTGGAAGTCACACGGCCAGCAAGGCAGCAAGGGCTGCTTAAAACAGATTTAGTTAGCTGAGCTGGTGTAATTAGGCAACTGTACTTAGCTTCGTGAATTATGCTTAGCCAGTTTTAGTTAAGTTAATTGTACAGATTAGTTGCTAGTATAAATACATGTAAATAATGTAGAAGTTAGACGAACAACTCATTTTTCAATTTTGTGAAATAGAAAACAGAGAGAAAAGTCCACATGTTCTTGAGTTCATCAGGAAACCGCTTCTAGTGTAACGCCGGAACTGGTCGTTCTACCTGCAGCAGTACACAAGCAGTCTATATTCAGATTCAACATGTTTCAAACTTAAAGTTCACTTTAAACCCAATAACAAAAGTACACAACCTGCAAAGGACTATCATTCTTAATTCAAGCCATTACAACCGAACAATCAATGTTCAAGCTACAAATTTCTAATGTTTTAAACTGAATTCTTTCAGCTTTAACACAAAGGCGCCCACTCTGGAACCAAACTTGTAAAGAGGGAGAAGAGCATAAACTCTAGGTCACTCTCTTCCAAAGCTTGATCTCCCCAAAAACCACCCAAGGTCTCCCCTACGGTTTCTCTCCAAATGGGTACAAGGAAAATAGCAAATAAAAACATGAGTATGTCAGGCATACTCAGTGAGCACTTCCCCAAATCTTACCTGGCACCACCCGCGCTGGAAAGAGGGTCAACAGTAAGACATAATCCCAAGAGACAAGCATACAATCACACAACACCAAGATTCGCATATACCATGGCATAATATAGGTGGCACACAAATGTACAACAAAGGAGCCACATAAACTGAATACATACAACTACCGGATCACAATGATCTGTAGGGCAGTACTCAATCATGCCCATATCTCATAGACCGGATCACCCGGTCTAAAACTACGTTCACCCTAATAGTATCTCAATCACTGTAGCCAATATTACGTCCACCAGACATCCCGGGACTGTCTATAATCTAAGCAAAATCATTAAACGGCTTAGCACTATAAAAGCTGTGGTTGATAGAGATTCAGAGGATCAATGTATGGAATTCCTTATAGGATTGAATGCAGAGTATGATGCTAAAAATAACCACATCTTGTTGATGGATCAGCTTCCTGAAATGAGAAGAGTTTACTCCTTGTTGCTAAAATCAGAAGGACAAAGGCAAGTGGGTTATGATCATAGACTAAATCTAGATAATTATGTTATGAGTGTTAGAGAACAGCTTGTGACTTACAAGGAATGAGGAGTTTCTAAGGAAGGGGGAAAGAAAGTGCTGAGCAAAGCAGAGAAAACACAACTGTATTGTACTAACTGTAAGAAGAGAGGACACTTGATGGATAAGTGTTTCAAATTGCACGGCTATGCAGATTGGTGGGAGGCAGGAAAAAAGAAAACTAAGGCTAATTATGCTGAAGTTGTTGCTGAAACACCATTGGAGATGGAAACAGCAGATGATCCAGCTTGGAATGAAGCATTTTCTATTGCAATTAAGAAGGGCATGGAAGCATTGCAGGCTGGCAGAATGAACAAAGTAACACCAGCAATGAACTGTGTACGGTTCACTGACTTTGCAGGTACTTCCATTGCTTCTAATGGTTTTAGTGCTTTGTTAATTAATGATTTTGTTGAGAGTTGCTCTTGGATTGTGGATACAGGTGCCACCTGTCATATGATTGGTAATAAGCATATGTTGATAAACATTAAAAAACAGTCCAAATCTTTATTTGTTTCATTTCTTAATGGAAGACATCAATTTGTTGAATGACTTGGAGAATGCGTTTTGACTGATAATCGCATTCTGAAAGATGTGCTGTATATTCGTTTTTTTAAACATTACTTGATTCCAGTTCATAAAATGATTGAAAATCGAATTGTTCATTTGTCTTTGCACAAAATGGCTACTGGCTGCAGGACCTGACAACTAATGAGGTTCTAGCAGTGGGAACAGTAGCAAATCATCTCTAGAAATTCAATAAAGCATCTTTCAGTTTAAGTATTGCCTTTAATCATCCAAAACCAATAAATTCCAGAGTTCTAGCTTCTCTGAATAAGCATCAATTTCAGCTTCTAGTCAAGAATTGCATGTTTTCGGAAACTTGTAATAGTTTAACTTCTCATAAAGTGCCTTGGCACAGTACGCTAGGCCACCTTTCAGATCTTGTAATAGACCATTTGTCAGATGAATTACCATGTTTTAGAGGTCATCAAGATACTGATTCATGTACAGTCTATCCTTTGGCAAAGTAGACTAGACATCCTTTCTTTCTTAGTAGATCGAGCTAATTTAGTCATGTCCAAGTTACACATGGATCTTTGGGGGCCTTTTAAAATTCCTGCTTTGAATAATTCACAGTATTCCTTGACTGTGGTTGATGACTTTAGTAGAGCAACTTGGACATACTTTTTTAAATACAAATCCCAAATTTCTCTGCTGGTAGAACATGTTATCCTTCAGTTACAAAATCAATTCAGTACCAATGTTAAAGTTCTTGAAACATACAATGGTACTGAATTTGTTAATTCTTATTGTGAAAATTTCTTATCTGCCTTGGGAATTGCTTATCTCAAAATATGTGCTTATACTCTATAACAAAATGACATGGTAGAAAGAAAACATAGGTATTTACTTCAAGTGGCTAGAGCCTTGCTATTTTAATACAAACTCTCTAAGAAGTTTTGGGGTAAAATAGTTCTGACTGCCACTTATTTGATAAATAGATTACCTTCCCAGGTTCTATCCTGGAAATCACCTTTTGAAGTTCTGTTCAATAAAACCCGTGAATACAATCATCTTATAACCTTTGGATGCCTTTGCTTTGTTATGGATAAAACACCACAGGGTATTTTCATTGGGTATCCAGTTAATCATAAGGGTTACAAAGGTTTTGTACCTTTACAAAACAAGATACTTATCTTTAGAGATGTGGTGTTTCATGAACATCATTTTCCAGGTTCTGTGATATCTTCTGCATAACAAATATCTTCTAGTCTACCTGTTTCTGATGTCAAGTTTTTCACGCCTTCAGACTCTTACTCTGATTTTGTTATTCATCAACACTCTTTTTCTATTCCTTCTAATGATGGAGATCAATCTATCAGTTCTAGTCCTTGTTCTTTTCCTTTTGATTCTATCCCATCTTCCTCAGATCAAATTCAATCCTCTTCAGACAACCTGTCAGACACAACTTCCAGCTCACATCCTTCATCCTCTCTTCATCCAAGACATAGTTCCAAAATAGAAAGACTTTGTAGTCGATCATTCATCAATGCCAGTTTCTCATTTATGTGTGTCAAATACTAATCATATGCAGTTTGTTGCAAATTTTTCCACCTTTCAAGAGCCCCCTTTATATAATCAGGCAAGTACTAATTCCAAATGGGTGAAAGCTATGGAAAATGAGTTGGAGGCACTGGAAGGCAATGGGACTTGGGAGGTTACTTTTTTACCCACTGGGAAAATCCCTATTGGTTGTAGATGAATTTACAAAATAAAGCATAATCCGGATGGGACAGTTGATAAATACAAGGCTAGGTTGGTTGTAAAGGCTACAATCAAAAGGATGGGGAAGATTACAATTAATTGTTTTCTCCAGAGGTAAAAGTAGTCACTGTAAGGCTTTTGATTGCTATAGTTGTTGGTAGAAACTGGACTCTAATGCAGATTGATGTCAATAATGCTTTCCTTCATGGATTTTTGGAAGAAGAAGTTGACATGCTCCCTCTACCTGGTTACAAGAAAGCAGTAGTTGGAGAAGTTTGTAAGCTTAAAAGGTCCTTGTATGGCTTAAAACAAGCCTCAAGGTAGTGGAATATTGAATTTACTAAAACAGTAGTGGCCTATGGTTTTCAACAAGTAGCTCATGACAACTGTTTGTTTTACCTACACAGAGGTTCCGTTTGTGTTTACTTGTTAGTATATGTGGATAATATCCTTCTTACATAATTGGATGAAGCTGAAATCAACAGGATAAAGTATTTTCTACATGAAAGTTTTACAATCAAAGATTTCGGTCATGCTCGGTATTTCTTGGGGATAGAATTCACTAGAACTGAAGCATGTGTTTTGATTAATCAGAGAAAATATGCATTAGATATACTCAAGGATGCTGGAATGTTGAGTTGTGCAGAGGCTACAACTCCCTTTCCACCTGCCCTAAGATTTGAAGCTACAGATAAAGATGATTCTCATTTGCTTGAGAATTCAAGAAAGTACAGAAGACTTATAGGTAGATTGTTTTACTTGAGATTTACTATACTTGATTTGACTTATCCAGATCAGCAGTTAAGCCAATTTATGCATGCACCTCAAATTTCAAATTGGAAAGCTACCATTCACATTCTTAGGTATCTCCTTAGATCTGTAGGAAGAGGCTTGTTTTATTCAAGCAACACTAATTTTCAGTTACAAGCATTCAGTGACTCGAATTAGGGGACTTGTAAACCTACTAGAAGATCTGTCACTGGCTATGGGATCTTTCTTGGAGAGGTTCTTGTCTCATGGAAGTCCAAGAAACAATTCACCATCTCTTGTTCAACTGCTGAATCAGAGTATAGAGCTATGGCAACAACAGTCAGGGAGCTGCAATGGCTGGTTTACATGCTTCAAGTTTTTCAGATTCCTGTAGCTTTGCAAATTTCATTCTTTTGTGATAACCAAGCTGAAAGATTATCTGCCCGGGCCTAATCAGAAACTCACTTTCGTGCTATGCATTCCAGAATCGGAATCTCTTTCCAGGCCTAGACGCTAGCACAATCGCTATTCCAACCCTTTTGAAATAACATTGCGCAGGATCTGGGTTTGCACTCATTCGATTTATCACGCAACAAAAATTCTTAATTAAAAGTGAAAGAATAAGAATTACCTATTGAATCATATACTTAGGTGATTCTCTTGTATACCTCAAGACTTTGCTTGTATGCTGTGTGGGCAGCAATCTAACGAGCAATTTGATCAGCTAATCACCACAATCCACCTGCCAGAAAATTCCAGCACCGCTGCACCTGGCGCGTACAATCCATGCACCGTCCGGAGAGAGAGAAAGCTACACGTTGCCACCAAAAATTTGAGGAAAATTTTGGCAGCTATAAGATATAGGAAATCCGAATTTAGAGAGAGAAATTTCTCTCTCTAGGATTTTCTCTCTCTAAGTTTTCTTGTCTTGAAAACTTATGAATTGTATATTGTGGAATAGCTAATCCCTTGTCTATATATAGAGTTACAAGAGAGACCGCAAGTTGGTTTAGGATTGGTATTCCTAATGGTTTAGGTAATTAATTAGTTTCCAAATCCAATTAGGTAGCCAATCTAATAGGATAAACCAAATCCTACTAGATTCCTAATCTCTAGGATTTCCTAATTCTAATTGAAACATAAGACTTAATTAATTAATTAAATAATTCCACTTTATTAATTACTCAATTAACCCTTATGAATAACTAATCAATTAATTAATTCTACCTATTCAATTAACCCATTACAAAATTAATCGTACCACTAACGGATTAATTTTGGCACTACCATCCTACACCAGAATTGCTTCCGGAATAACTTAATTAATTTATATTCATAATCTCCCCGTATCAAAGATATAGTGCTCGTTAATTTATTAATTTACTGATAAATTAATTAATTAACTTCTTTAATTCCGAGACTAGTACCACTCGACCTTTTTACTATACCGGACATAAGTCCACCGGCCGGGTTTAGTATAATAAACATTACGAGCTCATCTCGGGAGCACTATCACCCCGGACGCACCGGTACATGGTTTTCTTTCGACAAACAGCAGCACACCAAGCAACTAAACACGCGTACCCAACCTACCGAGACTATTGGCCACAATTGACCTCGCTCATTGGCAGATCAAAGTACATTATGTCTAATCCTCATGCCCGCTCGAGTCTAGGGATTAAGAGATAGAATAACAAGAACGATTTGTCTATTAAATCAGTACAAGACAAATCATTCCTATTGGTAAAGTTCAATAAACCCCGGGCATATCTATGTAATTCAATTAGTTTAGACAAACCAATTATCTGAATCATATAATAACCTAAACCAACAGTTTGTCCAAAGCTGTCTTGGTTACGAACCTCATTTATATATTATGTTTTTTAACCAATGATGAGATCTACTGTGTCACACAAGATACCTCATTATCTAACTACATAATATAAGTGGACAAATAATGCACAACTAAATTTAACCAAAATATTAATCGATATTTTAACTGGGAAAAAGTACAATACAAGCATTGCTTATGTATTCAACTCCAACACAAGCTACTATCTACATAGCAGAAAATGCAGTGTTCCACAAAAGAACCAAATACACTGAGATTGATTTCCATGTGCATCGTTAAGCTCACAGATCAGGATTTATCGGCTTGCAACATGTTAGTTCACAAGAACAGGTAGCAGATTTGTTCACTAAAGCATTCTCTGGTGTTGTCTTTCAACATCTATTGTACAAGCTGCAGCTGATGGATATTGAGGTTGAGGAGGGTGAAAGTTTTGGTAGGATCTGGGTTTGCACTTGCTCGATTTACCACGCAACAAAAATTTCTATTAAAACGGAATCTTAGAAAAAATACCTTTGAAGCGTGCACCTGGTGAATCTCTTGTATGCCTCAAGACTATAACTTCACGTTGTGTGGGTAACAAACTAGAAGTTAATTGATCAGCTATCACCACAACCACATGCCAGAAAAATCCAGCACCTCCGCACCTAGCACGTACTGAAAACGCACTGCCCGGAGAGAGAGAAAACTTAACTCGCAGCTTAAGAAAAGTGGCCAAAATTTTCCGCCAACTCTCCCAAAATCCAGCCGCAAATTTGTGTTTAAAATTTGTTTATGAGAGAGAAATTTTTCTCTATCTAGAATTTTATCTCTCTAGAAATCATGTGGATTAATTGTATGAATTGTATTCTTGAATAACTGATCCCTTGTCTATTTATAGAGTTACAAGAGAGACTCCAAGTTGGTTTAGGTTTGGTCTTCCTAATGGGTTTAGGTAATGAATTAATTTCCAAATCCAATTAGGCAACCAATCTGATAGGATAATCAAATCCTACTGGATTCCTAATCTCTAGGATTTTCTAATTCCAATTGAAACTTAAGACTTAATTAATTAATTAAATAATTCTACTTTGTTAATTACTTAAAAAACCCTTAGGAATTAATTAAATAATTCCACTTTGTTAATTACTGAATTAACCCTTAGGAATAATTAACCAATTAATTAATTAAATCTACCTATTCAATTAACCCATTACAAAATTAATCGTACCACTAACGGATTAATTTTGGCACTACCATCCTACACCAGAATTGCTTTCGGAACAACTTAATTAAATTATATTCATTTAATCTCCCCACATCAAAGATATAGTGCTCGTTAATTAAAATTAATTTACTGATAAATTAATTAATTAATTTCTTTAATTCCGAGACTAGTACCACTCGACCTTTTTACTATACCGGACATAAGTCCACCGGCCGGGTTTAGTATAATAAATATTTCGAGCTCATCTCGGGAGCACCATCACCCCGGACGCACCGGTACATGGTTTCCTTTCGACAAGCAGTAGCACACCAAGCAACTAAACACGCGCACCCAACCCACCGAGACTATTGGCCACATTTCACCTCACTCATTGGCAGATCAAAGTACACTATGTCTAATCCTCATGCCCACTTGAGTCTAGGGATTTAGAGATAGAATACAAGGATCGATTTGTCTATTGAATCAGTACAAGACAAATCATTCCTAAGAGTCAAGTTCAATATGCCCCGGGCATATCTATATGATTCAATTAGTTTAGACAAACTAATTATCTGAATCACATAATAACCTAGACCGACAGTTTGTCCAAAATCGTCTCGGTTACGAACCTCATTTATATATTATGTCTTTCAACCAATGATGAGATCTACTGTGTCACACCCGACACCTCATCATCTACTTATATAATATAAATGGACATACACATGCACAACAAAATATAATTAAAACACAAATCGATATATTAAACTGGAAAACTGTACAATACAAGTATAGCTTATGTATTCTACTCCAACAAAGGGGCTGGTGGAAAGTATGAAATCCAGCAACAAAGCTGAAGGTGAAAAAGTAATAGCAACAGCAAATGCACAAATTAATAGGCTAATCGGATTAGTACACATCAGCTGGAAGTCAAACAGCCTGCAAGGCTGCTTAAAACAGATTTAGTTAGCTGAGTTGGTGTAATTAGGAAACTGTGCTTAGCTTAGTAAATTATGTTTAGCTAGTTTTAGTTAAGTTAATTGTACATATTAGTAGCTAGTATAAATACATGTAAATAATGTAGAAGTTAGCTGAACAACTCAATTTTCAGTTTTGTGAAATAGAAAACAGAGAGAAAAGCTTCCACATGTTCTTGAGTTCATCAGGAAACCGCTTCTAGGGTTTCCTGATTATACTTCAATTCTTGCTTCTTTTAGGTTTCTTTTGTTTAGGATTTTTTTTGTATTTATTTATTTATTTTAGTTTAGTTTTTTAATTTAAAAAACCTATAAAAATTTAGTACATGATGGACACTCATTCGAACAAATACTAAAACGATGATGATGCACCGGTATGAAAATAATATTCATATTAATATTAAATGTATATTTCACCAAAACACAGCTGGTAACAAACTGGAGGTGCATATAAGAAATAGATGGGCTAAGATGGCAACCCCAATACTAACCATAGGGGTTGCGATGAGCATAGCCAGATGTTCTAGAGAACAATTGCGGAGAAGACCCATAGTAAGAATAACTAGTACTTTGTAAGGGGTAACCAGAAGATAGGGTGTGCGGAAGTAGGGGTCCATGACCACAATCGCAATAGAGTGGATGGGGTGCTAAAAGATCTCCTCGAGTGAGAAAAGAGGGGAGGCTGAGGCTCGTAGCAACCAAGGTGGATGATGATGAGGGCAGGAAGACTAAACTAGTGGTCTGAAGCTGCACCTTATGGAGCAAAACCAAATAACGAACCTCCAAAAAATATGGCAGAGGTCGATGAGTGGAGATGGCAGTTTAACAGATAAAAACTCAGGGAGTAAGCCAGCCATGGCGTGGAGAACAAGATCAACATTTAAAACAATAAAGCCAAGGGTAGTAAGTGAATTAGCAATAAATTTCAAAGGGGTGAGATAAGTGGTCATAGAAAGTGAGTCCTTTCTAAGACTGTGAAACTGGGTCTTCAATTGAAGAAAACTCGAACTAACATGTTCACGAAATAACCTCTCGATGGCACACTAAGTTTTATGAGCAGACAAAGATTTACCAGGAATAATAATATACTGTAAAATATTAAGAGAAATATTAACATGTATCCAAAACACAACAATATAATCAATTTGAACCCAAACTTGGCATGCAAGATTAGGAACAAATAAGGAGGAACCAAATGAGTGATCAACTAATGAAGTATAAGGCCCACAATGGGGGGGGGGGGGTGGGGGGGACTCACCACTAAGAAGGGAAAACCCTAAATACACACTACCAAGCCACCAATAGAAAAGGCTTTAGCTATAATGCTAGGTAAACCACCAGTAATTCCATAAAGAAAACCAAGAATACTAGGTACAACCACAATGGGATCACCTGAACCACCAAGATTGGCGATAGGAAGGGCCGGAAAAAAGGGCGAGACGCGAGGGAGAGAGAAGCTTGAAGAGTAAATTGTACTAGACTACAAGGCGAAACAATCATTTCTCTCAATATGTCTGCAATCTTTCGAAGATTATCATGCGGCATAATTAAACGCTCGTTACCAACAAGTGTCATTTTGACATTTATTTCACACTAATATGGTCCCAATAATAGTTCTCAATACTTTTATTTGGGTCAGTGCTACAAACGCATCATTTAGCAATAACTTTGTTGAATTAATTACACTTCTAATAGAAATATATGATTCAACCTAAGAAAAAATCAAAAGTACAACATCATGAGTATGTAGAATATATTATTTTATTTAAAATCTATGATCATTATATTAGTTCGAAAAATGTAAATTTTGATTAAAAAAAAAACTATCCTAATATTTAAGCATTCTTATCAGAAAAAGTAGAGGTGTGATATCTTGGTTTGGCATACTATTTAATTGAGGTGTAATATATTTATTTGGCATATCATCATTTGATTTACCATTGGAATCAATCTAGCATAACGAAAAAATTCAACACGATATAGGGTGAATCCTTTTTCCATTGTCTGTTAAATAAACATAATGTTAATTAAAGTAACAAGAAATAGCCAAAAACTTATGAAATTTAAAAGTAAATTGCCACAAATATCACCAATTTATGTTTAGTTTAAGCAAATAATATCTTTCCGATTCAGTGATCATGAACTTTCTTGGCTCTAAAATTCTTCCTTGTTAGACTTTTCTCCTAAAATTAAAGTACATTATCTAAATTAAATCAATAAATACACCAATATCGTCATATAAAAATATCATTTTAAACCATTGCATCATTTGTGTTCCAATAAGCACATACCTATACATCGATAGGAACTCTTCCATCCCTAAAATCTACAAAAATTTTAACCGGAGCCTTAGCCCAATATTTGATTTTCAAATAATATTTTCATTTTTTTCATTTGTCCCCAATGATTATATATAATATGTGTGTGTCCTCAAAACATATATATAATTTAGGTATAAACTGGATTACATTCAGTGCTTTCTTTTATATATGGTTATTTATTGTTATTCTTATGTTTAGAATATTGTGGTCTTGTCAGTGCTTAGGTTGTGGGTATATATATATATAGTCAGTGCTTAGGTTGTGGGTATATATATATATATATATTACTTGTGCTACAGTGGATGCTATTTGATGGATTGTGTTTATTATGTTGTTGTGATGGTTGTAATGTTCATGGCATGACCATATTCTTCTTTGAACTAATTGCTATTTGTTTTACATTGGAGTCTCTTAGTTGTGTTTGAATCTTTTGAGGATCCCTTTCTTTTGTGCCTCCTCACTTACCATGAGTGTAGACTGGCAGTGGGGATGTAGGACGACAACGAGTCCTTTTTGACCTCCTCATCGCCAGAGGGATAGTCTGGAATGGGGGTGGAGGCCGAATTGTGACTTAGGTTAGGTATGACCTGAGGTAACTCGGTGGATCAAAGTTGATTGATAATATGGATTTATAGGGCCTATCAAAGACATGTTATCTACCAAGGGATGTTACAGGCTTTGTAAACTATGACATCTGTAGGATTCATGTTGTTTTACTTTAGTTACTTACTCCTATTTGCACATTACTTGGCTATGTGGTTTTCCTTTCTAGCATATGTTTGATTTACAGTTTTGAGACATGGTGTTGTGTTTAGTTAATAATTTAGGTTGTAATTTCTTGTTGATTAGATCTTAGTTTGTAACAATTTCAAAGTCTATGTAAATGCATTGATAAACACTTGGTCAAGACAGGTTTTGTTCTAAACTAGTTTTATTATGTTACCAATTTATGAATCATGTGCTTTTAGACCTAGACACAATAATTATGTTCAACAACTAATGTTGCTTATGCTGATGTGTCATATATTAAATGTTGAAGGGGTTTAAATGTTGAAGGGGCCACACTTAACCTCAAGTCTCAATGCTAAAAAAAAAAATTGTCTTAAACATTTTACCGTTTTGAGTTGCTCGTCGTGATAATATTTTGAATGCAATTGTAGATTTTTTTTTTTTTAAATTTCTCGAATCATTCGATTGATGAGAGCATAAGAAAAAAGAAACCCGTTATTCTCATTGCAATTGTGGACACCCTTCTTGTGGGATTTTGGTTTCTTGAAAACAAAAAAAAAAAAACCTCCTAGAGTAAGAAATTAGAAATGGAGGGCAGTTGACTGGAGGTAGGAGAAGATGGAAAATGACGCAATCGTTAATTTGCCTCATTTGATTAATTTTACACTGTAACCTAGGAATTTTTTTTAATATTTTAAAATACTATTAAATATTTTTGGAAAAAATACACAAATGGCCCTACATAATTGCCTACATTGATCCTACACGTTTGGAATAGACAAATTTGATTTTAAAATTTACTTAATAGTAATTGAGAGGTTTTTAACGGGTTAAAATTGGTTCGGTCAAATAATTTCCACGTATCTTCTTCGTGGACCCGTTTGCCACGTGTAGTGCCACTTCAATGTGGGACCCACTAAAATTACTTTAGCTATAGTAAAAGTACTGTAACTTGAACGAATGATCGGGAGGAAAAAAGGAAGAGTGAACGATGACCTATTCGATGGTAATTAACCCTACAGTAACCAAGTCAACGGTGAGAATCGAAGGGAGAAGATGTCGTTCCGGGATAGGGGAAGGAACAAGGAACCACGGCCCGCGTACGGTACTATCTAAAAAATAATAATTAGGGTTTTTCGTTCGAAATTTTGATATGTTTCCTGTTACCCAAGTTAGGGTTTTTGTATACTGTACATCTCGATTGTTTATGATAGAATTATTTGTTGCGTAAATGTAAAATATGCGGATCTGTACGAAAAAAAAAAAAGTTTGTGTCATTATTAGTTTGATTTCAAAAAAATTTATAAATGTCACCAAAAATCATACATTTTGTATATTTAATCTAGATGGAATTGATTGCTTTTGTTGAGTTAGCTTGGACTAGGGATGAGGTTTTCTTGTAGAATTACATTGGGTTCAGTTTTGAATGTTGTTCTTGTGGGTATAAGGAGTGTTTTGGTATCCCGCGTCTCGAAGTTAGTTACATTATGATTCACTGATTCATGATGGGAGCTCTGCAGCTTTTTTATTGACGTTTATGGTTAAGTTTTATCTGGTAAACAAATTGCAGATGCCCTGTCTTTCACGCCCACATCTACAGTTTTTGAAATTCTCCTTCACTAGTTCGCTCCCTTCACTCTAATTCTAATTCTGATTCTCTTCCATTTGTTTGCATTAATTTCTTTAATCAGTGACACTTGAAAGTGTTTTGGTGCACTTTCTTTACGCAATTTCTTCATCTCTTTCCTTTATGCAATTTCTATTAATAAGTGACTCTTGAAAGTGTTTTGGTGCGGAATTGGTTTGGTGTAGTTCCTGTGAGGGTTTATTTGATATTGTGTTTCCTTCGTTTAAAAATTTTGAAGGTTAGGGTCCCAAGAATCTTATACACCAAGTAGAGTTTTTAGGTATGCATGCAAGGTGTTTTTAATACTGTTTGAATGAAAAATGTGGGTGAATTATGTTCTATTCATTTTGCTTCACTTCTTGGTATACCACATAAGCTTCTAAGTTACAAGTTTGGACAATAGATTGTCATTATTCTTGCTTTTTAGAGTAGTAAGGTAGTAATAAAATGGAAATTGGTGATTTACTATCAGTTTAAGCCTAGGTTACTCTACTGCCCTCCCTAAGTGAATATATGTAATTTGTCACCTTAGGGGCTCCAACATGCTAGTGGTTGAACGCTTAAATTTATTATTTGTCAATTGCAGTAAATATCTTTTTTACTAAGTGATTCTCTCTGAACTTGGGGCTTCGAAAAATGAAGTTATATTTGTATGTTTTTATCCCATGCCTGCTACACTACAGAAATGAAATGTGGAGGTACTGTCATTTTTTTTTAATTGTTGAAACTGATTCTGGTTGGTTTTCCTTCAATTTCTGTAAACTTTAGATTTAAAATATATGATATTTCTACCCCTTGCATGCAAAAAGTGAGTGATATTTTTTTTTCTGTTCATTATCAGATCAAAACCCAACCTGTATCAATTCCACCAGCACAAAAAGGCAGAAAGAGAAAGAATGCCGAAATGAACACTGGTTTCAAATTAGGGATGAAGAAATTTCTGATGTGACCTAAACAACCATCACGAGTAAGATCACTGGGGAAAGTTGCTAAGGCCAAAAAACCAATTACTAATACATATCGGGAGTCTAAGAGGATTTCAATTGGCAGACATTTGGACTCCAACCGCCTCCATATCCTGTTGGCCAACCTCCCGCACTACAGAATATATTGTCTACAAGTGCAAGTGCTACCTATTCTAACATTGCGTCGCATGTAGAACTCCTAGAGGCCAGTAGGGAAAGGGTTCTGAAAACACTGCAAGATACCAAGGATATGTATACAAAAAATGGCTGGAATGTTCCAGATTGGGTGATCAATGGACTTGAGGTATCTTTTTCATTTGCTGTTGATTCTACTAAAGTGAAACATAAATGAAGAGACTGATCCATCTATTAGATGTAATATATGATGTTTTAGGTTTTACATTATATGTTCTAGGAAATGTGCAGCTGCATATATGATAATTTAGGTTTTTGATTTGGTATTTTGAAATAGATTGTGTTGTTACAATACCTTTTGTGAAGTTGACATTATAATGACAAAATACCTTTTGTGAAGTTGACATTATAATGACAAAATCTATTTTGTTTGTGTTGATTTCCAAGCATATGGTATTCAATGCAGGTGACATTTCAACATTCTCAATTCTTCGTTGTTATATTAAGCATTTAATCTTTTATTTTGAATGTATGGTGTGTATTCTGATGGTGGTAGAGTGAATTAAATTGGATTATGAGGATGTTGTTGATCTGTTATAGTATGATTTTGTTACCTTGAATTGGGTTGGTTTTGATGCTTCCTGTTGTTGAGGTGAAGTCCAGAAGGCATTGGACAACATTTTTGAGTGTGTATAGGTCCACCACTGAAGTAAAAATGGTGAAATCTTGAAATTTTGTTACAGTTCCATTGATATGTTTTACTCTATAGGAGGGTTGAAATTTTGTTACGGTTCCATTGGTAAGTTCTTCTGAAATCTTTACACTAGTTAATTGGTTATCCTCAACACACATAAAGAAAATTGGCATTAGCTCGTGGAAAATTGAATAAACATGGAAGAAAAATGGTAAGCCAATAGAATTGACACTATTTTCGTCAACTCAATCTCTCTTATAGAGAGTCCCAGAGTTACAATAATCTGAATATACAGCCACAATCTCACAGGAAGATCAAATCAGAATCTACTGATATTGGGGAGAGAAAAAATAAATCTCTCTTACAGAAAGTCTTAAGAGGAACAAGAACATAAAAATATAACCAATATAGATGCACGCTTTGAATAACCAAAAAGCAGAAAGTATCATATTCACCCATGTCATCCCTCCCTTCTTCTGCATGAACTCTTTTAAGTATATCAATAATTTTTGTTTACTTTCATCATCAAACTGCAATAGCTTCAGTTCTTCCACCACATTCTACTTCATAAACTATTCCTGTGAAGTGAATGTGAGTCTGCCAAAAAGCAAATAACTGAAGTTCAACAAGCATTAAAAAGAAATTCATAAAGCTATAACACGATAAGCTTTTAGTGATAACAAAACATCATAACAGTAAGAAAAAATGCGTACAATCTCCATTCATGGGTCTTTTGGACAGTGTAAAAATCAATGGGAAAGAAAAATAGATGTAATATCCACCGATTTTAATTTCCTTAATTCACTCATAGGTCTTCTTACATTTACTCTGGTCAAACAATTGAGGTTCGCTGTCGTACATTGCTGTAGGGTTCCGGGTTCTTCTCCGAGATGTATCCCTAGTGAAATTACAAATGTGGATTCATCCCTCTTCATAATCTTTATTCCATTTGAGATGTCCAAGCATCACCTTGTTCCCAAATAGTAACAACCTTCATCTGTCAGGAACAAGATTGAAGAGGAGATGATGGAATTGGGTCCTGATCATGCCGCATTCTTGGAGCAGTTGCTACCAGGGCGACAACAAAAAAGAGGCAAAAAAATTTGGAGAAGAGCATTAGAGAGAGCCTCGCCGGTTAAAGGATGAAAGTGGAGGTAGGGTTCCGGCTTCTCTCCGAAATGTATCCCCGGTGAAATTACAAATGTCTATTCACTTTTAATTTAGTAAAAAATGTGGGTCTCACCATGTGTATAACGAGGGAATTTGACACGTGACATTTGACAAATGTCTATTCACTTTTCATTTATGTTAGTCTCACGTAGCACGTGGCACTAACATAACGGATTTTAGTCTTTCCGTTAATATGTATAAAACTCTGTTAAATAAGATCACATTTGTCTGTTAAACAAATGTTTATAATCAAATTTGTCGATCTCTAAATGTGTAGGACAAATTATGTAATAGAGCAATTATATAGGTCCATTTGTATATTTTTTCCAATATTTTTTAAAAATTACAAAAACGGTTTAAATTACCTTTAACACACATTATATTCCTAGTTGATAGACCAAATTAATTTTTCAAAACATATCTATATTTATAATTTTTTTAAAAATCATATAAATAGCACAAAATGACAGGCCAAGGTCGCGCGTCGCAGCCAAAAAAGGAATATATGTTTGGTAAATTCTTAGACGATCCGGTACCTAAAAGAGAAGGCGAAGTCAAAGTTTCAGAGACCGGTAATCCGCTCTGGAAAACCAAATATAGATGAATATCATGCTGCTGCATGTCGAAATCCAGTGGAAGATACAGACTCTGAAACCGCAGCCACAGCCTCAATATCAGTATCCCGATCAGCATCTAAAGCATCAGGACTAAAGTTTAACGAGGGAATTTGACATGATCTGCAGGAAGAAGTGCTTCTATGATGCCCGGTTTTGAATTCGATAACTCGATCGCTTCTTCCTTTGTTGAATTGCCATCTTTGCTGCTCTCGGCTTCTGAATTGAAAAGTCCCTTCTTTCTCATATACATTTACTTGTGCACAAAATGTAAGTCGTTAAACTTTTTATGGTCCTAATATGAAATAATAAAATTCATACCTCTTTTATAAATTTCAAATCTTCGAACGCTCTTCACCGACAATCATTCAGTTCTTTTCTTATATATAACATTTCTAGTGGGAAACAAGAGTCAATTCATGATACAACAAAATCTGCATAAATATTTAAATAATCACATAAATCAGCTTTGTCAACAGGAATTAATATATATATATATATCAATATTGATTATTTATTAGCTTTTCGTTAGCGTATATATTTGGTTTTTTGTTCTTTGATTTTTTTTAAGAGAGAGGTATAAAGTTTATTAATTCATTTTGACATGACTCAAAATTAGGATTTCCATGCTGCTAGATGTTTTCGGTGTGATTCGAACTCAAAATCTCCATTATCCATGATTTTTTATCTGATTTTATTTACTCACTTATACACTGTTTGTTAAATATAATAAATAAAACTTGGAATGGTGTATAAATGAAGAATATGCTATTATTAAGACAACAATTATTGTATGTGGAACATTAACATCCAACAGAGATAACACACGATCGGATACATGCGATCCAAACGGTAAAACAATGTACGTACAAATGCACGGCAAAATATACCTATAATTAACGAATCTAGTAAAACTTAATCCAAAGTAACGATTACATCGGTCGACGGTGCATGAAAATACAATTATTTGAATAGAACAAATAAGATGACTGAACCAAATTAAGTATTCAAGGAGTTATGCCTTAATGGGTAGAAAGGTTTAGTAGTATGGAGGTGGCGGCGGTGATTTATAGTGATATGGAGGTGGGGGAGATGGAGAAGGTGGTGGAGGAGACTTGTAGTAGTAAGGCGGTGGGGGTGAGGGAGAAGGTGGTGGTGGTGATTTATAGTAATAGGGGGGTGGAGGAGAGGGAGAAGGTGGTGGAGGAGACTTGTAGTAGTATGGAGGTGGCGGTGATGGTGAAGGAGGCGGAGGTGACTTATAGTAGTAAGGTGGTGGGGGTGATGGTGAAGGTGGCGGAGGAGACTTGTAGTAGTATGGTGGTGGAGGTGATGGAGATGGAGGGGGTGGAGGAGAGGGAGATGGTGGTGGAGGAGACTTGTAGTAGTATGGAGGTGGCGGTGATGGTGAAGGAGGCGGGGGTGACTTATAGTAGTAAGGTGGTGGGGGCGATGGTGAAGGTGGCGGAGGAGACTTGTAGTAGTATGGTGGTGGAGGTGATGGAGATGGAGGGGGTGGAGATTTGTAGTAATAAGGTGGTGGAGGAGAGGGAGATGGTGGTGGAGGAGACTTGTAGTAGTATGGAGGTGGCGGTGATGGTGAAGGAGGTGGGGGTGACTTATAGTAGTAAGGTGGTGGTGGCGATGGTGAAGGTGGCGGAGGAGACTTGTAGTAGTATGGTGGTGGAGGTGATGGAGATGGAGGGGGTGGAGATTTGTAGTAATAAGGTGGTGGAGGAGAGGGAGATGGTGGTGGAGGAGACTTGTAGTAGTATGGAGGTGGCGGTGATGGTGAAGGAGGTGGGGGTGACTTATAGTAGTAAGGTGGTGGTGGCGATGGTGAAGGTGGCGGAGGAGACTTGTAGTAGTATGGTGGTGGAGGTGATGGAGATGGAGGGGGTGGAGATTTGTAGTAATAAGGTGGTGGAGGAGAGGGAGATGGTGGTGGAGGAGACTTGTAGTAGTATGGAGGTGGCGGTGATGGTGAAGGAGGCGGGGGTGACTTATAGTAGTAAGGTGGTGGTGGTGATGGTGAAGGAGGTGGTGGAGACTTGTAGTAGTAAGGAGGCGGAGGTGATGGCGATGGTGGAGGTGGAGATTTATAATAATACGGAGATGGTGGAGATGGCGAAGGAGGAGGTGGAGATTTATAATAGTAAGGTGGTGGAGGCGAGAAAGATGGAGGTGGAGGTGACTTGTAATAGTATGGCGGAGGTGGTGAAGGAGAAGGAGGTGGCGGAGACTTGTAATGATACGGTGGCCACCAAGATGGAGAATGAGGTGGTGGTGATTTTTTATGATACCCCGGGAAAGGCGGCCATTTATAATAGTATGGTGGTGATGGAGATGCAGGCTCATAATGAGCTGTTGCAGTTGTTGCTGCCGTCAAACATATTGCCAAAGCAAGCCAAAGAGTAGCCATTCTTTGGCAACTCAAAATGGCTTTTGTGTAAGAGAAGGCCAAATTGTGTGGAATGCATGCTCTACATTTTGCCTTTATATAGTGTTGATATATGGTGCATGGCCGGCCAGTACTATTGTTTCGGAAGCTTCATTTAGTGCAAGTTGTTAAGTAATATATATTTTTTGGTGCTACAATAATAATCTTGTACTCTTTTTATTTAATAAAAGTGAATGAAATACTTAGGAAAAGTTTATAATGTAGTGATTGCTACTACTCATTTAAAATTAATAAGTTAAAAAAAAATATGAGAATATATAAATCATCTCTCGATAAATATGATATAATATATATAAATCTATCTTTAAAGAGAATATAATAACATATATTAATAATCTCTTAGTGAATATGGGAATATATATAAATTCGCTTTGAAGAAAAATGAGAATATAAGAAAAATCAATACTAAGTTTGAGTCACCAATACGGGAATATGAAATCATAGATTTTTTTTAGGAAAAAAAAAGGGAATGAAGTATTATTTTGGGATATAAATGGTATATAATTGATTGATTAATATAGAAGTAGTTAAAGTAATTACTTAATTAAGAAAATGATTAAGGGTTATATATGCTGGTAATTAGTTGGGTTGAAAAGTCATGGAGTGTGATTTTATGTTAAACTAAGAATTTGTGGGGTGTATTAGGTAGGACTTAACGTATATTTGCAGAGCCGGTTTAGAAAGCTTCAATATTATGCGCTCCAACTGTTTAAGGGTCGGATGGTAATTGGGTGATCCGATCACCGTCATGGATCCATTTCTCCAATGTTGAATTTTTCAAAAATATGCTCCCTTTGACCTTTGTATTTCATATAATTACGGACGTCATTTTCTTTCCAAATGGACTCCCCGTGATTAAGCGAGGGGTTATTAGCTTTTAAAATTCAAATCTTGTTTTGTTTTTAAGAAAATAAAATTATATCAAAATTACTGAAAACTGTCCAATAAGAAAAAAATTTTAAAAATTTTGAGGTTTATTTTTTTAAATAAAATAAATATATAATTTATTGAAAAACATCCATCAACGATTTACAAACAAAAAATACAGTTAAAGAAACACAACTTACAAGTCTGAATGTCGTTGTTGTTGTTGTTGTGTTTACTACGGATAAACTATATAGATCTACTCTATCAAGCGGTGGATATACCATATGTCAAAATTTTAAACCGGACAAGGATATATCACTAAATTCCTGATGAAAACATCAAACCATAAATTTAATAATTTGATCTATCATGACTAAATCTTCTTGGACCAAACCAGCGAATACCATCAACAACGCCGCTACCATGCCGACGAACTTCACCAATGAAACTGTCTTCATACCAACGAAATCATCAATGAAACCGTCACCATACTCTACCAGTAGATCGGAATCTACTGAAGGAACAATAGACTCTACTAGTAGATCTGAATCTACTGAAAGACAAAATAAAATAAAATTGGGATTAATCCTCATTATTGGACGATGAAATTAAAAACAGAAAAACGAAAATTTGCAATAAATTTATTTCCCTCATCCTCCCATAATAGGAAGATGGAGGAAGAAATATTTTTTTAAGTTTGAAGTTGGGAGAGAAAGGAGAGACAATTTTGAGGTTTGATTTGGTTAAATAGTTCACAATATTCAAAATTTAGTAGATAAAAGAAAAATTATAATTTAGGAGTTAAAATAATTGACTAAAGCCATTCAATTAACCACACTTGTTTTTTACCCATAAAAATATTAAAGAATGTATGTGGTGAAGTAATTTCCTAGATCATTACTTTCACTATATTATTATTATAGTTAAAAGGCTCTATCAATAGGTTATTTGGTATTGCTTCACAAGTTTACTAGTGTGGGTTTTAACTTAAAGAAAATGAAAGTTAAATATTTGTATACAATAAACGACGCGTCCGGATCTATTTGTTGAAATCCGGGTGTGTTGTAAATTAAGGAGATTGTTAAAATTGTTGTCAACAACTCATTATGTTTGTCACTAATACAAATAATTTTAAAAAACTCTTTTTTCATCGTCAATTGATTATGCGTTGAATACTCATATTGCATAAATAAGTTTAGCATAATATCAGAGTTGTTTTTGATATTTAATCATGTTGACTAATTAGACAGTATATTTGAATTGTTTGTCAATAGTTTAAGTCTATTTGAATAATTTATATCTAATATGTTTGTCCATAATTTGAATCTAGAGTGTATTGTGATTTAAGAAAAATATTAAGATTGTCTCAATTTCATATCAATAACTTATAACAATACATATTAAATTAATAGATTTAACAAATTCAATAACTTATAACAATACATATTAAATTAATAGATTTAACAAATTTTTATAACATAAAATAATTCTGAATATCTTAATTTTTTTATATAAATATCAGGATAGCTAAAATGTTATACTCAAACGGTGCAAGTTACACCTTACACATATGTTACTTATATTGTTGCATCAATTTCACTAATATTATAACGTATACTCCATAGGGTTGGATTCCATGTGTCTCCGTGCCTTTTAATAAGCTTAATTATAAGTTTATAAATTAGAACTAAACGGACGTCACGATCCAAGCTTCACAAACTTCCAAGCAAGACTGCAAAATTAGCGCTAATACACATGTCAAACTCTTGGTTTCACTTTCTCCCTGCAATAAAAATATTCTTACCTCATGCCCTGTTCGTCTAAAGAAACAATATTTGAAAAAAGTAATTTTATTTTAAAATTTACTCCTCTGTCTATATTTATCTATTATTTTAACAAGAGTGAATTTTAAAAAAGTTCATCATATTTTGATAAAGTTTATTTTTGGTCACTAACTTTTAAAAATTAAAAAAATATCACTAACTTTTGCATTTAAATTTTAGTTTTGGTCATTCCGTCCATATTATCCATTAAGCCCACTAACGGACCAAAATTTTGAGGGTATTTCTGTCCAATCATACCCCAAAAACTCATGTGCTTCCCTTTTTTTTTTTTTTTTACTATTTATCTTTCTTCCCCTCGCCCTCCCCTCTTTTTTTTTTTTTTTTTTTCCATATTCATCTTTTTTCTTCAGCCACCCTGCCACCCTTCTTGCCGGAAACAACAAAACTCATCACCATTCTCCCAGAAACGTCCAGAAAAGAAACGTTTACATCCATGCATGTGAATTTAAGCCGATTTTTTTCACATCCGTCTTTGTGAAAAAAATCGACTTAAATTCACATGCATGGATGTAAACGTTTCTGGAAGAATGGTGATGGGTTTTATTGTTTCCGACAAGAAGGGTGGCAGGGTGGCTGGAGAAAAAAGATGAATACAGAAAAAAAAAAAAAAAAAGTGGGGAGGTAGAGGGGAAGAAAGATAAATAGTAAAAAAAGGAAGCACATGGGATTTTGGGTATGATTGGACAAAAATACCCTCAAAATTTTGGTCCGTTAGTGGGCTTCACGGATAATATGGACGGAATGACCAAAACCAAAATTCAAATGCAAAAGTTAGTGACCTTTTTTGAATTTTTAAAAGTTAGTGACAAAAATTTAAATTTTATCAAAGTATGATGATCTTTTTTAAAATTCAAAAGGAAGCACATGGATTTTTTGGATATGATTGGACAGAAATACCCTCAAAATTTTGATCCGTTAGTGGGCTTAACGGATAATAAGGACGGAATTACCAAAACCAAAATTCAAAGGCAAAAGTTAGTGACCTTTTTTAAATTTTTAAAAGTTAGTGACCAAAATCTAAACTTTATCAAAATATGATGACCTTTTTTAAAATTCACTATTTTAACAATTACACAATTATTAAAGAAATGATTAAATAATTGGATGTATTAATGAATTTGTCTTATTTACCCTTCACCATTAAATAATTTCATACTTCAAATGATAAATATTTATATTTTCAATAACAAAAGAAAAAGGTAAAGAAGGAAAAAATTATTAATGATGCCTAGAAAAATGTAAAATAACTATTAAAAAAAGACAAGTTAAAAGTTTAAAATGACTATTAATTAAGGACGGAGTGAGCAACTCACAACAAAAATATATACTATATATAAACTATGTGTAACCATTTTTTTTTGCAAATAATCCCACAATCCCACTATCCCCAAGGTTGAGACAGATCGAAGAAATTGGGTATCTTGTCATTAATTTTAAAAGTAAGATGAAATTACATTCCACAGTGCCAAAACTTACAAAATCCTTCAAAACCCTTGTACCCACAATGAGTTTTCTAACTCTAAACAAACACAATACTCCCTCATAGCGAGCCCTTATCTAAACTATGTATAACCATATTTATTATCATATTAAATATATTATAGATACTAAAAATAAAATTATTGAAATTAAAATATTTTGTTTTTTAAAATAAATTTTGAAACAACATTATTTTTACAACATAGGAAGCAAGTATCTTTTGGCAAATTATATGGTACTACTATAGTACTATCATGCTATTATACCCAACGTGAGTTTTATATATGGAGTAGGTTTAATTAGTGGTTCCCACTTTTTTTTTTTAATTGATGCGGTTTGTCTAGATTTTATTTCCTCACGCGCACTTTGATACCCAACTAATCATATTCTATATATAAAGCCTGTTTTTTCGTTTTTAAATACTGCATTCATTCAATTTACCAAATATCGTTTATATAGTTCCTTTTTTCTTCTCGCCAAATTGATCTTCAACTACTGCAGATTGTTCGGATTCTAGGTATTTCAACTTATAATTGTTATTTTTGTGATCGGATCGCAGGTATCGTTCGTTTTTTGTTGTTTTTGTTGCTGAAGTTATTGCTCTATTTTTTTCCCTGATATTTTGCTTTCTCGATCGTTTATAATGGAGAATTGTGATCTCGTTAGTAAATTTGATCGATCAGATTGCAGGTATGGTGGCTGTTTTTCTTATTTTTGTTGTTAAAGCTATATGTTCTTCGTTCTTTTGTTATATTTTGATTTCTCGTTATTATTTCATTTAGAATGGAGATTTGTGGTCGCTTTAGTAATGTTGATCGATCGGATGATGATTTGTTCGGAAGCGATTGTAATGTGTTGAACGGAGAAGGTATTTCGATTTGTTTTATGATGTTGCGATGATTTTTTATTTGATAATTTGTGGAGATACAATAGAACCTGAATATTTGTTCTGTGTTTTGGACGTGCAGTGAATTTTTCTGGAGGAGATGATAATCGATTGGATGAGAGTTCTGTTTTGAACGATGTTGTTGTTGTTTTTTATGAAGGTTAGTTATGAATTATATAAATGAAAGTGTTAGTTGATATAATATTGAGATATGGTTGATATAAGTGTATCGTTATTGGTTAGTATGTATATTGTTACACGTTTTTTATGATGTAAGGTTGAGTTATAGTTGATATAAAGTAACTTTTTGTATGATATAATCTTTTTTTGTTAAATATGTAGGCAAGAAAATATCCAAACTTATTGATAATGCTCTATAAGAAAGTGATGTTATTGCTTCCGGTGAAGATAATAGTTTAAACTTACGTTAATTGTTATGTTATGTGATTCTATATTTTTTTTATATTAACTGTTTTTTGTTTATAGGTTCTGGAGTATTGGTTGATGAGTCAAACAAATATTTGGTTGGTGAGATTGTTAAGAACGAGAAAGCTACTTTCGATTTATATAATCAGCATGCTTTTAGATTAGGATTTAGTATTAGAAAAGAAAGAGATCGTAAATCAAAACTTTCTGGAATCAGATATTGGAAGAGGTATGAATGTAGTAGACATCATTCTTATTCAGAGATCGCTTCAGTTTATATGTACATGATATACAACAAAGGAAAGATGATTATATCATTTGATACATAAGTTTATATAAAGTAAAACATGAGTTTATATAATGTGAAACATGTGTTTATATCAATAAAGCAAGGGTTATATCATGTGTACATGGGTAAATATTTGATTACATCGTTGAAAAAAACGAGTTTATATCAAGTAGAATGTGAGTTTATATCATGTAGAGCATGTGTTTATATCAATATAACAATGATTAATATCATGTATAAAGAGTAAAAATTTGATTAATAGTGTTTGAATAGAGTTTATATCAACAAAAAACATGAGTTATATCATATAGAATATTATTTTATATCAACAAAAAAATACAATACAGTAGTATTTTATATCAACCATATATCTGATAAAAATAATAGTATTTCATATTAACTGAAATTGTGTTTATTTCAACCAACATTAAGAATTATATCTACACAATAGTATTTTATATCAACCAAAACACCAAAAAAAGATTTAAAGCTATTAAAGATTATGCATTTAGAATTGAGGAAAATGTGAAAAGAGATAAAAAATGTAAGAAGTAAAGAATTTCATTTCATAAAACTCATCTATGATGTTGTCATTTTATAGAATGCTACTCTATGTGATAAACATACGAGATATTGTAGATAAAAGAATTACTTGATATTCATTATCACAAAATATATCTATATAAAACTATGAACATGATAACCTTACCACTCAAATGCATCATTATCACTCCAAACATCATTATCACTCCATATGTTCACTGATCGCGGAATTCGAAACACTCTAATTAAGGCGAGTACAATAACATCGTACTACTATAGTAGTACTGTATATGAATTGGTATCGTTTGGTTTATGAAAAAGTCCTAATTCTATATTATTACAGTTAATGCATATGATTTAACCCTGATATTATTACAAAGATTATACGCATAATTTATATATAATCTATAATTAAAAAACAAAGGTAGATTTAAATAATAATAATAATAAACAGTTTTTAATACATGTGCTATCTTGTTTTTTTTTTTAAATATTTTATTTGATGAAATCACAATTTTGATTGAGGAATTATGATAATTTTATATTTTTAGTCAAATTAACCTAAAAAAATTTGAACAATTTTAACCTATCAATTTGTATTTTTATAGATTAAAACTGTTAAAATTTAAAAAATATCTTAATATTTTTAGTTTCACTTATAAAAAAATAAAATGAATATAAAAATTGTAATTTTTCTATTTTGTTTAAACATAATTAGTTGTAGTGGGTCATAGGAGGATTATTCTTAGGACAGCAATGTGATTCCATACTGTCAAAATTCTTAATGATTTGCTCCAAAAAGTCATACCTTCAATTTAACTTATAATTTAGATCTAACATAGAAATGGTGCTCATTCGAAGCTAAGTAGCTGGCCACCCCTAGCTCCTTTCACCATCCTCACTCACAAAATAGTCTGGTTCTGTACTTTTAGAATATATATATATATATATATATATGCAAAAGTTTCAAAAAAAAATCTATTTAGACATTTTGATGACAACTTTCTTTTTTCTTTGTTTTATGTGATTTTTTGTCAACCATAGCCGCCAGTCATCTTTGTTCAAGCGATTGATCTAGTCCCAAATTTGAAATCTATCATAACCCAACACTCTTTACTTTCTACCCATGAAAATTACAGTTAGCCTACGCAAAAAAATTATAATTTAGTGATTGACACTCTTTGTTTAAGATCAATATGTTTTGAATTCGAATCATTTAGATTTCGATCTTCATTCTTACTAGCCCAAAATGCTTAACCTAAATTACTAATAATATATGAAATTGAAACTTATGTACAAGTAGCTCAATTAGTTACATTAACGATGTGAAACACAAATCACTAATAATATATGAAATTGAAACTTATATACAAACAATTCAATTAGTACACTAATCATGTGAGACAATATTTTACAAACATAATATATATTTAATTATTAATTTAATGTATGTAATAAAACATATGTTCAAATCAAGTAATTATAAAATTTTTACAAACTGTCCACCAAGTATTTATAATTTAGCAAAAATATCAATCCATCGTGTGTATCTGGTTGTATGAAAAAAATGTTCAAAATGGAGATTATAGACATGTGAATCTACAAAAGATGGTCAACAACCAATATGTGAAAAAATTTCCCATCTAATAAGCGAAAATTTTTCCAAACAAAACAGTCTCGTCCTATCATAAATTCCCACTTAAATAAATATTCAATTGTCCTTTTCCACTCTAATTCATCTCAGCGATTGGCAGAATTAGTGTAAGACATTACACTCATGTTGTCAGAAAAACCTTGAGTATGAAAGTATATGCAATCTCGTTTATTTTGTTTGTTTTTCTTATTTGAGTATTTCATGATATGGAACTTTTTTTTATGTATCTTCGTGCATGAGACTTTATGCACCAGTAAAAAATTAGCTTATTATCACACTAAACACAAAATGTGATAATTGACGTCTATTAGTACATCAATTTATTACCTAATAGAACATTACATAATCGATGTCTCTGTAAATATGTTATTGGAACATCAAATTAAATCTTATTATGACATTTGATATAGTTGTGGTAATATATTTAAATTATGATGTAACATCCCTGCAAAGTAGGTGAATAGTTCGAGGAGATTTTCGGTTGTAAATCCTTAAATAATAAAATAAACTGTGTTTAAATAAATATAATTTAGCTTCATCATGCTTTGTTGCGAGTTTAGGAAATCAGGTGCTTTCGGGGCCTGACATATGACATCAACAAATGTAATGTATTTTTATGGGAATATAGTGACATTATTTAGTGTAATTTATATCAAATGTATTATCATATTTATTTTTTTTAGATATTAACACAATAGTAAGTGTAATTATAAACATTATAAAAAATATATAATTTTTTTATTTATATTAGCGCACTATATAATGTGATAATAATAAGGAAATTTTAGTCTCACATCGGAAAAAGAGATGAGTGTATACCACTATTTAAATAAATGAAATTTTAGTGAGTATTGAAATTCCTACTCTAAATTATATGTCACACGTCTCGCTCGTATGCGCGCGCGCCAAAATAATTTGAACTTGTGTGCGAGCGTACGCCCGCTCTTGCTGACATGAATGTCGGACCGCTCATAGGCAAAAATTGTGGGTCTAATCAACATGAGTTTTGCTTCGTTTCACAACTAATTACAACATTTACATATTTCACAACGCACATTTTATTAAAACATTTACATATGTTATAATATATTTAGATCATGGTCTAATAAAACACTTTTAAGCACGTATCTTGACATTTTATGGTGTTTCAATAGCTTTTAAACTTATTATCACGACACCATATAAGGACACTAAAATTTCATGCCACGGTAACCTAAAATGTGACAAATTATTATATATTAAGATATTTTCACATGTGTTAATGAGCCAAATTTGTACCAGTGATACCTTCTCATAACAATTGAAAATTTTATACTACATTAGAAAATTCACTTATTATATCTATTTCAAATCTGAATATATTTATATTTGAGACTCTCAGTTGGAATATTAATCACAGTTTTTCTTTTTCTTCCTTTGAAGATGAAATAAGATCTTGGATACCTTAAAAAAAAAAATTAAAAAAAGTATAGTCAGTATTACTAATATGGCTTTCTGATTTCTGAGCCCACAAACGAAGAAAAAAAAGTTAAAGTAAAGTAAAAATTCTTCAACATCACACAATTTAGATATACACCTCTTTTTGAAGATAATAATTATATTTTATTATATTACTTTAATTTAATAAATACAATTATTATTTTAAAATAAAAAAATAATTCTATACAAATCTTGAGCAATCATAATAATATCTGTAAGACTATTAAGTATGATCCTTTTTTTATTTATCACCCATTGATTACTATTTTTGTCCCCTTTTATTACAAAAATATCCTTATTATTTTTAATTAAAAAATTATAAAAAGATTAATGGTAATAAATAAGAAAAATAGGACAATAATCCCAAATATCTCTTAAACCTTTATGTGAAATTCATGGTCAAAAAACAAGAAAATCAAAATAAAAATTTGATAAATTCCATCACTAGATCTGATAAGACTTAGTAATCGTGTTACATTGGTAATAATGAAAAAGATGGTTTCACTCGGTTTACTTTCTGTGAGTTGGGACAAATATACCAGCCAGGCAATGAGAAGGACATTTCAACCAAATTTAATGGGAAATAAAAGGGGAAAGTCACCAAGCATGCTTCACTATATATGCTATATATTTATATGATTAAATCATATTTTTTCTCCCTCACATTTTCGTCAAGTAATTTTTTGGTCCTTTACATAAGAAATATGTATTTTTGGCCCTTTATATTTTTAAAATTATTATTTAGTCTCCATAATCTCTATTCTATCTACACTGTTTCAATTTTATTTATGAGTATACAAATATTTTTCAATGAAAGATATAATAGTTTAAACACTATTATATACATTAAAACATTTAAAAATTTAAATCAAGTTATGAAATCTTAAAATTGTTAATACTTATTTAGTGAATTTTAGATTAGTTATTTATAAATTTTAAATGTCTTATTTAAATTTTTAATTTTTTTTAATAATTAGATTAATATTTAAACTGTTATATTATTTATTTAGAAATATTTTGTAAATGGTAAATGAGTGGAATTGACATAATTTGAATTGAATGAACAATATGGCCAAATAATACATTTTATATGTAAGGCACCAAAATATCATTTTAAAATATAAAAAATTAAAAAAAAATTATTTAACCAAATATAAAGGACCAAAAATATAATTTAATCGAATATATATGTACTAGTTTGTAGGGTTGGGCAAATTGATTATTCGCCCCGAACAAATCTTATCCGATCCGATCCAAGTCATTTTGATCAGTTTGGGGTGGGTATCGTTTGGAGCAATTTTGCTTTGGATTAGATAAGTTCAAATTGGATCATTTTTTGGGTCGATGCGAGTTGATCCGAATTGATTCAAAACGTTTGGGTGGGTTGGGGGTGGGGGTTGTGTGGCTTGGGTTTAAAAAATTCTATACTATTTGTATGTTAAAATTCACTACTAGAATTTTGACATTTTAAAACACTTGAAAATATTTTAATAGATAATATTTGATAACATTTTATCTATGACGACGCGTACTTTTTGTGTTATCTATTTCTGTGTGGCCAAATGTGTATTGAATATAACGACGCTTTCTTATGTGACTATATACTTTGAAAGTGTGAAATTAGACTAACGTATCAAAACACAAGTATATGACATGATAAATCATCTATCATGACCCAGTTATTGGCTATCTAGTGTTATATATCTTAATATGTTAATACATAATAAAGTGTTTGGATAGAAAACCTATTGTGACAAGTTTAAATATTCATACCAATACTATAATATCATAAAATTATATAATCGAAAACATAAAAATATGTTTAAATCTATAGTAAAAATATGTTTAAATCTATAGTATATTACGTCATTTGTAAGTAAATATACAAATAGTTTTAGGCTGTTGAAATTTTGGCCTTATAATAATCTAAACTCAATCTTTCTCTTTTAATACTACAGTTAACACTCAATGATTTCATTCCTTTCTGATGTAGGACAGCAGCAGACTACTTTAAATAATAATTAATAATGTAATTATATATGTATTACAATTACACTATACATATTAATCTATTAATACCTTAACTTAATATATTAACAAATAAAATAACACTTGATTGTGTTTCTATACTTATAAAATTTTAATTACACTTGTTAGTGTTTTGATTGAAATTTTATTATAACACTTATTATTTATGTTATGATAGGATTTTATTTGATGACACATTAAAATAGTTATAACAACATTACTCTTGCAGTGTTTTAGTAGATATAAATAAATTAATATTTGATATGAAAGCCCAAAATTCTAGTAGTTTAAAATAAAAAAAAAATACTCCATTCTAGAAATAAGAGTTATATTTTTATATTTATTTAAATAAATAAAACTATTATTTTGCTAAAAAAAAATAAAAATATTGCAAATAGATCAATCGAATCAATTCGTTGTACCAAATCGAAACGAATCAAACTGGTTAGAATCGGATTAGATCGACGTATCAATTTGAATATGTTAATCTATTCCCACCCATACTAGTTTGCAAGAGTTTCTAGAAGTGTGTAATAGTTGAAAAGAATTTAATTTCATAGAACCATAAATTTAGTTAGTTATTGGGGAGGAGAGGAAAGTGGAAGTGTATCTAGTTAGATTAGGAAAATTCTATATAGGACTACCATTTTTTGTTGGTTACTCACCTCAAAATAGAAACTTTTTTTGTAAGAAAGAGGGGTGCATGTTGTATTTGTTTTGTTTGTTTTTTTTTTTTTTTCTCTCTTCTGTGCGGCACTGGTTTTTTTTCTTTTCTTATTCTCTCATGATGCGCTTCCTTTTTTTTTTTTTATACACATTCAGTATTATTTTTTTTAATGTTTTCAATTTTGTTTAAAAAGTTATCAAAAATAATTTTTTTCATTATTTATTTTATAATTTAAAATTTTTTTAAAACTATTTGATTGACTTAAAAATGAGATTATATCAAAACAATTATATACAAGATTTCATCTCATGCAAATATTAATTTCATATCAAGCAAAAATAGGGTTAGCTTTCTTTACAAGAACATGTATGTTTTATTGATATGAAACCCTACTATACATGATATAAAAATCATATTTTGTTTGATATGAAACTATATTTTGTATGATATGGACAATTTGTTTGCTTTCATATGAGAACATGTGCGTTGTATTGATATGAAACTCGAACATGTTATGTCTGATATGAACTTATGTTCAGTATGATATGAACCATTTGTTTATTTTCATATAAGAAGTTGTATGTTGTATTGATACGAAACCCGACTATGTAAGATATGAAACCATGTTATGTCTTATATGATTTTATGTTCAATATGATATGAACCATTTGTTTACTTTCATATAAGAATCTCTATGTTGTCTGTTTGATATGAAACTATGTTATGTTTCATATAGGAACCTCTATGTTGTATTGGTATGAAAGTATGTTACGCATTATATAAAACCATGTTCTATCTAATGTGAAACTATGTTTTGCATGATATAAACCCTTTGTTTGTTTCCATATAAGAATTTATTTGTTGTAGTGATATGAAAGTATGTTATACATAATATGAAATGATCTCATATGAAACTATGTTTTGTATGCTATGATTTTTTTTTTTAAACTTTCATATATGAATTTTTATATTGTATTTAATATGAAAGTCTGCTTATCATATGAAATCATATTTTATATGATATGAATTTTTAAAATAAAAAAATTAAACTGTTTAATGTAAAAAAAATATAAGAATAAAAATTATATATAAAGTAGGATTTTTTAAAAAAATTATGAATTAAAAAATATTGATTACAAAAAAATTTTTGTAAAAAAAAGGCTGCTGGTGCCTGATGAAAAGAAAAAGAAAGAAGGAAAAAAAAAAAAAAAAAAAAAACATGCGGGTCTGTTGAGGAAAAAAAAAAAAAAAAAAAGTAGTTAATATCAAAAACTCACTTTTACTAATATATCAAATACCCCTTTGAGGTATGAATAATATCAAAGACCCCATTTACTAATTATTATATTAATTTCCTTTAATTAAAATAAATATATATAGACAACTTTGCCCTTTATCAAAGATTAAGTTACAATCACTTAAAATGTTGCTTTTCGAGGAAAGCCACCGTCCTCAACCCATTAATCGTTCCGTTGGCGGCATCGGCGGTAACTTCAACCTCCTTCCAACATCTCCTCCACAATTTCCAAATGGGGCTCCTCTGCCTCCCTTCTTCCTAGGAGAGCTATACTTTGACAGTAGGTTACATGAGTTGAGTGGGACGAAGGTGACCCTGAAGAAGCCATTGTTGGTGCTGAAGAAAACTAAACACGTCTGCTCCGACGAGGGTGATAACAGGGATATTGATGAAGATGGGAGTGATTTGATTAGGTTGGGAGATTGTATCAATCCATTTGATGAGATCACAGAGCTCCAAGCTTACATTAATGGCAGCCGCAGATTGGAATGGGAAGAAGATTTACATTTACAGTACTAAAATGAAGCCAACTTTAGATTTTCTTTCTATTTATAAATTAACGAGGGCAGCTACTGTCTTTTGGATTCTTCATCAGTTGCTTAGAATATGAAATTCTCTGCTTAATCCAAGAATTAATGCATTATTCCCACGTAAGATATATGTTATCCGCGACTATGAAGCAACCATCCGAGCAAATTAATGGCAGGCGCTGATTGGAGTTGGAAGAAGAGGTTAATAGGGTTAGCGATTTGGGTTTTTAGTCATTTATGTTTTTAGTCATTTATTCTAAATTTAATTAATGAAAGGAGGTTTTTGATATTTCTCATACTTCAAGAGGGTGTTTGATATATAAGTAAATCTCATAGGGGTTTTTGATATTAACCAAAAAAAAAATATCGAGTTAGAAGACGAGGGCGAGGGGGGAAAGAAAAAACACACACACAACTTTCTATTTTGGGGTAGGAAAATGTATCCCTTACTTCCACCATATACCAGTTGAGCTATATCACAATTTTTATTTTTTATTTTATTTTATTTTTCTAAGCTACATCACAATTAATTGATGACGATCGAAGTTTCAGTGAGGGTTTTTAAATGATGATTGGGCTCATTTTACAGAGGGTCACTTTTCTTTCCTTCATATTTTCCCTATAGATGGGGAACAAACAAAATGGGACTTACTATTTGTATCATGAATTTGCTATTCGTATCATAAAAATAAAAATAAAATGACCAAAATGCCCTTATGAACAAAATTCTTGATAAATTGACAGATTTTATGTCAAAAAACGGGGCAAAATTACGTTTTAATCTCAAAAAAACGCAAGGTAAAAACGTTTTGGACATACAAAATTTACCCTTAATTGCGTTTTTATATGTAAAAAACGCCAAATGAGTGCGTTTTTTCATGTCAAAAATGCAAAAATGTGATGTTTCCACCATGGTTCGCTCGTTAAAATGGTGCGTTTTTTACAGTAAAAAACGTCAAAATGTGAAGTTTCCACCATGGTTCGCTCGTTAAAATGTTGTGTTTTTGACATGTACAGAAGTTCAAAAACGTTTACATACATTCATGTGAATTGGATGTAAAACTCATACACAACAACTATCCTAAAATCAAATCCAGATAAATTCTTAACTTAAAAACATTGTTGGATCATTCAGTTGACGGCGAAAGAATATTTAGCAAGCGAATCATCACGATATGGTAAGTTTCCGTACCTTAAAGTTATATAAATTTTAGGAAGCGGCCAAAAAAAGTCATTTTTGAGTGTTTCCGACATGCATTATATAAAAAGTGTTGCGTTTTTGACATGCATTATATAAAAAGTGATGCGTTTTTTACATGCATTATATAAAAAATGTTGCGTTTTTTACATGAATTATATAAAAAAGGCTGCGTTTTTGACATGCATTATATAAAAAGTTGTGCGTTTTAGGTAGCTGAAAACCACATCTGGGTGCGTTTTTGACTGCATGAAATGCACTGTGATAGCGTTTTTCTTGGAAAAAACGCTCATTTGTAGCGTTTTTAGCTGGATGAAACGCGAAAAGGTAGCGTTTCATGTTGCATGAAACTTCAAACTGTTGCGTTTTTTATTGCAAGAATCATAACTGTGCTGTAATTTTAATTAATCTGTGTATTCACCTACAGGCTGACAATGATGATTACGATGAGGATGAGGTGTATGATGATGATGAGGAGGCGGAGAATGAAGAGGAGGATGACGATGAAGAGGAGGATGTAGATGACAATGAGGCGGATAATACTCAAGGGGAGCCGGTGGAACTTGAACCTGGCGCAGATTTGAGTGGATATTTCAAGATTGACAGAGAGTTTCGAACTATTGGCAAGGCTTTGAAATATTGCCAGAAAATAGCTAAGAGGCTGAAGTTTGTAATTACAAAGAGGGGAGGTAACCAAGGATTTGCGACGTACTACTTCTCGTGCAAGCGATGGAGAGATCCTGCCAAAGCCCCTCTCCCAACTAGACGAAAGAATACAAGAAGGAGCGGCACTAATTGCCCCTTTAGGTTGACTTGTAAGCGGATTGATTTAGGACGTCACAAGGTTTATACAAACCCAGGCGCAGCGTCAACTCACAATCACACTGGTATTTCATTATTTGCGCATAATATTAATTAAGTTGATTGATGTGTTGTATGTATTAATTGTTATTATAATTAAATGTGATTTACAGGTATAATGTATCCATATGGTCACAGACAGTTGAGCCATTTTACAAAGGATTCAAAGGCTGTTGCTGAATTTATGCTTCGTTCGAATGTTAAGCCAAAGTGTGTTTGGGAAGCTGTGAATAAACAGTTTCCCGATTCCCAGGTACCAATCAAATCTGTGTACAATTTGAAAGGAGAGATGAAGACCGCCGGATTGGAAGGTAGGAATATTGGGCAGCAATTTATTCATTTGGCTGAGGAGAAGCAGTACTATCTGAAGATTCTGAAGGATGCGAACACTGATGATATCACACATGTCTTCTTTGCACATCCAACATCAATTCAGATGTTCAACAGATGGTATTGGGTGGTTGGGATTGATTCTACCTACAAGACCAACAAGTACCAAATGCCTGTCGTCGAGATGGTAGGTATGACTCCTACAAATAAGAATTTTAATATTGCATTTGCTATTGTTAGGAATGAGAAACAGGATACATATGACTGGGTAATGAGGAACTTGAGATTTTTGCTGCCGGCTAGTTTGTCACCTAGTGTGATTGTGACAGATAGGGAGTTGGGCCTGTTACAGCCGATTAAGGATCATTTTCCCGCTTCACATCACTTGTTATGTTTGTGGCATATTGGGCGTGATGTGAATGCGTGGTTGGAAAAAAATGTTGGGAGGAGAAACAAAAATTTAGCATGTGATATTCATGACAACTGGTGGAAGAAAATCATTAAGGCTCCGACAGTAGAGGAATTTACTCGTTTATTGCAGAATTTCAAGGTTAAGTACACTCTCCTCGAGCCGTTGGCTGTTGAATATCTAGAGACTACATGGCTCATTCACAAGGAGAAATTTGTTCGAGCCTGGACCAATCAATTTCTCCACTTTGGTAATACTTCCACTAACAGAGTAGAGGCTTCGCATGCGGCTATGAAAGATTGGCTTAATTCTTCCACCAATTCCCTTGACACTTTGTTCACAAAGATTGACTCTCACCTCAGCTACTTGTACCCTCACATCGGGTTAGTTTACTTATTTAATTGTTTATAGCATATGTTATTTAAAGTCATATAATTCATTTTTGGTATGCTTCTATTTATTTAGATGTTTCAATTAATTTTATTTTTAATTGACATTATTATAGAGGCTCTCTTGAGGCTTCCATCTCCACGACTCAAACAAGTATGCAGGGATATCCATACTGTTATTTGAACAAGTACGTGTCACACCATTGTTTGAAGTTGGTTAGGAAAGAAGTTCGGCGGAAGAATAAGTTGGGAGGCCTTGTACTTGAGCGATGTGGATGTGTGCCCAAGGTGACACGTGGGATTCCCTGTGCTTGCGACATATTCAAGGCACAGTCATTGCCTGAATATCCCTTACTTCCACACGTGCATGAGTTTTGGAAGAGGCTGACCATTGTGCCATCACATGGTGATGCGAATTACATTGATGAGGACATCATGTGCATTTTTAAATTATGAACTTTAATATTATTCAATTGAATTGACAATTTTTTTTTTTGAAGAAATATTTGGAGTTGATATATTTGTTTGTTAAGGTATTTCAACGAGGAAGTAGTCCCCACCGTATCTACCAGTCCGTCTTTTTTGGCCCGGCTGTTGAATAGGGCGTACGTAGAGCAGATGTACCCTGACATGGCCAGTGTTGGAGAGCCAGGTACCTCGGGACCCCAAAGGGGGCGACCACCAAATAGATTACATCATTCTGTTATGCGCGAGTGGAGTTCACGAGAAAGAGCGACACGTGGCCGCCGTGGCAGGTGCCGTTCAGGGTCATCCGGTCGATCAACAGGTAGATCACACCGCATTCATACAGGTTTTGATGGTGAGCCTCCATTAAGGACAGGTAAATAAGTCCTTTAATTTAGTCAATTAAATAAATAAATGATGAAGGTTTGTGTTTATTTAATGTAACATAATTACTTAACAGGGCCTGGTGGAGACATTCAGTGTGTGCCAGCATTTTTTCAGCCTTATTGTACAGGGTGGTCAGATGTAAATGGGGATGGCCATTGTGGTTTCTGAGTAATTTCGACGTACCTATTTGGCCACGAGAAATATTGGAGGTTAGCTCGCAGGTCATTGGGTGGAGATATTACGAGCCACCCGGACAGGTATAGGGGTGTATTCCAATCACTGGAGTTGCGTCCCCCCGATGGTGATTTTGTGGCCATGGTACTTAGGCGAATAAATTTCGAAGGCACTGATTGTGGTGAGCAGCATTGGATGGCTACACCTACGGATTTGTTCCCTCTCGCCACTTATGCAAATGCACTGGTAATACAGTTTGACCGTACTCGTTCAGATGGAAATTATTCTGTATTACCTTTGTATTGCTCTACTGGCGACACACAACCTGAAAGGGTGATAGCGCTTGCCCTTGTAAATGGGAACCATTATGTACGCGTAGATGTGGTCGATGAATGCCCTATCCCGCCGTTGAGCTTTGTTTGGCACCATCAGCGTCATGCTGACAGTGTAGGTGATTGGCCACAAAATTTAGAAGCTAGATTTAATGCTTGGAATGCACTCCGTGATGGATAGGATGTATATCGTCATGTGACATATGTTTTATTATTATTATCTTGTGTTTACCAATATTTATTTTGGGTTTTGAAGAAATACACGTATAAAAATACAACATATATATGAAGAAGACAATAAAATATAATCAGCAAAATAATAATATAATTTTTGGATAATGTATACAAAAATAGTACAATAAAAAAATCATATCGAACGGTCGAACTCATCCTCTAGATCTGCAGTACGAGGTGCGAACTGATCGTACAAATCAGGAACGCTCTCCCGTACTACATCTAATAATGCATGATGTAGCTGACCATACTGACCCATCCACTGCAAATATATAAACAATATATTAGTTTCACTTGAACATAATTTAACAAATAAAATAAATTACATTAATTAACATGAAAACTTACAAACTCTGAGGCGGCGCGACGTGGTCGAGGAGGCTCTATAGCAGCATGGGGATCCGGGGGAAGTACGCGCTGACGTGATCGGGGACGAAACCACTCTAAATAGCCATCGACCGCAGCACTCCGAGGAACAGCGCCACCTGTCCGCTGTCGGCCAGCGAGGGAAATACCCATGGAAGACGTGCCGAACTCCTCCCAAGCAGACTCTGCATACTTAACGGCATGTCGTACCACGTACGGTCTCCCTGAGTATCCGCGGTAGGTGTCCCGGCCCGGACGGATGAAGCGCGATGGAATCCACTGGACATACCCAAGCTGGCGGACGCATCGGTCTGGCATGTAAGGCTCGATGTAGTCCCTGTACGCAATAAGTCCACGGTACAGGGTCCTCGGCGTCCGCGAAACGGCGTCCCGTCCGTATGGCATCCAAGTGACCTTTGGAAAGTAGTTAATAATTATGAATAATAAAATATATAAAATAGATTAAATCAAACTATATTTGGTGAAATTTATAACTATTTACTAACCATGTCGGCTGTCATCTCGTCCAGCGCAAGTCGTATGGCTGCCAAGCGCTGCTCTGTGGCCCGGTGGTGGTCAATGGCCCACCTCGCTGCACGTGGCTGAGCGGCATGTAATGGAAGGGGCAGAGGGTGGGGTCTGAAATCAGGAAAGTGCTCGTAGATCCATGACTGTAATAGAGTCATGCATCCAGCGACTGCCTGCGTCCCGTGACGACTCGCGCACCCTAGATGGTGATACAAGTACGCAAGTGTCGCGGTGCCCCATGCCTCCTGGCCAATCTGGTCCAGCCCCTTCCTAACCTGTACAACAGGGGCTGGCATAAACTTATTAGAACTTTTGTCTGTAAACAGACAAGTCCCAATAAGGCTCCATACTAAAACAGCAACGTCCGAATCATCCCTGGCCCGCTGCATACACCGCTCGATCACCCGCTGCGTAGAAAATCCGCCATTCCTATACAGCTCCCCGTCTATACGCTCCTCAGGAGGAATCTCTAGCAACCCCCTCGACCATGACAGAACGGTAGCCGACGGTGTAACCTCGGTGATGAGTCGACCATCGACTGGAATCCTCAAAATCTCCCACACATCGTGTAGGAGGATGGTCATCTCTCCGAAGGGGAGGTGGAACGAATTCGTATCCGGCTGCCACCTCTCCAAAAATGCATTGATGAGAGGCTCATCAATGCTCCGGTGCATAATGCGGGGCAGGTGTCCAAGGCCTGTCCCGCTCAAGATCTGCGCACCCTCGACCGTCATGGAGCCGATCCACCTCTCAAACAGGTCGTACATGCTACCCCTATTGTGAACTCTAAGGTGGTATCTAGTAGGCACCCCCTCCTGCCAATATCTAGATACCACATCCCTAAAAAGCTAGGGATGAGACTATCATCTATAGGGCCCCCCTCAATGGGCCCTGTAACTATCCAACTCCGATCCTCCCGCGCGCGCTTCCTAGGGGGAACTATATCGACAACATATATATATAAATATATAAGTAAATTAAACGTATAGCGTAAACAAAAAACGTAATTAAATATAGTTAATTAAAACTAAGTACACATAATTAAAATAAACAAATAAAAACATACATAATGTATATCAAATACATATACGAATTAAAATAATTACTGAACTACATAAAAAAAGCACAATTTAAGTCAAGCAATAACAAATTCTCATTTTATGAACAATTAAATTAAATCAATTATTTATTAAAAATACTAATACAATTAAATTAAAACGCGTACCTGCAGCAGGATCCACCTCCTCGAACTGTCCGTGGTCCGGATTCCTATACCGGATCGTCCTCTCAGCATGTGGGTGAGAAGGGTCACCTCCGTAGGTATACCCCTCACCCTGGTCCCCTAGTGGCCGTCCACTCCCACTAGCGTCCCCCTGCCGTGACTGCTCATGGGGACGCTCAAACTCCTCCTCATGCCCAAACTGCTCATCCTCACTCGCATCAGTGTCATCGGAATCAGTAGTATCGTAATACTCATCCCTCAACTGAAATGAGGAGTCATCGCCACCTACCCGTTCATCACGACCTCCCCGTCCTCCCTCGGATATAACAATCCCACCTCCCCGTCTACCACCACCTCCCCTAATAACTGGCACCTTCTGCCTCCTAGCAGAAGCTGTGGGACGCTGCCTATCGCCTTGTGGCTTTAACTTAGCGCCACCCTAAATAAATAAACGAATAATTGCATAAATAAATAAATAACTAAATAAAACGAAGCAATTAAATATATAAAATACGATAAATCAATTTAAATCAAATTATGGGTGGGGGTCGTGTGCGATACCCAAAACGCCGACAGCCGGCGTTTTGAGATGCTCAAAACGCCGGCCGTCGGCGTTTTGGGTATCCCAAAACGCCGGCCGTCGGCGTTTCGGTATACCCAAAACGTCATCGGCCGGCGTTTTGGGTATCAAAAACGCCGGATGTCGGCGTTTTGGGATACCCAAAACGCCGGCGGCCGGCGTTTTGAGTATCGAAAACGCCGGCCGATGGCGTTTTTGATACCCAAAAAACCGGCCGATGGCGTTTTGGGTATACCGAAACGCCGACGGCCGGCGTTTTTCGGGTCTGAAAACGCCGGCAGATGGCGTTTTCAGACCCGAAAACAGCAGATCTGCCGAAAAAAATACAGAAAAAATGCTGAAAAAACTCAAATTCAAAACGATTTTTACCCTGTTTATCAGTGGACCTTTGCCCGCTCCGTGCTTTCGTGATTGTTCGCCATCTCCTCCGTCCATGATTTGCGTTTTTGGCCGGCAAAATCTATCCCCTTTTGCGTTTTTTGAACTGATTTTTTGAGAAAAAAATTGACCTAATGAAGCTGCTGCCGATTTGGGGGTTTTATGATTTCTGCCCGTCGAAAACGCCCCAAATCGGCGAGCGAGCCGCGGACGAAACGCCGCATTTTGGCGTTTCTTCCGTGGCCCAAACGCAACGCTTTTGCATTTTTTACGGGACAAAAACGTAATTTTGTTGCGTTTTATGTGGTTAAAAACTTACTGTTTTGACGTTTTTAAGCATCAAAAACGTCATTTTACTTAATTTTTACATGTAAAAAACGTTTTTCCTTGCGTTTGTGTGTATGGTAAAAACGCATTTTTGCTGCGTTTTTACACAGTACTTAGTATTTTCTACTCATTTTCCATTATAAGGGCATTTTGGTCATTTTATTATTATTTTTATTTTTTTTTGTGATACGAATAGCAATTTCATGATACAAATAGCAATCCAGAAACAAAATTGGAGCGACGATTCACTCCAGAACTATAACCATTTTAATATACTAGTCACCCAAATCACTGTTCAATCTATTGTAAAATAATAACTTTAGAAATTTATCTATTTTTACACAATATTATTCTATATTTAAAAGACAGATATGTCTCATTAATTAAATTTAATTAATCTTTAATTGGCCAAAGAGAATAGTCTATTGTACGATAACTATTTTCATACACTGGATTACTATTTGTATAACTAAATTGTTATTTGTATAATTAAATTGCTATTTGTATAAAAAAAAATCAAAATATCTATGAAATGACCAAAAGAGCCTTTTGAAGAAAAAAGTTAGAAAATCGCTAAGTACATGTACACAAACGCAGGAAAAAATGTTTTTGACGCAAAAAAATTAGTACCGATGACGTTTGAACATAAAGAAAACGTTAAAAACCTCCGATGAAGTGAATAAAAAATGCATCACTTTAACGTTTCATGTTACGTCAAAACGTTAAAATGGAGCGTTTCAGCCTTTGCTCGCTCGTTAAAATGGTGCGTTTTTTACTGTTTCGGTGTAAATACTGAGAAAACGATTAAAACGCATCACTTTTCATATTCTCCAAATATTATTTCAAAGCTTCTCTAGCGTATTTCCATTTCTAACTCGAATTTGAAAGGATTTCTGGCAAAAAAACACACAAAATGGATGGAGGAGATGGCGAATCATCACAAAGACATGGCGCGAGCAAAGGTCCAATGATAAACAAGGTAAAAATTCTTAAGTTCACCAATATTTTTTGTTAATTTATTTGCTGCCGATAAACATCACGAACTTGCGATTTTTCATGTTAAAAACGTTGCTGTTGTGCGATTATTAGTTAGAAGTAGCTTTTATGATGCGTTTTGTTGTTTTAGAAACATTTTTCTGTCGTGTTTAGGTATATTATAAACATCATTGTATGCGTTTTGGCATAATGAAAACGCAAAATTGCTACATTAAAGGTTAAGCAAAACGTAATTTGGTAACGTTCGGACAAACACAAACATTGCCCGATGACTTTTCGTTATAACCAAACGTAGTAGTTTTGCATTTTTGAGCAAGTCAAACGCACTGTATTAACGTTTGACTGATGCATAAACGTAATTACAGTGCGTTACTGTATCGGTCAAACGTTAAAATAGTGCGTTTGACTTACTGTCAAACGTAAAAATGGTACGTTTTATGCGATTTTCACTTATTTTTGTATTTTTAATTTCACATATTATGTTTATATTATAAATGCTTATGTTTAAATGTTATTTAGGGTGGCGCTAAATTAAAGCCACCCGTGGATAGACAACGTCCCACAGCTTCTGCTAGAAGGCAGAAGGTACCAGTTAGGAGAGGAGGAGGTAGAGGGACAGGCGAGGTCGCCATGGAGGCGGTATCATTATTGGAGATGGAGGGCGAGGAGGTGGAGGTGGAGGTGGAGGTGGAGGTCGCGGAGGTGGCGGTTGAGGTGGAGGTGGAGGAGGTGGCGGTGGAGATGACTCCTCATTTCAGTTGAGAGATTATGATACTACTGATTCCGATGATACTGATGATAGTGTTGACGAGTCTCGTGAGCTACAGGAGGAGGCGGAGCAGTCGCAGCAGGAGGAGGCGAGTGAGAGTGGTCGCCCACACAATGATCAGGGTGAGGGGGATACGTATGGAGGTGACCCTTCTCACCCACACGCTGAGATGATCATCCGTTACAGAAATCCAGGCGACAGACAATTTCAGCAGGTCGATCCTGCTACAGGTATATGCTCGATTAGGATAAATGAATTTAAATATTATTTATTTACTTATTTAATTTGAATAAATATTTGTTTGAATTTAATTGTTGATTTAATTTGTTTATTGCTTCGTTAATTGTTTATTGCTTAATTAATTATTTATTGAATTAATTAGTGATTTTGTTTATTAACTTAATATTAAAGTTTTTATTTAATTGTTTATTTGAATTTAATAGTTGATTTAATTTTTTATTTAATTATTTATTTGATTAATTGATTTAATTGCTTATTTAATTGATTATTTAATTAATTATTGACTTTGTTTATTTATTTACTTAATATTAATATTCTTAATTAATTGAATATTTGATTAATTGATTTAATTTGTTATTAAATTATTTTTTGATTAATTGATTTAATTTTTTATTTAGTTGTTTATTTAAATTGATTTAATTATAATTGATTTAATTTGTTATGTAGTTGTTTATTTTAATTGATTTAATTATTAATTGAATTAATTTGTTATTTTGTTGTTTATTTAATTGATTTAATTATTAATTGAATTAATTTTTTATTTAATTGTTTATTTTGATTGATTTAATTATTTAATTTGTTATTTAATTGATCATTTGATTAATTGATTTAATTGCTTATTTAATTGTTTGTTTTGATTGATTTAATTTGTTAAGTTGTTATTTAATTAGTTACTTGTTAAATTAGTTATTATTTATATATATTTATATGAGTTTTATATTTTGTAAATTTAGTTCATCCTAAGAAGTGCGTTAAGGATGACAGGAGTTGGTTGGTTACAGAGCCCGTTGATGGGGCACTATAGATGACAAATTGATTCCTAGTTTTTTAGGGCATGTGGTATCTAGGTATTGGCAGGCGGGGGAGCCTACCAGATATCATCTTAAGTGCCACAATAGGGGTAGTATGTATGACCTTTTTGAGACTTGGATTACATCCATGACTGTAGAGAGTGCACAGATTTTGAGCGGGACGGGCCTTGGACACATTCCCCGCATTATGTATAGAAGCATTGATGAGCCTCTCATCAATGCTTTTATAGAGAGGAGACAGCCGAATACGAATTCATTACACATGCCATTTGGAGATATGACCATCCTACTGCACGATGTGTGGGAAATTCTGCGTATCCCCGTAGATGGTCGCTTGATCATAGAGGTTACACCGTCGTCCACCGTACTATCCTGGTCTAGAGGGTTGCTTGAGATTTCTCCAGAGGAGCGACTGGAGAAGGATTTGTACACCAATGGTGGCTTTTCGACGAGAGTGATCGAGAGGTGCATGGAGCGTGCCAGGGACGATTCCGATGTGGTCTCTCTTGTGTGGAGTCTTATTGGGACTTGTCTGTTTACAGACAAGAGTTCCAATAAGTTTATTTCAGCCCCTATAGTGCAAGTGAGGAAGGGGATGGATCAGGTTGGACAGGAGGCTTGGGGCACAGCGACACTAGCATTTTTGTACCATCATCTAGGTTGTGCGAGTCGACACGGGACATAGAGCATGACAGGGTGCATGACTCTGCTACAGTCATGGATTTACGAGCACTTTTCGGATTTTATATCCCACCCGATGTCTCTCCCATTGCATGGTACACAGGCTAGTGCATTGAGGTGGACAGTCGACAGCCATCGTGGTACAAAGCAGTGCTTGAGCTCTATTAGGCGTGCGCTGGACAAGATAACCGCTGATATGGTAAGTAAATATGTATAAAATATAAATATTATAATTTTGTTTAATCTATGTTTTATATAATTTATTATTTAAGTATTTGCAAAATATGTTTAAAGGTTACCTGGATGCCAGACAATCGCGACACTATAGCGAGGACTCCGAGGTCCCTGTACCGAGGCCTGATTGCTTACAGGGATTACATTGAGCGTTATATGTGAAGGAAAACTGAACAAGCCCGGGCTAAATCGAAAACCTCACTTTCGTGCAATGCATTCCAGAATCGGAAGCTTTCGACCAAGCTCAGGCTCAAATTAGTTTACCCATGAATGGATCTAGGCTTATACTTATTTAATTTATTAATCGGGACACAAAAAATTAAATCTTTAATTAAAGCGGAATTTAAAGATTCTACCTTTTGTAGCGAAGTCCCTTGCCTAAAGAAAAACCAAATCTTTGACGCAACTTCCACAAGAAATCCGAAAAATATCTCCAATACGAACTCCGAAATAGTGTGGGCTATTGTCTACGGAGTTACCCACGGCAAATCGAGAAAGCCCAAGAACCTTGCTTCACAAGAAAATCAAAAAAACTGCCCTGAGCAACTAAGAACAGCCGCCAGTTTTTTTCTTCTCAATCGGACAGCCGACTAAATAAACTACCAAGACCCAGCCACGATCTGCACAGCAGGCTCACGGATCACCGACCAAAAAAGGAAGAGATCAACGTAAGGTGACTGCTGGATCCGCACCCTGAATCCATAGTAGTTGTCGGTCAAAAAAAAAAACTGCTGCTGTGTGCTTGTCGGTAAAAAAAAAACTGATGCTGTGTGCAGCGAAGAAAATAAACACAGCAGCGGCGGATAAACTTAAAAAAAAAACCGGCGGCCTTCCAAAATATATAATCAAGCTGCTCTAAAATCAAATGGGCTGATTTCCTTGTTGAAGAAGAAAGCTATCCTAGTCGACTTCGAGAGAAAACTTGACGAGGAAGACACAGTTCTCTCTCTAGACTAGACTTTCTCTTTCTAGCCTTAAATTGGCTGCCAAGTTTCTTGGGTTTTGTCTTGCCCAATAAGTTGTATTTATAGGGAGCTTCTAAGGAGACCTAATGGGCTCTCGAGTTAGGCCTTTAAATTTGACTTTCGTTGACCGCTAAGTCTTCCCGACTAATCAACTCCAATCAACCCATTTAAATTAATTTATTTAATCCACTTTGTTAATTTAATTTAATCGAACCCTTAGAATTAATTAATTAAAAATAGAATTAATTTCTAAATTCACTTTGTCGATTAAATATTAATTAAACCTTTCGGATTAATTAATTTACCTTGTCGATTAGTCAAATCATAATCGGTCGTACCACTAACGGACCAATTATGGAACTACCGCTCGAAAACGACTTTACATCGCGCCATTATATTTTATTCTATCTCCCCACATTAAAGATCTAGTGCTCGTCGATTTATCAATTTACTGACAAATTAATTCACCGACTTCTTGGTTTCCGAGATTAGTACCACTCGTCCTTTTATTATACCGAACATAAAGTTCACCGGCCGGGTTTAGTATAATAACCTTACGAGCTCATCTCGGGATCACCATCAACCCGGCGAACGGGTACGTAGATTCCTCCGACTAGCAACGGCACGTAAGAAGCTAAACACCGCATACCCAACTTACCAAGGTATTGGCCTCAATTGACCTCACTCTTTGGCAAATCAAAGCACACGATATCCAACCCTCACGCCCGTCCCAATCTCGGGATTGAGAGACGGAATACTAGGACCGAATTGACTACGCCGATCAGTATAAGTCAATTCTATCCAAACTGGTCGTGCTCAATATGCCCCGGGCATATCTGTGTGATTTAAACTAGTTTAGATAAACCAATTTCCAAACCACACAATAACCTATACTGATAGTATGTTCAGACTATCTCGGTTACGAGCATACTTTTTATATATCAATACTTTAACCAATAACGGTATCTACTGTGTTTGTCGACACCCTGTTATCTAGTTCTATGATATAAAGGAACAAATTTATACTGAAACAAAATGATATGTCATCTGTGGATATTAGTTTTTGATACAAGCCATAGTTTTTCTGTATTCAAAACTAACAATATGTGGGATCGATGTGTGCGCCAGATCGGATATGTTCAGTGGATGCCCGCTCGTTTCATCCGTCCCTGCAGGGATACTTACCGCAGTTACACTGGGAGGCCATATGTGGTCAGACACGCCGTGGAGTACACCGAGTCAGCATGGGAGGAGTTTGGGACGACATCCACCGGGATATCTCTTATAGGCAGGTAGCCTACAGGGGGGCAGTTTCTCGCAGTGCGTGCGTGGATGGGTACCTATAGTGGTTTGGAGAGCGCTCACGTTTGCGCGTCCTTCCAGTTGATCCTTTAGCTGTTATAGAGCCACCTCGACCTCGTCGGGTCGCATCAAAGTTTGTAAGTATTTGTTGCTATTTAAATTAAATTTTTTAAATTAAATTTATTAGACTTTAATTTTATTGTTTAAATATTTGTAGTGGATGGGTCGTTTTGGATAGCATCATCATGCACTCTAGATGCAGTGAGAGAGCGAGCACCGGACCTATATGCGAAGTTTGCACCTGACACTGTTGACATCGAGGATGAGTTTGAGCGGTCCATTTGAGTTATATTGTATTGTACTGTATATCTGATTCAGATTATACTTGATATGTATTATTATTTTGCATATATGTTACTTAGTTCACAACATCAAATGAAATTAAAGTTAGTACATTAGTTAAAGGAAATGACAAATTAGTTCACAACATCAAATAAAATTAAAGTTAGTACATTAGTTGAAGGAAATGGAAAATTAGTTCACAACATCAAATGAAATTAATGTTAGCACATTAGTTGAATGAAATGGAAAATTAGTTCACAACATCAAATGAAGTTAAAATTAGTACAATAATATGAATAATAACCAATATGTCACATAATAATGTAGATACTAGCCATCACGCAGTGTAATCCAATGATTATACCTATCATTCAAATTGTTTGGCAATTCTCCCACAGTTTCAGCATGACGCTGATGTTGCCAAACAAAACTCAACGGTGGGATAGGGCAATCATCCACCACATCTACACGTATATAATGGTTCCCATTTACATGGGCAAGCGATATCACCTTTTCAGGTTGCACGTCGCCACTTGAGGCATACAAAGGTAATACAAAATAATTTCCATCAGGTCGAGTTCTGCTGAGATGTATTACCAGTGCATTTGCATAAGTGGCAAGGGGGAACAAATCGGTAGGTGTAGCCATCCACTGCTCCTCACCACAATCTGTGCCTTCAAAACTTACTCGCCCGAGTACCATAGCTATGTGATCACCATCAGGGGGCATTCTCTCCAAAGATTGAAATACACCTCGATACCTGTCCGGATGGCTCGTAATCTCTCTAGTCAATGCTCTGCGAGCCAATTTCTAATATTTTTCGTGGCCAAAATGATAAGTCAAAATGACTCGGAAATCACAATGGCCATCCCCAATGACGTCGGACCAGCCAGTACAGTAAGGCTGAAAAAATTCAGGCACACAAGGAACATCTCCTCCAAAACCTGTCAATTAATGTAAAAGTAATAAAAATAACTGCATAATGTATATATACGACGAAAAAAAATAATAATATGTAACTTCAATAATGTAATTTAACATAACCAAATGCATGTTTACCTGTACGTAACGGAGAATGACCATCTGAGCCTGTCTGATTATGGTATGAGCGACCAGTCGAGCGGCCGAATGAATTTGAACGACCCCTGTCACGCCGTCCACATGTCGCTCTCTCTCGTGCTCTTCACTCGCGCATCACTGAATGGTGTAATCTATTCGGTGACCGCCCCCTTTAGGGCCGTGAAACATCTGGCTCTCCAACACTAGCCCTGTCAGGGTGCATTTCATCGACATACGCCCTATTCAACAGACAGGCCAAAAAGGACGGACTGGTAGAGACTGTAGGAACGACAGTCTCATGGAAATACCTTAAAAAGTAAATATAATAAATATAAACTATTTTTAAAAATTAATATAGATGAAATCAAATGACCATTATTTAAGTACATATATTAAAAGTACCTGATGTGCTCATCAATGTAATTCAAATCCCCCTGAGATGGCACAATGGTTAACCTCTTCCAGAACTGATGTACGCATGAGAGTAGGGGATAGTCCGTCAATGACTGTGTTTTGAATATGTCACAAGCACAGGGAATCCCGTGTGTCACCTTGGCCACGCATCTTGCTCGAGGACGGCGCCAGCCAACTTATTCTTCCTTCGAACTTCTTTCATCACCAATTTCAAACAATAGTGTGACACATACTTGTTCAGATAACAATATGAAAATCCCTGCATACTGGTTTGAGTCGTGGAAATGGAAGCCTCAAGCAATCCACTGTTATTGCGTGAAATTAAAATAAAATACACAATTAATATTAAATATTATTATAGTAAAATCAATTCTATAAACTATTGTAATTAAATATTACTATAGTGAACTAAAAAACGTAAAAAATTAAATAATTAACCTAACCCAATGTGAGGGTACAGGTGGCTGAGATGGGAGTCGATCTTAGTGAACAAAGTGTCAAGAGAATTGGTGGAAGAATTCAGTCAATCTTTCATTGCAACATGAGAAGCCTCAACCCTGTTAGTGGAAGTATTCCCAAAGTGGAGAAATTGATTTGTCCAATTTGTCCAAGCCCAAACAAATTTCTCCTTGTGAATGAGCCATGTGGTCTCAAAATAATCAACAGCCAACGGCTCAATTAGAGAGTATTTAACCTTGAACTGCTGCAATAAAATGTTAAACTCTTTTACAGTTGGGGCCTTAATAATTTTCTTCCACAGTTTTCATGGATATCACGTGCTAAGTTTTTATTTCTTCTCCCAACATTTTTTTCCAACCAAGCATTGACATCACGACTAATATGCCACAAACATAATAAGTGGTGTGAAGATGGAAAATGATCCTTAATTGGCTGCAACAAACCCAGCTCTCTATCTGTCACAATCACACTAGGTACCAAACTAGCAGGCAGCAAAAACCTCAAGTTCCTCATCACCCAATAGTATGTATCTTTTGTCTCATTTCTAACAATAGCAAATGCAATATTGAAATTCTTATTGGTAGGAGTCATACCTACCATCTCGATGACGGACATTTGGTACTTGTTGGTCTTGTACGTTGAATGAATCCCGACCACCTAATACCATCTGTGAAATATATGAATTGATGTTGGATGCGCAAAGAAGGCATGTGTGATCTCAACACTGTTCGCATCCTTGAGAATCTTGACATAATAATGCTTCTTCTCAGCCAAGTGCAGAAAATGCTGCCCAATATTTCTACCTTCCAATCCTGTTGTCTTCATCTCTCATTTCAAATTGTATATGGATTTGATTGGTACCTGGGTATTGGGAAACTGTTTATTAACAGCTTCCCAAATACACTTTGGCTTCACATTCGCCCCAAGCATAAATTCAGTAACAACCTTTGACTCTTTAGTAAAATGGCTCAGCTGTCTGTGCTCATATAGATGCATTATACCTGAAAATTGAATTATATTAATAAACATCAATGCTAAACATCAATAAACTTAATTACTATAAAGCGCAAATAAAGTAACACCAGTGTGATTGTAAGAGAATTGACGTCCCAGGTCAATTCTCTTACAAGCCAACCTGAAGGGGCAATTACATCCGCTCATTCTTGTATTCTTCCGTTTGGTGGGGAGAGGGGCTTTCAATGGATCTCTCCATCGGTTGCACAAAAGTAATACGTGGCAAAGCCTTGATTGCCCCCTCTCTTTATAATGAGGAACTTAAGGCATTTAGCTATTTTCTGGCAATGTTTCAAGACTTCCTTAATAGTGCGAAACACTTTGTCAATATGAAAATGACCACTCAAATCTGCACCAGGTTCGAGTTCCACGGCCTCTCCCTGAGCATCCTCCGCCTCATTGTCCTCTTCTTCCTCCTCCTCCTCCTCATAAACCTCCTCATCCTCCTGCTCGTACTCATCATCGTCATCATGTATATAAATACACACATAAATTAAAACGCAACACTTTAAGGATTCTCATTGACCAAAATGCAGTCAAATTACATATGTAATAGTATAAAAGCAACACTTTAAAGATTCTCATAAAAAAAGCGCAACGTATTTTAAATTATCCATAAAGAAAACGCAGTACTTTAACGATTCTCATAAAAAAATTGCAACGTATTTTAAATTATTGCTAAAGAAAACGTAGTACATTAACGATTCTTATAGAAAAAAATGCAATGTATTTTAAATTATTCATAAAGAAAATGTAGTACATTAACGATTCTCATAGAAAAAACACAACGTATTTTAAATTATTCATAAAGAAAACGCAGTACTTTAATGATTCATAATACAATAAACGCTGCCAGATTTAGTTTCTTATATCCATAAATGCAAAAGTTTCATGATATCACTACATGGAAACATTTGCAATTTTACATTCAAGGTACATAAAACGCAGCACTTTTTATACAATACATATAAAAAATGCAGCACTTTTTACATAATAGCAGTATGAAACTCAGTAAAAAACGAGCGAGCCACTGACAAATAGCTAAAGGGCAGCGTTTCTACCAATTGAAAATGCCATTTTTGTGCGTTTAACACTACGTTTTTTTTTAAAAAAAATTACATTACGAAGTGAAAATTTACCATTTCGTGATGATTCTCATGTTAAATCTTCTGTGGACTTCAATAAAACAATTGCCCGAATGTTTTTGTAGTGAAGAGTTTGTTAGGATTTATTTTTTGGAGAGTTGTTTTGAATATTTGGAATGTTTGGATTCAATGGCTATATTTGTAATTTTTACCCTTTTTTTGTGATACAAATAGCAAATTCATTATACAAATAACAAGTCCTTTTCATAAATGAGGTAATGTCCAAAAACCTTACAATCTCTTACTTGGATTAATGTTATATATATGCCTTATAATTGTACATTCCTATTATCTTATTTCTCGCCCTTTTTATTTTTAAATTGCCCCTGATAAATTAAGAAATACCAATCATAATATTTAAATATAAAATAAAATAATATCTTAAATTACCTAACTACCCTTAATCAATTTACCAAAAATACCATTAAAAATTTCATTTCTAGTTTCGCTCATGTATGCAACTTTAATTATAATTTTTATAAATTTTTGGTAAATTAATAAAGGACTTATAAAATTTTTAGTATGTTGATTAAGGACAGTTAGGTAATAATAAGAGGGGCAGAAAATAAGAATTAAGGGGGCGGAAGATAAACATGGCTTGCAATCCTACATCACAAATCTTTTAAGAACCTTTTTAATGTAACACTTTTGTGACAACTGAAATATATCCCGAGAGCGATCTTGGATTATCTATATACCTAATATGAAAGAGACATCAAGATCTTTCATCACGAATTTATCTGAAAGAAACTTTTTGGTTTCATACAATAAACCTATATCATTGTAGGAAAGTAGTATGTCATCAACATACGAAACAAAAGTTGGCCTCTTATTGATATGAAACTTTCACTTTTTGTGTCTTTATATCTGTCTTTACTCAAGTATTACTTAATATGAAACGATTTTTTGTTTGATATGATCTTCTATTCTTACTGATATGAAACCCTTCTTCCCTGCATCCCTGTCTTTGCCTTTGCTCAAGTAGTACTTGATATGAAATAATGTTTGGATTGATATGAACCCTCATTCTGCTTGATATGAAACAATGGTTTGTCTGATATGAACTTTCATTCTTACTGAAATGTCTTGCGATCATATTGAAATGTCTTATTTGAAACAGCATAATGTTGATAGTTTGAACGCGAAGGAGTAGTCTTCACTGGAAGTTCACTGTTTTCTTCCGATTTGGAGTGGTTTTATAATGTCTTTTAGTTGATTTGTTCAGTCGTTCGTGGGGGTAGTTTCTTAAATCTTTTGTGGCGGAAGTTATGCGATGATTGAGGAATGTTGTTGCTTTGGAACGATTGTTGTAGAAGATTGAATGTAGATGGAAGTTAGTGCTAGGACGTGGGTGATGGATTGAAACCGTTCTAATATTGTGGAATGCAAAACCGTTTTCGATGGAGGAAGATGAAGGTGCAAAACGTGGGTGAAGAGAAGGGGGTGATGGTTTAAAACATTGCGTGAAGACACGCGCGTGGGGCTATGAGTGGGCTTCATTTTTGTTGACTATAGGACACCAATATCCCCATAATCCCACAGTATACCAATTGAGAGTATACCAACCCCTGAAAATAGTATATTTATCATACATGGTATAGTAAGTATTATAAAAAAAATTCAAACAAGTAGATACATTGAATTGAAAAAAAAAAAAAAAATTAATCCAAGACATATTTATAAATGTGAGGAAAAAAATACAATAATAATCCTTAGAGTGTGTTCTAATGTCAAATTTACTCTTAAACATTTGATAATCAACAAATTTAATCTTAAACTTTTATATTCACAAGGGATTTAGTCCCAATTATAATTTTTTAAGTACAAAAATATATTTAGGTGATGTATTAATCTACGTGGTCTCAAAAAACTATTACTAAAATTAAATATAATATGAATTGCAAAATTTAGAACTAAATTTATCTATTCTTGCTTTTTTTTTTTTTCTTTTTACTGAATGTAATTTGTTCATCTTTTATCGAAAATTTTTAAAGGAGTGCAAATACGCACATTGATTCAAATCAAATGGTTTATAAAAAATATATATTTTCATCGAAATTTTTGTATATAAACTAATAGAAATCTGAATGAGATTAGGGATATAAAATATTGTGTTTTATTAGATAAACGTATATCCCTTTCCATTTGAAACAGCGAGGAACTTAAACTGCATTATGAAAAATCACAGTACTAAACGCTCAACAATCAACAGCACAAGCTTTAACCAACTCTGCAGTTTACTTACAATGCTTTTTATTCATCAAATCTGGAATAACAATTTTGCTGCTAGAAGACGGGAAAGTATATGCATATACCAAAAAAGCAAGGAAGAAGCATTTTCATTAGACGCTGAGCTTCGGCCGGAAATCAGAGTCTACAAAGGCTTTGGTGAACTCATCTGTACAAGCCATTCGGATGCGTTCAGGCGTTGCTGGATTGTCGAGCGGGAACCAACCGCTGCAACCTGCTTCGGCTCTTGCAGAGATTATAGCATCTTTTATGGCGAAAAATACAGCCGATGCTAGGAAGAATGGAGGTTCCCCTACAGCTTTAGATGAATGGATGGCCTTGGTATTGGGAGAACCCTAAATGTTGGATGCAAGACATGTTGTGAGCGAATATTGTTTCATATCAAACAATACTTCAGCAGACAAAATTTTAAATCCAATTCACCAATTTGGATGAACAGACAAAGGCAAAAGCAAACTTACATTTTAAATCTATAAAACTTACAAAATCCAGGTAAAATTTACAAACTTGTAGTTGCTTGTGCATTGGCAGTTGGTGTTTGCTAACTTATGAAGAAGACAAAATCTACAAAAGCAAGTTTGTCTTGTACCTTAAACTCAAAACAAGTCTTATATTTTCAAAAGTAGACTTTTTTTAGGGGAGCGTCGAGCGATACCATATCTTTTTCCAGAAAACAGGATACTACTAATCACCGAATAGAATAAGTTGCAGTGCTTCTAAGAAAAGCAATTTAACAATGGTTGAAACAACAAGTGTCAAGGAGGAACTAAAACTTTTACCTTCAAAAGAGAAACATTGAATTTGATAGGCATATCATTGACAGAAGGAATTTTGTAATTTCCAGGACCACACGTAAATAACCATCCTGCCGGTATCCACTTATGAGCAGCATCTCCCCATTTCAGCTCTTCCAAGGCTACCCATCCAAGACCTTGAACAAACGCTCCCTCAATCTGTAATTCCATCAATCAAATTGGACGTAAAAGTATTTAATGAAGCCAAGAAAGCTATAACTTATGTTTAAGACTACATCTTCCTATTACTAACAAGGTTGAAACAGATATATCATGATTGTGTTAGTAAACGAGAGATCTCCACTATGATTCTACAGATAGGACTATACAGCATAAAAGCTAACCGCAGGTTTCAAAGTTGAAACTTGCAGAACCATTGGCCCCTCTGCAACTAAGTACTATTGCTCAATCCCGAAACTACCTCTAGTGCAACTAAACAAATCATATAGCAAACTTATGCAGGGAACATTATAAATAATTTATCTAATAAAAGCCTTCTGGCCGTGGGTACAGAAAGATATGAAACAAAGAGGGGGCAAAAAGATGCAGAATTTGGGACAAGAAGAATAGAAGATATAAATGGCTTTGGAAGCACTCCAACGGTTGAACTAAAAGAAAACTTTAGCAATGCCTACAATAACAAATAGTAGAGGGTTTAAACAGAGAATAACCTGACCAACATCAATAGCGGGATTGATAGAAAAACCAAGATCCAAGAAAACATCTGCTCTTCTAGTGTGGAAATCTCCTGTAAGCGTATCAATTTCAACTTCAGCAAATGCAGCTCCATAGGTGAAGTACTTAAATGGATCCCCTTTACCAGTTTTCCAGTCAAACCCAATATCAGGTGTAATAAAGAAACCATGAGCAGAAAGGTCAATTCGCTCCATGTAGCAGGCATTTACCAGCTGCCAAAAAGTTAGAAAATTAGGCAATCTCAGAAATCAAAAGCAAAAGCTTATAACAAACTCTGTGAATAGAAGTTTCAAAGGTACATTTTAATTTATTTCATTTTCCCCTCTCAAAGCACGGACAACACAGAAGTAAAAGTGCCAACTTTGGCTACCAAATAAAAAGAAAATGATTTTAATAATCAAGGAAATAGTACAAATTCCCAAAGCTGAAGCTGAAATTACAACTCAACAAACGGACATGAACCTGAATTACAAAATGTAGTAAAGCATATTCATTTATTAAACTTGAACAAAAATCTTGTCAGCCACCTGGAGAATGAAGTAAACAATTTATGAGGAATCTATCTGGAAAGTAGAAATTGTACAATGTCAAATTTCTGCGCACTGTAGCCCATGATGTGCTGTATCCGCTAAGAAAAACATCAAAGAAAAACAACGATCTCCCGAAGTCATTATTCCAAGCGGTAGGGATATTTCTTTCTAATGAACAAATGCTCTATCCTTCTAGGACACTTGGGTGTAATAGAAATATAAAGTTTCTGCGAGGAGACCAAACTTATATAAGTGGACCTAGCATGGTGTTATAATTTTATGGTTAGCAGATGTGCATGGTTTATCAACTCAAATTGATAAGCTCTGTTATCCATGAACCAGCAAGATCCTTTCTTGCTCCTTCAGGAACAAATTAACCATTTAACAAGAAATCATGCTTAATTTTGTCTCACTGAACCTCTCACCTGGGACAGACTTCAAGTAAAAGACTCCACTCTTCATAACTTGAGTGTTTGTGATACTGTAAAGAATCAAATTATGGGACAGAGCTGTTATGATATCCCATCTTCCAAACAAACGGAGGAGTAAAAAAATAAGCAAAACACTAAGAAATGACTATTTCCCTGAAGGGTGTACAACTAACACAGACTATTTTATTAGGATGATCTGGACTGCTAATTGACTCTTTAAATAGTTTCTCACCAGTGAAATTGGAAAATAAGAGCAAGTACCATCATGTCAATATCCATAATAATTTTCACTCAGTCTATAAAACTTAGTGAGGACATCAAGGAAAAAGCATCAGCACGTAAGGAAACCCCACAAAGAAGTACAGTAACAAAATTCAATATTTTGCAAGGTAGGAAATACCTCAGCAAAAGACCTCCAGTTACCCTTTGATTCAACAGGCTTCATCCTAGCTTTTATTTGTTCACAGGCATCTAGCACAGCAGCACCATACATGTCAGAACTAGCAGAAGCTGCTGTCGGAGATGCATTGGGAACCTGAAGCAGCAACATAGTTACACTAAACATTCAGAAACGCAACCCAGAAATTGGATAATCTCCATTCCACAGAAGTAAGAGCACAAAATTAATGCACAAATACAACAATAATACACTTCCTTTGAACTTTATTTGTCAATTTCAATGAAAAGTCATGGGAACAATCTCATCAACCATCACTTATCACAGAAAATAGATAACAGCAAATATACGAGGGAAAAAAGTAGGATATTGGCTAACAGAATGTGAAAATTTACCCTCCAATATGAACACTTAGATTCAGTTAAATGCATATTCAGGTTAGCCAAACTTTAGACTCTCAAATCCACTGAGGTCATTTTGATTGTTTAACGTACCTGAAATTTAACCCTTGATATGTTTCACCAAGCAATCGTACATCAAATTAAATAAAGCCTCAAAATATGAGATAAGTTGGTTATGGATGTCACATTGTTATCCTTCATGTATTTTGAGAACATGAAATCCTTCTAAAATCCAAATTGGTCTTCCCAATACATTCTCTTAATATCTCACAAATGGTTAAGCAGCAACAATTGACACCATCTTTCTTTTGTCAATATATTTAAATTATAAGATACAGAAATTTTTCAGAGATCATATTTCACCAAATAGAGAATTTCTATCTCCATGACCTATAACTGTAGAAAAGCAGGATCAAAAGCAACAACCCCGCCCCCCTTCCTTCAAAAAATAAATTGGAATCATTAAACTAGAATTGCTCCCTAATACCTTGTCAGTACTGGTCTCAGAGATGAATACAGAACTTAGAGGAATATTAAAGGAAGAAGCAGCAACTTGAGCGACTTTTGTATGCAACCCTTGTCCCATTTCAACACCTCCATGTGTGACTAGAACCGTTCCATCTGTGTAGACTTGAACAAGTGCACCAGCCTGTATTCAGATAGGAAAGGGTTACATTAGATCTAGTCATTCTTTCTGGATGTTATAAAAGCAACCCACGATATTGATTTTATAAGTGCCAAAAAACTTTAAAAGAAAAATTGATAACAGCACATCCAAATCCAAGAGTGCCCAGGTAAGCAACATGCTCAATTTCGTGATAGGAGCCCAGAAAAACAATTATAATTATGCTAAGTAGTACCACCACAGCCCAAGATTCTGATTGCTTTATATGAAGCTAGACAATTCCAACCATTCTCAACTTTCCATATATGGATCTAAAAATCAAAATATATTAACGCAATAAGTTCAGTTTTGTAGCATCTTATCAATGGGAAATAATACCAGGAAGACGCCTAATATCTGGTAGTCATGACAGGAGCTGGTGGACCTGCCTAGTTGTCAAAATTAAGAACTCTATGATAAAATCTAGCATCAGGAATGCATTATCGAAGGGCTACCAATCAATTGACCAAATTCCACTGAAAGACCTGGAAACCTACCTGGTTCAAAAACTTTGTAGTAAAAGAAATTCCAAATTTAGTAGGGATTATTGCAATCCCCCGTTTCTTCCATCTATTCTGAGAATTGAAGTGCTCAACTTCTTCACGAGCCTTAATAAAATCACAAGATGCTTTCAATTCATTCCAGATACGCTCCAAGGTGAAGTGCTCTATTTGTTGTCCATAATGTAATATTGATCCTTCCCTTTGAAAATTTATTTCCTGAAAAAAATAACACAAGAAAATTAAATTAAATTTTTGTACGCCATTCTTTTCAGTAATGGAATTCAGTATATATGAAGAGGTAAGAACCATTACCAAGTTGAAAATTTCAAAAAATAAAAGACATACCCTTATTTCTTCTGGGCTTTTCTTCAACTCCATGGCTATTCTCTGAATCCAGTTTTCAGCAATCAGCATACCTTGAGGGCCACCAAATCCTCTAAAAGCAGTGTTGCTAGGGAAATTAGTGAAGCAAACCCTCCCATTGATTCTGATATTAGGTATCTCATAGACATTATCTGAATGGAACATAGCACGTTCAAGTATGGAAAGTGACAGATCAAGCGAATTTCCAGCATTATTGAATATTTCAAGATCCAAGGCAAGAACCTTTCCATCATTTGAGAAACCAACCTACATCACAATTGCTCAAAGACATTAACAAAGTCCATTCATAATGGAAGAAAGAAACGGTGGGTAAATGAGTGAAAAAATTGCACTAAAATCATCAATATTCCCCCAAAAGAAAAGATTTTAGATGTTTGGTTAAACTTCAAAACAATGCTTGTAGTGCCATTCTAGCCTTAACAAAATCAACAACATATTTACAAATGACCCAACTATTTCAATCAAAGTTCTAATCACTCTACATTAATTTCTGCTAGTGTTGATTCAACTATTCAAGCATCAAAAGGAAACAAAGAAAGGCACACAAAAAGATTTTTTGAACATGATACAGATACTAGGCCAGTAGGAACTTATAAACTCTGGATGGGAGACTCAGCCTTTAAAATAGTAATCCTCAAGTTTAGTTTTGGTAGATCACAAGCACCTTGTACTTTCCAAGGAAGCTGTGCCGTTGACCTGTAATCATCATATCTACATCTCGATCCAATGTAAGTTTTACAGGACGGTTTAGCAAGTATGACGGAATGGCTGCAGCAGCAGCAATGATAGCAGCTCTTGTCTCTTTCCCACCAAATCCACCACCAATTCTTTTTGTCTTGCATACCACTTTTGACATTGGAAGACCAAGAACATGAGAAACATATTTCTGGTGCTTTTGAGGGGCCTAAAATGGAAAATTTCATGTCACAAAATTGTGGTAAAAAAAGCACAGATGAGTTACGTTTATATACAGCAGAAATAAAACAAGAAAACCTGAGTCGTTACAATCTAATTTTACTCAAGAAACAATTTTCCTTAAATTTTAACTAAAATCATTCTTTTAAGCTTACAGCCAAAAGAAATGAAAAATTATCACCATCACCACTGAACAAAAAAGAGTCCTATTAGGCAAGACCGGGCAAGTAAGGCGATATCTCGGTAAAAATTTTGAATATTCATTCTTAAAGCAAGGGATACCAACATAGGAGTTCCTGTCTGAGACCAAAATTAAACTTCAACCTTCTAACTTTCCTTCACAAGACCTCATGCAAGTAACAGGTAACTGCTTTGTAATAACCATACCCATTACACTTCCAGACATAAATGTTTGATCACTTTCCAACATCTTTAGCATCAAACAGTGCAGCAATCCATGTTTCAAACACATGACAAAACCTGGAATTCAATGAAACTCCAAGAACTCTAAATAATAGCTCTCTTTCATCTAGCCTTTACAATATATATGACACAAGAGTTCAATATTGCATTTCTACAATTACTTTGATATTTGAACTAAAAAAGCCAAAGCACACACAAAGGGACACAGCTAAGGCACAAAACATTTTGAGTTTGACATCACGGATATAAATGGGAGGATAAGAGTTACATACTTGGGTGGATGAGATCATATGAATTTCATTGCCATTATCCACTGTCCATAGTAAACTGCTGTTCGGCTCCAAATAGAAATGTTCCTGGCCACCTACCTGAACAGTACCCTCTATGATCTTGTCACACTGACCAGACAGAAAACAGAGTTGTACATCCCCTTTGCTTAAACACCTTTCCGTATTAGGATGAAAACTGTTACAACGGAGGGCATCTTGAATGGATAAAACAGCTGGCAATTCTTCATACTCAATACGAACCCTTCTCGCAGCAAGCTTTGCATTTTCAAGTGTATCAGCGACAACGACTCCAATTACCTGAAGCAAAATGAACACAATCAAATAACTTCAATAAAATTCTCAGCTCCAAAACAAGATCTCTCACAATTTTGTGCATAGAGTGAATATAGCCGCTACGGAAACCAGCATAAGTATAGACTTCATTAATAGACCTCTATAGTCCAAACAAGCTTAAACCGGTCATATGTTATAACAGGACTAGTAGATTTCTATTTTTGGGGGAAAAAATAACAAATTGTTCTTGATTACTGAGAGCCCACTCCTTTTCTTACATCGCAAAGAAATAATTTGAATAAAAATTAAAAGAAACTTATTACCTGACCCACACAAGTGACAAACTCTGAAGCAAAAAGTTCCTCATCTGCAATGGCAGGTCCAATCATATTATCACCTGGAATATCTTTCGCGAAAAAAGCTCCAGCAAACCCAACAGAAGACTTTGCACCCGAATCATCAATTGAGAGTATGCGTGCATGAGGTTTTTTACTAAGAACCAAAGCACCATGCAAACCATTAGGAGGCATTGGCGTATCATCAGTATATTCTGCCTCTCCGGAAACCTGAAAACCATTGAAATATCAACAAAAACCTCAGAAAGCAGGTTTTACAGAAGAAATGCAACCTAGAAGATCGATAATCTGCCTAAAATTGAGCAAAAAATTCTGCTTAGTGGTACATTGATAACCAGCCCCTCTATAAATAGCATTACTAAGAAAACAATGGGTAAAGAAATGTCAAAAGCAGTACCAAACAAATAAACATGCTTCCATGAGGATCACAATTGACACTTGTCAAGTTAGAGTAAATTTCTTTCCAGTTATGACAAAAACTAATTCAGATGGAACAAACCAAAGTAACCATGTGAACATTCAACAAAACTCAATCCAATAAAAGGTCAAGCAATGCAACTGAAAGAGCCACCTTCTGTGCAGACAATAAACAATAAAATAAGTAAAATCAAACAACCATACAGTTTCAGCAATGGATTATAGATTCCAGACAAATAAAAAGAAAAATTAAGTATCAAACTCATAAAGAAAGCCACTTGGCATCAATATATTTAAAACAACTATCCAACAACCAGTTGGAGATAGAAGACTGCATTATAAAATAAATATCCAAAGAAAGCAGCATTTGAACTTTGAAATCCAGAACATAAATTCCAATACTCTTGCAATTTTATTTTTCAAAATAAAAACAAGAAAAGACATTTCTTGGGATATCCACCTTCAAATTTGAACACGTAAAAAGCATCGAAGCTACAGATAAACCTAAGAAGATGAGTCGTTGAAGTTCTGCATTTTGAAGAGATTAAGATTAAGTTGTTTTCAAATGAAAAAGAAAATTCAAAACTGCTATTAACCATCAAATTAAAACGCATCCCAAAAAAGTAAAAAAAAAAAAAAAAAACAATACCTTTCATAAGGTTGCATAACCGAGACATGAGGAGTAACAACAGCAAAAATATGCCAATTTTCAAAATAAATAAATAAATCAAACCCAATCTCCACTCAACAAATGAATACATCCGAGCTAAAAACTCAAATGAAGCTAAACTCTTCAAGCACCTAAAAGGAAAATTTCCTGCAACTTTCTTTTCCTATTAGATAAAGCTTAATAATATCTATAGCAGCCATAATTTCTAGCTGTATCTTGATGCATGAATGCATGGTATAATTGTCAGGGAGCCAAATCAAATCCAACAAAACAGCAAAGACATGTATAGGCAATCAGTTTGTCTACCACACTTTCTCTATTTCCATATTATGCTGGAGAACAAAGTTCTTGCCTGAAGTTTTGCCGAGAGATGAACTTCTGGAGACCCTACAGCAGTCCCTTGTTTTGGAACTTCAAAGTCTTGACTTCCAACACTAGATGGTCGAATAAATGGTTCAATGGCTGATAGATGGGATGATGGAATGCTTAAATGAGAGGATGTTTTCCCATCTATCTGATAACAAACCCACAAGAAAAATTTGAAAAAGAAACTCAGTGTCAGAGATCTCCTGAACTCGACCATTCCACCAGGAGCATCTTCCATCAAGGAAATGTCCTCCTCAAGGAATTTAAAAGCACCCGTCAATATCTCCATATTCCAATTTTTCCCAATCAAAAACATTTCCGTTTTACGCGCAGAAAGGGAAATTGGAGCTACACCACCAAAAACTATTGAAGCATCTGAAATTACCCATAATTTATCCCTCTCTTCAAGAGAAACCCTCATTCCAGCATTAACAAGGGCAATATCGTCATCCCTCCTGTGAGCTTGCTTAAATTCCTTCACAAACTCAAATTGTTTATTCCAAGGTAAAAAGACAGAATGCAGGATTTCAGTACTGGTCATATCCACCTTTCGGTAACCTAAGAAAAAATTTTCAGCTGGGCATGTTCTTGTGTTTCCTTTGACGTCAATGATGCGGAAATTTGCTCTGGCAGTTATTAAAAGAGGATTCAAGTCTGATATCGGACTGGCAGTACAAATATTCCCACCAATGCAAGCAGTATTCCTTATCTGCGTTCCAGCAAACCATTTCAGCTGCTGGATGAAAGCTCTACAGGACCAAGTTTCATGGTTAGCACGCTTATTTATAACTTCTTCTAGTACTTTCATCAGTTCTGAAAGTTTAACTGCAGCACCTATCTCCAAACCTTCATCCTTCACACTTAACTCGTTAAGTTCCGGAATATGTGCAACAGATATCAAAACTGGATACTGCATTCTTTTGAGCCTCATTTCAATACCAACCTCAGTATTACCTACAACTAATTTTGCATCTGGATGTCTAGCTTTGAGATCTAGGACACCCTGAAGCTTTAAAGGCCTATACCACTTCAGCCCATTTGACCCCGTCAGACATAAAGAACTCTGTTTTCTCAACAGAAGCTCAGGGGGGAAAATAAGCTCTTTGTTGGTATAAGCTGCTCCATCGATCTCACTGTAGGAGACTGGTCTATGACCATCAGTACAGCAGACACTTGATTTGGTCATCTTGCTGTTGCTTTTGGATTGCACCCCACAAGAACATGGCTTTCCACTTGACGGGCAAATAAACTCACCACTGAGGTCTTTGGAAGATCCATTAGTATACAAACTGTCCTCAGTTTTAGCAAATACTCGAAATGCATCAATAATTGGTCTATACCCAGTACACCTGCACAGATTTCCAGCAAGGCTTTCTTCTATTTGCGCTTCTGTCGGTGATTCTCGGGAGGACCTTAGCAATGCGTACATTGACATGATAAAACCAGGAGTACAAAAGCCACATTGTGAACCATGAAAACGTGCTAAGGATTCCTGTAAAACAGGAGTGGCATAAAAACGAAAGAAGAAAACCACAGTTCTTAATCAAATGAACCATTCCAGATGTTCTAAGGCTAATGCTGACCTGCAAAGACATTGACTCATCAAGTAAGTGTTAACATATATAAGAAGCCTATTGTTGCAGCATTTGAATTGACAGATCTTATTTTATCTTTTATATTTCTTAATCTCTTCCAACAAGTACATTTAGAAAGCTTCACCTCATTACTATACATAAGAGGTTTGCTCAAGAAATTATTAGTACGTGCATAAAAAAATGAAAGTTGTGCATGCATATAGTAATAAACCTGTATTGGATGCAAGCCTTGCCTGTGATTCCCCAGACCCTCCACTGTAATGACATGCATCCCTTCAACAGAATACAGAGGAGCTAAACATGCATTAATTGCATAGTGCCTACAAATAAATAGCAAGACACAAAGAAACAGTCAGGCAGTGTACAGGGATGCACGATGCAAGGTGATGTAACTCCAAATGTAATAACAAGTAACTCAATGCAACATAGCCAGAGGAAAATTGAAAAAGAACCCATGGAGAAGTAGCATGACTAAAACAGCTACAACAACAACATGATCTTTATGGAAAATCATCGGGATATACCTCATTTAGATTGATGTAACACTTAATTTATGCCCTTAAATTTTCACAATCATATAGGAGCGAGGTGTCCATGAATTAGAGGCATCTAAAAGTTTTAAATATTTGGGACTGTCCTTCAAGAAAATAGGGAATTGATATCAATTTAAAAAGTAAGTACATTTCCCATACTCTATCCTAAAGTACCTTGCAATTGAAATTGAAGTTTAGTGAAAAGATGCTCTGCAGATCAGAATGTTGAGCAACAAACTATGAAAATAAACAAAAGAAAATGGTAGCAGAAATGAGAATATTGGACGTCCAGATGCACAAGATTTAGTAGATAGATGCTGTTAATTTTGGCTGTTTCTTTGCACCTGAACAAGTATGCTCATCTCATAGGTATCTCATCTCATAGAGGTGAAGTCTTAGGAATGGCTCAAATCAGCCTTTTTATAGTCAAATAGTCCCTGAACAGTAACGGATGAAACTTCTTCAACGTTTCAATAAACTTAAACTGCAACAATAGTTATTCCTAACTAGGCCGCAAGTGGCTACAAAGCGCACATAAATAGCCCTCTTTGAGTTTCCTCGATGACAATGTTCCAAAGATTTGCCAAAGTCAAAGCACAAACCTTCATATTATTGTTTTACTTATGGAGAATGATCCAATGTCATAAGTTGTAGAGAATAGACAGGAATATACATAAATAATTAAAAATAGAGACTCACACACATTTCTTCTTGTTATGATCAATAAAGGAAACCATGACAGTGCATGCCCCGCAACCACCTTCACCACATCCTAGCTTAGTACCCGTCAAACCTATACCTATGCAAAAGTTCAAGTCAAACAAAAATCAGTTTACTCATTTAAATCAGCTAATAACATTGAAGTGAGGGAAACAACAAGAAGAGGAACCGAGAGTCACGTGAAAAATTGAGAATAATATGAGAAAGTAACACAACCAAACAACTAAAGATTTGCATAAAATTCCTTGTCACTTTGTTAATTTTATAAGAATGAGACACAAATTCATTACAAGAATAAAGATGTCTTCTAAGAAACATGGTAAGGGTGTCCGAACATGCACTTGTAGTTACCCATTACTAATATTTAAAAGAAAAAAGTTACCATCATACCTCATATTTCCATTAAATATGAGAAAAAAATAAATCAAAACTACAACAAAGTGGCAGCAGCCTGAAAACCCAAAGTTCCTAAAACAAGTCAATGAGTAATTATATTAGAATGTCAGACTGTCCATGAAAAAGATTACATCAAAACATAACAAAGAGTGGTAAGACCTGATATCAAGAATAGTATTAATCTCATTACTCCAATCCATGACACTTCATTATGTTCAGCTAAGCGGAGCATGCATCTCCTGTTTATCTGATTCCCTAATAATAAATATCTACCTAAAAATAATCTCACTAATCACTTTCTGATTCAAAAAACAATATTGAGTAAGAAACAACAATTACAGGGAAATATAATTGCAGACTGGGGCTTTTCTAGACATACTTAACTCATGACAATAAGCTTACTAAATAACTCATGACATTGTGTTCACTAATTAAGTATTACTCTGATAACCTTCAAATTTTCCATTAGATTAAAGCTAGATCAAGTATGGCCAAAACAAAGGTTAAAACGAGCATAGTTAATCATCCCACTAAACCATAAAAAAAGATGAGAATAAACTCCCTATCATCACAGTCATCAGTTAGATTATTCCTTCAAATTCCATTTTGCATCCTGTACAACAACCTCAAGAGACTTTATCTTGTTTCATCAATCTCATAATCCAGACAAAGAATGGAACCAAGAAGCATGAGCAATGCCAAAACACAATTGAACTTTCCTAAGTTACCTTAGCCACCACAACTGATCAACAACTGGTAGAACTAACAATAAGGACCCACGTACAAAATGATGACAGTCAAAACTATCAGTCGAAGCAGTCATATTTATATTTTTCTAAAAATGAAGAAATAAGGTTAATAAAAACAGAATTCCACAGCCATCTTTCCTCCCACAACTTCAAGCTTCATTTTCTCTGCAACTTATCAAAAGGTTCCAACTAAAAGATAAACATTTCCAAAGCATTCAATCCAGAGTAAGGCAATGAAATTTTTGTCTTCAAGGTTACTATAACAAACTAAAACAATAATATCTCTAACTACCATTGCTCAACTTAAGAAGGAAAGATATGAAATTTGTTGCAGGATCGTCACAGAAAAAATGAGCATACCCAACATGAATTTCCCTCTAAAACATTAGTCCGAAGTTAATCATTACAACAACAATACAATAATAACAAATTACCTCTGAGATACTCAAGAAGGGTCAAGTGGGCCAAACCATCTTGCAGAACTCTACGCACACCATTCACATAAAGGATCGCTTCCTTTGCCTCCTCTTCCATCATTCCCAAACCATGTTCCTCCACTATAGACCCCATGGGTTCTGTAAATCTGATACTTTAATATAGTTTCAGTTCAAAACCCAATTGAAAATAACCAAATCCAGAGACTATGCTGCCGTATGTGATGAGGATACTTAGCGAATTTGAGAAAAGGGTCGTAAGCGACTATTGAAATGAAATGTTTTTCAACTTTCGGACAAGTCCAATGAAACAGTCGTCTTGAACTAGTTCCACGATTTCGGGTGTCCAGATGACTTCGACGTGGAATCGTTAATCTTTTCTGAGGAGTTATAACTAGGCCGTCGAATTCTGGAAACAATGTTACTTGTTCCCCCAAAGTCGAAAACATCACTTAGATCCTTCTAGTTTTTGAAATTATCTCTTTTCCCTTTTATTATTATTATTATTATTATTATTATTATTATTATTATTACCACGTGCAAGGATGGCAAATTATAGGATACGAGAATTATGATCATAGTACTTTTTGTATTGTTTTTTTTTTTTTTTGTATTTTTAGTAAAAGTAATAAAATAAATGTTTTTTTTTTCTTTTTTTCCATAACTCTCACATTTACACATGTTTTTCTCATTTTTAGATACTCTCATGTTATAAAAGATTTTTATCCTTTTTACTATTAATATTTTTTATATTTTTTACAATTTTTCTCATTTCTAGAGTTTTTTTTTTTCTGTATTGGTCCACTTCTCATCAATTGTGATGTTCTTTTATTTTAATTGAATTTTCACCATTGAATATAATGAATTTAGTATTTTAGCAAGCATATACAAGTTTCATCACAATAATTCGAGTTTGTGACAGTCAATAAAATACACAATATCTTATTGAAATCTACATATAATAACTGGGTGATTTCATCATAACAGGGTGTTTAAAATGCAACTACATCCACAAAAAATATTTTTGTAGTATAATTAGAAAATTTTGATAACGGCTTTAAAAAAAAAAAAAAGAAGTTTGATAACGAGTACAGTGAGACTCTTACCCGAGAAAAAAAAAACAGCAAACAAATCGATAGCACGAGTCCAAAGTGACAAAGAATATTGAAGAGCTTAATTGAGAAAGAATAATTCTTCTTAATGATAGTTGCAATACAGGGAAAGGGATAATAAAGATCTCTTTATACAAAAAATATGATAATGTGCTAATCACTAAACTAATTTAGCTAATTACCTAACTAATGGAAGTATAATTGATACAACAATAATTACAATATCACACCATATCTCTTTACTTCCCCTCAAATTGGAGCATATAGGTCGATAATGCCCAACTTGCGCAAAAGTGTGTGGAATTGATCACGACCTAGTACTTTGGTGAAGAAATTAGATAGTTACAGACGAGAGGCAATAGGGCGGGGAACCAACAATTTGGACTGGAGATGATGGCGAACAAAATGACAGTCAATTTTGATGTGTTTCGTCCTCTCATGAAAAATAGGATTAGTAGCAATATGGATAGCCGCTTGATTATCACAAAAGAGAGATATGAGTCCCGAAAATGAGACACGTTGCTCCAAAAAAGAGACGAACCAACCATACTAATTCGCTTGGAATAGTAGCCATGGCTCGATATTCAGTTTTGACAGTCGACCGAGAAATTACCGGTTGCTTTTAGAACGCCACGAAATAGGTGTTGGCTCCAAAAAGACAATAAAACCAGTTGTGGACCGTCAAGTGGTAGGACACCCAGCCCAATCAACATCGCAGTAGGCCTGCAAGCACAAAGAATTGCTGGAAGGCAGAAAAATGCCTTAACTAGAAACATTCTCTAAGTAATGAAGAACCTGAAGAGCCGCATAATAGTGAGGTTGACGGTGTTGGTGAACGGATTGACTAAGAATATAAACTGCATAACTAAGATCAGGACATGCGATAGTCAAGTACAACAAATGCCCTATAATACGACGATATCGAGCAGGATCGTCATACAAGGCACCATCGTCATGAGTAAGGCGGTAATTCGGCTCCATGGGTGTGGAGCAAGGTTTGCACCCAGTGAGACCACATTCAGCAAGAATGTCAAGGGCATACTTTCGTTGACTGAGAGCAATGCTATCAGGAGATCAGGCTATCTAGATGCCCAAAAATTACTTAAGATAACACAGATCTTTATGCAAAATTGACCATGTAGATATATTTTAACTCAGCAATTTTGGAAAGATTATCACCCGCAATGATGATATCGTCAACATATATGATAATGACAATAAAGCAATGTTGACGCGCTAGAAGAAACAATGACGGGTCGACAAATGACTCTTTAAATTCGATGGAAATGAGAGCTTGAGTGAACTTATGATTCCAATTGAGCGATGCTTGACGCAAACCATAGAGAGATTTGTGTAGGTTACACACACGATGCTCCCCCTTACGTGTGAAACCCTGAGGTATTTTTTATGTAGACTTCTTCCTCATGGTTGTTGTGCAGAATTGCATTTGTGACATCCAATTAATGAAGCCCCCAACCACGAGCAGAAACAACTGCTAAAAGACAACGTACAGTAACCAATTTGGCCACAAGTGCAAAAGTCTCATGAAAGTCAACACCTTCTACTTGAGTATACCCTTTGGCGGCTAGGCGAGCTTTGTAGCATTCAACATTGCCATCATATTTGAACTTAATTTTGTACACCCATTTAGAAGAAATGGTTCATTTTCCAGGCGGTAGTGAAACTAAAGACCAAGTATGATTAGCTTCTCATGCTGAAATTTCTACAGCCACGGCATCCCTCCATTGTTGAGTTTGAACTGCTTGTGAAAAGGAAGTAGGCTCGTATCAAAGAGGATATAGCCAATAGGAGAGCAGTATATGGTGTAGAAAATTGGGAGTAACTTAATGAACAAGAGAGAGGATGAACAATGGAGTTAGCCATTGGTGGAGGCACCAACGAAGAAGGCAATGCATAGTCAAAATCAGAAAGCCGCTAAGAGACTTGTCGTGCTCAACAAGCAGAGAGTAACTGAGGTGATGATGCTGGTGGATTAGAGGAAGGCATTAGATCAGGGGGATTAACTATAAATGGAGTAACCAAATTGGACTTGTCATTAGTTATAGGTGGAACCTAAACCACATGAGAAGGAGATTGCTCATTGGATTTCAGAGTATAAGGGTAGACATCCTTAATGAATCTAACATCCCATGAAGTCACAATCACACGTCGTTACATATCAAAGACACGATAACCCTTTTTACCATGGGGATAAAAAATAAATACACAAGGCCGTCCGCCGGAGGCAAACTTATCCCGATGAGTAACATAGACAACCGAAACTGCGAAAATGATCATAAGAAGGCTTATAACCAAATAATAACTCATAAAGCGTGAGATTGTTGAGCACAACAAGTGGCATCTGGTTGATGAGGTATGTTGTAGTAATGATACATTCATCCCAAAATTCAATAGGAAGACCTGCTTGAAAATGAAGAGCCCGAGCCACCTCCAAAATGTGTCAATGTTTACTCTCCACACCCCATTTTGCTGCGGTGTATATGCACAAGAGGTTTGTTTCTCAATGTCATTATCCAAAAAATGGGTTAATAAGGATGAGTGACTAAATTCAAGCCCATTATCAGTACAAAACACCTTAATAGTTGCCTCAAATTGTGTCTTGACCCAATTAAAAAACATCAACAAATAGCGGTTAGTGTTAGATTTATGACGCATAAGAAAGGTCCAAGTAGAACGACTATAATCATTGACAATCGTGAGAAAATAATATGCACCATATTTGGACTGAGTATGATAGGGACCCAAAATACGGTAATGGATTAAATCAAAACAGTCCAATGATTTATGTTCATGTAGGGGAAATGGTAAACGGGTTTGTTTGGCCCGACAACATGCATCACACACAAGATGCTTATTTGTGAAAATAAAAGTACTAGAAATATCTGACACCATGAAAATACGATGGACAAGTTGATGACCTAATCGTCGATGCAATAAAGAAACTGACTCTTCTTTTGTGATAGCTATGACTCGACGAACTATAGTCCCTTCATCCTCCGGTAATAGTTCCAGATAGTATAACCCATAGTGCATCCTACTCGCTCCAATCAACTTCTTTGAGGCTAAATCTTGAATACAAAAGGAATCCGGCCCAAACGTGAAAAAGTAATTTAAATCGCGAGTCAATCGACTAATAGATATGAGATTGAAGCGAAAAGTCAGTACACCAAACACACGATTAAGTATCAAATTATTGTCTAGACAAATATTTCCAATATCCTGAACTGGAACATCTTCACCATTAGGAACTTGGATGTGATTATTACCAGTAATAGGCAATTTATTGTGCAGTAAATTAGTTAAGAGAGACACATGATCAGTGGCGCCGGTATCCACAACCTATTTACCAGAAATATTACCTGACAAAGAGGCCGAATCTGTCGAGACCTTTCCTCTAATTAGCGAGATAATCTGTTGAACCTGCGCCTGGGTTAAGCCAGAAATTCTAGCCGCTACTGAATCAGAACCAGATGCAGTAATTGAAGGAGAAAACGAACAACTTGCTGTCGACGCCAAAGTAGTGGTCATCGTTGACAGAACAGCACTAGGCAAACCTCTAGAAGACTGAGATCGAGGCACATGATTATTGGGTGTTGGAGTAGAATACATAAGCTATGCTTGTATTGTACAGTTTCCCAGTTTAATATATCGATTTGTGTTTCAGTCATATCTTGTTGTGCATTTATTTTCCGTTTATATTATGTAAGTAGATGATGAGGTGTCTGGTGCGACACAGTAGATCTCATCATTGGTTGAAAGACATAATATATAAATGAGGTTCGTAACCGAGACAGTTTTGGACAAACTGTCGGTCTAGGTTATTATGTGGTTCGGATAATTAGTTTGTCTAAACTAATTGAATCATATAGATATGCCCGGGGCATATTGAACTTGACTCTTAGGAATGATTTGTCTTGTACTGATTTAATAGACAAATCGATCCTTGTATTCTATCTCTAAATCCCTAGACTCGAGTGGGCATGAGGATTAGACATAGCGTACTTTGATCTGCCAATGGGTGAGGTCAAATGTGGCAAATAGTCTCGGTGGGTTGGGTGCGCGTGTTTAGTTACTTGGTGTGCTGCTGCATGTCGAAAGGAAACCATGTACCGGTGCGTCCGGGGTGATGGTGCTCCCGAGATGAACTCGAAATGTTTATTATACTAAACCCGGCCGGTGGACTTATGTCCGGTATAGTAAAAAGGTCGAGTGGTACGAGTCTTGGAATTAAAGAAGTTAATTAATTAATTTATCAGTAAATTAATTTTAATTAACGAGCACTATATCTTTGATGTGGGGAGATTAAATGAATATAATTTAATTAAGTTGTTCCAGAAGCAATTCTGGTGTAGGATGGTAGTGCCAAAATTAATCCGTTAGTGGTACGATTAATTTTGTAATGGGTTAATTGAATAGGTAGATTTAATTAATTAATTGGTTAATTATTCCTAAGGGTTAATTCAGTAATTAACAAAGTGGAATTAATTAAATTCCTAAGTGTTAATTAAGTAATTAATAAAGTGGAATTATTTAATTAATTAATTAAGTCTTAAGTTTCAATTGGAATTAGGAAATCCTAGAGATTAGGAATCCAGTAGGATTTGGTTATCCTATCAGATTGGTTGCCTAATTTGATTTGGAAACTAATTCATTACCTAAACCCATTAGGAAGACCAATCCTAAACCAACTTGGAGTCTCTCTTGTAACTCTATAAATAGAAAAGGGATCAGTCATTCAGAAAATACAATTCAAACAATTAATCCACAGGATTTCTAGAGAGAGAAAATTCATAGTCTTGGTTTCTAGCAGGTGGATTGTGGTGAGTAGCTGATCAATTGACTTCTAGTTCATTGCCCACACAACGTGAAGTCATAGTCTTGAGGCATACAAGATAATCACCAAGTGCACGCTTCAAAGGTACTTTTCTAAGATTCAACTTTAATAGAAATTTTTGTTGCGTGATAAATCGAGCTAGTGCAAACCCAGATCCTACCAAAACTTTCAATTGGTATCAGAGCCTGGTTTAGGGGGTTCTGTGCTTGTTCGATTTATTACATGGTTTTAATTGCAGGTGGTTTAGAATCCCGACTAATATGATTACGTTTGTATGGGTTTTAATTAAACTCCGGGACTTGTCCGGATTTAATTTTATTATGAATGTTTGTAATAGTATAACCACGTGCTGGAAGCCGTGTAGCATTAGATTAAATCTGTAGTAGGATTTTTTCTATGTAATTTCGATTATTTAATTTTCCTAGAATGCCTTGTAGTAGGAAAATTATTTTTTTTTATGTAATCGAAGGCGTTATGGTGGGCGACTTGGATTCGTGGGTTTTGGGTTATCATGAATTTGAAGAAACCCAGGAAAACCTAGAACGACTTGCAAGAAGACCAAATAGCGTGGGAAAAAGCGAATGAGGAGTTGGCGGCAAGAGGCGACGCCGGCAACGACTGTCGACAGCAAGTCGCGCCGGCCGGGTGGCCCACAGCAGCAGCTGCCACACCAAGGGCGTAGCAGCAGCTGCTGCCGCGCCCAGGGTGCAGCAGCCACTTGCTGCCGCGCGGGCATGGCTCGTGCGGGCCGTGTTGGCGCGCGGGCGAACGGGCGCAGCGCTCCGCGCGCATGGCCCGTGCGGGCTGTTCGAGCTGTTTTTTGCCTGTTTTTCCTCCAGTTTTCATTTTTTGAAGTTCTAGACTCTCTCCATCGAGTGACGTGACGGGACACGAGATCAAGGCAAAGGATGGAAGCAATTAAAACCATAATAGTCGAGAAATTTATTTTACGTATTTATTTCCCGTATTTATTGTTTTAATTTTTTTTTGCTTTATTTTTATGTTGTATTTTAGATGCATGAATTAAAGCATGTCTAGTTTTATGGTTGCATATAACTTAGGTTAGTTAATTGCATGTTAAAACCTGAAAAACCCTCAACTTGGAAATCTAAGTGGGAGCGGCTTGTGTTATATCCCCATGGCCACCATTACGGGTTCATATGCGATGTGGGTGGGCTTGCGCGTTGGCATTAGGGCCTTCCTCCATTCGGATGAGTCCATCCCCGAGATCGCTAGACTATGAGCTTCTGAGTAAGATGACTAGAGCGAGTTTAACTAGGAGAAATGCGACACCCTCTCCATCTGAGGCGCACTATCCTGAGGTAACAAACTCAGAAGTCACGTAATGGCACACACTTAGTGTACGATCTGCAGTATTCCTCCCGAGAGGTTACGCTGCTTACTTGTACGGCTGAAAGCACCGACTATTAGCTACATTGATCAAAAGATCGTTGGCCAGATAGTGTAGTTAATAAACTTGGTTCTTCTCAAACGAATGTGGGTTAGCGTAAACGTCCACACTGCGTGGCTTGCGAGAATCCCGGTGGATGAGATGTTGGTGGATTAATATTATTGTTTGGAGGGAATCAATAATTAATTGGATTTTCATGTTTTCGAAAATTCTAGCATATATAACTGAAACACTGTTTGCTTACTTTCCAGTTTAAATCGATATGGCATTCAATCCTTTAGCTGCTATTTTGAAAAACAACAATTTAACTGGAACTAATAATGTCGATGGAAGTAGTGACTTGGACATTGTCCTTAGGGCTGAGAGCACTCCTGTGAGAGATCGTGTCATTGACATGATTAGTAACATCAACAAGGTTGAGGTAGTGGGAGGCGAAATCGTTGGTGAAACCAAAGCCGATATTGTCCTCCAGAGCTTGCCTCAAAGCTATGAGCGGATTCGGTTGAACTACAACATAAGTAAGATGTTGTGGAGTTCATCCGAGCTCTTGGCAGAGTTGATGGCGGCTAAAAGTCTTCTTCAAGAGAAGAAGCGAGCTTTAGTCGCAGTCGAAGCTTTAGAGTCTTCTTCTGAGCCTGAGGCTGGAAAGAAGAAGAGAAAGCTCGAGGGAGTAGCTAAAAAGGCTCAAATTGCGCATAAGCCAGATATTGCAAAGAAAAAGTCGAAAGACAAGTGCTTCAAGTGCAATAAGATGGGACATTGGAAAGCGGATTGTCCAAATCTTATAAGTACGATAAATTATGCCTTAATTACTGAGACATGTTTAGCGGAGATTCCCACAGATACTTGGTGTATGGATTCAGGTGCCACTGACCATGTTTGTAATTTTTTGCCAGGGTTCCAAGTAACCCAGAAGCTTAGAGAAGGCGAATTGGATATCTACTTGGGCGACACTAAAATAGTGTCAGTAGAAGCAGTGGGAGTAGTTAAGTTGAATTTCGAAAATTCTAGCTTAGATTAGTTAATTGTCTTTATAAGTTTATTTTTTCTGATAACTGTGTTGTTATTAGAAGAAATGGAAAACTTATTTGTTCTGGTTCATTGGCGGACAATTTGTTTGTGGTTAACTCTAACTCCCCTGTTGCGCAAAACATAGAAATAGATAGCTCAAGATCCAACGTTAATAAGAGGAATGAACCTTCTGAAATGAATCAAACCTATCTTTGGCATCTCAGGCTAGGTCATATAAACCTTAGTAGGATTCAGAGGTTAGTCAATGATGGACCTCTGGGTTCATTAGATATTGACAGTTATGCAACCTGCGAATCTTGCTTGGAAGGTAAGATGACCAAGAGACCTTTTAAGGCAAAAGGTCATAGAGCTAAAGAAGTATTAGAGTTGATTCATTCTGACTTGTGTGGACCTATGACGGTCCAGGCACGAGAGGGATATGAGTATTTCGTGACGTTCATGGATGACTACTCTAGGTATGGATACATTTACCTAATGCGCCACAAGTCCGAATGTTTTGGCAAGTTCAAAGAGTTTCGGGCAGATGTGGAGAAACATCATGGTAAGAGTATCAAGACACTGCGTTCAGATCGTGGTGGGGAGTACCTGTCTCATGAATTTTGAGATTACCTCACTGAGGTAGGAATTCAGTCTCAGTTGTCTGCACTTGGCACGCCACAGCAGAATGGTGTAGCAGAAAGGAGGAATCAAACTCTTATGGAAATGGTTAGGTCCATGATGAGCTATAGTGATTTGCCAAGTTCGTTCTGGGGATATGCCTTAGAAACGACAATGTATATTCTTAATATTGTACCATCTAAAACCGTGCCTTCAACCCCAGTAGAGTTGTGGAATGGGCGCAAGCCAAGTCTAAGACATCTCAGAATTTGGGGCTGCCCAGCACATGTGCTTAAGGCAGATACGACTAAGTTAGATGCAAGAACAGAATTAATGCTGTTTGTAGGATATCCTAGGGGAACAAAAGGTGGTCTATTCTATAGTCCTAAAGATCAGAAGGTGGTGGTTAGTACCAACGCTAGATTTTTAGAAGAGGACTATGTCTTAGACCACAAGCCCAAGAGTAAGATAGTACTAGAAGAGCTTAGATGATAAACTACTAATCCTGATGCACCAGCACAAGTAGATACACCACACACTGCACATGAGATCACAGATGATGTGCCTACACAGGTGGTGCCTCGTCATAGTGGGAGGGTTGTGAGACAGCTCGACAGGTTCGTTGGCGTGGGAGAGGCTTCAGACCTAGTCCCAGGTGTGCCTGAACCTGACCCAGTTAACTACAATGAGGCGCTTCGAGATAAAAATGCAGAATCTTGGCGTAAGACAATGATATCCGAGATGGGGTCAATGGACCACAATCAAGTCTGGGAGCTTGTGGACCTGCCTAATGGGTTTAAGCCCATTGGATGCAAGTGGGTCTACAAACGTAAGAGAGGACCTGACGGGAGGTGGAAACCTTTAAAGCTAGGCTGGTGGCGAAGGGGTATACTAAGAAAGAGGTAATCGATTATGAGGAAACCTTCTTCTCGGTAGCCGTGCTTAAGTCGATCCAGATTCTCTTGGCCATAGCTGCTCATATGGATTATGAGATTTGACAGATGAATGTCAAGACAGCTTTCCTAAACGGAAGTCTTGAGGAAACCATCTTTATGCAGCAACCAGAGGGATTCATTGAAAAAGGCCAAGAGCATAAGGTTTGCAGGCTTAAGAGGTCTATTTATAGACTTAAGCAGGCATCCAGATCTTGGAACATCCGGTTTGATGGGGTAATCCAGTCCTTCGGATTTACTCAGTGTCCGGATGAACAATGTGTGTATCGCAGACGTGATGGAAACTCAGTGGTGTTTCTTGTGCTTTACGTAGATGACATTCTATTAATTGACAACAACAAGAAAATGTTATCAGACGTAAAGGCATGGCTGTCCAAGCAATTTGATATGAAGGACTTAGGGGAAGCAGGACATATCCTTGGGATCAAGATTATTCGAGATCGTAGGAAACGTTCGCGTGTTGGGTGCGCGTGTTTAGTTACTTGGTGTGCTGCTGCATGTCGAAAGGAAACCATGTACCGGTGCGTTCGGGGTGATGGTGCTCCCGAGATGAACTCGAAATGTTTATTATACTAAACCCGGCCGGTGGACTTATGTCCGGTATAGTAAAAAGGTCGAGTGGTACTAGTCTTGGAATTAAAGAAGTTAATTAATTAATTTATCAGTAAATTAATTTTAATTAACGAGCACTATATCTTTGATGTGGGGAGATTAAATGAATATAATTTAATTAAGTTGTTCCGGAAGCAATTCTGGTGTAGGATGGTAGTGCCAAAATTAATCCGTTAGTGGTACGATTAATTTTGTAATGGGTTAATTGAATAGGTAGATTTAATTAATTAATTGGTTAATTATTCCTAAGGGTTAATTCAGTAATTAACAAAGTGGAATTAATTAAATTCCTAAGGGTTAATTAAGTAATTAATAAAGTGGAATTATTTAATTAATTAATTAAGTCTTAAGTTTCAATTGGAATTAGAAAATCTTAGAGATTAGGAATCCAGTAGGATTTGGTTATCCTATCAGATTGGTTGCCTAATTGGATTTGAAAACTAATTCATTACCTAAACCCATTAGGAAGACCAATCCTAAACCAACTTGGAGTCTCTCTTGTAACTCTATAAATAGACAAGGGATCAGTCATTCAGAAAATACAATTCAAACAATTAATCCACAAGATTTCTAGAGAGAGAAAATTCTAGAAAGAGAAAATGTTTCTCTCTCCAAGTCAAATTTTCAAGAAAGTGTGAGCTGGTTTTTGGGTTTCTAGTGGCTGAAATTTTGGCCTTGGTTTATACCAGCTGCGCGTAGCTTTCTCTCTCTGCGGGCGGTGCGTTTATAGTACGTGCCAGGTGCTGCGGTGATGGATTTTTCTAACAGGTGGATTGTGGTGAGTAGCTGATCAATTGACTTCTAGTTCGTTGCCCACACAACGTGAAGTCATAGTCTTGAGGCATACAAGAGAATCACCAAGTGCACGCTTCAAAGGTACTTTTCTAAGATTCCGCTTTAATAGAAATTTTTGTTGCGTGATAAATCGTGCTAGTGCAAACCCAGATCCTACCAAAACTTTCATTGGGCACCTTACAACCAGTCGGATAACCAATAATTTCATAGCAAGATCAACAGTGTGGTTAGCCTTGTTGTAGTGAGTGCAAAATTCGGGATTGCTATCCAGAATTTTTGGAATCCCGACGACTAGCCTGTGCAACTCCTTTGGAGAGAAAGGATGCGGTGTCAATCACTTCACACATAAATCAACAAGGTGGCGTTGTTTTTCATCCTGTGCTACCATTGCATAAACACGACCAAGGGCTGGCAAGGGCTCAAGACTAAGAATTTGAGATCGTATGGTTTTGTAACTATCATCCTTGCCCATCAAAAAATCGTATACTTTTGCTGACTCATGATAATGTGTAGGCGGCGTGAGACATTGCATTTGCAACCGCCGCATGAACAATCAGGAATAGGTTGAAGATGTTCAAATTTGCTCCAGATCGATTTGAATTTTTCATCGTATGTGGCTGTAGCCATCTTATCCTGTTGCAATAATGCAATTGTGCGTCGTAAATCATAAATCCGAGGGGCAATACCTTAAGTGAAGCGCTCCTCCACATCAACCCATATCACCACTACTGTCGTGGATTGTGCAACTGCTGACTGAAACTCTTTGCATATGGAGTTGATCAACCAAGATTTGACAAGTGTATTGCATTGGATCTAGGACTGATAACTTTCGTTGGTTGATTCTGGGCAGGTGAGGGTGCCATCAACAAACACTACTTTGTTCTTGGATTGAAGTGCATTTAAAAGAGAATTCCGCCATGTGAAATAATTGTCACCAGCCTCTGTCAGCACATTGGTAACAAATAGAAGCCCCAGATGATCTGAAGTATGAACATAATATGATGACTTTGTAACAACCATGATGAATGATCAAAGACTAAAAAAAATAAATGATCAAGATGATCGAATGACCGGCGATGGTCGAACGACTTGAAATTGCCAAGGCTGGTGAAGAAAGGGATATTTTAGGACACAATCTGCTCTGATACTATGAAGAGCTTAATTGAGAAAGAATAATTCTTCTTAATGATACAGGGAAAGGGATTATAAAGATCTCCTAATACAACATATATGATAATGTGCTAATCACTAAACTAATTTAACTAATTACCTAACTAATTGAGGTATAATTGACAAAACAATAATTACAATATCACACAATATCTCTTTAAATATAGCAAAGATAGAGAGCAACAATGCAAAATAGCAAGTAGAAGTCGTATACAAAACTCCAGTAGTGATTTTGGACGACGATTGCGAGAATGATGAACATCCATGACCAACGTGGGTGACAAAGGTGTCGGTAATCGTGGATTTGGACGATGATTGAAGAAGATTTTCACAACTTTAGACCTTGAAACGAACAGATTTGGGGACCTTACTACTGGTTCTTTTGTCGATTTGGGAGTTTTTTTTTTTTTTTTTTTTTTTTACAAATAAGGAGGCTATTGCCTAACTATCTCCGGGCGACTTGACGAAGTTGCGCCCTCCCCCTGTGGTCATAATCAAGCCCAAACTTGGACCTCCCCCAGTGGCAGATTGAGCATTGTAACACCCTTTCGGCTTGTCGAAGCTAGCTTGGCCAAAGAATCTGCCACAAAATTAGCTTCCCGTAAGAAATGCCTTATCTCCACTTGGGAGATTTTGAGGGAATGAATTGTTTTGAAAATTTTTTGAGTATGGGTTGTGGTTAATTAGATGGTGATTTTGTGAGTTTTGTAGGGGTTAGAGTGGTGGGAAAACAGCGCATGATGTTCACCCATATATTTTTTTTTCTTATTATTTTATGGTTGAGACGTAGAGTACTACAGTACAATAGGACTATAATATACCAATTGAGGCAAGGATGAACGTTGATTATGTTATTCAGTAGTTTTATTCCCAAAATATCTATATTGATTTTTGTTGCTCCTACTTTTTATCTTTGTTAATTTTGTACAATAATTGCAACAAACTAAAGAATCTTGACTGTTTCTCTGAAGCATGGTGATGGGATATTATGATACACAAACACTTCTACAGACTTAATAATTTATGGTAAACCATTTAGGTAGTTTACATGTTCTCTTGCTTGACATCTATACTCCAAAGGAAATATCACCATTGCCTAAGATTTTTGTTTACGATCTTCCTTTAATATACACCGACCTTCTAAACAACTGCCATGACTTAGACCCTTGGAAAAACAGGTTCCTGTGGTTTGTAATGATGGGTTTGGCCTGAAATCCATCAACCTCGCCGGAGTTGTCCCCCAGAATCTCATGTTGACTTGGTACAATATTTTTTGGGTCATTTTATGCTGGATCGGCAATTAAAAGGTACTTATCGTCCAATTACACTGCCTAAGATCATGACCAACGGGGGGAAATGTTGCTAGGTTGGATTTTAAATCAGCCCTTCTAGAGGAAATGACACAGGGCTGACCATTGGGAAGAGTAATTTGGGATTTTAAATGTCCAGCAGGGAGATCCAAACTGGGGTACCCATTTTAATAATGAAAAAACGAAAAAACAAAAAATGGCGGACAAGAAGAAGATAAGAGAAAATGACCGAAAGAAGATCTACAATTTGAAGAGAACACGATTGGGTATTGAGGGTATTTCCTTTTCTGACCCATAAAAACTAATAATTATTATATTTTCTGTTGGGTCAGTTTGAATACCAACGGAACTTTACCAAAATGATACATTTTAAAAGTTTAATGATTCATTGTTTAAATTAAAAAGTTCACTAATCACAAATATACAATTGAATAATTTAATGACTTGTCAAGTTTTTGAATATATGTTGAATTTAGAGTGAGATGACGGACAAAAATGTTAATTCTTTTGCCAAATTTTTCTCCATTTGGAGAAGGCCAAACACATTAGCGTACATCTATAAGGGTGCGTTTGTTTTTGACTTGTTTGGTAATATTCATTCAAAAAATCTCAGTATATTTGACTTGTTTTGTAATATTTATTAAAAAATTTGATTATTTTGACTTATTTGATAACATTATTGCCATTCCGTTCAAATAAACACACCTCTAACTGTATGCCCGGTCAGAAACTACCATGCTGCTGAGAACCACCACCACTCCCAGCACAGCAGCCATGTCTGCCGCACTCTCCTTCACTATCCAAACCTCCAAAACTCTAAGATACTTCTTCTCCTCCTCATCCCGCAAACCAAGTTTACCTTTCCATCTCTTCTCCCCCAATAAAACAATTACTGTCCGACCCTTTTGTGTTTCAACTCCAGTTGTGTCTAACAACGAATTGCAAAACGTTAACTACCAAATTATTGATCCCTCTTATCTTTCTTGCTCTATGCCTGACAAGAGGCCTCTCAAAGTGGCCGTTCTTCTCAGTGGAGGCGTCGATAGTAGCGTTGCACTTCGCCTCCTTCATCTCGCCGGCCATTCTTGCACTGCTTTTTACCTCAAGATATGGTTTCAAGTATGCCCTTTTCCTTCCTTGTGTAATTGGTGATCCTACCTCGTTAAAGGTGTGATTTTAATGTACTTTGGGATGTTCAGTTCTGGGTTTATGGGCCTTCAGAATTTGAAGATCGTTCAATTTGATTGTGTTTGAATCTCTGTTTTCGTGCATCTGTGGAAACTACTAGGGGGATTGCTGTGTTTTAGTTGTTGCTATTACGAATCAATAACAAAAGCTCACAATATAAATGAGGGAACTGTTGAAACTTAATAAGATGCAGGATTTTAAATTTTACTGAAATGATTCGTACTCGTGCAACGGATTTGTTGAGTTTTGTCGACATAGATTCTATAATTGCTCTTTTTGGTATTATTGCCTTAAACCCAGGCCCTCCTCCGACTACCTTATCTTAAGAATTAAAAATAGTTTCCGCCGCCATCAATTCAAATCAGTAGACGTTATAGTTTTGTGCTGGCATCGTCTCAGCAGAGGTGGTGGCATGTCAAGAAAGGATAGGTGTAAATGAATTAGAGTTACTGCAGTTTCGTGGCTGTCAAAATTGTGATTCGGCTTGGTTGTGGTTGTACTAGTCATGCAAAGAATGCCGACATGTAACTTTAGGAATCTAATTCTTCAAGAATGTGCAATAGGATAATTTTGCAACCATGCGGTTCTCATATCGTTGTTCCAACCCCACATTGTGAGATAAAGGCTTAGTGTTGCTGTAGTTGTTTATGGTTATTATACTGTTGTTGCGTTGAGTAGGCCTTGTAACTTTTCTGCTTTAATTTGTGAGTTAGTTCCAGCATGCTTTGCTTATAGTAGTTCTAACTAAGGTAAGACAGTTGTCAGATAGTTTAGGCAACTTTAATCTGCACATGTATTGATTTTCTAGGCATAGGATTGAGTAAACATGGTAGCATATAGGTTTCTAAATGAATCATGGAATGATAAGGTTGCTCTTATGGCCAGTAAATGCACCCTTGCAAGTATCCTAGTTTAAAGGGTGTTGACTACTCTTAGTACTGTTCCTTCTATTTGAACATCTTGTCTGCCATTGGACTTCAGATTGTTGCTTACACACTCTCTCTCAAGTCTATTGTTGCCATTTCAAATTCACAAGGAAATGTATGATTTATATGGATATTATGATGTAATGATTTATTGCTTTGTGTACAGTGTTCTGTTTTGTGACACATTTTTGCTATTTAATATGTGACCGCCTGATATTGTTTCATTCTAGGAAGACTTTGAAAACTTCTGGTCTGAATGTCCTTGGGAAGAAGATTTAAAGTATGCAAGGGCTGTCTGTGATCAGGTAATTTTCTTTAATTGCTTTTGGATCCTGTACTCAGTTTTCTGAAAGGGGAAACTCCGTACTAGCTTCATAGAATAAGCTGAACCTCTACCCTAGAATCCTGCAAGATGGAATAAAGGACAACCAAGTATGCAGTCAGTAGCATTTAATGCACATGCCATTATCTGTTTAGTTGCTTCTCACAACAGAACACATCCTAAAGTGATTTTGACCACTTAGTTGACTAAGGTTATATCTAGAGTTATCAGTCACTTCCAGCAAGTGGGTAAAATGTCAGTTTTATCGTTCCTCCCTCTCTACTCTCTATCTCTTTCTCTAAGATTTTTGTGCTGTGGAGTTTGAAGGTTGTCAAATGCAGGTTGGTTTCGGTGGGGGAACCCCTTTTTTTTTGCATTTTGCTTGGGCTGAAAATTGATTTACTGTGCAGCTGCCTTATATTAAGAGATATTATAATTATCTATTGCTGAAGAGAAATTTTTAATCTCCTTATTATAGTCTTTCTGGATTCATGTGTTTTCTTAATGTTTTGATCTTGCAGGTTGACGTACCCCTGGAAGTTGTGCATTTGACAGATGAATACTGGAATAATGTGGTATGCATTGATTGGGGGTTTAATATTCTAATACCGCTAACCAGCCTTATTTTTATATTCAAAATATGTTAATTATATTTTCTCAATGCACCTGGCTGCTCTTTTCTCTCCATTGGAAAATGAACATTCTTGAGCAAGCTGGTGCTGCTTGTGTGTTCTTTGGGGATTTCTCTAAGTTGTTTTGTCTTCAGGTTGCTTATATTATTCAGGAGTATCGATGTGGCCGCACTCCGAATCCAGATGTTCTTTGCAACACTAGAATCAAATTTGGTTTGCCATTTAGTGGTCTTTATTTCTTTTTGCTGTCTGATTTATTATGCGTTATAATCCTGGTAATGAACTTTGAATCAGGTGCCTTCCTTGATGCTGTTAGTGGCATGGGTTTTGACTATGTTGGTTCTGGACATTATGCGAAAGTTGTCCACAAATCTGCCGATGAAACAGATGAGCTTTCTGTCTTGGAATTGTCAAAGGACATGGTATTGGAGTTATCCATGTAATGTTCTCTTTAATGGTAACTGTGCAACATTACTATAGTTAAAAGAACTGATGACTGAATGACTGGATACATGCTTCAATAGTGTTTGAAGAAGCCTACAAATATCCTAAAAATGATCCTCAAATTTTAGTTAACTTTAGTCTAGTTGAGTGAAAATGGTTTAGAAATGTGCTCAAAATAAGTTTATGACTCTCTTGCGTTTTATACTTAGAAGTTATTTGAAGAAATTGTGTCTCCATCCCGTTTGCTTTTAGTTTTATGCTACAGAGGCTAATTCTGGAGAGTTGCCCTGCTAGTACTGTTCCAAAGCAGCTTTTGTGATTGAAATGGATGAATCAATCAACAAAAGCTCATAAATTCCTGAAGTCTTTGCTGTGCACAATAATTTTTTTAATACAGCTTGGCCTATGAAGAAGTGGCCCAGTTGTGATGTTATTCAGTAGAATATTATGTCTGCATTAGTAGCAATTGATCTAAATTAAAAACTGTGTAATAAATCTCATACATTCAAATAATAAATGATTAAATAACTTAATGAAATTTTTAACATCTAAATCTTTGGGAAACATTTGGTATTTTCTTTTTATTAATAAAACTGGATAGCCATCTCCACCAGGGTTCCGCCCCTGATTCTATTAAAAAAAACACGCAGAGAATACTGCTGAAATGCATGTTTGTTTTCCTCAAATTTCTTTGTCTCTCACAAATTCAAATGTTAATGCACCTGACACTGAAACTGATTGCCTCTCCACGGTTTACGGTTAATATGATGGAATAACCCAAAGATTTTCTTTTCATCATCAACTAAATTGTAAGAGGATTAAATGAGAATCGAAGCAATAAACATATTTTTGTTTGTAGATTCAGAGGAAAATTCTCTATTAGTACTGAAATTTCTAAAGGATGTGTCCATATGATCTCAATATATTATGCTTTCGATGTATGTCCACTGGATCTGCGTGTTTCTATTTCAGGTCAAGGATCAAACATATTTCCTATCACATCTCTCACAATTGCAGCTTAAGCGCTTAGTGTTTCCTCTTGGGTGTATTCCAAAGGTCTGATACCATTTCTCCTGCATTTTTGGGATGATACTTTTGATGGTTGGTCTACTACCTATGGTAGGATAGCACCATCTTTTTGTAGCCGCTAATCTTCCCTAGTCACCTTACAGAGTAGATTTTATTGCCCTGCAAGGTCAAATGAATTTCATTCTTATTCTTCCCTGGTGAATAATTTGCAGAATGAAGTCCGGAAACTAGCGAAACTTTTTCATTTACCCAATCAGGATAGAAAAGATTCCCAAGGAATATGCTTTCTTGGCAAGGTATGTTTTGCTGAGCAGTTGGCGTTGGATTTTATTTTTGAACAATCTTTGCTGTTCCCAGTCTGCATCATTGCTTGATTATGAAACGAATTTTCCAGAAAGAAGATTAGTTTTTGGGCTACCTTGAAAACCAAAGCTTGTGAATAGAATTTTAGATAATGCTTGCTACAAATACCATTCTTGTCTGACCTTTCGGTTGGTTAGTTTTATATCTGAATTTAGGCATGCATGTGTTGCAGATAAAATTTAGTGAATTTATTGCGAAACAAATTGGGGAGGAGGAAGGTGTGATCTTAGAGGCTGAAACGGGCGATTTCCTTGGAAAGCATCGTGGATTCTGGTTTTACACAATTGGACAACGTCAAGGTCTACGCCTTCCTGGTGGGCCATGGTAGGACTAAAGAACAAAATTATTAGGATACTTCCTTTAAGTTTATGTCATGTTCCTGGCATCTGTAATCTCATGTTTGTTTATGTCATGCTCCTTTTGTAGGTATGTTGTTGAGAAAGATATTAAAAATAATGTTGTGTTTGTGTCACGGAACTATTTCTCTGTTGATAAGAAGAGGCGGGTATTCCGCGTTGGGTCATTGAAATGGTTTAGTGGTACGCCACCTAGCGAGGCGATGCAGCTCCAGTGCAAGGTCCGACATAGTCCCGAATTGAAGAATTGCAACCTCATCCTGGAAACTGATGAAGCAGTGGTGAGATTATGTGAAGATGATCAGGGTCTGGCAGCTGGACAGTATGCTGCTTTCTATGATGGAAGCAGATGCATTGGGTCAGGTGTAATCTTGGAGGCATGGGATGATGAAGGTTTTCCTGTTTGTGGAAGGGCACTTGAAATTGCAAGAATGGCAGATAAAACAAAGCTAGGGAAGGCCGTCAAAATAATGAACAAAGACGGCAAAGTATAGGTTTTGGCAATGCATGGCCCCTGCGCAAAAGGATGACACGCACAAATCGGGAAATAGACGCTTATTTATCTTCCCTTGAAGAAGTGAGAAGCAAGGCGAGAGAAGTTGTCAAGGTTGGTTAGGTGGGAAAATTTTACATTTCTGTCAGAGAGAGTAACCAAATGCCTTGAAGAACTGAGAAGCTTTCCTAGTTATTCTTGATCAGGAAGTGGCATCAACTGCCTGCTTTGACCTGGCAAAACTTGGAACCAAGGTTACCTCCAAGAAGCCGCCAAGGGAGAGTTATTTCCAACTGAAGTAGAACCTTGTACCAGGAGTAGCGCTTCTTAATTTTTGCACCATTTTCTTACGTTATACAGTTTTTGCAGGGATAGATTTACTCCTTCCAGTTTTTATGTAAAATCTTTTAAATTATCTGAGAATTTTTTTTGGAACTTTTATTTTTTTAGTTTTTTTTTAATTTAATAATAAAGTTTTTTTATTTAATATGATGAAATATATATATTTTTAAAGAAGAATGGTTATCCGCTGAAAGCAGCGTTGGCAATACAAGCTGAAATCCTTTCCATGTTGAAGGCACTTCGATTCTTCCATTTAAGGAATTTATACAAAATATGTCTTCTTTGTGAAAACTCTCATCTTGTTCAAATGATACATCATCATGGAGCGGGAACCTTTTTATAGGACTTTCAAAATCTAAAAGAAATCAATGAAATTGTGACTATTAGGCAGCACGTTGTAGCAGCTCGGTAGATCTTTTTGCAATGCTGACATCTTTTGATAGTTCTAATTAGGTAAAATTTTATTTTGTGCAGTAGCTTAAAATAGGAGGTAAGAGATTGTACAAATTACTTTTCTTGTATTTTCACATCAATACAATTCTTTTTTTTCCAAGAAAAAAACAAGAAAAGAATGATGATCTGCTGATATATTTTTGTTTGGATCTAGGATTAATAAATAAATATACAAAATATAATAATTATTATAAGATAGATGTGATATTTTATTTTCAATTTGAATGAACAAATAATAAGTATAATGTTTTTAACACAGTAAAAAAAAAATAATGACAAAGTTTGAACAAAAAACTATCCGATTTGATCCGCATAAAACTGCTCCAAAGCAAGTTTAAACCGGACCGATAAACACATTTTCCCTCCTTAAAAATGACAAATAGATTGGTTTCAAACCCTAAACAATTCTATAATTTGCAGTATATAAGAAAACCATGAATCAATCAAGATCATATGACTAACCATATATCAAAGGGCATCATTATCAATATTTATTACAGCTGAAATTGCTGATTGAAATTAATTAAAAAAACTCAAGATTAATTTAATTCACTGAATATAAATCAATAATAAAACTGAGAGTTGGACGGATCATCACCATTAACGGCATGATCATACATGAATGGGAAACCATTAGAAGCAGTTTCTTGCGCAGTTGGGCCACTCAAAACAGCAATCTCAGCTTGGGTCTGTGCTAGCTCGCATTGAATTTCATATATTTGTTGGTTTAATAATGTAATTATGCCTGCACATCCGTATACAGGGTCGACTTCAACTCGCCTGTAGGCTTCATAATACATTGAGTTTGCCGCTTCGCCTCTCTGAACCACCGGAACTTTCTGTTCATTTAATCAAAAAAGCCACACTAAATAAGTATAGAGACTAATAGAATCGAGATTTTTCAATTAGGGTGTAAAATTTTGAGTCGTGTTGAACAGGAGGAAAATAAAAAATAAAGAAATCAATGTTAGAGGAGAAAATGAATGTTCGTCATTTAGAAAAAGGAAGAAAAAATTATGGAAATGGGGGTGAAACTACATGCAAGGCAGGCGGAACTGTGGCGGCATGGAGAGCGGAATTGGCCGAAATAATTCTATTAAGAAAAATTTTGACTATTTTGGGAGGCAAGCACCCTCCCTCGCCATCATGTAGTACCTCCCCTTACTACATGGGGAAATCTTATTCAATATTTTTCTGACAACATGAGGTTATAATATCACTCTCTTACATTATAATAATTTCACTTTTAATTAACATTTTAATATCAAGCTATTATTATCTCGTCCCGAATCTTGTTTAATTCAATAAATATGATGTTAATATATAGGACAAAAAAATTATTCTGTAAATCATCCAATCTAATAACTAGTATTGCAAGACATTAGAAGTTGCTAACACACTAAGTTCATTCAAGGTAAAGAAAAATTCAGAATCTTGTTTAGTTAAATAAAAAATATGTATATTTGAAAGATTGGAAGGGATTTGATTATATATATATACCTGAAGCATCTTTGTAAGATTGCTAGCGCCAAAGATCTTGTGGACATACTGAAATCTTTGAGGATTATTGCCAGGGAAATATGGGGAGAGAACGCAATCTGGAGGGCATCTTCTTCTTAGATATTTGCAGCCAGCGCATCTTGTTGAACTCATTCTTCAAAAATCTTGTGCAGGATTTTCTCTTCTCATTCTGCAACTCAAGATTCGTTTCTTTCTGGGTCATTTTTGTAGTTGGCCAATTTTGTAACGGCTAGCTTAATTTAAGCCATTCATTTCAAGATTCAAAAAAACTAGCAACTACCATTTTTAGGAAAACTCAGACATGGAAACAAAACAATGATCAAGGAAACTGCTTCCATGTCATTAATATTTTATTTTCTGGGTCGTATGTGCGTGCATAATTTTTTTTTAAAAAAATGTTTCAAATTATTTTTGAATCATTTTTTTTTTCATCTTGAATATGGGACAGGAGAGTGTCTGAACATATGTATATCCTTGTAAACTCTCTTCAATTAAGGGCTGCCGATCTTACTACTAGGTAGCCAAAGTTATTACTGGATTTTCGAAGGTAAAGTACGAGTTTCTTCACATTTCATTGTCTAATTAGAAGGGAGTAGTGCCTACTTTCTTTTATTTTAACTTAAGTTTTTGAGAGGCTCTCTCCGTTTAATAAAAGTTAATTTAAGGTTTAAAAATTAGAATCTTAATTCGGAATTGAATAAGTGACTGAATTTGAATGATTGAAATATTACATGTCTGAAATTTGAATAGGACTTTTTTAGCATTTCGCCCATTAATACGAAAAGTATATATATTTATTTTTTTAACAATTTTTATAATTTAAATATATTAAATTTTTATCAATGAAAATACATAAAATTTCAATTGAAATTTGATCATGATTTTAAAAATTTAATTACATAATGTCTTCCACTTGAAGAAATTGAGATTAGTTATCAAGAAATCAAGAAAACAAGAAAAATAATCAAGAAAGCATGGGTTACCTTCAAGAATATCAAGATTAATCTCAAGATTGTCGGAAAACAATCCCTTGAACCGAGATTATTTGATTTTTTAGAGGGTTTATTGGATAAAATTTTTTTATCAAAAATCTAGCAATTCTAACATGCAAAGTGTCAATCTATTGATGAGAAGAAATTTTCTTTTTATGTAAGAAATCGTTAGTTTATGAAAAATTTAATTTTTAACCAATAATTCAACTTAATTCATTTCAAAACACTTTCGATTGCAAAAATCATGACAATGGTATTTCTTTAAAATTAAGATGCAAGTTTCAAAAATCTAGATTTTGTGTATTAAAAGGATTTTTCAAACTAGATTCGACAAGTATAAGTTTTCATGCAAAAATTTGCACATAAAATTTTTCATGGAAAAAATTAAACTAATTATAAAAAAAAAAAAATCAACCCTTACTACAATTGGATAGAAATTACTTGATTGTTACCAGAATCCCTTGAGTTCTGATACCAAAACTGAGGAAAATTCTTAATAGTAAAAATTCTTAATGGTATTGCTTCTTCTCTTTTCTAAGAATCAAGAATAACGAATACAAATATCATATATATGTACATTTTCACATGTTCTTCTAAATTAAAACTAGACACCAATGTAGTGATCATACTTTTTTCATATTATACTAGCAAAACTTCAGGAAAATACATACCTGCTTTTTTTAGATTACTGAGAAACAGTCCATAATCGTCAATCTCTCCAGAAACAGTTACAAGTATATGAGTAGTTAGATTGATAACATTTTGCCCAAACTCCTCTGATGCTGAATAAAATTAGCAAAGATTTAGAAACTTGGTTTAATAAATATAGAGCATATGCATCTGACTGAGATGTTCCAATGGAAAACAGCTCACAATAAGAATGATCAGCAGCTACCATAATCCCTTCTTTGAAAAAAAAAAAAAAAGCCAAAGTTGTGGTTCCAACCTTGGGGTGCCATTCATCATCTTCTCCATCCTAAAATTACGCCCAAAAAGATTACGAAAATATATAAACCAAATGGGAAAGGAAAACTGTTTCCAAAACTAAATTCAGATATAATTTTTTAAAATAACCAAAAAAGAAAACTTACGGAGGTTTCTAGATCCCTGAAGGCTAACCATTTTTCCTTATGCAGTATCCCTTGTCTCTGGCTTTCCAACAGGTTCAGCTTATTGCAGAGTTCAACTTTTTTCTTAGTCAATTCAAGATCAAAACAGAAATGCAACCACAGACAATAAAACTTTAAAAAATAAAACTTAGAAAGAGAAATCAAACCAAATTACATATATAAAGAAAAGGGAAAAAAAAAACCTTTTTCAAAAACTAATATTAGGAGTATTTTAATCATTAACGAAACCATATAATAATAAAATAACACTCGCATCTTCCAAAAGCTTGTCCGCAGGGTAGACAGTGTTGGGAACAAATTTCATGGCGAGCACCTTCAATGCAAACAAGATAACAAAATCAAATTAAATAAACAAAGAAAAAAATGGGGAAAAGGCCAATTTAAGTGATTCAGATTCTAGCACCAATAGTTGTTGCTAAGATCGACCAAAAAAATATATCTCTGGATAACCCAAGCCCTGATTCAGAGAAGACGAAAAGGTCAAGGACTAGAGATTTTACCCTATTTACGGGTTCTAGAGATGTATCCTTCTCCGGCACCGTTACAGAAGTTGTTCCCTCTTGTTCTCCAGGGTTTGCATCATCAAACTAAGATAGCAGTAAACAAACAAGTAAATAGAAACTAACTTCATCAGAAAGGTAATTGTCGGAAATCTGAGATTGATAAGGTTCATGTGATTCAGGCTTCATGAACGTAGAAACGACCAGAGATTTTACCTTATTCACCGATTGTAGAGATGTATTCTTCTTGGGAGAAACTCCAGGCTCCGGCAGCGTTATTCCCTTTTGTTCTTCAGGGGTTAACATCATCAAATTAATCAGAGAGGTAATAGTAAGAAATCGGGGACTCTAATAGGGTGTACGGAGATTAATAAGGTTCACCTGATTCAGCCTTCATCATTCTCGCCTTCAATTCAAGCACAAAATCAAACGAACTGAACCAATTCAGTTATTATAATTCTAAATTACCCCAATTCCACAAAACTAATTCTGTAGTTAAACCTAAGAATTTCAATTTCAATTCCAATTCCTTGCATTTCGGGATAAACACGCGGGTATGGGTTAAATTTCGGGTTATAACATCGTCTCCCTCGCAACTGTATATGATAATGAGGTGAATTGAAGAATACAACAGTTTGAGTGAAGACCAACCCTCGCAACAGTTTATTGACAGGATTAAAAGCTTAACAGGAATGGGATTTAGTCATCTTATTGTATGTGGTGCTGGTGCAATTTGCTACTGGGATAGATCTTCGACCTGCCCAACTTGGCAATATGATACAAACATTAACAAATTGGCATAACTTTCTTTTTCGGTTGGGCTTCCTTGTGATATCCTGTCAGTTTCATTCTTGAGCTTTTTTTTTTCTTTTTGTTGTAGTTTTTCCCATTTTAGCTCTACTTTTGTTTGTCTTTTTCCATGTATGAGCTCTGTTGTAAAGTTTTTTTAGCAATATACAAACTTGTTTGGGTCTGACTTGTTTGTTTTCTCGGCTAACAAAGTGCTTGCATGTTTTCTGATGAATAATCATTTATTCCATGAGTGAAGTGGACAAGAAGCACAATAAAGAAGTTGAAGAAATAATGGAGGAAGCAAAGAAAACAGTAGCACTCTAAGTCAGTAAGATGCATGCTACTTCGTTTTATATTTTTTCTAAAAAATAGACCTGTATATGATATATGATATCACGAAATTTTACAAAAAAAAAGAAAAAAAACTATCAGCTTCTTCAGAGAATGGGTACCTATTGAACTTAGATAACTAGAAATTGTAGCTGGTTCTCTTTGATTAATAAAGCTTAATGTAGCAACTCCACGAAGTTGAAGAGGTTTACACATGAAGCCACCCGACACCAGTTGTTGACCCACACAAAATAAGATGAAAAATTCAGACAGTGATGAAACAACAAAATAAAAGCTTATCGCCTCAAAACAACCTTAAAAATCTAGTATGTGAGGACACGGTAAAAGAGTAATGTGGTTCATGATCCTCCTGGGTCATCTCAGGAATGAAAGAAGCAGCAATTTCTCTATAAATTATAGAAACAGCTACTGTTCTTAAGGGCGCAAATCTGCTCCTCTCCCATGGCAGACATCACAAACACAACCAAGTCTTTTCCCTCCCCAAATCCATCCTTAATCTGCTTAAGCATATTGTCATCCTTAGGAAGCCTAAGGTCATCCTTGGTGTCACCACTGTCAGTAAGCAGGCTCACAAATCCACCCTCAGAGATAGTTATGGGATGAAGGAACAATATCCTCAACCTTCTTTCTAGTGAAGATATCCATGCCCACAAAGTGACATTTAGCACTGCCATCTACGTTTATAACAAATAAGGAAAGTAAGCTGTTTCCTATCCCATCTACGTTTCTTTTTCCCCAAGGGAGGAAGATGGATTCCCTTCTTATTATCTTCCGACATAGATTATAGTCATGGTGGAAAAATAGAACACTGATTTTTTAAATTCTTTTCGTATTTTTCTCCAACCTTTTCTATATTTTCTTAGTATCTATTTATCTCAAAATTATTTACTCCGTCTTCTAGACTTAAACATCTAAGGTTAATTGATTTTACCCATTTAATCCTTGAATTAAGTCCCTAATTCAATTTTAAGACTATTATTTATACCCTTAAACTTTAATATTCATTTCAAATACTCTATTAATTCCATATTTAAAATAAAATAATCTCATCTAAACATTTCAAGTTCTTGAGATTAACTAAAATAACATAACCTCATCTAAACATTTCAAATTCTTGATATTAACTAATTATATTAAATCCGAAAATGTTAAGATCGGGGTATTTATATAATCTAATAATAATGTTTCATAATTTTTTACATCGTAGAAAAAATAAAGCAACACGTGATAGAATATTACGGGTTGAGGTAAAAGAACATTTTTTAAATAATTTACAATTGAATGTGGGAAATAATAGAGTATGAAACAATAGTGCGCTGTAGCAGCGATATTCGGCAATAGCGCGCGGGTGGTCTAGGTGGTGATTGCTATAATAAATGTTTTGTGGGCGGAAAAATAAGGTGAGATGGGAGTGAATGATGTTGTATACAGATTTGAAATGTTAATATATAATTTTCATCTTCAACCCTTCTCCTATGACTTTGTTCCAAGCTATTGTCTAAGGTGGACACGCCGGATGAAAACGCCCCGGAACTCCAGACGAACCCAGAGATGAAGTACCCTTCAAGAATTTGTTTGTATGAGAATCTAGTTGGATTCGGGGGGGGGGGGGGGGGGGGGGGGAGGGGGAGAGGGGGAGAGGGGAGTTAACGATTTTATATCATATAATTTTGTTGATTCAATGAAATCCTATTCAAAGGATAGATTATTAGACAAGCTTGCTAGCTTATAGGACACGCATGTCACTTACCGATTCACATTTTTATATAAATTTTATTAATTATCCTCCCAATTTTTACCCTTCAATTTTCACTAAAACATCCCCTACAATATCTTCTCTTTTTTCTCATTTGAAACAAAAGGATAATTTTGTCAAAATTAAAACGATAGTATTTAAAATTGAGACGGTAACTAATAATACCCTTTCTATATATAATGATTACATTCCATTTAAGACTTTAATCTTCCCCTATTATCTATTGTTGTTGACCTCTTCTCATATTTCTCTTTATGCTTCTGAATTTGAGAAATTTAGTTGTGTTTCTACTTGACAAGTTTAACTTTAGAATCTTTTGCATGTTTGCTTAAAGAGTATAACCCCTTTAAAACAACCCCCGGTTTTCTCAAACTCTTCTGGCAGTGCATGCGCTTTGAACCTGGGTAAGTTCAGCATTCAATGGCTATTTGTTAGAATGAAAAGATTTGGAGTTACTAGTTACCGTTTTATTTTTTGGGACGGTAGTCCATAAGTTTTGACAAAAGTGTTCTTCTATAAAAAATGTTGGAAGATAGAGGGTATTGTAGGGAGGCATTTTAGTCCAAGTTGAAACGTCAAAGAGAAAATATTGGAGCTGTAACTAATAATTTCTAAAAAATTTTTTTGAGTGAATAATGACAAATATTTACCAATCACCAAAAAACTGTGAAATTCTATTAATTTCTAGGATTTTGTCTTATAAAATGAAGTCTATCATGTTGAATGTTTAGAAAGGCATATTTTTTCTTAGATACAAATTAGTAAAAAAATTTTAATGTATTCTTCTAATATTCAGGGAACAGCCTACGAAGCCATTTCGTTACGTGGACTTGAAACCTCCTTAACAAACAAGTGAAACTTGCAGTCAATAACTTTGTCTCATACTACCGGTAGAATTTTGACATTCATAGTGAATTTAAATAGGTGAAAATGTGTTAGATTTACCTTTTTTTTGTCTTTAATGATGTTTAGTCTTTCCTATACATAACATTTGTCTTCGGTACTTTAGATTGAACAATTAAGTTAAATGTAGCATTAGAAGTGATCTACATCTGGACAAATGTTTGTATCTGTTTAAAGAAATTATTATTCGATGGATGTACTTTATATTTTTTGCTTAACTAATGTTGCTCACATGATTTCATCCCGTAGACACTTAAGGAGTTTGAATTTTAAAGTAAGGCCTGTTCACTTTCAATTCAAATATTTCCTGCTCCATAATCACCGATGACCTTTTAATTGGATCTTTTGTCGGTAATTGATAAATGATATTTATTTGATTGTTTTTACAATTTAAAAATTCTCAATATGTCAGCTTGTGATTGGTTGATACATTGTCTATTTTCATTCACACATACTGCATTAGGCCATCAACATCAGCCTTGAATTACAAATGATATCATATTTGGTCGTGCCATTTCTTTTGTTGCTATTCAGTCATTCAGAATACTTTTTTTTGTGCAGTAAAATTCTACTTTTCTTGCTAGTCCATATGTCTCCACTTTTGTCCCTCTACAAATGCGTGTATTAAAAAAATTAAAACAAAATAACCATGTAGACATTATGTATTATATTCCTATAGGAGCCCTGTATAAAAAAAAAAAAAAAAAGCTAAAATATTTTTTTATCTCTTATAATTGGTCTTATCTTATTTTTAATCACGTATAATTTTACGAGAATTTTTTAATCACCAAATATTAATTTATTAAGTATTTTGGTCTCTTTTAACGAAATTTTTAAAAACAAACAGGTTGACTAAGTTTGACAATTAAATTAATTTAGTTGACCATTAAGTTTGTGTAAAAAAAAAAAAAAATTAGTTGCCTTTGTGTAAAAAAAAAAAAGTTTCTTTCTCATCCTCTCTAACCGGAAAACCCTTTTATTTTTCTTCCTTTCAACATTCCAACCACCGCCGCCGCCCCGCCACCCGCTACCCGCTTCTCCTCATCCTTCTTCTTCTCCTCCTGTCGTCGTTCTATGTCCCGATCTTCCGCCTTCGGGATCGATCTGGACTCGATTGACGGTTTCGAAGATATTAGATTTCGAAGATGGAATTTTTCTGAGTTTTGGATTTCGTTCGCCGAACTTGTTTCGGGTACTTTTGGTTTCAAATTTTGACCTGAAAAACGGAAAGAAGTTTCTGGTTTTGTTTGGGTTTCAAAAAGAGTTTTCGATCGCTAAAACGAGAAGGTTTAAAATCGTTTTGGGTCGCCGGATTGGTTTTGTGTTTCTTTTCGCCGAAAAAAGTTTTCGAATGAAGAGGGTGCCCCCCAAATTTCTTGTTCCTCTCAGAATATCCTGGGAAATTCCATAGCTTTAATTTTCAAATATAATCTTTGATTTCCCAATTTCAGTTTTGAAGCTGCGTTTGCATGTTTTATTGGTTTGGTTGCAGTAATAATAAGAAAAGAATTTGCTGCTTTTGAAGCTCAGGAATCTGCCTAAATAGTGGTGATTGAAGCAGAATACCAAGCGGGTGCGGGACAGGTTCGCACCAGGAAACGCCGTCGTTTGGCGTGGGACGTTGCTCTTTGTGAACAAACCCAAGTTGTTAAAATTTATATATTTATCTTGATAGAGCTTCCCAGTCTGGGTTATTAAAATTTTCATTCTTTAGCTGAAAAAATGAAATTTTTGATGAGGGTTTTCTTTGTGGCTGTAAGAATTTTTAGAGGTGTCAGCTCTTTGATTGTTTTTCTTTCTTCCTTTTAGGTTGAAGAGGAAGAAAATGTGCAGGAGCGTTGGGCATTGGCTAAGCATGTTTCTCCGGCCAAGAGAGACGATGACAGGGAGGGGCTTCGAACTAGGGTTTTGAACGAGAAGATATCTCGATCGGGCTTCGATGAGGAGGGCTTCGGGAGAGATCTGGATTCGATCGGGCTTCGGGAGATGGATGGCGGGACTTCGAAGAGATCCGGCTAAGGCAAAGGAAGCAGAAGAAGAGGAGAAAAAAAATTATAAAAAGGCCCTTGAAAGTTTTCTTTTATACAAAATGGTCCCTAATTAACGGTCAAACATAGTCAAACTATTTGTTTTCAAAAAACCGAAAGATCTAATAAATTAATGTTTAGGGACTAAAAAAACTCTGTAAAATTATAAAAGACAAAAAATAAGACAGGGTCAATTACAAGGGACTAAAAAATTATTTTGGCAAAAAAAAAAAAAATAAAAGAACACTTACAATTTTAACACTTTACCTCACAAAAACCATCAACAGATTTGGTTACCATAATAATGAAACTCCTCTTTATGTTAAGTTGTTATTTGCTAGCGCGTATACTCTGTACACTCTGTACATGTACTTATTATTATATATAGTAATTTTTGCATGACAGTTGTACACTTACTAAATATAGTAAGTTTCGCCTACACGCGCGCATTCTTTTTTTTTTTTTTTCCGCGCTGAGTGAACAACGTCTTCGCTGAGTCAACTACGTCTCAGAACAACTGCCGCAACGTCCAAAAAATAACTGTCGCAACGTCTACATCCAGGCATATCTACAACGTCTCCTAACAGTAGCACCACGTCCGAAACAACTAGCACCACGTCTAGAAACGTCTACATCCATGCATGTGAATTTAAACTGATTTTTTCACAACTAGAACCACGTCAAAAACAAATAGCACTACGTCCAAAAACGTCCTCATCCATGCGTGTGAATTTAAACTGATTTTTTTCACAAAGACAGCCCACCACGTCTCAAAACAACTAGAACCACGTCAAAAATAACTAGCACCACGTCCATAAACGTCTACATCCAGGCATGTCCACAACGTCTTCGCTGAGTCAACAACGTCTCAGAACAACTGTCATAACGTCAAAAAAACAATGGTCGCAACGTCCAAAAAACAACTGTCGCAACGTCTACATCCAGGCATGTCCACAACGTCTATTAACACTGCCGCAACGTCCACCTACGTCCAAAAAACAACCGCCGCAACGTCAAAAAACATCTACATCCAGGCATGTGAATTTAAGCTGAATTTTTCACATAACACCTTCCACAACGTCTCCTAACATGGCCGCAACGTCCCCGCAAGTCCAAAAAATAACTGCTGCAACGTCCAAAAACGGCTTAGCTGATTTTAGTAATGTAAATAACATATACCATTTAAGTAACTATTAGTAGGAAAAAATAAAAAAAAAATTGTCAGGGACGTGACTTGAACCCTGGTTATTTTAGTCTTGTGACTCTCAAAAAAATTCAATTGCCATTAATCCACTTAAAGTTAGTTGACATTTAATTACATTTTTTTGTACATGTCATTTAAAAAATCACTATTGTCAATATTGAATTTCCCATCTCCTAACATATAGGTCAGTAGAACCCCGGAGGAACAAGGTTTTCATGCAGGCAAATCGTAAAAAATTATTTTTTATACATGTCAAATGTTTCGTCGAAAATTCAAAAAACCATTGAAATTATTAAAAATCTTTCGTATCTTTTAAAATATGGCATTTTTTAGAGTTTTGAGGGGCCCAAAGTTAGATCTCGAAAAGTTATATGAAATCAAAAAAAAATTTGTCTAAAACGGACCACCGAGCGCAAAGTTATGACCATTTAAAGTTTTCGTCCAAAACCACACATTTTTCAATATCGGAACCATCTCCAAATGTCCATATGCTGTGTACATTGCGTAGATCTCATTAAGAACCATCAAATCGACTACTCGCGTGTCCAAATCGGACAATCGAGTGTCGAGTTATGCCCTCTTGAACCGTCTGTGCAATACAACTTCATAGATTGCACCTTCCACAACGTCTCCTAACACTGCCGCAACGTCCCTACACGTCCAAAAAACAACTGCCGCAACGTCTACATCCAGGCATGTGGTGAATTTTTCACATAACACCTTCTACATCTTCTAATACTGCCGCAACGTCCATGCACGTCAAAAAAATAACTGCCGCAACATCTACATCCAAGCATATGAATTTAAGCTGAATTTTTCACATTACACCTTCAACAACATCTCCTAACACTAGAACCACGTCTAAAACAACTAGCACCACGTTCTGAAACATCTACATCCATCAATGTATGTGAATTTAAGCTGATTTTTTTCACAAAGACAGTCCACCAAGTCTCATAACACTAGAACCACGTAAAAAACAACTAGCACCACGTCCTGAATTTAAGCTGATTTTTTGATAGAACATAGTCTACCACGTCTCGCCATGTCCGGAAAAACTAGCACCACGTCCAGATACGTCCAACTACGTCCAGCAACGTCACGCAACGTCCGAAAATACAAAGTAGCAACGTCTTACAACGTCTTGTTACGTCCCGCTACGCCCAAAATACAAAGCAGAAACATCCCGCAATGTCCCGCAACGTCCAGCAACGTCTAGTTACGTCCCATAACGCGTTCTACCAAGTCCAGCAGCGAGGAAGAATCAGAAGCAACCCATTTCACATGAAAGTGCATATACCTCACGAAAACCATTTATATATCATATTTCGGAGTAACATAGCATTATTTAAATAAGAAAACACGAATATAACATCATTAATACATTACCCAATATCAAATCGTGAAAATAAGGTTCCGTAAATCCATCAAATACAGTTCATACTTTATGATGTGGTGATTTTTTAAGAAGAATAAGTTATTTTTCAAGAAGAAGATGAGATTTTTGAAGAAAAAGAAGAGATTTTTGAACAGGAAAAAGTGATTTTTTAAGAAGAAGTGATTTTTCCATTGTATTTGGTGTTGTTCGTCAGAAAAAACAATCTCGATCTCCGTTAAATCTATGTTTGAATGAAAATTTTGATTAAATACGGTTTCGAATGGAGTACGACGAAGAAGAATAACTGATTTTTTAAGAAGAAGAAGTGATTTTTTGAAAAAGAAGGAACTGGGTTTTTGGAGGAGAAGAAGAAGAAGAGAAGAGTGTGTATCTCACTCTCTTATAGTGAGAGTGGTGATGTATTATTAGGTACATGTACCTCTAGGTACATGATATAATTTGCGGATATTTGCTTATCTTTTTCTTTCTTCTGGGGTTAGGTGTCATTGTCCAGAAATTATACTCTGTACCTAGTGTACATGTACCTACTACTATATATAGTAATTTTCGCATGACAGCTGTACACTTACTAAATATAGTAAGTTTCGCCGACGCGCTCTTTTTTTTCCTTGCTGAGCCCATCACGTCTTCGTTGAGTCCACCACGTCTCAAAACAACTACCACCATGTCCAAAAACATATACATCTAGGCATGTGAATTTAAGTTGATTTTTTTCACAAAGACATCCCATCACGTCTCAAAACAACTACCACCAAGTCGAGAAACAACTACCACGTCCAAAAATAACTACCACTACGTCCAAAAACGTCTACATCCAGGCATGTGAATTTAAGTTGATCTATTGACAAAGACATCCCACTATGTCTCATAAGAACTACCACCACGTCCAAAAACGTCTACATCTAGGCATGTGATTTTAAGCTATTTTTTTTTACAAAAAACATTCCACCACGTCTCACAACAACTACCACCACGTCAAAAAATAACTACAACCACGTCCAAAAACTAGTACATCCAGGCATGTGAATTTAAACTGATTTTTTCACCGACATAATGTAAAACGTCTTCCTGCTTGACTCATGAACATTGTTATTCAATTCTCATAATAAAATATTGAACGGATACCATTTAAGTAACTATTAGTAGAAAAAAAACAAAAAAAATAATATCATGAACGAGTCTTGAACCTTGGTCATATTTGTCTTGTGTCTCTCCAAAATAATCAATTACCATCAATCTACTTAAAATTATTTAACACATAATTAAACTTCTTTGTACATGTTATTTAAAAGAACTCTATTGTCAATATGAATTTTCCATCACTGAATACATAGATCAGTAGACCCCCCCAGAGGAACAAGGTTTTCATCGAGGCAAATCGCAAAAAACTATTTTTTATACCTGTCAAATGTTTCATCGAAAGTTCGAAAAACCCTTGAAATTATTAAAAATTTTCTGTATCTTTTAAAATATGGCATTTTTTGAGTTTTGAGCGGCCCAAACCGCCGAAGGTAGTTTGCAGCTGGATAGATGTCAAAAAATTATATGAAATCAAAAAAAATCGTCTAAAATTGACCCCTGAGTGCAAAATTATGACCCTTTGAAGTTTTTGTCCAAAACCACACGTTTTCCAATGTCAAAACCATCTCTAAACGCCCGCCTGCCATGTCTATTGCGTAGATCTCATCGAGACTCATTAAATTGACTACTCGCGTGTTTAAATTGGACAATCGAGTGTCGAGTTAAGCCCTCCAAAACCATCTCTGCAATACAACTTCATAGATGTCAGCAATTCCCTTTCACATCGGTGATGCTTAGCCTCTATAGTTTGCCTATTGTTCTAATAATACAGTTTAGTTTAGGTCATTGGCAAATACAACTAAAATTTTATAAACTCCTTCTCAGAACACTACCACCACGTCTCAGAACAACTACCACCACGTCCAAAAACGTCTACATCCAGACATGTGAATTTATGCTGATTTTTTCACAAAACAGCCCACTACGTCTCAGAACACTACCACCTCGTCAAAAAAATCTACATCCAGACATGTGAATTTAAACTCATTTTTCACAAAGACAGTCCACCACGTCTCAGAACACTACCACCACGTCAAAAAACGTCTACATCTAGGCATGTGAATTTAAACTGATTTTTTCACAAAGATAGTCCATCACGTCTCAGAACACTACCACCACGTTCAAAAACATCTACATCCAGGCATGTGAATTTAAGCTGATTTTTTCACAAAGACAATCCACCACGTCTAGATACGTCTCGACAATTTTGGTCAAAACCTCATTTTTCGTTGTCTCGGTCAGTGGTAATTTCGCCTTAACATTATAGATTTTTGTTTTAACCTCCTAGAAATTTTAAAATAATGAAAAAAATTATTTACCACCCCTTTTGGACTTAATTGCCCCTAACTTTTGGCAAATGCCCTTCACCTTTCTACCTTTCTGCCCCATCCCCTCTGCCCCCTTCTCATCCTTCGCCACCGTCGCCACCGGTGGTCTTCTTCCCCGACCTCCGTTGACACTCCCCAACCCTCTTCGCAGACGGAGAAAACGAAGAGGATGAAGCCGCACCTTCTCGATCCTCGATATTCGCATACGAAGAGGACAAAGCCATAGAGTCCTTCTCGACCCTAGATCTTCTTGATCCGTCGCAGATCTCGACCTCGATCTCCTCACCGTCGATCAAAACCCTAGACTCGATCTCGGCAGAGTAGGAGAAGAATAAGAAGACGCGGTGGATGGGGAGAAGAAGAAGAAGAAGCGGTGGAGGAGAAGGAGAAGGAGGAGGAGGAGAAAAAAGAATAAGAATATGGAGATTGGGGATGGTGTCGGAGGGAGGGAGATCGCTAGGGTTTCTTCTTCTTCAAGGGTGGCGGCGAGGAAGATCAGGGGTGGTGGGGAAGGAGATCGGTAACGACAGGGAAAGGTGATCGGGGGTGGTGTCATGGGGATGTAGATCGCTAAGGTTTCTTCTTCTTCGAGGGGTGGCGACAAGGGAGATCGACGACAACGTGGGGAGGGTGATCGACGAGATTGAAGGTCGAGCAACGATTGGGGGGAGGGTGCGGTAAAATAGTGAGAACGGATTGATAAAAATGTTTTTTGATAATTTTATAAATTTGAGGATGTTAAAATAAAAAATATATAATGTTAAGATGAAATTACTCCTGACAGTGGCAATGAAAAACGAGTTTTGGTCCAAAATTATCTAAATATGTAATGTAATGGATCAAAATATATGTTTTCTTTTGTAGTGGACCAAAAAATTATTTTGTCTATATATAATGGACCAAAATTAAAGTTTACTCAAAAATAAATACTGAATTGTTTATGAAGAAAAACGAATAGAAGAAAAGAAAAAAGCCTCACAAAAGCAAAAAATAAAAAATAGAAGCGCATACCTGCACGCGCCCTCTCCTTTAAATTTTTTTTTCTATTTTAACATGAGTACACTAAAAAATAATAATTTGATAGGACCACATATAAATTTCTGTTATAGGGTGGTTCGGATGAGGGGTGACATTTATCAGTTGGTATATCCTACTCTTAGGAGTAAAAGTACACTTCTACTCCTAGTAAAAAAAAAAAAAGCAAAAAATGAGGCCCACTTCAACTAGCACCACGTCTGAACTTATGTAGTTCAGAACTTATGTAGTTCATTTTACATAAGTAATTCAGAACCCTCAGTTTACATAAGTAGTTCAGAACCCTCAATTTACATAAGTAGTTCAGAACCCTCAGTTTACATAAGTAGTTCAAAACCCAGTTTACTTAAGTAGTTCAAAACCCTCAGTTTACATAAGTAGTTCAGAACTCTCAGTTTACTTAAGTAGTTCAGAATCCTCAGTTTACATAAGTAGTTCAGAACCCTCAGTTTACATACGTAGTTCAGAACCCTCAGTTTACATAAGTAGTTCAGAACCCTCAGTTTACATAAGTAGTTCAGAACCCTCAGTTTACATAAGTAGTTCAGAATCCTCAGTTTACATAAGTAGTTCAGAACCCTCAGTTTACATAACGAGTTCAGAATAAGGCTGGAGTCAAAGGAAGGAGGCTCCGACCGACAACTGGAGGAAGGGGAAACCGTCGAGCAATGGTCCGGTGGCGGCGCGGTTTTTTCGGTCACCAAAATGCAAAGATTCTGGGTGGCTTTTGAAGCTCTGAAGGAGAGGAGTCCATGCAAGGTATCGGTAGCCCAAGAAGACGCCGGAGAACGGCGGTTTGAGGCGGGGAAGTGGCGGTCTAGGATTTCCAAAAACCAACCTCACTCCAACTCTTCCAAAATGCAAATATAATGGAGGGGTATTGTTCTAGGGACCATGGGGGATCTTTTAGTGGTGAGAACCGACCCAAATCTTGGCCGGAAAGGGATGAATCGGTGGCGAACGGTCGGCGGGAAAAGGAGATTCGCGGAGAGAGAAAACGGACACGAAATAGAGAAACGAAGACATGGTTTTGTTCTATGGAGTGTGAGGAACATTTTCATGGGTTAGGACGGCCGAGAACAGTCGCCGGTTGGCCGGAACGGGGGCAGTCGTGAAGAACCGGCGGGGAGGTGGTGTAGCAGGGAGAGAGAAAAAGAAGAAAGGAAAATGAATAGAAGAAATAAGTGGGAGTGGGGAAGGGGGAGTAGTAGATGTCTAGGAGTAAACCGGACGGTTTACTCCTAGGAGTATATTATAATTTGCGGACATTTACCGTAGAAAGAATAATAATAAGGAAAAATAAAATGCTAAATTGGTAACCAATGTTAGTAAGTGGAATAATTTGACTAGTAAATATAGTACGTGTAGTTTTAAAGTCTCAACTACTATATGAAATTTTTTCTCCACTCAAAATATTAATCCGCTCTAAAATCAATTTAATCAGTATTAGTATTAATCAACCAATAAAAGCCAAACATTACTTTCGTACTTAAATTTCTAAGTATTTGTAATCATTTTACTTTGAATACAAGTTGAGGATTAGTTCCAAAATTTCATATCAGTCTACAAATCTAAATTTCTAAACAATATCTAAATTGACAAATTTTCCACCATTGTTTTATATATTTTCCACCCTTGTCTTCATATTCATTCCTACTCATCCACGCCTGCAAAATTAAAATTAATATGTACAGAGTTAAAAAGATTTGTTACCCTGAGGAATAGTTCAGGCAATTGTTATACAATAGTCCTATAATTACGTTGCATTGTGTCATGTATATAAATGAGGGAAGTATATTGGTCATGGGGAAATAGTAGGTTATTTAAGAAGGGTCACATTCCAATAGAATTTTAATTGTTATATAAAATTTCCTAAGGACACATTGCAAAATGTCCTCTAAGAGTATAGTATAATTTGCCTTTCTGTACTATTGCTTCCGAAAATGTCAGCATAGTTTTGATTTAGATAAATCGTAGAATTAGACAATATTTTGAAAGATTGAAGAAGAGTAAGATTTTAGCATGAAAATATACTATGAAGGGAAGAATAATAGTATCGCGGTCCCAAAATATAAATAGAAATATTATTTTAGGACGGAAAAAAGAGTAGTTGTACGTGTCATAGTTGAATCAGATGACCATGTCAAATACTAAGTAGAAAGTGAACAAATACCCAATCATTTTATGTAACAAAGACTTTCTGATGATGGTTATTGATTCCTCTCATTGACAAGTCTTTTAATCCTTAGTACTGAAACCATCTGTCTCAAATCCTAAGTTAACCCAGGGGATGGGTGAGTTGTTGTCTTGGGGGGACTTGTTCCAAATTGAACAATATCTAAATTGACAAATTTTCCACCATTGTCTTTATATATTTTCCACCCTTGTCTTCATATTCATTCCTGCTCATCCACACCTGCAAAATTAAAATTAACATTTTTAACAACTATTAAACAAGTACAAAGAAAAGAACAAATGCATGTAAAGAGTTAAAACGATTTGTTACCCTGGGGAGTAGCTCAGGTTGTTTTGCTAATAATGCACCTCCAAACCATGCAGTGTATTCTCTTTCACAATAGCTTAAGATTTTTACGTTCATTGTACTAGGTGCAAGAACACGTAGTTCTTTCCTCAAACGATTGTCAAAACCAGGAATCAAGGTTGATCCACCACTGAGTATCACATTTTCATATAAATCTTTCCTCATATGATTATCACAACTCATAATCGATGAGTGAATTGCCTCATGAAAACCAGGACCTTGCTTTCCAATCAATGTTGGCTGGAATAGAATCTCGGGACAACGAAAAATCTGAGATTCAAGATTTACATGTATCTTCGTGCGAGGTAAATAACATACCTTTTGATCACCAAAGTACTCCAAATCATAATCATAGTCCTCACTTACAAATGTTGTTTTCTCCTTCAGAGTGTCTACCTCGTCAGATGCTATTAACTCTCCTGTTAACTTCTCCACCTCTTTCTGAAGAAACCTGGTAACATCAGAACCAGCAAGATCCAAACGTTGTGTGGCATGACGAATAACCTTGCCCTCGTAGATTGGAACTACATGAGTGACACCATTACCAGAATCCAATACAATGCCTGAAAATAATGTTTATCCAATCACTAAAATTTAGTATTCCAGAAGGCATATTAATTATATTCAAAGTTTAATATTTGCCAAAAAAGTATATAAGATACCCATGATTGCCAAGATATATAAATTAAATATATAAACCACAACTAATCATCATAAATCATAAACCAACCAAGCAAGGCAAGGTTTAACCGAAATGCTCTCATATATTGTACTCAAATCAAAACAACATTCAATCATCACTAGTAGTGAGAAAGATATCTAATGTCAGAATTTTACTAATAAAAAATATAGTGTCAAAACTCCAAACCAAGGCAAACAACCAGTTACAAACCTGTAGTACAACCATTGGCATAGAGGGCTAGTACGGCCGTATTTGCGATACACAGGTAAGGCACATCAAATTTTTCAAACATTATCTCGGCCATTTTCTCGCGGTTGGATTTCAAGTTTAATGGTGAATCTGTCAGTAGGATAGGGTGATCTTTTCCAGTGTCAATCCCAAGCTTCTTATGGAATGTGTAATTCCAAATCCTCTCCATGTCATCCCAATCACTTATCATACCATGCTGAATAGGGCATTTCAATTCACATTCATGCCACTTTGAATAAGCTTCATCACCTATACAGAAGTCATCCTGACCTGGTCCGGCCATTGTGTATTTGCCAACTATGCATGGAACCACCTTAGGGCTCTTTGCATCACAAAATTCAGCCTGCAATAGTTTGCATTTGCAAACACAGCAAATAGTTTTTAAGACGGTACTGCAAGTGCAGTTAAGCAGACGTAAAATTCAAGGAAAGATGCACAATGAGTGATGATACAAAAACAAGTAATCAAATTTGAGATCTCATTTCTAACCTTAATTTTTCCACTTCCATTATCACAGACGATAGTGTCATCAGCCATCTTTGCGAACCTTAAACAAGCAAAACATAACAATCAATAATCGAGCAATGTTAGTTACAAACACAAGCAATACGAGTCACGATATAAATACATTCTAGTAAATTGCAAATGAAATTTCACCCAATTAACAATAAGTTGCTGCAAAGTAAATTTGATTTCTTTTTCCTCATTATGCAGGCAGTAAGTAGAGGTGACAGTAATAACTAATTTTCTCAACTCAAATACCAGATCAGCAGGAGGAACAAAGTAAAGCAGTCCAAACCTTTCCATAGACACTCAAAGACAGAAATAAAAAACAACCTGAAATCAGAAACAGATACTATTCCAAAGATCTAAACGATTAATAGTGCTTTGAAACAATCTACAGTCATCAATCTATAAAACATGAAAGCCTTAAAATGATAGTTCCAAAGCACTAACACTTAGTTGCTAACTGAACTATTCAGAGATTGTAATGAGCATGTATCCAAAATAACAAACAAAAGTTTCGTTAAAAAACAATAGAACTCCTTCCAAAAAAATTTTTTTAAAAAAAATTCTAAACCATTAAGTGGGTGGGTTTAGTACTTATTCTCTGATCCTTTAGGTAAAGTCACTGCAAACTTGATTCTCTTAACACTGATGTAAGGGTCATTTGCTGATCTATAAGCTTATTTGAGTTGAAATGTCACTGTTAGCTTAGAGAATTTATGCAAAAGGGCAGCTTAGAGAATCACCTTTTTTTGAGAGAGGTTCTACTATTCAGCCGCTTCCATGGGACAGAAGACTTAAGATCTTCTGCACATAAGTGCGTTTGGGTTATGGATTTCTACTGTGGTCTGTGGATGGAAACCGTATTTAGCATAAGCTCAACCAAGTCCATTATGGGACTTGCAAAAAATATGTATATGCTCATAAAAATATGTACATGTCAAAATTTCTGCAATGGACATTACATTACTAGTGCTACTACAACCATATCATTGATCATTAAAAAACAGAGAATAATTTGTTGATACCATAAATAGCTTATCAACTTACCAAAATATCCCAGTCGAGAGGCGTCCAATAGATCTTGTACCTTCAGCCTAAGACAAGTACAGTGTGCCCCAAGAAGAAACTGCTGAGAAAGAAAATTGTATCATCAATCATCTCTATGACATAGACCGTGGTGAATTCGAGAGAGAGAACCAAAACTAAAATGGTTAGTTGGCATGGAGTATCTGCAGTTGACACTTCAGCAAACTTCTTCCTAGTATTTCAAAATTCAAACTAGTCAAGCACTTACTAATTTTATTTTATTTTATTCTATAATTCACATTGCTTTAACTTGTATAATGGGTTCCAACTTCCAAGTGGTTGATCATTGGAAATCAGATCACAAGACACATGCATCATCCCAAAAGTTAAAAAAAGAGAGAATACATAAAGTCGAGTACATCGGTACAAGATATATAAATTGTCAATCTTTTGAAAAAAGGTAAAACTTAACTAAAAAGGGCCAAAAAAGAGCAGATCAAGCATAATCCAAATCATCCAATAGAAATCATTTAAATCAAAACATTCACTTTGTGGTCATCTAGAATTAACGGAAACATAGAAAAGGGTATGACAAATTAATTCCTCCTCTCCTAACAAACTCAAAGGCAGGCTAGACCCAGTAGTGAGAACATTCAACATATGTGTACAAATCAAATTGTTCTTCTGACATACACATATGAATCAGAAAAGCAATTCGAAAAATGCAAGGTTTTGTGTCTTCTTCCTTGATAAATGAAATGTGGAAATGAAAAATGGACACCCACTCCATAACAAAATAAACTTTACGGACTTTGAAAGGAGGAATTTGAAAAAGAAAAAAAAGAAAATGACAGTTAAAAGCTATAAAAACAATGCGTTACTAGAACATCATATACATGGAATTAATCCTGAAAGCGATTCCTCTGGTGCCACTATCCCTTGCTCCTGACTTCCAATTGCACCAAACTAAAACCCTCACAGTCTAATCTTTCAAATATAATACAAACCATTCACACATAGTACACATTAAGTGAAAGGAAAAATCAACAAACTGCATATACAGTCACAAAAGGATGATACCTCTGAAGCGTATCAACAAACTGCATATACACATTAAATCTTTATAAAAGACGGAATTAAAAATTATACCTCTGAAGCGTATAAAAATCGAATCTTTGACGCAAACTCCACAATTGTGTGGACAATCGTCTACCGGGTACTACTCACGAAAATCCAAGAAAAATCAAGAAGCTTGCCCGGAGAAAACTCAACAAAAGAACCCAAAATCTGGTTCGCCAAATAGCTGCCCGCACCGCCGCGAAATCAACGGACCACCGCGACAACTGCCCCGCCTAGCCGCGATCAAGACACGGATCAAAACCGCGGATCAGCTGCGTGCCGGGAAAATGGAACGGCGGAACTTGGCGCTTACCGGAAATCGTGTGGGGCTGCCGGAAAAAATGGAAAGGCCGAACCTTTGGGATGAGAAACTCCGGGAGAGAGAAATCTAGCTGAATTGCTATTCGTAGCTCAAATTTGCTATTTGTAACTCAAATTTCAGTATAAATTGACCAAAATGTCCATTATTTTAAATAAGAAAAAATTTAAAATAAAAAATATTCAAAAAATCTAATTTGCAATGGATGAGCCACTCAAATTAGGCACGGTCACCATGGGCGGACCACCTAAATAACATGCGGTAACCATTGAAAAAACGCAAAAAAGGGCACATCCGACCACGGAATAGTCCACCTTAAACGGGTGGGGAACCATGGGCACGGACGCATGCTGAAATAATGTAGCAAAACACCTATCAAGATCTAGTTATTAGTGTGAATGGTAAGGAAACTACTGCCTCGTCTAATTTAAAAATTCATCAACCCTAAAGAATAACTTCCGAGACCAATTCCCCTAATGATTACAGCAGCAAAGAAAGAAAAAAAAAAGAAGAAAACAAACCCAAATTACGAGCAGAAATTCAATCTAAGAAATACACAGAACCGCAACCAACCTGCCACTACATTTTAAGCTAGCAACACTAAATAGAACATTTCAATTACCAAAGAAACAACAAGATACAGTTTATCTTTAAAAATTCAAAATTCAGAAAACAACTATGCAAAATTCAACGGTCAAGTTTCAACGAAGCATCGTCTTATCAAATCTCAACTACACTTGGGGATCCCAATTGTTTTGATGCAGAACAGAAGAAGATCACAATAAAAGGATCAAGTAGGATTTAGTAAATGATGGCGGAATTAGTTGAACCCAGTTCTCATTGACAATAACCCAATTGATAGGGAAGCCCTTGGCTACGAAGAACCCAATAGTGTCATCAATGAAGGAAAAACTTCTACAGAGGAAAGGGAAAAGTGGTAATGAAAATATAGCAATCCAAAAGCAAGTAGGCAACATAATCCTATCCTAACTTACTTCCCAACTTCATACTATTTTTCCCATCTTCTAACTAACTCTGCCACCTCATCATTAAGCAAAAAGAGATAAAAAGAAGTAATGAGTAGCTGTAAAAACAGATAGGAATATGAAAACACTTCCTATACTTCACATCCCGCCTTTTCTTCTATTGTAAATCGGACAAAAATCAATCATCAATCCAAACCACTTGAACACCACAACAAAAGCGTTTGAACGGACTCTCTGCGGGGTTCAAGCAATCCCTTTTTATGTATAAAAGACACCCAGTTAATCAAAACATAATGAGATTTTATGATTATTTTAGAGACCAAGACCCAGAAACAAAATTTCAGATTCTAAAAAATAATGATTTTAAGGAGTCTCCATCCATTTCTAACCTATTCTTGTTAGATCTATTAAACGACGCACTAAAAATTAAATCTTTATAAAAGACGGAATTAAAAATTATACCTCTGAAGCGTATAAAAATCGAATCTTTGACGCAAACTCCACAATTGTGTGGACAATCGTCTACCGGGTACTACTCACGAAAATCCAAGAAAAATCAAGAAGCTTGCCCGGAGAAAACTCAACAAAAGAACCCAAAATCTGGTTCGCCAAATAGCTGCCCGCACCGCCGCGAAATCAACGGACCACCGCGACAACTGCCCCGCCTAGCCGCGATCAAGACACGGATCAAAACCGCGGATCAGCTGCGTGCCGGGAAAATGGAACGGCGGAACTTGGCGCTTACCGGAAATCGTGTGGGGCTGCCGGAAAAAATGGAAAGGCCGAACCTTTGGGATGAGAAACTCCGGGAGAGAGAAATCTAGCTGAATTGCTATTCGTAGCTCAAATTTGCTATTTGTAACTCAAATTTCAGTATAAATTGACCAAAATGTCCATTATTTTAAATAAGAAAAAATTTAAAATAAAAAATATTCAAAAAATCTAATTTGCAATGGATGAGCCACTCAAATTAGGCACGGTCACCATGGGCGGACCACCTAAATAACATGCGGTAACCATTGAAAAAACGCAAAAAAGGGCACATCCGACCACGGAATAGTCCACCTTAAACGGGTGGGGAACCATGGGCACGGACGCATGCTGAAATAATGTAGCAAAACACCTATCAAGATCTAGTTATTAGTGTGAATGGTAAGGAAACTACTGCCTCGTCTAATTTAAAAATTCATCAACCCTAAAGAATAACTTCCGAGACCAATTCCCCTAATGATTACAGCAGCAAAGAAAGAAAAAAAAAAGAAGAAAACAAACCCAAATTACGAGCAGAAATTCAATCTAAGAAATACACAGAACCGCAACCAACCTGCCACTACATTTTAAGCTAGCAACACTAAATAGAACATTTCAATTACCAAAGAAACAACAAGATACAGTTTATCTTTAAAAATTCAAAATTCAGAAAACAACTATGCAAAATTCAACGGTCAAGTTTCAACGAAGCATCGTCTTATCAAATCTCAACTACACTTGGGGATCCCAATTGTTTTGATGCAGAACAGAAGAAGATCACAATAAAAGGATCAAGTAGGATTTAGTAAATGATGGCGGAATTAGTTGAACCCAGTTCTCATTGACAATAACCCAATTGATAGGGAAGCCCTTGGCTACGAAGAACCCAATAGTGTCATCAATGAAGGAAAAACTTCTACAGAGGAAAGGGAAAAGTGGTAATGAAAATATAGCAATCCAAAAGCAAGTAGGCAACATAATCCTATCCTAACTTACTTCCCAACTTCATACTACTTTTCCCATCTTCTAACTAACTCTGCCACCTCATCATTAAGCAAAAAGAGATAAAAAGAAGTAATGAGTAGCTGTAAAAACAGATAGGAATATGAAAACACTTCCTATACTTCACATCCCGCCTTTTCTTCTATTGTAAATCGGACAAAAATCAATCATCAATCCAAACCACTTGAACACCACAACAAAAGCGTTTGAACGGACTCTCTGTGGGGTTCAAGCAATCCCTTTTTATGTATAAAAGACACCCAGTTAATCAAAACATAATGAGATTTTATGATTATTTTAGAGACCAAGACCCAGAAACAAAATTTCAGATTCTAAAAAATAATGATTTTAAGGAGTCTCCATCCATTTCTAACCTATTCTTGTTAGATCTATTAAACGACGCACTAAAAATTAAATCTTTATAAAAGACGGAATTAAAAATTATACCTCTGAAGCGTATAAAAATCGAATCTTTGACGCAAACTCCACAATTGTGTGGACAATCGTCTACCGGGTACTACTCACGAAAATCCAAGAAAAATCAAGAAGCTTGCCCGGAGAAAACTCAACAAAAGAACCCAAAATCTGGTTCGCCAAATAGCTGCCCGCACCGCCGCGAAATCAACGGACCACCGCAACAACTGCCCCGCCTAGCCGCGATCAAGACACGGATCAAAACCGCGGATCAGCTGCGTGCCGGGAAAATGGAACGGCGGAACTTGGCGCTTACCGGAAATCGTGTGGGGCTGCCGGAAAAAATGGAAAGGCCGAACCTTTGGGATGAGAAACTCCGGGAGAGAGAAATCTAGCTGAATTGCTATTCGTAGCTCAAATTTGCTATTTGTAACTCAAATTTCAGTATAAATTGACCAAAATGTCCATTATTTTAAATAAGAAAAAATTTAAAATAAAAAATATTCAAAAAATCTAATTTGCAATGGATGAGCCACTCAAATTAGGCACGGTCACCATGGGCGGACCACCTAAATAACATGCGGTAACCATTGAAAAAACGCAAAAAAGGGCACATCCGACCACGGAATAGTCCACCTTAAACGGGTGGGGAACCATGGGCACGGACGCATGCTGAAATAATGTAGCAAAACACCTATCAAGATCTAGTTATTAGTGTGAATGGTAAGGAAACTACTGCCTCGTCTAATTTAAAAATTCATCAACCCTAAAGAATAACTTCCGAGACCAATTCCCCTAATGATTACAGCAGCAAAGAAAGAAAAAAAAAAGAAGAAAACAAACCCAAATTACGAGCAGAAATTCAATCTAAGAAATACACAGAACCGCAACCAACCTGCCACTACATTTTAAGCTAGCAACACTAAATAGAACATTTCAATTACCAAAGAAACAACAAGATACAGTTTATCTTTAAAAATTCAAAATTCAGAAAACAACTATGCAAAATTCAACGGTCAAGTTTCAACGAAGCATCGTCTTATCAAATCTCAACTACACTTGGGGATCCCAATTGTTTTGATGCAGAACAGAAGAAGATCACAATAAAAGGATCAAGTAGGATTTAGTAAATGATGGCGGAATTAGTTGAACCCAGTTCTCATTGACAATAACCCAATTGATAGGGAAGCCCTTGGCTACGAAGAACCCAATAGTGTCATCAATGAAGGAAAAACTTCTACAGAGGAAAGGGAAAAGTGGTAATGAAAATATAGCAATCCAAAAGCAAGTAGGCAACATAATCCTATCCTAACTTACTTCCCAACTTCATACTATTTTTCCCATCTTCTAACTAACTCTGCCACCTCATCATTAAGCAAAAAGAGATAAAAAGAAGTAATGAGTAGCTGTAAAAACAGATAGGAATATGAAAACACTTCCTATACTTCACATCCCGCCTTTTCTTCTATTGTAAATCGGACAAAAATCAATCATCAATCCAAACCACTTGAACACCACAACAAAAGCGTTTGAACGGACTCTCTGTGGGGTTCAAGCAATCCCTTTTTATGTATAAAAGACACCCAGTTAATCAAAACATAATGAGATTTTATGATTATTTTAGAGACCAAGACCCAGAAACAAAATTTCAGATTCTAAAAAATAATGATTTTAAGGAGTCTCCATCCATTTCTAACCTATTCTTGTTAGATCTATTAAACGGCACTAAAAATTAAATCTTTATAAAAGACGGAATTAAAAATTATACCTCTGAAGCGTATAAAAATCGAATCTTTGACGCAAACTCCACAATTGTGTGGACAATCGTCTACCGGGTACTACTCACGAAAATCCAAGAAAAATCAAGAAGCTTGCCCGGAGAAAACTCAACAAAAGAACCCAAAATCTGGTTCGCCAAATAGCTGCCCGCACCGCCGCGAAATCAACGGACCACCGCAACAACTGCCCCGCCTAGCCGCGATCAAGACACGGATCAAAACCGCGGATCAGCTGCGTGCCGGGAAAATGGAACGGCGGAACTTGGCGCTTACCGGAAATCGTGTGGGGCTGCCGAAAAAAATGGAAAGGCCGAACCTTTGGGATGAGAAACTCCGGGAGAGAGAAATCTAGCTGAATTGCTATTCGTAGCTCAAATTTGCTATTTGTAACTCAAATTTCAGTATAAATTGACCAAAATGTCCATTATTTTAAATAAGAAAAAATTTAAAATAAAAAATATTCAAAAAATCTAATTTGCAATGGATGAGCCACTCAAATTAGGCACGGTCACCATGGGCGGACCACCTAAATAACATGCGGTAACCATTGAAAAAACGCAAAAAAGGGCACATCCGACCACGGAATAGTCCACCTTAAACGGGTGGGGAACCATGGGCACGGACGCATGCTGAAATAATGTAGCAAAACACCTATCAAGATCTAGTTATTAGTGTGAATGGTAAGGAAACTACTGCCTCGTCTAATTTAAAAATTCATCAACCCTAAAGAATAACTTCCGAGACCAATTCCCCTAATGATTACAGCAGCAAAGAAAGAAAAAAAAAAGAAGAAAACAAACCCAAATTACGAGCAGAAATTCAATCTAAGAAATACACAGAACCGCAACCAACCTGCCACTACATTTTAAGCTAGCAACACTAAATAGAACATTTCAATTACCAAAGAAACAACAAGATACAGTTTATCTTTAAAAATTCAAAATTCAGAAAACAACTATGCAAAATTCAACGGTCAAGTTTCAACGAAGCATCGTCTTATCAAATCTCAACTACACTTGGGGATCCCAATTGTTTTGATGCAGAACAGAAGAAGATCACAATAAAAGGATCAAGTAGGATTTAGTAAATGATGGCGGAATTAGTTGAACCCAGTTCTCATTGACAATAACCCAATTGATAGGGAAGCCCTTGGCTACGAAGAACCCAATAGTGTCATCAATGAAGGAAAAACTTCTACAGAGGAAAGGGAAAAGTGGTAATGAAAATATAGCAATCCAAAAGCAAGTAGGCAACATAATCCTATCCTAACTTACTTCCCAACTTCATACTATTTTTCCCATCTTCTAACTAACTCTGCCACCTCATCATTAAGCAAAAAGAGATAAAAAGAAGTAATGAGTAGCTGTAAAAACAGATAGGAATATGAAAACACTTCCTATACTTCACATCCCGCCTTTTCTTCTATTGTAAATCGGACAAAAATCAATCATCAATCCAAACCACTTGAACACCACAACAAAAGCGTTTGAACGGACTCTCTGCGGGGTTCAAGCAATCCCTTTTTATGTATAAAAGACACCCAGTTAATCAAAACATAATGAGATTTTATGATTATTTTAGAGACCAAGACCCAGAAACAAAATTTCAGATTCTAAAAAATAATGATTTTAAGGAGTCTCCATCCATTTCTAACCTATTCTTGTTAGATCTATTAAACGACGCACTAAAAATTAAATCTTTATAAAAGACGGTATTAAAAATTATACCTCTGAAGCGTATAAAAATCGAATCTTTGACGCAAACTCCACAATTGTGTGGACAATCGTCTACCGGGTACTACTCACGAAAATCCAAGAAAAATCAAGAAGCTTGCCCGGAGAAAACTCAACAAAAGAACCCAAAATCTGGTTCGCCAAATAGCTGCCCGCACCGCCGCGAAATCAACGGACCACCGCAACAACTGCCCCGCCTAGCCGCGATCAAGACACGGATCAAAACCGCGGATCAGCTGCGTGCCGGGAAAATGGAACGGCGGAACTTGGCGCTTACCGGAAATCGTGTGGGGCTGCCGGAAAAAATGGAAAGGCCGAACCTTTGGGATGAGAAACTCCGGGAGAGAGAAATCTAGCTGAATTGCTATTCGTAGCTCAAATTTGCTATTTGTAACTCAAATTTCAGTATAAATTGACCAAAATGTCCATTATTTTAAATAAGAAAAAATTTAAAATAAAAAATATTCAAAAAATCTAATTTGCAATGGATGAGCCACTCAAATTAGGCACGGTCACCATGGGCGGACCACCTAAATAACATGCGGTAACCATTGAAAAAACGCAAAAAAGGGCACATCCGACCACGGAATAGTCCACCTTAAACGGGTGGGGAACCATGGGCACGGACGCATGCTGAAATAATGTAGCAAAACACCTATCAAGATCTAGTTATTAGTGTGAATGGTAAGGAAACTACTGCCTCATCTAATTTAAAAATTCATCAACCCTAAAGAATAACTTCCGAGACCAATTCCCCTAATGATTACAGCAGCAAAGAAAGAAAAAAAAAAGAAGAAAACAAACCCAAATTACGAGCAGAAATTCAATCTAAGAAATACACAGAACCGCAACCAACCTGCCACTACATTTTAAGCTAGCAACACTAAATAGAACATTTCAATTACCAAAGAAACAACAAGATACAGTTTATCTTTAAAAATTCAAAATTCAGAAAACAACTATGCAAAATTCAACGGTCAAGTTTCAACGAAGCATCGTCTTATCAAATCTCAACTACACTTGGGGATCCCAATTGTTTTGATGCAGAACAGAAGAAGATCACAATAAAAGGATCAAGTAGGATTTAGTAAATGATGGCGGAATTAGTTGAACCCAGTTCTCATTGACAATAACCCAATTGATAGGGAAGCCCTTGGCTACGAAGAACCCAATAGTGTCATCAATGAAGGAAAAACTTCTACAGAGGAAAGGGAAAAGTGGTAATGAAAATATAGCAATCCAAAAGCAAGTAGGCAACATAATCCTATCCTAACTTACTTCCCAACTTCATACTACTTTTCCCATCTTCTAACTAACTCTGCCACCTCATCATTAAGCAAAAAGAGATAAAAAGAAGTAATGAGTAGCTGTAAAAACAGATAGGAATATGAAAACACTTCCTATACTTCACATCCCGCCTTTTCTTCTATTGTAAATCGGACAAAAATCAATCATCAATCCAAACCACTTGAACACCACAACAAAAGCGTTTGAACGGACTCTCTGCGGGGTTCAAGCAATCCCTTTTTATGTATAAAAGACACCCAGTTAATCAAAACATAATGAGATTTTATGATTATTTTAGAGACCAAGACCCAGAAACAAAATTTCAGATTCTAAAAAATAATGATTTTAAGGAGTCTCCATCCATTTCTAACCTATTCTTGTTAGATCTATTAAACGACGCACTAAAAATTAAATCTTTATAAAAGACGGTATTAAAAATTATACCTCTGAAGCGTATAAAAATCGAATCTTTGACGCAAACTCCACAATTGTGTGGACAATAGTCTACCGGGTACTACTCACGAAAATCCAAGAAAAATCAAGAAGCTTGCCCGGAGAAAACTCAACAAAAGAACCCAAAATCTGGTTCGCCAAATAGCTGCCCGCACCGCCGCGAAATCAACGGACCACCGCGACAACTGCCCCGCCTAGCCGCGATCAAGACACGGATCAAAACCGCGGATCAGCTGCGTGCCGGGAAAATGGAACGGCGGAACTTGGCGCTTACCGGAAATCGTGTGGGGCTGCCGGAAAAAATGGAAAGGCCGAACCTTTGGGATGAGAAACTCCGGGAGAGAGAAATCTAGCTGAATTGCTATTGGTAGCTCAAAATTGCTATTTGTAACTCAAATTTCAGTATAAATTGACCAAAATGTCCATTATTTTAAATAAGAAAAAATTTAAAATAAAAAATATTCAAAAAATCTAATTTGCAATGGATGAGCCACTCAAATTAGGCACGGTCACCATGGGCGGACCACCTAAATAACATGCGGTAACCATTGAAAAAACGCAAAAAAGGGCACATCCGACCACGGAATAGTCCACCTTAAACGGGTGGGGAACCATGGGCACGGACGCATGCTGAAATAATGTAGCAAAACACCTATCAAGATCTAGTTATTAGTGTGAATGGTAAGGAAACTACTGCCTCGTCTAATTTAAAAATTCATCAACCCTAAAGAATAACTTCCGAGACCAATTCCCCTAATGATTACAGCAGCAAAGAAAGAAAAAGAAAAAAAGAAAACAAACCCAAATTACGAGCAGAAATTCAATCTAAGAAATACACAGAACCGCAACCAACCTGCCACTACATTTTAAGCTAGCAACACTAAATAGAACATTTCAATTACCAAAGAAACAACAAGATACAGTTTATCTTTAAAAATTCAAAATTCAGAAAACAACTATGCAAAATTCAACGGTCAAGTTTCAACGAAGCATCGTCTTATCAAATCTCAACTACACTTGGGGATCCCAATTGTTTTGATGCAGAACAGAAGAAGATCACAATAAAAGGATCAAGTAGGATTTAGTAAATGATGGCGGAATTAGTTGAACCCAGTTCTCATTGACAATAACCCAATTGATAGGGAAGCCCTTGGCTACGAAGAACCCAATAGTGTCATCAATGAAGGAAAAACTTCTACAGAGGAAAGGGAAAAGTGGTAATGAAAATATAGCAATCCAAAAGCAAGTAGGCAACATAATCCTATCCTAACTTACTTCCCAACTTCATACTACTTTTCCCATCTTCTAACTAACTCTGCCACCTCATCATTAAGCAAAAAGAGATAAAAAGAAGTAATGAGTAGCTGTAAAAACAGATAGGAATATGAAAACACTTCCTATACTTCACATCCCGCCTTTTCTTCTATTGTAAATCGGACAAAAATCAATCATCAATCCAAACCACTTGAACACCACAACAAAAGCGTTTGAACGGACTCTCTGCGGGGTTCAAGCAATCCCTTTTTATGTATAAAAGACACCCAGTTAATCAAAACATAATGAGATTTTATGATTATTTTAGAGACCAAGACCCAGAAACAAAATTTCAGATTCTAAAAAATAATGATTTTAAGGAGTCTCCATCCATTTCTAACCTATTCTTGTTAGATCTATTAAACGACGCACTAAAAATTAAATCTTTATAAAAGACGGAATTAAAAATTATACCTCTGAAGCGTATAAAAATCGAATCTTTGACGCAAACTCCACAATTGTGTGGACAATCGTCTACCGGGTACTACTCACGAAAATCCAAGAAAAATCAAGAAGCTTGCCCGGAGAAAACTCAACAAAAGAACCCAAAATCTGGTTCGCCAAATAGCTGCCCGCACCGCCGCGAAATCAACGGACCACCGCGACAACTGCCCCGCCTAGCCGCGATCAAGACACGGATCAAAACCGCGGATCAGCTGCGTGCCGGGAAAATGGAACGGCGGAACTTGGCGCTTACCGGAAATCGTGTGGGGCTGCCGGAAAAAATGGAAAGGCCGAACCTTTGGGATGAGAAACTCCGGGAGAGAGAAATCTAGCTGAATTGCTATTGGTAGCTCAAAATTGCTATTTGTAACTCAAATTTCAGTATAAATTGACCAAAATGTCCATTATTTTAAATAAGAAAAAATTTAAAATAAAAAATATTCAAAAAATCTAATTTGCAATGGATGAGCCACTCAAATTAGGCACGGTCACCATGGGCGGACCACCTAAATAACATGCGGTAACCATTGAAAAAACGCAAAAAAGGGCACATCCGACCACGGAATAGTCCACCTTAAACGGGTGGGGAACCATGGGCACGGACGCATGCTGAAATAATGTAGCAAAACACCTATCAAGATCTAGTTATTAGTGTGAATGGTAAGGAAACTACTGCCTCGTCTAATTTAAAAATTCATCAACCCTAAAGAATAACTTCCGAGACCAATTCCCCTAATGATTACAGCAGCAAAGAAAGAAAAAAAAAAGAAGAAAACAAACCCAAATTACGAGCAGAAATTCAATCTAAGAAATACACAGAACCGCAACCAACCTGCCACTACATTTTAAGCTAGCAACACTAAATAGAACATTTCAATTACCAAAGAAACAACAAGATACAGTTTATCTTTAAAAATTCAAAATTCAGAAAACAACTATGCAAAATTCAACGGTCAAGTTTCAACGAAGCATCGTCTTATCAAATCTCAACTACACTTGGGGATCCCAATTGTTTTGATGCAGAACAGAAGAAGATCACAATAAAAGGATCAAGTAGGATTTAGTAAATGATGGCGGAATTAGTTGAACCCAGTTCTCATTGACAATAACCCAATTGATAGGGAAGCCCTTGGCTACGAAGAACCCAATAGTGTCATCAATGAAGGAAAAACTTCTACAGAGGAAAGGGAAAAGTGGTAATGAAAATATAGCAATCCAAAAGCAAGTAGGCAACATAATCCTATCCTAACTTACTTCCCAACTTCATACTACTTTTCCCATCTTCTAACTAACTCTGCCACCTCATCATTAAGCAAAAAGAGATAAAAAGAAGTAATGAGTAGCTGTAAAAACAGATAGGAATATGAAAACACTTCCTATACTTCACATCCCGCCTTTTCTTCTATTGTAAATCGGACAAAAATCAATCATCAATCCAAACCACTTGAACACCACAACAAAAGCGTTTGAACGGACTCTCTGCGGGGTTCAAGCAATCCCTTTTTATGTATAAAAGACACCCAGTTAATCAAAACATAATGAGATTTTATGATTATTTTAGAGACCAAGACCCAGAAACAAAATTTCAGATTCTAAAAAATAATGATTTTAAGGAGTCTCCATCCATTTCTAACCTATTCTTGTTAGATCTATTAAACGGCACTAAAAATTAAATCTTTATAAAAGACGGAATTAAAAATTATACCTCTGAAGCGTATAAAAATCGAATCTTTGACGCAAACTCCACAATTGTGTGGACAATCGTCTACCGGGTACTACTCACGAAAATTCAAGAAAAATCAAGAAGCTTGCCCGGAGAAAACTCAACAAAAGAACCCAAAATCTGGTTCGCCAAATAGCTGCCCGCACCGCCGCGAAATCAACGGACCACCGCGACAACTGCCCCGCCTAGCCGCGATCAAGACACGGATCAAAACCGCGGATCAACTGCGTGCCGGGAAAATGGAACGGCAGAACTTGGCGCTTACCGGAAATCGTGTGGGGCTGCCGGAAAAAATGGAAAGGCCGAACCTTTGGGATGAGAAACTCCGGGAGAGAGAAATCTAGCTGAATTGCTATTCGTAGCTCAAAATTGCTATTTGTAACTCAAATTTCAGTATAAATTGACCAAAATGTCCATTATTTTAAATAAGAAAAAATTTAAAATAAAAAATATTCAAAAAATCTAATTTGCAATGGATGAGCCACTCAAATTAGGCACGGTCACCATGGGCGGACCACCTAAATAACATGCGGTAACCATTGAAAAAACGCAAAAAAGGGCACATCCGACCACGGAATAGTCCACCTTAAACGGGTGGGGAACCATGGGCACGGACGCATGCTGAAATAATGTAGCAAAACACCTATCAAGATCTAGTTATTAGTGTGAATGGTAAGGAAACTACTGCCTCGTCTAATTTAAAAATTCATCAACCCTAAAGAATAACTTCCGAGACCAATTCCCCTAATGATTACAGCAGCAAAGAAAGAAAAAAAAAAGAAGAAAACAAACCCAAATTACGAGCAGAAATTCAATCTAAGAAATACACAGAACCGCAACCAACCTGCCACTACATTTTAAGCTAGCAACACTAAATAGAACATTTCAATTACCAAAGAAACAACAAGATACAGTTTATCTTTAAAAATTCAAAATTCAGAAAACAACTATGCAAAATTCAACGGTCAAGTTTCAACGAAGCATCGTCTTATCAAATCTCAACTACACTTGGGGATCCCAATTGTTTTGATGCAGAACAGAAGAAGATCACAATAAAAGGATCAAGTAGGATTTAGTAAATGATGGCGGAATTAGTTGAACCCAGTTCTCATTGACAATAACCCAATTGATAGGGAAGCCCTTGGCTACGAAGAACCCAATAGTGTCATCAATGAAGGAAAAACTTCTACAGAGGAAAGGGAAAAGTGGTAATGAAAATATAGCAATCCAAAAGCAAGTAGGCAACATAATCCTATCCTAACTTACTTCCCAACTTCATACTATTTTTCCCATCTTCTAACTAACTCTGCCACCTCATCATTAAGCAAAAAGAGATAAAAAGAAGTAATGAGTAGCTGTAAAAACAGATAGGAATATGAAAACACTTCCTATACTTCACATCCCGCCTTTTCTTCTATTGTAAATCGGACAAAAATCAATCATCAATCCAAACCACTTGAACACCACAACAAAAGCGTTTGAACGGACTCTCTGTGGGGTTCAAGCAATCCCTTTTTATGTATAAAAGACACCCAGTTAATCAAAACATAATGAGATTTTATGATTATTTTAGAGACCAAGACCCAGAAACAAAATTTCAGATTCTAAAAAATAATGATTTTAAGGAGTCTCCATCCATTTCTAACCTATTCTTGTTAGATCTATTAAACGGCACTAAAAATTAAATCTTTATAAAAGACGGAATTAAAAATTATACCTCTGAAGCGTATAAAAATCGAATCTTTGACGCAAACTCCACAATTGTGTGGACAATCGTCTACCGGGTACTACTCACGAAAATCCAAGAAAAATCAAGAAGCTTGCCCGGAGAAAACTCAACAAAAGAACCCAAAATCTGGTTCGCCAAATAGCTGCCCGCACCGCCGCGAAATCAACGGACCACCGCAACAACTGCCCCGCCTAGCCGCGATCAAGACACGGATCAAAACCGCGGATCAGCTGCGTGCCGGGAAAATGGAACGGCGGAACTTGGCGCTTACCGGAAATCGTGTGGGGCTGCCGAAAAAAATGGAAAGGCCGAACCTTTGGGATGAGAAACTCCGGGAGAGAGAAATCTAGCTGAATTGCTATTCGTAGCTCAAATTTGCTATTTGTAACTCAAATTTCAGTATAAATTGACCAAAATGTCCATTATTTTAAATAAGAAAAAATTTAAAATAAAAAATATTCAAAAAATCTAATTTGCAATGGATGAGCCACTCAAATTAGGCACGGTCACCATGGACGGACCACCTAAATAACATGCGGTAACCATTGAAAAAACGCAAAAAAGGGCACATCCGACCACGGAATAGTCCACCTTAAACGGGTGGGGAACCATGGGCACGGACGCATGCTGAAATAATGTAGCAAAACACCTATCAAGATCTAGTTATTAGTGTGAATGGTAAGGAAACTACTGCCTCGTCTAATTTAAAAATTCATCAACCCTAAAGAATAACTTCCGAGACCAATTCCCCTAATGATTACAGCAGCAAAGAAAGAAAAAAAAAAGAAGAAAACAAACCCAAATTACGAGCAGAAATTCAATCTAAGAAATACACAGAACCGCAACCAACCTGCCACTACATTTTAAGCTAGCAACACTAAATAGAACATTTCAATTACCAAAGAAACAACAAGATACAGTTTATCTTTAAAAATTCAAAATTCAGAAAACAACTATGCAAAATTCAACGGTCAAGTTTCAACGAAGCATCGTCTTATCAAATCTCAACTACACTTGGGGATCCCAATTGTTTTGATGCAGAACAGAAGAAGATCACAATAAAAGGATCAAGTAGGATTTAGTAAATGATGGCGGAATTAGTTGAACCCAGTTCTCATTGACAATAACCCAATTGATAGGGAAGCCCTTGGCTACGAAGAACCCAATAGTGTCATCAATGAAGGAAAAACTTCTACAGAGGAAAGGGAAAAGTGGTAATGAAAATATAGCAATCCAAAAGCAAGTAGGCAACATAATCCTATCCTAACTTACTTCCCAACTTCATACTATTTTTCCCATCTTCTAACTAACTCTGCCACCTCATCATTAAGCAAAAAGAGATAAAAAGAAGTAATGAGTAGCTGTAAAAACAGATAGGAATATGAAAACACTTCCTATACTTCACATCCCGCCTTTTCTTCTATTGTAAATCGGACAAAAATCAATCATCAATCCAAACCACTTGAACACCACAACAAAAGCGTTTGAACGGACTCTCTGCGGGGTTCAAGCAATCCCTTTTTATGTATAAAAGACACCCAGTTAATCAAAACATAATGAGATTTTATGATTATTTTAGAGACCAAGACCCAGAAACAAAATTTCAGATTCTAAAAAATAATGATTTTAAGGAGTCTCCATCCATTTCTAACCTATTCTTGTTAGATCTATTAAACGACGCACTAAAAATTAAATCTTTATAAAAGACGGTATTAAAAATTATACCTCTGAAGCGTATAAAAATCGAATCTTTGACGCAAACTCCACAATTGTGTGGACAATCGTCTACCGGGTACTACTCACGAAAATCCAAGAAAAATCAAGAAGCTTGCCCGGAGAAAACTCAACAAAAGAACCCAAAATCTGGTTCGCCAAATAGCTGCCCGCACCGCCGCGAAATCAACGGACCACCGCAACAACTGCCCCGCCTAGCCGCGATCAAGACACGGATCAAAACCGCGGATCAGCTGCGTGCCGGGAAAATGGAACGGCGGAACTTGGCGCTTACCGGAAATCGTGTGGGGCTGCCGGAAAAAATGGAAAGGCCGAACCTTTGGGATGAGAAACTCCGGGAGAGAGAAATCTAGCTGAATTGCTATTCGTAGCTCAAATTTGCTATTTGTAACTCAAATTTCAGTATAAATTGACCAAAATGTCCATTATTTTAAATAAGAAAAAATTTAAAATAAAAAATATTCAAAAAATCTAATTTGCAATGGATGAGCCACTCAAATTAGGCACGGTCACCATGGGCGGACCACCTAAATAACATGCGGTAACCATTGAAAAAACGCAAAAAAGGGCACATCCGACCACGGAATAGTCCACCTTAAACGGGTGGGGAACCATGGGCACGGACGCATGCTGAAATAATGTAGCAAAACACCTATCAAGATCTAGTTATTAGTGTGAATGGTAAGGAAACTACTGCCTCGTCTAATTTAAAAATTCATCAACCCTAAAGAATAACTTCCGAGACCAATTCCCCTAATGATTACAGCAGCAAAGAAAGAAAAAAAAAAGAAGAAAACAAACCCAAATTACGAGCAGAAATTCAATCTAAGAAATACACAGAACCGCAACCAACCTGCCACTACATTTTAAGCTAGCAACACTAAATAGAACATTTCAATTACCAAAGAAACAACAAGATACAGTTTATCTTTAAAAATTCAAAATTCAGAAAACAACTATGCAAAATTCAACGGTCAAGTTTCAACGAAGCATCGTCTTATCAAATCTCAACTACACTTGGGGATCCCAATTGTTTTGATGCAGAACAGAAGAAGATCACAATAAAAGGATCAAGTAGGATTTAGTAAATGATGGCGGAATTAGTTGAACCCAGTTCTCATTGACAATAACCCAATTGATAGGGAAGCCCTTGGCTACGAAGAACCCAATAGTGTCATCAATGAAGGAAAAACTTCTACAGAGGAAAGGGAAAAGTGGTAATGAAAATATAGCAATCCAAAAGCAAGTAGGCAACATAATCCTATCCTAACTTACTTCCCAACTTCATACTACTTTTCCCATCTTCTAACTAACTCTGCCACCTCATCATTAAGCAAAAAGAGATAAAAAGAAGTAATGAGTAGCTGTAAAAACAGATAGGAATATGAAAACACTTCCTATACTTCACATCCCGCCTTTTCTTCTATTGTAAATCGGACAAAAATCAATCATCAATCCAAACCACTTGAACACCACAACAAAAGCGTTTGAACGGACTCTCTGCGGGGTTCAAGCAATCCCTTTTTATGTATAAAAGACACCCAGTTAATCAAAACATAATGAGATTTTATGATTATTTTAGAGACCAAGACCCAGAAACAAAATTTCAGATTCTAAAAAATAATGATTTTAAGGAGTCTCCATCCATTTCTAACCTATTCTTGTTAGATCTATTAAACGACGCACTAAAAATTAAATCTTTATAAAAGACGGAATTAAAAATTATACCTCTGAAGCGTATAAAAATCGAATCTTTGACGCAAACTCCACAATTGTGTGGACAATCGTCTACCGGGTACTACTCACGAAAATCCAAGAAAAATCAAGAAGCTTGCCCGGAGAAAACTCAACAAAAGAACCCAAAATCTGGTTCGCCAAATAGCTGCCCGCACCGCCGCGAAATCAACGGACCACCGCGACAACTGCCCCGCCTAGCCGCGATCAAGACACGGATCAAAACCGCGGATCAGCTGCGTGCCGGGAAAATGGAACGGCGGAACTTGGCGCTTACCGGAAATCGTGTGGGGCTGCCGGAAAAAATGGAAAGGCCGAACCTTTGGGATGAGAAACTCCGGGAGAGAGAAATCTAGCTGAATTGCTATTGGTAGCTCAAAATTGCTATTTGTAACTCAAATTTCAGTATAAATTGACCAAAATGTCCATTATTTTAAATAAGAAAAAATTTAAAATAAAAAATATTCAAAAAATCTAATTTGCAATGGATGAGCCACTCAAATTAGGCACGGTCACCATGGGCGGACCACCTAAATAACATGCGGTAACCATTGAAAAAACGCAAAAAAGGGCACATCCGACCACGGAATAGTCCACCTTAAACGGGTGGGGAACCATGGGCACGGACGCATGCTGAAATAATGTAGCAAAACACCTATCAAGATCTAGTTATTAGTGTGAATGGTAAGGAAACTACTGCCTCGTCTAATTTAAAAATTCATCAACCCTAAAGAATAACTTCCGAGACCAATTCCCCTAATGATTACAGCAGCAAAGAAAGAAAAAAAAAAGAAGAAAACAAACCCAAATTACGAGCAGAAATTCAATCTCAGAAATACACAGAACCGCAACCAACCTGCCACTACATTTTAAGCTAGCAACACTAAATAGAACATTTCAATTACCAAAGAAACAACAAGATACAGTTTATCTTTAAAAATTCAAAATTCAGAAAACAACTATGCAAAATTCAACGGTCAAGTTTCAACGAAGCATCGTCTTATCAAATCTCAACTACACTTGGGGATCCCAATTGTTTTGATGCAGAACAGAAGAAGATCACAATAAAAGGATCAAGTAGGATTTAGTAAATGATGGCGGAATTAGTTGAACCCAGTTCTCATTGACAATAACCCAATTGATAGGGAAGCCCTTGGCTACGAAGAACCCAATAGTGTCATCAATGAAGGAAAAACTTCTACAGAGGAAAGGGAAAAGTGGTAATGAAAATATAGCAATCCAAAAGCAAGTAGGCAACATAATCCTATCCTAACTTACTTCCCAACTTCATACTACTTTTCCCATCTTCTAACTAACTCTGCCACCTCATCATTAAGCAAAAAGAGATAAAAAGAAGTAATGAGTAGCTGTAAAAACAGATAGGAATATGAAAACACTTCCTATACTTCACATCCCGCCTTTTCTTCTATTGTAAATCGGACAAAAATCAATCATCAATCCAAACCACTTGAACACCACAACAAAAGCGTTTGAACGGACTCTCTGCGGGGTTCAAGCAATCCCTTTTTATGTATAAAAGACACCCAGTTAATCAAAACATAATGAGATTTTATGATTATTTTAGAGACCAAGACCCAGAAACAAAATTTCAGATTCTAAAAAATAATGATTTTAAGGAGTCTCCATCCATTTCTAACCTATTCTTGTTAGATCTATTAAACGGCACTAAAAATTAAATCTTTATAAAAGACGGAATTAAAAATTATACCTCTGAAGCGTATAAAAATCGAATCTTTGACGCAAACTCCACAATTGTGTGGACAATCGTCTACCGGGTACTACTCACGAAAATCCAAGAAAAATCAAGAAGCTTGCCCGGAGAAAACTCAACAAAAGAACCCAAAATCTGGTTCGCCAAATAGCTGCCCGCACCGCCGCGAAATCAACGGACCACCGCGACAACTGCCCCGCCTAGCCGCGATCAAGACACGGATCAAAACCGCGGATCAGCTGCGTGCCGGGAAAATGGAACGGCGGAACTTGGCGCTTACCGGAAATCGTGTGGGGCTGCCGGAAAAAATGGAAAGGCCGAACCTTTGGGATGAGAAACTCCGGGAGAGAGAAATCTAGCTGAATTGCTATTGGTAGCTCAAAATTGCTATTTGTAACTCAAATTTCAGTATAAATTGACCAAAATGTCCATTATTTTAAATAAGAAAAAATTTAAAATAAAAAATATTCAAAAAATCTAATTTGCAATGGATGAGCCACTCAAATTAGGCACGGTCACCATGGGCGGACCACCTAAATAACATGCGGTAACCATTGAAAAAACGCAAAAAAGGGCACATCCGACCACGGAATAGTCCACCTTAAACGGGTGGGGAACCATGGGCACGGACGCATGCTGAAATAATGTAGCAAAACACCTATCAAGATCTAGTTATTAGTGTGAATGGTAAGGAAACTACTGCCTCGTCTAATTTAAAAATTCATCAACCCTAAAGAATAACTTCCGAGACCAATTCCCCTAATGATTACAGCAGCAAAGAAAGAAAAAAAAAAGAAGAAAACAAACCCAAATTACGAGCAGAAATTCAATCTCAGAAATACACAGAACCGCAACCAACCTGCCACTACATTTTAAGCTAGCAACACTAAATAGAACATTTCAATTACCAAAGAAACAACAAGATACAGTTTATCTTTAAAAATTCAAAATTCAGAAAACAACTATGCAAAATTCAACGGTCAAGTTTCAACGAAGCATCGTCTTATCAAATCTCAACTACACTTGGGGATCCCAATTGTTTTGATGCAGAACAGAAGAAGATCACAATAAAAGGATCAAGTAGGATTTAGTAAATGATGGCGGAATTAGTTGAACCCAGTTCTCATTGACAATAACCCAATTGATAGGGAAGCCCTTGGCTACGAAGAACCCAATAGTGTCATCAATGAAGGAAAAACTTCTACAGAGGAAAGGGAAAAGTGGTAATGAAAATATAGCAATCCAAAAGCAAGTAGGCAACATAATCCTATCCTAACTTACTTCCCAACTTCATACTACTTTTCCCATCTTCTAACTAACTCTGCCACCTCATCATTAAGCAAAAAGAGATAAAAAGAAGTAATGAGTAGCTGTAAAAACAGATAGGAATATGAAAACACTTCCTATACTTCACATCCCGCCTTTTCTTCTATTGTAAATCGGACAAAAATCAATCATCAATCCAAACCACTTGAACACCACAACAAAAGCGTTTGAACGGACTCTCTGCGGGGTTCAAGCAATCCCTTTTTATGTATAAAAGACACCCAGTTAATCAAAACATAATGAGATTTTATGATTATTTTAGAGACCAAGACCCAGAAACAAAATTTCAGATTCTAAAAAATAATGATTTTAAGGAGTCTCCATCCATTTCTAACCTATTCTTGTTAGATCTATTAAACGGCACTAAAAATTAAATCTTTATAAAAGACGGAATTAAAAATTATACCTCTGAAGCGTATAAAAATCGAATCTTTGACGCAAACTCCACAATTGTGTGGACAATCGTCTACCGGGTACTACTCACGAAAATTCAAGAAAAATCAAGAAGCTTGCCCGGAGAAAACTCAACAAAAGAACCCAAAATCTGGTTCGCCAAATAGCTGCCCGCACCGCCGCGAAATCAACGGACCACCGCGACAACTGCCCCGCCTAGCCGCGATCAAGACACGGATCAAAACCGCGGATCAACTGCGTGCCGGGAAAATGGAACGGCAGAACTTGGCGCTTACCGGAAATCGTGTGGGGCTGCCGGAAAAAATGGAAAGGCCGAACCTTTGGGATGAGAAACTCCGGGAGAGAGAAATCTAGCTGAATTGCTATTCGTAGCTCAAAATTGCTATTTGTAACTCAAATTTCAGTATAAATTGACCAAAATGTCCATTATTTTAAATAAGAAAAAATTTAAAATAAAAAATATTCAAAAAATCTAATTTGCAATGGATGAGCCACTCAAATTAGGCACGGTCACCATGGGCGGACCACCTAAATAACATGCGGTAACCATTGAAAAAACGCAAAAAAGGGCACATCCGACCACGGAATAGTCCACCTTAAACGGGTGGGGAACCATGGGCACGGACGCATGCTGAAATAATGTAGCAAAACACCTATCAAGATCTAGTTATTAGTGTGAATGGTAAGGAAACTACTGCCTCGTCTAATTTAAAAATTCATCAACCCTAAAGAATAACTTCCGAGACCAATTCCCCTAATGATTACAGCAGCAAAGAAAGAAAAAAAAAAGAAGAAAACAAACCCAAATTACGAGCAGAAATTCAATCTAAGAAATACACAGAACCGCAACCAACCTGCCACTACATTTTAAGCTAGCAACACTAAATAGAACATTTCAATTACCAAAGAAACAACAAGATACAGTTTATCTTTAAAAATTCAAAATTCAGAAAACAACTATGCAAAATTCAACGGTCAAGTTTCAACGAAGCATCGTCTTATCAAATCTCAACTACACTTGGGGATCCCAATTGTTTTGATGCAGAACAGAAGAAGATCACAATAAAAGGATCAAGTAGGATTTAGTAAATGATGGCGGAATTAGTTGAACCCAGTTCTCATTGACAATAACCCAATTGATAGGGAAGCCCTTGGCTACGAAGAACCCAATAGTGTCATCAATGAAGGAAAAACTTCTACAGAGGAAAGGGAAAAGTGGTAATGAAAATATAGCAATCCAAAAGCAAGTAGGCAACATAATCCTATCCTAACTTACTTCCCAACTTCATACTACTTTTCCCAACAGGTGCCCAGCCGAGAAGACGGAGCTTATATCTGACATCTTGCTCATAATATGTTGCTGTTTGCTGGTTCTTGTTGGGGATAGTGTCCCATTTGTTCACAACAATCAAACAACCCTTTCCTTCTCTCTCTATCCTTTCAGCAATCTTGTAATCCTAGTTAGCCAAACAACCTTTTTTGTCACACATAAGTATACGAACATAATTATGAATGAAGAACACAATGCAACCAATTCACATGCTTACACGCTATTAAAGCAGAGGGAAACAACCGTATAAATGCTAACAATCTATAACAGAAGGAAAACCTTTTCCAAAATTAGAACACGAGAAAAACACCACCTGTGGAAGAGCCATTCATCCATGAAGTTCATTCAAAATCTAGATGAAATAGGTTACTAAAAGTGAATGTCTCTTCCGCATATGCAGGCTGGGGGACATAGGACTCTGGTTCATGCTATAAGGGAACTAATGAACAGGGAATGGCAACTTCAGCTGATTCATGTACATCGAGAAGGTAATTTTGCGGTGGACTGTTTGGCAGCGCTGGCGATAGACCAACCTAGGGGTTGTCATGAGGTCCTGGAACCTCCAGGAGAGGTGAGGAGATGGCTGAGCCATGATGTAGTGGGTGTTTCGTATCCTAGAAGTGTAGCATAGATGGTGTAGGCTTGGCCACTTTCTTTGTACCAAAAAAAAATGAACGTCTCTTCTATATATAGGATGTAGAAGCAGAAATTTTGGTCATACTGTCATTTTCTAATGTGGATTGATTCACTCTCTGTAGTTTCAACCTTATGACAGGTTTTGTTTTGTTCACTGTGTGCAGCTTTAGCTCTTCTTCAATCAAAATGACATGAATTATTATTTCCATTGGCAAAGGAGCCTCCCAAAGCTTCAGATGGACGCAAAATAGCCAAATACTATCTAACTTCAAAGCAGGATTTTTAAAGTTTGAGCATGCTGTATTCACTTTAAAATGAGGGAAGAGCATGCAAACAAGATTTCGACAGAAGTTCATGAGGTACTTTGAAAGACAACTTTTTGCTAACCACCCACAAGCTTTTGGCAGCTTTCGACAGAAGATGCTCATAAAAATGATATCAAAGAACAAGGCATATTCAACTTTCAATAGTATCATACACTAACATTCTCTTACAATTTTCTTGAACTACACTTTTGGACCGAATTCCCAACTTTAGAAAAAGGAGCTTCTGGAAACATATAGCTGCTTTTTGGAATAAACAAAAGTCTTACAGGCCCATACTGATTATAAGAGCTAACTCAGGAAGAAAATATTTTCAAAAGCTTAAAGATAGCCAAAGGATTGAGTACAATAGGAGTTTGCAAAATGGTAGACGCTAAATTTGTGGGTCAATTCTATATTCTGTGCATAAAAATGCACTTAATACTGAAACTTCAAAGAAAAGGAAAAGGACTAGTTCGACATAAAGGAAAATGACAGCAACATGCACAGTCCCATTTGCAGAATGAAGAAATGCAACAATAAAAGATGACATAGCATATACTGCAGCACAATTAACCAAAACAACGGAACTTGCTTACAGTGGGCAGCATTCATTTAAGGAAAAGCAAGCCATCAGGAATACCTGCTGAATCATCTAATGCTTTTCTTCAGAACACTTATAGACCTAAGCTGCTTCTTTGCTTCCTTTTTTTTCGTTTTCCCCCTTTTCTTTCTCTGGTGACTGAAGGATAATCCTCTAAAAGGATGTAAATTTTGGACTCTCTAACCCGACATCAACAATCTCTATCTTCCTCAAACAAAAACTCCTAAAATAACGAATCGGGGAGAGTATTCACAGGGTACCTGTTCTGTAGTATAAGCCATGGCTTCAATTACAAGAGCAACAACATCAGAACGACGGACGGCACGGAAGGCACGATTCACAGATAACGCCTCTGTGGTACTGCCAGATGAAGCTACAGCTGCCCTCTTTCTAATACCAGCGGTATCAATTAACCGGAATCTCTACAAAGAAGAAAAGAAATATAACGTAACGTATAGCAAGGGGGAGTCAAATTAATGAAGTAGGATGTATGAGAGCACTTGGGAAGCAACAGGACTTTAAAGTGGCTGCAGAACATGGGCAAAGTTCAAGGATGATATTGTAAAAGCAGAGATCCAAATCCAGTCAAATTAAAAGTAGAAACTGAATTTTCAGAAATTATGATTATCTCAACTAACAATATTAGTCATCCCCTCCAAGGCTAAGTGATCTACATCTTTGTATGCATTAATCAATTTTCTCAAGAAGTACATCTGTCATCCACAGGAGCATCCATACCGTTCTTTTGATAACATACAAAAATGACCAGTGCTCATGCATCACCAACAAGTTACTTAATTAATCATAACATTAAAAAAATATAGCAAGCATCTTGAAAAAAGTTTTCGTGAGACCAAAATTGGGTTCACAACTTAAGAAAAGGGTATAAAGAAACCTGGCTTCATGTTCAAACTTTGTGTCAATAAAAAATAAGGATTAGGTAACCGTAAATTAACCTGGCCATCAGGTCCTGTAAACTCTGTATCAATAGCATCACGAGTTGTTCCACTTATTGGGCTAACAATGGTCCTGTCCTCTCCAACTAAAGCATTCAGGATACTACTTCTACCGACATTTGGTCGACCAACAATTGCAATTGCATGAATAAAGTCTTCTTCGGCCTCAACATTGCCAGAATCCTACAAAGTACCATCCTCAATTTATCAGCTTGTTACACTTTTGTTTTCTCCTTGTTTAATGAGATGAAGGATTCTAACACAAAGACTCTGTCAGAGTCCTTAGCAATGGAGCGTTGCCACTGTCCACAACAAGAAAACATATAAAGCACTGCAAGAAGAAAATTCTAGTTCCAAGTAAGGGTGCGCATTTCAAGCACAAAGAGAGGCAAAGCATGAAATTCAGCATCTTAAGACGTTTCTTATTCTTATTTCTATTGTTGCAAACCATTTCCTCCATGTCCTTATCTACTGACAATATTGAAGATGAATATTTCACCATCGCTGTCATCAATCAAAAGTTTGTCTCTCCAATTCCTTTTCCCTGAGGGTTTGAGCATTTTATTCTTATTGGAGCCAATAGGAGCAATTATGGAATCCGACAGGGGACAAAGGCCATTTGAATGAGCAGAAAAGCTCAAAGTTAGGAAATGGAAATGGTTTCTGAAGGGAAATGAAGACAATGTAAAGAAGAAATACATTTGACGAAGAGATGCGAACAAGGACAAAGAGTTCAATCTGAGCATTATGAAGATTTCTGTATGATACACTACTTCTTTCCAATGGTGAAGTCCAATGAGAAGTGGTGGGTATTCAAATCAGCCTAAACAAACAACAATGAAAAAAAAGAAGAAGAGTAAAAAAGGGAATTGCATCATGGAATGAGAAAATGAAAATTCCCTAAAGGCGTAGATGGCTAAATTTAATTCTTTACTTAAAAAAATTGACTTTCAAGCTTGAACGAGAGTTTTGAAGGGCTAATTTAGCAAATCTGATAGGAGGTTAAGCATATGATTGTTAATTATGAAGGTGATAATATCCCGGATATAAACCATAGTTACCATTGACTCCATATATGAAGACTCACGCTATGGAAAATACTTCACAGACTAGTTTTTTGAAAGGCCGCTAATGAAGCTTGGAACACAAAATCAGACAATAAACTGTATAGTTGTATAGGATTGCGAAAATAACACTAATCCAAGCTTGAAAACAAAAATCACAAACAGAATATAATATTTTCTATAAAAATTATGTGAAAAAGAAAGTTGCCAAACAACTAAATGCCACTGCATGAAAAAACAGAAACTACTGATTAACCCCATCTCAAGTATTCATATATTTAACATCAAACTCAAGGATAGAAATAAAACTTTTTAGGATGCTGATCACCTCAGATTGCAATCGCGAGTAATCAATACAATATTTAGCAGAAAATTAAAGTGTGAAACAACATGGGAAAGAAGCAATGCAAAACCTTCAATTTCAAAAGTAAAAAATACCTCAACTTTCTCTAGTCCTGAGCAAATAAGATCAAGAAGCTCTCCTGTCCCAGAACCAGATATAGCAGACACAGGAATGGGTGAAAACCTAGATGATAAAACAAATAAGTTCTGGCTGGCCAGCAAAAGTACGAAACAAAAAGGTGAAATATCTCCATGCAATTCTTTTACTCGGCTTTTTTTAAGCATATTTGATATCTTTTACTGTACTTTTCAATGTTAAACCTTTTATAATCCTGGTAGTTATCTTTTTCAATAATATTTAAACTTCTGTGCTCTTCTTTTTAACTTGCCAAAACATCCAAGTTAAACATCATGTAACAGGTGTTTTGGTCATCCCATTTGGTTTCTCAACAGAGTTCTGAAGGAAGATAGGTGTAATTTATCGAAACCCCAGGGTTTAATTTTAACTTTGCAGAAACCTCAAGGAAGGTTGTTTTAACACTGGTGAGAACAAACTGTCCAAAACCCTGAGGTTTTGATAAATTACATCAATCTTCCTTTTCAGGAACTCTGTTGAGAAAGAAACAAAATGAAAATTTGGCAGAAACCTCAAGGAAAGTCGATTTTAACACATGCTGAGATCAAACTTTCCAAAACCACTATCAATGATAAGTTTCTCTCAAGGATGTCTTAAGCATCAGTAGCAAGATGAACAAATGCGTCGGAGGAGATTTTATGGATTTTCTGAATCTGAGCTTTCATTCATGATGGTCCAGTACCTTAAAACAGACTATTACTGCGCATCTTGAAGACAATACACCTTAATAACCCAGATGATGAGAACCTCTTAAGCATAGAGAAAATAATAAGAAACGATGCCAACTGAATTCAAAAGAAGGTTCAGATAACACTTCTATAAATTTGTTGGCTTCACAAACAATAACGAAACTATTAGAAGGTAAAATTCCCCCAGCATCCAAAGAGTATTTTCCATTTAAAATTGAAATATAGGATATTAGCTCTTTTAGATATAATGAAAAAGACAGAGCTACAACTACTTGATATCTAGCATTTTATATCACCAAGCATTAGAACTTAACAGTGCTCCACATGGCAAGGGAAAAAGTCCTACTCACCCTAAAGACCAAAATTCAGATGCCTGGATGAGTCCCTTGTTGGGAGATTCGCATTTGTTCACAGCAAGTATAATACACTTATGCGAGAACTTCTTCCGTAACCAATCTGCGATTTCGATATCAGCAGCTATAAGACCTGCCTGTTAAAAATTAGTTACATTACAGGTCCAGAAGCAAATTATATCAAAATAAAATAAAATAAAATAAAATAAAATAACTCAATGCAATGAACATCGTAGAGTAACAGAATTGGTTAAGCATAGCCACCAAATCCAAGCATTTGAAAATGAGCTTCTTCAGCAGTAAAGAAGCAAACAAAACTGAATGCCGCTTTGAATTACAATCACAATCATAGACCATACCTGGCCATCAACAAGAAATATGATGACTGCGGATTCTTCCACAGCTAAAGCGGCCTGTTTCTCAATCATTGAAGGCATCCTAGCAACAGCTGCCTCCCTGGAGACAAGGGGCATCCCCTCCATGCCAATAGTTGTTGAGATAGCCAATTCTTCCATAACCTCGTCCTGTGACTTTGAAATGGTAACAACACCCCCAGTATCTATTACCATAAATTCATAATTACCCCAAAAGGATCTTCCATACAGGCGATCCCTAGTAACTCCAGGTTCATTAACCACAATGGCCCTGTTCCCCTGCAAGTAGAATATCCTCTCCATTCAAAAATAATAATAATAATAATAATTAAAAAATAAGATCCAAACAAACTGACCATCGTTTAAAAATGAGAAAAAACAAGTTAAAATCTCAAAAGAAATGGACCGATATTTAGACCCATTTCCGGTGAAATGGTAGCCAGACAAAAGGTGAAAGGACAATAAGATAGCAGGGAAAAAGAATTTACATTACATACCCCAACAAGTCTGTTAAATAGTGCTGATTTACCAACATTTGGCCGTCCAACAATTGCCACTCTAGGAAGGAGATGATCAGGGATCTGCAAATGCAATTGCCTAGATTAGCTCCACCTAGTTACATCATAAGTATCAAACGTATCAGTTTCAAGTTGTAACATTTCAAGTAAACAAATTAGCAAAAACAGACAAGGCCATCTTAATAAAATTTATATGTCCCAGTTGCATCAACTTAAGCAGCACATTTTCTAGACGGTCTAAACATGAACTAATTTTTTAAGAAATTCACACTCTTCATTTAGTTGAAAAAAATACTTATCGTCATCTTTTTCATGATCCATTTTTTTTTTTTAACCTTCATTTCTTGATTCTAGTCACCTGCTTAAATCTAGAGCATTTCTATATTGATAATTACTTAGCAGTGGGAGACACTCTCCCCAAGGAGCTACAAAAAATAGTCTCAGAACTTTGGAGAAGGGATTCCTACAAGCAAAGGAGACAGAATGGAGAAGGCGAACATCAATTACCAAAAACAGGTCTCAGAAATTTGCACATGGGGGGCTGAGGGCTGATTTCCCAATGCCACTAGGCCAAGGAAGCCCGGTAACTTCATAACATTGAACTCAGGAACCAAATCCAAAAGACGGCCACAACCTACTGGTCCTATGGTTGCAATTCCTTTTCGAATAAGTTTCAACACATGTAAATGCGCAAGTTCCTAGAGAAACTGGTTGCTTCTTTGCAGTTCCTACGTTTTTACACAGCATGTATTTCATACTGTCACCAGACTTGTATATTTAGAGTTCATTCTGGCAACTTGTAACATCAAGATTGAAAAGAATTTAATTAATACTAATTTCTGTAAATCGTACAGAGGTTATGATTTCCATGTATATCCAATGTTTTAAGTCTACATGACTTAAACTACTATGAACTACACATGCAGAACACCAACTTTACTTCACAACTTCAACTTCGTCCCACATTAAAATGTTCTGCTGGTTTTATGGTGCCAAACCCATGGATATTTGCCACATGGTTCTTCATGCAAAATATCTTTTCTTTTTTCCCCAGCATTCATATGAACTCAAGCTATTTTAAAAGTAAAATTAAAGGTGAGTCTATCAATTCGGTGCATGTGCCTTATTAAAAGGAAAAAGCATTCAGAAAAACTTAATTCAGAGAAAATCTTTCAGTTGAAACAGTCAGTGATGAAACAGTATATTCAAGTGAATATGCTTTGAAAAATCATTGCTAGTGATGAACTTCTTCGCCATCCTGTCCACAATTTACTTTCATGTTCAGCTCCATAAAAAAAAAGGACAAAATTAGAAACTGAAAGAACTAGTGTATATCCTCTGGACGGAGAAAGGCTATTACTGACATTTTTTAAGGTATTTTGGTGCTTTCTCCGTTTCATGCGAGCATCCCTTACACCAGCAGTTTCATCTTCTGAAATTACCATAGTGAAAAGAAATGTAGAATGTCAGACTGAGGTATCTAAATCAGAGACAATGAATTTAGATATTTTTTTTTATTTTAGTTTTTCTAAGATGAATCTATATACTTAATAGTACTTAAGTTTATATGATCTGGAAACAGTACTGTGTGATGAGCTTCACCATCAAGTGATAAATTACAAACAGGCAAATCAATTTGGCCACTGAAATCTCAAAATTAAACATAGGTTTGTCAACATGGCCTACAACCCAACATCTCAACCATACAAAATTATCATTCCTGCTTTTAAACCACATCCTGAATAACCCTTCCTCCGCACATGATACATCAGATATATTATTGGTAAATAGGTAAGATATCTAACTACATAAGTAGCTTTTTGCTTTGGCAAAACAACCAAAGAAAAAGAGACTACAATCAGGAAACTTACATCCATCAACCCCGAGGTTTGAATCAATACCCTCACGATTTTTTATAGTTATAGTCTCCACTGAGACCACTGCACATGACTCAGAGAACTAATTTTCTCCCATGAAGTTTCAAATAGTTGGATTTTATTTGAGAATCTAGCTAGCATAGAAGCTCTTTCAGGGAAAAAGAAAAAAAAAGAAGAAGAAGAAGAAGAAGAGATAATGCTTCCACCACTAATTATTTTTCATCCTTTTTTACCTCACTTCAGTTTTCTCTAATCTAAGTCTTAATATCAATCAACCTTTTCTTATAAAATATTTAACTTTTTAGTCATTTCATTAACACTATACTTATAGTTGCTTAAGATAGTAAAGAGCTATCCACATTACAGCCAATCACAGACATTATCAAATTCTTCTTCCAAATATCTTGAGAAGGTTTCAAAAGGTTCAAACACTGTCCATAATAGAGTCCATCAAAAACATTATAAAAATTATTCTTTCAAATAGTTCCTCCCAACATATCAAATTATACATTTGCTCAATTCATATGTTTAAGGGTCCAAACAGTGAAAGGCAATAAATATTTTCTTTTTTTAAAAAATAAGTCTTCCTTTGTAAAGCTCGTGTAATTAGCATAAACTTAAGGATGCATAACGTTTAAATCTCCAAACAATAAATCCAACAATTAAAAATGCATAACGTTAAGCTCCCTCTTTTTCTTGTACTATTATTTCATAATCTTTTACATTACAATTCCTCGAAAAGCCTTACAAAAATACGGTAAGAAAGCATTGATTATCAAAGATATAAACTCCTAAAGAAACAGCCGTTTTGAGATAAATAGGAAAAGTAAGAGAACAACCAATCACCAATTCACGGGACAAGGTGTCGGATAACTCCTCAATGGCGAGTTTAGCTTCCTCCTCAAGCAATTCAACATCACCGCTCTCGTCCTCATCATCAAACTCCTGTTCGGAATCAGAGTCCGAGACCTCTGCTACCAAGAATTCTTCGTCTTCTTCTTCTCCGAATTCCTCATTGCCGCAGTTGGATAGTCGTGAGTTCCGACAGGTAAGGTTCCGGCTGCAGCAGCAACAGGTGCGGAGATAGCGGCCGGCGGTGGGCAGCGGAGAATGGAAAGAGAGAGTAAGTCTAGATGTCGAAACGTTCAATAAGGATGGAGGGAATGGAAAAAACGGTTTGGGTTTGAAGAGAGGAAATGAAGTCCAGAGGAGGAGTAACGACATCGTTAGACATTGGATTGAAAAGCATGGTTGGGAGTGAGGATGGGGTTTTAGTAGCAGATGGGTTTAACATTATCCGGCGGCCGGGAGCTAAAAAAATCCCAAATATAAGGGTGTGGACTGAAATATTTGATTTTGGGAGGTCCGGATTTTACAAATTCGAAAGTTAAAATTTCTTGAATATGGAATGCTTAATTAGTTTCAACTTTCGGATATGTATAATTTTAATTTTTGCATATGTACTCCCTCCGTTTATTTTACCATATGTATATTTATTTTGTTCCATGTCGGGATTTAGTTTTTACAGTTTTCAATATTTTTAACTTTTAATAATATTTGAAACACTATTTACTAGATAACTCATATGTATTATCTGAGTCCGTATACGGTAGTCCTTATAGGACTACCGTGACCTAACTTCTGTGTTTCCTTGCAGGATAAAAATATTTTAGATACTTTAACTTTAAATATTAAAGTATTTAATATAAAAGCAAAAGAAGGATCTATTCCTGTTACAATCTTATATAGGCTTAGATATAAAGCCCTAATCTCAGCTTTTAATACAGGTGCAAGAATGGTTTCCAAGAAAGGAGAAACTATCTTGTTCAAAACAGATATGAATAGATCTAGATGATCTATTCCACAAAGTATTAAATGGAAGGATGTTTCTTTACCGGATGATTGGCTTTTAGAAGAGGCAGCACCTCCAGACCCTGTTAGAAGCACTGTTCCAACAAAAATTACTCAATATGCTAGTGGAACTGTGAAAATAACATTTGACAGGTCACTTAGTATGAGAGATTTTAATAAGGAAGAAGCCGAATCATCTAGGTCTACTTCTTTTTCATATTCTAGAAAACTAGAACAACCCCCTAGGCATTCAGTCTCGGCGGTAAACACTAGCTTGCATGATTTAGATAATTCATCTAAAATTCCTCAGGCTAGATATAGGGTAGACACTCAGGAAGAATCATCAGACGGCAATAGTCTTCCTAGATCTCCAACTTACTCTACTATGACAGAAAACATAGGAGAATTAAATATGATAAAATCAGAGTTTAAATTTGAAAGAGAAAAATTACAAAAAGAATTTTATTCTATAAAAAATAGAATAAAAAGAGAATGGTTCTTTGCTAATTACCAAGGCAAAGATAGAAAGCATATACAGGAAGAATATTATAATTTCCTTAGTAACAATAAGGTTAATGTAGTCTTTTTTAAATGGTTTGATTATTATGCTTCTAGTCATAATATAAATTATCCTTTTTTACAAGAAAAAGAAATTTGTGTGGCAAAAAATTGGCAGGTTATAGATGGAGATAAGTTGAAGTCAGAGATGCCTCCTGAGATGCCTTTTACCACAACTTATAAGGCTGTAGACATTAAAGCAGTCCCATTCAAGCAAAAAGATCCCAGACATTTGTCTGAGTCAATCAATGCCAAGGATATCCAGAGTATTTTTGAACAAAACAATTATACCAACAAATACCTCCAGACCATAGGAGAGTACTTAATCACTAAACCCCAGCCTTCTATGTCTACTCATGTATCTGCGACGTTTGACAAAAAGCCTCTGTTCAAACCCTATGAAATTCCTCAGAAAATAGCCAACCAATTAGTATCCCGACCAATGAATGAGCTAGAAAAAAGAATAGCCAAAATTGAGGAATCCTTTGCTCCCAAACTTAAACAGAAAGCTAGGGAACCAGACTCCGAATCAGGATCAGTCTCAATAAATCAAGGAATTAGAGTCCTAAGTAAGATTTCTGATAATGAATCAGAAGAATCATCCGATACTGATCCACAAATAGCTAGGATAGGTCCTTTTCCGGGAAGAAGACAATTATCCACTTGGCGAAGACCACTACCACAGAGAAGGTTTCCCCCTCGTCATCAGGAAATTCCAAACCCAGGACTAGAACCTGGACCAAATGTTATACAAAATAGTTATAATGCCAATAACATCTACGAATGGTGTGTAGATGGGCAGCCAGAGTATAGCATTATGAAAATGCTACAAAATATGACCATGGTTGCCACGGCATATAGAACAACACAGGGTAGTAATGATTTAGCTACTGCTCACATTTTAATTGCAGGATTTACTGGACAATTAAAAGGATGGTGGGACGAACATCTCACTGAAAATGAAAAGAATAGTATTCTTTATGCAGTCAAAGTAGATGAAGAGGGAGAACCCATCCTCCAAAATGGTGAAACTATTCCTGACTCTGTTTCAACCTTAATATTTACGATTGCTAAAACCTTCATTGGTGATCCAGGAATTTTTAGAGACAAGTCTTCTGAATTATTAAACAATCTAAAGTGTCGAGGCTTGAGAGGTTTTCAAGAATACAAAAATATTTTCCTATCAAGAATTTATGATAGACCAGATGGTAATCAACAATATTGGAAGGAAAAATTTATAGATGGTCTTCCTAAGTCTTTAAGAAGATTAGTTAGAGATGAACTCAGGGAAGAGTTCAAAGGAGTCGTTCCTTATGAACAACTTACTTATGGTCAACTTAATACCTTCATCCAGAAAGTAGCAATGAAAACTTGTAGGCAAGATAAGATGATGAGAGATCTTGAAAAAAATAGGAAAATGTTAGGATCATTTTGTGACCAATTTGGCTTACCAAGTTGCTCTAAAAAGAAGAAATATAAACCTGATTCTCAAAAATATAGGTCAGGACCTCAACTCAAAACTTTTCATAGAAAGAAAAGATATTCTAAGTTTCAAAGAAAGAATCCCGTAGAACAAACTAATAAGCCTAGAGACTTGTCTAAGGTAGTTTGTTATAAGTGTCAGAAACCTGGTCATGTAGCCAGGTATTGTAGATTAAACAGAAAAATTCAAGCATTGAATTTACAAGAAGAGATCACTAATCAGCTTAATCAGCTTCTTGTAGGATCCGAAGCTGATACTGATACAGATTCAAGTGATGATAATTATATCCAGCAATTTCAGCAGGATGATATTAATTCACTATCATCAGACGATGACATGATTGAAGGTCATTATATTAATGTTCTCACTAAAGAACAGGATCTCCTTTTAGAAATAATAGAAGGGTTAGAAGATCTAAATCAACAAAAAATTTATTTGAACCAATTTAGACAAACTTTGAGGGAAAAACCATCTACTTCCGCCATACCTAACCCCATAGGAAGTCACCCAAAATTGCTTAATACTTACAACCTTACAGAGATCCTTAATAGGTTCCCAAAAAAGACTCCTAGTCCTATCTCCATTAGTGATTTACAGAAAGAATTGGCCTTAGCCAAGGAAGAAATTAGAGAAATTAAAGCTAAGCAAGATCTTCATAGTTCGCTGATACAGAACCTAATAGACAGTCAAACTTTAAACCCTGTATTGGAAAAGGAAGAAGAATCCTTCATTGGAGATGAGATACCCCAACTTAATTCTATAACCACCTTCCAAAGGCATGATGTTAGGATAAAGTTGGTAGTAAAAAATTGTTTTGTCCTAGAAACAGATGCATTATGGGACACAGGAGCCGATTTTAGCTGTATACAAGAAGGACTTATTCCTACAAAATTTTTTGAAAAAAGTAGGGAAAGACTAACTGCAGCCAACAAAACCAAGCTTGGGATTAAGTACAAATTATCTGATGTTGATGTTCATTTTTCAACAACAAAAGTCACAGTCTCCTTTCTACTAGTAAAAGAATTGTCTCGTCCCATTATTTTAGGAACGGATTTCATCATCCAGCTAGTCCCTTATTTAACCACAATGGAAGGAATCTTACCACAAGAACTAGGAGAAAACATTATTCTTCCATTTTCAAAGGAACCTATCACTAGGGAAGTAAATCCTTTGATAGCAAAAACCCAACAAATAAATTTCCTTAAGGAGGAAATCGAATTTAAGAGAATCGAATCTCACCTACAACAACCACAACTCCAAGGGAGGATTAAACAGTTACAACAAAAAATAGAAGCACAAGTATGTTCTGAACTTCCAAATGCATTTTGGAAAAGAAAACAACATACTGTTTTCCTTCCTTATGAAAAGGATTTTAAAGAACAAAATATCCCCACAAAAGCAAGACCAATTCAGATGAGTCAAGAATTAATGGAACACTGTAAAAAGGAAATTAATGACCTTTTACAAAAGGGAATTATTAGCCCTAGTAAATCCCCATGGAGTTGCCCGGCATTCTATGAGATAGAACGAGGAGTGCCTAGATTAGTTATTAATTATAAGGCCTTAAATCAGGTTTTACAATGGATTAGATATCCAATTCCAAACAAAAAGGACTTGCTACAAAGATTATTTGCAGCAAAAATCTTTTCTAAATTTGATATGAAATCTGGATTTTGGCAAATTCAGATTCACCCTTCTGACAGGTATAAGACGGCATTCACTGTTCCATTTGGGCACTACGAATGGAATGTAATGCCTTTTGGACTGAAGAATGCCCCTTCAGAGTTTCAAAGGATTATGAATGATATTTTTAATCCTTATTCAAACTTTATTATTGTTTACATTGACGATGTTTTGGTTTATTCTAACAATCTTGATCAACATTTTAAACATCTCAATATTTTTTTGCAGGTGACAAAGACAAATGGTTTAGTAGTTTCTCAACGGAAAATAAGTCTCTTCCAAACTAAAATCAGATTTCTTGGGCATTATATTTATCAAGGAACAATTACCCCAATTGAGAGATCAATTAGTTTTGCTGATAAGTTTCCTGATCAGATTTTAGAAAAACAGCAATTACAAAGATTTTTAGGATGCTTAAATTATGTTGCTGACTTTATTCCTAATTTAGCAACCTTAGCTAAATTATTACATGAAAGATTAAGAAAAACTCCACCTGCTTGGACTGATTTACATACACAATCAGTAAGAAAAATAAAGACATTAGTTAAGTCTTTACCATGTCTTGATATAGCTAATCCCACTTTAATGAAAATAGTAGAAACAGACGCATCCGATTTAGGATATGGTGGGATTCTGAAACAGGTTCAAGAAGGCAAAGAAAGAATTATTTCATTTACTTCTAAACACTGGAATAGCACACAACAAAATTATTCCACTATAAAAAAGGAAATCCTTGCTATTGTTCTTTGTATAACAAAATTTCAATCAGACTTATTAAATCAAAAATTCTTAATCAGAGTTGACTGTAAGTCAGCCAAAGATGTCTTACAAAAAGATGTGAAAAATCTAGCATCTAAACAGATTTTTGCTAGGTGGCAAGCTATATTATCTGTATTTGACTTTGATATTGAATACATTAAAGGAGAGTCTAATTCTCTTCCCGATTTTTTGACTCGTGAATTTTTGCAGGGAAAATAATGCCTCCTCGGAAGAAGAAAGAAGAAAGGCCTCCAGATGAACTAGTGATGGCCATTGAAGCCATCAAAGCAAGCAAGGAAGGAACCCCTTCCAAGCAATCAACTCCTGAAGCCTCGACTTCAAAACAGATGGTGCTGAAATCACCTAAAGATTATGCCTTGACTTCAAGGCAATTCCAAACAATGGACAACATTGCGGCTGTCCAACCAATCTCATTGGTCTCCCCAAAGACATGGGCCGACATGGCGGAAGAAGACCAGATCAAACAAGCCCAATTGGAATCAATCCAACAATGGGCTGCAAAATCAGGATTTTATTTAGTAAAATCCCCTCAACCTCATGTTGTCCCACAACCTCAAGTGGTGACTAACAGTCCCATTACCCAAACTAAAGTGGTGACTAGCAGTCCCACTTCTAGATCTCCAGTGGTGAGTACAAATCCCACTGATCAAAACAAGGTGGTGATCCCAAATCCCACCAACAAGCAAGTCCTGGTATCAATCCCTCCTGGATCAAAACCCTCTGGTTCAACTGAGTATTTAAAATGCCAGACTTCCCAACTCGTTGTTCAAACAGAACCAGAGTTTTTTACAACCAATCCTTACCAGGTAGCCCAAACCGTCCTACCATCCCAAACAAATTTTGTTCCCCATTCCATAAACAAAACCCAAAAATACTATGAATTTATACTAGTAGATTCGGGATCCGTTAAATTCAAAGCTTACTTTGAAAAAGGAGAAAATACACATTCTACTGCCCAAATTCTCTCTATCCTGACTCCATCAGATTGGAAAGCAAATCTGAACAAACCTAGAAACTTTTCCCAACCATTTTCTCCCCCAGGATATACTTATTGGGACTATCGACAGGCTTGGTTTAATGCCTTTACCGTACAAAACCAGGCCTATAGACACTCTTATCTTTTTTATTTTAAACGCGGAAATCAATATAAATTTCCAATCTGGTTTATATCGTGGTGGAACATTCACGGACCCAATCCTCAAATTTTGCCCGAATCAGTAAGACCTGGTTACCAACTATTTTATGAAAAATTTACGGCACCCAACACTGTGCCAAAATTATTACAATTCTTTTCCATCTTCTCCTTGTCTTGGATTTATGCTTGGAAATTTGAATTTTCTAAGCAAGAAAACATGCTACCCGCTTTAGTCCGACAGGGATATTCCAAATGGTGGAAAGAATTTAAAACAGCAGCCGTCCAGCCAGAAATGATTGAAGCTTGGTTCCGGCAGAATCCTGCATATTTACCTCCTGCAGATCATCAAACATCAGTCTTCCTGCAACAAAAGGCGTTGGCTGCTTCCAAGCTAGCTGCAGTATCTACTCAGGAAGATTATATCCAACACCTGGAAACTATCCTCAGTCAGCTCAAGAGTGACCCATGCTCCCAGGGCAGCAGAGGCACTTCCGTCAAAGCCGAAAATGAAGAAGAAGATCCCCTTATTGATCTTCTCCAAGCTGACGATCTTCTCAACGAAGACGATTGTTTTGGTATTTTCTCTCCCCCTCCATAGACATCATGAAAAAAAAAAAAAAAAAAAAATTAAAAAAATATTAAAAAAAAATATTAAAAAAATATTAAAAAAAAAATTATTTAATTGCTACACGAAATACTGTAGCAAAGCAGCAAAAGAGAGGACTTTTGTCTATAAATAGACAAAGAAAGACCAAAGGGAGGCACACTTCATTTTGCCTTCCTAATTCTCATCTTTACTCTCTCTCTCTAAACCCATTTCTCCTCATTCTCTCTAAAACAACTCTTCTTCTTCTTTTCCTCAGCCCAACTCTCTCTAATCTTCTAAGAATCCTCTCAACTCTCCTAACTTCTTCTACTCCTCTCAATCCTCTCACCTCTCTCCACTCCCTTTACTTTTCATACTTCTCTCTTTTTTTCTTCTAGTGCTTTTTCCTTTCTTTTCTTTTCTCTTACAACCATTTCTTAGTTGTAAATCTTTTTCTTTCTATTGTATCCAAATAATATAGCTTCTTTTCCCTCTTCACCTTCTTAGATATATTTTCATCTTTTGTACCTAAGCTTTGGAGATTGTATAAGTAAGTGATGTACCCAAAGCATTGAACTATTTTGGAGTTTTGATTGTAAACTATAATGTCTTAATTTAAATTTATGATTTATATTATTTCTTTGATGCATCTAACTTCTAACTTTTAACTTTTACTTTCTTGCATCTAACATTTATATTTTCTGCACTACTAACATTTATATTTCTGCACTACTAACAATCTAACTTTTATTTCTATATTATAGTGGCAGTCCGTCTGCGACCCACTTTCCATTCTGTAATTATTCTGTCTTTCTCTAATCTTTAAGGGGACCAACCTCCTTTCTGGCAAGCTTTCCCACTAACAAAACCTGTTGAAACTATTCAACTTTTATCATCAAAAACCATAGAAAATCATAAGAAAAATGGATATAATTATTTACATTTTGGTTTAGTCCAAATAGCTGCTAAACCTCTTAACAAAGATGGCATGAATTCTGCTTTACTTCTTGGATTAAGAGATTGCAGATTTTTAGACTTTGAAGATTCCTTATTAGGAATGGTAGAAACTAGTTTATGTGAAGGGCCAATTTATTTTGATTGTTTTCCTAACTTCTGTGTTTCCTTGCAGGATAAAAATATTTTAGATACTTTAACTTTAAATATTAAAGTATTTAATATAAAAGCAAAAGAAGGATCTATTCCTGTTACAATCTTATATAGGCTTAGATATAAAGCCCTAATCTCAGCTTTTAATACAGGTGCAAGAATGGTTTCCAAGAAAGGAGAAACTATCTTGTTCAAAACAGATATGAATAGATCTAGATGATCTATTCCACAAAGTATTAAATGGAAGGATGTTTCTTTACCGGATGATTGGCTTTTAGAAGAGGCAGCACCTCCAGACCCTGTTAGAAGCACTGTTCCAACAAAAATTACTCAATATGCTAGTGGAACTGTGAAAATAACATTTGACAGGTCACTTAGTATGAGAGATTTTAATAAGGAAGAAGCCGAATCATCTAGGTCTACTTCTTTTTCATATTCTAGAAAACTAGAACAACCCCCTAGGCATTCAGTCTCGGCGGTAAACACTAGCTTGCATGATTTAGATAATTCATCTAAAATTCCTCAGGCTAGATATAGGGTAGACACTCAGGAAGAATCATCAGACGGCAATAGTCTTCCTAGATCTCCAACTTACTCTACTATGACAGAAAACATAGGAGAATTAAATATGATAAAATCAGAGTTTAAATTTGAAAGAGAAAAATTACAAAAAGAATTTTATTCTATAAAAAATAGAATAAAAAGAGAATGGTTCTTTGCTAATTACCAAGGCAAAGATAGAAAGCATATACAGGAAGAATATTATAATTTCCTTAGTAACAATAAGGTTAATGTAGTCTTTTTTAAATGGTTTGATTATTATGCTTCTAGTCATAATATAAATTATCCTTTTTTACAAGAAAAAGAAATTTGTGTGGCAAAAAATTGGCAGGTTATAGATGGAGATAAGTTGAAGTCAGAGATGCCTCCTGAGATGCCTTTTACCACAACTTATAAGGCTGTAGACATTAAAGCAGTCCCATTCAAGCAAAAAGATCCCAGACATTTGTCTGAGTCAATCAATGCCAAGGATATCCAGAGTATTTTTGAACAAAACAATTATACCAACAAATACCTCCAGACCATAGGAGAGTACTTAATCACTAAACCCCAGCCTTCTATGTCTACTCATGTATCTGCGACGTTTGACAAAAAGCCTCTGTTCAAACCCTATGAAATTCCTCAGAAAATAGCCAACCAATTAGTATCCCGACCAATGAATGAGCTAGAAAAAAGAATAGCCAAAATTGAGGAATCCTTTGCTCCCAAACTTAAACAGAAAGCTAGGGAACCAGACTCCGAATCATGATCAGTCTCAATAAATCAAGGAATTAGAGTCCTAAGTAAGATTTCTGATAATGAATCAGAAGAATCATCCGATACTGATCCACAAATAGCTAGGATAGGTCCTTTTCCGGGAAGAAGACAATTATCCACTTGGCGAAGACCACTACCACAGAGAAGGTTTCCCCCTCGTCATCAGGAAATTCCAAACCCAGGACTAGAACCTGGACCAAATGTTATACAAAATAGTTATAATGCCAATAACATCTACGAATGGTGTGTAGATGGGCAGCCAGAGTATAGCATTATGAAAATGCTACAAAATATGACCATGGTTGCCACGGCATATAGAACAACACAGGGTAGTAATGATTTAGCTACTGCTCACATTTTAATTGCAGGATTTACTGGACAATTAAAAGGATGGTGGGACGAACATCTCACTGAAAATGAAAAGAATAGTATTCTTTATGCAGTCAAAGTAGATGAAGAGGGAGAACCCATCCTCCAAAATGGTGAAACTATTCCTGACTCTGTTTCAACCTTAATATTTACGATTGCTAAAACCTTCATTGGTGATCCAGGAATTTTTAGAGACAAGTCTTCTGAATTATTAAACAATCTAAAGTGTCGAGGCTTGAGAGGTTTTCAAGAATACAAAAATATTTTCCTATCAAGAATTTATGATAGACCAGATGGTAATCAACAATATTGGAAGGAAAAATTTATAGATGGTCTTCCTAAGTCTTTAAGAATATTAGTTAGAGATGAACTCAGGGAAGAGTTCAAAGGAGTCGTTCCTTATGAACAACTTACTTATGGTCAACTTAATACCTTCATCCAGAAAGTAGCAATGAAAACTTGTAGGCAAGATAAGATGATGAGAGATCTTGAAAAAAATAGGAAAATGTTAGGATCATTTTGTGACCAATTTGGCTTACCAAGTTGCTCTAAAAAGAAGAAATATAAACCTGATTCTCAAAAATATAGGTCAGGACCTCAACTCAAAACTTTTCATAGAAAGAAAAGATATTCTAAGTTTCAAAGAAAGAATCCCGTAGAACAAACTAATAAGCCTAGAGACTTGTCTAAGGTAGTTTGTTATAAGTGTCAGAAACCTGGTCATGTAGCCAGGTATTATAGATTAAACAGAAAAATTCAAGCATTGAATTTACAAGAAGAGATCACTAATCAGCTTAATCAGCTTCTTGTAGGATCCGAAGCTGATACTGATACAGATTCAAGTGATGATAATTATATCCAGCAATTTCAGCAGGATGATATTAATTCACTATCATCAGACGATGACATGATTGAAGGTCATTATATTAATGTTCTCACTAAAGAACAGGATCTCCTTTTAGAAATAATAGAAGGGTTAGAAGATCTAAATCAACAAAAAATTTATTTGAACCAATTTAGACAAACTTTGAGGGAAAAACCATCTACTTCCGCCATACCTAACCCCATAGGAAGTCACCCAAAATTGCTTAATACTTACAACCTTACAGAGATCCTTAATAGGTTCCCAAAAAAGACTCCTAGTCCTATCTCCATTAGTGATTTACAGAAAGAATTGGCCTTAGCCAAGGAAGAAATTAGAGAAATTAAAGCTAAGCAAGATCTTCATAGTTCGCTGATACAGAACCTAATAGACAGTCAAACTTTAAACCCTGTATTGGAAAAGGAAGAAGAATCCTTCATTGGAGATGAGATACCCCAACTTAATTCTATAACCACCTTCCAAAGGCATGATGTTAGGATAAAGTTGGTAGTAAAAAATTGTTTTGTCCTAGAAACAGATGCATTATGGGACACAGGAGCCGATTTTAGCTGTATACAAGAAGGACTTATTCCTACAAAATTTTTTGAAAAAAGTAGGGAAAGACTAACTGCAGCCAACAAAACCAAGCTTGGGATTAAGTACAAATTATCTGATGTTGATGTTCATTTTTCAACAACAAAAGTCACAGTCTCCTTTCTACTAGTAAAAGAATTGTCTCGTCCCATTATTTTAGGAACGGATTTCATCATCCAGCTAGTCCCTTATTTAACCACAATGGAAGGAATCTTACCACAAGAACTAGGAGAAAACATTATTCTTCCATTTTCAAAGGAACCTATCACTAGGGAAGTAAATCCTTTGATAGCAAAAACCCAACAAATAAATTTCCTTAAGGAGGAAATCGAATTTAAGAGAATCGAATCTCACCTACAATAACCACAACTCCAAGGGAGGATTAAACAGTTACAACAAAAAATAGAAGCACAAGTATGTTCTGAACTTCCAAATGCATTTTGGAAAAGAAAACAACATACTGTTTTCCTTCCTTATGAAAAGGATTTTAAAGAACAAAATATCCCCACAAAAGCAAGACCAATTCAGATGAGTCAAGAATTAATGGAACACTGTAAAAAGGAAATTAATGACCTTTTACAAAAGGGAATTATTAGCCATAGTAAATCCCCATGGAGTTGCCCGGCATTCTATGAGATAGAACGAGGAGTGCCTAGATTAGTTATTAATTATAAGGCCTTAAATCAGGTTTTACAATGGATTAGATATCCAATTCCAAACAAAAAGGACTTGCTACAAAGATTATTTGCAGCAAAAATCTTTTCTAAATTTGATATGAAATCTGGATTTTGGCAAATTCAGATTCACCCTTCTGACAGGTATAAGACGGCATTCACTGTTCCATTTGGGCACTACGAATGGAATGTAATGCCTTTTGGACTGAAGAATGCCCCTTCAGAGTTTCAAAGAATTATGAATGATATTTTTAATCCTTATTCAAACTTTATTATTGTTTACATTGACGATGTTTTGGTTTATTCTAACAATCTTGATCAACATTTTAAACATCTCAATATTTTTTTGCAGGTGACAAAGACAAATGGTTTAGTAGTTTCTCAACGGAAAATAAGTCTCTTCCAAACTAAAATCAGATTTCTTGGGCATTATATTTATCAAGGAACAATTACCCCAATTGAGAGATCAATTAGTTTTGCTGATAAGTTTCCTGATCAGATTTTAGAAAAATAGCAATTACAAAGATTTTTAGGATGCTTAAATTATGTTGCTGACTTTATTCCTAATTTAGCAACCTTAGCTAAATTATTACATGAAAGATTAAGAAAAACTCCACCTGCTTGGACTGATTTACATACACAATCAGTAAGAAAAATAAAGACATTAGTTAAGTCTTTACCATGTCTTGATATAGCTAATCCCACTTTAATGAAAATAGTAGAAACAGACGCATCCGATTTAGGATATGGTGGGATTCTGAAACAGGTTCAAGAAGGCAAAGAAAGAATTATTTCATTTACTTCTAAACACTGGAATAGCACACAACAAAATTATTCCACTATAAAAAAGGAAATCCTTGCTATTGTTCTTTGTATAACAAAATTTCAATCAGACTTATTAAATCAAAAATTCTTAATCAGAGTTGACTGTAAGTCAGCCAAAGATGTCTTACAAAAAGATGTGAAAAATCTAGCATCTAAACAGATTTTTGCTAGGTGGCAAGCTATATTATCTGTATTTGACTTTGATATTGAATACATTAAAGGAGAGTCTAATTCTCTTCCCGATTTTTTGACTCGTGAATTTTTGCAGGGAAAATAATGCCTCCTCGGAAGAAGAAAGAAGAAAGGCCTCCAGATGAACTAGTGATGGCCATTGAAGCCATCAAAGCAAGCAAGGAAGGAACCCCTTCCAAGCAATCAACTCCTGAAGCCTCGACTTCAAAACAGATGGTGCTGAAATCACCTAAAGATTATGCCTTGACTTCAAGGCAATTCCAAACAATGGACAACATTGCGGCTGTCCAACCAATCTCATTGGTCTCCCCAAAGACATGGGCCGACATGGCGGAAGAAGACCAGATCAAACAAGCCCAATTGGAATCAATCCAACAATGGGCTGCAAAATCAGGATTTTATTTAGTAAAATCCCCTCAACCTCATGTTGTCCCACAACCTCAAGTGGTGACTAACAGTCCCATTACCCAAACTAAAGTGGTGACTAGCAGTCCCACTTCTAGATCTCCAGTGGTGAGTACCAATCCCACTCCTTCAAACAAAGTGGTGGTCCCAAATCCCACTGATCAAAACAAGGTGGTGATCCCAAATCCCACCAACAAGCAAGTCCTGGTATCAATCCCTCCTGGATCAAAACCCTCTGGTTCAACTGAGTATTTAAAATGCCAGACTTCCCAACTCGTTGTTCAAACAGAACCAGAGTTTTTTACAACCAATCCTTACCAGGTAGCCCAAACCGTCCTACCATCCCAAACAAATTTTGTTCCCCATTCCATAAACAAAACCCAAAAATACTATGAATTTATACTAGTAGATTCGGGATCCGTTAAATTCAAAGCTTATTTTGAAAAAGGAGAAAATACACATTCTACTGCCCAAATTCTCTCTATCCTGACTCCATCAGATTGGAAAGCAAATCTGAACAAACCTAGAAACTTTTCCCAACCATTTTCTCCCCCAGGATATACTTATTGGGACTATCGACAGGCTTGGTTTAATGCCTTTACCGTACAAAACCAGGCCTATAGACACTCTTATCTTTTTTATTTTAAACGCGGAAATCAATATAAATTTCCAATCTGGTTTATATCGTGGTGGAACATTCACGGACCCAATCCTCAAATTTTGCCCGAATCAGTAAGACCTGGTTACCAACTATTTTATGAAAAATTTACGGCACCCAACACTGTGCCAAAATTATTACAATTCTTTTCCATCTTCTCCTTGTCTTGGATTTATGCTTGGAAATTTGAATTTTCTAAGCAAGAAAACATGCTACCCGCTTTAGTCCGACAGGGATATTCCAAATGGTGGAAAGAATTTAAAACAGCAGCCGTCCAGCCAGAAATGATTGAAGCTTGGTTCCGGCAGAATCCTGCATATTTACCTCCTGCAGATCATCAAACATCAGTCTTCCTGCAACAAAAGGCGTTGGCTGCTTCCAAGCTAGCTGCAGTATCTACTCAGGAAGATTATATCCAACACCTGGAAACTATCCTCAGTCAGCTCAAGAGTGACCCATGCTCCCAGGGCAGCAGAGGCACTTCCGTCAAAGCCGAAAATGAAGAAGAAGATCCCCTTATTGATCTTCTCCAAGCTGACGATCTTCTCAACGAAGACGATTGTTTTGGTATTTTCTCTCCCCCTCCATAGACATCATGAAAAAAAAAAAAAAAAAAAATATTAAAAAAATATTAAAAAAAAAATATTAAAAAAATATTAAAAAAAAAATATTATTTAATTGCTACACGAAATACTGTAGCAAAGCAACAAAAGAGAGGACTTTTGTCTATAAATAGACAAAGAAAGACCAAAGGGAGGCACACTTCATTTTGCCTTCCTAATTCTCATCTTTACTCTCTCTCTCTAAACCCATTTCTCCTCCTTCTCTCTAAAACAACTCTTCTTCTTCTTTTCCTCAGCCCAACTCTCTCTAATCTTCTAAGAATCCTCTCAACTCTCCTAACTTCTTCTACTCCTCTCAATCCTCTCACCTCTCTCCACTCCCTTTACTTTTCATACTTCTCTCTTTTTTTTCTTCTAGTGCTTTTTCCTTTCTTTTCTTTTCTCTTACAACCATTTCTTAGTTGTAAATCTTTTTCTTTCTATTGTATCCAAATAATATAGCTTCTTTTCCCTCTTCACCTTCTTAGATATATTTTCATCTTTTGTACCTAAGCTTTGGAGATTGTATAAGTAAGTGATGTACCCAAAGCATTGAACTATTTTGGAGTTTTGATTGTAAACTATAATGTCTTAATTTAAATTTATGATTTATATTATTTCTTTGATGCATCTAACTTCTAACTTTTAACTTTTACTTTCTTGCATCTAACATTTATATTTTCTGCACTACTAACATTTATATTTCTGCACTACTAACAATCTAACTTTTATTTCTATATTATAGTGGCAGTCCGTCTGCGACCCACTTTCCATTCTGTAATTATTCTGTCTTTCTCTAATCTTTAAGGGGACCAACCTCCTTTCTGGTAAGGACTACCGTGAATTTTACTCCTACTTACTGTAGCGCGCTATAGTAGCGCGCTAAAACGCGCTATAGTTGCGCGGTACAGTAACGCGCTACAGTTTTTTTTTGTTTTTTGACGCACAGACTTTTTAAAAAAAATACTTTTTTTAACAAGGGAGATCAGATCAGGATTATATAGACATCAGATCAGCGAATACTTGACATCAGATCAACAGACTATAGATATCAGATCAAAAATATAAAAGAAATCATACAGTAGAATTAAAACTACTTAAAAAGGGAGATCACATCATGATTATATAGACATCAGATCAGAGAATACTAGACATCAGATCAACAGACTATAGATATCAGATCAAGAATATAAAAGAAATGATACAATATAACTAAAACATACTTAACAAAGGAGATTACATCATGATTATATAGACATCAGATCAGAGAATACTAGACATCAGATCAACAGACTATAGACATCAGATCAAGAATATAAAAGAAATCATACAATAGAATTAAAATATACTTAACAAAGGAGATCACATCATGATTATATAGACATCAGATCAGAGAGTACTAGACATCAGATCAAGAATATAAAAGAAATCACACAGTAGAACTAAAACATACTTAAAAAGAGAGATCAGATCAGGATTATATAGACATCAGATCAGCGAATACTTGAGATCAGATCAACAGACAATAGATATCAGACCAAGAATATAAAAGAAATCATACAGTACAACTAAAACATACTTAAAAAGGGAGATCAGATCAGGATTATATAGACATCAGATCAGCGAATACTTGACATCAGATCAAGAAGGAAGGCAAAAAAATAATATAAAAAAATAGCAAAAAATAACAAAAAATAACAAAAAAAAGGAAGGCACTGTGCGCGCTACTGTAGCGCGGACTGTAGCGCGACGTAATTAAATCGGAATACATTCCTTTCTCCCGCTCTGAAACTGAAAACCCAAAACCCTTCCTTCCTTCGCGGCTCTCAAACCGATTTCATCCCCACGATCTTCATCGTTCCATTAACAACATCAGATCACCACAATCTAAATTTCTAACCTCAAATACGTTCAGAGATCACTGCATTTCGATTTTCTGCTCTTCTTCCGGTTCAGAAAACACCATAGCCATCATCTGCGCGAAGAAAAAGCTTGCTGTTCAACTCAAACGCTAAAAAAAGTCTCCAAATCGGACAAAAAACTTGTTGTTTTTCTCAAACCAACGTTTTTCCTGCTTCGACATTTATCTACAGGTACAAAAACCTAATTTTTTTAACCATTATACATACCCATCATAGGATTTCAATTTTATAACCGTTATTTTCTTTGAATAATTAGGGTTCTGATGTCTGTATTGTTCTAATCTGATATATGTTTTCGATTGATCTGATGTCTGTTTATGCTTTTAATTTTCCTATCTGATATAATTAGGGTTCGAAATTTTCTAATCTGATGTGTGTATTCAGTTAATCTGATCTGATGTGTTCATGTTGTGATCTGATGTCTTATACCTGCTGATCTGATATCTGCTTTCTTCTAATATGATATCAACTTATTTTTGCTTACATACTCTTACTGACATATTACAGGAAACAACAATATAAACATAATGGCTGATAAAACCAAGCAAGTTATTCAAGCACAAGATGAGAGTTCAGATTTTCAAGAAACCCCTAGCAAGTCGTTACAACATACCTACAAACGTAAATCAGACAATAAAAGAAAAGAACAGGAAGTTGTTCAACCATCCCAAAAGGATCAAACAAGTAAAAGGATGAAAGCACCTGCAAAGAAGAAGACAAATCAAGAAATCCTTCTACAAATGCAGAAGAAGGAAAAGAAACAGGGCGATGTGGATGTCCAAATCACAAAAAAAACAGAAAAAAAAAGAGAAACGACAGTGATGATGATGGTGATAATGAGATGAGCAAAAGATTCAGTTGCAGTACATCTCCAAACGGTATAAGTTTCGTGGTTTCTAGACTCTCAGAACCACAAAGAAATGCTGTGAGGGATATAGGCTTTGGCAGCTTCCTCAGTATCAACTACACCAGGATGCTAAACAAATTGGGACAATACCTGCTCAAAAAATTCAACTCTATCAAGTTGAGACTGGAGCTGGAACAAGATACAGTTATTCCCATTGCTGAAGAAGATGTGGAATTGGTTCTTGGCTTCCCAAGAGGTCCAATTGAAGTTAAAGAATACACAGCTGCTGAGTTAAAGGGTGAAGATTATGAGCAGCATGTCGAACACTACTGTCAAAGATTTGGCATGCCACCCACAAAAAGACCGACCATCAAGCAGCTTGAGCAGTACATTGTCAACCATCAGGATTACAGTGACATCAACTTCGTCTAGGATTTCCTTATCTACCTGGCCACCACATTTCTTTACCATCATGGGAGTATCAACAACATCAGATATCGGCTCCTCAAATCCCTAAACAACATTGATCAAATAAGGCAGCTGAACTGGTGTAGCTACACATTCAGAGCCTTAGTGGAATGCCAAGAGAAGTATTTCCACAAAGATGGCACAACATCAACAGCCTACAATGGACCACTCTCTTTTCTGATTGTAAGTCTCTCATCTTTCTTTTCTGTATTCATTTAATTACTGATCTGATGTCTGTATTGTTTTGATCTGATGTCTTTTATATGTTGATCTGATGTGTATATTTTATGATCTGATGTCTGTTTTAGTTCAATTAAATATTTCCTTTCAATAACTTGTGATCTGATGTTTGTATTCATATGATCTGATATTTGTTTCCTGTTGATCTGATGTCTGTTATATACTGCTAATTTTGTTTTATTTGTTTCAAATAATTTTCTATCAAAATTACTGATCTGATGTGGGTATTGTTGTGATCTGATGTATGTTATATGCTGATCTGATGTGGGTATTATCTTGATCTGATGTTTGTTATAGTTTGTGAAATGCTTTGCTAAAAATTTTATTTTCTTAACTCACAACTAACATATTTTCTTCAGTTATTCTATGTTGATAGGGTTTTGTATGGAATTCACGAAGATATTCCAAGAAACCTACCAACATTCACAAACTGGAGTCAGACTCAACTCTTTGAGAGAGCAAAACTCGAAGAGAAAAAGGGAGGACATGGTCAAGGCTGGATAAGAGAAAGGCCTACAGCCGAGGTGCATGTGGAAAAACAACAACATGCACATTCTTCTGAAAAGACCGGCAAATCAAAACAAGCTCCAACCACATCAAAAAGCAAGGTAAACTTTTGATCTGATATCTTTTATTTGATGATCTGATGTATTTTTTTTTTTGATCTGATGTACGATTGTTAAGTATGTTTTAGTTTTACTGCATGCTTTCTTTTATAGTTGTGATCTGATATGTGTTATATTATTATCTGATATCTGTTTTTTCATAATCTGATGTCTCTATAATGATGCTTTAATCACCCTTTTTTAATTATGTTTTCGTTCTGTAGTATGCTTTCTTTCATAGTTCTGATATGATATGTATTATATGCTGATCTGATGTCTATTTTACCGTAATCTGATTTATCTTTTTTATACTAATATGAAACAAACTAACTATAACAATTATCTTCCGCAACAGGATTTTGAAAATGCTGATGAAATGAAGCAAACAGTGGTTGATTTGGCAAAGTCCATGATGGCTTTCATCAAAGCATGGCACAATGTTGGGGCAGCAAACAATCCAGAAGGTGCTGCAGCATTTGCCACAATAACAAGCACAGTGGAGGGGATTATCCGTGACATGAGGGAGAAAAATACAACTCCTGAGCAACAAGGTCAATCCTCAAAATCCCCAACAGAAGAAAATGAACCAACACCATCATAGGATGCAAGGTTCTATGCGGCATGTGCCGAAATTGCGGATAAACTACGAGAGGATTACAACAATATGCAGAAGAAATCCGCCACTGTACGCTTGGAAGACGATATGCCAAATTTCAACCTCTGTACACCTTCAGAAGGCAGCATTCATGAAGCAGAAGGAGAATAAATACAAGAAAATGTGGTGGAGCAAAAGGAAAAAGAACCTCAGACACCACATATCTCTCCAATAACCCTGGAACAAAAAGAAGATGAACCAAAAGAAATGGAAATGGAAGAGAGCAGAACAAAGCTTAAGGAAGATCCAATTGCAAAGCAATTGGTGTATAGCATGTTACTAAAGGAGAATGAAAAGCTGGATGCAGAGAGTGGAAAAAACAAGAATGAAAAAGAAAAAGATAGGGAGGAAGAGAAGCCTGAAGAAACACAAGATATAAATACTGAAAGAATGGTGGAGGATGCAGTACTGCTTGCTACAAACATCAATGCAATCATTTCAGAAGCATATCAACCTCCAAAACAAGCCATGACTTCAAAAGATAATAAAGACATAGCAGAGCTCATAACGTAAGTAAAAACACACTACAATCTGATATGATATCTTTAATTGAATAATTTGATATGTTATATCTACTGATATGAACTTTATTTCCAGCATGATCAATGAAGAGCCAGACAATGCTGAGGAAGATGTCATCTTGTCACCAAACTCAAGACATCGAGATAGAAAACTCCCTGTACGTTTGAGATCAGAATTTTGGCTCAAGACGCCTAGACCATTTTTGATGATCTCAAGGAGAAAGAGACTGTTCACTGATTATGCTTACCTAACAGGGACAAAAGAAAATAAAATCAGTCAGCAGTAAGTTCTAATCTTGTCTTTTTGATCTGATATCTAATATCCAATGATGTGATGCCTACTGTCTTTTGATATGATATGTGCAAAATGCATGATTTGATTCTTTCTAAAAAATGTATGATTTCTTTTATATTATTGATCTGATATAAATAGTCTTATGATCTGATGTTTATAGTCCTCTGATCTGATATAAATAGTCTTCTGATCTGATGTCTATAGTCTTCTGATCTGATATCTACTGTCTTGTCATCTGATATCTGTTGTATAAATTGATCTGATATCTGTTATATACTGATCTGTTGTTTACATTTTGTGATCTTATTTCTATTATATGCTGTAAATTTTGGGATTTCAACATACTTTTGTTAACATTATTTTGATTTACGCATACAGAGAACTACTCTACTCCGATGGAACATATATAATAATGGATCGATCGGACTTCCTGACCTTGCATCCTGGAGAATGGATAACAATATCGGTACTAAATGCATGGATCACACATATGAACTTCAAAGATCCAACAAGGTTGTTCATATCTCAACAATTTTGTGTAAGATATGAATCCCTTATAATTTTAATGTGAAATTCATTTTCAAAAATATATACATATTATTCCATCTGATATGAATTAAATTCATTATGTTTTCAGCTTTCACTAATGGAAGATACACTATATCAACGTCTGGAGTTCGTATCTTCAATGGATGATTACAACCATTCAAAGAAAAGACATGATGCCTCCAAGAAGCTAGGCGTCCCTCTTACCCCCACAATACCAAAACCAGCATTTCCTCACTATGAGGTTAAACCAGAGATTCTGGACATCATGAAAAGTCAATTCATAGATGATGTCACAAGAGCCAAAAAAAACATGGACACATTAAATGTAAAAATGGTAAGTGCAATTTTAATTCCTCTATTCAGTGAATTCAATATATAAAAATATCAACTTCTAATTAGTATTATACTTTGTGCAGATCTTTATCCCAATATATCAGCATGAGCATTACTATACTTTGTGTATAAATGCAACGGCGAGAAAAGTAGTCGTACTTAATAACAAAATCGCAGAAAACACTTGGTACACTGCAATTCCCGAACTTATGGCAAGTACCTATCTCATATCTGATATATTCTTTCCCTTGATCTGATATATTCTTTACCTTGATCTGATGTCTTCTTTCCGTTGATCTGATGTCTTTTTTACACTGATCTGATATGGTTTTACACTAATCTGATATCATCTTTGCCATGATCTGATGTATTCTTTCCCTTGATCTGATGTTTTTTTTACATTGATCTGATAATGTTTTACACTAATCTGATATCATCTTTTCAATAGTCTGATATATATGTTTTCATTATTAATGCAGCTGCGGTATTTTGTTGAGATAATAAAAGGGACATCAGCAGAAAATTTTTTTGGAAATCCCAAAGAATATAAAGTGGAGTATCCAAAACTGGCCTGGCAAGATAACAAGAACCACGCTGATTGTGGCATTCTTACAATGAGACACATGGAGCTCTACAGAGGACAAACAACTCAGACTTGGGATACAGAGCTCACAAAAGAAGCACGCAAGAGCAAAGCTGCTCTCAACAGGGCTCTACAGATTCTTAGGGTCAAGTATTCTTATAATATACTGGCTTCTCACACAAATACAATGAAGGATGACGTCAAATCCAAAATTGAGAAGTTTTATAGTACAAAATTGTAAAAAGTACTAGAGTCTAGTCTTTAGAAATTAGAAATTTATATTAGTCTAGTTTTATAGGACAATATTGATTGTAAATGACAATGTACAGTTTTCAATTATATGAAATATATATTAGTCTTTTATTCCAAATTTCACAATTGTTCCAAATTCTATCAAAATCGTCTATTTTCTGTTGTTATATGATATTTATTATCTGTATTCATTTGATTACTGATCTGATGTCTTTTATATCTTGGTCTAATATTTATATTTTCTGATCTGATGTCTGTTTTAGTTCAGTTAAATAATTCCATTCTATCACTTGTGATCTGATGTTTATATTCATTTGATCTGATATCTGTTTCCTGTTGATCTAATGTCTGTTATATACTGTTAATTTTGTTTTAGTTGTTTCAAATAATTTTCTATCAAAATTACTGATCTGATGTGGGGTATCAAAATAATTTTCAAATAATATAGTATCGCATTATTGATATGATATCTATCATACATTGATCTGATATATATAGTACTTTGATCTGATCTCTATAGTACTCGGATCTGATCTCCATATAATTCTGATCTGATGTCTATATTCCTCTTATACGATGACTGCAGTCCTCTAATCTGATCTCTATACACATGTGATCTGATGTCTGTAACACTCTGATCTGATGTCTATATTTCTGTGATCTGATATCTTCTAGACTTTGTAACGAAACAACTAAGTACAACAAGTCTTTAAATGTTTTGTATCAACTAAATAAAAGAATTCATATAAACTACAACTACAACTTCTCCACAACAGGATTTACAAAATTACCATCAACAACTCCACAATTTTCAATCCCCATTGATGCAACCCGTTCTCTAGTACGCAATGCAAATGCTTCTGCTTTCTTCTTTTTTCCTCTTGCCCTATTGCACATTTTCTCCGCAACGCTTTTTGGACGAATGTTTCTAACACCCTTTTCTCTTCTTCTCTTCGGATCTCTAATTTCAGCAATGTTTGAACCTTCTTCTTTTTCACCAACATAGGATGGACCAACCTCTGATTTAATAGAATCTCTAGCCAAATTGAAGTGCTTGTCAAGAATAGAACGCGCAATAGAACTAGACTGTGCATGTCTAATTAAATCCAAATATTTTCTGCTTGCTTCAACTCTCCAAACAGAATCTGAATCTTTCACCAAGCTACTTGATGTCAACAAACAATCTTCTTTCGAATAATAATCACAGCTACTTGCACTCTTATTCCACCTTTTCAATACATACTTCTCAGGGATTCTCTACAGTATATAACAAATATAAAGTTAAACATATAATATCAAATAATAACTAATATCATATCAACTAGCAACTAATATCAGATCAACTCAAAAAAAAAAAAAGCTCTGAAGTGTCAATAAATACGTACCGAGTAATTATTCAGATTTAGCACACGAAGAGCATGCGAGCATAACAACCCAGCCTCAGAAAAAAGATTACAAGTGCAGCTCACTGTATACTCATTCTCATCAAAACGAACTACGTGTCGAAACAAATCAAGTTTGGTACACCAAACCTGATATTCATAAACACCATTATCGCTACTCGTCTGCAAGTGATTATAAGATAACATCTTGATATACAGCTCCTGAAATCTTACAAACACCTCTATCGTATAAACCTCAGCAGCATGTTGAAGCATTAATGAATCTCCAACAACAGGATCAACCATTCCTCTACATCTAAAATCTTCTGCAATGCCATTGTTTATCCACTTAGTCACAACATCAAGAAACTGCTAATAGAATTCACACAAAGTAGAAGTTTTCGACAACTTCATTGAAACTGAACGATTGGTTGCCTCACATCTTTGGGAAGAAACTGCCCCTCCAGAAAAATATTGTTTACTGAATGCAGGGCACCACTTCTCTTTTATCTCATCTAATTTCTTCAACCAAGTGTTGCCTTGGTAATTGTAATCCTTCAACAAACTGATGGAATAAAAAAGTAATTGATTAATATATCAGATCAATTCATAACTAATATCAGATCAATTCATAACTAATATCAGATCAGCTTACAGCTAAAAAAGAATAAAGTAGTGTAATAATAATATATCAGATCAACCAAGACTTCGTATCAGATCAATACATAACTAATATCAGATCACCTAACAACTAATACAGAAAGAAAATACACACCTGTTCCAGAAGTGATTAAATTCAGCTTCTGTGCAAACTTGATTAAGCAAGAATTGAAAGGCATCTGAAAATCCTTCTTGACTCATCAAATGAGGTATATTACTACGAGCATTCTTTGCAATGTGCCAAACACAAAGACGATGACGAACATTTGGAAAAACCACACGCACAGCAGCTGCCATCGAAAAATCCTGGTCTGTCATAAATGTCACTGGTTGCTTGTTCTCCATCGATCTCAAAAATGTACTAAACAACCAAATAAACGACTCCACATTCTCATTTTTTATGAAACCTATACCAAACATAACATTACTACAATGGTTGTCCATACCAACAAAAGGTCCACAGATCATGTCGTATTTGTTTGTCCGATAAGTCGTATCATGAACCAACAAATCCCCAAATCTACTATAATCCTCCTTCATCTTCTGATCTCTCCAAAATACACTACATAATGAAGAATCCTCATCCAAATCAAAATCATAATAAAATTCCTTCTCATCCGTAAATCTCTGTTTTAACATATTGATCAATGCATTACTATCACAACCATCAATCTTCCTCCTCTTCACTTGTTCCAAATGATTATATACATCTCGCATGGTATAACCAACATTTGATGAACCTCCAGACTGAAAAATAATATCAGATCAAACAGAAAAATAATATCAGATCAACAGGAACATAATATCAGATCAACAGAAAAAAATATCAGATCAACTCAAACGTAATATCAGATCATAACAAATATCACATTTATGTAGATTCATAAAAAATAAACTGAAAGTATAACTAACCTCTTTGGACAATATATGATAACCATCCGTTACACGAACACCTGAACTTTTCAATTCCTCAAAATACTGTAATGCAGAATCATCAAACTTCCTCTGAGAACGTAAAAACTGCCTCTCAGCTACAGGACACAGTTCATGATTATGCTTCCTGAAATGCTTTTGGACAATCCAACTCCCATCTTCTCTTTTCTTAAATTCAATAAAAGCTTTACATCTAGATCGCATATCAACTTTCGTATAAATCTTCTTCAAATTCTCCTTGCATTGTTTAGCTCCTTCTCTATTACAAAGATATCTTCTCAAATACCTGATTCCAGTAGTTTTGTTTTTACGATCTTTACTTTTCCTCACACTAAATCCTAACCTAAAAGCATAATCATTATATAAATTGTATGCTGCATCTTCATTTTCAACCACTGATTTACACAAAGATTCCATAGATTCATCATTTGAACCTGTATAAAAAATAATAATATCATATTAATTTAAACATAGTTGATCTGATTAGGATTATATAGACATCAGATCAGCGAATACTTGACATCAGATCAACAGACTATAGATATCAGATCAAGAATATAAAAGAAATCATACAATAGCACTAAAACATACTTAACAAGGGAGATCAGATCAGGATTATATAGACATCAGATCAGCGAATACTTGACATCAGATCAACAGACTATAGATATCAGATCAAGAATATAAAAGAAATCATACAATAGCACTAAAACATACTTAACGAGGGAGATCAGATCAGGATTATATAGACATCAGATCAGCGAATACTTGACATCAGATCAAGAATATAAAAGAAATCATACAGTAGAACTAATATCAGATCAACATAGAACTAATGTCAGATCAATGATAACTAATATCAGATCAATTCATAACTAATATCACATCATGACTTACATTCCAACAGAGATACCGCGGATTCTTGCTGTTTATCAAAATCAAACAATTCAGGAGCATCTTCTTCGTGAAAGAAATCAACTATACCACCAACCGTATCTTCCATTGAAATTTCTCCAATCCACAATGATCTATCAACAAAAAAAATAGACTTTAAGCAACAATTTTCGATCAAAAACAAAACGGTAAGAAGAACAGAACCGTAGAAACAACAAATTCAAACACATAAATCAATCGAAAGGATCAAAACACAGGAATAAATATCTTAATTATCAAATTCGAAGCAAAAACTCCACAGAAAGATAAACAGAGCACAAACGGAAACAGACTAAGCGAAAAACGAAGACGAAAAACAGATAAACAACAAATTTGTAAACATAAATCAATCACAATCATAAAATACATACCGTAATCAAAATTGGAAGCAAAAGAATCCAAGCGAAAGACGAAGACGAAAAACGGCAACAAAAGACGAAACAGAATATCGGCAACAAACTCGTGAAAAAAAGAAAAAAAAGAACCTTATATAGCTTAGGGTAAGTAAGGCGCGTGCCCGATTTTTTTTAAAAAAAGAAACTACTAATACAATTGGGAGGCTAAAATAGAAACTACTACTATATTAGGGGTAGGAGTAAAATTGCATGGTGGTCCATATAAATTACTGTATTATCTTTGTCACATTTTGGGGTTGACTTGTAATTATTGTGTATGGTTAATTATTTTGGAGTAGTAATTATTTTAAAGTAGAAGAAGTATGTGAGAGTAATAAAGTTAAAATAAAATATGTGAGCGGGAAGATTTTGTTTTCTCTCAATATGACTAAAAATCATAAAATGTCAAATAAAAATAAAGGAAGATTCAGATTAAATCCAAAAGGCTCAATCCCGTTCAGACTTACAAATTTCATAGTTTTCAGTTCACAATTCAAATTTTTAGATTTTTTGGTAAAAAATTCATCATTCGCGTGATTGTCCCTTTTTTATTTTTTTTAATTTTGGTCATGCATTATGATAAATAATTTTTTTGTACACTAGATTTTAAAAAAATTTTTAAATTTTTTTATATTTTTAAAATTTATTATTTGATCTCTGATTAAACTACAAAAATGGATAGCGAAAATATCATTTTGGTCCAAAATAAATAAAAACTATTTTTTGAGTCCAATACATTATATTCTTTAAAATTTTTTGTCCAAAACCCACTTTTGCTTGTCTTGAATAGGGGCATTTTGGTATTAATGAATAATATTTTTTTTAACCAACTAAAAATAATAAAATATTCAAAAAAATATTTACACTCCCCTTCCCTTCCCCCCCTCTCTCATCTCTCACTCTCGGCTGCCCGCCGCCCCGCACTGCCCCCTCCCTTTTCTCTTCTTCTTATATTTTCTGGCACCGCCTCCTCTCCCTCCTCCTCCTTCTCCTTCTTTTTCATCATCATCATCATCTTCTTCTTCTTCTCTGCACGCGATCCCAATCTCCTCATGCCGCTGCTTATTCTTCGTCCGATCGAGACCTTTCAGCGTTCAAAGTCCAACCGGACTATTCCAATTTTCTTCGACTACAAGCGAGGGTAACAAAACCAGTCCCGGCATCAATTTTTCTTGTCGGCATGTTTTTCTGACGACACCACAGCGACCAAGAAAAACTTTGAAAAAATTAAATTTTCATATTTGGAATTCCCGTAAAAACAATAGAAGCCCAGAAACTGGCAAAGTTTTTGAAAACACATATAATGGCGAGATCGATTTTCCAGTAAAACCAAACTTTGAAACCAAAACCGATTTTCAAAACCCAAATTTATAGAGCCGAGAACAGTTTTTCCTACTTCGTGTTTTTCGGCGAAAGAACAAAACAAAACCCAGAAACGAGATACAGTTTGAAAACCTAGCAAAACCATATCTTGAAAATCCAAACTCAATCTCATCTTGGAACCAATTTCCGGTAAAAGGAATAAAATCCAGCGAAAATCCGTTTATTTCTTCAAAACCAAGCTCCCAGAAATTGTATTTTAGAAGTTGAAGTACCCCAAGCTCTAGTTTGTTTGGAATAACTCGAAGTCCCATCTGAAATTGCACGAATTCTCTCCTATAATGCAAGAACCAGATCATAACGTCTCTCTAACTCTTCCTTCGTCAGACCCTTCACATGTTCATCACATCAGAAGATTAAACTATCATCCATAAACAACACAACTATGAGGATTTTGTGTGTAGAAATCGGAGATGGCTGCTGTGGAGACGAATAGAGCCAAGTTGGTTGCTATGAATGTAGAGGTACGACGAGTGAAGGCCCAATTATTGGAAGAGGTTCCTAAGTTGCAGAGACTCTCTCAGAATAAGGTCGATAAACCCCCCTCTGTTTTCTTTCTGGGAGGAATTTGTAAATTATTCCCTTTAATCTCCATTTCATGTTTCAAATTTGTTGGGGTTTCGGGTAGGAGAAGGGGGAAGATTAAACCACCGGAGAGGAGGGATGATGGAGAGGTTGGGTGGTGGTGGAGTTGAACGGCCGATCATGAGGGAATAAATGGGGGTTGTGGCGGCCAAAAGAAGAAAAGAAAAGGGAGGGGGGGCGGTGCGGGGCGGCAGGAGAAAGGATAGAGAAGAGAGAGGGGGAAGGGAATGGGAGGGTAAATATTTTATAATTAGATTTTAATCCTTTTTTTTCTTTTTGAATATTTTATTATTTTCCGTCGGTTATAACAAAAATGCCCCTGGTTAAGACAGACAAAAGTGAGTTTTTGACCAAAATTTTTAAAGGCCAAATTGGTGTTTTGGTCCCTTATAAATAGGGGTGTTGTCGTTTTTGAAAGATTATCTGCCCGGGCCTAGCCAGAAATTCACTTTCGTGCTACGCATTCCAGAATTGGAATCTCTGGCCAGGCCTAGACGCTAGCGCAATCGTTATTCCAACCCTTTTGAAATAACATTGCGTAGGATCTGGATTTGCACTTATTCGATTTACCACGCAACAAAAATTTCTAATTAAAAGCGGAACTTTAGAAAATACCTTTGAAGCGTGACTCAGGTGATTCTCTTGTATGCCTCAAGACTTTGATTTCACGTCGTGTGGGCAACGAACTAGAAATCAATCGATCAGCTAATCACCACAATCCACCTGCCAGAAAATTCCAGCACCACCGCACCTGGCATGTACAATAAACGCACCGCCCGGAGAGAGAGAAAGCTACACACGCAGCTGGTAAAACAGGCCAAGAATTTTAGGCCAATAGAAGAAAAACCCAGCCACAATATTGCTTATAAAATCTGACTTTGAGAGTAAAGAATAATTTCTCTCTCTAGGATTTTATCTCTCTAGTTTTCTTGTCTTGAAAACTTGTAAATTGTGAATACAATTGTGTGTCTTGAATAGCTAATCCCTTGTCTATATATAGAGTTACACGAGAGACCCCAAGTTGGTTTAGGATTGGCCTATTCTGTTTCCTTCAATCCTGTTCCTGGACTGATACACATCCAACTGATACAGGGATTCACTTATCCCAATCCAGTTCCTGATATGTTTCACAACCGACTGATACAGGGATTCACTTATCCCAAACCAGTTCCTGGTATGATTCAAAACTAACTGATACATGGATTCACTTATCCCAAACCAGTTCCTAGTATGATTCACAACCAATTGACACAAGGATTAATTAATTACTTAATTAATTAAATCTACCTTTGTCAATAACCCAGTACATAATTAATCGTACCACTAACGGATTAATTATGACACTACCATCCTACACCAGAAATACTTCTGGAACAACTTAATTAATTTATTCATAATCTCCCCACATCAGAGATATAGTGCTCGTTAATATATTAATTTACTGATAAATTAATTAATTAACCTCTTTAATTCCGAGACTAGTACCACTCGACCTTTTTACTATACCGGACATAAGTCCACCGGCCGGGTTTTGTATAATAAACATTATGAGCTTATCTCGGGAGCACCATCACCCCGGACGCACCGGTACATGGTTTCCTTTCGACAAGCAGCAGCACACCAAGCAACTAAACCCGCGCACCCAACCTACCGAGACTATTGGCCACAATTGACCTCACCCATTGCCATATCAAAGTACACTATCTAATCCTCATGCCCGCTTGAGTCTAGGGATTAAGAGATAGAATACCAAGAGCGATTTGTCTATCAAATCAGTACAAGACAAATCATTCCTTATGGTCAAGTTCAATACGCCCCGGGCATATCTATATGATTCAATCAGTTTAGACAAACCATTTATCCGAATCACATAATAACCTAAACCTACAGTTTGTCCAAAGCTGTCTCGTTTACGAACCTCATTTATATATTATGTCTTTCAACCAATGATGAAATCTACTGTGTCACACAAGACACCTCATCATCTACTTACATAATATAAATGGACATATCATGCATAACAAAATGTAACCAAAACATAAATCGGTATATTGCTGGGAAAATATACAATACAAGCATAGCTTATGTATTCAACTCCAACAGTTTTGGTCCCAGATAAAACTACGATTGTCGTTTTAGTCCCTTATCTATTTTTTATTAGCGTTTTACATCCTTTTGGATGGAAAAATGGGTCTGCTAACGGATTGACCATTTTGTGCAACTTTGACCTTCAAAAAATGCTAATTATGGTTAGTTTACACATTTTACCAATAAAACTCACCATCCTTACCAAAAAGAAGCATTTACATAATCTCAACTTCATAAAAAAAAGGAATGTCAATGAAGAACTTCATCTACTGAACAATCCACAGGAATTCACGATATGATCTAACCCACAAAAATTTTGGGATCGTTAGAGTTTATTCATCCAGATTTGAACACGCATTCAGGGGAGAGGTTTGTGCCTTGATTAATAAGGTTAGTTTAATTCATTCTTCTGCCCATTCTCAAAACGCAATCGGGGGAAAATATTGTATCGTTGATTCTGATGTATTTGGGTTTTCGCCATTCCTGATGCAATTGCCGCATGGAAATAATTTTCTTAAGAAATTATTAGTTTTGTTCTTGGCGGTCGTTGTCGTGATGAACAATGATGATGAAGAAGATGGATTAAGATGGATTGGTGATGTAATTGAACAACCACGATGGAGGAAAAGTTTTGATAAAGTTTGATGTGATATTGAAGAAGAATTAAGAAGAAGAAATTGAAGATGAGGGTTACGGGTATTGTTGAAGATGAGGGTTGGTTTGGTTCCCAGCAGCTTGAATGTCATCCTTGTAGTGGATACATGAAGTGAAGACATAAAGTAATGGCATTGTGTGTATGTACTCATGTTTGGCCGAAAAGAAGAATGTAGCCTAAAATGGTATTATGTACATGGACAGGTTCTGTATAATGCGAACAATAAGGAAAAAAGTACATAAATGAACCATTTGAAATGTAGTAGACAAAGCAAACAAAATATGTTGTAACAATACTTGTAGTAAACATTACAAGACCATGCTAGATCAATATCCAAAGATGAAGTGATTGTTAAACATCACTACATAATTCAACCATTCGAAATGTATTAGACATTCAAAACAAACAAAGTAGCTTAAACCATACTTGTTACGATTACAAATCCCTTAGAAATCTAATATCTTCAATGCAATCCTAAACACTTATCACTTCGGCTTAGGAGCTGCCAGAAATGCGGGTGGCTTGACATTGAATAAATCATAAACACTTGGGGTACTGCCTCCTGGCAATGTAATCCCATAAGCCTTGTACAGACTGGCCAAATTGGCATAAGGGTCGGCCAAAATTGCTAAAGGGTCGGGAAAATTGGGAATAGGGGACTGAAATAGGGGTCGGAACGGCTGTGTTGCCGTTGGCTGTGTTGCCTTGGCTGTGCTGTCACTTTATGTGGAAGTTGCTTGGAATCATCACTATCTATGGTTATCACATTCTTTCCTCGAGATTGTATCTTCTTCCTGGTTTGAGGACCACTTGCAGAAACAACGTTCGAAACTGTGGTGGCCTTGTTTACAGCAATTGTTGGCCGCCCCCACCTCTTTTAGACTACATGTTAATTACAACCAGGAATTAGTATAATCATATCATTATGGGTCAGTTCACAAAGCACAAACTAATGCATATAATACACATTCTTAATAGAGAACAACATGAATAAAAACTATTGTATAGTACACATTAACACAAGAGCACATCCCATTCATGCAAAAAATACACATTAGCAGATCATCACCATTACAGCTCGTTATATCCACACTATTTTAATGAAGTGCATCACCACATTATCACCACATTATCACCATTACAGCCAATTACATGGAAAAAAAAAACTACATTACCATAGCATAACACAACACACCATTATAGTTCATCACAACAAAAGAACCAAAACATTACACATTCCACCAATACAACTCATCAAAACGAAAGAAGCACAACATCACCACAAGATTACACAATCCACTATTACAGATCATTACAAAGACCACAACATTACCTCCAATCTAGCCGAGGATCTTGTAACAGGGCCTGGACTTATATTCAGTACTCCCTTCTTTTTGTTATCAGCATGATTGATATGCTTGGCCTACAACAAATTTAATCACATGATTGAAGAAGTTGAAAAAAAAAAAAAAACTAACTAAAGCTGGACTTGTAGAGTTCCATAAACCAGTACAATTACCTCAAATCTAGCCGAAAATCTTTTAACAGGGCCTGGACTTATTTTCAGTTCCCCCTTCTATTTGCTATCAACACGATTGCTATGCTTGGCCTATAACAAATTTAATCACAGGATTATTGAGGAATGTGAAAAAAAAACTAAAGCTGAACTTGTAGAGTGCCATAAACCAGACAATTACCTCTAATCTAGCAGATGATCTTGAAAAATGTCCTGGAATGGTATTGAGTTCTCCAATCTTTTCTTTATCAGCATGTTTGATAGGTTTGTCCTATAACAAATTCAATGACCTATTGATTCAGGAAGTTGACAAAAAACAAAAAATTAAAACTTAAAAACTGAAATAGGTTCTCCATGGCATACCTTGGTATTTACGACCTTTATGGAAGATCCATCACTTGTTCGAATTTCATTGCTCATCTTAGGCTTTAAACCAGGTGGAAATGGAGGTGGTACCAGCCCAAATGTCTTGTACATTTCCTTGTAACTTTCATCAACTGAACCACCCTACTCTAAATACATATTGATGTTTTAATAGTACTTAAACCAAGCAAAAGATATAACAAAGAAGGTTAATTGATGAGCCTAATTGATGCATACCTCTTCTCTAGCATCCTTTTTCATCCTGTTGACTTTAGGTTTCACAACTTTCCCAGCAGTAACTTTAGGCTGAATATTCAACATGCAAAAAAAAGTATGACTTATCATCTTACAAAATACAATTAAAATGGATTTATTAGGGAAAAATACAATACTCACATCATCACTTGATTTGGACGTCTCTGCAACAAATAGTAGCTTCATTTTTCCCCTTGTCACACGGCATGATGCAGTGACATCTGCTGTGGTTTGTTCGAGTTCATCCTCATCAATTAAAGCAAAATTGGGAGGTTCTGTACTCTTCATCCTCTTTCTACGACTCTGCAAAGGCAAGTGAATAAAGTTGTAAACAAATTTTAGTAAAAATATTTTGTTACTTTATTGTATAGAATTGCATACCGACAATTTTTTAGGACGAACTTCCAATCCAACATCTGCTGTGGTTTGTTCGGGTTCATCCTCATCAATTAAAGCAAATTTGGGAGGTTTTGTACTCTTCATCCTCTTTCTACGACTCTAGAAAGACAAATGAATAAAGTTGTAAACAAATAATAGTAAAAATGTGAGTTACTTTATCTTATAGAATGCATACCGGCAATTTTTTAGGACGAACTTGGAATCCAGCATCTGCTGTGGTTTGTTCGTGTTCATCCTCATCAATTAAAGCCAATTTGGTCGGTTTTGTTCTCTGCATCCTCTTTCTACGACTCTGTAAAGACAAATGAAGAAATTTGTAAAATAATTTTATAAATAATTTGAGTTAGTTTATAAGTATAGAATGCATACCGGCAACTTTTGAGGACGAATTTCCACTCCAGCATCTAACTTATTGGCTCCTTCAGGGCAGTTCTTCCTGTTGTGGCCTTCCTCACCACACTTCCCACATTTATTTGCATTTGTAGGTCCACTATTACTATTTTTTGGGCATGTTCTCTTATTATGTCCTTCTTCACCACAGAACTTGCACTTGGGCTTAATCCCTGCTTTGCTCAACCGCTTCTTCTTATCCTTTATTTCTGTAACTTCTTGGATGGACATCCTCATATTTTTCTTGGGTCTTCCTGGTCGCTTACTATACTCAGGAGGCAATGGAGGTAGGATATCAGATGGCGGCCATTCTGCTTGATCACTGATAGGTATAATGGAGTTCGCATAAACCCTTCTAAATGTGTCAACTCTGTAACATTCATCAACATAGTCTAATGGCTCCTCTTCTAACATCCATAATGTTGATATGGCATGTTGACATAGCATTCCAGTTAGTTTTCATCTCCTGTATGTGCAGGTTCTCTCCCTGGTGTTCACAACATAACTCTCTCCACAGTCACCACAGATCTCTACATTTTCTTCAGTGGACTTAATACGGATACATAGGGTAGCACTCACACCTTTTTTCTCAATCCTTTTACAAATCCGAGGACATATCAAACGTCTTGCCCACATGGAATTTGCAATATCTCTCAATTCTTGCATTCTTGAGGATGGTAGAGTTAAAAGCCTCGCAGTAGTTGTTCAATAACATATCACACTTGGGTTCGCACTTAAAGTGTGATCGTGACCATTGTGAAGGAGGCTTATCATCTAACCATTTTGCAGCATCCTCATCCAAATCTTTAATCATCTGCATCGTACACCTCCATTGGGCTTTAGTGGTGCATTTTGCTGCTCCCCAAAATGCCTTTCTCAAAGCAATACTCTTAACTCCAGTATTAGCCCAATTGGAATACATGTGCTTCACACAAAACCTGTTATCAGCACCTGGAAAAACTAGTTCCGCTGCATGTATAAGACCCTTCTGATTGTCACTAATAAGGGTCCATTCACCATAGTCTTGTATCCCCAAATCAGCATCCAAAAGATTCATAAACCATGTCCATGAACTTGTGCTCTCAGTCTCAACCGCAGCCCATGCTAGTGGATAGTACCCATTATTAGGGTCTATCCCCATAACAGTCAACAAAATACCTCCGCAAGGACCTTTCAAGAAGGTTCCATCAAAACCCAACACCTTCCTGCATCCAGATAAAAAGCCATTCTTCACTCCTCCAATACACACGTACATCCCTTCAAACCTTTCCTTACCTGTCTCATGGTCCACAAACCCATCTACTGTTTTTATCTCTACTGTTGATCTTGGATTTGTCTTTAAACTCTCACTCCTATAAGATTGCAATGAGCTATATTGCTCCACATCAGATCCAATGAGCAACCTAACAGCATTTCTTCTTGCACTATACCCTTGATGCTTAAAAAGATAAACATTATTCTGTAGCATAACTGTGCGTCTGAAGTCTTTGGTTTCCATTTTTGGATTCTGTCGAAGCAACTCCTTGTATTTCCTAGCAAACTAACTGGACTTAACACTCTTATTCTTGTGAGTGAAATTGCATGTATGCTCCTCCACGAAAGTCCTAACCTGAACAAATCTCCCACTTACATTTCCATCTCTCATTTTTAGCTCTTGTAGAGCACTTAGTTCTCACCCTCTGCGTGTCACTCTTTATGAATTTCCACTGCCTTCCTCTTTTAAGATTTCAACACCTTACGGCTTCTTTGAACTCAGCAAAGTTAATAAACTGCATACCAACTGCAAGCTGTGGATTATACATATCGGATGGGTTGAAAACTGGCAAACGTTGGCTATCTTCATCATCAGACCCTCTAATGCTTTCGAATTCCCTATCTGAGTTTAGGCCAACATCTCCATCATCAGAAGTACACACTTCATCACCATCAAAACATCTTTTAGCACTTGGACTGGACTCTTCTACAACTGGGATTTCCTTTTGACCCTTCTGCCCAAGCTGCCCCTTCTGACCATTCTGACCCTGCTGCCCATTCTGCCCAAGCTGACCCTGCTGCCCATTCTGCCCAAGCTGACCCTCATTTCCTTTCAAATCCGGAGACAGAAAATTTATCTTCAAAAGTTTTTGACTACACAAATCTGCCTCAGTTTCTTGTAAACTTTCAACTAAACTGATACCATTCTCAGCACCATACCTAATGTCGTAGTCTGAATCTACTTCAGACCACTCACTATCTTCACTCTCTAGAAAAGATGAATTTTCAAACTCATCATCATTTTCTTCACTACTTTGAATGTGTTTACCAGTAGCTGGACCCAAGGAATATAGTGTAACCTCCATATAATTCAGCCATTCATTCAATATCACCTTTAATTCTTCATCACCCCCTATCAGATTAAACCCACCAGACCCTAACACATAGAACTCGCACTCTTCTTTTAAACCTTCACCCTCCAATCTAACCCTTATTCCTGATAGGGTTAGCTTACCCACTGACACATCATCAAACACTTATAACCTCCCTCCCCTATAACGAAGTGCTGGATTATTTATTAGTGCCACACCATAACAAATTTTCAACGTTATGAAGTCACTGTCCTTATCTATGTAATTCAAAAAAAAAAAAAAAGATATCAAATCTACAGATTTATCCTACAAAATAGTAAATTTAAATTCAATTACACCTTAACCATTTTTAAAATTCTTTAACTCTGTTATAAACACTTAAAAACACTGAAAATAGTTTTCAGTTACAATTTTTCAGGAAAAAAAAAGGAAAGAATCTAACGTCAATCTAGACAATAACATAGGGGACCACAACCAGTCAAACAAACCAGAATCTTTATGAATTGATAATTCACAGCCATAACAACATCATTTACATTACCACCAACCTTTACATCATACACAGACCAGTCAAACAAAACTATCAATCCACGTCCAAAAACATGGACCATGGAACTCCAAAAACACTTTCTTTAACAGTAAAATACAACAAAGGTAAAATTATGATTTTACCATATTCTGGAAGACTAAAATCATCGAATGCTTCATTCCTGGTCATTACCCTTATTCTACAGTTGAGCACAGTCCACCAAGAACATCATCCAATTGAAGGTTCCTGTACAAATATAGACACCAAGTTAGAAGATTACCCATCTAGGGGAAATGAGAAATAAACACCAATTTAGGGTTTAAATCTATGCCGACACATTTGGGATTTAGGGATTCAATATATGCCGGCCGATTTGGGTATTTAGGTTTACGATCTGCGCCGGGCTATTTGGTATTTTGGTATTCGAACGATGGTGGCCAATTTGGGAATTTAGGATTTCAATTAACGGAAGTCGATTTGGGGATTTATGGTCTTGTTCGAAGGTGGCCAATTTTGGGAATCAGGGTTTCATTTGAAGTTCACCGATTTAGGGTTTTAATGATATCGAACCATTGATGCAATTTTGGGAGTGGGGTTTCGTTCGAAAGGTGACCGATTTAGGGTTTTGTGGTTTCGAACGATCGATGCGATTTCCAAGAGTTGGGTTTCGTTCCAAGGTAACCGATTAGGGTTTTATTGTTTCGAACTAACGGTGAGATTTTGGGGAGTCAAGGGAATTCGAACGACTTCGAACGAATCATATGATTTTGGGGAGTAGGGTTTCGTTAAGCGGTGGCCGATTTAGGGTTTGATGGTTTCCATGAGTGAATGGAATTCGGGTTTAGGGATTTTTGGTTTCGAACGAAGGAAGCAATTTCTGGGTGTTATGGTTATTCGATTCGCGATTTCTACAGATGAGCCAATGATTTCGTATTAGGGCTTTCATATCGGAGACTTACCACTTTTCCCGGTGACTGAGTTTCCAAGCTAACGGAGATGCAGTTCAGAACCGCCAGGCGAAGCGATGAAGGGTAGCCGGGAAAGATGAAATGGTAATTTGAAAACGGAGAAATGGATTTTACCTAGACCGAAATTATTTTTTTCTTTTTTACCAACTTAAAATAGTAAAATCAAAGGCCGGTTAAACTAACCATAGTTAGCATTTTTTGACGGTCAAAGTTGCACAAAATGGTCAATCCGTTAGCAGACCCATTTTTCCATCCAAAATGATGTGAAACGCTAATAAAAAATAGATAAGGGACTAAAACGACAATCGTAGTTTTATCTGGGACCAGACAACACCCCTATTTATAAGGGACCAAAACACCAATTCGGCCATTTTTGAAAAACATAATGTAATGGACTAAAAAAGTTATTTTTATTTGTTTTGGACCAAAATGATATTTTCGCTATATGTAATGTACCATTTTAGGAGTTTAATCTTGATCTTTTTATGCCTGTTTTATCTAATTATTTTGATTCACCCTCATGAAAGTTATAAAAACTCTAGAATAATAAATATTAGTTTATACACAAAAAAAAATAAAAAGTTAAGTCAAAAAATTCTTATGAGCGGTATACAATAAAATTGACAACCATTTAAATAAAATCAACATTAGCGATCCGCAAATTAACACAGTGATATATTTCAATAAATTAAAATATAAAATTAAGTAGATTACAGTTCAGCATTGGACATAACCATTTTAATCATTTTCACACGCCCTTTTTTTTTTTTTTTTGTGCTAACGTTATCACGCAATGATGAGGATGATGATGATAAAGATGGATACTAAAAATGGCCATTAAAAAATAAAGTTAGGAAATGGATCGAGTTAGGGATTGACCAATTGCCAATAATACTAATAATGGATTCTTGGAACGAGTTGTTGGACACGAATGGCTGCCAGTGACTTCAAGTACGTCATACTCAATCTCTACAAAAATTAAGAGATCAGTGCTTGTGGAATGGATGAATATAAAACACGAGTATAAAATTACCTTCTGCCTGATCTTTCAAGCCAATAATGTAAAAGTGCAACTAAGCAAACGACTAACTTCTTTGGTTTTCCTTTCTTGTCTTTTTCTCTTTTGTTTCTTCTCGTAATTAAGATTTCCCACAAAGCAACAGATGCTTTAAAAATGTGACATTATTAACTAGTACTAACTAGCGCAAATTATACCTCGTACCTAGCAATAATATTAGTAACATCACCACTCTCACTATAAGAGAGTGAGATCCACGCTCTCTTCTTCTTCTTTAAAAACCCACTTCATTCTTCTTCAAAAATCACTTCTTCTTCTTCGCTGCACTCCATTCGAAACCGCATTCAATCAAATGTTCATCCAAACATAAATTTAACAGAGATTGACGATTGTATTTTCCGACGAACAACATCAAATACAACGGAAAAATCACTTATTCTTCTTAAAAAATCACTTCTTCCTCTTAAAAAATCTCTTCTTCTTCTTCTTCAAAAAATAACTTATTCTTCTTAAAAAATGCTACATCATAAAAGTATGAACTACATTTGATGGATTTACGAAACCTTATTTTCGCAATTTGATGTTGGGTAATGTATTAATGATGTTATATCCGTGTTTCCTTCTTCAAATAATACTCTATGACTCTGAAATATGATATATAAATGTTTTCTGTGAGGTATTGATACTTTCATGTGAAATGAGTTGCTTCTGATTCTTCCCCGCTGCTTCCTCCATGTTGTTGGACATGGTAAAAGGTGTTATGGGACGTAGTGGGACATTGCTGCTTTGTATTTTGGACATAGCAGGACATGGTGGACTGTGTTCTGTGAAAAATTGAGCTTAAACTCACATGTTTGGATGTAAACATGGTGGTAGTTGTTCTGAGATGTGGTGGATGTCTTTGTGAAAAATCAGCTTAAATTCACATCCATGGATGTAGATGTGGTGATAGTTGTTTTTGGATGTGGTGGTAGTTGTTTTTGGACATGGTGGTAGTTGTTATAAGACGTGGTGGGATGTCTTTGTGAATAATAAGCTTAAATTCACATGCCTGGATTTAGACGTTTTTGGACGTGGAAGTAGTTGTTGTTGGACTTGGTGATAGTTGTTTTGAGACGTGGTGGGATGTTTTGTAAAAAAATCAGCTTAAATTCACATGCCTGGATGTATAAATTTTTGGACGTGGTGGTAGTTGTTCTGATACGTGGCGGGGTGTTTTGTGAAAAAATCAGCTTAAATTTACATGCCTGAAAAATCACCTGCTATGTGTTGAAGTCCTTGAATAAATGGAAGAACTGGAATATATTAAACTTCCCAGGGCTAATCATGCAGTGGAAGAAATCGGAAGAAATGAATTCTAATTTGTTTTGGGATACAATTCAGCTAAGTACAAAAGCAGTCGCTATATTGTACGATAGAATAAATTGTCATTCTAATTAACCATGTTTCTAACTACAATTAGGGGTTACCCGCGCCTGAACCGACCCAAACCACGCGGTGCGGAAGTCTCTCGGTTCGGGGGCGGGTTTGGTTTTCAAGCGGCGGTTACCATGACAAGGTCTTCGGATCGGTTCGGTTATGTGGTTCGTCTGTTCAGTTAAACTGGGTTTAAAACCGCTTTAACCCGGGTCGGCCCTTTTTTTTTTTTGGAATTTGAATTTGAATATATTTTTATGTGAAACTAATATGATTTTCACATTTACAACATTTTAACTCAAAGTGACTCGTTTTAATCAGATCAAATTAGTTTATTGAATGGGTTTAACATTGAACCGAACCGGTAACCAACCGAAATACGAATATAATTTTTACATTATAAATACCGAATACAACTCTAAACAAATTCAAATATGTAAATTTTTTTAAAAAAATCAAATATATCTGGGTCGACCCAGTTTGACTTGGGTCAAGTCAGTGCGTTTTAGAAATCACCAATTTTGTTCGTTAACCTTGCGATTTTGGTTTTTAAAAGGTTAACCATGATTACCCTCGTTAAGAGTTTCAACTCGATTCGGGTGTTACGATTCGGTACTTCGGGTCGGGTTACACAAGATTTAACCCGTGTATTTTTTTAAATTTGATTTTTTTGTTCGTTTTGATGTAAAACTAATATTATTTTCATATTTATACTATTTTAACCCAAAGTGACTCGTTTTAATCAAACCGAATCGGTTGATCAAATCGGTTTAACCAATAATCGATAACCAATCAAAATACGACTTCAATCGCTACATTTTCAATATCGAATATAACTCTAAAAAATTTTAAATAGGCCAATTTAATTAAAAATATATAAGCCCATGTGAAAATATATTTGGAGCTACCCAGTTTGACTTGGTTTCGACCCTGTTTGACCTTTTTTTACAATAAAATTTTTTATTTCTTTTGATCTAAAATTATTATTTTTTGCATATTTATAATATTTTAATCCAAATCGACTCATTTTAGCAATTATAGTCGTATTTTGATTAGTTATCAGTTCGATTATTGGTTAAAACGATTTGGTCTGATCAAAACGAGTCACTTTGAGTGAAAATAGTGTAAATGTGAAAATAATATTAGTTTTACATCAAAATGAATGAAAAATAAAAAATTGACCCGAGTTAACCTGGTGAACAGTTCAATTCGGGTCAGATTGGTTCGATCCGGTTGCGGTTATCAAATTCATTTAGGTTCACGATTTGATTTCGGTTTTTAATCGAAATCAAACGGTTCGCTTTCGTTTCGTTTCAAAACGTCCTAACTACAATAAAGCGAGATGGATATGTTGGTGTATGCCCTTTTGAGGGCTATTTTAGACATTTGTCGTCTGTTTGATAATTTATCAAATGAGTTAATTTCATGATAATTATATTCTTGTACATATTTAATTTCATGAAATCGATCCGCCAAAAGAAACACTCCTTGGACTTTTAGATCATGAGTGATTCTTTTGAGTAGTACTCGTACGAGGATCCTTAGACCAGAAATCACTGCATAGTCTTAGGTGAATTGTAGTGTGCTTTGACATACGCCTAACGGGACCGTAATAGGTTGCCAAGTACGGGTATGATTGGGTACACTATGAGTCACGCTAAGGTATGTAGGTGAAGTGATAGGACTACAAATCTCTCTTAAGTGAGAGATGATATCTTTGCCACTTGATAGTGAACTGAGAAGTGCATGGCCATGCCCGAGAAATGATCAGTGTTATCATTTGCTCGAATAGAATCAGTGTCACAAGGAAATCAAGTAAATGTTTAGCTAAATAAGGATGAAGGTTCCATGTCTTATGCTAAACGGGATATCAATGTAGAGGACCGTATGTAGTATACTTGGAAGGTTGTGTTGAATCACCATTCGACCCTCTATTCTGAATTGAGTAATCATTATGTCTTTCTAGAGACCACTAATGATTTATGGATTAATTAATGAGATTAATTATTTATTGTCAATTTGGAATGGGCTTACAGGATCGCACATAAGTGAGTTCAATGATTCAGAATTAATGAAATTGCCTGTACTAAGTATAAGAGTTATACTTAAATGAATAATATTTAATTAAATAGTTTAATTAAATATTATTGAAGAGTGTTATGGTATTAATTAAGGGTTAATTAATTACCTAGGAAGAATTGAAATAGGCTGACAAATGAGGGGACATAATTATAAATTGAGGTTCTTGACCCATCAGCCTGATCCATGGGTCAATGGGTTGATCCATGGTGTTGGTTAAACACAACACAGTAAATAATTATATTATTTAATTAATTAAATAATAAAATTATTTACTTAACAGATAAGTCTTTACCTTTTATTAAATGGGTAAGAGACGTATCGGTGGATGATCATATCATTCTTCTACTTTTAAAACGTGAAAAGTTTTCCCTTCTTCCAAACGCTCTTACTTTTTCTCTTGTGTAGGTAAGAATTGGCTAGCACCCATTCTGATAGACTCCAGTACAAGATCGTAGAGACAATTCATTTAAATTGTTGGTGAACGCAATCTTCTCAAAGGAGTCAGGCGACGAGCGCAACTGATTACGCTTCAAGGGAAAGGCCTGATTTCTAATAATTAGGCTTTTTCGCTGCGAATTTTTTGAAAACTAGGCCTAATCGATCCTAACAGGATCACATTCCAATCAGGGTTAAGGGTTGTGGCGGGGCATTTTATACATTTTAGCCCAATTAGGGTATTAGCCTCCCGCTGCCACCCTCTTTCTTCCCTGGCTGGCTTTTTGACCTGGTTTCCTCCGTCTGGCGTCCTTGATGAACAGTGTCCAACCGTTCATCTCTTCCGGTTCCATTCCCGGCCAATCGTAGTCTCCGACGATCGAAGAACCATCAGCGATCCAACCGATAATGTTCAAAACAAAAACCAGACACCGGCATCCCGTTTTTCTAGCACCAAACTTTTTTAAGAATCTCTACTCTCAAGCACCAAGAGTTTTTGCAGAATTGGTGCTAGCCTCTTCAAGCCTGCAGAGAGTTTTGGGATTTCTGTATTTCTGATTCTCTGTTCTGATATGTCTCACGTACAGAAAGAACTAATGACAGACGGTTAGGGTTAATTAGTTAATAAATCAACTATTTTTTATATATAAAACAAAAATTATTCTTTATATAGAATATCACTAATCTTGGACTTAGTAACCTATTGATCAGGCTGATGGGTCAAGAGGTTCTAAAATTGGAATTTTGATCCCTTGATTTATCAGTCTATCCTAATAGCTTCTTGGTATTTAATTAACTGTTAATTAATACCACATAACTTTTAATAACACTTAATTAAACCCTTTCATTAAGAATTATTTACCTAAGCATAACAATTACACTTAGAATAGGTGTGAATATTTATTCTGTATCATCGAACTCTCTTATGTGTGATCTTATAGGCCCATTCTAATACCGGCAATAGATAACTCAATCCTATTGATTAATCCATAAGTCATTAGTCGTCTTTAGCAAGTCATAATGACTACCCAATATAGAACAAAGGGTCGAATGGTGATTCAGCACAACCTTTAGAGCATACTGCGTACGATCCCCAATAATGATATGCCGTTTAACATAAGGAATGAAACCAATCATCCTTGTTAGCTAAACATGTACTTGATCTTTTAGTGATAGTGACTTTTATCAAGAAAATTATAACTCTTATCATTCATTGGGCACGACCATGCATTTTTCAGTTTACTATCAAGCGGCTAAGATATCATCTCTCATTTAAGAGAGATTTGTAATCTCATCACTTCACTAACATAACTTAGTGTGATTCATAGCATACCCAATCATATCCATACTTGACAACCTGTTACGGCCCTGTTAGGCGTATGTCAAAGTCTACTACTCTTCACCTAAGACCATTAGTGATTTCTGGTCTAAAGATTCCATTACGAGGTTTACTTAAAAGAATCACTCATAATCTAAGTAGTCCATGGAGTGTTTCTTTTGGCGGATCGATCCAATGATATGCTCTCTAACACATTCATTTATGTCTTTAGTTGATGTCACTACATTATGGCTAGTGAAACTCTACCATCACTAAAGCACATATTAGTCTTATCATACTGACGTTCCCACATCAATAACCGACTAGGGATAGGTTTTGTACTGAGAACATATCTTACTTATTGGGTTTCACAACCAAGACATTCTGAAGGTTTAGTCATAAGCATATGTTTTAGTACATGGATTATTTCATAATTAAATATGTACAAGCATGTTAAATTAATGAAATTAACTCATTTGATATTATATCAATCAAACAACAAATGTCTATATATAGCCCTTATATGGGCACATACACCAATATCGGTATACATCAAAGACCAAAAGTAATAGGATAGAGCTTTGATACCAAACTGATGGGAAATTCGGTTAAAAAATGGGTGTTCCTCCAGATGAAAGATTTCCCTACACAAGGCCTTTGAAAAATTTGTGGTCCTTTGTTACTTGGTGCTGAAGTTTTGCTAAAATATTCATGATTCTCCAAATCATGTAGAATGACACCACTTTAGATTAGTCATCTAAAGGTAAAGTCTTGAAGATGAAAATACAATAGCACCTACTTATGCTCTGCAATGGCTTAATGAGTCAAGTGAAGCTAAAATAGAAAGACATATTCGTTTATCTTTTTCTATTGGCAGGCACTGGGACGAAGTACTATGTGACGTCACACCAATGAATATAGTATACATACTTCTAGTTCGCTCTTGGGAATATGATCGTAAGACTACATATGATGGCTTCCGGAATAGATATCACTTTTGTTTTAACAAACATCCTTACACTTTGAACCCTCTTTCCCAAAAGTATATTGTTCAAGCTAACAAGAAGATGAAGTTTGCCAAAGAAAAGAAAAAGTGGAGACGTGTACAAAATAAGAATGGGTTGACGAAAGACAATGAGAAACAAGCCACCAAGAACAGTGGTAACTCTCAGATTGTTCTATCAACAATGTGCCGACCATCAGCCATAACCCTAACCTCAATGCTATAAATGAGGGAGTTCAAGAGATGACCACTCACACTCGTTTCTTTGAATGAAACTTTTACTTTGATTCTTTACATAGATATGTGTTAGGAGACCCTTTACCACCTATAAATGATACTTCTAACTTAAGCTTGATGTCTTTGTTACAGAATTCAAGGGACCGGTTCTTCATGGACCAAATACCACTAGTATCTAAGGTGATATTGAGATCACAACCCATTCGATCCAAAAATCATTTGTTGATGTCCATTCCAACAATCGCACCTTCGGATTCTACTACGAATCCTTTAAAGAAGGGGGGATAATGAGACATCAGGGACACATATGGTCAAGAAGACAACCCAAAATGAACAACAAGATTCTTAAGTTCGTCTTAAGACTGTTTAAACCTTGTTTTAAAGAGTAGTTTCCATGTTTGTGTAATATAAGATATACTTTCTTTCGGCCAATATATTTTGGCAAAAGTCCTTGTTTTATTATTTTGAGTTTTTTGGACTTAAAAGGGTTTTTAGATCCTTTTGGATTAGTTTTACCTTTCATAAAGTCTAATGCATAGAAGTAACTATTGGGTTGTAAGTTTAGCCCCAAATGAGGCAATCGAAGCCCAATAAACATATTAGTTTAGAGTATTTTATTTTCAGCAAATAATTGGTTATTCTTATAGGATAATGTTAGAAGAATAAGAGCAACTAGTGTTCACACTAGATAAAGCTAGTGTCCACACTAGAGTATATCAAATCCTTCTCTAATTTGGATTTCTAGTGAGAGTCAAATTCTAAGAAGAGAGGGTTATGACGTAAACCTTAGAATCTGGCCACCCCTCTATAGTTATCAATTATTAATTAATTTTGTTTATCTTTGAACGTTTGTTCACTGTGCAGGAACTCTATGAGTTTCTTAGGGTCTACACGTTATGGTGTTTTCTCCTTAAAAAGTTTATCTTTAGAAGGTTATGTCTAAAATGGTGTCTCTATCAACAAGATCTTGGAGAGTTCATGTCCATCCTAGCCAATCTTCGCCCATAAGTAACAACTTATCCACAAAACTAAAAAAATCTTGGGAAGGGAATTCTCTCCTCCATCTTTGCTATCAAGAATTCCCATAAGTATGTTGAATTTACATACTCACTAGTGATTGTTAACTTCAATCTCTTTTCAGCCAGAGTCATTATAGGTTAGGAAACTAATATGCTATCCTCTCTTTAATCTATTTCAATTTAAAGGAAATAAGACACTAACCCCAAATTGTCATCTCACATTGACTTATCATGGCCTCCCTAAATTATGAAATCATCTTGGAATTATTATCTGTAAAAATCTTGTCATCCATATATAGGCATACAAAGATAAGATCCCCACCAGCATTTGACTTGGCGTATAAAGTATGCTCATATGGGCATCTCTCAAAGCCGTTTTTTAAGAAATATGTGTCAATTATTTTATACCAAACTCTATGAGCTTGCTTCAAGTCATATAATGCATTCTTCAATCTATAAACTTTGTTTCCTTCGTTCTTCTTGACATACCTAAGAGGTTGTTCAACATGCACCTCTTTTTCAAAAACCCCACTAAAAAAATAGATTTCACATCTATCTGATGTATCTTCGAACTATATTTTGTAGCAAGCGAAACAATATTCCAACTATGTTTTGTAGCAACCGAAATAATCATTCGCACAGAATCAAGTCTCGCAACTGGAGCAAAAACTTCAAAGTAATCGATACTGGCATTTTGTTATAACTTTAACAACCAACCTCTCTTTATAGCGATCAACCTCTCCACTAGGGTTATACTTTGTCTTTTACCCAATTGACTTCAATGGGTTTATGAGGGGAATTCTTGATAGCATAGACGGGCTTCTCTGAAGGAGAGAATTTCCTTCCCAAAATGGTTTAAATTCTGCTGATAGGTTGTTATTGATGGACGAATTTGGATAGATGAACATGAACTCTCCAATAACATGTTGACAGAGACACCACTTTAGACATAGACATAGTCTTCTAAAGATAAAGTCTAAAAAGAGAAAACACCCATAACGTAGCCAATTATGCTGAAAATAAAATGACTCTAAACTATTGAGTTTGTTAAGTTTAAATTGCCTGATTTGGGCCTATGCTTACAACCCAATTACTTATGTCTATGTTTTGGACTTTGCAAAAAGTAAAACTAATGCATAAGGATCTAAAAACCAATGACTCAAAACAAATAAAAGTTGGCCGAATCTAAGACTTAAGGGCCGAAATTACATACAAAGTAAAATGGTGACCAATACACAAAGTTATATTAATCTTCACAGGTCGAACCATCTTCAAGTGAACTCAAGAAAGATTAGTCTCCCTCTATCAAGCCTAGAATAGTGTGATATTATGTTGGATGTAGATTTTGACGGAGACAACTTTTGGGAGTTTTTCCAACTTTTTTACTTCTTGACCTCGAAGACCCATCCATGTGAATCCTTGTGTTTATTTGATAGATCTTCTTTTCCCTTATCCTCTTTGAAATAATTCAAACTGTTTTCATACTTAGAGGATTTAGAATTATCTCATCAGTTTATTTCCTGTAAGAAATGTTGTTAACTCCCATGTCTTTTTCTTTTCAATTGAATGAATTTTTTCATCTAATAATCATGTTAATCTGCCTCTCCAACAAATCCTCCCTTACCAATTTTGCACATATACTACACATGCAACGGCTTCAGACCAAAAACAACTCTTTTCCACAAAAACTATAAGAACGACCTATTTATTTATAACGGTAATAATAATTTAATTATTAAAATTATTTATTTATAATCGTAATATTTTATACGAATTTTAAATTTGTGTAATTGTTTGTAATAGAATTTCTATAAAAATATTTTGTAAATTATAATATTATTAATTAATTTGTTTGTTTGATTAATAATTTTTTTATAAGTTAAAACTTAAGAAAGTTATTGTATAATTTGTCATTTAGCTAAAGTATAAAATAATAATAATAATTGAATATTATGTAATTATTTAATCAATATGAAGATAAAAAATTTGAATATTTTTTCAATAAGAAATAAAAAAATATGATTATTTTTGTATTTGTGTTAAGGTAATAATTATTTTTTCAACTGACCCAAAAAATAATATAATAATTAGAGAATCCTATTTGATATTGGAGAAACATTCACCAAGAGAGTGAAAGTAATGGGCAAAAATATAGTTATCTTCGATCAAGAGTATAAGGTTATTTGTTACTCACTTTTTTGGGTATTTAGTTTATTTGTTAAAGTACTCAACTCCACTTTTGCTTCTATTTTCTTCTAGCTCCAGATAGATGAAATAAATAAAAATATTCTTTTAGATATGAGGTAATGTATATTATGTAACAATATATTTATCTTTGAAAACTATATAGATGAATGAGTGTAATAAATTACTCTTGAATTATTTATTTTCTAAATAGAATCAAGAAATATATTTATATATTTATATATATAACAAAATTTTTAATTAGAAAGAAATGTCTATATTAGTGCAAATTACTGTCAACAGAAGTAAAAGGTGTCTTTAATTTACTTTTTTCAAAATTTTTTTACAAGTAATTATTTTTTCTTATTTATCTTTATCTCAATTTTGATCTTATCTAATGATGTAAAAAGCTTGTTGTTTTATTCTAATAGAGTTTTTGTTTTCTTTTTAATTTACCTTTTTTTTGTTTTTGCTATCCAGATAATTATTTATATTTATCTAAAATTTAATATTATATCTAATGTCATCCTAATCAACTTATTCTTTTTCCTTTAATTTACTCTTTTTTTTAAAAAAATTTTCTCTTCAAATAATTATTTTTTATTATTTATCTCTATCTAAATTTTAATCCTCTCTAATATCATCTTTTTATTTTTTCTTTTCTCTTTTTGAACTTTTCTATATCAATAATAATTTTTTAATTTTATCTAAATTTTAATCTTATCTAATATTATAATAATTGTACTTGATTTCATCGATAAAATTTTTAAAATGTTAAAAACACAACCAACTTTTAATAATTTGAAAACACAACCAACCTGCAAATAATTTGATCATTATAATAATTCTTGAATGGATTAATCCTCAAATTATATCATAAGGTTTAGACTCAATTAAAATTTCAATCTACTATGGACTTTTCACATTGAGAATTTCAATCTAAATATATTAATGATATAAATATTAATATTTCAATTTAAAATAAAATTAATAAAAAAATTTATAAATATTAATCTTTCAATTTGAAAAATTAATTAGTTAATCATCTAAAAAACGAATAGTACGTGTGTTGTGGGTTCATATATTATATATCTATTTCATAATTAAAATTATATATAAACATAAGTTTAATTATGAAATAAAAGGGATACTAATTTTATCCTTATGTCATATTTTATATTTTTAAAATAAGGAGTAAATATTGAAACCAAAACACACACGTATATATGTACACACATATGAATATTATCTAAATTTATTAATAAATAATATATAACAATGAAATTAAAGTAGAAATGTACAAATGTTTCATTTTTATTTAATTTTGTCTTCAAAATTATAATGTTTAAATCTAAAACAGATTAATAATGTACACCTTTTGTATTTAAATATGGTGATGGAGATGAATGAAGATTGAGGAAGATATGAAGATTTTTTTAAATAAAAAAATTAAAAGACACACACACAAAAATTTCATAATGAATGAATTATTATCATATTGAACATAAGGAACATGAAAAATAATATAATTGATGAAAATTAATTAATGCACCTTTTTTGTATTTGAGAATGGAGATGGAGATGAATGAAGATCGACGAAGATTGAAAGATAAATAAGAGATGAAGAAAGATACCTTTAGTATGTAAGAATAATGAGGTAGATGAAGGATGAAAGAGAGTTGTTGATTGCTTGTTGAAGTGATTAAGATTTATGAAGAAAAAAAAGAGAGAACACAAAATGTGATAAAGAATGAATTATTATCATATTCAACATAAGTAACATAGAAAATAAAATAACTTATACAAATTAATTAATGTAAATACCTTTGGTATGTGAGAATAGTGAGGTATACGAAGGATGAAAAAGTACTCGCGCTCGTGCATCGCACGGGGAGGTATAGGAACAACTTAACGATTTGTATCATGGCAATAACAATTTATACGTTATTACTAATTATTTCAATGTATAATATTTTATATAAATTTTATATCATTATTTTACAAATCGTTCTTATAAAATTTTTAAGTAAATGATTATAATATTATTTTTTTAGTGAATATTATTATTATAGAACATTTTATATAATGGATATAACGTTAATCATAATTTAATACAAATATGTAGCATGAAAAATAATTCTAAATAAAAATTATAAATATAATGAGAAAGAGTTATACTTATTTTATTTATTCTATCTATGTATAAATGTTTTCATAATATTATTATTTATAAAATTAAATATATACAGAAATTACAAAAACAAATAACATATTATTAAAATCATGATTGTGTAAGATTAAAAAATGATTGTGTAAAAATAAAAGTAAAAAAAAAAAATTAAACAAAGGCAGCCGTTAAAGGAAAGCTTATATTTTATTTTTTCTAAAATTTACTCTGCACAACTCTGTGAAGAATCTTCCGTCTAATTTGGGTAAGCAAATCATTCTGATCATTTCATCTATTATCAATGCAACATTGAAGTTCATCATGGCATAAGCATCAAAATGAGATTTTAATCTGTCTGATTAGTTGCCTTGCATATTGGGTTTGAAAACTCAAATTTCTTGTTTTTACATTCAACTCAAAATAAATCACTTAGAGGCGTTGATGGAGGAAATATCATTCAGATTCGACCAAATTAGTTGATGGATATCAAGTAAGTTATAGTGGATAATGAATGTGATGGTTTTATCTATACTCTTCAAACCCTTTCTGTAATTTAGATCTCATGTATTTTATATTCATATTTTGGTTTTAGATGTTTAGAGCTAATAATAATTTTTTTTATAGCATAAGACACTTAAATTCGCTAGTAATGTGAATTGGAATTGGAATTGGTTTTTTTTTTGGGTTTGTTCAGACTCTGGTTGCCTTAATAAATTAGATTTCATATCTGTCCATTGAATGAAAAAGTCAATCACAGTTATGATGTATTTTTTCGTGTTGAATATGCATTTTATTTAGTGTGTCCAACAGTTTAGTTAATATTCAGTTTTAGATTTCAAAATTTAGATGTTGTTTGCTTTTTCGATTTGTTGAATTGCATAATTTCAGTTAGCAATTTCAAAAACTTTTCATATCAGCATATCCTTTCAATGATAAATTAGTAGAGTTATTCCAAATTATATATATGCATGTAGTTGGCTTCATTTTTGTTATCCAGAAGCACTTATACGGTGATTTCTGCTCATATATTCAGTTCAGTTATTGACATAGTTGTAGCACATGTCTTTTTGACACACCACAGATTTTGGATCCTATGTTCAAATATACAATCGCAGAATACATAATTTGGTTTTAGTTTATTATAACTAACAATGATTGTTTCAGGTTTGATATGCAAATTCGATAATAATGGACATTGTATTTATATGTTTTGTTTATTTTCTTGTTGGTTTTTGCAATCTTTTCTCATTCTTATGTAGGTTCTGTATTAATTTTTGCATTACTTCAGCAAGGTTGATCGAGAAAAGTATTGTATCACTTTGAAAGGCCCAGTTTACAAATCAATGTAGTTTTATTTTCATTTCCATTTCTCTAAAAAGTTTGGTGATAAAACTTTTTTTTATGACTAATAACTTTTGATGATACATGATTAGATTGTTCGTTTGTTATATTGGGTAAAAATTTAAACTTCTCACGTTTGAGAAAATATTAAGAGAGTTGCATCAAAAGAAATTCTAATTACTTTAAGATGTAAAGTGTTTGAAAAATTTTCTCATTCTTGTGTCATTCATCATCAAACGACCTGCTGAGTTTGTTTTCATGTTTATGATTTAGTGCTTGTTTTTTGATAGTTTTTAATATTTCTGTTACATTATTATGCCATTCATAAATTTTGAGTTGACATAACAATGTACATATGCTCAAAATTATGTATCTTATAATTCTTTTCGTTTTATATTTTTCTAAATAAATTTTATCCACATAAGTCAATTGTAATCAATATTACTAAATGCTTTGAAAACTTTTGATATGTGATCTCGTGTGCTTTAACCACGAGATCACATATCAAATTTTAGTGACATAAGTTAATTGTAATTACATTTTTTTAAAAAAAGATGATCATGTTCTTTTCATCCTATTTTTATATTATTCTTGTAACGCCCCAACTAGACTCCCTATCCAATATGGAAGTTTAATCGGACGTCTGCCTGACTCGCGTCAGGTCTCATTCGAAAAGTACAATCTTAATGAATGGAATTACAAATTTAGAACCTAGGATCCTATTTAATGCTTTTATACATACAATGGCAAGATACAACATGTTTACTAATATAACGATTGGGTTAAAATCCTAAGAACTCTAACCATTAGATTAGTCGCTGCGCCACTCTGATCTAGCACCTGCACCTGCCTTCCAACCTAAAGGAAAATAATAGGTTTGAAAATAACGGTGAGCTAACGCCCGTGAGGTTCTCTTTTATTCTTAAAACAATAGTTTGCTAAAGTATTCAATGCTAAATCCAGTTTCATATTCGATAAACATATAACAAGGAAACAATCATTTCAATTAAAACACATTTAGCTCAAAAATGGAGCTTCCATTCAGTAAATCAGTCAATGCTCATTTAGCGTTGGGCTACCTGAACCCAAAGAAGTGAACTAACCACATACTATACCAGTTTGTGAGGCGTCCCGCACTATCGTCAACCTTCGCCCTTAACGGTCAGTGTAGCTAGCTAAAACAGTACCTCCCAACGGCCTTACTCGACCTGCCGAGCCCGTCGCTGGCCTGGAGAGTTCAGCTGAATCGTAGAGGGTCGGGGATCCCCATTACGGCCAACAGTTGCAATTACAATCAAGGCATACCCGGGTAACCATTTATACTACCGTAACAGTAATGTCAAGCAATAGTCGTTCAATCCAATCAGTAACATGTATAAGTCATTCATGTAAAGGCATGAGATAAAGGGATATGCACGGATATAACTATATAGATTATACATATATGCAGAACACATATATGTGATAGCAAATCATTTACACAACAAGAAAATAGCGAGAACACTCACCAATCTTCAAGGTTTTGGATGGTCACCTTTGTCCCGTTGATTTCCTACAACAAGGAAAAGTCATGGTTACCAACTTTAAAACTTAGGTTCTCTTCCTTCCTACATGTCTATTCAACTAGCCTAGACAATTTACTTCTTTTAATCTAAAGTAGGGTGCAGGTTTCAAGTTATGTCTCTTGAGCAGAATAACATTCCTAGTTAAGGGATTTAAAGGAAAAACAAGTCAAGAGGCAAACAAAGAAAGGGAGAAACTTCTTGGAATTACAATGATATTTTCCAAAAAGAGAATGTTCTAAAATCACACTTTTCTACAAAAGAAACTCAATAGGACTTAAACATAGAGGAGTAAGAATGGAACTTCCAATATTTCAAGGATGGCATCAATTTTCAGAAAACTATTGCAGAATGCAGCTCTGTTCTTTGCTGTTATTGGGAAAATCTAGAAAGACAAACTTGACTCTATGAATTTCTGAGTAAAAATTATTCAAATAGGTTTAAAACGAGCTATAATTTACTTAAATCGGACAAAGAACGAAGAAAATATGAATTTCTGAAGTACAACTATTACTTCAGATTTTTCTGCGAGAAAAATAGCTTGTTCAGCTCTATTTCAGAGCTGATTTATGGGGAATTTACACATCCAAATGGAGAGCCGTAAACTTTTGTGTAATCCCTGTAATAAGAGGTTTAAAACAAGATATGGTTCATTCAAATCAGATTCAAAATGAGGGAGTTACACAGTTTTGAAGTTGGCTACCCCAATCAGCAATTTAAAAAAAAATCTACATTAGCACTCCTAATTCAAGAATACTTTTTTTTACGATTTACAAATCCAATTAAGTAGTTTCAAAATTATGAATAATTCTAGCAGAAAGAGGTTCAAAAAAAGCCAAAGTTTGGTCAAAACGGATAAGAAACGAGGGAGATATGGAATTTCAAAGTTGGATGATAACTGCAGAATCTTTGTATACATGAACAACGTCTAGCCACGTCGGGATACGTCTAGCCATGTCTAGATACGTCTAGCCACGTCTAACCACATATAGCAATGTCTAGCCACGTCTGGATATATTTAGCCATGTCTAGATACGTCTAGCCATGTCTAGATACGTCTAACAACATCCAGTAACGTCTAAACTATAAGTCATAACTCACCAAGGAACAATCTTAGGAAAGTAAGTCATGGAAAGACTACTCAATAGGAATGTAGCTCTATTTAAAACAATATTCTGGAAGGTCTGTAAAACCATTTTACAAGATACAAGTTTCAGAATAAACCTTGATTTGTGAGGATCAAAATAAGCTAAATTTTGGTCAAATCGGGTAAGGAATGAGGAAGATATGAAACTTTAAAGTTAAATGACTAGTTCAGGACTTTTCAGAAATTTTGCGATACCACCCCTGCTTCGACAACAGTTTTTGGAAGATTTACTACGTCAAATGAGAAGACGTAAAATTCCGTATAATCCTTGTGATAAGAGGTTTAAACCAAGATGAATTTCACTAAAAACGGACTTATATTGAAAGAGATATGACGTTTTGAAATGAGCCCAATGGTACTGAAAATTCTGAAAATATCAGCTGCAGCAGTCTTGGTTGAAGGATATCTTTCAGAAGATATAAAGACCAAATTACAAAACGAAAGATATTGGTTAAACCTTGCAGTACAAGGTTTAAAACAAGATAAAGTTTACAGAAATCAGATATAAGATGAGGAAGATACAAGGTTCCAAAGTTCTATGCTCAAAACAGGATCTTATGGAATTTTAAGGAAAGGCATGCTTGCTGCCATCTTTTAGAAACATTTGCTCATGCTTATGTTGTGTAATCTTCAACACAGACTTCATACAATTGGTAGTGTATATTCCCAGTTCCTCACCATCAACACATCTTAAATAAATAATCTAATTCAGTTTCCATTGGTTAACCAATCCAAGTCAAACACCAAAACACACACAAACGGTACAGAGGGAATATCCACCTCGTTGCACATTCAAACCCAAGACCCAGTTTCATAGCATAGTTCAACCTAACCTTTAAAAAGTACCAAACAACTATGAACAACATTTCTATCCAATAGTTTTAGATGCCAAAATCAAAACAAGAGAATTATTACCTCAACTGGATAGTTAGGGATAGATTATGTATCCATTCAGGCTCTTGTTTATTCTAAGAAGTTTGAGCAGCCCCTTCCTTGATCGGTTCCTTAGTGACCCAAATCCATAATTATCGATTCCACCTCAACTGGTTTCTAGTTAGGTTTTCTACGAACTCTAGTAAGGTTCAGAAATCAGGTTGAATTGGATTGAGAAAAACATGAGGTTGGGTCTTAGATTGAGGTTTCAATCATGAAGAAGAAAGCAAGTAGATAAGTAGTTCTTGATGATTTGTTGATTAACAATTCTTCTTGTCCCATTGGGTTCTAAAACCTCAAATTGGAGGGAAGATAGTTGGAGGAGTTGGTGGAAGGGTGTGAGATCACAAGGGAAAAGAGTTTGAGCGGTGGAGATGATCAAGAAATGAGAGGGAGGAAGGTGTAGACGCTTGGTGGAGATGGAGATGAAGAAGTCTGCCACATGTCCTTTCCTCATTTTTCTTCTTTTTCTATTTTTGTTCTTTCCTATTAATTTTCCCCTAATTAATTTGATTTCTTACTAATTGCTCTTTAGGCCTTTATTCTTAGAGTGAATTGTAAAAAAGGTCATCATACTTTGGTAAAGTTTAGGTTTTGGTCACTAACTTTTAAATATTCAAAAAAGGTCACTAACTTTAGCATTTGAATTTTAGTTTTGGTCATTCCGTTAGAATGAACCGTTAAGTCCACTAACAATCCTATATTTGGAGGGTATTTTTGTCCATTCATTAATGTTGTACACATGCTGCTCGCGCTACAGTGCGCGCTACAGTAACGCGCTACAGTGCACGCTACAGTAACGCGCTACAGTTATTTTTTTTTAACGCATAGCCTTTTTTTAAAAAAATATACTTTTTTTAAAAAAATACTTTTTTTAAAAAAAATAATTTACTAAAAATACCAAAAAAATTTATTTATAATTCCGCTCATCTATGCTACTTTATTTATAATTTTTATAAATTTTTGGTAGATTAAATTATAAATAAAGTAGCATAGATGAGCGGAATTATAAATAAATTTTTTTGGTATTTTTAGTAAATTATTTTTTTTTAAAAAAGTATTTTTTTAAAAAAAGTATATTTTTTTAAAAAAAGGCTATGCGTTAAAAAAAAAAATAACTGTAGCGCGTTACTGTAGCGCGAGCAGCATGTGTACAACATTAATGAATGGACAAAAATACCCTCCAAATATAGGATTGTTAGTGGACTTAACGGTTCATTCTAACAGAATGACCAAAACTAAAATTCAAATGCTAAAGTTAGCGACCTTTTTTGAATATTTAAAAGTTAGTGACCAAAACCTAAACTTTACCAAAGTATGATGACCTTTTTTACAATTCACTCTTATTCTTATGATTTATTAATTTTTTTTGCCTTTCAGTCTTTTGATTTCACTATTCAGTTATGATTTTAACTTCTCTTTATCTCAATTACGGCTCTAGAGCTTCAGTCATATACCTCAAAGTATGTTACGTTTTCATATTATAATATATTCATATCTTTCGAGACCAGGGGTCTCACAATTCTTCTCTAAATTTTTTATATTAAAAAATAATATTATTTTTATTTTATATAATAATTTTATCAAAATTTTTACTTTTATTTTATTAAAACTGTCCCATTAAATCTATCACATTAAATATTAAAATCTTAACATACATAATACTACTTATAATTCACAAGATACATGATCATGGTTTGATCTTGAAGGATTCAAATGAATGAAGAAAGATATGTAACATAAATTACTATTTTAAATTATTGTAAAGATAAAATTTTAAAAATAATATATGAAGAAAAAGATAGGACTGTATTTTAAATTTTGAAAACGATAAATTTTTATTTGTTGAAAAAAATAATAATGTTAATGTATGAGAATAGTAGAAAATGAGAGAATGAGTTGGAAAAAGACGTTATCAAGGAGAGAATTGATGATAATTTTACTGCTAGTAATTAATAAGTGAAATTGAAATTGAATAATGATAATTGATGATATTGATTTGAATTTTAGTATTTGTAATTGATTGATGATAATTAATGATAATTTTACTAATGACGTTATTTTATAATATATTATAATAAACTAAATTAAGATATTTTTATATTTCAAAAAAAATTACGATATTTTTTTATAAATTAATAATTTCTAAAAAATTAAATTAATATATATCTCAAAATTATCTATTTATTTTAATTATATATAAGTATCCAATAATTTATATTATGCTCAAATTGATCAAATATATCATGACTAATGACTTCATTATATTTTGAAACTTTTGAATTCAAAAATGATAATTCGAATAAATAAAAAATGGATATAGTAGATGATAGTAAAATAAAAATAGGTTTATCATAATTACAATTAAAGTGAAATAAAGAAAAAGGATTGTGATAAAATAAGATAAGTAATATATTTTAATTAGTTTAGTGCATAATATAAATTTTATATCTTATAATTTTAAAGGGGTACGGATGTTAATTTTTTATTGATCGGTGATTAGAGTAAAAAAAAATGAAGAAAAATAAGTAAAGAGATCAAGAAAGTAAACAATTTGAGGAAATGAATTTTAGATTTCTCATGTTTGATATCCTAATTATAGATACCATCATATTGAGTCTTTATCCTCACCATGAACATAATCAAAATATAAAATAAAAGAATTACAAATTGAGGATTTCAGATATGTGTACTCAATTTTACTATCCTTAAAACACAAAACAATAAACAATTTTAGATTCCAAGGACAACACATATCATAATTGGTGACAAAAGGCAAAAACTAATGCAAAGTCATTAACACTATAACGGATTAATATACCTTTGGTATTTGAGAAGTCGAATAAGATGAAGGAAGATTGTGGAAACCATCAAGATTTCTGTTAAAAAAAAAAACCTCATAATGAGTGTTTATCATCACATTGAATATAATGAATATATAAAATAAACAATTAATGCAAATTAATTAAAGAAAATACCTTTGGTATGTGAGAAGATGGAGATATGAAGGATGTGAGAAAGTTGTTGATTGCTTGTTGAAACCATAAAGATTTCTCTACAAAAAGAGAGATAAATATATATTTTGGTTGATGATTTCGGTTGTGTGTGGTGTGGGAATGAATGGTTAGTGGGAGGTGAAGAAAGATAAATAACAGATGAAGAAAAAGATAGAATTATATTTTAGAATTTAAATTGATGATAATTAATGATGATAAATTTACTATTAGTAATTAAATTGAATTAAAAGTGAATTGTTCAGAATAGTTGTCATGTCATCGATGTTAACTGTTTAAATGACACGTGTCATCAGTTAGAGGGGTTGGTTGCTCAAGAATTTCTTCTGTTTTAGTATATTTAAGATAATATATATATATATTATATGATATATATATAATGGTAATACTAATTTTAATATGAATATATAAATTTATCATTTTTTAAAATTTTTGAATATATATTATATGATGATATATAATCTTATCATATATATTATATTATATTATATGATGATATATATAATCTTAAATATATATTATATGATAATATATATAATCTTAATACTAATACTAATTTGAATATGAATATATCATGTCAAATGAATATACTAATTTGAATATGAATATATAAATTTATCTACTACATTAAAAATGAATAAAAGGATTATATAATTTAAGATTGTTTCATTTATTCCTAAAAAAAAAGATTGTTTCATTTAGGTAATAGTTATTAGTTTCTTATTTTTAAAATTTTATCAGATTTATTAAAATATACGATTTTTGAATTAATGTTTTCTATATAAATACATAGATTGAGATAATAATTATCATTATTTATGTTAAACTATATAATTAATGAAAAATTTATAAATGGATATATATGATATTTATTTGTCATTTATATAGAATTTTAGTATGTATACAAATAAAAATATTGATAAATTAGTATAATATAATTATGTGATTATTAAAATGTAATTACAATATTTTGTGAGATATATTAAAGTAGTGGATGAATTTTTGATATATTTTCAAGTTTGATATTAATATGGTAACGAAATAAATATAAAAAAGTGAATATATAACATTTTTCAAATAAAAATTATATAAATCAATTTATAATTTATTGGAACTATTATAATGAAATCAAAATCAACGAAATTCAAAATTCAAAATAAAAAATCAACATGAAAATAACATTATTTAATGTTTTGCAACATTGCTGATAAAACGAAACATATAAAATGTGTAAAAAACACAAATTCTTCATATGTTAATCCATCTAAGCTGTAAGATAAAATAAATAAATAAATAAATTTGTTATGAATAATAATTAATAATGGCATGTGATTTATTTTTATATTCATATTTATTCAATTTATGTTTGTGCTCAATAAATTTTGAAAAAAAATTATTAAGTTAACAAATTTTAATACCACAATCTCGAAAATAGGATCTTTGCCATCTTCGATTAGTTCAACGCTGTAATGTCGACCTTTTTCGATGTCCAATGCATTTCAAATCTCCTTCCATCCATGTACAATTTGGAAATGAGAATCGTTTCTCTTCAATTTGACTTTCCATTCATCATCATAGGCGTCTATGATGATCATCTTTCTCTTCTTTAATAGACTAACTTTTCTAGCAAACTCCATGGGTAAATTCAGAAAATAAAATAATATTAAAATAATTAAAAGTATATAAAGTAATGACATAAATAAAATAAATATATAAAGAATGATATTGTGAATGATAGTTTCAATTACCAAATAGGATCTCTTCATGCAATAAGGTTTGAAATATGAAGTGAAACCTGGCGGACCATTCCTTATATGTTGTTTGGCTGTCCTCTCCAAATCTGCCCCAGGTAAATCTTCTGGGAGATGGAGCAGTGGATATATTTTGTGACCTGGATACTTCATTATTATCGAGATTGGATGGAATAGATTTGGTAAGGAAGGTATTATTATGCATAGCCAAAGAAGATGAAAGGAATTTATAAAGAAAATATAAAAATGTTGGACGCAAAAACAATGATATTTATTTTTTGGAGGAGAATATATATTGGTTGGAATATTTAATGTAGTTGGTTGTTGGATGAAAATAATTAGGTTAGATTAGATTATTGTATATATATATATTTTGTAATTTGTTAATATATCTTGAGTAATTGTTGCTATTAAGAATACAACATTGAAAGAGATTCGTAAATTACAAAATATATTTGTTAATATATTGTCAATTAATTAATTGAAAGAAGAGTTTAACTAATGAAGAAATTCATAATGTTTAAGGATAATATTAGTGAGTATAATATAAGTGAAATTGAAAATTTGAAAAAAAATATTTTAATTAATTAATTGAAGAAATTTATCTAAAATTCACGTCATCAGGTTGGGGGTTGATTGCTCAAGGATTTCACCTGCTTTACTATATTTAAGATTATAAGATTATTCCAATGGGATTTAGATAGTAATTTTTTTTATGTTAAAATAGTAAATTCTAGTCGTATTAGAGATATCTTATTGATAGATAATCTATATATTTGTATTTTCTCTAGTATATATAAAATTTTTCTTCGATAAATAAAATTAAAATTAGTTATTATTGATATATACACGTATACTTACCCTATATTGTTAAATTTTAGATTCTACAAAACAATCAAAGAAACAATATGAATTAGACCCCACCCCCGCACCCCTTCCAAAACAAAAAATAACCCAGATCATCCCCTCGTAGTTGGATATGGCTGCCTTATGAATTTGGTAGAACATAATGTTCTTCTCTAATTTGGTCCTAAGTCATTACATAATGTTCTTTTCTGACAATGGTCTTGGTCTGAATATAGATCAAAGATTGTTTACTTGAACACCTAATTAGGCCTACTACCGATTCAAATGTAATTGTAGCACTACAGAATCACAGAAAACGAAAAAGTAATGCTTTTTCATTGCTGTATAATATGAATAGTTTCCCATATGTAAAAAAGAACAGATATCATATTAGTGAAACAGAAGGTTGAGTATGTACAAACGCAGGTGTTGTAAACTTCAGTTTTTGATACAAGCTTTTGAGCAAATATTTCATAACTGGAAAACCATTTCTACAAGTCAACCTCTTGCAACTTCTTTCCCCTTCCGTAGCCTCTCCTTCTCCTACAAGAAAAGAAAATGTGAAGAGTAAGCATTTCAAATGAAGTTAAACATACTACTGGCGTTGCAGACTGCAGCATATACATAAATCGTGAAAGTCAAATACTTCAAAAGCTCTCCAATATTGAACCCTAACCTCATAGTTTATTTGTCCAAGGCAAATTGGACCAATTGAAATACTAACAATTTCATACTAGAACTAATGAACTAAATAGCACTAAAAAATTCTTTTAAGATTTCGAAACACTATACAGGTTATTTATATCAAACATAATGTAATATTTAGAAGATAAAAGTAAATATTATTTCTGAAAATCAAGCATAACACTAAATGTAATCATAACGGGATGTGTGTCCCAAATTAATCAGGATCAGACCATGATTGACAGTTTGAATGAAAAATGAGAAAACTTCTGCATGAATCAGACTATCCTAGTAACATCTTATTTCCCAAGACCGAAGTACCTACTAGTTGTCTCCCTTAGAAATAACTTTTTAAAATGAAAAGAAGCCAAGTCAAACAGCCAATAGTTACCACAAAAGAAAACAAGAACCTGAAATAAATTTTCTTTCAACTTTTGCTCCAGATCAGCATCATCCATTAGCAAAGATACAACATCGTCTGGAACCAAATCACCATACTCATGACCAACTGTTGCAACAAGCTGCTTTTCAGTATTTTTTTGCCTAGTTATCGACAAAATTTTCTCCTCAACTGTGTTTTTACATATCAAGCGATAAACCTTGACCTGTATCACACATAATATTTAACAAGAGTTGAAAAGTTAACACTTAATATGAGTTTTAAGGTAAAATGCACAAAATATCAAACTGGAGAAGAAATAAAACTTACATCTTTTTTTTGATGGATCCGATGAGAACTATTTATTGCCCTTAAATCCCATGTAGGATTCCAACCACCTTCATACAAGATGACAGTGTCTGCTACCGTCAAGTCAATTCTTCGACCACCAAAACTCGTACTTAGTAAAATAATGAAGTATTCCCTGTAAAAAACAACAACAGTGATCTAGTAACTGAAAACAATAAGACATACTTGATTAACTAGGAAACACTATACCCTTTACTGATGGCTGTAAGTATGTCTTCTGAAATTTTTGATGAGCGAAGCCATATATATTTGCAATCTTGATTGTTATATTTGAATTTTAGAAATGTCTGCAAGATCAGGAAGCCAAATCAAGAAATTCCACAAGGAACACACTTAAAATATATTAAATAGTGAAATGAAAACATTCATTAGTTACCTCAAGGATTTCTAATATTTCTGTCATTTGTGCAAACAGAAGTACATGATGATTTTCGGCTTTCAAGGTTTCCAGTAGTTTATCCAGTCTCTGAAGCTTTGCAGATCCCTAACAGAAGATTCATATACATCAAATGCAATAGAAATGAAAATCAATTGAATCACAGTAAATTAGGGTACAAAAACCGAGACCAAAGTGTACTAATCAGCATAAACAGTCTTACCTCTAACATCTCATTAGGATGAGGAAATGTTCCAGATGGTTCTTTTGCCAAACATAGGTGGTTGCAGACCTGTGATCACAAAAAGATGAAAGCCATGGAAGAAAATAGTTCAGAAGAGCTATATCAAAGTAAAAGAAAAAAATTCCAAACATAAACCAATAGTAGAATACAACAACAATAATAACTACTATGAACTTATCAAACTAGACCAAAATACTCCAAACGAACAAAACAGTACCTTCCTTAGTTGGATGATGATTTTCCTCCGGCAATCTAATTGCTCACGATTTCCTTTGAGGAAGTCCGTACAAGATATCTCACTTTTTGTAGTTTCATAAACTTCCCGCTGACCATTGCTGAATTCACAATTTATTATCTCTTCCTCCATTTTGGTCATATCATCTTTCACATCATCTTTTCCTCGTTGTAGGATGAAATGCTCCAAAATAGTATTCTGTTCACACAAAAGTTAGTTAGAAATCCCAAGTTTAAACCAAACTTTTTAATTTATTCTCTTTTCACTTTTCTTACAAAGGCCCAATGTAGCATCAAATTACTCTTTACAACAATATGGAAAGAGCTACTCATGCTCATTAGAAAATGTGGGGAGCACCTATACGAGAGCAATCATATTCCACATATAAAGAATAGTACGAGGAAAATAAGCCTGTATTAAATAAATATTACTTGATCATATGCAAGGATGACATTGCTGACATTAGAACACTCACCAATCTATTTTGCTGATTCTTGTTTAATGTCTCACTGAGTCTTGCAACACTGTTTATTTCGAAGATAGGCAAGGAACAATCAGGGTTAGCTTTTAACTTTTCTCAAACTCGAACATGTCATGAGAAAACTAATAATAAAACCAATTATACCTTTTAGCACGATTAGTATTAAACAATCCTGGCATGGTGAAAGAGATAAGAAACAGCATGTGAGCAATGTCGTTTTCAATTGGCTGATCAATCAAAAGCAAGCGGTTTCTATATTTGAGCGCGAACAGTCTTTCCCAGCTTATGCTGCCAAGACAGAAAAAAATTATTAGATGAGGAAAATTTTTCTCAAAGTGATTTTCTTTTTGGTCATCCTCGTTTGGAAATGCTTTTGATAAAGACCAAACCATAATTAGGTTTCCCGAGGCTATTTGGTAGACTTCCAAAAATTTTGAAACCTTACTAAGCAGTATCCTTCTAACATGTTCTTGTCACTAACGTATAAAGATAACTTCATTTCAGTTGCTTCTTTTTCATTTCCATAGTGTATATGTAAGCGGAAGTTAAGTTCAAACCTCTTCAAATTTTCTTCAATGGAAAACACATTGTCTAATACCATATACCGCCATGCGATAGACTTGAGGTACACCCAATCATCCAACAGCATAGTCTGGTAACTTGCGATGAGAATTTGAGCTTGCGATTTCCTGATAAGAACCAAAACAATCTGGTCAAATTTAAAATAGAAAATAGAATAGTTATTTGCAGATACTACATGAAAAAACATGAACGAGTTAATTTCTCTTCTGCAAATATGGACGAGTTTCAAGATCCAAATATAAAAAGAGCTCCGACAAGGATGAGTTAAGAGAAACAAATACCAGAGAACAAAAAGGACTCACTAAACCATTGAAGCACTAAAAAATAGAAAAACATTGTAAGTACTTGAACATATTTGCAATGCCATAGATTTAAATGTGAAAACTGCATTGGAATTTGAAAATCCTGAGCAATAGAAGTGAAAAAGTGGTGAGCAATAGAACAAAAGGTCACCAGGAGCTCTATTTATATTCCATAACTGAAACAATGAGTAAAATGTAATCAAATGAAACCTTGACAAGTTAGTTTCACTTAGTTCATCACACTGAAATAAGTAGCAGCTACTAAGAAACTACCGGTCACGGGCATAAAGATTCTCCTGTGTCAAATCTTGATGGGTGTATATGGCTCTTTTCATATCTGGGCAATACTTTCCAATTGCAGTTTCCCATATCTTCAATGTGGATTCTGACGTAACCACTAAAAATGGTCCCCGCAAATCCCTTACCTGCATTAACGATTTACTTAATATAATATTGCCATTTCATAAAATAAGATAAAACAAAAAATTGAATTAAACGACTTACTCCAGCCAAATAAGCCAAGAAAGCTATCGTTAGAATTCTTTTCCCAAGACCTATCTCATCAGCAAGAATAGCATTTAAACCCTGTGGAGTTAAATTAAACATCATACACAGTGCAAAAAGATTCAAGCAATAACGTGCAAATATGATTTTTCGTTTTTACCTTATCATAACAATCCTGAAGCCATTGTAAACCTTGATGCTGAAAGTTTTTAAGATCACCTTTAAACAATTGCTCATTCTTCCCTCTTCATATACAAAAAAGACTGTTAGAATTTGATCTTAGAATTTTTTCACGTTTGTTGCTCTTAAACGATTTTAAAAAAGTAGACTCTTATCAAACAATATATATTCACAAAAATTACAACTGACCTTGATGTTGCTGCCGGTTTATTAAGAATCTGTTTGTCGTAATACTCTATTGTATTCTTACGTGATGAATGAAACTTTTTAGCATTTTCCAGGGCCTCTTCTATAAGTTCCTCTTCTATAAGCTCTTTTGAATCCTGGTCACTCCATTCTTTTCTTCTAGCTACCAAAGCCTCCTTTGACTCCTCAGCCTTTTTCCCTCGAACAAGGTTACTATATAATTCGGCTTCTGAAAGCACAAAATCGAGGCATTGTTGCCAATGTCTCTTAAATTCACATTCATATGTGATTTTTAAACCTTCTATTTTCTCTCTCATTTTGGAATCACCCTGATCAGCCATCTTCTCCCAATATTCACGCCTCAAATTTGTACCCTTCATCTTTAAGTAATCCTCCTTCTCCAAAAGTGCTACATTGAAAAACTGAAAACAAAAAAGAAAAATGAAAAAGGAGTGCAGGATAAAATCATAAATATAATTACTATAGCTGTAGTGCTGCATCGAAAATCTGAAAACAAAAAAGAAAAAAGAGTGCAGGACTAAATCTCAGCTATAGAATTACATGTATGATTTTATCACAAAGATAATCGATCATAATTGACTAATCAGTAGCACAATAGCATCAATTTAATGAACACTCAAAGCAACAAAGTTCAAAGTTATAGTGGATTACAGATCTCTGACAAAGTTCTGCAGACCACTTCGCGCAAATCAATTGCTTCAAATGTTTTTTACGAAACGTCTTATGATATTCTCGAATTCCCAGCGCTATTTGTAGAAATCTGCAATTCAACATAATAAGAGACCCATTCCAAAGAAAGAACAACTTGTAACATGCATCCAAAACACCATAATTTCACACCATGGCTCAACAACACTCATTAACTAACAGATATGCGTAACATTAAACTCATACCTTCACGACCGACATGACTAAAAGTTAAACCCAAACACAATAATAAGTTTCAATTCCAGAGTTTACAAAAATCATAACTAACTAAATCCATGAAAGCTGAACTCTAATTCTCAACATAAACCTCTAATGGAGATTTATTCTTCGATGTTAAATCACCTTTATTCTTTCACTTAGATACTAATCTGAAAAATTGATAATATAAAAGAGTGAATAGCACAAAAGTTCACAAGACCACGCATGCACTAATTCAATTTCAATTACAATCTCAATTTAACAAGAAAGAGTAACACGATATCACTCAAGTTCAAGGTACTCTTCAGTCAACTAAACTGATATCATACAAATCATACACGTATGTGATATCATGCAAACAATGGTATAACAACATAGTCCGATATAGTATGAATGCGATATCACAGTATAACAGACCTAGGTACCTGGATGAACAAATCGACCAACTGATTCAACTGGACCACACACTCTCACAATCAAGGCACACTTGTCACTCCCTTTCACACACTAACACATGCTAACAATTATAAAGGCAAACTTGTTTTCCACGCGACAAAAACACATATTTTGGATTAAAAGTCACTTATAAAAGTCATGTGTTCACAAAATTCAAAAATTTCTATTTCAAGAGATCACCGGATAAAATAGATTGATTCAAGGTCACATGCAATTTTTGAGAAAATAATTTAGTTGAGATATTCCAATAACACGCAAGCAATTTAGAAATTGATATATATATGCCTCTCGGCGAGAACATCCCACCCGATACCTAGGTAAACGACTTGATTTTTACGTAGACACCAACGGAGGGAAAAGCAAGGAACGGTAATCAAACGGAAAGGAAAGAAAGGAAAATAAAAGAAGAGTCAGCAGGGAAGTTAAACCGTTGCTCTAGCTGATCGTCGCTGGAGTCGAAGGAAGTAGACATAGCGGCCGAGGGTTTTACTGCACCGGGACGAGGATTTTCACCGAGGTTGGCTTGGAGTTCGGCGAGTGGCTTCGCCTGCAAGTTTGGAGGTTGGCTTGGAGTCGGTGATTGGGATTTTCTCTTTGTTTGAGAGTTGGCGGAAGTTGTGTTCAGTGAAGAAGAATCGCCATTTCTTGGGTGCTGTTTCTTTAGGTTGGGAATGGGTTTGGGAATGGATATGGAATCATTAATGGTGTTTGTTTCATTTAAAATTTTGGGATTCAAACCCTTTTCTATGGGTTTCTTCAAACCCACCAGTGGGGGTGGGTTTGAATCCTATTCCAATCTTCCACTATTTTTCCTTCTTCACCCTTCCATTCTCGGCTGTTTCTTTTCCTTCTTCTGTTAACTTTGCAGCTGTTCTTCTTTTTGGTTCCAAGCCCAACATCTAACTTCAAAACAATATTATCAGTAAAAATAACGAACACAGCATCAACTGGACTGCTCTGCAATCACCATTTTATTATTATTATCACCATTGTTGTTGCTCTGCTCTGCTATTCCAGTGTGTTTTTAATGGGACAACTATCCATTAATGGAATGGTGATCAGAAACCAAAAAGAAACTTGAAGAAAAGAATATTCAAACCTACATTCAAGCAGAAAAAACAGAGAGGGGCATTTTCCGAAGAATGAATTATCTGCATTCAATTCAATAAAAATCGTTCACGTTTAATAACAAAATATTTATAGGCTCTTTACAAATAATAACCGCCTATAACCGCTGTAATTCATTCCCTGTAACCACTCTCCTTGAAACCAACTTGCTGAGTCATCTTCCAAGTAATAATTGGAAAACTCCCAATATCCAGCTCAGCCACATCAAGCTTTTCTTCTTCTTGCTTTTTCACTACTGTGGCTGAATCTATATTACTTAACATCCCCTTCTCAAGATGAGCATCCCATAAGCTCATCTTGGACAAAAGATTATGAAAAGCCGCTGCAGATAATGACTTGGTGAAGATATCTGCAAGTTGACCGGCGGAAGACATATGAAGAGGATCCAGAAAACCCTTGTAAGAATCTTGCACAATGTGGCAGTCCATCTCTATATGCTTCGTCCGTTCGTGGAAGACTGGATTCTCAGTGATATGGATTGCTGCTTTATTATCACAGTGAAATGGAATAGGAAGAGGAATATATACTTGCAAATCATGAAGCATATAGGAGAGCCATCTCAATTCTTGCACAGTTGCAGCCATCACCCTATATTCAGCCTCTACAGTTGAAGTAGAAATAGTGGTCTGCTTCTTTGTTTTCCAGGAAACTAAAGAATGACCAAGGAAAACACAAAATCCAGTCAAAGAACGTCTAGTGCTCTTGCAAGCTCCCCAATCTGAGTCACTATAAGCTTCTAAGGTAATAAGCGAGGCAGAAGAATAGACCGGTCCCTTGGCAGGTGTTCCAACAAGATATCGCAAAAGATAAAGTGCAGCAGTCCAATGTGAGGTATGTGGAGTGTGAACAAACTGGCTGAGTTGCTGAACCGAATGAGTAATGTCTGGTCTAGTATACCCCAGATTAAGTAGCCTGCCTACAAGATGTCTGTATTGCTCAGGATCTGCAAGCAATGGTGTAGAATCTTTGTCTTCTGCCACAAATTTCAAACCAGCTGGAAATGGTGTGGAGAATGCTGAACATTTTCCAGAACCTGCATCTTTAAGAATATCCAAGATATACTTTCTTTGAGATATAAAAAAACCCTCACTGGACCTAGCAATCTCCATGCCAAGAGAAAACTTTGCTAAGCCAAGGTCCTTAATGGTAAAACACTGATCTAGTTAGTCTTTTACTCTCTGAATAAGATCCAAATTGCTTCCTGCCAACAAAACATCATCTACATACACAAGTAAAGCTAAAAAATCAGTCCCTGAATTCATAGTCAATAAACAGTGATCATGATACGACTATTTAAACCCAAACTCTGTCAACTTAGCATGAAACTCTAGGTTCCATTGCCTAGATGCTTGTTTCAGTCCATATAGAGACTTCCTTAACCTGCAAACTTGTCCCTTTTTAGCTTTGGTATATCCGGGGGGAGGCAACATAAACACTTCCTCATCCAAATGGCCGTGTAGAAATGCATTATTGACATCTAGTTGATGAAGATGCCAACCCTTGAAAGCTGCATAGCCAACAGCAATATGACAGTCACCATTTTTGCTACTGGTGAGAAAACTTATGAAAAATTTTCTCTTTCTACCTGTGTGTAACCCTTAGCAACTAACTGAGCCTTATATCTCTCTATTGTACCATCAGGATTACATTTCACTTTATATATCCATTTGCAGCATATAGCTTTCTTACCTGGAGGTAAATCAGTCAGCTCCCAAGTGCTATTTTTCTCTAAATCTTCAATTTCCTTGCCCATAGCAATTACCCATTTCTCTTGTCCCCTAGCCAAAGAGTATGAGTGAGGCTCTTGGAAGGTGGACAAATTGGCTACAAAACACACATGATCCTCAACCAAGACCGCTTGATTTTTAGAAGCGGAAGGAATGACATAATCATTGAGCCAAAGAGGAGCACTCTTTTTCCTTGTGTTGTGTCTAACTGGTGGGTGAATGTGTGTGGTGTGATAAGGCGAATTGGAGTGCTCATGTAAAGAGTGTGTAGTTGAATCCATTCTGGAGTTAGGCAAATATGTAAAAAAATCAGATTCAGGAGTGAGTAATTGAAGTTTGTGAATCAACTACTTAACTAGGCTGAATATTGTCTGAAATGTCAGAAACCAGTGAGTCTCTATATGCAATTTGATCATCATCAAAAGAATGTGAAGGAAGAAAACTTGTCTGTGAATTCTGACTAATGACTCCAGATTTGAAAAACTGTTCAGAATTAGAAAACTGATTCTCACAAAATTCAACATCCCTGGATATAACAATTTTTTTTAATCAAAACAATAAATATTGTATCCCTTATGACCTGCTGCGTATCCTACAAAGATTCCCTTTAATGACTTCCTACCAAGCCTATCAAATAGTGGAGCTTTATTCAAAAGAAAACAGATGCAACCAAACACTTTTAAGAGTTCATAATCTGGTTTTCTATTATGAAGAAGCTCATATGGAGACTTCCAGCCTAGCACTTCAGATGGCACTCTATTGATCAAGCATGTAGCTGTTAATATAGCTTCTCCCCAAAATTTAGTAGATAAACCTGACTAAAATAGAAAACTCCTAGCCACTTGAATAACATGTTTGTGTTTTCTTTCTACTACTCCATTTTGTTGTGGAGTATAAGGGCAGGAGTTTTGATGAATTATGCCATGTTGTGTTAACAAACTTTGAAAACCATTGCTCAAAAATTCAGAACCATTATCAGTTCTTATCTTTTTAATGCATGTGTCAAACTGATTCCTGATCAAAATAATGAAATTGGAAAACAGTGAAAACACTTTATCTTTGGTTTTAAAAAGAATAGTCCATGTTGTCTTGCTGTAGTCGTCCGCAATGGTTAGAAAATAATTGCAATTTGTGTTTGAACTGACCTTATAAGGTCCCCAAATATCAACATGAACCAATTCAAAACATTTGGAAGATTTAGTAGAACTAGATTGAAAAACCAGTTGATGTTGTTTTGAAAGAATATAAACTTCACACTTATCATCCTTCTCAGTACAATCAGAACCTAAACTAGTCCTCAAATAATGTAGAACCTTATTCGAAGGATGACCTAACCTCATATGCCAATTAGGCTTATTCCTAACTACAAATGCAGAGTCTGAACTATTGATAGACAAAAAGGTCTTTCTAAGTTCAAAACAACAGCATTCTTTTCCAGACATCTGAATAGTTGCTTCAAAAAATGATGTTTTATCCAGCATGTATAATCCTTTATTAGTCTCGAGTAAAGGAATTAAGATCCGGTTCGAGCCAAATCGAAAATCTCACTTTCGTGCTATACATTTCAGAATCGGAGACTTTCGATCGAGCTCAAACACTATAATCAATTCCTATGAGCGGATCTAGGCTTATACTTGTTAGATCTATTAAACGACACGCTAAAAATTGAATCTTTACAAAAAATGCGGAATTAAAGATTATACCTTTGAAGCGTGTCCCTTAGCGAATAAGAAAAATCCAAGCTTTAGTGCAAAGATCCACTAGAATTCCCTCGAATGTTTCCAAACAAACCCTGAAATTGAGTGGGCAATTAGTTACCGAGTAGATCTATCGAAGATCAAGAAAACCCACAAGAAACCCGCCTCGAAAAAGTTCAAAAACTGCCCAAAGCTAAAATCCTGGAGCGCCGCGAGAACCCAGCTGCGCCGCCGCGAATTCCCTGCCAGACTACCACGAATGATTGCCAGGAGAGCCGTGATCTACACGCGAAAGGTCACGAATCAGCGCGCTGCACCACTGGAAATGGTCCGCCGGAAAACAGATCCGATCATCTGAATCACGGACACCGGGCAACACTATCTCGCCAGAAAATGAAAAGATCACCGGGATTCTTTGGGGCTGAACTTTTTCGAGGAAAGAGGGATCTAAAACCGACTTCGAGAAAGATCTTCAACGAATAAGATGAAGTTCTCTCTCTAGGCTTCTCATTCTCTCTTTAAGGCAAGACTTGCCTCAAAAGTTTCTTATGTCTTGAATGTCAAGACTTAATATATTTATAGGAGCTTCAAGGGAGACCTAGTGGGCTTTTGAAATGGGCCTTACTAATTGAATTTAATTGACTTTCTTAGTCTTCACTAGACTAGTCAATACTTAATTAGACCAAGGATTATTTATTCGATACTTCGTCAATTAAATACCAATCGACCCAAGGATTATTTCGTAACCCACTTTGTCAATTAAATATTAATTAACCCAAGGATAAATATTTATTTAATCCACTTTTCCAATTAATCCAATTCATAATTAATCGTACCACTAACGGATTAATTATGGAACTACCTCTTAAAAACAAAATTAATTCGTGCACACTTTAATTATTCTTTTATCTCCACACGTTAAAGATATAGTGCTCATCAATTTATTAATTTATTGACAAATAAATTAATCGACTTCTTGTTATCCGAGATTAGTACCACTCAACCTTATTATTATATCGGACATAAATCTACCGGCCGGGTATAATAATCCTTACGAGCTTATCTCGGGAACACCATCACCCGGACACACCGGTACATGGTTTCTTTTCGACAAGCAACGGCACAATAAGAATTCAAACACGTATACCCAACTTTCCGAAATCTAGGTCTCAATTGACCGCACCCTTTGGCAAATCAAGTACACTATGTCTAACTCTCATGCCTGCTCTAGTCTAGGGATTAAGAGATTAGAATATAAGGTTCGAATTAACTATGAAGATCAGTATAAGTTAATTCGATCCTAAATCGGTCCTGCTCAATATGCCCCGGGCACATCCGTATGAATCAATTAGTCTAGACAAACCAATTTCTAAATCATACAATAACCTAAATCGACAGTATGTCCAAACTGTCTCAGGTTCGAGCGTTATTTATATATCATAAATTTCACCAATGATAAGATCTACTATGTCACACCAAATACCTTATCATCTAGACATATGATATAAATGGACAATTTATAATACTGAAACACAATCGATATGTAACTGGAAAATAATTTTTCATACAAGCAAAGCTTTTCAGTATTCAAAACTAGCACCGAGGTCCTGCAGAACACAAAAATCTTTATAAAATTTGAAAAACACATTGGAATCTTTAGTCAGTTTCTTCACAGACAGTAAATTGTGCTTTGGCAGATATAACACAGACTTTAAGAATACATCATTTGATTAGAAAGTAAATCTAAACTAATTACCATATGGCTTGTGGCTCCACTGTCCACAATCCAAGAACACTTCTCAATCATCTCAGACACAGGAAAATCAAGATTAGAGGTAAAATTACTACCTGCAAAGTTATGAAGATGCACCAGATTCACTGCTTCAGGTCCTCTAATCAGCTTGCTGATCTCCTTTTGTACAGCAGCTGCAATGGTGGAATTCAAGTCTGCATGAGAAACATCAAGTTCATCCATAGGTGTTTCTACCAAGTGAGCTGCAGCTTGATGATCTCCATTTCTTTTCTTCTTTTCCCACCATTCAGGATACCCTTTCAATTTGAAGCAATTATCCATTGTGTGCCCTTTTTTCTTACAATGGTTACAGAACAGTAAGCTCTTGTCAACTTTTCTTTCACCCTTCTGCCTGTTGTCATCTTTTTTCCAAGCCTGATTATTATCATCTCTCTTCCATGTCTGATTTCTTACTATCATTCAACATTTTCCGAATTCATTGAAACAATTGAAGCAACTGATCGATTCTGCTCAGCCTTCAGAATCATCGCATACACCCTACTCATTGATGGAATAGGATCCATTATCAGAATTTGATTTCTCTCTATATCAAATGTATCATTCAATCCCATTAGAAATTCTATCACCCAGACTTCTTGATTGTTGTCTTCTAACTTTTTCTTGACTTCTTTAAGTGTTTCTTTAACTCATTGCATGAAATGCACATTTCTCATTTCTCCAGCCATGAAACACATTATACTAGAATAATCCATCTCAGGCTTCAGTTGTTCAATCTGATCCCTTAATTCTTTCAGACGACCATAATACTATGTTACAATGGAATATTCTTGCCTAACCACAACCTTTTCTCTCTTTAATTAAAACAAGACTGACTGATTAGAAGTACCAAACCTTTCAGAAATTTCATTCCAAAGATCTGTTGCATTGTTGATATAGATGAATTGATTAACAAGATTTCTTGATATGGTACATTTAATCCAGGAGATCACCACACTGTTAACTTGAATCCACTTCCGATACTAAGAAGTATTCTCTGCTGGCATTTCACAAGAACCGTCCACAAACCTCATCTTGTTTTCGCCAAGAGAGCTGTAACCACCTCATTTCTTCAGGTTCGATAATTGCTTTCATCAAGCACAGCCAGAGTCAATAGGATGCCAGGATGATCTTATCCATGAAGAGATAACTCTTCTTCATATTCTTCATTAGTTATCCTTCACACCCTTTCAGGCATTAAATCAAGCACCTCTCGGTTATAAGTTTCTTCTTCTTCCATTCAATCAATCGATGACTATTGATTGAATCTTGACTGTGGAAACGAATGAGAACGTTCACTAACGCTTTGATACCATGATAAAAAAACTGATGTGCTAAAAAACAACACTAATAAAAACCTTCTTTTAGCACACTTAAGGACCACAAATCTTATCGTGTAATAGAGAAGGGTATCGAATCCACAGAGAACATAGAAATCTTGTGTATCTAATTAAAATGACAACATGCAAGATGCAGATATTGAAATGGATTTGGTTTGATAAAAAAAAACAAATAAAATTCAGAAAATAAATTGATTGATGTTTGAGCGGTGTTTTAATCGCATTCACTGTCTTCTAGTATTTATCAAGCATTGGTTTCAGTATTTCTTTTCAGACCTTAAGCTTAAATGGCTGACACGATCCAATTTTCATATTATACAAGGAAACTGCCAAAAAGATCATAAACTTACTCAAGATTCAATTTCCAAAAGAGGAAACTGCCAACAAGAAAATATGTTTACTCAAGATTCAATCTCTAGTAATATAATAGCCAAATCGCCAAAAGTCGACCAAGCCCAGATCACCCAAAAAACCATTACACCAAACATAATAAATCAAAGGAATTCAGATACACTACACAATAGAAGCATAAACAATACAAGATTCAGCTGGTTCACCTGTGCTTCAACGGTCTGTCACCTCGTAATAGCAGAAGTGCCTCATCGAGCTGAAAAAAAAGAACTACAGAACAACTCCAACAAGTGCAAATGCACCGATTCCACCTAGGATTGCCAGATCCGGGATTAAACCGCCATGAACTGCTTAGAACCGCAAGGTTCTAAGATGAATCACCATATCCAAATGAAACCCTAGCTACCCAAGAACAAGCAGAGCAGTAGGCCCAAAATGGAATAGAACAAAGCAAAAAGTTACCAACAGAATTTGTCTTTCAACAATTTACACTACTCAGCATTCTAGGGTTGCAAATAACTTAAATAGCAGGGGTACAACAGTCTTTTCAGCACTAATGCCCCTTTCAAAATGCTTAATGTACTTCCAGCAATAACCCTTTTGCCTAATTGCATCAATTCAGAACTTTATGACCTCATTTGAGTTGAAAATGTGATACAACCGAACCTTAACCTGCATTTCCAACAAAGCACATTATAAGCTTGAAAAGTACACAAGAGTGATCAAAACTCTATCTAATTTTAATAAAATTCTATGGAAAATACTATGAAAATTGATGTAACTTAGGGTTACATCACTCCCCCACACTAAATTCTTGTTTGTCCTCAAGCAAGGTCATTAAGAACCAAAGGAAATTTATGATAGCCAATCACAATTCTGACTCCAGTATTTTAAAGTTCCTAAACATCCCAGTTAAAACAGAGTAAGCAGCATACATACATACCCTAGTTCAATCACCACATGAAAATTCAGCTATAGATGAACAAATTGGTTGAAGCATTTACTAGTTCAAGTATTCTCACTAGTTAGCCCTAGAGAGCTCCCCTCCTTTCAGGTTCTGTATACATTTAAGGTGACTCTCATACTTGTGCCAAATTGATGCAGCCATAGGCTTAAGATAGAATCACACCCCCACACTAATCCTGGCACGAGGCATTGATCCATAGGTTTTTGGCCCAGGGTGATGGTTCAGGTTAGATGAAAGTCAAGGCTGGAATGCTGAAGCTAAAATCCTTAGTACTTAATCTGATTCCAGTTCATATTCATTTACCAACTTCGGATCTTACTATTTACTAAGGGTACATGGTTTAGACATCCCTCACTTCCTCATAAGGTAGTTTTTTTAACACAAACTGAAGGTTCAGGGCTTAAAAACCACTCACTTATTCTTCTTAATTAATTACATTTATGAACTACTCACTGCCTTTAATTTCTAAGGATCCAATTCCTAATCATTTTAATCTACCAGAACCAGAATTAAGCACTTTAGGGGAAAATTAACAAAAGGTGATCATGTACAGAATTAAATGAGAATAAGCTACTATAAGGTTTAGCAAGAATAAGGCTTAGGCTCGACTGGTTACTCCTAAAGGTCATATTTCCTTGGCTGGCCAAAACAAGAGAATAGGGTATTAATGCCTATCTCATTTCAACAACTCATGCCAGAATCAGCAAGCAACATTCATAATGCCTCAAATTCTGGATTCTCAATCCAACACAAGTTATTCACACAATCAAATGGGAAAGCAAGCACAACAATACTTACTATAGGCTCAATTACTCACTCACAGTAATAATGCTTAATACTTTGAGCTAACACATACTCAATCAATTGTTTTATAAATATCACAGTTCATCTAAAGAGATCCAGGGTATCAAATGCACAATACTTGCTAAAAGATAGATGTTTAGAATTTTTAGAATCATTTGTATAAAACACTACTGGAGTCTCCAGAATTTCAAGCATAGGATTGGCTGAGAAAATTCCAAAATCAGTGGTTTAAAAGAATTTACCTGGGAGCATGAAGAAGATTTGTTGCAATTGAACTCTCTTTTCTTACTAGAGGAATAACAATGAATACCAATGAATTTCAAAGACTGGCACCCGATTAACCCTTCACAGAAGTGTAGATTGACTGCCTACTTAGCATTAATTTATCTACATATATAAACTAATATTAGATACTGCATATTAAGGAGATTGACTAAAGGTTTCGTTCTCATTAAAGGACTGCTCTTCATCATCAGAGTCTTGATTGGGTGCAAAATTAGTCAGAATAGCCCTGAAATCTCTTCTCAACTGTCAAATATTTGCTCGTATTGTAACTACAGCTGTTGGAATTGACTGTGGCATAACCAAAATGTCTTGATATTCGAAGAATAATCCTTCAACCTTACCTTTCTTAGTTATTAACAATCCAGAATCATCACCGAAGGTTCCTATCATCAGTTCAAAGCTATCACCTCTTTCCACAGCTGTTCTAGCTTGTACAGCCAATTCCCAATGCAATGTCGGGAAAGGGATGAAATTATCCACATAAGTTCCCCGAAGTACTTCATGCTGACAAATAACGGTGACAATGAAACTTTAAACACTGCTGCCTATATTTAATTCTTGGCCGTTGATAAGCAGAATCACAAGCTGAAGTTGCAGTTTCTGGACCTCATTGCCTCCATTCACAGGTGTGGGTGCCAAACTATGTCGTACAAAAGTGTACATTAACTTAGCTTTAAGGCTTAATTCATGAAAAACAATTTGCTCTCATTGATCTATGTTTATTTGCACACCCTGCCTTAAAATTCTTCTCATATGCTTCAGTAAAGGGACAAATTCTTCAACTTGATCTTTGGTCCATGCCTCTGAACTGGATGCTGTTCCAAAAAGGTGTTGATCACTTCACAGTCTAAATGCGTGCGCATTAATCTCAATGGAAAATATCTGAGAGGTCTGTTCAGATGGGCTGATGTATAAAGCTCCAGGACCATAGTGAGGTTTACCCTTCTGCATGTAGGTGCCAACTTAGCGAGCCCTTTATGCTTCAAGTAATCTCTGAATAAACGGTTTTCTCTAACTGCTACCTGATCCACCGAGACTTGAGCTTCCAAAGTACCAGGTTGTCATCAAATTCTTTCACTCCCTTCCTATATAGTCTTGAGAATGCCATTGACTCTTTGACTATAACAAATTACCTGCATGACAAAAATTATATTGAGATTAAGCAACATTTATCTCTTAGTTCTAGAAATAAGTCAACAAAAATATTAATCAAAAGTGCATACTCTATCTAGTCTACAACTACATATTAAAATTATTTACATGCATAAAAAAGTAAGGTAAGCCCTTTATCCCTTATTAAGTGGCTTAAGTTCAATTTGATTGGGTTTTTGTGTTTCCTTAATGGTGTCAATCGTGTCATCTTGAATAACATTACACTATTTTTTTGCCAAAAATTTCTATCCTTAGACTCCACATAATATTTAACCCTGTGACCATTGACTTCAAACTCTTCTCCACTTTGTTCATCCTTCAAGCACAACATTCCAAAGGGGTATACTTTCAAAATTATATACGGTCCCATCCACTTAGACTTCAACTTCCCAGGAAAGAGTTTCAGTCTTGATTGGAAAACCAACCCCTTTTGGCCCTCCTTAAAAATTCGATGGTGGATACCCTTGTCATGGATCATTTTCTTTCTGTCTTTATAAATCTCAGTGTTCTCATAGGCATCCAGACGCAATTCTTCAAGCTCAGTCAACTCTAGTACCCTACGCTGTCCAGCTGCAGTACCCTACGCTGTCCAGCTGCATCAGAATCCAAATTGACTACTTTAAGTGCCCACCATGCCTTTTGAGTAATTTCAACTGGCAAATGGCATTCCTTCCCATACAATAATTTAAAAGGTGATGTTCCAATAGGTGTCTTAAAAGCAGTACGATTTGCTTATAAGGCATTCTCCAGATATTGCACCCAATCTTTACGATTTGGTTTCACCACATTTTCCAAAAAAAAATTTTATTTCCTTGTTGGTTACCTCTGTCTGACCGTTTGTCTGGGGATGATAGGGGGTTGAAACTTTGTGCACCACCCCATACTTACGGAGCAAATTCCTAATGATCCCATTACAAAAATTACTACCTCTATCACTAACAATCACCTTGGGTGTCCCAAATCTGGCAACTATATTCTTTTTTCAAGAATTTTTTTTACTGTTAATGCATCACTCTTCTTGCAAGGAATAGCCTCCACCCATTTAGTGACATATTCCACAACTACTAAGATATAGTTGTGCCTCTCGGATGAAGGGAAGGGTCCCATGAAATCAATCCCTCAGACTTCAAACAAGTCTACAGGTTGATTTTTCTGTTGTGGCATTTCATGTTTCCAGGTAATTCCCCCGACCCTCTGACATCTATCATATGTAGCGATAAAAGCTGCTGAATTCTTAAAAAGGGTTGGCCAAAAAAACCCTGATTGAAGCACTTTGAATGCTGTCACTTCACTTCACTCCAAAATGTCCACCATAGAGTGAATCATGACACCTTTTCAGAATTTCTTTTTGTTCAATTTCTGCTACACACCTTCTAATCAACTCGTCTTTACATCTTTTAAACAAGTGTGGATCATCTCAATAATAATTATGCACATCGTGCAGAAATTTCTGTTTCTTTCGGTAAGATAACTCCCCAGGGACGATTTTTGACACCACAAAATTAGCGTAATCGCTCTACCAAGGCAATGAGGCTGCTGATTGCACAAACAACACCCTTTCGTACGGAAAGTCTTCCTTAATTGATATTGTACCTTCTTGCCCAGTGTCTGTATGTTCCAATCGTGACAAATTATCTACTACTTGATTCTCAACTTCTTTTCGATTCTTGATTTCAATATCGAATCCCTGCAGCAAAAGTATCCATCTAATCAATCTAGGCTTGGTATCTTTTTTTTAAGAGGTATTTAAGGGCTACATGATCAGTGCGAACTATCACCTTAACTCCCATGAGATATGAATGAAATTTATCAAATCCATAAACCATAGCCAGCAACTCTCTCTCAGTGGTAGTATAGTTCTTCTGTGCTCTATTCAGGAGTCAATTGGCATAATGAATGACATGCAACACCTTATCTCTTCTTTGCCCCAATACTACTCCAATATCTGTATCGCTTGTGTCACACATCAATTCAAAGGGCTTATGCCAATTCGGAACAACCACCATAGGGGCAGAAATCGACCTTCTTTTTAACTCTTCATAGGCATGCTCACATTCTTGATCAAACATGAACTCGGCATCCTTTTCGAGTAATGAGCACAAGGGACAGGCTATTTCTGAAAAATCCTTAATAAAACTCCTATAAAAACCTGCATACCCCAAAAAACTTCTAACTCCCTTGACATTGCTGGGAGCAAGCAGCTTGTCACTAACCTCAACTTTTGCCTTGTCAACTTCCATTCCCTTCTTAGAGACTTTGTGCCCCAGAACAATGCCTTCAGTAACCATAAAATGGCATTTTTCCCAATTTAGCTATTTTTCTACACACCTCTTCAAAACCAACTCCAAATGTGCTAAACACACATCATAAGAATTGCCAAAAACTGAGAAGTCATCCATAAACACTTCCATGATATTACTATTGAGATCATCAAATATGGCCACCATACATCGTTAGAATGTTACTGGTGCGTTGTATAATCCAAAAGGCATTCTCCTCCTGATTCGCATGTAAAAGTTGTTTTCTCTTTGTCCCCTGCATGTATAGCAATTTGGTTGTACCCAGAGTATCCATCCAAGAAACAGTAGTACTCATGTCCAGCAACCCGATCTAACATTTGATCCATGGATGGTAAGGGAAAATATTCTTTATGTGTTGCTTTAGTGAGTTTCCGATAATCGATGCATACTCTCCATGAGTTAACCAATCGTGTTGCAAGATGCTCCTCCTTATCACTTTTCACCACTGTGATCTCCCTTTTTTTTCGTACATAGTGGACCGGGCTCACCCAATTACTATTCCCAATGGGGTAAATGATACCTGCATCCAACCATTTTACTACCTCCTTATGAACTACTTTGTTCATCACAGGGTTATACCTTCTCTGATTCTGTCTGACTGCCCTAGCTGACACATCAACGTCAATTTTATGAGTACAAATATCCAGAAAAATTCCATTGATATCATCTAACGACCATCCCAGGGCTCCTTTATTTTCCATCAACATCTTTAGCGATTTCAATTCTTGCTCAACTGTCAGCTTGGCTGAGATTATAACAGGGAACAGATGCTGCTTACCTAAATATGCATACTTCAAATGCGGAGGTAGTGGCTTAAGATATGGGATCTCTCTCTCTCTCTCTTCCTATAGTAGGGTACTCTACATCATCAGTAATCCCATTCACTATATAACACCGAACTATATTTTCTAACTCCAACATTATCCACAGATCCTCTGTGTCAAACTCACTCTTACTTGCACATGTTTTCCTATGTTATTTTAGGCTTTACTATTTTCTCCTGATCAACAAGTATGCAACCTTCAATTATGTCTTCTGTCTCAAAATCATCAATTTTTTTGAGTTAGGTGGTTAACCATTTTTCCTGTTCAACTGTTTCTGGCAGTACGGTTATTCGCCCCAATTTTTTTATCTCATTCCCTGTTGGGCTCCTGGGTCTCAGCTTCTTACCTTCTGATTCCTTTTCAACCTGCTGATTCCGGTTTGCATTTTCCAACATGACAAGAAGCTGACACATCTTTCCCATTGCATCATGCATTTCATTCTTTATCTCACACATCCCCTTAGCCATTTCTGTAAATTTTCCCAACCTCGGGGTTACTCTAGTCCGTATCCTCATTAGGTTCGAACCTTTCACATGGCCTGCATTATGAACTACTGGATACATAGACATTGAATAGTCTTGAATCTTAGGAATGGCATCCACTTTAAATACTGCTTCTATCGATGCTATAGTCTCATTAGATTCCCATGTTTGATTTCTCTGTATTCTATATACTTTTGAATCTTGCACACTCAATAATCTAGATTAAACACACAAAAGCCACAGTGTTCCCTGGCAACGGTGCCAAAAAGTGACGTGCTCAAAAACAACACTAATAAAAACCTTCTTTTAGCACACTTAAGGACCACAAATCCTATCGTGTAGTACAGAAGGGTATCGAATCCACAGGAAACACAGGAAGCTTGTGTATCTAATTAGAATGAAACCATGCAAGATGCAGAGATTGAAATGGATTTGGTTTGATAAAACAAAAAATAAAATAAATTGATTGATGTTTGAGCGGTGGTTTAGTCTCCTTCACTGTCTTCTGGTATTTATCATGCATTGGTTTCACTATTTCTTTTCAGACCATAGGCTTAAGTGGCTGACAAGATCCAATTTTCATATTACACAAGGAAACCTCCAACAAGATCATAAACTTACTCAAGATTCAATTCCCAAAAGAGGAAACCGCCAACAAGAAAACAAGTTTACTCAAGATTTAATCTCCAGTAGTATAATAGCCAAATCGTCAAAAGTCGGCGAACCCCAGATCACCCAGAAAACCATTACACTAATACATAATAAATCAAAGGGATTCAGATACACTACACAATAGGAGCATAAACAATACAAGATTCAGATATAAGATGGGGCGTGCCGCGCGCGCATGGAATTTGTTGGCCCTACTGCGCGGTATCCAGCGTTCAATGCTGTGCTACAGTGCGGCAAAATAGCACTACTGTGGCACTGCTTATGCGTGTCGCTTGCAATGTCTCTCGGTGAATTGTCGCCGGTGCCGTCCGGTACCCCGTGCAATCTTCGGTCTTCTGCTCCCTTTCATTATTACATATTTTCCTAACTACAAGGTTAAATCTTTCTAGGAAAATAAAAACGAAAATTACATAGAAAAAAAATTCTACTACAGATTTAATCTAATCTTACATGGCTTCCAGCATTCATAAAAAAAAAAAAAACAATCATGACATGTACTGAGGTTTAATTAAAAAATGTACAAACGCAACCGTAGTAGCCGGGATAACTAAACCACCTGCAATCAAAACCGTGTAATAAATCGAACAAGCACAAAGCCAAAACCATAGGGCTGATACCAAATGAAAGGTTATCTGCCTTGGCCTGGTCAAAAATTTACTTTCGTGCTACGCATTCCAGAATCGAAACTCTTGACCAGGCCTAAACTCTAGCACAATTACGATTCCAACCCTTTCTTAAAATGAAAAGATTATATGCTTGAGCCTAGCCAGAAACTCACTTTAAATGCTACGCATTCCAGAATCGAAATCTCTGGCCAGGCCTAGACGCTAGCACAATCGTTATTCCAACCCTTGCTTGAAATAACATTGCACAGGATCTTGGTATGTACTTATTCGATTTATCATGCAACAAATAAATTCTTAATTAAAAGCGGAAGAATAAGAATTACCTATTGAAGTGTTTACTCAGGTGATTCTCTTGTATGCCTCAAGACTTTGTTCATATGTTGTGTGAGCAACAATCTTGTTGGAGTTGAATAAATAAGATATGCTTGTGTTGTACTTTTTCCCAGTAATATATCAATTTATGTTTTGGTTATATCTTGTTGTGCATTAATTGTCCATATATTATGTAGTTAGATGATGAGGTGTCTTCTGTGACACAGTAGATCTCATCATTGGTTGAAAGACATAATATATAAATGAGGTTCGTAACCGAGACAGCTTTGGACAAACTGTCGGTTTAGTTTATTATGTGATTCGGATAATTGGTTTGTCTAAACTAATTGAATCATATAGATATGCCCGGGGCGTATTGAACTTGACCTTTAAGAATGATTTGTCTTGTACTGATTTAATAGACAAATCATTCTTGGTATTCTATCTCTTAATCCCTAGACTCGAGCGGGCATGAGGATTAGACATAGTGTACTTTGATCTGCCAAAGGGTGAGGTCAATTGTGGCCAATAGTCTAGATAGGTTGGGTGCACGTGTTTAGTTACTTGGTGTGCTGCTGCTTGTCGAAAGGAAACCATGTACCGGTGCGTCCGGGGTGATGGTGCTTCTGAGATGAGCTCGTAAAGTTTATTATACTAAACCCGGCCGGTGGACTTACGTCCGGTATAGTAAAAAGGTCGAGTGGTACTAGTCTCAGAATTAAAGAGATTAATTAATTAATTTCTCAGTCAATTAATATATTAACGAGCACTATATTTTTGATGTGGGGAGATTATGAATATAATTTAATTAAGTTGTTCCGGAAGTAATTCTGGTGTAGGTTGGTAGTGCCAGGTGCAGCGGTGCTAGAGTTTTCTAGCAGGTGGATTGTGGTGATTGGTAGATCAATTGGCTTCTAGTTCATTGCCCACACAATGTGAAGTCAAATTCTTGAGGCATACGAGAGAATCACCTGAGAGCACACTTCAAAGGTATTTTTCTAAGGTTCTGCTTTTAATTAGAAATTTTTGTTGCGTGGTAAATCGAGCAAGTGCGAACCCAGATCCTATGTGTCAATCTATCAAATCTAACGAGCAATCGATCAGCTAATCACCATAATCCACTTGCCGGAAAATTCTGCAGCTCATCGCCGCCTAAATTTCAACCGCCGCCGCCGTCGGATTTCTTCTTCCATCGCTGCCTGCCGGAATTAACCACTGACCACCGACTGGAACAATAACCGGCCGCCTGAGATTATGCCAAAGGGAGAAAAACGTTTTCTCTCTCTAAGTTTTCTTGTCTTGAAAACTTATGAATTGTATGTTGTGCAATAGCTAATCCCTTGTCTATATATAGAGTTACAAGAGAGACCCCAAGTGGGTTTAGGATTGGCCTTCCTACTGGGTTTCTGTTTCCTTCAATCATATTCCTGGACTGATACACACCCAACTGATACAGGGATTCACTTATCCCCAATCTAGTTTCTGGTATGATTCACAACCAACTAAACACAATGATTAATTAATTACTTAATTAATTCAATCTACCTTTGTCAATAACCCAATACATAATTAATCGTACCACTAAAGGATTAATTATGGCACTACCATCCTACACCAGAATTGCTTCCGGAACACCTTAATTAATTTATTCTTAATCTCCCCACATCAAAGATATAGTGCTCGTTAATTCATTAATTTACTGATAAATTAATTAATTAACTTCTTTAATTCCGAGACTAGTACCACTCGACCATTTTACTATACCCGATATAAGTCCACCGGCTGGGTTTAGTATAATAAACATAACGAGCTTATCTCGGGAGCACCATCACCCCGGATGCACCGGTACATGGTTTCCTTTCGAAAACCAGCAGCACACCAAGTAACTAAACATGCGCACCCAACCTACCGAGACTATTGGCCACAATTGACCTCACTCATTGGCAGATCAAAGTACACTATGTCTAATCCTCATGCCCGCTCGAGTCTAGGGATTAAGAGATAGAATACTAAGAACGATTTGTCTATTAAATCAGTACAAGACAAATCATTCTAAATGGTCAAGTTCAATACGCCCCGGGTATATCTACATGATTCAATTAGTTTAGACAAACCAATTATCCGAATCACATAATAACCTAAACCGACAGTTTGTCCAAAGCTATTTCGGTTACGAACCTCATTTATATATTATGTCTTTTAACTAATGATGAGATCTACTGTGTCACACAAGACACCTCATCATCTAACTACATAATATAAATGGACAAATAATGCACAGTAAAATTTAACCAAAACATAAATTGATATATTAACTGGGAAAATGTACAATACAAGCATAGCTTATGTGTTCAACTCTAACAATCTCCCACTAATACTTAAGTTGTGCTTTAAGTATACAACTCCATTCAACTCCTATACACTCTGCTACTATATTTCTAGAAAAAACTGCCATGGTTCTCCTAAGTATCTAATCCATATGCCCTCCACGTGAGCCTCAAAGACTTTTGAAGTCAATGTCTTCGTGAATGGATCTGCAAGGTTATCTTCTGATGCTATCTTAGCCAAGACCACGTCTTCCCTCTTTACAATATCTCGTATAATGCGGTCCTTGCGCATTATGTGTTTACACGCCTTGTGGGCTCGTGGTTCCTTCTAATTTGCTACTGTACCATTGTTATCACAATACACTATGATAGACTTCTGCAAACCAGGAATCACATCTAAGTCCACTAGGAAGTTCTTCAGTCACACTGCTTCCTTCGCTGCCTCTGATGCGGCAACGTATTCAGCCTCCATGGTAGAATCCACCACTCATTTCTGCTTGACACTCCGCCAAACTATGGCTCCACCTCCCTGTTGGAGTTGAATACATAAGCTATGCTTGTATTGTACATTTTCCCAGTTAATATATCGATTTATGTTTTGATTATATCTTGTTGTGCATGATTTGTCCATTTATATTATGTAGTTAGATGATGAGGTGTCTTGTGTGACACAGTAGATCTCATCATTGGTTGAAAGACATAATATATAAATGAGGTTCGTAACCGAGACAGCTTTGGACAAACTGTCGGTTTATGTTATTATATGATTCGGACAATTGGTTTGTCTAAACTAATGGAATCATATAGATATGCCCAGGGCGTATTGAACTTGACCCTTTAGGAATGATTTGTCTTGTACTGATTTAATAGACAAATCATTCTTGGTATTCTATCTCTTAATCCATAGACTCGAGCGGGCATGAGGATTAGACATAGTGTACTTTGATCTGCCAATGGGGGAGGTCAATTGTGGCCAATAGTCTCGGTAGGTTGGGTGCGCGTGTTTAGTTACTTGGTGTGCAGCTGCTTGTCGAAAGGAAACCATGTACCAGTGCGTCCGGGGTGATGGTGCTCCCGAGATAAGCTCGTAAAGTTTATTATACTAAACCCGGCCGGTGGACTTATGTCCGGTATAGTAAAAAGGTCTAGTGATACTAGTCTCAGAATTAAAGAGGTTAATTAATTAATTTATCAGTAAATTAATATATTAACGAGCACTATATCTTTAATGTGGGAAGATTATGAATAAATTAATTAAGTTGTTCTGGAAGCAATTCTTGTGTAGGATGGTAGTGCCATAATTAATCCGTTAGTGGTACGATTAATTATGTATTGGGTTATTGACAAATGTAGATTTAATTAATTAAGCAATTAATTAATCCTTGTGTCAGTTGGTTGTGAATCATACCAGGAACTGGATTGGGGATAAGTGAATCCCTGTATCAATTGGTTATGAATCATACCAGGAACTGGATTGGGATAAGTGAATCCCTGTATCAGTTGGATGTGTATCAGTCCAGAAACAGGTTTGAAGGAAACAGAAACCCAGTAGGAAAGCCAATCCTAAACCAACTTGGGATCTCTCTTGTAACTCTATATATAGACAAGGGATTAGCTATTCAAAATATACAATTCATAAGTTTTCAAGACAAGAAAACTAAAGAGAGAAAACGTTTTTCTCCCTCTAGCATAATCTCAGGCTGCTGGTTATTGTCCCAGGTGGTTGTCGGTGGTTAATTCCGCCAGGCGGCGGTGGTAGGAAAATCCGGCTGCGGCGGCGGCGGTTGAAATTCAGGCGACGACGAGCAGCAGAATTTTTTCGACAGGTGGATTGTGGTGATTAGCTGATCAAATTGCTAGTTAGATTGCTACCTACACAGCATACAAGCAAAGTCTTGAGGCATACAAGATAATCACCTGAGTGAACGCTTCAATAGGTAATTCTTATGTTTTCGCTTTAATTAAGAATTTTTGTTGCGTGGTAAATCGAATGAGTGCAAACCCAGATCCTGCGCAATGTTATTTCAAAAGGGTTGGAATAGCGATTGCACTAGCGTCTAGGCCTGGCCAGAGATTCCGATTCTGGAATGCGTAGCACGAAAGTGAGTTTCTGGCTAGGCCCGGGCAGATAATCTTTCAATTGGTATCAGAGCCTGGTTTTGGGTTTTGTGCTTGTTTGATTATTACATGGTTTTATTTGCTGGTGGTTAAGAAATCCCGACAATTATGGTTACGTTTGTATGGGTTTTAATTAAACTCCGGGACATGCCCGAATTTAATTTTATTATGAATATTTGTAATAGTATAACCACGTGCTGGAAGCCGTGTAAGATTAGATCAAATCTGTAGTACGATTTTTTCTATGTAATTTTGATTATTTAATTTTCTTAGAAAGCCTTGTAGTAGGAGAATTAATTTTTTGTAATCGAAGGTGTTATGGTGGGCGACTTGAATTCGTGGGTTTTGGGTTATCGTTAATTCGTAGAAACCCAGGGAAACCCAAAACGAATTGCAAGAAGACCAAATAATGTGGGAAAAAGCAAAGGAAGGATCGAAGGCAAGAGGCGGCGTAGGCAAAAAATCGCCGGCAGAATTCGCCGGCCGGCAGCGGTGCAGCTACCGCCTCACAGCGTAGCAACTGCTGCACAGAAGCGCGCGGCCCATGTGGGCAGCGCGCGCGGCGCGCCTTTTAGGTGTGCCACTCGTGCGGCCCATTCGGGTCACGTTTTGGCCTATTTTTCCTCCAGTTTTCATTTTTTGAAGTTCAAGACTCTTTCCATCAAGTTACGTGACGGGACACGAGATCAAGGCAGAAGATGGAAGCAATTAAAATCATAATAGTCGGGAAATTTAATTTTCGCATTTATTTCTTGTATTTATTGTTTTAATTTTTGTGCTTCAATTTTTGTGTTGTATTTTAGATGCATGATTTTAAAGCATGATGGTTTTATGGTTGCATATAACTTAAGGTTAGTTAATTGCATGTTAAAACCGGAAAAACCCTCAATTTGGAAATCTAAGTGGGAGCGGGTTGGTTTAATATCCCCACATCCACCATTACGAGTTCATATGTGATGTGAGTGGGTTTGCGCGTTGGCATTAGGGCCTTCCTCCATTCGGATGAGTCCGACCCCGAGATCGCTAGATTATGAATTTCTGAGTAAGATGATTAGAGTAAGTTTAACCAGGAGAAATGCGATACCCTCTCCATCTGAGGCGCACTATCCTGAGGTAACAAATTCAAAAGTCACATAATAGCACACACTTAGTGTACGATCTGCAGTATTCCTCCATCGAGGTTACGCTGCTTATTTGTACAGCTAAAAGCACCGACTATTAGCTACATTGATCAATAGATCGTTTGGTCAGATAGTGTAGTTAATGAACATGGTTCTTTTCAAACGAATGTGGGTTAGCATAAACGTCCACACTACATGGCTTGCGAGAATCCCGGTGAATGAGATGTTAATGGATCAAGATTATTGTTTTGAAGGAAGTCAATAATTGATAGAATTTCTTGTTTTTGAAATTCTAGGTTAGATAAATAAAACGTTGTCTGTTTAATTACAGTATTCAATATAGCATTCAACCCCTTGGCTACTATATTGAAAAACAACAAGTTAACTGGACCTAATTATGTCGATTGGAGTCGTAACTTGGACATTGTCCTTATGGCAGAGAGCACTCCTGTGGGAGATCATGTTATTGAAGTAATTAGTAACATCAACAAGGTTGAGGTAGTGGGAGGCGAAATCGTTGGTGAAACCAAAGTCGATATTGTCCTCCGGAGCTTGCTTCAAAGCTATGAGCATATTCGGTTGAACTACAACATAAGTAAGATGTTGTGTACTTCATCCGAGCTCTTGGCAGAGTTGGTGGTGGCTAAAAGTCTTCTTCAAGAGAAGAAACGAGCTTTAGTCGCAGGCAAAGCTTCAGAATCTTCTTCTGAGCCTGAGGCTAGAAAGAAGAAAAGAAAGATTGAGGGAATAGCTCAAAAGGCACAGATTGCACCTAAGCCAGATATTGCAAAGAAGAAGTCGAAAGACAAGTGCTTCAAGTGCAATAAGACGGGACATTGGAAATCGGATTGTCCAAAGCTTATAAGTACGATAGTTTTTGCCTTAATTACTGAGACATATTTAGCGGCGATTCCCACAGATACTTGGTGTGTGGATTCAGGTCCAACTGACCATGTTTGTAATTCTTTGCAAGGGTTCCAACTGACCCGGAAGCTTAAAGAGGACGAACTGGACATCTACATGGGTGACACTACAAGAGTGTCAGTAGAAGCAGTGGGAGTTGTCAATTTATTTTTCAAAAATTGTAATTCAGAATTAGTAAATTGTCTTTATGTACCGAGTTTTAGAAAGAACCTAATTTCGGTTTCTAAACTCTTGAAGAACGGTTATAAGTTCATTTTTTCTGATGACTCTGTATTTATTAGAAGAAATGAAAAAATTATTTGTTCTGGTTCATTGGCTGACAATTTATTTGTGGTTAATTCTAACTCCCCTGTTGTACAAAACATAGAAACAGATAGCTCTGTATCTAACATTAATAAGAGGAACAAACCTTCTGAAATGAATCAAACCTATCTTTGGCATCTCAGGCTAGGTCATATAAACCTTAATAGGATTCAGAGGTTAGTCAATGATGGACCTTTAGGTTCATTAGATATTGACAGTTATGCAACCTGCGAATCTTGCTTGGAGGGTAAGATGACCAAGAGACCTTTTAAAGCAAAAGGTTATAGAGCCAAGGAAGTACTAGAGTTAATTCATTCTGACTTGTGTGGACCAATGTCGGTCTAAGCACGAGATGGGTTCGAGTATTTCGTGACATTCACGGATGACTACTGAAGGTACGGGTACATTTAACTAATGCGTCACAAGTCCGAGTGCTTTGGCAAGTTCAAAGAGTTTCAGGCAGATGTGGAGAAGCATCATAGTAAGAGTATCAAGATACTACGATCATATCGTGGTAGGGAGTACCTGTCCCACGAATTTTGAGAATACCTCAGTGAGGTCAGAATTCAGTCTCAGTTGTCTGCACCTGGCACGCCACAGCAGAACGGTGTAGCAGAAAGAAGGAATCGAACTTTCATGGAAATGGTTAGGTCGATGATGAGCTATAGTGATTTGCCGAGTTCATTCTGGGGATATGCCTTGGAAACAGCGATGTATATTCTTAATCTCGTACCATCTAAAATCGTGCCTTCAACCCCAGTAGAGTTGTGGAACAGGCGAAAGCCGAGTCTAAGACTTCTCAAAATTCGGGGTTGCCCAGCACATGTGCTTAAGGCAAATGCGGCTAACTTAGATGCGAGAATTGAATTAATGCTGTTTGTAGGATATCCTAGGGGAACGAAAGCTGGTCTGTTTTATAGTCTTAAAGATCAGAAGGTGGTGGTTAGTACCAACGCTAGATTTTTAGAGGAAGACTATATTCTAGATCACAAGCCCAAGAGTAAGATAGTACTAGAAGAGCTTAGAAGACAAACTAATCCTGATGCACCAGCACAAGTAGATACACCACACACTGCACAAGAGATCACAAATAATGCGCATACACAGGTGGTACCTCGTCGTAGTGGGAGGGTTGTGAGATAGCCCGACAGGTTCATTGGTGTGGGAGAGGCCTCAGACCTAGTCCCAGGTGCGCCTGAACCTGACCCGGTTAACTACAATGAGGCTCTCCAAGATAAAGATGCAGAATCTTGGCGTAAGGCAATGATATCCGAGATGGGCCAATGGACCACAATCAAGTCTGGGAGCTTGTGGACCTGCCTGATGCGTTTAAGCCCATTGGATACAAGTGGGTCTACAAACGTAAGAGAGGACCTGACGGGAAGGTGGAAACCTTTAAAGCTAGGCTGGTGGCGAAGGGGTATACTCAGAAAGAGAGAATCGACTATGAGGAAACCTTCTCCCCGGTAGCCATGTTTAAGTCGATCCGGATTCTCTTGGCCATAGCTGCTCATTTGGATTATGAGATTTGACAGATGAATGTCAAGACAGCATTCCTAAACGGAAGTCTTGAGGAAACCATCTTCATGCGCCAACCAAAGGGATTCATTGAAAAAGGCCAAGAGCATAAGGTTTGCAGGCTTAAAAGGTCTATTTACAGACTTAAGCAGGCATCCAGATCTTGGAACATCCGGTTTGATGAGGTAATCCAATTTTACGGATTTAACTAGTGTCTGGATGAGCAATGTGTGTACCACAGACGTGATGGAAACTCAGTGGTGTTTCTTGTGTTTTACGTAGATGACATTCTATTGATTGGCAATAACAAGAAAGTGTTATCAGAAGTAAAGGCATGGCTGTCCAAGCAGTTTGATATGAAGGACTTAGGGGAAGCAGGACATATCCTTGGGATCAAGATAATTTGAGATCGTAGGAAACGTTCGTTAACGCTCTCCCAAGCTTCATACATAGATATGATTCTGACCCGTTTTAACATGCAGAACTCCAAAAAAGGTTTTTTACCTTTCAGACAAGGAGTGCATCTGTCTAAAGAACAGTCTCCCAAGACTGTTGAGGAGATAGAGGCCATGAAGACAATTCCTTATGCTTCAGCAGTAGGAAGTCTCCTGTATGCCATGTTGTGTACGAGACCTGATATCTGTTATGCCGTTGGCATTGTAAGCAGATATCAGAGTAACCCCGGGAAAGCTCACTGGGAGGCAGTAAAATGCATTCTCAAGTATTTGCGCAGAACGAGAGACCAAGTTCTAGTCTATCAGGCGCCTGAGTTGGTAACCCCGAGGTTACACAGATTCAGATTTCCAAGGCGACAGGGACAAGAGCAAGTCTACCTCAGGGTATGTGTTTACTCTAGGAGGTGGAGCCATAGTTTGGCGAAGTGTCAAGCAGAAATGCGTGGCGGACTCTACCATAGAGGCTGAGTACATTGCCGCATCAGAGGCAGCGAAAGAAGCAGTATAGCTCAAGAACTTCCTAGTGAACTTAGATGTGATTCCTGGTTTGTTAAAGTCTATCACGGTTTATTGTGATAACAACGGTGCAGTAGCAAACTCGAAGGAACCACGAGCCCACAAGGCGAGTAAACACATACAGCGCAAGTACCACCTGATACGAGAAATCGTAAAGAGGAAAGACGTGGTCATGGCTAAGATAGCATCAGAGGATAACCTTGCAGATCCGTTCATGAAGACATTAACCTCTAAAGTCTTTGAGGCTCACGTGGAGGGCATGGGGATCAGATATCTAGGAGAGCCATGATAGTTTTTCTAGATAGATAGCAGCGATTGTATAGGATTGTGTGTAGTTGTATACTTAAAGCACAGCTTAAGTATTAGTGGGAGATTATTGGAGTAGAATACATAAGCTATGCTTGTATTGTAAAGTTTCCCAGATTAATATATCGATTCGTGTTTTAGTTATATCTTGTTGTGCATATTTATGTCCATTTATACTATGTAAGTAGATGATGAGGTGTCTTGTGTGACACAGTAGATCTCATCATTGGTCGAAAGACATAGTATATAAATGAGATTCGTAATCGAGACAACTTTGGACAAACTGTCAGTTTAGGTTATTATGTGATTCAGATGATTGGTTTATCTAGACTAATTGAATCATGTAGATATGCCCGGGGCATATTTAACTTGACCTTTAGGAATGATTTGTCTTGTACTGATTTAATAGACAAATCGATCCTTGTATTCTATCTCTTAATCCCTAGACTCGAGCGGCCATGACGATTAGACATAGTGTACTTTGATCTGCCAAAGGGTGAGGTTAATTGTGGCCAATAATCTTGGTAGGTTGGGTGCACGTGTTTAGTTACTTGGTGTGCTGCTACTTGTCGAAAGGAAACCATGTACCGGTGCGTCCGGGGTGATTGTGCTCCCGAGATGAGCTCGAAATGTTTATTATACTAAACCCGGCCGGTAGACTTATGTCCGGTATAGTAAAAAGGTCGAGTGGTACTAGTCTCTGAATATTAAGAAGTTGATGAATTAATTTATCAGTAAATTAATGAATTAACGAGCACTATATCTTTGATGTGGGGAGATTATGAATATAATTTAATTAAGTTGTTTCGGAAGCAATTCTGGTGTAGGTTGGTAGTGTCATAATTAATCAGTTAGTGGTACGATTAATTATGTACTGGGTTGTTGACGAAGGTAGATTTAATTAATTAAGAAATTAATTAATCCTTATGTCAGTTGCTTGTGAATCATCCCAGGAACTGGATTGGGTTAAGTGAATCCCTGTTTCAGTTGGGTGTGATTCATACCAGGAGTTGGATTGGGAAGTGAATCCCTGTGACAGTTGGAAGTGTATCAGTCCAGGAACAGGATTGAAGGAAACATAATCCCAGTAGGAAGGTCAATCCTAAACCAACTTGGGGTCTCTCTTGTAACTCTATATATAGACAAGGGATCAGCCATTCAGAATACACAATTCAATAGATTCATAATTCAAGAATCTAGAGGGATAAAATTCTAGAGAGAGAAGATAATTTCTCAAGTATCAAAGTCAGATTTTATTGAGCATAGGCGGCTGGTTTTTCTATATACCTTGGCCAAAATTTTGCCTTGGTTTTGCTGGCCCAGTGTGTTGCTTTATCTCTCTCCAAGCAGTGCTTTTGCAGTACGTGCTAGGTGCAGAGGTGCTGGATTTTTCTGGCGGGTGGAGTTGTGGTGATTGGTAGATCAACTGACTTCTAGTTCGTTGCCCACACAACGTGAAGTCATAGTCTTGAGGTATACGAGAGAATCACCCAAGTCACGCTTCAAAGGTATTTTTCTATGGTTCCGCTTTAATTAGAAATTTTTGTTGCGTGGTAGATCGGGAAAGTGCGAACCCAGATCCTATGTGGCAAATCTTTCAGAGGCTGAATATGTTGCCGCATCAGAGGCAGCAAAGGAAGCAGTATGGCTCAAGAACTTCCTAGTGGACTTAGATGTGATTCCTGGTTTGCAGATGTCTATCACGGTATATTGTGATAACAACGGTGTAGTAGCAAACTCGAAGGAACCGCGAGCCAACAAGGCGAGTAAACACATACAGCGCAAGTACCACCTGATACGAGATATCGTAAAGAGGGAAGACGTGGTCGTGGCTAAGATAGCATCAGAGGATAACCTTGCAGATCCATTCACTAAGACATTGACTTCAAAAGTCTTTGAGGCTCACGTGGAGGGCATGTGGACCAGATACTTAGGAGAGTCATGACATTTTTCTAGAAATATTGTAGTAGAGTGTATAGGAGTTGAATGTAGTTGTATACTTAAAGCACAACTTAAGTATTAGTGGGAGATTGTTAGAGTTGAACGCATAAGCTATGCATGGGAATCAGATACTTAGGAGAGCCATGACAGTTTTTCTAGATATATAGTAGCAGAGTATGTAGGGGTTGTATGTAGATGTATACTTAAAGCACAGCTTAAGTATTAGTGGGAGATTGTTGGAGTTGAATACATAAGCTATGCTTGTATTGTACATTTTCCCAGTTAATAAATTGATTTATGATTTTGGTTATATCTTGTTGTGCATGATTTGTCCATTTATATTATGTAGTTAGTTGATGAGGTGTCTTGTGTGACACAGTAAATCTCATCATTGGTTGAAAGACATAATATATAAATAAGGTTCGTAACCAAGACAGCTTTGGACAAACTGTCGGTTTAGGTTATTATGTGATTCGGATAATTGGTTTGTCTAGACTAATTGAATCATATAGATATGCCCGGGGCGTATTGAACTTGACCCGTTAGGAATTATTTGTTTTGTACTGATTTAATAGACAAATCATTTTTGGTATTCTATCTCTTAATCCCTAGACTCGAGTGGGCATGAGGATTAGATATAGTGTACTTTGATCTGCCAATGGGTGAGGTCAATTGTGGCCAATAGTCTCGGTAGGTTGGGTACGCGTGTTTAGTTGCTTGGTGTGCAGCTGCTTGTCGAAAGGAAATCATGTACCGGTGCGTCCGGGTGATGGTGCTCCCGAGATGAGCTCGTAAAGTTTATTATACTAAACCCTGCTGGTGGACTTATGTCCGGAATAGTAAAAAGGTCGAGTGGTACTAGTCTCGGAATTAAAGATGTTAATTAATTAATTTATCAGTAAATTAATATATTAATGAGCACTATATCTTTAATGTGGGGAGATTATGAATAAATTAATTAAGTTATTCCGGAAGCAATTCTGGTGTAGGATGGTAGTGCCATAATTAATACGTTGTGGTATGATTAATTATGTATTGGCAGCGCGTATACCCTGTACACTGTGTACATGTACCTATTACTATATTTAGTATGTGTACAGCTGTCATGCGAAATAGGTAACAATGGAGATCAGATCAGGATTATATAGACATCAGATCAGCGAATAATTGACATCAGATAAACAGACTATATATATCAAATCAAAAATATAAAAGAAATCATACAGTAGAACTAAAACATACTTAACAAGGGAGATCACATCAGGATTATATAGACATCAGATCAGCGAATACTTGACATCAGATCAAAAGACTATAGATATCAGATCAAGAATATAAAAGAAATCATACAGTAGAACTAAAACATACTTAACAAGGGAGATCACATCAGGATTATATAGACATCAGATCAGCGAATACTTGACATCAGATCAAAAGACTATAGATATCAGATCAAGAATATAAAAGAAATCATACAGTAGAACTAAAACATACTTAACAAGGTAGATCACATCAGGATTATATAGGCATCAGATCAGCGAATACTTGACATCAGATCAACAGACTATAGATATCAGATCAAGAATATAAAAGAAATCATACAGTAGAACTAAAACATACTTAACAAGGGAGATCACATCAGGATTATATAGACATCAGATCAGAGAATACTTGACATCAGATCAAAAGACTATAGATATCATATCAAGAATATAAAAGAAATCATACAATAGAACTAAAACATACTTAATAAGGGAGATCACATCAGGATTATATAGATATCAGATCAACGAATACTTGACATCAGATCAACAGACTATAGATATCAGATCAAGAATATAAAAGAAATCATACAATAGAACTAAAATATACTTAACAAGGGAGATCACATCAGGATTATATAGACATCAGATCAGCGAATACTTGACATCAGATCAACATACAATAGATATCATATCAAGAATATAAAAGAAATCATACAGTAGAACTAAAACATACTTAACAAGGGAGATCACATCAGGATTATATAGACATCAGATCAGCGAATACTTGACATCAGATCAATAGACTATAGATATCAGATCAAGAATATAAAAGAAATCATACAATAGAACTAAAACATACGTAACAAGGGAGATCACATCAGAATTATATAGACATCAGATCAGCGAATACTAGACATCAGATCAACAGACTAAAGATATCAGATCAAGAATATAAAAAAAATCATACAGTAGAACTAAAACATACTTAACAAGGGAGATCACATAAGGATTATATAGACATCAGATCAGCGAATACTTGACATCAGATCAAAAGACTATAGATATCAGATCAAGAATATAAAAGAAATCATACAATAGAACTAAAACATACTTAACAAGGGAGATCACATCAGGATTATATAGACACCAGATCAGCGAATACTTGACATCAGATCAACAGACTATAGATATCAGATCAAGAATATAAAAGAAATCATACAGTAGAACTAAAACATACTTAACAAGGGAGATCACATCAGGATTATATAGACATCAGATCAGCGAATACTTGACATCAGATCAACAGACTATAGATATTAGATCAAGAATATAAAAGAAATCATACAATAGAACTAAAACATACTTAACAAGGGAGATCACATCAGGATTATATAGACATCAGATCAGAGAATACTTGACATCAGATCAAAAGACTATAGATATCATATCAATAATATAAAAGAAATCATACAATAGAACTAAAACATACTTAATAAGGGAGATCACATCAGGATTATATAGACATCAGATCAGCGAATACTTGACATCAGATCAACAGACTATGGATATCAGATCAAGAATATAAAAGAAATCATACAATAGAACTAAAATATACTTAACAAGGGAGATCACATCAGGATTATATAGACATCAGATCAACGAATACTTGACATCAGATCAACATACAATAGATATCATATCAAGAATATAAAAGAAATCATACAGTAGAACTAAAACATACTTAACAAGGGAGATCACATCAGGATTATATAGACATCAGATCAGCGAATACTTGACATCAGATCAACAGACTATAGATATCAGATCAAGAATATAAAAGAAATCATACAATAGAACTAAAACATACGTAACAAGGGAGATCACATCAGAATTATATAGACATCAGATCAGCGAATACTAGACATCAGATCAACAGACTAAAGATATCAGATCAAGAATATAAAAAAAATCATACAGTATAACTAAAACATACTTAACAAGGGAGATCACATCAGAATTATATAGACATCAGATCAGTGAATACTAGACATCAGATCAACAGACTATAGATATCAGATCAAGAATATAAAAGAAATCATACAATAGAACTAAAACATACTTAACAAGGGAGATCACATCAGGATTATATAGAAATCAGATCAGCGAATACTTGACATCAGATCTGTTGGATCGTGTCAAGTGTTGAGAGGGGGGGTGAATCAACACTTTATCAATTTTTTCTTTCAACTAAAGGATTCCCTCTCAAATGTTAGCTCAGTTAGAGCTTATTGTTGAACTCACGTTTTGGCTTAGATGGACTCACTCAAGGAGGGTTTACTTACACAACCATGACACTCCTGTTCAAGCTTACAGTTTGATAACACCACACCAGTCAAGACACACTCAAAGCAGTAAATGTGCACGGGGGATTTTTACGTGGTTCGATCAAATGATCTACATCCACGGACAGATTCACTCCTGTCAATCTTCACTATCACAGAATTCTTCAGCTCTGGCCTCACTGACCATAAGCAACATAAACAAGAGCTCACTGCTCAACACATTGAGGTTCACTACCTCTACAGGTTCATCAACTAAAACAACAACATATAAATCTCTATTGTACTGCCTTTTCTACACAAATATCTTTCAAAATCACTTAATGAAAGACGTTTGATAGTGTTCTAGGCTTACCACCTGAAGCTGCAATCTCAGGGTCAGTTCTCCAGATTCTGCATCATCTTTGATCTTAGTTTCAGTCTGCCCTTTTTCTGCTCCTCCTCAGCTTCTTCTTCTCCTTGACTTCTGCCTCTCCAATGCTTCAGCTTCTCCTTGTGCAGCAGACTGTTTCTTTCTCTCTTGTATTTTTCATATCATCTTTTTCAGCTCTCACTCTTTTTCTCCTCCCTTTTTCTCGGTTTCATTCAGTTCAGCACACACCTTGGCTGCTGCTCATCTCTCTCTCTCTTTCTTCTCGTGCCCTGCCTCTCTTAGGGTTTTTCCTCCCGATTTGGTTTATCCTACATTCTGCAGTTGTTGTACCTACCACGCCTACTGATATGCCCGGTTTTTCTTTTTCCCAGAAGAAAAACTGTGCCCTACGTGCAGTGTGTCAGCATATCTTACATGAAAGGCGGCTCAAGATTCAAATAATCCATTTTCAACCTTTTTAAGTTGCAACTTGCTTGCCATGTCATATTGTTGACTGTACTCCTTCATATTTCTCAAGTAGCTTGACCAAGATATTTTGAAACAGCAGAAGTGATCTGATCTTAGCTTATAGCTGATCTGATGTGCGTGGCATTTGATCTGATGTCGCACTTCGGTTGATCTGATGTTAGCTTGCAGTTGATCTGATGTTAGCCTTCGGTTGATCTGATGTTAGCTTGCAGTTGATCTGATGTTAGCTTGCAGTTGATCTGATGTTAGCTTGCAGTTGATCTGATGTTAGCCTCAGGTTGATCTGTTGTTAGCTTGCAGTTGATCTGATGTTAGCCTCCGGTTGATCTGATGTTAGCTTGCAGTTGATCTGATGTTAGCCTCCGGTTGATTTGATGTTAGCTTGCAGTTGATCTGATGTTAGCCTCCGGTTGATCTGATGTTAGCTTCATGTCACAACGTTCTGTCCAGCAACTCAGAACCATCCATGTAGCTCCTGCGTCTTCAGTTCTTCTGATCGGGCACTGCTTGATTCTTTTGTATTTCTGCTCGCTCACAGGATTGCTAGATACTTCAACATGATGCTCCTGCGTCTTCTGAATCTTTGAGAGACTTTTAGAGTCGCGCGTTTGAGGTGTGATTCACTAGCCGTCCTTGACTTCAGCTTCTTAGGTGTCTGCTCTAGCTCTCCAGCCTTCAGTTGTTCTCTTCTGCTGCAAATATGTTTTGTTGCTGACTTGCCTTGCTTCTGTGAAACCAAGCTGCTGAGCAATCCCTTGAGAATTTGATCTGATCTTTACTTCCGTTGATCTGATACGCACTATCCTTTGATCTGATGCGCACTGCATTTGATCTGATCTTCACTTCCTTTGATCTGATACGCACTGTCCTTTGATCTGATGCGCACTGCATTTGATCTGATCTTCACTTCCTTTAATCTGATCTGTGTGGCCTTTGATCTGATGTGCGCGTAACTTGATCTGATCTGTGCAGCCTTTGATCTGATGTGCGCGTAACTTGATCTGATCTGTGCAGCCTTTGATCTGGTGTGCGCGTAACTTGATCTGATCTGTGTGGCCTTTGATCTGATGTGCGCTTAACTTGATCTGATCTGTCACAATGTGGTTGCAACAATTACAACACAACATTGGACTTTAATATAGCAGCTCCAATGGCTCAACAATCTCCCCCTTTGGAATTGTTGGCAACCACAACCACATTTGCAGCCAATCAGTCAACTCAGTGCTAAGCTCCCCCTGAACCTTATTCTTCTTTATAGTAAGCTCCCCCTGCATAGAGCTTTTCCAACGTCCTTCTCTCCCAAGGACAATGCTGCTGCGTCTGGCCGGCTGCTGCGGCTATCTCTCCCCCTTTGACAACCAATTTCAAAGGGATTTGGGGATGCTCAACTGATTCAGCATGAGAAGGAGGACTGCACTCCCATTTGCATCCTCAAAGTTTCAAACATCTCGGCTGGAAGAGGCTTTGTCATTACATCAGCTATTTGTTTAGCTGTGGGAACATACTCTAGCATAATTTCTCCTTTCTCAACCTTGTCCTTTATGAAGTGATACTTGATTTCTATATGTTTGGCTCTCGAGTGCTGGACTGAATTCTTTGACAAATCAATGGCACTTTTGTTGTCACAAAGAATTATCAGTGGCAGGGGAACTTCTTCTTTAAGATTTTGCAGTTCAGATCTCATCCATATAGCTTGAGTGCATGCCTTGGTTGCTGCTATGTACTCAGCTTCAGCAGTGCTTAAGGCTATACTTTCTTGCTTCTTGCTTAACCAGCTCACACATCTATTTCCAAGAAAGAATACTCCTCCTGAAGTGGATCTCCTGTCATCAACATTCCCTGCCCAATCAGCATCAGTGAAGCTTCTTAATCCCAAGCTTCCTTTCCTTGCATACCACAGACCATAATCTACTGTCCCTTGCAAGTATCTTAGCACCCTCTTTAGTGCAATCATATGAGAACTCTTTGGATTTGCCTGGTATCTAGCAGCTTGGCAGACAGCAAAGGTAATATCAGGCCTTGTTGCTGTTAAGTACAATAAGCTTCTTATCATGCTTCTGTATAGACTTTGATCAGCTTCAGCTCCTTTTTCATCCTTGCTCAGCTTGCAGTTAGTTGCCATGGGTGTAGACATTGGCTTAGAATCAGTCATACCAAATTTCTTCAGCACTTCTTTGGTATACTTGGTTTGAGAGATAAAAATTCCAGTTGCTTTTTGATGAATCTGTAGTCCAAGGAAAAATGATAGCTCTCCTATCATGGACATTTCAAACTCTTCTTGCATCTTTCTAGCAAATTCATGGCACAGCTGCTCCTTATCTCCTCCAAATATTATGTCATCAACATAGACTATGGCTATTAACTGTCCACCCTTTCCATCAAGGACATATAGATTGCTATTTATGCAACTTTTTCTGAAATTCAGATTCTTCAGGTAACTGTCCAGCCTTGAGTACCATGCTCTTGGGGCTTGTTTTAATCCATACAGTGCCTTTTTGAGCCTGCACACCTTGTTTTCATCTTCACAAACTAGAAAACCATCCGGTTGCTCAATGTACACTTCTTCTTCCAGATTTCCATTCAAGAAGGCAGATTTAACATCCATTTGGAAGATCTTGTAACTCCTTGCTGAAGCCACTGCCAAAAACATTCTTATGGCTTCAAGCCTTGCTACTGGGGCAAAGGTTTCATCCACATCTACTCCTTCAATTTGAGAGTATCCTTTGCACACAAGCCTTGCCTTATTCTTTACAACCTTTCCTTCCTCATTCAACTTGTTCCTGAACACCCATTTTGTGCCTATCACATTTTTGTTTGCTGGCCTATCCACGAGCTCCCAAGTTTGGTTTTTCTCAATTTGGTCCAGCTCTTCATTCATGGCTTGCAGCCATGACTGGTCCTCCAGGGCTTCCTCTATTGACCTTGGCTCAACTTGAGACAGTAGGGCAGTTGCAACCATACTTTTCAGTTGCCTTCTTGTTCTTACTGGAGCTTTGGGGTCTCCAATGATAGGCATCTTGTCAATTCTCTTGTTGTACTTTCTTTTTGCTCTTTCCTGGCCTTCTGTAACTTCTGTCTCTGATCCTTCTGCATCAGTCTCCTCAGTAGCTGATTTCAGCTCCAGGTCTGCCTCATCTTGGCTCTCTAAGTCATCTAAGTGATCCAGAAAATTTTCAGGATCAGTGGCTTTCATCTTGACTTCCTCAACCACTTTCACATCATAGCTTTCCATAATCTTATCCAGCCTCTTGCTATAAACCTTGTAAGCCTTGCTCTTATTTGAGTAACCAAGGAAAATGCCCTCATCAGCCCTCTCTTCAAATTTTCCAAGGCTTTGCTCCTTGTTCTTGATGAAGCATTTGCTGCCAAAAACTCTAAAGTACTTCACATTTGGCTTGTGACCATACCAAAGTTCATATGGTGTCTTTTCAGTGTTTGGCCTCAACATGGTTCTATTTTGTACATGCACAGCTGCCATTGTGGCTTCCTTCCAGAAGTGCTTTGGAGTATTGTGCTCCAACAGCATGGTTCTTGCCATCTCAATCACACTTCTATTTTTCCTCTCTACAACTCCATTTTGCTGGGGAGTGTGAGGACTTGAGACTTGATGTTTGATTCCCATTTCCTCCAAGTATTCTTCAAATTCCTGCGAGGTAAACTCTCCTCCATTATCTGATCTCAAAACTTTGATCTTCCTTCCATGCTGGTTTTCTGCCAATTTTTGAAATCTTTTGAAGCAGTTGAAGGCTTCACTCTTTTGCTTCATGTGCATGATGCACATCATCCTAGTGAAGTCATCCACAAAAAGAATGAAATACATCTCTTTACCTGTACCTTTTCTTTTCATTGGTCCACATACATCAGTGTGAACTAGCTCCAATGGCTTAGAGGTTCTATGCTCCTTGGACTTGTGAGAAAGCTTTGCAAATTTCCCTTTTTGGCATGAGTCACAAGTGCTGTTGTCCCTCTTTAGTACAGGGAGGTTTAACACTGCATTGCACTTCACCAGGCTTCTCATGCTCTTTTGATTTAAATGTCCAAGCCTGCAATGCCAAAGAGTATTTTCATCCATTTTGCTTAGCATGCACAACTTTTCCTTCACATCTATGAGGTATAAATCCTTGTTGTCTCTTATTCCTTTGGCCATGATTTCTCCAGTCTTGCAGTCTTTGATGAAACAGCCATTTTTTGAGAAATCTACTTTGAAACCATTGTCACACAGTTGTCTTACACTCAGCAAGTTGTACTTCAGCCCTTCTACAAACAGCACCTCCTTAGATTTGAACTTTTCTGATCCAATGGTGGCTTCTCCAACAGCCTTGATCTTTAACCCACTCTTATCTGCAAACTTGACAAACCCTCTTTCAACTTCTTTTGTGTTTCTCAGTAGAGTTTTGTCTCCAGTCATATGGCTTGTGCACCCACTGTCAATGATCCATTGGGCTTCCTTAGCTTTTGTTTTCAGTGCAACTTCAGCAATGCAAGCTTCTTCAAATCTGTGCTTCTTCCTCCAAATTTTTCTTGCTGCTGGTATGCCTTGCTGTTCATTCAATCTCTGATTGCTCCTGCTGCAGCTCCAGTGATCATTCTCTTCTAACCCTTCAAAAATTTGAAATCTGTTTCTCAGATTAAGTGGTTGCATTAGAGACTGATTTCTTCTTGTGTAATCTGCTTGGTTTCTTCTTGTTCCTGCTGCAAAGTTTCTTCTATTTGTAGCTTGTTGCAGTGGCTGGGCTCTCCTGCTATTCACTCCTTCAGACCACTTGCTTCTCTTATTTGGCAATCTGCATCTGCACCAGACATTCAATTTCTGATACACTTCTCCAGGTTGTATGATATGGCCTTTTCTGATTTCAGCTTCAGGGATCCTTCTTGAAGTACTTAGGCTTCTTTGATCATAATACTCTTTTCTATTCCATCCTCTTGACTGCATTGTTCTTCCTCCAAATCTCCAGAATGCCTTCCTCCAGCAATTTGCTGCATAGTGACCTGATTCTCCACAGGTGAAACATACTCCAGCAATCAGCCTTCTACTTTTGAGCAGGCTTCTTTGAAACATAGATTGTCTCCCCCTCAGCTCGTGCAGTCTTTCATTTTGCTCAGTAGACTTTCTTGATCCATTAGAAATTTCCATCTTCTTAGCATCAACAAAACTAGTTCCTGCCTTTACACCAGCAACACAAATTGAACCTTCTTTGACAAAGGTAACAGTCTTCTTGGTTGTTGCAGCTGGTTGTCCTTCTAATTTTTGATCTCCTTCATAACCAAGACCTTTCTTCCCTTCTGAATAAGATCTCTGCTTGCTGAGGCACTCATCTAACTTCCTTGTGGCTTCTTCAGTTTTTGCAGCCACTTCTTTGCTCCTTGAGAATTCACCAGGCTCAGTTTTGCTTGACTGAAACTCCAGCTTTCCTTTCAATTTTGATTCTACAGTAGTTCCATCAGTCATTTCTTCAGCTTTGATCACAGTTTGTTGAGACAGCAGACCTTCTATCTTTCTTGTTGCATCCTCTAGTTCGGCAGTGGTGGCATCTAGTTTTTCTACCAAGGTTTCACATGTCTTTTGAAGTTCCATCTTTTCTCTTGTACAATTTTTGTGAACCTCAGCTTCATTTTGCATGAAAATCAGTTCCTGCTCCAATTCAGTTACTCTATTCTCCAGTATTGAGTTTTCTTCTTGACTGCTCAAGATGACCTTTTCCATCTCCTTCATTGTCTTCATTGTCTTCTTGTGCAATCTCTTCTGCTCCTCTATCTTGTTGTATGCAAACTCCAGTTCTTCCTCTAGATCCACTTCTTCATCATCAGCTGATTGGTTCTCTAGTTCAGCATCCTCCTTTAATGAAACAGTTGAAGATTTCATCACCATGAGAGTCTCCTCTTCAGCTTCAGACTCCTCTTCACTGTCTGAGACATCAGTCTCTTCATCCTCCTCAGAGCTATCATTCTTCTTCTTGCTCAGGTAGCTCCGTTTTCTGTAATCTTTCCCTTTTCTTGATTTGAAGCTCATCTTCTTCTTTCCTTTCTGCTCAGGCCACCTGTCTGATGGCTTGTCAGCTTCCTCATCTTCTGTTCTCTTGTTCTTCATGAAGCACTTGCTTGCAAAGTGGCCTATTTTGCCACAATTGAAGCATTTTAAGGGCAACTTTCCCTTGTACTTTCCAGTCTGGCCTCTGAAACTCCTTGAAATCAGCACCATCATTCTTTCAAGATCACTGTCTGCTGCTTCATCTTCACTGCTTTCCTCCTTTAGCTTCCTTGAGTGTTTTGTTTTAAATGCTATCTCCTTGACTGCCTTTGACGTCTCCTCCTTTGAATTTGAAATCCTCATTTCATATGCTACAAGGGTGCTTTGTAGCTCATCTAATGTCACTTTATCTAGGTCCCTCTCCTCTATAGCAGAGACCTTAGAATCATATCTTGCTGGTAGGGATCTAAGAACCTTTTTAACTATATTGGAATCTCCAACACTCTCACCCAGACCCCTCATTGAGCTAACTAATTCAACAACTCTGTTTAGAAAGTCCTCAATGTTTTCACCTTCTCCCATCTTAAGACCTTCAAACTTACTTCTAAGAACCTGCAATTTTGCCTCCTTAACCTTGATGTCTCCCTCATGAATATTAATCAGTTTAATCCATATTTCATGAGCAGTAACACAGTCTATAACTTTAAAGTTCTCTTTTTCTGACAGAGCTGCATATAGAGCATTCCTTGCCTTTCCATCAGCTTCTAAGTTTCTAATTTCTGCAGCTGTAGGATTCTCCTCATCTACGGTTGGTGTAAATCCATGCAAGACTACTCTCTGTACTTGTAGGCCTTGTGCTAAGAGATAAGCACTCATTCTCTTTTTCCATAACTGGAAATTTTGGCCACTGAAATAAGGAACTCCCTTAACAGTCGTTGCTTGATTCTCCATTTCTACTGCTGGTTCTAAGTTTCAACAATCACTTGACAAAAGCAAACCTAGCTCTGATACCAATTGTTGGATCGTGTCAAGTGTTGAGAGGGGGGGTGAATCAACACTTTATCAATTTTTTCTTTCAACTAAAGGATTCCCTCTCAAATGTTAGCTCAGTTAGAGCTTATTGTTGAACTCACGTTTTGGCTTAGATGGACTCACTCAAGGAGGGTTTACTTACACAACCATGACACTCCTGTTCAAGCTTACAGTTTGATAACACCAAACCAGTCAAGACACACTCAAAGCAGTAAATGTGCACGGGGGATTTTTACGTGGTTCGATCAAATGATCTACATCCACGGACAGATTCACTCCTGTCAATCTTCACTATCACAGAATTCTTCAGCTCTGGCCTCACTGACCATAAGCAACATAAACAAGAGCTCACTGCTCAACACATTGAGGTTCACTACCTCTACAGGTTCATCAACTAAAACAACAACATATAAATCTCTATTGTACTGCCTTTTCTACACAAATATCTTTCAAAATCACTTAATGAAAGACGTTTGATAGTGTTCTAGGCTTACCACCTGAAGCTGCAATCTCAGGGTCAGTTCTCCAGATTCTGCATCATCTTTGATCTTAGTTTCAGTCTGCCCTTTTTCTGCTCCTCCTCAGCTTCTTCTTCTCCTTGACTTCTGCCTCTCCAATGCTTCAGCTTCTCCTTGTGCAGCAGACTGTTTCTTTCTCTCTTGTATTTTTCATATCATCTTTTTCAGCTCTCACTCTTTTTCTCCTCCCTTTTTCTCGGTTTCATTCAGTTCAGCACACACCTTGGCTGCTGCTCATCTCTCTCTCTCTTTCTTCTCGTGCCCTGCCTCTCTTAGGGTTTTTCCTCCCGATTTGGTTTATCCTACATTCTGCAGTTGTTGTACCTACCACGCCTACTGATATGCCCGGTTTTTCTTTTTCCCAGAAGAAAAACTGTGCCCTACGTGCAGTGTGTCAGCATATCTTACATGAAAGGCGGCTCAAGATTCAAATAATCCATTTTCAACCTTTTTAAGTTGCAACTTGCTTGCCATGTCATATTGTTGACTGTACTCCTTCATATTTCTCAAGTAGCTTGACCAAGATATTTTGAAACAGCAGAAGTGATCTGATCTTAGCTTATAGCTGATCTGATGTGCGTGGCATTTGATCTGATGTCGCACTTCGGTTGATCTGATGTTAGCTTGCAGTTGATCTGATGTTAGCCTTCGGTTGATCTGATGTTAGCTTGCAGTTGATCTGATGTTAGCTTGCAGTTGATCTGATGTTAGCTTGCAGTTGATCTGATGTTAGCCTCAGGTTGATCTGTTGTTAGCTTGCAGTTGATCTGATGTTAGCCTCCGGTTGATCTGATGTTAGCTTGCAGTTGATCTGATGTTAGCCTCCGGTTGATCTGATGTTAGCTTGCAGTTGATCTGATGTTAGCCTCCGGTTGATCTGATGTTAGCTTCATGTCACAACGTTCTGTCCAGCAACTCAGAACCATCCATGTAGCTCCTGCGTCTTCAGTTCTTCTGATCGGGCACTGCTTGATTCTTTTGTATTTCTGCTCGCTCACAGGATTGCTAGATACTTCAACATGATGCTCCTGCGTCTTCTGAATCTTTGAGAGACTTTTAGAGTCGCGCGTTTGAGGTGTGATTCACTAGCCGTCCTTGACTTCAGCTTCTTAGGTGTCTGCTCTAGCTCTCCAGCCTTCAGTTGTTCTCTTCTGCTGCAAATATGTTTTGTTGCTGACTTGCCTTGCTTCTGTGAAACCAAGCTGCTGAGCAATCCCTTGAGAATTTGATCTGATCTTTACTTCCGTTGATCTGATACGCACTGTCCTTTGATCTGATGCGCACTGCATTTGATCTGATCTTCACTTCCTTTGATCTGATACGCACTGTCCTTTGATCTGATGCGCACTGCATTTGATCTGATCTTCACTTCCTTTAATCTGATCTGTGTGGCCTTTGATCTGATGTGCGCGTAACTTGATCTGATCTGTGCAGCCTTTGATCTGATGTGCGCGTAACTTGATCTGATCTGTGCAGCCTTTGATCTGGTGTGCGCGTAACTTGATCTGATCTGTGTGGCCTTTGATCTGATGTGCGCTTAACTTGATCTGATCTGTCACAATGTGGTTGCAACAATTACAACACAACATTGGACTTTAATATAGCAGCTCCAATGGCTCAACAAGATCAACATACAATAGATATCAGATCAAGAATATAAAAGAAATCATACAGTAGAACTAAAACATACTTAACAAGGGAGATCACATCAGGATTATATAGACATCAGATCAGCGAATACTTGACATCAGATTAACAGACTATAGATATCAGATCAAGAATATAAAATAAATCATACAATAGAACTAAAACATACGTAACAAGGGAGATCACATCAGAATTATATAGACATCAGATCAGCGAATACTGGACATCAGATCAACAGACTATAGATATCAGATCAAGAATATAAAAGAAATCATACAATAGCACTAAAACACACTTAACAAGGGAGATCACATCAGAATTATATAGATATCAGATCAGCGAATACTAGACATCAGATCAACAGACTATAGATATCAGATCAAGAATATAAAAGAAATCATACAATAGAACTAAAACATACTTAACAACGTCTACATCCATGTATGTGAATTTAAGTTGATTTTTTCACAGAACATAGTCTACAAAAAAAAACTAGCACCACGTCCAGATACATCCAGCTACGTCCGACAACGTCCCGCAATGTTCTAAAATACAAAGTAACAACGTCCCAAAACGTCTAGTTACGTCCCGTAACGTCCGAAAATACAAAGCAGCAACGTCCCACAACGTCTAGTTATGTCCCACTACGTCCAAAATACAAAGCAGCAACATCCCGTTATGTCCTGCAACGTCCCCCAACGTCTAGTTACGTCCCATAAGCGGGGAAGAATCAGAAGCAACCCATTTCACATGAAAGTGCCAATACCTCACGGAAACCATTTATATATCATATTTCGGAGTAACATAGCATTATTTGAATAAGAAAACACGAATATAACATCATTAATACATTACCCAACATCAAATCGTGAAAATAAGGTTCCGTAAATCCATTAAATACAGTTCATACTTTATGATGTGGTGATTTTTTAAGAAGAATAAGTTATTTTTGAAGAAGAATGAGAGATTTTTGAAGAAGAAGAAAAGATTTTTGAACAGGAAGAAGTGATTTTTTAAGAAGAAGTAATTTTTCCGTTGTATTTGGTGTTGTTCGTCGGAAAAAATAATCGTCGATCTCCTTTAAATCTGTGTTTGAATGAAAATTTTGATTAAATGCGGTTTTGAATGGAGTACGGCGAAGAAGAATAACTGATTTTTTAAGAAGAATAAGTAATTTTTTGAAAAAGAAGGAACTGGGTTTTTTCAGAAGAAAAAGAAGAGAAGAGCGTGTATCTCACTCTCTTATAGTGAGAGTGGTGATGTGTTATTAGGTACGTGTACCTCTAGGTACAGGATATAATTTGCGATGTATTGGGTTATTGACAAAGGTAGATTTAATTAAGTAAGCAATTAATTAATCCTTGTGTCAGTTGGTTGTGAATCATACTAGGGACTGGATTTGGGATAAGTGAATCCCTGTATCAGTTGGTTGTGAATCATACCAGGAACTGGATTTGCATAAGTGAATCCCTGTATCAGTTGGATGTGTATCAGTCCAGGAACAGGATTGAAGGAAACAGAAACCCAGTAGGAAAGCCAATCCTAAACTAACTTGGGGTTTCTCTTGTAACTCTATATATAGACAAGGGATTAGCTATTCAAAATATACAATTCATAAGTTTTCAAGACAAGAAAACTAGAGAGAGAAAGTCTAGAGAGAGAAAACATTTTTCTCCCTCTAGTATAATCTCAGGCTGCCGGTTATTGTCCCAGGCGGCGATCGGTGGTTAATTCCGGCAGGCGGCGGTGGCAGGAAAATCCGGCGATGGCGACGAGCTGCAGAATTTTTCCGGCAGGTGGATTGTGGTGATTAGCTGATCAAATTGCTAGTTAGATTGCTGCCCACACAGCATATAAGCAAAGTCTTGAGGCATACAAGAGAATCACCTGAGTGAACGCTTCAATAGGTAATTCTTATGTTTCCGCTTTAATTAAGAATTTTTGTTGCGTGATAAATCGAATGAGTGCAAACCCAGATCCTGCGCAATGTTATTTCAAAAGGGTTGGAATAGCGATTGCGCTAGCGTCTAGGCCTGGCCAGAGATTCCGATTCTGGAATGCGTAGCACAAAAGTGAGTTTCTGGCTAGGCCCGGGCAGATAATCTTTCACTCCCACAGTAAACACATACCCTGAGGTAGACTTGCTCTTGTCTCTGTCGCCTTGGAAATCTGAATCTGTGTAACCTCAGGGTACCAGCTCAGGCGCCTGATAGACCAACACTTGGTCTCTCGTTCTGCACAAATACTTGAGAATGTATTTTACTGCCTCCAAATGAGCTTTCCTAGGGTTACTCTGATATCTGCTTACAATGCTAACGACATAACAGATATCAGGACTCGTACATAACATGGCATACATGAGACTTTCTACTACCGAAGCATAAGGAACTGTCTTCATGGCCTCTATCTCCTCAACAGTTTTGGGAGACTGTTTTTTAGAAATATGCACTCCGTGTTTGAAAGGTAGAAAACCTTTCTTGGAGTTCTGCATGTTAAAACGGGCCAGAATCGTATCTATGTATGAAGATTGGGAGAGCGTTAACGAACGTTTCCTATGATCTCGAATTATCTTGATCCCAAGGATATGTCCCGTTTCCCCTAAGTCCTTCACATCAAACTATTTGGACAGCCATGCCTTTACTTCTGATAACACTTTCTTGTTGTTGCCAATCAATAGAATGTCATCTACGTAAAGCACAAGAAACACCACTGAGTTTTCATCACGTATGCGGTACACACATTGCTCATCCGGACACTGAGTAGATCTGTAGGACTGGATTACCTCATCAAATCGGATGTTCTAAGATCTGGATGCCTGCTTAAGTCCGTAAATAGACCTCTTAGGCCCTACAATCCTTATGCTTTTGGCCTTTTTTAACGAATCCCTCTGGTTGTTGCATGAAGATGGTTTCCTCAAGACTTCCGTTTAGGAAAGCTGTCTTGACATCCATCTGCCATATCTCATAATCTAAATGAGCAGTTATGGCCAAGAGAATCTGGATCGACTTAAGCATTGCTACAGGAGAGAAGGTTTCCTCATAATCAATTCCCTCTTTCTGAGTATACCCCTTCGCCACCAGCCTAGCTTTAAAGGTTTCCACCTTTCCGTCAGGTCCTCTCTTATGTTTGTAGACCCATTTACATCCAATGAACTTAAACCCATCAGGCTGGTCCATAAGCTCCCAGACTTGATTGTGGTCCATTGACCCCATCTCGGATATCATTGCCTTACGCCAAGATTTTGCATCTTTATCTCGGAGAGCCTCATTGTAGTTTTCTGGGTCAGGCTCAGGCGTGCCTGGGACTAGGTCTGAGGCCTCTCCCACTCCAATGAACCTGTCGGGCTGTCTAACAACCCTCCCACTACAACGAGGCACCACCTGTGTAGGTGCATCATCTGTGATATCTTGTGCAGTGTGTGGTGTAGCTACTTGTGCTGGTGCATCAGGATTATTAGTTTGTCTTCTAAGATCTTCTAGTGTTATCTTACTCTTGGGCTTGTGATATAGGATATAGTCTTCCTCTAAAAATCTAGCGTTGGTACTAACCATAACCTTCTGATCTTTAGGACTATAAAACAGACCGGCTTTCGTTCCCCTAGGATATCCTACAACCAACATTAATTATGTTCTTGCATCTAACTTAGCCGCATCTGCCTTAAGCACATGTGATGGGCAACCCCAAACTCTGAGATGTCTTAGACTGGGTTTGCACCCATTCCATAACTCTACTGGGGTTGAATGCATGGTTTTAGATAGTACAAGATTAAGAATATACATAGCTGTTTCTAAGGCATATCCCCAGAACGAACTCGGCAAATCACTATAGCTCATCATCGACCTAACCATTTCCATGAGGGTACGATTCCTTCTTTCTGCTACACCGTTCTACTGTGGTGTGCCAGGTCCAGACAACTAAGACTGAATTCTGACCTCACTGAGGTATTCTCGAAATTCGTAGGACAAGTACTCCCCACCACGATCTGATCGCAGTATCTTGATACGTTTACCATGATGCATCTCCACTTCTGCCCGAAACTCTTTGAACTTGCCGAAGCACTCGGACTTGTGGCGCATTAGATAAATGTACCCGTACCTTGAGTAGTCATCCGTGAACGTCACGAAATAATCAAACCCACCTCGTGCTTGGACCGTCATTGGTCCACACGAGTCAAATGAATCAACTCTAATACTTATTTGGCTCTATAACCTTTTGCCTTAAAAGGTCTCTTGGTCATCTTACCCTCCAAGCAAGATTCGTGGGTTGAACAACTGTCAATCTATAATGAACCTAAAGGTCCATCATTGACCAACCTCTGAATCCTACTAAGGTTTATAGAACCTAGTCTGAGATGCCAAAGATAGGTTTGATTCAATTCAGAAGGTTGTTTTCTCTTATTAATGTTAGATAAAGAGCTATTTGTTTCTATGTTTTAAACAACATGGGAGTTAGAATTAACCACAAACAAATTATCTATCAATGAACCAGAACAAATAAGTTTTCCACTTCTTGTAATAATAACAGAATCATCAGAAAAAATAAACTTATAACCATTCTTTAAGAGTTTAGAAACCGAAACAAGGTTCTTTCTAAAACTCGGTACATAAAGACAATTTACTAAATCTAGCCTAGAATTTTTGAAATTTAGGCTGACTACTCCCACTGCTTCTACTGACACTCTTGTAGTGTCGCCCAAGTAGATATCCAGTTCGCCTTCTCTAAGCTTCCGGGTTACTTGGAACCCTTGCAAAGAATTACAAACATGGTCAGTGGCACCTGAATCCACACACCAAGTATATATGGGAATCGCTGCTAAACATGTCTCAGTAATTAAGGCAGAAACTATCGTACTTCTAAGCTTTTGACAATCCGATTTCCAATGTCTCGTCTTATTGCACTACTTGTCTTTCGACTTCTTCTTTGCAATATCTGGCTTAGGCACAAATCGCGCCTTTCTAGCTATTTCCTTGAGCTTTCTCTTCTTCTTTCCAGCCTCAGGCTTAGAAGAAGATTCTAAAGCTTTGACTGCGACTAAAACTCGCTTCTTTTCTTGAAAAAGACTTTTAGTTGCCACCAACTCTGCTAAGAGCTCTGATGAAGTACACAACAATTGATTCATGTTGTAGTTCAACTGAAACTGCTCATAGCCTTGAGGCAAGTTTTGGAGGACAATATCGACTTTGGTTTCACCATCGATTTTGCCTCCCACTATCTCAACCTCGTTGATGTTACTAATCATGTCAATGGCATGATCTCTCACAGGAGTGCTCTCAGATGTTAGGACAATGCCCAAATTACAACTTCAATCGACATAGTTCGGACCAGTTAATTTGTTGTTTTTCAATATAGTAGCTAATAAGTTGAATGCCATATCGATAAACTGTAAATTAAACAGACAATGTTTTATTTATCTAATCTAGAATTCGAACATGACAACAATTCTAATAATTACTGACTTCCCTCAAAACAATAATTTTAATCCACCAATATCTCATTCACCGAGATTCTCGTAAGCCACGATAGTGTGGACGTTTACGCTAACCCACATTCATTTGAGAAGAACCAAGTTCATTAACTACACTATCTGACCAAACGATCTATAATTCAATGCAACTAATAGTCGATGCTTTCAGCCATACAATAAGCAGTGTAACCTCGATGGGAGGGATACTACAAATCATACACTAAGTGTGTGCAATTACGTAACTTCTAAGTTTGTTACCTCAGGATAGTGCGCCTCAGATAGAGAGGGTATCGCATTTCTCCTAGTTAAACTTACTCTAGTCATCTTACTCCGAAATTCATAATCTAGCGATCTTGTGGTTGGACTCATCCGAATGGAGGAATGCCCTAATACCAACGCGTAAGTCCACCCACATCGCATATGAACTCGTAATGGTGGCTGTGGGGATATTAAACCAACCCGTTCCCACTTAGATTTCTAAATTGAGGGTTTTTCCAGTTTTAACATGCAATTAACTAACCCTAAGTTATATGCAAACATAAAACCAGTCATGCTTTAAAATCATGCATCTAAAATACAGCATAAAAATTAAAGCACAAAATTAAAAAAAATAGAAATACGGGAAATAAATACAAAAAATAAATTTCCCGACTATCATGGTTTTTAATTGCTTCCATCGTCTGCCTTGATCTCGTGTCCCATCACGTAACTCGATGGATTGAGTCTTGAACTTCAAAAAAATGAAATCTGGAAGAAAAACGGGCCAAAACGAGCCCCAAACGGGCCGCACATGCGCAGCGCTCACAAAGCGCGTCGCGCGCGGCTCAGCAGCCCGTAGCAGTTGTTGCGCGCTGCTGTTGCGATTGCAGCTACTGCCGCGCGTGCCTGTGCAGATTGCTGTGCTGTGCGGCGACAGCTGCACCGCTACCGGTTGGCGGCTTCTGCCGGCGATTTTTCGCAGGCGCAGCTGTCCACCTCTGATCCCTCATTCATTTTTTCCTACTCTATTTGGCCTTCTTGCAATTCGTTCTGGGTTTTCTTGGGTTTCTTCGAAATAACGATAACCCAAAACCCACGAATTCAAGTTGTCCACCATAACGCCTTCGATTACAAAATTAATTCTCCTACTACAAGGCTTTCTAGGAAAATTAAAAAATAGAAAATTACATAGAAAAAATCCTACTACAGATTTGATCTAATCCTATACGGCTTCCAGCATGTGGTTATACTATTACGAACATTCATAATAAAATTAAATCTAGACATGTCCCAGAGTTTAATTAAAACCATACAAACTTAACCATAATAGTCGGGATTTCTTAACCACCTACAAATAAAATCATGTAAAAAATCAAACAAGCACAAAACCTAAAAACCAGGCTCTGATACCAATAGAAAGATTATATGCCCGAGCCTAGTCAGAAACTCACTTTCGTGCTACGCATTCCAGAATCGGAATCTCTGGCCAGGCCTAGACACTAGCACAATCGTTATTCCAACCCTTGCTTGAAATAATATTGCGCAGGATCTTGGTATGTACTTATTCGATTTATCACGCAACAAATAAATTCTTAATGAAAAGCGAAAGAATAAGAATTACCTATTGAAGCGTTTACTCAGGTGATTATCTTGTATGCCTCAAGACTTTGTTCGTATGTTGTGTGGACAACAATCTAACGAGCAATCGATCAGCTAATCACCACAATCCAATTGCCAAAAAAATTCTGCAGCTCGTCGCCGCCTGAATTTCAACCGCCGCCGCCGCCGAATTTCTCCTGCCACTGCTGCCTGCCGGAATTAACCACCGACAGCCGCCTGGGACAATAACCGGCAGCCTGAGATTATGCTAGAGGGAGAAAAACGTTTTCTCTCTCTAGAATTTCTCTCTCTAAGTTTTCTTGTCTTGAAAAATTATGAATTGTATGTTCTGTAATAGCTAATCCCTTGTCTATATATAGAGTTACAAGAGAGACCCCAAGTTGGTTTAGGATTGGCCTTCCTACTGGGTTTCTGTTTCCTTCAATCATGTTCTTGGACTGATACACACCCAACTGATACAGGGATTCACTTATCCCCAATCCAGTTCCTAGTATGATTCACAACCAACTGATACAGGGATTAACTTATCCCCAATCCAGTTCCTGGTATGATTCACAACCAACTGACAGAAGGATTAATTAATTACTTAATTAATTAAATCTACCTTTGTCAATAACCCAATACATAATTAATCGTACCACTAACGGATTAATTATGACAATACCATCCTACACCAGAATTGCTTCTGGAACAACTTGATTAATTTATTCTTAATCTACCCACATCAAAGATATAGTGCTCGTTAATTCATTAATTTACTGATAAATTAATTAATTAACTTCTTTAATTCCGAGACTAGTACCACTCGACCTTTTTACTATACCAGACATAAGTCCACCGGCCGGGTTTAGTATAATAAACATAACGAGCTCATCTCGGGAGCACATCACCCCGGACGCGCCGGTACATGGTTTTCTTTCGATAAGCAGCAACACACCAAATAACTAAATACGCGCACCCAACCTATCTAGACTATTGGCCACAATTTACCTCACTCATTGGCAGATCAAAGTACACTATGTCTAATCCTCATACCCGATCGAGTCTAGGGATTAAGAGATAGAATACTAAGAAAAATTTGTCTATTAAATCAGTACAAGACAAATCATTCTAAATGGCCAAGTTCAATACACCCCGGGCATATCTATTTGATTCAATTAGTTTAGACAAACCAATTATCCGAATCACATAATAACCTAAATCGACAATTTGTCCAAAGCTGTCTCAGTTACAAACCTCATTTATATATTATGTCTTTTAACCAATGATGAGATTTACTGTGTCACACAAGACACCTCATCATCTAACTACATAATATAAATGGACAAATAATGCACAACAAAATATAACCAAAACATAAATCGACATATTAACTGAGAAAATGTACAATACAAGCATAGCTTATGTATTCAACTCTAACAGAAATACCATTGCACAGGATCATAGCTTCTACTTATTCGATTTGTCACGTAACAAAAAATTCTTAATTAAAGCGGAAGTTTAAGAATTACCTCTTGAAGCGTTTACTTGGGTGATCGCTTGTATGACTCAAAATCAGCTAGTATGTTATGTGGGGCAACAAACTAACAAACCAACGATCAGCAATTGAATAGAACACAAAAGAACCGCCGGAAAAATACCAGCAAAGCCGTCGCCTAGCGTGTGAGTCGCACGCGCCTCCGGGACCGACTACCACGTGTTGCTACAACAGAATCCACACTTCTCCGATAGAGAAATCTAACCACCGACGCACCTTGGGAACCGAGCCATACGTCTGAGGGAGAATACCGACTTTGAGAGAAAAGTTTTTTATTTCTTTCTCTAGGTTTTCTCTCTCTAAGTTTCTTGAACTGAAAACTTATGAATTTTGTGTTGTGTATTGTCAATCTCTTGTCTATTTATAGAGTTACTAGAAAGACCCCAAGTTGGTTTAGGATTGGCTTTCCTATTGGGTTTAAGTTTCTTAATTAGTTTCCAAATCCAATTAGTAATAAAATCTAATTAGATTCTAAATCCAAATAGATTTCCTAATATCTTGAATTTCCTAATTCCAATTGAACTTTAAAACTTAATTAACTAATTAAATAATTCCACTTTGTTAATTACTAATTAACCCTTAGAAATAATTAATTAAATAATTAATTCTACTTCATCAATTAACCCAATACATAATTAATCGTACCACTAATGGATTAATTATAGCACTACCATCCTACACCAGAATTGCTTCCGGAATAACTAAATTAATTATTTTTTAATCTCCCCACATCAAAGATATAGTGCTTGTTAATTTATTAATTTACTGATAAATTAATTAATTAACTTCTTATAATACGAGACTAGTACCACTCGACATTTTTACTGAACCGGACATAAGTCCACCGGCCGAGTTTAGTACAATAACATAACGAGCTCATCTCGGGAGCACCATAACCCCAGACGCACCGGTATATGGTTTCCTTTCGATAAGTAACAGCACACCAAGCAATCAAACACGCTCATCCAACCTACCGAGACTATTAGCCTCAAGTGACCTTACTCTTTGGCAGATTAAAGTACACTATGTCTAATCCTCATGCCTGCTCAAGTCTAGGGATTTAGAGATAGAATACTAGGATTGAATAGTCTATTAAATTAGTACAAGACAATTCATCCTAATTGACTATGCTCAATATGGCACGGGTATATCTATATGATTCAATTAGTTTAGACAAACCAATTTCTAAATCACATAATAATTTAAATTGACAGTTTGTCCAAAACTGTCTCAATTACGAGTCTCATTTATATATTATGTCTTTTAACCAATGATGAGATCTACTATGTCACACTAGACACCTCATCATCTAATCACATAATATAAATGGACAACATATGTAAAACATAAAAATAATTTTAACTAAAATATTTAATCGTATATATAAACTGGTAAATAGTTTAATACAAGCAAAGTTTTAGTATTAAAATCCAACAATACGGAAGGGGAAGGAGAACGGGAGAAAATTTTTTTATCTGAAGGGTAAAATAGACATTTTATATTGGTTTAAATCCATTTTTGGTCTTTCATAACATGGGTTATTCTATTTTTGGTCCCCTTTAAGTTTTAGTCACCAATTTTAGTCCCACTTAAATTTTTTTTTTTTGACAATTAGAGTCATTTTCTTACGAAAATACCCTTAACTAACCTTTTATATTATTCTAAACTCAAACCCACCTTAAAAACCAAACAATCTTATTGGATTCACAAAACTCATACTCATTTGTATTTTAATCATTCCCATTCTAATTCCGATTCCGATTCCAACCAGTTCTACCAAACGACCTCTTAGAAATTGAGGTGTGACAGATACGACACGACAGCGTTTTGAATGTAATGATAATGTGTTATGCCCTGGGAAGGATCCTGAGCTAAAAACAGTAAGAAAACTAAGAATAGAGAAAAAGAGTTCAGAAAGTTCAAAGAGAATAAGAAGAGGTTCAATAGATAGAAAATTTCATCAAAATGCATAATAACTCACCCTCTAGCCAATTACAAGTTTAAATCCCTAGATCACCTCTACTGTGTGTATGAAAACCATAGAGCAAGAAAAGTGTGAAAGAATTTCCTCTAAAAAAAATAACTTCTGCCTACTAAAATATGCTTAACTAATGAAAGTTAAAAATGACATCGTTTACCACTCAATTCCTAACAATTCCCTTCTCATAAAGAAAAGTATTGTCCTTTGAATTGAATAAATTGCTTGTTGATGAACTCTTGATCTTCCCATAAAACATCCTCCAATAGTAGTTGGTGCCGTTTGATTAGCCATTGTACTACATTATACCCTTCTCAAACTATGAACCTTCTTTGCAAGACTTTCTCTAATAGAAACTCCAGCACATCCTCAGCATTGAGCTCTGGAATTGGTGATGAAATCACAGGAGTAATACCACTGTGTTTCTTCAGAAGGGATACATGGAAGACAGGGTGAACTTTAGCTTCAGGTGGTAGTTGAAGCTTGTAAGCTACAACTCCAATTCTTTCCAGCACTTTGTAAGGACCATTGTACTTGGCTGATAACTTCAAATGTGTTCTATAAGCCACAGTTGACTGCCAGTATGGTTGTAACTTGAGGTATACCCAATCTCCAACTGCCAAAACTCTTTCAGATCTATTTTGATCCTCAAAGTACTTCATTCTGAGTTGAGCTTGTTTCAAGTTATTCTGCACCTCCTTCCGAATTCTGGACCTTTGCTTCATCATATCTCCTGTAGCTGGTACCAGTACATCTTCATAAGTGTTAGGTTTAACTACTAAAGCTTTGCTTGTATTAAACTATTTCCCAGTTTTATATATCGATTGAATGTTTTAGTTAAATTATTTATATATGTTTCTTCATATATCGTCCACTTATATTATGTAATTAGATGATGAGGTGTCTGGTGTAACACAGTAGATCTCATCATTGGTTGAAAGAAATAATATATAAATAAGGTTTGTAGCCGAGACAGTTTTGGACACATTGTCAGTTTAGGTTATTATGTGATTCGGAAATTGGTTTGTCTAAACTGATTTAATCATATAGATATGCCCGGTGCATATTGAACTTGACCATTTAGGATGAATTGTCTTATACTAATTTAATAGACTATTCATTGCTAGTATTCTATCTCTTAATCCCTAGACTTGAGTGGGCATGAGGATTAAACATAGTGTACTTTGATCTGCCAAAGGGTGAGGTCATTTGTGGACAATAATCTTGGTAGGTTAGGTGCACTGTTGGAACTAGGCATGCATAATTTCCTAAATTATGCTACGGAATAGCCTAAATTCTAAGAGGATCGGGTCTTACCCTTGAAGCGTAATCGGTTGTGCAGTCGCCTGGCTCCTCTGAGAAAATGGCGTTCACCAACAATTCACGTGAATTGTCTCTACGATCTTGCACCGGAGCCTATCAGAATTGGTGCTAGCCCAAAAGTGCCTGTCAAAGAGAAAACGTTTTTCTCTCGGGAAGAGTTTTGGAAGAATATTTTTTTCAAAAAGGTAAATCCTTCAAGACTGAGAGAGAGAGAGCACTCTCTTTTAAAATTTCCTAAAACGTGGTTTTAAAACTGAGTTTGTTAAAACCAACCCTCAACTCTCTTTTAAAACTGAGTCTGTTTTTTAATAATAATTAATTAATTATTTACTGAGTTGGTTTAACCAACACCATGGATCAACCCATTGATCCATGGATCAGGCTGATGGGTCAAGAACCTCAATTCACAATTAGGTCCCTTGATTTGTCAGCCCAATTCAATTCTTCCTAGGTAATTAATTAACTCTTAATTAATACCATAATACTCTTCAATAATATTTAATTAAACTATTTAATTAAATATTATCAATTTAAGTATAACTCTTATACTTAAAACAGGCAATTTAATTAATTCTGAATCATCGAACTCACTTATATGCGATCCTGTAGGCCCATTCCAAATTGACAATGAATAAATTAATCTCATTAATTAATCCATAAATCATTAGTGGTCTTTAGCAAGACATAATGACTACACAATTCAGAATGGAGGGTCGAATGGTGATTCAACACAACCTTCCGAGTATACTACGTAATGTCCTCTACACTGATATCCAGTTTAGCATAAGGCATGGAACCAATCATCCTTATATAGCTAAACATTTTACTTGATCTCTTAGTGACACTGAATTTAATCAAGCAAATGATAACCCTTATCATTTCTTGGGCACGGCCATGCACTTCTCAGTTCACTATCAAGCGGCCAAGATATCATCTCTCATTGAAGATAGACTTGTAGTCCCATCACTTCACCTACATACCTTAGCATGACTCATAGTGTACCCAATCATACCCGTACTTGGCAACCTGTTACGGTCCCGTTAGGCATATGTCAAAGCACACTCTAATTCACCTAAGACTATGTAGTGATTTCTGGTCTAAGGATCCTCGTACGAGTGCTACTCAAAAGAATCACTCATGATCTAAAAGTCCATGGAGTGTTTCTTTTTGGCGGATCGATTTCATGAAATTCAATATGCACAAGAATATAATTTCATGAAATTAACTCATCAGATAAATAATCAATCAAATGACAAATGTCTTATTTACATAAATAACCCTCAAAGTTTATTTACATAAATAGCCCTCAAAAGGGCACATACACCAACAATCTCCCACTTGCCCGTTGAAGGGCTATGTCCTAAATTGTTTAAGACCAAGCTCTATTACATGTCTATCAAACTTTGACTGCGGTAGAGCTTTTGTGAGAGGATCTGCTACATTATCGTCTGACCCTATTTTGCACACTTCACATCTCCTCGATCAATGATCTCTCGGATGAAGTGAAACCTTCTGAGTATATGTTTGGTTTTCTGGTGTGACCGAGGCTCCTTAGCTTGTGCGATGGCCCCGTTATTGTCACAGAAAAGTTATATCAGATCTTGGATACTCGGTATCACTCCGATGTCTGACACGAACTTTCTCAACCAAACAGCTTCCTTTGCAGCATCTGATGCAGCAATGTACTCAGACTCTGTTATAGAATCGACTGTTGTATCTTGCTTTGAGCTTTTCCAACTTATTGCACCGCCATTCAGACTAAACACGTAGCCTGATTGTGACTTCATGTCATCTTAATCTGTTTGGAAAGCAGCATCAGCGTAACCTTGTACAATGAGCTATTCTTGTCCTCCATACACTAGCATTAATCCTTTAGTTCTTCGTAAGTACTTTAGGATTGCTTTGACTGCAGTCCAATGATCTGTTCCTAGATCTTGTTGGTATCTGCTAGTCATGCTTAGTGCATGTGCGACATCCGGGCAGGTACATAACATGGCATACATGATAGATCCTATTGCCAAAGCATATGGTACTCTACTCATTGTATCCCTCTCCTCTCTTGTTGAAGGACCTTGGTTCTTCTTCAAGAGAAGGCCATGTCTAAATGGTACCTTACCATTTTTGGAGTTAGACATATTGAATCTTTTCAATATCTTGTCTATGTACCCTTCTTGACTTAGTCCCAGAAGCCTTTTTGACCTATCTCTATAGATCTTGATACCTAGTATCATTTCGGCTTCTCCTAAGTCTTTCATAGAAAATACAGTCCCCAACCATTGTTTGATGTCTTTCATCATGGGAATGCCATTTCCTATGAGTAGGATGTTGTCCACATATAGGACAAGGAAAACTATCTTGCTCCCACTAACCTTCTTGTAAACACAAGGCTCATATTCGTTCTTTATGAAGTCGTAACCTTTTACTGCCTCGTCAAAACGAAGATTCCAACTCCGAGATGCTTGCTTTAGTCCGTAGATAGACCTCTGAAGCTTGCATACATGATTTGGATGCTCTTGATCGATGTATCCCTCGGGTTGTTTCATATAAACATCCTCGAGTAGGTTTCCATTCAGGAAAGCCATCTTAACATCCATCTGCCATATCTCATAGTCATAATATGCAGCTATGGCGAGCATAGTCCGAATGGACTTGAGCATCACGACAGGGGAGAAGGTTTCATCATAGTCTATACCATGAGTCTGTCTGAAACCTTTAGCCACTAGTCGTGCCTTGAAGATCCCGCCAGGTTTTAACTTGAAAATCCACTTGGAATCGACAACCTTTGCCTGAACAGGAGGGTCAATCAAAGTCCACACTTTATTGTCCCTCATGGATTGAATTTCAGATTCCATGGCTTGTAGCCATTTATCCGAATTTGGACTTTCTAAAACCTGTTTGTAGTTCACGGGCTCATTAGAGTCCGTCAAGATCAAATCTTGATCGTCAGTCACGAGAAATCCATATCTCTCGGGTTCATGACGAGATCTACTAGACCTTCTAGGTTCTTGTGTTGTTGACTCAGGCTGCTCATCTTCATGAGTTTCCATGTCAACTTCCATCTGAGTTTCTATAGATCGTTCTATATTCTCTTGTGGTTCTGGAACTTCTCCGAGTTCTATTCTACTCCCACTATCTTTCTTGTAGAGAAAATCTTTCTCTAAGAAAGTGGCTCCTCGAGCAACAAACACTTTGTTCTCAGTTGGATTGTAGAATTGATATCCTTTTGTTTCCTTAGGATATCCCACAAACAGGCATTTGTCAGTTTTAGGTTCAAGCTTACTACTTTGTAAACGCTTTACATGAGCTTGACAACCCCAAAATCGTAGATATGACATATAGGGTTTTTGACCCGTCCACATCTCATATGGAGTCTTATCTACTGCCTTAGATGGAATACGATTTAGTAAGTAGGCAGCTGAAAGGAGGGCATAACCCTAAAAGGACATAGGGAGAGTCGCTTGGCCCATCATAGATCGAACCATATCTAATAAGGTCCGATTCCTCCTCTCGGATACACCATTCCATTGAGGTGTTCCTGGTGGAGTCAGCTGTGAAACGATTCCACACTGTTTTAGATAGCCATCGAACTCATCACTAAGGTATTCACCTCCCCGATCGGAGCGAATAGCCTTAATCCTTCTATTTAACTGATTTTCTACTTCGTTTTTAAACTCTTTGAACTTTTCAAAAGTTTCACTTTTATACCTCATTACGTAGACATAACCATATCTACTATAGTCATCGGTAAAAGTCACGAAGTATTCAAATCCACCTCTGGCTTGTGTGCTCATTGGTCCACATACATCTGTATGTATTAGAGCCAATAGCTCACTAGTCCTCTCGCCTTTCTTGCTGAAAGGACTCTTCGTCATTTTGCCTTGCAAACAGGGTTCACATGTGTCATATGATTCGAAATCAAATGACCCAAGCACTCCATCCTTATGAAGTCTTTGAACTCGCTTCTCATTTGCATGGCCTAAATGACAATGCCACAGATATGTTGAACTTAAATCAGATTGAATTAATTTGGCTTTCTTTTCAATGTTATAAACCGGTTTCTCTTGGGTCAAATCCAAGATATATAGGCCATTGCACAAATTTGCAACTCCGTATAAAACATCTTTTTGATATAAAGATAACGAATTATTACCAATAATAAAACGAAATCCTTTAATACCCAAACAAGAAATTGAAATAATATTCCTACTCATAGTAGGTACATAATAACAATTCTCTAAAACAATGTTTAAACCAGAAGGCAAAGACAAAGTGTAATCTCCAACTTCAACAGCTGCAACTATTGCCCCGTTGCCCACTCGGAGATCTACTTCGCCTTTCTTTGTTATCCTTCTATTGCTCAGTCCCTGCACATCAGTACAAATGTGAGCCCCACATCCGGTATCTAATACCCATGAGGTGGATATAGAAAGATTAATTTCAATAACAAAGATACCTGAAGCCGAAGGATTTTGTTTCTTCTCTTCAAGAAACAGCTTGCAGTTTCTTCTCCAATGCCCCTTCTGATTGCAATGGAAACATACTGCGTCCTTCTGAGCATTTTTCTTAGCAGGAGGAGTTTGAGGCTGAGCCTTAGGAGCAGTCTTACTGCGAGGCTTCTTGTTTTCAGCAACTTTTGCCTTGCCTTTAAACTTTCTCTTGTTGCCCTTACCTTTTTCTACAACAAGTACTGGCGTTGCCTTCCGAAGGGTTTGCTCAGTATTTTTAAGCATTCCATGGAGCTCAGGAATCGTCCTCTCCATGTTATGCATGTTGTAGTTCACCACAAAGTCATTGTAATCATCACGCAGTGAAGCCAAGATGATGTCAATGGCTAACTCTCTAGCAAGAGGTGCATTTAATCTCTCTAGGGTATCAATATACCCCTTCATCTTGATCAAATGTGTGCTTACTGACGAACCCTTCGCCATCTTGCACGAGATCAATGCTTTTATTGTAACGAACCTTTCGTTACGGGCTTGTTCACGGAACATTTCCGTTAGTGACCTATAAATTTGGAAAGCTTCCGAATTCATGAATTGTTTCTGAAGCTCGCCTGACATAGTCGCGAGCATCAGACATGTCACGTCATCGGAATCGCTTTTCAGCTTTTCTCATGCTCGTTGAACAGCAGCCGTAGCATTCACAGGTGGTTCAGGTAAAGTAGCGTCTAAGATATTTAGCTTCCTTTCTTGTTTGAGAACAATTCTCAAGTTTCTTTCCCAATCTAAGAAGTTTAGACCAACAAGTTTTTCTTTGTCCAAAATGCTTCTTAGAGTGAGATTAGATGTATTAGTGCTAGTAGATGCCATTTCTACAAAAGAAAAATGCAAAATATTAGAATGAGTTTTAAAATATTTTCCACAATAGCCAAAATTGAAATCCCAAACAATTTTGTGTTGGTGCTAGATTGTGGGCCGAAAATCCACAAAGAGTCAACCCCAGTCTTGCTTTGGCAAGTATCGTAGGGATTGGGCTCTTTTGGTAGGCAACGTTCAAATCACATCCCTATGTAATTTAACGATTTCCAATTGCATCACTATGCAACTTTTCGGTGATAGGACGAACATTCCAAATGTTTGACACCATCCTATCTTTGCAAAATTAATCCCTAGTCAGCTTATCGGGTCAAGCTAGGATTAATTTTCCCAAGTTAAACCATCCCTCAAGGCATCACATCAATAGACACCCACACAGTTTTTCCATAACAAGTGGTAGTGATAAAGTTGAGCATCTAATATCCAAACAGTTTTTTCACTCATTAATGGTAGTGATAAAGTTGGGCACTATTATGTGACAACCCGCCGCACGAAGAAAACCTGAGGCCCTTGGGCTCTCCAAGTCCACCAGACGTTCGACGCTCTAGCGGGCCCTCAAGTATGGAAGCAAAATCTTGGGTTTTTGGGATTTAATATTTTGAACGGCTTAACATGCATTGTCGTTTTCATTCATTCACAAAAACATAAGATTGCGAAAATGCGATGAATTGGGCTCTAATCTATTACAGGGCCTTTTAAGAAAATACTTCTTTTTGGGTCTCCATTTTGGGCTTCCGCTCCTGGGCTCCACCATGGACTCCTTCGGAACCGCCTTTTTGGGCCTAACTATTACATAATGATTTAATAGGCACGCAGACCCAAATTTAAAATGGCTCGCAGGCCCAAATTTTAAATAATAAATTTTAAGCCCAATTCATGCATAGAAAAACACACAAATGCATATGCTTCATACAAGCCAATTTTATTAAGCCGAATCATTTAATTAGGGATTGTGTAACTCTTACACTATTAAAATTGATCGTGTCATGATCAATTTTAATCAATCCCATGTTCATTCATTTTAATCGAATGATGCATGGACATACCAATCATGCGTGCAATTTATTTAAACATTTTAAATAAATAACACATTATTTCGGAAGAATGAATAAAAAAACATAATAATTAATTAACTAATCTTATTAATTAATTATTTATTTATTTATTCATTTAATTATCTAATTTTATTAAGATAATCTTTCTAATTTTTAAAATTTGAATATTTCTAATTATCCTAATCTCATTAAGATAATTATTCAAAATTCAAAATTTTAAATTCTATAGGATAAGAATTAAATCTAAATCTAATCCTATCTTATCGTAATTTAAAATCTGATAATATCTTTTAATTTATCCTAAATTATAAATTAAATATTATCAAATTTTAAAATTCTAAAAATTAAGGTTTTTCTGAAAATTTTGAGGCCAATCTGTAATTTCACAAAATCCTCTTGCTAGGGTTTTAAATATTAAAACTTCTGGGGTTGTTTTGCAAATTTTTAAAACAATTTTAAACGCTGGCATTTTCGGGATTTTGGAGTGCGGCGGGGGCAATTTGGTCATTTCTGTCAAATTAGGGCACCAGCCCCCGCCGCCTCCTATCTTCTTCCCCGATTCGCTGCCGGCGTCTCTTTTTCGATTTTTCGGCGAACGCTTCGCCTCTTCCGGTACTGCTCACAGCGCCGGACGTCGCCTCTTCGCCCCGGTCTAACCCCGATCGAATCGAAGTCGACCTTGGCGACTCATCGAACGACGAAGGAAAACCCGCGACCGGACTTCGAAAACTCTGTCGGCGCGAGTAACCCGACGAAACCAATTTTCGTCACTCCGTTTCCCAGCGGCGCGAGGAACATTTCGCCGGCATCCAAACCTGCAAACAGCTTTCAAAAACCCCAAAACGAAAAAATTCTTCCCGGCGAAGCGGGTTTGTCAAACCCAGAAAAATTTTTCCAAAAAACCAACCATTCAACAAATGTTTTGAAATGAAACAAGCCCGAAATAGTTTCCCATGAAGGAAAGAACAAAACGCACAAAAAATTCAGGCCAAAAAACCAATTTTTGAGCAATTCGCGTTTTTCCGGCGAACTTCCGGCCGGCCAGAACACTATTCCGGTGACATTTCCCAGAAAACGGCAACATTCCAGCATATTATGTTTTTTTTTCTTCAAACATTTTTCAAGAAGAAAAAACTTATACCCAGTTCTATACTCCTTTTTGTTTCAGTTAAAACATTTTTAATTAAAACAAAATTAACCTCGCTCTGAAACCACTGTTGGAACTAGGCATGCATAATTTCCTAAATTATGCTACGGAATAGCCTAAATTCTAAGAGGATCGGGTCTTACCCTTGAAGCGTAATCGGTTGTGCAGTCGCCTGGCTCTTCTGAGAAGATGGCGTTCACCGACAATTCACGTGAATTGTCTCTACGATCTTGCACCGGAGCCTATCAGAATTGGTGCTAGCCCAAAAGTGCCTGTCAAAGAGAAAACGTTTTTCTCTCGGGAAGAGTTTTGGAAGAATATTTTTTTCAAAAAGGTAAATCCTTCAAGACTAAGAGAGAGAGCACTCTCGTTTAAAATTTCCCAAAACGTGGTTTTAAAACTGAGTTTGTTAAAACCAACCCTCAACTCCCAGATACTTCTCTGATTTGAGAAGTATCTGTTTTTTAATAATAATTAATTAATTATTTACTGAGTTGGGTTTAACCAACACCATGGATCAGCCCATTGATCCATGGATCAGGCTGATGGGTCAAGAACCTCAATTCACAATTAGGTCCCTTGATTTGTCAACCCAATTCAATTCTTCCTAGGTAATTAATTAACTCTTAATTAATACCATAATACTCTTCAATAATATTTAATTAAACTATTTAATTAAATATTATCAATTTAAGTATAACTCTTATACTTAAAACAGGTAATTTAATTAATTCTGAATCATCGAACTCACTTATGTGCGATCCTGTAGGCCCATTCCAAATTGACAATGAATAAATTATCTCATTAATTAATCCATAAATCATTAGTGGTCTCTAGCAAGACATAATGACTACACAATTCAGAACGGAGGGTCGAATGGTGATTCAACACAACCTTCCGAGTATACTACGTAATGTCCTCTACACTGATATCCAGTTTAGCATAAGGCATGGAACCAATCATCCTTATATAGCTAAACGTTTTACTTGATCTCTTAGTGACACTGAACTTAATCAAGCAAATGATAACCCTTATCATTTCTTGGGCACGGCCATGCACTTCTCAGTTCACTATCAAGCGGCCAAGATATCATCTCTCATTGAAGAGAGACTTGTAGTCCCATCACTTCATCTACATACCTTAGCGTGACTCATAGTGTACCCAATCATACCCGTACTTGGCAACCTGTTACGGTCCCGTTAGGCATATGTCAAAGCACACTCTAATTCACCTAAGACTATGCAGTGATTTCTGGTCTAAGGATCCTCGTACGAGTGCTACTTAAAAGAATCACTCATGATCTAAAAGTCCATGGAGTGTTTCTTTTTGGCGGATCGATTTCATGAAATTCAATATGCACAAGAATATAATTTCATGAAATTAACTCATCAGATAAATAATCAATCAAACGACAAATGTATTATTTACATAAATAACCCTCAAAGTTTATTTACATAAATAGCCCTCAAAAGGGCACATACACCAACATGCACATGTTTAGTTGCTTGGTGTGCTATTGCTTGTCGAAAGGAAACCATGTACTGGTGCGTCCGGGCTAATGGTGCTCCTAAGATGAGCTCGTTATGTTTATTATACTAAACTCAGCTAGTGGACTCATGTCCGGTATAGTAAAAATGGTCGAGTGGTACTAATCTCGAATTATAAGAAGTTAATTAATTAATTTATCAGTAAATTAATAAATTAACGAGCACTATATCTTTGATGTGGAGAGATTAAAGAATAATTAATTTAGTTATTCCGGAAGCAATTATGGTTAGAATGGTAGTGCCATAATTAATCCGTTAGTGGTACGATTAATTATGTAGTGGGTTAATTGATAAAGTATAATTAATTATTTAATTAATTATTCCTAAGGGTTAATTAAGTAATTAACAAAGTGGAATTATTTAAGGAATTAATTAAGTTTTAAGTTTCAATTAGAATTAGGAAATCCTAGAGATTAGGAAATCTAATTAGATTTGTTACCTAATTGGATTTGAAAACTAATTAATTACCTAAACCCATTAGGAAGACTAATCCTAAACCAACTTGGGGTCTCTCTTGTAACTCTATAAATAGACAAGAGATTAGCAATTCATACACACACAATTCATAAGTTTTCAAGATAAGAAAACTAGAAAGAGAACTAATAGTTTTCTTTCTCAAAGTTGGGCTTTTAGAATTCCAAGCGGCCGGATTTCTTCCCTAGGCTCGTGGTCGGTTTTCCTTCTCGAAATCTGGCGGCGCGTGGACTTCACTCTCGGGCGGCGGTCGGCGCGTGAACCTCACGCGCGGCGGCTGAGAATTTTTCGCCGAGCTTTTGCAGTGGATTGCTGATCGTTTGTTCGTTGGTTCGTTGCCCACACAACGTATGAGTAAGTCTTGAGTCATACAAGAGAATCACCTAAGTACAAGATTCAAGAGGTAATTCTTAAACTTTCGCTTTAATTAAGAATATATTGTTGCGTGGCAAATCGAACAAGCATAAACTAAGATCCTGCATAGTGTTATTTCAAGCAAGGATTGGAATATCGATTGTGCTAGAGTTTAGGCCTGGTCAAGTATTCCGATTTTGGAATGCATAGTACGAAAGTTAATTTTTGACCGGGCCCGGGCAGATAATCTTTCAATAAGGTCCCAAAGGGAAATCCGCTGATTTAACTCCAAAGATTGCCTCATAAGGGGACATCTTGATGCTAACATGATAGGTGGTATTATACCACCTTTCAGCTAAGGATAGCCAAGTACTCCAAGTGGAAGGATGATCTCCAGCAAAACATCTTAGATAACTTTCCAGGCACTGATTTAGTCTTTCTGTCTGTCCACCAGTTTGAGGATGGTAGGCAGTAGACAATTGTATCTTAACTCCCAATAACTTGAAAAGGGCTTGCCAAAAGTGGCTAGTGAAAATCCTATCTCTGTCAGAGAAGATTGTCTCTGGAATCCCATGCAACTTATAGATGTCTTGAAGAAATATTTCAGCCATAGTACTTGCTCCATAAGGATGAGACAGGAAAGAAATGGCTGACTTTGGTCAATCTATCCACTATCACCCATATTACAGTGAACCCCCTTGATTATGGAAACTTTTCAATGAAATCCATTACAATGTGCTTCCAAGCTTGCTATGGCACAGGTATAGGATTGAGTAAACCTGGATAAGCTAAATGTCCACCTTTGTTTTTCTGGCAAATCTCACAATCTCTAATGAATTCCTCTATTTCTTCCTTCATCTGTGGCTAGTAAAATAGATTTTTCAACCTTTGCCAAGTTGCTTTCTGTCCTGAGTGGCCCCCAATGGGTGTAGAATGCACATTTTGCATTAATACTTTTCTGATTCCATTAGTCTACCCCATAAACATTTTACTTCCCTTCCTGAGAATTCCCTTATCATAACTCCAACCTGACTGATTTTCAGTTTGTAATAGAGCTGCAACTATCAGTTATTGAGCTATCACATCATCCTTGTAGCTTCTTTGTATCTGAATCATCCATTTTGGAATGACTGCAGTGACGTCCAAGCATTCAGTTCTCTCTTGACTTGTTTCTCCTGTCACATGGATCCTTGATAGAGCATCAACAACTTTATTCTGAATTCCTTGTTTGAACTGGATGGTATAACCTAACCCCGGTAACTTGGTTAACCACTTATTCTGTAGGGGATTGCTTAACTTCTGTTCCAGTAAGTATTTCAGAGATTGATGATCAGTCCTGATTATGAAAGAATGTCCCACTAGGTAATGCCTCTATTTCTGAACAGCTAATACAACTGCCATAAGTTTTTTCTCATATACAGATAATCCCAGGTTTCTTGGGGCAAAAGCTCTACTTATGAAGGCTATTGGATGTCCCTCCTGCATAAGCATAGCACCCATACTATCCATGCTTGCATCTATTTCTAGCACAAACAGTTGCTCAAAGTCTGGTAATCTCAGTAGTAGAGCAGTCATTACAGCTTCCTTAAGCTCTTAAAAAGCAATTGTAGCCTCTGGTGACCATTCGAAAACATCCTTTTTCAGAAGATTAGTGAGTGGCTTAGCCTTGATTCCATAATTCTTAATAAATCATCTGTAGTACCCAGTAAGACCAAGAAATCCCCTCAACTCTTTTATATTCACAGGCTGGTTCCATTTTCTGATGCAATAAACCTTTTGTTGGTTCATCTCCACACCTTCAGTAGTAATTGTATGACCTAAGTATCCAACCTTATCCTATGCAAACACACACTTGGATTGTTTGGCATAAAACTTATGATATTTCAGCACTTTCAAACCACAAGTGAGATGAGAAACATGTGCTTCTAAGCTAAGACTGTACATCAATATGTCATCGAAAAGTACCAACACAAACTCCCTTAGATATAACTCAAAAATGGAATTCATCAATGCCTGAAATTTTGTTTGCGCATTGGTTAAGCCAAAGGGCATTACCAAGAACTCAAAGTGCCCATGTATGTCTGAAAGGCAGTATGGTGAATATCTTCTAAACTTACTCGAATTTGGTGGTATCCAGCCCTTAGATCAATCTTGGAGAAATACCTTGATCCCTTCAGTTCATCCAACAATTCATCAATGATTGGTATAGAAAATTTTTCTTTCATAGTAAGCATGTTCAGCCTCCTATAATCTATACACAACCTCCAAGTCTGATCCTTTTTCTCTACTAGCAACACGGGAGATGCAAAAAGGCTTTGAATAACTTGGATAGAGCCTGCTCTCATCATTTCATCCACTTGTCTCTAAATTTCAGCTTTATGGGCATGAGGATGCCTATAAGGTTTGAGCTTAAAATGTTGAGGGTCTGGTTTAAGGTTGATTCTGTGTGTGATTTCCCTCTCAGGAGGTAAGGACTGAGGTATCTCAAATACTTCCTGGAACCTATGAAGCAGAAACTGAATCTGCTCAGGTGTGTTATCAACTGCCACATCTTGTTCACTCACTTCTTGGTGTCCAGCCATAAACTTCTCCCCACATTTGTAACACAAATGATTGTCTCTCCTATACTGCAGTTCCTGAGGAGTAATATTCTTAAATCTCTCTTGCCAAGGCCTCCTTTATTCCTCATTTGACATGAACTTAAAGTTCTTAGCCACATTCCTACTGGTTTACTGTGATTAGTAGAAGAAGTTTTCACTTTCCTCACATACTGATCAAGGTTTTGTTCTTGCAAAGCAGCCAACTCCATGGCTTGAGCTAAACTACTAGGTTTCCTCATCCTTACTCCAGGCTTAAGTTCCTATTTTAATCCACTGATAAAACCTGACACAAAGTACTGCTCACTTAGCCTAAGATCCAAGCACAACATTTTCGATTTCAACAGTTCAAACTTCTCCTGGTAATCAGCTACATTAGTTACTTGTTGCAACTTATTATACTCTTCAAAATAATCTCTACCCCCCATTATCTCCAAATCTAACTAGTAATGCTTCTGAAAATTCAGCCCAAGACACATGTCCCTTACCACTTCTAAATCCTTGAAACCAAACATCAGCCCTATCTTCTAAGTACAGCTCAATAGAATCAACATTCCATTTATCCCCTATGTTATACAATAGGAAATACTTATCACATTTTCTCAGCTAGTCTCGGATTCTCCCCATTAAAAGTTGTCAATTCTATTTTGGGATTATTATGACTCAATCCTTTCTGATTTCTTTCCTTCCAATAGTTACTCACAACATCATCAATAATAACTCATAGATTACTAGGAGTAGACAATAAGTGAGTTCGATCTACCTGTTTTTCCTTCTGAAATAGCCTGGTAAAGTTCTGTTCGATTTTCTGATCCATCATCACCCCAATTGCCTCCATTTGAGCCACTCCCAACGCCTCCATTTGTAACTTCATTTTTGCCTCCCACTCCTAGTTCTGCTTCAGATTTCGTTCGGTCCACTCATCGCTTTGAGCCTTCATCATTTCCTTCAATTAGTTTTTATAATTTTTTAACCTATAAATTTTGAATTTATATATTTAATTATATTAAATTGTTAAACTTAAGTGTTTCAATATTGTTTTAATAATAATAAAATAAATATGTGAAACTAACAATTTCTTAAATTGTCTAAAATTATTTTTTGTAGAAAGTGTAAAATTTTTAGATTGATACATTCATCTTCAAATGAGCATAAATTTCATTTCATTTAGCCAAAAATTAAGATTTTTTATTTTTTGAAAATATCTTTCAATTATCTAAAAAATGGTGTCTAATAGTCAATGTGAAATTCCAATGGAAGTTTTGTGAAAATAGACAAAAACGAAACTGTCACTGTAATGCCATAGTTCAGTGAATTAGATGTAACTTGAGCTACAAAAGTCCAAATCAAATGATTTTGACGTCCTTGGAAAGCTAAGAGAAAGATCTACAACATTGATTTCTGACAAAAAAGCCAAAAGCAACTGAAAGAAGTCAAAAAAGTTAAAGGAAGTTCATACTATGTCAAATCATCTTTGGAGCCAAAATTCAAGTGGTTGAATTGGAGCCCAAATTTTCCTATAAATAGAGACCATGGGTGAAGACATTCAAGACACACAAGCTATCAAGTCATTCTTATTATTGTCGAAATTCTCTCAAGTTTTCAAGTGGTCATTTTCAAATTTTACTTTCAAGTTCTAGTTATTTTTCAAAGTGTTCTAGTTATTTTCGAAAGTGTCAATCTTAGACTAGAACTTTATCACTTGTAAGCCATAAACACTTCATACACAAAAAGGTTTTATTGTTCTTGAAAGCAAGAGGTTGCAAGTCAAGAACAATTTAGAGGGTAAGTAGTGAAGAACCTCTTAGTAGAGTTACTAAGTTGTTCTTGGGAGATTTATAAATGTTTGAATTCCACGTTAACGTTTTTTTTTTTTTTTAAATAAATAGGAAAGCCTCAACTTTAGAAGTTGGGGAGTGGATGTAGAGCTTGTAAGGGAGTTACAAGCTTGAACCATTTTGAAAATCTTGTTTCTTTCGTTGCATTGCATTTTGCATTCATACTCTCTCTTCTACATTTCTTGCATCATAAAACATCACCATTAGACTTTGTTCAATTCATGTATTACATTTTTAATCTCAAGATTTTATTTAAGACTTGTCCTTATTTCAAGTCTAACTTTCTTTAATTAAGTATTTACTTTATCTTAGACTTGTCCTTAATCAAGTCTAGACTTGTCCTTATCAAGTCAAGGACTTGGGTTTAATCAAGTCAATACTTGAGTTTTATTTTAAATTATTCAATTTCAAGACTTGCCCATTTCCAGTCAAACACTTGTCCTTAATCAAGTCAATACTTGAACTTTATTTTAAATTATTCGATTTCAAGACTTGTCATTTCAAGTCACATACTTGACCTTTATTTTAATTTGATTATTATATATTGTAAACTAACAATTTCTTGTTTCCTTATATACTTTTATTGTTGACTAATCTTATTATTCTTGTTTTCATCTTATTTTAATTTAGACTTATTTGTTATGTGTTTCATACACATAGATAGTCATTGTTTATTTTAAAAAGAAATTACTTTAAGATTGCCTCATTTTTAAGTAAATTTTTAAACAACCTAATTCATCTCCCCTCTTAGGTTGTGTTGTTAGTTTTCATAAATTAATAATATTTTAATTTTTAAAAATGTATAACACTAATTGTAAAATATAAATAAATTTATTAAGAGCAGTTAGGCAATTTAAAATATTGGTATTTCTTAATTTGTCATTGTCAATTTAAATATTAAAGGGATGAGAAATAAAAAAATACGACACACGAAATAAACATTCACATATAAAAAATATAGAAATAATCAATCTCGTGCAGGCACGGTCCCATAATCTAGTATTTTAGTAGGCAGCAGTTAGTTTTTTTTCGAGGGAATTCGTTCACACTTTTCTTGCAGGTGATCTAGGTATTTAAACTTGGAATTGGCTGGAGGGTGAGTTATTCTGCATTTGGATGAAATTTACTATCTATTGAACCTCTTCTTATACTCTTTGAACTTTCTTAACTCTTCTTCTCCTTCTGTTAATCTTCTTCTTCTTCTCTGTTCTTAGTTTTCTTACTGTTTTAGCTCAGGATCCTTCCAGGGCATAAAAAGTGGTATCAAAGCAGGATAATCCTTGGCACGTTTCCGGAATCAGTCCAGGATGGCAGAGACTACATCAAAATCGCAAGATGAGTACATGAAGAGAATGGAAAATTATTTATATTATTATTTATCTATTAATAATATTTATAATTTTTTTACATATAAATTTTGAATTCATATATTTAATTATATTAAATTAGTAATATTTTAATATATTATAACTATAAAACTATATTATAATATATATTTGAAAAAAATATAACATAATACATATTATTTATTTTAAAAAATAATATTATATCATAATTAGGTAAAAATAAAACTAATCAAATATAAATTTTTATTATATTATATAAAACTAAATGTATAAACTATGTAATAATCTATAAAAATATTAAAAAATTATCTTTCAACTATCATATATTTTATCTATATAAAATACACGTATATGTGAAAATAATGAATACAACCAAGTACATCCATTAAATTTGTATACGTGTATATTGGACATATAACGTTGTACTCTTTTACATATATTGAAAAAAAGTTTTACACTATGGATAATTACTAGTAATCCTCACCGTGCAACGCAGGGTAAATTATATCTTATACCTACGGTGACACTTTGCGAGTTCTTATAGAAACTATCTACATCATTATCGTGGTAATAATAATTTATTTATTAACATTATTTATTTCAAAATATAATATTTTATATGAATTTTAAATCGGTAGTGTTGTTTTACAGACAGTATAAATTTTTAGTAAATTATAATATTAATAATTTATTTATGAATTTTATTAATATAAATTGTTCATATATTTGAGATAATTTTGATCACATCTTAATAGAAAAATGACTACCAAAAAAATTATAACTAAATATTAATAAAAATATTTTAAGAATTAAGATTTATTTAATTTCATATATTTATGTATAACTATTTTCATAATATTATTATTTAATATATTAAAAATCAAAAATTAATTAAAAAATTTAATTATGTTACTAAAATTATAAGTTAAAAATCATTAATATTAGCTATAATTTGTCAATTATTGAAAGTTTAATGAATAATTGATATTTTTTACGGTATATTTCAAATTATGAAATATAATTTACATTAAAAATTTTAATATTTTAGTAAATTTGATGATATGATATAAAAATATGATTATTTCTTATTTGTGTAACATTAAAATTTGTTTTTTGTAAAAGTAAAAGTAAAAAAAGAAAAAAAAAAGTTATACAAAAAACGTATGAAAAATCGTAGGTTTATTTGATAAGATGGATTGCACAGTTAATAGATAAAGATTATAGACGCGTTCAAAGTCATACTTATCATAAATATTTATTTTTTCTTATTATCTTTATCTAAATTTTATTATTATTTAATGTCATTCTAATTAGTTTTATCTCTTCAAAGTCTTATCATCTCATGTCATTATTAAATTAATTCTTATACCTTTAAAAGTTAAATTCATATTACACAATAATTATATTTATTGTTATTTCATAATTAGATTTTAACTCAATTATGTTATTTAAAAATATTTAAAATATATTAAAATATTTTTTAATAACAATTAATGTAGTTATGTATCTATTAAGGTATGAGTTTTTTTTTGTTTCCCGTCTTGTGTGCATAAATTATATGTATAAATTATATGTGTAAATGAGAATTAATGATTTAGTGAAAAAACTCCCTAAGCAATTAAAATTTGATTGATTGATTAAATTAATTATTTTTAATCCATGAAAGTAATAGATAAATACATTAAATTAGATAATAATTATTTTTGTTAAAATCATATTATTATTTTTTTTCCAGAAATCAGTGAAATTTAATGTATAATCTTTATCATCATGATAAACATAATCAAGATATAAAATATATTACAACTAATAAAAATTTTAAGAGATAATACAAGAAGAGTTGGAGAAAGACCACAATTGCAATTCATGAGAAGAGTGAGGGAGATGAAGGATGAAGGAGAGTTGTTGATTTCTTGTAGAAGTCATGAAAAGAAAATCATAAATAATTTTCATCATCATGATAAAGCTAATCAATATATAAAAAATTATTACAATTAATAAAAATTTTAAAAAATAATAGAATAATAGTTGAAGAAAGACCACAATTGCAATTCGTGAGAAGAGTGAGAGAGATGAAGGATGAGAGAGAGTTAATTTCTTGTGGAAGCAATGAAGATTTTTTTTAAAAAAAAAAACCTAATAATCAGTCTTCTGTAAAAAAACAGAAAAAAGAAAAACCAAATAATCAGTCTTTATCATCATGATAAAGATAATCAAGATCTAAAATATTATTACAATTAATAAATATTTTAAGAGATAATAGAAGAAGAGTTTGAGAAAGACCACAATTCCAATTCGTGAGGAAGAGTGAGGAAGATGAAAGATAATAGAAAGTTGTTGATTTCTTGTGAAAGCCATTAAGATTTATGTTTAAAAAAATAATAAATCTCATAATGAGTAGTTATCATCACGATAAATATATTCAAGATATAAAATATTTTTACGATTAATAAAAATTTTAAGAGATAATGGAATAACTAATTTTATCACATAGAATGTATGTGCAAAGTAGTAATTAAGGAAAAACGTTTATATCCGAATTATTAATGGAAATACATTATTGCACAATTAATATTTGAATTATGATAAAAAAATATTTTGTGACAAATGATTATGCCATCATGTATTAATATTGTGAAAAATGTGAAAATTTTTGTGATTTTTTTTTTTGTGAAAAATTTGTATTAATATTTGAATTATAATAAAAATTTTAAGATATAATGGAAGAATAGTTTGAGAAATACCACAATTGGAATTCGTGAGAAGAGTTAGGGAGATGAAGGATGTGAGAGAGTTGCTGATTTCTTGTGGAAGCCATGAAGATTTCTATAAAAAAAACACATAAACACAAAAACATGGTAATGAGTCTTATCATCACGATGAATATAATCAAGATATAAAATAAAAAAAATTAAATAAAATATATACACATTGACGATTTGGGATCCGAGTCCTAAATTTTGATATCCTTCAACAACAAAACAATGAACAATTTGAGATAACAAGAATAATACATATCATAATGAGTGAAAAAAAAAAAGCTAGATATTGGAGAGGGAAGGAAAAGGTTTTCGGAAATGTAGAGTTGAGAAAGAATGATACGTATTTATGAACAATTTAGAATTTGTAAATGTGCATGATTGTAAGTGATAGAACCATGCTATAATTACACTACTCCATCTAAAAAAAAGTGTTTCAGTCATAAAAAATTCTCAATGTATAAGGAAAAAAGACAAAAAAAAATAATATTGATACAAAATTGTTGTAAATACACGTCATCAGGTGAGGTATTGATTGCTCAAGGATTTCTTCTGTTTTAGTATATTTAAGATGGGTAAATTTTTTTGACATTGGGATTTATTCATATGTCAGAAAATACATACACAAAATTATATGACTACATTGAAAAATAAAAATAATTTTCACTCAATGTCATATCTATTTAAAGTTTTCTAAAACAAAAACCAGAGAGAGAATACCTTTAACAGCTAACCCCCCACTTTGATGACTTGTCCTTTGTTATTTCATTTAATATTTTAGAGTTTTAAACCTATTATAACATTCATGAATACTAAATAATTAATTTAATAAATCTTTCAATTTCAATTTACTTAATAATAATTATTAATAGTAAGTTTATCGTAAATTTGAATTATTATCCATTACTATTCAATTTTAAAGTATAGTTATATCTTCTTCCGTTATCCTTAACTTAAAAATTTTATTTTCTCAATTATATATATTTCTTCATTATTCACTTTCCCTTCCACTGTTCATTCTCCTCATAATTTACTCCATCCACACAAACGAGGTTGAATCCATCGTTCTCATCCTGACGATGAAATTGTATGTTTTTTTTTTTATTTTGTTGTGTTTTTACATAAATCATCATGAATTCTATAAACAATCAACACTCACATAAAGGTAAAATCTAATTGTGTATTTTTTTCTTTAATTATTTTATATATTATATCTTGATTATGTTCTTGATTCATGATGATTTTTTTTAAAAATTTTTTTTCTAACTTCGCTGATTTTGGAAATATAATTTTGATATAAAAGGATGTTGGTTGTCTTAAGTTTTGATGTACAATCTCCTCGCTCTTCTCACATGCCAAAGGTATTTTCGTTAATTAATTTGCATTAATTCTTTTATTTTATACCTTAATTATGTTCAATGTGATGATAAAGACTCATTATGAGGTTTTTGTTTTTGTTTGTTTTTTACAGAAATTTTCATAGGTTCCCCACTGAATCAACATCTCTCTCCTCCTTCATTGCCTAACTCTTCTTAAGAATTCCATTTGTGGTCTTTCTCCAACTCTTCTTGCATTATCTCTTAAAATTTTTATTAATTATAATAATAATAAAAAAAATTTATTGTTTGGCGCCGTAATCAATTTTCACAAATTTTTTTATGTAATTAAATTATTAATTATGCAATAATATATTTTTATTAATAATTAATTTGCATTAATTGTGCATATATGGTTTTCTTAATTACTACTTTGCACAAGCATTCTAATTAGATGTACTAATTTTTTAGTTGGTGGATTACTTTGATTTTGTGACTAAATCTTTAATTTATGCAGAAAATGCAGAGAAATATATTCATACCTTACCACCAACAAAAAAACCCAAAGTTAATTAACGGACTTTCTTAATTATTTAACATTTGCGGAAGATTATACATAAAATTTTCACTAATTCCCTTGAAAAAATAATATGATTTTAAACAAAAATAATTATTATCTAATTTAATGTATTTATCTATAACTTTAATGGATTAAAAATTTTTAATCAATCAATTAATTTAACTTATCATCAAATTATCACTTATTGTCAATTGGCAATTTATACAGTACTACTATAGTAGTACAATACAATTGTACTTCTACTAGTTTTTGTACTATTTTTTAGTTTTAATGGGTTCCAGCCGCAATTGTTGGTTTTTTGTGCAACTCATACTCTACGCACATAAGTGGGTCACATTCACATTGTTTTGCTTTAGTTTCTATGTATTGTCTCTGACACGAGTCTTTTTTTCTTCTTTTTTTCAAATTTTCTCATTTTTAAATTAATCAAACTATTTCTCTTTTTTTTTTTTTGCCTTCAAATTTTTTTCAGTTTTAATTTTGAAAATAAATTTTATTTATTTATTTATTTACTTAAATAAATAAAAATTTTTTATGAATAAAAATTTTTAATTAAAATTTTAAAATTATTCAATTAATTTAGAATGTGAGATTATATCAAATTTTTAATTTCATGAAGTTTTTACTTTTTTTTAAATTTTGTATATATATAAATTAAAATTTTGATATATCAGTCAGAACATGAGTTTATATCATTGTTTTATGAAATTTTATATGTATATGTATATATAAAGTAAAATTTGATTATATCATTTAGAACACGAGTTTATATCATATAAAGCATGTATTTATATTAATATAACAAGGGATCAGTATACAATGTTTGATAAAACTTTTATATTAATATGTATATATAAAGTAAAATTTGATTATATCATTGAAAACACACGTTTATATCATATAAAACATGTATTTATATCAATATAACAAGGAGTCAGTATACAATGTTTCATAAAGTTTTTATATGTATATGTTATATAAAGTAAAATTTGATTATATCATTGAAAATACGAGTTTATATCATAAAAAACATGTATTTATATCAATATAACAAGGGGTCAGTATACAATATTTCATAAAGTTTTTATATGTATATGTATATATAAAGTAAAATTTGATTATATCATTGAAAACACGAGTTTATATCATATAAAGCATGTATTTATATCAATATAACAAGAGGTCAGTATACAATGTTTCATAAAGTTTATATATATATATGTATATATATATATATAAAGTAAATATTTGATTATATCATTGAAAACACGACTTTATATCATGTAAAACATATGTTTATATAAATATAAGAAAGGATTATATTATGTATAAAATAGATGTTTGATGAGCAGTTTCTATCAACTAAAAGAGAATTTATATCATATACAATAGCCTTTTTATATCAACCAAATAAAAGTTATATAAACAAAAAATAAGAGTTATATATACAATAGTATTTTATATCAACCATATCCCTGATAAAAAAAATTGTGTTTTATATGAACCGAAACAGAGTTTATATCAACCAAAATAAAAAGTTATATTCTTACAATAGTATTTTATATCAACCAAAACACCAAGAGAGTATTACCACATGATAAAGAAATGCAGTTACAAAGCAGCAAGAAGCTCACATAGAAGTAAAATACTCCTAATATGCAACAATATCATATAATACGAAAATGCATCTCATCAAAGCTCCATTCATTTATGAATCGAGAATTGAAAAACGATGCACTAAAACAAACGCAGAAGAGCATGTGAATGACAGCTTGGTTGAAAGATGAAGAATCTGGTAAAAAAGTTTGAAAATTTCCTTGAAGTAATAACAGGATCCTATAATTCATGGTAAGAAATTAAATCATTTGTAGGTCTATTCCAATTTTTTTGCCCATATATATGAAAAAGAAAACCCAGTAAAGATAGCATATGCCTTAAGATAATTTTGGTGAACAAAGGGATTATATTGCATTCTCCAGACATTTGGTAGTCTGAAGGATGATTTCATCCCAAATTTGGTGAAGAACATTGCATAAAGAAGATTAGCAAGAATACGGAGAAACATGTATTAATCAAAAAGGTCCCAAAAATCACATTTTTTTTTTCAACAAGAAAACTTAATCATGCATTCTGTATCAAAGATCCAGCAATTAAAATAGTACATTCACGGAAAAGTAAAAAACTTTAAAAAGGGCACAAAATTGAATTTTTGCTTCCAGAATTTCAACTTAAACCAATACTAAACAAAATCAAATCCCATACTACTACACTTTTTAGTGCTGACAACTCTCAAGTAGAAGTTGTTGCAGCCTTCTTCATTGAAACAGCTTGAGTACCTTCTCTGAAGTTTGTCTTAAAGGGGTGGGGAACGTGACGGAGATACCTCATGTGTCCAGCACCAGTTGTCTTTCTCCTGATTGCCTTCACACTCCAGTTATATATCCTCTTGCGGGCTGCTGGGTAAGCACATGTAAAGCAGCGACTCTTGTGGAGATAGAAGCTGCGGCGAGGAAAATTACTGTCAAATCTGCCGTGTTTGAGGGAGGCAGCGGTGGAGAGAGAGAGAGAGGGGGGGGGAGGGAGGGAGGGAGCGGTGGGACGGAGAGAGGAGAGTTATGGAGAGAGGAGGCGGCAACGGCAGGAGGGTGGAGAGAGAGAGGGGAGGAGAGTCAGGGTTTGTTGTTAGGAGAGAAGAAACGATTGTTTTACACGCGCGAGTATTGAAATTGGTGGAGTGTTGAAAAATAAAGACGGGCACGAACCATCATACTACTATAGTAGTACAGTATACGAATTGTTGTCAATTACTCTCCTCACATCCCAAATGTATTTCCCTTATAGTTTTTAATAATTTGAATTATGCTCATCATCGTGATAAAGATTGATTATGATTTTTTAATGATTTTTTTTATACAGACTTTCATGACTTTCACAAAAATCAAAAACTCTACTCCAATACGTATAAAAAATTTTATTTGAAGAATTTTAATACATTCAGAATTTGTAACAATATTATTCTTAATGAAAGATAATAATTATCACATAGTAATTTTAATCTAATAATTATACAAGTTTTTGTAGTAATAGGAATTAGTACTGGAAACTTGGATTTAAACAAAAATAATGATTATTTATTTAATTGAATGTATTTAAATAACATAATTGAGTTAAATTAAAATTATGAAATAATAATAAATATAATTATTGTGTTATAGTATTATATGAGTTTAACTTTTGAAGAGATAAAAATTAATTTAACAATGAGACGAGATGATAAGATTTTGAAGAGATAAATTTATTAGGATGAGAATATTTATGAAGAAAAAAGTAAAAAAAAAAATAAATGAGAGAATTGGAGGAAAAATGAGTAAATACAATTTAGGTCGATAAAATATAATATTATTAATACATTTTCATTAGTTAAAACTTATAAAAGTTAAAAAGAGGATTTATAAAGTTTTGGTCATGTAAATCAATAAATTATCAATTGCTACCATTAAAATTATCATCAATCAATTACTAACATTAAAATAGTATAATAATAATAATAATTTTTTACTATAATTGATCCTCTACATAAACTAATCAATTACAAATTCTAATTTCACTTATCAATTACTAACATATCATCTACTCATTTTTAAATTTTAAAATAGTTCTATCTTTTTTCTTTATCTGTTATTTTAAAAATTTTATCTTCAATCACAATTATATATCTTTTTTATTTTTTATTTCTTTTGTGCACATGCTTTTTCATATCTTGAATATTTTCGGGACCATATTGTCGTTTTGAATAAGAATGGCAAAGATATGCCCTCCATGAAAGTATAAGATTAAATTTTGTATGCATTATAATAATGTTAATAGTGATATGCAAATAAAATAACTAATATGAAAACCAAAACCAAACTAAAGTACATGAGATCAAATATCAAAAGCTTTCAAAGCATTCAGTAACATTTATTACAATTGACTTATGTGGCTAAAATTTATTTACAAAAATATAAAATGAACAAAATTATAAGATACTTCATTTTGAACACATGCATATTGTTATGACCAGTTCAAAATTTATGAATGACATGGTAATGTGACAGAAATATTAAAAACTATCCAAACACAAGCACTAAATCATAAACATGAAAACAAATTCAGCTGGTTATATCATGAGGAAAGACACAAGAATGAGAAAAGATTTCAAACACTTTACATCTTAAAGTAATATTAATTTCTTTTGATGCAATTCTCTTAATATTTTGTCAGACATGAGCAGCTTAAATTCCTACCCAAAATAACAAAGGAATGGTCTCATCGTGTATCATCAAAAGTTATCAGTCATAAACAAAAGTTTTGTTACTAATAAAACTTTTCAGAGAAATTGAAATGAAAATAAAACTACATTGATTTGCAAACTGGACCTTTCAAAGTGATACAATACTTTTTCGAATCAAACTTGCTGAAATAATGCAAAAATTAATACAGAACCTACACATGTCTGGATAACATGTCAAGTCAAGCTAGTTTTTACATTTGCTTATAAGAAATGTCACATTAGAAGAGATTACACCAGAAGGTCATCTAAGGACAAATGAAACATATAAAAATATAGAGAACCAATGTTTCCAATGCATATGTGGGCAACAGACCATGATGTGCACCAAGAACACGACTTTCATAATATGACAAAATTTTTATCAGAATAATGCCACGTGCTACGTTTAAAGAAATAATCTTTCCATACAATCTGATCAACCTGTTGAAAAAATAAGACTTATCAATATATATATATATAACTGGAGAATGGATGAATGGTTGATAAAGTTTACCTGTTCGAGCAAACCAAATCTATAAATGTCTCCAAACTAATTGAAAGATATATCTATAACAATATTTTGTACAAAATATTTCAAAAGTTTAACATGTGAGAACTCTGAAAACACATGTATATGTACAAGAAAGTTACATATTTATATATCAAAAGTGATAGAAACATTGAAATAACACCAGTCTCCAAATTGCACCCCCGTGACAGTACTCTATATGCGTATTAAAAAATTATGGTCAAACAAAAAAACCATATTATAATCAAAAGATTTTGGAAGAAAACGTCATGAAGATGCAATCAAGTAATGAGCCTATGATATATATTCATGGAGAATATATTCTTTTAACTAATACTAAGTGAAATTATACAAAAGGCACAAACTTTTGCAATTAGAAAAAAAATATTCAAGATATTATATCTGAGAAATACAATAGAATGCTTAAGATCAAAATATCAAACTCTGGATAATCTCGCATCAATAAATTGTGACTTTTCACTTTAAATTTAGCACTTTCATCATTGCTTTCCCTTTACAAGACAGAGAAAACCTCAACTGCCCAAGAAACTTCCAATTAGTATATAGTACCGCAGGGTATATTGCTATATACCCCTACCTACTAAAATTAAAAAAAATTCTGGTCAAAATGAAGAGGTTGAAGACACGCGCCCTGGAGTAGTTTGGAAAGAATAAAAAACATGAAAATCAATACCAATTTATGAAAACTAAATTTTTTTTAAAAAAAGAAAAGAAATATTGTGGTTCTATTTTTCCAAAAAAAAAAAAAAAAACCGGATGAATAAATGGATGGAAATCAATTAAGATTAATTGAATAAATTTTAAACAAAAAGAACTGAAAATTATTTTCCAAAAAAAAAAAACCCATGATTCCTTATTTTATAGAAATGAGAAACTAGGTTTTCATAATCTGCAAATTCCAAATTCGAAAAAAAGAAAAGCCAATTTCTTCCTGAGTTGATTTCACGGGCGACGACGGACACCAACGTGAATATGGTTCCGATGGGGAAGAGCCTTCAACCGCCGCAGGGTTCTCCAAGAAATGCATACAGTATGGATTTTCCTTCTGAATATTCTTGTCCATTTTGAGTGTAGTGAATCACTTGCCTATTTGAATTGATTTTATTGGGCATAAACACCAGTTTTTCAATAATGCGACTGTTGTAACCTTTTGAATTGTTTAGTTAGTATACAAGTGATTATAGATCATCCTTCTTTTGTAATAAAAAAAAAATCTCAAATTTTGAAGGTGATTTTGATATTCTTGTCTACAGTTCATCACCAAAGAACGAGATCTTATTCATCAACAAGAACAGAGATACACTTTAAATTTCATCAATGTATACTATTTATGAAAACGATTAAATTAGTATGTTTCTCATATTTAGTGATACTAACCTTGACAGTTCATTGTTTTAGTAGTGAAAAACCCCCAAATTGAATATTTAAGAACCATAGATCAAAAATTGGAGAAAAGAGTTGAGGAGCGAATTGGGAACTGTAAAATTCGCATGGTAAGTATCGAAAATGAGAAGTTTTTTTTTTCTTATGAAAACAATATGAAATATGATGAACACTATTTCAATCTATGTTTCTTGTACCCTATGGAAAATGCTGCTTTGGGCATAAATATTGTTATATCAAAAGTTAATACTTGTTGATTAGTTCGTGATTGTAGGATGGAAATTATTTTTTGCATTAGTTAAATGTGTTTTCACTTTCAAAATATTTGAAATTTTCATGTTGCAGGTATAATTTCCATTTCGTCAAGATGCTGTTGAGTAGTTTCTGATTCTCTATTATTACTTGATGTAAACTTGACGTGGTCATCAAAAATATTTCGGCAATTTTGCGTGTAATAACTGAAATTGTGTATTTTTTTTTATGAAAACGATGTAAAAATTTTGTAGTGTTTTCTTTTATCTCCCCTGCAGTCAGCTTTATCTCAAGACTTTGTTACCCGTTTTAATTTGTTCATTTGAATAATATATTTGGTCCTATTGGTATTGCGTCTTTTACAGTTCAGTATTCAAAAAAGTCATGTCTTGATGAAAAAGATGGTTTAATATGATGAATAACGAACTCTAACATTTTATATAATAACTAACTCCTAACCCATTTGATAAATAATTGAACCCTAACCTTTTATATAACAACTTATCCCTAACCCATTTGATGAAAACCCCTAATCCATTTGACGAATAATTTAACCTTAACATTTTCGATGAATAACTATACCCTAACTTATTTGATGAATAATTGAACCCTAACATTTTATATAATAACTAAAACCTAACCCTTTGATGAAAACTCCTAACCCATTTGATGAATAACTGAACCTTAACATTTTTTATTAAACTATAATCCTAACATTTTTTATGAAACACTGAACCATAACATTTTCAATTAAAAAACTGAACATTAACCTTTTTTTATGAAACTCTGAAGCTTAACCTTTTTGATGAAATGTTTAACCCTAACATTTTCGATTAAAAAACCGAACCTTACCTTTTTTGATGAAATACTGAACCCTAACCTTTGTGATGAAATGATGAACCCTAACCTTTTCGATTAAAAAATTAAATCCTAACCTTTTTGATAAAACGTTGAACCCTAACCTTTTCGATTGAAATCTAAACTCTAACATTTTTTATGAAATTTTGAACCCTTACATTTTTTATGAAATGATGAACCGTAACATTTTCAAATAAAAAACTGCACCCTAACATTTTTTATGAAACGTTGAACCCTAACCTTTTTTCGCTTAAAAAACTGAACTCTAACCTTTTTGTTGAAACGCTGAACCCTAATCTTTTCGATTAAAAATCTAAAACCTAACATTTTTTTTTGAAATGCTGAACCCTAACCTTTACAATTAAAAACTAAACTCTAACATTTTTTATGAAATATTGAACCCTAACCTTTTTATGCAGTCTTTGAGAACTATTATACAATGATATAAAGGGTGTTATTTGTTAATCTTTCCTTTGGAGATGGAATTAATTTGCTGGTGTGTAATGTCATCTGTATATGGATTTTCGTGGATTATGAAAGTGGCTTTAGCATGTACTAATTGTGTGTTTGTGTATGTTGTAGGACTGCATGAGGGGAAAGAACATTGAAAAAGTTGATGTTGGATTCTATGAACAGAGGAGTATATATATATATATAAATATATATATGATTTGATTCCATGCGGTCTTTGAGACTTCTAAAAAAAATTTTCTATACTACTTTTCTTGAGAAGGTTTATAGGTATGAAAGAACGTTTTCTTTGACACTAACCTTTTGATGAAAGAACATTTTGATGAAACACTGAACCCTAATCTTTTTTTATGAAACACTGAACCCTAACCTCTTTTATGAAACATTGAACCCTAACCTTTTTTTTATAAAGGTCTAAACTCTAACATTTTCAAATAACAAACTGAACCCTAACCTTTTTTATGAAACACTGAACTCTAACCTTTTTTATGAAGAATTGAACCTTAACCTTTTTGATGAAACACTGAACCATAACCTTTTTTATTAAGAACTGAACCCTACCTTTCTGATGAAACACTGAACCTTAACTTTTTCACTTAAAAAACTGAACACTAACATTTTTTATGAAACACTGAACCCTAACTTTTTCACTTATAAAATTGAACCCTAACTTTTTTGATGAAACACTTAACCTTAACATTTTTGATTAAAAACCTGAACCCTAACCCTTTCGATGGATCACTGAACTTTAACCTTTTCTATTTGAAAACTAACAACACAACTTAATAGGGGAGTGAATTAGGTTGTTTAAAAAATTTACTTAAAAATGAGAAAATCTTAAAATAATTTCTTTTTAAAATAAACAATGACTATTTATGTGTATGAAACAAATAACAAATAAGTCTAAATTCAAATAAGATGAAAACAAGAATAATAAGATTAGTCAAGAGTATAAAAGTATACAAGGAAATAAGAAATTGTTAGTTCACAATATATAATAATCAAATTAAAATAAAGGTCAAGTATGTGACCTGAAACGGACAAGTCTTGAAATTGAATAATTTAAAATAAAGCTCAAGTATTGACTTGATTAAGGACAAGTCTTTGACTTGAAATGGACAAGTCTTGAAATTGAATAATTTAAAATAAAGCTCAAGCATTGACTTGATTAAGGCCAAGTCCTTGACTTGATAAGGACAAGTCTAGTCTTGATTAAGGACAAGTCTAGTCTTGATTAAGGACAAGTCTAAGATAAAGTAAATACTTAACTAAAGAAAGCTAGACTTGAAATAAGGATAAGTCTTAAATAAAATCTTAAGATTAAAGATGTAATACTTGAATTGAGCAACTCTAATGGTGATGTTTTATGATGCAAGAAATGTAGAAGAGAGAGTATGAATACAAAATGCAATGCAATTAAAGAGACAAGATTTTTAAAGTGGTTCAAGCTTGTAACCCCCTTACAAGCTCTACATCCACTCCCCAACTTCTAAAGTTGAGGACCTTCCTATTTCTTTTTCAAGAAAAAAACAAAAATTCCTTAAGGTGGAATTCAAACCTTCACAAATCTCCCAAGAACAACTTAGTAACTCTACTAAGAGGTTTTTCACTACTCACCCTCTAAATTGTTCTTGACTTGCAACCTCTTGATTTCAAGAACAATAAAACCTTTTTGTGTGTGAAGTGTTTATGGCTTACAAGTGACAAGGTTCTAATATAAGATTGACACTTTGAAAAATAACTAGAACACTTTGAAAAATAACTAGAACTTGAAAGTAAAATTTGAAAATGACCACTTGAAAACTTGAGAGAATTTTGACAATAATAATAATGGCTTGATAGCTTGTGTATTTTGAATGTCTTCACCCATGGTCTCTATTTATAGGCAAATTTGGGCTCCAATTCAAACACTTGAATTTTGGCTCCAAAGATGATTTGACATAGTCTGAACTTCCTTCAAATTTTTTGACTTCTTTCAGCTGATTTTGAATTTTATTTCATAAACAAATGTTGTATATCTTTCTCTTAGCTTTCGAAGGATGTCAAAATCAGTTGATTCGGACTTTTGTATCTCAAGTTACATCTAATTTACTGAACTGTGGCATTGGAGTGACATAGTTTTGTTTTTGTCTATTTTCACCAAAATTTCATTTGAATTTCACATTGACTATTAGACACCATTTTTTAGATAATTGAAAGAGGTTTTCAAAACATCCAAAATCTTAATTTTTGCCTGAATAAAACAAAATTTATGCTCATTTGAAGATGAATGTATCAATTTGAAAATTTTGCACTTTCTACAAAAAATAATTTTAGACAATTTAAGAAATTGTTAGTTTCACATATTTATTTTATTATTATTAAAACAAGATTGAAACACTTAAATCTAACAATCTCTCCATTTTTAATGATGAAAAAACAAATATGATATTTTAAAATGAAAACTACAAGTAACAAGTGAACTCCCCCTTACTTTGACAATAAAATTTTAAAACTAGTTTTCCTTCTCCCCCTTTTTGTCATCAATAAAAAGTTAGACACGAAAACAAAAAAATTGGAAAATCAAAGTTTTATTTTATTTTATTGTTATTATTATTATTTTACATGTGTAATAGGATCATAAGTCAATAATTTGACTTTGGAATTCATCACTTCCCATACACATGTTTGCATGCACAAGTAATCAAATAAGGTCATGCACAAATAAGTTCACATAAGCTTGCATTAAAAATCATTAAAATCACAAATATTCAACTTGCTTCTTAAAATTTCAAATTGGTCTTTAGGTAAGGCTTTAGTGAAAATATCTGCTAATTGGTCTTTTGTATTAACATAATTCAAGTGAACTTCTCTATTTTGAACAAGTTCTCTAATGAAATGATGTTTAATATCTATATGCTTTGTCCTAGAGTGTTGAATAGGATATTTAGTCAAATTTATAGCACTAGTATTATCACAAAAAATGGGAACATTTTCAAAATTGAGGCCAAAATCAATTAAAGTGTGTTTCGTCCACATAATTTGAGCACAACAATTTCCTGCCGCCATGTATTCCGCTTCCGCGGTTGAGAGTGAAATAGAAGGTTGTTTCTTACTAAACCAAGATACTAGACATTTCTCAAGTAGTTGACATGTGCCACTAGTACTCCTTCTTTCTACTTGACATCCCCCATAATCCGCATCCGTATAGCTAATTAAGTCAAAATCATTTGTTCTAGGAAACAAAAGGCCAAAATCTAAAGTTCCTTTTAAATATCTAAGTACTCTTTTCAAGGCCACAAAATGACTTTCTTTAGGATTAACTTGAAATCTAGCACATAAACACACAGAATGCATGATATCGGGTCTACTAGCGGTTAAGTATAAAAGACTACCTATCATGCCTCTATACCTTTTTTCTTCAACATTTTGTCCACTTTCATCTTTTCCTAACTTAGTATATGTGCACATAGGAGTACCTATAGGTTTACATTCATCCATACCAAATTGTTTAAGTAGTTATCTAGTATATTTTTCTTGACAAATAAAAATACCTTCATGCATTTTTCTAATTTGAAGTCCTAAAAAGAAATTAAGTTCACCCATCATGCTCATTTCAAATTCTTTTTTCATAATTGAAGCAAATTCATCACATAATGAAGTATTGGTAGAACCAAAAATAATATCATCTACATAAATTTGAACAATAATCAAATCACCATAATCATTAGTTCTAGTAAACAAAGTAGTGTCAACTTGACCTTTCTTTAAACCATTTTCACTTAGATAAGAGGTAAGCCTTTCATACCAAGCTCTAGGAGCTTGTTTTAAATCATACAAAGCTTTAATTAATTTATACACATGGTTTGGAAATATTTCATTTTTAAAACCGGGTGGTTGTTCAACATAAACTTCTTCTTCCAAATAACCATTTAAAAATGCACTTTTAACATCCATTTGAAATAATTTAAAACCTTTAAAACAAGTAAAAGCAAGTAACATTCTAATAGATTCTAATCTAGCAACCGGGGCAAATTTTTCATCATAATCAATTCCTTCCTCTTGTTTATAACCTTGGGCAACTAATCTAGCTTTATTTCTAACCACTTCACCCTTTTCATTTAGTTTATTTCTAAAAACCCATTTCGTTCCAATTGCAGGATAATCATTTGGTCTCTCAACTAAAATCCATACTTTACTTCTTTCAAATTGATTTAATTCTTCTTGCATGGAAATTATCCAAAATTCATCATTTAAGGCTTCTTTAACATGCTTGGGTTCAATTGAAGAAAGTAAAGAAAATTGACTATCAAATACCGTAGATCTAGTTTTAACTCCTTTAGATGGATCACCAATTATTAAATCTTGTGGATGACTCTTTACAAATTTATAATCCTTAGAAAGATCACTCATTTTATTTTCAACTCTAATTGTCTTTTCATTCACATTGCTAGTTTCACAAGAAATTTCTACCTTTTTAGTGGGCTCATTGTCAATTACAATAGTTTCTTCTTCTTCTTCTTTTCTTACTTCATTAATCCCCACTAAATTCTCATCAAATTTCACATGAAGTGCTTCTTCAACTACTAGTGTCCTTTTATTAAAAACTCTATATGCTTTTCGAATAGATGAATAATAGCCTAAGAAAATTCCTTCATATCCGATTTCTTATCAAATTTTCCCAAGTTATCTTTAACATTTAAAATAAAACATTTACAACCAAACACTTTAAAATATGCAATATTGGGAGGTCTACCATAAACTAACTCATAAGGGTCTTTTTCAAAATAGGTCTAATTAAAGCTCTATTTAGCACATAACAAGCGGTATTAACGGCTTCCGCCAAAAATATTTAGGTAAATTATTTTCACTAATCATGGTTCTAGCCATTTCTTGAAGTGTCCTATTTTTTCTTTCAACTGCTCCATTTTGTTGAGGTGACTTAGTTACAGAATAATTTTGAATAGTTCCAAATTCACAAAAATCATTAAAACTTTCATTTAAAAATTCCGTACCATTATCACTCTTTAGTTTTACAATTTTCAAATTAAGTTCATTTTGAAATTTCTTAGCTAATTTTTGAAATTCATTGAAAGCATCACTTTTGTTTGCAAGAAATAACACCCAAGTAAATCTTGAAAAATCATCAACTAAAACATAGGCATACCTTTTACCACCCATACTAATTTGTTGGGTAGGACCAAACAAGTCCATGTGAATAAGTTCAAGAGGTTTAGAAGTTGAAACACAATTTTTAGTTATAAAAGATGATTTAATATGTTTTCCATATTGGCATGCATCACATATTCTATCTTTCACATATTTGGTTTTAGGCAACCCTTTTACCAATTTTTTTGATGAAAGTTCATTCAAATAATCCATACTAATATGAGCAAGTCTTCTATGCCACAACCATGTATTATCAACTAATACATTCAAGCAATGATCACTTTGATCCATCAAATCTTCAATATTTAACAAATAAATATTTTTATATCTACTACCGGTACAAATAATATTATCATTTGTAGGATCAACAATATAACATGCATTTTTTTCTAAAATTCACTCCTAAATTTTTATCACAAATTTGAATTATGCTAATCAAATTGAATTTCAAATTATCAATCAAGAACACATTTTCAATTATATCACTATGTTTAGATGAAATGTTACCTATACCAATAATTTTGCCTTTTGTATCATCACCAAAAGTCACATTTCCCTTCACACAAGTTTTGATTCCCTTTAGTAGATGTTTATCACCGGTCATGTGCCTTGAGCATCCACTATCCAAGTACCATTTCATTTTTTTCAAACTTTTTCTTTCCTACAAAGATAAAAAAAACTCATTGGTCCCCAATTTTAATTGGGTCCTTGTAGGTTAGGGGATTTTTTAATTCTCCATTCTTTTATGCCATTTTCTACATCAATTCTAGAAAAACATCTAGGAGAGACATGGCTAAAAACTCCACAATAGTTACAAGTTAAATGAAAGTTAGAAGAACTAGGGATTTTGTAAGTAGCATATTTCATATAATAATTATTTCTTGTCCTTTCATGCATTCTAGATGAATTATAAGGTCTAAATGAATGAGGATCCTTTTGTTGCATAAATGAAAAATGAGTGAGGCATAAAATCCATAAGATGGAGTAGAAACATTTGAAACGTATTTTTCATTATATTTCCAAGCATGAAATTTTGGTGTTTTGCTAGTGGATGATTGTGTATTTGAATGTGAATATCCTAATCCACTTTTATCATCATAAACTTTTTGTTTACCCAATAATTTTTCTAAATTATCTCTCCCTTAGGTAAATTTTGCAAGACTATTACTGAAATCTTAAATTCTACACTTAAGTTCTTTATGTTCTAATTTCACCTTTTCATTAAAAGATAATTTTTCTTCAATCAAAATTTTTTTTTCATTCTTCAGTTCAATAATTTCATTATCTTTAATTTTTAAATTTTCAACATGCAAAATATTTTCCTTTTCTAGAGCATCTACTTTTGACTTAAAACATACATTCCTCTTCTTGGCCTTTTCTAAGTGAGATGCAAGACTTTCTAAATATTTTACAAACATTTTATCATCAAGATCAAGTAGAGAACATGCTTCGATTTCATTTTCATCATCACTTAAAAGAGTAGAATTTGTTACCTCAAGATGAGCCATAAAAGCAATTTGAGCTTCTTCTTCTCCATTGGAATCTTCATCATCGGAGTTGGTTTGATCTCAATTTTCGGCAACAAGTATTTTACCTTTTTTCTTGTTCGAGAGCTCCTTCTTATTTTTTGGACAATCTACAAGAAAATGACCCGGTTGTTGACAACCATAGCACTTAGGTGGTTCACCCTTAGACTTTCTCCTAAAGTTTCCTTTCTTGAAGATTTTCCTAAAGTGCCTAGTGAGCAAATTCAATTCTTCTTCTCCTATTTCATCATCACTATCATCTTCTAATTCACTTTCATTTTTATTATCCTTAAGTGCAATTGGTTAAGAATTTTTAACATTCTCATCTCCCTTATTTCTCATATCATGAACTTTTAACATAGACATTAATGCATCCAAAGATAAAGTGTTAAGGTCTTTAGATGTTTCTATGGCTATTGCTTTAGTTTCATAATCTTTCTTTAATCCACTTAATATTTTTTTATTAATTTCACTTTGCGGATACACTTTACCTAAATCTTCCAAGTCTTTAATTAGACTATTAAACCTAAGAGACATGTCATCAAGAAACTCATTACTAGTCATTTTAAAGGACTCATATTGTGACACTAAAATTGATTTTCTTTCTTCTTTTATGCTTATAGACCCTTCATGAAATTCTTGTAATTTTACCCATATCTCATGCGCATCTTTAGCACCCTTAACTCTAGATGATTCTTGCAAGTCTAGTGCATTATACATGATATAAAGAGCCTTTGCATTTAAACTTCAATTTTTCTTATCAAATTTCATATAACTCATTTCTAGTTTTAGGCCTAGATGCACCTAAATTATCACTAGTCATGGGGATAAATGGACCTTCATCTACAATTAACCATAAATCATAATCCATTTTAAAAAAAGTTTCCATTCTTTTCTTCCATTCACCAAAATTGACACCTTTAAATAGAGGAGGCCTAGTGGTCGAATTTCCTTCACAAAAAGGGCTTCCAAGATTTGCCATTAGATGGATCTTTTAGCTCTAGGAAGTGAATCCAAAATAGTTTAAGAGTTCCGCTCTGATACCAAATGAAAACTAACAACACAACCTAAGAGGGGGTGAATTAGGTTGTTTAAAAAATTTATTTAAAAATGAGCAAATCTTAAAATAATTTCTTTTTAAAATAAACAATGACTATCTATGTGTATGAAACAAATAACAAATAAGTCTAAATTAAAATAATATGAAAACAAGAATAATAAGATTAGTCAACAATATAAAAGTATACAAGGAAATAAGAAATTGTTAGTTCACAATATATAATAATCAAATTAAAATAAAGGTCAAGTATGTGACTTGAAAGGGACAAGTCTTGAAATTGAATAATTTAAAATAAAGCTCAAGTATTGACTTGGTTAAGGACAAGTCTTTGGCTTGAAATGGACAAGTCTTGAAATTGAATAATTTAAAATAAAGCTCAAGCATTGACTTGATTAAGGCCAAGTCCTTGACTTGATAAGGATAAGTCTAGACTTGATTAAGGACAAGTCTAAAATAAAGTAAATACTTAACTAAAGAAAGTAAGACTTGAAATAAGGACAAGTCTTAAATAAAATCTTAAGATTAAAGATGTAATACTTGAATTGAGCAACTCTAATGGTGATGTTTTATGATGCAAGAAATGTAGAAGAGAGAGTATGAATGCAAAATGCAATGCAATGAAAGAGACAAGATTTTTAAAGTGGTTCAACCTTGTAACCCGCTTACAAGCTCTACATCCACTCCCCAACTTCTAAAGTTGAGGACCTTCCTATTTCTTTTTCAAAAAAAAAAAAAATTCCTTAAGGTGGAATTCAAACCTTTACAAATCTCTCAAGAACAACTTAGTAACTCTACTAAGAGGTTTTTCACTACTCACCCTCTAAATTGTTCTTGACTTGCAACCTCTTACTTTCAAGAACAATAAAACCTTTTTGTGTGTGAACTGTTTATGGCTTACAAGTGACAAGGTTCTATTATAAGATTGACACTTTGAAAAATAACTAGAACACTTTGAAAAATAACTATAACTTGAAAGTAAAATTTGAAAATGAGCACTTGAAAACTTGATAGAATTTTGACAATAATAAGAATGGCTTGATAGATTGTGTATTTTGAATGTCTTCACCCATGGTCTCTATTTATAGGCAAATTTGGGCTCCAATTCAAACACTTGAATTTTGGCTCCACAGATGATTTGACATAGTCTGAACTTCCTTCAAATTTTTTGACTTTTTTCAGCTGCTTTTGACTTTTATGTCATAAATAAATGTTGTATATCTTTCTCTTAGCTTTCCAAGGACGTTAAAATCAATTGATTTGGACTTTTGTATCTCAAGTTACATCTAATGTACTGAACTGTGGCATTGCAGTGACATAATTTTGTTTTTGTCTATTTTCACCAAAATTCCATTTGAATTTCACATTGACTATTACACACCATTTTTTAGATAATTGAAAGAGGTTTTCAAAACATCCAAAATCTTAATTTTTGGCTGAGTGAAAAGAAAGTTATGTTCATTTGAAAATGAATGTATCAATTTGAAAATTTTGCACTTTCTACAAAAAATAATTTTAGACAATTTAAGAAATTATTAGTTTCACATATTTGTTTTGTTATTATTAAAAGAAGATTGAAACACTTAAGTCTAACACTATTAAAATATAAACCCTAATACTTTTATAAATAACTATACCCTAAATTATTTGATGAATAACTGAATCCTAACATTTTATATAATAACTAAACCCTAACCCATTTGATGAAAACCACCCCTGACCCATTTGAAGAATAACCGAACCCTAACCATTAATATAATAACTAAACCTAACCCATTTGATGAATAACTGAACCCTACCCATTTATATAATAACTAAACCCCTAACCCATTTAATAAATAATTGAACCCTAATATTGTATATAATAACTAAACCCCTAACTCATTTGAGGAAAAACTGAACCCTAACATTTTATATAATAACTAAACCCTAACCTATTTGACGAAAACCCCTAACCCTAACCATTTGATGAATAACCAAACCCTAACCTTATATATAATAACTAAACCCTAATCCATTTGATGAATAACTGAACCCTAACCTTTTATCTAATAACTAACTCCTAACCCATTTTGATGAAAACGCCTAACTCATTTGATGAATAACCGAACCCTAACCATTAACATAATAACTAAACCCTAATCCATTTGATGAATACCTGAACCCTAACCTTATATATAATAACTAAACCCCGTAATCCATTTGATAAATAACTGAACCCTAACCTTTTATATAATAACTACCCCCTAACCCATTTAATGAATGATTAAACCCTAACCTTTTATATAATATCTAAACTCTAACTCATTTGATGAATAACCCATTTAATGAATGATTAAACCCTAACCTTTTATATAATATCTAAACCCTAATCCGTTTGATGAATAACCGAAACCTAACAATTTATATAATAACTAAACCCTAACCCATCTGATGGATAACCGAACCATACCCATTTTTATAATAACTAAACACCAAACTCATTTGATGAATAACTAAACCCTAACATATTTGATAAATAATTGAACCCTAACCTTTTGAAGTTTAGGATTTAGGGTTTAGGGTTTAGGGTTTTAGGGGTTAGGATTTAGGGATTAGGGAGTAGGGTTTAGTTATTTAAAGGTTAGGGTTTAGATTTAATCAAAGGGGTTAGGGTATAGGTTTTAAACGTAAAGGCTAGAGTTTATTTTTTATAAAAAATATTAGGGTTCAGTGTTTCAAAATCAATGAACACTATAAGCATCTTTTAATAAAAGAAAGTTGATATAGTTATAATATATTGATTGATATATTAAATATAGAACAAAATCTTTAACATATTTATGTTTCCCTTATTTAATGCAAGAATATTAAATTTAGGTAATATAATTATCTTTCAATTAATAAAGATTAACCATAATTATGAAAGAGTTTGTGCAACACAAAACAACAAGTGGAGAGTGAAAGAATCTTGATAAAAGTTTTCAAAAAATATTAAAATTATGAAAAATTTAGCTGAAAAACAAATAGGGACATAAAGCTATATACCCTAGGGGTACTATATAATTTGCTAGAAACCTCAGCAGCAGGGAAGACAGAAAGAACATCAGCAACCAATTATATACTTTACTTTCTTCAATTTATTATCAGTATCTTTAAACGAATGGTGTCGTGATACACTAATTTTAATGAATTTTAACTTATTATTTTAATAACATAATTAAAATTTTTAAAATTTGTTATATTTAATTTAATAATCAATATTATTATGAAAACAGTTATACATAGATGAATGAAATAAAATAAATCTAAAATTTTAAAATATTTTTATAATATTTAGTTAGAATTAATTTTCATATTACCTTTTTATATTAAAATGTGATTAACATTATCTGAATTATATAAAATATTTATAGTAATAAAATTCTTAAATAAATTATTAATATTATAATTTAATAAATATTTGTATACAAATTATTTCTAAAACAATCATACCAATTTAAAATTCATATAAAATATTATACTTTAAAAAAATAATAGTAATAAATAAATTATTTTTACCGTAAATATTTTAGAACCACGTATAATGCACGGAAATGATTTATGTAGTTCCTATAGCATCCCGTGCATTGCACGGGCCTCCAGCACTAATAATAACATATTTAATAATTATTTTAACCTTAATAAAATTAGAAAACATATTCGTTCTAATATATACATCAAAAACGGTAATTTATATGGTGGTCCTATAGGACCACCATTCAATTTTACTCCTACCCGCTACAGTAGCGCGCTACAGTAACGCGTTACAGTACGCGCTACAGTACCTTCCTTTCTTTTGTTATTTTTGGCTATTTTTATTTAATTTTTTTGTCTTCTTCATTGAGACTTATTTTCGTCCATTTTTTTTCTAAACAATTCAATATTTTTTTTTAATGTTTTTGAATTTTATAAAAAAATATTTTTAAATTATCATTTTATTTGTTTTATAATTAAATAATTTTAGATATTATGATACATATTATGGACGTTTTTGTTGTATGATATGATTTCTTTTTATATTCTTGATCTGATAACTATAGTCTGTTGATTTGATGTCTACTATTTTGTGATCTGATGTCTATATAATCATGATTTGATCTACCTTGTTAAGTATATTTTAGTTCTACTGTATGATTTCTTTTATGTTTTTGATCTGATATCTATAGTCTGTTGATCTGATGTCTAGTATTCGCTGATCTAATGTCTATATAATCCTGATATGATCTCCCTTGTTAAGTATGTTTTAGTTCTACTGTATGATTTCTTTTATATTCTTGATTTGATATCTATAGTCTGTTGATCTGATGTCTAGTATTCTCTTATCTGATGTCTATATAATCCTGATGTGATCTCCCTTGTTAAGTATGTTTTAGTTCTACTATATGATTTCTTTTATATTCTTGATCTGATATCTATAGTCTGTTGATCTGATGTCTAGTATTCTCTGATCTGATGTCTTATTATTATTTTTTTTAAAAAAGTATTTTTTTTAAAAAAAATATTTTTTTTAAAAGGCTGTGCGTCAAAAAAAAAAAGTACCTTCCTTTCTTTTGTTATTTTTGGCTATTTTTTTTATTTTATTTTTTTGTCTTCTTCCTTGAGAAATTTTTCCGCCCTTTTTTTTCTAAACAATTCAATATTTTTTTTAATATTTTTGAATTTTATAAAAAAATATTTTTAAATTATCATTTTATTTGTTTTATAATTAAATAATTTTAGATATTATGATACATATTATGGACGTTTTTGTTGTATGATATGATTTCTTTTTATATTCTTGATCTGATAACTATAGTCTGTTGATTTGATGTCTACTATTTTGTGATCTGATATCTATAGTCTGTTGATCTGATGTCTAGTATTCGCTGATCTGATGTCTATATAATCCTGATGTGATCTCCCTTGTTAAGTATGTTTTAGTTCTACTGTATGATTTCTTTTTTATTCTTGATGTGATATCTATAGTCTGTTGATCTGATGTCTATATAATCCTGATGTGATTTCCCTTGTTAAGTATGTTTTAGTTCTACTGTATGATTTCTTTTTTATTCTTGATATGATATCTATAGTCTGTTGATCTGATGTCTAGTATTCCCGATCTGATGTCTACATAATCCTGATGTGATCTCCCTTATTAAGTATGTTTTAGTTCTATTGTATGATTTTTTTTTTATATTCTTGATCTGATATCTATAAACTGTTGATCTGATGTCAAGTATTCGCTGATCTGATGTCTATATAATCCTGATGTGATCTCCCTTGTTAAGTATGTTTTAGTTCCACTATATGATTTCTTTTATATTCTTGATCTGATATCTATAGTCTGTTGATCTGATGTCAAGTATTCGCTGATCTGATGTCTATATAATCCTGGTGTGATCTCCCTTATTAAGTATGTTTTAGTTCTATTGTATGATTTCTTCTATATTCTTGATCTGATATCTATAGTCTGTTGATCTGATGTCAAGTATTCGCTGATCTGATGTCTATATAATCCTGATGTGATCTCCTTTGTTAAGTATGTTTTAGTTCCACTATATGATTTCTTTTATATTCTTGATTTGATATCTATAGTCTGTTGATCTGATGTCTAGTATTCTCTGATCTGATGTCTATATAATCCTGATGTGATCTCCCTTGTTAAGTATGTTTTAGTTCTACTATATGATTTCTTTTATATTCTTGATCTGATATCTATAGTCTGTTGATCTGATGTCTTATTATTATTTTTTTAAAAAAAAGTATTTTTTTAAAAAGGCTGTGCGTCAAAAAAAAAAGTACCTTCATTTTTTTGTTATTTTATATATATTTTTTATTTTTTTGTCTTCTTCCTTGAGAAATTTTTCCATCCATTTTTTTCTAAACAATTCAATATTTTTTTTAATGTTTTTGAATTTTATAAAAAAAATATTTTTAAATTATCATTTTATTTGTTTTATAATTAAATAATTTTAGATATTATGATACATATTATGGACGTTTTTGTTGTATGATATGATTTCTTTTTATATTCTTGATCTGATAATTATACTCTGTTGATTTGATGTCTACTATTTTGTGATCTGATGTCTATATAATCCTGATGTGATCTCCCTTATTAAGTATGTTTTAGTTCTATTGTATGATTTCTTTTATATTCTTGATCTGATATCTATAGTCTGTTGATCTGATGTCAAGTATTCGCTGATCTGATGTCTATATAATCCTGATGTGATCTCCCTTGTTAAGTATGTTTTAGTTCTACTGTATGATTTATTTTTTATTCTTGATCTGATATCTATAGTCTGTTGATCTGATGTCCAGTATTCCCTGATCTGATGTCTATATAATCCTGATGTGATCTCCCTTGTTATGTATGTTTTAGTTCTATTGTATGATTTTTTTATATTCTTGATCTGATATCTATAGTCTGTTGATCTGATGTCAAGTATTCGCTGATCTGATGTCTATATAATCCTGATGTGATCTCCCTTGTTAAGTATGTTTTAGTTATATTGTATGATTTCTTTCATATTCTTGATCTGATATCTATAGTCTGTTGATCTGATGTCTAGTATTCGCTGATCTGATGTCTATATAATCCTGATGTGATCTCCCTTGTTAAATATGTTTTAGTTCTACTATATGATTTCTTTTATATTATTGATCTGATATTTATAGTCTGTTGATCTGATGTTTAGTATTCTCTGGTCTGATGTCTTATTATTTTTTTTAAAAAAAGTATTTTTTTAAAAAAATATTTATTTTTTACAAAAAATATATTATTTTAAAAAGGCTGTGCGTCAAAAAAAAGTACCTTCCTTTCTTTTGTTATTTTTGGCTATTTTTTTATTTTATTTTTTTGTCTTCTTCCTTGAGACTTTTTTCCGTCCATTTTTTTTTCTAAACAATTCAATATTTTTTTTATTGTTTTTGAATTTTATAAAAAAAATATTTTTAAATTATCATTTTATTTGTTTTATAATTAAATAATTTTAGATATTATGATACATATTATGGACGTTTTTTTTGTAAGATATGATTTCTTTTTATATTCTTGATCTGATAACTATAGTCTGTTGATTTGATGTCTACTATTTTGTGATCTGATGTCTATATAATCCTGATGTGATCTCCCTTATTAAGTATGTTTTAGTTCTATTGTATGATTTCTTTTATATTCTTGATATGATATCTATTGTCTGTTGATCTGATGTCAAGTATTCGCTAATCTGATGTCTATGTAATCCTGATGTGATCTCCTTTGTTAAGTATGTTTTAGTTCTACTGTATGATTTCTTTCATATTCTTTATCTGATATCTATAGTCTGTCGATCTGATGTCAAGTATTCGCTGATCTGATGTCTATATAATCCTGATGTGATCTCCCTTATTAAGTATGTTTTAGTTCTATTGTATGATTTCTTTTATATTTTTTATCTGATATCTATAGTCTGAGAAAGAGTTTTGACGAGGAAAGATGTATCTTACAGTCACGCAGATGTGTTCGGCTGCAGGGCATTTGTTCATTGATCTGATGTCAAGTATTCGCTGATCTGATGTCTATATAATCCTGATGTGATCTCCCTTGTTAAGTATGTTTTAGTTCTACTATATGATTTCTTTTATATTCTTGATTTGATATCTATAGTCTGTTGATCTGATGTCTATATAATCCTGATGTGATCTCCCTTGTTAAGTATGTTTTAGTTCTACTATATGATTTCTTTTATATTCTTGATTTGATATCTATAGTCTGTTGATCTGATGTCTAGTATTCTCTGATCTGATGTCTTATTATTATTTTTTTAAAAAAAAGTATTTTTTTAAAAAAAATATTTTTTTTTAAAAGGCTGTCCGTCAAAAAAAAAACTGTAGCGCGCAACTATAGCGCGTTACTGTAACGCGCACTGTAGCGCGCTACAGTAAGTAGGAGTAAAATTCACGGTAGTCCTATAGGACTACCGTATACGTACTCAACAAAAACATATCCATCTACAATATACATATATATTATAATTGATTTATTTTTAATCATTACACTTAAGAGGCCATTCAATAAATCCCATTTACATAATCATATTATACATATGATTATTTATACAATCAAAAATCAAACCATCGGCTTAATGTTGATGGTATAAAATTGTGGTGGCAGAAAATTAAATAATATTGATGTCTATCATAAAATTGTAATAGTAAAATAATAAATTGCGACAACTATTATAAAATACGTTACTGTACTACCACTCATATTGCGGGTTGTAGATGCTCAAATCACAATCTGGATTGCTATTTGTATCACAAAATTGCTATTTGTATCACAAAAAAATAAAAAAAATAATAATAAGACCAAAAGGCCCTTATGATGGTAAAATATTAGAAATTGCCAAGTTTGGGACAAAAACGCCACGAAATTGCGTTTTGACCATGCTCAGAAACGCAGCAAATAACGTTTCGAACACACAAAATATTGGACAGATGACGTTTTAAAATACCAAAAACGTAAAAACATTAAGATATAAATAAATGAAAACGTCTCAGTTTAACGTTTTATGCCGAAAAGAAACGTCAAACCTCAGCGTTTTGGCCATGGCTCGCTCGTCAAAATGGTGCGTTTAGTCCATGGTTCGCTCACTAAAATGACATGTTTTTGACAAGCAGAATCTAAAAATCAGTTAAACGATTAAAACACAGCATTTGTGCTAAAGTGTTTATTGCTTGACTTAATTGTGTGTTTTTTATATAAAAGAAATCATACAGTAGAACTAAAACATACTTAACAAGGGAGATCAGATCAGGATTATATAGACATCAGATCAGCGAATACTAGACATCAGATCAACAGACTATAGATATCAGATCAAGAAATATAAAATAAATCATACAGTAGAACTAAAACATACTTAACAAGGGAGATCAGATCAGGATTATATAGACATCAGATTAGGGAATACTAGACATCAGATCAACAGACTATAGATATCAGATCAAGAATATAAAAGAAATCATACAGTAGAACTAAAACATACTTAACAAGGGAGATCAGATCAGGATTATATAGACATCAGATCAACAGACTATAGATATCATATCAAGAATATAAAAGAAATCATACAGTAGAACTAAAACATACTTAACAAGGGAGATCAGATCAGGATTATATAGACATCAGATCAGGGAATACTAGACATCAGATCAACAGACTATAGACATCAGATCAAGAATATAAAAGAAATCATACAGTAGAACTAAAACATACTTAACAAGGGAGATCAGATCAGGATTATATAGACATCAGATCAAGGAATACTAGACATCAGATCAACAGACTATAGATATCAGATCAGAGAATACTAGACATCAGATCAGGGAATACTAGACATCAGATCAACAGACTATAGATATCAGATCAGAGAATACTAGACATCAGATCAGGGAATACTAGACATCAGATCAGGGAATACTGGACGTTGCGGGACGTGGTTCTAGTTGTTTTTTGACGTGGTGATAGTGTTATGAGACGAGGTGGACTGTCTTTGTGAAAAAATCAGATTAAATTCACATGCATGGATGTAGACATTTCTGGACGTCGTGCAAGTTATTTTTGACGTGGTGCTAGTGTTCTGAGACGTGGTGGACTGTCTTTGTGGAAAAAATCAGCTTAAATTCACATGCATGGATGTAGACGTTTCTGGACGTGGTGCTAGTTATTTTTGATGTGGTGCTAGTGTTCTGAGACGTGGTGGACATGTCTGGATGTAGACGTTGGAATTTACAAAATTTTACTATAATGATAATAGTAATACAACATATTTCACATAACAATATACATCCTAGCCATCACGTAGTGCAGTCCAAGCATTAAATCTAGCTGCCAAATTTTGTGGCCAATCACCTACACTTTCAGCATGACGCTGATGTTGCCAAACAAAGCTCAACGGCGGGATAGGGCACTCATCGCCACATCGACACGTACATAATGGTTCCCATTTACATGGGCAAGCGCTATAGCCCTTTCAGGTTGTGTGTCGCCAGTGGAGGAGTACAAAGGTAATACAGAATAATTTCCATCTGAATGAGTACGGCTCAAATGTATTACCAGTTCATTTGAATAAGTGGCGAGAGGGAACAAATCTGTAGGTGTAGCCATCCAATGCTGCTCACCACATTCTGTGCCTTCAAAACTTACTCACCTAAGTACCATAGCCACGTGATCACCATCAAGGGGCCTTAACTCCAAAGATTGGAATACACCCCTATACCTGTCCAGGTGGCTCGTAATCTCTCCACTCAATGACCTGCGAGCTAATCTCCAATATTTCTTGTGGCCAAATAGATAAGTAGAAATTACTCGGAAACCACAATGACCATCCCCATTTACATCTGACCAGCCTATACAATAAGGCTGAAAAAATGCTGGCACACACTGAATGTCTCCACCAGAACCTGTCAAGTAATTATGTTTCATTTAATAAACATAACTGCATACTGAATCTATACGTAAAAAAATATAAAAACATATGCAACTTCAAAATTTATTTCATTCAAGAATAAAAAGGGACTTATTTCAAAGCCTTGCCAATAGTTCGAAACTCTCTGTCAATCTTGAAATATCCACTCAAATCTGCGCCAGGTTCAAGTTCCACCGCCTCCCCTTGAGCATTATCCGCCTCAGTGTCATCTTCATCCTCCTCTTCATCGTCATCATCCTCTTCATTCTCCGCCTCCTCTTCATCCTTATACACCTCCTCCTCCTCGTACTCATCATTGTCATCCTGTATGTGAATACACACATTAATTAAAACAAAACAAATTTACTATTATATTATACAAAAACACAATCAAAATTACATACGAAACAGTATGTATGCAGTATGGTAAAAATTATCGTACAAAAACCAAAAAAAGAAAAAAGAATTCTTACAATTATTTCTACCAAAAACACAACACAGTTATGATTCTTGCAATAAAAAACGCAATAATTTTGCGTTTCATGCAGCCAAAAACGCTACAATTCTGCGTTTCATGCAGCTAAAAACGCACCAAAATTTAGTTTTCAGCAACCTAAAACGCAACACTTTTTATATAATGCATGTCAAAAACGCAGCACTTTTTATATAATGCATGTCAAAAACGCAGCACTTTTTATATAATGCATGTCAAAAACACATCATTTTTACGAGCGAACCATGGTGGAAACTTTCCATTTTGACGTTTTTGACAGCTAAAAACACATCATTTTAACGAGCGAACCATGGTGGAAACTTCCCATTTTGACGTTTTTGACAGCCAAAAACGCTCTCATTCAGCGTTTTTAACATAGGAAAATGCAAATTTGGCTAAATTTTGTATGTCCAAAACGTTTTTTCATTGCGTTTTGGAAGAGAAAAAAATGCAATTTTGCCCCGTTTTTTGACAAAATATGTCAATTTATCAAGAATTTTGTTCATAAGGGCATTTTGGTCATTTTATTATTATTTTTTTTTGTGATACAAATAGCAAATTTGTGATACGAATAGCAAGTCCCAATCACAATCCACTCATTCATATTACATTTGAGTGAAATAAATAATTTTTGTCTAAGAGATGATTATTTTATTATTTAAAATAAACGTCTAATTATTAACATTGCAACTGAATAAAATAAATTAACGTCTATTAAATTAATATTTAATCATTTTCATTATTCGATGATGAAATTATTCATGACATTTTATAATAATTTTATATATATAAAATGATTTTAATGTATTTTAGGTAAAATAAAAATTTATAGCCTAAAATTAGATAAATAAAATAAAATTGATCCAATAAAATATTTATTTTAAATTTAAATATAAATTAAAATTTTTTTAAAAATAAAAGGGATTCAAATTAATTTTGATGAAAGATAATATAAGATAAAATATTTAATAAAATTTAATTGGTTAAAAATATAAATTAAATCTAAAAAAATATATGTAAATCCAACAAATAATACATCCTTCAAACCTACACATCATGGACCACTATGCAATTTTACTCCTACTGTAGCGCGCTACAGTTGCGCGCTACAGTAATACGCTATAGTTCCTCGCGCGCTACAGTACCTTCATTTCTTTTGTTATTTTTGGCTATTTTTTATTTTATTTTTTTGTCTTCCTCCTTGAGAATTTTTTCCATCCATTTTTTTTCTAAACAATTCAGTATTTTTTTTAATGTTTTTGAATTTTATTAAAAAAAATATTTTTAAATTATCATTTTATTTGTTTTATAATTAAATAATTTTAGATATTATGACACATATTGTGGACGTTTTTGTTGTATGATATGATTTCTTTTTATATTCTTGATCTGATAACTATAGTGTTTTGATTTGATGTCTACTATTTTGTGATCTGATGTCTATATAATCATGATGTGATCTACCTTGTTAAGTATGTTTTAGTTCTATTGTATGATTTCTTTTATATTCTTGATTTGATATCTATAGTCTGTTGATCTGATGTATAGTATTTTGTGATCTGATGTCTATATAATCATGATGTGATCTCCCTTGTTAAGTATGCTTTAGTTCTATTGTATGATTTCTTTTATATTCTTGATCTGATGTCTATAGTCTGTTGATCTGATATCTAGTATTTTCTGATCTGATGTCTATATAATCATGATGTGATCTCCCTTGTTAAGTATGTTTTAGTTCTATTGTATGATTTCTTTTATATTCTTGATCTGATGTCTATAGTCTGTTGATCTGATGTCTAGTATTCTCTGATATGATGTCTATACAATCATGATGTGATCTCCCTTGTTAAGTATATTTTAGTTCTATTGTATGATTTCTTTTATATTCTTGATCTGATATCTATAGTCTGTTGATCTGATGTCTAATATTCTCTGATCTGATGTCTATATAATCATGATGTGATCTCCCTTGCTAGTTATGCTTTAGTTATATTGTATGATTTCTTTTATATTCTTGATCTGATGTCTATAGTCTGTTGATCTGATGTCTAGTATTCTCTGATCTGATGTCTATATAATCATGATGTGATCTCCATTGTTAAGTATGTTTTAGTTCTATTGTATGATTTCTTTTATATTCTTGATCTGATATCTATAGTCTGTTGATCTGATGTCTAGTATTCTCTGATCTGATATCTATATAATCATGATGTGATCTCCCTTGTTATGTATGTTTTAGTTCTATTGTATGATTTTTTTTATATTCTTGATCTGATGTCTAGTATTCTCTGATTTGATGTCTATATAATCATGATGTGATCTCCCTTGTTAAGTATGTTTTAGTTCTATTGTATGATTTCTTTTATATTCTTGATCTGATATCTATAGTCTGTTGATCTGATGTCTAGTATTCTCTGATCTGATGTCTATATAATCATGATATGATCTCCCTTGCTAGTTATGCTTTAGTTCTATTGTATGATTTCTTTTATATTCTTGATCTGATGTCTATAGTCTGTTGATCTGATGTCAAGTATTCGCTGATCTGATGTATATATAATCATGATGTGATCTCCCTTGTTAAGTATGTTTTTGTTCTATTGTATGATTTCTTTTATATTCTTGATCTGATGTCTATAGTCTGTTGATCTGATGTCTAGTATTCTCTGATCTGATGTCTATATAATCATGATGTGATCTCCCTTGTTAAGTATGTTTTAGTTCTATTGTATGATTTCTTTTATATTCTTGATCTGATATCTATAGTCTGTTGATCTGATGTCTAGTATTCTCTGATCTGATGTCTATATAATCATGATGTGATCTCCCTTGTTAGTTATGCTTTAGTTCTATTGTATGATTTCTTGTATATTCTTGATCTGATGTTTATAGTCTGTTGATCTGATGTCAAGTATTCGCTGATCTGATGTCTATATAATCATGATGTGATCTCCCTTGTTAAGTATGTTTTAGTTCTATTGTATGATTTCTTTTATATTCTTGATCTGATGTCTATAGTCTGTTGATCTGATGTCTAGTATTCTCTGATCTGATGTCTATATAATCATGATGTGATCTCCCTTGTTAAGTATGTTTTAGTTCTATTGTGTGATTTTTTTTATATTCTTGATCTGATATCTATAGTCTGTTGATCTTATGTCTATATAATCATGATGTGATCTCCCTTGTTAAGTATGTATTAGTTATATTGTATGATTTCTTTTATATTATTGATCTGATATCTATAGTATATTGATTTGATATCTACTGTCTTATTATTTTTTAAAGAAAAGAAAGAATTTTTTTTAAAAAGGCTGTGTGTCAAAAAAAAAAAAAACTGTAGCGCGCACTGTAGCTCGTTACTGTAGCGCGGTACAGTAGGAGTAAAATTCACGGTAGTCCTATAGTACTACCGTATACGAACTCATATATCATATGTAATATCCCGTGGGTTAAATTTAAAAAGATTTTAAAAAAGCCGAAAAAATGAGTTTAAACGAGTTTTTTAAAAAAAAAACTTAAAAATTTTTAAAATTGTTGTTTAAAAACAGTTTGGATCTACCTAAAAAGTAATCCAAAGTTATTTTTGTCACCCCTAGGTGGGAATAATCTCGGGTTCTGCTTCTGGAAAATGGATGAAAGTTGCACCCCTTTGTTATAATCTCCTATAATCCCTCATAATCCTTTTTCTTCTTCCTCTCGTCCTCCACACCTCAGTTGCATGATCCCATATGTGAAGTATTAAGTAGTTTTAGTTTAAAGATGAAGTTTTTAGCAAACAATATAGTGGGAGGTCAAGAGATTATCTTTATCTTGTAAATTAATGAAGTTTAATTCATTATTTGTTTTGCCAAATCTTAAAAGAATTCACTTAGAATAAAACTTGGTGTTTTGTTGGCTATTTATCATGCTTATTAAACTTCTGAAACCATTAAAAAGAGGGTTTATGAGAGACCACCCATAGGAGAGATGGAATATGGCCAGTAAAATTCAAATCCATTGTATCAACCTTTTAAATACGTTGAATAATACAATTGGTTGGTCTTTCTTTTATTAATAGGTAATAATGCTTAACTAATGAAAGTTAAAAACGACATCGTTTGCCACTCAATTCCTAACCTAATGATAATAAAGTAAGATGGGGTTTTCAAATGGGCTGAATTGTTTCAACAAAGGAGCAGTCCAGACACGCAAATAGTTTGGGTTACCCTGCAACTTCTTCTCGCTGACCCTATATTATTATTATGATTAAACTATATTTTTGGTCCCTTACATTTGACTAAATAATTTTTTTGATCCTTTACATTTTGAAATGATTTGTTTGGTCCCTAACATTTAAAATATGTATTATTTGGTCCTTATTTTGATTCAGACCAAATTTTATCAACTCTATTCATGTACAATCTACAAGACATTTCCAAATGAATAATATAACAATCTAAATATTAATCTAACTATTAAAAAATTTTAAAAATCTCAATCAGACGATTAAAATTTATAAATAATTAACTCGAAATTCACGAAATAGAGACAAACCGTTTCAAAATTTCATAATCTGACTTAAATTTTAAATATTTTTAATGTATACACTAGTGTTTAAAGTATAATCCTTCATTGAAAAATTTTTGAATATTACTCATAAATAAATTTGGGATAAATTAGATAATATAAATATTACGGAGACTAAATAATATATTTTTAAAATGTAAAGAACTAAAAAAATCATTTTAAAATGTAAGAGACCAAAAAAATTATTTGACGACAAAGATATGATTTAATCTATTATTATTTGGTGATAAATTTTTCTTCTTATAATCGGGGACACGAAAACACAAATCCTGCTGGAGTCTGGAGGAGTTTTGGGGCTTATTCGAGTCGAGTTTTCATTACATTTTAGCCGGAGGAATTATTTGGCCAAAATTCGGTTTTTCCTTTTTCTCCTAAGTTTAATTGGTTCATCGTTTGATTTTATTGATCTTGCTTGAATTGAAGGCGAGAATCATGGAGGCTGAATCAGGTGAACCTTATTAATCTCCGTACACCCTATTAGAGTCCCCGATTTCTTACTATTACCTCTCTGATTAATTTGATGATGTTACCCCCTGAAGAACAAAAGGGAATAACGCTACCGGAGCCTGAAGTTTTACCCAACAAGAATACATCTCTGCAATCGGTGAATAAGGTAAAATCTTTGGCTGAATCACGTGAACCTTATCAATCTCAGATTACCGACGATTACCTTTCTGATGAAGTTAGTTTCTATTTACTTGTTTGTTTACTGCTATCTTAGTTTGATGATGCAAACCCTGGAGACCAAGAGGGAACAACTTCTGTAACACTGCCGGAGAAGGATACATCTCTAGAACCCGTAAATAGGGTAAAATCTCTAGTCCTTTCCCTTTTCTTCTTCTCTGAATCAGGGCTTGGGTTTTCCAGAGATATATTTTGGTCGATCTTAGCAACAACTATTGGTGCTAGAATCTAATCACTTAAATTGGCCTTTTCCCCCATTTTTTTCTTTGTTTATTTCATTTGATTTTGTTATCTTGCTTGCATTGAAGGTGCTCGCCAGGAAATTTGTTCCCAACACTGTCTACCCTGCGGACAAGCTTTTGGAAGATGTTAGTGTTATTTTATTATTATATGGTCTCGTTAATGATTAAAATACTCCTAATATTAGTTTTTGAAAAAGGTTTTTTTTTTTTCCCTTTTCTTTATATATATAATTTGGTTTGATTTCTCTTTCGAAGTTTTATTTTTTAAAGTTTTATTGTCTGTGGTTGCATTTCTGTTTTGATCTTGAATTGGCTAAGAAAAAAGTTGAACTCTGCAATAAGCTGAACCTGTTGGAAAGCCAGAGATTGGACCTGTTGAGAAGCCAGAGATTGAACCTGTTGAAAAGCCAGAGACAAGGGATACTGCATAAGGAGGACAAATGGTTAGCCTTCAAGGATCTAGAAACCTCCGTAAGTTTTCGTTTTTGGTTATTTTAAAAAATTATATCTGAATTTAGTTTTGGAAACAGTTTTTCCTTTCCCATTTGGTTTATATATTTTCTTCATCTTTTTGGGTGTAATTTTAGGATGGAGAAGATGATGAATGGCCCCCCAAGGTTGGAACCGCAACTTTGGCTTTTTTTTTCAAAGAAGGGATTATGGTAGCTGCTGATCATTCTTATTGTGAGCTGTTTTACATTGGAACATCTCATTCAGATGCATATGCTCTATATTTATTAAACCAAGTTTCTAAATCTTTGCTTATTTTATTCAGCATCAGAGGAGTTTGGGCAAAACGTTATCGATCTAACTAGTCATATACTTGTAACTGTTTCTGGAGAGATTAATGATTATGGAATGTTTCTCAGGGACCTAAGACATCAGGTATGTAGTTTCTTGAAGTTTTGCTAGTATAATATCAAAAGAGTATGATCACTACATTGGTGTCTAGTTTTAATTTAGAAGAACATGTGAAATGTACATATATATATAAATATATATATCAGTAAGATATGATATTTGTATTCGTTATTCTTAATTCTTAATTAAGAGAAGAAGCAGTACCATTATTTTTGTATATTGTGGCTGTGGGAAGATTAAATTTATGATTGGTTTTTTGTTATGCTAGTATTGCTGTGAATTTGTGAAGGAGAGAGGTTCTGTTGAAGAGGTATCAAAGTGGGTGGCAAAAATTCTGTCATATCATGGTAGGCAGGGTAAGGTAATAAGAATGCTGATTGCAGGGTGGGAGAAAAAGGTAAATGTTAATTGCTCCCCACATTGGAATTTCAGTTAGTTGCAAGGATTTTGCTTCAGCCTTCCTTGATACTCTTACAAATAATGTTTTATGTCATTGTGTAGGGTCCTAAATTGTATCGCTTGGACAGTGAGGGTGAACGGCTTGAAGGAAAATTATTTTCCATTGGACCTGGTGCACCTTATGCTGGAGGGGCTGTTTCTGGAGACTTTATGTCCTCTCCCTTTATGAAAGGGTTTATATTTGACAAGTATGTCTCCTTTCTGCTGTCTTTTGTTGCATATGATATGATTACCTAATGGTGTTGTAAATTTTTAGCACTGTTTTGTTGGTGTTTCCATAAAGGGAGCATGGGGAAATGTCCTTTGATGAAGCTGCAGATTTGGCTAAAAGAGCCATGTTTCTTGCTTATTATGAAAGCTACACGACTGATCGTTTCTTGAGTGTGTACAGCGTGGGAGCTAATGGGCTGAAGACGACGGCCATTCGCAATTTAAATGTAATTCTAAAAGCGTGCGTACTTTGGTATAATGGTGATAACTCCGTGGATTATCTCTCCGTGGATCATCTCGGTTATCTATCTGATTGAGCAATCAACTAATGAGGTGAGGAACCACGTTAATCTAATTTGTGCAAGGACTTGAAGAAGGAAATTTGCAAGATCTTGAGGTTTCAAGTGGTGTTTATTGTATTATTTTAATCTCGTATCTTATACTATGTTATTTTTCATAGTGAGTAATTGAATGGAAGTTGGTTGTATATTTTATAACGTCAGGGGAATATTTGTGGCTCTAGCTATATGGAGGATAAGGGAATAATACTTGCATAAAATTGCTTAGTGTGTTGTATATTTTCGGTGGGGTTTGCTGGATTGAAATATATTGCGAGTAATACTCTTGCTAATAAATATGGGAATGTATTGACACGAAGTGTCCTTTCAATGTAGGCATCCTCAACCTTGCTTTTGTTCTCCAAAGCAAATTCTTTCCCTGCCTCCTACAAGACCGATTTGGCTTTTGTCGTTTGAGCAGTTCACTTTCAAAGTTTCACCTAAGGCTGTCCAAAAATTGCGGGCCTGTTCGAACCGAACTTGAACCGAACCGACTCGAAATTGAACCGAAAATTAAGATTCGGTTCGGTTTGGTTTTATTTTTTCGTATTTCGGTTCGGTTCAGTTTTTAATCTAACTGACCCGCGGATATTTTAGACGCTTGAACCAATTTTAAAAAGAATTATCAAAGACAGTCTATCATGTCTCATAACATTAGCACCACGTCAAAAACAACTAGCACCACGTCCAGAAACGTCTATATCCATTCATGTGAATTTAAATTGATTTTTTTTTCACAAAAACAGCCCACCACGTCACTGAACAACTAGCACCACGTCCAGAAACGTCTATATCCATGCATGTGAATTTAAGCTGATTTTTTTAACAAAGACAGTCTGACACGCCTCATAACACTAGCATCACGTCAAAAATAATTAGCACCACGTCAAGAAACGTCTACATCCATTCGTGTGAATTTAAATTGATTTTTTTCACAAAGATAGTCCACCACGTATCATAACACTAGAACCACGTCCAGAGACGTCTACATCCATTCATGTGAATTTAAACTGATTTTTTTCACAAAAACAGCCCACCACGTCACAGAACAACTGGAACCACGTCCAGAAACGTCTACATCCATGCTTGTGAATTTAAGCTGATTTTTTTCACAAAGACAGTCCACCACGTCTCATAACAGAACCACGTCAAAAACAACTAGCACCTTGTCCAAAAACGTCTACATCAATTCATGTGAATTTAAATTTATTTTTTTCCCAAAAATAGCTCACCACGTCACAGAACAACTAGCACCACATCCAGAAACGTCTACATACATGCATCCGAATTTAAGCTGATTTTTTCCATAAAGACAGTCCACACTGTCTCATAACACTATCACCACGTCAAAAACAACTAGCACCACATCCAGAAACGTCTACATCCATTCATGTGAATTTAAACTGATTTTTTTCACAAAAACAGCCCACCACGTCACTGAACAACTAGCACCACGTCCAGACACGTCTAAATCCATGCATGTGAATTTAAACTGATTTTTTTCACAAAACAGTCTACCACGTCTCATAACACTAGCACCACGTCCAGAAACGTTTACATCCATGCATGTGAATTTAAGCTATTTTTCACAAAGACAGTCCACCACGTCTCATAACACTAGAACCACATCAAAAACAACTAGCACCGCGTCCAGAAATGTCTACATCCATGCGTGTGAATTTAAACCGATTTTTTTCACGAAGACAGTCCACCACGTCTCAGAACAACTAGCACCACGTCAAAAACAACTAGCACCAAGTACAGAAATGTCTACATCCATGCGTGTGAATTTAACCTGATTTTTTTCACAAAGACAGTCCACCACGTCTCAGAACAACTAGCACCACGTCAATAACAACTAGCACCACGTCCAGAAAATAAATGGTACATAATAATGGTATTTTATATCTATTGGACTTTATTTTACATAATAATGGTATTTTATATAGGATACCATATTAGAAAATAAATTTGACAACAATTATAATGAAATGATAATTGTTACCGGTTTGATTATCGGTTAACCGGTTCGATCAACCGATTCGGTCTAAATCTTACAATACTGGTTAAAATGAGTCGATTTGGATTAAAATAATATAAATGTGAAAATAATAATAGTTTTACATAAAAATGAATGAAAATGTTAAATTCAAATTAAAATAAAAGGCCGATACGGGTTAAACCAGTTTAAATTGGTTCGATTCAAATATCTTTGAATTAAAACGATTCATTTTATATTAAAATAGTATAAATAATATTAATTTTACATTTCATCAAAAAAAAATTGGTCGACCCGGTTTAACCGGGTTCAAACCCGCACTAACCCGCCTGATCACCGGGCCAAATTGCCAACCCGTCGACCCGCCACAACCCGTGCTTGAACCGACCTCTTGTCGCGGGTACCCGCGGGTACCCGCGCTTGAATTGAACCCGCCCCGACCCGCGGGGTGGGCCAATTGAACCGAACCGAACCTCGCGGTTCGGTTCGGTTCGGGTCAGGCGCGGGTACCCGCGCCTGACACCCCTAGTTTCACCCCCTGCATTTCTTAGTTAAACTATTGTCATGGGCCCTCGGAAGGTGTTGTTCACCAAAATCTTTCGGTTCAAATTGCTATAAATCTTTTGACAGGGATCATGGTACACCTTGCAATACTGAGACACGTTTAATTAATTGAGTTAATTATTCTGTTGAGTGTATTAGAAAGCTAGATTTTCATTACTTGTATAGTATTATTTTTGACCATCAAGGATTGTTTCGGCCATGCATGTTTAATTTTATTATTTTGAGTCTTAACTAATGAACGAACCCATTAGTTTAAAATCTTTTATTTTCAATTAATAATTTGTAGAAACTCTAGTAGTTCTTAGGGTTTACCTATCATGGGTGTCTTTTCTTTAAAACTTTATCTTTAGAAGGTATGTCTTTAGAAGGTTAAATCGAAAGTTGTGTCTCTATCGACATGATCTTGGAATGTCTATTCTAGCCAATTTTGTCCACAAGTAACAATATATCCACAGAATTAAAAAGATCTTGCAAAGGGATTTTCTCTTCAAGAGCTATAAGAAATGTTGATTTTTTGTTTTATAATTAATTTAATTTTTGCATGAAAAATTTTGTCCGAAAATTTTTGTATGAAAACTTACACTTTTCGAAACTAGTTTGAAAAATCCTTTGAATACACAAAATCTGGAAATTTTGAACCTTGCATCTTAATTTTAAAGAAATACCGTTGTCATGATTTTTATAATTGAAAGTGTTTTAAATTGAATTAAGTTGAATTGTTGGCTAAAGATTGAATTTTCATAAATTAGCGATTCTTGTACGAAAAGAAAATTTCTTTTCCTCAAAAGGTTGACACTTTGCATGTTAGAATTAGAATTGCTGGATTTTTTTATAAATTAAGTTTTTATCCAATGAAACCTTTAAAAATCAAATAATCTCGGTCGAGGGGATTGTTTTCCAACAATCTTGAGATTAATTGTTCTCTTCCTCGAGAATTAGAAAAAGAAATTTCTTTAGTTCAACGTATTAATTTGGCAATTGAAGGTAATACTAATGCTCCGTCTTCTTCTTCTGCTCTTAGTCAGATAGAAAGACAGTTTAGTGGTCTTCGACTTCATACGATTAATCGTTCTGCCCCTCGTCAAGAGTCGTCAAGTAGTTCATCTAATTCTGACTCTGACCAAGAAAATGCTGAAATAGAAAATATAGAAGATATAGAAAATCAATTCTATGAGACTACTCCTCCTTTCGAACCTTTAGAACTTAATCGTATCGCTAGGCGTCCAGTTAGACGGTCGTATAATAGTAGATGGTCTAATAATAGAAATTTAATGAATTATCATAGTAGACCTACTCCTCCTGATATTCAATTCGAAGAACGTACTCGGTTTAATACTAAATCATATGATGGAAGTGCTTTATATGAATGGAACATTGATGGTAAATCTGAATATGAAATAACTAATACCTTGCATGAAATGGGTACTGCTAAGATAGCTTATAAATCTAAGTATCCTCAGATAAGTGAACGTCAAATTGCTTCATGTTTTGTTTCTGGTTTTACTGGCCAATTAAAAAATTGGTGGGATAATATGTTTACTCCAATGCAACAAATGGAAATTTTGACTCATCAAACTGCTGTACATCATGAGGTTACTGTTAATGATGAAAGAATTAGAACAACTGATTATGAATCCGACGGTGCTAGTTATTTAATTTATGTTCTTTCTATGCATTTTGTCGGTAATCCTAAAGAAGAATTAACAAGTCTAAAAATTTCTTTGACTAATCTTAAATGTCCTACTTTTAGAGATTATTTCTGGTATAAGACTACTTTTTTGACTAATGTGTTGCGTAGGCCAGACTGCAATCAATCTTTTTGGAAAGAAAAATTTATTACTGGTTTACCTCCTTTATTTTCACAAAAATTAATCACTAGTTTAATGAAAGAAATGGGTACAGAGAATTTGAATTTGTCTAATATTACTTATGGTCAATTATTTGCTTTTCTTAAAAAAGAGGCTTTAACTATCTGCCAAGATTTTAAATTGCAGAAAAAATATGGTCTTGAGAAACAGGAATTGGGGTCATTCTGTCAAGCATTTGGCATCGCAAGTCCTCATCCACCCTCTTCACAAGACAAAAGACATAAAAAGGTTAGCCCATATCATACTAGTAAATATAAGTATAATAAATATAAAAAGAAACATAAGTATAATCCTGACTGGTATAAGAAACATGATAATTATAGAAAAAGGAAATATAATAAATTTAATAAAGGTAAAAATTCTGTTAAATGTTATAAATGTGGTAAGATAGGTCACATAGCGCCTAATTGTAAATTAGAAAAGAAGATTAATACCATATTTTCTGAAGAAACTGATTTAAAGAACAAATTAATGTCTATTTTAATTAATTCTGAAAAAGAAGATACAGATAATTATTATTCTTCTGATTCATCTAGTTTTTCAGATAATGATGAATTTTGTGAATGTAAAAAGACAATTAATATGATGAATAATTCCAATAAAAATAGTTTAAATAAAGAATTGTTATTTGATATAATAAAAGATATAAAAGATGATAATATTAGAAAAGATTACTTAGAAAAGTTAAAAGCTTTAGTTTTACAAGATAATACTCCTATGTTTAATATAACAGAACCATTTAGTTTAAATAATTTAATTGATAAATATAAGCATGAAGATAATTTTGGTTTTCGTAAAACTAGTAATATAAAAGAAAAAATAAAAATATTGAAAGATGAAATTAGAGAAATTAATAATCAATTAAATGAATTAAAGTTAAAAGACTTAGAATTAGAAGCTAAAATCTTATTAAAAGATCAGTCTAATATAGCTTCTACATCTGGTGTCATAAAAGATGAAGAAATACATATAGCTAATGAAATTCCTGATGATACACAATTTATTAATTTAATGAATAAAATAAAAATTGAAAAATGGTATGTTTTAGTTACTATTGGTGTAGAGGACTGGACGACCACTTGTGTTGCCATGTTGGACAGTGGAGCCGATCAATCCTGTATAAGCAGAGGTATAATTCCAGATAAGTATCTCTCTAGAACTAAAGAAAAATTATATGCTGCTAATGGATTAGAAATGGGTATTTATGCTGAATTAAATAATGGTTATATTTGCAATAATGGATATTGTTTTAAACATTCATTCTTAATTCTTGAAAACTTTACTACTGACGTGGTTTTAGGTAATCCTTTTCTTTATCAGATTACTCCTTTTACCAAACACACTGATCATATTTCGGTTACTCTATTAGGTAATGAATTGATTTTTCCTTTTATTAATCCTATACAGAAAAAAGAGTTAGAATTACTTCAGACTAATTCGATATATAAACAGATTTGTGTAATGAATAAGAAAAAGAAAAGTTTAATGTTTTTAAAAAATGAATTAGATTTTTCTAGAATAGAAGAACAATTAATGAAAGTAGATGTTAAAGTAAAAATTGATAATTTAGAAAAGAAATTCCAAACATTAGTATGTTCAGAACATCCTAATGCTTTTTGGAATAGAAAAAAGCATGTTGTTTCATTACCCTATATAAAAGAATTTAATGAACGTGATATTCCGACTAAGGCTAGGCCCATTCAAATGAATGAGGAATTACTTAATTTTTGTAAACAGGAAATTCAGAGTTTAATGGATAAAAAATTAATTAGGAAATCACAATCTCCTTGGAGTTGTGCGGCTTTTTATGTGAATAATCAAGCTGAAAAGGAACGTGGTGTTCCTAGATTAGTAATTAATTATAAACCGTTAAATAAGGTTTTACAGTGGATTAGGTATCCTATTCCGAATAAAAAAGATTTACTGAAAAGCCTTCATAGTGCAAAAGTATTTTCCAAATTTGATTTAAAATCAGGTTATTGGCAAATACAGATTACTGAAAACGATAGGTATAAAACAGCTTTTACTGTTCCCTTCGGACATTATGAGTGGAATGTTATGCCTTTCGGTTTGAAAAATGCTCCTTCAGAATTTCAAAGAATAATGAATGATATTTTTAATGATTATTCTAATTTTGTGATTGTATATATTGATGATATTTTAGTCTTTTCTGATAATATTTCTCAGCACTTTAAACATCTTAATTTAATGCTACATATTATTCAGACTAATGGTTTGGTAATTTCTGCTAAAAAGATGAAATTATTTCAAACAAAAATCAGGTTTTTAGGTCATGATATTAATCAAGGGAAAATGAAACCGATTCAAAGAACTATTGAATTCGCTAATAAATTTCCAGATGAAATTCGGGATAAAAATCAGTTACAACGATTTCTTGGTTGCTTGAATTATATTGCTGATTTTTTCCCCAATTTGAGAACTATGTGTGGTCCGTTGTATGAGAGATTACAGAAAAATCCTCCTGCTTGGACAGAGACTCATACTAATTTAATTAAACAGATTAAAGAAAAAATTAAGACTCTTCCTTGCTTAGGTATTCCCCATCCAGATGCATTCATGATCATTGAAACAGATGCATCAGATATTGGTTATGGTGGCATCCTTAAACAGAAAAGGCATGCATCCGCATCATCTGCATTAGAAGAATTGGTTAGATACCATTCGGGCATTTGGGCGGGGCCACAGAAAAATTATTCTACTGTTAAAAAAGAAATTTTATCAATTGTTTTATGCATTTCTAAATTTCAAGACGATTTGTATAATAAAAAGTTTTTACTTAGAGTTGACTGTAAGTCAGCTAAGGAAATTTTACAGAAAGATGTAAAAAATTTGGTTTCTAAACAAATTTTTGCCAGATGGCAAGCAATACTTTCTGTCTTTGATTTTGATATTGAATTTATCAAAGGCGATGATAATTCTCTTCCTGACTTCCTTACTCGTGAATTTTTGACAGGTCGCACCCATGTCTAAGGACCCAGGAAAACCGAAAACTCCTTCTGATTATCTAATGTCTAATCCTAAGCCTTTGTCTCCTTCAGTCCCATCTAATGATTTTCCTCCTCTCACTTACACTAATGCTGTCTTATCTCCGTCAGCTAAACTTCATTCCACTCCGATTAATATGTCTGCTTCTTCTTCCTCTTCTTCGACTAATGCAGCCCCTTACATTCCCAAAGCAGAATTTGAGAGTATAATGTTGACCCATTATAAATCTACTCCTGAGAATAATGACGTTAGAAATTTCTGTTCTCGTCTTTTCCTTCCGAATAATCAATGGCTTACAGATGATATCTGTAAGACCCAAGCTTTCTATGAATTAATTCTGGTTGACACTAATTCCGTCGAGATTACTCATTATCCTGATAAAAAGGATAAATCTCGAATTGCTTATTCTAAGTTTATAATTCAGAAAATAATGAGTCCACGTGACTTTCCTTCGATTCATGCTAGAAATTCCTTTTCCATTCCTTATGTCCCAGATGGTTTTAATTATGCAGATTACATTCTTGCTTTTTATCGGTGCCTTTATTACCGATGCTTTAATCATTCATGGTTCATTAGTTTTTCCACCTCGTTTAATAAAAATGTCCCCATGTGGGTTTATGATTGGTGGAAACTACTAGGTGCTACTCCGGCAATTCTGCCACCTCAGGCTAATATTGGATTCCAAACCTACAAGAAAAGATGTAGGTTAGAAGAGTATCAAGCCTCCTTTTTGTTTCATGCTGAATTCCGGGTCCCATATATTATGGCCTGGAACTTTCAAATTAAATCCACTCAGACAGGGTATCCTTGTCATTTAATTCGTCAGATTAATATTAAATGGTGGGTACAGTATAATGAGCAACAATGTTGTGCCCAAACAGTTAATAAGTTCCTTGAATCTGGAGAAAAATATAAACACATAATTTCTGAAGTCTCCAGGAAACTTCAGGTGAATGACCCTCTGACTCCTCAAACACCGGACAAAAGTAAAATTCCTTTACCTAAGCGGATTGTGACTCCTACTCCTACTATGACTCCTCACCAGCTGTTCTCTGCAATTCCTATGACTCATCACCAGACTCCTGCAAAGACTCCTCCAGTTCCTGCTACGACTCCTCTACAGACTTCTGCATCAACATCTAATTCCGGATTAGAAGACATACCAATTAATAAACATTTAATGTCCGAACAAGGCTTGCAAGATTATCTTAAGATTTGTCTTCAGGCTTATCAAGAAATTCAAAAGGCTAATGCTCCGACTACTGACAGCAACCAGCCCGACAAGCATGTTCTGCCCACTACTCCGACTAATGATGAAGACGACCCATTTGGTGGGCCCCTAGCACAGGATCCTTTTGATTTTTAGCTGATAGGAATAATGTAATAGAATAGGTAATAATTGTAAAATGACGTAAGTGCATGCGTCATTCTCCTGAATAATTGTTAGGTGACGTAAGTGCATATGTCATTAGGCACTTACATTTAATTTGTCTTTCATTTCGCTTTAATTCCGGACTTCATTTCCGGACTTTACCCTTGTATAATGTTTCCTTCTCTGCCTATTTAAAGGCTGCTTAATCAATGGAATCCTCAGAGTGAATTTACACAACTTCTCTCTCTGCTTTCAAAACTTTACAATCTTTTCTTTCCGCTTCCAAACTCTTTCAAGTACTTTAATTCCTTTCCTTCCTTCCAACCTAACTAATAGTAAGTCTTTTGCTTCTGCTAATCATCTCCTCCTTTTTCTGCTAAATTTATATATTCTTACTTTAGTTTACCGCCTACTTCACCTTCTTTCTCATCTTCTTCTTTGAACTTTGAATCTTTTGATTTTGCAACCGATCCTGCTCTCTTTTCTTTTGATTTTGCAACCGATCCTGCTCTCTTTTGGTATCAGAGCGTGGTTTTACAAAGAATTTTCAAAGAAAATATTTTTAAACGCTTTTCAAAAATTTTATTAAATCTAAGTTTACAAATCTGAAGGTAAGGGTGAGCATTTGCATGCATTTAGACGTTGGTAAGCGGTTGTTTGCATCAGTAAGACCGTTGGTAAGCCTTAGAGGATAGGTGTTCCAGGCATGATCCCCGTGTTCCCATCTAGGTCTATGCATATCTCAGTTTTACATTTAGAAATGTAAAGTTAGCTTTGATAAATATGGCTGAAAGGGTTAAAAGATTTTTCTTTGGAGAATCTAGTTCTCCTAGGTCTGCATCCATAATGGCATCATCGTCTGCATCTTCATCTGCATATTCATCCATTCTTAATTCTCATGAATTAATTCAAGAAGCTCTGCCAAGTAGAAGTATTTCTACTGTATACTCTCAAGGACTACTTGAGTTTAATAAAGCTTATTCTATCAAAATCCATGAGGAGATTCATCCCATGGAAGAAGAAAAGAAAACTATTTCTTTATTGACTAATACTGCTATCTCTTATTATTTATCTAATGGTTATCGTTTTATGCATTTTGGTTTAATTCAAATTGCTTTACATCCGTTAATGAAGCGTGGGGTTGATACTCCTGTCTTCATGGCTTTGCGTGATGATCGATTACTTCATTATAATGATTCTATTCTTGCTTTAGTACAGACTAATTTATGTAATGGTACTGTTCGTTTTAATTGTGCTCCTAATTTCTCTGTCAGTTTAATTGATCCGACTATTATGCAATCATTAATACTTGATATACATGTTACTAATAATAAAATGGATCCTAAAGCTGATAAATTTGTGTTAATCTATCGTATTTATTTTAAATTAATGAAGTCTATAATTCCTGTTGCTTTAAAATTAAAGCCTACTAATGAAGGTGATTCTGTGTTAGTTATTGCTGATTCTGACAATACTCACACACAAACACCTAGACTGTTAGCTCGTAATGAAATTACTATTCCTACTGAACTGTTAATTGATCGTCCAATAATAGCACAGAGACATCCAGTTAGAACTCAAGCTAATATAGAAGAACTTCCTGATAATAAAATATTATTAAAATTTGATAATATGTTGTCTAAGTCTTCTTCTTGCAGGTTTCCTTTAGAACCAAGACCCAGGTATTCAGTAGATCTACCTAGTTCTTCCTACGAACCGTCCAGGTATTCGTATACTGATCCTAAGGTCAAGTTTACGTCTCCTCTTCCTGAAGTCATTCCTGATTCTAGTTCCTCATTAGGTTCCCCTACACAGTCTCAAATGAAATTTTCAGAAATTAATATGTTAAGAAAACCTTTTTCTATCGATAAAGATTTTCTTAATAAAAATTATTTTTCATTAGAAAATACTGATAAAAGAATGTGGTTTGAAAAATTTGATAAACAAATTATTTCTAAATTAAAAGAAGAATGGGTAAATGATATAAATAAAAAACAGTTTAATTTTCCTTTCTTTCAATGGTTAGATTATTATTTTCAGAAAGAAAAAATTAATTATAAAAATATACCTACTATTAATGTTCAGACTAATTTGTATAAAAGATGGCAATTGGTAGAAAATAATACTATTTTATCTGCTATTCATCCACCTTTACAGGCAATAAAGATTAATACTAAAGAAGGCGAAATAATTGCTTCTCCTTTTAAAAAAGGTAAAGATAATAAAGAATCTATTGATTCTGAAGATATTAAAAAGGTTTATCAACAGAATAATTATTCTAATCAGATTTTACAAACTATTGCTCAGCAAGTGGATTTAATTTCGGTCAAATTAGATAATCAAAGTGGTAATTTTCCTAATGAAGTGTTTCTTCATTTCTTGATAACTAATCTTGATTTCTTGAAGTGTAAGACACGATAATCAAGGATCTTGGAAGAAACTAACCAAAATATAAAGGTTTGAAGATTTCAAAACCATTGCAAGTCGGTTTGAGTTTTTCGCAAAGCCGAACACAATCAATCGATCCTTCTTGTTGATTTTTGTCTAGTTTTAGTTGTTTTCTAATTTTAATCCAATCCAAATCTGATTATGATATAATCATCTTGATTTCTATTGAGTTATTAATTAGAAAAATATTAGGATTGTATACAAGAAACAAAATATAAATCTGGAAATTAACCGGCGTTGATGTGAGATTCTCGAAAAATCAGGTATAATTTTTATGTTTCAACGTTAATTTATAATTATAAGCATGGTTTGCATGAATTAAAATCATTTTAGGAGAAGATAATTAAGAGAAATCCCCAAATAGGTGAATTGGTGAGGTTGGGAACTTAATTGAAGAAATTATGGACTTTATGGTAACTAAAGAAGCCTAAGAAAACTAGGGACTAAAATGCAAATTCCTAAAAGACTAAACCTACCCTCCCTCTAATTTCTAAAATTCCAGCCGGCCCCCTCATTTCTTTTCTTTTTCTTTCCCTTTTCTTTTATTTTTCTTCCTCCCTTCTTCTCCACTGGATAGCCCTCCCACCGTCACCTCTCGTCATGCGCCAGCCTTCTCCAGCGTTGTTTTGTGTTAGTGTATGTGCCCTTATGAGGGTTATGTATTGACATTTGTCGTCTGATTGATATAATATCAAATGAGTTAATTTCATCAGTTAAATATTCTTGTGCATATATAAATGATAAAATGATCAATGTACTAGAACATTGGCTTATAAATGAACCTTCAGAATGTCTTGGTTGTGAAACCCCGTAAGCTAGAAAATATTCAAGTACAAAACTATCCCTAGTTGGTTATTGACGTGGGAACGTCAATATGATAAGACTAATTATGCCCTCAATTGGTGGGATTATTTTGTTAGTTTTGAATACAGAAAAGCTATGGCTTGTATCAAAAACTAATATCCACAGTTGACATATCATTTTGTTTCAGTATAAATTTGTTCATTTATTTCATAGAACTAGATAACGGGGTGTGGACAGACACAGTAGATACCGTTATTGGTTAAAGTATTGATATATAAAAAGTATGCTCGTAACCGAGATAGTCTGAACATACTATCGGTATAGGTTATCGTGTGGTTTGGAAATTAGTTTATCTAAACTAGTTTAAATCACACGGATGTGCCCGGGGCATATTGAGCACGACCAGTTTGGATAGAATTGACTTATACTGATCGGCGTAGTCAATTCGGTCCTAGTATTCCGTTTCTCAATCCCGAGATTGGGACGGGCGTGAAGGTTGGATATCGTATGCTTTGATTTGCCAAAGAGTGCGGTCAATTGAGGCTTATACCTCGGTAGGTTGGGTATGCGGTGTTTAGCTTCTTACGTGCCGTTGCTAGTCGGAGGAATCCAGGTACCGGTTCGCCGGGTTGATGGTGCTCCCGAGATGAGCTCGTAAGATTATTATACTAAACCCAGCCGGTGAACTTTATGTTCGGTATAATAAAAGGTCGAGTGGTATTAATCTCGGAAACCAAGAAGTCGGTGAATTAATTTGTCAGTAAATTGATAAACCGACGAGTGCTAGATCTTTAATGTGGGGAGATAGAATAAAATATAATGGCGCGATGTAAAGTTGTTTTCGAGCGGTAGTTCCATAATTGGTCCGATAGTGGCACGATCGATTATGCATTTGACTAATCGACAAGGTAAATTAATTAATCCAAAAGGTTTAATTAATATTTAATCGACAAAGTGAATTTAGAAATTAATTCTATTTGAATTAATTAATTCTAAGGGTTCGATTAAATTAAATTAACGAAGTGGATTAAATAAATTAATTTAAATGGGTCGATTGGAGTTGATTAGTCGGGAAGACTTAGCGGTCAACGAAAGTCAAATTAAAAGGCCTAACTCGAGAGCCCATTAGGTCTCCAATCGAGCTCCTATAAATAGAAGACTTGATGCCCAAGAAAACCTAAGGAAATTTTGCAAGACTTGTCTTGCCCCTTTCTTGAGCAAGAAGGTTCTAGAGAGAGAATTTTTCTTCAAGAATTCTTTCTCAAAAACGAACCAGATTTTTTGCTCCTTAAATCGGATTCATCCCAAAGATTAAACCTTCAAGTTGTTTTCATACAGCCCGCCAGTTTTTTCTTCTTGGACAGCCGCGATTGAATTTATTTTCTGGCCGCGACTTAGAAGAATTTTCCAGCGCAATTTAGTGGGTTTTGTTCGGCGCTAATTTTAAGCTGCAACTTCGTGCGTTTGATTCGAGAAGGTTGGTGTCGATCTCTTTCTACAAGATTGGTGATTCACTAATCCTTCTTGTCTAGATCACGATGGAGTTGTAGTTTATTTTATAGCAGTCCGTGGGTTATAAATTCGCTGGAGCAGATTTTCGTGGGTTATAAATTCGCTGCAGCAGATTTTCGTGGGTTATAAATTTGCTGGAGCAGATTTTCTATAAAAAAGGGGGCTGGGCTGTATCGGTTTTTTATCAGCTTTTGGGATTATTTTGAGTCCGATTTTTGAAAGATTTCCAGGTGGGTTTTCGTGGGCTAAGCAAGTAGACTTCGATAGATTATTGCCCATGCAATATTCGAAGTTTCTACGGAGATATCGATTGGATTTCTATTGGAATCGCTATCAAAGATTTGGTTTTCTTTAGGCAAGGGACTTCGCTTCAAAAGGTAGAATCTTTAAATTCCGCTTTAATTAAAGATCGAATCTTTTGTGTCCCGATTAATAAATTAAATAAGTATAAGCCTAGATCCGTTCATGGGTAAACTAATTTGAGCCTGAGTTTGGTCAAAAGCTTCCGATTCTGGAATGCATTGCACGAAAGTGAGGTTTTCGATTTAGCCCGGGCTTGTTCAGTTTTCCTTCATATTTCACTCAACAAAGAAGGAAAAATGGAGAGCCACCAATCACTAATTGGGATAACACGAAGGTCATCATGCATAAGAGATACGTATCTCAAAGTTACACTAGATCAATTCTCAACACTCTCAACAAATTTGTGTAAGGATCAAAGAGCGTTGGAGATTATGCAAGAGAGTTCGGGATATCAAGATAAGGAGTGGCGTACAAGAGGAAGAAGAAATCACCATGTCAAAATTCATGAATGGCTTGAATCCGAAGATTGCAAGCATATTTGAGCTCCATCATTACTTGACAATGGATGAGTTGGTTCATAAGGCTATAGATGTGAATCACTTCACATCTACTTTCGTATGTTTTTGGCACCGTTTTAAGCCTACTTTAAATAGATTGTTGGTCTATCCTGGCGGTAAATGTTCTATTTATGGCTTCAATTGTGCTAATTTCAGAAGTATAATGGATGAAAGTGAATACTGGAGAAAAACACACTAAGGACTTAGCTTCTGGAGCAGAGTTGAAGATTTTTTAGAAGAAGCTCGAGGTAGCAGAGGACACGGCCAGCAGACGACAACTTCTCATTGGCGTGAGAACGTGATGACCAGTTGAATCTAGCGTTTGGTGAACGTGAGCAGATGAAGTCCAGACCACTACACCATCTCCTGGACGCAACAAGGATAAAGTGAAGCCAACATGGAAAAGAAGCTGCAAACACTGGGCGTGATGTGATAATGATGCACTCACGGCAGCGTCAACTGAACGCAACATTGTGACGATTAGCAAATGCCAGCGTCAAGTGACCGTGACATTGGTGACGACCCAGAACTACAACGTCTAAAGAGCATGTGACAACCCCACCAGTGTACGGTGATTTTGACAGATGATTCTCAGGTGACGCCTAGCAAATACCAACGTTTGTTGAGCGTCAGACGACCACCACCAGCACGGGCTACGGGCATACCTGGAAGGACAACTAGTACACAGGCACAAGTCACGGCCATACCTGAAAGGATGAATAGTACATTGGCACAAGCTACAGCTATGATGAAAAAGAACGTCTAGTACGCGGTCCGCAGGCCAAATTTAACGGCTGTGTCAGCTAGATGCCTTCCTGGAAGATGCTACCCTACAAAACTTGGAGCCAGAGCAAAATTCTGGAATTCCCAAAATAGCCATCCTGCACTTTATTCCTTCTAGTTCCTTCTATTTTAGTTTTCTCTATAAATAGATGTAGGATGCAAGACTTAGCGGAGTTCGGAGTTTTTACCTTGTAAACATTTCAACACGGGTTTTTTTTATCCGAAACTCATTTTTATTTGCTTTATTTAATTTATGTTTTATTTTTTGTTCTTAGCCGAGAACCGATGAGGTTCTAAGCATCTTTTAGACATTTTCACACTTTTAATGGAATAGAGGCAGGTGGAAATCCCATTTACAAAGATGTGTTGAATTAGATTTTATATGTGTGTTTGCATCTCATATGTTTGCTTTTGCACGTATTTTACTCACTGCATTTAGAGTAAAGTGTGTGTATTTCCCCTATTGGCTGATCAACGGTTAATCTTGTTTTGGAATTTGATTTAGGCATCTTGTACTTGGGTTTTCATTTCATTTGTGATTAGTATTATGTCTTGTGGTCCGTAGCTAGGTAACTCGATGTGTAAGGGTGAATATGGACCTATTTGGCACTTTATCATGGCAATTCATGTTGGAATTGAATACATAAGCTATGCTTGTATTGTACATTTTCCCAGTTAATCTATCGATTAATGTTTTGGTTATATTTTGTTGTGCATTATTTGTCCATTTATATTATGTAGTTAGATGTTAAGGTGTCTTGTGTGACACAGTAGATCTCATCATTGGTTAAAAGACATAATATATAAATGAGGTTCGTAACCGAGACAGCTTTGGACAAACTGTCAGTTTAGGTTATTATGTGATTCGGATAATTGGTTTGCCTAAACTGATTGAATCATATAGATATACCCGATGCGTATTGAACTTGACCATTTAGAATGATTTGTCTTGTACTGATTTAATAGACAAATTGTTCTTTGTATTCTATCTCTTAATCCCTAGACTCGAGCGGGCATGAGGATTAGACATGGTGTACTTTGATATGCTAATGGGTGAGGTCAATTATGGCTAATAGTCTCAGTAGGTTGGGTGCGCGTGTTTAGTTACTTGGTGTGCTGCTGCTTGTCGAAAGGAAACCATGTAACGGTGCGTTCGGGGTGATGGTGCTTCGAGATGAGCTCGTTATGTTTATTATACTAAACCCAACTGGTGGACTTATGTCCGGTATAGTAAAAAGGTCGAGTGGTACTAGTCTCAGAATTAAAGAAGTTAATTAATTAATTTATCAGTAAATTAATAAATTAATGAGCACTATATCTTTGATGTGGGGAGATTAAGAATAAATTAATTAAGTTGTTCCGAAAACAATTCTGGTGTAGGATGGTAGTGTCATAATTAATCCGTTAGTGGTACGATTAATTATGTATTGGGTTATTGACAAAGGTAGATTTAATTAATTAAATAATTAATTAATCCTTGTGTCAGTTGGTTGTGAATCATACCAAGAACTGGATTAGGGATAACTGAATCCCTGTATCAGTTGGTTGTGAATCAGTCCAGGAACTGGATTGGGGATAAGTGAATCCCTGTATCAGTTGGATGTGTATCAGTCCAGGAACAGGATTGAAGGAAACAGAAACCTAGTAAGAAAACCAATCCTAAACCAACTTGGGGTCTCTCTTGTAACTCTATATATAGACAAGGGATTAGCTATTCAAGACATACAATTCATAAGTTTTCAAGACAAGAAAACTAGAGAGAGAAAACTTTATCTCTCTAAAATCCAAATTTCTAAGGCTGTTTGCGGCTGGATTTTTCCAATCTTCCGGCAGCGCGTGGCTTTCTCTCTCTCTCCGGGTGGTGGTGCTGGAATTTTTCTAGCAAGTGGATTGTGGTGATTAGCTGATCAATTGCTCGTTAGATTGTTACCCACACAACATACGAACAAAATCTTGAGGCATACAAGAGAATCACTTGAGTAAACGCTTCAATAGGTAATTCTTATGTTTTCACTTTTAATTAAGAATTTATTTATTGCGTGATAAATCGAATAAGTACATACCAAGATCCTGCACAATGTTATTTCAAGCAAGGGTTGGAATAACGACTGTGCTAGCGTCTAGGCCTGGCTAGAGATTTTGATTCTGGAATGCATAGCACGAAAGTGAGTTTCTGGCTAGGCCCGTGCAGATAATCTTTTAATTCATCGTGCCCGTTGGGAAATAGTATGAAAGCTAGATCTGATCCTTGTAGTAAGATCTTAATTGATGATAATTTAGGAACTGTCGGTTTAGACTAAGTCATATTTCTTGGTGTGTGGTTTTCATGGCTGGGGGTCGAGTCCATTTGCGAGTAACTATGCTAGGCGAAATGCGTTAATGTGAATAGGGACTTCACAGTGGTGATGGGGTGCCGTGGAGTAAGTGACACAAGTGTCATACTAGGGTGAGCCAAGGTCAAATAGTAATTATCCCCCGATCCTGGTGGTTAGGTGCTTAAAACCATTACCTGGCATAGGAAAGTCACAATCAAAGCCTCTATCTTTAAGAAGGAAGTGGAAATCCTGCCTTTTATTCTCTGTTTTTGTTTCTTGTATATTTACCCTGTTCTATACTCACTTTTACTGCCTTAACTCTTCTGCTTTCTTTACTTTCTACTTTAGTATTTTTCTAGCTAGTTTGCAAAGAGATCTTGCCCCGTTCCCTGTGGGATCGACACCTTTTACTATATTCTTTATGGGTTTAGGTAGAATATAAATTAATAATTCTGTGTGGTACACGACAGTATATCCGTATCAGCTACCTTAGTAGAATTAACGTGCTCTTGTCGTTGTATAAGTTAAGGGCGAACACTCAAAATAAAATTTATATAAAAAAAACTAAAATACCAAAATTATAGTAATTAAGATTTTGTTCTCATAAGATAGTTGTCTTAAATGAAGGTCGTGTGTGGGTACAATTCCTCACTTACTACAAGTTTAGTAGTTTCTATACCTAAAAACTAACAAAAACAATATAAACAAAAGGGTAATAGGTAAAATCAAGAGTGTCATGAAAGTAACAAAACAAATAAAAACAAAAGATAGTAATAAGATAAAAGCGGGATCATACCATCTCAAGATCCAAAGGGCTACTAACAAGCAAATAACATGCAAATGTGGGTAGTTAAGACTTTCTACTACTAATTCCTTTGCATTTCACTCACTATACTTGGGAACCATAATCCATCTTTGTCAATGAAGTCCGATTTTTAGGTGAATTACATAATTGCTCAACTCCTAAAATGTGAACCATCAACTAGACCCTCCAAGTTTATAATAGAGATAGGGTTGTCAATCCTACTCCATTATCAATCCTCTATACATGTACCTCAAGTTGATTGAAAACATAATTAGTTACTTGGCAACTTGACATGAAAACTACTGAGCCCAACACAAATTAAGCCCAATTAGCACACATCCATTACAGATGTAACATAGACAATTAACAATTCAACAAGCCATGAGTAGATTCATCCATATGTAACCATGACAAATACAAAATCCATCATATCCACACCAAGTAATAACTCATTTGCATGAAACCCACTTGCTAATATACATGAAAAACCATTGAAGAGAACAAAAAAACATGATCATGATTAATTACTCATTAAAGAATTCCATTCATAAGAAAATATATGACTTTTATCAACCAAATATGATAAAAGTGAAAGATTATATGTCCGGGTCCAATCGAAAATTTTCATTCGTGCAATCCGATTAGAAAACCTTCTCTTAGATCCAAACAGTTTGTGCAATCCAATTCAAATCCTTTTGAAATACCATTGCACAAGATCTTGGTTTGCTTATTTGATTTGTCACGCAACAATAACAATATGTAAAATAAAAGTGGAAGATTTAGAATTGACCTTTGAAGTGTGAACCTGAGAAATATCTTGTATTCCCAAAGACTCGTCCGGATGTTATGTGGGCAACAATCTACCGAACGTTTCTGAATCAGCACTTGACAGAAAAATGGCACAAAACTAGCTACTCAAAAAACCAGCCTGGTTTCTCGGTTTCTGTGCCACCACCGCCGAACTCCTAGTTGATCACCGTCGGTCGCTGCTCCACACGCACCCAATCCGCCGCGCACAACTGCTGCCGCCGCCAGAGACCAAACCAGAGAAGGTAAGTTGTTTTTCTCTTTCTTTCTCTAACTTTCTCTCTCTCTAGTTTCTTGTGTTATGAAACTTCTGTATAGGTTTGACTGATTCATGTGTCATATATAGAGGGCTACAAGATACACCTCAAGTGGGCTTGAGTTTGGCCTTCCTGTTGGGTTTGTGTTTCATTAATTCCCAATCCAGTTCCTGGACTGATTAACAACCAACTGACACAATGATTAACTAATTAATTAATTAATTACACTTTGTCAATTAAACCAACACATAATTAATCATACCACTAATGGATTAATTATGGAACTACCATCCAAGTCTGAAAGTACACTTCCGGATCCACTTAACTAAATATTCATTAATCTCCCCGTGTCAAAGATATAATGCTCGTTGATTTATTAATTTACTGATAAATTAATTATCAACTTCTTTAACCGAGATTAGTACCACTCGACCTTATTACTATACCGGACATAAGTTCACTGGCCAAATTTAGTATAATAATCTTTTGGAGCTCATCTCGAGAGCATCATCACCCCGAACGTACCGGTACACGGTTTCCTTTCTGTTGGAGTAGAATACATAAGCTATGCTTGTATTGTACAGTTTCCCAGTTTAATATATCGATTTGTGTTTCAGTCATATCTTGTTGTGCATTAATAGTCCATTTATATTATGTAAGTAGATGATGAGGTTTCTGGTGCGACACAGTAGATCTCATCATTGGTTGAAAGACATAATATATAAATGAGGTTCGTAATCGAGACAGCTTTGGACAAACTTTCGGTTTAGGTTATTATGTGATTCGGATAATTAGTTTGTCTAGACTAATTGAATCATGTAAATATGCCCGGGGCATATTGAACTTGACCTTTAGGAATGATTTGCCTTGTACTGATTTAATAGACAAATCGATCCTTGTATTCTATCTCTTAATCCCTAGACTCGAGCGGGCATGAGGATTAGACATAGTGTACTTTGATCTGCCAATGGGTGAGGTCAAATAGTGGCCAATAATCTCGGTAGGTTGGGTGCGCGTGTTTAGTTACTTGGTGTGCTGCTGCTTGTCGAAAAGAAACCATGTACCGGTGCGTCCGGGGTGATGGTGCTCCCGAGATGAGCTCGAAATGTTTATTATACTAAACCCGGCCGGTGGACGTATGTCCGGTATAGTAAAAAGGTCGAGTGGTACTAGTCTCGGAATATTAAGAAGTTGATGAATTAATTTATCAGTAAATTAATGAATTAACGAGCACTATATCTTTGATGTGGGGAGATTATGAATATAATTTAATTAAGTTATTCCGGAAGCAATTCTGGTGTAGGGTGGTAGTGCCATAATTAATCCGTTAGTGGTACGATTAATTATGTACTGGGTTGTTGACAAAGGTAGATTTAATTAATTGAGAAATTAATTAATCCTTGTGTCAGTTGGTTGTGAATCATCCCAGGAACTGGTTTGGGATAAGTGAATCCCTGTGTCAGTTGGGAGTGATTCATCCCAGGAACTGGATTGGGATAAGTGAATCCCTGTGACAGTTGGGAGTGTATCAGTCCAGGAACAGGATTGAAGGAAACAGAATCTGTATCAGTCCAGGAACAGGATTGAAGGAAAACAGAAACCCAGTAGGAAGACCAATCCTATTCCAACTTGGGGTCTCTCTTGTAACTCTATATATAGACAAGGGATCAGCCATTCAAAATACACAATTAATCCACAGGATTTTTAGAGAGAGAAAATTCTAGAGAGAGAAAACGTTTCTCTCTCCAAGTCGAATTTTCAAGAAAGTGTGCGGCTGGTTTTTGGGTTTCTAGTGGCTGAAATTTTGGCCTTGGTTTATACCAGCTGCGCGTAGCTTTCTCTCTCTGCAGGCGGTGCGTTTATAGTACGTGCCAGGTGCTGCGGGGCTAGAGTATTCTAGCAGGTGGATTGTGGTGAGTAGCTGATCAATTGGCTTCTAGTTCGTTGCCCACACAACGTGAAGTCATAGTCTTGAGGCATACAAGAGAATCACCTAAGAGCACGCTTCAAAGGTATTATTCTATGGTTCCGCTTTTATTAGAATTTTTTTTTGTTGCGTGGTAAATCGAGCAGGTACAAACCCAGATCCTATGTGGCAAATCTTTCACTTTCGACTCGCGATAGCACACCAAGTAACTAAACGTGCATCCAATCTACCGAGCTTATAGGCCTTAAGCGAACGCACTCATTGCAGATAACACACTACGTTCAATCCTAGTGTCCGTCCTCGTCTAGGGATTAAGAGACTGAATACCAGGTTCGAATTAACTATGAAAAATAGTACAAGTTAATTCAATCCTCAAACGGTCCTGCTCAATATGCGTTGCACATATCTGTATGATGCAATTAATTTAGACAAACAAATTCAGAATCACACAATGACTTAAACCAACAGTATGTCCAAACTGTTTTAGTCACGAGCTTAGTTTATATATCATAACTTTAACCAAAGATGAGATCTACTGTGTCACACAAAACACCTCATCATCTAGTCATATGATATAAAGGGACTTCATACGTAAATATTAAATAATTAACTAAAGAAATTTCAATCGATATATAAACCAGAAAATAGTGTTCATACAAGCGAAACTTTTCAGTATTCACACTAACAAAAAACATATCCAACTTTTGAATTTCATACTTAAAGAGCAATTTATCTCTATTAAATCCATAAACTTGTTCTACATTATTGGATTTCCACTACCCTCTATCACTTAGAGGGGTAGAATCCCTAAAAAGCTCCTTAGAACACCAGGTTCTAGGAGAATTCATCTAGTGTGTGTAGAGAAAGGTGTAGAAGTGTGTGTAACTTCTCCACTAAGCAACTAAAGAAAAACTAACTAAATGTGTGAAAGTGTATGTTTTACATCAGGCCTTTGCCATTAAGAAAGAGGTCTGAGGGTTAAAAATAATAAATTACATTTTAAAACATGCTTAAGGGTAATTTGAAACTTTAAGCAAGTTTCTGGGTGACGGCATGGCGCGGCACCAGGCGGACGCCAGTGATCGGCAGCGCACAGGCGCCAACGCCTGTGTGTCGGCAGTCTTGTACTCTTCAGCTCATTTTACGTCTTTTCCAAATTCTTCTAATTGAGCTCCATTTTCTCGTGTTTTCTTCTCTTTTTCTGCAAAAGTCTTCAAGTTTCTTCCAAAATCTCAATCATAGCTTCTTACTACAAAGTCATGTAAATCCAACCATAAGTACATTGTAAATTTCATAAAAGATGTCATTTTCATTGACAACCGACTAAAAATTAGCTAAACATGCATGAAATTGGGTCATAAAAAGTTATATATTTGAGTCATGTCACACACCCACGCTTAAGACTTTGCTTGTCCTCAAGCAAACTAACTAGAAAAGCTAGCAGATCACAAGTCTATCACAAAACAAGGTTGCTCTAAGTTGGTTTTTCTTCCCCCTTCAAGCTAAACATGAAAAACATACACTCACCTTAGTCACACAAAACAAAAAAAAAAGAAAAGAAAAGAAAAGAAAGAAAACAGATTCGGTAGTCCAGAAGGCGCAGGAGCACATTTTGAGCGCAAATTATATCCTGTACCACTAGGTACATGTACCTAATAATACATCACCACTCTCACTATTAGAGAGTGAGATACACGCTCTTTTCTTCTTTTCTTCTCTAAAAACCCAGTTCCTTCTTTTTCAAAAATCACTTCTTCTTCTTCAAAAATCAATTATTCTTCTTCACCGTACTACATTCGAAACCGCATTTAATCAAAATTTTCATTCAAACACAGATTTAACGGAGATCGACGATTATTTTTTCCGACGAACAACACCAAATACAACGGAAAAATTACTTCTTCTTAAATCAAAAATCTTTTCTTCTTCTTCAAAAATCTCTCATTCTTCTTCAAAAATAACTTATTCTTCTTAAAAAATCACCACATCATAAAGTATGAACTGTATTTAATGGATTTACGGAACTTTATTTTCACGATTTGATGTTGGATAATGTATTAATGATGTTATATTCGTGTTTTCTTATTCAAATAATGCTATGTTACTCCGAAATATGATATATAAATGGTTTCCGTGAGGTATTGGCACTTTCATGTGAAATGGGTTGCTACTGATTCTTCCCCGCTTATGGGACGTAACTAGACGTTGGGGGACGTTGCAGGACATAACGAGATGTTACTGCTTTGTATTTTGGACGTAGCGGACGTAACTAGACGTTGTGGGACATTACTGCTTTGTATTTTCGAACGTTGCGGGACGTAACTAGACGTTGTGGGACGTTGCTGCTTTGTATTTTAGAACGTTGCGGGACTTTGTTGGACGTAGCTGGACGTATCTTGATCTGATATCTATTGTATGTTGATCTGATGTCAAGTATTCGCTGATCTGATGTCTATATAATCCTGATGTGATCTCCCTTGTTAAGTATGTTTTAGTTCTATTATATGATTTCTTTTATATTCTTGATCTGATATCTATAGTCTGTTGATCTGATGTCAAGTATTCACTGATCTGATGTCTATATAATCCTGATGTGATCTCCCTTATTAAGTATGTTTTAGTTCTACTGTATGATTTCTTTTATATTCTTGATCTGATATCTATTGTATGTTGATCTGATGTCAAGTATTCGCTGATCTGATGTCTATATAATCCTTATGGGATCTCCCTTCTTAAGTATGTTTTAGTTCTATTGTATGATTTCTTTTATATTCTTGATATGATATCTATAGTCTGTTGATCTGATGTCAAGTATTCGCTGATCTGATGTTTATATAATCCTGATCTGATCTCCCTTGTTAAGTATGGTTTAATTCTATTGTATGATTTCTTTTATATTCTTGATCTGATATCTATAGTCTGTTGATCTGATGTCAAGTATTCGCTGATCTGATGTCTATATAATCCTGATATGATCTCCCTTGTTAAGTATGTTTTAATTCTATTGTATGATTTCTTTTATATTCTTGACCTGATATCTATAGTCTGTTGATATGATGTCAAGTATTCACTGATCTGATGTCTATATAATCCTGATCTGATCTCCCTTGTTAAGTATGTTTTAATTCTGCTGTATGATTTCTTTTATATTCTTGATCTGATATCTATAGTCTGTTGATCTGATGTCAAGTATTCGCTGATCTGATGTCTATATAATCCTTATCCGATCTCCCTTGTTAAGTATGTTTTAATTCTATTGTATGAGACGTTGCTGCAGTTGTTCTGAGACGTTGCGGCAGTTGTTCTGAGACGTTGTTGACTCAGCGAAGACGTTGCGGGACGTAACTAGACGTTGTGGGACGTTGCTGCTTTGTATTTTGGAACGTTGCGGGACGTTGTCGGACGTAGCTGGACGTATCTTGATCTGATATCTATTGTATGTTGATCTGATGTCAAGTATTCGCTGATCTGATGTCTATATAATCCTGATGTGATCTCCCATGTTAAGTATGTTTTAGTTCTATTGTATGATTTCTTTTATATTCTTGATCTGATATCTATAGTCTGTTGATCTGATGTCAAGTATTCGCTGATCTGATGTCTATATAATCCTGATCTGATCTTCCTTGTTAAGTATGTTTTAATTCTATTGTATGATTTCTTTTATATTCTTGATCTGATATCTATAGTCTGTTGATCTGATGTCAAGTATTCGCTGATCTGATGTCTATATAATCCTGATCTAATCTCCCTTGTTAAGTATGTTTTAATTCTATTGTATGATTTCTTTTATATTCTTGATCTGATATCTATAGTCTGTTGATCTGATGTCAAGTATTCGCTGATCTGATGTCTATATAATCCTGATCTGATCTCCCTTGTTAAGTATGTTTTAATTCTATTGTATGAAACGTTGCTGCAGTTGTTCTGAGACGTTGCGGCAGTTGTTCTGAGACGTTCACTCAGCGCGGAAAAAAAAAAAGGCGCGCGCATAAGCGAAACTTACTATATTTAGTAAGTATACAGCTGTCATGCAAAAAATTACTATATATAGTAATAGGTAAATATACACAGTGTACAGGGTATACGCGCTGCATTTTGAGTAACCCTTTTTATTTTCCATTGGCTCTAGTTAAGCCCGCACCACTATAATTTCCAAATGAGGCCCCGGCACCTTACAATAAAAACACTCGTTGTGCACGGCCAAATCAAAGGACATTGGACAGGAAATTCTCCCATGTTCCCTGATGACCTAAAACCAGTTGTAGTACAACATAAGTTAAAGACAAACGAGTAAAAGTCTTGATAGATGCATTATACATGGTAAAATTTTTAGTCTCCTAAATTAATGAAGCAGTCAAATCCTCCCTACAACTCATTACTTGCAGCAAATGCTGAAGCTGAGGCAATTTGGAGATTAGTTCTTAAAGCCAACTTGATAATACTTCAGACCTGAGAGATGAGAGTGAGAAGTGACGCATATTGTCATCAAACTAATCTAACACAATTTAGTACATCTTCTGTGTCTATGGATAAATGTTTGCATTACCAATTAAGGGCATTTTCTTCGAACATAGGCGGCTCCACGCTCCTCAAATCTGTCATTAGAACAAGCAGAACCACAGAAATGGTTGAGGGTCACTCATATTTTGCAAGTTTTGAAGAATTTAAGGAGATGAGGGGAACAGTAGCACGCGAGGAGCTACCATGGCCAGAGTTAAACTTACTCGGACTTTGAAAACCACATTTCCTGAAAGCGATCAAATGATGCCAATATGCTCCCACCGGTCCAAACACTGCAAACAGACGTATCAGTCAGCAGGGTAGCATCCAGAGAAATTATTATTTCTTCACAGAAATAGTAACATTTCTCCCAACTAAAACAACTTTCCGCGACTGTGAATAAGTAGCCTCCTGAACAAAGAGAATAATATTGCGCACAAACAGACATTTTCTACTCCAAATAATAACACTAGAAACTCTAGATCATCCTCCCTGAACATGCATGCAACTCATGGAGGAAACATAATTCCCTCATTTTCTGTTATCTCTTTTACTTTTAAGCAAGTCACCAAACCTGAATCTCCTTTCTGTTGCATTTCCACTTTCCAATACTTTCCCCCTTGCTTCTTGCAGGGATTCCTGGAAGTCGAAAAATAAAATTCAAGAAAATGCAATCAGTACCTAAAATCACAACATCAACGCACCCAAGTCTCCTCAATCTAATTTTTTCCTTTCTCATCATATAGTCTAGCCAACCACACACATAGTGGGATAAAGGCTACGTTGTTGCTGGGTATACTCTTCAGTTTTGCCAGAGGGAGGAGCAGGCATACATTCTTTTCTTTCTTTTGTTTTTGTCTATTTTGAAAAACAAATAGCAAGTCTTTCTCCAAGCGTTCCTTCAATTGTTGCATTGATGCGGTACCCCCAGCAAGCTGTATGAAAGAATAAATGAAATTGAATCAGATGAAATATGATCCACTCTTTCTCTTCAAAATAGAAGAGGTGACTCCTAGTGAGTCCGGAGGAAAAGAAGATCATACAAATAAATTTAGTATCTTTTCAAAATGACCTTGTTTATAATAAAGTAGATACATGAACTTACAATTCACCCACCTAACCTAGAGCAAGCTTGCAAAGAAGATGAATTTCTAGCCACTGATTCAGGCTGAAAACTAAACATACATACAAAATATAGTTTGCACACAAATGCAAAGAATGCCAATTTTTGCAGCTATGCAAAATATCAGCAAATTTTTCATCTGAAGTCAATTAAGTTGTCTGAACTTGTAAAAGAGGCTTATCTTGTGGAGCACAGATAGTATGCAGAAATCTACACCAAATCATAAGGAAAGACAGAAACTGAATAAGCATCATTGACGAGGTTCAACAATAAAGTTGTGCAGGTCACAAAACAGAACCCCAAAAAAAAAAAAAAAGCAAAGAGAGAATTGAGACCTATGAATGACTACATTCTTGTCAAAGGGCAGAAACACTTACCACTATACCATTCAATAGGACTTTCCTACTGGCCTCATCACACTTATCTATGCTATCTAGGACCTGAAGAATTTCAAATGGAGAAACAATGAGGTTAGGAGAAAACAATAGTATGTAGAACCAGTTCAAACATAGGATTGCAGAGAGATTCACCATTTGTGTAAGGCCTAAAACAGATGGAGCAATCTCTGCAAAATACTCCATACCAGGAATGGTCTAACACACAAAGACATGTTAGAACAAAGTAAATCAAAGCACACCAAAAGCAGGTAGTACAACATCCTAAAGCAACCTGAGCCAAGGATGGATTGAAGAGGATGTCTGGAGTCTTGAATCTGTCAGCTCCGATATCTATTTTCCTAGATTGATGATAAAATTAGAAGAATGGGAAGGGAAGAGTCAACAAGAAAAAAATATAAAGCCAGTTGGAAGTATGACATGAGCTAAACTATAAAAGTAATCCATTCAGAGAGCAAATGAAGAAACAAACCACTGGAAACTACTACTCCCTCCCTTTCTAAATAGGTGTCGTTTTAGGATTTACACTATTATCAAGGAGGTTAGTTAATAGTCCAACTCTTTTACTTTGACTTCCCTCTCCGCCCTATTTAACTCACAATTAAATAGAGTTCTAATATGAAACTAACTCTATTTAAAAAATTTGTATTTACTGTGAAGTGTATTGGTAAAAGGAAATTGAAAAGGGTAAAAAGTTATTAATTACTGCTTTGCAATTCTAATACAATGAGTAAAAATACAGGAGAAGGAAATTTTAAAGCGACACATATTTAGAAACGGAGGGAGTATTTAGATGTACCAGGTACAAGTCCAAACACTACATACAGACAGCAAACATTTACTTGATAGAGGCAATAATCACAAAAACTTACTGTCCATCTGGCAGCTCGTAAGGTGTCATTGGTATGTTGGAGTATGAACTCTTCTCTGGAAAGATCGAAATTGCTAGAGAATAAATAATTTTTTCTACTATAGCTCCACAACTTGGTATGCTAGAATCACTCACATATCAATATCAAGCATTAATGATGATTTGGGAACAAATACAAACATTGAGTTGGATTCAGAGATGAAAACAATTGACCCAAAAAAGTACATCAAAGAGATAAAGTAATTTTGCAGGAGATCCTCAAAATGAGACCAAAAATGCATTTAGTCACTGCTATCCGAAGAAAGTAATTTTCTGACCATGAACATCATCTATCTAAGGCCTGCAAGGGGAGGGGAACTTGCTAGATCAGGGCCTGAATCCACAATTTTAATAGCCAAATCAATTAAACATTTCCCTTTTCTGCTTCACCTAATTAAGTAAAAGAGAGAAAATATCCCCATAATCTACACAAAAAGAAAAGCCTTAGGTACTTCACCTAAAAGATTATGGTGTAAGTTGTATATCTACTGTTAAGAAAGAATAATCCAAAAAGAGTTTCCAATTCTATTTTTCAAGAACGTTTAAGAATATTTCTTCCCTTCCCAATTATTGCAAGTAATTCTTCAAACAACACCCTTAAACTGTATGTCTATCTTGTAAAAGCTTTCACACTTTCGTACTTTATTCTTGACTATACATGGTATCATCTTCAAAACCGGCACCTATGGTGACTGACTTTTCTTATTGCTTTCCAAGTTGTAGTCAAGAAAACTGAAGACAACATTAAGCTACTCCCTCCATTTCAATATAGAGGTCGTTTTGACAACAACACAAATATTAAGACTTTAATTAATTTTTGAAAATTCTCATAACTTTTAATGGTTAAACCTGTTATACCCCTATTCAATGCATTTTTGATCATAGTGCTATAATTTGAAATAGTCATGACAAAAACAAGTCCCAATGAAATTGTAAATTAAATAAGGGTAATAGAGTAAAAACAATGAATTGTTTCCTAGAAGTAGACAAACGACTTATATTTTGACCGGTTCCTTAATGGGTGAAAACGACTTATATTTTGAAATGGAGGGAGTACTGATTAGATAAGCACCAAGTTGAGGAAATCTGAAGAATCAAAAGATCCAGGAGTACTAACCATCATATGGAGTATCCGGAGCTCGACATACACATTCTTTGATATCACTAACAATTACTCTCTGTAAAACAACAGAATATTTAGAGGTAAAACAAAAAAGCCAGAGTACCACATAATCAAGACATTTGGTCAGTCAATAACCTGGCAATAGAGTTTGTAACTTTCAGTGGGGCCTAGAACATCAAGATCTTTAATCTGTGAGACACCACAAGAAGCCACATAATGTCATAAGGAGTAGAAACAAAGTACTCAGAAAAATTGCTACATTGTTGACGAAAGAAAGGATGAAGTAAAGCATCAGAGATTTCTCAAAATCACAATTAAGAAGTTTTCCTAACAGATGTTCATACCATAACGTAACCATAATGGGATTGTAACATATAAAAAATATCTTTACTCGGAAATTCTGGACCTTGTGAATGCCAAGAATAGAATTATAAACTGTATTTTCATCCTCTTAAGCTTTTAGAACAATTGCCGTTGACATGTAGTGAGAACTGGTCATAGCTAAAATTTTACAAAAACAGATAATATATGAGAAAGATAATCATCGCCATCTTAGCTTTTAGCTTAGGATGTACAAAACATGCAAAGAAGATGCAGCACAAGCAAGAATAGTCTTCAAATTTCAAGAGGTAAAACATGTCTCCTTTTTTCACTTCTTCTAAAAGACGATGCTCAGGTAGGGGACAGTGATTAGAAGAGGCAGGTTTTCTAAGGCAGAACAACTCAGTTTCATTACAATAGTCAAAAACTTATACGGAAATTCAAACAGCTCCTTAAATAAGAAAGATTGGAAAAAGTAAAATCTATCGATGATTCAGAGGATATGCCACCTGAAATACTCCCGAACGAACTTCTTTTCTCTTGAATGAGTAGCGAGGTTTTATCTGAAACATAAATGAGGAGAATAAAGGCCTTACACAATGACAGGATAGAAATAACATTCATGAGCAATAGTTAAAAGCAGAAAACCAGTATTCCTTAGGCGAAAGAAACTCACAACAATGCCTTTGCTTTCCAAACTTTTAAGCAAACATTCCGTAAGGAATTCTCCACCAACAGGAGATGTCATCACAGCCTATGTCAAAATTCTGAACATTGCATCATATTCTTACGAACCAAAACCATGTTTAGCAAACTCAGCTAGCAAAACTTGTAAAATACAAGGCTAAAAGCATTTAACGTGTCCACTTAAGAAGTTTAAATTGGAAAAATATACTTACCTCTTGGACTACGGACCCATTGCGTACAGGAGCAACTGTAGTTGACCCTCCACCACTGTATCAGTAACAGTTTAAATACCAATTTGTCGGTGTCAAATAAAAGAATTTTTAATAACAATAATGAATCCAACCAAAATTTGTGAATCGAAGAGAAAATATCAAAGAAAATGTACTGATATCAAATGATGCATAAATTTCCAGTAGATAGAGAAGAATGATCTGAAACAAATGTAAGCAGTAAAAGATCTTATTTCAACAAAATTGATTGAGGGAACTAGCACATAAGATCGCATTTTTCAAAAGTAAATATGGTCTTGCTGCTCTTCCTAAGAGACTGATGGACGACCCTGGACAAAAATGAAACCAAGAAATAAATGAGCAGGGAGTGAAAGAGTGTGACCAACTATAAAAACAAGAACCAATCAGATGTTTGCATTACATGAACAATGTCTATCCTGATGACTTTTAGAGGAAAATAAGTAGAGTCAGGAAGGGAGAATAATGGCTTAATGCTTGAGTTCAAGTTCAGAACCAACATCTTGCAAATATATAGTAGAGCAAATATGCTTACCAATACAAAATAATGAGGATTCAACACACAGAATGCTAAACATTTCACGGAAAAACACGGCGATGGTTGCCTACCAGCAGAAAGTTCTTACCTATCCACAACTAAAGAGGTTATACGCCCTGATGCAAAGGATGTCAAAACCTAGCCTCAGAAAATTGCGGCAAACAATCAGCAAAATAGAGCTAGAAGTGGTAAACTTTTTACCAACTGAAAATCAAGTTGCGGCAAGTGACATCGTGGAGCTGAATAGAAAAACTTACAGCATTTTTCGCAAAAAATAATGCAGGAACTTGGTACTTTTCAAACATAATCTCTGCTGCCCTGTCATGTGCAGTGTATTTCAGTCATTTTAGGGACAGACAGTAAAGAAATGATAGAGGGGAGGTGGGGGGATTCATTCAGACAATATTCTCCATAAAACTAAAAAAGCTCAAAAATAAATGAAAAGAGACTTTAAAAAATTCAGTGTCATTATTATTATTATTTTTTTTGGTTAACAGTCTGCGGACCTACGGGATTGGATACCCTCATATTCAGAACGAGAGAGTATAATGGCCAGTGGATTGGCTAACCTATTGTTCTTTTATACTGCCATGTCAGTGCTATACAAAAAACATTACAATTGGGACCCAAACTATACAGTCCCAAAGTACAAAAATTTTCTTAATGGTCTTAACTATCAAGAAAAGTGCGAAGACCCGGTGTGCATTGAGCATCCAGAAGAATTAGACCCCTTTAGACTAGCCGGTAGTTCCTTTATTGAATTGAACTTGTGAGACTTTCCTTTCGCTCACATTCCTGCCAAAAAATCAGCCGGTGAATTTCCTTCCCTGTGAATGTGACATATGGAGGCATTTAGAGATTCCATGATGTCTTGGGCTTCCTGGAGTGGAGTATAAAGCTTCCACATAAAATCAGAGATACCGGATAACATTCTTGAGACGAGAAGATTATCAACCATGATTTGAACATCCTTTAGATTTTGAGAATTGCATAATCTAATCCCTTTTAATACTGCCATAACTTCTGCCTCCAGCACTGATGCATTGCCCAAAAACCCAGACTCGACCTGAAGTAGAGAGCCGCTTTCCGATCGGATTATGAACCCCCATCCTGCTTCCCTATTTTGGAGTACAGATCCATCCATGTTAAGGATCCAGCTCCTTTCCGTGTTGGATTTCCAAGTAATTTGCTTCAATAATTTTAATCTTGGAATTTCAACAGAGACTTGAAAAATATCAGCAATCCAAGATTTTTCACCAGACGACTTAGCAAACGGACTAAACCACAAAATTAGCTCCCTCACTTGTTTTGAAATGGTCGAATTAATTTGAGCAATGGAATGGTTTGAGTCATCAAAAAAATACTTGTTTCTAGCTTTCCACAGCTCTCAGAGAATAAAACAAGGTAATGTTTTATAGATTAAGGAGGATGCCGAGTTACCTTTTTTCCTATTCCACCACGCCTTAAGAGATTGAAATCCGTACGGCCAAGATAGGTGAATTCCAAATCGTTTCTGCCAAGGGAACCATACTTTTTGAGCTTCTGGGCATTGAAAGAAGGCGTGGAGCAGTGTTTCTGAATTCTTGTGACAGAGACTGCATATGGATGGGTAAGAGGAGAAACCAATTCGGCTGAGGATATCAGCAAAGGGCAGTAAGTAGTTGTGCATTCTCCATAGAAAAATGGAAATTCTGGGGGGGGGGGGGGGGGGGGGGGGGGGGGGGCAGCCATTTATTCCAAAAGGAGCTACAAGAAGGCCTAGCTCGTTGCTTTGTCCTGACTATTTCATAAGCAGACATGACTGAGAAGGACCCATTAGGAGTGTGTTGCCAGAAAATGATATCATCTCCTTGCGAAAAGTTGATCTGCATATTCCTCAAAGCTTGCAAAATATCATCGTTAAGAATTCCTCCTAAGGCTTCAATGTAAGCTTGCTTGTTTTGGAAGAATTTGAAGGTTAGAGTTTAAAATTCCACAATACTCCCAATTATGACCAGTTATCTTTCCAGAAATTTGAGTTGCCCCCCCCCCCCCTAATTTTTACTTTCGTGTTACTCGCAGCTAAATAAGCAATTTTGGCCACCCTACTCCATGATGTTTTCATCCTGTTTGAGTAGGAAAGAGAGTTAACAAACCTCGTCCATAATCCACATCCGTTTCTCCACCTCCACCACATTTTCTGAAGTGGGGAAAGTTACCCTAGTCCAGCTCCTCCAATGTCTGCTTTTACTATTTTCCTTGTCACCCCACAAGAAACTTTGATAGCGATTTTCTATTTTCTTCAGTACTGACTTTGGAGGCTCTAAGGCAACAAAAGTGTGAATAGGAATGGTCAAGAGAACATATTTAATCAAGGCGAGTCGTCCCCCATACTTAGCAATTTGTTCCGCCAAGAAGAAAGTTTTAGATCGATCTTATCCAATATTCATGAGTGCAGAGAGGAGCTACGGCGATTATTGGAGATCTTACAGCCTAGGTAAGTGATAGGAAGAGACTGCTGAGACATGTTCAAGCGGGAAGAGATATGAGCCTTTCGGGACGGAGGGCATTTATCCGAAAGAATGAAACCGCTCTTCTGCTTATTTGCCTTTTGACCAGTTTCCTTCTCATATAACTCCAGAAAATTGAGAATAGAATTGAGAGATGATGTTGTTGCCTTGGTGAAGAGCATGAGATCATTAGCGAAAAAAAGGTGAGAGATCTTTATAGAGCCTGCAGGGGTGCCGAAATGCTGAATAATACCTCGATTTACCCTATGATTATACCCCCTTGATAAGGCTTCCGTCACCAGGATAAATAAAAAGGGAGAGAGGGGGTCGCCTTGTTTGAGACCTCTTAAGGCGGGGAAAAAACCAGACGATATTCCATTAATGAAAATTCAAAACCATGCCCCCTGGAGGATGTTCATGATTAAGCCAGAGAAGGATGAGGGAAAACCGATCTTCTGCAATAATGAGTTCAAGAATTTCCAGGAAACCCTGTCAAAAGCTTTAGTCATATCCATCTTGATGATTATATTGTGACCCGAGACTTTGTCATCCACAAATTTACGAAGATCCGCCGTGAGGAGGACATTATCCGAAATGTTTATGCCTTTAAGGAAAACTATTTGCTGGTCAGAAATTAACTGGGGCATGAGAGGCTTCATTCTTTCCTTAAGGATGTAAGAGAAGATCTTGTTTAGGAAGTTGCTTAGGTTGATAGGCCTGAAATCCCCAAATGTGCTGAAAGAGGTTTTTTTTGGGAATTAAGGTAATGAGAGAGCTGCCCACCAAATAATGTAATGAAAGCACGTCAAAAGTTCTACCACATGCATTATACAAACATCCAAAAAAATTCTATCTCATGCATATCTTGTTAGTATAAAATTATACGCATGCACGGGGCCGGGACCGAAAGGGGTAAAATTTAGGGTGTGGGCTGAAAGAAATTGAAAATTTAGGCGTGTGGACTGAAAGGGGCCTCTCGGATTTGTAAAATTCGAAACTCTAATTAATTAAGAGTTTCGGATTTTACAAATCCAAATCAGTAAATAATTAATATATTGTAAAAGGTAAAAAAAAAAAAAAGAAAACGGAAGAATAAATTTGGATTTTTAAAATCCGAATTTCCCTACGTAGTCTACCACGTCCAAAAACAACTAGCACCACGTCCAGAAACGTCTACATACATGTGTGTGAATTTAAACTGATTTTGTGCACAAAGAAAGTCCACCACGTCTCAGAACAACTAGCACTACGTCAAAAACAACTAGCACTATGTATATATCCAGATATGTAAATTTTAGCTGAATTTTTCACAGAGCATAGTCTACCACGTCTCGCTACGTCCAAAACAACTAGCACCACGTCAAAAAATGCTATATCCATGCATGTGAATTTAAACTGATTTTTTTCACAAAGACAGTCCACCACGTCTCAGAACAACTAGCACTACGTCAAAAACAACTAGTACTATGTATACATCCAAAATGTGAATTTTAGCTGAATTTTTCACAGAACATAGTCTACCATGTCTCGCTACGTCCAAAACAACTAGCACCACGTCCAAAAACGTCTATATCCATGCATTTGAATTTAAACAGATTTATTTCACAAAGACAGTCCACCACGTCTCAGAACAACTAACACTACGTCAAAAACAACTAGCACTATGTAAACATCCAAACATTTGAATTTTAGCTAAATTTTTCACAGAACATAGTCTACCACGTCTCGCTATGTCCAAAACAACTAGCACCACGTCCAGCTTCGTCTCGCTACGTCCTCAAGTTTCGGATTTCTAACATCCGAATTTTGTTAATTTAATTAATTAGCGTCATTAGTTTTTAATTACCTCTTATTTCGGATTTTTAGAATCCGAATTATCGAAAATTCAGATTTTAAGAATCCGAGAAGCCCTTATATGTTCACATTTTTAAATTTTCAATCTTTTTAGTCCACACTTTTTTTTGGAACTCCCTTTCGGTCAAAAATATAAGCAAAGATAAAAAGGTGAAAATTCATTCATAAAAAGAACTTTGTTGTCAACTAACTTTTCTCTCTGTTGTTGGGTATTCGTACATGGCTCAGCCAGCAGCACTTTATACTCCTTCGGATCAATTAAGAGGCAGTCCCTTCAAAAATCAAAACCACCAATAGCATGAAACAAAAAGAAAGGTAATCTTCATGGAGAGATAACATGCCTTTAAAGTAATATTTTTAAAATAATAAGAATAACAAGAAACACAATCTTAATGAACAATGAAAATAAAGGATGATTATGTGTCTAGATACTGCAGAAGCTAACAACAGACACCAACCATAGAGCTGTCTCATTTCCCTAAGCTATTACTTGTGACATAAATTAACAAGGAATTGGGAAAAAGTAATAATTGATAGAAGCATCTCTTGCATATCTTGCAAGCCTGTTCAAGTTTTGGACTTACCCGACTACCGATCCGAATCAAATTGATTTTGGGTTAATGAATCGGTTATATGACTTTAGTGGTTTAAATAAACAAAACTTAACAATCTGATTACTTATTAAAGAGAATTCTAAAATTTTTTCACCAACCCGATAACAACCGACAGTCATTTACCGTCCAGAACTCCCACCAAACCCTAGCCGCAGGAGATCCTTATCATCGCCACACCAGATCATTCATCATCACAACACCGCAGAAGATCCTTCATCATCACCACACCAGTATGAGTTTCTTAACCCCTCCCGGTGATTGATTTGAAGTGCATAAGCGACACATCAGAGCTGGACGAGGCTTTCCGGGATTGAAGGATGTTCCGGTTGATCAACCACGGGATTCTAACGACCCTGTTGGAGCAACCCCATCAGCAGGCTCGACGACTCTTCTCACTTCCCTACGAATTTAAACAAGCATCGTTTATGACTCCCATATCCTACTTCTAGAGCACTCCGGCCTGACTCCAACCGGGGTGGCCATACAGTTCCAAAACCTGAACTGGATAGAAGGTTTCCGCGTCCTTCTGAATCCTCTGCCTCAGCTTTAGTTTGAGGATCCGGTTCTTGATTGTTTCAGGTTAGCATAATTATTTCTTGCTAGGGTTGTTGCTTTCTTGATCTGGGCTTCTTAAGGAAACAGGCCAAATAACAAATACTATGGTCCTTTTTTGTGGTATTCTTTGCACTATCACATCTGCAGGAGTTCTTTTAGTGTCTGGGCTTAGTCCACTTTATCCTTCGGTTATTATGCTTTGGTTTAAATGTTTTGAATCATGTGCACTCAAACTTGTGAATGTGCGTGTTTGTGCTTTTGAACGGCGAAACTTTACAGAAACCTATGAGCTTTAATTTTTAATCTAAGAAAATTCTTCATTCACATTACTTTGTCTTGAAAATTTGGCTTAACATTATCATATTAAAAGAGTAATTACTGCATTAACTGACTCTATCTCTATTTTCAGGGTGTAACGTTGGCAAAGGTAAGTGGATTGTTGATGAGTGTCGACCTTTGTATTCTGGATTTGGTTGTAAGCAATGGTTGTCCTCAATGTGGGCTTGCCGCTTGACACTTTGAGTATGAGAAATTGCGCTGGAAACCAAAAGATTGTGATATGGAAGACTTCACTGGTCCAAAATTTTTGAGAAGGTAAATTTTGCTTTATTCATTCTGCAAGTCCAGGGCTATAATTGTCTTGCATGGTGCTACCTTATCCTAACTAGGAATATGGATGTAGTTGAGTAAAGAGATGAGCTTGAGCATTGTTGATCTAGCTTGAAAGTACATTGATTTGGTTTTCTGTAAAGATGATGTTTAAATCCACTTCATTTCTAGTAGAGCTCTAATTGAAGGCTGACTTGAATTTCTAAATTACACACAGATCTTGTGTTATCTTGGTTAGCTTCTTGCAGATTTGCTGCTCCATTGGATAGAGTATTTCTGAGCTTGGGCTTGATCTCTTTCTTTGTGCGAGAATGAAGTTTAAGTCAACCTTGTTCCTAGTAAGAGCGCTTATGGGAGACCGGTTTGAGTTTCTTAAATACATAAACAACTTATAGTGCCATGATTTGTATCTTCGTAGATTTGTTGGTCCATTGAATGTAGAAAATCAAATGATTATAATGCATGATCTTGGCTCTTCACCTCAGGACTGTAACCTCATATATGCCTTTGTTGTTATTTATTAAATGTTTGTGCCATGGGGGGTTTTTGTGTTCGATTTTCCAAAATCTTTTCTTTGTCTTTTTGGTTTTTTTTGTTTTGGTGATGGGTTTGATCTGGTCTTACCAGTTCTTATTTTCAATGTTGCTGCCGTTCTTTGGCAATACCTGTCAGCCTCTGTTGCTTTGGTTATTGGTAGAGATCGTGCAAAGGTACGTATTGATTTGATTTCATAAATGTTAAACTAGAAAGTTTGTAGGCTGATGACTATATGTTCAGTCACATCAATCTTGTTTCACAATTTCCTTTCACGTTTTAAGGGTTTTTTTTTAACTGTTTGTGGCACTAGGTTTTGGAGATTGAATGATTAATTTTCCATGTTCGGTTCGATTGAGAAAATATCATTCTAGGTTTCAAAATGATATGAGACACGCTGGTTTGCATTTAGTGTATCCTGTTAGACTAGCCAAAAGGTAGCAACTTTCTCTTGTTCTCCTTCTCCATATCACTTAGCTCTTTTCTTCTTTTACAAAAAGGTACATGCTACTGGGATTATGTTCCATTTGCTTTCATTTGAATCTTCTGTTGTTCACGGTGGGTAATGGTTGACAATTTCTCCTTGGTTTGAAGATATGCAGTGAGGAATATGACAAAATTACCTGCATTCGTTAGGAGTTCAAGCTTTAGTTTCAATGACTGCCATGGACCTGATGATGGTAATCTTGAAGTTTTGAAGAGTAGGTCAGGAATTATGAAGAGTAGGTCAGGAAGATGATAAGGAATTTTTTTAATTTATTTTTTATGGAGGCTGAATTTGCAGTTGTGTAATATTTATATGGTACCAATTAGTAGTTTCTTTATTTATTTAAATTAGACACATATTAATCTACTCAAAATGTGATGAAAACTCCAAACTATAAATCTAATAAATAGATCTATGATCACTAAATTCTCTCAGACCAAATCAACGAACATTATTAACGACATCATTATCAATCCAACGAATTATCGCTATAATAACGAATATCATAGGCATAACTCCCTTTATTAGATAACGAAACAAGAGACAAAATATTTTTTGAATGTTGAGTTTGGGAGTGAAGAAAGGAACAGGAGAAGAAATTTTTTTTGAATGTTGAGTTTGGGAGAGAAGAGAGGAACCGTGGTTGTTGGGTTTATGAAACTCGACCCGGTAACCTGAATTTAATTCGGGTTAGTTGGGTTGAGTCATATGGTTATGACATTTTCATTTCATTTAACCACTTGACCTAATAACCCTACCCGTTACAACCCGATAATCCAATAAGCAACCCGTGTGTGTGTGAGTGTGTGTGTGGGGGAGGGATCCTATCAACTTGTTTTGTTCCGACCTAGAATAATAAATCCATGGGCTTGGTCTTACTTTACCGTCGAGAAAGACTCTTGCAATTTCTTCCTTCAAGATGATACTTGATATATTCATTCTAAGGTTCACTGCATAACTCTATGGCAGTTTCTACAACTTGTAAGTACTGTAGAAAGGTTTACTTCAACTTCCAAAAGGGGAAGCAGACTTCTAAGAATTTAGTGGTAGATTACTAAACAAAACATAAAGAACAAGAATATTCCATATAGACACCCAAAAAGGGGGTTTCATTTTAACCAAACATTTTCTGGCGAACAATTCTTATCTTTTGGTAATGTAAGCAAGGCAGTAAGCTTGAACCTATGGAATAATTAGTGGAATAAAATCCAAGTTACAAAACATAATAGTAGAAAACTATAATCTTCTTAAACAACTAACATAATTCCAACTAAACTTGATAAACAATAACATACTGATGAACTAGTTTTAAGGAAACATACTTATAAATTCACATAAAAGTTATGCACTCAAACAGTTTGAGGTTTAGAAAGAGCCAGCATTGTTTTGAGACATCAACAAATCAAGAAAAATCTACTGAACATATATATGCTAGAAGAAAAATCTAGTCTATCAGTGTAGAATTGAACAACAGAATCACTATCAAAGAATGTAGACAGTGTTAGTTACTTGAAGGCATGATCCCAAATGCTTTCGACAATATCCCAGTCAGCAACAATACCATCCTTGATTGAAGGTAGCACCTGGTAAAGTTATAATACTACAAGATTAATCTGGAAGAAAATAAACCGCATTAATAGGGCAAAACAGTTCTAAAGATGCTCACCTGACTGACCTTCATGTCATCCAGATATCCCAGAGCTTCAGTTCCTACATAGAATTTACGGTTACTTTTGGATTTTGAATCTGGAACCGTAGAATTCTTGTCTGGATTATCTGGCTCATCAACTTCCATTTGATCAATTGATCCAACAACCTTAATCAAGGTGACATGTTAGGTATGCATATAGAAATCTACAAAATGAAATATTCACGAGTATGTTTCAAGAGCATTATTTTTCCCATACACAACGTACATCATGCTTCAAATTTGTGATAGGTAAACCTTTCATAATTGAACTAGATAAAAGTCCCAAACCATTTAAAAATCTCATGAGGATGTAACAGATAATGTGGAATTTTACAAGAAGGAACTATTTCTACAGTAAGAAATTGCAATCTCATAATCACAATGTCTGGTCATTTACTTTGTTCTCTAATCAACTCCTTCCCTAATGCTTCAATTTTGCTATGTTAAAAGGTACTGGTAATTTAGCCATAGCAACAAATCCATTTGATACCATTTAGTAGATGTATTCTCCACAAAGAGGAGAGATGAAGTAATGGAAAGTGTAGTGGCATCAATGTAGGCAGTAGTCAAAACACCACAGAAAACTTAAGAATCAACATTCAGTTCTACCAACAAATTCATAGGCCAGTCCATCACACAAAATCTCCTATTGCAATATACAGGTTCCACTCAGATCATAGCTTCATGTTCCAAACTTCAATATTTCCCTCGCATATAAATATATAAAACAATAGAACTAAAGGCATTTCAGCATTTTTATGTGTGTAGAAATTTTTAGTCACTTCCAAGCGACTCCAGAGCATTACATTAATGAATGTAAAGGATCAAACTTTTTGTCAAGTCGGTACGCTTATGACTGTCAAAAGCCAACCAGAAAACAAATTCACTAATACAGCCAACAACAGTCAGTCAACGAAAAAAATAAATAAAAAACAATTAAAGTTTTGAAAGTGAGTACAAAATTCAGCACGAACAAGGTATATTCCAAAGTAACATTGTGAATTCACGCTCAACAAAATAGTAAATTCGCGCATAAACTGGGCTAAAACATTCATAGTTCCTTACCGACGGAAAGACGGCTCTGGGAGCATCTTCGCCGGCGTAACCAGCTTTACAAGTGTGGGAGCCCAAGTCCACCACTATGGCGGGTACCTCATCTGTACATCCGCATACAACATTACCACAACGAAAATTGCAATCTTTTCTCTAACTGCAGGAGTGTGAGTGTGCGGGTGAGAAAAAGAGATGATAGTGTTTTAGAAAAATTCATAGTACTCACAGCCTCTGGACATTATTGAAGCATTCAGTTGCCGGAAAGTGCGATTTGATTGAGTTTTCTCCTCGGAGCCTTGTTTGCTTCGGGGTTATGCGTGCAACGAGGAGGGTTTTAGTCGGGGTTTTGAAGGATACACCCGGGTCGGGTTATACTTAAGATGGTGGTACTACTGGTAGGGTTGTGTAAATTTCCCAAGATCCCAAAAATTTTTCGAACCCGTCCCGCTATCTCGATCCCAAGTAGATCTCAATTCCGTCCTGTCTCGATCCCGTGATATCCGGGATGGGATCGAGATATGGTAACAAATATCCCGATCCCGTCCCGAGCAATACATGTTTTACTAATAATTATTAGTTTTGTGAAAAAATTAGATTTTATTATTCATTATATGTTTAATTTTTTATTTGCATATATTTTTCTTATTACAAATATGTTAATTAAGTAGTAAATGTTATGGGTACCAAATTTTTTATATCTATTTACTTTTTCCAATTCACTATTCAGATACGTTTGGAGTTTAGTAGACAATTTTTTTATTCATTTATTTAATAAATAAAATTTTGAATTATTTAGTTAAAAGTATGACAATAATTAATAAATAAAATACGAAAATCAAATTTTTTTTTACATATTCCGCAATCTCGATCCCGAAATCCCTGTCCCGGTCCCGACATCCCGTCATCCCGATCCTGACAACATCCCGATCCCAATCTCGATAAAATCCCGTCCCGAACGGAATGAGACGGGATTTACGAAATATGGTCAAATCCCATCCTGTGCTCACCCCTAACTACTGGTATTGATTACAGTATTGAGGACTATTTTTCTGAAAGAGAAAAGGAAAAATTGTATTTTTCGGTCCTTATTCTTTTAAAATTAACCACTTAAGTCCTTGATGTTCCGATTTTCTATAATTTTAAATGGTTTAGAATATTTTTATAGTTTATGGGAGGATAATGAGATAATTGTATTCCTCCATTTTGGATAAGGCCTGTGCGCTTTCGCTTGTTGGGAGAGTCACTTTGACTCAGTCTGTTGTAAGTGCCCTGTCATCCTATGCTATGCAATCTGCATGGTTCCCCACATTTGTTTGCGAGGGACTTGAAAAGAAATGTCGCAGGTTTATTTTTGGTGAGGGAGGGGGGAGATAGTAGGGGTCAATAATTAGCCTGGTAAAGTGGGAAGATTTGTGCTTGCCAAAAGAAAGTTGGGGCTTGGGGTATAAAGATAAGATGAGGATGAATAAAACACTTTTAATGAAATTGGCTTGGGAGACTCTTAACCAAGCCTAATGATCTGTGGGTGCGAGTGCTCCGGCTAAGTATAGTCTTTCAGTGATGGAGGATTTGAGGGAGGATTCCAGAGGTTCTGCAACTCTTAGGGCTATTGGGAGAGTGTGGCAGTCTACGTTTGAGGGTGTCAAATAGTTTTTGTGTAATGAGAGGAAAGCGAGATTTTGGGAAGATAGGTGGTTGCCCTTGCCTGAGCCGCTGCTACAGCATGCCTTGCGTCTTATTCCAGTTGAGTATTTTGGAAAGCCTGTTACGGAGTTTGTTGACTCGGGAGGGGAGGGGGGTTGGAATTGGCATTTGTTTCAGGACCTTCTTCACATAACGATCCTGAGGGTGATAGCGGCGATATTCCCACCCTCGCCAGCTGAGAGAGAGGATGTATTATGTTGGAGATGGTCCACGTCAGGCCATATCAGTACCAAAATTGCTTACATTTCTTTGAATGGTGATTTACAGGTCCATGACAGCAGCTTTTGGAGGAAAGTTTGGAGCTGGGAGGGCCCCCAACAAGTGTGGCAATTTCTATGGATGGCAGCAAAAGAGAGGCTCTTGACTAATTCTGAGAGACATAGGAGGCATTTGGCAACTGCCTACTTTGTGAGTTGTGTGGCCAGGGGGAAGAGACAGGGGCGCATGCTTTAAGAGACTGTGTCTGCCCAAGGGAAGTGTGGCGCGGCTTTTGCTCCTTGGCACCATTTTGTGGAGGGTTTGGACGGCGAGGAACGCTCAGATTTTCAAGGGGAGGATTGGGCCGCCAACCAAATTTTTGTTGACAGAGGAGGAGTGTGAAGGTTTATCATGAGGCCAAAAACAGGGATAGGAAAATGGGAGCCAGAAAGGTGGAGAAAGTGGCAAGGTGGATTAGGTGGTTGCCTCCTCAGGCGGGGTGGTTCAAGTTGAACACAGATGGAGCACACAATGTTACTTCTGGCCTCTCTTCTCCAGGGAGGGGGGAAGGGGGGGGGGGGGGGGCTGATCCGGGATGCTTATAGGGTGTGGGTAGGTGGTTTTATGAGGAATATTGGGACTTACAGTATCATGGGGGCAAAACTGTGGGGTCTCTATTATGGGTTTGAGTTATGTTGGAAGTTGGGGTTGAGAAGCGGAGGTATATAGTGCAAGTGTGGTGACTTTGGTTGAAGATAGAACCATGCAAGAGGGGCTCTATGGCAGTCTTGTGCAAGGAATACAGAGGCTGATGGACAAAGGATGGAGGGTGAAGTTGAGCCATATTCATAGGGAAAGAAATTTCGTAGCAGATTGCTGAGCAGCATTGGCAGGAGTGACAGCTTTGGGGTTACACCACCTTATTATCCCACATGGGAGGTGAGAAGTTGGCTGGAACATTTATATTCGAGGAGTGTCTTATCTCCGGCACATAGGCACGTAGCGTAGAGGTTCGCCTCCTTCTTTGACAAAAAAAAAAAAACATTTTTTATAAAATATTGAGTGAAATTACAAAATTGGTCATCATACTATTTCCAAATTCAGGTTTTGGTCACTATCTTTTAAAAATACTATCTAAAATCACTAACTTTTCATTTTTGTTCAACTTTTGGGCATTCCGTCAAAGTAAGCTGTTAGTGACACTAACGAACCATTTTTATGAGGTTAATTTTGTCTTCTTCTTTTTATCTATTTCTTATTTATTTTTTTAAATATACGAAAAAATATACAATTTGTCATATAATTACCATATTACACAATTGATCCTACACGTTTGAAACTTGACAAATTTGGTTCTAAACGTTTCAATTAATGGATTTTACACCAATTTAACGGCTGACTCAGCAGCTGTTAAGTTTTATATCACGTGTTATCTACGTGACATAAAATGTAATGTGGCATTTAATCGACCACACACATGTCACGTGGCACACGAATAGATGATTGACTGTCACGTGGCGGCCACGTGGCATGTGCGCGAATAATTGGCTGCCACGTGGCAGTCACATGCTATATGGGTGCCACATGGCAGCCACGTTGGTGCTACATGGTATAAATTTTAACGGTTGATGAGTCAGTCGCTAAACCTTATTAAAAAAATGTTAAATTAGACCAAATGTGTCAATTTTAGAAACATTTAGGACCAAATTTGTCGAGTTTCAAACGTATATGACCAATTGTGTTACAGTACAGAGTCATTATATAAGACCAATTATATATTTTTTTCCTTAAATATATTATATTTGTAATCTCTCCCTCTCTCCTCTCTCCAATATATTATATTTATCTCCTCTCTCCTATATATTATATGGGGGTTAATATATGCTGCCCCCTTTTTAATATAGTCCGCCCCCCTAATGCCCATAAAATTACAAAAAGGTCCTAATTCTAATAGAAGCCGCCCCCCATTTTTAATATATTTTGACCCCCCCAAATTACAATATAACCCTTTTCAATACTTAGCGCATTTTTCAATTTACTAATATAACCTTATAATATAATAATTTATTAAAAATAATGAAATTGAATTCATATATGCTGCCCCCTTTTTAATATACTCTGCCACCTCTTAATATGACTTTATAATATAAAAATAATTTATTAAAAATACTTAAAAATTTTAATTACTAATTTATCATTATGCTATAAAATACGAGTCCGTTTACGGTGGTACTATAGGAGTAGAATGAATTTTACTCCTACTTACTGTAGCGCGCGCGCTACAGTGACGCGCTACAGTAACGCGCTATTTTTTTTAAAAAAAAATACTTTTTTTAACAAGGGAAATCAGATCAGGATTATATAGACATCAGATGAGAGAATACAAGAGATCAGATCAACAGACTATAGATATCAGATCAAGAATATAAAAGAAATCATACAGTAGAACTAAAATATAATTAACAAGAGAGATCAGATCAGGATTATATAGACATCAGATCAGCGAATACTTGACATCAGATCAACAGACTATAGATATCAGATCAAGAATATAAAAGAAATCATACAGTAGAACTAAAACATACTTAAAAAGGGAGATCAGATCAACAGACTATAGACATCAGATCAACTCATACTTGACATCAGATCAACAGACTATAGACATCAGATCAAGATTTTAAAAGAAATCATACAGTAGAACTAAAACATACTTAAAAAGGGAGATCAGATCAACAGACTATAGACATCAGATCAGCGTATACTTGACATCAGATCAACAGACTATAGACATCAGATCAAGATTTTAAAAGAAATCACACAGCAGAACTAAAACATACTTAACAAAGGAGATCAGATCAGGATTATATAGACATCAGATCAACTCATAATTGACATCAGATCAACAGACTATAGACATCAGATCAAGATTTTAAAAGAAATCACACAGCAGAACTAAAACATACTTAACAAAGGAGATCAGATCAGGATTATATAGACATCAGATCAACTCATACTTGACATCAGATCAACAGACTATAGACATCAGATCAAGATTTTAAAAGAAATCACAGCAGAACTAAAACATACTTAACAAAGGAGATCAGATCAGGATTATATAGACATCAAATCAACTCATACTTGACATCAGATCAACAGACTATAGACATCAGATCAAGATTTTAAAAGAAATCATACAGTAGAACTACAACATACTTAAAAAGGGAGATCAGATCAACAGAATATAGACATCAGATCAGCGTATACTTGACATCAGATCAACAGACTATAGACATCAGATCAAGATTTTAAAAGAAATCACACAGCAGAACTAAAACATACTTAACAAAGGAGATCAGATCAGGATTATATAGACATCAGATCAACTCATAATTGACATCAGATCAACAGACTATAGACATCAGATCAAGATTTTAAAAGAAATCACACAGCGGAACTAAAACATACTTAACACTGCAGAACTAAAACATACTTAACAAAGGAGATCAGATCAGGATATATAGACATCAGATCAACTCATACTTGACATCAGATCAACAGACTATAGACATCAGATCAAGATTTTAAAAGAAATCATACAGTAGAACTAAAACATACTTAAAAAGGGAGATCAGATCAACAGACTATAGACATCAGATCAGCGTATACTTGACATCAGATCAACAGACTATAGACATCAGATCAAGATTTTAAAAGAAATCACACAGCAGAACTAAAACATACTTAACAAAGGAGATCAGATCAGGATTATATAGACATCAGATCAACTCATAATTGACATCAGATCAACAGACTATAGACATCAGATCAAGATTTTAAAAGAAATCACACAGCAGAACTAAAACATACTTAACAAAGGAGATCAGATCAGGATATATAGACATCAGATCAACTCATACTTAACATCAGATCAACAGACTATAGATATCAGATCAAGAATATAAAAGAAATCATACAGTAGAACTAAAATATACTTAACAAGGTAGATCAAATCATGATTATATAGACATCAGATCAGAGAATACAAGACATCAGATCAACAGACTATAGATATCAGATCAAAAATATAAAAGAAATCATACAGTAGAACTAAAATATACTTAACAAGGTAGATCAAATCATGATTATATAGACATCAGATCACAAAATAGCAGACATCAGATCAACAGAATTTAGATATCAGATCAAAAATATAAAAGAAATCATATCATACAACAAAAACGTCCATAATATGTATCATAATATCTAAAATTATTTAATTATAAAACAAATAAAATGATAATTTAAAAATAATTTTTTTATAAAATTCAAAAACATTAAAAAAAATACTGAATTGTTTAGAAAAAAAAACGGACGAAAAAAAATTTCAAAGAGGAAGGCAAAAAAAAAAAAAAAAAGCCAAAAATAACAAAAGAAATGAAGGTACTGTAGCGCGTTTACTGTAGCGCGCGGAACTGTAGCGCGTTTACTGTAGCGCGGGGTAGGAGTAAAATTCATGGTGGTCCTATAGGAGTAGGATATAAATTACCATAAAATACAACTAACATTTTTATTATAACTCATATTTCAATGTGTAAATTAAATTTAATTTGGCAAAAATATACTTTGTGAAAAAATATTTTTAATACAAACCTAATTTGGCGAACTACATTGAATACAAATGGTTGAAATGTGAAATAAAAATTTTGACAAATAGGGATTTTGGCACCAAGATGATTTCTCAAAAATATATTTTGGCAAACAAAATATTCAACAAAATCATAATTTGCCGAAAAATAATGTTCATAAAAAATTTATTTAGGTACATTTTTCATAAGAAACATCTTGTCATTGAGAGAATATTCTCTAGAGATGTAAATTTTTTCTGAAAATTTATAATTGGTCTGAAAAGGTTCTCGGGAGATGTAAATTTTTTCTTACTAAACCGTAAAGCGTAATACACATATCTTGTTTTGCAGAGAAGATTCTCTTGACATAATAACGGGGTTATTATTCGCCATTATGCTATATAATACTACTAATATTTTTATTATAACTCATATTTAAATGTGTAAATTAAATTTAATTTGGCAAAATTATACTTTGTCAAAAAATATTTTCAATAAAAAACTAATTTGGCGAACTACATTGAATACAAATGGTTGAAATGCGAAATAAAAATTTTGATAAATAGGGACTTTGGCACCATGATGATTTCATGTTATGATTGAATACATAAGCTATGCTTGTATTATACTTTTTCCCAGTTAATATATTAATTTAATGTTTTGGTTAATTGTTGTGCATATATTGTCCATTTATATTATGTGGTTAGATGATGAGGTGTCTTGTGTGACACGGTAGATCTCATCATTGGTTAAAAGACATAATATGTAAATGAGGTTCGTAACCGAGACAGTTTTGGATAAACTGTCGATTTAGGTTATTATATGATTCGAATAATTGGTTTGTCTAAACTAATTGAATCATATAGATATGTCCGGGGCGTATTGAACTTGACCATTTAGAATGATTTGTCTTGTACTGATTTAATAGACAAATCGTTCTTAGTATTCCATCTTTTAATTCCTAGACTTGAGTGGGCATAAGGATTAGACATAGTGTACTTTGATATGCTAATGAGTGAGGTCTATTGTGGCCAATAGTCTCGGTGAGTTGGGTGCGCGTGTTTAGTTACTTGGTGTGCTGCTGCTTGTCGAAAGGAAACCATGTACCGGTGTGTCTGGGGTGATGGTGCTCCCGAGATGAGCTCGTTATGTTCATTGTACTAAACCCAGCTGGTGGACTTATGTCCGATATAGTAAAAAGGTCGAGTGGTACTAGTCTTAAAATTAAAGAAGTTAATTAATTAATTTATCAATAAATTAATAAATTAACGAGCACTAAATCTTTGATGTGGGGAGATTAAAAAATAAATTAATTTAGTTGTTCCGGAAGCAATTCTGGTGTAGGATGGTAGTGCCAAAATTAATCCGTAGTACGATTAATTTTGTAGTTGAATAAGTAGAATTAATTATTTAATTAATTATTCCTAAGAGTTAATTAAGTAATTAACAAAGTGTAATTATTTAATTAATTAATTAAGTCTTAAGTTTCAATTAGAATTAGAAAATTATAGAGATTAGGAAATCTAATTGGATTTGGTTTATCCTATTAGATTAGTTACCTAATTGGATTTGGAAACTAATTAATTACCTAAACCCATTAAGAATACCAATTCTAAACCAACTTGGGTCTTGTAACTCTATACATAGACAAGGGATTAGTAATTACATAGTACACAATTCATAAGTTTTCAACACAAGAAAACTAGAGAGAGAACGTTTAGAGAGAGAAAGTTTAGAGAGAGAAAGCAACTTTCTCCCTTGCAAATAATTCTTTCTCAGGCGGCCGATTGGTGCTTTGGGCGGCGGCCGGTAGTATAATTTTTCTGGCGGTAGCGGAAAGCAAAATCTGGCGGTGACGGCGGCGGTTGGATTCAGGCGGCAACGTGAAAGATTTGCCACATAGGATCTGGGTCTGCACTCGCTCGATTTACCACGCAACAAAAAATTCATTAAAGCAGAACCATAGAAAATTACCTTTGAAGCGTGACTTGGGTGATTCTCTCGTATGCCTCAAGACTATGACTCCACGTTGTGTGGGCAACGAACTAGAAGTCAATTGATCTACCAATCACCACAACTCCACCCGCCAAAAAAATCCAGCACCTCCGCACCTAGCACATACTGCAAACGCACTGCCCGGAGAGAGAGAAAGCAACACACGCGGCTGCCAAGAAGACCAAGAATTTTCGGCCACTTCAATGGAAAAAACCAGCCGCCCCAAGCTTATTAAAATTCGTTTTTGAGAGACAAAGTTTTCTCTCTCTAGAATTTTATCTCTCTAGAAATCTTGTGGATTAATTGTGTATTCTGAATGGCTGATCCCTTGTCTATATATAGAGTTACAACAGAGACCCCAAGTTGGTTTAGGATTGGCCTTCCTACTGGGATTCTGTTTCCTTCAATCTTGTTCCTGGACTGATACACTTCCAACTGTCTCAGGGATTCACTTCCCAATCCAGTTCCTGGTATGAATCACACCCAACTGACACAGAAATTCACTTAACCCAATCCAGTTCCTGGGATGATTCACAACCAACTGACACAAGGATTAATTAATTTCTTAATTAATTAAATCTACCTTTGTCACTAACCAAGTACATAATTAATCGTACCACTAACGGATTAATTATGGCACTACCAACCTACACCAGAATTGCTTTTGGAACAACTTAATTAAATTATATTCATAATCTCCCCACATCAAAGATATAGTGCTCGTTAATTCATTAATTTACTGATAAATTAATTCATCAACTTCTTTAATTTCTGAGACTAGTACCACTCGACATTTTTACTATACCGGACATAAGTCCACCGGCCAAGTTTAGTATAATAAACATTTCGAGCTCATCTCGGGAGCACCATCACCCCGGACGCACCAGTACATAGTTTCCTTTCGACAAGCAGCGGCACACCAAGTAACTAAAAATGCGCACCCAACCTACCGAGATTATTGGCCACAATTGACCTCACCCTTTGGCAGATCAAAGTACACTATGTCTAATCCTCATGCCCACTCGAGTATAGGGATTAAGAGATAGAATACAAGGATCGATTTGTCTATTAAATCAGTACAAGACAAATCATTCCTAAAGGTCAAGTTCAATATGTCCCGGGCATATCTATATGATTCAATTAGTCTAGACAAACCAATTATCCGAATCACATAATAACCTAAACTGACAGTTTGTCCAAAGCTGTCTCGGTCACGAACCTCATTTATATACTATGTCTTTTGACCAATGATGAGATCTACTGTGTCACACAAGACACCTCATCATCTACTTACATAGTATAAATGGACATAAATATTCACAACAAGATATAACTGAAACACGAATCGATATATTAATCTGGGAAACTGTACAATACAAGCATAGCTTATGTATTCTACTCCAACACGACGAGCTTCAGAATTTTTCCGACGAGTCCAGTTTTGTTGATTGCTGATCAATTGCTCGCTAGATCGTTGCCCACACAACGTGCGATCAAAATCTTGAGTCATATATGTTAGTTTTGAATACAGAAAAGCTATTGCTTGTATGAATAACTAATATCCACAGTTGACATATCATTTTGTTTCAGTATTAAATTTGGTCCATTATATCATAGAACTAGATAACGGGGTAGTAGATCTCGTTATTGGTTAAAATACTGATATATTAAAAATATGCTCGTAACTAATATAGTCTAAACATACTATCGGTATAGGTTATCGTGTGGTTTGGAAATTAGTTTGTCTAGACTAATTAAATCACACGGATATGCCCCGGGCATATTGAGCACGACCAGTTTGGATAGAATTAACTTGTACTGATCGGCGTAGTTAATTCGGTCCTAGTATTCTAATATCTTAATCCCGAGATTGAGACGTGCATGAGAGTTAGATGTCGTATGCTTTGATTTGCCAAAAAGTGCGGTCAATTGAGGCCTATACCTCGGTAAGTTGGGTATACGGTGTTTAGCTTCTTTGTGTGCCGTTGCTAGTCGGAGGAATCCACGTATCGGTTTTCTGGGTTGATGGTGCTCCCAAGATGAGCTTGTAAGGTTTATTATACTAAACCCGGTCGGTGGACTTTATGTCTGGTATAATAAGAAAGTCGAGTTGTACTAATCTCGGATACCAAGAAGTTAGTGAATTAATTTGTCAGTAAAATGATGAACTGACGAGCACTAGATCTTTGATGTGGGGAGATAGAATAAAATAAAATGGCGCGATGTAAAGTCATTTTTGAGCAGTAGTTCCATAATTGGTCCGTTAGTGGTACGACTAATTATGTGTTTAACTAATTGACAAAATGAATTAATTAATCCTAAAGGTTTAATTAACATTTAATTGACTAAGTGGATTAAGAAATTAATTCTATATGAATTAATTAATCCTAAGGGTTCGATTAAATTAAATTAACGAAGTGGGTTAAAGAATTAATTCGGAAGGCTCGATTGGAGTTGACTAGTCTAGGGAAGACTAAGGGGTCAACGAAAGTCAAACTAAAAGGCCTAACTCAAATGCCCACTAGGTCTCCTTAGAAGCTCCCTATAAATATCCTTTGTAAGGCATTTGAAGACACAATGAAACTTAGAGAGGTGACTCTAGAGTGAGAAAGTTAAGTCTCGAAAGAGAAGTTCTTCTTCTTCCTTGAATCGTCTCTTTCGAAGTCGACTTTGGAGCTTTCTCCGTCGAAACTCAGCCCACCAAGAAAACCCCGTAGGATTCCACCTCAGCTCATTTATTTTCGCCAGATTTTTGGTCGGACCGCCTAGCAGATTTTGCGGCGCCGCCGTGGTTTGTTCTTATTCCGGCACATGCGGTTTTCTTGATTTAGGCGGCAGAATTTTTGGGTTTTGTCTCATCCTTCGCGCTGATCCTTTTGCTCTTTCTTTCGGGTTCGCCAAAGTCTAGATCTACTGTTGGTAGGAGAGTTATTTGGTGGCATACTTGGGTTTTCAGTTTTGGCCTGACAGTTCTCGGGCTAAATATGTTTTAATACATTGTGAGTTTTTCGAAGTGGGTTTCCTTGGAATTTCTTCGTTTTGCTTTGGGCTACTCCGTATATACTAGCCCACACTAGTTCGGAGTTGATTTGGAGTTATTCTTCGGATTTCTTGTGGATTTTGCTTGCCCGAAGGTTTGGATTTCTTTTTACTAAGGAATTCGCTTCAAAGGTATAATCTTTAGTCCTTCCGCTTTAACTAAAGATTTAATTTTTGAACGTCGACTTAATAAATTAAACAAGTATAAGCCTAGATCCGTTCAGGGAAAATGAATTTGAGCCTGAGCTTAGTTGAAAGTTTTCGATTCTGGAATGTATTGCACAAAAGTGAGATTTTTGATTTAGCCCGGGCTTGTTCTGTTTTTCTTTAATATAAGCGATCACCTGAGTAACACGCTTCAAGAGGTACTTTATATGTTTCCGCTTTTATTTGAATTTATTTTGTTGCGTGATAAATCGAATGAGTACATACCAAGATCCGACACAATGTTATTTCAAGCAAGGATTGGAATAGCGATTGTGCTAGCGTCTAGGCCTGGTCAAATATTCCGATTCTGATGCGGCAACGTATTCAGCCTCCATGGTAGAGTCCGTCACGCATTTCTGCTTGACACTCCGCCAAACTATGGCTCCACCTCCCAGAGTAAACACATACCCTGAGGTAGACTTGCTTTTGTCCCTGTCGCCTTGGAAATCTGAATCTGTGTAACCTCGGGGTACCTGCTCAGGCGCCTGATAGACCAGAACTTGGTCCCTCGTTCTGCGCAAATACTTGAGAATGCATTTTACTGCCTCCCAATGAGCTTTCCCAGGGTTACTCTGATATCTGCTCACCATGCCAACTGCATAACAGATATCAGGGCTCGTACACAACATGGCATACATGAGACTTCCTACTGCCGAAGCATATGGAACTGTCTTCATGGTCTCTATCTCCTCAACAGTCTTAGGAGACTATTCATTAGATAAAAACACTCAATGCCTAAAAGGTAGAAAACATTTCTTGGAGTTCTGCATGTTAAAACGGGCCAGAATCGTGTCTATGTATGAAGCTTGGGAGAGCGTTAGTGAACATTTCCTACGATCTCGAATAATCTTGATCCCAAGGATATGTCCCGCTTCCCCTAAGTCCTTCATATCAAATTGCTTGGACAACCATGCCTTTACGTCTGATAACACTTTCTTGTTGTTGCCAATCAATAGAATGTCATCTACGTAAAGCACAAGAAACACCACTGAGTTTCCATCACGTCTGCGATATACACATTGCTCATCCGGACACTGAGTAAATCCAAAAGACTGGATTACTTCATCAAACCAGATGTTCCAAGATCTGGTGTCTGTTATGCTCTTGGCATTTTTCAATGAATCCCTCTGGTTGCTGCATAAAGATGGTTTCCTCAAGACTTCCGTTTAGGAAAGCTGTCTTGACATCCATCTACCAAATCTCATAATCCATATGAGCAGCTATGGCCAAGAGAATCCGGATCGACTTAAGCATGGCTACCGGGGAGAAGGTTTCCTCATAGTCGATTCCCTTTTTCTGAGTATACCCCTTCGCCACCAGCCTAGCTTTAAAGGTTTCTACCTTCCCGTCAGGTCCTCTCTTACGTTTGTAGACCCACTTGCATCCAATGGGCTTAAACCCATCAGACAGGTCCACAAGCTCCCAGACTTGATTGTGGTCCATTGACCCCATCTCGGATATCATTGCCTTACGCCAAGATTCTGCATCTTTATCTCGAAGCGCCTCATTGTAGTTAACTGGGTCAGGTTCAGGCACACCTGGGACTAGGTTTGAGGCCTCTCCCACGCCAACGAACCTGTTGGGCTGTCTCACAACCCTCCCACTACGACGAGGCACCGCCTGTGTAGGCACATCATCTGTGACCTCATGTGCAGTGTGTGGTGTATTTACTTGTGCTGGTGCATCAGGATTAGTAGTTTTTCGTCTAAGCTCTTCTAGTACTATCTTACTCTTGGGCTTGTGGTCTAAGATATAGTCATCTTCTAAAAATCTAGCGTTGGTACTTACCACCACCTTCTGATCTTTAGGACTATAGAATAGACCACCTTTCGTTCCCCTAGGATATCCTACAAACAGCATTAATTCTGTTCTTGCATCTAAGCACATGTGCTGGGCAACCTCAAATTCTGAGATGTCTTAGACTGGGCTTACGCCCATTCCACAACTTTACTGGGGTTGAAAGCACGGTCTTAGACGGTACACGATTTAGAATATACATTGCCGTTTCCAAGGCATATCCCCAGAACGGACTTGGCAAATCACTATAGCTCATCATGGACCTAACCATTTCCATAAGAGTTCAATTCCTCCTTTCTGCTACACCATTTTGCTGTGGCGTGCCAGGTGCAGACAACTGAGACTGAATTCCTACCTCAGTGAGGTAATCTCGAAATTCATGGGACAGGTACTCCCCACCACGATTTGAACGCAGTGTCTTGATACTCTTTCCATGATGCTTTTCCACATCTGCCCGAAACTCTTTGAACTTGCCAAAACATTCGGACTTGTGGCGCATTAGGTAAATGTATCCGTACCTAGAGTAGTCATCCGTGAACGTCACGAAATACTCATATCCCCCTCGTGCCTGGACCGTCATAGGTCCACACAAGTCAGAATGAATCAACTCTAATACTTCTTTAGCTCTATAGCCTTTTGCTTTAAAAGGTCTCTTGGTCATCTTACCTTCCAAGCAAGATTCGCAGGTTGCATAACTGCCAATATCTAATGAACCCAAAGGTCCATCATTGACCAACCTCTGAATCCTACTAAGGTTTATATGACCTAGCCTTAGATGCCAAAGATAGGTCTGATTCATTTCAGAAGGTTTCTTCCTCTTATTAATGTTAGATTCTGAGCTATCTATCTCTATGTTTTGCGCAACAGAGGAGTTAGAGTTAACCACAAACAAATTGTCCACCAATGAACCAGAACAAATAAGTTTTCCATTTCTTCTAATAACAACACAGTCATCAGAAAAAATAAACTTATACCCGTTCTTCAAGAGTTTAGAAACCGAAATCAAGTTCTTTCTAAAACTCGGTACATAAAGACAATTAACTAACTCTAAGCTAGAATTTTCGAAATTCAACTTAACTACTCCCACTGCTTCTACTGACACTCTTGTAGTGTCGCCCAAATAGATATCCAATTCGCCTTCTCTAAGCTTCTGGGTTACTTGGAACCCTTGCAAAGAATTACAAACATTGTCAGTGGCACCTGAATCCACACACCAAGTATCTATGGGAATCGCCGCTAAACATGTCTCAGTAATTAAGGCATAATTTATCGTACTTATAAGCTTTGGACAATCCGTTTTCCAATGTCCCGTCTTATTGCACTTGAAGCACTTGTCTTTCGACTTCTTCTTTGCAATATCTGGCTTAGGCGCAATTTGTGCCTTTTTAGCTACTCCATCGAGCTTTCTCTTCTTCTTTCCAGCCTCAGGCTCAGAAGAAGATTCTAAAGCTTCGACTGCGACTAAAGCTCGCTTCTTCTCTTGAAGAAGACTTTTAGCAGCCATCAACTCTGCCAAGAGCTCGGATGAACTCCACAACATCTTACTTATGTTGTAGTTCAACCGAATCCACTCATAGCTTTGAGGCAATCTCCGGAGGATAATATCGGCTTTGGTTTCACCAACGATTTCACCTCCCACTACCTCAACCTTGTTGATGTTACTAATCATGTCAATGACACGATCTCTCACAGGAGCGCTCTCAGCCCTAAGGACAATGTCTAAGTTACGACTTCCATCGACATTATTAGTTCCAGTTAAATTGTTGTTTTTCAAAATAGCAGCTAAAGGATTGAATGCCATATCGATTTAAACTGGAAAGTAAACAAAACAGTGTTTCAGTTATATATGCTAGAATTTTCTAAAACATGAAAATCCAATTAATTATTGATTTCCCTCAAAACAATAATATTAATCCACCAACATCTCATCCACCGGGATTCTCGCAAGCCACGCAGTGTGGACGTTTACGCTAACCCACATTCGTTTGAGAAGAACCAAGTTCATTAACTACACTACCTGACCAATGATCTTTTGATCAATGTAGCTAATAGTCGGTGCTTTCAGCCGTATAAGTAAGCAGCGTAACCTCGTGGGAGGAATACTATAGATCGTACACTAAGTGTATGCCATTACGTGACTTCTGAGTTTGTTACCTCAGGATAGTGCACCTCAGATGGAGAGGGTGTCGCATTTCTCCTAGTTAAACTCGCTCTAGTCATCTTACTCAGAAGCTCATAGTCTAGCGATCTCGGGGCTGGACTCATCCGAATGGAGGAAGGCCCTAATGCCAACGCGCAAGCCCACCCACATCGCATATGAACCCGTAATGGTGGCCATGGGGATATAACACAACCCGCTCCCACTTAGATTTCCAAATTGAGGGTTTTTCCGGTTTTAACATGCAATTAACTAACCTAAGTTATATGCAACCATAAAACCAGTCATGCTTTAATTCGTGCATCTAAAATACAGCATAAAAATTAAAACAATAAATACGTAAAATAAATTTCCCGACTATTATGGTTTTAATTGCTTCCATCCTTTGCCTTGATCTCGTGTCCCGTCACGTCACTCGATGGAGAGAGTCTTGAACTTCAAAAAACTAAAACTGGAGGAAAAACGGGCCAAAAATAGCCCGAACGGCCTGAACAGGTCGCCCGGGCCGCAGCACGGCCCGAAGGCCGGACGCGCGCGCGGCCCAGTGCCCCGCGCGCCCACTCGCCCGCACGGCCCAAGCGGGCCGTGCACGCGCGGCCCTGGGTGCGACTGCAGCAACGCGCAGCAGCTGCTGCGTGCAGCGATTGCTCTGCTGCGCATTGCTGCGCGCTGCTGCTGCCTGCTGCTACGATTTTTGCCTGCCGGCAATCGTTGCCGGAGTCGCCTCCTGCCGCCAACTCCTCATTTGCTTTTTCCCACGCTATTTGGTCTTCTTGCAATTCGTTCTGGGTTTTCCTGGGTTTCTTCAAATTCATGATAACCCAAAACCCACGAATCCAAGTCGCCCACCATAACGCCTTCGATTACAAAAAAAAATAATTTTCCTACTACAAGGCATTCTAGGAAAATTAAATAATCGAAATTACATAGAAAAAATTCTACTACAGATTTGATCTAATCCTACACGGCTTCCAGCACGTGGTTAAACTATTACAAACATTCATAATAAAATTAAATCCGGACATGTCCCGGAGTTTAATTAAAACCCATACAAACGTAACCATAATAGTCGGGATTCTAAACCACCTGCAAATAAAACAATGTAATAAATCGAACAAGCATAGAACCCCCTAAACCTGGCTCTGATACCAATTGAAAGATTTGCCACATATAGGATCTGGGTTTGTACCTGCTCGATTTACCACGCAACAAAAAATTCTAATAAAAGCGGAACCATAGAATAATACCTTTGAAGCGTGTACCTGGTGATTCTCTTGTATGCCTCAAAGACTATGACCTCTTGTTGTGTGGGCAAAAATCTAGAAGTCAATTGATCAGCAACTCACCACAATCCACCTGCTGGAAAAATTCAGCACCTCCGCACCTAGCACGTACTGCAAACGCACTGCCCGGAGAGAGAGAAAGCAACACTCGGGGCTGCCCAAAAAGGACCAAATTTTCGGCCACAATATAGGAAAACCAGCCGCCCATTCTTGCTTGTTAAAATTCGTTCTTGAGAGAGAAAGAAATTTCTCTCTCTAGAATTTTATCTCTCTAGATTTTTGAATTATGAATCTCTTGAATTGTGTGGTCTGAATGGCTGATCCCTTGTCTATTTATAGAGTTACAAGAGAGACTCCAAGTTGGAATAGGATTGGACTTCTTAATGGGTTTTGGTAATTAGTTTCCAAATCCAATTAGGTAACCAATCTAAATAGGATAAGATAAGATAAACCAAATCCTACTAGATTCCTAATCTCTAGGATTTCCTAATTCTAATTGAAACTTAAGACTTAATTAATTAATTAAATAATTCCACTTTGTTAATTACTTAATTAACCCTTAGGAATTAATTAAATAATTCCACTTTGTTAATTACTGAATTAACCCTTAGGAATAATTAAGCAATTAATTAATTAAATCTACCTATTCAATTAACCCATTACAAAATTAATCGTACCACTAACGGATTAATTTTGGCACTTCCTTCCTACACCAGAATTGCTTCCGGAACAACTTAATTAAATTATATTCATAATCTCCCCACATCAAAGATATAGTGCTCATTAATTCATTAATTTACTGATAAATTAATTCATCAACTTCTTAATATTCCGAGACTAGTACCACTCGACCTTTTTACTATACCGGACATAAGTCCACTGGCCAGGTTTAGTATAATAAACATTTCGAGCTCATCTCGGGAGCACCATCACCCCGGACGCACCGGTACATGGTTTCCTTTCGACAAGCAGCAGCACACCAAGTAACTAAACACGCGCACCTAACCCACCGAGACTATTGGCCACATTTGACTTCATCCATTGGCAGATCAAAGTACACTATGTCTAGTCCTCATGCCCGCTCGAGTCTAGGGATTTAGAGATAGAATACAAGGATCGATTTGTCTATTAAATCAGTACAAGACAAATCATTCCGAAGAGTCAAGTTCAATATGCCCCAGGCACATCTATATGATTCAATTAATCTAGACAAACTAATTACCTGAATCACATAATAACCTAGACCGACAGTTTGTCCAAAGCTGTCTCGGTTACGAACCTCATTTATATATTATGTCTTTCAACCAATGATGAGATCTACTGTGTCGCACCAGACACCTCATCATCTACTTACATAATATAAATGGACATAAACATTCACAACTAAATATAATTGAAACACAAATCGATATATTAAACTGGAAAACTGTACAATACAAGCATAGCTTATGTATTCTACTCCATTAGTTCTTCTTTAAGAGGAGGCCATGTCTGAACGGTACCATACCATTCTTAGAGTTAGACATATTGAACCTCTTCAATATCTTGTTATGTACCCTTCTAGACTTAGTCCTAGAATTCTTTTAGACCTATCTCTATAGATCTTGATACCTAGTATCGTATCGGCTTCTCCTAAGTCTTTCATAGAAAATACACTCCCCAACCATTGTTTCATCTCTAACAACATGGGGATGTCATTTGCTAAGAGTAGGATGTCATCCACATATAGGACAAGAAAAAATATTCTTGCTCCCACTAACCTTTTTTGTAAACACAAGGCTCATCTTCATTTTTTATGAAGCCGTAACCTTTTACTGCCTCGTCAAAATGAATATTCCAACTTCGAGATACTTGTTTTAGTCTGTAGATGGACCTGTGAAACTTGCACACTTGATTAGGATGCTCCTGATCGATGTATCCCTCGGGTTGTTTTTCAAGTAGGTTTCCATTTAGGGAAGCCGTCTTAACTGAAAGAATTAAGATCCGGTCCGAGCCAAATCGAAAATCTCATTTTTGTGCTATGTATCCCAAAATCAGAGACTTTTGATCGAGCCCAAACTCTAAAATCTATTTCCATGAGCGAATCTAGGCTTATACTTGTTAGATCTATTAAAAAACACGCTAAAAATTGAATCTTTAAGTAAAAACGGAATTAAAGATTATACCTTTGAAGCGTGTTCCTCAAAGAAATCCCAAGAATGTCTCCAAGAACAATCCGAAACTCTTGTGGGCAACTATCTATCGGATCTTTGAAGCCCACGAAAAATCAACCGTGAGAAATCTTCCAAAACCCAAAACTTCGAACAAAAATCTGATCTCCCAGAATCACCCGGTTCAATAAAAAATAGTCTAAAAAATCCAGCGCTGATCTGTAAACCAAAATCTGATCAATCCGCTGGATAATCTCGATTACCGTTGCCAGAAAAGCTGGACGAAAAAAGCCACTCACCGCTCGAAGTTCTGCCGCGCTGGATGAGTCTGAAAATTCATTGGAAAAGGCTAGCTCTTGCCGGAATCCACCATTTCGCCAGAATCCGCAAGACTGCTCGAAAAATTCGGATCTATCGGAAAAGAAGAAAGCTTTGCCAACCTGAATTCTCCAAACTCCTATTCCGTGAGAGAGAAATTGAAACCAACTTTGAGAAAACTTTCTTGAAGAAAAAGAAATCTTCTAAAACTCTCTCTAAGCTCATTCTCTCTCTAAAAGGTAATCTTGAACTTCAAGTTATGATTTCAAGAGGCAACTAATTCTATTTATAGGGAGCTTCTAGGGAAACCTTTAAGTGGGCTTAAGTTGGGCCTTCTAGTTGGACCCATTGACTTCTAAGTCTTCACTAGACTAGTTAACATTAATCAACCCAAGGATAATTAATTAATTCAACCCACTACGTTAATTGACCCGAGGATGATTCAAATAATAATTAAATCCTCTATCAACTTACTTAAGGATTATTAATTAATTCTTAAATCCACTTTGTCGATTTAATCCTACTCATAATTAATCGTACCACTAACGGATTACTTGTGGAACTACCGCTTAAACCAAAATCACTTCCGGGTCCACTTTTACTTATTCTTTAATCTCTCCACATCAAAGATATAGTGCTCATCAATTTATTAATTTACTGATAAATCAACTAATCGACTTCTTATAATTCGAGATTAGTACCACTCTACCTTATTATCATACCTGACATAAGTCCACCGGCCGGGTTTTGTATAATAATCCTTATGAGCTCATCTCGGGAGCACCATCACTCCGAACGCATCGGTACATGGTTTCCTTTCAAAAAGCAACGACACAATAAGAAATCAAACGCGCATACCCAACTTACAGAGATCTAGGCCTCAATTGACCGCACCTTTTGGCAAATCAAAGTACACTATGTCTAACCCTCATGCCCGTCCTAGTTTAGGGATTAAGAGAAAGAATACAAGCCTCGAATTAACTACGAAGATTAGTGCAAGTCAATTCGATCCTACTCAAGGTTTGGCTCAATATGCTCCGATCACATCTGTATGATTCAATTAGTCTAGAAAAACCAATCTCAGAATCATACAATAACCTAAACTGACAGTGTGTCCAAACTGTCTCAATTACGAGCGTTATTTATATATCATAACTTTAACCAATGATAAAATCTACTGTGTCACACCAAACACCAAACACCTTATCATCTCGACATATGATATAAAGGGACAATTTATAATACTGAAAAACAATCGATATGTAACTGGGAAATAGTTTTTCATACAAACAAAGCTTTTCAGTAGTCAAAACTAACAATCTCCCACTAATACTCAAAGCTATGCTCTTAAGTATAAAAACTGTTCAATACACTTATTCTGCTGTCATTCCAAAATCTAGAAAACTCTCATGGCTCACTCAAGTATCTAATTCCCATGCCTTCTACGTGGGTCTCAAAGGCTTTTGGAGTCAATACTTTCGTGAATGGATCTGCAAGGTTGTCTGCTGATGCTATCTTGACCACGACCACGTCTCCCTGTTGGGTTTGAATACTAAAGCTTTGCTTGTATTAAACTATTTCTCAGTTTGTATATATCGATTAAATGTTTTAGTTAAATTGTCTTATATGTTTTACCTATTTCGTCCATTTATATTATGTAATTAGATGATGAGGTGTCTGGTGTGACACAGTAGATCTCATCATTAGTTAAAAGACATAATATATAAATGAGCTTCGTAACTGAGATAGTTTTGGACACACTGTTAGTTTAGGTTATTATGTGGTTTATAAATTGGTTTGTATAAACTAATTGAATCATATAGATATGCCCAGGGCATATTGAACTTGACCATTTAGGATTAATTGTCTTATACTGATTTAATAGACTATTCGATTATAGTATTCTATCTCTAAATCTCTAAACTTGAGAAGGCATGAAGATTAAACATAATGTACTTTAATCTGCCAAAAGAGTGAGGTCGCATGAGGCCAATAGTATCTGTAGGTTGGGTGTGTGTGTTTGATTGCTTGGTGTGCTGTTACTTTTCGAAAGAAAACCATGTACCGGTGCATCCAGGGTGATGGTGCTCCCGAGATGAGTTCGTTATGTTTATTATACTAAACCCAACTGGTGGACTTATGTCCGGTATAGTAAAAAGGTCGAGTGGTACTAATCTCGGATTATAAGAAGTTAATTAATTAATTTATCAGTAAATTAATAAATTAACGAGCACTATATCTTTGATGTGGGGAGATTAAAGAATAATTAATTTAGTTGTTCCGAAAGCAATTATGGTGTAGGATGGTAGTGCCATAATTAATCCGTTAGTGGTACGATTAATTATGTAGTGGGTAAATTGATAAAGTAGAATTAATTATTTAATTAATTATTCCTAAGGGTTAATTAGTAATTTACAAAGTGAAACTATTTAATTAATTAATTAAGTCTTAAAGTTCAATTGGAATTCTATTTGGATTTGGAATCTTATTAAATTTGGATCCTAATTGGATTTGGAAACTAATTAGGAATCCTAAACCCATTCGGAAGGCCAATCCTAAACCAACTTGGGGTGTCTCTTCTAACTCTATAAATAGACAAGAGATTAGCAATTCACAATACACAATTCATAAGTTTCACAATTCAAGAAACTTAGAGAGGGAAAGTCTAGAGAGAGAAACTAAAGTTTTCTTCCTCAAAGTTGGTTTTCTAGAGATTCCCAATGACAGAACGTTCCTCGAGATTAGTCATCAGCCAATTTGATCAAAAGTCGGCGGTGCTTGACTTCTTGTGCGGCGGCGCATGTGGAATCCTCTCGGTGGCGTGTGACCTTCACGCGTGGGCGGCGACGAAGGGGTTTTTCTCCAGCAAGCTGGTTGTGGAGTTTTTTTTGGTGTTTTCCTGATCAAATTGTTCGTTGCCCACATAACGTACGATCAAGTCTTAAGTCATACAAGAGAATCACCTAAGTACACGCTTCAAGAGGTAATTCTTAAATTTTTGCTTTTATTAAGAATTTATTGTTGCGTAACAAATCGAATAAGTAGAAACTAAGATCCTGCGTAATGATATTTCAAGGAAGGGTTGGAATAGTAATTGCGCTAGAGCTTAGGTCTGGTCAAGAGTTTTGATTCTGGAATGCGTAGCACGAAAGTAAATTTTTGACCAGGGTTGGGCAGATAATCTTTCACTCCCCTCTTTACGATCTCTCGTATCAGGTGGTAGTTGCGCTCTATATGTTTACTCACTTTGTTGGCTCGTGGTTCCCTTGAGTTAGCAACTACACCATTGTTATCACGATAAACTGTGATAGACCTTGGTAACTCAGGAATCACATCTAAATCCACTAGAAAGTTTTTGAGCCATACAGCTTCTTTCGCTGTCTCTGATGCTGCAACATACTGAGCTTCCTTGGTGGAGTCTGCCACGCATTTCTGCTTGACACTCCTCCAAACTATGGCTCTACCTTGTAGAGTAAATACAAGCCCAGAGGTAGACTTACTCTTATCCATATCACATTGGAAATCTGAATATGTCTAACCCTTTGAAACTAGCTCTTACGCTCGATAGTTCAAAACATGGTCTCTCGTCCTACGCAAATACTTGAGGATGCACTTGACAGCCTCCCAATGAGCTTTTGCAGGTTTACTCTGATATCTGCTAACCATGCCAACGAAAAAGCAAATATCAGGCCTGTTACAGATGATGGCATACATGAGACTTCTTACTGTATATGCATAGGGAACTGCCCTCATGGCTTATATCTCCTCAACAGTCTTAGGAAACTGCTCCTAAGACAGTTGCACTCTATGTCTAAAAGGTAGTATACACTTCTTGGAGTTCTACATGTTAAAACGAGTTAGAATCATGTCTGTTTATGAAGTCTGAGAGAGTGTCAATGAACGTCTCCTACGATCTCAAATGATCTTGATCCCAAGGATATGTCCAACCTCTCTCAAATCTTTCGTATTAAACTACTTGGACAACCATGCCTTTACGTCTGATAATACCTTCTTACTGTTGCCAATAAGAGGAATATCATCTACGTAAAGTACAAGAAATACCACCATATTTTACTGTGGTATAAACACTGCTCATCCAGACATTGAGTAAATCCATAGGACTGGATTACCTCATCAAAATGGATGTTCCAAGATCTGGATGCTTGCTTAAGTCCATAGATGGACTTCTTGAGCCTGCAAACCTTGTGCTCTTGGCCTTCTGTAATGAATCTCTCTAGTCGCTGTATAAAGATGGTCTCCTCAAGACTTCCATTAGGGAAAGCTGTCTTGACGTCCATCTACCAAATATCATAATCTAAATGAGTAGCTATGGCCAAGAGAATCCGGATTGACTTAAGCATAGCTACTGGGGAAAAGGTCTCCTCATTTCTGAGTATTCCCCTCCGCCACAAGGCTAGCCTTGAAGGTTTCAACCTTCCCGTCAGATCCTCTCTTTCGCTTGTAGACCCATTTGCACCTAATAGGTTGAAACCCATCGGGCAGGTCTACCAGCTCCCAGACTTGATTTGAGTCAATCGAACCCATCTCAGAAATCATTGCTCTCTGCCAAGAATCTACATCTTTATATTGGAGAGCCTCATTGTAGTTAACCGGGTCTGGTTCGTGAGCACCAGGGACAAAATCCAAAAACTCTCCCAAGCCCACTTACATCTCGGGTTGTCTCACAACCCTCTCACTATGACGAGGCACAACCTGTGTAGGTGCATCATCTGTGACATCTTGTGCAGTATTCTGTGGTGTATCTACTTGTACTGGTGCATCAAGAATACTGGACTGTCCCCTAAGCTCTTCTAGTATGATCTTGCTATTGGGTTTGTGATCTAAAATATAGTCCTCTTTTAAAAATTTGGCGTTAGTGCTAACCACCACCTTCTGATCCTTAGGGCTATAATATAGACCACCATTCGTTCCTCTGGTATATCCTTCAAATAGTATTACCTCTGACCATGAATCTAACTTTCCTGCATCTGTCTTAAGCACATATGTTGGGCAACCCCAAATCCTGAGATGTCTGATACTAGGCTTTCGCCCAGTCCATAATTCTACAGAGGTCAAAGACACAGACTTAAATGATACAAGGTTCAGAATGTAAGCCGCTGTCTCTACGGCATATCCTAAAACGAATTGGGTTACTCACTATAACTCATCGTCGATCTCACCATATCCATAAAAGTCATGTTCCTCCTTTCTGCTAAGCTATTCTGTTGGGGTGTCCCAGGTGCAGACAACTGGGACTGAATACCCTCATCTCACAAGTAGCTCCTAAATTCACTAGAGAGGTATTCACCACCACGATCAGATCGCAGTGTCTTGATATTTTTACCATGATGCTTCTCCACATCTGCCCTAAACTCTCTGAACTTGCCAAAGCATTCGGTGTTGTGGCGCATCAAGTAAATGCACCCATATCTAGAGTAATCATCTGTGAAGGTCACAAAATACTCAAAACCACCTCTAGCCTGAATTGACATAGGTCCACATAAGTCACTGTGAACCAACTCTAAAACTTCTTTGGCCCTATACCCCTTTGCCTTGAAAGGCCTCTTGGTCATTTTACCCTCTAAGCAAGACTCACAGGTTGGATAACTGTCAATCTCCAATGAGCCCAAAGGCCCATCATTGACCAACCTTTGAATCCTACTAAGGTTGATATGACCCAGTCTAAGGTGCCAAAGATAAGTTTGGTTCGTTTGCGAAGGTTTTTTTCTCTTACTATGGTTAGATGATGTGTCATTAATCTCAGTGTTTTGCACTACAGGGGAATTAGTCTTAATTAAGAAAAGATTGTCAACCAATGAACCAGAACATATAAGTTTCTTATTATTTCTAACATCAACAGAGTCATTAGAAAAGTCAAACTTATAACCATCATTTAAAAGCTTAGAAACTGAAAGCAAGTTCTTTCTAAAGCTAGGAACATAAAGACAATCCTTCAAAATTAAAACAACATTATTCGAGAAAATAAGTCTAACAACTCCCGCTGCAACAACTGATACTCTGGTGGTATCTTCCAAGTAGACCCGCAACTCACCATCTCTAAGCATCTGGGTTACTTGGAACCCCTGCAAAGAATTACAAACATGATCAGTGGTTCCTGAATCCACACACAAAGTATATGTGGGAATCACCACTAAACATGTCTCGGTAACAAAGGTGAAATTGGTCATACCTTTGAGCTTTGGGCAATCGGCTTCCAATGTCCTGTCCACACTTGAAGCACTTGCCTCTCGGCTTGTTCTTCTTGGCAATCCCTGGATTAGGTCCATGATTAGCAGTCTTCTGGGTCTTCTTCTTCTTTCTGGCTTTGGGCCTAGAAGAAGATCCTAAAGGCCCGACAGTTGCCAAAGCTTGCTTCTTCTCATTGAAGAGGCCTTCAACTAACACCAATTCATTCAAGAGCTCGGGAAGAGTATAAGCACGCTGACTCATATTATAGTTCAACTGAAACTGCTCAAAACTCTGAGGTAAGCTCTGGAGTATAATATCATTCTGGGTTTTCCAGTCAATCTCTCTCCCCCAATACCTCGATCTCATTGATGTTGCTATCATGTCAAGCACATGATCTCTCACAGAAGTGCTTTCAGCCATCTTGGCGTTCATCAGCTTTCTCATAGCTGTGTGCCTGGCTGCCTTGCCCTGATGCCCGAATATCTCCTTTTGGTTGGTCATTATATCAAAGGTTGATGTCATCAACTGATGCTGGTGCTGCAGCACATTTGACATAGAAGCCAAAATGTAGCACCTGGTCATCTCATAAGCTTTCTTCCACCTTTTATATGCCTCCCTATGCTAAGAAGTGAAGTCATCAGTGGGCGTTTCTGGGCACACTTTAGTGAGCACTTACTTGTATCCCTCAGCGGTAAGGAAAATGTCCAAATTGCATTTCCAATCAATGTAATTTGGGCCAGTCAGTTTGTTTTCTTTAAGTATGACAGCAAGTGGATTGAGCGACATATCGAAAGCTGAAAATAAATAAACAGAGAAGTTTCAATATTTTATCTTTTTATAAAATATTGATACCCTCAAAATAATATAATCAAATCCACCAACATCTCGTTCACCTGGATTTACACAGGTCACGATCGTGTGAACGTCTACGCTAGTCCACATTCGTTCGAGAAGAACCAAGTTCATTAATTTCACTATTTGACCAAACGATCTATTGATCAATGAAATTAATAGTCGGTGATTTTAGCCGCACACATAAGTAGTGTAACCTCGTTGGGAGGGATACTACAACGGTACACTAAGTGTATGCCATTACGCGACTTCTTAGTTTGTTACTGAGGATACTTATGGGCCTCAGATAGAGAGGGTGTTGCAGTTCTCTAATTAAACGCACTATAGTCATCCCTTTAGAAATTCAATCTAGTGATCTTATGAATAAAGACTCATCCGATATAGAGGAAGACCCTAATGCCAACTCGCAAGTCTATTCACATCACATATGAATTTGTAATGGAGGCGGCCATGGGGATATAAACCAACCCGCTCCCACTTAGATTCTTAAGTTGAAGGTTTTTCCGGTTTTGACATGCAACGTCTTAACTTTAGTCATTTCTAACTTTAGTTATTTGCACCCATAAAATCATTTGTTTTCAATCATGCATAAAAACTGATGAGCTTAAATTTCTTAACAATATTTTGTGCGAATTTGGGTTGATTTGGATGCTTGGCGGAGTCTAATGGGTTGTTTTGACACTTGTAGGGAGGAGGTTTAACTTTGAGCAGGATGAGTCATTTTGGATGCAATTAGAAATAATTGGACTGTTATTGAGGCTTGTGATTTAATTATGTACAAGGAATTTTATTAATTAATTAGTGATTGTGCTGCAATTATTTTATTGGGAGATTTTTAGTTTAGAAAAAGAGTTGTGAGCCCAAATGGGGAAAGGAGAGTTTTATTAGGTTTTTGTGGCTGGTGGCTTGACAACTGACATTTTTGGATAGTACTCAATATTCTGGGGATGGAGGATATATTGGTCAGCGGGCAACATTTAGAAGGGACGACTCTTGTTTTTGGAGACAAGTGGGAGGAGGAGTCTTCGGACGCAATTGTGGGTGGTGGCCTCGGTATTTGTGCGGCGGCGCAACTACTAAGGATAGTACTCAATTTAATTTCTGTGATTTAATTTAAATTCATGACATACAATTTCTATTTAGTTTTTAGTATTTCAATTATGAGTAGCTAATTTTTCTAGTCTAGTCAGGGAATTAAACCACTCGATGTTACTTTAATCGTGAGATCGAATTGTTTCTATAATCAATTTATTAATGGTTTCTTATTTATTCTTGTGAATTGTCGTGATGATTATTTGGCACTGTTTGTATAGCTGGTAGCATGCAACCTTTCCTAGGTAGTCCAATCAACTAGAATACACGAGGTTCGGAATTCTTAAGAGTTCAATACACCTAATTACGTGGTACGTAGGTTAGCGTATTGAAAAGAATAAATAATCAAGTACAATTAAACCGAGTTGCTTAATGGTAATTGAACTGGGTCATTGACTATCATGATCTAGGTTATAGAAGGTTCTAGAATTGGTCATTGATTAAAAATGCAATTAATGGAGATTCCTTATTTGTTGGCTCAAATTCATATGACTGAATTGTTAGGAGGTTCCAACAATGAAAACCAATGTAACCATTAGTTAATTGATAAATTCTTGCATCGAGGATCGATTTGTCACATCGAGGTGGTCCAATTCCCTTGACTAGAGTTTTTCATACGTTTGATTTTAATAACTCGTTTAATTTCCGGTCTTTTATTTAATTAATTTTTCGGTATTAATTTTAATTCAAAAACTCCCCTTTGGTCACGTACTTTTAGTTTAATTGGTTTCACTTCGGTGCTCCCTGTGGAGACGATCCTACTCGCACTATACTATTTAAAAAGTTTATAGAGTATGTTTTATTTTTGATTGGTCTAAAAACCCATCAAAAACAAAAAATGAAAACACACAAGCAACAATCAGGACATATAAAGCGGAAAATAAATACGTAATGAAACATTTCCCTATTATGGCCTTCTCAATCGTTGCTTCCTTTTGACGCCTTGTTGACACGTCCCGTCGTGTCGCTCTCACTAGTTATTTGGATTTCTCCTAATTCGTCTGGATTTTTTCGATTTTCTATGTAATTTGGAATCACAAAAAATTACAATAAACCAAAAACCCATGAATATGAGTTACCCACAATAGCGTCTTCGTCATTACATATATTCCTAAATACAAGGCTTTCTCTAGGAAAATAAAAGATGACATTTTGATAGAATAAATCATCCTACTATAAGATTTAATCTAATCCTACATGGCTTCCAGCTCGTGGTTATTACTATTACACACATTCACATTCAAAATAAAAATAAGCCCAGACAAGTCCCGGGGGTTTATAAATGAATGTAAAATCATAATAGCCTGGAATAATAACCACCTGCAATAAAACCACGTAATAAATCGAACAAGTAGAAAGCAAAAATCTCGGCTCTGATTGTTGGAGTTGAATATATAAGCTATGCTTGTATTGTACATTTTCCCGGTTAATATATCGATTTATGTTTTGGTTATATTTTGTTGTGCATTATTTGTCCATCTATATTATGTAGTTCGATGATGAGGTGTCTTGTGTGACACAGTAAATCTCATCATTGGTTAAAAGACATAATATATAAATGAGGTTCGTAACCGAGACAGTTTTGGACAAACTATCGGTTTAGGTTACTATGTGATTCAGATAATTGGTTTGTCTAAACTAATTGAATCATATAGATATGCCTGGGGCGTATTGAATTTGATCATTTAGAATAATTTGTCTTGTACTGATTTAATAGACAAATCGTTCTTAGTATTCTATCTCTTAATCCCTAGACTTGAGCGGGCATGAGGATTAGACATAGTGTACTTTGATCTGCCAATGGGTGAGGTCAATTGTGGCCAATAGTCTCGGTGGGTTGGGTGCGCGTGTTTAGTTACTTGGTGTGCTGCTGCTTGTCAAAAAGAAACCATGTACCGGTGGCTCCGGGGTGATGGTGCTCCCGAGATGAGCTCGTTATGTTTATTTTATACAAAACCCAGCTGGTGGACTTATGTCCGGTATAGTAAAAATGTCGAGTGGTACTAGTCTCGGAATTAAAGAAGTTAATTAATTAATTTATCAGTAAATTAATAAATTAACGAGCACTGTATCTTTGATGTGGGGAGATTAAGAATAAATTAATTAAGTTGTTCTGGAAGCAATTCTGGTGTAGGATGGTAGTGCCAAAATGAATCCGTTAGTGGTACGATTAATTTTGTAATGGGTTAATTGAATAGGTAGAATTAATTAGTTGAATAATTATTCCTTAGGGTTAATTAAGTAATTAACAAAGTGAAATTAATTAATTAATTAAGTCTTAAGTTTCATTTAGAATTAGGAAATCCTAGAGATTAGGAAATTTAATTGGATTTGGTTTATCCTATTAGATTGGTTACCTAATTGGATTTGGAAACTAATTAATTATCTAAACCCATTAGGAAGGCCAATCCTAAACCAACTTGGGATCTCTCTTGTAACTCTATATATAGACAAGGGATTAGCTATTACACAACATACAATTCAATAGTTTTCAAGACAAGAAAACTTATAGAGAGAAAATTCTAGAGAGAGAAAAATTTTCTCCCTCGAGGTCCGAATTGTGAAGCCTTTTTGCGGCTGGGATTTGTCCCAATTTTCCCGACGACGCGTGGCTTTCTCTCACTTAGCTGGGCGGTGCGTGAATCTCACGCGCTAGGTGCGGCGGTGCTGGAATTTTTCCGGCAGGTGGATTGTGGTGATTAGTTGATCAATTGTTCGTTGGATTGTTGCCCACACGACATACGAACAAAGTCTTGAGGCATACAAGAGAATCACCTGAGTAAACACTTCAATAGGTAATTCTTATGTTTTCACTTTTAATTAAGAATGTATTTGTTGCGTGATAAATCGAATAAGTACATACCAAGATCCAACGCAATGTTATTTCAAGCAAGGGTTGGAATAGCGATTGTGCTAGCATCTAGGCCTGGCCAGAGATTCCGAATATGGAATGCGTAGCACGAAAGTGAGTTTCTGGCTAGGCCCGGGCAGATGATCTTTCACTGATACCAATTGAAGGAATTAAGATCCGATCCGGGCCAAACTGAAAATCTTATTTTCGTGTTATGCATTCCAGAATCATAGACTTTCGATCGAGCCCAAACTCTAAAATCAATTCCCATGAGCGGATCTAGGCTTATGCTTGTTAGATCTATCAAAACGCTAAAAATTGAATCTTTAAGTAAAAGCGGAATTAAAGATTATACATTTGAAGCGTGTCCCTCAAAGAAATCCCAAGAATGTCTCTGAGAACAATCCGAAAGTCATGTGGGCAACTATCTATTGGATCTTTGAAGCCCACGAAAAATTAACTGCGAGAAATCTTTCAAAACCTAAAACTTCAGACAAAAATCTGATCTCCCGAAATCACCCGATTTAATCTGAAATAGTCCAAAAAATCCAGCGTCGATCTGTAAACCAAAATCTGACCGATTCGCCGACTAATCTAGGTCACCATCTTCGGAAGTGTTGGACGGAAAAACCCACTCACCGCTCGAAGTTCTGCCATGCTGGAGGAATCCAAAAAGTCATCGAAAAAAGGCTAGCTCTCTCCGGAATCCACCAGTTCGCCGAAAACCGTAGGACTGCTCAAAAAATTTGGATCTGCAGAAAAAGAAGAAAGCTTTGCCAGCCTAAATTCACCAAACTCCTATTCCGTGAGAGTGAAATTGAAACCTCGAGAAAGCTTTCTTGAAGAAGAAGAAATCTTCTAAAACTCTCTCTTGGCTCCTTCTCTCTCTAAAAGACAATCTTGAACTTCAAAATATGATTTCAAGAAAGCCCCTTTAAGTGGGATTAAGTTGGACCTTCTAGTTGAACCTGTTGAATTCTAAGTCTTCACTAGACTAGTCAATGTTAATCAACCCAAGGATAATTAATTAATTCAACCCACTACGTTAATTGACCCGAGGATAATTCATCGAATAATTAAATCCTCTATCAACTTACTTAAGGATTATTAATTAATTCTTAAATCCACTTTGTCAATTTAATCCAACTCATAATTAATCGTACCACTAACAGATTAATTATGGAACTACCACTTAAATCGAAATCGCTTCCAGGTCAACTTTTAATTATTCTTTAATCTCCACACGTCAAAGATATAGTGCTCGTCATTTATTAATTTACTGATAAATCAACTAATCGACTTCTTATAACCCGAGATTAGTACCACTTGACCTTATTATCATACCGGGCATAAGTCCACCGGCCTGGTTTATTATAATAGTCCTTACGAGCTCATCTCGGGAGCACCATCACCCCGGACGCACCGGTACATGGTTTCCTTTCAACAAGTAACAACACAATAAAAAATCAAACACGCATACTAAACTTATCGAGATCTAGGTCTCAATTGACCGCACCCTCTGTCAAATCAAAGTACACTATGTGTAACCCTTATGCCCGTCCTAGTCTAGGGATTAAGAGAAAGAATACAAGGATCGACTTAACTATGAAGATCAGTAGAAGTCAATTCGATCCTACTCAAGGTTCTGCTCAATATGCCCCGGGCACATCTGTATGATTCAATTAGTCTAGACAAACTAATCTCAGAATCATACAATAACCTAAACCGACAGTGTGTCCAAACTGTCTCAATTATGAGCGTTATTTATGTATCTTAACTTTAAGCAATGATAAGATCTACTGTGTCACACCAAACACCTTATAATCTAGACATATAATATAAATGGACAATTTATAATACTGAAACACAATCGATATGTATCTGGGAAATAGTTTTTCATAAAAGCAAAACTTTTCAGTATTCAAAACTAACATTAACATCCATATGCCATATCTCATAGTCATAATATGCAGCTATGGCAAGCATCCTAATGGATTTTGAGCATCATGACAGGGGAGAAGGTTTCATCATAGTCAATACCATGAGTTTTTCTGAAACCTTTAGCCACTAGTCGTGCCTTGAAGATCCTGCCAGGTTTTAATTTGAAAATCCACTTGCAATCGACAACCTTTGTCTGAACAGGAGGGTCAATCAAAGTCCACACTTTATTGTCCCTCATGGATTGCATTTCAGACTCCATGGGTTGTAGCCATTTATCTAAATCTGGACTTTCTGAAACCTGTCTGTAGGTCGTGGGCTCATCAGGGTCCACCAAGATCAAATCTTGATTATCAATCACGAGAAATCCGTATCTCTGGGGTTGTTAACGAGATCTACTAGACCTTATAGGTTATTGTGTTGTTGGCTCAGGTTACTCATCTTCATGAGTTTCTATGTCAACTTCCATATGAGTTTCTGTAGATGGTTCTATACTCTCTCGTGGGTTTAGAACCTCTTCGCATTCTATTCTACTCCCACTGTCTTTCTTGTAGAGAAAATCTTTTTCTAAGAAAGCAGCTCCTCGAGCAACAAGCACTTTGTTCTCGGTTGGATGGTAGAATTGATAATCTGTAGTTTCCTTAGGATACCCCACAAACAGGCATTTCTCAGTTTTAGGTTCAAACTTATTACTTTGTAAATGCTTTACATGAGCTTGACAACCCCAAACTCGTAAATAGGATATATAGGGCTTTTGGCCCATCCACATCTCATATGGAGTTTTATCTACTGGCTTGGATGGAATACGGTTTGATAAGTAGGTAGCAGAAAGAAGAGCATAACCCCAAAAGGATGTAGGGAGAGTCCCTGGGCCCATCATTTATCAAACCATATCTAATAGGGTCCGATTCCTCCTTTCGAAGACACCATTCTATTGAGGTGTTCTCGGTGGAGTCAGCTGTGAAACAATTCTACACTGCTTTAGATAGCCATCGAACTCATCACTTAGGTATTAACCTCCCCGATCGGAGCGAATGACCTTAATCCTTCTTTCTAACTGATTCTCTACTTCATATTAAACACTTTGAAATTTTCAAAGGTCTCACTTTTATAACCATATCTCATATAATATAGTTATTCGGTGAAAGTGATGAAGTAACCGAATCCACCTCCAGATTGTGTACTCATTGGGCTACATACATCTGTATGTATTAGGGCCAATAGCTCACTAGTCTTTTCTTATTTCATAAAATGGACTATTTGTCATTTTTCCTTGTAAGTACAGTTCACACGTGTCATGAGATTCACAATCAAATGACCCAATGACTCCATCTGATGAAGTCTTTGAACACGTTGCTCGGTAATGACAGTGCCATCAGTATGAAAGATTTTTCTTGACACACTTTACTTTTTCTCTTCCAATGATATTCATTGTAATAGAAACATGTAGTGTCATTTCCGGGTTTAGACTTAGAATCTGGCTTAGCCTTGACAGCAATTTTACTGCGTGCCTTTTTGTTTCCAATAATTTTGCCTTGCCTTTGAACTTTCTCTTGTTCACTTTGTCATTTTCAACCACCAGCACTTGAGTACCCTTCTCAAGGGTCTCTCAGTGTTTTTCAGCATATCATGCATGTTGAAATTTACCACGAAGTCATTGTACTCATCTAGCATCGAAGCCAAGATGACATCAATGTCTAATTTCCTGGGTAGAGGTATACATAGTCTCTCTAGAGTATCAGTATACCTTTCATCTTGACTAGATGTGTACTCACAGACGAACCATTCGTCATCTTATAGGAAATTTAATACTATCAATGTAACGAACCTTTCATTACTGGTCTGCTCTTAGAACACTTTTCCTTAGTGACGTATAAATATAGAACAATTCCATATTCATGTTTCTGGAGCATGTCTCAAAACATGTCACATCATTGGATTTGTTCCATTGTGCCTTCCAAAGGCCTTTTCAGTAACCTCTGTAGCATTTTTCGGGTGTTTCGGATGAAGTAGCTTCTAAGACAATAATACTTCTTTTCTTGTTCTAAAATGTTTCTTATGGACAGTTAATTTGAAATTTTAGTGCAAGACAATGCCATTTATTCTACAAAAGAATTATGCAAACTTTTAGAATGAGTTTTTTTTTTTAATAAAATCATTTCCGCAATAGCCAAATTGAAATCCGTACAATTTTGTGTTGGTGCTGGATTGTGGGCCGAAAATCTAAAAAAAAAAAACCTCAGTCTTGCTTTGGCAAGTATCACAGAGATCGGGCCCTTTTGGTAGGCAATGTTCAAAATGCATCTCATGGAATTTAACGCTTTCCAATTGCATCACTATGCAAGTTTTAAGTGTTAGGATCTAGGCATGCATAATTTCCAAACTATGCTACGGAATAGCCTAAATTCAGGATCGGGTCTTACCCTTGAAGCGTAATCGGTTGCGCTCGTCGCCTGGCTCCCTTGAGTAGATTGCGTTCACCAACAATTCATGCAAATTGTCTCTACAATCTTGCACTGGAGCCTATCAGAATTGGTGCTAGCCAAAAACTTGCCTGGAACAGAGAAAAATGATTTTTCTCTGGAAGAATATTTTGGAAGAGAGAGAGAGAGTTTTCTAAAAAAAAAATTTTCACGTGTTTCCAAAAACAGAATTAGTTAAAATCTCCCCTCTCCTAGATACTTCTCTGCTCTTTTTATAAAAAAGTTGAGACTTGTCTGTTAATAATAAATAAATTAATAATAATTAATTATTTACTGAGTTGGGTTTAACCAACACCATGGATCAACCCATTGACCCATGGATCAGGCTGATGGGTCAAGAACCTCAATTCACAATTAGGTCCCTTGATTTGTCAGCCCAATTAAATTCTTCCTAGGTAATTAATTAACTCTTAATTAATATCATAATACTCTTCAATTATATTTAATTAAACTATTTAATTAAATATTATCAATTTAAGTATAACTCTTATACTTAATACAGGCAATTTAATTAATTCTGAATCATCGAACTCACTTATGTGCGATCCTGTAGGCCCATTCCAAATTGACAATGAATAAATTAATCTCATTAATTAATCCATAAATCATTAGTAGTCTCTAGCAAGACATAATGACTACACAATTCAGAACGGAGGGTCGAATGGTGATTCAACACAACCTTCCGAGTATACTACGTAATGTTCTCTACACTGATATCCAGTTTAGCATAAGGCATGGAACCAATCATCCTTATATAGCTAAATGTTTTACTTGATCTCTTAGTGCTATTGAACTTAATCAAGCAAATGATAACCCTTATCATTTCTTGGGCACGGCCATGCACTTCTCAGTTCACTATCAAGCGGCCAAGATATCATCTCTCATTTAAGAGAGACTTGTAGTCTCATCACTTCACCTACATACCTTAGCGTGACTCATAGTGTACCCAATCATACCCGTACTTGGCAACCTGTTACGGTCCCGTTAGGCATATGTCAAAGCACACTCTAATTCACCTAAGACTATGCAGTGATTTCTGGTCTAAGGATCCTCGTATGAGTACTACTCAAAAGAATCACTCATGATATAAAAGTCGATGGAGTGTTTCTTTTTGGTGGATCGATTTCATGAAATTCAATATGCACAAGAATATAATTTCATGAAATTAACTCATCAGATAAATAATCAATCAAACGACAAATGTCTTATTTACATAAATAACCCTCAAAGTTTATTTACATAAATAGCCCTCAAAAAGGGCACATACACAAACAATCTCCCACTTTCCCGTTGAAGGGCTATGTCCTAAACTGTTTAAGACCAAGCTCTATTACATGTCTATCAAACTTTGACTGCGGTAGAGCTTTTGTGAGAGGATCTGCTACATTGTCGTCTGACCTTATTTTGCACACTTTCACGTCTCCTCGATCGATGATCTCTCGGATGAGGTGAAACCTTCTAAGTATGTGTTTGGTTTTCTGGTGTGACCAAGGCTCCTTGGCTTGTGCGATGGCCCCGTTATTATCACAGAACAAGTCTATCAGATCTTGGATACTCGGTATCACTCCGATATCAGACACAAACTTTTTCAACCAAACAGCTTCCTTTACAGCAACCGATGCAGCAATATACTCAGATTCTGTTATAGAGTCGGTTGTGGTATCTTGCTTTGAGCTTTTCCAACTCACTACACCGCCATTCAGGTTAAACACATAACCTGATTGTGACTTCATGTCATCTTGATCTGTTTGGAAAGCAGCATCAGCGTAACCTTGTACGATGAGCTGTTCTTGTCCTCCATACACTAGCATCACTCCTTTAGTCCTTCGCAAGTACTTTAGGATTGCTTTGACTACAGTCCAATGAGCCATTCCGGGATCTTGTTGGTATCTGTTAGTCATGCTCAGTGCATGTGCGACATCCGGACGGCTACACAATATGGCATACATGATAGATCCTATTGCCGAAGCATATGGGACTCTACTCATTGTATCCCTCTCCTCTCTTGTTGAAGGACCTTGGTTCTTCTTCAAGAGAAGGCCATGTCTGAATGGTAACATACCATTCTTAGAGTTAGACATATTGAACCTCTTCAATATTTTGTCTATGTACCCTTCTTGACTTAGTCCTAGAAGCCTCTTTGATCTATCTCTATAGATCTTGATACCCAGTATCATTTCAGCTTCTCCTAAGTCTTTCATAGAAAATACACTCCCCAACCATTGTTTGATATCTTTCAACATGGGAATGTCATTTCCTATGAGCAAGATGTTGTCCACATATAGGACAAGAAAAATAATCTTGCTCCCACTAACTTTCTTGTAAACACAAGGCTCATCTTCGTTCTTGATGAATCCGTAACCTTTTACTTCCTCATTAAAACGAAGATTCCAACTTCGAGATGCTTGCTTTAGTCCATAGATAGACCTCTGAAGCTTACATACTCGATTAGGATGCTTTTGATCGATATATCCCTCGGGTTGTTTTATGTAAACATCCTCGAGTAGGTTTCCATTCAGGAAAGCTGTGTTTACATAAATCTGCCATATCTCATAATCATAATATGCAGCTATGGAAAGCATTGTCCTAATAGATTTGAGCATCACGACAGGGGAAAAAGTTTCATCATAGTCAATACCATGAGTCTGTCTGAAACCTTTTGCCACTAGTCGTGCCTTGAAGATCCCGCCAGGTTTTAGTTTGTAAATCCACTTGCAATCGACAACCTTTGCCTGAGCAGGAGGGTCAATCAAAGTCCATACTTTATTGTCCCTCATAGATTGCATTTCAGATTCCATGGCTTGTAACCATTTATCTGAATCTGGACTTTCTAAAACCTGCCTGTAGATCGTGGGCTCATCTGGGTCCACCAAGATCAAATCTTGATCGTCAGTTATGAGAAAACCGCATCTTTCAGGTTCTTGACGAGATCTACTAGACCTTCTAGGTTCTTGTGTTGTTGACTCTGGTCGCTCATCCTCATGTGTTTCCATGCCAACTTCTATCTGAGTTTCTGTAGATGGTTCTACATTTTCTTGTGGGTCTTAAACCTCTTCAAAATTTATTCTACTCCCACTATCTTTCTTGTAGAGAAAATCTTTCTCTAAGAAAGTGGCTCCTCGAGCAACAAACACTTTGTTCTCAGTTGGATTGTAGAATTGATATCCTTTTGTTTCCTTATGATATCCCACAAACAGGCATTTGTCAGTTTTAGGTTCAAGCTTATTACTTTGTAAACGCTTTGCATGAGCTTGACAACCCCAAACTCGTAGATAGGACATATAGGGTTTTTGACCCATCCACATCTCATATGGAGTCTTATCTACTGCCTTAGATGGAATACGATTTAGTAAGTAGGCTGCTGAAAGGAGGGCATAACCCCAAATGGACATAGGGAGAGTCGCTTGGCCCATCATAGATCGAACCATATCTAATAAGGTCCGATTCCTCCTCTCGTATACACCATTCCATTGAGGTGTTCCTGGTGGAGTCAGCTGTGAAACAATTCCACACTGTTTTAGATAACCATCGAACTCATCACTTAAGTATTCACCTCCCCGATCGGAGCGAATAGTCTTGATCTTTCTATTCAACTGATTTTCTACTTCGTTTTTAAACTCTTTGAACTTTTCAAAAGTTTCACTTTTATACCTCATTAAGTAGACATAATCATATCTACTATAGTCATCGGTAAAAGTCACGAAGTATTCAAATCCACCTCTGGCTTGTGTGCTCATTGGTCCACATACATCTGTATATATTAGAGCCAATAGCTCACTAGTCCTCTTGCCTTTCTTGTTGAAAGGACTCTTCGTCATTTTGCCTTGCAAACAGGGTTCACATGTGTCATATGATTCGAAATTAAATGACCCAAGCACTTCATCCTTATGAAGTCTTTGAACTCGCTTCTCATTTGCATGGCCTAAACGACAATGCCACAGATATGTTGGACTTAAATCAGATTGGATTAATTTGGCTTTCTTTTCAATGTTATAAACCGGTTTCTCTTGAATTAAATCCAAGATATATAGGCCGTTGCACAAATTTGCAACTCCGTATAAAACATTATTTTGATATAAAGACAACGAATTATTACCAATAATAAAACGAAATCCTTTAATATCCAAACAAGAAATTGAAATAATATTCCTACTCATAGTAGGTACATAATAACAATTCTCTAAAATAATGTTTAAACCGGAAGGTAAAGACAAAGTGTAATCTCCAACTTCAACAGCTGCAACTCTTGCCCCGTTGCCCACTCGGAGATCTACTTCGCCTTTCTTTGTCATCATTCTATTTCTCAGTCCCTGCACATTAGTACAAATGTGAGCCCCACATCCGGTATCTAATACCCATGAGGTGGACATAGAAAGATTAATTTCAATAGCAAAGATACCTGAAGCCGAAGGATTCTGTTTTTTCTCAAGAAACAGCTTGCAGTTTCTTCTCCAATACCCCTTTTGATTGCAATGGAAACATACAGCGTCCTTCTGAGCATTTTTCTTAGCAGGAGGAGTTTGAGGCTGAGCCTTAGGAGCAGTCTTACTACGATGCTTCTTGTTTTCAGCAACTTTTGTCTTGCCTTTAAACTTTCTCTTGTTGCCCTTTCCTTTTTCTACAACAAGTACTGGCGTTGCCATCTGAAGGGTTTGCTCAGTATTTTTAAGCATTCCATGGAGCTCAGGAATCGTCTTCTCCATGTTATGCATGTTGTAGTTCACCACAAAGTCATTGTAATCATCAGGCAGTGAAGCCAAGATGATGTCAATGGCTAACTCTCTAGCAAGAGGTGCATTTAATCTCTCTAGGGTATCAATATACCCCTTTATCTTGATCAAATGCGTGCTTACTGACGAACCCTTCGCCATCTTGCACGAGATCAATGCTTTTATTGTAACGAACCTTTCGTTACGGGCTTGTTCACGGAACATTTCCGTTAGTGACACATAAATTTGGAACGCTTCCGAATTCATGAATTGTTTCTGAAGCTCGCCTGACATAGTCTCGAGCATCAGGCATGTCACGTCATTGGAATCGCTTTTCAGCTTTTCCCATGCTCGTTGAACAGAAGCCGTAGCATTTACAGGTGGTTCAGGTAAAACGGCGTCTAAGATATTTAGCTTCCTTTCTTGTTTGGGAACAATTCTCAAGTTTCTTTCCCAATCTACGAAGTTTGGACCAACAAGTTTTTCTTTGTCCAAAATGCTTCTTAGAGTGAGATTAGATGTATTAGTGCTAGTAGATGCCATTTCTACAAAAGAAAAATGCAAAATATTAGAATGAGTTTTAAAATATTTTCCACAATAGCCAAAATTGAAATCCCAAACAATTTTGTGTTGGTGCTAGATTGTGGGCCGAAAATCCACAAAGAGTTAACCCCAGTCTTGCTTTGGCAAGTATCGTAGGGATTAGGCTCTTTTGGTAGGCAACGTTCAAATCACATCTCATGTAATTTAACGATTTCCAATTGTATCACTATGCAACTTTTCGGTGATAGGATGAACATTCCAAATGTTTGACACCATCCTATCACTGCAAAATCAATCCTAGTCAACTTATCATTCCAATTCATCCTCCTCTTCATCGTCATCCTCCTCTTCATTCTCCGCCTCCTCTTCATCCTCATACACCTCCTCCTCCTCGTACTCATCATTGTCATCCTGTATGTGAATACACACATTAATTAAAACAAAACACATTTACTATTATATTATACAAAAACACAATCAAAATTACATACGAAACAGTATGTATGCAGTATGGTAAAAATTATCGTACAAAAACCCAAAAAAAGAAAAAAAAAGAATTCTTACAATTATTTCTACCAAAAACACAGCACAGTTATGATTATTGCAATAAAAAAACGCAACAATTTTGCGTTTCATGCAGCCAAAAATGCTACAATTTTGCGTTTCATGCAGCTAAAAACGCACCAAAATTTAGTTTCCAGCAACCTAAAACGCAGCACTTTTTATATAATGCATGTAAAAAACGCAGCACTTTTTATATAATGCATGTAAAAAACGCAGCACTTTTTATATAATGCATGTCAAAAACATATCATTTTTACGAGCGAACCATGGTGGAAACTTTCCATTTTGACGTTTTTGACAGCCAAAAACGCATCATTTTAACGAGCGAACCATGGTGGAAACTTCCCATTTTGACGTTTTTGACAGCCAAAAACGCTCTCATTCAGCGTTTTTAACATAGGAAAACGCAATTTTGGCTAAATTTTGTATGTCCAAAACGTTTTTCCATTGCGTTTTGGAAGAGAAAAAAACTCAATTTTGCCCCATTTTTTGACATAAAATCTGTCAATTTATCAAGAATTTTGTTTATAAGGGCATTTTGGTCATTTTATTATTATTTTTATTTTTTTTGTGATACAAATAGCAAATTTGTGATACGAATAGCAAGTCCCTTCTCCAAAATTGCTGCCCTACTCCAAATTAATCTTAACATCCTTCAGCCCATTTTTCTCAAGCTGCGGCCTAAAATTGCCATTCCTGCTCCCAATTAATCTCCTTTCTACAAATGTAAAAACCATTATTAGACTTCACCAAAATATCCAAATTAACCTAATTTAGCACCTAGACAATGCTTGTCCCCAAGCATGACTCAAGACTCGACACATAAACAAACACAAGTAACAAACAAAAACTGGATCCTCAATATGCAACATCCGATCAAGCAAGACTCGCAATTCAAATAAGAAACTTTCATAGTATCACGCATTTGTAACGACTATACCCATTTCTCATAACTCTCCAAACTCAAATAATAAGCACGAATGACACCCACCTCTCAAGTAATTCACTCATGCACTCAAAATTTTTAAAGAACGTAATCACTCAAGTTCACCACATAGCATTGTTCTTACCATATGCTTGCAAAATTATCACATTACGATCACTCAAATGAATCAAAGTACAAATCAAAAGGTATTTGTCAAGGATTAGAATGAGGCTCAGGACAAGGTAGGATAATAACGGTCAAACAAAGGATAAAGTCATGAAAGAAAGAACACACTTAATTGTCAACCATCAACCATCTTACCAAGGATAACCCATGCAAGACACTAGTAACCCACAAAGGATTCCAAACTTGGCTCTTTCCACAATCCCTTTTTTTTTCTTCTATTTTTTTTCTTTTTTTTATAGCCACACAAATTCATTTGAATTTGTTTATATTGGCTCCTTTTCTTTCTTGTCTTCTTTTTTTTTTTTCATTTTCATTTTTTTTCAACAGCCTTGGTCAGAGCACGACTTATCCTTAATGAGTTACGATTGCCTTACAATGTCCGCCTTCAAACCACAAACCAAAGTTAACAACCAAGTATGTACTTCTTTCAATAACTAGGTGAAAAGAGCAAGCTAAACACATGCCTAGGTTTAATTTAGTGGCTTTAAAATCAAAGAAACTCGACGAAAGAAACTCGTAAGAATCACCCCTCTTGCGAAGCAATTGCATTCGCTGGAGAGAGAAGGCATCAAGGGGTATCAATTTGCAAGCTTCATGCAATGAGTTATTCTCTAAGTCCAAAAATTTTAAATTTACAGCTAAATGCGTAATTAGAGAACCTAAAATTAAACCCCGCCCTGGGCGATTTAACGACGCTAGCACCTGGGTAACCAAAGAATAAGCAAAGCTAACCCTAGACCCCTCTTAAGCGTTCTAGTCAAGATGAATAATTCATGGGTAGTGATTATATTTGCTTGATCCCTCCGCCCTGGTAGACTATAACCCCACGAACCTATGACACAATCTCAAAGCAGGATTGGTGAAATAGTAGTCACAAACTTTGCTGGGGCTAAAGACACCTGGAGAAGAAGGAGCTAGACTCTGCCATGCAGCAAAACACTCATCTGGGTAAAAACCATCCGGCATATCTAATTCACAAGCAATATACGCCGGAGACTTAGACTCTTCTTCAGTCACAAAACCCATAGCAATATCAAACTCAGTTAAAGACATCTTAAAAGTTTTGTTCATAAGTCTAAAAGAAATTAACCCAGGAGAGTCTAAAGTAAAATTCTTCTTTGGTGGCTTATATTCCAAAGTTGCATGAAATTCTCTCATTATTTCCATATATGCAGGCAACTCGATATGAAAATATGCCAACCACTCAATCCCAGCAAACAAATTTTGGACCTCATCATAAACATTTAATTTACCTAAGACATCCATATCAAAACGTTTGCACTCATAAATACGCCTAGAAGATACCTTTTCAAATAACTGGCGCTGCTTGTCGGTCACTAGCCTGACCACAAACTGCTGGGCAGTCGAAGGAGGAAGTGTGTTTGGTGCATTCTTCGTACGAGACCGAACAGTGCGTGTGCGCGTAGACTTTTCCACTGTGCTCGATTCTGGCTGTGCCTTTTGCTGCTTTGAGCACTGTCGAGCAACGGGCAGTGGGGAAGAAGATGCCTCTTCTTCTGAAGAACTGGATTCATCACGCAATGCAATTGTGGTCGGAGGTTTCTTGCGCACCGTAGTGGCAATCAAATTTGAACAGCAGTTGGCTTGTCGGTACTATAGGGAACTGATGAACTGAGTAGCTTGGACGATAGCGGGGCGGAAAGGTTATCTGGAACACCAGTGCGACGGCTCCTGTATTGGAATAATCGGGAACGACGAAACCAAAAGCAAAACTGCATAGACGAAGGCGGCTAAGTGTGGAATAAACCGATTCCCTTGAACGGCCGGAACAACTTGGCGATTTGCAGTGAGCGGAAAGTATAAAAAAGAATGGGCCAACCGAAAGAATCTGCCGATTCGGAGTGCGGTTTGCTGTGCCAACAGAAAACCTTCGCACCCTGGGAAAAATGACGGATGGACTATGCGAATCGCACGGAAAGAGAAAAAATGACGCAGCCGGTGGGTACACCTCTAACTAGTTGCGACTGAAATTGCTGAACAAAACAACTGGGACATTGAGAACCCAAAAGCTTCAAAATCTATTGGAGTCGAACTACTGGGAACTGGGGCGCAATCGGGCGACAAAGAAATCAGAAATGGTGGAGCTGAAAATGGACTTTGCAGGCGCAAATTCTGTCGTCGCTGTTTGAGTTAGAGTCGGAGACAAACAAGGAGCAATTTCTGCCAAAATTGTGGTTTGGATGGAGGGCGGTGGCAGAATTGATTTGGAAAGATAATTCGGTCACCGCTGGGTTGTCGCGGGTTTGTTCCACCGCTGGCCCGTCGTCAAATGGGAAGAAGGCGGAGCGGTTGCTGTACCCGGCGGAGATTATCGGTGGCCGATTGGAGAAGAAAAGCTGGGATGGTGAAGGATGGTGGCGGCGGGTTTAGTTGGGCAGAAGAACTCGGTCGTTGCTGGTGGAGAATAGGAAAGAAAGCACACGTAATTAAAACCCTAATTAAAATTGGAAAGGAAAAAGGAATTTTTTTTTTAAATTGTAAATGACATGGGCATGTCATAGGGAAGATTGTAATCTGCCCAACTCCTTAAAAATTCCACTAAAAGGCAAAGAAAAACGTGGGAAAATCAAAGGCACTGACCTGGGCATGTCAGAGGAAAAATTGTATTCTGCCCCTTCCCTTAAAAATCAAAGGAAAACTCACCTGGACATTTCAGAGGAAGAATTGTATTCTGCCCCAGCCTTCAGAAAATCCAAAAACCATGCGAACCTTAACCTGGGCATATTAGAGGAAAAATTCTATTCTGTCCAGCGTCCTTAAAAATTCAAGAAAAAGCCCACCTGGGCATGTCAGAGGAAGAATTCTATCCTGCCCAAACCTTTAATTCCCCTCAGAATTCTCAGCTAAAAATTACTTAAAAATTAAAAGACTAAACATACTTCAAAAAAAACTTAGAAAAAAAATTTGGGTTGCCTCCTATAAGCGCCTTTCTTTAACATCTTTGGCTAGACTCACTTTTCCTCAATTAATCTGCATAAATTGGGTGAACTAACCTGATCATCTCTACGGCCTCATTGGTTCTATATTCAAGAAACGGCTTAAGCCTATGACCATTAACATGCAACACTTTTCCAGATTTTAAGCATTAAATTCCAATCATCCCATATGGAGAAATGCTTACCACATTATATGGTCCAGTCCATCTTGACTTGAGCTTACCGGGCATAAACTTTAGCTTGGAGTCGAAAAGAAGTACCTTTTGTCCTACCATAAATTCCTTCCTCCTCAAAAGCTTGTCATGAGCGAGCTTGGTCCTTTCCTTGTAGAGTTGGGAATTATCATACGCTTCTAAGCGAATCTCCTCTAATTCTTGCAACTGCAATTTTCTCTCTAGTCCCACTTCTTGAACATCCATATTGAATTGTTTCACTGCCCAAAAAGCACGATGCTCTAACTCAACAGGTAAGTGGCATAATTTCCCAAAAACTAACCTGTAAGGCGACATGCCAATGGGAGTCTTGTATGCCGTGCGGTACGCCCATAATGAATTCTCTAGCCTTAGTCTCAAATCCTTACGGCCTGGATTCACCATCTTCTCCAAGATGATTTTGATCTCTCTGTTTGAAATCTTGGCTTGGCCATTAGTCTGAGGGTGATACGCAGTGGAAATTCGATGACGAACTCCATAGCGCTTCATTAATGCCTCAACTTGGCGATTGCAAAAATGCATTCCTTGGTCACTTATTATAGCCTTGAGCACACTAAACCTACTAAAGATGTTAGATTTAAGAAACCCTGCAACAATTTTAGCTTCATTAGTCTGGGTAACCTTTGCTTCTACCCATTTCGAGACATAATCAACAACAAGCAAAATGTACAATTTCCCACAAGAACTTGGAAATGGTCCCATAAAATCTATCCCCCATACATCAAAAATCTCACAAAACAACATAGGTACTTGAGACATCTCATTCCTGGAAGATAAATTGCCTACCATCTGACACTTATCACATTTCTTGCAGTAATCATATGCATCCTTAAATAAAGAATTCCAATAAAAACCACAGTCTAAAACTTTCCTAGCAGTACGCTTTGGACCAAAGTGACCACCACAAGCATGAGAATGACAGAATTCAAGTATGGACTGAATTTCATGATTAGCAACACATCTCCTAATTACTTGATCAGAACATATTTTCCACAGATAAGGTTCATCCCAAACATAGTGCCTAAATTGAGACTTCAATTTATTTTGCTGATAAATATTCATGTTGGGAGGAAACTTACCGGTTGTCAAATAGTTAACTATGTCTGCATACCATGGCTCGTGACCTTGCAATGCCCACAACTTCTCCTCTGGAAACACCTCTGAGATAGGCCTAGAATCCTCTTCACGAACCAGCCTGCTAAGATGATCAGCAACTGAATTATCCGCACCTTTCCTATCCTTGATCTCCCAATCAAATTCTTGCAACAGGAGAATCCATCTTATGAGTCGTGGCTTTGACTCCTTCTTTGCCAACAGGAACTTCAGAGCTGCATGATCAGAATAAACAACAACCTTAGAACCTAGCAAATAAGAACGAAACTTTTCAAAGGCAAACACTATTGCTAAAAGTTCTTTTTATGTGGTTGTGTAGTTGTATTGCGCCGAGTCAAGTGTCATGGATGCATAGTAAATGCCATGGCTCTGTCTTCCATTCCTCTGTCCAAGCACTGCTCCCACAGCATATTGACTCGCGCCACACATGAGCTCGAATGACAAGTCCCAATTTGGGGCCTGGATGATAGGAGTAGATGTGAGTAACTCCTTCAACCTCTGAAATGCACTTCTGCACTCCTCACCAAACTCAAACGGCACGTCATGTTGTAAAAGCCTCGATAGGGGTTGAGTGATCTTGGAGAAGTCCTTGATAAATAACCGGTAGAAACCTGCATGACCAAAGAAACTCTGAATTTCTCGGACATTAGTAGGATAAGGTAAGCTAGCAATTAAATCAACATTCGCCTTATCCACCTCTATTCCCCTAGAAGACACGACATGACCAAATACAATGCCCTCTCTTACCATAAAGTGGCATTTCTCATAGTTTAACACTAAATCTTTCTCAATGCATCTCTGCAAAACCATGGCTAAACTATCAAGACAATGATCAAAAGAATCACCGTACACAGTAAAATCATCCATAAAGATCTCAATGCATTTTTCAAGAAAATCAGAAAATATGCTCATCATGCATCTTTGAAAAGTCCCAGGTGCATTACACAGACCAAAAGGCATACGGCGATAAGCGAAAGTACCAAATAGGCAAGTAAAAGTGGTCTTATTTTGGTCCTCTGGAGCTACCGCTATCTGGTAGTAACCAGAGTACCCATCTAAGAAGCAAAAGAAGTCCTTACCTGCCAACCGCTCCAACATCTGATCGATGAACGGGAGCGGGAAGTGATCCTTCCTCGTGGCTGCATTTAGCTTGCGAAAATCAATACACATACGCCACCCTGTCTGCAATCTCATGGGAACCAACTCGTTAGCTTCATTTTTAACTAACTGAAAACCGGATTTCTTAGGCACTACATGTATCGGGCTAACCCACTTACTATCCGAAACTGCATAAATTATACCTGCATCGAGGAGCTTAATAATCTCTTTTATTACTACCTCTTTCATGGCAGGATTCAGCTTCCTCTGGGCTTCTCGAACCGGCTTGGAATCTGCCTCCAACAAAATCCGGTGCATGCAGATCGAAGGACTGATCCTTTGATGTCGGCGAGTGTCCATCCAATTTCCGTTCTATACTCTCTCAACACTCTTAGTAGCTTCTCCTCTTGCAAGTCCATAAACTCCTTGGAGATGATCACGGGCAATGTTTCCAACTGTCCCAAGTAGACATATTTGAGGTGATTCGGCAGTGTCTTCAATTCAAGTTTAGGTACCTGCACCACAGAAGGCAGATTTTTGTCAGAACTAACAGGTAATCCTGAAATTTAGTTAGCCAACCTTGGTGGCAATTCTGGACTAGCATGAAATGCCAAGACTACCTCAATGACCGCCTCACACACATTGCTGTGAGTATCAATTCCCTGCACACTATGCTGTAAAACAAAATTCAACTCATCCAGCATTAGGTTAAATTCAATCTCTTCCTGCACAATAGAGTCTACTAGGCTAACATTAACAAAATATTCAGAGTCTGGTGAGTACTTCATAGCTTCATACATATTAAAATGCACTTTCTCACCATCGAATTCAAAAGTAAACACACCAACTTCTACATCTATCTTTGTCTTAGCCGTTTTCATAAATGACCTACCCAGTAAAAGAATATCAGAATATGTCACATGTTCATCATTCATGTCAAGAATGTAAAAATCAGCAGGAAAGATCAACTTATCACATTTAACTGGTACATCCTCAACTACCCCCTCTGGATAAATCATCGACCTATTGGCTAACTGGACAATCACATTTGTATTTTTAAGAGCCCCAATTTTTAACTTGTTAAACAAAGACAAAGACATCACATTAATTGAAGCTCCTAAATCTAGCATAGCTGCTTTTATAACACGTGACCCAGTAACACAAGATATGGCAAAAATACCTGGATCAGTACACTTCTGAGGTAACTTACGCTGAAGAATTGAGGACACATTCTCGTTCACGTAGACCTTACCTTCAGGTCTTCTCTTATTGGTTAGCAACTACTTTAAAAATTTCGCATACCGTGGAATCTGTGCAATGGCCTCCATCAATGGTTTGTTTATTGCCACTTTGCGAAATACTTCAAGCACCTCATCGTCATTGTACTCCTTTCTCACTTGGATTAATCTGCCAGGAAAAGGGGGTGGAATCACACTCTCAGTTTTTCTTACAATAAATTTAGGAGTTACCTCTTTCTCTGGCAACTCTTCCAATTACTTTTCCTTTTCTTTTTCTGACTTCTGAGAAAGTTCTTGAACTTCAACAGTCGGAACTTTTGGTTTTCACAATTCTCTCCCACTCCTCAAAGTCATGGCACTCACATTTTCAGTTGAGCTACCTGGTTGAGACGGAAGCTTCCCTTGGGCTTTGTCTCTCTGATTAACTTGAGTGGCTAACTGCGAAATTTGCTTTTCCAAGTTCTTAATTGCAGCCTGTGACTGCTGCTCTCTAGCCTATTATTGCTGTTCTCTTGCTTGACCCCTCTCAACAATACCCTGCACAGCAACCGTCAATCCTTTAATCATCGATTCGACTGTCGAGCCTGAAGCCTCTGCTGGTGGAGGTACTGGGTTCCTAACTGGGGGTTGGAAAGTAGATTGCTGAGATGGAGGTTGAAAACCAGGCTGGTTGTAGCTGAAATTAGGGTGATTCATCCACCCTGGGTTGTAGGTATTAGAATAGGGGTCATATCTTCTCTGAGGTGGGGCCTGGAATCCGCCCACAACATTTACTTGCTCTCATTCTTGCATTGTTGGACAGTCATCAGACGTATGTCCTTGCATTGCACAGATCCCGCAGACCTTCACTGCCTGCAACTGCCCCACAGCAAGCTGGCGCACCAAATCAGTCAATTGTTCAATCTTATTTTCCATGTTAAAGACACTCACCTCGTTAACTCGTCTGATGGGCATGTCTGCTCGCCTGTGAAATTGCTGGGAAGTCTCAGCCATCACAGAGATTAACCTCATTGCCTCTGCAGGAGTCTTATTAATCAATGTTCCTCCACTGGCAGAATCTATCTTGTCCGTGTCCAACTCAGATAGGCCCTCATAAAAATACTGAATCAGGAGTTGCTCGGGTATCTGGGGTTGGGGACAGCTTCTACAAAGATCACTGAACCGTTCCCAGTACTCATACAAACTTTCACCAGTTACTTGCCTGACACCGCAGATATCCTTTCTGATATTAGAAGCTCGGGATGCTGGGAAGAATTTCTCCAAAACCCTTTTTTTCAGCTCGTTCCACGTGGTAATGGATGCTGCTAGTAGCCCAAAAAGCCAGTGCTTTGCCTTATCTTCCAAGGAAAATGGGAATGCCCTGAGCTTGACTTGCTACTCTGTAACTCCTTGGTAACTCACTACGGAGCATACAATATGGAACTCCATCAAGTGCTTGTGGGGGTCCTCACCTGCCAAACCACGAAACTTAGGCAGTAAGTGCATAGTACTAGACTTCAACTCAAACCTAGGAGTATCATCAGGAAAAGTAATGCAAAGAGATTGCTGATTTTCATCAGGAGTTGCCAACTCCCTGAGAGTCCTGTCAGCCATTGGTGTTGCAACCAACTCTTCCTCCTCTTCAGGAACTTGAACTCCTTCTTGTTCGTCAACTGGTGGAGCCAAAGATGTTGACTCAGCCAGTTGTTCTCTTTGTTTCTTCTCCTTTGTGTTCTTTTTTGCAGTCTTCTCTATCTCTGGGTCAAATACGAGTTTGCCTGTACGAGAAGAGCGAACCATAAAACACTACATCGTGGTCCCCGGCAACGGCACCAAAATTTGATGGGTTGTCAGACCAATAAAAAATAAACCTACTTTATAAGCTATTAAAAATAGTATAATGCGAGTAGGATCGTATCCACAGGGAGCACCAGAGTGAAATAAGTTTAGTCAAAAGTGCGTAACCAAAAATGGGGGGTTTGTTGTTACTTAAAACTACTAACGAAAATTAATTAAATTAAAGATAGAAAATTAAATAACTTGTAAAAATCAAAATTCGAAAAACGTCTAGTCAAGGGAATTGGACCACCTCGATGTACTAATCGATCATTGATGCAAAAATGTATTAACTAACTACTGATTACACCGGTTTTTGTTGTTGGAACCTCCTAACAATTCAGTCCTATTAGTTTAAGCCAACAATTAAGAAACCTCCGTTAATTGCGTCTATAATCGATGATCAATTCTGGAACCTCCTAGAACCTAGATCACGATAATCAAGGACCCAGTTTAACTACAATTAACCCAATTAGCTTAATTGTAATTGATTATTTATTATTTTCAACTCACTAATTACGTACCACGTGATTAGTTTCATTGACTCTAGGGAATACCAAGCCTCGTGTATTCTAGTGGATTGGATTACCTAGGAAAGCCAGTATGCTACCAGCTATACAAATAGTGCCAAATAATCCTCAAACAATTCACAAGAATAAATAAGAAACCAGCAATTAATTAATATAAAAATAATTCGATCTCACGATTTAAGTAGCATCGAGGGGTTTTGATTCCCCTGACTAGACTAAAGAAATTAGCTACTCATAATTGCAATACTAAAATTAACAAATAAATTGTATGCCATGAATTCAATTAAAAACTAAGAAATAAAGCTGAATACTATGATGGTGGTTGCTCCAAAATTGCTTCCCAATTGTGCTGCTCGCTGTTTGCTTCAAAGCCACACGCGAGTTCCCAAAATTTGGCCGTCTCCAAAATTGAGTATCCAAACCCACTTGTTACCTTTCGAACATTCCTTCAGGAAAAGAAACTGCTGCCTACCTAATACTCCAAAAAAAAATCTCCTTACTCCCGAAGTCAATACTTCCCAAAAATATCTTGCCCCCCAAAAAACCTAATAACACTGCAGTCTTCCCACACTAAAGAAAAGTCCACTCTCCAATCGTGGCCCACCAAAAAAATATAACTCCAAACTTGCGTTCTCCAAAATTGCTGCCCTGCTCCAAATTAATCTTAACATCCTTCAGCCCATTTTTCTCAAGTTGCGGCCCAAAATTGCCATTCCTGCTCCCAACTAATCTTCCTTCCTACAAATGTAAAAATCACTATTAGACTTCACCAAAATATCCAAATTAACCCAATTTAGCACCAAATCGTATCAGAAAATATCAGCTCATCAAATTCGTATACAGTGGTACTATAGGAGTACCATTCGATTGTAACCCACTTAATTTTACTAGTCACTACCAGTCTCACTAATTTACCATTCATGCGCGTATTAAACAATATTAGCTTTCTCCTTGCTCTCCCCCTCTCTTTCCCCACCCTCTCCCAGCTTCTTCTTCATCCCTCTTCTCTCTCTCCTTTCCCTCCCTCTCTCCCTCCCGATCTTCCTCCATCCCTACCGCCGCCTCCGGATCTGGTAGAGAATTTTTTGAATCGATGCCATGAATATGGGTTTAGTCACAAGCTTATTCAATCGGGCTTTTGTTTTCAAGCTTTTGCCATTATTTTGAACTCGGATTAATCTCTCTGTTGTTTAGGGTTGTACATGATTTCGATTCGTGGAACAGGTCGAGCTCTTTTGTATTTATTCTCCTGGTTTAATTTTTAGGCAGATTTGAAAGCTGGAGCGAAACCGGATCATGTCACAATGATTGGTGTCCTCCCTGTTTGTAGTCATGCAGGATTTGTTCAGGAAGGGCGCTGATGTGCTCAAATACAACACTAATGAAAACCTTTTTTTAGCACACTAAAGGATCACAAATCCTATCGTGTAGTAGAGAAGGGTATCGAATCCATAGGGAACACAGAACACTAGTGTATCAATTTAAACTAAAAATATGCAAGGTGCAAAGATTGAAATGACTTTAATTTGAACAAACAAAAACAAACTAAATTCAGAAAATAAATTGATAGGATGTTTGGGTGGTGGTTTATTAGTCTTCACAGTCTTCTAGTATTTATCATGCATTAGTTTCACTATCTCTTTTCAGACCTTAGACTTATACGACTGACAAGATCCAATCTTTCATATTACACAAGGAAACCGCCAACAAGATCATAAACTTACTCAAGATTCAATTCCCAAAAGAGGAAACTGCCAAAAAGATAATAAGTTTACTCAAGATTCAATCTCTAACAGTATAATAACCAAATCGCCAACAAATCAACCAAGCCCAGATCAACCCAAGAATCATTACACCAATGTATAATAAATCAAAGGAATTCACATACACTACACAATAGGAACATACACAATACAAGAATCAGCTGGCTCACCCTGGCTTATCACGGCCTGTCACCTCGAAATAGCAGAAGTCATACACCAAGCTGAAGAAATAGAACTACAAAACAGCTCCAACGGAGCAGATGCACAGATTCTACCTAGAATCGCCATATCTGGGATTAAACCACCTTGAACTGCTTAGAACCGCATGGTTCTAAGCTGAATCGCCATCTTCAAATGAAACCCTAGCTACCCAATGAATAACAAAGGAGTCGACTCCAAATGGAAGAGAACGAAAAAAAAGTTACCAACAAGATTTGTCTCACACAATTTATAGTATTACAACATTCTAGGGTTGTAATTAACTTAAAGCAGCAGGGGTACAACAGTTTTTTCAGCACACATGCACATCTGAAATAACTAATTTAGTCCAGCAATCTCCAGCTTGCCCAAATTCATCAATTCAATACTTTATGACCTTATTTTAGGTGGACACGTGATAAAATCAAACCTGTGCCAGCATTTCCAACAAAGCACATTATAAGCTTGAAAAGTACTAAAGAGTGATCAAAACTCTATCTAAATATAATGAACTTCTGTGGAAAATGCTACGAAAATTGATGTAACTTAGGGTTACATCACTCCCCCATACTAAATTCTTGTTTGTCATCAAGCAAGGTCAGTAAGAACCAAAGGAAATTTAACATAGCCAATCATAATTCTGACTCCAGTGTTTTCAAGTTCTGAACATCCAAATTAAAAACAGAGCAAGCAACATACATCCATACCATAGTTCAATCAGTATATGAGAATTCAGCTATAGGTGAACCAATTGGTTGAAGCATTTCCTAGTTCATGTATTCTCACTAGTTAGCCCAAGAGAGCTCCCCTCTTTTCAGGTTCTGTATACATTTTAAGGTAACTCTCATACTCTTGCTAAATTGATACAGCCATAGGCTTGAGACAGAATCACACCTCCACACTAATCCTGGACACAAGGCAGTGATCCATAGGTCTTTGGCTACGGGTGATAGTTTAGGTTAGAGGAAAGTCAAAGCTGGAAGGCTAGAGCTAAATTACTTGGTACTTAACCTGATTCTGGTGTATCTTCATTCACTGCTTTGGATCATACTACTAGCTAAAGGTACTGGGCTTAAATATCTCTCACTTCCTCAGAAGACAGGTTTCTCTCTCTCTCTCTCTCTCTCTCTCTCTCTCTCTTTTTATTTATAAAACTGAAGGTTCAGGGCTTAAAAATCCCTCACTTCTTCCATTAATTTGATTACATTTATTTACTACTTTCTGCCTTTAATCTTTATGGATCCAATTCGTTTAACCTTTTAGTCTACCAGAACCAGAATCAAGCCATGGGGAAAAATTAAACAAAAGTGATAATGTACAGAATTAAGAAAGAACATTCTACTGAAGGGTTTAGCAAAAACAAGGCTTAGGCTCAACTGGGTATTCCTGAATGTCTTATTTCTTAGGCTAGCCAAAAGGAAGAGAACAAGATGCTAATGCCTATTTCATTTCAACAACTCATGCCTAGAATCAGCAAGCAACATGCATCATACCTCAAATTCTGGATTCTCAATACAACATAAGTTATTCGCACAGACAATGAGAAAACAAGCATAAGAAAACTTACTATAGGCTCAAAATGCTCACTCACAATAATCATGCTTAACACTTAAAACTAGAAAATACTCCATTAATTGTTTCACAAATATCATCTGTTCATCTAAAGGGATCCACAGTATCAAATGCATAACACTTGCTAAAAGATAAATGTTCAGGATTTTAAAATTACTTTGACAAGACACTACTGGAGTCTCCAGAATTTCAAGCATTGATTTGGCTGAGAAAATTCCAAAAATAGTGGTTCAGAAGAACTTAACTGAGTGTGCAAGAAAAGCTAGCAAACATCCCCATAGATGACAACGGTCACACTCATCAAAATGATTGTTTATATCAACACAAAATTCACTTGCTATATAATGCATTACCCCCATGCGTAAAAGTTAATTTCCCACTGGCTTCTGTCAGTGACTACTAAACCTAACCTATCCTTGTCATTATCTGCCAGTTATTTGAAGGTTCATAAGAACATATTGAAAGCAAAATTAGAAACCTTTGGTTAATAAACTTCCCCCCTTTCTCTCTGTTTTCATCCTAACTTATGATTTCCAAAAGTTCTCCCCTAAACCTTCCCCAAAAATGTCATTGCATTCTTTTAATTACAGCTATTACAATTGTATTCTTTTAAAAGCAAAAGTAAAATGAAAAATAAAGGTTAACACTAAAAGTTGTTCATGGGTTGCCTCCCAGTAGCGCTCCTATTATGCCTCGAGCTTTGCCAAAAGGATACTCTGCATGGCGGTCAGGATCCTTCAAAAACTCTGTGATCTTCCCTGCTATTTGAAAATAGTTATGAAGATTCCTTGGTCAATTGCCCAATTTCCGCCAACCGCTAGCTGCCTCCATAATGTTTTTCCTGTTTTCCTTTTTTTCTGTCCTTCTTCCTATCCTTTCTTTTTTGTTCTGGAACCAAATCTATTCTCCTATTGTTCCTTATAATCTCCCCAGTCAGTTTTTTCCTACTCCCATCTGGAATGCCTTGTTCTGTTTTACCCACAGTTTCATTCAATGGTCCTGAATTCTGACTCTAAACAGTTACTCCAACCCTCAATACATCCTCATACGAGTTTTTCTTGGATTTTTCTATTTTGAAAACATACTTTGATCAACATACAACAAAAGTGATCATTTTATGTTTAATCTTAAGAGTAGCATCCCTGGTAGCTAAAAATAGCCTTCCTAGAATTATGGGGACTTCTGAATCTTCCTCCACATCAATCACCACAAAATCTGCAGGGATAACAACCTGATTAATTCTTACCATCACATTCTCAATTATCCCTTCAGGTTTGACCTTAGAGCGATTGGCCATCAGTAAAGTGATTTTAGTAGGTTTCAAGTCTATCAGTATTCCACAAGATTCAACTGTCTTCTTTGGCATCAGATTCACCCCTGCTCCAGTGTCACACAATGTCTGTTCAAAACATCTAATTCCCACTTTACAAGGGATGGTACATATTCCTGGATCTTCCACTTTAATGGAGATCTCCACCTATTGAAGATTATCTATTCTCACTAATTTTTCCATGTTTTCCAAGGTGAACTTGTTTTTCTTTGCCAACAATTCGCTCAAATACCTGTGATACTTAGGAGCATGTACTATCAAATCTGCCAGAGACACATGCATGTTGGCTTCATTCATCAATTCTACAAACCGCTGTCTATGTTTATTATCATCCTCCTTGCGAGGTTGTCGGGTTGGAAACTGCGGCTTTGGAAATAGCTTCACTTTTGTGTTACTTATTTCCCTTCTTTCAACTGGTTTCTCCTATTCATCAGGAGATATTACTCCTCTCTGTGTCAAATCCCTAGGCATTTCCATTTCTTTCAAGATACTCTTCCCTTTTTCATCTTTGGTCAACACTTTGCCACTTCGTAAAGTTACTGCTAAACAATGCCTAGTGTTTGCAGGGTTAGACTTAGTGTTGCTGGGCAAACTACCTTTTTCTCTATTTGACTGGCCCTAAGGAATGCCCCTAATTGGCCTCATGATGTTCTTCATTTCTTCAACATCTCTCTTAGTTCCCTCAAAATCCTGATTCATGCTCTCAAATATTTGACTCAGACCCAACTTTTGTATTGTCTCTTCCCCTACCATCCCACTGTTATGGAGCTGACCGGTAACCAATGTTCTGGGCATTACCCCCATATTTTCCCCTGTTGTAGGTACCTCATCCTGCATTTGGTCTCTATCCTAATGAAATTCCCATACCCGGTTGACCATTTGCATAGCTCAGATTTGCCAGACGGCGAGGACAGTTAATATTTCTATGTTGCCCTTGGCAGATTCCACAAAAATTCACAGTGACTCCAGCTACTTCAATCACAGTATCGATTGGTTCTTGGACGACCACTTCAGCTGCCACAGCCGGTTGCTCTATCTGGACCAGCAATTTCTCAATCATAGCTCACAGTTCTACAATTTTAGCATCTTCTACCGAAGAAACAGCCTTTATCGGAGTTTGTGCTCGACATCTCTCACTAGACCATTTTGAATAAGTTTGTGCCATCCTATCTAAAAATCTCTAACCTCATCCATTGTCATATTGTTTAGACTTCCCCCATCAATAGCATCCACCAAACTCCTTGATGCCAAGGTCAATCCTCTGTAAAAGCATAACAATTCTCTACTCATTCGAAACCATGACTTGGGCATTTTCTTACAAGATTTTGAAACGTCTCCCATGCTGCTGCAAAAGACTCATCCTCGTTTTGCCTAAAACCTTGAATCTCACTTATCATTCTGTTAATTTTGTGAGAGGGGTAATACTTTGCAAAGAACTTTTTCTTAACATCATCAAATGTCCTGATCGACTCAGCTGGTAGAGAGTTAAGCCAACTACTAGCACCATCCCTTCAGGAAAAAGGGAACATCAACCTCCTCATTTGACCTTGAGTGAGATTTGCTATTTTAGTGGTGTTGTAAATGTCCAGAAATGCTTTCAAATGATTATTTGCATCTTCATGATCCTTTCCATGGAAGTTCAACCCATTTAGCACCAAGTTAATGACTGGTGAGGTCACCACATATTCAACGTTACCAGTATCGGCTGCCCTGTTAGCCTCACGAAATATAGGTTCGAAAAAGGACCCGAAAGATGGTCTTGGTTCTTCCGCCATTTCCGCAGTAACCACTTTTTTAGTTACAACTTCTTTAGACTTAGAAGTTTCTGCGTGAGTCTCAATTCCACTGGCCTTGCCTGGCGTTACTACTGTTGCTTTCTTTGACCTTGTTTGCACCATAAACAAGGTCAAATACACAAGGGCTACTGTGCTCTCCGGCAATGGCGCCAAAAAGTGATGTGCTCAAATACAACACTAATAAAAAACTTCTTTTAGCACACTGAAGGACCACAAATCCTATCGTGTAGTAGAGAAGGGTATCGAATCCACAGGGAACACAGAACGCTTGTGTATTAATTTAAACTAAAAACATGCAAGGTGCAAAGATTGAGATGGCTTTAATTTGAACAAACAGAAACAAACTAAATTCAGAAAATAAATTTATGGGATGTTTGGGTGGCGGTTTATTCGCCTTCACTGTCTTCTAGTATTTATCATGCATTGGTTTCACTATCTCTTTTTAGACCTTAGACTTATACGACTGACAATATCCAATCTTTCATATTACACAAGGAAATTGCCAACAAGATCATAAACTTACTCAAGATTCAATTCCTAAAAGAGGAAACTGCCAATATGATAATAAGTTTACTCAAGATTCAATCTCCAACAGTATAATAACCAAATCACCAACAAATCAACCAAGCTCATATCAACTCAAGAAACCATTACACCAGTGTATAATAAATCAAAGGAACTCAGATACACTACACAATTGGAGCATACACAATACAAGAATCAGCTGGCTCACCCTTGCTTATCACGGTTTGTCACCCCGAAATAGCAGAAGTCATACACCAAGTGTTGAGCCATTGGAGCTGCTTTATTAAAGTCCAATGTTGTGTTGTAATTGTTGCAACCACATTGTGACAAATCTGTGAATTACTGAAGTGCCAAAATGAGAAGGAAGTGTACTGTTGGGAGATCAGATCAAGTTACGCGCACATCAGATCAAAGGCTGCACAGATCAGATCAAGTTACGCGCACATCAGATCAAAGGCTGCACAGATCAGATCAAGTTACGCGCACATCAGATCAAAGGTTGCACAGATCAGATCAAGTTACGCGCACATCAGATCAAAGGCCACACAGATCAGATCAAAGGAAGTGAAGATCAGATCAAGTGCAGTGCGCATCAGATCAAAGGCAGTGCGCATCAGATCAAAGGCAGTGCGCATCAGATCAAAGGCAGTGCGTATCAGATCAAAGGAAGTGAAGATCAGATCAAATGCAGTGCGCATCAGATCAAAGGACAGTGCGTATCAGATCAACGGAAGTAAAGATCAGATCAAATTCTCAAGGGATTGCTCAGCAGCTTGGTTTCACAGAAGCAAGGCAAGTCAGCAACAAAACATATTTGCAGCAGAAGAGAACAACTGAAGGCTGGAGAGCTAGAGCAGACACCTAAGAAGCTGAAGTCAAGGACGGCTAGTGAATCACACCTCAAACGCGCGACTCTAAAAGTCTCTCAAAGATTCAGAAGACGCAGGAGCATCATGTTGAAGTATCTAGCAATCCTGTGAGCGAGCAGAAATACAAAAGAATCAAGCAGTGCCCGATCAGAAGAACTGCAGGAGCTACATGGATGGTTCTGAGTTGCTGGACAGAACGTTGTGACATGAAGGCTAACATCAGATCAACCGGAGGCTAACATCAGATCAACTGCAAGCTAACATCAGATCAACCGAAGGCTAACATCAGATCAACTGCAAGCTAACATCAGATCAACCGAAGGCTAACATCAGATCAACTGTAAGCTAACATCAGATCAACCGAAGCGTGACATCAGATCAAATGCCGCGTACATCAGATCAGCTATAAGCTAAGATCAGATCACTTCTGCTGTTTCAAAATATCTAAGACAAGCTACTCGAGAAGTCTGAAGGAGTACAGTCAACAATATGACATGGCAAGCAAGTTGCAACTTAAAAAGGCTGAAAATGGATTATTTGAATCTTGAGCCGCCTTTCGTGTAAGATATGCTGACACACTGCACGTAGGGCACAGTTTTTCTTCTGGGAAAAAGAAAAACCGGGGATATGAGTAGGTGTGGAAGGTACAACAACTGCAGCATGAGGGATAAACCAAAATTGGAAGGAAAAACCCTAGAAGAGGGCAGACACGAGAAGAAAAAGAGAGAAAAAGATGAGCGACAGAAAAGAGGTGTGCTGAACCGAACGAAACCGAGAAAAGGGAGGAGAAAAAGAGTGAGAGCTGAAAAGATGATATGAAAAATACAAGAGAGAAAGAAACAGTCTGCTGCACAAGAAGAAGCTGAAGCATTGGAGAGGCAGAAGTCAAGGAGAAGAAGAAGCTGAGGAGGAGCAGAAAAAGGGAAGACTGAAACTAAGATCAAAGATGATGCAGAATCGGGAGAACTGACCCTGAGATTACAGCTTCAGGTGGTAAGCCTAGAACACTATCAAACGTCTTTCATTAAGTGATTTTGGAAGATATTTGTGTAGAAAAGGCAGTACAATAGAGATTTATATGTTGTTGTTTTAGTTGATGAACTTGTAGAGGTAGTGAACCTCAATGTGATGAGCAGTGAGCTCTTGTTTATGTTGCTTATGGTCAGTGAGGCCAAAGCTGAAGGATTCTGTGATAGTGAAGATTGACAGGAGTGAATCTGTCCGTGGATGTAGATCATTTGATCGAACCACGTAAAAATCCCCCTTGCACATTTACTGCTTTGAGTGTGTCTTGACTGATGTGGTGTTATCAAACTGTAAGCTTGAACAGGGGTGTCATGGTTGTGTAAGTAAACCCTCCTTGAGTGAGTCCATCTAAGCCAAAAACGTGAGTTCAACAATAAGCTCTAACTGAGCTAACATTTGAGAGGGAATCCTTTAGTTGAAAGAAAAATTGATAAAGTGTTGATTCACCCCCCCCTCTCAACACTTGACACGATCCAACAATTGGTATCAGAGCTAGGTTTGCTTTTGTCAAGTGATTGTTGAAACTTAGAACTAGCAGTAGAAATGGAGAATCAAGCAACGACTGTTAAGGGAGTTCCTTATTTCAGTGGCCAAAATTTCCAGTTATGGAAAAAGAGAATGAGTGCTTATCTCTTAGCACAAGGCCTACAAGTACAAAGAGTAGTCCTGCATGGATTTACACCAACCGTAGATGAGGAGAATCCTACAGCTGCAGAAATTAGAAACTTAGAAGCTGATGGAAAGGCAAGGAATGCTCTATATGCAGCTCTGTCAGAAAAAGAGAACTTTAAAGTTATAGACTGTGTTACTGCTCATGAAATATGGATTAAACTGATTAATATTCATGAGGGAGACATCAAGGTTAAGGAGGCAAAATTGCAGGTTCTTAGAAGTAAGTTTGAAGGTCTTAAGATGGGAGAAGGTGAAAACATTGAGGACTTTCTAAACAGAGTTGTTGAATTAGTTAGCTCATTGAGGGGTCTGGGTGAGAGTGTTGGAGATTCCAATATAGTTAAAAAGGTTCTTAGATCCCTACCAGCAAGATATGATTCTAAGGTCTCTGCTATAGAGGAGAGGGACCTAGATAAAGTGACATTGGATGAGCTACAAAGCACCCTTGTAGCATATGAAATGAGGATTTCAAATGCAAAGGAGGAGACGTCAAAGGCAGTCAAGGAGATGGCATTTAAAACAAAACACTCAAGGAAGCTAAAGGAGGAAAGCAGTGAAGATGAAGCAGCAGACAGTGATCTTGAAAGAATGATGGTGCTGATTTCAAGGAGTTTCAGAGGCCAGACTGGAAAGTACAAGGGAAAGTTGCCCTTAAAATGCTTCAATTGTGGCAAAATAGGCCACTTTGCAAGCAAGTGCTTCATGAAGAACAAGAGAACAGAAGATGAGGAAGCTGACAAGCCATCAGACAGGTGGCCTGAGCAGAAAGGAAAGAAGAAGATGAGCTTCAAATCAAGAAAAGGGAAAACTTACAGAAAACGGAGCTACCTGAGCAAGAAGAAAAATGATAGCTCTGAGGAGGATGAAGAGACTGATGTCTCAGACAGTGAAGATGAGTCTGAAGCTGAAGAGGAGACTCTCATGGTGATGAAATCTTCAACTGTTTCATTAAAGGAGGATGCTGAACTAGAGAACCAATCAGCTGATGATGAAGAAGTGGATCTGGAGGAAGAACTGGAGTTTGCATACAACAAGATAGAGGAGCAGAAGAGATTGCACAAGAAGACAATGAAGACAATGAAGGAGATGGAAAAGGTCATCTTGAGCAGTCAAGAAGAAAACTCAATACTGGAGAATAGAGTAACTGAATTGGAGCAGGAACTGATTCTCATGCAAAATGAAGCTGAGGTTCACAAAAATTGTACAAGAGAAAAGATGGAACTTCAAAAGACATGTGAAACCTTGGTAGAAAAGCTAGATGCCACCACTGCCGAACTAGAGGATGCAACAAGAAAGATAGAAGGTCTGCTGTCTCAACAAACTGTGATCAAAGCTGAAGAAATGACTGATGGAACTACTGTAGAATCAAAATTGAAAGGAAAGCTGGAGTTTCAGTCAAGCAAAACTGAGCCTGGTGAATTCTCAAGGAGCAAAGAAGTGGCTGCAAAAACTGAAGAAGCCACAAGGAAGTTAGATGAGTGCCTCAGCAAGCAGAGATCTTATTCAGAAGGGAAGAAAGGTCTTGGTTATGAAGGAGATCAAAAATTAGAAGGACAACCAGCTGCAACAACCAAGAAGACTGTTACCTTTGTCAAAGAAGGTTCAATTTGTGTTGCTGGTGTAAAGGCAGGAACTAGTTTTGTTGATGCTAAGAAGATGGAAATTTCTAATGGATCAAGGAAGTCTACTGAGCAAAATGAAAGACTGCACGAGCTGAGGGGGAGACAATCTATGTATCAAAGAAGCCTGCTCAAAAGTAGAAGGCTGATTGCTGGAGTATGTTTCACCTGTGGAGAATCAGGTCACTATGCAGCAAATTGCTGGAGGAAGGCATTCTGGAGATTTGGAGGAAGAACAATGCAGTCAAGAGGATGGAATAGAAAAGAGTATTATGATCAAAGAAGCCTAAGTACTTCAAGAAGGATCCCTGAAGGTGAAATCAGAAAAGGCCATATCATCCAACCTGGAGAAGTGTATCAGAAATTGAATGTCTGGTGCAGATGCAGATTGCCAAATAAGAGAAGCAAGTGGTCTGAAGGAGTGAATAGCAGGAGAGTCCAGCCACTGCAACAAGCTACAAATAGAAGAAACTTTGCAGCAGGAACAAGAAGAAACCAAGCAGATTACACAAGAAGAAATCAGTCTCTAATGCAGCCACTTAATCTGAGAAACAGATTTCAAATTTTTGAAGGGTTAGAAGAGAATGATCACTGGAGCTGCAGCAGGAGCAATCAGAGATTGAATGAACAGCAAGGCATACCAGCAGCAAGAAAAATTTGGAGGAAGAAGCACAGATTTGAAGAAGCTTGCATTGCTGAAGTTGCACTGAAAACAAAAGCTAAGGAAGCCCAATGGATCATTGACAGTGGGTGCACAAGCCATATGACTGGAGACAAAACTCTACTGAGAAACACAAAAGAAGTTGAAAGAGGGTTTGTCAAGTTTGCAGATAAGAGTGGGTTAAAGATCAAGGCTGTTGGAGAAGCCACCATTGGATCAGAAAAGTTCAAATCTAAGGAGGTGCTGTTTGTAGAAGGGCTGAAGTACAACTTGCTGAGTGTAAGACAACTGTGTGACAATGGTTTCAAAGTAGATTTCTCAAAAAATGGCTGTTTCATCAAAGACTGCAAGACTGGAGAAATCATGGCCAAAGGAATAAGAGACAACAAGGATTTATACCTCATAGATGTGAAGGAAAAGCTGTGCATGCTAAGCAAAATGGATGAAAATACTCTTTGGCATTGCAGGCTTGGACATTTAAATCAAAAGAGCATGAGAAGCCTGGTGAAGTGCAATGCAGTGTTAAACCTCCCTGTACTAAAGAGGGACAACAGCACTTGTGACTCATGCCAAAAAGGGAAATTTGCAAAGCTTTCTCACAAGTCCAAGAAGCATAGAACCTCTAAGCCATTGGAGCTAGTTCACACTGATGTATGTGGACCAATGAAAAGAAAAGGTACAGGTAAAGAGATGTATTTCATTCTTTTTGTGGATGACTTCACTAGGATGATGTGCATCATGCACATGAAGCAAAAGAATGAAGCCTTCAACTGCTTCAAAAGATTTCAAAAACTGGCAGAAAACCAGCATGGAAGGAAGATCAAAGTTTTGAGATCAGATAATGGAGGAGAGTTTACCTCGCAGGAATTTGAAGAATACTTGGAGGAAATGGGAATCAAACATCAAGTCTCAAGTCCTCACACTCCCCAGCAAAATGGAGTTGTAGAGAGGAAAAATAGAAGTGTGATTGAGATGGCAAGAACCATGCTGTTGGAGCACAATACTCCAAAGCACTTCTGGAAGGAAGCCACAATGGCAGCTGTGCATGTACAAAATAGAACCATGTTGAGGCCAAACACTGAAAAGACACCATATGAACTTTGGTATGGTCACAAGCCAAATGTGAAGTACTTTAGAGTTTTTGGCAGCAAATGCTTCATCAAGAACAAGGAGCAGAGCCTTGGAAAATTTGAAGAGAGGGCTGATGAGGGCATTTTCCTTGGTTACTCAAATAAGAGCAAGGCTTACAAGGTTTATAACAAGAGGCTGGATAAGATTATGGAAAGCTATGATGTGAAAGTGGTTGAGGAAGTCAAGATGAAAGCCACTGATCCTGAAAATTTTCTGGATCACTTAGATGACTTAGAGAGCCAAGATGAGGCAGACCTGGAGCTGAAATCAGCTACTGAGGAGACTGATGCAGAAGGATCAGAGACAGAAGTTACAGAAGGCCAGGAAAAAGCAAAAAGAAAGTACAACAAGAGAATTGACAAGATGCCTATCATTGGAGACCCCAAAGCTCCAGTAAGAACAAGAAGGCAACTGAAAAGTATGGTTGCAACTGCCCTACTGTCTCAAGTTGAGCCAAGGTCAATAGAGGAAGCCCTGGAGGACCAGTCATGGCTGCAAGCCATGAATGAAGAGCTGGACCAAATTGAGAAAAACCAAACTTGGGAGCTCGTGGATAGGCCAGCAAACAAAAATGTGATAGGCACAAAATGGGTGTTCAGGAACAAGTTGAATGAGGAAGGAAAGGTTGTAAAGAATAAGGCAAGGCTTGTGTGCAAAGGATACTCTCAAATTGAAGGAGTAGATGTGGATGAAACCTTTGCCCCAGTAGCAAGGCTTGAAGCCATAAGAATGTTTTTGGCAGTGGCTTCAGCAAGGAGTTACAAGGTCTTCCAAATGGATGTTAAATCTGCCTTCTTAAATGGAAATCTGGAAGAAGAAGTGTACATTGAGCAACCGGATGGTTTTCTAGTTTGTGAAGATGAAAATAAGGTGTGCAAGCTCAAAAAGGCACTGTATGGATTAAAACAAGCCCCAAGAGCATGGTACTCAAGGCTGGACAGTTACCTGAAGAATCTGAATTTCAGAAAAAGTTGCATAAATAGCAATCTATATGTCCTTGATGGAAAGGGTGGACAGTTAATAGCCATAGTCTATGTTGATGACATAATATTTGGAGGAGATAAGGAGCAGCTGTGCCATGAATTTGCTAGAAAGATGCAAGAAGAGTTTGAAATGTCCATGATAGGAGAACTGTCATTTTTCCTTGGACTACAGATTCATCAAAAAGCAACTGGAATTTTTATCTCTCAAACCAAGTATACCAAAGAAGTGCTGAAGAAATTTGGTATGACTGATGCTAAGCCAATGTCTACACCCATGGCAACTAACTGCAAGCTGAGCAAGGATGAAAAAGGAGCTGAAGCTGATCAAAGTCTATACAGAAGCATGATAGGAAGCTTATTGTACTTAACAGCAACAAGGCCTGATATTACCTTTGCTGTCTGCCAAGCTGCTAGATACCAGGCAAATCCAAAGAGTTCTCATATGATTGCACTAAAGAGGGTGCTAAGATACTTGCAAGGGACAGTAGATTATGGTCTGTGGTATGCAAGGAAAGGAAGCTTGGGATTAAGAAGCTTCACTGATGCTGATTGGGCAGGAAATGTTGATGACAGGAGATCCACTTCAGGAGGAGTATTCTTTCTTGGTAATAGATGTGTGAGCTGGTTAAGCAAGAAGCAAGAAAGTATAGCCTTAAGCACTGCTGAAGCTGAGTACATAGCAGCAACCAAAGCATGCACTCAAGCTATATGGATGAGATCTGAACTGCAAAATCTTAAAGAAGAAGTTCCCCTGCCACTGATAATTCTTTGTGACAACAAAAGTGCCATTGATTTGTCAAAGAATTCAGTCCAGCACTCGAGAGCCAAACATATAGAAATCAAGTATCACTTCATAAAGGACAAGGTTGAGAAAGGAGAAATTATGCTAGAGTATGTTCCCACAGCTAAACAAATAGCTGATGTAATGACAAAGCCTCTTCCAGCCGAGATGTTTGAAACTTTGAGGATGCAAATGGGAGTGCAGTCCTCCTTCTCATGCTGAATCAGTTGAGCATCCCCAAATCCCTTTGAAATTGGTTGTCAAAGGGGGAGAGATAGCCGCAGCAGCCGGCCAGACGCAGCAGCATTGTCCTTGGGAGAGAAGGAAGTTGGAAAAGCTCTATGCAGGGGGAGCTTACTATAAAGAAGAATAAGGTTCAGGGGGAGCTTACTATAAAGAAGAATAAGGTTCAGGGGGAGCTTAGCACTGAGGTTCAGGGGGAGCTTAGCACTGAGTTGACTGATTGGCTGCAAATGTGGTTGTGGTTGCCAACAATTCCAAAGGGGGAGATTGTTGAGCCATTGGAGCTGCTTTATTAAAGTCCAATGTTGTGTTGTAATTGTTGCAACCACATTGTGACAAATCTGTGAATTACTGAAGTGCCAAAATGAGAAGGAAGTGTACTGTTGGGAGATCAGATCAAGTTACGCGCACATCAGATCAAAGGCTGCACAGATCAGATCAAGTTACGCGCACATCAGATCAAAGGCTGCACAGATCAGATCAAGTTACGCGCACATCAGATCAAAGGTTGCACAGATCAGATCAAGTTACGCGCACATCAGATCAAAGGCCACACAGATCAGATCAAAGGAAGTGAAGATCAGATCAAGTGCAGTGCGCATCAGATCAAAGGCAGTGCGCATCAGATCAAAGGCAGTGCGCATCAGATCAAAGGCAGTGCGTATCAGATCAAAGGAAGTGAAGATCAGATCAAATGCAGTGCGCATCAGATCAAAGGACAGTGCGTATCAGATCAACGGAAGTAAAGATCAGATCAAATTCTCAAGGGATTGCTCAGCAGCTTGGTTTCACAGAAGCAAGGCAAGTCAGCAACAAAACATATTTGCAGCAGAAGAGAACAACTGAAGGCTGGAGAGCTAGAGCAGACACCTAAGAAGCTGAAGTCAAGGACGGCTAGTGAATCACACCTCAAACGCGCGACTCTAAAAGTCTCTCAAAGATTCAGAAGACGCAGGAGCATCATGTTGAAGTATCTAGCAATCCTGTGAGCGAGCAGAAATACAAAAGAATCAAGCAGTGCCCGATCAGAAGAACTGCAGGAGCTACATGGATGGTTCTGAGTTGCTGGACAGAACGTTGTGAAATGAAGGCTAACATCAGATCAACCGGAGGCTAACATCAGATCAACTGCAAGCTAACATCAGATCAACCGAAGGCTAACATCAGATCAACTGCAAGCTAACATCAGATCAACCGAAGGCTAACATCAGATCAACTGTAAGCTAACATCAGATCAACCGAAGCGTGACATCAGATCAAATGCCGCGTACATCAGATCAGCTATAAGCTAAGATCAGATCACTTCTGCTGTTTCAAAATATCTAAGACAAGCTACTCGAGAAGTCTGAAGGAGTACAGTCAACAATATGACATGGCAAGCAAGTTGCAACTTAAAAAGGCTGAAAATGGATTATTTGAATCTTGAGCCGCCTTTCGTGTAAGATATGCTGACACACTGCACGTAGGGCACAGTTTTTCTTCTGGGAAAAAGAAAAACCGGGGATATGAGTAGGTGTGGAAGGTACAACAACTGCAGCATGAGGGATAAACCAAAATTGGAAGGAAAAACCCTAGAAGAGGGCAGACACGAGAAGAAAAAGAGAGAAAAAGATGAGCGACAGAAAAGAGGTGTGCTGAACCGAACGAAACCGAGAAAAGGGAGGAGAAAAAGAGTGAGAGCTGAAAAGATGATATGAAAAATACAAGAGAGAAAGAAACAGTCTGCTGCACAAGAAGAAGCTGAAGCATTGGAGAGGCAGAAGTCAAGGAGAAGAAGAAGCTGAGGAGGAGCAGAAAAAGGGAAGACTGAAACTAAGATCAAAGATGATGCAGAATCGGGAGAACTGACCCTGAGATTACAGCTTCAGGTGGTAAGCCTAGAACACTATCAAACGTCTTTCATTAAGTGATTTTGGAAGATATTTGTGTAGAAAAGGCAGTACAATAGAGATTTATATGTTGTTGTTTTAGTTGATGAACTTGTAGAGGTAGTGAACCTCAATGTGATGAGCAGTGAGCTCTTGTTTATGTTGCTTATGGTCAGTGAGGCCAAAGCTGAAGGATTCTGTGATAGTGAAGATTGACAGGAGTGAATCTGTCCGTGGATGTAGATCATTTGATCGAACCACGTAAAAATCCCCCTTGCACATTTACTGCTTTGAGTGTGTCTTGACTGATGTGGTGTTATCAAACTGTAAGCTTGAACAGGGGTGTCATGGTTGTGTAAGTAAACCCTCCTTGAGTGAGTCCATCTAAGCCAAAAACGTGAGTTCAACAATAAGCTCTAACTGAGCTAACATTTGAGAGGGAATCCTTTAGTTGAAAGAAAAATTGATAAAGTGTTGATTCACCCCCCCCTCTCAACACTTGACACGATCCAACACCAAGTTGAAGAAATGGAACTACAGAACAGCTCCAGCAAGTGCAGATGCACTGATTCTACCTAGAATCGCCAGATCTGGGATTAAACCGCCATGAATTGCTTAGAACCGCATGGTTCTAAGCTGAATCCCCATCTTCAAATGAAACCCCAGCTACCCGATGAACAAGCAAAGGAGTCGGCTCCAAATGGAAGAGAACGAAGCAAAAGTTACCAACAGGATTTGTCTCACACAATATATAGTATTATAGCATTCTAGGTTGCAATTAACTTAAAGCAACAGGGGTACAACAGTCTTTTCAGCACATCTAAAATGACTAATTTAGTCCAAAAATCTCCAGCTTGCCCAAATTCATCAATTCAACACTTTATGACCTTATTTTAGGTAGACAAGTGATAAAACCGAACCTGAGCCTGTATTTTCAGCAAAGCACATTATAAGTTTGAAGAGTACTAAAGAGTGATCAAAACTCTATCTAAATATAATGAACTTATGTGGAAAATGCTATGAAAATTGATGTAAATTAGGGTTACATGAGGCGCCATTATGCGGAAAAATCTTTACTTCCGACGAGCAGCCCGACACCTCTGATAAACTTATGGCGAGCATGAAAGAATGCCCAAGAAACGGGAAATTACCAGTGGCTTCATTCAGATGGGACGGTTCCCACAATAAAAACAATAGAAAAAAAAGCAAAAAGGGGAAGGACCCCGATCAGTCAGGGAAAGTTTGGAGATCGGGAGGAAATTTGGCGTGATTTGGTTGTTTTTGCTGGGAGGAATAAGATCAAGGTTTCAATTAACTAATGAGTTGGAACTGATGCCAATATATTATTTTTATTCGATGAAGGAGTTTGGTATTGAACCAGTAAGGATTACTATATGGTTGATTTACTTGGTAGAGCTGCACTCCTCGATGAAGCAATTAATTTAATTGAAACAATGCCTACACCTCTGATAGTGTGGTATGGGGTTCTCTTCTTGCTGCATGTAAAGTTCATGGAAATATTGACTTGGGTATATTTTTTGCTGAGAGGCTTCTTGAGCTGGATCCTAATAATTCTGGGTCTTATGTTCTTCTTTCGAACATGTATGCTCAACTTCAGCGGTGGATAGATGTTAAAAAACTCCAAACAAGTATGAGACAACAAGGAGTTGTTAAGTAGTTGATATAAATTCTTTAAATAGTGATATAAACTCTACATGAAATATGATATAATTATAGTGAAACTCATATTAAAAAAATTATTAATGAAAAGAAATGACATATGATATAAATTGATGTTTTATTTGATATAAATCTCTATTCTTATTTATAGAAACTCTACTGAAACGATTTTTCTAATACAATATACTATTCTACATTATATAAAGAGTGAATTCAAAAATAGATCATTTTACTTTGCTGAAATTCAATTTTGGTCACTATCTTTTAAGAATTCTATCTAAAATCATCACCTTTTCAATTTTGTTCAAATTTTGGTCATTCTGGTAAATAGCTCAGTTAATATACTAACGGAGCCATTTTTATGAGGGTATTGCTGTCTTTTCCCCCTCCATCTCCATCACCATCATCCATAGAATCCATTTTCCCCTCTCTCCTCTCTCCTTTTTCTTCTTATGGCCGCAGTTGCTGATGATATATGCTTATGAAGCATGAATCATAGATCAAACACCAAATCCAGAAGAAGCTCTTGACCGCAACATATTCGACTCTTGAAAGAGAAGGGAAAAGAGAGAATGTTGCTTGCATCTTTCCAGTATATTTCACTCAAGCCTCAAAACAGTGATTAAAAAAGTAAAATGATCAGATCTTTGTTCTTAACTACTCGCTCCAACACTTCTAGTCTTCATTCTTATCATCATCTTTCTCATCACTGCCACTCTCATCATAAAGCTGCAATTTTTTTTCCTTGTTTATTTGGCTTTTGGAAATTCCTGGTTTTGCTGCTTTTGCTTATCCCATCAAGTTGGGAAAAATTTGTTCGGTTCTGCTTCGGTGTTTTTTTTAATTACCGCCAGTAAAAATTTTTGGCCTTTGCTGGTTTTGTTCGGTCTCCACGGGAATTAAGGATCGAGTTTTCTTCTTCGTCGTCCGGCTCCGGTGAAACCATATTGGTTTTGTTGTTTTTATTTTTGGAAAATTCCTTGGCTGTTCGGATTTTGGCTTTACTGTCGCCGCCCACCCCCGCCATAAAGTTTTCTTTTCGTTCTGATTTCGCTTTTCCGTTTATGTCCATGTAACTTTATTATTATCTTATATAATGTTGATGTGTTGCAAGTTTTTTAAGTGTTTCTTGTTAGTCCAATTTCACATGGCTATATTTGATCCCTAAGATCTCGAATTTGGACAGTGTTCATAGATCATGTAAAACCTTGATATCCTATCATATGCATTAAAAATTTTTAACGAACAAAGAACATTGTGTGCAAGTCTGTCTTGTATTGATCTCCAGTAGGTGGCTTTATACAATGTACATGGAGTGTCCTATTTCTTGTAGGAAACAATTATAATCTAACTATCATATTTATGTCACCGTAATTAATTGCTGATTGGAGTTGCTATAATTACATGACCATAATCACGTACTGATGATTCTGCTTGATTAGAATTACTATACTTACAACACCCCCCCCTCAAGTTGGAGCATGAAGGTCACGTATGCCCAACTTGCGTAGAAATCCATAAATGGAAGTATGACCAAGAGGCTTGGTGAAGATATCCGCCAATTGATTTTGAGAAGAAACATGTGTTGGAGATAGAAGTCCTTGAGTAATGGTCTCACGAGCAAAATGACAGTCAATTTCAATGTGTTTGGTTCGTTTGTGGAAAACTGGATTTGCTGCAATGTGTAATGCCGATTGACTGTCACAATATAAGCGAGCTGGCAAAGTGTGTGAAAGACCAAAGTCCGCAAGCAAACCCTTAAGCCATTTAAGCTCAGATGTAACTGCTGTCATAGCTTGATACTCCGCTTCAGCAGAAGACCTGGAAACTGTAGGTTGCTTCTTTGTGCACCAAGACAAAAGAGAAGAGCCTAACTAGATAAGCCATCCGGTAAGAGAACGCCGAGTCGTAGGACAACCGGCCCAATCAGTATCACACCAACCTATGAGCCGTAAATCTGAATCAACAGTAAGAAAAATACCCCGACCTGGACTACCTTTGAGATATCGAACGACCCGAAGAGCTGCATTCCAATGATGCTGTAGAGGATGCTGCGTAAATTGAGACAGAACATGAACAACATAGGATAAATCAGGACGAGTTACTGTAAGGTAGATGAGACATCCAACGAGCCGGCGATAAGCCTCAAGATTCGGCAAAGCTGTACCATGAATAAGAGCAAGCTGATGGTTCTGCTCTATGGGTAAGAGAGCAGGCTTGCAGCCGAGCAGACCTGCTTCAGAGACAATATCCAGCGCATACTTACGCTGGCACAAAGAGAGACCTGTAGCAGAACGAGCAACCTCTAAACCCAAAAAATACTTGAGAGGACCCAACTCCTTCATATAAAAACAGGAGCTTAAATATTGCTTGAAAGCCACGATGGCATTATGATCATTACCCGAAATAATCAGGTTATCAACATAGACTAAGACATGCAGACAAACATTATTCTTGCGAAAGGTGAATAGAGAGTAGTCATGATAAGATTGGCAAAAACCATACTGTTTCAAAGATGCAGCTAATTTGGCAAACCAACAGCGGGGGGCCTGTTTGAGGCAATACAGAGAGCGGCGGAGAAGACAAACCTTACCCGAACCTGGTGAGCGAAAGCCCGGGGGAAGTTTCATGTAAACTTCATCTGTAAGATCACCATGAAAAAAGGCGTTGTGAACGTCCATCTGATGAAGTTCCCAACGCAAGGCAGAAGCAACTGCTAAAAAAGTACAGACAGTGACCATTTTAGCCACCGGAGCAAAAGTCTCAGTATAGTCAATGCCTTCAATTTGATTATTGCCAAGGATGACAAGACAAGCCTTATAACGCTCAATGGACCCGTCTGACTTGTGCTTAATTTTGAAGATCCATTTGCATCCAATTGTCCGCTTGTCAGGAGGAAGATCAACAATTTCCCAAGTCTTATTAGTTTCTAAAGCAGAAATTTCCAATTGCATGGCCGCCCGCCAACATTCATGACCCACTGCTTCACTAAAGATTGAGGCTCAGTCGCAGAAGTAATAGCTGCGAGAAAAGTACGATGACCGGAAGAAAAATTATTGCAGTTGATATATCTAGACAAAGAATAAGGAGTACCTGCAGAAGATGACAGGACAGGTGAAGCAGTTTGTGAGCTGGGGGGCTAATAGTAGAGTGCACAAAATTCCGGAGTCGAGTAGATGGCTGCCGCTGACGAAGCCCGCGACCAAGGGGCTCGGGAGAAGGCGAAGCCAGGGAAGAGGGCGGCTAAGTTTCAGGAGGCGATGGGGAAATGCAAAGGTCATTATCACCCTCATCAAACCAGAGTGGAGACTGATTTTCAAGAGGAGGTGAGTAGGACACTGAACCAATACCAGGAAAATCTGACTCGCAAAACACAACATCGCGAGAAACAAAAAGCTGAGCTGATTCCAAATCATATAAGCACCAGCCTTTAGTGCCAAATTGATAGCCAACAAACAAACATTTCCTTGATCGACTAGCAAATTCATCACCGCTATGATTTTGATTGCGCGCATAACATAAGCACCCAAAAACTCGAATATGCTTGAGAGACAGAGCTTTACCATAAAGTTTTTCAAAGGCTGTAACATTATTCAGAACTCTAGAAGGGGTTCTATTTATCAAGTAAGCAGCAGTTAAAATACAGTGCCCCCAAAAATCACTTGGCAGTTGGGATTGAAACCGTAGAGCACGAGCAACATTAAGAAGATGTTGATGTTTACGCTCAACTCGACCATTTTACTGAGGAGTACCCACACAGGAGGTTTTATGCAAAATGCCATTTTCTTGAAAATAAGACTTTAATCCAAAAAATTTTGTGTCATTATCTCTACGTACCACCTTGACTAAACAATCAAATTGACGTTTAACCATAGAGAAAAAATTCCGAAACGTGACTGACACGTGAGTCTTATCATTTAATAAGTAAACCCACGTGGCATGACTGAAGACGTCCACAATCGTTAAGAAATACTTAGCACCACAGATGGCGGGAGACCGATATGGACCCCACAAGTCACAGTGAATTAAATCAAAAATACCTTTATTAACAGATTGACTAGTAGGAAAAACTTATCGAGCATGCTTAGAGCGAAGACAAATATCGCATGCCTTATTGAATTTTAACAAATCTGACTCTGAAACATGAAAGCCAGGAAGGCGGGCAGTGGTAGAAACTGATGGATGACCAAACCGACGGTGTCATAGATCCAGAGAAGCTTCTGAAGAAACCGCAACAACCAATGCAGGAGCCTTTCCCCGAAAAAAGTATAGCCCCCCAGACTGTTCACCCGTGCCAATCGTCTTCTTCGAAATACGGTCATGAATAACACAAACAGAACCACTAAAATGAGCTGTTAAATCAGAACGGCATAATAGTTATGACAGGTTGCAGCACAACTGTGGGACATACAACACATCATAAAGAATAATATGAGAACTAAGATGAACTGTGTCAGTTCTCGAGGCGGACGTGACTGACCCATCCGGTAGTTGTACCGGACGAGAAGGAATAGAACGTATATTGGTAAGAAAATGCAAACGCCCTGTCATATGGTGTGATGCTCCACAATCAAACTCCCTGTCAATTAGTGCAGAACAAATTTCTGTTTCGACCACGGCCACGCCCGTGACCGCGACCCCGCCCTGCGCCACCTGTTCCGGCCTGAACAGTAAAGGCCACTGTTTCATGAACACCGGCCCCAGAAACCAATTTTGAGGCAGAAGTGCGAAGCCGTTCTTCCTGAATTAAAAGAGAATATACTCGTGCCAATGACGGAAGAGGATCATTGGACAGAATATTGGAACGAAGAGATCCATACATATCAGCATCAAGACCAAGTAAAAATTGATGCACATGATCCAATTCGATATAAGCAGCCAAAGATGATGACATTTTCATCTTACATGCATCACACAAGTCTGTGACAGAAGGGAAATCCGATTCACCCATTGCTTCCCATAAGCACTGTAATTTGCCAAAATAAGTAGTGATTAAAAGACCTTGTTGTTTGCAATTAGCAAGATCAAATTTCAGTTGTTGGATGCGAGAGCCAGTCACCACCTAAAATCTTTGCGAGATATGATTCCAGAGATCCACTACAACTTCATGATATGGAATGGTTGAACGTAACGCTGGATCGATAGAATTTAGAATCCATGAGACCATCAATGATTGTATTGTCCACCAATCATCCAGGTTTGCAGCCTTCTTGGGTAGTCGAATAGAACCATCCAAGAATCCTAACTTTTTCTGTCCTCGCAAAGCAACTCGGATTGCTCGTGACCATTCTTCGTAGTTGGACTCCCCTTTCAATTGTACCAGTGTAATAAGAAGTCCCGAGGTGTCATTAGGATGAATGTCATACGGAGAAAGAGTCCGATGAGAACCAATATCATCCTCATCAGAACTCGTGGATGACGGATCGACTGCAGCCATGTCTTCACCACAAATCTGATGAAGTTGCGGGGGAAAAAATATTGTAAAGAAATATTAAACTAAAAAGGAACTTTGCTCTGATACCAAAACGAACAAAGAACATTGTGTGCAAGTTTGTCTTGTATTGATCTCCAGTAGGTGGCTTTATACAATGTACATGGACTGTCCTATTTCTAGTAGGATACAATTATAATCTAACTACCATATTTATGTCACCGTAATTACTTGCTGATTGGAGTTGCTATAATTACATGGCCATAATCACGTACTGATGATTATGCTTGATTAGAATTACTATACTTACAACACTTTTGGTTCGGATGCAACTTTGGGATTTTGGCTTTCACGCTCATTGTTTACCGCTTCGATATTCTGGTTCCGACTTTGAACGGTCATCTTCGGTAGTCGCCTTTTTCCGTTGGTCTTTGTTTTTCGCTGCTACTTCCGTCGTCGTTGTTCGCCGTTTTTGGCTTCGCAGTGGATGCGTCGACATGGTGGTAGTGGTAAAGACGAAGAGGAGATGGATGGCCTTTGCAGAAAGGGAAATTAAAAAATGCGTGGACGTGTTCAAACTTTACAACACATTCCTATTTTACCCTCAAGGATCAGTTAGTATATAATAGGACTACGAGTAAATGGGGGCTCGTACACCTAGAAGCAAAAAAATTAGAGTTGCCCATTTGTTTGAACCCCACGCGCCTCTTTTATAATATAACCAACAACAGCTACTCCCCCGTCCCCAAAACCCTAATCTCTTTATCTTTCTCTCTATATTTTCTCTCTCTAACGGTTTCTCTCCCCCAAACACTCTTCCCTTGCAGCTTCTTGCTGTCAATTCTGGCTATTCCGGCCAGAATTTTTAAGATCTCTCACCGCAAAATACTCCCCACCTCTCAAGCTTCGAAATCCATGCCATTTTCTACCATTTTTCTGTTTCTTGGGTTTGGGAAAACCCTAAATCAGCCATGAAAATGAAAGAAAAACTAGGGTTTTATAGATCTGAGGTAGGGGATTCGTTTGGTTGTGTTTGCAGCCCATGAAGATGAAAGAAAAACTAGGATTTTAGCAAAAAGGTATATTTTTTTATGTAAAATCATATGTTTTTGCTGGTTTGTTGGTGTAAAATGTTGTAACTGTTGTTTATTGGTGTAAACTGTAGGAGTAAAATGCTCAGATGCTTCAGCCAGTCAAGAGGTGGCTTATGTAGAGTGTTGAATGTTTGTGTAAAGTACTATTGGCTTATGTAAACTACTGATTCTTTGGTCAAAATGCGGTTTATTGGTGTAAAATATTGTTTTCTGGTTCAAAGTGGTCTTTGTTAGTGTAAAAACATCGTTCTGATTCGTTTGTGGAAAGTGCTGGTTGTTTATGTAAATTGGTAAATGTTTATATAAAGTACTGTTGGCTTATGTAAACTACTGATTCTTTGGGCAATATGCTGTTTCTTTGGTCAAAATACTCTTTTCTGGTTCAAAGTGGTCTCTGTTAGTGTAAAAACATCGTTCTGATTCGTTTGTGTAAAGTATTGGTTGTTTATGTAAAGTGCTGAATGTTTATGTAAAGTACTGTTGGCTTATGTAAACTACTGATTCTTTGGTCAAAATGTTGTTTCTTTGTGTAAAATACTTTTTTCTGGTTCAAAGTGGTATTTGTTAGTGTAAAAACATCGTTCTGATTAGTGCTGGTTATTTATGTAAAGTGCTGAATGTTTGTGTAAAGTACTGTTGGCTTATGTAAACTATTGATTCTTTTGTCCAAATGTTGTTTCTTGGTGTAAAATAATATTTTCTGGTTGAAAGTGGTCTTTGTTAGTGTAAAAACATCGTTCTGATTCGTTTGTGTAAAGTGCTGGTTGCTTATGTAAAGTGCTGAATATTTGTGTAAACTACTGTTGGCTTATGTAAACTACTGATTCTTTGGTCAAAATGTTGTTTCTTGGTGTAAAATACTTTTTTTCTGGTTCAAAGTGGTCTTTGTTAGTGTAAAAACATCGTTCTGATTCGTTTGTGTAAAGTGCTGAATGTTTATGTGAAGTACTGTTGGCTTATGTAAACTACTGATTCTTTGGTCAAAATGCTCTTTCTTGGTGTAAAATAATGTTTTCTTGTTCAAAGTGGTCTTTGTTAGTGTAAAAACATTCTGATTCGTTTGTGTAAAGTGTTGGTTGTTTATGTAAAGTGTTGAATGTTTGTGTAAAGTACTGTTGGCTTATCTAAACTACTAATTGTTTGGTCAAAATTCTGTTTCTTGGTGTAAAATAATGTTTTCTGGTTAAAAGTGGTATTTGTTAGTGTAAAAACATCGTTCTGATTCGTTTGTGTAATGACAGTCCACCACGTCTCAGAACAACTAGCACCACATCAAAAACAACTAGCACCACGTCCAAAAACGTCTACATCCATGTGTATGAATTTAAACTGATTTTTTTCACAAAGACAGTCCACCACGTCTGAGAACAACTAGCACCACGTAAAAAACAACTAGCACCTCGTCCAGAATCGTCTACATCCATGCGTGTGAATTTAAGCTATTTTTTCACAAAGACAACTAGCACTACGTCTCAGAACAACTAGCACCACGTCAAAAACAACTAGCACCACGTCCAGAAACGTCTTCATCCATGCGTGCGAATTTAAACTGATTTTTTTAGCAAAGACAGTCCACCACGTCTCAGAACAACTAGCACTATGTCAAAAACAATTAGCACCACGTCCAGAAACGTCTACATCCATGCTTGTGAATTTAAACTGATTTTTTTCACAAAGACAACTAGCACCACGTCTCAGAACAACTAGCACCACGTCAAAAACAACTAGCACCATGTCCAGAAATGTCTTCATCCATGCGTGTGAATTTAAAGTGATTTTTTTCACAAAGAGAGTCCACCACCTCTCAAAACAACAAGCACAACGTCCATAAACATCTACATCCATGCATGTGAATTTAAGCTATTTTTTTCACAAAGACAACTAGCACCATGTCTCAGAACAACTAGCACCAGTCCAGAAATGTCTACATCCATACGTGTGAATTTAAACTGATTTTTTTCACAAACACAACTAGCACCACGTCTCAGAACAACTAGCACCACGTCAAAAACAACTAGCACCACGTCCAGAAACGTCTCCATCCATTCGTGTGAATTTAAACTGAATTTTTTCACAAAGACAGTCTACCACGTCTAAGAACAACTAGCACCACGTCAAAAATAACTAGCACCACGTCCAGAAATGTCTACATCAATGTGTGTGAATTTAAACTGATTTTTTTTACAAAGACAGTCCACCACGTTTCAGAACAACTAGCACCACATCATAAATAACTACCACACCACGTATACATCCAAACCTATGAATTTTAGCTGAATTTTTCATAGAACATAGTCTACCACGTCTTACTACGTCCAAAAAACCTAGAACCATGTCCAGCTACGTCCCGCTACGTCTCGATACGTCCTATAACACCTTCTACCACGTCCAGTAGTGGGGAGGAATCAGAAGCAACCCATTTCACATGAAAGTGTCAATACCTTACAGAAAACATTTATATATCATATTTTAGAGTAATAGAACATTATTTGAATAAGAAAACACGAATGTAACATCATTAATACACTACCCAACATCAAATCATGAAAATAAGGTTCCGTAAATTCATCAAATGCAGTTCATACTTTATGATGTAGTGATTTTTTAAGAAGAATAAGTTATTTTTGAAAAAGAAGAAGAGATTTTTGAAGAGGAAGAAGTGAACTGGCAGTTTACATAAAGGCAGGCTACATAAACTTTTATGTAAACTGCCAGTTTACATAAAGGCAGTTTACATAAACTTTTACATAAACTGCCAGTTTACATAAAAGTTTTGTAAAGTGGCGTGAAAATTCAAACAAATGAGGCGCCTGAGGAGTGAGAGGAAGAGAGAAACCAAGGACAGATGGGGACAGGCGCATTTAATACGCATTAAATGCGGCTGGCCCATATCTTTTGTGTTTTTTTGACAAAAAACCCAGTTTTTACCCGGTTTTAGCCCAATAAACTCAGTTTTTTTTAAAAAAATCGGATAGGAGTATATCTCCTTATTTACACCTAGTCCTATAATATAATTTGTCCAAAAAGTAAGGCCGTAGTGACTAAAAGTTGAACAAAAATGAAAAGTTTGTGATTTCAAATAGAATTTTAAAAGATAGTGACCAAAACTTGAATTTCAGCAAAATAAGGGGACATTTTTTGGAATTCACTCTTATATAAACCTATGTTATATATTATATAAAGTGAGATTTTACTTGATATAAACTCGCCGTTGATATAAATTCTTGTTATATTTATATAAACACATGTATTCGATGATATAAACTCGTATTTTGAATTATATTATCAAATATTTACTCTTTGTATTTACCTATAAAATTCATAAAACAATTGTACACATGATATAGCCCCTTGTTATATTGATATAAACACATGCTCCATATGATATAAACTAATGTTCTACTTGATATAAACTCTTGTCTCAAATGATATAATCGTCTTTCCTTTATGTATACATGTACATATAAAATTTAATGAAATCATGATATAAACTCATGTTTTGACTGATATAATCAAATATTTACTTTATATATATACAAAAACTCAAAAAAAAACTTCATAAAATTAAAAATTTGATACAATCTCATATTTTAACTTAATTAAATAATTTTAAAATTTTAATTAAAAAAGTGTAATTTATAAAAAATAAATTTTTTTAATTTTGAAATAAAATAAATAAATAAAATTTATATTCAAATAAAAACTGAAAAAAATAAAGGCAAAAAAAGAAGAGAAATGAGACTATTAATTAAAAAATGATAAAACAAAAAGAAACCAGTGCAAAGTAGTTAGTATTTGAATTGTAAAGCAATTAAACCAAAAAGCAAATGCAGCCACCAATGAGACGCGCGCGTGGAGTTTGCTACTGGAGAAAAAGTCAATAAATTGCTACTAAAGTTAAAAATCAGTACAAAAAAATTAGTTGTACTACTATAGTAGTACTATATAAATTGCCCTAATCTAATAAGATTCTTAATTTTATCCTAAATCAAAATAAAAACTTATCAAATAAAAAAATCAGAAAAATCTTTTTCTGAAATTTTAAGGGGCGATTCCATAACTAATCCATAATTCTGGGCTTAGGATTTTGAAGCAACAAAACTGCTGGGGCTGTTTTATAATTTTTAAAAATTTAAAATTTTGGCATCTAGGGTTTCAGGGCTGCGGTAGGGGCAAATTAGTAATTTCACCCCCTAGGGCTTCAGCCACCCGCTGCCAGCCTTCCGGTCGTCTTTCCCGGCAACATTCCCGATTCTGACCAGAATCCAGATAAACGAAGTTCATCTCTTCTGGCCATGGAAATGCCGCGAAATCCACCGGGATTTCTTCGCAAAGTAAACCCGAGGTGTCCAACGCACGATTCACCGGCGAAATCCCAAAATCCAAAACGAAACCCAATTCGAAGAGGAATCGTGGCGGCCCCTTTTCTGATGAATCAACCGGAAAAACCAAAACCAAGAAAAGCCCAGCGAAATCCCAAAAAAACCCTTTTTCAATATACAAAAATTATCAGAATCATCCCGGTTTCAAACCCAAACCCCAAAACTCGTTTTTCGTATCCCTTTTTCCGATCAAAATCGAACCAAAAAACAAAACCCTTATTTTCTGTTCAAATCGTTTTTTCGGCAACAATAATTTTTCAAAACCTAGAAACTTTAATCCGTTTTGAGAAACGATTTCAGAACCCATCGCAACGGAAACATTTTTGAGATAAAAGAAAAACAAAAACAAAACGTTTTGAAGCTAGAAAATGAAAACCCAGTGATCCCCGGTTTTTCGGCGAAGTTCTGGCCAGCCTGAACTATTCCGGCCGGTCAGCTTCAACCCAGTCCGGTGGATCTTCATGTTTTTCCAAGAAAAAAATATTGTATTTCCAGACATAGTTTTCAAAGAAAGATATTTTCTTTTCCTTTTGATTAAAATCCATACGCAATCAGAATCAATTTATAATTAAAATAAAAAATTTTGCATTTTAATCAAATTCAATCTTAATTAACACTCAAATTTTAGAGCCTAACTCTGGTACCACTATTAGGATTTAAGGTATGCTTTTCAAAATTTTCGCGGCGGATTTATGCCTAATCTGATTTTAGTGTTAATTAACCTACGTTCAAAGGATATAAAACATACCCTTGAAGCATAATCGGTTGCCGCGTCTGGATCCTAGTTTGATGTTAGTCCAGATCCTTCTGCTCCGATTCCGTTGATCACCACCAAAAGTTATTTCTTTGAAGAATCTCTCTACTCTCAAGCACCGGAGCTCTCATAGAATTGGTGCTAGCCTATTCTATCATGCAGAGAAAATATTTGGGAATATTTGGTTTTTTGTTTTTCTCAAAACCCGTGTCTTTCTGATTCAGTATATTCCTAGGATATATAACGTCAGATACCACAAAATCAGTAAAAGATAAATATTCTTAATTTTAGAATATTATCTTTTTTATTGATTTGGATTTAACTAAAACCATAGATCAACCCAGCGACCCATGGATCAGGCTGAGGCATCAAGAACCTCAATTGCAATTAGGTCCATTGATTTATCAGCCTTTCCCAATTATTCATAGGATACTTAATTAACTCTTAATTAAAACCACATAACTTTTTAATAATATTTAATTAAACTTTAATTAAATATTATTTATATAAGTATAACAATTACACTTATTGCAGGCAAGAATATTTGTTTTGTATCATCGAACTCTCTTATGTGCGATCCTGTAGGCCCATTCTAAATTGACAATAGATAACTCAATCCAATTGATTAATCTATAAGTCATTAGTGGTCTCTAGCAAGACATAATGACTACCCAATTCAGAACGGAGGGTCGAATGGTGATTCAACACAATCTTTCGAGCATACTACGTACGATCCTCTACATTTATATCCCTTTTAGCATCAGACATAGAACCATCATGCTTATTTAGCTAAACATTTACTTGATTTCTTAGTGACATTGAATTTCATCAGCAAATGATAACACTTATCATTTCTTGGGCACAACCATGCACTTCTCAGTTCACTATCAAGTGGCCAAGATATCATCTCTCACTTAAGAGAAACTTGTAGTCCCATCACTTCACTCACATACCTTAGCATGATTCATAGCATATCCAATTATACCTGTACTTGGCAACCTATTACGGCCCCATTAGGCGTATGTCAAAGCACACTACAATTCACCTAAGACCGTGTAGTGATTTCTGGTCTAAGGATCCTCGTACGAGTACTACTCAAAAGAATCACTCATTATCTAAGCAATCCATGGAGTGTTTTTTTTAGGGATCGATTTCATGAATTCAAACATGTAAAAGAATATTACATTCATGAAATTAACTCATCTGATAAAACATCAATAAAATGACAAATGTCTATTTACATATATAGCCCTTAAAAGGGCACTTACACCAATATTTACAAAGGGACTTGGCCATTAAGAAAGGTTTTTGAGGGCTAATTTTGGCAAAATACAATTTGAAACATGCCAAGGGTAATTTGGAACATTCAGCATCATTCTCCAGGAGACGGCGAGGCGTGGCACCGAGGTTGGCGGTGTACAAGCGCCAGAGCCTGTAGGTCGCCGGTCTTGGTGTCTTCAGCTCTTTATGCTTTTCCCAAATTCTTCTCTTTAAGCTCCATTTCTTCGTGTTTTCTTCTTTTTTCCAGGAAAAGTCTTTAAGTTTCTTCCAAAATCTCCAACATAGCTTTTTACTACGAGATCATGCAAATCCAACTATAAATGCATTGAAAGCTCATAAAATATATCATAATCATTGAAAAATAACTACAAGTAAGCTAAATGTGCATAATTTTAGGTCATAAAAAGGTATGTTTTGGAGTCACGTCAGTAACCATGAAATGAAGTTGACGTGCTCTTGTCGCTATATAAGTTTTTGGCGAACACTTCAAAATGAATTTATAAATAAACAAAAAAAAATGCTAAAACTATAGTACTTAAGGTTTCGTTCCCATACGATAGTTGTCTTGCTTGATAAAATTGTTGGGCTCGAGTCCTTATTTACCAAGGTTCTAGTAGTTTCTAGTCTAAAAATCTAACAAAACAAATGGATAGATGAGTAATTGCAAGTAAATCATGCAAGTGATAAAACAAAATAAAAAGATAACAAAGGGATAAAAGGCGGAAAAATCACACCACAACAAGATCAAGGGAGCTATTGGTAATGGAAATCAAGCAATTCACTAATCATATCGATAATGCCTCTCATTACCTTCTTATAAGGACAAAAATAGCAAATAATAGAATAGGGTCATCAATCCTACCTACTATCTGTTGGGTTTGAATACTAAAGCTTTGCTTGTATTATATATCGATTGAATTTTTTTGTTAAATTGTTTATGTGTTTACATATGTCGTCCATTTATATTAAGTAATTAGATGATGAGGTGTCTGGTGTGACACAGTAGATCTCATCATTGGTTAAAAGACAAAATATATAACTGTGGTTTGTAATCGAGACAGTTTGGACACACTATCAGTTTAGGTTATTATGTGATTCGGAAATTAGTTTGTCTAGACTAATTGAATAATATAGATATGCTCAGGGCATATTAAACTTGACCATTTATGATGAATTATCTTATACTGATTTAATAGACTATTCGTTCCTAGTATTCTATCTTTTAATCCCTAGACTTGAGCAGGCATGATGATTAGACATAGTGTACTTTGATCTGCCAAATAGTGAGGTCATTTGTGACCAATAGTCTCGGTGGGTTGGGTGCGCATGTTTAGTTGTTTGGTGTGTTGTTACTTGTCGAAAGGACTTATGTTCGGTATAGTAAAAAGGTCGAGTGGTACTAATCTCGAATTATAAGAAGTTAATTAATTAATTTATCAGTAAATTAATGAATTAACGAGCACTATATCTTTGATGTGGGGAGATTAAAGAATAATTAATTTAATTGTTCCGGAAACAATTTTGGTGTAGGATGGTAGTGCCATAAATAATCCGTTAGTGGTACGATTAATTATATAGTGGGTAATAGATAAAGCAAAATTAATTATTTAATTAATTATTCCCAAGGGTTAATTAAGTAATTAACAAAGTGGAATTATTTAATTAATTAATTAAGTCTTAAGTTTCAATTAGAATTAGGAAATCCTAGAGATTAGGAAATCTAATTGGATTAGGAAATCCTATTAGATTTGTTACCTAATTGGATTTGGAAACTAATTAACTACCTAAACCCATTAGAAAGGCCAATCCTAAACCAACTTGGGGTCTCAAAGTCAATAGACAAGAGATTAGCAACTCTACATAAACAATTCATAAGTTTTCAAGACAAGAAAACTAGAGAGAGAAAACAAGTTTCGCCTCAAAGTCAATTCTCTTCAGCGGCGGCGGTGCGGCAGAGCAAAAAGTTTGGCGACGGTAAGCTGCTGGATTTTTTTCTGGCGAGAAAATTGAGGTGATTGCCGATAAATTGCTCGTTAGATTGTTGCCCACACAACATACGATCAAAGTTTTGAGTTATATAAGAGAATCACCTAAGTACACGCTTCAAGAGGTAAATCTTAAACTTCCGCTTTAATTAGGAATTAATTGTTGCGTGATAAATCGAACAAGTGCCAGCTGAAATCCTGCGCAATGTTATTTCAAGCGAGGATTGAATAGCGATTGTGCTAGAGTCTAGGCCGGGTCAAGAATTCTGATTCTGGAATGCATAGCACGAAAGTGAATTTTTGACAGGGCCCGAGCAGATAATCTTTCAATTGGTATCAAAGCCTTGTTTTGGCTTTGTGCTTGTTCAATTTGTTAAATGGTTTTGTTTGCATGTGGTTTAGAAATCCCGGCTATTATGGTTAGGTTTGTATATTTTAATTAAACCCCGGGACATGTCCAGGTTGTTTTATTATGAATGTTTCTAATAGTAAAACCACGTGCTGGAAGTCGTGTAGGATTAGATCAAATCTATAGTAAGATTTTTTCTATGTAATTTTTGATTTTATTTTCCTAGACGCCTTGTAGTAGGAAAGTTTTTGTGTAATCGAAGGCGTTATGGTGGGAGACTTGAATTCGTGGGTTTTGGTTTATCTTTAATTCGTAGAAAACCAAGAAAATCCAGAACGAATTGCCAGAAGATCAAATAACGCGGTTGGAGCAGAAGACAGAAAACGGTGCAGGGATGCAAAACGGAGCCAGCGAGAATTTTCCGACAGGTGTCGCCGGCGACACGCAGTGGCGGCGGCGCAGCAGTGCTACAAAGCAACACGTTGCGCAGCGCCGCCTGCTAGGCATCGCACAGTAGGGCTGCTGCGCACGCAACTGGCCTTAAGGTCGTGCCGTTTAGTTCGCACATGCAGCCCGTTTTTTTTGTTTTTCATTTTTTTTGAAATCCAACTTTCAAGACTCAATCCATCGAGTGGCATGACGGGTCACGAGATCAAGGCAGCAAATGGAAGCAATTAAAACCATAATAGTCGGAAAATTTATTTTACGCATTTATTTCCCGTATTTATAGTTTTAGTTTTATGCTTTAATTTTTTGTGTTGTATTTTAGATGCATAATATTAAAGCATGCTGGTTTTATGTTTGTACATAACTTAGGATTAGTTAATTGCATGTTAAAATCGGAAAAACCCTCGTTTTAGAAATCTAAGTAGGCGCGGGTTGGTTAATATTCCCATAGCTTCCATTATGAGTTCATATGTGATGTAGGTGGACTTGCGTGTTGGCATTAAGGCCTTCTTCCATATCAGATGAGTTCAACCATAAGATCACTAGCTTATAAATTTCTAAGTTAGATGACTAGAGTAAGTTGAAATAGGGGAAATGTGATACCCTCTCCATCTGAGGCGCACTATGCTAAAGTAACAAGCCTAGAAGTCAAGTAATGACACACACTTACTGTATGATTTGTAGTATTCCTCCCATCGAGGTCACGCTGCTTATTTGTACGGCTGACAGACACTGACTATTAACTACATTGATCAATAGATCATTTGGTCAGATAGTGTAGTTAATGAACCTAGTTCTTCTCAAATGAATGAAGGTTAGCGTAAACGTCCACATTATCGTGGCTTGCGAAAATCCTGGTGAATGAGATGTCGGTGGATTTAATTATTATTTGATGGATGTCAATAATTACTTGGATTTTTTCAAAAATTCTTGAATTTATTTTTCTGAAACATTGTTTGTTTATTTATTTACAGTCTTCGATATAACATTTTATCCGTTAGCTATGATATTAAAAGACAACAAGTTAACTGGTCCAAACTATGTCGATTGGATTCGAAATTTGGACATCGTCCTGACGGTTGAGCAGTATAAGTTTGTGCTTACCAAAGTTTGTCCAGATATGCCTAATGTTGAATCTCCTCAAGAGGATATTGATGCCTATGCGAGGTGAAGAAAAGCGGATGAGATGGCGCGGTGTTACATTCTAACCTCTGTGTCGAATGTTCTGCAACATCAGCTTCATCTCATGGTCTCCGCTTTTAACATGATAGCTCACCTGAGAGAGATGTTCGATCATCAATGCCGGACAGCAAGGCAAACAACCATGAGGAAAATTATGAATACCAGAATGGTTGAGGGCTCATCGGTGAGAGATTATGTGCTTCACATGATCAGCAACATCAATGAAATAGAGGTATTGGGAGGTGAGGTTGATCAGGAGAGTCAGATCGATATCATCCTCCAGAGCTTACCTTCTAATTTTGAGTAGTTTCGAGTAAACTACAATATGAATCAAAGAGTCTATACTCTTCCCGAGCTCCTGAATCACAGTAAAGGCTTCTAGTTCCTCTTCTGCGCCTAAAAGCAAGAACCAGAAGAAGAAGAAGACCAAGAAACATTCTGCCAAGCCAGACATCGCAAAGAAGAATAAGCTTAAAGGCAAATGCTTCATGTAAGGTAAAATGGGATTGGAATATGGATTGTCCAAAACTCAAAGGTATGATAGTTTCTACCTAAATTACTGAGACATGTTTAGCGGCGATTCCTACAGATACTTGGTGCGTGGATTCAGGCGCCACTGACCATGTTTGTAATTCTTTGCAGCGGTTCCAAGTAACCCGGAAGCTTAGAGAATGCAAGCTAGAAGTCTACTTGGGCGACACTACAAGAGTGTCAGTGGAAGCAGTGGGAGTGGCCACATAGATTTTCAAAAATTCTAGAGTAGAATTAGTTAATTGTCTTTATGTACGGAGTTTTAGAAAGAACCTTGTTTCGGTTTCTAAACTCTTAAAGAATTGTTATAAGTTTATTTTTTTCTGATAATTCTGTTATTATTAGAAAAGATGGCAAACTTATTTTTTCTGGTTTATTAGTTGACAATTTGTTTTTAATTAAATCAAACTCCCCTGTTGTGCAAACCACATAATTGAATGGCGCATCATCTAACAATAATAAGAGAAAAGAACATTCTAAAACGAATCAAACCTATCTTTGGCATCTCAAGCTAGGCCATATAAACCTTAGTAGGATTCGAAGGTTAGTCAATAATGGACCGTTAAGTTGATTAGAGATCGACAGTTATTCTACTTGCGAATCTTGCTTGGAAGGTAAGATGACCAAGAGAACTTTTAAGGCAAAAGGTTATAGATCCAAAGAAGTATTAGAATTTATTCACTCTGACTTGTGTGGACCAATGTCGGTCCAAACACGAGGTGGGTTTGAGTATTTTGTGACATTCATAGATGATTACTCAAGGTTTGGATACATTTACCTAATGCGCCACAAGTCCGAATGCTTTAGTAAATTCAAAGAGTATCGGGCAGATGTGGAGAAACATCACGGTAAAAGTATCAAAACACTGCGATTAGATTTTGGTGGTGAGTACCTGTCCCACAAATTTCGAGAATACCTCTGTGAGGTCGGAATTCAGTCTCAGTTGTCTGCACCTGGCACACTACAGCAGAATGGTGTAGCAAAAAGAAGAAACAGAACTCTCATGGAAATGGTTAGGTGAATGAGGAGCTATAGTGATTTTCCTAGTTTGTTATGGGGATATGCCTTAGAAACTACAATGTGCATTCTAAATCTTGTACCATCTAAAACCATGCCTTCAATCCCTACAGAGTTGGGGAACGGGTGCAAGCCCAGTCTTAGACATCTCGGAATTAGGGGTTGTCCAGCACATGTGCTTAAGGCATATGATGCTAAGTTAGATGCAAGAATAGAAGTAATGCTGTTTGTAGGATATCCTAGAGGAATGAAAAGTGGTCTGTTCTATAGTCCTATGTTGGAGTAGAATACATAAGCTATGCTTGTATTGTACAGTTTCCCAGATTAATATATCGATTTGTGTTTCAGTCATATCTTGTTGTGCATTAATAGTCCATTTATATTATGTAAGTAGATGATGAGGTGTCTGGTGCGACACAGTAGATCTCATCATTGGTTGAAAGACATAATATATAAATGAGGTTCGTAACCGAGACAGCTTTGGACAAACTGTCGGTTTAGGTTATTATGTGATTCGGATAATTGGTTTGTCTAGACTAATTGAATCATGTAAATATGCCCGGGGCATATTGAACTTGACCTTTAGGAATGATTTGTCTTGTACTAATTTAATAGACAAATCGATCCTTGTATTCTATCTCTTAATCCCTATACTCGAGCGGGCATGAGGATTAGACATAGTGTACTTTGATCTGCCAATGGGTGAGGTCAAATTGTGGCCAATAATCTCGGTAGGTTGGGTGCGCGTGTTTAGTTACTTGGTGTGCTGCTGCTTGTCGAAAGGAAACCATGTACCGGTGCGTCCGGGGTGATGGTGCTCCCGAGATGAGCTCGAAATGTTTATTATACTAAACCCGGCCGGTGGACTTATGTCAGGTATAGTAAAAAGGTCGAGTGGTACTAGTCTCGGAATATTAAGAAGTTGATGAATTAATTTATCAGTAAATTAATGAATTAACGAGCACTATATCTTTGATGTGGGGAGATTATGAATATAATTTAATTAAGTTGTTCAGGAAGCAATTCTGGTATAGGAAGGAAGTGCCAAAATTAATCCGTTAGTGGTACGATTAATTTTGTAATGGGTTAATTGAATAGGTAGATTTAATTAATTAATTGGTTAATTATTCCTAAGGGTTAATTCAGTAATTAACAAAGTGGAATTATTTAATTAATTAATTAAGTCTTAAGTTTCAATTAGAATTAGGAAATCCTAGAGATTAGGAATCTAGTAGGATTTGGTTTATCTTATCTTATCCTATCTAGATTGGTTACCTAATTGGATTTGGAAACTAATTACCAAAACCCATTGAGAAGTCCAATCCTATTTCAACTTGGGGTCTCTCTTGTAACTCTATAAATAGACAAGGGATCTGCCATTCAAAATACACAATTAATCCACAGGATTTCTAGAGAGAGAAAATTCTAGAGAGAGAAAACGTTTCTCTCTCCAAGTCAAATTTTCAAGAAAGTGTTCGGCTGGTTTTTGGGTTTCTAGTGGCTGAAATTTTGGCCTTAGTGTATACCAGCTACGTGCAGCTTTCTCTCTCTTCGGGCGGTGCGTTTATAGTACGTGCCAGGTGCTGCGGTGCTAGAGTTTTCTAGCTGGTGGATTGTGGTGATTGGTAGATCAATTGGCTTCTAGTTCGTTGCCCACACAACGTGAAGTCATAGTCTTGAGGCATACAAGAGAATCACCTGAGAGTACGCTTCAAAGGTATTATTCTATGGTTCCGCTTTTATTATAATTTTTTGTTGCGTGGTAAATCGAGCAGGTACAAACCCAGATCCTATGTGGCAAATCTTTCAATTGGTATCAGAGCCTGGTTTAGGGGGTTCTGTGCTTGTTCGATTTATGTCATGGTTTTGTTTTGCAGGTGGTTAAGAAATCCCGACTATTATGGTTACGTTTGTATGGGTTTTAATTAAATTTCGGGACATGTCCGAATTTAATTTTATTATGAATGTTTGTAATAGTTTAACCACGTGCTGGAAGCCGTGTAGGATTAGATTAAATCTGTAGTAGGATTTTTTCTATGTAATTTCGATTATTTAATTTTCCTAGAAAGCCTTGTAGTAGGAAAATTGTTTTTTTTGTAATCGAAGGCGTTATGGTGGGCAACTTGGATTCGTGGGTTTTGGGTTATCATGAATTTGAAGAAACCCAGGAAAACCCAGAACGAATTGCAAGAAGACCAAATAGCATGGGAAAAAGCGAAGGAGGAGTTGGCGGCAGGAGGCGACGCCGGCAACGTTTGCCGGCCGCAAAATCGCCGGCCGGCAGGCAAACGGCAGCAGCAGGCAGTAGCAGCACACAGCAGTTGCTGCGTACAGCAGCTGCTGCACGCTGCTGCTGCAGTCGCGCGCAGGAGGCCGCGCGGGCGCACGGGCGCGCACAGCCCGTGCGCGGGCAGTGCGGGCTTCGGGCCGTGCTGCGGCCCGGGCAGCCCGTTTGGGCCGTTCGAGCTGTTTTTGGCCCATTTTTCCTCCAGTTTTCGTTTTTTGAACTTCAAGACTCTCTCCATCGAGTGATGTGATGGGACACGAGATCAAGGCAGAAGATGGAAGCAATTAAAACCATAATAGTCGGGGAATTTATTTTTCGAATTTATTTCCCGTATTTATTGTTTTAATTTTTATGCTTTATTTTTATGCTGTATTTTAGATGCATGAATTAAAGCATGTCTGGTTTTATGGTTGCGCATAACTTAGGTTAGTTAATTGCATGTTAAAACCGGAAAAACCCTCAATTTGAAAATCTAAGTGGGAGCGGGTTGGTTTAATATCCCTATGGCCACCATTACGGGTTTATATGCGATGTGGGTGGGCTTGCGCGTTGGCATTAGGGCCTTCCTCCATTCGGATGAGTCCAGCCCTGAGATCGCTAGACTATAAACTTCTGAGTAAGATGACTAGAGCAAGTTTAACTAGGAGAAATGCGACACCCTCTCCATCTGAGGCGTACTATCCTGAGGTAACAAACTCAGTAGTCACGTAATGGCATACACTTAGTGTACGATCTGCAGTATTCCTCCCTCGAGGTTATGCTGCTTATTTGTACGGCTGAAAGCATCGACTATTAGCTACATTGATCAAAAGATCGTTGGTCAGATAGTGTAGTTAATGAACTTGATTCTTCTCAAACGAATGTGGGTTAGCGTAAACGTCCACACTGCGTGGCTTGCGAGAATCCCGGTGGATGAGATGTTGGTGGATTAAGATTATTGTTTTGAGGGAAGCCAATAATTAATTAGAATTTTTTTCAAAATTCTAAGCATATATAACTGAAACATTGTTTGTTTATTTTCCAGTTTAATCGATATGGCATTCAATCTTTTAGCTGCTATTTTGAAAAACAACAAATTAACTGGAACTAATAATGTCGATGGAAGTCGTAACTTGGACATTGTCCTTAGGGCTAAGAGCACTCCTGTGAGAGATCATGTCATTGACGTGATTAGTAACATCAACAAGGTTGAGGTAGTGGGAGGCAAAATTGTTGGTGAAACCAAAGACGATATTGTCCTCCGGAGCTTGCTTCAAAGCTATGAGCAGATTCGGTTGAACTACAACGTAAGTAAGATGTTGTGGAGTTCATCAGAGCTCTTGGCAGAGTTGGTGGCGGCTAAAAGTCTTCTTTTAGAGAAGAAGCGAGTTTTAGTCGCAGTCGAAGCATCAGAATCTTCTTCTGAGCCTGAGGCTAGAAAGAAGAAGAGGAAGCTCGAGGGAGTAGCTAAAAAGGCACAAATTGCGCCTAAGCCAGATATTGCAAAGAAGTAGTCGAAAGACAAGTGCTTCAAGTGCAATAAGACGGGACATTGGAAAGCGGATTGTCCAAAGCTTATAAGTACGATAGTTTCTGCCTTAATTACTGAGACATGTTTAGCGGCGATTCCCACAGATACTTGGTGTGTGGATTCAGGTGCCACTGACCATGTTTGTAATTCTTTGCATTGGTTCCAAGTAACCCGGATGCTTAGAGAAGGCGAATTGGATATCTACTTGGGCGACACTACAAGAGTGTCAGTAGAAGCAGTGGGAGTAGTTACTCTGAATTTCGAGAATTCTAGTTTAGAGTTAGTTAATTGTCTTTATGTACCGAGTTTTAGAAAGAACCTTATTTCGGTTTATAAACTCTTGAAGAACGGTTATAAGTTTGTTTTTTCTGATGAGTCAGTACTTATTAGGAGAAATGGGAAACTTATTTGTTCTGGTTCATTGGCGGACAATTTTTTGTGGTTAACTCTAACTCCCCTGTTGCGCAAAACATAGAGAGAGATAGCTCAGGATCTAACATTAATAAGAGGAAGAGACCTGCTGAAATGAATCAAACCTATCTTTGGCATCTCAAGCTAGGTCATATAAACCTTAGTAGGATTCAGAGGTTGGTCAATGATGGACCTTGGGTTCTTTAGATATTGACAGTTATGCAACCTGCGAATCTTGCTTGGAAGGTAAGATGACCAAGAGACCTTTTAAGGCAAAAGGTTATAGAGCTAAAGAAGTATTAGAGTTGATTCATTCTGACTTGTGTGGACCTATGACGGTCCAGGCACGAGGGGAATTTGAGTATTTCGTGACGTTCACGGATGACTACTCTAGGTACGGGTACATTTACTTAATGCGTCACAAGTCCGAATATTTTGGCAAGTTCAAAGAGTTTCGGGCAGATGTGGAGAAGCATCATGGTAAGAGTATCAAGACACTACGTTCAGATCGTGGTGGGGAGTACCTGTCCCATGAATTTCGAGATTGCCTCACTGAGGTAGGAATTCAGTCACAGTTGTCTGCACCTGGCACGCCACAGCAGAATGGTGTAGCAGAAAGGAGGAATCGAACTCTTATGGAAATGGTTAGGTCCATGATGAGCTATAGTGATTTGCCAAGTTTGTTCTGGGGATATGCCTTGGAAACGGCAATGTATATTCTAAATTTTGTACCGTCTAAGACCGTGCCTTCAACCCCAGTAGAGTTGTGGAATGGGCGTAAGCCCAGTCTAAGACATCTCAGAATTTGGGGATGCCCAAAACATGTGCTTAAGGCAGATACAGCCAAGTTAGATGCGAGAACAGAATTAATGCTGTTTGTAGGTTATCCTAGGGGAACAAAAGGTGGTCTGTTTTATAGTCCTAAAGATCAGAAGGTGGTGGTTAGTACCAACGCTAGATTTTTAGAAGAGGACTATGTCTTAGACCACAAGCCCAAGAGTAAGATAGTACTAGAAGAGCTTAGATGACAAACTACTAATCCTGATGCATCGGCACAAATAGATACACCACACACTGCACATGAGATCACAGATGATGCGCCTACACAGGTGGTGCCTCGTCGTAGTGGGAGGGTTGTGAGACAGCCCGATAGGTTAATCGGCGTAGGAGAGGCTTCAGACCTAGTCCCAGGTGAGCCTGAACCAGACCCAGTAAACTACAATGAGGCACTCCGAGATAAAGATGCAGAATCTTGGCGTAAGGCAATGATATCCGAGATGGGGTCAATGGACCACAATCAAGTCTGGGAGCTAGTGGACCTGCCTGATGGGTTTAAGCCCATTGGGTGCAAGTGGGTCTACAAACGTAAGAGAGGATCTGACGGGAAGGTGGAAACCTTTTAAGCTAGGCTGGTGGCGAAGGGGTATACTCAGAAAGAAGGAGTCGATTATGAGGAAACCTTCTCCCCAGTAGCCATGCTTAAGTCGATCCAGATTCTCTTGGCCATAGCTGCTCATTTGGATTATGAGATTTGGCAGATGGATGTCAAGACAGCTTTCCTAAACGGAAGTCTTGAGGAAACCATCTTTATGCAGCAACCAGAGGGATTCATTGAAAAAGGCCAATAGCATAAGGTTTGCAGGCTTAAGAAGTCTATTTATGGACTTAAGCAGGCATCCAGATCTTGGAACATCCGGTTTGATGAGGTAATCCAGTCATTTGGATTTACTCAGTGTCCGGATGAGCAATGTGTGTATTGCAGACGTGATGGAAACTCAGTGGTGTTTCTTATGCTTTACGTAGATGACATTCTATTGATTGGCAACAACAAGAAAGTGTCATCAGACGTAAAGGCATGGCTGTCCAAGCAGTTTGATATGAAGAACTTAGGGGAAGCGGGACATATCCTTGGGATCAAGATCATTCGAGATCGTAGGAAAAGTTCAGTAACGCTCTCCCAAGCTTCATACATAGATATGATTCTGGCCCATTTTACATGCAGAACTCCAAGAAAGGTTTTCTACCTTTCAGACACGGAGTGCATCTATCTAAGGAATAGTCTCCTAAGACTGTTGAGGAGATAGAGGCCATGAAGACAGTTTTGTATGCTTCGGCAGTAGGAAGTCTCATGTATGCCATGTTGTGTACGAGGCCTGATATCTGTTATGCCGTTGGCATGGTCAGCAGATATCAGAGTAACCCCGGGAAAGCTCACTGGGAGGCAGTAAAATGCATTCTCAAGTATTTGCGCAGAACGAGGGACCAAGTTCTGGTCTATCAGGCGCCTGAGCTGGTACCCCGAGGTTACACAGATTCAGATTTCCAAGGCGACAGGGACAAGAGCAAGTCTACCTCAGGGTATGTGTTTACTCTAGGAGGTGGAGCCATAGTTTGGCGGAATGTCAAGCAGAAATGCGTGGCAGACTCTACCATGGAGGCTGAGTACGTTGCCGCATCAGAGGCAGCGGAAGAAGCAGTATGGCTCAAGAACTTCCTAGTGGACTTAGATGTGATTCCTGGTTTGCAGAAGTCTATCACGATTTATTGTGATAACAACGGTGCAGTAGCAAACTCGAAGGAACCACGAGCCCACAAGGCGAGTAAACACATACAGCGCAAGTACCACCTGATACGAGACATCGTAAAGAGGGTAGACGTGGTCATGGCTAAGATAGCATCAGAGGATAACCTTGCAGATCCGTTCACGAAAACATTGACTTCTAAAGTTTTTGAGGCTCACGTGAAGGGCATGGGGATCAGATGTTTAGGAGAGCCTTGACAGTTTTTCTAGATAGATGGCAGCAGATTGTATAGGAGTTGTATGCAGATGTATACTTAAAGCACAGCTTAAGTATTAGTGGGAGATTGTTGGAGTAGAATACATATGCTATGCTTGTATTGTACAGTTTCCCAGATTAATATATCGATTTGTGTTTCAGTCATATCTTGTTTTGCATTAATAGTCCATTTATATTATGTAAGTGGATGATGAGGTGTCTGGTGCGACACAGTAGATCTCATCATTGGTTGAAAGACATAATATATAAATGAGGTTTGTAACCGAGACAGCTTTGGACAAACTGTCGGTTTAGGTTATTATGTGATTCGGATAATTGGTTTATCTAGACTAATTGAATCATGTAAATATGCCCGGGGCATATTGAACTTGACCTTTAGGAATGATTTGTCTTGTACTGATTTAATAGACAAATCGATCCTTGTATTCTATCTCATAATCCCCAGACTCGAGCGGGCATGAGGATTAGACATAGTGTACTTTGATCTGCCAATGGGTGAGGTCAAATTATGGCCAATAATCTCGGTAGGTTGGGTGCGCGTGTTTAGTTACTTGGTGTGCTGCTGCTTGTCGAAAGGAAACCATGTACCGGTGCGTCCGGGGTGATGGTGCTCCCGAGATGAGCTCGAAATGTTTATTATACTAAACCCGGCCGGTGGACTTATGTCAGGTATAGTAAAAAGGTCGAGTGGTACTAGTCTCGGAATATTAAGAAGTTGATGAGTTAATTTATCAGTAAATTAATGAATTAACGAGCACTATATCTTTGATGTGGGGAGATTATGAATATAATTTAATTAAGTTGTTCCGGAAGCAATTCTGGTGTAGGAAGGAAGTGCCAAAATTAATCCGTTAGTGGTACGATTAATTTTGTAATGGGTTAATTGAATAGGTAGATTTAATTAATTAATTGGTTAATTATTCCTAAGGGTTAATTCAGTAATTAACAAAGTGGAATTATTTAATTAATTCCTAAGGGTTAATTAAGTAATTAACAAAGTGGAATTATTTAATTAATTAATTAAGTCTTAAGTTTCAATTAGAATTAGGAAATCCTAGAGATTAGGAATCTAGTAGGATTTAGTTTATCTTATCTTATCCTATCTAGATTGGTTACCTAATTGGATTTGGAAACTAATTACCAAAACCCATTAAGAAGTCCAATCCTATTCCAACTTGGGGTCTCTCTTGTAACTCTATAAATAAACAAGGGATCTGCCATTCAGAATACACAATTAATCCACAGGATTTCTAGAGAGAGAAAACGTTTCTCTCTCCAAGTCGAATTTTCAAGTAAGTGTGCGGTTGGTTTTTGGGTTTCTAGTGGCTGAAATTTTGGCCTTAGTGTATACCAGCTGCGAGCAGCTTTCTCTCTCTTCAGGCGGTGCGTTTATAGTACGTGCCAGGTGCTGCGGTGCTATAGTTTTCTAGCAGGTGGATTGTGGTGATTGGTAGATCAATTGGCTTCTAGTTCGTTGCCCACACAACGTGAAGTCATAGTCTTGAGGCATACAAGAGAATCACCTGAGAGCACGCTTCAAAGGTATTATTCTATGGTTCCGCTTTTATTAGAATTTTTTGTTGCGTGGTAAATCGAGCAGGTACAAACCCAGATCCTATGTGGCAAATCTTTCATCCTAAAGATCAGAAGGTGGTAGTTAACACTAACACCAGATTTTTAGAGAAATACTATATTCTAGATCATAAGTCCAAGAGTAAGATAGTACTAGAAGAACTTAGAAAGAAATTTGATATTCCTGGTGCACCAGCGCAAGTAGATGCACCACACATTGCACAAGATATCTCAGATGGTGAGCCTATACAGGTGGTGTCTCATCGTAATGGGAGGGTTTTGAGACAGCTCGACAGGTTCATTGGCGTGGGAAAAGCCTCTGACTTCATCTCAGGCATGCCTGAACCAGATCCAGTGAACTACAATGAGGCTCTCCAAGATAAAGATGCAGAATCTTGGCTAAAGGCAATGATATCCGAGATGGACCACAATCAAGTCTGGGAGCTTGTGGACCTACCTGATGGTTTCAAACCCATTGGACGTAAGTGGGTCTACAAACGCAAGAGATGACCTGGCAGAAAGTTTGAAACCTTTAAAGTTACGCTTGTGATGAAGGGGTATACTCAGAAAGAGGGAATCGATTATGAGGAAACTTTCTCCCCGGTGGCCATGTTTAAGTCAATCCGGATTCTCTTGGCCAAAGCTGCTCATTTAGATTATGAGATATGGTATATGGATGTCAAGACAGTTTTCCTTAACGGAAGTCTTGAGGAAACCATCTTCATGCAACAACCAGACGGATTCGTTGAAAAATGCCAAGAGCATAAGGTTTGCAGGTATAAGAGGTCTATTTACGGACTTAAGCAGGCATCCAGATCTTAGAACATCCATTTTGATGAGGTGATCCAATCCTACGGATTTACTCAGTGCCCAGATGAACAATGTGTATACCGCAGGCGTTATGGAAACTTAGTGGTGTTTTTTGTGCTTTACGTAGATGACATTTTACTAATTAGAAACAATAAGAAAGTGTTATCAGACGTAAAGGCATGGCCGTCCAAACAATTTGATATGAAAGACTTAGGAGAAGCGGGACATATCCTTGGAATCAAGATAATTCGAGATCGTAAGAAACATTCATTAACGCTCTCTCAAGCTTCATACATAGTCACGATTATGTCTCGTTTTAACATGCAGAACTCCAATAAAGGTTTTCTACCATTCAAACATGGAGTGCATCTATCTAAAGAACAGTCTCCTAAGACTGTTGAGGAGATAGAAGCCATGAAAACAGTTCCTTATGCTTCTGCATTAGGAAGTCTCATGTATACAATGTTATTTACGAGGCCTGATATCTGTTATGTTGTTGGCATTGAAAGTAGATATCAGAGTAACCCCGGGAAAGCTTATTGTGAGGCAATAAAATACATTCTCAAGTATTTGCGCAGAACGAGTGACCAAGTATTGGTCTATCAAGTGCCTGAGCTGGTACCTCGAGGTTACACAGATTCAGATTTCCAAGGCAATAGGGACAAGAGCAAGACTACCTTAGGGTATGTGTTTACTTTAGGAGGTAGAGCCATAGTTTGACAGAGTGTCAAGCAGAAATGCGTGGCAGACTCTACCTTGGAGGCTGAATACGTTGCAACATCAGAGGCAGCAAAAGAAGCAGTGTGGCTCAAGAACTTCCTAGTGGACTTAGACGTGATTCTTGGTTTGCAGAAGTCGGTCACTGTGTACTGTGATAACAATGATGCAGTAGCAAACTCGAAGGAACCACGAGCCCACAAGGCGAGTAAACATATACAGTGCAAGTACCACCTAATACGAGATCTCGTCAAGAGGGAAGATGTGGTCATGGCAAAGATCGCATCAGAAGATAACCTTGCAGATCTATTCACAAAGACAATGACTGCAAAAGTCTTTGAGGCTCACGTGGAGGGCATAGGAATCAGATACTTAGTATAACCATGAAAGTTTTTTTCTAGTTGTATTGTAGTTGTAGGATTAATGTAGTTTTATACTTGAAACGCAACTTAAGTATTAGACGGAGATTGTTGGGTTTGAATACTAAAGCTTTGCTTGTAATAAACTATTTCCCAATTTTATATATCGATTGAATGATTCAGTTAAATTGTTTATGTGTTTACATATGTCGTCAATTTAATTATGCAATTAGATAATGAGGTGTCTGGTGTGACACAGTAGATCTCATCATTGGTTAACTGACATAATATATAAATGTGGTTCGTAATAGAGACAGTTTTGGACACACTGTCGGTTTAGGTTATTATGTGATTCGAAAATTGGTTTGTCTAGACTAATTGAATCATATAGATATGCCCGGGGCATATTGAACTTGACCATTTATGATGAATTGTCTTATACTGATTTAATAGACTATTCGTTCCTAGTATTCTATCTCTTAATCCCTAGACTTGAGCAGACACGAGGATTATACATAGTGTACTTTGATCTGCCAGAGAGTGAGGTCATTTGTGACCAATAGTCTCGGTAGGATGGATGTGCGTGTTTAGTTGTTGGTGTGTTGTTGCTTTTTGAAAGGAAACCATGTACCGGTGCATCTGGGGTGATGGTGCTCCCGAGATGAGCTCGTTATGTTTATTAGACTAAACCCGGCCGGTGGACTTATGTTCAGTATAGTAAAAAGGTCGAGTGGTACTAATATCGGATTATAAGAAGTTAATTAATTAATTTATCAGTAAATTAATAAATTAACGAGCACTATATCTTTGATGTTGGGAGATTAAAGAATAATTAATTTAGTTGTTCCGGAAGTAATTCTGGTGTAGGATGGTCGTGTCATAATTAATCCGTTAGTGGTACGATTAATTATGTAGTGGGTAATTGATAAAGTAGAATTAATTATTCCTAAGGGTTAATTAAGTAATTAACAAAGTGGAATTAATTAATTAAGTCCTAAGTTTCAATTAGAATTACGAAATCTAATTGGATTAGGAAATCCTATTAGATTTGTTACCTAATTAGATTTGGAAACTAATTAATTACCTAAACTCATTAGGAAGGCAATCCTAAACCAACTTGGGGTCTCTCTCGTAACTTTATAAATATACAAGAGATTAGCAATTCTATATACACAATTCATAAGTTTTCAAGACAAGAAAACCAGAGAGAGAATTTAGAGAGAGAAAAAATTTTCTCCCTCGAAGTCAATTCTCTTCAAGTGGAGGCCGGTGGTACGGATTCCGGGTGGCGGCGTGGCGGAGGAGTAAAAATTGTGGTGATTGCTGGTCAATTACTCGTTAGATTGTTGCCCACACAACATACGATCAAAGTCTTGAATCATAGAAGAGAATCACCTAAGTACACGCTTCAAGAGGTAATTCTTAAACTTCCGCTTTAATTTAGAATTAGTTGTTACGTGATAAATCGAACAAGTGCTAGCTAAGATCCTGTGCAATGTTATTTCAAGCAAGAATTGGAATAGCGATTGTGCTAGAGTCTAGGCCTGATCAAGAATTTTGATTCTGGAATGCATAGCACGAAAGTGAATTTTTAATCGGGCCCGGGCAGATAATCTTTCACTATCAAGCCTCTACCCCAAATACATAAAGCAAATCGAAGATATGAACTTCTAATCACAAATGGTGATAGAATCAACTAAGCTTGCAACACAAGAAATCTCAATTGACTAAACCAAATGTTCAAATAAGTTTATATCCCCAATTAATCCATTAAATGGAGTAGATTCAACAAATATTCCACTAACAAGGCAAAATCTAACATGAAAAAGATAAGAATCAATTCAATTGCAAGAAACCCATTAAACAATATTCATGAATAACCATAGATAAGATCAAACCCAACATGGAAATGATAATTACATAATGAAAAGATTTAATTCATAAGAGAAGGTGAAGTCTTTCTCAACATATGAAAGAAGAAATCTACGAATCTCTTGAATTCCACCTATAAAAGCACTTCTTTACATTAAATCCTTGGATTTGGTCTACATCTCATGAAATCCACTACCCCCTATCACTTAGAAGGGTAGATTTCCCTAGAATCTACTTAGAACATAGTTGTTCTAAGAGAATTCATAGTGTGTGTGTGTGTGTGAAGAAATGTGAGAAAGTGTGTGTTTCTTCCTCCCTAAGCTACTCTCTCTAAACTAAGAAAAACCTACTAAGGTGTAATAGTATGTGTCTTTACAAGAGGCCTTGGCCCTTAAGAAAAGATCTTCAGGGCTAATTTGGACAAAACATAAGTTAAAACACACCAAGGGAAAATTTGGACTTTCCTCTCGCGACTCCCAGGCGACGGCAAGGTTCGGCACCGAGTGGACGCCGAGGACAGCGGCACCCAGCCACCAGCGCCTGATAGAAGCCGTGCTCGATCTTTAGCTCTCTTTTTGCTCTTTTCCAAATTCTTCACTTTAAGCTTCATTTCTACGTGTTTTCTTCCTTTTTCTAGCAAAAGTCTTTAAGTTTCTTCCAAAATCTCCAGCATGCCTCCTTACTACAAAGTCATGCAAATCCAACTATAAGTGCATTGCAAGCTCAAAAAACGTAGCATAATCATTGAGGATCGGGTCTTACCCTTGAAGCGTAATCGGTTGCGCACGTCGCCTGGCTCCTCTGAGAAGATGGCGTTTTTGTCTCCAAAATCCTTCCTCGAAGGATTCTCTATTCTCAAGCACGAAAGTCTTCGCAGGTTGGTGCTAGCCAATCTTGCCTCCCGATAGAATTGGGAAAATCTGTGTATTTTGGTTGATTTGAATTTTTTTTAAAAAAATCCTCTTCTCCTACAATAATATCCCTAGGATATTTGTAGAGATCAAATTTCCAAAATCAGCATTGTAATTATCCAATTATAACTTAACTAATTTTGGTCATATTCCAAATCAGTATTATTACCAAATATTATTTTACTGATTCCAAATCAGTATTTAAATAATATTTACTGATTCCAAATCAGCATTAAATAATACCTTAATGATTTGGGTTATACACCAAGCCCATGGATCAACCCATGACCCATGGATCAGGCTGATGGGTCAAGAACTTCAATTGCAATTAAGTCCCTTGATTTATCAGCTCATCCCAATTGTTCCCAGGTAATTAATTAACTATTAATTAATACCACAGAACTTTTTAATAATATTTAATTAAACCATTTAATTAAATCTTATCTATTTAAGTATAACAATTATACTTATTGTAGGTAAGAATACTTATTCTGCATCATCGAACTTTCTTATGTACGATCCTGTAGGCCCATTCCAAATTGGCAATGGATAACTCAATCTCATTGATTAATCCATAAGTCATTAGTGGTCTCTAGCAAGACATAATGACTACCCAATTCAGAATAGAGGGTCGAATGGTGATTCAACACAACCTTTCCGAGCAAACTTCGTACGATCCTCTACATCGATATCCCGTTTAGCATAAGGCATGGAACCATCATCCTTATATAGCTAAACGTTTATTTGATCTCTTAGTGACACTGAATCCTTCAAGCAAATGATATCCTTATCATTCCTTAGGCATGGCCATGCACTTTCAGTTCACTATCAAGTGGCCAAGATATCATCTTTCACTTAAGAGAGATTTGTAGTCCCATCACTTCACCTACATATCTTAGCGTGAATCATAGTGTACCCAATCATACCCGTACTTGGCAACCTGTTACGGCCCCGTTAGGCGTATGTCAAAGCACACCACAATTCACCTAAGACCATGTAGTGATTTCTGGTCTAAGGATCCTCGTACCAGTACTACTCAAAAGAATCACTCATGATCTAATTAGTCCATGGAGTGTTTCTTTTGGCGGATCGATTTCATGAATTTAAATATGCACAAGGATATTAGTATCATGAAATTAACTCATTTGATAAACAATCAATCAAGCGACAAATGTCTTATTTACATAAATACCCTCAAAGTATATTTACATAAATAGCCCTCATCAGGGCACATACACTAACAGCTGATACAGCCCTCAGATCACTACAGCAACCTGGTGAACGCCTACAGCTGGTGGCAACCTGGCGTCACACAGGTGATACCATCCTGTTTGTCCTTGATATTCACAAAATTACTTCCGCTTGACTTTTACACTATCTGATTGCACCAAATCATGTACTTACAACACAGAAATATTTTCAAAAATACATACTTAAAAATCAAATCAAAACTCATGACTTATTAGCAATTTAAAATTTTAAAAATCTAAAAACTAGAAAATGAAAAGAAAAGAAAAGTGTTGAAAATGCTAGGGTTGCCTCCTAAGAAGCGCTTTAGACTTTATAGTCTCCAGCTAAAATTGTCTTGAGGTATGAACTCAAGATCCCTCTAAACTCCTTGTATCTTGTGCAATGGATGCACTTTCCTTATAATTCTTCTTCAAACGCTATTTCATTTCTTTGAACTTTGCCTTGTACTTGGCTCTCATTTGCTTTCTTATCAAACAATCATTTTTCCTTCTTGATTCTAGTTCTTCTCTTTTCTTAATCTCCAACTTCCTTAATGGTTTCATCCTTCTTACTAGCAACTTCCTCCTTTAACCACTCTATTTTTTCTTCAAGTATTTCCAATTTTTCCTTTATCACATCACCATTCTTTTCATACACCTTCATCATTTCTTTCATCAATAAATCTATTTATTTAGAATCCTCCACTCCTTCTAATACTTTTTCATCTTTACCTGAGTAGTACTTTTCACTATCCTTTCTTTGATTCTTATCCATGAAACATTCCACACCACCAATGACCACAATCTCATTTGCCTCATTGTTTTCTTGGAAGGTCATCACTTTCGAAATTGGAGTCTTCACCTTTTCATTGGCCTCTTCTAATTTCTTCAATCTACGATGTAATTCCTTGACCATCTCTTCCATTTCCAAATTCTTTTTGTGACATGGGGAATCCCTTGAACATTCTTTCTCCATACAAGGTGAATTGATATCATCACTTTGAGTGACCATCCCTATTTCTCTTGTGTAATTACATGATATCTTCAATGTCTTAGGATCAATGTATAAGTCATCTTCACTTATAACCATATCCCCAATCGGATCTCCCAAATCTCTAGCTATTTCCAATAGTGCACTTACCAATTTAGTCTCATCTATCTCACTCAACTCCTCAAGTTCTTTCTTACTAAAGTTTAAAGGCATTGAGTGACTTACCTTCTTTGTGTTTGCCATCTCTACTTCTTTTTTGGTTGGGTTGTCTCCTTTATTTTCTTGTTTCCCTTGTTTTACCCCATGATCCTTATTTGACTCGTTCAACTTAAGTTTCCTCTCATTATCCAAATTCACCATAAGGCATTTTTCAAGATGCTTAGGATTGGGAATTGTATCACTTGGAATACCCCCTTTACTTTGACTATTTTGGTTTTGTGCAAATTGCCCAAGGGTGACTTCCATTGATTTGAGACTCTTTTGAAGCTCTTCTAAGATCTTGGAGTGTGCTCCCACCTTTTGTGTTAAGTAATTCATTTGATCTCCTATGAATGACTCCTCACTTATATTAGCTTGATTTTGTCCTCCATTAAATTGATTCTTTGGTCTCCAATTCCCTTGATTTGTACTGCCAAAGTTGCTGAAATTTCTTTTTCCTTGGAAAAAATTGTTCCCTCCAATACCATTGCCTTTCCATCCTTGATTTTCACCAACAAAATTCACTTCTTCTACTACTTCCAGACAACGATCCATAGGATGCGGTCCATTGCACAATCCACAAGATAATACCCACTTGTGTTTCCAAATGTGATACTCTATTAGTCACAATAACTCCACCACTAGTTGTAGACGGTGTTTGAGGAACCTCGTTTCTTTCACTTGGCCACCTTCCAAATGTAAGTGTCATGTTGTCAAACAACGCTCTCACTTGATCCTTGGTTTTAAAATTAATGCAACCCCCGGCACTTGCATTCACCATTTTTGCTAATTCTCTAGTCAACCCATTATAGAAGATTTGTAACTCATTTCCACCTTCAAATGTTTGATTGGTTTACTTCCTCAACAAGTCTTGAAACCTCTCCCATGCTTAGGCAAATGACTATCCTAGATGTTGCTTGAATTGTAGAATGTCATTTCTCAACTTTTCAATCTTGTGAGGAGGATAATACTTCAATAAGAATTTTCTCCTTAACTCCTCAAATGTTTGAATGTTGCTCTCATCCAAGGAGTTAAACCAAGCACTTGCATTATCCTTCAAAGAGAAAGGGAATAAAATCCTCTTCATTTTATCTCTAGTGAGTCCTTGCAATCTTATTGTATTGCACAACATAAGGAAGTTATTCAAGTGAGCATTAGCATCTTCACTATCAAATCATCTAAATTGTGACCCATTTTGAATCAAATTAATCCAGTGAGACTGAATTTGATAGGTCTCATCATCATTCCCTTGTAAATCCGCCGGTTCTTGAAAATGTGGCTCAAAATACCACCCAAAATTCCTCTCTTCTTAGGCAGCCATATTTCTACTCTCTTCAACTCGATTTCTTCTTCTCAATACCCTTTCAATACTATCACCAAGCTCAAGAAACTCTCCTTTAGCTTGTGATCTAGTCGCAACCATAAACAAACAACTATGAACCAAAGAAAACCGGAACACCTACAAACAAGAAAAACTATTAGAAAGTTATTCAAAACACACAAAAAACAAGAAAACAAGAAAAAGTACTGCACTATAAAGATTACTTAAAAAGACTAAAAAACTACTAAAAACTACCAAAAACACAAAAATAAGTAAAAACCACAAAACTACCAACAACAATAAGCAACGGCGCCAATTTTGACGTGCTCTTATCGTTGTATAAGTTTTAAGCGAACACTTCAAAATAAATTTATAAATAAACAAAAAAATACTAAAACTATAGTACTTAAGGTTTCGTTCCTATACGATAATTGTCTTGCTTGATTAAACTGTTGGGTTCGAGTCCTTACTTACTAAGGTTATAGTAGTTTTTAGTCTAAGAATCTAAAAAAACAAAGGGATGGATGAGTAATTTCAAGTAAATCATGCAAGTGATAAAAACAAATTAAAAAGATAAAAAAGGAATAAAAGGCGGGAAAATCACACCACAACAAGATCAAGGGAGCTATTGTTAATAGAAATCAAGCAACTCACTAATCATATCGATAATGCCTCTCATTACCTTCCTATAAGGACCAAAATAGACAATAATAGAATAGGGTCGTCAATTCTACCTACTATCAATCCTCTACCCCAAATACATAAACCAAATCGAAGACATGAACATCTAATCACAAATGGTGATAGAATCAAATAAGCTTGCAACACAAGAAATCTCAATTGACTACACCAAATGTTCAAATAAGTTTATATCCATAATTAATCCCTTAAATGTAGTAGATTCAACAAATATTCCACTAACAAGGCAAAATCTAACATGAAAAGATAATAATCAATTCAATTGCAAGAAGGGCAGTGTTATATCGCGCCCCCCTTTTTCCATAAAAGCCCTTTATTTTGTAAAGTATCACCCCCTTAATTCTTATTTTTCGCCCCCTTAATGTTTATTTTTCGCCCCTCATATTATTACATAATTGCTCTTAATCAATTTACTAAAAATTTTATAAGTCCCTTTCTTAATCTATCAAAAATTTATAAAAATTATCATTAAAGTAGGATAGATGAGCGGAAGTATAAATGAATTTTTTTATATTTTTAGCAAATTGATTAAGGGTAGTTAGGTAATTTAATATATTAATATATTTTATATTTAAATATTATGATTGGTATTTCTTAATTTGTCAAGGATAATTTGGGTATAAAAGGGACGCGAAATAGCAAAATTGAGGGCGTAAAATAGACCTTCACTTGCAAGAAACCCATTAAACAATATTCATGAATAACCATAGATAAGATCGAACCCAACATGGAAATGATAATTGCATAATGAAAAGATTTGATTCATAAGAGAAGGTGAAGTCTTTCTCAACATATGAAAGAAGAAATCCACATATCTCTTGAATTCCACCTATAAAAGCACTTCTTTACATTAAATCCTTGGATGTAGTCTACATCTCATGGAAATCCATTACCCCATATCACTTAGAATTGTAGATTTTCCTAGAATCTACTTAGAACATAGTTGTTCAAAGAGAATTCATAGTGTGTGAAGAAATGTGAGAAAGTGTGTGTTTTTTCCTCCCTAAACTACTCTCTCTAAACTAAGAAAAACCTACGAAGGTGTAATAGTATGTGTCTTTACAAGAGGCCTTGGCCATTAAGAAAGATCTTCAGGGCTAATTTGGACAAACATAAGTTAAAACACGCCAAGGGAAAATTTGGACTTTCTTCTCGCGACTCTCGGGCGACGGCAAGGTGCGGCACCGAGTGGATGCCTAGGATGGCGGAACCCAAGCGCCAGCGCCTGATGGAAGACGTGCTCGATCTTTAGCTCTCTTTTCGCTCTTTTTCTAAATTCTTCACTTTAAGCTTCATTACTGCGTGTTTTCTTCCTTTTTCTAGCAAAAGTCTTTAAGTTTCTTCCAAAATCTCTAACATGCCTCCTTACTACAAAATCATGCAAATCCAACTATAAGTGCATTGTAAGCTCATAAAATGTATCATAATCATTGAAATCAACTAAAAGTAAGATAAATGTTCTATATTTTAGGTCATTAGAAATGTATATTTTGGAGTCACGTCAGAAGTCCACAAGTTTCATCTTACCATCACAGCCAGGTACCACAAAAATCAGACACATACATGACAAACATGGAGGCAAACACTATGAAGAGACTTGTAAAATCATCAAAGGTACATACCATGTTTCCCAACAATGCCCGTTCTTGGTTTTCTTAGTCTGCAAAATTGAGGCAAACACAATGAGAATGTATAAAATTTCAGTTTGGATTAATGAAAAACTGACAAGGAGACAAAAATTTCAAGCATTAAAAAAATACTGTTGTCCTACACATTTCCTGAAAAAAAAGAAAAACTGTATGCAGAAATCATAATTCAGATTGGAACAAACAAGTTGGAACAACCACAACAGAAGCAGCTTGTATCATTCCTAGATTTATTCCAACTCAACAGCAACAAACTTTATACATTTCAAAGGTTCAATCCAAATTCACCAAATAATGAACATAAATCAATTGAGTTCCTTCCAAACTAGCTTGGTAAAAAAGAACCATGTGCCTAACCCATGGTTGCAGAGATCTACGACGGCGGCTTGGATGTTGCGCTATGGTCTGAACTAAACTCTCAAACTATTCTCAAACCTATCCAAATGAACCAATCGTAACACCATTTCCAACTTCTCAATAACACCGAACAAAACCTCAAATCCAAACCTCCCTCCTCACGTCTATCACCACTATCACCGCTATCTTCCATCTTTTTTGCCCTAATCTTTGCCCACCCCCCCCCCCCCCCCCCCCCCCAATTTTTCCTCCACTATGCTTCTTCCTACCTTGAACTTCAGGAAAAGTACACTCACTGGAAACCCCATAATTATTCTTGAAGGCCCGTGGAATCAAGTGAAGTAGAGAAACAAAAGCCATGGGAGCAAACAGAGTAAAAACTGGGGAATTTGGGGATAGAAGTAAAGAAAAGTAAACATTGGAAGCCAAAATAGAAATATACATATTTGGGGGCTCACCGGAATCCATAATTGATAAAAGGACATCGATCAACGAACTTAGTGAGAGATTTCTTGAAGAAAATTTCACACAAACACAAGTATAAATCAGTGGTATTCGATCGATTCGGACACTGGTGGTCTTCGATCGGTGTGGATCCGGTCTTCACGATGGTCTTCCGTGGTGGTCTTCGATCCGTGGAAAGCCGGAGAAGAATACGAACGGGATGAAACCGGAATTCAACGGCGATGCTCTGGCCTCTTCAATCGGGATGAAGAAGACGGCTGACGGGGATTAACAAGAAGAAAGGTGGGGGATAAAGGAGAGGGGCGGGAATTTTTTTTCCAGGCTGCTGACGGACCCTTCAATTTTTTACCAATCTTTTTCTATTTAAAATGGGGGTATTTTGGTCAATTTTATATGGGCAATTCAATAAATTAATCTATTATATTATATTATATTATATTATATTATAGAGTGAATTATAAATTTAGTCATCATACTTTGGTGAAATTTAGGTTTTGGTCACTAACTTTTAAAAATTCAAAAAACATCACTAACTTTGTCATTTTAATTTCACTTTTGGACATTCTTTCAAAATGAACCGTTAAGTGCATTAACGGTGTTAATTTTTAAGAATAAATTTATCCAATCATCAATAATTTTAGAGTGAATTATAAATTTGGTCATCATACTTTGGTGAAATTCAAGTTTTGGTCACTAACATGTAGGAAAGCAAAAAATCACTAATTTTTGTTCTATTTTTGTCAATCCATCAAATTGCACCGTTAATACACTAATGTTCAAATTTGTATGAGGCCATTTATGTCATTTTCTTTTGCAATTTTTTCATGCTTATCTAACTATTTTTCAATTTCCTTTTTCCTTTTCATTGCAGCTCCTCAATGTCATTTTCTCGTTCTCCATTTTTTTTTGCTTTCCATTGCAGCACTTTAACCTCCTTTTCCTCTCCTTTTTTTTTTTCTTTTTTCTTTCCACTGCAAAATTTAGATAAAACATAAAACCACAACACTTCAACATGCTTTTCCTTTTTTTCTTCTTTCCACTGCAAAAATATAGATAAAACATAAAAGGAGACGGAGATGGAAGAGATGGTAGATACAACAAACTAAATTATGTTTTATCTATATTTTCATTAGAAATAAAAAAAAAAAGGAAAATAAAGGTTGAAGTGGTGTAGTGGAAAGAGAAAAAAAGGGGGAGGGGGGGAAAAGGTTGAAAATTTATAAGATAAGCACGAGAGAGTTGCAAAAGAAAATGACAAAAATGGCCTCATACAGATTTTTCTGTTAGTGTAGTAACGGTGCAATTTGACAAAGTGACAAAAATAGAACAAAAATAACAAAGTTAGTGATTTATTTGGTTTCCTAAAAGTTAGTGACCAAAACCTGAATTTCACCAAAGTATGATGACCAAATTTGTAATTCACTATAAATTATTAATGATTGGACAAGTTTACCCTTAAATGTTAACACTGTTAATGCACTTAACGCTTCATTTTGAAGTAATGACCAAAAGTGAAATTAAAATTGTTGGAGTTGAATACATAAGTTATGCTTGTATTGTACATTTTCCCAGTTAATATATCAATTTATGTTTTGGTTATATCTTGTTGTGCATTATTTGTCCATTTATATTATGTAGTTAGATGATGAGGTGTCTTGTGTGACACAGTAGATCTCATCATTGGTTAAAAGACATAATATATAAATGAGGTTCGTAACCGAGACAGCTTTGGACAAACTCTCGGTTTAGGTTATTATGTGATTCAGATAATTTGTTTGTCTAAACTAATTGATTCATATAGATATGTCCGGGGCGTATTAAACTTGACCATCTAGAATGATTTGTCTTGTACTGATTTAATAGACAAATCGTTCTTAGTATTCTATCTCTTAATCCCTAGACTTGAGCAGGCATGAGGATTAGCCATAGTGTATTTTGATCTGCCAATGGGTGAGGTCAATTGTGGCCAATAGTCTAGGTGGGTTGGGTGCGCGTGTTTAGTTGATTGGTGTGCTGCTGCTTGTCGAAAGGAAACCATTTACCGGTGTGTCCGGGGTGATGGTGCTCCCGAGATGAGCTCGTTATGTTTATTATACTAAACCCAGCTAGTGGACTTATGTCCAATATAGTAAAAAGGTCGAGTGGTACTAGTCTCAGAATTAAAGAAGTTAATTAATTAATTTATCAGTAAATTAATAAGTTAAGGAGCACTATATATTTGATGTGGGGAGATTAAGAATAAATTAATAAAGTTGTTCCGGAAGCAATTCTGGTGTAGGATGGTAGTGCTATAATTAATCCGTTAGTGGTACGATTAATTATGTATTGGGTTATTGACAAAGGTAGATTTAATTAATTAAGTAATTAATTAATCATTGTGTCTCTTGTATTTGTAATTAAGTAATTAAGTAATTCAGTAATTAATTAAGTAATTAATTAATTAAGTAATTCAGTTGGATGTGTATTAGTCTAGGAACAGGATTGAAGGAAATAGAAACCTAGTAGGAATGCCAATCCTAAACCAACTTGGGGTCTCTCTTGTAACTCTATACATAGACAAGGGATTAGCTATTCCACAATATACAATTCATAAGTTTTCAAGACAAGAAAACTAGAGAGAGAAAGTCTAGAGAGAGAAAACGTTTTTCTCCCTCTAGCATAATCTCAGGCGGCCGGTTATTGTCCCAGACGGCGGTCGGTGGTTAATTCCAGCAGGCGGCAGTGGCAGGAGAAATCCGGCGGCGGCGGCGACGAGCTGCATAATTTTTCCGGCGAGTGAGTTGTGGTGATTAGCTGATCAATTGTTCTTTAGATTGTTGCCATACAACATACGAACAAAGTTTTGAGGCATACAAGAGAATCACCTGAGTAAACGCTTCAATAGGTAATTCTTATGTTTCCACTTTTAATTAAGAATTTATTTGTTGTGTGATAAATCGAATGAGTACAAACCAAGATCCTGCGCAATGTTATTTCAAGCAAGGGTTGGAATAGCGATTGTGCTACCTTCTAGGCCTGGCCAGAGATTCCGATTCTGGAATGCGTAGCACGAAAGTGATTTTCTGGCTACGCACGGGCAGATAATCTTTCAAAAATGACGTAGTTGGTGATGTTTTTTGAGTTTTTAAAAGTTAGTGACCAAAACCTAAATTTCATCAAAGTATGATGACCAAATTTATAATTCACTCTATATTATATAATCAATTTGTAGATTGTAATTAGAAAGTTTGATGGGGGTATTTTTTTCCTAAAGGGGCCGGATTATATTAAAATTGGGGGGGGGGGGGAATATATGAATTTCATATAATATATTGGAGAGAGAGAGGAGATAAATATAATATATTAGAGTGATTAGAGAGAAATAAATATAATATATTTTAAAAAATAAATAAGAAATAGATAAAAAGAAAAAGACAAAAAATTAACCTCATAAAAATAATCCGTCAGTGCCGCTAACAGCTTGCTTTGACAGAATGACCAAAAGTTGAACAAAAATTAAAAGTTAATGATTTTAAAAAATAATGACCAAAACTTGAATTAGGAAATAGTATGATGTCTAATTTTGTAATTCACTCTAAAATATTTGGATTTGTGTATGGAGTTCGGGTCGGGTTGAGATCAGTATATAAACCCTATAACCCGCCTACTCGAACGAGTCAAATTTTACAACCCCAACGACTTTATTATAATCATGTCAACAACCTAAACTGGTTACCCGCTTATCCGCGTAAGGTGCAAAACAAGGCTTTCCAAATGCGAATTAACTCGAGTGGATATTTGTGTGGTGTGTTATACGGGTAAATATCAAGTGGATCCCCACTATATGTAAATAACTCAAAGCAGCAAAAACACATATTAAACTACAGAAAAATCAAAATGCTGGTGATGTGAATCACTTCACATTTAGTTCTATATGTTTTTTGCACGATTTTAAGGTTACTTTTGACGGATTTTTACTCCATCCTTGCAGAATATGTTAAATTTATGAATTCGATTGTGCTAATTATAGGAGGATAACGGAAGATGTGAAGAATGTGGAAAACAACACTAAGGACTGAGCTTCTGGAGTAGAATTGCAAATTTTTAGAAAAAGTTCAAATTAGCAAAAGACACGTCCAGTGAACGACAACTTCTCCTTGACGTGAACAACAACTTCTCCTTGACGTGAGACACATGACATCCAGTCGAATCCAGCGTTTGGTGGACGTAAGTTGAAGACGTCCAGACCACGACGCCATCTCTTGGACGCGGCAAGGAGAAAGCCAAGGTAACACCGAAGAGAATCCGCTAACACTCGATGTGAGGTGGTCACGACTCACTCACGACAGCATCAAATGGACTTGAAATTCCGATGTCCTGCAAACGCCAACGTCAAGTGACCATAAGAGAGATGACGTCCACGAACTACAGCATTTGATGAGCATGTGTCAACACGACCAGTGCACGGTGACTCTGACTGTATACTATCAGGTGATGCTCAGCAAACGCTAATGTCTGCTGAATGTTAGAAGACCACCACCGGCACGAGCTACGTACGTGACTAAAAGGACGGCCAGTACACATGCCAGCTTGAACAGATGTCACCAAAGCCACCTTCCTGGAAGATGCTACTTTACAAAACTTTGAGCCAAAGCAAAAATTCCGAAATTCCCAAAGTAGACATCCTACCCTTTTATTCTTTTAACCTTTCTTCTATAATAGCAGTAGGATCAACACTTATGAGAGTTCAAAGTTTTTCCTTGTAGACACTTTTACATGATTTTTTTTATCCGAAACTCATTTTATTTGCTTTCTTTTATTCTTTTTTTAGCTAAGAACCCATGATGTTCTAAGCATCTTTTAGTGATTTTCACCCCTGTAATGGAATAGAGGCAGGTGAAAATCCCAAGTGCAAAGATATCTAAATTAGTTTCCATATGTGTGCATTTCGTTTGCCTAAATCTTTGATAATGGTGCATTTTACTTACTGCATTTAGAGTAAAATGCCCATATTCCCTCTATCGGTGGATTTGTGGTTAACCTTGTTTTGGACTTTAATTTGTACATCTTATACTTGGGTTTTCATTTCGCATTGTGATGAGTATTATGTTTTGCAGTTCGTAGCTAGTTAACCCAATGAGTATGATAGTGGGCGTGAACCTATTTGGCACCTTATCACGGACAGTCCAGTCATGCCATAAAAAGCGGTAAAATTAAGGCTAAGATTAATTGTATTAGTGAAATCTTAATTGATATTAACTTAGAAACTATCATTTTAGAAGAAGTCATATTCCTGGTGTGTGGTTGTCGTGGTAGGGGGTCGAGTCCGAAAGGAGTAACTATGCTAGGCGACACGATCTAAGTGTGACCGGGGATTCTATGGAAAGTGATAGAGTTCTATGGGGTAAGTGACACGGGTGTTGTACAAAGATCAGCCAACGTCAAATAGTCAGTGCCTCAAAGATCGGTCCTAGTAGTTAGGTGCTTAAAACCGTTACATAACATAGGAAAATCACAATCAAGGCCTTTACCTTCATGAGCAAGTGGAAATCCCGGGTTTTATTTTCTGTTTTTTGTATGTTTATACTTATTCTTCTGTTCTGAAACCAACTCAAATTGCTATAACTTTACTGCTTTCTTTACATTCCCGTTTTATTGTTTTTCTAGCTATCTTTCAATAAAGTCCTCCCCCGTTCACTGTGGGATCGACACATTTTACTTCATTTTTAGTAGTTTGAGGTAGTTTATAAATTATTAATTCTGTGTGGTACACGACAATAAATCTGCATCAGCTGGACTCAAAATAAGTTTCTAAGCCATAATCAGCAGTGTCATGAAAGTCTGAAACATGTTATTATAAAATTTCAATACCAACAAAATCAAGCAAAAATCTAGTATGCCCATATGCATACAGATGAATAACAGCCCATTTGGTTGAACTCACTGGAATTAGAATCGGAATGAGTATGGGTATAGGTATTGAGAATTGGAATGTGTATGATAAAACTATTTTGTGCATTTCAATTGGAATGAGAATGAATACCATTTATAATGTTTGGTTGGTTTTGATTTCATCCACGAATACATCTGTGACTGATATCCATATCCTCCCACAGGTCTTTTATCCTATAATGAGAGACGCTCCTTCTCAGCTTATATTTTAGATTAGCTGTATGGATCGAAGTATTTGGTAAACTTTCGGGTTCAGGTCCAAAAGCTTGAATTAATTCCTCATAAATGAATCCGAAAAGTTCACCAAACAACATTGGTCTGGATTCTGCAGTAAAATATTCAGTCTTATCATGTTTATGGAATAGAACATGCGGTAGATTGATCATCATTACTCAAAACAGAAGAATTAAAATGAAAATAAATATACTAAATTGAATTAAACTGCCAATATCAACTGCTACTACACTACCTACTCTACTACTATACTAACTATCCAACAACAAAATCCTGGAAACCAGAGAACGGTGCTAAAATTACGATGCAGTTTTATTATCGTGTACCACACAGAATTAATAATTTATAAACTACCTTAAATACAACTAAAAATGCAGTAAAAAGTGTCGATCCCAGAGGTAATGGGGAAGGACTTTATTGAAAGCTAGCTAGAAAAGCAATAAAGCAGGAAATAAAGAAATCAGTAAAGTTATAGCAGTTGGAAATGATTTTAGAACGGAGCAATGAGTATAAACACACAAAAATAGAAAATAAAGGCGGGATTTCCACTTCCTCATGGAGGCAAAGGTTTCGATTGTGATTTTCCTATGTTCTGTAACGGTTTTAAGCACCTAACCACTAAAACAGATCTCTGAGGCACTAGCTATTTGACGTTGGCTGATCTTTGCGCAACACCCGTGTCACTTACTCTATGAGGCTCTATCACTTCCCACAGGGTCCCCAGTCACACTCGGATCATATCGCCTAGCACAGTTACTCCTTTCGGACACGACCCTTTACCACGACAACCACACACAATGAATATAACTTCTTCTAAAATGGCAGTTTATAAGCTAATATTAATTAAGATTTCACTAATAGAATCAATTTTAGCCTCCCTTCTACACCCTTTTTGGCATGACTGGACTGTTTGTGATAATGGTGCCAAATAGGTTCGCGCCCACTATCATACTCATCGGTTTAACTAGTTACGAACCACAAAACATAATACTACTCACAATACGAAATGAAAATCCAAGTACAAGATGCATAAATTAAAATCCATAACAAGGTTAACCGTTAATTCACCGATAGAAGGAGTATGGACATATTACTGTAAATGCAGTAAGTAAAATGCACCATAATCAAGATTTAGGCAAATGGAATGCACACATATGGAAATTAATTCATCTATCTTTGTACTTGGGATTTTCACCTGCCTCTATTCCATTAGAGGGGTGAAAATCGCTAAAAAATGCTTAGAATCTCGTAGGTTCTTAGCTAAAATGCAAGAATAAAAGAAAGCAAATAAAATGAGTTTCGGATAAAAAACCGTGTAAAAGTGTCTACAAGGAAAAAAATTTCAAACTCCCCTAAGTGTTGATCCTACTGCTATTTATAGATGAAATGTTAAAGGAATAAAATATAGGATGTCTATTTTGGGAATTTTGAAATTTTTGCTTTGGCTCCAAGTTTCGTAGAGTAGCATCTTCTAGGAAGGTGACTCTACTGACGTCCGTTCAAGCTGGCATGCGTATTGGTCGTCCTTTTAGTCACGCCCGTAGCTCGTGTTGGTAGTGGTCTTCTCACGTTCAACAGACATTAGAGTTTGCTGAGCGTCACCTGATAGTTTCCAGTCGGAGTTACCGTGCACTGGCCGTGTTGGCACATGCTCATCAAACATTGTAGTTCATGGATGTAATCTCCCTCACGATCACTTCATATTGGCGTTTACAGACACCAGGATGTCACGCCCATTTGACGCTGCCGTGAGTGAGTCGTGACCACCACACATCAAGTATTAGCTTATTCTTCTCGACGTTGCCTTGGCTTTGGCCTTGTCACATCAAGGAGATGGCATCATGGTCTTCTGGTCACGTCCACCAAATGCTAGATTCGAATGGATATCATGTGTCTCACGTCAATGATACGTTGTTGTTTACTAGACGTGTCCTTAGCTATTTTGAACTTCTTCTAAAAATCTGCAACTATGCTCCAAATGCTCGGTCCTTAGTGTGGTTTTCTACATTCTTTACATCTTCCGTTATCCTCCTGTAATTAGCACAATTGAAGTCATAAGTTGAAATTTAAAGCAATGATGGATTAAAAATCCATCAAAAGTAGGCTCAAAACTGTGCTAAAAACCTATAAAAATAGATGTGAAGTGGTTCATGTAATATCCCAGTCTCATAGACTGACCCAAAAACTTTCAGGTTTTGTCCTTGCTAGCCGAAAATAGTTAATCGAAGTTATTAGTAGCTTATAAGACTGGAAGTTATATACAAGTCACTCAAGTTGTAAACTGACGGGATGTTATAATCTCCCCCCTTTGGATCTTTACGTCCTCCAAAACCCAACAAGCAAGCACTTATGGCCCAATTTTCCCCTGGAGTGAGACTTTAGAGGTGGCTCCCGTCACTTGTCTCATTGGATTCAGCGATGACATAGCACTTGTCCCTTTGGGCTTAGAGGTAACGTAGCACTTAGCTCCCAGACCAGGGTCCGCTCTGATACCAGTCACTCAAGTTGTAAACTGACGGGATGTTACAGTTCACATCATACTCCCACTGTCTTTCTTGTAGAGAAACTCTTTCTCTACGAAAACAACCCCTCGAGCAACAAGGACGAAGCCAAGAGAATGTTGAGGAGTGTCACTGATACTGGACGTGAGGTGGTCACGACTCACTCGCGGCAGAGCCCACTAGGCATGTCCTGCAAACGCCAATGCTAGGAAACCGTGGGTGAAATGACGCCCAAGCACGACAACGTCTGATGAGCATGTGTTCGCTATGGCCAATGCACGGTGACTCCATCCAGATACCATCAGGTGACGTTTCTGCAAACGCCAACGTATGCTGAACGTGAGCATACCACTATTGGCACGAGCTACAGGCGTGACTAAAAGGACGACAATAACAAATGCCAGCTTGAACGGACGTCAGCAGAGCCACCTTCCTAGAAAGAGCTACTTTACAAAACTTGGAGCCAAAGTAAAAATTTTGGAATTTCCAAAATAGACATCCTACCTTTTCTTCCTTTAACATTTGTCTATAAATAGGAGTAGGATGATCAACACTTAAAAGGCGTGCAGAGTTTTTCCTTTTAGACACTTTTACACGGTTTTTTATCCGAAACTCAGTTTTATTTTCTTTTATTTTATGTTCTTGTGTTTTAGCTAAGAACCAATGAGGTTCTAAGCATCTTTTAGGTATTTTCACTCTCTAATAGAATAGAGACAGGTGGAAATCCCAAGTGCAAATATGACTGAATTAATTTCTATATAAGGGTTTCCGTTTGCATAATCTTGAATATGGTTACATTTTGCTTGATTTGTTTTGAGTAACTTGTCCTTTTTCTTTCTATATGAGGATTAGTGGTTAACCTTGTTATGGATGTTAATTTGTTGTCTTATACTTCAGTTTTTATTTCATATTGTAATAAATGATGTGTATTGTGGTTGATTGCTAGTTAACCCGATTCGTAAGAAGGTGGACGCAACTCTATTTGGCACCATTATTACCGGACGGTTCAGTCATGCTATTAAGGAAGTAGTATGGGGCAATTTTTATTATACACCTAAGAGTACAATGAGCATCATACTCCTAGTACTTTTTCTATACAAATTGCTATTAAATGCTATATTCCCTACTTGAATTTTGGAACCCTCCCTCACGCGCCTCTCTCTCTCTGTTGCAAACCCAACAAATATTCCCTATTGAATGCAGCTGTTTTTTTTTTTTTGAACCCCAAATCAAACTTCAATTTTCATCCATCTTTCCTTTCTGAAAATTGTCACATAATTATTATGATTGATACTATTTCCAAGATTATTCCAATCTATTTTTGAAATGGGAAAGAATTTTAGCAGATACCGGGGGCAAAATATCCAAAATCTTAGCAGATACCGGAATCTGGAGGGAGATTAGAAGGAGTAGAATCGCTGATTTGCTTGATGTAGAACGGCTGAATCTTCCTTTTACTAGAGTTTCCTGGTGGAATATATGATTTTCTTGTTGGAGAGAATGGATTTTCTTGCTAGATATTTTCTTGTTGGCCGGATTTTGTTGCTGGAGAAAGGCGGGATCTTCTTGCTTGTTGGAGAGAATGGATTTTCCGATTTGGTTGTTGCTTCCTGTTTTGTTGTTCCCAACAAGAATTGAATTTGTGGAGATTTCTCAGACATTTTGAATTTCTTGGTAGCCGTAGAAATGGAAAATGGCTGCTGTTTGTTTGTTAGGTTTTCAAGGAGCGTGAATACAATCTCCACATTATTTGTTTTTCCTAATTTATTTTTGATTTAATTTTTGCTAGGAGTATCAATTTATATAGTACACCTAGTTGTACACAATTTTTATTATACACCTAAGAGTACAATGAGCATCATACTCCTAGTACTTTTTCTATACAAATTGCTATTAAATGCTATATTCCCTACTTGAATTTTGGAACCCTCCCTCACGCGCCTCTCTCTCTCTGTTGCAAACCCAACAAATATTCCCTATTGAATGCAGCTGTTTTTTTTTTTGGAACCCCAAATCAAACTTCAATTTTCATCCATCTTTCCTTTCTGAAAATTGTCACATAATTATTATGATTGATACTATTTCCAAGATTATTCCAATCTATTTTTGAAATGGGAAAGAATTTTGTTTTCAGATTCGGAATATTGCTTTCATCCTGCAGTTTCCGTTTTCATGTTATGTGATGTAAAATTTTAAAAGTTGATGTAAAATATCGATATTTGTCATATTTTGCTCTCCTCCAATTCTTTTTTTTTTTTTATATTTCGATATGGATATCATCAATTCGTATGGAGATGGAGATAATTGTTCAAGTAATCGCAACAATGTTCAAAATCGTTCCAATGTGCAAGTTATATGTGATATAATTGATGTAATATCGCTTGTTTTTTGATGTAAAATGTGTTCAGAAGTGTTAATATGCAAGTTATTTTTCATACTACTATAATTGATGTAATATTTCTTGTTTTTTATGGAAAATGTTTACAAAATGTTAATACGTAAGTTTTTTGTTAGTCTGTTATAATTGATGGAATATAGTATGTTTTTGATGGAAAATGTGTACGTAGTGTTAATATGTTCTTTATTTTTTCAGACTGTTATAATTGATGGAATATATCGGGTTTTTTGATGGAAAATGTTTACAAAGTTTTAATATGTAAGTTATTTTTTTCAGACTGTTATAATTGATGGAATATATCGAGTTTTTGATGGAAAATGTTTTACAAAGTGTTAATATGTAAGTTTATTTGTTAGTCTGCTATACTTGATGGAATATAATATATTTTTGATGGAAAATGTGTACGTAGTGTTAATATGTAAGTTATTTTCCAGTCTGTTATAATTGATGTAATATAGCGTGTTTTGATGGAAAATGTTTACAAAGTGTTAATATGTAATATGGAATGTTATGTAAGTCTGAAGCAGCTGCCTTGCGATCTAATAAGGTTGTCAACGATATTTTGAAAAAGACTTATGATAATTTAGATGGTGTTTTTGTAAACCCTGTTGATGATTAAGTTTAGCAGCATTGGTGAAAACAGTTCAAAAATTAGTGTTTCTGATATAGTTGATGGAAAATTAGTGTTTATGATGGAAAACTCCGTATTCAGTGTTAGAATAATTAGTGTTTCTGATATAGTTGATGAAAAATTAGTGTTTATGATGGAAAACTCTAGATTCAGTGTTCGAATGATTAGCAATTTTCTGCTGGAAAATCTGTTTTTTCTGATATAGTTGATGGAAAATCTGTTTTTTCTGATATAGTTGATGGAAAATCAGTAATATACATTTATATTGTTTTTTCCATCAAATTTCATGATTTTACATTAATCATAGCAGAAAATAGTTAATAAGAACATCTGAACAAAATCCTGCTATATCATCAGAATAAATATTTGCATCAACAATTGCATTTTCCATCACTTTTTAAGATTTTACATCACATTTCATAAACATCCAAGAACACAATTGCAGTTTAATTCAGGCACAATATGAACACAAAATTAGACCAAAAGCACACAAGAACATCATAATAATCATTTCCATCATCCACATCAGAAGTACAATACATTTACCATCATCAACAAACAATAAAATCCTGCAGGCTGTGTTCAGCTTTGTGAGCAAGTATTCTCCCAATAAATTTGGAAGAGAATCTATGTGTAAGTAGAACAGGCAGCTCAGTCCAATCTGTCTCAGTGCTTCCTTTTGAGGATCTCCAAGATATTCCAGCACACCTGATAATCCTGAAGGAGAAGTTCTACTCACGAACCTCTCTCGATTATAGTTGACCTTTTTGTTGTCCTTTTGAGGTTTCTTCTTTGCAGGTTCTTTCTTTTCAGGTTGATTCTCCTCAGCTTGCTTCTCCACAAGTTTCTTCTCCATTGGCATTTTCCATCAATTTTTAGGATTTTACATTACATTTCATAAACATCCAAGATCATCTTCACAGCATAATTCAGGCCCAAAATCAACACAAAATCAGATCAAAAGCATATAAGAACAACATAATAATCATTTTGATCAAAAACATCAGACGTACAGTTCGTCTGATAGCATTTTCCATCAATTTTTAAGATTTTACATTTCATTTCATAAACATCAAAGATCATCTTCACAGTATAATTCAGGCCCAAAATCAACACAAAATCAGATCAAAATCATATAAGAACAACATAATAATCATTTTGATCAAAAACATCAGACGTACAGTTCGTCCTGCAGCATTTTCCATCAATTTTTAAGATTTTACATTACATTTCATAAACATCCAAATCATCTTCACAGTATTATTCAGGCCTAATATCAACACAAAATCAGATCAAAAGCATAAAAGAACAACATAACAATCATTTTCATCAAAAACATCAGACGTACAGTTCGTCCTGCAACATTTTCCATCAATTTTTAAGATTTTACATTACATTTCATAAACATCCAAGATCATCTTCCCAGTATCATTCAGGCATAATATCAACACAAAATCAGATCAAAAGCATATAAGAACAACATGATAATCATTTTCATAAAAAAACATCAGAAGTAGCGAAGAACTGCTCTACATCAGATTTTTTGTTTGACAAAATCATAATAAAAGTAGCGAAGAACATACTTTTTGTTGGATTTTTCGTTCTCATTGTACCTCCCTGGTTGTTTTGTATTGATTCTTCAAATATTATGGAACAACTTCTTGGTCTTCTGGTCTGAGAACGATTTATATTGTTGGCGGGCTTCTCTTTTTCCATAGTGTGAAACCCTATCCTTTTCATCTGGATTTCCGGAGCCAAAATTTACGAACTTGCGATTTACCGGGGGCAAAATATCCAAAATCTTAGCAGATACCGGAATCTGGAGGGAGATTAGAAGGAGTAGAATCGCTGATTTGCTTGATGTAGAACGGCTGAATCTTCCTTTTACTAGAGTTTCCTGGTGGAATATATGATTTTCTTGTTGGAGAGAATGGATTTTCTTGCTAGATATTTTCTTGTTGGCCGGATTTTGTTGCTGGAGAAAGGCGGGATCTTCTTGCTTGTTGGAGAGAATGGATTTTCCGATTTGGTTGTTGCTTCCTGTTTTGTTGTTCCCAACAAGAATTGAATTTGTGGAGATTTCTCAGACATTTTGAATTTCTTGGTAGCCGTAGAAATGGAAAATGGCTGCTGTTTGTTTGTTAGGTTTTCAAGGAGCGTGAATACAATCTCCACATTATTTGTTTTTCCTAATTTATTTTTGATTTAATTTTTGCTAGGAGTATCAATTTATATAGTACACCTAGTTGTACTATATATGTATTGGTAGTATGGAGCCTAAGATTGGTCCTATTAATTCATATGGGTTTAGAACCTGCCATCTTAGATGAAATCTAAGTCCTGGTCCACCTTGGGTAAAATCTCAGCTTGCCATTCTGGATGCAAGAATGGGATCTTTCCATGATCACGATGGGGGAGGATCGCAATTGAATTATATGACCACTGATAATTTCTCTTCTTTTTAGTTGCTAGTGATACTGATTTCTACACATACTGGTCTTGTAATGTGACAAATTTTTAGTTACGATTTTGTTTATTAAAATGTTTTTATTACTTTATTAAAAAATAATAAGACGTTTTGATAATATAGGAGTAGATATGAAAAAGTATGTGGTATTTAATAAATAAAACTGTAGTTGCATTGAAAGATAATAGTTTCATTAAAATTAATAATACCCACTGAAACATGATAGTTCTATTGATTCCTTCTGTTGGAGTATTATTTAATAATATAGGGATAAAATATATATGTGATATTTAATAAATAAAATTATATTTGCATTGAAAAATAATAGTTCCATTAAAATTCAGTGGGTATTTAATAATACCCACTAAAAAATAATAGTTTTATTGAATCCTTCTGTTGGAAAAATATCCAAGTTATGTATCAGAAAGTTAGTTAATGTAGGGTTATTATACCGTTTTAATTTAATAAATAAAATTATTTGAATGTGAAGAATTTATAAATCGGAACTTATTATTTAATTCCTACTCAAAAATAAAAAGAAAAGTTTTAAAAATCCAGAATTTATAAACGGGGAAAAGATGAAAGTAGTGTAACCTTTTAATTAAGTTAATAAATATGATTTTTAATGCTTCAAAATATATATATATATATATATGATTTTTAATGGACGTGCTTCTTTTAATGTATTTTTAAATTTTTAATACAAGTGTACTTTCAATAAATATTGCGTTATAATTTGAGCTTTAAATCACAGTCTCCTTCTGAAAAAGTAGTACAAAAAACCATTCTGTCTGATTGGTGAGGGTGGGAGTAGGATGCAGTGGTGGACCTCCTTGAATTTTTTACCAAATTAATCTCCTAAATAAATTGTGAACAAAAAAATAAAAAAATGGGAAGGTATAACCTAAAAAAGGCCTTTCAGATTTTGAAAATCCGAAATAAGACAAAGTCAGATTTTAGAAATCCGAATTTATCAACTTTCGGATTTTGAAAATCCGAAATATCAATAACCTTAATTAAATTAAAAATTAATAAGGGAGATTAATTAGATTAATTAAATTCAGATTCCAAAAATTCGAAATCAATGGAATTCGGATTTCCAAAATCCGAATCATTTATGAAAATTTTTTTTTTTGAAAAGAATAATAAAATTAAAAATTTTTTGTGTAAATTAATAAATGGAATTAAAACGATTCGGATTTCGAAAATTCGAATTGTGAGAATTCGAATTTTTTTCACAAAGACAGTCCACCACGTCTCAGAACAACATGCACCACGTCCAGAAACGTCTACATCCATTCAATTGAATTTAAACGGATTTTTTCAACAAAGAAAGTCCACCACATCTCAGAACAACATGCACCACGTCAAAAATAACTAGGACCACGTCTAGAAATGTCTACATCCATGCATGTGAATTTAAGCTATTTTTTTCACAAAACAGTCCACCACGTCTCAGAACAACATGCACCACATCAAAAACAACTAGGACCACATCCAGAAACGTCTACATCCATGCATGTGAATTTAAGCTATTTTTTTCACAAAGACAGTCCACCACGTCTCAGAACAACATGCACCACGTCAAAAAAAACAAGCACCATGTCCAGAAACGTCTACATCCATTCATTTGAATTTAAACTGATTTTTTCAACAAAGACAGTCCACCACGTCAAAAATAACTAGGACCACGTCCAGAAACGTCTACATCCATTCATTAGAATTTAAACTGATTTTTTCAACAAAGACATTCCACCACGTCTCAGAACAACATGCACCATGTCAAAAACAACTAGCACCACATCCAGAAACGTCTACATCCATTCATTTCAATTTAAACTGATTTTTTCAACGAAGACAGTCCACCACGTCAAAATCAACATGCACCACGTCAAATTAAATTAGGACCACGTTCAGAAACGTCTACATCTGGGTATAATTCGGATTTGTAAAATCTGAATTATACCCACATTCAGATTTGCAAAATCCGAATTAAGGTAATTCGGATTAGCGCATAATTCCAGTTTCGGATTTTGAAAATTCGAAACCGGATTGAGCTACTGCTCTCGGGCAGTAGCTGAAATCCTGTTTCGGATTTTCAAAATACGAGTCAGGATTTCTTTTTTTTTCTTTTAAAAACATATTTAATTCGGATTTCACAAATCCGAATTATTTAATTAATTCGGATTTGTGAAATCCGAATTATTTAATTAATTCAGATTTGTGAAATTCGAATTAATTTAATTCGGATAATGAAAATCCGAATTAAATTGAATTCGGATTTTGAATATCCGAATTCAATTATAATCCAAATTAAAAAAAAATTGTATTACGAGACTCTTCACCAAAACGAACTACAACATCACAATTCTACCTATTCGTATAACAAAACATCAATAACTCATCCAAACACCAATAGGAACTTCAAAATCACAATTCTACATAGTACATAAAACTAAAAAATACTAACTCAACAAAACATCAAAAGATACATCAAATAATGTCATCATCGTCATATAGTCTACCAAACCTTGTTCGATCTGCTCTGGGATGCGAGACGGGGCACCTTCTGGCTCTATGATATCTACTTCCACACCTCGTGCATTCACCTCGACATCGTCTTCCACGGCAATCCATTTGCATTGTGAATCTCCGCTTCTGTCTCCTTCCAAGTGGTGCATTATGAACGATGAGCCTTTCATAGTCGATATTCAACTTCCAGTCAATGTCTATTTGCCAACATTCCCTCGGAGAGATTGGGACAAAATTGCCATGCCCGAATTGCCTCTTCCAGTTTTGAGTCGTAAGAAAGTCGTCCACTAGATTGGATGGACTATCACCAAGAGACCGACACACCGCCAAGGCATGTGAGCATGGAAACCTATAGGTTTGCCACTTCTGAAAAGTACATGTGCGCGACAGATAATCAACAGCATGTATGTTTCCTCCTTTGCCATCGTAACGCACAAATGTACTAACCCTGAAGATTTTATTCGTCCAGTCATAAGGTTCAACATGATGGCCCCCAGCTCGCATCTCGTAATCCTTGAATATTTCCCATAAAAGTGGAGGAAATTGGGTATTGCATTTACGAGACTTTTCATTTTTTGGGCGGAATATTTCTTTAGTTTTCTGGAATGTCGACTCAATGATTGCTCGAATAGGTAGAGCGCGCACGCCTTTCAGGCACTGTTGTAACTTTCTGACATATTCGTCGTTAGGTTACCCCAGCGATAGAATCCATAGTGTGCAAGACTCCATTTATCAGCACCGATATCCTGCAAATACCTAAAGGCGTCCTGACTGTATTCATACAACTCCGTACCTACTCTATTCCGAGGTTGACAGTATGAGCCCATTTCCCAACACATACTATTCAATCTATTGCCGCGACAATGCATCAGTAGATTGCTTCGAACGTGTCTCAGACAAAATCTATGGTGACCAGTAACACCTTCTTCCCATTCCTCCAAGTCTCTAAATGCGGCGAGCAACCCTGCATTTCGATCTGATAACACACATGTCGCACGCTGAGCAAAGACATGACGAATGAGGTTTCTAATGAAAAAGCTCAAACTCTCAGTGGTTTCTTCGTCAACTAATGCATACGCCAGTGGAAGAAGTCGACGTGCTGCGGTAACTGTAATGGCAACAAGCAACTTCCCCTTATATCCACTCCGCAAATGTGTACCATCTATACTAACCACAGGTGGACAAAATCTCCAAAACGTACGTCGGGTTGGAGCGAAAACCCAAAACAAATATTTGAAATTCCTCTCAGAATTGGACAATGCACGCTTCACTCCCTGGAATTCCCATTCTACAATCGTCCCTGGATTCGACGATTTTAATGCTTCAACAATCCTACATAAATAAACCATTAACACAATTATCACCCAATCATCATGTCAGCAGTAATGAAAAACAATAAACTGATAAAAACAGAAATAATATCAAAATTTAAACTTACCTCGGTAACTCAACAAAGTTTGTAACCCAATTACCATATACCAATTCAATGGCATTCCTTCTCGCGTGCCATACTTTCTTCGTCTTCACGTCAACTTTTAAATTTTTTATATCAATTTGAATAGCTGCCACTGAATACTCAGGATTTTGTCAATTTGCTTCATTATCAATGGGCTATTGTCGACGATGTCACATTGTGGTGGTCATTTCCCACCACAATTCCAAGGCAATTATGACTCGGACACCAAAGAACCACTTCCCATTTGCCATGAGTATGATTCTTTTTCGACACCCGGATCTTCCATGCACATGGGGAATAACCTTTGGGTGTCTCAAATCGTCTACTCTTGCATTCCACGGACCACGTTGTTTTATTGCTCTCGACGTTAACATATTCCCTGAGCCTTGCCACGTTCCATGCGAATATGGCCCGTTGTGCTTCCTCCTTGTTTTTGAAAACTGTTCCAAGTCCTATAGTCTTAGGATTGCCTTTATATCGGGGCAACGCATGTTCATCTCGATCAATGGCGTACGGATCTTGGTGTCCCATATCAGAGTACACGAAATGCCTCCCTTCATACGTCCCAATCTCATCCGAAATTTCCTCAGAACTAAAATATGTATAATCAGAACAAAAATCACTATCGGATGCATGGTCACAGTCAGAATCGTCATCAATGTTATAATCCAAGTCCACTACCTCCTCTTCAAAATCATAACGGAATCCATAATCAAGTTGCCCTTCTCCGCCAGGTGAAGAACTCGAAGCAATATCTCGTATATCAACTCTATCTAAAGACTGAATTTCTTCAATACCGACGTTAACATTAATAAAACTCCATGGTCGAAAAGTATAAAAAAATCCAGCATAGCATCAGACGTAATTACTACTTTTGTCTTACTCCCATCCGCTTCAAAAAATGTTGTAAGTGTGATTTTGCACGAATTCATAGACACCCCAATTACATTGCAAATGGTTTGTAACAAATCATCCATTGACATTCTAAGATTAACGCATATTGAATGATCCGGATTCGGACGGTTATCAAAATCAAACGTGGATGTCCAATAGAAATTAAAAATATACGGACCATTAAATGCCATTATACCTGTCAATCATAAAAATGTCATTATATCAATTAATTGTCTATTTTCGTCACCAAAAATTTTTTTAATCAAATTTATAAACCACAATTCATTAAACAACCCACAACATTATAAACAATCCGCAACATTACGATTTTAATTATAATTTCATTACCACTTACGACTAATCATATTTAAAATAGTAATTAGAATAATTACCCTTGACTACAACTTAAAAATTCTACAAAACTTACCCACATATTAGTCATATACTACTAATAAATGTATTTCCAAACCACATTTCATCCAATACGTACACCACTGCTCAAAACATCATCTAATCACATTAAAATTGTAATTAGAGTAATTACACTACTAATGCATGACTAATAATTAAAAAGTTCACAAAACTTACACAAATATTAGTCCTATACTACTAATACGTGTATTTCCTAACCACATTTCATCAACTACATACACCACTACTCAAGATATCATCTAATTTCATTATAATTAATCTAATTACATGAAAATCTAACGTTTTATTAAATATCAACCATAAAACACTAAAACCTTGACTTACCTTATTATGATATCACAACGTGACGTAGATCTTCGGAATAATTTAGGCGGAATCCAAAATTTGTAGGTGAATAGTGTTTGGCAGCTACAAAGAGAATGTTTGAAGGAAGAAGAGGAGAACAATGCTGTATAAAATGCTAGGGTTTGTGTATATATAGTTAAACTGAATTCGGATTTTGAAAATCCAAAATTAGCTAAATTCGAATTTCTAAAATCCGAAGTTAGCTAAATTTGGACGAAGCTGGACGTGGGGCTAGTTTTTTTGGATGTATCGAGACGTGGTAGACTATGTTCTGTGAAAAATTCAGCTAAAATTCACATGTTTAGATGTATACGTATTCCAAGTTGTTTTTGGACGTGGTTCCAGTTGTTCTGAGACGTGGTCGACTGTCTTTGTGAAACAAAATCAATTAAAATTCACATGAATGGATGTAGACGCTTTTGGACGTGGATCTAGTTGTTCTGAGACGAGTTGAGATGTTTTGTGAAAAATCAGTTTAAATTCACATGCATGGATGTAGACGTTTTTGGACGTGGTTCTAGTGTTTTGAGACGTGGTGCAAGTTGTTCTGAGACGTGGTGCACTGTCTTTGTGAAAAAAAATCAGTTTAAATTCACATGAATGGATGTAGACGTTTTTTGACGTTGTTCTAGTTTTTCCGAGACGAGTTGAGATGTTTTGTGAAAAAATCAGTTTAAATTCACATGCATGGATGTAGACGTTTTTGGACGTGGTTCTAGTGTTTTGAGACGTGATTCTAGCTGTTCTGAGACGTGGTGGACTGTCTTTGTGAAAAAAATCAGTTTAAATTCACACGCATAGTACAAGGTATAATTTCTGCAAAAAACTATTTCTAAGAGTTGTATGGTCATTTTATTTGTTTTATCTTATTACAACACCTACTTACAAGATCATGAACATTTCTAAGAGTAATATGGTCATTTTAATTGTTTTATCTTCACAAAACTCTTAGATCAGAGATCATGAACATTTCTAAGAGTTGAATGGTCATTTTATTTGTTTTATCTCATTACAACTCTTAGATATGAGGTCATGATCATTTCTAAGAATTGTATAGCCGTTTTATTTGTTTTATCTTATCAAAACCCTTAGATAAGAGATTATGAACATTTCGGTCCACCTCAGACGTTTTTGGATTTGGTGCTAGTTGTTCTGAGACGAGGTGAGATGTTTTGTGAAAAATTCAGTTTAAATCCACATGTATAGATGTTGACGTTTTTGGACGTGGCGCTAGTTTTTTGAAACGTGGTTCCAGTTGTTCTGAGACGTGGTAGACTATCTTTGTGAAACAAAATCAGTTAAAATTCACATGAATGGATGTAGACATTTTTGGACGTGGTTCTAGTTGTTCTGAGACGAGTTGAGATGTTTTGTGAAAAAATCAATTTAAATTCACGTGCATGGATGTAGACGTGTTTGGACGTTGTTCTAGTGTTTTGATACGTGGTGCTAGCTGTTCGGAGACATGGTGGACTGTCTTTGTGAAAAAAATCAGTTTAAATTCACACGCATGGTACATGGTATAATTTCTGAAAAAAAATATTTCTAAGAGTTGTATGGCCATTTTATTTGTTTTATTTTATTACAACACCTACTTACAAGATCATACATTTCTAAGAGTTATATGGTCATTTTAATTGTTTTATCTTCACAAAACTCTTAGATCAGAGATCATGAATATTTTCTAAGAGTTGAATGGTCATTTTATTTGTTTTATATCATTACAACTCTTAGATATGAGATCATGATCATTTCTAAGAATTGTATAGCCGTTTTACTTATTTTATCTTATCAAAACCCTTAGATAATAGATTATGCACATTTCAGTGCACCTCAGACGTTTTTGGACGTGGTGCTAGTTGTTCTGAGACGAGGTGAGATGTTTTGTGAAAAAATCAGTTTAAATTCACATGTATGGATGTTGACGTTTTTTGACATGGTTATAGTTTTTTGAGACGTGGTTCCAATTGTTCTGAGACGTGGTAGACTGTCTTTGTGAAACAAAATCAATTAAAATTCACATGAATGGATGTAGACTTTTTTGATGTGGATCTAGTTGTTCTGAGACGAGTTGAGATGTTTTGTGAAAAAATCAGTTTAAGTTCACATGCATGGATGTAGACGTTTATGGACGTGGTTCTAGTGTTTTGAGACGTGGTGCTAGCTATTATGAGACGTGGTGGACTGTATTTGTGAAACAAATCAGTTTAAATTCACATGAATGGATGTAGACGTTTTTTGACATTGTTCTAGTTGTTCTGAGACGAGTTGAGATGTTTTGTGAAAAAATCAGTTTCAATTCACATGTTTGGATGTAGATATTTTTGGACGTGGTTCTAGTGTTTTGAGACGTGGTGCTAGTTGTTTTGAGACGTGGTAGACTGTCTTTGTGAAAAAAATCAGTTTAAATTCACATGCATGGATATAGACGTTTTTGGACGTGGTGCTAGTTGTTTTTTGACGTGGTGCCAGTTGTTCTGGATGTAAACGTTTTTGGATGTGGTGCTAGTTGTTCTGAGACGTGGTAGACTCAGCCAAGACGTGGTGGACTCAGCGAATACAGATTTTAAAATCCAAAATTAATACTGATTCGGATTTTCAAAATTCGATTTGTCCCTCAAATTTTTTAATACTTTCTACCGTTAAAATTAACAAATTAAATTACAAATTTTCTTTTTCAGAAATCGGATTTCTAAAATCCGAATTCGTTTTGGATTAATAAATCAGATTTATGAAATCTGAATCTCAAATTGATTAAGAGACTCATATTTCACAAATTCGAGAGGCCTAAAAATAGTACATATATTTCAAATTCTAAATATTTTCGTTCACACTTTAAATTTTGTATTAATTTGGTCTGGGCCCGGGACCTCCTTCAGCATCGTATTTGTATGACTGTAACCGTCGCCATCACCAATTCCACTTGCAGTGGCGGCGTCCTCACAATAAAATCATCATCCACTTCGACATTAATATCTTCGCCTTCATTTTCACGCTCTACTTTCACGTCAGTTTGGTTCGGATTACCATCGACTCGAATTGCGAGACATAGATCTTCCGCAGCTCCGATTTCACTTCGCATTCGTCTCTCCACTCTTCGATGCGCTAATTTGGAAGGTTCTTCAGCTTTAACTTATAATCTGAGAATTTCAGTTCCAGTTCCTGTCATATTCAACATGATCTAATAAATACTGATTTTGGCTGAATTTTAAATTTGAAAATGCATCATCTACCGGAGTTTGTACTTTGTACGATGATTAGAAAGCGTCAAAAATTGGTTAGAATACTGTGAATTTAATGCTTCATTTTTTGAATTAAGCTCCGGTCATATTTTCTAGAAACTACGTATATGAGGTTTAATCATGTTCTTCTGTATTCGTGAATATGATGCTCGACTTTCGCTTATTTATTTATTTATTTTTTATTTAAAATATTTAAACTGTGAGGAACTTGATTCTGGCATTGCTGAATAAAATACATAATATATTTACATGATAAAATACACAAAAAAATTGTAAGTAGAAGTGGGCATGGTCGACCGAAACCCGGCCAAACCAGCCTTTATTTTTCATTTAAAATATTTAAACGGTGGGGAATTTGTTTCCGGCTTAACTGGATGAAATACATGGTATATTTATATGGCTTTGCTCAATGACATACGTGATATATTTACATGATAAAATACACAGAAAAACTGTCAGTAGGAGTGAGCATGGTCTGTCCGAAACCGGTTAAATAAGTATTTATTTTTCATTTAAAATGTTTAAACTGTGGGGAACTTGATTCCGACTTTGCTGAATGAAATACGTGGTATATTTACATGGCTTTGTTGAATTCCCCACATGATTCCGACTTTGCTGAATGAAATACGTGGTATATTGCCATGGCTTTGCTGAATGAAATACGTGATATATTTAAATGATAAAATATACAGAAAAAATGTAGGTAGGAGTGAGTATGGTCCGGCCAAAATTGGTCAAACCGACTAAACCAACTAGTTTTAAAATATCTCTCACACCTGTCGGTTTAATTAATTTTCAAACCGTAAAAGTCGGTCTGGCCAACGGTTTCATTAATAAAATAGATCATTTTGGTCGGACCGACCAATATATTATTAATATATAAAATAAATATATAATACATATTTTATTTATGTTTTTGAATTCACCAAATCCTAATTTTTTTTCTCAATTGCTGTCTCTCCCTATTCCGTTTTGTTCTCTATCGTTGCCCACCACCACCACAGTTTCTCCTCCCGACCCTTTTTCACCTCTGGCTTACTCCATCGACTCTGTCACCATGTCTACCTCTTTTGAAAAAATAAAGATGGTGCTGCAATGATGACAGTGAGAAGAAGAAAGGTAGAAGCAAAGATCTTGGCAACAGAAGAAAGTAGTTGGAGTTAAGGGTGCAAGTGGTTTGGCCGAAACCGCTTAAATCGACTAAATCGGTCAAATTTGATCGGTTTGATCGGTTTTAAATTTTATAAAAGTTTAATTGGTTTGAAAATTTTCAAACCGGAAGAATTGGCCAACGGTTTCAATAGTGAAACCGGCCGTTTCGGGCGGACCGGCCGGATGTATATTTTATATTTTTATATTTTTCATATAATATAATAATATTGTTAATATATAATTTATTTTATTTTATTTTCTTTAACTCTAAATCTATTTTACTCCCTCTTTTCTCTTCAATTATCGTCCATTTTCTTTCTTTCCTTATTGATGTTGCACATTTCTCTTATTCATCCTCCTTCATTGTTGCGCACCTAGTGGTCGATCGAATAGACAAATGTGGTCAAAAATAAAAAATTTTAATTTTAATTTTTAGTGATTAATCAAAATGTACATGTATAATTATGATTTGATCATACTTGTGAAGTTGTAGAATGAGAATTGGCGAATATTTTATGTTGTGAATTTGTTATTATTTAAGAAAACATAAAATGGCTATAAACCGACCAAACTGGCCGAACGAAACCGCTTAAATGTGGTTTGGCCGATTTGGTTTGGTATATTTATTTGGCCGACAAGGTTTGAAAAATTTTCAAACCGTAGTTATTGGTTTGAGCTGTACATTTACCTTCAAACCGGCCAAACCAACCGACTCACACCCCTAGTTGGAGTGATGAAAATAAAAAAAAGCCAGCTGGACCAATAGAGTTATGCCACATCAGCAGAAAGGCCATGTTAGATTAAAATAAAGTAAAGTAGAACTTTCATCTTGTATATAAAAGGAACCAGTAGTTAGTTTGTACAGTTACGTTTTCATCATAAAAAATGGCTGCTGATATTTCCAAAGCAAATATTAGCCTACAGATCAAATTTGATTGGATATGACAAAATTACCCCTGTTCCGTCTCTCCCCTTCTCCCCTCTCCCCTCTCCCCTCCCCTCCCCTCCCTGCCTGTAGATTTCTCCACCGCCACTGGCCACCCTCCATCAACCATCATCATCATTTTCGGGCATCCACCCTCCGTTTATCATCCCGGGGAGGCCAAAGGAAGACAAAGGAGACTATGATTCGAGCCCTAAACCCCAAACCCTCTCCCGGCCTCACTGCTGATCCATCTCGTTTCCTTTTCGACCTCAACTCTCACCCAATTGTATTCTTTAGACTCCTTAAGATAGGAAAATAGCAGCAAAGATCGGATTGAGGCCAGGGTTTAGGACGGAAACTTAGGAATTTTCTTGGAGGAGCTGCGTCCCAAGTTGGATTGGGCTTAAAAGAGGTAAAATCAATTCTTAGAAATCAATTAGTTCATTAATTGGATTAGTATAAATAAATTTGTGAATTTGGCTGGAGGTGGAACTTTAACCAAATTGATGTTGATGACAGAAAACTCAAAATAAAAATTTCATCTTTTTTTTTTCTTCCGGCTTGGTAATCTCGAGAAGAAAAACGAGGGAAGTAAATCAAGAGGGCTATAAACACAAACACACACAATGCAGATTTGTTCTTACCAAGGAAATTGTGAGGGAATTAAAAAGAGACCAACCAGAGCAGAAATGTGAAGAGAATTTCATAAATTCAGAGACAAGAAACAACAAAGAAAAAGAAGAAGAATGATGTGGGATGTGTGACCTGTGAATTGCAGATTGGGTTGAAGACTTAGGAGGAGTTCTTGTTTGTTGTTGGTTTGCCACTGAGGGGGCGGCCGTGGAGGGGGCTGGATGGTGGGAAGGTTTGTTGGTGATGATGTTTATCTATTGTATTTAAATATAAATAAACCTGTAAATGAATAAATGGTAAAGATAATTGAGTAAGATCAAACACAATTTGATCTGGAGGGTAATATAAGCTCCGGCAATATCGCTTGCCTAAAAAAATCTGAGAAAAGTTTTGCAAACAATGTCTCCATGTCTTCTCTAAACAACCGCTTATCTAGGGCACTAATTTTCCTTTCAATTCAGCAATAATCCTGCTGAATTTTTAGAACCTCCTCCTCCTTTCGTCGATCGGTCGATCGATCTCTCATTTCCTCTCTTCCCCTTGTTCTCCATTTCCTGCTCTCCCTTAACCAAACCATCAAGACCACAAACTCGAACTTGTTCCTTACGGTCAGCCACACCATTGTCTCAGCCCTCTCCTTAGTCGCCGTCATCGCTGGGTTGTTCACCAGAGAGGAGAAGAACCGATTAACTCTGAATGGTCGGGCTGTTCTCTCCCCTCTAAATCGGTGTCGCTGTTTGCTTCTGTTTGACTCCCAAAATTGTTGTCACCTCTTGCTTCGTCTTTACAAGGGTGAAAAAAAGCTTTTTTCTTTTCTACAACAATGCTTAGCCAGCCACTCCAACAAAGCTTCCTCTCATGGGTATAAGTGTTTAATTTTAGAATTTCTCTTATTTGGATTTGGCTTATTTTCTTCATTTTTGCTTTTTTTTTTTTTTTGCCAGTATTTTGGTTTTGTTTTCGCCTGGTTATGGCTCGATATACATGGTTTTGATGGACTTGTTTATTTGGCTTGATTAATGACTGAAATTAATCATCCCAGGTTAAAGACTTCTTATTATTTGGGTTTGGCTTATATTCTTCTTTTGTTTTTTGGCCAGTATTTTAGTTTTGTTGTTGTCGGGTTATGGCTGGTTTTGATGGATGGCTTTTGGCCTTTTTTATTTGACTTGATTAATGACTGAAATTAATCGTCTCTGTTGAGAACTTTGCATGAATGTAGTGATTTATCTGGAACACATAGTATAGTTTAAGAGGTTTATATATATATGATGAGGAGAAGAAATAAATAATGGCAATAGAATTCAGCATTTAGGCCTCATTTAATTGCTTTTGGTTATTGAGACCACAATTTGAAGATTTTGAGACTCTGGAAGCCTTATTTTTGCTATGTTTTGCTTTTTTGGTTTCTCTAATTTTGACTTTGAGCTATATTTTGGACAAGATGATGGGTTCATTGTTACGAGATTACTGCTGATGGCGTTTGGATATGCGTATCCAGCGGATGAATGTTTTAAAGCAGTGGAAATAGATAAGCCACATATTGACCAGCTTCACTTTTGGTGTCACTATTGGTATATACTCTCCGTCCTATAATTATAGTAAAAAAAAACTAATATTGATAATATGATCTGGGTTTTTTTGGTTCTTGAATCTGGATCTTAGTTGCAGTTCACAGTATGCGAAAGAGTTGGAGATGTTTGTATCTCATGGTAAGTTAATTTTCATTTGCTTTGATTTTCATCGTTTTCATCATTTTTTTTTTTTTTTTGGGTTTCTTTTTTGGATGGTTACCTTTGTATGGAGAAACAAAGCTTGCATTTTTCATCTACCTATGGCATCCTCGTACAAGAGTATGCATATTTGATTATTCATCTCCATTTCTACTGCCATTTCTTTGTGTTTTTTCTTTTCATCCATGGCTGCATATGTTTGAATTGTTTCAGGGAGCAACCCGGATTTACAATACATTTCTGAAGCCTTATATAGCCGAACATGAGAAGGAATTTTATGGATATCTGCTAGCCATGAAGAACAGGGCAATCTTGATATGGCAGCAGGCTTCATTGCATGGCCAGACTAGTTCTTGGAGATTTTGCAGCAGCATACTGCTGATAAGAAAGATCGATGCAGCTGAAATTCATTAATGGCATAGGAGCCAAAGTTCTGCATTAGGCTTGAATGTCTGCTCATTTTAGTAAAATTGTAGCACACGCTTTTTTCTACAATATGCTGGGTGCTGGATTTTGGATTTAGATTTTGTTCATCTTGCTTATACTAGAATTTAGTCAACTTGTTGGCATTTGAGAGTCAAAATGTTATACGTTCTATATTTGTCGAATTAAAAAATAATTATTTGAGATTAAAAAAATAATAAAAAATTATTTCTAAACAAAATGAAAAAGCTCAATATGTAAACCGGCCAAATCAAACCGTTAAAATGTAGTTTGACTGGTTTGGATTGGTATATTTGTTTGGTTGGGGTTTCAAAATTTTTGAAACCGTAGTTCTCGGTTTGGTTTGTCTTTCATGCTTCAAACCGGCCAAACTGGTCGATGCCCAGCCCTACCTGGTGCGTAGGTGGTCGTGATAATGGGGTCGAGTCCGGAAAGGAGTAACTGTGCTAGGCCAAATATGACCGAAGTAGCGACCGGGGACTTTGTGAAAGTGATAAAATTCCATAGAATAAATGACACAAGTGTTGCACAAAGGTTGGCCTAAGTCAAGTAGATGGTCGGTTCTAGTGGTTAGGTGCGTAAAACCATTACTGGACACATACAAAATCACAATTGAAGCCTTTAGCTCCATGAGGAAGTGGAAATCCCGTTTTCTATTTTTGTGAGTTTATTTACATTGCTGTGTTCTAAAACCGATATTCAATTGCTATAATTTATTGCTTTCTTTATTTTCCTGTTTTTACTGCTTTTCTAACTAACCTTCAATAAAGTTTTCCTCCTTCCCCGTGGGATGCATTTTTAGTAGTTTTAAGTAGTTTTATAAATTTTAATTATGTGTGGTACACGACAATAAATCCACATCAATGGTTGATATATCCTTAAAAAGGTTAATGTCCTAGTCTCCCACGGCTGTAAACACCAAACAACTCTCGGATTGGTTTGAAACTTCTTGGAGAAAAATTTAAAATTCTCTCCCTTCCTTGGGTGCGTGAGGTAAGGTAATCTCTTGCACAATGAACTTTCTCTTTCACTTTTGCTCTTTTGTAAGGGCAAAAGATCCTTGAAGATGCTTGATATCCTAGTCTCTCACGACTGTGAACACCAAACAACTCTTGGATGAACTCGAATCAAGGGCTAGGGATTTTCGAAAATCCCCCCCCTCCCCCTCACTTCCTTGTAGTAATCTCGTAGCTCTGATACCAAATGATGATGTTCCTCCTTCACAAATGATGGAGAAAGACCAAGTTTGCCCGATCTCAGTTACTACAAGCTCTCAATGACGGATTAGACGTATGGTTGCGGAATATATGTGTTAGGGTGATTGGATTCCAGAAGGGTCTCCGGGTAGTATGACACCACAATAGTACCTAACTATACTATTGATAAAGTCTTTGATGCTTTTGAAATATATGTGGTTTGAAACTTCTAGCTCTCAAATGTTTAATACTCAAAAGTCATGATTTTATTGAAGCACAAACCTTCTATTTATAGGGCTAAGAGGGCCGACCAATGCTACAAGAAAAAGGAAAACAATCAATCTCTCAAGATTATGAAATAACTTTTAAGGTTAGTTTCCTTATCTTGATTATTCCTTCTAACTATCCTACTAAACATGGTATGACTTAAGTTTGCTATATCCTGCAAGAATAAGTCTTAATTAACTAAAATCAATAAAAACAAATAAAGAAATTTAAGAAATTAAACTAGGGCAGCTGCCCCTCCTCGAATCACACGCCCCTTCTTTCCTTCCTCTAGTTGTCTTCTCTTGCAAGTAACTTCTAGAAGATTTTGAGTTGGACTTGGGCCTTGTATCTTGGACTTGCACGGCTGGACTCAACATATATGGACCTCCTTTAAGGGTAAAAATAATCGATGATGGACTACAAAATCCCTTAAAGAGCCCAAGACGCAAAATAATGAAAATGGCCCAAATAAACCGAGTGATGTTGCCGTTTTTCACCCTTGGTGCGACAACACACTTTTCTGGACTTCAAGTGATGGTTTGATCCATATAAACACTTAATATGATGATTTTCTTGGGCTTGAGGTTGTCCTTGAAGACAATCTCCTTGCTATATGTCTCTTTAACCATCAAATTAAGTTTCTTCTTGACCTCCCTCGTCCTACCTCTTGTTATTGGATCTTGAATGTTTACAAATGTGTCTCTTCGGTAGGTCCTTTGCACTTGCACATCTTGAACACTAGGAAGAACATTAGAAGAAGGTGTAGAAGTACCTTGAGGTGAGCCTAGGATCAAATCAGCCATTGCAGTTCAATTTCTTCATATTGTAACTCAAAATGCATGTGTTGCAAATACAGCAGAATGAGAAGATGAGTGCGCTAACTCATATTTTCAAGGCACATCCAAAGACAGTTGACTTATTAAATACATACCAATGGGTTTTAGTTATCGATTCAACTTATAAGACTAATAGGTTAATATGCCATTGTTTGAAATAGTTGGGGTAACTCCATGCAATAAAAATTTCAATGTTGCATATGCTATCATTAGGGACGAGACAAAAGTTAGCTATGGTTGGGTGTTGTCACAGTTGAGACTGCTGTATACTTCTGGATTTGAACCTACCGCTATTGTCTCTGATCGAGAACTGGTGTTAATGAAGCCAATTAAAGATAATTTTCCACATTCTCATCATTTGTTTTGTAGATGGCACATAAAAATAGATGTTTTGAAGATGTTGACCAAACTTCTTGGTGGAAACAAAAGAGATGCTGAGGATATTACTGATGGCAGGTGGAGGAGAGTAATGGAAGCCCCTACAATTGAAGCATATGAATATTCTTTACGGGTATTAATAGATGAGTTTATTAACAGTCGGCAAAAATTGTGAATTATCTTGAGAGTACCTAACTTGTGCACAAAGAGAAGTTTGTTTTTGCATGGACACATAAAATTCTCCATTTCGGTAACACTACCACAAATAGAGTAGAGAGTGCACATGCTGCTTTGAAAGATTGGTTATATGCATCCACAAGTTTGCTTGACACAGTATGGTCGAAGGTTGACAAACAACTTGCTGATCAGTACAAACATATCTGGTACAATTTTAAATGATTAATTACATTATTAATTGAATATATGCAAATAATCATCAAAGAAATAATGATATTTATGTTTTCTTATCGGTGTATATGTTAGTGTGTCACTTGAGTTTTCTAGGAGCAAGAAACCAACTACTTCTATAGATTTTCCGTTCAGTCACATGAATGGTAAAGTATCACACTATTGTATAAACTTACTTAGAGACAAGGTGCAATGGATGAAAAACTTAGGAAATGAGGTTACTCAGAAATGTGGATGTGTAAAGAGGACAACACATTAGATTCCGTGTGCATGTGAGTTGAAGACAGTCTTTAATATGCAAACAATGATTAGTGTGACTATTATTCATCCATTTTGGCAAAGATTGGAGATTAGAAAAGTGTCAGAAATTGATTGTGATGGCATGTCTGACGACCACATGTAATATTAGATATATGATTTGTGTTTGAACGTTGTTTATTTATACATTAGGTGAATTGAAAAAGATATGTTGTATTTATGTGTAATTTTTTTAATGTTTATTATTTTGTTTCTTGTAATAACAAATTTGTTTTATGATCATAGTCATTTGAGGTCGCTGGCTAGTGACGTTGAGAATAGGTCTTCTGTTGTCGTGCATAAGTTGAATCTTATCATTGAAAAGGAACTTCAACCTGAGCAAAGAAATGTATGTGAGCCTGATATAAATGATGCAAGCCATTAAGGAGGGCCAAAATTAAATGCATCTATGAGACGCGATCTTAGTGCATGGGAGAGAAGTGGTAGACTTGTTGTAAGGGTCTTTCTAATAGTAGAAGTTATTCTCAATCAAACGTTCATTCCAAATCTTCCGTTGGTATGGACAATAGGACTTGTATGAAATTTTAATTAAAAATATTTAATTTCATATATAATTAATTTTTGTTATTAGATATAATTTTTCAAAAGTTTCTAATTTGTAGTTATAGGTGAACTTATTGTTGTTGGGTCTGTTCCACAATTTTTTTTGTGAATTACTGTTTGGGCCCGACGGTAATTGTGGATTCAGGGTTGCTGCTGATCATGTGTTTAGTAACCAACAACAGTGGCGTATGCCGAACTTTTGTTTGTGCAAGATATGTATACTCCAATGTACCAGCATGGGGCCATGAAGATCAAGACATTATGGGTGTAATTGATTATGAGATAACACGCATAAATTGGAATGACACTAGCTGTGGGTCAGATAACTGGATGGTGACACCTGAGGACTTGTTTCCTATTGTTATATGGGCTAATCCAACTGTTATTATTATCCATCCTCATGTTGCTGCATGTTGTACTGTACTGCCATTACGTGCACTAGTAGATGCCATTACGTGCACAAGTAGATGCCACGCAACTAGAGCAAGAGATCGTAATTTCTCTCTTATGGTAAACCAATCAATATGTGAGGCTACATCTAGCTATAAATGCTCCTATCCCTCCAATTAATTAGTTATGGAGGCATAATCACGATGGTACTGTTATTAATTGGGATGTACCATATCATCATAGAATATTGCTATGGGAGAGTTTTAGACCTAATTAGTAGTTGATAATGTTCTTGACGATTGGATGTGAGCTTGTTTTGGATTGATTAATGTTCTTGAGGATGTTAATAATACAAAAGTCAAACTAGTTACTATAGTTACTTGGTCAGTAGATCCCATTGTAAGAAATTGCGTAGGAAGTAAAAGCAAGGGTAAAAGACACAATCCTCTACTTTTCAAATCTTTCATTTCTCCCTCTTCTTTATCATTCCTCCCTTTCATGGCCAATCGTCCCTGTCCTCCAACGTAGGAAAAACACATTCGGCCCCGAATCTAGAACGCATTTTATACGAAATTAAACTCCGAATTGACCACAATGCAAACGTGAACCTGATTCAAAGCATGAATATCCTAAAAGATAAGTAGAACCATTCCAGGTCATAGTTATGGTTAAAAAAAATTAATAATAATGTACACATTTCCTCTTACAAGCAGAAAGACATGAGCCCAAGGACAGTTAGAACTGGCAAAGCAGCTACACTTGAAATTTCCCAAGTTGCATTAGTCTTGCAGACACCCCAAGCTAACATACTCGTACATATGAAAAAGAGAACAAGAGAACGTTGGAGGTGACACCTAACATTCCCAAGTACAATGGAATCTTGCATGATGAACATATTATTATAAACAGTACATGTGATATATACGTCGCCTTTTCGAATAGGTAAAATGTCTTAATCCAATAAATTTGAATGCCCAAATACAGAGAGATCCATACTATAACGACTCTTTTCATGAATAACTAAGGAACATCTTCCTCCATATTATACAATGACAAACTAAAGTCTATCGGAGCATTGAAAGAAATAAGTGTTTACCTTAAGATTGTAATTTTCAATTTCTTAATAAATTAAAAAAATGGATTATAGAAGCTATAAGTGTGTCTAAACAGAAGAATATCACCTGAAGAAAAAAAGATGTTTATTAGGTTAAAATCCAAAATAGGAATGAAATATATGATGATTTGTGAAAATTCTAAGTGATCTTTACTAGATAAGTGAATTGAACACCTAATATTAGAGAAGTTATGCATATTCTTCATAATACCAGCAAAATTTGTGCGAAAGCAACAATCACCTCTTAAATTTTTAACTAACAAAATATAAAATTACATTACTTGAAATTTTCAGTATTTCGACCTTGTTTACTACACAAAGTGCATGGAAGGTTGGATGTTTGAAGAGGGAGAGGAGTTAATAGGTTTCTTGTTCAGAAAGACTATGGGTGAACCAAGTTATAGCAATTCCAAAAATGCGATGTTATTAAGAGTACCTGTATTATAATATAACAAGAAGAAAACAATACACTGAGAGAATTAATTCCTGTTAACACTAAAAATTATTTATGTTAGAAGAGCACTTGCAGCTCAAAAAATTCTTCAAACTAATAACTACAGAGTAAAATGTGAAACTACTACTTACAAAGAAACTAATTGAAACCTAAAGAATGAAGTCTTGTTTCTAAAATTTGCATAGCAACAAAACAGAAAGGGAAACCCAAAGATGCAACTGCGGAAAACCAATTATGTAGTTTACTTTTGTAACACTTCAATTGGGAAGCTCTTAACTAAAGTGATGTAACCTAAAAGAAATGGTCGAAAGATATTAATACTGCCATCATATTCAAGGCCTTCATTTATAAGGTCGCCCAAGTTGGCTTAAACTATTCATATAGAATAAGTGAAGCAGAAATGAGGAGCACTTCAATCATGTAATGAAATTAAAAAAAAAAAAAAAAAATTGGTATCTACTTTATTAATCATAGACATCTTATCTAATCCATGAAAGATAAGGCCAACATTTAGTCACAACACAGAACAAGTCCAAAAGTTGACATCCTTTAACAAACCGTTCCTCCACTACCTAGTCTCAAGCAAATATTCATCAACAACTATACGAAAAAATTCCCCAAATCCAGATTAATGTAAAATGGCCACGAAATACTAACAAGACTATCAAGGAATCTGCATTTATATGTCTCAGGTAGCATTTTTTTCTTTTTTCTTTTTTCACCTTTTAAACCTTTTCTTTCTGATTCAATAAAGAATCAAAGTAAACTAAAAAATAAAAAATAATTAGATACTAACGCATTGAATTTTTGAGTTTACCTCCTAATGCATTCATCGTGTCATAAGTCGATTTGGGGAATCATGCGTTCATAGTTTACCTTCTAAGCTAGATTTGGAGCTCAGAGGCGTTGGAATGGCAGGCCGAAACTTGATTTCCAAAGTCGAAGAAGGGCCCGTGGAGGCGGTTTGGATCATTTTGCCCAAATGAACTCCAATTAACTAAATTCCAGCAGGGGGAGCTTAATTGATGACCGGGTGAAGAAAATCGATGAAGGAGGAGGAGGTGGAATCGAAAGTGAGGGCGGAGTGTTGGTGTGTAGGTGGTGGAGTTTGAAAAAAAAAAGGGTGAATTACATTTTCTCCCTTAAACTTTGGTCAAAATATGAAAACCTCCTTAAAATTCTAAAAATTACAAAAACCCCATATACTATCCAATAGTCTTTTTTTGCCCCTTAAGCAAATGTTGTCATTCAATTTATTAAGTAAATGGATAATAATATCCTTAATAGATCCCTAAATAAAATTTCAGACAAAAATACCCTCATATTTAGTATACATAAGCCAAAATAAAATTCCAAAATAAGGTTATTTTGTTGGGGCGAAGGAAGTATTTTGATTCGGACGATAATTTGATAAAATTACTATTAGCAAGAAGATTAATAAGAGTGAGAACAAAAAGGTAAGAGGTGAAAAAGTAAAAAAAGGGGAAAATTATGAGAAAAAAATAAGAAGAAAAAAATTTTAAGATAAAAAAAATGGAGGAGTTTTTATATAATTTTGGTATATGTATACTGAATAAGAGGGTGTTTTGGTTTGAAAATTTATTCAGGGATATATTAAAGGTATTATTATCTATTTACTTAATGAATTGAATGTCATCATCTGCTTAGGGGGCGAAAATAAACTATTGGATAGTACAGGAGATTTTTATAATTTTTAAAATTTTAAGGAAATTTTCGTATTTTGACCAAATTTTAAGATATAAAATGTAATTCACCCAAAAAAAAAGAGGAGCAAAGGAATCAGGAGAGAAGGGGAAATGGGGGTAAGGTTGAAGCGCATTATGGGTTAATAGAATTATGGGATTGTGCCTTTTTCTTGATTGAAGGGCATTGTGTCTCTCCATGGTTTTGGGGTTTGTTTTGTTAAAGGGGGTATTAGGGTGTCAAATGGCGGGATGGGTGGGTATTGGGCGAGTATTAAATGGGTATTTACTTTCTAGATATTACCCATCTATGCCCATATAGCTAATGAGTTTAAATGGGCGGGTTTAAATGGGTATTTCAGGTACCCATTAGGTAATCTAAATATTAATTTATAGGATACCCATTGGGTATTCATTGTGGGTAACCAATATTATCTATTATTAAAAACTCATTGGGTATTTATATATTTTTTTAAATTTTATTTATTCATTATATATTTGTTTTGAACTATGACAACTTTCAAAAACTTGGTTTTATATTGGGTCGACCCGTTTAATAATTTTTTTTATTTTTTATATAAATTTATTATTTATATTTGAACTATGAAAATCTTTACAAACACAATTTGAACTAGATCAACTCATATCAAACTTGGTCGACCCATATTGAACTGGGTTGACGCGTTTGATTTTTTTTAAAAAAAATTAACTTAAATTTATTATTTATATTTGTTTTGAATTATAAAAATTCTTACAAATACATTTTGAACTGGGTCGACCAATATCGATATGGGTCGACACATATTGGGTTGGATCAACCCCGTATTGAACTGGGTTGACCAAATTTTTTTAATATATATAAATTTATTATTTATATTTATTTTAAACTATAAAATCTTTACAGACATGTTTTGAACTAGGTCAACTTATATCGAGTTGTATCGACCATATTGAACTGGGCCGACCCATTTGATTTTAAAAAAAAAATTAAAATTTTTAATATAAATTTATTATTTATATTTTCGTTGAACTATGAAAATCTTTACAAACACGTTTTGAACTGAGTCAACTCATATCAAGTTGGGTCGATCCATATTGAATTGAGTCGACCCGTTTGAATTAAAAAATTAATATAAATTTATTATTTATATTTATTTTGAATTATGAAAATCCTTACAAACATGTTTTCAACTAGGTTAGCCCATATCGAGTTGGGTCAAAACAGGTCAACCCAGATCGAAATGGATCGACCAACTCGAAATGGGTTGACCCGAGTTTAAATAAGTTTCCGTAATTCTTAAAAAATATGTAAAAAATAAATTTGCATTGAAATAGTGAAAATTTAAAATTTATTAAACGGGTCTACCAAATTAGAATGGGTCGATCCAACTCAAAACGGGTCGACCCGGATTTAAATAGGATTTTGTGATTCTTAAAAAACATGTAAAAAATAAATTTTTATTGAAATAGTGAAAATTCAAAATTTTTGAAACGGGTCGACCCAACTCGAAACGGATGACCCAATTCAAACGGGTCGACCCGAGTTGAAATAAATTTCCGTGATTCTTAAAAATCATGTAAAAAATAAATTTGCATTGAAGAGTGAAAATTTAAAATTTATAAAACGGGTCGACCAAGTTCAAAAAAGATAGACCCAGCTAAAAACGGGTCAACCTGGGTTGAAATAGATTTCGTGATTCTTAAAAACCATGTAAAAAATAAATTTGCATTGAAGGAGTAAAAAATCAAAATTTATGCAACGGACCGACGCATCTTCAAAAGGGTCGACCCGGGTTGAAATAGGTTTTTGTGATTCTTAAAAACCTTAGAAAAAATAAATTTGTATTTAAAGAGTGAAAGTTTAAAATTTATGAAACGAGTCGACCCAGTTCAAAACGGACAGACCGAGCTTAAAACGAACCAGCCCGGATTGAAATAGATTTCCGTGATTCTTAAAAATTATGTAAAAAAAAAATTGCATTGAAAGAGTGAAAACTTAAAATTTATGAAACGGGCTGATCCAACTTAAAACGAGTCAACCCAGATTAAAACAGGTTTTTGTGATTCTTAAAAATCATGTAAAAAAATAAATTTACATTGAAATATTAAAAATTCAAAATTTATGAAACAGGTCGATCAAATACACTGAATGAAATCCGTTTTTTAAAAAAATGATTGAATAATAGGTCAACCTGTTGGGTTAGATATTTTACCCGCGAGTTGGGTCGTGTTCAACGCTAAATTGAACCGAGGGTCAACCCAATCCCGAGTCATTTGACTCATTTTAACCCGCACACTAACGGTTTGGATTCCTATTTGACACCTCTAGTTTAGGGTATTTTGTAGATGAGTTTAGAAAAACCGGTTAGGGTATCTTAAAACCGCTCACTATTTTGTAGTAAAATACCCGCCCAAGCCAAATAGTATATTGTCCTGGTAAAACATGCCCACTATTTTGTTGGGTTAGGACGGGTAATGGGCTAGCCGACTTTTTTGCCCATACAAATAGCTTTTTTGCCCGTACACTTTGAAAACTGAATTGCTATTTGTATAACAAAATTACTCTTTGTATAACAAAAAAAAGTCTAAAATACCCCTGGTATGAAAGAAATATCAATTTGATGGCAAATTTGGGATAAAAAACGCTGTGTATTGCTAAATTAAAGGTGTAAAAACGTAAAATTGGTACGAAAATAAACAAAAAAATGCTAAAACACCACGTTTCAACTGAAACCAAACGTTAAAACGCAGCGATTTAATAACTACAAAACGCCAAAACGTAGCGTTGTTATAAGCCAAAAACGCTAAATTGTAGAGAAGAGTAATCCAACAAACGCTAAAGTGAAGCGTTAATAGGATACTCGCTCGCTAAAATGCAGCGTTTGAAACCTTAAGTTTGTTAAAAAAAAAAACGAACTCGAAATGCCACAGAATCCAGACTTCAATCGCTTTTCACGCAAGAACTCAAGGAAAAAAACCCAAGAACATTAATTTGTTTCGAAATGGAAGCAGGTGGTTCTGGATCTTCGAGAGGTCATGGCGCGGGCAAAGGGTTACTCTATAATCGGGTAAAATTTCTCAATCATTTCAATCATGCTTTGAAATTTATTTTGGCCAATTTTAGAACTCATATTAGGTTGAATTTGGGGATAGAAACGCTGCTGATCAGCGATAGATTGGGTATGCATTGAATTTTTATACGTTTTGTTGGATTAGAAACCTTGATCGGCAGAGTTTTGTTAGGAAAACACGCCGATCGGCTGCCCGCGGGTTGGGTAAAAAATGCCGGTCGGCAGAGTGCGGTTGTGTTAAAACGCCGATCGGCAGCGTTTGGACTTTGTAAAAACGCCATTCGGACGCGTTTGGACTGGGTAAAAACGCCGATCGGACGCGTTTGGTGGAGGAGAAAACGCTGCCTATCTGCGTTGTAATTCCAGTCAAACGCAGATCGGTTGCGTTTGTCCTTGAGTCAAACGCTGCTAAGTAGCGTTTGACTCAACGTCAAACGTTAAATTGTAGCATTTGACTGACGGTCAAACGCTACAATTTAATATGATTGTTTAGGGTTTAGGGTTTAAGGTTTAAAAATATTTACGTAATATAAAATGTATGTGAATTAATATGATTGTTTGTGTATTAATATATTTGAATTACATTTTTCAGGGTGGCGGTAAGGTTAAACCGTGTGTTCCTCCTCCCACTGTTGAGGAGAGACAGCGGCCCACAGCTTCTGCCAGGAGGCAGAAGATGCCAGCGATGAGAGCTCGAGGTGGCCGAGGCAGGGGTGGCTCGGCGTTCCATCTGAGGGACGAGGGCGATGACGCGCAGAGCGACGAGGATACACCGTCAGAGGAGGAGGAGGTTCACGAGGAGCAGCCGAGGTATGACTATCAGCATCATCAGCAGTCTGGTATGCAGCAGCAGCAGCGGGCGGATCGTTCTGCAGGTACGCGATATAGATTAATGAATTACGTTTATTTAATTGATATATTTGTCTAATTTGGGAATTATGTAAATTATGTATTATTTGTTTAGACAATTATTAATTAAGTAGTTATTTAAATTATTATTTAATTGTTAATTTATTTGTTAATATGATTACTTATTTAAATTATGTTATAGTGTTTTATAAATTGTAATTTTTATTCAGTTATTTAATTTATGAAGTATTTGTTTATTTATTTGTTAATTTGTCTAGTTAGTTAAAGTATGCAATATTTGTTTACATATGTTATTAATTCTCTAGTTATTTAATATATGAATTAGTTGTTTATGTATTTCTTAATTTGTCTAGTTAGTGAAAATATGTTATATTTGTTTATATATGTTATTAATTTGGCTTTTTTGTTTATTTATTGTGTAAATTGTTAAAATATTTATGAATGTTTTATTTATTTTATAACATGTGTAATTATTAGGAGTATGTTTTATTTGTTTATTTTGTTAATTAGTTAAATTAATTATATATATTATATTTGATAAATATAGTGATTCCTAAAAAGCGGAAGAAAGATGACAAGAGCTGGTTAGTCACTGGACCAGTCGAGGGTGGGCCAATCGATGCGACGGTTCTTCCTAGTTTTTTAGGCCACGTCGTATCGAGGTTTAGGGAGACGGGTGGTCGAGCCCCCATTAGGTGTCATAATAGGGGTTTGATGTACGATTCCTTAGTTAGTTGGGTGCGCGCTATGTCACCCCTAGGGGCAGATATATTTAGTCAGACAGGGCTGAGACATATTCCCAGCATTATGTTTAGGCAGCGCACCCCGATCGGCCGCGGGCCAGCAGGTGGACGATCGACGCACCCCGCAACAAGGACGACAGACTGGCCATTTTCCGAGAGGCCCTGGATGCCTTGTCGCCGGACGATGTAAGTAAATCAAAATTGTACATTAATTAATTATATATAATTTTCATAAAACTAGGAAATGTAATTGGAAAATATTTTTTATAGGTTGTATGGATGCCCTATGGTCGCGCTGCTATCATGCGCACTCCGAGGACCCAGTACCGCGGACTCATTGCGTACCGGGAGGACATAGAGCCGTATATGCCAGACCGGTGTGCTCGTCAGTTGGGCTACGTGCAGTGGATCCCCAGACCGTTCATTCCGGCCACGGATGGGACATATAGGGGGTACGGGGGTAGTGGGTATGTCGTGCACCACCCACGGACCTATGCGGAGTCCGACTGGGACGCATATCCGTCGACCGGTCCTATATATTTTGTGCACCGTGCACAGACAGGCCATGACGTCAGATATAGTGCCTGCATGGACGACTATCTGGAATGGTTCGTACCCCACTCCCATCCGTACGTCATAGGGCCCCCACCAGAGCAGCGACATCCAGATATACCACGCCGATCAGCATCGGAATACGTAAGTATTTTTTTACAAATTTGTAATATATTTTATTATAATGTTCAAAAGCAAAAATTGATATAATTGTGTGTATTTTTGTAGTGGGTTAGCGATGTGCTCGGAGTGCAGCACCAGTTGCTGGATCAGCTGCGAGATCGAGCACCGGACCTGCATTCGGAGTATTCTGCTCTGATTGACGACTTTGAGCAGCGCTTTGACCTGGCCGATTGAGCCCGTTTGTATGTTTATATGTATGACATTTTGTATACATTTGTATATTTACATTGTATGTAAACTAGTGTTTTACATTTTTGTTAGTATATAGTAGTATTATATGCATTACATTTTTGTTAGTATTTGTTTAGTTATATTTCATGAATGTGAATTTAAGTTAATACCAAACAAACAATCATATACCACGCAAACTTAGTTCATAACTATGAATATTATTTACACTATTCCACACAGTAAACTAAAGCCGCTAAGCATCACGACGATTTACCCATAGCCTAAAACGCATTCTCAAACTATTAGCCCAATGCCCAACGGTTGCTTGATTGCAGTGATCGCGCCAAACAATGTGCAGTGGAGGAAGAGGGCAATCATCAAGAACATCAACACGAACATAATGATTACCACCCACGTGAGCAATTGCTATCTGTCTCTCAGGACGTGTTTCGTCCTCTCCAGCATCCAAGGGTAATATGGTATAATTCGCCATTGGCTCCGAACGGCTAAGATGAAGTACCACGGCATTAGCATGTGTGGCAAGTGGGTACAAGTCCGTGGGTGTGACCATCCAATAGGCTTCAGAACAACTTCTACCTTGATAACGTAAACGCCGTAGCACGGCACCCAAATAATCACCATCAGCAGGTCTCGCCTCCAACACTTCAAACAAACCTGCATACCTATGTGGATCACGACCGATCTCCCCAACAAGCGCTCTACGTGACAATTTCTAATTGTGCTGGCCGCCTGAAAGATAATTAGCAATCACTCTGAACCCACAATTTTCGTCTCCAATGACATCCGACCATCCAGTACAGTAAGGCCGGAAAAACAATGGTACGCATGGAACATCTTGTCCAAATCCTAACGTGTTAAATAAGTTAGAATGAACATAACTGAATTACTTTTGTGGATAAATTAAGTATTGAAACAACACTAATAGTGTTTACCTTCACGTAATGGAGAATCGTTAGATGAGCCCGTCATATTGTTGGATGTGCGCCCAGTTGAGCGTCCACTTGAAGTTGACCGACCCCTACCACGTGGTCCACGTGTCGCTCTCTCGCGTCCACTCCACTCACGCATTACAGAATGGTGCAGTCTGCTCGGCGGTCGTCCCCTATGAGTACCCTCAACCGTTGGCTCAGCTGCACTAGACCTATCAGGGTGCATCTCTTCTACATACGCCATCTTAAGTAGACGAGCCAAGAATGATGGACTTGTGTTAACTGCAGGAATGACTTCCTCATTGAAAAACCTTTAAGAAACAATATTTTCAATCAGCATCAAATTGTAAAAGTACAAAAAATAAAACAAATTTAGTATAACTAAAAACATAAGTAAAATGTACCTGATGTCCTCATTCACAGTATTAGAATCCCTTTGAGACGATACAATAGTCAATCTCTGCCAGAACTCGTGGACTAATGGGAGCAATTGATATGCGGTCGATTCCTGCGCTTTGTATATATCACAGGCACAAGGAATCCCAAGCGTCACCTTGCACACGCATCCACACCTATCGATCACTTCGCCTGCCAACCTATCCTTTTTTTCAACTTGTTTGCTAACCAAATCCAGACAGTGATGCGACACATATTTGTTCAAGTAACAGTATAGAAAACCCATCATACTGGTTTGTGTCGTGGCAGTAGAAGACTCGAGCGACCCACTGTTATTTTTTTCACTTACAATAAAATTATAATAAAATTATGACATTAAATAAATAATCGAATGCAGTTATTGAACTTACGCGATGTGAGGGAACAGATGCTTGAGATGGGAGTCGATCTTCATGAACAACGTGTCAATAGAATTGGTGGAAGAATGAAGCCAATCTTTCAATGCAGCATGGGAAGCCTCAACCCTGTTAGTTGCAGTATTCCCAAAGTGTTGAAATGTATCCGTCCAGGCCCGACAGAATTTCTCCTTATGAATGAACCATGTCCCCTCCAAATAATCATCAACTGCAGGCTCAATCATAGAGTATTTAACCTTGAATTGCTGCAATAAGAGGTTAAACCTTTCAACTGTGGGAGCCATGAGAATTTTCTTCCACCAATTACTGTATATATCAGTGGTCGTGTCCACATTCCTCCGAGCAACATTTTTTTCCAACCAAATAGCAACATCACGGTCAATATGCCACCGACATAACAAGTGATTGCAAGATGGAAAGTGATCCTTAATAGGCTGCAACAAACCCAACTCCCTATCTGAGACAACAACACTTGGTTCCACATTACTAGGCAACAATTCCCTCAAGTTACGCATTACCCAATCATATGTGTCTTTTGTCTCATTCTTAACACTGGCAAAAGCAATATTGAAGTTCTTATTGGTAGGAGTCATACCGATCATCTCAACAACGGGCATTTTGTATTTGTTGGTCTTGTAGGTTGAATCAACCACTACAACCCAATACCACCTGTTGAACATCTGAATTGATGTAGGATGAGCAATGAAAGCATGGGTGATCGCATTAGTGGCCTCATCAGTGATAATCTGAACATAATAGTTCTTCTCGCGAGCCAAATGCAAAAATTGCTGCCCAATATTCCTACCATCCAATCCATCTTTCTTCATCTCTTCTTTCAAATTGTACACCTGCCTTATCTGTACATTGTCTTCAGGAAACCGCTGATGAATAGCTTCCCAAACACTTTTTGGTCTCACATTGAAAGAAAGCATGCGTTTGGCCTCAGCCAGTGTATATAATACTTATATTAGTATTAGAAACAATACTAATATAAGTAAATGCTAAATATATAAAAAAAATAATATAACATATTCACTAACGAAACGTATTCATACCAGGATGATTATGCGTGGACATTTCCCCTGGCTTAACAAGCACACTGTAACGCTCATTAACAACCTTCTTGACTGTCAACTTGAAAGGACATTTACATCCGCACCTTTTCGTGTTCAACCGTATGGTGGGGAGAGGATCCTTCAATAAATCTTTCCATCAACCGCACCTAAAATAATACGTTGAGCCACTTCCGCCTTGCTTCGAAAGCACAAACTTCAGGCTATTAACTATAGGAAAGCAAAACGTAAATGCATCATCCACACTTGCAAAATCCCTATCTATCCTAAAATATTCACTTAGATCTGCCCCAATTTCTTGTTCCTCATCCCCCTCATCATCCTCATTATCCTGTTCCTGCTCGTAATCATCATGTTCAGTCATATTCGAATCATCGGCCCGTATAGTCAGAATGCAATTTCATATTGTTACTAACGCTATAAATTACACAATAGGACTATTTAAAACGCATCATTTTGAACATACAGCATATCAAAAACGCTTCACTTTACATATGTAATCTTAAAAAAACGCTACATATTTCACAAAATTTGCATAAAAACGCCACAATTTTCATGAACTGTACACAAAAAACGCTACACTTTACAATAAAATTAAATAAAAACGCTGCGAATTTCACATAAAGACCCTAAATTTCGCTACAATTTTCGTAAATATACGGCATCAAACGGCACCATTTGACGTTTTCTTTAAAAGAAAACGCAATGTTTTCGCGTTTTGTTTAACATAAAACGCTAATGATTAGCGTTCTCATTCACAAAAAACGCTAATCATTGGTGCCGACTTGAAAAAAAAACAGAAAATGGCGGTTAGAAAAATTACCATTTCGTGATGAATATCAATCGCAGTTTGTAGAATACGAATGGCAAGTGGATATGGTTCGACGAAACTTTCTTTTGATTGGCGATTTGAATTTGTTGTCAATATTTGTAAGGGAACCTTTTGTAAAGAGAATAGCCAAAGGTTTTGATATGAAGGAATTTGTTGTCAATATTTGGTCTGCCCATATTAGTCCCATTCGTTTTCAACAGGAACCGTCATACACGCTATAATTTAACGAGCGAGCTATGTTTAAACGCTACACTTTACGTTTTTGTTTCATTAAACGCTACATTTTAGCGTGGAAGTTCCATTTCTTCGCTGCGGTTTAGCGTTGTTATGTATGTTAAACGCTGCAGTTTAGCGTTTTTACCCAATTTTTTCGTGATGTTTTAGCGTTTTTTACGTTTGTTCTCATACCTATTTTACGTTTTTGGCCCTTTATTTTCGCAATACGCAGCGTTTTTTACCCAAACAAAAAATTGCTCTTTATTTCCTATCAGGGGTATTTTGGACATTTTTTGTTATACAAATAGTAATTTTGTTATACAAATAGTAAATCCCCTTTGAAAATAGGATCATAGTAAAAAGTTAATAATAATAATACCCTCCAATTGGTTTCTATTTAGCCCAAACAAACAATGGAATTAGAATTGGAGCATCCAATTCCAAGGAACCAAACATATTAATAGCTTCGTATTGTGAATACTACAGTGTAACTTTTATTCTAGTATAAGCAAACGTATTTCATTTTAAAGTTCATAGCTACTTTGTGGATCACAGGCCTTTTACTTCTTCTAGGTTATTGATTATGAGTTGCGCAATGATCCTGAAGCTTTTGTGCATCGCTCTAGCCGCACCGGACGTCCAATTAAGGATGGGAAAGCCATTCTGATGTTCACAAACAACCAAAGGGAGGATGGTCTAATCACTGGAGCATGATGTTTGTCGCATAATTGATTTTATTAACCCACCTTGTATTGAAGATATTTAGAAAGTTTTGGCCACTCTAGGTGGAGTTGATCCTGAATCCGTAACTTATTCTCAGTCCAACTGCTCAAAAGTTGATAGAGGAACAAATGGTAGATCTACAAAGTGTTGGGATCGTGGTAATTAATCAATAGTTCATCATTAATTGTGTGATAAATATTACACTAATTAATTAAATTTAAATGCTAAATAAGTTTATCACACGAATAAAAACTAAATTTGCAACAGTGTATGAAGTTGTCAATAAATTAACTTACAAATAGTACCATTAAGAAATTAAATTTATCACACAGGCCTTAGGGATTGTTAAACTCTGGATTACTTTGTAGCAATTCGTCTATTATGCCATCGTATAGGAGTGCGATCCCCACTCCGAACTCCACACATTGAACTGAAAATTTTTCAAAAAATATATACATATATAAGGGAAAAATGAGAATAAACATCGAAAGAAAAAAATGGGACAACAAACATTACCATGAACATTACCACCAGTGTGTGGGTCGCATTTGGCACTATAACAAATAGCCTTTTTTGCTAGTTCAATGCCTTCTTGTTTGGTCATATTAATTCGCCAACTACAAAAATAATTTATGAAGTAATAAAATTATTGAGTAATTATATTATATAGTATACTAAAATATGACAAGAAACGACGCATACTTGTTTTGCATGATATTAAGAGCATGTTTCCCACCAATTCCTATGCATATGACAGGCTTAGTTATCACTTTCCCATGGTAATCTACCGAATGTAAAGAATGTTGCTGCATGAAAATATACACACATTATATTTTTAAAAAGAGTAGTAAGGTTTAACATAAACTGAAGAGTAGTAAGGTTTAACATAAACTGAAACTAAAAATACTCACGAAGGTTGGATTATGTGTCCATCCAGCGATCGCGAGTGTAAATTGCGTATCTGGATCAATGCCTTGCTTTACCAGGAAGCTGACCCAATTTGCTGCCTCTTGTGGAGACCAATCCTCATTATCCAATTTCCACTAGCATTTTATGTTAGGAAAATTAAGGCTAGTAGTAAGAAAATTCCAAAGCTTGTGTAACACACAATTTCCTTAAAACAGATTTGCCCCCTCTACGAATGTGCAAGAGGTTACGTGAGCAAAATGTTTCCCAGGATACAATGGAAACCGTAAAGTCGGTTTGCACAAAACCGCCTTACCAACGAACTAGAACAGATGTTGAACACTTGAGGAAATTTTGGTAGGAAATTGGGAGAATAGTTCTTCAGAGAAAGAGGAGCAGAATTTTGAATGGGAAGAGAGATTCTGAGAGAAGGAGAATTTTCCAAAGAGAGGTGTGTTTTTTGCAGATCTATAAATTGCTATTTATAGACATCACCAGTTTTCAATAAATATGCAGATAAATATGATTAATTCCAACAATAATCCATTAATCTACTATCTTAATCCATTAATATGACTTTCAAAATAATTTAGTCATTATCCTTCAATGGATTAGACTAGATAATTATCCAACAAATTAATAATTATCCTTCAATTGAAAACTAAAGAGAATCAAAACGCAGGTTGATCAGGCCTGACGTTTTTCAAATATTCTCATTCACACTTCTTCCTTCCAACAATCCCCCACATGAATGAGATATTGATTGGTCAGTGTTCAATGAATGATCCCTGCATAGAGAAAGTAGGTGTTACCCTTTGAACTTTCCCCTTATAGACTACGCTTGCTCTACTAGCCCTCCAGTAGACGTGATGTCCTTGAACTGTCTGACTTTTCCATGTAAAGACCCACGTACCCTACACAGGAACCATTCCCATTTGTTCTGTTCTCATGGTTTTGTTCATTATGGCCATGAACACGTCCTGGTTCTGCAAGAGTTTCTAGGAAATTAGCCTGATCAATTTCCCTTTGAAGCGGTCCCACTTCTCTCTCACATAGGTGACTTCTTAAATTTAAAACGTAACCACAGTTACTTTCTTAAGAGTCATTAAAGCAACAAATGCTAGCCTTAACCATACTGTCACTGTTTGATGACAGGAATGAGTTGGGGTTGCCCCCACAGTGACCCTACCAGGTCTTATAATTAGGTTGTCCCTTTGAACCTAGATCTTGGGATCTCCAGTCAACTAGGTTGGGTTTTCCTTCATAAAACCTTTGTTTTCCACAGGCTTTATACCCATTCCTCTCGTCAATCGCTCAACTGTCTCTCTATTTAACCCTCTGGTTAGCGGATCCGCGATGTTATCTTTTGACCTTACATAGTCAATTGAGATAACTCCTGTTGAGAGCAGTTGTCTAATGGTATTATGTCGACGACGAATTTGTCTCGATTTACCATTATATAGTGTACTCTGTGCCCTACCAATCGCAGATTGACTATCACAATGAATACATATTGGTGGCACAGGTTTCTCCCATTTTGGAACATCCTCCAAGAAATGGCGAAGCCATTCAGCCTCTTCTCCACATTTATCTAGAGCTATAAATTCTGACTCCATCGTGGATCTAGCTATTACGGTTTGTTTTGAGGATTTCCAAGACACGGCAGCACCTGCTAGAGTAAACACATAGCCACTCGTGCAAGTTGTGTCTTTTATATCAGATATCCAATTAGCATCTGTATAGCCTTCTAGCACAGATGGATATCTGGTATAATGTAATCCATAATCACAAGTATATCTTAAGTACCTTAGTACTCTAATTATTGCAGTCCAGTGATCTTTCCCTGGATTACTCGTGTATGAACTCAACTTGCTTACCACATAAGCAAGATCTGGTCTAGTACAACTCATTAGATACATTAAACTCCCTATAATTCTGGAGTATTCTACTTGAGACATACCCTCTCCACGATTCTTGGATAGGTGGAGACTATTATCTAATGGTGTTCTAGCAATTCCAGAGTCATCCTTACTGAATTTCCCTAGAATCTTGTCTACATAATGAGCTTGACTCAAAATTAGACCTTCCGAGGACCTGATGATTCGGATTCCAAGAATCACATATGCCAGTCCCATATCTTTCATGTCAAATTTTGAATTTAACATGGCTTTGGTAGATTTGACCAGTTTGTCACTACTACCAACTATGAGTATGTCATCTACGTACAAACATAAGATAACGTAATCATCCCCGATCTCTTTGACATAGACACATTTATCACACTCATTTATTTTGTATCCATTGGTTATCATTGCATGGTCAAACTTCTCATGCCACTTCTTTGGAGCTTGTTTCAAACCATACAATGACTTAACCAATTTACAAACTTTCTTATCGGAACCTGGAGCTTTAAACCCTTCGGGTTGCTCCATATAGATTTCTTCATCTAAATCTCCGTTTAAAAAAGCTGTTTTAACATCCATTTGATGGATCTCCAAATTCCGTAAGGCTGCGATAGCAAGTATAATCCTTATAGAATTTATTCTCGTCACAGGAGAATATGTATCAAAGTAGTCTAAGCCTTCACGTTGCTTGTACCCTTTGATCACCAGTCTAGCTTTGTATTTGTCTATAGAGCCATCAGCTTTCATTTTCCGTTTGAAAATCCATTTTGACCCTAAAGGACTACACCCAGGTGGGAGTTCCACTAACTCCCAAGTATGATTCAGTAAAATAGAATCAATTTCGCTCTTTATGGCTTCCTTCCAAAAAGGCGCTTCCGACGAATGCACAGCTTCAGCATAAGTCTGTGGTTCTTTCTCAACAAGAAACATTTCAAAATCACCACCAAATGATTTTTCAACCCTTGCTCTTTTGCTTCGTCTAAGTTCAACCACTTCTTGACTCTGTGGTTCTTCATCAATGGTTTCACTAGGCCGTTTAGAACTAGTGTCCCCAACTGATCTCCAAGGAAATACATTTTCAAAGAATGATGCATTTCTTGATTCCATGATTGTATTCTTGTGTATATCCGGGATTTTTGAATCATACACAAGAAATCGGTATGCAGTACTATTATGAGCGTAGCCTATAAAGACACAATCCACCGTTTTGGGACCTATCTTTATTTTCTTTGGCGTCGGTACTGCTACCTTTGCTAGGCACCCCCACACTCGCAAGTGTTTGCAGGAAGGCGTCTTTCCTTTCCATAATTCATATGGAGTTTTTCCTTCTTTCTTGCGAGGTATTCTATTGAGTACATAATTACTCGATAAAATAGCGTCCCCCCACAAATTGGAAGGTAAACCTGAACTTAATAACATCGCATTCATCATTTCTTTTAATGTGCGATTTTTCTGTTCAGCAACCCCGTTAGATTGAGGTGAATATGGTGCGGTTACTTCATGAACTATACCATTCTTAGCACAATAGTCACCAATAGGTACTTCGTACTCTCCACCTCTATCACTTCTCAATTTCTTGATCCGTTTTTCAAGTTGATTTTCAACCTCTGTCTTATAGAGAATAAATTTCTCCAACGCCTCATCTTTGCTCTTAAGCAAATACACATAGCAATATTTTGTGCTATCATCAATAAAGGTAATAAAATATTTATTACCACCTCGTGTTTGAACCGATTTCAAATCACATACATCGCTATGTATTAAGTCAAAGGGTTCATTATTTCTTTCAATGGTTTGGAATGATGACCTTGTCAGTTTTGCTTCAACGCAGATTTCACATTTTTGACTTTTGTCAATTTGGATACTTGGGATATGGTTCAAGTTAATTAATCGACGTATCGAATCATAATTAACATGACCTAGTCTACCATGCCATAAGCTAGAAGACTCAATCAAATAAGCAGAAGAGGTACTTGCTTTATTATTGACAATTGTCATTACATTCATCTTAAACATCCCCTCGGATGCATACCCCTTTCCCAAGTACATTCCCGACTTTGAAAGAATAATCTTGTCCGATTCTATTACAATGCGGAATCCATGCTTATTCAGCATGAACCCGGAAATAAGATTCTTTCGGACCGCTGGTGCGTACAGCACATCTTTTAGAGTCAACGTTTTGCCCGAAGTCAGCTTGAGCAAAACCGTTCCCTTCCCCTCAACTTCGGCTATAGCAGAGTTTCCCATGTACAGCTTCTCCCCTTGGGTTGGTTCAAATGTTGAGAAGTGGCCTTTGTTGGTGCACACATGCCTGGTTGCACCAGAGTCATACCACCATTCTTTCTGGTTTGACTCCACCATGTTGACTTCGGAGATTACAGCTACCAAACTGATGTCTCCTACGTCCTCCGTGATTTTCTGGATCACGTTGGCTTCAGGGTTTTTCTTGGGAGCACGGCACTCTAATGACTTGTGTCCCTGTTTTCCACAGTTAAAGCATTTGCCTTTAAACTTGAATTTTTGCTTTGAGACACCTCTTGATGCCCCAAGCTTGGCCTTGCCTTTGCCTTTGTCGGTGGTCACGGCTCTGTTTTTGAAGCCTCCCTTGCCATGTTCCACCATGATTTTGGCTCCCGCAGGGTTGACCGACTTAATATCAGCCCTCCTGTTGTCTTCTTCAATCCGAAGTCTGACAATGAGGTCCTCCAAGGTCATCTCCTTGCGTTTGTGTTTGAGATAGTTCTTGAAATCTTTCCAGCTTGGTGGCAGTTTCTCAATCATTGCTGCCACTTGGAAAGTCTCACTCAGAATCATCCCCTCAGCACTTATCTCGTGCAAGATGAGCTGAAACTCATCCACTTGACTCATCACCGATTTTGAGTCAATCATTTTAAAATCAAGGAACCGTCCGACTACAAATTTCTTTGAGCCTGCATCCTCAATTTTGTACTTACGGTCCAAAGCCTCCCATACCTGCTTTGCCGTTTTGTAATTCCCATATACAGAATATAGGGAATCCTGCAACCCATTCAAAATGTAGTTGCGGCAGAGGAAATCTGAGTGCTCCCATGCCTCAACGGCAACTACTATAGAAGCATCACTATTTCCTTCTGGCACTATTGGGGGATCCTCTTTCAAGAATCTTGCAAACCCCAACATCGTTAGGTAAAATAACATCTTCTGTTGCCATCTTTTGAACAAAGTGGCAACCCCTTGAAACTTTTCGGGTTTCTCGTAGTGGCTTCCCGGCACATTAGGGATAGCCACGACAGGGTTAGAAATCAAACCCATATTTGGAGTGACAGCATGATTACCCTCGGAATTTGAGTTGTGATCGCTTGAACTCGCCATTGAGAAATAAGACCAAATCTGTTTTAAGATTGTTAGGAAAATTAAGGCTAGTAGTAAGAAATTCCAAGGCTTGTGTAACACACAATTTCCTTAAAACAGATTTGCCCCCTCTACGAATGTGCAAGAGGTTACGTGAGCAAAATGTTTCCCAGGATACAATGGAAACCGTAAAGTCGGTTTGCACAAAACCGCCTTACCAACGAACTAGAACAGATGTTGAACACTTGAGGAAATTTTGGTAGGAAATTGGGAGAATAGTTCTTCAGAGAAAGAGGAGCAGAATTTTGAATGGGAAGAGAGATTCTGAGAGAAGGAGAATTTTCCAAAGAGAGGTGTGTTTTTTGCAGATCTATAAATTGCTATTTATAGACATCACCAGTTTTCAATAAATATGCAGATAAATATGATTAATTCCAACAATAATCCATTAATCTGCTATCTTAATCCATTAATATGACTTTCAAAATAATTTAGTCATTATCCTTCAATGGATTAGACTAGATAATTATCCAACAAATTAATAATTATCCTTCAATTGAAAACTAAAGAGAATCAAAACGCAGGTTGATCAGGCCTGACGTTTTTCAAATATTCTCATTCACACTTCTTCCTTCCAACATTTTATAGTAAAATTTAAGTATTTGGTTTCATAATGGATGGGACAACTCTTTAATACATAACTATTAAATTTATTGATTAAACATGAGTATCTAACTACCCAAAATCAATTAACAATAAATTAAGAGGTTTTGAATTATTTATATTAGACGTAAGTGTTTGTAGATTAACGACCTAGGATTAGGCAATCATGTATGTAGGTTAACTATTAATCTTTTAACGTTCATTTTTTTTTTTAAGAAAATGGGAAGCCCACGACTAAGGGAACAATAAAAGATAAAATAGAGCCAAAAATAGATAAATTATCTTCTCCCTCCCTGTCATCTCCTTCAGTTGTGTTCTTCTTGAATTTTGGGTTTGAAGAATTAAATATGAATTGAAGAAGGTACTATATTAATCAAGGGTATAAACTAAAAACAGAAAAAAAAAGATACTCCTCTCGTTCTAAATTATTTGTTACATTTTATTTTCAAGAAATATCTTATGAATTTCGATATTTAATAAAGAATAGTGGGAGTATGATATAACAAGTACCTTCTCCGTTAGGCGTCGGATCAAGTCCTTGCAAAAATGAACATTTCCGCTAATACCTACCAGCATGTGATTGCCAATCCTAAAAATCTTTACCACTTTGGGAGTATCTAAAATAAAATGGAATGGGTAAGTGAAACAGCTCCGTAATGACAGAAACATATGTTTAAATTCAAAATAACTGAATACTTTGGAAAATAGAATAGCAAATACTAACCAGAAGTATCCCCCGTTGCACGGTTGGTGGTCATAGTATCAGAAGCAATGATAACCCCGTTATCATATTGAAAGGCCACGACTGTGGTTCCTTCAAGCTAAAACCAGCACAATCAAAACAAAAACGATAATGAGTAATAATAGTAATAATGATAATAATCAAAACCATGTTATGATATCTTATTAGAAAAGAAAACTCACATCCCAGTTTGAAAAGTCCACACGATCTCCCACTTCATTCATATCCGATGCTTAAAACAGGAACAAGAAATGGATGTTTAAGAGGGTGAGTAATAAGAAATGAGACTACAATAGGTTCTGGAAGAATGGAAATTTTTTACCTTTCATGTATAGCCAAACCAACAAGAAGGTACAACTTGGTACAACTTTTCAACAACCCTCTTCCCATGTTTTGAATATATTCCAGCTAGGGTTGTTTTGTACTTATTCAAAACGGGAAACCTGTAAAAGTGAGAAAGAAAGTTAAGATTTATGCTACTACTTAAAAAGCAATAATAAAACTGCAATAAATAAAAGTATGGTACCATCGTACCCCTCTTGTTAATGCACGGCACGATGCTTTTTTGCGCAAGAAAAAACGCCCATATGCTAAATGAGATGAACGCCCTTATTCTTTTCTTTTTCATTTAGCAAAAAAACAGAACCCGATGGAAATTTCTCCAATATGCGGGCGTTTTTTCAGATTTGGGGTTTGGGGTGGTGGGCGGAGGAGAAGAGAGGTAATAGTTGGTGACTGGAGAGGGTGAAAAGGGCAGAAGAAACAGAGGGAGAGAAGTTTGGGGAAAAAAGGAAAACATTTTTGCCTCGCCTCTAAGCTAAAAAAGGAGGAGCCTACTATTTGTTAGGAAGATTAAAAAAAGGAAAAAAACGGTGGCGTTTTGGTGTGGAACACCAAAAGAGAGGGGAAGAAAGGATTTGTTGGAAAAAATATAGCGCCACAAATTTTAAATATTTTGTATCCTGCCCATCCATAATCCAAATTATTCAACTCCCCCTCTCTGTTTGACAAAAGTCTGTTTCCAAGTTCTTTCTGTAGGCTGTTTGCTTTACGAATTCTAGGACAGGAGCGAATTATTTAGCGATGCTGACGGCAAGATTGTACACCAGTTACTAGGATATTACTAAGGCAGCCGCGTCCTCCTCCTCATCTTCATAATTTTTTACGAACTATGTTCTAATTTCAGCTATCTTAGCCTTTTCTAATCCTTCAAGTTCGTCACTTCCTGGTACTTAATTAGCTATCCCATTTTCCTTCTTCCCTATGATGTGTTGTATTATGGGTACTGGCCCTTTTGCATGTGGCGATCTATATTTTAAAATTATTTAATTTTGACTATTGAAGTTTTGAATTTCGGATCTGATGTTTGAATTATTTATTTTCAATTCGAATGTGATGGGTTTTTCCTTAAGGCTTCATCTTGGAAATCTTATAGTATGATCTGTTTTTCCCTTTTGTGTAGTTTTGGATTTAAAAGATTTATTTTGATTAAGCCTTTCATGGTCTAAGAGAGGAACCAAGTTTGTCTCCATTCCTTTATCTGTGAAGGAAGGAAAATTTTATTTTTTTTGTTAAACTACATATGCCTGTTATTGTGGATAGGTGTGTGTGTGTGTGTGTGTGTGTAGATGGTGGCATAAGAAAGTTATTGCAACTGTTATCTCCAAGAGTATTAAGGTTTTAAGAATGTTATAGGTACAGGGAAAGAAAGTGGGATCTCAAGCAACTTGTTGGATCTTGTGGTATGCCATCATCCCATTTAGCAACTGTTACTGCTCGGGCGATTGGGGTTCGGTTGCACGATGGCTTCGGCGGGTCATTATTTTCATTGCATTGATCTTATCGTGTGTGGTATGGACTCCACTCTGTTCTTGGGACGAAATGTGAGGCATCATGATGTATAGATACAGTATCAATGCCAAGGACAGTATTTTTATCTTTGTTCTCTACTAGTTGAACCTGTGAAGTTTGGGGAATTGGCCATGCTTGAAACCACAATAACAAATTTTAACAGATTGTGTAGTTTACTCAAAAACAAGTCAACTGGCGATTGAAGTTAACCCAGCTTTCTTTTTTCCGTTCTAAGAATTCAAACTAGGGTTTTGTTTTGTACTTATTCGAAAAGAATAAAATGCTCTCCCTCAACCCGACATGCTATTTTTTCCATTCATTCATTTTTAAGATCAGTCGTGGTCTTCTTAACCTTACCGATGGTATGGATGAATACTTTGCTTCATCTCAATGTGTAAAAGATCCTAGTCGCACTAAAAAGCCGAGTATTCTACCGTTGAATTAGTAAACCCCCTCAAAAAAAAAAAAAAGAAATCTAAATAAATAACAAAATGAATAGATACAATTAGAATGAAAATAAACTCAACTCAATAAAAAAAATTAAACGAGGCAATCAAACCGTTGAACTAACAAATCAAAAAGATTTTCTATATGGATTCCAAATATAAAAACTGAAATGAATAAATGAATAGATCATATCAAATGAAAATACAAGAACTTGGTAGATAAAATTTGCTACAAATAAAAGGAAAATACAAATCAAATATAGATATATGTGAAAATTTATAGACTAACACCCCTATTATTTTATTTTTGACTTTTGATTTTGTTTTGATTTATTCTTTAATCAATCAAAATCAATTAAAAAATGAAAAATCTCGTATGTATATCGTATATCAAGGAACCGCGGTTTGAATGACGTAAAGAAAAAAAGCAAACAAACCTATATTATGGAAATAAATAGATCCACTTCACTTATCACAATGAATTATATTTGTTCAATAAACGATTGTCAATATAAAATATAAATGGTGTGAAAAGAATTTATCGCAAATTACAAAATCAAGTCAATTGACACAGTTAAAATATAAAATAAAAACGTATCCAATTATGTTGTATTGACATTGCATCTCTACTTCAAATCTACATAGATACACACACAAAGCAGAAATGCGTGAAAAAGAAAAAAGAAAGGAGTGAAAAATTTCTAAAATTCATTAATCCACACTAAGTCGAATACGGAAAATTGAACCTCTTCGTTTTATTATAAGGTTTTGTCTATTGTCTATATAGAAAGAGGATGTTAATAATAATAAATAGAAAGCGATAAATAAAAAAGAAATAAAAAAGGGGAGGGGGAGAGAAAGATCATACAAAGTGATATAGGTATACAAGTCACTACCCCGCCCCTTGTTTATATTTTCTTAATTTTAATTAAATTAAATTTGATTAGGGCGAAGTTCCTTAAAATCCCACGCCATTTTAAAAAGATCTTGAACGGTTCTTGTAAATTGAGCACCCCTTTCAAGGAAATATAGAATAGCAGGAATATTTAAATAAGTTTGATTCTTTATCACATCATAAAAACCCACATTTTGAAGATCTTTTCCTTCTCTTCGGGATCGGACATCAATTGCAACGATTCGATAGACAGCTCATTGATATAGATGTAGATGAATAATACCCCTCCTAGAAACGTATAGGAAGTTTTCTCCTCGTACGGCTCGAGAAACAAGAATTTGATCCGAAATTTTATCAAAATTCTAAGAAATGACAAAAGGATCCATAAAATCATCAAATCAATTAGACTATGATTTTAATGAATAAGAAAGGTGGTGGTTGGTACCAACACTAGATTTTAGAAGAGGACTATATTCTAAACCGCAAACCAAGTAACAAGATTGTGCTAGAAGAGCTTAAAGAACAGTCTAGAATTTCCTGATACACCAGTACAAGTAGATACATCACATAATACTGCACGAGTTGTCACAGATGATGCGATTACACAGGCGGTGCTTTATCATAGTGGGAGGGTTTTCAGACAACCCGAGTGGTATGTGGGCTTGGGAAAATCTTCGAATTTTGATCCCTGGTGCTCACTAACCAGACCCAGTGTCTGAATGAGCATTGTGTATACTGCAGGCGTGATAGAAACTTAGTGATGTTTCTTGTACTTTATGTAGATGATATTCTTCTTATTAGAAACAGTAGGAAGGTATTGTCAGACATAAAGGCATAATTGTTCAAGAAAGTTTCATATGAAGGATTTGGAAAGGGTGGACATATCATTGGGATAAACATTATTCGAGATCGTAGGAGATGTTCACATATACTTTCTAAGGATTACTACATAGACATGAATCTGACTCGTTTTAACATGCAGAACTCCAATAAAAGTTTTCAAAATTTCAGATACGGAGTGCATCTATCCAAGGAGTAGTCTCCTAGGTAAATAGAAGCTATGAAGACAGTTTCTTATGCATATGCAGTAGGAAGTCTCATGTATGCGTGTTGTGTACGAGACTGATGTTTGCTTTGTCGTCGGCATAGTTAGCAGATATCAGTGTAACCCAGGAAAAGCTCAAGTATTTGCGCAGAATGAAGAACCTGTGGTATATCAGGCGTAAGAGCTAGGTTCCAAAGTGATATGGACAAAAAGAATGTCTACCTCTGGGTTTGTGTTTACTCTGGGAGTAGAGCTATAGTATGGCGGAGTGTCAAGCATGGCAGAATCCACCATTGAGGCTGAATTCGTTCCTTCAAAAGGCAGCAAAGGAAGCAGAAATGCGTGGAAAATCCACCATTGGTATGGTATTGACCACTTCCCTACTTTGGATAGGACTGAGGAAAAACCTTGCGTTCAGTAAAAGCATGTGTCAGCGCAGATGAGTGATACATGTCTTTACTGAACGCAGGGTTTTCCCTAGTCCTATCCAAAGTAGGGAAGTGGTCAAGACCATACCATTCCTCGTTGCGGCTACAACCCTATCCTATTCGTTAACCTTCTCTCTTCTCCTTAAGGTCAAGCTGCTTCGCGCCTACCGGACTGTCTTTTTTTCGGAAGTGGAATCCCTTGCTGGGCTACTTGACTACGCTATTCTTGTGACAACATCAGGCAGCTTAACAGATCAAGGCGAGCGAAGTTCAGTTTCACCAAGAATCCAGCTGAGAGATCTCGTTAGTTATAGCAATAGGAGTACCCCCCAAGCGATGGGCTTGTTAGAACAACATCAACGGGAGTACCTCCAAGCGTGGATGATTTTCATAAGAGATTCCCAACATATCATAGGATTCTCATTCTTGAAAATCCACACTTTTCCAAACCCAGAAGACGGATGGAATCCTGGGATTCTTTCTTGAGACAAATGATATGCAAGGATTGGGGTTGGTTGAATATATTTCCCGCGTGAAACCACAGATCAAAATGATCTTGCCAAAAATTGACAAGATAGGATTTCCACTTATTCATCAAAAGAGGTAATGAGCGCCTTGGTCTCGGTCTCTCGAACGTCGACTATATCGGTCTTGGTGGCGTCGATTACTGTCTTTCCTGATGCTACATAAGCGTTGTTAAACGCTGTTAATGTATTAGCTCTTTTTTCTTTCATTTAATGCCTATTGGTGTTCCAAAAGTACCTTTTCAAATGCGTGGAGAAGAAGAATCATCTTGGGTTGACGTATAGTGTGACTTTTACAGTCGAGCGTATTCTAACCTTTTTTCTATGCTTTTTTTTGGGTTAACAACCAAGCAAATCGTTTAGTTTTAAGTCTCTTTTTAGGGAAGCTATCTTGCTCAGTGGATTGATTTGTTAGCCAATTGCTTTTTCTTTTTTCCTTCCTTGCCCTGCAACTTTAATAGCAGGAATTTTTTTACCAATGCACAGAGACTTTACAAATAAAGCCCCAGGATTGGTATTCCATTGCTGTTATTTGAATTTTCGGTAAAAAGGGATTTCCCTAATGGAAAAGCTTTTAACGCTGTCCTGAAAGTGGATACTAGAGCAAGTGAAACGGCAGCTACTAGAGCATGTACTCGTTTTTTCTTCCCTGCTCGAAGACTGGGGATATGATTCGAAGCATCTTGCACCCTTTAGTTTAGGACAAGATCATCTTCTTACAAGACAAGAAGCCATCTATCTTTCCTGAACAGGCTACCTATTTCAAGAAATAATGAATGGTATTATCAATACACAAATGTATAACTCCCCAGGAATTTCAATTGCGCTCATATTCATCACTGTAGGGAGGAGCCAGGGGCTCTGACCGCGTGCATGTTAAAGAATGAGCTAGCGACTCATAGGCAGTGGCTTGGTTAAGGGAACCCATCGGAGCTGTAGCGAAACCGAGTCTTCATGTCACTACTTATGGACCCGAACCTGGGTGATCTATCCATGACCAGGATAAAGCTTGGGTGAAACTCACGGAACACTTCAACTCTTCCTGGATCCTTTAGTGACAAGATCTGTCTTTGATGCACCATATTTTGATTGGCTTCAACAATATCAACTGTACTTAGATTGTTATATAATCATAGTCGAGTAGAACACCAATGCTCATATCGTTATTACAGAACCGTATGTGAGATTTTCACCTCATACGGCTCCTCAGAGGTCACAAATAAATTTAACTTAAGGGTATCTCGCTATTAGTTATCTTGTTATTTTTTGGAAACCGTGTCTTTATCCTTAAATTCAAGGGGATCCGCAGAAACAATGTCTTCATCCATAAGATCCCAAGTACCAGGATCGACCGAAAGTTCGATTCTATCTAAAGTACTCATTTTAAAATGAAATTTACAGTGTTCACAGAGATATGTAACAAATTTCACATAGTATAGTATAATGCCCAGAATCTATCACTGTGTATCTTTGCGATCCCGCAAGGGTGAGCTAACCCCAAAAAACTGTTCTTAGTTCGGATTACAGGCTACAACTCGCCTACATGAAGCCGGAATTGCTAGTAATCGCCGGTCAGCCATACGGCGACCGAAGAAGGAACCGAGAAGAAGGTATCAGCTACAACTGATTTTATTATGGGATAACTCATGATGCTCATATCCATCTATTATGCCCCTCTGCATCTAGCATTGGGTAGACCTCATAAATAACTGTCCTAGCTCTAGCATATCTTTTGTTTCATTTCTTTTTGAACAATCACAAAGACTTTTTTGCTTATAATTATTTTGATTATGGATCGACTACCCAAAATTTAATGTGTGATCTCGGCATTCAATTTGTATTCCTGAATAATCTCATTTTTCAATTATTCAACTATTTTATTTTACCAAGTTTAATGTAGATGTCTTATTGGTATGTGAATGAAATCGGCCACATCATTGATGCCTTCTTATGCAAGCTGTGGTGGAAATTTAAAAATGGAACTGGATTATGGGCAAAGTTTGTTCTGTCCCTTTCTTACACTGCCTGAAATAAAACTTCATTCACAAGGGCCAAGTCTATGAATGAAAAGATACTCCAATGGACAAAAATTCTCCGTCTTACTTTAGAACAGTGGTCGATCTCTCGGGAATTACATTCGTAACTTAATGTTATGTTCGTGTGGTGATATTCTATCTTTCCAAGAGTACTACCCTGTACCTAGTCTATGTCTGGGGAGCATACTTGACAGGAGATAGACACAGGCGGTAGAAAGGTCCCCCACTTCGATTCCCGCCCCGTTAACATTTCCGACCTGAGATTAAGGGATTACTCCCTTAGAAGATTCAAGCCATCATTGATATGACTCCTCCGCGGACGATCAAGGAGGTGCAGAGATTGACAGGATGTTTGGCGGCTTTGAGTAGATTTCTTTCACAATCAGCAGATCGGAGTTTTCAATTCTTTCAGTTATTACAAAATATGAAATGCTTCAGTTGGACTGCGTAGTTGGATTACCGGTGTTTGCTGAATATCTGGTGGTTAGCGAGAAATCTGTTGTTATTAGCATGTTCTCTCTATCTAATATAGACTTCTATATGCTATTGCAATTTCCTCCCTCATCCTCGTCACCTCACTTCGCAGCCAATCCAATCCTAAGTCAAAGGGGATATCAGACTCTACAGAGGAAGGAAGTGACCAGCTAGCTTTGGCTTTCACCTCACTAAGTAAGAAGTAGCAGCTACGAAGATTAAGTTAAGAAAGGCATGTGAAAGAAATTTTGGTTAATGAAAATTTTTATTCAAAATGACTTTTTTTTTTTGAAATTCTTTTTTATTTCTAGAAAGAACCTAGTTTCTTGGTATCTAAATAGCATATGAGGTAGAAATTGGAGGATCTATTCTCTTTTTTTTTTTTTAAAAAAAATTATCTTAGAGATTTTTTAATGCTTACTCTCAAACTCTTTGTTACACAGAGAAAGTATACCCTATACTGTGGGTACATGTACATACTACTATATATAGTAACTTTTCGCATGACAGCTGTACACTTACTAAATATAGTAAGTTTCGCCGACACGCGGCCCTTTTTTTTTTTTCCTTGCTGAGTCCACAACGTCTTTGCTGAGTCCACAACGTCTCAGAACAATTGTCGCAACTTCTAAAAAATAATTGTGGCAACGTCTACATCCAGGCATGTCCACAACGTCTCCTAACAATGCCACAACGTCCCCGTACGTCCAAAAAACAATTGCCGCAACGTCCAAAAATATATACATCTAGCCATGTGAATATAAGCTGAATTTTTCACATAAAACCTCCCACAACGTCTCCTAACACTACCACAACGTCCCCGTACGTCCAAAATATAACTACGCAACGTCCAAAAATATCTACATCCAGGCATGAAAATTTAAGCTGAATTTTTCACATAACACTTTCCACAACGTCTCCTAACACTACCGCAACGTCCCCGTACGTCCAAAAGACAACTTCCGCAACGTCCAAAAATATCTACATTCAGACATGTGAATTTAAACTGAATTTTTCACATAACACCTTCCATAACGTCTCTTAACACTGCCGCAATGTCCCCGTACGTCCAAAAAATAACTGCCGCAACGTCTAAAAACATCTACATCCAGGCATGTGAATTTAAGCTGAATTTTTCACATAACACCTTCCAAAACGTCTCATAGCAGTGTCGAAACGTCCTCGTACGTCCAAAAAATAATTATCGAAACGTCCAAAAATTGTCTAAGCTGATTTTAGTAATGTAAAAAACGGATACCATTTAAGTAACTACTAGTAGGAAAAAAAAAGGAAAAAAAAATGTCAGGAGCGAGTATTGAACCCTGGTCATACTTGTCTTGTGACTCTCCAAAAAAGTTAATTGCCATTAATCCACTTAAAGTTAGTTGACATTTATTTAAACTTTTTTGTACATATCATTTAAAAGATCACTATGGTCAATATTGAATTTCTCATCTCCCAATACATAGGTCAGTAGAACCCCAGAGGAAATGGTTTTCATGTAGGCTAATCGTAAAAATCTATTTTTTATACATATCAAATGTTTCGTCGAAAGTTCAAAAAACCCTTGAAATTAATAAAAATCTTCCGTATCTTTTAAAATATGGCATTTTTTAGAGTTTGTAGCGGCCGTAGGCGGTTTACGGCTGGATAGATCTCAAAAAGTTATATGAAATAAAAAAAAATGTCTAAAACGGATCACCGAGCACAAAGTTATGACCCTTTAAAGTTTTCGTCCAAAACCACACATTTTCCAAAATTGGACTCATCTCCAAATGCTTGTCTACCATGTCCATTGCGTAGATCTTGTCGAGAACCATCAAATCAACTACTCGCGCATCCAAATTGGACAATGCAGTGCCGAGTTATGCCCTCCCGCACCATCCCTGCAATATAATTTCATAGATGTCACCTTCGATAACGTCTCCTAACACTACCGCAACGTCCCCGCACGTCCAAAAAATAACTGCCGCAACATCTACATCCAGGCATGTGGTGAATTTTTCACTTAACACCTTCTACAACGTCTCCTAATACTGTCGCAACGTCCCCGCACATCCAAAACAACTGCCACAACGTCTACATCCAAGCATGTGGATTTAAGTTGAATTTTTCACATAACACCTTCCACAACGTCTCCTACCACTGCTAGAACGTCCAAAAAATAACTGCCGCAATGTCCAAAAACGTCTACCTTTTTTTTTTTTCATGTGAGACTAAATTAATTGGAATATAACTACTACCACTACGTCCAAAAATAACTAACAAACTATGTCTACATCCAAACATGTGAATTTTAGCTGAATTTTTCACAGAACACAGTCCATCACGTCGTACTACGTTAAAAATACAAAACATCAACATCCCGTTACGTCCCGTTACATCTAGTTACGTCCCATAACACGTTTTACCATGTCCAGCAGCGGGAAGGAATCAGAAGCAACCCATTTCATATGAAAGTGTCAATACCTCATGGAAAACATTTATATATCATATTTCGGAGTAACAGAGCATTATTTGAATAAGAAAACACGAATATAACATCATTAATACATTGCCCAACATCAAATCGCGAAAATAAGTTTCCGTAAATCCATCAAATACAATTCATACTTTATGATGTAGTGATTTTTGAAGAAGAATAAGTGATTTTTGAAGAGGAAGAAATGATTTTTGAAGAAAAAGGAAGTGAGTTTTTTAAGAAGAAGAGAAGAGTGTGTATCTCACTCTCTTATAGTGAGAGTGGTGATGTATTACTAGGTACATATACCTAGTGGTACAACATATAATTTGCGGTTTACACGGTAGTGATATTTTTTGTCTCTGTCTTCATCTTTGGATTCCTCTCTAATGATCCCGCACGCAATCCTGGGCATGAAGAATAAAAGGAGGTTCTTTTTTATAGTTTCTTAGAATTTTATAGCTAACTAAGAATAACCAAAGGATGTACAAAATTGGAAAAAAATCAAGTCACCAACGAAAACGGAAAGAGAGGGATTTGAACCCTCGGTACGAATAACTCGTACAACGGATTAGCAATCCGACACTTTAGTCCACTCAGCCATCTCTCCTAATTCAAAAAGACAATTACCATGTTAGATTAGACAAAAAGAAATAAATCTTTCTTTCTATCTAGGATTCTAATATGGAATTAAAATGAATATGGAATCAAAATAAATATGTAATATGTAATAAAATGGAATAAATATGTACTACTTTTATCAGACATTTCATTGTAATAAATAACATATGATGTAAGGTATAAGAACTCGAAAGTGCCAACAATCTAAAAAGAAAAAGAAAACTAAAGACGACTAAGGAGCCCCTTGCATTGATTTTGTTCGAAAGCTCCTTCTTATTATCATGGTAGGGCCCGGGCAGTCCGTAGTCGGGCCTTTTCTAACTTATAATGATGCTTTATATTATTATATTATTTAATTTGAATTTGAAAATGCTTATTAGCATATAAATTTAATTTATATAATATAAAAATATATAAATAGAAAATTCAATAGTAAATAGTCAAACAAGAGTAAAGAAAGAGTATTTCGATCCACGAAAATAAAAAGAAAAAAGGGGGATCAACACCCGAATTTTGATGATTTTATCTTGATTATGTCTAATAATCCTATTGGACAAAAGGCGCGGTTGTATGCAATAATTGCATTGTGGTGGGAATAGTTTAGTGGTAAAAGAAGTGTGATTTGTTTTATTAACCCTTTAAAGAGTTAAAGGGTTTTTGCTTTTGGTTTGATTCATATTCCGAGCAAAAATTTTATTTCCTATAAAAAAGATTAAAACTTTTACTTCTCACTAACATAGTCGAGAAAAATACAGATTCTCGTGATTTGTATCCAATGGTCACTTAGAAAATGAGAAGGTGGATTATGAAATTGCGAAACAGAATTTTGGAATTGGTTATATTTATATTATTATATTAATACTTGCATAAGTAGGAGTAAAGGATCCATGGGTGCAGGTAGAAAGTAGGTTTCGAATCGTAACTAAACCTTCCATTTTTTTTCTCGTAAATGGAAACAAAATGGCTCTTAACCGATGATTGTAGTTTACTAGAAACATCAATTTATTGTTTTAGCTCGGTAGAAATAAAATCGTTTTCCTCAGGATCTTCTCAACTAAAAATAGAGAACGAAGTAACTAGAAAGATTGGTATAATCACTCTCCACTAGAAGGATCATCTAGCAAGCGATTCCTTTTTTCTCTATTCAGACAAAAAAAGCTGACATAGATGTTATGGATTAGAATTTTTTTGTTCAATAGTGTTCGCATCCATAAAGGAGCCGAATGAAACTAAAGTTTTGGCTTCTGTTTTCAATTAGAGACGTTCAAAATGTTGAATCGACGTCGACTATAACCCCTAGCCTTCCAAGCAAACGATGCGGGTTCGATTCCGGTTACTTGCCACCCGCCTTTCTTTTTTTTTTTAACTGTTTCTGTTTATATTCTATACTCTATTTAGCATTAGGTTAGTAGTAATATTAGGGCATCATATAATATTAATATAAAAAAATAAAAAATATATAAAAACTATCTCCCGATTTTTTCAATCAAAGTAGGTGGGGAAAGTCAAAATATGAAAAAATTAGAACGAAAAGCGTCCATTGTCTAATGGATAGGACAGAGGTCTTCTAAATCTTTAGTATAGGTTCAAATCCTATTGTATGCAAATTGTTTCCATCTATTTTTTAATGGAAATTTTTTCTAGAAAGAAAAACCCTTTTGAATAATTTGAATTCAAGACATTAAATTACTTTTTTAAGACAAAAAAAGTAAGTAATCCCTTTTTATATCTGTTCCTGAAGGCTAAAACAGTCCCTTTGCTCCTGAATAGCTTCTTTCAAAAGAGATTCCGCTTCCTCGGTAAATGTCTTGGTTGAAGATATTATTTCTTGGAACTGAGGTTCCTTCGTTTTTACGTAAGTATATAAGTCCCCAAAAAATTTCTTTACCTGGCCAATTTCTAATGAATCTAGATAGCCATTTGTTCCGGTATAATTATCTGTTCTTCCACTACAAGAGGTTCTGATTGGATTGCTTAGTCAATTCACGTAATCGTTGACCTCTTGTCAATTGATTCTGAGTAGCTTTATCCAGATCAGAAGCAAAATGTGCAAAGTCTTCTAATTCGACGAATTGCGCAGTTCAAACTTTAATTTACCAACTACTTGTTTCATGGCTTTAATTTGAGCCGCATACCCTACTCTAGAAATGGAGATACCCACATTTATAGCAGGCCTGATTCCGACATTGAATAGATCGGCGGATAGGAAAATTTGGCCAACCGTAATAGAGATTACATTAGTAGGAATATAAGCCGAAACATCACCCGATTGGGTTTCAACGATTGGTAAGGCGGTCATACTACCTTCCCCTAAACTAGAACTTAATTTAGAGGCTCTTTCCAAAAGTCGTGAATGCAAATAAAAAAAATCCCCTGGATAAGCTTCGCGACCGGGCGGTCTTCGTAATAGAAGAGACATTTGGCGATAAGCTTGAGCTTGTTTGGAGAGATCATCATAAATGATTAAAGTATGTTATTTACGGTACATAAAAAATTCAGCTAGAGCTGCTCCTGTATAAGGAGCGAGATATTGTAATGTAGCGGGGGAATCCGCCCTTTCGGCTAAGACAATGGTATATTCCATCGCCCCCCTTTCCTGGAAAGTGTTTACTACCGGAGCCACCGAAGATGCTTTTTGACCAATAGCTACATAAACACATATTACATTTTGACCTTGTTTATTGAGAATAGTATATGTGGCTACTGTCGTTTTACCGGTCTATCTGTCCCCAATAATTAATTCGCGCTGGCCTCATCCTATAGGAATCATCTAATCAATAGCAATAAGCCCCATTTGTAGAGGCTACACGAAACACCGAGAAATATTAACCGGGGCAGGAGATTCAATTAATCGAGATTCATAAGATGAAATTTCACCTCTACCATCGATAGGTTTTGCTAGGGCGTTTATAACACGTCCCAAACAGGCCTCACTCACCGGTATCTGAGCAATTCGTCCTGTTGCTTTTACATAGCTTCCCTCTTGTATCATCAAACCATCACCCATTAATACAACCCCAACATTATTTGATTCCAAATTAAGAGCAATGCCTATTGTCCCCTATTCAAATTCAACTAATTCGCCTGCCATTACCTGATCAAGACCATGAATACGGGCACTACCATTGCCAACTTAAAACACGGTACCAGTATTTACAATCTTTACTTCTCTATTATATTGTTCAATCCATTCACGAATAATATTACTAATTTCGTCAGCTCGAATGGTTACCATAAGGATTTCTTAATTCTTTTTTGAAAGAAAAAAAATAATGCTTACGGTAGAAAGACTAATCAGTTATTTCTTTCATCGACCCTGACATGCCAATATTGGCACTAATAGTACGTAAATGTAACTCATTGTTCAAACAACTATTCAGAATTCCTAGAGCTCTCCGTAAGGCTTGTTGAAAAACCCATTGTTGAACTTGATTAGTCATCCTTTGCTGTTCAAACTGAATAGTTTCATTTTTATAATTTTCTAATTGTTCCAAAGTCTTATAAGTTAAATTAATTAAATTCCATTTTTTTCGCTCTATCTCCGAGTATCCATTGACTCGGAACTACTCCGCTTCTTTTTCCACTTGCCGTAAGCGAGCCTGAGCCTTTTTCAACTGTTCAATGGCCCCTCCCCGGAGTTCTTCTGAATTTCGAATAGTATTCAAGATCCTCTGCTTTCGATTGTCTAATAAATCATTTAATGAAAGTAGATTATCTTTCCATTCATTCATTTAAAACTTTCCATAATCCCTTCCCGAACCAAACACGAATCTTTCGATTCATTTGGCTCTCAAGCCCAATAAATTAATAAATTAAATTCTCATACCCTTTAAATTTAAATAAATAAAAAATAAAATAAATAAAAAATAAAATAATATTTAAATAAATAATATTTAATATTTTAATATTTAAAATATTTAACATAAATATAATAAAAATAATTAAGAATTTAAATTAACAAATACAAATAATAAAAAAGAAAAAGAAATGCAAGAGAGGGTTAGACGGGAAGGTGGAAAACTTTAAAGTATGGCTTGTGGCAAAGGGTATACTCAGAAAAAGGGTATCGATTATGAGGAAACATTTTTCCCGGTAGCTATGCTTAAGTCGATCCGGATTCTCTTGGTCACAGCTGCTCATATGAATTATGAGATTTGGTACATGGATGTCAAGACAGATTTCTTTAACGGAAGTCGTGAGGAGACCATCTTCATGAAACAGCCAGAGGGATTCGTCACTGAAGGACAAGAACATTTGGGTTGGAAGCTTAAGAGATTTATTTATGGACTCAAGCAAACGTCCAGATCTTGGAACATTTCGTTTGATGAGGTAATCCAGTCATTTGAATTTACTTAATGTCCGGATGAGCAATGTGTGTATCGTAGATGTGATGGAAATGTTGTGGTGTTTCTTGTACATTATGTGGATGATATTCTTCTTATTGGAAACAATAAGAAAGTGTTGTCAGACGTAAAGATATGGCTGTCTAAGTAATTTGATATGAAGGACTTGGGAGAGGCTGGATATATCCTTGGGATCAAGATTATTCGAGATCGTAGGAAATGTTCACTAACTCTTTCCTAGGCTTCATATATAGATACGATTCTGGCTCGTTTTAACATTCAGAACTCCAAGAAAGGTTTATTAACTTTCAGACATGGAGTGCATCTATCTAAGGAGCAGTCTCCAAAGACGCTCGATGGGATAGAAGCCATGAAGACAATTCCTTACGCTTCAACAGTACGAAGTCTCAGGTATGCAATGTTGTGTACGAGACGTGATATTTGCTTTGTTATTGGCATGGTTAGCAGATATCATAATAATCCTGGTAAAACTCATTGGGAAGCTGTTAAGCATATTCTCAAGTATCTTCGCCGGACGAGAGATTATGTTTTGGTCTATCAGGCGAGTGAGCGGGTACCATAGAGTTACACAGACTCAGATTTCCAAGAAGATAAGGACAAAAGTAAGTTTACCTCTAATTTTGTGTTTACTTCGGGAGGTGGAGCCATAGTATGGCGGAGTGTCAAGTAGAAATGCGTGGTAGACTCTACCATGGAAGCTGAGTATGTTGCAACCTCAGAGGCAGCAAAGGAAGCAATATGGCTCAAGAACTTCTTGGTGAACTTAGATGTGATTCCTGATTTGCCAAAGTCAATCACAGTATACTGTGATAATAATGGTGCAGTAGGCAACTCGAAGGAACCACGAGCCCACAAGGCGAGCAAACACATAGAGCGCAAGTACCACATAATACGAGAAATCTTTAAGAGGGGAGACGTGGTCGTGACCATGATAGCATCAGAGAAAAACCTTGCAGATCCTTTCACCAAGACCTTGATTGCGAAATTCTTTGAGGCTCACGTGGAGGGCATGGGAGTTAGATATTTAGCCGAACCTTGATATTTCTCTAGATGATAGTATGATAGCAGATTAGTGTATTGAACGAGTATTTTACTTTCAGCATAGCTTTGAGTATTAGTGGGAGATTGTTAGTGTGAATAATGAAAAGCTTCTCTTGTATGAACACTATTTCCCAGTTTATATCGACTGAAAGTGTTTCAGTTAATTATTCGTGATAGACATGAAGTCCCTTTATATCAAATTACTAGATGATGATATGTTTGGTGTGACACAATAGATCTCATCATTAGATAAAGTTATGATATATAAATAGGCTCGTGACTGAGATAATTTGGACACGCTGTCAGTTTAGGTCATTGTATGTTTCTGGAATCGGTTTGTCTTGACTGATTGAATCATACGAATATGCATGATGCATATTGAGCAGGACCGTTTTAAGGATTGAATTGACTTGTATTGATCGTTAGTAGTCAACTCAAACCTCAGTAGTTTATAGTGTTCAATCTCTTAATCCCTAAACGATGACGGGCACAGGAATTGAGCATAGTGTATTTTAATCTACCAAAGAGTGCGGTCGCTTAAGGTCTATATGCTTAATAGGTTGGATGCACGTGTTTAGTTGCTCAGTGTATTGTTGCTAGTCAAAAGGAAATTGTGTACCAGTGCGCCGGGGTGATGATGCTCTCAAAATGAGCTCGAAAAGATTATTATACTAAACCCGACCAGTGGACAAAAGTCTGGCATATTAATAAGGTCGAGTGGTACTAATCTCGAATGATAAAGAAGTTGATTAAATTAATTTATTAGTAAATTAATAAATCGACAATCATTATATCTTTTACAGGGAGATAATAGAATGCATAATAAGGTGGAACCGAAATTGATATTTCGGACTTGAGCGATAGTTTCATAATTAATCAATTAGTGATACGATTAATTATGTGTTGGAAATAATTGACAAAGTTAATTTAATTATCATTAGGTCAATAGTATTAATAAGCTTTGGTTTAGGCTTGGAAATCATCCTCGCAAAGAAACCCAGAAAAGAAAATGCATAAAAAACATACTTACTCTACCTTAATCATAATTTTATAATTAATTAAGATAATTATGTACAAAAAGGCTACGTAAAAAATGTAATTAATTAATGAGAATATGAATTTACCTGAGACAGCTAGTGCAAAGAGAAAGCTGAGTAGAAAACATCGAGACTTAGCCGGGAAGAGACGTCGGTAGAAAGAACCCGGAACTCCGGCGGCGAAGTAAAAGCGGTGGTTGTCGGAAGCGAGGCATTCATCCATGCTTCCACCGTAAGATGGGAGGAGCTGAAAGAGGGTGTTGAAGTCATTGGAAGGAAGATCAGAGAAGAAGGCGGAAAACTCCGGCAGCTCACCGTAACCCAAAGCCTTGTACCGCTTAATAATTTGCTTAATGATCACGTGAACGGTGTAGAGGGTGTTGCCGCCGCAAGAACACCCCAAATCCGGCACCGCGAAAGTGATCTCCTGGCTCCCCAGTTGGACTCTATCCAAACAGTCCTATAGAGAGAGGCAGCATAGACCTTGCATGTTGAGCCTGCATATATAAATATAGAACAACGTTAAATATCAAACAAAATCAAAGGGGGGGAAAAAAAAAAAAGGAAGAACGAGAAGATGAATGTTACCTGGGCTTGAGAATTGTTAACTTAGCTGGATTCTCCTTTGCCACCTTTCATGCTTAGCATTCTTTCGAGCTCTTTCTTGGAGGGAACAACGTTGTCTTCTGGAGGAGTCATTTGGGAATATTTCTTTTTTAAAAAATTTTTTTTTTTTTGAACGAGAAATTATTTTAAAACCGTAATTATTTCTTTTCTTATTTATTTATACAAAAATTTATTTCAGTGTTGGGTCGTTCCAATCAGCTACTCCGTTTGTCTCATTTATTGGTCTTGTAATTATCTTTTCACCATCATAAATCGTTGTTCCTGCTATTGAATTAGCTACCCAAGCCAACCTCAATCATCCACGTTTCTTCATTAATTATTACTAGTTACCGCCCTAGTTACCGCCCCAGTTTGGACAATTATACCCTTAACAATACACTAAATACCTTCATGAATATTTAAATCAATAAATACTAAAATACCTAAAATACCCTCCATACAAATTTAGAGAAAAGAACCTACTTCCCCCCCCCCCGCCGAACCCCCCTCCCCCCCTCCCCTAAATCGGTTATCCTGCGGAGCAGTGACCGGCGGGGATCGCGACCCCGAACCCCCCTCCCCCCCACCACCCCCTCCCCTAAATCGGTTTCCCCCAATCGGTTACCCCTCCCTCAACGAAAACCCTAGCCGGCGGTACCCACTCTCCCACCAGTGCCCTAACGATTCCACCACTCCTGCTAGCAAAACCCTAGCCGGTCGCGAAGTCAGACTGGTCGTTGGTTTTTTGTTGCCACCGCGGTTTGGTGTTCTTAGCTCCGACCGGCGTAATTCTTGGTGTGCTTGATCCGGGCTCACCTTGTTTGATCTCTTTCGGTGATTCAAGGCTTCGTCCAGATCGTGACCAAGGATTGCGGTGGTTGGTCAGGCTTCGAACGGTGGCCGGAATTCCTTCACTGCGGAACAGTGACCGGCACGTGATTCAAGATTTGGTCAAGTTTTGGAAACAGAAAACTTTGGTAAATCTGATATTTTATAATTTGGGAAAAATATAAGCTGAAAATCTGAAACTTGTGCTTCTTGTTCTTTTTTATGCAATTGTTCAATTGTTCGATTCTTTTGGTAGATTTGGATGGTTCAATTGTTGGATTCTTTTGGTAGATTTGGATAGTTCAATTGTTGGATTGCATGGATGTAGACGTTTCTGGACATGGTGCTAGTTGTTTTTGACGTGGTTCTTTTGTTCTGAGACGTGGTGTGCTGTTTTTGTGAAAAAAATAGCTTAAATTAACATGCATGGATGTAGACGTTTCTGGACGTGGTGCTAGTTGTTTTTGACGTGGTTCTTTTGTTCTGAGACGTGGTGTGCTGTTTTTATGAAAAAAATAGCTTAAATTAACATGCATGGATGTTGATTTAAGCTATTTTTAGCACCACGTCCAGAAACGTCTACATCCATGCATGTTAATTTAAGCTATTTTTTTCACAAAAACAGCACACCACGTCTCAGAACAAAAGAACCACGTCAAAAGCAACTAGCACCACGTTCATAAACGTCTACATCCATGCATGTTAATTTAAGCTATTTTTTTTACAAAAACAGCACACCACGTCTCAGAACAAAAGAACCACGTCAAAAACAACTAGCACCACGTCCAGAAACGTTTACATCCATGCATGTTAAAAATAGAATTAAAACATACGAGATCAGAATTAAAACAACTGTCGCAACGTCTACATCCAGACATGTCTACAACGTCTCCTAACACTAGAACCACGTCCGAAACAACTAGCACCACGTCCAAAAACGTCTACATCCATACATGTAAAATTAAACTGATTTTTTCACAAATAATACTAGAACCACATCAAAAACAAATAGCACTACGTCCAGAAACGTCCTCATCCATGCGTGTGAATTTAACCTTTTTTTTTCACAAAGTCAGTCCACCACGTCTCAGAACAACTAGAACCACGTCTCGATACGTCCGAAAAAACTAGCACCACGTCCAACTACGTTCAGCAATGTCCCGCATCGTCTGAAAATACAAAGCAGCTACGTCCAGCAACGTCCCGCAACGTCTGAAAATACAAAGCAGCTACGTCCAGTAACGTCGCGCAACGTCTGAAAATACGTATGATTACACCTATTCCGTAACATCTAGTGATATGAAAAATGCATCCTTCTGCTCTCGAGGGAACTTTTCATTCCAAGCACTTATATTATGTTCATATAGGCTCTCCCATTGCCGAGTGTATTCATCACATAATTCACGCCACATCCTCATAACACCCGGCAAAGGTGAATTAGGAAGTAGATCTAACCTTATAAAATGGGCAAAAGGACCAAGATGGGCAATTGCAAAACTTGTAGATGGACCATTTCTATTCCTTATCGCTCGTAGTGGCAAAATGGTGAAGCATATCCCATAACTTCAACCTCACCTCTGGCACATGGTTTTGACACATGATTCATTTTCTCAATTTCAGATGTCCTTACCAATTTCACAACATTTGGTCTTTTTGAAGGTTTGTTTGCCAAGGAATTAGAGTCCTCTTCACATTTGGTTTCCTCCACCTCAATCTGATCCTTTCCAAGGTCAGAATTTCTCCCATCTTTAAATAATCCAATGCTGGAATTTCCCTCATTTTTAAAAGAATCAACAAGTGAAATTTTGGAATCTTCTTGGTTCAAAGTAGAATCCTCACCCTTGGTACTGATTGCCTTAACATCTTCTTCGTGCAAAGTAGGACGCTTACGCTTTGTCACGCCCTTTAATACTGTAGGATCATTAACCTCATTTGTACAATTCTTTTTCTCGACTACAGTATTAAAGGGTGTGACAAAGCGTAAGCGTCCTACTTTGCACGAAGAAGATGTTAAGGCAATCAGTACAAAGGGTGAGGATTCTACTTTGAACCAAGAAGATTCCAAAATTTCACTTGTTGATTCTTTTAAAAATGAGGGAAATTCCAGCATTGGATTATTTAAAGATGGGAGAAATTCTAACCTTGGAAAGGATCGGATTGAGGTGGAGGAAACCAAATGTGAAGAGGACTCTAATTCCTTGGCAAACAAACCTTCAAAAAGACCAAATGTTGTGAAATTGGTAAGGACATCTGAAATTGAGAAAATGAATCATGTGTCAAAACCATGTGCCAGAGGTGAGGTTGAAGTTATGGGATATGCTTCACCATTTTGCCACTACGAGCGATAAGGAATAGAAATGGTCCATCTACAAGTTTTGCAATTGCCCATCTTGGTCCTTTTGCCCATTTTATAAGGTTAGATCTACTTCCTAATTCACCTTTGCCGGGTGTTATGAGGATGTGGCGTGAATTATGTGATGAATACACTCGGCAATGGGAGAGCCTATATGAACATAATATAAGTGCTTGGAATGCAAAGTTCCCTCGAGAGCAGAAGGATGCATTTTTCATATCACTAGATGTTACGGAATAGGTGTAATCATACGTATTTTCAGACGTTGCGCGACGTTACTGGACGTAGCTGCTTTGTATTTTCAGACGTTGCGGGACGTTGCTGGACGTAGCTGCTTTGTATTTTCAGACGATGCGGGACGTTGCTGAACGTAGTTGGACGTGGTGCTAGTTTTTTCGGACGTATCGAGACGTGGTTCTAGTTGTTCTGAGACGTGGTGGACTGACTTTGTGAAAAAAAAGGTTAAATTCACACGCATGGATGAGGACGTTTCTGGACGTAGTGCTATTTGTTTTTGATGTGGTTCTAGTATTATTTGTGAAAAAATCAGTTTAATTTTACATGTATGGATGTAGACGTTTTTGGACGTGGTGCTAGTTGTTTCGGACGTGGTTCTAGTGTTAGGAGACGTTGTAGACATGCCTGGATGTAGACGTTGCGACAGTTGTTTTAATTCTGATCTCGTATGTTTTAATTCTATTTTTAACATGCATGGATGTAAACGTTTCTGGACGTGGTGCTAGTTGTTTTTGACGTGGTTCTTTTGTTCTGAGACGTGGTGTGCTGTTTTTGTAAAAAAAATAGCTTAAATTAACATGCATGGATGTAGACGTTTATGAACGTGGTGCTAGTTGCTTTTGACGTGGTTCTTTTGTTCTGAGACGTGGTGTGCTGTTTTTGTGAAAAAAATAGCTTAAATTAACATGCATGGATGTAGACGTTTCTGGACGTGGTGCTAAAAATAGCTTAAATCAACATCCATGCATGTTAATTTAAGCTATTTTTTTCATAAAAACAGCACACCACGTCTCAGAACAAAAGAACCACGTCAAAAACAACTAGCACCACGTCCAGAAACGTCTAAATCCATGCATGTTAATTTAAGCTATTTTTTTCACAAAAACAGCACACCACGTCTCAGAACAAAAGAACCACGTCAAAAACAACTAGCACCATGTCCAGAAACGTCTACATCCATGCAATCCAACAATTGAACTATCCAAATCTACCAAAAGAATCCAACAATTGAACCATCCAAATCTACCAAAAGAATCGAACAATTGAACAATTGCATAAAAAAGAACAAGAAGCACAAGTTTCAGATTTTCAGCTTATATTTTTCCCAAATTATAAAATATCAGATTTACCAAAGTTTTCTGTTTCCAAAACTTGACCAAATCTTGAATCACGTGCCGGTCACTGTTCCGCAGTGAAGGAATTCCGGCCACCGTTTATTCAGCATGAACCCGGAAATAAGATTCTTTCGGACCGCTGGTGCGTACAGCACATCTTTTAGAGTCAACGTTTTGCCCGAAGTCAGCTTGAGCAAAACCGTTCCCTTCCCCTCAACTTCGGCTATAGCAGAGTTTCCCATGTACAGCTTCTCCCCTTGGGTTGGTTCAAATGTTGAGAAGTGACCTTTGTTGGTGCACACATGCCTGGTTGCACCAGAGTCATACCACCATTCTTTCTGGTTTGACTCCACCATGTTGACTTCGGAGATTACAGCTACCAAACTGATGTCTCCTACGTCCTCCGTGATTTTCTGGATCACGTTGGCTTCAGGGTTTTTCTTGCACGGCACTCTAATGACTTGTGTCCCTGTTTTCCACAGTTAAAGCATTTGCCTTTAAACTTGAATTTTTGCTTTGAGACACCTCTTGATGCCCCAAGCTTGGCCTTGCCTTTGCCTTTGTCGGTGGTCACGGCTCTGTTTTTGAAGCCTCCCTTGCCATGTTCCACCATGATTTTGGCTCCCGCAGGGTTGACCGACTTAATATCAGCCCTCCTGTTGTCTTCTTCAATCCGAAGTCTGACAATGAGGTCCTCCAAGGTCATCTCCTTGCGTTTGTGTTTGAGATAGTTCTTGAAATCTTTCCAGCTTGGTGGCAGTTTCTCAATCATTGCTGCCATTTGGAAAGTCTCACTCAGAATCATCCCCTCAGCACTTATCTCGTGCAAGATGAGCTGAAACTCATCCACTTGACTCATCACCGATTTTGAGTCAATCATTTTAAAATCAAGGAACCGTCCGACTACAAATTTCTTTGAGCCTGCATCCTCAATTTTGTACTTACGGTCCAAAGCCTCCCATACCTGCTTTGCCGTTTTGTAATTCCCATATACAGAATATAGGGAATCCTGCAACCCATTCAAAATGTAGTTGCGGCAGAGGAAATCTGAGTGCTCCCATGCCTCAACGGCAACTACTATAGAAGCATCACTATTTCCTTCTGGCACTATTGGGGGATCCTCTTTCAAGAATCTTGCAAACCCCAACATCGTTAGGTAAAATAACATCTTCTGTTGCCATCTTTTGAACAAAGTGGCAACCCCTTGAAACTTTTCGGGTTTCTCGTAGTGGCTTCCCGGCACATTAGGGATAGCCACGACAGGGTTAGAAATCAAACCCATATTTGGAGTGACAGCATGATTACCCTCGGAATTTGAGTTGTGATCGCTTGAACTTGCCATTGAGAAATAAGACCAAATCTGTTTTAAGATTGTTAGGAAAATTAAGGCTAGTAGTAAGAAAATTCCAAGGCTTGTGTAACACACAATTTCCTTAAAACAGATTTGCCCCCTCTACGAATGTGCAAGAGGTTACGTGAGCAAAATGTTTCCCAGGATACAATGGAAACCGTAAAGTCGGTTTGCACAAAACCGCCTTACCAACGAACTAGAACAGATGTTGAACACTTGAGGAAATTTTGGTAGGAAATTGGGAGAATAGTTCTTCAGAGAAAGAGGAGCAGAATTTTGAATGGGAAGAGAGATTCTGAGAGAAGGAGAATTTTCCAAAGAGAGGTGTGTTTTTTGCAGATCTATAAATTGCTATTTATAGACATCACCAGTTTTCAATAAATATGCAGATAAATATGATTAATTCCAACAATAATCCATTAATCTGCTATCTTAATCCATTAATATGACTTTCAAAATAATTTAGTCATTATCCTTCAATGGATTGGACTAGATAATTATCCAACAAATTAATAATTATCCTTCAATTGAAAACTAAAGAGAATCAAAACGCAGGTTGATCAGGCCTGACGTTTTTCAAATATTCTCATTCACACTTCTTCCTTCCAACATTTTATAGTAAAATTTAAGTATTTGGTTTCATAATGGATGGGACAACTCTTTAATACATAACTATTAAATTTATTGATTAAACATGAGTATCTAACTACCCAAAATCAATTAACAATAAATTAAGAGGTTTTGAATTATTTATATTAGACGTAAGTGTTTGTAGATTAACGACCTAGGATTAGGCAATCATGTATGTAGGTTAACTATTAATCTTTTAACGTTCATTTTTTTTTTTAAGAAAATGGGAAGCCCACGACTAAGGGAACAATAAAAGATAAAATAGAGCCAAAAATAGATAAATTATCTTCTCCCTCCCTGTCATCTCCTTCAGTTGTGTTCTTCTTGAATTTTGGGTTTGAAGAATTAAATATGAATTGAAGAAGGTACTATATTAATCAAGGGTATAAACTAAAAACAGAAAAAAAAAGATACTCCTCTCGTTCTAAATTATTTGTTACATTTTATTTTCAAGAAATATCTTATGAATTTCGATATTTAATAAAGAATAGTGGGAGTATGATATAACAAGTACCTTCTCCGTTAGGCGTCGGATCAAGTCCTTGCAAAAATGAACATTTCCGCTAATACCTACCAGCATGTGATTGCCAATCCTAAAAATCTTTACCACTTTGGGAGTATCTAAAATAAAATGGAATGGGTAAGTGAAACAGCTCCGTAATGACAGAAACATATGTTTAAATTCAAAATAACTGAATACTTTGGAAAATAGAATAGCAAATACTAACCAGAAGTATCCCCCGTTGCACGGTTGGTGGTCATAGTATCAGAAGCAATGATAACCCCGTTATCATATTGAAAGGCCACGACTGTGGTTCCTTCAAGCTAAAACCAGCACAATCAAAACAAAAACGATAATGAGTAATAATAGTAATAATGATAATAATCAAAACCATGTTATGATATCTTATTAGAAAAGAAAACTCACATCCCAGTTTGAAAAGTCCACACGATCTCCCACTTCATTCATATCCGATGCTTAAAACAGGAACAAGAAATGGATGTTTAAGAGGGTGAGTAATAAGAAATGAGACTACAATAGGTTCTGGAAGAATGGAAATTTTTTACCTTTCATGTATAGCCAAACCAACAAGAAGGTACAACTTGGTACAACTTTTCAACAACCCTCTTCCCATGTTTTGAATATATTCCAGCTAGGGTTGTTTTGTACTTATTCAAAACGGGAAACCTGTAAAAGTGAGAAAGAAAGTTAAGATTTATGCTACTACTTAAAAAGCAATAATAAAACTGCAATAAATAAAAGTATGGTACCATCGTACCCCTCTTGTTAATGCACGGCACGATGCTTTTTTGCGCAAGAAAAAACGCCCATATGCTAAATGAGATGAACGCCCTTATTCTTTTCTTTTTCATTTAGCAAAAAAACAGAACCCGATGGAAATTTCTCCAATATGCGGGCGTTTTTTCAGATTTGGGGTTTGGGGTGGTGGGCGGAGGAGAAGAGAGGTAATAGTTGGTGACTGGAGAGGGTGAAAAGGGCAGAAGAAACAGAGGGAGAGAAGTTTGGGGAAAAAAGGAAAACATTTTTGCCTCGCCTCTAAGCTAAAAAAGGAGGAGCCTACTATTTGTTAGGAAGATTAAAAAAAGGAAAAAAACGGTGGCGTTTTGGTGTGGAACACCAAAAGAGAGGGGAAGAAAGGATTTGTTGGAAAAAATATAGCGCCACAAATTTTAAATATTTTGTATCCTGCCCATCCATAATCCAAATTATTCAACTCCCCCTCTCTGTTTGACAAAAGTCTGTTTCCAAGTTCTTTCTGTAGGCTGTTTGCTTTACGAATTCTAGGACAGGAGCGAATTATTTAGCGATGCTGACGGCAAGATTGTACACCAGTTACTAGGATATTACTAAGGCAGCCGCGTCCTCCTCCTCATCTTCATAATTTTTTACGAACTATGTTCTAATTTCAGCTATCTTAGCCTTTTCTAATCCTTCAAGTTCGTCACTTCCTGGTACTTAATTAGCTATCCCATTTTCCTTCTTCCCTATGATGTGTTGTATTATGGGTACTGGCCCTTTTGCATGTGGCGATCTATATTTTAAAATTATTTAATTTTGACTATTGAAGTTTTGAATTTCGGATCTGATGTTTGAATTATTTATTTTCAATTCGAATGTGATGGGTTTTTCCTTAAGGCTTCATCTTGGAAATCTTATAGTATGATCTGTTTTTCCCTTTTGTGTAGTTTTGGATTTAAAAGATTTATTTTGATTAAGCCTTTCATGGTCTAAGAGAGGAACCAAGTTTGTCTCCATTCCTTTATCTGTGAAGGAAGGAAAATTTTATTTTTTTTGTTAAACTACATATGCCTGTTATTGTGGATAGGTGTGTGTGTGTGTGTGTGTGTGTAGATGGTGGCATAAGAAAGTTATTGCAACTGTTATCTCCAAGAGTATTAAGGTTTTAAGAATGTTATAGGTACAGGGAAAGAAAGTGGGATCTCAAGCAACTTGTTGGATCTTGTGGTATGCCATCATCCCATTTAGCAACTGTTACTGCTCGGGCGATTGGGGTTCGGTTGCACGATGGCTTCGGCGGGTCATTATTTTCATTGCATTGATCTTATCGTGTGTGGTATGGACTCCACTCTGTTCTTGGGACGAAATGTGAGGCATCATGATGTATAGATACAGTATCAATGCCAAGGACAGTATTTTTATCTTTGTTCTCTACTAGTTGAACCTGTGAAGTTTGGGGAATTGGCCATGCTTGAAACCACAATAACAAATTTTAACAGATTGTGTAGTTTACTCAAAAACAAGTCAACTGGCGATTGAAGTTAACCCAGCTTTCTTTTTTCCGTTCTAAGAATTCAAACTAGGGTTTTGTTTTGTACTTATTCGAAAAGAATAAAATGCTCTCCCTCAACCCGACATGCTATTTTTTCCATTCATTCATTTTTAAGATCAGTCGTGGTCTTCTTAACCTTACCGATGGTATGGATGAATACTTTGCTTCATCTCAATGTGTAAAAGATCCTAGTCGCACTAAAAAGCCGAGTATTCTACCGTTGAATTAGTAAACCCCCTCAAAAAAAAAAAAAAGAAATCTAAATAAATAACAAAATGAATAGATACAATTAGAATGAAAATAAACTCAACTCAATAAAAAAAATTAAACGAGGCAATCAAACCGTTGAACTAACAAATCAAAAAGATTTTCTATATGGATTCCAAATATAAAAACTGAAATGAATAAATGAATAGATCATATCAAATGAAAATACAAGAACTTGGTAGATAAAATTTGCTACAAATAAAAGGAAAATACAAATCAAATATAGATATATGTGAAAATTTATAGACTAACACCCCTATTATTTTATTTTTGACTTTTGATTTTGTTTTGATTTATTCTTTAATCAATCAAAATCAATTAAAAAATGAAAAATCTCGTATGTATATCGTATATCAAGGAACCGCGGTTTGAATGACGTAAAGAAAAAAAGCAAACAAACCTATATTATGGAAATAAATAGATCCACTTCACTTATCACAATGAATTATATTTGTTCAATAAACGATTGTCAATATAAAATATAAATGGTGTGAAAAGAATTTATCGCAAATTACAAAATCAAGTCAATTGACACAGTTAAAATATAAAATAAAAACGTATCCAATTATGTTGTATTGACATTGCATCTCTACTTCAAATCTACATAGATACACACACAAAGCAGAAATGCGTGAAAAAGAAAAAAGAAAGGAGTGAAAAATTCCTAAAATTCATTAATCCACACTAAGTCGAATACGGAAAATTGAACCTCTTCGTTTTATTATAAGGTTTTGTCTATTGTCTATATAGAAAGAGGATGTTAATAATAATAAATAGAAAGCGATAAATAAAAAAGAAATAAAAAAGGGGAGGGGGAGAGAAAGATCATACAAAGTGATATAGGTATACAAGTCACTACCCCGCCCCTTGTTTATATTTTCTTAATTTTAATTAAATTAAATTTGATTAGGGCGAAGTTCCTTAAAATCCCACGCCATTTTAAAAAGATCTTGAACGGTTCTTGTAAATTGAGCACCCCTTTCAAGGAAATATAGAATAGCAGGAATATTTAAATAAGTTTGATTCTTTATCACATCATAAAAACCCACATTTTGAAGATCTTTTCCTTCTCTTCGGGATCGAACATCAATTGCAACGATTCGATAGACAGCTCATTGATATAGATGTAGATGAATAATACCCCTCCTAGAAACGTATAGGAAGTTTTCTCCTCGTACGGCTCGAGAAACAAGAATTTGATCCGAAATTTTATCAAAATTCTAAGAAATGACAAAAGGATCCATAAAATCATCAAATCAATTAGACTATGATTTTAATGAATCAGAAAGGTGGTGGTTGGTACCAACACTAGATTTTAGAAGAGGACTATATTCTAAACCGCAAACCAAGTAACAAGATTGTGCTAGAAGAGCTTAAAGAACAGTCTAGAATTTCCTGATACACCAGTACAAGTAGATACATCACATAATACTGCACGAGTTGTCACAGATGATGCGATTACACAGGCGGTGCTTTATCATAGTGAGAGGGTTTTCAGACAACCCGAGTGGTTTGTGGGCTTGGGAAAATCTTCGAATTTTGATCCCTGGTGCTCACTAACCAGACCCAGTGTCTGAATGAGCATTGTGTATACTGCAGGCGTGATAGAAACTTAGTGATGTTTCTTGTACTTTATGTAGATGATATTCTTCTTATTAGAAACAGTAGGAAGGTATTGTCAGACATAAAGGCATAATTGTTCAAGAAAGTTTCATATGAAGGATTTGGAAAGGGTGGACATATCATTGGGATAAACATTATTCGAGATCGTAGGAGATGTTCACATATACTTTCTAAGGATTACTACATAGACATGAATCTGACTCGTTTTAACATGCAGAACTCCAATAAAAGTTTTCAAAATTTCAGATACGGAGTGCATCTATCCAAGGAGTAGTCTCCTAGGTAAATAGAAGCTATGAAGACAGTTTCTTATGCATATGCAGTAGGAAGTCTCATGTATGCGTGTTGTGTACGAGACTGATGTTTGCTTTGTCGTCGGCATAGTTAGCAGATATCAGTGTAACCCAGGAAAAGCTCAAGTATTTGCGCAGAATGAAGAACCTGTGGTATATCAGGCGTAAGAGCTAGGTTCCAAAGTGATATGGACAAAAAGAATGTCTACCTCTGGGTTTGTGTTTACTCTGGGAGTAGAGCTATAGTATGGCGGAGTGTCAAGCATGGCAGAATCCACCATTGAGGCTGAATTCATTCCTTCAAAAGGCAACAAAGGAAGCAGAAATGCGTGGAAAATCCACCATTGGTATGGTATTGACCACTTCCCTACTTTGGATAGGACTGAGGAAAAACCTTGCGTTCAGTAAAAGCATGTGTCAGCGCAGATGAGTGATACATGTCTTTACTGTGAAAGATTTTGGTAGGATCTGGGTTTGTACCTGCTCGATTTACCACGCAACAAAAATTCTAATAAAAGCGGAACTATAGAATAATACCTTTGAAGCGTGCACCTGGTGAATCTCTTGTATGCCTCAAAGACTATGACTTCACGTTGTGTGGGCAACGAACTAGAAGCCAATTGATTAGCTACTCACCACAATCCACCTGCTAGAAAACTCTAGCCCCGCAGCACCTGGCACGTACTATAAACGCACCGCCCGCAGAGAGAGAAAGCTACGCGCAGCTGGTATAGACCAAGGCCAAAATTTTAGCCACTAGAAACCCAAAAACCAGCTGCACACTTTCTTGAAAATTCGACTTGGAGAGAGAAACGTTTTCTCTCTCTAGAATTTTCTCTCTCTAGAAATCCTGTGGATTAATTGTGTAATTTGAATGGCTGATCCCTTGTCTATTTATAGAGTTACAAGAGTGACTCCAAGTTGGAATAGGATTGGTCTTCCTACTGGGTTTCTGTTTTCCTTCAATCCTGTTTCTAGATTGATGCAGATTCTGTTTCCTTCAATCCTGTTCCTGGACTGAAACACTCCCAACTGTCACAGGGATTCACTTATCCCAATCCAGTTCCTGGGATGAATCACTCCCAACTGACACAGGGATTCACTTATCCCAATCCAGTTCCTGGGATGATTCACAACCAACTGACACAAGGATTAATTAATTTCTCAATTAATTAAATCTACCTTTGTCATTAACCCAGTACATAATTAATCGTACCACTAACGGATTAATTATGGCACTACCACCCTACACCAGAATTGCTTCCGGAACAACTTAATTAAATTATATTCATAATCTCCCCCCATCAAAGATATAGTGCTCGTTAATTCATTAATTTACTGATAAATTAATTCATCAACTTCTTAATGTTCCGAGACTAGTACCACTCGACCTTTTTACTATACCGGACATAAGTCCACTGGTCAGGTTTAGTATAATAAACATTTCGAGCTCATCTCGGGAGCACCATCACCCCGGACGCACCGGTACATGGTTTCCTTTCGACAAGCAGCAGCACACCAAGTAACTAAACACGCGCACCCAACCCACCGAGACTATTGGCCACATTTGACCTCACCCATTGGCAGATCAAAGTACACTATGTCCAATCCTCATGCCCGCTCGAGTCTAGGGATTTAGAGATAGAATACAAGGATCGATTTGTCTATTAAATCAGTACAAGACAAATCATTCCTAAGAGTCAAGTTCAATATGCCCCGGGCACATCTATATGATTCAATTAGTTTAGACAAACTAATTATCTGAATCACATAATAACCTAGACCGACAGTTTATCCAAAGCTATCTCGGTTACGAACCTCATTTATATATTATGTCTTTCAACCAATGATGAGATCTACTGTGTCGCACCAGACACCTCATCATCTACTTACATAATATAAATGGATATGCACAACTAAATATAATTGAAACACAAATCGATATATTAATCTGGGAAATTATACAACACAAGCATAGCTTATGTATTCAAATCCAACAATCTCCCACTAATACTTAAGCTGTGCTTTAAGTATACAACTACATACAATCCTACCCAATCTGCTGCTATCTATCTAGAAAAACTGTCAAGGCTCTCCTAAGCATCTGATCCCCATGCCCTTCACGTGAGCCTCAAAGACTTTTGAAGTCAATGTTTTCGTGAATGGGTCTGCAAGGTTATCCTCTGATGCTATCTTAGCCACGACCACGTCTACCCTCTTTACGATGTCTAGTATCAGGTGGTACTTGCGCTGTATATGTTTACTCGCCTTGTGGGCTCGTGGTTCCTTCGAGTTTGCAACTGCACCGTTGTTATCACATTAAACTGTGATAGACTTCTGCAAACCAGGAATCACGTCTAAGTCCACTAGGAAGTTCTTGAGCCATACTGCTTCTTTCGCTGCCTCTGATGCGGCAACGTATTCAGCCTCCATGGTAGAGTCCGCCACGCATTTCTGCTTGACACTCCGCCAAACTATGGCTCCACCTCCTAGAGTAAACACATACCCTGAGGTAGACTTGCTCTTGTCCCTGTCGCCTTGGAAATCTGAATCTGTATAACCTCGGGGTACCAGCTCAGACGCCTGATAGACCAGAACTAGGTCCCTCGTTCTGCGTAAATACTTGAGAATGCATTTTACTGCCTCCCAATGAGCTTTCCCGGGGTTACTCTGATATCTGCTCACCATGCCAACGGCATAACAGATATCAGGCCTCGTACACAACATGACATACATGAGACTTCCTACTGCCGAAGCATATGGAACTGTCTTCATGGTCTCTATCTCCTCAACAGTCTTAGGAGACTGCTCCTTAGATAGAAACACTCCATGCCTGAAAGGTAGAAAACCTTTCTTGGAGTTCTGCATGTTAAAACGGGCCAGAATCGTGTCTATGTATGAAGCTTGGGAGAGCGTTAGTGAACGTTTCCTACGATCTCGAATAATCTTGATCCCAAGGATATGTCCCGCTTCCCCTAAGTCCTTCATATCAAATTTCTTGGACAGCCATGCCTTTACGTCTGATAACACTTTCTTGTTGTTGCCAATCAATAGAATGTCATCTACGTAAAGCACAAGAAACACCACTGAGTTTCCATCACGTCTGCGATATACACATTGCTCATCCGGACACTGAGTAAATCCAAAGGACTGGATTACTTCATCAAACCGGATGTTCCAAGATCTGGATGCCTGCTTAAGTCCATAAATAGACCTCTTAAGCCTGCAAACCTTATGCTCTTGGCCTTTTTCAATGAATCCCTCTGGTTGCTGCATAAAGATGGTTTCTTCAAGACTTCCGTTTAGGAAAGCTGTCTTGACATCCATCTGCCAAATCTCATAATCCATATGAGCAGCTATGGCCAAGAGAATCCGGATCGACTTAAGCATGGCTACCGGGGAGAAGGTTTCCTCATAGTCGATTCCCTCTTTCTGAGTATACCCCTTCGCCACCAGCCTAGCTTTAAAGGTTTCCACCTTCCCGTCAGGTCCTCTCTTACGTTTGTAGACCCACTTGCATCCAATGGGCTTATACCCATCAGGCAGGTCCACAAGCTCCCAGACTTGATTGTGGTCCATTGACCCCATCTCGGATATCATTGCCTTACGCCAAGATTCTGCATCTTTATCTCGAAGCGCCTCATTATAGTTAACTGGGTCAGGTTCAGGCACACCTGGGACCAAGTCTGAAGCCTCTCCCATGCCAATGAACCTGTCTGGTTGTCTCACAACCCTCCCACTACGACGAGGCACCGCCTGTGTAGGCGCATCATCTGTGATCTCATGTGCAGTGTGTGGTGTATCTACTTGCGCTGGTGCATCAGGATTAGTAGTTTGTCGTCTAAGCTCTTCTAGTACTATCTTACTCTTGGGCTTGTGGTCTAAGACATAGTCCTCTTCTAAAAATCTAGCGTTGGTACTTACCACCACCTTCTGATCTTTAGGACTATAGAATAAACCACCTTTCGTTCCTCTAGGATATCCTACAAACAGCATTAATTCTGTTCTTGCATCTAACTTAGCCGTATCTGCCTTAAGCACATGTGCTGGGCAGCCCCAAATTCTGAGATGTCTTAGACTGGGCTTCCGCCCGTTCCACAACTCTATTGGGGTTGAAGGCACGGTTTTAGATGGTACAAGATTAAGGATATACATTGCCGTTTCCAAGGCATATCCCCAGAACGAACTTGGCAAATCACTATAGCTCATCATGGACCTAACCATTTCCATAAGAGTTCGGTTCCTCCTTTCTGCTACACCATTCTGCTGTGGCGTGCCAGGTGCAGGCAACTGAGACTGAATTCCTACCTCAGTGAGGTAATCTCGAAATTCATGGGACAGGTACTCCCCACCACGATCTGAACGCAGTGTCTTGATACTCTTACCATGATGCTTCTCCACATCTGCCCGAAACTCTTTGAACTTGCCAAAACATTCGGACTTGTGGCGCATTAGGTAAATGTATCCGTACCTAGAGTAATCATCCGTGAATGTCACGAAATACTCATATCCCCCTCGTGCCTGGACCGTCATAGGTCCACACAAGTCAGAATGAATCAACTCTAATACTTCTTTAGCTCTATAGCCTTTTGTTTTAAAAGGTCTCTTGGTCATCTTACCTTCCAAGCAAGATTCGCCGGTTGCATAACTGTCAATATCTAATGAACCCAAAGGTTCATCATTGACCAACCTCTGAATCCTACTAAGGTATATATGACCTAGCCTTAGATGCCAAAGATAGGTTTGATTCATTTCAGAAGGTTTCTTCCTCTTATTAATGTTAGATTCTGAGCTATCTATCTCTATGTTTTGCGCAATAGGGGAGTTAGAGTTAACCACAAACAAATTGTCCGCCAATGAACCAGAACAAATAAGTTTTCCATTTCTTCTAATAACAACACAGTCATCAGAAAAAATAAACTTATACCCGTTCTTCAAGAGTTTAGAAACCGAAATCAAGTTCTTTCTAAAACTCGGTACATAAAGCAATTAACTAACTCCAAGCTAGAATTTTCGAAATTCAACTTAACTACTCCCACTGCTTCTACTGACACTCTTATAGTGTCACCCAAGTAGATATCCAATTCGCCTTCTCTATGCTTCTGGGTTACTTGGAACCCTTGCAAAGAATTACAAACATGGTCAGTGGCACCTGAATCCACACACCAAGTATCTGTGGGAATCGCCGCTAAACATGTCTCAGTAATTAAGGCATAATTTATCGTACTTATAAGCTTTGGACAATCCAATTTCCAATGTCCCGTCTTATTGCACTTGAAGCACTTGTCTATCGACTTCTTCTTTGCAATATCTGGCTTAGGCGCAATTTGTGCCTTTTTAGCTACTCCCTCGAGCTTTCTCTTCTTCTTTCCAGCCTCAGGCTCAGAAGAAGATTCTAAAGCTTCGACTGCGACTAAAGCTCGCTTCTTCTCTTGAAGAAGACTTTTAGCCGCCATCAACTCTGCCAAGAGCTCGAATGAACTCCACAACATCTTACTTATGTTGTAGTTCAACCGAATCTGCTCATAGCTTTGAGGTGCCATCAACTCTGCCAATAGCTCGGATGAACTCCACAACATTTTACTTATGTTGTAGTTCAATCGAATCTGCTCATAGCTTTGAGGCGAGCTCTGGAGGACAATATCGGCTTTGGTTTCACCAACGATTTCGCCTCCCACTACCTCAACCTTGTTGATGTTACTAATCATGTCAATGACACGATCTCTCACAGGAGCGCTCTCAGCCCTAAGGACAATGTCAAAGTTACGACTTCCATCGACATTATTAGTTCCAGTTAAATTGTTGTTTTTCAAAATAGCAGCTAAAGGATTGAATGCCATATCGATTTAAACTGGAAAGTTAAACAAACAGTGTTTCAGTCATATATGCTAGAATTTTCGTAAAACATGAAAATTCAATTAATTATTGATTCCCTCAAAACAATAATATTAATCCACCAACATCTCATCCACCGGGATTCTCGCAAGCCACGCAGTGTGGACGTTTACGCTAACCCACATTCGTTTGAGAAGAACCAAGTTCATTAACTACACTATCTGATCAACGATCTTTTGATCAATGTAGCTAATAGTCGGTGCTTTCAGCCGTACAAGTAAGCAGCGTAACCTCGCGGGAGGAATACTACAGATCGTACACTAAGTGTATGCCATTACGTGACTTCTGAGTTTGTTACCTCAGGATAGTGCGCCTCAGATGGAGAGGGTGTCGCATTTCTCCTAGTTAAACTCGCTCTAGTCATCTTACTCAGAAGCTCATAGTCTAGCGATCTCGGGGTTGGACTCATCCGAATGGAGGAAGGCCCTAATGCCAACGCGCAAGCCCACCCACATCGCATATGAACCCGTAATGGTGGCCATGGGGATATATCACAACCCGCTCCCACTTAGATTTTCAAATTGAGGGTTTTTCCGGTTTTAACATGCAATTAACTAACCTAAGTTATGTGCAACCATAAAACCAGACATGCTTTAATTCATGCATCTAAAATACAGCATAAAAATAAAGCATAAAAATTAAAACAACAAATACGGGAAATAAATTCGAAAAAATAAATTTTCCGACTATTATGGTTTTAATTGCTTCCATCTTCTGCCTTGATCTCGTGTCCCATCACGTCACTCGATGGAGAGAGTCTTGAATTTCAAAAAACGAAAACTGGAGGAAAAACGGGCCAAAAACAGCCCGAACAGCCCGAACGGGCCGCCCAGGCCGCAGCACGGCCCGAGGGCCGCGCTGCCCGCGCGCACAGCCCGCACGGGCCGTGCGCGCGGCACTGCGCGCGCGGGCCTACGCGCCCAGCAGCAGCGCACAGCAGCTGCTGCGTGCAGCGACTGCTGCGCGCTGCTGCTGCCTGCTGCTGCCTTTTGCAGCTGCCGGCGGGCACGACTGCTGCCGGCGAACGTTGCCGGCGTCGCCTCCTGCCGCGAACTCCTCCTTCGCTTTTTCCCACGCTATTTGGTTTTCTTGCAATTCGTTCTGGGTTTTCCTGGGTTTCTTCAAATTCATGATAACCCAAAACCCACGAATCCAAGTCGCCCACCATAACGCCTTCGATTACAAAAAAAATAATTTTCCTACTACAAGGCATTCTAGGAAAATTAAATAATCGAAATTACATAGAATAAATCCTACTACAGATTTAATCTAATCCTACACGGCTTCCAGCACGTGGTTAAACTATTACAAACATTCATAATAAAATTAAATCCGGACATGTCCCGGAGTTTAATTAAAACCCATACAAACGTAACCATAATAGTCGGGATTCTAAACCACCTGCAAATAAAACCATGTAATAAATCGAACAAGCACAGAACCCCCTAAACCAGGCTCTGATACCAATTGAAAGATTTTGGTAGGATCTGGGTTTGTACCTGCTCGATTTACCACGCAACAAAAATTCTAATAAAAGCGGAACTATAGAATAATACCTTTGAAGCGTGCACCTGGTGAATCTCTTGTATGCCTCAAAGACTATGACTTCACGTTGTGTGGGCAACGAACTAGAAGCCAATTGATTAGCTACTCACCACAATCCACCTGCTAGAAAACTCTAGCCCCGCAGCACCTGGCACGTACTATAAACGCACCGCACGCAGAGAGAGAAAGCTACGCGCAGCTGGTATAGACCAAGGCCAAAATTTTAGCCACTAGAAACCCAAAAATCAGCTGCACACTTTCTTGAAAATTCGACTTGGAGAGAGAAACGTTTTCTCTCTCTAGAAATCCTGTGGATTAATTGTGTAATTTGAATGGCTGATCCCTTGTCTATTTATAGAGTTACAAGAGAGACTCCAAGTTGGAATAGGATTGGTCTTCCTACTGGGTTTCTATTTTCCTTCAATCCTGTTTCTAGATTGATACAGATTCTGTTTCCTTCAATCCTGTTCCTGGACTGAAACACTCCCAACTGTCACAGGGATTCACTTATCCCAATCCAGTTCCTGGGATGAATCACTCCCAACTGACACAGGGATTCACTTATCCCAATCCAGTTCCTGGGATGATTCACAACCAACTGACACAAGGATTAATTAATTTCTCAATTAATTAAATCTACCTTTGTCATTAACCCAGTACATAATTAATCGTACCACTAACGGATTAATTATGGCACTACCACCCTACACCAGAATTGCTTCCGGAACAACTTAATTAAATTATATTCATAATCTCCCCACATCAAAGATATAGTGCTCGTTAATTCATTAATTTACTGATAAATTAATTCATCAACTTCTTAATGTTCCGAGACTAGTACCACTCGACCTTTTTACTATACCGGACATAAGTCCACTGGCCAGGTTTAGTATAATAAACATTTCGAGCTCATCTCGGGAGCACCATCACCCCGGACGCACCGGTACATGGTTTCCTTTCGACAAGCAGCAGCACACCAAGTAACTAAACACGCGCACCCAACCCACCGAGACTATTGGCCACATTTGACCTCACCCATTGGCAGATCAAAGTACACTATGTCCAATCCTCATGCCCGCTCGAGTCTAGGGATTTAGAGATAGAATACAAGGATCGATTTGTCTATTAAATCAGTACAAGACAAATCATTCCTAAGAGTCAAGTTCAATATGCCCCGGGCACATCTATATGATTCAATTAGTTTAGACAAACTAATTATCTGAATCACATAATAACCTAGACCGACAGTTTATCCAAAGCTGTCTCGGTTACGAACCTCATTTATATATTATGTCTTTCAACCAATGATGAGATCTACTGTGTCGCACCAGACACCTCATCATCTACTTACATAATATAAATGGATATGCACAACTAAATATAATTGAAACACAAATCGATATATTAATCTGGGAAATTATACAACACAAGCATAGCTTATGTATTCAAATCCAACATACTGAACGCAGGGTTTTCCCTAGTCCTATCCAAAGTAGGGAAGTGGTCAAGACCATACCATTCCTCGTTGCGGCTACAACCCTATCCTATTCGTTAACCTTCTCTCTTCTCCTTAAGGTCAAGCTGCTTCGCGCCTACCGGACTGTCTTTTTTTCGGAAGTGGAATCCCTTGCTGGGCTACTTGACTACGCTATTCTTGTGACAACATCAGGCAGCTTAACAGATCAAGGCGAGCGAAGTTCAGTTTCACCAAGAATCCAGCTGAGAGATCTCGTTAGTTATAGCAATAGGAGTACCCCCCAAGCGATGGGCTTGTTAGAACAACATCAACGGGAGTACCTCCAAGCGTGGATGATTTTCATAAGAGATTCCCAACATATCATAGGATTCTCATTCTTGAAAATCCATACTTTTCCAAACCCAGAAGACGGATGGAATCCTGGGATTCTTTCTTGAGACAAATGATATGCAAGGATTGGGGTTGGTTGAATATATTTCCCGCGTGAAACCACAGATCAAAATGATCTTGCCAAAAATTGACAAGATAGGATTTCCACTTATTCATCAAAAGAGGTAATGAGCGCCTTGGTCTCGGTCTCTCGAACGTCGACTATATCGGTCTTGGTGGCGTCGATTACTGTCTTTCCTGATGCTACATAAGCGTTGTTAAACGCTGTTAATGTATTAGCTCTTTTTTCTTTCATTTAATGCCTATTGGTGTTCCAAAAGTACCTTTTCAAATGCGTGGAGAAGAAGAATCATCTTGGGTTGACGTATAGTGTGACTTTTACAGTCGAGCGTATTCTAACCTTTTTCCTATGCTTTTTTTTGGGTTAACAACCAAGCAAATCGTTTAGTTTTAAGTCTCTCTTTAGGGAAGCTATCTTGCTCAGTGGATTGATTTGTTAGCCAATTGCTTTTTCTTTTTTCCTTCCTTGACCCTGCAACTTTAATAGCAGGAATTTTTTTACCAATGCACAGAGACTTTACAAATAAAGCCCCAGGATTGGTATTCCATTGCTGTTATTTGAATTTTCGGTAAAAAGGGATTTCCCTAATGAAAAAGCTTTTAACGCTGTCCTGAAAGTGGATACTAGAGCAAGTGAAACGGCAGCTACTAGAGCATGTACTCATTTTTTCTTCCCTGCTCGAAGACTGGGGATATGATTCGAAGCATCTTGCACCCTTTAGTTTAGGACAAGATCATCTTCTTACAAGACAAGAAGCCATCTATCTTTCCTGAACAGGCTACCTATTTCAAGAAATAATGAATGGTATTATCAATACACAAATGTATAACTCCCCAGGAATTTCAATTGCGCTCATATTCATCACTGTAGGGAGGAGCCAGGGGCTCTGACCGCGTGCATGTTAAAGAATGAGCTAGCGACTCATAGGCAGTGGCTTGGTTAAGGGAACCCATCGGAGCTGTAGCGAAACCGAGTCTTCATGTCACTACTTATGGACCCGAACCTGGGTGATCTATCCATGACCAGGATAAAGCTTGGGTGAAACTCACGGAACACTTCAACTCTTCCTGGATCCTTTAGTGACAAGATCTGTCTTTGATGCACCATATTTTGATTGGCTTCAACAATATCAACTGTACTTAGATTGTTATATAATTATAGTCGAGTAGAACACCAATGCTCATATCGTTATTACAGAACCGTATGTGAGATTTTCACCTCATACGGCTCCTCAGAGGTCACAAATAAATTTAACTTAAGGGTATCTCGCTATTAGTTATCTTGTTATTTTTTGGAAACCGTGTCTTTATCCTTAAATTCAAGGGGATCCGCAGAAACAATGTCTTCATCCATAAGATCCCAAGTACCAGGATCGACCGAAAGTTCGATTCTATCTAAAGTACTCATTTTAAAATGAAATTTACAGTGTTCACAGAGATATGTAACAAATTTCACATAGTATAGTATAATGCCCAGAATCTATCACTGTGTATCTTTGCGATCCCGCAAGGGTGAGCTAACCCCAAAAAACCGTTCTTAGTTCGGATTACAGGCTACAACTCGCCTACATGAAGCCGGAATTGCTAGTAATCGCCGGTCAGCCATACGGCGACCGAAGAAGGAACCGAGAAGAAGGTATCAGCTACAACTGATTTTATTATTGGATAACTCATGATGCTCATATCCATCTATTATGCCCCTCTGCATCTAGCATTGGGTAGACCTCATAAATAACTGTCCTAGCTCTAGCATATCTTTTGTTTCATTTCTTTTTGAACAATCACAAAGACTTTTTTGCTTATAATTATTTTGATTATGGATCGACTACCCAAAATTTAATGTGTAATCTCGGCATTCAATTTGTATTCCTGAATAATCTCATTTTTCAATTATTCAACTATTTTATTTTACCAAGTTTAATGTAGATGTCTTATTGGTATGTGAATGAAATCGGCCACATCATTGATGCCTTCTTATGCAAGCTGTGGTGGAAATTTAAAAATGGAACTGGATTATGGGCAAAGTTTGTTCTGTCCCTTTCTTACACTGCCTGAAATAAAACTTCATTCACAAGGGCCAAGTCTATGAATGAAAAGATACTCCAATGGACAAAAATTCTCCGTCTTACTTTAGAACAGTGGTCGATCTCTTGGGAATTACATTTGTAACTTAATGTTATATTCGTGTGGTGATATTCTATCTTTCCAAGAGTACTACCCTGTACCTAGTCTATGTCTGGGGAGCATACTTGACAGGAGATAGACACAGGCGGTAGAAAGGTCCCCCACTTCGATTCCTGCCCCGTTAACATTTCCGACCTGAGATTAAGGGATTACTCCCTTAGAAGATTCAAGCCATCATTGATATGACTCCTCCGCGGACGATCAAGGAGGTGCAGAGATTGACAGGATGTTTGGCGGCTTTGAGTAGATTTCTTTCACAATCAGCATATCGGAGTTTTCAATTCTTTCAGTTATTACAAAATATGAAATGCTTCAGTTGGACTGCGTAGTTGGATTACCGGTGTTTGCTGAATATCTGGTGGTTAGCGAGAAATCTGTTGTTATTAGCATATTCTCTCTATCTAATATAGACTTCTATATGCTATTGCAATTTCCTCCCTCATCCTCGTCACCTCACTCCGCAGCCAATCCAATCCTAAGTCAAAGGGGATATCAGACTCTACAGAGGAAGGAAGTGACCAGCTAGCTTTGGCTTTCACCTCACTAAGTAAGAAGTAGCAGCTACGAAGATTAAGTTAAGAAAGGCATGTGAAAGAAATTTTGGTTAATGAAAATTTTTATTCAAAATGACTTTTTTTTTTTTTTAAATTCTTTTTTATTTCTAGAAAGAACCTAGTTTCTTGGTATCTAAATAGCATATGAGGTAGAAATTGGAGGATCTATTCTCTTTTTTTTTTAAAAAAAAAATTATCTTAGAGATTTTTTAATGCTTACTCTCAAACTCTTTGTTACACAGAGAAAGTATACCCTATACTGTGGGTACATGTACATACTACTATATATAGTAACTTTTCGCATGACAGCTGTACACTTACTAAATATAGTAAGTTTCGCCGACACGCGGCCCTTTTTTTTTTTTCCTTGCTGAGTCCACAACGTCTTTGCTGAGTCCACAACGTCTCAGAACAATTGTCGCAACTTCTAAAAAATAATTGTGGCAACGTCTACATCCAGGCATGTCCACAACGTCTCCTAACAATGCCACAACGTCCCCGTACGTCCAAAAAACAATTGCCGCAACGTCCAAAAATATATACATCTAGCCATGTGAATATAAGCTGAATTTTTCACATAAAACCTCCCACAACGTCTCCTAACACTACCACAACGTCCCTGTACGTCCAAAATATAACTACGCAACGTCCAAAAATATCTACATCCAGGCATGAAAATTTAAGCTGAATTTTTCACATAACACTTTCCACAACGTCTCCTAACACTACCGCAACGTCCCCGTACGTCCAAAAGACAACTTCCGCAACGTCCAAAAATATCTACATTCAGGCATGTGAATTTAAACTGAATTTTTCACATAACACCTTCCATAACGTCTCTTAACACTGCCGCAATGTCCCCGTACGTCCAAAAAATAACTGCCGCAACGTCTAAAAACATCTACATCCAGGCATGTGAATTTAAGCTGAATTTTTCACATAACACCTTCCAAAACGTCTCATAGCAGTGTCGAAACGTCCTCGTACGTCCAAAAAATAATTATCGAAACGTCCAAAAATTGTCTAAGCTGATTTTAGTAATGTAAAAAACGGATACCATTTAAGTAACTACTAGTAGGAAAAAAAAAGGAAAAAAAAATGTCAGGAGCGAGTATTGAACCCTGGTCATACTTGTCTTGTGACTCTCCAAAAAAGTTAATTGCCATTAATCCACTTAAAGTTAGTTGACATTTATTTAAACTTTTTTGTACATATCATTTAAAAGATCACTATGGTCAATATTGAATTTCTCATCTCCCAATACATAGGTCAGTAGAACCCCAGAGGAAATGGTTTTCATGTAGGCTAATCGTAAAAATCTATTTTTTATACATATCAAATGTTTCGTCGAAAGTTCAAAAAACCCTTGAAATTAATAAAAATCTTCCGTATCTTTTAAAATATGGCATTTTTTAGAGTTTGTAGCGGCCGTAGGCGGTTTACGGCTGGATAGATCTCAAAAAGTTATATGAAATAAAAAAAAATGTCTAAAACGGATCACCGAGCACAAAGTTATGACCCTTTAAAGTTTTCGTCCAAAACCACACATTTTCCAAAATTGGACTCATCTCCAAATGCTTGTCTACCATGTCCATTGCGTAGATCTTGTCGAGAACCATCAAATCAACTACTCGCGCATCCACATTGGACAATGCAGTGCCGAGTTATGCCCTCCCGCACCATCCCTGCAATATAATTTCATAGATGTCACCTTCGATAACGTCTCCTAACACTACCGCAACGTCCCCGCACGTCCAAAAAATAACTGCCGCAACATCTACATCCAGGCATGTGGTGAATTTTTCACTTAACACCTTCTACAACGTCTCCTAATACTGTCGCAACGTCCCCGCACATCCAAAACAACTGCCACAACGTCTACATCCAAGCATGTGGATTTAAGTTGAATTTTTCACATAACACCTTCCACAACGTCTCCTACCACTGCTAGAACGTCCAAAAAATAACTGCCGCAATGTCCAAAAACGTCTACCTTTTTTTTTTTCATGTGAGACTAAATTAATTGGAATATAACTACTACCACTACGTCCAAAAATAACTAACAAACTACGTCTACATCCAAACATGTGAATTTTAGCTGAATTTTTCACAGAACACAGTCCATCACGTCGTACTACGTTAAAAATACAAAACATCAACATCCCGTTACATCTAGTTACGTCCCATAACACGTTTTACCATGTCCAGCAGCGGGAAGGAATCAGAAGCAACCCATTTCATATGAAAGTGTCAATACCTCATGGAAAACATTTATATATCATATTTCGGAGTAACAGAGCATTATTTGAATAAGAAAACACGAATATAACATCATTAATACATTGCCCAACATCAAATCGCGAAAATAAGTTTCCGTAAATCCATCAAATACAATTCATACTTTATGATGTAGTGATTTTTGAAGAAGAATAAGTGATTTTTGAAGAGGAAGAAATGATTTTTGAAGAAAAAGGAAGTGAGTTTTTTAAGAAGAAGAGAAGAGTGTGTATCTCACTCTCTTATAGTGAGAGTGGTGATGTATTACTAGGTACATATACCTAGTGGTACAACATATAATTTGCGGTTTACACGGTAGTGATATTTTTTGTCTCTGTCTTCATCTTTGGATTCCTCTCTAATGATCCCGCACGCAATCCTGGGCATGAAGAATAAAAGGAGGTTCTTTTTTATAGTTTCTTAGAATTTTATAGCTAACTAAGAATAACCAAAGGATGTACAAAATTGGAAAAAAATCAAGTCACCAACGAAAACGGAAAGAGAGGGATTTGAACCCTCGGTACGAATAACTCGTACAACGGATTAGCAATCCGACACTTTAGTCCACTCAGCCATCTCTCCTAATTCAAAAAGACAATTACCATGTTAGATTAGACAAAAAGAAATAAATCTTTCTTTCTATCTAGGATTCTAATATGGAATTAAAATGAATATGGAATCAAAATAAATATGTAATATGTAATAAAATGGAATAAATATGTACTACTTTTATCAGACATTTCATTGTAATAAATAACATATGATGTAAGGTATAAGAACTCGAAAGTGCCAACAATCTAAAAAGAAAAAGAAAACTAAAGACGACTAAGGAGCCCCTTGCATTGATTTTGTTCGAAAGCTCCTTCTTATTATCATGGTAGGGCCCGGGCAGTCCGTAGTCGGGCCTTTTCTAACTTATAATGATGCTTTATATTATTATATTATTTAATTTGAATTTGAAAATGCTTATTAGCATATAAATTTAATTTATATAATATAAAAATATATAAATAGAAAATTCAATAGTAAATAGTCAAACAAGAGTAAAGAAAGAGTATTTCGATCCACGAAAATAAAAAGAAAAAAGGGGGATCAACACCCGAATTTTGATGATTTTATCTTGATTATGTCTAATAATCCTATTGGACAAAAGGCGCGGTTGTATGCAATAATTGCATTGTGGTGGGAATAGTTTAGTGGTAAAAGAAGTGTGATTTGTTTTATTAACCCTTTAAAGAGTTAAAGGGTTTTTGCTTTTGGTTTGATTCATATTCCGAGCAAAAATTTTATTTTCTATAAAAAAGATTAAAACTTTTACTTCTCACTAACATAGTCGAGAAAAATACAGATTCTCGTGATTTGTATCCAATGGTCACTTAGAAAATGAGAAGGTGGATTATGAAATTGCGAAACAGAATTTTGGAATTGGTTATATTTATATTATTATATTAATACTTGCATAAGTAGGAGTAAAGGATCCATGGGTGCAGGTAGAAAGTAGGTTTCGAATCGTAACTAAACCTTCCATTTTTTTTCTCGTAAATGGAAACAAAATGGCTCTTAACCGATGATTGTAGTTTACTAGAAACATCAATTTATTGTTTTAGCTCGGTAGAAATAAAATCATTTTCCTCAGGATCTTCTCAACTAAAAATAGAGAACGAAGTAACTAGAAAGATTGGTATAATCACTCTCCACTAGAAGGATCATCTAGCAAGCGATTCCTTTTTTCTCTATTCAGACAAAAAAAGCTGACATAGATGTTATGGATTAGAATTTTTTTGTTCAATAGTGTTCGCATCCATAAAGGAGCCGAATGAAACTAAAGTTTTGGCTTCTGTTTTCAATTAGAGACGTTCAAAATGTTGAATCGACGTCGACTATAACCCCTAGCCTTCCAAGCAAACGATGCGGGTTCGATTCCGGTTACCTGCCACCCGCCTTTCTTTTTTTTTTAACTGTTTCTGTTTATATTCTATACTCTATTTAGCATTAGATTAGTAGTAATATTAGGGCATCATATAATATTAATATAAAAAAATAAAAAATATATAAAAACTATCTCCCGATTTTTTCAATCAAAGTAGGTGGGGAAAGTCAAAATATGAAAAAATTAGAACGAAAAGCGTCCATTGTCTAATGGATAGGACAGAGGTCTTCTAAATCTTTAGTATGTTGAGCCATTGGAGCTGCTACAATGAAGCTTTCTTAGCCTTTATTAAAGTCCAATGTTGTGTTGTAATTGTTGCAACCACATTGTGACAAATCTGTGAATTACTAAGGCTGCACAGATCAGATCAAGTTACGCGCACATCAGATCAAAGGCTGCACAGATCAGATCAAGTTACGCGCACATCAGATCAAAGGCTGCACAGATCAGATCAAGTTACGCGCACATCAGATCAAAGGCTGCACAGACAAGTTACGCGCACATCAGATCAAAGGCTGCACAGATCAGATCAAGTGCAGTGCGCATCAGATCAAAGGATACACACATCAGATCAGATCAAAGGAAGTGAAGATCAGATCAAATGCAGTGCGCATCAGATCAAAGGATACACACATCAGATCACATGCAGCATAGATCAGATCAACGGAAGTAAAGATCAGATCAAATTCTCAAGGGATTGCTCAGCAGCTTGGTTTCACAGAAGCAAGGCAAGTCAGCAACAAAGCATATTTGCAGCAGAAGAGAACAACTGAAGGCTGGAGAGCTAGAGCAGACACCTAAGAAGCTGAAGTCAAGGACGGCTAGTGAATCACACCTCGAACGCGCGACTCTAAAAGTCTCTCAAAGATTCAGAAGATGCAGGAGCATCATGTTGAAGTATCTAGCAATCCTGTGAGCGAGCAGAAATACAAAAGAATCAAGCAGTGCCCAATCAGAAGAACTGCAGGAGCTACATGGATGGTTCTGAGTTGCTGGACAGAACGTTGTGACATGAAGCTAACATCAGATCAACCGAAAGCTAACATCAGATCAACTGCAAGCTAACATCAGATCAACCGGAGGCTAACATCAGATCAACTGCAAGCTAACATCAGATCAACCGAAGGCTAACATCAGATCAACTGCAGGCTAACATCAGATCAAACGAAGGCTAACATCAGATCAACTGCAAGCTAACAGATCAACCAAAGCGTGACATCAGATCAAAAGCCGCGCACATCAGATCAGCTATAAGCTAAGATCAGATCACTTCTGCTGTTTCAAAATATCTTGGTCAAGCTACTTGAGAAATATGAAGGAGTACAGTCAACAATATGACATGGCAAGCAAGTTGCAACTTAAAAGGTTGAAAATGGATTATATGAATCTTGAGCCGCCTTCCGTGTAAGATATGCTGACACACCGCACGTAGGGCACAGTTTTTCTTCTGGGAAAAGAAACGGGCAGATGAGTAGGTGTGGTAGGCACAACAACTGTAGTATGCAGGATAAACAAAAAGAAAAAAAAAACCCAAAAAGGGGTATGGGCAAGAGAGAAAAAGAGAGAACTAGAGCAGCAGCCCAGGTGTGTGCTGAACCGAACGAAACCAAGAAAAGGGAGGAGAAAAAGAGAGAGAGCTGCAAATAGATGATATGAGAAACACAAGAGAGAAAGAAACAGTCTGCTGCACAAGGAGAAACTGAAGTGCTGGAGAGGCAGAAGTCAAGGAGAAGAAGAAGCTGAGGAGGAGCAGAATCGGGAGAACTGACCCTGAGATTGCAGCTTCAGGTGGTAAGCCTAGAACACTATCAAACGTCTTTCATTAAGTGATTTTGAAAGATATTTGTGTAGAAAAGGCAGCACAACAGAGATTTACATGTTATTGTTTTAGTTGATGAACTTGTAGAGGTAGTGAACCTCAATGTGTTGAGCAGTGAGCTCTTGTTTATGTTGCTTATGGTCAGTGAGGCCAGAGCTGAATGATTCTGTGATAGTGAAGATTGACAGGAGTGAATCTGTCCGTGGATGTAGATCATTTGATCGAACCACGTAAAAATCCCCCTTGCACATTTACTGCTTTGAGTGTGTCTTGACTGGTGTGGTGTTAAGCTTGAACAGGAGTGTCATGGTTGTGTAAGTAAACCCTCCTTGAGTGATTGAATTTGATCTGATCTCTTCCTTGGTTGATCTGATGTCTTCCTTGGTTGATCTGATCTGCCAACAGTCCATCTAAGCCAAAACGTGAGTTCAACAATAAGCTCTAACTGAGCTAACATTTGAGAGGGAATCCTTTAGTTGAAAGAAAAATTGATAGAGTGTTGATTCACCCCCCCCTCTCAACACTTGACACGATCCAACAATTGGTATCAGAGCAAGGTTTGCTTTTGTCAAGTGATTGTTGAAACTTAGAACCAGCAGTAGAAATGGAGAATCAAGCAACTACTGTTAAGGGAGTTCCTTATTTCAGTGGCCAAAATTTTCAGTTATGGAAAAAGAGAATGAGTGCTTATCTCTTGGCACAAGGCCTACAAGTACAAAGAGTAGTCTTGCATGGATTTACACCAACCGTAGATGAGGAGAATCCTACAGCTGCAGAAATTAGAAACTTAGAAGCTGATGGAAAGGCAAGGAATGCTCTATATGCAGCTCTGTCAGAAAAAGAGAACTTTAAAGTTATAGACTGTGTTACTGCTCATGAAATATGGATTAAACTGATTAATATTCATGAGGGAGACATCAAGGTTAAGGAGGCAAAATTGCAGGTTCTTAGAAGTAAGTTTGAAGGTCTTAAGATGGGAGAAGGTGAAAACATTGAGGACTTTCTAAACAGAGTTGTTGAATTAGTTAGCTCAATGAGGGGTCTGGGTGAGAGTGTTGGAGATTCCAATATAGTTAAAAAGGTTCTTAGATCCCTACCAGCAAGATATGATTCTAAGGTCTCTGCTATAGAGGAGAGGGACCTAGATAAAGTGACATTAGATGAGCTACAAAGCACCCTTGTAGCATATGAAATGAGGATTTCAAACTCAAAGGAGGAGACGTCAAAGGCAGTCAAGGAGATAGCATTTAAAGCAAAACACTCAAGGAAGCTAAAGGAGGAAAGCAGTGAAGATGAAGCAGCAGACAGTGATCTTGAAAGAATGATGGTGCTGATTTCAAGGAGTTTCAGAGGCCAGACTGGAAAGTACAAGGGAAAGTTGCCCTTAAAATGCTTCAATTGTGGCAAAATAGGCCACTTTGCAAGCAAGTGCTTCATGAAGAACAAGAGAACAGAAGATGAGGAAGCTGACAAGCCATCAGACAGGTGGCCTGAGCAGAAAGGAAAGAAGAAGATGAGCTTCAAATCAAGAAAAGGGAAAGCTTACAGAAAACGGAGCTACCTGAGCAAGAAGAAGAATGATAGCTCTGAGGAGGATGAAGAGACTGATGTCTCAGACAGTGAAGATGAGTCTGAAGCTGAAGAGGAGACTCTCATGGTGATGAAATCTTCAACTGTTTCATTAAAGGAGGATGCTGAACTAGAAAACCAATCAGCTGATGATGAAGAAGTGGATCTAGAGGAAGAACTGGAGTTTGCATACAACAAGATAGAGGAGCAGAAGAGATTGCACAAGAAGACAATGAAGACAATGAAGGAGATGGAAAAGGTCATCTTGAGCAGTCAAGAAGAAAACTCAATACTGGAGAATAGAGTAACTGAATTGGAGCAGGAACTGATTCTCATGCAAAATGAAGCTGAGGTTCACAAAAATTGTACAAGAGAAAAGATGGAACTTCAAAAGACCTGTGAAACCTTGGTAGAAAAGCTAGATGCCACCACTGCCGAACTAGAGGATGCAACAAGAAAGATAGAAGATCTGCTGTCTCAACAAACTGTGTTCAAAGCTGAACAAATGACTGATGGAACTACTGTAGAATCAAAATTGAAAGGAAAGCTGGAGTTTCAGTCAAGCAAAACTGAGCCTGGTGAGTTCTCAAGGAGCAAAGAAGTGGCTGCAAAAACTGAAGAAGCCACAAGGAAGTTAGATGAGTGCCTCAGCAAGCAGAGATCTTATTCAGAAGGGAAGAAAGGTCTTGGTTATGAAGGAGATCAAAAATTAGAAGGACAACCAGCTGCAACAACCAAGAAGACTGTTACCTTTGTCAAAGAAGGTTCAATTTGTGTTGCTGGTGTAAAGGCAGGAACTAGCTTTGTTGATGCTAAGAAGATGGAAATTTCTAATGGATCAAGAAAGTCTACTGAGCAAAATGAAAGACTGCACGAGCTGAGGGGGAGACAATCTATGTATCAGAGAAGCTTGCTCAAAAGTAGAAGGCTGATTGCTGGAGTATGTTTCACCTGTGGAGAATCAGGTCACTATGCAGCAAACTGCTGGAAGAAGGCATTCTGGAGATTTGGAGGAAGACCAATGCAGTCAAGAGGATGGAATAGAAAAGAGTATTATCATCAAAGAAGTCTAAGTACTTCAAGAAGGATCCCTGAAGCTGAAATCAGAAAAGGCCACATCATACAACCTGGAGAAGTGTATCAGAAATTGAATGTCTGGTGCAGATGCAGATTGCCAAATAAGAAAAGCAAGTGGTCTGAAGGAGTGAATAGCAGGAGAGTCCAGCCACTGCAACAAGCTACAAATAGAAGAAACTTTGCAGCAGGAACAAGAAGAAACCAAGCGGATTACACAAGAAGAAACCAGTCTCTAATGCAGCCACTTAATCTGAGAAACAGATTTCAAATTTTTGAAGGGTTAGAAGAGAATGATCACTGGAGCTGCAGCAGGAGCAATCAGAGATTGAATGAACAGCAAGGCATACCAGCAGCAAGAAAAATTTGGAGGAAGAAACACAGATTTGAAGAAGCTTGCATTGCTGAAGTTGCACTGAAAACAAAAGCTAAGGAAGCCCAATGGATCATTGACAGTGGGTGCACAAGCCATATGACTGGAGACAAAACTCTACTGAGAAACACAAAAGAAGTTGAAAGAGGGTTTGTCAAGTTTGCAGATAAGAGTGGGTTAAAGATCAAGGCTGTTGGAGAAGCCACCATTGGATCAGAAAAGTTCAAATCTAAGGAGGTGCTGTTTGTAGAAGGGCTGAAGTACAACTTGCTGAGTGTAAGACAACTGTGTGACAATGGTTTCAAAGTAGATTTCTCAAAAAATGGCTGTTTCATCAAAGACTGCAAGACTGGAGAAATCATGGCCAAAGGAATAAGAGACAACAAGGATTTATACCTCATAGATGTGAAGGAAAAGTTGTGCATGCTAAGCAAAATGGATGAAAATACTCTTTGGCATTGCAGGCTTGGACATTTAAATCAAAAGAGCATGAGAAGCCTGGTGAAGTGCAATGCAGTGTTAAATCTCCCTGTACTAAAGAGGGACAACAGCACTTGTGACTCATGCCAAAAAGGGAAATTTGCAAAGCTTTCTCACAAGTCCAAGGAGCATAGAACCTCTAAGCCATTGGAGCTAGTTCACACTGATGTATGTGGACCAATGAAAAGAAAAGGTACAGGTAAAGAGATGTACTTCATTCTTTTTGTGGATGACTTCACTAGGATGATGTGCATCATGCACATGAAGCAAAAGAGTGAAGCCTTCAACTGCTTCAAAAGATTTCAAAAACTGGCAGAAAACCAGCATGGAAGGAAGATCAAAGTTTTGAGATCAGATAATGGAGGAGAGTTTACCTCGCAGGAATTTGAAGAATACTTGGAGGAAATGGGAATCAAACATCAAGTCTCAAGTCCTCACACTCCCCAGCAAAATGGAGTTGTAGAGAGGAAAAATAGAAGTGTGATTGAGATGGCAAGAACCATGCTGTTGGAGCACAATACTCCAAAGCACTTCTGGAAGGAAGCCACAATGGCAGCTGTGCATGTACAAAATAGAACCATGTTGAGGCCAAACACTGAAAAGACACCATATGAACTTTGGTATGGTCACAAGCCAAATGTGAAGTACTTTAGAGTTTTTGGCAGCAAATGCTTCATCAAGAACAAGGAGCAAAGCCTTGGAAAATTTGAAGAGAGGGCTGATGAGGGCATTTTCCTTGGTTACTCAAATAAGAGCAAGGCCTACAAGGTTTATAACAAGAGGCTGGATAAGATTATGGAAAGCTATGATGTGAAAGTGGTTGAGGAAGTCAAGATGAAAGCCACTGATCCTGAAAATTTTCTGGATCACTTAGATGACTTAGAGAGCCAAGATGAGGCAGACCTGGAGCTGAAATCAGCTACTGAGGAGACTGATGCAGAAGGATCAGAGACAGAAGTTACAGAAGGCCAGGAAAGAGCAAAAAGAAAGTACAACAAGAGAATTGAAAAGATGCCTATCATTGGAGACCCCAAAGCTCCAGTAAGAACAAGAAGGCAACTGAAAAGTATGGTTGCAACTGCCCTACTGTCTCAAGTTGAGCCAAGGTCAATAGAGGAAGCCCTGGAGGACCAGTCATGGCTGCAAGCCATGAATGAAGAGCTGGACCAAATTGAGAAAAACCAAACTTGGGAGCTCGTGGATAGGCCAGCAAACAAAAATGTGATAGGCACAAAATGGGTGTTCAGGAACAAGTTGAATGAGGAAGGAAAGGTTGTAAAGAATAAGGCAAGGCTTGTGTGCAAAGGATACTCTCAAATTGAAGGAGTAGATGTGGATGAAACCTTTGCCCCAGTAGCAAGGCTTGAAGCCATAAGAATGTTTTTGGCAGTGGCTTCAGCAAGGAGTTACAAGGTCTTCCAAATGGATGTTAAATCTGCCTTCTTGAATGGAAATCTGGAGGAAGAAGTGTACATTGAGCAACCGGATGGTTTTCTAGTTTGTGAAGATGAAAACAAGGTGTGCAAGCTCAAAAAGGCACTGTATGGATTAAAACAAGCCCCAAGAGCATGGTACTCAAGGCTGGACAGTTACCTGAAGAATCTGAATTTCAGAAAAAGTTGCATAAATAGCAATTTATATGTCCTTGATGGAAAGGGTGGACAGTTAATAGCCATAGTCTATGTTGATGACATAATATTTGGAGGAGATAAGGAGCAGCTGTGCCATGAATTTGCTAGAAAGATGCAAGAAGAGTTTGAAATGTCCATGATAGGAGAGCTGTCATTTTTCCTTGGATTGCAGATTTATCAAAAAGCAACTGGAATTTTTATCTCTCAAACCAAGTATACCAAAGAAGTGCTGAAGAAATTTGGTATGATTGATGCTAAGCCAATGTCTACACCCATGGCAACTAACTGCAAGCTGAGCAAGGATGAAAAAGGAACTGAAGCTGATCAAAGTCTATACAGAAGCATGATAGGAAGCTTATTGTACTTAACAGCAACAAGGCCTGATATTACCTTTGCTGTCTGCCAAGCTGCTAGATACCAGGCAAATCCAAAGAGTTCTCATATGATTGCACTAAAGAGGGTGCTAAGATACTTGCAAGGGACAGTAGATTATGGTCTGTGGTATGCAAGGAAAGGAAGCTTGGGATTAAGAAGCTTCACTGATGCTGATTGGGCAGGAAATGTTGATGACAGGAGATCCACTTCAGGAGGAGTATTCTTTCTTGGTAATAGATGTGTGAGCTGGTTAAGCAAGAAGCAAGAAAGTATAGCCTTAAGCACTGCTGAAGCCGAGTACATAGCAGCAACCAAGGCATGCACTCAAGCTATATGGATGAGATCTGAACTGCAAAATCTTAAAGAAGAAGTTCCCTTGCCACTGATAATTCTTTGTGACAACAAAAGTGCCATTGATTTGTCAAAGAATTCAGTGCAGCACTCGAGAGCCAAACATATAGAAATCAAGTATCACTTCATAAAGGACAAGGTTGAGAAAGGAGAAATTATGCTAGAGTATGTTCCCACAGCTAAACAAATAGCTGATGTAATGACAAAGCCTCTTCCAGCCGAGGTGTTTGAAACTTTGAGGATGCAAATGGGAGTGCAGTCCTCCTTCTCTTGCTGAATCAGTTGTGCATCCCCAAATCCCTTTGAAATTGGTTGTCAAAGGGGGAGAGATAGCCGCAGCAGCCGGCCAGACGCAGGAGTATTGTTCTTGGGAGAGAAGGACATTGAAAAGCTCTATGCAGGGGGAGCTTACTATGAAGAAGAATAAGGTTCAGGGGGAGCTTAGCACTGAGTTGACTGATTGGCTGCAAATGTGGTTGCCAACAATTCCAAAGGGGGAGATTGTTGAGCCATTGGAGCTGCTACAATGAAGCTTTCTTAGCCTTTATTAAAGTCCAATGTTGTGTTGTAATTGTTGCAACCACATTGTGACAAATCTGTGAATTACTAAGGCTGCACAGATCAGATCAAGTTACGCGCACATCAGATCAAAGGCTGCACAGATCAGATCAAGTTACGCGCACATCAGATCAAAGGCTGCACAGATCAGATCAAGTTACGCGCACATCAGATCAAAGGCTGCACAGACAAGTTACGCGCACATCAGATCAAAGGCTGCACAGATCAGATCAAGTGCAGTGCGCATCAGATCAAAGGATACACACATCAGATCAGATCAAAGGAAGTGAAGATCAGATCAAATGCAGTGCGCATCAGATCAAAGGATACACACATCAGATCACATGCAGCATAGATCAGATCAACGGAAGTAAAGATCAGATCAAATTCTCAAGGGATTGCTCAGCAGCTTGGTTTCACAGAAGCAAGGCAAGTCAGCAACAAAGCATATTTGCAGCAGAAGAGAACAACTGAAGGCTGGAGAGCTAGAGCAGACACCTAAGAAGCTGAAGTCAAGGACGGCTAGTGAATCACACCTCGAACGCGCGACTCTAAAAGTCTCTCAAAGATTCAGAAGATGCAGGAGCATCATGTTGAAGTATCTAGCAATCCTGTGAGCGAGCAGAAATACAAAAGAATCAAGCAGTGCCCAATCAGAAGAACTGCAGGAGCTACATGGATGGTTCTGAGTTGCTGGACAGAACGTTGTGACATGAAGCTAACATCAGATCAACCGAAAGCTAACATCAGATCAACTGCAAGCTAACATCAGATCAACCGGAGGCTAACATCAGATCAACTGCAAGCTAACATCAGATCAACCGAAGGCTAACATCAGATCAACTGCAGGCTAACATCAGATCAAACGAAGGCTAACATCAGATCAACTGCAAGCTAACAGATCAACCAAAGCGTGACATCAGATCAAAAGCCGCGCACATCAGATCAGCTATAAGCTAAGATCAGATCACTTCTGCTGTTTCAAAATATCTTGGTCAAGCTACTTGAGAAATATGAAGGAGTACAGTCAACAATATGACATGGCAAGCAAGTTGCAACTTAAAAGGTTGAAAATGGATTATATGAATCTTGAGCCGCCTTCCGTGTAAGATATGCTGACACACCGCACGTAGGGCACAGTTTTTCTTCTGGGAAAAGAAACGGGCAGATGAGTAGGTGTGGTAGGCACAACAACTGTAGTATGCAGGATAAACAAAAAGAAAAAAAAAACCCAAAAAGGGGTATGGGCAAGAGAGAAAAAGAGAGAACTAGAGCAGCAGCCCAGGTGTGTGCTGAACCGAACGAAACCAAGAAAAGGGAGGAGAAAAAGAGAGAGAGCTGCAAATAGATGATATGAGAAACACAAGAGAGAAAGAAACAGTCTGCTGCACAAGGAGAAACTGAAGTGCTGGAGAGGCAGAAGTCAAGGAGAAGAAGAAGCTGAGGAGGAGCAGAATCGGGAGAACTGACCCTGAGATTGCAGCTTCAGGTGGTAAGCCTAGAACACTATCAAACGTCTTTCATTAAGTGATTTTGAAAGATATTTGTGTAGAAAAGGCAGCACAACAGAGATTTACATGTTATTGTTTTAGTTGATGAACTTGTAGAGGTAGTGAACCTCAATGTGTTGAGCAGTGAGCTCTTGTTTATGTTGCTTATGGTCAGTGAGGCCAGAGCTGAATGATTCTGTGATAGTGAAGATTGACAGGAGTGAATCTGTCCGTGGATGTAGATCATTTGATCGAACCACGTAAAAATCCCCCTTGCACATTTACTGCTTTGAGTGTGTCTTGACTGGTGTGGTGTTAAGCTTGAACAGGAGTGTCATGGTTGTGTAAGTAAACCCTCCTTGAGTGATTGAATTTGATCTGATCTCTTCCTTGGTTGATCTGATGTCTTCCTTGGTTGATCTGATCTGCCAACAGTCCATCTAAGCCAAAACGTGAGTTCAACAATAAGCTCTAACTGAGCTAACATTTGAGAGGGAATCCTTTAGTTGAAAGAAAAATTGATAGAGTGTTGATTCACCCCCCCCCTCTCAACACTTGACACGATCCAACATAGTATAGGTTCAAATCCTATTGTATGCAAATTGTTTCCATCTATTTTTTAATGGAAATTTTTTCTAGAAAGAAAAACCCTTTTGAATAATTTGAATTCAAGACATTAAATTACTTTTTTAAGACAAAAAAAGTAAGTAATCCCTTTTTATATCTGTTCCTGAAGGCTAAAACAGTCCCTTTGCTCCTGAATAGCTTCTTTCAAAAGAGATTCTGCTTCCTCGGTAAATGTCTTGGTTGAAGATATTATTTCTTGGAACTGAGGTTCCTTCGTTTTTACGTAAGTATATAAGTCCCCAAAAAATTTCTTTACCTGGCCAATTTCTAATGAATCTAGATAGCCATTTGTTCCGGTATAATTATCTGTTCTTCCACTACAAGAGGTTCTGATTGGATTGCTTAGTCAATTCACGTAATCGTTGACCTCTTGTCAATTGATTCTGAGTAGCTTTATCCAGATCAGAAGCAAAATGTGCAAAGTCTTCTAATTCGACGAATTGCGCAGTTCAAACTTTAATTTACCAACTACTTGTTTCATGGCTTTAATTTGAGCCGCATACCCTACTCTAGAAATGGAGATACCCACATTTATAGCAGGCCTGATTCCGACATTGAATAGATCGGCGGATAGGAAAATTTGGCCAACCGTAATAGAGATTACATTAGTAGGAATATAAGCCGAAACATCACCCGATTGGGTTTCAACGATTGGTAAGGCGGTCATACTACCTTCCCCTAAACTAGAACTTAATTTAGAGGCTCTTTCCAAAAGTCGTGAATGCAAATAAAAAAATCCCCTGGATAAGCTTCGCGACCGGGCGGTCTTCGTAATAGAAGAGACATTTGGCGATAAGCTTGAGCTTGTTTGGAGAGATCATCATAAATGATTAAAGTATGTTATTTACGGTACATAAAAAATTCAGCTAGAGCTGCTCCTGTATAAGGAGCGAGATATTGTAATGTAGCGGGGGAATCCGCCCTTTCGGCTAAGACAATGGTATATTCCATCGCCCACCTTTCCTGGAAAGTGTTTACTACCGGAGCCACCGAAGATGCTTTTTGACCAATAGCTACATAAACACATATTACATTTTGACCTTGTTTATTGAGAATAGTATATGTGGCTACTGTCGTTTTACCGGTCTATCTGTCCCCAATAATTAATTCGCGCTGGCCTCATCCTATAGGAATCATCTAATCGATAGCAATAAGCCCCATTTGTAGAGGCTACACAAAACACCGAGAAATATTAACCGGGGCAGGAGATTCAATTAATCGAGATTCATAAGATGAAATTTCACCTCTACCATCGATAGGTTTTGCTAGGGCGTTTATAACACGTCCCAAACAGGCCTCACTCACCGGTATCTGAGCAATTCGTCCTGTTGCTTTTACATAGCTTCCCTCTTGTATCATCAAACCATCACCCATTAATACTACCCCAACATTATTTGATTCCAAATTAAGAGCAATGCCTATTGTCCCCTATTCAAATTCAACTAATTCGCCTGCCATTACCTGATCAAGACCATGAATACGGGCAATACCATTGCCAACTTAAAACACGGTACCAGTATTTACAATCTTTACTTCTCTATTATATTGTTCAATCCATTCACGAATAATATTACTAATTTCGTCAGCTCGAATGGTTACCATAAGGATTTCTTAATTCTTTTTTGAAAGAAAAAAAAATAATGCTTACGGTAGAAAGACTAATCAGTTATTTCTTTCATCGACCCTGACATGCCAATATTGGCACTAATAGTACGTAAATGTAACTCATTGTTCAAACAACTATTCAGAATTCCTAGAGCTCTCCGTAAGGCTTGTTGAAAAACCCATTGTTGAACTTGATTAGTCATCCTTTGCTGTTCAAACTGAATAGTTTCATTTTTATAATTTTCTAATTGTTCCAAAGTCTTATAAGTTAAATTAATTAAATTCCATTTTTTTCGCTCTATCTCCGAGTATCCATTGACTCGGAACTACTCCGCTTCTTTTTCCACTTGCCGTAAGCGAGCCTGAGCCTTTTTCAACTGTTCAATGGCCCCTCCCCGGAGTTCTTCTGAATTTCGAATAGTATTCAAGATCCTCTGCTTTCGATTGTCTAATAAATCATTTAATGAAAGTAGATTATCTTTCCATTCATTCATTTAAAACTTTCCATAATCCCTTCCCGAACCAAACACGAATCTTTCGATTCATTTGGCTCTCAAGCCCAATAAATTAATAAATTAAATTCTCATACCCTTTAAATTTAAATAAATAAAAAATAAAATAAATAAAAAATAAAATAATATTTAAATAAATAATATTTAATATTTTAATATTTAAAATATTTAATATAAATATAATAAAAATAATTAAGAATTTAAATTAACAAATACAAATAATAAAAAAGAAAAAGAAATGCAAGAGAGGGTTAGACGGGAAGGTGAAAAACTTTAAAGTATGGCTTGTGGCAAAGGGTATACTCAGAAAAAGGGTATCGATTATGAGGAAACATTTTTCCCGGTAGCTATGCTTAAGTCGATCCGGATTCTCTTGGTCACAGCTGCTCATATGAATTATGAGATTTGGTACATGGATGTCAAGACAGATTTCTTTAACGGAAGTCGTGAGGAGACCATCTTCATGAAACAGCCAGAGGGATTCGTCACTGAAGGACAAGAACATTTGGGTTGGAAGCTTAAGAGATTTATTTATGGACTCAAGCAAACGTCCAGATCTTGGAACATTTCGTTTGATGAGGTAATCCAGTCATTTGAATTTACTTAATGTCCGGATGAGCAATGTGTGTATCGTAGATGTGATGGAAATGTTGTGGTGTTTCTTGTACATTATGTGGATGATATTCTTCTTATTGGAAACAATAAGAAAGTGTTGTCAGACGTAAAGATATGGCTGTCTAAGTAATTTGATATGAAGGACTTGGGAGAGGCTGGATATATCCTTGGGATCAAGATTATTCGAGATCGTAGGAAATGTTCACTAACTCTTTCCTAGGCTTCATATATAGATACGATTCTGGCTCGTTTTAACATTCAGAACTCCAAGAAAGGTTTATTAACTTTCAGACATGGAGTGCATCTATCTAAGGAGCAGTCTCCAAAGACGCTCGATGGGATAGAAGCCATGAAGACAATTCCTTACGCTTCAACAGTACGAAGTCTCAGGTATGCAATGTTGTGTACGAGACGTGATATTTGCTTTGTTGTTGGCATGGTTAGCAGATATCATAATAATCCTGGTAAAACTCATTGGGAAGCTGTTAAGCATATTCTCAAGTATCTTCGCCGGACGAGAGATTATGTTTTGGTCTATCAGGCGAGTGAGCGGGTACCATAGAGTTACACAGACTCAGATTTCCAAGAAGATAAGGACAAAAGTAAGTTTACCTCTAATTTTGTGTTTACTTCGGGAGGTGGAGCCATAGTATGGCGGAGTGTCAAGCAGAAATGCGTGGTAGACTCTACCATGGAAGCTGAGTATGTTGCAACCTCAGAGGCAGCAAAGGAAGCAATATGGCTCAAGAACTTCTTGGTGAACTTAGATGTGATTCCTGATTTGCCAAAGTCAATCACAGTATACTGTGATAATAATGGTGCAGTAGGCAACTCGAAGGAACCACGAGCCCACAATGCGAGCAAACACATAGAGCGCAAGTACCACATAATACGAGAAATCTTTAAGAGGGGAGACGTGGTCGTGACCATGATAGCATCAGAGAAAAACCTTGCAGATCCTTTCACCAAGACCTTGATTGCGAAATTCTTTGAGGCTCACGTGGAGGGCATGGGAGTTAGATATTTAGCCGAACCTTGATATTTCTCTAGATGATAGTATGATAGCAGATTAGTGTATTGAACGAGTATTTTACTTTCAGCATAGCTTTGAGTATTAGTGGGAGATTGTTAGTGTGAATAATGAAAAGCTTCTCTTGTATGAACACTATTTCCCAGTTTATATCGACTGAAAGTGTTTCAGTTAATTATTCGTGATAGACATGAAGTCCCTTTATATCAAATTACTAGATGATGATATGTTTGGTGTGACACAATAGATCTCATCATTAGATAAAGTTATGATATATAAATAGGCTCGTGACTGAGATAATTTGGACACGCTGTCAGTTTAGGTCATTGTATGTTTCTGGAATCGGTTTGTCTTGACTGATTGAATCATACGAATATGCATGATGCATATTGAGCAGGACCGTTTTAAGGATTGAATTGACTTGTATTGATCGTTAGTAGTCAACTCAAACCTCAGTAGTTTATAGTGTTCAATCTCTTAATCCCTAAACGATGACGGGCACAGGAATTGAGCATAGTGTATTTTAATCTACCAAAGAGTGCGGTCGCTTAAGGTCTATATGCTTAATAGGTTGGATGCACGTGTTTAGTTGCTCAGTGTGTTGTTGCTAGTCAAAAGGAAATTGTGTACCAGTGCGCCGGGGTGATGATGCTCTCAAAATGAGCTCGAAAAGATTATTATACTAAACCCGACCAGTGGACAAAAGTCTGGCATATTAATAAGGTCGAGTGGTACTAATCTCGAATGATAAAGAAGTTGATTAAATTAATTTATCAGTAAATTAATAAATCGACAATCATTATATCTTTGACAGGGAGATAATAGAATGCATAATAAGGTGGAACCGAAATTGATATTTCGGACTTGAGCGATAGTTTCATAATTAATCAATTAGTGATACGATTAATTATGTGTTGGAAATAATTGACAAAGTTAATTTAATTATCATTAGGTCAATAGTATTAATAAGCTTTGGTTTAGGCTTGGAAATCATCCTCGCAAAGAAACCCAGAAAAGAAAATGCATAAAAAACATACTTACTCTACCTTAATCATAATTTTATAATTAATTAAGATAATTATGTACAAAAAGGCTACGTAAAAAATGTAATTAATTAATGAGAATATGAATTTACCTGAGACAGCCAGTGCAAAGAGAAAGCTGAGTAGAAAACATCGAGACTTAGCCGGGAAGAGACGTCGGTAGAAAGAACCCGGAACTCCGGCGGCGAAGTAAAAGCGGTGGTTGTCGGAAGCGAGGCATTCATCCATGCTTCCACCGTAAGATGGGAGGAGCTGAAAGAGGGTGTTGAAGTCATTGGAAGGAAGATCAGAGAAGAAGGCGGAAAACTCCGGCAGCTCACCGTAACCCAAAGCCTTGTACCGCTTAATAATTTGCTTAATGATCACGTGAACGGTGTAGAGGGTGTTGCCGCCGCAAGAACACCCCAAATCCGGCACCGCGAAAGTGATCTCCTGGCTCCCCAGTTGGACTCTATCCAAACAGTCCTATAGAGAGAGGCAGCATAGACCTTGCATGTTGAGCCTGCATATATAAATATAGAACAACGTTAAATATCAAACAAAATCAAAGGGGGGGAAAAAAAAAAAGGAAGAACGAGAAGATGAATGTTACCTGGGCTTGAGAATTGTTAACTTAGCTGGATTCTCCTTTGCCACCTTTCATGCTTAGCATTCTTTCGAGCTCTTTCTTGGAGGGAACAACGTTGTCTTCTGGAGCAGTCATTTGGGAATATTTCTTTTTTTAAAAAAATTTTTTTTTTTAACGAGAAATTATTTTAAAACCGTAATTATTTCTTTTCTTATTTATTTATACAAAAATTTATTTCAGTGTTGGGTCGTTCCAATCAGCTACTCCGTTTGTCTCATTTATTGGTCTTGTAATTATCTTTTCACCATCATAAATCGTTGTTCCTGCTATTGAATTAGCTACCCAAGCCAACCTCAATCATCCACGTTTCTTCATTAATTATTACTAGTTACCGCCCTAGTTACCGCCCCAGTTTGGACAATTATACCCTTAACAATACACTAAATACCTTCATGAATATTTAAATCAATAAATACTAAAATACCTAAAATACCCTCCATACAAATTTAGAGAAAAGAACCTACTTCCCCCCCCCCCCGCCGAACCCCCCTCCCCCCCTCCCCTAAATCGGTTATCCTGCGGAGCAGTGACCGGCGGGGATCGCGACCCCGAACCCCCCTCCCCCCCACCACCCCCTCCCCTAAATCGGTTTCCCCCAATCGGTTACCCCTCCCTCAACGAAAACCCTAGCCGGCGGTACCCACTCTCCCACCAGTGCCCTAACGATTCCACCACTCCTGCTAGCAAAACCCTAGCCGGTCGCGAAGTCAGACTGGTCGTTGGTTTTTTGTTGCCACCGCGGTTTGGTGTTCTTAGCTCCGACCGGCGTAATTCTTGGTGTGCTTGATCCGGGCTCACCTTGTTTGATCTCTTTTGGTGATTCAAGGCTTCGTCCAGATCGTGACCAAGGATTGCGGTGGTTGGTCAGGCTTCGAACGGTGGCCGGAATTCCTTCACTGCGGAACAGTGACCGGCACGTGATTCAAGATTTGGTCAAGTTTTGGAAACAGAAAACTTTGGTAAATCTGATATTTTATAATTTGGGAAAAATATAAGCTGAAAATCTGAAACTTGTGCTTCTTGTTCTTTTTTATGCAATTGTTCAATTGTTCGATTCTTTTGGTAGATTTGGATGGTTCAATTGTTGGATTCTTCTGGTAGATTTGGATAGTTCAATTGTTGGATTGCATGGATGTAGACGTTTCTGGACATGGTGCTAGTTGTTTTTGACGTGGTTCTTTTGTTCTGAGACGTGGTGTGCTGTTTTTGTGAAAAAAATAGCTTAAATTAACATGCATGGATGTAGACGTTTCTGGACGTGGTGCTAGTTGTTTTTGACGTGGTTCTTTTGTTCTGAGACGTGGTGTGCTGTTTTTATGAAAAAAATAGCTTAAATTAACATGCATGGATGTTGATTTAAGCTATTTTTAGCACCACGTCCAGAAACGTCTACATCCATGCATGTTAATTTAAGCTATTTTTTTCACAAAAACAGCACACCACGTCTCAGAACAAAAGAACCACGTCAAAAGCAACTAGCACCACGTTCATAAACGTCTACATCCATGCATGTTAATTTAAGCTATTTTTTTTACAAAAACAGCACACCACGTCTCAGAACAAAAGAACCACGTCAAAAACAACTAGCACCACGTCCAGAAACGTTTACATCCATGCATGTTAAAAATAGAATTAAAACATACGAGATCAGAATTAAAACAACTGTCGCAACGTCTACATCCAGGCATGTCTACAACGTCTCCTAACACTAGAACCACGTCCGAAACAACTAGCACCACGTCCAAAAACGTCTACATCCATACATGTAAAATTAAACTGATTTTTTCACAAATAATACTAGAACCACATCAAAAACAAATAGCACTACGTCCAGAAACGTCCTCATCCATGCGTGTGAATTTAACCTTTTTTTTCACAAAGTCAGTCCACCACGTCTCAGAACAACTAGAACCACGTCTCGATACGTCCGAAAAAACTAGCACCACGTCCAACTACGTTCAGCAACGTCCCGCATCGTCTGAAAATACAAAGCAGCTACGTCCAGCAACGTCTGAAAATACAAAGCAGCTACGTCCAGTAACGTCGCGCAACGTCTGAAAATACGTATGATTACACCTATTCCGTAACATCTAGTGATATGAAAAATGCATCCTTCTGCTCTCGAGGGAACTTTGCATTCCAAGCACTTATATTATGTTCATATAGGCTCTCCCATTGCCGAGTGTATTCATCACATAATTCACGCCACATCCTCATAACACCCGGCAAAGGTGAATTAGGAAGTAGATCTAACCTTATAAAATGGGCAAAAGGACCAAGATGGGCAATTGCAAAACTTGTAGATGGACCATTTCTATTCCTTATCGCTCGTAGTGGCAAAATGGTGAAGCATATCCCATAACTTCAACCTCACCTCTGGCACATGGTTTTGACACATGATTCATTTTCTCAATTTCAGATGTCCTTACCAATTTCACAACATTTGGTCTTTTTGAAGGTTTGTTTGCCAAGGAATTAGAGTCCTCTTCACATTTGGTTTCCTCCACCTCAATCCGATCCTTTCCAAGGTCAGAATTTCTCCCATCTTTAAATAATCCAATGCTGGAATTTCCCTCATTTTTAAAAGAATCAACAAGTGAAATTTTGGAATCTTCTTGGTTCAAAGTAGAATCCTCACCCTTGGTACTGATTGCCTTAACATCTTCTTCGTGCAAAGTAGGACGCTTACGCTTTGTCACGCCCTTTAATACTGTAGGATCATTAACCTCATTTGTACAATTCTTTTTCTCGACTACAGTATTAAAGGGTGTGACAAAGCGTAAGCGTCCTACTTTGCACGAAGAAGATGTTAAGGCAATCAGTACAAAGGGTGAGGATTCTACTTTGAACCAAGAAGATTCCAAAATTTCACTTGTTGATTCTTTTAAAAATGAGGGAAATTCCAGCATTGGATTATTTAAAGATGGGAGAAATTCTAACCTTGGAAAGGATCGGATTGAGGTGGAGGAAACCAAATGTGAAGAGGACTCTAATTCCTTGGCAAACAAACCTTCAAAAAGACCAAAGGTTGTGAAATTGGTAAGGACATCTGAAATTGAGAAAATGAATCATGTGTCAAAACCATGTGCCAGAGGTGAGGTTGAAGGTAATGAACCCAAATAAGTATGCACAACTCAATAATTTTGCATTACACCAGGTTGAAAAAAAAATTATGAAAGATTCCAGATTCAATACTTTACGTCTAATTTGGAATCTTTACTGAAACACCTGTGAATTTCGAATCTTTACTGTAGCACCCGTGGATGTAGACGTTTTTGGACGTGGTGCTAGTTGTTTCGGACGTGGTTCTAGTGTTAGGAGACGTTGTAGACATGCCTGGAAGTAGACGTTGCGACAGTTATTTTTTGGATGTTGCGGCAGTTGTTCTAAGATGTTATTGACTCAGCGAAGACGTTGTGGACATGCCTTGATGTAGACGTTTATGGACGTGGTGCTAGTTGTTTTTGACGTGGTTCTAGTTGTTCTGAGACGTGGTGGACTGACTTTGTGAAAAAAAAAGTTTAAATTCACATGCATGGATGAGGATGTTTTTGGACGTGGTGCTAGTTGTTTCGGACGTGGTTCTAGTGTTAGGAGACGTTGTAGACATGCCTGGAAGTAGACGTTCGACAGTTATTTTTTGGACGTTGCGGCAGTTGTTCTAAGACGTTGTAGACTCAGCAAAGACGTTGTGGACATGCCTTGATGTAGACGTTTATGGACGTGGTGCTAGTTATTTTTGACGTGGTTCTAGTTGTTCTGAGACGTGGTGGACTGACTTTGTGAAAAAAAAAAAAGTTTAAATTCACACGCATGGATGAGGACGTTTCTGGACGTAGTGCTATTTGTTTTTGGCGTGGTTCTAGTATTATTTGTGAAAAAATCAGTTTAATTTTACATGTATGGATGTAGACGTTTTTGGACGTGGTGCTAGTTGTTTCGGACGTGGTTCTAGTGTTAGGAGACGTTGTAGACATGCTTGGATGTAGACGTTGCGACAGTTGTTTTTTCGAGGGAGGGGTCGCCGGGGAGATTTGGGGGAAGGCGGGAGGGGCGAGGTGGAGGGTTTCGAGTGAGGCGTCGCCGGGGTGGAATCGTTAGGGTTTTCGAGGGAGGGGTCACCGGGGCGATTTTGGGGAAGGCGGGAGGGGCGCGGAGGAGGGTTTCGAGTGAGGCGTCGCCGGGAGTGACGGGGAGAGGGTGGGTCGCCGGGGGTGACGGGTAGAGGGTGGGTCGCCGGGGGTGACGGGGAGAGGGTGGGTCGCCGGGGGTGATGGGGAGAGGGTGGGTTGCCGGGGGTGACGGGGAGAGGGTGGGTCGCCGGGTTAGGGTATAAAATTTCTAAGCAAAAATTTGTAAATTTATTATTTTTATTATATTAATATAATATTATAAGGTTATATTAGTAAATTAAATTGGGCCGGTAAATAAAAACTGGGGCGGTAAATTAGGGCGGCAATTAGTAAAACGGAGGGTAATTTCGTCAAATTACAAGGTTACCGCCCCAGTTTTTGGGGCGGTAACTAGTAAACCCCTTCTTCATTCTTACCACACACTTAAAACTAAGAGCTAAAACTCAGGTGTAAAATATTTTCCTGCCATTCTTTATTTTTCTAAAAAAACACAACTTTACTTTTTTCAAAAAAAAAAAAAAGAAGAAAAAAAGACAGACCTGCCTAGTACAACTAACCCTCAAAAACACTCATATATATTGTGCTATTGGCAACCATTTTTTCCGTAGCCAAACCTCATAATTAATAGCATTATAAGAGTAGCGATTTTTGAATCACTAATTTTCAATACTGAAATAGTTAAATGAAACTATAATTGAACCATTGAAAGGATGGCGGAAATTTTTTTTATTAAGTACTATTTAATTCTTACGCGGTAATCTCCTAGCATAATCCATCCGTACAAGTTATGTATGGCCTAATATTCATGATACCATTTTACTCTATTCTACAAACATCTCTAGTCATTTTGCCTTTCAATTTTTATGTATTTCTTTTTTTAAAAAAGACACAAGTTGAACACCACTATAAACCCTTAGTCGAGCATATTTTTTGACGACAAACAATACAATCATAATTCACCGACGACTACACCTTCTATTTGTCAAAAGGCGTGTTCGACCAAGGGGGTGCAATCGTAATTTATAGATTGCCCAAACAAATTCAAGAAACTGTATTATGTTTATAAATAGAAATTGAGTCAAATTTCTTACATTAGTTGAGTATCTAATAAGAATTAAAATTTTTCATACCCAAAATATATTAACTCATGAGATTGCACAATTTAGTAAGAAGTATGTAGACTCTAGTAAGGAATGAATTGTGCAACCTGATTTCTTGTATCAATTGTCAATTGACAGTTTCTAGTAAATCCAATGCAATTGTTTTTCCTTAAAAAAATATGAATTAAAATTGGCAACTTTTGTGCATCTTTTATCATATATAGCAAAAATTGGAACCCCAGTTGGGATCTATATTCCCTTATTCTAGAGATACTAATGGGTTTGGGGCTCAAACTTTGTAAATGGGTCTTGGCCTGTTGGACCTTGGACTCGATCAGCAACTTTAAAGTTTCTTCAACTTTCTTCGTTCTGGATCTTGTCATTGGTCCACCTATGTCTACTAATGGATCTCTCTTGTAGAAATTAGAGTCCACATTAGTTGGATCTCCATGAAGTTTGCGCAAGGAGCGGGTGCCTCCCATGGCGGTTTGCGCATGGCTTGTGAGAGAGAGAGAGAGAAGTGGCTTTGGCTGCTTCTTCCTTTGGTCAAGGATGGTCTATTCTGATGCTCTCATCATTCCCTCCGTACCGGAAATGATTCGTCCTCGAATCTCATGTCTCTACAAAATCAAACAAAGGATTAGTAAAAATATTAGTGAAAACGTTAAGCTTATCGACATTTAGGTTTTGGTCACTAACTTTCAAAAAAATAAAAAAATCATTAACTTTGTCATTTTTTTTCACTCCATCAAATTGCACCGTTAATACACTAACGGGCAAATTTGTATAAGGTCATTTTTGTCATTTTTTTTTTGCAACTCTCTCCTGTATATCCAGTAAATTTTCAATCTCCTTTTCCTTTTCCTTTTTTTTTTTATTCTTTCCATTGCAAAATTTAGATAAAACATAAAACTGTAGCACTTCAACCTTATTTCATTTTTTTTTTATTTCCACTACAAAATTTAAATAAAACATAAAAGAAGATGGAGATGGAGGAGACGATGGAGGCAACAAACAAAATTATTTTTATCTAAATTTTGTAGGGGAAAGAAAGGGAAAAAATGGGGGGGGGGGGGGGGAGGAAGGAGGTTAAAAAAATTGCTGGATAAGCAATGGAGAGTTGCAAAAGAAAATGACAAAAATAACTTTATACAAATTTTTCTGTTAGTGTATTAATGGTGCAATATGATTGAATGACAAAAAATGAACAAAAATGACAAAGTTAGTGACAAAGTTAGTGATATTTTTTTAAAATTAGTGACCAAAATTTAAATTTCACCAAAGTATGATGATCAAATTTGTAATTCACTGTATAATTATTGATGATTGGACAAATTTATCCTTAAAATTTAACACTGGTTATGCACTTAACGGTGCAACTTGACAAAATAACCAAAAGTGAAATTAAAATGACAAAATTAGTGATGTTCTTTAAATTTTAAAAGTTAATGTCCAAAACCTGAATTTTACCAAAGTATGATAACCAAATTTATAATTCACTCATTTTTCAATTGTAGAGAAACTTAAAGCAATATGTGCTCGTTGACTCACTTTCCACAAATTATACCATTTACCCATTAGTTACAAGTATTCACTACTATATATAATAGGCTTCGCATGACACTTGTACACATACTAAATAAAGTAAAGTTCGCAGACACGCACGTTTTTTTTACTCGCTGAGACGTTGTTGTTTTGTATTTTGGACATAGCAGAACGTAGTTGCTTTGTATGTTTAACGTTATTGCAGTCTTGAATTAAACCAATATAAGCATCGGCAACCGGCCATCTATGAACACAAAAGCCGAAAACTTAAAATAGACCCTTCAATTATTTTTTCACTTAATTAATAAGGAAATTTTAGTAAAACAAGTGTATAAACGAATTTAAATACCAAAAATAGAGAAAATTAAGCATAAACTAAAGATTAATATGAATGTTAAAATTTAAATATTTTTAATTTTTACAATAAAAAGGAGGAGAAAAGCTAAACTTAATTAGAAAACGTAAAATTAAATCCCAAGCATTTCCATTCCACCTAGTATTTTTATATGGGTATTAATTTATAATAATTTTATAGGTTCTTGGATTTTTATTTTTGAGACTAAGCCAAGGAAAGAGAAGCCACAATATGGAAGAACTGGATCTGCTCGAGCGTCTCTATTGCATGGCTTGTGGCTCGGTGCTCGACTGGGGAGAACAACTCGTCACTGAGCCGGTCACCTATGTGGCCATCAACTAGGACGCAGCTAACGCTCCGACAGCTGTTGGCTAAGGCTCCTCCCACCTCTGCGGCATCATCAGGGTGGCTAACCACCAGCGGGCTTCCTCCACTGAATACTTGTAGGTTGTTTATCACAAATGAGTAGTTGGTTTCCACCACCTCCTTGAAGTCTTGCCGGCTGGCTGCATACACCGGGATGTTGAAGTTGTCCCGCTTCTCCATTGTTATCAACCCCTGTTTCAGCTCAGCTCTGCTTAGCTCATTTAGCCGTTTTAGATAAATAATTACATTTATATATGGATGAATGATTACCTCTTGGAAAAGATCATCCCACGCATCTTGAAAATCAGTCCCAAAAAGGAGGCCGGCCCCGCCTTGGTCAGCGGGTTCGGCGGAGGTTCCTCCCAAGCAGACCAAGAACATTGAGCCGCCTCTTTCCTTCTCGGCCGATCTTGATCTCAAGAACCCAGCTAAGTCTGTCTAGAATTGCTTCCGGTAGGCGTTCGCCGTGCTCTCATTTCGCCGTGGATGTATATTTTTCCTTCGTTATAGGCCGTTGATTTCTTATCCACCACAACTTCCGGCACCTGCAAGGGCCCCACCCTCACAACTCTTAGTCAAATTAACCTTTTAACTTTTATTAATTTTCTCAAATCTGATTTTTTTATTATTCTTAATGTAATATTCAATTGGATTTCATAATATTAAATATTTGAACAATTCGGAAATTAATTTTTTTAAGTTTAATTATATAAGGTAGTGCGAATGCTGTAAAGCTTCGTTTGTATAAACACTATTTCCTAGATATATCGATTGAAATTGTTTTAGTTAAGTTATTCGTGTTTATTTATGAAGTCTTTTTATATCATATGACTAGATCATAAGGTGTTTGGTGTGACACAGTAGATCTCATCGTTGGTTAAAGTTATGATATATAAACTAGGCTTGTAACTGAGACAATATGCACATACTGTCACTTTAAATAATTATGTGATTCTAACGTAGGTATGTCTAAACTGATTTAATCATACAAATATGAACGGTGCATATTGAGCGGGACCGATCGAGGATTGAATTAACTTGTACTGATCTTTCATTGTTAATTCGAACCTAGTATTCTGTCTCTTAATCCCTAGACGAAAACGGGCACGAGGATTGAGCATAGTATACTTTAATCTGCCAAAGAGTGTGGTCACTTAAGGCTTCTATTCTCAATAGGTTGGGTGCGCTTGTTTAGTCGCTTGGTGTCCTGTCGTGAGTCGAAATGAAACTGTGTATCTGTGCGCCGGCGTGATGGTGCTCTCGAGATGAGCTCGAAAAGTTTATTATACTAAACTCGACCGGTTGACGAATGTCTGATATAGTGATAAGGTCGATTGGTACTAATCTCGGATGAGAAGAAGTTGATTAATTAATTTATCAGTAAACTAATATATCGATAAGCATTAAATCTTTGACACGGGGAGATACAAGAATATGTAATTAAGTGAAACCGGAAGCATTATTCAGTTTGGGCAGTAGTTCTATAATTAATCCGTTAGTGGTACGACAATTGGTTATTGATCAGTTCAGGAAGTGGATTGGAGTTAATAAAACACAAACCCAACAGGAATGCCAAACCCAAACCCACTTGAGGTCTCTCTTGTAGCCCTCTATATAAGAACCAATAATCATCCCCAGAAGATAGAGTTTGTCAGAATTCAGACAGTGCGCAAAAAGCTAGAGAGAGAAACATAAGATCATTGTGTTTAGATGCGTTACTCGAGAAACTCGGTGGCGGTTTTGGCACGTGGAGGTGCGGCATTGTAAGAATCCCGGCAGCGGTAGCGGTGTGCTTTGTTCAAAGACGGCGGCGCATGAGGAATCCAGAGGTGGCGCGTGAAGCTGGGGCAGTCATGGATTCCAGGTTCAGGTGATGCGGTTTTCGAGATCAGTTTTTGTGGAGTTTTCTATCGGTCCTGATTCAGAAACGTTCGGTAGATCGTTGCCCACACAATGTCCGAACGGGTCTTTGGGAATACAAGCGAATTCTCAAGTTCACAGTTCAAAGGTCAATTCTAATCTTCCGCTTTATTTAGTTTTGTTTTGTTGCATGTCAAATTGAATAAAGATAATCCTAGATCCTGTGTCATGGTTTCGAAACAGAGAATTTCAAATCGGATAGCACGAACCAAAATTCCTTCAATTGGGATCAGAGCTATAGTTCTGGTATTATCTTTGTTCAATTTGATTACATGGTTTTGCAGGTGGTTTGTTATCCCGGCTATTATGGTTTATGTGTTTGTATTTTATTAAACCCTAGGACATGTCCAGGTTTGGTTTTTGATATGAATGCTTGTAATAGTAATAGCCACGAGTTGGAAGCCGTGTAGGATTAGATTGAATCTGTAGTATGATTAATCTGATATAATTTCGATTTTATTTTCCTAGCAATTTTTAGCCTTGTATTAGGAAAATTTGTAATCGAAGACGTTGTTGTGGGTAATTTGGATTCGTGGGTTTTGATTTTTGACACGATTTGGGTGATTCCATGGATTATGTGAAAACCGATAAAATCCAGGCGAATTGCAAGAATACCAAATAACGAGTGGGAGCGAAGCAAGAAAACCCGGGGTGCTATGGCTTGAAGTCGAATTATCGGCATCGCTGCGTCGGTGTTGGCGGAATCCCGCGTCAACGGCGACTTAGGACGGTGGCAGCTTACGTCGTTGCTGTCGGTGGTGTCGTCACGCCAGACGCGTGCAGACCGGCACCCATGTGGGAATTGTCACGTGTGGGAGCTCATTTTCCGAGAAGCACCGAGATCTCAAGTTCAAGACTCAATCCATCAGAGTGAGGTGACAGGACACACAAACAAGGCAGCAGATGGAAACGACATCCAATTGGAATTTGAAGACCATAATAGTCGAGAAATTTATTTATGCATTTATTTCTCGTATTTATCATTTTTAATTTTTTGGATGTATGTTTTAATTTATGCTTTATTTTAATGCATGATTAAAACATAGGTTTTAGAATGCGTATAACTTAGGATAGTTAATGGCATGTTAAAACTGGAAAAAACCCTCGTTTTAAGAATCTAAGTGGGGAGCGGGTTGGTTAGTAATCCCATGGCCTCCATTACGGATTCATTGGTGATGTGCGTTGACTTGTGCGTTGGCATTAGAGCCTTCCTCCATATGGGATGAGTCAATTCTGCGGATCACCAGAATGAATTTCAAGCAAGATGACTATAGTGAGTTAAATAGGAAACATGCGGTACCCTCTCCATCTGAGGCGCACTATCTGAGGTAATAAACTTAGAAGTCACGTAATGACACACACTTAGTGTATAATCTATAGTATTCCTCCCACCGAAATTACGCTGTTTTTTTGTACGGCTAAAAGCACCAACTATTAGTCTCATTGGTCAATAGGTCGTTTAGTCATATAATAAGATTGACGTGATCCGATTTGTCACAAGTCGTGTCAAAAGATATTTATAAACCAAAAATAAAATAAATTAGAACCCAAAGAATCGTAATATGTAGTACTTAATGGCCGAACCTAAGGGAGGCATGGAATAAGTCTTGAGAATCCATAAAGCACACAAATTGTGAGAAAGAGTGTAAATTATGAAAGTAAATATGAAAACTAATAAGCAGGCAACTAATCAAACTAAGGAAATAAGGTAAAAACTTAATAACTAAGATTGAGATTTGTTTCTTGATCCTCTTATGGTATCTTGATATTGTGGGTGCAATTAAAGTGATTATCAAGGTCATGGGAGTCAATTGGGCAACTTGCTCATACCTAAACTTACCAATTAAGCAATCAACCTTTCAAGAATCAATTCTCAAGTATACTAATTTTGCAAGATTCACCAATCCCATTAATTATATTCTAACAAAAGTCACAAATGTGGTCTAAGGTTCCCTATGTCACCTCAAGAACCTTATCCCAATCATATTAAATACAAGAGCTAACCCAATTTGGGATCAATTTAAGAGAATAAGTTAAATTGAATCCAATTACCAACTTAATTCAACTCAAATCAACAATACAATCAATGCCCATGAACTAAATAACAATTCAATAGCATAATAAAGCACAATATCAATCACCCATAAGATTCACAATCACAAACCCAAGAGAAAACTAATGAAACGTAATTAAGGGAAGAGAAAATAGAAAATCAAACCCAAATGAAGTGAACATGGTATGTTATTGAAGTAGCTTCTTCACCAAACACTTGAGTTAAAGCTCAATTCTCCTCCAATTTGCAAATACCTAAGCTAAAGAATGTATTCTAGAGAGAGAATTATAAAACTAGGAAAAGTAGTGACTAAGTTATGTAGAGTTGTGTTAAATCTACCCTTGGGGCCTATTTATACATGTTTTTAGGGTTACAAGTCATGGGGGCACTTTGGAAAAAGTTTAGAAAGGTTTGGGGGTAAAATAGGAACAAGGGATAAGTCTCCCATAAGTTGCAGCAGGCTTGTGGGCGTCCATCAGGCACTGGTGACTGGTGGACACCACCAGGTCGCCAGGTGGTCGCCACCAGCCGTTATGAGGCTGCTAGCTAGCGGTCTCACTATTGCCACTTTTTTTCAGCAACTCTATTTTTTCTTTCTTTTTCCTTCTTGCTCCTTTTGTGTTCGTTTTCGCTCCGTTTTCTCCCAAAACTCTTCAAATAAATACAAAAGGCTTAAAGTCTAATCCAAAATTTCCAATATTCCTTCTTACTACAAAATCATACAAATCCAACTATAAGTGCATTGAAAGCTCATAAAAGATGTCTTATTCATTCAAAATCAACTGAAAGTAAGCTAAACATGCATGATTTTTTGTCATAAAAAGGTATATTTCGGAGTCACGTCACACCCCCACACTTAAGACTTTGCTTGTCCTCAAGCAAACTAACCAAGAAAGCTAATAGATAGTAAGTCCAAAATGAAACAAATTTGCTCTAAGATGGGTTTTCTTTCCACTTCAAGCTAAACATTAAAGACATGCACTCACTTTGCATTCATGGCATCCACATAACTTCAACAATTAAGCAAGACAAGCATGATATGGATTTTCTAACAACATCAATTGACCTCATTACCTCACACTATTAAGGATACACTCAATAACTCTCAAAGTGTATTGGCTTTGAAATATTCAATACCGCTCAAGTCAATTGCATGAAAGATCTTCAACCATAAGCTTGACTCAAGATCACCTCGCCACCCGCCTATTGCGAACGCAACACATTGATCAAAAGGACTTTTGTTAAGGTGTAATGGGGCTAAGAAATCTGGCTAGGGATAAGAAAATGTCAAGGCTTGAAAATTGGAGTTATTAAAAGGAGAATTGCATTGGTTGGAATGTTTCATCAACTACTTCTACTTGGATTATTTTTTCTACTAATGGAGGTTTAAGGCTTAGATGTCCTTTACTTCCCCATTCTTATTCTTCAAACTTTGACACTTAAACTCTCTTTTTTTTTTTTTTAACACACTTTTCTTCTTTTAGAAACTTCTAAAATGGAAAACTAACTTACTTAGAATCCACAAATTATTTTTTTCATTTCCACATCCAACCACATACAAACTCTTTAAGGGTCCAAAAACAAGGTTTAACAAAGAAAACGGCTCAAGTTGGCTTATTGGGACAAAATAGAAACCAAAGAAAAAGATGGGGCTCAACTTGGTTATGCCTAAGGGAATGAAGATGATTACAGGTAATGTAAAGCAAAGAAAAGGTAAAGACAAAAGCTAACTAATTGCCTTCCTCACTTCAATGTATCACAACCACGTAAAAGGTCTTGATATGTATGGTAAAGTCAAGTTCTAGATTCAATCATTCATGCAAGACAAATCACACAACCAAGGAAAAATGAGCAAGCAAATAAGATATGCTCAATAAAGGCTCAAATATGCTCACATAAAACAAGGATTAAAATGTGATTACATCTCAAGATGTTAAATAAGAACTCATATCATATTTATCAATACTCAACCATTTCCATCATATTTCCACCAATCATGCAATGCCAATACACAAAACTAGCTTAAAGGGGTCCTTTTGTTTTGGAAAAATTTTAGCAAAATCCAAAATAGAGCAAATTTTTGAAAATTTTCTACAAAATGGACTCATTCACTATGAGTTTCTCAATTAGCAAGCATGAAGACAAAGAATAACGGTTTGGATTCATCCCCCCACACTTAAGATATATATTATCCTCAATGTATCAAAACAAAACAAAAGTGGGAAAACGGGGTACCAATTTTTCTTTAAAATCTTATAATATCACAGTTAAGCTCATGCCCATTCGTTGTAACAGTAAATTTCATGTAAAATTGTCTTTTAAGCTCATAAAAACACATATTCATAAAACTAGAAATAAACACACCAAAACATAAAAATAACTAAATGTTATAGATGTCAATAAAGTGTAATAAGAAAGTAGTAGTTGTAAGGATTCTCAAACTCTTGTAGAATATCATTGGTGGAGAAAAACCAATAGTGCATCATCTATGAGCTTCCCCTATTTTCCATTGTAAGCTCATCATTGTTCTACCTTCTTGAATTTAATCATGTCCTAAAAATTTGTAAAGAATTAGTGAATTTTAGAATGGCTTAAATCCATTTTTGGTCCCTCATAATATGGGTTATTCCAGTTTTGGTCCCCCATATGTTTTAGTCACCAATTTTAGTCCCACTTAAATTTTTTTTTACCAATTATAGTCCCTTTTAACGGAAAAGTTTAGAAGATAACGGATTATCTCATTTGATCGCTAGTAAAACCTAATTTTTTCTTTTCAAAATGATTTGTACTATGATGTTTTCAATCTATATTATGACTCGGCTCCTCATGGATGATCAACCCATTTAGATTGACTCACAATCCAAAATGACGATCGAAACCCTAAATGGGTTGAACATTCACGAGGATCCGGATTATAAAATTGGTTAAAACATCACGGTACAAATCATTTTGAAGAAAAAAAATAGGTTTAATTAGCGATCAAATGAATTAATCCGTTATCTTCTAAACTTTTCCGTTAAAAAGGACTAGAATTGTCAAAAAAAAAATTTAAGTGAGACTAAAATTGGTGACTAAAATATATAGGGGACCAAAACTGGAATAACCCATGCTATGAGGGACTAAAAATGGATTTAAACCTTTTAGAAAAGAAAGTACAATGACTTGTGATATTGCCATAGCGGCATCCAACAGACATTAGCGCCTGGCGGTCGCCATATGCGGGTGGCGTGAAGGTGAAGTGCCTCCATGTCGCCTATCATCAAGTCCAGAAAAATATTCACCAATTCAGCTGTTTAACCATTTAAGCACTGTCAAAACATGTTAAATCCAACATATGATTGTTCTATAAATAAGAATATATGATTTCCTTTCATTGAAACACAAGTCATGCATGTTCCATGGCATTAAAGTTCAAAAGAAAGATAAGAACATGCAAAACATATTACGTTGGAAAATTCATACATTCATGGCAATATAAGCTTATTCAATCATATTCATCATCCATAGCATAGTACTATGTCGAGTTTAAGCAATCCATTTTTTTCACAATTAAGTACAAGGCAGTTCTATACTCTTACCTTTGATTCTTGAATATTTAAGATGCTTGGAACTCTCTAAAGATCATAAGAACATTAAGTTGTAGGTAAGAACACTAAAAATGAAGAAATTCAAATCCAAAATGCATAAATTGGATACATTAGAGGTGTAAATAATTTTCTTTTAAGCTCTTGGAAGTTATGGAAGTGTTAAGTAAGTAAAATGGAGGTTTTAAACTCCATGGTACTTTATTTGAATCATAAAAGCAAAACAGGGGACATAGGCGTAACAGTGGCGTCAGCACGGCGCTGCTGATATAGCCTTCAGACAGCGGTGGCATCCTGGTACTAGAGCCAGGTGTATGCCTGCAGCTGGCGGCACACAGGCGGCATACAGGTGCTGCCATCCTGTTTTTTCCTCGATCTCCACAAAATTGCTTCCACTTGATTTTTACATCATCCAAATGCACCAAATCATGTACCTACAATACAAGAATGTGTTCCAAAACATCCTACTCAAAAATCACATTGAAATCCATGACATATTGACAATTTAGAAAACTAAAAACTTAAAACTAAAAAAGGATATAAAAAGTATATCTAGGTAGCTCTTGCCTCAAGTCAATTTGATGGCGTATGCTTCTTGGCTCTTGTGGCTTTCTTGAGCGGTGAGGATATTTCTCTCTTTTGCAACCAATGAAGGGCTTCCCATGAACATTGCAAGCTCAAGCAAACATTCAGGCAATCTACTTTCCAAGGTTGCAAGTCTCTCCTTGTCCCTTTTACTTTCTTCCTTGCCTTGGCTTTCTTCATTTTCCTCTTTGCCTTTCTTCTTTGCTTACTTGCCCTTACAACAACATTGATATGTTGCTTCATTTATTCTTCTTTGGTAGAGTGGGGTTCATGCACTTGGAGAAGTTCTTTAGGGTGTTAGGTTTGAATACTAAAGCTATGATGGTATTAACCTTTTTTCCCAGTTAATATATCAATTTAATGTTTTGGTTAATATGTTCTGCATATTTAGTCCATTTATATTATGTAGTTAGATGATGAGGTGTTGTGTGACACAGTAGATCTCATCACTGGTTAAAAGACATAATATATAAATAAGGTTCGTAATTGAGATAGTTTTGGACAAACTGTCAGTTTAGGTTAGTATGTGATTCAGATAATTGGTTTGTCTAAACTAATTGAATCATATAGATATGCCCGGGGCATATTGAACTTGACCATTTAGAATGATTTGTCTTGTACTGATTTAATAGACAAATTGTTCGTAGTATTCTATCTCTTAATCCCTAGACTTGAGCGGACATGAGGATTAAACATAGTGTACTTTGATCTGCCAATGAGTGAGGTCAATTGTGGCCAATAGTCTCGGTGAGTTGGGTGCGCGTCGAAAAGAAACCATGTACCGGTGCGTCCGGGGTGATGGTGCTCCCGAGATGAGCTCGTAATGTTTATTATACTAAACCCGGCCGGTGGACTTATGTCCGGTATAGTAAAAAGGCCGAGTGGTACTAGTCTTGGAATTAAAGAAGTTAATTAATTAATTTATTAGTAAATTAATAAATTAACGAGCACTATATCTTTGATGTGGGAAGATTAAGAATAAATTAATTTAGCTGTTTCGAAAGAAATTCTGGTGTAGGATGGTAGTGCCAAAATTAATCCGTTAGTGGTATGATTAATTTTGTAGTGGGTTAATTGAATAAGTAGAATTAATTAATTAATTAATTATTCATAAGGGTTAATTAATTAATTAACAAAGTGGAATTATTTAATTAATTAATTACATCTTAAGTTTCAATTAGAATTAAGAAATCCTGGAGATTAGGAAATCTAATTGGATTTGGATTATCCTATTAGATTAGTTACCTAATTGGATTTGGAAACTAATTAATTACCTAAACCCATTAGGAAGGCCAATCCTAAACCAACTTGGGGTCTCTCTTGTAACTCTATATATAGACAAGGGACTAGCAATTAGATAACACACAATACATTAGTTTTCAAGACAAGAAAACTTAGAGAGATAAAATTCTAGAGAAAGAAAATTTGTCTCTCTCTAAGTCCGAATTTTTGAGCTTTTTTTTGCGGCTGGATTTTTCCCACAATCCCGGCGGCGCGTGAGCTTATCTCTCGGGGGTAGGTGGTGCGTGGACATCACGTGCTAGGTAGGCGGTTGCTGAATTTTTCCCGGGTTGTGTGGATTGTTCATCAATTGGTTGCTAGATAGTTGCCCACACAACGTGCAATCATAGTATTGAGTCATACAAGTGATTACCTGAGTTAACACGTTTCAAGAGGTACTTTCTATGATTTCACTTTTAGTTAGAAATTATTGTTGCGTGATAAATCGAATGAGTGCAAACCAAGATCCTGCGCAATGTTATTTCAAGCAAGGATTAGAATAGCGATTGTGCTAGAGTCTAAGCCTGGTCAACGATTTTGATTCTGGAATGTATAGCACGAAAGTGAGTTTTCGACTGGGCCCAGGCAGATAATCTTTCAGGGGTGATGTGAGTTAATCTCTTTAACTAAATTTCCCTTTTTATCATTATCACTGAACTTCTCCACTTCTTTGGTTACAAAACATCTAGGCTCTTTAGTGATTTCTTTCACTTTAGCTCCACCATCTACTTTGACACTTGAATTGGAGTTGGGTTGTTCATCTTCCTTCTTCACTATATGTTTATGCATGTCTTTCAAAAGTATGAACACCTCCTCCTCAAATGGTCTTTTCTTTAACTCCTCCGATGGTTGATCTTTCACCCTCTCCATTTGCACTAATTCCTCCCTTGCATTTTTTAACTTATCAATATTCTTTTCAATATCCTCACATCTCTCCACAAGATCTTCTTCCAATTCGTTCATATCTTTGTCAAAGGTTTTTTTTCAACTTGTCGAGTTTACCATAATCCAATTTCTCTATTTGAATATCCCAAATTTCAGCCCTCATCAAGTTATTATCCTCTTGCAATTTCGCTACTTGAGCTTCCAATTTAGCCACTTTGCCATCATGTTTGCAAGCTTTTCTCTATCTACCCTCGAGACCATTGATGATTGGCTTACTTTCTCCATTTGGGAGAAAAGCTTCTTCTCCAAGTCATCAGCAACTGTAGTCACTTCATCCAACTTGTTAACTTGGTTTTTCACTCTCTCTTCCCAAAATTCCATATTAGCATCCAAAAGCTCCTCAATAGTCATCTCATTTTTATGCACTTAAGCTTTTGGTTTGCTTCCTTATACACTCTTGCAAGCTTTTGCATCATTTTGCTCCTTATCACTTTCTGGCTTCAACACCTTAGCCAACAACAATTCATGATTCTCTTGCATCCTTGCAATTTGAGCTTTAATCTCGGCATTTTCTTTTACCACTTGAGTGAAGAAGTGATCCATCCAAAAGTCCATGTTCAACATTTTTGCTCGCAAATCCAATATCTTCAAGGTAGTGATAACATTCTCTTCTTGCCCACAATTTCTATTTGGATTATTTCGCCCCACATAAGGATGTTGTTGTCAACTATTGTTTCCTTGGTAAACTCCACTCTCGTTTTGCTCTCTTCTCACACCTTCTCCTATAAGCATGTTTCCTTCCATTTTCAATCCACAAGAACCTTGAACTTAGAAAATTACAAAAACCAAAAACCAAAAACCAAAATACCCAAGTAACAAGATAAAAAGGAAAACACTAAAATCAAAACACACAAACACCACCAAACAAAAACTCCACCTAAGAACCTAAAACACAAAAATAAAATAAAATAAAATAACCAAAAACACTCCCAATCACAAATATATACAATAGACTCTCAAAATTATTCAAGCCGGCCTCCCCGGCAACGCCGTCAATTTTGACGTGATCCGGTTTGTCGCAAGCTGTGTCAAAGGATATTTATAAACCAAAAATAAAACAAATTAGAACCCAAAGAATCCTAATATGTAGTACTTAAGGGTCGAACCCAAGGGAGGCATGGAATAAGTATTGAGAATCTAGAAAGCACACAAATAGTGAGAAAGAGTGTAAATTATGAAAGTAAATATGAAAACTAATAAGCAAGCAACTAATCAAACTAAGGAAATAAGGTGAAAACTTAATAACTAAGACTTGGGTATGTTTCTTGATCCTCTTATGGTATCTTGATATTGTGGGTGCAATTAAAGTGATTATCTAGGTCATGGGAGTCAATTGGGGAATTTGTTCATACCTAAACTTATCAATTAAGCAATCAACCTTTTAAGAATCAATTCTCTAATATACTAATTTTGCAAGATTCACCCAACCCATTAATTATATTTACAAATATCACAAATGTGGTCTAAGGATCCCCATGTCACCTCATGAACCTTATCCCAATCATGTTAAATACAAGAGCTAACCCAATTTGGGATCAATTTAAGATAATAAGTTACATTGAATCCAATTACCAATATAATTCAACTGAAATCAACAATACAATCAATGCCCATGAACTAAATAACAATTCAATAGCATAATAAAGTACAATATCAATCACCCATAAGATTCACAATCACAAACCCAAGAGAAAACTAATGAAACATAATTAAGGAAAGAGAAAATAGCAAATCAAACCCAAATGAAGTGAACATGGTATGATATTAAAGTAGCTTCTTCACCAAACGCTTGAGTTAGAGATCAATTCTCATCCAATTTGCAAATACCTATGCTAAAGAATGTATTCTAGAGAGAGAATTATAAAATTAGGAAAAGTAGTGACTAAATTATGTAGATTTCTGTTAAATCTACCCTTGGAGGCCTATTTATACTTGTTTTTAGGGTTACAAGTCATGGGGGCACTTTGGAAAAAGTTTAGAAAGGTTTGGGGGTAAAATAGGAACAAGGGATAAGTTTCCCATAAGTTGCAACAGGCCTGTGGGCGTTCATCAGGCGCTGGTGCCTGGTGGACACCACCAAGTCGCCAGGTGGTCGTCACCAGGCCGCTATGAGGTAGCTAGCTAGCGGTCTCACTGCTGCCATTTTTTTCACCAACTCTATTTTTTCTTTCTTTTTCCGTCTTGCTCCTTTTGTGTTTGTTTTAGCTTTGTTTTTTTTTCCAAAACTCTTCAAATAACTTCAAAAGTCTTAAAGTCTTATCCAAAATCTCCAATATTCCTTCTTACTACAAAATCATACAAATCCAACTATAAGTGCATTGAAAGCTCATAAAAGATGTCGTATTCATTGAAAATCAACTAAAAGTAAGCTAAACGTGCATGGTTTTGGGTAATAAAAAGGTATATTTTGGAGTCACGTCAGAGATTAATGAACTAGGTTCTTCTCGAACGAATGTGGGCTAACGTAAACATCCACACTATTGTGGCTTGCGTGAATCTCGGTAGACGAGATGTTGGTGGATTCAATTAAATTATATTTTTTTGAGGAAGTCAATATTTTCGAATTACGTTAGCTTATTTTCTGAAACATTTTTCTTTTTATTTAATTTTTAGTTATCGATATTGCGTTTAATCCATTAGTTGTTATACTTAAAGAGAACAAACTCGCCGGTCCAAATTATATTGATTGGAAACATAATTTGGATATTGTCCTGACGGCTGAGCAGTACAAATTCGTGCTCACTGAGGTATGCCCAGATACGCCTAATGACGAGTCGACTGATGAGGAAAGGGAAGCCTATCAGAGGTAGAGAAAGGCTGATGAGATGGAGCGGTGTTACATTCTAGCTTCTATGTCGAATGTTCTGCAACATCAACATCAGTCAATGATCTCTATTTTTGAGATGATGGCAAACATGAGGCAAATGTTTGGTCACCAAAGTCGGGCAGTTAGACAAGTGACTATGAGAAAACTTATGACTAGCAAAATGGCTGAGGGCACTCATGTGAGGGATCACGTCATTGAGATGATTAGTAATATCAATGAGATAGAGGTATTGGAAGGCGAAATTGATGTTGAAACGCAGGTCGATATCGTCCTCCAGAGCTTGCCTCAAAGCGTTAAGCAGTTTCGGTTGAACTATAACATGAATAAGAGAGTGTATACGTTATCCGAGCTCTTAGCTGAGTTGGTATTGGTAGAAGGTCTTTTTCAAGAGAATAAATAAGCCTTAGTCACAGTTAAAGCTTCGAGATATTCTTCTTGGCCCAAAGCTGGAAAGAAGAAGAGGAAGCTCAAGGCAAAGGCTACTAATCATGCGCCTAAGCCTGATATCATGAAGAAGAAGAAGCCAAAAGACAAGTGCTTCAACTGCAGTAAGATGGGACATTGGAAGGTGGACTGTCCAAAGAAATGTACAACTATTTCTGTCTTATTTACTGGGACATGTTTAGCGGTGATTCCCATAGATACCTGGTGTGTGGATTTATGAACCATTGATCATGTTAGTAATTCTTTGCAGGGGTTTTAAGTAACCCGAAAGCTTAAAAAAGGCGAGATAGAAGTCTACTTGGGCGACACTACGAAAGTGTCAGTTGTTGCAGTGGGAGAAGTAGAGCTGAATTTTCGAAATTCTAGAGTAGTTTTAAAGAATTGTCTTTATGTTCCTAGTTTTATAAATAATTTAATTTCAGTTTCTAAACTTTTGAATGATGGTTATAAGTTTATTTTTTCTGATGAATTTGTGTTTGTTAGAAAGGATGAGAAACTTATTTGTTCTGGTTCATTAGTTGACAATTTGTTTCTTTTAAACCAACTTCTCCTGTTAATCATGCAACAGCAATTCATACATCATTAAACCATAATAAGATAAAAGAACCTTCTGAGATGAACTAGACATATTTTTGGCACCTTAGCTTAGGTCACATTAACCTTAGTAGGATTCAGAAGTTGGTAGCCGATGGACCTCTAGGTTCGTTGGAAGTAAATAACTACTCGACCTGCGAATCCTACTTGGAAGGTATGATGACTAAGAGGCCTTTTAAGGCGAAGGGGTATATGGCCAAAGAGGTGTTATAATTGGTTCATTCTAACTTGTGTGGACCTATGTCAATTCAAGCAAGAGGTGGTTTCGAGTATTTTGTGACTTTCACAGATGACTACTCGAAATACGGGTACATTTACTTGATGTGCCACAAGTTTGAATGCTTTGATAAGTTCAAGGAGTATCGGACAGATGTGGAGAAACATCATGGTAAAAAATCAAAACACTGCCACCAGATCGTGGTAACGAATATCTTGCAGGTGAATTTAGGACATACTTGTTAGATGCGGGAATTCAATCCCAGTTGTCTGCACCTGGCACACCCCAGCAGAACAGTGTAGCAGAAATGAGGAATAGAACTCTGATGGAAATGGTTAGATCAATGATGAGTTATAGTGAGTTGCCTAATTCATTTTGGGGTTTTGCTTTAGAAACAACATCTTACATTCTGAATCTTGTACCATCTAAATCCGTGCCTACAACCCCTTCAGAGCTGTGAACGGGGCGCAAGCGTAGTCTAAGACATCTCAGAATCTGGGGTTATCCAGCACATATGCTTCAGGTAGATGCGGGTAAGTTAAATTCAAGAATAGACGTAAGAATGTTTGTTAAGATACCCCAGAGGAACGAAATGTGGTTTATTTTATAGTCCTAAAGATCAGAAGGTGATAGTTAGCACTAACGCCAGATTCTTGGAAAAAGATTATATTATGGATCACAATCCCAGTAGTAAGATCATACTAGAGAAACTTAGGGGACAGCCCACAACTTCTGTTACCACCAGTATAAGTAGATAAACCACAATATACAACACAACTTGTTACAAGTGTTGCGCCTTTGCATGTAGTACCTTGTCACAATGTGAGGGTTGTGAGATAGCCCGAGAGGTTCATGTTCTTGGGAGAATCTACAGATCTCGTCCCTGGAGAGAACGTCGCTGACCCAGTCAACTACAATGAGGCACTTCGAGATAAAGATACAGATTCTTGGCAAAAAACGATGTTGTCTGAGACGGGGTTAATGGACTCTAATCAGCTCTGGGAGCTTGTAGACTTGCCTGATGGTTTTCGACTAATTGGGTGCAAGTGGGTCTACAAATGCAAGAGAGGACCCGATACAAAGGTGGAAACCTTTAAAGCTAGGCTTGTAGCAAAGGGGTATACTCAGAAAGAGGGAATTGATTATGAAGAAACCTTCTCCCCGGTAGTTATGCCTAAGTCGATCCGGATTCTCTTAGGCACAGCTCTCAAATGGGCTTAGGGAGAGCTATGGGCTTTCACAGTTTGGCTTTTAACTCTTTAACCCAATTTTCAACCTTTATTATGGGTTTAGATCGTCATCTACGTTAACTTAAGGGATTTATCTTCCCTTATCCTCGAGATGCTAATGAGCTTGGGCCTAAAGCTTTATAAATGAGCCTGGGTCTGTTGGACTTCGGACTCGATCAGCAACTTTAAAACTTCTTCAACTTTCTTCATTTTAGATCTTTTCATTGGTCCAATTTCGTCTACTAATGGATCTTTTTTGTAGAAATTAGAGTCTACAGTAGTTGGATTTCCCTGAAGTTTACGCAAGGAGGGGGTGCCTCCCATGGGGGTTTGCGCATGACTTGTGGGAGAATGAGAAGTGGCTCTAGCTGCTTCTTCCTTTGGTGGATGATCATTTATTCTAATGTCCTCATCATATTGTTAGCCTACTTTTGATATATTTTAGGTCCATATATGTATAAATGGTGAATTTATGGTTTTGATTGTGTTAATTCAGGTAGTTTACTGAAGAGGTGAAGCTTAAAGAAAAACACACTAAGGACAAAACTTCGAGAGCCGTAGTTGAAGATATAAAGGAAGAAGTTCAGCAATCAGATGAAGTCCAGTACACTCGAGCTTCACCTTGACGTGAGCTACATGATGTCCAGTCTGTTCTATCATCTGGTGGGCATGAGCAGGTGACTTCCAAACCACTTCAGCTTCACATGGACGTGACTTGGACAAGACAGAGATAACGTTAAGTGTGCGCTAGCTCCAACTAGATGTGAGTGGATAACATCCCACTCATACCAACTCCATCTGGATGTGACTTCAATGACATTCAGCAGATTCCAGTGCCAAGCAGAAGTGAGTGAGGCAACGTCACATGCACTTCAAATCTTCCTAGACATGAGGTAGCTGACGTCCAGTGCACGCTAGCCCCATGAGGACATGACAGAGGCAATGTCCATATGGCACCAATGCCATATGGACGTGAGGAGGGTGGCGCGTTAGGGCCAACACCAAGGGACGTCAAGACCACCATGAAACCAACTTCAAGCTCACGCCAGTGCCAATGAACGTCAGTTATCCACCGAATCTGAAAAGCTAATTTTGGGATTAATTCTGACTTACGAAATGACTTTTGTGTAATGGCGAAAAAGGATATCCTAATTCTTTTTTTCTTTATTCTTTGTGTATAATACTGGAGGGCAGTGTCCCTTATGAAGATTCGGATTTTGGTAGATATTTTCTAAAATTTAGTTATAGAGAGAGGAAGTAGCTTAGAGTAGCTTTTTAACTCTACTTTCTTCTTAGCTAGAACCCATGAGATTCTAAGTTTTTCTAAGGGATTTTTACCCCTCTAATGGAATAGATGAGGTGGAAATTCCATGTACATTGATGGATCTAATCTATTTTATGGTTAAAATTCATTCTTTTCTCACTTTAGTTTATTGGTTATGCTATTATTATTTCATTTTCAAGAAGAACTACTCATTTCCGTCTAAATTGTGGGTTTGTGGAATTTATGCCACGAGTTGTGATAGATCTATCTTTTACATGGGTTTTCTATTGTGTGTTTTGGGTTAAGTTTATCGCCCATTTATTGTTAATTAACTTCGTGGATCTAGTTATGGGTGTTGCAAATTGATAACTATTATTTCATGGGTTGTTAAGATTGTTGCTATAATGGATGAAAACAGGGTTTTGTGAAGGGATCTTGGTTAATCCGCGAGTGATTAGTGCCTTTTCCTGGTAATTAACTACCCAAGTAGTCTTGGTTAGTGATGAGTCCAAGAATATAGGGTGATAAATGCTAGTGTGAATACTGAAAGCTTGGCTTGTATGAACATTATTTTCCAGTTATATCGATGAGAATGTTTTAGTTAAATTATTCATGTTTATATTTATTTATGAGCCCCATTATATCATATGACTAGATGATGAGGTGTTTGGTATGACACAATAGATCTCATTATTGGTGATGAGCTTGAAATTAATGGTTAGATTTCGTGTGAATTTAAGGCAAATGAGATGGATTGTATGGTCTAATGGACTGTTTTTGGCATGCAGGAAAGGCTGGTTCGGTTGGAGCAAAATAGGCATTTTTGGGTAATTTTTGATAAAAGTTAGAAGTTGAGAAGAAGGATATCAAGTTAGGCTAGATTGAAGAAATTTTGAAGGGAAAGAAATATCAAAGTGGGCTTTCTATTTAAGACCCATTATTTTTTAATTGACACAATTTAATTAATGTCCAAAACCAATTAGGAAATTTAGAATTATTTCTATGGTGGGCGGCCGGTTTAAGGTAGTATATATATGGGACTTAATTTACCTTGCAAGGATGCTTTGGCCAGAAGATTTGCGGGACGCAGCTTTGTTCAGTTTCTTCGGCTACTACTACTAGTATTAGTACTTTTCTTTATTTTTTCTTTTAATTAATGAAGTACTATTTTTATATTATGATTTGTTTTTCAATTATGTGTAACTAATTCCTTAATTTAGTTAAAGGAATTTAACACCTTGATGCCGATTAAATTGTGAGGTCTAATTGTGTTTTAATACCAGTTAATTTATGATTATTTATTTATTCTCTCGATTTGTATTGTGGACTATTTGGCATTAGTTGAATCACTGATAGCATTCAGATTTTCCTAGGTAGTCTAATTTGCTTGAATATACAAGGTTCGGTATTCCTAAGAGTTTCAATTTAATTAATCACGTGTAGGTTAGTTGTTTTGAATAGAATAAATAATCAAATTGCAATTGAACAAGGTTTGCTTAATTGTTATTTGAATTGGGTCATTGACTATCAAAATCTGGTTCCTAGGAAGTTCCTGGACTGATTATTTGATTATAGATGCAATTAACGGAGGTTCCTTAGTTGTTGGTGCTAAATTCATAGGATTGAATTGTTAGGAGGTTCGAACAATGATAACCAATATAGTCATAACTTAATTGGGTAAATTCTTGCATCGATGATCAATTTGTCGCATCGAGGTGGAAACAATTCCTTTGACTAGAACTTTATTCCTATATTTGATTTCATCAATTTATTTTTCTTCTTTCATTTATTTAAATTGAATTTTGATAATTAGTCATAATTTAAAAACCCCCATTTTTGGTTACATGATTTTAACTAAATTAATTTCACTTCGATGTTCCCTGTAGAGACAATCCTACTCATTACTGTGCTACGAAAAATCTTTTCAAGTAGGTTTTTATTTTTGATTGGTTTGACACCCATAAAATTTTGGCGCCATTGCCGGGGAACACGGTGTAGTGTTTTGATTTTTAGTTAGAAGTTTGGTTGTTTTGTTCTTTTTTATGTTCGCTCTTCTCGTGCATGCAAATTCGTTTTTGATCCAGGGATAGAAAAGACTGAAAAGAGGAACACGAAAGAAAAGAAGCAAAGAGACCAACAGCCTGAGTCCCCATCTGCGTCTCAAACGGTTAATAAAGAAGAAGAAATCGAGATCCCCGAAGAGGAAGAAGATCTTATTGATGAACCAATGGCAAACAAGACTTTAAGGGAGTTGGCAACTACAAACGTTAACCAGCAGTTTTTATGCATTTCTTTTCCTGACGATACTCCTAGATTTGAATTAAAATCTATTACAATACACTTATTGCCTAAATTATTTGGTGCAACAGGTGAAGACCCCCACAAGCATCTGATGGAGTTCCACCTCGTGTGTTCAGCAGAAAGCTATCAGGATGTCACTGAAGAGTATTTCAAACTTCGCGCTTTTCCATTGTCCCTAGAAGACAAAGCGAAACATTGGCTCTTTAGGTTACTAGCTAGCTCAATCACTACCTGGAATGAGCTTAAGAAGTTATTCTTGGAAAATATTTTCCCGCATCTCGTGCCTCCTGTTGGAGTTGAAAACATAAGCTATGCTTGTATTGTACATTTTCTCAGTTAATATTCGATTAATGTTTTGGTTATATTTTGCTGTGCATTATTTGTCCATTTATATTCTGTAGTTAGATGATGAGGTGTCTTGTGTGACACAGTAGATCTCTTCATTAGTTAAAAGACATAATATATAAATGAGGTTCGTAACCGAGACAACTTTGGACAAACTGTCGGTTTAGGTTATTATGTGATTCGGATAATTGGTTTGTCTAAACTAATTGAATCATATAGATATGCCCGGGGCATATTGAACTTAACCATTTAGAATGATTTGTCTTATACTGATTTAATAGACAAATCGTTCTTAGTATTCTATCTCTTAATCCCTAGACTTGAGCTGGCATGAGGATTAGATATAGTGTACTTTGATCTGCCAATGGGTGAGGTCCATTGTGGCCAATAGTCTCGGTAGGTTGGGTGCGCGTGTTTAGTTGCTTGGTGTGTTGCTGCTTGTCGAAAGGAAATCATGTACCGGTGCGTTCGGGGTGATGGTGCTCCCGAGATAAGCTCGTTATGTTTACTATACTAAACGCAACTGGTGGACTCATGTCCGGTATAGTAAAAAGGTCGAGTGGTACTAGTCTTAGAATTAAAGAAGTTAATTAATTAATTTATCAGTAAATTAATAAATTAACGAGCACTATATCTTTGATGTGGGGAGATTAAGAATAAATTAATTAAGTTATTCCGGAAGCAATTCTGGTGTAGGATGGTAGTGCCATAATTAATTCGTTAGTGGTACAATTAATTATGTATTGGGTTATTGACAAATGTAGATTTAATTAATTAAGTAATTAATTAATCCTTGTGTCAGTTGGTTGTGAATCATACAAGGAATTGGATTGAGGATAAGTGGATCCCTGTATCAGTTGGTTGTGAATCATACCAGGAACTTGATTGGAATAAGTGAATCCCTGTATCAGTTGGATGTGTATCAGTCTAGGAACAGGATTGAAGGAAACAGAAACCCAGTAGGAAGGCCAATCCTAAGCCAACTTGGGGTCTCTCTTGTAACTCTATATATAGAAAAGGGATTAGCTATTACACAATATACAATTCATAAGTTTTCAAGACAAGAAAACTTAGAGAGTGAAAATTCTAGAGAGAGAAAAATTCTCTCTATAAATATCGGATTTCCCAAGCTTCTTAGCTGGCCAATTTTTTTCCAAATTTTGGCAGCATCGTGTGAAGCTTTCTCTCTCTTCCGGCAACACGTGGATTGTACGTGCCAGGTGCGGTGGTGCTGGAATTTTTTCGGCAGGTGGATTGTGGTGATTAGCTGATCAATTGTTCGTTGGATAATTCCCACACAATATACGAACAAAGTCTTGAGACATACAAGAGAATCACCTGAGTAAACGCTTCAATAGACAATTCTTATTCTTCCTCTTTTAATTAAGAATTTATTTGTTGCGTGATAAATCGAATAAGTACATACCATGATCCTGCGCAATGTTATTTCAAGCGAGGGTTGAAATAGTGATTGTGCTAGCATCTAGTCTTGGCTAGAGATTCCGATTCTGGAATGCATAGCATGAAAGTGAGTTTCTGGCTAGGCCCGGGCAGATAATCTTTCAATATTAGAAAGGATATATATGGTATTCATCAGTTTAGTGGCAAGAGTCTGAGTATTGGGAGAGATTTAGTGATCTGTGTAGGAGCTAGCCCCAACATCAGATTCCTGAGCAGCTATTAATCCAGTATTTTTATGAAGGCTTATCTAAGTTAGACAAAGACAGAGTCGATTCAGCAAGTGGAGGAGCACTCATGAACAAGACTCCTATAGAGGCACTTAGATTGATTTCTGTAATGGCTGAGACCTCACAATAGTTCTATAAGATAGCAGAATCTACCACCAAAATAGTAAATGAGGTTAGTGTTTCGAGTATGGAAAGTAAAATTGAGCAATTAACGGACTTGGTGTGTCAGCTAGCTGTAGGACAACTGTAGGCATTTAGGGTATGTGGGATATGCTCAATTCAAGGACACACCTCGAATGACTGTCCAGTTATGCAAGAAGGTGCACATGTGAATGCTATAGGTGGATTCCCAAGTGAAACCTAAAGAAGGTATGACCCGTACTCTAATACTTACAATCCAGGACTGAGGGATCACCCCAATTTTAGTTATAAGCAGCCCGATTTCCAGCCACAACCACAGCCTCCTATGAGGAATTCAGTTCCTACACAAGCAAGTACTTTAGGTATGTCTGTGGAAGATATGTTTAAAAGTTTAACAGTTATGGTGCAAGGAATTGTTGAGAGGGAACAAGCACGTGAGCACCAGGCACAAGCAACAATAAAGAGTTTGGAGAAACAGGTCTTTTAATTAGCCTCTCAGATACACCAAAGGGAAAAATAAAGTGGGAAGCTCCCTTCTCAACCAGGAACTAGTTCCATAGAGAATGTCAGTGCTATGACCTTAAGAAGTGGGAAAGAGTTGCCAGAACCCCAAAGTCAGACTCAAGCAGTCCAAGAATCTTCACATAAATTTGATAAAGAAGGGGACGATGAAAAAGTGAAAAAAAATAAGGTAAATCCTGAGCCTACTAAAATTAAATATGAATTTGTAATACCCCCACATTTTCCTGGTAGGTTGGCACAACCGAAGAAAGAGTACAGGGATCAAGAGGTTTTAGAAGTATTCTGCAAGGTGGCCATCAACATTCTGTTGATAGATGTAATTGGTCAAATTCTTAAATATGCCAAATTTTTGAAGTCACTACTGGCCATGAAAAAGATACCTGAAGGCAAGGTGTTTTTGAATGAGAATGTCTCTTAGGTAATTTAACGGAAACTACCTCAAAAATGTGTTAATCCTTGTATATTCTCTATTTCTTGTGTCATTGGATCCCAGGTAATAAAAGCTGCTATGCTAGAATTAGGAGCATCTATCAATGTCATGTTATTGTCCCTTTTTAATAAGCTAAAAATTGGAGCTCTCAAGGATACCAATGTCATAGTCCAATTGGCTAATAATTCAGTAATTTATCCTGAATGGGTAGTGGAGGATGTTTTGGTTAAATGTGGTACATTGATTTTTCCAGCTGATTTTTACATCCTTGACATGAATGATGAACGTGTTCCTAACTCAAATATTCTCTTGTTGGGTAGAGCATTCATGAAAATGGCTAAAACAAAGATTAATGTTGACTTGAGTACTTTTACTTTTGAAGTTGATGGTGAGAAAGTTAAATTGAATATGTATAAGGCTATGAAACACCCCCGAGTTCTGAAAATTTTTTTGAAGATAACCTAGTCCATACCATTGTGCAAGAGGATATAGAAAATAAGTTAATGCTTGATGAGTTAGATTGTGTGTTACAACATTGCATACAGGAAAATGATACCCACAAAGAATTGAGCGAACGCATTATTGAAGCAATAACGGCACTTCATGCCAGTCTTAAAATGCGAACCAGGTTTGCTAGTCAATGTTTAGCATTGCCTATTAACACTGATAAGATTCTACCTTCTTTGGTACAGGCACCTAAGTTGAATTTGTTACCCAATCGTCTCAAATATCTTCTGTTAGAGCCTGAATCAAAACCGGTAAGAGATTATTACTTCCCTCATTCTTTTATTGACAAACTATTGGAACAGTTAACAGTTAAACAATTCAACATGAATGCTAAAGAAGTGGGGTTCGAAAAGAAGTTACAACTGCAAGAGTTGGAAGAAATTCGAGTAGAAACTTATGACAACTTTTAGCTGTCCACGGAGGTAACTAAAATCATTCATGATGATCTGCTACGTAGGAAGGAATGTGAGGTTGGGCAGAAGATATCTCTTTCAAATTGCATATAGAAATTAATGCCTGGTAAGTTCAAATCAAGATGGCATAGACCCTATATTGAGGTAAGTATTTCTTCTTCTGGTATGGTTAAAATTAAAGGTTTAGAGTCCGAAAAAATATTGGTTATGAATGGTCATTGACTCAAATCTTTTCTTGTGAATGTTAGCACTACTTCTGATAATGACATTCGTTTATTTCTACTTATTTATGAGGAGTAATCAGAAGTAGGACTGTGTCTAGCCAAAGACATTAAAGAAAGGCGCTTATTGGGAGGCAACCCAATTTTCATGTTTTGAAGTTGTTTTGTTGATTTAATTGCTTTTAAGGTGATTTTTGGTAGGTGTTAGTGAGTAAAAATTAAAGGAACTCCAGTAAAGAAAGTTTCCCGCGACATGCCCAGGTCGAATTTATTCGATTGTTTGGGATGGCTGGACAGTAGAGAAACTTTCCCCCAACATGCCCATGTCAAATTAATTCGAGTATTTTGGACGGATGGGCAGTAGATAAAGTTGCTCGCGACATGCCCATGTCAAAAAAAAAAAAATTCTTTTCTAGTTTTTTTTACTTAGGGTTTCTTTCTTTTTCTTCCTTAGGCCATCCAGCAGCCACGCATAACTCTTTTTGCTCTTGACCGTTTGTAAGCCTCTTACTCCATTACCCACCACCTGACCTAACACTAGCAACATCGGTGGCCCAACCCTTCACCCCACCCACTTTCCACCACCCTCATCCACTGCCCAGCGTCGATAGTTTGGCCGCGAGTCGCACCATCTAAAGTCGTGACCGACCACCAGCAGTGAGGACACAAGCCCTAATTTTCTCCCTTCATTTTTGTTTGTGAATTTCTTTAGTTTAGGGGACTATTTGAGTTGGGTGCTAACTTTTTAATTCCTTTTTGCAATTGATTAATGGTGAGAATGCAGGCTAAGGCCAAGAGGCCCCATTAGAGGAGGAACGATTAGCTCAATGGCCTTCAAAAAAATAATTCAAGAAATGAACTCCAATCTCCATGCTTTTTGCGCACATGTGGGCTTGAAACCACCAATTCCTCCACCATAGAGGAGCTTCTCTTCCCCTTACTAGCTTTTGTTTTTTTTTGTTTTTATTATGTCTTGGTGGTGTTTGTTTTTGCGATCTTGTTTATGCCCTATTTTATACATTGGGGACAATGTAGAGTTTTAGTGTGGGGGGATTGTTTGTTATGATTATTTCTTTTAGGGATGATTTTTGTGTTTTATTGTGTTTAGAGTCTAGGTGTGGGGGAGAAGTTATATGTTATAGGTTTTGTGTTGGAAAATCGATATGCAATGTGTGATTTGGGTAAGGTGAGGATGAATGTTGGAAATAATCGTAGTATTATGTTTTGAATGACTATAACTTTTCCTTATAATAACTCAAATGATGATGCTTGTGTGAGTGACGCCCAAAAAGCTAGATAAAGTGAGATTTTGAGTTTTAATGAGCAACAATTTTTTGTTCTCAATTGTTTTTCTTTAGAGTGTTTCACACATAGTTTGCATATTCTAGAACTTTCTTTGTTATGCATGTTACCATTGCTTGTGAATTCGATGTACAAAGATGATAAAGGCATTAGGATAAACCAATTTTGGCTTGCTTTAAAATCCAACCTTCTATCTTACCATTAGTTAACCTCTTTGAAGCTTGGATCCTATTCTTTGATTGTAAAGCCATTTAAATAAAACCTAGGCCTGTGTTTAGCTTGCTTTTTCTGCATAGTTCTTAGAAGGAGTTTATACTTGATTGTTGACCTTAGTTTGTGGTATAAAGGCGGACATTGCAAGGTAATAGTAGCTCATAAAGAAATAAGTGTGCTCTGTAATGTAAAGATGCTTATGGATGAAATAAAGGCACAAGGGTTGTTGAGAAAAAAAAATGAAAATGAAAGAAGAAAAAAAATGAAAAGAAGCCAATATAAACAAATTCCAATGAATTTGGCTAGAAAAAGAAAAAAAAAAAGAAAAAGAAAGGAAGTGAAGGAAGAGTTAGGTTGAAAATCTTATGGGTTACTATTGTCTTGCATGGGACATCCTTGGTAAGATGTTGAAAGGTTGACAAGTAAGTATGTGCTTTCTTCGTAACTATAGCCTATGTTTTATCTTTTGTTTATCTCACCTAGTCCTGAGTCCTATTATAACCCTTGACAAAGACCTTTTGATTTGTATGTTGGATTCATTTGAGTGATAGTAATGTGATATATTTGCAAGCTTATGGTAAGAACATTCTATGTGATGAATTTGAGTGATTATATCTTTTAAACACTTTTGAGTGCATGAGAGAATTACTTGAGAGGTGGATGTCATTCTTGTGTTTTGTTTGAGTTTGGAGAATTATGAGGAATTTGGTATAGTCATTGCAAATGCATGGTACTATAAAAAGTTTTCTATGTGGATTGCAAGTCTTGCTTGGTTGTATATTGCATATTGAGGATCCGTATGTTTGCTTGTTTGTTTCTTTTTCTTGTTGAGTGTTGAGTCATGCTTGGGGACAAACATAGTTTAGGTGTGGGGGATTTGATGAGCTTGAAATTAATGGTTAGATTTCGTGCGAATCTAAGGCAAATGAGATGGATTGTATGGTCTAATGGACTGTTTTTGGCATACAGGAAAGGCGGGTTCGGTTGGAGCAAAATAGGCATTTTTGGGTAATTTTTGGAAGAAGTTGAAAGTTGAGAAGAAGGATATCAAGGTGGGTTGGATTGAAGAAATTGTGAAGGGAAAGAAATATCAAAGTGGGCTTGCTATTTAAGACCCATTATTTTAATTGACACTATTTAACTACGGGTAGTGTTATATCGCGCTCATATTTTTGTTATTGGACGCCCCCTTTTTTTTCAAAAAAAAACCCTTTATTTTGTTAAGTATCGCCCCCTTAATTCTTATTTTTCGCCCCCTTAATGTTTATCTTCCGCCCCTCCTATTATTACCTAATTGCACTTAATTAATTTATAAAAAATTTTATAAGTCTCTTTTTAATCTATTAAAAATTTATAAAAATTATGATTAAAGTAGCATATATGAGCGAAATTATAAATAAGATTTTTTTGGTATTTTTAGTAAATTGATTAAGGGTATTTAGGTAATTTAATATATTTTTATATTTAAATATTATGGTTGGTATTTCTTAATTTGTCATGGATAATTTAGGTATAAAAAGGGTGCGAAATAATAATTAGGAAATAGGCCTTCACATGGAATTTTTTACCAAATTAATCCCCAAAATAAATTTGTGGACAAAAAAATAAAAAAAATGGGAAGGTGTGGCCTAAAAGAGGCCTTTCGGATTTTGAAAATCCGAAATAAGACAAAATCAGATTTTAGAAATCCGAATTCATCAACTTTTGGATTTTGAAAATTCGAAATATCAATAACCCTAATTAAATTAAAAATTAATAAGGGAGATTAATTAGATTAATTAAATTCGGATTTCAAAAATCCGAATCATTTAGGGAAATTTTTTTTTGAAAAGAATAATGAAATTGAAATTTTTTTGTGTAAATTAATAAATGGAATTAAAACGATTCGGATTTCGAAAATCTGAATTTTAAGAATTCGAATTTTTTTCACAAAGACAGCCAACCACGTCTCAGAACAACATGCACTACGTCAAAAACAACTAGGACCACGTCCAGAAACGTCTACATCCATGCATGTGAATTTAAGCTATTTTTTTCACAAAAAAAGTCCACCACGTCAAAAATAACTAGCACCACGTCAAAAAAAACTAGCACCACTTCCAGATTCATTTGAATTTAAATTGATTTTTTCAACAAAGAAAGTCCACCACGTCTCATAACAAAATGCACCACATTAAAAACAACTAGGACCACGTCCAGAAACGTATACATCCATGCATGTGAATTTAAGCTATTTTTTTCACAAAGACATTCCACCGCATCTCAGAACAACAAGAACCACGTCAAAAAAAACTAGCACCACTTCCAGAAACGTCTACATCCATTCATTTGAATTTAAACTGATTTTTTCAACAAAGACAGTCCACCACGTCAAAAACAACTAGCACCACGTCCAGAAACGTCTACATCCATGCAATTGAATTTAAACGGATTTTTTTCAACAAAAAAAGTCCACCACGTCTCAGAACAAAATGCACCACGTCAAAAATAACTAGGACCACGTCTAGAAACGTCTACATCCATGCATGTGAATTTAATCTATTTTTTTCACAAAGACAGTCAACCACGTCTCAGAACAACAAGAAGCACGTAAAAAAAAACTAGCATCACGTCCAGAAATGTCTACATCCATTCATTTGAATTTAAACTGATTTTTTGAACGAAGACAGTCCACCACGTATCAGAACAACGTGCACCACGTCACAAATCCGAATTAGCCCATGGATTGAACTACTGCTATCGAGCAGTAGCTAAAATCCTATTTCGGATTTTCAAAATCCAAAACCGGATTGAGCTACTGCTCTTAGGCAGTAGCTAAAATCATGTTTCGGATATTCAAAATCCGAATGAGGATTTCTTTTTTTTTCTTTTAAAAAAAATATTTAATTCGGATTTCACAATCCAAATTATTTAATTAATTCGAATTTGTGAAATCCGAATTAAGGTAATTTGGATAACGAAAATTTTATCCGAATTAAATTTAATTCGGATTTTGAATATCCGAATTCAATTATAATCTAAATTAAAAAAAAATTGTATTATGAGACTCTTCACCAAAACGAACTACAACATCACAATTCTACCTATTCGTATACCAAACCATCAATAACTCATCCAAACACCAATAGGAACTTGAAAATCACAATTCTACATATTACATAAAACTAAAAAATACTAATTCAACAAAACATCAAAAGATACATCAAATCTACCAAGCCTTGTTTGATCTGCTCTGGGATGCGAGACGGGACACCTTCTGGCTTCATGTGATCAACTTCCACACCTCGTGCATTCACCTCGACGTCGTCTTCCACCGCGATCCATTTGTATTGTGAATCTCCACTTCTGTCTCCCTCCAGGCGGTGCATTGTGAACGATGAGCCTTTTATAGTCGATATTCAACTTCCAGTCAATGTCTCTTTGCCAACATTTCCTCGGCAGGATTGGGACGAAATTGCCATGCCCGAATTGCCTCTTCCAGTTTTGAGTCGTAAGAAAGTCATCCACTAGATTGGATGGATTACCACCAAGAGACCGACACACCGCCAAGGCATGTGAGCATAGAAACCTATAGGTTTGCCACTTCTGACAAGTACATGTGCGCGACTGATAATCAACAGCGTGTATGTTTCCTTCTTTGCATCGTAACTCACAAATGTACTAACCCTGAAGATTTTATTCGTCCAGTCATAAGGTTCAACCTGATGGCCTCTAGCTCGTATCTCGTAATCCTTGAATATGTCCCATAAAAGTGGAGAAAATTGGGTGTTGCATTTACGAGACTTTTCATTTTCCTGGCGGAATATTTCTTTAGTTTTCTGGAATGTCAACTCAATGATTGCTCGAATAGGTAGAGCGCGTACGCCTTTCAGTGTACTATTGTAACTTTCTGACATATTCGTCGTTAGGTTACCCCAGCGATGGAATCCATCTTGTGTAAGACTCCATTTATCAGCACCGATATCCTGCAAATACGGAAAGGCGTCCTGACTATATTCGTACAACTCCGCACCTACTCTATCAACCTTCCGAGGTTGACAGTATGAGCCCATTTCCCAACACAGACTATTCAATCTATTACCGCGACAATGCGTCAGTAGATTGCTTCGAACGTGTCTCAGACAAAATCTATTGTGACCTGTAACACCTTCTTCCCATTCCTCCAAGTCTCTAAATGCGGCGAGCAACCCTGCATTTCGATTTGATAGCACAACGTCGCACACTGAGCAAAGACATGAAGAATGAGGTTTCTAATGAAAAAGTTCCAACTCTCAGTGGATTTTTCGTCAACTAATGCATACGCCAGTGGAAGAAGTCGACGTGTTGCGGTAACTGTAATGGCAACAAGCAACTTCCCCTTATATCCACCCACAAATGTGTACAGTCTATACTAACCATAGGTGGACAAAATATCAAAAACGTACGTCGGGCTGGAGCGAAAGCCCAAAACAAATATTTGAAATTCCTCTAAGATTTGGACAATGCACGCTCCCCTCCCTGAAATTCCCATTCTACAATCGTCCCTGGATTCGACGATTTTAATGCTTCAACAAACCTACATAAATAAACCATTAACACAATCATCAAAATTTAACAATAAACTTACCTTGGTAACTCAACAAAAATAAACCATTAACAAATCATCCCTTGACATTCTAAGATTAACGCATACAGTATGATCCGAATTTGGACGGTTATCAAAATCAAACGTAGATGTCCAATAAAAATTAAAAATATACGGACCATTAAATGGCATTATACCTGTCAATCATAAAAATGTCATTATATCAATTAATTGTCAATTTTCATCACCAAAAATTTTTTTAATCAAATTTATAAACCACAATTCATTAAACAACCAACAACATTATAAACAATCCACAACATTACGATTTTAATTATAATTTCATTACCACTTATGACTAATCATATTTAAAATAGTAATTAGAATAATTACCTTAGACTACAACTTAAAAATTCTACAAAACTTACCCACATATTAGTCATATACTACTAATAAATGTATTTCCAAACCATATTTCATCCAATACGTACACCACTACTCAAAATATCATCTAATCACAATAAAATCGTAATTAAAGTAATTACACTACTAATGCATGACTAATAATGAAAAATTCCACAAATCTTAGTCCTATACTACTAATACGTGTATTTCCTAACCACATTTCATCAACTACATACACCACTACTCAAGATATCATCTAATCTCATTACAATTAATCTAATTACATGAAAATCTAATGTTTTATGAAATATCAACAATAAAACACTAAAATCTTGACTTACCTTATTACGATATCACAACGTGACGTAGATCTTTGGAATAACTTAGGCAGAATATAAATTTTTTAGGTGAATAGTGTTTGGCCGCTACAAAGAGAATATGCAGCTGGAAGAAGAGGAGAACAATGCTGCAGAACATGCTAGGGTTTGTGTTTGTATAGTTAAACTGAATTCGAATTTTGAAAATCCGAAATCAGCTAAATTTGGACAAAGCTGGATGTGGGGCTAGTTGTTTTGAATGTATCGAGACGTGGTAGACTATGTTCTGTGAAAAATTCAGCTCAAATTCACATGTTTAGATGTATACGTATTTCTAGTTGTTTTTGGACGTGGTGCTAGTTGTTCTGAGATGTGGTGGAATGTCTTTGTGAAAAAATAAGTTTAAATTCACATGTCTAATTATAGACATTTTTTGACGTGATGCTAGTTGTTTGAGACGTGGTAGACTGTATTTGTGAAAAAAAACAGTTTAAAATCACATGCAATGATGTAGACGTTTCTGGACATGGTGTTAGTTGTTCTGAGACGAGTTGAGATGTTTTGTGAAAAAATAAGTTTAAATTCACATGTCTAATTGTAGGCACTTTTTGACGTGGTACTAGTTATTTGAGACGTGGTTCTAGTTGTTCTGAGACGTGGTAGACTGTCTTTGTGAAACAAAATCAATTAAAATTCACATGAATTGATGTAGACATTTTTGGACGTGGTGCTAGTTGTTCTGAGATGAGTTGAGATGTTGTATGGCCATTTTATTTGTTTTATCTTAGTACAACACCTACTTACAAGATCATGAACATTTCTAAGAGTTATATGGTCATTTTAATTGTTTTATCTTCACAAAACTCTTAGATCAGAGATTATGAACATTTCTAAGAGTTGAATGGTCATTTTATTTGTTTTATCTCATTACAACTCTTAGATATGAGATCATGATCATTTCTAAGTATTGTATAGCCGTTTTATTTGTTTTATCTTATCAAAACCCTTAGATAATAGATTATGCGTATTTCGGTCCACCTCAGACGTTTTTGGACGTGGTGCTAGTTGTTCTGAGACGATGTGAGATGTTTTGTGAAAAAATCAGTTTAAATTCACATGTCTGGATGTAGACGTTTTTGGACGTGGTGCTAGTTGTTTGAGACGTGGTGCTAGTTGTTCTGAGACGTGGTAGACTGTCATTGTGAAAAAATCAGTTTAAAATCACATGCAATGATGTAGACGTTTCTGGACGTGGTGCTAGTTTTTTTTTTTTGACGTGGGGCTAGTTTTTTTTTTGACGTGGTGCTAGTTGTTCTGAAACGTGGTTGGATGTCTTTGTGAAAAAAATCTGTTTAAATTCACATGCATGGATATAGATGTTTTTGGACGTGGTGCTAGTAGTTTTTTAACGTGGTGCTAGTTGTTCTGGATGTAGACATTTTTGGGCGTGGTGTTAGTTGTTATGAGACGTGGTGGACTCAGCCAAGACGTGGTGGACTCAGCGATTTCGGATTTTAAAATCCGAAATTAATACTGATTCAGATTTTCAAAATTTGATTTATCCCTCAATTTTTTTAATACTTTTTATCGTTAAAATTAACAAATTAAATTACAAATTTTTTTTTTTCATAAATCGGATTTCTAAAATTCAAAATCTTTTTGGATTAAGAAATCGGATTTGTGAAATCCGATTATCAAATTGATTAAGAGACTCGGATTTCACAAATCCGGGAGGTCTAAAAATGGTCCACACATTTCAAATTCTAAATATTTCTGTTTACACCCCTAAATTTTGTATTAATTTGGTCGGCCCCCCCTTCACATGTCGAAAACCAATTAGGAAATTTAGAATTATTTCTATGGTGGGCCGCCGGTTTAAGGTAGTATATATATATAGGACTTAATTTACCTTGCAAGGATGTCTTTGGCCAGAAGATTTGCGGGATGCAGCTTTGTTCAGTTTGTGCGGCTACTACTAGTATTAGTACTTTTCTTTATTTTTCCTTTTAATTAATGAAGTACTATTTTTATATTATGGTTTGTTTTTTCGTTATGTGTAACTAATTCCTTAATCTAGTTAAAGGAATTTAACTTCGATGCCGATTAAATTGTGAGATCTAATTGTGTTTTAATACCAGTTAATTTATAATTATTTATTTATTCTCTCGATTTGTAATGTGGACTATTTGGCATTAGTTGGATCGCTGGTAGCATTCAGGTTTTCCTAGGTAGTCTAATTTGCTTGAATACACGAGGTTCGGTATTCCTAAGAGTTTCAATTCAATTAATCACGTAGTACATAGGTTAGTTGTTTTGAAGAGAATAAATAATCAAATTGCAATTGAACAAGGTTTGCTTAGTTGTTATTTGAATTGGGTCCTTGACTATCAAAATATGGTTCCTAGGAGGTTCAAGGACTGATTATTTGATTATATATGCAATTAACGGAGGTTCCTTAGTTGCTGGTGCTAAATTAATCTGATTGAATTGTTAGAAGGTTGCAACAATGATAACCAATATAGTCATAACTTAATTGGGTAAATTCTTGTATCGAGGATCAATTTATCGCATCGAGGTGGAAATAATTTCTTTCACTAGAGCTTTATTCCTATATTTGATTCCCTCAATTTATTTGTCTTCTTTCATTTATTTTAATTGAATTTTTATAATTAGTCATAATTTAAAAACCTCCGTTTTTGGTTACTTGTTTTTTACTAAATTAATTTCATTTTGGTGTTCCCTGTGGAGACGATCCTACTCATTACTGTGCCACGAAAAATCTTTTAGAGTATATTTTTGTTTTTGATTGGTTTGACACCCATCAATTGGTTAAAGTTATGATATATAAATAAGGCTCATGACTGAGACAGTTTTGAACACAATGTCAGTTTTAAATCATTGTGTGTTTCTGAAATCGATTTGTCTAAACTGATTAAAATATACAAACGCGCATGGTGCGTGTTGAGCAGGACCGATTAGGATTGATTTGACTTGTACTGATTTCGTAGTCAATTGGAACTTAGTATTCAGTTTCTTAATCCCTAGACAAGGACGAGCACGAGGATTAAGCATAGTGTACTTTAATCTACCAAAGAGTGCGGTCGCTTGAGACCTATATACTCGGTAGGCTGGGTGCGCATATTTAGTTGCTTGGTGTACTGTTGTGAGTGGAAAGGAAATTGTGTACCGATTCGTTACGGTGATGGTGCTCTCTGAAAGATTATCTGCCCGGGCCCAGTCAAAAACTCACTTTCGTGCTACGCATTCTAGAATCGGAATCTTTGATCAGGCCTAGACACTAGCACAATCGCTATTCCAATCCTTGCTTGAGATAACATTGTGCAGGATCTTGGTTTGTACTCATTCGATTTATCACGCAACAATAATTTTCTAATTAAAAGCGGAATCTTAGAAAGGTACCTCTTGAAGCGTGTTAACTTAGGTGATCGCTTGTATGACTCAAGACTATGATTGCACGTTGTGTGGGCAATGATCTAGCAATCAACACAACTAGGTTGTCAGAAAAAATTCAGCAGCTCTTCGCCGCCGAAAAAATCCCACCGCCACCGCCGGTAACCACTTGCCACTGCCGCCTGCAGGAGTTGAACGCCTGCCGCCACCTAGGGACAAGAATCGGCCGCCTGAAATTATGCTAAAGGGAGAAAAAAGTTTTCTCTCTCTAAAATTTCTCTCTATAGTTTTCTTGTCATGAAAACTTATGAGTTGTGTGTTATGTAATTGCTAATCCCTTGTCTATATATAGAGTTACAAGAGAGACCCCAAGTTGGTTTAGGATTGGCCTTCCTAATGGGTTTAGGTAATTAATTAGTTTCCAAATCCAATTAGGTAACTAATCTAATAGGATAATCCAAATCTAATTAGGTAACTAATCTAATAGAATAATCCAAATCCAATTAGATTTCCTAATCTCTAGGATTTCCTAATTCTAATTGAAACTTAAGACTTAATTAATTAATTAAACAATTCTACTTTGTTAATTACTTAATTAACCCTTAGGAATAATTAATTAATTAATTAATTCTACTTATTCAATTAACCCATTACAAAATTAACAGTACCACTAACGGATTAATTTTGGCACTACCATCCTACACTAGAATTGCTTCCGAAACAACTAAATTAATTTATTCTTAATCTCCCCACATCAAAGATATAGTGCTCGTTAATTTATTAATTTACTGATAAATTAATTAATTAACTTCTTTAATTCCGAGACTAGTACCACTCGACATTTTTACTATACCGGACATAAGTCCACCGGCCGCGTTTAGTATAATAAACATTACGAGCTCATCTCGGAAGCACCATCACCCCGGACGCACCGGTACATAGTTTCCTTTCGACAAGCAGCAGCACACCAAGTAACTACACACGCGCACCCAACCCACCGAAACTATTGGCCACAATTGACCTCACCCATTGGCAGATCAAAGTACACTATGTCTAAGCCTCATGCCCACTCAAGTCTAGACATAACATTTCTAGAAGTAAAATAGGTACAACAATGGTAGATTGAATAAATTAGAAAAGGCCAATGAAAAGGTGAAGACTCCAATTTCGAAAGTGATGACCTTACAAGAAAACAATGAGGCAAATGAGATTGTGGTCATTGGTGGTGTGGAATGTTTCATGGATAAAAATCAAAGAAAGGATAGTGAAGAGTACTACTCAGGTAAAGATGAAAAAGTATTAGAAGGAGTGGAGGATTCTAAATAAATAGATTTATTGATGAAAGAAATGATGAAGGTGTATGAAAAGAATGGTGATGTGATAAAGGAAAAATTGGAAATACTTGAAGAAAAAATAGAGTGGTTAGAGGAAGTTGCTAGTAAGAAGGATGAAACCATTAAGGAAGTTGGAGATTTAGAAAAAAGAAGAACTAGAATCAAGAAGGAAAAATGATTGTTTGATAAGAAAGCAAATGAGAGCCAAGTACAAGGCAAAGTTCAAAGAAATGAAATAGCGTTTGAAGAAGAATTATAAGGAAAGTGCATCCATTGCACAAGATACAAGGAGTTTAGAGGGATCTTGAGTTCATACCTCAAGACAAGTTTAGCCGGAGACTATAAAGTCCAAAGCGCTTCTTGGGAGGCAACCCTAGCATTTTCAACACTTTTCTTTTCATTTTCTAGTTTTTAGATTTTTAAAATTTTAAATTGCTAATAAGTCATGAGTTTTGATGTGATTTTTAAGTATGTATTTTTGAAAATATTCCTGTGTTGTAGGTACATGATTTGGTGCAATCGGATAGTGTAAAAGTCAAGCGGAAGTAATTTTGTGAATATCAAGGACAAACAGGATGGCATCACCTGTGTGACGCCAGGTTGTCACCAGCTGTAGGCGTCCACCAGGCTTCAGCACCAGGTGGCTGTAGTGATCTGAGGGCTGTATCAGTAGAGCCGAGCTGATGCCGTCACAATGCCCAGATCCCCGGTTCTGCTTTTATGATGAAAATGAGGTACCATGGAGTTTAAACCCTCCATTCTACTTACCAAAAACTTCCAAAACTTCCAATGAGCATAAATGAGAGTTGTTTACACCTTCAATGCATCAAATTCATGAATTTGAGATTTGAAATTCTTCATTTTTAGTAATTTCATCAATAACATTGTTGTTCTTAAATTCTCTGTAGATTTCAAGCATCATACAAGTTCAAGAATCAATGGTAAGAGTATAGAGTTGCATTGTGCTAAAATTTAGAAAAAATGAATTTCTTAGACTTTACATAGTACTATGCTATGTATGCTTATTATGATTGCATGAGCTGATAATGACATGAATGTATGTATTTTTTAACTTTATATATTTTATATGTTCTAATCCTTATTTTTTGGAGCTTTAATGTTATAGAACATATATGACTTGTGCTTTAATTAATGAGAAATCATGTATTTTTATAATTAACCAATCATATGTTTAATTAACATGTTTTGTGGTATTTTAATGCTTATTACTGCTGCTTTAGTGAATTGAATTAGCTTATGTTGACTGGTCCTGATGTCAGGCGACGTGATGGCACCGCGCCACTATGCCGCCCATACTGGCGACGGCCAAACGCCAACACCTGTTGGATGCCAACCCCTGAGGTATGCTGAAGCCATTTTCTTTTGAAAATTCACTAATTCGTTATAATTTTCAAGACATGGTTAATTCATGGAGTAAGAAAGAGGAAGGATGAGCTTGTATTGAAGAGCGATGAAGCTTATAGAGTGATGCACTATTGGTTTGCCTCCATATTTAGTTCCTTTACAACAAGAGTTTGAGAATCCTTTCCACTATTACTTTCTTACTATATTTTGTTGATACCTTTTGCAATTTAATTATTTTTACATGCTTTGGTGTGTTTATTTTTAAGTTTTTAATTAAAGTGTAAGTGGATTACATTGGGTATCTGGCTAACATTATATGGGCGTGAACTTATTTGTGATATTATATGACTTCAAAGAAACATTTGGCACTCCATCTTCCCACTTTTGTTTTGTTTTGATACATTGAGGACAATGATGTATATCTTAAGTGTGTGTGGGAGGGGGGGGGGAGAGGGGAATGAGAGGGGAGGCGTAAGTTGTTATTCTAAGTCGTCATGTTTGCTAATTGAGAAACTAGTAGTGAATGAGTCTATTTTGGGGAAAATTTTCAAAAAAAATTGCTCTATTTTGGACTTTGCAAAATTTTCCAAAACAAAAGGACCCTTTCAAGCTAGTTTTGTGTATTTGCATTGCATGATTGGTGGAAATATGATTGAAATGGTTAAGTATTGATAGGTATGATGCGAGTTCTTAGTTGACATCTTGAGATGAAATCACATCAACCCTTGTTTTATGTGAGCTTTAATTTGAGCCTTTATTGAGCATATCTTATTTGCTTGCTCATATCTTTTTTGGTTGTGTGATTTTTCTTGCATGAAGGATTGAATCTGGAACTTGACTTTAGCATGCATATCAAGACCTTTTAATTGTTTGTGATACATTGAAGTGATTAAAGTAATTAGTTAGCTTTTGTTCTTACCTTTTCTTTGTTTTACAGTACCCGTAATCATCTTTATCCCTTTAGGAATAACCAAGTTGAGCCCCATCTTTTCTTTGATTTCTATTTTGTGCCAATAAGCCAAGTTGAGCCTTTTTCTTTGTTAAGCCTTGTTTTTAGACCCTTTAAGAGTTTGTATGTGATTGGATATGGAAATGAAAAATAATTGATGGATTCTAAGTTGTTAGTTTTCAGTAGTTTCTAAAAGAAGAAAATTTTTCAAAAAAAAAAAGAAGAAAGTTTTAAGTTTCAAAAATAAGAATGGGGAAGTAAAGGACATCTAAGCCTTAAACCTCCATTTGTAGTTGAAGAATCCAAGTAGAAGTAGTTGATGAAACATCCAATCAATGCAAAATTCTTTAAATTAACTCCAATTTCAAGCCTTGATATTTTCTTGTCCTTAGCCAATTCTCTTAGCCCCGTTAACCGTAATAAAAGTCCTTTTGATCAATGTGTTGCATTCGCAATAGGTGGGCGGCGAAGTGATCTTGAGTCAAGCTTATGGTAAAAGATCTTTCATGCAATTGACTTGAGTGTTGTTAAAAATTTCAAAGCCTATACACTTTGAGCGCTATTGAGTGTATCCTTGATAGTGTGAGGTGATGAGGTCAATTGATGTGATAGAGAATCCATATCATGCTTGTCTTACTTAGTTATTGACGTCGTATTGATGCCATGAATGCAAAGTGAGTGCATGCTTTTCATGTATAGCTTGAAGTGGGAGAAAAAACCATCTTAGAGCTAATTTATTTTATTTTGGACTCACTTTCTATTTGTTTTCTTGCTTAGTTTGCTTGAGGACAAACAAAGTCTTAAGTGTGGGGGTGTGACGTGACTCAAAAATATACCTTTTTATGACCTGAAATCTTGCACATTTAGCTTAATTTTCGTTTATTTTCAATGATTATGCTTCGTTTTATGAGCTTGCAATGTACATATAGTTGGATTGCATGATTTTGTAGTAAGGAGGCATGCTGGAGATTTTGGAAGAAACTTAAAGACTTTTGCAAGAAAAAGGAAGAAAACACGTAAAAATGAAGCTTAAACTGAAGAATTTGGAAAATAGCAAAAAGAGAGCTAAAGATCGAGCACGGCTTCTATCAGACGCTGGTGGCTGGGTGCCGCTGTCCTCGGCGTCCACTCGGTGCCGCACCTTGCCGTTGCCCGGGAGTCGCGAGAGGAAAGTCTAAATTTTCCCTTGGCGTGTTTTAACTTATGTTTTGTCCAAATTAGCCCTGAAGATTTTTCTTAATGGCCAAGGCCTCTTGTAAAGACACATACTATTACACCTTAGTAGGTTTTTCTTAGTTTAGAGAGAGTAGCTTAGGGAGGAAGAAACACACATTTTCTCACATTTCTTCACACACACACACGCACACACACTATGAATTCTCTTAGAACAACTGTATTCTAAGTAGATTCTAGGGAAATCTACCCTTCTAAGTGATAGGGGGTAGTGGATTTCCATGAGATGTAGACCAAATCCAAGAATTTAATGTAAAGAAGTGCTTTTATAGGTGGAATTCAAGAGTAGATTTCTTCTTTCATATGTTGAGAAAGACTTCACCTTCTCTTATGAATTAAATCTTTTCATTATGTAATTATCATTTCCATGTGGGGTTTGATCTTATCTATGGTTATTCATGAATATTGTTTAATGGGTTTCTTGCAATTGAATTGATTCTTATCTTTTCATGATAGATTTTGCCTTGTTAGTGGAATATTTGTTGAATCTACTCCATTTAAGGGATTAATTGGGGATATAAACTTATTTGAACATTTGGTGTAGTCAATTGAGATTTCTTGTGTTGCAAGCTTAGTTGATTCTATCACCATTTGTGATTAGATGTTCATATCTTCGATTTGCTTTATGTATTTGGGGTAGAGGCTTGATAGTGAAAGATTATCTGCCCAGGCCCGATTAAAAATTCACTTTCGTGCTATGCATTCCAGAATCAGAATTCTTGATCAGGCCTAGACTCTAGCACAATCGGTATTCCAATTCTTGCTTGAAATAACATTGCGCAGGATCTTAGCTAGCACTTGTTTGATTTATCACGTAACAACTAATTCCAAATTAAAGCAGAAGTTTAAGAATTACCTATTGAAGCGTGCACTTAGGTGATTCTCTTCTATGACTCAAGACTTTGATCATATGTTGTGTGGGCAACAATCTAACGATTAATTGACCAGCAATCACCACAATTTTCTTGCCCGAAAAAAATCCAGCAGCTTGCCGCCGCTGGAATTTTTACTCCTCCGCCACGCCGCCACCCAAAATCTGTACCACCGGCCTCCACCTGAAGAGAATTGACTTCGAGGGAGAAAATTTTTTCTCTCTCTAAATTCTCTCTCTAGTTTTCTTGTCTTGAAAACTTATGAATTGTGCATATAGAATTGCTAATCTCTTGTATATTTATAGAGTTACAAGAGAGACCCCAAGTTGGTTTAGGATTGCCTTCCTAATGGGTTTAGGTAATTAATTAGTTTCCAAATCTAATTAGGTAACAAATCTAATAGGATTTCCTAATCCAATTAGATTTCCTAATTCTAATTAAAACTTAGGACTTAATTAATTAATTAATTAATTCCACTTTGTTAATTACTTAATTAACCTTTAGGAATAATTAATTCTACTTTATCAATTACCCACTACATAATTAATCGTACCACTAACGGATTAATTATGGCACTACCATCCTACACCAGAATTGCTTCCGGAACAACTAAATTAATTATTCTTTAATCTCTCCACATCGAAAATGTTTCCGATGCGATGGGTTCGGAAATCGTTTCTCAAAACGGATTAAAGTTTCTGGGTTTTGAAAAATTATTGTTGCCGAAAAAATGATTTGAACAGAAAATAAGGTTTTGTTTTTTGGTTCGATTTTGATCAAAAAAAGGGATACAAAAAATGAGTTTTGGGGTTTGGGTTTGAAACCGGGATGATTCTGATAATTTTTGTATATTGAAAAAGGGTTTTTTTGGGATTTCGCCGGGCTTTTCTTGGTTTTGGTTTTTTCAGTTGATTCATCAGAAAAGGGGCCGCCGGGATTCCTCCTCGAATTGGGTTTCGTTTCGGATTTTGGGATTTCGCCGGTGAATCGTGTGTTGGACACCTCGGGTTTACCTTGCGAAGAAATCCCGGTGGATTTCGCGGCATTTCCATGGCCATAAGAGATGAACTTCGTTTATCTGGATTCTGGTCAGAATCGGGAATGTCGCCGGGAAAGACGACCGGTAGGCTGGCAGCGAGTGGCTGAAGCCCTAGGGGGTGAAATTACTAATATGCCCCTACCGCAACACTGAAACCCTAGATGCCAAAATTTTAAATTTTTAAAATTATAAAACAGCCCCAGCAGCTTTGTTGCTTCAAAACCCTAAGCCCAGAATTATGGATTAATTACGAAATCGCCCCTTAAAATTTCAGAAAAAAGATTTTTCTGATTATTTTATTTGATAAGTTTTTATTTTGATTTAGGATAAAATTAAGAATCTTATTAGATTAGGGCAATTTATATAGTACTACTAAAGTAGTACAACTAATTTTTTAGTACTGATTTTTAACTTTAGTGGGTCCAGCCAAAATTATTGACTTTTTCTCCAGTAGCAAACTCCACGCGCGTGCCTCATTGGTGGCTGCATTTGCTTTTTGGTTTAATTGCTTTGCAATTTAAATACTAACTACTCTGCACTGGTTTCTGTTTGTTTTATCATTTTTTAATTAATCGTCTCATTTCTCTTCTTTTTTTGCCTTTAATTTTTTTTTTTCAGTTTTTATTTGAATATGAATTTTATTTATTTATTTTATTTCAAAATTAAAAAAAAGATTTTTTATAAATTACACTTTTTAATTAAAATTTTAAAATTATTTAATTAAGTTAAAATATGATATTGTATCAAATTTTTAATTTTATGACTTTTTTTTTTGAGTTTTTGTATATATATAAAGTAAATATTTGATTATATCAGTCAAAACATGAGTTTATATCATGATTTCATTAAATTTTATATGTACATGTATATATAAAGGAAAGACGATCATATCATTTGAGACAAGAGTTTATATTAAGTAGAACATTAGTTTATATCATATGGAACATGTGTTTATATCAATATAACAATGGGCTATATCATGTGTACAATTGTTTTATGAATTTTATAGGTAAATACAAAGAGTAAATATTTGATTATATAATTCAAAATACGAGTTTATATCATCGAATACATGTGTTTATATAAATATAACAAGAATTTATATCAATGGCGAGTTTATATCAAGTAAAATCTCGCTTTATATAATATATAACATAGGTTTATATAAGAGTGAATTCCAAAAAATGTCACCTTATTTTGCTGAAATTCAAGTTTTGGTCACTATCTTTTAAAAATTCTATTTGAAATCACAAACTTTTCATTTTTGTTCGACTTTTAGTCACTACGGCCTTACTTTTTGGACAAATTATATTATAGGACTAGGTGTAAATAAGGAGATATACTCCTATCCGATTTTTAAAAAAACCGGCTTTATTGGGCTAAAACCGGGTAAAAATCGGGGTTTTTTGTCAAAAAACACAAAAGATATGGGTCAGCCGCATTTAATGCGTATTAAATGCGCATGTCCCTATATGTCCTTGGTTTCTCTCTTCCTCTCACTCGTCACGCGCCTCATTTTTTTGACTTCTCACGCCACTTTACAAAACTTTTATGTAAACTAGCAGTTTACATATGTAAACTGGCAGTTTATGTAAAAGTTTATGTAAACTGCCTTTATATAAACTGGCAGTTTACATAAAAGTTTATGTAACCTGCCTTTATGTAAACTGCCAGTTCACTTCTTCCTCTTCAAAAATCTCTTATTCTTCTTTAAAAATAACTTATTCTTCTTAAAAAATCACTACATCATAAAGTATGAACTGCATTTGACGAATTTACGAATATTTTCACGATTTGATGTTGGGTAATGTATTAATGATGTTATATTCGTGTTTTCTTATTCAAATAATGTTCTATTACTCTGAAATATGATATATAAATGTTTTCCGTAAGGTATTGACACTTTCATGTGAAATGGGTTGCTTCTAATTCCTCCCCGCTGCTGGACGTGGTAGAAGGTGTTATAGGACGTATCAGGACGTAGCTGGATGTGGTTCTAGTTTTTTGGGACGTAGTAAGACGTGGTAGACTATGTTCTGTGAAAAATTCAGCTAAAATTCACAGGTTTGGATGTATACGTGGTGTGGTAGTTATTTTTTATGTGGTGCTAGTTGTTCTGAAACGTGGTGGACTGTCTTTGTGAAAAAAATCAGTTTAAATTCACAAACATTGATGTAGACATTTCTTGACGTGGTGCTAGTTGTTTTTGACACGGTGCTAGTTGTTCTTAGACGTGATAGACTGTCTTTGTGAAAAAAATCATTTAAAATTCACACGAATGGATGAAGACATTTCTGGACGTGGTGCTAGTTGTTTTTGACGTGGTACTAGTTGTTCTGAGACGTGGTGCTAGTTGTGCTTGTGAAAAAAATCAGTTGAAATTTACACGCATGGATGTAGACGTTTCTGGACTGGTGCTAGTTGTTTTTGACGTGGTGCTAGTTGTTCTGAGACATGGTGCTAGTTGTCTTTGTGAAAAAAATAGCTTAAATTCACATGCATAGATGTAAACGTTTATGGACGTTGTGCATGTTGTTTTGAGACGTGGTGGACTCTCTTTGTGGAAAAAATCAGTTTAAATTCACACGCATGGATGAAGACATTTATGGACATGGTGCTAGTTGTTTTTGGCGTGGTGCTAGTTGTTTTGAGACGTGGTGCCAGTTGTCTTTGTGAAAAAAATCAGTTTAAATTCACAAGCATGGATGTAGACGTTTTTGGACGTGGTGCTAGTTGTTTTTGACGTAGTGCTAGGTGTTCTGAGACGTGGTGGACTGTCTTTGCTAAAAAAATCAGTTTAAATTTGCACGCATGGATGAAGACGTTTCTGAATGTGATGCTAGTTATTTTTGACGTGGTGCTAGTTGTTCTGAGACGTAGTGCTAGTTGTCGTTGTGAAAAAATAGCTTAAATTCACACGCATGGATGTAGACGATTCTGGACGTGGTGCTAGTTGTTCTCAGACGTGGTGGACTGTCTTTGTGAAAAAAATCAATTTAAATTCATAGCATGGATGTAGACGTTTTGGACATGGTACTAGTTGTTTTTGACTTGGTGCTAGTTGTTCTGAGACGTGGTGGGCTGTCTTTACACAAACGAATCAGAATGATGTTTTTACACTAACAAAGACCACTTTGAACCAGAAAACATTATTTTACACCAAGAAACAACATTTTGACCAAACAATCAGTAGTTTAGATAAACCAATAGTACTTTGCACAAACATTCAGCACTTTACATAAACAACCAACACTTTACACAAATGAATCAGAATGTTTTTACACTAACAAAGACCACTTTGAACAAGAAAACATTATTTTACGCCAAGAAAGAGCATTTTGACCAAAGAATCAGTAGTTTACATAAGCCAACAGTACATTACATAAGCAACCAGCACTTTACACAAATGAATCAGAATGATGTTTTTACACTAACAAAGACCACTTTGAACCAGAAAAAAGTATTTTACACCAAGAAATAATATTTTGACCAAAGAATCAGTAGTTTACATAAGCCAACAGTAGTTTACATAAACATTCAGCACTTTACATAAACAACCAACACTTTACACAAACGAATCAGAACGATGTTTTTACACTCACAAAGACCACTTTCAACCAGAAAATATTATTTTACACCAAGAAACAACATTTTGACCAAAGAATCAATAGTTTACATAAGCCAACAGTACTTTACACAAATATTCAGCACTTTACATAAATAACCAGCACTAATCAGAACGATGTTTTTACACTAACAAATACCACTTTGAACCAGAAAAGAGTATTTTACACAAAGAAACAGTATTTTGACAAAAGAATCAGTAGTTTACATAAGCCAACAGTACTTTACATAAACATTCAGCACTTTACATAAACAACCAACACTTTACACAAACGAATCAGAACGATGTTTTTACACTAACAAAGACCACTTTGAACCAGAAAAGAGTATTTTGACCAAAGAAACAGCATATTGCCCAAAGAATCAGTAGTTTACATAACCCAACAGTACTTTACATAAACATTCAACACTTTACATAAACAACCAGCACTTTACACAAACGAATTAGAACGATGGTTTTTCACTAACAAATACCACTTTGAACCAGAAAAGAGTATTTTACACCAAGAAACAACATTTTTACCAAACAATCAGTAGTTTACATAAGCCAACAGTACTTTACACAAACATTCTGCACTTTACATAAACAACCAGCACTTTACACAAACGAATCAGAACGATGTTTTTACACTAACAAATACCACTTTGAACCAGAAAACATTATTTTACACCAAGAAACCGCATTTTGACCAAAGAATCAGTAGTTTACATAAGCCAACAGTACTTTACACAAATATTCAGCACTCTACATAAGCCACCTCTTGACGGGCTGAAGCATCTGAGCATTTTACACCAACAGTTTACACCAATAAACAACAGTTACACCATTTTACACCAACAAACCAGCAAAAACATACGATTTTACATAAAAAAAATATACCTTTTTGCTAAAATCCTAGTTTTTCTTTCATCTTCATGGGCTGCAAACACAACCAAACGAATCCCCTACCTCAGATCTATAAAACCCTAGTTTTTCTTTCATTTTCGTGGCTAATTTAGGGTTCTCCCAAACCCAAGAAATGACAAAATGATAGAAAATGGTATGGATTTTGAAGCTTGAGAGGTGGGAGTATTTTGGCGGTGAGAGATCTTCAAAATGCTGGCCTGAATAGTCGGAATCGACGGCAAGAAGCTGCAGGGGAAAAGAGTTTGGGGGAGAGAAACCGTTAGAGAGAGAGAAAATCAAGACAGAAAGATAAAGGGATAAGGGTTTAGGGTGCGGGGGAGTAGCTGTTGTTGGTTATATTATAAAAGAGGCGCGTGGGGTTCAAACAAATGGGCAACTCTAATTTTTTGCTTCTACGTGTACGAGCCCCCATTTACTCATAGTCTATTATATACTAACTGATCCTTGAGGGTAAAATAGGAATGTGTTGTAAAGTTTCAACACGTCCACGCGTTTTTTAATTTCCCTTTCTGCAAAGGTCATCCATCTCCTCTTCGTCTTCACCACTACCACCATGTCGACGCTTCCACTGTGAAGCCAAAAACGGCGAACAACGACGAGGGAAGTAGCAGCAAAAAACAAAGACCAACGGAAAATGGCGACTACCGAAGATGACGGTTTCAAAGTCGGAACCAGAATACCGAAGCGGTAAACAATGAGCGTGAAAGCCAAAATTCCGAAGTCGCATCCGAACCAAAAGTGTTGTAAGTATAGTAATTCTAATTAAGCAGAATCATCAGTACGTGATTATGGCCATGTAATTATAGCAACTCCAATCAGCATGTAATTACAGTGACATAAATATGGTAGTTAGATTATAATTGTATCCTACTAGAAATAGGACAGTCCATGTACATTGTATAAAGCCACCTACTGGAGATCAATACAAGACAGACTTGCACACAATGTTCTTTGTTCGTTATGGTATCAGAGCAAAGTTCCTTTTTAGTTTAATATTTCTTTACAATATTTTTTCCCCCGCAGCTTCATCAGATTTGTGGTGAAGACATGGCTGCAGTCGATCCGTCATCCACGAGTTCTGATGAGAATGATATTGGTGCTCATCGAACTCTTTCTCTGTATGACATTCATCTTAATGACACCTCGGGACTTATTCTTACACTGGTACAATTGAAAGGGGAGTCCAACTATGAAGAATGGTCACGGGCAATCCGAGTTGCTTTGTGAGGATGGAAAAAGTTGGGATTCTTGGATGGTTCTATTCAACTACCCCAGAAGGCTGCAAACCTGGATGATTGGTGGACAATACAATCATTGATGGTCTCATGGATTCTAAATTCTATCGATCCAGCATTACGTTCAACCATTCCATATCATGAAGTTGTAGTGGATCTCTGGAATCATATCTCGCAAAGATTTTCGGTGGTGACTGGCTCTCGCGTCCAACAACTGAAATTTGATCTTGCTAATTGCAAAAAACAAGGTCTTTCAATCTTATTTTGGCAAATTACAGTGCTTGTGGGAAGCAATAGGTAAATCGGATTGCCCTTCTGTCACAGACTTGTGTGATGCATGTAAGCCGAAAATGTCATCATCTTTGGCTGCTCATCGCGAATTGGATCATGTGCATCAATTTTTACTTGGTCTTGATGCTGATATGTATGGATCACTTCGTTCCAATATTCTATCCAATAATCCTCTTCCGTCACTGGCACGAGTATATTATCTTTTAATTCAGGAAGAATGGCTTTGCACTTCTGCCTCAAAATTGGTTTCTGGGGCCGGTGTTCATGAAACAGTGGCCTTTACTGTTCAGGCCAGAACAGGTGGCGCAGGGCGGGGTCGCGGTCGTGGGCGTGGCCGTGGTCAAAACAGAAATTTGTTCTGCACTAATTGTCAAAAACAGGGTCATGAGGTGGCTTCATGCTTTGAAATAATTGGCTATTTGGAAGGGTGGTGGGGTTCGCCCTCTCCGGCGTCTTCTTCGGTGTCCTTTGCCACCACAATGCCACTTATCAGTTCATAGCAGTCCGCCAATCGCGGTCAAGAATCAGTATCATCCCGCTCCTCTTCGGCCGTGATTTCGGCCGCACCACCCAGCCAGGTTGTGACTCGCGCAAATGCAACTGTTGTGTGCGATGTTGCACCAGTTCGCACGGACGTCCTCAGCAAGGCAGTGTCCGGACCAAACAATGAACAATGGCAATTTGTCATGGGTTTTGTCAATTCTGTACAGGCCAAAAAATTGTCTGGTACGTTTTGTTTCAATATGTGGATGTTTGATTGTGGAGCATCACACCATATGACAGGAGTTTGCATTTTCTTACCAATATACGTTCTATTCCTTCTCGTCCGGTATAACTACCGGATGGGTCAGTCACTTACGCCTCAAGAACTGGCACAGTTCATCTTAGTTCTCATATTATTCTTTATGATGTGTTGTATGTCCCACAGTTGCGCTGCAACCTGATATCCTTGTCGCAACTATTATGCCGTTCTAATTTAACAGCTCATTTTAGTGGTTCTGTTTGTGTTATTCATGACCGTATTTCGAAGAAGACGATTGGCACGGGTGAGCAGTCTGGGGGGCTATACTTTTTCCGGGGAGAGGCTACTGCATTGGTTGTTGCAGTTTCTTCAGAAGCTTCTCTGGATCTATGGCACCGTCGGTTTTGTCATCCATCAGTTTCTACCACTGCCCGCCTTCCTGGCTTTCATGTTTTAGAGTCAGATTTGTTAAAATTCAATAAGGCATGCGATATTTGTCTTCGCTCTAAGCATGCTCAATCAGTTTTTCCTACTAGTCAATCTGTTAGTAAAGATATTTTTGATTTAATTCACTGTGACTTGTGGGGTCCATATCGGTCTCCCGCCATCTGTGGTGCTAAGTATTTCTTAACGATTATGGACGACTTCAGTAGTGCCACGTGGGTTTACTTATTAAATGATAATGCTCATGTGTCAGTCACTTTTCGAAATTTTTTCTCTATGGTTAAACGTCAATTTGATTGTTTAGTCAAGGTGGTACGTAGTGATAATGGCACAGAATTCTTTGGATTAAAGTCTTATTTTCAAGAAAATGGCATTTTGCATGAAACCTCCTATGTGGGTACTCCTCAGCAAAATGGTCGGGTTGAGTGTAAGCATCGGCATCTTCTTAATGTTGCTCGTGCTCTACGGTTTCAGTCCCAACTGCAAAGTGATTTTTAGGGGCACTGTATTTTAACTACTGCTTACTTGATAAATAGAACCCCTTCTAGAGTTCTGAATAATGTTACACCCTTTTAAAAAACTTTATGGTAAACCTCCGTCTCTCAAGCATATTCGGGTTTTTGGGTGCTTCTGTTATGCGCACAATCAAAATCATAGCGGCGATAAATTTGCTAGTCGATCAAGGAAATGTTTGTTTGTTGGCTATCCATTTGGCACTAAAGGCTGGTGCTTATATGATTTGGAATCAGCTCAGTTTTTTGTTTCTCGCGATGTTGTGTTTTGCGAGTCAGATTTTCCTGGTATTGGTTCAGTGTCCTACTCACCTCCTCTTGAAAATCAGTCTCCACTCTGGTTTGATGAGGATGATAATGACCTTTGCATTTCCCCATCGCCTCCTGAAACTCAGCCGCCTTCTTCCCCGGCTTCGCCTTCTCCCGAGCCCCTTGGTCGCGCGCTTCGTCAGCGGCAGCCATCTACTCGACTCTGGGATTTTGTGCACTCTACTATTAGCTCCCCCAGCTCACAAACTGCTTCACCTGTTCTATCATCTTCTGCAGGTACTCCTTATTTTTTGTCTAGATATATCACCTGCAATAATTTTTCTTCCGGTCATCGTACTTTTCTCGCAGCTATTACTTCTGCTACTGAGCCTCAATCCTTTAGTGAAGCAGTGGGTCATGAATGTTGGCGGGCGGCCATGCAATTGGAAATTTCTGCTTTAGAAACTAATAAGACTTGGGAAATTGTTGATCTTCCTCCTGAAAGGCGGGCAATTGGATGCAAATGGATCTTCAAAATTAAGCACAAGTCAGACGGGTCCATTGAGCGTTACAAGGCTCGTCTTGTCATCCTTGGCAATAATCAAATTGAAGGCCTTGACTATACTGAGACTTTTACTCCGGTGGCTAAAATGGTCACTGTCCTTACTTTTTTAGCAGTTGCTTCTGCCTTGCGTTGGGAACTTCATCAGATGGACGTTCATAACGCCTTTTTACATGGTGATTTTACAAATGAAGTTTACATGAAACTTCCCCCGGGCTTTCGTTCACCAGGTTCGGGTAAGGTTTCTCTTCTCCGCCGCTCTCCGTATTGCCTCAAACAAGTCCCCCGCTGTTGGTTTGCCAAATTAGCTGCATCTTTGAAACAGTATGGTTTTTGCCAATCTTATCATGATTACTCTCTATTCACCTTTCGCAAGAATAATGTTTGTCTGCATGTCTTAGTCTATGTTGATGACCTGATTATTTCGGGTAATGATCATAATGCCATCCTGGCTTTCAAGCAGTATTTAAGCTCCTGTTTTTATATGAAGGACTTGGGTCCTCTCAAGTATTTTTTGGGTTTAGAGGTTGCTCGTTCTGCTACTGGTCTCTCTTTGTGCCAGCGTAAGTATGCGCTGGATATTGTCTCTGAAGCAGGTATGCTCGGCTACAAGCCTGCTCTCTTACCCATAGAGCAGAACCATCAGCTTGCTCTCATTCATGGTACAGCTTTGCCAAATCCTGAGGCTTATTGCCGGCTCGTTGGACATCTTATCTACCTTACAGTAACTCGTCCTGATTTATCCTATGTTGTTCATGTTCTGTCTCAATTTATGCAGCATCCTCTACAGCATCATTGGAATGCAGCTCTTCGGGTCGTTCGATATCTCAAAGGTAGTCCAGGTCGTTCGATATTTTTCTTCTTGCTGATTCGGATTTACGGCTCATAGGTTGGTGTGATGCTGATTGGGCCGGTTGTCCTACGACTCGGCGTTCTCTTACCGGATGGCTTATCCAGTTAGGCTCTTCTCCTTTGTCTTGGCGCACAAAGAAGCAACCTACAGTTTCCAGGTCTTCTGCTGAAGCGGAGTATCGGGCTATGACAGCAGTTACATCTGAGCTTAAATGGCTTAAGGGTTTGCTTGCGGACTTTGGTCTTTCACACACTTTGCCAGCTCGCTTATATTGTGACAGTCAATCGGCATTACACATTGCAGCAAATCCAGTTTTCCACGAACGGACCAAACACATTGAGATTGACTGTCATTTTGTTTGTGAGACCATTACTCAAGGACTTCTATCTCCAACACATGTTTCTTTTCAAAATCAATTGGCGAATATCTTCACCAAGCCTCTTGGTCATACTTCCATTTATGGATTTCTACGCAAGTTGGGCATACGTGATCTTCATGCTCCAACTTGAGGGTGGTGTTGTAAGTATAGTAATTCTAATCAAGCAGAATCATCAGTACGTGATTATGGCCATGTAATTATAGCAACTCCAATCAGCAAGTAATTACGGTGACATAAATATGGTAACTAGATTATAATTGTATCATACTAGAAATAGGACACTCTATGTACATTGTATAAAGCCAACTACTGGAGATCAATACAAGACAGACTTGCACACAATGTTCTTTGTTCGTTAAAAAGCTAAACGGAAAAGCCAAATCAGAACGAAAAGAAAACTTTATGGCGGGGGTGGGCGGCGACAGTAAAGCCAAAATCCGAACAGCCAAGGAATTTTCAAAAAATAAAAACAACAAAACCAATATGGTTTCACCGGAGCCGGACGACGAAGAAGAAAACTCGATCCTTAATTCCCGTGGAGACCGAACTAAACCAGCAAAGCCCAAAAATTTTTACTGGCGTAATTAAAAAAAAAAACACCGAAGCAGAACCGAACAAATTTTTCCCAACTTGATGGGATAAGCAAAGGCAGCAAAACCAGGAATTTCCAAAAGCCAAATAAACAAGGAAAAAAAAATTGCAGCTTTATGATGAGAGTGGCAGTGATGAGAAAGATGATGATAAGAATGAAGACTAGAAGTGTTGGAGCGAGTAGTTAAGAACAAAGATCTGATCATTTTACTTTTTTAATCACTGTTTTGAGGCTTGAGTGAAATATACTGGAAAGATGCAAGCACCATTCTCTCTTTTTCCCTTCTCTTTCAAGAGTCGAATATGTTGCGGTCAAGAGTTTCTTCTGGATTTGGTGTTTGATCTATGATTCATGCTTCATAAGCATATATCATCAGCAACTGCGGCCATAAGAAGAAAAAGGAGAGAGGAGAGAGGGGAAAAAGGATTCTATAGATGATGGTCATGGAGATGGAGGGGGAAAAGACAGCAATACCCTCATAAAAATGGCTCCGTTAGTATATTAACTGAGCTATTTACCAGAATGACCAAAATTTAAACAAAATTGAAAAGGTGATGATTTTAGATAGAATTCTTAAAAGATAGTGACCAAAATTGAATTTTAGCAAAGTAAAATGATTTATTTTTAAATTCACTCTTTATATAATATAAAATAGTGTATTTTATTAGAAAAGTCGTTTTAGTAGGATTTCTATAAACAAGAATAGAGATTTATATCAAATAAAACATCAATTTATATCATATATCATTTTTTTTCATACATAATTTTTTTAGTATAAGAGTTTCACTATAATTATATCATATTTCATATAGAGTTTATATCACTATTTAAAGAATTTATATCAACTACTTAACAACTCCTTGTTGTCTCATACGTGTTTGGAGTTTTTTAACATCTATCCACGGCTGAAGTTGAGCATACATGTTCCAAAGAAGAACATAAGACCCAGAATTATTAGGATCCAGCTCAAGAAGCCTCTCAGCAAAAAATATACCCAAGTCAATATTTCCATGAACTTTAAATGCAGCAAGAAGAGAACCCCATACCACACCATCAGAGGTGTAGGCATTGTTTAATTGCTTCATCGAGGAGTGCAGCTCTACCAAGTAAATCAACCATATAGTAATCCTTACTGGTTCAATACCAAACTCCTTCATCGAATAAAAATAATGTATTGGCATCAGTTCCAACTCATTAGTTAATTGAAACCTTGATCTTATTCCTCCCAGCAAAAACAACCAAACCACGCCAAATTTCCTCCCGATCTCCAAACTTTCACTGACTGATCGGGGTCCTTCCCTTTTTTGCTTTTTTTTCTATTGTTTTTATTGTGGGAACCGTTCCATCTGAATGAAGCCACTGGTAATTTCCCGTTTCTTGGGCTTTCTTTCATGCTCGCTATAAGTTTATCAGAGGTGTCGGGCTGCTCGTCGGAAGTAAAGATTTTTCCGCATAATGGCGCCTCATGTAACCCTAATTTACATCAATTTTCATAGCATTTTCCACATAAGTTCATTATATTTAGATAGAGTTTTGATCACTCTTTAGTACTTTTCAAACTTATAACGTGCTTTGTTAAAAATACAGGCTCAGGTTCGGTTTTATCACTTGTCTACCTAAAATAAGGTCATAAAGTGTTGAATTGATGAATTTGGGCAAGCTGGAGATTTTTGGACTAAATTAGTCATTTCTGTTGCTTTAAGTTAATTGCAACCTGGAATGCTATAATACTATATATTGTTTGAGACAAATCCTATTGGTAACTTTTGCGTCGTTCTCTTCCATTTGGAGCCGACTCCTTTGCTTGTTCATCGGGTAGTTAGGGTTTTATTTGAAGATGGGGATTCAGCTTAGAACCATGCGGTTCTAAGCAGTTCTTGGTGTTTAATCCCAGATCTAGCGATTCTAGGTAGAATCAGTGCATCTGCACTTGTTGGAGCTGTTCTGTAGTTCCATTTCTTCAACTTGGTGTATGACTTCTGCTATTTCGGGGTGATAGACCGTGATAAGCGAGGGTGAGCCAGCTGATTCTTGTATTGTGTATGCTCCAATTGTGTAGTGTATCTGAGTTCCTTTAATTTATTATACACTGGTGTAATGGTTTCATGAGTTGATATGAGCTTGGTTGATTTGTTGGCGATTTGGTTATTATACTATTGAAGATTGAATCTTGAGTAAACTTATTATCTTATTGGCGGTTTCCTCTGTTAGGAATTGAATATTGAGTAAGTTTATGATCTTGTTGGCAATTTCCTTGTGTGATATGAAAGATTGGATCTTGTCAGTTGTATAAGTCTAAGGTCTGAAAAGAGATAGCGAAACCAATGCATGATAAATACTAGAAGACAGTGAATGCGAATAAACCACCACCCAAACATCCCATCAATTTATTTTCTAAATTTAGTTTGTTTATGTTTGTTCAAATTAAAGCCATCTCAATCTTTGCACCTTGCATGTTTTTAGTTTAAATTAATACACAAGCGTTCTGTGTTCCCTGTGGATTCGATACCCTTCTCTACTACACGATAGGATTTGTGGTCCTTCAGTGTGCTAAAAGAAGTTCTTTATTAGTGTTGTATTTTAGCACATCACCTTTTGGCGTCGTTGCCAGAGAGCACAGTATCCCTTGTGTATTTGACCTTGTTTATGGTGCAAACAAGGTCAAGAAAGCAACAGTAGTAACGCTAGGCAAGGCCAGTGGAATTGAGACTCACGCAGAAACTTCTAAGTCTAAAGAAGTTGTAACTAAAGAAGTGGTTACTGCGGACATGGCAGAAGAACCAAGACCATCTTTCGGGTCCTTTTTCGAACCTATATTTCGTGAGGCTAACAGGGCAGCCGAGACTGGTAACGTTGAATATGTGGTGACCTCACCAATCATTAACTTGGTGCTAAATAGGTCGAACTTCCATGGAAAGGATCATGAAGATGCAAATAATCATTTGAAAGCATTTCTGGACATCTGCAACACCACTAAAATAGAAAATCTCACTCAAGGTCAAATGAGGAGGTTGATGTTCCATTTTTCCTTAAGGGATGGTGCTAGTAGTTGGCTTAACTCTCTACCAGCTGAGTCGTGTTGGATTTCAATACATAAGCTATGCTTGTGTTGTATGATTTCCCAGATTAATATATCGATTTGTGTTTCAGTTATATCTAGTTGTGCATATTTATGTCCATTTATACTATGTAAGTAGATGATGAGGTGTCTTGCGTGACACAGTAGATCTCATCATTGGTCAAAAGACATAGTATATAAATGAGGTTCGTAACCGAGACAGCTTTGGACAAACTGTCGGTTTAGGTTATTATGTGATTCGGATAATTGGTTTGTCTAGACTAATTGAATCATGTAAATATGCCCGGGGCATATTGAACTTGACCTTTAGGAATGATTTGTCTTGTACTGATTTAATAGACAAATCGATCCTTGTATTCTATCTCTTAATCCCTAAACTCGAGCGGGCATGAGGATTAGACATAGTGTACTTTGATCTGCCAAAGGGTGAGGTCAATTGTGGCCAATAATCTCGGTAGGTTGGGTGCGCGTGTTTAGTTACTTGGTGTGCTATTGTTTGTCGAAAGGAAACCATGTACTGGTGCGTTCGGGGTGATGGTGCTCCCGAGATGAGCTCGAAATGTTTATTATACTAAACCCGGCCGGTGGACTTATGTCCGGTATAGTAAAAAGGTCGAGTGGTACTAGTCTCGGAATATTAAGAAGTTGATGAATTAATTTATCAGTAAATTAATGAATTAACGAGCACTATATCTTTGACGTGGGGAGATTATGAATATAATTTAATTAAGTTATTCCGGAAGCAATTCTGGTGTAGGGTGGTAGTGATTCATCCCAGGAACTGGTTTGGGATAAGTGAATCCCTGTGTCAGTTGGGAGTGGTTCTTCCCAGGAACTGGATTGGGATAAGTGAATCCCTGTGTCAGTTGGGAGTGGTTCATCCCAGGAACTGGATTGGGATAAGTGAATCCCTGTGACAGTTGGGAGTGCATCAGTCCAGGAACAGGATTGAAGGAAACAAAACCTGTATCAGTTCAGAAACAGGATTGAAGGAAAACAGAAACCCAGTAGGAAAACCAATCCTATTCCAACTTGGGGTCTCTCTTGTAACTCTATAAATAGACAAGGTATCTGCCATTCAGAAAACACAATTAATCCACAAGATTTCTAGAGAGAGAAAACATTTCTCTCTCCAAGTCGGATTTTAAAGAGCAATTGCGGCTGGTTCTTGGGTTTCTAGTGGCTGAAATTTTGGCCTTGGTGTATACCAGCTGCGAGCAGCTTTCTCTCTCTTCGGGCGGTGCGTTTATAGTACGTGCCAGGTGCTGCGGAGCTAGTGTTTTCTAGCAGGTGGATTGTGGTGATTGGTAGATCAATTGGCTTCTAGTTCGTTGCCCACACAACGTGAAGTCATAGTCTTGAGGCATACAAGAGAATCACCTGAGAGCACGCTTCAAAGGTATTATTCTATGGTTCCGCTTTTAATTAGAATTTTTTGTTGCGTGGTAAATCGAGCAAGTGCAAACCCAGATCCTATGTGGCAATTCTTTCAATTGGTATCAGAGCCAGGTTTAAGGGGTTCTGTGCTTGTTCGATTTATTACATGGTTTTGTTTTGCAGGTGGTTAAGAAATCCCGAATATTATGGTTATGTTTGTATGGGTTTTAATTAAACTCCGGGACATGTTCGGATTTAATTTTATTATGAATGTTTGTAATAGTATAACCACGTGCTGGAAGCCATGTAGGATTAGATCAAATCTGTAGTAGGATTTTTTCTATGTAATTTCGATTATTTAATTTTCCTAGAATGCCTTGTAGTAGGAAAATTGTTTTTTTTGTAATCGAAGGCGTTATGGCGGGCGACTTGGATTCGTGGGTTTTGGGTTATCATGAATTTGAAGAAAACCCCAGGAAAACCCAGAACGAATTGCAAGAAGACCAAATAGCGTGGGAAAAAGCGAAGGAGGAGGTGGCGGCAGGAGGCGAAGCCGGCAACGACCGCCGGCAGCAGTCGTGCCGGCCGGCAGGCAAAAAACGCAGCAGCAGCGCACAGCAGTCGCTGCACGCAGCGCGTGCTGGGTCGCGCATGCACGGCCCGTGCGGGCTGTACTCGCCGTGCCGCGGCCCGTGCTGCCCGTTCGGGCAGTTCGAGCAGTTCGAGCTGTTTTTGGCCCGTTTTTCCTCCAATTTTCATTTTTTGAAGTTCAAGACTCTCTCCATCGAGTGACGTGACTGGACACGAGATCAAGGCAAATGATGGAAGCAATTAAAACCATAATAGTCGGGAAATTTATTTTTCGTATTTATTTCCCGTATTTATCGTTTTAATTTTTATGCTTTATTTTTATGATGTATTTTAGATGCATAAATTAAAGCATGTCTGGTTTTATGGTTGCACATAACTTAGGTTAGTTAATTGCATGTTAAAATCGGAAAAACCCTCAATTTGAAAATCTAAGTGGGAGTGGGTTGGTTTAATATCCCCATGGCCACCATTACGGGTTTATATGCGATGTGAGTGGGCTTGCGCGTTGGCATTAGGGCCTTCCTCCATTCGGATGAGTCCAGCCCCGAGATCGCTAGACTATAAACTTCTGAGTAAGATGACTAGAGCGAGTTTAACTAGGAGAAATGCGACACCCTCTCCATCTGAGGCCCACTATCCTGAGGTAACAAACTCAGTAGTCACGTAATGGCACACAGTTAGTGTACGATCTGCAGTATTCCTCCCGCGAGGTTACGCTGCTTATTTGTACGACTGAAAGCACCGACTATTAGCTACATTGGTCAGATAGTGTAGTTAATGAACTTGGTTATTCTCAAACGAATGTGGGTTAGCGTAAACGTCCACACTGCGTGGCTTGCGAGAATCCCGGTGGATGAGATGTTGGTGGATTAAGATTATTGTTTTGAGGGAAGTCAATAATTAATTAGAATTTTTTGAAATTCTAAGCATATATAACTGAAACATTGTTTGTTTATTTTCCAGTTTAATCGATATGGCATTCAATCCTTTAGCTGCTATTTTGAAAAACAACAAATTAACTGAAACTAATAATGTCAATGGAAGTCGTAACTTGGACATTGTCCTTAGGGCTGAGAGCACTCCTGTAAGAGATCATGTCTTAGACATGATTAGTAACATCAACAAGGTTGAGGTAGTGGGAGGCGAAATCGTTGGTGAAACCAAAGACGATATTGTCCTCCAGAGCTTGCTTCAAAGCTATGAGCATATTCGGTTGAACTACAACGTAAGTAAGATGTTGTGGAGTTCATCCGAGCTCTTGGCAGAGTTGGTGGCGGCTAAAAGTCTTCTTTTAGAGAAGAAGCGAGTTTTAGTCGCAGTCGAAGCTTCAGAATCTTCTTCTGAGCCTGAGGCTAGAAAGAAGAAGAGGAAGCTCGAGGGAGTAGCTAAAAAGGGCACAAATTACGCCTAAGCCAGATATTGCAAAGAAGAAGTCGAAAGACAAGTGCTTCAAGTGCAATAAGACGGGACATTGGAAATTGGATTGTCCAAAGCTTATAAGTACGATAAATTCTGCCTTAATTACTGAGACGTGTTTATCGGCGATTCCCACAGATACTTGGTATGTGGATTCAGGTGCCACTGACCATGTTTGTAATTCTCTGCAAGGGTTCCAAGTGACCCGGAAGCTTAGAGATGGTGAATTGGATATCCACTTGGGCGACACTATAAGAGTGTCAGTAGAAGTAGTGGGAGTAGTTACTCTGAATTTCAAAAATTCTAGTTTAGAGTTAGTTAATTGTCTTTATGTACCGAGTTTAAGAAAGAACCTTATTTTGGTTTCTAAACTCTTGAAGAACGGTTATAAGTTTGTTTTTTCTGATGAGTCTGTACTTATTAGGAGAAATGGGAAACTTATTTGTTCTGGTTCATTGCCGGACAATTTGTTTGTGGTTAACTCTAACTCCCCTGTTGCGCAAAACATAGAGAGAGATAGCTCAGGATCTAACATTAATAAGAGGAAGAGACCTGCTGAAATGAATCAAACCTATCTTTGGTTTCTCAGTCTAGGTCATATAAACCTTAGTATGATTCAGAGGTTGGTCAATGATGGACCCTTGGGTTCATTAGATATTGACAGTTATGCAACCTGCGAATCTTGTTTGGAAGGTAAGATGACCAAGAGACCTTTTAAGGCAAAAGGTTATAGAGCTAAAGAAGTATTAGAGTTGATTCATTCTGACTTGTCTGGACCTATGACGGTCTAGGCACGAGGGGGATTTGAGTATTTCGTGACGTTCACGGATGACTACTCTAGGTACGGGTACATTTACTTAATGCGCCACAACTCCGAATGTTTTGGCAAGTTCAAAGAGTTTCGGGCAGATGTGGAGAAGCATCATGGTAAGAGTATCAAGACACTGCGTTCAGATCGTGGTGAGGAGTACCTATCCCAGGAATTTCTAGAATACCTCAGAGAGGTATGAATTCAGTCTCAGTTGTCTACACCTGGCACGCCACAGCAGAATGGTGTAGCAGAAAGGAGGAATCAAACTCTTATGGAAATGGTTAGGTCCATGATAAGCTATAGTGATTTGTCAAGTTCATTCTGGGGATATGCCTTGGAAACGGCAATGTATATTCTAAATCTTGTACCGTCTAAGACCGTGCCTTCAACCCCAGTAGAGTTGTGGAATGGGCGTAAGCCCAGTCTAAGACATCTCAGAATTTGGGGATGCCCATCACATGTGCTTAAGGCAGATACGGCCCCAGTAGAGTTGTGGAATGGGCGTAAGCCCAGTCTAAGACATCTCAGAATTTAGGGATGCCCATCACATGTGCTTAAGGCAGATACGGCCAAGTTAGATGTGAGAACAGAATTAATGCTGTTTGTAGGTTATCCTAGAGGAACGAAAGGTGGTATATTCTATAGTCCTAAAGATCAGAAGGTGGTGGTTAGTACCAACGCTAGCTTTTTAGAAGAGGACTATGTCTTAGACCACAAGCCCAAGAGTAAGATAGTACTAGAAGAGCTTAGACGACAAACTACTAATCCTGATGCACCGGCACAAGTAGATACACCACACACTGCACATGAGATCATAGATGATGCGCCTACACAGGTGGTGCCTCGTCGTAGTGGGAGGGTTGTGAGATAGCCCGTTAGGTTCATCGGCGTGGGAGAGGCTTCAGACCTAGTCCCAGGTGTGCCTGAACCAGACCCAGTAAACTACAATGAGGATCTCCTAGATAAAGATGCAGAATCTTGGCGTAAGGCAATGATATCCGAGATGGGGTCAATGGACCACAATCAAGTCTGGGAGCTTGTGGACCTGCTTGATGGGTTTAAACCCATTGGGTGTAAGTGGGTCTACAAACGTAAGAGAGGATTTGACGGGAAGGTGGAAACCTTTAAAGCTAGGCTGGTGGCGAAGGGGTATACTCAGAAAGAAGGAGTCGATTATGAGGAAACCTTCTCCCCGGTAGCCATGCTTAAGTCGATCCGGAATCTCTTGGCCATAGCTGCTCATTTGGATTATGAGATTTGGCAGATGGATGTCAAGACAGCTTTACTTTTGAATTCGATGGTGAGAAAGTGCATTTTAATATGTGTGAAGCTATGAAGTACCCACCAGACTCTGAATATTTTGTTAATGTTAGCCTAGTAGACTCTATTGTGCAGGAAGTGATTGAATTTAACCTAATGCTGGATGAGTTGAATTTTGTTTTATAGCATAGTGTGTAGGGAATTGATGCTCGCAGCAATGTGTGTGAGGCGGTCATTGAGGCAGTCTTGGCATTTCATGCTAGTCCAGAATTGCCACCAAGGTTGGCTAAGCAATTTTCAGGATTACCTGTTAGTTATGACAAAAATCTGCCTTCTGTGGTGCAGGTACCTAAACTTGAATTGAAGACACTGCCGAATCACCTCAAATATGTCTACTTGGGAGAGTTGGAAACATTGCCCGTGATCATCTCCAAGGAGTTGATGGACTTGCAAGAGGAGAAGCTACTAAGAGTGTTGAGAGAGTGTAGAACGGCAATTGGATGGACACTGGCCGACATCAAAGGAATCAGTCCTTCAATCTGCATGCACCGGATCTTGTTGGAGGCAGATTCCAAGCCGGTTCGAGAAGCCCAGAGGAAGCTGAATCCTGCCATGAAAGAGGTAGTAATAAAAGAGATTATTAAGCTCCTCGATACAGGTATAATTTATGCAGTTTCGGATAGTAAGTGGGTTAGCCCGGTACATGTAGTGCCTAAAAAATCCAGTTTTCAGTTAGTTAAAAATGAAGCTAACGAGTTGGTTCCCATGAGATTGCAGACAGGGTGGCGTATGTGCATTGATTTTCGCAAGCTAAATGCAGCCACGAGGAAGGACCACTTCCCGCTCCCGTTCATCGATCAGATGTTGGAGCAGTTGGCAGGTAAGGACTTCTTTTGCTTCTTAGATGGGTACTCTGGTTACTACCAGATAGCGGTAGCTCTAGAGGACCAAGATAAGACCACTTTTACTTGCCCATTTTGTACTTTCGCTTATCGCCGTATGCCTTTTGGTCTGTGTAATGCACCTAGGACTTTTGAAAGATGCATGATGAGCATATTTTCTGATTTTCTTGAAAAATGCATTGAGATCTTTATGGATGATTTTACTGTGTACGGTGATTCCTTTGATCATTGTCTTGATAGTTTAGCCATGGTTTTTCAGAGATGAATTGAGAAAGATTTAGTGTTAAACTATGAGAAATGCCACTTTATGGTAAGAGAGGGCATTGTATTAGGTCATGTCGTGTCTTCTAGGGGAATAGTGGTGGATAAGGCGAATGTTGATTTAATTGCTAGCTTACCTTATCCTACTAATGTCCGAGAAATTTGGAGTTTCCTTGGTCATGCAGGTTTCTACCGGCGATTTATCAAGGACTTTTCCAAGATCACTCAACCCCTATCACGGCTTTTACAACATGACGTGCCGTTTGAGTTTAGTGAGGACTGCAGAAGTGCATTTCAGAGGTTGAAGGAGTTACTCACATCTACTCCTATCATCCAGGTCCCAAATTGGGACTTGTCATTCGAGCTCATGTGTGACGCGAGTCAATATGCTATGGGAGCAGTGCTTGGACGGAGGAATGGAAGACAGAGCCATGGCATTTACTATGCATCCAAGACACTTGACTCGGCGCAATGCAACTACACAACCACAGAAAAAGAACTTTTAGCAATAGTGTTTGCTTTTGAAAAATTTCGTTCTTATTTGATAGGTTCTAAGGTTGTTGTTTATTCTGATCATGCAGCTATGAAGTTCCTGTTGGCAAAGAAGGAGTCAAAGCCACGACTCATAAGATGGATTCTCCTGTTGCAAGAATTTGATTGGGAGATCAAGGATAGGAAAGGTGCGGATAATTCAGTTGCTGATCATCTTAGTAGGCTAGTTCGTGAAGAAGATTCTAGGCCTATCTCAGAGGTGTTTCCAGAGGAGAAGTTGTGGGCAGTGCAAGGTCACGAGCCATGGTATGCAGACATAGTTAACTATTTGACAACCGGTAAGTTTCCTCCCAACATGAATATTTATCAGCAAAATAAATTGAAGTCTCAATCTAGGCACTATGTTTGGGATGAACCTTATCTGTGGAAAATATGTTCTGATCAAGTAATTAGGAGATGTGTTGCTAATCATGAAATTCAGTCCATACTTGAATTCTGTCATTCTCATGCTTGTGGTTGTCACTTTGGTCCAATGCGTACTGCTAGGAAAGTTTTAGACTGTGGTTTTTATTGGAATTCTTTATTTAATGATGCATATGATTACTGCAAGAAATGTGATAGGTGTCAGAGGGTAGGCAATTTATCTTCCAGGAATGAGATGTCTCAAGTACCTATGTTATTTTGTGAGATTTTTGATGTATGGGGGATAGATTTTATGGGACCATTTCCAAGTTCTTGTGGGAAATTGTACATTTTGCTTGCTGTTGATTATGTCTCGAAATGGGTAGAAGCAAAGGATACCCAGACTAATGAAGCTAAAGTTGTTGCAGGGTTTCTTAAATCTAACATCTTTAGTAGGTTTGGCGTGCCAAGGCTATAATAAGTAACCAAGGAATGCATTTTTGCAATCGCCAAGTTGAGGCATTAATGAAGCGCTATGGAGTTCGTCATCGAATTTCCACTGCGTATCACCCTCAGACCAATGGGCAAGTTGAGATTTCAAACAGAGAGATCAAAAGCATCTTGGAGAAGACGATGAATCCAGGCCGTAAGGATTTGAGCCTAAGGCTAGAGGATGCATTATGGGCGTACCGCACGGCATACAAGACTCCCATTGGCATGTCGCCTTACAGGTTAGTTTTTGGGAAATTATGCCACTTACCTGTTGAGTTAGAGCATCGTGCTTTTTGGGCAGTGAAGCAATTCAATATGGATGTTCAAGAAGTGGGCCTAGAGAGAAAATTGCAGTTGCAAGAATTAGAGGAGATTCGCTTAGAAGCGTATGATAATTCCCAACTCTACAAGGAAAGGACCAAGCTCGCTCATGACAAGCTTTTGAGGAGGAAGGAATTTATGGTAGGACAAAAGGTACTTCTTTTCGAATCCAAGCTAAAGTTTATACCCGATAAGCTCAAGTCAAGATGGACTGGACCATATAATGTGGTAAGTATTTCTCCATATGGGATGATTGGAATTCAATGCTTAAAATCTGGAAAAGTGTTGCATGTTAATGGTCATAGGCTTAAGCCATTTATTGAATATAGAACCAATGAGGCCGTAGAGATGATCAAGTTAGTTCACCCAATTAATGCAGATTAATTGAGGAAAAGTGAGTCTAGCTAAAGACGTTAAAGAAAGGCGCTTATGAGAGGCAACCCAAAATTTTTTTCTAAGTTTTTTTTTAAGTATGTTTAGTCTTTTAATTGTATTTTTAAGTAATTTTTAGCTGAGAATTTTGAGGGGAATTAAAGGTTTGGGCAGGATAGAATTCTTCGTCTAACATGCCCAGGTGAGTTTTTTCTTGAATTTTTAAGGACCCTGGACAGAATAGAATTTTTCCTCTGATATGCCCAGGTCAAGGTTCGCATGGTTTTTGGATTTTCTGAAGGCTGGGGCAAAATACAATTCTTCCTCTGACATACCCAGGTGAGTTTTCCTTTGATTTTTACGTGAAGGGTGCAGAATACAATTTTTCCTCTGACATGCCCAGGTCAGTGCCTTTGATTTTCCCACGTTTTTCTTCGCCTTTTAGTGGAATTTTTAAGGAGTTGGGCAGATTACAATCTTCTCTATGACATTCCCATGTCATTTACACTTTAAAAAAAAATTCCTTTTTCCTTTCCAATTTTAATTAGGGTTTTAATTACGTGTGCTTTCTTTCCCATTCTCCACCAGCGGCGACCGAGTTCTTCTGCCCAACTAAACCCGCCGCCGCCATCCTTCACCATCCCAGCTTTTCTTCTCCAATTGGCCACCGATAATCTCCGCCAGGTACAGCAACCGTTGCGCCTTCTTCCCATTTGACGACGAGCCAGCGGTGGAACAAACCCGCGACAACCCAGCGGCTACCGAATTATCTTTCCAAATAAATTCCGCCATCTCCCTCCATCCAAACCACAATTTTGGCAGAAATTGCTCCTTGTTTGTCTCCGACTCTAACTCAAACAGTGACGACAGAATTCGCATCTGCCAAAGTCCATTTTCGGCTCCACCATTTCTGATTTCTTTGTCGCCGATTGCACCCCAGTTCCCAGTAGTTCGACTCCAACAGATTTTGAAGCTTTTAGGTTCTCACTGTCCCAATTGTTTTGTTCAGCAATTTCAGTCTCAACTAGTTAAAGGTGTACCCACCGGCTGCGTCATTTTTTTCCTTTCCGTGCGATTCGCCTAGTCCATCCGCCTCAGCCCAGCCGTCATTTCGCCCAGGGTGCGAAGGTTTTCTGTTGGCACAGCAAACCACACTCCGAATCGGTGGATTCTTTCGTTTGGCCCATTCTTTTTTATACTTTCTGCTCACTGCAAATCGCCAAGTTGTTCCGGCCGTTCAAGGGAATCGGTTTATTCCACACTTAGCCACCTTCGTCTATGCAATTTTGCTTTCGGTTTTGTCGTTCCTGATCATTCCAATACAGGAGCCGCCGCACTGGTGTTCCAGATAACCTTTCCGCCCCGCTATCGTCCAAGCTACTCAGTTTATCAATTCCCTATAGTACCGACAAGTCAACTGCTGTTCAAATTTGATTGCCACTATGGTGCGTAAGAAAGCTCTGACCACAATTGCATTGCGTGATGAATCCAGTTCTTCAGAAGAAGAGGCACCTTCTTCCCCACTGCCATTTGTTCGACAGTGCTCAAAGCGGCAAAAGGCACAACCAGAATAGAGCATAGTGAAAAAGTCTACGCGCACACGCACTGTTCGGTCTTGTACGAAGAATGCACCAAACACACTTTCTCCTTCGACTGCCCAGCAGTTTGTGGTCAGGCTAGCGACCGACAAGCAGCGCCAGTTATTTGAAAAGGTATCTTCTAGGCATATTTATGAGTGCAAACATTTTGATATGGATGTCTTAGGTGAATTAAATGTTTATGATGAGGTCCAAAATTTGTTTGCTGGGATTGGGGGGTTGGCATATTTTCATATCGAGTTTCCTGCATATATGGAAATAATGAGAGAATTTCATGCAACTTTGGAATATAAGCCACCAAAGAAGAATTTTACTTTAGACTCTCCTGGGGTAATTTCTTTTAGACTTATGAACAAAACTTTTAAGATGTCTTTAACTGAGTTTGATATTGCTATGGGTTTTGTGACTGAAGAAGAGTCTAAGTCTCCGGCGTATATTTCTTGTGAATTAGATACGCCGGATGTTTTTTACCCAGATGAGTGTTTTGCTGCATGGCGGAGTCTAGCTCCTTCTTCTCCAGGTGTCTTTAGCCCCAGCAAAGTTTGTGACTACTATTTCACCAATCCTGCTTTGAGATTCTGCCATAGGTTCTTGGGGTATAGTCTATCGGGGCGGAGGGATCAAGCAAATATAATCACTACCCATGAATTATTCATCTTGACTAGAACGCTTAAGGGGTCTAAGGTTAGCTTTGCTTATTCTTTGGTTACCCAGGTGCTAGCGTCGTTGAATCGCCCAGGGCGGGGTTTAATTTTAGGTTCTCTAATTACGCATTTAGCAGTAAATTTAAAAGTTTTGGACTTAGAGAATAACTCATTGCATGAAGCTTGCAAATTGATACCCCTTGATGCCTTCTCTCTCCAGCGAATGCAATTGCTCCGCAAGAGAGGTGATTCTTACGAGTTTCTTTCGTCGGGTAAGTCTAGACCACCCGAGCCTATGCGTGTGTCCCTTTTGCAGGTGCCTCTACTTTGGAGCAAGCTGTCCCACCAACCGTGACGGTAGAGTAGCTAGCAGGGATGCAAGCGCAGCTCACAAACATCCAAGAGATGCTCCAGCAGATGAACTCAAAGATCAATGCCCTATGTGCTCGAGTCGGCTTAGAATGATTATTCCCCACATCAGGAAGTTTTTGTTATTTTTTTGTTTTCAGTTTATTGCTGGTTTTTCTTTTTATTTGGCATGTTATTGTCTTGGTGGTGTATGTTGTTTTTCCTTCATGTGTCCTTTCTACATTGAGGACAATGTAGGAAGTAGGTGTGGGGGGAGGTTTTGTTGGTTATAGTTAGGACATTTTCTAGTTGTATGTTATTATTTTGGTTTGTTTTATGGATTATGTCATGTGTTTGGGTAATATGGTACGTAGATGTAAATGTTATATGTTTTGTGTGGGAAAATTGATATGCAATGTGTGATTTGGTGAGGTAAGGATGAAATGTAGGGAATATTAGTAGTATTGTGTGTTGGATGGCTATAATTGTTCCTTGTGATAATTCAAATGATAATACTTGTGTGAGTGGCACCCAAAAAGCTAGATAAAGTGAGATTTTGGGCCTTAATGAGCAACAATTCTTTCTTGTGCTCAATTGTTCTTCTTTAGAGTGTTTCACACATAGTTTGCATATTATAGAACTTGCTTGGTTATGCATGTTACCGTGCCTTGTGAATTTGAAGTACAAAAAGGATAAAGGCAATAGGATAACCAAATTTGGCTTGCTAAAAAATCCAACCTTCAATGTTTATCCTTAGTTAACCTTTTGAAGCTTGGACCTGATTCTTTGATTTTAAAGCCACTAAATTAAACCTAGGCATGTGTTTAGCTTGCTCTTTTCACCTAGTTATTGAAAGAAGTACATACTTGGTTGTTAACTTTGGTTTGTGGTTTGAAGGCAGACATTGTAAGGCAATAGTAACTCATTAAGGATAAGTCGGGCTCTGACCAAGGCTGTTGAAAAAAAAATGAAAATGAAAAAAAAAAAGAAGACAAGAAAGAAAATGAGCCAATATAAACAAATTCAAATGAATTTGTGTGGCTATAAAAAAAGAAAAAGAAAAAAATAGAAGGAAAAAAAAAGGGATTGTGGAAAGAGCCAAGTTTGGAATCCTTTGTGGGTTACTAGTGTCTTGCATGGGTTATCCTTGGTAAGATGGTTGATGGTTGACAATTAAGTGTGTTCTTTCTTTCATGACTTTAGCCTTTGTTTGACCTTTGTTATCCTACCTTGTCCTGAGCCTCATTCTAATCCTTGACAAAGACCTTTTGATTTGTACTTTGATTCATTTGAGTGATCGTAATGTGATAATTTTGCAAGCATATGGTAAGAACAATGCTATATGGTGAACTTGAGTGATTACGTTCTTTAAAAATTTTGAGTGCATGAGTAAATTACTGGAGAGGTGGGTGTCATTCGTGCTTATTATTTGAGTTTGGAGAGTTATGAGGAATGGGTATAGTCGTTACAAATGCGTTATACTATGAAAGTTTCTTATTTGGATTGCGAGTCTTGCTTGATCGGATGTTGCATATTGAGGATCCAGTTTTTGTTTGTTACTTGTGTTTGTTTATGTCTCGAGTCTTGAGTCATGCTTGGGGACAAGCATTGTCTAGGTGTTGGGGATTTGATGAGCTGATATTTTCTAATACGATTTGGTGCTAAATTTGGTTAATTTGGATATTTTTGTGAAGTCTAATAGTGATTTTTACATTTGTAGGAAGGAAGATTAATTGGGAGCAGGAATGGCAATTTTGGGCCGCATCTTGAGAAAAATGGGCTGAAGGATGTTAAGATTAATTTGGAGCAGGGCAGCAATTTTGGATAACGCAAGTTTGGAGTTATATTTTTCTGGTGGACCACGACTGGAGAGTGGACTTTTCTGTAGTGTGGGAAGACTGCAGTGTTATTAGGTTTTTTGGGGGGCAAGATACATTTGGGAAGTATTGACTTCGGGAGTAAGGAGATTTTTTTTGGAGTATTAGGTAGGCAGCAGTTTCTTTTCCTGAAGGAATGTTCGAAAGGTAACAAGTGGGTTTGGATACTCAATTTTGGAGACGGCCAAATTTTGGGAACTCGCGTGTGGCTTTGAAGCAAACAGCGGGCAGCACAATTGGGAAGCAATTTTGGAGCAGCCACCATCATAGTATTCAGCTTTATTTCTTAGTTTTTAATTGAATTCATGGCATACAATTTATTTGTTAATTTTAGTATTGCAATTATGAGTAGCTAATTTCTTTAGTCTAGCCAAGGGAATCAAAACCCCTCGATGCTACTTAAATTGTGAGATCGAATTGTTTTCATATTAATTAATTGCTAGTTTCTTATTTATTCTTGTGAATTGTTTGAGGATTATTTGGCACTGTTTGTATAGCTGGTAGCATATAGGGTTTCCTAGGTAATCCAATCCACTAGAATACACGATGTTCGGTATTTCCTAGAGTCAATAAAACTAATCACGTGGTACGTAATTAGTGAGTTAAAAAGAATAAATAATCAATTGTAATTAAGCTAATTGGGTTAATTATAGTTGAACTGGGTCATTGATTATCGTGATCTAAGTTCTAGGAGGTTCCAGAATTGATCATCGATTATAGACGCAATTAACGGAGGTTCCTTAATTGCTGGCTTAAACTAATAGGACTGAATTGTTAGAATGTTCCAACAACAAAAACCGGTGTAACCAGTAGTTAGTTAATACATTTTTGCATCAAGAATCGATTAGTGCATCGAGGTGGTCCAATTCCCTTGACTAGACGTTTTCCGAATTTTGATTTTTACAAGTTATTTAATTTTCTGTCTTTAATTTAATTAATTTTCGTTAGTAGTTTTAAATAACAACAAACCCCCATTTTTAGTTACGCACGTTTGACTAAACTTATTTCACTCTGGTGCTCCCTGTGGATACGATCCTACTCGCATTATACTATTTTTAGTAGCTTATAAAGTAGGTTTATTTTTTATTGGTCTGACTAGATTAGAGATATGATTAAAATTTTGTTTAAAATTCTTATCCTATTAAAATATTTAAAATTTTAGTTTTAAAGAATTATCTTAATAAGATTAGGATAATTAATAAATATTTAAAATTTTAATTTTAAATAATTATCTTAATAATATTAGGATAATTAAAAAATATTCAAAATTTTATTTTTAAATAATTATCTTAATGAGATTATGATAATTAGTGAATATTTAAAATTTTAATTTTGAATAATTATCTTAATGAGATTAGGATAATTAGATAATAAATAAAATAATTAATTAATGAGATTACTTCATTAATTTATAAATTTATTTATGGTTTTATATGATTTATTTATGATTTTAAATTTAAAGTGTTTAAGTTGTGAAATGCATACATAATCTTGTGAATATGTTCATGTATCATTTGGCTGATATGAATGAACAAGGGGATTGATTAAAATTGATCATGACACAATCAATTTTAATAGTGTAAGAGTTACACAATCCTTTAAAATTGATTGGTTTAATTAAAATGGGCTTGTATGAAGCACTTGCATTTTATGTGTTTTTCATGCGTAAATTGGGCTTTATTTATTTCTTTTAAATTGGTTTAATTTAGGGCCAGCGAGCCAATTAAATTGGGTCTGCGAGCCTATTAAATTTTATGTAATAGAATAGAATTAGATAGACTCAAAATACATGTAATTCCAAGGAGTTCAAGACGGAGCCAAGGAACAGAAACCCAACAATTAGGGCCCAAATGAAGACCAAAATTTTAAAAGGCTTTGTAATAGACTATAGCGCAATTCATTGCAATTTATTCGATTTATATATTTTATATATTTTTTGAATGGGGAAAAAAGAAATGCATGTCATGCCATTCAAACTAAATCCCTAAAAATCTAAGTCATAAAATTGTTTCCATACTTGGAGAGCTCGTCAGCATCGAACATCTGATATGAACCGGTTAGGGTGACCAGGGACTGTCAGGTTTTCTTTGTGAGGCGAGTTGTCACATAATGTGGTATCCAACATTATCACTACCACTGAAGGTGGAAAAACTGTCTGCGTATCTATTAATGTGAAGTTTCGAATGAAGGTTTGACTTAGAAAAACCTAAAAACCTAAGTCGTAAAATTGCTTCCATACTTGGGGGCTCGTCAAGGCATCGAACGTCTGTTAGACTTGGAGACCACAAGGATCTCAGGCTTTCTTCGTGAGGCGAGTTGTCACATAATATGGTAACCCACTTTATCACTACCACTGAGGGTGGACAAACTGTTAGGTATCTATTGATGTGAAGTTTCGATGGATGGTTTGACTTAGAAAAATCGGTCCTAGGTGTACAACCCAATGGTTGACTAGGATGCGGATTTTGCAATGATAAGACGGTGTCAAACATTTGGAATGTTCATCCTATCACCTTAAAACTTGCTTAGTGATGCAATTGGAAAGCGTTAAATTGCATGAGATGCATTTTGAACATTGCCTACCAAAAGGGCCCGATCTCTACGATACTTGCCAAAGCAAGACTGAGGTTTTTTTTTTTTTTAGTTTTTCGGCCCACAATCCAGCACCAACACAAAATTGTAAGGGATTTCAATTTTGGCCATTAAGGAAATGAGTTTATTAAAAAAAAAAAAACTCATTCTAAAAGTTTGCATAATTCTTTTGTAGAATAAATGGCATTGTCTTGCACTAAAATTTTAAATTAACTGTCCATAAGAAACATTATTTAACAAGAAAAGAAGTATTATTGTCTTAGAAACTACTTCATCCGAAACACCCGAAAAATGCTACAGAGGTTACTCAAAAGGCCTTTGGAAGGCACAAAGGAACAAATCCAATGATGTGACATGTTTTGAGACATGCTCCAGAAATATGAATATGGAAGCATTCTATATTTATACGTCACTAAGGAAAAGTGTTCTAAGAGCAGACCAGTAATGAAAGGTTCGTTACATTGATAGCATTAAATTTCCTATAAGATGACGAATGGTTCGTCTGTGAGTACACTTCTAGTTAAGATGAAAGGTATATTGATACTCTAGAGAGACTATGTATACCTCTACCCAGGAAATTAGACATTGATGTCATCTTGGCTTCAATGCCATATGAGTACAATGACTTCGTGGTAAATTTCAACATGCATGATATGCTGAAAAACACTGAGAGACCCTTGAGAAGGGTACTCTAGTGCTGGTGGTTGAAAATGGCAAAGTGAACAAGAGAAAGTTCAAAGGCAAGGCAAAATTATTAGAAACAAAGAGGCACGCAGTAAAACTACTGTCAAGGCTAAGCCAGATTCTAAGACTAAACCCGGAAATGACACTACATGTTTCTATTACAATGAATATCATTGGAAGAGAAAATGTAAAGTGTGTCAAGAAAAATCTTTCATACCGATGGCACTGTCATTACCGAGAAACGTGTTCAAAGACTTCATGAGATGGAGTCATTGGGTCATTTGATTGTGAATCTCATGACACGTGTGAACTGTACTTGCAAGGAAAAATGACAAATAGTCCATTTTATGAAATAAGAAAAGACTAGTGAGCTATTGGCCCTAATACATACAGATGTATGTAGCCCAATGAGTACACAAGCCAGAGGTGGATTCAGTTACTTCATCACTTTCACCGATAACTATATTATATGAGATATGGTTATAAAAGTGAGGCCTTTGAAAATTTCAAAGTGTTTAATATGAAGTAGAGAATCAGTTAGAAATAAGGATTAAGGTCATTCACTCCGATCGGGGAGGTGAATACCTAAGTGATGAATTCGATGGCTATCTAAAGCAGTGTAGAATTGTTTCACAGCTGACTCCACCGAGAACACCTCAATGGAATGGTGTCTTCGAAAGGAGGAATCAGACCCTATTAGATATGGTTTGATAAATGATGGGCCCAGGGACTCTCCCTACGTCCTTTTGGGGTTATTCTCTTCTTTCTGCTACCTACTTATCAAACCGTATTCCATCCAAGCCAGTAGATAAAACTCCATATGAAATGTGGATGGGCCAAAAGCCCTATATGTCCTATTTACGAGTTTGGGGTTGTCAAGCTCATGTAAAGCATTTACAAAGTAATAAGTTTGAACCTAAAACTGAGAAATGCCTGTTTGTGGGGTATCCTAAGGAAACTACAGATTATCAATTCTACCATCCAATCGAGAACAAAGTATTTGTTGCTCGAGGAGCTGCTTTTTTAGAAAAAGATTTTCTCTACAAGAAAGACAGTGGGAGTATAATAGAATGCGAAGAGGTTTGAAACCCATAAGAGAGTATAGAACCATCTATAGAAACTCAAATGGAAGTTGACATAGAAACTCATGAAGATGAGTAACCTGAGCCAACAACACAATAACCTATAAGGTCTAGTAGATCTCGTCAACAACCCCAGAGATACGGATTTCTCGTGACTGATAATCAAGATTTGATCTTGGTGGACCCTAATGAGCCCACGACCTACAGACAGGTTTTAAAAAGTCCAGATTTAGATAAATGGCTACAACCCATGGAGTCTGAAATGCAATCCATGAGGGACAATAAAGTGCGAACTTTGATTGACCCTCCTGTTCAGACAAAGGTTGTCGATTGCAAGTGGATTTTCAAATTAAAACCTGGCAGGATCTTCAAGGCACGACTAGTGGCTAAAGGTTTCAGACAAACTCATGGTATTGACTATGATGAAACCTTCTCCCATGTCATGATGCTCAAAATCCATTAGGATAATGCTTGCCATAGCTGCATATTATGACTATGAGATATGGCATATGGATGTTAATGTTAGTTTTGAATACTGAAAAGTTTTGTTTATATGAAAAACTATTTCCCAGTTACATATCGATTGTGTTTTAGTATTATAAATTGTCCATTTATATCATATGTCTAGATGATAAGGTGTTTGGTGTGACACAGTAGATCTTATCATTGGTTAAAGTTATGATATATAAATAACGCTCATAATTGAGACAGTTTGGACACACTATCGGTTTAGGTTATTGTATGATTCTGAGATTGGTTTGTCTAGACTAATTGAATCATACAGATGTGCCCGGGGCATATTGAGCAGAACCTTGAGTAGGATCAAATTGACTTCTACTGATCTTCGTAGTTAAGTCGATCCTTGTATTCTTTCTCTTAATCCCTAGACTAGGATGGACATGAGGGTTAGACATAGTGTACTTTGATTTGACAGAGGGTGCGGTCAATTGAGACCTAGATCTCGGTAAGTTTAGTATGCGTGTTTGATTTTTTATTGTGCCATTACTTATCGAAAGGAAACCATGTACCGGTGCGTCCGGGGTGATGGTGCTCTCGAGATGAGCTCGTAAGGATTATTATAATAAATCCGGCTGGTGGACTTATGTCCGGTATGATAATAAGGTCAAGTGGTACTAATCTCGGATTATAAGAAGTCGATTAGTTGATTTATCAGTAAATTAATAAATGACGAGCACTATATCTTTGACGTGTGGAGATTAAAGAATAATTAAAAGTTGACCTGGAAGCGATTTCGGTTTAAGTGGTAGTTCTATATTTAATCTGTTAGTGGTATGATTAATTATGAGTTGGATTAAATCGACAAAGTGGATTGAAGAATTAATTAATAATCCTTAAGTAAGTTGATAGAGGATTTAATTATTCGATGAATTATCCTCGGGTCAATTAACGTAGTGGGTTGAATTAATTAATTATCCTTGGGTTGATTAACATTGACTAGTCTAGTGAAGACTTAGAAGTCAACGAGTTCAACTAGAAGGTCCAACTTAATCCCACTTAAAGGTGCTTTCTTGAAATCATATTTTGAAGTTCAAGATTGTCTTTTAGAGAGAGAGAAGGAGCCAAGAGAGAGTTTTAGAAGATTTCTTCTTCTTCAAGAAAGCTTTCTCGGGGTTTCAATTTCACTCTCACGGAATAGGAGTTTGGTGAATTCAGGCTGCAAAGCTTTCTTCTTTTTCGGCAAATCCAAATTTTTTGAGCAGTCCTACGGATTTCGACGAACTGGTGGATTCCGGAGAGAGCTAGCCTTTTTTCGATGACTTTTTGGATTCCTCCAGCACGGCAGAACTTCGAGCGGCGAGTGGGTTTTTCCGTCCAATACTTCCGAAGATGGTGACCGAGATTATTCGGCGGATCAGTCAGATTTTTGTTTACAGGTCGACGCTGGATTTTTTGGACTATTTCAGATTAAACCGGGTGATTTCGGGAGATCAGATTTTTGTCCGAAGTTTTAGGTTTTGAAAGATTTCTCGCGGTTAATTTTTCGTGGGCTTCAAAGATCCAATAGATAGTTGCCCACATGACTTTCGGATTGTTCTCAGAGACATTCTTGGGATTTCTTTGAGAGACACGCTTCAAATGTATAGTCTTTAATTCCGCTCTTACTTAAAGATTCAATTTTTAACGTTTTGATAGATCTAACAAGCATAAGCCTAGATCCGCTCATGGGAATTGATTTTAGAGTTTGGGCTCGATCGAAAGTCTCTGATTCTGGAATGCATAACATGAAAATAAGATTTTCAGTTTGGCCCGGATCGGATCTTAATTCCTTCAATTGGTATCAGTGAAAGATCATCTGCCCGGGCCTAGCCAGAAACTCACTTTCGTGCTACCTATTCCAGAATCAGAATCTCTGGCCAGGCCTAGACGCTAGCACAATCGCTATTCCAACCCTTGCTTGAAATAACATTGCGCTGGATCTTGGTATGTACTTATTCAATTTATCACGCAACAAATAAATTCTTAATTAAAAGCGAAAACATAAGAATTACCTATTGAAGCGTTTACTCAGGTGATTCTCTTGTATGCCTCAAGACTTTGTTCGTATGTCGTGTGAGTAACAATCCAACGAACAATTGATCAGCTAATCACCACAATCCACCTGCCGAAAAAATTCCAGCACCTCCGCACCTAGCGCGTGAGATTCAAGCACCGCCCAGCTAGGAGAGAGAAAGCCATGCGCCGTCAGGAAAAATTGGGAAAAATCCCAGCCACAAAAAGGCTTCAAAATTCGGACCTTGAGGGAGAAAATTTTTCTCTCTAGAATTTTCTCTCTCTAAGTTTTCCTGTCTTGAAAACTATTGAATTGTATGTTGTGTAATAGCTAATCCCTTGTCTATATATAGAGTTACAAGAGAGATCCCAAATTGGTTTAGGATTGGCCTTCCTAATGGGTTTAGATAATTAATTAGTTTTCAAATCCAATTAGGTAACCAATCTAATAGGATAAACCAAATCCAATTAGATTTCCTAATCTCTAGGATTTCCTAATTCTAAATGAAACTTAAGACTTAATTAATTAATTAAATAATTCCACTTTGTTAATTACTTAATTAACCCTAAGGAATAATTATTCAACTAATTAATTCTACCTATTCAATTAACCCATTACAAAATTAATCGTACCACTAACGGATTAATTTTGGCACTACCATCCTACACCATAATTACTTCCGGAACAACTTAATTAATTTATTCTTAATCTCCCCACATCAAAGATATAGTGCTCATTAATTTATTAATTTACTGATAAATTAATTAATTAACTTCTTTAATTTCGAGACTAGTACCACTCGACCTTTTTACTATACCGGACATAAGTCCACCAGCTGGGTTTAGTATAAGATAAACATAACGAGCTCATCTCGGGAGCACCATCACCCCGGAGCCACCGGTACATGGTTTCCTTTTGACAAGCAGCAGCACACCAAGTAACTAAACACGTGCACCCAACCCACCAAGACTATTGGCCACAATTGACCTCACCCATTGGCAGATCAAAGTACGCTATGTCTAATCCTCATGCCCGCTCAAGTCTAGGGATTAAGAGATAGAATACTAAGAACGATTTGTCTATTAAATCAGTACAAGACAAATTATTCTAAATGATCAAGTTCAATACGCCCCATGCATATCTATATGATTCAATTAGTTTAGACAAACCAATTATCTGAATCACATAGTAACCTAAACCGATAGTTTGTCCAAAACTATCTCGGTTACGAACCTCATTTATATATTATGTCTTTTAACCAATGATGAGATTTACTATGTCACACAAGACACCTCATCATCGAACTACATAATATAAATGGACAAATAATGCACAACAAAATATAACCAAAACATAAATTGATTTATTAACCGGGAAAATGTACAATACAAGCATAGCTTATGTATTCAACTTCAACAATCAGAGCCGAGATTTTTGCTTTCTACTTGTTCGATTTATTATGTGGTTTTATTGCAGGTGGTTATTATTCCAGGCTATTATGATTTTACATTTATTTATAAACCCCCGGGACTTGTCTGGGCTCGTTTTTATTTTGAATGTGAATGTGTGTAATAGTAATAACCACGAGTTGGAAGCCATGTAGGATTAGATTAAATCTTATAGTAGGATTTATTCTATCAAAATGTCATCTTTCATTTTCCTAGAGAAAGCCTTGTATTTAGGAATATATGTAATAACGAAGACGCTATTGTGGGTAACTCATATTCATGGGTTTTTGGTTTATTGTAATTTTGGGTGATTCCAAATTACATAGAAAACCGAAAAAATCCGGACGAATTAGGAGGAATCCAAATAACGAGTGAGAGTGACGCGACGGGACGTGTCAACAAGGCGTCAAAAGGAAGCAACGATTGAGAAGGCCATAATAGGGAAATGTTTCATTACGTATTTATTTTTCACTTTATATGTCCTGATTGTTGCTTGTGTATTTTCATTTTTTGTTTTTGATGGGTTTTTAGACTAATCAAAAATAAAACATACTCTATAAACTTTTTAAATAGTATAGTGCGAGTAGGATCGTCTCCACAGGGAGCACCGAAGTGAAACCAATTAAACTAAAAGTACGTGACCAAAGGGGAGTTTTTGAATTAAAATAAAAGACCGAAAATTAAATGAGTTATTAAAATCAAACGTATGAAAAACTCTAGTCAAGGGAATTGGACCACCTCGATGTGACAAATCGATCCTCGATGCAAGAATTTATCAATTAACTAATGGTTACACTGGTTTTCATTGTTGGAACCTCCTAACAATTCAGTCCTATGAATTTGAGCCAGCAATTAAGGAACCTCCGTTAATTGCATCTTTAATCAATGACCAATTCTGGAACCTCCTATAACCTAGATCATGATAGTCAATGGCCCAGTTCAATTACCATTAAGCAACTCGGTTTAATTGTACTTAATTATTTATTCTTTTCAATACGCTAACCTACGTACCACGTAATTAGGTGTATTGAACTCTTAAGAATTCCGAACCTCGTGTATTCTAGTTGATTGGACTACCTAGGAAAGGTTGCATGCTACCAGCTATACAAACAGTGCCAAATAATCATCACGACAATTCACAAGAATAAATAAGAAATCATTAATAAATTGATTATAGAAACAATTCGATCTCACGATTAAAGTAATATCGAGGAGTTTAATTCCCTTGACTAGACTAGAGAAATTAGCTACTCATAATTGAAATACTAAAAACTAAATAGAAATTATATGTCATGAATTTAAATTAAATCACAGAAATTAAATTGAGTACTATGCTTAGTAGTTGCGCCGCCGCACAAATACCGAGGCCACCACCCACAATTGCGTCCGAAGACTCCTCCTCCCACTTGTCTCCAAAAACAAGAGTCGTCCCTTCTAAATGTTGCCCGCTGACCAATATATCCTCCATCCCCAGAATATTGAGTACTATCCAAAAACGTCAGTTCTCAAGCCACCAGCCACAAAAACCTAATAAAACTCTCCTTTCCCCCTTTGGGCTCACAACTCCTTTTCTAAACTAAAAATCTCCCAATAAAATAATTGCAGCACAATCACTAATTAATTAATAAAATTCTTTGTACATAATAAAATCACAAATCTCAATAACAGTCCAAATTTCTTTGTCTTCCTTCAAACTCAACTCGTCTTTCTTCCTCAAGCGTCCAATTTTTCCTAATTCCATCCAAAATGACTCATCCTGCTCAAAGTTAAACCCCCTCCCTACTAGTGTCAAAAAAAACCCATTAGACTCCGCCAAGCATCCAAATCAACCCAAATTCGCACAAAATATTGTTAAGAAATTTAAGCTCATCAGTTTTTATGCATGATTGAAAACAAATGATTTTATGGGTGCAAATAACTAAAGTTAGAAATGACTAAAGTTAAGACGTTGCATGTTAAAACCGAAAAAACCTTCAACTTAAGAATCTAAGTGGGAGCGGGTTGGTTTACATCCCCATGGCCGCCTCCATTACAAATTCATATGTGATGTGAATAGACTTGCGAGTTGGCATTAGGGCCTTCCTCTATATCGGATGAGTCTTTATTCATAAGATCACTAGATTGAATTTCTAAAGGGATGACTATAGTGCGTTTAATTGGAGAACTGCAACACCCTCTCTATCTGAGGCCCATAAGTATTCTCAGTAACAAACTAAGAAGTCGCGTAATGGCATACACTTAGTGTACCGTTGTAGTATCCCTCCCAACGAGGTTACACTACTTATGTGTGCGGCTAAAATCACCGACTATTAATTTCATTGATCAATAGATTGTTTGGTCAGATAGTGAAATTAATGAACTTGGTTCTTCTCGAACGAATGTGGACTAGTGTAGACGTTCACACGATCGTGACCTGTGTAAATCCCGGTGAACGAGATGTTGGTGAATTTGATTATATTATTTTGAGGGTATCAATATTTTATAAAAAGACAAAATATTGAAACTTCTCTGTTTATTTATTTTCAGCTTTCGATATGTCGCTCAATCCACTTGCTGTCATACTTAAAGAAAACAAACTGACTGACCCAAATTACATTGATTGGAAATGTAATTTGGACATTTTCCTTACCGCTGAGGGATACAAGTAAGTGCTCACTAAAGTGTGCCCAGAAACGCCCACTGATGACTCCACTTCTTAGCATAGGGAGGCATATAAAAGGTGGAAGAAAGCTTATGAGATGACCAGGTGCTACATTTTGGCTTCTATGTCAAATGTGCTGCAGCACCAGCATCAGTTGATGACCTTAACCTTTGATATAATGACCAACCTAAAGGAGATATTCGGGCATCAGGACAAGGCAGCCAGGCACACAGCTATGAGAAAGCTGATGAAGATGGCTGAAAGCACTTCTGTGAGAGATCATGTGCTTGACATGATTAACAACATCAATGAGATCGAGGTATTGGGGGAGAGAGATTGACTGGAAAACCCAGAATGATATTATACTCCAGAGCTTACCTCAGAGTTTTGAGCAGTTTCAGTTGAACTATAATATGAGTCAGCATGCTTATACTCTTCCCGAGCTCTTGAATGAATTGGTGTCAGCTGAAGGCCTCTTCAATGAGAAGAAGCAAGCTTTGGCAACTGTTGGGCCTTCAGGATCTTTTATGGGCCCAAAGCCAGAAAGAAGAAGAAGAAGAAGACCCAGAAAACTGCTAATCATGGACCCAATCCAGGGATTGCCAAGAAGAACAAGCAGAGAGGCAAGTGCTTCAAGTGTGGACAGGACATTGGAAGCCGGATTGCCCAAAACTCAAAGGTATGACCAATTTCACCTTTGTTACCGAGACATGTTTAGCGGTGATTCCCACATATACTTGGTGTGTGGATTCAGGAACCACTGATCATGTTTGTAATTCTTTGCAGGGGTTCCAAGTAACCCAGATGCTTAGAGATGGTGAGTTGCAGGTCTACTTGGGAGATACCACCAGAGTATCAGTTGTTGCAGCGGGAGTTGTTAGACTTATTTTCTCGAATAATGTTGTTTTAATTTTGAAGGATTGTCTTTATGTTCCTAGCTTTATAAAGAAGTTGCTTTCAGTTTCTAAGCTTTTAAATGATGGTTATAAGTTTGTCTTTTCTAATGACTCTGTTGATGTTAGAAATAATAAGAAACTTATATGTTCTGGTTCATTGGTTGACAATCTTTTCTTGATTAAGACTAATTCCCCTGTAGTGCAAAACACTGAGATTAATGACACATCATCTAACCATAGTAAGAGAAAAAAAAACTTCGCAAACGAACCAAACTTATCTTTGGCACCTTAGACTGGGTCATATCAACCTTAGTAGGATTCAAAGGTTGGTCAATGATGGGCCTTTGGGCTCATTGGAGATTGACAGTTATCCAACCTGTGAGTCTTGCTTAGAGGGTAAAATGACCAAGAGGCCTTTCAAGGCAAAAGGGTATAGGGCCAAAGAAGTTTTAGAGTTGGTTCACACTGACTTATGTGGACCTATGTCAATTCAGGCTAGAAGTGTTTTTGAGTATTTTGTGACCTTCACAGATGATTACTCTAGATATGGGTGCATTTACTTGATGCGCCACAACACCGAATACTTTGGCAAGTTCAGAGAGTTTAGGGCAGATGTGAAGAAGTATCATGGTAAAAATATCAAGACATTGTGATCTGATCATGGTGGTGAATACCTCTCTAGTGAATTTAGGAGCTACTTGTGAGTGAAAGATTTGCCACATAGGATCTGGGTTCGCACCTGATCGATTTACCACGCAACAAAAAAATTCTAATTAAAAGCGGAACCATAGAATAATACCTTTGAAGCGTGACTTGGGTGATTCTCTACTATGCCTCAAGACTGTGACTTCACGTTGTGTGGGTAACGAACTAGAAGCCAATTGATCTACCAATCACCACAATCCACCTGCTAAAAACTCTAACACGGCAGCACCTGGCACGTACTGTAAACTCACCGCCCGAAGAGAGACAAAGCTGCTCGCAGCTGGTATACACCAAGGCCAAAATTTTGACCACTAGAAACCCAAGAACCAGCTGCAATTACTCTTTAAAATCTGACTTGGAGAGAGAAACGTTTTCTCTCTCTAGGATTTTCTCTCTCTAGAAATCTTGTGGATTAATTGTATATTCTGAATGGCTGATCCCTTGTCTATATATAGAGTTACAAGAGAGACCCCAAGTTGGAATAGGATTGGTCTTCCAACTGGGTTTCTGTTTTCCTTCAATCCTGTTCCTGGACTGATACACTCCCAACTGTCACAGGGATTCACTTATCCCAATCCAATTCCTGGGATGAATCACTCCCAACTGACACAGGGATTCACTTATCCCAAACCAGTTCCTGGGATGATTCACAACCAACTGACACAAGGATTAATTAATTTCTCAATTAATTAAATCTACCTTTGTCAACAACCCAGTACATAATTAATCGTGCCACTAACGGATTAATTATGGCACTACCAACCTACACCAGAATTGCTTCCGGAACAACTTAATTAAATTATATTCATAATCTCCCTACGTCAAAGATATAGTGCTCGTTAATTCATTAATTTACTGATAAATTAATTCATCAACTTCTTAATATTTCGAGACTAGTACCACTCGACCTTTTTACTATACCGGACATAAGTCCACCCGCCGGGTTTAGTATAATAAACATTTCGAGCTCATCTCGGGAGCACCATCACCCCGGACGCACCGGTACATGGTTTCCTTTCGACAAGCAGCAGCACACCAAGTAACTAAACACGCGCACCCAACCTACCGAGATTATTGGCCACAATTGACCTCACCCTTTGGCAGATCAAAGTTCACTATGTCTAATCCTCATGCCCGCTCGAGTCTAGGGATTAAGAGATAGAATACAAGGATCGATTTGTCTATTAAATTAGTACAAGACAAATCATTCCTAAAGGTCAAGTTCAATATGCCCCGGCATATTTACATGATTCAATTAGTCTAGACAAACCAATTATCCGAATCACATAATAACCTAAACCGACAGTTTGTCCAAAGCTGTCTCGGTTACGAACCTCATTTATATACTATGTCTTTCGACCAATGATGAGATCTACTATGTCATAAATATGCACAACTAGATATAACTAAAACACAAATCGATATATTAATCTGGGAAATTATACAACCAAGCATAGCTTATGTATTCAAATCCAACAGTGAGATGAGGGTATTCAGTCCCAGTTGTCTGCACCTGGCACACCCCAACAGAATAGCGTAGCAGAAAGGAGGAACATGACTTTTATGGATATGGTGAGATCGATGATGAGTTATAGTGAGTAACCCAATTCGTTTGGGGATATGCCGTGGAGACAGCGGCTTACATTCTGAACCTTGTACCATTTGAGTCTGTGTCTTCGACCCCTGTAGAATTATGGACTGAGCGAAAGCCTAGTATCAGACATCTCACGATTTGGGGTTGCCCAACATATGTGCTCAAGGCAGATGCATGAAAGTTAGATGCAAGGTCAGAGGTAATCCTATTTGTAGGATATCCCAGAGGAACGAACGGTGGTCTATTTTATAGTCCTAAGGATCAGAAGGTGGTGGTTAGCACTAACGACAGATTTTTAGAAGAGGACTATATTTTAGATCACAAACCCAATAGCAAGATTATACTAGAAGAGCTTAGGGGACAGTCCAGTATTCCTGATGCACCAGTACAAGTAGATACACCACAGAATACTGCACAAGATGTCACAGATGATGCACCTACGTAGGTTGCGTCTCGTCGTAGTGGGAGGGTTGTGAGACAACCCGAGAGGTAAGTAGGCTTGGGAGAGTCTTTGGATTTTGTCCTTGGTGCTCACGAACCAGACCCGGTTAACTACAATGAGGCTCTCCAATATAAAGATGTAGATTCTTGGCAGAGAGCAATGATTTCTGAGATGGGTTTGATTGACTCAAATCAAGTCTGGGAGCTGGTAGACCTGCCTGATGGGTTTCAACCTATTAGGTGCAAATGGGTCTACAAGTAAAAGAGAGGACCTGACGGGAAGGTTGAAACCTTCAAGGCTAGCCTTGTAGCTGAGGGGAATACTCAGAAAGAAGGTTTCGATTATAAGGAGACCTTTTCCCCAGTAGCTATGCTTAAGTCGATCTGGATTCTCTTGGCCATAGCTACTCATTTAGATTATGAGATTTGGTAGATGGACGTCAAGACAGTTTTCCCTAATAGAAGTCTTGAAGAGACCATCTTTATGCAGCGACTAGAGAGATTCATTACAGAAGGCCAAGAGCACAAGGTTTGCAGGCTCAAGAAGTCCATCTATGGACTTAAGCAAGCATCCAGATCTTAGAACATCCATTTTGATGAGGTAATCCAGTCCTATGGATTTACTCAATTTCTGGATGAACAGTGTTTATACCACATGCGTGATGAAAATATGGTGGTATTTCTTGTACTTTACGTAGATGATATTCCTCTTATTGGCAATAGTAAGAAGGTATTATCAGATGTAAAGGCATGGTTGTCCAAGCAGTTTAATATGAAAGATTTGAGAGAGGTTGGACATATCCTTGGGATCAAGATCATTTGAGATCGTAGGAGATGTTCATTGACACTCTCTCAGACTTCATACATAGACATGATTCTAACTCGTTTTAACATGTAGAACTTCAAGAAGGGTATACTACCTTTTAGACATGGAGTGCATCTGTCTAAGGAGCAATCTCCTAAGACTGCTGAGGAGATAGAAGCCATGAAGGCAGTTTCCTATGCATATACAGTGGGAAGTCTCATGTATACCATCATTTGTAACAGGCCTGATATTTGCTTTGTCGTTGGCATGGTTAGCAGATATCAGAGTAACCCTGGAAAAGCTCATTGAGAGGCTGTCAAGTGCATCCTCAAGTATTTACGTAGGACGAGAGACCATGTTTTGAACTATCGAGCGCAAGAGCTAGTTTCAAAGGGTTACACATATTCAGATTTCCAATGTGATATGGACAAAAGTAAGTCTACCTTTGGGTTTGTATTTACTCTAGAAGGTAGAGCCATAGTTTGGAGGAGTGTCAAGCAGAAATGCGTGGCAGACTCCACCAAGGAAGCTTAGTATGTTGCAGCATCAGAGACAGCGAAAGAAGCTGTATCGCTCAAAAACTTTCTAGTGGATTTAGATGTGATTCCTGAGTTACCGAGGTCTATCACAGTTTATTGTGATAACAATGGTGTAGTTGCTAACTCAAGGGAACCACGAGCCCACAAAGCGAGTAAACACATAGAGCGCAAGTACCACCTGATACGAGAGATCGTAAAGAGTGGAGTGAAAGATTATCTGTCCAAGCCCGGTCAAAAATTTACTTTCGTGCTACGCATTCCAGAATCGAAACTCTTGACCAGACCTAAGCTCTAGCGTAATTACTATTCCAACCCTTCCTTGAAATATCATTGCGCAGGATCTTAGTTTCTACTTATTCGATTTGTCACGCAACAATAAATTCTTAATAAAAGCAAAAATTTAAGAATTACCTCTTGAAGCGTGTACTTAAGTGATTCTCTTGTATGACTCAAGAATTGATCGTACGTTATGTGGGCAACAAACCAACGAACAATTTGATCAGCAAAACACCAAAAAAAAACTCCACAACCAGCTCGCTGGAGAAAAACCCCTTCGTCGCCGCCCACGCGTGAAGGTCACACGCCGCCGAGAGAATTCCACAGGCGCCGCCGCACAAGAAGTCACGCGCTGCCGACTTTTGATCAAATTGGCTGATGACTAATCTCGAGGAACGTTCTGCCGCTGGGAATCTCTAGAAAACCAACTTTGAGGAAGAAAACTTTAGTTTCTCTCTCTAGACTTTCCCTCTCTAAGTTTCTTGAATTGTGAAACTTATGAATTGTGTATTGTGAATTGCTAATCTCTTGTCTATTTATAGAGTTAGAAAAGACACCCCAAGTTGGTTTAGGATTGGCCTTCCGAATGGGTTTAGGATTCCTAATTAGTTTCCAAATCCAATTAGGATCCAAATTTAATAAGATTCCAAATCCAAATAGATTTTCTAATTCCAATTGAACTTTAAGACTTAATTAATTAATTAAATAGTTTTACTTTGTAAATTACTAATTAACCCTTAGGAATATTTAATTAAATAATTAATTGTACTTTATCAATTTACCCACTACATAATTAATCATACCACTAACGGATTAATTATGGCACTACCATCCTACACCAGAATTGCTTCCGGAATAACTAAATTAATTATTCTTTAATCTCCCCACATCAAAGATATAGTGCTCGTTAATTTATGAATTTACTGATAAATTAATTAATTAACTTCTTATAATCCGAGATTAGTACCACTCGACCTTTTTACTATACCGGACATAAGTCCACCAGTTGGGTTTAGTATAATAAACATAACGAACTCATCTCGCGAGCACCATCACCCTGGACGCACCGGTACATGGTTTTCTTTCGAAAAGTAACAGCACACCAAGCAATCAAACACACACAACCAACCTACCGAGACTATTGGCCTCATGCGACCTCACTCTTTTGGCAGATTAAAGTACACTATGTTTAATCTTCATGCCTTCTCAAGTTTAGGGATTTAGAGATAGAATACTATGATCGAATAGTCTATTAAATCAGTACAAGACAATTAATCCTAAATGGTCAAGTTCAATATGCCCTGGGCATATCTATATGATTCAATTAGTTTATACAAACCAATTTATGAACCACATAATAACCTAAACTAACAGTGTGTCCAAAACTGTCTCAGTTACGAAGCTCATTTATATATTATGTCTTTTAACTAATGATGAGATCTACTGTGTCATACTAGACACCTCATCATCTAATTACATAATATAAATTGACGAAATATGTAAAACATATAAGACAATTTAACTAAAACATTTAATCGATATATACAAACTGGGAAATAGTTTAATACAAGCAAAGTTTTAGTATTCAAACCCAACAGGGAAACGTGGTCGTGGCCAAGATAGCATCAGCAGACAACCTTGCAGATCCATTCACGAAGGTATTGACTCCAAAAGCCTTTGAGACCCATGTGTAAGGCATGGGAATTAGATACTTGAGTGAGCCATGAGAGTTTTCTAGATTTTGGTATGACAGCAGAATAAGTGTATTGAACAGTTTTTATACTTAAGAGCATAGCTTTGAGTATTAGCGGGAGATTGTTAGTTTTGACTACTGAAAAGCTTTGTTTGTATGAAAAACTATTTCCCAATTACATATCGATTGTCTTTTAGTATTATAAATTGTCCCTTTATATCATATGTCTAGATGATAAGGTGTTTGGTGTTTGGTGTGACACAGTAGATTTTATCATTGGTTAAAGTTATGATATATAAATAACGCTCGTAATTGAGACAGTTTGGACACACTGTCAGTTTAGGTTATTTTATGATTCTGAGATTGGTTTTTCTAGACTAATTGAATCATACGGATGTGCTCGGGGCATATTGAGCCGAACCTTGAGTAGGATCGAATTGACTTGCACTGATCTTCGTAGTTAATTCGAGTCTTGTATTCTTTCTCTTAATCCCTAGACTATGACGGGCATGAGGGTTAGACATAGTGTACTTTGATTTGCCAAAAGGTGCGGTCAATTGAGGCCTATATCTCTGTAAGTTGGGTATGTGTATTTGATTTCTTATTGTGTCGTTGCTTTTTGAAAGGAAACCATGTACCGATGCGTTCGGAGTGATGGTGCTCCCGAGATGAGCTCATAAGGATTATTATACAAAACCCGGCCGGTGGACTTATGTCAGGTATGATAATAAGGTAGAGTGGTACTAATATCAAATTATAAGAAGTCGATTAGTTGATTTATCAGTAAATTATAAATTGATGAGCACTATATCTTTGACGTGGAGAGATTAAAGAATAACTAAAAGTGGACCCGGAAGTGATTTTGGTTTAAGCGGTAGTTCCACAATTAATCCGTTAGTGGTACGATTAATTATGAGTGGGATTAAATCGACAAAGTGGATTTAAGAATTAATTAATAATCCTTAAGTAAGTTGATAGAGGATTTAATTATTATTTGAATTATCCTCGGGTCAATTAACGTAGTGGGTTGAATTAATTAATTATCCTTAGGTTGATTAATGTTAACTAGTCTAGTGAAGACTTAGAAGTCAATGGGTCCAACTAGAATGCCCAACTTAAGCCCACTTAAAGGTTTCCCTAGAAGCTCCCTATAAATAGAATTAGTTGCCTCTTGAAATCATAACTTGAAGTTCAAGATTACCTTTTAGAGGGAGAAGGAGCTTAGAGAGAGTTTTAGAATATTTCTTCTTCTTCAAGAAAGCTTTCTCAAAGTTGGTTTCAATTTCTCTCTCACGGAATAGGAGTTTGGAGAATTCAGGTTGGCAAAGCTTTCTTATTTTCTGGTAGATCCAAATTTTTCGAGCAGTCTTGTGGATTCTGGCGAAATGGTGGATTTCGGCAAGAGCTAGCCTTTTCCGGTGAATTTTTAGACTCATCCAACGCGGCAGAACTTCGAGCAGCGAGTGGCTTTTTTCATCCAGCTTTTCTGGCAATGGTAATCGAGATTATCCGGCGGATCGATCGGATTTTGGTTTACAGATCGACGCTGGATTTTTTAGACTATCTTCGATTGAACCGGGTGATTTCGGGAGATCAGATTTTTTTTCAAAGTTTTGGGTTTTGGAAGATTTCTCGCGGTTGATTTTTCGTGGGCTTCAAAGATCCGATAGATAGTTGCCCACACGACTTTCGGATTATTCTCGGAGACATTCTTGGGATTTCTTTGAGGAACACGCTTCAAAGGTATAATCTTTAATTCCGTTTTTACTTAAAGATTCAATTTTTAGCATGTCCTTTAATAGATCGAACAAGTATAAGCCTAGATCCGCTCATGGGAATTGATTTTAGAGTTTGGGCTCGATCGAAAGTCTCTGATTTTGGAATACATAGCACAAAAATGAGATTTTCAATTTGGCCCGGACCGGATCTTAATTCCTTCAGTTAAGACGGCTTCCCTAAATGGAAACCTACTTGAGGATGTTTACATAAAACAACCCGAGGGATACATCGATAAGGAGCATCCTAATCAAGTGTGCAAGTTTCAGAGGTCCATCTACGGACTAAAACAAGCATCTCGAAGTTGGAATCTTCGTTTTGATGAGGCAGTAAAAGGTTACGGCTTCATAAAAAATGAAGAAGAACCTTGTGTTTATAAAAAAGGTTAGTGGGAGCAAGAATATTTTTTCTTGTCCTATATGTGGATGACATCCTACTCTTAGCAAATGACATCCCCATGTTGTTAGAGATGAAACAATGGTTGGGGAGTGTATTTTCTATGAAAGACTTAGGAGAAGCCGATACGATACTAGGTATCAAGATCTATAGAGATAGGTCTAAAAGAATTCTAGGACTAAGTCTAGAAGGGTACATAAACAAGATATTGAAGAGGTTCAATATGTCTAACTCTAAGAATGGTATGGTACCGTTCAGACATAGCCTCCTCTTAAAGAAGAACTAATGTCCTTCTACTAAAAAAGAAAGGGATACGATGAGTAGAGTCCCATATGTTTCGGCAATAGGATCTATCATGTATGTCATGTTATAGACCTGTTTGGACATCGCACATGCACTGAGCATGACTAGCAGATACCAACAAGATCCAGAATAGCTCATTGAACTGCAGTCAAGGCAATCCTTAAGTATTTGGAAGGACTAAAGGATTGATGATAGTGTATAGAGGACAAGAACATATCGTTGTACAAGGCTACACCGATGTTGTTTTTCAAACAGATCAAAATGACATGAAATCACAATTAGGTTACGTGTTTAACCTGAATGGTGATGCAGTGAGTTAGAAAAGCTCAAAGCAAGATACAATGGTTGGCCCTACAACAGAATATGAATAATTTTGCTGCATGAGATGTTGCGGTGGAAGTGTCTGGTTGAGAGAAGTTTGTGTCTAACATTGGAGTGATACCGAGTATCAAATATCCGATAGACCTCTTCTGTGACAACCACGGGGTCATCGCACAAGCTAAGGTGCCTCGGTCACACCAAAAGACCAAACACATACTCAGAAGGTTTTACAACATTTGAGTGATCGTCGATTGAGAAGATGTGAAAATACGCAAAATAGGATTAGACGAAAATGTATCAGATCCTCTCACAAAAGCTCTACCACAGTCAAAGTTTGAGAGACATGTAAAAGAGTTTGGTCTTAACATGTTTAGGACATAGCCCTTCAACGGCAAGTGGGAGATTGTTGGTGTATGTGCCCTTTTAAGGGCTATATATTTAAATAGACATTTGTCGTTTGATTCATGTTTTTTCAGATGAGTTAATTTCATGAATTTAATATTCTTGTGCATGTTTGAATTCATGAAATTGATCCGCCAAAAGAACCACTCCATGGATTGCTTAGATCATGAGTGATTCTTTTGAGTAGTACTCGTACGAGGATTCTTAGACCAGAAATCACTACATGGTCTTAGGTGAATTGTAATGTGCTTTGGCATACGCTTAATGGGGCCGTAATAGGTTGCCAAGTACGGGTATGATTGGGTATACTATGAATCACCCTAAGATATGTGAGTGAAGTAAGTGGACTACAAGTTTCTCTTAAGTGAGAGATGATATCTTGGCCACTTGATAGTGAACTGATAAGTGCATGGTCGTGCCCAATAAATGATAAGTGTTATCATTTGCTTAATGAAATTCAGTGTCACTAAGAAATCAAGTAAACGTTTAGCTAAATAAGGATGATGGTTCCATGTCTTATGCTAAACGGGATATAAATGTAGAGGATCGTACGTAATATGCTCGAAAGGTTGTGTTGAATCACCATTCGACCCTCCGTTCTGAATTGGGTAGTCATTATGTCTTGTTAGAGACCACTAATGACTTATAGATTAATCAATTGGATTGAGTTATCTATTGCCAATTTAGAATGGGCCTACAGGATCGCACATAAGAGAGTTCGATGATACAGAATAAATATTCTTGCCTGGACTAAGTGTAATTGTTTTACTTAGATAAATAATATTTAATTAAATAGTTAATTAAATATTATTGAAAATTTATGTGGTTTTAATTAAGAGTTAATTAAGTACCTAAGAACAATTGGGAAAGGCTGATAAATCAAGTGACCTAATTGCAATTGAGATTCTTGACCCATCAGCCTAATCCATGGGTCGCTGGGTTGATCCATGGTTTTGGTTGAATCCTCAGTAAAAAGATAATATTCTAAAATTAACAATATTTATCTTTTACTGATTTTGTGGTATCTGACGTTATATATCCTAGGGATATACTGAATCAGAAAGACACGGGTTTTGAGAAAAACGGAAAACCAAATATTCCCAAATATTTTTTCTGCAGGAAAGAATAGGCTAGCACCAATTTTGTGAGAACTCCGGTGCATGAGAGTAGAGAGTTTCTTCAAAGAAAGAATTTTTTGTGGTGATCAACGGAATCGGAGTAGAATGATCTAGACTAACATCAAACTAGGATCCAGATGCGGCAACCGATTACACTTCAAGAGTATGTTTTATATGCTTTGAACGCAGGTTAATTAACACTAAAATCAGATTAGGCATGAATCCGCTGTGAAAATTTTGAAAAGCATGCCTTAGATCCTAACAGTAAAAACACATACTATTACACTTTAGTAGGTTTTCTTGAGAGATTAGCTTAGTGGAGAAGACACACTTCTACACTTTTTCACACACACACACTAGATTAATTCTCTTATAACAATGATGTTCTAAGTAGATTTTAGAGAATTCTACCCCTCTAAGTGATAGAGGTTAGTGGATTTCCAAAGATGTAGGACAAAAACCATGGATTCAATGAGAATAAATTGTTTATGAGAGTGTTAATTCAAGAATTGGGTGGTTTTTATCATGTTTGGTTGATAAAAGCTTCACCTTTTCTATTGTGTTAATCTCTATAGCTATTCATTTCTTTAATTATTTTGTTCGCTTCAATGGTTTTCCATGCATATTGACAAATGAGTTTCGTGCAAATGAGTTATTTCTTGAATTATTGTATTGATTTTGCTTTTTTATGGTTATATGGAGTTGAATCTACTCATTTCTTGTAGAATGGATTGACTCTCTAACTTATATAGCATTTGATTTAGGCTAATTATGATTTCTAGTGTTGCAAACTTAATTGTTTCTAGATCTACTTGCTATATACTTTAGTAGATTTTCATTATCTAGAGATAAATGCGTAGAGGATTATTAGTAGGATAGGATTGACGACCCCATCTCTATTTTTTACCAATATGGTGGTTGTTATTTTCCTACTCTATGGGTTGATCCATTACTTTGTTTCACTTAGGAATTGGACCTCATAAACTCGACGTGTATGTTTCCCATATAATTGTAAACCAAAGGGATCATCAAGGTACCTTGAAAAGATTTAACTACCCACATTTGCATGATATTTACTTGTCAATAGCCCTTTGGATCTTGAGGTGGTGTGATTTCTCGCTTTTATCCCATTATTGATATCTTTTACTTTGTTTTGTTACTTTCATGACACATTTGAAATTACTCTTTTACCCTTTGTTTTTTTAGTTCTTAGGTATAAAAACTACTAAAATCGTGGTAAGTAAGGATTTGAGCCTAACAACAACTTCAATCAAGACAACTTTCTCATGGGAACGAAACTTTAAATACTATAGTTTTGGTATTTTAGTTTTGTTTATTATAAATTTATTTTAAAGTATTCACCATTAACTTTTACAACTACAAGAGCACGTCAGTTACCTTTTGGAGTGGTTCTATTGTGGGATGCTAAGAAGCTTCTCATTTTTGTTAAAAAAGGTTACTATTTACCGCCCGGCTTTTTTATATTATCGCCTGGCTAAATTACAAAAATGTCCTCAATTCTAATAATTACTACCCTTCTTTTTAATATTCTCCACCCGCTTTGTGAATTTACATTATAACCCTTACTTTTAATGTTCACCGCCCGCCTAATTACTAATATAACCGTATAATATAATAACAATTTATTATAAATAATAAATTTTTTAAAAATTAATTACTAATTTGCTATTATGAAATTAAATATTAATATTTTTATTAAAAAATTAATTATTAATTTTCCATTATGAAATTAATATTAATATTTTTATTATAACTCATACTTCAATGTTTAAATTTAATTTAATTTGGTAAAAATAAAAACGAGTTCGCATTTAGGGATCGCATTTCTCAAATGCAAACTCTCAAGAGTTCGCATTCACAAAATGCAAAGTCATTTAAGTTCGTATTTCCCAAGAGTTCGCATTCACGAAATGCGAACTTTGAAACCTCTTTAAAAATTAAAATTAACGTTAGTTTCTTCTCTCTCCCCGTAAACTCCTTCCTCCTTCCTGAAAAATCCGACACCACTACTCCAGTCCAGGCCAGGCCAATCACAACGCCGACACCACCGCCAGGCCGACGAATTTTTTGTGTTTTTAATTTAAAAACCTAAAATAGTGTTCATAGTAAATAGTTTGCCCGAGAACGAATCTAATAGAAGTGAGAAAGTAGACGAATAAATTAAAAATATAATAGAAGTGAAAAAGTAAAGGAATGCATTGAAATATTAATTTGTTTTCATAGATGGGGAGATTAGCAACTAATGGATCAAATTTGTGTCATTGAAAGATATAAAAATAAGTTAAGTTATAAAAGGAGAGTTTGTGTGGGTTTTGGTTGGTGCAGCCAAAGTTGTGGGCGAAGAAACTGAAGAATAGCCAAAGGTGGTTACTATTTACCGCCCATAAAATTAATATTACCGTCCGATTAAATTATAAAAATATCCCTAATTTTAATAATTACCGCATGTCTTTTTAATATTTTATGCCCGCCTAATTTACTAATATAACTTTATAATATAATAATAATTTATTAAAAATAATTAAATTTTTAAAAAATTAATTACTAATTTACCATTATGAAATTAAATATTAATATTTTTATTATAACTCTATTTTTTTAAAATTACGTTTGAGAGGAATTCGAATTTTGTAAATGCAAACTCACGAGATGCGAACTCCTGAGCGTTCGAATTTATGAAATGTGAACTCGTGTGAGTTTGCATTTATAAAATGCGAACTCTGAACTGAGTTTTTTCTTAAAAAATTATAATCTAAGATTAAATTAAAAGAACGTAAAAAAATTAAGGACTAAAAATGTAATTTTTTAAATACTAGACCTAATTCCCTATTCTCCTAATATCTACCGCCCCTTTTAATATCCTCTGTCTGACTAAATTACAAAAATATCTCTAGTATTATTTTACCAATTGTGATAAAAAAATTTATATTTTTAATTTAAGAAACATATAAAATATATAAAATAGTGTTGATAGTAAATAATTTTCATATTGAAAGAGTGTTCGTTGGTATTTGTATCCTTTCTAGGTGATATACTTCATTCCTGTAACATGCCAATGTTTAGAAGTTGGCAAGTCAAGTTTCTATGTATTTGCTCCCTTTATATGGCAGTAGAGCCAATAACCATAAGGAGAGTGAATTTGTAGAGTATAATAGTAAAGTAAATAATTTGTCATTTTCTGAGAAATTTTTGAGTTAGCACACTATCCAAGATGTAGAGTAACGTTATGTTGGGCAACAATATTATATGCTTTGGGACTTCAGATACTCATTCTGAAAAATTAGCTCTACAACCATTTGCACAGTTTATCATGGCCATGGTTGTCATCTATGTCCTCATTGTACGATCCGTTTTCCATCACAAGTTTTCCCTCACTCCCATTATTCACTTCAGTCAACTGTTTCTCTGGCGTTGTAGCATCTTCTTCCAGTTTTTCCTCAAAAACACTACTCTCTGTTTTATCAGCAGACATCCTTGCATCAACTTAAAAGCCTTGTGGTTTCCTTTCTTCTAACTGTACAGCACTCCAACAGGGACCTATTAAAAATTTAAAAAATCAGCAAAAATTGTAATGGGTCCGTTACAGGGCAGAATCCATAACTACCGTCGGTAATGACGTGCTATTAGCAAATATTCAAAAATTATCTCATAACTGTGAAAGTAATATATTTTCCAGACAAGAAAGCAACTCCAACTAATGAAAGAAATACAAAAGCACAATTGAACATAAATATTTAACTTCAAAAGTTTATGAAAGCTCTGCAGATGGTTCTTTTCCAAAGTTAATAAGACATCATTCGTTCAGGCTTCTCCTACCCAAAAACAAACACACACACAAACACACATACACACACACACACAAAGGTGGAAGCTTTATGCTTCTAGAGCCAAGATAACCGATACTGGTTTATAGCATTTTATAGATATTAATCTATAAGTTAGTGACAAGTTCTGAATACATGCATAAGCTTAGGGAGTGCTTTCTGTTCCCTATTCAGAACTGAAATCACAGTCTGCATTCCACTATAGTAATCACCATCACAATCCCCTTCCCAGCCCAAGTAGGCAATCCTAAACGCGAGACAAATCGATTACAATAAAACACAATATACCAAAAAATTATAATCAAGAAGTCAAACCAAAGACCCCCAATTTAAATTACATCCAATCTCAACTAAATCAATTAGCATTAGGAAACAATTCATGAAGCAAAAGACTAGCATGCAATATTCATACACCATGATCAAATGCACATTCATAAAAGCAACTATTTACATAACTTAATCTAAGAATTAAGAAGAAGAAGTAATTTTGAACGAAGATTTGAAAATAAGGGTGTGATTGACCTTCAGAAATCACAGAGAAACCCGAACCCAAGTGGAGCGCCTTGGATCTAATCAATGCCCCTCAATACTTTTACAGTGCCAAATTATCAAGGGTGAATTTCGCCAAAAAATTCTTCCATGTAGCAGGAACAAGACATGTTCTCTCAATCAACAAGAACAGTCCAGGCTACTAGAAATAAACAGCTGTCGATTAACAAGAATTTTGACCCACTAGGATCACTCCTAAACAAAACCAAAATACACGAATAAAATCATCAAATTCAGTGAAACAAAATCCCTAAAAATACCATTTAGGACATTAATACGTATCATTGATATAGTCACATATACAACAGGAGGAAAAACAAACCTGAAAGGGACAGCGGCAGGCTCGACTTCGTCGCCAAGAATCCGACGCATGGTGTCTCTGGGAGAGGTGGTTCCGACGCAGATGACTTCGGGATCGGGAATCCGGAGTCCGAGGTGGTCTTCGAACCACGGATCTTCGCTCACGGCGGAATCTTTCACTGAAGAAGACGAACGGCGAGATCTTCGCTGAATAAACCGTTCGGGACGCCCTTTGATCGGGAAGCCGGAGTTCGACGTGGTCTTCGAACCAACGCCGCGACCTTCGCTGAAGGTACGGTATGAAGAAGACGGCTGATTTTTTCAGGCGGGTGGATGAAAAATCCCTAACAAAAGAACGGATTGGGGATATTTTGGTCAATTTCTTATGAATATTTCAGTAATTTTAATAAGACTAAACTCCAAAAATGGTCCATTACATATACTGAAAATATCATTTTGGTCTAAAACAAAAAAAAAACTACTTTTTTAGTACACTATATTATATTTTTAAAAAATTTTGGTCCAAAATCTACTTTTGTCTGTCTTGACTAGGGATATTTTAGTCTTAATAAAAAATATTTTTCTTTTAATCACTTAAATAATAAAATATTTTAAAAAAAATTTACCCTCCCCTTCCCTTCCCCCTTCTCTCCTCTCTCACCCTTTGCCCGCCGCCCCGTCGCCCTGCCACCGCCGTCAACCTGCACCGCCACCGCCCCACCTCTCCCTCTTCTTGATCGGTTTTCCGGCGCCGTATCCTCCTTCTCCTTCAGCTCCATCTTTGATCCATCATTCTCACATATCTTCCTCCCATCACCATCTTCTCTCTCTTTGCAACTCTGTCATCGAAACAACAACCCAAATTTTGTTGACTAAATCAACCAATAAACATTAAATAACCAGTCAAATAAACACACCTGCAAAATAATCCATGAATTTAAAGCCAAGAAAACAAAAGAACCATAACCAGGATCAAACAAAAAAATAACCCCAAAGATCAAGTCAAGTTAATAGCCAATAAAGCACAACCAAAACCAAAATCAAGAATTTAACCAGAAAGCCAAATCAAATACTAGCCACGTACCAGAAAGCTCTTCTCTGCCCAATGGCTACCTTCCCTCTCCTTAGAAATGTACTGCTGAAGCCACCTGCTACTTTCGAGTTTCGACAAAAAAAAAAAAAAAAAAAAAAAACCCCATTATGTTAATTTAGGTTTCAGCAAGAAAACAATATTCAAACCACATAAGTAGGAACTAAATTGAAGAAATTGCGATTCTTAAAGCATTCCAAATAGCGTTCGTTTCTTGGAGTGACTCGGTCATATGCACAGTCGTAAAACTCCAGGCCGCCACAAACATGGAGGTTCTCGGGCTCGGGAACGAAGAAGAAAATCTTAGAGAAAGTCAAGAAAGGCATCTGGTCAAGAATGTTCCATTCTGGTTGGATATCAACGAATGATTTAAGGACTGAGGACTCCCAGTGAGGTCCGGTGTTTGTGGATGAGCGGTTCAGATTGTAAAGGCTGTTGCGTTCCTTTTCAGCTTCACGTTTACGGGCTTTGACTTCTTTGTCTCGGCGTTGGGAAGCTGCGAACGGTGGTGGTGGTGGTGGTGGTGAGGGTTGAATCGCAACCGTGGGTTAAACTTGGACCGTTTAGGATTGTTGTTATGGGATTTAGAGGGAGCATTATCCACTAGCCGGAAATAGGAGTCCTCGTCTGCAGCTAGGGTGGCGAAGGAGTCGTCGCTGGAGAAATCAAAGGCGGAATCAACAGCATTCTTGTTGGAACTAATCAATAGAGAAGAGGGAGAAGTGAGCGGGGAGGGCGGTGGTGGTGCTGCTTTTTCCGGCGATAAGATAGTGACTATGGTTGGGGTTTCGGGTAGGAGAAGAGGGAAGAATTAAATCACCGGAGTGGAGGGATGTGGAGAGGTTGGGCGGTGGTGGAGTTGAATGGCTGATCGTGAGGGAGGAAAGGGGCTGCGACGGCCAAAAAAAGAATAGATAAAGGAGAGGGGGCCGGTGAGCAGAGAGGAGGGAGGAGAGAATAGAGAAGGGAATGGAATGAGAGGGTAAATATTTTTTAAAAAATATTTTATTATTTTCAGTGATTAAAAGAAAAATATTTTTCATTAAGATCAAAATGCCCCTAGTCAAGACAGGTAAAAGTGGGTTTTAGACCAAAAATTTTTAAAAATATGATGTAGTGGACTAAAAAAGTAGTTTTTTTTTTGAACCAAAATAATATTTTCGCTATATGTAATGGACTATTTTTAGAGTTTAGTCTTTTAATAATTACGGATAACATTTTAAAAATTACCGCCCAGGTTTTCTAATAACTACCGCCCATGGAATTAACCGATTTCATAGGGTCATTTTGGTCCTAAAATGGGCGGTATTATTAGAAACATGGACGGTAGATAGTAATTCTGTTGTTAAAATTTTGGATGTATAAAGAGTTAAATATGGTTGACTTCACTGCTATTTAGGTACTCGTTATGGTGCCAGTCTGCGAAAGCATATTAAGAAGATAGAGGCCAGTCAGCATAACAAATATCTCTGTGACTTCTGTGGCAAGGTGTCATTTGTTCCTGTTGTGGTTTTTATTTTTTCTACCTTCATTTATCAGTGTTTTCTGTACGAATGTTTGTTTATTGTGGTTCTTTTGCAGTATGTCATTTGTTCGTAATGTTGCTTTTTGTTGTTTTGTTTTAACAGCACCGCTCGTGCTGTGACGGTTAGGAGCACCATCAGGAGGTTGAGGGAGAGGGAGCAGACCAAGAGTTAAATTTTCCCAACCTTAGGAAGAATGGTGGAGCTTATTTTTCTTTTCTGAGTGAAATTTGATATTTGAAGCTATTTTTAGATGCAGAAATTTTGGAGTTCTATAGGTAAGGTCACAATGTTCCCTTTTTATTAACTCTAACATTTTTGGATTTAAAAAAAAAAAATTTTGACCCCGACATTGTTATGGCCACCATCTTCAATTTTACTATATCAACTCGCTCTAGTGCGAGAGTAAACAACCATTCTCGTAAGTTAATATTTTTTACTATAGAAAATAGAGTGAATTGTAAAAAAGATCGTCATACTTTGGTAAAGTTTAGATTTTGGTCACTAACTTTAACGCGCTATAGTGCGCATTACTGTAGCGCGCACTGTAGCGCGTTACTGTAGCACGCTAGCAACATGTGTACAGCATTAATGAATGGACAAGAATACCCTCCAAATATAGGATTGTTAGTGGACTTAACGGTTCATTCTAACGGAATGACCAAAACTAAAATTCAAATGCTAAAGTTAGTGACCTTTTTTGAATATTTAAAAGTTAGTGACCAAAACTTAAATTTTACCAAAGTATGATGACATTTTTTACAATTCACTCTTTTTTTTGTTTTTTTTTTTTTTTGTTTTCTGGTACAAAGGAAAGGTGGAGTTTATAACTTTTATCGTATCGGCTTATACTATGCAGGAACGCTAACCTACAGGTGAGCAAAAAACAAGCGGTTAATGTTCCAATTGTGTTCATCCCCACCAAATTTCAATCTCCAAATTTAATATGCAAACTATTTACTATAAATACTATTTTATATGTTTTTTAAATTAAAATAAAAAATTTCTTTATCACAATTGGTAAATAATATTTTGATGACTTTTCTAAATGTCAATTTATGCATATGACATATATATCCTTTACCAAATTATTTTTTTAAAACTAATTTAAATACCATATATTTAGTTTGTCGTCGTGGTTCCTCCTCAAAAGTCTCTATTGGTCAAAATTTTTATTTCGTATTTTCAACATTAACTTTCAATATAGTTTGTCAAATTAGGTTTTTGTTGAAAATTTTCTTTTGGCAAAATATATTTTTGTCAAATTGTCGTAGTGCCAAATTCCTTATTTGTCAAAATTTTTATTTCGAATTTTCAACATTAATTTTTAATGTAGTTTGCCAAACTAGATTTTGCTAAATATTTTTTTTGACAAAGTATATTTTTGCCAAATCGTCATAGTGCCAAAGTCCCAATTTATCAAAATTTTTATTTCGCATTTCCAACATTAACTTTCAATGTAGTTTGTCAAATTAGGTTTTTGTTAAAAATATTTTTTGACAGTATATTTTTTCCAAATTAAATTTAATTTAGACATTTAAGTATGAGTTATAATAAAAATATTAGTAATATTTTATACATAATGTCAAATTAGTAATTATTTTTTAAAATTATTTTTAATAAATTATTATTATATTATAAGTTATATTAATAAATTATAGAGGGCGGCATATACAGCTAAGGGTTATATTGTAAATGTAGGAGGTGACTGATTATATTAAAACAGGGGGCGGCTTATATTAAAATTGGGGACTTTTTTGTAGTTAGAGGGGCATTAGGGGGCGGACAATATTAGAAAATTGGGCGGCATATATTAATTCCTATATGCTGCCCCCCATTTTAATATATTCCGACCCTCTGCGGACCAAAATACCCTCATCAACATTCTAATTCCAATCTTCAAATCAAATAGATAATGTAATATATTAAGATTAATTTACTGAAATACTCATATCAAATTGACCAAAATACCCCCATTTTTCCAAATTTGAAGGGTTAATTTGTTAGGGTTTGTTCTTAAAGCATCAGTCGCCTAAAAAAAATTACCGCCCCTCCCGCCCCTTGTTGGGTTTGAATACTAAAGCTTTGCTTGTATTAAACTATTTCTCAGTTGTGTATATCGATTAAATGTTTTAATTAAATTGTTTATATGTTTTGCATGTGATGTCCATTTATATTATGTAGTTAGATAATGAGGTGTCTGATGTGACACAATAGATCTCATCATTAGTTAAAAGACATAATATATAAATGAGATTCGTAACCGAGACAGTTTTGGACACACTGCCAGTTTAGATTATTATGTGATTCGAAAAATTGGTTTGTCTAAACTAATTTAATCATATAGATATGCCCCGGGTATTGAACTTGACCATTTAGGACGAATTATCTTGTACTGATTTAATAGACTATTCGATCCTAGTATTCTATCTCTAAATTCCTAGACTTGAGCAGGCATGAGGATTAGACATAGTGCGCTTTAATCTGCCAAAGAGTGAGGTCACTTGAGATCAATAGTATCGGTAGGTTGGGTGCGTATGTTTAGTTGCTTGGTGTACTATTGTTTGTCGAAAGGAAACTATGTACCGGTGCGTCCTGGGTGATGGTGCTCCCGAGATGAGCTCGTTATGTTTACTATACTAAACCCGGCCGATGGACTTATGTCCGGTATAGTAAAAAGGTCGAGTGGTACTAATATTGGATTATAAGAAGTTAATTAATTAATTTATCAGTAAATTAATAAATTAACGAACACTATATCTTTGATATGGGGAGATTAAAGAATAATTGATATAGTTGTTTCGGAAGCAATTCTGGTGTAGGATGGTAGTGCCATAATTAATCCGTTAGTGGTACGATTAATTATGTAGTGAGTTAATTGATAAAGTAGAATTAATTATTTAATTAATTATTCCTAAGAGTTAATTAAGTAATTAATAAAGTGGAATTATTTAATTAATTAATTAAGTCTTAAAGTTCAATTAGAATTAGTAAATCCTAGAGATTAGGAAATTTATTTGGATTTGAAAATCCTATTAGATTTGGAACCTAATTGGATTTGGAAACTAATTAATAATCCTAAACCCATTAGGAAGGCCAATCCTATATCAACTTGGGGCCTCTCTTGTAACTCTATAAATAGACAAGAGATTAGCAATTCATAATACACAATTCATAGTTTCATAATTCAAGAAACTATAGAGAGAAAATCTAGAGAGAGAATTCCCAAGAATTCTTTCTCGAAGTGATTATTCTTCTCAGGCATGCGACGGCTCTACTCCCTAGGCAAGGTAGCAGTCAGACACTCTAATTCTGGCAGCGGCGCGTAGAGAGAGTTTGGGCGGCGCGTGGCGGTCGGTGCTGGTGGCGCGTGTGATTCACGCGATAGACGGTGGTATCTCGACGGCAGCTTTTGTGGTGTTTTGCTATCAATTGATCGTTGGTTCATTGCCCACACAACATACGAGTTGGTCGTGATGTTGGAGTAGAATACATAAGCTATGCTTGTATTGTACAGTTTCCCAGTTTAATATATCGATTTGTGTTTCAATCATATCTTGTTGTGCATTAATCGTCCATTTATATTATGTAAGTAGATGATGAGGTGTCTGGTGCGACACAGTAGATCTCATCATTGGTTGAAAGACATAATATATAAATGAGGTTCGTAACCGAGACAGTTTTGGACAAACTGTCGGTTTAGGTTATTATGTGATTCAGATAATTAGTTTGTCTAAACTAATTGAATCATATAGATGTGCCCGGGGCATATTGAACTTGACTCTTAGGAATGATTTGTCTTGTACTGATTTAATAGACAAATCGATCCTTGTATTCTATCTCTAAATCCCTAGACTCGAGCGGGCATGAGGATTAGACATAGTGTACTTTGATCTGCCAATGGGTGAGGTCAAATGTGGCCAATAGTCTCGGTGGGTTGGGTGCGCGTGTTTAGTTACTTGGTGTGCTGCTGCTTGTCGAAAGGAAACCATGTACCGGTGCGTCCGGGGTGATGGTGCTCCCGAGATGAGCTCGAAATGTTTATTATACTAAACCTGGCCAGTGGACTTATGTCCGGTATAGTAAAAAGGTCGAGTGGTACTAGTCTCGGAATATTAAGAAGTTGATGAATTAATTTATCAGTAAATTAATGAATCAACGAGCACTATATCTTTGATGTGGGGAGATTATGAATATAATTTAATTAAGTTGTTCCGGAAGCAATTCTGGTGTAGGTTGGTAGTGCCATAATTAATCCGTTAGTGGTACGATTAATTATGTACTGGGTTGTTGACAAAGGTAGATTTAATTAGTTGAGAAATTAATTAATCCTTGTGTCAGTTGGTTGTGAATCATCCCAGGAACTGGATTGGGATAAGTGAATCCCTGTGTCAGTTGGGAGTGATTCATCCCAGGAACTGGATTGGGATAAGTGAATCCCTGTGATAGTTGGGAGTGTTTCAGTCCAGGAACAGGATTGAAGGAAACAGAATCTGTATCAATCTAGAAACAGGATTGAAGGAAAACAGAAACCCAGTAGGAAGACCAATCCTATTCCAACTTGGAGTCTCTCTTGTAACTCTATAAATAGACAAGGGATCAGCCATTCAACAACACAATTCAAGAGATTCATTATTCAAGAATCTAGAGAGATAAAATTCTAGAGAGAGAAATTTCTTTCTCTCTCAAGAACGAATTTTCAAGCTTGGGGCGGCGGGTTTTTAACCTTGAAGTGGCCGAAAATTCTTGGCCTTCTGGGCAGCCCCGTGTGTAGCTTTCTCTCTCTCCGGGCAGTGCGTTTGCAGTACGTGCTAGGTGCGGAGGTGCTGAATTTTTTCAGCAGGTGGATTGTGGTGAGTTGCTGATCAATTGATTTCTAGATTGTTGCCCACACAACAAGAGGTCATAGTCTTTGAGGCATACAAGAGATTCACCAGGTGCACGCTTCAAAGGTATTATTCTATGGTTCCGCTTTTATTAGAATTTTTTGTTGCGTGGTAAATCGAGCAGGTACAAACCCAGATCCTACCAAATTCTTTCACGTGAGTCATACAAGAGATCACCTAAGTACACGCTTCAAGAGGTAATAATTAAACTTCCTCTTTAATTAGGAATTTATAGTTGCGCGACAAATCAAACAAGTAGAAGCTAAGATTCTGCGCAATGTTATTTTAAGCAAGGATTGGAATAGCGATTGTGCTAGAGCTTAGGCCTGGTTAAGAGTTTTGATTCTGGAATGCGTAGAACGAAAGTGAATTTTTGACCGGGTCCGAGCAGATAATCTTTTAATTGGTATCAGAACCTGGTTTTGGCTTTATGCTTGTTTGATTTGTTACATGGTTTTGTTTATAGGTGGTTTAGAAATCCCGGCTATTATGGTTGCGTTTCTATGTTTTAATTAAACCCCGGGAAATGTCCAGGTTATTTTTTTTATGAATGCTTGTAATAGTAAAATCACGTGCTGAAAGCCGTGTAGCATTAGATCAAATATGTAGTAGGATTTTTCTATGTAATTTTCGATTTTAATTTTCCTAGAAGCCTTATAGTAGGAATATTTTTATGTAATCGAATACATTATGGTGTGTGACTTGATTTTGTGAGTTTTTGGTTTATCGTTAATTCGTAGAAAATAAAGAAAACCCAGAACGAATCACAAGAAGACCAAATAACGTAGTGGGAGCAGGATAGAAACCCGAAAACCAAATGGGGCAGGTGGGATTGGTAGAACAAGCCGGCAGTGGCAGCACCGCTGTGATCATGCAGCGCCGCAAGATTGCAGCACTGGGAACACCAGCGCGCGCTAAACAGCTGTGCGCGGCCCAATCCGTTCGGGTCGCGCGCAACCTCTTTTTCTTTATTTCGAGTTTTTTTTTTAAGATCCAACTTTTCAAGACTCAATCCATCAAGTGACGTGACGGGACACGAGATCAAGGTACCAAATGGAATAAATTAAAACCATAATAGTCGAGAAATTCATTTTACGCATTTATTTCCCGTATTTACAGTTTTAATTATATGCTTTAATTTTTGTGTTGTATGTTAGACGCATATTTTAAAGCATGCTGGTTTTATGTTTGCACATAACTTACAATTAGTTAATTGCATGTTAAAACCGGAAAAACCTTCGTTTTAGAAATCTAAGTAGGAGCGGGTTGGTTAATATTCTCATAGCCTCCATTACGAATTCATATGTGATGTGGATGGACTTGCATGTTGGCATTAGTGCCTTCCTTCATATTGGATGAGTTCAACCATAAGATCACTAGCTTATGAATTTCTAAGTCAGATGACTAGAGTAAGTTGAAATTGAAGAAATGCGATACCCTCTCCATCTGAGGCGCACTATCCTAAGGAAACAAGCTCAGAAGTCACGTAATGGCACACATTTAGTGCATCGAGGTTACGCTACTTATTTGTACGGCTGAAAGACACTGACTATTAGCTATATTGATCAATAGATCGTTTGGTCTGATAGTGTAGTTAATGAATCTAGTTCTTCTCAAACGAATGTGGGTTATCGTAAACGTCCACACTATCATGGCTTGCGAAAACCCCGATGAATGAGGTATCGGTGGATTTAATTATTGTTTGATGGATGTCAATAATTGTAGTAGAATTTAATTTTTCAAAAATTCTATGCTTATCTTATGAAACATTGTCTGTTTATTTATTTATAGTATTCGATATGGTATTTAATCTATTAGCTATGATATTGAAAGACAACAAATTAACTGGTCTGAACTATGTCGATTGGAGTCGTAATTTGGACATTGTCCAGGCGGTTGAGCAGTATAAGTTTGTGCTCACCGAAGTTTGTCCAGATGCGCCTACTGATGACTCTCCTTAAAAAGAAAGAGATGCCTATGCGAGGTGGAGAAAAGCGGATAAGATGGCGCGGTGTTAAATTTTGGCCTCTGTTTCGAGCAGTTTTGGGTGAACTACAATATGAATCAAAAAGTTTATACTCTTCTCGAGCCCCTAACAGCATTGGTGTCTGCCGAAGGCATCTTCCAAGAGAAGAAGCAAGGTTTGGTCACAGTGAAGAAGCAAGAACAAGAACATGAAGAAGACCAAGAATCATACTGCAAGCCAGACATCGCAAAGAAGAAGAAGCCTAAAGGTAAATGCTTCAAGTGCGGTAAAACAGAACATTGGAAATCAAATTGTCCAAAGCTTAAAGGTATGATAGTTTCTGCCTTAATTACTGAGACGTGTTTAGCAGTTATTCCCACAAATACTTGGTGTGTGGATTCAGGCGCCACTGACCACATTTGTAATTCTTTGCAGGGGTTCCAAGTAACCCGGATGCTTAGAGAAGGCGAGATTGAAGTCTACTTGGGTGACACTACAAAAGTGTCAGTAGAAGTAGTGGGAGTAGTTAGCTTGATTTTCAAAAATTCTAAGCTAGATTTACATAATTGTCTTTGTGTACCGAGTTTTAGAAAGAACCTTATTTCGGTTTCTCAACTCTTAATGAATGGTTACAAGTTTATTTTTTCTGATAAAGCTGTTATTGTTGAAAAGATGGAAAAATTGTTTGTTCTGGTTCATTAGTAGACAATTTGTTTTTGGTTAAGTCAAACTCCCCCTGTTGTGCAAAACACAGAACTAAATGGCTCATCATTAAACCAAAATAAGAGAAAAGAACCTTCTAAAATGAATCAAACCTATCTTTGGTATCTCAGGCTAGGCTATATAAACCTTAGTAGGATTCTAAGGTTAGTCAATGATGGACCTTTAAGTTCATTAGAGATTTACAGTTACTCAACCTGCGAATCCTGCTTGGAAGGTAAGATGGTCAAGAGACCTTTTATAGCGAAAGGTTATAGAGCCAAAGAAGTATTAGAGTTGATTCACTCTGACTTGTGTGGACCAATTTTGGTCCAAGCACGAGGTGGGTTTGAGTATTTTGTGACATTCACAGATGATTACTCAATGTACGGATACATTTACCTAATGCGCCACAAGTCCGAATACTTTAGTAAATTCAAAGAGTATCGGGCAGATGTGGAGAAACATCACTGTAAGAGTATCAAGACACTATGATAAGAATGTGGTGGTGAGTACCTATCCCACGAATTTTGAGAATACCTCAGTGAGATCGGAATTCAGTCTTAGTTGTCTGCACCTGGCACACCACAGTAGAACGGTGTAGCGGAAAGAAGAAACAAAACTCTCATGGAAATGGTTAGGTCAATGATGAGCTATAGTGATTTGCCTAGTTCGTTCTGGGGATATGCCTTAGAAACTGCAATATACATTCTAAATCTTGTACCATCTAAAATCGTGACTTCAACCCCTACAGAGTTGCGGAACGGGCGCAAGCCCAGTCTGAGACATCTCAGAATTTGGGGTTGTCCAGCACATGTGCTTAAGGCAGATACAACTAAGTTAGATGCAAGAACAGAAGTAATGTTGTTTGTAGGATATCCTAGAGGAACGAAATGGGTCTGTTCTATAGTCCTAAATATCAGAAGGTGATAATTAGTACTAACGCCAGATTTTTAGAAGAAGACTATATTCTAGATCACAAGCCCAAGAGTAAGATAGTACTAGAAGAACTTAGAAAGTAATCTGATAATCCTGATGCACCAGCTCAAGTAGATACACCACACACTGCACAAGATATCATAGATGATGCGCCTACACAGGTGGTGCCTCATCGTAGTGGGAGGGTTGTAAGACAACCCGATAGGTTCATGGGCGTGGGAGAATCCTCTGACTTCATCCCAGGTGTGCCTGAACCGGACCCTGTGAACTATAATGAGGCTCTCCAAGATAAAGATGCAGAATCTTGGCGAAAGGCAATGATATCCGAGATGGGGTCGATGGACCATAATCAAGTCTGGGAGCTTGTGGACCTACCTAATAGTTTCAAACCCATTGGATGTAAGTGGCTCTATAAATGTAAGAGAGGACCTAGCGGAAAGGTGAAAATCTTTAAAGCTAAACTTGTGGAGAAAGGGTATACTCAGAAAGAGGGAATCGATTATGAGGAAACCTTCTCCCGGGTACCTATGCTTAAGTCAATCCGGATTCTCTTGGTCATAGCTGCTCATTTAGATCATGAGATATGGCAGAGAGATGTCAAGGCAGCTTTCCTTAATGGAAGTCTTGAAGAAACCATCTTCATGCAGCAATCAGAGAGATTCGTTGAAAAATGCCAAGAGCATAAGGTTTGTAGGCTTAAGAGGTCCATTTCAGGACTTAAGCAGGCATCCAGATCTTGGAACATCCAATTTTATGAGGTAATCCAATCCTACAGATTTACTCAGTGTTTAGATGAATAATGTCTGTACCACAGACGTGATAGAAACGTAGTGATGTTTCTTGTGCTTTACGTAGATGACATTTTACTGATTGGCAACAATAAGAAAGTGTTATCAGACGTAAAAGCATGGTTGTCCAAACAGTTTGATATGAAAGACTTAGGAGAAGCGGGACATATTCTTGGGATCAAGATAATTCGAGATCGTAGGAAACGTTCGCTAACGTTCTCTCAAGCTTCATACATAGATATGATTCTGGCTCGTTTTAACATGCAGAACTCCAAGAAAGGTTTTCTACTTTTCAGACATTAAGTGCATCTATTTAAAGAGTAGTCTCAGAAGACTGTTGAGGAGATAGAAGCCATGAAGACAGTTCCTTATGCTTCGGCAGTAGGAAGTCTCATGCATGCAATGTTATGTGCGAGGCCTGATATTTGTTTATGTTGTTGGCATTGTAAGCAGATATCATAGTAACCCCAGGAAAGCTCATTGGGAGGCAGTAAAATGCATTCTCAAGTATTTGAGCAGAACGAGAGACCAAGTCTTGGTCTATCAGGCACCTGAGCTGGTACCTCGAGGTTTACCAGGGTATGTGTTTACTTTGGGAGGTGGAGCCATAGTTTGGCGGAGTGTCAAGCAGAAATGTGTAGCAGACTATACCATGGAAGCTGAATACGTTGCAGCATCAGAGGCAGCGAAAGAAGCAGTATGGCTCAAGAACTTCCTAGTAGATTTAGACGTGATTCCTGGTTTGCAGAAGTCAATCACAGCGTACTGTGACAATAACAGTGCAGTAGCAAACTCGAAGGAACCACGAGCCCACAAGGCGAGTAAACATATACAACGCAAGTATCACCTACTACGAGATATCGTGAAGAGGGAAGATGTGGTCGTGGCAAGGATAGTATCGGAAGATAACCTTACAGATCCATTCACGAAGACATTAATGGCAAAAGTCTTTGAGGCTCACGTGGAAGGCATGAGGATCAGATATTTAGTAGAGCCATGATTTTTTTTTCTACACATTATTGTAGTTGTAGGATTGATGTAGTTTTATACTTAAAGCGCAGCTTAAGTATTAGTGGGAGATTGTTGGGTTTGAATACTAAAACTTTGCTTGTATTACACTATTTCTCAGTTGTATATATCGATTAAATGTTTTAGTTAAATTGTTTATATTTTTTGCATGTGATGTCCATTTATATTATGTAGTTAAATGATGAGGTGTCTGGTGTGGCACAGTAGATCTCATCATTGGTTAAAAGACATAATATATAAATGAGGTTCGTAACCGAGACAGTTTTAGACACACTGTCAGTTTAGGTTATTATGTGATTCGAAAAATTGGTTTGTCTAAACTAATTGAATCATATAGATATGCCCGAGGCATATTGAACTTGACCATTTAGGACTAATTGTCTTGTACTGATTTAATAGACTATTCGATCCTAGTATTTTATCTCTAAATCCCTAGACTTGAGCGGGCATGAGGATTAGACATAGTGTACTTTAATCTGCCAAAGAGTGGGGTCACTTGAGACCAACAGTCTCGGTAGGTTGGATGCGTATGTTTAGTTGCTTGGTGTGTTGTTGTTTGTCGAAAGGAAACCATGTACCGGTGTGTCCGGGGTGATGGTGCCCTGAGATGAGCTCGTTATGTTTATTATACTAAACTCGGCCGGTAGACTTATGTTCGGTATAGTAAAAACGTCGAGTGGTACTAATCTCGAATTAAAAGAAGTTAATTAATTAATTTATTAGTAAATTAACAAATTAACAAGCACTATATCTTGGATGTGGGGAGATTAAAGAATAATTGATTTAGTTGTTCCGGAAGCAATTCTGGTGTAGGATGATAGTGCCATAATTAATCCGTTAGTGGTATGATTAATTATGTAGAGGGTTACTTGATAAAGTAAAATTAATTATTTAATTAACTATTCCTAAGGGTTAATTAAGTAATTAATAAAGTGAAATTATTTAATTAATTAATTAAGTCTTAAAGTTCAATTAGAATTAGAAAATCCTAGAAATTAGGAAATCTATTTGGATTTGGAAATCATATTAGATTTGGAACCTAATTGGATTTGGAAACTTATTAATAATCCTAAACCCATTAGGAAGGTCAATCCTAAACCAACTTCGGGTCTCTCATGTAACTCTATAAATAGACAAGAGATTAGCAATTTACAATACACAATACACAATTCATAATTTCATAATTCAAGAAACTAGATAAAGAAAATCTAGAGAGAGAATTTCAAAGAATTCTTTCTTGAAGTCAATTCTTCTTCTCAGGCGTGCGGCGGCTCTACTCCCTATGCAAGGCGGCGGTCAAACACTCTAATTCATGCGGCGGCGCGTGGAGAAAGCTTTGGCGGATCATGGCGGTCGGTGCTGGTGGCGCCTGTGATTCACGTACTAGGCGGTCCCGACGGCATCTTTTGTGGTGTTTTTCTGATCAATTGCTCGTTGGTTTATTGCCCACACAACGTCGAGCTGGTCTTGAGTCATACAAGCGATCACCGAAGTATACGCTTCAAGAGGTAATTCTTAAACTTCCGTTTTAATTAGGAATTTATTGTTGCATGACAAACCGAACAAATAGAAGCTAAGATCCTACGCAATATTATTTCAAGCAAGGATTGGAATAGCAATTGTGCTAGAGCTTAGGCTTGGTCAAGAGTTCCGATTCTGGAATGTGTAATGTGTTGGATTTGAATACATAAGCTATGCTTGTGTTGTATAATTTCCCATATTAATATATCGATTTGTGTTTCAGTTATATCTAGTTGTGCATATTTATGTCCATTTATACTATGTAACTAGATGATAAGGTGTCTTGTGTGACACAGTAGATCTCATCATTAGTTGAAAGACATAGTATATAAATGAGGTTCGTAATCGAGACAGTTTTGGACAAACAGTCTGTTTAGGTTATTATGTGATTCGGATAATTGGTTTGTCTAGACTAATTGAAATTATAGATATGCCCGGGGCATATTGAACTTGACCTTTAGGAATGATTTGTCTTGTACTAATTTAATAGACAAATCGATCCTTGTATTCTATCTCTTAATCCCTAGACTCGAGCGGGCATGAGGATTAGACATAGTGTACTTTGATCTGCCAAAGGGTGAGGTCAGTTGTGGCCAATAATCTCGGTAGGTTGGGTGCGCGTGTTTAGTTACTTGGTGTGCTGCTGCTTGTCGAAAGGAAACCATGTACCGGTGCGTCCATGGTGATGGTGCTCCCGAGATGAGCTCGAAATGTTTATTATACTAAATCCGGCCGGTGGACTTATGCCCGGTATAGTAAGAAGGTCGAGTGGTACTAGTCTCGGAATAAAAGAACTTGATGAATTAATTTATCAGTAAATTAATGAATTAACGAGCACTATATCTTTGATGTGGGGAGATTATGAATATAATTTAATTAAGTTGTTCCGGAAGCAATTCTAGTGTAGGGTGGTAGTGTCATAATTAATCCGTTAGTTGTACGATTAATCATGTACTGGGTTAATGACAAAGGTAGATTTAATTAATTGAGAAATTAATTAATCCTTGTGTCAGTTGGTTGTGAATCATCCCAGGAACTGAATTGGGTTAAGTGAATCCCTGTGTCAGTTGGGTGTGATTCATACCAGAAACTGGATTGGGAAGTGATTTCCTGTGACAGTTGGAAGTGTATCAGTCCAGGAACAGGATTGAAGGAAACAGAATATGTATCAGTCCAGAAACAGGATTGAAGGAAAACAGAAACCCAGTAGGAAGACCAATCCTATTCCAACTTGGGATCTCTCTTGTAACTCTATAAATAGACAAGGGATCAGCCATTCAGAAAACACAATTAATCCATAAGAGCAATTGCGGCTGGTTCTTGGATTTCTAGTGGCCGAAATTTTGGCCTTGGTGTATACCAGCTGCGAGCAGCTTTCTCTCTCTTCGGGCGGTGTGTTTATAGTACGTGCCAGGTGCTGCGGTGCTAGAGTTTTCTAGCAGGTGGATTGTGGTGATTGGTTGATCAATTGGCTTCTAGTTCGTTGCCCACACAACATGAAGTCATAGTCTTGAGGCATACGAGAGAATCACCCAAGTCACGTTTCAAAGGTATTTTTCTATGGTTTCGCTTTAATTAGAAATTTTTGTTGCGTGGTAAATCGAGCAACTGCGAACCCAGATCCTATGTGGCAAATCTTTCAATTGGTATCAGAGCCTGGTTTAAGGGGTTCTGTGCTTGTTCGATCTATTACATGGTTCTGTTTTGCAGGTGGTTAAGAAATCCTGACTATTATGGTTACGTTTGTATGGGTTTTAATTAAACTCTGCGACTTGTCCGGATTTAATTTTATTATGAATGTTTGTAATAGTATAACCACGTGCTGGAAGCCGTGTAGGATTAGATTAAATCTGTAGTAGGATTTTTTCTATGTAATTTCGATTATTTAATTTTCCTAGAAAGCCTTGTGGTAGGAAAATTGTTTTTTTTGTAATCGAATGCGTTATGGTGGGCGACTTGGATTCGTGGATTTTGGGTTATCATGAATTTGAAGAAACCCAGGAAAACCCAGAACGAATTGCAAGAAGACCAAATAGCGTGGGACAAACGAAGGAGGAGGTGACGGCAGGAGGCGGCGCCGGCGACGACCGCCGGCAACCAAGGCGCGGCAGCAGCATGCAGCAGCTACTGCGCGCAGCTGGACTGCGCTGGGCTGCTGCGCTACCTGGCTGTTTTTGGCCCGTTTTTCCTCCAGTTTTCGTTTTTTGAAGTTCAAGACTATTTCCATCGAGTGACGTGGTGGGACGTGAGATCAAGGCGGAAGATGAAAGCAATTAAAACCATAATAGTCGGGGAATTTATTTTTTCGAATTTATTTCCCATATTTATTATTTTAATTTTTATGCTTTATTTTTATGTTGTATTTTAGATGCATGAATTAAAGCATGTCTGGTTTTATGGTTGTACATAACTTAGGTTAGTTAATTGCATGTTAAAACCAGAAAAACCCTCAATTTGAAAATCTAAGTGGGAGCGGGTTGGTTTAATATCCCCATGGCCACCATTACGGGTTTATATGAGATGTGGGTGGGCTTGTGCGTTGGCATTAGGGCATTCCTCCATTCTGATGAGTCCAGCCCTGAGATCCCTAGACTATAAACTTCTGAGTAAGATGACTAGAGCAAGTTTAACTAGGAGAAATGTGACACCCTCTCCATCTGAGGCGCACTATCCTGAGGTAACAAACTCAGTAGTCACGTAATGGCACTCACTTAGTGTACGATCTGCAGTATTCCTCCCGCGAGGTTACGCTGCTTATTTGTACGGCTGAAAGCACCGACTATTAACTACATTGATCAAAAGATCGTTGGTCAGATAGTGTAGTTAATGAACATGATTCTTCTCAAACGAATGTGGGTTAGCGTAAACGTTCACACTGCGTGGCTTGCGAGAATCCCGGTGGATTAAGATTATTGTTTTGAGGGAAGTCAATAATTAATAGAATTTCATGTTTTCGAAATTCTAGGCCTAAATAACTGAAACATTGTTTGTTTATTTTCCAGTTTAAATCGATATGGCATTCAATCCATTAGCTGCTATTTTGAAAAACAACAAATTAACTGGAACTAATTGATGGGTCGTCAGGCCAATCAAAAATAAACCTACTTTTTAAAACTATTAAAACTAGTATAGAGCGAGTAGGATCGTATCCACAGGGAGCAACTGAATGAACTAAATTTGGTCAAAAGTACGTAACCAAAATGGGGGGTTTTTTTTTAAGTAACTAACAAAAATCAATAAAATTAAACTGCAAGAAATTAAACAAATTGTAAAAATCCAAGTTGGGAAAAAATGTCTAGCCAAGGGAATTGGACCACCTCGATGCACTAATCGATCCTAGATGCAAAAATGTATTAATTAATTATAGGTTACACCGGTTTTCATTGTTGGAACCTCCTAACAATTCAGTCCTATTAATTAAAACCAGCGATTAAGGAACCTCCGTTAATCGCATCTATAATCGATGATCAATTCTGGAACCTCCTAGACCCTAGATCACGATAGCCAATGACCCAGTTCAATTACAATTAACCCAATTAACTTAATTGCACTTGATTATTTATTCTTTTCAATTCACTAATCTACGTACCACGTGATTAGTTTCATGAACTCTAAGGAATACCGAACCTCGTGTATTCTAGTAAATTGGATTACCTAGGAAAGCCTGCATGCTACCAGCTATACAAATAGTGCCAAATAATCCACGAAAACGCACAAGAATAAATAAGAAACTAATAATCAATTAATAATAATATTAATTCGATCTCACGATTCAAGTAGCATCGAGGGGTTTTGATTCCCTTGACTAGACTAAAGAAATCTAGCTACTCATAATTGAAAAGAAAAACATCAGATAAAAATTGTACTTCATGAATTAAAATCTAAAAAACTAAGGAATAGAAATACTACTAATGAATTCCTCTGCAGGAGAGCTATCCCAAAAATTGTCCAAAAGCTTCAGTCAACCTTTGTGCTATTCTTGGTTCAGCCGTCCCCGCCTTGTGTCCTATTCCTCCCAAGCCAAAAGTAAAAAAAAATCCTGCCCCAAAGAATGAATCCTCCTCTCTGCAGTCCAAAGTCCTTTTTTTAAATCCCCTCAAAAGTCTTCCCTTCCTTTCCAAAGTCTTTCCCTTTTTCCAAACTTAAGATTCCCGTAGTTAATTCCCCCAAATCAATACCATCAATCATAGAATAAAAATCCTGCTCTTTTTTTATTCCTATCCTTATATAACTCCTCATTCCCAATTTGGCCATTCTTTCTTTCTTGTCTTTCCCAAAAAATCTACAGCACCCGAATCCTCTTCTTCACTTGTCCAATTTGCCCTCCTTTTGTCCAAAAATTGCACTATCCTTCTTAAAATCAATATAATCTCCTGCATATATAAAAAACACTATTAAGCCTCACCAAAACCTCCAATTTGCCCAATTATGCCCAATTCGTATCATAAAATATAAGCTCATCAAAATCCCCCACACCTAAACAATGCTTGTCCTCAAGCATGACTCAAGACTCGACACATAAACAAAACACAAGTAACAACAACAACTGGATCCTCAATATGCAATATATAACCAAGCAAGACTTGCAATCCACATAGGAAATTTTTCATAGTACCAAGCATTTGCAATGACTATACCAAGTTCCTTATAACTCTCCAAAATCAAATAACAAGTAAAAGTAACATCCACCTCTCATGTAATCTCTCATGCACTCAAAAGTGTTTATGAGATATATAATCACTCAAATTCATCACATAACCTATTCTTGCCATAAGCTTGTAGATATATCACATCACCGTCACTCAAATGAATCCAAAATACAAATCAAAAGGTCTTGTCAAAGGGTTATAATGAGGCTCAGGACAAAAGGGTAGGATAAACAAAAGATAATATCTAGGCTACAGTTACGAAAACAAGCATATACTCAATTGTCAACCTTCCAACATTCTTACCGAGGATGTCCCATGCAAGACACTAGCAACCCATAAAGATTCCAAACCTAGCTCTTTATTCACCTTTTTTTTTTCTAGCCACACAAATTCAATGGAATTTGTTTATATTGGCTGTTTTTTTTTTCTTCATTTTCATTTCTTTTTTTTTTTCAACAACTTTTGTGCCTCTATTTTACACATAGGCAACTTTACACTGTAGAGCACAAACTTATTCTTTATTGAGGTACTAATGTCTTGCAATGTCCGCCTTCAAACCACAAACCAAGGTCAACAACCGAGTACACACTCATTTCAATAACTAGGCAGAAAAAACAAGCTAAACACAGGCCTTGGTTTTATTTTAATGGCTTTACAATCAAAGAACAAGATCCAAGCTTAAAAAAGGTTCACTAATGGTAAGCATAGAAATTTGGATTTTAAAGCAAGCCAAAAATTGGTTTATCCTAATGCCCTTATCATCTTTGTACATCAAATTCACAAGCAATGGTAACATGCATAACAAAACAAGTTCTAGAATATGCAAATTATGTGTGAAACACTCTAAAGAAAAACAATTGAGCACAAGAAAGAATTATTTGCTCATTAAGGCCCAAAATCTCACTTTATCTTGCTTTTTGGATGTCACTCACACAAGTATCATCATTTGAATTATCATAAGGAACAGTTATAGGCATCCAACACATAATACTACTATTATTCCCTACATTTCATTCTTACCTCACCCAATCACATATTGCATATCAATTTTCCCACACAAAACATATAACATTTACAACTCCCCCACACCTAGACTCTAAACACAATGAAACACAAACCATCCCCAAAACAATAATCATACAAAACAATCCCCCCACACCTAAAACTCTACATTGTCCCCAATGTAGAAAAAAATAGGCATAAACAGGATCGCAAAAACAAACACCACCAAGACAAAATAAAAATAAATAAAATAAATAACTAAAACAAAAAAAAGGTAGTAAGGGAAAAAGAAGCTTCTCTATGGTGGAGGAATTGGTGGTTTCAAGCCCACATGTGGGCAAAGGGCATGTGATGACCGCTGCTGCTTCGTTGGATTCCGATTGGGTCTTTTGCCTCTTGGACCGCTGTAGAGCAACGGGCAGGTAGGAAGAGGGTGCCTCTTCTTCTGAAGAGCTGGATGCATCAAGCAATGCAATCGTTGTTGGGGCTATTTTACACACCATAGTGGCAGTCAAAGGTGAACAGCGGCTGGCTGAGGTGGTACGAAGTGCTGTTGATGTGCCAGTTGAAAATTTGCGCAGCTTAGGTGAAAGAACTGTTGGCTAAAACGGAGGAACAGGGCAAAATGCACGGAGCAGCAGAAGAAAACGCGGCCGCAAAAACCAAACAGAAATGTCCGCCAACCCAAATTAGCGAGTCACGAAGCGGCGGAAGAAAACGCAGAACGGCGGCACGACAACGACCCCGCCAAGAAAATCGAGGGACGCCTTGGGCAAGTGGAGAACCAAAATCGACCCCCGCGGAGAACGAATGGGCAAAGGGAAGAATGGGGGTCGCGGGTTTGCTTCCAACGCCGGTCGGATGTCGAAAAGGAGAAACGCAGAGTGTTGTAGTACTCGGCGAAAAATCAGCAGTGGCCGATTGGTGAAGAATGGTGTGGAGAAGATGAAGGAAATGGACAGCGGTGTGGTTGGGGAAAAGGAAAGAATGGCCGCCGCAAGCTGTTGAGAAAAAGGAAAACCCACAATAATATTAGGAACCCTAATTAAACTTGAAAAGGAAATTTTCTGTTTTTTTTTTCTATTTTTTTTTAAAGTGTAAATGACATGGGCATGTCATAGGACGGATTGTAATTTGCCCAACAACTTAAAAAAATCCCAAATAAAAGCAAAGAAAATCGTGAGAAATCCAAAGGCACTGACCTGGGCATGTCAGAGGAAAAATTGTATTCTGCCCCCAACCCTTAAAAATCAAAGGAAAACTCACCTGGGCATGTCCGAGGAAGAATTCTATTCTGCCCAAACCTTCAAAAAATACAAAAACAACATGCGAACCTTGACCTGGGCATGTCAGAGGAAGAATTGTATTCTGCCCAAGCCTTCAGAAATTCAAGAAAAACTCACATGGGCATGTCAGAGGAAGAATTCTATCTTGCCCAAACCTTTAATTCCCCTCAAAATTCTCAACTAAAAATCACTTAAAAATACAATTAAAAGACTAAACCTACTTAAAAAAAAACTTAGAAAAATTTGGGTTGCCTCCCATAAGCGCCTTTCTTTAATGTCTTTGGCTAGACACAGACCTACTTCTAATTAATCTTCACAAATAAGCAGAAATAACCAAATTTCATTATTAGAAGTAGTTATACCATTCACAAGCAAAGATTTGAGTCGATGACCATTCGCAACCCATATTTTTCTGGACTCTAAATCTTTAATTTCAACCATACAAGAAGAAGAAATACTTACCTCAATATAGGGTTTGTGCCGTCTTGATTTGAACTTACCATGCATTAATTTCTATTTGCACTCTGTGAAAATACCTTCTGCCCAACCACACATTTCTTCCTCCGTAGCAGCTCATCCTGAATGGTTTTTTTTCTTTCCTTGCACCACGATTTTGACTCGGACTCTAACAGAAGATATTTGAGATAATCGTGGAACAATTTGAACTCCAATTTAGGGGCCTGTACCAGAAAAGGTAAAATATTTTCAGAACTAATAGGCAATCCCAAGTAATGGTTAGCAAACCTCAGTGGCAGTTCAGGATTGGCATGAAATGCCTTGATTGCCTCAATGACAGATTCATTCACATCTTTTTGAGCATCCGTTCCCTGCAAACTATGCTGTAACACAAAATTAAGCTCATCAAGCATCAAATTAAATTCAACTTCTTCTTGCACAATAGAATCAACCAGGCTAACATTGACAAAGTATTCAGAGTCCGGTGGATACTTCATTGCTTCATACATGTTAAACTGTACTTTTTCACCATCAAACTCAAAAGTAAACACACCAGCATCTACATCAATCTTTGTCTTAGCCGTTTTCATAAACGATCTACCTAATAGAAGAATATCAGAATTTGTCATATGTTCATCATTCATGTCAAGAATGTAAAAATCAACAGGAAAGATCAACTTATCACATTTAACTAATACATCCTCGACTACCCCCTCTGGATAAATCATCGACCTATTGGCTAACTGAACAATCACATTCGTGTTCTTAAGAGCTCCAATTTTTAACTTGTTGAACAAAGACAAAGACATCACATTAATTGAAGCTCCTAAATCTAGCATAGCTGCTTTTATAACACGTGACCCAATTACACAAGATATGGTAAAAATACCTGGATCAGTGCACTTCTGAGGCAACTTACGCTGAAGAACCGAAGACACATTCTCATTCACATAGACCTTGCCTTCAGGTCTTCTCTTTTTGGTCAGCAACGACTTTAAAAATTTCGCATACCTGGGAATCTGTGCAATGGCTTCCATCAATGGTATGTTGATTGCCACTTTGCGAAATACTTCAAGCACCTCATCGTCACTGTACTCCTTTCTCACTTGGACTAACCTGCCAGGAAAAGGAGGTGGAATCACACTCTCAGTTTTTCTTACAATGAATTTAGGAGTTACCTCTTTCTCTGGCAACTCTTCCACTGCCTCTTTCTTTTCTGGAGTCTGAGAAGTCTCTTGAACCTCGACGGTCGTAACTTTAGGTTCTGGCAATTCTCTTCCACTCCTCAAAGTGATGACACTCACATTTTCAGTGGAACTACCTGGCTGAGACGGAAGCTTCCCTTGGGCTCGGTCTCTCTGATTAACTTGAGTAGCTAGCTGAGAGATTTGTTTCTCCAAGTTTTTAATGGCAGCCTGTGACTGTTTCTCTCTAGCTACTTGTTGTTGTTCTCTTGCTTGTTGTTGTTGTTCTCTTGCTAGATCCCTCTCAACAAGACCCTGCACCGCAGCTGTCAATCCTTTAGTCATTGATTCGACTGACGAACCTGAAGCCTCTGCTGGTGGAGGTACTGGGTTTCTCACTGGGGGTTGGAAACTAGATTGCTGAGATTGAGGTTGAAATCCAAGCTGTTTATAGCTGAAGTTGGGATGATTCATCCACCTGGGTTGTAGGTATTAGAATAGGGGTCATAACTTCTCTGGGGTGGATCCTGGAATCCTCCCACAATATTCATTTGTGTACATTCTTGCATGGTTGGACAACCATCCGAGGTGTGTCCTTGAATTGAGCATATCTCGCATACCTTAATTGTCTGCAATTGTCCCACAGCAAGCTGGCGCACCAAATCAGTAAGTTGCTCAATCTTACTTTCCATGTTATAAATACTAACCTCGTTAACTCGTCTGGTGGGTATGTCTGCTCACCTATGAAATTGCTGGGAAGTCTCAGCCATCACAGAGATTAGCATCATTGCCTCTGCAGGAGTCTTATTCATCAATGCTCCTCCACTGGCAGAATCGATCTTGTCTCTGTCCAACTCAGATAGGCCCTCATAGAAATACTGAATCAGGAGTTGCTCGGGAATCTGGTGTTGGGGACAACTTCTGCACAAATCGCTTAACCGTTCCCAGTACTCATACAGGCTTTCACCAGTTGCTTGTCTGACACCGCAGATATCCTTTCTGATATTAGAAGCTCGGGAGGCTGGGAAGAATTTCTCCAAAAATATTTTCTTCAGCTCGTTCCATGTGGTAATGGACCCTGCTGGTAGCCCAAAGAGCCAATGTTTTGCCTTATCTTCCAAGGAAAATGGGAATGCCCTGAGCTTGACCTGCTCCTCTGTAACTCCTTGGTAACTCACTGCCGAGCATACAATGTGGAACTCCATCAAGTGCTTGTGGGGATCCTCACCTGTCAAACCACGAAACTTAGGCAGTAAGTGTATAGTGCTAGACTTCAACTCAAACCTAGGAGTATCATCAGGAAAAGTAATGCAAAGAGATTGCTGATTTTCATCAGGTGTGGCCAACTCCCTGAGAGTCCTGTCAGCCATTGCTGCTGCGATCAACTGTTCTTCTTCTTCGTAAACCTCAATTTCTTTTTCGTCAACTGGTTGAGATGCAAATGCTGACTCAGCCAGTTGTTCTCGTTGTTTCTTCTATTTTGTGTTCCTCTTTGCAGTCTTCTCCATCTCTGGGTCAAATACTAGTTTCCCTGTACGAGAAGAGCGAACCATAAAAAAGAACAAACAAAACCAAAAATTTTAACCAAAAATAAAACACTACACCGTGCTCCCCGGCAACGGCGCCAAAATTGTTGGAGTAGAATAGATAAGTTATGCTTGTATTGTACAGTTTTCCAGTTTAATATATCGATTTATGTTTCAGTCATATCTAGTTGTGCGTTAATCGTCCATTTATATTATGTAAGTAGATGATGAGGTGTCTGGTGCGACACAGTAGATCTCATCATTGGTTGAAAGACATAATATATAAATGATGTTCATAACCGAGACAGCTTTGGACAAACTGTCGGTCTAGGTTATTATGTGATTCAGATAATTAGTGTGTCTAAACTAATTGAATCATATAGATGTGCCCGGGGCATATTGAACTTGACTCTTAGGAATGATTTGTCTTGTACTGATTTAATAGACAAATCGATCCTTGTATTCTATCTCTAAATCCCTAGACTCGAGCGGGCATGAGGATTAGACATAGTGTACTTTGATCTGCCAATGGGTGAGGTCAAATTGTGGCCAATAATCTCGGTAGGTTGGGTGCGCGTGTTTAGTTACTTGGTGTGCTGCTGCTTGTCGAAAGGAAACCATGTACCGGTGCGTCCGGGGTGATGGTGCTCCCGAGATGAGCTCGAAATGTTTATTATACTAAATCTGGCCAGTGGACTTATGTCCGGTATAGTAAAAAGGTCGAGTGGTACTAGTCTCGGAATATTAAGAAGTTGATGAATTAATTTATCAGTAAATTAATGAATTAACGAGCACTATATCTTTGATGTGGGGAGATTATGAATATAATTTAATTAAGTTGTTCCGGAAGCAATTCTGTTGTAGGAAGGAAGTGCCAAAATTAATCCGTTAGTGGTACGATTAATTTTGTAATGGGTTAATTGAATAGGTAGATTTAATTAATTAATTGGTTAATTATTCCTAAGGGTTAATTTAGTAATTAACAAAGTGGAATTATTTAATTAATTCCTAAGGGTTAATTAAGTAATTAACAAAGTGGAATTATTTAATTAATTAATTAAGTCTTAAGTTTCAATTAGAATTAGGAAATCCTAGAGATTAGGAATCTAGTAGGATTTGGTTTATCTTATCTTATCCTATCTAGATTGATTACCTAATTGGATTTGGAAACTAATTACCAAACCCATTAAGAAGTCCAATCCTATTCCAACTTGGAGTCTCTCTTGTAACTCTATAAATAGACAAGGGATCAACCATTCAGATAACACAATTCAAGAGATTCATAATTCAAGAATCTAGAGAGATAAAATTCTAGAGAGAGAAAATTCCTTCTCTCTCAAAAACGAATTTTTTAGCAATTTTGGGGCGGCTGATTTTTCCTTCAAGTGGCCGAATTTTGGTCCTTCTTTGCTAGCCCCGTGTGTTGCTTTCTCTCTCTCCGGGCAGTGCGTTTGCAGTACGCGCTAGGTGCGGAGGTGCTGAATTTTTCCAGCAGGTGGATTGTGGTGAGTTGCTGATCAATTGACTTCTAGATTGTTGCCCACACAACAGGAGGTCATAGTCTTTGAGGCATACAAGAGATTCACCAGGTGCACGCTTCAAAGGTATTATTCTATGGTTCCGCTTTTATTAGAATTTTTTGTTGCGTGGTAAATCGAGCAGGTACAAACCCAGATCCTATATGTGGCAAATCTTTCAAAAATTTGATGGGTCATCAGGCCAATCAAAAATAAACCTACTTTTTAAAACTATTAAAACTAGTATAGAGCGAGTAGGATCGTATCCACAGGGAGCAACTGAATGAACTAAATTTGGTCAAAAGTACGTAACCAAAATGGGGGGTTTGTTTTTAAGTAACTAACAAAAATCAATAAAATTAAACTGCAAGAAATTAAACAAATTGTAAAAATCCAAGTTGGGAAAAAATGTCTAGCCAAGGGAATTGGACCACCTCGATGCACTAATCGATCCTTGATGCAAAAATGTATTAATTAATTATAGGTTACACCAGTTTTTATTGTTGGAACCTCCTAACAATTCAGTCCTATTAATTAAAACCAGCGATTAAGAAACCTCCGTTAATCGCATCTATAATCGATGATCAATTCTGGAACCTCCTAGAACCTAGATCACGATAGCCAAGGACCCAGTTCAATTACAATTAACCCAATTAACTTAATTGCACTTGATTATTTATTCTTTTCAATTCACTAATCTACGTACCACGTGATTAGTTTCATAAACTCTAAGGAATACCGAACCTCGTGTATTCTAGTAAATTGGATTACCTAGGAAAGCCTGCATGCTACCAGCTATACAAACAGTGCCAAATAATCCACGAAAACGCACAAGAATAAATAAGAAACCAATAATCAATTAATAATAATATCAATTCGATCTCACGATTCAAGTAGCATCGAGGGGTTTTGATTCCCTTGACTAGACTAAACAAATCTAGCTACTCATAATTGAAAAGAAAAACATCAGATAAAAATTGTACTTCATGAATTAAAATCTAAAAAACTAAGGAATAGAAATACTACTAATGAATTCCTCTGCAGGAGAGCTATCCCAAAAATTGTCCAAAAGCTTCAGTCAACCTTTGTGCTCTTCTTGGTTCAGCCGTCCCCGCCTTGTGTCCTATTCCTCCCAAGCCAAACGTAAAAAAAATCCTGCCCCAAAGAATGAATCCTCCTCTCTGCAGTCCAAAGTCCTTTTTTCAAATGCCCTCAAAAGTCTTCCCTTCCTTTCCAAAGTCTTTCCCTTTTTCCAAACTTAAGATTCCCGCAGTTAATTCCCCCAAATCAATACCATCAATCATAGAATAAAAATCCTACTCTTTTTTTATTCCTATCCTTATATAACTCCTCATTCCCAATTTGGCCATTCTTTCTTTCTTGTCTTTCCCAAAAAATCTACAGCACCCGGCTCCTCTTCTTCACTTGTCCAATTTGCCCTCCTTTTGTCCAAAAATTGCACTATCCTTCTTAAAATCAATATAATCCCTTGCACATATAAAAAACACTATTAAGCCTCACCAAAACCTCCAATTTACCCAATTCAGCCCAATTCGTATCATAAAATATAAGCTCATCACTAATAATGTCGATGGTAGTCGTAACTTGGACATTGTCCTTAGGGCTGAGAGCACTCCTGTGAGAGATCATGTCATTGACATGATTAGTAACATCAACAAGGTTGAGGAAGTGGGAGGCGAAATCGTTGGTGAAACCAAAGACGATATTGTCCTCCGGAGCTTGGTTCAAAGCTGTGAGCAAATTCGGTTGAACTACAACGTTAGTAAGATGTTGTGGAGTTTATCCGAGCTCTTGGCAGAGTTGGTGGCGGCTAAAAGTCTTCTTTTAGAGAAGAAGCGAGTTTTAGTCGCAGTCGAAACTTCAGAATCTTCTTCTGAGCCTGAGGCTAGAAAGAAGAAGAGGAAGCTCGAGGGAGTAGCTAAAAAGGCACAAATTGCGCCTAAGCCAGATATTGCAAAGAAAAAGTCAAAAGACAAGTGCTTCAAGTGCAATAAGACGGGACATTGGAAAGTGGATTGTCCAAAGCTTATAAGTATGATAGTTTCTGCCTTAATTACTGAGACATGTTTAGCGGCGATTCCCATAGATACTTGGTGTGTGAATTCAGGTGCCACTGACCATGTTTGTAATTCTTTGCAAGGGTTCCAAGTGACCCGGAAGCTTAGAAAAGGCAAATTGGATATCTACTTGGCGACACTACAAGAGTGTCAGTAGAAGCAGTGGGAGTAGTTAAGTTGAATTTCGAGAATTCTAGTTTAGAGTTAGTTAATTGTCTTTATGTACCGAGTTTTAGAAAGAACCTGATTTTGGTTTCTAAACTCTTGAAGAACGGCTATAAGTTTGTTTTTTTTGATGAGTCTGTACTTATTAGGAGAAATGGGAAACTTATTTGTTCTGGTTCATTGGCGGACGATTTGTTTGTGGTTAACTCTAACTTCCCTGTTGCGCAAAACATAGAGAGAGATAGCTCAGAATCTAACATTAATAAGAGGAAGAGACCTGCTGAAATGAATCAAACCTATCTTTGGCATCTCAGGCTAGGTCATATAAACCTTAGTAGGGTTCAGAGATTGGTCAATGATGGACCCTTGGGTTCATTAGATATTGACAGTTATGCAACCTGCGAATCTTGCTTGGAAGGTAAGATGACCAAGAGACCTTTTAAGGCAAAAGGTTATAGAGCTAAAGAAGTATTAGAGTTGATTCATTCTGACTTGTGTGGACCTATGAAGGTCCAGGCATGAGGGGGATTTGAGTATTTCGTGACGTTCACGGATGACTACTCTAGGTACGGGTACATTTACTTAATACGTCACAAGTCCGAATGTTTTGGCAAGTTCAAAGAGTTTCGGGGAGATGTGGAGAATCATCATGGTAAGAGTATCAAGACACTGCGTTCAGATCGTGGTGGGGAGTACCTGTCCTATGAATTTCGAGATTACCTCACTGAGGTAGGAATTCAGTCTCAGTTGTCTACACCTGGCACGCCACAGCAGAATGGTGTAGCAGAAAGGAGGAATCGAACTCTTATGGAAATGGTTAGGTCCATGATGAGCTATAGTGATTTGCCAAGTTCGTTCTAGGGATATGCCTTAGAAACGGAAATGTATATTCTAAATCTTGTACCGTCTTAGACCGTGCCTTCAACCCCAGTAGAGTTGTGGAATGGGCGTAAGCCCAGTCTAAGACATCTCAGAATTTGGGGATGCCCAGCACATGTGCTTAAGGCAGATACGGCCAAGTTAGATGCGAGAACAGAATTAATGCTGTTTGTAGGTTATCCTAAGGGAACGAAAGGTGGTATGTTTTATAGTCCTAAAGATCAAAAGGTGGTGGTTAGTACCAACGCTAGATTTTTAGAAGAGGACTATGTCTTAGACCACAAACACAAGAGTAAGATAGTACTAGAAGAGCTTAGATGACAAACTACTAATCCTGATGCACCGGCACAAGTAGATACACCACACACTGCACATGAGATCACAGATGATGCGCCTACACTGGTGGTGCCTCGTCATAGTGGGAGGGTTGTGAGACAGCCCGATAGGTTCATCGGCGTGGGAGAGGCTTCAGACCTAGTCCCAGGTGCGCCTCAACCAGACCCAGTAAACTACAATGAGGCACTCCAAGATAAATATACAGAATCTTGGCGTAAGGCAATGATATCCGAGATGGGGTCAATGGACCACAATCAAGTCTGGGAGCTTGTGGACCTGCTTGATGGGTTTAAACCCATTGGGTGTAAGTGGGTCTACAAACGTAAGAGAGGATCTGACGGGAAGGTGGAAACCTTTAAAGCTAGGCTGGTGGCGAAGGGGTATACTCCGAAAGAAGGAGTCGATTATGAGGAAACCTTCTTCCCGATAGCCATGCTTAACTCGATACGGATTCTCTTGGCCATAGCTGCTCATTTGGATTATGAGATTTGGCAGATGGATATCAAGACAGCTTTCCTAAACGGAAGTCTTGAGGAAACCATTTTTATGCAGCAACTAGAGGGATTCATTGAAAAAGGCCAAGAGCATAAGGTTTGCAGGCTTAAGAAGTGCATTTACGGACTTAAGCAGGCGTCCAGATCTTGGAACATCCGGTTTGATGAGGTAATCCAGTCATTTGGATTTAATCAGTGTCCAGATGAGCAATGTGTGTATCGCAGACGTGATGGAAACTCAGTGGTGTTTCTTTTGCTTTACGTAAATGACATTCTATTGATTGGCAACAACAAGAAAGTGTTATCAGACGTAAAGGCATGGCTATCCAAGCAGTTTGATATGAAGGACTTAGGGGAAGCGGGACATATCCTTAGGATCAAGATCATTCGAGATCGTAGGAAATGTTCAGTAACGCTCTCCCAAGCTTCATACATAGATATGATTCTGGCCCGTTTTAACATGCAAAACTCCAAGAAAGGTTTTCTAGCTTTTAGACACGGAGTGTATCTATCTAAGGAACAGTCCCCTAAGACTGTTGAGGAGATAGAGGCCATGAAGACAGTTCCATATGCTTCAGCAGTAGGAAGTCTCATGTATGTCATATTGTGAACGATGCCTGATATCTGTTATGTCGTTGGCATGGTCAGCAGATATCAGAGTAACCCCGGGAAAGCTCATTGGGAGGCAGTAAAATGCATTCTGAAGTATTTGCGTAGAACGAGGGACCAAGTTCTGGTCTATCAGACGCCTGAGCTGGTACCCCGAGGTTACACAGATTAAGATTTCCAAGGCGACAGGGACAAGAGCAAGTCTACCTCAGGGTATGTGTTTACTCTGGGGGGTGGAGCCATAGTTTGGCAGAGTGTCAAGCAGAAATGCGTGGCGGACTCTACCATGGAGGCTGAGTATGTTGCCGCATCAGAGGCAGCGAAAGAAGCAGTATGGCTCAAGAAGTTCCTAGTAGACTTAGATGTGATTCTTGGTTTTCAGAAGTCTATCACGGTTTATTGTGATAACAACGGTGCAGTAGCAAACTCGAAGGAACCACGAGCCCACAAGGCGAGTAAACACATACAGCGCAAGTACCACCTGATACGAGACATCGTAAAGAGGGTAGACGTGGTGATGGCTAAGATAGCATCAGAGGATAACCTTGCAGATCCATTCATGAAAACATTGACCTCTAAAGTCTTTGAGGCTTACGTGAAGGGCATGGGGATCAGATATCTAGGAGAGCCATGATAGTTTTTCTAGATAGATAGCAGCAGATTGTATAGGATTGTATGTAGTTGTATACTTAAAGCACAACTTAAGTATTAGTGGGAGATTGTTGGATTTGAATACATAAGCTATGCTTGTGTTGTATAATTTCCCATATTAATATATCGATTTGTGTTTCAGTTATATCTATTTATGCATATTTATGTCCATTTATACTATATAAGTAGATGATGAGGTATCTTGTGTGACACAGTAGATCTCATCATTGGTCAAAAGACATAGTATATAAATGAGGTTCGTAACCGAGACAACTTTGGACAAACTGTCGGTTTAGGTTATTATGTGATTCGGATAATTGGTTTGTCTACACTAATTGAATCATGTAGATATGCCTGGGGCATATTGAACTTGACCTTTTGGAATGATTTGTCTTGTACTGATTTAATAGACAAATCGATCCTTGTATTCTATCTCTTAATCCCTAGACTCGAGCGGGCATGAGGATTAGATATAGTGTACTTTGATCTGCCAAAGGGTGAGGTCAGTTGTGGCCAATAATCTCGGTAGGTTGGGTACGCGTGTTTAGTTACTTGGTGTGCTGCTGCTTGTCGAAAGGAAACTATGTACCGGTGCGTCTGGGGTGGTGGTGCTCCCGAGATGAGCTTGAAATGTTTATTATACTAAACCCGGCCGGTGGACTTATGTCCGGTATAGTAAGAAGGTCGAGTGGTACTAGTCTCGAAATAAAAGAACTTGATGAATTAATTTATCAGTAAATTAATGAATTAACGAGCACTATATCTTTGATGTGGGGAGATTATGAATATAATTTAATTAAGTTGTTCCGGAAGCAATTCTGGTGTAGGGTGGTAGTGCCATAATTAATCCGTTAGTAGTACGATTAATTATGTACTGGGTTAATGACAAAGGTAGATTTAATTAATTGAGAAATTAATTAATCCTTGTGTCAGTTGGTTGTGAATCATCCCAGGAACTGAATTAGGTTAAGTGAATCCCTGTGTCAGTTGGGTGTGATTCATACCAAGAACTGGATTGGGAAGTGATTTCCTGTGACAGTTGGAAGTGTATCAGTCCAGGAACAGGATTGAAGGAAACAGAATCTGTATCAGTCCAGAAACAGGATTGAAGGAAAACAGAAACCAAGTAGGAAGACCAATCCTATTCCAACTTGGGGTCTCTCTTGTAACTCTATAAATAGACAAGGGATCAGCCATTCAGAAAATACAATTAATCCACAAGATTTCTAGAGAAAATCCTAGAGAGAGAAAACGTTTCTCTCTCCAAGTCAGATTTTAAAGAGCAATTGCGGCTGGTTCTTGGATTTCTAGTGTCCAAAATTTTGGCCTTGGTGTATACCAGCTACGAGCAGCTTTCTCTCTTCGATCTCATTGATGCAACTTTACGTGATCTCTCACTGAAGTGCCCTCAACCATCCTAGCATTTATTAGTTTTTTCATAGCTGACTGCTTGGCTGCCCTGCCCTGATGTCCGAACATCTCCCTGAGGTTAAGCATCATCTCATAGGCTGAGGTCATCAACTAATACTGGTACTGCAGTACACTCGACATAGAAGCCAAAATGTAGCACCTGGTCATCTCATCCACTTTCTTCCACCTGGAGTGAGCATCTCTCGCCTCAGGAGTGGAATCATCAATGGGCACTGGGGGGCACTCTTCAACGAGCACATACTTGTAACCCTCAACAGTAAGGACAATGTCCAGGTTATGTTTCCAATCAATGTAATTAGATCTAGTGAGTTTGTTCTGATTCAAAATGACAGCTAGTGGGTTGAACAACATATCAACAAACTGAAAAAATAAACAGTCAAGTTTAAGCATTCTTTTCCAAAAATATTGATATCCTCAAAAACAATATATTCTTCTACTGACATCTCTCACACCGGGATTAACGCAGGTCACTTTAGGTGAACGTCTACGCCAACCCATATTTTTTCGAGAAGAACTTAAACTCATTAATTCCATTATCTGACCAATGATCTTATGATCAATGAAATTAATAGTCAATGCTTTTAGCCGTACACATAAATAGTGTAACCTCTTAGGAGGAATACTACAAACGGTACACTAAGTGTATGCCATTACGTGACTTCTAAGTTTGTTACTTAGGATACTAATGCGCCCTCGTTTAGCGAGGGTATCGCAACTTTCTCCAATTAAACTCACTATAGTCATTTCTTTAGAAATTCAATCTAGTGATATCCGTGGATTGAAGACTTATCCTTAGGGAAGAGCGCGTCGGTCTAACCCACATCACATATGAATTTGTAATGGAGACCATAGGGATATATACCAACCCGCTCCCATTTGAGGATTTTTAAATTTTAACATGCAATATCTTAACTATGGATATTCGCACCCATAAAACCGTTGGAGTTTTAATATGCGAATAATCTACCTTAGTTTATTGCACTTTACTTTTTTTAAAACGATTTGTTTTCGCTCATGTATAAAAATGAAAACACACAATCAACGAAAATGACATAAAATAGGAAATACATAATTAAACATTTCCCGACTATTATGGCCTTCTCTATCGTCGATTCCCGGTCAAAAACACACTTTCGTGCTACGCATTCCAGAATCAAAATCTTTGACCAGGCCTAGACGTTAGCACAATCACTATTCCAATCCTTGCTTGAAATAACATTGCGCAGGATCTTGGTATGTACTCATTTGATTTATCATGTAACAAAATAAATTCTAATAAAAACGGAAACATAGAAAGTACCTCTTGAAGCGTGTTACTCAGGTGATCGCTTGTATGACTCAAGACTTTGATTGCACGTTGTGTGGGCAACGATCTAGCGAGCAATTGATCAGCAATCAACACAATTAGACTCGCCGGAAAAATTCTGCAGCTTCTCGCCGCCTGATTTTGCTTGCCGTTGCCGCCGAAAAAATTATACTACCGGTCGCCGCCCAAAGCACCAATCGGCCGCCTGAGAAAGAATTATGTGCCAGGGAGAAAATTGTTTTCTCTCTCTAGTTTTCTTGTCTTGAAAACTTATGAATTGTGTACTATAATCCCTTGTCTATATATAGAGTTACAAGACCCAAGTTGGTTTAGGATTGGTCTTCTTAATGGGTTTAGGTAATTAATTAGTTTCCAAATCCAATTAGGTAACTAATCTAATAGGATAAACCAAATCCAATTAGATTTCCTAATCTCTAGGATTTCCTAATTCTAATTGAAACTTAAAACTTAATTAATTAATTAAATAATTCTACTTTGTTAATTATTTAATTAACCCTTAGAAATAATTAATTCCACTTATTCAATTAACCCACTACAAAATTAATCGTACCACTAACGGATTGATTTTGGCACTACCATCCTGCACCAGAATTGCTTCCGGAACAACTAAATTAATTTATTCCTTAATCTCCCCACATCAAAGATTTAGTGTTCGTTAATTTATTAATTTACTGATAAATTAATTAATTAACTTCTTTAATTCCGAGACTAGTACCACTCGACCTTTTTACTATACCGGACATAAGTCCACCAGCTGGATTTAGTATAATAAACATAACGAGCTCACCTCGGGAGCACCATCACCACAGACGCATCGGTACATGGTTTTCTTTCGACAAGCAGCAGCACACCAAGTAGCTAAACACGCGCACCCAACCCACTGAGACTATTGGCCACAATAGACCTCACCCATTAGCATATCAAAGTACACTATATCTAATCGTCATGCCCACTCAAGTCTAGGGATTAAGAGATAGAATACTAAGAACGATTTGTCTATTAAATCAGTAGAAGACAAATCATTCTAAATGGTCAAGTTCAATACGCCCCGGGCATATCTATATGATTCAATTAGTTTAGACAAACCAATTATCCGAATCATATAATAACCTAACCCGACAGTTTGTCCAAAGCTGTCTCGGTTACGAACCTCATTTATATATTATGTCTTTTAACCAATGATGAGATCTACCATGTCACACAAGACACCTCATCATCTAACCACATAATATAAATGGACCATATATACACAACGATTAACCAAAACATTGAATCGATATATTAACTGGGAAAAAGTATAATACAAGCATAGCTTATGTATTCAATCCTAACTATCTCCCACTAATACTTAAGTTGTACTTTAAGTATATAGCTACATTCAATCTTTTTACACTCTACAGTACATCTAGAAAAAATATCATGGCTCTCCTAAGTATCTGATTCCCATGCCCTCCACGTGAGCCTTAAAGACTTTTGAAGTCAATGTCTTCGTGAACGGATCTGCAAGGTTATCCTCTAATGCTATCTTAGCCACGACCACGTCTTCCCTCTTGACGATATCTCGTATTAGGTGGTACTTGCGCTGTATATGTTTACTCACTTTGTGGACTCGTGGTTCCTTCGAGTTTGCCACTGCACCGTTGTTATCACAGTACACTGTGATAGACTTCTGTAAACCAGGAATCACATCTAAGTCCACTAGGAAGTTCTTGAGCCACACTGATTCCTTCACTGCCTCTGATGTGGCAACGTATTCAGCCTCCATTGTAGAATCTGCCACGCATTTCTGCTTGACACTCCGCCAAACTATGGCTTCACCCCCCAAAGTAAACACATACCCTGAGGTAGACTTGCTCTTGTCCCTGTCACATTGAAAATCTGAATCTGTGTAACCTCGGGGTACCAGCTCAGGCGCCTAATAGACCAACACTTGGTTTCTCATTCTACACAAATACTTGAGAATGCATTTTACTGCTTCCCAATGAGCTTTCTCGGGTTACTCTAATCTCTATTTACAATGCCAACGACATAACATATATCAAGCCTCGTACACAACATGGCATATATGAGACTTCCTACTGTCGAAGCATAAGGAACTGTCTTCATGGCCTCTATTTCCTCAACATTCTTCGGAGACTGTTCTTTAGATAGATGCACTCCATGTCTGAAAGGTAGAAAACCTTTCTTGGAGTTCTGCATGTTAAAATGGGCTAGAATTGTATCTATGTATGAAGCTTGAGAGAGCATTAACGAACATTTCCTACGATCTCGAATTATCTTGATCCCAAGGATATGTCTCGCTTCTCCTAAGTCCTTCATATCAAATTGCTTGGACAACCATGCTTTTACGTCTGATAACACTTTCTTGTTGTTGCTAATCAATAAAATGTCATCTACGTAAAGCACAAAAAACACCACCGCGTTTCCATCACATCTGCGGTACACACATTGCTCATCCGGACACTGAGTACATCCATAGGACTGGATTACTTCATCAAATGGGATGTTCCAAGAACTGGATGTCTGCTTAAGTCCGTAAATAGATCTCTTAAACCTGCAAACCTTATACTCTTGCCCTTTTTCAACGAATCCATCTGGTTGCTACATGAAGATGGTTTCCTCAGGACTTATGTTAAGGAAAGTTGTCTTAACATCCATCTGCCATATCTCATAATCTAAATGAGCAGCTATGGCTAAGAGAATCTGGATTGACTTAAGCATGGTTACCAGGGAGAAGGTTTCCTCATAATCGATTCCCTCATTCTGGGTATAACCCTTCGCCACAAGCCAAACTTTAAAGGTTTTCACCTTTCCGTCAGGTCCTCTCTTGCGTTTGTAGACTCACTAACATCCAATGGGTTTAAAACCATCAAGTAGGTCCACAAGCTCCCAGACTTTATTGTGGTTCATTGACCCCATCTCGAATATCATTGCTTTTTGCCAAGATTCTGCATCTTTATCTCGGAGAACCTCATTGTAGTTCACTGGGTCAGGCTCAGGCGCACCTAGGACTAGGCCTGAAGCCTCTCCCATGCCAATGAACCAGTCGGGCTGTCTTACAACCTTCCCACTACGACGAGGCACCACCTGTGTAGGCTCATCATTTTTGATATCTTGTACAGTGTGTGATGTATCTACTTGTTTTGGTGCATCAGGATTATCAGTTTGTCTCCTAAGCTCTTCTAGTACTATCTTGCTTTTGGGCTTGTGATCTAGAATATAGTTCTCCTCTAAAAATCTGGTGTTAGTTCTAACTACCTCCTTCTGATCTTTAGGACTATAAAACATACCACCTTTCGTTCCCCTAGGATATCCTACAAACAGCATTACTTCCGTTCTTGCATCTAACTTAGCCGTATCTGCCTTAAGCACATGTGCTGGGCAACTCCAAATTCTGATATGTCTTAGACTGGGCTTACGCCCGTTCTACAACTCTACTAGGGTTGAAGGCACTATTTTAGATGGCACAAGATTAAGGATGTACATTGCTGTTTCTAAGGCATATCCCCAGAACGAACTCGAAAAATCACTATAGTTCATCATTGACCTAACCATTTCCATGAGAGTTTGATTCCTTCTTTCTGCTACACCGTGGTGTGCCAGGTGCAGCCAACTGAGACTGAATTCCGACCTCACTGAGGTATTGTCAAAATTCGTAGGACAGGTATTCACCACCACGATCTGATCGCAGTGTCTTGATATTCTTACCATGATGCTTCTCCACATCTGCTCGATACTCTTTGAATTTGCTAAAGCATTCGGACTTGTGGCGCATTAAGTAAATGTATCTGTACTTTGAGTAATCATCCGTGAACATCACAAAATACTCAAACCCACATCGTACTTGGATCGACATTGGTCCACACAAGTCAGAATGAACCAACTCTAATACTTATTTGGATCTATAACCTTTTCCTTTAAAATGTCTCTTGGTCATTTTACCTTCCAAGCAAGATTCGCAGGTTGAATAACTTTCAATCTCTAATGAACCTAAAGGTCCATCATTGACCAACCTCTAAATCCTACTAAAGTTTATATGACCTAGCCTGAGATGCCAAAGATAGGTCTGATTCATTTTAGAAGGTTCTTTCCTCTTATTAGTGTTAGATGATGCGCCATTTATTTTTATGTTTTGCACAACAAGAGAGTTTGATTTAATTATAAAAAAATTGTCCGCTAACGAACCAGAACAAATAAGTTTCCTATCTTTTCTAATAACAACAGAATCATCAGAAAAAATAAACTTATATCCATTCTTTAAGAGTTTAGAAACTGAAACAAGGTTCTTTCTAAAACTCGGTACATAAAGACAATTAATTAAATCTAGCCTATGATTTTTTAAATATAAACTAACTACTCCCACTGTTTCTACTGACACTCTTGTAGTGTCGCCCAAGTAGATGTCCGGCTCGCCTTCTCTAAGCTTCCGGGTTACTTGGAACTCCTGCAAAGAATTACAAACATGGTCAGTGGCGCCTGAATCCACACACCAAGTATCTGTGGGAATCGCTGCTAAACATGTCTCAGTAATTAACGCAGAAATTGTCATACTTTTGAGCTTTGGACAATCCGATTTCCAATGTCTTGTTTGATTGCATTTGAAGCACTTGCCTTTTGGCTTTTCCTTTGCAATCTCTGGCTTAGGCGCAATTTGTGTCTTTTAAGCTATTCCCATAAGTTTTCTCTTCTTCTTTCCAGCCTTAGCTCAGAATAAGATTCTAAAGCTTTGATTGCAACTAAAGCTCGCTTCTTCTCTTGAAAAAGACTTTTAGCCGCCAACAACTCCGCCAAGAGCTCAGATGAAGTACACAACATCTGACTTATGTTGTAGTTCAACTGAAACTGCTCATAGCTTTGAGACAAGTTCTGGAGGACAATATCGACTTTGGTTTCACCATCAATTTTGCCTCCCGCTACCTCAACCTCGTTGATCTCACTAATCATATCAATGACATGATCTCTCACAGGAGTGCTCTTAGCCGTTAGGACAATGTCCAAATTCTGACTCCAATCGACATAGTTCGGACCAGTTAATTTGTTGTCTTTCAATATTGTAGCTAAAAGATTGAATGCCATATCGAAGACTGTAAATTAAATAAACAGACAATATTTTAGTGTTTATCCTAGAATTTTGAAAATAAGGAAATTCTAATAATTATTGACTTCCCTTGAAACAATAATCTTAAACCACCGACATCTTATTCACCGGGATTCTTGCAAGCCACGATAGTGTGGACGTTTACGCTAATCCACATTCGTTTGAGAATAATCAAGTTCATTAACTACATTATCTGACCAAACGATCTATTGATCAATGTAGCTAATAGTCGGTGCTTTTAGCCGTACAAATAAGTAGCGTAACCTCGATGGGAGGAATACTATAAATCGTACACTAAGTGTGTGCCATTACGTGACTTCTGAGCTTGTTACCTCAGGATAGTGCGCCTCAGATGAAGAGGGTATCGCATTTCTCCTAGTTAAACTTACTCTAGTCATCTTACTTAGAAATTCATAATCTAGCGATCTTGTGGTTGAACTCATCCGAATGGAGAAAGGCCCTAATGCCAATACGCAAGTCCACCCACATCACATATGAACCCGTAATGGTGGCTGTGGGGATATTAAACCAACCCGCTCCCACTTAGATTTCTAAATTGAGGGTTTTTTCAGTTTTAACATGCAATTAACTAACCCTAAGTTATATGCAAACATAAAACCAGCATGCTTTAAAATTATGCATCTAAAATACAGCACTAAAATTAAAGCACAAAAAATTAAAACTACAAATATGATAAATAAATAAGAAAAATAAATTTCCTGACTATCATGGTTTTAATTACTTCCATCTTCTGCCTTGATATCGTGTCCCGTCACATCACTCGATAGATTGAGTCTTGAACTTAAAAAAATGAACTTGAAGGAAAAATGGGCCAAACGCGCGAGCCGAACTGGCCGCGCGTGCGCAGTATCACTGCAGCTCCTGCCGTCACCGCTGCCGCGCGGATGCGGTGCTGCCGGTGCCGGCAACGACTCCCGCCGGCGAGCTATTGCCGGCGTCGTTGCCCATCTTCGATCCCTCATTCACTTCCTCTACGCTATTTGGTCTTCTTACAATTCGTTCTGGGTTTTCCTGGGTTTCTACGAATTAACGATAACCCAAAACCCACGAATTCAAGTTGCCCACCATAACGCCTTCGATTACAAAAATAATTCTCCTACTATAAGGCTTCTAGGAAAATTAAAATCGGAATTACATAAAAAAATCCTACTATAGATTTGATCTAATCCTACACGGCTTCCAACACATGGTTATACTATTACAAGTATTCATAATAAAACCAAACCCGGATGTGTCCCGGGGTTTAATTAAAAAACTATACAAACGCAACCATAATAGTCGGGATTTCTAAATCACCTGTTAATAAAACCATGTAATAAATCGAACAAGCACAAAACCCTAAACCAGGCTCTGATACCAATTGAAAGATTATCTGCCCGGGCCTGGTCAAAAACTCACTTTCGTGCTACGCATTCCAGAATCGGAATATTTGACCAGGCCTAGATGCTAGCACAATCGCTATTCTAATCCTTGCTTGAAATAACATTGTGTCGGATCTTGGTATGTACTCATTCGATTTATCACGCAACAAAATAAATTCAAATAAAAGCGAAAACATATAAAGTACCTCTTGAAGCGTGTTACTCAGCTGATCGCTTATATTGAAGAAAAACAGAACAAGCCCGGGCTAAATCGAAAATCTCACTTTCGTGCAATACATTCCAGAATCGAAAACTTTCGACTAAGCTCAGGCTCAAATTCATTTTCCCTGAACGGATCTAGGCTTATACTTATTTAATTTATTAAGTCGACGTTCAAAAATTAAATCTTTAGTTAAAGCGGAAGGACTAAAGATTATACCTTTGAAGCGAATTCCTTAGTAAAAAGAAATCCAAACCTTCGGGCAAGCGAAATCCACAAGAAATCCGAAGAATAACTCCAAATCGACTCCGAACTAGTGTGGGCTAGTATATACTGAGTAGCCCAAAGCAAAACGAAGAAATTCCAAGGAAACCCACTTCGAAAAACTCACAATGTGTTAAAACATATTTAGCCCGAGAACTGTCAGGCCAAAACTGAAAACCCAATTATGCCACCAAATAACTCTCCTACCAACCGTAGATCTAGACTTTGGCGAACCCGAAAGAAAGAGCAAAAGGATCAGCGTGAAGGATGAGACAAAACCCAAAAATTATGCAGCCTGAATCAAGAAAACCGCATGTGCCGGAATAAGAACAAACCGCGGCGGCGCCGCAAAATCTGCTAGGCAGTCCGGCCAAAAATCCGGCGAAAATAAATGAGCTGAGGTGGAATCCTACGGGGTTTTCTTGGTGGGCTGAGTTTCGAAGGAGAAAGCTCCAAAGTCGACTTCGAAAGAGACGATTCAAGGAAGAAGAAGAACTTCTCTTTCGAGACTTAACTTTCTCACTCTAGAGTCGCCTCTCTAAGTTTCATTATGTCTTCAAATGCCTTACAAGGGATATTTATAGGGAGCTTCTAAGGAGACCTAGTGGGCATTTGAGTTAGGCCTTTTAGTTTGACTTTCGTTGACCCCTTAGTCTTCCCTAAACTAGTCAACTCCAATCGAGCCTTCCGAATTAATTCTTTAACCCACTTCGTTAATTTAATTTAATTGAACCCTTAGGATTAATTAATTCATATAGAATTAATTTCTTAATCCACTTAGTCAATTAAATGTTAATTAAACCTTTAGGATTAATTAATTCATTTTGTCAATTAGTTAAACACATAATTAGTCGTACCACTAACGGACCAATTATGGAACTACTGCTCAAAAATGACTTTACATCGCGCCATTTTATTTTATTCTATCTCTCCACATCAAAGATCTAGTGCTCGTCAGTTCATCAATTTACTGACAAATTAATTCACTAACTTCTTGGTATCCGAGATTAGTACAACTCGACTTTCTTATTATACCGGACATAAAGTCCACCGACCGGGTTTAGTATAATAAACCTTACGAGCTCATCTTGGGAGCACCATCAACTCGAAAAACCGATACGTGGATTCCTCCGACTAGCAACGGAACACAAAGAAGCTAAACACCGTATACCCAACTTACCGAGGTATAGGCCTCAATTGACCGCACTTTTTGGCAAATCAAAGCATACGACATCTAACTCTCATGCACGTCCCAATCTAGGGATTAAGATATTAGAATACTAGGACCGAATTAACTACGCCGATCAGTACAAGTTAATTCTATCCAAACTGGTCGTGCTCAAAATGCCCGGGGCATATCCGTGTGATTTAATTAGTCTAAACAAACTAATTTCCAAACCACACGATAACCTATACCGATAGTCTGTTCAGACTATATTAGTTACGAGCATATTTTTAATATATCAGTATTTTAACCAATAACGAGATCTACTACCCCGTTATCTAGTTCTATGATATAATGGACCAAATTTAATATTGAAACAAAATGATATGTCAACTGTGGATATTAGTTATTCATACAAGCAATAGCTTTTCTGTATTCAAAACTAACATATATGACTCAAGACTTTGATCGCACGTTGTGTGGGAAACGATCTAGCGAGCAATTGATCAGCAATCAACACAACTGGACTCGCCGGAAAAATTCTGAAGCTCGTTGTGTTGGAGTAGAATACATAAGCTATGCTTGTATTGTACAGTTTCCCAGATTAATATATCGATTCATGTTTCAGTTATATCTTGTTGTGAATATTTATGTCCATTTATACTATGTAAGTAGATGATAAGGTGTCTTGTGTGACACAGTAGATCTCATCATTGGTCGAAAGACATAGTATATAAATGAGGTTCGTGACCGAGACAGCTTTGGACAAACTGTCAGTTTAGGTTATTATGTGATTCGGATAATTGGTTTGTCTAGACTAATTGAATCATATAGATATGCCCGGGACATATTGAACTTGACCTTTAGGAATGATTTGTCTTGTACTGATTTAATAGACAAATCGATCCTTGTATTCTATCTCTTAATCCCTAGACTCGAGTGAGCATGAGGATTAGACATAGTGTACTTTAATCTGCCAAAGGGTGAGGTCAATTGTGGCCAATAATCTCGGTAGGTTGGGTGCGCTATTTAGTTACTTGGTGTGCTGCTGCTTGTCGAAAGGAAACCATGTACTGGTGCGTCCGGGGTGATGGTGCTCCCGAGATGAGCTCGAAATGTTTATTATACTAAACTCGGCCGGTAGACTTATGTCCGGTATAGTAAAAATGTCGAGTGGTACTAGTCTCGGAAATTAAAGAAGTTGATAAATTAATTTATCAGTAAATTAATGAATTAACGAGCACTATATCTTTGATGTGGGGAGATTATGAATATAATTTAATTAAGTTGTTCCAAAAGCAATTCTGGTGTAGGTTGGTAGTGCCATAATTAATCCGTTAGTGGTACGATTAATTATGTACTGGGTTAATAACAAAGGTAGATTTAATTAATTAAGAAATTAATTAATCCTTGTGTCAGTTGGTTGTGAATCATCCCAGGAACTGGATTGGGTTAAGTAAATTCCTGTGTCAGTTGGGTGTGATTCATACTAGGAACTGGATTGGGAAGTGAATCCCTGTGACAGTTGGAAGTGTATCAGTCCAGGAACAGGATTGAAGGAAACAGAATCCCAGTAGGAAGGCCAATCCTAAACCAACTTGGGGTCTCTGTTGTAACTCTATATATAGACAAGGGATCAGCCATTCAGAATACACAATTAATCCACAAGATTTCTAGAGAGATAAAATTCTAGAGAGAGAAAACTTTCTCTCTCAAAAACAAATTTTAATAAGCTTGGGGCGGCTGGTTTTTTCCATTGAAGTGGCAGAAAATTCTTGGTCTTCTTGGCAGCCGCGTGTGTTGCTTTCTATCTCTCCGGGCAGTGCGTTTGCAGTATGTGCTAGGTACGGAGGTGCTGGATTTTTTTGGCGGGTGGAGTTGTGGTGATTGGTAGATCAACTGACTTCTAGTTCGTTGTCCACACAACGTGAAGTCATAGTCTTGAGGCATACGAGAGAATCACCCAAGTCACGCTTCAAAGGTAATTTTCTATGATTCCGCTTTAATTAGAATTTTTTGTTGCGTGGTAAATCGAGCGAGTGCAGACCCAGATCCTATGTGGCAAATCTTTCACGTTGCCGCCAGAATCCAACCGCCGCCGTCACCGCCAGATTTTGCTTGCCGCTACCGCCAGAAAAATTATACTACCGGCCGCCGCCCAAAGCACCAATCGGCCGCCTGAGAAAGAATTATTTGCAAGGGAGAAAGTTGTTTTGTCTCTCTAAACTTTCTCTCTCTAGTTTTCTTGTGTTGAAAACTTATGAATTGTGTACTATGTAATTACTAATCCCTTGTCTATGTATAGAGTTACAAGACCCAAGTTGGTTTAGGATTGGTATTCTTAATGGGTTTAGGTAATTAATTAGTTTCCAAATCTAATTAGGTAACTAATCTAATAGGATAAACCAAATCCAATTAGATTTCCTAATCTCTATAATTTTCTAATTCTAATTGAAACTTAAGACTTAATTAATTAATTAAATAATTACACTTTGTTAATTACTTAATTAACTCTTAGGAATAATTAATTAAATAATTAATTCTACTTATTCAATTAACCCACTACAAAATTAATCGTACTACGGATTAATTTTGGCACTACCATCCTACACCAGAATTGCTTCCGGAATAACTAAATTAATTTATTTTTTAATCTCGCCACATCAAAGATTTAGTGCTCGTTAATTTATTAATTTATTGATAAATTAATTAATTAACTTCTTTAATTTTAAGACTAGTACCACTCGACCTTTTTACTATATCGGACATAAGTCCACCAGTTGGGTTTAGTACAATGAACATAACGAGCTCATCTCGGGAGCACCATCACCCCAGACGCACCAGTACATGATTTCCTTTCGACAAGCAGCAACACACCAAGTAACTAAATACGCGCACCCAACCCACCGAGACTATTGGCCACAATAGACCTCACTCATTAGCATATCAAAGTACACTATGTCTAATCCTCATGCCCGCTCAAGTCTAGGAATTAAAAGATGGAATACTAAGAACGATTTGTCTATTAAATCAGTACAAGACAAATCATTCTAAATGGTCAAGTTTAATACGCCCCGGACATATCTATATGATTCAATTAGTTTAGACAAATCAATTATTCGAATCATATAATAACCTAAATCGACAGTTTATCCAAAACTGTCTCGGTTACGAACCTCATTTACATATTATGTCTTTTAACCAATGATGAGATCTACCGTGTCACACAAGACACCTCATCATCTAACCACATAATATAAATGGACAATATATGCACAACAATTAACCAAAACATTAAATTAATATATTAACTGGGAAAAAGTATAATACAAGCATAGCTTATGGATTCAATCATAACATGAAACCATCATGGTGCCAAAGTCCCTATTTATCAAAATTTTTATTTTGCATTTCAACCATTTTTATTCAATGTAGTTCGCCAAATTAGTTTTTTTATTGAAAATATTTTTTGACAAAGTATAATTTTGCCAAATTAAATTTAATTTACACATTTAAATATGAGTTATAATAAAAATATTAGTAGTATTTTATAGCATAATGGCGAATAATAACCCCGTTATTATGTCAAGAGAATCTTCTCTGCATTACAAGATATGTGTATTACGCTTTACGGTTTAGTAAGAAAAAATTTACATCTCCCGAGAACCTTTTCAGAACAATTATAAATTTTCAGAAAAAATTTACATCTCCAGAGAATATTCTCTCAATGACAAGATGTTTCTTATGAAAAAATGTACCTAAATAAATTTTTTATGAATATTATTTTTCGGCAAATTATGATTTTGTTGAATATTTTGTTTGCCAAAATATATTTTTGCGAAATCATCGTGGTGCCAAAATCCCTATTTGTCAAAATTTTTATTTCACATTTCAACCATTTGTATTCAATGTAGTTCGCCAAATTAGGTTTGTATTAAAAATATTTTTTCACAAAGTATATTTTTGCCAAATTAAATTTAATTTACACATTGAAATATGAGTTATAATAAAAATGTTAGTTGTATTTTATAGCATAATGATAAATTAGTAATTAAAATTTTTAATTATTTTTAATAAATTATTATTATATTATAAAGTCATATTAAGAGGTGGCGGAGTATATTAAAAAGGGGGCAGCATATATGAATTCAATTTCATTATTTTTAATAAATTATTATATTATAAGGTTATATTAATAAATTGAAAAATGCGCTAAGTATTGAAAAGGGTTATATTGTAATTTGGGGGGTCAAAATATATTAAAAATGGGGGCGGCTTCTATTAGAATTAGGACCTTTTTGTAATTTTATGGGCATTAGGGGGGCGGACTATATTAAAAAGGGGCAGCATATATTAACCCCCATATAATATATAGGAGAGAGGAGATAAATATAATATATTGGAGAGAGGAGAGAGGGAGAGATGACAAATATAATATATTTAAGGAAAAAAATACATAATTGGTCTTATATAATGACTCTGTACTGTAACACAATTGGTCATATACGTTTGAAACTCGACAAATTTGGTCCTAAATGTTTCTAAAATTGACACATTTGGTCTAATTTAACATTTTTTAATAAGGTTTAACGACTGACTCATCAACCGTTAAAATTTATACCATGTAGCACCAACGTGGCTGCCATGTGGCACCCATATGGCATGTGACTGCCACGCGACAGCCAATTGTTCGCACACATGCCACGTGGCCGCCACGTGACAGTCAATCATCTATTCGTGTGCCACGTGACATGTGTGTGGTCGATTAAATGCCACATTACATTTTATGCCACGTAGATAACACGTGACATAAAACTTAACAGCTGCTGAGTCAGCCGTTAAATTGGTGTAAAATCCATTAATTGAAACGTTTAGAACCAAATTTGTCAAGTTTCAAACGTGTAGGACCAATTGTGTAATATGGTAATTATATGACCAATTGTATATTTTTTCGTATATTTAAAAAAAAGATAAGAAATAGATAAAAAGAAAAAGACAAAATTAACTTCATAAAAATGGTTCGTTAGTGTCACTAACAGCTTACTTTGACGGAATGACCAAAAGTTGAACAAAAATGAAAAGTTAGCGATTTTAGATAGTATTTTTAAAAGATAGTGACCAAAACCTGAATTTGGAAATAGTATGATGACCAATTTTGTAATTTCACTCAATATTTTATAAAAAATGTTTTTTTTTTTGTCAAAGAAGGAGGCGAACCTCTACGCTACGTGCTGGAGATAAGACACTCCTCAAATATAAATGTTCCAGCCAACTTCTCACCTCCCATGTGGGATAATAAGGTGGTGTAACCCCAAAGCTGTCACTCCTGCCAATGCTGCTCAGCAATCTGCTACGAAATTTCTTTCCCTATGAATATGGCTCAACTTCACCCTCCATCCTCTGTCCATCAGCCTCTATATTCCTCGCACAAGACTGCCATAGAGCCCCTCTTGCATGGTTCTATCTTCAACCAAAGTCACCACACTTGCACTACATACCTCCGCTTCTCAGCCCCAACTTCCAACATAACTCAAACCCATAATAGAGACCCCACAGTTTTGCCCCCATGATACTGTAAGTCCCAATATTCCTCATAAAACCACCTACCCACACCCTATAAGCATCCCGGATCAGCCCCCCCCCCCCCCCCCCCCCCCCCCTGGAGAAGAGAGGCCAAAAGTAACATTGTGTGCTCCATCCGTGTTCAACTTGAACCACCCCGCCTGAGGAGGCAACCACCTAATCCACCTTGCCACTTTCTCCACCTTTCTGGCTCCCATTTTCCTATCCCTATTTTTGGCCTCATGATAAACCTTCACACTCCTCCTCTGTCAACAAAAATTTGGTTGGCGGCCCAATCCTCCCCTTGAAAATCTGAGCGTTCCTCGCCGCCCAAACCCTCCACAAAATGGTGCCAAGGAGCAAAGGCCGCGCCACACTTCCCTTGGGCGGACACAGTCTCTTAAAGCATGCGCCCCTGTCTCCTCCCCCTGGCCACACAACTCACAAAGTAGGCAGTTGCCAAATGCCTCCTATGTCTCTCAGAATTAGTCAAGGGCCTCTCTTTTGCTGCCATCCATAGAAATTGCCACACTTGTTGGGGGCCCTCCCAGCTCCAAACTTTCCTCCAAAAGCTGCTGTCATGGACCTGCAAATCACCATTCAAAGAAATGTAAGCAATTTTGGTACTGATATGGCCTGACGTGGACCATCTCCAACATAATACATCCTCTCTCTCAGCTGGCGAGGGTGGGAATATCACCGCTATCACCCTCAGGATCGTCATGTGAAGAAGGTCCTGAAACAAATGCCAATTCCAACCCCCCTCCCCTCCCGAGTCAACAAACTCCGTAACAGGCTTTCCAAAATACTCAACTGGAATAAGACACAAGGCATGCTGTAGCAGCGGCTCAGGCAAGGGCAACCACCTATCTTCCCAAAATCTCGCTTTCCTCCCATTACACAAAAACTATTTGACACCTTCAAACGTAGACTGCCACACTCTCCCAATAGCCCTAAGAGTTGCAGAACCTCTGGAATCCTCCCTCAAATCCTCCATCACTGAAAGACTATACTTAGCCGGAGCACTCGCACCCACAGATCATTAGGCTTGGTTAAGAGTCTCCCAAGCCAATTTCATTAAAAGTGTTTTATTCATCCTCATCTTATCTTTATACCCCAAGCCCCAACTTTCTTTTGGCAAGCACAAATCTTCCCACTTTACCAGGCTAATTATTGACCCCTACTATCTCCCCCCTCCCTCACCAAAAATAAACCTGCGACATTTCTTTTCAAGTCCCTCGCAAACAAATGTGGGGAACCATGCAGATTGCATAGCATAGGATGACAGGGCACTTACAACAGACTGAGTCAAAGTGACTCTCCCAACAAGCGAAAGCGCACAGGCCTTATCCAAAATGGAGGAATACAATTATCTCATTATCCTCCCATAAACTATAAAAATATTCTAAACCATTTAAAATTATAGAAAATCGGAACATCAAGGACTTAAGTGGTTAATTTTAAAAGAATAAGGACCGAAAAATACAATTTTTCCTTTTCTCTTTCAGAAAAATAGTCCTCAATACTGTAATCAATACCAGTAGTTAGGGGTGAGCACAGGATGGGATTTGACCATATTTCGTAAATCCCGTCTCATTCCGTTCGGGACGGGATTTTATCGAGATTGGGATCGGGATGTTGTCAGGATCGGGATGACGGGATGTCGGGACCGGGACAGGGATTTCGGGATCGAGATTGCGGAATATGTAAAAAAAAATTTGATTTTCGTATTTTATTTATTAATTATTGTCATACTTTTAACTAAATAATTCAAAATTTTATTTATTAAATAAATGAATAAAAAAATTGTCTACTAAACTCCAAACGTATCTGAATAGTGAATTGGAAAAAGTAAATAGATATAAAAAATTTGGTACCCATAACATTTACTACTTAATTAACATATTTGTAATAAGAAAAATATATGCAAATAAAAAATTAAACATATAATGAATAATAAAATCCAATTTTTTCACAAAACTAATAATTATTAGTAAAACATGTATTGCTCGGGACGGGATCGGGATATTTGTTACCATATCTCGATCCCATCCCGGATATCACGGGATCGAGACAGGACGGAATTGAGATCTACTTGGGATCGAGATAGCGGGACGGGTTCGAAAAATTTTTGGGATCTTGGGAAATTTACACAACCCTACCAGTAGTACCACCATCTTAAGTATAACCCGACCCGGGTGTATCCTTCAAAACCCCGACTAAAACCCTCCTCGTTGCACGCATAACCCCGAAGCAAACAAGGCTCCGAGGAGAAAACTCAATCAAATCGCACTTTCCGGCAACTGAATGCTTCAATAATGTCCAGAGGCTGTGAGTACTATGAATTTTTCTAAAACACTATCATCTCTTTTTCTCACCCGCACACTCACACTCCTGCAGTTAGAGAAAAGATTGCAATTTTCGTTGTGGTAATGTTGTATGCGGATGTACAGATGAGGTACCCGCCATAGTGGTGGACTTGGGCTCCCACACTTGTAAAGCTGGTTACGCCGGCGAAGATGCTCCCAGAGCCGTCTTTCCGTCGGTAAGGAACTATGAATGTTTTAGCCCAGTTTATGCGCGAATTTACTATTTTGTTGAGCGTGAATTCACAATGTTACTTTGGAATATACCTTGTTCGTGCTGAATTTTGTACTCACTTTCCAAACTTTAATTTTTTTTATTTATTTTTTTCGTTGACTGACTGTTGTTGGCTGTATTAGTGAATTTGTTTTCTGGTTGGCTTTTGACAGTCATAAGCGTACCGACTTGACAAAAAGTTTGATCCTTTACATTCATTAATGTAATGCTCTGGAGTCGCTTGGAAGTGACTAAAAATTTCTACACACATAAAAATGCTGAAATGCCTTTCGTTCTATTGTTTTATATATTTATATGCGAGGGAAATATTGAAGTTTGGAACATGAAGCTATGATCTGAGTGGAACCTGTATATTGCAATAGGAGATTTTGTGTGATGGACTGGCCTATGAATTTGTTGGTAGAACTGAATGTTGATTCTTAAGTTTTCTGTGGTGTTTTGACTACTGCCTACATTGATGCCACTACACTTTCCATTACTTCATCTCTCCTCTTTGTGGAGAATACATCTACTAAATGGTATCAAATGGATTTGTTGCTATGGCTAAATTACCAGTACCTTTTAACATAGCAAAATTGAAGCATTAGGGAAGGAGTTGATTAGAGAACAAAGTAAATGACCTGACATTGTGATTATGAGATTGCAATTTCTTACTGTAGAAATAGTTCCTTTTTGTAAAATTCCACATAAACTGTTACATCCTCATGAGATTTTTAAATGGTTTGGGACTTTTATCTAGTTCAATTATGAAAGGTTTACCTATCACAAATTTGAAGCATGATGTACGTTGTGTATGGGAAAAATAATGCTCTTGAAACATACTCGTGAATATTTCATTTTGTAGATTTCTATATGCATACCTAACATGTCACCTTGATTAAGGTTGTTGGATCAATTGATCAAATGGAAGTTGATGAGCCAGATAATCCAGACAAGAATTCTACGGTTCCAGATTCAAAATCCAAAAGTAACCGTAAATTCTATGTAGGAACTGAAGCTCTGGGATATCTGGATGACATGAAGGTCAGTCAGGTGAGCATATTTAGAACTGTTTTGCCCTATTAATGCGGTTTATTTTCTTCCAGATTAATCTTGTAGTATTATAACTTTACCAGGTGCTACCTTCAATCAAGGTTGGTATTGTTGCTGACTGGGATATTGTCGAAAGCATTTGGGATCATGCCTTCAAGTAACTAACACTGTCTACATTCTTTGATAGTGATTCTGTTGTTCAATTCTACACTGATAGACTAGATTTTTCTTCTAGCATATATATGTTCAGTAGATTTTTCTTGATTTGTTGATGTCTCAAAACAATGCTGGCTCTTTCTAAACCTCAAACTGTTTGAGTGCATAACTTTTCTGTGAATTTATAAGTATGTTTCCTTAAAACTAGTTCATCAGTATGTTATTGTTTATCAAGTTTAGTTGGAATTATGTTAGTTGTTTAAGAAGATTATAGTTTTCTACTATTATGTTTTGTAACTTGGATTTTATTCCACTAATTATTCCATAGGTTCAAGCTTACTGCCTTGCTTACATTACCAAAAGATAAGAATTGTTCGCCAGAAAATGTTTGGTTAAAATGAAACCCCCTTTTTGGGTGTCTATATGGAATATTCTTGTTCTTTATGTTTTGTTTAGTAATCTACCACTAAATTCTTAGAAGTCTGCTTCCCCTTTTGGAAGTTGAAGTAAACCTTTCTACAGTACTTACAAGTTGTAGAAACTGCCATAGAGTTATGCAGTGAACCTTAGAATGAATATATCAAGTATCATTTTGAAGGAAGAAATTGCAAGAGTCTTTCTCGACGGTGAAGTAAGACCAAGCCCATGGACTTATTATCCTAGGTCGGAACAAAACAAGTTGATAGGATCCCTTTGTACATCCCCGTGCCCCCCCTCCCCCCCCCCCCCCCCCCCCCCACACACACACACACACGGGTTGCTTATTGGATTATCGGGTTGTAACGAGTAGGGTTATTAGGTCAAGTGGTTTAAATGAAATGAAAATGTCATAACCATATGACTCAACCCAACTAACCCGAATTAAATTCAGGTTACCGGGTCGAGTTTCATAAACCCAGCAACCACGGTTCCTCTCTTCTCTCCCAAACTCAACATTTAAAAAATATTTCTTCTCCTGTTCCTTTCTTCACTCCCAAACTCAACATTCAAAAAATATTTCGTCTCTTGTTTCGTTATCTAATAAAGGGAGTTATCCCCATGATATTCGTTATTATAGCGACAGTTCGTTGGATTGATAATGACGTCGTTAATGATGTTCGTTGATTTGGTCTGAGAGAATTTAGTGATCATAGATCTATTTATTAGATTTATAGTTTGGAGTTTTCATCACATTTTGAGTAGATTAATATGTCTCTAATTTAAATAAATAAAGAAACTACTAATTGGTACCATATAAATATTACACAACTGCAAATTCAGCCTCCATAAAAAATAAATTAAAAAAATTCCTTATCATCTTCCTGACCTACTCTTCATAATTCCTGACCTACTCTTCAAAACTTCAAGATTACCATCATCAGGTCCATGGCAGTCATTGAAACTAAAGCTTGAACTCCTAAACGAATGCAGGTAATTTTGTCATATTCCTCACTGCATATCTTCAAACCAAGGAGAAATTGTCAACCATTACCCACCGTGAACAACAGAAGATTCAAATGAAAGCAAATGGAACATAATCCCAGTAGCATGTACCTTTTTGTAAAAGAAGAAAAGAGCTAAGTGATATGGAGAGGAGAACAAGAGAAAATTGCTACCTTTTGGCTAGTCTAACAGGATACACTAAATGCAAACCAGCGTGTCTCATATCATTTTGAAACCTAGAATGATATTTTCTCAATCGAACCGAACATGGAAAATTAATCATTCAATCTCCAAAACCTAGTGCCACAAACAGTTAAAAAAAAAAACCCTTAAAACGTGAAAGGAAATTGTGAAACAAGATTGATGTGACTGAACATATAGTCATCAGCCTACAAACTTTCTAGTTTAACATTTATGAAATCAAATCAATACGTACCTTTGCACGATCTCTACCAATAACCAAAGCAACAGAGGCTGACAGGTATTGCCAAAGAACGGCAGCAACATTGAAAATAAGAACTGGTAAGACCAGATCAAACCCATCACCAAAACAAAAAAAACCAAAAAGACAAAGAAAAGAAATTGGAAAATCGAACACAAAAACCCCCCATGGCACAAACATTTAATAAATAACAACAAAGGCATATATGAGGTTACAGTCCTGAGGTGAAGAGCCAAGATCATGCATTATAATCATTTGATTTTCTACATTCAATGGACCAACAAATCTACGAAGATACAAATCATGGCACTATAAGTTGTTTATGTATTTAAGAAACTCAAACCGGTCTCCCATAAGCGCTCTTACTAGGAACAAGATTGACTTAAACTTCATTCTCGCACAAAGAAAGAGATCAAGCCCAAGCTCAGAAATACTCTATCCAATGGAGCAGCAAATCTGCAAGAAGCTAACCAAGATAACACAAGATCTGTGTGTAATTTAGAAATTCAAGTCAGCCTTCAATTAGAGCTCTACTAGAAATGAAGTGGATTTAAACATCATCTTTACAGAAAACCAAATCAATGTACTTTCAAGCTAGATCAACAATGCTCAAGCTCATCTCTTTACTCAACTACATCCATATTCCTAGTTAGGATAAGGTAGCACCATGCAAGACAATTATAGCCCTGGACTTGCAGAATGAATAAAGCAAAATTTACCTTCTCAAAAATTTTGGACCAGTGAAGTCTTCCATATCACAATCTTTTGGTTTCCAGCGCAATTTCTCATACTCAAAGTGTCAAGCGGCAAGCCCACATTGAGGACAACCATTGCTTACAACCAAATCGAGAATACAAAGGTCGACACTCATCAACAATCCACTTACCTTTGCCAACGTTACACTCTGAAAATAGAGTCAGTTAATGCAGTAATTACTCTTTTAATATGATAATGTTAAGCCAAATTTTCAAGACAGTAATGTGAATGAAGAATTTTCTTAGATTAAACATTAAAGCTCATAGGTTTCTGTAAAGTTCGCCGTTCAAAAGCACAAACACGCACATTCACAAGTTTGAGTGCACATGATTCATAACATTTAAACCAAAGCATAATAACCGAAGGATAAAGTGGACTAAGCCCAGACACTAAAATAACTCCTGCAGATGTGATAGTGCAAAGAATACCACAAAAAAGGACCATAGTATTTGTTATTTGGCCTGTTTCCTTAAGAAGCCCAGATCAAGAAAGCAACAACCCTAGCAAGAAATAATTATGCTAACCTGAAACAATCAAGAACCGGATCCTCAAACTAAAGCTGAGGCAGAGGATTCAGAAGGACGTGGACACCTTCTATCCAGTTCAGGTTTTGGAACTGTATGGCCACCCCGGTTGGAGTCAGGCCGGAGTGCTCTAGAAGTAGGATATGGGAGTCATAAACGATGCTTGTTTAAATTCGTAGGGAAGTGAGAAGAGTCGTCGAGCCTGCTGATGGGGTTGCTCCAACAGGGTCGTTAGAATCCCGTGGTTGATCAACCGGAACATCCTTCAATCCCGGAAAGCCTCGTCCAGCTCTGATGTGTCGCTTAGGCTCTTCAAAATTTGCAGATGGATGCTCTCCAATGCATCTTCAAATCCATCTCTAAAATAGAGATGTGCATTTTTATATATTTTTTTAAAATGTTTTATTTAGTGAGACCCGCTGAAATATTTATATATTTATTTTATATATTTATTTTCTTTTTGTCATATGTTATTTATTATTTAATTTTTGTTATTTTAATTATTTTAATTTTTTATTAAAGTATTTAAAATAATTTTTTATTTAAAAATATTAAAATATAATTTACTAATTAATATTACATTGTGAAGTGTTTTAAATGGAAAAAATAAATACACAATAAAATTACGATTAAAAACATAATCATTCCAAATTAAAATTAATAAACTAGTACAACAACAATATATTATTAAATATATTTATACAATAATAAAAATAATATAAAATGATTGGTGAAAGAAATTGTTTAAAATATTATTAACTGTAAAATTGTAAAATATAGAGATTTTGATACTGTAGTATCTGTAAAACTGTAAATTATAGAGTTTTGGGTTGGAGATGGCCTTATGCACTTCAAATCAATCACCGGGAGGGGTTAAGAAAACTCATACTGGTGTGGTGATGATGAAGGATCTTCTGCGGTGTTGTGACGATGAATGATCTGGTGTGGCGATGATGAAGGATCTCCTGCGGCTAGGGTTTGGTGGGAGTTCTGGACGGTAAATGACTGTCGGTTTTTATCGGGTTGGTGAAAAAATTTTAGAATTCTCTTTAATAAGTAATCAGATTGTTAAGTTTTGTTTATTTAAACCACTAAAGTCATATAACCGATTCATTAACCCAAAATCAATTTGATTCGGATCGGTAGTCGGGTAAGTCCAAAACTTGAACAGGCTTGCAAGATATGCAAGAGATGCTTCTATCAATTATTACTTTTTCCCAATTCCTTGTTAATTTCTGTCACAAGTAATAGCTTAGGGAAATGAGACAGCTCTGTGGTTGGTGTCTGTTGTTAGCTTCTGCAGTATCTAGACACATAATCATCCTTTATTTTCATTGTTAATTAAGATTGTGTTTCTTGTTATTCTTATTATTTTAAAAATATTACTTTAAAGGCATGTTATCTGTCCATGAAGATTACCTTTCTTTTTGTTTCATGCTATTGGTGGTTTTGATTTTTGAAGGGACTGCCTCTTAATTGATCCGAAGGAGTATAAAGTGCTGCTGGCTGAGCCATGTACGAATACCCAACAACAGAGAGAAAAGTTAGTTGACAACAAAGTTATTTTTATGAATGAATTTTCACCTTTTTATCTTTGCTTATATTTTTGACCGAAAGGGGGTTCCAAAAAAAAGTGTGGACTAAAAAGATTGAAAATTTAAAAATGTGGACATATAAGGGCTTCTCGGATTCTTAAAATCTAAATTTTCGATAATTCGGATTCTAAAAATCCGAAATAAGAGGTAATTAAAAACTAATGACGCTAATTAATTAAATTAACAAAATTCGGATGTTAGAAATCCGAAACTTGAGGACGTAGCTAGACGTAGCGAGACGAAGCTGGACGTGGTGCTAGTTGTTTTGGACATAGCGAGACGTGGTAGACTATGTTCTGTGAAAAATTTAGTTAAAATTCAAATGTTTGGATGTATACATGGTGCTAGTTGTTTTTGACGTAGTGTTAGTTGTTCTGAGACGTGGTGGACTGTCTTTGTGAAAAAAATCTGTTTAAATTCACATGCATGGATATAGACGTTTTTGGACGTGGTGCTAGTTGTTTTGGACGTAGCGAGACATGGTAGACTATGTTATGTGAAAAATTCAGCTAAAATTCACATTTTGGATGTATACATAGTACTAGTTGTTTTTGACGTAGTGCTAGTTGTTCTGAGACGTGATGGACTGTCTTTGTGAAAAAAATCAGTTTAAATTCACATGCATGGATATAGACGTTTTTGGACGTGGTGCTAGTTGTTTTGGACGTAGCGAGACGTGGTAGACTATGTTCTGTGAAAAATTCAGCTAAAATTTACATATCTGGATGTATACATAGTGCTAGTTGTTTTTGACGTAGTGCTAGTTCTGAGACGTGGTAGACTTTCTTTGTGAACAAAATCAATTTAAATTCACACACATGTATGTATACGTTTCTGGACGTGGTGCTAGTTGTTTTTGGATGTGGTAGACTACGTAGGGAAATTCGGATTTTAAAAATCTAAATTTATTCTTCCGTTTTTTTTTTTTTTTTTACCTTTTACAACATATTAATTATTTACTGATTTGGATTTGTAAAATTCGAAACTCTTAATTAATTAGAGTTTCGAATTTTACAAATCCGAGAGGCCCCTTTTAGTCCACACGCCTAAATTTTCAATTTCTTTCAGCCCACACCCTAAATTTTACCCCTTTCGGTCCCGGCCCCGTGCATGCGTATAATTTTATACTAACAAGATATGCATGAGATAGAATTTTTTTGGATGTTTATATAATGCATGTGGTAGAACTTTTGACGTGCTTTCATTACATTATTTGGTGGGCAACTCTCTCATTACCTTAATTCCCAAAAAAAAACCTCTTTCAGCACATTTGGGGATTTCAGGCCTATAAACCTAAGCAACTTCCTAAACAAGATCTTCTCTTACATCCTTAAGGAAAGAATGAAGCCTCTCATGCCCCAGTTAATTTCTGACCAGCAAATAGTTTTCCTTAAAAGCATAAACATTTCGGATAATGTCCTCATCACGGCGGATCTTCGTAAATTTGTGGATGACAAAGTCTGGGGTCACAATATAATCATCAAGATGGATATGGCTAAAGCTTTTGACAGGGTTTCCTGGAAATTCTTGAACTCATTATTGCAGAAGATCGGTTTTCCCTCATCCTTCTCTGGCTTAATCATGAACATCCTCTAGGGGGCATGGTTTTGAATTTTCATTAATGGAATATCCTCTGGTTTTTTCCCCGCCTTAAGAGGTCTCAAACAAGGCGACCCCCTCTCTCCCTTTTTATTTATCCTGGTGACGGAAGCCTTATCAAGGGGGTATAATCATAGGGTAAATCGAGGTATTATTCAGCATTTCGGCACCCCTGCAGGCTCTATAAAGATCTCTCACCTTTTTTTCGCTAATGATCTCATGCTCTTCACCAAGGCAACAACATCATCTCTCAATTCTATTCTCAATTTTCTGGAGTTATATGAGAAGACAACTGGTCAAAAGGCAAATAAGCAGAAGAGCGGTTTCATTCTTTCGGATAAATGCCCTCCGTCCCGAAAGGCTCATATCTCTTCCCGCTTGAACATGTCTCAGCAGTCTCTTCCTATCACTTACCTAGGCTGTAAGGTCTCCAATAATCGCCGTAGCTCCTCTCTGCACTCATGAATATTGGATAAGATCGATCTAAAACTTTCTTCTTGGCAGAACAAATTGCTAAGTAGGGGGACGACTCGCCTTGATTAAATATGTTCTCTTGACCATTCCTATTCACACTTTTGTTGCCTTAGAGCCTCCAAAGTCAGTACTGAAGAAAATAGAAAATCGCTATCAAAGTTTCTTGTGGGGTGACAAGGAAAATAGTAAAAGCAGACATTGGAGGAGCTGGACTACGGTAACTTTCCCCACTTCAGAAAATGTGGTGGAGGTGGAGAAACGGATGTGGATTATGGACGAGGTTTGTTAACTCTCTTTCCTACTCAAACAGGATGAAAACATCATGGAGTAGGGTGGCCAAAATTGCTTATTTAGCTGCGAGTAACACGAAAGTAAAAATTAGGGAGGGGGGGGGGGCAACTCAAATTTCTGGAAAGATAACTGGTCATAATTGGGAGTATTGTGGAATTCTAAACTCCAACCTCCATTCGAAGATCTCTCAATTTTCAAATTCTTCCAAAACAAGCAAGCTTACATTGAAGCCTTAGGAGGAATTCTTAACGATGATATTTTGCAAGCTTTGAGGAATATGCAGATCAACTTTTCGCAAGGAGATGATATCATTTTCTGGCAACACACTCCTAATGGGTCCTTCTCAGTCATGTCTGCTTATGAAATAGTCAGGACAAAGCAACGAGCTAGGCCTTCTTGTAGCTCCTTTTGGAATAAATGGCTGCCCCCCCAGAATTTCCATTTTTCTATGGAGAATGCACAACTACTTACTGCCCTTTGCAGATATCCTCAGCCGAATTGGTTTCTCCTCTTACCCATCCATATGCATGTTATCACCCTCCGAGGATTGTGTGTTCCAAGACTGAAGACGTAGTACGTCCTTCCCTAGACGTGGTCTGCTCTTCAGGTGACGTTGTTCGTCCTTTCTTTACTCGACGTGGTTCCTGCTTTCCTCAGACGTAGTCCGTGCTTTGATGGACGTGGTTCTTGCTTCTGTAGACGTAGTCGTTGGAAGACGTTGTTCCTGCTTTCCACAGACGTAGTCCGTGCTTTGACGGACGTGGCCCCTGTTGGTTAAACCGAGAATGGCTAGTAGGAAAATTCCAAGGCTTGTGTAACACACAATTTCCTTAAAACAGATTCGCTCCCTCTACGAATGTGCAAGAGGTTACGTGAGCAAAATGTTTCCCAGGATACAATGGAAATCGTAAAGTCGGTTTGCACAAAAACCCGCCTTACCAACGAACTAGAACAGATGTTTAACACTTAAGGGAATTTTAGGTAAGAAATTGAGAGAGTGTTTCTTCGAATGGGTAGAGGGATTTTCAGAGAAGGAGAATTTTTTCCAAAGGTGTTTTCTGCCGTTCTATAAACTTCTGTTTATAGACTTCACCAGTCTTCAATAAGTATGCAGATAAAATATGATTAATACCAACATTAATCCATTAATCTGCCATCTTAATCCATTAATATGATTTTTCAAAAAAAACTTAATCATTATCCTTCAATGGATTAGACCAGATAATTATCCAACAATTTAATCATTATTCTTCAATTATCTATTGAAAACTAAAGAGAATCAAAACGCGGGTTGATCAGGCCTGACGTTTTCCAAATATTCTCATTCACACCTTTTCCAACTCTTCCTTCCAACAGTGCAGTCTCTGTCACCAGAATTCAGAAACACTACTCCAAGCCTTCTTTCAATGCCCAGAAGCTCAAAAAGTATGGTCCCCTTGGCAGAAACGATTTGGAATTCACCTATCTTGGCCGTACGGATTTCAATCTCTTAAGGCGTGGTGGAATAGGAAAAAAGGTAACTCGGCATCCTCCTTAATCTATAAAACATTACCTTGTTTTATTCTCTGAGAGCTGTGGAAAGCTAGAAACAAGTATTTTTTTTATGACTCAAACCATTCCATTGCTCAAATTAATTCGACCATTTCAAAACAAGTGAGGGAGCTAATTTTGTGGTTTAGTCCGTTTACTAAGTCGTCTGGTGAAAAATCTTGGATTGCTGATATTTTTCAAGTCTCTGTTGAAACTCCAAGATTAAAATTATTGAAGCAAATTACTTGGAAATCCAACACGGAAAGGAGCTGGATCCTTAACATGGATGGATCTGTACTCCAAAACAGGGAAGCAGGATGGGGGTTCATAATCCGATCGGAAAGCGGCTCTCTACTTCAGGTCGAGTCTGGGTTTTTGGACAATGCATCAGTGCTGGAGGCAGAAGTTATGGCAATATTAAAAGGGATTAGATTATGCAATTCTCAAAATCTAAAGGATGTTCAAATCATGGTTGATAATCTTCTCGTCTCAAGAATGTTATCCGGTATCTCTGATTTTATGTGGAAGCTTTATACTCCACTCCAGGAAGCCCAAGACATCATGGAATCTCTAAATGCCTCCATATGTCACATTCACAGGGAAGGAAATTCACCGGCTGATTTTTTGGCAGGAATGTGAGCGAAAGGAAAGTCTCACAAGTTCAATTCAATAAAGGAACTACCGGCTAGTCTAAGGGGTCTAATTCTCCTGGATGCTCAAGGCACACCGGGTCTTCGCACTTTTCTTGATAGTTAGGACCATTAAGAAAATTTTTGTACTTTGGGACTGTATAGTTTGGGTCCCAATTGTAATGTTTTTTGTATAGCACTGACATGACAGTATAAAAGAACAATAGGTTAGCCAATCCACTGCCCATTATACTCTCTCGTTCTGAATATGAGGGTATCCAATCTCGTAGGTCCGCAGACCGTTTAACCAAAAATAATAATAATAATAATGACACTGAATTTTTAAAAGTCCCTTTTCATTTATTTTTGAGCTTTTTTAGTTTTATGGAGAATATTGTCTGAATGAATCCCCCCACCTCCCCTCTATCATTTTTTTTACTGTCTGTCCCTAAAATGACTGAAATACACTGCACATGACAGGGCAGCAGAGATTATGTTTGAAAAGTACCAAGTTCCTGCATTATTTTTTGCAAAAAATGCTGTAAGTTTTTCTATTCAGCTCCACGATGTCACTTGCCGCAACTTGATTTTCAGTTGGTAAAAAGTTTACCACTTCTAGCTCTATTTTGCTGATTGTTTGCCGCAATTTTCTGAGGCTAGGTTTTGACATCCTTTGCATCAGGGCGTATAACCTCTTTAGTTGTGGATAGGTAAGAACTTTCTGCTGGTAGGCAACCATCGCCGTGTTTTTCCGTGAAATGTTTAGCATTCTGTGTGTTGAATCCTCATTATTTTGTATTGGTAAGCATATTTGCTCTACTATATATTTGCAAGATGTTGGTTCTGAACTTGAACTCAAGCATTAAGCCATTATTCTCCCTTCCTGACTCTATTTATTTTCCTCTAAAAGTCATCAGGATAGACATTGTTCATGTAATGCAAACATCTGATTGGTTCTTGTTTTTATAGTTGGTCACACTCTTTCACTCCCTGCTCATTTATTTCTTGGTTTCATTTTTGTCCAGGGTCGTCCATCAGTCTCTTAGGAAGAGCAGCAAGACCATATTTACTTTTGAAAAATGCGATCTTATGTGCTAGTTCCCTCAATCAATTTTGTTGAAATAAGATCTTTTACTGCTTACATTTGTTTCAGATCATTCTTCTCTATCTACTGGAAATTTATGCATCATTTGATATCAGTACATTTTCTTTGATATTTTCTCTTCGATTCACAAATTTTGGTTGGATTCATTATTGTTATTAAAAATTCTTTTATTTGACACCGACAAATTGGTATTTAAACTGTTACTGATACAGTGGTGGAGGGTCAACTACAGTTGCTCCTGTACGCAATGGGTCCGTAGTCCAAGAAGTAAGTATATTTTTCCAATTTAAACTTCTTAAGTGGACACGTTAAATGCTTTTAGCCTTGTATTTTACAAGTTTTGCTAGCTGAGTTTGCTAAACATGGTTTTGGTTCGTAAGAATATGATGCAATGTTCAGAATTTTGACATAGGCTGTGATGGCATCTCCTGTTGGTGGAGAATTCCTTACGGAATGTTTGCTTAAAAGTTTGGAAAGCAAAGGCATTGTTGTGAGTTTCTTTCGCCTAAGGAATACTGGTTTTCTGCTTTTAACTATTGCTCATGAATGTTATTTCTATCCTGTCATTGTGTAAGGCCTTTATTCTCCTCATTTATGTTTCAGATAAAACCTCGCTACTCATTCAAGAGAAAAGAAGTTCGTTCGGGAGTATTTCAGGTGGCATATCCTTTGAATCATCGATAGATTTTACTTTTTCCAATCTTTCTTATTTAAGGAGCTGTTTGAATTTCCGTATAAGTTTTTGACTATTGTAATGAAACTAAGTTGTTCTGCCTTAGAAAACCTGCCTCTTCTAATCACTGTCCCCTACCTGAGCATCGTCTTTTAGAAGAAGTGAAAAAAGGAGACATGTTTTACCTCTTGAAATTTGAAGACTATTCTTGCTTGTGCTGCATCTTCTTTGCATGTTTTGTACATCCTAAGCTAAAAGCTAAGATGGCGATGATTATCTTTCTCATATATTATCTGTTTTTGTCAAATTTTAGCTATGACCAGTTCTCACTACATGTCAACGGCAATTGTTCTAAAAGCTTAAGAGGATGAAAATACAGTTTATAATTCTATTCTTGGCATTCACAAGGTCCAGAATTTCCAAGTAAAGATATTTTTTATATGTTACAATCCCATTATGGTTACGTTATGGTATGAACATCTGTTAGGAAAACTTCTTAATTGTGATTTTGAGAAATCTCTGATGCTTTACTTCATCCTTTCTTTCGTCAACAATGTAGCAATTTTTCTGAGTACTTTGTTTCTACTCCTTATGACATTATGTGGCTTCTTGTGGTGTCTCACAGATTAAAGATCTTGATGTTCCAGGCCCCACTGAAAGTTACAAACTCTATTGCCAGGTTATGACTGACCAAATGTCTTGATTATGTGGTACTCTGGCTTTTTTGTTTTACCTCTAAATATTCTGTTGTTTTACAGAGAGTAATTGTTAGTGATATCAAAGAATGTGTATGTCGAGCTCCGGATACTCCATATGATGGTTAGTACTCCTGGATCTTTTGATTCTTCAGATTTCCTCAACTTGGTGCTTATCTAATCAGTACTCCCTCCATTTCAAAATATAAGTCGTTTTCACCCATTAAGGAACCGGTCAAAATATAAGTCGTTTGTCTAATTCTAGGAAACAATTCATTGTTTTTACTCTATTATCCTTATTTAATTTACAATTTCATTGGACTTGTTTTTGTCATGACTATTTCAAGTTATAGCACTATGATCAAAAATGCATTGAATAGGGGCATAACAAGTTTAACCATTAAAAGTTATGAGAATTTTCAAAAATTAATTAAAGTCTTAATATTTGTGTTGTTGTTAAAACGACCTCTATATTGAAATGGAGGGAGTAGCTTAATGTTGTCTTCAGTTTTCTTGACTACAACTTGGAAAGCAATAAGAAAAGTCAGTCACCATAGGTGCCGGTTTTGAAGATGATACCATGTATAGTCAAGAATAAAGTACGAAAGTGTGAAAGGTTTTACAAGATAGACATACAGTTTAAGGGTGTTGTTTGAAGAATTACTTGCAATAATTGGGAAGGGAAGTCTTAAACGTTCTTGAAAAATAGAATTGGAAACTCTTTTTGGATTATTCTTTCTTAACAGTAGATATACAACTTACACCATAATCTTTTAGGTGAAGTACCTAAGGCTTTTCTTTTTGTGTAGATTATGGGGATATTTTCTCTCTTTTACTTAATTAGGTGAAGCAGAAAAGGGAAATGTTTAATTGATTTGGCTATTAAAATTGTGGATTCAGGCCCTGATCTAGCAAGTTCCCCTCCCCTTGCAGGCCTTAGATAGAAGATGTTCATGGTCAGAAAATTACTTTCTTCGGATAGCAGTGACTAAATGCATTTTTGGTCTCATTTTGAGGATCTCCTGCAAAATTACTTTATCTCTTTGATGTACTTTTTTGGGTCAATTGTTTTCATCTCTGAATCCAACTCAATGTTTGTATTTGTTCCCAAATCATCATTAATGCTTGATATTGATATGTGAGTGATTCTAGCATACCAAGTTGTGGAGCTATAGTAGAAAAAATTATTTATTCTCTAGCAATTTCAATCTTTCCAGAGAAGAGTTCATACTCCAACATACCAATGACACCTTACGAGCTGCCAGATGGACAGTAAGTTTTTGTGATTATTGCCTCTATCAAGTAAATGTTTGCTGTCTGTATGTAGTGTTTGGACTTGTACCTGGTACATCTAAATACTCCCTCCGTTTCTAAATATGTGTCGCTTTAAAATTTCCTTCTCCTGTATTTTTACTCATTGTATTAGAATTGCAAAGCAGTAATTAATAACTTTTTACCCTTTTCAATTTCCTTTTACCAATACACTTCACAGTAAATACAAATTTTTTAAATAGAGTTAGTTTCATATTAGAACTCTATTTAATTGTGAGTTAAATAGGGCGGAGAGGGAAGTCAAAGTAAAAGAGTTGGACTATTAATTAACCTCCTTGATAATAGTGTAAATCCTAAAACGACACCTATTTAGAAAGGGAGGGAGTAGTAGTTTCCAGTGGTTTGTTTCTTCATTTGCTCTCTGAATGGATTACTTTTATAGTTTAGCTCATGTCATACTTCCAACTGGCTTTATATTTTTTTCTTGTTGACTCTTCCCTTCCCATTCTTCTAATTTTATCATCAATCTAGGAAAATAGATATCGGAGCTGACAGATTCAAGACTCCAGACATCCTCTTCAATCCATCCTTGGCTCAGGTTGCTTTAGGATGTTGTACTACCTGCTTTTGGTGTGCTTTGATTTACTTTGTTCTAACTTGTCTTTGTGTGTTAGACCATTCCTGGTATGGAGTATTTTGCAGAGATTGCTCCATCTGTTTTAGGCCTTACACAAATGGTGAATCTCTCTGCAATCCTATGTTTGAACTGGTTCTACATACTATTGTTTTCTCCTAACCTCATTGTTTCTCCATTTGAAATTCTTCAGGTCCTAGATAGCATAGATAAGTGTGATGAGGCCAGTAGGAAAGTCCTATTGAATGGTATATTGGTAAGTGTTTCTGCCCTTTGACAAGAATGTAGTCATTCATAGGTCTCAATTCTCTCTTTGCTTTTTTTTTTTTTTGGGGTTCTGTTTTGTGAACTGCACAACTTTATTGTTGAACCTCGTCAATGATGCTTATTCAGTTTCTGTCTTTCCTTATGATTTGGCGTAGATTTCTGCATACTATCTGTGCTCCACAAGATAAGCCTCTTTTACAAGTTCAGACAACTTAATTGACTTCAGATGAAAAATTTGCTGATATTTTGCATAGCTGCAAAAATTGGCATTCTTTGCATTTGTGTGCAAACTATATTTTGTATGTATGTTTAGTTTTCAGCCTGAATCAGTGGCTAGAAATTCATCTTCTTTGCAAGCTTGCTCTAGGTTAGGAGGGTGAATTGTAAGTTCATGTATCTACTTTATTATAAACAAGGTCATTTTGAAAAGATACTAAATTTATTTGTATGATCTTCTTTTCCTCCGGACTCACTAGGAGTCACCTCTTCTATTTTGAAGAGAAAGAGTGGATCATATTTCATCTGATTCAATTTCATTTATTCTTTCATACAGCTTGCTGGGGGTACCACATCAATGCAACAATTGAAGGAACGCTTGGAGAAAGACTTGCTATTCGTTTTTCAAAATAGACAAAAACAAAAGAAAGAAAAGAATGTATGCCTGCTCCTCCCTCTGGCAACACTGAAGAGTATACCCAGCAACAACGTAGCCGTTATCCCACTATGTGTGGGGTTGGCTAGACTATATGATGAGAAAGGAAAAAATTAGATTGAGGAGACTTGGGTGCGTTGATGTTGTGATTTTAGGTACTGATTGCATTTTCTTGAATTTTATTTTTCTACTTCCAGGAATCCCTGCAAGAAGCAAGGGGGAAAGTATTGGAAAGTGGAAATGAAACAGAAAGGAGATTCAGGTTTGGTGACTTGCTTAAAAGTAAAAGAGATAACAGAAAATGAGGGAATTATGTTTCCTCCATGAGTTGCATGCATGTTCAGGGAGGATGATCTAGAGTTTCTAGTGTTATTATTTGGAGTAGAAAATGTCTGTTTGTGCACAATATTATTCTCTTTGTTCAGGAGGCTACTTATTCACAGTCGCGGAAAGTTGTTTTAGTTGGGAGAAATGTTACTATTTCTGTGAAGAAATAATAATTTCTCTGGATGCTTCCCTGCTGACTGATACGTCTGTTTGCAGTGTTTGGACCGGTGGGAGCATATTGGCATCATTTGATCGCTTTCAGGAAATGTGGTTTTCAAAGTCCGAGTAAGTTTAACTCTGGCCATGGTAGCTCCTCGCGTGCTACTGTTCCCCTCATCTCCTTAAATTCTTCAAAACTTGCAAAATATGAGTGACCCTCAACCATTTCTGTGGTTCTGCTTGTTCTAATGACAGATTTGAGGAGCGTGGAGCCGCCTATGTTCGAAGAAAATGCCCTTAATTGGTAATGCAAACATTTATCCATAGACACAGAAGATGTACTAAATTGTGTTAGATTAGTTTGATGACAATATGCGTCACTTCTCACTCTCATCTCTCAGGTCTGAAGTATTATCAAGTTGGCTTTAAGAACTAATCTCCAAATTGCCTCAGCTTCAGCATTTGCTGCAAGTAATGAGTTGTAGGGTGGATTTGACTGCTTCATTAATTTAGGAGACTAAAAATTTTACCATGTATAATGCATCTATCAAGACTTTTACTCGTTTGTCTTTAACTTATGTTGTACTACAACTGGTTTTAGGTCATCAGGGAACATGGGAGAATTTCCTGTCCAATGTCCTTCTTTGATTTGGCCGTGAACGAGTGTTTTTATTGTAAGGTGCCGGGGCCTCATTTGGAAATTATAGTGGTGCGGGCTTAACTAGAGCCAATGGAAAATAAAAAGGGTTACTCAAAATGTGCTCCTGCGCCTTCTGGACTACCGAATCTGTTTTCTTTTCTTTTCTTTTCTTTTTTTTGTTTTTCTTTTTTTTTTAAATCTCATTTCTATTATATTAAAAGCCTATCATAAAATAAAGACGGTTTAAAACTAAAAGTTATATTAAAAATATACATAAAAAATTTATTTAATTTTAAAAATTATTTTACTTAGGGTTCATTAAAAAAAAGGGAGGAAAAGAAAATTAGAATAAATGGGGTAGATTCTTATTTGTTTGTTGTCTCTATATTCTTAATATATGTTGAAAACCATGATGATCTAGCCTAAAATTCAAGTCAAATTAGCAATTTAACACATCTCAATGATATTGGAGCATTGCCCACATCTAGCACAATTTAATAAGTTCATGGCACAATTTAATAAGTTCATGTAATGAAAACACTCAATTATCACATTAAATCATAAACCCATAACAATTCAATATAATACTTTTCCTACCAATTAAGCAAGATTTGCAAAACCCAATATCAAACTCTGAAGTTTTGATGGAATTTCACCATAGATCTAACGATATCCATCCTATACATAGGATTTTCACCTCCTAGATTCCATAGAATTGTGAATCACTAAAAGAAACTTAGAAAATCATGTCTAAACATAAATGACATTGAATTCAACTTTCTCCCTCTAAAACTCTCTAACTTCTATCTACAAAGTATTTCTTTACAATAAACTCTAATTTTCAAGTCTTGACATTTTCTTGTCCCTAGCCATTTTCTTAACCCCGTTATACCCTAATAAAAGTCCTTTTGATTAATGTGTTACATTCGCAATAGGCGGGTAGCGAAGTGATATTGAGTCAAGTTTATGGTTGAAGATTTTTCATATAATTGACTTGAGCGTTGTTGAATATTTCAAAGCATATACACTTTGAGCATTATTGAGTGATTATTGATAGTGTGAGGTGATGAGGTCAATTGATATTAGTACAGAATCCATATCATGCGTGTGTGGCTTAATTGTGGAAATCTTGTTCAAGTCATGAATGTAAGGTGAGTGTATGTTTTTCATGTTTAGCTTGAAGGGGGAAGAAAAACCAACTTAGAGCAACCTTGTTTTGTGATAGACTTGTGATCTGCTAGCTTTTCTAGTTAGTTTGCTTGAGGACAAGCAAAGTCTTAAGCGTGGGTGTGTGACATGACTCAAATATATAACTTTTTATGACCCAATTTCATGCATGTTTAGCTAATTTTTAGTTGGTTGTCAATGAAAATGACGTCTTTTATGAGCTTTACAATGTACTCATGGTTGGATTTGCATGACTTTGTAGTAAGAAGCTATGATTGAGATTTTGGAAGAAACTTGAAGACTTTTGCAGAAAAAGAGAAGAAAACACGAGAAAATGGAGCTCAATTAGAAGAATTTGGAAAAGACGTAAAATGAGCTGAAGAGTACAAGACCGGCGACACACAGGCGTTGGCGCCTGTGCGCTACCGATCACTGGCGTCCGCATGGTGCCGCACCATGCCGTCACCCAGAAACTTGCTTAAAGTTTCAAATTACCCTTAAGCGTGTTTTAAAATGTAATTTATCATTTTTAACCCTCAGACCTCTTTCTTAATTGCCAAGGCCTGATGTAAAACATACACTTTCACACATTTAGTTAGTTTTTCTTTAGTTGCTTAGTGGAGAAGTTACACACGCTTCTACACCTTTCTCTACACACACTAGATGAATTCTCCTAGAACCTGGTGTTCTAAGGAGCTTTTTAGGGATTCTACCCCTCTAAGTGAGGGTAGTGGAAATTCAATAATGTAGAACAAGTTTATGGATTTAATATAGATAAATTGCTCTTTAAGTATGAAATTCAAAAGTTGGATGTGTTTTTTGTTAGTGTGAATACTGAAAAGTTTCGCTTGTATGAACACTATTTTCCGGTTTATATATCGATTGAAATTTCTTTAGTTAATTATTTCATATTTACGTATGAAATCCCTTTATATCATATGACTAGATGATGAGGTGTTTTGTGTGACATAGTAGATCTCATCATTGGTTAAAGTTATGATATATAAACTAAGCTCGTGACTAAAACAGTTTGGACATACTATTGGTTTAAGTCATTGTGTGATTTTGAATTTGTTTGTCTAAATTAATTGCATCATACAGATATGTGCAACGCATATTGAGCAGGACCGTTTGAGGATTGAATTAACTTGTACTGTTTTTCATAGTTAATTCGAACCTGGTATTCAGTCTCTTAATCCCTAGATGAGGACGGACACTAGGATTGAACGTAGTGTGTTATCTGCCAATGAGTGCGTTCATTTAGGGCCTATAAGCTCGGTAGATTGGATGCACGTTTAGTTACTTGGTGTGCTATCGCGAGTCGAAAGGAAACCGTGTACCGGTACGTCCGGGATGATGATGCTCTTGAGATGAGCTCCAAAAGATTATTATACTAAATTTGGCCAGTGGACTTATGTCCGGTATAGTAATAAGGTCGAGTGGTACTAATCTCGGTTAAAGATGTTGATAATTAATTTATCAGTAAATTAATAAATCAACGAGCATTATATCTTTGACACGGGGAGATTAATGAATATTTAGTTAAGTGGATCCGGAAGTGTACTTTCAGACTTGGATGGTAGTTCCATAATTAATCCATTAGTGGTATGATTAATTATGTGTTGGGTTAATTGACAAAGTGTAATTAATTAATTAATTAGTTAATCCTTGTGTCAGTTGGTTGTTAATCAGTCCAGGAACTGGATTGGGAGTTAATGAAACACAAACCCAACAGGAAGGCCAAACTCAAGCCCACTTGAGGTGTATCTTGTAGCCCTCTATATAAGACACATGAATCAGCCAAACCTATACAGAAGTTTCATAACACAAGAAACTAGAGAGAGAGAAAGTTAGAGAAAGAAAGAGAAGAACAACTTACCTTCTCTGGTTTAGTCTCTGGTGGCGGCAGCAATTGTGCACGGCGAATTGGGCGCTCGTGGAGCAGCGACCGACGGTGATCAACCATCAACGGCGGCGCGTAGGAGTTCGGCGGTGGTGGCACAAAAATCGAGAAACCAGGCTGGTTTTTCAAGTAGCTAGTTTTGTGCCATTTTTCTGTCAAGTGCTGATTCAGAAACGCTCGGTAGATTGTTGCCCACACAACATCCGGATGAGTCTTTGGGAATACAAGATATTTCTCAAGTTCACACTTCAAAGGTCAATTCTAAATCTTCCACTTTTATTTTAGATATTGTTATTGTTGCGTGACAAATCAAATAAGCAAACCAAGATCTTGTGCAATGATATTTCAAAAGGATTTGAATCGGATTGCACAAACCGTTTGGGTCTAAGAGAAGGTTTTCTAATCTTATTGCATAAATGAAAATTTTCGATTGGACCCGGACATATAATCTTTCACTTTTATCGTATTTGGTTGATAAAAGTCGTACATTTTCTTATGAATGGAATTCTTTAATGAGTAATTAATCATGATCAAGTTTTTTTTGTTCTCTTCAATGGTTTTTCATGTATATTAGCAAGTGGGTTTCATGCAAATGAGTTATTACTTGGTGTGGATATGATGGATTTTGTATTTGTCATGGTTACATATGGATGAATCTACTCATGGCTTGTTGAATTGTTAATTGTCTATGTTACATCTGTAATGGATATGTGCTAATTGGGCTTAATTTGTGTTGGGCTCAGTAGTTTTCATGTCAAGTTGCCAAGTAACTAATTATGTTTTCAATCAACTTGAGGTACATGTATAGAGGATTGATAATGGTGTAAGATTGACAACCCTATCTCTATTATAAACTTGGAGGGTCTAGTTGATGGTTCACATTTTAGGAGTTGAGCAATTATGTAATTCACCTAAAAATCGGACTTCATTGACAAAGATGGATTATGGTTCCCAAGTATAGTGTGTGAAATGCAAAGGAATTAGTCCTAGAAAGTCTTAACTACCCACATTTGCATGTTATTTGCTTGTTAGTAGCCCTTTGGATCTTGAGATGGTATGATCCCGCTTTTATCTTATTACTATCTTTTGTTTTTATTTGTTTTGCTACTTTCATGACACACTTGATTTTACCTATTACCCTTTTGTTTATATTGGTTTTGTTAGTTTTTAGGTATAGAAACTACTAAACTTGTAGTAAGTGAGGAATTGTAACCACACACGACCTTCATTCAAGACAACTATCATATGAGAACGAAATCTTAATTACTATAATTTTGGTATTTTAGTTTTTTTATATAAATTTCATTTTGAGTGTTCGCCCTTAACTTATACAACGACAAGAGCACGTCAATTCCACTACGGTAGCTGATACGGATATACTGTCGTGTACCGCACAGAATTATTAATTTATATTCTACCTAAAACCACAAAGAATATAGTAAAAGGTGTCGATCCCTCAGGGAATGGGACAAGATCTCTTTGCAAACTAGCTAGAAAAATACTAAAGTAGAAAGTAAAGAAAGCAGTGGAGTTAAGGCAGTAAAAGTGAGTATAAAACATGGTAAATATACAAGAAACAAAAACAGAGAATAAAAGGCGGGATTTCCACTTCCTTCTTAAAGATAGAGGCTTTGATTGTGACTTTCCTATGCCAGGTAACGGTTTTAAACACCTAACCACCAGGATCGGGGGATAATTACTATTTGACCTTGGCTCACCCTAGTATGACACTTGTGTCACTTACTCCACGGCACCCCATCACCACTGTGAAGTCCCTATTCACACTAACGCATTTCGCCTAGCATAGTTACTCGCAAATGGACTTGACCCCCAACCATGAAAACCACACACCATGAAATATGACTTAGTCTAAACCGACAGTTCCTAAATTATCATCAATTAAGATCTTACTACAAGGATCAGATCTAGCTTCCATACTATTTCCCAAAGGGCACGATGAATTAAAAGATTATCTGCCCGGGCCTAGCCAGAAACTCACTTTCGTGCTATGCATTCCAGAATCGAAATCTCTAGCCAGGCCTAGATGCTAGCACAATCGCTATTCCAACCCTTGTTTGAAATAAAATTGCGCAGGATCATAGTATGTACTTATTCGATTTATCACGCAACAAATAAATTCTTAATTAAAAGCGAAAATATAAGAATTACCTATTGAAGCGTTTACTCAAGTGATTCTCTTGTATGCCTCAAGATTTTGTTCGTATGTTGTGTGGGCAACAATCTAACGAGCAATTGATCAGCTAATCACCACAATCCACTTGCCAGAAAAATTCCAGCACCACCGCTCCTGGCGCGTACAATCCACGCGCCGCCCGGAGAGAGAAAGAAAGCCACGCGCTGCCTGAAGATTGGAAAACTCCAGTAGCAAATAGCCTTAGAAATTTGTATTTTAGAGAGATAAAGTTTTCTCTCTCTAGTTTTCTTGTCTTGAAAACTTATGAATTGTATGTCTTGAATAGCTAATCCCTTGTCTATATATAGAGTTACAGGAGAGACCCCAAGTTGGTTTAGGATTGGTCTTCCTACTGGGTTTCTGTTTCCTTCAATCCTGTTCCTGGACTGATACACATCCAATTGATACAGGGATTCACTTATCCCCAATCCAGTTCCTGGACTGATTCACAACCAACTGATACAGGGATTCAGTTATCCCTAATCCAGTTCCTGGTATGATTCACAACCAACTGACACAAGGATTAATTAATTACTTAATTAATTAAATCTACCTTTGTCAATAACCCAATACATAATTAATCGTACCACTAACGGATTAATTATGACACTACCATCCTACACCAGAATTGTTTTCGGAACAACTTAATTAATTTATTCTTAATCTCCCCACATCAAAGATATAGTGCTCGTTAATTTTTTAATTTACTGATAAATTAATTAATTAACTTCTTTAATTCCGAGACTAGTACCACTCGACCTTTTTACTATACCGGACATAAGTCCACCAGTTGGGTTTAGTATAATAAACATAACGAGCTCATATCAGAGCACTATCACCCCAGACGCACCGGTACATGTTTTCCTTTCGACAAGCAGTAGCACACCAAGTAACTAAACACGCGCACCCAACCTACTGAGACTATTAGCCACAATTGACCTCACCCATTGGCAGATCAAAGTACACCATGTCTAATCCTCATGACCGCTCGAGTCTAGGGATTAAGAGATAGAATACAAAGAACAATTTGTCTATTAAATCAGTACAAAACAAATCATTCTAAATGGTCAAGTTCAATACGCCTCGGGTATATCTATATGATTCAATCAGTTTAGACAAACCAATTATCTGAATCACATAATAACCTAAACTGACAGTTTGTCCAAAGCTGTCTCGGTTACGAACCTCATTTATATATTATGTCTTTTAACCAATGATGAGATCTATTGTGTCACACAAGACACCTCATCATCTAACTACATAATATAAATGGACAAATAATGCACAACAAAATATAACCAAAACATTAATCGATTGATTAACTGAGAAAATGTACAATACAAGCATAGCTTATGTATTCAATTCCAACATGAATTGCCATGATAAAGTGCCAAATAGGTCCATATTCACCCTTACACATCGAGTTACCTAGCTACGGACCACAAGACATAATACTAATCCCAAATGAAATGAAAACCCAAGTACAAGATGCCTAAATCAAATTCCAAAATAAGATTAACCGTCGATCAGCCAATAGGGGAAATACGCACACTTTACTCTAAATGCAGTGAGTAAAATACGTGCAAACGCAAACATATGAGATGTAAACACACATACAAAATCTAATTCAACACATCTTTGTAAATGGGATTTCCACCTGCCTCTATTCCATTAAAGGGGTGAAAATGTCTAAAAGATGCTTAGAACCTCATCGGTTCTCGGCTAAGAACAAAAAATAAAACATAAATTAAATAAAGCAAATAAAAATGAGTTTCAGATAAAATAAAACCCGTGTTGAAGTGTTTACAAGGTAAAAACTCCGAACTCCGCTAAGTCTTGCATCCTACATCTATTTATAGAGAAAACTAAAACAGAAGGAACTAAAAGGAATAAAGTGCAGGATGGCTATTTTGGGAATTCCAGAATTTTCGCTCTGGCTCCAAGTTTTGTAGGGTAGCATCTTCCAGGAAGGCATCTAGCTGACACAACCGTTAAAGTTGGCCTGTGGACCGCGTACTAGACGTCCTTTTTCATCATAGCTGTAGCTTGTACCGATGTACTGTTCGTCCTTTCAGGTATGGCCGTGACTTGTGCCTGTGTACTAGTTGTCCTTCCAGGTCTGCTCGTAGCCCATGCTGGTGGTGGTCGTCTAACGCTCAACAAACATTGGCATTTGCTAGGTGTCATCTGAGAATCATCTGTCGAAATCACCGTACACTGGTGGGGTTGTCACATGCTCTTTAGACGCTGTAGTTATGGGTTGTCTCCAATGTCACGGTCACTTGACGCTGGCATTTGCTAATCGTCACAATGTCGCGTTCAGTTGACGCTGCCGTGAGTGCATCATGATCACATCACTCCCAGTGTTAGCAGCTTCTTTTCCATGTTGGCTTCACTTTATCCTTGTTGCGTCCAGGAGATGGTGTAGTGGTCTGGACGTCATCTGCTCCCGTTCACCAAACGCTAGATTCAACTGGTCATCACGTTCTCACGCCAATGAGAAGTTGTCGTCTGCTGGCCGTGTCCTCTGCTACCTCAAGCTTCTTCTAAAAAATCTTCAACTCTGCTCCAGAAGCTAAGTCCTTAGTGTGTTTTTCTCCAGTATTCACTTTCATCCATTATACTTCTGAAATTAGCACAATTGAAGCCATAAATAGAACATTTACCGCCAGGATAGACAAAAAATCTATCTAAAGTAGGCTTAAAACGGTGCTAAAAACATACTAAAGTAGATGTGAAGTGATTCACATCTGTAGCCATATGAACCAACTCATCCATTGTCAAGTAATGATGGAGCTCAAATATGCTTGCAATCTTTGGATTCAAGCCATTCATGAATTTTGACATAGTGATTTCTTCTTCCTCTTGTACTCCACTCCTTATCTTGATATCCCGAACTCTCTTGCATAATCTCCAACGCTCTTTGATCCTTACACAAATTTGTTGAGAGTGTTGAGAATTGATCTAGTGTAACTTTGAGATACGTATCTCTTATGCATGATGACCTTCATGTTATCCCAATTAGTGATTGGTGGCTCTCCATTTTTCCTTCTTTGTTGAGTGAAATAATCCCACCAATTGAGGGCATAATTAGTATTATCATATTGACGTTCCCACGTCAATAACCAACTAGGGATAGTTTTGTACTTGAATATTTTCTAGCTTACGGGGTTTCACAACCAAGACATTCTGAAGGTTCATTTATAAGCCAATGTTCTAGTACATTGATCATTTCATCATTTATATATGCACAAGAATATTCAACTGATGAAATTAACTCATTTGATATTATATTAATCAGACGAAAAATGTCAATACATAACCCTCATAAGGGCACATACACCAACACAAAACAACGCTGGAGAAGGCTGGCGCATGACGAGAGGTGACGGTGGGAGGGCTATCCAATGGAGAAGAAGGGGGAAGAAAAATAAAAGAAAAGGGAAAGAAAAAGAAAAGAAATGAGGGGGCCGACTGGAATTTTAGAAATTAGAGGGAGGGTAGGTTTAGTCTTTAGGAATTTGCATTTTAGTCCCTAGTTTTCTTAGGCTTCTTTAGTTACCATAAAGTCCCTAATTTCTTCAATTAAGTTCCCAACCTCACCAATTCACCTATTTGGGGATTTCTCTTAATTATCTTCTCCTAAAATGATTTTAATTCATGCAAACCATGCTTATAATTATAAATTAGCGTTGAAACATAAAAATTACACCTGATTTTTTGAGAATCTCACATTAACGCCGGTTAATTTCCAGATTTATATTTTGTTTCTTGTATACAATCCTAATATTTTTCTAAGTAATAACTCAATAGAAATCAAGCTAATTATATCATAATCAGATTTGAATTGGATTAAAATTAGAAAACAACTAAAACTAGACAAAAATCAACAAGAAGGATCGATTGATTGTGTTCGGCTTTGCGAAAAACTCAAACCGACTTGCAATGGTTTTGAAATCTTCAAACCTTTATATTTTGGTTAGTTTCTTCCAAGATCCTTAATTATCGTGTCTTACACTTCAAGAAATCAAGATTAGTTATCAAGAAATGAAGAAAACAAGAAAAATAATCAAGAAAACATGAGGAACCTTCAAAAATATCAAGATTAATCTCAAGATTGTTGGAAAACAATCCCCTCGACCGAGATTATTTGATTTTTAAAGGTTTCATTGGATAAAAACTTAATTTATAAACAAATCCAGCAATTCTAATTCTAACATGCAAAGTGTCAACCTTTTGATGAAAAGAAATTTTCTTTTCGTACAAGAATCGCTAATTTATGAAAATTCAATCTTTAGCCAACAATTCAACTTAATTCAATTCAACACACTTTCGATTATAAAAATCATGACAAGGGTATTTCTTTAAAATTAAGATGCAAGGTTCAAAATTTCCAGATTTTGTGTATTCAAAGGATTTTTCAAACTAGTTTCGAAAAGTGTAAGTTTTCATACAAAAATTTTCGGACAAAATTTTTCATGCAAAAATTAAATTAATTATAAAACAAAAAATCAACATTTCCTCTAGCTCTTGAAGAGAAAATCCCTTCGCAAGATCGTTTTAATTCTGTGGATATATTGTTACTTGTGGACAAAATTGGCTAGAATAGACATTCCAAGATCATGTCGATAGAGACACAACTTTAGATTTAACCTTCTAAAGACATACCTTCTAAAGATAAAGTTTTCAAGAAAAGACACCCATGATAGGTAAACCCTAAGAACTACTAGAGTTTCTACAAATTATTAATTGAAAATAAAAGATTTTAAACTAATGGGTTCGTTGATTAGTTAATACTCAAAATAATAAAATTAAACATGCATGGCCGAAACAATCCTTGATGGTCAAAAAGAATACTATACAAGTAATGAAAATCTAGCTTTCTAATACACTCAACAGAATAATTAACTCAATTAATTAAACGTGTCTCAGTATTGCAAGGTGTACCATAATCCCTGTCAAAAGATTTATAGCAATTTGAACTGAAAGATTTTGGTGAACAACACCTTCCGAGGGCCCATGACAATAGTTTAACTAAGAAATGCAGGGGGTGAAACTAGGGGTGTCAGGCGCGGGTACCCGCGGGTTGGGGCGGGTTCAATTCAAGCGCGGGTACCCGCGGGTACCCGCGACAAGAGGCCGGTTCAAGCACGGGTTGTGGCGGGTCGACGGGTTGGCAGTTTGACCCAGTGATCAGGCGGGTTGGGGCGGGTTTGAACCCGGTTAAACCGGATCGACCCATTTTTTTTTTATGAAATGTAAAATTAATATTATTTATACTATTTTAACATAAAATGAATCGTTTTAATTCAAAGATATTTAAATCGACCCAGTTTAAACTGGTTTAACCCGTATCGGGCTTTTTTTTTAATTTGAATTTAACATTTTCATTCATTTTTATGTAAAACTATTATTATTTTCACATTTATATTATTTTAATTCAAATCGACTCATTTTAACCAGTATTGTAAGATTTGGACCGAATCGGTTGATCGAACTGGTTAACCGATAATCAAACCGGTAACAATTATCATTTCATTATAATTGTTGTCAAATTTATTTTCTAATATGGTATCCTATATAAAATACCATTATTATGTAAAATAAAGTCCAATAGATATAAAATACCATTATTATGAATACCATTTATTTTCTGGACGTGGTGCTAGTTGTTATTGACGTGGTGCTAGTTGTTCTGAGACGTGGTGGACTGTCTTTGTGAAAAAAAACAGGTTAAATTCACACGCATGGATGTAGACGTTTCTGTACGTGGTGCTAATTGTTTTTGACGTGGTGCTAGTTGTTCTGAGACGTGGTGGACTTTCTTCGTGAAAAAAATCGGTTTAAATTCACACGCATGGATGTAGACATTTCTGGACGTGGTGCTAGTTGTTTTCGACGTGGTTCTAGTGTTATGAGACGTGGTGGACTGTCTTTGTGAAAAAATAGCTTAAATTCACATGCATGGATGTAGACGTTTCTGGACGTGGTGCTAGTGTTATGAGACGTGGTAGACTGTCTTTGTAAAAAAAATTAGTTTAAATTCACATGCATGGATTTAGACATTTCTGGACATGGTGCTAGTTGTTCAGTGACGTGGTGGGTTGTCTTTTTTAAAAAAAATCAGTTTAAATTCACATGAATGGATGTAGACATTTCTGGATGTGGTGCTAGTTGTTTTTGACGTGGTGATAGTGTTATGAGACAGTTTGGACTGTCTTTGTGGAAAAAATCAGCTTAAATTCACATGCATGGATGTAGACGTTTCTGGACGTGGTGCTAGTTGTTCTGTGACGTGGTGAGCTATTTTTTGGGAAAAAATCAATTTAAATTCACATGAATGGATGTAGACGTTTTTGGACAAGGTGCTAGTTGTTTTTGACGTGATTCTAGTGTTATGAGACGTGGTGGACTGTCTTTGTGAAAAAAATCAGCTTAAATTCACAAGCATGGATGTAGACGTTTCTGGACGTGGTTCCAGTTGTTCTGTGACGTGGTGGGCTGTTTTTGTGAAAAAAATCAGTTTAAATTCACATGAATGGATGTAGACGTTTCTGGACATGGTTCTAGTGTTATGAGACGTGGTGGACTGTCTTTGTGAAAAAAATCAGTTTAAATTCACACGAATTGATGTAGGCGTTTTTTGACGTGGTGCTAGTGTTATGAGACGTTATAGACTGTCTTTGTTAAAAAAATCAGCTTAAATTCACATGCATAGATGTAGACGTTTCTAGACGTGATGCTAGTTGTTCAGTGACGTGGTGGGCTGTTTTGTGAAAAAAGTCAATTTAAATTCAGATGAATAGATATAAACGTTTCTGGACATAGTGCTAGTTGTTTTTGACGTGGTGCTAATGTTATGAGACATGATGGACTGTCTTTGACAATTCTTTTTAAAATTGGTTCAAGCGTCTAAAATACCCGCGGTCAGTTAGATTAAAAACCGAACCGAACCGAAATACTAAAAAATCGAACCGAACCGAAACAAATCTCAATTTTCGGTTCGATTTCGAGTCGGTTCGGTTCGAACGGTTCGAGTTCAGTTCGAACCGGCCTGCGATTGTTGGACAGCCCTAGGTGAAACTTTGAAAGTGAACTGCTCAAACGACAAAAGCCAAATCGTGCTTGTAGGAGGCAGGGAAAGAATTTGCTTTCGAGAACAAAAGCAAGGTTGAGGATATGCCTACATTGACAGGACACTTCGTGTCAATACATTCCCATATTTATTAGCAAGAGTATTACTCGCAATATATTTCAATCCAGCAAACCCCACCGAAAATATACAACACACTAAGCAATTTTATGCAAGTATTATTCCCTTATCCTCCATATAGCTAGAGCCACAAATATTCCCCTGGCGTTGTAAAATATACAACCAACTTCCATTCAATTACTCACTATGAAAAATAACATAGTATAAGATACGAGATTAAAATAATACAATAAACACCACTTGAAACCTCAAGATCTTGCAAATATCCTTCTTCAAGTCCTTGCACAAATTAGATTAATGTGGTCCCTCACCTCATTAGTTGATTGCTCAATCAGATAGATACTCGAGATGATCCATGGAGAGATAATCCACGGAGTTATCACCATTATACCAAAGTACGCACGCTTTTCGAATTATATTTAAATTGCGAATGGCCGTTGTCTTCAGCCCATTAGCTCCCACGCTGTACACACTCAAGAAACAATCAGTCCTTCTGCCTTCATAAAAAGCAAGAAACATGGCTCTTTTAGCCAAATCTGCAGCTTCATCAAAGGACATTTCCCCATGCTCCCTTTATGGAAACACCAACAAAACAGTGCTAAAAATTTACAACACGATTAGGTAATCATATCATATGCAACAAAAGACAGCAGAAAGGAGACATACTTGTCAAATATAAACCCTTTCATAAAGGGAGAGGACATAAAGTCTCCAGAAACAGCCCCTCCAGCATAAGGTGCACCAGATCCAATGGAAAATAATTTTCCTTCAAGCCGTTCACCCTCACTGTCCAAGCGATACAATTTAGGACCCTACACAATGACATAAAACATTATTTGTAAGAGTATCAAGGAAGGCTGAAGCAAAATCCTTGCAACTAACTGAAATTCCAATGTGGGGAGCAATTAACATTTACCTTTTTCTCCCACCCTGCAATCAGCATTCTTATTACCTTACCCTGCCTACCATGATATGACAGAGTTTTTGCCACCCACTTTGATACCTCTTCAACAGAACCTCTCTCCTTCACAAATTCACAGCAATACTAGCATAACAAAAAACCAATCATAAATTTAATCTTCCCACAGCCACAATATACAAAAATAATGGTACTGCTTCTTCTCTTAATTAAGAATTAAGAATAACGAATACAAATATCATATCTTACTGATATATATATATATATATATATTTATATATATATATGTACATTTCACATGTTCTTCTAAATTAAAACTAGACACCAATGTAGTGATCATACTCTTTTGATATTATACTAGCAAAACTTCAAGAAACTACATACCTGATGTCTTAGGTCCCTGAGAAACATTCCATAATCATTAATCTCTCCAGAAACAGTTACAAGTATATGACTATTTAGATCGATAACGTTTCGCCCAAACTCCTCTGATGCTGAATAAAATAAGCAAAGATTTAGAAACTTGGTTTAATAAATATAGAGCATATGCATCTGAATGAGATGTTCCAATGTAAAACAGCTCACAATAAGAATGATCAGCAGCTACCATAATCCCTTCTTTGAAAAAAAAAGCCAAAGTTGCGGTTCCAACCTTGGGGGGCCATTCATCATCTTCTCCATCCTAAAATTACACCCAAAAAGATGAAGAAAATATATAAACCAAATGGGAAAGGAAAAACTGTTTCCAAAACTAAATTCAGATATAATTTTTTAAAATAACCAAAAACGAAAACTTACGGAGGTTTCTAGATCCTTGAAGGCTAACCATTTGTCCTCCTTATGCAGTATCCCTTGTCTCTGGCTTTTCAACAGGTTCAATCTCTGGCTTCTCAACAGGTCCAATCTCTGGCTTTCCAACAGGTTCAGCTTATTGCAGAGTTCAACTTTTTTCTTAGCCAATTCAAGATCAAAACAGAAATGCAACCACAGACAATAAAACTTTAAAAAATAAAACTTCGAAAGAGAAATCAAACCAAATTATATATATAAAGAAAAGGGAAAAAAAAAAAAAACCTTTTTCAAAAACTAATATTAGGAGTATTTTAATCATTAACGAGACCATATAATAATAAAATAACACTAACATCTTCCAAAAGCTTGTCCGCAGGGTAGACAGTGTTGGGAACAAATTTCCTGGCGAGCACCTTCAATGCAAGCAAGATAACAAAATCAAATGAAATAAACAAAGAAAAAAATGGGGGAAAAGGCCAATTTAAGTGATTAGATTCTAGCACCAATAGTTCTTGCTAAGATCGACCAAAATATATCTCTGGAAAACCCAAGCCCTGATTCAGAGAAGAAGAAAAGGGAAAGGACTACAGATTTTACCCTATTTACGGGTTCTAGAGATGTATCCTTCTCCGGCAGTGTTACAGAAGTTGTTCCCTCTTGGTCTCCAGGGTTTGCATCATCAAACTAAGATAGCAGTAAACAAACAAGTAAATAGAAACTAACTTCATCAGAAAGGTAATCGTCGGTAATCTGAGATTGATAAGGTTCACGTGATTCAGCCAAAGATTTTACCTTATTCACCGATTGCAGAGATGTATTCTTGTTGGGTAAAACTTCAGGCTCCGGTAGCGTTATTCCCTTTTGTTCTTCAGGGGGTAACATCATCAAATTAATCAGAGAGGTAATAGTAAGAAATCGGGGACTCTAATAGGGTGTACGGAGATTAATAAGGTTCACCTGATTCAGCCTCCATGATTCTCGCCTTCAATTCAAGCAAGATCAATAAAATCAAACGATGAACCAATTAAACTTAGGAGAAAAAGGAAAAACCGAATTTTGGCCAAATAATTCCTCCGGCTAAAATGTAATGAAAACTCGACTCGAATAAGCCCCAAAACTCCTCCAGACTCCAGCAGGATTTGTGTTTTCGTGTCCCCGATTATAAGAAGAAAAATTTATCACCAAATAATAATAGATTAAATCATATCTTTGTCGTCAAATAATTTTTTTGGTCTCTTACATTTTAAAATAATTTTTTTAGTTCTTTACATTTTAAAAATATATTATTTAGTCTCCGTAATATTTATATTATCTAATTTATCCCAAATTTATTTATGAGTAATATACAAAAATTTTTCAATGAAGGATTATACTTTAAACACTAGTGTATACATTAAAAATATTTAAAATTTAAGTCAGATTATGAAATTTTGAAACGGTTTGTCTCTATTTCGTGAATTTCGGGTTAATTATTTATAAATTTTAATCGTCTGATTGAGATTTTTAAAATTTTTTAATAGTTAGATTAATATTTAGATTGTTATATTATTCATTTGGAAATGTCTTGTAGATTGTACATGAATAGAGTTGATAAAATTTGGTCTGAATCAAAATAAGGACCAAATAATACATATTTTAAATGTTAGGGACCAAATAAATCATTTCAAAATGTAAGGGACCAAAAAAATTATTTAGTCAAATGTAAGGGACAAAAAATATAGTTTAATCATAATAATAATATAGGGTCAGCGAGAAGAAGTTGCAGGGTAACCCAAACTATTTGCGTGTCTGGACTGCTCCTTTGTTGAAACAATTCAGCCCATTTGAAAACCCCATCTTACTTTATTATCATTATGTTAGGAATTGAGTGGCAAACGATGTCGTTTTTAACTTTCATTAGTTAAGCATTATTACCTATTAATAAAAGAAAGACCAACCAATTGTATTATTCAACCTATTTAAAAGGTTGATACAATGGATTTGAATTTTACTGGCCATATTCCATCTCTCCTATGGGTGGTCTCTCATAAACCCTCTTTTTAATGGTTTCAGAAGTTTAATAAGCATGATAAATAGCCAACAAAACACCAAGTTTTATTCTAAGTGAATTCTTTTAAGATTTGGCAAAACAAATAATGAATTAAACTTCATTAATTTACATGATAAAGATAATCTCTTGACCTCCCACTATATTGTTTGCTAAAAACTTCATCTTTAAACTAAAACTACTTAATACTTCACATATGGGATCATGCAACTGAGGTGTGGAGGACGAGAGGAAGAAGAAAAAGGATTATGAGGGATTATAGGAGATTATAACAAAGGGGTGCAACTTTCATCCATTTTCCAGAAGCAGAACCCGAGATTATTCCCACCTAGGGGTGACAAAAATAACTTTGGATTACTTTTTAGGTAGATCCAAACTGTTTTTAAACAAAAATTTTAAAAATTTTTAAGTTTTTTTTTTTAAAAAACTCGTTTAAACTCATTTTTTCGGCTTTTTAAAAATCTTTTTAAATTTAACCCACGGGATATTACATATGATATATGAGTTCGTATACGGTAGTACTATAGGACTACCGTGAATTTTACTCCTACTGTACCGCGCTACAGTAACGAGCTACAGTGCGCGCTACAGTTTTTTGTTTTTTTGACACACAGCCTTTTTAAAAAAAATTCTTTCTTTTCTTTAAAAAATAATAAGACAGTAGATATCAAATCAATATACTATAGATATCAGATCAATAATATAAAAGAAATCATACAATATAACTAATACATACTTAACAAGGGAGATCACATCATGATTATATAGACATAAGATCAACAGACTATAGATATCAGATCAAGAATATAAAAAAATCATACAATAGAACTAAAACATACTTAACAAGGGAGATCACATCATGATTATATACACATCAGATCAGAGAATACTAGACATCAGATCAACAGACTATAGACATCAGATCAAGAATATAAAAGAAATCATACAATAGAACTAAAACATACTTAACAAGGGAGATCACATCATGATTATATAGACATCAGATCAGCGAATACTTGACATCAGATCAACAGACTATAGACATCAGATCAAGAATATACAAGAAATCATACAATAGAACTAAAGCATAACTAACAAGGGAGATCACATCATGATTATATAGACATCAGATCAGAGAATACTAGACATCAGATCAACAGACTATAGATATCAGTTCAAGAATATAAAAGAAATCATACAATAGAACTAAAACATACTTAACAAGGGAGATCACATCATGATTATATAGACATCAGATCTGAGAATACTAGACATCAGATCAACAGACTATAGACATCAGATCAAGAATATAAAAGAAATCATACAATAGAACAAAAACATACTTAACAAGGGAGATCACATCATGATTATATATACATCAGATCAGCGAATACTTGACATCAGATCAACAGACTATAGACATCAGATCAAGAATATAAAAGAAATCATACAATAGAACTAAAGCATAACTAGCAAGGGAGATCACATCATGATTATATAGACATCAGATCAGAGAATACTAGACATCAGATCAACAGACTATAGATATCAGATCAAGAATATAAAAGAAATCATACAATAGAACTAAAACATACTTAACAAGGGAGATCACATCATGATTATATAGACATCAAATCAGAGAATACTAGACATCAGATCAAGAATATAAAAGAAATCATACAATAGAACTAAAACATACATAACAAGGGAGATCACATCATGATTATATAGACATCAGATCAGAGAATACTAGACATCAGATCAACAGACTATAGATATCAGATCAAGAATATAAAAGAAATCATACAATAGAACTAAAACATACTTAACAATGGAGATCACATCATGATTATATAGACATCAGATCAGAGAATACTAGACATCAGATCAACAGACTATAGACATCAGATCAAGAATATAAAAGAAATCATACAATAGAACTAAAGCATAACTAGCAAGGGAGATCACATCATGATTATATAGACATCAGATCAGAGAATACTAGACATCAGATCAACAGACTATAGATATCAGATCAAGAATATAAAAGAAATCATACAATAGAACTAAAATATACTTAACAAGGGAGATCACATCATGATTATATAGACATCAGATCAGAGAATACTAGACATCAGATCAACAGACTATAGACATCAGATCAACAATATAAAAGAAATCATACAATAGAACTAAAACATACTTAACGAGGGAGATCACATCATGATTATATAGACATCAGATCAGAAAATACTAGATATCAGATCAACAGACTATAGACATCAGATCAAGAATATAAAAGAAATCATACAATAGAACTAAAGCATACTTAACAAGGGAGATCACATCATGATTATATAGACATCAGATCACAAAATACTATACATCAGATCAACAGACTATAGATATCAAATCAAGAATATAAAAGAAATCATACAATAGAACTAAAATATACTTAACAAGAAAGATCACATCATGATTATATAGACATCAGATCACAAAATAGTAGACATCAAATCAAAACACTATAGTTATCAGATCAAGAATATAAAAAGAAATCATATCATACAACAAAAACGTCCACAATATGTGTCATAATATCTAAAATTATTTAATTATAAAACAAATAAAATGATAATTTAAAAATATTTTTTTTAATAAAATTCAAAAACATTAAAAAAATACTGAATTGTTTAGAAAAAAAAATGGACGGAAAAAATTCTCAAGGAGGAAGACAAAAAAATAAAATAAAAAATAGTCAAAAATAACAAAAGAAATGAAGGTACTGTAGCGCGCGAGGAACTATAGCATGTTACTGTAGCGCGCTACAGTAGGAGTAAAATTGCATAGTGGTCCATGATGTGTAGGTTTGAAGGATGTATTATTTGTTGGATTTACATATATTTTTTTAGATTTAATTTATATTTTTAACCAATTAAATTTTATTAAATATTTTATCTTATATTATCTTTCATCAAAATTAATTTGAATCCCTTTTATTTTTAAAAAAATTTTAATTTATATTTAAATTTAAAATAAATATTTTATTGGATCAATTTTATTTTATTTATCTAATTTTAGGCTATAAATTTTTATTTTACCTAAAATACATTAAAATCATTTTATATATATAAAATTATTATAAAATGTCATGAATAATTTCATCATCGAATAATGAAAATGATTAAATATTAATTTAATAGACGTTAATTTATTTTATTCAGTTGCAATGTTAATAATTAGACGTTTATTTTAAATAATAAAATAATCATCTCTTAGACAAAAATTATTTATTTCACTCAAATGTAATATGAATGAGTGGATTGTGATTGGGACTTGCTATTCGTATCACAAATTTGCTATTTGTATCACAAAAAAAAATAATAATAAAATGACCAAAATGCCCTTATGAACAAAATTCTTGATAAATTGACATATTTTGTCAAAAAACGGGGCAAAATTGCATTTTTTTCTCTTCCAAAACACAATGAAAAAACGTTTTGGACATACAAAATTTAGCCAAATTTGCATTTTCCTATGTTAAAAACGCTGAATGAGAGCGTTTTTGGCTGTCAAAAACGTCAAAATGGGAAGTTTCCACCATGGTTCGCTCGTTAAAATGATGTGTTTTTAGCTGTCAAAAACGTCAAAATGGAAAGTTTCCACCATGGTTCGCTCGTAAAAATGATGTGTTTTTGACATGCATTATATAAAAAGTGCTGCGTTTTTGACATGCATTATATAAAAAGTGTTGCGTTTTAGGTTGCTGAAAACTAAATTTTGGTGCGTTTTTAGCTGCATGAAACGCAGAATTGTAGCGTTTTTGGCTGCATGAAACGCAAAATTATTGCGTTTTTTATTGCAAGAATCACAACTGTGTTGTGTTTTTGGTAGAAATAATTGTAAGAATTCTTTTTTCTTTTTTCTTTTTTTGGTTTTTGTACGATAATTTTTACCATACTGCATACATACTGTTTCGTATGTAATTTTGATTGTGTTTTTGTATAATATAATAGTAAATTTGTTTTGTTTTAATTAATGTGTGTATTCACATACAGGATGACAATGATGAGTACGAGGAGGAGGAGGTGTATGAGGATGAAGAGGAGGCGGAGAATGAAGAGGATGATGACGATGAAGAGGAGGATGAAGATGACACTGAGGCGGATAATGCTCAAGGAGAGGCGGTGGAACTTGAACCTGGCGCAGATTTGAGTGGATATTTCAAGATTGACAGAGAGTTTCGAACTATTGGCAAGGCTTTGAAATAAGTCCCTTTTTATTCTTGAATGAAATAAATTTTGAAGTTGCATATGTTTTTATATTTTTTTTACGTATAGATTCAGTATGCAGTTATGTTTATTAAATGAAACATAATTACTTGACAGGTTCTGGTGGAGACATTCAATGTGTGCCAGCATTTTTTCAGCCTTATTGTATAGGCTGGTCAGATGTAAATGGGGATGGTCATTGTGGTTTCCGAGTAATTTCTACTTATCTATTTGGCCACAAGAAATATTGGAGATTAGCTCGCAGGTCATTGAGTGGAGAGATTACGAGCCACCTGGACAGGTATAGGGGTGTATTCCAATCTTTGGAGTTGAGGCCCCTTGATGGTGATCACGTGGCTATGGTACTTAGGTGAGTAAGTTTTGAAGGCACAGAATGTGGTGAGCAGCATTGGATGGCTACACCTACAGATTTGTTCCCTCTCGCCACTTATTCAAATGAACTGGTAATACATTTGAGCCGTACTCATTCAGATGGAAATTATTCTGTATTACCTTTGTACTCCTCCACTGGCGACACACAACCTGAAAGGGCTATAGCGCTTGCCCATGTAAATGGGAACCATTATGTACGTGTCGATGTGGCGATGAGTGCCCTATCCCGCCGTTGAGCTTTGTTTGGCAACATCAGCGTCATGCTGAAAGTGTAGGTGATTGGCCACAAAATTTGGCAGCTAGATTTAATGCTTGGACTGCACTACGTGATGGCTAGGATGTATATTGTTATGTGAAATATGTTGTATTACTATTATCCTTATAGTAAAATTTTGTAAATTCCAACGTCTACATCCAGACATGTCCACCACGTCTCAGAACACTAGCACCACATCAAAAATAACTAGCACCACGTCCAGAAACGTCTACATCCATGCATGTGAATTTAAGCTGATTTTTTCCACAAAGACAGTCCACCATGTCTCAGAACACTAGCACCACGTCAAAAATAACTTGCACGACGTCCAGAAATGTCTACATCCATGCATGTGAATTTAATCTGATTTTTTCACAAAGACAGTCCACCTCGTCTCATAACACTATCACCACGTCAAAAAACAACTAGAACCACGTCCCGCAACGTCCAGTATTCCCTGATCTGATGTCTAGTATTCCCTGATCTGATGTCTAGTATTCTCTGATCTGATATCTATAGTCTGTTGATCTGATGTCTAGTATTCCCTGATCTGATGTCTAGTATTCTCTGATCTGATATCTATAGTCTGTTGATCTGATGTCTAGTATTCCTTGATCTGATGTCTATATAATCCTGATCTGATCTCCCTTGTTAAGTATGTTTTAGTTCTACTGTATGATTTCTTTTATATTCTTGATCTGATGTCTATAGTCTGTTGATCTGATGTCTAGTATTCCCTGATCTGATGTCTATATAATCCTGATCTGATCTCCCTTGTTAAGTATGTTTTAGTTCTACTGTATGATTTCTTTTATATTCTTGATATGATATCTATAGTCTGTTGATCTGATGTCTATATAATCCTGATCTGATCTCCCTTGTTAAGTATGTTTTAGTTCTACTGTATGATTTCTTTTATATTCTTGATCTGATATCTATAGTCTGTTGATCTGATGTCTAGTATTCCCTAATCTGATGTCTATATAATCCTGATCTAATCTCCCTTGTTAAGTATGTTTTAGTTCTACTGTATGATTTATTTTATATTTCTTGATCTGATATCTATAGTCTGTTGATCTGATGTCTAGTATTCGTTGATCTGATGTCTATATAATCCTGATCTGATCTCCCTTGTTAAGTATGTTTTAGTTCTACTGTATGATTTCTTTTATATAAAAAACACACAATTAAGTCAAGCAATAAACACTTTAGCACAAATGCTGTGTTTTAATCGTTTAACTGATTTTTAGATTCTGCTTGTCAAAAACATGTCATTTTAGTGAGCGAACCATGGACTAAACGCACCATTTTGACGAGCGAGCCATGGTCAAAACGCTGAGGTTTGACGTTTCTTTTCGGCATAAAACGTTAAACTGAGACGTTTTCATTTATTTATATCTTAATGTTTTTACGTTTTTGGTATTTTAAAACGTCATCTGTCCAATATTTTGTGTGTTCGAAACGTTATTTGCTGCGTTTCTGAGCATGGTCAAAACGCAATTTCGTGGCGTTTTTGTCCCAAACTTGGCAATTTCTAATATTTTACCATCATAAGGGCCTTTTGGTCTTATTATTATTATTTTTATTTTTTTGTGATACAAATAGCAATTTTGTGATACAAATAGCAATCCAGATTGTGATTTGAGCATCTACAACCCGCAATATGAGTGGTAGTACAGTAACGTATTTTATAATAGTTGTCGCAATTTATTATTTTACTATTACAATTTTATGATAGACATCAATATTATTTAATTTTCTGCCACCACAATTTTATACCATCAACATTAAGCCGATGGTTTGATTTTTGATTGTATAAATAATCATATGTATAATATGATTATGTAAATGGGATTTATTGAATGGCCTCTTAAGTGTAATGATTAAAAATAAATCAATTATAATATATATGTATATTGTAGATGGATATGTTTTTGTTGAGTACGTATACGGTAGTCCTATAGGACTACCGTGAATTTTACTCCTACTTACTGTAGCGCGCTACAGTGCGCGTTACAGTAACGCGCTATAGTTGCGCGCTACAGCTTTTTTTTTGACGGACAGCCTTTTAAAAAAAATATTTTTTTTTAAAAAAAATACTTTTTTTTTTAAAAAATAATAATAAGACATCAGATCAGAGAATACTAGACATCAGATCAACAGACTATAGATATCAAATCAAGAATATAAAAGAAATCATATAGTAGAACTAAAACATACTTAACAAGGGAGATCACATCAGGATTATATAGACATCAGATCAACAGACTATAGATATCAAATCAAGAATATAAAAGAAATCATATAGTAGAACTAAAACATACTTAACAAGGGAGATCACATCAGGATTATATAGACATCAGATCAGCGAATACTTGACATCAGATCAATGAACAAATGCCCTGCAGCCGAACACATCTGCGTGACTGTAAGATACATCTTTCCTCGTCAAAACTCTTTCTCAGACTATAGATATCAGATAAAAAATATAAAAGAAATCATACAATAGAACTAAAACATACTTAATAAGGGAGATCACATCAGGATTATATAGACATCAGATCAGCGAATACTTGACATCAGATCGACAGACTATAGATATCAGATAAAGAATATGAAAGAAATCATACAGTAGAACTAAAACATACTTAACAAAGGAGATCACATCAGGATTATATAGATATCAGATCAGCGAATACTTGACATCAGATCAACCGACAATAGATATCATATCAAGAATATAAAAGAAATCATACAATAGAACTAAAACATACTTAATAAGGGAGATCACATCAGGATTATATAGACATCAGATCACAAAATAGTAGACATCAAATCAACAGACTATAGTTATCAGATCAAGAATATAAAAAGAAATCATATCTTACAACAAAAACGTCCATAATATGTATCATAATATCTAAAATTATTTAATTATAAAACAAATAAAATGATAATTTAAAAATATATTTTTTTATAAAATTCAAAAACAATAAAAAAAATATTGAATTGTTTAGAAAAAAAAATGGACGGAAAAAGTCTCAAGGAAGAAGACAAAAAAATAAAATAAAATAATAGCCAAAAATAACAAAAGAAAGGAAGGTATTTTTTTTTAACGCACAGCCTTTTTAAAATAATATATTTTTTGTAAAAAATAAATATTTTTTTAAAAAAATACTTTTTTTTAAAAAAATAATAAGACATCAGACCAGAGAATACTAGACATCAGATCAACAGACTATAAATATCAGATCAATAATATAAAAGAAATCATATAGTAGAACTAAAACATATTTAACAAGGGAGATCACATCAGGATTATATAGACATCAGATCAGCGAATACTAGACATCAGATCAACAGACTATAGATATCAGATCAAGAATATGAAAGAAATCATACAATATAACTAAAACATACTTAACAAGGGAGATCACATCAGGATTATATAGACATCAGATCAGCGAATACTTGACATCAGATCAACAGACTATAGATATCAGATCAAGAATATAAAAAAATCATACAATAGAACTAAAACATACTTAACAAGGGAGATCACATCAGGATTATATAGACATCAGATCAGGGAATACTGGACATCATATCAACAGACTATAGATATCAGATCAAGAATAAAAAATAAATCATACAGTAGAACTAAAACATACTTAACAAGGGAGATCACATCAGGATTATATAGACATCAGATCAGCGAATACTTGACATCAGATCAACAGACTATAGATATCAGATCAAGAATATAAAAGAAATCATACAATAGAACTAAAACATACTTAATAAGGGAGATCACATCAGGATTATATAGACATCAGATCACAAAATAGTAGACATCAAATCAACAGACTATAGTTATCAGATCAAGAATATAAAAAGAAATCATATCATACAACAAAAACGTCCAAAATATGTATCATAATATCTAAAATTATTTAATTATAAAACAAATAAAATGATAATTTAAAAATATTTTTTTTATAAAATTCAAAAACATTAAAAAAAATATTGAATTGTTTAGAAAAAAATGGACGGAAAAATTTCTCAAGGAAGAAGACAAAAAAATAAAAAAAAAATATCCAAAATAACAAAAAAAATGAAGGTACTTTTTTTTTTTTGACGCACAGCCTTTTTAAAAAAATACTTTTTTTAAAAAAAAATAATAAGACATCAGATCAACAGACTATAGATATCAGATCAAGAATATAAAAGAAATCATATAGTAGAACTAAAACATACTTAACAAGGGAGATCACATCAGGATTATATAGACATCAGATCAGAGAATACTAGACATCAGATCAACAGACTATAGATATCAAATCAAGAATATAAAAGAAATCATATAGTGGAACTAAAACATACTTAACAAAGGAGATCACATCAGGATTATATAGACATCAGATCAGCGAATACTTGACATCAGATCAACAGACTATAGATATCAGATCAAGAATATAGAAGAAATCATACAATAGAACTAAAACATACTTAATAAGGGAGATCACACCAGGATTATATAGACATCAGATCAGCGAATACTTGACATCAGATCAACAGACTATAGATATCAGATCAAGAATATAAAAGAAATCATATAGTGGAACTAAAACATACTTAACAAGGGAGATCACATCAGGATTATATAGACATCAGATCAGCGAATACTTGACATCAGATCAACATTTTATAGATATCAGATCAAGAATATAAAAAAAAATCATACAATAGAACTAAAACATACTTAATAAGGGAGATCACATCAGGATTATGTAGACATCAGATCAGGGAATACTAGACATCAGATCAACAGACTATAGATATCATATCAAGAATAAAAAAGAAATCATACAGTAGAACTAAAACATACTTAACAAGGGAGATCACATCAGGATTATATTGACATCAGATCAACAGACTATAGATATCACATCAAGAATAAAAAAGAAATCATACAGTAAAACTAAAACATACTTAACAAGGGAGATCACATCAGGATTATATAGACATCAGATCAGCGAATACTAGACATCAGATCAACAGACTATAGATATCAGATCACAAAATAGTAGACATCAAATCAACAGACTATAGTTATCAGATCAAGAATATAAAAAGAAATCATATCATACAACAAAAACGTCCATAATATGTATCATAATATCTAAAATTATTTAATTATAAAACAAATAAAATGATAATTTAAAAATATTTTTTTATAAAATTCAAAAATATTAAAAAAAATATTGAATTGTTTAGAAAAAAATGGGCGGAAAAATTTCTCAAGGAAGAAGACAAAAAAATAAAATAAAATAAATAGCCAAAAATAACAAAAGAAAGGAAGGTACTTTTTTTTTTTGACGCACAGCCTTTTTAAAAAAATATTTTTTTTAAAAAAATACTTTTTTAAAAAAATAATAATAAGACATCAGATCAGAGAATACTAGACATCAGATCAACAGACTATAGATATCAGATCAAGAATATAAAAGAAATCATATAGTAGAACTAAAACATACTTAACAAGGGAGATCACATCAGGATTATATAGACATCAGATAAGAGAATACTAGACATCAGATCAACAGACTATAGATATCAAATCAAGAATATAAAAGAAATCATACAGTAGAACTAAAACATACTTAACAAGGGAGATCATATCAGGATTATATAGACATTAGATCAGCGAATACTAGACATCAGATCAACAGACTATAGATATCAGATCAAAAACATAAAAGAAATCATACAGTAGAACTAAAATATACTTAACAAGGTAGATCAAATCATGATTATATAGACATCAGATCACAAAATAGTAGACATCAAATCAACAGACTATAGTTATCAGATCAAGAATATAAAAAGAAATCATATCATACAACAAAAACGTCCATAATATGTATCATAATATCTAAAATTATTTAATTATAAAACAAATAAAATGATAATTTAAAAATATTTTTTTATAAAATTCAAAAACATTAAAAAAATGTTGAGCCATTGGAGCTGCTACAATGAAGCTTTCTTAGCCTTTATTAAAGTCCAATGTTGTGTTGTAATTGTTGCAACCACATTGTGACAAATCTGTGAATTACTAAGGCAATAATGGACTGAGTTCATGAGGATTGAAAGCATTTTATCTGGACAAAATCTCAGCAAGAAGCCGATGAATAAACTGAAGTGCCAAAATGAGAAGGAAGTGTACTGTTGGCATATCAGATCAAAGGCTGCACAGATCAGATCAAGTTACGCGCACATCAGATCAAAGGCTGCACAGACAAGTTACGCGCACATCAGATCAAAGGCTGCACAGATCAGATCAAGTTACGCGCACATCAGATCAAAGGCTGCACAGATCAGATCAAGTTACGCGCACATCAGATCAAAGGCTGCACAGACAAGTTACGCGCACATCAGATCAAAGGCCACACAGATCAGATCACATGCAGCACAGATCAGATCAAAGGAAGTGAAGATCAGATCAAGTGCAGTGCGCATCAGATCAAAGGATACACACATCAGATCACATGCAGCACAGATCAGATCAACGGAAGTAAAGATCAGATCAAATTCTCAAGGGATTGCTCAGCAGCTTGGTTTCACAGAAGCAAGGCAAGTCAGCAACAAAACATATTTGCAGCAGAAGAGAACAACTGAAGGCTGGAGAGCTAGAGCAGAAATACAAAAGAATCAAGCAGTGCCCGATCAGAAGAACTGAAGAACTGCAGGAGCTACATGGATGGTTCTGAGTTGCTGGACTGAACGTTGTGACACGAAGGCTAACATCAGATCAACTGCAAGCTAACATCAGATCAACCGGAGGCTAACATCAGATCAACTGCAAGCTAACATCAGATCAACCGAAGGCTAACATCAGATCAACTGCAGGCTAACATCAGATCAACCGAAGGCTAACATCAGATCAACTGCAAGCTAACAGATCAACCGAAGCGTGACATCAGATCAAAAGCCGCGCACATCAGATCAGCTATAAGCTAAGATCAGATCACTTCTGCTGTTTCAAAATGTCTTGGTCAAGCTACTTGAGAAATATGAAGGAGTACAGTCAACAATATGACATGGCAAGCAAGTTGCAACTTAAAAAGGTTGAAAATGGATTATATGAATCTTGAGCCGCCTTCCGTGTAAGATATGCTGACACACCGCACGTAGGGCACAGTTTTTCTTCTGGGAAAAGAAACGGGCAGATGAGTAGGTGTGGTAGGCACAACAACTGTAGAATGCAGGATAAACAAAAGGGAGGAAAAACCCTAAAAAGGCAGAAGGCACAAGAAGAAAGAGAGAGAGAAATGAGCGACAGCAGAGAGGCATGCTGAACTGAACAAAACCGAGAAAAGGGAGAAGCAAAAAGAGTGAGAGCTGCAAATAGATGATATGAAAAATACAAGAGAGAAAGAAACAGTCTGCTGCACAAGGAGAAGCTGAAGCATTGGAGAGGCAGAAGTCAAGGAGAAGAAGAAGCTGAGGAGGAGCAGAATCGGGAGAACTGACCCTGAGATTGCAGCTTCAGGTGGTAAGCCTAGAACACTATCAAACGTCTTTCATTAAGTGATTTTGAAAGATATTTGTGTAGAAAAGGCAGTACAATAGAGATTTATATGTTGTTGTTTTAGTTGATGAACCTGTAGAGGTAGTGAACCTCAATGTGTTGAGCAGTGAGCTCTTGTTTATGTTGCTTATGGTCAGTGAGGCCAGAGCTGAAGGATTCTGTGATAGTGAAGATTGACAGGAGTGAATCTGTCCGTGGATGTAGATCATTTGATCGAACCACGTAAAAATCCCCCGTGCACATTTACTGCTTTGAGTGTGTCTTGACTGGTGTGGTGTTATCAAACTGTAAGCTTGAACAGGAGTGTCATGGTTGTGTAAGTAAACCCTCCTTGAGTGATTGAATTGATCTGATGTCTTCCTTGGTTGATCTGATGTCTTCCTTGGTTGATCTGATCTGCCAACAGTCCATCTAAGCCAAAACGTGAGTTCAACAATAAGCTCTAACTGAGCTAACATTTGAGAGGGAATACTTTAGTTGAAAAAAAAAATTGATAGAGTGTTGATTCACCCCCCCTCTCAACACTTGACACGATCCAACAATTGGTATCAGAGCTAGGTTTGCTTTTGTCAAGTGATTGTTGAAACTTAGAACCAGCAGTAGAAATGGAGAATCAAGCAACTACTGTTAAGGGAGTTCCTTATTTCAGTGGCCAAAATTTCCAGTTATGGAAAAAGAGAATGAGTGCTTATCTCTTAGCACAAGGCCTACAAGTACAAAGAGTAGTCTTGCATGGATTTACACCAACCGTAGATGAGGAGAATCCTACAGCTGCAGAAATTAGAAACTTAGAAGCTGATGGAAAGGCAAGGAATGCTCTATATGCAGCTCTGTCAGAAAAAGAGAACTTTAAAGTTATAGACTGTGTTACTGCTCATGAAATATGGATTAAACTGATTAATATTCATGAGGGAGACATCAAGGTTAAGGAGGCAAAATTGCAGGTTCTTAGAAGTAAGTTTGAAGGTCTTAAGATGGGAGAAGGTGAAAACATTGAGGACTTTCTAAACAGAGTTGTTGAATTAGTTAGCTCAATGAGGGGTCTGGGTGAGAGTGTTGGAGATTCCAATATAGTTAAAAAGGTTCTTAGATCCCTACCAGCAAGATATGATTCTAAGGTCTCTGCTATAGAGGAGAGGGACCTAGATAAAGTGACATTAGATGAGCTACAAAGCACCCTTGTGGCATATGAAATGAGGATTTCAAATTCAAAGGAGGAGACGTCAAAGGCAGTCAAGGAGATAGCATTTAAAGCAAAACACTCAAGGAAGCTAAAGGAGGAAAGCAGTGAAGGTGAAGCAGCAGACAGTGATCTTGAAAGAATGATGGTGCTGATTTCAAGGAGTTTCAGAGGCCAGACTGGAAAGTACAAGGGAAAGTTGCCCTTAAAATGCTTCAATTGTGGCAAAATAGGCCACTTTGCAAGCAAGTGCTTCATGAAGAACAAGAGAATAGAAGATGAGGAAGCTGACAAGCCATCAGACAGGTGGCCTGAGCAGAAAGGAAAGAAGAAGATGAGCTTCAAATCAAGAAAAGGGAAAGCTTACAGAAAACGGAGCTACCTGAGCAAGAAGAAAAATGATAGCTCTGAGGAGGATGAAGAGACTGATGTCTCAGACAGTGAAGATGAATCTGAAGCTGAAGAGGAGACTCTCATGGTGATGAAATCTTCAACTGTTTCATTGAAGGAGGATGCTGAACTAGAGAACCAATCAGCTGATGATGAAGAAGTGGATCTAGAGGAAGAACTGGAGTTTGCATACAACAAGATAGAGGAGCAGAAGAGATTGCACAAGAAGACAATGAAGACAATGAAGGAGATGGAAAAGGTCATCTTGAGCAGTCAAGAAGAAAACTCAATACTGGAGAATAGAGTAACTGAATTGGAGCAGGAACTGATTCTCATGCAAAATGAAGCTGAGGTTCACAAAAATTGTACAAGAGAAAAGATGGAACTTCAAAAGACATGTGAAACCTTGGTAGAAAAGCTAGATGCCACCACTGCCGAACTAGAGGATGCAACAAGAAAGATAGAAGATCTGCTGTCTCAACAAACTGTGTTCAAAGCTGAAGAAATGACTGATGGAACTACTGTAGAATCAAAATTGAAAGGAAAGCTGGAGTTTCAGTCAAGCAAAACTGAGCCTGGTGAATTCTCAAGGAGCAAAGAAGTGGCTGCAAAAACTGAAGAAGCCACAAGGAAGTTAGATGAGTGCCTCAGCAAGCAGAGATCTTATTCAGAAGGGAAGAAAGGTCTTGGTTATGAAGGAGATCAAAAATTAGAAGGACAACCGGCTGCAACAACCAAGAAGACTGTTACCTTTGTCAAAGAAGGTTCAATTTGTGTTGCTGGTGTAAAGGCAGGAACTAGCTTTGTTGATGCTAAGAAGATGGAAATTTCTAATGGATCAAGAAAGTCTACTGAGCAAAATGAAAGACTGCACGAGCTGAGGGGGAGACAATCTATGTATCAAAGAAGCTTGCTCAAAAGTAGAAGGCTGATTGCTGGAGTATGTTTCGCCTGTGGAGAATCAGGTCACTATGCAGCAAATTGCTGGAGGAAGGCATTCTGGAGATTTGGAGGAAGAACAATGCAGTCAAGAGGATGGAATAGAAAAGAGGATTATCATCAAAGAAGCCTAAGTACTTCAAGAAGGATCCCTGAAGCTGAAATCAGAAAAGGCCATATCATGCAACCTGGAGAAGTGTATCAGAAATTGAATGTCTGGTGCAGATGCAGATTGCCAAATAAGAGAAGCAAGTGGTCTGAAGGAGTGAATAGCAGGAGAGCCCAGCCACTGCAACAAGCTACAAATAGAAGAAACTTTGCAGCAGGAACAAGAAGAAACCAAGCAGATTACACAAGAAGAAATCAGTCTCTAATGCAGCCACTTAATCTGAGAAACAGATTTCAAATTTTTGAAGGGTTAGAAGAGAATGATCACTGGAGCTGCAGCAGGAGCAATCAGAGATTGAATGAACAGCAAGGCATACCAGCAGCAAGAAAAATTTGGAGGAAGAAGCACAGATTTGAAGAAGCTTGCATTGCTGAAGTTGCACTGAAAACAAAAGCTAAGGAAGCCCAATGGATCATTGACAGTGGGTGCACAAGCCATATGACTGGAGACAAAACTCTACTGAGAAACACAAAAGAAGTTGAAAGAGGGTTTGTCAAGTTTGCAGATAAGAGTGGGTTAAAGATCAAGGCTGTTGGAGAAGCCACCATTGGATCAGAAAAGTTCAAATCTAAGGAGGTGCTGTTTGTAGAAGGGCTGAAGTACAACTTGCTGAGTGTAAGACAACTGTGTGACAATGGTTTCAAAGTAGATTTCTCAAAAAATGGCTGTTTCATCAAAGACTGCAAGACTGGAGAAATCATGGCCAAAGGAATAAGAGACAACAAGGATTTATACCTCATAGATGTGAAGGAAAAGTTGTGTATGCTAAGCAAAATGGATGAAAATACTCTTTGGCATTGCAGGCTTGGACATTTAAATCAAAAGAGCATGAGAAGCCTGGTGAAGTGCAATGCAGTGTTAAACCTCCCTGTACTAAAGAGGGACAACAGCACTTGTGACTCATGCCAAAAAGGGAAATTTGCAAAGCTTTCTCACAAGTCCAAGGAGCATAGAACCTCTAAGCCATTGGAGCTAGTTCACACTGATGTATGTGGACCAATGAAAAGAAAAGGAACAGGTAAAGAGATGTATTTCATTCTTTTTGTGGATGACTTCACTAGGATGATGTGCATCATGCACATGAAGCAAAAGAGTGAAGCCTTCAACTGCTTCAAAAGATTTCAAAAACTGGCAGAAAACCAGCTTGGAAGGAAGATCAAAGTTTTGAGATCAGATAATGGAGGAGAGTTTACCTCGCAGGAATTTGAAGAATACTTGGAGGAAATGGGAATCAAACATCAAGTCTCAAGTCCTCACACTCCCCAGCAAAATGGAGTTGTAGAGAGGAAAAATAGAAGTGTGATTGAGATGGCAAGAACCATGCTGTTGGAGCACAATACTCCAAAGCACTTCTGGAAGGAAGCCACAATGGCAGCTGTGCATGTACAAAATAGAACCATGTTGAGGCCAAACACTGAAAAGACACCATATGAACTTTGGTATGGTCACAAGCCAAATGTGAAGTACTTTAGAGTTTTTGGCAGCAAATGCTTCATCAAGAACAAGGAGCAAAGCCTTGGAAAATTTGAAGAGAGGGCTGATGAGGGCATTTTCCTTGGTTACTCAAATAAGAGCAAGGCTTACAAGGTTTATAACAAGAGGCTGGATAAGATTATGGAAAGCTATGATGTGAAAGTGGTTGAGGAAGTCAAGATGAAATCCACTGATCCTGAAAATTTTCTGGATCACTTAGATGACTTAGAGAGCCAAGATGAGGCAGACCTGGAGCTGAAATCAGCTACTGAGGAGACTGATGCAGAAGGATCAGAGACAGAAGTTACAGAAGGCCAGGAAAGAGCAAAAAGGAAGTACAACAAGAGAATTGACAAGATGCCTATCATTGGAGACCCCAAAGCTCCAGTAAGAACAAGAGGGCAACTGAAAAGTATGGTTGCAACTGCCCTACTGTCTCAAGTTGAGCCAAGGTCAATAGAGGAAGCCCTGGAGGACCAGTCATGGCTGCAAGCCATGAATGAAGAGCTGGACCAAATTGAGAAAAACCAAACTTGGGAGCTCGTGGATAGGCCAGCAAACAAAAATGTGATAGGCACAAAATGGGTGTTCAGGAACAAGTTGAATGAGGAAGGAAAGGTTGTAAAGAATAAGGCAAGGCTTGTGTGCAAAGGATACTCTCAAATTGAAGGAGTAGATGTGGATGAAACCTTTGCCCCAGTAGCAAGGCTTGAAGCCATAAGAATGTTTTTGGCAGTGGCTTCAGCAAGGAGTTACAAGGTCTTCCAAATGGATGTTAAATCTGCCTTCTTGAATAGAAATCTGGAAGAAGAAGTGTACATTGAGCAACCGGATGGTTTTCTAGTTTGTGAAGATGAAAACAAGGTGTGCAGGCTTAAAAAGGCACTGTATGGATTAAAACAAGCCCCAAGAGCATGGTACTCAAGGCTGGACAGTTACCTGAAGAATCTGAATTTCAGAAAAAGTTGCATAAATAGCAATCTATATGTCCTTGATGGAAAGGGTGGACAGTTAATGGCCATAGTCTATGTTGATGACATAATATTTGGAGGAAATAAGGAGCAGCTGTGCCATGAATTTGCTAGAAAGATGCAAGAAGAGTTTGAAATGTCCATGATAGGAGAGCTATCATTTTTCCTTGGACTACAGATTCATCAAAAAGCAACTGGAATTTTTATCTCTCAAACCAAGTATACCAAAGAAGTGCTGAAGAAATTTGGTATGACTGATGCTAAGCCAGTGTCTACACCCATGGCAACTAACTGCAAGCTGAGCAAGGATGAAAAAGGAGCTGAAGCTGATCAAAGTCTATACAGAAGCATGATAGGAAGATTATTGTACTTAACAGCAACAAGGCCTGATATTACCTTTGTTGTCTGCCAAGCTGCTAGATACCAGGCAAATCCAAAGAGTTCTCATATGATTGCATTAAAGAGGGTGCTAAGATACTTGCAAGGGACAGTAGATTATGGTCTGTGGTATGCAAGGAAAGGAAGCTTGGGATTAAGAAGCTTCACTGATGCTGATTGGGCAGGAAATGTTGATGACAGGAGATCCACTTCAGGAGGAGTATTCTTTCTTGGAAATAGATGTGTGAGCTGGTTAAGCAAGAAGCAAGAAAGTATAGCCTTAAGCACTGCTGAAGCTGAGTACATAGCAGCAACCAAGGCATGCACTCAAGCTATATGGATGAGATCTGAACTGCAAAATCTTAAAGAAGAAGTTCCCTTGCCACTGATAATTCTTTGTGACAACAAAAGTGCCATTGATTTGTCAAAGAATTCAGTCCAGCACTCGAGAGCCAAACATATAGAAATCAAGTATCACTTCATAAAGGACAAGGTTGAGAAAGGAGAAATTATGCTAGAGTATGTTCCCACAGCTAAACAAATAGCTGATGTAATGACAAAGCCTCTTCCAGCCGAGGTGTTTGAAACTTTGAGGATGCAAATGGGAGTGCAGTCCTCCTTCTCTTGCTGAATCAGTTGAGCATCCCCAAATCCCTTTGAAATTGGTTGTCAAAGGGGGAGAGATAGCCGCAGCAGCCGGCCAGACGCAGCAGTATTGTCCTTGGGAGATAAGGACGATTGGAAAAGCTCTATGCAGGGGGAGCTTACTATGTAGAAGAATAAGGTTCAGGGGGAATAAGGTTCAGGGGGAGCTGGTTCAGGGGGAATAAGGTTCAGGGGGAGCTTAGCACTGAGTTGACTGATTGGCTGCAAATGTGGTTGCCAACAATTCCAAAGGGGGAGATTGTTGAGCCATTGGAGCTGCTACAATGAAGCTTTCTTAGCCTTTATTAAAGTCCAATGTTGTGTTGTAATTGTTGCAACCACATTGTGACAAATCTGTGAATTACTAAGGCAATAATGGACTGAGTTCATGAGGATTGAAAGCATTTTATCTGGACAAAATCTCAGCAAGAAGCCGATGAATAAACTGAAGTGCCAAAATGAGAAGGAAGTGTACTGTTGGCATATCAGATCAAAGGCTGCACAGATCAGATCAAGTTACGCGCACATCAGATCAAAGGCTGCACAGACAAGTTACGCGCACATCAGATCAAAGGCTGCACAGATCAGATCAAGTTACGCGCACATCAGATCAAAGGCTGCACAGATCAGATCAAGTTACGCGCACATCAGATCAAAGGCTGCACAGACAAGTTACGCGCACATCAGATCAAAGGCCACACAGATCAGATCACATGCAGCACAGATCAGATCAAAGGAAGTGAAGATCAGATCAAGTGCAGTGCGCATCAGATCAAAGGATACACACATCAGATCACATGCAGCACAGATCAGATCAACGGAAGTAAAGATCAGATCAAATTCTCAAGGGATTGCTCAGCAGCTTGGTTTCACAGAAGCAAGGCAAGTCAGCAACAAAACATATTTGCAGCAGAAGAGAACAACTGAAGGCTGGAGAGCTAGAGCAGAAATACAAAAGAATCAAGCAGTGCCCGATCAGAAGAACTGAAGAACTGCAGGAGCTACATGGATGGTTCTGAGTTGCTGGACTGAACGTTGTGACACGAAGGCTAACATCAGATCAACTGCAAGCTAACATCAGATCAACCGGAGGCTAACATCAGATCAACTGCAAGCTAACATCAGATCAACCGAAGGCTAACATCAGATCAACTGCAGGCTAACATCAGATCAACCGAAGGCTAACATCAGATCAACTGCAAGCTAACAGATCAACCGAAGCGTGACATCAGATCAAAAGCCGCGCACATCAGATCAGCTATAAGCTAAGATCATATCACTTCTGCTGTTTCAAAATGTCTTGGTCAAGCTACTTGAGAAATATGAAGGAGTACAGTCAACAATATGACATGGCAAGCAAGTTGCAACTTAAAAAGGTTGAAAATGGATTATATGAATCTTGAGCCGCCTTCCGTGTAAGATATGCTGACACACCGCACGTAGGGCACAGTTTTTCTTCTGGGAAAAGAAACGGGCAGATGAGTAGGTGTGGTAGGCACAACAACTGTAGAATGCAGGATAAACAAAAGGGAGGAAAAACCCTAAAAAGGCAGAAGGCACAAGAAGAAAGAGAGAGAGAAATGAGCGACAGCAGAGAGGCATGCTGAACTGAACAAAACCGAGAAAAGGGAGAAGCAAAAAGAGTGAGAGCTGCAAATAGATGATATGAAAAATACAAGAGAGAAAGAAACAGTCTGCTGCACAAGGAGAAGCTGAAGCATTGGAGAGGCAGAAGTCAAGGAGAAGAAGAAGCTGAGGAGGAGCAGAATCGGGAGAACTGACCCTGAGATTGCAGCTTCAGGTGGTAAGCCTAGAACACTATCAAACGTCTTTCATTAAGTGATTTTGAAAGATATTTGTGTAGAAAAGGCAGTACAATAGAGATTTATATGTTGTTGTTTTAGTTGATGAACCTGTAGAGGTAGTGAACCTCAATGTGTTGAGCAGTGAGCTCTTGTTTATGTTGCTTATGGTCAGTGAGGCCAGAGCTGAAGGATTCTGTGATAGTGAAGATTGACAGGAGTGAATCTGTCCGTGGATGTAGATCATTTGATCGAACCACGTAAAAATCCCCCGTGCACATTTACTGCTTTGAGTGTGTCTTGACTGGTGTGGTGTTATCAAACTGTAAGCTTGAACAGGAGTGTCATGGTTGTGTAAGTAAACCCTCCTTGAGTGATTGAATTGATCTGATGTCTTCCTTGGTTGATCTGATGTCTTCCTTGGTTGATCTGATCTGCCAACAGTCCATCTAAGCCAAAACGTGAGTTCAACAATAAGCTCTAACTGAGCTAACATTTGAGAGGGAATACTTTAGTTGAAAAAAAAAATTGATAGAGTGTTGATTCACCCCCCCTCTCAACACTTGACACGATCCAACAAAAAAAATATTGAATTGTTTAGAAAAAAAAAATGGACGAAAATAAGTCTCAATGAAGAAGACAAAAAAATTAAATAAAAATAGCCAAAAATAACAAAAGAAAGGAAGGTACTGTAGCGCGTACTGTAACGCGTTACTGTAGCGCGCTACTGTAGCGGGTAGGAGTAAAATTGAATGGTGGTCCTATAGGACCACCATATAAATTACCGTTTTTGATGTATATATTAGAACGAATATGTTTTCTAATTTTATTAAGGTTAAAATAATTATTAAATATGTTATTATTAGTGCTGGAGGCCCGTGCAATGCACGGGATGCTATAGGAACTACATAAATCATTTCCGTGCATTATACGTGGTTCTAAAATATTTACGGTAAAAATAATTTATTTATTACTATTATTTTTTTAAAGTATAATATTTTATATGAATTTTAAATTGGTATGATTGTTTTAGAAATAATTTGTATACAAATATTTATTAAATTATAATATTAATAATTTATTTAAGAATTTTATTACTATAAATATTTTATATAATTCAGATAATGTTAATCACATTTTAATATAAAAAGGTAATATGAAAATTAATTCTAACTAAATATTATAAAAATATTTTAAAATTTTAGATTTATTTTATTTCATTCATCTATGTATAACTGTTTTCATAATAATATTATTTATTAAATTAAATATAACAAATTTTAAAAATTTTAATTATGTTATTAAAATAATAAGTTAAAATTCATTAAAATTAGTGTATCACGACACCATTCGTTTAAAGATACTGATAATAAATTTAAGAAAGTAAAGTATATAATTGGTTGCTGATGTTCTTTCTGTCTTCCCTGCTGCTGAGGTTTCTAGCAAATTATATAGTACCCCTAGGGTATATAGCTTTATGTCCCTATTTGTTTTTCAGCTAAATTTTTCATAATTTTAATATTTTTTGAAAACTTTTATCAAGATTCTTTCACTCTCCACTTGTTGTTTTGTGTTGCACAAACTCTTTCATAATTATGGTTAATCTTTATTAATTGAAAGATAATTATATTACCTAAATTTAATATTCTTGCATTAAATAAGGGAAACATAAATATGTTAAAGATTTTGTTCTATATTTAATATATCAATCAATATATTATAACTATATCAACTTTCTTTTATTAAAAGATGCTTATAGTGTTCATTGATTTTGAAACACTGAACCCTAATATTTTTTATAAAAAATAAACTCTAGCCTTTACGTTTAAAACCTATACCCTAACCCCTTTGATTAAATCTAAACCCTAACCTTTAAATAACTAAACCCTACTCCCTAATTCCTAAATCCTAACCCCTAAAACCCTAAACCCTAAATCCTAAACTTCAAAAGGTTAGGGTTCAATTATTTATCAAATATGTTAGGGTTTAGTTATTCATCAAATGAGTTTGGTGTTTAGTTATTATATAAATGGGTATGGTTCGGTTATCCATCAGATGGGTTAGGGTTTAGTTATTATATAAATTGTTAGGTTTCGGTTATTCATCAAACAGATTAGGGTTTAGATATTATATAAAAGGTTAGGGTTTAATCATTCATTAAATGGGTTATTCATCAAATGAGTTAGAGTTTAGATATTATATAAAAGGTTAGGGTTTAATCATTCATTAAATGGGTTAGGGGGTAGTTATTATATAAAAGGTTAGGGTTCAGTTATTTATCAAATGGGTTACGGGGTTTAGTTATTATATATAAGGTTAGGGTTCAGGTATTCATCAAATGGATTAGGGTTTAGTTATTATGTTAATGGTTAGGGTTCGGTTATTCATCAAATGAGTTAGGCGTTTTCATCAAAATGGGTTAGGAGTTAGTTATTAGATAAAAGGTTAGGGTTCAGTTATTCATCAAATGGATTAGGGTTTAGTTATTATATATAAGGTTAGGGTTTGGTTATTCATTAAATGGTTAGGGTTAGGGGTTTTCGTCAAATAGGTTAGGGTTTAGTTATTATATAAAATGTTAGGGTTCAGTTTTTCCTCAAATGAGTTAGGGGTTTAGTTATTATATACAATATTAGGGTTCAATTATTTATTAAATGGGTTAGGGGTTTAGTTATTATATAAATGGGTAGGGTTAAGTTATTCATCAAATGGGTTAGGTTTAGTTATTATATTAATGGTTAGGGTTCGGTTATTCTTCAAATGGGTCAGGGGTGGTTTTCATCAAATGGGTTAGGGTTTAGTTATTATATAAAATGTTAGGATTCAGTTATTCATCAAATAATTTAGGGTATAGTTATTTATAAAAGTATTAGGGTTTATATTTTAATAGTGTTAGACTTAAGTGTTTCAATCTTCTTTTAATAATAACAAAACAAATATGTGAAACTAATAATTTCTTAAATTGTCTAAAATTATTTTTTGTAGAAAGTGCAAAATTTTCAAATTGATACATTCATTTTCAAATGAACATAACTTTCTTTTCACTTAGCCAAAAATTAAGATTTTGGATGTTTTGAAAACCTCTTTCAATTATCTAAAAAATGGTGTGTAATAGTCAATGTGAAATTCAAATGGAATTTTGGTGAAAATAGACAAAAACAAAATTATGTCACTGCAATGCCACAGTTCAGTACATTAGATGTAACTTGAGATACAAAAGTCCAAATCAATTGATTTTAACGTCCTTGGAAAGCTAAGAGAAAGATATACAACATTTATTTATGACATAAAAGTCAAAAGCAGCTGAAAAAAGTCAAAAAATTTGAAGGAAGTTCAGACTATGTCAAATCATCTGTGGAGCCAAAATTCAAGTGTTTGAATTGGAGCCCAAATTTGCCTATAAATAGAGACCATGGGTGAAGACATTCAAAATACACAATCTATCAAGCCATTCTTATTATTGTCAAAATTCTATCAAGTTTTCAAGTGCTCATTTTCAAATTTTACTTTCAAGTTATAGTTATTTTTCAAAGTGTTCTAGTTATTTTTCAAAGTGTCAATCTTATAATAGAACCTTGTCACTTGTAAGCCATAAACAGTTCACACACAAAAAGGTTTTATTGTTCTTGAAAGTAAGAGGTTGCAAGTCAAGAACAATTTAGAGGGTAAGTAGTGAAAAACCTCTTAGTAGAGTTACTAAGTTGTTCTTGAGAGATTTGTAAAGGTTTGAATTCCACCTTAAGGAATTTTTTTTTTTTTGAAAAAGAAATAGGAAGGTCCTCAACTTTAGAAGTTGGGGAGTGGATGTAGAGCTTGTAAGCGGGTTACAAGGTTGAACCACTTTAAAAATCTTGTCTCTTTCATTGCATTGCATTTTGCATTCATACTCTCTCTTCTACATTTCTTGCATCATAAAACATCACCATTAGAGTTGCTCAATTCAAGTATTACATCTTTAATCTTAAGATTTTATTTAAGACTTGTCCTTATTTCAAGTCTTACTTTCTTTAGTTAAGTATTTACTTTATTTTAGACTTGTCCTTAATCAAGTCTAGACTTATCCTTATCAAGTCAAGGACTTGGCCTTAATCAAGTCAATGCTTGAGCTTTATTTTAAATTATTCAATTTCAAGACTTGTCCATTTCAAGTCAAAGACTTGTCCTTAACCAAGTCAATACTTGAGCTTTATTTTAAATTATTCAATTTCAAGACTTGTCCCTTTCAAGTCACATACTTGACCTTTATTTTAATTTGATTATTATATATTGTGAACTAACAATTTCTTATTTCCTTGTATACTTTTATATTGTTGACTAATCTTATTATTCTTGTTTTCATCTTATTTTAATTTAGACTTATTTGTTATTTGTTTCATACACATAGATAGTCATTGTTTATTTTAAAAAGAAATTATTTTAAGATTTGCTCATTTTTAAATAAATTTTTTAAACAACCTAATTCACCCCCTCTTAGGTTGTGTTGTTAGTTTTCATTTGGTATCAGAGCGAAACTCTTAAACTATTTTGGATTCACTTCCTAGAGCTAAAAGATCCATCTAATGGCAAATCTTGGAAGCCCTTTTTGTGAAGGAAATTCGACCACTAGGCCTCCTCTATTTAAAGGTGTCAATTTTGGTGAATGGAAGAAAAGAATGGAAACTTTTTTTAAAATGGATTATGATTTATGGTTAATTGTAGATGAAGGTCCATTTATCCCCATGACTAGTGATAATTTAGGTGCATCTAGGCCTAAAACTAGAAATGAGTTATATGAAATTTGATAAGAAAAATTGAAGTTTAAATGCAAAGGCTCTTTATATCATGTATAATGCACTAGACTTGCAAGAATCATCTAGAGTTAAGGGTGCTAAAGATGCGCATGAGATATGGGTAAAATTACAAGAATTTCATGAAGGGTCTATAAGCATAAAAGAAGAAAGAAAATCAATTTTAGTGTCACAATATGAGTCCTTTAAAATGACTAGTAATGAGTTTCTTGATGACATGTCTCTTAGGTTTAATAGTCTAATTAAAGACTTGGAAGATTTAGGTAAAGTGTATCCGCAAAGTGAAATTAATAAAAAAATATTAAGTGGATTAAAGAAAGATTATGAAACTAAAGCAATAGCCATAGAAACATCTAAAGACCTTAACACTTTATCTTTGGATGCATTAATGTCTATGTTAAAAGTTCATGATATGAGAAATAAGGGAGATGAGAATGTTAAAAATTCTTAACCAATTGCACTTAAGGATAATAAAAATGAAAGTGAATTAGAAGATGATAGTGATGATGAAATAGGAGAAGAAGAATTGAATTTGCTCACTAGGCACTTTAGGAAAATCTTCAAGAAAGGAAACTTTAGGAGAAAGTCTAAGGGTGAACCACCTAAGTGCTATGGTTGTCAACAACCGGGTCATTTTCTTGTAGATTGTCCAAAAAATAAGAAGGAGCTCTCGAACAAGAAAAAAGGTAAAATACTTGTTGCCGAAAATTGAGATCAAACCAACTCCGATGATGAAGATTCCAATGGAGAAGAAGAAGCTCAAATTGCTTTTATGGCTCATCTTGAGGTAACAAATTCTACTCTTTTAAGTGATGATGAAAATGAAATCGAAGCATGTTCTCTACTTGATCTTGATGATAAAATGTTTGTAAAATATTTAGAAAGTCTTGCATCTCACTTAGAAAAGGCCAAGAAGAGGAATGTATGTTTTAAGTCAAAAGTAGATGCTCTAGAAAAGGAAAATATTTTGCATGTTGAAAATTTAAAAATTAAAGATAATGAAATTATTGAACTGAAGAATGAAAAAAAAATTTTGATTGAAGAAAAATTATCTTTTAATGAAAAGGTGAAATTAGAACATAAAGAACTTAAGTGTAGAATTTAAGATTTCAGTAATAGTCTTGCAAAATTTACCTAAGGGAGAGATAATTTAGAAAAATTATTGGGTAAACAAAAAGTTTATGATGATAAAAGTGGATTAGGATATTCACATTCAAATACACAATCATCCACTAGCAAAACACCAAAATTTCATGCTTGGAAATATAATGAAAAATACGTTTCAAATGTTTCTACTCCATCTTATGGATTTTATGCCTCACCTCATTTTTCATTTATGCAACAAAAGGATCCTCATTCATTTAGACCTTATAATTCATCTAGAATGCATGAAAGGACAAGAAATAATTATTATATGAAATATGCTACTTACAAAATCCCTAGTTCTTCTAACTTTCATTTAACTTGTAACTATTGTGGAGTTTTTAGCCATGTCTCTCCTAGATGTTTTTCTAGAATTGATGTAGAAAATGGCATAAAAGAATGGAGAATTAAAAAATCCCCTAACCTACAAGGACCCAATTAAAATTGGGGACCAATGAGTTTTTTTTATCTTTGTAGGAAAGAAAAAGTTTGAAAAAAATGAAATGGTACTTGGATAGTGGATGCTCAAGGCACATGACCGGTGATAAACATCTACTAAAGGGAATCAAAACTTGTGTGAAGGGAAATGTGACTTTTGGTGATGATACAAAAGGCAAAATTATTGGTATAGGTAACATTTCATCTAAACATAGTGATATAATTGAAAATGTGTTCTTGATTGATAATTTGAAATTCAATTTGATTAGCATAATTCAAATTTGTGATAAAAATTTAGGAGTGAATTTTAGAAAAAAAATGCATGTTATATTGTTGATCCTACAAATGATAATATTATTTGTACCGGTAGTAGATATAAAAATATTTATTTGTTAAATATTGAAGATTTGATGGATCAAAGTGATCATTGCTTGAATGTATTAGTTGATAATACATGGTTGTGGCATAGAAGACTTGCTCATATTAGTATGGATTATTTGAATGAACTTTCATCAAAAAAATTGGTAAAAGGGTTGCCTAAAACCAAATATGTGAAAGATAGAATATGTGATGCATGCCAATATGGAAAACATATTAAATCATCTTTTATAACTAAAAATTGTGTTTCAACTTCTAAACCTCTTGAACTTATTCACATGGACTTGTTTGGTCCTACCCAACAAATTAGTATGGGTGGTAAAAGGTATGCCTATGTTTTAGTTGATGATTTTTCAAGATTTACTTGGGTGTTATTTCTTGCAAACAAAAGTGATGCTTTCAATGAATTTCAAAAATTAGCTAAGAAATTTCAAAATGAACTTAATTTGAAAATTGTAAAACTAAAGAGTGATAATGGTACGGAATTTTTAAATGAAAGTTTTAATGATTTTTGTGAATTTGGAACTATTCAAAATTATTCTGTAACTAAGTCACCTCAACAAAATGGAGCAGTTGAAAGAAAAAAATAGGACACTTCAAGAAATGGCTAGAACCATGATTAGTGAAAATAATTTACCTAAATATTTTTGGCGGAAGCCGTTAATACCGCTTGTTATGTGCTAAATAGAGCTTTAATTAGACCTATTTTGAAAAAGACCCTTATGAGTTAGTTTATGGTAGACCTCCCAATATTGCATATTTTAAAGTGTTTGGTTGTAAATGTTTTATTTTAAATGTTAAAGATAACTTGGGAAAATTTGATAAGAAATCGGATATGAAGGAATTTTCTTAGGCTATTATTCATCTATTCGAAAAGCATATAGAGTTTTTAATAAAAGGACACTAGTAGTTGAAGAAGCACTTCATGTGAAATTTGATGAGAATTTAGTGGGGATTAATGAAGTAAGAAAAGAAGAAGAAGAAGAAACTATTGTAATTGACAATGAGCCCACTAAAAAGGTAGAAATTTCTTGTGAAACTAGCAATGTGAATGAAAAGACAATTAGAGTTGAAAATAAAATGAGTGATCTTTCTAAGGATTATAAATTTGTAAAGAGTCATCCACAAGATTTAATAATTGGTGATCCATCTAAAGGAGTTAAAACTAGATCTACGGTATTTGATAGTCAATTTTCTTTACTTTCTTCAATTGAACCCAAGCATGTTAAAGAAGCCTTAAATGATGAATTTTGGATAATTTCCATGCAAGAAGAATTAAATCAATTTGAAAGAAGTAAAGTATGGATTTTAGTTGAGAGACCAAATGATTATCCTGCAATTGGAACGAAATGGGTTTTTAGAAATAAACTAAATGAAAAGGGTGAAGTGGTTAGAAATAAAGCTAGATTAGTTGCCCAAGGTTATAAACAAGAGGAAGGAATTGATTATGATGAAAAATTTGCCCCGGTTGCTAGATTAGAATCTATTAGAATGTTACTTGCTTTTACTTGTTTTAAAGGTTTTAAATTATTTCAAATGGATGTTAAAAGTGCATTTTTAAATGGTTATTTGGAAGAAGAAGTTTATGTTGAACAACCACCCGGTTTTAAAAATGAAATATTTCCAAACCATGTGTATAAATTAATTAAAGCTTTGTATGATTTAAAACAAGCTCCTAGAGCTTGGTATGAAAGGCTTACCTCTTATCTAAGTGAAAATGGTTTAAAGAAAGGTCAAGTTGACACTACTTTGTTTACTAGAACTAATGATTATGGTGATTTGATTATTGTTCAAATTTATGTAGATGATATTATTTTTGGTTCTACCAATACTTCATTATGTGATGAATTTGCTTCAATTATGAAAAAAGAATTTGAAATGAGCATGATGGGTGAACTTAATTTCTTTTTAGGACTTCAAATTAGAAAAATGCATGAAGGTATTTTTATTTGTCAAGAAAAATATACTAGATAACTACTTAAACAATTTGGTATGGATGAATGTAAACCTATAGGTACTCCTATGTGCACATATACTAAGTTAGGAAAAGATGAAAATGGAAAAAATGTTGAAGAAAAAAGGTATAGAGGCATGATAGGTAGTCTTTTATACTTAACCGCTAGTAGACCCGATATCATGCATTCTGTGTGTTTATGTGCTAGATTTCAAGTTAATCCTAAAGAAAGTCATTTTGTGGCCTTGAAAAGAGTACTTTGATATTTAAAAGGAACTTTAGATTTTGGCCTTTTGTTTCCTAGAACAAATGATTTTGACTTAATTAGCTATACGGATGCGGATTATGGGGGATGTCAAGTAGAAAGAAGGAGTACTAGTGGCACATGTCAACTACTTGAGAAATGTCTAGTATCTTGGTTTAGTAAGAAACAACCTTCTATTTCACTCTCAACAGCGGAAGCGGAATACATGGCGGCAGGAAATTGTTGTGCTCAAATTATGTGGACGAAACACACTTTAATTGATTTTGGCCTCAATTTTGAAAATGTTCCCATTTTTTGTGATAATACTAGTGCTATAAATTTGACTAAATATCCTATTCAACACTCTAGGACAAAGCATATAGATATTAAACATCATTTCATTAGAGAACTTGTTCAAAATAGAGAAGTTCACTTGAATTATGTTAATACAAAAGACCAATTAGCAGATATTTTCACTAAAGCCTTACCTAAAGACCAATTTGAAATTTTAAGAAGCAAGTTGAATATTTGTGATTTTAATGATTTTTAATGCAAGCTTATGTGAACTTATTTGTGCATGACCTTATTTGATTACTTGTGCATGCAAACATGTGTATGGGAAGTGATGAATTCCAAAGTCAAATTATTGACTTATGATCCTATTACACATGTAAAATAATAATAATAACAATAAAATAAAATAAAACTTTGATTTTCCAATTTTTTTGTTTTCGTGTCTAACTTTTTATTGATGACAAAAAGGGGGAGAAGGAAAACTAGTTTTAAAATTTTATTGTCAAAGTAAGGGGGAGTTCACTTGTTATTTGTAGTTTTCATTTTAAAATATCATATTTGTTTTTTCATCATTAAAAATGGAGAGATTGTTAGATTTAAGTGTTTCAATCTTGTTTTAATAATAATAAAATAAATATGTGAAACTAACAATTTCTTAAATTGTCTAAAATTATTTTTTGTAGAAAGTGCAAAATTTTCAAATTGATACATTCATCTTCAAATGAGCATAAATTTTGTTTTATTCAGGAAAAAATTAAGATTTTGGATGTTTTGAAAACCTCTTTCAATTATCTAAAAAATGGTGTCTAATAGTAAATGTGAAATTCAAATGAAATTTTGGTGAAAATAGACAAAAACAAAACTATGTCACTCCAATGCCACAGTTCAGTAAATTAGATGTAACTTGAGATACAAAAGTCCGAATCAACTGATTTTAACATCCTTCGAAAGCTAAGAGAAAGATATACAACATTTATTTATGAAATAAAATTCAAAATCAGCTGAAAGAAGTCAAAAAATTTGAAGGAAGTTCAGACTATGTCAAATCATCTTTGGAGCCAAAATTCAAGTGTTTGAATTGGAGCCCAAATTTGCCTATAAATAGAGACCATGGGTGAAGACATTCAAAATACACAAGCTATCAAGCCATTATTATTATTGTCAAAATTCTCTCAAGTTTTCAAGTGGTCATTTTCAAATTTTACTTTCAAGTTCTAGTTATTTTTCAAAGTGTTCTAGTTATTTTTCAAAGTGTCAATCTTATATTAGAACCTTGTCACTTGTAAGCCATAAACACTTCACACACAAAAAGGTTTTATTGTTCTTGAAATCAAGAGGTTGCAAGTCAAAAACAATTTAGAGGGTGAGTAGTGAAAAACCTCTTAGTAGAGTTACTAAGTTGTTCTTGGGAGATTTGTGAAGGTTTGAATTCCACCTTAAGGAATTTTTGTTTTTTTCTTGAAAAAGAAATAGGAAGGTCCTCAACTTTAGAAGTTGGGGAGTGGATGTAGAGCTTGTAAGGGGGTTACAAGCTTGAACCACTTTAAAAATCTTGTCTCTTTAATTGCATTGCATTTTGTATTCATACTCTCTCTTCTACATTTCTTGCATCATAAAACATCACCATTAGAGTTGCTCAATTCAAGTATTACATCTTTAATCTTAAGATTTTATTTAAGACTTATCCTTATTTCAAGTCTAGCTTTCTTTAATTAAGTATTTACTTTATCTTAGACTTGTCCTTAATCAAGACTAGACTTGTCCTTAATCAAGACTAGACTTGTCCTTATCAAGTCAAGGACTTGGCCTTAATCAAGTCAATGCTTGAGCTTTATTTTAAATTATTCAATTTCAAGACTTGTCCATTTCAAGTCAAAGACTTGTCCTTAATCAAGTCAATACTTGAGCTTTATTTTAAATTATTCAATTTCAAGACTTGTCCGTTTCAGGTCACATACTTGACCTTTATTTTAATTTGATTATTATATATTGTGAACTAACAATTTCTTATTTCCTTGTATACTTTTATACTCTTGACTAATCTTATTATTCTTGTTTTCATCTTATTTGAATTTAGACTTATTTGTTATTTGTTTCATACACATAAATAGTCATTGTTTATTTTAAAAAGAAATTATTTTAAGATTTTCTCATTTTTAAGTAAATTTTTTAAACAACCTAATTCACTCCCCTATTAAGTTGTGTTGTTAGTTTTCAAATAGAAAAGGTTAAAGTTCAGTGATCCATCGAAAGGGTTAGGGTTCAGGTTTTTAATCAAAAATGTTAAGGTTAAGTGTTTCATCAAAAAAGTTAGGGTTCAATTTTATAAGTGAAAAAGTTAGGGTTCAGTGTTTCATAAAAAATGTTAGTGTTCAGTTTTTTAAGTGAAAAAGTTAAGGTTCAGTGTTTCATCAGAAAGGTAGGGTTCAGTTCTTAATAAAAAAGGTTATGGTTCAGTGTTTCATCAAAAAAGGTTAAGGTTCAATTCTTCATAAAAAAGGTTAGAGTTCAGTGTTTCATAAAAAAGGTTAGGGTTCAGTTTGTTATTTGAAAATGTTAGAGTTTAGACCTTTATAAAAAAAAGGTTAGGGTTCAATGTTTCATAAAAGAGGTTAGGGTTCAGTGTTTCATAAAAAAAGATTAGGGTTCAGTGTTTCATCAAAATGTTCTTTCATCAAAAGGTTAGTGTCAAAGAAAACGTTCTTTCATACCTATAAACCTTCTCAAGAAAAGTAGTATAGAAAATTTTTTTTAGAAGTCTCAAAGACCGCATGGAATCAAATCATATATATATTTATATATATATATATACTCCTCTGTTCATAGAATCCAACATCAACTTTTTCAATGTTCTTTCCCCTCATGCAGTCCTACAACATACACAAACACACAATTAGTACATGCTAAAGCCACTTTCATAATCCACGAAAATCCATATACAGATGACATTACACACCAGCAAATTAATTCCATCTCCAAAGGAAAGATTAACAAATAACACCCTTTATATCATTGTATAATAGTTCTCAAAGACTGCATAAAAAGGTTAGGGTTCAATATTTCATAAAAAATGTTAGAGTTTAGTTTTTAATTGTAAAGGTTAGGGTTCAGCATTTCATAAAAAAATGTTAGGTTTTAGATTTTTAATCGAAAAGATTAGGGTTCAGCGTTTCAACAAAAAGGTTAGAGTTCAGTTTTTTAATCGAAAAAAGGTTAGGGTTCAGCGTTTCATAAAAAATGTTAGGGTGCAGTTTTTTATTTGAAAATGTTACGGTTCATCATTTCATAAAAAATGTAAGGGTTCAAAATTTCATAAAAAATGTTAGAGTTTAGATTTCAATCGAAAAGGTTAGGGTTCAACGTTTTATCAAAAAGGTTAGGATTTAATTTTTTAATCGAAAAGGTTAGGGTTCATCATTTCATCACAAAGGTTAGGGTTCAGTATTTCATCAAAAAAGGTAAGGTTCGGTTTTTTAATCGAAAATGTTAGGGTTAAACATTTCATCAAAAAGGTTAAGCTTCAGAGTTTCATAAAAAAAGGTTAATGTTCAGTTTTTAATTGAAAATGTTATGGTTCAGTGTTTCATAAAAAATGTTAGGATTATAGTTTAATAAAAAATGTTAAGGTTCAGTTATTCATCAAATGGGTTAGGAGTTTTCATCAAAGGGTTAGGTTTTAGTTATTATATAAAATGTTAGGGTTCAATTATTCATCAAATAAGTTAGGGTATAGTTATTCATCGAAAATGTTAAGGTTAAATTATTCGTCAAACGGATTAGGGGTTTTCATCAAATGGGTTAGGGATAAGTTATTATATAAAAGGTTAGGGTTCAATTATTTATCAAATGGGTTAGGAGTTAGTTATTATATAAAATGTTAGAGTTCGTTATTCATCATATTAAACCATCTTTTTCATCAAGACATGACTTTTTTGAATACTGAACTGTAAAAGACGCAATACCAATAGGACCAAATATATTATTCAAATGAACAAATTAAAACGGGTAACAAAGTCTTGAGATTAGGGGTGTAAACGAGCCGAGCCGAGCTCGAACTTACCTATGTTCAAGCTCGGCTCGCCTAAATATGAAGGGGCTCGAGCTCGAGCTCGAGCTCGTTCGAGCTCATTTTTTGGAGCTCGAGCTCGAGCTCGTTTAAGAATTGTGAAGCTCGAGATCGAGATCGCGAGCTAGGCTCGCTAGGCTCGCGAGCCAAACTCGATTTTGAGTTTGACAAAGTGCTCATTAAATTTAATATAAATTTGTCTGATTTTGTTTAAGGGGTGTACCACGTCTCATAACACTTTCACCACGTCAAAACTAACTTGCACCACGTCCAGAAACGTCTACAACCATTCGTGTGAATTTAAGCTATTTTTTTTTCACAAAGACAAACCACAACGTCAAAGATAACTAGAACAACGTCCATAAACGTCTACATTCATTCATTTGAATTTAAACTGATTTTTTTCCCCAAATACAGTCCACCACGTCTCATAACACTTGAACCACGTCAAAAATAACTATCACCACGTCCAGAAACGTCTACATCAATTCGTGTGAATTTAAACTGATTTTTTTAACCAAAAAATAGTCCACCACGTCTCATAACACTTGAACCACGTCAAAAATAACTAGCACCACGTCCAGAAACGTCTACATCCATTCGTGTGAATCTAAACTGATTTTTTTCACCAAAAAACAGTCCACCACGTGGTGCTAGTGTTATGAGACGCGGTGGAATATCTTTACTGAAAAAAATCAGTTTAAACTCACATGAATGGATGTAGACGTTTATGGACGTGGTCCTAGTGTTTTTAGACGTGGTTCTTGTGTTTTGAGACGTGGTACTGTCTTTTTGAAAAAAATCAGTTAAAGTTCACATGAATGTATGTAGACGTTTTTGGACGTGTTTCTTGTTGTTCTGAGACGAGTTGAGATGTTTTGTGAAAAAATCAGTTTAAATTCACATGTCTGGATGTAGACGTTTTTGGACGTGGTCCGAGTGTTTTTAGACGTGGTTCAAGTGTTTTGAGACGTGGTCGACTGTCTTTGTGAAAAAATTCAGTTTAGTTCACATGAATAGATGTAGACGTTTTTGGACGTGGTTCTAGTTGTTCTGAGACGATTTGAGATGTTTTTTGAAAAAATCAGTTTAAATTCACATGAATGGATGTAGACGTTTTTGGACGTGGTCCTAGTGTTTTTAGACGTGGTTCTAGTGTTTTGAGACGTGGTTCTTGTAAAGCAGTATACAAAATGTGTTAATTAATTAAGATATTCAAGAAATTATTATAAGGAAAAATTATATATATATTGCAAAAATGGGTAGTATTTATATAAGACGTTTTGGAACGTGACTGGATGTGGCATGCTATCTATTTTCCCCTACCCCTCGGCTTTCCCTTTTGTTGTGCCCCTGCTGCTTCCAAAAATGTTTTATATTCTTCATTTTCTCCATCATCTTCTTTTGGAGGAGGCAAAGATTCTTGTGGCATGTTGTATAAGGTATGATAGTTCTCCTTATAATACTCCAGTGCATTTTTCTTGAAATCATCCTTGAGCATGTTTGATGGAGACATGAGGATGTTGTATGCATACTTGGCTCTTAATGTGATCATGATGTTTTTGTCCTCTTTAGCCTTCATCAGGAGATTATCATAATCCAGTTCCATATCCCCTCCATGCATCTCCATGTGCCTGATTGTGAAAAGAACTTCAGTTTAAGTAAATAAATACTAGCTACCTTGTCAAGATACGTAGAGAATAAGTAATATTACCTGATGCAGTATATACCGCAATCGTTCACGTTTGTTGCATCTTGCCATTTTGCAGCAGGGAATAGTATATCAATACCTTTCATCTCTTTGTATTTGGGGTTTTCACTTGATTGTTCTGAAAGTATTGCAAGTAACATTTGAAGCATGTCCTTTGGCAATTTGTGATTGGGATTCGGAGGTAAGTTGTTGATTACCATGGCTACTTCAAATGCAAAATTGATCACAAGCAAGGTGAAGTGCTTGTGGTCCAAGAGAGGGAAGAAAACCTGGGAGTGAATAAAAAAAGAATTAGTTTATGTTAATGAATTGATTGTTAATGAATGGTTTTGTAAATGTACTTACAATGTCTGCATTGAAACCATCCAAGGTTCTGTGGTTTCGTGCAAGTTCTTCAATCATCCAGTCACGAAAATTTTTTTTTTGTTTTTCTTTTGAAGAAATTTTGAATATTCCTTGGCCAGTCCAAATTGTCTGCATGAATTGAGATTGTAAATACACACCACGTCCATTAAAAGTGAATAGAAGTACCAATTTAAATGTTCTTACCGAAAATCTTGTTGTGAAGAAGAACCTTTTATACTCAGTATGGTCCCTTTTTTTCCCAGGAAAGCTTCTGATGTAGTTCATGTGGTTGCACCATGCATCCACCATACTGTTAGATAGCCACTTATTGATTGACATGTTGTGGAAATCTAATCTAGTCAGTCCCAGGGTTCCATAGCTGTAAAGTGTTTGCCTGCATTGATATTAGAGTTAGTAAGACGTGGTTGGACGTGGCGACTGTGTACACAGACGTGGTCACTATGTACACAGACGTGCATACTGTGTAAACAGACGTGGCGACTGTGTAAGTGTGTACAGCCTGATGACTATGTGTTGTGTCAAATGATTGAAATATGGAAATTGAATGTACTTACCCATTTTCGACAGGGATACCTCTTTTTGTATCCTTTATAAGGAATGCAAAGTTTGTCATGATTTCCTCCTTTTTAGAAAGCTTTAAATCTGGCATTTCCTTCGTTGGAGGCTTCACGTAGCAATAGAATGGACTCCTCAGTGCCAATGGAAGTTGGATTTGACGATGCTTTGGATTTGGCTTTGTGTCTGCTATTTCCAGAGGATTGTCTTCTTCATCCATGATGATTCTGTAGACATTTAAAATGTACCACGTTTAGACACGTCTATTTACGTCTACCCTATCAGTAACAATATTATAATAATACTAGTAAATGAATGATAGTATTACTTACTTTCTGATTTCGTCCTCTGGTTGTGCCTGAGAAGCATCATGTTCCTTTTCAAGGTTCCTTGGCATTGGCACTGGCATTTGCTCCTTCTGAGTAGTTAAATCTATGCCCAGGTTGAAGCTTGGCATAGAATCTTTAACTTCTTGAAACCTCTTGTTCAGGAGATTGTTTGTCTCCTGTTGTTGTTGTTCAATCTTTGCAATCTGAGTCAGGATTGCAGCAATGTTGTTGTTTTCTTGTTGAATCTGACTCTGTGGCTTCTCATATGCTGCAATCTTCTTCTCCATCTCCTGTTTAAGTTCTTGACTCAGATTGGCTGTTGCTGTGTTTGTATCAGCAAACTTCTTGTTGAGTTCTTCTTGATGCTTCTGGAACATCTTTTCAACTTCACTCAACAATGGTGCAACAAATTCAGTGGCAGCTTGACGTTGTACAATTTGATCTTGTTCATATTGTACTGTTTCTTTATTCTCATTGTTGAACAGATTTGCCATTTGTTTGCACATCATATGAAGCATCATCAATGCTGGATTATCTTGGATTTCCTTTGTATCGTCCACAAGTTGGATAATGTTGGTCAATCCTTTAGATAATCCATTCAATTCTTGATTCAGTCTTATGATCTTTGCTTCAACAGGCTATACAAAATCAAATATAAACAACACAGGGCGTAAGTAAGATTGAATTAATACTCGCCACGTCTGTGTACACATTCGCCACGTCTGTGTACACATTCGCCACGTCTGTGTACACATTCGCCACGTCTGTGTACACATTCGCCACGTCTGTGTATCTATGTACACGGTCGCCACGTTGGTGTACACAGTCGCCACGTCGGTGTACACAGTCGCCACGTCCAAATACGTCCAGTAAATGTGTAAGAGAAATTGTTTGGATTTTGAAATTTACCTGATCTTCCATCTCTGGCATTTCTTTATCTCTGATGATCTCGGCATCATAATCATCATCATCAGGCTGTAAAATATCAAATTTGTTAGCGAATAATATATACCACGTCTGTATATATAGCCACCACGTCTTTATATATGGCCACCACGTCCAAATACGTCTAAAACAAGTAATGAAAGTATTATTTTTTGATTTTGAATATTACCTGATGTTGGTATTCAGGTTCCTTCTGTTTTTGTTGGTCTCCATGTTGCACGTTTTGGTTGTGTTGTTCTTCTCGCTGCTCTCCAGGTTGTTGTTCTTTTTGGAGATCTTCTCTTGAAATTATTCTTGCCCTTCCAAAACCTCCCAACCTTTTAATCTCCTTTGTCTCTCTTTTGTTATATTTTTCTATGTCCCAATAGGAGAGTAGAGTGGTGTTTGTTGGACGTAGGGCATCACCAGCAATTCTGACTCTGTCCAGATAGAGTAGCTTTGGAAAAAATGAAAAATTTATAGTTAGCTACGTCTGAAAAAATGATGATTTAAAGTGGACAACGTTTGAAATACTTACCACAAGGAAGGGGAGTGATCCTCTAAACATGGATCTCTTTTCCTGCCAAAGCTCTACTGATTCTTTCAAACCTCTGATTGTGAACTCGCACCAGTTCATATTTCTGATGTCATTGACATTTTTGATGCTCTTCAGTATTGCTTGTCGACATCCAAGGTCCTGGAAAGCCCAAAGCAGAGTTGTTGCCATGTAGATTGTGAAGTCAATCTTGAAGTTATCATTGGCATATTCTCTGTTTGCTTTGATATATGCTGCAATTTGTGTGGTGGTTGGTTTTCTTGTTCTCCCGGTTGCTTTGTCAATTGTTCCTGTATGCCTTGAATGGAAGTTGTTCATGTCATTCTTGTATTCTTCATTGTGTTCTTCATAATGTGTGTATTCTTCAACCCTAATACCACCAAGTGGTATTCCGAACACATGATGGACATCTTCTTCTTCTATTTTCAAACTTCCACTTTGCAATCTGATTGACATGCTTGCGAGATCAAAACGCTGCAAGAGATGCTCTCCTAAAGAACATGGGACTTGTTTTAGATTTATATCCAGCAATGATCCCAGTCCAATCTCTCTTACTGCCTCTCTTTGAACCTCGGACAACACTCTAGTCAGCTTGTACAATCCAGCAGTTGTTGTCCTTGTTTGGAATTTAATCTGTTCTGCTTCTTCTTCTTCATGTTCTGAAAATGAATAAATAAATCTTAGCCCACATACAAAGTCCTCATATGTCATGAAAAAGGCTACAACGTCCGAACACATCCTCATACATACCTGATTCAACTCTCTGTCTTTTTGTTGATTTTTTTTCTGGTGTAGTGTTCTTTTTTGCTGCTATTTTTTTGGCTTTCTGTTTCTTTCTCTGTTGTAGTTCATCCTCTTCTGATTCAATTTCATCTCTTGGTCTCTTTGTTGGCTTTTTTGTTGGTGTTTTTTTGGCTACGGGTTGTTTTTGTGTTGGTTGTTTTTTGGTTTTGGATTGCTGTTTTTGAGGTTTCTGTTTGTGTTTTTCAGGTTCAAGGATTTGTTGTGTTGCTGCTTGTACAAGGGTTGCTAGATCTTGTTCAGAAATTTTAGGGCTTGGGCTGGCTGTTCTTTCTTTCAGCAAATATTGGTTTAGTGGTATTTGTGATTCATCTTCACTTTCTGTGGGAGACACATGCTGGCTTGGTGAGGCAGAATCAGGTGATGATGGTGTGACAAAATCATCATCACAATCATATAACACAAGTTGTCTATTTTGTTCTGTTTTGTTAACCATCCTGCATTGAACATTGGAAATAAATAACCATAAGAAGAAAAAAAAAAAAAACAAAACAAAACAAAACAGGAAAAGAAGCGCAACGTCCACTATAATAGGTACCACGTCCAAATACGTCAGAAAAATCAATAGCGCCACGTCCGAAAACATACACAAAAAAATTTATTATTCTTTCACAAATACAGACAGCAAAGACATTGTTTATCTACTAAATTCCATAAAAAATACTGAAACGTCCAGTATCACAAGAACAAAGTTAATTTTTTCAGAAAAATAATTGACAAACAGCCGCGCAACGTCCACTATAGTAGGTACTACGTCTTTATACGTCCGAAAACAGTAGCGCCACGTCCAAAAACAGTAGCGCCACGTCCGAAAACACACAATTATAATTTCAGTACATACAAACACAGATAAAAAACACAGTGAAACGTCCAGTAAACACCAATATATCATATTTGATAGTAATAGAGCATTATTTTAAGGGTAATACACGATTATAGCATCATAATATACAACCACAATCAAACGCAGCAACTACGGGAAAATAGGGTTTCGTAAATCCATTAAATGCATTAAAATATAGTTCATAGTTTACGATGTAGTAATTTTTGCGACGTATTACCTGTTTTTGCTTGAATGTTGTTTTTTTGGAGTTGAAGAACGAAGTTCCGATGAACGTAGCAGGACGGAGTCGGGCTGGGATTGAACGTAGCAGGACGTAGCAGGACAGATTCGTGTTTTTTTGGTCTTCTTCGTCGGAAATTTCGTCGGAGACTAAGTTTGTATGGCTTTTTTGAAAATAAGAAAACGAAATCGCTGTTTTCAGACTTTGATCGATTGCGGTTGCGGATATGGAAGTTTTTGAGCGGAAGGAAGGTTTTTTTTTTAAAAAAGGTAACTACAGCAGCAAGGGTTTTGAGGAGGTATTAGTGACGGAGCGCGCGCGTGAAAGCTACTTGCTAGTAGGGATTTTAAAACGATTTGTGAAAAAAATAGCTTAAATTCACATGAATGGACATAGACGTTTCTGGACGTGGTGCTACTTGTTCTGAGACGTGGTGGACTATCTTTGTGGAAAAAAATCAGTTTAAGCTCACATAAATTGATGTAGACGTTTATGGACGTGGTTCTAGATGTTCTGAGATGAGTTGAGATGTATTGTGCAAAAATCAGTTTAAATACACATGCATGGATGTAGACGTTTTTAGACGTGGTTCTAGTGTTTTGAGACGTGGTTTTAGTGTTATGAGACGTGATCGACTGTCTTTGTGGCAAAAATCAGTTTAAATCCACATTAATGGATGTAGACATTTTTTTTTGACGTGGTTCTATTTGTTCTGAGACCATTTGATATGTTGTATGGCCATTGTAGTTGTTTTATCTATTTATAACACATACTTACAAGTTACAAGTTACAAGATCAAATCAAAACATTTCTAAGAGTAATATGTTCATTTAAATTGTTTTATATTCACACAAAACACTTACATCCGATATCATAAACATTTCTAAGATTTGAATTGTCATTTTATTTGTTTTATCTCATTACAACTCTTAGATATGAGATCATGATCATTTCTGAGAATTGTATAGCCTTTTTATTTGTTTTATCTTTTCAAAACACTTAGATAATAGATTATGCACATTTCGGTCCACATCATAATTTTTTTTCCGTGTTTCTAGTTGTTCTGAGAAGAGTTGAGATGTTTTGTGCAAAAATCAGTTTAAATACACATGCATGGATGTAGACGTTAATGGACGTGGTTATAGTGTTTCCAGACGTGGTGGTAGTGTTATGAGACGTGGTATACTGTCTTTGTTTCAGAAATCAGTTTAAATTCACATGAATGGATGTAGACGTTTTTTTTTTTACGTGTTTATAGTTGTTCTGAGACGATTTGAGATGTTTTGTGCAAAAAATCAGTTTAAATTCACATGCATGGATGTAGACGTTTTTGGACGTGGTTATAGTGTTTTTAGACGTGGTTCTAGTGTTATGAGACGTGGTCGACTGTCTTTGTGGAAGTCACATGAATGGATGTAGAAGAAGTGTCAGCACAACTAGAACCACGTCCCGAAATGTCTACATCCATGCGTGTGACTTTTAGCTGAATTTTTCACAGGACGTAGTCTACCACGTATCTCAACGTCCAAAAAACCTATCTCCACGTCTATATGCGTCCAGCTACGTCCCGCTACGTCCAGCCACGTCCGGAAACGTGGTGTTTAGACGTTGAGTATACAAACAGACGCGTCTTTAAAACTTCATTAAAGACGCGTCTTTAAAACTTATCTGCCTAATTGTAGTAGAGACGTTGAGTATACAAACAGACGCTTCTTTAAAACTTCATTAACTGCATCGAACAAAAAACCGTACGACTTTCCATGCATACCTTCGTTTCAAACAAGAAAACTATCCACTCCTATAAAACTAATGCTAAAACAATGTTTCACATTCACTTTCGTAGAACTTAAAAATTACTTCGCTTTCCTTCTTCCCTATCAAATCAAACACACCAATCCCAAAAACTTCTTCACTTTTCAATGGCCAGTCGTTATATTCTTGAAAGCATGAACATATTCGAAGAAAACCAAGACCCGCAACCACCAATGCCTCCATCACTCCCGCTTGAACAAATGCCAATGAAACATATGTTCAGCGTAGAACCTCATTCTGAACTCCGAATATTTCTCTTCAGAAATCATTGGAGTGGATTGATGCCGATGAACGACCAACACGTAAACAGATCGCTGGTCCTAGAGTTCTATGATGGTCTGCATAATAGAAATAGACTAAATACAGTTTACGTCAGAGAACATTCAATCAGAATAACTACTCGAGCCATCAACGCCCACTTGAGCATCAGGAACTTGGGTCCTCACTCTTTAAAACATGATGATATTGCCCGTTTCCAACCAACAATGGATGAAGTCCGAGCAGTATTAAAGCAAAACATTAACGTCCCAAACAATTATTGGACGATCAGATTGGAAGATCTGAACAGTTTTGCAAAAATATTGTACACGTTCCTTCGTTACAATGTCGCTGCAGGACAAGTCTCCAAGCCATTCGGTTTGGCACTTTTAATTGCAACAAATGCAAGAAAAAGTATCAATTGGGGCAACATCATCAAATACTACATGGAAGATGTTGGCTTATCAAATAGGTGGACTCGGAGTATCCTTTACCCCAGCCTCGTCATGGACATGTGCGAAATGTCTGGAATCCTACAATCCCATCATGATGAAGTGGTTCCACTCCCTGAATATCTTGGAGACATCTCTGCCATTCTGCTTGACGAGGATGATGCCTCAAGTGTAGATAGCAATGAGTTGTAATAATAATTTTGATAAAATTTCATTTTTTTTCTTCAAATATCAGTATCTTAAACTTTCTCTTTGCATACTAGACGTTGCGTTAGTATTTTACTGGACGTTGTGGGACGTGGATGGACGTGGTGAGCCATTCACTTTCAAAAACCATTTAAAAAACAACAAATCTTCTTCAAAAAAATTGACAGGTATCATAAACATTTCTAAGAGTTGAATGGTCATTTTATTTGTTTTATCTCATTACAACTTTTAGATATGAGATCATGATCATTTCTCTTTGTGGCAAAAATCAGTTTAAATTCACATGAATGGATGTATACATTTTTTAACGTGTTTTTAGTTGTTTTGAGACGATTTCAGATGTTTTGTGCAAAAATCAGTTTAAATTCACATGCATGGATGTAGACGTTCATGGACGTGGTTATAGCGTTTCCAGACGTGGTGGTAGTGTTATGAGACGTCGTAGACTGTCTTTGTGGCAAAAATCAGTTTAAATTCACATGAATGGATGTAGACGTTTTTTAACGTGTTTTTAGTTGTTCTGAGACGATTTCAGATGTTTTGTACAAAAATCAGTTTAAATTCACATGCATGGATGTAGACGTTTTTGGACGTGGTTATAGTGTTTTGAGACGTGGCGCTAGTTGTTCTGAGACGTGGTAGACTGTCTTTGTGAAAAAAATCAGTTAAATTCACATGAATATATGTAGACGTGTCAGCACGACTAGAACCACGTCAAAAATCACTTGCACCACGTCCCGAAACGTCTACATCCATGCGTGTGACTTTTAGTTGAATTTTTCATAGGACATATTCTACCACGTCTCTCTACGTCCAAAACAACTATAGCCACGTCTAGATACGTCCATCTATGTCCAGCTACGTCCAGCCACGTCCGGAAACGTCCAGTTACGTTCCATAACGTGTTAATTTATGCTATAATATTAAATATTTTTAATATTTTTAAAATTTTTTGTTTTGTAGGCAAGTAAGTAACTATCCTTTAACCCTAATCCTAATTCATTTCTCCCGCCATTTCCTCGTCGATATCCCTCTTCCTAAGTCATTTCTCCCGCCATTTCCTCGCCGATATCCCTCTCCTAAGTCATTTCTCCCGCCATTTCCTCGCAGATATCCCTCTCATAATTCATTTCTCCCGCCATTTACTCGCCGATATCCCTCTCTGCCCAATTTTCTCTCTCCCCGTCGCTTCGCGCCACCATTTCTGACCACTCCCTCCCTGCCGTGTTTCGGGTCGCACGTCACCATTGGAATACTTCTCATATACTTGCGAGCAAAACCCACCGATTGGTGTTGATTTTGTTAGTCGGATTTCGATTTGGTATAAACCCTAGCCGCCACTGTGTTCCACCGCGAACCACCGCCTCCCGGTGTCTTGTGATCTTGAATTTTATTCTTGCATTCTATTTTTTTTATTTGGCTAAACCTTTGATATCTTGAATTTTTTGTCTTGCAGTTGAGTTCGTCATTATGAGTACAGGAAATCCTCCTCCCCTAACTACAAGTGCTAGTGGTGTTGCAGAAAGTAACAAGATGGATGATGAACTTCAAAATCAAACCAACACTATGAGAGATATGGAGTTGAATTCAGCAAGATCACATGGTTTTGGGGAGCAGAAAGATACCGCAGTAGAAAATGAAGAGGTTTTTCAAACCAATAAAAGGAAGAAAACTTCAAAAGTTTGGGATGATTTTGAAGAATGCATAGAGGATGGGAAGAAGAAAGCAAAATGTCTCCATTGTCATACTATACTTGTTCGTACTTTAGGGGCCACAAGTAGTTTGTTGAGACACAGAGATGGATGTGTGAAGAGAAAACTGAATTTGAAGGTATCTTCTGAACAACAAAAGTTGAATTTTATGCCAACTGATTTGCCATCAACTTCTATGTCTCTTCTGCATTCTGGTAAGTTTGACATGGAACAAATGAGAGAGGCAGCTTCCCATTGGATTATGATGCATGAGCATCCATTTACCATTTTGGAAGAGGATGGATTTAACTTGATGATGAAGCGAGGACATCCAGAGTGGAAAAAAATTTCTAAAAACACGTGTAGGTCTGACTGTTACAAAATATTTGAGATTGAAAAGAAGAAGTTAAAGAAAAGTCTTGCGGGAGTTAGCAAGATAAGTTTGACTACCGATTGCTGGAAATCCAAGAATCAAAAGATTGAATACATGGTTGTTACTGGCCACTGGATTGACTTCTCTTGGAAATTGCAGAAGAGAGTTTTAAGCTTCATCAACATTCCACCACCAAGAGGAGGTATCCAAATTTGTGATGCATTATTCAAATGCATGAAGGATTGGGATATTGAGAAAAAGGTATTCAGTATTACTGTTGATAATGCTTCCAGTAATAATGTTGCTCTTGAAAATATGATGAATACCATTCAAAAGTCAAGAGTCTTGCCATGTGGAGGAAAGTTATTTCATGTGCGTTGTTGTGCACATATATTGAACCTATGTGTTCAGGATGGATTGAAGCAGATAGGAGATCTTATTGAAGATGTGAGAGAAAGCGTGGAATATGTTAATCGTTCAGAGGTCAGACGTCTTCAATTTACAGAGATTGCACAACAACTATCATTGAAAGATAGAAAATTGATTCGTGATTGCAAGACAAGATGGAACTCTACCTTTGAGATGTTGAGTTGCGCCCTCAAGTTTAGGGAGGTTTTTGAAATGCTGAGCCAACGTGATCTCAATTATTCTTGCTGCCCTTTAAAAGAAGATTGGGATAAAGCTGAAAAGATTTGCTCTATTTTGGAAAATTTTTGGACAGCAACGCATATCATTTCAGGTACTGACTATCCTACCTCCAATTTGTTTCTGAAAGAAGTTCAGAAAATTAAATCAACATTGGACAAGCATGCTTATCATGAAGATGATTTCATTAGAGAATTAGTTGGCAAGATGAAAGATAAGTTTGACAAATATTGGGGGGAGTGTAATTTGTTAATGGCTATAGCTGCAGTGCTTGATCCAACAATGAAAATGCTTGCTGTTGAATTTTGTTTTCCTAAACTATATTCTGAGGGTGAGGCACAAGACAACATTTTTAAGGTGAAAGATGCACTTCATCGGCTGTATGAAGGGTATGTGGTTGAAAATACTTCTAGCAGCAGAAGTTTACTTCCGGCGAATTCTGATAGTTTTGGTCCTGCTAGTAGTTTTGAAGATCAGCAGCACCTTTCCTCGCGGGGTAAGTGGGATGATTTTGATGAATATTGTGCACAAATTGAGACAGTGGAGCCTAAAAAATCTGAATTGGTAGACTATTTAGAAAAGCCACGCCTCAAGAACAATGAGATTCCTGAAAATTTTTTCTTGTTTAGAGTGGTGGAAGATGAATAGGATACAGTATCCTATATTATCTAAGATGGCAGCTGATATTTTAGCTATCCCTGTAAGTTCAGTGGCTTCTGAAGCAACATTCAGTGCGGGGACAAGGGTGATTGATTCTTATCGTGCCTCACTTTCCCCTGAGACAGTGCAGGTCTTACTTTGTGGAGGGGATTGGCTTAGATACTCCAATGGAATTAAACACAAGATGAAAGTAAGTTTTACTAATAAAGTTGATTAGTTTCATTTCATTTATTTACTAAGTTGGTGGTAACACTGTTTCTTTATATTTGTTATTTTGTTACAGAAGGATAAGACCTATCAAGAAATTTATCTTCCAACAACGTCTACAGTTTCATCAAAGTAAGCTCAATCCTATATTTTTTTAGCTTCTCTTATTTGTGCATTCTAAGAGTTTACATGGATTTTAACAGAGCATCCCAAGGTTCCAGTTCCTGAAGAATAATATTGAGCAGAACAAGTGTACGAGAGGGTTCATGAAGTTGCTAAATTTTTTGTTTATTTATTTTTTTTGCTAACAGTGACTTCATATGTAATACTCCAATTTACAGTAATAATAATATTTTATTCACAAGTATTTGTATTTTTATTATTATATCACTATAATTTTTTTAGGGGTTTACCACGTCTCATAACACTTTCTCCACGTCAAGAATAACTTCCACCACGTCCAGAAACGTCTACATCAATTCGTGTGAATTTAAGCTATTTTTTTTCACAAAGACAACCCACAACGTCAAGGACAACTAGAACCACGTCCATAAACTTCTACATCCATTCATGTGAGTTTACTCTGATTTTTTTCACCAAAGATAGTCCACCACGTCTCATTACACTATCACCACGTCTAAAATAACTAGCACCACGTCCAGAAACGTCTACATCCATTCATTTGAAATTAAGCAATTTTTTTCACAAAGACAACCCACAACTTCAAGGAAAACTAGAACCACGTCCATAAACTTCTACATCCATTCATGTGAGTTTAAACTGATTTTTTTCCCCACCCAAAGATAGTCCACCACGTCTCATAACACTAGAACCACGTCTCAAATAACGGCACCACGTCCAGAAACGTCTACATCCATTCATGTGAAATTAAGCAATTTTTTTCACAACGACAACCCACAACTTCAAGGAAAACTAGAACCACGTCCATAAACTTCTACATCCATTCATGTGAGTTTAAACTGATTTTTTTCCCCACCCAAAGATAGTCTACCACGTCTCATAACACTAGAACCACGTCTCAAATAACTGTCACCACGTCCAGAAACGTCTACATCCATTCATGTGAATTTAAGCTATTTTTTTCACAAAGACAACCCACCACGTCAAAGACAACTAGAACCGCGTCAATAAACGTCTACATCCATTCATGTGAATTTAACCTGATTTTTTCCCCCAAAGATAGTCCACCACGTATCATAACACTAGAACAACGTCAAAAATAACTAGCACCACGTCCAAAAACGTCTACATCCATGCATGTGTATTTAAACTGATTTTTTGCACAAAACATCTCAACTCGTCTCAGACTCAGAACAACTATAACCACGTCAAAAAATGTCTACATCCATTCATGTGAATTTAAACTGATTTTTTTCACAAAGACAATATACCACGTCTCAGAACAAGTAGCACAACGTCTCAAAACACTAGGACCAAAAAAACGCACCAAAAATTTTCGACATTTACTTAGCGATTTTCTACCTTTTTCCTTCATAAGGCCATTTTCGTCATTTCATAAATATTTTGATTTTTTTTTGATACAAATAGCAAGTCCCAATAAATAAATAAATAAATAATATATAAGCTCGTTAGGCTCGTCGAGCCTAACGAGCCTATATATTACATGCTCGAACTCGGCTTGTTACCTTAACGAGCCGAGCTCGAGCTCGGCTCGAGATCGGTCAACTCCGAACTCAAACCAAGCTTTGACCGAGCCGGCTCGCGAATAGCTCACGAGCGGCTCAGTTCATTTACACCCCTACTTGAGATAAAGCTGACTGCAGGGGAGATAAAAGAAAACACTACAAAATTTTTACATCGTTTTCATAAAAAAAAAATACACAATTTCAGTTATTACACGCAAAATTGCCGAAATATTTTTGATGACCACGTCAAGTTTACATCAAGTAATAATAGAGAATCAGAAACTACTCAACAGCATCTTGACGAAATGGAAATTATACCTGCAACATGAAAATTTCAAATATTTTGAAAGTGAAAACACATTTAACTAATGCAAAAAATAATTTCCATCCTACAATCACGAACTAATCAACAAGTATTAACTTCTGATATAACAATATTTATGCCCAAAGCAGCATTTTCCATAGGGTACAAGAAACATAGATTGAAATAGTGTTCATCATATTTCATATTGTTTTCATAAGAAAAAAAAAACTTCTCATTTTCGATACTTACCATGCGAATTTTACAGTTCCCAATTCGCTCCTCAACTCTTTTCTCCAATTTTTGATCTATGGTTCTTAAATATTCAATTTGGGGGTTTTTCACTACTAAAACAATGAACTGTCAAGGTTAGTATCACTAAATATGAGAAACATACTAATTTAATCGTTTTCATAAATAGTATACATTGATGAAATTTAAAGTGTATCTCTGTTCTTGTTGATGAATAAGATCTCGTTCTTTGGTGATGAACTGTAGACAAGAATATCAAAATCACCTTCAAAATTTGAGATTTTTTTTTATTACAAAAGAAGGATGATCTATAATCACTTGTATACTAACTAAACAATTCAAAAGGTTACAACAGTCGCATTATTGAAAAACTGGTGTTTATGCCCAATAAAATCAATTCAAATAGGCAAGTGATTCACTACACTCAAAATGGACAAGAATATTCAGAAGGAAAATCCATACTGTATGCATTTCTTGGAGAACCCTGCGGCGGTTGAAGGCTCTTCCCCATCGGAACCATATTCACGTTGGTGTCCGTCGTCGCCCGTGAAATCAACTCAGGAAGAAATTGGCTTTTCTTTTTTTCGAATTTGGAATTTGCAGATTATGAAAACCTAGTTTCTCATTTCTATAAAATAAGGAATCATGGGTTTTTTTTTTTGGAAAATAATTTTCAGTTCTTTTTGTTTAAAATTTATTCAATTAATCTTAATTGATTTCCATCCATTTATTCATCCGGTTTTTTTTTTTTTTGGAAAAATAGAACCACAATATTTCTTTTCTTTTTTTTAAAAAAATTTAGTTTTCATAAATTGGTATTGATTTTCATGTTTTTTATTCTTTCCAAACTACTCCAGGGCGCGTGTCTTCAACCTCTTCATTTTGACCAGAATTTTTTTTAATTTTAGTAGGTAGGGGTATATAGCAATATACCCTGGGGTACTATATACTAATTGGAGGTTTCTTGGGCAGTTGAGGTTTTCTCTGTCTTGTAAAGGGAAAGCAATGATGAAAGTGCTAAATTTAAAGTGAAAAGTCACAATTTATTGATGCGAGATTATCCAGAGTTTGATATTTTGATCTTAAGCATTCTATTGTATTTCTGAGATATAATATCTTGAATATTTTTTTTCTAATTGCAAAAGTTTGTGCCTTTTGTATAATTTCACTTAGTATTAGTTAAAAGAATATATTCTCCATGAATATATATCATAGGCTCATTACTTGATTGCATCTTCATGACGTTTTCTTCCAAAATCTTTTGATTATAATATGGTTTTTTTGTTTGACCATAATTTTTTAATACGCATATAGAGTACTGTCACGGGGGTGCAATTTGGAGACTGGTGTTATTTCAATGTTTCTATCACTTTTGATATATAAATATGTAACTTTCTTGTACATATACATGTGTTTTCAGAGTTCTCACATGTTAAACTTTTGAAATATTTTGTACAAAATATTGTTATAGATATATCTTTCAATTAGTTTGGAGACATTTATAGATTTGGTTTGCTCGAACAAGTAAACTTTATCAACCATTCATCCATTCTCCAGTTATATATATATATATATATTGATAAGTCTTATTTTTTCAACAGGTTGATCAGATTGTATGGAAAGATTATTTCTTTAAACGTAGCACGTGGCATTATTCTGATAAAAATTTTGTCATATTATGAAAGTCGTGTTCTTGGTGCACATCATGGTCTGTTGCCCACATATGCATTGGAAACATTGGTTCTCTATATTTTTATATGTTTCATTTGTCCTTAGATGACCTTCTGGTGTAATCTCTTCTAATGTGACATTTCTTATAAGCAAATGTAAAAACTAGCTTGACTTGACATGTTATCCAGACATGTGTAGGTTCTGTATTAATTTTTGCATTATTTCAGCAAGTTTGATTCGAAAAAGTATTGTATCACTTTGAAAGGTCCAGTTTGCAAATCAATGTAGTTTTATTTTCATTTCAATTTCTCTGAAAAGTTTTATTAGTAACAAAACTTTTGTTTATGACTGATAACTTTTGATGATACACGATGAGACCATTCCTTTGTTATTTTGGGTAGGAATTTAAGCTGCTCATGTCTGACAAAATATTAAGAGAATTGCATCAAAAGAAATTAATATTACTTTAAGATGTAAAGTGTTTGAAATCTTTTCTCATTCTTGTGTCTTTCCTCATGATATAACCAGCTGAATTTGTTTTCATGTTTATGATTTAGTGCTTGTGTTTGGATAGTTTTTAATATTTCTGTCACATTACCATGTCATTCATAAATTTTGAACTCGTCATAACAATATGCATGTGTTCAAAATGAAGTATCTTATAATTTTGTTCATTTTATATTTTTGTAAATAAATTTTAACCACATAAGTCAATTGTAATAAATGTTACTGAATGCTTTGAAAGCTTTTGATATTTGATCTCATGTACTTTAGTTTGGTTTTGGTTTTCATATTAGTTATTTTATTTGCATATCACTATTAACATTATTATAATGCATACAAAATTTAATCTTATACTTTCATGGAGGGCATATCTTTGCCATTCTTATTCAAAACGACAATATGGTCCCGAAAATATTCAAGATATGAAAAAGCATGTGCACAAAAGAAATAAAAAATAAAAAAGATATATAATTGTGATTGAAGATAAAATTTTTAAAATAACAGATAAAGAAAAAAGATAGAACTATTTTAAAATTTAAAAATGAGTAGATGATATGTTAGTAATTGATAAGTGAAATTAGAATTTGTAATTGATTAGTTTATGTAGAGGATCAATTATAGTAAAAAATTATTATTATTATTATATTATTTTAATGTTAGTAATTGATTGATGATAATTTTAATGGTAGCAATTGATAATTGATTGATTTACATGACCAAAACTTTATAAATCCTCTTTTTAACTTTTATAAGTTTTAACTAATGAAAATGTATTAATAATATTATATTTTATCGACCTAAATTGTATTTACTCATTTTTCCTCCAATTCTCTCATTTATTTTTTTTTTACTTTTTTCTTCATAAATATTCTCATCCTAATAAATTTATCTCTTCAAAATCTTATCATCTCGTCTCATTGTTAAATTAATTTTTATCTCTTCAAAAGTTAAACTCATATAATACTATAACACAATAATTATATTTATTATTATTTCATAATTTTAATTTAACTCAATTATGTTATTTAAATACATTCAATTAAATAAATAATCATTATTTTTGTTTAAATCCAAGTTTCCAGTACTAATTCCTATTACTACAAAAACTTGTATAATTATTAGATTAAAATTATTATGTGATAATTATTATCTTTCATTAAGAATAATATTGTTACAAATTCTGAATGTATTAAAATTCTTCAAATAAAATTTTTTATACGTATTGGAGTAGAGTTTTTGATTTTTGTGGAAGTCATGAAAGTCTGTAAAAAAAAATCATTAAAAAATCATAATCAATCTTTATCACGATGATGAGCATAATTCAAATTATTAAAAACTATAAGGGAAATACATTTGGGATGTGAGGAGAGTAATTGACAACAATTCGTATACTGTACTACTATAGTAGTATGATGGTTCGTGCCCGTCTTTATTTTTCAACACTCCACCAATTTCAATACTCGCGCGTGTAAAACAATCGTTTCTTCTCTCCTAACAACAAACCCTGACTCTCCTCCCCTCTCTCTCTCCACCCTCCTGCCGTTGCCGCCTCCTCTCTCCATAACTCTCCTCTCTCCGTCCCACCGCTCCCTCCCTCCCTCCCCCCCCCCTCTCTCTCTCTCTCTCTCTCCACCGCTGCCTCCCTCAAACACGGCAGATTTGACAGTAATTTTCCTCGCCGCAGCTTCTATCTCCACAAGAGTCGCTGCTTTACATGTGCTTACCCAGCAGCCCGCAAGAGGATATATAACTGGAGTGTGAAGGCAATCAGGAGAAAGACAACTGGTGCTGGACACATGAGGTATCTCCGTCACGTTCCCCACCCCTTTAAGACAAACTTCAGAGAAGGTACTCAAGCTGTTTCAATGAAGAAGGCTGCAACAACTTCTACTTGAGAGTTGTCAGCACTAAAAAGTGTAGTAGTATGGGATTTGATTTTGTTTAGTATTGGTTTAAGTTGAAATTCTGGAAGCAAAAATTCAATTTTGTGCCCTTTTTAAAGTTTTTTACTTTTCCATGAATGTACTATTTTAATTGCTGGATCTTTGATACAGAATGCATGATTGAGTTTTCTTGTTGAAAAAAAAAAATGTGATTTTTGGGACCTTTTTGATTAATACATGTTTCTCCGTATTCTTGCTAATCTTCTTTATGCAATGTTCTTCACCAAATTTGGGATGAAATCATCCTTCAGACTACCAAATGTCTGGAGAATGCAATATAATCCCTTTGTTCACCAAAATTATCTTAAGGCATATGCTATCTTTACTGGGTTTTCTTTTTCATATATATGGGCAAAAAAATTGGAATATACCTACAAATGATTTAATTTCTTACCATGAATTATAGGATCCTGTTATTACTTCAAGGAAATTTTCAAACTTTTTTACTAGATTCTTCATCTTTCAACCAAGATGTCATTCACATGCTCTTCTGCGTTTGTTTTAGTGCATCGTTTTTCAATTCTCGATTCATAAATGAATGGAGCTTTGATGAGATGCATTTTCGTATTATATGATATTGTTGCATATTAGGAGTATTTTACTTCTATGTGAGCTTCTTGCTGCTTTGTAACTGCATTTCTTTATCATGTGGTAATACTCTCTTGGTGTTTTGGTTGATATAAAATACTATTGTAAGGATATAACTTTTTATTTTGGTTGATATAAACTCTGTTTCGGTTCATATAAAACACAATTTTTTTTATCAGGGATATGGTTGATATAAAATACTATTGTATATATAACTCTTATTTTTTGTTTATATAACTTTTATTTGGTTGATATAAAAAGACTATTGTATATGATATAAATTCTCTTTTAGTTGATAGAAACTGCTCATCAAACATCTATTTTATACATAATATAATCCTTTCTTATATTTATATAAACATATGTTTTACATGATATAAAGTCGTGTTTTCAATGATATAATCAAATATTTACTTTATATATATATACATATATATATAAACTTTATGAAACATTGTATACTGACCTCTTGTTATATTGATATAAATACATGCTTTATATGATATAAACTCGTGTTTTCAATGATATAATCAAATTTTACTTTATATATACATATACATATAAAAACTTTATGAAATATTGTATACTGACCCCTTGTTATATTGATATAAATACATGTTTTTTATGATATAAACTCGTATTTTCAATGATATAATCAAATTTTACTTTATATAACATATACATATAAAAACTTTATGAAACATTGTATACTGACTCCTTGTTATATTGATATAAATACATGTTTTATATGATATAAACGTGTGTTTTCAATGATATAATCAAATTTTACTTTATATATACATATTAATATAAAAGTTTTATCAAACATTGTATACTGACCCCTTGTTATATTAATATAAATACATGCTTTATATGATATAAACTCGTGTTCTAAATGATATAATCAAATTTTACTTTATATATACATATACATATAAAATTTCATAAAACAATGATATAAACTCATGTTCTGACTGATATATCAAAATTTTAATTTATATATATACAAAATTTAAAAAAAGTAAAAACTTCATGAAATTAAAAATTTGATATAATCTCACATTCTAAATTAATTGAATAATTTTAAAATTTTAATTAAAAATTTTTTATTCATAAAAAAATTTTATTTATTTAAATAAATAAAATTTATTTTCAAAATTAAAACTGAAAAAAATTTGAAGGCAAAAAAAAAAAAAAAAGAGAAATAGTTTGATTAATTTAAAAATGAGAAAATTTGAAAAAAAGAAGAAAAAAAGACTCGTGTCAGAGACAATACATAGAAACTAAAGCAAAACAATGTGAATGTGACCCACTTATGTGCGTAGAGTATGAGTTGCACAAAAAACCAACAATTGCGGCTGGAACTCATTAAAACTAAAAAATAGTACAAAAACTAGTAGAAGTACAATTGTATTGTACTACTATAGTAGTACTGTATAAATTGCCAATTGACAATAAGTGATAATTTGATGATAAGTTAAATTAATTGATTGATTAAAAATTTTTAATCCATTAAAGTTATAGATAAATACATTAAATTAGATAATAATTATTTTTGTTTAAAATCATATTATTTTTTCAAGGGAATTAGTGAAAATTTTATGTATAATCTTCCGCAAATGTTAAATAATTAAGAAAGTCCGTTAATTAACTTTGGGTTTTTTTGTTGGTGGTAAGGTATGAATATATTTCTCTGCATTTTCTGCATAAATTAAAGATTTAGTCACAAAATCAAAGTAATCCACCAACTAAAAAATTAGTACATCTAATTAGAATGCTTGTGCAAAGTAGTAATTAAGAAAACCATATATGCACAATTAATGCAAATTAATTATTAATAAAAATATATTATTGCATAATTAATAATTTAATTACATAAAAAAATTTGTGAAAATTGATTACGGCGCCAAACAATAAATTTTTTTATTATTATTATAATTAATAAAAATTTTAAGAGATAATGCAAGAAGAGTTGGAGAAAGACCACAAATGGAATTCTTAAGAAGAGTTAGGCAATGAAGGAGGAGAGAGATGTTGATTCAGTGGGGAACCTATGAAAATTTCTGTAAAAAACAAACAAAAACAAAAACCTCATAATGAGTCTTTATCATCACATTGAACATAATTAAGGTATAAAATAAAAGAATTAATGCAAATTAATTAACGAAAATACCTTTGGCATGTGAGAAGAGCGAGGAGATTGTACATCAAAACTTAAGACAACCAACATCCTTTTATATCAAAATTATATTTCCAAAATCAGCGAAGTTAGAAAAAAATTTTTAAAAAAAAATCATCATGAATCAAGAACATAATCAAGATATAATATATAAAATAATTAAAGAAAAAAATACACAATTAGATTTTACCTTTATGTGAGTGTTGATTGTTTATAGAATTCATGATGATTTATGTAAAAACACAACAAAATAAAAAAAAAAAACATACAATTTCATCGTCAGGATGAGAACGATGGATTCAACCTCGTTTGTGTGGATGGAGTAAATTATGAGGAGAATGAACAGTGGAAGGGAAAGTGAATAACGAAGAAATATATATAATTAAGAAAATAAAATTTTTAAGTTAAGGATAACGGAAGAAGATATAACTATACTTTAAAATTGAATAGTAATGGATAATAATTCAAATTTACGATAAACTTACTATTAATAATTATTATTAAGTAAATTGAAATTGAAAGATTTATTAAATTAATTATTTAGTATTCATGAATGTTATAATAGGTTTAAAACTCTAAAATATTAAATGAAATAACAAAGGACAAGTCATCAAAGTGGGGGGTTAGCTGTTAAAGGTATTCTCTCTCTGGTTTTTGTTTTAGAAAACTTTAAATAGATATGACATTGAGTGAAAATTATTTTTATTTTTCAATGTAGTCATATAATTTTGTGTATGTATTTTCTGACATATGAATAAATCTCAATGTCAAAAAAATTTACCCATCTTAAATATACTAAAACAGAAGAAATCCTTGAGCAATCAACACCTCACCTGATGACGTGTATTTACAACAATTTTGTATCAATATTATTTTTTTTTTGTCTTTTTTCCTTATACATTGAGAATTTTTTATGACTGAAACACTTTTTTTTAGATGGAGTAGTGTAATTATAGCATGGTTCTATCACTTACAATCATGCACATTTACAAATTCTAAATTGTTCATAAATACGTATCATTCTTTCTCAACTCTACATTTCCGAAAACCTTTTCCTTCCCTCTCCAATATCTAGTTTTTTTTTTCACTCATTATGATATGTATTATTCTTGTTATCTCAAATTGTTCATTGTTTTGTTGTTGAAGGATATCAAAATTTAGGACTCGGATCCCAAATCGTCAATGTGTATATATTTTATTTAATTTTTTTTTATTTTATATCTTGATTATATTCATCGTGATGATAAGACTCATTACCATGTTTTTGTGTTTATGTGTTTTTTTTATAGAAATCTTCATGGCTTCCACAAGAAATCAGCAACTCTCTCACATCCTTCATCTCCCTAACTCTTCTCACGAATTCCAATTGTGGTATTTCTCAAACTATTCTTCCATTATATCTTAAAATTTTTATTATAATTCAAATATTAATACACATTTTTCACAAAAAAAAAAAAATCACAAAAATTTTCACATTTTTCACAATATTAATACATGATGGCATAATCATTTGTCACAAAATATTTTTTTATCATAATTCAAATATTAATTGTGCAATAATGTATTTCCATTAATAATTCGGATATAAACGTTTTTCCTTAATTACTACTTTGCACATACATTCTATGTGATAAAATTAGTTATTCCATTATCTCTTAAAATTTTTATTAATCGTAAAAATATTTTATATCTTGAATATATTTATCGTGATGATAACTACTCATTATGAGATTTATTATTTTTTTAAACATAAATCTTAATGGCTTTCACAAGAAATCAACAACTTTCTATTATCTTTCATCTTCCTCACTCTTCCTCACGAATTGGAATTGTGGTCTTTCTCAAACTCTTCTTCTATTATCTCTTAAAATATTTATTAATTGTAATAATATTTTAGATCTTGATTATCTTTATCATGATGATAAAGACTGATTATTTGGTTTTTCTTTTTTCTGTTTTTTTACAGAAGACTGATTATTAGGTTTTTTTTTTAAAAAAAATCTTCATTGCTTCCACAAGAAATTAACTCTCTCTCATCCTTCATCTCTCTCACTCTTCTCACGAATTGCAATTGTGGTCTTTCTCCAACTCTTCTTGTATTATCTCTTAAAATTTTTATTAGTTGTAATATATTTTATATCTTGATTATGTTTATCATGATGATAAAGATTATACATTAAATTTCACTGATTTCTGGAAAAAAATAATAATATGATTTTAACAAAAATAATTATTATCTAATTTAATGTATTTATCTATAACTTTCATGGATTAAAAATAATTAATTTAATCAATCAATCAAATTTTAATTGCTTAGGGAGTTTTTTCACTAAATCATTAATTCTCATTTACACATATAATTTATGCACACAAGACGGGAAACAAAAAAAAACTCATACCTTAATAGATACATAACTACATTAATTGTTATTAAAAAATATTTTAATATATTTTAAATATTTTTAAATAACGTAATTGAGTTAAAATCTAATTATGAAATAACAATAAATATAATTATTGTGTAATATGAATTTAACTTTTAAAGGTATAAGAATTAATTTAATAATGACATGAGATGATAAGACTTTGAAGAGATAAAACTAATTAGAATGACATTAAATAATAATAAAATTTAGATAAAGATAATAAGAAAAATAAATATTTATGATAAGTATGACTTTGAACGCGTCTATAATCTTTATCTATTAACTGTGCAATCCATCTTATCAAATAAACCTACGATTTTTCATACGTTTTTTGTATAACTTTTTTTTTTCTTTTTTTACTTTTACTTTTACAAAAAACAAATTTTAATGTTACACAAATAAGAAATAATCATATTTTTATATCATATCATCAAATTTACTAAAATATTAAAATTTTTAATGTAAATTATATTTCATAATTTGAAATATACCGTAAAAAATATCAATTATTCATTAAACTTTCAATAATTGACAAATTATAGCTAATATTAATGATTTTTAACTTATAATTTTAGTAACATAATTAAATTTTTTAATTAATTTTTGATTTTTAATATATTAAATAATAATATTATGAAAATAGTTATACATAAATATATGAAATTAAATAAATCTTAATTCTTAAAATATTTTTATTAATATTTAGTTATAATTTTTTTGGTAGTCATTTTTCTATTAAGATGTGATCAAAATTATCTCAAATATATGAACAATTTATATTAATAAAATTCATAAATAAATTATTAATATTATAATTTACTAAAAATTTATACTGTCTGTAAAACAACACTACCGATTTAAAATTCATATAAAATATTATATTTTGAAATAAATAATGTTAATAAATAAATTATTATTACCACGATAATGATGTAGATAGTTTCTATAAGAACTCGCAAAGTGTCACCGTAGGTATAAGATATAATTTACCCTGCGTTGCACGGTGAGGATTACTAGTAATTATCCATAGTGTAAAACTTTTTTTCAATATATGTAAAAGAGTACAACGTTATATGTCCAATATACACGTATACAAATTTAATGGATGTACTTGGTTGTATTCATTATTTTCACATATACGTGTATTTTATATAGATAAAATATATGATAGTTGAAAGATAATTTTTTAATATTTTTATAGATTATTACATAGTTTATACATTTAGTTTTATATAATATAATAAAAATTTATATTTGATTAGTTTTATTTTTACCTAATTATGATATAATATTATTTTTTAAAATAAATAATATGTATTATGTTATATTTTTTTCAAATATATATTATAATATAGTTTTATAGTTATAATATATTAAAATATTAATAATTTAATATAATTAAATATATGAATTCAAAATTTATATGTAAAAAAAATTATAAATATTATTAATAGATAAATAATAATATAAATAATTTTCCATTCTCTTCATGTACTCATCTTGCGATTTTGATGTAGTCTCTGCCATCCTGGACTGATTCCGGAAACGTGCCAAGGATTATCCTGCTTTGATACCACTTTTTATGCCCTGGAAGGATCCTGAGCTAAAACAGTAAGAAAACTAAGAACAGAGAAGAAGAAGATTAACAGAAGGAGAAGAAGAGTTAAGAAAGTTCAAAGAGTATAAGAAGAGGTTCAATAGATAGTAAATTTCATCCAAATGCAGAATAACTCACCCTCCAGCCAATTCCAAGTTTAAATACCTAGATCACCTGCAAGAAAAGTGTGAACGAATTCCCTCGAAAAAAAACTAACTGCTGCCTACTAAAATACTAGATTATGGGACCGTGCCTGCACGAGATTGATTATTTCTATATTTTTTATATGTGAATGTTTATTTCGTGTGTCGTATTTTTTTATTTCTCATCCCTTTAATATTTAAATTGACAATGACAAATTAAGAAATATCAATATTTTAAATTGTCTAACTGCTCTTAATAAATTTATTTATATTTTACAATTAGTGTTATACATTTTTAAAAATTAAAATATTATTAATTTATGAAAACTAACAACACAACCTAAGAGGGGAGATGAATTAGGTTGTTTAAAAATTTACTTAAAAATGAGGCAATCTTAAAGTAATTTCTTTTTAAAATAAACAATGACTATCTATGTGTATGAAACACATAACAAATAAGTCTAAATTAAAATAAGACGAAAACAAGAATAATAAGATTAGTCAACAATAAAAGTATATAAGGAAACAAGAAATTGTTAGTTTACAATATATAATAATCAAATTAAAATAAAGGTCAAGTATGTGACTTGAAATGACAAGTCTTGAAATCGAATAATTTAAAATAAAGTTCAAGTATTGACTTGATTAAGGACAAGTGTTTGACTGGAAATGGGCAAGTCTTGAAATTGAATAATTTAAAATAAAACTCAAGTATTGACTTGATTAAACCCAAGTCCTTGACTTGATAAGGACAAGTCTAGACTTGATTAAGGACAAGTCTAAGATAAAGTAAATACTTAATTAAAGAAAGTTAGACTTGAAATAAGGACAAGTCTTAAATAAAATCTTGAGATTAAAAATGTAATACATGAATTGAACAAAGTCTAATGGTGATGTTTTATGATGCAAGAAATGTAGAAGAGAGAGTATGAATGCAAAATGCAATGCAACGAAAGAAACAAGATTTTCAAAATGGTTCAAGCTTGTAACTCCCTTACAAGCTCTACATCCACTCCCCAACTTCTAAAGTTGAGGCTTTCCTATTTATTTTAAAAAAAAAAAAATTCGTTAACGTGGAATTCAAACATTTATAAATCTCCCAAGAACAACTTAGTAACTCTACTAAGAGGTTCTTCACTACTTACCCTCTAAATTGTTCTTGACTTGCAACCTCTTGCTTTCAAGAACAATAAAACCTTTTTGTGTATGAAGTGTTTATGGCTTACAAGTGATAAAGTTCTAGTCTAAGATTGACACTTTCGAAAATAACTAGAACACTTTGAAAAATAACTAGAACTTGAAAGTAAAATTTGAAAATGACCACTTGAAAACTTGAGAGAATTTCGACAATAATAAGAATGACTTGATAGCTTGTGTGTCTTGAATGTCTTCACCCATGGTCTCTATTTATAGGAAAATTTGGGCTCCAATTCAACCACTTGAATTTTGGCTCCAAAGATGATTTGACATAGTATGAACTTCCTTTAACTTTTTTGACTTCTTTCAGTTGCTTTTGGCTTTTTTGTCAGAAATCAATGTTGTAGATCTTTCTCTTAGCTTTCCAAGGACGTCAAAATCATTTGATTTGGACTTTTGTAGCTCAAGTTACATCTAATTCACTGAACTATGGCATTACAGTGACAGTTTCGTTTTTGTCTATTTTCACAAAACTTCCATTGGAATTTCACATTGACTATTAGACACCATTTTTTAGATAATTGAAAGATATTTTGAAAAAATAAAAAATCTTAATTTTTGGCTAAATGAAATGAAATTTATGCTCATTTGAAGATGAATGTATCAATCTAAAAATTTTGCACTTTCTACAAAAAATAATTTTAGACAATTTAAGAAATTGTTAGTTTCACATATTTATTTTATTATTATTAAAACAATATTGAAACACTTAAGTTTAACAATTTAATATAATTAAATATATAAATTCAAAATTTATAGGTTAAAAAATTATAAAAACTAATTGAAGGAAATGATGAAGGCTCAAAGCGATGAGTGGACCGAACGAAATCTGAAGCAGAACTAGGAGTGGGAGGCAAAAATGAAGTTACAAATGGAGGCGTTGGGAGTGGCTCAAATGGAGGCAATTGGGGTGATGATGGATCAGAAAATCGAACAGAACTTTACCAGGCTATTTCAGAAGGAAAAACAGGTAGATCGAACTCACTTATTGTCTACTCCTAGTAATCTATGAGTTATTATTGATGATGTTGTGAGTAACTATTGGAAGGAAAGAAATCAGAAAGGATTGAGTCATAATAATCCCAAAATAGAATTGACAACTTTTAATGGGGAGAATCCGAGACTAGCTGAGAAAATGTGATAAGTATTTCCTATTGTATAACATAGGGGATAAATGGAATGTTGATTCTATTGAGCTGTACTTAGAAGATAGGGCTGATGTTTGGTTTCAAGGATTTAGAAGTGGTAAGGGACATGTGCCTTGGGCTGAATTTTCAGAAGCATTACTAGTTAGATTTGGAGATAATGGGGGGTAGAGATTATTTTGAAGAGTATAATAAGTTGCAACAAGTAACTAATGTAGCTGATTACCAGGAGAAGTTTGAACTGTTGAAATCGAAAATGTTGTGCTTGGATCTTAGGCTAAGTGAGCAGTACTTTGTGTCAGGTTTTATCAGTGGATTAAAATAGGAACTTAAGCCTGGAGTAAGGATGAGGAAACCTAGTAGTTTAGCTCAAGCCATGGAGTTGGCTGCTTTGCAAGAACAAAACCTTGATCAGTATGTGAGGAAAGTGAAAACTTCTTCTACTAATCACAGTAAACCAGTAGGAATGTGGCTAAGAACTTTAAGTTCATGTCAAATGAGGAATAAAGGAGGCCTTGGCAAGAGAGATTTAAGAATATTACTCCTCAGGAACTGCAGTATAGGAGAGACAATCATTTGTGTTACAAATGTGGGGAGAAGTTTATGGCTGGACACCAGGAAGTGAGTGAACAAGATGTGGCAGTTGATAACACACCTGAGCAGATTCAGTTTCTGCTTCATAGGTTCCAGGAAGTATTTGAGATACCTCAGTCCTTACCTCCTGAGAGGGAAATAACACACAGAATCAACCTTAAACCAGACCCTCAACATTTTAAGCTCAAACCTTATAGGCATCTCATGCCCATAAAGCTGAAATTTAGAGACAAGTGGATGAAATGATGAGAGCAGGCTCTATCCAAGTTAGTCAAAGCCTTTTTGCATCTCCCGTGTTGCTAGTAGAGAAAAAGGATCAGACTTGGAGGTTGTGTATAGATTATAGGAGGCTGAACATGCTTACTATGAAAGAAAAATTTTCTATACCAATCATTGATGAATTGTTGGATGAACTGAAGGGATCAAGGTATTTCTCCAAGATTGATCTAAGGGCTGGATACCACCAAATTCGAGTAAGTTTAGAAGATATTCACCATACTGCCTTTCAGACATACATGGGCACTTTGAGTTCTTGGTAATGCCCTTTGGCTTAACCAATGCGCAAACAAAATTTCAGGCATTGATGAATTCCATTTTTGAGTTATATCTAAGGAAGTTTGTGTTGGTACTTTTCGATGACATATTGATGTACAGTCTTAGCTTAGAAGCACATGTTTCTCATCTCACTTGTGGTTTGAAAGTGCTGAAATATCAGAAGCTTTATGCCAAACAATCCAAGTGTGTGTTTGCATAGGATAAGGTTGGATACTTAGGTCATACAATTACTACTGAAGGTGTGGAGATGAACCAACAAAAGGTTTATTGCATCAGAAAATGGAACCAGCCTGTGAATATAAAAGAGTTGAGGGGATTTCTTGGTCTTACTGGGTACTACAGATGATTTATTAAGAATTATGGAATCAAGGCTAAGCCACTCACTAATCTTCTGAAAAAGGATGTTTTCGAATGGTCACCAGAGGCTACAATTGCTTTTTAAGAGCTTAAGGAAGCTGTAATGACTGCTCTACTACTGAGATTACCAGACTTTGAGCAACTGTTTGTGCTAGAAACAGATGCAAGCATGGATAGTATGGGTGCTATGCTTATGCAGGAGGGACATCCAATAGCCTTCATAAGTAGAGCTTTTGCCCCAAGAAACCTGGGATTATCTGTAGATGAGAAAAAACTTATGGCAGTTGTATTAGCTGTTCAGAAATAGAGGCATTACCTAGTGGGACATTCTTTCATAATCAGGACTGATCATCAATCTCTGAAATACTTACTGGAACAGAAGTTAAGCAATCCCCTACAGAATAAGTGGTTAACCAAGTTACCGGGGTTAGGTTATACCATCCAGTTCAAACAAGGAATTCAGAATAAAGTTGTTGATGCTCTATCAAGGATCCATGTGACAGGAGAAACAAGTCAAGAGAGAACTGAATGCTTGGACGTCACTGCAGTCATTCCAAAATGGATGATTCAGATACAAAGAAGCTACAAGGATGATGTGATAGCTCAATAACTGATAGTTGCAGCTCTATTACAAACTGAAAATCAGTCAGGTTGGAGTTATGATAAGGGAATTCTCAGGAAGGGAAGTAAAATGTTTATGGGGCAGACTAATGGAATCAGAAAAGTATTAATGCAAAATGTGCATTCTACACCCATTGGGGGCCACTCAGGACAGAAAGCAACTTGGCAAAGGTTGAAAAATCTATTTTACTAGCCACAGATGAAGGAAGAAATAGAGGAATTCATTAGAGATTGTGAGATTTGCCAGAAAAACAAAGGTGGACATTTAGCTTATCCAGGTTTACTCAATCCTATACCTGTGCCATAGCAAGCTTGGAAGCACATTGTAATGGATTTCATTGAAAAGTTTCCATAATTAAGGGGGTTCACTGTAATATGGGTGATAGTGGATAGATTGACCAAAGTCAGCCATTTCTTTCCTGTCTCATCCTTATGGAGCAAGTACTATGGCTGAAATATTTCTTCAAGACATCTATAAGTTGCATGGGATTCCAGAGACAATCTTCTCTGACAGAGATAGGATTTTCACTAGCCACTTTTGGCAAGCCCTTTTCAAGTTATTGGGAGTTAAGATACAATTGTCTACTGCCTACCATCCTCAAACTGGTGGACAGACAGAAAGACTAAATCAGTGCCTGGAAAGTTATCTAAGATGTTTTGCTGGAGATCATCCTTCCACTTGGAGTACTTGGCTATCCTTAGCTGAAAGGTGGTATAATACCACCTATCATGTTAGCATCCAGATGTCCCCTTATGAGGCAATCTTTGGAGTTAAATCAGCGGATTTCCCTTTGGGACCTTATTGAAAGATTATCTGCCCGGGCCCGGTCAAAAATTAACTTTCGTGCTATGCATTCCAAAATCGGAATACTTGACCAGGCCTAAACTCTAGCACAATCGATATTCCAATCCTTGCTTGAAATAACACTATGCAGGATCTTAGTTTATGCTTGTTCGATTTGCCACGCAACAATATATTCTTAATTAAAGCGGAAGTTTAAGAATTACCTCTTGAATCTTGTACTTAGGTGATTCTCTTGTATGACTCAAGACTTACTCATACGTTGTGTGGGCAACGAACCAACGAACAAACGATCAGCAATCCACTGCAAAAGCTCGGCGAAAAATTCTCAGCCGCCGCGCGTGAGGTTCACGCGCCGACCGCCGCCCGAGAGTGAAGTCCACGCGCCGCCAGATTTCGAGAAGGAAAACCGACCACGAGCCTAGGGAAGAAATCCGGCCGCTTGGAATTCTAAAAGCCCAACTTTGAGAAAGAAAACTATTAGTTCTCTTTCTAGTTTTCTTATCTTGAAAACTTATGAATTGTGTGTGTATGAATTGCTAATCTCTTGTCTATTTATAGAGTTACAAGAGAGACCCCAAGTTGGTTTAGGATTGGTCTTCCTAATGGGTTTAGGTAATTAATGAGTTTTCAAATCCAATTAGGTAACAAATCTAATTAGATTTCCTAATCTCTAGGATTTCCTAATTCTAATTGAAACTTAAGACTTAATTAATTCCTTAAATAATTCCACTTTGTTAATTACTTAATTAACCCTTAGGAATAATTAATTAAATAATTAATTATACTTTATCAATTAACCCACTACATAATTAATCGTACCACTAACGGATTAATTATGGCACTACCATCCTAACCATAATTGCTTCTGGAATAACTAAATTAATTATTCTTTAATCTCTCCACATCAAAGATATAGTGCTCGTTAATTTATTAATTTACTGATAAATTAATTAATTAACTTCTTATAATCCGAGATTAGTACCACTCGACCATTTTTACTATACCGGACATGAGTCCACTAGCTGAGTTTAGTATAATAAACATAACGAGCTCATCTTAGGAGCACCATTAGCCCGGACGCACCAGTACATGGTTTCCTTTCGACAAGCAATAGCACACCAAGCAACTAAACATGTGCATGTTGGTGTATGTGCCCTTTTGAGGGCTATTTATGTAAATAAACTTTGAGGGTTATTTATGTAAATAAGACATTTGTCGTTTGATTGATTATTTATCTGATGAGTTAATTTCATGAAATTATATTCTTGTGCATATTGAATTTCATGAAATCGATCCGCCAAAAAGAAACACTCCATGGACTTTTAGATCATGAGTGATTCTTTTAAGTAGCACTCGTACGAGGATCCTTAGACCAGAAATCACTGCATAGTCTTAGGTGAATTAGAGTGTGCTTTGACATATGCCTAACGGGACCGTAACAGGTTGCCAAGTACGGGTATGATTGGGTACACTATGAGTCACGCTAAGGTATGTAGGTGAAGTGATGGGACTACAAGTCTCTCTTCAATGAGAGATGATATCTTGGCCGCTTGATAGTGAACTGAGAAGTGCATGGCCGTGCCCAAGAAATGATAAGGGTTATCATTTGCTTGATTAAGTTCAGTGTCACTAAGAGATCAAGTAAAACGTTTAGCTATATAAGGATGATTGGTTCCATGCCTTATGCTAAACTGGATATCAGTGTAGAGGACATTACGTAGTATACTCGGAAGGTTGTGTTGAATCACCATTCAACCCTCCGTTCTGAATTGTGTAGTCATTATGTCTTGCTAGAGACCACTAATGATTTATGGATTAATTAATGAGATAATTTATTCATTGTCAATTTGGAATGGGCCTACAGGATCGCACATAAGTGAGTTCGATGATTCAGAATTAATTAAATTACCTGTTTTAAGTATAAGAGTTATACTTAAATTGATAATATTTAATTAAATAGTTTAATTAAATATTATTGAAGAGTATTATGGTATTAATTAAGAGTTAATTAATTACCTAGGAAGAATTGAATTGGGTTGACAAATCAAGGGACCTAATTGTGAATTGAGGTTCTTGACCCATCAGCCTGATCCATGGATCAATGGGCTGATCCATGGTGTTGGTTAAACCCAACTCAGTAAATAATTAATTAATTATTATTAAAAAACAGATACTTCTCAAATCAGAGAAGTATCTGGGAGTTGAGGGTTGGTTTTAACAAACTCAGTTTTAAAACCACGTTTTGGGAAATTTTAAACGAGAGTGCTCTCTCTCTTAGTCTTGAAGGATTTACCTTTTTGAAAAAAATATTCTTCCAAAACTCTTCCCGAGAGAAAAACGTTTTCTCTTTGACAGGCACTTTTGGGCTAGCACCAATTCTGATAGGCTCCGGTGCAAGATCGTAGAGACAATTCACGTGAATTGTCGGTGAACGCCATCTTCTCAGAAGAGCCAGGCGACTGCACAACCGATTACGCTTCAAGGGTAAGACCCGATCCTCTTAGAATTTAGGCTATTCCGTAGCATAATTTAGGAAATTATGCATGCCTAGTTCCAACAGTGGTTTCAGAGCGAGGTTAATTTTGTTTTAATTAAAAATGTTTTAACTGAAACAAAAAGGAGTATAGAACTGGGTATAAGTTTTTTCTTCTTGAAAAATGTTTGAAGAAAAAAAAACATAATATGCTGGAATGTTGCCGTTTTCTGGGAAATGTCACCGGAATAGTGTTCTGGCCGGCCGGAAGTTCGCCGGAAAACGCGAATTGCTCAAAAATTGGTTTTTTGGCCTGAATTTTTTGTGCGTTTTGTTCTTTCCTTCATGGGAAACTATTTCGGGCTTGTTTCATTTCAAAACATTTGTTGAATGGTTGGTTTTTTGGAAAAATTTTTCTGGGTTTGACAAACCTGCTTCACCGGGAAGAATTTTTTCGTTTTGGGGTTTTTGAAAGCTGTTTGCAGGTTTGGATGCCGGTGAAATGTTCCTCGCGCCGCTGGGAAACGGAGTGACGAAAATTGGTTTCGTCGGGTTCCTCGCGCCGACAGAGTTTTCGAAGTCCGGTCGCGGGTTTTCCTTCGTCGTTCGATGAGTCGCCAAGGTCGACTTCGATTCGATCGGGGTTAGACCGGGGCGAAGAGGCGACGTCCGGCGCTGTGAGCAGTACCGGAAGAGGCGAAGCGTTCGCCGAAAAATCGAAAAAGAGACGCCGGCAGCGAATCGGGGAAGAAGATAGGAGGCGGCGGGGGCTGGTGCCCTAATTTGACAGAAATGACCAAATTGCCCCCGCCGCACTCCAAAATCCCGAAAATGCCAGCGTTTAAAATTGTTTTAAAAATTTGCAAAACAACCCCAGAAGTTTTAATCTTTAAAACCCTAGCAAGAGGATTTTGTGAAATTACAGATTGGCCTCAAAATTTTCAGAAAAACCTTAATTTTTAGAATTTTAAAATTTGATAATATTTAATTTATAATTTAGGATAAATTAAAAGATATTATCAGATTTTAAATTACGATAAGATAGGATTAGATTTAGATTTAATTCTTATCCTATAGAATTTAAAATTTTGAATTTTGAATAATTATCTTAATGAGATTAGGATAATTAGAAATATTCAAATTTTAAATATTAGAAAGATTATCTTAATAAAATTAGATAATTAAATGAATAAATAAATAAATAATTAATTAATAAGATTAGTTAATTAATTATTATGTTTTTTTATTCATTCTTCCGAAATAATGTGTTATTTATTTAAAATGTTTAAATAAATTGCACGCATGATTGGTATGTCCATGCATCATTCGATTAAAATGAATGAACATGGGATTGATTAAAATTGATCATGACACGATCAATTTTAATAGTGTAAGAGTTACACAATCCCTAATTAAATGATTCGGCTTAATAAAATTGGCTTGTATGAAGCATATGCATTTGTGTGTTTTTCTATGCATGAATTGGGCTTAAAATTTATTATTTAAAATTTGGGCCTGCGAGCCATTTTAAATTTGGGTCTGCGTGCCTATTAAATCATTATGTAATAGTTAGGCCCAAAAAGACGGTTCCGAAGGAGTCCATGGTGGAGCCCAGGAGCGGAAGCCCAAAATGGAGACCCAAAAAGAAGTATTTTCTTAAAAGGCCCTGTAATAGATTAGAGCCCAATTCATCGCATTTTCGCAATCTTATGTTTTTGTGAATGAATGAAAACGACAATGCATGTTAAGCCGTTCAAAATATTAAATCCCAAAAACCCAAGATTTTGCTTCCATACTTGAGGGCCCGCTAGAGCGTCGAACGTCTGGTGGACTTGGAGAGCCCAAGGGCCTCAGGTTTTCTTCGTGCGGCGGGTTGTCACATAATAGTGCCAAACTTTATCACTACCATTAATGAGTGAAAAAACTGTTTGGATATTAGATGCTCAACTTTATCACTACCACTTGTTATGGAAAAACTGTGTGGGTGTCTATTGATGTGATGCCTTGAGGGATGGTTTAACTTGGGAAAATTAATCCTAGCTTGACCCGATAAGCTGACTAGGGATTAATTTTGCAAAGATAGGATGGTGTCAAACATTTGGAATGTTTGTCCTATCACCGAAAAGTTGCATAGTGATGCAATTGGAAATCGTTAAATTACATAGGGATGTGATTTGAACGTTGCCTACCAAAAGAGCCCAATCCCTACGATACTTGCCAAAGCAAGACTGGGGTTGACTCTTTGTGGATTTTCGGCCCACAATCTAGCACCAACACAAAATTGTTTGGGATTTCAATTTTGGCTATTGTGGAAAATATTTTAAAACTCATTCTAATATTTTGCATTTTTCTTTTGTAGAAATGGCATCTACTAGCACTAATACATCTAATCTCACTCTAAGAAGCATTTTGGACAAAGAAAAACTTGTTGGTCTAAACTTCTTAGATTGGGAAAGAAACTTGAGAATTGTTCTCAAACAAGAAAGGAAGCTAAATATCTTAGACGCTACTTTACCTGAACCACCTGTGAATGCTACGGCTGCTGTTCAACGAGCATGAGAAAAGCTGAAAAGCGATTCCGATGACGTGACATGTCTGATGCTCGCGACTATGTCAGGCGAGCTTCAGAAACAATTCATGAATTCGGAAGCTTTCCAAATTTATAGGTCACTAACGGAAATGTTCCGTGAACAAGCCCGTAACGAAAGGTTCGTTACAATAAAAGCATTGATCTCGTGCAAGATGGCGAAGGGTTCGTCAGTAAGCACACATTTGATCAAGATGAAGGGGTATATTGATACCCTAGAGAGATTAAATGCACCTCTTGCTAGAGAGTTAGCCATTGACATCATCTTGGCTTCACTGCCTGATGATTACAATGACTTTGTGGTGAACTACAACATGCATAACATGGAGAGGACGATTCCTGAGCTCCATGGAATGCTTAAAAATACTGAGCAAACCCTTCGGAAGGCAACGCCAGTACTTGTTGTAGAAAAAGGTAAGGGCAACAAGAGAAAGTTTAAAGGCAAGGCAAAAGTTGCTGAAAACAAGAAGCCTCGCAGTAAGACTGCTCCTAAGGCTCAGCCTCAAACTCCTCCTGCTAAGAAAAATGCTCAGAAGGACGCAGTATGTTTCCATTGCAATCAGAAGGGGCATTGGAGAAGAAACTGCAAGCTGTTTCTTGAAGAGAAGAAACAAAATCCTTCGGCTTCAGGTGTCTTTGTTATTGAAATTAATCTTTCTATATCCACCTCATGGGTATTAGATACCGGATGTGGGGCTCACATTTGTACTGATGTGCAGGGACTGAGCAATAGAAGGATAACAAAGAAAGGCGAAGTAGATCTCCGAGTGGGCAACGGGGCAATAGTTGCAGCTGTTGAAGTTGGAGATTACACTTTGTCTTTGCCTTCTGGTTTAAACATTGTTTTAGAGAATTGTTATTATGTACCTACTATGAGTAGGAATATTATTTCAATTTCTTGTTTGGGTATTAAAGGATTTCGTTTTATTATTGGTAATAATTCGTTATCTTTATATCAAAAAGATGTTTTATACGGAGTTGCAAATTTGTGCAATGGCCTATATATCTTGGATTTGACCCAAGAGAAACCGGTTTATAACATTGAAAAGAAAGCCAAATTAATTCAATCTGATTTAAGTTCAACATATCTGTGGCATTGTCATTTAGGCCATGCAAATGAGAAGCGAGTTCAAAGACTTCATAAGGATGGAGTGCTTGGGTCATTTGATTTCGAATCATATGACACATGTGAACCCTGTTTGCAAGGCAAAATGACGAAGAGTCCTTTCAGCAAGAAAGGCGAGAGGACTAGTGAGCTATTGGCTCTAATACATACAGATGTGTGTGGACCAATGAGCACACAAGCCAGAGGTGGATTTGAATACTTCGTGACTTTTACCGATGACTATAGTAGATATGGTTATGTCTACGTAATGAGGTATAAAAGTGAAACTTTTGAAAAGTTCAAAGAGTTTAAAAACGAAGTAGAAAATCAGTTAAATAGAAGGATTAAGGCTATTCGCTCCGATCGGGGAGGTGAATACCTTAGTGATGAGTTCGATGGCTATCTAAAACAGTGTGGAATCGTTTCACAGCTGACTCCACCAGGAACACCTCAATGGAATGGTGTATCCGAGAGGAGGAATCGGACCTTATTAGATATGGTTCGATCTATGATGGGCCAAGCGACTCTCCCTATGTCCTTTTAGGGTTATGCCCTCCTTTCAGCTGCCTACTTACTAAATCGTATTCCATCTAAGGCAGTAGATAAGACTCCATATGAGATGTGGACGGGTCAAAAACCCTATATGTCATATCTACGATTTTGGGGTTGTCAAGCTCATGTAAAGCGTTTACAAAGTAGTAAGCTTGAACCTAAAACTGACAAATGCCTGTTTGTGGGATATCCTAAGGAAACAAAAGGATATCAATTCTACAATCCAACTGAGAACAAAGTGTTTGTTGCTCGAGGAGCCACTTTCTTAGAGAAAGATTTTCTCTACAAGAAAGATAGTGGGAGTAGAATAGAACTCGGAGAAGTTCCAGAACCACAAGAGAATATAGAACGATCTATAGAAACTCAGATGGAAGTTGACATGGAAACTCATGAAGATGAGCAGCCTGAGTCAACAACACAAGAACCTAGAAGGTCTAGTAGATCTCGTCATGAAACCGAGAGATATGGATTTCTCGTGACTGACGATCAAGATTTGATCTTGACGGACTCTAATGAGCCCGTGAACTATAAACAGGTTTTAGAAAGTCCAAATTCGGATAAATGGCTACAAGCCATGGAATCTGAAATTCAATCCATGAGGGACAATAAAGTGTGGACTTTGATTGACCCTCCTGTTCAGGCAAAGGTTGTCGATTGCAAGTGGATTTTCAAGTTAAAACCTGGCGGGATCTTCAAGGCACGACTAGTGGCTAAAGGTTGCAGACAGACTCATGGTATAGACTATGATGAAACCTTCTCCCCTGTCGTGATGCTCAAGTCCATTCGGACTATGCTCGCCATAGCTGCATATTATGACTATGAGATATGACAGATGGATGTTAAGACGGCTTTCCTGAATGGAAACCTACTCGAGGATGTTTATATGAAACAACCCGAGGGATACATCGATCAAGAGCATCCAAATCATGTATGCAAGCTTCAGAGGTCCATCTACGGACTAAAGCAAGCATCTCGGAGTTGGAATCTTCGTTTTGACGAGGTAGTAAAAGGTTACGACTTCATAAAGAATGAATATGAGCCTTGTGTTTACAAGAAGGTTAGTGGGAGCAAGATAGTTTTCCTTGTCCTATATGTGGACAACATCCTACTCATAGGAAATGGCATTCCCATGATGAAAGACATCAAACAATGGTTGGGGACTGTATTTTCTATGAAAGACTTAGGAGAAGCCGAAATGATACTAGGTATCAAGATCTATAGAGATAGGTCAAAAAGGCTTCTGGGACTAAGTCAAGAAGGGTACATAGACAAGATATTGAAAAGATTCAATATGTCTAACTCCAAAAATGGTAAGGTACCATTTAGACATGGCTTTCTCTTGAAGAAGAACCAAGGTCCTTCAACAAGAGAGGAGAGGGATACAATGAGTAGAGTACCATATGCTTTGGCAATAGGATCTATCATGTATGCCATGTTATGTACCTTCCCGGATGTCGCACATGCACTAAGCATGACTAGCAGATACCAACAAGATCTAGGAACAGATCATTGGACTGCAGTCAAAGCAATCCTAAAGTACTTACGAAGAACTAAAGGATTAATGCTAGTGTATGGAGGACAAGAATAGCTCATTGTACAAGGTTACGCTGATGCTGCTTTCCAAACAGATTAAGATGACATGAAGTCACAATCAGGCTACGTGTTTAGTCTGAATGGCGGTGCAATAAGTTGGAAAAGCTCAAAGCAAGATACAACAGTCGATTCTATAACAGAGTCTGAGTACATTGCTGCATCAGATGCTGCAAAGGAAGCTGTTTGGTTGAGAAAGTTCGTGTCAGACATCGGAGTGATACCGAGTATCCAAGATCTGATATAACTTTTCTGTGACAATAACGGGGCCATCGCACAAGCTAAGGAGCCTCGGTCACACCAGAAAACCAAACATATACTTAGAAGGTTTCACTTCATCCGAGAGATCATTGATCGAGGAGATGTGAAGTGTGCAAAATAGGGTCAGACGACAATGTAGCAGATCCTCTCACAAAAGCTCTACCGCAGTCAAAGTTTGATAGACATGTAATAGAGCTTGGTCTTAAACAATTTAGGACATAGCCCTTCAACGGGCAAGTGGGAGATTGTTGGTGTATGTGCCCTTTTGAGGGCTATTTATGTAAATAAACTTTGAGGGTTATTTATGTAAATAAGACATTTGTCGTTTGATTGATTATTTATCTGATGAGTTAATTTCATGAAATTATATTCTTGTGCATATTGAATTTCATGAAATCGATCCGCCAAAAAGAAACACTTCATGGACTTTTAGATCATGAGTGATTCTTTTGAGTAGCACTCGTACGAGGATCCTTAGACCAGAAATCACTACATAGTCTTAGGTGAATTAGAGTGTGCTTTGACATATGCCTAACGGGACCGTAACAGGTTGCCAAGTACGGGTATGATTGGGTACACTATGAGTCACGCTAAGGTATGTAGGTGAAGTGATGGGACTACAAGTCTATCTTCAATGAGAGATGATATCTTGGCCGCTTGATAGTGAACTGAGAAGTGCATGGCCGTGCCCAAGAAATGATAAGGGTTATCATTTGCTTGATTAAATTCAGTGTCACTAAGAGATCAAGTAAAATGTTTAGCTATATAAGGATGATTGGTTCCATGCCTTATGCTAAACTGGATATCAGTGTAGAGGACATTACGTAGTATACTCGGAAGGTTGTGTTGAATCACCATTCGACCCTCCATTCTGAATTGTGTAGTCTTTATGTCTTGCTAGAGACCACTAATGATTTATGGATTAATTAATGAGATTAATTTATTCATTGTCAATTTGGAATGGGCCTACAGGATCGCATATAAGTGAGTTCGATGATTCAGAATTAATTAAATTGCCTGTTTTAAGTATAAGAGTTATACTTAAATTGATAATATTTAATTAAATAGTTTAATTAAATATTATTGAAGAGTATTATGGTATTAATTAAGAGTTAATTAATTACCTATGAAGAATTGAATTGGGCTGACAAATCAAGGGACCTAATTGTGAATTGAGGTTCTTGACCCATCAGCCTGATCCATGGATCAATGGGTTGATCCATGGTGTTGGTTAAACCAACTCAGTAAATAATTAATTAATTATTATTAAAAAACAGACTCAGTTTTAAAAGAGAGTTGAGGGTTGGTTTTAACAAACTCAGTTTTAAAACCACGTTTTAGGAAATTTTAAAAGAGAGTGCTCTCTCTCTCTCAGTCTTGAAGGATTTACCTTTTTGAAAAAAATATTCTTCCAAAACTCTTCCCGAGAGAAAAACGTTTTCTCTTTGACAGGCACTTTTGGGCTAGCACCAATTCTGATAGGCTCCGGTGCAAGATCGTAGAGACAATTCACGTGAATTGTTGGTGAACGCCATTTTCTCAGAGGAGCCAGGCGACTGCACAACCGATTACGCTTCAAGGGTAAGACCCGATCCTCTTAGAATTTAGGCTATTCCGTAGCATAATTTAGGAAATTATGCATGCCTAGTTCCAACAGTGCACCTAACCTACCAAGATTATTGTCCACAAATGACCTCACCCTTTGGCAGATCAAAGTACACTATGTTTAATCCTCATGCCCACTCAAGTCTAGGGATTAAGAGATAGAATACTAGCAATGAATAGTCTATTAAATTAGTATAAGACAATTCATCCTAAATGGTCAAGTTCAATATGCCCCGGGCATATCTATATGATTAAATCAGTTTAGACAAACCAATTTCCGAATCACATAATAACCTAAACTGACAATGTGTCCAAAACTGTCTCGGCTACAAACCTTATTTATATATTATTTCTTTCAACCAATGATGAGATCTACTGTGTTACACCAGACACCTCATCATCTAATTACATAATATAAGTGGACGATATATGAAGAAACATATATAAATAATTTAACTAAAATATTCAATCGATATATAAAACTGGGAAATAGTTTAATACAAGCAAAGCTTTAGTAGTTAAACCTAACACTTATGAAGATGTACTGGTACCAGCTACAGGAGATATGATGAAGCAAAGGTCCAGAATTCGGAAGGAGGTGCAGAATAACTTGAAACAAGCTCAACTCAGAATGAAGTACTTTGAGGATCAAAATAGATCTGAAAGAGTTTTGGCAGTTGGAGATTGGGTATACCTCAAGTTACAACCATACTGGCAGTCAACTGTGGCTTATAGAACACATTTGAAGTTATCAGCCAAGTACAATGGTCCTTACAAAGTGCTGGAAAGAATTGGAGTTGTAGCTTACAAGCTTCAACTACCACCTGAAGCTAAAGTTCACCCTGTCTTCCATGTATCCCTTCTGAAGAAACACAGTGGTATTACTCCTGTGATTTCATCACCAATTCCAGAGCTCAATGCTGAGGATGTGCTGGAGTTTCTATTAGAGAAAGTCTTGCAAAGAAGGTTCATAGTTTGAGAAGGGTATAATGTAGTACAATGGCTAATCAAACGGCACCAACTACTATTGGAGGATGTTTTATGGGAAGATCAAGAGTTCATCAACAAGCAATTTATTCAATTCAAAGGACAATACTTTTCTTTATGAGAAGGGAATTGTTAGGAATTGAGAGGTAAACGATGTCATTTTTAACTTTCATTAGTTAAGCATATTTTAGTAGGCAGAAGTTATTTTTTTTAGAGGAAATTCTTTCACACTTTTCTTGCTCTATGGTTTTCATACACACAGTAGAGGTGATCTAGGGATTTAAACTTGTAATTGGCTAGAGGGTGAGTTATTATGCATTTTGATGAAATTTTCTATCTATTGAACCTCTTCTTATTCTCTTTGAACTTTCTGAACTCTTTTTCTCTATTCTTAGTTTTCTTACTGTTTTTAGCTCAGGATCCTTCCCAGGGCATAACACATTATCATTACATTCAAAACGCTGTCGTGTCGTATCTGTCACACCTCAATTTCTAAGAGGTCGTTTGGTAGAACTGGTTGGAATCGGAATCGGAATCAGAATGGGAATGATTAAAATACAAATGAGTATGAGTTTTGTGAATCCAATAAGATTGTTTGGTTTTTAAGGTGGGTTTGAGTTTAGAATAATATAAAAGGTTAGTTAAGGGTATTTTCGTAAGAAAATGACTCTAATTGTCAAAAAAAAAAATTTAAGTGGGACTAAAATTGGTGACTAAAACTTAAGGGGGACCAAAAATAGAATAACCCATGTTATGAAAGACCAAAAATGGATTTAAACCAATATAAAATGTCTATTTTACCCTTCAGATAAAAAAATTTTCTCCCGTTCTCCTTCCCCTTCCGTATTGTTGGATTTTAATACTAAAACTTTGCTTGTATTAAACTATTTACCAGTTTATATATACGATTAAATATTTTAGTTAAAATTATTTTTATGTTTTACATATGTTGTCCATTTATATTATGTGATTAGATGATGAGGTGTCTAGTGTGACATAGTAGATCTCATCATTGGTTAAAAGACATAATATATAAATGAGACTCGTAATTGAGACAGTTTTGGACAAACTGTCAATTTAAATTATTATGTGATTTAGAAATTGGTTTGTCTAAACTAATTGAATCATATAGATATACCCGTGCCATATTGAGCATAGTCAATTAGGATGAATTGTCTTGTACTAATTTAATAGACTATTCAATCCTAGTATTCTATCTCTAAATCCCTAGACTTGAGCAGGCATGAGGATTAGACATAGTGTACTTTAATCTGCCAAAGAGTAAGGTCACTTGAGGCTAATAGTCTCGGTAGGTTGGATGAGCGTGTTTGATTGCTTGGTGTGCTGTTACTTATCGAAAGGAAACCATATACCGGTGCGTCTGGGGTTATGGTGCTCCCAAGATGAGCTCGTTATGTTATTGTACTAAACTCGGCCGGTGGACTTATGTCCGGTTCAGTAAAAATGTCGAGTGGTACTAGTCTCGTATTATAAGAAGTTAATTAATTAATTTATCAGTAAATTAATAAATTAACAAGCACTATATCTTTGATGTGGGGAGATTAAACAATAATTAATTTAGTTATTCCGGAAGCAATTCTGGTGTAGGATGGTAGTGCTATAATTAATCCATTAGTGGTACGATTAATTATGTATTGGGTTAATTGATGAAGTAGAATTAATTATTTAATTAATTATTTCTAAGGGTTAATTAGTAATTAACAAAGTGGAATTATTTAATTAGTTAATTAAGTTTTAAAGTTCAATTGGAATTAGGAAATTCAAGATATTAGGAAATCTATTTGGATTTAGAATCTAATTAGATTTGATTACTAATTGGATTTGGAAACTAATTAAGAAACTTAAACCCAATAGGAAAGCCAATCCTAAACCAACTTGGGGTCTTTCTAGTAACTCTATAAATAGACAAGAGATTGACAATACACAACACAAAATTCATAAGTTTTCAGTTCAAGAAACTTAGAGAGAGAAAACCTAGAGAAAGAAATAAAAAACTTTTCTCTCAAAGTCGGTATTCTCCCTCAGACGTATGGCTCGGTTCCCAAGGTGCGTCGGTGGTTAGATTTCTCTATCGGAGAAGTGTGGATTCTGTTGTAGCAACACGTGGTAGTCGGTCCCGGAGGCGCGTGCGACTCACACGCTAGGCGACGGCTTTGCTGGTATTTTTCCGGCGGTTCTTTTGTGTTCTATTCAATTGCTGATCGTTGGTTTGTTAGTTTGTTGCCCCACATAACATACTAGCTGATTTTGAGTCATACAAGCGATCACCCAAGTAAACGCTTCAAGAGGTAATTCTTAAACTTCCGCTTTAATTAAGAATTTTTTGTTACGTGACAAATCGAATAAGTAGAAGCTATGATCCTGTGCAATGGTATTTCTGTTAGAGTTGAATACATAAGCTATGCTTGTATTGTACATTTTCTCAGTTAATATGTTGATTTATGTTTTGGTTATATTTTGTTGTGCATTATTTGTCCATTTATATTATGTAGTTAGATGATGAGGTGTCTTGTGTGACACAGCAAATCTCATCATTGGTTAAAAGACATAATATATAAATGAGGTTTGTAACTGAGACAGCTTTGGACAAATTGTCGATTTAGGTTATTATGTGATTCGGATAATTGGTTTGTCTAAACTAATTGAATCAAATAGATATGCCCGGGGTGTATTGAACTTGGCCATTTAGAATGATTTGTCTTGTACTGATTTAATAGACAAATTTTTCTTAGTATTCTATCTCTTAATCCCTAGACTCGATCGGGCATGAGGATTAGACATAGTGTACTTTGATCTGCCAATGAGTGAGGTAAATTGTGGCCAATAGTCTAGATAGGTTGGGTGCGCGTATTTAGTTATTTGGTGTGTTGCTGCTTATCGAAAGAAAACCATGTACCGGCGCGTCCGGGCTGATGTGCTCCCGAGATGAGCTCGTTATGTTTATTATACTAAACCCGGCCGGTGGACTTATGTCTGGTATAGTAAAAAGGTCGAGTGGTACTAGTCTCGGAATTAAAGAAGTTAATTAATTAATTTATCAGTAAATTAATGAATTAACGAGCACTATATCTTTGATGTGGGGAGATTAAGAATAAATTAATCAAGTTGTTCCAGAAGCAATTCTGGTGTAAGATGGTAGTGTCATAATTAATCCGTTAGTGGTACGATTAATTATGTATTGGGTTATTGACAAAGGTAGATTTAATTAATTAAGTAATTAATTAATCCTTGTGTCAGTTGGTTGTGAATCATACCAGGAACTGGATTGGGGATAAGTTAATCCCTGTATCAGTTGGTTGTGAATCATACTAGGAACTGGATTGGGGATAAGTGAATCCCTGTATCAGTTGGGTGTGTATCAGTCCAAGAACATGATTGAAGGAAACAGAAACCCAGTAGGAAGGCCAATCCTAAACCAACTTGGGGTCTCTCTTGTAACTCTATATATAGACAAGGGATTAGCTATTACAGAACATACAATTCATAAGTTTTCAAGACAAGAAAACTTAGAGAGAGAAATTCTAGAGAGAGAAAACATTTTTCTCCCTCTAGCATAATCTCAGGCTGCCGGTTATTGTCCCAGGCGGCTGTCGGTGGTTAATTCCGGCAGGCAGCAGTGGCAGGAGAAATTCGGCGGCGGCGGCGGTTGAAATTCAGGCGGCGACGAGCTGCAGAATTTTTTTGGCAATTGGATTGTGGTGATTAGCTGATCGATTGCTCGTTAGATTGTTGTCCACACAACATACGAACAAAGTCTTGAGGCATACAAGATAATCACCTGAGTAAACGCTTCAATAGGTAATTCTTATTCTTTCGCTTTTCATTAAGAATTTATTTGTTGCGTGATAAATCGAATAAGTACATACCAAGATCCTGCGCAATATTATTTCAAGCAAGGGTTGGAATAACGATTGTGCTAGTGTCTAGGCCTGGCCAGAGATTCCGATTCTGGAATTCGTAGCACGAAAGTGAGTTTCTGACTAGGCTCGGGCATATAATCTTTCTATTGGTATCAGAGCCTGGTTTTTAGGTTTTGTGCTTGTTTGATTTATTACATGATTTTATTTGTAGGTGGTTAAGAAATCCCGACTATTATGGTTAAGTTTGTATGGTTTTAATTAAACTCTAGGACATGTCTAGATTTAATTTTATTATGAATGTTCGTAATAGTATAACCACATGCTGGAAGCCGTATAGGATTAGATCAAATCTGTAGTAGGATTTTTTCTATGTAATTTTCTATTTTTTAATTTTCCTAGAAAGCCTTGTAGTAGGAGAATTAATTTTGTAATCGAAGGCGTTATGGTGGACAACTTGAATTCGTGGGTTTTGGGTTATCGTTATTTCGAAGAAACCCAAGAAAACCCAGAACGAATTGCAAGAAGGCCAAATAGAGTAGGAAAAAATGAATGAGGGATCGGAGGTGGACAGCTGCGTCTGCGAAAAATCGCCAGCAGAAGCCGCCAACCGGTAGCGGTGCAGCTGTCGCCGCACAGCACAGCAATCTGCACAGGCACGCGCGGCAGTAGCTGCAATCGCAACAGCAGCGCGCAACAACTGCTACGGGCTGCTGAGCCGCGCGCGACGCGCTTTGTGAGCGCTGCGCATGTGCAGCCCGTTTGGGGCTCGTTTTGGCCCGTTTTTCTTCCAGATTTCATTTTTTTGAAGTTCAAGACTCAATCCATCGAGTTACGTGATTGGACACGAGATCAAGGCAGACGATGGAAGCAATTAAAAACCATGATAGTCGGGAAATTTATTTTTTGTATTTATTTCCCGTATTTCTATTTTTTTTAATTTTGTGCTTTAATTTTTGTGCTGTAGTTTAGATGCATGATTTTAAAGCATGACTGGTTTTATGTTTGCATATAACTTAGGGTTAGTTAATTGCATGTTAAAACTGGAAAAACCCTCAATTTAGAAATCTAAGTGGGAACGGGTTGGTTTAATATCCCCACAGCCACCATTACGAGTTCATATGCGATGTGGGTGGACTTACGCGTTGGTATTAGGGCATTCCTCCATTCGGATGAGTCCAACCACAAGATCGCTAGATTATGAATTTCGGAGTAAGATGACTAGAGTAAGTTTAACTAGGAGAAATGCGATACCCTCTCTATCTGAGGCGCACTATCCTGAGGTAACAAACTTAGAAGTTACGTAATTGCACACACTTAGTGTATGATTTGTAGTATCCCTCTCATCGAGGTTACACTGCTTATTGTATGGCTGAAAGCATCGACTATTAGTTGCATTGAATTATAGATCGTTTGGTCAGATAGTGTAGTTAATGAACTTGGTTCTTCTCAAATGAATGTGGGTTAGCGTAAACGTCCACACTATCGTGGCTTGCGAGAATCTTGGTGAATGAGATATTGGTGGATTAAAATTATTGTTTTGAGGGAAGTCAGTAATTATTAGAATTGTTGTCATGTTCGAATTCTAGATTAGATAAATAAAACATTGTCTGTTTAATTTACAGTTTATCGATATGGCATTCAACTTATTAGCTACTATATTGAAAAACAACAAATTAACTGGTCCGAACTATGTCGATTGAAGTTGTAATTTGGGCATTGTCCTAACATCTGAGAGCACTCCTGTGAGAGATCATGCCATTGACATGATTAGTAACATCAACGAGGTTGAGATAGTGGGAGGCAAAATCGATGGTGAAACCAAAGTCGATATTGTCCTCCAAAACTTGCCTCAAGGCTATGAGCAGTTTCAGTTGAACTACAACATGAATCAATTGTTGTGTACTCCATCAGAGCTCTTAGCAGAGTTGGTGGCAACTAAAAGTCTTTTTCAAGAAAAGAAGCGAGTTTTAGTCGCAGTCAAAGCTTTAGAATCTTCTTCTAAGCCTGAGGCTGGAAAGAAGAAGAGAAAGCTCAAGGAAATAGCTAGAAAGGCGCGATTTGTGCCTAAGCCAGATATTGCAAAGAAGAAGTCGAAAGACAAGTAGTGCAATAAGACGAGACATTGGAAATCGGATTGTCAAAAGCTTAGAAGTACGATAGTTTCTGCCTTAATTACTGAGACATGTTTAGCAGCGATTCCCATATATACTTGGTGTGTGGATTCAAGTGCCACTGACCATGTTTGTAATTCTTTGCAAGGGTTCCAAGTAACCCGGAAGCTTAGAGAAGGCGAACTGGATATCTACTTGGGCGACACTACAAGAGTGTCAGTAGAAGCAGTGGGAGTAGTCAGCCTAAATTTCAAAAATTCTAGGCTAGATTTAGTAAATTGTCTTTATGTACCGAGTTTTAGAAAGAACCTTGTTTCGGTTTCTAAACTCTTAAAGAATGGTTATAAGTTTATTTTTTCTGATGATTCTGTTATTATTACAAGAAGTGGAAAACTTATTTGTTCTGGTTCATTGATAGATAATTTGTTTGTGGTTAATTCTAACTCCCATGTTGTGTAAAACATAGAAACAAATAGCTCTTTATCTAACATTAATAAGAGAAAACAACCTTCTGAATTGAATCAAACCTATCTTTGGCACCTCAGACTAGGTTCTATAAACCTTAGTAGGATTCAGAGGTTGGTCAATGATGGACCTTTAGGTTCATTATAGATTGACAGTTGTTCAACCCACGAATCTTACTTGGAGGGTAAGATGACCAAGAGACCTTTTAAGGCAAAAGGTTATAGAGCCAAATAAGTATTAGAGTTGATTCATTTGACTCGTGTGGACCAATGACGGTCCAAGCACGAGGTGGGTTTGATTATTTCGTGACGTTCACGGATGACTACTCAAGGTACGGGTACATTTACCTAATGCGCCACAAGTCCGAGTGTCTCGGCAAGTTCAAAGAGTTTCGGGCAGAAGTGGAGATGCATCATGGTAAAAGTATCAAGATACTGCGATCAGATCGTGGTGGGGAGTACTTGTCCTACGAATTTCGAGAATACCTCAGTGAGGTCAGAATTCAGTCTTAGTTGTCTGGACCTGGCACACCACAGCAGAACGGTGTAGCAGAAAGAAGGAATCGTACCCTCATGGAAATGGTTAGGTCGATGATAAGCTATAGTGATTTGCCGAGTTCGTTCTGGGGATATGCCTTAGAAACAGCTATGTATATTCTTAATCTTGTACTATCTAAAACCATGCATTCAACCCCAGTAGAGTTATGGAATGGGTGCAAACCCAGTCTAAGACATCTCAGAGTTTGGGGTTGCCCATCACATGTGCTTAAGGCAGATGCGGCTAAGTTAGATGCAAGAACATAATTAATGTTGGTTGTAGGATATCCTAGGGGAACGAAAGCCGGTCTGTTTTATAGTCCTAAAGATCAGAAGGTTGTGGTTAGTACCAACGCTAGATTTTTAGAGGAAGACTATATCCTATATCACAAGCCCAAGAGTAAGATAGCACTAGAAGATCTTAGAAGACAAACTAATAATCCTGATGCACCAGCACAAGTAGCTACACCACACACTGCACAAGATATCACAGATGATGCACCTACACAGGTGGTGCCTCGTTGTAGTGGGAGGGTTGTTAGACAGCCCGACAGGTTCATTGGAGTGGGAGAGGCCTCAGACCTAGTCCCAGGCACGCCTGAGCCTGACCCAGAAAACTACAATGAGGCTCTCCGAGATAAAGATGCAAAATCTTAGCGTAAGGCAATGATATCCGAGATGGGGTCAATGGACCACAATCAAGTCTGGGAGCTTATGGACCAGCCTGATGGGTTTAAGTTCATTGGATGTAAATGGGTCTACAAACATAAGAGAGGACCTGACGGAAAGGTGGAAACCTTTAAAGCTAGGCTGGTGGCGAAGGGGTATACTCAGAAAGAGGGAATTGATTATGAGGAAACCTTCTCTCCTGTAGCAATGCTTAAGTCGATCCAGATTCTCTTGGCCATAACTGCTCATTTAGATTATGAGATATGGCAGATGGATGTCAAGACAGCTTTCCTAAACGGAAGTCTTGAGGAAACCATCTTCATGCAACAACCAGAGGGATTCGTTAAAAAAGGCCAAAAGCATAAGGATTGTAGGCCTAAGAGGTCTATTTACGGACTTAAGCAGGCATCCAGATCTTAGAACATCCGATTTGATGAGGTAATCCAGTCCTACAGATCTACTCAGTGTCCGGATGAGCAATGTGTGTACCGCATACGTGATGAAAACTCAGTGGTGTTTCTTGTGCTTTACGTAGATGACATTCTATTGATTGGCAACAACAAGAAAGTGTTATCAGAAGTAAAGGCATGGCTGTCCAAATAGTTTGATGTGAAGGACTTAGGGGAAACGGGACATATCCTTGGGATCAAGATAATTCGAGATCGTAGGAAACGTTCGTTAACGCTATCCCAATCTTCATACATAGATACGATTCTGGCCCGTTTTAACATGCAGAACTCCAAGAAAGGTTTTCTACCTTTCAAACACGGAGTGCATATTTCTAAAAAACTGTCTCCCAAAACTGTTGAGGAGATAGAGGCCATGAAGACAGTTCCTTATGCTTCGGTAGTAGGAAGTCTCATGTATACCATGTTATGTACGAGTCCTGATATCTGTTATGTCGTTAGCATTGTAAGCAGATATCAGAGTAACCCTAGGAAAGCTCATTTGGAGGCAGTAAAATACATTCTCAAGTATTTGTGCAGAACGAGAGACCAAGTGTTGGTCTATCAGGCGCCTGAGCTGGTACCCTGAGGTTACACAGATTCAGATTTCCAAGGCGACAGAGACAAGAGCAAGTCTACCTCAGGGTATGTGTTTACTGTGGGAGTGAAAGATTCTCTGCCCGGGCCTAGCCAGAAACTCACTTTTGTGCTACGCATTCCAGAATCGGAATCTCTGGCCAGGCCTAGACGCTAGCGCAATCGCTATTCCAACCCTTTTGAAATAACATTGCGCAGGATCTGGGTTTGCACTCATTCGATTTATCACGCAACAAAAATTCTTAATTAAAGCGGAAACATAAGAATTACCTATTGAAGCGTTCACTCAGGTGATTCTCTTGTATGCCTCAAGACTTTGCTTATATGCTGTGTGGGCAGCAATCTAACTAGCAATTTGATCAGCTAATCACCACAATCCACCTGCCGGAAAAATTCTGCAGCTCGTCGCCATCGCCGGATTTTCCTGCCACCGCCGCCTGCCGGAATTAACCACCGATCGCCGCCTAGGACAATAACCGGCAGCCTGAGATTATACTAGAGGGAGAAAAATGTTTTCTCTCTCTAGACTTTCTCTCTCTAGTTTTCTTGTCTTGAAAACTTATGAATTGTATATTTTGAATAGCTAATCCCTTGTCTATATATAGAGTTACAAGAGAAACCCCAAGTTAGTTTAGGATTGGCTTTCCTACTGGGTTTCTGTTTCCTTCAATCCTGTTCCTGGACTGATACACATCCAACTGATACAGGGATTCACTTATGCCAATCCAGTTCCTGGTATGATTCACAACCAACTGATACAGGGATTCACTTATCCCCAATCCAGTCCCTAGTATGATTCACAACCAACTGACACAAGGATTAATTAATTGCTTACTTAATTAAATCTACCTTTGTCAATAACCCAATACATCGCAAATTATATCCTGTACCTAGAGGTACACGTACCTAATAACACATCACCACTCTCACTATAAGAGAGTGAGATACACGCTCTTCTCTTCTTCTTCTTCTGAAAAAACCCAGTTCCTTCTTTTTCAAAAAATTACTTATTCTTCTTAAAAAATCAGTTATTCTTCTTCGCCGTACTCCATTCAAAACCGCATTTAATCAAAATTTTCATTCAAACACAGATTTAAAGGAGATCGACGATTATTTTTTCCGACGAACAACACCAAATACAACGGAAAAATTACTTCTTCTTAAAAAATCACTTCTTCCTGTTCAAAAATCTTTTCTTCTTCTTCAAAAATCTCTCATTCTTCTTCAAAAATAACTTATTCTTCTTAAAAAATCACCACATCATAAAGTATGAACTGTATTTAATGGATTTACGGAACCTTATTTTCACGATTTGATGTTGGGTACTGTATTAATGATGTTATATTCGTGTTTTCTTATTCAAATAATGCTATGTTACTCCGAAATATGATATATAAATGGTTTCCGTGAGGTATTGGCACTTTCATGTGAAATGGGTTGCTTCTGATTCTTCCCCGCTTATGGGACGTAACTAGACGTTGGGGGACGTTGCAGGACATAACGGGATGTTGCTGCTTTGTATTTTGGACGTAGTGGGACATAACTAGACGTTGTGGGACGTTGCTGCTTTGTATTTTCGGATGTTACGGGACGTAACTAGACGTTTTGGGACGTTGTTACTTTGTATTTTAGAACATTGCGGGACGTTGTCGGACGTAGCTGGATGTATCTGGACGTGGTGCTAGTTTTTTTTTGTAGACTATGTTCTGTGAAAAAATCAACTTAAATTCACATACATGGATGTAGACGTTATTAAGTATGTTTTGGTTCTATTGTATGATTTCTTTTATATTCTTGTTCTGATATCTATAGTCTGTTGATCTGATGTCTAGTATTCGCTGATCTGATATCTATATAATTCTGATGTGATCTCCCTTGTTAAGTGTGTTTTAGTGCTATTGTATGATTTCTTTTATATTCTTGATCTGATATCTATAGTCTGTTGATCTGATGTCTAGTATTCGCTGATCTGATGTCTATATAATTCTGATGTGATCTCCCTTGTTACGTATGTTTTAGTTCTATTGTATGATTTATTTTATATTCTTGATCTGATATCTATAGTCTGTTAATCTGATGTCAAGTATTCGCTGATCTGATGTCTATATAATCCTGATGTGATCTCCCTTGTTAAGTATGTTTTAGTTCTACTATATGATTTCTTTTATATTCTTGATCTGATATCTATTGTATGTTGATCTGATGTCAAGTATTCGCTGATCTGATTTCTATATAATCCTGATGTGATCTCCCTTGTTAAGTATGTTTTAGTTCTATTGTATGATTTCTTTTATATTCTTGATCTGATATCTATAGTCTGTTGATCTGATGTCTAGTATTCACTGATCTGATGCCTATATAATTCTGATGTGATCTCCCTTGTTAAGTATGTTTTAGTTATACTGTATGATTTTTTTTATATTCTTGATCTGATATCTTTAGTCTGTTGAACTGATGTCTAGTATTCGCTGATCTGATGTCTATATAATTCTGATGTGATCTCCCTTGTTACGTATGTTTTAGTTCTATTGTATGATTTCTTTTATATTCTTGATCTGATATCTATAGTCTGTTGATCTGATGTCAAGTATTCGCAGATCTGATGTCTATATAATCCTGATGTGATCTCCCTTGTTAAGTATGTTTTAGTTCTACTGTATGATTTCTTTTATATTCTTGATATGATATCTATTGTATGTTGATCTGATGTCAAGTATTCGCTGATCTGATGTCTATATAATCCTGATGTGATCTCCCTTGTTAAGTATATTTTAGTTCTATTGTATGATTTCTTTTATATTCTTGATATGATATCCATAGTCTGTTGATCTGATGTCAAGTATTCGCTGATCTGATGTCTATATAATCCTGATGTGATCTCCCTTATTAAGTATGTTTTAGTTCTATTGTATGATTTCTTTTATATTCTTGATATGATATCTATAGTCTTTTGATCTGATGTCAAGTATTCTCTGATCTGATGTCTATATAATCCTGATGTGATCTCCCTTGTTAAGTATGTTTTAGTTCTATTGTATGATTTCTTTTATATTCTTGATCTGATATCTATAGTCTGTTGATCTGATGTCTAGTATTCGCTGATCTGATGTCTATATAATTCTGATGTGATCTCCCTTGTTACGTATGTTTTAGTTCTATTGTATGATTTATTTTATATTCTTGATCTGATATCTATAGTCTGTTAATCTGATGTCAAGTATTCGCTGATCTGATGTCTATATAATCCTGATGTGATCTCCCTTGTTAAGTATGTTTTAGTTCTACTGTATGATTTCTTTTATATTCTTGATCTGATATCTATAGTCTTTTGATCTGATGTCAAGTATTCGCTGATCTGATGTCTATATAATCATTATGTGATCTCCCTTGTTAAGTATGTTTTAGTTCTACTGTATGATTTTTTTTATATTCTTGATCTGATATCCATAGTCTGTTGATCTGATGTCAAGTATTCGCTGATCTGATGTCTATATAATCCTGATGTGATCTCCCTTATTAAGTATGTTTTAGTTCTATTGTATGATTTCTTTTATATTCTTGATCTGATATCTATAGTCTGTTGATCTGATGTCTAGTATTCGCTGATCTGATGTCTATATAATTCTGATGTGATCTCCCTTGTTACGTATGTTTTAGTTCTATTGTATGATTTATTTTATATTCTTGATCTGATATCTATAGTCTGTTAATCTGATGTCAAGTATTCGCTGATCTGATGTCTATATAATCCTGATGTGATCTCCCTTGTTAAGTATGTTTTAGTTCTACTATATGATTTCTTTTATATTCTTGATCTGATATCTATTGTATGTTGATCTGATGTCAAGTATTCGCTGATCTGATTTCTATATAATCCTGATGTGATCTCCCTTGTTAAGTATGTTTTAGTTCTATTGTATGATTTCTTTTATATTCTTGATCTGATATCTATAGTCTGTTGATCTGATGTCTAGTATTCACTGATCTGATGCCTATATAATTCTGATGTGATCTCCCTTGTTAAGTATGTTTTAGTTATACTGTATGATTTTTTTTATATTCTTGATCTGATATCTTTAGTCTGTTGAACTGATGTCTAGTATTCGCTGATCTGATGTCTATATAATTCTGATGTGATCTCCCTTGTTACGTATGTTTTAGTTCTATTGTATGATTTCTTTTATATTCTTGATCTGATATCTATAGTCTGTTGATCTGATGTCAAGTATTCGCAGATCTGATGTCTATATAATCCTGATGTGATCTCCCTTGTTAAGTATGTTTTAGTTCTACTGTATGATTTCTTTTATATTCTTGATATGATATCTATTGTATGTTGATCTGATGTCAAGTATTCGCTGATCTGATGTCTATATAATCCTGATGTGATCTCCCTTGTTAAGTATATTTTAGTTCTATTGTATGATTTCTTTTATATTCTTGATATGATATCCATAGTCTGTTGATCTGATGTCAAGTATTCGCTGATCTGATGTCTATATAATCCTGATGTGATCTCCCTTATTAAGTATGTTTTAGTTCTATTGTATGATTTCTTTTATATTCTTGATATGATATCTATAGTCTTTTGATCTGATGTCAAGTATTCTCTGATCTGATGTCTATATAATCCTGATGTGATCTCCCTTGTTAAGTATGTTTTAGTTCTATTGTATGATTTCTTTTATATTCTTGATCTGATATCTATAGTCTGTTGATCTGATGTCTAGTATTCGCTGATCTGATGTCTATATAATTCTGATGTGATCTCCCTTGTTACGTATGTTTTAGTTCTATTGTATGATTTATTTTATATTCTTGATCTGATATCTATAGTCTGTTAATCTGATGTCAAGTATTCGCTGATCTGATGTCTATATAATCCTGATGTGATCTCCCTTGTTAAGTATGTTTTAGTTCTACTGTATGATTTCTTTTATATTCTTGATCTGATATCTATAGTCTTTTGATCTGATGTCAAGTATTCGCTGATCTGATGTCTATATAATCATTATGTGATCTCCCTTGTTAAGTATGTTTTAGTTCTACTGTATGATTTTTTTTATATTCTTGATCTGATATCTTTAGTCTGTTGATCTGATGTTTAGTATTCGCTGATCTGATGTCTATATAATTCTGATGTGATCTCCCTTGTTACGTATGTTTTAGTTCTATTGTATGATTTCTTTTATATTCTTGATCTGATATCTATAGTCTATTGATCTGATGTCAAGTATTCGCTGATCTGATGTCTATATAATCCTGATGTGATCTCCCTTGTTAAGTATGTTTTAGTTCTACTGTATGATTTCTTTTATATTCTTGATATGATATCTATTGTATGTTGATCTGATGTCAAGTATTCGCTGATCTGATGTCTATATAATCCTGATGTGATCTCCCTTGTTAAGTATATTTTAGTTCTATTGTATGATTTCTTTTATATTCTTGATCTGATATCCATAGTCTGTTGATCTGATGTCAAGTATTCGCTGATCTGATGTCTATATAATCCTGATGTGATCTCCCTTATTAAGTATGTTTTAGTTCTATTGTATGATTTCTTTTATATTCTTGATATGATATCTATAGTCTTTTGATCTGATGTCAAGTATTCTCTGATCTGATGTCTATATAATCCTGATGTGATCTCCCTTGTTAAGTATGTTTTAGTTCTATTGTATGATTTCTTTTATATTCTTGATCTGATATCTATAGTCTGTTGATCTGATGTCAAGTATTTGCTGATCTGATGTCTATATAATCCTGATGTGATCTCCCTTGTTAAGTATGTTTTAGTTCTACTGTATGATTTCTTTTATATTCTTGATCTGATATCTATAGTCTTTTGATCTGATGTCAAGTATTCGCTGATCTGATGTCTATATAATCATTATGTGATCTCCCTTGTTAAGTATGTTTTAGTTCTACTGTATGATTTTTTTTATATTCTTGATCTGATATCTTTAGTCTTTTGATCTGATGTTTAGTATTCGCTGATCTGATGTCTATATAATTCTGATGTGATCTCCCTTGTTACGTATGTTTTAGTTCTATTGTATGATTTCTTTTATATTCTTGATCTGATATCTATAGTCTATTGATCTGATGTCAAGTATTCGCTGATCTGATGTCTATATAATCCTGATGTGATCTCCCTTGTTAAGTATGTTTTAGTTCTACTGTATGATTTCTTTTATATTCTTGATATGATATCTATTGTATGTTGATCTGATGTCAAGTATTCGCTGATCTGATGTCTATATAATCCTGATGTGATCTCCCTTGTTAAGTATATTTTAGTTCTATTGTATGATTTCTTTTATATTCTTGATCTGATATCTATAGTCTGTTGATCTGATGTCAAGTATTCGTTGATCTGATATCTATATAATCCTGATGTGGTCTCCCTTATTAAGTATGTTTTAGTTCTATTGTATGATTTCTTTTATATTCTTGATATGATATCTATAGTCTTTTGATCTGATGTCAAGTATTCTCTGATCTGATGTCTATATAATCCTGATGTGATCTCCCTTGTTAAGTATGTTTTAGTTCTACTGTATGATTTCTTTTATATTCTTGATCTGATATCTATAGTCTGTTGATCTGATGTCAAGTATTCGCTGATCTGATGCCTATATAATCCTGATGTGATCTCCCTTGTTAAGTATGTTTTAGTTCTACTGTATGATTTCTTTTATATTCTTGATCTGATATCTATAGTCTGTTGATCTGATGTCAAGTATTCGCTGATCTGATGTCTATATAATCCTGATGTGATCTCCCTTGTTAAGTATGTTTTAGTTCTATTGTATGATTTCTTTTATATTCTTGATCTGATATCTATAGTCTTTTGATCTGATGTCAAGTATTCGCTGATCTGATGTCAATATAATCCTGATGTGATCTCCCTTGTTAAGTATGTTTTAGTTCTACTGTATGATTTCTTTTATATTTTTGATTTGATATATATAGTCTGTTTATCTGATGTCAATTATTCGCTGATCTGATGTCTATATAATCCTGATCTGATCTCCATTGTTAAGTATGTTTTAATTCTATTGTATGTTGTGATAGTTGTTTTTTGGATGTTGCGGCAGTTGTTCTGAGACGTTGTTGACTCAGCGAAGACGTTGTTCACTCAGCGCGGAAAAAAAAAGGCGCGCGCGTAGTCGAAATTTACTATATTTAGTATGTGTACAGCTGTCATGCGAAAAATTACTATATATAGTAATAGGTACATGTACACAGTGTACAGGGTATACGCGCTGCCAATACATAATTAATCATACCACAACGTATTAATTATGGCACTACCATCCTACACCAGAATTGCTTCCGGAATAACTTAATTAATTTATTCATAATCTCCCCACATTAAAGATATAGTGCTCATTAATATATTAATTTACTGATAAATTAATTAATTAACCTCTTTAATTCCGAGACTAGTATCACTCGACCTTTTTACTATTCCGGACATAAGTCCACCAGCAGGGTTTAGTATAATAAACTTTACGAGCTCATCTCGGGAGCACCATCACCCGGACGCACCAGTACATGATTTCCTTTCGACAAGCAGCTGCACACCAAGCAACTAAACACGCGTACCCAACCTACCGAGACTATTGGCCACAATTGGCCTCACCCATTGGCAGATCAAAGTACACTATATCTAATCCTCATGCCCACTCGAGTCTAGGGATTAAGAGATAGAATACCAAAAATGATTTGTCTATTAAATCAGTACAAGACAAATAATTCCTAACGGGTCAAGTTCAATACGCCCCGGGCATATCTATATGATTCAATTAGTCTAGACAAACCAATTATCCGAATCACATAATAACCTAAACCGACAGTTTGTCCAAAGCTGTCTTGGTTACGAACCTTATTTATATATTATGTCTTTCAACCAATGATGAGATTTACTGTGTCACACAAGACACCTCATCAACTAACTACATAATATAAATGGACAAATCATGCACAACAAGATATAACCAAAACATAAATCAATTTATTAACTGGGAAAATGTACAATACAAGCATAGCTTATGTATTCGACTCCAACAATCTCCCACTAATACTTAAGCTGTGCTTTAAGTATACATCTACATACAACCCCTACATACTCTGCTACTATATATCTAGAAAAACTGTCATGGCTCTCCTAAGTATCTGATTCCCATGCATAGCTTATGCGTTCAACTCTAACAATCTCCCACTAATACTTAAGTTGTGCTTTAAGTATACAACTACATTCAACTCCTATACACTCTACTACAATATTTCTAGAAAAATGTCATGACTCTCCTAAGTATCTGGTCCACATGCCCTTCACGTGAGCCTCAAAGACTTTTGAAGTCAATGTCTTAGTGAATGGATCTGCAAGGTTATCCTCTAATGCTATCTTAGCCACGACCACGTCTTCCCTCTTTACGATATCTCGTATCAGGTGGTACTTGCGCTGTATGTGTTTACTCGCCTTGTTGGCTCGCGGTTCCTTCGAGTTTGCTACTACACCGTTGTTATCACAATATACCGTGATAGACATCTACAAACCAGGAATCACATCTAAGTCCACTAGGAAGTTCTTGAGCCATACTGCTTCCTTTGCTGCCTCTGATGCGGCAACATATTCAGCCTCTGAAAGATTTGCCACATAGGATCTGGGTTCGCACTTTCCCGATCTACCACGCAACAAAAATTTCTAATTAAAGCGGAACCATAGAAAAATATCTTTGAAGCGTGACTTGGGTGATTCTCTCGTATACCTCAAGACTATGACTTCACGTTGTGTGGGCAACGAACTAGAAGTCAGTTGATCTACCAATCACCACAACTCCACCCGCCAGAAAAATCCAGCACCTCCGCACCTAGCACGTACTGCAAAAGCACTGCCCGGAGAGAGATAAAGCAACACACTGGGCCAGCAAAACCAAGGCAAAATTTTGGCCAAGGTATATAGAAAAACCAGCCGCCTATGCTCAATAAAATCTGACTTTGATACTTGAGAAATTATCTTCTCTCTCTAGAATTTTATCTCTCTAGATTCTTGAATTATGAATCTATTGAATTGTGTATTCTGAATGGCTGATCCCTTGTCTATATATAGAGTTACAAGAGAGACCCCAAGTTGGTTTAGGATTGACCTTCCTACTGGGATTATGTTTCCTTCAATCCTGTTCCTGGACTGATACACTTCCAACTGTCACAGGGATTCACTTCCCAATCCAACTCCTGGTATGAATCACACCCAACTGAAACAGGGATTCACTTAACCCAATCCAGTTCCTGGGATGATTCACAAGCAACTGACATAAGGATTAATTAATTTCTTAATTAATTAAATCTACATTCGTCAACAACCCAGTACATAATTAATCGTACCACTAACTGATTAATTATGACACTACCAACCTACACCAGAATTGCTTCCGAAACAACTTAATTAAATTATATTCATAATCTCCCCACATCAAAGATATAGTGCTCGTTAATTCATTAATTTACTGATAAATTAATTCATCAACTTCTTAATATTCAGAGACTAGTACCACTCGACCTTTTTACTATACCGGACATAAGTCTACCGGCCGGGTTTAGTATAATAAACATTTTGAGCTCATCTCGGGAGCACAATCACCCCGGACGCACCGGTACATGGTTTCCTTTCGACAAGTAGCAGCACACCAAGTAACTAAACACGCGCACCCAACCTACCAAGATTATTGGCCACAATTAACCTCACCCTTTGGCAGATCAAAGTACACTATGTCTAATCGTCATGGCCGCTCGAGTCTAGGGATTAAGAGATAGAATACAAGGATCGATTTGTCTATTAAATCAGTACAAGACAAATCATTCCTAAAGGTCAAGTTAAATATGCCCCGGGCATATCTACATGATTCAATTAGTCTAGACAAACCAATCATCTGAATCACATAATAACCTAAACTGACAGTTTGTCCAAAGTTGTCTCGATTACGAATCTCATTTATATACTATGTCTTTCGACCAATGATGAGATCTACTGTGTCACACAAGACACCTCATCATCTACTTACATAGTATAAATGGACATAAATATGCACAACAAGATATAACTAAAACACGAATCGATATATTAATCTGGGAAACTTTACAATACAAGCATAGCTTATGTATTCTACTCCAATAATCTCCCACTAATACTTAAGCTGTGCTTTAAGTATACAACTACACACAATCCTATACAATCGCTGCTATCTATCTAGAAAAACTATCATGGCTCTCCTAGATATCTGATCCCCATGCCCTCCACGTGAGCCTCAAAGACTTTAGAGGTTAATGTCTTCATGAACGGATCTGCAAGGTTATCCTCTGATGCTATCTTAGCCATGACCACGTCTTCCCTCTTTACGATTTCTCGTATCAGGTGGTACTTGCGCTGTATGTGTTTACTCGCCTTGTGGGCTCGTGGTTCCTTCGAGTTTGCTACTACACCGTTGTTATCACAATAAACCGTGATAGACTTTAACAAACCAGGAATCACATCTAAGTTCACTAGGAAGTTCTTGAGCCATACTGCTTCTTTCGCTGCCTCTGATGCGGCAATGTACTCAGCCTCTATGGTAGAGTCCGCCACGCATTTCTGCTTGACACTTCGCCAAACTATGGCTCCACCTCCTAGAGTAAACACATACCCTGAGGTAGACTTGCTCTTGTCCCTGTCGCCTTGGAAATCTGAATCTGTGTAACCTCGGGGTTACCAACTCAGACGCCTGATAGACTAGAACTTGGTCTCTCGTTCTGCGCAAATACTTGAGAATGCATTTTACTGCATCCCAGTGAGCTTTCCCGGGGTTACTCTGATATCTGCTTACAATGCCAACGGCATAACAGATATCAGGTCTAGTACACAACATGGCATACAGGAGACTTCCTACTGCCGAAGCATAAGGAATTGTCTTCATGGCCTCTATCTCCTCAACAGTCTTGGGAGACTGTTCTTTAGACAGATGCACTCCTTGTCTGAAAGGTAAAAAACCTTTTTTGGAGTTCTGCATGTTAAAACGGGTCAGAATCGTATCTATGTATGAAGCTTGGGAGAGCGTTAACGAACGTTTCCTACGATCTCAAATTATCTTGATCCCAAGGATATGTCCTGCTTCCCCTAAGTCCTTCATATCAAACTGCTTGGACAGCCATGCCTTTACTTCTGATAACACTTTCTTGTTATTGCCAATCAATAGAATGTCATCTACGTAAAACACAAGAAACACCACTGAGTTTTCATCACGTCTGTGGTACACACATTGCTCATCCAGACACTAGTTAAATCCGTAAAATTGGATTACCTCATCAAACCGGATGTTCCAAGATCTGGATGCCTGCTTAAGTCTGTAAATAGACCTTTTAAGCCTGCAAACCTTATGCTCTTGGCCTTTTTCAATGAATCCCTTTGGTTGGCGCATGAAGATGGTTTCCTCAAGACTTCCGTTTAGGAATGCTGTCTTGACATTCATCTGTCAAATCTCATAATCCAAATGAGCAGCTATGGCCAAGAGAATCCGGATCGACTTAAACATGGCTACCGGGGAGAAGGTTTCCTCATAGTCGATTCCCTCTTTCTGAGTATACCCCTTCGCCACCAGCCTAGCTTTAAAGGTTTCCACCTTCCCGTCAGGTCCTCTCTTACGTTTGTAGACCCACTTGCATCCAATGGGCTTAAACGCATCAGGCAGGTCCACAAGCTCCCAGACTTGATTGTGGTCCATTGGCCCATCTCGGATATCATTGCCTTACGCCAAGATTCTGCATCTTTATCTTGGAGAGCCTCATTGTAGTTAACCGGGTCAGGTTCAGGCGCACCTGGGACTAGGTCTGAGGCCTCTCCCACACCAATGAACCTGTCGGGCTATCTCACAACCCTCCCACTACGACGAGGTACCACCTGTGTATGCGCATTATTTGTGATCTCTTGTGCAGTGTGTGGTGTATCTACTTGTGCTGGTGCATCAGGATTAGTTTGTCTTCTAAGCTCTTCTAGTACTATCTTACTCTTGGGCTTGTGATCTAGAATATAGTCTTCCTCTAAAAATCTAGCGTTGGTACTAACCACCACCTTCTGATCTTTAAGACTATAAAACAGACCAGCTTTCGTTCCCCTAGGATATCCTACAAACAGCATTAATTCAATTCTCGCATCTAAGTTAGCCGCATCTGCCTTAAGCACATGTGCTGGGCAACCCCGAATTTTGAGAAGTCTTAGACTCGGCTTTCGCCTGTTCCACAACTCTACTGGGGTTGAAGGCACGATTTTAGATGGTACGAGATTAAGAATATACATCGCTGTTTCCAAGGCATATCCCCAGAATGAACTCGGCAAATCACTATAGCTCATCATCGACCTAACCATTTCCATGAAAGTTCGATTCCTTCTTTCTGCTACACCGTTCTGCTGTGGCGTGCCAGGTGCAGACAACTGAGACTGAATTCCGACCTCACTGAGGTATTCTCAAAATTCGTGGGACAGGTACTCCCTACCACGATATGATCGTAGTATCTTGATACTCTTACTATGATGCTTCTCCACATCTGCCTGAAACTCTTTGAACTTGCCAAAGCACTCGGACTTGTGACACATTAGTTAAATGTACCCGTACCTTCAGTAGTCATCCGTGAATGTCACGAAATACTCGAACCCATCTCGTGCTTAGACCGACATTGGTCCACACAAGTCAGAATGAATCAACTCTAGTACTTCCTTGGCTCTATAACCTTTTGCTTTAAAGGGTCTCTTGGTCATCTTACCCTCCAAACAAGATTCGCAGGTTGCATAACTGTCAATATCTAATGAACCTAAAGGTCCATCATTGACTAACCTCTGAATCCTATTAAGGTTTATATGACCTAGCCTGAGATGCCAAAGATAGGTTTGATTCATTTCAGAAGGTTTGTTCCTCTTATTAATGTTAGATACAGAGCTATCTGTTTCTATGTTTTGTACAACAGGGGAGTTAGAATTAACCACAAATAAATTGTCAGCCAATGAACCAGAACAAATAATTTTTTCATTTCTTCTAATAAATACAGAGTCATCAGAAAAAATGAACTTATAACCGTTCTTCAAGAGTTTAGAAACCGAAATTAGGTTCTTTCTAAAACTCGGTACATAAAGACAATTTACTAATTCTGAATTACAATTTTTGAAAAATAAATTGACAACTCCCACTGCTTCTACTGACACTCTTGTAGTGTCACCCATGTAGATGTCCAGTTCGTCCTCTTTAAGCTTCCGGGTCAGTTGGAACCCTTGCAAAGAATTACAAACATGGTCAGTTGGACCTGAATCCACACACCAAGTATCTGTGGGAATCGCCGCTAAATATGTCTCAGTAATTAAGGCAAAAACTATCGTACTTATAAGCTTTGGACAATCCGATTTCCAATGTCCCGTCTTATTGCACTTGAAGCACTTGTCTTTCGACTTCTTCTTTGCAATATCTGGCTTAGGTGCAATCTGCGCCTTTTGAGCTATTCCCTCAATCTTTCTTTTCTTCTTTCTAGCCTCAGGCTCAGAAGAAGATTCTGAAGCTTTGCCTGTGACTAAAGCTCGCTTCTTCTCTTGAAGAAGACTTTTAGCCACCACCAACTCTGCCAAGAGCTCGGATGAAGTACACAACATCTTACTTATGTTGTAGTTCAACCGAATATGCTCATAGCTTTGAAGCAAGCTCCGGAGGACAATATCGACTTTGGTTTCACCAACGATTTCGCCTCCCACTACCTCAACCTTGTTGATGTTACTAATTACTTCAATAACATGATCTCCCACAGGAGTGCTCTCTGCGATAAGGACAATGTCCAAGTTACGACTCCAATCGACATAATTAGGTCCAGTTAACTTGTTGTTTTTCAATATAGTAGCCAAGGGGTTGAATGCTATATTGAATACTGTAATTAAACAGACAACGTTTTATTTATCTAACCTAGAATTTCAAAAACAAGAAATTCTATCAATTATTGACTTCCTTCAAAACAATAATCTTGATCCATTAACATCTCATTCACCGGGATTCTCGCAAGCCATGTAGTGTGGACGTTTATGCTAACCCACATTCGTTTGAAAAGAACCATGTTCATTAACTACACTATCTGACCAAACGATCTATTGATCAATGTAGCTAATAGTCGGTGCTTTTAGCTGTACAAATAAGCAGCGTAACCTCGATGGAGGAATACTGCAGATCGTACACTAAGTGTGTGCTATTATGTGACTTTTGAATTTGTTACCTCAGGATAGTGCGCCTCAGATGGAGAGGGTATCGCATTTCTCCTGGTTAAACTTACTCTAATCATCTTACTCAGAAATTCATAATCTAGCGATCTCGGGGTCGGACTCATCCGAATGGAGGAAGGCCCTAATGCCAACGCGCAAACCCACTCACATCACATATGAACTCGTAATGGTGGATGTGGGGATATTAAACCAACCCGCTCCCACTTAGATTTCCAAATTGAGGGTTTTTCCGGTTTTAACATGCAATTAACTAACCTTAAGTTATATGCAACCATAAAACCATCATGCTTTAAAATCATGCATCTAAAATACAACACAAAAATTAAAGCACAAAAATTAAAACAATAAATACAGGAAATAAATGCGAAAATTAAATTTCCCGACTATTATGGTTTTAATTGCTTCCATCTTCTGCCTTGATCTCGTGTCCCGTCACGTAACTTGATGGAAAGAGTCTTGAACTTCAAAAAATGAAAACTGGAGGAAAAATAGGCCAAAACGTGACCCGAATGGGCCGCACGAGTGGCACTCCTAAAAGGCGCGCCGCGCGCGCTGCCCACATGGGCCGCGCGCTTCTGTGCAGCAGTTGCTACGCTGTGAGGCGGTAGCTGCACCGCTGCCGGCCAGCGAATTCTGCCGGCGATTTTTTGCCTACGCCGCCTCTTGCCTTCGATCATTCCTTTGCTTTTTCCCACATTATTTGGTCTTCTTGCAATTCGTTTTGGGTTTCCCTGGGTTTCTACGAATTAACGATAACCCAAAACCCACGAATTCAAGTCGTCCACCATAACACCTTCGATTACAAAAAATTAATTCTCCTACTACAAGGCTTTCTAAGAAAATTAAATAATCAAAATTACATAGAAAAAATCCTACTACAGATTTGATCTAATCTTACACGGCTTCCAGCACGTGGTTATACTATTACAAATATTCATAATAAAATTAAATTTGGGCATGTCCCGGAGTTTAATTAAAACCCATACAAACGTAACCATAATTGTCGGGATTTCTTAACCACCAGCAAATAAAACCATGTAATAATCAAACAAGCACAAAACCCAAAACCAGGCTCTGATACCAATTGAAAGATTATCTGCCCGGGCCTAGCCAGAAACTCACTTTCGTGCTACGCATTCCAGAATCGGAATCTCTGGCCAGGCCTAGACGCTAGTGCAATCGCTATTCCAACCGTTTTGAAATAACATTGCGCAGGATCTGGGTTTGCACTCATTCGATTTACCACGCAACAAAAGTTCTTAATTAAAGCGGAAACATAAGAATTACCTATTGAAGCGTTCACTCAGGTGATTATCTTGTATGCCTCAAGACTTTGCTTGTGTGCTGTGTAGGTAGCAATCTAACTAGCAATTTGATCAGCTAATTACCACAATCCACCTGTCGAAAAAATTCTGCTGCTCGTCGTCGCCTGAATTTCAACCGCCGCCGCCGCAGCCGGATTTTCCTACCACCGCCGCCTGGCGGAATTAACCACCGACAACCACCTGGGACAATAACCGGCAGCCTGAGATTATGCTAGAGGGAGAAAAACGTTTTCTCTCTTTAGTTTTCTTGTCTTGAAAACTTATGAATTGTATATTTTGAATAGCTAATCCCTTGTCTATATATAGAGTTACAAGAGAGATCCCAAGTTGGTTTAGGATTGGCTTTCCTACTGGGTTTCTGTTTCCTTCAAACCTGTTTCTGGACTGATACACATCCAACTGATACAGGGATTCACTTATCCCAATCCAGTTCCTGGTATGATTCATAACCAATTGATACAGGGATTCACTTATCCCCAATCCAGTTCCTGGTATGATTCACAACCAACTGACACAAGGATTAATTAATTGCTTAATTAATTAAATCTACCTTTGTCAATAACCCAATACATAATTAATCGTACCACTAACGGATTAATTATGGCACTACCATCCTACACAAGAATTGCTTCCAGAACAACTTAATTAATTTATTCATAATCTTCCCACATTAAAGATATAGTGCTCGTTAATATATTAATTTACTGATAAATTAATTAATTAACCTCTTTAATTCTGAGACTAGTATCACTCGACCTTTTTACTATACCGGACATAAGTCCACCGGCCGGGTTTAGTATAATAAACTTTACGAGCTTATCTCGGGAGCACCATCACCCCGGACGCACTCGTACATGGTTTCCTTTCGACAAGCAGCTGCACACCAAGTAACTAAACACGCGCACCCAACCTACCGAGACTATTGGCCACAATTGACCTCCCCCATTGGCAGATCAAAGTACACTATGTCTAATCCTCATGCCCGCTCGAGTCTATGGATTAAGAGATAGAATACCAAGAATGATTTGTCTATTAAATCAGTACAAGACAAATCATTCCTAAAGGGTCAAGTTCAATACGCCCTGGGCATATCTATATGATTCCATTAGTTTAGACAAACCAATTGTCCGAATCATATAATAACATAAACCGACAGTTTGTCCAAAGCTGTCTCGGTTACGAACCTCATTTATATATTATGTCTTTCAACCAATGATGAGATCTACTGTGTCACACAAGACACCTCATCATCTAACTACATAATATAAATGGACAAATCATGCACAACAAGATATAATCAAAACATAAATCGATAGATTAACTGGGAAAATGTACAATACAAGCATAGCTTATGTATTCAACTCCAACAGGAAGGTGGAGCCATAGTTTGGCGGAGTGTCAAGCAGAAATGAGTGGTGGATTCTACCATGGAGGCTGAATACGTTGCCGCATCAGAGGCAGCGAAGGAAGCAGTGTGACTGAAGAACTTCCTAGTGGACTTAGATGTGATTCCTGGTTTGCAGAAGTCTATCATAGTGTATTGTGATAACAATGGTACAGTAGCAAATTAGAAGGAACCACGAGCCCACAAGGCGTGTAAACACATAATGCGCAAGGACCGCATTATACGAGATATCGTAAAGAGGGAAGACGTGGTCTTGGCTAAGATAGCATCAGAAGATAACCTTGCAGATCCATTCACGAAGACATTGACTTCAAAAGTCTTTGAGGCTCACGTGGAGGGCATATGGATCAGATACTTAGGAGAACCATGGCAGTTTTTTCTAGAAATATAGTAGCAGAGTGTATAGGAGTTGAATGGAGTTGTATACTTAAAGCACAACTTAAGTATTAGTGGGAGATTGTTAGAGTTGAACACATAAGCTATGCTTGTATTGTACATTTTCCCAGTTAATATATCAATTTATGTTTTGGTTATATTTTACTGTGCATTATTTGTCCATTTATATTATGTAGTTAGATGATGAGGTGTCTTGTGTGACACAGTAGATCTCATCATTAGTTAAAAAACATAATGTATAAATGAGGTTCGTAACCGAAATAGCTTTGGACAAACTGTCGGTTTAGGTTATTATGTGATTCGGATAATTGGTTTGTCTAAACTAATTGAATCATGTAGATATACCCGGGGCGTATTGAACTTGACCATTTAGAATGATTTGTCTTGTACTGATTTAATAGACAAATCGTTCTTAGTATTCTATCTCTTAATCCCTAGACTCGAGCGGGCATGAGGATTAGACATAGTGTACTTTGATCTGCCAATGAGTGAGGTCAATTGTGGCCAATAGTCTCGGTAGGTTGGGTGCGCATGTTTAGTTACTTGGTGTGCTGCTGCTTTTCGAAAGGAAACCATGTACCGGTGCATCCGGGGTGATGGTGCTCCCGAGATAAGCTCGTTATGTTTATTATACTAAACCCAGCCGGTGGACTTATATCGGGTATAGTAAAATGGTCGAGTGGTACTAGTCTCGGAATTAAAGAAGTTAATTAATTAATTTATCAGTAAATTAATGAATTAACGAGCACTATATCTTTGATGTGGGGAGATTAAGAATAAATTAATTAAGGTGTTCCGGAAGCAATTCTGGTGTAGGATGGTAGTGCCATAATTAATCCTTTAGTGGTACGATTAATTATGTATTGGGTTATTGACAAAGGTAGATTGAATTAATTAAGTAATTAATTAATCATTGTGTTTAGTTGGTTGTGAATCATACCAGAAACTAGATTGGGGATAAGTGAATCCCTGTATCAGTTGGGTGTGTATCAGTCCAGGAATATGATTGAAGGAAACAGAAACCCAGTAGGAAGGCCAATCCTAAACCCACTTGGGGTCTCTCTTGTAACTCTATATATAGACAAGGGATTAGCTATTGCACAACATACAATTCATAAGTTTTCAAGACAATAAAACTTAGAGAGAGAAAACGTTTTTCTCCCTTTAGCATAATCTCAGGCGGCCGGTTATTGTTCCAGTCGGCGGTCAGTGGTTAATTCCGGCAGGCAGCGATGGAAGAAGAAATCCGACGGCGGCGACGGTTGAAATTTAGGCGGCGATGAGCTGCAGAATTTTCCGGCAAGTGGATTGTGGTGATTAGCTGATCGATTGCTCGTTAGATTTGATAGATTGACACATAGGATCTGGGTTCGCACTTGCTCGATTTACCACGCAACAAAAATTTCTAATTAAAAGCAGAACCTTAGAAAAATACCTTTGAAGTGTGCTCTCAGGTGATTCTCTCGTATGCCTCAAGAATTTGACTTCACATTGTGTGGGTAATGAACTAGAAGCCAATTGATCTACCAATCACCACAATCCACCTGCTAGAAAACTCTAGCACCGCTGCACCTGGCACTACCAACCTACACCAGAATTACTTCCGGAACAACTTAATTAAATTATATTCATAATCTCCCCACATCAAAAATATAGTGCTCGTTAATATATTAATTGACTGATAAATTAATTAATTAATCTCTTTAATTCTGAGACTAGTATCACTCGACCTTTTTACTATACCGGACGTAAGTCCACCGGCCGGGTTTAGTATAATAAACTTTACGAGCTCATCTCAGAAGCACCATCACCCCGGACGCACCGGTACATGGTTTTCTTTCGACAAGCAGCAGCACACCAAGTAACTAAACACGCGCACCCAACCTATCTAGACTATTGGCCACAATTGACCTCACCCTTTGGCAGATCAAAGTACACTATGTCTAATCCTCATGCCCGCTCGAGTCTAGGGATTAAGAGATAGAATACCAAGAATGATTTGTCTATTAAATCAGTACAAGACAAATCATTCTTAAAGGTCAAGTTCAATACACCCCGGGCATATCTATATGATTCAATTAGTTTAGACAAACCAATTATCCGAATCACATAATAACCTAAACCGACAGTTTGTCCAAAGCTGTCTCGGTTACGAACCTCATTTATATATTATGTCTTTCAACCAATGATGAGATCTACTGTGTCACAGAAGACACCTCATCATCTAACTACATAATATATATGGACAATTAATGCACAACAAGATATAACCAAAACATAAATTGATATATTACTGGGAAAAAGTACAACACAAGCATATCTTATTTATTCAACTCCAACAAGATTGTTGCTCACACAACATATGAACAAAGTCTTGAGGCATACAAGAGAATCACCTGAGTAAACGCTTCAATAGGTAATTCTTATTCTTCCGCTTTTAATTAAGAATTTATTTGTTGCATGATAAATCGAATAAGTACATACCAAGATCCTGCGCAATGTTATTTCAAGCAAGGGTTGGAATAACGATTGTGCTAGCGTCTAGGCCTGGCCAGAGATTTCGATTCTGGAATGCGTAGCATTTAAAGTGAGTTTCTGGCTAGGCTCAAGCATATAATCTTTTCATTTCAAGAAAGGGTTGGAATCGTAATTGTGCTAGAGTTTAGGCCTGGTCAAGAGTTTCGATTCTGGAATGCGTAGCACGAAAGTAAATTTTTGACCAGGCCAAGGCAGATAACCTTTCATTTGGTATCAGCCCTATGATTTTGGCTTTGTGCTTGTTCGATTTATTACACGGTTTTGATTGCAGGTGGTTTAGTTATCCCGGCTACTACGGTTGCGTTTGTACATTTTTTAATTAAACCTCAGTACATGTCAGGATTGTTTTTTTTTTTTTTATGAATGCTGGAAGCCATGTAAGATTAGATTAAATCTGTAGTAGAATTTTTTTTCTATGTAATTTTCGTTTTTATTTTCCTAGAAATATTTAACCTTGTAGTTAGGAAAATATGTAATAACGAAAGGGAGCAGAAGACCGAAGATTGCACGGGGTACCGGACGGCACCGGCGACAATTCACCGAGAGACATTGCAAGCGACACGCATAAGCAGTGCCACAGTAGTGCTGTTTTGCCGCACGGTAGCACAGCATTGAACACTGGATACCGCGCAGTAGGGCCAACAAATTCCATGCGCGCGCGGCACGCCCCATCTTATATCTGAATCTTGTATTGTTTATGCTCCTATTGTGTAGTGTATCTGAATCCCTTTGATTTATTATGTATTAGTGTAATGGTTTTCTGGGTGATCTGGGGTTCGCCGACTTTTGACGATTTGGCTATTATACTACTGGAGATTAAATCTTGAGTAAACTTGTTTTCTTGTTGGCGGTTTCCTCTTTTGGGAATTGAATCTTGAGTAAGTTTATGATCTTGTTGGAGGTTTCCTTGTGTAATATGAAAATTGGATCTTGTCAGCCACTTAAGCCTATGGTCTGAAAAGAAATAGTGAAACCAATGCATGATAAATACCAGAAGACAGTGAAGGAGACTAAACCACCGCTCAAACATCAATCAATTTATTTTATTTTTGTTTTATCAAACCAAATCCATTTCAATCTCTGCATCTTGCATGGTTTCATTCTAATTAGATACACAAGCTTCCTGTGTTTCCTGTGGATTCGATACCCTTCTGTACTACACGATAGGATTTGTGGTCCTTAAGTGTGCTAAAAGAAGGTTTTTATTAGTGTTGTTTTTGAGCACGTCACTTTTTGGCACCGTTTCCAGGGAACGCTGTGGCTTTTGTGTGTTTAATCTAGATTATTGAGTGTGCAAGATTCAAAAGTATATAGAATACAGAGAAATCAAACATGGGAATCTAATGAGACTATAGCATCGATAGAAGCAGTATTTAAAGTGGATGCCATTCCTAAGATTCAAGACTATTCAATGTCTATGTATCCAGTAGTTCATAATGCAGGCCATTTGAAAGGTTCGAACCTAATGAGGATACGGACTAGAGTAACCCCGAGGTTGGGAAAATTTACAGAAATGGCTAAGGGGATGTGTGAGATAAAGAATGAAATGCATGATGCAATGGGAAAGATGTGTCAGCTTCTTGTCATGTTGGAAAATGCAAACCGGAATCAGCAGGTTGAAAAGGAATCAGAAGGTAAGAAGCTGAGACCCAGGAGCCCAACAGGGAATGAGATAAAAAAATTGGGGCGAATAACCGTACTGCCAGAAACAGTTGAACAGGAAAAATGGTTAACCACCTAACTCAAAAAAATTGATGATTTTGAGACAGAAGACATAATTGAAGGTTGCATACTTGTTGATCAGGAGAAAATAGTAAAGCCTAAAAAAACAGAGGAAAACATGTGCAAGTAAGAGTGAGTTTGACACAGAGGATCTGTGGATAATGTTGGAGTTAGAAAATATAGTTCGGTGTTATATAGTGAATGGGATTACTGATGATGTAGAGTACCCTACTATAGGAAGAGAGAGAGAGAGAGATCCCATATCTTAAGCCACTACCTCCGCATTTGAAGTATGCATATTTAGGTAAGCAGCATCTGTTCCCTGTTATAATCTCAGCCAAGCTGACAGTTGAGCAAGAATTGAAATCGCTAAAGATGTTGATGGAAAATAAAGGAGCCCTGGGATGGTCGTTAGATGATATCAATGGAATTTTTCTGGATATTTGTACTCATAAAATTGACGTTGATGTGTCAGCTAGGGCAGTCAGACAGAATCAGAGAAGGTATAACCCGGTGATGAACAAAGTAGTTCATAAGGAGGTAGTAAAATGGTTGGATGCAGGTATCATTTACCCCATTGGGAATAGTAATTGGGTGAGCCCGGTCCACTATGTACGAAAAAAAAGGGATATCACAGTGGTGAAAAGTGATAAGGAGGAGCATCTTGCAACACGATTGGTTAACTCATGGAGAGTATGCATCGATTATCGGAAACTCACTAAAGCAACACATAAAGAATATTTTCCTTTACCATCCATGGATCAAATGTTAGATCGGGTTGCTGGACATGAGTACTACTGTTTCTTGGATGGATACTCTGGGTACAACCAAATTGCTATACATGCAGGGGACAAAGAGAAAACAACTTTTACATGCGAATCAGGAGGAGAATGCCTTTTGGATTATACAACGCACCAGTAACATTCTAACGATGTATGGTGGCCATATTTGATGATCTCAATAGTAATATCATGGAAGTGTTTATGGATGACTTCTCAGTTTTTGGCAATTCTTATGATGTGCGTTTAGCACATTTGGAGTTGGTTTTGAAGAGGTGTGTAGAAAAATAGCTAAATTGGGAAAAATGCCATTTTATGGTTACTGAAGGCATTGTTCTGGGGCACAAAGTCTCTAAGAAGGGAATGGAAGTTGACAAGGCAAAAGTTGAGGTTAGTGACAAGCTGCTTGCTCCCAGCAATGTCAAGGGAGTTAGAAGTTTTTTGGGGTATGCAGGTTTTTATAGGAGTTTTATTAAGGATTTTTCAGAAATAGCCTGTCCCTTGTGCTCATTACTCAAAAAGGATGCCGAGTTCATGTTTGATCAAGAATGTGAGCATGCCTATAAAGAGTTAAAAAGAAGGTCGATTTCTGCCCCTATGGTGGTTGTTCCGAATTGGCATAAGCCCTTTGAATTGATGTGTGACACAAGCGATACAGATATTGGAGTAGTATTGGGGCAAAGAAGAGATAAGGTGTTGCATGTCATTCATTATGCCAATTGACTCCTGAATAGAGCACATAAGAACTATACTACCACTGAGAGAGAGTTGCTGGCTATGGTTTATGGATTTGATAAATTTCATTCATATCTCATGGGAGTTAAGGTGATAGTTCGCACTGATCATGTAGCCCTTAAATACCTCTTAAAAAAAAGATACCAAGCCTAGATTGATTAGATGGATACTTTTGCTGCAGGGATTCGATATTGAAATCAAGAATCGAAAAGAAGCTGAGAATCAAGTAGTAGATAATTTGTCACGATTGGAACATACAGACACTGGGCAAGAAGGTACAATATCAATTAAGGAAGACTTTCCGTACGAAAGGGTGTTGTTTGTGCAATCAGCAGCCTCATTGCCTTGGTAGAGCGATTACGCTAATTTTGTGGTGTCAAAAATCGTCCCTGGGGAGTTATCTTACCGAAAGAAATAGAAATTTCTGCACGATGTGCATAATTATTATTGAGATGATCCACACTTGTTTAAAAGATGTAAAGACGAGTTGATTAGAAGGTGTGTAGCAGAAATTGAACAAAAAGAAATTCTGAAAAGGTGTCATGATTCACTCTATGGTGGACATTTTGGAGTGAAGTGAAGTGACAGCATTCAAAGTGCTTCAATCAGGGTTTTTTTGGCCAACCCTTTTTAAGAATTCAGCAGCTTTTATCGCTACATATGATAGATGTCAGAGGGTCGGGGGAATTACCTGGAAACATGAAATGCCACAACAGAAAAATCAACCTGTAGACTTGTTTGAAGTCTGGGGGATTGATTTCATGGGACCTTTCCCTTCATCCGAGAGGCACAACTATATCTTAGTAGTTGTGGAATATGTCACTAAATGGGTGGAGGCTATTCCTTGCAAGAAGAGTGATGCATTAACAGTAAAAAAAATTCTTGAAAAAAGAATATAGTTGCCAGATTTGGGACACCCAAGGTGATTGTTAGTGATAGAGGTAGTAATTTTTGTAATGGGATCATTAGGAATTTGCTCCGTAAGTATGGGGTGGTGCACAAAGTTTCAACCCCCTATCATCCCCAGACAAACGGTCAGACAGAGGTAACCAACAAGGAAATAAAATTTTTTTTGGAAAATGTGGTGAAACCAAATCGTAAAGATTGGGTGCAATATCTGGAGAATGCCTTATAAGCAAATCGTACTGCTTTTAAGACACCTATTGGAACATCACCTTTTAAATTATTGTATGGGAAGGAATGCCATTTGCCAGTTGAAATTACTCAAAAGGCATGGTGGGCACTTAAAGTAGTCAATTTGGATTCTGATGCAGCTGGACAGTGTAGGGTACTGCAGCTGGACAGCGTAGGGTACTGGAGTTGACTGAGCTTGAAGAATTGCGTCTGGATGCCTATGAGAACACTGAGATTTATAAAGACAGAAAGAAAATGATCCATGACAAGGGTATCCACCATCGAATTTTTAAGGAGGGCCAAAAGGGGTTGGTTTTCCAATCAAGACTGAAACTCTTTCCTGGGAAGTTGAAGTCTAAGTGGATGGGACCGTATATAATTTTGAAAGTATACCCCTTTGGAATGTTGTGCTTGAAGGATGAACAAAGTGGAGAAGAGTTTGAAGTCAATGGTCACAGGGTTAAATATTATGTGGAGTCTAAGGATAGAAATTTTTGGCAAAAAAATAGTGTAATGTTATTCAAGATGACACGATTGACACCATTAAGGAAACACAAAAACCCAATCAAATTGAACTTAAGCCACTTAATAAGGGATAAAGGGCTTACCTTACTTTTTTATGCATGTAAATAATTTTAATATGTAGTTGTAGACTAGATAGAGTATGCACTTTTGATTAATATTTTTGTTGACTTATTTCTAGAACTAAGAGATAAATGTTGCTTAATCTCAATATAATTTTTGTCATGCAGGTAATTTGTTATAGTCAAAGAGTCAATGGCATTCTCACGACTATATAGGAAGGGAGTGAAAGAATTTGATGACAACCTGGTACTTTGGAAGCTCAAGTCTCGGTGGATCAGGTAGCAGTTAGAGAAAACCGTTTATTCAGAGATTACTTGAAGCATAAAGGGCTCGCTAAGTTGGCACCTACATGCAGAAGGGTAAACCTCACTATGGTCCAGGAGCTTTATACATCAGCCCATCTGAACAGACCTCTCAGATATTTTCCATTGAGATTAATGCGCATGCATTTAGGCTGTGAAGTGATCAACACCTTTTTGGAACAGCATCCAGTTCAGAGGCATGGACCAAAGATCAAGTTGAAGAATTTGTCCCTTTACTGAAGCATATGAGAAGAATTTTAAGGCAGGGTGTGCAAATAAACATAGATCAATGAGAGCAAATTGTTTTTCATGAATTAAGCCTTAAAGCTAAGTTAATGTACACTTTTGTACGACATAGTTTGGCACCCACACCTGTGAATGGAGGCAATGAGGTCCAGAAACTGCAACTTCAGCTTGTGATTCTGCTTATCAACGACCAAGAATTAAATATAGGCAGCAGTGTTTAAAGTTTCATTGTCACCGTTCTTTGTCAGCATGAAGTACTTCGGGGAACTTATGTGGATAATTTCATCCCTTTCCTGACATTGCATTGGGAATTGGCTGTACAAGCTAGAACAGCTGTGGAAAGAGGTGATAGCTTTGAACTGATGATAGGAACCTTCGGTGATGATTCTGGATTGTTAATAACTAAGAAAGGTACGGTTGAAGGATTATTCTTCGAATATCAAGACATTTTGGTTATGCCACAGTCAATTCCAACAGCTGTAGTTACAATACGAGCAAATATTTGACAGTTGAGAAGAGATTTCAGGGCTATTCTGACTAATTTTGCACCCAATCAAGACTCTGATGATGAAGAGCAGTCCTTTAATGAGAACGAAACCTTTAGTCAATCTCCTTAATATGCAGTATCTAATATTAGTTTATATATGTAGATAAATTAATGCTAAGTAGGCAGTCAATCTACACTTCTGTGAAGGGTTAATCGGGTGCCAGTCTTTGAAATTCATTGGTATTCATTGTTATTGCTCTAGTAAGAAAAGAGAGTTCAATTGCAACAAATCTTCTTCATGCTCCCAGGTAAATTCTTTTAAACCACTGATTTTGGAATTTTCTCAGCCAATCCTATGCTTGAAATTCTGGAGACTCCAGTAGTGTTTTATACAAATGATTCTAAAAATTCTAAACATCTATCTTTTAGCAAGTATTGTTCATTTGATACCCTGGATCTCTTTAGATGAACTGTGATATTTATAAAACAATTGATTGAGTATGTGTTAGCTCAAAGTATTAAGCATTATTACTGTGAGTGAGCAATTGAGCCTATAGTAAGTATTGTTGTGCTTGCTTTCCCATTTGATTGTGTGAATAACTTGTGTTGGATTGAGAATCCAGAATTTGAGGCATTATGAATGTTGCTTGCTGATTCTGGCATGAGTTGTTGAAATGAGATAGGCATTAATACCCTATTCTCTTGTTTTGGCCAGCCAAGGAAATATGACCTTTAGGAGTAACCAGTCGAGCCTAAGCCTTATTCTTGCTAAACCTTATAGTAGCTTATTCTCATTTAATTCTGTACATGATCACCTTTTGTTAATTTTCCCCTAAAGTGCTTAATTCTGGTTCTGGTAGATTAAAATGATTAGGAATTGGATCCTTAGAAATTAAAGGCAGTGAGTAGTTCATAAATGTAATTAATTAAGAAGAATAAGTGAGTGGTCTTTAAGCCCTGAACCTTCAGTTTGTGTTAAAAAAACTACCTTATGAGGAAGTGAGGGATGTCTAAACCATGTACCCTTAGTAAATAGTAAGATCCAAAGTTGGTAAATGAATATGAACTGGAATCAGATTAAGTACTAAGGATTTTAGCTTCAGCATTCCAGCCTTGACTTTCATCTAACCTGAACCATCACCCTGGGCCAAAAACCTATGGATCAATGCCTCGTGCCAGGATTAGTGTGGGGGTGTGATTCTATCTTAAGCCTATGGCTGCATCAATTTGGCACAAGTATGAGAGTCACCTTAAATGTATACAGAACCTGAAAGGAGGGGAGCTCTCTAGGGCTAACTAGTGAGAATACTTGAACTAGTAAATGCTTCAACCAATTTGTTCATCTATAGCTGAATTTTCATGTGGTGATTGAACTAGGGTATGTATGTATGCTGCTTACTCTGTTTTAACTGGGATGTTTAGGAACTTTAAAATACTGGAGTCAGAATTGTGATTGGCTATCATAAATTTCCTTTGGTTCTTAATGACCTTGCTTGAGGACAAACAAGAATTTAGTGTGGGGGAGTGATGTAACCCTAAGTTACATCAATTTTCATAGTATTTTCCATAGAATTTTATTAAAATTAGATAGAGTTTTGATCACTCTTGTGTACTTTTCAAGCTTATAATGTGCTTTGTTGGAAATGCAGGTTAAGGTTCGGTTGTATCACATTTTCAACTCAAATGAGGTCATAAAGTTCTGAATTGATGCAATTAGGCAAAAGGGTTATTGCTGGAAGTACATTAAGCATTTCGAAAGGGTCATTAGTGCTGAAAAGACTGTTGTACCCCTGCTATTTAAGTTATTTGCAACCCTAGAATGCTGAGTAGTGTAAATTGTTGAAAGACAAATTCTGTTGGTAACTTTTTGCTTTGTTCTATTCCATTTTGGAGCCTACTGCTCTGCTTGTTCTTGGGTAGCTAGGGTTTCATTTGGATATGGTGATTCATCTTAGAACCTTGCGGTTCTAAGCAGTTCATGGCGGTTTAATCCCGGATCTGGCAATCCTAGGTGGAATCGGTGCATTTGCACTTGTTGGAGTTGTTCTGTAGTTCTTTTTTTTCAGCTCGATGAGGCACTTCTGCTATTACGAGGTGACAGACCGTTGAAGCACAGGTGAACCAGCTGAATCTTGTATTGTTTATGCTTCTATTGTGTAGTGTATCTGAATTCCTTTGATTTATTATGTTTGGTGTAATGGTTTTTTGGGTGATCTGGGCTTGGTCGACTTTTGGCGATTTGGCTATTATATTACTAGAGATTGAATCTTGAGTAAACATATTTTCTTGTTGGCAGTTTCCTCTTTTGGAAATTGAATCTTGAGTAAGTTTATGATCTTTTTGGCAGTTTCCTTGTATAATATGAAAATTGGATCGTGTCAGCCATTTAAGCTTAAGGTCTGAAAAGAAATACTGAAACCAATGCTTGATAAATACTAGAAGACAGTGAATGCGATTAAAACACCGCTCAAACATCAATCAATTTATTTTCTGAATTTTATTTGTTTTTTTTTATCAAACCAAATCCATTTCAATATCTGCATCTTGCATGTTGTCATTTTAATTAGATACACAAGATTTCTATGTTCTCTGTGGATTCGATACCCTTCTCTACTACACGATAAGATTTGTGGTCCTTAAGTGTGCTAAAAGAAGGTTTTTATTAGTGTTGTTTTTTAGCACATCAGTTTTTTTATCATGGTATCAAAGCGTTAGTGAACGTTCTCATTCGTTTCCACAGTCAAGATTCAATCAATAGTCATCGATTGATTGAATGGAAGAAGAAGAAACTTATAACCGAGAGGTGCTTGATTTAATGCCTGAAAGGGTGTGAAGGATAACTAATGAAGAATATGAAGAAGAGTTATCTCTTCATGGATAAGATCATCCTGGCATCCTATTGACTCTGACTGTGCTTGATGAAAGCAATTATCGAACCTGAAGAAATGAGGTGGTTACAGCTCTCTTGGCGAAAACAAGATGAGGTTTGTGGACGGTTCTTGTGAAATGCCAGCAGAGAATACTTCTTAGTATCGGAAGTGGATTCAAGTTAACAGTGTGGTGATCTCCTGGATTAAATGTACCATATCAAGAAATCTTGTTAATCAATTCATCTATATCAACAATGCAACAAATCTTTGGAATGAAATTTCTGAAAGGTTTGGTACTTCTAATCAGTCAGTCTTGTTTTAATTAAAGAGAGAAAAGGTTGTGGTTAGGCAAGAATATTCCATTGTAACATAGTATTATGGTCGTCTGAAAGAATTAAGGGATCAGATTGAACAACTGAAGCCTGAGATGGATTATTCTAGTATAATGTGTTTCATGGCTGGAGAAATGAGAAATGTGCATTTCATGCAATGAGTTAAAGAAACACTTAAAGAAGTCAAGAAAAAGTTAGAAGACAACAATCAAGAAGTCTGGGTGATAGAATTTCTAATGGGATTGAATGATACATTTGATATAGAGAGAAATCAAATTCTGATAATGGATCCTATTCCATCAATGAGTAGGGTGTATGCGATGATTCTGAAGGCTGAGCAGAATCGATCAGTTGCTTCAATTGTTTCAATGAATTCGGAAAATGTTGAATGATAGTAAGAAATCAGACATGGAAGAGAGATGATAATAATCAGGCTTGGAAAAAAGATGACAACAGGCAGAAGGGTGAAAGAAAAGTTGACAAGAGCTTACTGTTCTGTAACCATTGTAAGAAAAAAGGGCACACAATGGATAATTGCTTCAAATTGAAAGGGTATCCTGAATGGTGGGAAAAGAAGAAAAGAAATGGAGATCATCAAGCTGCAGCTCACTTGGTAGAAACACCTATGGATGAACTTGATGTTTCTCATGCAGACTTGAATTCCACCATTGCAGCTGCTGTACAAAAGGAGATCAGCAAGCTGATTAGAGGACCTGAAGCAGTGAATCTGGTGCATCTTCATAACTTTGCAGGTAGTAATTTTACCTCTAATCTTGATTTTCCTGTGTCTGAGATGATTGAGAAGTGTTCTTGGATTGTGGACAGTGGAGCCACAAGCCATATGGTAATTAGTTTAGATTTACTTTCTAATCAAATGATGTATTCTTAAAGTCTGTGTTATATCTGCCAAAGCACAATTTACTGTCTGTGAAGAAACTGACTAAAGATTCCAATGTGTTTTTCAAATTTTATAAAGATTTTTGTGTTCTGCAGGACCTCGGTGCTAGTTTTGAATACTGAAAAGCTTTGCTTGTATGAAAAATTATTTTCCAGTTACATATCGATTGTGTTTCAGTATTATAAATTGTCCATTTATATCATATGTTTAGATGATAAGGTATTTGGTGTGACATAGTAGATCTTATCATTGGTGAAATTTATGATATATAAATAACGCTCGAACCTGAGACAGTTTGGACATACTGTCGATTTAGGTTATTGTATGATTTAGAAATTGGTTTGTCTAGACTAATTGATTCATACGGATGTGCCCGGGGCATATTGAGCAGGACCGATTTAGGATCGAATTAACTTATACTGATCTTCATAGTTAATTCGAACCTTATATTCTAATCTCTTAATCCCTAGACTAGAGCAGGCATGAGAGTTAGACATAGTGTACTTTGATTTGCCAAAGGGTGCGGTCAATTGAGACCTAGATCTCGGAAAGTTGGGTATACGTGTTTGAATTCTTATTGTGCCGTTGCTTGTCGAAAAGAAACCATGTACCGGTGTGTCCGGGTGATGGTGTTCCCGAGATAAGCTCGTAAGGATTATTATACCCGGCCGGTAGATTTATGTCCGATATAATATAAGGTTGAGTGGTACTAATCTCAGATAACAAGAAGTCGATTAATTTATTTGTCAATAAATTAATAAATTGATGAGCACTATATCTTTAACGTGTGGAGATAAAAGAATAATTAAAGTGTGCACGAATTAATTTTGTTTTTAAGAGGTAGTTCCATAATTAATCCGTTAGTGGTACGATTAATTATGAATTGGATTAATTGGAAAAGTGGATTAAATAAATATTTATCCTTGGGTTAATTAATATTTAATTGACAAAGTGGGTTACGAAATAATCCTTGGGTCGATTGGTATTTAATTGACGAAGTATCGAATAAATAATCCTTGGTCTAATTAAGTATTGACTAGTCTAGTGAAGACTAAGAAAGTCAATTAAATTCAATTAGTAAGGCCCATTTCAAAAGCCCACTAGGTCTCCCTTGAAGCTCCTATAAATATATTAAGTCTTGACATTCAAGACATAAGAAACTTATGAGGCAAGTCTTGCCTTAAAGAGAGAAGGAGAAGCCTAGAGAGAGAACTTCATCTTATTCGTTGAAGATCTTTCTCGAAGTCGGTTTTAGATCCCTCTTTCCTCGAAAAAGTTCAGCCCCAAAGAATCCCGGTGATCTTTTCATTTTCTGGCGAGATAGTGTTGCCCGGTGTCCGTGATTCAGATGATCGGATCTGTTTTCCGGCGGACCATTTCCAGTGGTGCAGCGCGCTGATTCGTGACCTTTCGCGTGTAGATCACGGATCTCCTGGCAATCGTTCGTGGTAGTCTGGCAGGGAATTCGCGGCGGCGCAGCTGGGTTCTCGCGGCGCTCCAGGATTTTAGCTTTGGGCAGTTTTTGAACTTTTTCGAGGCGGGTTTCTTGTGGGTTTTCTTGATCTTCGATAGATCTACTCGGTAACTAATTGCCCACTCAATTTCAGGGTTTGTTTGGAAACATTCGAGGGAATTCTAGTGGATCTTTGCACTAAAGCTTGGATTTTTCTTATTCGCTAAGGGACACGCTTCAAAGGTATAATCTTTAATTCCGCATTTTTTGTAAAGATTCAATTTTTAGCGTGTCGTTTAATAGAGCTAACAAGTATAAGCCTAGATCCGCTCATAGGAATTGATTATAGTGTTTGAGCTCGATCGAAAGTCTCCGATTCTGAAATGTATAGCACAAAAGTGAGATTTTCGATTTGGCTCGAACCGGATCTTAATTCCTTTACTCGAGACTAATAAAGGATTATACATGCTGGATAAAACATCATTTTTTGAAGCAACTATTCAGATGTCTGGAAAAGAATGCTGTTGTTTTGAACTTAGAAAGACCTTTTTGTCTATCAATAGTTCAGACTCTGCATTTGTAGTTAGGAATAAGCCTAATTGGCATATGAGGTTAGGTCATCCTTCGAATAAGGTTCTACATTATTTGAGGACTAGTTTAGGTTCTGATTGTACTGAGAAGGATGATAAGTGTGAAGTTTATATTCTTTCAAAACAACATCAACTGGTTTTTCAATCTAGTTCTACTAAATCTTCCAAATGTTTTGAATTGGTTCATGTTGATATTTGGGGACCTTATAAGGTCAGTTCAAACACAAATTGCAATTATTTTCTAACCATTGCGGACGACTACAACAAGACAACATGGACTATTCTTTTTAAAACCAAAGATAAAGTGTTTTCACTGTTTTCCAATTTCATTATTTTGATCAGGAATCAGTTTGACACATGCATTAAAAAGATAAGAACTGATAATGGTTCTGACATTTTGAGCAATGGTTTTCAAAGTTTGTTAACACAACATGGCATAATTCATCAAAACTCCTGCCCTTATACTCCACAACAAAATGGAGTAGTAGAAAGAAAACACAAACATGTTATTCAAGTGGCTAGGAGTTTTCTATTTTAGTCAGGTTTATCTACTAAATTTTGGGGAGAAGCTATATTAACAGCTACATGGTTGATTAATAGAGTGCCATCTGAAGTGCTAGGCTGGAAGTCTCCATATGAGCTTCTTCATAATAGAAAACCAGATTATGAACTCTTAAAAGTGTTTGGTTGCATCTGTTTTCTTTTGAATAAAGCTCCACTATTTGATAGGCTTGGTAGGAAGTCATTAAAGGGAATCTTTGTAGGATACGCAGCAGGTCATAAGGGATACAATATTTATTGTTTTGATTAAAAAAAATTGTTATATCCAGGGATGTTGAATTTTGTGAGAATCAGTTTTCTAATTCTGAACAGTTTTTCAAATCTGGAGTCATTAGTCAGAATTCACAGACAAGTTTTCTTCCTTCACATTCTTTTGATGATGATCAAATTGCATATAGAGACTCACTGGTTTCTGACATTTCAGACAATATTCAGCCTAGTTAAGTAGTTGATTCACAAACTTCAATTACTCACTCTTGAATCTGATTTTTTTACATATTTGCCTAACTCCAGAATGGATTCAACTACACACTCTTTACATGAGCACTCCAATTCACCTTATCACACCACACACATTCACCCACCAGTTAGACACAACACAAGGAAAAAGAGTGCTCCTCTTTGGCTCAATGATTATGTCATTCCTTCCGCTTCTAAAAATCAAGCGGTCTTGGTTGAGGATCATGTGTGTTTTGTAGCCAATTTGTCCACCTTCCAAGAGCCTCACTCATACTCTTTGGCTAGGGGACAAGAGAAATGGGTAATTGCTATGGGCAAGGAAATTGAAGATTTAGAGAAAAATAGCACTTGGGAGCTGACTGATTTACCTCCAGGTAAGAAAGCTATATGCTGCAAATGGATATATAAAGTGAAATGTAATCCTGATGGTACAATAGAGAGATATAAGGCTCAGTTAGTTGCTAAGGGTTACACACAGGTAGAAAGAGAAAATTTTTCATAAGTTTTCTCACCAGTAGCAAAAATGGTGACTGTCATATTGCTGTTGGCTATGCAGCTTTCAAGGGTTGGCATCTTCATCAACTAGATGTCAATAATGCATTTCTACACGGCCATTTGGATGAGGAAGTGTTTATGTTGCCTCCCCCCGGATATACCAAAGCTAAAAAGGGACAAGTTTGCAGGTTAAGGAAGTCTCTATATGGACTGAAACAAGCATCTAGGCAATGGAACCTAGAGTTTCATGCTAAGTTGACAGAGTTTGGGTTTAAATAGTCGTATCATGATCACTGTTTATTGACTATGAATTCAGGGACTGATTTTTTAGCTTTACTTGTGTATGTAGATGATGTTTTGTTGGCAGGAAGCAATTTGGATCTTATTCAGAGAGTAAAAGACTAACTAGATCAGTGTTTTACCATTAAGGACCTTGGCTTAGCAAAGTTTTCTCTTGGCATGGAGATTGCTAGGTCCAGTGAGGGTTTTTTTATATCTCAAAGAAAGTATATCTTGGATATTCTTAAAGATGCAGGTTCTGGAAAATGTTCAGCATTCTCCACACCATTTCCAGCTGGTTTGAAATTTGTGGCAGAAGACAAAGATTCTACACCATTGCTTGCAGATCCTGAGCAATACAGACATCTTGTAGGCAGGCTACTTAATCTGGGGTATACTAGACCAGACATTACTCATTCGGTTCAGCAACTCAGCCAGTTTGTTCACACTCCACATACCTCACATTGGACTGCTGCACTTTATCTTTTGCGATATCTTGTTGGAACACCTGCCAAGGGACCGGTCTATTCTTCTGCCTCGCTTATTACCTTAGAAGCTTATAGTGACTCAGATTGGGGAGCTTGCAAGAGCACTAGACGTTCTTTGACTGGATTTTGTGTTTTCCTTGGTCATTCTTTAGTTTCCTGGAAAACAAAGAAGCAGACCACTATTTCTACTTCAACTGTAGAGGCTGAATATAGGGTGATGGCTGCAACTGTGCAAGAATTGAGATGGCTCTCCTATATGCTTCATGATTTGCAAGTATATATTCCTCTTCCTATTCCATTTCACTGTGATAATAAAGCAGCAATCCATATCACTGAGAATCCAGTCTTCCACGAACGGACGAAGCATATAGAGATGGACTGCCACATTGTGCAAGATTCTTACAAGGGTTTTCTGGATCCTCTTCATATGTCTTCCGCCGGTCAACTTGCAGATATCTTCACCAAGTCATTATCTGCAGCGGCTTTTCATAATCTTTTGTCCAAGATGAGCTTATGGGATGCTCATCTTGAGAAGGGGATGTTAAGTAATATAGATTCAGCCACAGTAGTGAAAAAGCAAGAAGAAGAAAAGCTTGATGTGGCTGAGCTGGATATTGGGAGTTTTCCAATTATTACTTGGAAGATGACTCAGCAAGTTGGTTTCAAGGAGAGTGGTTACAGGGAATGAATTACAGCGGTTATAGGCGGTTATTATTTGTAAAGAGCCTATAAATATTTTGTTATTAAACGTGAACGATTTTTATTGAATTGAATGCAGATAATTCATTCTTCGGAAAATGCCCCTCTCTGTTTTTTCTGCTTGAATGTAGGTTTGAATATTCTTTTCTTCAAGTTTCTTTTTGGTTTCTGATCACCATTCCATTAATGGATAGTTGTCCCATTAAAAACACACTGGAATAGCAGAGCAGAGCAACAACAATGGTGATAATAATAATAAAATGGTGATTGCAGAGCAGTCCAGTTGATGTTGTGTTCGTTATTTTTACTGATAATATTGTTTTGAAGTTAGATGTTGGGCTTGGAACCAAAAAGAAGAACAGCTGCAAAGTTAACAGAAGAAGGAAAAGAAACAGCCGAGAATGGAAGGGTGAAGAAGGAAAAATAGTGGAAGATTGGAATAGGATTCAAACCCACCCCCACTGGTGGGTTTGAAGAAACCCATAGAAAAGGGTTTGAATCCCAAAATTTTAAATGAAACAAACACCATTAATGATTCCATATCCATTCCCAAACCCATTCCCAACCTAAAGAAACAGCACCCAAGAAATGGCGATTCTTCTTCACTGAACACAACTTCCGCCAACTCTCAAACAAAGAGAAAATCCCAATCACCGACTCCAAGCCAACCTCCAAACTTGCAGGCGAAGCCACTCGCCGAACTCCAAGCCAACCTCGGTGAAAATCCTCGTCCCGGTGCAGTAAAACCCTCGGCCGCTATGTCTACTTCCTTCGACTCCAGCGACGATCAGCTAGAGCAACGGTTTAACTTCCCTGCTGACTCTTCTTTTATTTTCCTTTCTTTCCTTTCCGTTTGATTACCGTTCCTTGCTTTTCCCTCCGTTGGTGTCTACGTAAAAATCAAGTCGTTTACCTAGGTATCGGGTGGGATGTTCTCGCCGAGAGGCATATATATATCAATTTCTAAATTGCTTGCGTGTTATTGGAATATCTCAACTAAATTATTTTCTCAAAAATTGCATGTGACCTTGAATCAATCTATTTTATCCGGTGATCTCTTGAAATAGAAATTTTTGAATTTTGTGAACACATGACTTTTATAAGTGACTTTTAATCCAAAATATGTGTTTTTGTCGCGTGGAAAACAAGTTTGCCTTTATAATTGTTAGCATGTGTTAGTGTGTGAAAGGGAGTGACAAGTGTGCCTTGATTGTGAGAGTGTGTGGTCCAGTTGAATCAGTTGGTCGATTTGTTCATCCAGGTACCTAGGTCTGTTATACTGTGATATCGCATTCATACGATATCGGACTATGTTGTTATACCATTGTTTGCATGATATCACATACGTGTATGATATGTATGATATCAGTTTAGTTGACTGAAGAGTACCTTGAACTTGAGTGATATCGTGTTACTCTTTCTTGTTAAATTGAGATTGTAATTGAAATTGAATTAGTGCATGCGTGGTCTTGTGAACTTTTGTGCTATTCACTCTTTTATATTATCAATTTTTCAGATTAGTATCTAAGTGAAAGAATAAAGGTGATTTAACATCGAAGAATAAATCTCCATTAGAGGTTTATGTTGAGAATTAGAGTTCAGCTTTCATGGATTTAGTTAGTTATGATTTTTGTAAACTCTGGAATTGAAACTTATTATTGTGTTTGGGTTTAACTTTTAGTCATGTCGGTCGTGAAGGTATGAGTTTAATGTTACGCATATCTGTTAGTTAATGAGTGTTGTTGAGCCATGGTGTGAAATTATGGTGTTTTGGATGCATGTTACAAGTTGTTCTTTCTTTGGAATGGGTCTCTTATTATGTTGAATTGCAGATTTCTACAAATAGCGCTGGGAATTCGAGAATATCATAAGACGTTTCGTAAAAAACATTTGAAGCAATTGATTTGCGCGAAGTGGTCTGCAGAACTTTGTCAGAGATCTGTAATCCACTATAACTTTGAACTTTGTTGCTTTGAGTGTTCATTAAATTGATGCTATTGTGCTACTGATTAGTCAATTATGATCGATTATCTTTGTGATAAAATCATACATGTAATTCTATAGCTGAGATTTAGTCCTGCACTCTTTTTTCTTTTTTGTTTTCAGATTTTCGATGCAGCACTACAGCTATAGTAATTATATTTATGATTTTATCCTGCACTCCTTTTTCATTTTTCTTTTTTGTTTTCAGTTTTTCAATGTAGCACTTTTGGAGAAAGAGGATTACTTAAAGATGAAGGGTACAAATTTGAGGCGTGAATATTGGGAGAAGATGGCTGATCAGGGTGATTCCAAAATGAGAGAGAAAATAGAAGGTTTAAAAATCACATATGAATGTGAATTTAAGAGACATTGGCAACAATGCCTCGATTTTGTGCTTTCAGAAGCCGAATTATATAGTAACCTTGTTCGAGGGAAAAAGGCTGAGGAGTCAAAGGAGGCTTTGGTAGCTAGAAGAAAAGAATGGAGTGACCAGGATTCAAAAGAGCTTATAGAAGAGGAACTTATAGAAGAGGCCCTGGAAAATGCTAAAAAGTTTCATTCATCACGTAAGAATACAATAGAGTATTACGACAAACAGATTCTTAATAAACCGGCAGCAACATCAAGGTCAGTTGTAATTTTTGTGAATATATATTGTTTGATAAGAGTCTACTTTTTTAAAATCGTTTAAGAGCAACAAACGTGAAAAAATTCTAAGATCAAATTCTAACAGTCTTTTTTGTATATGAAGAGGGAAGAATGAGCAATTGTTTAAAGGTGATCTTAAAAACTTTCAGCATCAAGGTTTACAATGGCTTCAGGATTGTTATGATAAGGTAAAAACGAAAAATCATATTTGCACGTTATTGCTTGAATCTTTTTGCACTGTGTATGATGTTTAATTTAACTCCACAGGGTTTAAATGCTATTCTTGCTGATGAGATAGGTCTTGGGAAAAGAATTCTAACGATAGCTTTCTTGGCTTATTTGGCTGGAGTAAGTCGTTTAATTCAATTTTTTGTTTTATCTTATTTTATGAAATGGCAATATTATATTAAGTAAATCGTTAATGCAGGTAAGGGATTTGCGGGGACCATTTTTAGTGGTTACGTCAGAATCCACATTGAAGATATGGGAAACTGCAATTGGAAAGTATTGCCCAGATATGAAAAGAGCCATATACACCCATCAAGATTTGACACAGGAGAATCTTTATGCCCGTGACCGGTAGTTTCTTAGTAGCTGCTACTTATTTCAGTGTGATGAACTAAGTGAAACTAACTTGTCAAGGTTTCATTTGATTACATTTTACTCATTGTTTCAGTTATGGAATATAAATAGAGCTCCTGGTGACCTTTTGTTCTATTGCTCACCACTTTTTCACTTCTATTGCTCAGGATTTTCAAATTCCAATGCAGTTTTCACATTTAAATCTATGGCATTGCAAATATGTTCAAGTACTTACAATGTTTTTCTATTTTTTAGTGCTTCAATGGTTTAGTGAGTCCTTTTTGTTCTCTGGTATTTGTTTCTCTTAACTCATCCTTGTCGGAGCTCTTTTTATATTTGGATCTTGAAACTCGTCCATATTTGCAGAAGAGAAATTAACTCGTTCATGTTTTTTCATGTAGTATCTGCAAATAACTATTCTATTTTCTATTTTAAATTTGACCAGATTGTTTTGGTTCTTATCAGGAAATCGCAAGCTCAAATTCTCATCGCAAGTTACCAGACTATGCTGTTGGATGATTGGGTGTACCTCAAGTCTATCGCATGGCGGTATATGGTATTAGACAATGTGTTTTCCATTGAAGAAAATTTGAAGAGGTTTGAACTTAACTTCCGCTTACATATACACTATGGAAATGAAAAAGAAGCAACTGAAATGAAGTTATCTTTATACGTTAGTGACAAGAACATGTTAGAAGGATACTGCTTAGTAAGGTTTCAAAATTTTTGGAAGTCTACCAAATAGCCTCGGGAAACCTAATTATGGTTTGGTCTTTATCAAAAGCATTTCCAAACGAGGATGACCAAAAAGAAAATCACTTTGAGAAAAATTTTCCTCATCTAATAATTTTTTTCTGTCTTGGCAGCATAAGCTGGGAAAGACTGTTCGCGCTCAAATATAGAAACCGCTTGCTTTTGATTGATCAGCCAATTGAAAACGACATTGCTCACATGCTGTTTCTTATCTCTTTCACCATGCCAGGATTGTTTAATACTAATCGTGCTAAAAGGTATAATTGGTTTTATTATTAGTTTTCTCATGACATGTTCGAGTTTGAGAAAAGTTAAAAGCTAACCCTGATTGTTCCTTGCCTATCTTCGAAATAAACAGTGTTGCAAGACTCAGTGAGACATTAAACAAGAATCAGCAAAATAGATTGGTGAGTGTTCTAATGTCAGCAATGTCATCCTTGCATATGATCAAGTAATATTTATTTAATACAGGCTTATTTTCCTCGTACTATTCTTTATATGTGGAATATGATTGCTCTCGTATAGGTGCTCCCCACATTTTCTAATGAGCATGAGTAGCTCTTTCCATATTGTTGTAAAGAGTAATTTGATGCTACATTGGGCCTTTGTAAGAAAAGTGAAAAGAGAATAAATTAAAAAGTTTGGTTTAAACTTGGGATTTCTAACTAACTTTTGTGTGAACAGAATACTATTTTGGAGCATTTCATCCTACAACGAGGAAAAGATGATGTGAAAGATGATATGACCAAAATGGAGGAAGAGATAATAAATTGTGAATTCAGCAATGGTCAGCGGGAAGTTTATGAAACTACAAAAAGTGAGATATCTTGTACGGACTTCCTCAAAGGAAATCGTGAGCAATTAGATTGCCGGAGGAAAATCATCATCCAACTAAGGAAGGTACTGTTTTGTTCGTTTGGAGTATTTTGGTCTAGTTTGATAAGTTCATAGTAGTTATTATTGTTGTTGTATTCTACTATTGGTTTATGTTTGGAATTTTTTTCTTTTACTTTGATATAGCTCTTCTGAACTATTTTCTTCCATGGCTTTCATCTTTTTGTGATCACAGGTCTGCAACCACCTATGTTTGGCAAAAGAACCATCTGGAACATTTCCTCATCCTAATGAGATGTTAGAGGTAAGACTGTTTATGCTGATTAGTACACTTTGGTCTCGGTTTTTGTACCCTAATTTACTGTGATTCAATTGATTTTCATTTCTATTGCATTTGATGTATATGAATCTTCTGTTAGGGATCTGCAAAGCTTCAGAGACTGGATAAACTACTGGAAACCTTGAAAGCCGAAAATCATCATGTACTTCTGTTTGCACAAATGACAGAAATATTAGAAATCCTTGAGGTAACTAATGAATGTTTTCATTTCACTATTTAATATATTTTAAGTGTGTTCCTTGTGGAATTTCTTGATTTGGCTTCCTGATCTTGCAGACATTTCTAAAATTCAAATATAACAATCAAGATTGCAAATATATATGGCTTCGCTCATCAAAAATTTCAGAAGACATACTTACAGCCATCAGTAAAGGGTATAGTGTTTCCTAGTTAATCAAGTATGTCTTATTGTTTTCAGTTACTAGATCACTGTTGTTGTTTTTTACAGGGAATACTTCATTATTTTACTAAGTACGAGTTTTGGTGGTCGAAGAATTGACTTGACGGTAGCAGACACTGTCATCTTGTATGAAGGTGGTTGGAATCCTACATGGGATTTAAGGGCAATAAATAGTTCTCATCGGATCCATCAAAAAAAAGATGTAAGTTTTATTTCTTCTCCAGTTTGATATTTTGTGCATTTTACCTTAAAACTCATATTAAGTGTTAACTTTTCAACTCTTGTTAAATATTATGTGTGATACAGGTCAAGGTTTATCGCTTGATATGTAAAAACACAGTTGAGGAGAAAATTTTGTCGATAACTAGGCAAAAAAGTACTGAAAAGCAGCTTGTTGCAACAGTTGGTCATGAGTATGGTGATTTGGTTCCAGACGATGTTGTATCTTTGCTAATGGATGATGCTGATCTGGAGCAAAAGTTGAAAGAAAATTTATTTCAGGTTCTTGTTTTCTTTTGTGGTAACTATTGGCTGTTTGACTTGGCTTCTTTTCATTTTAAAAAGTTATTTCTAAGGGAGACAACTAGTAGGTACTTCGGTCTTGGGAAATAAGATGTTACTAGGATAGTCTGATTCATGCAGAAGTTTTCTCATTTTTCATTCAAACTGTCAATCATGGTCTGATCCTGATTAATTTGGGACACACATCCCGTTATGATTACATTTAGTGTTATGCTTGATTTTCAGAAATAATATTTACTTTTATCTTCTAAATATTACATTATGTTTGATATAAATAACCTGTATAGTGTTTCGAAATCTTAAAAGAATTTTTTAGTGCTATTTAGTTCATTAGTTCTAGTATGAAATTGTTAGTATTTCAATTGGTCCAATTTGCCTTGGACAAATAAACTATGAGGTTAGGGTTCAATATTGGAGAGCTTTTGAAGTATTTGACTTTCACGATTTATGTATATGCTGCAGTCTGCAACGCCAGTAGTATGTTTAACTTCATTTGAAATGCTTACTCTTCACATTTTCTTTTCTTGTAGGAGAAGGAGAGGCTACGGAAGGGGAAAGAAGTTGCAAGAGGTTGACTTGTAGAAATGGTTTTCCAGTTATGAAATATTTGCTCAAAAGCTTGTATCAAAAACTGAAGTTTACAACACCTGCGTTTGTACATACTCAACCTTCTGTTTCACTAATATGATATCTGTTCTTTTTTACATATGGGAAACTATTCATATTATACAGCAATGAAAAAGCATTACTTTTTCGTTTTCTGTGATTCTGTAGTGCTACAATTACATTTGAATCGGTAGTAGGCCTAATTAGGTGTTCAAGTAAACAATCTTTGATCTATATTCAGACCAAGACCATTGTCAGAAAAGAACATTATGTAATGACTTAGGACCAAATTAGAGAAGAACATTATGTTCTACCAAATTCATAAGGCAGCCATATCCAACTACGAGGGGATGATCTGGGTTATTTTTTGTTTTGGAAGGGGTGCGGGGGTGGGGTCTAATTCATATTGTTTCTTTGATTGTTTTGTAGAATCTAAAATTTAACAATATAGGGTAAGTATACGTGTATATATCAATAATAACTAATTTTAATTTTATTTATCGAAGAAAAATTTTATATATACTAGAGAAAATATAAATATATAGATTATCTATCAACAAGATATCTCTAATACGACTAGAATTTACTATTTTAACATAAAAAAAATTACTATCTAAATCCCATTGGAATAATCTTATAATCTTAAATATAGTAAAGCAGGTGAAATCCTTGAGCAATCAACCCCCAACCTGATGACGTGAATTTTAGATAAATTTCTTCAATTAATTAATTAAAATATTTTTTTTCAAATTTTCAATTTCACTTATATTATACTCACTAATATTATCCTTAAACATTATGAATTTCTTCATTAGTTAAACTCTTCTTTCAATTAATTAATTGACAATATATTAACAAATATATTTTGTAATTTACGAATCTCTTTCAATGTTGTATTCTTAATAGAAACAATTACTCAAGATATATTAACAAATTACAAAATATATATATATACAATAATCTAATCTAACCTAATTATTTTCATCCAACAACCAACTACATTAAATATTCCAACCAATATATATTCTCCTCCAAAAAATAAATATCATTGTTTTTGCGTCCAACATTTTTATATTTTCTTTATAAATTCCTTTCATCTTCTTTGGCTATGCATAATAATACCTTCCTTACCAAATCTATTCCATCCAATCTCGATAATAATGAAGTATCCAGGTCACAAAATATATCCACTGCTCCATCTTCCAGAAGATTTACCTGGGGCAGATTTGGAGAGGACAGCCAAACAACATATAAGGAATGGTCCGCCAGGTTTCACTTCATATTTCAAGCCTTATTGCATGAAGAGATCCTATTTGGTAATTGAAACTATCATTCACAATATCATTCTTTATATATTTATTTTATTTATGTCATTACTTTATATACTTTTAATTATTTTAATATTATTTTATTTTCTGAATTTACCCATGGAGTTTGCTAGAAAAGTTAGTCTATTAAAGAAGAGAAAGATGATCATCATAGACGCCTATGATGATGAATGGAAAGTCAAATTGAAGAGAAACGATTCTCATTTCCAAATTGTACATGGATGGAAGGAGATTTGAAATGCATTGGACATCGAAAAAGGTCGACATTACAGCGTTGAACTAATCGAAGATGGCAAAGATCCTATTTTCGAGATTGTGGTATTAAAATTTGTTAACTTAATAATTTTTTTTCAAAATTTATTGAGCACAAACATAAATTGAATAAATATGAATATAAAAATAAATCACATGCCATTATTAATTATTATTCATAACAAATTTATTTATTTATTTATTTATTTATTTATTTATTTATTTTATCTTACAGCTTAGATGGATTAACATATGAAGAATTTGTGTTTTTTACACATTTTATATGTTTCGTTTTATCAGCAATGTTGCAAAACATTAAATAATGTTATTTTCATGTTGATTTTTTATTTTGAATTTTGAATTTCGTTGATTTTGATTTCATTATAATAGTTCCAATAAATTATAAATTGATTTATATAATTTTTATTTGAAAAATGTTATATATTCACTTTTTTATATTTATTTCGTTACCATATTAATATCAAACTTGAAAATATATCAAAAATTCATCCACTACTTTAATATATCTCACAAAATATTGTAATTACATTTTAATAATCACATAATTATATTATAATAATTTATCAATATTTTTATTTGTATACATACTAAAATTCTATATAAATGACAAATAAATATCATATATATCCATTTATAAATTTTTCATTAATTATATAGTTTAACATAAATAATGATAATTATTATCTCAATCTATGTATTTATATAGAAAACATTAATTCAAAAATCGTATATTTTAATAAATCTGATAAAATTTTAAAAATAAGAAACTAATAACTATTACCTAAATGAAACAATCTTTTTTTTTAAGAATAAATGAAACAATCTTAAATTATATAATCCTTTTATTCATTTTTAATGTAGTAGATAAATTTATATATTCATATTCTTTTTAGTATATTCATTTGACATGATATATTCATATTCAAATTAGTATTAGTATTAAGATTATATATATTATCATATAATATATATTTAAGATTATATATATCATCATATAATATAATATAATATATATGATAAGATTATATATCATCATATAATATATATTCAAAAATTTTAAAAAATGATAAATTTATATATTCATATTAAAATTAGTATTACCATTATATATATATCATATAATATATATATATATATATTATCTTAAATATACTAAAACAGAAGAAATTCTTGAGCAACCAACTCCTCTAACTGATGACACGTGTCATTTAAACAGTTAACATCGATGACATGACAACTATTCTGAACAATTCACTTTTAATTCAATTTAATTACTAATAGTAAATTTATCATCATTAATTATCATCAATTTAAATTCTAAAATATAATTCTATCTTTTTCTTCATCTGTTATTTATCTTTCTTCACCTCCCACTAACCATTCATTCTCACACCACACACAACCGAAATCATCAACCAAAATATATATTTATCTCTCTTTTTGTAGAGAAATCTTTATGGTTTCAACAAGCAATCAACAACTTTCTCACATCCTTCATATCTCCATCTTCTCACATACCAAAGGTATTTTCTTTAATTAATTTGCATTAATTGTTTATTTTATATATTCATTATATTCAATGTGATGATAAACACTCATTATGAGGTTTTTTTTTTTTAACAGAAATCTTGATGGTTTCCACAATCTTCCTTCATCTTATTCGACTTCTCAAATACCAAAGGTATATTAATCCGTTATAGTGTTAATGACTTTGCATTAATTTTTGCCTTTTGTCACCAATTATGATATGTGTTGTCCTTGGAATCTAAAATTGTTTATTGTTTTGTGTTTTAAGGTTGTTGGATCGTGTCAAGTGTTGAGAGGGGGGGGTGAATCAACACTCTATCAATTTTTTTCTTTCAACTAAAGGATTCCCTCTCAAATGTTAGCTCAGTTAGAGCTTATTGTTGAACTCACGCTTTGGCTTAGATGGACTGTTGGCAGATCAGATCAACCAAGGAAGACATCAGATCAACCAAGGAAGAGATCAGATCAATTCAATCACTCAAGGAGGGTTTACTTACACAACCATGACACTCCTGTTCAAGCTTACAGTTTGATAACTCTACTCCAGTCAAGACACACTCAAAGCAGTAAATGTGCACAGAGAATTTTTACGTGGTTCGATCAAATGATCTACATCCACGGACAGATTCACTCCTGTCAATCTTCACTATCACAGAATCCTTCAGCTCTGGCCTCACTGACCATAAGCAACATAAACAAGAGCTCACTGCTCAACACATTGAGGTTCACTACCTCTACAGGTTCATCAACTAAAACAACAACATGTAAATCTCTATTGTACTGCCTTTTCTACACAAATATCTTTCAAAATCACTTAATGAAAGACGTTTGATAGTGTTCTAGGCTTACCACCTGAAGATGCAATCTCAGGGTCAGTTCTGCTCCTCCTCAGCTTCTTCTTCTCCTTGACTTCTGCTTCTCCAAAGCTTCAGCTTCTCCTTGTGCAGCTGACTGTTTCTGTCTCTCTTGTATTTCTCATATCATCTCTTTTCAGCACACTCTCTTCTCCTTCTCCCTTTTCCCGGTTTTGTTTGGTTCAGCATGCCTCTCTGCTGTCGCTCATCTCTCTCTCTCTTTCTTCTCCTTGTGCCTACTGCCTTTTTGGGTTTTTCCTCCCTTTTGTTTATCCTACATTCTGCAGTTGTTGTGCCTACCACACCTACTCATCTGCCCGTTTCTTTTCCCAGAAGAAAAACTGTGCCCTACGTGCGGTGTGTCAGCATATCTTACACAGAAGGCGGCTCAAGATTCATATAATCCATTTTCAACCTTTTTAAGTTGCAACTTGCTTGCCATGTCATATTGTTGACTGTACTCCTTCAGACTTCTCGAGTAGCTTGTCTTAGATATTTTGAAACAGCAGAAGTGATCTGACCTTAGCTTATAGCTGATCTGATGTACGCGGCATTTGATCTGATGTCAGCTTGCAGTTGATCTGATGTTAGCTTGCAGTTGATCTGATGTTAGCTTGCAGTTGATCTGATGTTAGCCTCCGGTTGATCTGATGTTGGCCTCCGGTTGATCTGATGTTAGCTTGCAGCTGATCTGATGTTAGCCTTCATGTCACAACGTTCTGTCCAGCAACTCAGAACCATCCATGTAGCTCCTGCAGTTCTTCTGATCGGGCACTGCTTGATTCTTTTGTATTTCTGCTCGCTCACAGGATTGCTAGATACTTCAACATGATGCTCCTGCGTCTTCTGAATCTTTGAGAGACTTTTAGAGTCGCGCGTTTGAGGTGTGATTCACTAGCCGTCCTTGACTTCAGCTTCTTAGGTGTCTGCTCTAGCTCTTCAGCCTTGAGTTGTTCTCTTCTGCTGCAAATATGTTTTGTTGCTGACTTGCCTTGCTTCTGTGAAACCAAGCTGCTGAGCAATCCCTTGAGAATTTGATCTGATCTTTACTTCCGTTGATCTGATCTGTGCTGCATGTGATCTGATGTGTGTATCCTTTGATCTGATGCGCACTGCATTTGATCTGATCTTCACTTCCCTTGATCTGATCTGTGCTGCATGTGATCTGATGTGTGCATCCTTTGATCTGATGCGCACTGCATTTGATCTGATCTTCACTTCCTTTGATCTGATACGCACTGCCTTTGATCTGATGTGCGCGTAACTTGATCTGATCTGTGCAGCCTTTGATCTGATGTGCGCGTAACTTGTCTGTGCAGCCTTTGATCTGATGTGCACGTAACTTGATCTGATCTGTGCAGTCTTTGATCTGATGTGCGCGTAACTTGATCTGATCTGTGCAGCCTTTGATCTGATATGCCAACAGTACACTTCACAGATTTGTCACAATGTGGTTGCAACAATTACAACACAACATTGGACTTTAATAAAGGCTAAGAAAGCTTCATTGTAGCAGCTCCAATGGCTCAACAATCTCCCCCTTTGGAATTGTTGGCAACCACATTTGCAGCCAATCAGTCAACTCAGTGCTAAGCTCCCCCTGAACCTTATTCCCCCTGAACCTTATTCTTCTACATAGTAAGCTCCCCCTGCATAGAGCTTTTCCAACGTCCTTCTCTCCCAAGGACAATACTGCTGCGTCTATCTCTCCCCCTTTGACAACCAATTTCAAAGGGATTTGGGGATGCTCAACTGATTCAGCATGAGAAGGAGGACTGCACTCCCATTTGCATCCTCAAAGTTTCAAACACCTCGGCTGGAAGAGGCTTTGTCATTACATCAGCTATTTGTTTAGCTGTGGGAACATACTCTAGCATAATTTCTCCTTTCTCAACCTTGTCCTTTATGAAGTGATACTTGATTTCTATATGTTTGGCTCTCGAGTGCTGCACTGAATTCTTTGACAAATCAATGGCACTTTTGTTGTCACAAAGAATTATCAGTGGCAAGGGAACTTCTTCTTTAAGATTTTGCAGTTCAGATCTCATCCATATAGCTTGAGTGCATGCCTTGGTTGCTGCTATGTACTCGGCTTCAGCAGTGCTTAAGGCTATACTTTCTTGCTTCTTGCTTAACCAGCTCACACATCTATTACCAAGAAAGAATACTCCTCCTGAAGTGGATCTCCTGTCATCAACATTTCCTGCCCAATCAGCATCAGTGAAGCTTCTTAATCCCAAGCTTCCTTTCCTTGCATACCACAGACCATAATCTACTGTCCCTTGCAAGTATCTTAGCACCCTCTTTAGTGCAATCATATGAGAACTCTTTGGATTTGCCTGGTATCTAGCAGCTTGGCAGACAGCAAAGGTAATATCAGGCCTTGTTGCTGTTAAGTACAATAAGCTCCCTATCATGCTTCTGTATAGACTTTGATCAGCTTCAGCTCCTTTTTCATCCTTGCTCAGCTTGCAGTTAGTTGCCATGGGTGTAGACATTGGCTTAGCATCAGTCATACCAAATTTCTTCAGCACTTCTTTGGTATACTTGGTTTGAGAGATAAAAATTCCAGTTGCTTTTTGATGAATCTGTAATCCAAGGAAAAATGATAGCTCTCCTATCATGGACATTTCAAACTCTTCTTGCATCTTTCTAGCAAATTCATGGCACAGCTGCTCCTTATCTCCTCCAAATATTATGTCATCAACATAGACTATGGCTATTAACTGTCCACCCTTTCCATCAAGGACATATAAATTGCTATTTATGCAACTTTTTCTGAAATTCAGATTCTTCAGGTAACTGTCCAGCCTTGAGTACCATGCTCTTGGGGCTTGTTTTAATCCATACAGTGCCTTTTTGAGCTTGCACACCTTGTTTTCATCTTCACAAACTAGAAAACCATCCGGTTGCTCAATGTACACTTCTTCTTCCAGATTTCCATTTAAGAAGGCAGATTTAACATCCATTTGGAAGACCTTGTAACTCCTTGCTGAAGCCACTGCCAAAAACATTCTTATGGCTTCAAGCCTTGCTACTGGGGCAAAGGTTTCATCCACATCTACTCCTTCAATTTGAGAGTATCCTTTGCACACAAGCCTTGCTTTATTCTTTACAACCTTTCCTTCCTCATTCAACTTGTTCCTGAACACCCATTTTGTGCCTATCACATTTTTGTCTGCTGGCCTATCCACTAGCTCCCAAGTTTGGTTTTTCTCAATTTGGTCCAGCTCTTCATTCATGGCTTGCAGCCATGACTGGTCCTCCAGGGCTTCCTCTATTGACCTTGGCTCAACTTGAGACAGTAGGGCAGTTGCAACCATACTTTTCAGTTGCCTTCTTGTTCTTACTGGAGCTTTGGGGTCTCCAATGATAGGCATCTTTTCAATTCTCTTGTTGTACTTTCTTTTTGCTCTTTCCTGGCCTTCTGTAACTTCTGTCTCTGATCCTTCTGCATCAGTCTCCTCAGTAGCTGATTTCAGCTCCAGGTCTGCCTCATCTTGGCTCTCTAAGTCTTCTAAGTGATCCAGAAAATTTTCAGGATCAGTGGCTTTCATCTTGACTTCCTCAACCACTTTCACATCATAGCTTTCCATAATCTTATCCAGCCTCTTGTTATAAACCTTGTAGGCCTTGCTCTTATTTGAGTAACCAAGGAAAATGCCCTCATCAGCCCTCTCTTCAAATTTTCCAAGGCTTTGCTCCTTGTTCTTGATGAAGCATTTGCTGCCAAAAACTCTAAAGTACTTCACATTTGGCTTGTGACCATACCAAAGTTCATATGGTGTCTTTTCAGTGTTTGGCCTCAACATGGTTCTATTTTGTACATGCACAGCTGCCATTGTGGCTTCCTTCCAGAAATGCTTTGGAGTATTGTGCTCCAACAGCATGGTTCTTGCCATCTCAATCACACTTCTATTTTTCCTCTCTACAACTCCATTTTGCTGGGGAGTGTGAGGACTTGAGACTTGATGTTTGATTCCCATTTCCTCCAAGTATTCTTCAAATTCCTGCGAGGTAAACTCTCCTCCATTATCTGATCTCAAAACTTTGATCTTCCTTCCATGCTGGTTTTCTGCCAGTTTTTGAAATCTTTTGAAGCAGTTGAAGGCTTCACTCTTTTGCTTCATGTGCATGATGCACATCATCCTAGTGAAGTCATCCACAAAAAGAATGAAGTACATCTCTTTACCTGTACCTTTTCTTTTCATTGGTCCACATACATCAGTGTGAACTAGCTCCAATGGCTTAGAGGTTCTATGCTCCTTGGACTTGTGAGAAAGCTTTGCAAATTTCCCTTTTTGGCATGAGTCACAAGTGCTGTTGTCCCTCTTTAGTACAGGGAGGTTTAACACTGCATTGCACTTCACTAGGCTTCTCATGCTCTTTTGATTTAAATGTCCAAGCCTGCAATGCCAAAGAGTATTTTCATCCATTTTGCTTAGCATGCACAACTTTTCCTTCACATCTATGAGGTATAAATCCTTGTTGTCTCTTATTCCTTTGGCCATGATTTCTCCAGTCTTGCAGTCTTTGATGAAACACCCATTTTTTGAGAAATCTACTTTGAAACCATTGTCACACAGTTGTCTTACACTCAGCAAGTTGTACTTCAGCCCTTCTACAAACAGCACCTCCTTAGATTTAAACTTTTCTGATCCAATGGTGGCTTCTCCAACAGCCTTGATCTTTAACCCACTCTTATCTGCAAACTTGACAAACCCTCTTTCAACTTCTTTTGTGTTTCTCAGCAGAGTTTTGTCTCCAGTCATATGGCTTGTGCACCCACTGTCAATGATCCATTGGGCTTCCTTAGCTTTTGTTTTCAGTGCAACTTCAGCAATGCAAGCTTCTTCAAATCTGTGTTTCTTCCTCCAAATTTTTCTTGCTGCTGGTATGCCTTGCTGTTCATTCAATCTCTGATTGCTCCTGCTGCAGCTCCAGTGATCATTCTCTTCTAACCCTTCAAAAATTTGAAATCTGTTTCTCAGATTAAGTGGCTGCATTAGAGACTGATTTCTTCTTGTGTAATCTGCTTGGTTTCTTCTTGTTCCTGCTGCAAAGTTTCTTCCATTTGTAGCTTGTTGCAGTGGCTGGGCTCTCCTGCTGTTCACTCCTTCAAACCACTTGCTTCTCTTATTTGGCAATCTGCATCTGCACCAGACATTCAATTTCTGATACACTTCTCCAGGTTGTATGATGTGGCCTTTTCTGATTTCAGCTTCAGGGATCCTTCTTGAAGTACTTAGGCTTCTTTGATCATAATACTCTTTTCTATTCCATCCTCTTGACTGCATTGTTCTTCCTCCAAATCTCCAGAATGCCTTCCTCCAGCAATTTGCTGCATAGTGACCTGATTCTCCACAGGTGAAACATACTCCAGTAATCAGCCTTCTACTTTTGAGCATGCTTCTTTGATACATAGATTGTCTCCCCCTCAGCTCGTGCAGTCTTTCATTTTGCTCAGTAGACTTTCTTGATCCATTAGAAATTTCCATCTTCTTAGCATCAACAAAACTAGTTCCTGCCTTTACATCAGCAACACAAATTGAACCTTCTTTGACAAAGGTAACAGTCTTCTTGGTTGTTGCAGCTGGTTGTCCTTCTAATTTTTGATCTCCTTCATAACCAAGACCTTTCTTCCCTTCTGAATAAGATCTCTGCTTGCTGAGGCACTCATCTAACTTCCTTGTGGCTTCTTCAGTTTTTGCAGCCACTTCTTTGCTCCTTGAGAATTCACCAGGCTCAGTTTTGCTTGACTGAAACTCCAGCTTTCCTTTCAATTTTGATTCTACAGTAGTTCCATCAGTCATTTCTTCAGCTTTGAACACAGTTTGTTGAGACAGCAGATCTTCTATCTTTCTTGTTGCATCCTCTAGTTCGGCAGTGGTGGCATCTAGCTTTTCTACCAAGGTTTCACAGGTCTTTTGAAGTTCCATCTTTTCTCTTGTACAATTTTTGTGAACCTCAGCTTCATTTTGCATGAGAATCAGTTCCTGCTCCAATTCAGTTACTCTATTCTCCAGTATTGAGTTTTCTTCTTGACTGCTCAAGATGACCTTTTCCATCTCCTTCATTGTCTTCATTGTCTTCTTGTGCAATCTCTTCTGCTCCTCTATCTTGTTGTATGCAAACTCCAGTTCTTCCTCTAGATCCACTTCTTCATCATCAGCTGATTGGTTTTCTAGTTCAGCATCCTCCTTTAATGAAACAGTTGAAGATTTCATCACCATGAGAGTCTCCTCTTCAGCTTCAGACTCATCTTCACTGTCTGAGACATCAGTCTCTTCATCCTCCTCAGAGCTATCATTCTTCTTCTTGCTCAGGTAGCTCCGTTTTCTGTAAGCTTTCCCTTTTCTTGATTTGAAGCTCATCTTCTTCTTTCCTTTCTTCTCAGGCCACCTGTCTGATGGCTTGTCAGCTTCCTCATCTTCTGTTCTCTTGTTCTTCATGAAGCACTTGCTTGCAAAGTGGCCTATTTTGCCACAATTGAAGCATTTTAAGGGCAACTTTCCCTTGTACTTTCCAGTCTGGCCTCTGAAACTCCTTGAAATCAGCACCATCATTCTTTCAAGATCACTGTCTGCTGCTTCACCTTCACTGCTTTCCTCCTTTAGCTTCCTTGAGTGTTTTGCTTTAAATGCTATCTCCTTGACTGCCTTTGACGTCTCCTCCTTTGAGTTTGAAATCCTCATTTCATATGCTACAAGGGTGCTTTGTAGCTCATCTAATGTCACTTTATCTAGGTCCCTCTCCTCTATAGCAGAGACCTTAGAATCATATCTTGCTGGTAGGGATCTAAGAACCTTTTTAACTATATTGGAATCTCCAACACTCTCACCCAGACCCCTCATTGAGCTAACTAATTCAACAACTCTGTTTAGAAAGTCCTCAATGTTTTCACCTTCTCCCATCTTAAGACCTTCAAACTTACTTCTAAGAACCTGCAATTTTGCCTCCTTAACCTTGATGTCTCCCTCATGAATATTAATCAGTTTAATCCATATTTCATGAGCAGTAACACAGTCTATAACTTTAAAGTTCTCTTTTTCTGACAGAGCTGCATATAGAGCATTCCTTGCCTTTCCATCAGCTTCTAAGTTTCTAATTTCTGCAGCTGTAGGATTCTCCTCATCTACGGTTGGTGTAAATCCATGCAAGACTACTCTTTGTACTTGTAGGCCTTGTGCCAAGAGATAAGCACTCATTCTCTTTTTCCATAACTGAAAATTTTGGCCACTGAAATAAGGAACTCCCTTAACAGTAGTTGCTTGATTCTCCATTTCTACTGCTGGTTCTAAGTTTCAACAATCACTTGACAAAAGCAAACCTCGCTCTGATACCAATTGTTGGATCGTGTCAAGTGTTGAGAGGGGGGGGTGAATCAACACTCTATCAATTTTTTTCTTTCAACTAAAGGATTCCCTCTCAAATGTTAGCTCAGTTAGAGCTTATTGTTGAACTCACGCTTTGGCTTAGATGGACTGTTGGCAGATCAGATCAACCAAGGAAGACATCAGATCAACCAAGGAAGAGATCAGATCAATTCAATCACTCAAGGAGGGTTTACTTACACAACCATGACACTCCTGTTCAAGCTTACAGTTTGATAACTCTACTCCAGTCAAGACACACTCAAAGCAGTAAATGTGCACAGAGAATTTTTACGTGGTTCGATCAAATGATCTACATCCACGGACAGATTCACTCCTGTCAATCTTCACTATCACAGAATCCTTCAGCTCTGGCCTCACTGACCATAAGCAACATAAACAAGAGCTCACTGCTCAACACATTGAGGTTCACTACCTCTACAGGTTCATCAACTAAAACAACAACATGTAAATCTCTATTGTACTGCCTTTTCTACACAAATATCTTTCAAAATCACTTAATGAAAGACGTTTGATAGTGTTCTAGGCTTACCACCTGAAGATGCAATCTCAGGGTCAGTTCTGCTCCTCCTCAGCTTCTTCTTCTCCTTGACTTCTGCTTCTCCAAAGCTTCAGCTTCTCCTTGTGCAGCTGACTGTTTCTGTCTCTCTTGTATTTCTCATATCATCTCTTTTCAGCACACTCTCTTCTCCTTCTCCCTTTTCCCGGTTTTGTTTGGTTCAGCATGCCTCTCTGCTGTCGCTCATCTCTCTCTCTCTTTCTTCTCCTTGTGCCTACTGCCTTTTTGGGTTTTTCCTCCCTTTTGTTTATCCTACATTCTGCAGTTGTTGTGCCTACCACACCTACTCATCTGCCCGTTTCTTTTCCCAGAAGAAAAACTGTGCCCTACGTGCGGTGTGTCAGCATATCTTACACAGAAGGCGGCTCAAGATTCATATAATCCATTTTCAACCTTTTTAAGTTGCAACTTGCTTGCCATGTCATATTGTTGACTGTACTCCTTCAGACTTCTCGAGTAGCTTGTCTTAGATATTTTGAAACAGCAGAAGTGATCTGACCTTAGCTTATAGCTGATCTGATGTACGCGGCATTTGATCTGATGTCAGCTTGCAGTTGATCTGATGTTAGCTTGCAGTTGATCTGATGTTAGCTTGCAGTTGATCTGATGTTAGCCTCCGGTTGATCTGATGTTGGCCTCCGGTTGATCTGATGTTAGCTTGCAGCTGATCTGATGTTAGCCTTCATGTCACAACGTTCTGTCCAGCAACTCAGAACCATCCATGTAGCTCCTGCAGTTCTTCTGATCGGGCACTGCTTGATTCTTTTGTATTTCTGCTCGCTCACAGGATTGCTAGATACTTCAACATGATGCTCCTGCGTCTTCTGAATCTTTGAGAGACTTTTAGAGTCGCGCGTTTGAGGTGTGATTCACTAGCCGTCCTTGACTTCAGCTTCTTAGGTGTCTGCTCTAGCTCTTCAGCCTTGAGTTGTTCTCTTCTGCTGCAAATATGTTTTGTTGCTGACTTGCCTTGCTTCTGTGAAACCAAGCTGCTGAGCAATCCCTTGAGAATTTGATCTGATCTTTACTTCCGTTGATCTGATCTGTGCTGCATGTGATCTGATGTGTGTATCCTTTGATCTGATGCGCACTGCATTTGATCTGATCTTCACTTCCCTTGATCTGATCTGTGCTGCATGTGATCTGATGTGTGCATCCTTTGATCTGATGCGCACTGCATTTGATCTGATCTTCACTTCCTTTGATCTGATACGCACTGCCTTTGATCTGATGTGCGCGTAACTTGATCTGATCTGTGCAGCCTTTGATCTGATGTGCGCGTAACTTGTCTGTGCAGCCTTTGATCTGATGTGCACGTAACTTGATCTGATCTGTGCAGTCTTTGATCTGATGTGCGCGTAACTTGATCTGATCTGTGCAGCCTTTGATCTGATATGCCAACAGTACACTTCACAGATTTGTCACAATGTGGTTGCAACAATTACAACACAACATTGGACTTTAATAAAGGCTAAGAAAGCTTCATTGTAGCAGCTCCAATGGCTCAACATTAAGGATAGTAAAATTGAGTACACATATCTGAAATCCTCAATTTGTAATTATTTTATTTTATATTTTGATTATGTTCATGGTGAGGATAAAGACTCAATATGATGGTATCTATAATTATGATATCAAACATGAGAAATCTAAAATTCATTTCCTCAAATTGTTTACTTTCTTGATCTCTTTACTTATTTTTCTTCATTTTTTTTTACTCTAATCACCGATCAATAAAAAATTAACATCCGTACCCCTTTAAAATTATAAGATATAAAATTTATATTATGCACTAAACTAATTAAAATATATTACTTATCTTATTTTATCACAATCCTTTTTCTTTATTTCACTTTAATTGTAATTATGATAAACCTATTTTTATTTTACTATCATCTACTATATCCATTTTTTATTTATTCGAATTATCATTTTTGAATTCAAAAGTTTCAAAATATAATGAAGTCATTAGTCATGATATATTTGATCAATTTGAGCATAATATAAATTATTGGATACTTATATATAATTAAAATAAATAGATAATTTTGAGATATATATTAATTTAATTTTTTAAAAATTATTAATTTATAAAAAAATATCGTAATTTTTTTTGAAATATAAAAATATCTTAATTTAGTTTATTATAATATATTATAAAATAACGTCATTAGTAAAATTATCATTAATTATCATCAATCAATTACAAATACTAAAATTCAAATCAATATCATCAATTATCATTATTCAATTTCAATTTCACTTATTAATTACTAGCAGTAAAATTATCATCAATTCTCTCCTTGATAACGTCTTTTTCCAACTCATTCTCTCATTTTCTACTATTCTCATACATTAACATTATTATTTTTTTTCAAAAAATAAAAATTTATCGTTTTCAAAATTTAAAATACAGTCCTATCTTTTTCTTCATATATTATTTTTAAAATTTTATCTTTACAATAATTTAAAATAGTAATTTATGTTGCATATCTTTCTTCATTCATTTGAATCCTTCAAGATCAAACCATGATCATGTATCTTGTGAATTATAAGTAGTATTATGTATGTTAAGATTTTAATATTTAATGTGATAGATTTAATGGGACAGTTTTAATAAAATAAAAGTAAAAATTTTGATAAAATTATTATATAAAATAAAAATAATATTATTTTTTAATATAAAAAATTTAGAGAAGAATTGTGAGACCCCTGGTCTCGAAAGATATGAATATATTATAATATGAAAACGTAACATACTTTGAGGTATATGACTGAAGCTCTAGAGCCGTAATTGAGATAAAGAGAAGTTAAAATCATAACTGAATAGTGAAATCAAAAGACTGAAAGGCAAAAAAAATTAATAAATCATAAGAATAAGAGTGAATTGTAAAAAAGGTCATCATACTTTGGTAAAGTTTAGGTTTTGGTCACTAACTTTTAAATATTCAAAAAAGGTCGCTAACTTTAGCATTTGAATTTTAGTTTTGGTCATTCTGTTAGAATGAACCGTTAAGTCCACTAACAATCCTATATTTGGAGGGTATTTTTGTCCATTCATTAATGTTGTACACATGTTGCTCGCGCTACAGTGCGCGCTACAGTAACGCGCTACAGTAACGCGCTACAGTTATTTTTTTTTTTTAACGCATAGCCTTTTTTTTAAAAAATATACTTTTTTAAAAAAAATACTTTTTTAAAAAAAATAATTTACTAAAAATACCAAAAAAATTTATTTATAATTCCGCTCATCTATGCTACTTTATTTATAATTTAATCTACCAAAAATTTATAAAAATTATAAATAAAGTAGCATAGATGAGCGGAATTATAAATAAATTTTTTTGGTATTTTTAGTAAATTATTTTTTTTAAAAAAAGTATTTTTTTAAAAAAAGTATATTTTTTTAAAAAAAGGCTATGCGTTAAAAAAAAATAACTGTAGCGCGTTACTGTAGCGTGCACTGTAGCGCGTTACTGTAGCGCGCACTGTAGCGCGAGCAGCATGTGTACAGCATTAATGAATGGACAAAAATACCCTCCAAATATAGGATTGTTAGTGGACTTAACGGTTCATTCTAACGGAATGACCAAAACTAAAATTCAAATGCTAAAGTTAGTGACCTTTTTTGAATATTTAAAAGTTAGTGACCAAAACCTAAACTTTACCAAAGTATGATGACCTTTTTTACAATTCACTCTAAGAATAAAGGCCTAAAGAGCAATTAGTAAGAAATCAAATTAATTAGGGGAAAATTAATAGGAAAGAACAAAAATAGAAAAAGAAGAAAAATGAGGAAAGGACATGTGGCAGACTTCTTCATCTCCATCTCCACCAAGCGTCTACACCTTCCTCCCTCTCATTTCTTGATCATCTCCACCGCTCAAACTCTTTTCCCTTGTGATCTCACACCCTTCCACCAACTCCTCCAACTATCTTCCCTCCAATTTGAGGTTTTAGAACCCAATGGGACAAGAAGAATTGTTAATCAACAAATCATCAAGAACTACTTATCTACTTGCTTTCTTCTTCATGATTGAAACCTCAATCTAAGACCCAACCTCATGTTTTTCTCAATCCAATTCAACCTGATTTCTGAACCTTACTAGAGTTCGTAGAAAACCTAACTAGAAACCAGTTGAGGTGGAATCGATAATTATGGATTTGGGTCACCAAGGAACCGATCAAGGAAGGGGCTGCTCAAACTTCTTAGAATAAACAAGAGCCTGAATGGATACATAATCTATCCCTAACTATCCAGTTGAGGTAATAATTCTCTTGTTTTGATTTTGGCATCTAAAACTATTGGATAGAAATGTTGTTCATAGTTGTTTGGTACTTTTTAAAGGTTAGGTTGAACTATGCTATGAAACTGGGTCTTGGGTTTGAATGTGCAACGAGGTGGATATTCCCTCTGTACCGTTTGTGTGTGTTTTGGTGTTTGACTTGGATTGGTTAACCAATGGAAACTGAATTAGATTATTTATTTAAGATGTGTTGATGGTGAGGAACTGGGAATATACACTACCAATTGTATGAAGTCTGTGTTGAAGATTACACAACATAAGCATGAGCAAATGTTTCTAAAAGATGGCAGCAAGCATGGCTTTCCTTAAAATTCCATAAGATCCTGTTTTGAGCATAGAACTTTGGAACCTTGTATCTTCCTCATCTTATATCTGATTTCTGTAAACTTTATCTTGTTTTAAACCTTGTACTGCAAGGTTTAACCAATATCTTTCGTTTTGTAATTTGGTCTTTATATCTTCTGAAAGATATCCTTCAACCAAGACTGCTGCAGCTGATATTTTCAGAATTTTCAGTACCATTGGGCTCATTTCAAAACGTCATATCTCTTTCAATATAAGTCCGTTTTTAGTGAAATTCATCTTGGTTTAAACCTCTTATCACAAGGATTATACGGAATTTTACGTCTTCTCATTTGGCGTAGTAAATCTTCCAAAAACTGTTGTCGAAGCAGGGGTGGTATCGCAAAATTTCTGAAAAGTCCTGAACTAGTCATTTAAATTTAAAGTTTCATATCTTCCTCATTCCTTACCCGATTTGACCAAAATTTAGCTTATTTTGATCCTCACAAATCAAGGTTTATTCTGAAACTTGTATCTTGTAAAATGGTTTTACAGACCTTCCAGAATATTGTTTTAAACAGAGCTACATTCCTATTGAGTAGTCTTTCCATGACTTACTTTCCTAAGATTGTTCCTTGGTGAGTTATGACTTATAGTTTAGACGTTACTAGATGTTGTTAGACGTATCTAGACGTGGATAGACGTATCTAGACATGGCTAAATATATCCAGACGTGGCTAGACATTGCTAGATGTGGTTAGACGTGGCTAGACGTATCTAGACATGGCTAGACGTATCCCGACGTGGCTAGACGTTGTTCATGTATACAAAGATTCTGCAGTTATCATCCAACTTTGAAATTCCATATCTCCCTCGTTTCTTATCCGTTTTGACCAAACTTTGGCTTTTTTTGAACCTCTTTCTGCTAGAATTATTCATAATTTTGAAACTACTTAATTGAATTTGTAAATCGTAAAAAAAAGTATTCTTGAATTAGGAGTGCTAATGTAGATTTTTTTTTAAATTGCTGATTGGGGTAGCCAACTTCAAAACTGTGTAACTCCCTCATTTTGAATCTGATTTGAATGAACCATATCTTGTTTTAAACCTCTTATTACAGGGATTACACAAAAGTTTACGGCTCTCCATTTGGATGTGTAAATTCCCCATAAATCAGCTCTGAAATAGAGCTGAACAAGCTATTTTTCTCGCAGAAAATCTGAAGTAATAGTTGTACTTCAGAAATTCATATTTTCTTCGTTCTTTGTCCGATTTAAGTAAATTATAGCTCGTTTTAAACCTCTTTGAATAATTTTTACTCAGAAATTCATAGAGTCAAGTTTGTCTTTCTAGATTTTCCCAATAACAGCAAAGAACAGAGCTGCATTCTGCAATAGTTTTCTGAAAATTGAAGCCATCCTTGAAATATTGGAAGTTCCATTCTTACTCCTCTATGTTTAAGTCCTATTGAGTTTCTTTTGTAGAAAAGTGTGATTTTAGAACATTCTCTTTTTGGAAAATATCATAGTAATTCCAAGAAGTTTCTCCCTTTCTTTGTTTGCCTCTTGACTTGTTTTTCCTTTAAATCCCTTAACTAGGAATGTTATTCTGCTCAAGAGACATAACTTGAAACCTGCACCCTACTTTAGATTAAAAGAAGTAAATTGTCTAGGCTAGTTGAATAGACATGTAGGAAGGAAGAGAACCTAAGTTTTAAAGTTGGTAACCATGACTTTTCCTTGTTGTAGGAAATCAACGGGACAAAGGTGACCATCCAAAACCTTGAAGATTGGTGAGTGTTCTCGCTATTTTCTTGTTGTGTAAATGATTTGCTATCACATATATGTGTTCTGCATATATGTATAATCTATATAGTTATATCCGTGCATATCCCTTTATCTCATGCCTTTACATGAATGACTTATACATGTTACTGATTGGATTGAACGACTATTGCTTGACATTACTGTTACGGTAGTATAAATGGTTACCCGGGTATGCCTTGATTGTAATTGCAACTGTTGGCCGTAATGGGGATCCCCGACCCTCTACGATTCAGCTGAACTCTCCAGGCCAGCGACGGGCTCGGCAGGTCGAGTAAGGCCGTTGGGAGGTACTGTTTTAGCTAGCTACATTGACCGTTAAGGGCGAAGGTTGACGATAGTGCGGGACGCCTCACAAACTGGTATAGTATGTGGTTAGTTCACTTCTTTGGGTTCAGGTAGCCCAAGGTGAATGCTAGCCACGCTAAATGAGCATTGACTGATTTACTGAATGGAAGCTCCATTTTTGAGCTAAATGTGTTTTAATTGAAATGATTGTTTCCTTGTTATATGTTTATCGAATATGAAACTGGATTTAGCATTGAATACTTTAGCAAACTATTGTTTTAAGAATAAAAGAGAACCTCACGGGCGTTAGCTCACCGTTATTTTCAAACCTATTATTTTCCTTTAGGTTGGAAGGCAGGTGCAGGTGCTAGATCAGAGTGGCGCAGCGACTAATCTAATGGTTAGAGTTCTTAGGATTTTAACCCAATCGTTATATTAGTAAACATGTTGTATCTTGCCATTGTATGTATAAAAGCATTAAATAGGATCCTAGGTTCTAAATTTGTAATTCCATTCATTAAGATTGTACTTTTCGAATGAGACCTGACGCGAGTCAGGCAGACGTCCGATTAAACTTCCATATTGGATAGGGAGTCTAGTTGGGGCGTTACAAGAATAATATAAAAATAGGATGAAAAGAACATGATCATCTTTTTTTAAAAAAATGTAATTACAATTAACTTATGTCACTAAAATTTGATATGTGATCTCGTGGTTAAAGCACACGAGATCACATATCAAAAGTTTTCAAAGCATTTAGTAATATTGATTACAATTGACTTATGTGGATAAAATTTATTTAGAAAAATATAAAACGAAAAGAATTATAAGATACATAATTTTGAGCATATGTACATTGTTATGTCAACTCAAAATTTATGAATGGCATAATAACGTAACAGAAATATTAAAAACTATCAAAAAACAAGCACTAAATCATAAACATGAAAACAAACTCAGCAGGTCGTTTGATGATGAATGACACAAGAATGAGAAAATTTTTCAAACACTTTACATCATAAAGTAATTAGAATTTCTTATGATGCAACTCTCTTAATATTTTCTCAAACGTGAGAAGTTTAAATTTTTACCCAATATAACAAACGAACAATCTAATCATGTATCATCAAAAGTTATTAGTCATAAAAAAAAGTTTTATCACCAAACTTTTTAGAGAAATGGAAATGAAAATAAAACTACATTGATTTGTAAACTGGGCCTTTCAAAGTGATACAATACTTTTCTCGATCAACCTTGCTGAAGTAATGCAAAAATTAATACAGAACCTACATAAGAATGAGAAAAGATTGCAAAAACCAACAAGAAAATAAACAAAACATATAAATACAATGTCCATTATTATCGAATTTGCATATCAAACTTGAAACAATCATTGTTAGTTATAATAAACTAAAACCAAATTATGTATTCTGCGATTGTATATTTGAACATAGGATCCAAAATCTGTGGTGTGTCAAAAAGACATGTGCTACAACTATGTCAATAACTGAACTGAATATATGAGCAGAAATCACCGTATAAGTGCTTCTGGATAACAAAAATGAAGCCAACTACATGCATATATATAATTTGGAATAACTCTACTAATTTATCATTGAAAGGATATGCTGATATGAAAAGTTTTTGAAATTGCTAACTGAAATTATGCAATTCAACAAATCGAAAAAGCAAACAACATCTAAATTTTGAAATCTAAAACTGAATATTAACTAAACTGTTGGACACACTAAATAAAATGCATATTCAACACGAAAAAATACATCATAACTGTGATTGACTTTTTCATTCAATGGACAGATATGAAATCTAATTTATTAAGGCAACCAGAGTCTGAACAAACCCAAAAAAAAAACCAATTCCAATTCCAATTCACATTACTAGCGAATTTAAGTGTCTTATGCTATAAAAAAAATTATTATTAGCTCTAAACATCTAAAACCAAAATATGAATATAAAATACATGAGATCTAAATTACAGAAAGGGTTTGAAGAGTATAGATAAAACCATCACATTCATTATCCACTATAACTTACTTGATATCCATCAACTAATTTGGTCGAATCTGAATGATATTTCCTCCATCAACGCCTCTAAGTGATTTATTTTGAGTTGAATGTAAAAACAAGAAATTTGAGTTTTCAAACCCAATATGCAAGGCAACTAATCAGACAGATTAAAATCTCATTTTGATGCTTATGCCATGATGAACTTCAATGTTGCATTGATAATAGATGAAATGATCAGAATGATTTGCTTACCCAAATTAGACGGAAGATTCTTCACAGAGTTGTGCAGAGTAAATTTTAGAAAAAAATAAAATATAAGCTTTCCTTTAACGGCTGCCTTTGTTTAATTTTTTTTTTACTTTTATTTTTACACAATCATTTTTTAATCTTACACAATCATGATTTTAATAATATGTTATTTGTTTTTGTAATTTCTGTATATATTTAATTTTATAAATAATAATATTATGAAAACATTTATACATAGATAGAATAAATAAAATAAGTATAACTCTTTCTCATTATATTTATAATTTTTATTTAGAATTATTTTTCATGCTACATATTTGTATTAAATTATGATTAACGTTATATCCATTATATAAAATGTTCTATAATAATAATATTCACTAAAAAAAATATTATAATCATTTACTTAAAAATTTTATAAGAACGATTTGTAAAATAGTGATATAAAATTTATATAAAATATTATACATTGAAATAATTAGTAATAACGTATAAATTGTTATTGCCATGATACAAATCGTTAAGTTGTTCCTATACCTCCCCGTGCGATGCACGAGCGCGAGTACTTTTTCATCCTTCGTATACCTCACTATTCTCACATACCAAAGGTATTTACATTGATTAATTTGTATAAGTTATTTTATTTTCTATGTTACTTATGTTGAATATGATAATAATTCATTCTTTATCACATTTTGTGTTCTCTCTTTTTTTTCTTCATAAATCTTAATCACTTCAACAAGCAATCAACAACTCTCTTTCATCCTTCATCTACCTCATTATTCTTACATACTAAAGGTATCTTTCTTCATCTCTTATTTATCTTTCAATCTTCGTCGATCTTCATTCATCTCCATCGCCATTCTCAAATACAAAAAAGGTGCATTAATTAATTTTCATCAATTATATTATTTTTCATGTTCCTTATGTTCAATATGATAATAATTCATTCATTATGAAATTTTTGTGTGTGTGTCTTTTAATTTTTTTATTTAAAAAAATCTTCATATCTTCCTCAATCTTCATTCATCTCCATCACCATATTTAAATACAAAAGGTGTACATTATTAATCTGTTTTAGATTTAAACATTATAATTTTGAAGACAAAATTAAATAAAAATGAAACATTTGTACATTTCTACTTTAATTTCATTGTTATATATTATTTATTAATAAATTTAGATAATATTCATATGTGTGTACATATATACGTGTGTGTTTTGGTTTCAATATTTACTCCTTATTTTAAAAATATAAAATATGACATAAGGATAAAATTAGTATCCCTTTTATTTCATAATTAAACTTATGTTTATATATAATTTTAATTATGAAATAAATATATAATATATGAACCCACAACACACGTACTATTCGTTTTTTAGATGATTAACTAATTAATTTTTCAAATTGAAAGATTAATATTTATAAATTTTTTTATTAATTTTATTTTAAATTGAAATATTAATATTTATATCATTAATATATTTAGATTGAAATTCTCAATGTGAAAAGTCCATAGTAGATTGAAATTTTAATTGAGTCTAAACCTTATGATATAATTTGAGGATTAATCCATTCAAGAATTATTATAATGATCAAATTATTTGCAGGTTGGTTGTGTTTTCAAATTATTGAAAGTTGGTTGTGTTTTTAACATTTTAAAAATTTTATCGATGAAATCAAGTACAATTATTATAATATTAGATAAGATTAAAATTTAGATAAAATTAAAAAATTATTATTGATATAGAAAAGTTCAAAAAGAGAAAATAAAAAATAAAAAGATGATATTAGAGAGGATTAAAATTTAGATAGAGATAAATAATAAAAAATAATTATTTGAAGAGAAAATTTTTTAAAAAAAAGAGTAAATTAAAAGAAAAAGAATAAGTTGATTAGGATGACATTAGATATAATATTAAATTTTAGATAAATATAAATAATTATCTGGATAGCAAAAACAAAAAAAAGGTAAATTAAAAAGAAAACAAAAACTCTATTAGAATAAAACAACAAGCTTTTTACATCATTAGATAAGATCAAAATTGAGATAAAGATAAATAAGAAAAAATAATTACTTGTAAAAAAATTTTGAAAAAAGTAAATTAAAGACACATTTTACTTCTGTTGACAGTAATTTGCACTAATATAGACATTTCTTTCTAATTAAAAATTTTGTTATATATATAAATATATAAATATATTTCTTGATTCTATTTAGAAAATAAATAATTCAAGAGTAATTTATTACACTCATTCATCTATATAGTTTTCAAAGATAAATATATTGTTACATAATATACATTACCTCATATCTAAAAGAATATTTTTATTTATTTCATCTATCTGGAGCTAGAAGAAAATAGAAGCAAAAGTGGAGTTGAGTACTTTAACAAATAAACTAAATACCCAAAAAAGTGAGTAACAAATAACCTTATACTCTTGATCGAAGATAACTATATTTTTGCCCATTACTTTCACTCTCTTGGTGAATGTTTCTCCAATATCAAATAGGATTCTCTAATTATTATATTATTTTTTGGGTCAGTTGAAAAAATAATTATTACCTTAACACAAATACAAAAATAATCATATTTTTTTATTTCTTATTGAAAAAATATTCAAATTTTTTATCTTCATATTGATTAAATAATTACATAATATTCAATTATTATTATTATTTTATACTTTAGCTAAATGACAAATTATACAATAACTTTCTTAAGTTTTAACTTATAAAAAAATTATTAATCAAACAAACAAATTAATTAATAATATTATAATTTACAAAATATTTTTATAGAAATTCTATTACAAACAATTACACAAATTTAAAATTCGTATAAAATATTACGATTATAAATAAATAATTTTAATAATTAAATTATTATTACCGTTATAAATAAATAGGTCGTTCTTATAGTTTTTGTGGAAAAGAGTTGTTTTTGGTCTGAAGCCGTTGCATGTGTAGTATATGTGCAAAATTGGTAAGGGAGGATTTGTTGGAGAGGCAGATTAACATGATTATTAGATGAAAAAATTCATTCAATTGAAAAGAAAAAGACATGGGAGTTAACAACATTTCTTACAGGAAATAAACTGATGAGATAATTCTAAATCCTCTAAGTATGAAAACAGTTTGAATTATTTCAAAGAGGATAAGGGAAAAGAAGATCTATCAAATAAACACAAGGATTCACATGGATGGGTCTTCGAGGTCAAGAAGTAAAAAAGTTGGAAAAACTCCCAAAAGTTGTCTCCGTCAAAATCTACATCCAACATAATATCACACTATTCTAGGCTTGATAGAGGGAGACTAATCTTTCTTGAGTTCACTTGAAGATGGTTCGACCTGTGAAGATTAATATAACTTTGTGTATTGGTCACCATTTTACTTTGTATGTAATTTCGGCCCTTAAGTCTTAGATTCGGCCAACTTTTATTTGTTTTGAGTCATTGGTTTTTAGATCCTTATGCATTAGTTTTACTTTTTGCAAAGTCCAAAACATAGACATAAGTAATTGGGTTGTAAGCATAGGCCCAAATCAGGCAATTTAAACTTAACAAACTCAATAGTTTAGAGTCATTTTATTTTCAGCATAATTGGCTACGTTATGGGTGTTTTCTCTTTTTAGACTTTATCTTTAGAAGACTATGTCTATGTCTAAAGTGGTGTCTCTGTCAACATGTTATTGGAGAGTTCATGTTCATCTATCCAAATTCGTCCATCAATAACAACCTATCAGCAGAATTTAAACCATTTTGGGAAGGAAATTCTCTCCTTCAGAGAAGCCCGTCTATGCTATCAAGAATTCCCCTCATAAACCCATTGAAGTCAATTGGGTAAAAGACAAAGTATAACCCTAGTGGAGAGGTTGATCGCTATAAAGAGAGGTTGGTTGTTAAAGTTATAACAAAATGCCAGTATCGATTACTTTGAAGTTTTTGCTCCAGTTGCGAGACTTGATTCTGTGCGAATGATTATTTCGGTTGCTACAAAACATAGTTGGAATATTGTTTCGCTTGCTACAAAATATAGTTCGAAGATACATCAGATAGATGTGAAATCTATTTTTTTAGTGGGGTTTTTGAAAAAGAGGTGCATGTTGAACAACCTCTTAGGTATGTCAAGAAGAACGAAGGAAACAAAGTTTATAGATTGAAGAATGCATTATATGACTTGAAGCAAGCTCATAGAGTTTGGTATAAAATAATTGACACATATTTCTTAAAAAACGGCTTTGAGAGATGCCCATATGAGCATACTTTATACGCCAAGTCAAATGCTGGTGGGGATCTTATCTTTGTATGCCTATATATGGATGACAAGATTTTTACAGATAATAATTCCAAGATGATTTCATAATTTAGGGAGGCCATGATAAGTCAATGTGAGATGACAATTTGGGGTTAGTGTCTTATTTCCTTTAAATTGAAATAGATTAAAGAGAGGATAGCATATTAGTTTCCTAACCTATAATGACTCTGGCTGAAAAGAGATTGAAGTTAACAATCACTAGTGAGTATGTAAATTCAACATACTTATGGGAATTCTTGATAGCAAAGATGGAGGAGAGAATTCCCTTCCCAAGATTTTTTTAGTTCTGTGGATAAGTTGTTACTTATGGGCGAAGATTGGCTAGGATGGACATGAACTCTCCAAGATCTTGTTGATAGAGACACCATTTTAGACATAACCTTCTAAAGATAAACTTTTTAAGGAGAAAACACCATAACGTGTAGACCCTAAGAAACTCATAGAGTTCCTGCACAGTGAACAAACGTTCAAAGATAAACAAAATTAATTAATAATTGATAACTATAGAGGGGTGGCCAGATTCTAAGGTTTACGTCATAACCCTCTCTTCTTAGAATTTGACTCTCACTAGAAATCCAAATTAGAGAAGGATTTGATCTACTCTAGTGTGGACACTAGCTTTATCTAGTGTGAACACTAGTTGCTCTTATTCTTCTAACATTATCCTATAAGAATAACCAATTATTTGCTGAAAATAAAATACTCTAAACTAATATGTTTATTGGGCTTCGATTGCCTCATTTGGGGCTAAACTTACAACCCAATAGTTACTTCTATGCATTAGACTTTATGAAAGGTAAAACTAATCCAAAAGGATCTAAAAACCCTTTTAAGTCCAAAAAACTCAAAATAATAAAACAAGGACTTTTGCCAAAATATATTGGCCGAAAGAAAGTATATCTTATATTACACAAACATGGAAACTACTCTTTAAAACAAGGTTTAAACAGTCTTAAGACGAACTTAAGAATCTTGTTGTTCATTTTGGGTTGTCTTCTTGACCATATGTGTCCCTGATGTCTCATTATCCCCCCTTCTTTAAAGGATTCGTAGTAGAATCCGAAGGTGCGATTGTTGGAATGGACATCAACAAATGATTTTTGGATCGAATGGGTTGTGATCTCAATATCACCTTAGATACTAGTGGTATTTGGTCCATGAAGAACCGGTCCCTTGAATTCTGTAACAAAGACATCAAGCTTAAGTTAGAAGTATCATTTATAGGTGGTAAAGGGTCTCCTAACACATATCTATGTAAAGAATCAAAGTAAAAGTTTCATTCAAAGAAACGAGTGTGAGTGGTCATCTCTTGAACTCCCTCATTTATAGCATTGAGGTTAGGGTTATGGCTGATGGTCGGCACATTGTTGATAGAACAATCTGAGAGTTACCACTGTTCTTGGTGGCTTGTTTCTCATTGTCTTTCGTCAACCCATTCTTATTTTGTACACGTCTCCACTTTTTCTTTTCTTTGGCAAACTTCATCTTCTTGTTAGCTTGAACAATATACTTTTGGGAAAGAGGGTTCAAAGTGTAAGGATGTTTGTTAAAACAAAAGTGATATCTATTCCGGAAGCCATCATATGTAGTCTTACGATCATATTCCCAAGAGCGAACTAGAAGTATGTATACTATATTCATTGGTGTGACGTCACATAGTACTTCGTCCCAGTGCCTGCCAATAGAAAAAGATAAACGAATATGTCTTTCTATTTTAGCTTCACTTGACTCATTAAGCCATTGCAGAGCATAAGTAGGTGCTATTGTATTTTCATCTTCAAGACTTTACCTTTAGATGACTAATCTAAAGTGGTGTCATTCTACATGATTTGGAGAATCATGAATATTTTAGCAAAACTTCAGCACCAAGTAACAAAGGACCACAAATTTTTCAAAGGCCTTGTGTAGGGAAATCTTTCATCTGGAGGAACACCCATTTTTTAACCGAATTTCCCATCAGTTTGGTATCAAAGCTCTATCCTATTACTTTTGGTCTTTGATGTATACCGATATTGGTGTATGTGCCCATATAAGGGCTATATATAGACATTTGTTGTTTGATTGATATAATATCAAATGAGTTAATTTCATTAATTTAACATGCTTGTACATATTTAATTATGAAATAATCCATGTACTAAAACATATGCTTATGACTAAACCTTCAGAATGTCTTGGTTGTGAAACCCAATAAGCAAGATATGTTCTCAGTACAAAACCTATCCCTAGTCGGTTATTGATGTGGGAACGTCAGTATGATAAGACTAATATGTGCTTTAGTGATGGTAGAGTTTCACTAGCCATAATGTAGTGACATCAACTAAAGACATAAATGAATGTGTTAGAAAGCATATCATTGGATCGATCCGCCAAAAGAAACACTCCATGGACTACTTAGATTATGAGTGATTCTTTTAAGTAAACCTCGTAATGGAATCTTTAGACCAGAAATCACTAATGGTCTTAGGTGAAGAGTAGTAGACTTTGACATACGCCTAACAGGGCCGTAACAGGTTGTCAAGTATGGATATGATTGGGTATGCTATGAATCACACTAAGTTATGTTAGTGAAGTGATGAGATTACAAATCTCTCTTAAATGAGAGATGATATCTTAGCCGCTTGATAGTAAACTGAAAAATGCATGGTCGTGCCCAATGAATGATAAGAGTTATAATTTTCTTGATAAAAGTCACTATCACTAAAAGATCAAGTACATGTTTAGCTAACAAGGATGATTGGTTTCATTCCTTATGTTAAACGGCATATCATTATTGGGGATCGTACGCAGTATGCTCTAAAGGTTGTGCTGAATCACCATTCGACCCTTTGTTCTATATTGGGTAGTCATTATGACTTGCTAAAGACGACTAATGACTTATGGATTAATCAATAGGATTGAGTTATCTATTGCCGGTATTAGAATGGGCCTATAAGATCACACATAAGAGAGTTCGATGATACAGAATAAATATTCACACCTATTCTAAGTGTAATTGTTATGCTTAGGTAAATAATTCTTAATGAAAGGGTTTAATTAAGTGTTATTAAAAGTTATGTGGTATTAATTAACAGTTAATTAAATACCAAGAAGCTATTAGGATAGACTGATAAATCAAGGGATCAAAATTCCAATTTTAGAACCTCTTGACCCATCAGCCTGATCAATAGGTTACTAAGTCCAAGATTAGTGATATTCTATATAAAGAATAATTTTTGTTTTATATATAAAAAATAGTTGATTTATTAACTAATTAACCCTACCGTCTGTCATTAGTTCTTTCTGTACGTGAGACATATCAGAACAGAGAATCAGAAATACAGAAATCCCAAAACTCTCTGCAGGCTTGAAGAGGCTAGCACCAATTCTGCAAAAACTCTTGGTGCTTGAGAGTAGAGATTCTTCAAGGAAAGATCTTGCGGTGATCAATCAAATTAATCAAAAGGATCCAGACGAATGAACAACCGATTATGCTTCAAAAGTAAATTTACAAAGTTTTGAAACGTAATCGTGAAAAACATTAAAACTAAACAGGCATGATGATTCGCAAAGCAACAGCTTCCACTATGAAAATCGAAAATTCATGCATGTTAATCCCCAACGGTGGTATCAAAGCCACGGGTTTTTGCTTTAATGTTAAGATTAAAATTAATTTTGATTAAAAAAACAAAAGGTTTGTTTTTTGAAAAACATTAATTTTTATTTTGTTTGATCGGATGGAAAAAAACATTCAAATTAAAAAAAAAATTTCCAGATATGAACGTCTACCTGCGGTGAAAGTCTAACCGCCCAGAACTCTCGCTGGAAAACTAGGCTTGGATTTGGTTCAAAAGAGCGATTTTTTTTTTTTTTTTTGATTCTTTTCTCCTAGAAACCGTTTCTGAATCGATTAGATTTCGATTGAACTTGTTTTCAGTTTTTCTAATTGTTTTGACTTCCTTGCCGAAAACATGAATCTGGGTTTTATAAACATTGCCAGAACCCAAATTTTTTCTTTTTGAAGATCGTTTCTTGGTTATGTTTTTTGTTAAACTACGCCGGGAAAACGAGGCTCACCGAAAACTCGTTGTTTCCAAAGGAAAACATTTATTAAAAAGTTTGGTGCTAGAAAAACGGGATGCCGGTGTCTGGTTTTTGTTTTGAACATTATCGGTTGGATCGCTGATGGTTCTTCGATCGTCGGGAGACTACGATTGGCCGGGAATGGAACCGGAAGAGATGAACGGTTGGACATTGTTCATCAAGGACGCCAGACGGAGGAAACCAGGTCAAAAAGCCAGCCAGGGAAGAACGAGGGTGGCAGCGGGAGGCTAATACCCTAATTGGGCTAAAATGTATAAAATGCCCCGCCACAACCCTTAACCCTGATTGGAATGTGATCCTGTTAGGATCGATTAGGCCTAGTTTTCAAAAAATTCGCAGCGAAAAAGCCTAATTATTAGAAATCAGGCCTTTCCCTTGAAGCGTAATCAGTTGCGCTCGTCGCCTGACTCCTTTGAGAAGATTGCGTTCACCAACAATTTAAATGAATTGTCTCTACGATCTTGTACTGGAGTCTATCAGAATGGGTGCTAGCCAATTCTTACCTACACAAGAGAAAAAGTAAGAGCGTTTGGAAGAAGGGAAAACTTTTCACGTTTTAAAAGTAGAAGAATGATATGATCATCCACCGATACGTCTCTTACCCATTTAATAAAAGGTAAAGACTTATCTGTTAAGTAAATAATTTTATTATTTAATTAATTAAATAATATAATTATTTACTGTGTTGTGTTTAACCAACACCATGGATCAACCCATTGACCCATGGATCAGGCTGATGGGTCAAGAACCTCAATTTATAATTAGGTCCCCTCATTTGTCAACCTATTTCAATTCTTCCTAGGTAATTAATTAACCCTTAATTAATACCATAACACTCTTCAATAATATTTAATTAAACTATTTAATTAAATATTATTCATTTAAGTATAACTCTTATACTTAGTACAGGCAATTTCATTAATTCTGAATCATTGAACTCACTTATGTGCGATCCTGTAAGCCCATTCCAAATTGACAATAAATAATTAATCTCATTAATTAATCCATAAATCATTAGTGGTCTCTAGAAAGACATAATGATTACTCAATTCAGAATAGAGGGTCGAATGGTGATTCAATACAACCTTCCAAGTATACTACATACGGTCCTCTACATTGATATCCCGTTTAGCATAAGACATGGAACCTTCATCCTTATTTAGCTAAACATTTACTTGATTTCCTTGTGACACTGATTCTATTCGAGCAAATGATAACACTGATCATTTCTCGGGCATGGCCATGCACTTCTCAGTTCACTATCAAGTGGCAAAGATATCATCTCTCACTTAAGAGAGATTTGTAGTCCTATCACTTCACCTACATACCTTAGCGTGACTCATAGTGTACCCAATCATACCCGTACTTGGCAACCTATTACGGTCCCGTTAGGCGTATGTCAAAGCACACTACAATTCACCTAAGACTATGCAGTGATTTCTGGTCTAAGGATCCTCGTACGAGTACTACTCAAAAGAATCACTCATGATCTAAAAGTCCAAGGAGTGTTTCTTTTGGCGGATCGATTTCATGAAATTAAATATGTACAAGAATATAATTATCATGAAATTAACTCATTTGATAAATTATCAAACAGACGACAAATGTCTAAAATAGCCCTCAAAAGGGCATACACCAACATATCCATCTCGCTTTATTGTAGTTAGGGCGTTTTGAAACGAAACGAAAGCGAACCGTTTGATTTCGATTAAAAACCGAAATCAAATCGTGAACCTAAATGAATTTGATAACCGCAACCGGATCGAACTAATCTGACCCGAATTGAACTGTTCACCAGGTTAACTCGGGTCAATTTTTTATTTTTCATTCATTTTGATGTAAAACTAATATTATTTTCACATTTACACTATTTTCACTCAAAGTGACTCGTTTTGATCAGACCAAATCGTTTTAACCAATAATCGAACTGATAACTAATCAAAATACGACTATAATTGCTAAAATGAGTCGATTTGGATTAAAATATTATAAATATGCAAAAAATAATAATTTTAGATCAAAAGAAATAAAAAATTTTATTGTAAAAAAAGGTCAAACAGGGTCGAAACCAAGTCAAACTGGGTAGCTCCAAATATATTTTCACATGGGCTTATATATTTTTAATTAAATTGGCCTATTTAAATTTTTTTAGAGTTATATTCGATATTGAAAATGTAGCGATTGAAGTCGTATTTTGATTGGTTATCGATTATTGGTTAAACCGATTTGATCAACCGATTCGGTTTGATTAAAACGAGTCACTTTGGGTTAAAATAGTATAAATATGAAAATAATATTAGTTTTACATCAAAACGAACAAAAAAATCAAATTTAAAAAAAATACACGGGTTAAATCTTGTGTAACCCGACCCGAAGTACCGAATCGTAACACCCGAATCGAGTTGAAACTCTTAACGAGGGTAATCATGGTTAACCTTTTAAAAACCAAAATCGCAAGGTTAACGAACAAAATTGGTGATTTCTAAAACGCACTGACTTGACCCAAGTCAAACTGGGTCGACCCAGATATATTTGATTTTTTAAAAAAAATTTACATATTTGAATTTGTTTAGAGTTGTATTCGGTATTTATAATGTAAAAATTATATTTGTATTTCGGTTGGTTACCAGTTCGGTTCAATGTTAAACCCATTCAATAAACTAATTTGATCTGATTAAAACGAGTCACTTTGAGTTAAAATGTTGTAAATGTGAAAATCATATTAGTTTCACATAAAAATATATTCAAATTCAAATTCCAAAAAAAAAAAGGGCCAACCCGGGTTAAAGCGGTTTTAAACCCAGTTTAACCGAACAGACGAACCACATAACCGAACCGATCCGAAGACCTTGTCATGGTAACCGCCGCTTGAAAACCAAACCCGCCCCCGAACCGAGAGACTTCCGCACCGCGTGGTTTGGGTCGGTTCAGGCGCGGGTAACCCCTAATTGTAGTTAGAAACATGGTTAATTAGAATGACAATTTATTCTATCGTACAATATAGCGACTGCTTTTGTACTTAGCTGAATTGTATCCCAAAACAAATTAGAATTCATTTCTTCCGATTTCTTCCACTGCATGATTAGCCCTGGGAAGTTTAATATATTCCAGTTCTTCCATTTATTCAAGGACTTCAACACATAGCAGGTGATTTTTCAGGCATGTAAATTTAAGCTGATTTTTTCACAAAACACCCCACCACGTATCAGAACAACTACCACCACGTCCAAAAATTTATACATCCAGGCATGTGAATTTAAGCTGATTTTTTTACAAAACATCCCACCACGTCTCAAAACAACTATCACCAAGTCCAACAACAACTACTTCCACGTCCAAAAACGTCTAAATCCAGGCATGTGAATTTAAGCTTATTATTCACAAAGGCATCCCACCACGTCTTATAACAACTACCACCATGTCCAAAAACAACTACCACCACATCCAAAAACAACTACCACCACATCTACATCTATGGATGTGAATTTAAGCTGATTTTTCACAAAGACATCCACCACATCTCAGAACAACTACCACCATGTTTACATCCAAACATGTGAGTTTAAGCTCAATTTTTCACAGAACACAGTCCACCATGTCCTGCTATGTCCAAAATACAAAGCAGCAATGTCCCACTACGTCCCATAACACCTTTTACCATGTCCAACAACATGGAGGAAGCAGCGGGGAAGAATCAGAAGCAACTCATTTCACATGAAAGTATCAATACCTCACAGAAAACATTTATATATCATATTTCAGAGTCATAGAGTATTATTTGAAGAAGGAAACACGGATATAACATCATTAATACATTACCCAACATCAAATTGCGAAAATAAGGTTTCGTAAATCCATCAAATGTAGTTCATACTTTTATGATGTAGCATTTTTTAAGAAGAATAAGTTATTTTTTGAAGAAGAAGAAGAAGAGATTTTTTAAGAGGAAGAAGTGATTTTTTAAGAAGAATAAGTGATTTTTCCGTTGTATTTGATGTTGTTCGTCGGAAAATACAATCGCCAATCTCTGTTAAATTTATGTTTGGATGAACATTTGATTGAATGCGGTTTCGAATGGAGTGCAGCGAAGAAGAAGAAGTGATTTTTGAAGAAGAATGAAGTGGGTTTTTAAAGAAGAAGAAGAGAGCGTGGATCTCACTCTCTTATAGTGAGAGTGGTGATGTTACTAATATTATTGCTAGGTACGAGGTATAATTTGCGCTAGTTAGTACTAGTTAATAATGTCACATTTTTAAAGCATCTGTTGCTTTGTGGGAAATCTTAATTACGAGAAGAAACAAAAGAGAAAAAGACAAGAAAGGAAAACCAAAGAAGTTAGTCGTTTGCTTAGTTGCACTTTTACATTATTGGCTTGAAAGATCAGGCAGAAGGTAATTTTATACTCGTGTTTTATATTCATCCATTCCACAAGCACTGATCTCTTAATTTTTGTAGAGATTGAGTATGACGTACTTGAAGTCACTGGCAGCCATTCGTGTCCAACAACTCGTTCCAAGAATCCATTATTAGTATTATTGGCAATTGGTCAATCCCTAACTCGATCCATTTCCTAACTTTATTTTTTAATGGCCATTTTTAGTATCCATCTTTATCATCATCATCCTCATCATTGCGTGATAACGTTAGCACAAAAAAAAAAAAAAAAAAGGCGTGTGAAAATGATTAAAATGGTTATGTCCAATGCTGAACTGTAATCTACTTAATTTTATATTTTAATTTATTGAAATATATCACTGTGTTAATTTGCGGATCGCTAATGTTGATTTTATTTAAATGGTTGTCAATTTTATTGTATACCGCTCATAAGAATTTTTTGACTTAACTTTTTAATTTTTTTTGTGTATAAACTAATATTTATTATTCTAGAGTTTTTATAACTTTCATGAGGGTGAATCAAAATAATTAGATAAAACAGGCATAAAAAGATCAAGATTAAACTCCTAAAATGGTACATTACATATAGCGAAAATATCATTTTGGTCCAAAACAAATAAAAATAACTTTTTTAGTCCATTACATTATGTTTTTCAAAAATGGCCGAATTGGTGTTTTGGTCCCTTATAAATAGGGGTGTTGTCTGGTCCCAGATAAAACTACGATTGTCGTTTTAGTCCCTTATCTATTTTTTATTAGCGTTTCACATCATTTTGGATGGAAAAATGGGTCTGCTAACGGATTGACCATTTTGTGCAACTTTGACCGTCAAAAAATGCTAACTATGGTTAGTTTAACCGGCCTTTGATTTTACTATTTTAAGTTGGTAAAAAAGAAAAAAATAATTTCGGTCTAGGTAAAATCCATTTCTCCGTTTTCAAATTACCATTTCATCTTTCCCGGCTACCCTTCATCGCTCCGCCTGGCGGTTCTGAACTGCATCTCCGTTAGCTTGGAAACTCAGTCACCGGGAAAAGTGGTAAGTCTCCGATATGAAAGCCCTAATACGAAATCATTGGCTCATCTGTAGAAATCGCGAATCGAATAACCATAACACCCAGAAATTGCTTCCTTCGTTCGAAACCAAAAATCCCTAAACCCGAATTCCATTCACTCATGGAAACCATCAAACCCTAAATCGGCCACCGCTTAACGAAACCCTACTCCCCAAAATCATATGATTCGTTCGAATTCCCTTGACTCCCCAAAATCTCACCGTTAGTTCGAAACAATAAAACCCTAATCGGTTACCTTGAAACGAAACCCAACTCTTTGAAATCGCATCGATCGTTCGAAACCACAAAACCCTAAATCGGTCACCTTTCGAACGAAACCCCACTCCCAAAATCGCATCAATGGTTCGATATCATTAAAACCCTAAATCGGTGAACTTCAAATGAAACCCTGATTCCCAAAATCGGCCACCTTCGAACAAGACCATAAATCCCCAAATCGACTTCCGTTAATTGAAATCCTAAATTCCCAAATTGGCCACCATCGTTCGAATACCAAAATACCAAATAGTCCGGCGCAGATCGTAAACCTAAATACCCAAATCGGCCGGCATATATTGAATCCCTAAATCCCAAATGTGTCGGCATAGATTTACACCCTAAATTGGTGTTTATTTCTCATTTCCCCTAGATGGGTAATCTTCTAACTTGGTGTCTATATTTGTACAGGAACCTTCAATTGGATGATGTTCTTGGTGGACTGTGCTCAACTGTAGAATAAGGGTAATGACCAGGAATGAAGCATTCGATGATTTTAGTCTTCCAGAATATGGTAAAATCATAATTTTACCTTTGTTGTATTTTACTGTTAAAGAAAGTGTTTTTGGAGTTCCATGGTCCATGTTTTTGGACGTGGATTGATAGTTTTGTTTGACTGGTCTGTGTATGATGTAAAGGTTGGTGGTAATGTAAATGATGTTGTTATGGCTGTGAATTATCAATTCATAAAGATTCTGGTTTGTTTGACTGGTTGTGGTCCCCTATGTTATTGTCTAGATTGACGTTAGATTCTTTCCTTTTTTTTTCCTGAAAAATTGTAACTGAAAACTATTTTCAGTGTTTTTAAGTGTTTATAACAGAGTTAAAGAATTTTAAAAATGGTTAAGGTGTAATTGAATTTAAATTTACTATTTTGTAGGATAAATCTGTAGATTTGATATCTTTTTTTTTTTTTTTGAATTACATAGATAAGGACAGTGACTTCATAACGTTGAAAATTTGTTATGGTGTGGCACTAATAAATAATTCAGCACCTCGTTATAGGGGAGGGAGGTTATAAGTGTTTGATGATGTGTCAGTGGGTAAGCTAACCCTATCAGGAATAAGGGTTAGATTGGAGGGTGAAGGTTTAAAAGAAGAGTGCGAGTTCTATGTGTTAGGGTCTGGTGGGTTTAATCTGATAGGGGGTGATGAAGAATTAAAGGTGATATTGAATGAATGGCTGAATTATATGGAGGTTACACTATATTCCTTGGGTCCAGCTACTGGTAAACACATTCAAAGTAGTGAAGAAAATGATGATGAGTTTGAAAATTCATCTTTTCTAGAGAGTGAAGATAGTGAGTGGTCTGAAGTAGATTCAGACTACGACATTAGGTATGGTGCTGAGAATGGTATCAGTTTAGTTGAAAGTTTACAAGAAACTGAGGCAGATTTGTGTAGTCAAAAACTTTTGAAGATAAATTTTCTGTCTCCGGATTTGAAAGGAAATGAGGGTCAGCTTGGGCAGAATGGGCAGCAGGGTCAGCTTGGGCAGAATGGGCAGCAGGGTCAGAATGGTCAGAAAGGGCAGCTTGGGCAGAAGGGTCAAAAGGAAATCCCAGTTGTAGAAGAGTCCAGTCCAAGTGCTAAAAGATGTTTTGATGGTGATGAAGTGTGTACTTCTGATGATGGAGATGTTGGCCTAAACTCAGATGGGGAATTCAAAAGCATTAGAGGGTCTGATGATGAAGATAGCCAACGTTTGCCAGTTTTCAACCCATCCGATATGTATAATCCACAGCTTGCAGTTGGTATGCAGTTTATTAACTTTGCTGAGTTCAAAGAAGCCGTAAGGTGTTGAAATCTTAAAAGAGGAAGGCAGTGGAAATTCGTAAAGAGTGACACGCAGAGGGTGAGAACTAAGTGCTCTACAAGAGCTAAAAATGAGAGATGGAAATGTAAGTGGGAGATTTGTTCAGGTTAGGACTTTCGTGGAGGAGCATACATGCAATTTCACTCACAAAAATAAGAGTGTTAAGTCCAGTTAGTTTGCTAGGAAATACAAGGAGTTGCTTCGACAGAATCCAAAAATGGAAACCAAAGACTTCAGACGCACAGTTATGCTACAGAATAATGTTTATCTTTTTAAGCATCAAGGGTATAGTGCAAGAAGAAATGCTGTTAGGTTGCTCATTGGATCTGATGTGGAGCAATATAGCTCATTGCAATCTTATAGGAGTGAGAGTTTAAAGACAAATCCAAGATCAACAGTAGAGATAAAAACAGTAGATGGGTTTGTGGACCATGAGACAGGTAAGGAAAGGTTTGAAGGGATGTACGTGTGTATTGGAGGAGTGAAGAATGGCTTTTTATCTGGATGCAGGAAGGTGTTGGGTTTTGATGGAACCTTCTTGAAAGGTCCTTGCGGAGGTATTTTGTTGACTGTTGTGGGGATAGACCCTGATAATGGGTACTATCCACTAGCATGGGCTGCGGTTGAGACTGAGAGCACAAGTTCATGGACATGGTTTATGAATCTTTTGGATGCTGATTTGGGGATACAAGACTATGGTGAATGGACCCTTATTAGTGACAATCAGAAGGGTCTTATACATGCAGCGGAACTAGTTTTTCCAGGTGCTGATAACAGGTTTTGTGTGAAGCACATGTATTCCAATTGGGCTAATACTGGATTTAAGAGTATTGCTTTGAGAAAGGCATTTTGGGGAGCAGCAAAATGCACCACTAAAGCCCAATGGAGGTGTACGATGCAGATGATTAAAGATTTGGATGAGGATGCTGCAAAATGGTTAGATGATAAGCCTCCTTCACAATGGTCACGATCACACTTTAAGTGCGAACCCAAGTGTGATATGTTATTGAACAACTACTGCGAGGCTTTTAACTCTACCATCCTCAAGAATGCAAGAATTGAGAGATATTGCAAATTCCATGTGGGCAAGACGTTTGATATGTCCTCGGATTTGCAAAAGGATTGAGAAAAAAGGTGTGAGTGCTACCCTATGTATCCCTATTAAGTCCACTGAAGAAAATGTAGAGATCTGTGGTGACTGTGGAGAGAGTTATGTTGTGAACACCAGGGAGAGAACCTGCACATACAGGAGATGAAAACTAACTGGAATGCTATGTTAACATGCCATATCAACATTATGGATGTTAGAAGATGAGCCATTAGACTATGTTGATGAATGTTACAGAGTTGACACATTTAGAAGGGTTTATGCGAACTCCATTATACCTATCAGTGATCAAGCAGAATGGCCGCCATCTGATATCCTACCTCCATTGCCTCCTGAGTATAGTAAGCGACCAGGAAGACCCAAGAAAAATATGAGGATGTCCATCCAAGAAGTTACAGAAATAAATGATAAGAAGAAGCGGTTGAGCAAAGCAGGGATTAAGCCCAAGTGCAAGTTCTGTGGTGAAGAAGGACATAATAAGAGAACATGCCCAAAAAATAGTAATAGTGGACCTACAAATGCAAATAAATGTGGGAAGTGTGGTGAGGAAGGCCACAACAGGAAGAACTTCCCTGAAGGAGCCAATAAGTTAGATGCTGGCGTGGAAATTCGTCCTCAAAAGTTGCCGGTATGCATTCTATACTTATAAACTAACTCAAATTATTTATAAAATTATTTTACAAATTTCTTCATTTGTCTTTACAGAGTCGTAGAAAGAGGATGCAGAGAACAAAACCGACCAAATTGGCTTTAATTGATGAGGATGAACACGAACAAACCACAGCAGATGCTGGATTCCAAGTTCGTCCTAAAAAATTGCCGGTATGCATTCTATAAGATAAAGTAACTCACATTTTTACTATTATTTGTTTACAACTTTATTCATTTGTCTTTCTAGAGTCGTAGAAAGAGGATGAAGAGTACAAAACCTCCCAAATTTGCTTTAATTGATGAGGATGAACCCGAACAAACCACAGCAGATGTTGGATTGGAAGTTCGTCCTAAAAAATTGTCGGTATGTAATTCTATACAATAAAGTAACAAAATATTTTTACTAAAATTTGTTTACAACTTTATTCATTTGCCTTTGCAGAGTCGTAGAAAGAGGATGAAGAGTACAGAACCTCCCAATTTTGCTTTAATTGATGAGGATGAACTCGAACAAACCACAGCAGATGTCACAGCATCATGCCGTGTGACAAGGGGAAAAATGAAGCTACTATTTGTTGCAGAGACGTCCAAATCAAGTGATGATGTGAGTATTGTATTTTTCCCTAATAAATCCATTTTAATTGTATTTTGTAAGATGATAAGTCATACTTTTTTTTGCATGTTGAATATTCAGCCTAAAGTTACTGCTGGGAAAGTTGTGAAACCTAAAGTCAACAGGATGAAAAAGGATGCTAGAGAAGAGGTATGCATCAATTAGGCTCATCAATTAACCTTCTTTGTTATATCTTTTGCTTGGTTTAAGTACTATTAAAACATCAATATGTATTTAGAGTAGGGTGGTTCAGTTGATGAAAGTTACAAGGAAATGTACAAGACATTTGGGCTGGTACCACCTCCATTTCCACCTGGTTTAAAGCCTAAGATGAGCAATGAAATTCGAACAAGTGATGGATCTTCCATAAAGGTCGTAAATACCAAGGTATGCCATGGAGAACCTATTTCAGTTTTTAAGTTTTAATTTTTTGTTTTTTGTCAACTTCCTGAATCAATAGGTCATTGAATTTGTTATAGGACAAACCTATCAAACATGCTGATAAAGAAAAAATTGGAGAACTCAATACCATTCCAGGACATTTTTCAAGATCATCTGCTAGATTAGAGGTAATTGTCTGGTTTATGGCACTCTACAAGTTCAGCTTTAGTTTTTTTTTCACATTCCTCAATAATCCTGTGATTAAATTTGTTATAGGCCAAGCATAGCAATCGTGTTGATAGCAAATAGAAGGGGGAACTGAAAATAAGTCCAGGCCCTATTAAAAGATTTTCGGCTAGATTTGAGGTAATTGTACTGGTTTATGGAACTCTACAAGTCCAGCTTTAGTTAGTTTTTTTTTTTTTTTCAACTTCTTCAATCATGTGATTAAATTTGTTTTAGGCCAAGCATATCAATCATGCTGATAACAAAAAGAAGGGAGTACTGAATATAAGTCCAGGCCCTGTTACAAGATCCTCGGCTAGATTGGAGGTAATGTTGTGGTCTTTGTAATGATCTGTAATAGTGGATTGTGTAATCTTGTGGTGATGTTGTGCTTCTTTCGTTTTGATGAGTTGTATTGGTGGAATGTGTAATGTTTTGGTTCTTTTGTTGTGATGAACTATAATGGTGTGTTGTGTTATGCTATGGTAATGTAGTTTTTTTTTTCCATGTAATTGGCTGTAATGGTGATAATGTGGTGATGCACTTCATTAAAATAGTGTGGATATAACGAGCTATAATGGTGATGATATGCTAATGTGTATTTTTTGCATGAATGGGATGTGCTCTTGTGTTAATGTGTACTATACAATAGTTTTTATTCATGTTGTTCTCTATTAAGAATGTGTATTATATGCATTAGTTTGTGCTTTGTGAACTGACCCATAATGATATGATTATACTAATTCCTGGTTGTAATTAACATGTAGTCTAAAAGAGGTGGGGGCGGCCAACAATTGCTGTAAACAAGGCCACCACAGTTTCGAACGTTGTTTCTGCAAGTGGTCCTCAAACCAGGAAGAAGATACAATCTCGAGGAAAGAATGTGATAACCATAGATAGTGATGATTGCAAGCAACTTCCACATAAAGTGACAGCACAGCCAAGGCAACACAGCCAACGGCAACACAGCCGTTCCGACCCCTATTTCAGTCCCCTATTCCCAATTTTCCCGACCCTTTAGCAATTTTGGCCGACCCTTATGCCAATTTGGCCAGTCTGTACAAGGCTTATGGGATTACATTGCCAGGAGGCAGTACCCCAAGTGTTTATGATTTATTCAATGTCAAGCCACCCGCATTTCTGGCAGCTCCTAAGCCGAAGTGATAAGTGTTTAGGATTGCATTGAAGATATTAGATTTCTAAGGGATTTGTAATCGTAACAAGTATGGTTTAAGCTACTTTGTTTGTTTTGAATGTCTAATACATTTCGAATGGTTGAATTATGTAGTGATGTTTAACAATGACTTCATCTTTGGATATTGATCTAGCATGGTCTTGTAATGTTTACTACAAGTATTGTTACAACATATTTTGTTTGCTTTGTCTACTACATTTCAAATGGTTCATTTATGTACTTTTTTCCTTATTGTTCGCATTATACAGAACCTGTCCATGTACATAATACCATTTTAGGCTACATTCTTCTTTTCGGCCAAACATGAGTACATACACACAATGCCATTACTTTATGTCTTCACTTCATGTATCCACTACAAGGATGACATTCAAGATGCTGGGAACCAAACCAACCCTCATCTTCAACAATACCCGTAACCCTCATCTTCAATTTCTTCTTCTTAATTCTTCTTCAATATCACATCAAACTTTATCAAAAATTTTCCTCCATCGTGGTTGTTCAATTACATCACCAATCCATCTTAATCCATCTTCTTCATCATCATTGTTCATCACGACAACGACCGCCAAGAACAAAACTAATAATTTCTTAAGAAAATTATTTCCATGCGGCAATTGCATCAGGAATGGCGAAAACCCAAATACATCAGAATCAACGATACAATATTTTCCCCCGATTGCGTTTTGAGAATGGGCAGAAGAATGAATTAAACTAACCTTATTAATCAAGGCACAAACCTCTCCCCTGAATGCGTGTTCAAATCTGGATGAATAAACTCTAACGATCCCAAAATTTTTGTGGGTTAGATCATATCGTGAATTCCTGTGGATTGTTCAGTAGATGAAGTTCTTCATTGACATTCCTTTTGTTTATGAAGTTGAGATTATGTAAATGCTTCTTTTTGGTAAGGATGGTGAGTTTTATTGGTAAAATGTGTAAACTAACCATAATTAGCATTTTTTGAAGGTCAAAGTTGCACAAAATGGTCAATCCGTTAGCAGACCCATTTTTCCATCCAAAAGGATGTAAAACGCTAATAAAAAATAGATAAGGGACTAAAACGACAATCGTAGTTTTATCTGGGACCAAAACTGTTGGAGTTGAATACATAAGCTATGCTTGTATTGTATATTTTCCCAGCAATATACCGATTTATGTTTTGGTTACATTTTGTTATGCATGATATGTCCATTTATATTATGTAAGTAGATGATGAGGTGTCTTGTGTGACACAGTAGATTTCATCATTGGTTGAAAGACATAATATATAAATGAGGTTCGTAAACGAGACAGCTTTGGACAAACTGTAGGTTTAGGTTATTATGTGATTCGGATAAATGGTTTGTCTAAACTGATTGAATCATATAGATATGCCCGGGGCGTATTGAACTTGACCATAAGGAATGATTTGTCTTGTACTGATTTGATAGACAAATCGCTCTTGGTATTCTATCTCTTAATCCCTAGACTCAAGCGGGCATGAGGATTAGATAGTGTACTTTGATATGGCAATGGGTGAGGTCAATTGTGGCCAATAGTCTCGGTAGGTTGGGTGCGCGGGTTTAGTTGCTTGGTGTGCTGCTGCTTGTCGAAAGGAAACCATGTACCGGTGCGTCCGGGGTGATGGTGCTCCCGAGATAAGCTCATAATGTTTATTATACAAAACCCGGCCGGTGGACTTATGTCCGGTATAGTAAAAAGGTCGAGTGGTACTAGTCTCGGAATTAAAGAGGTTAATTAATTAATTTATCAGTAAATTAATATATTAACGAGCACTATATCTCTGATGTGGGGAGATTATGAATAAATTAATTAAGTTGTTCCAGAAGTATTTCTGGTGTAGGATGGTAGTGTCATAATTAATCCGTTAGTGGTACGATTAATTATGTACTGGGTTATTGACAAAGGTAGATTTAATTAATTAAGTAATTAATTAATCCTTGTGTCAATTGGTTGTGAATCATACTAGGAACTGGTTTGGGATAAGTGAATCCATGTATCAGTTAGTTGTGAATCATACCAGGAACTGGTTTGGGATAAGTGAATCCCTGTATCAGTCGGTTGTGAAACATATCAGGAACTGGATTGGGATAAGTGAATCCCTGTATCAGTTGGATGTGTATCAGTCCAGGAACAGGATTGAAGGAAACAGAATAGGCCAATCCTAAACCAACTTGGGGTCTCTCTTGTAACTCTATATATAGACAAGGGATTAGCTATTCAAGACACACAATTGTATTCACAATTTACAAGTTTTCAAGACAAGAAAACTAGAGAGATAAAATCCTAGAGAGAGAAATTATTCTTTACTCTCAAAGTCAGATTTTATAAGCAATATTGTGGCTGGGTTTTTCTTCTATTGGCCTAAAATTCTTGGCCTGTTTTACCAGCTGCGTGTGTAGCTTTCTCTCTCTCCGGGCGGTGCGTTTATTGTACATGCCAGGTGCGGTGGTGCTGGAATTTTCTGGCAGGTGGATTGTGGTGATTAGCTGATCGATTGATTTCTAGTTCGTTGCCCACACGACGTGAAATCAAAGTCTTGAGGCATACAAGAGAATCACCTGAGTCACGCTTCAAAGGTATTTTCTAAAGTTCCGCTTTTAATTAGAAATTTTTGTTGCGTGGTAAATCGAATAAGTGCAAATCCAGATCCTACGCAATGTTATTTCAAAAGGGTTGGAATAACGATTGCGCTAGCGTCTAGGCCTGGCCAGAGATTCCAATTCTGGAATGCGTAGCACGAAAGTGAATTTCTGGCTAGGCCCGGGCAGATAATCTTTCAAAAACGACAACACCCCTATTTATAAGGGACCAAAACACCAATTTGGCCTTTAAAAATTTTGGTCAAAAACTCACTTTTGTCTGTCTTAACCAGGGGCATTTTTGTTATAACCGACGGAAAATAATAAAATATTCAAAAAGAAAAAAAAGGATTAAAATCTAATTATAAAATATTTACCCTCCCATTCCCTTCCCCCTCTCTCTTCTCTATCCTTTCTCCTGCCGCCCCGCACCGCCCCCCTCCCTTTTCTTTTCTTCTTTTGGCCGCCACAACCCCCATTTATTCCCTCATGATCGGCCGTTCAACTCCACCACCACCCAACCTCTCCATCATCCCTCCTCTCCGGTGGTTTAATCTTCCCCCTTCTCCTACCCGAAACCCCAACAAATTTGAAACATGAAATGGAGATTAAAGGGAATAATTTACAAATTCCTCCCAGAAAGAAAACAGAGGGGGGTTTATCGACCTTATTCTGAGAGAGTTTCTGCAACTTAGGAACCTCTTCCAATAATTGGGCCTTCACTCGTCGTACCTCTACATTCATAGCAACCAACTTGGCTCTATTCGTCTCCACAGCGGCCATCTCCGATTTCTACACACAAAATCCTCATAGTTGTGTTGTTTATGGATGATAGTTTAATCTTCTGATGTGATGAACATGTGAAGGGTCTGACGAAGGAAGAGTTAGAGAGACGTTATGATCTGGTTCTTGCATTATAGGAGAGAATTCGTGCAATTTCAGATGGGACTTCGAGTTATTCCAAACAAACTAGAGCTTGGGGTACTTCAACTTCTAAAATACAATTTCTGGGAGCTTGGTTTTGAAGAAATAAACGGATTTTCGCTGGATTTTATTCCTTTTACCGGAAATTGGTTCCAAGATGAGATTGAGTTTGGATTTTCAAGATATGGTTTTGCTAGGTTTTCAAACTGTATCTCATTTCTGGGTTTTGTTTTGTTCTTTCGCCGAAAAACACGAAGTAGGAAAAACTGTTCTCGGCTCTATAAATTTGGGTTTTGAAAATCGGTTTTGGTTTCAAAGTTTGGTTTTACTGGAAAATCGATCTCGCCATTATATGTGTTTTCAAAAACTTTGCCAGTTTCTGGGCTTCTATTTTTTTTACGGGAATTCCAAATATGAAAATTTAATTTTTCAAAGTTTTTCTTGGTCGCTGTGGTGTCGTCAGAAAAACGTGCCGACAAGAAAAATTGATGTCGGGACTGGTTTTGTTACCCTCGCTTGTAGTCGAAGAAAATTGGAATAGTCCGGTTGGACTTTGAACGCTGAAAGGTCTCGATCGGACGAAGAATAAGCAGCGGCATGAGGAGATTGGGATCGCGTGCAGAGAAGAAGAAGAAGATGATGATGATGAAAAAGAAGGAGAAGGAGGAGGAGGGAGAGGAGGCGGTGCCAGAAAATATAAGAAGAAGAGAAAAGGGAGGGGGCAGTGCGGGGCGGCAGGCAGCCGAGAGTGAGAGATGAGAGAGGGGGGGGAAGGGAAGGGGAGTGTAAATATTTTTTTGAATATTTTATTATTTTTAGTTGGTTAAAAAAAATATTATTCATTAATACCAAAATGCCCCTATTCAAGACAAGCAAAAGTGGGTTTTGGACAAAAAATTTTAAAGAATATAATGTATTGGACTCAAAAAATAGTTTTTATTTATTATGGACCAAAATGATATTTTCGCTATCCATTTTTGTAGTTTAATCAGAGATCAAATAATAAATTTTAAAAATATAAAAAAATTTAAATTTTTTTTTAAAATCTAGTGTACAAAAAAATTATTTATCATAATGCATGACCAAAATTAAAAAAAAATAAAAAAGGGACAATCACGCGAATGATGAATTTTTTTACCAAAAAATCTAAAAATTTGAATTGTGAACTGAAAACTATGAAATTTGTAAGTGTGAACGGGATTGAGCCTTTTGGATTTAATCCGAATCTTTCTTTATTTTTATTTGACATTTTATGATTTTTAGTCATATTGAGAGAAAACAAAATCTTCCCGCTCACATATTTTATTTTAACTTTATTACTCTCACATACTTCTTCTACTTTAAAATAATTACTACTCCAAAATAATTAACCATACACAATAATTACAAGTCAACCCCAAAATGTGACAAAGATAATACAGTAATTTATATGGACCACCATGCAATTTTACTCCTACCCCTAATATAGTAGTAGTTTCTATTTTAGCCTCCCAATTGTATTAGTAGTTTCTTTTTTTAAAAAAAATCGGGCACGCGCCTTACTTACCCTAAGCTATATAAGGTTCTTTTTTTTCTTTTTTTCACGAGTTTGTTGCCGATATTCTGCTTCGTCTTTTGTTGCCGTTTTTCGTCTTCGTCTTTCGCTTGGATTCTTTTGCTTCCAATTTTGATTACGGTATGTATTTTATGATTGTGATTGATTTATGTTTACAAATTTGTTGTTTATCTGTTTTTCGTCTTCGTTTTTCGCTTAGTCTGTTTCCGTTTGTGCTCTGTTTATCTTTCTGTGGAGTTTTTGCTTCGAATTTGATAATTAAGATATTTATTCCTGTGTTTTGATCCTTTCGATTGATTTATGTGTTTGAATTTGTTGTTTCTACGGTTCTGTTCTTCTTACCGTTTTGTTTTTGATCGAAAATTGTTGCTTAAAGTCTATTTTTTTTGTTGATAGATCATTGTGGATTGGAGAAATTTCAATGGAAGATACGGTTGGTGGTATAGTTGATTTCTTTCGCGAAGAAGATGCTCCTGAATTGTTTGATTTTGATAAACAGCAAGAATCCGCGGTATCTCTGTTGGAATGTAAGTCATGATGTGATATTAGTTATGAATTGATCTGATATTAGTTATCATTGATCTGACATTAGTTCTATGTTGATCTGATATTAGTTCTACTGTATGATTTCTTTTATATTCTTGATCTGATATCTATTGTCTGTTGATCTGATGTCAAGTATTCGCTGATCTGATGTCTATATAATCCTGATCTGATCTCCCTCGTTAAGTATGTTTTAGTGCTATTGTATGATTTCTTTTATATTCTTGATCTGATATCTATAGTCTGTTGATCTGAAGTCAAGTATTTGCTGATCTGATGTCTATATAATCCTGATCTGATCTCCCTTGTTAAGTATGTTTTAGTGCTATTGTATGATTTCTTTTATATTCTTGATCTGATATCTATAGTCTGTTGATCTGATGTCAAGTATTCGCTGATCTGATGTCTATATAATCCTGATCAGATCAACTATGTTTAAATTAATATGATATTATTATTTTTTATACAGGTTCAAATGATGAATCTATGGAATCTTTGTGTAAATCAGTGGTTGAAAATGAAGATGCAGCATACAATTTATATAATGATTATGCTTTTAGGTTAGGATTTAGTGTGAGGAAAGGTAAAGATCGTAAAAACAAAACTACTGGAATCAGGTATTTGAGAAGATATCTTTGTAATAGAGAAGGAGCTAAACAATGCAAGGAGAATTTGAAGAAGATTTATACGAAAGTTGATATGCGATCTAGATGTAAAGCTTTTATTGAATTTAAGAAAAGAGAAGATGGGAGTTGGATTGTCCAAAAGCATTTCAGGAAGCATAATCATGAACTGTGTCCTGTAGCTGAGAGGCAGTTTTTACGTTCTCAGAGGAAGTTTGATGATTCTGCATTACAGTATTTTGAGGAATTGAAAAGTTCAGGTGTTCGTGTAACGGATGGTTATCATATATTGTCCAAAGAGGTTAGTTATACTTTCAGTTTATTTTTTATGAATCTACATAAATGTGATATTTGTTATGATCTGATATTACGTTTGAGTTGATCTGATATTTTTTTCTGTTGATCTGATATTATGTTCCTGTTGATCTGATATTATTTTTCTGTTTGATCTGATATTATTTTTCAGTCTGGAGGTTCATCAAATGTTGGTTATACCATGCGAGATGTATATAATCATTTGGAACAAGTGAAGAGGAGGAAGATTGATGGTTGTGATAGTAATGCACTGATCAATATGTTAAAACAGAGATTTACGGATGAGAAGGAATTTTATTATGATTTTGATTTGGATGAGGATTCTTCATTATGTAGTGTATTTTGGAGAGATCAGAAGATGAAGGAGGATTATAGTAGATTTGGGGATTTGTTGGTTCATGATACGACTTATCGGACAAACAAATACGACATGATCTGTGGACCTTTTGTTGGTATGGACAACCATTGTAGTAATGTTATGTTTGGTATAGGTTTCATAAAAAATGAGAAGGTGGAGTCGTTTATTTGGTTATTTAGTACATTTTTGAGATCGATGGAGAACAAGCAACCAGTGACATTTATGACAGACCAGGATTTTTCGATGGCAGCTGCTGTGCGTGTGGTTTTTCCAAATGTTCGTCATCGTCTTTGTGTTTGGCACATTGCAAAGAATGCTCGTAGTAATATACCTCATTTGATGAGTCAAGAAGGATTTTCAGATGCCTTTCAATTCTTGCTTAATCAAGTTTGCACAGAAGCTGAATTTAATCACTTCTGGAACAGGTGTGTATTTTCTTTCTGTATTAGTTGTTAGGTGATCTGATATTAGTTATGTATTGATCTGATACGAAGTCTGGGTTGATCTGATATATTATTATTACACTACTTTATTCTTTTTTAGCTGTAAGTTGATCTGATATTAGTTATGAATTGATCTGATATTAGTTATGAATTGATATGATATATTAATCAGTTACTTTTTTATTCCATCAGTTTGTTAAAGGATTACAATTGCCAAGGCAACACTTGGTTGAAGAAATTAGATGAGATAAAAAGAGAAGTGGTGCCCTGCATTCAGTAAACAATATTTTTCTGGAGGGGCAGTTTCTTCCCAAAGATGTGAGGCAACCAATCGTTCAGTTTCAATGAAGTTGTCGAAAACTTCTACTTTGTGTGAATTCTATTAGCAGTTTCTTGATGTTGTGACTAAGTGGATAAACAATGGCATTGCAGAAGATTTTAGATGTAGAGGAATGGTTGATCCTGTTGTTGGAGATTCATTAATGCTTCAACATGCTGCTGAGGTTTATACGATAGAGGTGTTTGTAAGATTTCAGGAGCTGTATATCAAGATGTTATCTTATAATCACTTGCAGACGAGTAGCGATAATGGTGTTTATGAATATCAGGTTTGGTGTACCAAACTTGATTTGTTTCGACACGTAGTTCGTTTTGATGAGAATGAGTATACAGTGAGCTGCACTTGTAATCTTTTTTCTGAGGCTGGGTTGTTATGCTCGCATGCTCTTCGTGTGCTAAATCTGAATAATTACTCGGTACGTATTTATTGACACTTCAGAGCTTTTTTTTTTTTGAGTTGATCTGATATTAGTTGCTAGTTGATATGATATTAGTTATTATTTGATATTATATGTTTAACTTTATATTTGTTATATACTGTAGAGAATCCCTGAGAAGTATGTATTGAAAAGGTGGACTAAGAGTGCAAGTAGCTGTGATTATTATTCGAAAGAAGATTGTTTGTTGACATCAAGTAGCTTGGTGAAAGATTCAGATTCTGTTTGGAGAGTTGAAGCAAGCAGAAAATATTTGGATTTAATTAGACATGCACAGTCTAGTTCTATTGCGCGTTCTATTCTTGACAAGCACTTCAATTTGGCTAGAGATTCTATTAAATCAGAGGTTGGTCCATCCTATGTTGGTGAAAAAGAAGAAGGTTCAAACATTGCTGAAATTAGAGATCCGAAGAGAAGAAGAGAAAAGGGTGTTAGAAACATTCGTCCAAAAAGCGTTGCGGAGAAAATGTGCAATAGGGCAAGAGGAAAAAAGAAGAAAGCAGAAGCATTTGCATTGCGTACTAGAGAACGGGTCGCATCAATGGGGATTGAAAATTGTGGAGTTGTTGATGGTAATTTTGTAAATCCTGTTGTGGAGAAGTTGTAGTTGTAGTTTATATGAATTCTTTTATTTAGTTGATACAAAACATTTAAAGACTTGTTGTACTTAGTTGTTTCGTTACAAAGTCTAGAAGATATCAGATCACAGAAATATAGACATCAGATCAGAGTGTTACAGACATCAGATCACATGTGTATAGAGATCAGATTAGAGGACTGTAGTCATCGTATAAGAGGAATATAGACATCAGATCAGAATTATATGGAGATCAGATCCGAGTACTATAGAGATCAGATCAGAGTACTATATATATCAGATCAATGTATGATAGATATCATATCAATAATGCGTTACTATATTATTTGAAAATTATTTTGATACCCCACATCAGATCAGTAATTTTGATAGAAAATTATTTGAAACAACTAAAACAAAATTAACAGTATATAACAGACATTAGATCAACAGGAAACAGATATCAGATCAAATGAATATAAACATCAGATCACAAGTGATAGAATGGAATTATTTAACTGAACTAAAACAGACATCAGATCAGAAAATATAAATATTAGACCAAGATATAAAAGACATCAGATCAGTAATCAAATGAATACAGATAATAAATATCATATAACAACAGAAAATAGACGATTTTGATAGAATTTGGAACAATTGTGAAATTTGGAATAAAAGACTAATATATATTTCATATAATTGAAAACTGTACATTGTCATTTACAATCAATATTGTCCTATAAAACTAGACTAATATAAATTTCTAATTTCTAAAGACTAGACTCTAGTACTTTTTACAATTTTGTACTATAAAACTTCTCAATTTTGGATTTGACGTCATCCTTCATTGTATTTGTGTGAGAAGCCAGTATATTATAAGAATACTTGACCCTAAGAATCTGTAGAGCCCTGTTGAGAGCAGCTTTGCTCTTGCGTGCTTCTTTTGTGAGCTCTGTATCCCAAGTCTGAGTTGTTTGTCCTCTGTAGAGCTCCATGTGTCTCATTGTAAGAATGCCACAATCAGCGTGGTTCTTGTTATCTTGCCAGGCCAGTTTTGGATACTCCACTTTATATTCTTTGGGATTTCCAAAAAAATTTTCTGCTGATGTCCCTTTTATTATCTCAACAAAATACCGCAGCTGCATTAATGATGAAAACATATATATCAGACTATTGAAAAGATGATATCAGATTAGTGTAAAACATTATCAGATCAATGTAAAAAAAATATCAGATCAAGGGAAAGAATACATCAGATCATGGCAAAGATGATATCAGATTAGTGTAAAACCATATCAGATCAGTGTAAAAAAGACATCAGATCAACGGAAAGAAGACATCAGATCAAGGTAAAGAATATATCAGATCAAGGGAAAGAAGATATCAGATATGAGATAGGTACTTGCCATAAGTTCGGGAATTGCAGTGTACCAAGTGTTTTCTGCGATTTTGTTATTAAGTACGACTACTTTTCTCGCCGTTGCATTTATACACAAAGTATAGTAATGCTCATGCTGATATATTGGGATAAAGATCTGCACAAAGTATAATACTAATTAGAAGTTGATATTTTTATATATTGAATTCACTGAATAGAGGAATTAAAATTGCACTTACCATTTTTACATTTAATGTGTCCATGTTTTTTTTGGCTCTTGTGACATCATCTATGAATTGACTTTTCATGATGTCCAGAATCTCTGGTTTAACCTCATAGTGAGGAAATGCTGGTTTTGGTATTGTGGGGGTAAGAGGGACGCCTAGCTTCTTGGAAGCATCATGTCTTTTCTTTGAATGGTTGTAATCATCCATTGAAGATACGAACTCCAGACGTTGATGTAGTGTATCTTCCATTAGTGAAAGCTGAAAACATAATGAATTTAATTCATATCAGATGGAATAATATGTATATATTTTTGAAAATGAATTTCACATTAAAATTATAAGGAATTCATATCTTACACAAAATTGTTGAGATATGAACAACCTTGTTGGATCTTTGAAGTTCATATGTGTGATCCATGCATTTAGTACCGATATTGTTATCCATTCTCCAGGATGCAAGGTCAGGAAGTCCGATCGATCCATTATTATATATGTTCCATCGGAGTAGAGTAGTTCTCTGTATGCGTAAATCAAAATAATGTTGACAAAAGTATGTTGAAATCCCAAAATTTACAGCATATAATAGAAATAAGATCACAAAATGTAAACAACAGATCAGTATATAACAGATATCAGATCAATTTATACAACAGATATCAGATGACAAGACAGTAGATATCAGATCAGAAGACTATAGACATCAGATCAGAAGACTATTTATATCAGATCAGAGGACTATAAACATCAGATCATAAGACTATTTATATCAGATCAATAATATAAAAGAAATCATACATTTTTTAGAAAGAATCAAATCATGCATTTTGCACATATCATATCAAAAGACAGTAGGCATCACATCATTGGATATTAGATATCAGATCAAAAAGACAAGATTAGAACTTACTGCTGACTGATTTTATTTTCTTTTGTCCCTGTTAGGTAAGCATAATCAGTGAACAGTCTCTTTCTCCTTGAGATCATCAAAAATGGTCTAGGCGTCTTGAGCCAAAATTCTGATCTCAAACGTACAGGGAGTTTTCTATCTCGATGTCTTGAGTTTGGTGACAAGATGACATCTTCCTCAGCATTGTCTGGCTCTTCATTGATCATGCTGGAAATAAAGTTCATATCAGTAGATATAACATATCAAATTATTCAATTAAAGATATCATATCAGATTGTAGTGTGTTTTTACTTACGTTATGAGCTCTGCTATGTCTTTATTATCTTTTGAAGTCATGGCTTGTTTTGGAGGTTGATATGCTTCTGAAATGATTGCATTGATGTTTGTAGCAAGCAGTACTGCATCCTCCACCATTCTTTCAGTATTTATATCTTGTGTTTCTTCAGGCTTCTCTTCCTCCCTATCTTTTTCTTTTTCATTCTTGTTTTTTCCACTCTCTGCATCCAGCTTTTCATTCTCCTTTAGTAACATGCTATACACCAATTGCTTTGCAATTGGATCTTCCTTAAGCTTTGTTCTGCTCTCTTCCATTTCCATTTCTTTTGGTTCATCTTCTTTTTGTTCCAGGGTTATTGGAGAGATATGTGGTGTCTGAGGTTCTTTTTCCTTTTGCTCCACCACATTTTCTTGTATTTATTCTCCTTCTGCTTCATGAATGCTGCCTTCTGAAGGTGTACAGAGGTTGAAATTTGGCATATCGTCTTCCAAGCGTACGGTGGCGGATTTCTTCTGCATATTGTTGTAATCCTCTCGTAGTTTATCCGCAATTTCGGCACATGCCGCATAGAACCTTGCATCCTGTGATGGTGTTGGTTCATTTTCTTCTGTTGGGGATTTTGAGGATTGACCTTGTTGCTCAGGAGTTGTATTTTTCTCCCTCATGTCACGGATAATCCCCTCCACTGTGCTTGTTATTGTGGCAAATGCTGCAGCACCTTCTGGATTGTTTGCTGCCCCAACATTGTGCCATGCTTTGATGAAAGCCATCATGGACTTTGCCAAATCAACCACTGTTTGCTTCATTTCATCAGCATTTTCAAAATCCTGTTGCGGAAGATAATTGTTATAGTTAGTTTGTTTCATATTAGTATAAAAAAGATAAATCAGATTACGGTAAAATAGACATCAGATCAGCATATAATACATATCAGATCAGAACTATGAAAGAAAGCATACTACAGAACGAAAACATAATTAAAAAAGGGTGATTAAAGCATCATTATAGAGACATCAGATTATGAAAAAACAGATATCAGATCATAATATAACACATATCAGATCACAACTATAAAAGAAAGCATGCAGTAAAACTAAAACATACTTAACAATCGTACATCAGATCAAAAAAAAAATACATCAGATCATCAAATAAAAGATATCAGATCAAAAGTTTACCTTGCTTTTTGATGTGGTTGGAGCTTGTTTTGATTTGCCGGTCTTTTCAGAAGAATGTGCATGTTGTTGTTTTTCCACATGCACCTCGGCTGTAGGCCTTTCTCTTATCCAGCCTTGACCATGTCCTCCCTTTTTCTCTTCGAGTTTTGCTCTCTCAAAGAGTTGAGTCTGACTCCAGTTTGTGAATGTTGGTAGGTTTCTTGGAATATCTTCGTGAATTCCATACACAACCCTATCAACATAGAATAACTGAAGAAAATATGTTAGTTGTGAGTTAAGAAAATAAAATTTTTAGCAAAGCATTTCACAAACTATAACAAACATCAGATCAAGATAATACCCACATCAGATCAGCATATAACATACATCAGATCACAACAATACCCACATCAGATCAGTAATTTTGATAGAAAATTATTTGAAACAAATAAAACAAAATTAGCAGTATATAACAGACATCAGATCAACAGGAAACAAATATCAGATCATATGAATACAAACATCAGATCACAAGTTATTGAAAGGAAATATTTAATTGAACTAAAACAGACATCAGATCATAAAATATACACATCAGATCAACATATAAAAGACATCAGATCAAAACAATACAGACATCAGATCAGTAATTAAATGAATACAGAAAAGAAAGATGAGAGACTTACAATCAGAAAAGAGAGTGGTCCATTGTAGGCTGTTGATGTTGTGCCATCTTTGTGGAAATACTTCTCTTGGCATTCCACTAAGGCTCTGAATGTGTAGCTACACCAGTTCAGCTGCCTTATTTGATCAATGTTGTTTAGGGATTTGAGGAGCCGATATCTGATGTTGTTGATGCTCCCATGATGGTAAAGAAATGTGGTGGCCAGGTAGATAAGGAAATCCTGGACGAAGTTGATGTCACTGTAATCCTGATGGTTGACAATGTACTGCTCAAGCTGCTTGATGGTCGGTCTTTTTGTGGGTGGCATGCCAAATCTTTGACAGTAGTGTTCGACATGCTGCTCATAATCTTCACCCTTTGACTCAGCAGCTGTGTATTCTTCAACTTCAATTGGACCTCTTGGGAAGCCAAGAACCAATTCCACATCTTCTTCAGCAATGGGAATAACTGTATCTTGTTCCAGCTCCAGTCTCAACTTGATAGAGTTGAATTTTTTGAGCAGGTATTGTCCCAATTTGTTTGGCATCCTGGTGTAGTTGATACTGAGGAAGCTGCCAAAGCCTATATCCCTCACAGCATTTCTTTGTGGTTCTGAGAGTCTAGAAACCACGAAACTTATACCGTTTGGAGATGTACTGCAACTGAATCTTTTGCTCATCTCATTATCACCATCATCATCACTGTCGTTTCTCTTTTTTTTTCTATTTTTTTTGTGATTTGGACATCCACATCGCCCTGTTTCTTTTCCTTCTTCTGCATTTGTAGAAGAATTTCTTGATTTGTCTTCTTCTTTGCAGGTGCTTTCATCCTTTTACTTGTTTGATCCTTTTGGGATGGTTGAACAACTTCCTGTTCTTTTCTTTTATTGTCCGATTTACGTTTGTAGGTATGTTGTAACGACTTGCTAGGGGTTTCTTGAAAATCTGAACTCTCATCTTGTGCTTGAATAACTTGCTTGGTTTTATCAGCCATTATGTTTATATTGTTGTTTCCTGTAATATGTCAGTAAGAGTATGTAAGCAAAAATAAGTTGATATCATATTAGAAGAAAGCAGATATCAGATCAGCAGGTATAAGACATCAGATCACAACATGAACACATCAGATCAGATTAACTGAATACACACATCAGATTAGAAAATTTCGAACCCTAATTATATCAGATAGGAAAATTAAAAGCATAAACAGACATCAGATCAATCGAAAACATATATCAGATTAGAACAATACAGACATCAGAACCCTAATTATTCAAAGAAAATAACGGTTATAAAATTGAAATCCTATGATGGGTATGTATAATGGTTAAAAAAATTAGGTTTTTGTACCTGTAGATAAATGTCGAAGCAGGAAAAACGTTGGTTTGAGAAAAACAACAAGTTTTTTGTCCGATTTGGAGACTTTTTTTAGCGTTTGAGTTGAACAGCAAGCTTTTTCTTCGCGCAGATGATGGCTATGGTGTTTTCTGAACCGGAAGAAGAGCAGAAAATCGAAATGCAGTGATCTCTGAACGTATTTGAGGTTAGAAATTTAGATTGTGGTGATCTGATGTTGTTAATGGAACGATGAAGATCGTGGGGATGAAATCGGTTTGAGAGCCGCGAAGGAAGGAAGGGTTTTGGGTTTTCAGTTTCAGAGCGGGAGAAAGGAATGTATTCCGATTTAATTACGTCGCGCTACAGTCCGCGCTACAGTAGCGCGCACAGTGCCTTCCTTTTTTTTGTTATTTTTTGTTATTTTTTGCTATTTTTTTATTTTATTTTTTTGCCTTCCTTCTTGATCTGATGTCAAGTATTCGCTGATCTGATGTCTATATAATCCTGATCTGATCTCCCTTTTTAAGTATGTTTTAGTTGTACTGTATGATTTCTTTTATATTCTTGGTCTGATATCTATTGTCTGTTGATCTGATCTCAAGTATTCGCTGATCTGATGTCTATATAATCCTGATCTGATCTCTCTTTTTAAGTATGTTTTAGTTCTACTGTGTGATTTCTTTTATATTCTTGATCTGATGTCTAGTATTCTCTGATCTGATGTCTATATAATCATGATGTGATCTCCTTTGTTAAGTATATTTTAATTCTATTGTATGATTTCTTTTATATTCTTGATCTGATGTCTATAGTCTGTTGATCTGATGTCTAGTATTCTCTGATCTGATGTCTATATAATCATGATGTGATCTCCTTTGTTAAGTATGTTTTAGTTATATTGTATCATTTCTTTTATATTCTTGATCTGATATCTATAGTCTGTTGATCTGATGTCTAGTATTCTCTGATCTGATGTCTATATAATCATGATGTGATCTCCCTTTTTAAGTAGTTTTAATTCTACTGTATGATTTCTTTTATATTTTTGATCTGATATCTATAGTCTGTTGATCTGATGTCAAGTATTCGCTGATCTGATGTCTATATAATCCTGATCTGATCTCCCTTGTTAAAAAAAGTATTTTTTTTTTAAAAAGTCTGTGCGTCAAAAAACAAAAAAAAACTGTAGCGCGTTACTGTACCGCGCAACTATAGCGCGCTACTATAGCGCGCTACAGTAAGTAGGAGTAAAATTCACGGTAGTCCTATAAGGACTACCGTATACGGACTCAGATAATACATATGAGTTATCTAGTAAATAGTGTTTCAAATATTATTAAAAGTTAAAAATATTGAAAACTGTAAAAACTAAATCCCGACATGGAACAAAATAAATATACATATGGTAAAATAAACGGAGGGAGTACATATGCAAAAATTAAAATTATACATATCCGAAAGTTGAAACTAATTAAGCATTCCATATTCAAGAAATTTTAACTTTCGAATTAGTAAAATCCGGACCTCCCAAAATCAAATATTTCAGTCCACACCCTTATATTTGGGATTTTTTTAGCTCCCGGCCGCCGGATAATGTTAAACCCATCTGCTACTAAAACCCCATCCTCACTCCCAACCATGCTTTTCAATCCAATGTCTAACGATGTCGTTACTCCTCCTCTGGACTTCATTTCCTCTCTTCAAACCCAAACCGTTTTTTCCATTCCCTCCATCCTTATTGAACGTTTCGACATCTAGACTTACTCTCTCTTTCCATTCTCCGCTGCCCTCCGCCGGCCGCTATCTCCGCACCTGTTGCTGCTGCAGCCGGAACCTTACCTGTCGGAACTCACGACTATCCAACTGCGGCAATGAGGAATTCGGAGAAGAAGAAGACGAAGAATTCTTGGTAGCAGAGGTCTCGGACTCTGATTCCGAACAGGAGTTTGATGATGAGGACGAGAGCGGTGATGTTGAATTGCTTGAGGAGGAAGCTAAACTCGCCATTGAGGAGTTATCCGACACCTTGTCCCGTGAATTGGTGATTGGTTGTTCTCTTACTTTTCCTATTTATCTCAAAACGGCTGTTTCTTTAGGAGTTTATATCTTTGATAATCAATGCTTTCTTACCGTATTTTTGTAAGGCTTTTCGAGGAATTGTAATGTAAAAGATTATGAAATAATAGTACAAGAAAAAGAGGGAGCTTAACGTTATGCATTTTTAATCGTGGGATTTATTGTTTGGAGATTTAAACGTTATGCATCCTTAAGTTTATGCTAATTACACGAGCTTTACAAAGGAAGACTTATTTTTTTTTAAAAAAAATATTTATTGCCTTTCACTGTTTGGACCCTTAAACATATGAATTGAGCAAATGTACAATTTGATATGTTGGGAGGAACTATTTGAAAGAATAATTTTTATAATGTTTTTGATGGACTCTATTATGGACAGTGTTTGAACCTTTTGAAACCTTCTCAAGATATTTGGAAGAAGAATTTGATAATGTCTGTGATTGGCTGTAATGTGGATAGCTCTTTACTATCTTAAGCAACTATAAGTATAGTGTTAATGAAATGACTAAAAAGTTAAATATTTTATAAGAAAAGGTTGATTGATATTAAGACTTAGATTAGAGAAAACTGAAGTGAGGTAAAAAAGGATGAAAAATAATTAGTGGTGGAAGCATTATCTCTTCTTCTTCTTTTTTTTTTCTTTTTCCCTGAAAGAGCTTCTATGCTAGCTAGATTCTCAAATAAAATCCAACTATTTGAAACTTCATGGGAGAAAATTAGTTCTCTGAGTCATGTGCAGTGGTCTCAGTGGAGACTATAACTATAAAAAATCGTGAGGGTATTGATTCAAACCTCGGGGTTGATGGATGTAAGTTTCCTGATTGTAGTCTCTTTTTCTTTGGTTGTTTTGCCAAAACAAAAAGCTACTTATGTAGTTAGATATCTTACCTATTTACCAATAATATATCTGATGTATCATGTGCGGAGGAAGGTTTATTCAGGATGTGGTTTAAAAGCAGGAATGATAATTTTGTATGGTTGAGATGTTGGGTTGTAGGCCATGTTGACAAACCTATGTTTAATTTTGAGATTTCAGTGGTCAAATTGATTTGCCTGTTTGTAATTTATCACTTGATGGTGAAGCTCATCACACAGTACTGTTTCCAGATCATATAAACTTAAGTACTATTAAGTATATAGATTCATCTTAGAAAAACTAAAATAAAAAAAAATATCTAAATTCATTGTCTCTGATTTAGATACCTCAGTCTGACATTCTTCATTTCCTTTCACTATGGTAATTTCAGAAGATGAAACTGCTGGTGTAAGGGATGCTCGCATGAAACGGAGAAAGCACCAAAATACCTTAAAAAATGTCAGTAATAGCCTTTCTCAGTCCAGAGGATATACACTAGTTCTTTCAGTTTCTAATTTTGTCCCTTTTTTTTATGGAGCTGAACATGAAAGTAAATTGTGGACAGGATGGCGAAGAAGTTCATCACTAGCAATGATTTTTCAAAGCATATTCACTTGAATATACTGTTTCATCACTGACTGTTTCAACTGAAAGATTTTCTCTGAATTAAGTTTTTCTGAATGCTTTTTCCTTTTAATAAGGCACATGCACCGAATTGATAGACTCACCTTTAATTTTACTTTTAAAATAGCTTGAGTTCATATGAATGCTGGGGAAAAAAGAAAAGATATTTTGCATGAAGACCATGTGGCAAATATCCATGGGTTTGGCACCATAAAACCAGCAGAACATTTTAATGTGGGACGAAGTTGAAGTTGTGAAGTAAAGTTGGTGTTCTGCATGTGTAGTTCATAGTAGTTTAAGTCATGTAGACTTAAAACATTGGATATACACAGAAATCATAACCTCTGTACGATTTACAGAAATTAGTATTAATTAAATTCTTTTCAATCTTGATGTTACAAGTTGCCAGAATGAACTCTAAATATACAAGTCTGGTGACAGTATGAAATACATGCTGTGTAAAAAAGTAGGAACTGCAAAGAAGCAACCAGTTTCTCTAGGAACTTGCACATTTGCATGTGTTGGAACTTATTCGAAAAGGAATTGCAACCATAGGACCAGTAGGTTGTGGCCGTCTTTTGGATTTGGTTCTTGAGTTCGATGTTATGAAGTTACCGGGCTTCCTTGGCCTAGTGGCATTGGGAAATCAGCCCTCAGCACCCCATGTGCAAATTCCTGAGACCTGTTTTTGGTAATTGATGTTCGCCTTCTCCATTCTGTCTCCTTTGCTTGTAGAAATCCCTTCTCCAAAGTTCTGAGACTATTTTTTGTAGCTCCTTGGGGAGAGTGTCTCCCACTGCTAAGTAATTATCAATATAGAAATGCTCTAGATTTAAGCAGGTGACTAGAATCAAGAAATGAAGGTTAAAAAAAAAAAAATGGATCATGAAAAAGATGAAGATAAGTATTTTTTTTCAACTAAATGAAGAGTGTGAATTTCTTAAAAAATTAGTTCATGTTTAGACCGTCTAGAAAATGTGCTGCTTAAGTTGATGCAACTGGGACATATAAATTTTATTAAGATGGCCTTGTATGTTTTTGCTAATTTATTTACTTGAAATGTTACAACTTGAAACTGATAAGTTTGATACTTATGATGTAACTAGGTGGAGCTAATCTAGGCAATTGCATTTGCAGATCCCTGATCATCTCCTTCCTAGAGTGGCAATTGTTGGACGGCCAAATGTTGGTAAATCAGCACTATTTAACAGACTTGTTGGGGTATGTACTGTAAATTCTTTTTCCCTGCTATCTTATTGTCCTTTCACCTTTTGTCTGGCCACCATTTCACCGGAAATGGGTCTAAATATCGGTCCATTTCTTTTGAGATTTTAACTTGTTTTTTCTCATTTTTAAACGATGGTCAGTTTGTTTGGATCTTATTTTTTAATTATTATTATTATTATTTTTGAATGGAGAGGATACTCTACTTGCAGGGGAACAGGGCCATTGTGGTTAATGAACCTGGAGTTACTAGGGATCGCCTGTATGGAAGATCCTTTTGGGGTAATTATGAATTTATGGTAATAGATACTGGGGGTGTTGTTACCATTCCGAAGTCACATGACGAGGTTATGGAAGAATTGGCTATTTCAACAACTATTGGCATGGAGGGGATTCCCCTTGCCTCCAGGGAGGCAGCTGTTGCTAGGATGCCTTCAATGATTGAGAAACAGGCCGCTTTAGCTGTGGAAGAATCCGCAGTCATCATATTTCTTGTTGATGGCCAGGTATGGTCTATGATTGTGATTGTAATTCAAAGCGGCATTCAGTTTTGTTTGCTTCTTTACTGCTGAAGAAGCTCATTTTCAAATGCTTGGATTTGGTGGCTATGCTTAACCAATTCGGTTACTCTACGATGTTCATTGCATTGAGTTATTTTATTTTATTTTATTTTGATATAATTTGCTTCTGGACCTGTAATGTAACTAATTTTTAACAGGCAGGTCTTATAGCTGCTGATATCGAAATCGCAGATTGGTTACGGAAGAAGTTCTCTCATAAGTGTATTATACTTGCTGTGAACAAATGTGAATCTCCCAACAAGGGACTCATCCAGGCATCTGAATTTTGGTCTTTAGGGTGAGTAGGACTTTTTCCCTTGCCATGTGGAGCACTGTTAAGTTCTAATGCTTGGTGATATAAAATGCTAGATATCAAGTAGCTGTAGCTCTGTCTTTTTCATTATATCTAAAAGAGCTAATATCCTATATTTCAATTTTAAATGGAAAATACTCTTTGGATGCTGGGGGAATTTTACCTTCTAATAGTTTCGTTATTGTTTGTGAAGCCAACAAATTTATAGAAGTGTTATCTGAACCTTCTTTTGAATTCAGTTGGCATCGTTTCTTATTATTTTCTCTATGCTTAAGAGGTTCTCATCATCAGGGTTATTAAGGTGTATTGTCTTCAAGATGCGCAGTAATAGTCTGTTTTAAGGTACTGGACCATCATGAATGAAAGCTCAGATTCAGAAAATCCATAAAATCTCCTCCGACGCATTTGTTCATCTTGCTACTGATGCTTAAGACATCCTTGAGAGAAACTTATCATTGATAGTGGTTTTGGAAAGTTTGATCTCAGCATGTGTTAAAATCGACTTTCCTTGAGGTTTCTGCCAAATTTTCATTTTGTTTCTTTCTCAACAGAGTTCCTGAAAAGGAAGATTGATGTAATTTATCAAAACCTCAGGGTTTTGGACAGTTTGATCTCACCAGTGTTAAAACAACCTTCCTTGAGGTTTCTGTAAAGTTAAAATTAAACCCTGTGGTTTTGATAAATTACACCTATCTTCCTTCAGAACTCTGTTGAGAAACCAAATGGGATGACCAAAACTCCTGTTACATGATGTTTAACTTGGATGTTTTGGCAAGTTAAAAAGAAGAGCACAGAAGTTTAAATACTATTGAAAAAGATAACTACCAGGATTCAAAAAATAAAAAGGTTTAACATTGAAAAGTACAGTAAAAGATATCAAATATGCTTAAAAAAAGCCGAGTAAAAGAATTGCATGGAGATATTTCACCTTTTTGTTTCGTACTTTTGCTGGCCAGCCAGAACTTATTTGTTTTATCATCTAGGTTTTCACCCATTCCTGTGTCTGCTGTATCTGGTTCTGGGACAGGAGAGCTTCTTGATCTTATTTGCTCAGGACTAGAGAAAGTTGAGGTATTTTTTACTTTTGAAATTGAAGGTTTTGCATTGCTTCTTTCCCATGTTGTTTCACACTTTAATTTTCTGCTAAATATTGTATCGATTACTCGCGATTGCAATCTGAGGTGATCAGCATCCTAAAAAGTTTTATTTCTATCCTTGAGTTTGATGTTAAATATATGAATACTTGAGATGGGGTTAATCGGTAGTTTCTGTTTTTTCATGTAGTGGCATTTAGTTGTTTGGCAACTTTCTTTTTCACATAATTTTTATAGAAAATATTATATTCTGTTTGTGATTTTTGTTTTCAAGCTTGGATTAGTGTTATTTTCGCAATCCTATACAACTATACAGTTTATTGTCTGATTTTGTGTTCCAAGCTTCATTAGCGGCCTTTCAAAAAACTAGTCTGTGAAGTATTTTCCATAGCGTGAGTCTTCATATATGGAGTTAATGGTAACTATGGTTTATATCCGGGATATTATCACCTCCATAATTAACAATCATATGCTTAACCTCCTATCAGATTTGCTAAATTAGCCCTTCAAAACTCTCGGTCAAGCTTGAAAGTCAATTTTTTAAAGTAAAGAATTAAATTTAGCCATCTACGCCTTTAGGGAATTTTCATTTTCTCATTCCATGATGCAATTCCCTTTTTTACTCTTCTTCTTTTTTTTTTCATTGTTGTTTGTTTAGGCAGATTTGAATACCCACCACTTCTCATTGGACTTCACCATTGGAAAGAACTAGTGTATCATACAGAAATCTTCATAATGCTCAGATTGAACTCTTTGTCCTTGTTCGCATCTCTTCGTCAAATGTATTTCTTCTTTACATTGTCTTCATTTCCCTTCAGAAACCATTTCCATTTCCTAACTTTGAGCTTTTCTGCTCATTCAAATGGCCTTTGTCCCCTGTCGGATTCCATAATTGCTCCTATTGGCTCCAATAAGAATAAAATGCTCAAACCCTCAGGGAAAAGGAATTGGAGAGACAAGCTTTTGATTGATGACAGCGATGGTGAAATATTCATTCTTCAATATTGTCAGGAGATAAGGACATGGAGGAAATGGTTTGCAACAATAGAAATAAGAATAAGAAACGTCTTAAGATGCTGAATTTCATGCTTTGCCTCTCTTTGTGTTTGAAATGCGCACCCTTACTTGGAACTAGAATTTTCTTCTTGCAGTGCTTTATATGTTTTCTTGTTGTGGGCAGTGGCAACGCTCCATTGCTAAGGACTCTGACAGAGTCTTTGTGTTAGAATCCTTCATCTCATTAAACAAGGAGAAAACAAAAGTGTAACAAGCTGATAAATTGAGGATGGTACTTTGTAGGATTCTGGCAATGTTGAGGCCGAAGAAGACTTTATCCCTGCAATTGCAATTGTTGGTCGACCAAATGTCGGTAAAAGTAGTATCCTGAATGCTTTAGTTGGAGAGGACAGGACCATTGTTAGCCCAATAAGTGGAACAACTCGTGATGCTATTGATACAGAGTTTACAGGCCCTGATGGCCAGGTTAATTTACGGTTACCTAATCCTTATTTTTTATTGACACAAAGTTTGAACATGAAGCCAGGTTTCTTTATACCCTTTTCTTAAGTTGTGAACCCAATTTTGGTCTCACGAAAACCTTTTTCAAGATGCTTGCTATATTTTTTTAATGTTATGATTAATTAAGTAACTTGTTGGTGATGCATGAGCAATGGTCATTTTTGTATGTTATCAAAAGAACGGTATGGATGCTCCTGTGGATGACCGATGTACTTCTTGAGAAAATTGATTAATGCATACAAAGATGTAGATCACTTAGCCTTGGAGGGGATGACTAATATTGTTAGTTGAGATAATCATAATTTCTGAAAATTCAGTTTCTACTTTTAATTTGACTGGATTTGGATCTCTGCTTTTACAATATCATCCTTGAACTTTGCCCATGTTCTGCAGCCACTTTAAAGTCCTGTTGCTTCCCAAGTGCTCTCATACATCCTACTTCATTAATTTGACTCCCCCTTGCTATACGTTACATTATATTTCTTTTCTTCTTTGTAGAGATTTCGGTTAATTGATACCGCTGGTATTAGAAAGAGGGCAGCTGTAGCTTCATCTGGCAGTACCACAGAGGCGTTATCTGTGAATCGTGCCTTCCGTGCCGTCCGTCGTTCTGATGTTGTTGCTCTTGTAATTGAAGCCATGGCTTGTATTACAGAACAGGTACCCTGTGAATACTCTCCCCGATTCGTTATTTTAGGAGTTTTTGTTTCAGGAAGATAGAGATTGTTGATGTCGGGTTAGAGAGTCCAAAATTTACATCCTTTTAGAGGATTATCCTTCAGTCACCAGAGAAAGAAAAGGGGGAAAACGGAAAAAAAAAAAAAAAAAAAAAAAAAAAAAGGAAGCAAAGAAGCAGCTTAGGTCTATAAGTGTTCTGAAGAAAAGCATTAGATGATTCAGCAGGTATTCCTGATGGCTTGCTTTTCCTTAAATGAATGCTGCCCACTGTAAGCAAGTTCCGTTGTTTTGGTTAATTGTGCTGCAGTATATGCTATGTCATCTTTTATTGTTGCATTTCTTCAATCTGCAAATGGGACTGTGCATGTTGCTGTCATTTTCCTTTATGTCGAACTAGTCCTTTTCCTTTTCTTTGAAGTTTCAGGATTAAGTGCATTTTTATGCACAGAATATAGAATTGACCCACAAATTTAGCGTCTACCATTTTGCAAACTCCTATTGTACTCAATCCTTTGGCTATCTTTAAGCTTTTGAAAATATTTTTCTTCCTGAGTTAGCTCTTATAATCAGTATGGGCCTGTAAGACTTTTGTTTATTGCTATTCCAAAAAGCAGCTATGTGTTTCCAGAAGCTCCTTTTTCTAAAGTTGGGAATTCAGTCCAAAAGTGTAGTTCAAGAAAATTGTAAGAGAATGTTAGTGTATGATACTATTGAAAGTTGAATATGCCTTGTTCTTTGATATCATTTTTATGAGCATCTTCTGTCGAAAGCTGCCAAAAGCTTGTGGGTGGTTAGCAAAATGTTGTCTTTCAAAGTACCTCATGAACTTCTGTCGAAATCTTGTTTGCATGCTCTTCGGTCATTTTAAAGTGAATACAGCATGCTCAAACTTTAAAAATCATGCTTTGAAGTTAGATAGTATTTGGCTATTTTGCGTCCATCTGAAGCTTTGGGAGGCTTCTTTGCCAATGGAAATAATAATTCATGTCATTTTGATTGAAGAAGAGCTAAAGCTGCACACAGTGAACAAAACAAAACCTGTCATAAGGTTGAAACTACAGAGAGTGAATCAATCCACATTAGAAAATATGACAGTATGACCAAAACTTCTGCTTCTACATCCTATATATAGAAGAGACGTTCATTTTTTTTTTTTTGGTACAAAGAAAGTGGCCAAGCCTACACCATCTATGCTACACTTCTAGGATACGAAACACCCACTACATCATGGGTCAGCCATCTCCTCACCTCTCCTGGAGGTTCCAGGACCTTATGACAACCCCTAGGTTGGTCTATCGCCAGCGCTGCCAAACAGTCCACCGCAAAATTACCTTCTCGATGTACATGAATCAGCTGAAGTTGCCATTCCCTGTTCATTAGTTCCCTTATAGCATGAACCAGAGTCCTATGTCCCCCAGCCTGCATATGCGGAAGAGACATTCACATTTAGTACCCTATTTCATCTAGATTTTGAATGAACTTCATGGATGAATGGCTCTTCCACAGGTGGTGTTTTTCTCGTGTTCTAATTTTGGAAAAGGTTTTCCTTCTGTTATAGATTGTTAGCATTTATACGGTTGTTTCCCTCTGCTTTAATAGCGTGTAAGCATGTGAATTGGTTGCATTGTGTTCTTCGTTCATAATTATGTTCGTATACATCTGTGTGACCAAAAAGGTTGTTTGGCTAACTAGGATTACAAGATTGCTGAAAGGATAGAGAGAGAAGGAAAGGGTTGTTTGATTGTTGTGAACAAATGGGACACTATCCCCAACAAGAACCAGCAAACAGCAACATATTATGAGCAAGATGTCAGAGATAAGCTCCGTCTTCTCAGCTGGGCACCTGTTGTGTACTCTTCGGCAATATCTGGGCATAGTGTTGATAAGTATGATCCTAGCATGTCTATCTTGATAGTATTTGGTTTCCATATCTGTATAAAATTACAAATATTTAAAGAAAATATTACCTACGTAATCCAAAACTTTCAACTCAAAGAAGTGACATTCTTATACTTCAACTTTCTTTTACGTTGATTCATTTTTGTTTGGTTTTTCATTATATCCACCCAATTTCATTAGCGAACCTAGTTCTCACTTCGAATGACCACATACATATAGAATGGTCTAGCTGGAATGGTATCTATCAGACAAGTACAGTTTTGAACATATTTGATATTGGTACTTCTGTCAATGTGATTGTTAATTGTTGATTGGTATGCTGGCGAACCATACTTATAAAGTTTCAAATAGGTCTACTTGAAACTGAGACTTAGTGAGACATGATTTATATTTGATGATCATTGTTGAGTAATTAGATGCAAATAGCATATAGAGATGTAAAACTTAATTCAATGAGGAAAAGAAGTGTGTCAGAAATGCATTGTATTAATATGTTTTCTATGTGAAGCTCTTGTTACTTTGTTGTATTTGTTTATATGGTTCTATTTACTAAAAAAGTTTCACATGCTTGCATATTTAAAAGAGCTTTGACAATATAGATACTTTAATGCACATATAACTTGTATTGAACCTATATTTTTTGTCTCAGCCTTCTATTACCTCTTGTAATTTTATTTATGTTTTGGCATTTAGAGCCTTGTGATATCCATCTTGAATGATAAATAAGCCTTGCAAATCTGTAATTTCGTTTTCAGTTATGGTGTTTTTACTTGCTGATGTTAACAGGTTTAGACCAAGACCAGTGTTTGGCTTGTTCTTGCTCTTCTTTTTCTTTCTTTCTTGTACTTCGTTCTACCCTTACCAAAACTTAGTTAATTATCTGTATGAGTTTATTCGTCAGTTTTTCATCCATTAGGTTTTTCTTTTTAACTGCTATGACCTCATGGGATAAACATGCTGAGATGACTTAATTGCTGTTGTAATTTTATTTATTTGGAAAGCTGAGAGAGTAGAATTATAGCAGCACATTGCTGGTCAATACGCAGAGTCCCTTTTACGAAATTGAATAAGCTGTCTTTGAACATCTTTGTTGTACTTATAAAGTTGAAGGAAAAACTAATTTGTAAAGAGAAAAAAAAAAATTATAATCAACTAATTTTACTAAATCTTTGAGCAAAACTTGACTTTTGTGCAATTTGACGATTGGATCTTCAGAATAATCGTTGCTGCTGGCATGGTCCAGAAAGAGAGATCTAGAAGATTAACTACAGCAACACTTAATCAGTTGGTGCAGGAAGCAGTTGCCTTCAAATCACCTCCCAGAACTAGAGGTGGCAAAAGAGGCCGCTTTTATTATTGCACTCAGGTATCTGCTCCATTTTTGTTTTGCCATTATGCCGTTTGCATGTCCTGGTAAAGATGGATTTTAGTATTTTCCACGCTTGTCATAGACAGTAAACATTTATTTCAGAACCACTAAATTCTCTTTGAAGTTTCATCAATTGGAAGTTTCTTGATGTGAAGAGGAAAGACTTGGATCATTCTGGTGTGTAGTTTTAAATGTCAGAATTTAGTGATGTAACAATATTTCATGGGCTTAATCTGGAGATTATAGCTTTTGTTTTGCACCGCTAGAGATATGTCATATATCAATACATCTTTGAAGGGTTTCCAAATGAACGAAGATACTTGGCCTAATTTCTTCCAGTATATAAATAGCTTGTATCGGGCTTTATTTGCAAGAAGCCTCCTAAAAATGAACTTTTACCATCTTTGTGCATTTACTTAGATGTTTGTATCTGCATGCACCCTAAAAATGCACTGATGCACAATTTAATCTTGTGTTTTTAGGCAGCAGTTAGACCACCTACATTTGTCTTCTTTGTAAATGATGCAAAGCTATTTCCTGAGACATACCGTCGCTACATGGAAAAGCAACTAAGAGCAGGTGCAGGATTTACTGGCACCCCAATTCGGCTCTTATGGAGAAGTAGAAGAAAAATCGGAAAAGAAGAAAGTAAGATCATAACCATTCATTTGTTGATTAATCTCTGTGGGGTGGAAGAGTTTGTCCTTTTATTCTTCTTTTAAAATAAAAACCTATGGCTCCTCCTAGTTGCGGCATATACCTAATTTCCCATTGCAAAACTACAGAGAGATCCATTATCTTTTGGGTGCTTTCTAGGGTTTTAACTAGAATTTCGATAGTTCAAGCAGGTCTCTGGTGAGGGAATTATTTGGCATGAAATCCGCACAATACTTCCATCAAATCACATAAATACTCCATTATCTGGCATGAAGAAACTTGAATTCAGAACTTCACAATATGGAGCCTCGAGAAAATTTTTTATGCTTGCTGTTTGATATGTCCAATGTGTTTTTCTTGTCAGCATGATGGATGTTCTGATGCCCCTCTTAATTATGACAGCCATTAGTATTCAACTAATCAAATAACCTTGCATGCACATTGTCAATTGGAACTGGCCATTTCTGGTAGTTTTACAGTTAAATCAAACAGTAGACTTATTCCATTTGATTTACATAATTTTAGGGAAGGCAACAAAGTCCATCCAGGAAAGTTACACAGTTAATGATAGAAGATTGGCTGCAGCTACCTGACTTCAGCTCTTCTGCCAAACGGTGACTTCCACCGTTGGGAGCCAAATGGATCGGCATCTGGTACTGGACAAGCACTCGTGAAATGATTCCCTTTCTCAGGTGTTAAAAATCCAGTTCGAAGTAAGACGCAAGTTACTCAAATTTTAAGTCTAGTTTTGCTCTGATCTGATTTTGATTGCTCGTCTTTCTTTACTGTTAATGTGGGACTGGACAGTGTAGTAGGGTTCTTTAAAGCAAAACAGAGAGATGTAGAGCGGACATGCTTGACCTATACCTATCATGTTGATTTTGGTATGAGGTGATAGTAATCTGTGTCACCCTGTTGTAAATGTACTGCTGATGATAGAGTTTAGTAGTAATTTCAGTGGTTTAAGCTGCTATTTTAGTTTCGTGGGTTAATGATGTCTGATAATCAACTCAGAAGTTTCATTTCTGAGAAGAAAAAGTTTCCAACTAATGAAAGAATAGTCTAGTAACAACGTTGGATTAGACATGCTAGACTTAAATTATTGTTGACGGGAAGCTAATATTAATGCTGGCGTTGTTAGCAGTTGCAAAATTTTGCGTGTGATATTGCCTTGTGTTGTCCAGGAAATATGTGCCTGGACAATTAGTGTCTGAGAAAATATTTTTTTTAAGTTTAAAATAGTTTTATAGAATTATTATTTTTAGACAAATTTTTCAATCATAATTTTTTTGAAACAAGTTAAGGCATTTGAATTATCATTGTTTAACAAGTTTTTCAAAAGGTAGTGTTATATCGTCTCCCTTTTTGTTATTAAACGCCTCTTTTTTTTGAGAAAAACCCTTTATTTTTGCAAATTATATCATGTGTCTAGTGGTACATGTACCTAATAATACATCACCACTCTTACTATAAGAGAGTGAGATACACGCTCTTCTCTTCTTCTTCTTCAAAAACCCAGTTCTTTTTTTTTTTTTCAAAAATCACTTCTTTTTCTTCAAAAATCAGTTATTCTTCTTCGCTGTACTCCATTCGAAACCGCATTTAATCAAAATTTTCATCCAAACACAAATTTAACGGAGATCGACGATTGTATTTTCTGCCGAACAACACCAAATACAACGGAAAAATCACTTCTTCTTAAAAAATCAATTCTTCCTTTTCAAAAATCTATTCTTCTTATTCAAAAATAACTTATTCTTCTTAAAAATCACCACATCATAAAGTATGAACTGTATTTGATGGATTTACGGAACCTTATTTTTGCGATTTGATGTTGGGTAATGTATTAATGATGTTATATTCGTGTTTTCTTATTCACATAATGCTCTGTTACTCCGAAATATGATATATAAATGGTTTCCGTGAGGTATTGGCACTTTCATGTGAAATGAGTTGCTTTTGATTCTTCCCCGCTACTAGACTTGGTTAAACGCGTTATGGGACGTAACAAGACGTTGCGAGATGTTGCTGCTTTGTATTTTCGAACGTTGCGGGACGTTGTCGGATGTAGCTGGACGTATCTAGACGTGGTGCTAGTTTTTTCGGACGTAGCGAGACGTGGTAGACTATGTTCTGTGAAAAAATCAGCTTAAATTCACATGCATGGATGTAGCCGTTTCAGGACGTGGTGCTAGTTGTTTTTGACGTGTTTCTAGTGTTATGAGACGTGGTTGACTATCTTTGTGAAAAAAATCAGCTTAAATTCACATGCATGGATGTAGACGTTTCAGGACGTGGTGCTAGTTGTTTTTGACGTGGTTCTAGTGTTATGAGACGTGGTGGACTGTCTTTGTGCAAAAAATCAGCTTAAATTCACATGCATGAATGTAGAGGTTTCTAGACGTGGTGCTAGTTGTTTCAGGACGTTGCTGCTTTGTATTTTGGACGTAGTGGGACGTGGTGGACTGTGTTCTGTGAAAAATTTAGCTAAAATTCACATGTTTGGATGTAAATGTGGTGTGGTAGTTATTTTTGGATGTGATTGTAGTAGTTATATTCCAATTAATTTAGTCCCACGTAAAAAAAAATGGTAGACGTTTTTGGACGTTGCAGCAGTGTTAGGAGACGTTGTTGAAGGTGTAATGTGAAAAATTCAGCTTAAATTCACATGCTTGGATGTAGACGTTGCGGCAGTTATTTTTTGGACGTGCATGGACGTTGCTGCAGTATTAGGAGACGTTGTAGAAGTTGTTATGTGAAGAATTCACCACATGCCTGGATGTAGACGTTGCGGCAGTTATTTTTTGGACGTGCAGGGACGTTGCGGCAGTGTTAGGAGACGTTGTGGAAGGTGCAATCTATGAAGTTGTATTGCACGGACAGTTCAAGACGTTGTTGACTCAGCGAAGACGTTGTGGACATGCCTGGATGTAGACGTTTATGGACGTGGTGCTAGTTGTTTTTGACGTGGTTCTAGTTGTTCTGAGACTTAGTGGACTGTCTTTGTGAAAAAAAATCAATTTAAATTCACATGCATGGATGAGGACGTTTCCGGACGTAGTGTTCTTTATTTTTGACGTGGTTCTAGTTGTATTTGTGAAAAAATCAGTTTAAATTCACATGCATGGATGTAGACGTTTCTGGATGTGGTGCTAGTTGTTTCGGACGTGGTGCTAGTGTTAGGAAACATTGTAGACATGTCTGGATGTAGACGTTGCGACAATTGTTTTTTGGACGTTGCGGCAGTTGTTTTGAGACGTTGTTGACTCAGCGGAGACGTTGTTCACTCAGCGCGGAAAAAAAAAAGACGCGCGCGTAGGCGAAACTTACTATATTTAGTAAGTGTACAACTGTCATGCAAAAAATTACTATATATAGTAATATGTATATATACACAGTGGTTACTATATATAGTAATATGTACAGGGTATACACGTTGGTTAAATAGTGCTCATTAATTTTTATTTCTCACCATCTTAATACTTATCTTCCTTACCTTATATTATTACCTAACTTATCTTTAATCAATTTAACAAAAATTTTATAAGTCTCTTCTTAATCTAACAAAAATATTTAAAAATTATTATTAAAATAATATAGATGAGCGGAATTATAAATGAATTTTTTAATAATTATTTTTAGTAAATTGATTAAAGATAGTTAAGTAATTTAATATATTATTATATTTTATATTTAAATATTATATATAAATATTATAATTGATATTTCTTAATTCGTCAGGGATAATTTAGGTATAACATCTTCACGTTTGGAAATCAAATTTTAGATTAATTACTCTTTATAATAAGCTTTTGGTCATTTTTTTTTTTCATCTTTATTGTAGGCGCGGTCTCTTTTTCTTTTCTTTCTTTTTTTTTTTTTCGTTTGGAGCGGTCTCATTTGTTTGTCTGTCTTTAAATATATATTTCCCAAACTAGTCTCTCTTTTATTAATATTACATCATATTTAATATTTATAATAAAAAAATAAAAACACGGTGTGTTCAATTTTGGTCAGTTTAAACATTAGTCAAATATGATATATTTTTTTATAGTTGTCAAATACGAATTTAATTTCACATTTAATCTCTTTTGAAATATATTTGATAGGAACAGGTGATCTTTTATTAAAAATATCTCACATTTGGTCCCTTTAATAAGTAAAATTCAATTTTGATGAGTTTGAATATTAGATAAAATTTAATTTTTAATGATAATTGTTTTGATTTCTCTTTGAGTTACGTCTGAACCATAGTTGGAGATTACGTCCCAACACTGATTTAAGTGCAATAAGTTGCGTCCGAATTATGATGGGAATGCATTTTGTGCTAGAGGGACAAGTTGAGAAACACAACTCGAAAACAAGGTTACAAATAATAAAAAAATAAGTTACAATAGTAAATGATAATTAGTATCTTTAGTACCAACCCATCTTATGAGTTAATTTTAGCGTATAACTCAATAGATAATTTTAATTTCTTAATTATTTCCTATAAATTTGATGTCTACACAACCCTACAAGGATGATCCTATTTATGTTGTACGCATATATTATACACAATTATATTATGGTTATCAATTAAATTTTGCAGTGCAAATTTCGACAGGAGTTAGACTAAATAAGTATCGTTAATGTGGACGTGATTAGCCTTTCATCAATTGACACCATTTATGGAAAAGTTGTTAGAAACTTTCTTACAACAACCCTGTGATCGAAGTCACCATATTCTCGTGTTCTAACGCTAACACTATGTCTAAAAATACTAGTCCTCGTACAAACAACTAAATGGAATCCTTGGCCGAATGGAATTCTTTTGATTTTTCAGATTTTAAAAAGGTGGATACCCAAATATCACTTATTTTTTTTATTTACCGTCTTCTAAATTATCATTCTTTCCCTTTTCAAAATAATAAATATATTTTAATAAAAAAAATGAGCCATATACCCTCTAGAAAATTGGTAGAATCAAACTCCAACATCAAAAATCAATTTGATGAACATAATGCCAAAAAAGAACCTTGGAAAACAATACTCAAATAAACATGCTTAGCAATCAGAATCCAAGGCAAATCATTGCCAAGGACTTGAATCAACCCTTAGATCATAAAATAAGTATCTCCAAGTATTATGAAGAGTCAAGTATCCTACCTAATCTTTAAGCCTATTCAAATAGGCAATTGGCCAATATTTTGGGACACTACTATTAGGGGATGACGTTGGCCAAATTAGGAGAGGATCTTTTCCAAACCCCTTTATCCCAACAATTCAAGATTAACGAAATATTTCAAAATCCCCACCAATATCCTTATGTCTAACAGAGATACAAGTCTAATTGATTTCTTTTAATTGTTTTACATGAGTATTAAAATTATAAAACACGCCAAATTGATATGCAAAGGTTTTCCACTTTTATCCAGGAAAAGGCTGTTAAGTTTTAATTAAACATCAAACAAAAAAAAAGAGGGAGGAGCTCTCAACTAAATTACATCCATCACTTTCAATAAGAAAAGTCTTGAAGTGTGATCCTGATAAGGATATTCAAATGTCTTCTTCAATTGTTTAAGGGGTTAGCTCTTCATGTACGAAAGTAATCAAGTCAAACTCAATTTGCAATGCTAAAGTCCAAATATCTACAAAAATATTTTTTAGTTGATATAATCGATTTTTAATTTATCCAACTCTGTATAAGGGTTGATACAAATAGACCAATTAAGTGTACTTATGTTCAAGTTCGTTTGATTGATTTATTGTTCCTATGCAATTCTTTGTTGATTAAGTAATACAATGGGTTATTTTAAAATAATAATAATAATAATAAAATGGGTAATCAAAACTAGATACTGATTTGCTTAAAAGGAAATTGGGGGGGGGGGGGGGGGGGGTTGGGATGATTTTTAAAATAGTGGATCAAAGTATCACCACGTCCACGGTCGGCCAAATTGTACCAACTTAGCCATAAACCATCGCCGCCCAGCAGAGTTTGTGGTGGCTCCACCTAGCCAACGGTGATGGGTGGTGGTCGTTTCTAACATATTGATTCACTGTACTATGAATGACCAAGGCATACCTAATTATACAGAGGGATCGAGATATTAAAATAATAATTATTAAGATAAGAGGTTGTAGTTTATTGATTAATATTTCTCGCTCAAAATTAATAGATTTAAATTAAAAATTATGACTATACTCCAAAAATGATCAATTACATATAGCGAAAATATCATTTTGGTCTCAAACAAAAAAAAAATACTTTTTTAATCCACTACATCATGTTTTTTAAAAATTTTGGTCCAAAACCCACTTTTATTTCTCTTGACCAGGGGTATTTTGGTCTTAATAAAAAGTATTTTTTTAACCCTTTAAAATTATAAAATAATAATAAAAAATATTTTTATAACCCCACAATTTTACTTACCCCTCCTAAATGCCCATAAACTTTAAGAAATCAATTCACCTCCCCCATCTCTCTCCCTTCTACCCTTCCCTCCGCCGCCCCGCCTCACCTTCGCCACCTCTCCCTTTTATTCTTCATCTTCTTATTTGTTTTACCCTTCCTTCCCTTCCACCTCTCTTTCCTTTCTCCCCTCTGTCCACCCTCCGCCCATTTCCATTCCACCGCTTCCGAACAGAAGCTCTGCCGCTTCAACATCTTGATCCTCGTCTTCTGATTCGCGACCTCTACTTCTCCTTAGCCGCCGCTATCTTCATGTTTTCCACTACCCATGGGCATGGTTCCAAATCCCCCAGCTGGTCGCCGTCCCTCTCCCCCGCCACACAATACCCTACCTAGTTCCTCCGTTGACACCGAACCTCCCGATTCTTGCTTCTCCTCCTTCCTTGACGCCGCCCCTCCCCGATTCCCCTTTTTCCTCCTCCCTTGACGCCGCCCCTCCCGATTCCCCTTCTCCTCCTCTCTTTGGATGACTCCTCCTTTTGATGCATATTAAGAACAGAATGCTGCAAATTCAGGATGAATTCAGAGGGGGGGAAAAAGATTATAAGCCCTGAAAAGTATGCAATTGGAGCTAACGTTGGCACGAGTTACAAGCTGACCAGTGTTTGCTCAATTTTAGCGCTGGGAACTCATTTCCTTATGCTTGATGCTGCAAAGTGATGATGGTTCGGCTCGCTGCAAGGTGAAAATCCCAGCTTTTTCATCAGAGATTCTGCATATAATGTGCTGGGCTTTTTTCCTAGCTATGCTGTATAAGATTTTAAGAAATAAATACATCAAGCTACCATGGATTCTGAGGATTTGGTGGATCTCCTGCTTCTTGTTGTCACTTGCATCTGTAGTTCTTGACGGCAATTATATAGTAAATAATCATGAAAACCTCAAAGTTCAAACTTTGCTGATGTCCTGAATGTTCTTGCTTCCACCTACTTATTTGTTTACTCAATTAGAGGAAAAACATGCTTAGTTTTTGACATTCCAAATGACATTACTGCCCCATTATTGAATGGAAAGACTGAGAAGCTCCTAAAATTTGAATCTCGTTGGTTTGGGCTTGGTGAAAAGACCACCGTGACTGTGTTGTGGTGTGGGGCGGCGTCCAAGGGAGAAGTAGACGTTTGTGGTGGTGTGCGGCGGGAGAGGGGCGGCAGGCAAAGGGTGAGAGATGAGAGAGAAGAGAGAAGGGAAGGAGAGGGTAAATATTTTTTTATATTTTATTATTTTCAGTGATTAAAAGAAAAATATCTTTCGTTAAGACTAAAATACCCCTGGTCAAGAGAGGTAAAAGTGGGTTTTGGACCAAAATTTTTAAAAAACAATGATATAATGGACTAAAAAAGTAAGTTTTTTTTTTTTGTTCTGGACCAAAATGATATTTTCGCTATATGTAATTGACCAGTTTTGAAGTATAGTAAAAAATTATTTACCACGAAAAGAAATCAAGTGTTCTTTTTATTCTAAATTCGAGTTATTTAAAAAATTAAATTTGGTCAAGTTTATAAGGCTCTTTACTCCTATTTATTTTAATAATTAAATGTTGAAATTAGAAAGAGTTGCATTTAAAAACAGAGTGCGATCATTTGTATATAACAATCCATTATTTCTTGATCTAAGTTTTTTTGGTTTTTTTTCCTACATCTTGTATTTTAGACACGAGGAAGTACAGACGCAGCTGGAAATTCATAGAAATCACGTGCATTTATTCATGGCCTTGCACTTATTTTTGCCGACGAAATTCCAAACATGCATGCACGCACTGTATGCATTCCAGCGCAAGTTGTTTGCCTCATATTGGGGACTAATAAGTTGGGTAAAATTGATGACTCCTCTTAATTTGTTCAGAGCTGTTCCCAACTAAATTATTTAGATTAGTTTGATTCAAACTTTCTTTGGAATGGTTTTGTTTGGATGAGATTCGTTTTCTTATCAACTCAAACTAATCCCACTTATCCAAATCTTATTTTTGTTGTTTTTTTTTTTTTTTTTGAACTTTTTAAAACCATTTCTTGAAACATTTAAAAAAAAAATTATACTTTTTCTATGTTCAAACTAAAACTCACCTCATCATAAAAATAATAAATTAATATACAAAATTTATACTTTTTATTCATTTCCTTAAGTTTCGCAATTTATATACTGTACCACTGTGTACATATACCACTTACTATAATTAGTAAATTTTTTTGAGCCGACTGTATTTTTTCCATTTTTAGTAATATTTAGTGACGCGGTCAGTTTTTCTTTTTTTTCCGGCCGTGGTATATGCACATTCAAAACGTGGTGGTTGCACTTTTTTTTTTTCAAAAACTGAACGAGAGCGATCAGAACCAGAGTTTTTCGAATTGCGTTGCTTCTGAAATCATTCTGCAAGTATTGAAATTGTTAATAAAGGTATTGGATCAAAATATGATCATTGGTTTTTTTTTTTTATGTTCGTGATTGATGTTTTTGTTGTTTAATTGTTGTTCTTATAGTATGTTTTTGAGAATTATGATTTTCGATCGTTTGAAAATTGTTGTTCCATTCGTATGATTAATCTTTGTGATGTTGATATTTTGATCATTTTGTTCGAGGACGTTGTTGGTATGTATTTTTGAATATTGGGGCATAAATATGCACATTGCGGGATAGGATGTTATTTTTTTTTAGTTTTTATATGATGTAGCTGGACGTTGCGTAAGGTATAACTGGGACGTTTTTGGACGTTGCTTAATGCGATGTTGTTTGTGTTGTTTTGTTGTGATGTTTCTGGACGTTGCGTAAGTAATAAGTGGGACGTAGTGTGACGTTGCGCGATATGAGATTTTTTTCTAGTTTTTATGTGATTTTTATCTGGACGTTGCGTAAGTAATAATTTGGACGTGTTGGGACGTTGCGTAAGTAATAAGTGGGACGTTGCTTAAGTTGTTATAATTTTTTTTTTTCAGATATGGTATCAATGGACGATGAGTCGATGCTGTCTTTGATTGGTCAGAGAGTTGGTAGCGTAGATGAGGCATACGATTTGTATAAAAAATATGCTTTCGAATTGGGTTTTAGTATTAGGAAGCATAGGTCTCGTAGCAAGGAAGATGGGTTATATATTAGACAGTTTGTGTGTTCGAAGCTAGGTGAGAAGGATTATAAAAATAAGACTGAGAATGAGAGGATTTATTCTAAATTGGATGTTCGAACGAAATGTAAAGCGCTTGTTGAATTTAAGAGAATTGATGATGGTATTTGGGAGGTGCAGAAGCATTTCAGGAAACACAATCACGAGATGTGCTTTGAACATCAGAGACACTTATTGCGTTCTAGTAGAAATATGAATTCTTTATCAGTTGATTATTTGAAGAATTTGAAGGATTCTGGAGTTCGTGTTTCAGATGGTTACAGAGTGTTGTGCAAAGAGGTAATGGACTTTAAATAGTTTTCCTGTAGACGTAAGTGGACGTTGCGAGAGTATTATTACTGACGTTTCAGGACGTTGCGAGAGTAGTGTTACAGACGTTGTGGACGTTGTAGTTATAAATTTTATTTATTTATTTATTTATTTTGCAACAGGCTGGTGGACCATCTCAAATAGGTTTTACTTCACGAGATGTTTATAATCGTATGAAATTTGAGAAGAAAAAGACCATTGATGGTTGTGATGCAAATACACTTTTTGAGATATTGAAGAAAAGGTCTTGTGATGAACATGATTTCTATTTTGATTTTGAGCTGGACAGCGATTCATCATTGTGTAATTTGTTTTGGCGTGATGGACAAATGAAGGCAGACTACAAGATATTTGGAGATTTGGTTGTTCATGACACGACTTATAGGACAAACAAGTATGGTTTGATATGTGGACCATTTGTTGGGATGGACAATCACTGCAGTAATGTTATGTTTGGAATTGGTTTTATAAAGAATGAGAAGATTGAATCATTTAATTGGTTGTTTAAGACGTTTTTGAGGTCCATGGATGGTCAAGCACCGATTACTTTGATGACAGATCAAGCATTTTCGATGGCAGCAGCTATAAAGGATGTATTTCCATCAACTCGTCATCGGTTGTGTCTTTGGCATATAAGTGAGAACTTCCGGAAGAACTTACCTTCATTGCTTGATAACACAGGTTTTTTTAAATTTTTTCAACGCCTTCTTTACAGTGTGGTTACAAAGGAAGAGTTTCAGCATGTTTGGGACAGGTAAGGACGTTGCGGTAGTGTTTTATTGGACGTTGCAATATTGTTTTTACATACGTTGCGGTATTTGTTTTTGACGTTGCGGTATTTGTTTGCAGCATGGTTGCTGAATATGAATGTGGAAATATTAAGTGGTTGAATGATCTCTATGAGATTCGCGAGAAATGGTGTCCTGCATTTAACAAAGATTACTTTTCTGGAGGGGTTCTCTCATCTCAAAGGAGTGAGTCAACAAATCGTTCGATTTCAAGGCGTCTAAGCAAAACATCATCACTTTGCGATTTTTACCATCAGTTTGTAGATGTGGTGAATGACTGGAGGAATAACGAAAATGAAGAAGACTACAGGTGTCATCAAGGGAAGCCGAATTTGTTTGTTCCGAAACATTCGATGTTAATTCAAGCTTCTGAAGTTTACACAATTAATGCATATCGTAAGTTTGAGACTCAGTTTAAAGACATGACTTTATACAATTATGAAAAGGTTTGTGAAGATGACAGGTTAATTCAATATCATGTCTGGTGGGATGGAGAAGATATTTTTCAACATGTTGTGTTGTTTGATAAGTTGACTTATTGGATAGAATGCAGCTGCAAATATTTCAATGAAGTTGGGATATTATGCGGTCATTCACTTAGTGTTTTTAACCTGAATTGTGTTAAGGTATGAATTTTTATTGATTCAGTTTTTGTTTTTTTGTTTTTTTTTGGTGACGTTGTTAATGTGTTAATTGGACGTTGCGATTATGTTTTTTTTTAGTTCTATTGTATGATTTCTTTTATATTCTTGATCTGATTTCTATAGTCTGTTGATCTGATGTCTAGTATTCGCTGATCTGATGTCTATATAATTCTGATGTGATCTCCCTTGTTAAGTATGTTTTAGTTATATTGTATGATTTCTTTTATATTCTTGATCTGATATCTATAGTCTGTTGATCTGATGTCTAGTATTCGCTGATCTGATGTCTATATAATTCTGATGTGATCTCCCTTGTTAAGTATGTTTTAGTTATATTGTATGATTTCTTTTATATTCTTGATCTGATATCTATTATGGACGTTGATTATAAAATACCAGACGTTGTTGTTGTGAAACTTGTTTTGTTGATTAATTAATTTTTTTTTTGGTTATAGATACTACCCGATAGGTGTATATTGCAAAGGTGGACTAAGGGTGTGACATATGGCCGTCAGATTCAATTTCACAATTCACGTCCGAGAAATGAAGGAGATTATGTTTACTGTTCTGTTTGGAGGCATGCTGCTAGCAAGAAATATTTGAGATTGATCAATTATGTCAGTCTAGTTCTATTGCTCGTGAAATTATAGATGATAAATTCAAAGATCTTAGAGATTGCATTGCTGATTTAGCTGGTATTAGATTGGAAGGAGGAGGTGAAGATGTGGGTGATGATAATGATGGTACAGAAGGAGAAATTAGAGATCCGAAAGGAAAGAGACCAAAAGGTGTTCGAAATGTACGGCCAAAGAGTACAATGGAGAAAAAAAGGAATATTTCGAGAGGTAGGAAAAAGAAAAGGAACAGTTCAGAAGGTGTAGTCGAGTTATATGATTACAGGGATTGAGATGAATTTGTAGTTGTAATAAACATTTGATTTGGAAAATGAATGTTTATTGATTTTAATTTGAGATTTTGTAGACGTAATTGGACGTAGTAGGACGTAGTGGCATAATGAGTTGTGTTTTGATATTAGTTGTTACGTTTCTGCATGTTTGGTTACGTCCAAAAAAAAATATTCGCAACGTCCATAAGGAATTTTAAAATTTTATTTTGGTTGTGTAGATGCCTGGATTGAGACGTTGCGAAAGTTGTTTTTTGGATGTTGCAGAAGTTGTTCTGAGACGTTGTTGACTGAGCGAAGACGTTGTTGACATGCATGGATGTAGACGTTTTTAGACGTGGTGCTAGTTGTTTTTGACGTGGTTCTAGTGTTATTAGACGTGGTGGACTGTATTTGTGAAAAAAATCAGCTTAAATTCACATGCATGGATGTAGACGTTTCTGGACGTGGTTTTAGTTGTTTTTGACGTTGTGCTAGTTTTAGTGATTCTGGTATTGATTTTTGTCAATTTTGAATGTGAATGTCTCACCACGTCAAACAACGTCTTTCAACGTCCCCTAAACAACTATCGCAACGTTTGATATGAAAAGAGAAACATTTCTTATTTTATTGAAACACAAACGTAGTACTACGTTTTTCGGACGTTGTAGAATTGAACTATAAGTAAAGATAATGATATTAAAAGAAAACTAGAGATTATAATAAAAATTATAATTTATTGTCCAATAATTTTTTAATTGCTACCTACGCTTGAGGATGGTTCAAGAGTAGGATTTTGTACATGTATTCGTCTGTCATTGTTAATGTCAAGAAGAACGCTAGAGGTGTCATCAAGATACCCAGGAAGTGACACCATTTCATCATCATTGTGGTATATCTCCCCCTCCATTAAACACAGGTCCATGACTAGGCTGGGGTAAAGGATACTCCGAGTCCATCTGGTGCCAACGTCTTCTAAGTAGTATTTGATGATGTTGCCCCAATTTATTCTTTTTCTTGCCATCGTGGCAATTAACAGTTGCAACCCGAAAGACTTGGAGACTTGTCCTGCAGCGACATTGAAACGTAGGAAGGTGTACAATGTTATTGCAAAACGGTTCAGATCTTCCAATCTGATCGTCCAAAAATCATCTGGGACGTTAACGTTTTGCTTTAATATTGCTCTCACTTCTTCTTTGGTCGGCATACTTCTTCGGATAGCCTCATGTGTTAGTGCATCCAGACCTGGGTTCCTCCAGGACAAGTGCGAGTTTATTGCTCTTGTTGATATGCTAACTCTACAACCCCTCACTTTCAGTACATTCAATGATTTTTTGTTGAGGAGGGCATCATAGAACTCTAGCACCAACGATATGTTAACGAAATGGCGGTTCATTGGCACCAATCCTGACATTTCATTATTGTCGAGAAATACCTTCAGTTCTGAATTATTTTCAACACTGAACATATGCTTCATCGGCATATGGCCAAGCGGAAGGGGCAGTAGTGGTGGCGGCATTTGTTGTTGTGTTTCTTGGTTTTCTTCAAAGATATTCAAGTCACGAATAATGTAACGAAGGGCCATTGATGAAATTTGTGAGAAGTATTTGAGATTTGTGGCTTGGTCTTTTTGGAAGGGAAGAAGAAAAACAGAGGAAATATTGGTTTTGGAAGTTGTATTGACGTTGCAAGACGTGGTTCTTGTTTATAGTATAACTTTTGAAAGAGTTTATATTGAACGTACGTGGTTGGTTTGGCAATAAATATGAATGTAGTTGAAACTATTAATAAGTAAGTGGTTGAGGAAATTGAATGAAGTGATGGAGTGTTAACAAACTATTAATAAGTAAGTGGCTGGATGTTGTACGGTTATTGTTAACAAATATTATATAATTTAAGTTTTGATTTTTCTTCATATGTCCGCCACGTCCAGTAACGTCTTAAAAAACAACTATCGCAACGTCGGAATGAAATGATTTTGCTTGGACGTTGTTTGGACGTTGCAAGACGTGGTTCTTGTTTATAGTATAACTTTTGAAAGAGTTTATATTGAACGTACGTGGTTGGTTTGGCAATAAATATGAATGTAGTTGAAACTATTAATAAGTAAGTGGTTGAGGAAATTGAATGAAGCGATGGAGTGTTGATTGGTTTTCAGAAGTGGCAGGACTTTGTACGGTTATTGTTAACAAATATTATATAATTTAAGTTTTTGATTTTTATTGATATGTCCGCCACGTCCAGTAACGTCTTAAAAAACAACTATCGCAACGTCGGAATGAAGTGATTTTGCTAGGACGTTGTATGGAGTGTTGATTAAATATAGTGGAAAGTATTCATAAATTATATATAGTGGAAAGTATATACAAATATACAAAGAAACCTATTTATTTTTTATTTTCGGGGATTCTGCCTTTGTTGTTTCTTTTGAGGTTGTTTTTTCTGATTTGGATTTGCAATCTCTGGATCTGAATCAGGCAAATCATATTCTTCTCTTTCGCTTTCTTTTTTCCCAGTTGGCATTGGCAATGACTCCTGTGCCATGGTTGATAAAAGATGATAATTCGTCTGGTAGTAGTCCAATGCTTTTTGCTTGATCTCATCTTTTATCATGTTCGATGGAGACATCAGGATGTTGTATGAATACTTGGCTCGCAACCTGATGAATACGCTTTTGTCATTGGCCTTCTTACTTTGGATGAGAAGATTGTCATAATTGAAATCCAAATCACCTTCATACATCTCCATGTGCCTGATGGTAAACACAAAATAGTGGAAGTTATTTTGCAAAATAGCAGTTTAACAATAATAAGCAATACCAATGACCCGCAACGTCTAGTTAATACCCACCACATCTACCTACGTCGAACAAATGAACTATCGCAACGTCCGACAGCAAACAGAAACAGCAATTATTAACTAAATCAAAAAGTGTATCTACGTCACATAAACAAGTAATTCAACAAGTAGGAAGAGAATTAATATTACCTTATTGTGTATATTTCGCAATCGCATTTGTTATTTTGATCTTTCCAAGGCAGATCCGCATATTCTAATAAATTAGTCTTCATGTATTTGAATTCTGGATATTGGCCTTTTTTCTCCTCATCCATTATGGTTGCAAACATTGTTAGGACCTCATGATGCAATCGATTTTGAATTGGTCCTAAGTTGTCGAGAACTTTTGCATATGCATCCGTGATATTAATGGCCAGGGTGGTGAAGTGTCCACCGTCGATGATTGGGAAATAAACCTTGTAGTGATTGAAAAAAATAAATTATAAAATAGAATTTGATATGTGTACTTAATGAATGATATAGTAATGTACTTACAAACTCGAAAACGAAATATTCCAAGCTATGGTGGAATCGAGCAAGTTCTTCCTGCATCCAATCACGAAAGCATTTTTTTTGTGCATTTTCACCATCTTGTTGTAAGCTTTGTTTGTAACTCGTGAAAATTAACTGCATCAAATTAATACACAACGTCAGTTAAAGTTTTTATCTCAAACAGAAAAAAGGTCAATGATACTTCTATCCCAAACATAAACAGTTAACAAGTCGCAACGTCCAGTTAATACCCACCACGTCCCACAACGTCCAAAAAATAAACAATCGCAACGTTCAGTTACAAACTCACCACGTCCCACAACGTCAAAAAAATAAACTATCGCAACGTCCACTATAATACCTACCACGTCCAACTACGTCCAAAAATTAACTATCGCAACGTTCGACAAGCAAATATAAATACAAACAGTTGTTATTTATTGCAAATATAAATGGTCTTACCGAAAATCTGGTTGTAAAGAAAAACCGTTTTAACCCAGTTTTGTCTTTTAGCTTGCCAGGAAGACATCTTATGTAGTTTTCGTGGGCGCACCATGCATTTATCATTTCCGTACTAACCCATTTATTTGCTGACATGGTGTGGAAGTCTAGCCTAGTCAAGACCGTTCTTCCAAAGCTATGGAGTGTTTCACTGCATTTGTTGGATCATAAGTTAGTAAGAATAAATAATTAATTTTGTTGGATGATAATGTTTTGGATGTACTTACTGTTTGTGGTGAGTCTTATCCCTTTTCCTATCCTTAATAAGGAATGCGAAACTGATCATCAATTCCTCTTTCTTGGAAAGCTTTACATCCAGCATCTGCTTCTTTTGCGACTTGATGTAACAGTAAAATGGACTCCTCAGTGCCAATGGAAGCTTGATCTGGCGATGCTTTGGGTTTGGAATTGGATTTTCATCAAGTCTTTCCAGAGGATTGTCTTCCTCGTCTATGATGATTCTGTAGAGAAATAATGAAAATGTATCTGTCAGTAATAATATTATAGACATCATATCAGGGAATACTAGACATCAGATCAACAGACTATAGATATCAGATCAAGAATATAAAATAAATCATACAATAGAACTAAAACATACTTAATAAGTGAGATCACATCAGGATTATATAGACATCAGATCAACGAATACTTGATATCAGATCAACAGACTATAGATATCAGATCAAGAATATAATAGAAATCATACAACAGACTACAAAATGAATGAATTATAGTATTACTTACTGTCTGATTTCTTCCAGTTTTTGAGCATGTGGATCAGCCTGTATCTGCTGAGAAGCATCATACTCCTTTTGTAGATTCCTTGGCCTTGGCTCATGCTGCTGCTGTGACAATTCTATGCTGAGGTCGAAGCTTGGTGGTAGGATTTCTTTAATTTCTTTAAGCTTCTTGTGTGTATCTTGTTGTCCTTTTTCTATCTTATCAACCTGACTGAGAAGTGCAGCAATGTCTTCTTTATCAATCTGACTTTGTGGTGTGACAAATGCAGCAAACTTCTTGTCGATCTCTTCTTGGACAATCTTATCCACTTGACTCAAAAGTTCAGCAGGATACTGAGTTGTTTCAATCTTATTGTTGAGTTCTTCTTGTTGTTTCTGTAACATCATTTGAACTTGACTCAACATTGGTTCAAAGTCAGTGTGAGGTTTACTTGGTACAACAACAGCAGCATCCTTTTGTGTAGCATCAATCTTCTTGTTGAGTTCTTCTTGTTGTTTCTGGAACATCCTTTGAACTTGACTCAACATTGGTTCAAAGTCGGTGGGAGGTTGACTTGGTACAACAGCAGCAGCATCTTCATCTTGTAGTATTTCTTTTATGACATTGTTGAAGAGATTTTCCATTTTTTTCAATGTCACTTCAAGTATCCTCAATGCTGGATTATCTTGTATTTCCTTTGTATCTTCTACAAGATTTATGAGGTTGGTGTATTCCTTGACTAATCGAGCCATTCCTTGATTAAGTCTTCTGATTTTGGCTTCATTGGAATTATCAACAGGCTGTACACAATAAAAAAGGTACATTAGAGGAGTTAATAATAAACGCAACGTCTTGTTACACACACGCAACGTCCTGTTACGTCTAACGCAACGTCCTGTTACGTCTAATGCAACGTCCAATAACAAAGCCACAACGTCCAGTTACGTCCAGTTAATGTATAAGAGAAATAGTAATTTTGGATTTCGAATTTTACCTGATCTTGCTTCTCTGGTATTTCTTCATGTCTTATGTCAGCATTATCATCATCATCATCAATGTCGTAATCAACATCATGAGGCCCATGCTTTTAAAAATAAAAATAGAAACATATACATGTGTAAGTTAATGTCCACAACGTTCAGTATAATATGCACAACGTCCTTCAACGTCTATAACAAATAATGCTTTTGTTTTTGAAAATGTAAATATTACCTGATGTTGATTTTCTGGGATTTGATCGTCTTGTGGGATGTGATCATCTTCTATCTGGTTTTTCATCTCATCCCTTGTCAATATTCTTCCCCTTCCAAATCCTCCCAATGTTGTCTCTTTTGCCTCTCTTCTTGTATACTTTTCATAATCCCAATGTGAAAGTAGAGAGACGTTTCTTGGACGTATGGGTTGTTGGATCGTGTCAAGTGTTGAGAGGGGGGGGTGAATCAACACTTTATCAATTTTTCTTTCAACTAAAGAATTCCCTCTCAAATGTTAGCTCAGTTAGAGCTTATTGTTGAACTCACGTTCTTGGCTTAGATGGACTCACTCAAGGAGGGTTCACTTACACAACCATGACACTCCTGTTCAAGCTTACAGTTTGAGAACACCACACCAGTCAAGACACACTCAAAGCAGTAAATGTGCACGGGGGATTTTTACGTGGTTCGATCAAATGATCTACATCCACGGACAGATTCACTCCTGTCAATCTTCACTATCACGGAATCATTCAGCTCTGGCCTCACTGACCGTAAGCAACATAAACAAGAGCTCACTGCTCAACACATTGAGGTTCACTACCTCTACAAGTTCATCAACTAAAACAACAACATATAAATCTCTGTTGTGCTGCCTTTTCTACACAAATATCTTTCAAAATCACTTAATGAAAGACGTTTGATAGTGTTCTAGGCTTACCACCTGAAGCTGCAACCTCAGAGTCAGTTCTCCCGATTCTGCTCCTCCTCAGCTTCTTCTTCTCCTTGACTTCTGCTTCTCCAAAGCTTCAGCTTCTCCTTGTGCAGCTGACTGTTTCTTTCTCTCTTGTGTTTCTCATATCATCTTTTTGCAGCTCTCACTCTTTTTCTTCTCCCTTTTCTCGGTTTCGTTCGGTTCAGCATCCATCTTGCCTGTTGCTCATCTCTCTCTCTATTTCTTCTCGTGCCTGCCCCTTTTTTTCGGGTTTATCCTCCGTTCTGCAGTTGTTGTACCTACCACCCTACTCATATGCCCGTTTTTTTTTTTTTATTATCTTCCGCACTCTATCTTCTTTTTCCCAGAAGAAAAACTGTGCCCTACCGTGCAGTGTGTCAGCCCATCATACACGAAAGGCGGCTCAAGATTCAAATAATCCATTTTCAACCTTTTTAAGTTGCAACTTGCTTGCCATGTCATATTGTTGACTGTACTCCTTCATACTTCTCGAGTAGCTTGTCTTAGATATTTTGAAACAACAGAAGTGATCTGATCTTAGCTTATAGCTGATCTGATGTGCGCGGCATTTGATCTGATGTCGCGCTTCGGTTGATCTGATGTTAGCTTGCAGTTGATCTGATGTTAGCCTTCGGTTGATCTGATGTTAGCTTGCAGTTGATCTGATGTTAGCTTGCAGTTGATCTGATGTTAGCCTTCGGTTGATCTGATGTTAGCTTGCAGTTGATCTGATGTTAGCCTTCGGTTGATCTGATGTTAGCTTGCAGTTGATCTGATGTTAGCCTTCGGTTGATCTGATGTTAGCTTCATGTCACAACGTTCTGTCCAGCAACTCAGAACCATCCATGTAGCTCCTGCAGTTCTTCTGATCGGGCACTGCTTGATTCTTTTGTATTTCTGCTCGCTCACAGGATTGCTAGATACTTCAACATGATGCTCCTGCGTCTTCTGAATCTTTGAGAGACTTTTAGAGTCGTGCGTTTGAGGTGTGATTCACTAGCCGTCCTTGACTTCAGCTTCTTAGGTGTCTGCTCTAGCTCTCCAGCCTTGAGTTGTTCTCTTCTGCTGCAAATATGTTTTGTTGCTGACTTGCCTTGCTTCTGTGAAACCAAGCTGCTGAGCAATCCCTTGAGAATTTGATCTGATCTTTACTTCCGTTGATCTGATCTGTGCTGCATGTGATCTGATGTGTGCATCCTTTGATCTGATGCGCACTGCATTTGATCTGATCTTCACTTCCTTTGATCTGATACGCACTGCCTTTGATCTGATCTGTGTGGCCTTTGATCTGATACGCACTGCCTTTGATCTGATCTGTGTGGCCTTTGATCTGATATGCCAACAGTACACTTCCTTCTCATTTTGGCACTTCAGTTTATTCATCGGCTTCTTGCTGAGATTTTGTCCAGATAAAATGCTTTCAAACCTCATGAACTCAGTCCATTATTGCCTTAGTAATTCACAGATTTGTCACAATGTGGTTGCAACAATTACAACAAAACATTGGACTTTAACAAAGGCTAAGAAAGCTTCATTGTAGCAGCTTATGACATCCTTACTGATTCAGCTCCATTGTAGCAGCTTCATTGTAGCGGCTCCAATGGCTCAACAATCTCCCCCTTTGGAATTGTTGGCAACCACATTTGCAGCCAATCAGTCAACTCAGTGCTAAGCTCCCCCTGAGCCTTATTCTTCTTCATAGTAAGCTCCCCCTGAGCCTTATTCTTCTTCATAGTAAGCTCCCCCTGCATAGAGCTTTTTCCAACGTCCCTCTCTCCCAAGGATAATACTGCTGCGTCTGGCCGGCTGCTGCGGCTATCTCTCCCCCTTTGACAACCAATTTCAAAGGGATTTGGGGATGCTCAACTGATTCAGCATGAGAAGGAGGACTGCACTCCCATTTGCATCCTCAAAGTTTCAAATATCTCGGCTGGAAGAGGCTTTGTCATTACATCAGCTATTTGTTTAGCTGTGGGAACATACTCTAGCATAATTTCTCCTTTCTCAACCTTGTCCTTTATGAAGTGATACTTGATTTCTATATGTTTGGCTCTCGAGTGCTGCACTGAATTCTTTGACAAATCAATGGCACTTTTGTTGTCACAAAGAATTATCAGTGGCAGGGGAACTTCTTCTTTAAGATTTTGCAGTTCAGATCTCATCCATATAGCTTGAGTGCATGCCTTGGTTGCTGCTATGTACTCGGCTTCAGCAGTGCTTAAGGCTATACTTTCTTGCTTCTTGCTTAACCAGCTCACACATCTATTACCAAGAAAGAATACTCCTCCTGAAGTGGATCTCCTGTCATCAACATTTCCTGCCCAATCAGCATCAGTGAAGCTTCTTAATCCCAAGCTTCATTTCCTTGCATACCACAGACCATAATCTACTGTCCCTTGCAAGTATCTTAGCACCCTCTTTAGTGCAATCATATGAGAACTCTTTGGATTTGCCTGGTATCTAGCAGCTTGGCAGACAGCAAAGGTAATATCAGGCCTTGTTGCTGTTAAGTACAATAAGCTTCCTATCATGCTTCTGTATAGACTTTGATCAGCTTCAGCTCCTTCTTCATCCTTGCTCAGCTTGCAGTTAGTTGCCATGGGTGTAGACATTGGCTTAGCATCAGTCATACCAAATTTCTTCAGCACTTCTTTGGTATACTTGGTTTGAGAGATAAAAATTCCAGTTGCTTTTTGATGAATCTGTAGTCCAAGGAAAAATGATAGCTCTCCTATCATGGACATTTCAAACTCTTCTTGCATCTTTCTAGCAAATTCATGGCACAGCTGCTCCTTATCTCCTCCAAATATTATGTCATCAACATAGACTATGGCTATTAACTGTCCACCCTTTCCATCAAGGACATATAGATTGCTATTTATGCAACTTTTTCTGAAATTCAGATTCTTCAGGTAACTGTCCAGCCTTGAGTACCATGCTCTTGGGGCTTGTTTTAATCCATACAGTGCCTTTTTGAGCTTGCACACCTTGTTTCCATCTTCACAAACTAGAAAACCATCCGGTTGCTCAATGTATACTTCTTCTTCCAGATTTCCATTCAAGAAGGCAGATTTAACATCCATTTGGAAGACCTTGTAACTCCTTGCTGAAGCCACTGCCAAAAACATTCTTATGGCTTCAAGCCTTGCTACTGGGGCAAAGGTTTCATCCACATCAACTCCTTCAATTTGAGAGTATCCTTTGCACACAAGCCTTGCCTTATTCTTTACAACCTTTCCTTCCTCATTCAACTTGTTCCTGAACACCCATTTTGTGCCTATCACATTTTTGTTTTCTGGCCTATCCACGAGCTCCCAAGTTTGGTTTTTCTCAATTTGGTCCAGCTCTTCATTCATGGCTTGCAGCCATGACTGGTCCTCCAGGGCTTCCTCTATTGACCTTGGCTCAACTTGAGACAGTAGGGCAGTTGCAACCATACTTTTCAGTTGCCTTCTTGTTCTTACTGGAGCTTTGGGGTCTCCAATGATAGGCATCTTGTCAATTCTCTTGTTGTACTTTCTTTTTGCTATTTCCAGGCCTTCTGTAACTTCTGTCTCTGATCCTTCTGCATCAGTCTCCTCAGTAGCTGATTTCAGCTCCAGGTCTGCCTCATCTTGGCTCTCTAAGTCATCTAAGTGATCCAGAAAATTTTCAGGATCAGTGGCTTTCATCTTGACTTCCTCAACCACTTTCACATCATAGCTTTCCATAATCTTATCCAGCCTCTTGTTATAAACCTTGTAAGCCTTGCTCTTATTTGAGTAACCAAGGAAAATGCCCTCATCAGCCCTCTCTTCAAATTTTCCAAGGCTTTGCTCCTTGTTCTTGATGAAGCATTTGCTGCCAAAAACTCTAAAGTACTTCACATTTGGCTTGTGACCATACCAAAGTTCATATGGTGTCTTTTCAGTGTTTGGCCTCAACATGGTTCTATTTTGTACATGCACAGCTGCCATTGTGGCTTCCTTCCAGAAGTGCTTTGGAGTATTGTGCTCCAACAGCATGGTTCTTGCCATCTCAATCACACTTCTATTTTTCCTCTCTACAACTCCATTTTGCTGGGGAGTGTGAGGACTTGAGACTTGATGTTTGATTCCCATTTCCTCCAAGTATTCTTCAAATTCCTGCGAGGTAAACTCTCCTCCATTATCTGATCTCAAAACTTTGATCTTCCTTCCATGCTGGTTTTCTGCCAGTTTTTGAAATCTTTTGAAACAGTTGAAGGCTTCACTCTTTTGCTTCATGTGCATGATGCACATCATCCTAGTGAAGTCATCCACAAAAAGAATGAAATACATCTCTTTACCTGTACCTTTTCTTTTCATTGGTCCACATACATCAGTGTGAACTAGCTCCAATGGCTTAGAGGTTCTATGCTCCTTGGACTTGTGAGAAAGCTTTGCAAATTTCCCTTTTTGGCATGAGTCACAAGTGCTGTTGTCCCTCTTTAGTACAGGGAGGTTTAACACTGCATTGCACTTCACCAGGCTTCTCATGCTCTTTTGATTTAAATGTCCAAGCCTGCAATGCCAAAGCGTATTTTCATCCATTTTGCTTAGCATGCACAACTTTTCCTTCACATCTATGAGGTATAAATCCTTGTTGTCTCTTATTCCTTTGGCCATGATTTCTCCAGTCTTGCAGTCTTTGATGAAACAGCCATTTTTTGAGAAGTCTACTTTGAAACCATTGTCACACAGTTGTCTTACACTCAGCAAGTTGTACTTCAGCCCTTCTACAAACAGCACCTCCTTAGATTTGAACTTTTCTGATCCAATGGTGGCTTCTCCAACAGCCTTGATCTTTAACCCACTCTTATCTGCAAACTTGACAAACCCTCTTTCAACTTCTTTTGTGTTTCTCAGTAGAGTTTTGTCACCAGTCATATGGCTTGTGCACCCACTGTCAATGATCCATTGGGCTTCCTTAGCTTTTGTTTTCAGTGCAACTTCAGCAATGCAAGCTTCTTCAAATCTGTGTTTCTTCCTCCAAATTTTTTCCGCTGCTGGTATGCCTTGCTGTTCATTCAATCTCTGATTGCTCCTGCTGCAGCTCCAGTGATCATTCTCTTCTAACCCTTCAAAAATTTGAAATCTGTTTCTCAGATTAAGTGGCTGCATTAGAGACTGATTTCTTCTTGCGTAATCTGCTTGGTTTCTTCTTGTTCCTGCTGCAAAGTTTCTTCTATTTGTAGCTTGTTGCAGTGGCTGGGCTCTCCTGCTATTCACTTCTTCCGACCACTTGCTTCTCTTATTTGGCAATCTGCATCTGCACCAGACATTCAATTTCTGATACACTTCTCCAGGTTGTATGATATGGCCTTTTCTGATTTCAGCTTCAGGGATCCTTCTTGAAGTACTTAGGCTTCTTTGATGATAATACTCTTTTCTATTCCATCCTCTTGACTGCATTGTTCTTCCTCCAAATCTCCAGAATACCTTCCTCCAGCAATTTGCTGCATAGTGACCTGATTCTCCACAGGTGAAACATACTCCAGCAATCAGCCTTCTACTTTTGAGCAGGCTTCTTTGATACATAGATTGCCTCCCCCTCAGCTCGTGCAGTCTTTCATTTTGCTCAGTAGACTTTCTTGATCCATTAAAAATTTCCATCTTCTTAGAATCAACAAAACTAGTTCCTGCCTCTACACCAGCAACACAAATTGAACCTTCTTTGACAAAGGTAACAGTCTTCTTGGTTGTTGCAGCTGGTTGTCCTTCTGATTTTTTATCTCCTTCATAACCAAGACCTTTCTTCCCTTCTGAATGAGATCTCTGCTTGCTGAGGCACTCATCTAACTTCCTTGTGGCTTCTTCAGTTTTTGCAGCCACTTCTTTGCTCCTTGAGGATTCACCAGGCTCAGTTTTGCTTGACTGAAGCTCCAGCTTTCCTTTCAATTTTGATTCTACAGTAGTTCCATCAGTCATTTCTTCAGCTTTGATCACAGTTTGTTGAGACAGCAGATCTTCTATCTTTCTTATTGCATCCTCTAGTTCGGCAGTGGTGGCATCTAGCTTTTCTACCAAGGTTTCACATGTCTTTTGAAGTTCCATCTTTTCTCTTGTACAATTTTTGTGAACCTCAGCTTCATTTTGCATGAGAATCAGTTCCTGCTCCAATTCAGTTACTCTATTCTCCAGTATTGAGTTTTCTTCTTGACTGCTCAAGATGACCTTTTCCATCTCCTTCATTGTCTTCATTGTCTTCTTGTGCAATCTCTTCTGCTCCTCTATCTTGTTGTATGCAAACTCCAGTTCTTCCTCTAGATCCACTTCTTCAGCATCAGCTGATTGGTTCTCTAGTTCAGCATCCTCCTTTAATGAAACAGTTGAAGATTTCATCACCATGAGAGTCTCCTCTTCAGCTTCAGACTCATCTTCACTGTCTGAGACATCAGTCTCTTCATCCTCCTCAGAGCTATCATTCTTCTTCTTGCTCAGGTAGCTCCGTTTTCTGTAAGCTTTCCCTTTTCTTGATTTGAAGCTCATCTTCTTCTTTCCTTTCTGCTCAGGCCACCTGTCTGATGGCTTGTCAGCTTCCTCATCTTCTGTTCTCTTGTTCTTCATGAAGCACTTGCTTGCAAAGTGGCCTATTTTGCCACAATTGAAGCATTTTAAGGGCAACTTTCCCTTGTACTTTCCAGTCTGGCCTCTGAAACTCCTTGAAATCAGCACCATCATTCTTTCAAGATCACTGTCTGCTGCTTCATCTTCACTGCTTTCCTCCTTTAGCTTCCTTGAGTGTTTTGTTTTAAATGCTATCTCCTTGACTGCCTTTGACGTCTCCTCCTTTGAATTTGAAATCCTCATTTCATATGCTACAAGGGTGCTTTGTAGCTCATCTAATGTCACTTTATCTAGGTCCCTCTCCTCTATAGCAGAGACCTTAGAATCATATCTTGCTGGTAGGGATCTAAGAACCTTTTTAACTATATTGGAATCTCCAACACTCTCACCCAAACCCCTCATTGAGCTAACTAATTCAACAACTCTGTTTAGAAAGTCCTCAATGTTTTCACCTTCTCCCATCTTAAGACCTTCAAACTTACTTCTAAGAACCTGCAATTTTGCCTCCTTAACCTTGATGTCTCCCTCATGAATATTAATCAGTTTAATCCATATTTCATGAGCAGTAACACAGTCTATAACTTTAAAGTTCTCTTTTTCCGACAGAGCTGCATATAGAGCATTCCTTGCCTTTCCATCAGCTTCTAAGTTTTTAATTTCTGCAGCTGTAGGATTCTCCTCATCTACGGTTGGTGTAAATCCATGCAAGACTACTCTTTGTACTTGTAGGCCTTGTGCTAAGAGATAAGCACTCATTCTCTTTTTCCATAACTGGAAATTTTGGCCACCGAAATAAGGAACTCCCTTAACAGTCGTTGCTTGATTCTCCATTTCTACTGCTGGTTCTAAGTTTCAACAATCACTTGACAAAAGCGAACCTTGCTCTGATACCAATTGTTGGATCGTGTCAAGTGTTGAGAGGGGGGGGGTGAATCAACACTTTATCAATTTTTCTTTCAACTAAAGAATTCCCTCTCAAATGTTAGCTCAGTTAGAGCTTATTGTTGAACTCACGTTCTTGGCTTAGATGGACTCACTCAAGGAGGGTTCACTTACACAACCATGACACTCCTGTTCAAGCTTACAGTTTGAGAACACCACACCAGTCAAGACACACTCAAAGCAGTAAATGTGCACGGGGGATTTTTACGTGGTTCGATCAAATGATCTACATCCACGGACAGATTCACTCCTGTCAATCTTCACTATCACGGAATCATTCAGCTCTGGCCTCACTGACCGTAAGCAACATAAACAAGAGCTCACTGCTCAACACATTGAGGTTCACTACCTCTACAAGTTCATCAACTAAAACAACAACATATAAATCTCTGTTGTGCTGCCTTTTCTACACAAATATCTTTCAAAATCACTTAATGAAAGACGTTTGATAGTGTTCTAGGCTTACCACCTGAAGCTGCAACCTCAGAGTCAGTTCTCCCGATTCTGCTCCTCCTCAGCTTCTTCTTCTCCTTGACTTCTGCTTCTCCAAAGCTTCAGCTTCTCCTTGTGCAGCTGACTGTTTCTTTCTCTCTTGTGTTTCTCATATCATCTTTTTGCAGCTCTCACTCTTTTTCTTCTCCCTTTTCTCGGTTTCGTTCGGTTCAGCATCCATCTTGCCTGTTGCTCATCTCTCTCTCTATTTCTTCTCGTGCCTGCCCCTTTTTTTCGGGTTTATCCTCCGTTCTGCAGTTGTTGTACCTACCACCCTACTCATATGCCCGTTTTTTTTTTTTTATTATCTTCCGCACTCTATCTTCTTTTTCCCAGAAGAAAAACTGTGCCCTACCGTGCAGTGTGTCAGCCCATCATACACGAAAGGCGGCTCAAGATTCAAATAATCCATTTTCAACCTTTTTAAGTTGCAACTTGCTTGCCATGTCATATTGTTGACTGTACTCCTTCATACTTCTCGAGTAGCTTGTCTTAGATATTTTGAAACAGCAGAAGTGATCTGATCTTAGCTTATAGCTGATCTGATGTGCGCGGCATTTGATCTGATGTCGCGCTTCGGTTGATCTGATGTTAGCTTGCAGTTGATCTGATGTTAGCCTTCGGTTGATCTGATGTTAGCTTGCAGTTGATCTGATGTTAGCTTGCAGTTGATCTGATGTTAGCCTTCGGTTGATCTGATGTTAGCTTGCAGTTGATCTGATGTTAGCCTTCGGTTGATCTGATGTTAGCTTGCAGTTGATCTGATGTTAGCCTTCGGTTGATCTGATGTTAGCTTCATGTCACAACGTTCTGTCCAGCAACTCAGAACCATCCATGTAGCTCCTGCAGTTCTTCTGATCGGGCACTGCTTGATTCTTTTGTATTTCTGCTCGCTCACAGGATTGCTAGATACTTCAACATGATGCTCCTGCGTCTTCTGAATCTTTGAGAGACTTTTAGAGTCGTGCGTTTGAGGTGTGATTCACTAGCCGTCCTTGACTTCAGCTTCTTAGGTGTCTGCTCTAGCTCTCCAGCCTTGAGTTGTTCTCTTCTGCTGCAAATATGTTTTGTTGCTGACTTGCCTTGCTTCTGTGAAACCAAGCTGCTGAGCAAGCCCTTGAGAATTTGATCTGATCTTTACTTCCGTTGATCTGATCTGTGCTGCATGTGATCTGATGTGTGCATCCTTTGATCTGATGCGCACTGCATTTGATCTGATCTTCACTTCCTTTGATCTGATACGCACTGCCTTTGATCTGATCTGTGTGGCCTTTGATCTGATACGCACTGCCTTTGATCTGATCTGTGTGGCCTTTGATCTGATATGCCAACAGTACACTTCCTTCTCATTTTGGCACTTCAGTTTATTCATCGGCTTCTTGCTGAGATTTTGTCCAGATAAAATGCTTTCAAACCTCATGAACTCAGTCCATTATTGCCTTAGTAATTCACAGATTTGTCACAATGTGGTTGCAACAATTACAACAAAACATTGGACTTTAACAAAGGCTAAGAAAGCTTCATTGTAGCAGCTTATGACATCCTTACTGATTCAGCTCCATTGTAGCAGCTTCATTGTAGCGGCTCCAATGGCTCAACATGGGTTCACCAGGAATTTTGACTATGTCCAGATACAGTAACTTGAAAAAAAATGAAAGAATAAATGGTAGTTACGTCTGATGAAAATGAAGTGCACAACGGTTGATAAAGTAGATTGGAAGTACTTACCATAATGAAGGGGAGCGATCCTTTAAAGATTACTCTTTGATTTGTGTCATTCCAATGTTTGACAGATTGTATCAAGCCTCTGATGGTGAACTCGCACCAGTTCATGTTTATGATGTTATCTACATATTTGACACTCTATAGTAGTGATTGTCGGCAACTTAAATCCGTGTAAGCCCAAAGGAGAGTTGTTGCCATGTAGATTGTGAAGTCAATTTTGAAGTCATCATCAGCATACTCTTTGTGTTGCTTGATATAATCTGCCATTTGCGTTGTTGTTGGTTTTCTTTGAGTCCCGTCATTGCTAACGGATCCTGGATGTCTGGAATGGAATTTTTCCATTTCTGTCTTGTATTCGTCAGAGTACAGATCAGAAGTGGTGTATTCTTCAATCTTAATACCACCACGTGGTATTCCAAACACATGCCTGACATCTTCTTCTTCAATATCAATGCTACCACTGTTCAACTGGATTTTGCACCTGTTGTTTGAGATTGTGAAAGATTGCAACAGATGTTCTCCTAATCCACATGGCAGTTGATTTAAGTTGATATCAAGCAACGATCCAAATCCAATATCTCTCACTGCTTGTTTTTGCTGCTCAGTCAAATGTCTTACAAGCTTGTACAATGCAGCAATGCTGGTCCTTGTTTGGAATTTGGTCCTTTTAGGAGATGTTTTTTGTTCATTTTTTTGACTGACTGTGATGGAAATAAATGGAAAAAATTAGTCACGTACAAAATATATTTCGCAACGTCTATTATAATACATACTACGTCCCGTTACGTCCATAAAATAACTACCGCAACGTCCTAAAAGAACATGTTGATATGATAATAGAAAATATGAAATTAAAAAGATCATAAAGTATTCATACCTAATTGAAGTCTTGGTCTTTTTGTAGGTTTTTCTGCTACAGGTTGCTTTTTTGTTTGTGTTTTTTTGGGTTTAGCAGCCTGTTTCTTTTTTTGTTGTGGTTCATCTTCTTCTGTTTCTGATTCGTCTCTAAGTCTTTTTGGTTTATGTTTTGTTTGTGGTTTTTGTGCAACAGGTTTTTTTGTTGTTGATGGTTTTTTGGTGTTGGACTGGTGAGCTTGGGTTTTTGTTGTTTTCTGCTTTTGCTGTTGAGTTTTTTGAGGGTTGAGGATGTGTTTTGTTACTGCATCAACAAGGGAATCCAGTTTTTTTGCAGAAATATGAGGGCTGGAATTTCTTTTTTTGAGTATGTATTGTTTTAATGGAATTTGGGAGTCATCTTCACTTGGTGCGGCAGCATTAGATTTACTTGGTGTTGGTGATGGTGTGGAATCTGTGACGAAATCATCATCTGTATTTGGTATTGATCTTTTTGCGGATTCTTTGTAGCTAACCATCCTGCAATGAACTAGGGAAATAATTATCAGAAACAAAAACACAAAATTGGTAACATTATGATTACAACGTCCATTTACGTCTGAAAAAAAGACTACAGCAACGTCCAACAAGAAAGACCAAAAATTTATTATTTTTTCATAAATACAAAACACAAAACATATTTTTGGTCACCAAATTTCTATAACATAACTACAACAAACACAATGTTACTTTTATTAAACTAAACAAACAGCAAAGTCACCGCAACGTCCAGTTACATACCCACCACGTCTATCAACGTCCCAAAAAATACTACCGCAACGTCCATTAGGAAACACACAAAAAAAATGTTATTTCCTCCAATTCAAAAACCAAACAGATTTTTAATGATCTTTTTCATATAAAATATATCACAATGTCAAATTTGAAATAAAAACAATTCTATTTTTGGCAGAAAAACAAGCAGCAACGTCCAGTTACATACCCACCACGTCTATCAACGTCCCAAAAAATACTACCGCAACGTCCATTAGGAAACACACAAAAAAAACTGTTATTTCAATATATCACAATGTCAAATTTGAAATAAAAACAATTCTATTTTTGGCAGAAAAATAAGCAGCAACGTCCAGTTACATACCCACTACGTCTATCAACGTCCCAAAAAATACTACCGCAACGTCCATTAGGAAACACACAAAAAAAACTGTTATTTCCTCCAATTAAAAAACCAAACAGATTGTGAATCCTCTTATTCGTATAACATATATCACAACGTCAAATTTGAAACAAAAATAATTATATTTTTAGCAGAAAAACAAGCAGCAATGTCCAGTTACATACCCACCACGTCCATCAATTACTACCGCAATGTCCATTAGGAAACACAAAATTTTAATTTCAGTACAAACAGAAATAACAAAGACGATGCAACGTCTTGTAAAATTTAGAGTAATATAGCATTATTTAGAGTAATAGAGCATTATTTACAGTAGTTTGAAGGGTAACAGAACAACGTCTAGTATAGCATTATAATTGAATGCAGCAAATACGGAAAAATAGGGTTTCAAAAATCCATCAATTCCAGTGAAAAGCACTTTATAGTAAACGATGTAGTAGATTTTGCAATGTATTACCTGTAGTTTTGTGAAGTTTCGATGTAGTGTATTAACGTTGCGGGACGTAGGTTGCCTGGATTGAAGTTGTTCCGGTGGGTTTTTGCTCTTCTCTGTCGGAAACTTTGTCGAAAATTTTCGTCCGATTCGTTTTTCGTATGGATTTTTGAAGATTGGAAGTAGGAATAAGTTTTTTAGGGTTTGATCGCTGGCAGTTATGGAAGATTTTGATGGGAAGGAGTTTGAGTTTTGAAAAAGGAAACTACCAGCAAGTGGGTTTTGAGCGGGATTCGCGCGCGTGTAACTACTATATTGTAGTGAGAGTGGGATATAAACACTAGGTACATGTACCACTGTGTACAGGGTATACGGGCTGCTTAAGTTTGGTCCGGTAGGGGTTTTTTGTTATTTTCCAAATCCCAGCAAGGTGTTTGATTATAAGCAAAGTTCAGGTTATTTTTTTATATTAACCCAAAATAATATTCATATTGTTTATATTTATTTAAATTAAATAAATATGACTATTATTTTGTTAGAAAATGATGGGCTTTGTCATGCCGATCAAATTAATTCGAATTTGTGCTACCAGACTACAAGGAATTGTAGCAGTAATGGTTTCGGGTATTATCTCAAGGGAGTCGGAATGAATTCTAATGCCTAACTCAATCAACAGTTGAGCGGAAGAATTTTGAACTAAGACAGAAAACTTAAAGAAGTAAAAGAGAAATTTTTAGGTTTGAAATCAAGATTGAATTTAAATTAGAATTCACATTGTTAAAAGAGATTAACAGTAACGAATGAAAACAGAAATTTGCTTCAAGTAAAACTAGAGTTACTGGAAAGATAAAACTAAACGAAGACTTCTTCTACTACCACTACTTGGAATATATGTTTATGATTTCTCTCAATAGACAATCTCCTCCTCAAATCCTGCAACATCTTCAACAATCTTAACTTCCTAATATTCTTTACCCACTCAAGAGGGCAACTTTTCAAACTTTGCACTTTAGCCCCTACTAGTTATTTTTTTTCAAAAATACCCTACCAAACACCAAAAATCATAATTAAACATAAGAACATCAAAATTCCATTAAACTACATAAAATGGGGTACATAATAATAACACAACTAACCCCCAAAAACTTTATGAATTATGCACCTATAAAAAAATAAAAAATTTACAAATGGATCGATTGGATTGATCCTTCTTTCCAAACCGATCCAATTGAAAATGAATCAAAACTGTTCCCATCGAATCACCCATAGAGATTAGAAACACAAAGATGAACAAAATAGAAATAATGTGATTTTTGTACGAATATAACCAATCAATCACAGCAACGAATAATGTATCACCGGCGAAACTGTAACGCTAAAAATAACTATTATAGTTCATTTTACTATAATTATGAAGCTCAAAATCTCCAATCCCTTTAAATTTCAATTATTGATTATTCATAAATTTGGCATGAATTTGAACTAGATTTTTTCAAAATTGTTATAGTGAATAAAATTCCACAATGATAATAGTTATAGAAGATAAAATTCAAGAATAAAAGACATTAAATATTTTTTCAAACTTGTAAATGACCTACTTCTAAAAACTACAGCTTTGGCGAGTTATTATTGACCTATAAATATCCAATCCAATCAATCATTATTAATATTTATTACAATTGACATAACTTTCGGAAATCAATTTCATATGAATTGGGGTATCATTGAACTCGAAAGGGACAGAAAACGAATCACATTTACTATAAGCCATAAATTTTTTAATTTGGGAGAAAAAGAAATCCTGTAGGAATATTTAAACAATTAAATCCAGAGCACATGGCATATGCAAATTATATACTAACCCTAGGCTATATAGCTTTATGCCCCTATTTATTTTTAGGTAAATTTTTCATAATTTTAATATTTTTTAGAAACTTTTGTCAAGGTTATTTCACTTTCCACTTGTTGTTGTGTGTTGCACAAACTCTTTCATAATTATGGTTAATTTTTATTGATTGAAAGATAATTATATTACCTAAAATTTAATAAGGAAAACATAAATATTTTGAAGATTTTGTTCTATATTTAATATATCAATCAATATAATATAACTATATCAACTTTCTTTTATTAAAAGATGTTTATAGTGTTCATTGATTTTGAAACACTGAACCCTAATATTTTTGATAAAAGTAAACTCTGACCTTTACATTTAAAACCTATACCCTAACCCCTTTGATTAAAATCTAAACCCTAACTCTTAAATAACTAAACCCTAACCTTTAAATAACTAAACCCTACTCCCTAATCCCTAAACCCTAAATTTCAAAATGTTAGGGTTCAGTTATTTATCAAATATGTTAGGATTTAGTTATTATATAAAAGGTTAGGGTTCAATTATTCATCAAATGAGTTTCGTGTTTAGTTATTATATAAATGGTTATGGTTTGACTATTCATCATATGGGTTAGGGTTTATTTATTATATAAATGGCTAGATTTCAATTATTTATCAAATGGGTTAGGGTTTAGATATTATATAAAAGGTTAGAGTTTAATCATTCATTAAATATGTTAGGGGTTAGTTATTATATAAAAGATTAGGGTTCAATTATTCATCAAAAGGGTTAGGGGTTTAGTTATTATATAAATGTGTAGGGTTCAGTTATTCATCAAATGAGTTAGGGGTTTAGTTATTATATTAATGGTTAGGGTTCAGTTATTCATCAAATGAGTTAGGCGTTTTCATCAAAATGAGTTAGGGGTTAGTTGTTATATAAAAGGTTAGGGTTCAGTTATTCATCAAATGTGTTAGGGGTTTAGTTATTATATATAAGGTTAGGGTTCGATTATTCATCAAATGATTAAGGTTAGGGGTTTTCATCAAATGTGTTAGGATTTAGTTATTATATAAAAGGTTAGGGTCCAGTTTTTCCTCAAATGGGTTAGGGGTTTAGTTATTATATATAAGGTTAAGATTCAATTATTTATCAAATGGGTTAGAGATTTAGTTATTATATAAATTGGTAGGGTTCAGTTATTCATCAAATGAGTTAGGGGTTTAGGTATTATATTAATGGCTAGGGTTCGGTTATTCATCAAATGGGTTAGGGGTGGTTTTCATCAAATGGGTTAGGGTTTAGTTATTATATAAAATTTTAGGATTCAGTTATTCATCAAATAATTTAGGGTATAGTTATTTATCGAAAATGTTAGGGTTTATATTTTAATCGAAAAGGTTAAAGTTCGATGATCCATTGAAAGGGTTAAGGTTCAGTTTTTAATTGAAAAGGTTAAGGTTCAGTGTTTCATCAAAAAGGTTAGGGTTCAATTTTGTAAGTGAAAAAGTTAGGGTTCAGTGTTTCATAAAAAATGTTAGGGTTCAGTTTTTTAAGTGAAAAAGTTAAGGTTCAGTGTTTTATCAGAAAAGTAGGGTTCAGTTTTTTAATTAAAAAGGTTACGGGTTCAGTTCTTCATAAAAAATGTTAGGGTTCAGTGTTTTATAAAAAATGTTAAGGTTCAGTTTTTCAAAAGAAAGGTTAGGGTTCAGTGTTTCACAAAAAAGGTTAGGGTTCAGGTTTTTAGTTGAAAATGTTAGAGTTTAGTCCTTTATAAAAAAAAAAGTTAGGGTTCAGTGTTTCATAAAAAAAGTTTGGATTTAGTGTTTCATAAAAAAATGTTAGGGTTCAGTGTTTCATCAAAATATTTTTTCATCAAAATGTTAGGGTTCAGTATTTCATTAAAAAATGTAAGGTTCAATTTTTTAATCTAAAATATTAGGGTTAAGCGTTTCATAAAAAATGTTAAGGTTCAGCGTTTCATAAAAATAAGTTAATGCTCAGTTTTTTAATTGAAAATGTTAGGGTTCAGTGTTTCATAAAAAATGTTAGGGTTTATATTTAAATAAAAAATGTTAAGGTTCAGTTATTCATCAAATGGGTTAGGAGTTTTCATCAAAGGGACTAGGTTTTAGTTATTATATAAAATGTTAGGGTTCAGTTATTCATCAAATAGGTTAGCGTATAGTTATTCATCGAAAAAGTTAGGGTTAAATTATTTGTCAAATAGATTAGGCATTTTCATCAAATGGGCTAGGGTTTAGTTATTATATAAAAGGTTAGGGTTCAATTATTCATCAAATGAGTTAGGAGTTTAGTTATTATATAAAAGGTTAGAGTTCGTTATTCATCATATTAGACATCTTTTCATCAAGACGTGCCTTTTTTGAATACTGAACGGTAAAAGACGCAATACCAACAGAACCAAATATATGATTCAAATGAACAAATTAAAACAGGTAACAAAGTCTCGAGATAAAGCTGGCTACAGCGGAGATAAAAGAAAACACTACAAAATTTTTTATATTGCTTTCATAAAAAAAAAAATACACAATTTCAGTTATTACATGCAGAATTGTCGAGATATTTTTGATGACCACGTCAAGTTTACATCAAGTAATAATAGAGAATCAAGAACTACTCAACAGCATCTTGATGAAATGGAAATTATACCTGCAACATGAAAATTCCAAAAATTTTGAAAGTGAAAAGTGCAAAAAATAATTCACATCGTACAATCACGAACTAATCAAGAAGTATTAACTTCTGATATAACAATATTTATGTCCAAAGCAGCATTTTCCATAGGGTACAAGAAAGATAGATTGAAATAGCGTTCATCATATTTCATACTGTTTTCATAAGAAAAAAAAAAGACTTCTCATTTTCAATACTTACCTTGCGAATTTTACAGTTCTCAATTTATTCTTCGACTATTTTCTCCAATTTTTTATCTATAGTTCTTAGATATTCAATTTGGGGTTTTTTCACTACTAAAACAATGAATAGTCAAGGTTAGTATAACTAAATATGAGAAATATACTAATTTAATCGTTTTCATAAGTAGTATACATTGATGAAATTTAAAGTGTACCTCTGTTTTTGTTGAAAAACAGGACCTCTTTCTTTGGTGATGAACTGTAAACAAGAATATCAAAATCACCTTCAAAATTTGAGATTGTTTTTTATTACAAAAGAAGGATGATCTATAATCACTTGTATACTAACTAAACAATTCAAAAGTTTACAACAGTCGCATTATTGGAAAAATGGTGTTTATGCCCAATAAAAATCAATTCAAATAGGCAAGTGATTCACTACACTCAAAATGGACAAGAATGTTCAGAAGGAAAATCCATACTGTATGCATTTATTGGAGAACTCTGCGGCGGTTGAAGGCTCTTCCCCATCGGAACCATATTCACGTTGGTGTCCATCGCTGCCCGTGAAATCAACTCAGGAAGAAATTGGATTTTCTTTTTTCGAAGAGTGAATTACAAAAAAGGTCATCATACTTTGGTAAAGTTTAGGTTTTGGTCACTAACTTTTAAATATTCAAAAAAGGTCACTAACTTTTACATCTGAATTTTAAATTTGGTCATTCCGTTACAAACGGCCGTGAAGCCCACTAACAGTCCAAATTATTGAGGATATTTTTGTCCATTCATTAATGCTGTACACATGCTGCTAGCGCGCTATAGTTGCGCGCTACGGTAACGCGCTACAGTTATTTTTTTTTAACGCATAGTCTTTTTTAAAAAAAAATATCAGATCAAGAATATAAAAGAAATCATACAATAGAACTAAAACATACTTAATAAGGGAGATCACATCAGGATTATATAGACATCAGATCAGCGAATACTTGACATCAGATCAACAGACTATAGATATCAGATCAAGAATATAAAAGAAATCATACAATAGAACTAAAACATACTTAACAAGGGAGATCACATCAGGATTATATAGACATCAGATCAGCGAATACTTGATATCAGATCAACAGACTATAGATATCAGATCAAGAATATAAAAGAAATCATACAATAGAACTAAAACATACTTAAAAAGGGAGATCACATCAGGATTATATAGACATCAGATCAACGAATACTAGACATCAGATCAACAGACTATAGATATCAGATCAAGAATATAAAAGAAATCATACAATAGAACTAAAACATACTTAATAAGGGAGATCACATCAGGATTATATAGACATCAGATCACAGAATACTAGACATCAGATCAACAGACTATAGATTTCAGATCAAGAATATAAAAGAAATCATACAATAGAACTAAAACATACTTAACAAGGGAGATCACATCAGGATTATATAGACATCAGATCAGCGAATACTAGACATCAAATCAACAGACTATAGATATCAGATCAAAAATATAAAAGAAATCATACAGTAGAACTAAAATATACTTAACAAGGTAGATCAAATCATGATTATATAGACATCAGATCACAAAATAGTAGACATCAAATCAACAGACTATAGGTATCAGATCAAGAATATAAAAAGAAATCATATCATACAACAAAAACGTCCATAATATGTATCATAATATCTAAAATTATTTAATTATAAAACAAATAAAATGATAATTTAAAAATATTTTTTTATAAAATTCAAAAACATTAAAAAAAATACTGAATTGTTGAATTGTTTAGAAAAAAAAATTATTTTTGGTAGATTAATTTACTAAAACTGCATCCCTCAAAACACTCCAACATTCAAAATAATTTGTCCTTAATTAATTTATGAAAAATTTTATAAGTCTCTTTTTAATCTACCAAAAATTTATAAAAATCTACCAAAAATTTTTAGTTCTATTGTATGATTTCTTTTATATTCTTGATCTGATTTCTATAGTCTGTTGATCTGATGTCTAGTATTCGCTGATCTGATGTCTATATAATCCTGATGTGATCTCCCTTGTTAAGTATGTTTTAGTTCTATTGTATGATTTCTTTTATATTCTTGATCTGATATCTATAGTATGTTGATCTGATTTCTAGTATTCTGTGATTTGATGTCTATATAATCCTGATGTGATCTCCCTTATTAAGTATGTTTTAGTTCTATTGTATGATTTCTTTTATATTCTTGATCTGATATCTATAGTCTGTTGATCTGATGTCTAGTATTCGCTGATCTGGTGTCTATATAATCCTGATGTGATCTCCCTTGTTAAGTATGTTTTAGTTCTATTGTATGATTTCTTTTATATTCTTGATCTGATATCCATAGTCTGTTGATCTGATGTCAAGTATTCGCTGATCTGATGTCTATATAATCCTGATGTGATCTCCCTTATTAAGTATGTTTTAGTTCTATTGTGAGATTTCTTTTATATTCTTGATCTGATATCTATAGTCTGTTGATCTGATATCTACTACTGTCTTATTATTTTTTTAAAAAAAAAAGTCCTTTTTTTAAAAAATGTCCTTTTTTTAAAAAAAGTATTTTTTTAAAAAAAAGTATATTTTTTAAAAAAAAGGCTATGCGTTAAAAAAAAATAACTGTAGCGCGTTACTGTAGCGCGTAACTATAGCGCGCGCGCACTGTAGCGCGCTAGCAGCATGTGTACAACATTAATGAATGCACAAAAATATCCTCAATAATTTGAACTGTTAGTGGGCTTCACGGCCGTTTGTAACGGAATGACCAAATTTAAAATTCAGATGTAAAAGTTAGTGACCTTTTTTGAATATTTAAAAGTTAGTGACCAAAACCTAAACTTTACTAAAGTATGATGACCTTTTTTGTAATTCACTCTTTTTCGAATTTCGAATTTGTAGATTATGAAAATCTAGTTTCTCGTTTCTATAAAATAAGGAATCATGGTTTTTTTTTTGGAAAAAATTTTTCAGTTATTTTTGTTTAAAATTTATTCAATTAATCTTAATTGATTTCCATCCATTTATTCATCCTTTTTTTTTTTTTGAAAAAAATACAACCACAATATTTCTTTTCTTTTTTAAAAAAATATTCAGTTTTGATAAATTGATATTGATTTTCATGTTTTTCATTCTTTCCAAACTACTCCAAGGGCGCGTGTTTTCAACCTCTTCATTTTGACCATAAATTTTTTTAATTTTGATAGGTAAGGGTATATAGCAATATACCTTAGGGTACTATATACTTATGGTGTATTCTCACTACTAATTTCGTCAAAAACAAAATAATTTCTTCTCATGATTGACTAACCAGATTTTCTTATTTTATTAATAAATTTTTTTAAAAAAACAATTATTTGATAACTTTAAATAACTCGTTATTTTAATTAATAACCACGCACAATTTTTCTTTAAAAAAAGTTCCGCTCATGGAAACTTTGAAATTAATATGATTTAAATTCCCGAAAAATCTTAGGCGTCAATTTAGAAAGTTGGGAATTTGTTTTAAAATATAAATATCAAAGATAATATATCGTAGATATCATATGCGATTATATGTTGAAGTTCATAAGCAACTGTATCTTTTTCTTTCAGGAAAAAAAAAAAGAAGAAAAAAGATTATTGTTCCGTACTTCTAGCTTTATATGAATCCAAGAATAAACGATAATGAGACATAAAAATTATTAGAAATAATGCCCCAGCCAAAAAAGGAATCTTTTAAAAGCCTCAAGAAAAACTCAGGAAAAACTTGAAATTGCCAAACCGAGCCAGTTAGGACTTGAAGAACCAACCAAAAAGGAAATCAACGAGTATATATAGTCATATGCTCACTTAGAATAGAAGAAAGAGGGAGAGAGATATATAGTAAAAAGGGGTTCTGATCTGTACATGGAGAAAATGAAGAATTTGGAAGAAGAGATGGAAGAGCTGAGAGAAACATACCTCTCTGGAAAAACCAGAGAAGATTCATGGAGGATAACCCAATTAAAAGGGCTCCTCAATCTGCTCAAGGAGAAAGAAGATGCCATATTTGAAGCACTTGAGCAGGACTTAGGGAAACACAAGGCTGAGGCATACAGAGACGAAGTAAGTAAAAGCATATAAATTTACGACTTTCCTTCTTCAAAAAAAAAAATTAATAAATAAAAATATATTCTAGTATTGTTTTGACAGGATGGTTATTTGTTTGTAAGAATGGCTTTATAATATGTCTTTTTGTTTTGCTTTGCTTTGCTTTGGCTGCTGTTATTAATTTGTTGTTTCAGAAATATTTGAGTAGTGAGTGAGTGGTACGATGTTGCCGTTGTCAGTAGTTTAAAGCTCTGTTTTTGTACGATGTTGTTGCTGTCGTCTCTCTGTTTTTATACTATGACGCTGAACTTGTTTCTTCTTCCTGTTTCTCCTTGTCTTCCCTGCGTAGTTACGGAGTTTAGAAATTGAGGAGAATGATGAGCTTTTTATCAGTCTTAGTGAGTAAAGAAATAATATAAATTTGTTGAAAGGGCAGTGAGTTGTTTCAGAGTTTATGAACCCTATTAATGCATATTCAGTTTATGAACCAGCTTGCAATAAGAGGATGCACACACTCATGCCCCCATGATTCCGTTTTTCCCTCTTAAAATTCTCTTCTTTCACTTATTTCTTCATCATTCATTTATCTATTCCTCATATTCATTTCTTAGTTTTTCTCTTAAATTAATACTCTGAGTTCCAAAATTTTTAGATCTGTCAGTGTGTAAAAATGTCGTTCCAAATTGGTATAGAGTTTTGTTTTGGTGGTGATATTTGCACACTGCACATCCATATGAGTTGGAGGGACAAAAAAGGGCCACAACATGAGTGAGTTGAGTTGTATTTACGGGCGTCCTTAGTAGGTTGTTTGTGAGGATGACAGAAATAAAGTACGCAAGCATTGCTTCATGGAAGACACAAAAAGACAATAAGTAGTGAATGAGGTCATCACAAAAATAAACAAAAGGCTTTACCAGCCTGATTTGACAATGGGGGTGTAGCGGCCACGCCTATTAAAGCCTATTTCTATCATACTCATTGTAATAATTTTGAACAATTTAGGTAAAATAATAATCATGACCAATTTTAATATTCTTCGAATTTAACAGTTTCATATAGACAAGAGAACGAAACATGTAAATTAAAAGTTAGCACTCTAACAAGTAAATCAGTAATCAAAACATAAAAAATTAAATTAAATTGTAGATAGAAATTAAATCTAAATGAACATTCTTTTATTTATATAAGACCATTATTTTTATTGAATAATATCCCTATTTTATATAGATTTTTATATTTTCAACCATATATTAATATTAATATTATATAAAAATGGTACACTCTTAAAATTTTTGGATCGTGAATGGTGGCAACTATGATTTAATGTTGTGAACTGAATTGGAGGTAAGGAGGAGGACCATCGCTCTAAAATGCAATAATAACTTTGATTGGAGATATCATTGTTGTAGTTTTACATTAATGGAGTCTTATGCATGTGTACCAAACCTAACCGCTTCTTACTTTGAAGGTGGGACCATTAATCAAAACTCTTCACTTTGCATTGGAGTCCTTGAACAAATGGATGTCTCCTAAAAAGGTCCCTTATCTCACTATAATCTCTTCTCTTCCAATTTCATTTATTATTATTATTATTATTATTTAGAAAAGGGATTGAGATGTATGTATATAATTATAATAGTTTTACATTAATAACTTGAATTTAAGATTTATTAGTTTTATAGGTTATAATTTTGTTTTGATGCATTGAAAATGTCAATTTTATATGTTATTTTTTTTAATTAACATTTCATGTTATTATTTAAAAGATTTTTTTTTGTATAAAATATTTTAAAAGGTAGACGATAACTTTTTTTGTATGCGATGTTATAAATTTTTAATATAACTTTTAATTTAAATATAAGATAATTAATATTAAGCACACTAACAATGGGAATCACTAGACAAAAATTAAATAGTTAGGGCAGTAGAGTACGGGATAGATAAAAATTATGTTCTTTTAAAATAAAAAATTTATTATTTTAATTTAATAAATAAAATTATTATTTTAAAACAAAAAATACTTTACATATCTTTTTGTTTACACTCGTTTTCTTGTTTAAAATATTACAATAATCGTCTAGTTTACTAATTTTTCAATATACCCTTATAGCTAATCCGTATAATATAAAATCATCAATTAAAAATCAATGTATAATTAGGTTGATTATTAAAGAAAAGTTTATTACTTCATTAATGTTGGGGACATTAAGAAGGATTAAATAATTTATTTTTAAAAAATTTAAGCATTATAGAAAAAGATTAATAATTTGTATATTAATATTAATAAAAATAAAATTCTAATTTTGGGATGCTATAACTAAGAACAAAATTATGGTTTCAGGCCAGATTGCCACTTGCTGCGTTCCCGGCTAGCGCTGAGTTGGTTCCGGAACCGCTTGGCGTTGTCCTTGTTATTTCGTCTTGGAATTTTCCCATTGGTAAGAACACTCGCCTTTATTTTCACCTTCCAAGGAATACCAAATAATTGGAAAAAAAATATATATATATCTCATAGTAAAAATAAGGCTTAAACATATATGTTTTTTATCCATAATAAGGGCTTTGTCATTTTGATTCATCTAAAATTTTGGTCCATCAAAATATAGTCCTGTTTAATTTTGTTATTGTTATTTTATTTTTTGATCATTTTAATAGAAAAAAATTACAAAAATAACTGTTTAATTTATTTGATCGTTAATTAAATTTATATTTTACATAATTATGATTTGTTCAACCTATTTCACAACTCAAATCTTTTTTGATGTTCAACCAATTAAAGTTTCGGCCATTATTTTGAGTTGAAATTTGATTTAAATGATTTGAACATTAAAAATGATCCAAGTTATAAAATGAGTTGAACAAATCATAGTTAAATAAAAAGTAAGTTTGACTAATTGTCAAATGTGTTAAACCATTATTTCTTCAATTTTTTTGTTAAAAAAAGTGATAGTAAAAATATTAAACGAGACTATTTTATTCGATCAAAATTTAAAAGGGACTAAAAGTAACACAATTCTTAATATGAGGGACTAAAAAATAATTTGATCTAAAAATTATATTTATTGAACTAAAACTATATAAAAAAATAGAATTATTATTTTATAATAAAAATAATAATTAATATATATAAATATTTTTATATTCATTCATGACCATTTAAATTTGAAATTTATTGATTTAAAATAAAATGTGTCAGTCATTATAATTTTTCATCAAATAAGTGAAATTTGTTATTTGTGAATATTTTTTAATAAATGAAAAAGAAATATTATGATGAATCCGTATTATACAATATTGAGGGAGTTTAATTTATGTGTGGATTAAGGCTTGTCGTTGGAACCGGTGATTGGAGCAATAGCAGCGGGGAATGCGGTGGTGCTAAAGCCATCAGAACTAGCTCCGGCGAGCTCAGAATTACTTGCCCACACGATTCCAACTTACTTGGATAATAAGGCCATCAAGGTCATAGAAGGTGGCCCTGCTGTCGCCGATCACTTACTGCAACTCAAATGGGACAAGATTTTCTTCACAGGTTTATCGTTCTCTCTCTCTCTCTCTCTCTCTCTCTCTCTCTCTCTCTCTCTCTCTCTCTCTCTCTCTCTCTCTCTTTAATTTTTAATATTCCTCAACTTAGATTGTTTATTTGATTTTGTCTCCAAATTTTAAAAAGTTTTAATTTCTTTATACTGACAAAATTTGATAAAATTCAATAAATTTTCAATTTAGATATGTTTTTTTATTTAAAAAGAAAATATAAACAGTGGTAACAAAATTAAGAATGAAGAATATCGAGGTACAATTTAAACGGTATATAATTAAAGTGAATAATAATATTATTTGAAAATCAAATTTTAGTACTAAGGAGTTACTTTTCTTGTCTATTAGTATATTAAAATGGATTACATTACATATTTACCTAAGATTTATGATAACTATCGGCTAAAAGATCAGTACTATAAAATTTTTCGGTAATTTCTAATTCCATCTTTATGTAAAAAGAAAAAAAATCTTAATTTTAAAGATGAAAAGTGGTCATTTATATTAAAAGAACATTTGAATTAAAAACTCAGTGTGATTTATTAACCAAACCAATCGGAACTAAAATTTAAATATTGGACAAAATACAAATCTTTTGAAATTTATAAATAAAAATTAATGGGAAAATCGAAATTCAAGTAATTATTAATTTGAATCATTGTTGAAATTGATTCATCCTAGAAACTAAGAAATTATTGACAACAATCATACGCTAATGGTGTCCTCTGTATATAGGGAGTGCAAGAGTTGGACGCATAGTAATGTCAGCAGCGGCTAAGCATCTAACTCCGGTCACCTTGGAGTTGGGTGGCAAGTGTCCTCTCATTCTTGATTCACTTTCCACTTCAAGGGAAAAAGAGGTAATTTAAACATTAATTATAATAATATTATTATTTTTACATTTTTTTTATAACTCTTCCTCCAGATTATATATATATATTAAAATTTTACTTTGCAATATAGGGATAATTTAAAATTAAAAAATTAAAAATTTTATTTAGGGTGGGAGTATCAGAGATTATACTATATATTTAGGTATATATACTTATTAATATATTTAAAAATAAAGTGATGACAACTCAATATAAAACTTAATTTTAAACTAAAAAAATTGTTAATGTGATGTCACCTTATTTTTAAATATAATAATAATATATATATACTTATGACTATATCGTATAATTTGCGCAATGTAATCAATGAATCTTATTGATTTACTCTGTGTTATAAAATTGAGACGATAAATTGTGTAGATTGCAATAAAGCGGATTCTCTCAGCAAAATTTGGTGCATGTGCCGGCCAAGTCTGCATTGGAGTCGATTACATACTTACTGAAAAAAACATCGCCACTACTATGGTACGTAAGTTCAACAATTTTCTCTAAATTATATATGAATTTATTAAATTAGATTACATAAAAAAGCGATTCATTGTGCAGGTAGAGCTGCTTAAAGCTTCGTCTGTAGCAATGTTCGGTGAAAATCCAATGGAGAAGAAGTGTGTAGCCAGAATTATCAATGCAAAAAATTTTCAAAGGCTCAAGGCTCTTTTAGAGGAACCGTTGGTTAAAGATTCAATTGTCCATGGTGGTTCATTTGACGAACATAATTTGTAAGTAATAATCTCTCTCAACAATTTATTTTTATTTCAATTTTATTTTTTTGACATAATAAAGAAAAATTTAAGCTTTTGTAGCGTGAAGAAAATTGGAGAAAAATTAATGTATAACGTTTTGGAGTTCAAGTCACTACTTCCATAGGGTTTTAGTTATATAATGTAAACCAAGACATTTTTTTTTTTTTTTCCCACATCTTTTGGGTCTAGTAATAATTAATATGATAATCTATGATTTGAAAAGAAAGGTAAATATTATTATTCCAAAGATCATGGTAAATCATGCTATCTCCTCAAAAATGTGAGACTTTATGTTAATATGGATAATTATATTCGTGAAATGCAGATTCATTGAGCCAACGATATTGGTGGATCCTCCACTTACAGCTTCAATTATGGCTGAGGAGATATTCGGTCCATTGCTCCCCATAATAACTGTAAGAAATTCATATCTCCATTAATTACTATCCCCAATTTGATTATTTATTTTCTATTTTTTTATCATATAAAATAGTAATATTTTAAAATTATTATTATTATTTTTTCACTTCTTGCTTAAAACCAATAAATTAAAAAATTTAAATCGTCTAGATTTCGGTCTCTTTTTTTTGTACTAATTTCTTTTTCTTTAAAAAATAGTTATGCTTCTATGTGTGAGATCACACAAATTATACCATGTACCTATAGTACATATACCTATTATTATATATAGTAATATTTGCCATGTCATTTATACAGTTTCTAATTTTAGTAACTTTGATTCAATATATATACATAATAATATATATAATGATACACCTACTAGGTATCAATATGTAATTCATAACTAAATTATATATAAGCTAAAATAGTTTAGTAATAACTATTTATAATATGTTGTATCTTATATATATATATATATATATTACCTAAGATTTTACTATTTTAATTTTTTGATCAAATTAGAATTCATGCACTTATGAGATTGTCTTTGTTGGGTTTCTTGGGTATATTTCTACAATACAGTTGTTATATAGTTGCATAGTGTATTTGGACAAATGACGTGACTATATTAATGAAAATGAGAAATAATGGACATTAAAAAAGAATCACAATATTAAATAATAAAATATATTTTTTTATTAAAGTATTATAATACTAAAATATAATTTACACATATTTATAATTTTCCATGAATTCATTGAGATTCATGAGAAATACAATCTCATATCAAAGAAACAAATAAATAAAGGGTTTAGAACACTTCATAAGTACCATAGATCTAAGACCCAGTCGCATAAAATTTTGGGTCAGATTTATTTTCATACCCTTATTGAACCGATGTAGTTAAATTTCTCATATTTTATCTCTCTACATTATATTGCTCAAATGCAAATATTTTATGAGAAAATATTTTTCTTTTAAGTGATCGATATTATTGACATTACAAATTCATTACAACGATTGATTTCATAATCACATAATTTAATTAAATGAAATAAACAAACAAAATATAGTAATTTGTGATTTCGTGCCATGTAAATGTGACATCCAATCACTAAAAATATTGTTGAAGATTTTGATTGAGCTATCATCCCTATTTTCCTTTTTTTTAGCAAATAATGTTGTCGTTGAAAAAATCTAAATTCGTGTAGAAGAATTATGCTTATTGGTATGAATCTCAGGTGGACAAAATTGAAGATAGTATTCAATTCCTCAAGACCCGACCCAAACCACTTGCCATTTATGCTTTCACGAAGAGGGAAGCCTTCAAGAAAAGGCTACAGTCTGAGACCTCATCCGGAAGTCTTGTATTCAACGACACAATCATCCAAGTTAGTTGTTTGGTTTCTTTCCTTTTTCTTTTCTTTATTTTGGAAAAAAAAAATATATCAAAGTTATTATTATTATTATTTTTTGAATAAAGAAAATTTTTATTAATAATTTACTCAAATGTGATATTTGACGGCTATACCAAATATTTGAATACTCTATATTTTCTATTTCTTCACGATGAAATTATCTATCAAATTACATCATAACTGACCGCAATGTATTTGATGTATTGTCCGCAGTATGCCGCAGACACTCTTCCATTCGGAGGGGTGGGTGAGAGTGGGATTGGAAGGTATCATGGGAAGTTTTCATTTGATACATTCAGCCATGAAAAGCCTGTCCTAAGAAGAGGATTTCTCATTGATTTTTGGTTTAGGTATCCTCCTTGGACAGAACAAAAGTTGCAACTCTTTAGACTTGCTTATGTCTATGATTACCTTGGAATTTTTCTCAATTTAATAGGTTTGAAAAGGTCTTAGTATGATTTGTATAGAGGTTAATTGCCTCATCTATTTCGGTACAACTTTAATGGAAGGTTAAAAAGTGGTTGGAATATAATATTGTAAGTGTGTCATCTTCACCAAATGTAATATTTTAATATGTTATTTATGAAATGTGATATCTTAATGTGTTAGTCTTGACATTTTTTTTTTGTATATATAAAAAAAAAAGAGTAATCCCAAAATTGCAATTCCTATACTATCCTCCTATAATAGTAGCATCCTTTGTACCTTCTCCCATTTTTTTACTTTTCATCAGTCGCTCTAGACGCGCGTATGGTCACGTTTTTTTTCCTCCTCTACCTTTTGTTAATCTCTTTGTTTTCTGTTTTCTCCTCCCTCCCGCCTCCCTCCCTCCCTCTCTTCAACCGATCCCTCCTCCATTCTTCTCCACTTGAAATCCCTCGGTCGAAACTCCCTCCCCCGTGGGGAACGTCACCAACTGTAAGGCATATGGCTCCATCTACGCCGCCGGTGTGGTTGTTGCAGTTGTAGTGGTGGTTGTTTTTGTCGTGGTTTTGGTTTTCTAGTCCCGATCTCCCTGCCTCGCCTTGTATCCTGGTCAATATTTAAGTGGAGGCGACAGATGGCGGGGATGGTGGAAGCAATGTTTTGGTTGAGGTGTCTCTGTTTTTTTACACAGGAAATTTCGATAGAATTAACGCTATACCCAAAACCCTTTTTGTTTTCTTCTTCTACTTTACTCCCAAGCGAAGCAAACCCCTATCGGGCTATATAGAAAAAAATACACTCAGTATATTCCCAATCATACTTTGTGTGTTACATAAACGTATAGTTTTATAGACACTATTTACTGTATACAAGATAAGATAACTAGAGATAATATCTATTCCTACAAATCCTCCTGTAACCTCTGGATACACTCTTAGCTCCTACAATTACTCTAACTTTCAACACACCTCCTCAAGCTGGTTCCATTAAATTAATGGAACCAAGCTTGCAAATCAACCGATGAAACTGAGCTGTAGGAAGCATCTTAGTGAATATATCAGCAAGTTGATCAGAATTCGAATGTATGACGGTGAAATGACCTTAGTTTGAACTTGCTGACGAACAAAATGGCAATCCACTTCTATGTGTTTGGTTCTCTCATGGAACACAGGATTGGCAGCAATATGCATTGCAGCCTGATTATCACAAAATAATGTCATAGGAAGAACAAATGAGCACCCGGAATCTTCAAGAAGAGATTTAAGCCAAACAAGTTCACAGGCAGCAGATGCCATAGCTCGATATTCTGCCTCTGCACTAGACCGAGCAACAACATGTTGCTTTTTGCTCTTCCAAGATACTAAATTCCCTCCAACAAAGACACAATAACCGGTAGTAGACCGGCGGTCCAAAGTATTTCCAGCCCAGTCGGAATCGGTGTAGCCAACAACATTCATATGACCATTATTAGTCATTAATAGCCCACGACTAACTGTTCCCTTTACATAACGAAGAATACGCCTCACCATCTGCATATGATAAACAGTTGCGGCATGCATATATTGACTAACCAAGCTAACAGAGAATGCGATATCAGGTCTAGTGATAGTTAAGTAAATCAATTTACCAACTAATCTTTGATATTCACGTGGAGAAGACAAACACTCTCCAACAGGCCGAAACTTGAAGTTACTGTCTAACGGCGTGGGGGCTGGCTTTGAATCAGTCAAGTCAGCTTCCTGGAGAAGATCAACAATATACTTTCGTTGGTTTAGAAATAAGCCCTTAGATGACGTTGCCATCTCGATACCGAGAAAATATTTCAGCGCCCCGAGATCTTTAACCGGGAAGCGAGCTTAAAGCTTCCGTTTTACACTATCAACTGATGCAGTGTGACTTCCAGTAACAATTAGATCATCCACATAAATTAGAACCACCACAATTTCCTTATGATGTTTCCAAATATATAACGAGGAATCAGCTGCACTTCGAACAAAACCAAACTCTACGAGAGCAGAACTCAACTGAGCGTGCCAAACACGAGGGCTTTGTTTCAATCCATAGAGTGACTTGTGCAATTTACATACCAAATTTGAATTCTTGGCTTGAGGATGTCCAGGAGGCAGCCGCATATACACTTCCTCGTCAAGCTTGCCATGCAAGAACGCATTTTTAACATCCATTTGGGACAGCTTCCAACCACTATTAATTGCGACGGAGAGAAGAACGCGGATTGTAGTCATCTTTGCAACCGGGGCGAATGTTTCTTTGTAGTCGACCCCGAATTGCTGAGTAAATCCTTGAGCCACAAGGCGCGCCTTGTGACGTTCAATGGTCCCGTCTAGGTTGAACTTAGTTTTGAAAATCCATCGACTCCCTACAGCATGTTTACCGGGGGGTAACTCAACAATACTCCAAGTCTCATTAGTGGCAAGCGCGGATAACTCTTCATCCATTGCCTTGCGCCAAACCTTATGTTGAACAGCTTCATGAAAACTAGTAGGGTCAGAAGCAGTTGAAATAGCACTTAAGAACAGATTATGAGCAGGAGAAAAAATCGTTGTGTCATAAGTGAGCGGATAACGAGTGCAGCGAGCTGAAGGCACATAATCCTGGAATCGCGCAGGCTGTCTTCGATTGCGAATAGGATTGCGTCGCGGAGAAAAACTCAAATCTGGAGGTGAATTTGATTGATGCGGTGAAGTTGAATTTTGATTTGGAGCAGACGTGGAGATAGATATCTCAGCCTCATTATCAGTAGCTGAAGATATCTCAGCATCATTATCAGTAGCTGAAGTAGAGTCAACCTTATCCTCTTCCAACTCTATCGGGATAGGCATTACTGAAGTAACAGCTGGCAAATTTTCAAAAACTGCAGGAGAATTATCAAAAAATGGCTCGTTTCAACAAACTCCACATCCCGACTAGTATAGATTTTTTTATTACTGACGTCATAGCACTTATATCCCTTTTTAACAGCCGAATAGCCCAAAAACACGCACTTAATAGCCCGAGAATCCAATTTATCTCGTTTATTACCCGGAATATGAACAAAACATTTACAACCAAATATTCGTAAATGTGACAACTCCGGTTTTGAACCATGCAGCACTTCAATCGGACATGTAAAATTCAAAATTCGACTTGGCAACCGGTTGACTAGATACACTGCTGTAAGTACACCAAATGACCAGAACTTCTTCGGGACATTCATTTGAATCATAAGACCCCGAGTTTTTTCCAACAAATCACGATTTTTACGTTCTGCTATTCCATTTTGTTGAGGTGTGTGTATACAACTGGTTTGATGCTGAATACCGTTACTAGTTAGGTACATTTCGAATTCTTTGGATGTGTACTCGGCTCCATTATCAGACCGTAACACTTGGATCTTAGTAGAAAACTGGGTAACAACCATCATATGAAATACCTTCAACCAGTAAAACACCTCACTCTTAGATTTCAACAAGTAAACCCAGGTAACTCTTGAAAAATCGTCGATAAAAGTCATAAAATACTTAAAATTATCCACTGAAGCAGAAAATGGTCCCTAAACATCAGTGTGAACTAATTCAAATATTTTACTAGACTTTGAAGACGATATACCAAACGGCAGTCTAGTAGACTTAGCAAAGTGACACACGTCGCAAGAATAAAACTTCTTAGACATTTTTGGAAACACATGAGACAACACACCATCTGACGGATGAGCAAGCCGTCGATGCCAAAGAGAATAATCATCAACGGCACTGGATGACATCACAGATGCCACCGAACATTTATTACTTGACTTCATCCCTGAGATAAAATAATACAGACCCTGCATGTGAAATCCCTCACCAATCGTCTTCTTGGTGAGACGATCCTGAAAAAACACTTTGTCAGAAGTAAATCGAACTTCACAATCAAGAGTTGAAATTAAACTCTTAACAGATAGTAATTGTAACGGGAACAACGGGACATATAAAACTGCAGATTCAACTGAAGAAACCAACTCGATTTTTCCCCTGCCTTCAACCATCACTCCCTTTCCATTAGCAACGGAAATAATAGTGGGAGAGGTGCAAGGATGATAATCCCGAATATGTGTACGGTGATTTGACACATGATCCGTTGCACCCGAGTCAATAACCCAAATATCATACACTGAGTTAATCTGTAATGCAAAAGTCAAGGCTTTGAAAATACCTTGGGCATTATCGAAATTCCCAGTGTTTAAAAAACCAGATAAGTTGCTCAACAGAGCAATAGAGTCGGTTGCGGTCGTGCCTTGAGGAGAAGCCGAGTGAGAAGAAGGCTGTGCTTTATCCTGTCGATCCTGCAAATAGGTAGCAAAATCATTTAACAAGGCAATCGGATTGGAAGAGAATGACTCAAGGCTGTGATTGGCCACGTGAGCCTTGTGCTCCCGTCTCTTTTCACCGTTCCTTTTGTTTCCAAATTTGGGCTTTTGGTCTGGATGTAACACCCAGCAACGATCAATCGAATGACCAGGTATGTTGCAGTGACCACACACACGTCCAGACCCTCTGTCACCAATTTTCCCACTGGTTGACTTCTTCTCTGAAATACCCTGCACAAGATGAGCTTGATTTTCTGATACAAGCTCCTGGGTCATTACCTTTCGACGCACCTCTTCTCTCTGAATTGCTGCGCACAAAATTTTAAGCGATGGCAATTCGTCTGTCATCAAAATATTGCGCCTGAAATCCTCAAAGTCTGGCCCAAGACTTGCCAGCAACTGGAACACCCTATCTTCTTCTGTCCGTTTTTTCAAGACCACCGGATCAATGCAATGAGGCCTATACACATCTAACTCATTCCACAGGCTTTTCAATCGCGCAAGTACGTTGACAAATGGTTTCCCATCTTGCCGAATGCTAATAATCTCCTGCTGAATTTGAAAGACACGGGCAGAGTTATGTTGGTTACCATACATATCGTAGATAGCCTCCCACATATCCAACGCTGACTCATAGTAACTGAAGAGTTCAGCCATTTTTGGCTCCATTGAATGCAATAACCACGACATCACCAATTGATCTTTTGAGACCCAAGCATCGTATCCATCATCATCAACGTCAGGTGCCTTCTCTTTGCCATTGATAAACCCCACCTTTGACCGACCTCCAAGTGCAATATGAATTGCCCGCGACCATGGTAGATAATTAAACTCGTTTAAAAGGATAGATGTTAATCGCTGTGATGAAGTAGAATCACCCTCCTTGTTACCATTTGGGAGTTCCACACCAGAACCTGGGCCGTTCATGATCCCGAACTGAATACTAGGAACTGCAAAAGATGAAGAAAGGCAAGTATTACTCTGATACCATATAAAAAAAAATACACTCAGTATATTTCCAATCATACTTTGTGTGTTACATAAACGTATAGTTTTATAGACACTATTTACTGTATACAAGATAAGATAACTAGAGATAATATCTATTCCTACAAATCCTCCTGTAACCTCTGGATACACTCTTAGCTCCTACAATTACTCTAACTTTCAACAGGCTATTCCTCCCACACACACTTATTTATTTATATCGATCCATTGCCAAAATCTATATATACCGATTCTTTATTGATTTCTGAAAATACTTTTTTTTTTCCTTTATGGTGATTGGTGGAATTTGTTCACCATGGCATCTGGATCATCGGGTCGGGGAAACAACTAGGGCTCAAAGGGGTTCAATTTTGCTAGGTTATTCATTACTGAAGGCAATGTTAAGCAATATTTTGGTTGACTTGAGAATAAATGTGTCACTTAGGATTACACAGTAAAATTTGATTGATTCTATGAGCGATGATTCAAAGTCCACTCCCGAGTTTAATGAAGATAGTGGATTGGTTTCAAATATAAGAACGGATATCCTATGTAATATAAACTCTATAATTAATATTTTTAAGAAAACTTTTGTACTCATATAAATTTGTGTTTGATGAAGATAGTTGATTGGTTTCAAATATAAGAATGGAATTGATATAAATCCATATCCTATGTGATATAAATTTTATACTTATATGATATAATTAATATTTTTAAAAAAAACTTTTGCATTATAATTTCTAAGCAGCCTATCGTCTCAAACATCTATTCTATTCCATTAGAGATCCCTGAGAAGGAGCTCATTTGCTTTTATGCAAACCAATAGCTCAAATACGCCAACGGATATATTTTCTAAAATCCTTAAGAAACACCAAGATAAAAAGTCTTGAATTTTCACCAATTATTGTCTATTGGGATCACAACAAATGACAACATCATAATCAAACATAACAAAACGAAATATATACAGATTCAAGCGTGGGATATTATAGCATCCAAATAATAATGTTGAAATGAAATATAATGTTAAAAACGCACATGCATTTGATATAAAATCATATCTTATATTATATAAACTCTTTACTTATATGATGTAAATTCATATCTTGTTTTGCTTCATGGGTTGATGTAAATTTCGGTGGGAGTTGATATACACCTTTGTTGTAATTGATACAAATCATGTCTTGCTTTTTTTTTTTTTTTTTTTTTTTCACAAGTCCAACCTCAAACTCTCCTCCTTCTTAAAAAGCTTCTTCCAAGTTGGAAAAATCCCAGTTGTTCTGATAAACTGCTTCCATGGCTTCCCATTCAGTGCCTTCAGAAAACAATTAGTATATCCTACTACTAGGAGTAAAACAAATATACTAGTCCTAGTAAAAAAAAAAAAAAAAGACGAAAAAAGAGGCAAAAATTGAGGCAGATTGACGGTGTATTTAACGCGCCTGTTATATATACACTCAGCAGCCTCTCTCTCCTCAAACCCTAATCTATTCACTCTCTCTCATCTTCTCCTTCAGTAGCCTCTTTTCTCTCTTTTCTTTATTCTCTCGCACCGATTCCGGCCAGATTTTTGAAGATATCTCACTGCCAAAATACTCTCCACATCTCAAGCTTCAAAACTCATACCATTTTCTACAATTTCACCATTTTTTGGGTCTGAGAGAACCCTAAACCAGTCACAAAAATGAAAGAAAAACTAGAGTTTTATAGATCTGAAGTAGAGGATTCGTTTGTTTGTGTTTGCAGCCCATAAAGATGAAAGAAAAATTAGGGTTTTGGCAAAAAGATATATTTTTTATGTAAAATCGTATGTTTTTGCTGGCTTGCTGGTGTAAAATGGTGTTGTTGGTGTAAAATGGTGTTTGTGTAAAGTGCTGCTTGTTTATGTAAAGTACTGTTGGCTTATGTAAACTTCTGATTCTTTCGTCAAAATGCTGTTTCTTGGTGTAAAATACTATTTTCTGGTTCAAAGTGGTATTTGTTAGTATAAAAACATCGTTTTGATTCGTTTTTGTAAAATGCTGGTTGTTTATGTAAAGTGCTGAATGTTTGTGTAAAGTGTTGGTTGTTTATTTTCTGAATGTTTATGTAAACTTTGCAGTTTACATATGTAAACTGGCAATTTACATAAATTGCGAGTTTACATATGTAAACTGCAAAGTTTATGTAAAGTGGTTTCTCTCTCTCTCTCTCTCCTCACGCGTCTCATTTGTTTGAATTCTCACTGACAGGTTACATATGTAAACTGCTAGTTTACATAAAAGTTTATGTAGTTTACATAAGTCAACAGAATTTTTACAGAACGCAGCTCTGTTCTTTATTGTTTTTCGGAAAATCTAGAAAGCCAAAGTTGCTTATATAAATTTCTGATAAACCTTATCCAAAGAGGTTTAAATCGAGCTATAGTTTGCTTAAATCGGACAAAGAATGAAGAACATATGAATTTCTGAAGTATAGTCATTACTTCAGATTTTTTTACGAAAAGAACAGCACTTGCAGCTCTGTTTTAGAACTGATTTATGGGATATTTACAAGTCCAAATAAAGATCCATAAAATTATGTGTAATCCTTGTAAGGAGAGGTTTAAAACAAGCCAAAGTTTGATCAAAACGGATGAGAAACGATGGAGATATGAAATTCCAAAATTGGATGACAGCTGCAGAATTTTCACGCCACTTTACATAAACTTTGCAGTTTATGTAAACTGTCAGTTTACATAAACTTTTCAGTTTACATATGTAAACTGACAGTTTACATAAACTGCAAAGTTTACATAAACTTTGCAGTAAACTTTGCAGTTTACATAAACCTTGCCCAAGTACCAGTTTACATAAACTTTGCAGTAAACTTTGCATAAACTTTGCAATTTAAATAAACTTTGCAGTACTGCAGTTTACATAAACTTTGCAGTATTGCAGTTTACATAAACTTTGCAGTTTCGAAATGGAAACTGCAGTTTATATAAACTTTGCAGTAAACTTTGCAGTTTACATAAACCTGTAAAACTTTGCAGTTTCGAAATTTTGCACTTTACATAAACCTGCAAAACTTTGCAGTTTCGAAATTGAAACTGCAGTTTGCATAAACTTTGCAATAAACTTTGCAGTAAACTTTGCAGTTTACATAAACCTTTGCAGTAAACTTTGCAGTTTACATAAACTTTGCCCAAGTACCAGTTTACATAAACTTTGCAGTAAACTTTGCAGTTTACATAAACCTCTCCTTCACCATATGTAAACTGCAAAGTTTATGTAAAGTGGCGTGAGAATTCATATGTATGTAAACTGGTAGTTTATATAAACTTTTAACAAATGAAGCGCGTGAGGAGTGAGAGGGAGAGACATGCGCATTTAATATGCATTAAATGCAGCTGACCCACTTCTTTTGTGTCTTTTTGTCAAAAAACCTTGTTTTTACCCGGTTTTTGTCCAAAAAACCGGGTGGGAGTAAATCGGCCGGTTTACTCCTAGGAGTATAGTATAATTTGCCTTCAGAAAAGATCTCTCTCCATAAATCTTCCATCTTCATCCGACCTTTGTGTGTGAAACAACGACCGCAATCCATTGCAAATCAGATAAAAGAAAACTCTTCAACTTATAAACTATCAGACCAAAAATACAAATTCATCATTGAGTACAACCATGATCTTCAATAAAAAGTGCAATCTCAAGTGAATAAAAACATTATAATAGTCACCAACATAAAAAAATTAAAACTTAACCCAATAACACTACTTCGCCTCTAGTTCACTTCTCTGATGAGTTTGGTCATTTCTTCTTTCCAAAGCCAACAACTGCAGTAACAAAATGCTGGTTGTATTGCATACGCTTGTGGACATGGCCGCGGGGCTTCTTCTTCTTGTCCTGCTTCGCGACCCTAGGGTCTGTCCTCTCACCTTACCGGCACGAGCCAAAGAACCATGCACCTTACCCATGGTTTCGGAGATCTACGACGGCGGCTTAGATGTTGCGGCTGCCTAGTGAATTTTGACTGCTCTGTGGAATTCGCCCGCCGATATGGCTCTGGGAGAAAAACAGAGAAGAAAGAGCAGTTGAAAGCCTGAAAGAAGAAGTAGTAGTTCATCACACAAACGCGCGGGAGAAGGATAGAGAGCAAAAGTCAATAAAATGTGGGGACCACTGAAAAAGTTTAAAAAATAGTAGAAAAAAAAAGGTATGAGAACTATATAATTTGTCCCAAAATTCGTCAATTACATATTAGAAAAATGAGATTTTTGTCTATTATAAAAAAAAATTCCATGTTTTTTTTTCATTACATTACATATTTAGAATATTTTGGTTCAAAACCCCCTATTTGTCTGTCTCATTTTTGTCATAATGAGATAATTTTTTCTTTTAACCTCCTCAAAATTATAAAATAATAAAAAAATATTTTTATAATCCCACTATTTTACCCATCTAACTTTTATTAAATCATTTTACTCCCCCCTTCCCTTCCCCCTTCTCTCTCCCTCTGCCCTCCCCTCCGCCCTGCCTCCTCTCCCTCTTCTCTTCTTATTCTTCTTTTTCTATTTTTCAGCACCGCCTCCTCTCACTCTCACTCTCCCTCTCCTCTTATTCTTTTTCTTCTTCTTCTCCTACACACATTTTTGAGAGTCGTGTATTGTATGTTAATTTTTCTGGGGTTTGTTACCCACCCCTCCTAAGCTTTCTGTGGTTTTTTTATCTTCATTTGTGTTACATATCACTCTTTCTGCAGTGATGGGATTGGTCCAACTATGTCTGGGTTTGGCCGCGACTCTAAATAGATATCGTGTCGGTTTATGGCCAGTAGAAGTTTCATCATTTCTGATGCATTTGATGGGTTTGTTAATGGTGATGTGTTGGTGTTTGTGTTTTTTTAACATGAGTGAACCTGCTCAGCTTTAGATTCATCCCTTCCGTTTTATGTGATTTTGTTTGTGGCATTACTACTGTTTTTTCTTTTGTTTTTTATTGGGATCCCAGATAATTGTTTTGGATCGAATGTAGTGTGCATGGAAAGCACAAAGAGGGAAGATTAAGATTAAGAAGTCGGCCAGGTATCAACAATGACAATTCGGTGATCTCTCCACCGAAAAATACTATAAAACATGAGGTTTTCTATGGAGTAGGGGCGAAGCTACATATCGCCGGAGTAGGGCATGCGCCCAGGTAGAGCTCAAGAGTTTACCCTATGATTATGAAAATTCATCTTCATTTCATACCTCCGCCCATGGGCGGCGGTGGCGCCTCCCAGGAAAATTTACAGCGGCAGAATTAATGGGACGATGGAGAAGACAAAGTCTTTTTTTTTTTTTTTTTAATTAGTAGAACGACGTCGTTTGATGAGCAAAATTAAATAATAATAATAATAATAATAATAAAGCTGATCGGGAAATGTTACGCGGTTTCCTTAGAAAAAAAAAAAACTTGGGGGTAGTGAAATTGAATTTCAAACCCACATTATCCAACCAACCCCATTTTTAAAATTCAAACACCCCAACCCCCCCCCCCCCAACCCCCTGGGTCTTCTTCCATTCCTTCCAACCGTTGCAAAAAACCCCCAAAAAATCCCAAAGAAGCCTCATCCTTCTTTCAGGAAAACCCCTTTGTTTTAAAAGTCAAAAATCCCAAATTATCAAATGTCTTTATTTGTCAAAAATTCATCTTCTTTCAGCGGTTGCAAAAAAGATATTAATCCCCAAATCAAGATATTTGAGCCCTAATTCCAATTTTGAAGTAAGTTTTATCCTTTTTTTTAATTTTAGTATTTTTTGGATTAATGTATTATATTTTGTATTCTAAGTATATAATATCATGACTTGATTGTTGTTTATTGATTTATATTTATTATTGTGTAACTTGTGTTTATTTTCTTTATTTTTGTGAATTTAGTTGGTTAATAATGGAATTAATATTAATTTTTTTGTTGTGATTTTTTTAGATAACACAATGAAAAAAAACTTTGAATTTTTTTTTTCAAACCTATGGATAAAAATGAAGATGCCAATGTCAACACAGAACCATTCTCAAAATCGGGGAGTAATGAATGGAGTGGTGGTATAAAAAGAAGTCAGTTAGATTTTAGTTCTCAAGATTTTAGTAATCCGGGTAAAAGAAATCCGATTGAGCAATATGATGTGTTTATAAAAAATGAAGTTAGAAGGGAATATTTAGTAAAAGATCCATGCCAACCGTTTAATCATGAATTTTTGAAAAAAAAAAAAAGCAAGGGAATTGCATGAGATTTTTTAATGAAAGATGGTTCTTGGAATTTCCTTGGTTGCAGTATAGTGTTGAAAAGGATGCCACATATTTTCTATATTGTTATTTGTTTGCTAAACCCGGAAGAAGAAGTGACACTTTCACTAGTGTTGATTTTAAGAATAGGAAAAATGCAAAAGACCTTTTTCAATCACATGTAGGAGGAGGTGATAGTGTTCACAATAATGCAAGATTGTGAAGATTTTGAAAATCAATGACAAAGTATTTCACATTATATGACATCTCAAAATCATCGTGATATAGAAGATTATAGAATTCGGTTAACAGCGATATTGCATGTTGTTCGCTTCCTTTTGATCCAAGGTCTAACATTTTGGGGACATCATCAGAAGACCGATAGTCTCTGTAAGGGAAATTTTCTTGATATGCTCTATTGGTATGCTGATAGGGATGAGAATATTAGAAATGTTCTTAATGAGAATGTTTCGGGTAACAATCGACTCACATCTCTAGCAATCTAAAAGGATCTAATGAATTGTTGTGCATCATTAACATCCATTTCAATCATTGAGGAGTTGCGTACTAAAAATTTCTCCTTGTTAGTTGATGAATCTCGCGATGTGTCAACAAAAGAACAAATGACCATTATGTCGAGGTTTGTGAATGACAAAGGTGAAATCATTGAACGTTTCTGTTAAAGATTAGGAAACTAGTTTTTAAATATGGTAGAAGTTAATTTCCTAATTGATTTAGAATTATTGTAGGTTTAGGAAACTAGTTTAATCCCACATTGGAAAATTACAAAACTGGTTTCAATACTTGCAACTACAAATACTTGTTTATACATCAATGAAACATATTCATTGTACAAAATTCCTTCTCATATTTTGTCATGGTATCAGAGTGAAAAAGATTTTCCTAGTCTCTTCCTAGCCAAAAATTTTATTTGGGTTCTTGAGTTTCAACATTGGAATTATATTATTCCAACGGTTGAAAGTTTTGTCATGTTTTTGGTTAAGTGTTCCTCGCTCTTTCTGCCACAACGTATCAGTCTTCTCGCGGTAAGATCACGGTCCTTCAACAGCGGTGGTGGTGGTTTGCGTTTTGAGTTTCTTTGGCTTGTGTTTCAGACCGGTGTTATATTTTTTGTTGGTAGAATTCTTGTAGCGGTTTGTTCGTGATTTCTTCAGTCCTCTTGTGGTCAATAGCAAGGTCTAGGAGTATGTGTGGTTGGGCCAAAGTGAATTAATCAAATCTATTTAGAAGTATTTCGGTAAAATCTAAGCTTCAGTGATTTTGCAATTGAATTGGTGGACGGTGGTGCGTCGGTCTCGATTTTGTTTCTTTTGGGTTTTTCGCATTATTTTTGCTCAAAGGTTGTTTGTCTTATATGAGTCCGTTTACGGTAGTACTATAGGACTACCGTGAATTTTACTCCTACCTACTGTAGCGCGCTACAGTAACGTGCTACAGTGCACGCTACAGTAACACCCTATAGTTGCGCGCTACAGTAACGAGCTACAGTTGCGCGCTACAGTTTTTTTTTTTTTGATGCACAGCCTTTTTAAAAAAAATTCTTTTTTAAAAAAATACTTTTTTTAAAAAAAATACTTAACAATGGAGATCAGATCAGGATTATATAGACATCAAATCAGCGGATAATTGACATCAGATCAACAGACTATAGATATCAGATCAAGAATATAAAAGAAATCATATACTAGAACTAAAACATACTTAACAAGGGAGATCAGATCAGGATTATATAGACATCAGATCAGAGAATACTTGACATTAGATCAACAGACTATAGATATCAGATCAAGAATATAAAAGAAATCATACACTAGAACTAAAACATACTTAACAATGGAGATCAGATCAGGATTATATAGACATCAGATCAGGGAATACTAGACATCAGATCAACAGACTATAGATATCATATCAAGAATAAAAAAGAAATCATACAGTAGAACTAAAACATACTTAACAAGTGAGATCAGATCAGGGAATACTAGACATCAAATCAACAGACTATAGATATCAGATCAAGAATATAAAAGAAATCATACACTAGAACTAAAACATACTTAACAAGTGAGATTAGATCAGGATTATATAGACATCAGATTAGTGAATACTAGACATCAGATCAACAGACTATAGATATCAGATCAAGAATATAAAAGAAATCATACAGTAGAACTAAAACATACTTAACAATGGAGATCAGATCAGGATTATATAGACATCAGATCAGGGAATACTTGACATCAGATCAACAGACTATAGATATCAGATCAAGAATATAAAAAAAATCATACACTAGAACTAAAACATACTTTGTTGGAGTAGAATACATAAGCTATGCTTGTATTGTACAGTTTCCCAGTTTAATATATCGATTTGTGTTTCAATTATATTTTGTTGTGCAGTTATATGTCCATTTATATTATGTAAGTAGATGATAAGGTGTCTGGTGCGACACAGTAGATCTCATCATTGGTTAAAAGACATAATATATAAATGAGGTTCGTAACCGAGACAGCTTTGGACAAACTGTCGGTCTAGGTTATTATGTGATTTAGATAATTAGTTTGTCTAAACTAATTGAATCATATAGATATGCCCGGGGCATATTGAACTTGACTCTTAGGAATGATTTGTCTTGTACTGATTTAATAGACAAATCGATCCTTGTATTCTATCTCTAAATCCCTAGACTCGAGTGGGCATGAGGATTAGACATAGTGTACTTTGATCTGCCAATGGGTGAGGTCAAATGTGGCCAATAGTCTCGATGGGTTGGGTGCGCGTGTTTAGTTACTTGGTGTGCTACTGTTGGTCGAAAGGAAACCATGTACCGGTGCGTCCGGGGTGATGGTGCTCCCGAGATGAGCTCGAAATGTTTATTATACTAAACCTAGCCAGTGGACTTATGTCCGGTATAGTAAAAAGGTCGAGTGGTACTAGTCTCGGAATATTAAGAAGTTGATGAATTAATTTATCAGTAAATTAATGAATTAACGAGCACTATATCTTTGATGTGGGGAGATTATGAATATAATTTAATTAAGTTGTTCCGGAAGCAATTCTGGTGTAGGTTGGTAGTGCCATAATTAATCCTTTAGTGGTACGATTAATTATGTACTGGGTTGTTGACAAAGGTAGATTTAATTAATTGAGAAATTAATTAATCCTTGTGTCAGTTGGTTGTGAATCATCCCAGGAACTGGTTTGGGATAAGTGAATCCCTGTGTCAGTTGGGAGTGATTCATCCCAGGAACTGGATTGGGATAAGTGAATCCCTGTGACAGTTGGGAGTGTATCAGTCCAGGAACAGGATTGAAGGAAACAGAATCTGTATCAGTCCAGAAACAGGATTGAAGGAAAACAGAAACCCAGTAAGAAGACCAATCCTAAACCAACTTGGAGTCTCTCTTGTAACTCTATAAATAGACAAGGGATCAGTCATTCAGATTACACAATTAATCCATAGGATTTCTAGAGAGAGAAAATGTTTCTCTCTCCAAGTCGAATTTTCAAGAAAGTGTGCAGCTGGTTTTTGGGTTTCTAGTGGCAGAAATTTTGGCCTTGGTCTATACCAGCTGCGCGTAGCTTTCTCTCTCTGCGGGCTGTGCGTTTATAGTACGTGCCAGGTGCTGCGGGGCTAGAGTTTTCCAGCAGGTGGATTGTGGTGAGTTGCTGATCAATTGACTTCTAGATTGTTGCCCACACAACAAGAGGTCATAGTCTTTGAGGCATACAAGAGATTCACCAGGTGCACGCTTCAAAGGTATTATTCTATAGTTCCGCTTTTATTAGAATTTTTTGTTGCGTGGTAAATCGAGCAGGTACAAACCCAGATCCTACCAAAATCTTTCAATTGGTATCAGAGCCTGGTTTAGGGGGTTCTGTGCTTGTTTGATTTATTACATGGTTTTATTTGCAGGTGGTTTAGAATCCCGACTATTATGGTTACGTTTGTATGGGTTTTAATTAAACTCCGGGACTTGTCCGGATTTAATTTTATTATGAATGTTTGTAATAGTATAACCACGTGCTGGAAGCCGTGTAGGATTAGATCAAATCTGTAGTAGGATTTTTTCTATGTAATTTTGATTATTTAATTTTCCTAGAATGCCTTGTAGTAGGAAAATTGTTTTTTTTGTAATCGAAGGCGTTATGGTGGGCGACTTCGATTCGTGGGTTTTGGGTTATCATGAATTTGAAGAAACCCAGGAAAACCCAGAACGAATTGCAAGAAGACCAAATAGCATGGGAAAAAGCGAAGGAGGAGTTGTCAAGAGGAGGCGACGCCGGCAACGATTGCCGGCAGCAAAATCGCCGCCGGCAGCCATAGAAAGGCAGCAGCAGGCAGCAGCAGCGCGCAGTAGTCGCTGGGCGCGCAGGCCCGCGCGCACGTCCCGTGCGGGCCGTGCGGGCCGTGCGGGCGCGCACGGCCCGTGCGAGCTGTGCGCGCGGGCAGCGCGGCCTTCGGGCCGTGCTGCGGCCCGGGCGGCCAGTTCGGCCTGTTTTTGGCCCGTTTTTCCTCCAGTTTTCATTTTTTGAAATTCAAGACTCTCTCCAATGAGTGACGTTACGGGACACGAGATCAAGGCAGAAGATGGAAGCAATTAAAACCATAATAGTCGGGGAATTTATTTTTTCGAATTTATTTCCCGTATTTATTGTTTTAATTTTTATGCTTTATTTTTATGCTGTATTTTAGATGCATGAATTAAAGCATGTCTGGTTTTATGGTTGCACATAACTTAGGTTAGTTAATTGCATGTTAAAACTGGAAAAACCCTCAATTTGGAAATCTAAGTGGGAGCGGGTTGTGTTATATCCCCATGGCCACCATTATGGGTTTATATGCGATGTGGATGGGCTTGCGCGTTGGCATTAGGGCCTTCCACCATTCGGATGAGTCCAGCCCCGAGATCCCTAGACTATGAGCTTCTGAGTAAGATGACTAGAGCGAGTTTAACTAGGAGAAATGCGACACCCTCTCCATCTGAGGCGCACTATCCTGAGGTAACAAACTCAGAAGTCACGTAATGGCATACACTTAGTGTACGATCTGTAGTATTCCTCCCACGAGGTTACGCTGCTTACTTGTACGGCTGAAAGCACCGACTATTAGCTACATTGATTAAAAGATCGTTGGTCAGATAGTGTAGTTAATGAACTTGGTTCTTCTCAAACGAATGTGGGTTAGCGTAAACGTCCACACTGCGTGGCTTGCGAGAATCCCGGTGGATGAGATGTTGGTGGATTAATATTATTGTTTTGAGGGAAATCAATAATTAATTGGATTTTTATGTTTTCGAAAATTCTAGCATATATAACTGAAACACTGTTTGTTTACTTTTCAGTTTAAATCGATATGTCATTCAATCCTTTAGCTGCTATCTTGAAAGACAACAAATTAACTGGAACAAATTATGTCGACTGGAGTCGGAATTTGGACATAGTCCTGATGGCTGAGCAGTACAAGTTTGTGCTCATCGAAGCATGTCCAGAAGTGCCTGATGAGGACTCTACCCAAGAGGAAAGGGACGCGGTGCAACATTTTGGCCTCTGTGTCGAATGTGCTGCAACATCAGCTTCATCCCATGCTCTTCGCCTTCGACATGATGGTGCACCTAAGGGAGATGTTTGCGCATCAAGGCAGGACTGCCAGGCAGTCAGCCATGAGAAAGTTAATGAACACCAAAATGGCTGAAGGCGGATCGGTGAGAGATCATGTTTTACACATGATCAGTAACATCAATGAAATAGAGGTGTTGGGAGGAAATATCGACCCGGAAAGTCAGATAGATATTATCCTCCAGAGTCTACCCTCTTGTTTTGAGCAGTTTCGGGTCAACTACAATATGAACCAAAGGGTTTATACGTTGCCCGAGCTCATGACTGATTTGGTGGCGGCTGAAGGCATCTTCCATGAGAAGAAGCAAGCTTTGGTCGCGGTAAAGGGTTCGAGCTCTTCTTCTGGGCCGAAAGGCAAGAAGAATAAGAAGAAGAAGAACACCAAGAAACTTGTAGCAAAGCCAGATGTTGCGAAGAAAAGCAATTCAAAGGGCAAGTGCTTTAAATGCGGCAAGGCAGGACATTGGTAAGTGGATTGTCCAAAGCTCAAAGGTACGATTGTTTCTGCCCTAATTACTGAGACATGTTTAGCAGTGATTCCCACATATACTTGGTGTGTGGATTCATGCGCCACTGACCATGTTTGTAATTCTTTGCAGGGGTTCCAAGTAACCCGGAAGCTTAGAGAGGGCGAACTGGACATCTACATGGGCGACACTACAAGAGTGTCAGTTGAAGCAGTGGGAGTAGTTAGGTTAAATTTCAAGAATTGTAACCTAGAGTTAGTAAACTGTCTTTATGTACTGAGTTTTAGAAAGAACCTGATTTCGGTTTCTAAACTCTTGAAGAACGGTTACAAGTTTATTTTTTCTGATGAGTCTGTTTTTATTATAAGAAATGGCAAACTTGTTTGTTCTGGTTCATTGGTGGACAATTTATTTGTGGTTAATTCTAACTCCCCTGTTGCGCAAAACATAGAAATAGATAGCTCAGTATCTAACATTAATAAGAGGAAGAGACCTTCTGAAATGAATCAAACCTATCTTTGGCATCTAAGGCTAGGTCATATAAACCTTAGTAGGATTCAGAGGTTGGTCAATGATAGACCTTTGGGTTCATTAGATATTGACAGTTATGCAACCTGCGAATCTTGCTTGGAAGGTAAGATGACCAAGAGACCTTTTAAAGCAAAAGGCTATAGAGCTAAAGAAGTATTAGAGTTGATTCATTCTGACTTGTGTGGACCTATGACGGTCCAGGCACGAGGGGGATATGAGTATTTCGTGACATTCACGGATGACTACTCTAGGTACGGATACATTTACCTAATGCGCCACAAGTCCGAATGTTTTGGCAAGTTCAAAGAATTTTGGGTAGATGTGGAGAAGCATCATGGTAAGAGTATCAAGACACTGCGTTCAGATCGTGGTGGGGAGTACCTGTCCCATGAATTTCGAGATTACCTCACTGAGGTAGAAATTCAGTCTCAGTTGTCTGCACCTGGCACGCCACAGCAGAATGGTGTAGCAGAAAGGAGGAACCGAACTCTTATGGAAATGGTTAGGTCCATGATGAGCTATAGTGATTTGCCAAGTTCGTTCTGGGGATATGCATTGGAAACGGCAATGTATATTCTTAATCTTGTACCATCTAAAACCGTGCCTTCAACCCCAGTAGAGTTGTGGAACGGGCGGAAGCCCAGTCTAAGACATCTCAGAATTTGGGGCAGCCCAGCACATGTGCTTAAGGCAGATACGGCTAAGTTAGATGCAAGAACAGAATTAATGCTGTTTGTAGGATATCCTAGAGGGACGAAAGGTGGTCTATTCTATAGTCCTAAAGATCAGAAGGTGGTGGTAAGTACCAACGCTAGATTTTTAGAAGAGGACTATGTCTTAGACCACAAGCCCAAGAGTAAGATAGTACTAGAAGAGCTTAGACGACAAACTACTAATCCTGATGCACCAGCGCAAGTAGATACACCACACACTGCACATGAGATCACAGATGATGGGCCTACACAGGCGGTGCCTCGTCGTAGTGGGAGGGTTGTGAGACAGCCAGACAGGTTCATTGGCATGGGAGAGGCTTCAGACCTGGTCCCAGGTGTGCCTGAATCTGACCCAATTAACTATAATGAGGCGCTTTGAGATAAAGATGCAGAATCTTGGCGTAAGGAAATGATATCCGAGATGGGGTCAATGGACCACAATCAAGTCTGGGAGCTTGTGGACCTGCCTGATGGGTTTAAGCCCATTGTATGCAAGTGGGTCTACAAACGTAAGAGAGGACCTGACGGGAAGGTGGAAACCTTTAAAGCTAGGCTGGTGGCGAAGGGGTATACTCAGAAAGAGGGAATCGACTATGAGGAAACCTTCTCCCCGGTAGCCATGCTTAAGTCGATCCGGATTCTCTTGGCCATAGCTGCTCATATGGATTATGAGATTTGGCAGATGGATGTCAAGACAGCTTTCCTAAACGGAAGTCTTGAAGAAACCATCTTTATGCAGCAACCAGAGGGATTCATTGAAAAAGGCCAAGAGCATAAGGTTTGTAGGCTTAAGAGGTCTATTTATGGACTTAAGCAGGCATCCAGATCTTGGAACATCCGGTTTGATGAAGTAATCCAGTCCTTTGGATTTACTCAGTGTCCGGATGAGCAATGTGTATATCGCAGACGTGATAGAAACTCAGTGGTGTTTCTTGTGCTTTACGTAGATGACATTCTATTGATTGGCAACAACAAGAAAGTGTTATCAGACGTAAAGGCATGGCTGTCCAAGCAATTTGATATGAAGGACTTAGGGGAAGCGGGACATATCCTTGGGATCAAGATTATTCGAGATCATAGGAAACGTTCACTAACGCTCTCCCAAGCTTCATACATAGACACGATTCTGGCCCGTTTTAACATACAGAACTCCAAGAAAGGTTTTCTACCTTTCAGGCATGGAGTGTTTCTATCTAAGGAACAGTCTCCCTAAGACTGTTGAGGAGATAGAGACCATGAAGACAGTTCCATATGCTTCGGCAGTAGGAAGTCTTATGTATGCCATGTTGTGTACGAGGCCTGATATCTGTTATGCCGTTGGCATGGTGAGCAGATATCAGAGCAACCCCGGGAAAGCTCATTAGGAGGCAGTAAAATGCATTCTCAAGTATTTGCGCAGAACGAGGGACCAAGTTCTGGTCTATCAGGCGTCTGAGCTGGTACCCCGAGGTTACACAGATTCAGATTTCCAAGGCGACAGGGACAAGAGCAAGTCTACCTCAGGGTATGTGTTTACTCTAGGAGGTGGAGCCATAGTTTGGCGGAGTGTCAAGCAGAAATGCGTGGTGGACTCTACCATGGAGGCTGAGTATGTTGCCGCATCAGAGGCAGCGAAAGAAGCAGTATGGCTCAAGAACTTCCTAGTGGACTTAGATGTGATTCCTGGTTTGCCGAAGTCTATCACGGTTTATTGTGATATTAATGGTGCAGTAGCAAACTCGAAGGAACCACGAGCCCACAAGGCGAGTAAACATATACAGCGCAAGTACCACCTGATGCGAGACATCGTGAAGAGGGAAGACGTGGTCGTGGCTAAGATAGCGTCAGAGGATAACCTTGCAGATCCGTTCACGAAAACATTGACCTCTAAAGTCTTTGAGGCTCACGTGGAGGACATGGAGATCAGATATCTAGGAGAGCCAGGATAGTTTTTCTAGATAGATAGCAGCAGATTGTATAGGATTGTATGTAGTTGTATACTTAAAGCACAGCTTAAGTATTAGTGGGAGATTGTTGGAGTAGAATACATAAGCTATGCTTGTATTGTACAGTTTCCCAGTTTAATATATCGATTTGTGTTTCAATTATATTTTTTTGTGCATTTTTATGTCCATTTATATTATGTAAGTAGATGATGAGGTGTCTGGTGCGACACAGTAGATCTCATCATTGGTTAAAAGACATAATATATAAATGAGGTTCGTAACAGAGACAGCTTTGGACAAACTGTCGGTCTAGGTTATTATGTGATTCAGATAATTAGTTTGTCTAAACTAATTGAATCATATAGATATGCCCGGGGCATATTGAACTTGACTCTTAGGAATGATTTGTTTTGTACTGATTTAATAGACAAATCGATCCTTGTATTCTATCTCTAAATCCCTAGACTCGAGTGGGCATGAGGATTAGACATAGTGTATTTTGATCTGCCAATGGGTGAGGTCAAATGTGGCCAATAGTCTCGGTGGGTTGGGTGCGCGTGTTTAGTTACTTGGTGTGCTACTGCTGGTCGAAAGGAAACCATGTACCGGTGCGTCCAGGGTGATGGTGCTCCCGAGATGAGCTCGAAATGTTTATTATACTAAACCTGGCCAGTGGACTTATGTCCGGTATAGTAAAAAGGTCGAGTTGTACTAGTCTCGGAATATTAAGAAGTTGATGAATTAATTTATCAGTAAATTAATGAATTAACGAGCACTATATCTTTGATGTGGGGAGATTATGAATATAATTTAATTAAGTTGTTCCGGAAGTAATTCTGGTGTAGGCTGGTAGTGCCATAATTAATCCGTTAGTGGTACGATTAATTATGTACTGGGTTGTTGACAAAGGTAGATTTAATTAATTGAGAAATTAATTAATCCTTGTGTCAGTTGGTTGTGAATCATCCCAGGAACTGGTTTGGGATAAGTGAATCCCTGTGTCAGTTGGGAGTGATTCATCCCAGGAACTGGATTGGGATAAGCGAATCCCTGTGACAGTTGGGAGTGTATTAGTCCAGGAACAGGATTGAATGAAACAGAATCTGTATCAGTCCAGAAACAGGATTGAAGGAAAACAGAAACCCAGTAGAAAGACCAATCCTAAACCAACTTGGAGTCTCTCTTGTAACTCTATAAATAGACAAGGGATCAGTCATTCAGATTACACAATAACACAATTAATCCACAGGATTTCTAGAGAGAGAAAATTCTAGAGAGAGAAAACGTTTCTCTCTCCAAGTCAAATTTTCAAGAAAGTGTGCAGCTGGTTTTTGGGTTTCTAGTGGCTGAAATTTTGGCCTTAGTCTATACCAGCTGCCGTAGCTTTCTCTCTCTGCGGGCGGTGCGTTTATAGTACGTGTCAGGTGCTGCGGGGCTAGAGTTTTCCAGCAGGTGGATTGTGGTGAGTTGCTGATCAATTGACTTCTAGATTGTTGCCCACACAACAAGTGGTCATAGTCTTTGAGGCATACAAGAGATTCACCAGGTGCACGCTTCAAATGTATTATTCTATAGTTCCGCTTTTATTAGAATTTTTTGTTGCGTGGTAAATCGAGCAGGTACAAACCCAGATCCTACCAAAATTTTTCATACTTAACAATGAAGATCAGATCAGGATTATATAGACATCAAATCAGCGAATACTAGACATCAGATCAACAGACTATAGATATCAAATCAAGAATATAAAAGAAATCATACACTAGAACTAAAACATACTTAACAAGAGAGATCAGATCAGGATTATATAGACATTAGATCAGCGAATACTTGACATCAGATCAACAGACTATAGATATCAGATCAATAATATAAAAGAAATCATACACTAGAACTAAAACATACTTAACAATGGAGATCGGATCAGGATTATATAGACATCAGATCAGCGAATACTAGACATCAGATCAACAGACTATAGATATCAGATCAAGAATATAAAAGAAATCATACACTAGAACTAAAACATACTTAACAATGGAGATGAGATCAGGATTATATAGACATCAGATCAGCCAATACTTGACATCAGATCAACAGTACAACAAAAACGTCCATAATATGTATCATAATATCTAAAATTATTTAATTATAAAACAAATAAAATGATAATTTAAAAATATTTTTTTTATAAAATTCAAAAACATTAAAAAAAAATACTGAATTGTTTAGAAAAAAATGGACGGAAAAAATTCTCAAGGAGGAAGACAAAAAAATAAAATAAAAAATAGCAAAAAATAACAAAAGAAAGGAAGGTACTGTAGCGCGTTACTGTAGCGCGTGCGTTACTGTAGCGCGTTACTGTAGCACTGTAGCACGCTACAGTGGTAGGAGTAAAATTGCATGGTGGTCCTATAGGACCACCATATAAATTACCGTCTTATATGGGATAAATTTTGGTTAGCATGTTTGATTCCTTACTTGGTTGATTTATTAGCCGCATGATTACTTTGTTCTTAATATAATTGAAGAAAAAAACAAAAAAAAAAAAATTCCTAGGATTTTTTTGGTGGTTGTACAAACAAACCCCGGTGCAGTTCATAAAGATTTTCAAAGCAAGAAAAAAAAAACTTTTATAGATTTTTTTTGTTGTTTTGAGTTATAGACGACGGATTTCTACTAATCCGGCGTCAGAATTTTTTCTGGTTTGGATTTTACCTTTGGACTTCGTTCATGCGGTGAATTTTCTTTGTGGGTTTCTTTTCAAAAAAACGAGTCTCTACTGACCCTTTGTTGCAAGGTGAATTTGTGTGACCGCAACAGAATTTTTGGTCTCGATTTTGGTGTTGGGTGCAGCAGAATTTTTACCGATTTTGTGTGCAATTCCAATGGATTTTGCTGATTATTTTTTATGGTGGATGTTTTGGGTTTGTAAAGAGTGGCGCAGCGAAAGCATGGTGGGCCCATAACCCACAGGTCTGAGGTTTTGGAAGCAAGTTTGAGGGTGACCGCAGAGGGCGTCGTCGGGAAACTTGGGTTATGGGTTGGGGGCGGTAGCAGAGGGCGTCGCCGGAAACCCGGGAAGTTAAAGAGGCATTGTGGGTCAGGGCACCGTCTGTGTTATGGCTCAGGGCAAAACCCAAAAAGCCCAAAGTCCATAGTGTGTTGTGGGTTAGTCTCCCTCCACCCATAACCAATTAGTTTTGGGTATTTCTCTTTGCGTAAAACTAACGAAGGTATTACAAATAACCATCGGCGGCTTATTTGCGTCTTTAGTTTGCGGTTGTTTCTTTTCTTCAGTTTATTCCAGCAGTGGCATTTTGAGTGATAGCGGTGGTGGGTCAATAATATTGGACCACTGGGTAAAATTGTTTTACGTTGGCGGGTTCTTCTTGTCCGTCATCTTGTGCGCGACTTCTTCATGGCGAATTGAAGAAAGGCGGTAGAGTTTGTTTGGGTTGCGGTCGACAACTAGATAATTATTTTGGTGGAAAATTTTTTGTGGACGGTTGTTTTGTTGTTTAGGCAATTATTTGCTTAATTATTTTGTGGAAATTTATTTGGGATTCAACTTGTTGGTCTGAGAATTTTGGTGGGTTTTGTTAGGTTTGAATACATAAGCTATGCTTGTGTTGTACTTTTTCCTAGTTAATATATCGATTTAATGTTTTGGTTTATAAGTTGTGCATGTTTAGTCCATTTATATTATGTAGTTAGATGATGAGGTGTCTGGTGTGACACAGTAGATCTCATCATTGGTTAAAAGACATAATATATAAATTTGGACATGCTATCGGTTTAGGTTATTATGTGATTCGGATAATTGGTTTGTCTAAACTAATTGAATCATATAGATATGCCTGGGGCATATTGAACTTGACTATTTAGAATGATTTGTCTTGTACTGATTTAATAGACAATTCGTTCTTAGTATTCTATCTCTTAATCCCTAGACTTAAGCGGACATGAGGATTAGACATAGTGTACTTTGATATGCCAATGGGTGAGGTCAATTGTGGCCAATAGTCTCGGTGGGTTGGGTGCACGTGTTTAGTTACTTGGTGTGCTGCTGCTTGTCGAAAGGAAACCATGTACCGCTGCGTCCGGGGTGATGGTGCTCCCGAGATGAGCTTGTTATGTTTATTATACTAAACTCAACTGGTGGACTTATGTCCGGTATAGTAAAAAAGTTGAGTGGTACTAGTCTCGAAATTAAAGAAGTTAATTAATTTATCAGTAAATTAATAAATTAACGAGAACTAAATCTTTGATGTGGGGAGATTAAGAATAAATTAATTTAGTTGTTTCGGAAGCAATTCTGGTGTCAGATGGTAGTGCCAAAATTAATCCGTTAGTGGTACGATTAATTTTGTAATGGGTTAATTGAAGAAGTAGAATTAATTAATTAATCCTAAGGGTTAATTAAGTAATTAACAAAGTTGAATTATTTAATTAATTAATTAAGTCTTAAGTTTCAATTAGAATTATGAAATCTAATTGGATTTCGATTATCCTAATTGGATTTCGAAACTAATTAATTACCTAAACCCATTAGGAAGACCAACCCTAAACCAACTTGGGGTCTCTCTTGTAGCTCTATATATAGACAACGGATTAGCAATTACATAGTAAACAATTCTTAAGTTTTCAAAACAAGAAAGCTAGAGAGAGAAAGTTTAGATAAAGAAAACATTATAATTTTCGGCTGGTTATTTGTCCCGGGCGGCGGCTGGTGGTGTAATTTCGACAGACGGAGGTGGCAGGAGAAATCTGGCAGCGGCGGCGGTTCAATTCAGGCGGCGTTAAGCTGCAGAATTTTTGCGGCGAGTCTTTGTGTAGATTGCTAGTCAATTGCTCGCTAGATCATTGCCCACACAACGTGCGATCAAAGTCTTGAGTCATACAAGCGATCACCTGAGTAACACGCTTCAAGAGGTACTTTCTATGTTTCCATTTTTATTAGAAATTATTATTGCGTGATAAATCGAATAAGTACATACCAAGATCCTGCGCAATGTTATTTCAAGTAAGGATTGGAATAGCGATTGTGCTAGAGTTTAGGCCTAGTCAAAGAGTCCGATTCTGGAATGCGTAGCACGAAAGTGAGTTTTTGACCGGGCCCGGGCAGATAATCTTTTAGGTTTTGGTAAAAAAAAAAACTTTTTAGGTTTTTCAGTTTACGGTTGGCACCGGCTTTCCACTAAGTCCGACGTCGACAGAATTTTGTTGGTTATCCCCAGAGACGTGGTTTGGCGGTGGAGGATTTCTACTAATCCCAGCTGATAGTCTCATTATTATGGTAAGCCTGGTCACATGCAGGCTACTTGTTATAATCTTGTTGGTTATCCCCAGGGGCATGATTTAGCAGTGGAGGATTTCCACTAATCCCGCCGGCGGTCTCATTTTTGTTTGTTCGTGTTGGTTGCAATAGGTTGTTGTTGGGTCAGTTTTGTCTTTTTGGTCACCGCTGAGTTTTTGTTCTTTTGGTCACCGCAAGTTGACTGCGAGTTATGCTCCCCATCGTGGCCTCTTAGTGTTCGTGTTTATACAAGCAGTGAAAAAGGTGTTGGTGTGGGTTTTTCGCAATAGATTTCTTGTTTGTTTTCTTTGGCAGCCTTCTTTACTGTGATTGTTTGCGATGGCAAAATCTTCTAAGTCTGATGTGAAATCAAGGTTGTCAAGTGGTAGCAGTGGGGTTAATAATCACAAAACTATTACCCCTTATGATTTGAGTGTTGGCGATCATCCTGGTTTGTCGATCTCTCATGTGCGGGAAACAGCAGTTTGAGTTCTTCGTTGGCAAGTTGGGTATTCGAATTCCACATGCTCCAACTTGAGGGGAGGGGGGGTTTAAAGATTAGGAAACTAGTTTGTAAATATGGTAGAAGTTAATTTCCTAATTGGTTTAGAGTTATTGTAGGATTAGGAAACTAGTTCCAATCCCACATTGGAAAATTACAAGACTGGTTTCAATACTTGTTTATACATCAATGAAACATTTGCTTTGTACAAAATTCCTTCTCATATTTTGCGATTTCTTTGCTATTGAACATGTAAGTGATACTTCCTCGGCTTCATTGAAAAGAGATATAGATGAAGTATTTTATCATTTTGAATTGTCTATTTCTAGACTTAGGGGCCAAGGTTATGATAAAGCATCTAACATGAGTGAAAAATTAAATGGTTTGAAGTCACTTATTGCAAGTGAGAATCCTTTTGCCTTTTATGTTCATTGTTTTGCCAATAAATTACAATTAGTTGTTGTTGCCGCTGTGAAAGGTGTTCCAACTGTGTGTGATTTCTTTGATTATGTTGGTTTGATTGTTAGTCATGTTGGTGGTTCTTGTAAGAGAAAAGATTCATTGATGCTCAAGCAACATGAGACTATTCTGAAACAATTAGAATCAAATGAGATACCTTCCGAAAAAGGAAAGAATCAAGAAATAAATCTTGGAGACTGGAGGACACTCGTTGGGGATCTAATATTAAAATTTTAATTCGCTTGAAACACATGTGGAAAGCGATCTTGCTTGTACTTGATATAATGGTTGAAGATGAATCTAGTAGTAAAGAGCAAAAGGGTGTGGCAAGTGGGTTGATTGACAATATGGAAAGTTTTCACTTTGCGTTCATTATGCATTTAATGATACATGCGTTGGGTATAACCAATAACTTCTCAAATGCTTTGAAACGGAAGGATTAACATATTGTAAATGCAATGAATTTGTTAGTTGCCACCAAAGAATTGTTGCAAAAAGAAATGGACAATGACTGGGTTCTTCTGTTTGAAAAATCACTCAATTTTGTGAATCTCATGGAATTACGGTTCCTAATATGGATGATCGTTTACCACTAAGAGGGCGTTCTCGAAGTGGGGGTTCTACAATGGTAACATATTATCATCAATATCACAAATATTTCTTCGTGTGATTGATTTGCTTATTAGTGATATGAATGATAGATTTTTAGAAACTAGTACTAAATTATTCAGATTGATGTCATGTCTTGATCCTAAAGATTTATTTGCTAACTTTGATAGTATTAGTTTGGTGTCCCTTGAGATGTATTTTAAAGACTTTTCAAGTGTTGATTTGGGGCTTTTGAACTTTCAACTTGATGCATATAACATTGATGTGAAAAGAAATGGACTCTTTGTTGGATGTCAAGATCTTGCAAATCTTGCAGTAAAGATGGTTGAAATCGGTATGCATGAGGTGTTTGGGTTGGTTTACCGATTGATTGCATTGGTTTTACTTTTACCGGTAGTTACAACATCCGTTGAGAGAGTTTTTTCTGCTATGAATGTGATCAAAACTGATTTATGCAATCGGATGAGTGATGATTGGATGAATGATATGATGGTGTGTTACGTAGAAAGAGATGTATTTGAATCCATCAACGATGAAGACATTTTGGATCGCTGTCAAAAAATATGAGACTGTCGATATCCACTTCCATGAATTAGATAGTTCATGTTTATGTATTGTATAAATATTTTAGAACGTTTTGCAATATTACTAAATTAATATATTTTTTCTTTGTCAAAATGCAATTTTGGTCCCTTATAATAGGTCTTGTATCACTTTTAGTCCCTTATAATTTTACGGGACACTTTTAGTTCCCTAACTTTAATTTATTAGGTTTTTCAGTCTTTTTTAAAGGAAATTTTGGTCAACAAATGGTTTGACCAAATTTGATATTAGTTTTGGGGGCTTTTATGTTAAAATTGTTTTCAAAGACCTTTGTATAACTTTTTTCTCCAAACCCTAGCTTTTCCTCCTCTCATCCTTCTTTTTCTTTAGCTTCTCCTCCTCCGCAAGCCTTCCCCGCTTCTTCTTCTTTCTTATTTTTCCCGCCACCCACCTTTACCCTAACCCTAGCGCCGCCCGCCGCTAGCCTTCTCCGCTTCTCCTCCTCCTCATTCTTCTTTTTTTACCGTTGCTGCCTCCCTCTCTCTTTTTCTTTCTTCTTCCCACCGGCTGCTGGGTCACCCTCTTCTCCTCTCGAGATCTCGATCATAGCAAGCATCAACTACTTTTTTCCCGAATCACAAACCCATTTTGATTTCATCACCCTGCTTTTCGGAATCCTTCTTCAACGTTTTGTAATCGAGCCCTTTTGGTTTTTTATTTTACCCTTTAAACCCTGATTTGTTTAATTTACCCTTGGATTGATTTAAATCTCAGCATCCCTTTGGGTTCATCCTTGTCGATTTATTGCCTCTATCCCTAACTGGAAGAAATTGTGGGGTGACCCAGCTGCAGATTGAGTCAGAGGGCCATTTTGATGCTGTAGAACCATCCTTTTTGAAGTTCAAAAATTTTGGGATTTTTGTTATACCGCTGTAAATTTCTTCAGGTTTATTGAAAGATTAGATCTTTTTAACTTTTTGTACGTAGCCTAGATATCAATTTCTCATCTTCCAGTCATGTTCTGAAACTAAAGTCTGGAGATTCTCCTGAGTTCTAATCAGATTTTGCTGGCTTCATTTAGATTTAAGGGGTTGTCATCCTGTATCATTTTTTTTTTGGTCGCCTGGCCTATTTAGGAGAAATGTTCGATAAAACAGACCAAAAAAATTAAGGAGAATACGAGCTTGTTAAGAATATAGGGTCTGGTAATTTTGGGGTGGCTAGGCTTTACATTGAGATGTAATTTTGGGGTGGCTAGGCTTTACATTGAGACCTCGATCTCGGGAGGCGATTGAGATTAGGAGATCGAGATCTCTTGAACGACGGTGGTTCCTGGCGGCGGCGGAAGGGTGGCTCCCAGCGGCAATGGTGGTTCCCGACGACGGTGGGAAGGAGAATGAGTGGTAGTAGTGGAGGAAGAAGAAGTAGAAAAACAATTATTCGAAGACCCTTAAAAATTTTATTTAACATCTAATTTTTTTTAACACAAAATTACTAAAAGTAAATTTGGTCAATCTATTTGTTGATTAAAATTTTTGTTAAAAAAAATCAAAAGACCTAATAAATTAAAAGGCATCAAAAGTGATACAAACTTTATTATAAGAGATCAAAATTGTATTTTGAATTTTTTTTTTTTTTTAGAGTATTAAAATATATGTATATATTAGTAGAAAAAAAATTCCGACCCATGTAATCTCGAAAACCTGGCTATGCCACTATCATGGAGACACCATCCTAATGAATGTTTCTATGCTTGGATTAACTTTATTTTTGTAATGTTTTGGGTTTTGAAATTTTTTTTTTTTCTAAGGATTGGTGGGGAAGTGGATTATTCAAAATCCTTAAGAGTAATAGTTCTGATCCCTCAATTGCCCATAATACGGTGGACAAATTCCCATATGTAAAAAATTATCTATCCTAAATTATGAGTTGGGTTTCATATTATGAAATGGTGTTATTTATTTGCTGAATTATGAGTTGGGTTTCAGATGATGAAATTGTGCTGTTTTTTTGCTGAATTATGAGTGGGGGAGAAGAAAAAAGAAGAAAAAAGAGGGAGAAGAGGCGGCGGGGCAGAGGGGGAAGGGAAACGGAGGTTAAAGTGATTTAATAAAAGTTAGGAACATTTAGGAGGGGTGGGTAAAATAGTGGGACTATAAAAATATTTTTTTGATTATTTTGTAATTTTAAAGAGGTTATAACAAAAATATCTCATTAAGATGAAAATGCCATTGGTCGAGACATGCAAAAAGAGATTTTGAACTAAAATATTCTAAATATGTAATGTAAGGGGGGCGGACAGAAAAAATGGCAAAATTGGGTGTGTGGACCGAAATATTTTGAATTGGGGTGGTGTGGACAGAAAACATGCCTCTTATAAAATCTGAATCTCTTAATTAATTAGATATTCGAATTTTACAAATCCGATTTCTTAATTAATGGGAATCTTCATATTTTAAGAATACCAAAATATTAAATATTAATATAGATTGTAATTTAATTTGTAAAGATGTAGGGAAAAAAATGAAGTAAAAATCGAATTTTGAAAATCCGATTTAATTAATAATTTGGATTTTATAAATCCAAAATTGTTTAAAAATAAAAAAATTCGGACTAATTTTTGAAAAGTTTTAAAATTAAAAAAGGAAGAAAATTCCGGATTTTCAAAATCTGAATTATGAGAATTCGGAATTTTGAAATCCGAATTTGTGGAAATAAAAATTTCCGGTTACAATTTTTTTGATATGGACATAATGAATTCGGATTGCAAAAATCTGAATGTAGTACATTCGGATTTTTTAAAATCCGAATTTTACTACATTCGGATTTTTGAAACCCTATTCTTTTTCTCATTCTTCTTTTCTTCTTCATCCCCGACACTTTCTCTCTAGCAGCCAGATACTATTCATCTACAAATTTTGGATTCCGACTAAATTTTTTCAAAAATCTACATCACGTTGTGATATCGTAATAAGGTAAGTCACGATTTAAAATCTGAATGCTGAATTTTACTACATTCAGATTTTTGAAACCCTATTCTTTTTATCATTCTTCTTTTCTTCTTCATCCCCGACACTTTCTCTCTAGCGGCCAGATACTATTCATCTACAAAATTTGGATTCCGACTAAATTTTTTCAAAAACCTACGTAACGTTGTGATATCGTAATAAGGTAAGTCACGATTTAACTGTTTTATGGTTGATATTTCATTATTGATACGATTTTCATGTGATTAGATGATATTTTGAGTAGTGGTGTACGTAGTTGATGAAATGTGGTTAGGAAATACATGTATTAGTAGTATAGGACTAAGATTTGTGTAAGTTTTTTGGAATTTTTAATTAGTAGTCATGCATTAGTAGTGTAATTATTCTAATTACGACTTTAATGTGATTAGATGATATTTTGAGTAGTGGTGTACGTAGTTGATTAAATGTGGTTAGGAAATACATGTATTAGTAGTATAGGACTAATATTTGTGTAAGTTTTGTGGAATTTTTAATTAGTAGTCATGCATTAGTAGTGTAATTATTCTAATTACGATTTTAAATATGATTAGTCGTAAGTGGTAATGAAATTACAATTAAAATAATATTATCGTAATGTTGTGGATTGTTTATAATGTTATGGATTGTTTCATGTCATGTGGTTTATAAATTTTACTGATAATAAATTTTGATTAAGAAAATCGAAGATTAATTGTTATAATGATATTTTTACGATTGACAGGTATAATGACATTTAATGGTCCGTATATATTTAATTTCTATGGGTCATCTACATTTGACTTTGATAACGCTCCGAATCTGGATCATACATTAGTCGTTAATTTTAGATTGTCAAGGGATGATTTGATAGAAAGCATTTTGAAAACTAACAACACAACCTAAGAGGGGGGGGGGGCAATTTTTTTCCTACAACTAGGTGTACAAGTAGGATGGTACTCATAGGAGATTTTGTATATAAAACATCTCATTAAATGATGTTTCCCAATTTTCCTCTTCTTACCTCCCTCCACGCGCCTATTTTGTAGTTGCAAAACCCTCATTTTCCATTTTCTTCTCTTTCTTCTTTCTCCAGCTGTTTTTTTGCCTTGAAAATTGTCCCACATTCATGATGTTGTTTGCTCCAATTTTCCAGATTTCTCCACTCTACATTTTCCAGATTTCTTCAGGTGCTCTGATAGAGAAGACTAAGGGATGCGTTGGATTTTGCAGAAGACTTCACCTTGTTCAGAAACTGAGATTCGTGTTCTTGGTGGTCTCCAAAGTTGATGGTAAATCGCGATAGTTGATGGTAAATATCGGTATTGGACATATTTTGCTCTCATTCACTACTTTTGTTTATATTTCAATATGGATATCATGATTCTGAATGGAGATAATGGTTCAAGTGGTTGCAACAATGTTCAAAATCTTCAGAATGTGCAAGTCATATGTGATGGTAAGTTACTTTTGTCATTTTTTGTTTCCTATGTGGACGATAAGCATTCAGTATATAATACATTCTTTTTTCAGTTTCTGAACAATGTGATGATGTTTCAATGGAGTCTCTTTTACATAAAACTGTTGAGAGTGAGGAAAAAGCTTACGAAATGTATAATTCGTATGCTTGGAATCATGGTTTTGGTATTTGTCTAGAAAGAGATCGAAAGAGAGCTCATGATGGAAAACGTTACTACAGGAAACTTGTTTGTTGTAAACAGGGGGAGAGGAGGGCGACTGATAAGTTAAACCAAATGTACACGAAGCTTGATTATCGCTGTGGTTGTTTGGCTTACATTGTATTTAAACTGAGGGATGATGGTTTATGGGAAGTCACCGAACATTTTCATAGGCATAATCACGTTATGTGTCCGGAGAATGAGCGACACCTGTTACGTTCTCATCGGAATGTATCTAAAAGTTCAGTTGAATTTTTTAAGACAATGAAAGGTGCTGGAATATCTGTCGGTGATAGTTATAAGGTTTTGTCTAGAGAGGTAAGTGATTTTTCTCCATTTATACTTGAATATCACATGTTCATGACTGATATAATTGATGGAATATTTCAAAAGTTGATGGAATATGTCAAAAATTTGATGTAATATGTCCAAATTTGATGGAATATGATATAACATGTTATATTTTGAATCATATGACTAATTTGAAACAGTTTCTCGATGGAATAAAATGGTGTATGATATTTGATCTGGTTGATGGAATATGTCGAAAGTTGATGGAATATGTCCAAAGTTGATGGAATATGGCTACAGTTGATGGAATATGGCTAAAGTTGATTGAATATGATATAACATGTTATATTTTGAATCATATGATGGTGTATGATATCTGATCTGATTGATGGAATATGTCGAAAGTTGATGGAATATGTCTACAGTTGATGGAATATGGCTAAAGTTGATGGAATATGTCCAAAGTTGATTGAATATGATATAACATGTTATATTTTGAATCATATGATGGTGTATGATATCTGATCTGGTTGATGGAATATGTCGAAAGTTGATGGAATATGTCTACAGTTGATGGAATATGGCTAAAGTTGATGGAATATGTCCAAAGTTAATTGAATATGATATAACATGTTATATTTTGAATCATATGATGGTGTATGATAACTGATCTGGTTGATGGAATATGTCGAAAGTTGATGGAATATGTCCAAAGTTGATGGAATTAAAAGTTATGAGTGTTATGTAATATGTATTTTTTATTGTTGTTCATGTAGTGCGGTGGTCCTTCAAAGGTTGGCTTCACACCGAGGGATGCACATAACCAACTGGAATATGAAAAACGCAGATATCTTGATGGCAGTGATTCAAATTCCTTGATAGAAACTTTGAGATACAGGGCTTCTCATGAGAAAGATTTTTTCTTTGATTTCGAATTGGATGTTGAGTCTTCGTTGAGGAATATTTTTTGGAGAGACGGTCAAATGAAGTTAGATTACAGTATTTTTGGGGATTTAGTAGTCCATGATACAACATATCGTACAAATAAATACGATATGATATGTGGCCCATTTGTCGGTGTGGACAATCACAATCGCAATGTCATGTTTGGAATCAGTTTTCTAAGGGACGAAAAATATGAATCCTTCGTTTGGTTGTTTTCTGCATTCTTGAGGTCTATGGACAATAAGCCTCCTATAACTATCATGACTGATCAATCAGCCTCTATGGCAAAGGCTATTCTTGTTGTGTTTCCTAATTCCCGGCATCGTCTTTGCGTTTGGCATATCATTAAAAACTCTAAGAAGAATGTTGGATTTCTCAGGCAACGTGAAGGTTTTTCGGAAATGTTATATAAATTGCTGACCCAAGTGGAAACCGTTGCTGAATTTGAATGGCTCTGGAACAAGTAAGATTTTGTTATTGATGGAATATGCCCAAATTTGATGGAATATCTCCAAAGTTGATGGTATATCTCCAACTTTGGACATATTCCATCAAATTTGGACATATTCCATCAAAATGTCACTGATATGCTTAGGAATAATTTTTTTTCTTCTATGATTGAATATCTGTTGTTGTTGATGGAATATCAACTCCACGTCTGTTGTTGTTGATGTATTATCATATTACTTATTTATCCATATTATTTATGTATTACCGTATGCTTGTTCCCCATTTTTTTGATGGAATATACCTTTTCTTATCAGCATGATGCAAACATATTGTTGTCGTGACGTTGATTGGTTGAAAGGCTTATATGAGTTACGCGAAAAGTGGTGTCCTGCCTTCAGCAAGGATTACTTTTCTGGTGGAATAGTGTCTTCTCAGAGGAGTGAAACTACTAATCGTTCCATTTCTCTTAAATTGTCTAAGACTTCCACATTGTGTGAGTTTTATGGCCATTATGTGGATGTTGTGAACGATTGGCGATACAATGCTGCTCAAGAAGACCATAGGTGCTTCTATGGTAAAGTTGTTCTTGCTGTGAAAGATTCTCTAATTTTGAAACATGTTTGTGAAGTATACACAATCGAAATGTATACAGAATTTGAGAAGCAATATATGCAAATGCTTGCTTTGTATCTGGTATAGGTTACTCAATCAAATGGCTTATATGAGTTTCAGGTTTGGGTACCTGAAAAAGATAGTTTTCGTCATGTTGTTCGCTTTGATGAGAACGATTATTCTGTAAAGTGCACATGCAAAATGTTTTCTGAAGTTGGTATTCTGTGTTGCCATTGTCTTCGTGTTCTTATGCAGAACAATTACCAGGTATTTTTTCTTTTTTTGGTATTTTTATGGACTTGATGGAATATGTCCAAATTTGATGGAATATGTCCAAAGTTGGATATATTCCATCAACTTTGTAGATATTCCATCAAATTTGGACATATTCCATCAACTTTTGGACATATTCCATCAACTTTTGGACATATACCATCAACTTATGTAATATCATATTTGTGCAGAGAATTCCTGTTGTTTACATATTGAATAGGTGGACAAAAGCTGCATCAATTTCACGTAATGAGCAGTTAAGTATTTCTCAAGAGTCCAAATGTCCTGGGGATCCTTCCCCATCTTTGTGGAGGGCAGATGCTAGTAGAAAGTATCTCGATTTGATTAAATTATCTCATACTAGTTCTATTGCTCGTCGTATTTTGGATGAGTTCTTTGTCAAAGCTAGAGATGCAATTGCTGCTGAAGCTGAGATTGTGGATGAGAATTTGGAGGTTCCATCGTCTAATAAAATCAGAGATCCCAGTTTCAGGCGCGCAAAAGGTGTTAGGAATGTTCGTATAAAGAGTACTGTGGAGAAGCGAATCAATAAATCCAAATACAAACATCAAGGGCGTTCAAAGAAGTCTGAAGTAGCTGCATTGCGATCTAATAAGGTGGTCACTGATATTCTGAAGAAGACTTATGATAATTTAGATGGTGTTTTTATAAACCCTGTTGATGATTAAGTTTAGGACTATTTGTGAAATTTATTTCTGGATGAAAAATCTTATATTTATGTACTGTTTTTTGATGGAATATGTACTGTTTTTTAGATGGAATATTGTATGTTTTTTTTAAGGGTTATGTACTGTTTTTTTGATGGAATATGTTCTGTTTTTTTGATGAAATATGTATTGTTCTTTTGATCGATCATATTTTCCATCATAGTTCAGGATTTACCATCAATTTTACCATATAAAACTTTCAAACGCAAGATACAAAACTTTAAAGCAAACGCAATTATAAGTTGTACATTAAATAAGATAATATATTCCATCAGAAAAACAGATAATATTCCATAAAAAAACATCTAATACTTCATCAACAATATGTTACTTGGAATAAAAATCTGCCATTCTTTTCATCACTTCCCCCTTGCCCTGTTACATGGCGACATAATCAATTCATATACGTATTTTAGCCTAAATCTTAACAGTATATCTGGGTCCTTCACTGCATCAATCATCAACTTGTCGTAGTCGAATGTCTTTTGTCCCTTGTATGTTTCCATGTGCCTCATTACGTATATGCCACAATTTATGCCATCGGCATTTTTCCATTTGGTTCTGGGGTATGTCTTCTTCCATTTGTCACAATCAAGATACAATTGTCTGCCCTTGGATGATTTCACCCAGTTTGCGAAGTATTTCACCTACATTAATATACCATCAAATATATAATGTTCAAACTAACTTTAACGAACCATATGTTTAATATTGTAATTAATACTTACAATTTCATTTTGGTATCCCCTAAGTGAAGCCGGTCCTCCGCACATGTTGTCCAACACTATCACTTGCTTTGACATGCTGTTGATGCATATCACCAAAAAATGTTTGGGAAGGTATATTGGGAAGAACACCTGCATTAACATAAATATACAGAACACATGTACATTTTACGACATTTGACGATATTGATGGCAAATATGTACAATGCAATACAGAATTTATGTACTAATTACCATGGATGGATCAAATCTTTCCGGTGTTAAGTTTATCAACCTTAATTCCGCTTCCAGTTGCTCACCGAACCTTTGGCATATCTCACCCACTAACTTTTTATGATCATTTTCAGGTGCTTGAACAATAGACAACAATGTATAATCCATCGAGAAACAGTTTCACATACCAAAACATTGTAGTAACTTGCATACCAATAATTAAACATGATGTAATGTTCTACTTACAGTAAAATTCATGGAGAAATATATTCTTGTAGGATCTTCAAGCTTTGGGACGTTTCTCGTTTGGTTCAAGTGGTTTGCCCAACAGTTAATTACAATGATGTCTAACCAATTAGGCACCCTCATATATTCCATATCTTCCCTGTTTATGCCAAAAAATGATGATCCTCTAAAAAGCGTCTCACTGCATTATACATGAAAAAAGTAAATTGTACATGGATTAGTTGGATTCCAAAAGTTGATGGAATATGTCCAAAAGTTGATGGAATATGTCCAACAGTTGATGGAATATGTCCAACTTTGGAGATATTCCATCAAATTTGGAGATATTCCATCAACATTTGATCATATTCCATCAACTTTGGAGATATTCCATCAACTTTTGATTAACCATAAAAGATACCAATAATTTTGGATGGAAAGTATACAAACCTCCACAAAATGCCTTTGTCTTTATCTTCCTCCAGCATTGCGTAATCATTCACCATTATCTTCTTCTCCGATAGCTTGAGTCTCTCCCTTGGCCAGCTAGTCATGTATGGAGACATCAATTTTGCCGGTTTTTTACATTCTCTACGTTCATTTTTGGGACCAAACATCACTCTCTCTAAACTATGTTGGTCGTCTTCATCAATAGTCCTGAAAACAAAAGATAGCACACAACTTTGGAGATATTCCATCAACTTTGGAGATATTCCATCAACTTTATAACATTTTACATCACGTGTTATATTAAAATTTTGGTAAATTCCTTACTCATTTCGTTTTGATCATTCTTCTCCTGCACCTCTATCTTCAGTCGATGCAACAACTAACTCTACAAGCGCGTCCAATTCTGGTGTGCTAGGTGTTGTTTCTTTTGTTTCTGTAACATCCTGAAATTTTTCATTCAAACGTACCGGTGTTAGGAATGATATTCCAAGATCAAATGATGGAAACTCATTTCGTTTCTTGGCATGTTTATCCCCCATCAGTTGTTCTCTTTCCACTACATCCAGTACCCTGCACATCTCATTTATGCACTCCGTGTCCGGGGTATCGGTTAGCTGCATATTGGTTGTTATATATGTCAAATGTTTCTATCAATATCCAAATTATTTTCGGTAATATTGTTGAAGTTCGTCATTACCTCTACAAAAGCTTTTTTAATGTTGTCGGGGGTTTGCATCCCAACTGTTGTGTCTTCTTCCTTTTCATCCTGCAAAAAAAAAAAAAAAAAAAGAAGTTAAACTATAAGAATTTTGTTTATTTCCATCATCTTTTATATTAGTTTACATGAAGTTAAACAAGAAGTTTCATTTTCGTGCTTACCTCTCTATGTGCCTTTCTATCGCTTGCAGGATTTTCCATCTTATGTTCTTCCTTTGATTTCTCCTTCTCCTCCTACTCAGCAACATCAGGTCCATCATCCTTATGGTCTATGTCTTTGAATCATTTTCTCGTTTTTTCAAAGATCAGATCAACTTGCTCAACGATTTCACGGAGTTACATGTCATTCTTTCCATATGAATCTTTTACTCTATTGTAGACTTGTAATAATTTCGTCGTTGCATTTTCAATTGCAACTACGCAACTTTTCATCTGTTCTATGTCACTGGGTTGTTCCTGTTAACACATCGTAAACAATGCCATTAGATACAACATATACAATAATATATTATATTCCATCATTTTCATTTTCTGTTTCATTAACTACCTCATTCTCATCAATGTCCATGATGTTTTCTTCATGCATTCCTTCAGCTTCTTCCCTTTCTTCCATCAATTCTTCTTCTTCTTCTTCTTCTTCTTCGTTGGCTCCATCCGAATCTTCATCTGTCTCCTCTTCCTCTTCGGAATCTTTCACCATCAACTATTGACATTTTACATCAACTATTGACATATTCCATCAAACATAACAGATAATCCTGAAAAAAAAATGAACATCTTACATTATCCTTTTCATCACCAGATGTGTCCTCATCATCATCATCATTGTTTTTTGGTCGTCCCCTTATTCTGCCCACCCCAAAATATCCTTTGTATTCTGCAAGTACATTCAGTTGTTGCTCTGTCCAATTTTGAATTGTTGGTACACGTCGGTCTTGGTTGCTTGATTTTCCATACCCAACTCTATCTGCGTATAACAACTGTTACGAAAAAACCAGAAACAAGATCAGTATTCCATCACTCATATCAGATCATAATAAATATTCCATCCAAATCATAAAACATAATCAATAGATGGGTATAAGATTTACCACTAGAAATGTAAGCGGCCCTCTAAAATGGTCTTTACCATTCCGCCTATTCCAGTCATTTGTTGTTTCCTACAATTTGTCAAATATATACTTTCTCCAATTGATATTGTTGATGTTTTCCACACTATCCAAAGATTTTAGCAATCTGTATATGATGGTGGTGTTTCCATAGCTAAACACCAATGTTGATACCATTAAAATCAAGAAATCTTGAAGGAAATCCAAGTTGTAATATTCCTTGTTCCGCAAGATGTGAAGTGCTAATTCTCCGGTTGATGGTATTTTCCCTCCATGCCTTCTTTCCAAGTTCTGTTTGTCCAATTTATATTTATCCGATCTCTGTTCCTTCCTTGTATACTCTTCCATTTCCAGTTCTCCACCGGGGAAACCCATAACATGTTCTACATCAATCTCTTCAATTGAAATATTACCTGATGGCAACTCTATATTCCTTGTGGTTGTGTTCATCTTTGTGAGCAAATATTCTCCCAATACATTTGGAAGATTGTCTATATTCAATTGGAACAGGCAGGAAAGTCCAACCTGCCTTAATGCTTCCTTTTGGGGTTCAGTAATCTGTCCTATTAATGCTGATATTGCAGACGGGAGAAGTTCTGCTCAAGAACCTCATTGAATTATTTCCTTTCTCTATTTTTTCGGACGTTTATTTCCCTTACTCTGCTCCACAGTTTTTTTGACTGGTTTATCTGTGAAATCATCATCCGTCTCTTCGTCATCTATCTTCCTTTTGCCTGTACGTAAAGAGTTTTGAATGAAATACAATACATTTACCATCAACATCTTCACATTTACCATCACCATCTTCACATTTACCATCACCAACATCATAATATCGAAAACACAAAATACAGAACCAAAGCATGGTCACATTTACCATCACCATTTTCACATTTACCATCACCAACTTCACATTTACCATCACCAACATCATATTTTCATCACCATATCGAAAAAAAATTGATGACTACATACCTTCATTCTGGGGCTGTTGCTGCATTTTCGCATTTTCCCCACCCGTTGATGCATTTTTTGTTCTCATTTTTCCTCCCTTTCGATTGAGTTTTGTCGTCGAGTTTATGTTTTTTGCTGCTACTTGTTCTTCAAAGAAACAGTTTCAAATCAGTCATATGATTCAAAACAGCTATCATACAACATTTAATTCCATCAAATGTTGTACATATTCCATCAACTTTTGACATATTCCATAAAACTTTTTGACATATTCCATCAACTTTGGATATATTCCATCAACCAGAACACATTTACCATCACCATATCGAAAAAACTAAATACAGAACCAAAGCATGGTCACATTTACCATCACCATTTTCACATTTACCATCACAAACATCATAATATCGAAAACACAAAATACAGAACCAAAGCATCTTGACATTTACCATCACCATATTCACATTTACCATCACCAAAATCATAATATCGAAAACACATTTACCATCACCATATTCACATACCTTCACTCTGGGGCTGTTGCTGCATTTTCGCATTTTCCCCACCCGTTGATGCATTTTTTGTTGTCATTTTTCCTCCCTTTCGATTGAGTTTTGTCGTCGCGTTTATGTTTTTTGCTGCTACTTGTTCTTCAAAGAAACAGTTTCAAATCAGTCATATGATTCAAAACAGCTATCATACAACATTTAATTCCATCGAATGTTGTACATATTCCATCAACTTTGGATATATTCCATCAACTTTGGATATATTCCATCAACTTTGGACATATTTCATCAACTATATCAGATATCATACACCATTTTATTCCATCGAGAAACAGTTCCAAATCAGTCATATGATTCAAAATATAACATGTTCTATCATATTTCATCAACTTTTGACATATTCCATACAACTTTTTGACATATTCCATACAACTTTTTGACATATTCCATCAATTTTGGACATATTCCATCAACTATATCAGATATCATACACCATTTTATTCCATCGAGAAACAGTTTCAAATAAGTCATATGATATCATACACCATTTTATTCCATAAAATTTTTGACATATTCCATCAACTTTGGATATATTCTAGCAAACAGAACACATTTACCATCACCATATCGAAAAAACTAAATACAGAACCAAAGCATGGTCAGATTTACCATCACCATTTACACATTTACCATCACAAACATCATAATATCGAAAACACAAAATACAGAACCAAAGCATCTTGACATTTACCATCAACTTTGGATATATTCCATCAAACAGAACACATTTACCATCACCATATCGAAAAAAACTAAATACAGAACCAAAGCATGGTCACATTTACCATCACAAACATCATAATATCGAAAACACAAAATACAGAACCAAAGCATCTTGACATTTACCATCAACTTTGGATATATTCCATCAAACATAACACATTTACCATCACCATATCAAAAAAACTAAATACAGAACCAAAGCATGGTCACATTTACATCACCATTTACACATTTACCATCACAAACATCATAATATCGAAAACACAAAATACAGAACCAAAGCATCTTGACATTTACCATCACCATATTCACATTTACCATCACCAAAATCATAATATCGAAAACACATTTACCATCACCATATTCGCATACCTTCACTCTGGGCTGTTCTTCAAAGGATGTTGTTGCGCCTCTTTTCGGATTTTGTTTTATAGGTTTGATGGGTTTCCCTTTTGCGGACGGTTGAAGTGGGGTGCTTCGTCCTGTATGAACATCTGCGGTTTGCGGAATGCTCGGACGTGGTTGCGAATGCTCGGACGTGGGCAGTTTGCGGCGTCTCGCCGGCAGTTTGTATCGAAAGGACATCAGCAGTTTGGCCCCATTAACCGACGATGATGATAGTTTTGATGGATGAAGGGTTTTATTCTCCATTGATGGAAGAAATTAATTTGTGCAATTTCCCAGGAGTGAATAATTGTTTTGCGTTGGAACCTGCTGATGGAGAAAAATTTAGGCGGCTGTGTTTTGATGGTTTTCAAGGAGCGTGAATACACACTCCTACCCACTTAATTTACATATTTTATTTTTGTTTTAATTTTTATTATGTGTACAGATTTTTATGGTACACTTAGTTGTACTTTATGGTACAGATTTTTTAGGTTGTTTAAAAATTTTACTTAAAAATGAGCAAATCTTAACATAATTTCTTTTTAAAATAAACAATGACTATCTATGTGTATGAAATAAATAACAGATAAGTCTAAATTAAAATAAGATGAAAACAAGAATAATAAGATTAGGCAACAATATAAAAGTATACAAGGAAATAAGAAATTGTTAGTTCATAATATATAATAATCAAATTAAAATAAAGGTCAAGTATGTGACTTGAAATGGACAAGTCTTAAAATTGAATAATTTAAAATAAAGTTCAAGTCTTGACTTGATTAAGGACAAGTCTTTGACTTGAAATGGACAAGTCTTGAAATTGAATAATTTAGAATAAAGCTCAAGAATTGACTTGATTAAGGCCAAGTCATTGACTTAATAAGAACAAGTCTAGACTTGATTAAGGGCAAGTCTAAGATAAAGTAAATACTTAATTAAAGAAAGCTAAACTTGAAATAAGGACAAGTCTTAAATAAAATCTTGAGATGTAATACTTGAATCGAATAAGTTTAATGGTGATGTTTTATGATGCAAGAAATGTAGAAAAGAGAGTATGAATGTAAAATGCAATGCAATGAAAGAGACAAGATTTTTAAAGTGGTTCAAGCTTGTAACCCCCTTATAAGCTCTACATCCACTTCCCAACTTCTAAAGTTGAGGCCCTTCATATTTCTTTCTCAAAGAAACAAAAATTCATTAAGGTGAAATTCAAACCTTTACAAATCTCCCAAGAACAACTTAGTAACTCTACTAAGAGGTTCTTCACTACTCTCCCTCTAATTTGTTCTTGACTTGCAACCTCTTGCTTTCAAGAACAATAAAACTTTTTTTTTTTTGTGAAGTGTTTATGGTTTACAGGTGACATGGTTCTAGTCTAGGATTGACACTTTGAAAAATAACTAGAACACTTTGAAAAATAACTAGAACTTGAAAGTAAAATTTGAAAATGAGCACTAGAGCACTTGAAAACTTGAGAGAATTTTTACAATAATAAGAATGGCTTGATAGCTTGTGTGTCTTGAATGTCTTCACCCATGGTCTCTATTTATAGGCAAATTTGGGCTCCAATTCAAATACTTGAATTTTGGCTCCAAAGATGATTTAACATAGTCTGAACTTCCTCTAACTTTTTTGACTTCTTCCAGCTGCTTTTGACTTTTGTGTCAGAAATCAATGTTGTAGATCTTTTTCTTAGCTTTCCAAGGACATCAAAATCAGTTGATTTGGATTTTTGTAGCTCAAGTTACATCTAATTTACTGAACTGTGGCATTGCAGTGACATAGTTTTGTTTTTGTCTATTTTCACCAAAATTCCATTTGAATTTCACATTGACTATTACAAACCATTTTTTAGATAATTGAAATATATTTTTGAAACATACAAAATCTTAATTTTTGGCTAATTGAAACGAAAATTATGCTCATTTGAAGATGAATGTTCAATCTGAAAATTTTGCACTTTCTACAAAAAATAATTTTAGACAATTTAAGAAATTGTTAGATAATTGAAATATATTTTCAAAACATCCAAAATCATAATTTTTGGCTAATTGAAATGAAAGTTATGCTCATTTGAAGATGAATGTATCAATCTGAAAATTTTACACTTTTTACAAAAAATAATTTTAGACAATTTAAGAAATTGTTAGTTTCACATATTTGTTTTGTTATTATTAAAACAAGATTGAAACACTTAAGTCTAACACATTTGCAATGTAATTGGGGTGTCAATGAATTCTTGCAAAATCACACTTACAGCGTTTTTTGAAGTAGATGGAACTAAGAAACAAGCAGTAATTACTTCTGATGCTATGCTGGATTTTTTTTTATAATTTTCGAGCATGGAGTTTTATTGATGTGTACGTTGGGATTGAGAAAATTCAGTCTTCAGAAAGAGTTGATAGGCGAAATGTTGCTTCGAGTTCTTCCTAGGGTCGAGAAGGTCAATTTGATTTTGGATTCCGTTATGATTTTGAAGAGGAGCCCAGGGACTTGGATTATAACATTGAGGACGATGCCGACACTGACCATACATCCGAGAGTGGTTTTTGTTCTGACTCTACGAAGTTCAGTTCTGAAGAAAGTTTGGATGAGTTTAGGACGTCTAAAAGGGGACATTTTGTCTACTTTGATGTGGGACACTAAGATCCTATCCATTGATCAGGATGAATATGCATTGCCCCGATATAAAGGCAATCCTGAGACTATAGGCCTTGGAACAGTTTTCAAAAATAAGGAAAAAACACAACGGGCCATATCGGTATGGAACGTGGCAAGACTTAGGGAATATGTCAATGTTGAGAGTAATAAAACCACGTGGTGCGTGGAATGCAAAAGTCAACGATTTGGCACACCCGAAGGTTATTCCCATGTGCATGGATAATCTGGGTGTCAAAGAAAATCGTACTCACGGTCGATAGAAAGCGGTTATTTGGTGTCTGAGTCACAATTGTGTTGGAATGACCGTGGAAAATGACCACCATAATGTGACATCGTCCACAATAGTGTCTCTCATAATGAAGCAAATTGAATAAGAACCGGAGTATCCAATGGCTGCTATTTAAGTTGACGTCAAAATCCAATTAAAAGTTGACGTCAAGAAAAAAAACGTGGCATGCTAGAAGGAAAGCCATCGAGTTGGTATTCGGTAATTGGGTACCGAGGTAAGTTTTAAAAGTTTATGATTTTTTGTAAATTTGATTGGAATTATTGTTTACATGATGATTAGTTGATGACTATGTTAATGGTTGGTTTATGTAGCTTTGTTGAAACTTTACAATCGTCGAATCCAGGCACGATTGTAGAATTGGAATATCAAAGAGGGTCGAGTGCTTCAGATTCAGAACTGTATTTCAAATATTTGTTTTGGGCATTTGGTCCAGCTCGACGTACATTTGGAAGATTTTGTCAACTGGTGGTTAGTATCGATGAGACACATTTACGAGGTGGATACAAGAGGAAGTTGCTCTTTACAATTACAGTTACCGCTGTACATCGTCTTCTTTCACTGGCGTATGCATTGGTGGATGATGAAACTACTGAAAGTTGGACCTTTTTCATCAGGAACCTCATTCATCATGTCTTTGGTCAGCGTCCGACATGTGTGCTATCGGATTGATGTCCTGGTATTCTCGCTGTATTTAGAGACATTGAGGAATGGGAAGAAGGTGTTGCAGGTCACCACAAATTTTGCCTGTGACACATTTGAACCAATCTAATGATGCATTTTCGCGGCAATAGATTAAACAATTTGTGTTGGGAAATGAGGGAAAGCTGTCAACCTCGAAAGTTTGATAGAGTTGGTACGGAGCTGTTTCAATACAGTCCAAACACATACGACAGATACCATTGCTGGGGTAACTTAATGACGAATATGTCTGAAAGTTACAACAGTGCATTGAAAGGCATCCACTGTCTTCTAATCAAAGCAATCATTGAGTCCACATTTCAGAAAACAAAAGAGATATTTCAGTTGGAAAATGAGAAGACGCGTAAATGCAACACTCAATTTCCTCCTCTGTTGTGGGAAATATTCAAGGATTCGAGATACTTTGGTTGGAAATATTTCGGTTGAGTTCACATTTCAGAAAACAAAAGAGATATTTCGGTTAGAAAATGAGAAGACGCGTAAATGCAACACTCAATTTCCTCCTCGTTGTGGGAGATATTCAAGGATTACGAGATACGAGTTGGGGGACATCAGGTTGAACCTTATGACTGCACGAACAAAATTTTCAAGGTTAGTACATTTGTGCGTTATGATGGTAGAGGAGGAAACATACACACGGTTGATTATCAGGCGCGCACTTATACATGTCATAAGTGGCAAACGTATAGGTTTTCGTGTTCCCATACGTTGGCAGTGTGTCGTTCTCTTGGTGATAATGCATTCAATCTTGTGGACGACTTGCTTACGGTCAGAAACTGGAAGAGGCAATTTGGGAATGGTATTTTCATCCCAATCCCGCCAAAAGAGCAATGGCAAAGAGACATTGCATGGAAGGTGATTCCAGATTACCAAAGACTAATAGTTCATAATGGACCGCTGGAAAGAAGATAGAAGCGGAGATTTACAATGCAAATGGATCAACGTGGATGATGATGCTGAGGCAAATGCACGAGGTGTGGTAGTACGACCCATCGAGCTAGAATGTGTCCTATATCTCATCTTAGATTAAACCGAACAAGGCTTGGTAGACTTTATGACCGAAATGACATTATTTGATGTTCATATGGTGTTTTGGTTAGTTATTGGTGTTTTAGTTTATGTAATAGGTACAATCGCTTATTTGATGTTCATATAGTGTTTTGGTTAGTTATTGGTGTTTTGGTTTATGTAGTAGCTACAATTGTTTATTTGATGTTCATATAGTGTTTTTGTTAGTTATTGTTGTTTTGGTTTCTGTAATAGCTACAATTGCTTATTCGAAGATCTTATGGTGTTTTGGTTAGTTATTGTTATTTTGATTAGTGTAATAGGTACAATTGTAATTTAAAATTTTTTTTAAAAACATCCGCCTTAAATAAATTTCGGATTACAAGCTTCTGAAATTCATTAAATTCGGAATCTTGTAATCCGAATTTCACATAAATTCGAATTATTGTAATCCGAATTTCACATAAATTCGAATTCATGTAATCCAAATTATATGAAATTCGGATTACAAGAATCCGAATTTAATACAAATAAAGTTCGAATTTAATTTTTTTAAGGAACGTCTGATTTTACAAATCCGAACGTTCCTTGAACATTCTGACCATTTGGGCAGAATGTAAATTTTTTTTGCCATGTTTTAAGTGAATTCGGATTTAGAATCCGAATTAGGGTAATTCGGATTTCTAAAAACCGAATCCTACCGGGACAATAAAAGGGCGCTCAGCCTTATTTCTTCTTCTTCTTCTTCTTCCTTGCTTTCTCTTCCAAAACCGTTGCCCCCCCTTGTTTTCCGACCAAACTTCCGGATTTCCCATTCCGACCGTCAAAACTCAATTCTAAACCGATCAAAATCTTCCCCTAATCACAAGGAATACAACCATAACCCCCATTCTCTATTTTGGGTTGAGTTTCTCTCTAGCAAAAATTTTGAAAATCCATCACCTTTTCTTAGATTTTGGAAAATCCAGCTGCAGTTTGAGTTAGATATTAACACCAAAATACTCCTCTAGTGTTTCTCTACAAAACTAACCAAATATTTTTTCATTTGGAATATCACCGCCGGACCTCCGCCGGACCACCGCCTCCAACCACCACCGCCGACCGAAATTTATTATTTTGGCCTATTATCCATATTGTAAGTATTTTCTCATTAATAATTTTTCATTTTAACTATGAATTTGTATTTTTTTTGTGAATTATGCAATTGATTTTCATTTTTCAAATATTTACTTTTTATAAATTTTAGTTTTATTATTTTTGTGTGTTAGATTTGTGCAAATTGTGATATAATATATTTTTGTGCTACTATATATGATTGTGATAATGGTGATATAATTTAGTATTGTAAAGCTATATATGATTGTGATGATGGTGATGCTAAATTGGTTTTGTCTATTTGGTGATAAAGTTTAGGTTTGTGCTAATTGTATATAATTTTGGTTATATGTGCTGTTTGAGAATTTAGAAAGTTGCATTTTCTATCGTTATGCTGCCATATTTTTTATTTTTTATTAAAGTATTCTCGTTAGTCATTCAATCTAGATACACATAAATGGCATCATCGAGCAGTTCTCAATCTCATCGCCAATATCTAAATTCTGGACCTATAGATCCGGAGCTCCTTTATCTACAGTAGTCACACCGATCACACAGTGTGTACTTAGATTCGTCGCAGGGCAGATGGTGGTTTGTGGGCACCATTGGCAAGTGAACCGCCCCAAGTGAAAAATGAAATGGAACGGTTTGGCTTTGGGGGTGTTGGCCGTGTAGGGTCGATTCAACTCGACCATGCCCTAGTAACGGCATTGGTGGAGAGATGACACCCTGAGACGCACACTTTCCATTTCAACTTCGGTGAGGCAACGATGACGTTGCAAGACGTCCAGGTCCTATTTGGTCTGGCGACACATGGTGATCCTGTTACGGGTGTTATTGTTGAAAGAACACCCGAAGAATGGAGTGATGTGTGTGAAAGGGTTTTGGGCTTTGCTGTAGAGCCGGAGGATTTGAGGAGCGCCACACTACATCTCGCACGTCTTAAGCGTGCCATCGCAACCCCACTACAGGCTCATGGGGTTGAACCAGTGATATATAGACAGAGGGCTAGATGCTACATCTCTACATATGTTTTGGATTGCTCTTTGCGGACACTGCCGGCAACTATGTCCCTCTATATCTTCTTCAAAATAAAGGATTTGGAGAGGTGTTCTACACTTAGTTGGGGTTCGATAGCCCTCTACAGTTTGTACCGTGACCTATGCAAGGCTTGGAGGCGAGAATCAAACGAAATTACGGGCTGTCCGCTCCTACTACAGGTAAAAATATGTTGTGTTTTTGTGGGCAATATTCATTTGTTTATTTTTTATTTAGGTTTTTTTGTTATTTTATTGTTTTTACCTTATTTCGTGCTGTCAGACCAACTAGAGTGGCGGTTAGTGATAGACCGTTAATTGGTTGCCCTTTGGCAGAACGGTGGCACATCAGGAAAAGATTTGACAGCACGAGTCCTTATTGTTTACCCACCTACCAAGATCAGCTAGAGGGTCTCCGAGAGGCGGAGGTAAGTTTCAATTTTTGTGAACTTCTGTGCATATTTATATATTATTATATTTATGGAAGTTTTCATGTGTTTTCTATTTATTTTTTCAGTTTCTCTGGGAGCCTTATGTTGAGGACAATTTGCTTGATGGGTATCTCCCCCAATACTATCGAGAACGGAGGGAGTATTGGATGTCCAATACTTGGCTAATTTATTGGGACGCCGACGAGCCACATGAGGCTAGGAGGGTACTTCGCCAATTTGGCTGCCATCTGCCTATCCCTGGCCCCCCAATGATTTGTGCTATGCCGGTGGATGTATATGAAAAGGAGCATAGCAAAGGTATGGGAGGCAAGGGGTACATTAACTGATCAATTGAATGTGTGCGGTACAATAGGCATTGGCGAGCTAGGATGTCAGCTGATAATTTATCTCAAGTTGAACCAGAGTAACCTCCAGAAGCTGACGCGGGGTACCAAAGCTGGTTTAATGGCAGGACATTGAGGCTCATCAATGATCCAAACAAAGATGATGAAAGATTTTGGTAGGATCTGGGTTTGCACTTGCTCGATTTACCACGCAACAAAAATTTCTATTAAAGCGGAATCTTAGAAAAGTACCTTTGAAGCGTGCACTTGGTGATTCTCTTGTATGTCTCAAGACTATGACTTCACGTTGTGTGGGCAACGAACTAGAAGTCAATTGATCAGCTACTCACCACAATCCACCTGCTAGAAAACTCTAGCCCCGCAGCACCTGGCACGTACTATAAACGCACCGCCCGCAGAGAGAGAAAGCTACGCGCAGCTGGTATAGACCAAGGCCAAAATTTCAGCCACTAGAAACCCAAAAAACCAGCTGCACACTTTCTTGAAAATTCGACTTGGAGAGAGAAACGTTTTCTCTCTCTAGAATTTTCTCTCTCTAGAAATCCTGTGGATTAATTGTGTTATAGTTGTATTCTGAATGGCTGATCCCTTGTCTATTTATAGAGTTACAAGAGAGACTCCAAGTTGGAATAGGATTGGTCTTCCTACTGGGTTCCTGTTTTTCTTCAATCCTGTTTCTGGACTGATACAGATTCTGTTTCCTTCAATCCTGTTCCTGGATTGATACACTCCCAACTGTCACAAGGATTCACTTATCCCAATCCAGTTCCTGGGATGAAACACTCCCAACTGACACAGGGATTTACTTATCCCAAACCAGTTCCTGGGATGATTCACAACCAACTGACACAAGGATTAATTAATTTCTCAATTAATTAAATCTACCTTTGTCAATAACCCAATACATAATTAATCGTACCACTAACGGATTAATTATGGCACTACCAACCTACACCAGAATTGCTTCCGGAACAACTTAATTAAATTATATTCATAATCTCCCCACATCAAAGATATAGTGCTCATTAATTCATTAATTTACTGATAAATTAATTCATCAACTTCTTAATATTCCGAGACTAGTACCACTCCACCTTTTTACTATACCGGACATAAGTCCACCGGCCGGGTTTAGTATAATAAACATTTTGAGCTCATCTCGGGAGCACCATCACCCCGGACTCACCGGTACATGGTTTCCTTTCGACTAGCAGTAGCACACCAAGTAACTAAACACGCGCACCCAACCCACCGAGACTATTGGCCACATTTGACCTCACCTATTGGCAGATCAAAGTACACTATGTCTAATCCTCATGCCCACTCGAGTCTAGGGATTTAGAGATAGAATACAAGGATCGATTTGTCTATTAAATCAGTACAAGACAAATCATTCCTAAGAGTCAAGTTCAATATGCCCCGGGCATATCTATATGATTTAATTAGTTTAGACAAACTAATTATCTGAATCACATAATAACCTAGACTGACAGTTTGTCCAAAGCTGTCTCGGTTACGAACCTCATTTATATATTATGTCTTTCAACCAATGATGAGATCTACTGTGTCGCACCAGACACCTCATCATCTACTTACATAATATAAATGGACGATTAATGCACAACAAGATATTACTAAAACACAAATCGATATATTAAATTGGGAAACTGTACAATACAAGCATAGCTTATGTATTCTACTCCAACAGATGACCCTACGCAAATTGGATACCGAGGTGCAATGAACCGAGCCAGAGTATATGTAAGTATTTAATTTAGTTGTTGTTTATATTATTTTACATTTTCACCATGATTATCGATTTTTTTTCTAGCTATTCCAATGTTTTTGTTTCTTTGTAGTCGGATTCGATGAGTGAATGGTACAATAGGGGTATTCAATTCCAGACTGATTACTTTCGCAGAGATGACCCTTACCCTGAAGTACTGCAATTTATCGAAGAAATATCCACCTCTTTCCAAAGTGCCCTTACACTTGGGTCTTCACATCTTGCAGAATTCGATGATGCTGGTTCCCAATTACTCGTGGATGATCCACCTCCTTTTACTCACGCCCCAGTTCCGTCTCCCCGAGCAAGGCAAGCTCCTCCAAGGGAGGAGGCAGAAAAAGGAGAGCAATCTACGAAGAGCAAGAAGACCCAATATTTGTGGAACATATTGGGGGCCAACATGAGGAAGATGAAGAAGGTGAAGAATTTGAGGAAGAGGATGAGTCAAGAGATGATAAAGGTTCACGAGGTGGAGGTTCACGGAGTTCAGGTTCTAGTACAGGATCTATTTCTAAGAGAGTGGATAGAAGAAATGCGCCTCCACCTAGAAAATATGAATTTAGTTAGATTTTTAGTTTTTCAATTGAATGTTTTGTTATTTTGATTTGATTTTATAATATTTATCATATTTCAACGTTTCGAATTTTATATATATATATATGTTATGGTTCAATTTAATATGAATGTTCTTTCGTAGTGATTTATTTACATTTAAATTTTTGAATATTAGAAGTTGTAATTTCATTGTTGCTAACAAATTAAATCAATACTTTTTTCTATTTATAATTTTTTTATTTCAACATTATTCGTATTTTTAAAATCCGATTTTAAGAAATTCGGATTTTAAAAATCCGATTTTATTTAATTCGATTAAAAAATTTCTAAAAATTTCATTTTTAATCATCTTTAAATTTTTCATTTTTTTTATTCTCAATTTTTGAATTTCTAAAATCTGAATTTCCCAGTTTTTTGATTTTTAAAATCTGAATTTAATTAATCTAATTAATTAACGTAATTAGTTTCTAATTTAAACACTTTTCGGATTTATAAATCCAAATTTTCATTCATTCGGATTTGAAGAATCCGAATGTTCACTAATTTGGATTTTACGAATTCGAGAGGCCTATTTCAGTCCACAATTTCAAATTTCATCTTTTTCCGTCCACAAATTCATTTTCTCCATTTTTTTGGTTAAAAATTCTGTAATGTAATGGACAAAAAACATGAGTTTTTTTTTGTAATGGACAAAAATATCATTTTTCCAATATGTAATGGATCAATTTTGGGGTTTACTCCAAAACAAAAAAATTGTCTCATATATTATAGTTTTCACCCATATTGTGAGGGGTACTCTTTTTTTTTTTTTTTTTGATAGAGAATCTATATATGTTATTTTTTTTCCGTAGAAGATCTATATATTTTTCATATTTCTTTTTGGTAACTCAAACTCAGAATCTATTGATTCCAAGTGAAAAATGTCAACCACTAAACTAGAGTTGTAAACGAGTTGAGCCAAACCCAAGTTGAGAGTTACTCGAGCTCAATTCGATTGGGGTGACTTCAGCTCGAGCTTGAGCTTGGTCAAATGACTTTTTTTTTGAGCTCTAGCTCGACTCAAGACTTCTAGGCCAAGCTCGAGCTCGACTCTCGGCTCGTGACTCAATCGAACTCACGAGCTCGAGGGAAAAGGAACATATCCTTAATTAAACCCAAACAAATAAAAAAAAAGTTACAAAATTTTGTTAAAACCTTTTCTGTCCGAACATACAACCTATTTGATCGCGTTTTTGGTCATGCGTAAATGATTATGTAAAAAGGTGAATTGGCGGCCATTTACGCGAAGCAAATCCTTGCTCATATGGTTGCTCGTACCTTATAGAGTCAAATGCAAGGACTTCTGCAAGCACAGTGCATGGACATTTAGCCGTCAATTACATAAATCAACTTAACCTATTTTCTATAAATATATCATTATCAACTGCAATATTTTCGGATATGCTCAAATAATTAAAAACAAAACATTCTTTACAATATTCTTTCTAGTATTATGGATGGAAATGGTATAATTGTTGTGTGCCCTAAAACACAAGCGGAGTGAATGATAAGGAAATAGATGATTGAGGTACCCGCGCTTTTAGTAGATAAGTACAATAAGAAGATCGATTGGTGTTGCAAAGAGAAGGTCCCAATTCCGTTGACAAGGCTGTCTTGGACATTTTTTAGACCCGAAACAAAATGAGAAATGTGGCCCCTTTAAATAGACTAAAAGCGACATCACCAATATCGACATATATAGACAAACCATTTAATTTGATGGCATTCTTATTTTTTGAATTTGATAGTTTTAAAATAAAACAATCAATATGTATAAATAACGTAAGAGTAATTTTTTCATTCCGTTAGAAAGAAAATTGGGTGAAAAATAAAAGAAGGTCCAAATTTTATTGAGAAATTAAAAATAATTAACTATTATTTTTTTTCTATCTCATAATTTTTCCATTCCTTTATGTATTTTTTACTTTTTATTAAAATTATGTGATTATGGGCCCCATAAAAATGGAGGCCCCAATCAATGGGATTTACTATTTGTATAACAAAATTACTATTTGTATAACAAAAAATGTCCAAACTACCCCCGAAATGAAATAATAGATCTTTTTTGGGTAAAAAACGCTGCGCATTGATGAATTAAAGGGCAAAAAACGTAAATTTGGTATGTGAATGAACAAAAAAAACGCTGAAATGTCATGTGAAAATTAGATCAAAACGCTAAAACGTATCAAAAAATTGTACTTTAAACGCCAAATTGTAGCATTTTTTTGACACCAAACGCTAATGTGCAGCGTTTTATGGACAAAAAACGCTGAACTATAGCGTTTTATGGAATAAAAAACGCTAATGTGTAGCCGAAAAACATATCTCGCTCGTTAAATAGTAGCGTGTGTGACGGTTTTTGTTAAAAAACGGACGGAACTAATATGAACAGACCAAATATTGACAACAAATTACATCATATCATAACCTTTGTACATTCTCTGTACAAAAGGATCACTTACAAATATTGACAACAAATTCAAATCGACAATCGAAAGAAGGTTTCGTCGAATCATATCCACCTGGCATTCGTATTGTACAAATTTCGATTGACATTCTTCACGAAATGGTAATTTTGCTACCCGCTATGTATTTTTATATTTTGAAGCGTTTATTTTGCCTAAAACGCCACTTATTAGCGTTTTTAATCACTAACAACGCTAATAAGTGGCGTTTAATTCATTAAAAACGCTATTAAGTGGCGTTTTTGTCATAAAAAATGTCAAATTATGGCGTTTTATACCTTTCATTTAAGAAATTGTTGCGAAATTAGGGTATTTATGTGAAATCCGTAGCGTTTTTAGTTAATTTTTTTGTGAAGTGTAGCGTTTTTTTGTATAGTTCATGAAAATTGTGGCGTTTCTATGCAAATTTTTTGAAATACGTTGCGTTTTTTTAAGATTACATATGTAAAGTGAAGCGTTTTTTATAGTCATATTGTGTAATTTATAGCGTTTGTAACAATATGGATTTGTATTCTGACTATACAGGACGATGATTCGAATATGAGTACACATGATGATTACGAGCAAGAACAGGATAATGAGGATGATGAGGGGGGTGAGGAACAAGACATTGGGGCAGATCTAAGTGAATATTTTAGGATAGATAGGGATTTTGCAAGTGTGGAGGATGCATTTACGTTTTGCTATCCTATAGCTAATAGCCTGAAGTTTGTGCTTTCGAAGCAAGGCGGAAGTGGCTCGACGTATTATTTTAGGTGCGGTCGATGGAAAGATCCATTGAAGGAGCCTCTCCCCACCATACGGTTGAACACGAAAAGATGCGGATGTAAATGTCCGTTCAAGTTGACTGTCAAGAAGGTTGTTAATGAGCGTTACAGTGTGCTTGTTACGCCAGGGGTAATGTCCACGCATAATCATCCTGGTATGAATACGTTTCGCTATTGAATATGTTATATTATTTTTTCTATAATTAGCATTTACTTATATTATTATTACTAATTTTTGTAGGTATAAGGCATCCATATGGGCACAGGCAGCTGAGCGGTTTCTCGAAAGAGTCAAAGGCTGAGGCTAAACGCATGCTTTCTTTCAATGTGAGACCAAAAAGCGTTTGGGAAGCTATTCATCAGCAGTTTCCCGAAGACAATGTACAGATAAGGCAGGTCTACAATTTGAAGGAAGATATGAAGAAAGATGGATTGGATGGTAGGAATATTGGGCAGCAATTTTTGCATTTGGCTCACGAGAAGAAATATTTTGTTCAGATTATCACTGACGAGGCCACTAATGCGATCACACATGCATTCATCGCTCATCCTACATCAATTCAGATGTTCAACAGGTGGTATTGGGTTGTAGTGGTTGATTCAACCTACAAGACCAACAAGTACAAAATGCCCGTCGTTGAGATGATCGGTATGACTCCCACCAATAAGAACTTCAATATTGCTTTTGCCATTGTTAAGGATGAGACAAAAGAAACATATGATTGGGTAATGAAAAACTTGAGGGAATTGTTGCCTAGTAATGTGGAACCAAGTGTTGTTGTCTCAGATAGGGAGTTGGGTTTGTTGCAGCCTATTAAGGATCACTTTCCATCTTGCAATCACTTGTTATGTCGGTGGCATATTGACCGTGATGTTGCTAGTTGGTTGGAAAAAAATGTTGCTAGAAGGAATGTGGACACGGCCACTGATATATATAGTAATTGGTGGAAGAAAATTATCATGGCTCCCACAGTTGAAAGGTTTAACCTCTTATTGGTCCAGTTCAAGGTTACATACTCTATGATTGAGCCTGCAGTTGTTGATTATTTGGAGGGGACATGGTTCATTCATAAGGAGAAATTCTGTCGGGCATGGACGGACACATTTCAACACTTTGGGAATACGGCAACTAACAGGGTTGAGGCTTCCCATGCTGCATTGAAAGATTGGCTTCATTCTTCCACCAATTCTCTCGACACGTTGTTCATGAAGATCGACTCTCATCTCACGCATCTGTTCCCTCACATCGCGTAAGTGCAATAACTGCATTCGATTATTTATTTACTGTCATAATTTTGTTATAATTTTATTGTATGTTAAAACAATAACAGTGGGTCGCTCGAGTCTTCTACTGCCACGACACAAACCAGTAGGATGGGGTTTCCATACTGTTACTTGAACAAATACGTGTCGCATCACTGCCTGAATTTGGTTAGCAAACAAGTTGAAAAAAAGGATAGGTTGGCAGGCGAAGTTATCGATAGGTGTGGATGCGTGTGCAAGGTGACGCTTGGGATTCCTTGTGCCTGTGATATATACAAGGCACAGGAATCGACCGCATATCAATTGCTCCCATTAGTCCACGAGTTTTGGCAGATATTGACAATTGTACCCTCCCAAAGGGATTCTAATACTTTGAATGAGGACATCAGGTACATTTTACTTATGTTTGTTAGTTATACTAAATTTGTTTTATTTTTTTGTAATTTTACATTTGGATGCTGATTGAAAATAATGTTTCATCAAGGTTTTTCAATGAGGAAGTCATTCCTGCAGTTAACACAAGTCCGTCATTCTTGGCTCGTCTACTTAATATGGCCTATGTAGAAGAGATGCACCCTGATAGGTCTAGTGCAGCTGAGCCATCGGTTGAGGGTACTCATAGGGGACGGCCGCTGAGTAGACTGCACCATTCAGTTATGCGTGAGTGGAGTGGACGCGAGAGAGCGACACGTGGATCACGTGGTAGGGGTCGGTCAACTTCAAGTGGAAGATCAACTGGGCGCACATCCAACAATACGACAGACTCCTCTAGTGAGTCTCCATTACGTGAAGGTAAATATTGTTAGTGATGTTTCAAGAATTTATTTATTTACAAAATTAATTCAATTATGTTCATTCTAATTTATTTAACACGTTAGGATTTGGACAAGATGTACCATGCGTACCAGTGTTTTTCCGGCATTACTGTACTGGATGGTCGGATGTCATTGGAGATGGAAATTGTGGGTTCAGAGTGATTGCTAGTTACCTTTCAGGCGGCCAGCACAATTGGAAATTGTCGCATAGAGCGCTTGTTGGGGAGATCGTTCGTGATCCACAAAGGTATGCAGGTTTGTTTGCAGTTGTGGAGGAGAGACCTGCTGATGGTGATCATTTGGGTGCCGTGCTCCGGCGTTTACGTTATCAAGGTAGAAGTTGTTCTAAAGCCTACTGGATGGCCACACCCACGGACTTGTTCCCACTTGCAACGCATGCTAATGCCGTGGTACTGCACCTCAGCCGTTCGGAGCCGATAGCTAATTATACCATATTACCCTTGGATGCTGGAGAGGACGAAACCCGCCCTGAGAGACAGATAGCAATTGCTCACGTGGGTGGTAATCATTACGTTCGTGTTGATGTTCTTGATGATTGTCCTCTTCCTCCACTGCACATTGTTTGGCGCGATCACTGAAACCAAGCGACCGTTGGACGTTGGCCTAATAGTTTCAGAATGCGTTTTAGGCTATGGATAAATCGTCGTGATGCTTAACGGCTTTAGTTTACTGTGACTTTTTGTTTAAATAATATTTGTAGTTATGAACTAAGTTTGGTATTATATGATTGTTTGGTTTTGTATTAACTTAAATTCACATTCATGACATATAACTAAACAAACACTAACAAAAAAATGTAATGCATAAAGTACTACTATATAAATGGTGCTGATGTCATACAAAAAATATACAAATGTATACAAAATGTCATACATATAAACATACATATGGGCTCAATCGGCCAGGTCAAATCGCTGCTCAAAATCGTCAATCAGAGCAGAATACTCCTCGTGCAGGTCCGGTGCTCGATCTCGCAGCTGATCCAACAACCGGTGCTGCACGCCCAGCACATCGCTAACCCACTACAAAAATTACACATAATTATATCAATTATTGATTTGAACAATATAATAAAATATATTACAAATTTGAAAAAAAATACTTACGTATTCCGATGAATATCGGCGTGGCTGTGGCTACTCCGGTGGGGGCCCAATGACGTACGGATGGGAGCGGGGTACGAACCACTCCAGATATCCGTCCACGCAGGCACTATATCTGACGCCGTGCCCTGTCTGAGCACGGTGCACAAAATATATAGGCCCGGTAGACGGATAAGCGTCCCAGTCGGACTCCGCATATGACCGTGGGTGGTGCACGACGTACCCACTACCCCCGTACCCCCTATACGTCCCATCTGTGGCCGGAATGAACGGTCTGGGGATCCACTGCACGTACCCCAACTGACGCGCACACCGGTCTGGCATGTACGGCTCTATATCCTCACGGTATGCAATGAGTCCGCGGTACATCGTCCTCGGCGTGCGCGTGACAGCAGCGCGACCATAGGGCATCCATACAACCTATAAAAAATATTTTCCAATTACATTTCCTATGTTTTTATATATACATTTAAGTAATTTACAATTTTGATTTACTTACATCGTCCGACGACAAGGCATCCAGTGCCTCTCGGAAAACCGCCAGTCTGTCGTCCTTGTTGCGGGGTGCGTCGATCGTCCACCTGGTGGCCCGCGGTCGATCGGGGTGCGCTGGCAGGGGCCTGGCATTACTCCTGAAGGAAGGAAAATGCTCGTAGATCCAGACCTGTAGCAACGTCAAGCAACCCGCGACGCTCGACGTGCCATGACGGCTAACAGCACCTAAATGCCTATACAGAAACGCTAGCGTCGCCGTGCCCCACGCGTACTCACCAACCTGAGCCATCCCCCCCCCCCCCCCCTGAGCTCCAGTACAGGGCCTGGCTGGAACTTATTGGAACTCTTGTCTGTAAACAGACAGGTCCCAATAGTAGCCCATAGAAATACTGTGACGTCCGAGTCAGGGCGGGGTCTACGCGTACAAAGATCTATCACCCGCTCGGTAGAGAATGCCCCATTCTCGAATAACTCCTTATCGATGTGCTGATCCGGAGGTATCTCGAGCAAATCTCTACTATAAGCTACCATGGTGGCAGTGTCCGCGGACTGAGTAATCAAATGACCCTCTATCGGTAGACGCATAATCTCCCACACGTCGTGGAGAAGTATCGTCATCTCACCGAAGGGTAAATGAAATGTATTGGTGTCCGGCTGCCACCTCTCCAAAAAAGCGCAAATCAATGGCGCGTCTATATGCCTAAACAGAATGCTGGGAATATGTCCCAGCCCTGTCTGACTAAGTAGGGGTGACATACCGCGCACCCAACTAACTAATGAATCGTACATCAAACCCCTATTGTGACACCTAATAGGGGCTCTACCCCCCGCCTCACTAAACCTCGATACGACGTGTCCTAAAAAACTAGGAATAACCGTCGCATCGATCGGCCCACCCTCGACTGGTCCAGTGACTAACCAGCTCTTGTCATCCTTCTTCCGCTTTTTAGGAATCGCTATATTTATCAAATATAATATATATAATTAATTTAACTAATTAACAAAATAAACAAATAAAACATAATTTAATAATTACTCATGTTATACAATAAATGAAACATTCATAAATATTTTAACAAATTACACAATGAATCTCCAAAAAAGACAAATTAATAACATATATAAACAAATATAACATATTTTCACTAACTAGACAAATTAGCAAATAAATAAACAAATTCATCATAAAGTAAATAACTCAATAAATATTACAATTTATAAAACAATATAACATAATTTAACTAAGTAAGCATATTACCAAATAAATTAACAATTAAATAATAATTTAAATATTTACATAATTAATAATAGTATTAACAAATAATACATAATTTACATAATTCACAAATTAGACAAATAGATCAATTAAATCAACGTAATTAATAAATCAATATCGCGTACCTGCAGAGGGCTCCGCCCGCTGCTGCTGCTGCATACCAGACTGCCGCTGATGGCTCGATCTCGGAGGCTCCTCGTGAGCCTCCTCCTCCTCTGACCGTACATCCTTGTCGCTCGGCGCGGCATCGTCCTCGTCCCTCAGATGGAACGCCGACTCCCCGCCAATCCCTCGACCGCCACCCCTGGATCGGCCACCTCGAGTTCTCACGGCTGGCATCTTCTGCCTTCTGGCAGAAGCTGTGGGCCTCTGTCTCTCCTCAACAGTAGAAGGAGGAACGCGCGGTTTAACCTTACCGCCACCCTGAAAAATGTAATTAAAATATATTAATAAACAGACATTTTATATTACATAAATATTTAAAATGCATATACAAATTGAATTAAAAGCATTTGACCAACGGTCAAACGCTATAAAATAACAGTCAAACGCTAACATGAAGCGATTGACTTAGAGTCAAACGCTGGCTCTCAGCGTTTGACTCTGAGTCTATCGCTGCATTGTAGCATTTGACTAACTGTCAAACGCTACAATGCGGCGTTTTGGAGCGACGAAAACGCAATGGATCTGCGTTTTCGTCGCTTCAAAACGCCGCTGATATGCGTTTCGTCGACCCAAAACGCAGCAGATCTGCGTTTTTTCTCCCTCAAAACGCAGGAATTAACCGCTTCAACACCATCCAAACGCTTCCGATTAGCGTTTCTAGCCTAACAAACGCTAATCGGAAGCGTTTTCAACACATAAAAACGCAGATTCACCACATAAAAACGCTAATCAGAAATTGCGAAAATGAATCTAAAAATGATTTCTTACCCGAATAAAGAGACCTTTGCCCGCGCCATGACCTCTCGAAGATTCACCACCACCGCCGTCCATTTCGCTGATTTTGCTTGATTTTTGGGAAAAATGTCTACTGTTTTGGAAAGTTTGGAAGGGAGTTGCGTTTGGTATGCACAAAATGAGGATTTGGCAGCGATATTGGTCTCTTTTCCTTTTTAAAATTCGGACTGGTCTCGAACGCTACACATTAGCGAGCGAGGCTGATAAAAACGCTACTATTTAGCGTTTCGTCCTCTTCAAAACGCAGGCTTTTAGCGTTTCTGGTCTCCAAAACGCTACTATTTAGCGTTTTAATTCTTGAAAAACGCTGCATTATAGCGTTTTATATTAATTTCATAGTCACGTTTTAGCGTTTTTTAGTTACTTTTCCGTTCCAATTTTACGTTTTTTGCCCTCCTTTTCTGCATTTCGTAGCGTTTTTACCCCATATTTATTCATGAATTGATCATTTCTTTCATACTAGGGGTATTTTGGACATTTTTTGTTATACAAATAGTAATTTTGTTATACAAATAGCAATTCAGCCAATCAATTGTACACTTGACTTGGGCTATTAACCGCCCTGTTAGTTGAGAATAGAATGGGGATTGGAATGAGTTACCAAATCTAAGTGGCAGGTTTGTGAATTCCAAAATATGTAGAATTAAAACTTATTTTTTCTTTTCAATTTTTAGGTATCAAAGATTGAATCCAAATGATTCCATTTTTTCATTCTGATACGCAGAATCAAATGGACGCTTGATCAAGATAAATAATATAATATAATAGCACTAATGAAAAAAGAAGGATCTTACTATTTGTAGCTCAAATTTACTATTTGTAGCTCAAAAAAAAAAGTGAAATGACAAAATTGCCCTTAACATATGAATAAGGTATATACTTCATGCAATTCAAAATACATATCAAAACAGACAAAACTCCTTCAAAAATCAAACAAAACCATTCGAAATCATTCCAAAAAACGTTCAAAATCGTCGAAGCAAATTGGAACACATATTTTGCATTAATTTGGGACAGCGTCTACTCCAAAATATACGCAAATATGGTACGAATTTAATACTTTTGTGTAGTTTTTTGCATACTGGTGTAAAAATCGCACATGTTTTGCGAAATTTGATGGAAAAATCGCATGTAATTGGCGAAGTATCAGGAAAAAATCGCCCAGCGTAGGTGATTTTTTGTGGAAAGTTCGCCAATTGCAGGTGAAATCCGGGGGAAAATTCGCCTGCAATGTGCGAATTTTACTGCAAAATTCGCACACTGCAGGCGAATTTTGCTGCAAAATTCGCACACTGCAGGCGAATTTTACAGAAAAATTCGCACTCTGCAGGCGAATTTTACAGCAAAATTCGCACATTGCAGGCGAATTTTCCCCCGGATTTCACCTGCAATTGGCGAACTTTCCACAAAAAATCGCCTAAGTTGGGCGATTTTTTCCAGCCATTTTGCCAATTACAGGCGATTTTTCCTTCAAACTTATATGTTTTAATTGTATATGTAATTACTTATTTTTGGTATTAATTTGATTAATGACGCAGGATCCAAATGGATTACCAGACATTCAGAGGGATTTGAGTCTTGAGTTTCAGTGTCCTGGTTTTTTTTCCAACTGAAGAACAAGCATATACGTATTATTCGGAGTTGGCTCTTACATTTCGCTTCGAGCTGATTAAAGTGGGGAGGGGTAACAATGGAAACTCAGTCACATATCGTTGCAACAGATTCAGAGATCCGGTTGAACAAGGGCCTCTCCCACAAGAGAGGAAGAACACTAGCCGGCGAGGATGTAAGTGCAGGTTCAAGTTATTTTGCAAGGTGGTGAAGGATAATGGTTGGTGGGTCAGAGTCACACCTGGTCCGAATTCAATGCACAATCACACTGCTATAGTGTATCCAGAGGGTCACAGGCAGCTTAGCCGCATGAGTGCTGGCGCAAGGGAGGTTGCTAGGACTTTGAACAATGCAAATATGAAGCCAAAATTGATTAGGAATCATCTTGCCGAGACGTATCCTGAAGATAATGTGACAGTGAGGCAGCTAAACAATCTTAAAGCTGATGACAGGAGAGCAAAGTTCGAGGGTAGAAATATTGCGCAACAATTTGTTCATTACGCCGAGGAGAAGCATTACTATGTAAAAGTTTTGACAGAAGAGGGCACAGATGTTATCACACATGCATTCATAGCCCATCCAATTTCAATCCAGCTGTTGAACAGATATTATTGGGTGATTGTGGTGGACGCGACATACAAGACGAACAAGTACAAGATGCCACTCTTTCAGATTATAGGTATGACTCCTTCCAACAAGAATTTTAATATTGCATGTGCCCTTTTGAGAGATGAGAAAAGAATTAGTTATGATTGGGTTTTTGAACAATTGAGAGGGTTGTTGGATGTTGAAAATGTACCTAGCGTTATTGTTTCTGATCGCGAGATGAGTTTGATGGATCCTATAAGGGATCATTTTCCTGGATCACACCACCTGCTGTGTTTGTGGCATATCGACCGCGATGTTGATAATCAGTTGCGAAAGCTTGTTGGTGAGGGTGATAGGAAAAAAGCAATAAAAAAGCTTTGGAAGGGAATTGTTAATGCGGTAACAGTTGAAGAGTATGAAGTGTTACGGCAGCGGTTGAAGAATGGTTATTCTGTAGTTGCTGGATCTGTTGTTGTCTACTTGGAGAGGACTTGGCTGTCCTATAAAGAGATGTTTTGTAGGGCTTGGACAAACAAGATTCTGCACTTTGGCAATACTAGCAGTAACAGAGTTGAGAGTACGCATGCCGCACTGAAGGATTGGATGAATGCTGGCACACATTCACTTGACACGCTATTTGGGGTGATTGACGACCACGTCAATTACCAGTTATCACAGATAAGGTACGTTTATTAATTAGATTAATTCGCCTTTTTCGGTATTTATTTAATTTACGTACCTTTGACTTTATTGATGTAATTTTAGGGAAACCCTTGAGGCATGCATTTCCAAGAAAGCAACAGCTATGTTGTGTTTCCCGTATGAATTATTGAATGGCCATGTCTCTCACTATTGTTTGGAGTTAATCAGCGAACAAGTTGAAAAGATTACCAAGTTGGGTAATGACTTGTTCGAGAGATGTAGATGTGTCTGCAAGGCCACGCATGGGATTCCTTGTGCCTGTGAAATATGGAATTTGAGGGAATCGCACGACACGATCACCGTTGAAATGGTGCACGAGTTTTGGAAGCGGTTGACGATTGAGACATCTGAAGTAGAATCGAACACATTATCTGCAGAACTTCAGTAAGATTTACATTATGTATTTTATTTTATGATATTTTGATTCATTAACATACATTTATACAAATAATTTTAATTTGTTGTCCTGTACCTTCATTGGCATTGCTATGGAGGCATCACTGTGATGCGGCTATGGCTGGTTTTGCAGCAGAAGATGAATTTAAAAATAGGCTGGACCATTGGGACATGATTTGTGGACCATGATTTTTTTGTGGCAATTGCACTTTGTTTTGAAAATTACTTTGTTCTTTTAATAATTGTCATTTATGTAATTTTCCAATTTTAATTTCATAAGTGCATTAACCCTTGAACATGGCTAAATGAAATACCAAACAATTAAAAAAGGATTAACATGTCAAATATAACATAACAGAATCCTCATAACATCACAAACTACATAAATATATATATATATAGTAATCTGATACAATCATCCAGCTAAATGCCACCTATCTATCTCAGCCCTCAACCTAGCCTCCATTTCTTCAGTCTGTGCGTACCCAGCATCTCTGAATATATGTACACAGTCCTCACCGAACTGTGTAAAACGGCTAACCCACTACAAAGACAATAAAACACAATGAGTAATTGCACTTATTCTATAACAATATAACATTATACTTAATCAAATTATGTAACGAAAAATACTTACATATTCAGTGTTGGTTCGCGGCGGAACTCCACCATGATCAGCTGGGGGGCCATCGATGAACAGGTATGGGTGGGAGTGCTGACGATACCATGTAAGGTAATCGTGGGTGACTGCGCCGGGAACGTCAGCAGGCTGGAAGTCATCGGGACGTATACACGCCATACGTGGTGCCCGCCATATGCTCTTGGCGAACGCCAAGTCATAAACCACACTATACCCACCACTGTACGGCCGAAACGCCGTCTTCGGAAGGAGGATGTCGGCTGGGATATCCTGCACGTATCCCAACTGTCGGACGCACCTATCTGGCATGTACGGCTCGACCTCACCACCACATGCGATCAACCCCCTGTACGTGGTGATCGGGGTGCGTACGTGCGGAAAGTGACCGTATGGGGTCCATGTCACCTGTTATATATAAAAATTAATGTCATATATGTGAAGCAATTACATATTTACAATTTATCATAAACAGTTTATTACTAAAATCGGCAAATATATGTTGACATACCTCCTCCGGACGCAAGTGGTCAAGGGCATGCCGGTACCTCTGCAGTCGGGAAATGCTGGCCTGACGGGGTCCAGTGGTCCACAAAGCAGCGCGCGGGGTGTGTGGATCATCAGGCATCGGCACTGAATGCGGTCTGAACGCTGGGAAGTGCTCGTATATCCATGCCTGCAATAGGGTCATACAACCCGCCATCCCGCTGCAAGATCCTCTACTAGCCTTACCTAGATGTCTATACAAGTAGGCTAATGTAGAGGTACCCCAAGCATTCTGATGCATAGTCTGCAATTGTCCCCGAATATGCACAAGGTGTTGTGGTTTAATCCTATTGGCACTCTTGTCCACAAAAAGAGTAGAACCAATAGTCAACCACAACCAAGCCTCCAAAGCTCGCGGCATGTCCGTAACTAAAGCTGACCCCCTCCTGAGCACGTAGTCAACTAGAACGCCACCATCGGTGTGGCTCGCCAACCAATCCGCGTCCCTCTCGGACACATGAAGCAAATCTACGCACAGGCTCCATAGCACTGACTTGTCAGTGATGTCAGCAAGCATGGGACCATCCACAGGGATACGAAGTATCTCCCACACGTCGTGCAGGAGTATACTCATCTCACCGACAGGGAGATGAAACGTGTTCGTATCCGGCTGCCACCGCTCAATAAATGCAATAAGCAGTGGGGTATCGATGGACGTGTGCATAATGTACGGCAAGTGTGCTAAACCAGTGGCGCGCAACAAAAGCTGCCAGTCAGATGGCATCGAAGCCAACCAAGATACCAGACGCTCACACACACCTGCCCTATTTTGGCATCTCAGTGTGGACCTAGGTGGTACGACCTCCTCACCCTCCTCTCCGTCCGGTCTATACCTATAGGCCACATGGCCCTTCCAACTAGGTATCACCGACCCATCAATAGGGCCACCTGTACACGCCTCGGTCACAATCCAAGACGTATCGCTCCGCCCACGCCTATTCGTAACTAATTTCAAAAAATATGGACTATAAATAAACTTATTTAAAAAAACATAAAACAAATACATCCAATAATTTAATTGAAATAGCAACACACAATCATTTGAAATAGAAACACGTAATCATTATAATCAAAATACATAAATAATAAAAATTGAACAATGTAATTTATATAACACCATATTATCATATAATCAAATTACACAAATAATTATCATCACGGATGCACTACAAAATTTAAATAATAGAAATCAAAACATATACATGATATTAGTGCAATATATTTAAAACTTACCTCGTGGGGGCTCCTCAGCGCGTCCTGAGGGCGACGGAATCTCCTCACCGCGTCCTGAGGGCGACGGAATCTCCTCGCCGCCAGTAAAATGCTGCTCCTCCTGATCGGAGTCCTCGTCTACCAGCGTATGTGCAGGCACACGTCGCGCTGCTTTCTTCATCCGAGCAGAAACAGTGGGCCGCTGTCGCGGGAGGGTTTTCCCCGCAACCTACAAGAAAGTGCAAATAATAAGTTAGAAACATGCAAAACTAATGTAAAAAATTTTTACCAAAAATTCGCACGTGATGTGCGAATTTTTGGGCAAAATTCGCACATCAGGTGCGAATTTTTTGGCGAAATTCAATAATTTAACCGAAATTTTACGCTTTTTACCTGTCCAAACAATCCTTTCCCCTTCCCGGGACGCTGTGGTGGTTGAGATCCGCCGGCTTCCATTACGTGCGATTTTTTTGCAAAGTTTGTTTCGTTGGTCTGAGAGAGTTTGGTTAGAAAATCTGAAATGACTTATGATTTTGTAAGGTTTGCAGACAAATATAAAAACAAAAACTTGGGCAGAAATCGCCTGTGCTAGGCGAATTTTCAAGGAAAATTCGCCTGTGTTAGGCGAATTTTCCTGGAAAATTCGCCCGTGTTAGGCGAATTTTCAAGGAAAATTCGCCACACTTATGCGAATTTTCTGGAAAAATCGCCTAGTACAGGCGAATTTTTTCAGAAATTTCGCATAAGTGTGGCGAATTTTCCTTGAAAATTCGCACATTGTAGGTGAATTTTTCTCAGTTTTTCGCAAATTAGGTCCGATTTTTTATGTTTATTTCGCACATTGGGTCCGATTTTTCATTACATTTTCACGTTTTCTATTTTAAGGGCAATTTTGTCATTTCATCAATTTTTTTGAACTACAAATAGCAAAACTGAGCTACAAATAGCAGCCCAGAAAAAGAATCCAACCGTCAAAAGGGGCGTAAAAACTAGCAACAAATTTGGGGGCGAATAAAAAACAAAAGTGAACTTCAACGGTCAAAAGGATCCAAGGCATTCAAAAAAATTGCGCCAAATCCAGTCTGTCATTTCCCGCCAAATCTCTCACTAACTGCCGGCACACAACCCTCCGTAATGCGAACCCCTACCAAAACATATATACAGCCGCCACCACCCACCACCCACCACCCACCACCTGACTGAACTAGCTGGAGCTCCCATGGCTGAAACTCCTCGAAAGAAATCCAAACAATCCCTTACCCAAACACAAGATATCTCTTCCTCCAAGAACATTTCAGTTCCCGCAACTCCACAAGCTCGGAACCGCACTCCCGTTCGCCGTTCATCACGCCTCCTCACCACCCCTATTACATCTACTGAACCTAATGTTTGCCGTAATCCGCATCAACGACGCTCTTCTTCTGTAGCTCGTAAATGCCTCAATTTTACAACCACCAAAACCCCATCAAAATCAGCTCCTAAAAATCCCAAAAATGTCACTGAGTCAATATCACCAATATCTCCTGATCGAACCGAAACAAGAAGAAAAAGGAAAATTAGGGAACAAAAAGTAGTGGGTTGTGGAGGAGAGAAAACTTTGAAGGGTGGTAAGAAAAGGGTTTATTATAGGAAAGTTGTTTATGATGGGGGTGAGTTTTCAATTGGGGATGATGTTTATGTGAAAAGGAGAGAGGATGCTGAATCTGATAATGATGACCCAGAATTGGAGGAATGCGTGGTGTGCTTCAAGGCTGGCACGGCTGTGATGATCGAATGTGACGAATGCTTAGGGGGATTTCATTTGATGTGTTTAAAGCCACCTTTAAAAGAGGTTCCAGAAGGTGATTGGATTTGCGGGTTCTGTGAATCAAAAAAGTTGTGGAAAAATGTCGAATTACCTGTTCCACCTCCAGGAAAGAAGAGGGCTAGAACTGCAAAAGAGAGGTTACTTTCAAGTGATTTGTGGGCTGCCCATATTGAGAGGTTTGAGAATGCCATACATATTTAAATTGCTCTTCTGTTTGCTGTTGATGGTTGTTCTTGCTAAAACATGTTTTTCTTTTTTGGCAAAATAAAATTGTATAGTATGTGGAAAGAAGTGGATGGTACTTATTGGTTTAGAGCCCGTTGGTATATTATTCCTGAGGAGACAGCTGCAGGAAGACAACCGCATAATTTAAGGAGGGAGCTATACAGAACTAATGATTTTGCTGATATTGAGGTAATTTATCCGTTCCAAGGATACCATGCCTTGTAATTTTTGCTTCTGATGGCAACTTATTGTTCCTTTTTGCAAATACAGACTTGTAAATCTGTTAATCTAGCACAGTAACATGATCAAAAAGTCAGTTCATGAATGATGTTCTCCATACTCAATCAAGATTTGTTTTATTACATTTATATTCAGCATGTCCTAGCATCCCAGCCAATAGCCAAAATTTGTCTGTTATGGTTAGTTTACATGTCAGCACCAAGATAGATTAATGGGTTCAGAGTTGCTTCAAGGGGTACCACAGTTCTCTAGGATTCTCAGACATTTTCGTGCTGTTTAACAGAGCATCAAACAAGGAATGTAGGGTTTAAAATTTTTCTTTTTAGTAATGGTATTATGTTTTCAAGGAACTCTTCCTGACAATGGGAAATTTCCTGTATTCCAAATATCTGAATAAATGCTTGTTTCTGCAGATGGAATCTATTATTAGACATTGTTTTGTTATGTGCCCTAAAGACTTTTCCAAAGCTAATAATGAAGGAGATGATGTTTTCATGTGTGAGTATGAATACGACATCCTTTGGCACAGTTTCAAACGCATTGCAGAAATCTCAAATTCTGAAGAGGTTACTGGTCCTTGAAGCTCAACAATGTTTTTAGTGTTTGATATTTACTTATCAGGCTTAATATTTACTTTTGTGATAACAGAATGATGAAGAAGTTGACAGTGACAAGGACTGGAATAGTGGTGAATATAATGATTCTGACCCAGAAGAAGATGACATAGAATATGAAGATGAGAAAAAGAATAGGTCACTGACTCGACCTTCAGTAGGTCACTCCTTTGCTGCTGTATGTTATGTCTATTTTACAATAAATTCTATTTACTTATCGTGATTGGCTCTATGAAACTGATCATCTCTTATAAATTAACCCAGAACTCACGGAATGGGCAAATCTTTGGACTTCAAAAGATTGGGGCAAAGAAAATACCAGAACACAGAAGATGCCATAAACAGACTGATCTTGAAAAGGCAAAATCTTTGCTCTTATTGGCATCTTTGCCCAAGTCTCCACCTTGTAGAAACAAGTAAGTTTAATCTGCAGCAAGGACATTACTCCTTTTTACTCATTAATTATCTTATGGTGATGACTCCTTGTAGAGAAATGGAGGAGATAACTGCATTTATCAAAGGAGCCATAGGTGATGATCAGTGCCTTGGCAGATGTCTTTATATTCATGGAGTTCCTGGAACTGGGAAAGTAAGATCGAACAGCCACTTTTGTTGATTCCAAATGCTCGATATCAAGGCTACGTCTCTAATTCTTTGCTCAATTCTTCTCTGCCAACAGACTATGAGTGTACTTGCTGTGATGAGGAGCCTTAAAAATGAAGTTGATGAAGGGAGCATAAAGCCTTATTGCTTTGTGGAGATCAACGGTCTTAAACTAGCTTCCCCAGAAAATATTTATCGAGTAAGAATTATAATAAATTGACGTGATGTACATTATAGTGCATTCCAATTTTATTCTTTATCATTTTTTGCTGTTCTTTTAGGTTATTTATGAAGCATTAACTGGACACAGAGTTAGTTGGAAAAAGGCTCTACAATTCTTGAACGAACGATTTTCAAATGGGACAAAATGTGGAAAAGAGGATAACCACCCTTGTATTCTACTTATTGATGAACTCGATCTTTTGGTTACCAGAAACCAATCGGTAATTATCAGGAGCTTTGTGATTAGGAAAATTCTTGTCAGCTTCTTAAATATGGTTTCTTATATGCATCTTGGCTGGCTAACCACAGGTTCTCTACAATATTCTTGACTGGCCAACGAAGGCACATTCAAAACTGATTGTGATAGGTAGGCAGCCAACTTTTTAAATGCTATGCATAGGGTGACAAGAAATGGAGAAACTGATGTTGAGATTCTGCATTTGAAATATCTAATGCAGGAATAGCAAATACCATGGACCTTCCAGAAAAGTTGCTCCCACGCATCTCGAGTCGTATGGGTATACAAAGACTTTGCTTTGGGCCCTATAACTACCAGCAGCTTCAAGAAATCATACATAGTCGCATCAAAGGAATTGATGCTTTTGAAAAGCCAGCAATTGAATTTGCTTCAAGAAAGGTTTAATTACAGTCACTCAGTTTGTTGATACTTTCTGAGAACTACAAGATCAGAAACACAGTTCACCTCTTCTATAACTTCTTCATCATCAATGCTTATGCTTCTGTACATAGGTTGCTGCTGTTTCTGGAGATGCTCGTCGTGCCCTAGAGATATGTAGGCGAGCTGCAGAACTTGCAGATTATCGCTCCAAAAAATCAGAGCCAGTTACTGAAGGTCCTGCTATAGGTGATCCTCATTTTCACATCTTGGAATTTCATTTCCATAAAATTTGGACATATTTTGGTAGGATGTCACTTGCATGTATTGCAAGCACCTATTTTATTTGGAGACGCATAGCAAGCCTCTTATGCAATACAATAACATAGTACCTAGAGGTGTTAAGCTATTTGCTCTTATGCATATTCCTTTTTCTTTAAAGAACTGGGAAAATGTTATTTATCTGAGTTTGAGATCGCCATTACTTGGTGGTAAAGTTTTCCTTTTTTGGAGGTCGGCCGATGCATTTAAGTGTTCACTGCTGATGTTATTTAATGGCCTGCTGTTTGTATTACACAGCTTCAAAAGTAAGCAGTAAAAGGACATGAAAATAGACAGACACTAAAACTTATAGTAGGAAATGAAGCTTATTGAAGAAAGTCGCCACAAATTTGCATTAACTATAAATACAACGCTAATAACTTAAACCATCTGTATCGAAAATGAATCAATGGAAGCTTTAGTATTATTAATGCTTTTAATCAGATTATATTTAACGTTTCTAAAAGAATTATTTGAATCGAAAGATTTCAAAGTTTCATCTTTCAAAATGCGCTAGTAAAGTGAGGGTTTAAGTAGAACAAACTGTGTTTCCTTCTCAAGTAAGGATTAGCAAGATGATTGAGTAGGTATCGGGTTACATGAAGTTGTTGACGTGTTACTAACTCTAATACTGTTTATTAAGCTTAATGAAGCACTTACAATTTCTTATGGGGTTGCCATCTTTTGGATATCCAAATGACTTTGAAATTTGTTTGATGTTCTACCATCTTCTTTTTTAGTCCTTATCTTTGGCAATCCTTGTTATAGCATGAGTAAACAGGATAATTTAGCTTGAGGGGCTCCTTCATTCTATTAAATATGGTGACTGATTCTAAACAACTTGTGCTTTAGATGACGAACTTCAAATGTTGGCAATTTGTTCAGGGAAACATCTAGTAGGCATGTCCGATATTGAAGCAGCTATAAAGGAAATGTTCCAGGCTCCTCACATTCAAGTAAGTTTATGAACATACATCTAAACTGTCATTTGGGAGCTCTCCTTGCAGTAGTGCTGGAGGGGAAGAAAATATGTGTCAAAGAAATTTTTGACAAGATGCTTGAAGACTGATCCATGTTACAACTTAGTCTACTATGTGAAGCAGCCAGTTTTGTCTTTAATCTTTTGTAGGTGATGAGAAGCTGTTCTAGACTGAGTAAAATATTCTTGGCTGCAATGGTACATGAACTATACAAAACTGGCATGGGTGAAACCAGCTTTGAAGAGGTAACAAATGGACTCTCGTTTGCTCTCTGCACTCCTGATATCATCCTTGAGCACTTAGGAGCATATAACTACCTTGTTTTCTGTGGAATATCATGGACTGCCAAATCCTATTCTTGTAGTTATCAATTATTCTTTCTTTATAGCAATTTTGTAGTTGGAATAATAGGATGGAAAGGGGTCCAAGGCGGGTAGAGTTTAGGCTGCCTTGTACTGCAACAAAACGATTATAATATTTAGACCCAAGGAAAAAATGAAAGGTTTATATCTTAAGGTATTTTCTGCAAGCTGGGGGCTTTTGCTGGGATGTTATTGGGTGCTTCTAGAGGTCAACAAGTAGTGAAAGATCCAATTACAGTTATTGTCAATTGATCATGTTCTGAAAGAACTTCACTGATCCCATAAAGTGTCATCTAAACTTGAATATTCTTGACAACATTATTGCGTGTCTCTACAGAGTAACTTTGTTGTAGAAATGCTTTAAGCTTCATTAGAATAATGTTTTGATGTCATTATTATCTGTGCAGTTGGCAGGGGCAGTTTCATGCCTCTGTATGAGTAATGGAGAAGCATTTCCTGGATGGGACACGCTCTTGCGAATTGGGTAAGTCACAGAATTCTCGCTTTCTTTTAGTGACTTGAATGAAGCATCTGATGGTAGTCTTCCTGGAGTCACAAAGCTTTGGTTACAAGAATTTGCCTATGATTTTAAGGAATATTTAGCCATTTGAGTAACATTCAAACCTTACTGCACAAGTTTTACAGTTGATTTTTCAAAGTGTTAAACCATGAGAAAAGCTCCCGCTGCTTTGCTTTGCTTTGCTTTGTCAAACATCTCAACAAACAAATATCCCCCTAAATATTTGAAAGCAAAATAGATGTTGTTTTCATTACACCTTTCCCAACTGGGCTTATTAAAAGGATCTTTGATACTTATCGACAATGCAAAAGCTTCTCCAGAATGGGGATCCTATTAAAAGCCTAATACGTCTATGTTTCCTGATTACCTTGCAGTTGTAAGCTCGGGGAATGTAGGATTATATTATGTGAATCTGGTGGGAAGCACAAACTACAAAAATTGCAGCTCAACTTTCCAAGGTCAGTTTCCTCAGAAAGTCCTTGGCAAATTATACCTTTCGATTCAGCTAAATTTCTCAAATATATTAACAGCAAAAAAGAAGAATAAATTTTCATGCTGTGACTGACATTTGGGGTTCTAGAAAACGGGTATCTTCTGTTTCAATGTGATAACCAGTCAGAAAACTTAGCCAGCTTGGGCACCTTTGGTGGTTTAGTTTGTGATGCAAGTGCTCGTCCAATAGATAGAAGTAAAACATAAGTGGTTTGTGGTTACTGTGAATTAAAAGGATAAATCAGTAGATTAGCTGATGTAAGGTCTCAGTCATGATTCCATAGATATGGAACTCTCTTTTCTGCAGATATATTCAATGCTATTTAGTCGTAAAAGAAAATGAGGGTCTTCATTATGTTAAGAAAGAAAGGCCTTTTATCATCTACATTAGCATTCTTAACCAAGAACATATTATATGGCAAAAATGTCATTCCGTCCTCAAATAATAGTCTTGTTTGTTGAATTAGAATAATGCAACAAACAAAACTACTATTTTCATTCCATTTGTGGATGTTTGTCTCTCTGCGTTTTGAAACTAAATCACCTTGGCTGATTTGATTTTATGCATTGAATCATGGCAGCGATGATGTGACTTTTGCACTCAAAGACAGCAAAGAACTACCATGGTTGGCTAAATACTTGTGATCATTTTTGGCCGAGCGGAGTGGAATAGCCGCTTTGCTGTTTTTCTTTCCTTCATATATTTTTAGACTAACAAACTCTAATTCCGCAATTTTGGAGTTGAGTAGCCTACGTTGTAACTGCAATTTTGGTTAAAGTTTGGATATTTCAACAATTCTGCATCCTCGAAGGCCTAATGTTTCCAAGGCTGAGTTAAAGGAGAATTTGGCAAGGATGTATGAGGTTAAGGACACAAATGCCATCTTTGTGTTCAAGTTCAGGACGCATTTTGGAGGAGGCAAGTCCACTGGATTTGGGTTAATCTATGATTCTGTAGAGAATGCGAAGAAATATGAACCTAAGTACCGGCTCATAAGGAATGGTTTAGATACCAATGTAGAGAAATCTACGAAGCAGCTTAAGGAAAGGAAGAACAAAGCCAAGAAGATTCGTGGTGTAAAGAAGACCTAGGCTGGAGATGCTGCTGAGGCTGGAAAGAAGAAATAATCTCTCATTGGAGGAGTTCCTTGGCTTCTTGAAGAGTTACAGAGACTGGAAGATGTTTTTGCAGCAGTATTAAATCATTTGTTACTTCAAACTGTGATATTTTTCAGTTTTAGAATTCTGAATGAAGTTTTTGTGACATTTTTAATACTAGCTGGTTTTAAAAAAAAATAATAATAATAATAATCTTCCTTTCAGTTAAATTATTGACGGTTGAACAAAGAGTTGGCATTAAAAAATCTCAGTTCATCTCTTTAAGCGGAATAAGACTTATAAGTAACTTCAACTAATTTTCTCTTTTAATTAGAAGTCATGTGGCTAATCCATATCTCACTAAACTTGTTCAATAGTATATTTTTAGCCACTGAACTTTTTTGCTTGACTAATAGGCTATTAAATTCTTAAAACAGTATACTTTTGGCCATTGAATTTTTTTGCTTGACTAATAGGCAATTAAAGTCTTAAAAACTATATACTTTTGGCCACTGAACTTTGTTGCTTGACTAATAGGTCATTAAACTATTAAAACATATAATTTGTCATATTTTTATCGGGTATCCATTTATGATCTGACAAAATTTTCTAAAAATAATCTAGAATTAATATTTTATTTTTGCCTTTTAAAAAATTAATAGATTTTATATAAATTTAATTTTCTGTCGGATCATACATGGATACCCGATAAAAGTATGACAAGTTATACGTTTTAATAGTTTAATGGCCTATTAGTCAAGCAACAAAGTTTGGTGACAAAAAATATACCGTTTTAAGAGTTTGATGGTCTATTAATGAAGGAAAAAATTTATAGCCAAAAGTATACTATTTTAAGAGTTTAATGGTTTATTAGTCAAGCAAAAAAGTTTAGTGGCTAAAAGTATACTATTAAACAAGTTTAGTGACCTATTAAATTTTTAAACCCTTAATTTTATAGTCAGAGAGGATTATGAAAAGGAAATTTATTCTCACTCCTTTCCTCTTGCAATAGAATATTAATGGGGCCGGGACCAAAAGGGAGACAAAAAATTAGGGTGTGGACTAAAAAAATTAAAAAAATAAGTGTGTGGACAGAAAGGGGCCTATTAGATTTGTAAAATCTGAAACACTAATTAATTAAAAAGGTTCGGATTTTACAAATCCGAATCAGTTGTAAACAACTATACTTCAGTTGTAACAAATCCGAATTAGTTATAAATTCGGATTTAAAATTCAAATTTATTCTTCCCAAAATACTTCTTCAAGACAGTCCACCACGTCTCAGAACCATTAGCACCACGTCAAAAACAACTAGCACCACGTCCAGAAACGTCTACATTCATGTGTGTGAATTTAAACTGATTTTTTCACAAAGACAGTCCACCACGTCCCAGACAATTAGCACCACGTCAAAAATAACTAGCAGCACGTTCAGAAACGTCTACATTCATGTGTGTGAATTTAAACTGATTTTTTCACAAAGACAGTCCACCACGTCCCAGACAACTAGCACCACGTCCATAAACGTCTACATCCATTCATGTGAATTTAGTTTATAGGTGCCAGTTGTTCTGAGACGAGGTGAGATGTTATTGTGAAAAAATCAGTTTAAATTCACATGTCTGGATTTAGACATTTTTGGACGTGGTGCTAGTTGTTTGAGACGTGGTTCTAGTTGTTCTGAGACATGGTAGAATGTCTTTGTGAAAAAAATAGTTTAAATTCACATGCATGGATGTAGACGTTTTTGTACGTGGTGCTAGTTGTTTTGAGACGAGGTGAGATGTTTTGTGAAAAAATCAGTTTAAATTCACATGTTTGGATGTAGACGTTTCTGGACGTGGTGCTAGTTTTTTAAGACGTGGTGCTAGTGGTTCTGAGACGTGGTAGACTGTCTTTATGAAAAAAAATCAGTTTAAATTCACATGCATGGATGTAGAAATTTTTGGACTTGTTGCTAGTTGTTCTGAGACAATGTGAGATGTTTTGTGAAAAAATCAGTTTAAATTCACATGCATGGATGTAGACGTTTTTTGACGTGGTGCTAGTTGTTTGAGACGTGGTTCTATTTGTTTGAGACGTGGTAGAATGTCTTTGTGAAAAAAAAATCTGTCTAAATCCATGCGTGTGAATTTATAAGTTATATTGTAAAAGAAAAAAAAATAAAAAAGGAAGAATAAAATCAGATTTGTAATTAAAAAATGAAGAATGAAAACTGCAATTAAAATTCTGAATTTCAAAATCCAAATATTAATAAATTCGGATTTAAAAAATCCGAATCTATGAAAATTTTTTTTTGAATTTCCAAAAAAATTTGTGCAATCATTGTTCCACCTAATACAATTCGGATTTGTAAATTTCGAATCATTGAAGATTCGGATTTTACAAATCCAAATTTTTTAAGATTCAGATTTTACAAATCCGAATTGTATTGGGTACTATAAAAACCAAAACCCTAGCTGTTTTCCCATATTCTCTTCTTCTTCTCCTTCCACCAAAATTCTCTCTCTAGCGGCCAAAAAATTTTGTTCAGCATATTTTGGGATTCCGGCTAAATTTCTTCGTAAATCTACGTCACGTGGTGATAGCGTACTAAGGTAAGTCAAGAATTAAGTGTTTTATGGTTGATACTTCATTATTCATACAATTTTCACATTATTAGATGATATTTTGATGTGATTAGATGATAATTTTTGAGTAGTTGATGAAATGTGGTTTGAAAATACATGTATTAGTAGTGAATGACTAAGATTTGTGTAAATTTTGTGGATTTTATAGTGAGTAGTAATGGTAATTAGTAGTGTAATTATTTAAATTACGAATTTAAAGATGATTAGTCATTAGTGGTAAGTAAATTACATTTAAAATAATATTATCGTATTGTTGTTAATTGTTTATAATATTTTGATTGTTTCATGAATTTTAATTACGAATTTAAATATGATTAGTCGTTAGTGGTAATGAAATTACAATTAAAATAATATTAGCTCATTGTTGTGGAATGTTTATAATATTTTGGGTTGTTTCATGAAATTTAATTACTATTTTAAATATGATTATTTGTAAGTTGGCTGTTTATAATTATTTGGGTTGTTTCATGGATTGTGGTTTAAAATTTTAATTAATAATAAATTGAGATAAAAAAATATAAAGTTAATCGTTATAATGAAATTTGTGTGATTTACAGGTAAAATAGAATTTAATGGTCTGTATGTGTTTAATTTCTATTGGACATCTACGTTTGGTGTTGATAACCGGCCGAATTCGGATCATACATTATGCGTCACTCGTAGAATGTCAAGGGATGATTTTGTAAAAAGTATTTGCGAAGTAATTAGGCGGTCAAAGAATTATATGAAAATAAAACTTGTAGCGTTCTTTGAATTAGATGGGTCGATGCAACAAGTGGTAATAACTTCTGATGATATGTTGGATTTAATTTATACTTTTCGAGCATATAGTTTTATTTATGTGAATGTGGGGATTAAGGAAATTGAGCAATCCGAAAGAGTTGGTAGGCGAAATGTTGGTTCGAGTTCTTCACATGATGGAGGAGCTCAATATGATTCAAACTTCCGTTATGATTTTCAAGAGAAGCCAGGTGACATGGATTATACCATTGAGGATGATGACGACGAAGTCCATACATCCGATAGTGATTTTTGTTCAGACTCTACCGAGTTCAGTACTGATGAAAGTGATGAAGAGTTTAACAGGCCGGGAACTGGACATTTCGTCTACTCTGATATCTGTGAGCAATATCGGTATGCCCTTGATCGAGATGAACATGCTTTGCCCATATATAATGGTAATCCCGAAGTTATAAAATTGGGAATTGTTTTCAAAGACAAGAAACAAGCACAACAGGCCATAACTGCATGGAACCTCTCGAGGGTTCGGGAATTTGTGAAGGTTGAGAGCAATACAAACACATGGTGTGTCGAATGTAAAAGTCGTAAATATCCTCCAGCCGAAGGTTATTCTCCATGCAAGTGGAGAATTCGGGTGTCCAAAAGAAATCGCTCTCACGGTAAATGGGAAGTGAGTGTTTGGTGTCCGACTCACAACTGCATAGGGATTTCTGATGGAAACGACCACTGTAAAGTGACATCGGACTCAATAGCCCCGCTAATAATGAGGAGATCCGGAGTATAGTGTTGCTGCAATTATAAATGATGTGAAAAACCAATTAAAAATTGACGTGAATAAGAAGAAAGCATGGCATGCCCGACGAAAAGCCATCGAAATTGTATTTGGTGATTGGGTGTCCAATATCGTGGAGTTACCAAGGTAAGTTTTTAAAGTTTAAATTTTATTTCAATTATATTTGAAATTAAAGGTTAGTTGGTAATTATTAATTGATATTTTTAATGGTTGGTTTATGTAGATTTGTTGCTGCTTTACAATATTCAAATCCAGGGACGATTGTAGAATTTGAAGTTCTACAAAGACCGCTTGAATCAAAAAGGATATTGAAACGTGTGTTTTGGTCATTCGGTCCACCTAGGCGCACGTTTGGCAGATTTTGTCCACCGGTTGTGAGTATTGACAAGACACATTTGAGGGGTGCATACAAGGGGAAGTTGCTCGTGGCCATCACTGTTATAGCTGCACGTCGTCTGCTGCCATTGGCATTTGCCCTGGTTGATGAAGAATCTACTTAAAGTTGGACCTTTTTCCTTAAACACCTCATTAATCATTTCTTTGGTGAAAGACCGACATGTGTGCTATCGAATCGGTGTCCTGGATTAATAGCTGCTTTTATAGACATGGATGAATGGGAAGAGGGTGTCACAGGTTACCACAGATTTTGCCTGCGACACATTAGAAGCAATGTAATGAAGTATAATCGGGGCAATAGATTAAACAGTTTGTGTTAGGAAATTTGGTCAAGGTGTCAACCTATAAAGTTTGATAGAGTTGTTGCCGAGATGTTCCAATACAATGAGGGTGCATACCATTATATGATGGAAATTGGTAAAGATAAATGGAGTTTGGCGCACGATGGATACCATCGCAGGGGTAACTTAACTACGAATATGTCAGAAAGTTACAACAGTGCTCTGAAAGGCGTCCGGTTTCTTCCAATCCGATCAATCATTGAGTCCACTTTTCAGAAAACTAAAGAGATATATCGGGTTGAACATGATGAAATTCGTAAATGCAAAACACCATTTCCTTCTTTGCTGTGACAAACATTCACGGAGTATGAGAGATGCGCTGGGGGACATCAGGTAAAGCCATATGATTGGGAGAACAAAATTTTCAGGGTAAAAACACGTGTGCGTTTTGATGGTAAGGGGGGAAACTTCCACACTGTGTGTTTTGCAGCTCGCACATGTACATGTCACAAGTGGCAAACATACAGAATACCTTGTTCCCATGCATTAGCAGTGTGTCGTGCTATTGGTGAAAATGGTGCAAATCTAGTCGATGAATTCCTTACCGTGAGAAATTGGAAGAAGCAATTTGGTAATGCCAGTTTTATGCCCATCCCTTCGAAAGTTCATTGGCCACGAGACGTTGGTTGGAAGTTGATTCCCGATTATCAAAGATTAATAGTTCAATGTGATACTGGACCGGGAAAGTGACAGAAGCGGAGGTATAAAGGCCAAATGGATCGCCGTGGAGGGCAACGAAGAGGAGAATGCGACAAGTGTGGTAGTGCGGACCATCGTGCTAGAATGTGTCCAATATCTCATCCTCCGTCGGACAGAACAAGGATTGGTAGAATTTATGACTCAACCGGCAATGATTGACCATGAACTGTCGGCAATTTGATGATCTTTTGGTTAATGTATGGTAGAATTGATCAATTGATGTTGTTATTGTATGTTTTGGTTAATGTATGGTAGAATTGCTGAATTGATGTTGTTATTGTATGTTTTGGTTAATATTTGGGTTTAACATGGCGAATTTAGGTTCACTACAAAAACACATGATGAATTGATGTTGAGAAACAATGTCTTTGCGGTTTGTATTTGTGAATTTTTTGTAGACTTTTTTGGATGTGGTGCTAGTTGTTTGAGACGTGGTTCTAGTTGTTTCAAGACGTGGTAGACTGTCATTGTGAAAAAAAAAAAGTTTAAATTCACATGAATGGATGTATACATTTTTGGACGTGGTGCTAGTTGTTCTGAGACGTGGTGGACTGGCTTTGTGAAAAAAAAAAAAAGTTTAAATTCACATGAATGGATGCAGACGTTTTTGGACGTGGTGCTAGTTGTTCTGAGACGAGTTGAGATGTTTTGTGAAAAAATCAGTTTAAATTCACATGTATGGATGTTGACGTTTTTGGACGTGGCGCTAGTTTTTTGAGACGTGGTTCCAGTTGGAGCTAATAATTCAGATGATTAAAATCCGAAACATGTAGCCGCTTTTTTTGGACGTGGTGCTATTTTTTTTTTGGACGTGGTGCTAGTGTTTTGAGATGTGGTTCCCAAGCGGCAACATGTTCGGATTTCTAAAATCCGAACCATCTTTGGGACTAATGGCCAAGGCAGTAGCTCCAAAAAAAATTTCGGATTTCTAAAATCCGAACATGTTACCGCTTGGAAAATTTCAAATTCGGGGGTAGTTCTGATGATTAAAATCCAAATTTTTAATAATTTGGATTTTAATCATCAGAATTATTTTAAAATTCGGAATCTTCAAATCCAAATTATAGCGAAATTCGGAATCTTAAAATCCGAATTATGCCCGAACTTATATACCAGCCGGGCCTTCCTTTCATCCGTTTCTTCCTTCTTCTGCCTCAATCTCTCATCGGCGAATTCATACAAACCCAAAACATGCATTTCAAAAATCCGCCCATCCAAAGCTCAAAAAACATATCTAAACCGGTCAAAAGGTTCACCCGAACACAAGGAACAACACCATATCATCTTTTCCCGATTTTAGCTTTGTTCTCTTTATATCCAAAAAAAACCCAATTTAGCACATTTTCTTAGATTTATAAAATTCTGGCCGGCATTTGAGTAATCTAATACCACCAAAGTACTTCTCTTGTTAAACTCTACAAAACCCATCGATTTTTTGTTCGTTTCGACATCTTTCGCCAGACCGTCGCCGGACCACCGTTGGACCACCCCTCCACCACTTACTCACCTGAATTTTGCATTTTTATTGGTAAATATACTCAATTTTTACTTTAAAATTTTTTCAATTGTTATTATTATTGTTTTTTATTTGTTTATTTATTTTTACTACATTTGGTGATTTTAATTTCACAAATGTTATAAATTGATACGTACATTTGGATTTTTATACTAATTATTGTGATTATGTATTATGCTATATTGGGAGTGTTTTAAAATAATTCGAATTTTCTATTGATTTCGTATTATAATTGTATTATTAGGATGTGTGTATTGCTTTTGTATTTATTACTGTTTGGGAATTTGGAAAATTGTATTTGCTGCCGTTATGCCGCCAAAATTGTGTTTTTTCAATTAATTATTAAAAACATGTGTTCGTAGGTGCGATATAAATGGTCTCCTCAAGCTCTCAATATCGTGCACAATTTCTTAATCCGGGGCCGATCGATCCGGATTTACTGTATTTACAGTGATCGCACAGAACGCAGAGCGTGTACCGTGACAAGGATCAATTTCGTACGCGTACACTCAAGTGTCGCTGAAGTGATGACGATCTGTGGGATCCTCTAAACAATGAACCGCCGCAAGTTTGGTTTGAACTCGACAGGTTCGGATTTGGGGGCGTTGCCCGTGTCGGGTCAATCCAATTGGACCATGCATTAAGTACTGCATTGGTTGAGAGGTGGCGGCCGGAGACACATACATTTGACTTCTCATTCGGCGGTGACGTTACAGGATGTCCAGGTATTATTGGGTCTGTTCACAGATGGGGAGCCCGTTACGGGTAACCTTGTTAAGTTGACCACCGAGGAATGGCAAGAAGAGTGTGCACGGGTGTTGGGATTTTATCCGGAGCACAGACATTTTAGGAACGGTTCGCTGAATACCAAGGCTCTTAAGAATGTCATCCGTCATCCACTACCACAACAAGGGTTTACTCCGATGGAGTATATACAGAGGGTGCGGTGCTACATTCTTTTCATCACATACGGATTGTTGTTTCCTGACACGGCAGGAAACTTCGCCCCTCTATATCTCCTTCAGAATATAGAGTATCTCGTGTGTAGAGCACATAGTTGGGGGTCGGCCGCTCTATGCAGTCTTTACCGAGGCCTTTCCAAGGGTTGGAGATGCACTGCAAATGACATCTTGTTTGCTCCTTTTACAGGTATAAATATTCTGTATACAATTTTGTTTGTACAAATTCACCGGTTATTTTTACTAATATCAATTTCAATATCAATATTATTATGTAGACTTGGGCTTGGGAATGCATTCGTTGCGTCAGGCTGGGTAGAGTTTTGCCGTCTATCAGACCTTTGGATAGTTGTCTGTTGGCCGAGCGATGGCACGTCACCAAGAAGTTTGACAGCACCAGTCCTCACTGCTTACCGACGTATAGAGACCAGTTATAGGGTCTTTGAGAAGATGAGGTACGTTTATATATTTTTTAAATTCTTTTCGAATTAATATATTATTATATTTATTTTATTATTAATTACATTTATATTTATTTTTTTTAAAGTTTCTATGGGAGCCGTACTTTGAGGACAACATGTTGGACTACCTCCCTGAGTACTGTCGTGAGGGTAGGTATTGTTGGATGTCCCGTACGATACTTATTTACTGGGACGCCTACGAGCCTCATGAGTCTAATACGGTACTCCGGCAGTTTGGATGCCATCAGCCCATTCCTGACGACCTCATGATTTTTCCATTGAATGCTGAGGTATACAAAAGAAATCACTGCAAGGGAATGCAAGGGAGGGGGTACATCCACTGGGGGTTGGAACGTTCCAGACAATGTCATGTTTGGCGAGATAGGATGACTGATCAGTATTTGCCTGAAGCTGTTCAAGAGTCCCCTCCACAGGCTGATGCTGAGTACTATAGTTGGTTCAACCGCCGGACTGTCAGACTCATCAATAATCCCAGCAATGATGACCCGAGGACAGACAGATACCGTGGCGCGATGACACGTGCCAAAGTATATGTAAGTTTGTAATAAATTTCCTAATTTTTCTCCTTTATATGATTTTTTTAATTATTAATATTATCTTGATGTTGTTTTCCATTCTTTATTTTATATTTAGTATAATTGATATTTTCTATTTCTTAGTACTATTATATGGTTGACGTTTGTTGGGTGTTGTAGTGGTTATAGTTTGATTTTGTATTATGTTCTATTTGTAGGCGAAATGTATGGGTGACTGGTACAATAGGACCCTTGATTTCCAGAGTCACTACCTCCGAAGGCATGACGCTCAACCTGAAGTTGTGCAGTACATAGATGAGTTGTCCAACTCTCTACACAATGTACTCACACTTGCTCCTTCACAAATGTCGGAATACGAGGATCCTGCTGGTTCACAAATCCTCGTCAATTATTCACCATATTTCACACAGGCACTACATCTAGCCCGCATTTCAAGGCATGCCCCTCCAACTGGAGAGGGCAGAAAAAAGAGGGCCATCATAGGAGAGGATGTACCTGTGGAGCCTATGGATGATGACGATGATGAGGATGATGATGGTGATTCGCTGCCACGTGGTCCAGATGGTGGAGGTGGAGGTAGTAGTGGAGGTGGCCATGGATTTGGAGGTAGCGGTCCTCAACATTCAGGTTCGAGTACTAGCCCTATTGCTAAGAGGGTTGGTAGAAGACAGGCGTCTCGAACCTCTCGCTATGGTTTTAGTTAGATATTATGTATTCCTTTTGGATATTTAGTTAGACATTTAGTATTTATCTTATTTAACTATTATTTCAAAAAAATTTATATATTATTGTTCAATTATATTTCGATTTTCTTTGGTAATGTATTAATAATGTTATATTCGTGTATCAATTTTACACAACGCAATTTGTACAACAATATCTCCAAGTATTACCTCCAATTTATAAAAAAATCAGTTTAAAAGTTTCACACGCATAGATATAGACTTTTCTAGACGTGCTGCTAGTTGTTCTGAGACGTGGTGCTAGTTGTTTTTGACGTGGTTCTAGTTGTTCTGAGACGTGGTACTAGTTGTCTTTGAGAAAAAAATAGCTTAAATTCACACGCATGGATGTAGACGTTTCTGGACGTGGTGCTAGTTATTCTGAGACGTGGTTGACTGTCCAGTTTAAATTCACACGCATGGATGTGAACGTTTCTGGAGGTGTTTCTAGTTGTTTTTGGCGTGGTTCTCATTGTTCTCAGACGGGGTGCTAGTTGTCTTTGTGAAAAAATCAATTTAAATTCACATGTTTGGATGTAAACGTTTCTGGACGTGGTGCTAGTTTTTTATGACGTGGTGCTAGTTGTTCTGAGACGTGGTGGACTTTCTTTGTGAAAAAATCTGTTTAAATTCACATGCATGGATGTAGACGTTTCTAGACGTAGTGCTAGTTGTTTGAGACGTGGTGTACTGTCTTTGTGAAAAAAAATCAGTTTAAATTCACATGCATGGATGTAGACGTTTCATGACGTGGTGATAATTGTTTTAGAAGAAATGCTAGTTGTTCTGAGACGTGGTGAACTTTAATTCAATATCCGAAATTAATCGAATTTATGTAATTCGGATTTTAATTTTTCGAATTCTTTTTTTATTAATATTCAATTGCATAAAATTTATTTTCAATTTCTATATTTTATTTTTCGTCCTCAAAATTTAGATTTCTAACATCCGAATTTTATTAATTTAATTAATTAGCGTCATTAATATTTAATTAAAACAAATTTTCTCTTATTTCGGATTCTTAAAATCCGAATTTTTAAAATTCAGATTTTAAGAATCTGATAGGCCCCTATATGTTCACACTTTCAAATTTTTTCTCTTTTCAGTCCACATATTTATTTTTAATTTCCTTTTAGGCAAAAATTCGAATATTAAGTGTTAATTTTGCCCTAGAAAAGTTAAGGGCCCAAAAGCATTAGAATACAAGCTCCCAAAAATGCCAAAGCTGAGGAGTTGACCTTTTTTTTAAAAAAAATTGAATGGGTTTTTAGTAATTTCATCTTGGGTTTTTTTTATATATTAACCAAAAATATTTAAACTTTTAAAGCTATTGAGTACTTTTTTGGACCAAAATATATATATATATAATTTATAAATCAAAATTACAATTTTTTCCCCCAAATGGAATGTAAGGAAAGTTTTCAAACCCGAGCTTTATATCCGGTTCTTTGTGTGGAGATCACCCGCCATAGCCTCCCTCTGGAAGTCTGCTCTATCCCTCATTCCTGAACCACAATATGGTGGCTAGATGTTGCGCCTATTGTTGAAAACTATGTTTAAAAGAAGGACCATGATCAATAAGCTTAATAGCTGTGTACCACAAGTATCAGTGAACAAGCTTAAACCGCTAAAGTTCATTCATTCAAAATCATCACCACCACCGCAGCCACCTCCGTACACCGCCACAGCTGCTACAAAGTCATTCAACTCCAAAATCAACCGCCTTTGCTCGCAAGGGGAGCATCACCAAGTAATCAGCACCTATACTTCCATGATCATGTCCAATGTTGCCCGGGACGCCTTCACATACCCTTCTCTTTTAAAGGCCTGCATTTCCCTTAACCTTCAATATCATGGCCTCTTGTTTCACCAGCGTGTTATCGTTTCTGGGATTTCTTCCGACCCTTATATTGCTACATCATTAATTAAATTCTACTCGGAATTCGGATGTACAAACATTGCCCAGAGAGTGTTCGATATGATGCCTGATAGAGACGTTGTTCCGTGGACTGCTATAATTGGATCTTATTCAGGAATAGGTGACACTATCAATACGTTCCTTTTGTATAAAAAAATGCAGTTTGAAGGAATAAGACCCGCTTCAGCGACTATTGTAAATATCCTTCTAGGGATTTCAGAATGTACCTGGGTGAAGTGTTTGCATGCTATCGTCCTAAAATATGGATTTCATGGTAATCTTACTTTGCTTAATTGCTTGTTAAGTGCATATGGAAAATGCGGAATGATAGAAGATGCTGAAAGCTTGTTTGACTCAATGGAAAACAGAGATTTGGTCACTTGGAACTCGTTGGTTTCAATTTATGCTTCAGTTGGGAATCTTAGAGATATTTTGATACTGTTTAGTAAAATGAAGGCGGGAGGCGTTGAACCTGATCAGCTGACCTTCACTTCGCTTGTTTCAGTGCTTTCTAAAGAGGGTACCATGAGACTCGGCAAAATAGTGCACGGAATGATAATCACTTGCGGTTGTCAATCTAGTGTCCATGTTGAAACTTGTCTCATGAGGATGTATTTGAAACTTGGGTATGTGAACGATGCCCTTCGAATTTTTGAGAGAGCAGAAGGAAAGGATGTAGTTACGTGGACAGCGATGATATCAGGACTGGTACAGAATGAATGTGGTAGTAGAGCAGTGGCAGTGTTTAGGCAGATGCTATGTTCAGGAATGATGCCAACCAGTGCTACAATGGCTAGTGCCCTTGCAGCTTGTTCCCAAGTGGCTTCACATAAATGGGGAACTTCACTTCATGGCTACATGGTGAGACAAGGGATTCCACTAGACATTCCTTCACAAAATTCTCTTGTTTCTATGTATGCCAAGTGTGGCTCCCTAGAGCGAAGTTTTGTTGTTTTCCATATGATGGAGGAAAAAGATGTAGTATCCTGGAATGCAATTGTTGATGCTCAAGCGCAGAATGGAAATCTTAGGGAAGCATTGTTCTTGTTTAATGAGATGAGGATGGCCCTTAAGCAACCTGATTCAATAACAGTTGTCTCTCTTCTCCGAGCTTGTGCTTCCATTGGGGCATACCAACAGGGGAGGTGGATTCACACTTTAGTCATTAGAATCTATCTTGGACCGTGCATCATGATCGACACTGCTTTGGTGGATATGTATTGTAAATGTGGTAACTTGGAAACTGCTAAAAAGTGTTATGATAATATGGCGCAGCACGATACAGTTTCTTGTGGCACAATGATATGTGGATACGGTAGTCATGGCCAAGGGAAAGCGGCGTTGGAGGTGTACTATGAGAGTGTGCAAGATGGATTGAAACCAAACGCGGCTATCTTTTTGTCAATTCTCTATGCCTGCAGCCACAATGGTCTTGTTGAGCAGGGAATGAGCTTGTTTCAGTCCATGGTAAATGATTTCGGGATAGAACCAGAACTAGAGCATCGGGGATGCATTGTAGATCTCCTATGCCGAGCTGGTAAGGTGGAAGATGCATACAAGTTTTATAACAGGATGTTCCCTGAACCAGCGGTTGATGTTTTAGGCATTCTACTAGATGCCTGTCGAGCAAAAGGTAAGGCAGAGCTGGCAGATCGTATTGGAAAAGAAATTTCTGAGCTGAACCCGGCAGATCCTGGGAAGTATGTGCAGTTGGCACACAGCTATGCTTCCATGGCGAATTGGGAAGGTGTTGGTGAAGCTTGGGGCCAAATGAGATCGCTTGGTTTGAAAAAGATACCTGGTTGGAGTTTCATTGAACTGCATGGAACAATCGTAACATTTTTCCGAGGCCACATATATCAACCACGACATGATGACATAACATTAGTTTTGAAAATTTTGAGCAACGAAATTAAAGACTTATTGTCAAGTTCAAACCACGAAGAATTTATTAGAGATTCAGAAAATACTTGAACGGAAAAACAATTGGTTAATGTTGGACTGCATTCAAGAAAGAAGAATATCGAAAAAGAATTTGCCATTATGCTTTCTCCGTGCAATGAATACATAAATCTTTTTTGTTTTTGATACAAAGAAAAGGTCGAAACCTAGATGAATTGAACTCAAGACCTAAAAACTATTGGTTTTAAGCGGGGTCGGTTAGCACCCTCTTGTCCTGAAGACAGATATTCAAAACTGAGCTTCAGTGTGCAGGCAAGAATCACGAATTCTGGTCAGAGTAGTAACTCAAACATATATTATACATGTGCTAAAATGGAAAACAGCATTTTCATTTTCCAGAATGTCACTTTAAGGTGGGAGAAGCATCATCAGTCCCTTGTTGTTCATCATTAGAACAGTAGCTCCGGACACCAAGTATCTTGCAGTTCCACATCATTTCAGATATTTGATCTTGGGGCGATGATAAACCTTGCCGTTTAACTGATTTCAGCAATTCACAGAAGAACTTTGGGTCTTGTAATTTGATGTATTCATGCAACAGTCGCTCATGATCGGGAATCCAATTCCTCGGGAATGGACTGTAATCACATGAAGGAATCAAAGCCATGCGAGAAAACTGAACGCCTTCTATGGCATCAACAAGCCCCATCCTCAAAAGATCAGCATAATCTGGAGTAGAATTACTACTACTGCTCTCCCTCAATGGATGGCTGAGATTACGACTAGCAATCTTGTATACTTTGGCGCGGGATTTCAATCTATACCTGGCTGCATACAGTTTAGCTAAAGAACTTCGGATCACATAAGCACAAAAGCCAACAATTTTCTTCCTGTTATCTGCATATCTGTACCAGTCGGCCATGGTCTCAAGAAACTTATTCATTTGAGAATTAGTATGTGCCTGTCCTGAATACAGCATTGGGGTGCAAGGGAGTGGTTCTGGATCCCTATCGCCTTTCACAAACTCAAGCCGCCTAAACTGACGAATACATTGCTCTAAACTAGCCGTGACAGAAAGCAGAGTCCCGACGCCTTTCTCGCTAACAATCTTTCCACCCGTCCCTGTGTACCGAAGAGTTGGATATATAACCCTACGGCATATTATGTGATCCAAAAACTCAACTCCCCTAGCAATGTGCTGAATCTCAATCTTGGAATTGTCCAATCTTATTCCAAAATTATTCTCACAAAAACAAATGATCTCCTTCCTTATTCTCACTGCCTCCTCTCTTGGTCCCCGAATTCCAATCAGAAAATGGCCCCCATATCTGATATAATCCATCTTCCTAGTCTTCTCCTGTCCACTAGATGGAACAAACTCTGGCCAAGAAGGGTTATGACAACCATCATTTATTGAATACTTCCATATCGAATCTTGCCGACAGGGTCTAAAGAACTCAAGTATCTTCTCTTCCATCATTTGGTCAAGCTCATTAAGGCACACATTGGCTAGCAGCGGACTAAGTATTCCTGAATATCCATAACTTGGTACCATTGCCGCCTCCTCAGGTGCAAAATTGAAAAATGTCTTCAGCCAAAAAGGATCTGGTTTCGGCTCATTCTCATTCAAAATCCTCTTTTTTGTCTTCCCTTTTTTCCTCTCCCCTTTTTTCATTTTCCCCTCATCTTCTTTCTCGCGTACAATGTTCGCACGAGCTCCTCTTAACCCAGACTTTATCAAGCTCAAAACTTTCTTATCTTTCACAGCTTTTTCAACAAAACCCATCACCACATTCACGTCAATTTCATTAAAGATCTCACTGATATCACCCCTCAAAAACCACAAGTATCCAGCAAAATTACTCCTGATAGTCCTAATTACAGAGTGTGCATTCCTACCAGGCCTGAAAGCATGCGATTTAGACGAAAAATAAGGCTCAAAAACAGGTTCAAGAATCATTAGAAGAACCTCTTGAACAACCCGGTCTTGAAACGGCCCTGTTTTTGAGGTCAAAATTGCATTCAGCTGTCTTCTTGAAAGTAATTTAGTGATGGGTTTTTCATTGGGGCCTCGGATGAACTGCCCAGTCTTGCAATTCCACACAAACCTGTTGTGCAAGACAGCATCTCGCAATGATACTAGACTGGACAGAACATTTGCATGAAGAGCGTTACGAGGTGGAAAGGTGCCAGTCACATGCGCGCACGTCCGCTGATAAGCGAGGACCCAGAGGTCTAACTTGGAGATGAAACCGGTGAGGTTGGAAAATGGTTTTGGGGATTGGCGTTGGGAAAATGTCTTGACCCAGAGGTCCGAAAGGACTTGAATTGGATCTTCCTTGAGAAGGGAATAAGGATCTTCTTGCTGGATTTTGGTACGAGGAGAGGAAGGATGGTGTTGCAACAACTGGGGGTCAGGATTTGTGTAGGAGAGCGAACGAATGAGGATAACGGTGGGTTTGAAGGTAAAGTGTTTGAGTTTTGTTCTCAGTGACATTTCTTCATCGGCAGTGGTCTGAGAAATTTGGGGACCTGCGAATTGGCGGGCAAATTTGGTGCATTAACTAACTAACATAGCCAGACCCCAAATAACCATTAACTATCCGTCCTTTTCAATATAACCATTACCACTGCTGTATTTTATTTTTATTATTATTATTTTTTTCATTTTAGATTCTACCCAGCAAACAAAAGAAATATAAAAAACTAATCATCTTGACACTTAGGAACATGAAGGTTCTGAGTTCGAGTCACACCACAGGTAGATCACACTAGGGTCATTTAGGGGCATGAAATTTGAGTTTGAGTTACATCGAAAGTAGATTAATATGATTTATGTTATCTAAGTTTCGACTCTTTCTTTATATATATATATATATAATATCACCATTGACAAAAACAAATAAAGGCAAAGAGACAAACTAATCCTACAAATAAATTAAAATTAATTTCGTCAATAAAAAATTACATAACATTAATCATAATGTTATAAAAAAATTTTAAAATATGAAAGATAATTAATAAATTTAAATTATTAAGTAGAGTCGATAATTGTTGGCACGACCAGCTGACACAACATGAAAAAAGTGTGTTGGGAGACTTTTTATATCATATTGTTAGATTATCATAATAATTTATTGTACAGAGTTTCAAATCATTTTAATGTTGTAGGTCCTAAATGTCCATATTTCTCTTGTGACCAATATAATTTAACATTTGTCAATGGACTATATTACAATATAATTTTAGAACTATCATTTACGGATTGGTTTTAGGATTAGAATTTCAACCTGTTTAATAAACATGCCAAATTTAAGTTAGCCTGTTTAAATTTGTGTTAGTCTCGGATCAACCTTCGTCCTTGTGCAACTTTATCAGGAAAGCCATCACAGAGGGAACAATAGACCCCAACGCTAACAAGGCTCTATTAGAGCAACTCCAATCGTACGCTAAAGTAGCGTTTTCCCCAATTTTGGCGTACGAAGCATGCTCCAACGCATACTGCAAACGGTACTGTAAAATTGGGGGGAGGAGAGAGGGACGGTAAATGTAGCGTACGAAGAAGATGCCTGTATCCCTGTAGAAGTGGGGTTGTTTTATTTTTTTAATATTTTTTTCACCACTATATTTTCTTTTATCTTTTTTTTTTAACTCTTACTTATTTCCATTTCTTTCATTTTAGTTTTTTCACAACTACATCAGATCATAGAATACTTGACATCAGATCAACTGACTATAGATATCAGATCAAGAATTCAAAAGAAATCATACAGCAGAACTAAAACATTAAAATTTATTATTGTCATCAAAAATATGGCAGAAATCATACAATAGAACTAAATACATTAAAATTTATTATTGTCATCATATAGCCCGCTTCCACTCCCACCAATGTTATTAAAGTCAACTCCAAATATAACATTTGATGAATATGAAGCTTGACTTGCTCTTGCATTAATAATGTTGGTTTGACAGTCTATAATATAAGCACGGCGAGCAGGATCTGCAATTTGATTTGGGTCTTGAGACATAATTGCAAAATTCAATTTCCGGTTCTCCATCTCCATCTTTTGTTTCTCTATCTCCATCTCCATCTCCATCTTTTTTTTCTTCATCTCCATCTTATTTATGTGCCTAAGCCTCCTCTCTTCCTTCATTTCGTGTGTACTTTCTTGTGCTTTCTTGAACATCTCTATAAGATTCATATTATGTTGTGTAAGATCATTTAAACGAGACGTATTTGATTCATCAACTTTTCTTTTTGATTTAGCCTTCTTCATTCCAATAGGTCTTTCGGATGGAGAGCCGCCTGCATCAGGACTAGATAAATTAAGAGAAAACCCTGAAAGTCCCGGTGATTCTGGTACACGTGTTTCCGGAGGAGTCGGATAATCTGATTCAAATATATTGTACTCCGAATCTTGGCTTTGGTAATTCTGTCTTGCTATTTGCACATCATCATTGAATTTTTCATAGTCCTTGAGAGTGTCCCAAACATGATCGAACTTAAACCCATTTTTAAAATCAGAATCCTCCATCATCATCAATTTTGCTCTATTCATCTACAAGAAATATACATATAGAATTAATTCAACGAATACAAAATATATAAAAATTTTAACATAACATTTTGTTATGTACTTACCGCATCTAATGGTGATATACCACTTGGATGTAGGCGCTCGATTTGTTTCATGCATGCTAATAATTTTCGTACTGCTTTCTCAATAGATTGCCATCGTGATTGCAATGACCTCGTACTACGATTCTCCCAATCTTTGGCTTTGATCTCATGGTAAATTCTGTCAACTCGTTTCCAAAAATTATCACCACTTTGATATCTTCCAACAGCAGGATCTTGCGAAATCTGCATATAAGCTGTGCAAAGATTTAAATCTTCCATTGGGTTGTAGTTGCCAGCTCGTGATGCTGTGCTTTTCTTTGAAGAAGACATGATTATTTCGTGGGTGAGTGTTTATGCGTGAAACATTTCATATTTATAAACGTGAATTATTGCATATAGATGTATAAAATGTAATATAGATGTTTTTTTTTCTATTGTATGATTTATGTTATATTCTTGATCTGATGTCTATTGTCTGTTGATCTGATGTCAAGTATACGATGATCTGATGTCTATATAATCCTGATCTGATCTCCCTTGTTAAGTATGTTTTAGTTCTGCTGTATGATTTCTTTTAAATTCTTGATCTGATATCTATAGTCAGTTGATCTGATGTCAAGTATACCCTGATCTGATGTAGTTGTGAAAAAACTAAAATGAAAGAAATGAAAATAAGTAAGTTTTAACAAGGGAGATCAGATCAGCGAATACTAGACATCAGATCAACTGATACTTGACATCAGATCAACTAATACTTGACATCAGATCAACAGACTATAGACATCAGACCAATAATTTAAAAGAAATCATACAATAGAATTCACGGGTAGTACAGTAAAGATTCGAAATTCACGGGTGCAATTCTTTCTTTTACTTTTTTCTATCATATCAACATACTTGATATCAGATCAAGAATCATTCAATAAAGCATACAATATAATTCACGGGTGCTACAATAAAGATTCGAAATTTATATATAAATGTCAAGCAATGCAAACTCGAATCCATACCAAATTTCTCATTTCAATTCTTTCTTTTTTTTTTGCAATCATGAATTATGATATTGGCAACCCTTCTAATATCAATTCTCAAGACAGTTCACCACCTCAATCTTCATCGAGTTCGTCAAGTTCGGAAGAGTTCGAACAAGAAATTCGTAGATTGGAGTTACAACAAATGCTCATACTTCAGACGATGCAAGCAAATAATGCAGAAATTGCGCGTATTCTTGAGCAAGAAAATATCCAAAGGATTAGTGGTGGCTCAGTTCGAGGGCACATAGTGATAAATCGTGATCGTGAAGGTGCGCATCTTAATTTAGTACGTGATTATTTCTCTCAAAATCCATTGTATGGTGACGTTGAGTTTCGCCGAAGATTTCGCATGTCCAGAAGTTTGTTTCTTCGTATTATTACCGCTGTTAAAAATCATGATAATTATTTTGAACAACGAAGAGATGGTCTAGGCAAGCGTGGATTATCAACGCTTCAAAAAGCAACAGCTGTATTCCGAATGTTAGCATTTGGTATCCCAGGAGATCTAACAGATGAATATATTAAAATCGGTGAATCAACAGCAATGGAAAGTTTGAGGAGATTCTGTCGTTCTGTTATTGAGGTCTTTTCAACGCAATATCTCCGATTGCCAAATGAGAATGATATTGCAAGACTTCTTTATGTAAACGAGCAACGTGGTTTTCCAGGAATGTTAGGTAGTCTTGATTGTATGCATTGGAAGTGGAACAAATGTCCGACAGCTTGGGCAGGACAATATACTGGACGTTCGGGATCTCCAACAATAATTCTTGAAGCTATTGCCGATTATGATTTATGGATATGGCACGCTTATTTTGGTATGCCCGGTTCTAATAATGATATCAATGTGTTGGAGTCATCTCCTTTACTTTATAACATGGCTCAAGGGATTGCTCCTACTGCTCATTATGTCATTAATGGAAAAGAGTATCATATGGGATACTATTTGGCTGATGGCATTTATCCAAAATGGTCTACAATTGTTCAAACAATTCGTAATCCATATCAAGAAAATCATAAGTACTTTGCAGAAAGACATGAGGCATGTAGAAAAGATGTGGAGCGTGCTTTTGGGGTCCTACAATCTAAATTTGCTATTGTTGCAAATCCGGCACGAATTTGGGATAAGAAGGTGTTGCATGATATCATGATTGCGTGCATTATCATGCACAATATGATAGTGGAAGATGAACGAGATCTGAATGCACCTATAAGAGATGCAAACGAAGCTCCAACGCCTGATGTGCAAATGATACCAAATGGTAATAATCGATTTGATCAATTTCTCACTCGGTACAGACAAGTCAAGGACAAAAATGCACACTTTGAGTTAAGAAATGACTTAATAGATCATTTATGGGCACGTCGTGCTTACTTATCGAACTAAGAAATAAGTTATGTTGTACGTTTTACCTATTTTATTTCGTTATAAAACTAAATCAATACAATTCATATGTTCATTATTATTATTATACTTAATTTTATACAAATTATTTTATTATTAATTAATATTAATTATTTTAAAATATAATTTAAGATTAAATCACTAAATTTGCCGATATAGATATTTTTCTTCAAAAATATAATGTGAATGAGTAAAAAAATTATAGTGATATAATAATAAAAAATACAAATACTTGTGAATAAAATATTATTATTACTGTAAAATAGAGTTGTTGGGTTGGAGTGAATGTACTGTAAAATACTGTAGATACTGGATTTTAGAGTTGACTGTACTGTAAATTGGAGTATGTGGTTGGAGTTGCTCTTAGAGCAACTCCAACTAATACTCCAATTTACAGAGTCTATTCTAAAATTCAGTATCTATAGAGTTTTACAGTACATCCACTCCAACCCAACAACTCTATCTTCTACTTAAAAATAATATTTTATTCAAATTTATTTTTCTTTCTATTATTATATCACTATAATTTTTTTACTCATTCACATTATATTTTTTATAAACATATCTATATTTATAAATTTAGTGATTTAATTTTAAATTATATTTTTAAATAATTAATATTAATTAATAATAAAAATAATTTGTATAAAATTAAGTATAATAATAATAATGAACATATGAATTGTATTGATTTAGTTTTATAACGAAATAAAATAGGTAAAATATACAAAATATTAAATTTTATTAAACATAAAAATTTAAAACATATAAAATACCAAATTAGCAGGATTACAAGATATTATTACAAAAACAAGAAAAGAAAAAGAAACATAATAATACCATTCAAATGAACATAACTCATTTCTTAGTTCGATAAGTAAGCACGACATGCCCATAAATAATCTATTAAGGCATTTCTTAAGTCAAAGTGTGCATTTTTGTCCTTGACTTGTCTGTACCGAGCGAGAAATTGATCAAATCGACTATTACGATTTGGTATCATTTGCACATCAGGCGTTGGAGCTTCATTCACATCTCTTATAGGTGCATTTTGATCACGTTCATCTTCTAATATCATATTGTACATGATAATGCACGCAATCATGATATCATGCAACACCTTCTTATCCCAAATTCGTGCCGGATTTGCAACAATAGCAAATTTAGATTGTAGGACCCAAAAGCACGCTCCACATCTTTTCTACATGCCTCATGTCTTTCTGTAAAGTACTTATGATTTTCTTGATATGGATTACGAATTGTTTGAACAATCGTAGACCATTTTGGATAAATATCGTCAGCCAAATCGTATCTCATATGGTACTCTTTTCCATTAATAAATAATGAGCAGGAGGAGTAATCCCTTGAGTCATATTATAAAGTAAAGGAGATGACTCCAACACATTGATATCATTATTAGAATCGGCATACCAAAATAAGCGTGCCATATCCATAAATCATAATCGACAATAGCTTCAAGAATTATTGTCGGAGATCCCGAACGTCCAGTATATTGTCCCGCCCAAGCTATCAGACATTTGTTCCACTTCCAATGCATACAATCAAGACTCCCTAACATTTCTGGAAAACCATGTTGCTCGTTTACATAAAGAAGTCTTGCAATATCATTTTCATTTGGCAACCGGAGATATTGCGTTAAAAAGACCTTAATAACAGAACGACAGAATCTCTTCAAGCATTCCATTGCTGTTGATTCACTGATTTTAATATACTCATCCATTACATCTATTGGGATACCAAATGCTAACATTTAGAATACGGCTGTTGCTTTTTGTAGAGTTGATAATCCAAGCCTGCCTAGACCATCTCTTCGTTGTTCAAAAAAATTATCATATGATCTTTAACACCATTAACAATACGAAGAAACAAACTTCTAGACATGCGAAATCGTCGGCGAAACTCAACGTCACCATACAATGGATTTTCAGAGTAATAATCATGTACTAAATTAAGATGTGCACCTTCACGATCACGATTTATCACTCCGTGTCCTCGAATTGAGCCAACACGCCTCCTTTGGTTTTTTTTTTTTGCTCAAGAATACGCGCAATTTCTGCATTATTTGCTTGTATCGTCTGAAGTATGAGCATTTGTTGTAACTCCAATCTACGAATTTCTTGTTCGAACTCTTCTGAACTTGATGAATTCGATGAAGATTGAGGCGGTGAACTGATTTTGGGAATTGATATTAGAAAGGTTGCCAATATCATAATTCATGATTGCAAATTTGAAGGATTTTTTTTTTTTTTTGAAATAGATGAATTCGAAAAATAAGGTGAAATTTTGAAGAGATAATTTTGGTATGGATTTGAGTTAGCATGGCTAGACATTTATAGATAAATTTTGATAAAATAAAGATGATAGTGAAATCTATTGGACTATTATGATGAAGATAAAATTAATCCAACGGTTGAGATTTAGATAAAGATAAGATAAGATAGATTTAAAATCTAACGGCCTAGACTTTGAGAAAATTTGCAACTACGGTTGAGATGATTGTTAAATCTATTGGACGATTATGATGATGATAAAATCAATCCAACGGTTGAGATTTAGATAAATATAAGATAAGATAGATTTAAAATCTAACGGCCTAGATTTTGAGGAAATTTGCACCTACGGTTGAGATGATTGTGAAATCTATTGGACGGTTATGATGACGATAAAATCAATCCAATGGTATAGATTTAGATAAAGATAAGATAATATATCTTAAAATCTAACGATCTAGATTTTGAGAAAATTAGCGCCTACAGTTGAGATGGTAGTGGAATTAATCCAATGGACAAGATTTTGATTGAATTCATCGGTTGGATACGATTGCTATTATAAATATCTGAAAGTCTATAAAAATGAAACATTTCACATATAACAATCACCCACTTTATTACCTAAGCATTCTATTTCTCACCAACTTCCTTACATAAACATTCTATTTATGAAATAATCATGTTTTCTTTTAAGAAAAGTGCAGTATCACGAGCTGGAAACTACAACCTGATAGAAGATTTAAATCTTTGCATAGCTTATATGCAAATTGAAAGATTATCTGCCCGGGCCCAGCCAGAAACTCACTTTCGTGCTATGCATTCCAGAATCAAAATCTCTGGCCAGGCCTAGACGCTAGCACAATGCTATTCCAACCCTTTTGAAATAACATTGCACAGGATCTGGGTTCGCACTTATTCGATTTACCACGCAACAAAAATTTCTAATTAAAAGCAGAACTTTAGAAAATACCTTTGAAGCGTGCACTCAGGTGATTCTCTTGTATGCCTCAAGACTTTGATTTCAAGTTATGTGGGCAACGATCTAGAAACCAATTTGATCAGCTAATCATCACAATCCACCTGCCAGAAAATTCTAGCACCGCTGCACCTGGCACGTACTGTAAACGCACCGTCCGGAGAGAGAGAAAGCTACACGTGCTACCGTTTTAAAGAGGCCAAAATTTTGGCCAACAATGAAAAAAAAAAAAAAAACCAGCCGCAAATTGCCTTATAAAATCCGACTTTGAGAGAGGAATTTTATTTCTCTCTCTAGGATTTTATCTCTCTAGTTTTCTGGTCTTGAAAACTTATGAATTGTGTATCTTGAATAGCTAATCCCTTGTCTATATATAGAGTTACAAGAGAGACCCCAAGTTGGTTTAGGATTGGTCTTCCTACTGAGATTCTGTTTCCTTCAATCCTGTTCCTGGACTGATACACATCCAACTGATATAGGGATCCACTTATCCCAAACCAGTTCCTGATATGATTCACAACCAACTGACACAGGGATTCACTTATCCCAAACCAGTTCCTGGTATGATTCACAACCAACTGACACAAGGATTAATTAATTACTTAATTAATTAAATCTACCTTTGTCAACAACCCAATACATAATTGATCGTACCACTAACGGATTAATTATGGCACTACCATCCTACACCAAAATTGCTTCCGGAACAACTTAATTAATTTATATTCATAATCTCCTCACATCAAAGATATAGTGCTCGCTAATATATTAATTTACTGATAAATTAATTAATTAACCTCTTTAATTCTGAGACTAGTACCACTTGACATTTTTACTGTACCGGACATAAGTCCACCGACCGGGTTTAGTATAATAAACTTTACGAGCTCATCTCGGGAGCACCATCACCCCGGACGCATCCATACATGGTTTCATTTCAACAAGCAGCAGCACACCAAGAAACTAAACATGCGCACCCAACCTACCGTGACTATTGGCCACAATTGACCTCACCCATTGGCAGATCAAAGTACACTATGTCTAATCCTCATGCCCGCTCGAGTCTAGGGATTAAGAGATAGAATACCAAGAACGATTTGTCTATTAAATTAGTACAAGACAAATCATTCTTAATGGTCTAGTTCAATACGCCACGGGCATATCTATATGATTCAATTAGTTTAGACAAACAAATTATTTGAATCACATAATAACCTAAACCGACAGTTTGTCCAAAGTTGTCTCGGTTATGAACCTCATTTATATATTATGTCTTTCAACCAATGATGAGATCTACTGTGTCACACAAGACACCTCATCATCTACTTACATAATATAAATGGACAAATCATGCACAACAAAATATAACCAAAACATAAATCCATATATTACTGGGAAAATGTACAATACAAGCATAGTTTATGTATTTGACTTCGACAATCTCCCACTAATACTTAAGCTGTGCTTTAAGTATACATCTACATACAACTTCTATACACTCTGCTGCTATATATCTAGAAAAACTGTCATGGCTCTCCTAAGTATTTGATACCCATGCCCTCCACGTGAGCCTCAAAGACTTTTGAAGTCAATGTCTTCGTGAATGGATCTGCAAGGTTATCCTCTAATGCTATCTTAGCCACGACCACGTCTTCCCTCTTTACGATATCTCGTATCAGGTGGTACTTGCGCTGTATATGTTTACTCGCCTTGTGGGCTCGTGGTTCCTTCGAGTTTGCTACTGCACCGTTGTTATCACAATAAACCGTGATCGACTTCTGTAAACCAGGAATCACATCTAAGTCCACTAGGAAGTTCTTGAGCAACACTGCTTCTTTTGCTGCCTCTGATGCGGCAACGTACTCTGCCTCCATGGTAAAGTCCGCCACACATTTCTGCTTGACACTCCGCCAAACTATGGCTCCACCTCCCAGAGTAAACATATACCCTGAGGTAGACTTGCTCTTGTCCTTGTCGCCTTGGAAATCTGAATCTGTGTAACCTCGGGGCACCAGCTCAGGCGCCTGATAGACATTAACTTGGTCCCTCGTTCTGCACAAATAATTGATAATGCATTTTACTGCCTCCCAATGAGCTTTCCCGGGGTTACTCTGATATCTGCTTACCATGCCAACGGCATAACAGATATCAGGCCTCGTACACAACATGGCATACATGAGACTTCCTACTGCCGAAGCATAAAGAACTGTCTTCATGGCCTCTATCTCCTAAACAGTCTTAGGGGACTGTTCCGTAGATAGATGCACTCCATGTCTGAAAGGTTAAAAACCTTTCTTGGAGTTCTGCATATTAAAACGGGCCAGAATCATATCTATGTAAGAAGCTTGGGAAAGCGTTAATGAACGTTTCCTACAATCTCGAATTATCTTGATCCCAAGGATATGTCTCACTTCCCCTAAGTCCTTCATATCAAACTGCTTGGAGAGCCATGGCTTTACGTCTGATAACACTTTCTTGTTATTGCCAATCAATAGAATGTCATCTACGTAAAGTACAAGAAACACCACTGAGTTTCCATCACGTCTGCGGTACACACATTGCTCATCCGGACACTGAGTAAATCCGAAGGACTGTATTACCTCATCAAACCAGATGTTCCAAGATCTAGATACCTGCTTAAGTTTGTAAATGAACCTTTTTTAAGCCTGCAAACCTTATGCTTTTGGCCTTTTTCAACGAATCCCTCTGGTTGCTGCATAAAGATGGTTTTTCTCAAGACTTCCATTTAGAAAAGCTATCTTGACATCCATTTTCCAAATCTCATAGTCTAAATGAGCAGCTATGGCCAAGAGAATCCGGATCGACTTAAGCATGGCTACCGGGAAGAAGGTTTCCTCATCGATTCCCTCTTTCTGAGTATACCCCTTCGCCACCAGCCTAACTTTAAAGGTTTCCACTTTCCCGTTAGGTTCTCTTTTACGTTTGTAGACCCATTTGCATCCAATGGGCTTGAACCCATCAGGCAGGTCCACAAGCTCCCAGACTTGATTGTGGTCCATTGACCCCATCTCAGATATCATTGCCTTACGCCAAGACTCTGCATCTTTATCTTGGAGAGCCTCATTATAGTTAATCGGGTCAGGTTCAGGCGCGCCTGGGACTAGGTCTGAGGCCTCTCCCACGCCAATGACCTATTGGGCTGTCTCACAACCCTCCCACTACGACGAGGCACCACCTGTGTAGGCATATCATCTGTGATCTCATGTGCAGTGTGTGGTGTATCTACTTGTGCAGGTGCATCAGGATTAGTAGTTTGTTATCTAAGCTCTTCTAGTACTATCTTACTCTTGGGCTTGTGGTCTAAGACATAGTCCTTTTCCAAAAATCTAGCGTTGGTACTAACCACCACCTTCTGATCTTTAGGACTATAAAACAGACCACCTTTCGTTCCCCTATGATATCTTACAAATAGCATTAATTCAGTTCTCGCATCTAACTTAGTCGTATATGCCTTAAGCACATGTGCTGGGCAACCCTAAATTCTGAGATGTCTTAGACTGGGCTTGCACCCATTCCACAACTCTAATGGGGTTGAAGGCACGATTTTAGATGGTACAAGATTAAGAATATACATCTCCGTTTTTAAGGTATATCCCCAGAACGAACTTGGCAAATCACTATAGCTCATCATGGACCTAACCATTTCCATGAGAGTCTGATTCCTCCTTTCTGCTACACCGTTCTGCTGTGGTATGCCAGGTGCAGACAACTGAGACTGAATTCCGACCTCACTGTGGTATTCTCGAAATTCATGGGACAGGTACTCCCCACCATGATCTGAACGCAGTGTCTTGATACTCTTACCATGTTGGTTTTCCACATCTGCCCAAATTTGAACTTGCCAAAACATTCGGACTTGTGACGCATTAGGTAAATGTACCCGTACCTTGAGTAATCATCCGTGAACGTCACGAAATACTCGAACCCACCTCGTGCCTGGACCGTCATTGGTCCACAAAAGTCAGAATGAATCAACTCTAATACTTCCTTAGCTCTATAACCTTTTGCCTTAAAAGGTCTCTTGGTCATTTTACCTTCCAAGCAAGATTCGCAGGTTGCATAAGTGTCAATCTCTAATGAACCTAAAGCTCCATCATTGACCAACCTCTGAATCCTACTAAGGTTTATATGACCCAGCCTGAGATTCCAAAGATAGGTTTGATTCATTTCAGAAGGTTTCTTCCTCTTATTAATGTTAGATAAAGAGCTATCTGTTTCTATGTTTTGCGCAACAGGGGAATTAGAGTTAACCACAAATAAATTGTTAGCCAATGAACCAGGACAAATAAGTTTTTCATTTCTTCTAATAAATACAGACTCATCAGAAAAAACAAACTTATAACCATTGTTCAAAAGTTTAGAAACCGAAATAAGGTTGTTTCTAAAACTTGGTACATAAAGACAATTAACTAACTCTAATCTACAATTTTCAAAATTTAAATTGACCACTCCCACTGTTTCTACTGACACTCTTGTAGTGTCGCCCATGTAGATGTCCAGCTCGCCCTCTCTAAGATTCTGGGTTACTTGGAACCCTTGCAAAGAATTACAAACATGATCAGTAGCGCTTGAATCAACACACCAAGTATCTGTGGGAATCACCGCTAAACATGTCTCAGTAATTAGGGCAGAAACTATCGTACCTTTAAGCTTTGGACAATCCGCCTTTCAGTGTCCTATTTTACCGCACTTGAAGCACTTGCCTTTGGGCTTACCCCTCTTTGCGATCTCGGGCATTCGCATCAAGTTTCTTGGCATTCTTCTTCTTCTTCTTCTTATTCTTCTTGCCATTAGGCACAGAAGAAGAACCTGAAGCCTTCACTGCGACTAAAGCTTGCTTCTTCTCGTGGAAGATGCATTTGGCCACCACCAAATCAGTTAAGAGCTCGGGTAAAGTATAGACTCTTTGGTTCATATTGTAATTAACCCGAAACTGCTCAAAACAAGAGGGTAGACTCTGGGGATAATATCTATCTAACTTTCTGGGTCAATTTCTCCTCCTAACACCTCTATCTCATTGATGTGACTGATCATGTGCTTGTGTAGCATATGATTTCTCACCGATCCACCTTCAGCCATCTTTGAGTTCATTAACTTCCTCATGTCTGCTTGCCTAGCAGTCCTGCCTTGATGCGCGAACATCTCTCTCAGGTGAGCCATCATGTTGAAGGCAGAGACCATGGGATGAAGCTGATGTTGCAGCACATTTGACACAGAGGCCAAAATATAGCACTGCGCCATCCCATCCGCTTTTCTCCACTGGGCATAGGCATCCCTATCCTCTTGAGGAGAGTTCTCATCAGGCACATCTGGACATACTTCGGTGAGCACAAACTTATACTGCTCAGCAGTCAGGACAATGTCCAAGTTATGACTCCAGTCGACATAATTGGTTCTAGTTAATTTATTGCCTTTCAAAATAGCAGCTAAGGGGTTGAATGCCATATAGATAAAACTGTAAAATTAACAAACAAACAATGTTTCAGTTATTAACCTAGAATTTTGAAAACATGAAATTCTAATAATTATTAACTTCACTTAAAACAATAATTATAATCCACCAACATCTCATTCACTGGGATTCTCGCAAGCCACGCAGTGTGGACGTTTACGCTAACCCACATTCGTTTGAGAAGAACCAAGTTCATTAACTACACTATCTGACCAAACGATCTATTGATCAATGTAGCTAATAGTCGGTGCTTTCAGTCGTACAAAAAAGCAGTGTAACCTCTTGGGAGGAATATTGCAGATCGTACACTAAGTGTATGCCATTACGTGACTTCTGAGGTTGTTACCTCAGGATAGTACGCCTCAGATGGAGAGGGTGTCGCATTTCTCCTAGTTAAACTTACTCTAGTCATCTTACTCAGAAATTCATAATCTAGCGATCTCGGGGTTGGACTCATCCAAATGGAGAAAGGCCCTAATGCCAAAGCGCAAGCCCACCCACATCGCATATGAACTCGTAATGGTGGCCATGGGGATATTAAACCAACCCGTTCCCACTTAGATTTCCAAATTGAGGGTTTTTCCGATTTTAACATGCAATTAACTAACCCTAAGTTATATGCAACCATAAAACCAACATGCTTTAAAATCATACATCTAAAATACAACATAAAAATAAAGCATAAAATTTAAAATAATAAATACGGGAAATAAATACGAAAAATAATTTCCTGACTATTATGGTTTTAATCGCTTCCATCTTCTGCCTTGATCTCGTGTCCCATCACGTCACTCGATGGAGAGAGTCTTGAACTTCAAAAAATGAAAACTTGAGAAAAAATCGGGCCTAAACACAGCCTGAATGGGCCACATGCGCGTAGCATGCCAAAAGGGCACGCCGCTGCAGCTGGCGGTTTGCTGGCGGTGGCCCCTGCCGGCGGTCGTCGCCAGCGCCACCCCCTGCAGGCAATTCGTCCTTCATTTTTTCCCACGCTATTTAGGGGTTGAAGGCACGGTTTTAGATGGTACAAGATTAAGAATATACATTGCCGTTTCTAAGGCATATCCCCAGAACGAACTTGGCAAATCACTATAGCTTATCATGGACTTAACCATTTCCATAAGAGTTCGATTCCTCCTTTCTGCTACACCATTCTGCTGTGGCGTGCCAGGTGCAAACAACTGAGACTGAATTCCTACCTCAGTGAGGTAATCTCGAAATTCATGGGACAGGTACTCCTCACCACGATCTGAACGCAGTGTCTTGATACTCTTACCATGATGCTTCTTCATATCCGCCCAAAACTCTTTGAACTTACCAAAACATTCAGACTTGTGGTGCATTAGGTAAATGTACCCGTACCTAAAGTAGTCATCCGTGAACGTCACGAAATACTAAAATCCCCCTCGTGCCTGGACCGTCATAGGTCCACACAAGTCAGAATGAATCAACTCTAAGACTTCTTTAGCTCTATAACGTTTTCCCTTAAAAGGTCTCTTGGTCATCTTACCTTCCAAGCAAAATTCGCAGGTTGCATAACTGTCAATATCTAATGAACCCAAAAGTCCATCATTGACCAACCTCTGAATCCTGAGCTATCTATTTCTATGTTTTGCGCAACAGGGGAGTTAGAGTTAATCATAAACAAATTGTCCGCCAATGAACCAGAACAAATAAGTTTTCCATTTCTTCTAATAACAACACAGTCATCAGAAAAAATAAACTTGTACTCGTTCTTCAAGAGTTTTGAAACCAAAATCAAGTTCTTTCTTAAACTCGGTACATAACGACAATTAACTAACTCCAAGCCAGAATTTTCGAAATTCAACTTAACTACTCTCACTGCTTCTACTGACACTCTTGTAGTGTCGCCCAAGTAGATATCCAATTTGCCTTCTCTAAGCTTCCGGGTTACTTGAAACCCTTGCAAAGAATTACAAACATGGTCAGTGGCACCTGAATCCACACACCAAGTATCTGTGGGAATCGCCGCTAAACATGTCTCAGTAATTAAGGCAGAATTTATCGTACTTATAAGCTTTGGACAATCCGCTTTCCAATGTCCCGTCTTATTGTACTTGAAGCACTTGTCTTCCGACTTCTTCTTTGCAATACATGGCTTAGGCACAATTTGCGCCACTTGAGCTATTCCCTCGAGCTTCCTCTTCTTCTTTCTAGCCTCAGGCTCAAAAAAAGATTCTGAAGCTTCGACTGCGACTAAAGCTCGCTTCTTCTCTAAAAGAAGACTTTTAGCCGCCATCAACTCTGCCAAGAGCTCGGATGAACTCCACAACATTTTACTTATGTTGTAGTTCAACCGAATCCGCTCATAGCTTTGAGGCAAGCTCCGGAGGACAATATCGGCTTTGGTTTCACCAACGATTTTGCCTCCCACTACCTCAACCTTGTTGATGTTACTAATCATGTCAATGACATGATCTCTCATAGGAGCGCTCTCAGCCCTAAGGACAATGCCCAAGTTACGACTTCCATCGACATTATATGTTCCAATTTATTTATTGTTCTTCAAAATAGCAGCTAAGGGGTTGAATGCCATATCGATTTAAACTGGAAAGTAAACAAACAATGTATCAGTTATATATGCTTAGAATTTCAAAACATGAAATTCTATTATTATTGACTTCCCTCAAAACAATAATTATAACCCACCAACATCTCATCCACTGGGATTCTCGCAAGCCACGTAGTGTGGACTTTTACGCTAACCCACATTCATTTGAGAAGAACCAAGTTCATTAACTACACTATCTGACCAACGATCTTTTGATCAATGTAGCTAATAGTCGGTGCTTTTAGCCATACAAGTAAGCAGCGTAACCTCGCGGGAGGAATACTGCAGATCATACACTAAGTGTGTACCATTACGTGACTTCTGAGTTTGTTACCTCAGGATAGTGCGCCTCAGATAGAGAGGGTGTCGCATTTCTCCTAGTTAAACTCGCTCTAGTCATCTTACTCAGAAGTTCATAGTCTAGCGATCTCGGGGCTGGACTCATCCGAATGGATGAAGGCCCTAATGCCAACGCGCAAGCCCACCCACATCGCATATGAACCCGTAATGGTGGCCATTGGGATATTAAACCAACCCGCTCCCACTTAGATTTCCAAATTGAGGGTTTTTCTGGTTTTAACATGCAATTAACTAACCTAAGTTATATGCAACCATAAAACCAGACATGCTTTATTCATGCATCTAAATACAACATAAAAATAAAGCATAAAAATTAAAACAATAAATATGGGAAATAAATACAAAAAATAAATTTCCTGACTATTATGGTTTTAATTGCTTCCATCCTTAGCCTTGATCTCGTGTTTCATCACGTCACTCGATGGAGAGAGTCTTGAACTTCAAAAAATGAAAACTGGAGGAAAAACAGGGCCAAAAACAGACAGCCCGTGCCGCAGCACAGCCCGAAGGCCGCACCGCCCGCATGGGCTGTTCGCGTGGCCTGCGCGCCAGTGTGCGCGGCGAGCTGCTGCAGCCTGGTGCTGCCGCATCTGGTCGTAGCATGCTGCTGCGCCATGCCGCAGCGGCTCCTGCTGTACCCCCTGGCCGGCGCGACTGCTGCCGGTGGTCGTTGCCGGCATCGCCTCCTGCCGCCAATTCCTCCTTCGCTTTTTTCCATGCTATTTGGTCATCTTGTAATTCGTTCTGGGTTTTCCTGGGTTTCTACGAATTAACGATAACCTAAAAACTCACGAATTCAAGTTGCCCACTATAACGCCTTCGATTACAAAAAACAATCTTCCTACTACAAGGCTATCTAGGAAAATTAAATAATCGAAATTACATAGAAAAAATCCTACTACAGATTTAATCTAATCCTACACGGCTTCCAGCACGTGGTTATACTATTACAAATATTCATACTAAAATTAAATCCGGACATGTCCCGGAGTTTAATTAAAACCCATACAAACGTAACCATAATAGTCGGGATTCTAAACCACATATAAATAAAACCATGTAATAAATCGAACAAGTACCAAAACCCCCTAAACCAGGCTCTGATACCAATTGAAAAAATTTGCCACATAGGATCTGGGTTTGCACCTGCTCGATTTACCACGCAACAAAATCTTCTAATTTAAAGCGGAACCTTAGAAAGTTACATTTGAAGCGTGCACCTGATGATTCTCTTGTATGCCTCAAGACTATGACTTCTTGTTGTGTGGGCAACAATCCAGAAGCTAATTGATCAGCAACTCACCACAATCCACTTGCCAGAAAAATCCAGCACCTCCGCACCTAGCATGTACTGCAAACGCACTGCCCGGAGAGAGAGAAAGCAACACACGGGGCTAGCAAAAGAGAGGCAAAAATTCGGCCACCTCTAGTCAATAAACCAGCCGCCCCACTTGCTAAAAATCCGACTTTGAGCTTAAGAAAATTAATTTCTCTCTCTAGGATTTTATCTTTCTAGATTCTTGAATTGTGAATCTATTGAATTGTGTATCTTGAATAGCTAATCCCTTGTCTATTTATAGAGTTACAAGAGAGACCCCAAGTTGGTTTAGGATTGATCTTTCTAATAGGTTTAGGTAATGAATTAGTTTCCAAATCCAATTAGGTAACCAATCTGATAGGATAAACCAAATCCTACTAGATTCCTAATCTCTAGGATTTCCTAATTCCAATTGAAACTTAAGACTTAATTAATTAATTAAATAATTCCACTTTGTTAATTACTGAATTAACCCTTAGGAATAATTAACCAATTAATTAATTAAATCTACCTATTCAATTAACCCATTACAAAATTAATCGTACCACTAACGGATTAATTTTGGCACTACCATCTTACACCAGAATTGCTTCTGGAACAACTTAATTAAATTATATTCATTAATCTCCTCACATCAAATATATAGTGCTCGTTAATTAAAATTAATTTACTGATAAATTAATTAATTAACTTCTTTAATTCTGAGACTAGTACCACTCGACCTTTTTACTATACCGGACATAAGTCCACCTGCCGGGTTTAGTATAATAAACATTTCGAGCTCATCTCGGGAGCACCATCACCCCGAACGCACCGGTACATGGTTTCCTTTCGACAAGCAGCAGCACACCAAGTAACTAAACATGCGCACCCAACCTACCGAGACTATTGGCCACAATTGACCTCACCCATTGGTAGATTAAAGTACACTATGTCTAATCCTCATGCCCACTCGAGCCTAGGGATTAAGAGATAGAATACAAGGATCGATTTGTCTATTAAATCAGTACAAGACAAATCATTCCTAAAGGGCATATCTATATGATTCAATTAGTTTAGACAAACTAATTATCTGAATCACATAATAACCTAAACCAACAGTTTATCCAAAACTGTCTCGGTTACGAACTTCATTTATATATTATGTCTTTCAACCAATAATGAGATCTACTGTGTCACACCAAACACCTCATCATCTACTTACATAATATAAATGGACAATTATGCACAACAAGATATAACCAAAACATAAATCGATATATTACAGGGAAAAAGTACAACACAAGCATAGCTTATGTATTCAATTCCAACAGTGTCAATGATCTTACACAACATAATATAAATCTTAAGGAGATGTTTAAGGAAGCAAAAGAAAGTACACATGCAACGAATGAAGAGAGAAGGATTAGGCACAATAATAAGATGAAGATAGAGAAAAAAAAAGATGGAGATGGAGACGGAGATGAAGAAAAAAAAGATGGAGATGGAGAACCAGAGATTGAATTATCAAATTATGTCTCAAGACCCAAATCAAATTGAAGATCCTTCTTGCCGTGCTTATATTATAGATTGTCAAACCAACATTCTTAATGCAAGAGCAAGTCAACAACCATATCCAAATCCATATCAAGATCCGTATTCATTAAATGTTATATTTGGAGTTGACTTTAATAACATTGGTGGGAGTGAAAGCTGAAAGATTATCAGCCCGGGCTCGGTCAAAAATTAACTTTTGTACTATGCATTCCAGAATCGGAATTCTTGACGAGGCCTAGACTCTAGCACAATTGCTATTCCAATCCTTGCTTGAAATAACATTGCGCAGGATCTTGGTTTGCACTTATTCGATTCATCACGCAACAAATAATTTCTAATTAAAGCGGAGTTTAGAAATACCTCTTGAAGCATAAACTCAGGTGATTCTCTTGTATGACTCAAGATTTTGATCGTACGTTGTGTGGGCAACGATCCAACGAATAATTGATCAGCAAAAGAACACAACCAGCATTGGAAAAATCAACCACCGCTGCCGTACTGTGCGTGAAGGTCACGCACCGCCCAAGGTCACACGCGTCGGTAATCCGAAGCCCACGTACCTTCGGAATTGAAGCCACCGCACATCAGGAGGAGAAAAACATTTTTAAGAGAATAAAATTTGATTTCTCTCTAGATTTTCTCTCTCGAGTTTTCTTGTCTTGAAAACTTATGAATTGTGTGTCTTGAATTGCTAATCCCTTGTCTATATATAGAGTTACAAGAGAGACCCCAAGTTGGTTTAAGATTGGTTCTCCTACTGGGTTTCTGTTTTCCTTCAATCCAGTTCCTGGACTGATTCACAACCAGCTGACACAAGGATTCACTTATCCTTAATCCAGTTCCTGGTTTAATTCACAACCAATTGACACAAGAATTAATTAATTACTTAATTAATTAAATCTACATTTGTCAATAACCCAATACATAATTAATCGTACCACTAACGGATTAATTATGACACTACCATCCCACACCAGAATTGCTTCCGGAAAAACTAAACTAATTATTATTTAATCTCCCCACATCAAAGATATAGTACTGGTTAATTTATTAATTTACTGATAAATTAATTAATTAACTTCTTATAATACGATATTAGTACCACTCGACATTTTTACTATATCGGACATAAGTCCACCGGTCGGGTTTAGTATAATAAACATAACGAACTCATCTCGAGAGCACCATCACCCTGGACGCACCGGTACATGGTTTCCTTTCGACAAGCAGCATCACACCAAGCAACTAAACACGCGCACCCAACCTACCGAGACTATTGGTCACAAATGACCTCACTCATTGGCAGATCAAAGTACATTATGTCTAATCCTCATGCCTGCTCAAGTCTAGGGATTAAGAGATAAAATACAAAGAACGAATTGTCTATTTAATCAGTACAAGAAAATTCATCCTAAATGGTCAAGTTCAATATGCCCCGGGCATATCTATGTGATTCAATTAGTTTATACAAATCGATTTTCAGAATCACATAATAACCTAAACTGACAGTGTGTCCAAAACGGTCTCAATTACGAACCTCATTTATATATTATGCCTTTTAACTAATGTTGAGATCTATTGTGTCACACCAGACACTTCATCATCTAAATACATAATATAAATGGACGATATATGCACAACATATAAACCAAAACATTCAATCGATATATTAACTGAGAAATAGTATAATACAAGCATAGCTACAGTATTCAAACCTAACAGAAGTGGGTTAGATGATGACAATAATAACGGCGAATGAATATGTTAGTTTAGTTATTACTAGTTAATAAGTTTGTATGAGTTTGTTTATGTAGTAGTGAATGTATTTTATGCGAATTTGTGTTTTGTTTTTTAATTTTCGTTTGTAATAATATTGTATTTAGTAAGTAATAAATTTTAGTATTATTTTTTTAAAAAAAAATCAATGTTAGATAATTTTATATTTACTTCATTATTTAATGACTGTAAAAATTTGAGAATTTTGAACTATATAATTAGATACAAAACTTTTTGATCATACAATAATTATTAATATAAATATAATTTATATCACAAAATTATATTAGTGATAATTTTTTAAAAAAAGAATAAATCTATAAAAAAAAAATGAAAGAAATGGAAATAAGTAAGTTTTTTTAAAAAAATAAAAGAAAATTGAGTGCTGAAAAAAATCAAAAGCCCCACTTCTACATGGATGTCGTCGTTCTCTTTCGTACGCTACATATGCCGTCCCTCGCTCCTCCCCAATTTTACAGTAACAATTACGACAGTTTACAATACCGATTGGAGGAGCTTTTTATGCCAAAATTAGGGAAAACACAAAATAAGTATATGCGTTGGAAATGCTCTTAGTCCTTATCCCCAAATCAAAGTCCCCACTAGATTTAAAGATTTTAGGCATATTACCTTGATAAACATATGTTCAAAACTCGTCTCAAAGATTTTAGCCAATAGAATCAAACCACTTATGTCCTCCTTCATAATGTCGGAACAAACCAACTTCGTCGCAGGCAGGAGCATCATTGATAACTTTACAAGCTCCAAACATTTTGTGATCACTCTGGGCAAGCAATATGAAAATAAAAAACACAATCTAGGGGGATGAATTAGGTTGTTTAAAAAATTTACTTCAAAATGAGCAAATCTTAAAATAATTTTATTTTAAAACAGACAATGACTATCTATATATGAACAAATAACAAATAATTCTAAATTAAAATATGATGAAAACAAGAATTGTAATATTAGTCAACAATATAAAAGTATACAAGGAAACAACAAATTGTTAGTTCACAATATATAATCAAATTAAAATAAATGTTAAGTATGTGACTTGAAATGGACAAATCTTGAAATTAAATAATTTAAAATAAAGCTCAAATATTGACTTGATTGAGGACAAGTCTTTGACTTGAAATGGACAAGTCTTAAAATTAAATAATTTAAAATAAAGCTCAAGTATTGACTTGATTAAGGCCAAGTCTTTGATTTGATAAGGACAAGTCTAGACTTGATTAAGGACAAGTCTAAGATAAAGTAAATACTTAATTAAAGAAACCTAGACTTGAAATAAGGATAAGTCTTAAATAAAATCTTGCAATTAAAAATGTAAGACTTGAATTGAACAAGTCTAATAGTGATATTTTATGATGCAAGAAATGTAGAAGAGAGAGTATGGATGCATAATGCAATGCAATCAAAGAGACAAGATTTTTAAAGTGGTTCAACCTTGTAACCCCCTTACAAGCTCTACATCCACTCCTCAACTTCTAAAGTTGAGGTCCTTCCTATTTGTTTCTCAAAGAAACAAAAATTTCTTAAGGTAGAATTCAAACCTTTACAAATCTCTCAAGAACAACTTAGTAACTCTACTAAGAGGTTCTTCACTACTCACCCTCTAACTTGTTCTTGACTTGCAACCTCTTGCTTTCAAGAACAATAAAACCTTTTTATGTGTGAAGTGATTATAGTTTACAAGTGACAAGGTTCTAGTCTAAGATTGACACTTTGAAAAATAACTAGAACACTTTGAAAAATAACTAGAACTTGAAAGTAAAATTTGAAAATAAACAATTGAAAACATGAGAGAATTTGACAATAATAACAATGTCTTGATAGCTTGTGTGTCTTGAATGTCTTCACCCATGGCCTCTATTTATAGGCAAATTTGGGCTCCAATTAAAAACTTGAATTTTGGCTCCAAAGGTGATTTGACATAGTCTGAACTTCCTTCTACTTTTTCGGCTTCTTGAATCTACTTTTGACTTTTGTGTCAGAAATTAATGTTGTAGATCTTTCTTTTAAATTTCCAAGGCCGTCAAAATAAATTGATTTGGACATTTGTAGCTCAATTTACATCTAATTTACTAAACTATGACATTGCAGTGACATAGTTTCTTTTTTGTCTATTTTCACCGAAATTCCATCGAAATTTCACATTGATTATTAAACATTATTTTTTAGATTATTGAAAGAGGTTTTCAAAACATCCAAAATCTTAATTTATGGCTGAGTGAAATGAAAGTTATGCTCATTTGAAGATGAATGTATTAATCTGAAAATTTGCACTTTTTACAAAAAATAATTTTAGACAATTTGAGAAATTATTATTTTTATATATTTATTTTGTTATTATTAAAACCAAGATTGAAACACTTAAATTCAACACAATCATCAAGGAGAAATCAATGGTCTATATCTCCCCGAACATAAACTTAGCAATGACACATAGGGGTGTGCACTATGCGGATTGACCTGAATGACCCGCCCGAATCGCAGTGATTCGATTTAATTGGTTTGAGTTATTCGGGGCTCGGGTGAATAACCAATTAAGAAATACGATTAATTGGACAGGTGTGATAATTGATTTTTATTTTGGGACCCGCCTGAAAATCGAATAACATAAGGACTATGATGTAATTTTAGATTTACTAGGGTTTAGTGAAATTAGGACTTCTTCACTTTTCATTTCGCATTCCCAGAGCCGCCCGCCTGTCTGTGTCTCGTTTCTCTTCTCTCTATCGAACGAATGAAAAAAAAAAAACCCCTAGAGCCTAAAGATTCCACTAATAACAACGCACACCGCTAAGCTTTCTTCGTCCTCCACCACCATACTCACACCACCACGGTCGGCGATACCTTTGGTCATTGGGACACGGGCTCGATTAGGCGACACCACCACGGTCGTGACAGAAGCCCGATCGAAGTTACTAAATCCTGTCCGCGTCTTTGGAAGGTATATATTCTACCACTGTGAAGTTTACAACCAATGCAGTAATCTTTATTTATGTTTTATTCATCGAGCTTTACGTTCTAGTCTCCTCACTTGGTTCAATTCTTTCCTCGGTGTTATCTTCACCTGATAGCCAGTCAGTGGGTATTAGGAACAGGGCGTGTTGGGCAAAATTAGAGTCCTTGTGAAACCGTTTACATTTGAGATTGACATTCAAATTTTATTGGAAATCTATTTTAGGAGAAATTGTCCCACGTTTCATTTTAACTTGAATGATGTTTCTGAACGTTTCTGGGCTTTTGCCCAACCTGGAGGGAGGTCTTTGGTGAGAGGTTGCCCTTGGTGGAATTGGCCCCATGTCTTGCAGAATAGATAGGAGACTTTGGCGATTCTGTCTATATTCTTATTACAATTATTTTTTTATGGAAATGGCAATAATCTCACACTAGTGTTATAATTCATCTTTGTGGGGCGAAAGTATCAACTTTTTAGTTCTAATGCCTTGATGGCCTTACTGTTTCTGGTAGCCATTTGCACAGAGTACGTGATGTGGACATGAAGCGTGATTATGCTTTTTTTGTGATATGAAATGGTGCAATTGATATGGTTTTTTTTTTTTTTTTTTTTGTGATGGCTTTTTTTTTTTTTTTTTGTGATATAAGTTCTATTCTTTTTTTTAGGTTAATTGGGTTAAATGGATTCGATTAATTAGATAATCGAACCGAAAATCGAAAACCGAGTATGCTTATTTGGTTCGGTTCTTAGCTTATGCAGTGCAATTTGTGAGCGGAAACCGAATAACCTAAACGGAATAAGCCATTTAAATCGAAACCGCCCGAATAATCATCCCTAATGACACATAAACTAAGCGGGGAACTGGGGGTCAAATTAACACAAGACCTAGGCCGCTACCTGGGGGCTCCCCTTATTCATGGAAGGGTAATGAAGGCCGTATATCAGGAAACAGTCCAGAAGGTTACATGAGTCTCCAGCACATGGAAACCATCCAAAATCTCACTAGCCGACTGCACCACACTTTACAAAACTGTTTTGGAAGCAATCCCAACTTTTCTAATGCAATATACTCTTCTCTCTGCAGGTACTTGCCAGAAATTGGATAGAATAAAAAAGGACTTCCTATCGAAGTAAGCTAAGCCTAATCAACTGGGATGTATGCCAACCTAAAGCAAGAGGAGACCTAGGCCTAATGAAAACAAAAGATTTCAATGAGGCTTTGACTCTAAAGCTATTATGGTCCCTCTGGGCAGAAGATAATAGTTTATGGAGGAAAGTAGTATCTGCCAAATATAGGGAGGATCCAGGGCTTACAACCTCTGAAGACACAAGGCCTCAAAGGCATAAAATGGGAAGTGGGAAACCGAAAGAGGATAGTTTTCTGGAAAGATATATGGGCTACCACGAATAAACCGCTCCTGGACTTTGCAAATGGCCATATACCAGACTTAGTGAAGCCAAAAAAAAAAAAAATAAATAAATAAATGGCAGATTATGTAGACAGCAGGGGCGAATGGGACTGGGGGGAAATTCACACATTTTCTAACAGAGAACATTTAGAGGTGAACTATGGCAATTTTCCCTTCTAGCAACGAGGCAGGGAATGACATCCCAATATGGAATTCAAACAAATCAGGGAAATTTTCAGTAGCCTCGGCATATAATCTTATCACTGGAGAAAATTGGAACGACGAGGATGCAAACTGGTAAGGTTATGGAACTAGAAAGGGCCTTCAAAAATCAAAACATTTCTTTGGCTCATGTGGAGGAGGGTGTTGCTGAACAAGGCAGAACTCGCACGGAGACATATGAACTAAGATCCCACCTACCATTTCTGTGACCAAATTGAAACTGATGACCATATATTTAGAACGTGCCGTAGAGCATTGAAACTATGGGAGTCTCTAGGTGCACCCACAAATTCTAATAACAGGAGGAACAATACTTTCAAGGATTGGATTTCTACTAATATAGCCTCTTCTTTGCTGCAGGATGAAATAACATGGAGTACATGGTTTGGCGTAGCATGCAGGTCCCTCTGAGAGCAACATAATGACGACATTTTCAACGGGAAGTTCACATCAGGACCTTCCCTCCAAGCAACAGTCCGAGCCAGAGTGAATGGGATTGACAAAGATAATAAAGACCAAGCAAGAATGTCCCCTCATAATTCAAGCCTCAGTGAAAATAAGTACTAGTAACCCCCACAAGAAAGATCGTTTAAAATTAATGTGGATGGAGCTTCAAACAAAGCCTCAAACAAAGCTTCTGTAGGAGGTATCGCAAGGAACCATAAAATGAGAATAGAGAAGAGGTTTCCTTGCTAATTGGGCGAAGCCTCAGCCCTAGTGGCTTTACTATGGGGAATCTACTATGGTTTGAAACTTGCACAATAGTTTGGGGGCAATAGGCATTTCAGCTGATAACATAGTGCACCAATGAAGTCAGGATACACTGGAATAAGAAAACAAATCATTGAGATTTTGAAAAAAAAAAAAAGATCGAATAGATGTCGGCTACTGTTACAGAGAGGCAAATATCTGTGCGGACAGTCTTGCCAAACTTGCCTTCAGTCTCCTCTTAGGCTTCCACATTTTGTGGGATTCTCTTATATGCATAGCATCTGACCTAGGCAAAGACGCCACAGCCACGACTCTAGGAAGTATGAGTTAGCCAAGCAATTTGGTTCCCCCAGATATAAATTAAAAATATTTAAAAAAACCTACACTAATAGCAATCGTTATATAGTAGTATTAGAGTTATATTACAATGTATTTTTTGACAAATGACATGACAATATTTGCTAAGAGGAGAAATAATAGACATTCATGGCACCGTAGTAAATGATATACACACATTTTCAACGGAGGGTGAAGAAATTTTATTGAAGTCAAATGTGTGCAAGTAGGTTGCCGTTGTGTTGTTAACTTACCTGAATTTATTGAATGAAACTACAGCATAACAACGAAGAGGGAACAATGGAACTGAAGAGTGAAGATTATCTCACATCATGTTGTTATTGAAGTTGACAGTAATACCTATAAGACAGCTTTCTCAACCTCTCTCATTGATCAATTCAAGTCATGCGAAAAATCTTCAAGAAATCCTTTTCGACCATTACATGGATCTCTTTTGAAAAATGTAGTTGGCCTTCCTTTTCTTAATGTTGTCTCTTTCCGTACTTCACCAACAGCAGTGGAGGAAATATGAACAAACTATGTTTAGCTAACGATTAAATAAGGTAAATCACTATCTTTCAAACTTTTGAGGGACTAAAAGTGAGACCAGTCATCCTATGATAAAAGGACAAGTAAATATATTCGATGACATATATATATATATTCAATCAAAAAATTATTTTTACTCAACAAAATCTAGATTAACATATAATTTCCAGAGGTCTTTGACAATATATTTAGTGTTAACACCAACTTTGTGTGCACATAGTGTGCATGCGTGCCCATTTGTTGAATATAATTTTATTATTCAAATTTTTGAATTTTTTTTACTGCCATTTTCTTAATTATCGTCCCTTTTTGGACCAAATTACCATTAACTTTTGACCAAATGCTTTAAACCCCTTCCTTTTCTTCTTCTACGTTGCTTGATACCCCCCACTCCCTCTCCTCCCTCCCTCCCTCCCCGCCACCCCAGCCATACAAATTCTACGCCCTTCCTTCCTACCAAAAACAACACCGAGGAAAAGGCTTGCAGAATTTACATGGCATCGAAGATCTCATGGAGCTTCTAGTGATGATACATGCTTGTCGAAGAGCTTCAGCGAAGAATATCACAGCAGTGATTCCCTATTTGGGTATGCTGGAGCTGATAGGAAGACACATAGTCTAGAATCTATTGGTGCCAAATTAGTAGCAAACCTTATTACATGCTGTTTGCCATAGCCAAAAGCACTTTAATCAATCCCTGTTTGGCATTTTTCTAAGGAAAAATGAGAGATTAACATTACTAGAATGAATTTCTGAAGTTTGATGTTGGAGATTTTAAAAGTAGGTAATTTTTAATCGGGTACAATAGATTTTGTGACCGTGGGGGAATTAATAAAAAACTATAGGGAGAATTTCCTTGCAGAGGGGCTGGTAATTAAGAATTTTAAGGATATTTTTTTAAAGAGTGAGACAGAGAATAAGAAAATAGGAGGTATTAAATAATATACCCCTTAAAATTTATTTTTGGTTTCTTATATCATGGTGAAACTGAAATTGGGTGATGGTAGTGATAAGGAGGATTCTGAAATGGCCAATGTACAAAATGTTATTGGTTTACAGTAGTGACGGTTTAGGTAAGCTCAAACCACCGATTATATTGTAGGAGTTTATTAATCATAATACGAATCGCATCAAAATCAGTTTTTATCTTTGACAATGTAGCTAATTTGATCCAAGGAGTGTGATTGAGAGAAAATAATTTATTTTTCTTTAAGTGTGTTGGAGTTGTGAAATCTTACATTAAACATGAACTTAAATCCTTGGACTTAGGTCCCTACAATTCAGGCAGAGAGAAACCCAATTAACCTCTTAGGCCAATAGGGTGTCTATAATTCAACGAGATAATATTTTGTTATATGCAAAAATATATATACGTATGTATTCCCAATTTAGCACATTAATTAATAAGGACAGTTTAAACTAATAGATTGAGGATAGTTTGGGTGCTTATGAACATAACTTTAGGGTAATTTATATGGTATATGACCACCATGTAATTTTACTCCTACCCCAAAAATAGTAAGTTGTTAGGATGTTTTAATTTTTTTGCGAAAAAAGACGCGCGGTGTCAGGCCCCCGAAAGCACCTGATTTCCTAAACTCGCAACAAAGCATGATGAAGCTAATTTAAACTAATTACAACCTACAAAATTCCAATTAACAAGCTATTACATTTAAGTATTTTCAAAGCTTATGACATCCCAACCACTCCCAAGCTTCTTATAGGCTTGTATCCGGTAATCTCCTACCTGGATCACATTCAAAAAGAAAAATGGACATAAGTATGCGAAATCGCATACCTAGTGAGGGTCACCTCCTGGACCCAACAATATAATTGAAAAACAACAAACAGAAAAACAACCTACAACAACAGTCATGTATTTCTAACGTGCCCAAATAACATGCCAATGTTATAACAAATAACCACATAATGCGCATACAAAAATAACCAACAAACCTGGATCTGTACCAACCAACGGAAACGGGCATCCCACCCGTTATCAACCGAGCCACCAATATCCGCCGAGCCACCAAAGGTACCCCGGGCCATACCTGTCCTATGTACTAGGCCTCAATCCTGCCCCTACCTAGTAGGCCGGCATGGAAAGGGCGGGGCCCCCAAAAGATGCAAACACAACCATGACTCTTAAATAAATCATACAACAATTAGTACAAATAATTATACGGTCGTGCCATAGACTCTACAGAAATTTCAGCATCATAACGACTGTAACCACAACAAAACCAAATAACCAAACAGCACAGAATCATTCAAAAACAGCCACAGAATCAACCAACAACACAACGTAATATACATAACTGAAACCTATGTGCCGACAAGGCCATAATATTCTATACAGAATATAAACCAAACACAAGCATACGAAAAACTTTGAATGTAATCCAGGTCCTTCCTAGGTTACGCCTGTATGTCCATAGAACATACCGGTGTACTCCTAGTCAGGACAACAAGCACAACTAAGGGGGAGACACTCACCTTTACCGCGCTATACCTTACGAGAGTCTCACTTGATCAGAAGACACCAACAATCTTATTACACAAAAGATACCTATTACAAATATCATATAATCCTTTATCAATATTCGCTTATAAGATGTATAAATGCATTATGACCTATTGTTCTCTAAATGAGACTAACCTATCCCTATGCATGTCTCTAACCAAACAAGATGTCAAAGGGAAAAAGATCCTACTTGAGTTTGCAAGGCTCAAATTGGTTCTAACTCCTTTTGACAAATATTTAACTAGGGTCATAGATGCAATTTTAATCATTTTCTTGACTTACTATGTATTTTCTAACTTGTCTTCACTAACATAATTTACTTCGTTACTTTAATCATCTATCTCTTAGCTAAAACAGTCCCTAGATTGTTTCCAAGCCTTCATTTACCCTAAACATGCCACATTTATTCTATTTGAAAATCTCATGCTTAGCTTCACAAAAATCAGCTACTAACTCTTAAATATGCATAAACTTAAATGTAGAAACACTAGCTTAGATAGAATTTAAGGTTTACCACCAACTTGCCGGAAATGAAGCTAAGACATAATAGAGAGTATTCTAGACGGAGACTGGAGGTAAGGAGGAACCGACGACGAGGAGGTCCAGCGGCGGCGGCAGCGGCGATCTGGTGGCGGCGTGGTCTTTCCGGCGGTCAAATTGCAAGGAATCTTGGTGGGTTTTGAAGCTCTTGAGTAAGGGAGTTCATGCAAGTTATTGGCAGCCCGAAGGGATGCCGGACGCCGGCGGTTCGTGGCGGGGCAGCGGCGGAGGAAGCTTGACAGGGGAGAGAAAAAACCCAGGAGAGAAGGGTTTTTAGAGGGTTGGGTTTTGTTCTACAGCTAATAAGGAGTATCTTGATGGTGAGTTCCGACCAAATGCATGGCCGGACGGGAGAAATCGCGACGGGGCGGTAAATTTTGTGGAGAGAGAAAAGTCGAACAAAATGTAGGAATAGGGGTAGGGTTTTATTCCTTATGTCGTGGGGAACACTTTGGTATGTTCAGCTCGCCGAGATGGTGCCCGGATGACCGGAAATGAAGGCGGCCGGCGGTGGTTTGTGGAGGTATCCGGCGGTAGTGAAGGGAGGAAGAAAGAAGAAGGAAGAAAAGAGAAAGAAAAAGGAAAGAAGAAAAAGAAAAGGAAAGTTAGGCTTAACCTTTAGGAATTTGCATTTTTAGTCCCTAAACCACCAAGGTCTTCTTAATTTAAGTCTACAATTATTATTTCCTCCAATTACACCCTTATCTTACCATTTTAGCATAATTAAATCATTCTATGTGTTATTCCACTAATTTAATTGTTAATTTTCTATTTGACCAATTATTTAAGTCATATTCATTTATATTCTGATCTATTTGATTAATTTACGGTCTTGAGTCTTCTAATTTTCCTTGAAGACTTCACCTGTTTTGCGGGGATGTTACACGCGGTAATTTAATGACGCTGAATAGTAAGCCGTGGACATTTTTCTTCTTTTTCATTCTTTTTCTTAATATTATATTATTTCTATTGGGGTTTTTTTTTATTCTTCCCTGAAACTTTTTTCCATCCGTTTTTTTAAACAATTCAGTACTTTTTTTCTATGTTTTTTTATTTTTTAAAAAAAATGATAAAAAAATTATTTTTAATTTATTTTATAATTATTTAATTTTATATATTGTAATATGATATCAATAGTCTGTTGATCTGATGTCTATATAATCATGATTTGATCCCTCTTGTTAAGTATGTTTTAGTTCTATTGTATGCTTTCTTTTATATTCTTGATCTGATATCTATAGTCTGTTGATCTGATATCTATATAATCATGATGTAATCTCCCTTGTTAAGTATGTTTTAGTTCTATTGTATGATTTCTTTTATATTCTTGATCTGATATATATAGCTTGTTGATCTGATGTCTATATAATCATGATGTGATCTCCCTTGTTAAGCATATTTTAGTTCTATTGTATGATTTCTTTTATATTATTGATTTGATATCTATAGTCTGTTGATCTGATTTCTAGTATTCTGTGATCTGATGTCTATATAATCATGACGTGATCTCCATTGTTAAGTATGTTTTAGTTCTATTATATGATTTCTTTTATATTCTTGATTTGATATCTATAGTCTGTTAATATGATGTCTAATATTCTCCAATCTGATGTCTATATAATCATGATGTGATCTCCCTTGTTAAGTATGTTTTAGTTCTATTGTATGATTTCTTTTATATTCTTGATCTGATATCTATAGTCTGTTGATCTGATGTCTAGTATTCTCTGATCTGATGTCTATATAATCATGATGTGATCTCCATTGTTAAGTATGTTTTAGTTATATTGTATAATTTCTTTTATATTTTTTATCTGATATCTATAGTCTATTGATCTGATATCAACTGTCGTATTTTTTTTAAAAGTATTTAAAAAAAAAGGCTGTGTATAAAAAAAAATTATACTATTGTCTTATTTTTTTTAAAAAGTATTTTTTTTAAAAAAGGATGTGTCAAAAAAAAAAATTGTAACGCGCTATAATGCACGCTACAATAGGAGTAAAATTCACGGTGGTCCTATAAGTCTACCGTATACGAACTCCTTACTTAAACCTACTAATCTATAGAATCTAGTTAACATTACCAAGCCTAAAACCAAAAAGGCAAAAAAAAAAAAAAAAAAAAATACAAATCGACACATTCATTAACTTAATTTATTATAACGAATTATTAAATATACTGCCCATTTCTCTTATTTATAATTTTTTAAATTATTAAAATGTCTTTATTATTTTTTAATTAAAAATAATAAATATATTTTGATAATAAAATAAAAACAAAATGATAATTCAAAAACAATAATAAAAAAAAGACTATATTTAAGAATACACATCTAATAAACATACCAATTTGCCTATTGATGATATAGTAATACGAATACCCATAATTTGCAATCCTCCAATTATTCCTTGTTTCTAATGAGCATATGAATTTTTTTAATAAAATTTTTGTCCTACATTTGTTTTATAAAATAATTTTCACGAAACATACACGCACGCACGCACTAATTTTTGTTAGACAAAAAGAAAAAAATTATAACCATCCTATTTTCCTCATATTTTCCCCACCAAATGAATTTTTTTAATGTATGGATTTTTTTTATATCAAATAAATATGTGATTATATTAAATAGAGAAGAAATTTATATTACATACAATTTAGACATTTTCGGGGCTGGTCGCTCTCTATGCTAGTTCTGTGAATTAGATTTTCATGTAGATAGGGCTCTTTTAATGAGTATTGGTGTATGTTTAGAAGTTCGGTGGGTTGGTTATTTAGTTGGATAATACTGTAGGGCGGTAGATTTAGTCTATGCACTGTTATTTTGTAATTCTTTCATTGGTTATTTAATAAAAGAGTAACCAATCTCGTTGGTCTGCCTTGCCCACTAAGACTTGTGATATATACATATATATATATATATATAATAGAAATTTATATCAAATAAAACATTATTTTACATCCAGATTTGAAGAGGTGCAGCTTGGTTTCCTTCTTCAACCCTATTGCAATCTCAGTAATTAAACTCATAGGGGGCAGATAGACAGCAGAAGCAATCAGATAATGGTCAGGAGTTGGGGAAAGCTGAGATTGAGAAAGCCATGTTACCTATGAATCGGTGTCAATCTACTATTCTGAAAGATAAAAATTCATTGTTGGGCACAACAAAAAGTTGGTAAAGCGTATGAAATTTTTGGGTGGCTGAAGATGAATTTGGTAGATATGGACGCTGCTCTTCCTGATGCTTCTTTGAAACCATCAAGATCACATTTAGACCAGCGAAGTACGATATATGAGATGGTTCAAGCAACTCTCTCTCTCTCTCTCTCTGCACTTTCTCTTCGCATATACACCTTGGATTCTGCCATTATCTTGTAATAGAAACCTTTTTCAACTGATGATACTACCTAAATGTTAACTCCTAATAGCATTTCGCTTGCTGCTATTTTGCTCAACTCACATTCTTGTGACTATTTTCTTCAATAGTTCTCTCATAAGCTATTGTTTGCATATTGTGATGCGTACGTGCATGCATGCTTTGATCGATGATGATGGAATTGAACTTGTGAGTTCAAATTCATATTTCACGTCCACAATGTCAAAAGGTTCAAAATGCACATTTAATGTTGAAATTTATTAAAATTAGATTACTCAGTAAATATGAAAACTAGGGTTCAATATGACCCATAACATATCATATAATCTAACCCGTCCAACCCGTCATTTTAATTGGTTCGATACAACCCGTTAAATATTTTTAATATTTTTATGTTTTTGAATACCCATAATTTGCAACCCTTCTATTATTCCTTATTTCTAATGAGCATATGAATTTTTTTTAAAATTTTTTTACACGAAACACATACACACGCACCCACTAATTTTTGTTAGACAAAAAGAAGAAAATTATAACCAACCTATTTTCCTCATATCGTTCCCAAAAATTAGATGCTTCTTACGTTATGAGGTGTTGAAGATGTTGGCCTCCAGACTTGTTGAAGTTTGTTGCTTATCACTGCTTCTATTCTCTGAATGCTGCTGCAGCTAGGGGTGTGTACTATGCGGATTGACCCGAATAACCCGCCCAAACCGCAATGATTCGGATTAATCGGTTTGGATTATTTGAGTTATTCGGGGTTCGGGTGGATAACCGATTAAGAAATACGGTTAATTGGGTGGGTGTGACATTTATAAATTTTATTCGGGGCCCGACCGAAAACCGAATAAGTAAAAGGACTATAGTGTATTTTGCAATAAGTTTGTTAACTAAATTAGGTTAGGTTATTTTGGATTAGAATTTTATTGTGGATGTTTATTATTTGGGATTGTATGCTATATATATTGGATGGATTGTTGTTGAAAATAACTTTGTAGGATTATTTAATGTTTGTAAAATCGTTTAATTGGGTGGATTATATTTGGGTTAATTGGATTGGATATCTAACCCCGATCCGAATATGCTTATTTGGATTAATTGGATAACTGAAACAAAAATCGAAAACCGAATATGCTTATTTGGTTCAGTTCATAGCTTATGCGGTGCGGTTTGTGGGCGGATAAGGTTAGTCTCGAAAAACCGAATAAACCGAACCGAATAAGCCATTTAAATCCAAACCGCCGAATAATCACCCCTAGCTGCAGCTGAGGGCGGAGAGTTGGTTAATTAACATTATGTGCTTTAGCCCATTCCTTAACCTCAATTCAATACCTCAAATTATTTTCATCTAAATTTAATTTTGGGTAGTGTTATATCGTGCCCCCTATTTTCAAAAAAAAAAAAAAAAAATCTTCATTTTGTTAAGTATCGTCCCCTTAATTCTTATTTCTCGCCCTCTTAATGTTTATCTTCTGCCTCTTTCATTATTATCTAACTGCCCTTAATCAATTTACCAAAAATTTAATAAGTCCCTTCTTAATCTACAAAAAAAATTATAAAAATTATGATTAAAGTAGCATAGATGAGCGAAATTATAAATAAATTTTATTTTTGGTACTTTTAGTAAATTGATTAAGGTTAGTTAGGTAATTTAATATATTAATATATTTTTTATTTAAATATTATGGTTGACATTTCTTAATTTATCAGGGATAATTTAGATATAAAAGAGACGCAAAATAACAAAATAGGGGTGCGAAATAAGTCTTCACTTAATTTTTAATAATCCTTCTCCATCTACATTAATAATACTCTCATTTTCAATTATAAAATAATTATACTATCATATAATTGCAATTAAAATTGATTATAAACATAATCTACAAAATATTAATATTAAATTATTTTTTTATTTATTACATGAAAGTTTCACGTTCCATAATGTCTGTATATTTTACCTTCAAAATCATACAACAACTTACATTTCAATAGCTAATTCATCAACTCCGATGTGCCCGAGGGGAGGGGGGGGGGGGGGGGGGGGGGGGGTGGCATATGCGTTGAGTGGTGCAGTCAGGAGGCTCGAAAGAGAAATCGCAGATGCCTCCTATAGGATCCATACCGGAGAAAAAGTAAGCCGGAGTGGTATCTCTTGCAACTCGGCACGCATTCCGCCTAAAAATGCTCACTGATGCAACCATTCTCTAGAAATATTAAATGGTGGCAAAGTGCAGCGTTCGCCATGAGCGCATGAGAGATCATCATATTCACCCAAGCCATTGCAAAGAGAAGACCCAAAAACGGAGAAATGCATGGAGAGGACTTCATGTTGGACTTACTGATATTTTAATATTAAATCATTTAATTTAAAATTAACCTAATTAATAAAATATGAGTGAGTAATAAACTAGAATGCTGTAGGTTGGAAAATTTCTTTGATAAAATTCCATTCACGAATGCACGCACGCGTGCTACTTTTTTATCACCAGCTTTCTTGCCTCACTTATTTTTAAAGACGAGTTATTATTAAATAAATACAATCTATTTTTATAATTTTACTCTTATTTATTAAATAAAAGGGTATTTAAAAGTACATGTTTAATAAACATATCAATTTGCGTATTGATGATATCGTAATATGAATACCATCATTTGCAATCTTTCTATTACTCCTTATTTCTAATAAGCATGTTAATATCTTTTAAAAAAAAATTTTGGCCTCCAATTTTTTTTTTTATAAAATAATTTTCACGAAACATACACAATCACGCACGCACTCATTTTTGTTAGACAAAAAGAACAAAATTAGAATAAACAACTGCTTCCTTACAAATTGTATTATGTTGTATTACACATCGATCAAGTAAAATTGCATTTGTGAATTAATTAAAAATGAGTTGAAAAATAAATAATATTAGTTTTATATTTCATAAAAAAATATAAAGAATATACTCCTTCTTTTAAAAAAATAAATTTATTTACATAAATTAAGGATTAATTATTATTTAATTAAAAATACAATATTATTCTTTTTTTAATTACCACTTTTCTCTTAATTTTTTTCTATTTATTACAACTTTATAGACAGTTTTAAACTATAAATTTAAAATTATATTAAAATATGAATATTTTGTATTTAAATCGAGATAGAGGGTATTTAGAAATAAAGAAAAAAGCAAAATAATAATAATAATGAAAGTTAATTATCAAATAAAATATCAATATTTAGAAAAAGAGTAAAATATATATATATATTTTTACAAGGACAATCCAATTTTGACGTGCTTTTGTCATTGTAAAGTTTTAGGCGAATACGTAAAATAAAATTTATATAAAACAAAACAAAAATATTAAAACTATAGTATTTAAGGTTTCGTTCCCATACGATAGTTGTCCTGATTGAAGGTCAAGTGTGGGTACAATTCCTCGCTTACTACAAGTTTAGTAGTTTTTAGATTTTAAAAGAACTAACAAAAACAAAAGGGTAAATGAGTAATTTCAAGTGTTATGAGAGTAACAAAATGAATAAAATAAAAAGATAATGATAAGATAAAAGCGGAAATCATATTACTTCAAGATTCACAGGGCTACTAACAAGCGAATACCATGCAAATGTGGATAATTAAGACTTTCTAAGATAAATTCCTTATGCATTTCAATCATTATACTTGGGGACCATAGTACATCTAGTCAATGAAATCCAGTTTTTAGGTGAATTACATAATTGCTCAACTACTAAAAGGTTGACCATCAATATGACCATCCAAATCTATAATAAAGATAGAGTCGTCAACTCTACTATAAATCCTCTACACATGTACCTCAAATTGAGTGAAGATATACTTAGTTACTTGGCAAGTTGACATGCAAACCACTAAGCCTAAAACACAATAAGCCTAATTAGCCCATATCATTCACACATGTAACATAGACAATCAACAAAACAACAAGCTATGAATAGATTCATCCACATGTAATCATGACAAATACAAATTCCATCTATCTTTCCAAGGAATAACTCATTTGCATGAAACTCACTTGCTAATATACATGGAAAAACATTGAAGAGAACAAATTAAACAAGATCATGAGTAACTACTCATAGAAGAACTCCATTCATAAGAAAAGATATGACTTTTATCAACAAAATAGGATAAAAGCATATCCAACTCTTGAACTCCATACTTAAAGAGTAATTTCTCTCCATTAAATCCACAAACTTGTTACATCCTTGGATTTCCACTACCCACTATCACTTAGAGGGGTAGAATCCATAAAAAGCTCCTTAGAACACCATGATTCTAGGAGGATTCATCTGGTGTGTAAAGAGAAAGGTGTAGAAGTGTGTGTAACTTCTTCAGTAAGCAACTATAGAAAAAACCTACTAAAACTATGATTGTATGTGTTTTACATCAGGCCTTGGCCATTAAGTAAGAGGTTTGAGGGCTAAAAATGGCAAATTATATTTTAAAAACAAGTTTAAGGGTAATTTGGAACTTTCAGCAGTTTTCGGGCGGCGGCTAGGCGCGGCGCCGGGCGGTCGCCGGTGGTCGGCGGTGTACAGGCACCAATGCCTATAGGTCGCAGATCTTGCACTCTTCAGCTCATTTTGCAACTTTTCCAAATTCTTCTAATTCAACTCCAAAATCTCCAACATAGCTTTTTACTACAAGATCATGCAAATCCAACTATAAGTATATTATAAACTCACAAAAGATATCATTTTCATTGAAAACCAACTAAAAAAATTAGTTAAACATGCATGGAATTGAGTAATAAAAAGTTATATTTTAGAGTCTCGTCATATATAATTATCGATGAATTTATTATAAGATAAAAATATAAGGGTTCATATATAGAGTACATAATCACCAAAGCAAGAAATACAGAGTTGATATAGAAATTCAAATTCAAATCCCAACAGGGCAAAAGCCCTCCAATCTTTCCAGGAAAGACTAAAACAGCAAAAGGGCAAACTGAACCATGCAAACCCCTCCACCGCCAGACGCCGCCATAGATGAAGATGATCTATGGAAGCACATCAATGGCGACGACATGGGGAGCTGCCTTTGTGGACATCATTAACTAAGCAGTTATTTCAAGTTTACACTGTTGCCAAATCGGAAAGTGAAAAAGATCCTCTAAAAATTGCATTTATCAATTTATTAAAAAAGAGTTGAAAATTAAATAATATTAGTTTTATATTACATTAAAAAATATATATAAATAAAGAATATAATCCTTCTTTTTTTAAAAAAAATATTTAAAGTTATTTACATAAATTAAGGATTAATTATTATTTCATTAAAAATACAATGTTATTCTTATTTTTAAATTACCACTTTTCTCTTAACTTGTTTTAATATATTACAACCTTATTATTAAATATAGGCAATTTTAAACTAGAAATTTAAAATCATATTAAAAATACAAAAAATCTTATTACAAAAAAATTCTTTCGGTTTTTAGGAGATGATACATTTAGAAGACGGAGGGATTATATGTCTTTTACAATAGCTCAAGAGGCCTTCCACAATAGTTAATATTAACTCCTAGTGTAACAAATGTAAGAGTTCTTCTAAGTCCCAGGGAATTCATAATAACACCAAATTTGCGCAATTGGTATATAGTACCCTAGGTATATTGCTATATACCTTTAACTAACAAAAAAAAAAAAAAAAAAAAAAATTGAGAGTGTAAAGTGCACACGCTATTTGAATTAAGGAAATGATGAAATTATGGTAAAAAAATTACTGCAAAATCTATTCAAAAATAACTAAATCAATCTTTACAATTAAATGAAAAATTATCTAAAATCTATCCATAAATAACCAAATCAATTTTAAAATTTATATGAAAAATCATTCTCTACTTTTGCAAAAAAACAGAAACAACACCAATTTTAGTTGCTCTCTGCAATTTTTGTAGTTAGCACCATCACTTTCGAACATGGTGGTTCCATCGTCTCTTTTAATATAATTTGCTGGGACCTTTGATGAAGAAGTCCCCGTAATTGAGACAGATATTGAAAAAGCATTAGAGATGTAGTGAAGCCATGAATTCAAATTCATGAGAGGAGGACGAGTCCAGGCAGTTTGTGACTGAAGAATATTACAACTGAAAGCTGCTCTGCTTGGGTCTACTCTGTTAATATTTTGTCTGTAACATGTTTTCTTACTTTTTGTTTTTCCCTACTCTATTTTTTTTTTTTTTTTTGTCATTTGGGGTGTCCCTGATTTTTTTTTTTTTTTTTGGCATTTGGGGTATCCCTGATTTTATTGGATGTTTATGGTGTTTAATATGACAAAAGCTATTGCAGAGCCTCATGGAAATGAAAAGAAGAATATGCGGTCATTGTGACTTCTAAGTACATTTTCTGTCATACTTTTCTTGAGCAGTTCATAATTTGTAGCTAAAAATACATAAGAACTTTTTATGCAGACTTTGAGAATTGTTGTACAATGAGATAAATGGTGCTATTGGTTAATCTTTCTTTTGAAGACGGAATTAATTTGCTTGTGTGTAATGTCATATGTATATTGATTTTCGTGGATTATGAGAGTGGCTTTAGCATGTACTAATTGTGTGTCTGTGTATGTTATAGGACTGCAGGAGGGGAACGAACAGTGAAAAAGCTGATGTTGGATTCCATGGACAGAAGTGTATATATATATATATATATATATACTTCCTGGAATTTTGATTTTGTTTTCTAATTTTTCTTATTTTTTAATCTTCTAAGGTTGTTTGAGAGTGATTATGATTTTCTATGTTCATACTTGTTATAGAAAATGATTATTAATGTCTAATATTATAAAAACTAGTTTTTTGGTAAAAACAGTGTTCAATATTAGTTTTTATTTTATTAGCCGTCACACGGGTCTGATGAAAACAAATTTATTGTTTATGAAATAGAGTTTATTCTTGTTTTATACAAACAAATTTCGTACAACTACCCTAAACCGGCAAACCCTAACATTTTTTGTGAAACACTGAACTCTAACCTTTTCGATTAAAAAACTGAACCCTAACATTTTTTTATGAAACACTGAACCCTAACCCTTTTTTTTATAAAAATTTTTCAATTAAAAAATTGAACCCTAACCTTTTTGATGAAACACTGAACCCTAACATTTTCAAATAAAAAACTGAACCCTAACATTTTTTATAAAACACTGAACCCTAACCTTTTTATGAAGTCTTTGAGTATTGTTGTACAATGATATAAAGGGTGCTATTTGTCAATCTTTCCTTTGAAGATACAATTAATTTGCTGGTGTGTAATGTCATATTTATATGGATTTTCGTGGATTATGAGAGTGACTTTAGCATGTATTAATTGTGTGTTTGTATGTTGTGGGACTGCAGGAGAGGAAAGAACAGTGAAAAGCTGATGTTGGATTCCATGGATAGAGGTGTGTGTGTGTATATATATATATATATATATATATATACTAATTGATTCCATGCGGTCTTTGAGATTTCTAAGAACATTTTCTATCCTACTTTTCTTGAGCAGGTTCATAATTATGAAAGAACATTTTCTTTGATACTAACCTTTTGATGAAAGAACATTTTGATGAAACACTGAACCCTAACATTTTTCTATGAAACACTGAATCCTAACATTTTTTTTATAAAGGACTAAACCCTAACATTTTCAATTAAAAAACTGAACCCTAACATTTTTTATGAAACACTGAACCCTAACATTTTCAATTAAAAAAATTGAACACTAACATTTTTGTTGAAACACTGAACCCTAATATTTTTTATGAATAACTGAACCTGTAACCTTTTCAATTAAAAAACTGAACCCTACCTTTTTAATGAAACACTAAACCCTAACCTTTTCACTTAAAAAACTGAACCCTAACTTTTTCACTTACAAAACTGAACCCTAACATTTTTTATGAAACACTGAGCCTTAACCTTTTCGATTAAAAACTTGAACCCTAACCCTTTCGATTGATCACTGAACTCTAACATTTTCGATTAAAATATAAACCCTAACATTTTCGATAAATAACTATACCCTAAACTATTTGATGAAGAACTGAATCCTAACCTTTTATATAATAACTAAACCCTAACCCATTTGATGAAAACCTCTAACCCATTTGATGAATAACTGAACCCTATCTTTTTCGACGAATAACTAAATCTCTAACCTAATTGATGAATAACGGACCCCTAACCTTTTATATAATAACTAAATCCCTAACCAATTTGATGAATAACTGAATCCTAACATTTTATATAATAACTAAACACTAAGCATTTCGATGAATAACTAAACCCTAACCTTTTATATAATAACTAAACCCTAACCTACATGATAAATAACTGAACCCTAACCTTTTAGATGAATAACTAAACCCCTAACCAATTTGATAAATAACTGAAACCTAACCATTTAGATGAATAACTAAACCTCTAACCCATTTGATGAATAACTGAACCCTAACATTTTCATTTAAAAAACTGAACCCTAACATTTTTTATGAAACGCTGAAAACTAACGTTTTCAATTAAAAAACTAAACCCTAACCTTTTTGATAAAACACTGAACCCTAACCTTTTTGATTAAAATATAAACCCTAACTTTTTTTTTATTAAACAATGAACTCTAACCATTTTGATGAAACATTGAATCCTAACATTTTTGATGAAAAATTGAACCTAACCTTTTCCATTAAAACACTGAACCCTAAACTTTTTGATAAAATACTGAACCCTAACCTTTTTTTATGAAAAACTGAACCCTAACATTTTCAATTAAATAAGTGAACCCTAACCCTTTCAATTAAAAAACTACACCCTAACCTTTTTGATGAAACACTAAACCATAAGACTTTCAATTAAAAAACTGAACCCTAACCTTTTTTATGAGACACTAAACTCTAACCTTTTCACTTAATAAACTGACCCCTAACTTTTTTTGATGAAACATTGAACCCTAACCTTTTTGACGAAACACAAAACCCTAACACATTTGATGAATAACTGAACCATAACATTTTATATAATAACTAAACCCTAACTCATTTGATGAATAACCGAACCCTAACCATTTATATATAACTAAACCCATAACCCATTTGATGAATATTTGAACCCTAACCTTTTATATAATAACTAAACCCTAACCCATTTGATAAATAACCGAACCCTAACCTTATATATAATAACTAAACCCCTAACCCATTTGATGAATAACTGAACCATAACTTTTTACAAAATAACTAACGCCTAACCCATTTGATGAATAACTGAACCCTAACCATTTATATAATAACTAAACCTTAAACTATTTGATGAATAACTAAACCCTTATTGGGTTTCAATACTAAAGCTTTGCTTGTATTAAACTATTTCCCAATTTATATATATCGATTAAATATTTTATGTTTTACATATATTGTCCATATATATTATGTAATTAGATGATGAGGTGTCTGGTGCGACACAGTAGATCTCATCATTGGTTAAAAGAAATAATATATAAATGAGGTTCGTAACTGAGACAGTTTTGGACACACTGTCAGTTTAAGTTATTATGTGATTCAGAAATTAGTTTGTCTAAACTAATTGAATCTTAAATATATGCCCGGGGCATATTGAGCATGACCATTTAGGATAAATTATCTTCTACTGATTTAATAGAATATTCGATCGTAGTATTCTATCTCTAAATCCCTAGACTTGAGAAGGCATGAGGATTAGACATACTGTACTTTAATCTGCCAAAGAGTGAGGTCACTTGAGGCCAATAGTCTCGGTAGGTTGGGTGCACGTGTTGGATTGCTTGGTGTGTTGTTACTTGTCAAAAGAAAACCATGTACCTGTGCGTCCGGGGTGATGGTGCTCCCGAGATGAGCTCGTTATGTTTATTATACTAAACCTGGCCGGTGGAGTTATGTCCAGTATAGTAAAAAGTGTTAGTTTTGAATACTAAAGCTCTGCTTGTATTATACTATTTTCCAGTTAATATATCGATTTAATGTTTTAGTTTATATGTTGTGCATATGTCGTCTATTTATATTATGTATTTAGATGATGAGGTGTCTGGTGTGACATAGTAGATCTCATCATTGGTTAAAAGGCGTAATATATAAATGAGGTTAGTAACCAAGACAGTTTTAAACACACTGTCGGTTTAGGTTATTATGTGATTCAAAAAATTGGTTTGTCAAAACTAACTGAATCATATAGATATGCCCGGGGCATATTGAACTTGACCATTTAGGATGAATTGTCTTGTACTGATTTAATAGACTATTCATTCCTAGCATTCTATCACTTAATCCCTATACTTGAGCAGACATGAGGATTAGACGTAGTGTACTTTGATGTGCCAAAGGGTGAGATCGTTTATGGCCAATAGTCTCGGTAGGTTGGGTGCGCGTGTTTGATTGCTTGTTGTGTTGTTGCTTGTCGAAAGGAAACCATGGACCGGTGCGTTTGGGGTGATGTTGCTCCCGAGATGAGCTCGTTATGTTTATTATACTAAACCCGACCGGTGGACGTATATCCAGTATAGTAAAAAGGTCAAGTGGTACTAATATCGGATTATAAGAAGTTAATTAATTAATTTATCAGTAAATTAATAAATTAACGAGCACTATATCTTTCATGTGGGGAGATTAAAGAATAATTAATTTAGTTATTCCAGAAGCAATTCTAGTGTAGAATGGTAGTGCCAAAATTAATCCGTTAGTGGTACGATTAATTTTGTAGTGAGTTAATTGATTAAGTAGAATTAATTATTTAATTAATTATTTCGAAGGGTTAATTAATTAATTAACAAAGTGAAATTAATTAATTAAGTCTTAAGTTTCAATTAGAATTGGGAAATCTTAGAGATTAGGAAATCAAATTGGATTTGGATTATCCTATTAGATTAGTTACCTAATTGGATTTGGAAACTAATTAATTACCTAAACCCATTAGGAAAGCCAGTCCTAAACCAACTTGGGGTCTCTCTTGTAACTCTATAAATAGGCAAGAGATTAGCAATTCTACATACACAATTCATAAGTTTTCAAGACAAGAAAACTAGAGAGAGAAAATTCTAGAGAGAGAATTTATTACCTTCCTCAAAGTCAGGTTTTTTCTTTTCAAGCGTGTGGCCCAAACTCTGAGGAGAATCTGCCAGATTTTCTCCAAGAAAGCTTGGCGGTGCGTGGAGTTTCTTTGGGTGGCACGTGAGTTTTGTCAGCGGCGCGTGCGACGGCGGTGCTGGAATTTTTCTGGCGAGTTTTTTGTGTTGAGTTGTTGATCGTTGACTCGTTGGATCTTTGCCCACACAAAGTTCGAGCCTGTCTTGAGTCATACAAGCGATCACTTAAGTACACGCTTCAAGAGGTAATTCTAAACTTCCACTTTAATTAGAAATTATTTGTTGCGTGATAAGTCGAACAAGTGCGAGCTAAGATCTTGCACAATGTTATTTCAAGTAATGATTGGAATAGCTACCGTGCTAGATTCTAGGCCTGGTCAAGAATTCTGATTCTGGAATGCATAGTACGAAAGTGAATTTTTGACTGGACCCGGGCAGATAATATTTCAATTGGTATCAGAGCCTGGTTTTGGTTTTGTGCTTGTTCGATTTGTTACATAGTTTTGTTTGTAGGTGGTTTAGAAATCCCAACTATTAAGGTTGCGTTTATATGTTTTAATTAAACCCCAGGACATGTCCGGGTTTGGTTTTTATGAATGCTTGTAATATTAAAATCACGTGCTGGAAGCCTTGTAAGATTAGATCAAATCTGTAGTAGGATTTTTTCTATGTAATTTCGATTTTATTTTCCCTAGACGCCTTGTAGTAGGAAATTTTTTTTATGTAATCGAAGGAATTATGGTGGGAAAAGTGAATTCGTGGGTTTGGGTTTATCGTTAATTCTTAGAAAATCAAAAAACCCAGAACGAATTGCAAGAAGACCAAATAACGTAGTGGGAGCAGGACGGAGAACCCGAAAGGCGATGCCGGCGAAGTAATCACAGGTAGAAGTTGTCGGCAAGACTGGGCGTGAGCAGGCGCATGGTAGCACCAGGCTTGCGCCGCACATTTGTGGCTCAAGTAGCGCTGGTGCCGCGCCGTGGGCGCTACGCGCAGCCTGTGGCAAGCGTAAGCGGGGCCCGGTCTGTTCGGGTCGCGCACGTGCCGTTTTTGTTTCCATTTTTTTTTTGAGTTTTTCAAGATTCAAATTTTAAGACTCAATCCATAAAGTGATGTGATGGGACACGAGATCAAGGCAGCTGATAAAAGTGATTAAAACCATAATAGTCGAGAAATTTATTTTACGCATTTATTTCCTGTATTTATAGTTTTAATTTTATGCTTTAATTTTTGTGTTGTATATTAGATGCATATTTTAAAGCATGTTGGTTTTATGTTTGCACATAACTTAGGATTAGTTAATTGCAGGTTAAAACCTGAAAAACCCTTGTTTTAGAAATCTAAGTGGGAGCAGGTTGGTTAATATTCCCATAGCCTCCATTACGAATTCATATGTGATGTTGGTGAACTTGCGCGTTGGCATTAGGGTCTTCCTCCATATCGGATGAGTCCAACCATAAGATCACTAGCTTATGAATTTTTAAGTAAGATGACTAGAGTAAGTTGAAATAGGAGAAATGCGATGCCCTCTCTATCTGAGGTGCACTATCCTAAGGTAACAAGCACATAAGTTAAGTAATGGCACACACTTAGTGTACGATTTGTAGTATTCCTCCCATCGAGGTTACGCTACTTATTTGTACGGCTAAAAGGCACTGACTATTAGCTACATTGATCAATAGATCGTTTGGTCAGATAGTGTAGTTAATGAACTTGGTTATTCTCAAACGAATATGGGTGAGCGTAAACGTCCACACTATCGTGGCTTGCGAAAATCTTGGTGAATGAGATGTCATGGAATTAATTATTGTTTTGAGGGAAGTCAATAATTGTTAGAATTTTGATTTTTTTTTCGAAATTCTAGGCTAATTAACTGAAACATGGTCTATTTATTTAATTTACAGTCTTCGATATGACATTTAATCTATTAGCTATAATATTGAAAAACAACAAATTAACCGGTCTGAATTATGTCTATTGGAGTCAAAATTTGGACATTGTCCTAACTGCTGAGAGCACTCCTGTGAGACATCATATTATTGACATGATTAGTAACATCAACGAGGTTGAGGTAGTGGGAGGTGAAATCGATGGTGAAATCAAAGTCGATATTGTCCTCCAGAACTTATCTCAAAGCTATGAGCAGTTTCGGTTGAACTACACCATTAGTCAATTGTTGTGTACTTCATCCGAGCTTTTAGTAGAGTTAGAGGCGGCTCAAAGTCTTTTTCAATAGAAGAAGCGAGCTTTAGTCGCAGACAAAGCTTCATAATATTCTTCTGAGCCTAAGGCTAGAAAGAAGAAGAGAAAGCTTGTGGGAATAGCTCAAAAGGCACAAATTGTGCCTAAGCCAGAGATTGCAAAGGAAAAGCCGAAAGGCAAGTGCTTCAAGTGCAATCAGACGGGATATTGGAAATTAGATTGTCCAAAAGCTCAAAAGTACAACAGTTTCTGCCTTAATTACTGAGACGTGTTTAGCGGCGATTCCGACATATACTTGGTGTGTGGATTCAGGCGCCACTGACCACGTTTGTAATTCTTTTCAGGGATTCCAAGTAACCCAAAAGCTTAGAGAATTCGAGCTGGAAATCTACTTGGGTGACACTATAAGAGTGTCAATAGAAGCAGGGGAGTAGTTAGCCTTATTTTCAAAAATTCTAGGCTATATTTACATAATTGTCTTTATGTACCGAGTTTCAGAAATAACCTTATTTTGGTTTTTAAACTCTTAATGAATCGTTACAATTTTTTTTTTTTTTTTTTTGACAATTCAGTTATTGTTAGAAAAGATGGAAAACTTGTTTGTTTAGGTTAGACATTTTTTTTAGTTAAATCAAACTCCCCTGTTGTGCAAAACATAGAAGTAAATAGCACATCATCTAACACTAATAAGAGAAAAGAACCTTCTAAAATGAATCAAACTTATCTTTGGCATCTCAGGCTAGGTCATATAAACCTTAGTAAGATTCAGAGGTTAGTCAATGATGGACCTTTAAGTTCATTAGAGATTGACAGTTATTCAACCTGCGAATATTGCTCGGAAGGTAAGATGATCAAGAGACCTTTTAAGGCAAAAGGTTATAGAGCCAAAGAAGTATTAGAATTGCTTCACTCTAAATTGTGTGGACCAATGTCGGTCCAAGCATGAGGTGGGTTTGAGTATTTTGTGACGTTCATAGATGATTACTCAAGGTACGGATACATTTACCTAATGCTCCACAAGTCCGAATGCTTTAGTAAATTCAAAGAGTATCAGGCAGATGTGGAGAAACATCATGGTAAGAGTATCAAGACACTGCGATCAGATCTTGGTGGTGAGTATTTGTCTCACAAATTTTGAGAATACCTCAGTGATGTCGGAATTCAGTCTCAGTTGTCTGCACCTGGCACACCACAACAGAACAGTTTAGCAGAAAGAAGGAACCAAACTCTTATGAAAATGGTTAGGTTAATGATGAGCTATAGTGATTTGCCAAGTTCGTTCTGGGGGTATGCCTTAGGAACGACAATATACATTCTAAATCTTGTACCATCTAAAACCGTGCCTTCAACCCCTACAGAGTTGTGGAACCGGCGTAAGCCCAGTCTAAGACATCTCAGAATTTGGGGTTGTCCAACACATGTGCTTAAGACAGATGCGGCTAAGTTAGATGCAAGAATAGGTGTAATGCTGTTTGTAGGATATCCTACAGGAACGAAAGGTGGTCTGTTCTATAGTCCTAAAGATTAGAAGGTGATAGTTAGCACCAATGCCAGATTTTTAGAGGAAGACTATATTCTAGATCACAAGCCCAAGAGTAAGATAGTACTATAAAAACTTAGAAAGTAATATGATAATCCTGATGCACCAGCACAAGTAGATATACCACACACTGCACAATATATCACAGATGATGTGCCTAAAAAGGTGGTACCTCGTCGTAGTGGGAGGGTTGTAAAACAACCCGACAGGTTTATTGGCGTAGGAGAAGCCTCTGAATTCATACCAGGTGCGCCTAAACCAGACCTGTAAACTACAATGAGGCTCTCCAAGATAAAGATGCAGAATCTTGACAAAAAGCAATAATATCCGAGATGGGGTCGATGGACCACAATCAAGTCTGGGAGCTTGTGGACCTACATGATGGTTTAAAACCCATTGGATATAAGTGGGTCTAAAAATCCAAGAGAGGACCTGACAGAACAGTTGAAACCTTTAAAGCTAGACTTGTGGTGAAGGGGTATACTCAGAAAGAGGAAATCGATTATGAGGAAGCCTTCTCCCCGGTAGCTATGCTTAAGTCAATCCAGATTCTCTTGGCCATAGCTACTCATTTAGATTATGAGATATGACAGATGAATGTCGAGACAGCTTTCCTTAACGGAAGTCTTGAGGAAACCATCTTTATGTAGCAACCAGAGGGATTTGTTGAGAAAGGCCATGAGCATAAGGTTTGCAGGCTTAAGAGGTCAATTTACGGACCTAACTAGGCATCCAGATCTTGGAACATCCGATTCGATAAAGTAATATGATCCTACTGATTTACTCAGTGCCCAGATAAGCAATGTGCGCATCGCAGACGTGATGGAAACGCGGTGGTATTACTTGTGCTTTACGTAGATGACATTTTACTAATTGGCAACAATAAGAAAGTGTTATCAGACGTAAAGGCATGGCTGTCCAAACAGTTTGATATGAAAGACTTAGGAGAAGTGGGACATATCCTTGGGATCAAGATAATTCGAGATCGTAGGAAACATTCGCTAACGCTCTCTCAAGCTTCATACATAGACACGATTCTTGCTCGTTTTAACATGCAGAACTATAAGAAAGGTTTTCTACCTTTTAGACACGGAGTTCATTTGTCTAAAGAACAGTCTCCCAAGATTGTTGAGGAGATAGAAGCCATGAAGACAATTCCTTATATTTCGGCAGTAGGAAGTCTCATGTATTCAATGTTATGTACGAGACCTGATATCTGCTATGCTGTTGGCATTGTAAGTAGATATCAGAGTAACCCCGGGAAAGCTCATTGGGAGGCAGTAAAATGCATTCTCGAGTATTCGCATAGAACGAGAGACCAAGTATTGGTTTATCAGGCGCCTGAGCTGGTACGCTGAGGTTACACAGACTCAGATTTCCAATGCGATAGGGACAAGAGCAAGTCTACCTCAGGGTATGTGTTTACTTTGGGAGGTGTAGCTATAGTTTGGCGGAGTGTCAAACAGAAATGCGTGGCGGACTCTACCATGGAGGTTGAATACGTTGTAGCATCATAGGTAGTAAAAGAAGCAATATAGTTCAAGAACTTCCTAGTGGACTTAGACGTGATTCCTGGTTTACAGAAGTCGATCACAGTGTAATATGATAACAACGGTGCAGTAACAAACTCAAATAAACCACGAGCCCACAAGGCGAGTAAACATATACAGGGCAAGTACCTCCTAATACATGACATCGCAAGAGGGAAGACGTAGTCGTGGCGAAGATAGCATCAGAAGATAACCTTGCAGATCCTTTCACGAAAACATTGACAGCAAAAGTCTTTGAGGCTTTCGTGGAGGGCATGTGGATCAGATACTTAGGAGAGCCATGGCAGTTTTTGTAGTTTTATTGTAGTTGTAAAGATTAATGTAGTTTTATACTTAAAACACAACTCAAGTATTAGTGGGAGATTGTTAGTTTTGAATACTAAAGCTATATTTGTATTATACTATTTCCCAGTTAATATATCGATTGAATATTTTAGTTTATATGTTGTGCATATGTCGTCCATTTATATTATGTATTTAGATGATGAGGTGTCTAGTGTGACACAGTAGATCTCATCATTGGTTAAAATGCATAATATATAAATGAGATTTGTAACCGAGACAGTTTTGGACACACTGTCGGTTTAGATTATTATGTGATTCAAAAAATTGGTTTGTCTAAACTAATTGAAACATATAGATATGCTTGAGGCATATTGAACTTGTCCATTTAGGATGAATTATCTTGTACTGATTTAATATACTATTCATTACTAGTATTCTATCTCTTAATCCCTATATTTGAGCAGAGATGAGGATTAGACATAGTGTACTTTGATGTGCCAAAGGGTGAGGTCGCTTGTTGCCAATAGTCTCGGTAGGTTGGGTGTGCGTGTTTGATTACTTGTTGTGTTGTTGCTTGTCGAAAGGAAACCATGGACCGGTGCGTTCGGGGTGATGTTGCTCCCGAGATGAGCTCGTTATGTTTATTATACTAAACCCGACCGGTGGACGTATATCCGGTATAGTAAAAAGGTCGAGTGGTACTAATCTCGGATTATAAGAAGTTAATTAATTAATTTATCAGTAAATTAATAAATTAACGAGCACTATATCTTTGATGTGGGGAGATTAAAGAATAATTAATTTAGTTGTTCCAGAAGCAATTCTGGTGTAAGATGGTAGTGCCAAAATTAATCCGTTAGTGGTACGATTAATTTTGTAGTGAGTTAATTGATTAAGTATTTAATTATTTAATTAATTATTCCTAAGGGTTAATCAAGTAATTAACAAAGTGGAATTAATTAATCAATTAATTAAGTCTTAAGTTTCAATTAGAATTAGGAAATCCTAGAGATTAGAAAATCTAATTGGATTTGGATTATCCTATTAGATTAGTTATCTAATTAGATTTGGAAACTAATTAATTACATAAACCCATTAGGAAGTCCAATCCTAAATCAACTTGGGGTCTTTCTTGTAACTCTATAAATAGACAAGAGATTAGCAATTCTATATAAACAATTCATAAGTTTTCAAGACAAAAAAACTAGAGAGAGAATTTATTTTCTTCCTCAAAGTCGGGTTTTTTCTCTTCAAGCGTGCGACCCAAACTCCAAGGAGAAGCTGCCGGATTTCCTCCAAGAAAGCTTTACGTCGCGTGGAGTTTCTTTGGGTAGCGCGTGCGGCAGGAACCGGTTGGCGCGTGCGGCAGCGGTGTTGGAATTTTTTCGGCAAGTTTTTTGTGTTGAGTTGTTGATCGTTGGTTCGTTAGATCGTTGCTCACACAACGTTCGAGCCTGTCTTGAGTCATATATGTGATCACCTAAGTACACAGTTCAAGAGGTAATTCTAAACTTCCGCTTTAATTAGAAATTATTTGTTGTGTGATAAATCGAACAAGTGCGAGCTAAGATCCTACGCAATGTTATTTCAAGCAAGGATTGGAATAGTGACTATGCTAGAGTCTAGGCCTGGTCAAGAGTTCTGATTCTGGAATGCATAGCACGAAAGTGAATTTTTGACCAAGCCCGGGCAGATAATCTTTAAAAAAGGTTGAGTGATACTAGTCTCAGATTATAAGAAGTTAATTAATTAATTTATCAGTAAATTAATAAATTAACGAGCACTATATCTTTGATGTGGGGATATTAATGAATAATTAATTTAGATGTTCCGGAAGCAATTCTGGTGTAGGAAGGTAGTGCTATAATTAATCTGTTAGTGGTACGATTAATTATGTATTGGGTAACTTACAAAGGTAGATTTAATTAATTAAGTAATTAATTAATCCTTGTGTCAATTGGTTGTGAATCAGTCCAGGAACTGGATTAAGGATAAGTGAATCCTTGTGTCAGTTGGATGTGAATCAGTCCAAGAACGGGATTGGGATAAAATACAAACCCAATAGGAAGGCCAATCCTAAACCAACTTGAGATCTCTCTTGTAACTCTATAAATAGACAAGGGATTGGCAATACACAATACATAATTCATAAGTTTCCAAGACAAGAAAACTAGAGAGAGAGAATTCAAAGAGTTCTTTCTCACAGTTGGTTTTTTCAACCCTTTGGTCGATGGTTTACCTCAATAGCCTGGATCTTCATGTGGACTTCGGGCAGCGGCGGAAAATAGAGGGTCGGCGGCGGTGCTTGATCAAGACGCGCGACGGCGAGCTCAATCCATCGGCGGCGCGTGGGCTTCACGCACGGGGTCGGCGACAGCTGGTTTATTTTTGGCGGATTTTTGTGGTGTTTTGCTGATCATTTGGTTCGTTAGTTCATTGCCCACACAACATACGAACTGGTCTTGAGTCATACAAGCGATCACCTAAGTACACGCTTCAAGATGTAATATTAAACTTTCGCTTAATTGAGAATTTATTGTTTCGTGACAAATCAAATAAGTAGAAACTAAGATCATGTGTAATGGTATTTCAAGCAAGGGTTGGAATAGTAATTGTGCTAGAGTTTAGGCCTGATCAAGAGTTTCGATTCTGAAATGCGTAGCACGAAAGTAAATTTTGACCGAGCCTGGGCAGATAATCTTTCAACCCTACCCTTTTATATAATAACTAAACCCTAACTCATTTGATGAATAACTGAACTCTAACCTTTTATATAATAACTGACCCCTAAACCATTTGATGAAAACCCTAACCAAGTACTGAACACTAACCTTTAATATAATAACTAACCCCTAACTCATTTGATGAAATCTCTTACCACATTTGATGAATAACTGAACCATAACATTTTATATAATAACTAAACGCTAACCCATTTGATGAATAATTGAACCATAACCTTTTATATAATAGCTAAACTCTAACCCATTTAATGAAAATCCCTAATGCATTTTATGAATAACCGAATCCTAACCTTATAAATAATAACTAAACCCCTAACCCATTTGATGAACACCTGAATCCTAATCTTTTATATAATAACTAACCCCTAACACATTTGATGAAAACCCCTAACACATTTGATGAAAACACCTAAACCATTTGATGAATAACTGAACCCTAATCATTTATATAATAACTAAATCCCTAATCATTTGATGAATAACTAAACCCTAACCTTTCTATATATTAACTAAACCCTAAACCTATTTGATGAATAACTGATCCTAATTTTTTTAATGAATAACTAAACCCCTAACCCATTTGATAAATAACTGAACTCTAACCTGTTTAGATTTAGGGTTCAGGGTTTAGTTTTAGGGGTTAGGTTTAGTTATTTAAGGGTTAGGGTTTATGGTTTATGGATTAGGGTTTAGGGTTAGAGTTTGTTATTTAAGGGGATTAGGGTTCTAGGGGTTAGGGTTTAATTATTTAAGAGCTAGGGTTTAGATTTTAATCAAATGGGTTAGGGTATAGATTTTAAACGAAATGGTTAGGGTTAGTTTTTATCAAAAATGTTAAGGTTCAATGTTTCATTGAAAAGGAGTTAGGATTTGATTATTATGTAGAAAGTTATGGTTCAGTTATTAATTAATTGTGTCAGGATATAGTTTTTTATGAAATCATATTCAAACACTATTTGTTTTTCCTCTATCGTTCAAAAAATCTAGATAATTAAATTAATGTTTATCAGGTATTAATTTTTTATGAAAATAAGTTCAAAATCAATTAACACTATAAGCATATTTTAATAAAAGAAAGTTTATAAATTTATAATATATTAATTAACATCTTAAATATAGAACAAGATCTTTAACATATTTATGTTTCCATTATTTAATGCTAGAATATTCAATTTTAGTTAATATAATTATCTTTCAATCAATAGAGATTAACCATAATTATAAAAGAGTTTGTGTAACACACACCAATATGTGGAGAGTAAAAGAATATTTATAAAAGTTTCCAAAAATATTAAATTTATCAAAAATTTACATAAATAACTACTATGAGCATATAATGTTCTATGCCTTAGGGGTACTATATAATTTGCGAAATTTGCGTGAATTTTATTTTATGATTAAAATTTATTTTTGGTTTCTTATATTATAGTGACGGAATTGAAATTGGGTGTGATGACGGTGATAAGGAGGATTTTAAAATGACTGATGCCGCATTGGTTTTTGACATTCCCAAACAGTTTGTTATCTATGACTCTCGATTATTGGAAAACCATTAGTGGTCGACGACAGTGCAAAGTCGCACAAAATATTTAACTATTTTTTATCTTGAAACAAATAAAACAATAATGAAAATTTAAAAAAATCATGTAAAATATACTCGGGAGAAGAAGAATAAAAAATAATTGAAGGTAAAAAGAGAAAGGAAAAAAAAAAAAAAACTGAGCAACAAATATAAATTTCTTCAAACGATCAACAATATATAAAGAAAGAACTAATATAAACAATCCAAAAAACGTTAATGTTGAAAATTAATTTCTAAAAAACCACAGGCTTATGTTGTTCAATCAACTCGTGCATACTATGGGATTTGGTTAAAAGATGATGGCACTAGGATGGGAGAAGTTTCTAGCATTATAACAAGCCCTATAAGGAAAACTAGTTCCAATTGCACCTACAAAAGTTCGAGATTTTATATAAGATACTTTAGAAAATGTGAAAATTTTTATGTACTCTCTTGCATGGAGCATAACTTATATATAAAATTTTAATGATTATGTCTATTAAATTAAAATATTATAATAAATAATATTATTAGTTTAAAGAGGAGGAAATTATAATTATCTCCTATTATTTGGATTGAATGGCAAAATAACAAAAAATACTAAGACAGCGTGCAAATTATTTGCTAAAAAAAAGTACACCCAATTAAATTATCTCCTATTATTCGGATTGAGTGGCAAAATTAAAAAAAAAAAAAATACTAAGAGAGTGTGCAAATGCTGTGCTAAAAAAACACACACCCAACTATCTCATATTATTTGGATTTAATGGCAAAATAACATAAAATACTGATAGCGTGCAAAGGATATGCAAAAAAGAGTACTCCCAATTTTTTATGATAGCATATTCTCTAATAGATCTATATATATGTTATAGTTGGCTCAAATTCGAGATCTATGTTATTGTATTATTTTTTGTGACTCAAACTCAAATTTATTAGTCTCATATAGTGACTTAAATTTACTAAGAAAAAAGAATAGCACAAGCATTATGTTGTTATTATAGTTATATTTTCAAAAGATGGGTAGTTCAAAATTGTTTTCCTTTGTCTTGTTGGCCATGATTGTTATATGATGGTGTCAAAAGATGTTTTACAGGCAGAAGCTCAGGACACATTGAAATGTTAGTTTGATAACCATATTGGAAGCTGTAATCCAAATACGGAAGATTGTAAGAATTCAAGAACAAAATACGTATGAAAAGTGTATTCATGTTAATTCTGTACAAGGTCAATTAGCCCGATATATAGTATAAGGATTGTTACAAGTTATGGCAAGAATATTTCCTATCTTAATTAACTATGTTAATCAACCGTGATTGTCTAGTCTAAAGAAGGAAGCAGAATAATCTTTACACACTAAATATATACAGCTAATCAGTCAATCAATTTACTCTAATTAACTCTAGCACCCCCCCTCAAGTTGGAGCGTGAGGATTTTGAATGCCCAACTTGGCTAAGAAATCATCGAACTGACGTTTCCCAATAGCCTTAGTAAGAATATCTGCCAGTTGAGCGGGTGAGGGAACATAGCTAGGAGCAATAACGCCTTGAACGAATGCATCCCGAAGAAAGTGGCAATCAATTTTTATATACTTAGTTCGTTCATGAAACACCGGATTAGCCACGATGTGAAGAGCTGCTTGATCATCACAATAGAGGCGCATTGGCTTCCAATGTGCCACACCAAAACTATTAAGGAAGGAACAAAGCCACTTAAGTTCACAAGTGGTGGAGACCATAGCGCGATATTCTGTTTTGGCAGAGGATCGAGACACCGTCTGCTGTTTCTTGGTGCACCAGGAAATAGGAGACTGACCTAGTTGAATGAACCAGCCAGTGAGAGAATGGCGGGTGAGAGGGCAACTAGCCCAATTAGAATCACACCAAGCATATAACTAAATATCACAGTTAGAGCACATAAGGATACCCTGACTCGGACGTCCCTTCAAGTAACGAACAACACGAAGAGCAGCCTCTCAATGAGTCTGGAGAGGACGCTACATAAACTGAGCAAGAGCGTGAACGCAATAGGAGAGCTCAGGAAGAGTAACTGCCAGATAAATAAGACGTCTGACGAGACACTGATACCGATCGGGGTCAGAAAGAGGAGCATCATCAGCCAGAGCAAGATGATGATTAGAATCCAAAAGAAAACCCGCAGGTTTAGCACCAAAAAGCCCCACTTCAGAAATGATGTTGAGAGTATATTTACGTTGACACAAAAAAATGCAGGAAGAATTACGAGCAACTTCAATACCAAGGAAATACTTAAGCAGCCCCAGATCCTTCATATGGAAATATTTACTTAAATAATCCTTGAAAGTAGTAATAGCAGTCGTGTGATTGCCAGAAATGACCAAATCATCCACATAGACAATGACATGAAATTGCACATGATCACGACAAAAGGTAAACAAGGAATAGTCAGCAGAAGACTGAACAAAGCCATATTGACGAAGCGCACGTGCCAACTTGGCAAACCAGCAGCGAGGGGCTTGTTTGAGACCATACAATGACCGATGCAGACGACAGACTTGTCCAGAATTGAACGAATGAAAACCAAGCGAAAGTTTCATATAGACTTCCTTAGTCAGATCAGCATGAAGAAATACATTGTGGATATCCATATGATGCAATTCCTATTTTCGAGCCCCTGCGACAGCAAGGAAAGTGCGAATGCTGACCATTTTTGCAACAGGAGCAAAAGTTTCCTTGTAGTCAATGCCTTTCACCTGATTGTTGTCGAGAATGACAAGTCGAGCTTTGTAACATTCCACAGTTCCATCGGATTTATACTTGATTTTATAAATCCATTTGCACCAATTGCTCGTTTGCCAGGAGGCAAAGTAGTAACAGACCAAGTTTTGTTGGCCTCAAAAGCAGCAATTTTAGACTACATAGCTGCACACCATTTGGGATCAGTGACCGCATCCCGGAAAGTGGTAGGCTCAACACCCGCAGTCATAGTGGCAAGAAAAACCCTGTACTGATGAGAAAATGAAGCACAATCAAGATAGTGAGATATAGGATAAGGGTTACCTGATGACACTGATTGAGCGGTAGAAACAGGGACAACAGGGGGGGTGAGACTGTGTGAGTGATTTATTCTCGAAGACGAGTGGACGGGATTTTGGTCTGATGTCCTCGAACCTAGTGTTTCTTAGTAGGCACTGGTGTAGGAGAACTGTCAACCGGAGATGTAGAAGGTGTGTCTAAGACTTCAGACTCTTCAGACTCCCCATCTTCTTCTAAATTAACCACTGGAGAAGGAAGAGACAGAACTGGTTTATCAGTGGAATCGGGAGTAGCGAAAGGAAAGTTGGTTTAAAAAAAAAAAACATCACGAGACACCAAAAATCCATCTTTTTCTAAATCATAAACCCGCCACCCTTTCTTGCCAAAGGGATAACCAAGAAACACACACCGACGACTGCGGTTGGCAAACTTGTCTCCTTTGTGATCTTTGTTGTAGGCGTAACACAAACAATGAAAATACCCATAGGTGAGTCAATGACGGAGATTTTCCATGTAGAAATTCAAATTGGGTGATACTATTCAAAATTGGCATGGAAAGACGATTAATCAGGTAGGCAGCCGGCAAAACACAATATCCCCAAAATTTGATAGGCAAATTGGCTTGAAATTGGAAAGCACGAGCAACATTTAAGATATGTTGATGCTTGTGTTATGCCCGCGTAAGATGTCTCATGGATAATCCCTTATTTGGCAAAATAGGCAGTTAGAGCCATAAATTCGGTACCATTATCGCTACGTACCGTTTTAGCTGTTTTTCCAAATTGTCTATGAACAATAGAAAAAAAAAAAAATTGAAACATGCATTGAGATACCTCAGTTTTATGACATAGTAAATACAACCAGGTGGCACAAGAGCAATCATCAACCACAGTTAAAAAATAACGAGCACCAAACACATTTGGTACCCGATACGGTCCCCATACGTCACAATCAATCAATTCAAAATGGCAGCAGCTTTATTATGACTAAAAGAATTACAACAATGTTTGGCTCTAAAGTAGGCATCACAAGTTTTATTTTCTACAGTAATAGAATTACCCAAAGACAATTGTTCCAATATACGAGATGACAAGTGTCCCAAACAATTGTGCCAAATATCTGGATTAACTTTATTTATGGCTCGAACTGCTGCTTCACTCACAGTCCCAAAGAAGAAATGCAGGCCCCTCTACCTGCTCACCTGCTCCAATCAGTATCCTCGAACTGCGTTCTTAAATAACATAGAGTTTATTAGTGAAATAGGTCATGGCACAAGATTATTCCAACAACTGATGTAAAGAAATTAAATTGCATCGGAGATTAGGAATATAGAGCACGTCATATAATGTCACATGACTGCTGAGTTAAACTGTTCCTGCCTTATTTGTCATTGTCACGGACCCATCAGGAAGCTGCACAGGTCTAGAAACGATATTTCACAATTCTAAAAAATAATTTTCAGAGGCCGTCATATGATGAGTGGCCCCGCTATCAATCATCCAATAATTAGAAATATAATTACCAGTCAAATTTTCAGTAGGCACAGGCTTAGTTGACATGGTCAACAGATGAGCCCATTGATTAGAATTAAGCCCAGAAAGGTCTGACCTATTTGCTTGAAAAGAACCGCTGCCCTAAGAGTCTCCAAATGATGGAGAATGGACTGCTACACTAAAAACTCCAGACGGCCAAGCAATTTGTCCAATTAGCCTAGCAGCATAATAACTAAAATGATAGTATTGCGGTCCATTAAAATTTGGCCCAGTTGAAGCTTTGGATGGCCCGACAGCAAACCCGCATCGTCCACCTTTGCCTCAACCACGCCTACCGACAAGCTATTTCGGTCGTCCTCGTCCACCATCGCCCAGCCAGTTTCCTCGGCCGGCGTTTCCTCGACCACAAACGACCGACAGCATTGACTTCACTGTATTTCCTACATAAAAAAAAATTGATTATTTTCTCCCACTGTTTGCTGTCCAACCACACCAAACTCCACCAGTCGGAAAATCCAACAGCTTCAAAGCAGGTTGTGGCGTCATGGCCACCTTTGTTACACACAGTACAAGCAAGATGCCTTCCATTCTCAAGAACACGATTTGGACCTCAAACAACAAAAACCATGGCTGGAGAAGCACCATTTCCTTATTGAATTTTGGACACTATCCGGACGCGTTCTTCGTGAACGATTAAGGAATAAACTTTATTCAATGAAGCAATGGATCTAATGTCAATATGTTGGAATGAACAGTGCCATAAGAACCAGCATCCAAGCCCATCAAAAAATGATGAACTTTTTCATCCTCACGTCGTTTTCCAAAATTTGTTTAATGCTGCAGGCACACGTTGCACAGGTTGAGCAACCCGGCAAACGTTCATAACTGTATAATTCTCCCTACAACTTTTTTAACTTACCATAGTATGCAGTGATACTGAGTCCGAATTGTTTGCACTCTGCCAATTCGGTCTTCAATTGATAGATTCGAGGTCTATTGACAACATAGAATCGTTCTCTGATGTCATCCCACAACTCTTTGGCTGTCACAATTTGTTATCAAGTGGTAAGGGAGCTACGATAAGACTAACAAGAAGAAATATAAAACCCTTTATAAGCTGCCTTTTATAAGAGAGAAACTCAAGAAAGAAAACCATAATAGGGTTATACCTAGAAGTCAGAGCCCTATTGATTTCCTATACGGAAATCGGGCTCTGTTTCCATACAGTAATAACAAGGAAAACTCAAATGGTAGTTTTTTACATTTCTATTTCCTTAAATGATCATAGAAACGGTGGTGATCGATGACCGTAACGATGGCTCCACCGCATTCATTATCCATGAACAAATGAGAGATTGGATAGTACATCAATCCTCCAAATCTCATGAATCCTCAGATGGCTGGGTGATAGTGCTATATACAAAGCTAAATTTCTTTCTACCTTGAAGAGCCATTTGCAGAGAAGTCCTCTATTCTACATAATTCTCTTTCCTAAGCAGCACCTGACTAATCACACTACCAGTATTGTCATTGGTAGTGAGATCATACGGAAAAATTGTCTTTCGTTTTGCTGTTTCTTCAGCAATCTTACTGGAACCTTCACCTTGCTTTGCCATGATCAACAAAGGATCGTTGGCTCTGATACCATGCAAGAATTCAAGAACAGAATACGTGTGGAAGTGTATTCGTGTTAATTCTGTACAAGGCCAATTAGCCCGATATATAGTACAAGGATATTTCCTATCTTAATTAGCTATATCAATCAGCCGTAATTGTCGAGTCTAAAGAAGGAAGCAGAATAATCTTTACACACTGAATATATACAGCTAATCAATCAATCAATTTACTCTAATTAACTCTAACAAAGATGATGCCTGTTGTGACAACCTTTACAAACAAGACTTCTCCAATGGCAAGAGTGACTATTGCAAAGTTTTAGGTCACACCCCTCAAAATCATTTTTGTCGTTGTTTACGCTGATCTATTTACTAATGCTATATTTTCTTTAATTATAACGAACAAAAACAAATTATACCAATTACTCTTTTAAAAAAATAGTGACTTAAACTCATAATTATTGGTTTCATATGGTAACTCGTACTCAGAGTTATTGGTTCTAAGTGCCAACAACTAAGTTCCAAGTAGGGCTGTCAATTTGACCCACGACCCGTCAACCCGCACAACCCAACCCATAAATTTAACTATTTGGTTGAGTTAAATGGGTAATGGGTTAAATGGCTCAACGGTCAAACAATTCATCATATACATGGGTTGGGTTGTGACCCAACCCGCGAATCAATGCGGGTTGAGTAACAACCCATCGCACAACCCGCACAGGTTGAAGGGTATGCATTCAGCCATTGAATGAATATTGGCTAGCTACATTCATTCAGCCACACGTTTTTCCTTTGACTCGTTTTCATTTGAATCTAAAGCTATTATGGTCCCTCTGGGCGGAAAATAATAGTTTATGGAGGAAAGTAGTGTCGTCCAAATATAGGGAGGATCCAGGAGAGGCAAAACACAAACTCTTACATTTCTAGAAGCGCTTACAACCTCTGAAGACGCATGGCCTCAAAGGCATAAAATGGGAAGTGGGAAACGGAAAGAGGGTTATGTTCTAGAAAGATATATAGGCTACCACGAACAAACCACTCCTGGACTTTGCACATGGCCATCTACCAAACTTAGTGATGCAAAAAAAAAAAAAAAAGGCAAATTATGTAGACAATAGGGGCGAATGGGACTGGGGAAATTCACACATTTTCTACCAGAGAACATATAGAGGAGAATTATGGCAATTTTCCCTCCTAGCAGCGAGGCAGGAAATGACACCCCGATATGGAAGCCAAACAAATAAAGGAAATCCTCAATAGCCTCGGTATATAATCTCATCACTAGAGAAAATTAGAATGAAGAGGATGCAAACTGGTCAAGGTTATAGAACTGGAAGGGGCCTTTAAAAATCCAAACATTTCTTTGACTCATGTGAAGGAGGGTGTTGCTGAACAAGGCAGAACTCACACGGAGACATATGAACTAAGATCCCACTTGCCATTTCTGTGACCAAATTGAAACTGATGACCAAATATTTGTAACGTGCCCGAGAGCATTGGAATTATAGGAGTCACTAGGCGCACCCACAAATTCTAATGACTGGAGGAACATTACTTTCAAGGACTGGATTTCTACTAATATAGCCTCTTCTTTGCTGCAGGATGAAATAACATGGAGTACATGGTTTGGCGTAGCATGCTGGTCACTCTGGGAGCAATGTAATGACGACATTTTCAACGGGAAGTTTACATCAGGATCTTCCCTCCAAGCAATAATTAGAGCTAGAGTAAATGGGATTGACAATGCTAATAAAGACCAAGTAAGAACGTCCCCTCAGAATTCGTCGTAGTGAAAATAAGCACTGGGAACCCCCACAAGAAGGATCGTTTAAAATTAATGTGGATGGAGTTTCAAACAAAGTCTCAAACAAAGCTTCTGCAGGAGGTATCGCGAAGAACCATAAAGGAGAATGGATGAGAGGTTTCCATGCTAACTTGGGCGAAGCCTCAGCCCTCTGGCTGAACTCTGGGAAATATATTATGGTTTGAAACTTGCACAACAGTTTGGGGGCAATAAGATCACTGTGGAAACAAACTGCAAACAAGCATTTCAGCTGATAATAGAGCACAGAATGAAGTTGAGATACACTGGAATAAGAAAACAAATAATTGAGATTTTGGAAAAAGAAGATCGAATAGATGTCCGCTAGGCAAATGCCTCTGCGGACGGTCTTGCCAAACTTGCCTTCAATCTCCCCTTAGACTTCTATATTTTGCGGGATTCTCCCATATGCGTAGCATCTAACTTAGTCAAAGACGCCACAGTCACGGCTCTAGGAAGTCTGTGTTAGCCAACCAATTTTGTTCCCCAGATATATATATATATATATATATATAATTTTTTTAAAAAAACTATGGTAAGATCAATCGTTATATAGTAGTACTAGGTTATATTGCAAGGTGTCATTGACAATGATAAGATAACATTGTCTAAAAGGAACAACAATAGACATTAATGGACTACCTTGTTAAAAGATATACACACATCTTCAACGGAGGAAGAAATTTTATTGAAGTGAAATGTGTGCAAGTAGGTTGCCGTTGTGTTTTTAACTTACCTGAATTTTATTGAAGTCAACTTCATGTTGTTATTGAAGTTGACAGTCATGCCTATAAAAGACAGCTTTCTCAACCTTTGTCATTGATCAATTCAAGTCATGCGAAAAATCCTGAAGAAATCCTTTTCCACCATTACAGCATCGCTTAAACCCCATTCGTTCTTCACCAATGCCAAAATCCACAACTTTGCATCTTCAAAACCCAGAAAACGCTTCTCCAGATCATATTTTTCCTCAAAATCCAGATGGGTTTTCAGGGATATCTCTCCTCTTCCACACCCTGAATGGGTTGAACCTTTGGTTGACCTCTCCGACCTCATTAAAGACCCTAAACATCTCCAACCTTCACCATGGGTATCTCAAATTCTCAATCTTTTGGATGGCTCACCAGACATGGAGAAAAAATTATCCACTTACTGCCACAATTTTTTGATTAAGTTATCACCAAATTTTACTGCTTTTGTGTTGAAATCAGAGAAACTTTCTGGGCAGTGGGAGACAGCGTTTCGGTTCTTTAACTGGGCGGGTAAGCAGAGTGGCTATGCGCATACTCTTGATTCCTTTGTTTGTTTGATTGAAATTTTGTCCGCAGCAAATGATTGTTATAGGATTAGGTATATCTGCGGTGAGTTGAAGAAGAAGAGTTTGTTAATGAATTTGATAGCTGGTAATTCATTGATTAGAAGTTTTGGAAATCTTGGAATGGTTGAGGAGTTATTGTGGGTATGGAAGGAAATGAAAAAAAATGGGGTTGAGCCTACTTTGTATTCCTATAATTTTCTTATTAATGGGCTAGTGAATTCCATGCATATTGTGTCTGCGGAAAAGGTTTTTGAGGTTATGGAAGGTGGAAACATTTTACCAGACGTTGTTACTTATAATACAATGATTAAGGGGTACTGTAAATTGGGAAAGGTTCAGAAAGCCATGGAGAAACTTAGAGAAATGGAAATCAGAAATGTGGAACCAGATAAGATCACATACATGACCGTGATTCAGGCATGTTATTCAGAGGGGGATATTAGTGCCTGTTTAAGACTTTATCATGAAATGGACGAAAAAGAATTGGAGATTCTGCCACATGCCTATAGCCTAGTTATTGGAGGACTTTGTAAAGCAGGGAAATCTTTGGAAGGGTATGCTGTTTTTGAAAGTATGTGTAGAAAGGGATGCAAAGCCAATGTAGCTATCTACACTGCTTTAATTAATTCATTTGTCAATAATGCAAACCTTGACGTTGCAATGAATATATTTGAAAGTATGAAGAATGATGGGTTTGAACCAGATGGAGTTACATTTGGAGTCATTGTTAATGGTTTATGCAAGAATGGAAGGTTAGAGGAAGCTATGCAATGGTTCGAATATTGTGAAGAAAACAGTTTGCCTATTAATGCTGTGCTTTATTCAAGTCTCATTGATGGCCTTGGAAAGGCAGGTAGAGTAGACCAGGCTGAAAAGTTGTTTGACCAGATGGTTGAGAAAGGGTGTCCTCGGGATTCAGTCTGTTATAATGTGATTATTGATGCCCTAGCCAAGAGTGGGAAATTAAATGAAGCGGTTACGTATTTAAAAAGAATGGAAGATGAAGGTTGTGATCCAACTGTTTATACCTACACAATATTGATCACTGGCTTGTTCAAAGAACATCGAAATGAAGAGGCATTGAAGATGTGGGATGCAATGATTGACAAGGGCATAACTCCAACAGCTGCTTCATTCAGAGCTCTTTCAACTGGACTCTGTCTTTCAGGTAAAGTGGCAAGAGCTTGTAAGATTTTGGATGAGTTGGCACCAATGGGTGTTGTCCTGGAGACAGCTTTTGTAGATATGATCAATGTTCTCTGCAAAGCAGATCGTATAGAACAAGCTTGTAAATTAGCTGATGGTTTTGTTGATCGTGGCCGAGAAATTCCAGGTAGGGTTCGCACTATTTTAATCAATGCCCTGAGGAAAGCAGGACATTCTGATTTAGCAATGAAATTGATGCATAGCAAGATTGGAATAGGTTATGATAGACAGGGAAGCATCAAAAGAAGAGTTAAGTTTCAGACTCTGATTGAGAATTGATGTTGGCCTAATGTCTATCCATTGTGTCCATTGGAAAAGGTCCTTGAATGATGATAAAATCTCAAAGCATGCCACTGTTCAAAGAATTTCCTTTTTGAAGCTGGCAGGGTCTTTTCTTCGTCAGGCTACTCCTTTTGCTCTAAAGGTTGGGGGAGACGTCACTAGTAGCTTTGTTGAAGTCCTACCTCTGTCTTCATTTAAAGCTGATCAACTTATCAGGTTCTCAAGATTGTTTTTTTTCCTGGGGATTTTAGTGGCTTTGTTTGGTTTTGTTGATGTCAGAAACACATGTGGTAGGAGTTTGCTTATAGTTTCAGTAAATTGGCCTGGAGATTGTATCTGGTCCAACAAATGGCTAAAGGTTGAGAACCTTTGGGAAGAGTCCAGCTTCTGTAAGTCCATCCACCAACGTGCTTCCTGTTTTAGATTTTTGCATTGTACACATATGTTTCTTAGTTCAAATTGTTTTTATTATTGTTGCTACTTGGAAGTTACTCGAAATGATCTACTATTGTGTCAAGATGAGATGCTCTGACAATTTTACTATAATGAGATGCCATCTGGTTTACTAAGTACAGAATTCCTTGATTGGGTTGTGAACAGATGCTCAGAAGGAAATGGTCTCTGAAATGAGTTTATATCATGCGATGTGTGCTTTCAGTGGAATTGTTACTGCACTTTTATGTTTCTCTTTAACTTGCATTGATTTGTTGTTTAGCTCTATCACTGCCTACTTCTTGTTGCTGTACAATCATATCTAAGAGTAGATATTTTTGAATGATTCTTCAAGGAAGGATCCCCATAGTTCCATAAATATTGCAATTGCATAGCTGCAAGGTAAACATAGATTTTGGAGCTTTGCTCCTGATTGCTATTTCTGATTCTATCTCCATTTGTAGCTTTACTTTCTGTTAATGCTGCTAGGTGTTTATGAATAAAGATTTTCATCTGCAATACCAATGATTAAAATGTCAACATGAATCAATATAAAAAGTTACATCTCTGTTGTGGAGGTATAATATATTTTGTACATTTCACATGTATAAGCATATCTTAAATCTGATGAATTACAAGTATCTGATCACACAATGCCTTTTGATCATTGGTATTTTAGGTATCCTTGTGTTCAAATAAACCATTTTCAGTACATCGGTTTATGTACTTATGCTGGAGAACATGGCTGAATAGGACAAGTGTGATCATCAGTATGCTCACATTCTTTTTCTCATTGAACGAGCCTAGGGAGGGAACTTTTATGGATGATTGATTGATTTATTCTGTGGAATTAATATTAAACCTGGTTTAATCTCATTTCAATTTTGTGACTGCTTTTATACATGTATCACTACATAAATTATAATCTTATTTAGTTGAATGTGATTATTTTGATGGTTCTTTGAAAGCTAAAATCACCCTCTTATTACTTTAAGAATATTTGTTGTTTAGTCACAACCTGCAGTCTACTTTTTGTTTGTTGTAACCTCGTGTCCCTTACTATGTAGCCATGTGGATGCAATAACTTTGGTGTGAATGCTCTTTTATGTGCCTTTATTTGATTTGATGTTTCTCATTTTATATTATGATCATCTGCAACTAAAGGTTAAAGCACATTCTCTGATCGATTTGGTTGTTCATAATTGGAGAAGTTTTGGGCTTTATTAGAAATTTTTTCGTTTACTCCCCAAAACCTAAACATAGAAGTTTTCGGTCCCTCTCCACCACCCCGTTTCTTCTTTATTGTACTTCTCTCTCTCTCCCTCCTTATTCACCCTTGTTTCCAGTTGATGCCTACAATTGTCTTCCTGTCAAAGTGGGCCGCCAGGTATCTCTATGTCCCAATTGGAATATCTTCAAAACCCTTTGTCATATGGTTTTTGTTCAGGTGGTTTAGTACCCTGATTAAGTAGGGAGGGGAATAGCAAATCTCCACACACCACTAAACCCACTTAATCAATCAATCATGGGTATGCTTTTAATACTTTTTTTATTTTCTAAGTTTAATTTGTTAATTTGATTGTAATTCAAATGATTTTTGGTGTTTTCAGATATCAAGGAGGATATTGAAGCTCTGCAGCTCGATTCGGGTATGAATTTGCTTTTTACCTTGAGAAATTTTGATTATTGTACTCATTTTACGTTCAGCGTGTCTAAGTATTTGATAGTGAATGATTAAGAATTTGAGTTAACTTGATTTAACATATTATCGAACCATGGCAGAGGATAATGTTGATACTAAAGCCGAGGAAACAAAGCCCACTGATGTGGAATCTGATGAAGAGGATGAAGGTGGTGAACTTGACCGATGAATTACTGCTTTTTTTTTTTTTTTTTTTTTTTTCAGGTTGGATCTTTGATCCGTAGTAATATCCATTGCCACAAATGGGTAACTCTTTCACTCTAAGATGTAAATTTTGTGTAATTCTTGAATGAACTGACCCCAAATAGGAACATGTATGGTATTTGGGCAGATAATTGCGTCAATTCTCAATGAAATCTCCCTAATGACGCATCAAGTCCAAGGTCGACATTGTTAAGGTAGTGGCATCCATTAGTATTAGCTTGTCAAAGAAATTAACTTTAATGCTATAGATGCCTGCAGTTACAACCTCCCTTGTGCTTTGTGGCCCGTTGATTTATTAAATCAACTAGGAATTTCGCATACTTATGTTTTGTCTTTTATATTTGAATGTGATCCAGGTAGGAGTACGGGGAGTGAACCTAGGAGCAGTTTGGGGTGGTCGGAATGATTATTAAGCCTAAAGGTAAAGTTTAATAGTTAGGTTAGGTGAATCTAGTTGACTAAAATTAGGTCATGAAACTTTTGAATTATGTAAGTTAAGTTAAATTTATTAATGAAATTTAGATTTTGCTTTTTAAAGTATCTTAACTAAGCTTTGTTACCGATTTAGGAAATCAGGTGCTTTCGGGGTTGACAATTGGTATTGAGGTTAGTTTTAGATATTGGTTATGAATGTGATGGAATGGAATGGATGCTTGAATTGTGAATTTAAATCATAAGCTTCCATGCAGAGATACGCATTGCTAAACTTTTAATTGTGTATATGATTTGGTGCACACACATTTTGGCACTGGAGAGAAGCTTGTGATTGTTTCTACTGTGTTGATGCTAAAAGTTTGTTAAATATTTAGCTAAAATCAAACAAGTGGTTGGTAGTGTTTTTTTCTACCACAAAAAATGCACGTGGTGTATTTATCCAGGACTTTAAATCCTCTTGCTTGTTCATCAACTTAGTTAACATTTTAGTATTATGTTTTTTTTTTTTTTTTTTTTTATATTTTGGGCGGGCAGCAGGAGCCCCCACATGTAATGTCTGAATTTACTGATTTGAAGGTGAAAATTTCATTTGCTGTAGGTTGCCAAAAAAAAGTTTGTCTGGGCAGGAAGACAAGTGCAACTCTATTGTGCCCAACTTCTTCTCTTCCTTTATCTGTAGCGGTTTGTTCTACTCTTTTTCTTGCTGTCAATGTCGGTCGAGAGGATATGATGAAGAAAATTTTACTTTTATTGATGTTAATTTTACCTTTCAATAGAATAACAACGCTTACATCAATATTTTTACATTTTTTTTTCGTTAGCAAAGAGTTTTGATTAAACCTCATGGAAGGTAAATGTAACTTCACTCTATAATATATTTATCCTCTTGACCAATGTTAAACATAAAACAATATCGAAAAATAAAAAAAACTTGACAATTTTCTATTAATATAATATTATTTTTACTTATTTTTTTCGTCGACTAGATGACTAATTATTATTAATTTAAATAGTTAAGAGAGTATATACAAGTATTAGTTGTTTGATCAAAGAGAGGTATAATTCATCCTAAAAAGTTCAGATCCAAATGCTTTCCAATATCACTGTCTACATGTCTCTGGCCTATTCTGCAAAGAAAATGGCAACACCTTTCAGTAGCACCTCTAACTCTGTACAGAAACATATTTGCAGTGGCCCTAGTATTACCATACAACAATTCACAAAATGCAAGCATTTCTGAAAAGCCAAAATTCAAAAACTAACGAGATCCAAGAAGAAATAATTGCTACTAGGACCAAGGGAATATATCTTAGTACCATGCTACTAAAATGGTAAGCATCAATCCTCACTGCATCATGCCCAGGAAACCATGGCAGTGAGTTCACCAGCAGGAGGGATTCACTTGTCCTGTGAATAGCAATCCAAAACGTAGAACATATCATACCTCAGTCAAATCAAGAGTGATAGCTAACAAAGACACAAAGCTTGCTTCCTAATATATAGAGAGAACAGTTGTCTGCGAAAAAGAAAAAAAAAAATGGGAAAAGAAAGAGCCTAATTAGTATTACTCAATGCCATGGCAAAATTTTCCCTTTCACTTTGTGACTGGTTCGCTTGTAGCTTTGATGAAATTACAGTACTGAAGTGTGATTTTCTCTTATCAAACATCTGCATCATTGTTAATTTTGCTGGGCGAGCGAGGAAGTTCTCAGCCACAAGGGCCGGCCCAAAATGGCACTCCCGTGGACAGCAAGGTAGGCAGCATTTAACCTAAAGCCAAAAAATGACCTTATCAGTGAAAAGCCAAAAAAATAAAGGAAGCAAAGCAGGAAATAGTGGAATGATGTCAGGGAAAATTTGCACGAAAGGGACAGACTTGTTGACATCTGGTGTTGCCAAAGGATCATACACTTCATCTCTTTGTTCCAGAGCAGGGGCAGCAACTGATATTGCTGCTGGATCTTGGGAGCCATCAGCCTGTAAATATATAGTTCAAAAGGCACTTTTCAATACATATGCTCCATCTAACTATACTGAATTATAAGACAACAAATATTGGGTAAACGTTTAAGCTATCCTACATATAAGAATGTCATAGAATCTCAATGCCACTGTAACACTAGGGGCTCAATAACTAAAATACTAATAGATGCGAACACAGCCCTTCTGGCCAAAGAATCTGCTTTTTCTAGACAAAGATTTCTTTGATTCAAGTCACTGCTCCATTAAAACCAAAGCACATGGGCAAAAGTGGTCACATATTGTATCAGTTCCTTTAGAGATACTTACACAGACCAATCAAAGCATTTCATCTCTTCTTCCTAAATGGAAGAATATTGACTCTCAAAGAGCCAGCTTCAAATAAATCAGGGCCAAGAAAGTTACAATGGCAGGCTAGCTACAGGACCCAGCAAACTCAGTGTATGCGAATTATAGGTAAATCTACTAGAAGCCAGCAACACAAATGGTTTCCTACCATATCAATATATCAGTTTGCCAACTGTCCTCTTTTACTGTAAGTAAATGGGCAAGAATTATGATAAAATACAAGAGATTTATGCAACCACGTATATAAATTTCACTACTTGCCGGCAAACTGATAGGCATTACATCTGTACAAGTTAAAAGATCCTACAGCCCATACTTTCATTGCATATAGCTCATCTAAGAAACTAACAGTCGTAATACATAGTTCAGATTAGTGGCTTCTGGGAAAAACCAAGCGCAAGTATCTCATTGCAAGTTTTCTATCCACTATCAATAGCTAAACCAGGCTCCAAGTAGAATATCAACATACACTTAAATCAACACAACCACATAGTCACTAAATTCGACCTTCATTCTTATAAATAGGATATTATGGAAAAAGTAAAAGAGGACAGTAAAAATTCACAATCACCTATTCAAAGCAAGCATCAAACTATAAATCCAACAATAAAAATGCACGTGGCCACAAATACTCATGTGAACAACGAATAGTTGTAAGCGATCAATAATGCATAAAATACTAAAATGCGAAGAATGTATGACCAAAACCAATCCGCTAGCATGAACACTTTCAGCACAACTAACTGTATCCTTCATAAAAAGAGACCACTGTGTCTTGCAGGGAAGAAAACTAAAATTTTCAATTAAACTAACAAATAACAGGAATAGTTCGATTGGAAATTGTTATGGTTCCACGTCTTTTAAGGTGGAGAGATTTGGTCAAACTTCTGTAGCCAGACAAACAATCAAATTAATCCGGAGGACTCTCAATGTGAAGGTCATCAATTCCTACCTGTCGTTTCTTGAAGGATACTCTTGAACATTTGCCAAATTTTCTTCAGGCAAATTACTAGAAGGCGTACTCTTTCCAGAAATCAGATAGAATGGTTTGCCTTTTGGGCCAAGTGATCATCCTACAGCCATGCTTTTATGTATGCGCATGGAATTAGTGCTTGCTAGCCGATTCTAATGCACATCACCTCAATCCATAAAAAATAAGTATAACTGGGCTCCGAACACCTAATAAAGGAAAATATACCCCTAACTAACAACTAGTAACTTATAGTTGAAGAGAAGGATTAATGGATACGTTGGAAAGAGAGTAAAAAGTTTGCTTCGTTAGGATCTGGAGGCAGATTGTTGACAACATTTAGTTCGGGGAAGGAGGGTGTTTGAGCAGAATGCCTAACCTCCAAGTATGTTTTAAAATGTCAAGATTATCCAATCAATGAACAGGCATTATATGACTCAGTGTCCAACAGAGAGCATGCACTATACTGCTACATTAACAACCATAGGTCTCAGCCTAACAAAGGGGAACTTGATCATTTAAGTAACTTGGACTTAAGACCCTTATAAAAACAGCTAGTGATTTCTAGTGTTATATTCTAAACTATACCGAACATGGAAATTATAAAGAAATGGCATCATATTCTCCTCATTCATATACAATTAGCTGTATCCCACCATTTTTATCAGGCCATCTCAAACTATGCAATACAGATCATCGAAGCCATAAGAGACATGACTTCATATTCTCCCATTCAAATACAGCAATTAACTGTATCCACAATTTTCATTACACCATCTCATTTGCGAATCGAATATACCACAGAACACTGATTTTGTGGCATAAAATGACAGTTTTACCTGGCAAATGTAAAAAACTAATAACCTGAACCGACACATCATCGGATGTACACCAAGACAATGTTTGTTTCACCAGAAAATTGGATAACCAAAGTCATCGGCAAGAGTGCAACCATTAAGAAATTTTCCAACCAAGGGTAGCAAACAGAAACTTTTCAATGATGCAAAAGAGATAGAATGTTCTCAATTTCCTCTCTTATAAGCAAGGAAGTGCTTTTGAAGTACATCGTAGAACATATTAAAAATCATTTGAAGCAGAGGAAAATAAAGCCCACGATTTAAAAGGCACAAGCAAGGTAAGATAAGTTAGGTCTTTAATCCACTGCGACAAGTTAGATATAAGCCACATTCCCATAATAAAATTCATGCTTACAGAGGTTTGCAAGCTTTCAGTAAGCTTCCAGGATCTGTTCTCAGGATATTAGGATCAAATTACAGCAGAGAAAGATTCTGACAAGTTTTCATTTCACACTTTGGTTTAATATAGAAATTATCATTTCCCAGGTGAAAGCCAGTAATGAAACTAGCAAGCTTAAAATATTCTTCGTAAATTGTCTCAAAGTAATGCAGCAATTCAAAAAAGTCCACACCCATACAATTTTGAGAAAATATATGGATGACAACTTTCAGATTTCTATGCCACATCAAACTCATGAGAAGAACAATTGGCAATCCCAGAGGCCTTCCTTTTTATGTATCATAACAAACTCCAACTAGTTAAGTATAACTAATACTAGCAAGTTCCCTATACAGTACCCCCATAGGAATACAAGAAAATGGCTGAGCATCTGCCAGCGGTTAAGAGTTTATAGTAAAGCAGAATATTTTGATAGTTAACAGACTAAACAAGCATAATCCACAAATAAACATTTCCTTGCCTGTTGAGGGTATTGAACATAACCAGCATATGCACCATAACCATACAAATTTGGGTCTTGGGTCGCTCCATATGAATATGCATCATAACCTTGTCCATAACCATAATAAGCACTCCATTGACTAGTATCTGAGCCCCATGTACCAGCCTGATCCTGCAAAGATATAAAATACAATATCAAAATAAATATTCTAGCAACATACTACATGAAATTAGGTTGTTTATTACTTAATGAGTAACCCTTTGATCTGTAAAAGGTATGGAATTAAATTGTTTAACTAACACTCAAGCAGGTAAAAGCAAATGCTTAACATGCCAAAGATTCAATTGGCTGTGAAAGTAATTAAGTGCCAGCTCACCATGAGTACTCAGCAATTGGTTATATTCACTTACTAGCTACTTCCTCCTAACTTTTCCTTCTTAACTTTGAGTATCAAAACTTATATCCTATTTCCTTAATTATTGGTGGAAAAAGACGGAACAAAAATATCCCATCCACTCATATGGTAAATTGCATATCCTAACCCTACAGATACATCTAATATGGTTTATGCTTAAGAAATTAAAAGGACACCTGTTTCGCAGTTGGACTCCTGCCCCAAGAAAGCCGGACAACTTGCTGTCCAATCACAGCACCCTGCATCCGTTGAATTGCTTCTTCAGCAGATGTCCTGAATTGGATGAATATCAAAACAAAAAGACTGGTCACTGAACTGAAGATGGCTAAAAAGGTCTGAGGTCAAAATAATAAGTCATCTAAAGAAAAGGCAAGATTGTATAGAAGCCAAATAAAGATGTTCAACACTAATTTAAAACAGAATTACCATTGCCACACATGACACTCAAAGCTTAGAATTATCAGTTCACTCCGCAAGAAAATCATTAGTTCTTTACGATTTCCGATTGGCCCAGACTTCGCATCCAGAAGTAGGATGAAGGAAATAGAAGGAATAAATATGCGTTTGCAGTGGACCATCATTTATTGATTAAAATATATGTAACAAGAGGATTAAAATCTATGTAACAGGAGGAAACTCCATGTGCTTAACCATACCTTGCTGCAAATTGCACAAAACCACATCCCCTTGATGAGGGGATCTTAACATAAACAATCTCCCCAAACTGCAGAAAGATTTGCTTCAGTTCATCTTCTGTTATGTTAGGATCCAGATTACCAACAAATACCTGCAAATCAAAATAGATATTTAGAGAAGAAACAAATCTAGAAGTAGTAGGGTCAAGTGTTAAACTTACAGTGGTATTATTTATGTCATTATCAATCGGGACTGTCTGGACAGGTGGAGTGTAAACAGGAGTTGGATAAAGAGCTGAAAGAAACCAGTTTAAAACGTTAGTTACATAAGTAAAGACACCCAAAATCAAGTCAAGAAGGATGATGCATCTACAAGGATGTAACTGTAGAACATGAATACCGAGAAAAGGCAAAATGTTAACATAAGAATGCCACAGCAACTCAAATTTTATTCTATAGATGATAAGGAAACAGATAGACAGCTTCTAACTACACTTACTAAGTTGTAATGATGCTTACAGTTTCTTTGCCAATTCAAATGTCAACATATAAACAAATGTGAACCATATGAATCTTTATTACCTTATGCATCTTGATATCAAAGTTTGAGGGCTACCTACCTCAGACATCCCATAAACATTCCCATTTTGAAAGAAATAAAAGGTTCCCATGCAAATAAATAAACTGAAAAGGAGAAGGGGGCAAAAAGGAGGGGTAAACCAAAAAAAGCACAAAAAGGACAAACTCCAATGCCTTACAACTACAAATTTATCAAGCAGAAAAATTTCAGATGAAAGTATCCCAAGCTTCTATATCTCCCTTCCCAAATTTTCTTAGGGGTGATGAAAAGTAAAAGAACTGTCTCAAACCAGAAAATGAAAAGATCAAACACGCCAGATAACACACATAACTATTCAAGCTAAACCAGATATAGTCTCACCCTTAGCTACAGCATACTGTTGTTGCAAAGCAGTGGTAGTAGTTTTCTTAGGTGTTGCAGCACTGATGCGCATTGGTCTAGTAGAGCAATAGATTCCATTCATTTCAGTCATGGCGCGATTCCTTTCCGTCTCATCAGCAAATTTGACAAAGCCGTATCCTTTGGAACGTCCAGTACTTGGATCAGTGACAACCTTGGCTCCTCTGACTGAGGGATAATGAGTTCTGAAGGTCTCTTGCAAGAGATAGTCTGTGACATCAGGTGCTAAGTCTCCCACAAAGATAGAATGCTCAGGGCCAGCATCAGGCCGTCTTTCTCCAATTCCAAAAGATGCCCAGTTCAACCTAAAATTTAACTCAGTTCCAGGTATTTGTGTTCCATTATAGGACTGCAGAATCCTCTCAGCCACAGTATGTGAACTAAACTCTACAAAACCATAACCTTCAGGTTGGCCAGTGATCTTGTTTCGGATTACTTTTATGGAGAGAACCTACAATGATCAAATAGGCTTAAGATTAAATCACAAGGATGCGGGGACCAAAAAAACCTTTTCAACAGGTACACCACAACTTAACAGCTTTGGTCCAATGAGTCTAAGATTTGATTGTGACATTTTCAATATTCATCAGCTTTAATATTTCACTGCTAGCTTATTATTTCCCAAAATCAGTTTTAATATTTCACTCAGCTTTTAACTCCAACCATCTATAAACAGTCCATGCATCCAAGGGTAATAAAGGTTCAATTTCTAATAAAGACTAAAAGCAGACACAACTTTCCTTTTGAATTAACGGAGGCAGTGGAATTTTTCAATGCTCTCAAAGAAACAGCAATTCCAACCCACAAATTTTTTACTTTTACTATACAACACATTGACAGACATAATTAACACTATTTGCAATCGGGAATCGACATCCTAAATTCTTTTATTTTATCCAACTACTGCCCAAATGCGCAGCTAGTAAGCGAAAAATCATCCAAAAACCTTCAGCTTTCCAACAAAACGGCACGTGGTATACAAACACCTCAACAATTCAGCTTTCCCGGAACATTAAAAAGCTGAAATCCTCAATTTGTAAACCCGCCAAGCATCACAATCCAAACCAAACACACAAGATAACTCGTCCAGGAGTACAACAGGCAAGGAAAAAAATCATTAATTTCTTTCTCCGTTCATGGAACCCGGGTGAATGGTGAAAGAATTCTTACCTCGCCCGTGTGAGAGAACCAACTATGCAGATAAGACTCATCGGCCCAGTAAGGCAAGTCACCAATCCAAAGGGTGCGAACTTCTTCAAGCGTTGCCGGCTGATGGTACGGCGGACCGCTCTGAGAAGGTACCATCGACTGTTGCTGCATTTGTGCACTGCTTTTCAATTGAAACTGTTTTGAGTCTTTCTCTGCTCAACGCCGGTTACTGCAGAAAAATTGAGAAATTAATTGCAGGGTCTGGGAGTCCAGAGACGAATAAATAGCAAGTCAAATTACTCATTCTATTGACCGCCCTCCTCTGACCAAAATACCCTTAACATTTAAAATAATTTCATACGCTCCCTCCTCCTCGACCTGATTCAACCCGTCCTCATCAACCCCAAATCCCTCCAAGGATGAGAATGGATCACTGGGTTATGGTTTATTCTAATCTACCCTACTTTGATCCAAATCCATTTTACTTTTGATTGATTCGGATAAAAAACTATATAGATTGGTATGGAATGGTTTGGATTAGGGGTGTCAAACGGGCGGGACGGGCGGGAATTGGACGAGAATTGATGGGTGTTTAGTTTATGGGTATTTCCTGCCCATGCCCATATAGCTCAATGGGCTTAAATGGGCGAGATTAAATGGGTACTGGGAATTTTAGGGAACCCAATGGGTACCCTGAACTATGTTTTCCTAATTTGATTATTTATTTTTTATTGTTTTTGTTTGATATATTATTTATACTTGTTTTAAACTATGAAAACCCTTACAAATACATTTTGAACTATAAAGACCCATAGAAATAAGATTTAAACTAGGTCAACACAGTTCAAGATAAAAGAGCAAATTGAAAGGAAAATAATAGACCAATGAGAAACACATAAACACTTTTCGATTTAGAGATTAGACAAGTTTTCAAAGTCGATTCAAAATAATACTCACATCTGAAATAGATTCCAATTACGCTTACAAACCAAGCTTCTACACAAGTCCATTAACTCTAAATCAACAATTAAAAAAAAAAACACTACCATTCACAATCCGTATTACAATCTAAACTTCATCATCATTAGCATTGATATTAATGCGATCGATCCAACTTTGTATGTTGATGGACATCCCTTCATCTTCATCATCTTCACTCTCATCATCACAATCTTTGTAACCTGAAATAAATTGAGGAAATAAAAAATATTATGATTTGTATGTATCATAAAAATATATAAAAATTTATCTTAAGGAAATTATGCTTGCACAAGCCTTGGATTTTCATACTAGCAGGAACTACGTCTAGTGAAGCAGGAACTACGTCCAGAAAAGCACAGACTACGTCTAGTAAAGAAGGAACTACGTCTAGAAGGAACTACGTCTAGCAAAGCACGGACTACGTCTAGTGAAGCAAGAACTACGTCCAGAAAAGCACGGACTACGTCTAGTAAAGCAGAAACTACGGACTACGTCTAGTGAAGAGGGAACTACGTCTAGCAAGGCACGGACTACGTCTAGTAGAGCAGGAACTACTTCACGTAAAGAGCAGACTACGTCTAGTGAAGAACGTACTACAGTTTAACAATTTATGAACATCAGCATATGACAAAACTCAAAACCAAATTAAGAGTTGCTTTCAGGAAACCAAAATTCCAAGCAAACAAATTATTTCGAATTCCAGTGAAAGAAGAAAACAGCCCAGAAATTTGAAAACCAAAACAAACCTCCGTCCGGAACCTTTGCGGGTTCTTGAATTTCCGACTAGAAAATTGAAAGAACAAAACAGCCCAAAACCAATCCTTTTTTCCGTTTAATTATTTAACTTGGAATGGAAACCACAAAAACAAGTTTCAATCCATTCTATACGTTCGAGTCGGAAAAGGAAAATCCAAAAACCCAAATTTCAATCCATCTTCCTTCGAGTCCGAAAAGGGGAGAAAACAAACCTTTTTATTTTTGTTTTTACTTCGAACATCGAAGAAACAAAAGCAAAACCAACCTTAAAAATTTATTCACCAAAGCTATTCACCATCAAAGCTATTCACCAAAAATCCATAAAACCCAGTATAATTTGAAATGAAAAACACACAAATAGATTATGAACAATGAAACTTTTGCTAAGTAAAAAAAATGGTCTCCATACCTCTACGCTCGAAGATTTGGATGGAAAGCAAAGTGGATGAATAAGAGAAAGGAAACTGCCCGGGGACAGAACCAACCAAGACCAGCAGCAGCCCCGGTGACAGAACCAACCGCCGAAGAAGAACGACTGTAGTAGAGTATGAATTTTTTGGTCGGTATTCAGGACGGTGATAGAACGTGAATTAACGAACGGGAAAGAACATGTACTAGATTTGGGAATTTCGTGGTCGGTATTCCAATCCCGGCGGTAGTAACCAATTAACGGGTTTCGGGTCCCTAAATCCCGCCCATTTTTTTTTTAATCCCAAACCTGCCCAAACCCAGTAATAGATTGGGCGGGCTAAATTAGGGAAATTAAAGATTGGGCATGGGCGGGAATTGGGCTGTTGGGCTTTATTGCCAGGCCTAGTTTGGATCAATCATCGATTCGCTTGATCCATTCCCAATATTTATTAATTTTTAATAAAAATAATATTATTATTTATTTAAATTTTCTCACTTATTGAATTTTAAATAAGTTTATATAATGATAAAAAGTAAAGAGTGAATTTCTAAACATGTTATCTAACTTTGCTGAAATTTAGGTTTTTGTCACTATTTTTTAAAAATTCTATCTAAAATCACTAACTTTTCAATTTTGTTCAATTTTTTGTAATCCGTTAAATCCAATCGTTAATTCACTAACTGGTCAACTTTTGTGAAGTTTTTTTTGTCTTTATATCCGTCTTTGACTCATCCATGTTCTCCCTCCTTACCTCTTCTTTCTTTCTTTTCATTCTCTCTCTCCCATCCTCTCCTTCTTTTGCTCATTTTCCTCCATTTTCATTTTCTTTTCATTCCTCTGTAAATCTTACCCTGTCCAACCTCTATTTTGTTTTAGTTTTCTCCCTACTAAACGCAGAAATTAACTCCTTGGAAGAACAATGATGGAACCTGGAAATATCAAACACTCCTACATGGCTTATGTCAAAGCCTTCATTATCCCATAAAATGGGTTCATAAAGCACAATAAAAACATAATTTTTACATCTTATTTGAAAAGGAAGGAAGAATGGAAGCAACAATATGTCACAGTCATCTATGTCTAAAACAAGTGGGTCAGGGTCAGACGATGAAGATTTCGAAAATATACCAGTCTCTGTACCATCTTTACTGTCTTTCATCTCCTAAAGTGATATTTAAGATTTTGTTATGCGTAAGACCTTTTTAAGTTGACGGAGGCTACAATGATGTTGTATTCAAAGAACTGGATGAAGAGTATCGTGGCAAAACCGATGACCGCCTCAATGAATGTCTTATTCCCCTCAAACTCAAAATTTGAAGTTCAAGCAAAAAGTGCTCTTTCATCACAAAAACAACAACTGAAGATAATTATTGATTAATCAATTCACACCCAAAGCCAAACAAAAAAAAAAGAAAAAAGAACTCTAATCCATCACAAAAACACAAAAACAAGGAGTTAAAAAAAATCTAAAAATGTGAAGCACAATCAACCCAAAAAACCTACAAGAAACATAGTGTTGGGGATAATTGGTCCTGCCGGCGCCTGCAAGTCCACAATCATGAAAGAAATTTATGGGCTTGATCCTTCTTCACCTAGAATGCTTCCTCTATTTTCCAATCCAATCAGAAGAAACGAGAGTCATGGCCAAGGCATGGAACCTCGAATCACCTATGACCATAATTCTCCTTCATACTAGGCGGACTTATTGAATCATGGTATACCTGACTCATCTTCTGTATTCAAAGATTATCTGCTCGGGCCCGGTCAAAAATTCACTTTCGTGCTACGCATTTCAGAATCGAAATCTTTGACCAGGCCTAGACTCTAGCACAATCGCTATTCCAACCCTTGCTTGAAATAACATTGCGCAGGATCTTGGTTTACACTTGTTCGATTTATCACGCAACAAAATATTTTCTAATTTAAAAAGAAAACATAGAAATTACCTTTTGAAGCATGTTACCTAGGTGATCGCTTGTATGACTCAAGACTAGACTCAAACGTTGTGTGGGCAACGATCCAACGAACCAACGATCAACAATTCTCCACAATCAGCTTGCCGGAAAAATCACCTGAACGGCCGCCTGAGCGCGTGTGATTCACGCGCCACTGAGAGAACACCCATGCGTCGCCGCTCCAACAACCACGCGCTACTGGGAAGAGAACAAAAACCGGCCGCCAGTTTTGGGAAAGAGGGGCCGCCGACTTGGTGTTAAAAATCCGACTTTTAGAGAGAAGAAAATTAATTCTCTCTCTAGAATTTTCTCTCTCTAATTTTCTTGTCTTGAAAAGTTATGAATTGTGTGTTATAAAATTGCTAATCCCTTGTCTATATATAGAGCTACAAGAGAGATCCTAAGTTAGTTTAGGATTGATCTTCCTAATGGGTTTAGGTAATTAATTAGTTTCCAAATCCAATTAGGTAACTAATCTAATAGGATAATCCAAATTAGATTTCCTAATCTCTAGAATTACTTAATTCTAATTGAAACTTAAGACTTAATTAATTAATTAATTAATTTCACTTTGTTAATTACTTAATTAACCCTTAGGAATAATTAATTAAATAATTAATTCTACTTATTCAATTAACACATTACAAAATTAATCAGACCACTAACGAATTAATTTTGGCACTACCATCCTACACCAGAATTGCTTCCGGAACAACTAAATTAATTTATTCTTAATCTACCCACATCAAAGATTTAGTGCTCGTTAATTCATTAATTTACTGATAAATTAATTAATTAACTTCTTTAATTCTGAAACTAGTACCACTCGACCTTTTTACTATATCGGACATAAGTCCACCAGTTGGGTTTAGTATAATAAACATAACGAGCTCATCTCGGGAGCACCATCACCCCGAACGCACCGGTACATGGTTTCCTTTCGACAAGCAGCAGCACACCAAGTAACTAAACACGCGCACCCAACCCACTGAGACTATTGGCCATAAAATGACCTCACCCATTGGTAGATCAAAGTACACTATGTCTAATCCTCATGGCCGCTCAAGTCTAGGGATTAAGAGATAGAATACTAAGACCGAATTGTCTATTAAATCAGTACAAGAGAAATCATTCTAAATGGTCAAGTTCAATATGCCCCGGGCATATCTATATGATTCAATTAGTTTAGACAAACCAATTATCTGAATCACATAATAACCTAAACCGACAGCATGTCCAAAACTGTCTCGGCTACAAACCTCATTTATATATTATGTATTTTAACCAATGATGAGATCTACTGTGTCACACCAGACACCTCATCATCTAATTACATAATATAAATGGACTAAACATGCACAAGATATAAACCAAAACATTAAATCGATATATTAACTGGGAAAAAGTACAATACAAGCATAACTTATGTATTCAAACCTAACATGTATCCCTATCACACCTTCAAAACACTGGTTTGGGCTCTGAGAAAGAAATCAAAGATAAGATCCCAGAGAAAAAAAATACCTAGGATTAGTTATAAATTTCATAAATCAATCCTATTGCTCCTATTATTTTTGTAATTAAAAAGAAGGAGCCCGATTTGTTTGCTTGATATTCAAAATTATGAGGTGGGTTCTGGTGATGGCGACGGGATGATGGTGGTGTTGGTTGGCGAGAAGAGGAAGATAAAAATGGAGGTCAAGGGAAGGGCTGAAACGAGATTGTGGAGAAAGTTTATGGATGAACAAAAATAGCCTTGCAAAATGAAGCTGTTAGTGGTGATAACGGACCACTTTAACAGAGTGACCTTAAATGAAACAAAATCCAAAAGTGAGTGATTTTAGATGAGATTTTTAAAAGATAGTGACCAAAAGCTGAATTTCACCAAAGTAATATGACCTATTTTGGAATTCACTCAAAAGTAAATATATAGGATATGCATTTTTTTATGAAGGTGAATTGTAAAATTGGTCATCATTCTTTTGCAAATCTCACTTTTGGTTATCATTTTTAAAAAATAATATTTAAGGTCACTAAACTTTCATTTTTTACCATCTTCCTTTCTCGGTTATATATTTTTCGTCCCGTTTCCATTTTCGTTTCCTTTTCCTTTTTTTCCTCTCTCTTTCTTTCTTCTCAAACCTCATCTCCATTCACTTCATCTAAATTTATCACATAAATTTTTTATTATTATTTAATCCGAAACAAACAACTTAGGGCTTTGGTTGCTAGCAGCAGATTATACATGAACAACCTTTGTTTGGTTTAATCCGAGATTCAACAGTTATTAAGTTCAATTATCAACAGGGTTTTGCTGGACCTTTGCTTCTAATAGGTATGCTTGCCCTTATGATAAATATTTTGGTTATTTATTCCAGTTTTTCCGTTTCAGCCGAAACCCACATGTAAAATTTATTTCTTTACAGGCTGCCAAAGAGGTAGTGTTATGATACATAGTGTTCAATTTACTTTATCCATTGAAATTATGATTTTTTTGGATCTCTTTCTGGTGATATATTAAAGCATGAGTATGAATCTGATTTAGTAAAACTACTACTGGTTTATGTGAGTAATTATATTGCGGCTACAAAGTGGGCATGAATCCAATTTATCATCAGGATTAAAAGTTAAAAATCATTGAATCCAATGTTAAAATCTTCAAAATTACAGTGTTTGCTAATTCATACTTACTCATATTATGTCTTATTTAAACTTATTATTTAATTTGCAATACTACCTGTCCGATGATTACTAAATTGAAGTATGGAGGAAAGGACAAAAAAATGAGACTGTACACCATTAGTTAGTAGGAATTGGATTCCATCATTGCAAATCTATTCTTATGATGTTTCTTGATTTCTTGGCTGGTACAGGCATGAGATTGAACAATGGAAATCAGGTGTTCAGCTGAGAAGATAAAATAGTCAATGATTAGGATTGGCCATGAGTTGCTGCCGTATCTCTTGATACTATCTTTTCCTTCTGCTTATTGGCTTGGCTTGGCTTTATGAAGAACAAATTCTTGCTTCCAATGAAGGAAGAGGAGGGGTTAGTTGAATCCTTTGAATTGGTAGAATCAAAAATTGTAATTCAGTTTTTTGTTCTCTTAACCCTTTTTCATATGTATAGGAATTTTGACCACAAAGTAAAAAAATTAGAATCTATGTAATTTAGCTTCTTGTTCTCTTAAAAAAGTTAGAATCGTACAAAACTAAATGTATTCTTGTCACCTGAAGACAAGTGTTGTATACGGATTCAAGTACATGAGATTTTCTTCTTCCCACCCTTTTCCTATTATAGTATCAGCACTTTCATTGGGACGTCAATTTACAATTTTTTCATTCCCAAACAAAAACCGAGGTAGTTTTATTTTGGAAAACGTTGAAGATTTTGGTGCCGAGTTTGATCTATGTTTAGTCATCTTCAAAGTAAATTCCACCTTTGTTTTAGTTCAACAAACAAAATTCAGGTATTGTAAATCAATATATAGGATGAATAATGCATATAATGACAGGTTAAATGATCATAAAACAATAACTATAATCAGATTAAGGATTACTGAGTTCGTGCATAGGTAACACAATGTTACCAAAGCGAATAAATAAATCCAAAAAAGGTAATACCAAGAGAGTATAAACAAAACAAGGTTTTCACCACATACAGAAAGTGGAACAGGAGATCCGGAGTAGCTTCAATAAGCTTTGTGATCTTTACTCCTCCTTTTTTAGCAAATGCATTGATCAATTTTGATTTACCTGCATTTTGAGCTCGAATGACCCAGACATTCCCTCGAGGGCTAGCCAATTGCTTAATGAATGCTAGTAAATTCCTTATGAGCACTAACCATATATACTCCACTGAGCTTAGGTGTTCCATTAGCCTTAGCACGACGTCGAACCCACCTATCCAATCTTGCAGGGGAAATCTGTGATGGAAGAAGATCAACTTTTGTAGCCACTAGAACAAACTTCGGTAGCCTTTTATCAAGCTTAGAACCTTCTTTACTTCCTTCAAGGGCCGTGAACAAGGACTTGGCTGCTCGTTTTTAGGGTGAATTAGGTTGTTTAAAAATTTACTTAAAAAGGAACAAATCTTAGAGTTAATTTCTTTCTAAAATAAACAATGACTCTCTATGTGTATGAAATAAATAACAAATAAGTCTAAACTAAAATATGATGAAAACAAGAATAATGAGATTAGTCAACAATATAAAAGTATACAAGGAAACAAGAAATTGTTAGTTCACAATATATAATAATCAAATTAAAGTAAAGATCAAGTATGTGACTTGAAATGGACAAGTCTTGAAATTAAATAATTTAAAACAAAGCTCAAGTATTGACTTGATTAAGGACAAGTCTTTCACTTGAAATGGACAAGTCTTGAAATTAAATAATTTAAATTAAACCTCAAGTATTGACTTGATTAAGGACAAGTCCTTGACTTGATAAGGACAAGTCTAAGATAAAGTAAATACTTAATTAAAGAAAACAAAACTTGAAAAAAAGTAAATACTTAATTAAAGAAAGCAAAAATTGAAAAAATGACAAGTCTTAAATAAAATTTTGAAATTAAAAATGTAAGACTTGAATTGAACAAGTCTAATGGTGATGTTTTATGATGAAAGAAATGTAGAAGAGAGAGTATGGATGCAAAATGCAATGCAATGAAAGAGATAAGATATTTAAAGTGATTCAAGCTTGTAACCCCCTTACAAGCTCTACATCCACTCCCCAACTTCTAAAGTTGAGGCCCTTCCTATTTCTTCCTCAACAAAACAAAAATTCCTTAAGGTGGAATTCAAACCATTACAAATCTCCCAAAAATAACTTAGTAACTCTACGAAGAGGTTCTTCACTACTCACCCTCTAACTTGTTCTTGACTTGTAATCTCTTTCTTTCAAGAACAATAAAACCTTTTTGTGTTTGAAGTGTTTATGGTTTACAAGTGACAAGCTTCTAGTCTAAGACTGACACTTTGAAAAATAACTAGAACACTTTGAAAAATAAATAGAACTTGAAAGTGAAATTTGAAAATAAACAATTGAAAATTTGAAAGAATTTGACAATAATAACAATGTCTAGTTAGCTTGTGTATCTTGAATGTCTTCACCCATGGTCCCTATTTATAGGCAAATTTGGACTCCAATTCAAACACTTGAATTTTAGCTCCAAATGTGATTTGACATAGTCTGAATTTCCTTCAGCTTTTTCAGCTTCTTGCAGCTGCTTTTGACTTTTGTTCAGAAATCAATATTGTAGATATTTCTCTTAGCTTTCCAAGTCCGTCCAAATCAATTGATTTGGAAATTTGTAGTTCAAGTTACATCTAATTTACTAAACTATAGCATTGCAGTAACATAGTTTCTTTTTCGTCTATTTTCACCAAAATTCCATAAGAATTGCACATTGACTATTAGACACCATTTTTTAGATGATTGAAAGAGATTTTCAAAACATCCAAAATCTTAATTTTTGGCTGAGTGAAACGACAGTGATGCTCATTTGAAAATGAATGTATCAATCTGAAAATTTGCACTTTCTACAAAAAATAATTTTAGACAATTTGAGAAATTATTACTTTCACATATTTGTTTTGTTATTATTAAAACCAAAATTGAAACACTTAAATTCAACAACAACCAATACCACAACAGTAGAATCGCCTACACCTGTAGGTTTCATCAACCTTGTAGATATGAACCTATCAAAATCAAAACCTGGTATTAAATTTTCCGCAGCGTGGTTATTTACCTGCCCATAACTCCTTGACGAATGACAACGGGCACATACAGTCACTTATTCTCTCCTACTCTGAGTTTCTCTAGTCATCTTTTTCCTCTCTGATTTTGACAGAATTATCTTCTTTTTCCACTGTATCTTCTGTAATGTTACCATAACCAACACCAGCTAGGCCAAACCCATCCAACTCTTTTTAACTCATCATCGTCCTTCTCAAACTTAGCTTCCAATTCCTCTAAATCCTATTCAACCCTATCTGCACCCACAAATCTTCCAAAAAAAAAAAACCAACTTTCCATTTTAATCCCTCAATATCACCAACAAACTCCTCATTATCCTCATCAAAATCTTCAAACTCATCATCATCTACTAAACTATCCAAGTCCTCCCCTCACCTTTCCTACACCTTATCTCAAAATCAGCCTCCCTATACCTTTCCTTTTACCTTTAGCGTTATCTGTCACTATTTTCTTAACTGTTGATTGACTACACCTAATATGGAAACTATTGTTACTTCGTAATTTCTTACTCAACCCTGTAAATAAATGAATTTTACGCGTGGGTTCCGGTTGAAACGGGAAAAACTGGAAGAAATAACCAAAATATTTAGCGGAAGAACAAGCATACCTGTTAGGAGCTGAGGTCCAGCAAAACCCTGTTGATAATTGAACTTAATAACTGCTGAATCTCTCGGATTAAACCAAACAAAAAATGTTCATGTATAATCTGCGACCAGCAACCAAAGCCCTAAGTTGTTTGTTTCAGATTAAATAAAAAAAAAATTTGTGAGAAATTCATATAAAGTGAATGGAGATGAGGTTTTAGAAGAAAGAAAGGAGGAAAAAAAGGAAACGAAACGGAAAAGATATAACCGAGAAAGGGAGATGATAAGTAAGAGTAAATGAGATAAAATTTATAGACACATGTCATTTTTTATTGAATGGCACAAGAACTAGCAGGAAGTGGAACATGAGATTGGAGCCCATTTTTTGTCACTCTGTTAAAGTTGACCATTAAATGCACTAACAGAGATATTTTTTTAGGGTAAAAGTATAAAAATTCATTATCTATAATGACCAAAAGTAAGATTTCATAATAGTATGATGACCAATTTTACAATTTACTTCTATAAATATGTTTTACACTTTTAAAATTCTCAAATATCTTTTCATTTCTTAACATTCATTTTTAAAATTTTAATACAAAAAATATGTTCAAACATAATAAAAAATATATCATCAATAATTAGTGAAATTAGTTATTTATGCCAAATATACCATTAATCTACTAAATTATCTTTAGTACTCAATATAATTAATAAGTGAATAATAATAGAAAGGATAAAATTTTAAAATAAATATTAAATACTTTATTAAAAAAATTTAAAAGTCTTTCACCACTATTTTATAAATAAAAATAAGTAAATATTTCATATATCTCACAATAACTATATTTTTTATTATTGATTTTGGTAATATGAAATATACAAAAAGTTGGTATAGTAGGGGTTGAAGACACGGTTTTAGATGGTACAAGATTTAGAATGTACATTGCAGTGCATACCCCCAGAATGAACTTGACAAATCACTATAGCTCATCATTGACCTAACCATTTCCATGAGAGTTCGGTTCCTTCTTTCTGCTACACTGTTCTACTGTGGTGTGCCAGGTGCAGACAACTGAGACTGAATTCTGACCTCACTGAGGTATTCTTGAAATTCGTGGGACATGTACTCACCACCACGATCCGATCACAGTGTCTTGATACTTTTATCATGTTGTTTATCCACATCTGCCCGATACTCTTTGAATTTACTAAACTATTCGGATTTGTGGCGCATTAGGTAAATGTATTCGTACCTTAAGTAATCATCTGTGAACGTTACAAAATACTCAAATCCACCTCGTGCTTGGACCGAAATTGGTCCACACAAGTCAAAATGAATCAACTCTAATACTTTTTTGGCTCTATAACCTTTTGCTTTAAAAGGTCTCTTGGTGGTCATCTTACCTTCCAAGCAAGATTCGCAGGTTGAATAACTGTCAATCTCTAATTAACATAAAGGTCCATCATTGACTAACCTTTGAATACTAAGGTTTATATGACCTAGCCTGAGATGCCAAAGATAGGTTTGATTCATTTTAGAAGGTTCTTTTCTCTTATTATTGTTAGATGATGCGCCATTTAGTTCTATTTTTGCACAAAAGGGGAATTTGACTTAACCACAAACAAATTGTCAACTAATGAACCTAAACAAACAATTTTTCCATCTTTTCTAACAACAATAGAATTATCAAAAAAATAAACTTGTAACCATTCATTAAGAGTATAGAAACCGAAATAAGGTTCTTTCGAAAACTTGGTACATAAAGACAATTTGGTAAATCTAGTCTAGAATTTTTGAAAATTAAACTAACTACTCCCACTGTTTTCACTAACACTCTTGTAGTGTCACTCGATTAGATTTCAAGCTTGCCTTCTCTAAGCTTCCAAGTTACTTGGAACCCCTGCAAAGAATTACAAACATGGTCAGTGGCGCCTGAATCCACACACTAAGTATCTGTGAGAATCGCCACTAAACATGTCTCAGTAATTAAGGCAGAAACTATCATACCTTTGAGCTTTGGACAATCCAATTTCCAATGTCCCGTTTTACCGCACTTGAAGTATTTGCCTTTAGGCTTATCCTTCTTTGTGATGTTTGGCTTGGTAGCATCTTTCTTGGCATTCTTCTCCTTCTTGTTCGTGCCTTTAGGCACAGAAGAGGAGCTTGAAGCCTTCACTGTGACCAAAGCTTGCTTCTTCTCGTGGAAGATGCCTTTGGCCGACACCAATACTGTTAAGAGCTCGGGAAGAGTATAGACTCTTTGGTTCATGCTGTAGTTTACCCGAAACTGCTCAAAACTGGAAGATGATATTGATCTGACTTTCCGGATCAATCTCACCTCCCAACACCTTTATCTCATTGATGTTGCTGATCATGTACACATGATCTCTCACTGATGAGCCCTCAGCCATTCTGGTATTCATGATCTTCCTCATGGATGCTTGCCTAGCAGTCCTGCCTTGATGAGCAAACATCTCTCTAAGGTGTGCTATTATGTTAAAGGCAGAGACCATGGGATGAAGCTGATGTTGCAGAACATTCAAAAGGTGGATATCCTAGAGGAATGAAAGGTGGTTTATTATATAGTCCTAGTGATTAAAAGGTGATAGTTAGCACTAACGCCATATTTCTAGAAGATGACTATATTATGGATCACAAGCCCAGTAGCAAGATCGTACTATAGGAACTTAGGGGTCAATCCACAACTCCTGTTGCAACAGTACAAATAGATACACCATAAAATACTGCACAAGAAGTCACAGATGAGGCGCCTACACAAGTGGTGCCTCGTTGAAGTGGGAGGGTTGTGAGACAACCCGAGAGGTACGTGGGCTTGGGAGAATCTTCAGATTTGGTCCCTGAAGTGCATGAACTAGACCCAGTTAACTACAATGAGGCTTTCCGAGATAAAGATGCAGATTCTTGGTAAAAAGCAATGATATCTGATAAGGGGTCAATGGTCTCTAATCAAGTCTGGGAGTTTGTAGACTTGTCTGATGGTTTTAAACCCATTGGATGCAAGTAGGTCTACAAAAGAAATAGAGGACCTGATAGGAAGGTTGAAACCTTTAAAGCCAGACTTTTAGCGAAGGGGTATACTCAGAAAGAAGGTATCGATTATAAGGAAACCTTTTCCCCGGTAGCTATGCTTAAGTCGATCCGGATTCTCTTGGCCATAGCTGCTCACTTAGAGTATGAGAGTTGGAAGATGGATGTCAAGACAGCTTTCCATAATGAAAGTCTTGAGGAAACCATCTTTATGCGGTAACCAGAGGGATTCATTACTGAAGGCCAAGAGCATAAGGTTTGCAAACTTAAGAGGTCAATTTACGGACTTAAGCAAGCATCCAGATCTTGGAACATTCGGTTTTATGAGGTAATCTAGTCCTACAGATTTACTCAGTGTCCAGGTGAGCAGTTTGTGTACCGCATGTGTGACGGGAATGCCGTGGTGTTTTTAGTACTTTAAGTAGATGACATTATACTTATTGGCAACAAAAAGAAAGTGCTATCAGACGTAAAGGCATAGTTGTCAAAGTAGTTTGATATGAAGGACTTGGGAGAAGCTGGACATATTCTTGGGATCAAGATTATTCAAGATCGTAGGAAATGTTCACTGACACTTTCCTAGGCTTCATATATAAATACGATTTAGGCTTGTTTCAACATGTATAACTCCAATAAAGGTTTTCTACCTGTCAGACAAGGAGTGCATTTATCTAAAGGGTAGTCTCCAAAGATTGTTGATGAGATAGAAACCATGAAGACAGTTGCTTATGCTTCAGCAGTAGGAAGTTTTATGTATGCAATGTGGTGTACGAGACTTGATATTTGCTATGAGGTTGGCATGGTTAGCAGATATCAGAGTAACCTCAGAAAAGCTCATTGGGAGGCTATGAAACACATCCTCAAGTATTTGCGTCAGACAAGAGACCATGCCTTGGTCTATCAGGCTCAAGAGCTAATACCTAGATGTTACACATATTCTGATTTCTAAGGCGATAAGGACAAGAGTAAGTCTATCTCTGGGTTTGTGTTTACTTTGGGAGATGAAGCCATAGTTTGGCAGAGTATCAAGTAGAAATACGTAGCGGACTCTACTATGGAAGCTGAGTATGTTGCAACCTCATAGGTGAAAGATTTTTTGTAGGATTTGGGTTTGCACTTGCTCGATTTACCACGCAACAAAAAATTTCTATTAAAGCGGAATCTTAGAAAAGTACCTTTGAAGCGTGCACCTGGTGATTCTCTTGTATGCCTCAAGACTATGACTTCACGTTGTTTGGGCAACGAACTAGAAGCCAATTGATCAGCTACTCACCACAATCCACCTGCTAGAAAACTCTAGCCCCGCAGCACCTGACAAGTACTATAAACGCACCGCCCGCAGAGAGAGAAAGCTACGCGCAGCTGGTATAGACCAAGGCCAAAATTTCAGCCACTAGAAACCCAAAAACGAGCTGCACACTTTCTTGAAAATTCAACTTGGAGAGAGAAACGTTTTCTCTCTCTAGAAATCCTGTGGATTAATTGTGTTATATCTTGAATGACTGATCCCTTATCTATTTATAGAGTTACAAGAGAGACTCCAAGTTGGTTTAGGATTGGTCTTCCTACTGGGTTTCTGTTTTCCTTCAATCCTATTTCTGGACTGATACAGATTCTGTTTCCTTCAATCCTGTTCCTGGACTGATACACTCCCAACTGTCACAGGGATTCACTTATCCCAATCCAGTTCCTGGGATGAATCACTCCCAACTGACACAGGGATTCACTTATCCCAAACCAGTTCCTGGGATGATTCACAACCAACTGACACAAGGATTAATTAATTTCTCAATTAATTAAATCTACCTTTGTCAACAACCCAGTACATAATTAATCGTACCACTAACGGATTAATTATGGCACTACCAACCTACACCAGAATTGCTTCCGAAATAACTTAATTAAATTATATTCATAATCTCCCCACATCAAAGATATAGTGCTCGTTAATTCATTAATTTACTGATAAATTAATTCATCAACTTCTTAATATTCCGAGACTAGTACTACTCGACCTTTTTACTATACCGGACATAAGTCCACTGGCCAGGTTTAGTATAATAAAAATTTCGAGCTCATCTCGGGAGCACCATCACCCCGGACGCACCGGTACATGGTTTCCTTTCGACCAGCAGTAGCACACCAAGTAACTAAACACGCGCACCCAACCCACCGAGACTATTGGCCACATTTGACCTCACCCATTGGCAGATCAAAGTACACTATGTCTAATCCTCATGCCCACTCGAGCCTAGGGATTTAGAGATAGAATACAAGGATCGATTTTTCTATTAAATCAGTACAAGAAAAATCATTCCTAAGTGTCAAGTTCAATATGCCCCGGGCATATCTATATGATTCAATTAGTTTAGACAAACCAATTATCTGAATCACATAATAACCTAGACCGATAGCTTGTCCAAAACTGTCTCGGTTACGAACCTCATTTATATATTATGTCTTTCAACCAATGATGAGATCTAATATGTCGCACCAGACACCTCATCATCTACTTACATAATATAAATGGACGATTAATGCACAACAAGATATGACTGAAACACAAATCGATATATTAAACTGGGAAACTGTACAATACAAGCATAGCTTATGTATTCTACTCCAACAATCTCCCACTAATACTTAAGTTGTGCTTTAAGTATACAACTACATACAATCCTACCCAATCTGCTGCTATCTATCTAGAAAAACTGTCAAGGCTCTCCTAAGCATCTGATCCCCATGCCCTTCACGTGAGCCTCAAAGACTTTAGAAGTCAATGTTTTTGTGAACGGATCTGCAAGGTTATCCTCTGATGCTATCTTAGCCATGACCACGTCTATCCTCTTTACGATGTCTCGTATCAGGTGGTACTTGCGCTGTATATGTTTACTCGCCTTGTGGGCTCGTGGTTCCTTCGAGTTTGCTACTGCACCATTGTCATCACAATTAACCGTGATAGACTTTTGCAAACCAGGAATCACATCTAAGTCCACTAGGAAGTTCTTGAGCCATACTGCTTCTTTCGCTGCCTCTGATGCGGCAACATACTCAGCCTCCATGGTAGAGTCCGCCACGCATTTCTGCTTGACACTCCGCCAATCTATGGCTTCACCTCCTAGAGTAAACATATACCCTGAGGTAGACTTGCTCTTGTCCCTGTCGCCTTGGAAATCTGAATCTGTGTAACCTCGGGGTACCAGCTCAGACGCCTGATAGATCAGAACTTGGTCCCTCGTTCTGCGCAAATACTTGAGAATGCATTTTACTGCCTCCCAATGAGCTTTCCCGGGGTTACTCTGATATCTGCTCACCATGCCAAAGGCATAACAGATACCAGGCCTCGTACACAACATGGCATACATGAGACTTCCTACTGCCGAAGCATATGGAATTGTCTTCATGGTCTCTATCTCCTCAACAGTCTTAGGAGACTGTTCCTTAGATAGAAACACTCCATGCCTGAAAGGTAGAAAACCTTTCTTGGAGTTCTGCATGTTAAAACGGGCCAGAATCATGTCTATGTATGAAGTTTGGGAGAGCGTTAGTGAACGTTTCCTACGATCTCGAATAATCTTGATCCCAAGGATATGTCCCGCTTCCCCTAAGTCCTTCATATCAAATTGCTTGGACAACCATGCCTTTACGTCTGATAACACTTTCTTGTTGTTGCCAATCAATAGAATGTCATTTACGTAAAGCACAAGAAACACCACTGAGTTTCCATCACGTCTGCGATATACACATTGCTCATCCGGACACTGAGTAAATCCAAAGGACTGGATTACCTCATCAAACTGGATGTTCCAAGATCTGGATGCCTGCTTAAGTCCATAAATAGACCTCTTAAGCCTGCAAACCTTATGCTCTTGGCCTTTTTCAATGAATCCCTCTGGTTGCTGCATAAAGATGGTTTCCTCAAGACTTCCTTTCAGGAAAGCTGTCTTGACATCCATCTGCCAAATCTCATAATCCATATGAGCAGCTATGGCCAAGAGAATCTGGATCGACTTAAGCATGGCTACCGGAGAGAAGGTTTCCTCATAATTGATTCCCTCTTTCTGAGTATACCCCTTCGCCACCAGCCTAGCTTTAAAGGTTTTCACCTTCCCGTCAGGTCCTCTCTTACGTTTGTAGACCCACTTGCATCCAATGGGCTTAAACCCATCAGGCAGGTCCACAAGCTCTCAGACTTGATTGTGGTCCATTGACCCCATCTCGGATATCATTGCCTTACGCCAAGATTCTGCATCTTTATCTCGAAGCGCCTCATTATAGTTAACTGGGTCAGGTTCAGGCACACCTGGGACCAGGTCTGAAGCGTCTCCCATGCCAATGAACCTGTCTGGCTGTCTCACAACCCTCCCATGCCAATAAAGGTTTTCTACTTGTCAGACAAGGAGTGCATTTATCTAAAGGGTAGTCTCCAAAGATTGTTGATGAGATAGAAACCATGAAGACAGTTGCTTATGCTTCAGCAGTAGGAAGTTTTATGTATGCAATGTGGTGTACGAGACTTGATATTTGCTATGAGGTTGGCATGGTTAGCAGATATCAGAGTAACCTCAGAAAAGCTCATTGGGAGGCTATGAAACACATCCTCAAGTATTTGCGTCAGACAAGAGACCATGCCTTGGTCTATCAGGCTCAAGAGCTAATACCTAGATGTTACACATATTCTGATTTCTAAGGCGATAAGGACAAGAGTAAGTCTATCTCTGGGTTGTGTTTACTTTGGGAGATGAAGCCATAGTTTGGCAGAGTATCAAGTAGAAATACGTAGCGGACTCTACTATGGAAGCTGAGTATGTTGCAACCTCATAGGTGAAAGATTTTTGGTAGGATCTGGGTTTGTACTTGCTCAATTTACCACGCAACAAAAAATTTCTATTAAAGCGGAATATTAGAAAAGTACCTTTGAAGCGTGCACCTGGTGATTCTCTTGTATGCCTCAAGACTATGACTTCACGTTGTGTGGGCAACGAACTAGAAGCCAATTGATCAGCTACTCACCACAATCCACCTGCTAGAAAACTCTAGCCCCGCAGCACCTGACACGTACTATAAACGCACCGCCCGCAGAGAGAGAAAGCTACGCACAGCTGGTATAGACCAAGGCCAAAATTTTAGCCACTAGAAACCCAAAAACAAGCTGCACACTTTCTTGAAAATTCGACTTGGAGAGAGAAACGTTTTCTCTCTCTAGAATTTTCTCTCTCTAGAAATCCTGTGGATTAATTGTGTTATTGCGTGTCTTGAATAACTGATCCCTTGTCTATTTATAGAGTTACAAGAGAGACTCCAAGTTGGTTTAGGATTGGTCTTCCTACTGGGTTTCTGTTTTCCTTCAATCCTGTTTCTGGACTGATACAGATTTTGTTTCCTTCAATCCTGTTCCTGGACTGATACACTCCCAACTGTCACAGGGATTCACTTATCCCAATCCAGTTCCTGGGATGAATCACTCCCAACTGACACAGGGATTCACTTATCCCAAACCAGTTCCTGGGATGATTCACAACCAACTGACACAAGGATTAATTAATTTCTAAATTAATTAAATCTACCTTTGTCAACAACCCAGTACATAATTAATCGTACCACTAACGGATTAATTATGGCACTACCAACCTACACCAGAATTGCTTCCGGAACAACTTAATTAAATTATATTCATAATCTCCCCACATCAAAGATATAGTGCTCATTAATTCATTAATTTACTGATAAATTAATTCATCAACTTCTTTTATTCCGAGACTAGTATCACTCGACCTTCTTACTATACTGGACATAAGTCCACCGGCCAGGTTTAGTATAATAAACATTTCGAGCTCATCTCAGGAGCACCATCATCCCGGACGCACCGGTACATGGTTTCCTTTCGACAAGCAGCAGCACACCAAGTAACTAAACACGCGCACCCAACCCACCGAGACTATTGGCCACATTTGACCTCACCCATTGGCAGATCAAAGTACACTATGTCTAATCCTCATGCCCACTCGAGTCTAGGGATTTAGAGATAGAATACAAGGATCGATTTGTCTATTAAATCAGTACAGGACAAATGATTCCTAAGAGTCAAGTTCAATATGCCCCGGGCATATCTATATGATTCAATTAGTTTAGACAAACTAATTATCTGAATCACATAATAACCTAAACCGATAGTTTGTCCAAAGCTGTCTCGGTTATGAACCTCATTTATATATTGTCTTTCAACCAATGATGAGATCTACTGTGTCGCACCAGATACCTCATCATCTACTTACATAATATAAATGGACATAAACAAGCACAACAAAATATGACTAAAACACAAATCGATATATTAAACTAGGAAACTGTACAATACAAGCATAGCTTATGTATTCTAATCCAACAAGAGGCGGAAAAAGAAGCAGTACGGCTTAAGAACTTCTTAGTGAACTTAGACGTGATTCCTGAGTTATCGAGGTCTATCACAGTGTATTGTGATAACAATGGCGCAGTAGCCAACTCGAGGGAACCACGAGCCCACAAAGCGAGTAAACACATAGAGCGCAAGTACCACCTGATACGAGAAATTATTAAGTGGGGAGATGTGGTCGTGGCAAAGATAGCATCAGCAGAGAACCTTGCAGATCCATTCACGAAAACATTGACTGCGAAAGTCTTTGATGCTCACGTAAAGGGCATGGGAATTAGATACTTAGTTGAGCCTTGATAGTTCTCTAGTTTTTAGTGTAGCAGTAGATTAATGCAATTAAACAGTTTTGTACTTAAAAACGCATCTTTGAGTATTAGTGGGAGATTGTTGGCTTGAATACTGAAAGCTTTGCTTGTATGAAAACTATTTATAGGTTTTAATATTTTAGTTAAATTGTTTTATGTTTTTACGTATGTTATCCTCTTATATTATATGAATAAATTATGAAGTGTCTGGTGTGACACAGTAGATCTCATCATTGGTTAAAGTTATGATATATAAATAAGTCTCATAAATGAGACAGTTTTGGAAACACTGTTGGTTTAAGTTATCTTGTGATTCTGAAATTAGTATGTCTAAACTAATTGAATCATATAGATATGTCTGGGGTATATTGAGCATGACCGATTAGGATTGAATTAACTTGTACTGTTCCATAGTAGTTAATTCAAACCTTGTATTCCATCTCTTAATCCCTAGACTATAACATGCATGAGGATTAATCATAGTGTACTTTAATCTGCCAAAGGTACAGTCACTTGAGGCCTATATTCTCTGTAAGGTGGGTGTGCATGTTTAATTACTTAGTGTGTTGTTGCTTGTCTAAAGAAAACCATGTACGGGTGCCTCCGGGGTGATGATGCTCTCGAGATGAGCTCGTAAAATTTATTATACTAAACCCAACCAGTGGACTTATGTCCAGTATAGTAATAAGGTTGAGTGGTACTAATCTCAGATGAGAAGAAGTTAATTAATTAATTTATCAGTAAATTAATCAATTGACGAGCGCTATATCTTTGACGTGGGGAGATTAAAGAATAATTAAATAAGTGGTTCCAGAAGTAATTTTGGTTTGAGCTGTAATTCCATAATTACTCCGTTAGTGGTATGATTAATTATGTGTTGGGTCATTGACAAAGTGGATTTAATTATTTAATTAATTATCCATGGGTTAATTAGTATTAGGAAATCCAGTTGTGATTTGGAAACAATAAAACTCAAACCCAACAAGAAGGCCTAACTCAAGTCCACTTAAGGTCTCTCTTCTAACTCTAAATAAAGACACAAGAATAGCCCCAGAAGACATACAAGAGTCATAACAGATAGAACATAATTCCTAGAGTGAGAAAGCTTGAGAGAGAATGTAACACCCCAAACAAACCCCCTATCCAATAAGGGAACTTGACCAGACGTCTGCCTGATTCACGTCTGGTCTTATTCAATAAAGTATACTTTTATAAATAAATTAGAAGTTTAAAATATATGGGATATATTTAACTCTTTTAGAAATATAGTTTAACCTGCTTTAAGGGTAAGATACAATAGGTTTATAGTTTGCTAATACAACTGCTGAGTTAAAATCCTCAAAACTCTAACCATTAGTCTGGGTCATTGCGACACTCTGATCTAGCGCTTGCACCTGCCTTCAAACCTAAAAGAAAATAATAATTTTGAAAATAACGGTGAGATAACGTCAGTGAGGTTCTCTTTTATTTTTAAAACAACAAGTCTCAGTCCAGAAATATCAATCACAAATATACCTCATTCCAAACATTTCGTTTTACATTCAACAAACATTTATTCAGTCAATACAACACGTCATTACATTCAATCAATCAAACAATGTACATTTAATTCATCAATAGAGTTTATCAATCAATCAATCAAGTTCATGTAGCGTGGCTAGAGTTCACCCTGGGCTACCTGATCCCAAAGAGGTGAAACTAACCACTCACTGTACCAGTTTGTGTGGCGCCCGCACTATCGTCAACCGTCGCCCTTAACAGTCATTGTAGCTAGCTATAATAGTACCTCCCGACGGCCTTACTTGACCAGCTGAGCTCGTCACTGGCCTGGAGAGTTTAGCCTAATCGTAGAGGGTTGGGGATCCCTTAACGGCCAACAGTTACAGTTTCAGTCAAGGTATACCCGGGTAACCATTTACACTACCGTAACAGCAATGTCAAATAATATTCATTCAATCCAATCAGTAACATGTACAAATCATTCATACAAAGGCATGAGATAAGAGAATATGCACGAATATAACTATCTATATATTATACATATATGCAGAACACATATAGGTGATAGCAAATCATTTACACAACGAGAAAATAGCGAGAACACTCACCGATCCTCAAGGCTTTGGAAGCTCACCGTGGTCCAACTGAGTTCCTACAACAAGGGAAAGTCAAGGTTAAAAAATTTAAAACTTAGGTTCTCTTTGTTCTTACATGTCTATTCAACTAGCCTAGACATTTTACTTCTTCTAGTCTAAAGTAGGGGCAGGTTTCAATTTTCAAAAAACTGCTGTAGAATGCAGCTCTGTTCTTTGCTATTTTTTGGAAAATATAGAAAGTCAAAGTTGCTTCTATAAATGTCTGAGTAAACCTTATGCAAAGAGGTTTAAATCAAGCTATAGTTTTCTTAAATCGGACAAGGAATGAAGAAGATATGAATTTCTAAAGTACAGCTATTACTTCAGATTTTTCTACGAAAAGAACAGCACTTGCAGCTCTATTTCAGAACTGATTTATGGGATATTTACAAATCAAAATGAAGATCCGTAAAATTCTGTATAATCCTTTAAGGAGAGGTGTAAAACAAGCCAAAGTTTGGTCAAAACGGACGAGAAACGAAGGAGATATGGAATTTCAAACTTGGATGACAGCTGCAGAATTTCTGTATACATGAACTACGTCTAGCAATGTCTGGACACATCTTGGCCACATCTGGCCACGTTTTAGACACGTCTGGCCACGTCTAGCAACATCTAGAAGTGTCCAAACTATATTTCATGACTCATTTAGGCATAATCATAGGATAGTAATGCCCTCGAGGTCTTAATTCATGCATAATATCATTCAAACGTTTTAAACTTAAAAGAAAACTTTATTTCTAAGAATCTTGAACCCATCACAAAATACCAATCTCACTCCAAGCATATTAAGAATTTACACCTTTAAACCATTTTAAGTCTTCACATGCCATCCACACATGTTCAATCCAGCACCACAATTAACAAAACAAGGCTAAACCCACAAACCTTCACATACTGCTCAGGACACCACAAAATCATTCTAGAATCCAAAATTCAATCATGCAATGGCATCCAACAACGTATGGAGTTTTGCTAGAGTTAGAGAAGATTGTTGTTACCTTACCTAGATTAAGGGGGTGAAAGCAAGATATCCCTTGCTTCTCCAGCTAATTTCACCCCAAATTAATTGAACCCTAGATTCTCCTTCAAACGAAATTCTTCCTCTGCCTTCCCCCTATCAACTGGTTATGGTGGAGAGGAGTTGAACTACAAGCTTGGTGGAGAAAGAAACGAAGAAGAGAAGAAGAAAGGAGAAAATGTAAGTCGGTTGAGGAAGATTAGAACAAAGGACAAAGACAAAGCTTCTGGGTTCTTCCGTTTTCTTCCTTTTTGTTTAATATAACTAGCAGCTCTTATCACTTAACTCTATTTGCTTTCTCTACCTTAAGTTTTCCCAAATTCTAAATCTCACCCACTTAACATAACTCTTCTTTCAATTAAATCCCTACAACTCCTAATTATGTTTTATCTAGCTAGCAAAATATATTGCATAAAGTCTTATTTTAAATATTAGAAGGTTATTTTGTGTATTATCTCATTAGTTTGGAGCGGGATCTCACAGAGAAAGTCTTGAGTTTCTCTCAGAAGCGGCGGTAAGCTTGTTCAGTGGCGCATGGGATCCGAGGCAAAACCGGTGAGTGGCAGCGACTGGCGATTGGTGAGCAACGGCATCCGGTGATCGGCGTGCGACAGTGGATGGCGGCTGAAGGCGAAAGATAGCGGTGCGTGACATACGACAACCAATTTTTTGGAGGAGTTATGTACTGTGTTTTGTCGAGGTTTATTCTGATTGTTCGGTAGATCGTTGCTTACACAACATCTGGACTTGTCTCAGAGTTATACAAGAGATTTATTGAGGATCACGCTTCAAAGGTCAAATCTTTTCCTTCCGCTTTAATTATATTTATTCTGTATGTATGACAAATCGAACAAGGTAAACCAAGATCTGGTGCAGCGGTATTTTAAAAGGGTTTGAGGCAGATTGCACGAGCGTTTGGGTTCATGAGAAAGTCTCCGATTCAAATTGCACGAAAGTGAAATTTTCGATTGGGCCCGGACATATAATTCCTTTAAAGAGACTTCGAATTGAAATTGAATTATCAGATAGTGATATTATTGGTGATCCAGGATTACGAAAACCAATTGATAGTTCTCCCATTGGTATTAGGGATGAATTAAGGAGACAGTACATAGTTCAAGACCCTTGTCAACCATATGAGCACAATTTTCCAAAAACTAAGTTTGGTGACATTGAAAGAAAATTTCAAAGTTCATGATTTAAGTCATATGATTGGTTGGAATATAGTGTTCATAAAGATGTTGCATATTATTTAGTGTGTTATTTATTTGCTAGAGGTAATCAACGTGATGGAGATAATGCTTTTACTACTGCTCTTTTAAAAATTGGAGGAAGACTTTAGAGAAATTTAAATCACATGAAGGAAGTATAACTAGAGCCTGACGCCAAAGTTCAGTATTCGACATATATGGATCAAAGATATAATGTGGATTATTTGTTATCACAAAAAAGTCAAGATATGGAGATTGATTACCACGTTTGATTAACATTGATTTTGAATGCAGTTCGATTGATATTAGAGTAGGGATTGTCTTTTTGGGGACATGATGCGTCCAAAAAGTAATGAACCAAGGTAATTTTAATGCCATTTTGAATTGGTATTGTGAGCATAATGAAGAGGTGAAAAGAGTAATGAACTCAAATGCTCGGGAAATAACTAATTGAATTTTCCTAAAATTCAAAAAGAAACTATCAATGCTTGTGCAACAGAGGTGAGAAAAGTTATTGTCAATGAGATTGGAGATAGGTTTTTTTCTCTTTTAATTGGTGAATCCCGAGATAGTTCAATAAAAGAACAAATGGTTGTGGTGTTTGAGATTTGTTAACGATCGTGGAGAAGTGATCGAGAGGTTTCCTAGAATAGTACATATTAGTGATACTTCTGCATAATCTCTGAAAAATGCCATCGATGATTTTTTTTTTTTTTTTCTAAAAATGGATTATCTCTTTCTATGCTTAGAGGTCAAGGGTATTATGGAGCTTTTAATATGCGTGGTGAGCTTAATGGTTTGAAAGCACTTATTTTAAATGAAAACAGGTAGGCAAATTATATTAATTGTTTTGCGCACCAACTTCGGTTAGTGGTTGTTGCTACTTCAAAGGATCATGGATTAGTGAGTAAATTTTTTTGATCATCCTATTATGATTGTGAATCTTGTTGGAGTTTCATGTAAAACAAAGGATGCTATTCGGCAACATCAATATGATAATCTTTTTAGAGACATAGAAAGTGGTGAAATTGTTACGGGAAAAGGCAAGAATCAATAAATAAGTTTAGCTCGACGAGGTGATACTCATTGGGGTCTCACTATAAAATAATAAGTCAATTTTTGCAAATGTGGGATGCAATAAAATATGTTCTTGAAACTATATATGAAAAAGGCACTAATCAAAAGAATCGAGGAGCTGCTGCAGGATTGGATGAGAAAATGTTAAGTTTTGAATTTGTTTTCATTGCGCATCTAATGGTAAAATTATTGTCAAAAACAAGTATATTGTCTGAGACTTTACAAAGGAATACTCAAAATATTGGCAATGTTGTCGTGTTGATTAAAGAGTTGAAGGATAACTTGAAAGCATATAGGGAAGATGATGGTTGGGAGGATTTATTGAGAGTTGTCACTGATTTTTGCTCCAAGAATGATGTTGAGGTGCCCAAAATGGATGCTCTTATGCCAGGTAGACTTAGATCTCAAAGACAAGTTGATGACCAAGTAAAGACTTATTTTCACTATTTTTGCCGGGATATCTTTCTTCAGGTAATTATCTTATTTGATTCAATATTAACAAATATTCTATTCCCTTTTTTGTTATGTTATAAAATATTAGTTTTCTTTCTTCCTTATTTTGTTAGGTTATTGATCTTCTATTGCAAGAAATGGATAATCGTTTTGTGGATTCAATTTCTGAACTTCTTATGTGTACATTATGCCTTGATCCTAGAAGTTCACTTGCTAGTTTTGATCGTGAAATGTTGATCCATCTTGTTGTAAGTGTGAATACTGAAAAGCTTCGATTGTATGAACACTATTTCCCAGTTTATATCGATTGAAAGTGTTTTAGTTAATTATTCGTGTTAGACATGAAATCCCTTTATATCATATGATTAGATGATGAGGTGTTTGGTGTGACACAGTAGATCTTATCATTAGATAAAGTTATGATAAAAAAATAGGCTCGTGACTGAGACAGTTTGGACACGCTGTCGGTTTAGGTTATTATTTTTTTTTGGAATTGGTTTGTTTTGACTGATTGAATCATACGGATATACACGGTGCATATTGAGCAGGACCGTTTTGAGGATTGAATTGACTTGTACTGATTGTTAGTAGTCAACTTAAACCTCAGTATTTTATGGTGTTCAATCTCTTAATCCCTAGACGAGGACGGGCACGGAAATTGAGCATAGTGTATTTTAATCTACCAAAGAGTGCGGTCGCTTAAGGCCTATATGCTCGGTAGGTTGGGTGCATGTGTTTGGTTGCTCGGTGTGCTGTTGCTAGTAGAAAAGAAATCGTACACCGGTGTGCCAGGGTGATGATGCTTTCGAGATGAGTTCGAAAAGATTATTATACTAAACTCGGTCGATGGACGAAAGTCCGGTATAGTAATAAGGTCGAGTGGTACTAAACTCGGATAATAAAGAAGTTGATTAAATTAATTTATCAGTAAATTAATAAATCGACGAGTATTAAATATTTGACACAATGAGATAATGGAATACATAATAAAGTGGAACCAGAACTGATATTTCAGACTTGAGCGGTAGTTTCATAATTAATCCATTAGTAGTACGATTAATTATGTGTTGAAAATAATTGACAAAGTTGATTTAATTATCATTGGGTCAGTAGTATTAATAAGTCTTGGTTTAGGTATGGAATTAATAACCCACTAAGAAGACCAAACTCTAGCCCACTTGAGGTTTCTCTTGTAGCCCTTTATATAAGACATGAGAATCAGCTCAGACCTGAGATAGAAGACATAAGTTGTCAGTTTTGATAGAACACAAAACACACAAAGAAAATCGAGAGAGAAAGGCGATGGTGTGAAATTCAAGGTGTAGTGATGGCGTGAAATCCGAGGCCAAAAGTGGCATGATTCCTCTGTGTCAATGTTGGCAATCTATGCGGCAACAATCCCAGGCGATAGCAGCGACCACGTGCCGCGGTGGAAACTCTAGTGTGGTTCTCTTGGCGGCACGGGGCAAAAACTGGGTGCAGTGTTTCTGTCGGATTTGATTCAAGAAATGTCAGGTAGATCGTTGCCCACACAACGTCCGGACGAGCCTTTGGGAATATAAGAGAATTCTCAAGTTCATGATTCAAGGTCAATTCTAAACTTCCGCTTTATATTTAGTATTGTATTTGATTGCGTAACAAATCGTACAAGATAATCCAAGATCATGTGCTATTGTTTTTAGGAAAATTTTTAAACCTGATGGCATGAAATCTTTCAATTGATATCAAAGATAAGGTTCTGGATTTATCTTTGTTCGATTTGATAACATGGTTTTGCAGGTGGTTTATTTTGTCCCAACTATTTTGGTTATGTGTTTATGTTTTATTAAACCCTCGGACATGTCGAGGTTGGTTTTTTGAAGTATGAATGCGTGTAATAGTTTAAACCACGAGTTGGAAGCCTTGTAGGATTAGATTGAATCTGTACTAGGTTTTGATCTGATGTAATTTTCATTTTTATTTTCCTTTAAATTTTTGCCTTGAATTTGAAAAATTGTAATCGGAGACGTCGTTTTGGGCAACTTAGGTTATAGGGTTTGTGTTTTGGTTTTTGACACAATTTGGGTGATTCCAAGGATTGTGTACGAAATCGAGACAGCCCAGGTAAATTGCAAGAAGACCAAGATAATGAATTAGAGCGACACAGAAAACCCAGAGCAGGCGGCGTCAGGCACGGCGGGTCGGCATCGCTTGGCGTGTCAGTTTTTGGTGTCAGGCGTAGCTGGTCGGTGTCAGGTGTTGGGGTGCTTCGCGGTGGCGTCGGGCGTGCGGAATCACTTACGCCATCCGTGCGGCATTGCTTGTAGTGTTGTCACGGTATCCGTACGGTGTCGTGTGGCGCGTGTTTTCTGGATGACACCGAAATCTCTAATCCAAAAAAGTAACCAATCAGAATGACGTAACGGGACACGCAAGCAAGGCAGTAGATGGGAGAAACATCCAATTTTTTTAAGGCTATAATAGTCGGAAAATTTATTTGTTTATTTATTTTGCGTATTTATTGTTTTTATTTGCATGGATGTATGTTTTAATTTTTGCATGATTAAAACATAGGTTTTAATAATGCGTATAACTTATGATAGTTAATGGCATGTTTAAAACCGATAAAAACCCTCGTTTTAAGAATCTAAGTGGGAGTGGGTTTGGTTATTAATCATATGGCCTCTATCATAGATTTATTAGTGATGTGGGTTGACTTGCGCATTGGCGTTAGGGCTTTCCTCTATATCGGATAAGTCAAATCCACGGATCACTGGAATGAATTTCCAAAGGGATGACTATAGTGAATTAAACTGGAAAAATGTGATACCCTCTCCATCTGAGGCGCACCATCCGAAGTAATGAACTTAGAAGTTACGTGATGGCATACACTTAGTGTAGAATTTGTAGTATTCCTCCCATCGAGGTTACGCTATAATGGTGTACGACTAAAATACCAACTATTAGTCTCATTGATCAATGTTCGTTTGATCAGATAATGAGATTAATGAACTAGGTTCTTCTCGAACAAATGTGGACTAACGTAAACGTCCACATTATCTTGGCTTGCATGAATCCCGATGAACGAGATGTCGATAGATTCAATTAAGTTTTATATTGTTTGAGGGAATCAATATATTAGAATTAAATTTATTTTATTTTATAAAGCATTCTCTATTTATTTATATTTTCAGTTTTTGATATGACGTTCAATCCATTAGCTGTCATACTTAAAGAGAACAAACTCACCGGTCCAAATTATATTGATTGGAAACATAACCTGGACATTATCCTAATGGCTGAGGGGTACAAATTTGTGCTCACAGAGGTGTGCCCAGAAGCGCCAAATAACCAGTCGACTGAAGAGGACAAGTTAGCCTATCAGAAGTTGATTAAGGCTGATGAGATGGCGCGATGTTACATTCTGGCATCTGTGTCAAATATTCTGCAACATCAGCATCAGTCTATGGATTCTACTTTTGACATGATGACTAACTTGAGGGAAATGTTTGGTGACCAAGGTCGGGCGGCTAGGAAAGTGGCTATGAGAAAGCTTATGACTGGCAAGATGGCTGAGGGCATTCCCGTGTGGGATCACGTCACTGACATGATTGGTAACATCAACGAGATTGAGGTTTTGGGAGGTGAGATCGATGGTGAAACCAAGGTCGACATCGTCCTCCAGAGCTTGCCTCAAAGTTTTGAGCAGTCTTGGTTGAACTACAACATAAATCAAAGGTTGTATACTTTATCCGAGCTCTTGACAGAGTTGGTGGCAGTTGAAGGCCTTTTTCAAGAGAAGAAGCAAGGTTTAGTCACATTCAAAACTTCAGGATCTTTTTATGGGCCTAAGGCTGGAAAGAGGAAGAGGAAGTCCAAGGGAAAAGCTCCAAAGGCACAAGTTACTCCAAAGCGGGGTATTGCAAAGAAAAAACCGAAAGGCAAGTGCTTCAAGTGCAATCAAATGGGACATTAGAATGTAGACTGTCCAAAGAACAAATGTACGACTATTTCCTCTTTAATTATTGAGACATGTTTAGCGGTGATTCCCACGGACACCTGGTGTGTGGATTCAGGAACCACTGATCATGTTCGTAATTCTTTGCAAGGGTTTTAGGTAACCCGGATGCTTAGAGAGGGAGAAATGGAAGTCTACTTGGGCAACACTACGAGAGTGTCAATTAGTGCAGTGGGAGAAGTTAGATTAAAGTTTAGTGATTCTCATTTGGTTTTCAAACAATGTCTTTATGTTCAGAGTTTTAGAAAGAATTTAAATTTAGTTTCTAGACTCATGAAGGATGGTTTTACGTTTGTTTTTTCTGATGGATTTGTTTTTATTAGAAAAAATAAGAAACTTATTTGTTCTGAATCATTGGTAGATAATTTGTTTTTGCTAAAACTAACTTCTCCTATTATGCATGAAACGACAATTTATAACACTTCATTGAACCATAATAAGAGAAAAAAAACCTCTGAGCTGAACCAAACATATCTTTGGCACCTTAAACTAGGTCATATAAACTTTAGTAGAATTCAAAGGTTGGTAGCCGATGGACCTTTAGGTTCATTGGAAGTTGATAACTACTCGACCTGCGAGTCCTGTTTGGAAGGTAAGATGACCAAGCGGCCTTTTAAGGCAAAGGGGTATAGGGCTAAAGAGGTGTTAGAATTGGTTCATTCTGACTTGTGTGGACCTATGTCAATTCTAGAAAGAGGAGGTTTCGAGTACTTTGTCACTTTTACAGATGACTACTCGAGATATGGATACATTTGCTTGATGCGCCACAAGTCCGAATGCTTTGATAAGTTCAAGGAGTATTAGGCAGATGTATAGAAACATCATGGTAAAAGAATCAAGACATTGCGGTCAGACTATGGAGGCGAGTATCTTGCAGGTGAATTTAAGACATACTTGTTGGATGCTAGAATTCAATCCCAGTTATTTGCACCCGGCACACCCCAGCAGAACGGTGTTGCAGAAAGGAGGAATATGACTCTTTTGGAGATGGTTAGATCAATGATGAGCTATAGTGAGTTGCCTAATTCGTTTTGGGGTTTTGCTTTGAAAACAGATGCTTATGCTCGGTAGGTTGGGTGCACGTGTTTAGTTGCTCAGTGTGTTGTTGCTAGTCAAAAGGAAACTGTGTACCAGTGCGCCGGGGTGATGATGCTCTCGAAATGAGCTCGAAAAGATTATTATACTAAACCCGGCCGGTGGACAAAAGTCTGGCATAGTAATAAGGTCGAGTGGTACTAATCTCGGATGATAAAGAAGTTGATTAAATTAATTTATCAGTAAATTAATAAATCGACGAGCATTATATCTTTGACACGGGGAGATAATAGAATGCATAATAAGGTGGCGAAATTGATATTTCGGACTTGAGCGATAGTTTCATAATTAATTAATTAGTGGTACGATTAATTATGTGTTGGAAATAATTGACAAAGTTAATTTAATTATCATTGGGTTAATAGTATTAATAAGCCTTGGTTTAGGCTTGGAAATCATCCTCGCAAAGAAACCCAGAAAAGAAAATGCATAAAAAACATAATTACTCTACCTTAATCATAATTTTATAATTAATTAAGATAATTATGTACAAAAAGGCTACGTAAAAAATGTAATTAATTAATGAGAATATGAATTTACCTGAGACAGCCAGTGCAAAGAGAAAGCTGAGTAGAAAACATCGATAGACTTAGCCGGGAAGAGACGTCGGTAGAAAGAATCCGGAACTCCGGCAGCGAAGTAAAAGCGGTGGTTGTCGGAAGCGAGGCATTCCTCCATGCTTCCACCGTAAGATGGGAGGAGCTGAAAGAGGGTGTTGAAGTCATTGGCAGGAAGATCAGAGAAGAAGGCCGAAAACTCCGGCAGCTCACCGTAACCCAAAGCCTTGTACCGCTTAATAATGTGCTTAATGATCACGTGAACGGTGTAGAGGGTGTTGCCGCCGCAAGAACACCCCAAATCCGCCACCGCGAAAGGGATCTCCGGGCTGCCCAGTTGGACTCTATCCAAACAGTCCTATAGAAGAGGCAGCATAGACCTTGCATGTTGAGCCTGCATATATAAATATAGAACAACGTTAAATATCAAACAAAATCAAAGGGGGGAAAAAAAAAAGGAAGAACGAGAAGATGAATGTTACCTGGGCTTGAGAATTGTTAACGTAGCTGGATTCTCCTTTGCCACCTTTCATGCTTAGCATTCTTTCGAGCTCTTTCTTGGAGGGAACAACGTTGTCTTCTGGAGGAGTCATTCGGGAATATTTCTTTTTTTTTTAATTTTTTTTTTTTTGTTTGAACGAGAAATTATTTTAAAACCGTAATTATTTCTTTTCTTATTTATTTATACAAAAATTTATTTCAGTATTGGGTCGTTCCAATCAGCTACTCCGTTTGTCTCATTTATTGGTCTTGTAATTATCTTTTCACCATCATAAATCGTTGTTCCTGCTATTGAATTAGCTACCCAAGCCAACCTCAATCATCCACGTTTCTTCATTCTTACCTCACACTTAAAACTACGAGCTAAATCTCAGGTGTAAAATATTTTCCTGCCATTCTTTATTTTTCTAAAAAAAAAACAACTTTACTTTTTTCAAAAAAAAAAAAAAAAGAAAAAGAAAAAAAGACAGACCTGCCTAGTACAACTAACCCTCAAAAACACTCTATATATATTGTGCTATTGGCAACCATTTGTTCCGTAGCCAAACCTCATAATTAATAGCGTTATAAGAGTCGCGATTTTTGAATCGCTAATTTTTAATACTGAAATAGTTAAATGAAACTATAATTGAATCATTGAAAGAATGACGGAAATTTTTTTGATTAAGTACTATTTAATTCTTACGCGGTAATCTCCTAGCATAATCCATCCGTACAAGTTATGTATGGCCTAATATTCATGATACCATTTTACTCTATTCTACAAACATCTCTAGTCATTTTGCCTTTCAATTTTTATGTATTTCTTTTTTTTAAAAAAAGACACAAGTTGAACACCACTATAAACCCTTAGTCGAACATATTTTTTGACGACAAACAATACAGTCATAATTCACCGACGACTACACCTTATATTTGTCAAAAGGCGTGTTCGACCAAGGGGGTGCAATCGTAATTTATAGATTATCCAAACAAATTCAAGAAAATGTATTATGTTTATAAATAGAAATTGAGTCAAATTTCTTACATTAGTTGAGTATCTAATAAGAATTAAAATTTTTCATACCCAAAATATATTAACTCATGAGATTGTACAATTTGGTAAGAAGTATGTAGACTCTAGTAGGGAATGAATTGTGCAACCTGATTTCTTGTATCAATTGTCACTGGACAATTTCAAGTAAATCCAAAAAAATATGAATTAAAATTGGCAACTTTTGTGCATCTTTTATCATATATAGCAAAAATTGGAACCCCAGTTGGGATCTATCTTCCCTTATTCTCGAGATACTAATGGGTTTGGGACTCAAACTTTGTAAATGGGTTTGGGCCTGTTGGACCTCGGACTCGATCAACAACTTTAAAGTTTCTTCAACTTTCTTCGTTCTGGATCTTGTCATTGGTCCACCCATGTCTACTAATGGATCTCTCTTGTAGAAATTAGAGTCCACATTAGTTGGATCTCCATGAAGTTTGCGCAAGGAGCGGGTGCCTCCCATGGCGGTTTGTGCATGGCTTGTGGGAGAGAGAGAGAAGTGGCTCTGGCTGCTTCTTCCTTTGGTCAAGGATGATCTATTATGATGCTCTCATCATTCCCTCCGTATCGGAAAGGATTCGTCCTCGAATCTCATGTCTCCACAAAATCAAACAAAGGATTAGTAAAAATATTAGTGAAAACGTTAAGCTTATCGACATTTAGATTTTGGTTACTAACTTTCAAAAAAAAAAAAATCATTAACTTTGTCATTTTTTTTCACTCCATCAAATTGCACCGTTAATACACTAACGGGCAAATTTGTATAAGGCCATTTTTGTCTTTTTCTTTTGCAACTCTCTTCTGCATATCCGGCAAATTTTCAATCTCCTTTTCCTTTTCCTTTTCCTTTTTTTTTTATTCTTTCCATTGCAAAATTTAGATAAAACATAAAACTGTAGCACTTCAACCTTATTTCATTTTTTTTTATTTCCACTGCAAAATTTAAATAAAACATAAAAGAAGACGGAGATGGAGGAGACGATGGAGGCAACAAACAAAATTATTTTTATCTAAATTTTGTAGGGGAAAGAAAGGGAAAAAATTGCCGGGGGGGGGGGGGGGGAAGGAGGTTAAAAAAATTGCTGGATAAGCAGGAGAGAGTTGTAAAAAAAAATGACAAAAATAACTTTATACAAATTTTTCCGTTAGTGTATTAATTGTGCAATTTGATTGAGTGACAAAAAATGAACAAAAATGACAAAGTTAGTGATATTTTTTTTACGTTAGTGACCAAAATTTAAATTTTACCAAAGTATGATGATCAAATTTGTAATTCACTCTATAATTATTGATGATTGGACAAATTTACCCTTAAAATTTAACACTGTTAATGAACTTAACGGTGCAACTTGACAGAAGAACCAAAAGTGAAATTAAAATGACAAAGTTAGTGGTGTTCTTTAAATTTTAAAAGTTAATGTCCAAAACCTGAATTTCACCAAAGTATCATAACCAAATTTATAATTCACTCATTTTTCAATTGTAGAGAAACTTAAAGCAATATGTGCTTCGTTGACTCACTTTCCACAAATTATACCCCACTAGTTACAAGTATCCACTACTATATATAATAGGCTTCGCATGACACTTGTACACTTACTAAATAAAGTAAGGTTCGCAGACTCGCGTATTTTTTTTGTTGTTGAGACATTGTTGCTTTGGATTTTGGATATAGCAGAACGTAGTTGCTTTGTATGTTGAACTTGATTGTAGCTTTAATTAAACCAATATAAGCATCGGCAACCGGCCATCTATGAACACAAAAGCCGAAAACTTAAAATAGACCCTTCAATTATTTTTTCACTTAATTAATAAGGAAATTTTAGTAAAACAAGTGTATAAACGAATTTAAATACCAAAAATAGAGAAAATTAAGCATAAACTAAAGATTAATATGAATGTTAAAATTTGAATATTTTTAATTTTTACAATAAAAAGGAGGAGAAAAGCTAAACTTAATTAGAAAACATAAAATTAAATCCCAAGCATTTCCATTCCACCTAGTATTTTTATATGGGTATTAATTTATAATAATTTTATAGGTTCTTGGATTTTTATTTTTGAGATAAGTCAAGGAAAGAGAAGCCACAATATGGAAGAACTGGATCTGCTCGAGCGTCTCTATTGCATGGCTTGTGGCTCGGTGCTCGACTCGGGAGAACAACTCGTCACTGAGCCGGTCACCTATGTGGGCATCGACTAGGACGCAGCTAACGCTCCGACAGCTGTTGGCTAAGGCTCGACCCACCTCTGCCGCATCATCAGGGTGGCTAACCACCAGCGGGCTTCCTCCACTGAATACTTGCAGGTTGTTTATCACAAATGAGTAGTTGGTTTCCACCACCTCCTTGAAGTCTTGCAGGCTGGCTGCATACACCGGAATGTTGAAGTTGTCCCGCTTCTCCATTGTTATCAACCCCTGTTTCAGCTGAGCTCAGCTCATTTAGCCGTTTTAGATAAATAATTACATATATATATGGATGAATGATTACCTCTTGGACAAGATCATCCCAGGCATCTTGAAAATCAGTCCCAAAAAGGAGGCCGGCCCCGCCTTGGTCAGTGGGTTCGGCGGAGGTTCCTCCCAATCAGACCAAGAACATTGAGCCGCCTGTTTTCTTCTCGGCCGATCTTGATCTCAAGAACCCAGCTAAGTCTGTCTAGAATTGCTTCAGGTAGGCGTTCGCCGTGCTCTCATTTTCGCCGTGGATGTATATTTTTCCTTTGTTATAGGCCGTTGATTTCTTATCCACCACAACTTCCGGCACCTGCAAGGGCCCCACCCTCACAACTCTTAGTCAAATTAACCTTTTAACTTTTATTAATTTTCTCAAATCTGATTTTTTTTATTATTCTTAATGTAATATTCAATTGGATTTCATAATATTAAATATTTGAACAATTCGGAAATTAATTTTTTTAAGTTTAATTATATAAGGTAGTGCGAATGCTGTAAAGCTTCGTTTGTATAAACACTATTTCCTAGATATATCGATTGAAATTGTTTTAGTTAAGTTATTCGTGTTTATTTATGAAGTCCTTTTATATCATATGACTAGATCATGAGGTGTTTGGTGTGGCACAGTAGATCTCATCGTTGGTTAAAGTTATGATATATAAACTAGGCTCGTGACTGAGACAGTTTGGACATACTGTCGGTTTAAATAATTGTTTGATTCTGACGTAGGTTTGTCTAAGCTGATTTAATCATACATATATGCACGGTACATATTGAGCGGGACCGATCTAGGATTGAATTAACTTGTACTGATCTTTTATTGTTAATTCGTACCTAGTATTCTGTCTCTTAATCCCTAGACGAAAACGGGCATGAGTATTGAGCGTAATGTACTTTAATCAACCAAAGAGTGTGGCCGTTTAAGGCTTCTATTCTCAGTAGGTTGGGTGCGCGTGTTTAGTCGCTTGGTGTCCTGTCGTGAGTCGAAATGAAACTGTGTATTTATGCGCCGGCGTGATGGTGCTCTCGAGAAGAGCTCGAAAAGTTTATTATACTAAACCCGGCTGGTGGACGAATGTCTGATATAGTGATAAGGTCGATTGGTACTAATCTCGGATGAAAAGAAATTGATTAATTAATTTATCAGTAAACTAATATATCGATGAGCATTAAATCTTTGACACGAGGAGATAAAAGAATATGTAATTAAGCGAAACCGGAAGCGTTATTCGGTTTGGGCGGTAGTTCTATAATTAATTCATTAGTGATACAATTAATTATGTGTTGGGTTAATTGACAAAGTGCATTTAATTAATCCTTGGTTCAATTGGTTATTAATCAGTTCAGGAAGTGGATTGGAGTTAATAAAACACAAACCCAACAGGAAGGCCAAACCCAAACCCACTTGAGGTCTCTCTTGTAGCCCTCTATATAAGAACCAAGAATCATCCCCAGAAGATAGAGATTGTCATAATTCAGACAGCGCCCAAAAAGTTAGAGAGAGAAAGCTAGAGATAGAAACATAAAAACATTGTGTTTAGATGCGTTACTCGAGAAACTCGACGGCGGTTTTGGCACGTGGAGGTGCGGCGTTGTAAGAATCCCGGCAGCAGCGGCAGTGTGCTTTGTCCAAAGACGGCGGCGCATGAGGAATCCAGCGGTGACGCGTGAAGCTTGGGCAGCAATGGATTCCAGGTTCAGGTGGTGCGGTTTTCGAGATCAGTTTTTGTGGGGTTTTCTATCGGTCCTGATTCAGAATTGTTCTGTAGATCGTTGCCCACACAATGTCCGAACGGGTCTTTGGGAATACAAGCGAATTCTCAAGTTCACAGTTCAAAGGTCAATTCTAATCTTCCGCTTTATTTAGTTTTGTTTTGTTGCATGTCAAATTGAATAAATATAATCCAGGATCCTGTGCCATGGTTTCGAAATAGAGAATTTCAAATCGGATAGCAGGAACCGAAATTCCTTCAATTGGTATCAGAGTTATAGTTCTGGTATTATCTTTGTTCGATTTGATTACATGGTTTTGCAGGTGGTTTGTTATCCCGGCTATTATGGTTTATGTGTTTGTATTTTATTAAACCCTGGGACATGTCCAGGTTGGGTTTTTGATATGAATGCTTGTAATAGTAATAGTCACGAGTTGGAAGCCGTGTAGGAATAGATTGAATTTGTAATATGATTAATCTGATATAATTTCAATTTTATTTTCCTAGCAATTTTTAGCCTTGTATTAGGAAAATTTGTAATCGAAGATGTTGTTTTGGGCAATTTGGATTCGTGGGTTTTGATTTTTGACACGATTTGGGTGATTCCATGGATTATGTGAAAACTGATAAAATCCAGGCGAATTGCAAGAAGACTAAATAATGAGTGGGAGCGAAGTAAGAAAACCCAGGGTGCTGTGGCGTGAAGTCGGATTAATCAGCATCGCTGCGTCGGTGTTAGCAGAATCTCGCGTTAACGGCTACTTAGGACGGTCGTAGCTTACGTCGTTGCTGTCGGTGGTGTCGTCACGCCAGACGCGTGCAGACATGTGCGCATGCGGCACCCATGTGGCAATTGTCACGTATGGGAGCTTGTTTTCCGAGAAGCACCGAGATCTCAAGTTCAAGACTCAATCCATCAGAGTGACGTGACAGGACACACAAACAAGACAGCAGATGGAAGTGACATCCAATTAGAATTTGAAGACCATAATAGTCGAGAAATTTATTTATGCATTTATTTCTCGTATTTATCATTTTTAATTTTTTGGATGTATGTTTTAATTTATGCTTTATTTTAATGCATGATTAAAACATAGGTTTTAGAATGCGTATAACTTAGGATAGTTAATGGCATGTTAAAATTGGAAAAATGCTCGTTTTAAGAATCTAAGTGGGGAGCGGGTTGGTTAGTAATCCCATGGCCTCCATTATGGATTCATTGGTGATGTGGGTTGACTTGCGTGTTGGCATTAGAGCCTTTCTCCATATGGGATGAGTCAATTCTGCGGAACACCAGAATGAATTTCAAGCAAGATGACTATAGTGAGTTAAACAGGAAACATGCGGTACCCTCTCCATCTGAGGCGCACAATCTGAGGTAATAAACTTAGAAGTCACGTAATGGCACACACTTAGTGTATAATCTGTAGTATTCCTCCCATTGAAATTACGCTACTTTCATGTACGGCTAAAAGCACCGACTATTAGTCTCATTGGTCAATAGGTGGTTTAGTCAGATAATAAGATTGACGTGATCCGATTTGTCGCAAGTCGTGTCAAAAGAGATTTATAAACCAAAAATAAAATAAATTAGAACCCAAAGAATCGTAATATGTAGTACTTAAGGGTTGAACCTAAGGGAGGCATGGAATAAGTCTTGAGAATCCATAAAGCACACAAATAGTCAGAAAGAGTGTAAATTATGAAAGTAAATATGAAAACTAACAAGCAAGCAACTAATCAAACTAAGGAAATAAAGTAAAAACTTAATAACTAAGATTGAGATTTGTTTCTTGATCCTCTTATGGTATCTTGATATTGTGGGTGCAATTAAAGTGATTATCAAGGTCATGGGAGTCAATTGGGGAACTTGCTCATACCTAAATTACCAATTAAGCAATCAACCTTTCAAGAATCAATTCTCAAGTATACTAATTTTGCAAGATTCACCCAACCCATTAATTATATTCTAACAAATGTCACAAATGTGATCTAAGGATCCCTATGTCACCTCAAGAACCTTATCCCAATCATGTTAAACACAAGAGCTAACCCAATTTGGGATCAATTTAAGAGAATAAGTTAAATTGAATCCAATTACCAACTTAATTCAACTCAAATCAACAATACAATCAATGCCCATGAACTAAATAACAATTCAATAGCATAATAAAGCACAATATCAATCACCCATAAGATTCACAATCACAAACCCAAGAGAAAACTAATGAAACATAATTAAGGGAAAAGAAAATAGCAAATCAAACCCAAATGAAGTGAACATGGTATGTTATTGAAGTAGCTTCTTCACCAAACACTTGAGTTAGAGCTCAATTCTCCTCCAATTTGCAAATACCTAAGCTAAAGAATGTATTCTAGAGAGAGAATTATAAAACTAGGAAAAGTAGTGACTAAGTTATGTAGAGTTGTGTTAAATCTACCCTTGGGGCCTATTTATCCATGTTTTTAGGGTTATAAGTCATGGGGGCACTTTGGAAAAAGTTTAGAAAGGTTTGGGGGTAAAATAGGAACAAGGGATAAGTCTCTCATAAGTTGCAGCAGGCTTGTGGGCGTCCATCAGGCGCTGGTGCTTGGTGGACACCACCAGGTCGCCAGGTTGTCACCACCAGCCGCTATGAGGCTGCTAGCTAGCGGTCTCACTACTGTCACTTTTTTCAGCAACTCTATTTTTTCTTTCTTTTTCCTTCTTGCTCCTTTTGTGTTTGTTTTCACTCCGTTTTCTCCCAAAACTCTTCAAATAAATTCAAAAGGCTTAAAGTCTCATCCAAAATTTCCAATATGCCTTCTTACTACAAAATCAGGCAAATCCAACAATAAGTGCATTGAAAGCTCATAAAAGATGTCGTATTCATTCAAAATCAACTAAAAGTAAGCTAAATATGCATAATTTTTGGTCATAAAAAGGTATATTTCGGAGTCACGTCACACCCCCACACTTAAGACTTTGCTTGTCCTCAAGCAAACTAACCAAGAAAGCCAATAGATAGAAATCCAAACTAAAACAAGTTTGCTCTAAGATGGTTTTTCTTCCCACTTCAAGCTAAACATTAAAAACATGCACGCAGTTTGCATTCATGGCATCCACATAACTTCAACAATTAAGCAAGACAAGCATGATATGGATTTTCTAACAACATCAATTGACCTCATTACCTCACACTATTGAGGATACACTCAATAACTCTGAAAGTGTATTGGCTTTGAAATATTCAATACCGCTCAAGTCAATTGCATGAAAGATCTTCAACCATAAGCTTGACTCAATATCACCTCACCACCCGCCTATTGCGAAAGCAACACATTGATCAAAAGGACTTTTATTAGGGTGTAATGGGGCTAAGAAATTTGGCTAGGGACAAGAAAATGTCAAGGCTTGAAAATTGGAGTTATTGTAAGGAGAATTGCATTGGTTGGAATGTTTCACCAACTACTTCTACTTGGATTCTTTTTTCTACTAATGGAGGTTTAAGGCTTAGATGTCCTTTACTTCCCCATTCTTATTCTTCAAACTTTGACACTTAAACTCTTTTTTTTTTTTAACACACATTTCTTCTTTTAGAAACTTCTAAAACGGAAAACTAACTTACTTAGAATCCACAAATTATTTTTTTATTTCCACATCCAACCACATACAAACTCTTTAAGGGTCCAAAAACAAGGTTTAACAAAGAAAACGGCTCAAGTTGGCTTATTGGGACAAAATAGAAACCAAAGAAAAAGATGGGGCTCAACTTGGTTATGCCTAAGGGAATAATGATGATTACGGGTAATGTAAAGCAAAGAAAAGGTAAAGACAAAAGCTAACTAATTGCCTTCATCACTTCAATGTATCACAAATACATAAAAGATCTTGATATGTATGGTAAAGTCAAGTTCTAGATTCAATCACAACCAAGGAAATATGAGCAAGCAAATAAGATATGCTCAATAAAGGCTCAAATATGCTCACATAAAACAAGGGTTAAAATGTGATTACATCTCAAGATATTAACTAAGAACTCACATCTTATTTATCAATACTCAACCATTTCCATTATATTTCCACCAATCATGCAATGCCAATACACAAAACTAGCTTAAAGGGGTCCTTTTGTTTTGGAAAAATTTTAGCAAAATCCAAAATAGAGCAAATTTTTGAAAATTTTCTACAAAATGGACTCATTCACTACGAGTTTCTCAATTAGCAAGCATGAAGACAAAGAATAACGGTTTGGATTCATCCCCCCACACTTAAGATATATATTGTCCTCAATGTATCAAAACAAAACAAAAGTGGGAAAACGGGGTACCAATTTTTCTTTAAAATCTTATAATATCACAATTAAGCTCATGCCCATTCGTTGTAACCGTAAATTTCATGTAAAATTGTCTTTTAAGCTCATAAAAACACTTATTCATAAAACTAGAAATAAACACACGAAAACGTAAAAATAACTAAATGTCATAGATGTCAATAAAGCATAATAAGAAAGTAGTAGTTGTAAGGATTCTCAAACTCTTGTAGAATATCATTGGTGGAGAAAAACCAATAGTGCATCACCTATAAGCTTCCCCTATTTTCCATTCTAAGCTCATCATTCTTCTACCTTATTGAATTTAATCATGTCCTGAAAATTTGTAAAGAATTAGTGAATTTTAGAAAGGCTTAAATCCATTTTTGGTGGCTCATAATATGGGTTATTCCAGTTTTGGTCCCCCATATGTTTTAGTCACTAATTTTAGTCCCACTTAAATTTTTTTACCAATTATGGTCCCTTTTAACGGAAAAATTTAGAAGATAATGGATTATCTCATTTGATCGCTAGTCAAACCTATTTTTTTTTTCAAAATGATTTGTACTATGATGTTTTCAATCCATTTTATGACTCGGTTCCTCATGGATGATCAACCCATTTAGATCGACTCACAATCCAAAATGACGACCAAAACCCTAAATGGGTTGAACATTCATGAGGATCCGGATTATAAAATTGGTTAAAAACATCACGGTACAAATCATTTTGAAGAAAAAATTAGGTTTGATTAGCGATCAAATGAATTAATCCGTTATCTTCCAAACTTTTCCGTTAAAAGGGATTAGAATTGTCAAAAAAAATTTAAGTGGGACTAAAATTGGTGACTAAAATATATGGGAGACCAAAACTAGAATAACCCATGTTATGAGGGACTAAAAATGGATTTAAGCCTTTTAGAAAAGAAAGTACAATGACTTGTGATATTGCCATAGCGGCATCCAATAGGCATTGGCGCCTGGAGGTCGGTATATGTGGCGTCCAACTGATGTTGGCGCCTGGCGGTCGCCACATGCGGGGGGCATGGAGGTGAAGTGCTTCCAAGTCGCTTATCATCAAGTCCAGAAAAATATTCACCAATTCAGCAGTTTAACCATTTAAGCACTGTCAAAACATGTTAAATCCAACATATGATTGTTCTATAAATAAGAATATATGATTTCCTTTCATTGAAACACAAGTCATGCATGTTCCATGGCATTAATGTTCAAAAGATAAAGATAAGAACATGCAAAACATATTAAGTTGGAAAATTCATACATTCATGGCAATATAAGCTTATTCAATCATATTCATCATCCATAGCATAGTACTATGTTAAGTTTAAGCGATCCATTTTTTTCACAATTAAGTACAAGGCAGTTCTATACTCTTACATTTGATTCTTGAATATTTAAGATGCTTGGAACTCTCTAAAGATCATAAGAACATCAAGTTGTAGGTAAGAACACTAAAAATGAAGAAATTCAAATCCAAAATGCATGAATTGGAAACATTAGAGGTGTAAATAATTTTCTTTTAAGCTCTTGGAAGTTTTGGAAGTGTTAAGTAAGTAAAATGGAGGTTTTAAACTCCATGGTACTTTATTTGAATCATAAAATCAAAACAGGGGACATAGGCGTCACAGTGGCATCAGCACGGTGCTGCTGATACAGCCTTCAGACAATGGTGGCATCCTGGTACTGGAGCTTGGTGGACGCCTGCAGCTGCGGCACACCGGTGGCATACAGGTGCTGCCATCCTGTTTTTTCCTCGATCTCCACAAAATTGCTTCCACTTGATTTTTACATCATCCAATTGCACCAAATCATGTACCTACAATACAGGAATGTGTTCCAAAACATCCTACTCAAAATCACATTGAAATCCATGACTTATTGACAATTTAGAAAACTAAAAACTTAAAAACTAAAAAAGGATATAAAAAGTATATCTAGGTAGCTCTTGCCTCAAGTCAATTTGATGGAGTATGCTTCTTGGCTCTTGTGGCTTTCTTGAGCGTTGAGGATATTTCTCTCTTTTGCAACCAATGAAGGGTTTCCCATGAACATTGCAAGCTCAAGCAAACATTCAGGCAATCTACTTTCCAAGGTTGCAAGTCTCTCCTTGTCCCTTTTACTTTCTTTCTTGCCTTGGCTTTCTTCATTTTCCTCTTTGCCTTTCTTCTTTGGTTACTTGCCCTTACAACAACATTGATATGTTGCTTCATTTATTCTTCTTTGGTAGAGTGGGGTTCATGCACTTGGAGAAGTTCTTTGGGGCGTTAGGTTTGAATACTAAAGCTATGATTGTATTAACCTTTTTTCCCAGTTAATATATCAATTTAATGTTTTGGTTTATATGTTCTACATATTTAGTCCATTTATATTATATAGTTAGATGATGAGGTGTTGTGTGACACAGTAGATCTCATCATTGGTTAAAAGACATAATATATAAATGAGGTTCGTAATCGAGACAGTTTTGGACAAACTGTCAGTTTAGATTATTATATGATTCAGATAATTGGTTTGTCTAAACTAATTGAATCATATAGATATGCCCGGGGCATATTGAACTTGACTATTTAGAATGATTTGTCTTGTACTGAGTTAATAGACAAATCGTTCTTAGTATTCTATCTCTTAATCCCTAGACTTGAGCGGGCATGAGGATTAGACATAGTGTACTTTGATCTGCCAATGAGTGAGGTCAATTGTGGCCAATAGTCTCAGTGGGTTGGGTGCGCATCGAAAAGAAACCATGTACCAGTGCGTCCGGGGTGATTGTGCTCCCGAGATGAGCTCGTAATGTTTATTATACTAAACCCGGCCGGTGGACTTATGTCCGGTATAGTAAAAAGGCCGAGTGGTACTAGTCCCGAAATTAAACAATGTAATTAATTAATTTATCAGTAAATTAATAAATTAACGAGCACTACATCTTTGATGTGGGGAGATTAAGAATAAATTAATTTAGTTGTTCCAAAAGCAATTCTTGTGTAGGATGGTAGTGCCAAAATTAATCCGTTAGTGGTACGATTAATTTTGTAGTTGGTTAATTGAATAAGTAGAATTAATTAATTAATTAATTATTCCTAATGGTTAATTAAGTAATTAACAAAGTGAAATTATTTATTTAATTAATTACGTCTTAAGTTTCAATTAGAATTAGGAAATCCTAGAGATTAGGAAATCTAATTGGATTTGGATTATCCTATTACATTAGTTACCTAATTGGATTTGGAAACTAATTAATTACCTAAACCCATTAGGAAGGCCAATCTTAAACCAACTTGGGGTCTCTCTTGTAACTCTATATATAGACAAAGGATTAGCAATTAGACAACACATAATACATTAGTTTTCAAGACAAGAAAACTTAGAGAGATAAAATTCTAGAGAAAGAAAATTTGTCTCTCTCTCTCTAAGTCCGAATTTTTGAGCTTTTTTTGGCGGCTGGATTTTTCCCAAAATCCCGACAGCGCGTGAGCTTATCTCTCGGGGCTAGGTGGTGCACGGACATCACGTGCTAGGCAGGCGGTTGCTGAATTTTTCCCGACGACCCAGTTGTGCTGATTGTTGATCAATTGGTTGCTAGATCGTTGCCCACACAACATGCAATCATAGTCTTAAGTCATACAAGCGATCACCTGAGTTAACACGCTTCAAGAGGTATTTTCTATGATTTCACTTTTAGTTAGAAATTATTGTTGCGTGATAAATCAAATGAGTGCAAACCAAGTTCCTACACAATGTTATTTCAAGCAAGGATTGGAATAGCGATTGTGCTAGAGTCTAGGTTTGGTCAAAGATTTCGATTCTGGAATGCGTAGCACGAAAGTGAGTTTTTGACTGGGCCCGGGTAGATAATCTTTCAGGGGTGATGTGAGTTAATCTCTTTAACTAAATTGCCCTTTTTATCATTATCACTGAACTTCTCCACTTCTTTGGTTACAAAACATCTAGGCTCTTTAGTGATTTCTTTCACTTTAGCTCCACCATCTACTTTCACACTTGAATTGGAGTTGGGTTGTTCATCTTCCTTCTTCACTATATGTTTATGCATGTCTTTCAAAAGTATGAACACCTCCTCCTCAAATGGCATTTTCTTTGACTCCTCCGATGGTTAATATTTCACCGTCTCCATTTGCACTAATTCCTCCCTTGCACTTTTTAACTTATCAATATTCTTTTCAATATCCTCACATCTCTCCACAAGATCTTCTTCCAATTCGTTCATATCTTTGTCAGAGGTTTTTTTCAACTTATTGAGTTTACCATAATCCAATTTCTCTATTTGAATATCCCAAATTTCAGCCCTCATCAAGTTATTATCCTCTTGCAATTTCACTGCTTGAGCTTCCAATTTAGCCACTTTGTCATCATGTTTACAAGCTTTTTCTCTATCTACCCTCGAGACCATTGATGATTGGCTTACTTTCTCCATTTGGGAGGAAAGCTTCTTCTCCAAATCTTTAGCAATTGTAGTCACTTTATCCTACTTGTTAACTTGGTTTTTCACTCTCTCTTCCAAAAATTCCATATTAGCATCCAAAATATCCTCAATAGTCATCTCATTTTTATGCACTTAAGCTTTTGGTTTGCTTCCTTATACACTCTTGCAAGCTTTTGCATCATTTTGCTCCTTATCACTTTCTGGCTTCAACACCTTAGACAACAACAATTCATGATTCTCTTGCATCCTTGCAATTTGAGCTTTAATCTCGGCATTTTCTTTTACCACTTGAGTGAAGAAGTGATCCATCCAAAAGTCCATGTTCAACATTTTTGCTCGCAAATCCAATGTCTTCAAGGTAGTGATAACATTCTCTTCTTGCCCACAATTGCTATTTGGATTATTTCGCCCCACATAAGATGTTGTTGTTGACTATTGTTTCCTTGGTAAACTCCACTCTCATTTTGCTCTCTTCTCACACCTTCTCCTATAAGCATGTTTCCTTCCATTTTCAATCCACAAGAACCTTGAACTTAGAAAATTACAAAAACCAAAAACCAAAATACCCAAGTAACAAGATAAAAAGGAAAACACTAAAATCAAAACACAAAAACACCACCAAACAAAAACTCCACCTAAGAACCTAAAACACAAAAATAAAATAAAATAAAATAACCAAAAACACTCCCAATCACAAATATATACAATAGCCTCTCAAAATTATTCAAGCCGGCCTCCCCGACAACGCCGTCAATTTTGACGTGATCCGGTTTGTCTCAAGCCGTGTCAAAGGATATTTATAAACCAAAAATAAAACAAATTAGAACCCAAAGAATCCTAATATGTATTACTTAAGGGTCGAACCCAAGGGAGGCGTGGAATATGTATTGAGAATCTAGAAAGCACACAAATAGTGAGAAAGAGTGTAAATTATGAAAGTAAATATGAAAACTAATAAGCAAGCAACTAATCAAACTAAGGAAATAAGGTGAAAACTTAATAACTAAGACTTGGGTATGTTTCTTGATCCTCTTTTGGTATCTTGATATTGTGGGTGCAATTAAAGTGATTATCTAGGTCATGGGAGTCAATTGAAGAACTTGTTCATACCTAAACTTACCAATTAAGCAATCAACCTTTCAAGAATCAATCCTCCAATATACTAATTTTGCAAGATTCACCCAACCCATTAATTATATTTACAAATGTCACAAATGTGGTCTAAGGATCCCCATGTCACCTCATTAACCTTATCCCAATCATGTTAAATACAAGAGCTAACCCAATTTGGGATCAATTTAAGAGAATAAGTTAAATTGAATCCAATTACCAACATAATTCAACTTAAATCAACAATACAATCAATGCCCATGAACTAAATAACAATTCAAAAGCATAATAAAGTACAATATCAATCACCCATAAGATTCACAATCACAAACCTAAGAGAAAACTAATGAAACATAATTAAGGGAAGAGAAAATACCAAATCAAACACAAATGAAGTGAACATGGTATGATATTAAAGTAGCTTCTTCACCAAACACTTGAGTTAGAGATCAATTCTCCTCCAATTTGCAAATACCTATGCTAAAGAATGTATTATAGAGAGAATTACAAAATTAGGAAAAGTAGTGACTAAGTTATGTAGATTTGTGTTAAATCTACCCTTGGAGGCCTATTTATACACGTTTTTAGGGTTACAAGTCATGGGGGCACTTTGGAAAAAGTTTAGAAAGGTTTGGGGGTAAAATAAAAACAAGGGATAAGTTTTCCATAAGTTGCAACAGGCTTGTGGGCGTTCATCAGGCGCTGGTGCCTGGTGGACGCCACCAAGTCGCCAGGTGGTCGCCACCAGGCCGCTAGCTAGCGGTCTCACTGCTGCCACTTTTTTCAACAACTCTATTTTTTCTTTCTTTTTTCGTCTTGCTCCTTTTGTGTTCATTTTGCTTTGTTTTTTTTCCAAAACTCTTCAAATAGCTTCAAAAGTCTTATAGTCTCATCCAAAATCTCCAATATTCCTTTTTTCTATAAAATCATACAAATCTTACTATAAGTGCATTGAAAGCTCATAAAAGATGTATTCATTGAAAATCAGCTAAAAGTAAGCTAAACGTGCATGGTTTTGGGTAATAAAAAGGTATATTTTGGAGTCACATCAGAGATTAATGAACTAGGTTCTTCTCGAACGAATGTGGGCTAACGTAAACGTCCACACTATCGTGGCTTGCGTGAATCCCGGTAGACGAGATATTGGTGGATTCAATTAAATTATATTGTTTTGAGGAAGTCAATATTTTTGAATTAAGTTAGCTTATTTTCTAAAACATTTTTCTTTTTATTTAATTTTCAGTTATCGATATTGCGTTTAATCCATTAGTTATTATACTTAAAGAGAACAAACTCGCCGGTCCAAATTATATTGATTGGAAACATAATTTGGATATTGTCCTGACGGCTGAGCAGTACAAATTTGTGCTCATTGAGGTATGCCCAGATACGCCTAATGACGAGTCGACTGATGAGGAAAGGGAAGCCTACCAGAGGTAGAGAAAGGCTAATGAGATGGTGCGATGTTACATTCTGGCTTCTATGGCGAATGTTCTGCAACATCAGCATCAGTCAATAATCTCTGTTTTTGACATGATGGTGAACCTGAGGCAAATGTTTGGTCACCAAAGTCGTGTAGTTAGATAAGTGACAGTGAGAAAACTTATGGCTAGCAAAATGGCTGAGGGCACTCATGTGAGGGATCACGTCCTTAAGATGATTAGTAATATCAATGAGATAAAGGTATTGGAAGGCAAAATTGATGTTGAGACGCAGGTCGATATCATCCTCCAGAGTTTGCCTCAAAGCGTTAAGCAGTTTCAGTCAAACTATAACATGAATCAGAGAGTGTATACCTTATTCGAGCTCTTAGCTGAGTTGGTATCGGTAGAAGGTCTTTTTCAAGAGAATAAATAAGCCTTAGTCACAGTTAAAGCTTCGGGATCTTCTTCTTGGCCCAAAGCTGGAAAGAAGAAGAGGAAGCTCAAGGAAAAGGCTACTAATCATGCACCTAAGCCTGATATCATGAAGAAGAAGAAGCCAAAAGGCAAGTGCTTCAACTACAGTAAGATGGGACATTGGAAGGTGGACATTCCAAAGAAAGGTACAACTATTTCTGTCTTATTTACTGAGACATGTTTAGCGGTGATTCTCATAGATACCTGGTGTGTGGATTTATGAACCACTGATCATGTTAGTAATTCTTTACAGGGGTTTTAAGTAACCCGAAAGCTTAGAAAAGACGAGATAGAAGTCTACTTGGGTGACACTACGAAAGTGTTAGTTGTTGCAGTGGGAGAAGTAGAGCTGAATTTTCGAAATTCTAGAGTAGTTTTAAAGAATTGTCTTTATATTCCTAGTTTTATAAATAATTTAATTTCAGTTTCTAAACTTTTGAATGATGGTTATAAGTTTATTTTTTCTGATGAATTTGTGTTTGTGAGAAAGGATGAGAAACTTATTTGTTCTGATTCATTAGTTGACAATTTGTTTATTTTAAACCAACTTCTCCTGTTAATCATGCAACAACAATTCATACATCATTAAATCATAACAAGATAAAAGAACCTTCTGAGATGAACTAGACATATCTTTGGCACCTTAGCTTAGGTCACATTAACCTTAATAGGATTCAAAGGTTGGTAGCCGATGGACCTTTAGGTTTGTTGGAAGTAAATAACTACTCGACCTGCGAATCCTACTTGGAAGGTAGGATGACTAAGAGGCCTTTTAAGGCAAAGGGGTATATGGCCAAAGAGGTGTTAGAATTGGTTCATTCTGACTTGTGTGGACCTATGTCAATTCACGCAAGAGGTGATTTCGAGTATTTTGTGACTTTCACAGATGACTACTCTAGAGACGGGTACATTTACTTGATGCGCCACAAGTTTGATGCTTTGATAAGTTCAAGGAGTATCGAGCATATGTGGAGGAATATCATGGTAAAAAATCAAAACATTGCGACCAGATCGTGGTAGCAAATATCTTGCAGGTGAATTTAGGACATACTTGTTAGATGCGGGAATTCAATCCCAGTTGTCTGCACCTGGTACACCCCAGCAGAACAGTGTAGCAAAAATGAGGAATAGAACTCTGATGGAAATGGTTAGATCATTGATGAGTTATAGTGAGTTGCCTAATTCATTTTGGGGTTGTGCTTTAGAAACAGCATCTTACATTCTGAATCTTGTACCATCTAAATCCGTGCCTACAACCCCTACATAGCTGTGAACGAGGCGTAAGCGCAGTCTAAGACATCTTAGAATCTGGGGTTATCCAGCACATATGCTTCAGGCATATGCGGGTAAGTTAAATTCAAGAATAGACGTAAAAATGTTTGTTAAGATACCCCAGAGGAACGAAAGGTGGTTTATTTTATAGTCCTAAAGATCAGAAGGTGATAGTTAGCACTAATGCCAGATTCTTGGAAATGGATTATATTATGGATCACAAGCCCATTAGTAAAATCATACTAGAGAAACTTAGGGGACAGCCCGCAACTTCTATTACCACCAGTATAAGAAGATAAACCACAATATACTACACAACCTCTTACAAGTGTTGTGCCTTTGCAGGTAGTACCTCGTCACAATTGGAGGGTTGTGAGATAGCCCGAGAGGTTCATGTTCTTGGGAGAATCTACAGATTTCGTCCCTGGAGAGAACGTCGCTGACCCAGTCAACTACAATGAGGCACTTCGAGATAAAGATACAAATTCTTGGCAGAAAGCGATGTTGTCTGAGATGGAGTTAATGGACTCTAATCAGTTCTTGAGCTTGTAGACTTGCCTGATGGTTTTAGACTAATTGGGTACAAGTGGGTCTACAAATGCAAGAGAGGACCTGATACAAAGGTGGAAACCTTTAAAGCTTGGCTTGTGGCAAAGGGGTATACTCAGAAATAGGGAATTAATTATGAAGAAACCTTCTCCCCGGTAGTTATGCTTAAGTCGATCCGGATTCTCTTAGCCATAGCTCTCAAATGGGCTTAGGGAGAGCTATGAGCTTTCACAGTTTGGCCTTTAACTCTTTAACCCAATTTTTAACCTTTATTCTGGGTTTAGATCGTCATCTACATTAACTCAAGGGATTCATCTTCCCTTATCCTCGAGATGCTAATGAGCTTGGGCCTCAAGCTTTATAAATGAGCTTGGGCCTCAAGCTTTATAAATGAGCTTGGGTCTGTTGGACTTCAGACTCAATCAGCAACTTTAAAACTTCTTCAACTTTCTTCATTTTGGATCTTTTCATTGGTCCAATTTTGTCTACTAATGGATCTTTTTTGTAGAAATTAGAGTCTACAGTAGTTGGATTTCCCTGAAGTTTACGCAAGGATGGGGTGCCTCCCATGGGGGTTTGTGCATGACTTGTGGGAGAATGAGAAGTGGCTCTAGCTGTTTCTTCCTTTGGTGGATGATCATTTATTCTAATGTCCTCATCAAATTGTTAGCCTACTTTTGATATATTTTAGGTCCATATATGCGTAAATGGTGAATTTGTGGTTTTGATTGTGTTAATTCAGGTTGTTTACTGAAGAGGTGAAGTTTGAAGAAAAACACACTAAGGACAAAACTTCGAGAGCCGTAGTTGAAGATATAAAGGAAGAAGTTCAGCAATCAGATGAAGTCCAGTACACTCGAGCTTCACCTTGATGTGAGCTACATTATGTCAAGTCCGTTCCATCATCTGGTGGGCATGAGCAGGTGACTTCCAGACCACTTCAGCTTCACATGGACATGACTTGGACAAGACAGAGATAGCGTTAAGTGTGCGCTAGCTCCAACTAGACGTTAGTGGATAACATCCCACTCATACCAACTCCATCTGGACGTGACTTCAATGACATTCAGCAGATTCCAATGCCAAGTAGAAGTGAGCGAGGCAACGTCCCATGCACTTCAAATCTTCCTAGACGTGAGGTAGCTGACGTCCAGTGCACGCCAGTCCCATGAGGACATGACAGAGGTAATGTCCATATGGCACCAACGCCATATAGACGTGAACAGGGTGGTGCGTTGGGGCCAACACCAAGGGACGTCAAGACCACCATGAAACCAACTTCAAGCTCACACCAGTGCCAATGAACGTCAGTTATTCACCGAATTTGAAAAGCTAATTTTGGAATTAATTCGGACTTACGAAATGACTTTTGTGTAATGCCGATAAAGGATATCCTAATTCTTTTTTTCTTTATTCTTTGTGTATAATACTGGAGGGTAGTATCCCATATGAAGATTCAGATTTTGGTAGATATTTTCTAAAATTTAGTTATAGAGAGAGGAAATAGCTTAGAGTAGCATTTTAACTCTACTTTCTTCTTAGCTAGAACCCATGAGATTCTAAGTTTTTCTAAGGGATTTTTACCCCTCTAATGGAATAGATGAGGTGGAAATTCCATGTACATTGATGGATCTAATCTATTTTATGGTTAAAATCCATTCTTTTCTCACTTTAGTTTATTGGTTATGCTATTATTATTTCATTTTCGAGAAGAACTACTAATTTCCGTCTAAATTGTGGGTTTGTGGAATTTATGCCACGAGTTGTGATAAATCTATCTTTTACATGGGTTTTCTATTGTGTGTTGTGATGGGTTAAGTTTATCTTCCATTTATTGTTGATTAACTTCGTGGATCTAGTTATGGGTGTTGCAAATTGATAACTATTATTTCATGGGCTGTAAAGACTGTTTCTAGAATGGATGAAAACAAGGTTTTGTGAAGGGATCTTGGTTAATCCATGAGTGATTAGTGCCTTTTCCTGGTAATTAACTACCCAAGTGGTCTTGGTTAGTGATGTGTCCAAGAATATACGGTGATAAATGCTAGTGTGAATACTGAAAGCTTTGCTTGTATGAACATTATTATCCAGTTATATTGATGAGAATGTTTTAGTTAAATTATTCATGTTTATATTTATTCATGAAGACCCTTTATATCATATGACTAGATGATGAGGTGTTTGGTATGACACAATAGATCTCATCATTGGTGATGAGCTTGAAATTAATGGTTAGATTTCGTGTGAATTTAAGGCAAACGAGATGGATTGTATGGTCTAATGGACTGTTTTTGGCATGCAAGAAAGGCGGGTTCGGTTGGAGCAAAATAAGCATTTTTTGGTAATTTTTGGTAAAAGTTAGAAGCTGAGAAGAAGGATATCAAGTTACGCTGGATTGAAGAAATTGTGAAGGGAAAGAAATATCAAAGTTGGCTTTGTATTTAAGGCACATTATTTTTTAATTGACACAATTTAATTAATGTCCAAAACCAATTAGGAAATTTAGAATTATTTCTATGGTGGGCAGCCGGTTTAAGGTAGTATATGTATGGGACTTAATTTACTTTGCAAGGATGTCTTTGGCCAGAAGATTTGCGGGACGCAGGTTTGTTCAGTTTCTGCGGCTACTACTAGTATTAGTACTTTTCTTTATTTTTTCTTTTAATTAATGAAGTACTATTTTTATATTATGATTTGTTTTTCAATTATGTGTAACTAATTCCTTAATTTAGTTAAAGGAATTTAACACCTCGATGCCGATTAAATTGTGAGATCTAATTGTGTTTTAATATCAGTTAATTTATGATTATTTATTTATTCTCTCGAATTATAATGTGGACTATTTGGCATTAGTTGAATCACTGATAGCATTCAGATTTTCCTAAGTAGTCTAATTTGCTTGAATACACGAGGTTCGGTATTCCTAAGAGTTTCAATTTAATTAATAACGTGGTACGTAGATTTGTTGTTTTGAATAGAATAAATAATCAAATTGCAATTGAACAAAGTTTGCTTAATTGTTATTTGAATTGTGTCCTTGACTATCAAAATCTGGTTCCTAGGAGGTTCCAGGACTAATTATTTGATTATAGATGCAATTAACTGAGGTTCATTAGTTGTTGGTGCTAAATTCATAGGATTGAATTGTTCGGAGGTTCCAACAATGATAACCAATATAGTCATAACTTAATTGGGTAAATTCTTGCATCGAGAATCAATTTGTCGTATCGAGGTGGAAACAATTCCTTTGACTAGAACTTTATTCCCATATTTGATTTCATCAATTTATTTTTCTTCTTTCATTTTAAATTGAATTTTGATAATTAGTCATAATTTAAAATCCCCCCCCCCCCTTTTGGTTACTTGATTTTAACTAAATTAATTTCACTTCGGTGTGCCCTGTAGAGACAATCCTACTCATTATTGTGCTATGAAAAATCTTTTAAAGTAGGTTTTTATTTTTGATTGGTTTGACACCCATCAAATTTTGGCGCCATTGCCGGGGAACACGGTGTAGTGTTTTGATTTTTAGTTAGAAGTTTTGTTGTTTTGTTCTTTTTTATGTTCGCTCTTCTCGTGCATGCAAATTAGTTTTTGATCCAGAGATAGAAAAGACTGAAAAGAGGAACATGAAAGAAAAGAAGCAAAGAGACCAACAGGCTGAGTCCCCATCTGTGTCTCAAATGGTTGATAAAGAAGAAGAAATCGAGATCCCCGAAGAGGAAAAAGATCTGATTGACGAACCAATGGCAAACAGGACTTTAAGGGAGTTGGCAACTCCAAACGTTAACTAGAAGTCTTTATGCATTTCTTTTCCTGACTATACTCATAGATTTGAATTAAAATCTAGTACAATACACTTATTGCCTAAATTATTTGGTGCAACAGGTGAAGACCCCCACAAGCATCTGATGGAGTTCCACCTCGTGTGTTCAGCAGTAAGCTATCAGGATGTCACTGAAGAGTATTTCAAACTCCGCGCTTTTCCATTCTCCCTAGAAGACAAAGCGAAAGATTGGCTCTTTAGGTTACTAGCTAGCTTAATCACTACCTGGAATGAGCTTAAGAAGTTATTCTTGGAAAATATTTTCCCGCATCTCGTGCCTCCTGTTGGAGTTGAATGCATAAGCTATGCTTGTATTGTACATTTTCCCAGTTAATATTCGATTAATGTTTTGGTTATATTTTGTTGTGCATTATTTGTCCATTTATGTTATGTAGTTAGATGATGAGGTGTCTTGTGTGACACAGTAGATCTCATCATTAGTTAAAAGACATAATATATAAATGAGGTTCGTCACCGAGGCAACTTTGGACAAACTATCAGTTTAGGTTATTATGTGATTCGGATAATTAGTTTGTCTAAACTGATTGAATCATATAGATATGCCCGGGGCACATTGAACTTAACCATTTTGAATGATTTGTCTTGTACTGATTTAATAGACAAATCGTTCTTAGTATTCTATCTCTTAATCCCTAGACTTGAGCGAGCATGAGGATTAGATATAGTGTACTTTGATCTGCCAATGGGTGAGGTCAATTGTGGCCAATAGTCTTGGTAAGTTGGGTGTGCGTGTTTAGTTGTTTGGTGTGCTGCTGCTTATCGAAAGAAAACCATGTACCGGTGCATCCGGGGTGATGGTGCTCCCGAGATGAGCTCGTTATGTTTATTATACTAAACCCAGTTGGTGGACTTATGTCCGGTATAGTAAAAAGGTCGAGTGGTACTAGTCTCAGAATTAAAGAAGTTAATTAATTAATTTATCAGTAAATTAATAAATTAAAGAACACTATATCTTTGATGTGGGGAGATTAAAAATAAATTAATTAAGTTGTTCCAGAAGCAATTCTGGTGTAGGATGGTAGTGCCATAATTAATCCATTAGTGGTACGATTAATTATGTATTGGGTTATTGACAAAGGTAGATTTAATTAATTAAGTAATTAATTAATCTTTGTGTCAGTTGGTTGTGAATCATAACAGGAATTGGATTGAGGATAAGTGGATCCCTGTATCAGTTGGTTATGAATCATACCAGGAACTGGATTGGGATAAGTGAACCCCTGTATCAGTTGGATATGTATCAGTCTAGGAAAATGATTGAAGGAAACAGAAACCCAGTAGGAAGGCCAATCCTAAACCAACTTGGGGTCTCTCTTGTAACTCTATATATAAAAGGGATTAGCTATTACACAATATACAGTTCATAAGTTTTCAAGACAAGAAAATTTAGAGAGAAAATCCTAGAGAGAGAAAAATTCTCTCTAAAAATCGGATTTCCCAAGCTTCTTAGCTGGCAGATTTTTTTCCAAATTTTGGCAGCATTGTGTGAAGCTTTCTCTCTCTTCAGGTGACACGTGGATTGTACGTCCCAGGTGCTGTGGTGCTGGAATTTTTTCGACAGGTGAATTTTGGTGATTAGCTGATCAATTGTTCGTTGGATTTTGCCACACAACATACGAACAAAGTCTTGAGGCATACAAGAGAATCACCTGAGTAAACGCTTCAATAGTAATTCTTATTCTTCCACTTTTAATTAAGAATTTATTTTTGCGTGATAAATCGAATAAGTACATACCAAGATCCTGCGCAATGTTATTTCAAGCAAGGGTTGGAATAGTGATTGTGCTAGCATCTAGTCCAGGCCAGAGATTCCGATTCTGGAATGCATAGCACGAAAGTGAGTTTCTGGCTAGGCCCAGACAGATAATCTTTCAATATCAGAAAGGATATCTGTGGTATCCATCAGTTTAGTGGCAAGAGTCTGAGTATTGGGAGAGATTTAGTGATCTGTGTAGGAGATGGCCCCAATATCAGATTCCTGAGCAGCTGTTAATCCAGTATTTTTATGGAGGCTTATCTGAGTTAGACAAAGACAGAGTCGATTCAGCAAGTGAAGGAGCACTCATGAACAAGACTCCTACAGAGGCACTTAGATTGATTTCTGTAATGGCTGAGACCTCACAATAGTTCTATAAGATAGCAGAACCTACCACCAAAATAGTAAATGAGGTTAGTGTTTCGAGTATGGAAAGTAAAATTGAGCAATTAACTGACTTGGTGTGTCAGCTAGCTGTAGGACAACTGTAGGCAGTTAGGGTATGTAGGATATGCTCAATTCAAGGACACACCTCGAATGACTGTCCAATTATGCAAGAAGGTGCACATGTGTATGCTATAGGTGGATTCCCAAGCGAAACCCAAAGAAGGTATGACCCGTACTCTAATACTTACAATCCAGGACTGAGGGATCACCCCAATTTTAGTTATAAGTAGCCCAATTTCCAGCCACACAATCACAGCCTCCTATGAGGAATTCAATTCCTACACAAGCAAGTACTTCAGGTATGTCTGTGGAAGATATGTTTAAAAGTTTAACAGTTACGGTGCAGGGAATTGTTGAGAGGGAACAAGCATGTGAGCACCAGGCATAAGAAGCAATAAAAAGTTTGGAGAAACAGGTCTCTTAATTAGCCACTCAGATGCACCAGAGGGAAAAAGAAAGTGGGAAGCTCCCTTCTCAACCAGGAACTAGTTCCATAGAGAATGTCAGAGCTATGACCTTAAGAAGTGGGAAAGAGTTGCCAGAACCCCAAAGTCAGACTCGAGTAGTCCAAGGATCTTCACATAAATCTGATAAAGAAGGGGAAGATGAAGAAGTGAAAGAAAATGAGGTAATTCCTGAGCCTACTAAAATTAAATATGAATTTGTAATACCCCCACCTGGTAGGTTAGCACAACCGAAGAAAGAGTACAGTGATCAAGAGGTTTTAGAAGTATTCTGCAAGGTGGCCATCAACATTCTATTGATAGATGTAATTGGTCAAATTCCGAAATATGCCAAATTTTTGAAGTCACTCCTGGCCAAGAAAAAGGTACCTGAAGGCAAGGTGTTTGTGAAAGAGAACGTCTCTTCGGTAATTCAACGGAAGCTACCTAAAAAATGTGTTGATCCTTGTATATTCTCTATTTCTTGTGTCATTAGATCCCAGGTAATAAAAGCTGCTATGCTAGAATTAGGAGCATCTATCAATGTCATGTTATTGTCCCTTTTTAATAAGCTAAAAATTGGAGCTCTCAAGGATACCAATGTCATAGTCCAATTGGCTAATAAGTCAGTAATTTATCCTGAAGGGGTAGTGGAGGATGTTTTGGTTAAATGTGGTACATTGATTTTTCCAACTGATTTTTACATCCTTGACATGAATGATGAACATGTTCCTAACTCTAATATTTTCTTGCTGGGTAGAGCATTCATGAAAACGGCTAAAACAAAGATTAATGTTGACTCGAGTACTTTTACTTTTGAAGTTGATGGTGAGTAAGTTAAATTGAATATGTATAAGGCTATGAAACACCCCCCGAGTTCTGAAATTTTTTTTGAAGATAACCTAGTCCATACCATTGTGCAAGAGGATATAGAAAATAAGTTGATGCTTGATGAGTTAGATTGTGTGTTACAGCATTGCATACAGGAAAAGGATACCCATAAAGAATTGAGCGAAGGCATTATTGAAGCAATAACGGCACTTCATGCCAGTCTTAAAATGCGAACCAGGTTTGCTAGTCAATGTTTAGCATTGCCTACTAACACTGATAAGATTCTACCTTCTTTGGTACAGGCACCTAAGTTGAATTTGTTACCCAATCGTCTCAAGTATCTTCTGTTAGAGCCTGAATCAAAACCAGTAAGAGATTATTACTTCCCTCATTATTTTATTGACAAACTATTGGAACAGTTAACAGTTAAACAATTCAACATGAATGCTAAAGAAGTGGGGTTAGAAAGGAAGTTACAACTGCAAGAGTTGGAAGAAATTCGAGTAGAAACTTATGAAAATTTTTAGCTGTCCATAGAGGTAACTAAAATCATTCATGATGAGCTGCTACGTAGGAAGGAATGTGAGGTTGGGCAGAAGATATCTCTTTCAAATTGCAGATAGAAATTAATGCCTGGTAAGTTCAAATCAAGATAACATGGACCCTATATTGAGGTAAGTATTTCTTCTTCTAGTATGGTTAAAATTAAAGGTTTAGAGTCCGAAAAAATATTGATTGTGAATGGTCATCGACTCAAATCTTTTCTTGTGAATGTTAACACTGCTTCTGATAATGAAATTCGTTTATTTCTATTTATTTATAAGGAGTAATCAGAAGTAGGACTGTGTCTAGCCAAAGACATTAAATAAAGGCGCCTGTTGGGAGGCAACTCAATTTTCATGTTTTGAAGTTGTTTTGTTGATTTAATTGCTTTTAAGGTGATGTTTGGTAGGTGTTAGTGAGAAAAAATTAAAGGAATTCCAGTAAAGAAAGTTTCCCGCGACATGCCCAGGTTGAATTTATTCGATTATTTGAGATGGCTGGACAGTAGAGAAACTTGCCCCCAACATGCCCATGTCAAATTAATTCGAGTATTTTGGACGAATGGGCAGTAGATAAAGTTGCTTGCGACATGCCCATGTAAAAAAAAAAATTTCTGTTCTAGTTTTTTTTACTTAGGGTTTCTTTCTTTTTCTTCCTTAGGCCATCCAGCAGCCACACATAACTCTTTTTGCTCTTGACCGTTTGTAAGCCTCTTACTCCATTACCCACCACCTAACCTGACACTAGCAACATTGGTGGCCCAACTCTTCACCCCACCCGCTTTCCACCACTTTCTTCCACTGCCCAGCGTCTACAGTTTGGCCGCGAGTCACACCGTCCGAAGTCGCGACCGACCACCAGCAGGGAGGACACAAGCCCTAATTTTCTCCCTTCATTTTTCTTTGTGAATTTCGTTAGTTTAGGGGACTATTTGAGTTGGGTGCTAACTTTTTAATTCCTTTTTACAGTTGATTAATGGTGAGAATGCAGGCCAAGGCCAAACTAGAGGAGGAACGATTAGCTCAATGTCCTTCAAAAAAATAATTCAAGAAATGAATTCCAATCTCCATGCTTTTTGCACAGATGTGGGCTTGAAACCACCAATTCCTCCACCATAGAGATGTTTCTCTTCCCTTTACTAGCTTTTTTTTTTTTTTTTATGTCTTGGTGGTGTTTGTTTTTGCGATCTTGTTTATGCCCTATTTTCTACATTGGGGACAATGTAGAGTTTTAGTGTGGGGGGATTGTTTGTTATGATTATTGCTTTTAGGGATAGTTTTTGTGTTTTAGTGTGTTTAGAGTCTAGGTGTGGGGGGAGAAGTTATATGTTATATGTTTTGTGTTGGAAAATCGATATGAAATGTGTGATTTGGGTAAGGTGAGGATGAATGTAGGAAATAATAGTAGTATTATGTGTTGGATGACTATAACTTTTCCTTATGATAACTCAAATGATGATGCTTGTGTGAGTGACGCCCAAAAAGCTAGATAAAGTGAGATTTTGAGTCTTAATGAGCAACAATTTTTTTTTGTGCTCAATTGTTTTTCTTTAGAGTGTTTCACACATAGTTTGCATATTCTAGAACTTTCTTTGTTATGCATGTTACCATTGCTTGTGAATTCGATGTACAAAGATGATAAAGGCATTAGGATAAACCAATTTTGGCTTGATTTAAAATCCAACCTTCTATCTTACCATTAGTTAACCTCTTTGAAGCTTGGATCCTATTCTTTGATTGTAAAGCCATTTAAATAAAACCTAGGCCTGTGTTTAGCTTGGTTTTTCTGCATAGTTATTGGAAGGAGTTTATACTTGATTGTTGACCTTAGTTTGTGGTATGAAGGCGGACATTGCAAGGTAATAGTAGCTCATAAAGAAATAAGTGTGCTCTACAATGTAAAGATGCTTATGGATGAAATAAAGGCACAAGGGTTGTTGAGAAAAAAATGAAAATGAAAAAAGAAAAAAAAGAAAAGAAAAGAAGCCAATATAAACAAATTCCAATGAATTTGGCTAGAAAAGAAAAAAAAAATGAAGTGAAGGAAGAGTTAGGTTGAAAATCTTATGGGTTACTATTGTCTTGCATGGGACATCCTTGGTAAGATGTTGGAAGGTTGACAATTAAGTATGTGTTTTCTTCGTAACTATAGCCTATGTTTTATCTTTTGTTTATCTCACCTAGTCCTGAGTCCCATTATAACCCTTGACGAAGACCTTTTGATCTGTATGTTGGATTCATTTGAGTGATAGTAATGTGATATATTTGCAAGCTTATGGTAAGAACATTCTATGTGGTGAATTTGAGTGATTATATGTCTTTTAAACACTTTTGAGTATATGAGAGAATTACTTGAGAGGTGGGTGTCATTCTTGCTTGTTGTTTGAGTTTGGAGAAATATGAGGAATTTGGTATAGTCATTGCAAATGCATGGTACTATAAAAATTTTTCTATGTGGATTGTAATTCTTGCTTGGTTGTATATTGCATATTGATGATCCGTATGTTTGCTTGTTTGTTTCTTTTTCTTGTTGAGTGTTGAGTCATGCTTGGGGACAAACATAGTTTAGGTGTGGGGGATTTGATGAGCTTGCAATTAATGGTTAGATTTCATGCGAATCTAAGGTAAATGAGATGGATTGTATGGTCTAATGGACTGTTTTTGGCATACAGGAAAGGCGGGTTTGGTTGGAGCAAAATAGGCATTTTTGGAGGAAGTTGAAAGTTGAGAAGAAGGATATCAAGTTGGGTTGGATTGAAGAAATTGTGAAGGGATACAAATATCAAAGTGGGCTTTCTATTTAAGACCCATTATTTTAATTGACACTATTTAATTACGGGTAGTGTTATATCGCGCTCCCATTTTTGTTACTGGACGCCCCCATTTTTTTTTTAAAAAAAACCCTTTATTTTGTTAAGTATCGCCCCATTAATTCTTATTTTTTGCCCCCTTAATGTTTATCTTCCGCTCCTCCTATTATTACCTAATTGCTCTTAATTAATTTACGAAAAATTTTATAAGTCTCTTTTTAATCTATAAAAAATTTATAAAAATTATGATTAAAGTAGCATAGATGAGCGAAATTATAAATAATTTTTTTTTCTATTTTTAGTAAATTGATTAAGGGTATTTAGGAAATTTAATATATTGTTATATTTAAATATTATGGTTGGTATTTCTTAATTTGTCAGGGATAATTTAGGTATAAAAGGGGTGCAAAATAATAATTAGGAAATAGGCCTTCACATGGAATTTTTGACCAAATTAATTCCCAAAATAAATTTGTGGACAAAAAAATTAAAAAATGGGAAGGTGTAGCCTAAAAGAGGCCTTTCGATTTTGAAAATCCGAAATATCAATAACCCTAATCAACAAAGAAAGTTCACCACGTCTCAGAACAAAATGCACCATGTCAAAAACAACTAGGACCATGTCCAGAAACGTCTACATCCATGCATGTGAATTTAAGCTATTTTTTTCACAAAAACAGTCCACCGCGTCTCAGAACAACAAGAACCACGTCAAAAAAAACTAGCACCACTTCCAGAAACGTCTACATCCATTCATTTGAATTTAAACTGATTTTTTCAATAAAGACAGTCCACCACGTCAAAAAAAACTAGCACCACGTCCAGAAACGTCTACATCGATTCATTTGAATTTAAACTGATTTTTTCAACAAAGAAAGTTCACCACGTCTCAGAACAAAATGCACCATGTCAAAAACAACTAGGACCACGTCCAGAAACGTCTACATCCATGCATGTGAATTTAATCTATTTTTTTCATAAAGACAGTCAACCACGTCTCAGAACAATAAGAACCACGTCAAAAAAAACTAGCACCACGTCCAGAATGTCTACATCCATTCATTTGAATTTAAACTGATTTTTTGAATCAAGACAGTCCACCACGTATCAGAACAATGTGCACCACGTCAGAAATCCGAATTAGCGCATGGATTGAACTACTGCTCTTGAGCAGTAGCTAAAATCCTATTTCGGATTTTCAAAATCCGAAACCGGATTGAGCTACTGTTCTTGGGCAGTAGCTAAAATCATGTTTCGGATTTTCAAAATCCGAATCAAGATTTGTTTTTTTTCTTTTAAAAAATATTTAATTCGGATTTCACAATCCAAATTATTTAATTAATTCGGATTTGTGAAATCCGAATTAAGGTAATTCAGATAACGAAAATTTTATCTGAATTAAATTTAATTTGGATTTTGAATATCCGAATTCAATTATAATCCAAATTAAAAAAAAAATTTGTATTACGAGACTCTTCACCTAAACGAACTACAACACACAATTCTACCTATTAATATACCAAACCATCAATAACTCATCCAAACACCAATAGGAGTTTCAAAATCACAATTCTACATATTACATAAAACTAAAAAATAATAATTCAACAAAACATCAAAAGATACATCAAATAATGTCATCAGCGTCATGTAGTCTACCAAGCCTTGTTCGATCTGCTCTGGGATGCGAGATGGGACACATTCTGGTTCCATGTGATCTACTTCCACACCTCGTGCATTCACCTCGAAGTTGTCTTCCACGGCGATCAATTTGCATTGTGAATCTCCGCTTATGTCTCCTTCCAGGCGGTGCATTGTGATCGATGAGCATTTTATAGTCGATATTCAACTTTCAGTCAATGTCTCTTTGCCAACATTCCCTCAGCGGGATTGGGACGAAATTGCCATGCCCGAATTGCCTCTTCCAGTTTCGAGTCGTAAGAAAGTCGTCCACTAGATTGGATGGATTACCACCAAGAGACCGACACACCGCCAAGGCATGTGAGCACGGAAACTTATAGGTTTGCCACTTCTGGCAAGTACATGTGCGCGACTGATAATCAACGGCGTGTATGTTTCCTCCTTTGCCATCGTAACTCACAAATGTACTAACCCTGAAGATTTTATTCGTCCAGTTATAAGGTTCAACATGATGGCCTCCAGCTCGTATCTCGTAATCCTTGAATATTTCCCATAAAAGAGGAGGAAATTGGGTGTTGCATTTACTAGAATTTTTATTTTTCTGGCAGAATATTTCTTTAGTTTTCTGGAATGCCGACTCAATGATTGCTAGAATAGGTAGAGCGCGTACGTCTTTCAGCGCACTGTTGTAACTTTCTGACATATTCGTCGTTAGGTTACCCCAGTGATGGAATCCATCTTGTGCAAGACTCCATTTATCAGCATCGATATCCTGCAAATATCGAAAGGTGTCCTGACTATATTCATACAACTCCGCACCTACTCTATCAACCTTCTGAGGTTGACAGTATAAGCCCATTTCCCAACACAGACTATTCAATGTATTGCCGTGACAATGCGTCAGTAGATTGCTTCGAACGTGTCTCAGACAAAATCTATGGTGACCTGTAACACCTTTTTCCCATTCCTCCAAGTCTCTAAATGTGGCGAGCAACCCTGCATTTCGATCTGATAGCACACACGTCGCACACTGAGCAAAGACATGACGAATGGGGTTTCTAATGAAAAAACTCCAACTCTCAGTGGATTTCTCATCAACTAATGCATACGCCAGTGGAAGAAGTTGACGTGCTGCGGTAACTGTAATGGCAACAAGCAACTTCCCCTTATATCCACCCCACAAATGTGTACCGTCTATACTAACCATAGGTGGACAAAATCTCCCAAACGTACGTCGGGCTGGAATTCCTCTCAGATTTGGACAATGCACGCTCCCCTCCCTGGAATTCCCATTCTACAATCGTCCCTGGATTCTATGATTTCAATGCTTCAACAAATCTACATAAATAAACCATTAACACAATCATCAAAATTTAACAATAAACTTACCTCGGTAACTCGACAAAAATAAACCATTAACAAATCATCCCTTGATATTCTAAGATTAACGCATACAGTCTGATCCGAATTCGGACGGTTATCAAAATCAAACGTAGATGTCCAATAGAAATTAAAAATATACGGACCATTAAATGTCATTATACCTGTCAATCATAAAAATTTCATTATATGAATGAATTGTCCATTTTCACCACCAAAATTTTTTTTAATCAAATTTATAAACCACAATTCATTAAACAACCCACAACATTATAAACAATCCACAACATTACGATTTTAATTATAATTTCATTACCACTTACGACTAATCATAATTAAAATAGTAATTAGAATAATTACCGTTGATTACAACTTAAAAATTCTACAAAACTTACCCACATATTAGTCATATACTACTAATAAATGTATTTTCAAACCACATTTCATCCAATACGTACACCACTACTCAAAATATCATCTAATCATATTAAAATCGTAATTAGAGTAATTACACTACTAATGCATGACTAATACTTAAAAATTCCACAAAACTTACACAAATCTTAGTCCTATACTACTAATACGTGTATTTCCCAACCACATTTCATCAACTACATACACCACTACTCAAGATATCATCTAATCTCATTACAATTAATCTAATTACATGAAAATCTAATGTTTTATGAAATATCAACAATAAAACACTAAAATCTTGACTTACCTTATTACGATATCACAACGTGACGTAGATCTTCAGAATAATTTAGGCGGAATCTAAATTTTGTAGGTGAACAGTGTTTGGCAGCTACAAAGAGAATATGCAACTGGAAGAAGAGGAGAAGAATGCTGCAGAAAATGCTAGGGTTTGTGTTTATATAGTTAAACTGAATTCGGATTTTGAAAATCCCAAATTAGCTAAATTTGGATGAAGCTGGATGTGGGGCTAGTTGTTTTGAATGTATCGAGACGTGGTAGACTATGTTCTGTGAAAAATTCAGCTAAAATTCACATGTTTGGATGTATACGTATTTCTAGTTATTTTTGGACGTGGTGCTAGTTGTTCTGAGACGTGGTGGAATGTCTTTGTGAAAAAATAAGTTTAAATTCACATGTCTAATTGTAGACGTTTTTTGACGTGATGCTAGTTATCCTGAGACGTGGTAGATTGTCTTTGTGAAAAAAAAAAACAGTTTAAAATCACATGCAAGGATGTAGACGTTTCTGAACGGGGTGCCAGTTGTTCTGAGACGAGTTGAGATGTTTTGTGAAAAAAAATAAGTTTAAATTCACATGTCTAATTGTAGGTATTTTTTGACGTGGTGCTAGTTATTTGAGACGTGATTATAGTTGTTCTGAGAGGTGGTAGACTGTCTTTGTAAAACAAAATCAGTTAAAATTCACATGAATGGATGTAGACATTTTTGGACGTGGTGCTAGTTGTTCTGAGACGAGTTGAGATGTTGTATGGCCATTTTATTTATTTTATCTTAGTACAACACCTACTTACAAGATCATGAATATTTCTAAGAGTTATATTGTCATTTTAATTGTTTTATCTTCACAAAACTCTTAGATCAGAGATCATGAACATTTCTAAGAGTTGAATGGTCATTTTATTTGTTTTATCTCATTACAACTCTTAGATATGAGATCATGATCATTTCTAAGTATTGTATAGCCGTTTTATTTGTTTTATCTTATCAAAACCCTTAGATAATAGATTATGTGTATTTCGGTCTACCTCAGACGTTTTTGGACGTGGTGCTAGTTGTTCTGAGATGAGGTGGGATGTTTTGTGAAAAAATCAGTTTAAATTCACATGTCTGGATGTAGACGTTTCTGGACGTGGTGCTAGTTTTTTTTTTACGTGGGGCTGGTTTTTTTTGACTTGGTGCTAGTTGTTCTGAGACGTGGTGGGATGTCTTTGAGAAAAAAATCTGTTTAAATTCACATGCATGGATATAGACGTTTTTGGGCGTGGTGCTAGTTGTTTTTTGACGTGGTGCTAGTTATTCTGGATGTAGACATTTTTGGACGTGGTGCTAGTTGTTATGAGACGTGGTGGAATCAGCCAAGACGTGGTGGAATCAGCAATACGGATTTTAAAATCCGAAATTAATACTGATTCAGATTTTCAAAATCCGATTTGTCCCGCAATTTTTTTAATACTTTCTGTCGTTAAAATTAACAAATTAAATTATAAATTTTTTTCATAAATCGGATTTCTAAAATCCAAAATCTTTTTGGATTAAGAAATCGGATTTGTGAAATCCGAATCTCAAATTAATTAAGAGACTCGGATTTCACAAATCCAGGAGGTCTAAAAATGGTCAACACATTTCAAATTCTAAATATTTTCGTTCACATCCCTAAATTTTGTATTAATTTGGTATGGGCCCCTTCACATGTCGAAAACCAATTAGGAAATTTAGAATTATTTCTATGGTGGGCCGCCGGTTTAAGGTAGTATATATAGGACTTAATTTACCTCGCAAGGATGTCTTTGGCCAGAAGATTTGCGGGACGTAGCTTTGTTCAGTTTGTGCGGCTACTACTAGTATTAGTACTTTTCTTTATTTTTTCTTTTAATTAATGAAGTACTATTTTTATATTATGGTTTGTTTTTTAATTATGTGTAACTAATTCATTAATCTAGTTAAAGGAATTTAATCTCGATGTCGATTAAATTGTGAGATCTAATTGTGTTTTAATACCAGTTAATTTATAATTATTTATTTATTCTCTCAATTTGTAATGTGGACTATTTGACATTAGTTGAATCGTTGGTAGCATTCAGGTTTTCCAAGGTAGTCTAATTTGCTTGAATACACGAGGTTCGGTATTCTTAAGAGTTTCAATTCAATTAATCACGTAGTACGTAGGTTAGTTGTTTTGAAGAGAATAAATAATCAAATTGCAATTGAACAATGTTTGCTTAGTTGTTATTTGAATTGGGTTCTTGACTATCAAAATATGGTTCGTAGGAGGTTCCATGACTGATTATTTGATTATAGATGCAACTAACGGAGGTTCCATAGTTGCTAGTGCTAAATTAATATGATTGAATTGTTAGAAGGTTCCAACAATGATAACCAATATAGTCATAACTTAATTGGGTAAATTCTTACATCGAAGATCAATTTATGGCATTGAGGTGGAAATAATTCCTTTGACTAGAGCTTTATTCCTATATTTGATTCCATCAATTTATTTTTCTTCTTTCATTTATTTTAATTGAATTTTTATAATTAGTCATAATTTAAAAACCTCCAATTTTTGGTTACTTGTTTTTTACTAAATTAATTTCATTTTGGTGTTCCCTGTGGAGACGATCCTACTCATTACTGTGATACGAAAAATCTTTTAGAGTATGTTTTTATTTTTGATTGGTTTGACACCCATCAATTGGTTAAAGTTATGATATATAAATAAGGCTCGTGACTGAGACAGTTTTGGACACACTGTCGATTTTAAGTCATCGTGTGTTTCTGAAATCAATTTTTCTAAACTGATTAAAATATACAAACGCGCATGGTGCGTGTTGAGCATGACCGATTAGGATTGATTTGACTTGTACTAATTTCGTAGTCAATTCGAACCTAGTATTCAGTTTCTTAATCCCTAGACAAGGACGAGCACGAGGATTGAGCATAGTGTACTTTAATTTGCCAAAGAGTGTGGTCGCTTGAGGCCTATATACTTAGTAGGTTGGGTGCGCATATTTAATTGCTTGGTGTACTTTGTGAGTGGAAAGAAAACCGTGTACCGATGCGTTATGGTGATAGTGCTCTCTGAAAGATTATCTGCCCTGGCCCGGTCCAAAACTCACTTTCATGCTACGCATTCCAGAATCAGAATCTTTGATCAGACCTAGACACTAGCACAATCGCTATTTCAATCCTTGCTTGAAATAACATTGCACGGGATCTTGGTTTGTACTCATTCGATTTATCGAGCAACAATAATTTTCTATTTAAAAGCGGAATCTTAGAAAAGTACCTCTTGAAGCGTGTTAACTCAGGTGATCGCTTGTATGACTCAAGACTATAATTACACGTTGTGTGGGCAACGATCTAGCAACCAATTGATCAGCAATCAACACAACTAGGTTGTCAGGAAAAATTCAGCAGCTCTTCGTCGCTGGAAAAATCCCACCGCCACCGCCGGTAGCCTCTTGCCATCGCCGCCTATAGGAGTTGAACACCGGCCGCCACCTAGGGACAAGAATCAGCCGCCCGAAATTATGCTAGAGGGAGAAAAATATTTTCTCTCTCTAGTTTTCTTGTCTTGAAAACTTATGAGTTGTGTGTTATGTAATTGCTAATCCCTTGTCTATATATAGAGTTACAAGAGAGACCCCAAGTTGGTTTAGGATTGGCCTTTCTAATGGGTTTAGGTAATTAATTAGTTTCCAAATCTAATTAGGTAACTAATCTAATAGGATAATCCAAATCCAATTAGATAACTAATCTAATAGGATAATCCAAATCCAATTAGATTTCATAATCTCTAGGATTTCCTAATTCTAATTTAAACTTAAGACTTAATTAATTAATTAAACAATTCTACTTTGTTAATTACTTAATTAACCCTTAGGAATAATTAATTAATTAATTAATTCTACTTATTCAATTAACCCATTACAGAATTAACCGTACCGCTAACGGATTAATTTTGGCACTACCATCCTACACCAGAATTGCTTCCGAAAAAACTAAATTAATTTATTCTTAATCTCCCCACATCAAAGATATAGTGCTCGTTAATTTATTAATTTACTGATAAATTAATTAATTAACTTCTTTAATTTCGAGACTAGTATCACTCGACTGTTGGAGTAGAATACATAAGCTATGCTTGTATTGTACAGTTTCCCAGATTAATATATCGATTCGTGTTTCAGTTGTTGGTGAATGTGCCCTAATGAGGGCTATTTATGTAAATATACTTTGAGGTATTTATGTAAATAAGACATTTGTCGCTTGATTGATTGTTTATCAAATGAGTTAATTTCATGATAGTAATATCCTTGTGCATATTTAAATTCATGAAATCGATCCGCCAAAAGAAACACTCCATGGACTAATTAGATCATGAGTGATTCTTTTGAGTAGTACTGGTACTATGATCCTTAGACCAGAAATCACTACATAGTCTTAAGTGAATCATGGTGTGCTTTGACATACGCCTAACGGGGCCGTAATAGGTTGCCAAGTACAGGTATGATTGGGTACACTATGAGACACGCTAAGGTATGTAGGTGAAGTGATGGGACTACAAATCTCTCTTAAGTGAGAGATGATATCTTGGCCACTTGATAGTGAACTGAAAAGTGCATGGCCATGCCCAAGGAATGATAAGGATATCATTTGCTTGATGGATTCAGTGTCACTAAGAGATCAAGTAAACGTTTAGCTATATAAGGATGATGGTTCCATGCCTTATGCTAAACGGGATATCGTTGTAGAGGATCGTACGTAGTTTGCTCGGAAAGGTTGTGTTGAATCTCTATTCGACCTTCCATTCTGAATTGGGTAGTCATTATGTCTTGCTAGAGACCACTAATGACTTATGGATTAATCAATGAGATTGAGTTATCCGTTGCCAATTTGGAATGGGCCTACAGGATCGCACATAAGAAAGTTCGATGATGCAGAATAAGTATTCTTGCCTACAATAAGTATAATTATTATACTTAAATAAATAAGATTTAATTAAATGGTTTAATTAAATATTATTGGAAAGTTCTGTGGTATTAATTAATAGTTAATTAATTACCTAGGAACAATTGGGATGGGTTGATAAATCAAGGGACTTAATTGCAATTGAAGTTCTTACCCCATCAGCCTGATCCATGGGTCATGGGTTGATCCATGGGCTTGGTGTATAACCCAAATTATTAAGGTATTATTTAAGGCTGATTTGGAATTAGTAAATATTATTTAAATACTGATTTGGAATCAGTTAAATAATATTTGGTAATAATACTGATTTGGAATATTACTAAAATCAGTTAAGTTATAATTGGATAATTACAATACTGATTTTGGAAATTAATTCTCTACAAATATCCTAGGGATATAATTGTAGGAAAAGGATTTTTGGAATTATTCTCATCAGACAAAAATACATAGGATTTCCCAAATTCTCCGGGTAGGCAAGATTGGCTAGCACCAACCTGCGAAGGCTTTCGTGCTTGAGAGTAGAGGATCCTTCGAGGAAGGATTTTGGAGACAACAAAACACCATCTTCTCAGAGGAGCCAGGCGACATGCGCAACCGATTACGCTTCAAAGGTAAGACCCGATCCTTAGTGTTTAGGATTCCGCTGTTTAATTGGATTAAACACCTAAACAAAATCCAACATCAATCATATCTTGTTGTGCATTAATCGTCCATTTATATTATGTAAGTAGATGATGAGGTGTCTGGTGTGACACAGTAGATCTCATCATTAGTTTAAAGACATAATATATAAATGAGGTTCGTAACCGAGACAGCTTTGGATAAACTGTCGGTTTAGGTTATTATGTAATTTGGATAATTAGTTTGTCTAAACTAATTGAATCATATAGATATGCCCGGGGCATATTGAACTTGACCTTTAAGAATGATTTGTCTTGTACTGATTTAATAGACAAATCGATCCTTGTATTCTATCTCTAAATCCCTAGACTCGAGCGGGCATGAGGATTAGATATAGTGTACTTTGATCTGCCAATGGGTGAGGTCAAATGTGACCAATAGTCTTGGTAGGTTGGGTACGCGTGTTTAGTTACTTGGTGTGCTGCTGCTTGTCGAAAGAAAACTATATACCGGTGAATCCGGGGTGATGGTGCTCCCGAGATGAGCTCGAAATGTTTACTATACTAAACCCGGTCGGTGGACTTATGTCCGATATAGTACAAAGGTCGAGTGGTACTAGTCTCGGAATTAAAGAAGTTAATTAATTAATTTATCAGTAAATTAATTTTAATTAACGAGCACTATATCTTTGATGTGGGGAGATTAATGAATATAATTTAATTAAGTTATTCCAGAAGCAATTCTGGTGTAGGGTGGTAGTGCCAAAATTAATCCGTTAGTGGTACGATTAATTTTGTAATGGGTTAATTGAATAGGTAGATTTAATTAATTAATTGGTTAATTATTCCTAAGGGTTAATTCAGTAATTAACAAAGTGAAATTATTTAATTAATTAATTAAATCTTAAGTTTCAATTGGAATTAGGAAATCCTAGAGATTAGGAAATCTAGTAGGATTTGGTTTATCCTATCAGATTGGTTGCCTAATTGGATTTGGAAACTAATTCATTACCTAAACCCATCAGGAAGACCAATCATAAACTAATTTGGGGTCTCTCTTGTAACTCTATATATAGACAAGGGATCAGCCATTCAAGAATAACAATTCACAAGATTCAGAACTCAAGAATCTAGAGAGAGAAAATGTTTCTCTCTCCAAGTCGGATTTTCAAGAAAGTGTGCGGCTGGTTTTTTAGTTTTTAGTGGCCAAAATTTTGGCCTTGGTTTATACCAACTGCGCGTAGCTTTCTCTCTCTTCGGGTGGTGCGTTTATAGTACGTGCCAGGTGCTACGGTGCTAGAACTTTCTAGCAGGTGGATTGTGGTGATTGGTTGATCAATTGGCTTCTAGTTCGTTGCCCACACAACATGAAGTCATAGTCTTCAGGCATACAAGAGAATCACCAGGTGCACGCTTCAAAGGTATTTTTCTAAGGTTCCGCTTTAATTAGAATTTTTTTTTTTTGTTGCGTGGTAAATCGAGCAAGTGCAAACCCAAATCCTATGTGGCAAAATTTCTTTCATCGACCTTTTTACTATACTCATAAGTCCACCGGCCGGGTTTAGTATAATAAACATTACGAGCTCATCTTGGAAGCACCATCACCCTGGACGCACCGGTACATAGTTTCCTTTCGACAAGCAGCAGCACACCAAGTAATTAAACACGCGCACCCAACCCACCGAAACTATTGGCCACAATTGACCTCACCCATTGGCAGATCGAAGTACACTATGTCTAATCCTCATGCCCAATCAAGTCTAGAGATTAAGAGATAGAATACCAAGAACGATTTGTATATTAAATCAGTACAAGACAAATCATTCTAAATGGTCAAGTTCAATACGCCCCGGGCATATCTATATGAATCAATTAGTTTAGACAAACCAATTATCTGAATCACATAATAACCTAAACCGACAGTTTGTCCAAAACTGTCTCGATTACGAACCTCATTTATAGATTTTGTCTTTTAACCAATGATGAGATTTACTGTGTTATACCAAACACCTCATCATCTAACTACATAATATAAATGGACTTAACATGCACAACATATAAACCAAAATATTAAATTGATATATTAACTGAGAAAAAGATTAATACAAACATAGCTTTAGTATTCAAACCTAACACTCTCGAGATGAGCTCAAAAAGTTTATTATACTAAACCTGGCCGGTGAACTTATGTCCGGTATAGTAAAAGGATCGAGTGAAACTAATCTCGGATGAGAAGAAATTGATTAATTAATTTATCAGTAAATTAATAAATCGATGAGCATTAAATCTTCGACACGGGAAGATAATTGAATATTTAAATCAGTGGATCAAGAAGTGTAATTGCGGACTGGATGGTAGTTCCATAATTAATCTGTTAGTGGTACGATTAATTATGTGTTGGGTTAATTGACAGAGTAGATTTAATTAATCATTAGGTCAATTGGTTATTATAAAACACAAACCCAAGCCTACTAGGATTGGAGTGAAGTGGATTGGAGTTAATAAAACACAAACCCAATAGGAAGGCCAAACCCAAGCCCACTTAAGGTCTCTCTTGTAGTTCTATATAAGACACAAGAATCAGCCCTAGGACAGACACAACAGTCTTAATTGATAGAACACAGAAAATCTAGAGTAAGAAACCCACAGAGAGAAATTCACGAATCCCGAGGTCGAGCGACGTAACGCGATGACCAGTTTCTACGGCGGCGCATGGACTTTTCGGCTAGCGGCGCGTGAGCAGATTCCGGCGATGTGGAAACCGGTGCGGTGACGAGGGGGTTTTTCGAGGAGATTTTTCTTGAGGTGTTTTCTATCGGGGCTAATTTAGAAACATTCGGTAGATCGTTGCCCACACAATGTTTGGACGGGTTTTTGAGAATACAAGAGATTTCTTGAGTATCACGCTTCAAAGGTCAATTCTTAACTTCCGCAATTTAATTTTTAAGATATTGTATTTGTATGCATGTCAAATCGAATAAAGGTAATCCAAGATCTTGTACTATAGATTTTTGAGAAATTTCAAATCAGATTGCACGAACCAAAATCTCTCTAGATGAAATCAGAATAGTACGAACGTGCTGTTAGGTTTGGTTGAAAGTTTTCTAATCGGATTGCACAAATGAAAATTTTTTACTGGACTAGAATAACACGAAATCCTTCAATAAAGTTAGGCATTTAATAGCCAAGATAATTGCTAGGCCATTATAAGGTAAATCAGACGAATTACATCATGGATTAGTGACAGAATGCCATGGGTAAAGTGACAGAGCTTATTAAGCCTTAGACGAATTGATTAAGTTAATCCCATAGATCTAGCAACCACAAGACCAAGTACATAATTGGTAGGTAACTTACGGTTTCACAATCGAAACCTCTAAACCTTGAGGAACTGAATTTCTCCCTTTACCTCACGTATCTCATCATTTTACTTTTCTGTTGATGCTTTGTGTCCTGAATTCATTCTGCCTGATACTTGTTACTGCTTTTACCGCTTTTTAGTTACTAAAAATCAAAGAAAACAGCTATAAAATCCATCGTTCCATGTGGGATCGACACTTAAATACTGCATTTATTTTGTAGAATTTGAGTAGATATAAATTTTATTTGTGAGCACTGCGACAATGCCTCATCACTCATCAGGAAATCCATGCAACTCTATGCAAGTCAATGCAACTCAAATGCAACGGGAAAAGGCCAGAACACTCATCATTTAGCCAATATTCCAACACTGCCCAACAATCTCAGCAACGTGTGTCCCATGTTGGTTCGAGTCGGAAAAATTCATCAAGTAAAATAGGCTAACAGTAATTTAGGTTCCATAGATACTCACGGTTTTTACTTGATTTATGATGTGCGATTTTGAATATCAGTTTATTAGTAAAAAATCTATTGTTATATAATAGTTCTAGAACTTTATTGCAAGGTGTCCTCAGTACAAATGGTGAGAATACATTGGTTATATGGAGAAATACTGAGCCATTAGGGAGCCACATTGCAAGATTATTATATAAAAGTTGCTAGGGATACCTTGAAAAGTGTTCTCTAAGACTACAATATAATTTGCAGTAAAAAAACTCTCTCCAACCTTTGAATTGATCTTCATCGAATACGAGATTCTATTACATATTTTTTTTCCTTTAAAATAACAATAAATTTCAACAAAAAAAAAAAAGACTAGTTAATTCAATGAATTTAGAGACATTTTTATTTTTTATTTTCACATTGATTATATTTACTTACACAAATATCTCGACAATTTTCATTTGTTAATAAGTAGTGAATACAATATCTGATGGGTGTCAAACCAACAAATATAAAAGACCTACTCTAAAGGGTTTTAGCAGCACAGCAGTGAGTAGGATCGTCTCCTCAGGGACTATGCATTAGAACTAACCTCTTTTCTACTATCTAGTCAAGAAGCGGGGGTTTTCGAGAATTGATTAACTAATTAAACTAACTAACATAAATAAAAATAAAGAAAATAATAAAATTCCTAACGTAGTACTTAGATAATAATCTCTCATAAACTCTTTAATTTCATAGTGCTTTACAAACCAACAGTTAAAGATATTTGGATGCAAATATGCAAATCGAATCAACATGTCATCGTCTCACCAATTAGTAGGCTCAATTCAAATCCATTGAATCCACCAACCTTATTGGTCACTTCATCACATTAATTAATTCAACCTATTTATTGCTACAATCCATTGCCTTAATAGTGTTCTAGGCCTTAAAAGGTTCCACCTTTTTAACCTCTTCAACTCTAATTGGCAAATTCGTAAGCCTGTACAGATTATCCTAATTGAGATTATATTATATCAAACTTAAAAGCTCTAGGCAAATTATTTGACTATAATATAAACCAAATAGCATAAATCACAATAAATATCCAAAAATATTTAACACATAATCATACTATGAAATTAAATAATTTATGAGTTCATCCAATCCAAGTACTATCAAACCTAATTAAAATACATAATTGAAATTAAAAGAAAGAAAAGAAAACTTAGCCAAAAACCCCATTCTAACAAAGTGGCCGCCTTCCTGGGTAAAAACTCAAACTAAAACTAACCTACGTTTACTACTATATATATACTAACTCCTAATAAGGAGGCCCACAATTAAATATATATATATATATATAACTAATTCCTAATAAATTTGAAAACCAATTAAAATAATACTAATTGTAAAATCCAATCTAACTTTGAGTCTAAATATAAAGCCCAATTAAATAATTATTTTTCTTCACAAATAGTTCTCCTGGCCAGCCCAATTTGATATTTCTTTAATCTGCTCAAACTCTCGACTTCCTTCAAAAATATGGCCAAATTGCGTATTTAGCTCTACCGAAATCCATCTTCTCCTGCATTACAAATAACGCGCAATTAAGCCATAAACTTTATAAAACTGACCTCCAATTTAAATAAAATAACGCGTTAATTCTAGACTTATCAATATCTCACTAAGATATCATTTAAAATTTTTTTTGAAGAGTTAGTTTATAAAAGAGAATGGCGAGAGTAATTTTAAGATAAATAATTGTTAAGAGTCGAACATTTTTACTCATAAAGTATTTTTATAACGTTTTGTCGACATTTTTCTTCATATCGCCAAAAAAAAAAAAAAAAAAGAATTTTCTTCATATGAGAATGTAATTAAAATATTTTCAATCATGCTAAAAATCTTATAACATATTTAAAAGAGATAGCCTAATTGTAGGGACTTTTCACTTATGATTAGAGAGGTTTTGAATTCGAGTCATTGTAGGAATGTGAGTATTAGATAGTCATATCATTTAAACTTTAAAGACCACAATGACAAGATATTTAAAAAATAATTTGCTAATTAAATTTTTTGAAATTAGAGGTAATTTATCAATTAATTTTATATTTAACTCTAGTAATTTATTAAATAGAAAACCCTGCATTGTAGGGTATCATATTATTTTGATAATTATATTTTTCTTGTAGTATTTTAGTATTATTTCTACTTAAAAATGGATATAATATATTAAAATATTATAAAATTTATCATTTTTATTCAAATAACATATTCATAGCTCATCAAATAGATGCAATGTGCATGAGCAATTGGTATAAAGTGGTCTCATACGGCGCTTACAAAAAAATTTTCTTTTCCTTCTTAGACGCAGAGCGTGTTGTTGTTGTTTTTTCGTAAATTATAACATACTCCTAGGAGTAAAGTGAGAGTTTTACTCCCACCCAGTTTTTTGCTAAAAAACCGGGTTAATGAAGGCAAAACCGAAATTTAACCGTGTTGTTTATGTTGCTTTCTTCCTTCAGGCGCATTTATTGCGTATTTAATGCTGCTGAATGGAAAGAATGGTTCACTCGCGTTCAACAAGTCGGGAAGGTCGTCACCGACGTTCGACAAGACGAGAGCATCCTTGAAATGTTGATTTTTTGGTCCATTTTGTTTCCCAGCAGACAAAAAATGATGACGGCCGATGATTTTGAATTTCAAATTTGGTATATGTCATAATGTTTGTCTTGAGAGTTTTGCGAATTTTGATATTCTGATCATTGTGGTATCCATTTGTGGCAGTTTTAAAGGATGATAGTTTATAGAAACTCGCCTTTTGTGTTTATGTAAACTCGACTGTGTGTTTATGTAAACTTGAATGTGTGTTGAAGTGCACTATAATGTTATGTAAACTCAAATGCGTGCTTATGTAAACTCGACTGTGTGCTTATGTAAACTAGCATGTGTGCTTATGTAAACTTGACTGTGTGCTTATGTAAACTCGACTATGTGCGATTATGTAAACTCGACTGTGTGTGCTTATGTAAATTCGACTGTGTGCGCTTATGTAAACTCGACTGTGTGCAAGTATGTAAACTCGACTGTGTGTGCTTATGTAAACTTGACTGTGTGTGCTTATGTAAACTCGACTGTGTGCTTATGTAAGCTGGCATTGTGTTTGTGTAAATGGGCATTTAATGCACATTAAATGCTCCTAAAGTGATAGAATGGTTCTCGCGCGTTCGACAAGCCGGGAGACGTTTTCACCTTCGTTGGACAAGACGGGAGCATCCTTCAAAGTTTTATTTTTTGGTCCATTTTGTTGCCCAACGGACAAATAATGATGACGGGGGGTGATTATCGAGATTCAAATTTGGTATATATCATCATGTTCATCTTGATAGTGTTGTAAATTTTGAAATTCCGATCAGGCTGTCTTAAGGGCACGATAGTTTATGTAAACTCGCCTTTTGTGCTTTTGTAAACTCGACTATGGGGAAAATAGCTGATTTCATTGAAGGTGGTTTAGGTGTTTGTAAAAGTGCCGGTTATCGTTCTAACGTGCAAGTAATATGTTGTGGTAGGTTATTGTTTATCGTATATTTTTTCATCTTTAATTAATATAGATTTGATGCAAACTTCCACTTTTCTTTATTCGTTTCAGATTCGGAACCAGTGGATGATGAAACAATGCCTTCTCTTGTCGATAGAACATCCGAGAGTGAGGAGAAAGCTTATGAACTTTATAATTCATATGCTTGGGATTTTGGTTTTGGTGTTCGTTTAGATAAAGATAGAAAGAGAAGTGACGGAATGAGATATTGGAGGAAAATTGTTTGCTGTAAATATGGTAAGAAGAAGGAGAATTTTAAGATAGACCAAATATTTACCAAGCTTGATAGTCGTTCTGATTGTTTGGCTTGTATTGAAATTAAAATGAGACCGGAAGATGGTTTATGGGTCGTGACAAAGCATGTTCGAAAGTATAATCACGTTATGTGCCCGGAAAATGAAAGACATTTGTTATGTTCACACAGGAAGCTGTCCAGACCATCTATTAATTTTTTCCATGCAATGAAATCTGCGAGAATATCTGTTCGTGATAGTTACAAGCTCCTTTATAAAGATGTTAGTTTTGTTCGTGTAAAATGCTTTTATTTGCATACAACGATCGTACTGTTATGTTTGTGTAAAGTGATAGCATGTTTATGTAAACTACAAGTTTACATAATCATACTACCACTTTATGTAAACTACAAGTTTACATAAGCGTTTTTGTAAAATATCAGTTTACATAAACGTTCATGTAAACTGGTAGTTTGCATCAACATTTATGTAAAGTACAAGTTTACATAAATGTTTATGTAAACTACAAGTTTTCATAAATAGAATATATCAGTACTGATATAACTTGTGTAAAGTACCATTTTGTTTATGTAAACTGCCAAGTTATATACGATAAAGAATTATGATGCTATGTAGGCTGGAGGTCGATCAAACATTGGTTTTACACAAAGGGATGTATACAACGAGCTGGAAACGGAAAAAAGAAAATACATTGATGGCAGTGATTCCAATGCTTTGAATGAGATATTGAAATACAGGGCTGCTGTCGAAGAAGGTTTTTTCTTTGATTTTGAATTGGACAATGAGTCTTGTCTAAAAAATATTTTTTGGAGAGATGGTCAAATGAAGAGTGATTACAAGTTGTTTGGTGATTTTTTGATCCATGACACCACGTATTGTACAAATAAATATGATTTGATATGTGGTCCATTTATCGGATTGGACAACCACAGGAAGAATGTGATGTTTGGAATTGGTTTTATGAAGGACGAGAGAGTTGAATCATTTGTTTGGTTATTTTCTACATTCTTGAGGTCGATGGACAACAAACATTCGATAACTGTAATGAGTGATCAATCAGCATCCATGGGAAGGGCGGTTCAAGAGATATTTCCTGATTCACGGCATCGTCTTTGCATTTGGCATATCATAAAAAACTCTGAGAGCAAAATTGGTTTTCTCAGACAGCAGGCAGGTTTTCATGAGTTGTTTTATAGATTGCTCGCCAAAGTGGACACCGTTGACGAATTTAATTACCTCTGGAAGAGGTAAGTGATTGGACTTGTTCATTTTTTACATAAACGACTGTTGTAAACTGTCAGTTTACAAAAATGTATGTGTCAACTGTTAGTTTACATAAATATTGAGTTTACATAAACTGTCAGTTTACATAAGTTGACATAATCTTACAACATGTGTTTTCAGGATGGAACAAAAATATGGATGCGCAGACAATGAGTGGTTGATAAAAACTTACGAATCAAGGGAGAAGTGGTGTCCTGCATTCAGCAAGGATTATTTTTCTGGTGGAACATTATCTTCCCAGAGGAGGGAGAGTACAAATCACTCTATTTCTCGAAGATTGTCCAAAACTTCAACATTATGTGATTTTTACCATCAATTTGTTGATGTTGTTCTGGATTGGCGATATCAAGCTGCTTGTGAAGACCATAGGTGCTTCTATGGGAAGGTTGACGTGCCTGTTAAACAATGTCTAAAGTTGAGGCATGCCTATGAAGTGTACACACTTGAGATGTACACATATTTTGAGATGCAATACCTTAACATGCTGGAATTGAAGATGGAGCAGAAGTCCCAATCAAATGGTTTATATGTGTTTGAAGTTTGGATTCCAAAAGAAGATGAGGATGATCCCATATTCCGGCACATTGTCATTTACGATGACAATGATTATTCTGTCAATTGTTCATGCAAGAAGTTTTCTGAAGTTGGGATTCTATGTTCTCATTGCCTCCGTATCCTTTTTCAGAACAATTTTACGGTATTCTCTATATGCATGTGTCAATTATGTAAACTAGTTAAAACTGATATAAAACAACATAACTAATCTGGTTTTCCTTTTTTTTTTTTTTTTTTTTTTTTGCCCTTTTTGCAGAAAATTCCACAAATGTATATCCTTGATAGGTGGACAAAAGCTGCTTCAGTTTCCCGTTGTGAAAAGTCTAGTGTTTCAGAAGTGTCGATGTGTTCGACGTGAATTTTTTCACCATCTTTGTGGATGGCAGATGCTAGTAGAAGGTATTTCGATTTAATTAGATTATCGCATACTAGTGAGATTGGTCGCAGTATTTTGGACGAGTACTATGTGAAAGCCAAAGATGAACTTGCTGCCCAAGCTGATATTTTTTATGAGAATTTTGAATTGCCTTCGTCGAAGAAGATTAGAGACCCCACTTCTAGGAGGGCAAAAGGTATGCGGAATGTTCGTTTTAAAAGTACAGTTGAGAGGAGAGTGCACAAAGCTAGATTGAAACATCAAAGGAAAAAGAAGGATTAAAAGTAACTTAGATGTAAAATCATGATTGTTGGTGTAAAGTGTTGTCTTCCTGTTTTATAATGATGTTGTAAACTTAATGTTGTGATCTAGTAATGTAAACTTGAAGTTCTGGTCTCCTTATGTAAACTGAGGGTTTTGATCTCGTAATATAAACTTAAAGTTATGGTCTCCTAATGTAAACTGACAGTTCTGATATCCTTATATAAACAGTTTACATAAACAAGCAAATCAGCACTTTACATAAGTTACGAGTAGTTTATATAAGCAGATCAGACGATGATTTTACCTGAATTATGAGCATTCCAGTATTCGAAAGAACTATTTACAACCAAAAAAGGGTCTTCACATGAGAAAACAGTTTACATAAACAAGGAAAACAGCACTTTGCATAAGATACCAGTAGTTTACATAAGAAGATCAGACGATGATTTTACCTGAATTATGAGCATTCTAATATTAAAAAGAAATATTTACAACCAAAAAAGGGTCTTCACATGAGAAAACAGTTTACATAAACAAGGAAAACAACACTTTACATAAGATACCAGTAGTTTACATAAGCAGATCAGACGATGATTTTACCTGAATTATGAGCATTCTAGTATTCGAAAGAACTATTTACAACCAAAAAAGAGTCTTCACATGAGCAAACAGTTTCCATAAACAAGCAAATCAGCACTTTACATAAGTTACCAGTAGTTTACATAAGCATATCAGACGATGATTTTACCTGAATTATGAGCATTCTAGTATTCGAACGAACTATTTACAACCAAAAAAGAGTCTTCACATGAGCAAACAGTTTACATAAACAAGGAAAACAACACTTTACATAAGATACTAGTAGTTTACATAAGCAGATCAGACGATGATTTTACCTGAATTATGAGCATTCTAGTATTAAAAAGAAATATTTACAACCAAAAAAGGGTCTTCACATAAGAAAACAGTTTACATAAACAAGGAAAACAACACTTTACATAATATACCAATAGTTTACATAAGCAGATCAGACGATGATTTTACCTGAATTATGAGCATTCTAGTATTCGAAAGAACTATTTACAACCAAAAAAGGGTCTTCACATGAGAAAACAGTTTACATAAACAAGCAAAACAACACTTTACATAAGTTACCAGCAGTTTACATAAGCAGATCAGACGATGATTTTACCTGAATTATGAGCATTCTAGTATTCGAAAGAACTATTTACAACCAAAAAAGGGTCTTCACATGAGAAAACAGTTGACATAAACAAGCAAAACAGCACTTTACATAAGTTACCCGTAGTTTACATAAACAACCAGTAGTTTACATAAGCAAATCAGACGATGATTTTACTAGAATTATGAGCATTCTAGTCTTACGAACACTACTCTACAACCAAAAAAAAGGACTTTACATCATAAAACAGTACTTTACACAAGCATATCAACACTTTACATAAACAACCAGCAGTTTACATAACCAGATCAGACCATGATTTTAACCCGAAATTACTGAGAAATCAATATAAGGGAGTTTACATGAGAAAACAGTACTTTACACAACGATGTACTACAAAAAACTTACTCTCTGAAACTTGTTTGTCTGATTTTTCGCCGCCGATTTCCTTGCTCGGTCTCTTTACACCAAGAATATTTACAGTCATCCCAACTGTGTTGCGTTTTGTATACAAAAACAAATAAAATACCACCATTATGAACAACATCCAGTAACCCTAAACTGCAAATATTATTTCTACATTTGTTATAAACATACATTTCATGCTGCTTTCAATTTTTTGGGCTTCTGTTTCACTCGTAACTAGCTTAACCCTAACCATTTTCTTACGGTTTGATCGATTTTTTTGCTTCCCCCACTGAAAATCTGAGTCGAATAGCCTTCCGCTGGTAGTCTTCTGTCATTCAAGTTGCTCGATTGGGCGAACGATCGTGCTATTAATGCTTACTTTCCATTAGTTTTGTTCCTTCTTTGTGTAAAGTCCGTACAACCTGAAGCCCAACAAAAATTTGAAATTTAATTTGGATGAGATCCGCGGGATTTTTTCTATTATGTAAACTGGCAGCATAGGCCTGCAACTTAGGGGAGGTTAGGCGCGTTAAAACACCGTCCATGTAAACTGGGTTTCGCCTTGTTTTTTCTTTTTTTTTTTGCTAGGAGTACTGCATTTTTGTTTACTCCTAGTAGTACTATATACCAACTGTTGTTTTTTTTAGTGCACTAGTCGCCTTTTGTTTCTTTTTCTTTTTCTCTTTAGCACACCAACTGTTTTTTTTTTTTTTTCCTTTTTTGCAATCAATATTTTTTAAATTCACAATTTCTTTTAAAAAAATTCCTACATCATATGTAATGTTTATTTTTTCATTCTTATATTTTTTTTAAACATCAAACAGTTTAATTTTTTTATTTTAAAAATCTGTATCATACCGAACATTAATTTATGTTCATATCATATAAAACATGATTTCATATTATGAGTAGTAGAATTCACTTCCAATACAACATATAGGTTCCTATATGAAAGCAAACAAAAGATTCATATCATACACAACATAGTTTCATATCAGAAAGAACATCATTCATATCATGCTTAGCAGACTTTTATATCAATACAACATAGAGATTCTTATACGAAATAAAACATAGTTTCACATCAAACATAACATGATTTCATATCAATACAACAAAGAGATTCTTATAAGAAAGTAAACAAATGGTTCATATCATACTGAACATAAATTCATATCAGACATAACTTGATTTCATATAATACATAATCGGGTTTCATATCAATACAACATACAACTTCTTATATGAAAGCAAACAAATGTTCCATATCGTACACAATATAGTTTAATATCAAACAAACTATAATTTTATATAATGCATAGTAGGGTTTCATAACAATACAACATACATGTTTTATAAAGAAAGCTAACCCTAGTTTTGTTTATTATGAAATCTTGTTTTGCTTGATATAAATTCAAACTCTGCTTTGTATGAAATCTTGTATATAATTTTTTAATATAATCTCATGTTTTAGTGAAAACCATGAAAAAACTTTTAAACCTTTTTAATTATAAAATAAATAAAATAATAATAATAAAATATATTTGATAACTTTTAAAAAATTGAAAACATTTAAAAAATGAATACTGAATTATTTAAAAAGAAAATTGGACGGAAGCAAAATAAAAAAATAAAAAGAAAAAAAAGAAGCACCTCACGAAGAAAAAAATTACCGCCTCATGGAAGCAAACAAAAAAAAAAAAAAAGAGAGAAAAGAAAAACGCAGGTGTCCCTCAAAAAAAAAAACACCCACATACTGCACACGCCTCCCTCAAAAAAGAAAAAATTTACTATTTTTAGTGAGTACAAAAATATACGCACGGAAAGTGCCTCCTTCCACACACACAAAAAAAAAAAAAAAAAAAAAACTTACTATTTTAGGGGTGGGTACAAAAATATACACCATATAATGTTCCGTGCATGAGGGCTCATATATAATAGTATAATAGTTCTTGGGGACTCTTATTTCCCACCTCCTTTTTTTATTTCGTCCCGTTCCTTTCGGACCATATTGTCCTTGTAAAAAAATAAAACAAATTTAGTCAATAAGGAGTCTTCTATAAAAGAAGACCCTCGAATAGACGAGTATTCCATAAAGATAGACTCTTCCATTGGAGAGTCTATTTCCTCCGAAGTCCCGCTTTGAAGGAAATAGACCTCATTATTGGCGGGTCTTCCAAAAAATAGATTCTCTATCGAAAGAGTCTATTTTTATGGAAGACTCACAATATAGTGAGACTAAATTCATGGAAGTGCCGCTAATGTCCGTGACTAAATTCATGGAAGTACTACCAATGCCTCGATCTATCATGGATTTAGACCTAAAACATTGTCAGTCTTCCAAAAATGGAGACTCACAATATTGTGAGACTACTCACAATATTGTGAGTTCTAAATCTTTAGAAGACTCACAATATCGTGGATCTAAATTCGTGAAAGATTCAATAAAATTACGTAATTAATAAAAAAATTTTGCAGTAAATAATGATAGCCATAATTAATTTAATTATCGCTAATTATATTTTTCTATATACCAAGAGATTACCAATCAATTATCAACCAATAATTTGTTGACTTCAATTAGTCCAATCAATTATGAACCAAGAATATTTTTGTTTGTTAAGAATTGTTAGTATTGTTCACTTGGAAAGCTAATGTGTTAGATTTAAACATTCTTTACTCATAAAAACATAATTAATTTAAAAATTATTTACTGAATTGAAATAAGTGAAGGCTTATTTTGCGCCCTTTTATACCCAAATTATCCCTGATAAATTAAAAAATATAAATCATAATATTTAAATATAAAATATAATAATATATTGAATTATCTAACTACCCTTAATTAATTTACTAAAAATACCACAAAATTAATTTATATTTCGCTCATCTATGCTACTTTAATCATAATTTTTATAAATTTTTGGTAGATTAAGAAGAGACTTATGAAATTTTTGGTCAATTGATTAAGGATAGTTAGGTAATAATAGGAGGGGCGAAAAATAAACATTAAAGGGGCCAAAAAAAGAATTAAGGGGACGATAGTTAACAAAATGAAAGTTTTTTTTTTTTTTTTGAAAAACTGGAGTGCGATATAACACTTTCCTTGAAATAATTTAGTCCAATATTTCAATAATAATACAAACATTATTTCAAACATAATTTGAACTTAAAGATTTTATTATTTTCAAGATTGAAATAATAAATAAAGACATTCTTTACTAATTAATTTAATTTTTTTTTGAGGAAAAGGAATTTTATTGAAATTACTGAAAATCGTCCAGCACTCAACTCTGGCACAGAAGGACAATCCCGTAGAAACAACGTTTCTTTTATACAAACTGTACGATCCCGTGGGCATGAACATTTTGCGTGCGTGGGATCCAATAAAAGCTATCTATCATCATAGTATCCACCAAACTTCTGCAATCTTCAATAACTGGCAAAATAAGAGATGAACTCTCCTCCATATTTCGCATTGCTAGGATGTCGTTCGACGAATCAACTTGCACTGAGAAAGCCTCAATATTAAGCCGACGACAGAACAATATAGCTTCACGCAAGGCAAGGACTTCAGCAGCATCAGGCTCCAGTATTGCCGGAAAGAAACGGCCAAAACCATGCACGAACAGGCCAGCTGCGTTTGTAACGTATACTTCAGCTGCCGCGCCTTGACGTGATTGTGAAACTGCCCCGTCAAAATAAACACAAACTCCCTCAATGTTTGTAGGCCGTACTGGTAGCGGGGTATAGCCCATAACATGCTGCAGCGGCTGAGATGCTTTGGCCGACAGGAAAGCATGCAAAATTGCAGTAGCAGAAAGCGCCACTTCGAAGGGCCGAGAGGAGACTTGTTCATGAATCTTTGTGTTTCTCGCGTGCCAAATTGAAGACAAGGTCATGACCACTCTTTCCGCGTCTTGAATTGGCAAGTCCAGCAACATATTTTGCACCTATACCTTCACATCATGAACCTCAGAAACATCCGGCATAGTGGGGATATTTTGAAGACGCCACACCTCCACAGATAAAGGGCATGAAAAAAGAAAATGTGCATGAGATGAATCAGTCTGTTCACAAAGAGGACAAACTGGAGAAACCACAATATGTCTATTTTTCCATCAAATTTTCTACAGTAGGAATAGTGCCCGTAACCAGCCTCCAACAGTGATGCAAAATTCTCAGCGGCACCCGGAGTTTCCACAATTTCTGCCAAACCTGATCCTGCACACCCGGAGTCGCTGCAGCAGAGCTAGGGGACCCAAGCATAGTTTCAATGAATACCCAAAATTATTTTGCTACCCTTTTATCCTTAATAAATTAAAAAATACCAACAATAATATTTGAATATAAAATATAATAAATTACCTAACTACCCTTAATCAATTTACTAAAAATACCCCAAAAAATTCATTTGTAGTTCCGCTCATCTATACTACTTTAATCATAATTTTTATAAATTTTTGGTAGATTAAGAAGAGACTTATAAAATTTTTGGTAAATTAATTAAGGACAGTTAGGTAATAATAGGAGGCGTAAGATAAACATTACGGGGGCGAAAAATAAAAATTAAGAAGGCGGTACTTAACAAAATGAAGGGTTTTTTTAGAAAAAGTTGGACGCTCAATAACAAAAATGGGGGCACGATATAACACTATCAAAAAAATAATGGTGAAGCTTCAATCTTCATGATACTCAAGTTAGAAGCAAAAGTCGAGCACATGTAACAAACTTACCCCTTTTTCTCTCGATTAAAACAGTGATTGGATCTTCAATGCATTTGACATTACGCAATGATTCAAAGCCACTAAGATTTAGCCCAGAGAAAAGCATCCAAAGGTCTCTCCGATGCTTTTAGAGTCGAAAAAGATAGGATTTTGAAAAAGAATTTCAGTCGACATTCCACTCATGTGATTCTTTAGATAATACTTCTCTTTGCACAGAGAGCACAAATTATTGCTGAAAAAATTAAAACTCTATACTCATCGGCCCCCAAATATTCATATTCATTCCACTTATAAACTCCAATTTACTCATATGTTTCTTCCTATAATTAGAGGAGCCCAAACTACCATTTTCCCCAATCAGAATTTTCCTTCCGAACTACAAACAATCAGAAGTACACGGTCACACACACACACACACACACACACACACACACACACACACAAAGCCCTAAGAAATTGGCTGGCAAAAACAATCCTCAGGTTTCCTCATACGTTCAAAGTGCTTGAGGTTCTCCTATAAGGCTTGCGATTGCTTGAATTTTTTTTCCTTTCCATTTTTTTTTTTTTTTTTTGTTAAATGTAAAAAAAATAACACAGCAAAAAATAAAAATTTAAGTTGAACACATATCATTTATTTATTGATGTAAGGAGATCCTACCGCTTTTCAACACCATATAATTTTTTGGATATTATACAATTTGTAATTTTATTAAGTAAAACTTAACGTTTATTACTATTATTGTTTATTTGTGATTTTATATTTTAGTCATACAAATAGTAAAAAATAAAAATTAAATTATTTTTATGAAAGAAAATATATTATTATGAGAGTGAGGAAGTCAACTAATAGTAGTACGTAATGAATAAAACATAATACTTAAAAAAAAAAGTTCTCCCTCTGTTTTCCTCGTCCTACTCCAAATCGTTTGATTGCCAACTATGACATGACGTGTGAATGGCAATTTTTTTCCTACAACTAGGTATACAAGTAGGATGGTACCCATAGTAGTTTTTGTATATAAAACATGTCATTAAATGATGTTTCTCAATTTTTCTCTCTTAAATTGAGGTCATTAATGATATTTCCTATAGTAGTTTTTATTTTTGTTTTAATTTTTACTATGTGTACAGATTTTTATAGTACACTTAGTTGTACTATATAAGTATTGTGTGTGAATATTCTCTGTTTCCTCTTTGTTTGTCTCTCTTTTTGTCTCCCTGTTTTCTGCATTAGTCCAAAGATCTAATTCCTTTCTCCCTTCGGTAAATTTTTCTTCTTAGCATTTTCTCATGTAAAGAGAGCTCTATAAAATGGCCATTGCCGCTGCCGTCATTCTTCCTATTGGCCTCCTTTTCTTCCTCTCAGGCCTCATTGTCAATTTCATTCAGGTAGATTGTGAAATCATTGTGCAATACCAATATACATTTCTGTTTGTATCGTGGCATTTATTAAGTTTTATTTATTTCTCCCCGTGTGGGTTGTGTTGGTTTTGTTTTTCTTTCTTATGGAATGTTTGATCATTCTTGAATCCATTGTGCGGATTCTTGTTTTATTGTGCTTTTCAAGAAGGGTTCGCATCAATAATGCATGTCAGCTAAAGAGGAATGCGTGAATTGAAGATTTATGAAAGAGTGAAGGGGAAATGAATGAACACATTGCAATTGGCTATCGTTTCTTGTATTTGGGTTATATTGTTATATTTTGGATTTGTGACTGTGCTTAATGCGCCATTTGAGCATACCGTATATACATTGATGGCTCCTGTCCGGCAATATTTATTTTTCGTGCATGTGGTTGCTTTCGTTGTCCAATTAATCTTAGTTTATCATGATTTAATCGGGGTAGAAGGCGATTCGGATGGAGTCGTATGATTCTGGAATGGAATCTAGTTTTCAACTCATTTGACAAGAATGAGGTACAGGTTTCAAAATTGCGCCACACCCATGAAAAAATCCCATCTTGCACATTGAAAGGACTATGGAAGACTGTTCTTTAACTGACCTGAAGAAGGGCGAGACTATTGGTGTAATGGTTGAATACTTGCTATATTCGAATAATCTGTGACACCCCCAAACTAGCTGGAGTACCCAAGGAAAAGTTGGCAGTATGAGTATAAAGTTAATGGGACTGTGATCTGGCTTGAAATTACATTCTATTAAATCAGACCTCATGTATTCAATGCCTTTGTTGGTTTTATGAAAGAGGATAGCCTCCTAAACTTAAAGAGCCTAACGTTTCAAGAATGAGCATGAGCAAGCTCTATTGATTTTGAAGCATAATGTTTAGAATATAAACAGTGTAAAAAGAGCCTCGCTAGAGAAGTGACTTGGTTTTGCCTATGAATATAAGAGTTTGTCTATTTATTTGCATGAGAAGGGATTGATACCAGGATTAGGAAATTTAGTCATCTTTTAGCTTCTCCAACAGTACTTTTTTTTTTTGGTCCGTTTGTGCATCAGTTAAATGTTCTTTTGTCCCTAAGTTTAAGGGGTATGAGGGGATGAGCATTTGCACTGACAGACTGAATGTACTTGCGCACGCTTAGATCTACCAGAGTGCTGGAAGAACTTAGTTCTTTTTTATTTGGCATTCTACATTAGAGCTACAAAATTTTCATTGAAGTTCATATGTTAGTTTCTTATTTTGGTTTGATTGGATATGTTGCAAATCAGGAAAATTGTGTAATTTGTCCACTATGTGGCAGTGCATGTATAATGCGGTGAAGGTAGTACACTATAGCATTGAGAACTAATAGAAAGATTAAGAACTTTCCCCAATAATTGATATCCATACTATTTATTTGATCAGATTTTATCTTTGATGTTTCCGGTTTTGTTTTACTGGCTTTAGGTGGATGCATTTATGCGATTTTATTTACTTGCCTAAACTTTCAGGTGGTTATTTTCATCCTTGTTCGCCCTTTGTCAAAGAATTTATTCCGAAGGATCAACAAGCAAGTAACAGAACTACTGTGGCTGGAGCTAGTATGGCTGTTCGATTGGTGGGCACACATTAAGGTGTTGAAGGCTATAAATTGTTTGTGGAATTATTTGTTGTCATATAGGGAAGAGGTCTTAACTTGGTCAATGGAATTTGTCAGTTCGACATAATAATAGATGTCGTTCTCTAATAGGATCAAAATCCTTTAAGTTCAAATATTTTACATAATTGTAGCGTTTGAGGAACGTGCACTCTGTTGGGGCTGAAAACCTACCATTTTCAGTGCAGTCGTTCAGGATGGGTTTCAAAATTCTGTCAAATTGCTCAAACCATTGCTAGAATCATCGTGTTTTATTACCACTTAAAAAATAATTCAGACTCTAACGAGCTCGCAGCATACATTTGAAATGATTTGAAATCAATCTTTTAATGGTGATGGGTATTATTCACCTGTCTGCAGCAATTGGTTCACTTTTGTTGTACCTAGTAAGTGCCACCATATGCCTTTTATCCAGCATTAATAATACTGTGTTCTAAAGCAAGTAATGGTTACTAGTGATTACCATATCTTGGTGTGGCCTATATTCTGTACTTGATGATCTGTTCTCCTCCCCACCTTAGGTCTTTATTTGTCTTGATGGTTGTTAGACTAATTAGTGGGTTAAAAGCAAATAATATTATAAAACTTTAGAATTTTTGAAGATGATCCAATTTGAGAACTTTACAACATGCGTTGGTTATAGTGTTACAATCTCTAGTACACAAAACTTTGCAGTACCATCTAAGTAGATGATTTATCTCTTAGCTATAGAGGGATGACTATAGCAGATATGTAGCTTATGCAGCCTTTTGCTCTGAAATGTTTCAAGAATTGACAGAATAGGGTGATGACCTTAATATTAAATTCAATAGATATTTTGAACATTAAACTTAGTTAGAAAATTCTGTATTCAGTGAAATAGCATTATGCATGATCTTAATAGAGATGGTTCACTAGCCCAACTAAAACATGTAAAATGTCCTTCTGCCTTTTGAGTTGTGATTTATGATTCCTCATTTTTCTTCTAAATCTATCTGAGCAAGTATATTACCAACTTTCTTTGGTTTCTTACTTCTTTCCTACCCTGTAACTATACTATTTTATTCACTAAGCTTTTGGAACTCTGTTAATATCAATCATTTCACTAAAGTTTGAGGCATAATTTTATTGAAGAAATTGAAATGCGTGTAGCTAATTATTGGAGGTTTCAGCTAATGTGCATCAGTGAGCTTTGGTTTTGTTAATAGAAAAAGTTGTTACTCTTTAGAAACTTTGTACTGTAATAATCCTTCTATTGGTTAAAAGTAACTGAAAATAAGGCAGGTATCCGTAAACTAACTAGTTTGTTAAAAGTAATTTGTAGTGTAACAGAACAATATGCAAAACACTATGAGCTACAACATGATGTTGGAAAAGAAAGTACCTAAGGTTGGTGACAACAAGTTGGATGAAAAAACTATCCACAAAAAAGCAGTAACTTTGATGGTTAAAAAGGAGGCTGTAGCAGTGGACAGCAGCACAGGCAGCAAATCTGATAGTAATAGATTAGGTTGCAGTTCCGGAGGGTACTAACATAGTATATATGATGAAAGTGTAATAACCTTAGCGGACTGCTGTAATAGGACTAAATTTAGCTACATTCACAGGAGAAGAACAGGCATGGACATTAATATTGTAGCTAGCCATAATGAGAATTGCACTATTTTTCACAATCACTTCATTGTTCATGAAAGTCAGAAGAAGTGTTCATAGCAAATCAACTTCTTATTGAATCTTTGGTGGGAAGTTATAAGACCAAGTTCTCTATGTAAATCATCATATAATTTTGTGTGGTTTTGGAAGTGACAGGTTCATGTTATATATTTGCATCTATGATAAAATGAGGTATCCTTTATCTTTATCAGGCCCTGTGGATACTGTATTTATGTTTATTGAGAATCATGAGAACTGCCAATATCTGTTCTCCTCTTTGATGCCTTCTTCCCTTCTTTCATCTTGCGCTTCAAAAAGCCTCTTCTGACTACCTTTTGTTGATCAGACTTTGATGACATTATTTTTCTGCAATGAAAAGAGTTAAAACAAAAAAGTATACTTTTTCCCTAACTCATAAATGCATCTACTTGCTTGTATGACCTCACTATTATTTACAGTAAATTGCTTGAAGTTTATAATGACTCCTGCATTTTTAACTTAGTGATTGAAATGATACAAAGATTTAGTTATATGCTTTGCTCTTTACAAGGCTAGTTTATTCATGCAAAATGGTAGAAACTAGAAAGTAGTTTTTCCTAAAAGTAGCAGCTTCTAGAGATTAAGTATAATTACTCTAAAAGGAAGTCAGATCTAAAAATTTCAACAAATAGCCCTGATTTTGTTTTGTTTATATATGGAATTCTTGATGACTGTTTATCGCTTGGTGGCAGATTGAACTGTATGCAGATCCAGAAGCATTTGAATTATTTGGTAAGGCAATTTCTTCGTTGAGTGTCTGAGCCGTTTTTTACGTACAATGTCATCACTGCCTGAACTTCTGTAGATCCGAGAAATTTGTTCGGCTGAATCTTTGAAATTTTCCAGGTAAAGAGCATGCGCTCCTCATCTGCAACCACCGAAGTGATATTGATTGGCTTGTTGGATGGGTTCTTGCTCAGGTTTATACCCATTAAAATAAAATAACTGTAACCCCCATATTCGTTTGGGGGAAGTTTGTTTTAAGATTCCCATTTGATGGTTTACCTTGTTTTATTTTTGGAGTAGAATTGATAATATGCTTTATATACGTTATCTGTGCCTTCATCCACCTTTTTCTTGCTTCTTCTCCATTTGATAGTATTCCACACCTGGAGTTTGGTACTTATTGGGACAGAAAAAGAATTTATTCAATGATTAACTTCCCTTTCTGTACTGCACTTAGTTTTTCATCATACCTTATAAACTTGCTGGTAATCTCTAGTTTGCTTTCTTTATGTTTGATAGAACATGTGTTTTAACTGGATGCTGCCATCTGTAGTATCTTTTCCTTATCAAGATCATAATACCTAGTTTGATGGTTTCATTCAATTTGTGGAAGTATAAATTCCAGATTTTCTTGTTGTATGTGATCAACAGTTGATTTCTGCTACTTTTTCCTTCTAATAAAGTATCAAAATAAGTCTGTGGAAATATGCACTGATATTTTTGCTCCATAACTGATTTCGGTTGTATTTGGGCAGCGGTTTGGCTGCCTTGGGAGCACATTAGCCTTGATAAAGAAATCAGCCTTATACTTGCCTGTAAGTTTCACCTTTTGACAGTACATACTTATAAGCTGTTCCATGTAAAATTAGAGATCAACACCTATCATTTCAACGTTTCATTTGCTTTGGAACTTCCATATAAATTTGTAACTGCTCTAAACATTTATCGTTGATACAAAAGGGCAGAAAATGAATCAGTTTTGCATGCAGAACGAAAATTATGAGCTTACTTTGTAAATTTTCTTGCACTTTGCCTTCATTTAGTGGCCCCTTTTGAACGCCTGGCTACCATGGCACAGGTGCTAAGGTGTAGAAATACAAGGTGATTTGCTCTTTTATCAAATCACTTAGAAGAATGTCAATGATTTCAAGTGGTGAAATTGTTTGACTGTTGCAACATGTCTAGTACAAGGGATATGAGTGGCACTAAGACTATTTAGTGGAGGTATATATGAGGTGTTTTGTTGGGAAAAATTATTGGTTTGCTTTCACAATTGATCAGGTTATAATGCTTCAAAATGTATGAGTGGGGTCTCCAATTCAGAATAGATGATAGTCGTCATCAAGATAGATGGTCACTTTCTTTTCCAACAATTTGTTGGGTTCAACCAACCAGTTACTGATATTGACTGTTTTATACTAAAGAACAGATAAAGTTCATTGCATTAATTTTCTATTGTGGGCTGACCCTGCAATGGGCAATCTTGTTCTTGTGTTTGCATGCTGGTTAATTTGCATAAAGCAATGAAAATTATCGATCATATATTCATATGGGTGGTGGTTGTGGTTCATTAAACATATCTAGGAAATAACTTCTAAAGTATGGATGTTGAAATTGATCAATATTATATAATAAAATTATAGTTTCGCATTGAGGTTCAAATAATAAGACTGAGTTTTTACATACTAGAAGTACCTAGTGGAGGATGAATTGTTATTAAATTCTTGTTTTGCAATATGGAAGTTATTTTACCTATTCCGGTCAGGAAGCTGGGGCTTTAAAAGTTCGTTTGGCTGCATTTAAAATTTATAATTGATTGGTTGGGGGTTGAGGGAGGAGGGCACTAGAATGGGAGATGTTCCAGAGCATCATGCATGTATGCAATTCGTTCTAAAATCAACTGGATGCTAGATGAACATGCTATCAGTTTCTCAAAATGTTGCGGGGATACTAAATGAATCCTGCTTTCTTCACCTATACTGTTAGGTGAAAGTGAGATTTCAATCTGTGTGTGTTTAATTTTTTAAGTTACAGCTAACTCCAGCTAAAATAAGTTATTAGTGGAGAATACTTTGTGAGCGGGAAGAACATACAGTGAGAGGTCATTGGTATTTGAATCTCCTAATGTATTTGTATCTGTTAATCCAATCTTCTTTTATGTCGTAAGAAGCCAGCCATCATTTAGACCATTGATATGAAGTCGTGATGGATAATTAAGTTTCTTCTCAAAGTGATGACTAGTCATGTAAAGGTTTTTAGATGAGTAATTCTAGAAAATACACAACACACATTGCAGAAGTCATATGGGGTAACTTCGAAGATTGTAAATTTGAATAATTGGGTGTTTAAGTTAGTTCTCTGGTTTAATTGGAAGAAGCATGCATTATCGTTTTCACTTTATTTCCCTTTAATTTTTTCCTTTTTTTCATTTGCCTTCTCACTTTTTAATGAATCAAAAAAAAAATTTTGATGAAAACTTGTTAGAAATTTTTGCAGCATCAAGAGCAACAGTTTTAAAGGTTCTGATTATGAAAGTTTGTTGCGCTAATGTTTTGTGAAAATTTTCCATTAATACTTTTCGGAAGTTTGCTGTTCTTTGTTGTAAACTTTGAACTTGGTTCCTTCTCTTGGATGCAAAATGTTTGTATCTCGTATCTCACTGGAATCCAACAATGTCCACGCGAATTACGGGAAGCTCTAAGCAAAATGCATAAAAGAATTGTTTTCCATAGTTCGTGAAGGCATTTTACTTTTGGATCAAATAAAATATTTTAGGTTCTTCTTTAAGTTTTGATGTGGGACATGTTCAGAGTAGAAAAGTGTATCATTTTTCAATATTAAGGGTTGGAGACTACATTATGGTGGTTATCATGTTCATTTTGGAGGTAACATGAATTTTTCTTATGCAGGTTATTGGCTGGTCAATGTGGTTTAACGGTTATCTATTTCTTGAAAGAAGCTGGGCGAAAGATGAGAACACTTTGAAGGTGCTGTTTGTATCTCTATTATTATATGCTTGAGTTGTTGCTTCTTTCATGCTTCTTGGATTAAGATTCTACGTGTTTCCTCTCTGCAGTCAGGTTTTCAAGGTCTAAATGACTTTCCGCAGCCTTTTTGGTTAGCACTTTTTGTGGAAGGAACTCGTTTCACACAGGCGAAACTTGCAGCAGCACAAACATATGCTGTTTCAGAAGGGTTACCCGTTCCACGAAATGTATTGATACCACGCACGAAGGTTACTACATTTTCATAAGTTTTATCCTTCCACTGTATATAGCGTGTTAGTGCATGAGTGGCTCCCCAATGTCTTGCTTAAAATGGGGAAATCACATTTTTCCCAATATTCATCAACATTTTTTTTATCCATTTACTGCGCCAGTGAAAGGGAAAATCAATCTGGCTTCCTGCTGTATATGTATTCATTTAAGCTTCTATTATGATAAAACTGCAAAATTAATTCCAAAATTGAGTGGACCAGATTTCCATAAGTACAGGTGTTAGTTATTTTATGCAAAACTTGTTATGTCAGTTTCCTTTTTAGATGTACAATAACATCCCCACATTGAGATCCATTTGTCTAAGCATCTTTAGCTCCCTGCAGGGTTTTGTTTGTTCAGTTAGTCATTTGCGGTCATTCGTTCCTGCAATTTATGACATAACCGTGGCTATACCTAAAAATGAGACTCAACCAACGATGTTGAGAATGTTCAGAGGGCGCTCTTCTGTGGTAAGTTAAAACCTCATTTCAGTTGCCCTAATATAACCCGTGGCAAAAGTTGTGAGCTACTGCAGCTAATCTTTTTGGTGAAATCAGTCACTGGAACTCTTTTTATTTGTCTCATTTTGTTAATGAACTGGCTGAAGTGACAGTACTGCTGTCTTGGCTCTGGAAGTGAGTAGGAATGCCACTTTTGATTTGCTGGTCTTTTGTGCATTTGATATTGAACCATGAATCAGCAAGCAGTCTTTGGAAAGTGGTCTTTTCCACATTCCAAATCTTCTTTTGTGAAACAAATAATATAAAGCATGCTGTTGGACTCAGAGTATGTCGATTTGATTTGATGAAATTGCTTATATTTCCCCCGTAAAGGTGCATGTGCACATCGAACGGCATTTGATGGATGAACTGCCCGAAACTAGCAGTGGTATTTCACAGTGGTGTAAAGATACATTTGTTGCAAAGGCAAGTTCAGAACTCAATTATTTTTTCTAGTTAAAGGCTCCTGCATTTGTTTTGTTAAGAGTTATGAGTTCACAGTATTTATTATAAACCTTATTCTTTTGAGTATCCTGGCACAGTAGATATAAGATATCTATATTGAAAGACATTAAATCTGCCCAATGGATCAGTATGCCTAATCTCTCATCTGTCTTCCTGTAAGCTTACATAATGCATTCGCACAGATACAACTGAAATCTTTTACAAGGTTGAATTTGTTTTTCCTATGGATCAGGATGCTTTGTTGGAGCGTCATCTCGCTAAAGATACATTTGGGAGCAAAGAATGCCATGACACTGGCAGGCCTGTAAGATCGCTGCTGGTACGTCGAGGTTTGTGCATTGCAGTTCCAGAGGGTTCATTTTGTTGTGTGTGGTAATGATCAAAAACTTGTTTTACATGAACAGGTTGTTATCTGTTGGTCGGGCTTCCTAATGTTTGGCGCGGTGAAATTTTTTGAATGGTGTCCATTCTCATGGGGTGAAGTTGCATTTTGTGGAGTTTTCTTGGTGCTTGTTATGGTCCTGATGCAGATACTTGTGGTGTTTTCCCAGTCAGAAAAGTCGAAACCTGTTGTTAAGGAATCTTCTCCAAATTCATTGGAAGATAAGCTTCTTAACATCTGAACAGTAGCTGTTCATATCATTAGATCATTCTTTTCCATTGTGCTCTGAAAAATTCAAGAATGCAATTTTGGGTAGCTGTGGTAGATTAACAGGACAACTTTGGTAATCTTTTTCTGTTTAGGTATAATGCAAGTACTGAAAAAGTGAGAGTAACCAAAATTTACCTGTAAATGATTAGTCTGTTTTGCTATACATGTAACTGTAACATATTATGTCAGAATTTTCCAAAGAATGTTTGTTCATTATTTCAATTGTTATAATGCTCACTTAACGATTAATTTTTGTACACGTTAAATTCATTACTCAGTTTAGAAACAGTCTCACAAGATCCAAACCACGTCACTAATGCTTAAAACATTATATAAACTTGTTACTTGTTGCGGCTTCCCTACAATATAGAAACCTTTTACTGGTTTGGTTTGCCTTCGTCAATCATTTCCTGCAACATTGGACAAGACTCGTATAATATTCTTTATTCCCAGGTAGAAGCAAGTATTAAGGACAAAACTGGACGAAAGTTCGCATGTTGGAGAGTATCCATATTCATGGCTAAGTGAGAACAAAAGGGGATGTCAAAAGAACAAGAAAGAGAGGTGGGAGGACTCTCAATGTTCCCAGTTAAGCTAAAAGTGTAGGTAGGCTGTCGCAAAACCAGTACACCTGCGTTAATAACACACAAAATACATATCACTTACACTTATTATGCTACTTGCAGTTAACAAGATATGCATCCCATCCTTGGAGCCGATATTCTCGCGCCACTTCTGCAGGGTTTGCTGCCTTTATAATTCCACGGCCAACGATTATGATGTCGCTACCTCTTTCAGAAATGACCTAAACAACCAACATATTCCATATCAAATGTAATGGTTTTGCGTGGTGCACCAACATCCATTTTCTTTATATCATCATTAGGTCATGAAAGAAAAAACTGATGCTCTACTCTTTCTACAGTTCATAAGAACCAGTAGACCTATATTTTCATCCAGTGATCAACTTTTGCAACGCTTACTATGTAGTTTCATTTCTAAAATGAAAATTATCTCGAATGATAACACACATGAATAAGTAAACAATGGATGAATTTTGAGGATAGTTAACTTGCATGTAAACTCAAATTTAGCTGAATTTGCATGAAAAAGCCAAGGGAGTTTGATGATGGACAGGAGATTGTTGAACTTACAGAATGGGGGGTGTTATACTGCTGGCCCAGAGCATCTCCACCTTTTGACATTTGAACTCCAGGAGTTGCATGAATCAGGGATAGATTCCCTGGCCCACAAGGCCATGATGCAGGATTAACTGAAATGAAGCCAATAACAAAATCCGAATGTTCCTCAGCAATTTTAACAGCAGCAGCTGTGTAGTCACCCTTAGCAAAGTTACCAGCTGAACTCATTTCAGCAAGCAGCAACAAACCCCTACCACGAGGTAAACCCTAATTACAACATTAAATTCACCTATCAGAAAACCCAAAATGGTGAATCCAATTATAACAGATATACATAAGCCATTGAAAAAAAAAGAAACAAACCTTCAACTTTAACCCATCAACAATTCCTGGACCTGAAACAATGTGAGCATTCACTATATCTGCCCATTCCAGTATCTTAAAGATTCCACTGCAGAAAATACAAGTCCCGGTTCTCATGTTTGACAGATACAACAATAAGAACTAACAGATATGACAGATGGGAGAAGGTTGCAATCTCACCCTTCATATTGCATTGTCACTGTATTACCAATGTCAGCAAATTTTCTATCTTCGAATATTAAGAAGTTATGCTTCTCTGCAATCTTCATATATTTCAAAATTAGTTCCATATGAATTAATTTCAGCAATCAAGCCAATCACATCACATGCATAGTTACTATTAGAAAGAATGCAAATCTCATGATATTTGCAAGAGAAAAGTAATAATTCCTTGGCTTGAGGAATGTTACATAGTAAAGAGCAGCTTTAGTTCCACTAAAATCAATCAATTAGATGTTAACCTTGGAAAGCATAAACCTATTCCATTTCTAAATGCATCGTGTTGGTTTATTAGCCTTCAAGTGAATCGAACCACATTTCAGTAGTGCAAACATAAGGAAAAATTTAATTACAGCATCACAACAAAAATACATCTATTATGGAATCTGGGAGTATTATCAAATCAATTAATTCTTTAGCTGAGTCGTGAAAGATAACTAAAATCTTTGTTTCTAAATAGATGATAAATTCTATATGCCACCAGAATAAGAACTAGCTCATCCGAAATAACATTAGTATATGGGAAAGGGTTGATATTTAGTTAAGCATCAAAAGAAAAATTTAACATTAGAAAACTATATATTGCGCTCTTTTTCATTTCCAAGATTGGGGAACCGTCAGCCTTGACCTTTGTATTGCGTACAGATAAATATCAGCAACTTGTCCCTTGATTAAAAAGGCATCCACCAGTACCAGATCAAAGCCAACCAATCTAACCCGTGGTATCTTTCGTATCATATAATGCCAAGAATTCAACAGTGTCATGGTATAAATAAAACTAAATGGCGCATTTATAAGTCTCCAAGTGAATTTGTGGTCCTTTCAACTTCAGTTATATAATCAGGTCTGTAGCACATGTGAGCTGTGAGACTCACTAATTTAAGTGTTAGAAAGTTTGAAAACAAATTATCTACCCTTCATTAAACAAAAAATCCTAACCATCCCATTTTTGCTTCAATCACTAAAGGAGTTCCCAACAAAAAGCTCAACCAAGAGATATAAAAAGTCACTTTACAGATCTACAAAGATGTTATTTCAAAATGTAAGGAACTAATTAAAAAGGTTATTCAGTGAGGTAACAGACTAAAAATAGAATTAACAGGACCATTATCCAAAGTAATAATTCAGCTCAAAACACAATGTCCATTAGAATAAGAGGGAAAAGAAAACAGCACATAAATATGTTTTACCGTCCATATACCATTAGAAATAAAACTAAATAGTAATCATAATACTATATTATATCCGAAGATGATTGCTGTGATTAATCATTATCCTCTACTTCAAATGGAATACAGTAAAGAAGCCATTTGATGTGATTACAATGTCAGAGATTTGTTCTCTTGGGTGGCTGTGATATAACAGGTCAGATTGGCAGGATAAAATACGTCTGTTACAGCATATTAATACAAACAATACATCTACCACCAAATGTCATCCAATATGTACCAAATTCATTTGAATTGAAGCAATTTGATCAGATTTAGATGATGGAAATTTACCGATTGAAGTTTAGGGCCAAAATCAGGGGTGAAATCTGGCAAGATATCCACATGAGTTTTCAGCAAACAGATTTCTGGCCCGACCTGCAAAGATTTACAAAACATATCAGCACAAGCACTATCTGGAAACCTCCCATATATTGCTATATTCTATGTTACAGAGGACTCAGGTGGAGGATGTGGGTGGCGAGTCTAGGTGACAGGCTCGTCAATGCTTTTAAATTGTGGATGTAGGGACATGAAAGATATAGATATAAAGCTTGTCCAAGTTATATATAAAACGTTATCAGTTTCCTCTGTTTCTTAAACCTCACCTTATCGGCAATATCAAGCAATTCAGCAGCAGTGGCAACATCAGCAGCCAAGCATAAGTTGGTCTCTTTTTGAACCATTATCTCAAACAACTTCTTTCCAGTAGCATTTTTGGCCAATTTCGCTCTCTCACTGTATGACACCCTGGACTGGACCTTCACAACTGGAGCTGCTGGTACAGCCACCTTTCGATTCTCCTCCAAGAACTGTTTCACCATCTTCTCTGTCTCTTCAGAAACCCTTCCCTTCTCTTTCAGGATCCTCACCATCTCAGTTAATTTGACCATTGCATGCAATGTAATACCATTTTCAGCCAAATTCTCACTACCCCCTTGTTCCCTTTCCCCCACAAAACACAAAGATACAATTAGCGTGAATACATCCGTTCATATAAAACAAATGACAACCACAATAAAAACAATAACCGACAACGGGAGAAAAACAGCAAGAAAAAACAATGCAAAAAAGGAAACACAATTGACCCCAATACCCAGGAAGTAAAGAATCTTACGAAGATTAAAAAACCAGTTATTCTGGAAGTAATATTATCCAATCACTACTGATGAACCGAAATTTACCTATCAATCATTACAACAGCATCGGTGACTTTAAGACCGGCGAGGCGGAGGGGCGCGGCGGTTTCAAGCACGGAGGCTCCAGAGGTGACGAGGTCTTCAATAATGAGGCAAATTTGGTCAGGTTGAAAGGCGCCCTCGATAGCTTTGGCGGTCCCATAATCCTTAACCTCTTTACGGCGCATAAGCATGGGGACATTGTTAGCGACGGAGACGCAGGTGGCGATGGGAAGGGCAGTGTAGGGGACGCCGCAGACGACATCGAACTTGGCGTAGGGAGGGAGGGTGGAGATGAGAGACTGGGAAATCTGAGTGAGGAGGGTAGGGTAGGATACAATGAGACGGAGGTCTATGTAGATGGGGGATGAGATGCCAGATTTTAACTTAAAGTTGCCGAATTTGACAGCGGAGATGTCGTGTAGCTGCAGTATCAAATTCTCCATGGTCGAGGATGGTGAGGATGATGATGACATTTAGATTGATTGAAAAAGGTACTATGAAGAACAGCAGTCAGTTCTTCAGTTTGAACAAGGTGATGAGAAATGGAGGAAATAATAATAAATTCTAGGGGTTTTGTGGTTTATGCTTTTTTTCCGACCATGTCAATTATCATTGGCGCTTATAGGAGTAGTTAGTATATTATACTTCTAGCAGTAAATATTATACTCCTAGCAGTAAATATACTGTAGCTACTCCTAGTAGAAAAAAAAAATATATATATATATATATATAAGGCAACCTCTTATATAAACACTCAGCAGCCTCTCTCTCCTCAAACCTAATCTATTCACTCTCTCTCATCTTCTCCTTCAGCAGCCTCTTTTCTCTTTTTTCTTTCTTCTCTCGCACCGATTCCGGCCATTCCAAGAAGATTTTTGAAGATATCTCACCGCCAAAATACTCTCCACATCTCAAGCTTCAAAACCCATACCATTTTCTACAATTTCGCCGTTTTTTGGGTTTGAGAGAACCCTAAATCAGCCACGAAGATGAAGAAGGGGATTCGTTTGGTTATGTTTGCAGCCCATGAAGATGAAAGAAAAATTAGAGTTTTGGCAAAAGATGTGTTTTTTTTATGTAAAATCGTATGTTTTTGCTGGCTTGGTGGTGTAAAATGGTGTTGTTTGTGTAAAATGGTGTTTGTATAAAGTGCTGCTGGTTTATGTAAAGTACTGTTGGCTTATGTAAACTTCTGATTCTTTAGTCAAAATGTTGTTTCTTGGTGTAAAATACTATTTTCTGGTTCAAAGTGGTATTTGTTAGTATAAAAATATCGTTTTGATTCGTTTTTGTAAAGTGTTGGTTGTTTATGTAAAGTGCTGAATATTTGTGTAAAGTGTTGGTTGTTTATTTTCTGAATATTTATGTAAACTGGCAGTTGAGCAAAGTTTATGTAAACTGCAGTTTACTGCAAAGTTTATGTAAACTGGTGCTTGGGCAAAGTTTATGTAAACTGCAGTTTACTGCAAAGTTTATGTAAACTGGTGCTTGGGCAAAGTTTATGTAAACTGTAAAGTTTATGTAAACTGTAAAGTTTATGTAAACTGTAAAGTTTACTGCAAAGTTTATGTAAACTGGTGCTTGGGCAAAGTTTATGTAAACTGTAAAGTTTACTGCAAATGAATCAAAACGATATTTTTACACTAACAAAGACCACTTTGAACCAGAAAAGAGTATTTAACATAAAACAAAATCATTTTGACCAAAAAAATCAGTAGTTTACATAAGCCAACAGAACTTTTGCAGAACGCATCTCTGTTCTTTGTTATTTTTCGAAAAATCTAGAAAGCCAAAATTGCTTATATAAATTTCTGAGTAAACCTTATACAAAGAGGTTTAAATCGAGCTATAGTTTGCTTAAATCGGACAAAGAATGAAGAAGATATGAATTTCTGAAGTACAGTCATTACTTCAAATTTTTTTGCGAAAAGAACAGCACTTGCAGCTCTATTTCAGAGCTGATTTATGGGAGATTTACAAGTCCAAATAAAGATCCGTAAAATTATGTGTAATCCTTGTAAGGAGAGGTTTAAAACAAGCCAAAGTTTGATCAAAACGGATGAGAAACGATGGAGATATGGAATTCCAAAGTTTGATGACAGCTGCAGAATTTTCACTTCAGTTTACATAAACTTAACAAGGGAGATCAGATCAGGATTATATAGACATCAGATCAGCGAATACTTGACATCAGATCAACAGACTATAGATATCAGATCAAGAATATAAAAGAAATCATACAATAGAACTAAAACACACTTAATAAGGGAGATCAGATCAGGATTATATAGACATCAGATCAGCGAATACTATACATCAGATCAACAGACTATTGATATCAGATCAAGAATCATTCAAGAAACTTATACAATAGAATTAAAACACACTTATACAATAGAATATATTGTCATTCAAGAAACTTATCCAATAGAATTAAAACATACTTATGTAAACTGCAGTTTACTGCAAAGTTTATGTAAACTAGTGCTTGGGCAAAGTTTATGTAAACTGCAGTTTACGTCTCATAACACTAGCACCACGTCCATAAATGTCTACATCCATGCATATGAATTTAAGCTATTGTTTAACAAAGACAGCTCACCACGTCTAATAACACTAGCACCACGTCTCATAACACTTGCACCACGTCCAGAAACGTCTACATCCATGCATCTGCATTTAAGTTTTTTTTTTTCACAAAGACAGCTCACCGCGTCTCATAACACTAGCACCACGTCCATAAACGTCTACATCCATGCATGTGAATTTAAGATATTTTTTCACAAAGATAGCTCACCACGTCTCATAACACTAACACCACGTCTCATAACACTAGCACCACGTCCAGAAACGTCTACATCCATGCATGTGAATTTAAGATATTTTTTCACAAAGACAGCTCACAACGTCTCATAACACTAACACCATGTCTCATAACACTAACACCACGTCCATAAACGTCTACATCCATGCATGTGAATTTAAGTTATTTTTTAACAAAGACAGCTCACCACGTCTAATAACACTAGCACCACGTCTCATAACACTAGCACCACTTTCAGAAACGTCTACATCCATGCATCTGCATTTAAGCTTTTTTTTTTTCACAAAGACAGCTCAATACGTCTCATCACACTAGCACCACGTCTCATAACACTAGCACCACGTCCAGAAACGTCTACATCCATGCATGTGAATTTAAGATATTTTTTCACAAAGACAGCTCACCACGTCTCATAACACTAACACCACGTCTCATAACACTAGCACCACGTCCAGAAACGTCTACATCTATGCATGTGAATTTAAGATATTTTTTCACAAAGACAGCTCACCACGTCTCATAACACTAATACCACGTCTCATAACACTAGCACCACGTCCAGAAACGTCTACATCCATGCATGTGAATTTAAGCTATTTTTTTCACAAAGACAGCTCACCACGTCTAATAACACTAGCACCATGTCTCATAACACTAGCACCAAGTCCAGAAACGTCTACATCCATGCATGTGAATTCAAGCTATTTTTTCACAAAAATAGCTCACCACGTCTCATAACACTAGCACCACGTCTCATAACACTAGCACAACGTCCAGAAACGTCTACATCCATGCATGTGAATTTAAGCTATTTTTTCACAAAGAAGCTCACCACGTCAAAAACAACTAGCACCACGTCCAGAAATGAAGAAGATATGAGACGTGGTGAATTTCTAAAGTACACGTCAAATCGGACAAAGAATGAAGAAGATATGAATTTCTAAAGTACAGTCATTACTTCAGATTTTTATTGCGAAAAGAACAGCACTTGCAGCTCTATTTCAGAGCTAATTTATGGGAGATTTACAAGTCTAAATAAAGATCTGTAAAATTATGTGTAATCCTTGTAAAGAGAGGTTTAAAACAAGCCAAAGTTTGATCAAAACGGATGAGAAACGATGGAGATATGCAATTCCAAAGTTGGATGACAGCTGCAGAATTTTCACTCGACTTTACATAAACTTTGCAGTTGCAGTTTACATAAATTTTGCAGTAAACTGCAGTTTACATAAACTTTGCCTAAGCACCAGTTTACATAAACTTTGCAGTAAATTGTAGTTTACATAAACTTTGCCCAAGCACCAGTTTACATAAACTTTGCAGTTTACATAAACTCTCCTGCCCAAGTATCTCACTGCTAGTTTACATAAACTTTTAAGAAATGAAGCGCGTGAGGAGTGAGAGGGAGAGACATGCGCATTTAATAAGCATTAAATGAGGCTGACCCACTTCATTTGTGTCTTTTTGTCAAAAAACCCGATTTTTACCCGGTTTTTATCCAAAAAATAGGCTAGGAGTAAACCGGGCGGTTTACTTCTAGGAGTATGATATAATTTGCGTTATAGGAGTAACTTCTGTTCGTTAATTAATATTCCCGTTATTCTCAAATAATTTACGTTTTAAAGTTTTTAAAACAAATTAGCAAATCACTAAATCCCAAAACTACCCTTTTTATCATAAAATAATTACCCTACATACATTTTTATTTACCTTTTTTACTTACAATAACTGTTACATTTCTTTAAAAAAAGGGTTGGAGTTGTTGTAACTAAACAAAGGGAGATAGAGGTAGTTACTGCAGGATAAAATAGGTATGAAGTAGATAAAATATGTTAAAACATCGTAAATTATATGTTGTACCACTAAGTACATGTACCTAATAATTATTCACCACTCTTACTATAAGAGAGTGAGACCCACGCTATCTTCTTCTTCAAAAATCAATTATTCTTATTCAAAAATCACTTATTCTTCTTCGCTGCACTCCATTCGAAACCGCATGCAATCAAATCTTTATCCAAACACATTTAACGGAGATCGGCGATTGTATTTTACGACAAACAACACCAAATACAACAAAAAAAGCACTTCTTCATCTTCAAAAATCTCTTATTCTTCTTAAAAAATAACTTATTTCTCTTAAAAAATCACTACATCATAAAGTATGAACTGTATTTGATGGATTTATAGAACCTTATTTTCACGATTTGATGTTGGGTAATGTATTAATGATGTTATATTTGTGTTTTCTTATTCAAATAATGCTCTGTTACTCCGAAATATGATATATAAATGTTTTTCGTGAGGTATTGACACTTTTATGTGAAATGGGTTGCTTCTGATTCCTCCTCGCTGCTGGACTTGGTAGAACGTGTTATGGGACGTAACAGGACATAGTGGACGTAACGGGACGTTACTGCTTTGTATTTTAGACGTAGCGGGACATGGTGGACTGTGTTCTGTGAAAAATTCAGCTAAAATTCATATGTTTGGATGTAGACGTGGTGTGGTAGTTATTTTTGGACGTGGTGGTAGTAGTTATATTCCAATTAATTTAGTCTCACATGAAAAAAAAAAAATGCTATATGTTTTTGGACGTTGTGGCAGTTGTTTTTTGGACGTTACGACAGTGTTAGGAGACGTTGTGGAAGGTGTTATGTGAAAAATTCAGTTTAAATTCACATGCTTGGATGTAGACGTTGTGGCAGTTGTTTTTTGGACGTGCGGGGATGTTGTGACAGTATTAGGAGATGTTGTAGAAGGTGTTATGTGAAAAATTCACCACATGTCTGGATATATACGTTACGGCAGTGTTAGGAGACGTTGTAGAAGGTGTTATGTGAAAAATTCACCACATGCCTGGATGTATACGTTGCGGCAGTGTTAGGAGACGTTGTGGAATGTGTCATCTATGAAGTTGTATTACAGGGATGGTTCGGGAGGGCATAACTCGGCACTCAATTGTCCGATTTGGACGTGCGAGTAGTCGATTTGATGGTTCTCGACAACATCTACGCATTGGACATGACGACATCTATGAACTTTCGATGAAACATTAGACTGTATAAAAAATAGTTTTTTACGATTTGCCTACATTAAAACCTTGTTCCTCTGAGGTTTTACTAACCTATGTATTGGGATATGGGAAATTCAGTATTGACAATAGTGATCTTTTAAATGACATCTACAAAAATGTTTAATTAAATGTCAACTAACTTTAAGTTGATTGATGGCAATTGACTTTCTTGGAGAGTCACAAGACAAGTATAACCAGGGTTCAATACTCGCTTTATTCATTAGTAAAATCAGCTTAGACATTTTTGGACTATGCGGCAGTTGTTTTTTGGACGTACGGGGATGTTACGGCAGTGTTAAGAGACGTTGTGAAAGGTGTTATGTGAACCCTTGCTCATGGCATTTTTTTTCCTTTTTTTTTTCTACTAATAGTTACTTAAATGGTATCCATTTTTACATTACTAAAATCAGCTTAGACGTTTTTTGACTTTGCGGCAGTTGTTTTTTGGACGTACGGGGACATTGCGACAGTGTTAGGAGACGTTGTGGAAGGTGTTATGTGAAAATTCAGTTTAAATTCACATGCTTGGATGTAGCTATTTTTGGACGTTGCGGCAGTTGTTTTTAGGACGTACGGGGATGTTGTGGCAGTGTTAGGAGACGTTGTGGAAGATATTATGTGAAAAATTCAGCTTAAATTTACATGCTTGGATGTAGATTTTTTGGACATTGCAGCAGTTGTTTTTTGGATGTACGGGGACGTTGTTAGGAGACGTTGTAGAAGGTGTTATGTGAAAAATTCAACTTAAATTCACATGCCTGGATGTAGATAGTTTTTGACATTGCAGCAGTTATTTTTTGGACGTACGGGGATGTTGAGGCAGTGTTAGGAGATGTTGTGGAATATGTTATGTGAAAAATTCAGCTTAAATTCACATGTTTGGATGTAGATTTTTTTGGACGTTGCGGCAGTTATTTTTTGGACATGCGGGGATATTGTGGCAGTGTTAGGAGACGTTGTGAACATGCCTAGATGCAAACATTGCGACAGTTATTTTTTAGATGTTGTGGCAGTTGTTCTGAGACGTTGTGGACTCAGCGAGGAAAAAAAAAGGCGCGCGTTGGCTAAACTTACTATATTTAGTAAGTGTACAGCCGTCATGTGAAAAATTACTATATATAGTAATAGGTACATGTATCACTGGTACAGGGTATGCTTTCTAAAATATCAATTAAAAGAAAAATTTACAAATATTATCAAATGTCAAATATTTGATAATGGAGGGAGTAGTAGAATTTGTGTTGGGTCAAGTCGGGTCAAATATGGGTATATTCGTTGGTAGCCCAAAACCGATAAAGAAGATGGATTAAATTAAAATTGTGGTTATATTTTAAAACGGAAGTAATATTAAAAATTTAATCAACAACCAAACTCAAAAGCCGCCGTCTCTTCTCTCTCAAACTCCACATTCAAAAAATATTTCTTCCCCCATCTTCTCATCATGGGAGGATGGGGGAAATAAATTTGTTGCAAACTTTCGTTTTCTTGTTTTTAGTTTCGTCATCCAATAAAGAGGATTAACCTCAATCTTTATTTTATTATTCCTTCAGTAGATTCATATCTACTGGTAGAGTATTGTTCCTTCAGTAGATTCAGATCTACCTGTAGAGTTTGGTTGCGGTTTCATTGATGGTGTTCGTTGTTATGATGACAGTTTTGTTGGTGCAGTTCGTTGGCGTGGTAGCGGCATCGTTGATGATGTTCACTGATTTTGTCCAAGAAGATTCAGTCATTATAGATCTAAGTATTATATTTATGTTTTGGAGTTTTTATCAGAAAATTAGTGATGTATACTTGTTTGGATTAAAATTTTGACGCGTGGTATATCCACCGTTTGATAGGGTAGATCTATATAGGTTTATCCGTAGTAAACACAACAACAGTGACGTTTATCTTTGTAAGTTGTGTTTCTTTGGCTGTATCTTCCTTTTGTCAATCGTTACTGGATTTTTTTCAGTAAATTAATATATGTCTTTATTTTAAAAAAAAAAAAACTCAAAACTTGTGGCATGTTTGAAATCAAAAATGGAAAATTAGGCAAAAATAAAAGATTCTTTGAAATGCAGCTCTGTTGTTTCCTTTTTGTTTTAGTGTTCGGGTTCGATTACACAGACCGCGTCCAATTTTGACGTAAAGTAAGAGCTTTATAATTAAAAAACCCCATCCTTTCCAATTTCAACTTTACAACTATCCCCATTTATTGCCTTTGCCCAACTTGAGAACATCCAAGAAAAAAATTTTGCGCATCAAAAAAATATTTTCCCATGGGGAATCAAATTTCAATAATTCACAACTATATTTATTATCTCTCGATCTTATTATAACGGTGAGCAAAATATGTTAAACATTTTATGGTATATTTTAAAACGAAAGTAATATTAGAAATTTAATCAACAACCAAACTCAAAACTTATGGCATGTCTGAAATCAAAAATGGGAAATTAGGTAAAAACAAGAGATTATTTGAAATACAACTCAGCTGTTTCCTTTTTGTTTTAGCATTCGGGTTCGGTTACACAGGACCACGTCCAATTTTGACGTAAAGTAAGAGCTTTAGTTTCCAATGTAATCTTAATTCAGGCATTATTATTCGTGCTTATAGTAGTAACTTCTGTTCGTCAATTAATAGTAGAATCTGGGTCGGGACGAGTCAACTATTGGTATATTCGTTGGTAACCCAAAACCCATACTAGCAACAGTGAGAGCGACACCACCCCGCTGTCAGGTTTTGAGTTAAAATGATGCTGTTTTAGTAGACTAAACATTACTAATGCTCTGGGAAGTATTATCGATATTTTTGAAGCTTTTTTTGAAATTCTTCCCTCTTTCTTCCTTCTCTATACTCTTTCTCTGTTCTTCCCCTTTTCTCCGTTGTTCTCTTCCTTATTCTGTTCTTATGTACTGATTTTCTATATTGGATAATATTATCTGTCTCAAGGCATAACAAATTGGTATCAGAGCAATTTGATTCTCAGCAACGAATCAGCGGCAAAGATAGAGGAAAATAGATCGGAATCGGTGTATAAAGACTTCCGGCAATTAGAGCCTGAGATGCGGGAGTGGATAAAATCACAGCTCGATGAGTTGAATGCGAGAGAATTGAAGCTAATTGAGGGTTGGGATTCGAAAGTGAAGCTGCCAATAGATGAGATGATTGCTCGATTCGATCAGCAATTGGAGAAAGGCATAGATCGACTTTTGTAGAAGGAGATGGAAGTTGATAGAAATACTCAGCTACCGACGTCAGGTAATTCTCGAACCAATCTATACGATGTAGCTGGTAATTACTGGATAGATAGAAATGTGAATGGATTAAACAATAACAATTCTAAGATTAAGTTTTTGTCTGTGTTTAGTGGTGATAACCCTAGGGATTGGCTTATTGAGTAAGAGAATTACTTTCTGTTCTATGATATTGAGGATAAATGGAAATTAGACTGTATTGAATCATATTTGGAGGAATTAGCTGATAATTGGTTTCAAAATTTTAAATGTGGAAAGGATCAGCTTACTTGGAGTGACTTTTTTGAGGCTCTGTTGTTAAAGTTTGAGTTGGTAGATTCAGTTGGTCAGCTTACTTGAAGTGAATTTTCTGAGTTTCCGTTGGAAAGGTTTGAGTTGATTGGTTCAGTTGATGCTCTTGTTCATGATCCTTTTAAGTTATTGCATGTGCCCATTTTGTCTGAGAGTAGAAATATTTGGTAAGTACATTCATTAGCTAAAGAAATGTTGACTATGTTGGAACCAGAATCTTCTTCTTCCTGTGATAGTTTATCTTTAGACTGGTATATCTTGGAAGAAACTAAGGTTTCTAAATTCTATTCCCATTGGGGAAGGTTGAAAGAAATGGATACACATAGGAGTGGTTCTACTTTAAGTAATTGTAGTAACAAGATGCTTGTACTGGACTATCTATTCTCCAGTAATTGTTCTGACATGCCTAAGATTCCTGAACTTTCGAAGGATGGCAGAAAACGGGTGCAATGGTTGGTCAAATGGAACCAATTGTCATTGAAAGTTGTGGCTCAGTTCCAAGCTTATCTTTCCAGTACAACATCAGAGATTGAAAGACAAATGGGTAAAATGGGAAATCCTATTGTATTAGCTCAACTGTGGTGTTCCTTGGATCCCTTTGCTAATGTTGTTTTTGTTAGGAAGACGCTTAGGTTTTTCAGATAAGGAAAATCAGTTAAAGCTAGGAGGAGTGTTGTACTTTATCTATATGGAAAATGTGAATCAAGTTTTTGCTCGGATGGCATGCAGAGTTTATTATCTCACAACTCTTATCATTTTGAGAAATGATATACAGAAGTCTCGGAAGGCTATCCAGCAGTTAAAATGTGTAGTTTCATCTGATATGGAAGATGAGAATCATCAGAGTAACCGAGGGTTGAGATAACAGCATAAGAAGAAAATTCTCAAGCCACAGGTTCTTTTATAGTGTGAACCTGCTCAAAGAGTTGAAATGGTGAACAATCATGGTCATGATAGTGGAGTCACTGCTCTTCCACTTCTGGAATTTCGTGTAGGACAAATGTGGTGGGATTGGAAAAATGCCTGTGCTAAGTTTGAAAGAAATGATTCTAAAATTTCATAAGCTCCATACATTCTTTTTGAGAGTAAATTTTATTTGATTAACCAAACAAATAAGAGTCCTACTTTGGAGTTCTGTGAGGAGGTGATGGCATTGGGAATATTGAACTTTGTATTGGGGAACTCAGCAACTCTGACACTAATTGTACTCTCTATACAGATACAGCAGCCTCTTTGGGCGGCAGGTTACATAAAGGGTACAAATGCTGTTCAGGATACTTCTGAATCCCATGAATATTTACCAGTGTTTGGTTTAAACAGTGAATGCGACTGTTTATAGCATGATTGAAATACCAATATGTAAAATGATTCCAGAAAAAAGAATTTAGATTGGGGTGATGATTGCTGGCCCCATATTTAATCTATCTATGAGAAAGGAGAAATCATTGGCAAACATGAAGATTTGCATCCTGAAACCAATGAGAACATGTTAGAATTTTCATTTCATCTTGAAGACATTAATCTTGTTTTTTCACCTAATTCAATATCTGATATTGTAGAACCAAGTGAGGATGAAAGATTATCTGCCTGGGTCCGGTCAAAAATTTACTTTCATGCTACGTATTCAAGAATTGAAACTCTTGACCAGGCCTAAATTCTAGCGCAATTACTATTCCAACCCTTGCTTGAAATACCATTGCGCATGATCTTAGCTTTTACTTATTCAATTTGTCACGCAACAACAAATTCTTAATTAAAGTGGAAGTTTAAGAATTACCTCTTGAAGCGTGTACTTAGGTGATCGCTTGTATGAATCAAGACCAACTCGTATGCTGTGTGTGCAACGAACCAACGATCAGTAAAACACTACAAAACTGCTCGCCAGAAAATACTCCAAGTGCTGTTGCCTGGATCGTCCAGGCGTGAGGCACCTGCGCCGTCGGTGAGGAGAGAGAAAAAAACTTGCGTGAAGGACACGCGCCACCATCGGAGAAAATTTGCACGGTTGCTGCCTGGTTTTCCACCTAGCCGCCGCTCAAAGAGGAAGAAGAAATATTTCTCTCTATAGCTTTTCTCTTAAGACTTTCTCTCGCTAAGTTTCTTGAATAATGAAACTAAGAATTGTGTATTGTGAATTGCTAATCTCTTGTCTATTTATAGAGTTACAAGAGAGACCCCAAGTAAGTTTATAATTGGTCTTCCTATTGGGTTTGTGTTTTACTTCAATCCCGTTCCTGGACTGATTCACATCCAACTGACACAAGAATTCACTTATCCTCAATCCAATTCCTGGCCTGATTCACAACCAAATTACACAATGATTCACTTATCCTCAATCCAATTCCTGGTCTGATTCACAACTAATTGACACAAGGATTAATTAATTAAATCTACCTTTGTCAATTACCCAATACACAATTAATCTTACCACTAACGGATTAATTATGACACTACCATCTTACACCAGAATTGCTTCCGAAACAACTAAATTAATTATTCTTTAATCTCTCTACATCAAAGATATAATGCTCGTTAATTTATTAATTTAAAGATGAATTAATTAATTAACTTCTCATAATCTGAGACTAGTGCCACTCGACCTTTTCACTATATCGGACATAAGTCTACCGACCGGGTTTAGTATAACAAACATAACGAGCTCATCTTGGGAGCACCATCACCCCGGACGCACCGGTACATGGTTTCCTTTCGACAAGCAACAACACAGCAAGCAACTAAACACGTGCACCCAACCTACCGAGACTATTGGCCTCAAGTGACCTCACTCTTTGGCAGATTAAAGTACTCTAAGTCTAAACCTCATGTCTGCTGAAGTCTAAGGATTTAGAGATAGAATACTATGAACGAATAGCCTATTAAATCAGTATAAGACAATTCATCCTAAATGGTCATGTTCAATATGCCTCGGGCATATCTATATAATTTAATTAGTTTAGACAAACCAATTTTCCAAATCACATAATAACTTAAACTGACAGTGTGTCCAAAATTGTCTCAGTTACGAACCTCATTTATATATTATGTCTTTTAACCAATGATGAGATCTACTGTGTCACACCAGACACCTCATCATCTAATTACATAATATAAATGGACATAATATGTAAAACATATATGAAAGATTATCTGTCCGGGCCTGGTAAAAAATTCACTTTCGTGCTATGCTTTTCAGAATTGGAATTCTTGGCCAGGCTTAAACTCTAGCACAATTGCTATTCCAATCCTTGCTTGAAATAACATTACGCAGGATCTTAGCTTATATTTATTCGATTTACCACGCAACAATTAATTCCTAATTAAGGCGGAAGTTTAAGAATTACCTCTTGAAGCGTGTACTTAGGTGATTCTCTTGTATGACTCAAGACTTTGATCGTACGTAGTATAGACAACGATCTAACAAAGAATTGATCAGCAATCACCACAAAAAAAAATCTCGTCGAAAAAAATCCAGTAGCTCGCCACCGTCGAAATTTTGCACCACAGCTTGTTTGGCCTCGCCGCCGCCACCCGGAATTATTACCGCCCGGCCACCGCCTGTGGTGAAGAACCCGCCGCCCGAGAGAATTGACTACAAGGGAGAAACTTCTTTTCTTTCTTTAAATTCTCTCTCTAGTTTTCTTGTCTTGAAAACTTATGAATTGTGTATATTGAATTGTTAATCTCTTATCTATTTATAGAGTTACAAAAGACACCCCAAGTTGGTTTAGGATTGGCCTTCCTAATGGGTTTAGGTAATTAATTATTTTCCAAATCCAATTAGGTAACTAATCTAATTTGATTTCCTAATCTCTAGGATTTCCTAATTCTAATTGAACTTTAAAATTTAATTAATTAATTCCACTTTGTTAATTACTTAATTAACCCTTAGAAATAATTAATTAAGTAATTAATTCTATATTATCAATTAACCCACTACATAATTAATCGTACCACTAACGGATTAATTATGACACTACCATCCTACACCAGAATTGCTTTCGGAATAACTAAATTAATTATTCTTCAATCTCTCCACATCAAAGATATAATGCTCGTTAATTTATTAATTTATTGATAAATAAATTAATTAGTTAACTTCTTATAATCCGAGATTAGTACCACTTGACTTTTTTACTATACCGGACATAAGTCCACCAATTGAGTTTAGTATAATAAAAATAACGAGCTCATCTCGGGAGCACCATCACCCCGGACGCACTGGTACATGGTTTCTTTTCAACAAACACCAGCACACCAAGCAACCAAACACGCACACCCAACCTACCGAGACTATTGGCCACAAATGAACTCACTCTTTGGCAGATAAAAAGTACACTATGTCTAATCCTCATGCCTGCTCAAGTCTAGGGATTAAGAGATAGAATACTATGATTGAATAGTCTATTAAATCAGTACAAGACAATTTATCATAAATGGTCAAGTTCAATATGCCCCGGGCATATCTATATGATTCAATTAGTTTAGACAAACCAATTTCTGAATCACATAATAAGCTAAACTGACAGTGTGTCCAAAACTATCTCGGTTACGAACCTCATTTATATATTATGTATTTTAACCAATGATGAGATCTATTGTCTGTGTCCCACCAGACACCTCATCATCTAATTACATAATATAAATGGACAATATATGCAAAAACATATAAACAATTTAACTGAAATATTCAATCAATATAAAACTGGGAAATAGTTTAATACAAACAAAGCTTTAGTATTCAAACCCAACAATCTCCCACTAATACTTCAGCTGCACTTTAAGTATAAAACTACATTAATCTTACAACTACAATAATAACTAGAAAAACAATCATGGCTTTACTAAGTATCTAATCCCCATGCCCTCCATGTGAGTTTCAAAGAATTTTGCAGTCAGTGTCTTCGTGAATGGATCTGCAAGGTTATCTTCTGATGCTATCTTTATCACAACCACGTATTCCCTCTTTACGATATCTCATATCAGGTGGTACTTGCGCTGTATATGCTTACTCGCCTTGTGGGCTCGTGGTTCCTTTGAGTTTGCTACTGCACCGTTCTTGTTATAGTACACTGTGATCGACTTTTGCAAACCAGGATTCACATCTAAGTCCACTAGGAAGTTCTTGAGCCACACTGCTTCTTTCACTGCCTTTGATGCTGCAACGTATTTAGCCTCCACGGTAGAGTCTACCACGTATTTCTGTTTGACACTCCACCAAACTATGGCTCCACCTCCCAAAGTAAACACATACCCTGAGGTAGACTAACTCTTGTCCCTGTCGCCTTGGAAATCTGAATCTGTGTAACTATGGGGCACAATTTCAGGCACCTAATAGACTAAGACTTGGTCTCTTGTTCTGCATAAATACTTGAGAATACATTTAACTGCTTCCCAATGAGCTTTTCTGGGGTTACTCTGATATCTGCTTACAATGCCAACAACATAGCAAATATCAGATCTCGTACACAACATTGCATACATGAGACTTCCTATTGCAGAAGCATAAGGAACTGTCTTCACGGCTTTTATCTCCTCAATAGTCTTTGGGGACTGCTCTTTAGATAGATGAACTCCGTGTCTGAAAGGTAGAAAACCTTTCTTGGAGTTTTGCATCTTAAAACGAGCCAGAATCGTATCTATGTATGAAGTTTGAGAGAGCGTTAGCGAACGTTTCCTACGATCTCCAATAATCTTGATCCCAAGGATATGCCCCGCTTCTCCTAAGTCTTTCATATCAAACTATTTGGATAGCCATGTTTTTACGTCTGATAACACTTTCATATTGTTGCCAATTAGTAAAATATCATCTACGTAAAACATCACCGCATCTCCATCATGTCTACGGAACACACATTGTTCATCCGGGCACTGAGTAAATCCATAGGATTGGATTACCTCATCAAATCGGATGTTCCAAGATTTGGACTCTTGCTTAAGTCCGTAAATAGACCTCTTAAGCTGGCAAACCTTATGCTCTTGGCATTTTTTAACGAATCCCTCTGGTTGCTGAAATGAAGATGGTTTCTTCAAGACTTCCGTTAAGGAAAGCTGTCTTGATATCCATCTGCCAAATCTCATAATCTAAATGAGCAGCTATGGCCAAGAGAATCTAGATTGTATTAAGCATGGCTACCAGGGAGAAGGTTTCCTCAAAATCGATTCTCTCTTTCTGAGTATACCCCTTCGCCACAAGCCTAGCTTTAAAGGTTTCAACTTTTCCGTCAGGTCATCTCTTACATTTGTAGACCCATTTACATCCAATGGGTTTGAAACCATCAGGTAGGTCCACAAGCTCCCAGACTTGATTGTGGTTCATCGACCCCATCTCGGATATCATCGCCTTTTTCCAAGATTCTGCATCTTTATCTCAGAGAGCCTCATTGTAGTTCACGGGATCCAGTTCAGGCGCACCTAGGATAAAGTCAGATGCCTCTCCCACTCCAATGAACCTTTTGGGTTATCTTACAACCCTCCCACTATGACGAGGCACCACCTGTATAGGCGCATAATCTGTAATATCTTGTGCAGTGTTCTGTGGTGTATCTACTTGTGCTGGTGCATCAGGATTATCATATTGCTTTCTAAGTTCTTCTAGTACTATCTTACTCTTAGGCTTGTGATCTAGAATATAGTATTCCTCTAAAAATCTGGCGTTAGTGCTAACTATTACCTTCTGATCTTTAGGACTATAGAACATACCACCTTTCATTCTTCTAGGATATCCTACAAACAACATTACTTCGGTTCTTGCATCTAACATAGCTGTATCTGCCTTAAGCACATGTGCTGGACAATCCCAAATTTTGAGATATCTTAGATCGGGCTTTCACCCATTCTACAACTCTGTAGGGGTTGAACACACGACTTTAGATAGTACAAGATTTAGAATGTACATTGCAGTTTCTAAGACATATCCCCAGAATGAACTAGGCAAATCACTATAACTCATCATTAACCTAACCATTTCCATGAGAGTTCTATTTCTTATTTCTGCTACACTATTCCGCTGTGGTGTGCCAGGTGCAGACAACTGAGCCTGAATTCTGACCTCACTGAGGTATTTTCGAAATTCGTGGGATAGATACTCTCCATCATGACCTGATCGTAGTGTCTTGATACTTTTACCATGATGTTTCTCCACATCTGCCCGATATTTTTTGAATTGACTAAAGAATTCGGACTTGTGACACATTAAGTAAACGTATATGTATCTTGAGTAATCATCTGTGAAAGTCACAAAATACTCTAACCCACCTCGTGCTTGGACCGAAATTGGTCCACACAAGTCAGAGTGAATCAACTCTAATACTTCTTTGGCTCTATAACCTTTTGTTTTAAAAAGTCTCTTGGTCATTTTACATTCCAAACAAGATTCGCAGGTTGAATAACTGTCAATCTCTAATGAACGTAATAGTCCATCATTGACTAACCTCTGAATCCTACTAAGGTTTATATGACCTAGCCTGAGATGCCAAAGATAAGTTTGATTCATTTCAGAAGGTTATTTCCTCTTATTTTGGTTAGATGATGCTCCATTTAACTCTATGCTTTGCACAATAGGGTAGTTTGATTTTATCAAAAACAAATTGTCTACTAATGTATTGGAACAAATAAGCTTACTATCTTTTCTAACAACAACAGATTTATTAGAAAAAAATAAACTTATAACCATTCACTAAAAGTTTAGAAACTGAAATCAAATTCTTTTTAAAACTCGGTACATAAAGACAATTATCTAAATCTAATCTATTATTTTCAAAAATAATAGATAATACTCCAACTGCTTCTACAGACACTCTAGTAGTGTCGCCCAAGTAGACTTCAAGCTCGCAAGATTAACAGTAAATTTGGTCAAATCATTTGTTGACCGAAATTCCATTTAAGAGGGACCAAAAGACTTATAAATTAATGTTAGGGGACTAAAAAGGTCCCCGTAAAATTATAAAGGACCAAAAGTGAGACAAGACTAATTATAAGGGAAAAAAGCATTTTGGCCTTTTTGTATTGAAATTAAATTCGAAAACTGCATATTTTGTCGTAAAAGGTAACGTTCATGTTTTCTCTTTGTTCCTCTACCTTTCCCTATGGCTTTTTTTTGTGCCATAAGTTTTTCAAACCTAAAAAATCGAGGACATATGAAGTTTTGTGAGGGTGGAAGTATCATTTTATGATGATGGTAAGGAGTGACTGTGATAGGTTGGTGAAAATGAAATGTTTTTTTTAATTATATATGAAAAGAAATATATATCAAAATAACCAAAAGGGTATAATAGGAATTGAATAATAAAAAGTAGGTTGTAACAAGTAACAAGTAACAAGCGGGAGACGAATAACAGTTCACACGTGTGTCCTCCTCTGGATAATTTTGAAGTGCAAAACAAGGTCGAAGTAACTTGATTAAGGGTTTTGAATTCGTATTACCAGTTGTGACTGATATGAACCTTTGTTCTTTTTACATTATCAACCTTATACAAACACTAATTTTGCATGATATGAAATCATATTGTGTCTGTTATGAACTTATATTTTACATGATATGAAATATTACTTTATTTGATATAATCAATACTTCATGTAAATCCTATTAAAAAACAGAAGGTGATATAACTTTTTTTAAACCCATAATGATATAAACTTTTGTTAATGTATTAAAAAAAGAAGGTGACAACTTAAATATTTTTCTTTGATATAATATCAGGTTTTAAATTTATTAAATAATTTTTAAAAATTAAATAAAATTCGTTTAAGTTATATAAAATTTTAATTTTTTTAAATAAAATAAAATAAAATAATAATGAAGAAAAAATTCATGAAAAAAATACGTGAAAAGAAATGTGAGCTTAAAAATATATTTTTAATATGTTTTTAAAGAAAGTGAAAATAGGACAAGAGGGCTGAAACCCTGTGGTTTGTACTCCCCGCTTAAAATAATAGGTTTTGACTTCGAGTTATTTAGGGTACGGCCTCTTTTTTGTAAAAAAAAAAAGGTGAAAATAGAAGAAGAAAAAAATAAATAAATGGCCGAATTGGTATTTTGATCCCTTATAAATGGGGGTGTTACTGTTTTGGTCCCAAATAAAACTATGATTGCTGTTTTGATCCCTTATCAATTTTTTATTAGCGTTTTTAGTCCCTTTTTACCAAAAAGTTTAGAAGATTACGGATTAACTCATTTGATCGCTAGTCAAACCTAATTTTTTCTTCAAAATGATTTGTACCATGATGTTTTCAATCCAGTTTATGACTCGGTTCCTCATGAATGTTCAACCCATTTAGGGTTTGGGCCGTTATTTCGGATTGTGAGTCGATCTAAATTGGTTGAACATTCATGAGGAACAGAGTCATAAAATGGATTGAAAACATCATGGTACAAATCATTTTGAAGAAAAAATTAGGTTTGACTAGCGATCAAATGAGTTAATCCGTAATCTTCTAAACTTTTTCGTAAAAAGGGACTAAAAACGCTAATAAAAAATTAATAAGGGACCAAAACAACAATCGTAATTTTATTTGGGACAAAAACAGTAACACCTCTATTTATAAGAGACCAAAATACCAATTCAGCCTAAATAAATAATGCGAAAGCTTTGAACAAAGCAAATCAAAATTGAAGATTTGTTTACCGGATGCAAGGAATTGAATCATGGATACAGGATGCGCGTGGATGGGTTTAAAGTTAAAAAATAAAATTGTTGTAGAGATCTTCGGTATGGAACTCCTGTTACACTTCTGGTATTACACTTTCTGTTACACCAATAAAAAAATGACACATGTCCAACTTAATATATAATTAACGTTTGACCTACCGTGGTTTAACCAAAAAACAAATGAAAAGGAAGAAAAAAAGTTCAAGGCGTCGCCATAGACGAGGTGATAGCGTACTAATGTAAGTCACGAATTAAGTGTTTTATGGTTGATATTTCATCATTCATACAATTCACATATTATTAGATGATATTTTTATGTGATTAGATGATAATTTTTGAGTAGTTGATGAAATGTGATTTGGAAATACATGTATTAGTAGTGAATGACTAAGATTTGTGTAAATTTTGTGGATTTTAGCTAATTAGTAGTGTAATTATTTAAATTACAAATTTAAAGACGATTAGTCATTAGTGGTAATGAAATTATAATTAAAATAATATTAGCATATTGTTGTTGATTGTTTATAATATTTTGGTTATTTCATGAATTTTAATTTGGGTTGTTTTATGGATTGTGGTTTAAAAATTTAATTCATAATAAATTGAGATAAAGAAAATATAAAATTAATTGTTATAATGAAATTTTTGTAATTTACAGGTAAAATAGAATTTAACGGTCCGTATGTGTTTAATTTCTATTGGACATCTACGTTTGATATTGATAACCGGCCGAATCCGGATCATACATTATGCATCACTCGTAGAATGTCAAGGGATGACTTTGTAGAAAGTATTTGCGAAGTAATTGGCGGTCAAAGAATTATATGAATATAAAATTTATAGTGTTCTTTGAACTAGATGGGTTGATGAAACAAGTGGTAATAAATTCTGATGATCTGCTGGATTTAATTTATAGTTTTCAAGCATATAGTTTATTTATGTGAATGCGGGGCTTGAGGAAATTGAGACATCAGAAAGAGTTGGTAGGAGAAATGTTGGTTTGATTTCTTCACAGGGTGGAGGAGCTCAATATGATTTTGGATTCCGTTATGATTTTCAAGAGGAGTAAGGTGACATAGATTATACCATTGAGGATGATGGCGACGATGTCCATACATCCAATAGTGAATTTTGTTCAGACTCTACCAAATTCAGTATTGATGAAACTGATGAAGAGTTTAGCGGGTAGGGAACGGGACATTTCATCTACTCTGATATCGATGAGCAAGATCGGTATACCCTTGATCGAGATTAACATGCTTTGCCCCTATATAATGGTAATCCTGATAGTATAAAATTGGAAACTATTTTCAAAGACAAGAAACAAGCACAACGGGCCATAACTGCATGGAACCTCTCGAGGGTTAGGGAATTTGTGAAGGTTGAGAGCAATACAAACACATGGTCTGTTGAATGTAAAAGTCGTAAATATCCTCCAGCCGAAGGTTATTCTCCATACGAATGGAGAATTCGGGTGTCCAAAAGAAATCGCTCTCACGGTAAATGGGAATTGAGTGTTTGGTGTCCGAGTCACAACTGCATAGGGATTTCTGTTGGAAACGACCACTGTAACGTGACATCGGACTTAATAGCCCCGCTAATAATAAGTCAAATTGAAAGAGATCCGGAGTATAGTGTTGCTGCAATTATAAATGATGTGAAAAACTAGTTAAAAGTTGACGTGAATAAGAAGAAAGCTTGCATGCCAGACGGAAAGCCATCGAAATTGCATTTGGTGATTGGGTGTCCAATATCGTGGAGTTACCAAGGTAAGTTTTTAAAGTTTAAATTTTATTTCAATTATATTTGGAATTAATGTTTAGTTGATAATTAGTAATTGATATTTTTTATGGTTGGTTTATAAAGATTTGTTGTTGCTTTACAATATTCAAATCTAGGGACGATTGTACAATGGGAAGTTGTACAAGGGCCGCGTGAATTAGAAACATATTGAAATATGTGTTTTGGTCATTCGGTCCACCTAGGTGCACGTTTGGTAGATTTTATCCACCGGTTATGAGTATTGACGGGACACATTTGAGGGTTGCATACAAGGGGAAGTTGCTAGTGGCCATCACTGTTACAGCTGCACGTCGTCTGCTGCCATTGGCATTTGTCCTGGTTGATGAAGAATCTACTGAAACTTGGACTTTTTTCCTTAAACGCACCATTAATCATGTCCTTGGTGAACATCCGACATGTGTGCTATCAGATAGGTGTCCTGGATTAATAGCTGCTTTTAGAGACATGGATGAATGGGAAGAGTGTATCACAGGTTACCACAGATTTTGCCTGCGACACGTTAGAAGCAATGTAATGAAGTATCATCACGGCAATAGATTGAACAGTTTGTGTTGGGAAATTGGGTCAAGGTTTCAACCTATAAGGTTTGATTGAGTTGTTGTCGAGATGTTCCAATACAATGAGGGCATATACCATTATATGATGGAAATTGGTAAAGAGAAATGGAGTTTGGCGCACGACGGATACTATCGCTGGGGTAACTTAACGACGAATATGTCGAAAAGTTATAACAGTGCCCTGAAAGGCATCTGGTTTCTTTCAATCTGATCAATCATTGAGTCCATTTTCCAGAACACTAAAGAGATATATCGGGTTGAACATGATGAAATTCGTAAATGCAAAACACCATTTTCTCCTTTGCTATGGCAAACATTCATGGAGTATGAGAGACGCACTAGGGGACATCAGGTAGAGCCATATGATTGGGAGAACAAAATTTTCAGGGTAAAAACATGTGTGCGTTTTGATGGTAAGGGGGAAACTTCCACACTGTCTGTTTTCAAGCTCGCACATGCACGTGTCACAAGTGGCAAACATACAGAATACCTTGTTCCCATGCTTTAGCAGTGTGTCGTGCTATTGGTGAAAATGGTGCAAATCTAGTTGATGAATTCCTTACCGTGAGAAATTGGAAGAAGCAATTTGGGAATGCCAGTTTTTGCCCATCCCTTCGAAAGTTCATTGGCCAAGAGACGTTGGTTGGAAGTTGCTTCCCGATTATCCAAGATTAATAGTTCACTGTGATCCTCGTCCGGGAAGGCGACAGAAGCGGAGGTATAAAGGCCAAATGGATCGCCGTGGACGTCAACAAAGAGGCGAATGCAGCAGTTGTGGTAATGCTGACCATCGTGCTAGAATGTGTCCAATATCTCATCATCTGTCGGACAGAACAAAGATTGGTAGAATTTATTACTCAACCCGCAACAATTGATCAGCACCCGTCCCTTTTGATGATGTTTTATGTTGTTGCTGTTATGTTTTGCTCAAATGATGTTGTTATGGTTATTTATTGTAAATGTATGTGTAGAATTGCAGAAATGATATTGTTATGGTGATTTTTTGTATATGTATGGGTAGAATTGCTCAATTGATGTTGTTATATTTAGTTTTGGTTAATGTATGGGTAGAATACTCAATTGTTGTTGAGCAATAGTTATTTGTTAATTATTCATAAATTTATTATTATTTTTACTATAATTCAAATTTAAAACATCCGAATTAAACTAGATTCGGATGATTAAAATCCAAATTATACATTAACTCGAATTATTGAATTTCAAATTATTAATAATAAGAATTTTAATCATCCGAATTGATTACAATTCTATTAAATTCGATTGAATAATGCTTCGGATTTTACAAATCCGAAGCATGATTTAAGCTACTGTTTTGGGCAGTAGCTGAGAGCATGTTTCGGATTTGTAGAAAGTCGGCGATACAATAGCGGTTTGTGGGAGCCTTTAAGCAAAGAACCGCCGCAAGTTTGGTATGAAATAGATCGGTTCGGATTTGGGGGCGTTGCACGTGTGGGCTCAATTCAATTGGACCATGCATTAATAACTGCATTGGTTGAGAGGTGGCGGCCAGAAACGCATACCTTCCACTTCTCCTTCGGCGAGGCGACGATGACGTTGTAGGATGTGCAGGTATTGTTCTGCTTGTTTACAGATGGTACGCCAGTTATGGGTGACCTTGTTAAAAGGGACACCTATGAATGGGCCGAAGAGTGTGCACAGGTTTTGGGATTTTATCCAGAGCACAGAGATTTTAGGAGCGTCTCACTAAACACCAAGGCTATTAAGAATGTCATAAGTCACCCACTGCCGGGGGAAGGGATTAATCCAATGGAGTATAGACAGAGGGCGTGGTGCTACATTCTTTTCATCGCCTACGGATTGCTGTTTCCTGACACGGCAGGAAACTTCGCCCCTCTATATCTCCTGTAGAATATAGAGGATCCTACTGAGTGTAGAGCTCATAGTTGGGGGTCGGTCGGTCTATGCAGTCTTTACCGCAGCTTTTGCAAGGGTTAAAGACGCAGTGCAAACGACATCACCGGTTGTTTGCTTCTTTTTAGGAATAAATATTTTGTTTATATTTGTCATTAAAAAATTTTTTTTGTTACACATTCAATATAAAAATGTTCATTTTTATGCTAATTTTACTATAATATCATTATGTAGGTTTGGGCTTGGGAACGCATTCGTTGCGTCAGGCCGGGTAGAGTTGCGCCGTCTATCCAACCTGTGGACGGTTGTCCGTTGGCCGAACGATGGCACGTCGGAAAGAAGTTTGATAGCACCAGTCCTCACTGCTTGCCAACGTATAGAGACCAGTTAGAGGGTCTTCGAGAAGAGGAGGTACGTTTATATATTTTTTTAAAGTCTTTCCATATTAATATATTATTATAGCTATCTTAATATTAAATAGTTTTCTATTTATGTTTTTTAGTTTCTATGGGAGCCGTACCTTGAGGACAATATATTGGATTATCTCCCCGAGTATTGTCGTGAGGGTAGGCAATGTTGGATATCCCGCACGATACTAATTTACTGGGACACCTACGAGCCTCACGAGTCTAATAGGGTACTCCGGTAGTTTGGTTGCCATCAACCCATTCCTGACATCCCCGTGATTTACCCATTGACGGCTGAGGTATATGAAAAGAATCACAGCAATGGAATGCAAGGGAGAGGGTACATCAACTGACAGCTAGAACGTGCCAGACAATGTCATGCTTGGCGAGATAGGACTACCAATGAGTATATGCCTCAAGTTGTTGAAGAGTCCCCTCCACAGGCTGATGCTGAGTACCATAGTTAGTTCAACCGCCGGACTGTTAGACTCATTAATAATCCTACCAATGATGACCTGATGACAGACGGATACCGTGGCGCGATGGCACGTGCCAAAGTATATGTAAGTTTTTAATAAATTTTGTAATTTTACTCCTTTATATGATTTTTAAATTATTAATATTATTCTTGATGTTGTTTTCAATTCTTTATTTAATATGTAGTATAATTGATATTTGTTATTTGTTAGTACTATTATATGGTTGACGGTTGTTGGGTTTTGTTGTGGTTTATGTTTGATTTTGTATTATGTAATGTTGAATATGGATGTGTTTCTTGTTGTATTTTCTGTTTGGGAATTTGGAAATTTGATTTAACTGCCGTTATACTGTCAAATTTTTTATAATAAATTTATTTTAACATGTTTTCGTAAATGCCAAAGTATATGTTAGTTCTTAATTGAATTGATATTTGAATTATTTTACATATTCTCAATTATTATCGATTATTTTTATAACGCCTGAATTTTTTATATATTTGTTTCTAGGCGAAATGCATGGGTGACTAGTACAACAGGACCTTTGATTTTCAGAATCACTACCTCCGAAGGCATGACGCTTAACCTGAAGTTGTGCAGTACATAGATGAGTTGTCCAACTCTCTACACAATATACTCACACTTGCTCCTTCACAAATGCCGCAATACAAAGATCCTACTGGTTCACAAATCCTCGTCGATGATCCACCATATTTCACTCAGGCACTACATCCAGCCCGCATTTCAAGGCACGCCCCTCCAACTGGAGGGGGCATAAAAAGGAGGGCCATCATAGGAGAGGATGTACCTGTGGAGCCTATGGATGATGACGATGACGAGGATGGTGATGATGATGGAGATTCGCTGCCACCTGGTCCAGAAGGTGGAGGTGGTGGTGGAGGTGGAGGTGGTCGTGGAGTTGGAGGTGGTCGTGAATTTGGAGGTAGAGGTTCTCAAGCTTCAAGTTCTAGTACTGGCTCTATTGCTAAGGGTCAGTAAAAGATAGACGTCTCGACCCTTTCGCTATGGTTTTAGTTAGACATTTTGTATTCATTTTGGATATTTAGTTAGACATTTTGTATTCCTTTTGAATATTTAGTTAGACATTTAGTATTTATCTTATTTAATTAGCATTTCAGATTATTTTATATATTATTGTTCAATTAAATTTCAATGTTTTTTCGTATTGATTTATTTATATAATTCAACTTTTCAAATTTACAATTTATGATTTCTTGTTTGAAAAATATAGCAAACTAACTCCAATGTTTTCCCTTTCTATATTGCTTAAATTTGTCATATATTTAGGATTTAATAAAAATTGGTCATTAAATTCAGTTATTACATAATCCGAATTATTTTAAAACTCGTAATAAAATTAATCAATAAAAATATAGTTTCGGATTTTTAAAATCCGAAACTTTCTCTTACCTACTGCCTAAGGGAAAAATTTAGAGCAACTTTCGGATTTGTAAAATCCGAAACTTGCTCTCAGCTACTGCCGAAGGCAATTTTTTGAACCATGTTTCAGATTTTACAAATCCGAAACTTCCTCTAAATTTTTTTCAAATATTTCAACTACAATTCGGATTTGTAAAATCTGAATTTTTTTAAATTCGGGTTTTTAAAATCCGAAATTTATCGAATTAATGTAATTTGGATTTTACATTTCCAAATTCTTATTTTTTAATAATATTCAATTGTAGAAAATTTATTTTCTACTTTTATTTTATTTTTCGTCCTCAAATTTTGGATTTTACAAATCTGAATTTAGTTAAATTAATTAATTATCCTAATTAGTTTCTAATTAAAATCAATTTCCTCCGAATTATGTTAATTTCAGATGTTTAAAATCCGAGTGGCCCCTATATATCCACAATTTTCATTTTTTTCCTCTTTTTTGTCCACACTTTCATTTTTACCTTCCTTCTGGTAAAAAATTCTTCCAGCAGCACTTATGCGAACCATTAGTAGAAGCAGCTATAGCTACCTCAATGGCGAAATTACAGTAAAAAAATCCTATTCAAGATTTTTCATCGATCTCGTACGTTGTCTACGTTGGGTTAACATGATATTATATTAAACTTAATAGAGTGGTAGAAGCTTTTATTTTGGAGGCTATGAAGTATGAATGAAGTATGAAGCCCGTGAACACGATTCAGGACGAAACTTGAGCTACCCAACAGTAAAGAAAAAGTAAAGAAGTATACGTACATATTTCTATAGTTTTTATTTTTCTTTTTCACCTTCCTCTATATTATATCATTGCCTTACTTTTCGTTCAAGTGTTCTTTATGTAGTTAGGAACAAAGCTACATTTTTCTTCTTTAAAAAGAAAACACTCAAGTATTACGACCAAAGAAGTATTTCTTTATATGCTTTGAAATAACTAAAATATATAATATTAGAGAATTGAAATGAAAGGGAAGAATAAATGTTAGAATTGAAGAAGAGAGAAAGAGAAAGAAGTGTTTGGTTGGTGTTGGGACAAAGTTAAAAAAGGAGACGGATAGAAGTTCCTCTTCTCAATCCATTTGCATGATATATATATATATATATATTTTGGTTTTATCTAAAAGTTTTTTAAAGGACGCGGATTTAGCACTTGTGTTTTTTTTTTTTTTTTTTTTAAATTTAACTCATTTAAGCTCTTTTAAAAAACCCAACCACTAGACGAGCCTTTGGATAAGATAAAAATACCAAACTAAGTGACGGAAATAGTGAAACCACATTAAGACATTTTTCAACCCATCCCATACCCCTTCTTGTTGTTGGTTCCGTCACTGTTCATATGGAAGTTGTTCAATAATCTTTTGCCTTTTCCCAGTCACTTGCAGTACATTTATTGTACTTTTCCTACAGTTCGCCCGGCGTATTGTTTGGCAGGTGATGACACAACTCATTTTTTCAGCTCTTGCCCTGTTGCTTTAGCTGTTGGATTCTTTTTGGGCTTAATTAAATTGCAACACATCTTATGGTAAACTGCGAGGTATTCTCTCGTGTTTGATTTTGTGGGAGCTTTGGAAAGCTCGTAATCAGGCTTTCTCTGATAATGTTGCAATTGCAGCAGGGGTATTAATTTTTAATATCAGAGTGTTGCTAAGCCTAGTTCTAAGAATCTTGCCAATTCCTCTTTCCTCTTGGAATGATTTTTCTTGTAGCAGCTGTTGCTAGCTCCCCCTAATCCTGGCTACTGATCAGGGCACTAAGTGTGATCGCTCAGGACTCAAAAAATTGTAGAAGATTATACTTTTTATATACTATTAATATTAATGTATAATTGACCAAAATAAGTTAAACTATCTTTTTTTTTTATATCTAGTTTTACTTTATTTTTTCTTTTTCTGATCACTGACTTTCTTTTCAGAGTACAAATTTCTATTTTGCAAGTTTCATTCTCTTATTATAATGGTTTATTGTCATATTGCATGAAAATTAATTAAGTTTTAAGTATTGTAGAGTAAAAGGATCACTATTTTATCGGTCTCTACTACCATGACAAACACTAAGATAAGACTGTTTGCTGAAAAAATCATGAATTTTGTTGAAATAAAATATATATATTAATTTACTGAAAAACGTCCAGCAACGATTGACAAAAGGAGGATACATTCAAAGAAACAGAAATTACAAGTATATTTGTCATTGTTGTGTTTACTACGGATAAACTTATATAGATTTACCCAATTAAGTGGTGGATATACCACATGCCGAAATTTAATCCGAACAAAGATACATCATTAATTTTCTGATAAAAACTCCAAAACATAGATATAATAATTAGATCTATGATGATTGAATCTTCTTTGATCAAATCAGTGAACATCGTCAACTACGCCGCTACCAATCCAACGACCTTCACCAATGAAACTGCCGTCATAACAACGAACATCATCAATGAAACCGCAACCAATACACTACCAGTAAATCTGAATCTACTGAAGAATAAAAGAAAATAAAGACTAGGGATAATCTCCCTTTATTAGATGACGAAACTAAAAATAAAAAAATGAAATCGGGCAACAAATTTATTTCTCCTATTCTTCCATGATGGAAAGATGAGAGAAGAAATATTTGTTGAGTGTTAAGTTTAGGAGAGAAGAGAGGAGAATCGTGGATGCTAGGTTAAAAGTTTTTTAAAGGGCTATTAATTATGAATTTAATTATGAGTGATGCTCCATATTTATTGGAAGATCGAATTTGATGGAATTCTTAGTGGAAGTATTTAATGCCTTAAATGAATGATTCTCTATATTTTGCTTCGAATTTTGAGCATGAACTATTGCTAATTTTGTCTTCATGCATTAAAATTATATTTTTCATCACCTTTTATAAGGACGAATTATTGAGATTCTTTAATTTTTCTTAATGTTTGGAATACACAAATTATTTTAATTACACAATAGCTAGTAATTAAAATAAATAATTTTCAACGAAAACATTGTTGATAATATGATTGTAAAAGTTGGGTTTTTGAATTAAAATGACCTTTATAAACATAAAAGTTTGATTGAATAATTTTATCATGGTAATTATAAAGTTTATTTGGTTGTTTATGATTATTATAATTGTAGAGGTTATATATAAGTGAATAATTTTTTTGATTATTGTTTATCGTCTTAGTTTTACTAGTACCCTCTCCTAATTACTTTTATATCTTCATCCTCATTTCTTTTCTCTCTCTTCTGCCTTGTCTCGTACGTTGTTTTTTTATTTTTTTTGTCTCCTCCCTGGTTTCTTCATCTCTCCATCTTTTTTCTTCTTTGATTTTTATATTTTTTTTGAAAAAGAAAATCAAATAGAACCTCCAAAGCATGACATCGCTTGATACTTTTTATTGCTAAAAAACAATTAAAAATTAGGGAAAACGGGGATTTTTTTCGACTTTCAAGATGAAAAATCAGTTTCAGAGGAAGTTTAAACTTCTAGATCTACGATCGATATATACATCGTTGTAAGATGTGAAAGTTTCGTTTCTTTGTTGGTTGTCCAAAGCGGATGATCACGATCAGACTAAATGTGTTTCTGATCATTGTATTATTGAGACTTCTAAATCGTAATTCATTATTTTCAGCTGAATTTTTTTTCAAAAAAAAATAAAATTGTTCAAAAGGACTATACTAATAAAAAGGCAGTAAAAAGTATTATTGAATAACATGCTGTTATTAAAAAGGAAAAGGATAACTTGAGATGAGAAAAGGACGCAAAAAAAAAAAAAAAAAAAGTTTAAACTATCGTATAAAAATGCTAGTCTAGATTGCCTTGGGAAAAGGAGAGGCCAAAGCCCAAAGTTATTGAACTTCATTGAATGTTACATAATTTTTCGAAACATTACTTGTGGAAAAAAAGATATATGGTTGTCTCAATATCATTTGGCAGTCTAGATGTCCCTGTCACTCGAGGTAAAATTCATCATTTACCATTTGCATCAGTAATCCCAAGTCTCAATTTGATGGTTTCCAAAGCAAACCCTATTCCCCCTTACCCCTCTCCCTCCCTTCCCCCACCCTCTTTTGTGTATGTGTGTGAAAGAAATAATCATAATATAATAATTATGTGAATTTTTTTTTTTAAGAAAAGGGAATTTCAATTAATTGAAAATTCGAGTATAAGCACCATTACCCCCTAATTTCCCTAAATCATACCTCCAAAAGCTAACTACGAAGTCTAGCATAATCTTTTAGCTATCGACAACAAAGATATTCTATCTATCAAAATATTTATATTCGCAATACATCTTTTTCGAACGTTAGAAAGCGTGACACGAAAGTGTCAAAAGTATGATTTTGTCGTGAAGATGCCAATTTGGCCAAAAAGTCAGCAGGACCATTGGATTCTTAATTATGTGAATGCTTATTTCTCCCCTATTTTCTTATTTCTCATCCATTTTATGTCTAAATTACCTTTAATAAATTAAGAAATATAAATTATAATATTTAAATATATTATTTAAATATTAAATAAAATAATATCTTAAATTACTTAACTGCCCTTAATCAATTTATCAAAAATATCCATTAAAAAATTTATTTCTAATTCTGCTCATCTATGCTACTTTAATCATAATTTTTATAATTTTTTAGTAAATTAACAAGGGACTTATAAAACTTTTGATAAATCAATTAAGGGCAGTTAAGTAATAACAGGACGGGAAGAACATAAGCATTAAGTGGCGAAAGATAAGAATTAGAGGGCGATACTTAAAAAAATTAAGAATTTTTTTTTTAAAAATGGGGCAATATAATACTACCAATAATAATTATAGTAATAAGGAATAAATATGAATATTTGTTAGGATGGAGACAACTTTTTTTTTATTTGTTTTGATATACCTTGTGTATGCTATTTAGGGTTGTGGGGCAACCCTTGAAATGAGCCTCCAAGACGTTGCTTAACTGCCCAAAATAAACAATTGACCTGAATCAAGAAGCATGCAAAAAGAGCCAACACCTTAAGAGTTTGATGAATTGTAAGTTAAGCATGTGCTATTTTTTTATTAAGCCAAATTATATGCACTTTTTATTCCTGTATTTACAATTTTTGCATGGTTAACTTATATCAATAATTGATTGCCCACCAGTTTAATCTTCTCAATAGTTTTTTTTTCTTTCTCTTTTTCAACCGTGCAAATAAATGTAACTGTCAATCTTTATCTTGCAAAAGAAAGAAAATTCTAACAATTTTAGTTTCATTTTGGAGAGTTGCAGCCTAGCACTTGCATTTCGATTGGTGTACAATGAAAATGTAACTTATGATATTTATGTAAAATAATAATAAATTTATTTCCAAATATATTTTCTAAAATTAGCTTAAGGGATTGCGTGTTCCAGCTCTATGGCTGGAGCAGAAGATAAATCAGCAAGAATGTTGGACACAACTTTGCAAAGGACATTGAAAAGGATTTCTCAAGTTTTGCTCAAGGTTGCAAATGAATTGAGCTGCTCGTGAGCTATTCGCGAGCTGCTTGGTCGAAGTTTGGCTCAAGCTGGAGTCGACTCGTTAAGGTAACAAGTTGAGCTCGAACCTATAATGTATAGGCTCGTACTTTTTTCTTTTTTGCCCTTATTTTTTCAAATTTATCAAGTTCAAAATCGATTTTGGCTCGTGAGCTTGAACTTGAGTTCGTTAACTATTGAGCTCTTGAGCCGAGTTCAAACTTGATAATTATGTTTCGAGCAAAACTCGAGCTCCAAAAAAAAAAAAAAACTCGATCGAGTCAAACCTGACCATTTTAAGGCGAGTCGAGGTTGAGTTCGACTCAATTCATTTGCAACCCTACTCTATACTAGCATTTCTTTCTCAAAATGTGTGTTACACATGAACTTATCATCTTTTATCAAGGATAGTACTTTTTATTAAAATTTCTATTATTTTTAAATAATAATGACATTTTAATTAAAAAATAAAGACGAGAAAAATAAATAGTATTTAAGAATTCACCTTATCAATCATTACTTGAATTTATTTCTTGACGTTTTTTTTTAAAGTATAAATATATTAAAATTATTAGAAATTGTCCGATCACATAAAATTGAGGAAATCAGATGGTTCTAGTAACTTCTTAACCGAAGTTACAACTTATTTGGCACGTAAATAAATTTAGAATTAAGTTATTTTATAAACACAAAAACGCTGTATCAGCGCTTAAATGTCTTGTCATGTCTTGATGTTATTGTCTATGGAGAGTAGACATATACATGAATGTCTTCTCAAACGCGTTTATTGCATTGTTTAATCTTCCTTAAAAGGTGCAGACAAAAAATGTTTTTAAAAGTTATAATAATTTTATAATTTTAGAAGCACTAGAAACTAAACTCTTACAAGTTAGAAGCCAATTGTCAATATTTATATAGTACAACTACCACTATCAAATTAATTGGTATACCTAATAAAAAATAAATGAAAAGTAATTAGTAATTAGGCGATTGTAATAAACCCTTCTTGAAAATCAGGAAAGAGAACTAAAAAATACAGCAACCTACTTTCCAGCAAAACAGCTTTCAAATAGGCAAATAATTATTATATTTTTTTGGAAAATTGAACCAAAATCATAAACCATCGATACCCTATTCATCAAATAAATGCGACAACATTCTCCGCAGAATTGCTTTGGGCAAATTTTATACTCGGATGACCAGATCTTTATCCCGCTGTCGAAGATGAAAGGAGTTGACTCACCGGAAGATTATCCAAAGCAGCTCAAAAAGACTAAAACTGCTTTTAAAAAAATTAATGAGGACTAGTATTGTCACTCAAAATATAAAAGGAATTAAAAGTGGAATTACCTCAATTATAGATAAGTAAAACTGCATTTAAGCAAAAAAAAAAAAAAAAGGACAAATCGAAAAATTTAGCAAAACTTCCAAGGTTCTAGCTACAAGTATCAACCTTTCGAATAGGCCCTGAAAAGATAAAATGGGAAAACGATAAAAGATAATCAAAATTACTAGTTTTAGAATTTAGTTGAACCAAAAAAATCATTTTTTGCATGATTGTCTAATAACTTTATTTCTCCTCAGTTGTTCAAGATATTATCTGAATGAACCTATTGCTAAATCTAATGAGTTAAACGTAAACTAAAGGGGAAAGTTTTATTTTATATATTTTCTTAAGGTTACTTTTCGCTCTAAAATCAACACTAGAATTCAATAATAGAAGCAGTGATCAAAATAGAAACAGTTTTAGTCCATACAAATTTCAAAAAAATTTGATTGGTGAATGAAGTTATATGACCCATCATACTTGTTGCTACTAACCCAGTTCTCCTCTCCCCTGAAAGCTGCATTTAAGCGCATCGATTAAATGCAGAATGAGAAGCCCGAAGGGACTTTTTCCTCTTCTCTTTGTTGTTGTTTTGTTCTTGTTGTTAAGGTGAAGAAGGACAACTACCCAGTATGGAGCCACCTTCTTCACACCATGGCATGCTTTGTTCCTGATTGCTACAGGTCAAAGCGAGAGTTTTTCCAGTAGAGTCTTTTAGTTCACACTGGCCACTCTCGATCATAGCCGTCTTGTCTACAACGCCCTAACAAGGAGCGAGACTATATACTATGAGCTGGTGGACTTCTCCTAAAGGATTTAGACTCTCTAACCTTATGATGAATTTATTTTATACTTGTTACTTTCTCTTTCTTGTTTCCATCTATAACGATAGATGAATAACAGTTAAAATGAAAAAATCAGTTCTTATATGCTAAGACTAGAAGTAAAAAAATTACGGTACACCTAGCAAAAAAAAAAAAAAAAGACGAAAAAACAGGGGGAAAATTTGATAAGCTAAACGGTGTTCCAAACGCGCCTTATCACCCCCTAATCAGCTGGCCTACCCCTCTAGTTTACATTAAATCCAATCCCGTGGATCACATCAAAATTAAAATTTCAAATTTTTGTTGGGCTCCAAGTTGTACAGACTTTACACAAAGGGAGAACAAAAGAAATGGAAACAGATAAGTTGGAATTTTATTTTCCATTCGAAGAAGTTGTAGCCCTTTTGAAACTCTCCACTCGACCCACGACGTTCACAAAAATAGCAAGCATTAAGAGCACGTTCGATCGCACAACCGAGCAACTTGAACAGCAGAGGACTACTATAAAACAGAAATCCAACGGAAGGCGATTCGACGTAGATTTTGAGTGGGGGATAAAAAAATTCGATCAAACCGTACAAAAATGGTTAGGGTTAAACACGTTACAAGTGAAACAGAAGAAAAAAAAATTGAAAGCATCATGGAATGTATATTTATAACAAATATTTAACTCATATTTGCAGTTTAGGGTTACTTGATATTGTTTGTAATGGTCGTACTTTCTTTTTTGGTGTAAAAAATGCAACACAATTGAGAGCACGGTAAATATTGTTGGTGTAAAGAGACCGAGGAAGAAAATCAGCGACGAAAAATCAGATAAACAAGTGTCGGAGAGTAAGTTTTTTTTGGTTCATCGTTCTGATCTCTTTGTGGCAAGTTGTGGTTGTTTATGTAAAGTGCTCATAAATCTTGTAAAATCATCATTCCGATATGCTTATGTAAAGTACTGGTTATTTATGTAAAGTACTGGTTGTTTATGTAAAGTGCTGACAGCTTGTGTAAAGTACTGTTGTCATATGTAAAGTTCTGTTTTTGGTTGTAAAGTGGTGTTCCTAAGAGTAGAATGCTCATAATTTGTGTAAAATCATCGTTCTAATATGCTTATGTAAAGTACTGATTGTTTATGTAAAGTGCTGACAGCTTGTGTAAAGTACTGATGTCTTATGTAAAGTTCCATTTTTGGTTGTAAAGTGGTGTTCCTAAGAGTAGAATGCTCATAATTCGTGTAAAATTATCTTCTGATCTGCTTATGTAAAGTACTTGTAGTTTATGTAAAGTGCTGTTAGCTTATGTAAAGTACTGTTGTCTTGTGTAAAGTCCTTTTTTTTTTTTTTTTTTTTTTATGTAAAGTGGTGTTCTTAAGATTAGAATGCTCATAATTCGTGTAAAATCATCGTCTGATATGCTTATGTAAAGTACTGGTTGTTTATGTAAAGTGTTGTTAGCTTGTGTAAAGTACTGATGTCATATGTAAAGCCCCTTTTTTGTTGTAAAGTGGTGTTCCAAAGAGTAGAATGCTCATAATTCGTATAAAATCATCGTCTGATCTGCTTATGTAAAGTACTTGTAGTTTATGTAAAGTGCTGTCAGCTTATGTAAAGTACTGTTGTCTTGTGTAAAGCCCCGTTTTTGGTTGTAAAGTGGTGTTCCTAAGAGTAGAATGCTCATAATTCGTGTAAAATCATCATTCTGATATGGTTATGTAAAGTACTGATTGTTTATGTAAAGTGCTGACAGCTTGTGTAAAGTACTGATGTCTTATGTAAAGTTCCATTTTTGGTTGTAAAGTGGTGTTCCTAAGAGTAGAATGCTCATAATTCGTGTAAAATCATCATTCTGATATGCTTATGTAAAGTACTGATTGTTTATGTAAAGTGCTGTCAGCTTATGTAAAGCACTGTTGTCTTGTGTAAAGTCCCTTTTTTTGGGTGTAAATTGGTGTTCTTAAGATTAGAATGCTCATAATTCGTTAAAATCATCGTCTGATAGGCTTATGTAAAGTACTGATTGTTTATGTAAAGTGCTAAAATGTTGTGTAAAGTACTGTTGTCTTGTGTAAAGTTGTGTTCTTAAGAGTAGAAGTTCATATTCGTGTAAAATTATCATCGTCCGATCTGCTTATGTAAAGTACTTGTTATTTATATAAAGTGTTGTCAGCTTATGTAAAGTACTGTTGTCTTGTGTAAAGTCTCATTTTTTGTTGCAAAGTAGTGTTCTTAAGAGTAGAATGCTCACAATTCGTGTAAAATCATCGTCTGATATGCTTATTTAAATTGCTGGTTGTTTATGTAAAGTGTTGCCAGCTTGTGTAAAGTACCGTTGTCTTGTATAAAGTCCTTTTTTTTTTGGTGTAAAGTAGCGTTCCTAAGAGTAGCTGCCCTTGTTGATGCGCTTTGAGGCAAAAGAAAGAAGACTGTTCAAGAGGATTCAAACGGTGATTTTGAAGAAATTATGACTTTAGAAAAATTGAAGCAGCTGAAGCAAAAAAAGGATAAGGCTGAACAAAAAAAATCTGATAAAGCTGGGGAAGAAAGGAAAAAGGATAATAAAAACAAAGACGGAAAGCTCGCTCTTCAAATCTTAGAGCAAAGGAGCAAGAGAGTCCATGAACGAGTTGAATTGGCAGATCAGGGAGAATCTGCAGAAGACCAAGATGATGAAGAAACAAAAAAAAATCATTCCAGTCAAGAACCGCTACTGCTGGAATATCTTCACTGCTCACGGAGCTCAATGAAGCGCAGAGGGAGCAAATGACAAATGTGGGGTTGGGCTGCCTGTTCCACATCAACACTGATAGAAGCACTTTGGAGTTGGATGCAGGCACAATTCCAATTACAGAAGCTGATGTCGAGTCAGTAATGGGTAACGTAATGTTTTTTAGTGTAAAGTAAAACATTACTTTACTCTTTGTGTAAAGTAATTTTTTTAGTGTCAACTGTCAGTTTACATAACGAGATCAGCACTGATCTAACTGTCTGTTTACATAAACTATCACTTTACATAAAGAGATCAGTACTGATCTAAATGTCAGTTTACATAAGCTGTCAATTTTCATAAATAGATCGGAATTGTCAGTTTACATAAACAGTCAATTGCATAAAATCTATGTACACACTGAATATGGGATCATCCTCATCTTCTTTTGAAATCCAAACTTCAAACATATATACACCATTTGATTGGGACTTCTGCTCCATCTTCAATTCCAGCATATTAAGATATTGCTTCTCAAAATATGTGTACATCTCAAGTGTGTACACTTCACGGGCATGCCTCAACATTAGACATTGTTTAACAGGCACGTCAACCTTGCCATAGAAGCACCTATGGTCCTCGCAAGCAGCTTGATATCACCAATCCAGAACAACATCCATAAATTGATGGTAAAAATCACATAATGTTGAAGTCTTAGACAATCTTCGAGAAATATAGTTATTTGTACTCTCACTCCTCTGGGAAGATAATGTTCCACCAGAAAAATAATCCTTGCTGAACGCAGGACACCACTTCTCCCTTGATTCATAAGTTTTTATCAACCACTCATTGTCTTCGCATCCATATTTTTGTTCCATCCTGAAAACACATCAAAACGTTGTAAGATTATGTAAACTTATGTAAACTGACATTTTATGTTGAAAGATTTTGGTAGGATCTGGGTTTGCACTTGCTCGATTTACCACGCAACAAAAATTTCTATTAAAGCGGAATCTTAGAAAAGTACCTTTGAAGTGTGCACTTGGTGATTCACTTGTATGCCTCAAGACTATGACTTCACGTTATATGGGCAACGAACTAGAAGTCAATTGATCAGCTACTCACCACAATCCACCTACTAGAAAACTCTAGCCCCGCGGCACCTGGCACGTACTATAAACGCACCGCCCGCAGAGAGAGAAAGCTACGCGCAGCTGGTATAAACCAAGGCCAAAATTTCAGCCACTAGAAACCCAAAAACCAGCTGCACACTTTCTTGAAAATTCGACTTGGAGAGAGAAACATTTTCTCTCTCTAGAATTTTCTCTCTCTAGAAATCCTGTGGATTAATTGTGTTGTCTTGAATGACTGATCCCTTGTCTATTTATAGAGTTACAAGAGAGACTCCAAGTTGGTTTAGGATTGGTGTTCCTACTGGGTTTCTGTTTTTCTTCAATCCTGTTTCTGGACTGATACAGATTTTGTTTCCTTCAATCCTGTTCCTGGACTGATACACTCCCAACTGTCACAGGGATTCACTTATCCCAATCCAGTTCCTGGGATGAATAACTCCCAACTGACACAGGGATTCACTTATCCCAAACCAGTTCCTGGGATGATTAACAACCAACTGACACAAGGATTAATTAATTTCTAAATTAATTAAATCTACCTTTGTCAACAACCCAGTACATAATTAATCGTACCACTAACGGATTAATTATGACACTACCAACCTACACCAGAATTGCTTCCGGAATAACTTAATTAAATTATATTCATAATCTCCCCACATCAAATATATAGTGCTCGTTAATTCATTAATTTACTGATAAATTAATTCATCAACTTCTTAATATTCCGAGACTAGTACCACTCGACCTTTTTACTATACCAGACATAAGTCCACCGGCCACGTTTAGTATAATAAACATTTCGAGCTCATCTCAGGAGCACCATCACCCCGGACGCACCGATACATGGTTTCCTTTCGACAAGCAGCAGCACACCAAGTAACTAAACACGCGCACCAAACCCACCGAGACTATTGGCCACATTTGACCTCACCCATTGGCAGATCAAAGTACACTATGTCTAATCCTCATGCCCACTCGAGTCTAGGGATTTAGAGATAGAATACAATGATCGATTTGTCTATTAAATCAGTACAAGACAAATCATTCCTAAGAGTCAAGTTCAATATGCCCTGGGCATATCTATATGATTCAATTAGTTTAGACAAACTAATTATCTGAATCACATAATAACCTAGGCCGACAGTTTGTCCAAAACTGTCTCGGTTACGAACCTCATTTATATATTGTGTCTTTCAACCAATGATGAGATCTACTGTGTCGCACCAGACACCTCATCATCTACTTACATAATATAAATGGACATAAACATGCACAACAAAATATGACTGAAACACAAATCGATATATTAAACTGGGAAACTGTACAATACAAGCATAGCTTATGTATTCTATTCCAACATATGTAAACTCACAATTTATGTAAACTCACAGTTGACATAAACATTTTTGTAAACTGAAAGTTTACAACAGTCGTTTGTGTAAAAATAAACAAGTCCAATCACTTACCTCTTCTAGTGGTAATTAAATTCGTCAACGGTGTCCACTTTGGCGAGCAATCTATAAAACAACTCACGGAAACCTGCCTGTTGTCTGAGAAAACTAATTTTGCTCTCGGAGTTTTTTATGATATGCCAAATGCAAAGACGATGCCGTGAATCAGGAAATATCTCTTGAATCGCCCTTCCCATGGATGCTGATTGATCACTCATTACAGTTATCGGATGCTTATTGTCCATCGACCTCAAGAATGTAGAAAATAACCAAACAAATGATTCAACTCTCTCGTCCCTCATAAAACCAATTCCAAACATCACATTCTTCCTGTGGTTGTCCAATCCGATAAATGGACCACATATCAAATCATATTTATTTGTACAATACGTAGTGTCATGGATTAAAAAATACCAAACAGCTTGTAATCACTCTTCATTTGACCATCTCTCTAAAAAATATTTTTTAGACAAGACTCATTGTCCAATTCAAAATCAAAGAAAAAACCTTCTTCGAGAGCAGCCATGTATTTCAATATCTCAATCAAAGCATTGGAATCACTGCCATCAATGTATTTTCTTTTTCTCATTTCCAGCTCGTTGTACACATCCCTTTGTGTAAAACCAACGTTTGATCGACCTCCAGCCTACATAACATCATAATTTTAGTTTACATTTATGTAAACTGGTATTGTAGTTTACGGTTATGTAAACTGGTATTTTACAAAAAACGTTTATGTAAACTTGTAGTTTACATAAAGTGGTAGTATGTTTATGTAAACTTGTATGCAAATAACAAGGATTTTACACGAACAAAACTAACCTCTTTATAAAGGAGCTTGTAACTATCACGAACAGATATTCCGGCAGATTTCATTGCATGGAAAAAATCAATAGATGATCTGGACAGCTTCCTGTGCGAACGTAAAAAATGTCTTTCATTTTTCGAACATATATCGTGATTATGCTTTCGAAAATGCTTTGTGACAACCCATAAACCATCTTTCGGTCTCATTTTTATTTCAATACAAGCCAAACAATCAGAACGACTATCAAGCTTGGTGAATATTTGGTCTATCTTACAATTCTCCTTCTTCTTACCAAATTTACATCAAATAATTCTTCTCCAATATCTAGTTCTGTCACTTCTCTTTCTATTTTTATCTAAACGAACACCAAAACCAAGATCCCAAGCATATGAACTATAAAGTTCATAAGCTTTCTTCTCAGTCACGGATGTTCTATCGACAAGAGAAGGCATTGTTTCATCATCCACTGGTTCTGAATTTGAAACGAATAAAGAAAGGTGGAACTTTGTATCAAATCCATATTAATTACAGACGAAAAAAATATACGATAAACAATAAGCTACCACAACATATTACTTGCACGGTAACACCTAAACCAACTTCAATGAAATTAGCTATTTCCCCCATTGAAACTATAAGCACAAAGTTGATTTTACACAAACACAATACGAGTTTACATAAACACACAGCCGAGTTTACATAAGCACACAATCGAGTTTACATAAAACTATCGTGCCCTTAAACACACATTCGAGTTAACATAAGCACACAGACTACTTTACAAAAGCTCAAAAGGCGAGTTTACATAAGCTATCGTGCCCTTAAGACTGCATGATATGGATACCACAATGATCGGAATTTCAAAATTTGCAACACTATCAAGATGAACATGATGATATATACCAAATTTGAATCTCGAAAATCACCCCCCCGGTCATCATTATTTGTCCGCTGGGCAACAAAATGGACCAAAAAATAAAACTTTCAAGGTTGCTCCCGTATTGTCGAACTAAGGTGAAAACGTCTCCCGCCTTGTCGAACGCGCGTGAACCATTCTTTCACTTCAGGAGCATTAAATGTACATTAAATGCGCATTTAATGCACATTTACACATACACAATGCGAGATTACATGAGCACGCAGTCGAGTTTACATGAGCACGCAGTCGAGTTTACATAAACACGCAGTCGAGTTTACATAAGTACGCAGTTGAGTTTACATAACTATCGTGCAGTTTACATAAGCACGCAGTCGAGTTTACATAACTATCGTGCCCAGTTTACAAACACACATTCGACTTTACATAAGCACACAGTTAAGTTTGCATAGCACTATAGTGTCCTTAAACACACATTCGGGTTTACATATGCACACATTCGAGTTTACATAAACACAAGACGCGAACATTATGATATATACCAAATTTGAAATTCAATTATTTGTCTGCTGGGCAACAAAAAGGACCAAAAAATCAACCTTTGAAGGATTCTACCGGCTAGTTGAACGCGAGTGAACCTTTCTTTCCCTTCAGCTGGATTAAATGCGCATTAAATGCGCCTTGAAGGAAGGAACGAACTAAAGAACCCGGTTGAATTCCGATTTTGTCATCATTAAAAACCGGGTAAGTGTAAAACTCCCCCTTTACTCCTAGGAGTATAGTATAATTTGCGGATAATTTATGTTAACAAATATTAAAAATGACCTTTTATAGCACAAACCTCTTATAAATGACAACTAAAATTCTTTATCAAACCATTTTCAACAAAGACGGTATTAATTAACTTTAAATGATTTTGGATTCTTACTATATGGTCAACCACACTATGTTTTTTTTTATTATTATTATTAAACAGTTTCGCATGCGCATGAGATTTGGAGGCCGGCTTGGTTAGTTTAGAATTTAGATACAAAAGATAAGAAGTTTGTAACCTTGCATCAAAAAGAGCTTACGGCCTAGTATAAACATCAAAAGTTGCTCTTAATCACGCTAACTTATAACCACATAAAATCCTAATAACTGTATCGTCACCAATATTTCAAAAAAAAAACTCTTAGAGTTGGAATGATCTTGCATCCAAAAAAACTAAATCACGAAATCTTGAAGGCGGTGAATTTAGTGTCAAGAAAGCTACTGATATACTAGAAGACTCCAAGCGCGCCAAGCTACTCGTCAACTATACTATTTCATTTTCATATTGTTATGCAAGGCCAGATTATTTATGATGCTTATTTACTCGTGTGCAAAGAAAGAAGAGAGGGATGATGGAAAAGAAAAGAAGAGGATTATGTAGGGTGGAAGCAAAAATCTCTTGGCTTGGTTACAAAACAAACTTTCCGTTTTTTAACTATATAAGAGTAGTATAGGCCTGAAACTTTTTTGTTTTATTTTTTTTATTTTATTTTTCCTTAGGGACAACATTGTACACTATTTACTAAAACTTGAGAAAACTTGGCTTGAGTTTGAAGAAATATACATAGAAAAGACAACCAATGTATGGAGTCAAAGACAAGACGACCACCTATCTCATTCCAATCCGTTTTTCTCACTCGACCCCTCAACCAACATACATGAACACACACACTCTCACACCCACTGCCCCCATTTCTAAGCAAACCCCACAAAAGCATTAGCATCATAATGATCATCATTTCCATCTCTCTATCTCTTCTTTTCTCTAGAGGTGCTGATGTGCTTCTCTCTATAAAACTATCACTCTTGGCATCCAAACAGTTGGGAAAAACCCGGAAAAAAGGGCTCATGAAAATGCGGAAGCCAGAGCCCTTTGTAGCCAAGAATACTACCGCTGCCGCCATCGCCATCGCCGCCCCTGCTGGTGGTGGTGGAAATAGTGTGAGTGTGAGTAACAGCAGCAACAAAAACAACAGTAATAATAATAGTAATAATAATAATGGAGGAGTGAAGCTGAGAAAAGGGCTGTGGTCGCCGGAAGAAGATGACAAGCTCATGAACTATATGCTTACAAATGGTCAAGGCTGCTGGAGTGATGTTGCCAGAAATGCAGGTCTCCAAAGATGTGGGAAGAGTTGCCGACTTCGGTGGATTAATTATTTGAGGCCTGATCTTAAAAGAGGTGCATTTTCACCTCAAGAAGAAGAGCTCATCATTCACTTGCATTCTCTTCTTGGAAACAGGTACATATTTACCTCCCTATTTTCTTGTCCTTGTGATTCTACATTTCATTTTTAGTTTAGTAACAATATCTGAGAATTGAATCGACAAATTCGATAATTATATGACGGGATATAATTTGTTTATGAGCATAATATTTATTGAACATAATAGTTACATCGGACATTAAAAGATGAGTAATATTGGTGATGTTAACTGTGTTACAATGACCTTGTACCTGCTACGTGCACTTATTAAAAGTAACCATGCAGTAGTACTAGAGTGCTTGAGTGTGGTAGTCTTACTCTTAGGGATCAAGGGACGATAACAATAACCATCATTTTAGCTTTCAATGAAATTAAGCTTACAGATTATAGATAAGAAATGCATAATTATGAATAATTGTCCCAAAACCAATGATAAAAGTTTTGAAATTAAGTGATAAAATAGACAGGACTTCTAATATTGGAAATCAATAAGCATAATCATTTTCTAAGTAGTTATTCTTGTATGTGTGTGTGAGTTTTTTTTTTTTTTTTTTAGGTCTTAACACTTCTCTTTATAATTGATCATAAATGTATTCAAATTTTGGGATAATCATATCCAAGGAAGAAATTTATGGTACCTTTACATCAAAGCAAAGAGAAAAAGCCCATTTTCAACTTATATTGAATTGGAAGATACGTAGCACAAAACGTCCTCGCTCCATGTCAATTATATTTCTTGAAAACAATTTGTTTTGCTGCCTTTCTGTCACTATTTTAAATTATTTTAATTCGCAAAAAAAAAAAAAACTCTTTTTTTGGGTACAAAAAGAGTTTGAGATACTCTAGAGCCCCACACCTTTCCCCATCAAGAATTTTGAGAAAATACGCCATGCAGGAACAAACTCAATTCCAATGAATCCTTTGTGGACAATTTTTCAATCATGTATGGCGACTTAAATTAACTGTTCCTGCTTAATTATTATTATTCTTGAAGATGGTCTCAAATTGCGGCTCGATTGCCTGGACGAACTGATAATGAGATCAAGAACTTTTGGAATTCAACAATAAAGAAGAGGCTTAAGAACTCGTCATCATCGCCAAACAACAGTGATTCATCCTCAACAGAGCCTAGAGGAGATGTCATGGGGAGACTCATGTCCAATCTTCAAGAACAAACCAGCATGTTAGGAATGTACATGGATTCGAATTCTTCGGCTTCCTCCTCCATGCAATCTATGTCTCTCGGCAACATGATCGATCCATTGCCAATGCTAGAACAAACCCTTAACATGTACGGCGCGAATACGGGCACTAATTACTTCAATCCACAACCTTGCATGATTCAAGGTTCCATGACAGCCAGTAGCAATCTTTATTATGATGAGAGAGCTATGTTTGGAGGCAACATTGGTGGTGGAGGAGGGGATGATCAAGGGCCGCTCTTTGTTCCAGCATTGGAGGCTATCAACATGGAGAAAAGTTCGAATATCGCTCCCGCGAATTATGTGGATAGAAACCCTAGCAACATTATTAGCAAAGTGGATAACAGGAACAACAATAACAACAGCAACAATAACATGATGAAAGTAGAAAACGCAGCTGGATTTGGGAGTTATTGGGAGGGAGATGATCAGTTAAGATCAGTTGGGGAATGGGATTTTGAGGATCTGATGAAAGATGTTTCCTCCTTCCCTTTCCCTGATCTCCAAAAAAATAGTTGGTGACAATACCACCCCCAACACTCATACAACAAAAAAAAATTCTCTTTCCCTTTTAAATTTTTCTTTCCCATATACACTCTTTAGCTTAAAGAAAAAGGATGTGTTTTCATCAATTGGTGTCCCATATACACTTCTTGCAGCTGGAAGATTTTATACATACACAATATATCAAAAGAAAACAAAAAGAACAAAGGAGAGAAAGGTTGTAGAATATATATATATATATATATATATAATGTAATATTCCTGGACATATATACAAGATTTAAATGATGATCAGGAATAAGGGGACAGGACAGCCATGGAAGAAGTTTGTGGCTTTGTGTAATTCTTGTAAAGTTGTTTCAAAATTGTCATTGTATGTTAACTTTAGGCAGCACAGCAGGCCTTTACCACAAGCCCTTTTCTCCAATGTTTTTAATAATCATTCTCATACTTGTCAAATTATAGACGTGGATACTCAATGCCAATAAAATACAGCCACCTACATCATTTGTTTACTGCCCTTTTCCTCTTTTTTATTTATTATTTATTTTTATTTTTTTTAAAACGACTCACAATTTTGGAGGCCAACGAAATTGGTTACCTTGATATCAACTTGAGAAATAAATACAAAAAAATAGGAGTCTGGAATCTTACACAATTTCCTCCATTCTCATTGTTTGGTTTGGAATCTTACATCTACTCAGAAAATTCGTTGGAAGAATTGATTGCAAGTTATGATACTTACTTTTCCTTTGGAAAAGAGAGGAATGAATTAATTGAGATCATTTTTCCTTGTAATGAAGTTTAGCCAGATGTTGCCACAAAAACATGCAATAATATGGTAGGAAAGAGATGAAAGTGGGTATGCTGTAACTGTCATTTGGACTTTGCAATTAACAAAATCATTTGATTAACCAAAATGCTTGAAAATTGGAGTCTTTTCTAATCAATAAACTTATCTTTCAACTTTCACTTAGGTCAATTTCCTGGTAAACATTCTGAGCAGTGGAAAAGATTATAGTCAAAGTATGTGATTATGGCTGAGGTTAATAATGGAGGATCAAAAAGAAAAAAAAAAAAAAAAAAGTAACTCACATTCTTTAAATTCAAAAGCTTTGATTTTGTCCAAAATATCCAGATTTCATTTTGAAGTAATCATGCAAATAGTCATAAACATGGACTCTTCATTGTAAATTATCTCTTAAGTTGAAAATTCTTTAATTTCATTCTAAACACTGTGATTTATTTTTATTGGTTCATGAAATGGCCCAAAATCAGTTACTTCTTACCCAACCTTTCTTGCATTAGGGTGCGTTTGTTTGGAGACAATTGGAATGAGGCAATTGAAATTTGATAACTTATCAATCATTAAAGAAATCTGATTGCATTTGATTTGTTTGGTTACATTTATTAAAGGAATCAGATTGTCTTTGACTTATTTCGTAACATTCATTAAAGAAATCTGATTGCATTTGACTTGTTTCGTAATAATCATTAAAAGAATCTGATTGCCTTTGACATATTTGAGAACGTAATAATCGAAATCATTTTACGATTGCCTCATTCCCATTGCCTACAAACAAACATACCCTTACGGCAATTTTGAAGTTCAATCTTGTGAGACTAATCCACTTCATTTCATCTAATCTAAAGAACCACACCCCATTAAGCCACTCAATAGAAAGTTCCTGTCAGGAACGGTTTAATTTATTGATTCAACACGAACATCCAATTCAAAACTAATTGACAATAAATAAAGAGATGTTTAAACTATTTATATTAAACACAAGTATCGTGGATTCCGATGTGAAATTGGAACATCTTAACAGGAACAGTGGTTAAGCAACCGTTCATTTCTCCTACTCTAAAAGTTCAAGACTCATTTGACAATCTTTAAAATCATATGATTCAAATCAAGAAATGACATGCCCTAATCACTGAATACTTACGAAATGAAATTGGATTAGTAGTCCATGTTTAGGGTTCTTTGTTGTAATTTATTTATTTATAATTAGTTCATTGAAAGTGGAAAATCTTGGAAATGGTCCCCAGGAATTTGAAGTTTGCAGAAGAAGACAAGGAAACTACTTTTTAGTTGAAAAGAAGGAGCATGAAGCAAAGTGCTCCACAAATCATTTCTTCCAATTAAGATTTTATCCACGTCATAACCAATACTATTAGTGACTTTGATGAGAGCAAAATAAAGGCAGTTCGTTATTTTGACTGCGACAACGTTTCTAATCATCATTCCAATTTTGCATGTAGGTCAGGATATCATCACCTTGCTTGCTGTCGGCAGGGATACCCAGAATTATGCAGTCCATTCTTACCACAGTTGACAGCAAGAATAATACTATTATTTACTATCCATTATTTTCATATTTATCATCCCTTGTTTACTATTTATCCTTAAATCTCTTTAAATTTACAAAAATACCAACCCCTTAAATCCCCACAGTGAGTTCCCGCACGATGACAAGCTAGCTTCATGCATCGTTTACAATTTTTATTTCATAAATGTAAATATTATATCTATCCTACTAATATATTTTATATATTAAATTTCACACCCTGAACGTTACCGTTAATCATTCAAATCAATGCGGGCCAAAATCCACGAAGGGAAAATGAAACACATTAAATAGTCATTCAAATCAACATGTTAGTTGATCAATTTTTTTTTGATAAAATGACCAAAATTCTTAATAAAAAAAAGTTAGACTAAAAGTATCCCCGTAAAATTAAAAGTAACTAAAGTTGATACTATCCCTATTATAAGGGACCGAAATTGCATTTTGGCCTAACTAGTTTTATAATAATTCAAATCTGTAACAAAAATCATAAGTTTAGTAATTTTATTCTTCTAGTATGATAAAAATTGCATTTTTATTTATTTTTTTTTTAAAAAACAGTCCTCTGAGAGAAATGGTTTCCCTTTCTATTAATAAGATTTAAAGGCTGACATGGTGGTGGGTAGAGATTAGGCATAAGCCTAATTAACTTTACAAAAAACGAGTCATACTTTCTCCAAAAGTTTTACTAGTTATCGCATCACTCCTTACCCTCTACCGCTCTAATTTAGATTAAAATATCCCTACAATACCCTCTCTCTTCCTTCTTTTTAAGTAAAAGGATAATTTTGTCAAAATCTATAGACTACCGCCCCAAAAATTGAGGCGGTAACTAGTAACCCCCTTACTCAAAAAAAAAAAAAAAAAAAGACAACCAACTGACACTACAAAAAGAAAGATTGAAAATTCCTAATCTACCTTCTTTACACGTACCAATATTTCGCATGGTCCTATACAGAGATTAACTAGAGCATAGTATTGGAACAGAGTCCTTGTTCATCAAGATAAGCCCTCTCAGTTGTCTGGCAGGGACTCTAGGTTATCAAAACGACCCTCTTCTCCATTGATAGCCATCTTTGCCATGAAGTATGATGGGTTGTTACCTTCCCTGAAAATGTGTGCTATCTCAAAATTCCTCTTGCTCATTTCCTCTCTGATTTTCTTTAACATAGTGTAGTTTCTCCAATTGAAGTGGTTTTCAACATTTGCACAACCAATAAAAAATACAAAGAAAAAGGCAGCCCAAAAGGTTTGCTCTGCATAGTACCTTAGAGCTTTGAGGATAGCTTTGATTTCTGCTTGGATTGGGGTGACAGCCTCCAATTTCAACATTTCTGCATGAAGCAGCTCTCCCTCATTGGATCACAGTAGGAAGCTTCCGCCGGCCACTCACTTTTAACCCATGCTCCGTCTGAATTAATGATTATAGCAGCACCTTCAAAATGTTTTTTCCAGATGATTTTTTGAGGAGCCAATGGTGATTTTAGTAGCGGTTTGCAACCGTAGTTTCTGTGGAGGTATAGTTGTTCTTTCTTGGACACTAGGGGCTTGAAAGCCTTAAGTGTTTTCGCTAGTGCCGCGTGAACATCGTCAAAGAACTATTTTTCTTCCAGCCTTGCATTCTCATGAACCATTCTATTTCTTGCTTTCTAGATTCCCCACAAAAGGAGAGATACTGTGAGCCTCCTAACATAGTGAATTACTGATTTTCCACTGAAGCGCTGCCACCACCCTTGAATCAAGCATTTTTCTAATGAGAATCTTGTGGCTGAGATTGAGCTGGGGAGCCAATACCTCCAAGCTGTGACTTTGATTGGACAGGAGAAGAATATGTTGTGAGAGGACTCTTCCTCGGCGCGGTAAATGAGGCATATTGAAGGCCAGACATGAAAGAAATATTGCCACATAGGATCTGGGTTTGCACTTGCTCGATTTACCACGCAACAAAAATTTCTAATTAAAGCGAAACCTTAGAAAGTTACCTTTGAAGCGTGCACCTGGTGATTCTCTTGTATGCCTCAAAGACTATGACCTCTTGTTGTGTGGGCAACAATCTAGAAGTCAATTGATCAGCAACTCACCACAATCCACCTGCTGAAAAAATTCAGCACCTCCGCACCTAGCACTACTGCAAACGCACTGCCCGGAGAGAGAGAAAGCAACACACGGGCTAGAAAGAGGAGGCAAAAAAATTTGGCCAACTCAAGGAAGTCCAGCCGCCACTTGCTCTTCAAAATTCATTTTGGAGAGATTTCTCTCTCCAGAATTTTATCTCTCTAGATTCTTGAATAATGAATCTATTGAATTGTGTTTCTTGAATGGCTAATCCCTTGTCTATTTATAGAGTTACAAGAGGGACCCCAAGTTGGTTTAGGATTGGTCTTCCTAATGGGTTTAGGTAATGAATTAGTTTCCAAATCCAATTCGGTAATCAATCTGATAGGATAAACCAAATCCTACTAAATTTCCTAATCTCTTAGATTTCCTGATTCCAATTGAAACTTAAGACTTAATTAATTAATTAAATAATTTCACTTTGTTAATTACTTAATTAACCCTTAGGAATTAATTAAATAATTCCACTTTGTTAATTACTAAATTAACCCTTAGGAATAATTAACCAATTAATTAAATCTACCTATTCAATTAACCCATTACAAAATTAATCGTACCACTAACGGATTAATTTTGACACTACCATCCTACACCAGAATTGCTTCCGGAACAACTTAATTAAATTATATTCATTAATCTCCCCACATCAAAGATATAGTGCTCGTTAATTAAAATTAATTTACTGATAAATTAATTAATTAACTTCTTTAATTCCGAGACTAGTACCACTCGACCTTTTTACTATACCGGACATAAGTCTACCGGCCGGGTTTAGTATAATAAACATTTCGAGCTCATCTCGGGAGCACCATCACCCCGGACGCACCGGTACATGGTTTTCTTTCGACAAGCAGCCGCACACCAAGTAACTAAACACGCGCACCCAACCCACCGAGACTATTGGCCACAATTGACCTCACCCATTGGCAGATCAAAGTACACTATGTCTAATCCTCATGCCCACTCGAGTTTAGGGATTAAGAGATAGAATACAAGGATCGATTTGTCTATTAAATCAGTACAAGACAAATCATTCCTAAAGGTCAAGTTCAATATGCCCCGGACATATCTATATGATTCAATTAGTTTAGACAAACCAATTATCTGAATCACATAATAACCTAAACTGACAGTTTGTCCAAAACTGTCTCGGTTACGAACCTCATTTATATATTATGTCTTTCAACCAATGATGAGATCTACTGTGTCACACCAGACACCTCATCATCTACTTACATAATATAAATGGACAATTAATGCACAACAAGATATGACTGAAACATGAATCGATATATTAATCTGGGAAACTGTACAATACAAGCATAGCTTATGTATTCTACTCCAACAAGACAGTGATACCAAATCTGCACAAGGTTTCTGGGAAAAGTAGTAGAGCATTCCATATTCTCCAAAGGAATATTGAGATTTTTGGCTGAAACCAAGAGTCTCACATGTGTCTTCTAAATTTCTGCGTCGGGCGTTCTTTCCTTAGTGCTCTGTATGCCAAATGAGTTTATATGGGCTTAAGGAGAAAAGTATTTCAAAAGTAGCAAGTTTTTGAATTTTTTCCCTTGGAATATGTGCTGCGAATTGGTCAAGATAAGCTTCTCGATTTTGGCAAAATTCAACCAATGAGAGTTTTCAAAGAGGCAACTTGTCTTGGCTGTTCCAAAGGCATCCCAATTCAGACCAATTATCATACCAGAATATACATGTACCTTCCCCGATCCTTATCTTGGACAAGCTTGAAATCTTGGGAGCAATGTTGTTCACTCTTCTCGAAGAGCTTTTAAGGCGTGTTGAGATGGACAATGATTGAACAAATTGCACCCATAATCCTTATTGGTTTCTCCATTTCCACCAGAGCTTTGCTTAAAAACTTTGCACTATTGTCTGTAATTCTCTAAGGCCAAGACCGTTCTCTTCTATGAGGTAGCATATTTTGGACCATGCTCTCCAGTGCTTTCTTAATCCTTCTGAAGCATGACCCCAAAGGAAATGTTGGCATTTGTTTTCAATGGTTTTTATTAAGTCTTTTAGGGGGTTCCAGTACAGCCAGGGTATGCATTAGGATTGTGTACAAGACTGATTTGATTAAGTTGAGGCCCCCCTTCCCCCAAAGAGCTGAGGAAACAGTTTTGCCACGACCCAATTTTTCTGTGCAATTTTTCCATGATGCCCCTGAAGTGAGTTGTCTTTACTCTACCTGTATGCAAGTTGCATCCCAGTTATTGAAGTGGAAACTTTTCTTCGGCTATCTTCAGGATTTTCTCAATTCTTTTCCTTGCACTTTGAGGGGCATTTGAGGATGTGAGGAAGAAAATTTTGCTTTTATTCATTTTTTGCTAGTCACCTTCTCGTAGTCTCCAAAGAATTTGAGTAGGTTATTCAAGGACTTGGTGTTTCCTCTTGTGAATACCAAGGGATCATCTGCAAATGCAAAGTGAGTTATTTTCATAGAGCCTGCTGGAGTGCCGTAAGGAGCTAGCAACCCTTGGGATGAGAGAAAGTTTAGGCTTTTTTATAGTGTTTATGATACAAGTATGAAAAGAAAGTACGAGAGGGGGTCTCCTTGTTTCAGCCATCTTGAAGCCGAGAAGAAACCAGCTGTTCCACCATGTATCAACACTGAAAACATGTTATGTTACTTCTTAGATTGTTGAGTACTAGTTTGATGAAGTGTCATAAGGTTTCCAAAAAGTCCATGAGACTCTGTCAAATGCTTTGAGTATGTTAATTTTCAGCAAGAGGTTGTGTCCTGAAACTTTGGAGTTCAAGAAGGAAATGAGATCTTTGGCCAAAATGATGTTGTCCGAGATGTCTCTGAACGAGAGGAAGCCCGTTTGTTCTGGGGAGATCAGCGAGTTCATAATCGGTTCTATTCTGAATTTGAGAATTGTTGAGAAGGTCTAACCTATGAAGTTGCAGAGGCTAATCGGCTGGAAGTCTACATATGTTTTTATCTCCTTCTTTTTTTGGAATGAGTACTATGAGGGCACAAGTTATCGCTCTTGGGATAGGCACTCCGAATAGGAATTCTTGGCATGCTGTGAAGACGTCTTCCTTGACTATATCCCAGGTTTTGTGAAAGAATTCACCAAGAAAACCATATGGTCCTGCTGCGTTGTCCGGGTTAAGGAGAAAACAGCTCTTTTGACTTATTCTCTTGTGATCTCTTTCAGAAAAAATTCTCTTTGCTCTGAATTAATGAGGGTTGGAATGTGTTAAAGTAGCCTGGACCTTTCTTCATTGTTGTTGGTAACCTGATCGTCTGCTATGAGGGTAGAAAAATAGGCAATGGTTTCTTTCTCAATTTCTTCCAATTTTGTTACCCAATTCCCTTATGTATTCCGGATCTTGATAATCTGTTGGCTGATTCTCCTATCTTTCAATGAAGCGTGGAAGTAAGCCGAGTTCCAATCACCTTCTACAAGCCATCTGATCCTTGTTTTTTGTCCCAAGATATCCTCCTATTTTTTCATTCTCCTTGTTAACTTAGCTTGGGCTAGGGAAGCTGCCACCCTATTTACAGGGGACTGGTTATCCTCAGGCGCCTTTTCTTTTAGAATTGCCTCGTCTTCAGCTTGTTTCCAATTTTTATGCACATCACCAAAAGATTCTTTATTCCATAAGGATAGTAATAGAGGGTAGGATGGTCACCCACTAGGGTTTGGTTCCTAGGTAGGGCTTGCAATTGTTGACACGACACGAAAAAAGTGGGTCATGGTTGAGATTTTTGACACGTATAATAATTGGGTCGGGTTATGGTTGACACGTTTAAATCGCGGGTTAGGTTAGAGTGGACACAACGGGTTGATGGGTTGACACATGAACCCGTTAAGAAAAAATTATTGAAATTAAATTTTATAACCTTAATAATTGAGGAGACTTCCAAATTCCCAAATCAAAAGTTCAATATGACTTCCTATGGTGGTATTTTATTATTTAAACTTTTTAATTGTAATTACCTTTGAATTTTATTTATTTTGGTTTGATTGAATTGGATTTTGGTTCTATTATGAAGAATTTAAATTGATAAAATTTAGGTTGATGTCATGTGTAAGGATGTTATGGTTAAACTTAAATTGATGGATTTTAATTTGATAGATTTAAATTTTAGATGGTGTTATTATAAGTAAAAATGTATGTTTTAGTCTCATTGACAAATTCAGTCCCCTCTTTCTGTGGCGAAAACTTGGGCTGAAAAATCACCTATCAACAATTAAACAGGTTACGCTGGTTGGGTTAGGGTTGACACAATTATAAATAGATCGGGTTAGGGTTGGAGTTTTCAACACAATTAATTAAATGGGTTGGGTTAGGGTTGGGGGTTCTCGACATGACAACCCGAACACGATAACACGGACATGACACGAATTGTCTGCCCTATTCCTAGGGTTTACAGAGCCTCTCTTCTTAGAGTTTGAATCTCAATTGAAGTTCAAACCGGAGAAGCTTTCTAACTCTACTCTAGTGTTATTACTAATCTTATCTAGTGTGAACACTAGTTGGCTTGAATCTTTCTAACATTTATCCTATAATGATAGTCAATTATTAAAATAAAAAAACTCTATTTTACTAATGGGATTTGTTGGGTTTAAACTGTCTCCTTTTGGGCCTTAAACTCACAGTCCAACAGTAATCCTAACATTAGGCCTTTTGAAAGATAAAACTACTCCAAGTGGATCTAAAAACATTTTCAAATATCCAAAGACTCATTGAAAATAAAAATGACACTTAGCCGAAATCTATTCCTATTTGTCTAAAAATATACATTAGAAAGCCCATCGATCTTAGACACTCAACACAGTAATTAGCCTTGGAAAAACATTGAGAATCTGGAAATTAATGTGTTGACAACTTCATTGGCTTTCTTTGTTTTTGCTCAAGTTTGGTGATTGAAGAGGAAACATGAGGAGGTGAATGTATTTTAGGATTCACTCATCATATCCTAATTTAACATTCTATTTAATCTAAAATCGTCTTTAGAATCATCCTATCGGTCATGGATTATCTGTTTTGATACCAAGTCACCAAGGATGGAGAAAATGATTTGAAAGAAAATACAAAGGAGAAGAAGAAAAATAGTGAGGACCAAGAAATAGGAAAACTTAACATGAAACATCAGAGGTGAAGAATGTACTAACAAGTCCAGATGCTTTTGAACATGGCTGCTTTGATAACACTTTGTCAGGGAATTCTATATGAAAGTTCAGATTTTTGAGAGTTTAAGAAAGAAATATAAATTCAAATTTCAAAATTTTTAAATTTCAAATTTTTGAATTTAGCCAACTTGATTATGAATGCATCATTTTTCTTTTCAATTAATTTCAGCAAACAAAGAAAATAAACTTATGAACAAGAATAGGAACAATAAGATTATATATAAAAAAAATTCAAATAACACAACAATAAAATGTTAAACAAAAAAGTAAGATCAAAATAGACAACAAAAAAAATAGAAATAAATAAAAACTATGCACAAGAAAAAATAATGAAAAAAATTAAGAACAAGAATTAAAAATGAATAATATGAACAAAATTAATACAAAAGAATTACTCAGATTCAAAGGGAAGAAAATCCGGCTATAGAACCGATTTCTTCAACCATTTCTGATTTTAGAATATTGATTAGAAAAACTTAGAGAAGGAGAAATATCATTTCTTTCACAAGGTGTTATAACAAAACTCACCATTGGTATAACTTATGATTCTGATACCAAAATGTTATGATCCTTCCTCACTTGTAAAAATTTCAGCAGAGGTTCTTTCTGTAGAGGCTTTATATGGCTCGAATTGGGGTGGAGAGGCCTAAACCCTCTACCACCCAAAATTCCATCCCCTTTGAAGCACTAGATTAGGGACCCATTTTTTATCCTTCAAGAAACCTACATAAATTCAGAATTGCCCCAAAAGTTGGATGGGGGTCAAGACGTTGTCGGGCGCCAACAGCTATTCCATCCCCTTTGAAGCACTAGATTAGGGACCCCTTTTTGATCCTTCAAGAAACCTACATAAATTCAGCCCTCAGTCTCTCCACCCCAAAATTTGAGCCATATAAAACCTCCACACAAAAAAAACCTCTACTGAAATTTTTACAAGTGAGGAAGGATCATAACAAGGAGGCATGGGGGACCGCGACACTGCACATCTATAAAGATAGTTAGGTAATGCCAGTAGATGGGGGACTACAAGCATGGCGGGGTGCCTGACGTTGCTACAGGCTTAGATCTACGAGCACTTCACAGCTTTTAGACCTCATGAGAGGCCCATGCCAGTGCACGGTTCTGGTGCGCGAGCTACAAGGTGGGATATCGTCGTCTCTACCAATTCTAATCAGCGGCTGGCCACATTTCGGATGGTGCTGAACAATATGACCCCTGATGAGGTATGTAAATATTGTTATAAATACATATTATTATTGTATTTCTTTGATTTTTTAATATAATTGCAAATCACATTTATAGGTTACCTGGATGCCATACCATGGCAATGCTGTCACACGAATGCTGAGGACCCTGTACCGAGGTCTAATTGCTTACAGGGATATTATCCAGCCATATAAGCCAGATAGGTGTACACGCCAGTTTGGCTACATACAGCGGATCTCAGTTCGTCCCATTCCACCTGTTGATGCTTATCGGGGGTATGGTGGGAGGTATGTGGTGAATCACCCACGCGCATACGCAGATGCGGATTGGGAAGCGTTCGTGATGAATGGTGGGATCTCGACTAATAGCAGGCGCCCTACTAGTGTGGGTGTCAACCTAGTGCGTGCGCGCGAGGATGACTACCTCACGTGGTTCAAACAGCACTCCCATCCTTACGTGCTTGGAGTTACCCCTGATATTTAGGTAGGTCCAATTATACCACCGCGATCCGCTTCAAAATTTGTAAGTATTTATTATAAATAATATTAAATTAATTAAATCAATTTATTAGATTTCTTTAATAAATTTTAATTTTATTATTTAAATTTTTATAGTGGGTAAGTCGAGTGCTAGGGTATCACCGCCGCTTGTTTGATTAGTTGAGGAAGCGAGGATCGGACCTCTACGATGAGCACGAGGCGCGGATTGCCACCTTCAAGGCGGAATGAGAACACGCTACCTGAGTGTGGATTGTACTTTATTTAGTTTCGTACTTTATGTTGTATACATTTTTGGATTGGACTTTATTTTGTCTCGTATTTTATTCTTTAGACATTATGGTATGTTCTATATGCAGTACTATTTTCTACCGCCAATGTTACTACATTATTACAACATCAATTATCTATTCAAACATGTTGCAACTATTAGTACACAATTTTTTTTAAAAAAATCAAAATTAGTACACAATTTCAAATAAAATTAGAATTACATTAATATCAAACATCAAATGGTCACTTAACCCTGAATATTATGCCATAGCTAATACCTATGCCTTAAGTGCCAATCCCACTCGTGTACATTTACAGGATGGCGGTACCTTGCCCAAAGAATGTTCAACGATGGATAGGGAAATTATCCACCATATATACATGTACATAAACATTCCCATTAATGTGAGCAATCACTATCTCCCTACATGGTTTTGTGTCGCCATCAGACGCATTCAAAGGTAATACGGAATAGCAAGCTTGAAGTTCACTACTGAGATGGATTACCAGTGCATTAGCAAGCGTGGTAAGGAGAAACAAGTTGGTAGGTTTACACATCCAATGGTCTAAATGACAATTTGTACCTTCAAAATTTATTCGCCTGAGTGCCGCACCTATATGATCACCATTCGCAGAGGCGACTCCAAATTTTCATACATACCTCTATACATTTGGGGCGCTAAATTAATCTCTCCAGCAATCCTTTTGTGAGCTATTTTCCAATATTTTTGGTCTCCATTGAGATAGCTAGCCACAACTTGGAAACCACGATGGTCATCCCAACGAACATCCAACCATTCAGTACAGTAAGGCTGAATAAATCCAGGTAGAAAGGGGACATCTGTTCCAAGGCCTGAAAATTTTATAATTGTAATAAACATAAATGATAAATATCAAGAAAATTAATATGACACAGCAATAATTTAAGTTAAAAAACAAATCGTTATGTTTACCATCATGTAACAGAGAATGTACAGTTGAGCCAGACGAGCAGCCAGATGTTCGCCCAGATGAATTTGAACGACCCCTACCACGTGCAAAGCGTGTCGCTCTCTCGACAGCACTCCACTCGAAGATCACTGAAGAGTGTAATCTCTGCGGTGGCTGCCCCCTTGAAGTTCTCAACACCTCTAGCTCGACAACACTAGACCTATCAGGATGCATATATTCTACATATGCCCTATTCATCCTACACGCAAAAATGGGCGGACTGCTATTGACTGTAGGAACGATAATCTCGTGGAAAAACCTTAAAATTCAAATATAATATATCGACATAATTTATAAATATATATATAATTTTAATTATTTTAATTATTGACGTACATATGTAAAAAGTACCTGAGGTCCTCATTCATGGTATTCGAATCCACTTGAGATGGTTCCATGGTCAATCTTTGCCAGAACTCATGTACACCTATGAGTAGGATAAAGTCTGTCGATTCCTGTGCTTTGAATATATCACAAGCACACTGAATCCCATATGTCATCTTGCACACGCATCCACATTTCTCAAACACGTCGCCGACTAACATATTCTTCCTTTCAACTTGTTCTCTAACTAACGTCAAACAATGGTGTGTCACATACTTGTTCAGGTATGTGTCGTGGAAATGGAAAACTCAAGCAATCCACTGATATTGTGTAAAGTTAAAGTCAAAAAAAATTATGGTGGGCGACTTGGATTCGTGGGTTTTGGGTTATCATGAATTTGAAGAAACCCAGGAAAACCCAGAACGAATTGCAAGAAGACCAAATAGCGTGAGAAAAAGCGAATGAGGAGTTGGCGGGAGGAGGCGACGCCGGCAACGATTGCCGGCAGCAAAATCGCCGCCGGCAGCCATAAAAAGGCAGCAGCAGCTGCTGGGCGCACAGGCCCGCGCGCAGCGCTGGGCTGCGCGCGCGCGCTGGACGCGCGCGCAATGCCGCGCGGCCCTCGGGCCGTGCTGCGGCCCGTTCGGGCTGTTCGGGCTGTTTTTGGCCCGTTTTTCCTCCAGTTTTCGTTTTTTGAAATTCAAGACTCTCTCCATCGAGTGACGTGACGGGACACGAGATCAAGGCAGAAGATGGAAGCAATTAAAACCATAATAGTCGGGGAATTTATTTTTTCGAATTTATTTCCCGTATTTATTGTTTTAATTTTATGCTTTATTTTTTATGCTGTATTTTAGATGCATGAATTAAAGCATATCTGGTTTTATGGTTGCACATAACTTAGGTTAGTTAATTGCATGTTAAAACCGGAAAAACCCTCAATTTGGAAATCTAAGTGGGAGCGGGTTGTGTTATATCCCCATGGCCACCATTACGGGTTCATATGCGATGTGGGTGGGCTTGCGCGTTGGCATTAGGGCCTTCCTCCATTCGGATGAGTCCAGCCCCGAGATCGCTAGACTATGAACTTCTGAGTAAGATGACTAGAGCGAGTTTAACTAGGAGAAATGCGACACCCTCTCCATCTGAGGCGCACTATCCTGAGGTAACAAACTCAGAAGTCACGTAATGGCATACACTTAGTGTACGATCTGTAGTATTCCTCCCGCGAGGTTGCGCTGCTTACTTGTACGGCTGAAAGCACCGACTATTAGCTACATTGATCAAAAGATCGTTGGTCAGATAGTGTAGTTAATGAACTTGGTTCTTCTCAAACGAATGTGGGTTAGCGTAAACGTCCACACTGCGTGGCTTGCGAGAATCCCGGTGGATGAGATGTTGGTGGATTAATATTATTGTTTTGAGGGAAATCAATAATTAATTGAATTTTCATGTTTTTGAAAATTCTAGCATATATAACTGAAACACTGTTTGTTTACTTTCCAGTTTTAAATCGATATGGCATTCAATCCTTTAGCTGCTATCTTGAAAGACAACAAATTAACTGGAACAAATTATGTCGACTGGAGTCGAAATTTGGACATAGTCCTGACAGCTGAGCAGTACAAGTTTGTGCTCATCGAAGCATGTCCAGAAACGCCTGATGAAGACTCTACCCAAGAGGAAAGGGACGCCTATGCGAGGTGGAGGAAAGCGGATGAGATGGCGCGGTGCTACATTTTGGCCTCTGTGTCGAATGTGCTGCAACATCAGCTTCATCCCATGCTCTCCGCCTTCGACATGATGGCGAACCTAAGGGAGATGTTTGCGCATCAAGGCAGGACTGCCAGGCAGTCAGCCATGAGGAAGTTAATGAACACCAAAATGGCTGAAGGCGGATCGGTGAGAGATCATGTTTTACACATGATCAGTAACATCAATGAAATAGAGGTGTTGGGAGGAGATATCGACCCAGAAAGTCAGATAGATATTATCCTCCAGAGTCTACCCTCTTGTTTTGAGCAGTTTCGGGTCAACTACAATATGAACCAAAGGGTTTATACATTGCCCGAGCTCATGACTGATTTGGTGGCGGCTGAAGGCATCTTCCATGAGAAGAATCAAGCTTTGGTCGCGGTAAAGGGTTCAAGCTCTTCTTCTGGGCCGAAAGGCAAGAAGAATAAGAAGAAGAAGAACACCAAGAAACTTGCGGCAAAGCCAGATGTTACGAAGAAAAGCAAGCCAAAGGGCAAGTGCTTTAAATGCGGCAAGGCAGGACATTGGAAAGTGGATTGTCCAAAGCTCAAAGGTACGATTGTTTCTGCCCTAATTACTGAGACATGTTTAGCGGTAATTCCCACAGATACTTGGTGTGTGGATTCAGGTGCCACTGACCATGTTTGTAATTCTTTGCAGGGGTTCCAAGTAAACCGGAAGCTTAGAGAGGGCGAACTGGACATCTACATGGGCGACACTACAAGAGTGTCAGTTGAAGCAGTGGGAGTAGTTAGGTTAAATTTTGAGAATTGTAACCTAGAGTTAGTAAACTGTCTTTATGTACCGAGTTTTAGAAAGAACCTGATTTCGATTTCTAAACTCTTGAAGAATGGTTACAAGTTTATTTTTTCTGATGAGTCTGTTTTTATTAGAAGAAATGGCAAACTTGTTTGTTCTGGTTCATTGGTGGACAATTTATTTGTGGTTAATTCTAACTCCCCTGTTGCGCAAAACATAGAAATAGATAGCTCAGTATCTAACATTAATAAGAGGAAGAGACCTTCTGAAATGAATCAAACCTATCTTTGGCATCTAAGGCTAGGTCATATAAACCTTAGTAGGATTCAGAGGTTGGTCAATGATGGACCTTTGGGTTCATTAGATATTGACAATTATGCAACCTGCGAATATTGCTTGGAAGGTAAGATGACCAAGAGACCTTTTAAAGCAAAAGGCTATAGAGCTAAAGAAGTATTAGAGTTGATTCATTCTGACTTGTGTGGACCTATGACGGTCCAGGCACGAGGGGGATATGAGTATTTCGTGACTTTCACGGATGATTACTCTAGGTACGGATACATTTACCTAATGCGCCACAAGTCCGAATGTTTTGGCAAGTTCAAAGAGTTTCGGGCAGATGTGGAGAAGCATCATGGTAAGAGTATCAAGACATTGCGTTCAGATCGTGGTGGGGAGTACCTGTCCCATGAATTTCGAGATTACCTCACTGAGGTAGGAATTCAGTCTCAGTTGTCTGCACCTGGCACGCCACAGCAGAATGGTGTAGCAGAAAGGATGAACCGAACTCTTATGGAAATGGTTAGGTCCATGATGAGCTATAGTGATTTGCCAAGTTCGTTCTGGGGATATGCCTTGGAAACGGCAATGTATATTCTTAATCTTGTACCATCTAAAACCGTGCCTTCAACCCCAATAGAGTTGTGGAACGGGCGGAAGCCCAGTCTAAGACATCTCAGAATTTGGGGCTGCCCAGCACATGTGCTTAAGGCAGATACGGCTAAGTTAGATGCAAGAACAGAATTAATGCTGTTTGTAGGATATCCTAGGGGAACGAAAGGTGGTCTATTCTATAGTCTTAAAGATCAGAAGGTGGTGGTAAGTACCAACGCTAGATTTTTAGAAGAGGACTATGTCTTAGACCACAAGCCCAAGAGTAAGATAGTACTAGAAGAGCTTAGACGACAAACTACTAATCCTGATGCACCAGCGCAAGTAGATACACCACACACTGCACATGAGATCACAGATGATGCGCCTACACAGGCGGTGCCTCGTCGTAGTGGGAGGGTTGTGAGACAGCCAGACAGGTTCATTGGCATGGGAGAGGCTTCAGACCTGGTCCCTGGTGTGCCTGAACCTGACCCAGTTAACTATAATGAGGCGCTTCGAGATAAAGATGCAGAATCTTGGCGTAAGGCAATGATATCCGAGATGGGGTCAATGGACCACAATCAAGTCTGGGAGCTTGTGGACCTGCCTGATGGGTATAAGCCCATTGGATGCAAGTGGGTCTACAAACGTAAGAGAGGACCTGACGGGAAGGTGAAAACCTTTAAAGCTAGGCTGGTGGTGAAGGGGTATACTCAGAAAGAGGGAATCGATTATGAGGAAACCTTCTCCCCGGTAGCCATGCTTAAGTCGATCCGGATTCTCTTGGCCATAGCTGCTCATATGGATTATGAGATTTGGCAGATGGATGTCAAGACAGCTTTCCTAAACGGAAGTCTTGAAGAAACCATCTTTATGAAGCAACCAGAGGGATTCATTGAAAAAGGCCAAGAGCATAAGGTTTGCAGGCTTAAGAGGTCTATTTATGGACTTAAGCAGGCATCCAGATCTTGGAACATCCGGTTTGATGAAGTAATCCAGTCCTTTGGATTTACTCAGTGTCCAGATGAGCAATGTGTATATCGCAGACGTGATGGAAACTCAGTGGTGTTTCTAGTGCTTTACGTAGATGACATTCTATTGATTAGCAACAACAAGAAAGTGTTATCAGACGTAAAGGCATGGCTGTCCAAGCAATTTGATATGAAGGACTTAGGGGAAGCGGGACATATCCTTGGGATCAAGATTATTCGAGATCGTAGGAAACGTTCACTAACGCTCTCCCAAGCTTCATACATAGACACAATTCTGGCCCGTTTTAACATGCAGAACTCCAAGAAAGGTTTTCTACCTTTCAGGCATGGAGTATTTCTATCTAAGGAACAGTCTCCTAAGACTGTTGAGGAGATAGAGACCATGAAGACAGTTCCATATGCTTCGACAGTAGGAAGTCTCATGTATGCCATGTTTTGTACGAGGCCTGATATCTGTTATGCCGTTGGCATGGTGAGCAGATATCAGAGTAACCCCGGGAAAGCTCATTGGGAGGCAGTAAAATGCATTCTCAAGTATTTACGCAGAACGAGGGACCTAGTTCTGGTCTATCAGGCGTCTGAGCTGGTACCCCGAGGTTATACAGATTCAGATTTCCAAGGCGACAGGGACAAGAACAAGTCTACCTCAGGGTATGTGTTTACTCTAGGAGGTGGAGCCATTGTTTGGCGGAGTGTCAAGCAGAAATGCGTGGCGGACTCTACCATGGAGGCTGAATACGTTGCCGCATCAGAGGCAGCGAAAGAAGCAGTATGGCTCAAGAACTTCCTAGTGGACTTAGACGTGATTCCTGGTTTGCAGAAGTCTATCACAGTTTATTGTGATAACAATGGTGCAGTAGCAAACTCGAAGGAACCACGAGCCCACAAGGCGAGTAAACATATACAGCGCAAGTACCACCTGATACGAGACATCGTGAAGAGGGAAGACGTGATCGTGGCTAAGATAGCATCAGAAGATAACCTTGCAGATCCATTCACGAAGACATTGACCTCTAAAGTCTTTGAGGTTCACGTGGAGGGCATGGGGATCAGATATCTAGGAGAGCCATGATAGTTTTTTCTAGATAGATAGCAGCAGGTAGTATAGGATTGTATGTAGTTGTATACTTAAAGCACAGCTTAAGTATTAGTGGGAGATTGTTGGATTTGAATACATAAGCTATGCTTGTGTTGTATAATTTCCCAGATTAATATATCGATTTGTGTTTCAATGATATTTAGTTGTGCATATCCATTTATATTATGTAAGTAGATGATGAGGTGTCTGGTGCGACACAGTAGATCTCATCATTGGTTGAAAGACATAATATATAAATGAGGTTCGTAACCGAGACAGCTTTGGATAAACTGTCGGTCTAGGTTATTATGTGATTCAGATAATTAGTTTGTCTAAACTAATTGAATCATATAGATGTGCCCGGGGCATATTGAACTTGACTCTTAGGAATGATTTGTCTTGTACTGATTTAATAGACAAATCGATCATTGTATTCTATCTCTAAATCCCTAGACTCGAGCGGGCATGAGGATTAGACATAGTGTACTTTGATCTGCCAATGGGTGAGGTCAAATGTGGCCAATAGTCTCGGTGGGTTGGGTGCGCGTGTTTAGTTACTTGGTGTACTGCTGCTTGTCGAAAGGAAACCATGTACCGGTGCGTCCGGGGTGATGGTGCTCCCGAGATGAGCTCGAAATATTTATTATACTAAACCTGGCCAGTGGACTTATGTCCGGTATAGTAAAAAGGTCGAGTGGTACTAGTCTCGGAATATTAAGAAGTTGATGAATTAATTTATCAGTAAATTAATGAATTAACGAGCACTATATCTTTGATGTGGAGAGATTATGAATATAATTTAATTAAGTTGTTCCGGAAGCAATTCTTGTGTCAGTTGGTTGTGAATCATCCCAGGAACTGGATTGGGATAAGTGAATCCCTGTGTCAGTTGGGAGTGATTCATCCCAGGAACTGGATTGGGATAAGTGAATCCCTGTGACAGTTGGGAGTGTATCAGTCCAGGAACAGGATTGAAGGAAACAGAATCTGTATCAATCTAGAAACAGGATTGAAGGAAAACAGAAACCCAGTAGGAAAGACCAATCCTATTCCAACTTGGAGTCTCTCTTGTAACTCTATAAATAGACAAGGGATCAGCCATTCAACAAACACAATTCAAGAGATTCATAATTCAAGAATCTAGAGAGATAAAATTCTAGAGAGAGAAAATTCTCCCTCTCTCTCAAAAACGAAGTTTTTTAGCAATTTTGGGGCGGCTGATTTTTCCTTCAAGTGACCGAATTTTGGTCCTTATTTGCTAGCCCCGTGTGTTGCTTTCTCTCTCTCCGGGCAGTGCGTTTGCAGTACGTGCTAAGTGCGGAGGTGCTGAATTTTTCCAGCAGGTGGATTGTGGTGAGTTGCTGATCAATTGACTTCTAGATTGTTGTCCACACAACAAGAGGTCATAGTCTTTGAGGCATACAAGAGATTCACCAGGTGCACGCTTCAAAGGTATTACTCTATGGTTCCGCTTTTATTAGAATTTTTTTTGTTGCGTGGTAAATCGAGCAAGTGCAAACCCAGATCCTACCAAAATCTTTCACAACCTACACCAGAATTGCTTCTGGAACAACTTAATTAAATTATATTCATAATCTCCCCACATCAAAGATATAGTGCTCGTTAATTCATTAATTTACTGATAAATTAATTCATCAACTTCTTAATATTCCGAGACTAGTACCACTCGACCTTTTTACTATACCGGACATAAGTCCACTGGCCAGGTTTAGTATAATAAACATTTCGAGCTCATCTCGGGAGCACCATCACCCCGGACGCACCAGTACATGGTTTCCTTTCGACAAGCAGCAGCACACCAAGTAACTAAACACGCGCACCCAACCCACCGAGACTATTGGCCACATTTGACCTCACCCATTGGCAGATCAAAGTACACTATGTCTAATCCTCATGCCCACTCGAGTCTAGGGATTTAGAGATAGAATACAAGGATCGATTTGTCTATTAAATCAGTACAAGACAAATTATTCCTAAGAGGCAAGTTCAATATGCCCCGGGCATATCTATATGATTCAATTAGTTTAGACAAACTAATTATCTGAATCACATAATAACCTAGACCGACAGTTTGTCCAAAGCTGTCTCGGTTACAAACCTCATTTATATATTATGTCTTTCAACCAATGATGAGATCTACTGTGTCGCACCAGACACCTCATCATCTACTTACATAATATAAATGGACATAAAACTGCACAACAAAATATAATTGAAACACAAATCGATATATTAAACTGGGAAACTGTACAATACAAGCATAGCTTATGTATTCTACTCCAACAGGTCCTTCAATGGATCTTTCCATCAGGGGCGCCTAAAGTAATACGTTGAGCCTGGTTGATTGCCCCCTCTCATTACAAGCAGGAACTTTAGTCCAATAGCTATTGGCTTGGAATGATCAAATGCCTCTTTGATACTTAGAAACTCTCTATCAATCTAAAAATATCTACTCAGATATGCTCCAATATCTTGTTCCTCAGCCTCATCATGATCCTCCTCCTGATGCTCCTACTCATGCTCCTAATCTTCTTTCTGTATAATTAAACACGTAAATTAAAACGCTCACAATATTAGATTCACAATGATAGAAATACACCTACATTTAGATTCCCATAAGCAAAAACGCCAAAAAATAATAATTACAATAGGCAAAAACGCTCTAAATATTAGATTCTCATAAGCAAAAACGCCACAAATATTAGATTGACAGTGTCAGAAACAAGTCGCTCCAAATACTACGTTTAATAGATATAAAACGCCACCAGATTTATATTCACTTGTCAAACCCAAATTTAGATTCCCATGCGCAAAAATGCCAAAACATTATAATTTCAGTATGCGAAAACGCTCCAAATACTACATTCAATAGATAGAAAATGCCTCCAAATTTATATTAACATGTCAAAAGTGCCGCAACATTTAAATTCTATCACGATAAAATACTACATAAAAATGAGCGAGTCCTGGAAAAAAAGTTGAATTGCAGCCTTTCTACCAATCTCTACCGCCAAATCCTAGAGTTTTAAAGTCCGACAGCCAAAAAAATAGACATAGCGAATCGAAAGCTTACCATTTCTTGATGAAACTCGAGCGAATACTTGTATCGTCTTGAAGAAAACGATTGCCCGAACGTTTTTGTAGTGAAAGATTTATTTGGATTTGATTTTTTGAGTTTGTTTTGAAAATTTTTGAAGGTTTTTGTTTCAAGGGTTAATGTTGTAATCTTTTTTTTTTTTTTTTTTTTTTTTGTGGTGAGCCAAATAGTAAAAGGGTATTATTAGTTACGACCTCAATTTTAAACATTACTGATCTGACAACTTCAAGTATCAAGTCCCATATCAATTTCAAGCCTAATCCTGATCTGACAACTTCTCCTCCAGGTTAATTCACCATTTCATCTAAATATAACTCCTGTGAGGAGGAAGCAAAATCCCATCCCAATCTTGTGGTATGTTTAGCTTCATTGCATTCCACTGAAGATATTTTTCTCCTGTTTGGCGTATGTCTGTTCAACAACTTGTTTCCACGCCCCAATAGCCATCTACACTTTGGCGTTTTATTTTCACCTATATGTGCAGGAGATTTGGTGATGATGTTTGCAATTATTTCAGTTTTTGTGACCTTGCTTATTAGGTATGGAGTTTCTTTGAGTTCTTGTTGGGAATTGTTTCTCCTTAAACAGTGGTGGAACTAGAATTTCCCACATGGGGTGCAAGGTTTAGGAAAAATGATAAATTTGGAGAAAAAAATAAAGTGCATAAATAGATGGTATGAGGTTGCTAGTCAGTTTTTGTGTTTATTTTATGGCTTAAATTCATTTTTGGTTCTTCATAACATGAGTTATTCTATTTTTTGTCTCCCTTAAGTTTAAGTCCCATTTAATTTTTTTTTTTTTGACAATTCTAGTCATTTTCTTACGAAGAATACCCTTGACTAACCCTAATTGTTCACCACTTAGTCAAGGGTATTTTCGTAAGAAAATGACTAGAATTGTCAAAAAAAAATTAAATTGGACTAAAATTGATAACTAAATTTAAGGGGGGGCCAAAAATGGAATAATCCATGTTATGAGGGATCAAAAATGAATTTAGGCATTTTTTATCTATATTATTGAAATGATTTGATTTTTTTGACCTTTATTTAATTGAAACAATGTCATTTCAATAAAGCATAAGGAGAGAAAAAAAAATCCAAAACTCCCTAATATAAATTGTTAGTACCTTCGCGTAAATTCAAATAATTGAAATAAAATTTGAAATTAAAATAAAAGTTATCAAATGAAAAAACATAATAAATAAATGACTTAAAAGAATAAACTTCATAAATTACTCTTTGACCATAGACCGCAAATTATATCATGTACCTAGAGGTACATGTACCTAATAATATATCACCACTCTCACTAAAAGAGAGTGAGATACACGCTCTTCTCTTCTTCTTCTTCTTCTTCAAACACAGATTTAACGGAGATCGACGATTATTTTTTCCGACAAACAACACCAAATACAATGGAAAAATCTCTTCTTCTTAAAAAATCACTTCTTCCTATTAAAAAATCTCTTTTTCTTCTTCAAAAATCTCTCATTCTTCTTCAAAAATAACTTATTCTTCTTAAAAAATACCACATCATAAAGTATGAACTGTATTTGATGGATTTACGGAACCTTATTTTCACGATTTGATGTTGGATAATGTATTAATGATGTTATATTTGTGTTTTCTTATTCAAATAATGCTCTGTTACTCCGAAATATGATATATAAATGGTTTCTGTGAGGTATTGGCACTTTCATGTGAAATGGGTTACTTCTGATTCTTCCCCGCTTATGGGACGTAACTAGACGTTGGGGGACGTTGCGGGACATAATGGGATGTTGCTGCTTTGTATTTTGGATGTAACAAGACGTTGCGGGACGTTGCTGCTTTGTATTTTCGGATGTTGCGGGACGTTGCCGGACGTAGCTGGACGTATCTGGACGTGGTGCTAATTTTTTCGGACGTAGCGAGACGTGGTAGACTATGTTCTGTGAAAAAATTAGCTTAAATTCACATACATGGATGTAGACATTTCAGGACATGGTGCTAGTTGTTTTTGATGTGGTTCTAGTGTTATGAGACGTTGTTGAAGATGTAAGGTGAAAAATTCAGCTTAAATTCACATGTTTGGATGTAGATGTTGCGTCAGTTATTTTTTGGACATGCATGGACGTTGCAGCAGTATTAGGAGACGTTGTAGAAGGTGTTATGTGAAAAATTCACCACATGCCTGGCTGTAGACGTTGCAGCAGTTATTTTTTGGACGTGCTTGGACGTTGCAGCAGTGTTAGGAGACGTTGTGGAATGTGCAATCTATGAAGTTGTATTGCACGGACGGTTCAAAAGGGCATAACTCGACACTCGATTGTCCGATTTGGACGCGCGAGTAGTTGATTTAATGGTTCTTGACGACATCTACGCAATGTACACAGAAGACGGGCATTTGGAGATGGTTCCGATATTGAAAAATGTGTGGTTTTGGACGAAAACTTTAAATGGTCATAACTTTGCGCTCGGTGGTCCGTTTTAGACGAATTTTTTTTTATTTCATATAACTTTTCGAGATCTATCTATCTGCAAACCGCCGCCGAAGGCGGTTTGGGCCGCTCAAAACTCCAAAAAACGCCATATGTTAAAAGATACGAAAGATTTTTAATAATTTCAAGGGTTTTTTGAATTTTCGATGAAACATTTAACATGTATAAAAAATAATTTCTTTCAATTTACTTGCATGAAAACCTTGTTCCTCCGGGGTTCTACTGACCTATGTATTGGTAGATGGAAAATTCAATATTGACAATAGTGATCTTTTAAATGACATGTACAAAAAAGTGTAATTAAATGTTAACTAACTTTAAGTGAATTAATGGCAATTGAATTTTTTGGAAAGTCACAAGACTAAAATAACCAGGGTTCGAGTCTCGTCCCTGACAATTTTTTTTGGTTTTTTCCTACTAATAGTTACTTAAATGGTATCTGCATTTTACATTACTAAAATCAGCTAAGCCATTTTTGGACGTTGCAGCAGTTTTTTTTGGACTTGCGGGGACGTTGCGGCCGTGTTAGGAGACGTTGTGGAAGGTGTTATGTGAAAAATTCAGCTTAAATTCACATGCCTGGATGTAGATGTTTTTGACGTTGCGGCTATTGTTTTTTGGACGTAGGTGGACGTTGCGGCAGTGTTAGTAGACGTTGTGGACATGTCTGGATATAGACGTTGTGACAGTTGTTTTTTGGACATTGCGGCAGTTGTTTTAAGACGTTGTTGACTCAGCGAAGACGTTGTGGACGTGCCTGGATGTAGATGTTTATGGACGTGGTGCTAGTTGTTTTTTATGTGACTCTAGTTGTTCTAAGACGTGGTGGACTGTCTTTGTGAAAAAAATCAGTTTAAATTCACACGCATGGATGAGGACGTTTCTGAACGTAGTGCTATTTGTTTTTTACGTGGTTCTAGTTGTATTTGTGAAAAAATCAGTTTAAATTCACATGCATGGATGTAGACGTTTCTGGACGTGGTGATAGTTGTTTCGGACGTGGTGCTAGTGTTAGGAGACGTTGTAAACATGCCTGGATGTAGACGTTGCGATAGTTTTTTTTGGACGTTGCGGCAGTTGTTCTGAGACTTTGTTGACTCAGCGAAGACGTTGTTCACTCAGCGCGGAAAAAAAATGCGCGCGCGTAGGCAAAACTTATTATATTTAGTAAGTATACAGTTGTCATGCGAAAAATTACTATATATAGTAATAGGTACATGTACACAGTGTACAGGGTATACGCGCTGAACACAGACCCCTTTCCCCTTCCTATTCATTTTCTTCCATATCTAGCCATTGCCTCTTACTCCTCCGATTCTCCTCCATCTTAGCCGCACCTCAACTTCCTCCTTCCCTTCTCTCTCATCTCATCTATTCACCTCCTCTGCCCGCACCTCATCCCTCTCATCCATCATTCTCCTTCGTCGCAATAAACCCAAATTCAAGCCCCATTATTACTGCTCATGGCAAATCTATCACAGTAGTAATATAGTTGTTCCCGGCAATAAAAGGGTGTTATTGCACCCCTTACTCCATAGTGGTTTCACTATTGTCCTGAACAACTTCCAACAGCTCGTTTTTCTTCCCTTGTTTCATATTATGAGAATTATGGAAGGCTCCCAACAGTTTTTTTTTTTTTTTTTTTTGATTATCTAACACCAGGAAATTAGAAAAAAAAAAAAAAAAAAGAACGGACAAATAATAGTACAAGATTTATTTCTCATAACAAAACGCAAAGTCACTTGGTACCTTGCTTCTTTTCTGCTTTCTTTTTCATTGTTTCCTAGGTAAGAAAGGCATTGAAATTCTCTGGGGCTCTTGTGGAGCTTCCCTACGTACCTTCTTAGAGGATAGTCTATGTACCTTTCCTTTAGGATAGTTCAAAGCGCAAAGATCAAATTTTCTTAAAGAAACTCTTGAGTAGAATTATGTTCTTATATTTCCCTATTTGTGCTCTTGGTGGTACCTTATCAGAGGATAGTTTGAAAGAGTAAACTCTTGAGTAAGATTATGTTCTCATACTCTACTTTGGGTAATTCGAATTCAAAACTTAAGAACCTATTAACTCTAAATAAAGAGTGTCAATCACTATATTACAATATTCTGGTTATATAAATGATTATTTTTTTAAATAATTTGCACATACAAGAGGAATTTTTTTAAAAAATTAATTCATGATTTTTTGTATTTATGAGATTTGGTTGATTCTAATGAAACGGCATCTCATTGTTGTCGAGCATGGCGGAAATATTTGTGCAGAAACACCAAAAGACCCCTAAGATTATTATTTGCACTCCCCTAGTTTACAACTCGTTCTTAAAAAAAGGAGTGTGTGTGTGAGGGAGAGATTCAACCTATTATGTTTTATCTGACCTTTCCGTCCGAATTGGCCTTTCCAGAAATTGTCGTTTAGTCCTTAGTTTAGAAACAAACGTCCTTTGGTGCTTTAAAAGTGACACCCAATTTGTAAGAATAGGTCTCCTGCAATGCAAGTTGTCTAAAAAAAATTAAAAATCTTATATTTATTCCACTTTTTTAATAATATTTAAAGATTAATATTATTAATTTAAAAACATATTATTTTTGTATTTTTATTACAATTATTTTCATAAAACATATTTTTTTATTATATTAAACATTAATCATTAAATAACGATAATCTTTAAAAAATTAAAAAATATAAATTAACAAGAAAATAATGAAAGATATATATAGTACCTCCTCTTCACATGAGTTTTTCGAACAAAATGACTAAATCTGTTAAAAAAAATTGAATATTAATATTGTCACTCAAAACATAAAAAAAACCAAAAGTCAAAATTATCTCTATTATGAGGGACCAAAACTGCATTTTAGTCTTATATTTTTACTAGTTGTCATTCTCCTTTTTTAATGAGTCCGTTTACGGTGGTACTATAGGAGTAGGATGAATTTTACTCCTACTTGCTACAGTAAGCGCGCGCGCTACAGTAGCGCTACAGTGACGCGCTATAGTTTCGCGCTACAGTAACGCGCTACAGTTTTTTTTTTTTTTTTTTGACGCACAAACTTTTTAAAAAAAATATCTTTTTTATAAAAAATTCTTTTTAAAAAAAAAATACTTTTTTTAACAAGGGAAATCAGATCAGGATTATATAGACATCAGATGAGAGAATACAAGAGATCAGATCAACAGACTATAGATATCAGATCAAGAATATAAAAGAAATCATACAGTAGAACTAAAATATAATTAACAAGAGAGATCAGATCAGGATTATATAGACATCAGATCAGCGAATACTTGACATCAGATCAACAGACTATAGATATCAGATCAAGAATATAAAAGAAATCATACAGTAGAACTAAAACATACTTAAAAAGGGAGATCAGATCAACAGACTATAGACATCAGATCAGTGTATACTTGACATCAGATCAACAGACTATAGACATCAGATCAAGATTTTAAAAGAAATCACACAGCAGAACTAAAACATACTTAACAAAGGAGATCAGATCAGGATTATATAGACATCAGATCAACTCATACTTGACATCAGATCAACAGACTATAGACATCAGATCAAGATTTTAAAAGAAATCACACAGCAGAACTAAAACATACTTAACAAAGGAGATCAGATCAGGATTATATAGACATCAGATCAACTCATAACTGACATCAGATCAACAGACTATAGACATCAGATCAAGATTTTAAAAGAAATCATACAGTAGAACTAAAACATACTTAAAAAGGGAGATCAGATCAACAGACTATAGACATCAGATCAGCGTATACTTGACATCAGATCAACAGACTATAGACATCAGATCAAGATTTTAAAAGAAATCACACAGCAGAACTAAAACATACTTAACAAAGGAGATCAGATCAGGATTATATAGACATCAGATCAACTCATACTTAACATCAGATCAACAGACTATAGATATCAGATCAAAAATATAAAAGAAATCATACAGTAGAACTAAAATATACTTAACAAGGTAGATCAAATCATGATTATATAGACATCAGATCAACTCATACTTAACATCAGATCAACAGACTATAGATATCAGATCAAAAATATAAAAGAAATCATACAGTAGAACTAAAATATACTTAACAAAGTAGATCAAATCATGATTATATAGACATCAGATCACAAAATAGCAGACATCAGATCAACAGAATTTAGATATCAGATCAAAAATATAAAAGAAATCATATCATACAACAAAAACGTCCATAATATGTATCATAATAGCCAAAAATAACAAAAGAAACGAAGGTACTGTAGCGCGTTTACTGTAGCGCGCGGAACTGTAGCGCGTCACTGTAGCGCGCGCGCGGAACTGTAGCGCGCTACTGTAGCGGGGTAGGAGTAAAATTCATGGTGGTCCTATAGGACCACCATATAAATTACCTTTTTTAATGGGTAATGTTATATCGCACCCCCTTTTTGTTATTAAACACCCTCTTTTTTGAAAAAGTCCTTCATTTTGTTAAGTATCGCCCCCTTAATTCTTATTTCTAGCCCCCTTAATGTTTATCTTCCGCCCCTCCTATTATTACTTAACTGCCCTTAATTAATTTATCAAAAATTTTATAAGTTTCACATTAATCTATCAAAAATTTATAAAAATTATAATTAAAGTAACATAGATGAGCGGAACTATAAATAAATTTTTTTTTATATTTTTAGTAAATTGATTAAGGGTAGTCAGGTAATTTAATATATTAATATATTTTATATTTAAATATTATGGTTGGTATTTCTTAATTTGTCAGGGATAATTTGAGAATAAAAAGAACACAGAATAACAAAATAGAGGGCACGAAATAGGCATTCACTTTTTTAATTTTAACTTTTAATATTTTGTTTCTGTCTTTTGGGGTGAAATTTTTCATATATTCTGGTTGAACCTATATGAGTTTGTTCTTGTCTTTTGCAGTGTGATTTTTCATATATTCTGGTGAAACTTATATGGGTTCGTTTTGGTATTAAGTATGATATTTTTAAGAGTGAATTGTAAAAAAGGTCATCATACTTTGGTAAAGTTTAGGTTTTGGTCACTAACTTTTAAATATTCAAAAAAGGTCACTAACTTTAGCATTTGAATTTTAGTTTTGGTCATTCCGTTAGAATGAACCGTTAAGTCCACTAACAATCCTATATTTGGAGGGTATTTTTGTCCATTCATTAATGCTGTACACATGCTGCTACAGTGCTACAGTGCGCGCTAAAGTGGGTTTAATTTATATGAACTCTACCCTAAATTTCAAAATTGGTCACCATACTATTGTCAGTTTATAATTTTTGTCATCATACTTTGAAAACTATTTTTAAGGTCATCATACTTTACTTTTCTTTTCAAAAATGGTCACTCTGTCAAGTTGGCCTGTTAACCCACTAACGGTCAACTTTTTTTAGGGCTATTTTTGTCTTTTCATTCATTCCTTAAATTAAAAAAAGAGTAAAATCTTAATTTGGTCATCATACTAAAAATTATATCTGAGGTCATCATACTTTTATTTTTTTTTTCAATTTTGGTCATTCCGTCTAAATGCTCCGTTAAATTCCTTCACTTCTCTTATTCTTATTTTTTTTAGTGGTGACCCTAAAAATTTTTATTCTTTTTAAGGAGTAAAACTACAATTTCTATTAAACTTAACAAGAAATCTATAAGGGTTTTTTCTTCTTCGGTTTAGTAGAACTGCCGCTGAAATTGGGTTTGGAATCTTGGTTGCTCGCCATCACCAACCATCCCCCTATATTGTCTCCTCTTATGTTCTACCCGGAAAACCCCCAACCTCGTTGCCACCCTTCTTCACCAACATCTTCTCTCCCCGTTTCTCTTTCGCCCGTCTTCTCTTTCCCTTCTCCTTTGTCTCCTCAATCTTCCTTCCCCATTCTCCTTTCTTTATTGGCATCACCATTGTCTCGGCCTCTTTCTTGGTCCAAAAACCCCAGATCCTTTCCCTTCGACTCACTTTTAGATCGTTCCCTACGGATTGCCGACAAAGCTCCAACCCAAAACCCTAACATCTATCTTCTCTCTGTGTTTTCATCGCCGGCCATCGTCGCCACTACCTCCTAAATCCCTCCCCCCCCCCCTTCTCCGTTGCTGGAGTATGCTTCCCCCTCTCCGTTGCGTTAATTCGTCTCCCACCACCATCGCATCTGATGGAAGAGCAAGGAAGGGAATGAGGCAACCTTGATGGTGATTTGACTCTTTGATTTTTAGTATTTTTGGGGCTCCTATTTTTTGTGCTTTTGTTTAATGTTGTTTTTAAGTTTATTTTGTTTCCATTTTGGGATTATATAAAGTAGATGGATGAAAGTTTTGGAGACAGAGGTAGTAGAGGTGATTGGAGTTGTTCGGGAGTGGCGGAGAAGATGGTGGTGATAGGTGGTGGCTGGCGGCAGCAAAGGAGAATGGGTGAAGGGTGTGGGTGTTGGCGGCGGAGATGCGAAAAATAATTAATAAAAAAATTTCACGTGCATGATGAGGTGTGTTTTTCGGTATTGACCCTAAAAAATTATAGCTGTTAGAGACTTAACGGAACATTTAGACGGAATGACCAAAATTTAATCAAAAATGAAAGTGTGATGACCTCAAATATAATTTTTAAAGTAAGGTGACCAAAAGTGGGATTTTAGAAAAGTATGATGACCAAATTCAGAGTTTACTCATTTTCCAAATTCAGAGTTTACTCATTTTTTTTAATTTAAGGAGTCAATGAAAAGACAAAAATAACCCTAAAAAAAGTTGATCATTAGTGAGTTATTGGCCCAACTTGACGGAGTGACAAAGTATGAGGATCTTAAAAATAGTTTTCAAAATATGATGACCAAAACCAGAAACTGACCAATTTTAAAATTTACTATTTTATATATTTATTTGTTCATATATATGTTTTTTGTATTCACATTAAATTCAGAAGCAATATCGAACATATATTTATTACAAATGGGATTTTTATGCTAGCAAGACATATATAGTTATTTCAAATGTAATAATTGTTTGTCCCACATTTCCACATTATGCATCTCTTGAAATGAATCAAGGATTGGGATAATCAATTTCAGATGTTGGGATAATCCAAAAAAGTCTGGTATAGCACAATTTTGATTATTCAAACAATATAAACAAGAATCCTACTCTTCTTACTGAATCAATCCACTAGTAGTACTTAAACAAACAAGAAATATTAAAAAAAAATCCTTTACATAGTGGGATAATTAAAATGAACCAAGGAAACTGATTTTATGTTGTATATATCCTTGATTCATTTGGATTCTACAGCGGGCATCCGAAGCCGAAACCAAAACGAACGAACAGCGGTGTCAACTGGAAAACCATGCCAAAATCCGAATAGAACCAATGAGAACTTTGAACATAAAATGGCAAATCTAGAGAAACGACAGAAGAAACCCAACCAATTTTCAAACAGGAAAACAAAAATTTCACAACAGTACGATTTCCATATCCAAAACGAAACCGATGAACCAAGAAAAATTACAACTTTAATAACAAAATCTCATATCCAAAAAACCAAAGAAAACAGAGAGCATGAAATATTACTCCACTGGAGAAACTCTGCAACATGCCAAACTATGCAGCGACCGCGATTGGAAAACCAAAACAGCATACGGGGAAGCCAAAATCTGAACAGAACCAACAGGAACTTCGAACAGAATAGATGCCAGCCGTTATTTTTAATCTTCGCTGTGTTTTTTTCTGAATCACCGACTTCTGTAAGCGAGAGAATTTTTTTTGTTTTTTCGAATGATGAATAATGTTTTTAGGGAATAGGATGTGGAGTGATAAGGGAGGCAGATGCTATTTTTCAGGCGGAAGTTTGGGGTGATTGTTGTAGTTATGGTTACTGCCTTTTTGGGGTTGGAAGAGTGAATTTCATGCACCTATAATTATAATTTACTAAAACAAAAGTTTTTTGTTTTTACTGCATTGGTCTACGATACTAGATAGTGCTAGGACTACCATATACTAGATGACAGATCAAAATTACAATTTTTTCAAATAATATCAACTACAATGAGGGTTTACATCAAATAAAACATGAGATTGCATCCAGTTGAGACTAAACCAAAAACACAAAACCACAACAGGAACCTCAGTGTTGACAAGAGGGACCATGACACAAATTACAGAACCGACGGCATGGATCTAGACACAATGAGCAAAGACTGTTAGGAAATGTGGTTTCACCGATTTGGAAGGCTTTTAATGCAGATGAATTGATTTGATGCTTTTTTGCAATTGAGATATGTTTTTCGGATTGAGGATGGATAGTTTTCGTGATTTTTTCTTGTGATTTCAGAGTTTCGTTCGAGGTGTAATATTCATACTCTAAAATAATTGTTAAATTTGTAATAAAACTAAATAGCATAATAATTCTATAAATGAATTGCTATTTCTCGCCCCCTTTTGGAACATTTTTCCACTCTTTTTCATAAAAATTTAGGAAAAATCCCAATTCTTATACTATAGGGATAGTAGTATATAGAAGCCGTACACCTAGCCCCCCAAAAAAGAACAAATTGGCAGCTGAAAAAATAGGAAAGAGGGAGGTGTTTCACACGCACCTCTATAGTATAAAAACTCATCCATTCTCTCTCTCCTCAAACCCTAATCTCTTCCCTCTCCCTCTCTCTCTCTCTCTCTCTCTCTCTCCCTCTCTCTCTCTCTCTCCTCTTCTCTAGCCACCCTCTCTTTTCTCTCTTCTCTCGCCATAGATTCTGGCCATTCCGACTGGTGTTTTGAAGATCTCTCACCGCCAAAATACTCCCCACCTCTTAAACGTCAAAACTCATACCTTATTCTACCATTTTTGTACGTATTTAAATCAAGGTTGTTGGTTTGAATACTGAAAGTTTTGCTTGTATGAAAACTACTTCCCGGTTTATGTATCGATTGAGTGTTTTAGTTAAATTATTTTATGTTTTTACATATGTTGTCCTCTTATATCATAAGACTAGATGATGAGGTATCTGGTATGACACAGTAGATCTCATCATTTGATAAAGTCATGATATATAAATAACGCTCGTAACTAAGACAGTTTTGGACACACTGTTGATTTAAGTTATTATGAGATTCTGAAATCGGTTTGTCTAAACTAATTGAATCATATAGATATGCTCGGGGCATATTGAGCATGACCAATTAAGGATTGAATTAACTTGTACTGTTCTTTAGTAGTTAATTCAAACCTTATATTCTATCTCTTAATCCCTAGACTAGAACAGATATGAGGATTATTTATAGTGTACTTTAATCTGTCAATGAGTGTGTTCACTTGAGGCCTATATTCTCGGTAGGTTGGGTGCGCGTGTTTGATTGCTTGTCGTGTTGTTGCTTGTCGAAAGAAAACCATGTACCGGTGCGTCCGGGGTGATGGTGCTCTCAAAATGAGCTCGTGAAGTTTATTATACTAAACCTAGCCAGTGGACTTATATCCGGTATAGTAACAAAGTCGAGTGGTACTAAACACAGATGAGAAGAAGTCGATTCATTAATTTATCAGTAAATTAATAAATTGATGAGCATTTTATCTTTGATGTGGGAAAATGAAAGAATAATTAAATAAGTGGTTCCAGAAGCAATTTTGGTTTAGGAGGTAGTTCCATAATTAATCCGTTAGTGGTACGATTAATTATGTATTGGTTAATTGACAAAGGTAGATTTAATTAATTAAACAATTAATTAATTCTTGTATCAGTTGGGTGTGAATCAGTCCAGGAACGGGATTGGAGTAAAACACAAACCCAACAGGAATGCCAAACCCAAGCCCACTTGAGGTCTCTCTTGTAGCTCTATAAATAGACACAAGAGTCAGCAATACCAATATACAAAAGTCATAACAAACAGAGCACAATAATCTAGAGAGAGAAATATACCTCGAGTTCCAAAAGGAAACCCGAGGTAATTTCGATCGGTGGTGACTTAGGCGTTTAGCAGTGGCAGCGGTAGGAATTCCGGGCGGCAGCGGCGGCAATTTTGAGACTGAGCAGCGACAATGGTTTTTTCAGGTTGTTACGGAGTGATTTTCGTGGTTCAGTTTTTGTGCTTGTTTTCTGTTGGTGCTAATTCGTTAGTTTAGTAGATAGTTGCCCACACAACTTCCAGACGGGTCTCAGAGTCATATAAGACATTTCTTGAGGATCACGCTTCAAATGTCAAATCTTTTTCTTTCGTTTTAATTAGATTTATTTTGAATGCGTGACAAATCGTACAAGGTAAACAAAGATCCTGTGCAATGGTATTTCAAAAGGGTTTGAATCGGATTGCACGAGCGTTTGGGTTTATTAGAAAGTGTCCTGATCTAGATGTTCTGCATGATATGGAAATTTTTTATTGGGCCTGGACAGATCATTCCTTCAAATATGAGGCCAAGAAGATGCGGCTCGCGGCGGTGGTGACAGCGGCGGCCAGATCTTGGTAGTGAAGAGGGGCTGGTGGCTGGAAGTGGAAAAGATGAAATGAAAACTAAAATTTTGGCAAAAAATGTATATTTATTCTATTTGTTTGATGCAAAAAAGGTATGATGTCTGGTGGTTCTGATGTCAAATGCTGGTTTTGATGTAAAATGATGGTTTTTTACATGATTTAGTTGTATTGATGTCAAATGTTGGTTTGTACTGATGTCAAATGCTGGTTTGTGATGTGAAATAGTGATTTGTGATGTTAAATGGTTGTACTGATGTCAAATGCTGATTTGTATTATGAAATGGTGGTTTTGATGTAAAATGATGGTTTGTGATGTTAAATGGTTGTACTGATGTCAAATGCTATTTGTGATGTAAAATGGTTATTCTGATGTCAAGTGCTGGTCTGTGATGTTAAATGGTGGTTCTGATGTCAAATGCTGATTTGTGTGTGGAATGGAGGTTCTGATGTCAAAAGATGGTTTTTACATGATTTGGTTGTATTGATGTCAAATGCTGGTTTGAGATGTTAAATGGTTGTGCTAATGTCAAATGCTAATTTGTAGTGTGAAATGGTGGTTCTGATGTAAAATGCTAGTTTGTGATGTTAATTGTTGTACTGATGTCAAATGCTGATTTGTGATGTAAAATGGTTGTTCTGATGTCAAATGCTGGGTTGTGATGTTAAATGGTGGTTCTGATATCAAATGTTGATTTGTGATGTGAAATGGTAGTTCTGATGTCTAATTCTGGTTTGTGATGTAAAATGATGTTTCTAATATCTAATGCTAGTTCTGATGTTAAATGCTGGTTTGTGATGTCAAATGGTTGTACTGATGTCAAATACTGGTTTGTGATGTAAAATGGTTGTTCTGATGCAAATGCTGCTTTATGATGTTAAATGGTGGTTCTGATGTCAAATGCTGATTTGTGATGTTAAACGGTTGTACAGATGTCAAATGTTGTTTTGTTATGTAAAATGGTTGTTCTGATTTCAAATGCTGATTTGTGATGTAAAATGGTTGTTCTTATGGAAAATACTACTTTGTGATGTTAAATGGTGGTTCTGAAGTTAAATGTTGTTTTTTCATGTGAAATGGTGATACTGATGTTAAATGATGTCAAATGGTGGTACTGATGTGGTATCATATATGTTGAACGAAAACTGATGTTAAATCTATTTTTTACAGCCAAAAATCTGATGTTAAATCAGAATTGAAGAATTACAGCCTGAAATCGTGATGTATAATGGTGGTACTGATGTTAAATGCTGTTTTTTCATGTTAAATGCTGGGGCAAAGAAGCGTTGCTGACCCACTTCCAGAAGTCGTGTTTCCAATGCCATAACGACGAGTACTTGCCCAGATGCTTGAACCCGGCGAGAGACGGCTCTGGCCCTTCTGTGAATGAGCTGCAGCGTACTACTCTAGTCGGAATTCGCAGAGGAAAGCCCCGATGCCATGGCTGCTAGAGACTGAAATGGTGGTACTGATGTTAAATATTGTTTTGTCATGTGAAATTGTGGTAAAACTAACATTTTATGCACCACCAGACTACATTCGAGGATGATGTGCAATGGCATTTGACATCAAAAAATGATGTCAAAATATCATTTGACATAAAAAATAATGAAAAATGCCATTTTACCTCAAACATCATAAAAGATGATGTAAAATGTCATTTAATATAAAAAATTATGTAAAATGCCATTTTATGGGGATCGGAAGTAAGGCGCGTAAAATGGGATTTGATTTTAAAAAATGATGTCAAATGCAATTTGACATCAAAAAAATATGTAAAATGCCATTTTACATCAATTTATCATGGATTTGATATCAAAATTCTTGAAAAAGTGAGAGAGGGAGAAGAGCGAGAGAAGAAAATTATGGGTATTGACAATAAATAGGAGAGAGGAAGGAATGAGAGAGTGAGAGATAAAATGAAGTTATTGGCAATAAATAGGAAAGAGAAAGTGAGAGTGTTGTGCAAGAAGTGGGAGGCGCGTGAGGAGAGAGGGAAATAGAAATTGGGGGGTCGGGCGCAGTAAATGCGCATTTAATGCATCTAACCCTTAAATTTTTTGAAACAAACCCACTTTTCACCAGTTTCATCATCATCAAATCAGGCAATATTTATCCTACAACTAGGAGTACAAAGAGTATGGTACTAATAGTAGAATTTGTATACAAAACATCTCATTAAATTATGTTCCCCAATTTTCCTCTTCTATACTCCCTTACGCGCCTAACAATAGTTTGCAAAACCCTCAAATTTTTTGAAAATTAGTCAATCAATTAATGCTACAACCTTTTACATCCTCTCTTCAAATCAGCATCAAATTCTCATTCTTATTCATTAAATCTAGGGTTTCCATTAAATGATGGAGGACCACCGGTGATCCGCCGGGCCAGACGAGTGGGACACCGCAGGGCTGGGATGGTGTTGGCGGAGGTTATGGCGGCCGAGGGGCCGGTTGTTTGATGGATAAGAAGAAGCTTCCGGAAGACGTTTGGGGTGGGGATGCTTATGGCTGGGAGTCATTGAAGATGCCCAACAGCTACGGAAGCAAAAGTGGGACTACGGTTGCCGGGAAAATCAGAGAGAGAGTGGCAGTCTGGCGGTGACAGCGTCGCCCCTAGGGTGGTATTCCAGCCATCAAAATGCCAAAACTCTTGAGGGGTTATGTAGATCTAGTCTAGGGGAATATTTCTAGGGTGGTTTCAGCCCATGAGAAGGTTGGACGGCGGCGGTGCGTAGCAGGGCAGCTGCGGCGAACCTAGGGTTTCCATTAAATCTCCATGCATGTTTTGGCTGCTCCTCATCTCCATTTTTTTGAGTTTTTTTTTTTTCTTGATTGGTGTGTGTTTGCTTGAATGTGGTATATTTAAATTTTGGTTGCTTCATTATTTTTATTACATATATGTGTGGAATTGGTTGCTATAACAGAGGCTTTTGAGGAACTTTCTGGGTTAGTGAAGAAGAACCCACATGATGGAATATCGTACAAATGGTGATGTAATTGATGGAATTGATGGTAATCATGTTACTGATGTGAAAATGTTTCTTGATGGAATAAAATGTTGTATGATATCTATTCTGGTTGATGTAATATATCTAAAGTTGATGGAATATGTCCAAATTTGATGGAATTAATATAACATGTTATATTTTGAATCATGTTACTGATGTGAAACTGTTTCTCGATAGAATAAAATGTTGTATGATATCTGTTCTGGTTGATGAAATATGTCCAAAGTTGATGGAATATGTCCAAAGTTGATGAAATTGATATAACATGTTATATTTTGAATCATGTTACTGATGTGAAACTGTTTCTCGATGGAATAAAATGTTGTATGATATCTGTTCTAGTTGATGAAATATGTCCAAAGTTAATGGAATTGATATAACATGTTATATTTTGAATCATGCTACTGATGTGAAACTGTTTCTCGATGGAATAAAATGTTGTATGATATCTGTTCTGGTTGATGGAATATGTTCAAAGTTGATGGAATATGTCCAAAGTTGATGGAATTGATATAACATGTTATATTTTGAATCATGTTACTGATGTGAAACTGTTTCTCGATGGAATAAAATGTTGTATGATATCTGTTCTGGTTGATGGAATATGTCCAAAGTTGATGGAATAAAATGTTGTATGATATCTGTTTTGATTATTGCAAAATGTCCAAAGTTGATGGAGAATGTATTGTATTATATTGTTCTATATGATGGTAAATGTATTGTATTATATTGTTCTATATGATGGTGTTGATGGTAAATGTATTTTATATATGATGTCACAATCGTCACATTGATGAAATTGATGGAATATCGTACAAAAATGGTTATGTAATTGATGGAATTGATGGAATATCGTACAAAATAATGATGTAATGGCGACATGAGTTTTTTTTCGAAAAATTGAAAGCAGCTATTTGGGTTTTGAAACCAAAAATATGGGATGAATGCCGGTTATTTTTTCCATTTTGTGAGGATTGATGGAAGTTTTGAATCTGTTCAATTTCCTAAGAAAATTGAAATAATTATCATTATCTTAGAAAGTGGTGAGTTGTAAAATGACAGTTTCATTAATTTATTTATGTTTCCTTATTTTCGAGAAGAGAGTGTAAGCACTCTCTCAATCACTAATTTACTTTCTAATTTTTTTCCTAGGAGTACCACTCTCATATGGTACTACTAGTGGTAGGATATAAGTACTGATCAAACCACGCACTGTCAAAAAAGTTCATCACCAGTTTTAAATAAATTTTATTATTAATTATTTAATAAATATTTATTATATAAAATTTATGTCTAGATTAAATATTTATTTGTAATTAATATTTATATTGATTAGATTAAGATTTAGTAATTCATATTATCTTTTATTAAATATTTTAGGTTAGTATAATTTATTTATATTAAATTATATTTAAATAAATTAAAATTAACAATAAAATGTTTAAGATTAAATTAATTAGTAAAGAATGTTTTATTTATTTTATTTAATGACTTATAGAAATGAAATTAATGTTAGTGGCTAATACGTAAGTTTGTATTTTAATTTTTTAATAAATCATACTTTTTTCTTATGTACTTGTATTTTATATGAAAATGCATTTATGAATTTATAATATGTATATGTTTGGCTTTTTTTTTTTTTTTTTTTTTTGTAGTGGATGATGCAATCCAGATAAGACCGAAAAACACAGATCCATGTTGGGTGCTATTTTGGAGAAGTGGTATGCATCGCGACACTGAGTTCCCCTTTTAGTATTTATGTTTTTGTGATATTTTATCTCAAATTTGTATGACATTTGAATTTATTTTGTTCTTATCTGTTGTTCATGTATGACAATCTAATGTTGGTTCATTATAGTCTAATGTGAAACGGTAAGAGGCTTACAAAGAAATTGAATTAAAAAGTCGTACAATACATTAGGATAAAAACTACAACAAAACAAAAAAATAAAGCAACTAAGACAAAACAAAATAATAGTTAGCATTCCGAGTAAAATGTTATTTAGAATACAATAATACTATCAATTTTGAACAAACAAACAAGTTAATTAGAGGTGAAATGGGTGAAAATGAAAAAAAAAATTCACCCAATATCTAGGTAAAAACAAATAATTAGCATTAATTAAATTAATATGACACACCATTATTTACCGTAATTTACAAATTACGTAATTTTAGTGAGACCTCTACTGATTTAGACTCACAATATTGTGAGTCTTCCATGAATTTAGTTCGTCTTTATTGTGAGACTAGATCCATGTAAGTCCCACAATATTGAGAGACTTCCACGACTTTAATCTCATCTCAATGTGAGACTAAAATTTTAAAAGTCTCGCTAAGTGGTGGAACTGAATCTATGATAAACCACACCATACATTGAAAATAGATCGGGGCATTAGCGGTACTTTCATGAATTTAGTCTCATAATATTGTGAGTCTTTTAAGAATTTAGTCTCGGTATATTGTGAGACTAAATCCTTAGAAATTCCACAATATTATGAGACTAAATTAAAAAAAAAAAAAACTACCCTATATACGAGTCTTCTAAATAAATAGATCTTACTACTACTGGCGATACTTTTTAAAAAATAAACTCTCTAATATAAGAGTCTAAAGGCTTGTTAGACTCATCCATTAGAGAGTCAAGTTTTATAGAAAATTTACTATTTAACTAAAAATATTATTTTATTAAAAAACAATATAATCCAAAGAAGATGAGACCGAGTAAAAAGAATATAGGAAATAACAATATCCTTCTATAAAATCATGGTATAAGAATTGAAGTATGGGATTACGGCTATTTGTGGCTCGAAACAGACCTTTGGGTAGGTAAGCACCTCCAGATCCCTCCACTGTTTTTTAATTCCCCAAAATCTGCTTCTGTCGTATATAAACTTTTTCCGTCCTTGGTGAACCCGTTTTGTGACCCTCGCACTACACGGGGTCGCCAGCACATCAACTAAAATATGTGGCTATAACAACTCTATGCCTTTTTCGTCATTCAATTTCTACCTCAACTACTTCATATTAAAAAAAAATTATACTCCATGTTGATTACCGAAAATTATTTTGTTTTAAAATAAATAAAAATTATCTTTTTATTTCATTATATTATTTTTTTAAAAATTTTAGTTCAAAACTCATTTTTACATGTCTTGATCATAAGCATTTTAGTTTTAATAAAAAATATTTTTTTTAATCACTAAAAATAATAAAATATTCAAAAAAAATATTTACTATCCCCTCCCTTTATTTCTTCTCTCCTCTCTTCCTCCTAATAAAGGACCATTTTGCAATTTTTTTATTTATTTTAAAATTTTTTATTACACAAAAGCTTTCTTCACCACCCGCCCTTCCCTTCCCTTCACTTCTTCTCCGATCACCACCCCTTTCTACCCACCACCACCCACCCCAGCCATCACCATCACCACCACCACTACCCCACTTCCTCTCTCCCCGCAAAACCAACAAATCAGTTTTCGAAAACCCATTTTTCTTTTCTTTTTCTTTTCTTTCCTTCTTCTTCTTCTCTCCCCAACAGCCACCTCACCCTGCGGGACCAATCCTCGCCGCGACGGGACGATAATCGCCATGATAATCGGAGTAGCGATTAACGGAGAATATCGAGGTAAGGAGATGAGAATTGACTAGAAAAATTGTGGGTTTATATGTAATTCATTAATTCAACAATTGGTTATATAGAACTAGACCGAATTGACGAAATTCGAATCCATTCAGAATTAGGGTTTGGGTTTTAGGCTTTTAGCATCGTAATTGAAGATTCAGCCGGGTAGGATATGGAAATAGAGAATGGTTTTCTAGATTAGAATTGGGAAAGGGGGCGCAGAAAAGGATTGAGAGCTCAACTTTATCAATGGAAGGACTCGATCAAAAATCAAAGCTTAGATTCGCTTTCTTATCGTTGCTAAATCCAAATTTGGTTGCCTATTATTATTTAAAGTGATTTACACCTCACCAGCCTGGAAGATTCCTAAGCCATCTTCTCGAAAATATCGTTGATGAAGCTGTTATTTGCCCATGGCTTTGGTTTGGTCTGTTTTGGGTTTTAATTTCTGGGTTATTTGAACCTCGCCAGAAAACGAGCACATCGGCTTAGTTGGGTTTTCAAAAAATGAAAATGCTTTCGAAGTTTTGTTTTGGCTATTGGTTTTGCAGGGAGACAGAAGCGAGAGAGAGAATAAGTGGGGTGGCAGTGGTGGTGATGGTTGGGGTGGCGGTGGTGGTGATGGCTGGGGTGGGCGGTGGTGGGTACAAGGGGGTGGTGATCGGAGAATGAGAGAAGGGAAGTGCTGGTGGTGAATAAGGACTTTTGTGTAATAAACAAATTTGGAATGAATAAAAAATTACAAAATAGTCCTTTATTAGGAGGAAGAGAGGAGAGAAGAGAGAAGGAAAGAGGAGGGTAAATATTTTTTTGAATATTTTATTATTTTCAGTGATTAAAAGAAAAATATTTTTCATTAAGACCAAAATACTCCTGGTCAAGATAACTAAAAGTGGGTTTTGGACTAAAATTTTTAAAAAATATAATGTAATGAACTAAAAAAGTAGTTTTTATTTATTTTGGATCAAAATGATATTTTCGCTATATGTAATAGACCATTTTAGGAGTTTAATCTAAAAAAAATAATGATAATGAATTATTACATGCATGGTTATATATAAAATTTTATTATAAATATTTAATATTTTTTAAAATATGTATATTATATATTCATTTTTTTATTAAAAGATTTATCCACCTAGTATAAGAGAGAATAATAATTTAAACTAAAAATTAAAGATTGTACAAAGATAAAAAGAATTGGACCATAAAAGAGAAAGTAAAAATAATAATTTGAGTGAAAAAATTATTGAAAATTTGAGATGTCTCCATATTTTGGAGAATGACAATGTTCAATTAATGTATTTTGTTTCTATTTTACTAATATTTAATAAAACAACTAGATTATTAGCTTGGTATGAGTTGAATATATAATTAATTGATTAATTATCTCTAATTTTGACTAGAGGTGTATGTGAGTGGTAGGCACTCCTCCCGCTTTAAGACAATAGGTTTTGAATTCGAGTCACTTTTGTATAACTCTATTAAATATAATTATATGGTAATATTTCTCGTAAAAAGTTCGGAAGAAATTAGTGAAGAGACATTAAAAAAAACTAAAATTGAATTTTTAATTTTTTTATTCAAGTTATGGGATGAATTTTATTATTATTTTTTTTTGCTTACAACCCTAACATTCGAATCCTGACCTTACGATTATAATCCTCCATCTTTATCCAATCGTTATATAGAAGTACTAGAGTTATATTGCAATGTGTCTTTTGACAAATGATAGAATAACATTAAATGATAAAAGATTCTTGGCATTGACAGATTTACAGTATAATTTGCCAACGTCATCACGTTCCCAAACCTTCCCAAGTTAGATGATGAAAATATATTTTTTTAATTTTTTTGAAATAAAAAATCTATATTAATTTACAAAAAAAAAAATCTAGTAATGATTGATAAAAGGAAGATATAGCTAAAGAAACACAAATTATAAGGATAAATGTCATTGTTTGTTGTTGTTGTGTTTATTACGGATAAGCTTATATAGATATACCCTATCAAATGGTGAATATACCACATGCCGAAATTTTAATACGAACAATGATACATCACTAATTTCCTGATAAAAACCCCAAAACATAGATATAATAATTAGATTTGTGATGACTGAATCTTTTTAGACAAAACCAGTGAACATCATAAACGGCGTCGCTACCAGTCCAACGAGTTTCACCAATAGTACTGCCGCCATAACAACGAAACAATCAATGAAGCCGCGATCATACACTACCAGTAGATCTGAATCTACTAAAGGAATCTATTGAAGGCTAAAAGAAAATAAAGATCGTGGATAATCCCCTTTATTGGATGGCGAAATTAAAAACAAGAAAATGAAAACAGATAACAAATTTATTTCGCCTATCTTCCATGATAGGAAGATGGGTGAAGAAATATTTTTTGACGGTTGAGTTTGGGAGAGAAGAGAGGGGAACTGTGGCTGCTAAGGTTCGAATTCTCTCTATTTCTAAATTTTTTTTATTATATATTGAAAAAAACATAAAAGTTTTAATATTGAAGGTGAAAATAAACAATTAAAATATAAATCCTGGGTCCGTATACTGTAAGGCTATAGGAGTAACATTCATCATACCCCTACTGTAGCGCTACAGTAACGCGCTATAGTTGCGCGCTACTTTAACGCGCTACAATTTTTTTTTTTGACGCACAGCTTTTTTTTTAAAAAAAAATACTTCTTTTTAAAAAAATAATAAGACAGTAGATATCAGATCAACAGACTATAGATATCAGATCAAGAATATGAAAGAAATCATACAATATAAACATACTTAACAAGGGAGATCACATCATGATTATATAGACATCAGATTACAGAATACTAGACATCAGATCAAGAGACTATAGATATCAGATCAAGAATATAAAAGAAATCATACAATAAAACTAAAACATACTTAACAAGGGAGATCACATCATGATTATATAGATATCAGATCACAGAATACTAGACATCAGATCAACAGACTATAGATATCAGATCAAGAATATAAAAGAAATCATAAAATAGAACTAAAATATACTTAACAAGGGAGATCACATCATGATTATATAGACATCAGATCACAGAATACTAGACATCAGATCAATAGACTATAGATATCAAATCAATAATATAAAATAAATCATAAAATAGAACTAAAATATACTTAACAAGGGAGATCAAATCATGATTATATAGACATCAGATCACAAAATAGTAGACATCATATCAACAGACTATAGTTATCAGATCAAGAATATAAAAGAAATCATATCATACAACAAAAACTTCCATAACATATATCACAATATCTACAATTATTTAATTATAAAATAAATAAAATGATAATTTAAAAATATTTTTTGTAAAATTCAAAAATATCAAAAAAATACTGAATTGTTTAGAAAAAAACAGACGGAAAAAAGTCTCAAGGAGGAAGACAAAAAATAAAAATAAAAAATAACCAAAAATAACAAAAGAAAAGAAAAAGGAATTGTAGCAAAATCTCGTAAAGGAAATGCTTAGAAATGAAGATCTTCGCTAATAGCGTCTCACTGGGGCCAAAAAAATTACATCTGCGCCACTCGTTCGCTTTTTTCCCATAAATAGCCTATCATAAAAAATTTACTATTTTTGAAGTTGGAGTAAAATTGAATGATAGTCCTATAGGATCACCATATAAATTAATTTTTTTTTTTTGAAATTGTATTCGTAATTGTTAGTTATAAACAATAATAATTTTATTTTTTAAAATAAATATATTATAAAAATATGTAATTTTTAATAAAAATTATATATAACCATTTCTGTCTCTGCTCGTAATCTGGCCTCTTCTGATATAAGAACTGCAAAGTGCCCACCACAAGCCCACCATCAACATCCAACTAAATGAAATCCACCAATCATCTATGTCCACGTAAGCAAACTTGTCCAAGAACAACCTCAACTCGCCACGTGGAAATCCGCCCACCATCCCATTGTATCACTCAGTCGAAAAGAGTGGGCGGAAACTGCGAAATCTTCAGACGGAGTTCTCAAGGGTGGTAGCTGGACCATCGCAAGCCGTATATTCCAACCCCTTAACTCACCGTTGGATCAAAATCCAGCGGCTGAAATATTTCTAAAGAATTAATTCATTTTTTAAGAATACATTTCCACTTAAAAAGTCCACTCCTCAGATCTCCACCATAGCCATGGCGTCCTTAGCCCTCACCTCCTCCTCGTTAAACCTTCGTCTCCGCCCCAATTTCCCTCAGAAACACAATTTCCAATCGTCTCGTATCTCCCTGAAAACCGGATCCCTCCATGCTTATCAAACTACATGCCGGGATTCCCAGTTTTTGGGCATTCCGAAGTTGAATGTTGCGAAATTCTCCCGAGTGAATTTTCACCGGTGCCTGACCGTGAAGGCTGCAGCAGCATCATCATCATCATCTCCGGCCAATTTTCCTTCCTCCTCTGGTTCAGTGCAAGCTAAGCCCGCCGCCCCACAGCAACCAGCATGGCAAGGTGCATCCATGAAGCCACTGATTGCGTCGATTGCTACTGGCGTGATACTGTGGTTCATTCCTGCTCCTTCTGGGGTTTCGCGGATCGCGTGGCAGTTGTTGTCTATTTTCTTGGCTACAATTGTCGGGATTATAACTCAACCTCTGCCTCTCGGAGCTGTGGCACTCATGGGTTTAGGGGCTTGTGTTTTGACTAAGACACTTACCTTTGCCGGTGCATTCTCTGCATTTGGTGATCCAATTCCATGGCTGATTGCACTTGCCTTTTTCTTTGCCAGAGGCTTTATAAAAACTGGACTCGGGAATAGGATTGCTTACCAGTTTGTGAAACTGTTTGGAAGTTCTTCGTTGGGGTTGGGTTATAGTTTGGTTTTCAGCGAGGCCCTTTTAGCCCCAGCTATTCCTTCCGTTTCTGCCCGAGCTGGAGGGATTTTCTTGCCCTTAGTTAAGTCACTTTGCGTTGCTTGTGGAAGCAATGCAGGGGACGGGACTGAGAAAAAGTTGGGATCGTGGTTGATGCTGACTTGTTTCCAAACTTCCGTGATTTCCTCATCTATGTTTTTAACTGCTATGGCAGCAAATCCGTTGGCTGCGAATTTGACATTGAGTACCATAAATAGGCCTATTGGATGGATGGATTGGGCTAAGGCAGCTGTTGTGCCTGGTTTGATTTCTTTGGTTGTGGTTCCATTACTTTTGTACTTAATCTATCCACCTACAGTTAAGAGTAGCCCTGATGCTCCTAAGCTGGCTCAGGAGCGGTTGGAGAAGATGGGGCCTATGTCTAAGAATGAAATGATCATGGCTGCAACACTGGTTGTCACAGTATGACTCGAGATCCCTTCAAACTCATCTCTTATCTAAAAGTTTCTTCGGATGCATGTTTCTACAATACACCCTCTTGTGTTTTCTGTTGATAATCATCTCTGTGGCTGAATATGATTTCATTAGCTGATTATGGTACTCAAGGAAATATTGCATTCTAATACCCATTAATTGTTGTCTGCACTCGTTTGCATTCCAAACTGATATTCAATGTCAACTATGGCATGCTGATTTTAGGATCTCTTTATTCTTGCTCTTAGACAGTCTCTATAGGTACTCTGCATTCCTTAATCTGTTTTGAGTATCAATTCCTAGAAGATTTACGTATGACCCATTGTATGGTTGAAGCTATGGAAAATGGATAAGTTTCTGGGAGGGGTGTTGAAATAGTGATTTCTGCAAGCTTTAACTCAACCTTTGTCAGTATACTTGTTAGTTACTTTAGTTGCTTGAACACTTTATCCTCTGATGCACAGGTTCAATAGCTTTTCTCGGTAACTAGTTTGATTGTTGCTAATGAAGATATGTCGTGAATTCTTCCACTCGTGACTTGCTTGAGTGTTAAACGTACATGGTTAGGATATGGTCACAAAGATGTAATGAAATTGCTGTTTAAAATAGTTTGGTGTTGTTCAATCGGTGTTATTCTGCGATCAGATTTGGTAGTTGCATAAATTAAGTACATAAGCTGGTCAGTGCTATAATTTAGAGTAAGAGGACCACACCCTTCACCACACCTATCTCCCTGTTTTCCCAACTGAGAAGAACTTCAATTGCATATTTGCAAAAGAATATTAAACTTGACTGGTTGACAAATCCATCTGATCATTAGAAAAAGGACGAAAAAGAAAAAAAAAAAGGAATCTCCCTAGGAGTTGTTAAAATTTCTGATACAAGTGTTTTTCCTATTTTCTGATGTTTCATCTTCATGCAAGATTAGAGATGCACAGTAATTTTTTGTTCATGACTTGGAGAAACCTAAATCTTGTCTGTTCAATCAGGCCTTCTAATTTTATTGTCTGATAGTTGAATTCTTTGCTCTATGTTACCAAAATGAAATAGTGACTTGCTAATCACAAGGAGATTTGTCTTAATGAGCATTTGTAAAATCAGTAGCAATATACAATTCTCAACTGTAGTAATCCTAGTATGGTTAAAACAGATGTGTATATATATATATATATATATAATATATATATATATATATATATATACATACTAGATAGCCAAATAAGAAACAAACATCAAAAGATACATATATTAATTATTTTTCCTTTGTAATTATGTTGATATGAATAAACCCAGTCTGCGTGCCTTTGTTTTTTGTTGCAGTTTTACTGTCTTCCAGTGGTGAAATTTTTGTTCATAACATATAACAATACGTTTCTGTTTGCTTTTAGTAATGATTTTACTTGGAATTTATCAACTAGGCTAGGGTTTAGTATGTCAACATGCATCCGTATCATAGTGGAAGTTCTGCTACGCGCTTGCATATGATTATTCATTATTGACCAGTTTCTTCATTTGCTGACATAGTTCTTATATAGCTAAATTGGAGATATATCTAGTGCATCTCTTTTCTACTGATTATTTTAGTTTGCTGCTTTTCATGTAATACCTATTATATGTGTGAATTTGGACTGGCCATTGCTATTGTCCTTAGAATAATAAATACCTGCTGGGTGATGGACTTTTTTGTTGCCTTCTGTAAGCTTTCTTCTCTTTCTATGACAAAAAGTACCCTTTTGGATCAAAGTGTTTAAACAGGGTTAATCCTTTATTCAACTATGTTGGTCGGCTACAAGGATCATATCTTTACGTCTGGATCTATCATTACATTTCTTAAATGACCCGTATCATGAAGCGTGGCAAAATTTTGCTTTAGTTGTCGACCTCACACTATGCTGCTCCTTTATCCAGACTAGAAAGTGGCTGTGCTAAAAATCTTTAACATGGGTGGTGTTTCTGGATCAAATTCTTTGTAGTGCTTGCTTTTCTTTATTTATATTGCATGAATTGAATTTAATAAGATACTGCAGAATTTTGTACTTGTGTACAGTAAATCCCTGATCGAAGAAGCATATGTTCTGGCTTGAATAGTGCTGTATTGAAACCATCCAGACTTGGTATATTTTGGTTAAGACTAGTAGCTATTTCTGAGATTTGCCAATATGGAAATTTCGCATGTTCAAAGTTTAAGTATGAAACAATTTTAAATTTCATGAGCTTAGGCTTGTGCCCTTGTCTTCTAGGTGTGTGAGGGGAGACCCTTGTCTCATTTTCCTTCCCAAAGAAAGACTTTATCTTTTTTTGTTTGGTTTCTGAGCACCCAAAAAAGACTGTAGTTAGTACATTTTCTCAGAAACAGTTCCTTACATTTCTCATCTGCTCTACCAGGTGGGGCTTTGGATTTTCGGAAGTGTTCTAAATGTGGATGCTGTTACTGCTGCAATTCTTGGACTGTCTATTCTCCTTATCACTGGTGTTGTCACATGGAAGGAATGCTTGGCCGAATCAGTTGCTTGGGACACCCTGACTTGGTTTGCTGCCCTTATTGCAATGGCTGGATATCTAAATAAATATGGCCTTATCGCATGGTTTAGCCAAACTGTTGTCAAGGTTTGGCTTACATCTCTTTCACATGCTTCCTAGTAATTTTAGTTATTAATGCCTATTGAATTCATCAGATGATGGTGGTATTACTTACTATCGGTGATTCTGTTTCTGTTTCAAATGTTTCACAGAGTTGTTTCTCCATTTTGTGGTGCTTAACTGTCTGTTTTAAGTGTATTTTAAAATTTTGTACTTCATCCCCACCCACCCCTCTCCCCCAAAAATAAAGTTTGCTTCTCAGAACCAAATATGGAAGCACGTACCTGTTATCTTCTTTTCAATTATTTTTTTGTAATTTTGAATCTTGTCACCTTTTGGTTCAGCAGTGTTTCATAAACGTGCTGGAAGTTTATAAAAATAAACTTAGATTCTTGGAGCTTTTCCAATCACATTGAGATATTTGCTCACCAGTTAAATTTTTTAGTTCATCATCCTTTGTCTTTCTTGAATTGGCATTATGCATTTCCTGTAACTTTCATCATATATTTCTAGATAGAAGACAATGCTTCTATGACTTGAACAATTCACTCGACAACAGCTCTTACCCAGGCACCCGTTCCATTTTAGTCTTAACCATTATTACCATAGGTCTTAAGAAATTCATTTGAGCTTTCTGAACCACATGATAAATGATGATACTATTTTCTTGTGAAACATTTTCATATCATGTCGTAGATATTGAGTGTTATGCAGATGCCGTACACTTTGTTATTTCTGAAACTGCTGAAAGGTGATATAATTGGATATATATGTTATGTGCACGTACATATATTACTGAAGCAGAAGTTAATGGAACCTGAGAATTAATACACAAGTTAATTCATTTGCTCTCTTGCAGTTTGTTGGAGGATTGGGACTTTCATGGCAGCTTTCATTTGGCATTCTGGTTCTCCTCTACTTCTACTCTCACTACTTTTTCGCCAGTGGAGCAGCTCATATCGGTGCAATGTTTACAGCATTCCTATCTGTAGCTAGTGCTTTGGGCACTCCATCATACCTCGGAGCATTGGTGCTCTCCTTCCTGTCCAACCTTATGGGTGGCCTCACACACTACGGAATCGGATCAGCGCCAGTGTTCTACGGTGCTGGCTATGTCCCGCTTGCACAATGGTGGGGTTATGGATTCCTGATTTCAGTAGTCAACATTCTCATCTGGCTCGGAGTAGGCGGCTTCTGGTGGAAGTTTATCGGTTTGTGGTAGAGTTAAACTTTTTTGGCCATCTACAGCAACATTTGAGTGCCTGAGTTTACTCTTTAGACGGCATGTTTACTGTAAAGTCCTGATTCTTTTGTTTCAAAAATAAGATTGTAGACTTGAGGGAGGGAGAGAGAGAGAGAGAGAGAGAGAGAATGGTAAGACGGGGATAGAGATGATATGAACTACAGCTAAGATAGCATTTGTACTTCAAATTTTGACGATTCGTTGGAGTTGGAAAACCTGTTTACTTACTCATGTTGAGACTGAATGTCTATTTTGTATAGGCATTCCTTGTAATTCTCAGAATTTCTGCAAAACTTGAGCCAGATATTCTGTTTCTTGCTCTGGGCTTTGGGGTATACTTAAACTAGGGTTGAAGGAAGATATGGTTAAATGTAACTGTTCCTAGTTTTAATAATAACAAAATATATATCTGAAATTAATAATTTTTTTAAAAATTATCTAAATTTATTTTTGTGGGAGGTGTAAACTCCGTTTGATAAAATATTAAGTTAGGCATATTTGATAAAATTAGAAAATATGTCTCAATTTGAAACCTGAAGTCTGAAATCTAAATTATAAAATAAGTTTATTAAATTAAATATATTTAAATTTTAAATTAAATTACCTTATTTAAAAAAAATATTAGACACATATTTTTTTAATATATAATATAATTTTTAAGATGTATAATTTTTTTACTTAATAATATGAAATTCTACTAATAAAAATATTTTTGAAAATTTTAATAAGAAACTAGAATGTCATTATTATTTTAAAACTAAAATACTAATTAAATACATATCAGATATTAATTAAAATTATTAAAAATATCCAAGTCATAAATATATTTTTTATTTATTTAAATGATAAATTATTTTTATAAAAAAATATTTATTAAAATAAATTTATTTAAAGAAAAACTAAAAAGAATTATAAATATTGAAAATAAGAAAAAATTGTAAGCAATTCAATTTAGCAATAAGTGATTCACAAATTATTTATTTTCAGGCTAACAATTGTACTTGTATTTCAGATCTACTTAATCTTTTAAGATTTTGAATTACAGTTATCAAATGCACTTAATTATTAAGTACTTAATTAAAAAAATTCTTAATTCATTAAATCATAAACAAGTTGAGTTATAAAACACCCTTAGTCAAATAAGCACTTAATCAATTAAAATTAAGTACTTAATTAACAGACCTAAGACATCTAAGTTGAAATGAGCTGCTCAACCAAAAAATAAGATATTAGAAGTTATGCAAAGTGAATATAACATGAGTTACATCCAAATTAGTTGATTTTGGCCGGATTAAGTTTTTGAAGTATTATATTTTGGAACTGAAATTTGCTATAAATAGAAAAAAACATTTACGACACATTAATTTATACTATATATCCTTGGTATAATATACTCACTAAGTTTACAGCATAACATCACTTTCACCACTAAGCAATTAAACTACACACCCGTCCTCTCATATTTTTACGTTTGAAGCAAACAAATCTTCAACCAAGAGCAACTACGTCATCTTCAAGCAACAAAATAGAGATCGACGATTTTCTTTTTCCGACGAACAAAACTCAAATCGACCAAACAAATCTTCAACCAAGAGCAACTACGTTAGAATACGTCTTCTCGATCCTCAAATTTCAACTATGAAATAGATTTTTCGAACAACAATACAGGTAATACATCACAAAATACTTAAATCCTAAAGTATGAACTGCATTCGATGGATTTACAAGACCCTAAATTCGTGTATAAACTGAATTCGATGTTGGTGACGTATTAATGATTATGTGTCTCTGCGAATTATTCAAATTTTAGTCATGTATTCCGCAGTTGTTGGTGACATATTAATGATTTTGTTGGATTCAACACTTTTAATTCAGTTGTTCTTGCTGTTATGAGTGACGTATTCTGCTAGTATAAATGACGTATTCATGTTTTTGTGAGAATTTCATACTTTTTTTACGTATTCTGTATACTATATTGACGTATTTCACTCATATACGTCAAAATAAGCATGTGAATACGTCAATTGTAAGAAAAAAAATTATACATTTAGTAAAAAAGTAATTTTCATTTTGACGTATTCTGTATAATATATTAACGTATATGTATTGACGTATTCCACTCATATGCGTAAAAATAAGTTTGTGAATACGTCAATTGTAAGAAAAAAATTATAGATTTAGTAAAATAGTAATTTTTATTCGACATATTTTGTATAATATATTGAGATATTCAACTCATATACGTCAAAATAAACATGTAACTATGTCAGTTGTAAGAAAAAAAATACAAATTTAGTAAAAGAGTAATAATCTGATTTTTTTTTCAAAAAATTAATTGAATAACTGTATGATATTTAACCTATGTACAGATAATTTTGAGGTAACAAATTCTACTCTTTTTTTTTTGGTACAACAAATTCTACTCTTTTAACTGATGATGAAAATGAAAAGTTTGATTTTTATTTCAAAAAAATTAATTGATAAATTTTTTTTCAAAGCATTAACTGAATAAATGTCTGATATTTAACCTATGCACATATAATTTTGAGGTAACAAATTCTACTATTTTAAGTGATTATGAAAACGAAATTGAAGCATGTACTTTACTTGATCTTAACGATTTGGCGGGTGGGGCGGTGACGCGGTAGAGGTATCGGCGATGGCGGGGTGGATCAAACCATTAGTGAAAGGGTTTTAAAGGTTAGTTAACCATTAGTCAAATGGTATTTTCGTTGAAAATGACTGAAAATAGTAATAAAAAAAGATTAGAGCATTAAAAGTGTCTCTATAAAATTATTTGGGACCAAAAGTGGTACAAAGCCTATTATAAAGGATCAAAATTGTAATTTGGCCTAAAATGTATGTAAAATATGTGAAAGTTTTGCATCTCACTTAAGAAAAGCAAAGAAAGAAATGTATCCTTGAAATCAAATTACATGCTCTAGAAAAGAAAAATAATTTAGATGTTGAAAATTTAGAAAGGAAAGATAATGAGATTATTGGACTTAAGAATAAGAATGAAAATTTGATTGAAAAAAAATACATTTCAATAAAAAAGGGAAATTAGAACATAAAAAATTTAGACTTAAATTCATTTTTGGTCCATTCTAATTATGGTTCCCTTTTGTTTTACTCACCAATACTAATTCTACTTAAATTTTTTTAACCAATTATAGTAATTTTTAATAGTAAAACCGATCAACTAACGAATTGACCAAGTTTGAGGGTTAACTAAATCACTATTTTCTAATTTTTTTTTCCTAAAAACCCTAACTCCCTCTTCTCTCCTCTCTTCCGGCAGCCGCCGCCCCCACTGCCCTCCCTCTTCTTTTTCCCCAAATTCCCAGCGGCCCCTCCCTTTCTATCTCTACCCTCTTCCCGCAGCAAATCGCCGGCCGTCACCACTCTTCCTCCCCTCTCTTTCGGTTGCATCATCAGCCGCTCGGAGTCACCACTTTCCAAGCTCCAAAACCCATCAACCTTTATTTCCCTATCGTGCCTTCTCTCTCTCTCCCGACCTCACTCTCTTGCCTGTCGCATGCCACCCCGTCGGTTTCTCTCTCGCCATTTTACGCCGCCATCCCCAAGATGGATCCCTCCACTTCGGATCTCAAGAACCCAGACCTTTGTCCCCCCTTTCCATCCAGTTTTCTCTCTCTCGAACCCTAGCCGCCGCTACCACCCTTCGCGGCTGACGAACCGCCACTGCCGGCTGAACAATCCTGCTGCAGTTTGGGATTGTTCAGAATCATTTCGGGATTTATTTCCGATCGAAAAACCAAAACAAAAACCCTTTTCTTCCCCTCAATTTTTCCGGTCAGAAACCCAAAATTTCTCAGCGAAAATTCTTTTCAAACCCAGAAACGAAATCAATGCAATCAATCCAATTTTCAAACCCCAATCAAGCCCGAAACGATAGGAACAAAATCGAAAAATATTTCAAGCCAAAACATGGAATCTGAAGACTCCCGAATACCCGGCGAGATTCCGGCCGATCGGACGGTGAGGCGGCGGCAGCCATAAGAGATGAGAGAAGAGGGAGTTAGGTTTTTAGGGGAAAAGAATTAGATGTTAATAAAAATTACAAAATGGACCTTTAGTTAACCCTCAAACTTGGTGAACCGATAGGTGACAGATTTTTTCGTTAAAAAGTACTGTCATTGGTAAAAAAAATTTAAGTGGGACTAGAAGTAGTGACTAAAACAAAAAAGGGACAGAAACTAGAATAATCTCTATCATAAGGGACCAAAAATGAATTTAAGCCAAACATTTAAGTATAAAATTAAATATTTAAGTAATAGTCTTGTTAAATTTACCAAGAATATAATGAAAAATATGTTTCAAATGTTTCTACCCCATCTTATGGAGTTTTTGCCCATGCATCAAAAGAATGCTAATTTCTTTAGATTTCATGATTCATTTAGAATATGTGAACTTTCATTTAACTTGTAATTATTATGGAGTTTTTCAACATGTATTGCGTAATGTTTTTCTAGAATTAATGTAGAAAATGGGCTAAAAGAACGGAGAATTAAATAATCCACTAATCTACAAGGAACCAACTAAAGTTAGGGACCAATGAGTTTATATTAATTACTTTTTGTATGAAAGAAAAAGTTTGAAGAAAACAGAATGGTACTTGGACGGGATATTCAAGGCAGATGACAGAAGATAAACATCTACTAAATGGAATAAAAACTTGTGTGAAGGGGTGACTTTTGGTGACTATGCACAAGGAAAAATTATTGGTATAGGTAACATTTCTTCCATATAGTGATATAATTAAAAATATGCTCTTGATTGATAATTTAAAGTGAAAGCTTATTTCACGCCTCATATTTTGTTATTTCGCGCCCATTTTATAGCTAAATTATCCATGATAAATTAAGAAATACCAACCATAATATTTAAATATAATATTTAAACAAAATATATTAATATATTAAATTACCTAACTACCCTTAATCAATTTACTAAAAATGCCAAAAAAATTCATTTATAGTTTCGCTCATCTATGTTACTTTAATCATAATTTTTATAAATTATTATAGATTAAGAAGGGACTTATAAAATTTTTGGTAAATTGATTAAGGGCAATTAGGTAATAATAGGAGAGACGGAAGATAAACATTTAGGGGGCGAGAAATAAGAATTAAAGGAGAGATACTTAACAAAATGAACGATTTTTTGGAAAAATGGGGGCGTTCAATAACAAAAAGGGGGACGCGATATAACACTACCCTTATTTAAAATTCAATTTGATTAGCATAAATCAAATTTGTGATAAGAACTAAAATTTTAGAAAAGATGCATGTTATATTATTTATTCTACCAATAATAATATTATATGTCCTGCAAGTAGAAATAAAAATATTTATTTGTTATATATTGAAGATGTTATGGATCAAAATGATCATTGTTGTTTGAATGCATTAGTTGAAAATATATGGGTATGGCATATCGACATGCTTGTATTAGTATGAATTATTTGAATGAAATTTCATTAAAAAAATTGGTAGAATGATAGCCTAAAATCAAGTATGTGAAAGATATAGAATTTGTGATGCACCCCAATATGAAAAACATATTAAATCATTTTTTGTAACTAAAAATTACGTTTCAACTTCTAAACATTTTCAACTTATTCATATGGACTTATTTGTTTATATCCAATAAGTTAGTATCTGTGGTAAAAGACATGTCTATACTTTAGTTGATAATTTTTAAAATTTATTTGGATATTATTTCTTACAAACGAAAGTGATGTTTTCAGTGCTAGAGATAGCAATTATATACTGTATATGAAACTGACAAGCATCTCTATCAAGGAAAATCTGGCTTTATGATTTTCCTATTTAATCAAAATAAATACCTTACGGTAGATAAATAAAATTTCGAACCGAAACATAATCAAAATATGTTTTTCATTGTGGATTCTAGTTTACCTTAAAGTGGTTTACGGCCTAAATAAGGAAGCATGAGCACCAAATGGAAGTTTGTTGTCAAATTATCTAAAAAATAAACAATTTCAAGCCATTTTCATCATCAAGAAAATAACATCAAATAGTTACCCTTCATAACCAGATCTAGCGCAAAGCTGAAAAACGAGGCTCATCGTTTCCCTCCTTGGGAATTACCATGAGAATATTTATATTTTCTCCAATGCAACTCAATATCGTTTATTGAATCTTTCTGATTTTGAAAAACAGAGAAGTGAAAATGCTAGTCAAGAAGTAGAGGCTATTTGGCTTCTAACAAGATGATCAAATTGAAAACGAGCATTGGTCCCGACTTTGTTAGTTGTGATACTTCAATTATTATTATTATTATTTTTTTCTGAATTTCATAGTTTTGTCACGAGAGTATATTTAGGAATGAAGGAAAAACAAGTTTTGATATAAAATAAATGGTTAAAAACTTGACAGGTCACTCAATTTATTTAATAGTATACTTTTGGTCATTGAACTTATTGGCTTGACCAATGACCCACTTAACTTTCAAAATAGCACATTAATAGTCATTATGTTAACATTTTCTAGATCAATTTACAGATTCATGGATAAATTTGACAATTCACTATTTATAATTTTGTCTACCATCACAACCCTTCTCTGCCACTGCCACCCATCGTCTTCTTCCTCTCCTCGCTGTCACAACCTACACCACACCAATTTCCATCATAATGATTTCACGTTCAGTAATCTTGGAAATAAATTTTGCAGCACTGTGACAATCCCTATAGACACGTAGATTCTTTGTGATCCTAATTGGCGCCCCTGGTTTGGTGTTTATTATAGCAAATACAATGGTCAGCTTCTCACTATGAACATCTAAGTGTTGTTCATTGTCTTCATCTTTAATGTCATGAAGTGCATCATCTGTTTCTGGGACATAACCTGCCGCCTTCATCTTTCCCAGTAGTATATCAAACTTTACTTTTATTTTTAAAATTGGTCATTCTGTCTCTTTAGGCCGTTATGCTTAACGGAAGCGTGGTCACATGACTATTATACAAGGATAATATTGGTAATTTGGACAACTGTACAACAATTCAACTACCCTTTTCATCTCCCTCTATTTCAATTACTTTTTTCCAAAAATAAACTCGAACCCCAAACAACTTCTACAGTGATCGAGCGAAGCGAGAGTTCAAAAAAGATTTGGCAGTGATTCAACAATATCATCATTGATTCGTGTACCTCTTAAACAAAATAGCATTGTTTTGGATTTAATCGGAGCACTCATCATAGGATGGCGAGTATTTAGACTCGTATATAGCTTACAGTAAGAATTTTTTTTCATTCATTGGGTTTTGATCTCCTTTGCTTTACTTATTTTTGTTATTGCACTGCACATGAGGTTTTTATTGGTCGAATACAATATTCAACTTGAACATGATGGAGGGAAATCCCGTTTGTGGGTTTGAAATTGAAAAAAAAAAAAGAAGACCTTTTTAACTTTGCATGTGGATAGGGTGGAATAGTTTTTTAAAAAATTGCCTCATATAAGTGAACCTAAATTTTAAATTTTCATTCTTTTTGTATAAACTCTCTGCCCGATGTGTTTTGTACTTACTGTATTGTATGTCAAAATGGAGAACCCGAGTCTACGTTGTTCACACTAAAGCTGCATCACAGCGGGCGAATAAATGGGGAGAAATACAAATGCTACGAAAGGGGTGAGTCTGATTACTTTGATTTGGTTGATAGCAATAGGTTTAGTTTTCACACCCTTAATAGGATGTTAAGAGAGGTAAAACATGACAAGAAACAATGGTGCTTTATTATTATCTTGACCCTATGAGTGATCTTAATTCTAGATTGAGGGAGCTTCAAACTGATAAGCATATGCTCAATTTTATAGCTTGGGTTAAGGATTAAAAGGTCATGAAAGTCTAATGTGACCATAAACTAAATGAAGTCATCCTTGGAACTCCTTTGGTTGTTGCCCCTGAAGATAAGATTGAGAAACCCAAACCATCTGTGGTTTTTGAAGAAATTTCAGAGGAAAGAGGGAGATTATTGGTTTGATAAAAACGAAGGTAGGGATTGTTCTCACAATTGCACAGAGGAAATTGTAAGAGAATTCTAGGAAACCACCTGTCTTCAAATTAGATAGATAGAACCAAAATCAAATACAAATAGAGAGAGGGTGAATGGTGAAGGTGATTTCATAGATTGTGGGAGTAGAGAATGCAGCAAAAAAGATATTGGTGATAAGGGTGGTGATGAGAATCTCGTAGGTGTGGATGAAGAAGATGGATGTGATGGTCATCAGGGGGGATGGGGGTTTGAGGGGCAACCTTTAGGTGTGTATGAAGAAAATGGAGGTGATGGTTATTGGGAGGGGGGGGGGGGGGGGGTTGAGATCCAAGCCTTAGAAGTGGATGATGAAGATGGAGGTAATGGTGGCAATGGTGGTAGTGACAAGTCGGATGATCCCTTTTCACATTATTTTGCTGCCTTTCAAAATGATGAAGTGTTTGAGGAGATGTTAGAAAACATAATGAGGAACAAAGAAGTTAAGAACGCTCAAAATCTTGTTGATATGATTTCAAAAAATGGGGGAAGAGATGGATTTGTGGTTGCTGAGGATGCTGAAAACATGTGAGAAGCTAGAGATGATGTTGTTACCAATGCTGAAAATAGGGGATGAGAGGAAGATGAGAGATCTGTAGATGATAGTTCAACGACCGGAAGACAAAATTTGGTTGACGGACTTTCAGCAAATTCTACGATCGATACTCAATCACAACAGTCAGAAGGTGATGAACAATATAGGGGTGAAGAAAATCCAATGCTAGATAGTGAAGATGAAATAGAAGTTGAAGCTGACATTTTAGAAGATAATGTCAATGCTGGTTTTCATAGCAACAACAATTCTGAAGATGAAGAAGAATGTCCAGTGACATATAGTAACTATAGAGGTCCTGTGGGAGATGTGGTTCCCACCTTTACAGTTGGACAAAAGTTTCGATCAAGAAAGAAATTTAGAAATACAGTTCACAACGATAGGATTTTGACAAGTCATCCAGTTAGGATGTACACCAATGATAAAACAAGGTTAAGAGCTGGGTGTGAGGATTCTTACAAGAGGTTTGTGTATGCTGGGAAGAGAGAGGCGATCAGTGGTACGGACTTTATCATGTCATCTCTTTAACTCAATCACAATGGATGCTCTGACTGTACTGAAATCCCAGAATGTCTGCACAATGGTTGGCCGAGAGATATGTGGAATGGTTTAGAGCAAATCCAAAGATGCCCATACCTCAAATTCTGCAGAATATAGATGAAAACTTCAAGTGCGAGATATCTAGGTCAAAAGCGTACAAGGCAAGAGCAATTGCAAAAAGTAAGCTTAAAGGAAATGCAGATGAGGAATATAACTTCATTTGGGATTATGCTGAAGAGTTGAAAAGGACGCATAAGAACACAACCATAGAAGTGACTTTTTTCCCTAGAGAGGACGGGAAAAACCCTAGATTCATGTGTTTTTACTGCTGTCTAGGGCCTTTGAAAGATGGCTTTTTAAGTGGAAGTAGGCCGATTTTTTCGTTGGATGGTTGCTTCACAAAAGGGAGATATAAAGGGCAAATATTGAATGCAATGGGGGAGGGTGCTAATAATGGGTACTGGCCTATAGCATTGGCTGTTGTAGAGAAAGAGGCCAGGGAGTAGGGGCTTGATTCTTGAATTTGTTGATTCAAGATCTGAATATAGAGGATTCAATGTACTGGACATCCATTTCAGACCAGCAGAAGATATCCTCTTAATATTTTAGGTATCTCATAAATTACATACTAATATTATCCTCTGTTTTTCTGATTTTTCCTAGGGTTTGAGTAGTTCTCAAGTAGAATTACTTCCCAATGTTATACACAATTATTATGTATAACGTATGTACGCTATGAATAAGCACCCTGGAAAAGTTCTGAAGAATCATCTATGGGCTATTGCTGGTGCAACCACTGAATCTTGGTATGAGGCAGAAATAAAGGCTCTGAAGAACCACAGCATTACTACTTGGAACTAGGTAAAAATGACAGCTCCTTATCCTGAAAACTGGTGCAAGGCTTTTTTCTCTTTTTACACTAAATGTGATACTCTTGTGAATAATTCGTATGAAAGTTTCAATTCCAAAATTTTAGATGCTAGATCAAAGCCTATTATTAGTATGCTTAAGGGGATTAGGGTGTATGTGTTTAGTAGGATACAAAAACGGGCTGAGAAAGTTGAAAATTTTCAGTATGCTGTTACTCCAATTTGTAAAGATATTTTGAATGCATTGTCTAAGGATGCTAGGGAATGAAAATGTATAACTAATGGGGCTGGTGGGTAAAGGATCCTGAAATAGGCAGTTTGTGGTTTACCTTAGAGATAGGACTTGCAGTTGTAGATTGTGGCAGTTACGTGGTATTCCTTGTGTGCATGATATTCCTTGCATCCATAGAAATAAGGAATTTCCAATGGATTATGTGGATCCATGTTATAGGAATGAATCTTTCTTGAGATTGTATGCACATGTGTTACACCCACTAAATGACAAAGATTTGTGACCTAAAGCTAATTTGATAAAACTTGACCCTTAATTATTATGCAACCTGGCCGACCCAAGAAAAATAGGAGGATAGAACTTAAGGAAACAGATCTAGCCCGGGCTAAACCAAAAATTTCACTTTCGTGCTATGCATTCCAGAATCGGAGACTTTCGATTCGGCTCAGGTTTAAAATCATTTCCCCTGAACGGATATAGGCTTATACTAATCCAATTTATTAAAACAACACACAAAAATTGAACCTTTAAATTAAAGTGAAAAGCTTAAAAATTATACCTTTGAAGCATGTCCCTCGCAAATAAAGAAAACCAAACCTTGAGTTGCAAAACCACTAAAATTCCTTTGGATACCTCCAAGAAATCCCGAATATCGTGTGGGCAATAAACTATCGGGAAGTGCTCACAAAGCCTAATAAAAGCTCTTAAGAAAATCTCTAAAAACCCCAAAACAGTCTATCACCGATCTCGCTGGATTCTCGACGCCAACCTGCCGGTTTTGCCACTGATTAACTGGAAAAATGGACAGCCAACCGGAGCCCACCCTAACCACGATCTAGATCTTGGCGAACCTGAATGAACGAGCCAAGAGATTAGCGCGTGGGATGATTTTCCAGTAAAAAAAACACGTCAGAATTGGCGCCGCAAAATCGGTCCAGCGGGAAGAAGAAAAATCCGAACAGCCCAATAAAAATCGGACCTTGGGTTGAATCTAATTCAAGCAAGCGAGATTTCCAGTTCGACTTTGAAAGAATACTTCAAGAAGAAGAAGTTTTCTCTCTAGAACTTTCTCACTCTAAGAGGTAAGACTTGTCTTGCAAGATTTCTTAACTTTCTTAAGGATTAAGCTTTCTATTTATAGGGAGTTCCAAAGGAGACCTAGTGGGCTTTTGAGTTGGGCCTTAGTGTTTGACTTTCGTTGACCCCTTAGTCTTCCCTAGACTAATAAATTCCAATCGAATCTTTCGAATTAATTTCTTAACCCACTTTGTTAATTAAATTTAATCGAGCCCTTAGGATTATTTCATATAACCCACTTAGTCAATTAAATATTAATTAAACCTTTAGAATTAATTAATTCATTTTGTCGATTAGTCAAACACATAATTAGTCGTACCACTAACGGACCAATTATGGAACTATCACTCAAAAACGAATTTACTTCGCGCTCACTTTATTATTCTTCTATCTCCCCACATCAAAGATCTAGTGCTCGTCGATTCATAAATTTACTGATAAATTAATTCATCAACTTCTTGGTATCCGATATTAATACCACTCAACTTTATTATTACACCAGACATAAAGTCCACAGGCCAGATTTAGTATAATAAACCTTTCGAGCTCATCTCGGGAGCACCATCAACCCGGCGAAACAGTACATGGATTCCTTCGACTAGAAACGGCACACAAAGAAGCTAAATATCACATACCCAACTTACCAAGATTTAGGCCTCAATTGACCGCATCCTTTGGCAAATCAAAGCATACGATATCTAACTCTCATGCCCGCTCCAATCTAGGGATTAAGATATTAGAATACTAGGTTCGAATTAACTACGCCGATTAGTACAAGTTAATTCAATCCTGAATAGGTCGTGCTCAATATGCCCTGGGCGCATTTGTATGATTTAATTAGTATAGACAAACTAACTTCCAAATCACACGATAACCTAAACTGATAGTATGCTCAAACTATCTTAGTTACGAGCATCTATTTATATATTATTACTTTAACCAATAACAAGATCTACTGTGCTTTTGTATACCTCGTTATCTAGATATATGATATAAAGGAACAAATTTAATACTGAAACAAAATGATATGTCAACTGGGTATTAGTTTTTTGATACAAGCAATATCTTTTCAGTATTCAAAACCAACAAGAACCATCCTAGAAGGTTGTAGAGGATGGGGTTGTAAGATTTAGGAGGCATGCTTTGATTCATTGTAAAAGGTGTGGGGAAGTGGGACATAATACTCGCACATGCAAGCAACAGATTGATGGAGATACTGTGGGGCAAGGTGTTAGCCAGAATGCACAAGCCGAATCATCTTCGCAATTCCAACCACAGAATAAGGCAGAAGTTGCTTGTAATGCAACTATGGAAGGCCAAAATTATCATGTTTAGTGGTTGTCCTCTATTCACTTGTAAATTATTATTAGTGTTGGCTAATTTTTAATTTTAATGACAGAGGAGAAAAAGAGACAGGTCTCGTAAAGTAAGGAATACAGCTGAAGATATCAATAGGGAAGCTGCAAATCCATGTACAAATTAAGGAAATGTGCAGCCCCAAACTATCCAAAGTATCATGAATCATGCTTTTTTTTATCTTTTCAACAATATTTTGGGCAGAAGTTTAACTGAATACTTCTTATTTTGGATTGAATTCATCCACATCAACAGCCTAAAAAAACGACAAGGAATATAATGATAGATAATCTGCTACATGTTATTGTTATCCCCTGGATTTACTTGTAGTTCTGCACGGTACTATTTCCCCCCTGAATTTACTTGTAGTTTTGAGCTGCAATAGTGTTGTTTTACCCTTGTTATTCTTTCCTGCTTCCACACTTTGCACATCAATTTTATTAGTTTATTCATTATGTAATTTGTTGATGTCTTTTATCAAAACTGTTGAATGACTGGGCTATTCTATGTTTCTGAAATAGAATGGTCATGCTAGCGATGGTAATGAGAATGAGAATGGCAATGGCAATGGTAGGGATTGACTACGCCAGATGCATATATACTACAGAGATGAAGCTAAAGTAGTTAATGGTACAGACAGTAGGAGATGGAACATGGCATGTTTTTTTAGTCTACGTAAATTCTATGTTACTAATCAAAAGTGACAATATATGTTAATGTGAAATACTACTTAAACTTAGTTCTTGTTGATGAAGAAGACACTCGATACTTCAAACAGCAAGAGGTGACAATAATACTGTGCGGAAACACTTTAATGCAACACATACTCCCTCAGATTTAATTATTGTTTTAAACTTTTTCTTCTTATGTTATGTACATATTTAATAAAATTTTATTTAAAAATCTTTTAATTTTCAATGTGTTGTTTTACAAAAAAGGAGGCCGAAACCTAGATGACTTGAACTCAATACCTTTTGGTTTTTAATTTACAATGTTTTTAATATAACTTTCAACTATTTCAATTAATCACTACTCCTTTATTAAGGTAGAGGTGATCAATTATTAAAATATTATTTAATTAACATTAGATAATTATTCAAAATATCAAAAAAATTATTTAATATTTTTGATTATCATATTTTAAATAAAACAATATTTAATTTGTGGATGGTGGGAGTATAATCATTTATAAAGTAATAAATTGGTCACAGAGTCAAGATTTCTAAAATCCAATGCCTTAATTGCAAATGAGAGGAACTAATAGAATTTTTATTATTTATTTATTTTTACTGGAATATCTAGAATTAATTACTTCACTCTTGAAGTGGTTTTGACCAATTCGTAAATGGTAGTCCAAGCAATACATTGCAGTTAGTCTATTGACAAATGACAGATTATATTAGTTAGAGGGGGAAATAATGGGCATTCAGGGGGCTCACAATACTAAAGTGATTATAAAATTTATACAATAGACTATTTGAATGATAGTCCATGAACTATGATATAAAATTTCAATTTTGACGGGTGAGGGAGGTCAAACACATAAATTTATTTCCTTTTTTAGACACTAACAAGAAAGGAGGAAAGAATAAAAGTGTTCACACTATGTTTTTTTCGAATAAATAATCTTATTTGTAACTGAGTTTTAATTTTTAGAATAAATCTATTATTTTAAAAAAATAATTGTTTTTACCTTTTACCCTATTACACTTTATTAAGATATGTCTCTCTCATGTAGTGCTCCCAGTTAGAGCATTACTACCAACAAATGGATTTAATTAAGGTGTAACAAAATTTATAATTAAAATTTGTGTAAGTGTGTAAGAAATGATGGTTTCCCTAGTATATGTGTCCAGTAAAAAACAAAATATAATATAAAATAGATGGAGTATATAATGTTATTACCTTCATTTCAAATATAAGTCTTTTTATTCATTTTAAACATAGAAAATAATCATTTTCCTCAAAAAAAAAAAAAAAATTATGCAAAATTCTCACACATTTTAATGATATTTCCTTTTGTGCCCCTATTTAATTCAACTACCCCACATTAATAATACTTATCCCATCATACCTTATTGGTTTCGACAATTGTGAATTAAATATATAAGGGCATATTAAGAATAACATTTATAATTTACTTATATTTTGATATGTCCATATTTCTGAACAATTGTTATATAGTAGTACTAGGGTTACATTGCAATGTGTCATTTGACAAATGACATGACGACATTGGCTAAGGGAAAAAACAATGGATATTCAGGGAGGGACTGCATTAAATGATAAAAAATTCTTGTATTAAAGTACTAGGGCATAATACTCACTGCCCGTAGGTGTACGATATAATTTGCCATTTTTGAACACCACTTATAATTTAAAATAGAGGGAGTATGTACCTTTTTTAAATAATAATCCTGTTTTAATATTGAAACACAATTGCTCTAGTTGACCAATTTTTTAAAACCAAGCTTTTATTTTGAATTATGCTAATAAAATATTTGATTTGCACATTTCAAAACACACACATGTATATATATTAAAATCATTGTAACTTTTGTGTATAACGGTTACAAACTAGACTGAAAAGATTATTATTACAAGATAAAATCATTTATAGAGCAGTCCCTCCATTTTAAATTATAAATTCTTCTGTTCATTTTACACATATTAAGGAAACAACCATTTAATTTAGGACTTATATACATTTTTTGGTATTTCCTACGAAGAGTATTAAATATATAAGAATATATTAATAATAACATTTATAATTTACCCAAAAACTCCTAAGAGACTTATATTTTGATATATCTCTACTTTTATAACACCGCTTATAATTTAAACGAGTAATAAATTACCTACCGAGTCAAGATTTCAAAAATCCAATGCCTTAGTTGCAAATGAGAGGAATTAATAGTATTTTTTATTATTTATTATTTTACTGAAATATCTAGAATTAATTACTCCACTTTTGAGGTGATTTTGCTCGATGAGGGATGTCAAACACATAAATGAGATAAGAATAAATGCGTTCACACTATGATTTTTTTAAAAAATAATATTATTTGTAAGTCTCTTTAATTTTTAAGAATAGAATTATTATTTTAAACTAAATAGGTATATAATACTATGTATTTTTTAAAATAATAATTTTATTTTCAACACTATTTTCTAATATTAAAGCACAATTACTCATATTGACCAAACTTTTTAAACCAAATTTCTTATTTTGAATATCATAATAAAATATCTTTTATATATACTAAAATCATTTTAATTTTTGTTAGAACGGTTACGAAATTGGACCATAAGAATTATTATTATTTCGAGATAGAAGCACGTGATCATGGTGGTTTGGGGGTGGTCAAACACATAAATTTATTTCCTTTTTTGACACTAACAAGAAATAAGGTAAGACTAAATGCGTTCACACTATTTTTTTTTTTAAAAAATAATATTATTTGTAAGTCTCTTTTAATTTTTAAGAATAAAATTATTATTTTAAACAAAATAGGTATATATTACTACGTATTTTTTAAAATAATAATCTTATTCTCAACACTATTGTCAAATATTAAAGCACAATTACTCTTATTGACCAAACTTTTAAACCAAATTTTTTTTATTTTGAATATCATAATAAAATATCTTTGATATTTTATATATATACAAAATTTTTTTAATTTTTGCTAAAACGGTTACAAAATTGGACCGTAAGGATTTTTATTTCGAGACAGAAACACGTGAACATGGTGGTTTAGGGGTGGTCAAACACATAAATTTATTTCCTTTTTTGTCAATTACTCTTATTGACCAAACTTTTTAAACCAAATTTTTTATTTTGAATATCATAACAAAATATCTTTTATACATCTACTAAAATCACTTTAATTTTTGCTAGAACGATTACGAAATTAGACCGTAAGGATTATTATTTCGAGACAGAAACACATGATCATGGTGGTTTGGGGTGGTCAAATACATAAATTTATTTCCTTTTTTTTTGACATTGAAAAGAAATGAGGCAAGAATAAATGCGTTACACTATTTTTTAAAAAAAATAATATTATTTGTAAGTCTCTTTTAATTTTTAAGAATGAAATTATTATGTTAAACAAAATAGGTATATAATATTATGTATTTTTTAAAATAGTAATCTTATTCTCAACACTAGAAAATATTAAAGCACAATTACTTTTATTGACCACACTTTTAAACCAAATTTTTTATTTTGAATATCATAATAACATATCTTTTGTATATATACTAAAATCATTTTAATTTTTGCTAGAACGGTTACGCAATTGAACCACAAAGATTATTATTTCGAGACAAAAGCACGTGATCACGGTGGTTTGGGGCAGGGATTCGAGGGAATAGATTGTCTTAATATGCTTTCATGGCTGGTTTCAAAGGTTGGTATGATAGTATTGGAGAACACGTGTCAATGCTACCTCCAAACTGAGTCTGCATGGCTGCCTTTTGCCGCTGTAACCCTTATCTCTAATTCATCATCGCAATCCCCACTTTAAATACCAACACCTCTCCCTTTTCTCCCACTTCTCATATTCTTTTGTGCATTACCAACTCCAAACTCTCTTCAGTTCTTCAGATTTGCTCTACTAAAACAGTGAGTTTATAGATCTCTACTACATTAATTTCCTTGGATTTGAACATAATTTTTCTTTGAAACTAATACAGGGCTATTTTTATAGACCCGTGAGAAATGTCAGTTTCCAAGAATGAAATCCTCCACTTCATCAAGCAATTCATCCAGGAGGAGAATTTTACCAAAACTATGCATTCGTAATTTCTTTTAAAATTCACTGCACCTTTCAATTAATTTTTAGATTATGAATTTAAAAGAAATGGGTTGTTTTGATGATTGATTTTTGAATGTAGGCTTGAGCAGGAAGTTGCTTTCCATTTTGATAAGAAGCATTTTGAGGAGCTCGTCCTCAAGGACGAGTGAGAAGTGGCAGAGAAGTATCCTCTTGCCTTTACTTCAGTGGGTGACAATGAATACTCGCGGAAGATGTTTTATGAGCTCCAGATGCAGAAACTTTTGGAGGCTCTTGAAATGTAACTAATAATTAATCAATTTGTAAAATTTCCATTTATTTTATTAATTAGCATTTGTAATTGATGTTGGTTTGATTATTATATATAGGAACGATCGCACGAAAGGGCTGGAGATCATATTGAAAGACTTGAGAGTGATTGGAGAATCATTTCCAGACATGTTCAATGAGATGACATCCCTGTTAACCATGGAGGATTTCAAGTTTAACTATTAACCGAATGGATGAATGTTGATTGCGCTTTATCACTGAATAATTCATGTTTTGTCGGATCTATTATTAGTTAATGTCAACATTAATTTATGTGAACAGGTTTTATCCCGGGCTTAACAATACCCATTGGGGTCTTCCTTCAATTCCACAAATGGGCGCCATCAAAAACCAATTCCTAGTTGTTGGGGATGACCATTTGCTAAAATCATGGAACATGGACAGTGAGCAGATGCTAGGTGTTTTTGGTGGCGATCAATCTTTACCGGTATATATCATTTTTATTATTAATTCGAACCTAAGATGTTATATATATATATATATATATCTTTCGGGAGTCTTATTTGTTAAATTAAAATATAGGCGAGGCCATATGTGTGCTTCAACAAGTTAGGCAGCCTTTTGGCACTTTTTTTTGGAGATGGTAAGATAAAAGTGTTGGCAAATGAGGAAGGTGTCCAGTTGCTTAGACCTCCATCACTTCTTGCCATTGTAGGTCCAAACAGATGTCTTTCAAGAAACCTAATCCAGGTTAGCCTCTCCACTCCATATATATATATATAGTTTCCTCATATGAATATACAAACATGCATGTTTTCTTTCCTTTTTCATATATAATATAACCAATGACGATGGAAATGGAGGATTAATGATTGGGTTTGGACAGGAAATGACAATGAGAATGAGTCAAATTGAAATAATTAAATTACTACTTGCTAAGAGAATCCCAACGGTATTACAAATAAAAAACTGCACCACATTGAAGTTACATTCTGTACTCACGACCACACCAGGTATTCTATTTACGTTAATATTTCTACTTACAAAACCCTAAACAATGATCCAAAAGGAATTTCATGCATTTATGGAATGTAATAGTTAGATGAATGAATTCTTTTTGTTTATTTTCTTCGTTCAAATTCAAGAAACATACAATATATGTTTGTGTTTAATTAATTAATTAATTAATTAAAATGGGATGGTAGATAGATATGTCGGTTGGAATACACTCATTCACGAAATGGATTATTGGCTTTAGCTGGAGATGACATTCATATCCTCTGGATATGAACTTAGCAGCGTTGGCAAGGTACTTACCGTTAATTTTCACATATATTTTATAAATAAATATGATTCTTTTTTGTATCGAATAAACTCATTCATCTTAATTCTTGTTGCTTGCAATTTCTTTGATTTAATCTTTGGAGATACAGTTCAAGGAGAAACTATTTTTTTTTTCTAGTTTCCTAGTAACCTTAAATTTGACAATGCTTGAAGGTGTCTGAGGTAAAATGGCACTGGTGACCACTACTAAAGTTTGTGATGCCAATCCACAGCTTATTGTCAGCGATGAGCTCCAGCACTCCAACCAAATTTTCAGATCTCTGGACCCATTGTTACGATGAAAGTGTTTGAAGATAACGTGTTGGTGAGAGAATTTCTTGAGGAGAAAGGAAATGACAGTTCTGGCCGTTAATGGGGGTGGAAATTTGAGATGTGCAATATTGGGTGGCTGGTTGGGCAGGTATAGTTGTCAATGACTGTAATATTGGAGTAAGAGCTATGTGAAGACTAATAAGAAGGAGAATGGATAGAAACATGTACCGATCACATTTGGAGGAACAATGATTAGTGATGGAGAATGTCTTTATGTAGATACTGATGGTATTCTGATTTCCATAACAGAGTTGTCTGTTTGATAAATTCCAATCATCTAAAGAAATTTTTTTGCTATTCTATATATGGATCTTCAGTTTACAAACTGCTTCATAGTGGAAGTTAATAGAATTTGTCCTAATAAGAATTAGATATGGATCTTCCATTAATGTTACTGTATTGTATCAACTAACCTATTGTGGACTAGTCCGTTCTAGATAAGATGATCGCTTTAGGCCTAGAACCTACTAAAGGCTTTCTTACTGGAGATTGTAGACTGATATATCTCATTGATGGAACTCTTAACAAAGTTAGGGAGAACCAGGTTACATTGAAAGATTATCTGTCCGGGCCTAGCCAGAAACTCACTTTCGTGCTACGCATTTAAGAATTGGAATCTCTGCCAGGTCTAGACGCTAGCACAATCGCTATTCCAACCCTTGCTTGAAATAACATTGCGCAGGATCTTGGTTTGTACTTATTCGATTTATCACGCAACAAATAAATTCTTAATTAAAAGCGGAAACATAAGAATTACCTATTGAAGTGTAAACTCAAGTGATTCTCTTGTATGCCTCAAGACTTTGATTGTATGCTGTGTGGGCAGCAATCTAACGATCAATTGATAAGCTAAACACCACAACTGGGTTGCCTGAAAAATCCTGCAACCACTTACCCCTTAGCGCGTGAAGATCACTCGCCACCTAGGACCCGAGAGAACTCACGTGCCTTCGAAATTTTGGACAAAATTAGCCGCCCAAAATTGATTAAAAATCCAACAACCTTGAGCTATAAAATCCGATTATAGTGAGAGAAAATTTTCTCTCTCTAGGATTTTCTCTCTCTAAGTTTTCTTGTCTTGAAAACTTATGAATTGTATATTGTGTAATAGCTAATCCCTTGTCTATATGTAGAGTTACAAGAGAGACTCCAAGTTGGTTTAGGATTGGTTTTCTTACTGGGTTTCTGTTTCCTTCAATCCTGTTCCTAGACTGATACACATCCAACTGATACAAGGATTCACTTATCCCGATCCAGTTCCTGGTATGATTCACAACCAACTGATACAGGGATCCACTTATCCTCAATCCAGTTCCTGGTATGGTTCACAACCAACTGACACAAGGATTAATTAATTATTTAATTAATTAAATCTACCTTTGTCAATAACCCAATACATAATTAATCGTACCACTAACGGATTAATTATGACACTACCATCCCACACCAGAATTGCTTCCGGAATAACTTAATCAATTTATTCTTAATCTCCCCACATCAAAGATATAGTGCTCGTTAATTTATTAATTTACTGATAAATTAATTAATTAACTTCTTTAATTCCGAGACTAGTACCACTCGACCTTTTTACTATACCGGACATAAGTCCACCAGCTGGGTTTAGTATAATAAACATAATGAGCTCATCTCGGGAGCACCATCACCCCGGACGCACCGGTACATGGTTTCCTTTCGACAAGCAGCAGCACACCTAGTAACTAAACACGCACACCCAACCTACCGAGACTATTGGCTACAATTGACCCCACACATTGGCAGATCAAAGTACACTATGTTTAATCCTCATGCCTGCTCGAGTCTAGGGATTAAGAGATAGAATACTAAGAAAGATTTGTCTGTTAATTCAGTACAAGATAAATCATTCTAAATGGTCAAGTTCAATACGCCCCGGGCATATCTATATGATTTGATCAGTTTAGATAAACCAATTATCCGAATCACATAATAACCTAAATCGATAGTTTGTCCAAAAACTGTCTCAGTTACAAACCTCATTTATATATTATGTCTTTTAACCAATGATAAGATCTACTGTGTCACACAAGACACCTCATCATCTAACTACATAATATAAATGGACAAATAATGCACAACAAAATATAACCAAAACATTAATTGATATATTAACTGGGAAAATGTACTATACAAGCATAGCTTATATATTCAGCTCCAACAATCTCCCACTAATACTTAATCTGTGCTTTAAGTATACAACTACATTCAACTCCTATACACTCTACTACTATATATCTTTAAAAACTGTCTTTGCTCCCCTAAGTATCTGATTCCCATGCCCTCCATGTGAGCCTCAAAGACTTTTGAAGTCAATGTCTTCGTGAACAGATCTGCAAGGTTATCCTCTGATGCTATCTTAGCCATAACCACGTCTTCACTCTTTACGATATCTCGTATCAGGTGGTACTTGTGCTGTATATGTTTACTCGCCTTGTGAGCACGTGGTTCCTTCAAGTTTGCTACTGCACCGTTGTTATCACAATACACCGTGATAGACTTCTGCAAACCAGTAATCACATCTAAGTCCATTAGGAAGTTCTTGAGCCACACTGCTTCCTTCACTGCCTCTGATGCGGCAACATATTCAGCCTCTATGGTAGAGTCCGCCACACATTTCTGCTTGACACTCCGCCAAACTATGGCTTCACCTCCCAGAGTAAACACATACCCTGAGGTAGACTTGCTTTTGTCCCTGTCGCCTTGGAAATCTGAATCTGTGTAACCTCGGGATACCAGCTCAAGCGCCTGATAGACCAACACTTGGTCTCTTTTTCTGCGCAAATACTTGAGAATGCATTTTAGTGCCTCCCAATGAGCATTCTCGGGGTTACTCTGATATCTACTTACAATGCCAACTGCATAACAGATATCAGGCCTTGTACACAACATGACATACATGAGATTTCCTACTGTAGAAGCATAAGGAACTGTCTTTATGGCCTCTATCTACTCAACAGTCTTGGGAGACTGTTCTTTAGACAGATGCACTCCGTGTCTGAAAGGTAGAAAACCTTTCTTGGAGTTCTGCATGTTAAAACGGGCCAGAAGCGTATCTATGTATGAAGCTTGGGAGAGTGTCAACGAACGTTTCCTACGATCTGAAATTATCTTAATCCCAAGGATATGTCCCGTTTCCCCTAAGTCCTTCATATCAAACTACTTGGACAACCATGCATTTACGTCTGATAACACTTTATTGTTGTTGCCAATCAATAGAATGTCATCTACGTAAAGCACAAGAAACACCACTGAGTTTTCATCACGTCTGCGGTACATACATTACTCATCCAGACACTGAGTAAATCCGTAGAACTGGATTACCTCATCAAACCAGACGTTCCAAAATCTGGATGTCTGCTTAAGTCCGTAAATGGACTTCTTAAGCCTGCAAACCTTATGCTCTTGGCATTTTTCAACTAATCCCACTGGTTGCTGTATGAAGATGGTTTCCTCAAGACTTCCATTTAGGAAAGATGTATTGACATCCATCTGCCAAATCTCATAATCTAAATGAGCAACTATGGCCAAGAGAATCCGGATTGACTTAAGCATGGCTACCGGGGAGAAGGTTTCCTCATAATCGATTCCCTCTTTTTGAGTATACCCCTTCGCCACCAGCTTAGCTTTAAAGGTTTCCACCTTTCCGTCAGGTTCTCTCTTACGTTTGTAGACCCACTTGCATCCAATGGGCTTAAACCCATCAGGCAGGACCACAAGCTCCCAGACTTGATTGTGGTCTATTGACACCATCTCGGATATCATTGTCTTACGCCAAGATTTTGTATCTTTATCTCAGAGAGCCTCATTGTAATTTACTGGGTCAGGCTCGGGCGCGCCTGGGACTAGGTCTGAGGCCTCTCCCATGTCAATGAACCTGTCGGGCTGTCTTACAACCCTCCCACTACGACGAGGCACCACTTGTGTAGGCGCATGATCTGTGATCTCTTATGCAGTGTGTGGTGTATCTACTTGTACTGGTGCATCAGGATTATTAGTTTGTCTCCTAAGCTCTTCTAGTACTATCTTACTCTTGGGCTTGTGATCTAGGATATAGTCTTCCTCCAAAAATCTAGCGTTGGTACTAACCACCGCCTTCTGATCTTTAGGACTATAAAACAGACCACCTTTCGTTCTCCTAGGATATCCTACAAACAACATTAATTCTGTTCTTGCATCTAACTTAGCCGCATCTGCCTTAAGCACATATGCTTGGCAACCCCAAACTCTGAGATGTCTTAAACTAGGTTTTCACGCGTTCCACAACTTTACTGGGGTTGAAGGCACGGTTTTAGATGGTACAAGATTAAGAATATACATCGATGTTTTTATGGCATATCCCCAGAACGAACTCGGCAAATCACAATAGCTCATCATCGACCTAACCATTTCCATAAGAGTTCGATTCCTTCTTTCTGCTACACCGTTCTGCTGTGGTGTGCCAGGTGCAGACAACTGAGACTGAATTCTGACCTCACTGAGGTATTATCGAAATTCGTGGGACAGGTACTCCCCACCACGATCTGATCGCAGTATCTTGATACTCTTACTATATTGCTTCTCCACATCTGCCCGAAACTCTTTGAACTTGCCAAAGCACTTAGACTTGTGACGCATTAGGTAAATGTACCCGTACCTTGAGTAATCATTTGTGAACGTCACGAAATACTCGAACCCACCTCGTTCTTGGACTGTCATTTGTCCACACAAGTCAGAATGAATCAACTCTAGTATTTCTTTGGCTCTATAACCTTTTGCTTTAAAAGGTCTCTTGGTCATCTTACCCTCCAAGCAAGATTCGCAGGTTGAATAACTGTCAATCTCTAATGAACCTAAAGTTCCATCATTGACCAACCTCTGAATCCTACTAAGGTTTATATTACCTAGCTTGAGATGCCAAAGATAGGTTTGATTCATTTCAGAAGGTTTCTTCCTCTTATTAATGTTAGATAAAGAGCTATTTTTTTCTATATTTTGCATAATAGGGGAGTTAGAATTAACCACAAACAAATTGTCAGCCAATGAACCAGAACAAATAAGTTTTCCATTTCTTCTAATAAATATAGAATCATCAGAAAAAATAAACTTATAACCGTTCTTCAAGAGTTTAGAAACCGAAATAAGGTTCTTTCTAAAACTCGTACATAAAGACAATTAAATAATTCTAATCTAGAACTCTCAAAATTTAGATTGACAACTCCCACTGCTTTTACTGACACTCTTGTAGTGTCGCCCAAATAGATATCCAGCTCGTCTTCTCTAAGCTTACGGGTTACTTGGAACCCTTGCAAAGAATTACAAACATGGTCAGTGGCACCTGAATCCACACACCAAATATCCGTGGGAATCGCCGCTAAACATGTTTCTGTAATTAAGGCAGAAACTATCGTACCTCTAAGATTTGGACAATCTGATTTCCAATGTCCCGTCTTATTGCACTTGAAGCACTCGTCTTTCAATTTCTTCTTTGCAATATCTGGCTTAAGCCCAAACCGCGCCTTTTGAGCTATTTCCTCGAGCTTTCTTTTCGTCTTTCTAGCCTTAGGCTTAGAAAAAGATTCTAAAGCTTTGACTGCGACTAAAACTCGCTTCTTCTCTTGAAAAAGACTTTTAGTTGCCACCAACTCTGCTAAGAGCTTGGATGAAGTAGACAACAATTTATTCATGTTGTAGTTCAACCGAAACTGCTCATAGCCTTGAGGCAAGTTCTGGAGGACAATATCGACTTTGGTTTCACCATCAATTTCGCCTCCCACTACCTCAACTTTGTTGATGTTACTAATCATGTCAATGACATGATCTCTCACAGGAGTGCTCTTAGCCATCAGGACAATGTCCAAATTACGACTCCAATCGACATAGTTTGGACCAGTTAATTTATTGTGTTTTAATATAGTAGCTAAGAAGTTGAATGCCATATCGAATACTGTAAATTAAACAGACAATGTTTTAGTTATCTAATCTAGAATTTAAAAAACAAAATTCTAATAATTATTGACTTCCCTCAAAACAATAATTATAATCCACCAACATCTCATTCAGCGGGATTCTCGCCAGCCATGATAGTGTGGACGTTTACGCTAACCCACATTCGTTTGAGAAGAACCAAGTTCATTAGCTACACTATCTGACCAAACGATCTATTGATCAATGTAGCTAATAGTCGGTGCTTTCAGCCATACGAATAAGCATCGTAACCTCGATGAGAGGAATACTACAAATCATACACTAAGTGTGTGCCATTACGTGACTTCTGAGTTTGTTACCTCAGGATAGTGCACCTCAGATGGAGAGGGTATCACATTTCTCCTAGTTAAACTTACTCTAGTCATCTTACTCAGAAATTCATAATCTAGCGATCTCGTGGTTAGTCTCATCCGAATGGAGGAAGGCCCTAATGCCAACGCGCAAGTTCACCCACATCGCATATGAACTCGTAATGGTTTCCGTGGGGATATTAAACCAACCCGCTTCCATCTTCTGCCTTGATATCGTGTCCCATCACGTAACTCGATGAAAAAAGTCTTAAACTTCAAAATACAAAATCTGGAGGAAAAACGGGCCAAAACGTAACCCAAAACTAGCCGCACTCGCACAGAACGCTGCTGCTGCGCCGCACGGTAGTGGTGCTGCCGTTTTCCGGCGGTTGCCGGCTCGCCGGTGCCGCTCCTTGCCACCAATACCTCATTATCTTCTTCTACGCTATTTGGTATTCTTGCAATTCGTTTTGGGGTTTTCCTGGGTTTCTACGAATTAACGATAACCCAAAACCCACGAATTCAAGTTATCCACCATAACGCCTTCGATTACAAAAAAAATTAATTCTCCTATTATAAGGCTTTCTAGGAAAATCAAATAATCAAAATTACATAGAAAAAATCCTACTACAGATTTGATCTAATCCTACACGACTTCCAGCACATGGTTATACTATTACAACCATTCATAATAAAATCAAATCCGGACATGTCCCGGAGTTTAATTAAAATCCATACAAGCATAACCATAATAGTAGGGATTTCTTAACCACCTACAAATAAAACCATGTAATAAATCGAACAAGCACAAAACCCAAAACCAGGCTCTGATACCAATTGAAAGATTATCTGCCTGGGCTTAGGCAGAAACTCACTTTCGTGCTACGCATTCCAGAATCAGAATCTCTGGCCAGGCCTAGACACTAGCACAATCGCTATTCCAACCCTTGCTTGAAATAACATTGCGCAGGATCTTGGTTTGTACTTATTCAATTTATCACGCAACAAATAAATTCTTAATTAAAAATAGAAACATAAGAATTACCTATTGAAGCTTAAACTCAGGTGATTCTCTTGTATGCCTCAAGACTTTGCTTGTATGCTGTGTGGGCAGCAATCTAACGAGCAATTGATCAGCTAATCACCATAACTGGGTCGCCTGGAAAATCCTGCAACCACCTGCCCCTTAGCGCATGAAGATCACGCGCCACCTAGGACCCGAGAGAACTCACGTGCCTCCGAAATTTTGGACAAAATTAGCCGCCCAAAATTGATGAAAAATCCGGCAACCTTGAGCTATAAAATCCAGTTCTATGAGAGAAAATTTTCTCTCTATAGGATTTTCTCTCTCTAAATTTTCTTGTCTTGAAAAATTATGAATTGTATATTGTGTAATAGCTAATCCATTGTCTATATATAGAGTTACAAGAGAGACCCCAAGTTGATTTAGGATTGGTCTTCTTACTGGGTTTCTGTTTCCTTCAATCCTGTTCCTGGACTGATACACATCCAACTGATACAGGGATTCACTTATCACAATCCAGTTCCTGGAATGATTGACAACCAACTGATACAGGGATCCACTTATCATCAATCCAGTTTCTCGTATGATTCACAACCAACTGACACAATGATTAATTAATTACTTAATTAATTAAATCTCCCTTTGTCAATAACCCAATACATAATTAATCGTACCACTAACAGATTAATTAAGGCACTACCATCCTACACCAGAATTGCTTCTGGAACAACTTAATCAATTTATTCTTAATCTCCCCACATCAAAGATATAGTGCTCGTTAATTTATTAATTTACTGATAAATTAATTAATTAACTTCTTTAATTCCGAGACTAGTACCACTCGACCATTTTACTATACCAGACATAAGTCCACCAGCTGGGTTTAGTATAATAAACATAATGAGCTCATCTCGGGAGCACCATCACCCTGGACGCAACTGTTTATGATTTCCTTTCGACAAGCAGCAGCACACCAAGTAACTAAACACGCGCACCCAACCTACCGAGACTATTGGCCACAATTGACCTCACACATTGGCAGATCAAAGTACACCATGTCTAATCCTCATGCCCGCTCGAGTCTAGGGATTAAGAGATAGAATACTAAGAACGATTTGTCTATTAAATCAGTACAAGACAAATAATTCTGAATGGTCAAGTTCAATACGCCCCAGGCATATCTATATGATTAAATCGGTTTAGACAAACCAATTATTCGAATCACATAATAACCTAAACCGACAGTTTGTCCAAAAACTGTTCAATATGCCCCGGGCATATCTATATGATTAAATCGGTTTAGACAAACCAATTATTCGAATCACATAATAACCTAAACCGACAGTTTGTCCAAAAACTGTCTTGGTTACGAACCTCATTTATATATTATGTCTTTTAAGCAATGATGAGATCTACAGTGTCGCACAAGACACCTCATCATCTAACTACATAATATAAATGGACAAATAATGCACAACAAAATATAACCAAAACATTAATTGATATATTAACTGGGAAAATGTACAATACAAGCATAGCTTATGTATTCAACTCTAACAGTTTTAATACCCATGCATGCTAGCATATGGTTATGAAAATGGAATATTTTGAATGCTATACAGATGTAAAGAATGAGATATACATGGCAAAGATACAGAAGCTGATCACTAAATTTAAGTTTATACATAAATGATGAGCCTATGCTTCATAGCAAACCTAGAACAATTAAGGAAACATTAATCACTACTAGAATTTTGGGCTTTTAAAACACTTAAAAATGTTTTAATAGATAATATTTGATTACATTTTATCTATGGCGACACGTACTTTTTGTGTTATCTATTTTAGTATGGCCAAAAGTGTATTGGATTACACGACACATTTTAATATGAACATATACGTTGAAAGTGTGGAATTAGACTAACATATGTAAACACAAGTATATGCCATGATAAATCATCTATTATGAAACAGTTGTTGGCTATATAGTGTTATATATGTTAACATGTTAATACATAATAAAGTATTTGGCTAGAAAACCTATTATGATAATTTTAATTGTTCATACAAATACCATAATATCATAAAATTATGTGTCATTATATTATATAATTAAAAATATATATAAAATTACAATATATTTTATTTATTTGAAAGCTTAATTAAAATATAAATAATAATTTATTAAAATTTAAGGGGGTTACTAGTTACCGCCCCAAAAACTGGGGCGGTAACCTTGTAATTTGACGAAATTACCCTCGGTTTTACTAATTGCCGCCCTAGTTTACCGCCCCAATTTTTATTTACCGCCCCAATCTAATTTACTAATATAACCTTATAATATTATATTAATATAATAAAAATAATAAATTTGCCCTACTCTCCCCGTCACCGGCGACCCACCCTCTCCCCGTCACCCCCCCTTTCCCCCATCGCGCACCTCCCGCCTTCCCCCAAGTTTGCCCTACCGTCCCCCGGCGACCCCTCACTCGAAACCCTCCATCGCGCCCCTCCCACCTTCCCCCAAATCGCCCTGGCGACCCCTCCCTCGAAAACCCTAATGCCCCAAATCGGTTTGCCCTATAGATACTGAACCCTAACATCAGATCACCAGACAATAGACATCAGATCAAGAATATAAAAGAAATCATACAACAGAATAAAAACACACTTAACAAAGGAGATCAGATCAGGATTATATAGACATCAGATCAGCGAATACTTGACATCAGATCAACAGACTATAGACATCAGATCAAGAATATAAAAGAAATCATACAACAGATTAAAAACACACTTAAAAAGGGAGATCAGATCAGGATTATATAGACATCAGATCAACGAATACTTGACATCAAATCAACAGACAATAGATATCAGATCAAGAATATAAAAGAAATCATACAACAGAATAAAAACACTTAACAAGGGAGATCAGATCAGGATTATATAGACATCAGATCAGCGAATACTTGACATCAGATCAACAGACTATAGATATCAGATCAAGAAACTAAATCTGCTTAAATTCACACAGATGTATGTAGACGTTTCTGGACGTGGTTCGAGTTGTTTTTGACGTGGTTCTATTGTTATGAGATTTGGTTCACTGTCTTTGTGAAAAAAAATCAGCTTAAATTCACATGATTAGATGTAGACGTTTCTGGACGTAGTTCTAGTTGTTTTTGACGTGCTGCTAGTGTTATTAGACGTGGTTCAGTGTCTGTGTGAAAAAAAATCAGCTTAAATTCACATGCTTAGATGTAGACGTTTCTGGACGTAGTGCTAGTTGTTTTTAACGTGGTGCTAGTGTTATGAGACGTGGTTCACTGTCTTTGTGGAAAAAAAATCAGCTTAAATTCACATGCCTGGATGTAGACGTTTATGGACGTGGTTCTAGTTGTTCTGAGACGTGGTGGACTGACTTTGTGAAAAAAAAAGTTTAAATTCACACGCATGGATGAGGACGTTTCTGAACGTAGTGCTATTTGTTTTTGACGTGGTTCTAGTTGTATTTGTGAAAAAATCAGTTTAATTTTACATGTATGGATGTAGACATTTTTGGACGTGCTGCTAGTTGTTTCGGACGTGGTGCTAGTGTTAGGAGACGTTGTAGACATGCCTGGATGTAGACGTTGCGACAGTTGATTTTTGGACGTTGCGGCGGTATTATCTGATCTGATGTCTAGTATTATCTGATCTGATGTCTATATAATCATGATCTGATCTCCCTTGTTAAGTGTGTTTAAGTTCTACTGTATGATTTCTTTTATATTCTTGATCTGATATCTACAGTCTGTTGATCTGATGTCTAGTATTATCTGATCTGATGTCTATATATTCATGATCTGATCTCCCTTTTTAATTATGTTTAAGTTCTACTGTATGATTTCTTTTATATTCTTGATTTGATATCTATAGTCTGTTGATCTGATGTCTAGTATTATCTGATCTGATGTCTATATAATCCTGATCTGATCTCCCTTGTTAAATATGTTTTAGTTCTACTGAATGATTTCTTTTATATTCTTGATCTGATATCTATAGTCTGTTGATCTGATGTCTAGTATTCTCTGATCTGATGTCTATATAATCATGATCTGAGACGTGGTGTGCAATCTTTGCAATTAAATAGCTTGAATTCACATGCATGGATGTAGACGTTTCTGGACGTGGTGCTAGTTGTTTTTGACGTGGTTCTTTTGTTCTGAGACGTGGTGTGCTGTTTTTGTGAAAAAAATAGCTTAAATTAACATGCATGGATGTAGACGTTTCTGGACGATGTTCTTGTTGTTCTTGACGTGGTGCTAGTGTTATGAGACGTGGTGGGCTGTCTTTGTAAAAAAATAGCTTAAATTCACATGCATGGATGTAGACGTTTCTGAACGTGGTGCTAGTTGTTTTTGACGTGGTTCTAGTGTTGTGAGACGTGGTGGGCAATCTTTGCGATTAAATAGCTTGAATTCACATGCATGGATGTAGATGTTTCTGGACGTGGTGCTAGTTGTTTTTGACGTGGTTCTTTTGTTCTGAGACGTGATGTGCTGTTTTTGTGAAAAAAATAGCTTAAATTAACATGCATAGATGTAGACGTTTCTAGTATTATCTGATCTGATGTCTATATAATCCTGATCTGATCTCCCTTGTTAAGTGTGTTTTAGTTGTACTGTATGATTTCTTTTATATTCTTGATCTGATATCTATAGTCTGTTGATCTGATGTCTATATAATCATGATCCGATCTCCCTTGTTAAGTTTGCTTTAGTTCTATTGTATGATTTTTTTTATATTCTTGATCTGATGTCTATAGTCTGTTGATCTGAGACGTGGTGGGCTATCTTTGCGATTAAATAGCTTGAATTCACATGCATGGATGTAGACGTTTCTGGACGTGGTGCTAGTTGTTTTTGACGTGGTTCTTTTGCTCTGAGACGTGGTGTGCTATTTTTGTGAAAAAAATAGCTTAAATTAACATGCATGGATGTAGATGTTTCTGGACGATGTTCTTGTTATTCTTGACGTGGTGCTAGTGTTATGAGACGTAGTGGGCTGTCTTTGTAAAAAAATAGCTTAAATTCACATGCATGGATGTAGACGTTTCTGAACGTGGTGCTAGTTGTTTTTGACGTGGTTCTAGTGTTGTGAGACGTGGTGGGCAATCTTTGCAATTAAATAGCTTGAATTCACATGCATGGATGTAGACGTTTCTGGACGTGGTGCTAGTTGTTTTTGACGTGGTTCTTTTGTTCTGAGACGTGGTGTGCTGTTTTTGTGAAAAAAATAGCTTAAATTAACATGCATGGATGTAGACGTTTCTAGTATTATCTGATCTGATGTCTATATAATCCTGATCTGATCTCCCTTGTTAAGTGTGTTTTAGTTCTACTGTATGATTTCTTTTATATTCTTGATCTGATATCTATAGTCTGTTGATCTGATGTCTAGTATTATCTGATCTGATGTCTATATAATCATGATCTGATCTCCCTTTTTAAGTATGTTTAAGTTCTACTGTATGATTTCTTTTAGATTCTTGATCTGATGTCTATAGTCTGTTGATCTGATGTCAAGTATTCGCTGATTTGATGTCAGCCATTGAAACCAATTCTCAGTCCTAAACCAGCCGAACGAAGCCAACAAACTCCAAAACCATCCACACCACTCTGCTGAGACTTCATAAAAACTTTGGCCAAATGAATCCAACAATTGAACCATCCAAATCTACCAAAAGAATCGAACAATTGCATGAAAAAGAACAAGAAGCACAAGTTTCAGATTTTCAACTCATATTTTTCCCAAATTATAAAATATCAGATTTACCAAAGTTTTCTGTTTCCAAAACTTGACCAAATCTTGAATCACGTGCCGGTCACTATTTCGCAGTGAAGGAATTCTGGCCACCGTTCGAAGTCTGACCAACCACCGTTCGAAGCCGGAATCGTTAGGGCACCGGTGGGAGAGTGGGTAGCGCCGGCTAGGGTTTTCGTTGAGGGAGGGGTAACCGATTGGGGGATAACCGATTTAGGGGAGGGGGTTAGGGGCTGGCTAGGGTTTTCGTTGAGGGAGGGGTAACCGATTGGGGGAAACCGATTTAGGGGAGGGGGTGGTGGGGGGGAGGGGGGTTCGGGGTCGCGACCCCCGCCGGTCACTGCTCCGCAGGATAACCGATTTAGGGGAGGGGGGTGGGGGGAGGGGGTTCGGCCGGGGGGGTGGGGGAGTAGGTTCTTTTCTCTAAATTTGTATGCAGGGTATTTTAGGTATTTTAGTATTTATTGATTTAAATATTCATGAAGGTATTTAGTGTATTGTTAAGGGTATAATTGTCCAAACTGGGGCGGTAACTAGTAATAATTAAAATTTAATCTGATACAATTGCAACTTCAGGAAAAATACATTTACAATCTAAGGTTGTTGAAATTCAGGCCTATAATAATCTAAACATAATCATTCTCTTTTAATACTACAGTTTATACCCAATCATTCCCTAAATTTTGAATGTGGGACAGCAGTAAACAGCTTAAAATTCACACTTAATAATGTAATTATATATATTTATTATAATTACACTATACATAGTAATCTATTAATATCTTAAGTTAATATATTAAGAAATAAAATAACACTTTATGTTTCTATATTTATAAAATTTTAATTACACTTCTTAGTGTTTTGATTGAAATTTTATTATAACACTTATTTCTAGTGTTATGATAGCATTTTATTTAATGACACATTAAAATAGTTATAACAACATTACTCTTATAGTGTTTTATTAGATATAAATAAGTTAATATTTGATGTGATTGTAGATATTAATAGATACATTTATAGTTTAGTGTTATTAAATGGGTGTGGTGAAAACTCAAAATTCTAGTAGTGAATGTTTATGCTATTGCTCTGAACACGTCATCATTTTAATGTCCCCGGAAGTGCTGCCATTCTAGCCACAAAGTCATCATACTCTAGCGGCTTTGGATGAACGTATTGTTTGGAATGTAATGCTTCAGGCTTAAAAGAAGAAGCCCGAGTGCTTAATCTTGTAGGTTCAGTAGGACTTGATTCAGTAGGCAGAAAAGCAAGGCCATCTCGAGCTATCTGGCTTGCAAACTTTTGAGGAGAAGGCTGGAGTTGTCTTTCTGATTCAGTGTCAGGAGGTAGTTTTTTTCTGCTGTAATGCAACAAAAGCCTGTCCATTGCTTTTTCCTCTTCATGGTTCATCATGCATTCTCTCTTTTAAGATCTACAAATGTTATCTCAACTCTTCTTCAGCTGGTTGACTTAAGCCATTTAAACCCATATGCTCTGGACCAACAGCAACGGGTGTAACTTAGAAGAACGAAGGCTATTGAATTTTTTTTTTTTTTTTTTTGTATCGTTTCCTTATAGCAGTTTCTTTGTTGATGCAAGTGAAAATTGCTTGAGAAATGGAAGCAATGGAATGCAATGCTTTTTATTGAATCCACGAGTAATGTGTTGCGTGCTTTTATTAATCAGAGACTTGAAGTTTTTACTATACCATATGTGATCTTGCCTAACAATATCTCGCAATGTTACATGAATTCATGTTAGACTGACATCTTATTCTATTTTCTTACATATTTTTCCTTATGAAAGTATTCCAATTAGACCAATGATCTATTTTGCTCCTTATGACTAAGAAAGCTTGATAAAACCCGTAATCTCTGCATTAAATAACAAGCACATAATTGTGCTTGGCAATAAAAGAACTCATTGTGCTTGCATATGTAATAAATTATGCAAGATGAAAAGAGGTCAATCGTGCATCACCTATTTACTTATTGATAGATTACGACAAATTAATTTTAGTTACATGAACATTCACTGTCGCTCCCTGCAGAATAATTAAGTCATTATTTCCATTATATTTCCTTTATGAAAGGTGATTGAGTTGAATTCTTTTGAAAAACTTTGAGCAAAGTGATTGAATATTTCCTTTTCCCTTTTTACTCATATTAATTGTTCTCTTGTATTCATCTCTCTTATTTCCCTGTTTGAACTTATCTTTCTTTTTCACGTTCAAATATATACTTTTTTTTTTTTTTTTGAAAGCCAACTGAATTAAGAATAATGTACATAAACCCTTTTGGGGCTATTTTAAATTGATGCTTCTTAGGATGCTTCTCTACTTAATTAAGATTCAGAACCCATTGTGGTTATTACTGACGCCTCATACATCAGAACATTGAAGCAGCTAAAGTGGCACTAAAAGAAGATCCAAATATCAATCTCGTCGGTGCGCCTTGTCCGCCGGGGCATATGAAACTGTTTTTTTTTTTAAATCCAAATATCTAAAAATTCTTGAATGAGTTGAGTGCTGTCGAACTCACATCCTTTCCTGGAAAAAATAGCTTTCTTTCTTGCATCTTGTGAGAGAATAGAATCATACCTTAGTTAGATTCTCAAAAGCAAGAAACATTCACCAACACTGACAATCACCTTCGTCGAAATCAGCTCTGAGATAGGATAATGGTATCACATAACTTTTCTTGTTTTTTTCTCTAATATAAACATCAAAGTGACCTTTCGGCACATTTGAATCTCCTGAATTTGAAAGAACTTTACTCAAAATCTGCTTTGCATGAGAAATCTTGGCACTCACTCCAACAAAAAAGGCTTCTAAAACACTTGAAAATGTTATAATAAACAAAATTTCATTACATTTTATCTATGGCGATACGAACCTTTTTACGTGGTCTAAGTAGGTGTGATCAAAAGGGTATTGGATAACACGACACTTTTTAATGTGAGCATACATACTGAAAATGTGGAGTTATAATATATATGAACATGCAAGTATCTGTCATGATAAATTATCTATCACGGTATGGATCGTTGGCTTCACACTGTTATATATGTTAACATGTTAATACATACTTTAGTGTTTGGATAGAAAACCTATTATGACAATTTTAAGTATTCATATAAATACCATAATATTATAAAATTATGTGTAATTTTATTATATAATTGAAAACATAAAAATATGTTTAAATAGATAGTATCTTACTTCATTTGTAAGTAAATATACAAATAGTCCTAGGCTGTTGAAATTCTAGCCTATAAGAATCCAAACCCAATCTTTTTCTTTTAATACTACAGTTAACACCCAATCATGCCCTTCGTTTCCGATGTGGGACAACAACAGACGACTTTAAATCACACTTAATAATGTAATTATATATGTATTACAGTTACACTATACATAGTAATCTATTAATATCTTAACTTAATATATTAATAAATAAAATAGCACTTGATTGTGTTTCTATACTTATAAAATTATAATTACACTTGTTATTGTTTTGATTAAAATTTTATTATAACACTTATTTCTAGTGTTATGATAGGATTTGATTTGATGACACATTAAAATAGTTATAACAACACTACTCTTGTAGTGTTTTAGTAGATATAAATAAGTTAATATTTGATGTGATTGTAGATATTAATAGATACATTTATAGTTTAGTGTTATGAAAGGTGTGTAGTGAAAGCCCAAAATTCTTATAGTGCATATTAATATAATAAAATTACACTTAATAATGCCGCTATATGTCAATTTTATTTCAATACACATGTAGTAAGGGTGTGCCGATATGTCAATTTTGCTAGTGGATATATTAACAAATAAAAGAACACTTGAATGTGTCTTTATACCTATAAAATTTTAATTACACTTCTTAGTGTATTGATTTAAATTCTATTATAACACTTATTTCTAGTGTCATGATAAAATTTTATTTGATAACACGTTAAAATAGTTATAACAACATCGCTATTGCAGTGTTTTATTATATATAAATAAAGTTATATTTGATGTGATGGTAGATAGTAATAGATATATCTATAGTTTAGTGTTACGAAAGGGGCGTGGTGAAAGCACAATTTTCTTGTAATGACTGGAATGCCCATCTTGCTTCTTAAACTACTCGAACAGATGTCACTTGCAAATGGTACTTGCAATTTGTAGATAGATTTGATGATTTTCTGGCTTTGGTTATTTGTAGTCCTCCAGAAGACTATACATATATACATAAATTGTGCCCTATGAAATTGAACTTCAACTTGCCTTAAGAATATACATTTGTTTAGTGTACTCTGTTAACATAACGATTATTAACCTGTACTTTGTGGCCTGCAAAATATTGTGATCATGGTGTCTAACTCTAGCTCTAAGCAATAATATGATGAGAATAACATCTTCAGAGACAAGCAATGAAGGAAAATTTGTTGTGATGTTCCATAACAAGTGTGGTAATAATGTCTTGTTCTAAGGGATATAGTGAAACATATATGATATATATCCTGTGAACTGACCAAACATCTCAATCAATGGAAAAAAAAAGTGTAGCATTCTAATACTTCATCAAGATACTTAGATATATATACTTTATAGAGATAATTTAAAGTTTTCACCAGAAAATATAATCAAGAGAATATATTTTTTCATTGTTATTAAGATTATTTTTACCTTGGATAGTTTTAGAACCTGAATGATGGATGAGTAAAAGCACCAAATAGAATGGGGGGTGCACATCATGCATGTTTTTCGTGAGGCAAATAAAGCGGCAGACTGTTTAGTATCGCTGGCATTGAAACTCCCAAAAGGTGTGAGAGATTGGCGGAATCACTCGACGGAGTTCGAAAATGGTTATCGAGGATAAACAATGTGTAGCTAACGCTAGACAGTAGCTACAGAATGATTTAGACCTTTAGCCTCTATTTTTTACTCAAAAAAAAAAAAAACCAAACAAAATTTGCTATCAAATTATTTGTACCATAAAGCCTTAATAAGTCATTTCTCTTTTCACCGGAATAACTTTAAATTGTTGTCGTGCATCTATTGTACAACTAAGTGGATAAACAAGAAAGGGCATCAGGTAACATAAAAATTTTTCATTTTCACATGATATTGTAGGAACTGTTTTTTAAAATGCTACATTAAAGGAAAAGGGAACACAAAAAATTGTTGGTTCTTTTAGACCATTCCAAAGAGAAATATTTCAAATTTTCGTCAATTAAAATGTTTTGTTGACTGCAATATAAAAATGTAGGGACCGAAGAGAAAAATACAATATAAAGGAAAAAAACAAAGAAAGAAAATAAAGACAAATGCAATAAGACAAAAGTCAACCCAAAAAATCTAAAATAAGGAGAGGAAGGAATCGTTATCTGGATTGCTATTCGTAGCTACTCAAAATTGCTATTTGTAGCTCAAATTTCAGTATAAATTGACCAAACTGTCCATTATGTTAAATAAAAAAAAATTTAAAATGAAAAATATTCAAAAAATCTAATTTGCAATGGATCAGCCACTCAAATTAGGCACGGTCACCATGGGCGGACCACCTAAATAACGTGCGGTAACCATTGAAGAAACGCAAAAAAGGGCAAACCCGCCCACGGAATAGTCCACCTTGAACGGGTGGGGAACCATGGGAACAGACGCATGAAGAACGCGTCCGTACCCATGGACAATCGCCTATTTAGGGCGATTGAATCGTGGTGAAACGTACATCGTTTCACCACGGATCAAACGCCCTAAATAGGCGCCTATACCATGGGTCAAACGCCCTAAATAGGCGCCTCCTCCATGGGTTGGACGCGTTCTTGAGGCGTCCGACCCATGGTGGAGGCGCCTATTTAGGGTGAGGCTGCCAAATGCAGCCTTAAATAATCCAATGCGGGGCATTTTCTTCATTCCTTTCTAAAACACAAAGAAAACTCTTTCAACATTTTTCTTCAAACAAACCTTCTATAGAACGCCAGGGCGAATGGACGGTGGAGGAGACGAACCCCAAAGGCGCCATGGAGCTGGAAAAGGGTTATTCGGGAAGGTAATTGATTTTTTGAAGTGTTCCTTATGCAAATTCGTTCAGTTTTTTTGAATGGTTTTCGGATCCGGCTGCAGCCGCTGCCGGATCGCCCATGCGATCCGGCTGCAGCCGCTGGCCAGCGGCCGGATCGCCTGCGCGATCCGCGCAGGATCGCCTGGGCGCTCCTGCGCGGATCGCCTGGGCGATCCAGCCCTGCGCGGATCGCCTGGGCGACCGCGCGCGGATCGCCTGGGCGACCGCGCGCGGATCGCCTGGGCGACCGCGCGCGGATCGCCTGGGCGACCGCGCGCGGATCGCCTGGGCGACCGCGCGCGGATCGCCTGGGCGACCGCGCGCGGATCGCCTGGGCGACCGCGCGCGGATCGCCTGGGCGACCCTGCGCTGGTCGCCTGGGCGACCGCGCGCGGATCGCCTGGGCGACCCTGCGCTGGTCGCCTGGGCGATCCGGCCAGGAGCGCCTGGGCGATCCTGCCCTGCGCGGATCGCCCAGGCGAGCCGCGCGCGGTCGCCTGGGCGATCCTGCGCAGGGCAGTATCGCGCCGGGCAGGATCGCGCCGGCTGTTCGCCGGAACTATTTTGACCGGTGGTTTGACCGGTCAAATTGTAAAATTTTAAATTATAAGTATATTAATTATAATTTATATAATTTTAATTGTTTAAATAATGTATATAATTAAATTTAATTTTATTTGTTGACTTAAATTCGTTAAATGTTTTGTAGATGCTGGGCCAAATAATTCCGCGACAGCGACCCACAGTTTCCAATAGGAAGCGGAGAGCAGGTCGCTTATCCCAGCAGCAACTTGATGAGCCATCTCATTCGAGGGATGCTGATGACATTGGCGGGCCGGATAATGACATTATACTACCCGAGCCCACGCCTGAGATGGAGTATCTTATAGGCGACGACGATGATTATCACATTGGGAGTGGGATGGAGCATCACAGCGACTGTGGAAAATGATTCTTAATAGGCCTCAACAAACCACCCTCTTTATCTGAGACAATTGCACTTGGCACAAGTGCATCATCCAACAACATCCTCAAATGTGCCATCACCCAACCATATGTGATGGCAGACTCATCCCTCAAAAGGGCGAATGCAATATTAAAGTTCATGTTGGTGGGAGTCATACCTATCATCTGAAAGAGCGGCATTTTGTACTTGTTGGTTTTGTAGGTTGAATCAACCACAATCACCCAATGATAGCGCGCAAACAACTGAATTGAAGCTGGATGAGCTATGAATGCATGGGTGATCTCATTTGTGCCAACTTCCTTCTTGATTTTAACATAATACTTCTTCTCCTTGGCCAAACGAACAAATTGTTCACCAATATCCATACCTTGCAGCTCCTCCTCCCTGTCTTGTGCTATTTGATTGTATACAGCCTTGATTACCACATTATCACTGGGGTATTCCGCATCAATCATTGACTTGATGATTTTTGGCTTCACATTTCCCTTGCCCAACCGCTTGGCTAAGGCCCTTGCTCCGTCACTCATGCAGCTGAACTGTCTATGACCCTGTGGATAAACTATGCCAGGATGATTGTGCGTTGACTCATAACCGGGATATGTTCTGATCCACCAACCAAACTTCGGTTCGTTCTTGCAATATAACTTGAAAGGGCACTCACATCCTTTCCGTCTAGTATTTTTCCTTTCTTTGGGGGTAGGCCCCTGCTCAATAGGATCCCTCCATCGTGCACACCGATACGTGTAAGCATTAGCTTTTTGAGTCCGCCCAGCGATAATAAGCTCGAAACGTAATTCATTGGCTACATCTTTACAATGCTGAAATGCTTCTTCGTGAGTCTGAAAATAAATGGGAGACTCAAAATAGCCACTCAAATCAACCGACAGATCGGGTAATTCAACTGGATCCTGCATCATTCGTAAAATAAACATAAGTTCACCTTTATAATTATACAAAATAAAGCTAAATATGAAAAAACATAACAGTACCAATAACAAACAATTAAAAAACGCCTATACTGGGCGTTCAAACCATTGAAAAATCGCTCAGATGGTCGGAAACACCATTGACAGGAACGCAACCAAATGTTGAAAATCCATGGTTTGACCGCCCATTTTGGGCGGTGAAACCATGGTTCGACCACCCATTTTGGGTGCCAGAACCATGGTACAAACGCCTAAAATGGGCGTTTCAACCATGGTTTCCACGCCCAAAATGGGTGGTCGAACCATGGTTCCAGCGCCTGTTCATGGCGTTCAGACCATGGTTCAATCGCCCATTTTGGGCGTGGAAACCATGGTTTGAGCACCCATTTTAGGCGTTTGTACCATGGTTTTGGCACCTATTTTGGGCGTTTGAACCATTGAATGAAGGCGCCTAAAATGTAAGTGCTTACCATAGATATTGTAAACATACAACATTACAAATACATAAACGAAAACGTACCATTTTCTCAAGAATCTTGAACCAATGCGTTTCATCAACGTAGTTCAACGAGCATTGTGAAGGTTTCGCTGATTTTTAGCCGCGGTTTTTGAGTGTTTGGCAATTTAGAAGTTGATAAAAATGTTGTAGTAGATCATACTTTATTCACGTATTCAGGGTGGCCACCCATTTCGGGCGTGGTCACCATGGTCTGGGCGCATAGAATATGCGCCTGGTCCATGGCAGGGGCGCCTTACTTATGCGTCCGTGTCCATGGTGACTCACCCATTTTAGGTGAGTCATACCATGGTGAGTGTTTTCGGGCGTGGTCACCATTGTCTGGGCGCATAGAATAGGCGCCTGGTCCATGGATTGGGCGCATTTCTTATGCGTCCGAGTCCATGGTGACTCACCCATTTTAGGTGAGCTATACCATGGTGAGGGTTTTTTTTTAGGCGTTTCGCCCGTTGTACCGGCGCCTATTTTACGTGGTCCGTCCATGGTGAAGGTGCGTAATTTGCGTGGGTCATCCATTGCTGATTAGCTTTTTACAATATTTTTTATTTTAAATTATTTCTTATTTAAAATAAGGGACATTTGGGTCATTTTATACTAAAATTTGAGCTACAAATAGCAATTATGAGCTACAAATAGCAATACCCAATGGTTATGGTGGTGCCACCGGCAGGAAAAAAATAAAAATAAGAAAAAAAAAAGCAAAAAGGACAAGCAGATTTTTCTTTCTACTGCATCTTCAACCTTGTACAACATTCTTCTTCTTCCTTTCTTTTTATTTTTCTTTTCTTTCTTCCTTCTTTGAGCGGGTAGGAGGAGAAGACAGGAGGCTTTGAGCTCTGATTGAAGCTTGGAAATAACCTATCTCTTCTAGGAACTAGGTAAAGGGTTATGGATTATTCAAATCCAAGAACTTAATTACAAGATGATAACTTGAGTATTATGCTCGGCAGCTAAGGTTCCAACGAGCTCTACACTTTCTTGACTTTCTATTGAGGTAATTTCTTCCTCCATACTTGAAGACATGATTTTGTAAGCTTAGATTTATTAAAAATGTTGTTGAATTGAATTAGGGAAAGTGCGAATTGTAGAGCCTGGGACTTGAATCGTGGAATTGGTTTCTGAATGATTTGGTATGGATTAGGAACTCTTTGCTTGTGGTTTGTATGATGCTACTCTGTTTTAGGGTCCTTGGATTTTGAAATGGATTATTTCTCGGTTGGTGTCTTGAGCGTTTCTATGTTCTTGAGATTTGTTGAATTTTTAGTTGAACGATGATTTAATTGAATTTTGGATTATAATGGTTAATCTGAGTTGATAGCTTAGAAATGTTTCTTGTAAATTAACCCATATTATAAATCAATTGTATTTTGTAAGTCATATTATATGGGAATTATTTCTGAGCAAACATAAAAGTTGTTTATTTTGAGTCAGGAACTATGCCATAGTAGTATGTTATTCATACCGAACAAGTTATTTTTGTCAAACTATCTGTAACTCAATTGAATTTTTTTTTATAGATGTGACCATTTTAGATAGTAGAGACCTGAAATTCAGTAGTACTATAATTTATTTAAATGAAATGATTTATGCAATAGAATTAATGATAATATTCGAAGAATGGGTGTTATATGTGTTTTAATTAGTGGATTGGCTGATGGTTAATCGGTTGGATAACGTAGAGACTTGTTAAGGTTGTTGAAGTTTGAGAATGGGTAAAGAGAAGGTTCACATCAACATTGTGGTTATTGGACATGTGGACTCCGGCAAGTCGACCACCACTGGTCACTTGATCTACAAGTTGGGTGGTATCGACAAGCGTGTGATCGAAAGGTTCGAGAAGGAAGCTGCTGAGATGAACAAGAGGTCATTCAAGTATGCTTGGGTGCTTGACAAGCTCAAGGCTGAACGCGAGCGTGGTATCACCATTGATATTGCCTTGTGGAAATTCGAGACCACCAAGTACTACTGCACAGTGATTGATGCTCCTGGACATCGTGACTTTATCAAGAACATGATTACTGGTACCTCACAGGCCGATTGTGCTGTCCTCATTATTGACTCAACTACTGGTGGTTTTGAGGCTGGTATTTCAAAGGATGGTCAGACTCGCGAGCATGCTTTGCTTGCATTCACCCTTGGTGTCAGGCAAATGATTTGCTGCTGTAACAAGATGGATGCTACCACTCCTAAATACTCCAAGGCTAGGTATGATGAAATTGTCAAGGAAGTCTCCTCATACCTCAAGAAGGTTGGTTACAACCCTGACAAGATCAACTTCGTCCCAATCTCCGGTTTCGAAGGAGACAACATGATTGATAGGTCCACAAACCTTGACTGGTACAAGGGCCCAACCCTTCTTGAGGCACTTGACCAAATCCAGGAGCCCAAGAGACCCTCAGACAAGCCACTCAGGCTCCCACTCCAGGATGTCTACAAGATTGGTGGTATTGGAACTGTACCGGTTGGTCGTGTTGAAACTGGTGTTCTGAAGCCTGGTATGGTTGTCACTTTTGGTCCAACGGGATTGACAACTGAAGTTAAGTCTGTTGAGATGCACCATGAGGCTCTTCAAGAAGCACTTCCAGGTGACAATGTTGGGTTCAATGTTAAGAATGTTGCTGTGAAGGATCTGAAGCGTGGTTTTGTTGCTTCAAACTCAAAGGACGATCCTGCAAAGGAAGCTGCCAGCTTTACCTCTCAGGTGATCATCATGAACCACCCTGGGCAGATTGGAAATGGATATGCCCCAGTGCTTGATTGCCACACCTCTCACATTGCTGTCAAGTTTGCTGAGCTGTTGACCAAGATCGACAGACGATCTGGTAAGGAGCTTGAGAAGGAGCCCAAGTTCTTGAAGAATGGTGATTCTGGTATGGTCAAGATGATCCCAACAAAGCCCATGGTTGTGGAGACTTTCTCAGAGTATCCTCCACTTGGTCGTTTTGCGGTGAGGGACATGCGTCAAACTGTTGCTGTTGGTGTGATCAAGAGTGTTGACAAGAAGGACCCAACTGGTGCCAAGGTGACCAAGGCAGCAGCCAAGAAAGGGGCTAAGTGAAATGAAATGTTGTATTTATGTTGTTGAGACCTAGTTCCTTCTAAACTTATTTGCCTGAGTCATGTTTTCATTTTTTTTATAAAAGAATTAACAATTATCTTTTATTGATGTTTCTTCACGTCTTGTATAAATTTAATAAACAAATACAGTTGAAACCGATATCCTGTGCAATGGAGATGCCTCTATATCTTTAGTTGTGAATATTTAAGAGAGGAGGTGAATCAATTTTTTACTTTAGTTATCGAATATTTAGTGATAAAATGCTGCTTTATATCATACCTTCACTCTAAGGGAAGTAGATTTTAAATTTTTGAGGGTAAATTGTAGTGGAATGGAGGGCAAAAAATTCTGATCGTTTAGGGGCGGACGTCCTCCTTGCCATACTATAGGTTCACCCCTGCTTCACTGGTATGTTTGTATGCTTTACCTTAAATAGTTCAGAAGAAGTGAATGATGCACCAAACAGAAATTTGTTGTCAAATTATCTGCAGCATAAAGCCATAATTCCATTCTCACGGTAATACCTTTAAATTGTTGGCCTGCATCGATCTGTTGTACGGCCCAAGCGGATAAACAAGAAATGTAATCAGGTAATATAAAAGTTTCCCATTTTCACATTATACCTTAGGAATTGTTTATAAAGATTCTGTTTTCCACAATGGTTGATACATTAAAGGGAAATGGAACAGAAAAGATTGTTATTTCTTTAAACCATTCCCAAGACAAATATTTTGAATTTTCGTCAATAAAACTTAATACTAATCATCTTTGCTCTATTCCTTTTCCAATTAAAATGTTTTGTTGACTGCAATGTAACACAAACACAAGTAATCAAGGTAAAATTATGTTGTGAAATTTTCCCAAGGACAACAAATGAAATCGAAATTCTAACCAAAAGCTTCAACTTTCAACTGGTTATCATTAAACTCTGCATTAGTTAGAACAACAGAAATCTGCTTGTTTTCTCAACATAATTAAGGTACAAAATTTTGTTTCTTATTCTGCGGGTGGGTTTCGGTCGTTTTTAAACGGGAGGTGGGATCTTTATGCCGACATCACTGTCGTAAGTTCAACCTCAACTATAATAACAATTAATTTTCATATCTATTACATAAAAATGTTCGCTTTCTGGAAAAAAAAAAAATTGCTTTCTTCATAAACTTCATACATTTTAGAGTTTAAAAGTATAAATAATTGTAAGAGTTCAGAAATTACCTTTTTTCGTTGAACAATTTTATTTCTCGACGGGAAAGTTTCAATCTTTCCTTTTTTCCGGTTGGCGCTTTCTTTGTCCCTCCCGTAAGGGTAATTTATATAGTGGTCCTATAGGATCACCATGCAATTTTACTCCTACCACTATAGCGCTACAGTAGCGCGCTACAGTACGCGCGTTACAGTACGCGCTACAGTAACGCGCACGCTACAGTAACGCGCTACAGTACCTTCCTTTTTTTTGTTATTTTTTACTATTTTTTTATTTTATTTTTTTGTCTTCCTCCTTGAGTATTTTTTCCGTCCATTTTTTTTTCTAAACAATTCAGTATTTGCTCCTGAATTGTTTTATTTTATAATTTGCTCCTGAATTGTTTGATTTTGATAAACAACAAGAATCTGTGATATCTATGTTGGAAAATAAGTCATGATGTGATATTAGTTATGCATTGATCTGATATTACGTTTGTATTGATCTGATATTAGTTCTATGTTAATATGATATGTTTTCAGTATATTGGTTTTGGACGTGGTGCTACTTGTTCTGGACGTGGTGCTAGTTGTTTTTGACGTGGTGCTAGTTGTTCTGAGACGTGGTGAGTTGTCTTTGTGAAAAAAATAGCTTAAATCACATGCATGGATATAGACGTTTCTGGACATGGTGCTAGTTGTTTTGGACGTATCGAGACGTGGTAGACTATGTTCTGTGAAAAATTCAGCTAAAATTCACATGTTTAGATGTATACATGGTGTGCTAGTTGTTTTGGACGTGTTTCTAGTTGTTCTGAAACGTGGTGGGTTGTTTTTGTGAAAAAAAATAGCTTAAATTCACATGCAAGGATGTAGACGTTTCTGGACGTGGTGCTAGTTGTTTTGGACGTATCGAGACGTGGTAGACTATGTTCTATGAAAAATTCAGCTAAAATTCAGCAGATATAAGACATCAGATCACAACATGAACACATCAGATCAGCATATGGCATACATCAGATCACGAAAACACAGAGATCAGATCAACTGAATACACACATCAGATCAAGGAAAAACACACATTAGATCAACTTAATTCACACATCAAATCAAGGAAAAACACACATCAGATCAACAAAAAATTGACATCAGATCACTATTTTCATAACAAAATCATTTCATAACTTAAATTCACACACATGGATGTAGACGTTTCTGGACGTGGTTCTAGTTGTTTTTGACGTGGTTCTAGTGTTTTGAGACGTTGTTCTATTTGTCCTGAGACGTGGTGGACTGTCTTTGTGAAAAAAAACAGTTTAAATTCACATGAATGGATGTAGACGTTTTTGGACGTGGTTATAGTTGTTCTGAGACGAGTTGAGATGTTTTGTGAAAAAATAAGTTTAAATTCACATGTCTTAATGTAGACGTTTTTGGACGTGGTTCTAGTGTTTTGAGACGTTGTTCTATTTTTTCTGAGACGTGGAAGACTGTCTTTGTGAAAAAAAATAGTTTAAATTCACATGAATGGATGTAGACGTTTTTGGACATGGTTATAGTTGTTCTGAGACGAGTTGAGATGTTTTGTGAAAAAATAAGTTTAAATTCGCATGTCTTAATGTAGACGTTTTTGGACGTGGTTCTAGTGTTTTGAGACGTTGTTCTATTTGTTCTGAGACGTGGTAGACTGTCTTTGTGAAAAAAAAAATAGTTTAAATTCACATGAATGGATGTAGACGTTTTTGGACGTGGTTATAGTTGTTCTGAGAAGAGTTGAGATGTTTTGTGAAAAAATAAGTTTAAATTCACATGTCTTAATGTAGACGTTTTTGGACGTGGTTCTAGTGTTTTGAGACGTTGTTCTATTTGTTCTGAGACGTGGTAGACTGTCTTTGTGAAAAAAAAACATTTTAAATTCACATGAATGGATGTAGACGTTTTTGGACGTGGTTCTAGTTTTTCTGAGACGAGTTGAGATGTTTTGTGAAAAAATAAGTTTCAATTCACATGTCTTAATGTAGACGTTTTTAGACGTGGTTCTAGTGTTTGAGACGTTGTTCTATTTGTTCTGAGACGTGATAGACTGTCTTTGTGAAAAAAAACAGTTTAAATTCACATGAATGGATGTAGACGTTTTTGGACGTGGTTATAGTTGTTCTGAGACGAGTTGAGATGTTTTGTGAAAAAATAAGTTTAAATTCACATGTCTTAATATAGACGTTTTTGGACGTGGTTCTAGTGTTTTGAGACGTTGTTCTATTTGTTCTGAGACGTGGTAGACTATAGTATGATTTCTACTGTATGATTTCTTTTTTATTCTTGATCTGATATCTATAGTCTGTTAATCTGATGTCTAGTATTCTCTGATCTGATGTCTTTATAATCCTGATCTGATCTCCTTTGTTATGAATGTTTTATTTCTAGTGTATGATTTCTTTTATATTCTTGATCTGATATCTATAGTCTGTTGATCTGATGTCAAGTATTCGCTGATCTGATGTCTATATAATCCTGATCTGATCTAACTTGTTAAGTATTTTTTTTAAAAAAAGTATTTTTTTTAAAAAAAATATTTTTTTTTAAAAATGCTGTGCGTAAAAAAAAAAAAAAAAACTGTAGCACGTTACTGTAGCGCGCAACTATAGCGCGTACTGAGCGCGCTACAGTAGATAGGAGTAAAATTCATCCTACTCCTATAGCCCCACCGTAAACGAACTCTCCGGTAAGCGGTCTCTCTCTAGTCAATGAGGTTCCGAAATCGCTATTTCTTCTCTATAAGGTTTTTTTTTTTTTTTTTTTTTCTTGGGATTTAGTAGAGTGTTTTTTGATGGTGATCACCCGATTCCTATTGGGAAGGTTTTTGGGAATTTTGGTAACTACTTTATCGTCCGATGCAAGTGATTACACGCGTGGGGCGATTTTTTTTTACTTATTTCTATTTTTTATTTTATACAGTTATGAATTATAATAGAAACCAATAATTAGAATCAGGTATGCGTAGTTTTTCGACTGTTTCCGCTGTTTTTCTTTAAAAAAAAAAACACACACACAATTTATAAATTACCCTAATAAGACTTTATTTATAGACATTACAGAGGGTGGGGGTTAAGAAAACACGAAAAGAAAAAAATTATATTTCAAGCAATAATTCAAAAGAAAATAAGAATCCGATAGGTTAGATCTTCTCCAGCGCCTATGATCTCCACGGTTTTTATTTTGTTTTCTTGATATAACCCTAAGTTTTCTAAATTCTTATTTCAAGAATCTCAAGATTAAAATATTGTTAACAGTTGTTGAATTTTATTTGAGCAGGAAAATAACGAAATCAACTAATTGCAAGGTACACATAATGTCTTGTTTAGTTCTATCGATCGAACACTAATAAATTAAAAGGTGACAAAACTCATGTATCAATTAATAATGTAATACATTGACATGGTATTCAACAATCGGATCACCTGTGACACCATCAAACGTGTAAGTCTCCGCGGTGGCGGATCCCCTCGCCAGTCGGAAAATACCCGAACCACCAACAACCGCCAATTCTTTGTACTGCCGAAAAATCGGGTTGCACCCCAAAACACTCAGGCTGCTCCCTTTGTACTTGCCGTCGGTGAAAACAAAGTTAAGGGTCGTAAGAAGACGTTCCTCCTGCATCGAGGCGGAAGCGTAGGTCCCCTGAGCAAAACCGGCGACCTTCGAACCGGGTTCTGGTCCTACTGTTAATTTGTTATCCACCACCATGACCAAACCGAAGAGTGTCCCTAAACCGGAGGTGATATTGGCCTTGGCGATCGGCACCGCCGTGGGATTTTTGCTGTAGATGTTCTCGTGGCTATAGAAATGGAGCTTTGTAAACTTGTGTTTTGCATTAGGAAGCTTTGATCTGAACCATTTTTCAACGGATCCCGGACTTTGATTCTCCGACGGTATGCCATGACCCAATGGTGCTGCCATGGTTGCTGTTGCCATAACCACCATTACCAATCTCATCATCATCGTCATCACCATGCTTGATTTCATCTTCAAGAACACTCTTCTCTTCATTTCTTGAAATACGCTGAGAACATATTTCAAAATCTGGGGACCAGAAGAATGAGATGGAGATGGAGAGATTTAGTTGACCAACGGAATAATTTCGTGTTAATCACTGCAGTCGGTTCACCTTAATCACCTAATATGTATTATTATATATATTGATTGATTGATAGAGAACATCAAGAAAAAAATAATACTAATAAAGTTTATATTTTATATTATTTTATATAAAAAGTATACATTTGGAGGGAAAATATGCATGGGTGACTTTACACTAATAAAGATTTATATTTTATATTATTTTATATAATAAGCCAAATTTTAAGATTTCTTTCATTTCAGAATATTACTTTACTTTTGGAGGTCTATGTTATTGAGTTTTTTTTTTTAATTACATTCACCCACATATGGTTTGATTTAATATCAATGATACTCTTTCAGATTTTAAAAATTACGTTTGTCTTTCTTAATTATTTAAATTTATAACAACTAACTCCTGATCAACAGAAAAAATTAACAAAAATACTGACACAAGTATTGTTATTAAGGTAAAACTAATATTATTTTATAACATCATTTTAGCTGAAAATCATCAAATTTTTTTTCTTTTTTTATGTTTGACTTTAGTCAATGGAGCAAATATAATTATTAAGAATCTCAAGGGGCGATTGGTAATTTTACAAAATTATAGGGAGATAAATGTAATTTAACCTTTTTTAAAAAATCAAATTTACCCTTAAGAATTGATAGTTATTAAAGGGCGAGAAAAATAAATACTTGAATAGTAAACTAATAGTAAAAACTATCAAACAATGAAATATGGTGAAAAATAAACTAACCGTATTAAATTTATATACTATTGAATACAGATAATTTAATCTTATAAAATATATTATTAAAAAATTTTAAAAAAAATTGAAAATATGTTACTCCATTTGTTTCACAATATAAGTAGTTTTTTCTTTTTGATAGAGATATCAAAATTTAAATTATTTGTTTAGTTTCAGAAGAAGAAATAATTAGAAAAGAAGGTTAGAGTTTGGTGGTTATCACTTTTTGCGAGAAATAGGAAAATATATATAGATTGGAGAGAATAAATAGTTATTTTTATATATTTATCCCGAATTTCGCCCTTTTTATTGGGAGCATGCCAAATCTTTTTATTAAAAAATTTTAAGAGTTCTATCTAATGGTTGTCACTCTCCACTTAAATCTATTAAGTTTTGAATTCAAATTATAAAGAGTTGTGTGATCTTATATTACCAAAATAATTAATTAAGGGTATAAAAGAAATTTAAATTTAAATTTATAAAAATATATATGGAATGATTGTTTTTTTAATATACGTGTAAAATTAAAAAAAAAGATTTATATTATGAAGGGGAGGATTAGTAATAACATAAAGAGATACCATCAAATATGTTCCAGATTTAATTAAAAAAAAGTTATTATTATTATAATTTGAAATGCAGAATAAAATACATATACAAAATTTGAAATATTTTTATTCCCAAAGGAGACTATACATACTCCGAGACGCAGTGGGAGCCGGCAGTCCTTACGTGGTGTGGTGTGCACATGGCCCATCGTGAAAGGAAGTAAAATATTTTGTAAGTCGGCACAAATATTTATGGACTTGTCTTCTCCGGGGGGCAAAACCTGAGGGCACACCGCCCACGCTTTTTGTTGGTTTAGAGCATCTCCCATCCTCCTCTATTTTTTTTTTTGGTGGGAGTTGCAAATTTGGAGTTTTGGAAGGATGACAGTGACCCCAAATTTGGGAAGATGTATATATTATTATTTTTCTATTATTTTTTTAGTATTATTATTATGTTTTAAATATAATATTATTTATATAATTATTTTATTGCTTTTATAATTTTAAAAATTTATAATTTCTAATTAAATAAAATATTTAATATTTAATAAAATAATTTTAAAGATTATTTTGAAAATATTTAAAGTTTATTTATTTAATAATTAATTAATAAAATTATTATAAAATATAATGTAAAAATTAAAATAATAATAATAATATTAGACACATGTGCGAAATACGTTAAAAATACACAAATTACTTGAATGCGATAAAAATTATACATACATATATAATACTAAAGTTGACTCGAAATAGTCTAAATAAATACACATAAAATACATAATTAAGTAAAATAATTAATAGTCTCCAAGATCATCATTATCTTTATCATTCTTGGGAAAATTTTGGCTAAATTGATTGTTTGTTGGTTGAGAGCGTAGTCGTTGTTGTGCTTCTTGAATGATCCGTACTTCTTGTATGATTCGTGCTCTCTGACCCTCAATATAAGTAACTTAAAAATAATATATAATTTTATATGTGGATAAAAAAGAGAATTAAATATTTCAAGGTAAAAATATAATTTGTCAAAATAATGTTGAATGGTTTTGTAAATTTATTATATGAAAAGAATAAAAAATTATAAAAAAAGGTAAAACGCCTAAAATAGGCAGTATGAGTTGGAGTGCAAGTACTGTAGCAATACCCCTAAAATCATTTTGGGCTGTTCAGACGCCTAAAAATAGGCGGTATGGGTTGGAGATTGTCTTATAGAGAATAACCCTTTAAGTATAAGCGAAAGCAATAGTTTAAATTAAAGATCCCTTCGGGTTTAAGAGATGAGGTTTATGGGTGATGAACAAAATAAGTTGGAATGAAAGAGAAAAGATTTTCTTGAACAAAGAGAGGTTTACTACTTTATAGTAAAGAGAACTCTCAAATTTACAAGCATTTGACTAAAGGTTTCTCACAACTCTTTACAACTTCTCTACAACACTCTTGGTTGCTTAACTTGTTTTCACTTGAGGATGAGGGCTATTTATAGTCTCTCAAAGAAAGTTCTAGATACGGAATATTCCTAGACCACTATAGCATATTCTAGAGTATTCTATATACAAGTGAGAATGTGGAATTCTCTACTAGGTTCTAGAGAGTTCCACAAGGTTCTACTTGGTTCCACATGATTCTAGAATGTTCTACTACATTCTAGGCTAATCTGTTACCTTCTTAATACATCTAGAACATTCCGGTCCATTCCGGTCCCGTCCAGTCCCTTTTGATAGTTTCTGGATCATTCCATACCTTCTAAAAGATTATCTGTCCGGGCCTAACCAAAAACTCACTTTCGTGCAATGCATTCCAGAATCGGAATCTCTGGCCAGGCCTAGACGCTAGCACAATCGCTATCCAACCCTTGCTTGAAACAACATTGCGCAGGATCTTGGTATGTACTTATTCGATTTATCACGCAACAAATAAATTCTTAATTAAAAGCGGAAACATAAGAATTACCTATTGAAGCGTATACTCAGGAAATCGCTTGTATGTTTCATGACTTTGATTGCACGTTGTGTGGGCAACGATCTAGCAACCAATTGATCAGCTAATCACCACAACTGGGTCGCCTGAAAAATTCTGCAACCACCTGCCCTTAGCGAGTGAATCACACGCGCCGCCTAGGACCAGAGAGAGAAGCTTCATGCGCCGCCAAAATTCTCACGCGTCACCGATCTGTGGAACAGAATCGGCCAGCAAAAAACTGGAGAAAAATTGGCAGCAATAAGCCTATGAAATCTGATTTTCAGAGTGAGAAAAATTTCTCTCTCTAGGATTTTCTCTCTAGTTTTCTTGTCTTGAAAACTATTGAATTGTATTATGTGTAATAGCTAATCCCTTGTCTATATATAGAGGTACAAGAGAGACCCCAAGTTGGTTTAGAATTGGTCTTCCTAATGGGTTTAGGTAATTAGTTTCCAAATCCAATTATGTAATAATTTAATAGGATAAACTAAATCCAAATTAGATTTCTCAATCTCTAGGATTTCCTAATTCTAATTGAAACTTAAGACTTAATTAATTAATTAAATAATTTCACTTTGTTAATTACTCAATTAACCCTTAGAAATAATTGATCAATTAATTAATTCTACCTATTCAATTAACCCATTACAAAATTAATCGTACCACTAACGAATTAATTTTTGGCACTACCATCCTATACCAGAATTGCTTCCAGAACAACTTAATTAATTTATTCATAATCTCCCCACATCAAAGATATATTGCAAGTTAATTTATTAATTTACTGATTAATTAATTAATTAACTTCTTTAATTCTGAGACTAGTACCACTCGACTTTTTTACTATACCGGACATAAGTCCACCAGCTGGGTTTAGTATAATAAACATAACGAGCTCATCTCGGGAGCACATCACCCCGGACGCACCGGTACATGGTTTCCGTTCGACAAACAGCAGCACACTAAGCAACTAAACACGTGCACCCAACCTACCGAGACTATTGGCCACAATTGACCTCACCCATTGGCAGATCAAAGTACACTATGTCTAATCTTCATGCCCGCTCAAGTCTAGGGATTAAGAGATAAAATACTAAGAACGATTTGTCTATTAAATCAGTACAAGACAAATTATTCTAAATGGTCAAGTGCAATACGCCCCGGGCATATCTATATGATTCAATCAGTTTAGACAAACCAATTATCCGAATCACATAATAACCTAAACCGATAGTTTGTCCAAAGCTGTCTCGGTTACGAACCTCATTTATATATTATGTCTTTTAACCAATGATGAGATCTACTGTGTCACACAAGACACCTCATCATCTAACTACATAATATAAATGGACAAATAATGCACAATAAAATATAACCAAAACATTAATCAATATATTAACTGGGAAAATGTAGAATACAAGTATAGTTTATGTATTCAACTCCAACAATCTCTCACTAATACTTAAGCTGTGCTTTAAGTATGCATCTACATTCAACTCCTATACACTATGCTATTATATATCTAGAAAACTGTTATGGCTTCCCTAAGTATCTGATTCTCATGCCCTCCACGTGAGCCTCAAAGACCTTTGAAGTCAATGTCTTCGTGAACGGATCTGCAAGGTTATTCTCTTATGTTATCTTAGCCACGACCACGTCTTCCCTCTTTACGATATGTCGTATCAGGTGGTATTTGCGCTGTATATGTTTACTCGCCTTATGAGCTCATGGTTCCTTCGAGTTTGCTACTGCACCGTTGTTATCAAAATACACCTGATAGACTTCTGCAAACTAGGAATCACATCTAAGTCCACTAGGAAGTTCTTAAGCCATACTGCTTCTTTCGCTGCCTATGATGCGGCAACTTATTCAACCTCCATGGTAGAGTCCGCCACGTATTTCTGCTTGACACTCCGCCAAACTATGGCTCCACCTCCTAGAGTAAACACATACCCTGAGGTAGACTTGCTCTTGTCTCTGTCGCTTTGGAAATCTGAATCTGTGTAACATCGGGGTACCAGCTCAGGCGCCTGATAGACCAACACTTGGTCTCTCGTTCTACGCAAATACTTGAGAATGCATTTTACTGCCTCCCAATGAGTTTTCCCGGGGTTACTCTAATATCTGCTTACAATGCCAACGACATAATAGATATCGGACCTCGTACACAACATGGCATACATGAGACTTTCTACTGCCGAAGCATAAGGAACCGTCTTCATGGCCTCTATCTCCTCAACAGTCTTGGGAGACTGTTATTTAGACAGATGCACTCCGTGTCTGAAAGGTAGAAAACCTTTCTTGGAGTTCTGCATGTTAAAATGGGCCAGCATCGTATGGCAGGCGGCAGCGATTGTCGAGTTCTGGCGATCGACTGTAGGACATCTTTCAACAGCGATCGAGCGGGTCAGATTGTGTTGCTGATCAACTGGTTCTGTAGTTCGTTGCCCACACAACGTCAGGATCTGTCTAAGAGTCATACAAGCGATTACTTAAGGGACACGCTTCAAAAGGTCGATTTCTATCTTTCCGCATTTATTAATTATCGTAATATTGTTGCATGATAAATTCGAATAAACTGAAACTAAGATCCAATGCTCATGTGGAATTTCAAAAGGGTTTGAATCATATTACACGAGCGTTCGGGTTGGTTGAGAATCTCCAATTCTGGAATGCAATGCACGAAAGTGAGATTTTTTACCGGGAGATAATTCCTTCAAACACCCCTCTTTAAACTTGGTTTAGTGACTCCAAGCATCATCCTTAATCTTGCAAAGTTTTCCCGGGCGAGCTACTGGAGCAAACACCTCTTCATAATCTATACCACGTTTCTGCTTGTAGCCTTTGGCAACAAGTTTTGGGCACTTTATATCCTAGGACTAGTAGTACAGCCCCCATTATACATCTAGCCCATTTTTTTAAAAAAAAACTGGGCTTTTAGTCAACAAACCTGATAAAATCGGGTCTTTTTTACAAAAAAAGGCACAAAAAAGGCGGGCTAGGCGCATTAGATGCACATTTGATGCGCCTGGCCCCCAGCAGTTGAAAAGGAAGGCCTCACACGCCTTCCTTTTGATATTGCACAACACATTCACTCACTCTCTCTCATATACCCTTCATTTTCTCTCTTCCTCTCTCTTTCATTCCTCTCTCCTATTTATTTCCAATATCCCTCATTTTCTTCTCTCTCTCTCTTTGTCTCTCTCTCTCTCATTCCTTCAAGATTTTGATGTCAAATCCAAGATGTAAAATGGCATTTTACATCAATACATCAATTTTGTTTGATGTAAAATGTCATTTTACATCAATTTTATGCGATGTAAACCGTCATTTTACATCAATTTTGCGCAATGTAAAATGTCATTTTACATCAATTTTGTTTGATGTAAAATTTTACATCAATTTTGTGCAATGTAAAATTTTACATCAATTTTGCGCAATGTAAAATGTCATTTTACATCAATCTTGCTTGATGTAAAATGTCATTTTACATAAACTTTTTATGTAAAATGATATTTTACATCAATTTTTTGTTTTGATTTAAAATGTCATTGTGATGAATTTTGATGTTAAATCTCATTTTTTTATGTCATTTTGATTAATTTTATGTAGTCCGATGGTCCATCAAATGTTGGTTTTACATTAAGGGATGCATGTATATAACGAACTCGAAACTGCAAAAAGGAGATTTATTGATGACAGTGATTCGAATGTTTTACATAAAAAACACATTTTACATCACGATTTTTCCTCTACGAATTCTGACAAGAGTAGTACATTGCGGCTCATTCACAGAAGAGCCGGAGTCATCTCTCACCAAGCTGAAGCATTTGGACACCAACAAACAGCAGTTTACATCTGTACGAGCATTTTACACATTCGAACAAAATTTTACATCAGTGCCAGCATTTTACATCAACAAACAACATTTTACATCAGTGCCAGCATTTTACCTCAACAATCAGCATTTTATATCAGTACTAGCATTTTAAATCAACAAACAGCAATTTACATATGTATGACCATTTTGCATAAGAAAAACATTATTTGACATCAGTACGAGCATTTGACATAAAAAAAATATTTTACATAAGTACAGGCATTTTACACCAATAAACAGTATTTTACATCAGTATAAGCATTTTACACCAACAAACCGCATTTGACATCAGTACGAGCATTTTACACCAGCAAACCACATTTTACATCAGTACGAGCATTTTACACCAACAATCAGCATTTTACATCATTACCGGCATTTTACATCAACAACTAGCAATTGATATCAGTACGACCATTTTGCATAAAAAAAAAATCATTTGACATCAACAAATAGCATTTTACATCAACAAGCATCAATTTACATCAGTATGACCATTTTGCATAAAAAAATCATTTTACATAAAAAATATATTATTTTACATCACTACGAGCATTTTACACCAATAAACAGCATTTTACATCAGTACGAGCATTTTACACCAACAACAAAAACATACGATTTTACATAAAAAATAACAAAAATATACGATTTTACATTAAAAAAACCGCATTTTACACCAATAAACTGCATTTTACACCAACAAACAACATTTTCAATCAGTATGAGCGTTTTACACCAACAACAAAAACATACGATTTTACATAAAAAATGACAAAAATATACAATTTTACTCTAACAAACTGCATTTTACATCAATAAACCGCATTTCACACCAACCAACAGCATTTTACATCAGTATGAGCATTTTACATCAACAATAAAAACATACGATTTTACATAAAAAACAGCAAAAACATACAATTTTACACCAACTAACAGTATTTTACATAAGTACGAGCATTTTACATCAGTACGAGCATTTTACATTTACAATAAAAACATACGATTTTAAACAAAAAATAGCAAAAACATACGATTTTACATAAAAAACAGCAAAAATATACGATTTTACATAAAAAAAAAAACATACATTTTTGCCCAAACCCTAGTTTTCCTTTCATCTTCGTGAGCTATAAACACAACCAAACGAATCCTCTACCTCAGATCTATAAAATTCTAGTTTCCCTTTCATCTTCGTAGCTGATTTGTGATTCTTCTAAAACCAAGAAAGGACGAAAATAGTGGAAAAAAAATCTACCTGGAATGGCCGGAATCGGCGGCGAGAGAAAAGAGAAAAGAGAGGTGGCTGAAGAAGAATATTTGGGGAGAGAGAAAAGAGAGAGCCGTTGGAGAGAGAAAGAGATTTAGGGTTTGGGTATATATAAGAGGAGAGAGAGGGCGCATGTTTACACATGAGTAGGCAGCTCCCTTTTTTTTTCCTTTTATTTTGTTCTTTTTTTTTTTGCTAGGTGTACCCAATTTTCAAATACTCCTATCCCTATTATATGAGATCTGACAAGTCTTGCTTTGTACTTCTCATCTTCTCATTTGGGATTCTTTTTCTCCTTAAATACCCATTTGACTCCAATCGCTTTGTGACCTTTTGGAAGAGTAGCTAACTCCCAAGTTTGGTTCTTTTCTATGGATTTTATTTCCTCATCCATAGCTTGTCTCCACTATTTTTTCTGCACCGCTTATTCATAACTAAGAGTTTCACAATCAGCAAAGAGACAAAAGAGAGTTAGTGCCTCAATACGCTCTGTTTCTTCATATATGTCTTATAGACTCTTTGTTCTTTATGTATCATTCTCCTCTTCTTCATATTCAGTTACTATTGGGAGAAAGTCATATCTTTCATTTTCTTCAGTATTCCAATCCCAAGTTCCTTCTTCATCGAACTCCACATCTTTACTTACGACAATCTTGTTTGTGTTGGTTTTGAATACTAAATTTTTACTTGTATTAAACTATTTCCCAGCTTATATATATCGATTAAATTTTTTAGTTAAATTATTTATATGTTTTACATATGTCGTCCATTTATATTATGTTATTAGCTGATGAGGTGTCTGGTGTGACACAGTAGATCTCATCATTGGTTAAAAGACATAATATATAAATAAGGTTTGTAACTGAGACAGTTTTGAACACACTGTCAGTTTATCTTATTATGTGATTTAGAAATTGGTTTGTCTAAACTAATTGAATAATATTGATATGCCTGGGGCATATTGAACTTGACCATTTAGGACGAATTGCCTTGTACTGATTTAATAGACTATTCGATCCTAGTATTCTATCTCTAAATTCCTATACTTGAGCAAGCATGAAGATTAGACATAGTATACTTTGATTTGCCAAAGATTGAGTTCACTTGGGGCCAATAGTCTCGGTAGGTTGGCTGTTTGGTGTTCTGTTGCTTGTCGAAAGAAAACCATGTACCGGTGCATTCGGGGTGATGGTGCTCCCGAGATGAGCTCATTATATTTATTATACTAAATCCTGTTGATGGAGTTATGTCCGGTATAGTAAAAAGGTCGAGTGGTACTAGTCTCAAATTATAAGAAGTTAATTAATTAATTTATCAGTAAATTAATAAATTAACGAGCACTATATCTTCGATGTGAGGAGATTAAAGAATAATTAATTTAGTTATTCCGGAAGCAATTCTGGTGTAGGATGGTAGTGCCATAATTAATCTGTTAGTGGTACGATTAATTATGTAGTGAGTTAATTGATAAAGTAGAATTAATTATTTAATTAATTATTCCTAAGGGTTAATTGGTAATTAACAAAGTGGAATTATTTAATTAATTAATTAAGTCTTAAAGTTCAATTGGAATTAGGAAATCCAAGACATTAGGAAATCTATTTGGATTTGGAAATCCTATTAGATTTGGATACTAATTGGATTTGGAAACTAATTAAGAAACCTAAACCCATTAGGAAGGCCAATCCTAAACCAACTTGAGTATCTCTTGTAACTCTATAAATAGACAAGAGATTAGCAATTCACAATATACAATTCATAAGTTTTGAAGACAATAAAACTAGAGAGAGAAAATCTAGAGAGAAATCAAAGATTTCTTCCTCAGAGTCGATTTTCTCAAAGCTTCTGGTGGTGGCTCACTTCTCAAGAAACCGGCGGCAGGTTCTCTTTTTGGCAACTGGCGGTGCGTGGGTTAAAGTGGTCGGCGCGTGAGGAAGCTTCTCGCTCGGCGGCGGAGCTTGGAGGCTACGCGCTATACGGCGGTGGTGATGGTTTATTTCCAGTGAGTTTGTGGTGTTTTGTGGTTGTTTTGCTGATCGTTGGTTCGTTGCCCACACAACATACGAGCTGGTATTGAGTCATACAATCGATCACCTAAGTACACGCTTCAAGAGATAATTCTTAAACTTCCCCTTTTATTAAGAATTTTTTGTTGTGTGACAAATCGAATAAGTAGAAGTTAAGATCTTGCGCAATGGTATTTCAAGTTTAGGCCTGTTCAATAGTTTCGATTCTGGAATGCATAGCACGAAAGTAAATTTTTGACCAGGCCCTGGCAGATAATCTTTCAGTTTGTACTTGGATTATAGAGCTTGTATCCTTTTAATTGCTTATTATAACCAACAAATACAAGCTTTTCACTTCGATCATCAAGCTTTGCTCGCTTTTTCCTTTGTACATGAACATAAGCTATGCTCCCAAATACTCGTAGGTGAGTCACTGTGGGCTTTGCCCCATTCCATGCTTCTTGTGGAGTCTTGTCTTCTAGAATTTTTTTCGGACATCGATTTAAGATGTAAACTGTGTTAGGTTTGAATACATAAGCTATGCTTGTATTATACTTTTTCCCTGTTAATATATAGATTTGATGTTTTGGTTTATATGTTGTGCATGTCTAGTCCATTTATATTATGTAGTTAGATGATAAGGTGTCTGGTGTGACACAGTAGATCTTATCATTGGTTAAAAGACATAATATATAAATGAAGTTCATAACCGAGACAAGTTTGGACACGCTGCCGGTTTAGATTATTATGTGATTCAGAAAATTGGTTTGTCTAAACTAATTAAATCAAATAGATATGCCCGAGACGTATTGAACTTGACCATTTAGAATGATTTGTCTTGTATTGATTTAATAGACAATTCGTTCTTAGTATTCTATCTTTTAATCCCTAGACTTGAGCGGGCATGAGGATTAGACATAGTGTACTTTGATCTGCCAATGGGTGAGGTCATTTGTGGCCAATAGTCTTGGTTGGTTGGGTGCGCGTGTTTAATTACTTGGTGTGTTGCTGCTGCTGATTGTCGAAAGGAAACCATGTACCGGTGCGTCCGGGGTGATGGTGCTCCCGAGATGAGCTCGTTATGTTTATTATACTAAACCCAACTACTGGACTTATGTCCAGTATAGTAAAAAGGTCGAGTGGTACTAGTCTTAGAATTAAATATGTTAATTAATTAATTTATCAGTAAATTAATAAATTAACGAGCACTAAATCTTTGATGAGAGGAGAGTAAGAATAAATTAATTTAGTTGTTCCGGAAGCAATTCTGGTGTAGGATGATAGTGCCAAAATTAATCCGTTAGTGGTATGATTAATTTTGTAGTGTGTTAATTGAATAAGTAGAATTAATTGATTAATTAATTATTCCTAAGAGTTAATTAAGTAATTAATAAAGTGGATTTAATTAATTAATTAATTAAGTCTTAAGTTTCAATTAGAATTAGAAAATCTAATTGGATTTGGATTATCCTATTAGATTAGTTACGTAATTGAATTTTGAAACTAATTAATTACCTAAACCCATTAGGAATGTCAATCCTAAACCAACTTGGGGTCTCTCTTGTAACTCTATATATAGACAAGGGATTAGCAATTCTATAGTACACAATTCATAAGTTTTCAAGACAAGAAAACTAGAGAGAGAAAATGTTTTTTCTCCCTCTTGAATAATTTTTTGCCGGTTATTTGTCCCGGACGGCGGTGGCAGTTCAATTCAGGCGACGTCGAGCTGCAGAATTTTTCCGGCGAGTCTTTTTGTGTAGATTGCTGATCAATTGCTCACTAGATCGTTGCCCACACAACGTGCGATCAAAGTCTTGAGTCATACAAGCGATCACCTGAGTAACACGCTTCAAGAGGTACTTTCTATATTTCCGTTTTAATTAGAAATTATTGTTGCGTGATAAATCGAATGAGTACATACCAAGTTCATGCGCAATGTTATTTGAAGGAAAGATTGGAATAGCGATTGTGCTAGAGTCTAGGCCTGGTCAAAGATTCTGATTCTGGAATGCGTAGCACGAAAGTGAATTTTTGACCGGGCCCGGGCAGATAATCTTTCAAACTGCACAATCAACTGCTTCAGCCCAAAATTCCTTCTGCATCTTATTACTCTTTAGCATAATGCAAACCATGTTTAGAATGGTCATATTCTTTCTTTCTGAAACTCTATTTTGTTGGGGAGAATTAGACACCGTAAGAAGTCGTCTAATCACATTTTCTTCACAAAACTTGGTGAATTCTCCCGATGTGAATTCTCATCCTCTGTCTGACCTTAAGGCTTTAGTTTTCAAACCATTTTCCTTTTCCACCACAGCCTTAAATGTTTTGAAGGCATCAAGGGCTTGTGGTTTCTCATTTAAGAAATATACCCAGATCTTCCGAGAGAAATCATGAATAAAGAGAATAAAGTACTTGTTCTTACCATGAGATGCCGGAGTGATAGGTCCACACAAATCTGTATGGATAAGTTGCAAGGACTCTTTAGCTCGTGATGAAGCCTGTTTTGGAAAAGCACTCCTTGAATGCTTACCAAGTAGCCATCATTCACACACTTGATTTGGTTGATTTATAGGAGGCAATCCCTTCACCATGCCTTTGGCAGATAAAGCTTCTAGGTCACCAAAATTTAAATGTCCATACCTCATGTGCCATATCCATGAATCATCTTTCAAGCATGCTTTCATGCATTTTCCATGATGAATATTTAGAAAAAATATCCGATTACTTGTCATTGGCACTATGGTGATTAACTTCCCTTATGGGCCTCTAATTATAGCAGTGCGATCCTTTAAATGAATATAATAATTTTTCTCTAAAAGTTAGCCCAAACTTAATATATTACTCTTAAGACTTGGCACATAGTAAACTTCTGAAATATATTGGTGACTTCCATCTTTAGCAAGGATTAGTATCTTACATTTGCCTTCCACCCTTGCTTTAGAATTGTCTCGAAACACCACGTGGCCTTTGGCTGGTTCCATCTTCACAAAATATCTTTCTTCTCTGGTCATGTGATTACTTGTAGCAGAGTCCAGATACCACTTTATGGTACTTTCATCTCTTTTCTCACACCTTGTCATTAATACAGTGAGCTCAACCTCATCCTTAGGCTCCACAAAATTAGCTTTCTCATCTGCTCGATTGGAGCTTCTACACTCACTTGCATAATGACTATATTTATGGTAATTGAAACATTGAATTCGAGATTTACCTCTTTTCTTGAACTTCATACCTCTTCCACGACCTCTCGTAGATGAAGAACCATGGTTGATATCTGCACTCCTACCTTGTGCATAACCTCTTCCTCTTCATTGTCTATGGAATCCTGCATTACCTCGTCTCTGACCTCTATCACAGATTTGACCTTCTTCTCTTTCTTTGAAAGAGAGTTTTGATTGAAGAGCTTGATCTAAAGTTTCTTCAGGTCTCATCTTCTTTATCTTTTCTTCATGTGCTATCAAAGTACTCATGAGTTGGTCGATGCTCATAGAGTCAAGATCTTTTGACTCCTATATAGCCACCACAATATAATCAAAACTTGGTGTCAAAGAGCGAAGGATTTTCTCTTTCACTCTTGTGTCACCCAAACTTTCTCTATTCCTTTTCATCTCATTTGATACTTTTAAAACACGACAACAATAATCTGAAACGGACTCAGATTCTTCAATTTGTAAACTTTCAAATTCTCCTATAAGAGTTTGAAGACGTACCTTTTTCACATTCTCAATGCCTTTATGAGCATTCTCTGGAATTTCCCATGCCTCTTTAGATGTAGTAGCATTTGCCACCTTCTCAAACATAGACTCATCAAGACATTGATAGATGATGAAGAGTGCTTGTTGGTACCTTCTCCAAGCTTTCAAAAACTCCCCCCTTTGGGCAAGACTTAAAGAAGCCTCATCTTTCTCATAACCTTTCTCAACAACCTCCTATAGCTCATGAGAGCCAAGGTTTTCCTTTATTTGAATGCTCCACCTACCATAGTTTTCTTTGGTAAGTTGAGGAAATTGGAAAGGAATCATCCCACTTGCCATATTACTTCAAGTTCAAAGCTAGATGAACCAGCTCTGATACCAGATTGTTGGTTTATAGAGAATAACCTTTTGGGTATAAGCGGAAGCAAGAGTTTAAATCAAAAAACCCTTTGGGTTCAAGAGATGAAGTTTATGGGTGATGAACAAAAGAAGTTGGAATGGAAGAGAAAAGATTTTCTTGAACAAAGAGAGGTTTACTACTTTGTAGTAAAGAGAACTCTCAAATTTACAAGTCTTTGGCTAAATGTTTCTCACAACTCTTTACAACTTCTCTACAACACTCTTGGTTGCTTAAATTGTTTTCGCTTATGTACAAATGAGAGGGTGAGGGCTATTTATAGCCTCTCCAAGAAAGTTTTAGACACGGAATATTCCTAGACCACTCTAGCATATTCTAGAGTATTCTACATACAAGTGAGAATGTGGAGTTCTCTACTAGGTTTTAGAGAGTTACACAAGGTTCTAATTAGTTCCACATGGTTCTAGAATGTTCTACTGCATTCTAGGCCGATCTGTTACTTTCTTGATGCTTCTAGAACATTCCGATCCATTCCAGTCCCGTCCAATCCCTTTCTGTAGTTCCTGGGTCATTCCAGCACAGTCCAGCACCTTCCACCATGTTCTAGAGAATTTCATTGTCTTCTTTGGATATCCCCATTAAATTAATTGGACTAAAAACAAGTTTAGTAACTAACACTTTTAATATTTGATTATAAAAAAAATTGAAATACAAATTTGGTCATCTTTTATAAGGATAAAAGTTTTCCCTTTAAGGAAATAAGCAAAGTTCTCCCATTGGCATATTACAGTATTTTATTCTGAACTTTTATGTGGCATTTCTATGCTGAGTTTTACCTCATGGAGTGTGGAGATATATGGTGAGTTTACTAGATTGCCATTGTAAATTTGGGTAGATTATAATGGATGTTTCTGATTTGGTTGAAGCATGTAGACATTGTTTTGGTTCATGTTTTTAAATGTTGTTTACTTGGTTTTCAGTTGAATATAAATTTTAAGTTTCCTGGTTTAGTAGAGCAACATCCTCGGAAGATTGTTTGAAATTGGTTTATGTGAATGTCTTATTTTGAAATGATTCTTTCAACCAGTTCTTATATTATAAGAGCAGGTGAACAGTTAGGATTTGTGTTGTGGATGGAGGATGAAGTTGCGTTTGTAATAGAGGAGGGAGGAGATGGTTTCTTCTTTTCCGTTTTCTCAACCCTCCAAATTAAAGAAGAATGGCCATTGAAGTATATTAGATAATGGGCCATTATTTTGAAACTCAAAAAAATTTAACCAAGCAAGTGAAATGAGTTTGATACTCATTGAATGAATAAGGAGAAGACAATGAGAACAATGAGAGGAGTAAAGAAGCTTCCTGGTTTTAGTTTTGTTGAGATTGATGGAACCCTTAAAAGATTTATAGCCCAGGAGAAGACAAATTCCAAATGTGAAGAAATATATTTGCTGCTAGATGTTATTGTAGCAGAAATGAGACCAGAAATTTATATTGAAACACGGGAAGTCATTTCATTTCTTTATGACAGCTCATGAACTCTAAAGTCCAAGCTATCCTTCCTGTAAGCATCATCCCATTGTAGCACAAGCAGTCCTTTTCAAATTGCAGACATGTATCCGTCACAAGACCAACCATGTAAAGCTTGCTCAACCAGCTATTTCTCTCCGTTTCCTAGTTTCAGCCCCCTTCATTCCTGCAGATTGGGTAACCTTTTCAATATTGATAGAAAACAGCTGCAATAACTTAAAGTCTTTCATTTTGGCATTTTCTTTCATCAATACTTCTGTTTTCCTAACCAGAACAATGTGGATCTCTGTCAACGTTCATGCTAGTTGAAAGCACCAGCTGGGGTGGAAGATACTATCACCAAATGATTAGGTGAATTATCCTATATTTTCCCACTACTGAATTAAAAGAATTAAAAAAATAAAACAAATACGAAAAAAATGGAACATTTTGAAGCTCTACAAGGCCATTATATACTAAAAAACTGCTTAAAAGGGCTACAAGAAGTTTCATTATTTGTAAATTATGGGAAAAAAATCCCTGACAATGGAAGAACGAAATAAATAATTAAAAACTCTGACAATGAAAAGTATAAAATCATCAGTTGCCCTCCACAATTTTCCTTAACCGACACAAGTGAATTCACCACCACTTTAATTGATCTCAAAGGAACCCTTGCAGTTGCGGTGATAGATACTAGCTCTCTTGATATATGGGTTCTTGATCACAGCCATAGTTGTGGTTGGGTGAAGAAGTACTCCATCAAGATGGGAAATATTCTGGGCCCGAAAAACTGTAAAGAGGTTCATAGCAAATCGTCAAGAAATGCAGAGTTGATTGTATCTGTGTTCTCATCTAGATTGAACAAGCACTATGTCTGCAATCCAGAGAAAGGAAGCTTCAGGGCTTTGATAGACCCATGTTCTGGTACCTTAGGAACTCGGTTTAAATGCATGGCGATAGGTTTTTTCTGGGAAAGTTTATTCTCCTTTGGAGTTAATAGTTACTAATATGAAGAGTGTACTACTGCCTACTAACTTCATCAACATGCCACCGTTTTTCAACATTTAAGGATTGCTGCATTGCAACCCAGTTGTAATGTCTGAATTGATTCTAGTTCAGCCCTTCTTTCCAGATTTTAACTTTTTGCATATTGAAAGAAACTGTTGCATTGTCTAAAGTTCATTCGATTTGGCCTTTTTTTAATCTTAAATCTTGCTGGCTTTTGTTTTCGTTACTTGTATGTCTGAGGAAATCGAACGTTGTTGGCTTGTTTAAGTATAACGATACTTATGTTTCTCTAAGTATTGTAGTAGTTTGATTGGTGCACTTTAGTATCTCATTTTTAATCCTTTGTCAATTCAAGGTTGCACTTATAAGAGGTAATTTGGGTTAGTAGGATTAATTCTGTGTTGCATTTTGGGGATTAGGGATAACGCTGATTGATTTATAGGGTGATCGATCTTCCAGTTATTTGCATTGAGAAAGTCGTTCAGTTGAAGATACTTAACATTATGGACCTTTTTTAGAGATATATAAACAAATGTTTTGAAACATGACCTCTTCTTAGTGTTACTACTTCCTCACTCCCACGTTCCAGTGAAACCATAATACTCGAAGATTAATAACTATTTCTAACTACGCATACTTTAGAGAAGCTGTAGTTAGAAAGTTCCAAAACCAGATTGACGATATCTATTGCAACTTATGATATGTGAACTTCTTCCGTTTGTCAATTTCCTTTCTTTCTTTGGTGACTGGAAAAGGATGGTCTTTGTTTTCCCTTTAAGGAAATAAGCAAAGTTCTCCCATTGGCATATTACAGTATTTTATTCTGAACTTTTATGTGGCATTTCTATGCTGAGTTTTATGTGAAGATATATGGTGAGTTTACTAGCTTGCCATTATAAATTTGGATAGACTATAGTGGATGTTTCTGATTTGGTTGAAGCTTGTAGACATTGTTTTGGTTCATGTTCTTAAATGTTGTTTACTTGATCGTCTGGCCATGTTTTCCATTGTCTACTACTCAGAAGAAATCTTATTATCTTTCACTCCTGTTCATTAGAAATTGGTCGTTGAATATAAATTTTAAGTTTCCTGGTTTAGTTGAGCAACATCCCCGTAAGATTGTTTGAAATGGGTTCATGTGAATGTCTCAGTTTGAAATGATTCTTTGAAACAGTTAACAGTTAAGATATCCTGAAATGACAAAAAGTAGCAGATTCATAAACTGAATTTAACTACAACTATTGCCAAAGTGCCATTTCTGCCGATCATCCAAAAACTAAGACAAAGCCAAGCGTTTGAAGATAGTACTAAATAATCCCATAAGTAGCAAACCTAAAGAAAATCAATCAAAAATAGCTCATCTACTTCCTCCTCTATCTATGATTCATGTACGTCGGACACGTTTCAGAAATCGATATAGTTTGTGAAATGACGTGTTCTTTATTACCATTGGTTTTTTTTTTTTTTTTATTAAACTCGAGTAGTAGTTTCTGAACATCAAATTTAATCAGTGGCCACATTCTTAATTATAATAATGTCAATATTGTTGATCAACTTTGTGGTGACAGGAATAGGAAAACCCTGACATTTACCACTATTTCTTTTTAGTTTTTTCTTTTCATTACAATCTTATTTTGACGTTTTCTTTTAATTGTAGGGCTAATGTCTTGAGCATTGGGCTAGTCCCCACGGTTGATGATCACTATTCCGGACACCAAGTATTGACCGCCACCTTCATTTAATTTTGGAGATATTTTGAATTAATTTTGGTGAACCCTGAATGCAAATCTACGGTGGGATTCAATATTATTTCTAAAATTGGAAAAATTCATGTTCTTCTTTTGCATGGAGCATCGACGGCATGCATTTTTGGATGAATGCTTGTTGTGAGCTCAGCAGTTTCAAGTGGGGAGGGGATGTGGTTAAGGTTTATTTTTCTTGTGTTTGATTTTACAAAAAAATTCGAAAGAAGTTTAATAATAATAGGTAGTTGTTTATCTATATATATTTATTTCCAATTATTAGCAATTTTTTTTACTTTTTTATGTTGACATCCCAACATACTACACTCGAGAGACTTCGCCCGCTGGCTGATCAAAATCGACATGGATCCCACCAGAACTTTTGTTAGGAATGTTAAGCGAGTCGTTTTCAAAGTTAAATTTTACATATTCACTTCTGCATGAATGAGACGTTTGCTAGATGTGCCATTAAATTTCAAAATTCGTGGTTTATTCTATATGCTCAGAAGAAATTTTTGTTAAAATGTCGTTTTCAAGTTAAATTTTACATATTCACTTTTGCATGAATAAAATGTTGGCCAGATGTGTCATTAAATGTCAAAATTCGGTCGTTTATTTCATGGGGACAGGTTGATCATCTTGGCAAGAAGTTATAATGCATCCCTCATCAAGTTATAATGCATCCGTTATCAATTAGGGCTCGGAGTTTTAATTGTTATTTTTTTTATTTTTTGTTTTATTCTGCTTTGATTTTGTTACTTATATACATACATGTGGTAACTACTACGATTTATAAGATTTGATATTTTGTTGTGTTGTTGTCCAATTGTACAGATAGGGACTACGACATGATCGAAGAAGGCTTGGGGCTATTTTTGAGCAGGTTTTTTTTTTTTTTTTTTTTTTGTTTAACTTTTGGTGCCGAAAATTCATTTTATTTTAATGGCTAAAATCTACATTTATTGGGAAAATTTAAACGGTCACTAAAGGGGGTTTTCTGATGTGATTGAACTTGAAGGATATGGATTACAAATATATTTGCGGCATCATAATGGCATCGCCTGCTTTCATCTAACTGATAGTTTACCTTGGCTGATTCCATGTCTTATCCCATATGAAAAACAATCCATTTTATACTTTTACGTAATCAAGTCCTAAAAGTTGTATTACATACCAGGTGATTTTTTTGGATCTGCAAGTGTGTTCCTGTGTACAAGTTATGAATTTTGACTGTATGAGGATTGCTGACATCTCATCAAACTTGGAGGAATGCGTTATGATGCTACACAACTTCTGAATGAGCAGTTTTTTAACACGATGATTTGGTAAAACTTGCTTCAAGGAGTTATAAAATCATCTGTGGCGGAATCCTTACCCATTAATAAATGTCGACTCCAATCATGAAGCAAGTTTGTTTTGGTAGCTTGCTAGAGAATTGCAAAAGGATGTCAGAGCTTAAGCAAATTCATGCACTCCTCATCATCTTTGGGCTATCCCTCAAACGCCCCTTTGCCTCTACCATCCTTACCTTTATTGCCACTTCGAATTCCTGGGATATCCACTATGCTAATAAAGTTTTTCTTCAAATCCCTAATCCAACAATAGCTTGCTACAATACAATGATAAGGGCCTATTCCAATAGTAAAACTCCAGCTAAGTCTATATGTTTACTTGTTGAAATGTTAAGGAATGGTGTTGTTCCAGATCATTTAACCCACCCTTTCATTGCTAAGGCTTCTGCACGATTATCTGACTTGAGGATTGGATGCTGTATTCATGGTGTTGTTTTCCGAAATGGGTTTGTCCCTGATAGATATATTTCCAACTCTCTGATTCATATGTATGGTTCTTGTGGTGACATAGAGAGTGCGAGAAAACTGTTCGATGAAATGCCTAATAAGAACTTGGTTTCTTGGAATACAATGTTAGATGGGTATGCAAAGAGTAGAAATTTGGAAAAGATGAAGGAAGTGTTTGATTTGATGCCCGGTAGAGATGTTGTGTCTTGGAGCTCTTTGATTGATGGATATGTAAAGACCGGACAATACATTGAGGCACTGGAAACGTTTGATCAGATGAAAGCTGTGGGACCTAAGGCAAATGAGGTGACTATGGTAAGTGTCTTGGGTGCTTGTGCTAACTTGGGTGCACTCGAGCAGGGGAAGATGATGCACAGTTATGTATTAGAAAATGGATTACCTCTAACTCTAGTGCTGCGGACATCCTTAGTCGACATGTATGCTAAATGCGGGGCAGTTGATGAGGCATTTGATGTTTTTCATAGGGTGCCACTGAAAAAAACTGACGTATTGATCTGGAATGCCATGATTGGTGGACTAGCTGCACATGGGTTTACCAAGGAATCACTTCAAACGTATAATGATATGCAGAGTGCAGGGATCAAGCCTGATGAAATCACATATTTGTGCCTCTTGACTGCCTGTGTTCATGGAGGTCTGTTGAAAAAGGCTTGGTATTTCTTTGAATCTCTTGGTAAAGATGGCATGGTACCAAAAGCTGAACATTATGCTTGCATGGTCGATGTCTTAGCACGTGCAGGTCAATTATCACAAGCATACAAGTTTTGTTGTGAAATGCCAATTGAGCCAACTGCTTCTGTGTTGGGAGCATTACTCAATGGCTGTATGAATCACGGAGATTTACAGCTTGCAGAAGTTGTAGGGAAGAAGCTCATTGAAATGGAGCCTCATCATGATGGTAGATATATTGGCTTATCGAATGTTTATGCAGTTGGTAATCGCTGGGATGAAGCAAGAACAATGAGAAAAGTTATGGAGATGAGAGGAGTAAAGAAGCTTCCTGGTTTTAGTTTTGTTGAGATTGATGGAACCCTTAACAGATTTATAGCCCACGAGAAGACACATTCTAAATGTGAAGAAATATATTTGCTGCTAGATGTTATTGTAGCAGAAATGAGAGCAGAAATAGATATTGAAACACGGGAAGTCATTTCATTTCTTTATGACGGCTTATGAACTCTAAAGTCCAAGCTATCCTTCTTGTAAGCATCAGGAGTATCATCCCATTGTAGCACAAGCAGTCCTTTCCAAATCGCAGACATGTATCCGTCACAAGACCAACCATGTAAGCTTGCTCAACCTCATATGCAGATAAGGAAATAAATTTCATCATATATTTCCTTTCATGGGGTTTTGCTTCTAGAAATTCGGCTTAAAATGGACTAACCAGTTAAGTAGTTCTTTCTTGGGTGAAATTATTTTTTTCATTCCAAATGATTTTGCCTGATGGTGTTTCATGTCATTTCTGTGGTTCAATTTTTTATTTAAGCATTTTAAGTACAGCATATTTTTTTTGCCAATTTTTTTACTTGATTACTTGGTTGATGGAAGAAAAATAAGTTTGTGTATGGGGGTGAAAAGTGTTTTTTTTTTTTTTTTAAAATTTCCAACTTTTGGGGGTGTATTGCTGGAGAGGTTGTGGAAGAGAATATTGAATACATCTGCTTCGCACCACACCATGTGGGATGGTGCAGTCTGATTCGATCAGGGGAGTTCTTAATTTTGGGGAAACTTATGGGCAAATTAGGGGGGAAAAATAAAGGTCAGTTATGTTTCTCTTGTAGGTGATTGGTTTGCTGCACTATAAAGATGGATACAACAGATGTGTAGAAGATATTTTGGTTGTGGACAGTTAAAAATTCCAGGACAATGTAGTCAGTAGACCAGTCCGTTCTATTTTTTCTTGAGTTCCGAGAGTGTTTGTCCCCTTTAAAGAACCCATTTAGGAATAACCTGTATACATGGTCGGAAGAATGATTGGTGCTTAGGTTTTGAGCAAGGCTATTTTGAACATGTGTAGGATACAAGCTTATCTTCTAAGGAAATGATCACACATTGCTGCTAGGTGGAAACTTTTCGCACTTGTCATGATGCCGGAATACAGTCATTCTGAAACCCTTGTCGATATGTTCTATAAGGTGGTGTTGTTAGTCTCTCCGTCCATCCTATCTCTCAGAGATTTATGATTGCTGTAGGGTTTGGCTTTCCTTTGTTTACTTTTGGAGGTGAAATCAACTCTTCTTATCTGATTTTCCTTTTGCAATAATGTTCTGTGCCTATAGATATGAAAAGTAAAGGGTATGTGCTTGAGGTGTTCGCATGACGTTATGAAATGACATCTCTTTACCAAAACCAATCGCAGGTCTCTTTTTACTTCTTTTCTTCTCTTGCCTTTAATCTTTTGCCTTCTTTGACCCATCTTTTCTTCATTTTCTTAAATTGTACACGTTCAGTAATGTGGATGCGGTTGCTTCCTATTCCAACCTTACAGATTTCTGCATTTATCCTGACTTGAGTGCTTGAGTTGCCTATAGAGAACTTTGCTGGTAGGAAACAAATATGTCACAAGTGATTGGGCATAAATAAACAAGCTCTTTTGCTTTTGACTTGTGAAGTTGATAGTTGATCAAACCTTTTTTTTTTTTTTTTTTCCCTCTTTTCAAGCTAGTCCTGAGGCCTCCGTAGTTGTACTATCTTGTGCTATTGCAAACCCGAGATCTGGGGAAGTTGATACATAATTACATTGTCAAAGTTGGATGTGACCAAGCCGTATGTGGCCGAAACAACTCAGTAACCTTGGTAAACTAATTAACGTCTTTTTTTTGGATTCATTTTTACATTTTCAGTTCTTTAATGCTGTTGTTTTGGCTGTATTGACCGCATCTTTTGGCGTAAGAGGTTATTTCTTACCTTGAGACTGAATGGATTATGGGGGTGTGACTTGAACTCTTGATCAGTCTGTGTAACTATATACGCGTGCCACATTGGCTGCATTGGAATTCAATTACTTCTGATAAGCAAATGGTTGTGTTGTGCACTTCATTATGTACCATTATATGATAAATTACGCTTGCAGGTCTGTCCTCCATTACCTTTCTCCATGTTACTTTTTTGTGGTATGCCAGATGGGTTGGAATTATGAAGATCTCATTTGTGTTTAAGCAGTTGTTTGGTCTTCTGGTGAAGTTGGCTTTGGTATTTTAACCTTTGAAGAAGCCACTTTGGACAAATGCTGGAGCTGATATCACTTTGGACATTCTCAAACAATGTTTTGGGAGAAATCTTGTGGATGTGGCAGAAGAACTCGGAGGTGATGATCATATTCTAGTACTTCTTGAAGTTCAAGACTTGTACAAATTTCTTTCTGCTTATTTGAATTGTCTGCTTGTACTCGTTTGCAGTTAGTCCATCTACTTTGAAACATAAATGTCGGGGATTTTGGAATAAAGAGATGGCCATCACACAAGAGAAAACTTCAAATTCAATGGAATCCAAGGCTTCCAACTCAAGCATCTGTTGAGATTGTTGGCAGTTACATCAGGACTATCAAGGCAATATGCAAAGGAGATACTGTAGAGTTTCCTTTCTGCAGTGACTTGGGGTTTCAAGAACTGCGCCAAAGAATTGGGAAAAAGGTTCATGTTAGATATTGAGAACTTCCAAGTAACGTACAAGGATGAGGAAGAAAGTGATGGGATTATGATTACCTGCGATGAAGACTTTCGCTTTCATATGGATACTTTAAAGTCATTAGGGCAGACCAAAATGAAACTGTTAGTTCATCCAATCCTCTGGTGACCCGTCAGTTTAATCATGTAGAAACATACTCTCCTCTAAAGCAGATTTTTTGGGATCATTTCTAACCAAAAAAAAAATTTAATTTTTATTAACAATCAGAATCAGGAGCTTTCTGGGGTTCCTAATATTCTCCAAAAACACTAACTTGCCATTCAAATTTTCAGATGGATTACGGTATTAGCGAAAGAAACTGCAATGTTTCCTTTGTGCAGTAACTCGGGCATTGAAGAATTGCGCAGAGCGTTATGATTGCTTGTAACAAATATTTACGCTTTGGTATGGAGACCTGAAAAAATCATCAGGGCAGTCTACCCTCAATCTGTCCATTTCTCCGGCAGCCAACTTTTGATCAATCATCATCTTTGTTTGACCTAAACCTGCTTCTGATAATCTTCAAGGATCATCTAATATAAGCTTAATGGACACTTTAGAAATTATACGGGGCACTCCTTATCTCAGGCAGGGTAGAGTAAATATTTATATTTTTAATGGAAAAAGAGAATGATAAAAAAATATTAGTGATATCTAAAAAAAATTATTAAAAAAGACAAATTCAAATATTTAAAATGAGACGGAGGAATTATAATGCAAGTACCGTATTTTTCTTCCGTTATTATTTAGGCGAATCTTATCGTACTGCTTCCCCGGCTTCTGTCCTCTTTGTATCGCTCTCCGATCTCCCTCCTGAACACATAAAGTTGGTGCCCGGAGCTATGACCACTAGCAGAGAAAGTCGTAGTGAAAGACCAGTTATTGTCATTAAGTACAACCCACACCGGAGCCGGAGCCCGAATCTGCAGGAAATCCGCCAAGTAAGTGGGCTTTTCTTCTTTGTTTGTTGATTGACTGAACATGCACATTGCATACCCCATTCAGTTGCATATATCCATGTATTCCTAAAATCTATTGTTTTGGGGTTTCCTGAATATTTGACAGATGAATCTAATAACTGATATTTTCAGCTCTTTCACTGTCAATCCAAAAAAAAAAAAAAAAAAAAAATCAAGTCTTTTATCAAGGATAATAAGCAACTTTGGGGAAGGAATGCCTTGTTGCGGTTCTGGAGACCCATAAAAATCACCGGCAGCAGCAACAGCACTGCTTCGGAGTAATTGAGTGTCTGATTGAAACTCCCCTCTCATCTGGTAGTGATGAGATGATATTTTATGATACAATTTGGACTGAATTGGGCAAAGTTGGAGGTTTTGGTGACGCTTAATAGTGTTTTTTATATGTGCAGGGGATTATATTAATTTTAAGAAGGATAGTGCAATTTTTGGACAAAAGGAGGGCAAATTGGACAATTGAAGAAGAGGAGTCGGGTGCTGTAGATTTTTTGGGAAAGACAAGAAAGAAAGAATGACCAAATTGGGAAGGAGGAGTTATATAAGGATAGGAATAAAAAGAGCAGGATTTTTATTCTATGATTGATGGTATTGATTTGGAGGAATTAACTGCGGGAATCTTAAGTTTGGAAAAAGGGAAAGACTTTAGAAAGGAAGGGAAGACTTTTGAGGGGATTTAAAAAAGAACTTTTGACTGCAGAGAAGTGGATTCATTCTTTGGGCAGGATACTTTTGGTTTTTTTTGAAGAGAAGAAAATGGTGGAGAGCAACTTTGGGTTCCAGGCGGCTTCTACCATTAGTACTCAGTTTCTATTTCTTTTGCTTTAGTTTGAATTCATGTTGCACAAATTATACATTATTTTTATTAGTTTAATTATGAGTAGCTATATTTCTTTAGTCTAGTCGAGGGAATCAAAACCCCTCGATGCTACTTGAATTGTGAGATCGAATTAGTATTATTATTATTAATTGATTATTGGTTTCTTATTTATTCTTGTGTATGTTTGCGGATTATTTGCCACTGTTTGTATAGCTGGTAGCATGCAGGCTTTCCTAGGTAATCCAATCTACTAGAATACACGAGGTTCGGTATTCCTTAGAGTCAATGAATTAATCACGTGGTACGTAGATTAGTGAATTGAAAAAAATAAATAATCAAGTGCAATTAAGCTAATTGAGTTAATTGTAATTGAACTGGGTCCTTGGCTATCGTGATCTAGGTTCTAGGAGGTTCCAGAATTGATCATCGATTATAGATGCGATTAACGGAGGTTCCTTAATTACTGGCTTTAATTAATAGGACTGAATTGTTAGGAGGTTCCAACAATGAAAACCGGTGTAACCAGTAGTTAATTAATACATTTTTGCATCAATGATCGATTAGTGCATCAAGGTGGTCCAATTCCCTTGGCTAGACATTTTCCTAATTTGGATTTGACAATTTGTTAAATTTCTTGTCGTTAATTTTAATTTGATTTTGTTAGTTAGTTGGATTAAAAACAAACCCCCCATTTTAGTTACGTACTTTTGACCAAGTTTAGTTCACTCTGTGGCTCCCTGTGGATACGATCCTACTCGCACTACACAATTTTTTTTAATAGTTTTAAAGTAGGTTATTTTTTATTGGCCGGATGACCCATCAAAATTTGGCGCCGTTGCCGGGGAGCACGGTGTAGTGTTTTATGTTTGGTTAAAAGTTTTGGTTTTGTTTGTTCCTTTTTGATTGGTCTAGCCAAAGACCTTAAAGAAAGGCGCTTATGGGAGGCAATCCATATTTTTCTAAGTTTTTTTTTAGTAGTTTTAGTTTTTTTTTAATTGTATTTTTAAGTGATTTTTCGTGAGAATTTCGAGGGGAGTTCAAGGTTTGGGCAGAATAGAAGTCTTTCTCTAACATGCCCAGGCAGATGGACGGAATAGAATTGTTCCTCTGACATGCCCAGGTCAAGCTTCACATTTTTTTTTAAGATTTTCTGAAAGTTTGGGCAGAATAGAATTCTTCCTCTGACATGCCCAGGCGAGTTTTTCTTTGATTTTTAAGGGTTGGGGGCAGAATACAATTTTTCCTCTGACATGCCCAGGTCAGTGCCTTTGGATTTCTCACGATTTTCTTTGCTTTTATTTGGAATTTTTAAGTTGTTGGGCAGATTACAATCTTTCCTATGACATGCCAATGTCCTTTACACTTAAAAAAAAAAAAAAAAAATTTCCTTTCCATTGTTAATTAGGGTTACTAATTTCTTTTGGGTTTTCATCTTTCTCTGCAGCTAGCGGCGGTCGATTTTTTCTTTTTCCCCAACCACACCGCTGCCACCATCCTTCATCATCTCCGCAACCATTCTTCACCAATCGGCCACTGCTCGTCTTTCGCAGGGTACTGCGACCACTCCGCCCTTCTCCCCTTCGGCATCCGACCGGCGTTGGAAGCAAACCCGCGACCCCCATTCTTCCCTTTGACCATTCGTTCTCCGCGGGGGTCGATTTTGGTTTTGTTGGTAATCTTCTCGCAGCCTTTTTATGGACAGCCGACGACTCTGCTGCTTCTTTTGGTCGGTCATCACCGCCTCCACTCGCCCAAGGCGTCCCTCGATTTTCTTGGCGGGGTCGTTGTCGCGCCGCCGTTCTGCGTTTTCTTTCGCCGCTCTGTGACTCGCTAATTTGGGTGGGCGTCCATTTCTGTTTGGCTTTTGGGGCCGCGTTTTCTTCTGCTGCTCCGTGTTTTTTGCCCTGCTCCTCCGTTTCAGCCAACAGTTCTTTCACCTAAGCTGCGCAAGTTTTCAACCGGCACATCAACAGCACTCCGTACCGTCAGTTTTTACAAGTCACCCAGTGTTCCGGCACAGCAGCCAAAGGAATCGGTATCTTCCCGTCTGCCGAGGTTCCGTTCTGCTTCGGTTGCCGCTCTGTTTTTGGGAATCACTGCATTCAGTTCATCAACAACACTCCGTACCGCCTCAGCCAGCGGCTGTTCACCTTTGACTGCCACTATCGTGCGTAAGACAGCCCTAACAACGATTGCATTGCGTGATGAATCCAGCTCTTCAGAAGAAGAGGCACCCTCTTCAACCCTGCTCATTGCTCTACAGCGTCCCAAGCAGCAAAAGACCCAACAGGAATCCAACGAAGCAGCAGCGGTCATCACATGCCCTTTGCCCACATGTGGGCTTGAAACCACCAATTCCTCCACCATAGAGAAGCTTTTTTTCCCCTTACTAACTTTTGTTTGTTGTAGTTATTTATTTTATTTATTTTTATTCTATCTTGGTGGTGTTTGTTTTTGCGATCCTGTTTATGTCTATTTTTTTCTACATTGGGGACAATGTAGAGTTTTGGGTGTGGGGGGATTGTCAGCTACCTCTTATTTTGGGGTGAATTCCTTGCTTGTGTAAGGCTTCTGTTGAAGCTGATGAGAATACATCCAGTAGCTCAAATGGTGCTGCTAATAGGATCACTAAATTGTTTCTTCACTCGGCAGTTAAAGACGATGAGAATCTGAGGTATGCTGCAGATTTGGAGGGAATGACTTCAAACTCGGCTTGTTTTGTTACAAATGGGAAAGCATACTCGCGGAAGAAGCTGTGCCTTAAGAAAGATACAAGTAAACTCAGCCTCTTCGATTACCCTCTTCTTCCTTTGACTCGCACATCTGGTCTTACTGCTGCATTCGCTTTTGATCGTTGAAATTTATCCTCCAACCGCAAAGCGCTGTAATGCAGTCCAGTTAGACCCATTATTGACAACAATGGCTCAGGAAATCTATCTTAAATTTGTAGAAAATGAAAATCTACAGACCTGGCTCGGATGCTGATAGTTTTGTTTACTACGGAGTGAGTGGAATTTCGAAGACCCTTGGAGCGATAGGGAGGGGAAATGAAGAGCAGCAGTTACCATCATCAGATCAACCTCCTCGTCTTCAAGACGAAGCCAAGAATTCTGGGAACCTTGTTGCAAATACAAACATTACAATGACTTTGGAGGACTTGAAAGAACAGTCTGGGAAGAAGCTTGAAGAGGCAGCTGTGCCACTTGGAGGTAATAATGTAAAAAATCTTTGAATTCTAAAGCTTATATACATCTGGTCATTTCCTTATTAGAGAAAATTGATGATCATTATAACGTTTTTGTAGTCACTCAACCTACTCTGAAACGTAGATGTGAAAAACTTGGTATATATTGGGAAAGTTCCTTTGCCCAAGAGGAACAAAGAGCGTAATGAAATTCCACTTTTAGCAACCATGCAAAGATCTGTAGGAAATAATAATGCAACAGGGGAAGAGGGGGAAGAGGCTGCAGATGTGGAACATTCGAACTGCTATGAGGGAAAAAGACGAGATTGATTGCAGTTACACCATACTTGTGAAGGCAGTCTACATATACGATATTGCCAAGTTTCCTCTGCATAGTAACTCGGGATTGAAGAATTGTGGGAAGAATTGGATAAAAGATTTGATTTTAAGGCTGAGAATTTCAAGATTAAGTGTGAAGATGAAGAGGGTGAATGAATCATCCTGTTTTGTGATGAAGATGTGCGGTTTCACATAAAAAATTTTGAAGACATGAGGGCATACTACAATGAGGTTGTCAGTAATCTTTCTGTTTATAGATCATGCGAAGTAGGTTTTATGTTAAATGCAATCCCTCTTCGAAATTCTTAAGGTCAAAGTTATGAAGCAAGTGGGTGAAAAAGATGTTAAAGGACTACTAAAGGCTGATTTCGAGGGAGTTTATTTATGTTTTTTGAAAGCTTTATTCTCAAGAAAAATAGAAGGAGAAAGTATTAGAATATAAGAGTATTTTGAGAGGGTCTATGTGGCCTTTTTGAAAAACTTACCTTAGGATCGAACAAAACAAGTGCAATCAAGAGCTATAATACTAATTGATGTGATTTCAGAAGCATACAACTCAAGAATTTTTCTGGGCTTCTTGGATCTTCAACGCTATTGAATCCAAGAACCGAGGCCGAATCTTGCAAAATTTTGAATAAAAAGGGCTTTCTATTGTGGGATGTGGAGGTTGTCTTGAAATTTGTTTGCTCAAATAAAATAAAAACAAGGCGGAGAAGAAACTGCATCAGTTTTTGCTGACAGTTTATTCCAACATTCTAGGTATAAATCCTTTGCTGGAAAATGTGTTAAGAAGAAAGGTTCAAGAGTATAACAAAGGCTAAGGTAGGAAGGGAAGAAACAATGAGTATTACAGTTGAGATTTTTTTTTTCAAAATCCAAAGTCTAGGTCTGAATCAAAAGACAAAGATGTGGTTTGCACTCATGGTAAATAAACTGGTCATGAAAACAAGTGACTGGGTAACCCAACTAATAGGGAGATCGCCCTAGACAAGTAGGACGTGCAAGAGGACGTGGCAGTCAAATGGTTGGTCCAGGCCAGGGGAGTGTGGCATGTTATTTATACTCGATACAATTAAATAAAATAAACAATCAAACAAAATACAAATATTTAGATGATTTGATTCTAAACGGATTCAATTCATAACACAACACAAAATTTCACTAGTACCAAGTATGTTTTTTTTCTCATACATACAATGTCTTCTCAAACTTTCAATTTTATGCTTATAGTTAAGAATTATAACTCTCTTAACTGATCTTGCCCATAATCATAAACTATAGAAGAGCTATATAACTATATTTTGGTCCTTCGTATACATCATATACTAATACCATCCAAGCAACCTCAAAAAAACATAGAAAAGAAAGCAAAAAACACTACCATTAATATTAGAGTCAGATGATCCTTTGTCCTTCCATGGATGCTTGTAGATGATGATTTTTTCTTCTGAGACTTCTGCAAATATTTCAGGGCACCACAATACTGAACATTTCCAGGCATTGATAGTTCGGTCTTGTTCCAAATATCTTCAGGATTGACAATTCTCATGTACGTTTCTTGACCAAGGTACCATCTGTCTAGATTCTCGGATCTAAGGTTCCATACACCAACATTGTCCAGGGAAACAAACACTGCTGTCCATCCTCCAGGGAAAACCTGCACCGTGGACCGACAAATCGCATCCCAACTATTGTATGATCCCCTGCTGTTCTCTGTCCAGTTTCCAATACCCATTCCAACCACAAAAACCGAATAGCCATCCAGGTGAAAGCTCTGTGGAATCGTGTCATTGTTCGACAATATAATTTCGACAAATCCCTTGTAGGTTGCGTTGATAATAGAACTGTCCATCTTGGTTAGACTGTTGTTGAGAGGCTGATTTGGAAAATCAAGCTTGTAGATACCTGTCAAATGAAAAGTATCCGCCAGCCGAATTGGAGTATCGGGATTGACATAAGATAGTCCGTTGTATGTAGCTCGGAGTTTTCCATCAATTGTCACTAATGGCTGATTTCTTATGAAGTAAGTATCTGTTATATTGATCAGGCCGTAATGAAACGAACCCTGTGGATTCGGCCGAGGTCCACTCGCAGTTACATTTTGCCTGATGGACATGGCCTGGTTCAGTCCAAACCAATTGTCGTATGTTTCACTTGGAGGATCCGGGAGAGGACCTGTAGCCTCTCCTGTGGAGTTTGAATAATGCAATATGGCAACCCCAGTGACATTCTGCCAAGCGGTTTGGTTTACGAACCGGGCACTCGCAACAATGTAGTAATCACTGCTTGTATTTTGATCCATTGTAACCAAAAACGAGTAAGATTGGCCGACATGGATATCCATGCTGGAATAATTCTGCTGCCAAGTGTAATAACCCTCGGTCTCGGCCAGAAGCAAATTGTGGCCCTGAATCCGAAAGTTCAAACAAGTTGAGGCTCCAACGTTGTGCACCCGAACTCGGTATGTTTTCCCTGGATCAACATTGATGGTCTCGTAATCAATACCATCTGGAACAATCGAATTGTTATACCTGTATCTGTATGGTCCCTTGCCGTTAATAAGAACACCATCCGGGACCCCGAGTTCTGTACCGCGGTCCAGGGCCTGTCTGAGAATCTTATGACTCCGAACGTACCAGTCCCCGATCAAGATCACGATGTCTCCGTCAGGGGTATGGAAAGGAATCGGAATCACTTGCCGGTTTGTGATGATGAAAGAACCGAACCCGCCTGATGCTCTCTGCATACCGAGAGATGGGTAGTAAAAGAAGCTACCAATCTGATCCTTAACCTGGAATTCATAGGTCCAGTTCGATTGTGGAGGAATCGGGCAATTTGTGCCTAAAACACCGTCTTGCCAGGAGGAACGGCGCATCTGGATCCCTCCCCAGGTGAGAAGAAGATCTTCATCCAATTTGTTCCAAACGTTAACAACAACGTTGTTGTTCGTTGTGACATTAATAACAGGGCCTGGAAACTTTCCGTTTACAGCTACGACTTGCTGAGGAGCCCCGAGTGGAGAAACAGTGATGTAAGAGAGCTCTAAATTGAACAAGGCAAAAGGGTCCCCGGCCATGGAGGGAGTAGTAAAGAGAATACCAGTTAGAATGAAGAACAGAACCCATGAACCAAATTCCGCCATGATTCCCAATCTTGAGTTTTCTCAGCCTACCGGAAATTTTCGATCCAAAATAGAACTCAATTTTATTCATCCAACCAGTGAAGAAGGAAGGGAGGAGACATTCCAGGGGAGGTGAACATTTTTTTTTTTTTTTTTTAATTTGATATGCCATCTTTCTATAATTTCCAGGCAATCCCTAAAGTGAAGCCATAATTGATAGTCGATGATTGGTTCTTTATTGATACTAAATATTTATTTGAATGTTTATGAATGCATTCTTTTGTTTAGGAAAGTTCAAATTTTCTTCATTGAATGTAGGATTTAAATGCATTCTCTATTTATGTTTCTTAAATTTGTACAACTAAACCATTAATGTCAAGAATCAAATATTGGTTTCCAATAAATATATAAAGTTTCACAATTATGAGCAACAAAAGATGAATATTGAGGCAACATGGTCCAGTTCTTATATCATATATATATATATATAGTAATATATATTATTATATATATTGAGTCAAATTTATCAAAATTAGAAAAACATGACAAATATTATATACACATGTAATTACATGGTATAATTTCCGAACAAGGTCACCTTGCCATTAAAATTAATTTATGATGGTTGTTATGTTCTTATTTTATGTTCTTTGAAATAGATTGATTTTAGGAGTTTACTTTTGAGTAATTTATTGAGTATGATAAATTTAAGGTTAACTACAGTACCTTACCTTTGTCGGTGAAATTATTAATATCTTTTTAAATTTTAAAAATTATGTATCCAGTCTCCTATTAATATCTTCTCAAATTTTAAAAATTACGTATCCAACCCCTAATCGATAAAAATAATGAGCAAAAATATTGACGTAAATATTATTATTGTGTTAAAAAATAAAATTAACTTCATTTTATAATACTATTTTGATAAAAAAATGTCACTCATTTTTTAATATTTTTCACTGTTTGACTTTGGTCAAATGGAGTAAATATAATTATCAAAAATCTCCATACATAATTTGACCAAATTACATAGGGATAAATATATAAATTTAACTATCCATATTTAATTAAGCTAATGAACCGTTTTAATCTATTTGATTGGATTGATCCAATTAATCCTTTGTAATTTTTTTTGGAAAAAGAATAATATTATTTATTTAACTTTATTAAATTAAAAAATATGACTAGTATATTATGATGAATGTCATATTTCTCTTTATTTGAACATATAAATAGTATAAACTTTTTTAAAAAATGTCTAAAAATAGGTTTAAAAAATCCAAAAAAAAAATTCAAAAATTTTGATCAATTTGATTCGATCAAGAAAAACGACTCAATCTAAACCAGAATAAAACTACTTCAAAGTAGGTCTAACCGATTCAGTTTTCAGTTTGCGTGGAATCATCAATTTTGTCGAGACCTATTTATGGCTCGTAGAATAATCTTTTATATGACGACTCAACTAGAGTCAGAGGGAGTCAGAGGATGGGAGAGCAAAGGGAGGAGGGAGGGGAGGTGAGAGAAATGAACAAAGTAGAACATATAAATAATGAACAATTATATATCATTTTATTTGTAAAAGATTTAAAAAAATAATGCAAATAATGCTTTTTTCAACTTTCTCAAGAATAATAGTACCAAAGAAATAACAACCGAAATATGTTACATTCTTCCATAATTCTCGTAGATCTACCATGCAATAAAAAATAAATATTAGAAAGAGAAAAAGTAACGTTTCAAGTATCATGATAAACACTTGACTATCTCCTGTTTTTAAAAAAAAAAAAAATTTTAAATAAATCAAAGGGTAAGAATTAGTACTGGTTTATGGTCGAATATATACTTTACGAAAACAGTACTTCCTATGAAAGGTTCCATCAACCTGCAATGCTGCAAAAGCCAGAAAATCCTCAAGAAAGCCAATAAACATAGATGAATGAACTTCAAAGTGAAAATGCATGCGTATATACAGCCACTTACAACAAACACAGCATGGCGTCAAAATTTCAGAAAGACTTCCACAGCTAAATCCATGGGGCAGGAGAATATGTCAAAATCATACATTCCTCCACAAGTCCTATTTAACTCCTTCGTCAGGATCAAACTTAATGGAATCGAAAATGCAGTGCGGATCGAATGTTAAATAAACTTCGGGGTGCGGGTGCATCTGACGATTGATACAAAACCTGATCCAGCAACATCTAATCATTGCCATTTATTACCAAAGCTGCTACTTTCTTCAATGACTCTGCTGCTTTTGCTACATCAGATTCCGAGTGACCAGCAGAGATGAACAATCTTATGCCCACAGGCAGGTTGCACTTATCTAGTGTTGATCTTTTGGAAGTTACAACAAAAACAGATTCCTCCTTCAGGACCTGTGGAATAGACATACTTTTATCTCAACTTCATTGAAACGAAAAGATATAATCCAGTGATAGTATTACAAAAATTGAGGCAGCAGCAGCAATAAGAGTAATACTAGCAATTGGAAAATGAGGCAATCAATATGCACTTACACGGTCACCAATAACTTCAAGCAACTGAAGGTCACTTTTTTCGGAACCTGTTGAGTTTTTTAGTCGTAGAAAAACAATGGGAGATTCTGGATCACTAGCTATCTCAAGTCCACATATACCAGATAAACCTGCAAACATTCCATGTTTCTCATAATGTATAATACAAAATAGATGTGGTAAATGGAAATAAACAATGAAAGTTCAGCAAAACCTTTCCATAGGATGGCAATATTTTTCTTCAGCTTTGTGATAAGTTCAGGATTTTCTTCTATGACATCAAATGCGGTAATAGCAGCACTTGCTAGATAAGGGGGTAAAGAGGCAGAAAAGACATAACCAGAACTGCTAAGCCTCTGCACAACAAATAGAGGTTAGAATTAACAGAAGGATCTATGCATAGCAAAGAAAAACAGCCATTCAGCAAACAATTCTGACAATAGATGCTATATCAAATAGAGTCAACTGGAAATTCTCATACTTGATGATCGATGACTCTTGCACTACCAGTGCAGAATCCGCCTTCTGTAGCCAATGCATGTCCCATAGCAGCCGTTATGATGTCTATCTTCTCAACCTACAAATCGACACAACAATAAATTTTTTTGTTGGAGACTCAATAATTAACTAAAATTTGAAAAGGCCTAACACATACCGGCACTTTACAGTGTTCAGTTAAACCTCTACCAGAACCGCCAAGCACACCCAAAGAATTGCTCTCATCAAGTAAGACACGGAAACGATACTTTTCCTTGAGTCTAATGATTTCATCCAAAGGAGCAATTTGTCCAGAATTCTGTAAGTAAAAGAAAAGCCTTTTGAGAAATAACTCCTTGATGTAATAGGAGGCCGTAAAGAAAAAAAAAAATGCACGTGTCATTATGTATGACTTGAAACACAGAGAAAAGGAAAGGAGAAAAATGTTCAGTTTTCAGAAATGAGCACAAGAAGTTCTCTTACTATCATAAAGTTACATTAAAATTTATTGCACATTCAATTACACAAAATAGAAATATAACCATCACCAGCAAAACAGAAAAATAAAATAACATAAAAATACAGCAGAAAATCTCAGTGGCTGTATCAAATACATTAGTTTACGAAACTTTCTAGAATAAATAATTGAAGTGCTACACCAAAACCAGTGAAGAATATATTCTCCCATATAGAGTTTCTGTAGGCTCGGGACTGGAAAACAGACCAATAATATCGCATTTGTTGGACAATTTTATTTGAAAACTTGTTGTCCACAGGCTTTTACTTCATGTAGAAAGACCGTTTTCTTGAATTCCATATGCTATCCAATCTGGTAAATTTATCCATCACAACCAATTGCTACATTTGGCATCTTATAACTCATTAAGTCAATATCCATAATAATCACTCATCAAAGTGACATCTTGTATGCTGATAGGTCAACTCCACGGCAACATCATTAAACTTTATTTTTAAACAAACATCATCAATAGCAAGTCATCATGATTAGTACTTGCACACAATTTTCGATGGCCACATTGAGCACATGGCTCAAGTTATTTCCAAGAATGATTAATCCTATACCCATGGCATGGATATTTCTTAGCACACCTTGCATAGATAGTGGTCGGTTCATGACGGTATATACACATCATTACAAGAGAACCATCCCAAAGGAATTCCACATTCCATATAATGGGTCTCATGGGCCACGTCAAAGAGGAGTTATGTTGATTTGTAGAATCCTTATTAGGAACGCATTTTGACCTTCCTTAAAAGAGAGACATCATTGCTAAATGTCCTATTGCAATGCCTTAAGTTAACCTGATTTATTACTCAGAAGCATAACTTAGTACTACTAGTTCGCAACTATCTTTGCTCCATATCAACCATAACATTCAGTGGAGTGTTGCTATTTTTAGGAAGGTATCAACAGCACCAAATATCAGAAATTCTTTAGCTGCCCAGGCATCTTTTTCTTCTCATATGAATAACTACACTCATTTTTAGAGGAAATTCTAAGTTTTTAGAGCCTTTTTGATAAAACTTGATCTAAAGTCTGAAGTATTGAAATTTGATAATTGAATTTATTAAGTGATCCCATTTGATAAAAAATCAAATCTAAAATCTGAAAATATGTCTAAAGACTGAAATTTGAAATGTGAAATCTAAAATAGTTTTTTGAAATTGAATATATATAAACTAAATTAATTATATTTTTTTCTCAAAAAAATCGAACGCATACAATTATCATAATAAAGATAGCTATTTTTAAATTTATATAATATAATTTTTAAAAATTTTTATTGTTTAGACATAATAATATGAAATTCTAATAGTTAAAGTATTTTTAAAACTCTTTTCAATTTTGCTTTTATTACTTTAAAACAAAAATAGTAATTAAAATAAACATCATCATATTAATAAAATTTATAAAAGATAACAACTCATCTATGAACATAGTTTTATTTATTTAAATGATAGAAAATATTTAATAAAATAAAATTTATTTAAAGAAAATTAAAAAAAAAAGCTAAACAGTGAAAGAAAGAACAAAAAAAATGTCTAGTAATTTAGTACAACAATAAATGATAGGATTATCACTTATTTTAGAGCTACTTAATTTATGAAAACTCTTCAGGGTTATCAAATACACTTAATTATTAAGTGCTTAATTTAAAAAGTTTTTAATTGATTAAGTTGGTACTAATTTGAAAGATCTTCCTCTAGACTTCCTGTCTCCTTGGTTCAAATTCCTCTTAGAAAAAGAATAGGCAAAACGATTTTTATGTTCAACTGCGAGTGCAACCATTCCTATGATTTTCTTTTGCTGAAATATGATAGGTATGTGCAAAATCAATGAGCTCCGACATAGCTACAGGAAAATACCTGATACAAAGCTTCTACCACGATATAACGCCTGACCTTCTCTGCTCGCTTGTTCTCATGAGTTACCTTCTCTAGAGTATTTCTTAACGATTCCATGTCATTGTGCTTGAAATATAATATTGTACTTCTGGAAAGCTGCAGTCCATTTTGAATTCCCCAGTGCACACCCTCATCCCTACAAGAAAAACAATGGGTTTGACTACAATGACAAAAGAAGTAGTGGCCACACACTTGACAACCAAACAATCAAACCAAAGAAATAGATAAAAAGACACTGGACAAGATGGAATAATATGTATGTTTTCATGTGTGTGTATGCATGTATGCGCGCCTGTGTACATGTACATAAGAAAACAACAACAAAGCGGTCATCCCACTAGTCCAGTGTATGGATCATATGCTACCATTAAGCTCTGTCAATATACATACTCTTATTAAGTTTCAAAAAATCATATCTTTTTTCATAGAATTTTTCTAATTCTTTTAAGGACTCCTCCTTTCCCTTTTAATTTGAATTAATGATTATATGCTGTCTACTCACCTATTAAGGCATCTTATGGTCTACGTACAAATTGATATAATCTTAATTATGTTTTAATCATTTTCTTATCTAGGCGCAACCCCCACTCCTTTTCTTATGCATTCATCACTAATCCTATCCAATGTAGTGTACTTGCACGTCCATCTCAACACTCTGTTACCCTCATTTTCTATTTTTTCATATTTAGTGGTCCAACTCTTTGCTATCTGCATGTATGTTTCTGCATATAAAGATACATGTGGGCACATCTACAATGTATAGGCACCATCATCCCAATCAGTAACATAAAAGATGCATGATTATTACTGTGCACCATGTAAGAACTAATATAGTCTGAGGCAGTCTCAAAATGACTGATCAATAAGGAAAAGTCTTCTGTGAAGACCCTGCCAAATGATAGAATAGATATTTGCAACAATCTAGGAGACATGCAATATGTAACTCAAGCTGAATACTTGACACTTCCACAATCAATTGGAAGATCCAAAAGGCAGGTTTTCAAGTTGCCAAGTTGCGAAAGATAAATGCCATACAGAATCAATCGCTGTAAGTCCAAATTACTTTCCTCTGCCAGAAAAAAGTGATGATGTGTGGCAATGGCAGTCCCGACTTTCACAATGGCTAAGCATCAGACTACCTCAGCAACTCTGCAAAGAGCTGCATTAATGCATGGAAAGATTTCGAAGGGGAGAGACATGGCACAATTCAAAACAAAGGGGGAAACCAGTTGACAAGGGAATGAGGGGGGAGGGGGGAGAGGGGGGGGGGGGGGGGGGGGGGGGGTGGTGTTGGACGGGAGAGGGATTTCATTTGAGATTTGTGGAGTTTCAACACCCCTTACTTGCCAAGCAAATTTGGAGGAATCCTCACAAATCCTAATTTACTGGTGAGTAAAGTTTTCAAGGAAAGACCTCAAAATCCAATCAATCCTTACAGCTAAGATCCTGATAAAGCATGATAGCTCTGGAAGAGTATTTTAAGTGCTCAAAGACATGATGAAAAATGAACACAGGTTCAAAATAAGGGATGTAAAACAGGAGAAAATATGGGAGGAAATACATCTTCCAATATATTCAACAGGAAAAATTAGTTCACCTAAACCCCCAGACAGCAAGTTAGCATATTGAGTGAATTGACAGAAAATCAAACTGGAATGTGAATAAGATTAGAGCAAATGAAGATGAGGTGCAGCAAATCTTTAAAATTCCATTGAGCATGGAGGAGTACCCAAACAAGCCATATTGGCCACACTGATGTCAAAGAACTACACTGTCAAATTTGGATATTCTCAAGCAAGACTAATAGAAAAATGAAGGAGAAATCCCAAAACAAGGAAACCTCAACTAGTACAAACAATGAGGATGCAAAAAGCTGGAATTCTGTTTTGCTCTAGGGGTTAAAAACAAACTCAAACACTCCGTTCATTAATGGTTACAAAGGGCTTTAATAGTCTATGCAGAAATGCAGAGAAGAACCAAGCAAGGGGTTGGCGTATGCAAAAGCTGTGGTTCAGCTGAGGAAAAAATTAGAACCCTTTTTTCTACTGCCCCAAAGCTACAGAAGCGTGGGAACTGGCACATTTACAGAAAGAGAGCCTCCAAGACCTCAAGACAGATCTTGGAAATGTTGGATCATTCTCCAACATGCAACACAGAAATTGGAGGGCAAAAACATATAACTTTTATAACCTATATCCTGTGGCAGTTCTTGGAAAGTATGGAATCACTAGTCTTCCAACATGAAAAGCAGAGATGTAGCAAATAACCTTAAATCTGCTATGACTGAATTGATCAAATTCTATGAGGTAAAAACTGCACTAAATGCATGTGATTCTAAGTTGAACCATAAATTTTTGAGCACATTTAGCCAGCTGAATTTTCCATTAATATAGTAGAAATGCATTGGGGTTGAGTCTTCTCCTACATGGCACTTGTTGATGTAAGGAACCAACTGGCAGATTGACTTCCATAAATGTACAACAGTTGAGCATAAAAAAAATCTGCTTGTGGGGAAAAAAATGAGAAGTAACATGGTTTACAATCAATAGGGTGTTGTGAACATATTTTATGAGTAACATCATCCCAGCTCAACAGGGTGCTGATAAACTTGGAAAGTTCAATAAGAGAATGATAAGATAGGGAGAAAACAGGGCAAAGAACTAACAATTAACATAAGATATGGAAAGTTCTTTATTATACTTGGACTTATATAAAGGGCTTGCAAGAAATTATATTTACCCATATTCAGTAAGACCTTTTTAACCATTATGAGGTTAAACAATTTGATATACTACACATCACTCCAAAGGTAGGCTAGTAATTCTTGAAATGGAACTTACATAGCTAAAGTTATGCCACTCATAAATGAAGATTAGATGAGAAAGACACAAAATACTCACGCAACAATAACATCTCCCTTCTTGCAAAATGCTGGAATTGCACTGAACATGGTTGAAAGCCCATATGAGTACAGTATGGAATCAGGAGTCCCTAAGAACTTTGCAATTCTGGCTTCACAATCAAGGTGGACATCTGTACCAAACAGAAAAGTTAAGCTTAGGTATAAAATAAGGAAGAGGAGAAACTGCAATGACGGCCATTGGAGTTTAATAAACAGCTGAAATGAATACCGATTGTTCCATAAAACCCACGAGGGCCACAAGACCCAACACCATATTTCTCCAATGATTTTGTACAGGATTCCTGTCATGCAACTTCGTTGTGAATATTGTTGTTAAGTTAATCCTCAAGTAAACAACCAGAAGTACCAAGGAGATGGAATATAGCTTCTACTTACAAGTAACTTTTCATGTCCCAACAATCCAAGATAATTTGCAGAAGCAAAATTTAGAACTTTTTGGCCATTTATTATTGCATGTGGCCCAGCAGAACTGCAAGATACTTGAAATGAACATGTATTCTAAATACAAAGTAAATAAATATAATTATAGATATTCAAAACAATTTACTGAAAGAAGATAGGCATCATTGTTTAATTCATCATGCTCTAATTATAATGAAGAACTAAAGAACTATTTTTGATATCCTCCTCCATCCCTTAGTTTGGTTGCCTCTCCCATTTCCAGATTTAATTTCTTTATTTCTGTTTAACTCTTTAAAGGAAATTGCACATGTTTTATGGTTCCAACGTGTATCAAACTAGGAAATAATATTTTTATCTAGAGAAAACTGAGAAATTACCTCTCTAATACTGGAGGTTCATATTTCATTTCTTCTCTAATTTTTGGAATAAGGGGTTCAGGAACCCATTCATCACACAGTTCATCAATTTCCTGAGTAGTGAGAAGGGGAAAATTATAAATATATCGAATTTCGAAATAAATGACATTAGAAGATAACGGGATAAGAGCTTAGAGTAAATTTAGTAAGTCAACTCCACTTGATGGACTCCAGTTCTCGTACAACTGAATTAGGGATAATTCACCCATAATTTTAAGATCCACGATCTCTGAATCCATGTTGCCCATAACTAAATTTCAGTCCAGGTCACTCATAATTAATTCTTGGTTACACAAGAAAGATTCCATGCCAAAACTTGAGCTGGTTGCTTTTTCTCATAAGGAAAGAGCTAGTTGAGAGCCAATCATCAATCATAAAGACAAATGTGTGACAAATTCATCCAGGAATATAATTATAGTAGTTCAATAGGGATATTTCTAATTCACGTTCCAATATTATGCAACAAACTTGGAAAACTATGAAAAGGACCTCAAAACAGCAAGTACATATTGGGACAAAACATGCTTACCATCTTTACAGGTGCACAAGCACAAATAATATGAAGCAATCACAGCCTTCTTCCTTTCTTTTATTTGAAAGTCACCAATTATTACAGCAATCTGGCTTTTGACTCTTGTTTTCTTCCTTCCTCCTCACGTATATTCTTTAACAACTCAAATAAGGGTTAAGAGTTTAGTGTTTAGGACATGCTTGTGAAAGTGTCAACTTTAATAACATGAGAAGCATTATTCCATAGATGAATCTATTTAGTATCTAAATGAAGATATTGGTGTTTTGTCATATAAAAGTTCCTAAGAAAGATGAGAATGGAAAACGAAGACCAGAAGGCAAAGCTCGCATCCTCTAATGCTTTTGTTTGAAGCAATAAGCCGGTACAATTTACGGTGAGAACTAGCGTGTTTCACGAATCAACAACTTGAGGTTCACCTCAAATTAATTGTCCAGTCCAAAACAATTACCTCACCAAATAATGACTACTACTTGAGAAGCATGTAGGAGAAAGAGAAAGTGCAGAAACAATTGCTTGTTCTGTTTTCTAACCAGAAACAAAGAAAACAAAAACATGACAAAACAAAAAGGCATAAACAAATGGGGCAAAAAATAAAACAAGTTCATTGGCCACAAAGATGTTAAGAAAAACCTTCTTTGTCAGTGGTCTCTTAGGAGGTTTATAACTTTTCTGTGAAAGCAGGAAAATAATCACCACAAAGAGAATACCCTCCACAAATAAGTGTCCTGCATATAAACAGTGGGAGTTAGGGCTCTTTAAGATAACAAATAAGCATCTCAAAACTTTAGTATGATGATAAACCTCCAATGTTCACTCCAAAGACAACGGCTCTTGCAAAAGGAGCATCAAAAGCAAAGGTCAACCACTCTGATGCAGCTTTTAACATATCCATTGCAACTGATGTCATTAAACTAAATTGCTAGTGTTTGCGAAAACCAAAGGTTGCAGCAACCCAACTCAGAAAGGCGAAGAAACTCTTCTTTGTCCCAAGTTAACTAACTGTAACAACAAGACAGAGTTAAGTCAGGTTGGTTAAAAGGATAAAATAAACACCAAACAAAATTCAGTAGGTAAAAGTGAAGGGTGGCTTAAACACTGAATAACATGTGTACAGTCAAAAGAAATCAACAAGGGCAACCCATGTCAATTTGCAAGTACGTGAACAAAGGTTATGTTCTTGACAATCCTACTTCTCCTGATGACGGGTATCTGAAAAACTCAAAATCAAGTCATCTATTATCTTACAAGATAGAAAAGGTATCCCACTACCACATTTCCTTCTCTTACTTCCAATATAAAGTACTTGGTAACAAAGGGGCAAATTATGACTTTGTAACTAGACTCAAAAAGGTCCAAAGAATTCTTTTTCCCGTATTCAGCAGAAAACCATGTCAAGGACTTTATCACATTATGCAACTTAAGCGGATACACACATCAGATTTTGTCCTTTAATGAATGTCTCGAACTACTAGTGTATCATGTTGACTCTAGACTATAAGTTACCTAGAGTTTAAACTTAAGTATATCCCTGCAGGATCTTTATGCATAAGAAAAGGCATTGGATCAGTACCAGAATTTAGATTCTGGAGTTCCAACTAAAGAAATCATCAATAAAGCAAAAGTGCAACACCTAAGCACCTCCCAAAGTATAATCGATTAGCCAAAACACATGCTGGTTCATACAACTTGAACTGTTATTTGTTCAATTAGAATTCTGATTTAGCACCAATTCCACATTCTTCTAATGCTAAAAATCCACACCCCCATCTGCCATGTTACAGCCAACATTCACATTCTTCAATTACAAATATTATATGCACTGATTTGTGCAGTTTAGTGGAAGTTAATAGCAATAAAGAACTAACATCGAATTAAATAGTTGCAAAGTTATTTTGTTTCCACAAATAATTTAGTGAGTTTGCACTTTATGAAGCTAAGCACTTTGAGAAAGGCATCCTACCACACTCTCTCTTCAATACTAGTTCAATTTGTGCTTTTTTTGAGTTGTAGCTTATTCTGTTCCAGAAGTATAAAAGAGTGGAACCTGCTCCAGTTTAGCTCAACAAGGTCTATATACAGCTCTGTCAATTCAGCCAGGCCAATTGAAGGTTCTTCGTCCATTTATAATAGATGTTACATATTACAAGCTATGATTCACATAAAAAACTTCATACTAATCATCATTATGATTCAAGATTATTGTTAAAGTAGTAATCTTTCGGGTATTTCTTCCCCTTTTTTAAGGTAATAGCTGATTTTAAATTTGTATCATGGGCATCACCAAACCTTCATACCATAACATATCAAATCTCATTTAAGTTTTCTTTAAAAGAAAAAATAAAAATTCATATTGGCATCCAATCCGGGTTCTCCGATTCTCTAAGTAACAATAAGTTGTTATCAAGAATTCTTTATCAGAGAGTCATAGATTCATTTGTTTGTTTCACGATATGCATAAGGTATCCTAACTTAAATTCAAACCCCTATGAGCATATGCAGAACTATAACTTCGATTCTTTTCTTCAATTCCGGCAATAATAGCTGAAATAATGATAAATAACAATAAGATTAATATCAACTTACTGATTTCGACGCAATTCAATCCAAGTCGACAGGTTTTTTCACCAATATCTCTCGTTGGCTGAATATAATTACTACAGAAATATAACGGATTAAGTTGAATCGTTTTCTCTCTCTCGATTCGAGTACCACCACGAAGGATCCACTCCACGAATCAATGAGATGGAATTGTGCCTGAAAGTGGGATCCAATGTGAGATAAGAAGGAGGAGGGAAATAACCGACTTCATATAATATTCATTATTAATTATCATTGAACTTTAATATCTTACTAAAATTAAAAAAATTAGATTAGTTGCTTCAAAAAAAAAAAAAAAAAAGATACTACCCATGATTAAAATAAAATTAAAATTCATAAAATAAAATATTAATAATTAAAGGAATTAAAAAAAAAAAAAAAGTACTAGGCCGACGCTTGCAGAACCGGAACCCAAATCCAAGAAAAAAAACGTGACAGCCAACTTATTTGTAGGTGAAGAAAATCTAAAAACTAAACTAATTAATTGGTAATTCTATATATAGTAACTCTATCCCGCTAAGTCACTGTTATAATATACTATATATCTATTAGATCGTGGCCCGTATTGCATCACACGCTCGGGACATATAGTAACGACATAACACTTTGTAGTACTATAATAATAATTTATGCGTTATTATTATTTATTTTAATATATAATATTTTACATGAATTTTAAATAAATGTCATTATGTTGAAAATAATTTATATATAATTTTTTAGTAAATGATTATATTAATAATTTATATAGATAAATTTGTAGTTCTGTCTGACTAATTCTGTAATATCCTATGCTTCTTTGCTTCTTTAATCATCATGCTGAGGGTCTCTCTGTAAATTGGTATCAGAGCCTGGATTTATGAATTTACTTACTTTTATTCTAACCAGTCCTCTTAATTTCCTAATGAATATAGGAAAAGGAAAGCAGATTATTAAAAATAGTCTGAAACAGGAATTTGATATCCCTGAAAATCTAGAAGACCTTAATAGGTGGACAATTCCCAGAATTGATGTTAAAACTGTATACCAGTTAGGAACTTTTGAAAAATTAGGTTTCAAACAGATTGTAAAAACAACTGAAGAATCTGTATCTTTAGATAATGAAGAAATTGAAATTAAATTGATCCAAGCTGATGATATTAATAGATATACTGATTTATATAGATTCATACATATTGGGTTAGTACAAATTGCTTTTAAACCATTAACCTTAGAAGGTTTACCGAAAAGTTTTATAGCATGTTTAAGAGATGCTAGAAATTTAAATTGAAAACAATCTTTGATGGGCATTATACAATCTAGTTTAGCTCATGGCCCTGTTTATTTTAATGTATATCCGAATTTATCTTTATCATTAAGTGATGATAATATATTAAATGCTTTAACATTAAATGTTAAAACTCATGGATATAATTATATGCCTGGTTCTGAATTAATTTGTGTATGTTATAGAATTTATTATAAACCGTTAAAAACATTGAATCCTAATTGCAGATTAATGGATAAAAAGATAGATGAAACAATACTTATAGAAACTAATTTTAATAAATCAAAAATTATAAAAAGAAGAACTATTAAATGGAATGAAATACCTATTCCAGAGCAGTGGACAATAGAAAAGGTTAGTAATAAACAGCCTCAAATTAATAGTCACATAGATTATATTGAACAAACTCCTGAAGGAAAAATTAAAATAAAAATGCAAAACAATCCATTTTTGTTGGATAATAAATCTAAATTATCTCGATCATATTCTTCTCATTTTATATCACCTCTAGATAGCAAAGATGATATATCTGTGACACCTAGATATTCTGTTTCACAGCCTTATAGAGTTTCTACCTCTCAGGTTAGTGATGACACTGATAATTATGTTGACAAACTGGTTAAAAATAAACATAATATTGTTAAAGGTATTTATAATACAGATAAGGACGAAGACATAACTGAGTCTGAAATGGCTTTTCCCATATGAAGAAAATTAATTTTAGTCCTGGATCTTTAGCCAGAAATTAGGTTAAAGAAGAATTTAATCATGATAGATGGAAATCATTTAGAACATGGTTTTTTCATACTTTCACATTAAAAGAACAGAAAGATATTTCTGATCAGTTTTATGCATTTCTATCACAGCATAATATTTTATTTCCTTTTGTTCCATGGTTTATTTCTAATTATATTGAACCATGTATATGTGTTTTAGAAAGAGATTATAAACTTCTGAATGGTAATACTTTAAGAGAAATATTTCCTCCTCAACAACCTTTTAAATTAGAAAAGGAAAATCATATATTAAATTTCTCTGCTTTTGTTAAATTATTTGAAAATGATACATTAGTCATAACTGTTAAACAAATGAATAAAGTTATAGAACAGAATAATTATACAAATATTTATTTAAATGTTTTAGGCGAACAGATTATATCTTTACATCATAGACTAGATCACATCATAACTAGATTACAAAAGTCATCTGTCGAGGAATCATCTTCTAAAGAACAGGTTATAACGGCCCCAACCCTTCAACCACCTCCTGAAATAAAAGATTTCAAGTTAAAATCTATGTCTGAATTAGAAAAATTACTTGATGAAAAATTTAAAGGTTTAAAAATTAATACATTAGAAGAAGAATTAGACGAATTTGAGAAACAACTTAAGGATCCATCTCATAGTAATAAAGATGAAATAAATAAGATAGGAAAATTTGCTGATAGACCAGCCCAGAGACTTTATTACTATAATAGACCTTCTCCTATGGATATTTTACATGAAGAACAAGAATATGTACTTAATAATAGTTACAATGGAAAATGCATATATGAATGGAATATAGATGGTTATACTGAAAAACAGATTTATAATCAAGCTCATAGAATGCTCATGTATAGTAGCATTTGTAAAACCAACGGTAATACTGACGTAGGTATAGCTAAAATGATAGTTTCAGGATTTACAGGACAACTCAAAGGTTGGTGGGATAATTATTTAACCCCACAAAATAAAAATGAAATTTTTACAACAGTAAAAATGGAAGAATCCACTTCCCAACCTACTGAAAATGCGGTCTATACCCTCATAGTAACTATCTTAGAACACTTTACGGGTAGAATTTCTGATAATAGTGAAAATATTCGCACCTTATTACAAAATCTACGATGTAAAACATTATCAGATTTTAGGTGGTATAAAGATGCATTTCTTAATAGAGTTATGGAATTAAATGATAGTAATAGTAATCATTGGAAGTCTAAATTTATAGATGGATTACCACACTTATTTGCTGAAAGAATTAAAAAGGTTTTAAGGAAAGATAGGATGAATATACCCTATGAAATCTATACTTATGGAAAATTAATAGGAATTTGTATACAAGAAGGTTTAGCCTTATGTAATGAAATTAAATTAAATCAACAAATTAAAAGTCAAAGACTCAATGAAAGACGTCAATTAGGACAGTTTTGTAGTCAATTTGGCATGAATATACCATCCAAAGAAAAGATTAAAACATTGGATAAGGATTATAAAACATATTCTCGATCTAAATATAAAAAAGAAAATATTCTCCAGATAAAAAATATAAAAAGGAATCTAGAAAACTAGAAAGACGTAATAAGAAAAATATGGATAATATTACATGTTATAAGTGTAAACAAAAAGGACATTTTGCTAATAAATGTAAAATGAAAAAGAAAATTAATAGTCTTGAAATAGATGAGAAACTTAAAGAAGAATTACTTCAGATAGTAACTACAGATTCGGAATATGAGTCAGAAATATCTGACAATGACGACATTAATAGTTCCGAAGGAGAACCGGAATGTCATTGCAATAATATAGAACTAAAAGACACTAATAGTGAAGATGATGCATATTATAAAATTTTAGCACAATTTCAAGACATAGACTTGGATGTAAATATGTTAACTACTCATAATATTCTAGAATTCTTGAAATCCATCAAAGATCAAGAATTAAGATCTAGATTGATAGAACAGATGGAGGATATTCCAGAACCTAGTCAAACTACTAGTCCAAATAATAATAAATTGGAAGAAAATCAGAATCCCTATACCATGTCTGAAGTATATAAAATCTTAAAATAGAAACATAGTCATACAGAAAGGTTTCCTACGACAATAGAAGATTTAGGAACAGAGATTAAGAATCTTAAAAATGAGATTAAAATATTAAAAAAGGTTAATGAAAATTTAGATGAGAGAGTTTCTTATTTAGAAAAGAAAGATCACATTAAATTAGATTATGATAAGTTACTAGAAGAAACAGGAAATGAAAATTTCTTAGGATCATTAAATTTGATCACTTCTTTTAAATTTCATGTTAAGATTAAATTATTAATTGATCACTCTTTTCATATTGAATTAGTAGCTCTTTTTGATAGTGGAGCAGATGTTAGTGTTATACAAGAAGGAATAATTCCTACTAGATATTTTGAAAAATCTACACATATCGTAAGACATGCAGGAGGGAAAGCCTTAGATATCAATTATAAATTATCTAATGGTTATATTTGTAATAATAAGGTTTGTATTCCAGAAAGTTTTCTAATAGCAAAAAATATTACTAGTCAAATGATATTAGGAACTTCTTTCATAAAAAAGATATTTCCAATTACACATATTAATACTGATAAAATTATAGGTACTTATGATAAAAAGAGTGTCAGTTTTCAGTTTATAACTGAACCAAATACTAGATTCATAAATGAATTAAAAGATTTAATTAATAGAAAAAATACTCAAATTAATTTTTTAAAATTTGAAATTAACTCTTTTTCTATTGAAGACACTTTGCAGAATAATCTTAAATTAAAAGACAAAATAAAAAGTGTTTATAATGTTGAGCCATTGGAGCTGCTACAATGAAGCTTTCTTAGCCTTTATTGTTGTTGAGCCATTGGAGATTGTTGTGTTGTAATTGTTGCAACCACATTGTGACAAATCTGTGAATTACTAAGGCTGCACAGATCAGATCAAAGGTTGCACAGATCAGATCAAGTTATGCGCACATCAGATCAAAGGTTGCTCAGATCAGATCAAGTTACGCGCACATCAGATCAAAGGCAGTGCGTATCAGATCAAAGGAAGTGAAGATCAGATCAAATGCAGTGCGCATCAGATCAAAGGATAGTGCGTATCAGATCAACGGAAGTAAAGATCAGATCAAATTCTCAAGGGATTGCTCAGCAGCTTGGTTTCACAGAAGCAAGGCAAGTCAGCAACAAAACATATTTGCAGCAGAAGAGAACAACTCAAGGCTGAAGAGCTAGAGCAGAAATACAAAAGAATCAAGCAGTGCCCAATCAGAAGAACTGCAGGAGCTACATGGATGGTTCTGAGTTGCTGGACAGAACGTTGTGACATCAAGCTAACATCAGATCAACCGGAGGCTAACATCAGATCAGCTGCAAGCTAACATCAGATCAACCGGAGGCCAACATCAGATCAACTGCAAGCCAACATCAGATCAACCGGAGGCTAACATCAGATCAGCTGCAAGCTAACATCAGATCAACCGGAGGCTAACATCAGATCAGCTGCAAGCTAACATCAGATCAACCGGAGGCCAACATCAGATCAACTGCAAGCCAACATCAGATCAACCGGAGGCTAACATCAGATCAACTGCAAGCTGACATTAGATCAAATGCCGCGTACATCAGATCAGCTATAAGCTAAGATCAGATCACTTCTGCTGTTCCAAAATATCTTGGTCAAGCTACTTGAGAAATATGGAGTACAGTCAACAATATGACATGGCAAGCAAGTTGCAATTTAAAAAGGTTGAAAATGGATTATATGAATCTTGAGCCGCCTTCCATGCAAGATATGCTGACACACCGCACGTAGGGCACAGTTTTCTTCTGGGAAAATGAAAAACCGGGCATATGAGTAGGTGGAGTAGGTACAACAACAGTAGTATGCAGGATACACCACATCGGGAGGAAAAACCCTAAAAAAAAAGAAGGAGAGGGAGGCACAAAAAAAAAAGAAAAATAGAGTGAAATGAGCTACAGCAGAGAGATATACTGAACAAAAAGAAACCAAGAAAAAGGGAGAAGGAGAAGAGTGAGTGCTGAAAAAGGGATGATATGAGAGATACAAGAGAGACAGAAACAGTCAGCTACACAAGGAGAAGCTGAAGCTTTGGAGAAGCAGAAGTCAAGGAGAAGAAGAAGCTGAGGAGGTTGCAGCTTCAGGTGGTAAGCCTAGAAAACTATCAAACGTCTTTCATTAAGTGATTTTGAAAGATATTTGTGTAGAAAAGGCAGTACAATAGAGATTTACATGTTGTTGTTTTAGTTGATGAACCTGTAGAGGTAGTGAACCTCAATGTGTTGAGCAGTGAGCTCTTGTTTATGTTGCTTATGGTCAGTGAGGCCAGAGCTGAAGAATTCTGTGATAGTGAAGATTGACAGGAGTGAATCTGTCCGTGGATGTAGATCATTTGATCGAACCACGTAAAAATTCTCTGTGCACATTTACTGCTTTGAGTGTGTGTCTTGACTGGTAGTGAACCTCCTTGTGTGATTGAATTGATCTGATCTCTTTATTGAATTGATCTGATCTCTTCATTGAATTGATCTGATCTCTTCCTTGGATGATCTGATGTCTTCCTTGGTTGATCTGATCTGCCAACAGTCCATCTAAGCCAAAACGTGAGTTCAACAATAAGCTCTAACTGAGCTAACATTTGAGAGGGAATCCTTTAGTTGAAAGAAAAATTGATAGAGTGTTGATTCACCCCCCCCTCTCAACACTTGACACGATCCAACAATTGGTATCAGAGCAAGGTTTACTTTTGTCAAGTGATTGTTGAAACTTAGAACCAGCAGTAGAAATGGAGAATCAAGCAACAACTGTTAAGGGAGTTCCTTATTTCAGTGGCCAAAATTTCCAGTTATGGAAAAAGAGAATGAGTGCTTATCTCTTAGCACAAGGCCTACAAGTACAAAGAGTAGTCTTGCATGGATTTACACCAACTGTAGATGAGGAGAATCCTACAGGTGCAGAAATTAGAAACTTAGAAGCTGATGGAAAGGCAAGGAATGCTCTATATGCAGCTCTGTCAGAAAAAGAGAACTTTAAAGTTATAGACTGTGTTACTGCTCATGAAATATGGATTAAACTGATTAACATTCATGAGGGAGACATCAAGGTTAAGGAGGCAAAATTGCAGGTTCTTAGAAGTAAGTTTGAAGGTCTTAAGATGGGAGAAGGTGAAAACATTGAGGACTTTCTAAACAGAGTTGTTGAATTAGTTAGCTCAATGAGGGGTCTGGGTGAGAGTGTTGGAGATTCCAATATAGTTAAAAAGGTTCTTAGATCCCTACCAGCAAGATATGATTCTAAGGTCTCTGCTATAGAGGAGAGGGACCTAGATAAAGTGACATTAGATGAGCTACAAAGCACTCTTGTAGCATATGAAATGAGGATTTCAAATTCAAAGGAGGAGACGTCAAAGGCAGTCAAGGAGATAGCATTTAAAGCAAAACACTCAAGGAAGCTAAAGGAGGAAAGCAGTGAAGATGAAGAAGCAGACAGTGATCTTGAAAGAATGATGGTGCTGATTTCAAGGAGTTTCAGAGGTCAGACTGGAAAGTACAAGGGAAAGTTGCCCTTAAAATGCTTCAATTGTGGCAAAATAGGCCACTTTGCAAGCAAGTGCTTCATGAAGAACAAGAGAACAGAAGATGAGGAAGCTGACAAGCCATCAGACAGGTGGCCTGAGCAGAAAGGAAAGAAGAAGATGGGCTTCAAATCAAGAAAAGAGAAACCTTACAGAAAACGGAGCTACCTGAGCAAGAAGAAGAATGATAGCTCTGAGGAGGATGAAGAGACTGATGTCTCAGACAGTGAAGATGAGTCTGAAGCTGAAGAGGAGACCCTCATGGTGATGAAATCTTCAACTGTTTCATTGAAGGAGGATGCTGAACTAGAGAACCAATCAGCTGATGATGAAGAAGTGGATCTAGAGGAAGAACTGGAGTTTGCATACAACAAGATAGAGGAGCAGAAGAGATTGCACAAGAAGACAATGAAGACAATGAAGGAGATGGAAAAGGTCATCTTGAGCAGTCAAGAAGAAAACTCAATACTGGAGAATAGAGTAACTGAATTGGAGCAGGAACTGATTCTCATGCAAAATGAAGCTGAGGTTCACAAGAATTGTACAAGAGAAAAGATGGAACTTCAAAAGACATGTGAAACCTTGGTAGAAAAGCTAGATGCCACCACTGCCGAACTAGAGGATGCAACAAGAAAGATAGAAGATCTGCTGTATCAACAAACTGTGTTTAAAGCTGAAGAAATGACTGATGGAACTACTGTAGGATCAAAATTGAAAGGAAAGCTGGAGTTTCAGTCAAGCAAAACTGAGCCTGGTGAATTCTCAAGGAGCAAAGAAGTGGCTGCAAAAACTGAAGAAGCCACAAGGAAGTTAGATGAGTGCCTCAGCAAGCAGAGATCTTATTCAGAAGGGAAGAAAGGTCTTGGCTATGAAGGAGATCAAAAATTAGAAGGACAACCAGCTGCAACAACCAAGAAGACTGTTACCTTTGTCAAAGAAGGTTCAATTTGTGTTGCTGATGTAAAGGCAGGAACTAGCTTTGTTGATGCTAAGAAGATGGAAATTTCTAATGGATCAAGAAAGTCTACTGAGCAAAATGAAAGACTGCACGAGCTGAGGGGGAGACAATCTATGTATCAAAGAAGCTTGCTCAAAAGTAGAAAACTGATTGCTGGAGTATGTTTCACCTGTGGAGAATCAGGTCACTATGCAGCAAATTGCTGGAGGAAGGCACTCTGGAGATTTGAAGGAAGAACAATGCAGTCAAGAGGATGGAATAGAAAAGAGTATTATCATCAAAGAAGCCCAAGTACTTCAAGAAGGATCCCTGAAGCTGAAACCAGAAAAGGTCATATCATGCAACCTGGAGAAGTGTATCAGAAACTGAATGTCTGGTGCAGATGCAGATTGCCAAACAAGAGAAGCAAGTGGTCTGAAGGAGTGAACAGCAGGAGAGTCCAGCCACTGCAACAAGCTACAAATAGAAGAAACTTTGCAGCAGGAACAAGAAGAAACCAAGCAGATTACACAAGAAGAAATCAATCTCTAATGCAGCCACTTAATCTGAGAAACAGATTTCAAATTTTTGAAGAGTTAGAAGAGAATGATCACTGGAGCTGCAGCAGGAGCAATCAGAGATTGAATGAACAGCAAGGCATACCAACAGCAAGAAAAATTTGGAGGAAGAAGCACAGATTTGAAGAAGCTTGTATTGCTGAAGTTGCACTGAAAACAAAAGCTAAGGAAGCCCAATGGATCATTGACAGTGGGTGCACAAGCCATATGACTGGAGACAAAACTCTACTGAGAAACACAAAAGAAGTTGAAAGAGGGTTTGTCAAGTTTGCAGATAAGAGTGGGTTAAAGATCAAGGCTGTTGGAGAAGCCACCATTGGATCAGAAAAGTTCAAATCTAAGGAGGTGCTGTTTGTAGAAGGACTGAAGTACAACTTGCTGAGTGTGAGACAACTGTGTGACAATGGTTTCAAAGTAGACTTCTCAAAAAGTGGCTGTTTCATTAAAGACTGCAAGACTGGAGAAATCATGGCCAAAGGAATAAGAGACAACAAGGATTTATACCTCATAGATGTGAAGGAAAAGTTGTGCATGCTAAGCAAGACGGATGAAAATACTCTTTGGCATTGCAGGCTTGGACATTTAAATCAAAAGAGCATGAGAAGCCTGGTGAAGTGCAATGCAGTGTTAAACCTCCCGGTACTAAAGAGGGACAACAGCACTTGTGACTCATGCCAAAAAGGGAAATTTGCAAAGCTTTCTCACAAGTCCAAGGAGCATAGAACCTCTAAGCCATTGGAGCTAGTTCACACTGATGTATGTGGACCAATGAAAAGAAAAGGTACAGGTAAAGAGATGTATTTCATTCTGTTTGTGGATGACTTCACTAGGATGATGTGCATCATGCACATGAAGCAAAAGAGTGAAGCCTTCAACTGCTTCAAAAGATTTCAAAAACTGGCAGAAAACCAGCATGGAAGGAAGATCAAAGTTTTGAGGTCAGATAATGGAGGAGAGTTTACCTCACAGGAATTTGAAGAATACTTGGAGGAAATGGGAATCAAACATCAAGTCTCAAGTCCTCACACTCCTCAGCAAAATGGAGTTGTAGAGAGGAAAAATAGGAGTGTGATTGAGATGGCAAGAACCATGCTGTTGGAGCACAATACTCCAAAGCACTTCTGGAAGGAAGCCACAATGGCAGCTGTGCATGTACAAAATAGAACCATGTTGAGGCCAAACACTGAAAAGACACCATATGAACTTTGGTATGGTCACAAGCCAAATGTGAAGTACTTTAGAGTTTTTGGCAGCAAATGCTTCATCAAGAACAAGGAGCAAAGCATTGGAAAATTTGAAGAGAGGGCTGATGAGGGCATTTTTCTTGGTTACTCAAATAAGAGCAAGGCTTACAAGGTTTATAACAAGAGGCTGGATAAGATTATGGAAAGTTATGATGTGAAAGTGGTTGAGGAAGTCAAGATGAAAGCCACTGATTCTGAAAATTTTCTGGATCACTTAGATGACTTGGAGAGCCAAGATGAGGCAGACCTGGAGCTGAAATCAACTACTGAGAAGACTGATGCAGAAGAATCAGAGACAGAAGTTAAAGAAGGCCAGGAAAGAGCAAAAAGAAAGTACAACAAGAGAATTGAGAAGATGCCTATCATTGGAGACCCCAAAGCTCCAGTAAGAACAAGAAGGCAACTGAAAAGTATGGTTGCAACTGCCCTACTGTCTCAAGTTGAGCCAAGGTCAATAGAGGAAGCCCTGGAGGACCAGTCATGGATGCAAGCCATGAATGAAGAGCTGGATCAAATTGAGAAAAACCAAACTTGGGAGCTCGTGGATAGGCCAGCAAACAAAAATGTGATAGGCACAAAATGGGTGTTCAGGAACAAGTTGAATGAGGAAGGAAAGGTTGTAAAGAATAAGGCAAGGCTTGTGTGCAAAGGATACTCTCAAATTGAAGGAGTAGATGTGGATGAAACCTTTGCCCCAGTAGCAAGGCTTGAAGCCATAAGAATGTTTTTGGCAGTGGCTTCAGCAAGGAGTTACAAGGTCTTCCAAATGGATGTTAAATCTGCCTTCTTGAATGGAAATCTGGAAGAAGAAGTGTACATTGAGCAACCGGATGGTTTTCTAGTTTGTGAAGATGAAAACAAGGTGTGCAGGCTCAAAAAGGCACTGTATGGATTAAAACAAGCCCCAAGAGCATGGTACTCAAGGCTGGACAGCTACCTGAAGAATCTGAATTTCAGAAAAAGTTGCATAAATAGCAATTTATATGTTCTTGATGGAAAGGGTGGACAGTTAATAGCCATAGTCTATGTTGATGACATAATATTTGGAGGAGATAAGGAGCAGCTGTGCCATGAATTTGCTAGAAAGATGCAAGAAGAGTTTGAAATGTCCATGATAGGAGAGCTATCATTTTTCCTTGGATTACAGATTCATCAAAAAGCAACTGGAATTTTTATCTCTCAAACCAAGTATACCAAAGAAGTGCTGAAGAAATTTGGTATGACTGATGCTAAGCCAATGTCTACACCCATGGCAACTAACTGCAAGCTGAGCAAGGATGAAAAAGGAGCTGAAGCTGATCAAAGTCTATACAGGAGCATGATAGGAAGCTTATTGTACTTAACAGCAACAAGGCCTGATATTACCTTTGCTGTCTGCCAAGCTGCTAGATACCAGGCAAATCCAAAGAGTTCTCATATGATTGCACTAAAGAGGGTGCTAAGATACTTGCAAGGGACAGTAGATTATGGTCTGTGGTATGCAAGGAAAGGAAGCTTGGGATTAAGAAGCTTCACTGATGCTGATTGGGCAGGAAATGTTGATGATAGGAGATCCACTTCAGGAGGAGTATTCTTTCTTGGTAATAGATGTGTGAGCTGGTTAAGCAAGAAGCAAGAAAGTATAGCCTTAAGCACTGCTGAAGCCGAGTACATAGCAGCAACCAAGGCATGCACTCAAGCTATATGGATGAGATCTGAACTGCAAAATCTTAAAGAAGAAGTTCCCTTGCCACTGATAATTCTTTGTGACAACAAAAGTGCCATTGATTTGTCAAAGAATTCAGTCCAGCACTCGAGAGCCAAACATATAGAAATCAAGTATCACTTCATAAAGGACAAGGTTGAGAAAGGAGAAATTATGCTAGAGTATGTTCCCACAGCTAAACAAATAGCTGATGTAATGACAAAACCTCTTCCAGCCGAGGTGTTTGAGACTTTGAGGATGCAAATGGGAGTGCAGTCCTCTTTCTCATGCTGAATCAGTTCAGCATCCCCAAATCCCTTTGAAATTGGTTGTCAAAGGGGGAGAGATAGCCGCAGTAGCCGGCCAGACGCAGGAGTATTGTCCTTGGGAGAGAAGGAAGTTGAAAAGCTTAATGCAGGGGGAGCTTACTATGAAGAAGAATAAGGTTCAGGGGGAGCTTAGCACTGAGTTGACTGATTGGCTGCAAATGTGGTTGCCAACAATTCCAAAGGGGGAGATTGTTGAGCCATTGGAGCTGCTACAATGAAGCTTTCTTAGCCTTTATTGTTGTTGAGCCATTGGAGATTGTTGTGTTGTAATTGTTGCAACCACATTGTGACAAATCTGTGAATTACTAAGGCTGCACAGATCAGATCAAAGGTTGCACAGATCAGATCAAGTTATGCGCACATCAGATCAAAGGTTGCTCAGATCAGATCAAGTTACGCGCACATCAGATCAAAGGCAGTGCGTATCAGATCAAAGGAAGTGAAGATCAGATCAAATGCAGTGCGCATCAGATCAAAGGATAGTGCGTATCAGATCAACGGAAGTAAAGATCAGATCAAATTCTCAAGGGATTGCTCAGCAGCTTGGTTTCACAGAAGCAAGGCAAGTCAGCAACAAAACATATTTGCAGCAGAAGAGAACAACTCAAGGCTGAAGAGCTAGAGCAGAAATACAAAAGAATCAAGCAGTGCCCAATCAGAAGAACTGCAGGAGCTACATGGATGGTTCTGAGTTGCTGGACAGAACGTTGTGACATCAAGCTAACATCAGATCAACCGGAGGCTAACATCAGATCAGCTGCAAGCTAACATCAGATCAACCGGAGGCCAACATCAGATCAACTGCAAGCCAACATCAGATCAACCGGAGGCTAACATCAGATCAGCTGCAAGCTAACATCAGATCAACCGGAGGCTAACATCAGATCAGCTGCAAGCTAACATCAGATCAACCGGAGGCCAACATCAGATCAACTGCAAGCCAACATCAGATCAACCGGAGGCTAACATCAGATCAACTGCAAGCTGACATTAGATCAAATGCCGCGTACATCAGATCAGCTATAAGCTAAGATCAGATCACTTCTGCTGTTCCAAAATATCTTGGTCAAGCTACTTGAGAAATATGGAGTACAGTCAACAATATGACATGGCAAGCAAGTTGCAATTTAAAAAGGTTGAAAATGGATTATATGAATCTTGAGCCGCCTTCCATGCAAGATATGCTGACACACCGCACGTAGGGCACAGTTTTCTTCTGGGAAAATGAAAAACCGGGCATATGAGTAGGTGGAGTAGGTACAACAACAGTAGTATGCAGGATACACCACATCGGGAGGAAAAACCCTAAAAAAAAAGAAGGAGAGGGAGGCACAAAAAAAAAAGAAAAATAGAGTGAAATGAGCTACAGCAGAGAGATATACTGAACAAAAAGAAACCAAGAAAAAGGGAGAAGGAGAAGAGTGAGTGCTGAAAAAGGGATGATATGAGAGATACAAGAGAGACAGAAACAGTCAGCTACACAAGGAGAAGCTGAAGCTTTGGAGAAGCAGAAGTCAAGGAGAAGAAGAAGCTGAGGAGGTTGCAGCTTCAGGTGGTAAGCCTAGAAAACTATCAAACGTCTTTCATTAAGTGATTTTGAAAGATATTTGTGTAGAAAAGGCAGTACAATAGAGATTTACATGTTGTTGTTTTAGTTGATGAACCTGTAGAGGTAGTGAACCTCAATGTGTTGAGCAGTGAGCTCTTGTTTATGTTGCTTATGGTCAGTGAGGCCAGAGCTGAAGAATTCTGTGATAGTGAAGATTGACAGGAGTGAATCTGTCCGTGGATGTAGATCATTTGATCGAACCACGTAAAAATTCTCTGTGCACATTTACTGCTTTGAGTGTGTGTCTTGACTGGTAGTGAACCTCCTTGTGTGATTGAATTGATCTGATCTCTTTATTGAATTGATCTGATCTCTTCATTGAATTGATCTGATCTCTTCCTTGGATGATCTGATGTCTTCCTTGGTTGATCTGATCTGCCAACAGTCCATCTAAGCCAAAACGTGAGTTCAACAATAAGCTCTAACTGAGCTAACATTTGAGAGGGAATCCTTTAGTTGAAAGAAAAATTGATAGAGTGTTGATTCACCCCCCCTCTCAACACTTGACACGATCCAACATATAATACATTTTCTAATGAAATTTGTAATGAACATCCTAATGCTTTTTGGGATAGAAAGAAACACATTGTAAGTTTACCTTACGAAGATGATTTTAATGAAAGGACTATGATAAAAACTAAGGCCAGACCATGTCAAATGAACTCTGAATATTTAGAGTTATGTAAAAAAGAAATAAGTATGTTATTAGAAAAAGGATTAATAAAACCATCTGAATCACCTTGGTCATGTACGGGATTTTATGTTAATAAACATAGTGAAATAGAAAGAGGAAGACCTAGATTGGTTATCAATTATAAACCTCTTAATAAAGTTTTAAAATGGATAAGACATCCTATTCCTAATAAAAAGGATTTATTAGATAGGTTATATGATGCATTAATATTTTCTAAGTTTGATTTAAAATCAGGATATTGGCAGATTCAAATAAAGGAATCAGATCAATATAAAACAGCTTTTAATGTTCCAATAGGCCATTATGAATGGAAAGTAATGCCTTTTGGATTAAAAAATGCACCGTCTGAATTTCAACAGATTATGAATGATGTTTTTATTCCTTATAGTAATTTTATTATTGTTTATATTGATGATATCTTAGTATTTTCTAAAGATATTCAATCACATTTTTATCATTTAGATATATTTAAGAAGATTATAAAGACTAATGGATTTGTTATATCACAGTCCAAAATGGTTTTATTTCAGACTAATATTAGATTTTTAGGTCATAATATTGAAAAAGGAAAAATAATTCCTATCGATAGAAGTATTGATTTTGCTACTAAATTTCCTGATGAAATAAAGGATAAAACTCAATTGCAAAGATTTTTAGGAAGTTTGAATTATATTCTACCTTATTATAAAAATCTCGCATATGATACAGCTATTTTATATGATAGACTAAAAGATAAACCTAAGCCTTGGACAGCAGAACATACTAAGACAGTACAGAAAATTAAAGAAAAAGTTAAATCTTTGCCATGTCTTATATTAGCTAATCAAATTGTTGAAACAGATGCCTCTGATATAGGATATGGAGGAATATTAAAACAAATATGTCCTGATGATAAGACAGAAAAATTAGTTAGATATCATTCAGGAAAATGGACTAATAGTCAGAAAAATTATGCCACAGTAGCTAAAGAAGTACTAGCTATATTAAAATGTGTTTTAAAATTTCAAGATGATTTATATAATCAGCGATTTATAATCAGAACTGATTGCCAAGCTGCAAAATATATGTTTAATAAAGATTTTAAACATGATGTCTCTAAGCAAATGTATGCTAGATGGCAAGCTAATTTAGCTCCCTTTGATTTTGATATTGTTTATAAGAAAGGGAAAGATAATAATCTTCCTGATTTTCTCTCTCGTGAATTCATACAGGATGATACCCAGGGACTCTTATAGAGGAAGAGGTGGCAGAGGAGGTTATCCTTCTCTTGCTGCTGGTTCTCGTGGCAGAGGCAGAGGGAGACATATGCTCTCTCAAAATTATAATACAACTTTATATGCGGATAATATTGCCGATCTCTCTCATAATCCTACGGATCTTATAAAAAATCCAAACTTGTTTCATAAGTTTCAAAAGTTTTTAGAACAAGAGAAAAAAGAAGAATCTTCTTCTTCTACAGATACTCCTTCATATGTGGAGACAGTTCTTAAAGAAGATTCAATCACAAATTATAAACCTCATCCTCATAAAGAAATTCTCTTTCTTATAGAAGAGAAAGATTTACAGTGGGGAAAAGACCCATGGCTTATAATTAATAGGTATTTGGATACTGGCTCAAAGTCAAGCGGTATTTATGTTCATGCTCATTGTGCTTATAAGCCTAGAATGTATTATGAGACCATTTTGAGGGTTTCTGGTGCATGTGAAATTAAACATTTCTATCCTAATCAGGGTAGTCAAATTTATAATTTTAGCAAAATCATAATCAAAAAGATTATTTCTCCGGAGGAATGAGGACTTTCTACTTTGAAGGATAAGGAATTCATAGTTCCTGAAAACCGGGTTACTTATAAATATAATTATTGGGATTATATTGAGGCTCATAACCAAGTTTTCTTATATGAAAACCCCAATAAGAAACATTCATGGTTTATTAAAGTATGTGGAAACATTTATAATGATCCCATACCCAATTGGTTTATTCAATGGTGGTATAGATTTGGTGCTTATAAATCTATTCTTCCTGAAAAATTCCTTTCCTCATATGGAAATTGGATAAAAGTTTCTCCCAAGATATCAGCATTGGTGGCATCTAATAGATGTACTGAAGAAATTGCTAATATGTGGTTCTTTATAGAATTCTCTATCCCCTGGATATGGAAATGGACTCCAGAGATCAGTTATACTGATACCAAATTACCATGTATTATGCAAACTGCTTATATTCAGTTTTGGGCTCATCTGAATAAAGTTGATCCCACTACTAATGACTTATATGGTCACGAAGTTTTAATGACAATCCAAGAAAAAGTGACGCATTATATGCAACATCAAGATACTCAAAGTCAGGAAATTGATCCCTTCCAGCACATTGCTATGAAGATAAAGTTACAACAAGAAAATGTTTCTCAACAAGATCTGATTAAAGCTTATATGGTGGAGCTTAAAAAACATTTGAAAAATCATAATTCTCATGATACTAAATCAGATATTTCTATGGCCTCTTCTAGCAAATCTCAAGATGATATGGATGAATTTGCTCAAGACCCTAATGATATGGAAGAACTTGATGAAGAGTTCGTGAATGAACAATTACAAGAGTTGATAGCAGGACTCCACAAAGAAGAAAAAGACAAAGACAAGGGGAAAAACAAAATCATTTGAAGCAGACATAAAGCAGCCGTTAAAGTGGACTTCAAGACTCAAAGTTTTGCTTTTATGATGTAAGCAGTGACATAATAGGGATGCCTATGTAAGCAATGACCTCATAGGGGAATAATGTATGGACTTGAAAAAATAGATTTAAAGTCCGTAATAGTTAGGATTAAATTAGTATAAATAGCCTACTAGTTTTTGGTTTTCAGCAGACTTCTTCTGCTCTTTCTTTTCTCTTTCCTCTCTCTTGTACCCAACTCTCTTTGTATTTTCCTTTCTTTGTTTTAATATATTACTCCAGCGGAGGTTTTCAGAAGCAGCAGTCTTATTATTATTAGCAGCTTTTTGGGATTTCTTATATATTTCTTATTTTGGTATCATCATACAAGTAAGTTTGTATTTATTTTCTATTTAAGATGCAAGGCTAAAAGCCTTATGGTTAGAATAAAAGCTGAGTAATTATGTAAATTCATCCTTTAGATCCTTGTTATTGAGAAATTCTCAGTATGATAATATAGAATTAAAGAATGGGTTAGAATTACTAGGCAGGTTATAAATTTAGAGAAGAAGGGTGTTGCCATTAGCCGTTATTGTTTAGGCGTAAGGCGTAGAGCCCGGATTGCTTTGATAAATTTGTAGTTCTGTCTGACTAATTCTGTAATATCCTATGCTTCTTTGCTTCTTTAATCATCATGCTGAGGGTCTCTCTGTAAATTCAAAAATTGATATAAAAAATATATCATTAATTATTAAATTTAAAAGTTTAATGAAATTTAATATCCGATAAACTTTTGCGTAATTAATATTTTAGACACATCTTATTAACTTTTACATATTATACTGTGGAATATAAATCAAATTTAAACTTTAATATTGTAATCAATTTCAATATTCAAACAATATGATTATTTATTAATTTGTTAGCAATGAAACTATATAGTAAATGTATAAGTACAAAAGCAAAAAGAAAACGAAAAAGGAAAAAACAGAGCAAAAGGAAAGTTGCCATCTTTTTTATTTCCAAGATATTATATCCTTTCTGTCAGAGCAAAATCGATGAAGAAGAGTACGCATTTGATGATGAAGAAATTTCGATGGATATTGTTTAGTCAAACATAAAATTTCATGTTTATAACTACATTTTGAGGCAACCCAAGTTAAAATCAATTTGATTATTTGCAGAGAATGTTGGGTTTGAAAACCCAAATTGATTGTTTTTAATCTCAGCTTAAGAAAAATCCTGCAGAGCAATTTTCGTTGGTAATGTCATTCTTATTCGATCAAATTCGTTCATGTATATCAGTTAATGTATAATGTATCTTCAATGGGTTTTTTTTTTTAATCTTTAATTCAACCGAAGTTCATATCTGTTTTTCACGGTTTGGTAAAGTAAATTTCACATTATTCATATAATGAAAATACCAATCACACTTCTGATCGACTTCATATTTGTTATGCAATATTAATGCGTTTGTGAACAATTTTTATTCAAAGATATTGATAATCAAATTGAAGAGGTGAAGGTTTGTAATTTGTTGATTATGTTATTTATGTGTTTCTCTTCCTGGTTTTCAAAGTTTGCTTTAACAAAAAGAGTTTTTCTTACAATACTCCTTGTATCTCATTATATCCTCGAATTGAGTTAAATCAACATGCGTGTAGTGTTATGCTAATATTGAACTTACTAAGTGTTTGCATTGTATTGTTTAGTTTACACAAAATTATGAAAATACTTTATTCAGTATTTTCTGTATATTACAAATGGTAAATTTAGCTTTTTATTAATGAGACTATTTTATGATTTTGATTTTCATATCTTCCTTCCATAAACAATATGGATGTTTTTGGTAATTATATAATAAATGAAAAGACTTTATTGTGCCATTCAATCTGTCATTTTTTTTTAAATACTGTGTTTTATTGTTCCCTATGTTGGTTTAAGGTCAGGATTGTTGATTATATTGTGTTGTTTTGTTAACCATTTTTTGATGTTGTAGTATATAAACCAATCTGTTCATTAAAATGCGACACTGCATCACTTTTTTGCTCTGTTCATAAAAATTTTCATCTTCAAAGCGCAATAACACTCCTCAAACATTAACAATATGGATTTTGAGTAAAAACTGTTATATCAAAATAAGAATCAAATTAATGAGTATCATTTTGTGTAGCAATCAGGAGTTGCAAAGTTTAGAGAAATCTGAAAAAACTTTACGGATGAAGAAATAGTTTATCAGCAACTCATTGCGATTCAGAAGAGAATGTTGCATTTTACATTAAAAATCATGGAATAAAAACATAAAAAAAAAAAGGCTTCTGAAGAATGAACAACAACATAGCGAAGATGACAGAGTATTTAGGATGCATACTATTGTTGATATAACTTCTATCCAGGTTAGTTTTTACTCATAAAGTACTTTTTTATCCATATTCATCATGAAGCTCATTATTGTGATCTATAAATGTTAATGTTGACTGAACACGTTTGAACATATAAATTTGAAATTTTTATATACATGTTGTAGAATAAAAGTACTTAAATTTTCTATTAAAAATAAAGTTTTGACATGAATGCAGTTTCATGAGTTTTGAATCCTCGAATATCTTAGCTATTTTCACCATGTAGTTGAAAATCCAATATTTGATTACTGATAGCAATTCTTTTTAGGCATTATAATGTGTTGTTTTGTTTGTATTTACAGTTTACACAAAAATAATTCAAAGTGGATAAATTTATCAGTACATAAAAATACAAATTCTAATTAGATAAACAATAGTAAAATGTTATAATTTTTAGAATGAAAAATTCATTATGATGAATAAAAAAGTAATGCACTATTACAAAATTGAAGTACTTTTTTATACACTACATTTATTGTTGTCTTCCCTATTTGACCGTTCTTGTCACAAATGGGAACCTTCAATCCTTCTCTTGATTTAACTTTAGATATGGCATGAGTAAAAACTAGTTTCTGTAAAAACAACCCAACATGAGAGAGTGATTGTCCTTGACTCTTATTTTTTGTCATAGTGAAACAAACAACCACTAGAAATTGTATTCTCTGCAACTTAAAGGGAATATTGTATTAGAAGGTGTTAACACCATCTGAGGTATGAATATGATCTTGCCAATGCTACTGCCTGAAATAATTTTAGCTTCAATTACATGATTTTCCAATCTAGAAACATGTAGTCTAGTACCATTGCACAAGCCAGAACGTTGATCAAAATTTCTAAGTAGCATAATGGGAATTCCAACCTTTAACACAATCTTGTGATTAGGTAAACCAGAGGTTGAAATATTGTTTAGGAATTCATAAGAGTATAGAGATTCATTAAAATCCGTTTCATTTTCTTATTTGCAAATAGAATCAGAACTGAGATATACCTTTCATCCCCCTGTTTAACTCATTTAATTTGTCAACAACATCATTGGTGGGGATAAATGGTTGCTCTTTCTTGGAAGTATACCGCGGACCATAGGTTATCAACAATGGAAGGGTAAGTACAATCAACTATTGATTGAATATGATGATCGGATTCCTGTATGAGAATGTCATCAGGAATTTCAATAAGAGTTTCTCCATCATTAGGCTCACCTACAGAATCATCTCCAACCTTCAAAATCCATTCAACAAACTTTTTTTGTCTCATATGATTCTACATATTTAGATCCTTTAAGTCTCATGTTTGTTGTCAATGTGAGAACTTTACAGTAATCCAACAAGAAGAATTTAAAGCAGAACGCACAATCTCAGCCTACTTTCTCTGGGGACAACAGAAAGAATCTATTGAAAGCCTCAAATCAGTGCTTGTGCATCATAGGTGCTTCATCCCAGATAATCAACCTGGTCTTATGCAACAAATTAGCAAATTCATTACCGGGTTTAATGTTACACATTGAATCTTCATTAATATTTATAGGAATTCAAAATCTAGAATGGCCAGTTCTACCCCCAGGTAATAGTAGTGAGGCAATTCCACTGAAAGCAACAATTAATACAATATCACCTTTAACACGCAATGCTGCCGATAATGCCTTCCAAATAAATGTTTTTCCAGTTCATCCATATCCATAAACAAAGAAAAGACCACCCCCTCATTTTGATACAACATCCTTCGCTTGTTGATAGACCGAATTTTGTTCATCATTAAATTTGCAGAATGCTTTCTGGTAATCCGTCTCTAAAGACAAATGATCATAACAAAGCTCATCGTAAATTAACTTGTTGGATCCTTGAGAAATGACAAAATCATCTGGATATGGCATTGAGACATAATTATTTAGGCTACTGCCATTGTTGGACAATATTTTTTAAATTTCACTCAAAACATAGTTTTTTAGTTCCTCATCACTAAGTTGCAAATCTATAAAAAAAAAAAAAAAAAAACATACGCAGACACACACAAAATAGATTAGATATTAATGTAGTTAGTAAATTCTGACTGATATTCTCAACTACGATGTTATTAATAAATATAATCATAATATATACATAAAGTTATCATTAATATGAAGAATAAACCTTTGTTTATGAAGAATGTTCTCGGACATGTTGGTGAATGTGCCCTAATGAGGGCTATTTATGTAAATATAATTTGAGGGTATTTATGTAGATAAGACATTTGTCGTTTGATTGATTGTTTATCAAATGAGTTAATTTCATGATAGTAATATCCTTGTGCATATTTAAATTCATGAAATCGATCCGCCAAAAGAAACACTCCATGGACTAATTAGATCATGAGTGATTCTTTTGAGTAGTACTGGTACTAGGATCCTTAGACCAGAAATCACTACATGGTCTTAGGTGAATTGTAGTGTGCTTTGACATACGCCTAACGGGGCCATAACAGGCTGCCAAGTACGGGTATGATTGGGTACACTATGAGACACGCTAAGGTATGTAGGTGAAGTGATGGGACTACAAATCTCTCTTAAGTGAGAGATGATATCTTGGCCACTTGATAGTGAACTGAAAGTGCATGGCCATGCCCAAGGAATGATAGGATATCATTTGCTTGAAGGATTCAGTGTCACTAAGAGATCAAGTAAACGCTTAGCTACATAAGGATGATGGCTCCATGCCTTATGCTAAGCTGGATATCGATGTAGAGGATCGTACGCAGTTTGCTCGGAAAGGTTGTGTTGAATCTCCATTCGACCCTCCATTCTGAATTGGGTAGTCATTATGTCTTGCTAGAGACCACTAATGATTTATGGATTAATCAATGGGTTTGAGTTATCCATTGCCAATTTGGAATGGGCCTACAGGATCGCACATAAGAAAGTTCGATGATGCAGAATAAGTATTCTTGCCTACAATAAGTATAATTGTTATACTTAAATAAATAAGATTTAATTAAATGGTTTAATTAAATATTATTAGAAAGTTCTATGGTATTAATTAATAGTTAATTAATTACCTGAGAACAATTGGGATGGGCTGATAAATCAAGGGACTCAATTGCAATTGAAGTTCTTGACCCATCAGCCTGATCCATGGGTCATGGGTCGATCCATGGGCTTGGTGTATAACCCAAATCATTAAAGTGTTATTTAATGCTGATTTGGAATCAGTAAATATTATTTAAATACTGATTTGGAATCAGTAAAATAATATTTGGTAATAATACTGATTTGGAATATGACCAAAATCAGTTAAGTTATAATTGGATAATTACAATACTGATTTTGGAAATTAATTCTCTACAAATATCCTAGGGATATAATTGTAGGGAGAGATTTTTGGAATTATTCTCATTAGACAAAAATACACAGAACTCCCAAAATTCTCGGGGTAGGCAAGATTGGCTAGCACCAACCTGCAAAGGCTTTCGTGCGTAAGAGTAGAGAATCCTTCAAGGAAGGATTTTGGAGACAACAAAACGCCATCTTCTCAGAGGAGCCAGGCGACGTGCGCAACCGATTACGCTTCAAGGGTAAGACCCGATCCTCATAGTTTAGGATTCCGCTGTTTAATTGGATTAAACACCTAGACTAATTCCTAACAGTGGTATCAGAGCCAGGTTCAGGATTTTAGTGTTAAAATCAAAATTAATTGATTAAAACAAATTTTTGTTTTGTTAAAATTAATTTTGGTAAACTCGATTTAAAAATTCAAGGTTTCTAAAGAAAAACGAAACTTGTTTTCTGGGTTTTGCTTACCTTGAAGGACTGTGCCAGAAAGGGCTGTTTTTCTTTGTTCCCACTTGGCCGGGTTTTTGAAATAGCTTTTGGGAAGAGCGAAAAGAGAAATTTTAGAAATTTCTTCATGTTTTGGTCGGTTTTAGTATTCCTTGGCCGGAAAAATGCTTACGTTTTCTAAAGTCTCGATTTCAGTCTCGATTTCCTAATCCGATTTATGGGCTAAATTGATTTTTTGCCATTTGGAGTTTTCAAAAACGGACGAGATTCTTCTCCGATTGAAATTGTTTCCGGGCTGCTTATTGTTTTGCTGAATTGGTTTTATTTCCTTGCCAAAAAAAATCTGGGTTCTAATAAACAATAAAATGAAATCCACCAGAAAACGATTTTCTCCAAAACTGGGTTTGGTTTGCCGGAATAACCATTCTAAAGCTGGGTTTTGGTTTTCTGACCGGAACATCGATTTTGGTTGTTGTGATCTGGGGTGTTTAGAATTTGACTGGAAACAACATGTTTGGGATGTTTTGGTTTATTGGTATATTGCTGGGCTGTTGTTTCAGTTTCTTTCGCAGGGTTTTAGGCCGCCGGGAAAACGAATTTGCTGGGAATGGTCTTCGAGTGATTTTCATTTTTCTCGCCGTCTGTTGATCGAAGTTCCTACTATGTCGGACTGAGTTCGATGTTGACGGACCGAGAATGAGCAGCTATCGTCGCTGCTCCTTCTTCTCCAAATCGTCGCTGGTCTTCCTTCGATCGGCATTGGATGTTGGTTGGGAAGACCGCAATCGGGGACCAGAAATGTTCTAGTTACTGAAAGGATTGCAGTCGACCGAGATAGATGGTTTTCGCCGGAAGAGACGACCGGCGTGGGATGCCGGGGAGTCGAGGATGCCGGCGGAGAAATTCGGGGAAGAAGAAAGAGGCTGGCGGCGGGTGTCGAAAGCCCTAATTGGGCAAAAAAGACCAAAATGCCCCGCTGCCACTTGAACCCTAAAACCCTAAAGGGTGATTTTACCAAAATTGCCCCGCTGCAGCCTAAAATTACCAAAACGGACAGCTGAATTTTAAAATAGTTTTAAAATCACAAAAAAGCCCCTGGACTTTGAGTCCTCCACAAAACCCTAGCCCAGAATTTTATTTAAATTATCAAATTGCCCCAAAAGTTTCAGAAAATTAAATTTTAAAATTTTCTGAATTTTATTTAATAAGATTTAATTAAATAGTCTTATTAGATAAAGATAGGATTAATTTAGAATTTTATCCTATAAGTTTAAATTTATCTTAATTAGATAATTAGATAAATTTTAAAATAATTATTTTAATTAGATTAAAATAATTAGAAAAGATAAATAAATAAATAATTAATTAATTAGATTAATTAATTTGTTTAAATTTTGAATTGTTATTTATTTATTTTATTTTATTTTAATTTTGATGCTTATTTAAATTGTTTAAATTTTATTTGAAGCATCATAATTATGTAAGCATGTTCATGCATCATTTTGGATAAATGTAAAATGAACAAAAGGATTGATTAAAATTGATCATGACACGATCAATTTTAATTCTGTAATAGTTACACAATCCTTAAAATTAATCAGCTTAAATTAAAACCGGCTTGTATGAGCATATGCATTTTATGTGTTTCAAAGCATGAATTGGGCTTTTAATTTTAACGTTTTAAAAGTTGGGGCCTGCGAGCCAATTTTGAATTGGGCCTGCGTGCCTATAAAATCATCATGTAATAGTTAGGCCCAAAAGGAGGTTCCAAGAAGAGTCCATGGTGGAGCCCAGGAGCGGAGGCCCTATATGAAGATTTTAAAAGGCTTTGTAATAGACTAGAGCCCAATTCATTACTTTTATTCATTTTATTTGATATGCAAATGAATATGATAAACGAAAATGCATGTTAAGCCGATCAAACTAAAATCTCAAAAAAACCCAAGATTTTGCTTTCATACTTGAGGGCCCGCTTGAGTGTCGAACGTCTGATGGACTTGGAGAGCCCAAGGGCCTCAGGTTTTCTTCATACGGCGGGTTGTTACATAATAGTGCCCAACTTTATCACTACCATTAATGAGTGGAAAAACTGTTTGGGTATTAGATGCTCAACTTTATCACTACCACTTGTTATGAAAAAACTGTGTGGGTATCTATTGATGTGATGCCTTGAGGGATGGTTTAACTTGGGAAAATTAATCCTAGCTTGACCCGATAAGTTGACTAGGGATTAATTTTGCAAAGATAGGATGGTGTCAAACATTTGGAATGTTCATCCTATCACCGAAAAGTTGCATGGTATGCAATTGGAAAGCGTTAGATTACATGGAATGTGATTTGAACGTTGCCTACCAAAAGAGCCCGATCCCTACGATACTTGCCAAAGCAAGACTGGGGTTGACTTTTTGTGGATTTTCGGCCCACAATCTAGCACCAACACAAAATTGTTTGGGATTTCAATTTTGGCTATTGTGGAAAACATTTTTCAAAACTCATTCTAATATTTTGCATTTACTCTTTGTAGAAATGGCATCATCTAGCACAAATGTTATCTTAAACTCTACTCTAAGAAGTATATTGGATAAAGGTAAATTGGTTGGACCAAACTTCTTAGATTGGGAAAGAAACTTGAGAATAGTTCTCAAACAAGAAAGGAAGCTACATGTCTTAGAGACAGCTTTACCTGAACCACCACAAAATGCTTCGGTAAATGTTCAATGAGCCTGGGATAAGCTGAAAAGCGACTCCGATGATGTGACGTGCTTGATGCTCACGTCTATGACAGGTGAGCTTCAAAAGCAGTTCATGAATTTGGAAGCGTTCCGAATTTATGAGTCACTGACGGAAATGTTTTGTGAACAAGCTTCAGGTATCTTTGTTATAGAAATAAATCTTTCTATGTCCACCTCATGGGTATTAGATACTGGTTGTGGGGCTCACATTTGTACTAATGTGCAAGGACTCAGAAATAGAAGGATAACAAAGAAAGGTGAAGTAGATCTCCGAGTGGGCAACGGGGCAAGAGTTGCTGCTGTTGAAGTTGGAGATTACACTCTGTCTTTACCTTCTGGTTTAAATATCGAACTTGAAAATTGTTATTATGTACCTGCTTTGAGCAGAAATATTATTTCAGTTTCGAGTTTAGATAATAAAGGTTTTCGATTTATTATAGAGAATAATTCGTTATCTTTATATCGAAATGATATTTTATACGGAGTTGCAAATATGTGTAACGGTCTGTATGTCTTGGATTTGACCCAAGAAAAACCAGTCTATAACATAGAAAAGAAAGCTAAATCATCTAAAAATGATTTAAGTCCAACATACCTTTGGCATTGTCGATTAGGCCATGCAAATGAAAAGCGAGTTCAAAAGCTTCACAAGGATGGAGTGCTTGGTTCATTTGATTTTGAATCATATGATACCTGCGAACCCTGCTTGCAAGGCAAAATGACAAAGAGTCCTTTCAATAAGAAAGGTGAAAGAACAAGTGAGCTATTGGCCCTAATACATACGGATGTATGTGGACCAATGAGCACACAAGCCAGAGGTGGATTTGAATACTTCGTAACTTTTACTGATGACTTTAGTAGATATGGGTATGTCTACTTAATGAGGTATAAAAGTGAAACTTTTGAAAAGTTCAAAGAGTTTAAAAACGAAGTAGAGAATCAGTTGGATAGAAGGATTAAGGTTATTCGCTCCGATCGGGGAGGTGAATACCTTAGTGATGAGTTCGATGGCTATCTAAAACAGTGTGGAATTGTTTCACAGCTGACTCCACCAGGAACACCTCAATGGAATGGTGTATCCGAGAGGAGAAATCGGACCTTATTAGATATGGTTCGATCAATGATGGGCCTAGCAACTCTCCCTACATCCTTTTGGGGTTATGCTCTCCTTTTTGCTGCCTACTTATTGAATCGTATTCCATCTAAGGCAGTAGATAAGACTCCATATGAGATATGAATGGGTCGGAAGCCCTATATGTCCTATCTATGAGTTTGGGGTTGTCAAGCTCATATAAAGCGTTTACAAAGTAATAAGCTTGAACCCAAAACTGACAAATGCCTATTTGTGGGATATCCTAAGAAAACCAAAGGATATCAATTCTACAACCCAACTGAGAACAAAGTGTTCGTTGCTCGAGGAGCTACTTTCTTAGAGAAAGAATATCTGTATCAGAAAGATAGTGGAAGTAGAATAGAACTCGGAGAAGTTCAAGAACCACAAGAGAATGTAGAACGATCTACAGAAACTCAGATGGAAGTTGACATAGAAACTCATGAAGATGAGCAACCTGAGTCAACAACACAAGAACCTAGAAGATCTGGTAGATCTCGTCACCAACCCGAGAGATACGGATTTCTCGTGACTGACGATCAGGATTTGATCTTGGTGGACTCTAATGAGCCCGCGAACTACAAACAGGTTTTAGAAAGTCCGGATTCTGATAAATGGCTAGAAGCCATGGAATCTGAAATGCAATCCATGAGGGATAATAAAGTGTGGACTTTGATTGACCCTCCTGTTCAGGCTAAGGTTGTCGATTGCAAGTGGATTTTCAAGGTAAAACCTGGCGGGATCTTCAAGGCACGACTAGTGGCTAAAGGTTTCAGACAGACTCATGGTATAGACTATGATGAAACCTTCTCCCCTGTCGTGATGCTCAAGTCCATTAGGACAATGCTTGCCATAGCAGCATATTTTGACTATGAGGTATGGCAGATGGATGTTAAGACGGCTTTCCTGAATGGAAACCTACTCGAGGATGTTTATATGAAACAACCCGAGGGATACATCGATCAAAAGCATCCTAATCGAGTATGTAAGCTTCAGAGGTCTATCTATGGACTAAAGCAAGCATCTCGAAGTTGGAATCTTCGTTTTGATGAGGAAGTAAAAGGTTACGGATTCATCAAGAACGAAGATGAGCCTTGTGTTTACAAGAAAGTTAGTGGGAGCAAGATTGTTTTCCTTGTCCTATATGTGGACGACATCCTACTCATAGGAAATGACATTCCCTTGATGAAGGACATCAAACAATGGTTGGGGAGGGTATTTTCTATGAAAGACTTAGGAGAAGCTGAGACGATACTAGGTATCAAGATCTATAGGGATAGATCTAAAAGGCTTTTGGGACTAAGTCAAGAAGGGTACATAGACAAGATATTGAAAAGATTCAATATGTCTAACTCCAAAAATGGTAAGGTACCATTTAGACATGGCCTTCTCTTGAAGAAGAACCAAGGTCCTTCAACAAGAGAGGAGAGGGATACAATGAGTAGAGTCCCATATGCTTCGGCAATAGGATCTATCATGTATGCCATGTTGTGTACCCGTCCGGATGTTGCACATGCACTTAGCATGACTAGTAGATACCAACAAGATCCAGGGATGGATCATTGGACTGCAGTCAAAGCAATCCTGAAGTACTTACGAAGAACTAAAGGATTAATGCTAGTGTATGGAGGACAAGAACAGCTCATTGTACAAGGTTACGCTGATGCTGCTTTCCAAACAGATCAAGATGACATGAAGTCACAATCAGGCTACGTGTTTAGTCTGAATGGCGGTGCAATAAGTTGGAAAAGCTCAAAGCAAGATACAACAGCCGATTCTACAACAGAGTCTGAGTACATTGCTGCATCAGATGCTGCAAAGGAAGCTGTTTGGCTGAGAAAGTTCGTGTCAGACATCGGAGTGATACCGAGTATCCAAGATCCGATAGAACTTTTCTGTGACAATAACGGGGCCATCGCACAAGCAAAGGAGCCTCGGTCACACCAGAAAACCAAACACATACTCAGAAGGTTTCACCTCATCCGAGAGATCATTGATCGAGGAGATGTGAAAGTGTGCAAAATAGGGTCAGACGACAATATAGCAGATCCTCTCACAAAAGCTCTACCACAGTCAAAGTTTGATAGACATGTAATAGAGCTTGGTCTTAAACAGTTTAGGACATAGCCCTTCATCGGGCAAGTGGGAGATTGTTGGTGAATGTGCCCTAATGAGGGCTATTTATGTAAATATACTTTGAGGGTATTTATGTAAATAAGACATTTGTCGTTTGATTGATTGTTTATCAAATGAGTTAATTTCATGATAGTAATATCCTTGTGCATATTTAAATTCATGAAATCGATCCGCCAAAAGAAACACTCCATGGACTAATTAGATCATGAGTGATTCTTTTGAGTAGTACTGGTACTAGGATCCTTAGACCAGAAATCACTACATGGTCTTAGGTGAATTGTAGTGTGCTTTGACATACGCCTAACGGGGCCGTAATAGGCTGCCAAGTACGGGTATGATTGGGTACACTATGAGACACGCTAAGGTATGTAGGTGAAGTGATGGGACTACAAATCTCTCTTAAGTGAGAGATGATATCTTGGCCACTTGATAGTGAACTGAAAGTGCATGGCCATGCCCAAGGAATGATAGGATATCATTTGCTTGAAGGATTCAGTGTCACTAAGAGATCAAGTAAACGCTTAGCTACATAAGGATGATGGCTCCATGCCTTATGCTAAGCTGGATATCGATGTAGAGGATCGTACGCAGTTTGCTCGGAAAGGTTGTGTTGAATCTCCATTCGACCCTCCATTCTGAATTGGGTAGTCATTATGTCTTGCTAGAGACCACTAATGATTTATGGATTAATCAATGGGTTTGAGTTATCCATTGCCAATTTGGAATGGGCCTACAGGATCGCACATAAGAAAGTTCGATGATGCAGAATAAGTATTCTTGCCTACAATAAGTATAATTGTTATACTTAAATAAATAAGATTTAATTAAATGGTTTAATTAAATATTATTAGAAAGTTCTATGGTATTAATTAATAGTTAATTAATTACCTGAGAACAATTGGGATGGGCTGATAAATCAAGGGACTCAATTGCAATTGAAGTTCTTGACCCATCAGCCTGATCCATGGGTCATGGGTCGATCCATGGGCTTGGTGTATAACCCAAATCATTAAAGTGTTATTTAATGCTGATTTGGAATCAGTAAATATTATTTAAATACTGATTTGGAATCAGTAAAATAATATTTGGTAATAATACTGATTTGGAATATGACCAAAATCAGTTAAGTTATAATTGGATAATTACAATACTGATTTTGGAAATTAATTCTCTACAAATATCCTAGGGATATAATTGTAGGGAGAGATTTTTGGAATTATTCTCATTAGACAAAAATACACAGAACTCCCAAAATTCTCGGGGTAGGCAAGATTGGCTAGCACCAACCTGCAAAGGCTTTCGTGCGTAAGAGTAGAGAATCCTTCAAGGAAGGATTTTGGAGACAACAAAACGCCATCTTCTCAGAGGAGCCAGGCGACGTGCGCAACCGATTACGCTTCAAGGGTAAGACCCGATCCTCATAGTTTAGGATTCCGCTGTTTAATTGGATTAAACACCTAGACTATTCCTAACAGGACAATATTTACAATGTTTATTCCCACACAACTTCAGGTCTTATTATAGTATAATAAAATAAAAGAGATGCGGACAAATTTCTTAAATAATGTCCAGATCTCCACAAGCTTGCTTCTTTTATAGCTTCCCACACAACTTCAGGTCTTATTATAGTATCATAAAATAAAAGAGATGCGGACAGATTTCTTAAATAATGTCCAGATCTCCACAAGCTTGCTCTTTTATAGCTTCAATAAACTCTTTGTCGTCATCCAATAGTCCGAGGGCGTAGCAAACTCCTTTGAAAGTTGGATGAACTGTGCAATTAACCATTCGTATGTCTTCATAAAAGGCCAGTCCTTTAATTTGATTCAACAAAACCCTCATGTAATAGAGTTCACCAGACTTTTGCAGCACATAATGAATCCTGTCAATTGAAAAGCCTTTTTTCCCCAGCATAAGTTAATTTATATGTCTATTCCAAACAAATTTGGTAGGGAAGTCGGCATAAGTTAGCAACTTTGCTTCATCATATGTTTGATTACACTTTGTCCATCTTAGAAACATTGATTCACTAATTCCATGCTTACTCATAACATATTCAAGATCATCACAATCATCAAAGATAATTGAATGTTCACCAGGCAAATGAAATGTCAATCTTTGTACAGATGGAGTCCTGTAGTGAATATCAAACCCATATAATCTCCACACCACCTCATAAGGAGAAGTATATCTACAATCATAATATGTTTTTATCTCATTAAAATTATTGTTATCTTTTTTCCCTACAACATAAGTTCCATTTTCGAAAACAACTGCAGTAACTCTGTCATTTCCCTTGCTAATGTACTTAAAAAGATACTTTATGACCCTAGACTGATTACACCACTCAATGTTAATGTGAGCCCACCATCTCTTCAACACTCCTGTTTGTACGGGACAACAAACTTATTGTCCAAGATTACTCCATTCTTCTTCATTGTCATTTCATCGTTCCACTTCCTATGAATAGGATAATAATCCTCATCAACCGAACTAAATTCCCTATAATCATTTGGAAAGTTTTTGAGACAGCTGTCGCATCTCATGCATGGGCATTTCAGATTGGAAACACCATAAAGACCATGAATCATAAATTTCTGAAGGAATTAAGATTTGGTCCGGGCCAAATCGAAAATCTCACTTTTGTGATATGCATTCCAGAATTGGAGACTTTCGATCGAGCCCAAACAATATAATCAATTCCCATGAGCGGATCTAGGCTTATAATTGTTAGATCTATTAAATGACACACTAAAAATTAAATCTTTAAACAAATGCGGAATTAAAGATTATACCTTTGAAGCGTGTCCTTGATGCAAATAAGAAAAATCCAATCTTTAGCAATGAAATCCACTAGAAGTCCCTCGAATAACTCCAACAAACCTGGAAGTTGAGTGGGCAACTATCTACCTGGTAGATCTATCGAAATCCAAGATAACCCACAAGAAACCCACCTCGAAAAAGCTCAAAAATTGCTCAAAACAGTTACCGGGCTGCTACCGCAAAAACCTGCTGGACCTCTCGCTGGACCACCGTGAAACGGCCACCGTCCGACCGCGATCAAGACACGAACGTTACAGATCGGTGATCACAATTGCAATCAAATGCAGTGGCAGCGGATCGGCGCGTCGGAGGAAGAACCTTTTGCCAAAAAATCTGGGTCGGTCGCCGGAATAAAACCGCCAGGAAAATAAAATCCAAACGTGGCAGCAAATAAAACCGGGCAGAATTTTGGACTGAGCTGTTCTTCAAGGAAAGAAGGATTTTTAAGTCAACTTCGAGAAAATCTTCAAAGAATATGAAATTCTTTCTCTAGACTACTCATTCTCTCTCTAGACAAATCTTGCCTCTTAAGTTTCTTATGTCTTGAATGTCAAGGAGTTTCAAGGGAGACCTAGTGGGCTTTTGAGTTGGGCCTTAGTGTTAGACTTTAATTGACTTTTCTTAGTCCTCACTAGACTAATCAATACCAATTAGCCCAAGGATTATTTATTCGACCCACTTCGTCAATTAAATATTAATCGTTCCAAGGATTATTTCATAACCCACTTTGTCAATTAAATATTAATTAACCCAAGTGTAAATATTTATTTAATCCACTTTGCCAATTAGTCCAATGCATAATTAATCATATCACTAGCGGATCAATTATGGAACTATCGCTCAAAAACAAAATTACTTCGCGCACACTTTAAATATTCTTCTATCTCCCCACGTCAAAGATATAGTGCTAGCCAATTTATTAATTTACTGACAAATAAATTAATCAACTTTTTATTATTCGAGACTAGTACCACTCGACCTTATTATTATACTGGACATAAGTCCACCGGTCGGGTTTAGTATAATAATCATTACGAGCTCATCTCGGAAGCATCATCACCTCGGACGCATTGGTATATGGTTTCCTTTCGACAAGCTGTTGGAATTGAATACATAAGCTATGCTTGTGTTGTACTTTTTCCCTGTAATATATCGATTTATGTTTTGGTTATAACTTGTTGTGCATTAAATGTCCATTTATATTATGTAAGTAGATGATGAGGTGTCTGGTGTGACACAGTAGATCTCATCATTGGTTGAAAGACATAATATATAAATGAGGTTCGTAACCGAGACAGTTTTGGACAAACTGTCAGTTTAGGTTATTATGTGATTCGGATAATTGGTTTGTCTAAACTAATTGAATCATATAGATATGCCCAGGGTATATTGAACTTGACCTTTAGGAATGATTTGTATTGTACTGATTTAATAGACAAATCGATCTTTGTATTCTATCTTTTAATCCCTAGACTCGAGCGGGCATGACGATTAGACATAGTGTACTTTGATATGCCAATGGGTGAGGTTAATTGTGGCCAATAGTCTCGGTGGGTTGGGTGTGCGTGCTTAGTTACTTGGTGTGCTGCTGCTTGTCGAAAGGAAACCATGTACCGGTGCGTTCGGGTGAGGGTGCTCCCGAGATGAGCTCGAAATGTTTATTATACTAAATCCGGTATAGTAAAAAGGTCGAGTGGTACTAGTCTTAGAATTAAAGAAGTTAATTAATTAATTTATCAGTAAATTAATTTATATTAACGAACACTATATCTTTGATGTGGGGAGATAAATGAATATAATTTAATTTAGTTGTTCCGAAAGCAATTCTGGTGTAGGATGGTAGTGCCAAAATTAATCCGTTAGTGGTACGATTAATTTTGTAATGAGTTAATTGAATAGGTAGATTTAATTAATTAATTGGTTAGTTATTCCTAAGGGTTCATTCAGTAATTAACCAAGTGAAATTATTTAATTAATTTCTAAGGGTTAATTAAGTAATTAACAAAGTAAAATTAATTAATTAATTAATTAAGTCTTAAGTTTCAATTGGAATTAGGAAATCCTAGAGATTAGGAAATCTAGTAGGATTTGGTTTATCCTATCAGATTGGTTGCCTAATTGGATTTGAAAACTAATTCATTACCTAAACCCATCAGGAAGACCAATCCTAAACCAACTTGGGGTCTCTTTTGTAACTCTATAAATAGACAAGGGATTAGCTATTCAAGACATACAATTCCATAAGTTTTCAAGACACGAAAACTAGAGAGAGAAAATCCTAGAGAGAGAAAACTTTCTCTCTCCAAGTCGGATTTTCAAGAGAAAATAGGCGGCTGGTTTTTGCTCCTTATTGGCCGAATTTTAGGCCTTGGTTTTATACCAGCTGCGAGTAATTTTCTCTCTCTCTGGGTGGTGCGTTTACAGTACGTGCCAGGTGCTGCGGTGTTAGAATTTTCTAGCAGGTGGATTGTGGTGATTAGCTGATCAATTGACTTCTAGTTCGTTACCCACACAACGTGAAGTCATAGTCTTGAGGCATTCAAGAGAATCACCAAGTGCACGCTTCAAAGGTATTTTTCTAAGGTTCCACTTTAATTAAAAATTTTTGTTGCTTGGTAAATCGAGCAAGTGCAAACCCAGATCCTATGTGGCAATCCTTTTACAAGCAATGACATAATACAAAGTCAAACACGCATACCCAACTTACCGAGATCTATGCCTCAATTGACCACACCCTTTGGCAAATCAAAGTACAATATGTCTAATTCTCATACCCGCTCTAGTCTAGGGATTAAGAGATTAGAATATAAGGTTCAAATTAACTACAAATATCATTACAAGTTAATTCGATCCTGAATAGGTCTTGCTCAATATGCCCTGGGCACATTCGTATAATTCAATTAGTCTAGACAAACTAATTTTTTGAATCATACAATAACCTAAATCGACAGTATATCCAAAATGTCTCAGTTACGAGCATAATTTATACATCATAAATTTAACCAATGATAAGATCTACTGTGCTACACTTGGCACCTTATCATCTAGATATATGATATAAAGGGACAATTTATAATACCGAAATACAATCGATATGTAATTGAGAATAGTTTTTCATATAAGCAAAGCTTGTCAGTATTCAAAACTAACAATCTCCCACTAATACTCAAAGCTATGCTCTGAAGTATAAAAACTGTTCAATACACTTATTCTGCTATCATACCAAAATCTAGAAAACTCTCATGGCTCACTTAAGTATCTAACTCACATACCTTCCATGCGGATCTCAAAGACTTTTGGAGTCAATGCCTTCGTGAGTGGATCTGCAAGATTGTATGCTGATGCTATCTTGGCTACGGCACGTCTCCCCTCTTTACGATCTCTCGTATCAGGTGGTACTTGCGCTCTATGTGTTTATTCGCCTTGTGGGCTCGTGGTTCCCCTTGAGTTAGCAACTGCACCATTGTTATTACAATAAACTATGATAGACCTCGACAACTTATGAATCACATCTAAGTCCACTAGGAAGTTCTTAAGCCATACATCTTCTTTCGCTGCCTATGATACGGCAGCGTACTCAGCTTCCATGGTGGAGTCTGCCACGCATTTCTGCTTGACACTCTGCCAAACTATGGCTCCACCTCCCAGAGTAAACATAAACCCAGAGGTAGACTTACTCTTGTCCATATCACCTTGGAAATCAGAATCTATGAAACCCTTTGGAACTAGCTCTTGCGCTCAATAGATCAAAACATGGTCTCTCGTCTTGCACAAATACTTGAGGATACACTTGACAGCCTCCCAATGAGCTTTCCCAGGGTTGCTCTGATATCTGTTAACTATGCCAACGGCAAAGCAAATATCATGCCTGGTACATCACATGGCATACATGAGACTTCCCACTGAGATGCATAGGAAACTACTTTCATGGCTTCTATCTCCTCAGCTGTCTTGGGAGACTACTCCTTAGATAGATGCACTCCATGTCTAAAAGGTAGTGTACCTTTCTTGGAGTTCTGCATGTTAAAATGGGCCAGAATCGTGTATATGTATAAAGCCCGAGAGAGTGTCAGCGAACGTCTCCTACGATCTCGAATGATCTTTATCCCAAGGATATATCCAGCATCTTCCAAATCCTTCATATCAAACTGTTATGATAACCATGCCTTTATATCTGACAATACCTTCTTACTGTTGCTAATAAGAAGAATATCATCTGCGTAAAGTACAAGAAACACCACCATATTTCCGTCACGCCTGCGGTATACACACTGTTTATCTGGACACGGAGTAAATCCATTGGACTGGATCACCTCGTCAAAACGGATGTTCCAAGATCTGGATGCTTGCTTAAATCCATAGATAGACTTCTTGAGCCTGCAAACCTTATGCTCTTGGCCTTCTGCAATGATTCACTCTGGTTGCTGCATAAAAATGGTCTCCTCAAGACTTCCATTAAGGAAATTTGTCTTGACGTCCATCTACCAAATCTCATAATCTAAATGACAACTATGACCAAGAGAATCTGGATCAACTTAAACATAGCTACCGGGAAAAAGGTCTCCTCATAATTGATACCCTATTTCTGAGTATACCCATTTGCCACAAGCCTAGCCTTGAATGTTTCAATATTCCCGTTAGATCCTCTCTTTTGCTTGTAAACCTATTTGCACCCAATAGGTCAAAACCCACCAGGAAGGTCTACCAGCTCCCATACTTGATTTGAGTCCATCGAACCCATCTCAGAAATCATCGTTCTCTGCCAAGAATCTGCATCTTTATCTTGGAGAGCCTCACTGTAGTTAACTGGGTTTGGTTCGTGAGCACCAGGGACAAAATCTGAAGACTCTCCCAATCCCATGTACCTCTCCGGTTGTCTCATAACCCTTCCACTATGACGAGGCACAATCTGTGTAGGTGCATTATCTGTGATATCTCGTGTAGTAATCTGTGGTGTATCTACTTTACTGGTGCATCTGGAATACTGGATTGTCCCCTAAGCTCCTCTAGTATGATCTTGCTACTGGATTTGTGATCTAAAATATAGTCCTCCTCTAAAAATCTGGCGTTAGTGCTAATCACCACCTTCTGAACATTAGGACTATAAAATAGACCACCCTTCGTTCCTCTGGGATATCCTACAAATAGCATTACATCTGACCTCGTATCTAACTTGCCTGCATCTGCCTTAAGCGCATGTGCTGGACAACCCCACATTTTGAGATGTCTTAGACTAGGCTTTCACCCAGTCCATAATTCCATAGGGTTCGAAGGCACAATCTTAGATGGTACGAGGTTCAGAATGTAAGCCGCTGTTTTGAAGGCATATCCCCAAAATAAATTGGGCAACCACTATAACTTATCATCGATCTTATCATATCCATAAGAATCATGTTCCTCCTCTCTGCTACACTATTCTGCTAGGGTGTGCAAGGTGTATACAACTGGGACTGAATACCCTCATCTGACAATTAGCTCCTAAATTCACTAGAGAGGTATTCGCCACCACTATCAGATCGTAATGTCTTGATACTCTTACCATGATGCTTCTCCACATCTACCCTATACTCTTTGAACTTTCCAAAGCATTCAGACTTGTGGTGCATTAGGTAAATGTACCTATATCTAAAGTAATCATCTGTGAAAGTCACAAAGTACTCAAAACCACCTCTAGCCTGAATTGACATAGGTCCACACAAATCAGAGTGAACCAACTCTAAAACTTCTTTGGCCCTATACCCCTTTGCCTTGAGAGGTCTCTTGGTCATTTTACCCTCCAAGTAAGCTCACAGGTTAGATAACTGTCAATCTACAATGAGCCCAAAGGCCCATCATTGACCAACCTTTAAATCCTACTAAGGTTGATATGACTCAGTCTAAGGTGCCAAAGGTAAGTTTGGTTCATTTGGGAAGGCTCTTTTCTCTTACTATGATTTGATGATGTGTAATTAATTTTTGCATTTTGCACTAGTTAGTCGTAATTAAGAAAAGATTGTCAACTAACGAACTAGAACATATAAGTTTCTTATTCTTTCTAACATCAACAGAGTCATTAGAAAAAACAAACTTATAACCATCCTTCAACAGCTTAGAAACTGAAAGCAAGTTATTTTTAAAGCTAGTAACATAAAGACAATTTCTCAAAATTAAAACTACATTATTTGAGAAAATAAACTTGACAACTCCCATTGCAATAACTGATACTCTGGTAGTATCTCCCAAGTAGACCTGCAACTCACTATCTCTAAACATCCAGGTTACTTCAAACCCTTGCAAAGAATTACAAACATGATCAGTGGTTCCTGAATCCACACACCAAGTATCTGTCGAAATCACCGCTAAACATGTTTCATTACCAAAGGTGAAATTGCTCATACCTCTCAACTTTGGGCAGTCTGGTTTCCAATGTCCTATATTGCCACACTTGAAGCACTTACCTTTTGACTTGTTCTTCTTGACAATAGTTGGCTTGGGTCTACGATTCACAGTCTTCTAGGACTTCTTCTTCTTATTCTTTCTGTCTTTAGGCCCAGAAAAAGATTCTGAAAGCCCGATAGTTGCCAAAACTTGCTTATTCTCATTGAAGAGGCCTTCAGCTGGCACCAATGAAGTCAAGAGCTCGGGAAGAGAATAAGAGAGCTTGCTCATATTATAATTCAACCGAAACTGCTCAAAACTCTTAGGCAAGCTTTGGAGAATGATATCAACCTGAGACTCACCGTTAATATCACCGTCCAATACCTCGATTTTATTGATGCTTGCCATCATGTCAAGCACATGATTTCTCACAGAAGTACCTTTCCCCATCTTGGTATTCATGAGTTTCCTCATAGCTGTCTGCCCGGTTACCCTGCCCTGATGTCCAAACATCTTCTTAAGGTTAAGCATTATTTCATAGACTGAGGTCATCAACTGATGCTGGTGCTGCAACACACTTGACATATAAGACAAAATGTAGCACCTGGTCATCTCATCAGCTTTCTTTCACCTTTTATGAGCTTCCTTCTCCTCAGGAGTGGAGTCATCAGTGGGCTCTACTGGGCACTCTTCTGTAAGCACATACTTGTACCCCTCAGCAGTAAGGACAATGTCCAAGTTGCATTTCTAGTCAATGTAATTTGGGACGGTGAGTTTGTTTTAATTAAGTATGACAGTAAGTGAATTGAACGACATATCAAAAGCTAAAAATAAATAAATAGAGAAGTTTCAGTATTTTATCTTTTTGGAAAATATTGACACTCTCAGAACAATATAATCAAATCCACAACATCTCGTTCACTGGGGTTCACGCAGGTCACAATCGTGTGAACGTCTACGCTAGTTCACATTCTTTCAAGAAGAACCAAGTTTATTAATTTCACTATTTGACCAAATGATCTATTGATCAATGAAATTAATAGTCGGTGATTTTAGCCGTACACATAAGTAGCGTAACCTCGTTGGGAGGGATACTAAAAATAGTACACTAAGTGTATGCCATTATGTGACTTCTTAGTTTGTTACTTAGGATACTTATGCGCCTCAGATAGAGAGGGTATTGCAGTTCTCCAATTAAACACACTATAGTCATCCCTTTAGAAATTCAATCTAGTGATCTTATGAATAAAGAATCATCCGATATGGAGGAAGGCCTTAATGCCAACGTGCAAGTCTATTCACATCACATATGAATTCGTAATGGAGGCCATGGGGATATAAACCAACCCGCTACCACTTAGATTCTTAAATTGAAGGTTTTTTCGGTTTTAACATGTAACGTCTTAACTTTAGTCATTCTAACTTTAGTTATTTGCACCCATAAAACCATTTGTTTTCGATCATGCAAAAAAACATAAAATGAAAACACACAAGCAATAATCAGGACATATAAAGCGGGAAATAAATACGTTACGAAATATTTCCCGACTATTATGGCATTCTCAGTCGTTGCTTCCTTTTTACGCCTTATTAGCACGTCCCGTTGCGTCGCTCTCACTCGTTATTTGGATCCTTCCTAATTCGTTCTGGTTTTCTTAGTTTTCTACATAATCTAAATGAAAGATTTTGGTAGGATCTGGGGTTGCACTTGCTCGATTTACCACGCAACAAAAATTTCTATTAAAGCAGAATTTTAGAAAAGTACCTTTGAAGCGTGCACATGGTGATTCTCTTGTATGCCTCAAGACTATAACTTCACGTTGTGTGGGCAATGAACTAGAAGTCAATTGATCAGCTACTCACCATAATCCACCTGCTAGAAAACTCTAGCCCCGCAGCACCTGGCACGTACTATAAACGCACCGCCCGCAGAGAGAGAAAGCTACGTGCAGCTGGTATAAACCAAAGCCAAAATTTCAGCCACTAGAAACCCAAAAACCAACCGCACACTTTCTTGAAAATTCGACTTGGAGAGAGAAACGTTTTCTCTCTCTAGAAATCCTGTGGATTAATTGTTGAATTGTGAACGACTGATCCCTTGTCTATTTATAGAGTTACAAGAGAGACTCCAAGTTGGTTTAGGATTGGTCTTCCTAATGAGTTTAGGTAATGAATTAGTTTCCAAATCCAATTAGGTAACCAATCTGATAGGATAAACCAAATCCTACTAGATTCCTAATCTCTAGGATTTTCTAATTCCAATTGAAACTTAAGACTTAATTAATTAATTAAATAATTCCACTTTGTTAATTACTTAATTAACCCTTAGGAATTAATTAAATAATTCCACTTTGTTAATTACTGAATTAACCCTTAGGAATAATTAACCAATTAATTAATTAAATCTACCTATTCAATTAACCCATTACAAAATTAATCGTACCACTAACGGATTAATTTTGGCACTACCATCCTACACCAGAATTGCTTCCAAAACAACTTAATTAAATTATATTCATTAATCTCCCCACATCAAAGATATAGTGCTCGTTAATTAAAATTAATTTACTGATAAATTAATTAATTAACTTCTTTAATTCCGAGACTAGTACCACTCGACCTTTTTACTATACCGGACATAAGTCCACCGACCGGGTTTAGTATAATAAACATTTCGAGCTCATCTCGGGAGCATCATCACCCCGGACGCTCATAGCTTTGAAGCAAGCTCTGGAGGACAATACCGGCTTTGGTTTCACCAACGATTTCGCCTCCCACTACCTCAACCTTGTTGATGTTACTAATCATGTCAATGACACGATCTCTCACAGGAGCGCTCTCAGCCCTAAGGACAGTGTCCAAGTTACGACTTCCATCGACATTATTAGTTCCAGTTAAATTGTTGTTTTTCAAAATAACAGCTAAAGGATTGAATGCCATATCGATTTAAACTGGAAAGTAAAGAAACAATGTTTCAGTTATATATGCTATAATTTTTGAAAACATGAAAATCCAATTAATTATTGATTTCTCTCAAAACAACAATATTAATCCACCAACATCTCATCCACCGGGATTCTCGCAAGCCACACAGTGTGGACGTTTACGCTAACCCACATTCGTTTGAGAAGAAACAAGTTCATTAACTACACTATCTGACCAACGATCTTTTGATCAATGTAGCTAATAGTCGGTGCTTTCAGTCGCACAAGTAAGCAGCGTAACCTCGCGGGAGGAATACTGCAGATCGTACACTAAGTGTGTACCATTACGTGACTTCTGAGTTTGTTACATCAGGATAGTGCGCCTCAGATGGAGTGGGTGTCGCATTTCTCCTAGTTAAACTCGCTCTAGTCATCTTACTCAGAAGTTCATAGTCTAGCGATCTCGGGGCTGGACTCATCCGAATGGAGGAAGGCCCTAATGCCAACGCGCAAGCCCACCCACATCGCATATGAACCCGTAATGGAGGCCATGGGGATATAACACAACCCGCTCCCACTTAGATTTCCAAATTGAGGGTTTTTCCGGTTTTAACATGCAATTAACTAACCTAAGTTTTATGCAACCATAAAACCAGACATGCTTTAATTCATGCATCTAATATACAACATAAAAATAAAGCATAAAAATTAAAACGATAAATACGGGAAATAAATACGTAAAATAAATTTCCCAACTATTATGGTTTTAATTGCTTCCATCCTTTGCCTTGATCTCGTGTCCTGTCACGTCACTCGATGGAGAGAGTCTTGAACTTCAAAAAAATGAAAACTGGAGGAAAAACGGGCCAAAAATAGCTCGAACGGCCCGAACGGGCCACCCGGGCCGCAGCCCGCGCGCACAGCTCTTGCGGGCCGTGCGCGCGGCCCAGCGCGCCTGCGCGAGCGGCCCTGCGCGTCCAGCAGCAGCGCAGCAGCTGCTGCTGCCTGCTGCAGCCTTCCCCGGCCGGCGTGACTGCTGCCGGCGTCGCCTCCTGCCGCCAATTCCTCCTTCGCTTTTTCCCACGCTATTTGATCTTCTTGTAATTCGTTCTGGGTTTTCCTGGGTTTCTTCAAAATTCAGATAACCCAAAACCCACGAATCCAAGTCGTCCATCATAACGCCTTTGATTACATAAAAAACAATTTTCCTACTACAAGGCATTCTAGGAAAATTAAATAATCGAAATTACATAGAAAAAATCCTACTACAGATTTGATCTAATCCTACACGGCTTCCAGCACGTGGTTATACTATTACAAACATTCATAATAAAATTAAATCCGGACATGTCCCGGAGTTTAATTAAAACCCATACAAACGTAACCATAATAGTCAGGATTCTAAACCACCTGCAAATAAAACCATGTAACAAATCGAACAAGCACAGAACCCCCTAAACCAGGCTCTGATACCAATTGAAAGATTTTGGTAGGATCTGGGTTTGCACTTGCTCGATTTACCACGCAACAAAAATTTCTATTAAAGCAGAATTTTAGAAAAGTACATTTGAAGCGTGCACCTGGTGATTCTCTTGTATGCCTCAAGACTATGACTTCACGTTGTGTGGGCAACGAACTAGAAGTCAATTGTTCAGCTACTCACCACAATCCACCTGCTAGAAAACTCTAGCCCCGCAGCACCTGGCACGTACTATAAACGCACCGCCCGTAGAGAGAGAAAGCTACGTGCAGCTGGTATAAACCAAAGCCAAAATTTTAGCCACTAGAAACCCAAAAACCAGTCGCACACTTTCTTGAAAATTCGAATTGGAGAGAAATGTTTTCTCTCTCTAGAAATCCTGTGGATTAATTGTTGAATTGTGAATGACTGATCCCTTGTCTATTTATAGAGTTACAAGAGAGACTCCAAGTTGGTTTATGATTGGTCTTCCTAATGGGTTTTGGTAATGAATTAATTTCCAAATCCAATTAGGTAACCAATATGATAGGATAAACCAAATCCTACTAGATTCCTAATCTCTAGGATTTCCTAATTCCAATTGAAACTTAAGATTTAATTAATTAATTAAATAATTCCACTTTGTTAATTACTTAATTAACCCTTAGGAATTAATTAAAAATTTTCACTTTGTTAATTACTGAATTAACCCTTAGGAATAATTAACCAATTAATTAATTAAATCTACCTATTCAATTAACCCATTACAAAATTAATCGTACCACTAACGGATTAATTTTGGCACTACCATCCTAAACCAGAATTGCTTCCGGAACAACTTAATTAAATTATATTCATTAATCTCCCGACATCAAAGATATAGTGCTCGTTAATTAAAATTAATTTACTGATAAATTAATTAATTAACTTCTTTAATTCCGAGACTAGTACCACTCGACCTTTTTACTATACCGGACATAAGTCCACCGGCCGAGTTTAGTATAATAAACATTTTGAGCTCATCTCGGGAGCACCATCACCCCGGACGCACCGGTACATGGTTTCCTTTCGACAAGCAGTAGCACACCAAGTAACTAAACACGCGCACCCAACCCACCGAGACTATTGGCCACATTTAACCTCACCCATTGGCAGATCAAAGTACACTATGTCTAATCCTCATGCCCACTCGAGTCTAGGGATTTAGAGATAGAATACAAGGATCGATTTATCTTTTAAATCAGTACAAGACAAATCATTCCTAAGAGTCAAGTTCAATATGCCTCGGGCATATCTATATGATTCAATTAGTTTAGACAAACTAATTATCTGAATCACATAATAACCTAGACCGACAGTTTGTCCAAAGCTGTCTCGATTACGAACCTCATTTATATATTATGTCTTCAACCAATGATGAGATCTACTGTGTCGCACCAGACACCTCATCATCTACTTACATAATATAAATGGACGTAAACATGCACAACAAAATATAACTGAAACACAAATCGATATATTAAACTGGGAAACTGTACAATACAAGCATAGCTTATATATTCTACTCCAACACTAAAATCACCCAAAATTACAATAAACCAAAACCCATGAATATGAGTTACCCACAATAACGTCTTCATCATTTTACACAAATTCCTAAATACAAGGCTTGTTTAGAAAAATAAAGACGACATTTTTAGAATAAATCCTACTACAAGATTTAATCTAATCCTACACGGCTTCCAGCTCGTGCTTATTACTATTACACACATTCACATTCAAAAATAAAAACGAGCCCGGACAAGTCCTAGGGTCTATAAATGAATGTAAAACCATAATAGCCGGGAATAATAACCACCTGTAAAAAAAATGTGTAATAAATTGAACAAGTATAAAGCCAAAACCTTAGCTCTGATACCAATTAAAGGAATTAAGATCTGGTATGGGCCAAACCGAAAATCTCATTTTCGTGCTATGCATTCTAGAATCAGAGACTTTCGATCGAGCCCAAACACTATAATCAATTCCCATGATTGGATCTAGGCTTATACTTGTTAGATCTATTAAACGACGCGCTAAAAATTAAATCTTTAAAGAAAGGCAGAATTAAATATATATACCTTTGAAGTGTGTCCTTGATGCAAATAAGAAAAATCCAATCTTTAGCAACGAATCCACTAGAAGTCCCTCGAATAACTCTAACAATCCCGGAAGTTGAGTGGGCAACTATCTACCAGGTAGATCTATCAAAATCCAAGATAACCCACAAGAAACCCGTCTTGAAAATGCTCAAAAACTGCCCAAAATAGTCGTCGGGCTTCTACTGCAAAAACCCACCGGACCTATCGCCGGAAAAAAGTGAAACGGCCACCGTCTGACCGCGATCAAGACGTGAACGCTGTAGATCGGTGATCACAACCACGATCAAATGCAGTGGCAGCGGATCTGGCGCGTCAGAAGAAGAACTGTTCGCCGAAAAATCTGGTTCGGTTGTCGGAATAAAAAAAATGGTCCGCCGAGAAAATAAAATCCAAACTGGGCAGCAAATAAAACAGGGCAGAATTTTGGGTTAAGCTTTTCTTAGAGGAAAAAAGGATATTTAAGTCGACTTCGAGAAAGATCTTTGAAGAAGATGAAGTTCTTTCTCTAGACTACTCCTTTTCTCTCTAGGCAAATCTTTGCCTCTCAAGTTTGTTATATCTTGAATGTCAAGACGTTATCTACTAGAAGTCTATTAGTAATTGGTGGATGCATCATGAAAAAATTTCTTGTCATCCAAATTTTTTGTCATCCAATTTCTTTAGAAATCCTCACGTGACAACCTTTCACATTCTCTTCTCTCACACACGTTACTTCTTTTGTGTTTACTTCTTCTTTACTTCTTTTCTGTTTCTCTTCCCACAGAACAACTTATTTATTCTCTTACTTCTTTTTTTGAATCTTCCAATCGTGCTTTAACACCATAAAAACCCTGAATATGATGCGATCCGCATAATCGGTGTAATCTGTGCTTGTAATCGGTGTTTATATTTGGTCAACCTTTTAATCTAAGCCCTTGTTGGTGCTCCTCTCTGTGTCTCAAATCCTAAAAATTGATTTATGTAAGTTTCCTGCTATTTCAACGAATTTTGATGTACCTTTTGGGGGTGATTTTTGATCTGTTTTTCTGCCAATTAAGTTAAGTTTTGTGTATTGTCTTAATTTTCTTTATTTTGTTTGCAAGATTCAAGAATGTACTCATGGTTCTGTTCTTACTACGCATCATGTCATTAAGTTGCACAAATATCCATGTATATGCATGCCTGTTCTGCATCAAACTTCGATGGGATTTTTATATTTTTAGTCTTCATTGTTGAACTTCAAGTGGAAAGTTGCAAATGAATATATGCTATGGTGTGCAAAGGATTAGAACTTTATCTCTGGGAAAATTTGCTTGTTTTATAATTCTTCATGATGATTATGGTTGCACTATAACAGCTTCTTCATGTATGAGAATCCCTTGTACTTGATTGTTTGGTATTCAGAGTTTTTTTAGACTGTGATGCTTACTTACTTAGCTCTTGATAGTGGCATTCTGATTATTGTTGAGCTGAATATTAGTCGTGTTTATGCAATCCAGCCTTTTTGTGCTAATTTCTTATGGGTTTTTTTCTTCCCATGTGTAGTCTCTTACCAAGTAGGATTCAATATCGTTTGCTACTCAAGCAAAGTTTATTCTTTCGACGGTTCATATTTATATGGTATTATTGATCCCATTTTGTGTGATAAAACTCCATAAAGATTTTTGAATAAAATAATCGAGAATTATAAAAAAATAAAAATTCGGCGTAATAAGAAATGAAACATTGCTAGGCAGGCAGATGGACTGACCAACCACTTGAATCATGTCCTGATTCTTTGTTATCTTTTCTTGAAACTCAAAATTTTACTTTGTGCTACAAAGAAATTCTTATGTATGATAACATGTGTATAGTTCATAGTCTGAGCAACATTAAAAGAAGAATCAGCCATCCACTAATGCTTTTATACGAGAATAACAAGAATTATGTGGGTTTGATTAGAAGATTTGGGAATGATAACCCAATATTAAACACCGAAGTGGATGAACTATACTAAAGTTCAATTAGGTCATTGTGTTGGAGTTGAATACATAAGCTATGCTTGTATTGTACTTTTTCCCAGTAATATATCGATTTATGTTTTGGTTATATCTTGTTGTGCATGATATGTCCATTTGTATTATGTAAGTAGATGATGAGGTGTCTTGTGTGACACAGTAGATCTCATCATTGGTTGAAAGACATAATATATAAATGAGGTTCGTAACCGAGACAGCTTTGGACAAACTGTCGGTGTAGGTTATTATGTGATTCGGATAATTGGTTTATCTAAACTCATTGAATCATATAGATATGCCCGGGGCTTATTGAACTTGACCATTAAGAATGATTTGTCTTGTACTGATTTAATAGACAAATCGTTCTTGGTATTCTATCTTTTGATCCCTAGACTCGAGCGGGAATAAGGATTAGACATAGCGTACTTTGATCTACCAAAGGGTGAGGTCAATTGTGGCCAATAATCTCGGTAGGTTGGGTGCGAGTGTTTAGTTACTTGGTGTGTTGCAGCTTGTCGAAAGGAAACCATGTACCGGTGCGTCCGGGGTGATGGTGCTCCCGAGATGAGCTCGTTATGTTTATTATACTAAACTCAGCTGGTGGACTTATGTCCGGTATAGTAAAAAGGTCGAGTGGTACTAGTCTCAGAATTAAAGCAGTTAATTAATTAATTTATCAATAAATTAATATATTAACGAGCACTATATCTTTGATGTGGAGAGATTATGAATATAATTTAATTAAGTTGTTCCGGAAGCAATTCTGGTGTAGGATGGTAGTGTCATAATTAATCCGTTAGTGGTACGATTAATTATGTATTGGGTTATTAACAAATATAGATTTAATTAATTAAGTAATTAATTAATCCTTGTGTCAGCTGGTTGTGAATCATACCAGGAACTGGTTTGGGATAAGTGAATCCCTGTATCAGTTGGTTGTGAATCATACCAAGACAAGAACTGGTTTGGGATAAGTGGATCCCTGTATCAGTTGGATGTGTTTCAGTCTAGGAACAGGATTGAAGGAAAACAGAATCCCAGTAAGAAGGCCAATCCTAAACTGTCAGGCCCCCGAAAGCACCTGATTTCCTAAACTCGTAACAAAGCATGATAAAGCTAATTTAAACTAATTAGCACCTACAAAATTCCAATTAACAAGCTATTACATTTAAGTATTTTCAAATCTTACGACATCCCAACCACTCCCAAGCTTCTCCTAGGCTTGTATCCGGTAATCTCCTACCTGGATCACATTCAAAGAGAAAAATAGACATAAGTATACGAAATCGCATACCTAGTGAGGGTCACCTCCTGGACCCAACAATATAATTGAAAAACAACAAACAGAAGAACAACCTACAACAACAGTCATGTATTTCTAACGTGCCCAAATAACATGCCAATGTTATAACAAATAACCACATAATGCGCATACAAAAATAACCAACAAACCTGGATCTGTACCAACCAACGGAAACGGGCATCCCACCCGTTATCAACCGAGCCACCAATATCCGCCGAGCCACCAAAGGTACCCCGGGCCATACCTGTCCTATGTACTAGGCCTCAATCCTGCCCCTACCTAGTAGGCCGGCATGGAAAGGGCGGGGCCCCCAAAAGATGCAAACACAACCATGACTCTTAAATAAATCATACAACAATTAGTACAAATAATTATACGGTCGTGCCATAGACTCTACAGAAATTTCAGCATCATAACGACTGTAACCACAACAAAACCAAATACCCAAACAGCACAGAATCATTCGAAAACAACCACAGAATCAACTAACAACACAACGTAATATACATAACTGAAACCTATGTGCCGACAAGGCCATAATATTCTATACAGAATATAAACCAAACACAAGCATACGAAAAACTTTGAATGTAATCCAGGTCCTTCCTAGGTTACGCCTGTATGTCCATAGAACATACCTGTGTACTCCTAGTCAGGACAACAAGCACAACTAAGGGGGAGACACTCACCTTGTCGCATGTTACCTATCGAACCTCAATTGACACGAAAATGCCAACCGTCACCTTATTACGAGTTTCCCCTATTAAGAATAACATACACGAAACACTACTCAATTTATCATATAAAGATGATATTTAAATGCATATGTCCTAAGATTCTCTAAATGAACACTAACCTAATCCTATTCCCATTTGTCTCTCAAAACCAATTCCACGATTAAAGGGAATAAGATTCCACAAGGCTCGTGAACCCCAAGCGGATTCTCACATCCTTTTAATCTCAGATTAATTAAAGTCACATGCATTTCTATTCCTTTATTAGATTAGTTCTATTAACTCTCTTATATGATATCTAGCATTACTTTTAAATCACTCCTTATTAAACTTTGGTAACTTAAGTGAGTTCCACATTTCATGAATGGCCATAAGCCCATCACCTCTGGTTTCTAAACCCAGCTCCTGGATATTTTATGTTCCTATATCTACCCCCTAAACCAATTTAAGCTTATCAACCTAGGTATTAACTATCTTTTGGAAAGAGTGGACAAATGATTAGCGACTAATCTTGAGTTATTAGGAGCCAACTTCTCAACTCACACAAAATGCTGATTTTAATGAAATCAATTTTACTACTTACCAAGTCATACTCTCTTTAATTGATTTTCGAATATTTAAGAACTTATTTATACTATTAAATCGTAAAATGCATAAACATAAATATGAAAATAATGGCTTAAAGATAGATTTTAAGGATTTACCGCCAAACATGTTGGAGCCAAGCCGGAATCAACTAGAGAAAGCTCTGGCCGGCGATTAGAGAAAGGGAGAACCAGCGAGACAGTGGTCCGGCGGCGGCCCGGTGGCGGCGGCGATCCTAGGGTGGCGTTCCAACCATGAAAATGGGAAATAACTTGAAGGCTTTTGTTCTAGAGAGGGTGGGGAGTATTTTTGGTGTGAGAATCGACCACATGCATGGCAAGAAATGGCCAAATCGGCAGCGGTCGGGTGGCGGGGAAAGGGTTTTGGGCAGAGAGAATTCGTGAGAAAAGAGAGCAATGGAGAGTGGGTTTTGTTCCTTGCAAGATGGGGGTTCATTTCATGGTGTTGTGCGACCTAAACGACGCCGGAGGAGGCTGAATCGCGGCGGGGAAGGCGGCGGCGGGGCTTGACTGGGAGAGAGAAAATGCGAGAGGAAGAGGCAAATGAAGGCTGGGTTTTGTTCCTCGCATGAAGAGGATTCCTTTCATGGGTTTATGTGATCGAATCGGCGCCGGAGAAGGTGGAAACGAACGGCAGCCATGGCGGGAGAAGGTGGAGTCCGGCGGGAGGGAGAAAAAGAAAAGAGAAGAAGAAAAAAGGAAAGAAGAGAAAAGAAAAGAAAGAAAAAGAAAAGTCTTTTAAGTTTAAGTTTCCATAAATTTCTCCTTTAGTCCTCCTAGTTTAGCCCCCATCTCTCTTACCCTTAATTGATTCCTATTCTCTCAATTTAGGCCTAATTATTAATTTATTCTACCATTTACTAATTAATCTTTCCCTTAGCTAATCATTTATTTAAATTTATTTAAAACCCAGTTTATTTTTCTTAGATTAAACCCGATAATCTCTTTAAGAATATTCACCTACTTGCAGGGATGTTACATAAACCAACTTGGGGTCTCTCTTGTAACTCTATATATAGATAAGGGATTAGCTATTCAAGACATACAATTCATAAGTTTTCAAGACAAGAAACCTTATAGACAGAAAATTCTCTCTCTCTAGAATTTGGATTTTAAAAGCTTTGGGACTGCCAAATTTTCCTTCAAATATTTGGTGGCTCGTGTAGCTTTCTATATCTCCAAGCGGTGCGTTTACAGTACGTGTCAGGTGCAACGGTGCTGGAATTTTCTGGCAGGTGTATTGTGGTGATTAGCTGATCAATTGGTTTCTAGGTCGTTGCCCACACAACGTGAAATCAAAGTCTTGAGGCATACAAGAGAATCACCTAAGTACACACTTCAAAGGTATTTTTCTAAAGTTCCGCTTTTAATTAGAAATTTTTGTTGCGTGATAAATCGAATAAGCGAACCCAGATCCTATGCAATGTTATTTCAAAAGGGTTGGAATAGCATTGTGCTAGCTTCTAGGCCTGGCCAGAGATTCCAATTCTGGAATGCATAGCACGAAAGTGAGTTTCTGGATAGGCCCGGGCAGATAATCTTTCACATTGGACCATCAGAGGCTCAAATCTATTATGGCTCTATTTTATGACACAATTGGATGTTGTACTGTCATGTTAGCTCCTCACAGGATCTATAATTTAAGTTGAGAACAATTCAGGATCTGTTTACTTTGGCAAGGGCTCTGTTCACAGGATCTATAATTCAAAATGACAAGATCTACGATGTAATGTCATGTTAGGTGAAATCTATTATAGCTATGTTTATGACACAATTTGATGTTGTACTGTCATGTTAGCTCCTCCAGGACTAAACAATGCCTTATTTAACTTTTTACATGTTATAAATACAAACAAAACTTGTTTTTTTGGCTGACAGGAGTGGTAATCTATTTATCTTCAATGGTTAAAACCTTAACCAGAACCTATTATTTGAATGGTGGAAGAAAGACAACTGTGTGCCCATTAATTTGCTTGATATCATACCATATTTCTCTGAAACTTTTGAATTATTTCTGGTGTCACTTCGAACTAGATTGGCCTCAGAAATTAAGTGAAGAACAGAGATAGTAAATTTATGAACTCCTTCTGTTTACACCAAACTATAGATGGGTTTAAAGTCTTCAAAAAGACTCTATGGTAGATTTCTTCACATGCGTAATATTAATAAAGATCATCTTTTTCCAGGAGGATCATCCTGGATGACATCCTACACAAAGGAAATAATGAAATCATGGATGTTTCATTGGTTGAATTGGATTTATATGTGCAAGTTGTTCAAAAGTTTTTAATTCGGTGTTCAACCAATATTTCTTAAAATGTATCCTTATAAAGAGTTTGAATGAATAACCAATCCTACACAAAGGAAATAATGAATAAGTTATATAGATTTATCTCAAAAAGAAAAGTAACCATAATTTTTTACTAAAACTTTAAAATTAAGTTGATCTGCAATTCATCATTTCCGTCACCTCTCAAATTTTCTTACTCTGTCAGAATGCAACAAAAAAAGGTTCAATTTACTTCTTCAAAATCAACATCAGATGAAGCCAGATCATCATATTTGGAATACAACATTATAACGACTGTAGAAGAGTCCGAAACTATGTGAGCAATACTATCTCCATTTCTCTTTCTCTCTCTCTCTCTCTCTCTCTCTCTCTCTCTCTCTCTCTTATATATATATATTTCTCCACCAGATAACTGCTCTCATTCATTTATTCAGCTTCTACCTTTGTCTAGAGTTACTTTCAGAGAAAATCTAATGTTCATTTCCTTGCTTTCTGGAGATGTAAACATTGTGGTGTTAGCTCAAAAAGTACTCTTAGAATGCATCGTGGACCAGAAGGTCCAAGGACATTATGCAATGCATGTGCCTCAAGTGGGCTAACCAGGTAAGTAACTTTCCAGAATCTACTGCTTACAATAAGTAAACAATTTTTTACATTTACACAATTCCCAAATTTTTCTTTTACTTATCTTCACTTTTCCTTCTAAGATATTACATTATTTGTTCTTTTTTTTCACGTTTCTTTTCTTCTACTTTTCAGTGAGTGTACATATTCAAAACATTCATCAACTAAAAATGTCTTATTCAATTGTGTTTCATTTCCATTTTGTATGTTCTCTGCTTATTATATATCAAATTTTAATTTTATAATTGCTCATTACAATTAAGCTGATTCATGTTATCAAAATTTTCAGTTTCAATCTTATTTTAACAAAAATCTAGATTATACGTACACATGGGAATTCATATCTCCTTAACAGCGATGATTGTGATTATGGTAGTAATTAAATATCCAGATCATGAATTCATATCCGAAACCTATATGGATCATATGAATTCATAGTTATATGAATTCAATTTCTTTTTTTTTTCTTGTGATTCAGTTTGAGATCGCAGGGAGAACAGATATTTCAGTTGCTGAATGATCCCATGTTATAATAACAGTATGTTTCTCTGTTTGATTTTTTTCCCTTTTGGAATCAGTAGATGTTGCCTCCGCTTATACCATATCTTGCCTCTGCTTTTGGAATTGGGTTTGTCATGTTTTAATTTAACAGTATTGGTTTTTTTCTTTTTGAGAATGACTTTTTATCCGCTTATACCATATATTTTAAGATAAATATAATTGTGCGGAATAAAAGCTTTCTTTGTTTCTTCTAATTAATCTGGATACCTCTTGGAGGTATTTCTAAGTATTTATTGAGAAATCAATTGGTCACTCATAGATTCACAAATTTTGGGTGTAAACAAACCCTTATTGCATAGATTTTATTTCAATTTTTACTAAAAGGCATAAAAGAATATGCCCCATCCAAGGAGGACAAAAACTGAATAGAACTGTTGCTTTTTATTTTTTCAATATTGATTTCGTATAACAATTTTATTTGCAAATGGTAATCTTATGATTAATTACACATACTTTCCAAGTTGAAAAGGCTCACAATGCTGATTGCCATTGTGAGGATTGGAATCCTCATAACACACTTCCTTTAGATCGGCTGATAAGCCTGTTTGCATGTTTGATCGGCTGATAAGTTCTGCAGAGAATAAGTTCTGTGTTTTATGAATGAGTGGTGTTATCTGAGGCTCATAATGCTAATTACCATTGTGTGGATAAGAATCCTCATCACACACTTCCTTCAGATCGGCTGATAATTCTGTTTGCTTATTTGAACCCGAGTGAAAATGTCACGTGATCAGTTGAATCTGCTTACACAATAAGCATTATTTGTGAAGCTTTTGTTTTGATACTAAAATTTTGTCAATCTCTTCTCATTACTTCAATTGAAATGTGATGTGCTGCTGTCCAGATGGTATAGAGTTTTTTGAAGAAACGCGAGAAAGGAGATCAGAATATGAGAACTCTGAAGACGAAAGGCGGTGTTCAAGTATAGCACCTTCGAAGAAGGAGTCAATAAATGCCTCTAACAAGTTCACTCATTCCCTCAAGAAAAGAGGGAAGAGGAAGATTGATTTCAGAGTCCCCTCAGTTTCCATTGAGGATGTTCAAGGTGCAAACGAGGAGACTGTTGTCTCTGAATTTTGACAAAAGCTACTGGAAAGAAATTTGTTACCACCCAGACATGATGACTACTATACATTGTTGAGGCGAGTCCTATCGTTTTAAAGTTTTGAGTTATCTGTATATGTAAACTGTTTTTATGTGCCAATTTCTTCTTAGTCAGATATATATATATATATATGTAACAATTATTTTCTTTCCTTTTCCTCATAACTAGGTAGAGATGGTGCTTAATATTATTCTCTTTGGTGTTAAGGTCAATTTTTAGATTGGTGAAAGCCTTTCTAATGTGGCAAATATTTCCTTTAACATTGCCTTTTATGTGTATATTTTTGAAAGCAACAGACTTTAACATTGAAAAGACATTGCCAATATGGGAGAAAATGCTGAGATGCAGGAAAAAGTACGAAACGGACATCATATTGGAGGTAACTGGTTATACATTACTCATTTTAGCAGCTATGACTGCTTGAAAATATTAATTTTTAGGCTCTTCTTTTGTAGAGCAGGGAATTGATTGGCACTTGTTAAGCAATTGGCTATCAAATCTTCTAATAATACTTTGTCCTTCATGATTGGACAAAGATCTAAAAAAATTCTCAAGAGCAGTTGCCAATCTTTTGGCATTCTTCACAAAAAGTGATAATAATTATTATCCAGAGGTATAAATGACTCATCTTCAGTCAAGTTTAATTTTTCCAAAATTATGGCCTTCGTGGGGAAAGAGTTAAAGATTTCTTCAATCATTTTCTTGTAGACGCTCCATAGGATCTTCATTACCAATGCTAGCCCTGGTTTTAAGAAGGTATTGTGGCCTGCAGCTCATAAATTTTTTCATCCCAAAACTATTGTCAAAATTCATGTGAGTTTTAGTGCTTTCCCCAGTGTTCTATGCCCCGAAGGCTTTGAATTCAAATTTCTCTATTGGCGCGGTTTCTGGAACCCAAATCTTTAGCCAAATTGCTTGAAGCCATTGACCCCAAGTAAGATTTACATTACTGTTTATATATGGGGGTTTTAGTTGCTTATCATGTTTTTCAGCAAACCTATCTTTGTTTCGTGTTTACATAGTGTATTCTAGTATTAATTTGTGTCGCCTTCTTTAGTATGTGTTTTCTACATTTAATACTTGAAGATTTTAATGTTGCAGCTTGTATACAATGTGGAAAGCTCACTTGTGAGTCACATTATTAGAGTAAGTGACCTGCCGAAAAATAACACATTTCCGCATCTACCTCCCCTGATTAATTTTATGTAATCAGGGCTAGAAAAAGGGATACATATGCAGTTGAATCAGGGTCAGATGTGTTAGGTTTGAATACTAAAGCTATGCTTGTATTAAACTTTTTCCCAATTAATATATCGATTTAATGTTTTGGTTTATATGTTGTGCTTGTTTAGTCCATTTATATTATGTAGTTAGTTGATGAGGTGTCTGGTGTGACACAGTAGATCTCATTATTGGTTAAAATATATAATATATAAATGAGGTTCGTAACCGATACAGTTTTGGAGAAGCTGTCGGTTTAGGTTAATATACGATTCAGATAATTAGTTTGTCTAAACTAATTAAATCATATAGATATGCCCGGGGCGTATTGAACTTGACCATTTAGAATGATTTGTCTTTTACTGATTTAATAGACAAATCGTTCTTAGTATTCTATCTCTTAATCCCTAGACTTGAGCGGTCATGAGGATTAGACATAATGTACTTTGATCTGCTAATGGGTGAGGTCAATTGTGGCCAATAGTCTCAGTGGGTTGGGTGCGCGTGTTTAGTTACTTGGTGTGATGTTGCTTGTAGAAAGGAAACCATGTACCGGTGCGTTCGGGGTGATGGTGCTCCCGAGATGAGCTCGTTATGTTTATTATACTAAACCCGGCAAGTGGACTTATGTCCGGTATAGTAAAAAGGTCGAGTGGTAGTAGTCTCGAAATTAAAGAAGTTAATTAATTAATTTATCAGTAAATTAATATATTAACGAGCACTATATCTTTGATGTGGGGAGATTAAGAACAAATTAATTTAGTTGTTCCAGAAGCAATTCTGGTGTAGGATTGTAGTGCCAAAATTAATTCGTCAGTGGTACGATTAATTTTGTAATGGGTTAATTAAATAAGTAGAATTAATTATTTAATTAATTATTCTTAAGGGTTAATTAAGTAATTAAAAAAGTGAAATTATTTAATTAATTAATTAAGTCTTAAGTTTCAATTAGAATTAAGAAATCCTAGAGATTAGGAAATCTAATTGGATTTGATTTGTCCTATTAGATTAGTTACCTAATTGGATTTGGAAACTAATTAATTACCTAAACGCATTAGGAAGACCAATCCTAAACCAACTTGGGGTATCTCTTGTAACTCTATATATAGACAAGGGATTAACAATTACATAACACACAATTTATTAGTTTTCGAGACAAGAAAACCAGAGAGAGAAATAATTCTTCTCCAAATTTTCAGATTTTTCAAGCTCAAAGCTGCCGATTTTTTCTCTAGTTTGGGCGGTTATTTTGGTCCCAAAATCGGCAGCGCGTGAGTTCTCTCGAGGCCTGGGTGGCACGTCTAATTCACGCACTTAAGGCGGCTGTGGTTGCTGAATTTTTTGGCGACCCAATTGTGTTGATTGCTGATCAATTGCTCGCTAGATCGATGCCCACACAACGTGCGATCATAGTCTTGAGTCATACAAAAGATCACCTGAGTTCACGCTTCAAGAGGTATTTTTTATGATTCCGCTTTTAATTAGAAATTATTATTGCGTGATAAATCGAATGATTACATACCAAGATCCTGCGCAATATCATTTCAAGCAAGGATTGGAATAGCGATTGTGCTAGAGTCTAGGCCTAGTCAAAGATTCTGATTCTGGAATGCATAGCACGAAAGTGAGTTTTTAACTGGGCCCGGGCCCAATAGTGTTGTGTAAGCCCAGTCTAAGAAAACTCAGAATTTGGGGTTGCCCAGCACATGTGCTTCAGGCATATGCGGCTAAGTTAGATGTAATAACGAAAGTAATGTTGTTTGTAAGATATCCTAGAGAAACGAAGGGTGGTCTGTTTTATAGTCCTAAAGATCAGAAGGTGGTGGTTAGTACCAACGCCAGATTTTTAGAGGAAGACTATATCCTAGATCACAAGTCCAAGAGCAAAATAGTACTAGAAAAGCTTAGGAGACAAACTGATAATCCTGATGCACTTACACAAGTAGATACACCATACACTGCACCAGATATCACAGATGATGTGCCTACACAGGTGGTGCCTTGTCGTAGTGGGAGGATTGTAAGACAGCCCGACAGGTTCATTGGTTTGGGAGAGGCCTCAGACCTAGTCCCAGGCGCGCCTGAGCCTGACCCAGTAAACTACAATGAGGCTCTCAAAGATAAAGATGCAGAATCTTGGCAAAAGACAATGATATCCGAGATGGGGTCGATGGACCACAATCAAGTCTGGAAGCTTGTGGACCTACCTGATGGGTTCAAACCCATTGGATGTAAGTGGGTCTACAAACGCAAGAGAGGACCTGGCGGAAAGGTTGAACCCTTTAAAGTTAGGCACGTGGCGAAGGGGTATACCCAGATAGAGGGAATCGATTATGAGGAAACTTCTCCCCTGCAGTCATGCTTAAGTCGATCCGGATTCTCTTGGTCATAGCTGCCCATTTAGATTATGAGATATGGCAGATGGATGTCAAGACAGCTTTCATTAACAGAAGTCTTGAGGAAACTATCTTCATGTAGCAACCAGAGGGATTCGTTGAAAAATGCCAAGAGCATAGGGTTTGCAGGCTTAAAAAGTCCATTTACGGACTTAAGCAGGCATCCAGATCTTGGAACATTTGGTTTGATGAGGTAATCCAGTCCTACGGATTTACTCAGTGTCCGGATGAGCAATGTGTATGTTGCAGACATGATGAAAATGAAGTGGTGTTTCTTGTGCTTTACGCAGATGACATTCTATTGATTGGCAACAACAAGAAAGTGTTATCAGACGTAAATGCATGGATGTCCAAATAATTTGATATTAAGGACTTAAGAGAGGCGAGACATATCCTTAGGATCAAGATAATTCGAGATCGTAGGAAACGTTCGTTAACGCTCTCTCAAGCTTCATACATAGATACGATTCTGGTCCGTTTTAACATGCAGAACTCCAAGAAAGGTTTTTTACCTTTCAGACACAGAGTGCATCTATCTAAAGAACAGTCTCACATGACTGTTGAGGAGATAGAGGCCATGAAGACAGTTCCTTATGCTTCGGCAGTAGGAAGTCTCATGTATGCATGTTGTGTACAAGACCTGATATCTATTATGCAGTCGGCATTATAAGAAGATATCAGAGTAACCCCGGGAAAGCTCATTGGGAGGCAGTAAAATGCATTCTCAAGTATTTGCGTAGAACGAAAGACCAAGTTTTAGTCTATCAGGCGCCTGAGCTGGTACTCTGAGGTTACACAGATTCAGATTTCCAAGACAATAGGGACAAGAGCAAGTTTTCCTTAGGGTATGTGTTTACTATTGGAGGTAGAGCCATAGTTTGGCGGAGTGTCAAGAGAAATGCGTGGCGGACTCTAACATGGAGGCTGAGTACGTTGCCGCATCAGAGGCAGCGAAAGAAGCAGTATGGCTCAAGAACTTCCTAGTGGACTTAGATGTGATTCCTGGTTTGCAGAAGTCTATCACGGTTTATTGTGATAACAACGGTGCAGTAGCAAACTCGAAGGAACCATGAGCCCACAAGGAGAGTAAACATATACAACGCAAGTACCACATGATACGAGATATCGTCAAGAGGGAAAACGTGGTCGTGGCTAAGATAGCATCGGAGGATAACCTTACAGATCTGTTCACGAAGACATTGACTTCAAAAGTCTTTGAGGCTCACGTGGAGGGCATGGGGATCGGATACTTAGGAGAGCCGTGACAGTTTTTCTTTGTGAATTGTAGAGTGTATAGAGTTGAATGTAATTATGTACTTAAAGCACAACTTAAGTATTAGTGGGAGATTGTTAGGTTTGAATACTAAAGCTATGATTGTATTAAACTTTTTCCCAGTTAATATATCGATTTAATATTTTGGTTTATATGTTGTGCATGTTTAGTCCATTTATATTATGTAGTTAGATGATGAGGTGTCTGGTGTGACACAGTAGATCTCATCATTGGTGAAAAGACATAATATATAAATGAGGTTTGTAATCAAGACAGTTTTGGACAAGCTGTCTGTTTTGGATATTATGTGATTCAGATAATTAGTTTGTCTAAACTAATTGAATCATATAGATATGCCCGGGGCGCATTGAACTTGACCATTTAGAATGATTTGTCTTATACTGATTTAATAGACAAATCATTCTTAGTATTATATCTCTTAATCCCTAGACTTGAGCGGGCATGAGGATTAGACATAGTGTACTTTGATCTGCCAATTGGTGAGGTCAATTGTGGCCAATTGTCTCGGTGGGTTAGGTGTGCGTGTTTAGTTACTTGGTGTGCTGCTACTTGTCGAAAAGAAACCATGTACCGGTGCGTCCGGGGTGATGGTGCTCCCGAGATGAATTCCTTATGTTTATTATACTAAACCCGACTGGTGGACTTATGTCCGGTATAGTAAAAAGGTCGAGTGGTACTAGTCTCGGAATTAAAGAAGTTAATTAATTAATTTATCAATAAATTAATATATTAACGAGCACTATATCTTTGATGTGGGGAGATTAAGAATAAATTAATTTAGTTGTTCCGGAAGCAATTCTGGTTTTGGATGGTAGTGCCAAAATTAATCCGTTAGCGGTACGATTAATTTTGTAATGGATTAATTGAATAAGTAGAATTAATTATTTAATTAATTATTCTTAAGGATTAATTAAGTAATTAATAAAGTGAAATTAATTAATTAATTAAGTCTTAAGTTTCAATTAGAATTAGGAAATCCTAGAGATTAGGAAATCTAATTAGATTTGGTTTATCCTATTAGATTAGTTGCCTAATTAGATTTTGAAATTAATTAATTACCTAAACCCATTAGGAAAACAAATCCTAAACCAACTTGGGGTCTTTGTTGTAACTCTATATATAGACAATGGATTAGCAATTACATAACACACAATTCATTAGTTTTTAAGACAAGAAAACTAGAGAGAGAAAATCCTAGAGAGAGAAATACTTCTTCTCCAAATTTTTGGATTTTTCAAACTCAAAGCTGCTGATTTTTTCTCCAGTTTGGGCAGCTATTTTGGTTCTCTCGAGGCCTGGGTGGCACGTCTAATTCACACGCTTAAGGCAGCGGTGGTTGCTGAATTTTTTGGCTTACCAGTTGTGTTGATTGCTGATCAATTGCTCGCTAGATCGTTGCCCACACAATGTGCGATCATAGTCTTGAGTCATACAAGAGATCACCTGAGTTCACGCTTCAAGAGGTATTTTCTATGATTCTTCTTTTAATAAGAAATTATTATTACGTGATAAATCGAATGAGTACATACCAAGATCCTGCGCAATGCTATTTCAAGCAATGATTAGAATAGCGATTGTGCTAGAGTCTAGCCTTGGTCAAAGATTCTTATTATGGAATGCGTAGAATGAAAGTGAGTTTTTTACCGGGCCCGGGTAGATAATCTTTCAAGATGCAGATGATTATTCTTCTCCAACTAGGAAAAATAGTTTCACGTTTGCCCGGTTGGCCCCGGTTCATGAAGAATTTATACTCTTTTGTTTTTCTTTTTTTCCTCCCCATTATCAAGGGTTCCTTCCCCTCCCCCTAATCTAAGGTAATATTTTTTGGTTTGGATCATTAGTTATTTTTTAATTTTTTTTCCTCCTTTTTGTTGGTTGGCCCAGCAAGAATTCTTCTTAGCGTCATTCTGTTAAGGTGGTTATAGATATTAGATGTTACAAGAAGGAATTAAAAGAAAATAGATGGTCATTTGTTGCCTTTCTTGGGTATGGCTTTTGTGCAACTAGGCTATGCTAGAATGAACATTGTATCAAAGCTACCTATGGATTCTAGGATAAACCATTTTGTTCATGTTGCGCATTTATCGAAATCCTATGGATATTTTTTCATGTTAATGCAATATCCTATGCCTATGGATTTTGGTCATTTGTTGACTTCGTTGGACAACTTTTTGCTACCATTTCTCTTCCTCCCTTTGCTTATTTCTTTCAGAGGTGCGATGTATTTTGACTTTGCTGCATTATTTTGTCCATACATCAAAATTGAAACTGACCTCTTCTGAATTTCTTAAATATCTATGTTTTCTTCAACTTGAAGTACTCTCCTTGCACGACTTCATGGAGGAATATGCCATGTTTTTTGTTGCCAAGAAAGGATTTCTGGAGGCAGTAAAGGATTCCTGTTAATTCCTGTTCCTGATTACCAATCTTTAAAATATTTGCAGGCAATTCACTTACTACAATGGATGAATTTGCATGTATATTAATTTCACCACTCTTAGGTTTACATATTTATTCACTTATTGCAGTGATAATATACATATTTATGGTTTTTGTGATGAAGTTTTTATTCTTATGTTTAAGATTATTGTTTTTGTACCTTTTGGGGTTCATTTTGGATCAGTATTTCTGCCAATTAAGTTAAGTTTTCTGTACTTTCTCATTTTTCTTTCCTTAGTTTGCAAGATTCAAGAATGTACTCGTGGTTCTATTCTTAATACGCTACATGTGATTAAGTTTAATCACCAGGTATATTAATTATTGTTTGTAGTTATTTGTTGCTGGTAGATCGAAAAACATTTTTAACTCCGCCTGTGCAGATGCACAGCCGGTCCCAAGCCCGGTTTAAGGAGGAGAGGAAAGTGAATTTTTGTATACAATTTGAAGTTCTATAATGTTTGTTTTTCTTATACTATCTGAGCAGCTTTTTATAACAGAATTCATTTGATTTTTGTTCATCAATTCAATTCCACTTCCATATCTATGTTAAATGATCCATCTTTTGCATTATAGGAAGATGTTTATTCATCAGGGCTATCTAGAATTATGGAGTATATCAACACATTTTATGGAAATCCTCCTACTTATTTTATAGAAAGTGAATTTTTGAATACAATTTAAAGTTCTATAATGTTTGTTTTTCTTATACAAGACCAACCAATCTTGTGTATATATATCCTCTCTAGCTGGATTTTGTTTGTTGTTTGAGATTTGACTATGTTGCCACAAATGTATTACAAGTAGTTAGCATAACAATGTAAATACTACTTTCCTACTTACTTGATTGATTTTATCTGCAGCTGTTGATTTCATCTGCAACTGACATAACAATGTTTCAAAATTACATTGTTGTCTACAAATATGTTCAAGCTTCTTATTCTTTTTCTTTTACAGTCCCCAGTTAGATCATAACTTTTACTTGTATATTTGCATATATTATTTATTGTTTTTTTTTTACAGCTAATTCATTTTATAATCTCTGTTCAATTCAAAGAAAAAAAAACCGAATTCTAAATATAAAAAATATAGTACTGGTAATAAACAACACTTATCTCATTTCTCATGTCCAATTTCAGATCGTCATATTAACCGAGGTTTAGTGTAAAGTTGGAAGCTTTTGTAGTTACAAGGACACCCCATCAAGATTCATACTTTTCCTTCTAATTCTAGCCACACCAGAGCCGAAGAAGATAGTCATAGATACTCATCCTGGAATTGGTAATTTCTTTCCACCGGCCCAGGAAAATATATGATTGTTATCAACATAATTTTGTCCTAAAATAACATGTCTTTTTGTTTAATTTGATTGATGATTGGTTTATCAGGTGATGCTATGGCCATCTTTTTGGCTATACAATCACCACAAGTGGAGGTCATTGGATTCACCACAATTTATGGGAATGTCTATACAACTCTTGCCACCAGCCTTGCGCTGCATTTGGTAATTAATTCACCATCTATCTTGTCTTTCAGAACTGGAGTTGTCAATTTTCTGATCAATCAATAGTACCCTATTTGTGGGATGCAGTGGAAACATTAAAGAATCATTCGTTGACCCAGGGTTTTTGCAGTTAAGAGGTTTTATTATGCAATTCTGGTTCTTAATAATTCTACAAAATTGCAAAGTGGTCTTCTTTGTCTATGCCATGTATCTTCAGCTATGCAAAGTGCTCTACTATCAGTTTATTTTCATTCATAATTTTTAAATTCCGGAGTTAGATAATAACTTTTACTTCCATATTTGCATATATTGAGTGTAGCTTATTAGTGGATAAGGTGCATGATGTTTTCTGTCGCTGTATTACATGAGAATACTTTTGAGGTTGGTAACAACATTTTCCGTGATTAAAATGTAAAGACTACTTTCCTGCTTACTTATTGATTTCATTTGCAGCTGACATAAGAATGTTTCAAAATTACATTGTTGTCTACAAATATGTTCAAGATTCATATTCTTATTCTTTACAGTCAACAGTTAGATAATAATTTTTACTTGCATATTTGCATATATTGACGGTATGCTACATTCTTATTTTTGTCAATTTTATGCTTTTCAATTTGGCATGTAGCCATCAATACCACTTAGCCAACTTCATTGATTCGTTAGTGGCCATTCTAAATGTTAGGACACAGTGACCATTTCCAAGTACATTTTCGCGTGTGTAGCAACACGCACTTTTTGGTGTTTCCTATTCAATTTTACTTATATACACCAATTCTATGTAGCTTTTATCAGTGAAAATTTTCCAAGATTAACGTGCCACTGATGTCTGTCTTTCAGGTTAACATTTTTACATTCAGGATAGTTACAATACAGAACCAATGAATTTCTGGATTATGTCAACCAAAAAATACTAACCCTTGAAATTCCATAGACATCCCAACAATGATAAAAGTGCCCAAATCTCCATTGGCTAAATCATTGCCTAATTTTGCATCCAATTCAATCTGAATAACATTCTCCAGGTTGAAAACATACTAATTGTTGGTCACTGCTTCTGTGGAGGTATTCAAGCCTTGATGATCATGAAAAATGACTTAATTTCTTCTAGGTAAGCTTATCAAATCTCTTATTTATTACTTTTTTTAAAAAAATAATCTCTTATTTTTTACTTAACATTACGCTATGAAAGCTTCTAATTGATATATCATTTATTTTCCAGTAGCTTCATAACATATTAAGTACAGAATGGAAAGCGTGCAACAACCACAACATGCCATTTCTGTGATGTTGTTGCGCATCATGTCATTAGTCGTGCCATGGAAGGAATCAACAGTAAAGAACATTGTTGACAATTTCCTACCTTCTACAGCTTCGGTTTGCCTCATCATGATTGCTTAATCATGTGTTACTCTGTCAACATGCATTTTCTATTTCTATACCTTACTTGTGAAAGAAAAAAGCAATATGATAATTAAGAAAATAGTCGTGTATGGCCTTTGATCATTCTTGCCGTGCCGGAAAGATTTTCTCAAAAAAAAAAATGGTACATACCATAGTTTATCTTCACTTTCAGAGAATATCAAAGAGAAATTTCAAATGAAAAATGAATTTTAACATTTACTCTTTAAATACTTATTCATTTATCATTTTCTATAATTATCAGTTTCACTTATCATTTTTCAGACTATTCATTGTCTTTAAATGTATAATTCTTATGTTTCTAAACGCCATGAGCTTCTGTGTCATTTGGAACCTTCTCTATTGTATGAAACTCCTCAACTGAACTATATATTGCTCTTCACAACTTCCTACTGCCAAATTCATCTGCTATCAACCATTATAACAGAAAGTATAGGATATCTGTACTTGTATCTTAACATACTGTGGTTTATGTTATGGAGTAGAAACAGTAACTCTTTGGTTATTTCTATTTCTCTGAACTTTTAATATATTCTATCTCAATTATGTTTTCCTAACGGCCTCACTTTTTTTTTTCTCATAATCTCTGTTTTATCTTTTCAGACATAATATCATATTTTCTCCTTTAGGTGTATGCTCTGTCCATTCCACACTCTTCCTGGTGCTTTCTTCTTTTATGATCTTTTGCTAATAAAGGTTTGTACATTCTCTCAGAAAACATTTTATTTTCTTGTGGATTGTTGATTCTATTTCTAAACAGGGCCGTTGTAATGATTTTGAGGGTCTTCGGGCGAAATAGTAGTGATGTACCCTTTTGATATTATTCGAGTTTAACTGATTTAGATTAAAAGAACGAAATCTGCAAAATAAAAATTAGCACTCCGAAGAGCAAGTCGTGATAAGAAGAGAAAAAATAAAGTAAAATTAGATATAGACAGTGCCATTCAAATCCTATTAAAACTCTTAAAATTTGTGACCCTCTTTCCAACTCTCAATTTGACAAAGTTTTCTTTTATTTTTTTATTTAAAAAATTATACAATAAAAGGGACCTATTTTATATGGATTTTATTGTTCTTGAAATTAAAATTATGAATGAAAAAACTCCTAAAATTTCTCCACACATTCAAATCCCATTCAAATTTGACTGTCTTTCCATTTTCCTGACTGTCTCCCATTAAAACTACCTAAAATTTGTGACATCGAACTCAAGACCTCCCAAATCCTAAGTGAGGTGTGCCAATCACTAAGTTATCTCCTTCTTATTTTTTTTAATTATGTATTAATATTAGTATTATATAAAAAATATGGGCCCCTAAAATTTTTGGGCCCTGAGCGGTCGCCCCTCCCGTCCTACCCTATGGGCCTGCCCTGTTTCTAGGTAACTACTCATCATTAATACTACTCAGCATCAGTAATCATGAGTAACAATACTCATAATTTCATGAAGGTTAGATTTCCCGTTTATGATGATTATTGTTTAGCAGGTCAAGCAACAATACGCAACAGGACGTTGGATGAAGCAGCAAGGTTGAAATATATGACGTCGTACATTCAAACTTTCTTTTTTGGTTTTAGGTAGTAAAGCACTATCATTATTCCTGTAATTATTTACTCACTCATTCATAATGTTCATCTTTTCTGCTACTTTCATCTTTCTTCAAATGGTTAAAGAAATGAAGCTAACACATAGGGCTATTTCTCCAAGTCATCCTTGGATGGTTTTTTTAAAGTGGTATCCAATTCAGTAGTTAGACCAGTCATTCACCCTGTTGCTGTTTCGCTAAGTGCCTAATGTATTCAAATTTCATGAATTGCTGCCTCATGAAATATTGTTTGAGCCAGAGAAGAAGAATCAAGTATTATATGCTTGTATGAATTTGGTGTTTTGGAAATAGGAAACATGTTTCTTTTGCTGCCATCAATCAAAGATTGTTGAGGCCTTCTCATGTGTTTATGCAACATTTTATTGGGGTTATTGTTTTTATCTTTAAAGTCTAAAAAGTGAACTACTACTGATTCTTCATCCTCATTGTATTATGCAGTTGAAATGCTCCGTTATTGAGTTAAAATAAATGCACATAATGAATGCGTAAAACCCTAATTCCAAGGGTAGATGTAATATGTAAATGGTAGTTTTAAGACTACATTGCAGGATAATCTATCAATAAATAACGATATTATATTAGGAAAAACGATGGACATTCAGGGGCCACAATATTAAAGTGATTCTAAATGGTTCATCCACACAGCTATCTTGAAATAGGTGCAATAACAAAAATTTTGCCCGGATGTTCCAAGATCTGGATACCTGCTTAAATCCGTAAATGGGCCTCTTAAGCCTGCAAACCTTATGCTCTTGGCCTTTTTCAACTAATCCCTACGGTTGTTGCATGAAGATGATTTCTTCAAGACTTCTGATAAGGAAAGCTGTCTTGACATTCATATGCCATATCGCATAGGTCGAATTGGTATTTTTGTTCCTCATAAATGGGGGTGTTGCTGTTTTGGTCCCAAATAAAAGTATGATTACTGTTTTGGTCCCTTATCAATTTTTTATTAGCGTTTTTAGTCCCTTTTTATGAAAAATTTTAGAAGATTACGGATTAACTCATTTGATTGCTAGTCAAACCTAATTTTTTATTCAAAATGATTTGTACCATGATGTTTTCAATCAATTTTAGGACTCGATTCCTCATGAATGTTCAACCCATTTAGGTTTTCGACCGTTATTTCGGATTGTGAGTCGATCTAAATGGGTTGAACATTCATGAAGAACATAGTCATAAAATCGATTAAAAACATCATGGTATAAATCATTTTGAAGAAAAAATTAGGTTTGACTAGCGATCAAATGAGATAATCCGTAATCTTCTAAACTTTTTCGTAAAAAATGACTAAAAACGCTAATAAAAAATTGATAAGGGACCAAAACAGCAATCGTAATTTTATTTGGGAGCAAAACAACAACACCCCCATTTATAAAGGACCAAAATACCAATTCAGCCTATCGCATAATCTAAATGAGCAGCTATGACCAAGAGAATCCAGATCAACTTAAGCATGGCCACCAGGGAGAAGGTTTCCTCATAATCGATTCCCTCTTTCTGAGTATACCCATTCGCCACAAGCCTTGCTTTAAAGGTTTCAACCTTTCCGTCAGGTTCTCTCTTGCGTTTGTAGACCCACTTACATCCAAAGAGTTTGAAACCATCAAGTAGGTCCATAAGCTCCCATGTTTGATTGTGGTCCATCGACCCTATCTTGGATATCATTGCCTTCCACCAAAATTCTGCATCTTTATCTCGAAGAGTCTCATTGTAGTTTACCGAATCTGGTTCAGGCGCACCTGGGATGAAGTCAGAGGCTTCTCCCATGCCAATGAACCTATTGGGTTGTTTTACAACCCTCTCACTACAACGAGACACCACCTGTGTAGGAGCATCATTTGTGATATTTTGTGCAGTGTGTGGTGTATCTACTTGCGCAGGTGCATTAGGATTATCAGATTGCTTTCTAAGTTCTTCTAGTACTATCTTACTCTTGGGCTTGTGATCTAGAATATAATCTTCCTCTAAAAATCTGGCATTAGTACTAACTATCACCTTCTGATCTTTAGGACTATAGAACAGACCACCTTTCGTTCCTCTAGGGTATCCTACAAACAGCATTACTTCTGTTCTTGTATCTAACTTAGCCACAGCTGCCTTAAGCACATATGCTAGACAATCCCAAATTCTAAGATGTCTTAGACTGGACTTACGCCCGTTCCACAACTCTGTAGGGGTTGAAGGCACGATTTTATATGGTACAAGATTTAGAATGTACATTGCAGTTTCTAAGGCATATCCTCAAAATGAACTAGGCAAATCATTATAGCTCACATTGACCTAACCATTTCCATGAGAGTTTTGTTTCTTCTTTATGCTACACCATTCTGCTGTGGTATGCCAAGTACAGACAACTGAGTCTGAATTCTGACCTCACTGAGGTATTCTCGAAATTCGTGGGACAAGTACTCACCACCACGATTTGATCGCAGTGTCTTGATACTCTTACCGTGATGTTTCTCCACATCTGCCCGATACTCTTTGAATTTACTAAAGCATTCGGACTTGTGGCACATTAGGTAAATGTATTCGTACCTTGAGTAATCATCTGTGAAGGTCACAAAATACTCAAATTCACCTCGTGCCTGGACCAAAATTGGTCCACACAAGTAAGAGTGAATCAACTATAATACTTCTTTGGCTCTATAGCCTTTCATTTTAAAAGGTCTATTGGTCATCTTACCTTCCAAGCAAGATTCACGGGTTAAGTAACTGTCAATCTCTAATGAACTTAAAGGTCCATCATTGACTAACCTCTAAATCCTACTAAGGTTTATATGACCTAGCCTGAGATGCCAAAGATAGGTTTGATTCGTTTTAGAAGGTTCTTTTATCTTATTTTGGTTAGATGATGCGCCATTTATTTCTGTGTTTGCACAACAGGGGAGTTTGATTTAATCAAAAACAAATTGTCTACAAATGAACCTGAACAAATAAATTTTTCATCTCTTCTAATAACAACAGATTGATCAAAAAAGATAAACTTATAACCATTCATTGAGAGTTTAGAAACTGAAATCAGGTTCTTTCTAAAACTCGGTACATAAAGACAATTATGTAAATCTATTCTACTATTTTCGAAAATAATCCTAACTACTTCTACTTCTTCTACTGACACTCTTGTGATGTCGCCCAAGTAGACTTCTAGCTTGCCTTCTTTAAGCTTCTGAATTACATGGAACCTTTGTAAAGAATTATAAACATGGTCAGTGGCTCCTGAATCCACACACCAAGTATCTGCAGGAATCGCCACTAAACATGTCTCAGTAATTAAGGCAGAAACTATCGTACCTTTGACCTTTAGACAATTCGATTTCCAATGTCCCGTCTTACCGCACTTGAAGCATTTGCCTTTAGGCTTATTCTTCTTTGCGATATCTGGTTTGGCAGCATGATTCTTGGCTTTCTTCTTCTTCTTATTCTTGCTCTTAGGTGCAGAAGATGAACTCGAAGCCTTTACCATGACCAAAGCTTACTTCCTCTCTTGGAAGATGCCTTCGGCTGACACCAATGCTGTTAGGAGCTCAGGAAGAGTATACACTCTTTGGTTCATATTGTAGTTAACCCAAAACTACTCGAAACTAGAAAGTAAGCTCTGGAGGATAATATCAATCTGACTCTCTTGATCATTTTCGCCTCCCAACACTTTTATTTTATTGATGTTACTGATCATGTGAAGCACATGATCTCTCACCGACGATCCTTCAGCTATTCTAGTATTTATTATCTTTCTCATGGCTGATTGCCTCGTTGTCCTGCCTTGATGACCAAACAATCTCTCTCAGGTGAGCCATTATATTAAAAGCGGAGACCTTGGGATGAAGTTGATGTTGCAGAACATTCGATACAGAGGCCAGAGTGTAACACCGCGCCATCTCATCCGTTTTTCTCCACCTCGCATAGGTATCTCTTTCCTTTTGAGGAGAGTCATCATTAGGCGCATCTGGACAAATTTCGGTGAGCACAAACTTATACTGCTCAGCTGTCAGGACAATGTCCAAATTATGACTCCAGTAAACATAATTCAGACTGGTTAGTTTGTTGTCTTTCAATATCGTAGCTAACGGATTAAATGCCATATTGATTACTATAAATAAATAAACGGACAATGTTTTAGTAAATAAACACAGAATTTTTGAAAATTAAATTCTATTATTATTGACATCCCTTAAACAATAATTAAATCCATTGACATCTCATTCACTGGGATTTTCGCAAGCCACGATAGTGTAGACGTTTACGCTAACCCACATTCGTTTGAAAAGAACTAGGTTCATTAACTACACCATCTGACCAAACGATCTATTGATCAATGTAGCTAATAGTAAGTGTCTTTCAGCCGTATAAATAAGCAGCGTAACCTCGATGGGAGGGATACCACAAATTGTACACTAAGTGTGTCCCATTACGTGACTTCTGAGTTTGTTACCTTATTATAATGCGCCTTGGATGGAGAGGGTATCGCATTTCTCCTATTTCAACTTACTTTTTTCATCTTACTTAGAAATTCATAAGCTAGTGATCTTATGGTTGAACTCATCCAATATGAAGAAAAACCCTAATGCCAACGTGCAAGTTCACCCACATCACATATGCACTCGTAATGGAGGCTATGAGAATATTAACCAACCCGCTCCCACTTAGATTTCTAAAATGAGGGGTTTTCTGGTTTTAACATACAATTAACTAATCCTAAGTTATGTGCAAACATAAAACCAGTATGCTTTAAAATTATGCATCTAAAATACAACACAAAAATTAAAGCATAAAAATTTGAAACTATAAATATGGGAAATAAATTTTCTGACTATTATGGTTTTAATCACTTCCATATTCTGCCTTGATCTCGTGTCTCGTCACGTCTCTCGATGGATTGAGTCTTGAAAGTTGGATCTTAAAAAACAGGAAAATGGGGGAAAAATGGGCTACATGCGCAAAACAAACGGTTTGCGCGCGCGGCTGCTATATGCTGCGCGCTGCCCAGTCACTGCTGGTTGCTGGTGAAATCTTGCCGGCGTCGTCAGTCACCCCGAGCCATTTTCTGTTTTCTGTTCCCACTGCATTATTGGTATTCTTACAATTCGTTCTGGGTTTTCTTTGTTTTCTACGAATTAACGATAAGCCAAAACCCATGAATTCAAGTCGCCCACCATAACGCCTTTGATTACATAAAATTCTCCTACTACAAGGCTTCTAGAAAAATTAAATAAAAAATTACATAGAAAAAATCCTACTACAGATTTGATATAATCCTACACGGCTTCCAGCACGTGGTTTTACTATTACAAGCATTCATAAAAACCAAACCCGGACATGTCCCGGGGTCTAATTAAAACATACAAACGTAACCATAATAGGCGGGATTTCTAACCCACCTACAAACAAAATCATGTAACAAATCGAACAAGCACAAAGCTAAAACCAGGCTCTGATATCACTTGAAAGATTACATTCCCAGGCCCGGTCAAAAATTCACTTTCGTGCTATGCATTCTAGAATCGAAACTCTTGACCAAGCCTACACTCTAGCACAATCACTATTCCAATCCTTTCTTGAAATAACATTGTGCAGGATCTTAGCTTATACTTGTTCAATTTATCATGCAACAATTAGTTCCTAATTAAAGCGAAAGTTTAAGAATTACCTCTTGAAGCATGTACTTAGGTGATTCTCTTGTATGACTCAAGACTTTGATCGTATATTGTGTGGGTAACAATCTAACGAGCAATTGATCAGCAATCACCACAATTTTCTCTTCGGAGAAAAAATCCAGCAGTTTGCCGCCGCCGGAATTTTTGCTCCGCCCCCCGCTGTCGGTTCAACTTGCCGCCGCCTGAAGAGAATTGACTTCGAGGGAGAAACTTATTTTCTCTCTCTAAATTCTCTCTCTAGTTTTCTTGTCTTGAAAACTTATGAATTGTGTATGTAGATTGTCTATTTATAGAGTTACAAGAGAGACCCCAAGTTGGTTTAGAATTGGTCTTCCTAATGGGTTTAGGTAATTAATTAGTTTTCAAATCAAATTAGGTAACAAATCTAATAGGAATTCCTAATCCAATTAGATTTTCTAATCTCTAAGATTTCCTAATTCTAATTGAAACTTAATACTTAATTAATTAATTAAATAATTCCACATTGTTAATTACTTAATTAACCCTTAAGAATAATTAATTAAAAAATTAATTCTACTTTATCAATTAACCCAATACATAATTAATCGTACACTAACGGATTAATTATGACACTACCATCCTACACCAGAATTACTTCCGGAACAACTAAATTAATTATTCTTTAATCTCTTCATATCAAAGATATAGTGCTCGTTAATTTATTAATTTATTGATAAATTAATTAATTAACTTCTTATAATCCAAGATTAGTACAACTCGACTTTTTTACTATACCGGACATAAGTCCACCGGCCGGGTTTAGTATAATAAACATAACGAGCTCATCTCGGGAACACCATCACCCCGGACGCATCGGTACATGGTTTCGTTTCAACAAGCAACAACACACCAAGCAACTAAACACGTGCACCCAACCTACCGAAACTATTGGCCACAAATGACCTCACTCTTTGGTAGATCAAAGTACACTATGTCTAATCCTCATGTCTGCTTAAGTCTAGGGATTAAGGGATAGAATACTAGGAACGAATAGTCTATTAAATCAGTATAAGACAATTCATCATAAATGGTCAAGTTCAATATGCCTCGGACATATCTATATGATTCAGTTAGTCTAGACAAACCAATTTCTGAATCACATAATAACCTAAACCGACAGTGTGCGCAAAATTGTCTCGGTTACGAACCACATTTATATATTATGTCTTTTAACCAATGATGAGATCTATTGTGTCACACTAGACACCTCATCATCTAATTACATAATATAAATGGACGACATATGTAAACACATAAACAATTTAACTGAAACATTCAATCGATATATAAAACAGGGAAATAGTTTAATACAAGCAAAGCTTTAGTATTCAAACCCAACAGAGGATGCCCCATAAAAAAAAAAGAAAAGAAAACACTTTCTAGTTCTGCTAGCAAATTTATCCCCCCATGACGTTGATTATGGGCATAACATAAACAACCAAAACTCTTAATATGCTTAACAAAAGGGGATTTGCTATACAGTTTTTCAAAAAGGGTGAGATTATTCAAAACCGGGGTAAAAGTACGATTTATCAAATACGATGTAGTTTGAATAAAATACCCCCAGAATTTTATAGGTATGTTAGATTGAAAACACAAAGCTTGAGCAACATTGAGAAGATGCTGATGCTTGCGTTCCACTCTACCATTCTGTTGTGGAGTTCCTACACAAGATGTCTTATTCAGCATGGCATTTTCACTAAAATAAGTACGCAAACCCAATAACTCAGTACCATTATCACTGCGTATTACTTTCACAGAACGATTAAACTGACAATGAACCATAGCAAAGAATTTCTTTAAAGCAACAGGCACATGGGCTTTATCATTTAACAAGTAAACCCAAGTAGCACGACTAAAATCATCCACAACCGTCAAAAAATACCGAGCCCCAAAAATCGCAGGAGAACGGTATGGAACCCAAAGATCACAATATATCAAGTCAAAAGCTGCTAAACTGATTGACTGACTAATAGGAAAAGGCGAACGATACTGTTTCACACGAAGACAAACATCACTAGATTTATGAGACTTAGATTCAAACTTAGAACTAGAAATACCGGGAAGATATGCAACAGTGGACACAGAGGGATGACCAAACCGACAATGCCACAAATCAAGCGAAACTTTGGAACCCATCGTAGTTGCTGAAGCTGCCGCCGCCCTCTGAAAAAAATATAGCCCCCCAAACTGTTTACCGGAGCCAATTGTCCTCCTGGAAGTGCGGTCCTGAATAACATATGATAAACAATCAAAGAAAGCAATCAGATCAGAATGAATCAACAATTGAGATATATATATATATAAGACTGCAACGCAATGTAGGTACAAATAAAACATCAGAAACAGTGATATCAGGACTAAGACATACAGTCCCGGACTGAGAAGTCATAACAACCGTGCCATCTGGTAATTGTACTTGACGAGAGACTATCTCCTGAATATCCGAAATAAAATCCCAGCGGCTTGTCATGTAATGCGAAGCGCCACAGTCAAACATCCATTCAGTTGAAAAATATGTACTTAATAATTTTTCAGTTTGAACAGAGTGAATAAATCCCAAAACAGACTACATCTGCTTACTAGTTAACCCACAAACAAACTTATTAAAATAAGCTGTAACTATATAAGAGGAATTCGGGACAGAAACTACACTGGCGCGCCATTGGAGCTAACTGAATGGCATCAGTGCTGCCGACATAGCCATATTACTCAATAAATATTATCACGTGCAAGAAAAAAAAAAAAAAAAACGGTTGGAGAAAACCGATTTCAGTAAAGTGAGGGAAATCAACAAAAGACAAATTAGCCAAGTTTATTGTTGGCTTGTATTTTACCCACTCCCAGAGGCGGTAATTTTGTACCAACTTGAAAAACAAACCCCAAATTGTATTCTTGGAAAACGTACCAACTGAACCCACAATTTTCAAGCGATCAAAACCAAATTAAATGTTGACCGGCGGCGACAAGCAAATACTGCACAAAATATGAAGCGATCAAAAATTGATGAATCCGTGATCAAAACCAACGAACAACGAACGAACATGAAACGGAAACCATCATTGGAGATTGTACTGCCGGCGACAGGTTGGGGATTGTACTGCCGGCGACAGATTTACGAAAAGAATAATTTATCTAACATCAAGGAAATTTTTTTTTCTCTAATACCATGTTAAATTTATTAATCCGATATGAATATTCAATTCAAAATCAATTGACAATAGGTGTAAAGACCCTTAGATTATTTATATTAGACAAAAGTGTTATGACCATATTATAGGCGAACAAACCGAATATACTGCCGAGTCAGTCAAACATGCTTAAACCCGCTCTGATACCGTGACAAAATATGAGAAAAATTTTTGTACAAAGCATGTCTTCATTAATGTATAAATAAGAATATTTATAATTATAGGGTTTCAGGATATTTATAATTATAGGGTTTCAGGATTTCTTTCTTGTAAAAAAAACTAGCTTCCTAATTCTAGAAAAAAAAGAAAGAAATAGTAACCTACTATATTTACAAGTCCTCTAAATATAGTAATAACAACTAAATACAATCACACGCACGAATAGTGACCTAGTTCTTGTATAATCAGCTTGTGCACGAACTAGATTCATGCGCAACCTCTATGTGCACGAATCTAAGTTCGTGCACAAAAAGGTTGCGGGGGTCTGTATTGTTTTCAAATTCAAATATGATCATTTCACAACATGTTTTTTTTTTTGATTTTTCTATTGAAATTAAAAAATTATATATTTTATCGTAAAAAAGAACGTTCATGTTTTCTCTTTATTCCTTTGCCTTTCCCTATGACTTTTTCTTTTTGTCCCATAAGTTTTTCAAATTGCTTAAAAATTTGAAGACATATGAATTGTTATGAGGGTGAAAGTATCGTTTTATAATGATGGTAAGTAGTGACCGTTGTAGATTGGTGACGATAACATTCTTTTTTTAATTATATATATCAAAATAACTAAAAGAGGACAAGAGGGTTGTAACTTAGTGGTAATCACTTTCTGTTTAAGACAATAAGTTTTAAATTTGAGTTACGTTATATAAAAAATAAATAAAAAATAGCCACGAATAACAGTTCAGTTACATTTTTATGTTATCTATTCATTCAAATTATTTCTCATTTGACGTTTTATTAGTGTGGATTTAAATATAAATTTCTGGATGATGTATTTTTTTTTTTTTTGTATTGGTTATCTCTGATTTTGTATTGATTGTCCATATTTTATATTTATAATGTACTGCACTGTGTTGATTATCCTTGATTTTGTATTCATTTTCCATAAGTCGAGTTGTCAAAGTTAAGGTTTTGTTCATAACTTGATTGTGTTTTAGACTCCAATAACGTTGTTTGGTTTGTAATGTGAGTTTTGATATCATTTCTATTTATGATTTTTGTTTGAATGGGGAATGAGTTTAGAGGCTTAATTTTATCATTTATATAATATTATTTAACGGGTTGGTGGGAGCATTTTGACCATTAATTTGGTTGTTTCTTTAGTAAAAGATGGGACTTAATGAACGACGTATGAACTCGAGGCTATTTCCACGACCATTTTAGTCGTGAATTCGGTCGCAGACGAAAACTGTGTTATATTCCCATTGACTTTAGCCATGCCTTAGGATAATCCAACAAAATATTAGCAATCCCAAACATTATCCACAAAGCAAAACTCAAACCATAACTCCGATTGCCCACAAACGATTGTTTTCTACACCTATACCCAACAAAATTCCTAAACTCCAAACCTGCATCATTCTTGTCAACAGAGAATTTAAGGGCTCTGTCGCCGTGATTTTGGGATATGAAATTTTGGGATTTTGTTTGGGTTCAGAAAAATCAGAGCGAAGAAAATCCCTCAAAAATTTTTGGGATTTACAGAGCCATGGTGAGGAAATGAGATTCAGGATTACCCAACCATGGCCAAAATGAACGAAGGAGAAAGAATGAACAAAGGAGAAAAATGAACGAAGGAGAAACAGAGGCGATGACGAGTTCATGCAGGAGAAACAGAGTTTCGCTTGTGGATGCCGGGAATGGATATGATGGGGGGATGGGTTTTGGTAAACCCCTAGCATCTGGGTATCATTCCCATTCCTTGAAGTTGATACCCAAAAACAAACAGCAGTAATCATTCCAGTTGATTCCCATACCCATTCCTTATATCGAACAAACAGCCCCTTAATGACGATGTTCTGAAAAAGGTCTCTGATCAAAATATTTATACCGACCCACACGGAGGGAGTATCGGGGTCGCTGGTTAGAGAGAGTCGAACAGGCCGAATAATTCAGGCACAGAGCAGAATTTATGGCCTCTTCATGCACCTCTGCCATCAACCTTCCACGTCGCCTCCACCCGAATCCCGTTTCCACAAATGTGAATTCCGAACGTTACTTCGTCAATCACCCTTTAATCTTACAACTGGAGCAATGCTGCGACGTTAAACAGCTCAAACAAATACATGCCCAAATGCTACGGATGGGGCTCTTCCATGACCCCTATTCAGCTAGTAAACTCATTCAAGTCACTGCTTTATCTCAGATAACAAGCGTCAGCTATGCCCAGAAAGTGTTCGACCAAATTCCCCGCCCCAATCTTTACTCCTGGAATGCCCTTATTCGCTCTTATTCTTCCAGTCAAGAGCCGATCAAGACCCTCTTGTTGTTCATTCGAATGCTTTATGACAGTTCAGAGTTGCCTAATAAGTTTACTTATCCATTTGTCATCAAAGCCTCCGCCTTGGTCTCGGCTCTACCTTTCTGTAAAGCACTTCATGGGATGGTGATTAAGTCGGAATCTGCAAATGACTTGTTTGTTCTTAACTCATTGATCCATTGTTATGCTGAATGTGAGTGTTTGGATATGGCATACCAGGTTTTCCTGAGTATGCCAAATAGGGACATTGTGTCTTGGAATTCTCTGATTATGGGGTTTGCACAAGGAGGTTATGTTGAGGAGTCTTTGGAATTGTTTCGTGGGATGGAAGGAGAAAATATGAGGCCAAATGATGTGACAATGGTCGGGGTCTTGTCAGCCTGTGCAAAGAAACTGGATTTGGAGTTTGGTAGGTTTGTGCATTCGTACATTAGGAGTCATGGGATTAGGGAGAGTTTGATTTTGAATAATGCTATTCTGGATATGTATGTTAAGTGCGGAAGCATTGAGGACGCAAATAGATTGTTTGAGGAGATGGGGGAGAAGGATACTATTTCATGGACCACGATGATTGTAGGATACACGAGGGTGGGAGATTTTGGTGCAGCAAGGAGTGTTTTCAGTGCAATGCCTTGCCAGGATATTGCAGCATGGAATGCTCTTATTTCAGCGTATGAGCAGAATGGTAATCCTAAGGAGGCATTAGCCACTTTCAATGAATTGCAGCTACGCAAGGAGGTAAAACCTGATGCGGTGACACTTGTTTGTACCCTGTCTGCGTGTGCTCAGTTGGGTGCACTGGACTTGGGGGGATGGATACATGTGTATATAAAGAAACAGAACTTCAAGTTAAATCGTCATCTTGCTACCTCATTGATTGACATGTATTCCAAGTGTGGGGATTTGGAGAAGGCACTTGAAGTCTTTCACTCATTGGACAACAGAGATGTTTTTGTTTGGAGTGCGATGATTGCCGGTTTTGCAATGCATGGGCGTGGGAAGGAGGCAATAGAATTGTTCTTGAAGATGCAAGAAGCTAAAGTCATGCCGAATGGTGTCACTTTTACGAATTTATTAAGCGCTTGCAATCACTCTGGGCTAGTCGATGATGGAAAGGCATATTTCAGCCAAATGGAGACAGTTTTTGGGGTTGTGCCTGAGGTCAAGCACTATGCTTGCCTGGTAGATATTCTTGGCCGTGCAGGTAAGTTGGATGAAGCAGTGGCTGTAATAGAGAATATGCCAGTTTCTCCTGGAGCGTCAGTGTGGGGAGCTCTGCTTGCAGCCTGTAGGCTTCATGGAAATGTAGCCATAGGTGAACGAGCTTTTAGCAGTTTACTTGAGTTAGAGCCTCAAAATGATGGAGCGTATGTGCTTCTATCCAACATTTATGCTAAATCAGGTAAATGGGAGAAGGTAGCTGCATTGAGGAACCTTATGAGAAATTCTGGTTTGAAGAAAGAACCTGGTTGCAGCTCAATTGAGGTTGACGGTGCTGTTCATCAGTTTCTTGTTGGAGACAATTCTCACCCTCAATGTACTAAAATATACTTGAAGTTGGATGAGATTACTACTAGATTGAAATCTGTTGGTTATGTACCAAAAAAGTCCCAGTTGCTGCAACTGGTTGAGGAAGAAGATGTGCAAGAGCAGGCATTGTTTCTACACAGCGAGAAGTTGGCTATGGCATTTGGACTAATTAATACAAGACCCACTCAACCAATTCGAATTATTAAGAATCTCCGTGTATGTTGCGACTGCCATGCTGTTGCTAAGCTGATATCCAAACTTTATAATAAAGAAATCCTGTTGAGAGATCGTTACAGGTTTCATCATTTTAAAGAAGGCTATTGCTCATGTATGGATTACTGGTGAATTCTGGATATCTGTATAAATGGTTATCAATTTCGGAAGGCATCTCTGCTTTTCTACTTTGATGAAAGTAGTTTGGCATTTCACAAGCTATTGCTGCCCTGGAATATGACATTTTCTAAAGATGGTCATACCTTGGTCCAGACTGGTATTTTCAGAGAGTCAGATTGTAAACTTTGCAATGCAATCATTCGAATGATTGAAAATTGCGAAGATAAGACAATAGTGAATTGATCCCAGGAGGGGAGATATGGGAAATGCATGAAACTGTTGGAAATTGACTGTTGTAGTTAATTATCTTGGATTGTTACCTTTTCTGTGAGTAAAAAAAAAAATACTAGCTCCCTTATTAAGTGTTTGTTTGATCATTATAGTTCAAGATTTTCTAATCTTGAATAAGCCAATGCGGAATAGCCACAGATTCTAGTCAAACATTGACCAACTTTATCATAGCCAATCATTTGTTGAACAGCATCTGCTCACCATTAGAGGCCCTTGCTCTTGTGATCCAGTATTCCAACTTAGAAGAGAAAAGGAAAAATGGCGGAAGCAATTATCGGTGCCACTATACAAGTTTTGCTGGAGAAGACGATTTCTCTTGCCGCGGAAAGGTTTGGTTTTGTGCTTGGTTTCCAAGCTGTCTTAGCTGATGCTGAGGCTCAACAAAATGAAAGCCAGGATGTGCGCCTTTGGCTCAAGGAGTTTGAAAAGGTGGCCTTTGAGGCTGATAATGTTCTTGATGAACTGACCTATGAGAGTCTTCGTCGGAAGGTCAAATCCAGGAACAGAGCCAGTGGAGGAAAGGTAAGTTTATTCTTCTCTTCATCTAAACATGATATTTCTTTTCGTTGGAGAATGGGTTCTAAGGTTAGGGATATCACGGCCAAGTTGAAAAGCTTCAATCTCGAAGCCAACCAGATTGGACTAAAAATATTGGCAACTGCACAGCGACCCACTACTGAGGCCGCTATAGGCCGAGAAACCAACTCTCTTGTTCCTAAGTTTGTGGTGGGAAGGGCCAAAGAAGAATTTGAAATAGTACAGAAGTCTCTGGCGAAAATGTTTTTTTTCTTCCCATTGTTGGCATGGGTGGATTAGGCAAAACTATGTTAGCCAAATCAGTCCACAACAATCAACAAATTGACAGTCACTTCAACAAAAAAATTTGGATATGTGTGTCCAATAAATATGAAGTGACCGAAATTTTCAGAGGAATTTTGGAGTCACTCAAGGGAGGAAAAGTTGAAATGTCGGGTCAAGATGTTATTGTTCAGGAAATTCGGAAAGAGCTTCATTGAGAAAAATTTCTATTGGTTCTTGAAGATGTTTGGAATGAGATTCCTGATTCATGGAATAAATTCTATGATTCTTTGGAGGGACTCAGCAATGCTAGTGGCAGCTGATGTCTGTTGACTACGTGTCTGCAAATAACAGTAAAAATGGCGTCTAGCCGTGATCTTTATTTCTTAAACAAACTATCAGATGATGATTGCTGGTCTACTCTTACACAAAAGGCAACTCTAGGTGGAAGGATGTCTGAAGTATTGGATGACTATAAAGGGGAAATTTTATGTAGATGCCAAGGTCTACCACTAGCTGTGAATGCTATTGGAGGTTTATTACATTTGCAGAAAAGGGAGGACTGGCTTTCATTTGTGAAGAATAAGATTTTGAAACTTAGTGGAGACCAAAAAGATGGTATTATGCCATTTCTCAAGTTGAACTTTGACAATTTGCCATCTTCATCTATTAAGAAATGCTTCGCTTACTGTTCGATATTTCCCAAGGGCACGAGGCTGGAAAAAGATCAATTGATCGAGCTTTGGATGGCAGAGGGCTTTCTTCGAGCGAATGCTGAAAGAGGAACAATGATGGAGGAAATAGGTGGCAACTATTTCAGAATTTTAATGCAAAGTTCTCTATTGGAGGAAGCAAATGACGAAGGTGATTATCAAATGCATGATCTTGTTCATGACCTTGCCAGAATGGTTTCAAAGATAGAAAGATCAAACATGGATGAGACAGGTGTAGTGGAGGAATCAATTATGATGAGGTTTGATATGTTGCACTAGACTCATTTGGAGAAAGAACAGAAAAGATCTTGAATACAATCTCCATTATTGGTTCGTTCATTATTCGTGAATACTAAGATATCATCAGTTGAAGTGTTATTGAAGTTTAAGTACCTGCATGTGCTGAATTTGTCTGGTGGAGAACCTATAAAGGCTTAGCCAAACTCCATTGGAATACTTAAACATTTACGCTATCTTGACCTTTCATATTCCAAAATCCAAAGGTTGCCAAAATCTCTCAGCATGCTTTATCATTTGCAAACATTGAGGTCGGATTGGTGCAATACTCTACACTACAAGGTCTTCCACAAGGGATGAACAATCTTATTAGTTTGAGGCATCTTCACACTAAGGGCATGGATACTTTCCGAATGCCACTTGAGATGGGTCGACTCACTTGTCTTCAGACGCTAGAGTTCTTTAACATTGATGAAGAAAAGGGTTGTGGAGTTGATGAGTTGGGACCCTTGGAAAATCTTAAAGGCAAACTTAGTATGTGTAATCTTGAACTAGGTAAAGAAGGAGCCAATCAGGCAAATTTGTTTGGCAAGCAAAAGCTGGTAGACTTGGAGCTTTGTTGGGCCAGTATAGATCATGAGGGCGGTTATGATGAGCAGGTGTTGGAAGGCCTCCAACCTCACCCAAATTTAAAGAGGTTGACGATTAAAAATTTTATGGGTGCTCGATTCCCTCAATGGCTTGGAAATTTGGCATCGTTGGTTAGGTTACATTTTGAAGATTGCAAGAGCTGCACAGAACTTCTGGCAATGGGACATCTTACATGTCTTGAGTATCTCAAAGTTGAGGGACTAGACAATGTGGATTGCATTGGGGCTTCATTCTATGGCATGGAAGAATGTAGTGGTGGTGGCCAAGTGTTGGTGTCTAGAAGAGAAGTGTTTCCAGCTCTTAAATCTTTTGAACTAGATCAAATGAATAGTTTGGTAACAGGGAAGGAAGTAGAAAGTACAGTTGGTGATGATGCAGTTGTGTTTCCTAATCTTGAACGGTTGTGTATTAGGTATTGTGACAAATTGGTAACTGCTCCAACTCATTTTTCAAGTCTTATTGAATTGAGAATAAGTGGAAATGTGAAAGTTTTGGCAGTTAAAAATATTCTGAAGAACATAGGTGGGGTTCTCAAGTCTCTCTTATTATGGGGAGTGAATGAATTGATTTGTCTTTCTGACGTGTTTGGGTTACAGCGAGAAAACATCTTTAATAACTCTCTCATTTATCTGGAGCCATTGCGAATTCAATATTGTGAGAATTTGATTAGTATACCATGTGAAAGGTTGTATTTCTCTCAAGTCAATTGTGGTGTGGTGTTGCCCAAATCTTAAATCATTTCCACTTGATTTGAAACATACTCCTTTTTTATCATTAATTAATTTGTCTGGCTGCCCAAAATTGTTCACTAACAATGAAATGCCCAAAGGATTTGGTTATCTTACCGATTTAAGAAATCTGTCTATCGGTCCCTACTCTGATGATTCATTTGAACTGTTTGAATGGTCAGGATTCTTATATTCTTAAATATACTAAAGCCTACTCTGATGATTCATTTGAACTGTTTGAATGGTCAGGATTCTTATATTCTTAAATATACTAAAGCAGGTGAAATTCTTGAGCAATGAAGCCCCCAACTTGATGACATGGATTTTAGACAAATTTTTTCAATTTCTCCTTTATGGAGAACAATTATCACCAAAAACAATAAATATCTCATTTATGAACAATGGTTGAATCTTCTTTTACAATGAAGATCACTAAATCTTACTTTGCACACCACTCTTTGGTAATCTTACAATTTTATTTCCTCTGGTTTATAATTTTTTTATAATTTTATTTTATTGATAATTTTATATTTATTTTGATATGTTTTTTTCTCTTTATATCTTTCAGATTATTCCAACTGAAATCTTGCTTTGCACACCACTCATTGGTAACCTTATAATTTTATTTCTTCTGGTTTATAATTTTATTTTATTGATAATTTTGTATTTATTTTGATTTTTTTTTCTTTATATCTTTCAGATTATTCCAACTGAAATCTTGCTTTGCACACCACTTCTTGGTAAGCTTACAATTTTATTTCCTCTGGTTTATAATTTTTTTTATTGATAATTTTGTATTTATTTTTATCTATTTTTTCTTTATATCTTTTAGATTATTTCAACCCAATTTGCAACTATCAATGGTTTGGATATATAAACATAATATATATCCAATTAAAATTTCAAATTTATTATAATTTTAAACAATAATATTGATTATTATCTAATGTATTATTCCAAAGAATTTTTTAATTAAATTTGAAGTGATTAACATTATTAACTAATAAGAATTATTATCTAATTAAATAAGCAGTATTATCCATTTTTAATAATAATAATAATCATCATTTTTTAAAGCATATTATATATCCAATTAAAAATGTAGCATTTATTATAATATGAAAAAACAATAATCATTATTATATATTGTCTCATTCTATATCACCTTTAATTCGATTTTAAATTGTTTCACATTATTAAAAAATATACATAATACCTATCAAATTAAAATGTCAAAATTATTATAAATTTGAACAAAAATAATAATAATTATCTAATTTAATGTATTTAGCTATAATAATAAAATAACACATTTTTAATCAATATATCAATTTAAACTATGTCCACCAATATGTATATCTTAAACATCTTCACCTCATCTCATTGAAGCCATATTATTATATGAAGTCATTGAAGGAATTTAAAGAATTTACATTATAAAAGGAATTATATTCATATTACTCCCCTACGATTTTAATTTAATAATAATAATAAAAATTAGTAGGATTTAGTTTATCCTATCAGATTGGTTACCTAATTGGATTTGGAAACTAATTACCTAAACCCATTAGGAAGGCCAATCATAAACCAACTTGGCGTCTCTCTTGTAACTCTATATATAGACAAGGGATTAGCTATTCCACAATATACAATTCATAAGTTTTCAAGACAAGAAAACTTAGAGAGAGAAAATCCTAGAGAGAGAAATTTTCTCTCTCTTAGAATCGAATTTTTAAAGCTTATTGGGGCCAAAAAAATTTCTTCTGAATTTTGGCAACGACGTGTAGCTTTCTCTCTCTCCGGGCGGTGCGTTAATTGTACGTGCCAGGTGCAGCGGTGCTAGAATTTTCTGGCAGCTGGATTGTGGTGATTAGCTGATCAATTGCTCGTTAGATTGCTGCCCAAACAGTATACAAGCAAAGTCTTGAGGCGTACAAGAGAATCACCTAAGTATACGCTTCAATAGGTAATTTTTATGTTTCCGCTTAATTAAGAATTTTTGTTGCGTGGTGAATCGAATACGTACAAACCCAGATCATGCATAATGTTATTTCAAAAGGGTTGGAATAGTGATTGTGCTAGCGTCTAGGCCTGACCAGAGATTCTGATTCTGGAATGCATAGCACGAAAGTGATTTTCTGGCTAGGCCCGGGCAGATAATCTTTCATAAAATGCTTCAAATTCTAATTAGAAACTTACTCCCTTCTAGGTCATCACTTTCCGGTTCCATGGATCCCTGGATAATAATTTCACTTATTCTTACCAATGATAATGAAGATCTGACTGTGTTAAATCTTGAATTAGTAAACTATGCTCAGGGTCATGCCAGAAGACATTTTGGCACCTCAACAGTATGGTCCAGGCTTGCCAATAATTTAGCCTACTCTAACTACTGATGACAATGAGCATAGGTTTACTGATCCAAGGTCAAGAACATAGATCTGCAAAAACATTGTTAAGAATAATTGAAATACATATCTAGTTACCCACTTCCCCTTCTAGCTTTAATACCAGAAGAGTGGTTGGTCCCTAAAAGATTAAAAATTACAAATATAATACATAATAGAAAGTGGGTCGCAGACGGACTGCCACTATAAAATTGTTATAAAATAAATGTTAGTTACAGAAATATAAATGTTAAATGTTAGTAGTTAGATGCAGAAATATAAATATTAGAAGCAGAATTTTAAAGCATAAATTAAAATGTTAGAAGTTAGTAGTCAAGAATAGAAATAATAAACATATTATCAATTAATTCATAATATAATCTTCAGCAGTTTTAAAACTCCAAAAAGGTTCTCTGCTTTGGGTACAACAACTAGTTATTCAATCTCCAAAGCTTTGGTAGAGAAAAGAAAATTATATGTAAGAAGGTGATGGGGAGAAGAGAGAAATGCTGTGGAGCTACATGGAGAAAATAAATAAATTACAAAGAATAAGAGAAAGAGTAATGAGAAATTACAAGGAAAAGGGGGGAAGAAACTTCAAGAGAATAACATAGAGAAGGAGAATACTAGGATTACAAGAAAATAGAGAGAAAAGGTTTTAGGAACTTTGGGAGGAAGCTTTCAAAGCTCCAGACTCAAAGAGAAGCAAGGATTTTGCTTCTGGTTTCTTTGTTGACTATTTATAGGCAAACTTCAATCATTTTACGCGTTTTTTTTTTTTTTTTTTATAACCCGTGTTGCTACAGTACTTAACTTTTTCTTTTTTTTTTTTTAAATTCTCATTTCTCTTGTTTTAAGAAATTAGGGGAAAATTTCCAAAACAGTCATCTTCATTTAGAAGATCTATAAGTAGATCTTCTTCTTTGACCGAAACTTCTCTGCTTCCCTGGGAACTTTTGTCACTTTTTAATCGACTTAGTATATTTTCCAGGTGTTTGATATAGTCTTCATGGGTTGATACTGCTGCTAGCTTGGAACCAGCCAACGCCTTCTGCTGTAGAAATATCGAAGTTTGTTGATCTGCTGGCGGCAGATATATTGGATTTTGCCAGAACCAGGCTTCAATCATTTCTGGATGAACAACATCTGTTTTGAACTCTTTCCACCATTTGGAATACCCTTGTCGTACCAAATATGGTAGCATATCTTCTTGCTTAGAAAATTCAAATTTTCAAGCATATGTCCATAACAAGGAAAAGATGGAATAAAATTGTAGTAATTTTGGCACAGATTTAGGTGCCGTAAATTTTTCATAGAACAATTGGTAACCAGGTCTCACTGATTCTGGTAGTATTTGTGGGTTTGGGCCATGAGTATTCCACCATGTTACAAACCATATTGGAAACTTATATTGATTTTCTCTTTTAAAATAAAATAGCCAAGAATGTCTAGATTCCTGATTTTGTACTGTAAAAGCGTTAAACCATGCTTATCTATAATCCTGATAAGTATATCCTGGGGGAGAAAAGGGTTGTGAGAAGTTTATGGTTTGATTCAGATTGGCTTTCCAGTCTGATGGGTTTAAGACAGAGAGAACTTGGGTTGTGGAATGTGTTTTCTCTCATTTGTCAAAGTAAGCTTTGAAAGAGACAGACCCAGAATCCACCAATATGAATTCATAATATTTCTGTGTTTTGTTCAAGGAGTGTGGAATGAAATTTGTTTGAGGTGGTAAGAATCTTTGGTCTACCTGAATAGGATTGCTTATAAAGAAATCTGGTTCTGTCTGAACTATCAGTTGTGAAGACTGACATTTGAAGTATTCAATTGTAGGAAGGGGATCCTTCCTCCAAACAATCTTTCAATTCCAATTGAATACCTTTCTGAGGTCGCCTTCATGTTCTTTTATTTTCCACGGATAGAGAAAAAAATGGCTCTTACTGCTGGATTGGACTTCCTCCAAACAATCTTTCAATTCCAACTGAATACCTCAAATGTCAGTCTTCACAACTGATAGTTCAGACAGAACCAGATTTCTTTATAAGCAATCCTATTCAGGTAGCCCAAAGAGTCCTACCACCTCAAACAAATTTCATTACACACTCCCTGAACAAAACACAGAAATATTATTAATTCATATTGGTGGATTCAGAGTTTGTCTCTTTCAAATGTTACTTTGATAAAGGAGAGAATACACGTCTCACAGCCAAATTCTCTCTATCTTAACCTCATTAGACTGGAAAGCCAATCTGAATCAACCTAGAAACTTTTCACAACTTTTTTCACCCCCAGGATATACTTACTGGAATTACAGACAAGCCTGGTTTAAAGCCTTTACAGTACAAATTCAGGAACATAGACATTCTTGGCTCTTTTATTTTAAAAGAGGAAATCAATATAAGTTTCCAATATGGTTTGTAACATGGAGGAATACTCATTGCCCTAACCCACAAATACTACCAGAATCAGTGAGACCTGGTTACCAATTGTTCTATGAAAAATTTACGGCACCAAGAACTGTGCCAAAATTACTACAATTTTATTCCATCTTTTCCTTGTTATGGATATATGCTTGGAAATTTGAATTTTCTAAGCAAAAAGATATGCTACCATCTTTGGTACGAAAAGGGTATTCCAAATGGTGGAAAGAGTTCAAAACAGATGTTGTTCAACCAGAAATGATTGAAGCCTGATTTCGTCAAAATCCAAGATATCTGCCACCAGCAGATCAACATACTTCGATATTTCTACAGCAGAAGGCGTTGGCTGCTTCCAAGTTAGCAGCAGTATCAACCCAGAAGGACTATATCAAACACCTAGAAATTATACTAAGTCAATTAAAGAGTGACACAAGTTCCCAGGGAAGCAGAGAAGGTTTGGTCAAAGAAGAAAATGAAGAAGAAGATCTACTTATAGATCTTCCAAATAAAGATGACTGTTTCGAATTTTTCCCCTAATTTTTTAAAACAAGAGAAATGGGAATTTGAAAAAAAAGTACTGTAGCAACACGGGTTATAAAAAAAACGTGTAAAATGATTGAAGTTTGCCTATAAATAGGCAACAAAGAAAGCAGAAGCAAACACCTTGCTTCTCTTTGAGTCTGGAGCTTTGAAAACTTCCTCCCAAAGTTCCTAAAACCTTTTCTCTCTATTTTCTTGTAATCCTTAGTATTCTCCTTCTCTTTTTATTCTCTAGAAGTTTCTTCCCCCCTTTTCCTTGTAATTTCTCATTACTCTTTATCTTCTTCTTTGTAATTTCTTTATTTTCTCCTTGTATCTCCACAGCATTTCTCTCTTCTCCCCCTCACCTTCTTACATATAATTTTGTTTTCTCTACCAAAGCTTTGGAGATTGAATAACTAGTTGCTATACCCAAAGCAGAGAACCTTTTTAGAGTTTTAAGACTGTTGAAGATTGTATTGTGAATTAATTGATAATATGTTTATTATTTCTTTTCTTGACTACTAACTTCTAACATTTTAATTTATGCTTTAAATTTTACTTCTAACATTTATATTTCAGCATCTAACTACTAACATTTAACATTTAAATTTATGCAACTAAAATTTATTTTATAATAATTTTATAGTGGCAGTTCGTCTGCGACCCACTTTTCATTCTGTATTATATTTGTAATTTTTAATCTTTTAGGGACCAACCTCTCTTCTTGTATCAGAGCCAGAAGGGGAAGTGGGTAACTAGATATGTATTTCAATTATTCTTACCAATGTTTTTGCAGATCTATGTTCTTAAGCTTTGATCAGTAAACCTATGATCAGGATCTGTTAGTGCCGGCAGTAGTTGGAGTAGGCTAAATGATTGGAAAGCCCGGACCATACTGTTGAGGTGCCAGAATGTCTTCTGGCATGACCCTGAGCTTAGTTTACTAATTCAGGATTCAACACAGTCAGATCTTCATTATCATTGGTAAGAATAAGTGAAATTATTATCCAGGGATCCATGGAACTGGAAGGTGATGAGCTTAGAAGGGAGTAAGGTTTTAATTAGAATTTACATCATTTAATTATCTGTTATTTTTAATGCTCTGCTCTTATTATTTGCTAGTCACAATTATGTCTTCAATTTTTAGAAATTTTTCTAAAAAATCTTCAGAGGCCTCATCAAGTACGTCTTCAAATAATGTTCTTCTTAAAGAAGAAATAAATTTTGAAAATTTATCTCAAGACTGGGATAATTGAAAAATACCAAAGAGACCAACAAAGATGTCTACAAGGATAAATGGAAAATAGTCTCTGATTTTTTAGTAAAAACAGTGGAACAAGCTTTTCCACTAACAAAACCTGTTGAAACAATTCAACTTTTATCATAAAAAACCATTGAAAGTCATAGAAAAAATGGTTATAATTATTTACATTTTGGTTTAGTCCAAATAACTGCAAATCCACTTAATAAAGATGGTATGAATTCTGCTTTACTTCTTGGATTAAGATACTCCAGGTTTTTAGAGTTTGAAAATTCCTTACTTGGAATGGTAGAAACTAGTTTTTGTGAAGGACCAATTTACTTTGATTGTTTTCCTAATTTCTGTGTTTCTTTGCAGGATAAAAATATTTTAGATACTTTACCTTTAAATATTGAAGTATTTAATATAAAAACAAAAGAAGGATCTATTCCTATTACAATTTTATATAGGCTCAGATATAAGGCCTTAATCTCAGCTTTTAATACATGAGCAAGAATGGTTTCAAAAAAGGGAGAAACTATCTTATTTAAAACATATATGAATAGATCTAGATTATCTATTCCACAAAGCATTTGATGGAAAGATTTTTTTTTTGCCAGATGACTGGCTTTTAGAATAAGCAACTCCTCCAGATCCGGTCAGAAGTACTGTGCCAACTAAAATCACCCAATATGCTAGTGGAACTATCAAAATAACATTTGATAGATCGACTAGTATGAGGGATTCTCAAAGAGAAGATGCTGAATCATCTAGGACTTCTTTTTTCACATTTATCTAGAAAATTAGAATAAACCCTAGGCATTCTGTCTCGGCAATCAATACAAGCTTACATGATTTAGATAATTCATCTAAAATTCCCCAAGCTAGGTATAAAGTAGAACCTCAAAAAGACTCATCTGATAATAATATTCTTCCCAAATCCCCTACTTCCTTCACTATGACAGATAATGTAGGAGAATTAAATATGATTAAATCAGAATTTAATTTTGGAAGGAAAAAATTACAAAAGTAATTTTATTCTGAAAAGAATAAAATAAAAAGAGAATGGTTTTTTGCTAAATATCAAGGCAAAGATAGAAAAAAGATCCAGGAAGAATATTATAATTTTCTTAGTCAGCATAAGGTAAATGTAATATTCTTTAAATGGTTTGATTATTATGCTTCTAATCACAATATAGATTATCCTTTTTTACAGGAAAAGGAAATTTGTGTGGTAAAAACTTGGCAGGTAACAGAGGTTGAGAAGGTGAAGTCAGAGATGCCTCCGGTAATGCCTTTCACAACAACCTATAAAACTGTAGAAATTAAAGCAGTCCCATTCAAACAAAAGGATACAAGATATTTGTCGAAACCAATCAATGCCAAGGATATCCATAGTATCACTGAACAAAATAACTACACCAAAAAATACCTTCAAACCATAGGAGAGTACCTAACCACAAAACCCCAACCTTCTGTATCTACTCATATATCTGAGACATTTGACAAATAACATTTGTTTAAACCACATGAAATTCCCCCAAAAATAGTAACCAATTGGTTTCCTGACCAATGATTGAACTTGAGAAAATATTAGCTAAGATTGAGGAATCTTTTGCCCCAAAACTCAAACAGAATGCTAGAGAACTAGAGTCTGAATCACTTTCAATCTCAATAAACCAAGGAATTAGAGTCTTAAGCAAAACTTCTGATAGTGAGTCAGTGGAATTAAAGGATAATGATCCACAGATTGTTAGGATAGGACCTTCCCCAGGTAGAAGACAGGTATCCACTTAGAGAAGACCAATCCCGCAAAGAAGGGTTCCTAGTTATCATACCATATCCAACACAGGAATGGAACCTAGCCCAAATGTTATACAAAACAGTTATAATGCCAATAACATCTATGAATGGTGTGTAGATGGACAACTAGAATATAGAATTATGAAGATGATACAAAATATGACCATGGTAGCCACAACATATAGAACAACCCAAGGTAGTAATGATTTAGCTACTGCTCATATTTTAATTGCAGGGTTTACAGGTCAACTAAAAGGATGGTGGGATGAACGCCTCACTGAAAATGAAAGAAATAACATTCTTTATGTAGTAAAAGTATATGAAGAAGGAGAATCCATCATCCATAATGGTGAAGCTATCCCTAACTCTGTCTCAACTTTAATATTTACAATTGCTAAAACTCTTATTGGTGATCTAGGAATATTTAGAGATAAGTCTTCATAATTCTTGAACAATCTCAAATGTTATGGATTGAAAGGTTTTCAGGAATACAAAAATGTCTTCTTATCTAGAATTTATGACAAACCAGATCAAAACCAATAATTTTGGAAAGAAAAGTTTATTGATGGCCTTCCTAAGTCTTTAAGGAGATTAGTCCGAGATGAGCTTAGAGAAGAGTTCAAAGGAGTTATTTCCTATGAACAACTCACTTATAGACAACTCAATACTTTCATACAGAAGGTAGCAATGAAAACATGCAGGCAAGATAAAATGATGAGAGATCTTGCAAAAACTAGGAAAATGCTATGATCATTTTGCGAACGATTTGGTTTACCAAGTTGTTCTAAAAAGAAAAAGTATAAACTAGATTTTCAAAGGTATAAGCCAGATCCTCAACCAAAACCTTTTCATAAAAAGAAAAGATATTCTAAGTTTCACAGAAAAACTCCCATAGAATAATCCAATAAATACAGAGATTTATCTAAGGTTATTTGCTATAAGTGTCAAAAACCAAGCCACATAGCCAGATATTGCAGGTTAAATAAAAAGATTCAGGCCTTGAATATCCAAGAGGATGTTACTAACCAACTTAATCAGCTTCTTGTAGGTTCAGATCAAGACACTGATATGGAATCCAGTGATGATAATTACATCTAGCAATTTCAGCAGGATGATCATCAGAAGATGAAATCAAAGAGGGTCGCTCTATTAATGTTCTTACCAAGGAATAAGGTCTCCTTTTAGAGATTATTGAAGGAATAGAAGATCCAAATCAACAAAAGGCCTACTTAAATCAATTCAGACAAACTTTGAAAGAAAAACCATCTACTTTCTTCATACCTAATCCTTTAGGAAATCACCCAAAATTACTCAATACTTACAATCTTACGGAAATCCTCAATAGATTCCCTAAGAAAAATCCCAGTCCAGTCTCTATTAATGGCCTACAAAAAGAGTTGGCTTTAGCTAAAGAAGAAATTAGAGACATAAAAACTAAACAAGACCTTCATGGTTTACTAATCCAAAACCTAATTGATAGTCAAAACCCCAAACCTTTTTTAGAAAATGAAGGGGATTCCTTCATTGGAGATGATATTCCCCAGCTTAATTCTATAACAACATTTCAAAGACATGATGTTGTAATAAAGTTGGTAGTACAAAGTTGTTTTGTCTTAGAGACAGATGCTTTATGGGACACATGTGCTGATTTTAGTTGCATTCAAGAAAGACTTATTCCTACTAAATTTTTTGAAAAAAAGAAGGGAAAGGTTAACTGCAACAAGACAAAGCTTGGATCAAGTTCAAGTTATCAGATGTTGATGTTCATTTTTCAACAACTAAGATAACAGTTTCATTTCTGTTAGTAAAAGAATTATCTCGTCCTATTATTTTAGACACAGACTTCATCATCCAGCTAGTTCCATATTTAACTACAATTTAAGGAATTCAACCACAGGAACTAGGAGAAAACATTATTATCCCGTTCTCAAAAGAACCAATTACCAGGGAAATAAATCCTTTGACAGCAAAGATTCAACAAATTAATTTTCTTAATGAGGAAATAGAATTTAAAAGAATTGAATCACAACTATAGCAACCACAAATCCAAGGAAGGATTAAACAGTTGCAACAAAATATTGAAGAACAGTATGCTCTGACCTCCCAAATGCTTTTTAGAAGAGAAAACAACATACAGTTTTCCTTCCTTATGAAAAAGATTTTAAGGAACAAAATATTCCTACAAAAGCAAGACCCATTCAGATGAGTCAAGAATTAATGGAACATTGTAAAAAGGAAATTAATAACCTTTTACAAAAGGGAATTATTAGCACAAGTAAATCCCCATGGAGTTGTCTGGCATTCTACGTAAATAAAAGTTCAGAAATAGAACGAGGAGTGGTCAGGTTAGTCATTAATTATAAAGCCTTAAATCAGGTTTTACAGTGGATTAGATATCCTATTCCAAATAAGAAAAACTTGTTACAAAGATTATTTGCAGTAATAATCTTTTCTAAATTTGATATGAAATCTGGATTTTGCCATATTCAAATTCACCCTTCTAACAGGTACAAAACAACATTCACAGTTCCCTTTGGACACTATGAATGGAATGTGATGCCGTTTGGATTGAAGAATGCTCCTTCAGAATTCCAAAGGATCATGAATGATATCTTCAATCCTTATTCAAGTTTTATTATTGTTTATATTGATGATGTTTTAGTTTATTCTAACAATCTTGACCAACATTTCAAACATCTTAAATTCTTCTTACAGGTAACTAAAACTAACGGATTAGTGGTTTCCCAGAAGAAGATAAGTCTTTTTCAAACCAAAATTAGATTCCTTGGACATTATATTCACCAAGAAACAATTACCCCAATTGAGAAATCATTGGTTTTGCTGATAAATTTCCAGATCAGATTTTAGAAAAACAGTAACTACAAAGATTTTTAGGATGTTTAAACTATATTGCTGATTTTATTCCTAATTTAGCAAATATATCTAAACCTTTGCATGATAGATTAAGAAAAATACCACCTTCCTGGACTGACTCACATACACTATCAGTGAGGAAGATAAAGACTTTAATTAAATCTTTTCCTTGTCTTGACATAGCTAATCCAAATTTAAGGAAAATAGTAGAAACAGATGCCTCTGATTTAGGGTATGACGGCATTCTGAAACAAGTTCAAAGAGAAAAAGAGAAAATTATTTCTTTTACTTCTAAACACTGGAATAATACACAACAAAATTATTCCACAATAAAAAAGGAAATACTTGCTATTGTCCTCTGTGTTTCTAAATTCCAATCTGATTTGCTTAATCAAAAATTTTTAATACGTGTTGATTTAAATCAGCAAAAGATGTTTTACAAAAAGACGTAAAAAATCTAGCATCTAAACAGATTTTTGCTAGATGGAAAGCTATATTATCTATCTTTGATTCTGATATTGAATACATTAAAGGAGAATCTAATTCTTTTCCAGAATTTCTGACGCGTGAATTTTTATAGGGAAAATAATCATGTCGTCTAAGAAAAAGAAGAAAGAAAGGCCTCCAGATCAACTGATGATAGCAATAGAAGCTATCAAAGCAGCAAATGAAGGATCCCCTTGCTCCAAACAATCTTCTGAAGCCTCAACTTCAAAAAAAAAATGGTGCAGAAATCACCTAAAGATTATGCCTTCACTCCAAGGCAGTTCAAAGCAATGGATAACCTCGCAGTTATCCAGTCAATCTCACTAGTCTCCCCAAAACCTTAGGCAGATATGACGGAAGAATAACAAATCAGATAGGCCCAAATGGAGTCTATCCAACAGTGGGCAGCAAAATCAGGATTTTCTTTGGTAAAATCCCCTCAATGTCAAGTGGTGATTAATAGTCCCACTACTCAAACCAAAGTGGTGATTAACAGTCCCACTTCCAAATCCCAAATGGTGAGTATTAATCCCACTTCTCAAAACAAAGTGGTGATTACAAATCCCACTCCTCAAAATAAAGTGGTGATTACAAATCCCACTAATAAACAAGTTCTAAAGCCATCCGGGCAAAAGTCGATCCCCACTGGATCAAAAGGTTCAATTCCAACTGAATACTTCAAATGTCAGTCTTCACAACTGATAGTTCAGACAGAACCATATTTCTTTATAAGCAATCCTATTCAGGTAGCCCAAAGAGCCCTACCACCTCAAACACATTTCATTCCACACTCCCTGAACAAAACACAAAAATATTATGAATTCATATTGGTGGATTCAGGGTCTGTCTCTTTCAAAACTTACTTTGATAAATGATAGAATACACATTCCACAGTCCAAATTCTCTTTGTCTTAACCCCATCATATTGGAAAGCCAATTTGAATCAACCCAGAAACTTCTCGCAACACTTTTCTCCCCAGGATATACTTACTGGGATTACAGAAAAGCCTGGTTTAACGCCTTTACAGTATAAAATCAGGCATATAGACATTCTTGGCTCTTTTATTTTAAAAGAGGAAATCAATATAAGTTTCCAATATGGTTTGTAACATGGTGGAATACTCATGGCCCAAACCCACAAATACTATCAGAATCAGTGAGACATGGTTACCAATTGTTCTATGAAAAATTTATAGCACCAAGATCTGTGCCAAAATTACTACAATTTTATTCTATCTTTTCCTTATCATGGATATATGCTTTGAAATTTGAATTTTCTAAACAAGAAGATATGCAACCATCTTTGGTGCTACAATGGTATTCCAAATGGTGGAAAGAGTTCAAAACAGATGTTGTTCAACCAGAAATGATTGAAGCCTGGTTCCAGAAAAATCCAAGATATCTGCCGCCAGTAGATCAACAAACTTCGATATTTCTACAGCAGAAGGTGTTGGCTGCTTCCAAGCTAGCAGCAGTATCAACCCAAGAGGACTATAGCAAACACCAAAAAAATATACTAAGTCAATTAAAGAGTGACACAAGTTCCCAGGGAAGCAGAGAAGGTTCGGTCAAAGAAGAAAATGAAGAAGAAGATATACTTATAGATCTTCTAAATGAAGATGACTGTTTTAGAATTTTCCCCCCAATTTCTTAAAACAAGAGAAATGGAAATTTGAAAAAAATAAAATAAGTATTGTAGCAGTACTGTAGCAACACGCTTTATAAAAAAACCGCGTAAAATGATTGAGGTTTGCCTATAAATAGGCAACAAAGAAAGCAGAAGCAAACACCTTTGCTTCTCTTTGAGTCTGGAGCTTTGAAAACTTCCTCCCAAAGTTTCTAAAACCTTTTCTCTCTATTTTCTTGTAACCCTTAGTATTCTCCTTCTCTTTTTTATTATCTTGAAGTTTCTTCTCCCCTTTTCCTTGTAATTTCTCAGTACTCTTTCTCTTCTTCTTTGTAATTTCTTTATTTTCTCGTATCTCCACAACATTTCTCTCTTCTCCCCCTGGCCTTCTTACATATAATTTTCTTTTCTCTACCAAAACTTTGGAGATTGAATAACTAGTTGTTGTACCAAAAGCAGAGAACCTTTTTGGTGTTTTAATTGTAAGACTATTGAAGATTATATTATGAATTAATTGATAATATGTTCATTATTTATGTTCTTGACTACTAGCTTCTAACATTTTAATTTATTCTTTAAATTCTGTTTCTAACATTTATATTTCTGCATCTAACTACTAACATTTAGCATTTATATTTCTGCAACTAACATTTATTTTATAACAATTTTATAGTGGCAGTCCGTCTACGACCCACTTTCCATTATGTATTATATTTGTAATTTTTAGTCTTTTAGGGACCAACCTCTCTTCTGGTGTGTGTATATATGTATAGATAAACATTGGCTTTGATACCAGAAAAGAGCTTGGTCCCTAAAGGATTAAAAGACAGAAATATAATACAGAATGGAAAGTGGCTTGCAGTCGGACTGCCACTATAATGTTAGATGCAGAAAGTAAATGTTAGATTTATTAGTACAAGAATGTAAATGTTAGGTGCAGAAAATAAATGTTAGAAGTTAGAAGTTATAAACAAAAAATAATAAACATGATAAAGTTAGAAATTATAAACAAAAAATAATAAACATGATTTCAATTAATACATAATAGTTTCACAATTAAAACTCCAAAATAGTTCACTGCTTTGGGTACAGTACTTACTTATATGATCTCCAAAGCTTAGGTACAAAATAAGAAAAATATATCTAAGAAGGTGAGGGGGGAGAAGAGAGAAATGATGTAGGGATGCAACAAGAAATTACAAAGGGAAAGAAATTACAAGAAAATGGGGAATGAAACTTACGAAACTACAAAGGAAAGTAGAAGAAAGGAGAAAGAAAAGAGAAAGAAGAGAGAGAAAGTACTAAGGGATTTGGAAGGAAAAGTTTAGAAACTTAGGGGAGGAGAGGAAGTCTGCAGAGCTTAGGCTTAGAGAAAGAATGGATGCCCTCCTCGGGTTCCTTCGTTGTCTATTTATAGACAAACATTGGATTATTATTATTTTTTAAATATGTGTAGCTACAGTACTGCTACAGGACAATTTTTTTTTTTAATTCCCCATTTTATTTATGGAATTGGGGAGAAAATTCCGAAAAAGTCGTCTTCATTTAGAAGATCAATAAGTGGATCTTCTTCTTTGATTTCTTCCTTGATTGAAGTTCCTCTGCTTCCCTGGGAGCTTGTGTCACTTTTAAGCTAACTCAGTATACTTTCCAGGTGTTTTATATAGTCTTCCTGGTTTGATACTGCTGCTAGCTTGGAAGCAGCTAATGCCTTCTGTTGTAGGCAGACTGATGTTTGTTGATTTGCTAGTGGCAGATATCTTGGATTGTGCTGGAACCATGCCTCAATCATCTCTGGTTGAACGACATCTGTCTTGAATTCTTTCCACCATTTGGAGTATCCTTGTCTCACCAAGGCTGGTAGCATATCTTCTTGCTTAGAAAATTCAAATTTCCAAGCACATATCAATGAAAAGGAAAAAATGGAATAAAATTGTAATTGTTTTGGTACCGATTTTGGTGCCGTAAATTTTTCGTAGAATAGTTGATAAACAGGTCTGACTGATTCTGGTAAAATTTGTGGGTTTGGTCCATGAGTATTCCACCATGTTACAAACAATATTGGAAATTTATATTGATTTCCATTTTTAAAGTAAAAAAGCCAAGAATGTCTATATGCCTGATTTTGTACTGTAAAGGCATTGAACCAGGCTTGTCTGTAGTCCCAGTAAGTATATCCTAAAGGAGAAAAGGGTTGGGAGAAATTTTTAGTTTTATTTAGATTGGCTTTCCAATCTGATGGGGCTAAGACAGAGAGAATTTGGGCTGTAGAATGTGTATTCTCTCCTTTATTAAAGTAGGCTTTGAATGAGACAAACCCTGAATCCACCAATATGAATTCATAATATTTTTGGATTTTATTCAGGGAGTGGGGAATAAAATTTGTTTAAGGTGGTAGGACTTTTTGAGCTACCTGAATCGGATTGCTTGTAAAGAAATCCGGTTCTGTTTGGACTACCAGTTGGGAGGTATGACATTTGAAATATTCAGTTGGAATAGAGCCTTTTGATCTAGTGGGGATCAATTTTTGCCCTGATGGCTTCAGAACTTGTTTATTGGCAGGATTTGTAATCACCTCCATGTTTTGAGAAGTGGGATTAATACTCACCACTTGGGATGTGGAAAAGTCGGACTGTTAATCACCACTTTAGTTTGAGTAGTGGGAGTATTAGTCACCACTTTAGTTTGAATAGTGGGAGTATTAGTCACCACTTGAGGTTGAGGAACTGTATGCGGTTGAGGGGATTTTACCAAGGAAAATCCCGCTTTTGCTGCCCACTGTTGTATCGACTCCATTTGGGCTTGTTTGATTTGTTCTTGTTTGATTTGTTCTTTCTCCGCCATATCAGCCCATGTCTTTGGGGAGAATATTGAGATTGGTTGGATAGCTGCAAGATTTTCCATTGCTTGGAACTGCCCTGGTGTCAAGGCATAGTCTTTTGGTAATTTCTGCACCATTTGCTTCGAAGTTGAGGCTTCAAAAGATTGTTTAGAGGAAGGGGACCTTTCCTTTGATGCCTTGATAGCTTCAATTGCTATCACCAGTTCGTCCGGGGGCCTCTCTTCTTTCTTTTTCCTGGGAGGCATTATTTTCCCTATAAAAATTGACGCGTTAGAAAATCTAGAAAAGAATTAGATTCTCCTTTAATATATTCAATGTCAAAATCAAATACATATAATATAGCTTGCCATCTAGCAAAAATTTGTTTGGATGCTAGATTTTTTACATCTTTTTGTAAGACATCTTTTGCTGATTTACAATCAACACATATTAAAAATTTTTGATTAAGTAAATCGGATTGGAATTTAGAAACACACAGAACAATAGTAAGTATTTCCTTTTTTATGGTGGAATAGTTCTGTTGTGTACTATTCCAATGTTTAGAAGTAAAGGAAATAATTTTCTCTTTTTCTCCCTGAACTTATTTCAAAATTCCGCCACAGCCTAAATCAGAGGCATCTGTCTCTATTATTTTTTTAAAGTTTGGATTAGCTATATCAAGGCAAGGTAAAGACTTAACTAAAGTCTTTATTTTTCTTACTTATTGCGTATGCGAATCAGTCTAGGAAGGTGGTATCTTCCTTGGTCTTTCATGCAATGGTTTAGCTAAATTTGCTCAATTCGGAATAAAATCAGCAACATAATTTAAACATTTCAAAAAATCGTTGTAGTTGCTATTTTTCCAAGATCTCGTCAGGAAACTTATCAGCAAAACCAATTGATCTCTCAATTGGGGTAATTGTCCATTGGTAAATATAATGTCCAGGGAATCTAATTTTGGTTTGGAAAGGCTTATCTTCTTCTGAGAGACTACTAATCCATTTGTTTTAGTCACATGTAAGAAGATATTGAGATGTTTAAAATGTTGGTCCAGATTGTTAGAATAAACCAAAATATCATCAATATAAACAATAATAAAACTCGAATAAGGATTAAAAATATCATTAATAATCCGTTGAGACTCTGGAGGGGCATTCTTCAGTCCAAATGGCATTACATTCCATTCGTAGTGTCCAAATAGAACTGTGAATGCTGTCTTGTACCTGTCAGAAGGGTGAATTTGAATTTGCCAAAATCCAGATTTCATATCAAATTTAGAAGAGATTTTTGCTGCAAATAATCTTTGCAACAAGTCCTTTTTGTTTGGAATAGGATATCTAATCCATTGTAAAACTTGATTTAAGGCTTTATAATTAATTACTAGCCTAGGCACCCCTCGTTTATTTCTGAACTTTTATTGACGTAGAATGCCGGACAACTCCATGGGGATTTACTTGAGCTAATAATCCCTTTTTGTAAAAGGTCATTAATTTCCTTTTTACAATGTTCCATTAATTCTTGACTCATTTGAATGGGTCTTGCTTTTGTCAGAATATTTTATTCCTTAAAATCTTTTTCATAAGGAAGGAAAACTGTATGTTGTTTTCTATTCCCAAAAGCATTTGGGAGATCAGAGCATACCTGTTCTTCAATCTAGATATGTTTAAAAAAATAATAATCCAATGTTTGTCTATAAATAGACAACGAAGGAACCAGAGGAGGGCATCCATTCTTCTCTAAGCCTATGCTCTGCAGACTTCCTCTTCTCCCCTAAGTTTCTAAACTTTTCCTTCCAAATCCCTTAGTACTTTCTCTCTCTTCTTTCTCTTTTCTTTCTCATTTCTTCTACTTTCCTTTGTAGTTTCTTAAGTTTCTTTCCCCATTTTCTTGTAATTTCTTTCCCTTTGTAATTTCTTGTTGCATCCCTACATCATTTCTCTCTTCTCCCCCCTCAACTTCTTAGATATATTATTTTTTATTTTGTACCTAAGCTTTGGAGATTATATAAGTAAGTATTGTACATAAAGCAGTGAACTATTTTGGAGTTTTAATTTAAACCAATTCAGACAAACTCTGAGAAAAAAACCATCTACCTCCCATACACCTAATCCTATAGGAAGTCACCCAAAATTACTTAATACCTACAATCTTACGGAGATCCTCAATAGGTTCCCCAAGAAAACTCTCAGTCCAGTTTCTATTAGTGACTTACAGAAAGAGCTAGCTTTAGCTAAAGAAGATATTAGAGACATAAAAGCTAGATAAGACAATCATGGTTTACTAATCCAAAACCTAATTGATAGGCAAAACCCAAAACTTGTCTTAGAAAATGAAGAAGAATCCTTCATTGGAGATGATATACCCCAACTTAATTCTATAACAACATTCCAAAGGCATGATGTTAGAGTAAAGTTGGTAGTCCAAAATTGTTTTGTCCTAGAAACCGATGCATTATGGGACACAAGTACCGATTTTAGCTGCATTCAAGAGGGACTCATTCCTACAAAATTTTTTGAAAAAAGTAGGGAAAGACTAATTGCAGCTAATAAGACAAAGCTTGGAATCAAGTTCAAGCTATCAGATGTTGATGTTCATTTTTCAACAACTAAGGTAACTGTTTCATTTCTGTTGGTAAAAGAATAATCTCATCCTATTATTTTAGGCACATACTTTATTATCCAGTTAGTTCATTATTTAACTACAATGGAAGGAATTCAACCACATGAACTAGGAGAGAATATTATTCTTTCATTTTCAAAAGAACCAATTACGAGGGAAGTAAACCCTTTGATAGCAAAAATTCAATAGGTAAATTTCCATAAAGAAGAAATAGAATTTAAAAGAATTGATTCGCAACTGCAGCAACCACAAATCCAAGGAATGATTAGACAGTTGCAACAAAAGATTGAAGAACATGTATGCTCTGATCTCCCAAATGCTTTTTGGAAAAGAAAATAACATATAGATTTCCTTCCTTATGAAAAAGATTTTAAGAAACAAAATATTCCGACGAAAGCAAGACCCATTCAAATGAGTCAAGAATTAATAGAACATTGTAAAAAGGAATTAATGACCTTTTACAAAAAATGGATTATTAGCTCAAGTAAATCCCCATGGAGTTGTCTGGCATTCTACGTCAATAAAAGTTCATAAATAAAATGAGGAGTGCATAGGCTAGTAATTAATTATAAAGCCTTAAATCAGGTTTTACAATAGATTAGATATCATATTCCAAACAAAAAGGACTTTTTGAAAAGATTATTTGCAACAAAAATCTTTTCTAAATTTGATATGAAATCTGGATACTGGAAAATTCATATTCACCCTTTTGACAGGTACAAGACAGGATTCACAGTTCCATTTGGACACTACGAATGGAATGTAATGCCATTTGGACTGAAGAATGCCCCTTCAGAGTTTCAAAGAATTATGAATGATATTTTTAATCCTTATTCGAGTTTTATTATTGTTTATATTGATGATGTTTTGGTTTATTCTAATAATCTGGACCAATATATTGAACATCTCAATATCTTCTTGCAGGTGACTAAAACAAATAGATTAGTAGTCTCTCAGAAGAAGATAAGCCTCTTCCAAACCAAAATTAAATTCCTTGAATATTATATTTACCAAGGGACAATTACCCCAATTGAGAGATCAATTGGTTTTGCTGATAAGTTTCCTGACCAGATTTTGGAAAAAATCAACTACAACGATTTCTAGGATGTTTAAATTATATTGATGATTTTATTCCTAATTTAGCAAATTTAGCTAAACCATCGCATTAAAGACCAAGGAAGATAACACCTTCCTGGACTGATTTGCATACCCAATCAGTAAGAAAAATAAAAACTTTAGTTAAGTCTTTACCTTCCCTTGACATAGCTAATCCAAACTTTTAAAAAAATAGTAGAGACAGATGTCTCTGATTTAGGCTATGGCAGAATTTTGAAACAAGTTCAAGGAGGAAAAGAGAAAATTATTTCCTTTACTTCTAAACATTGGAATAGTACACAACAGAACTATTCCACCATAAAAAAGGAAATACTTGCTATTGTTCTGTGTGTTTCTAAATTCCAATCTGATTTACTTAATCAAAAATTTTTAATACGTGTTGATTGTAAATCAGCAAAAGATGTCTTACAAAAAGATGTAAAAAATCTAGCATCCAAACAAATTTTTGCTAGATGGCAAGCTATATTATCTGTATTTGATTTTGACATTGAATATATTAAAGGAGAATCTAATTCTCTTCCAGATTTTCTAACGCGTGAATTTTTACAGGGAAAATAATGCATCCCAGGAAAAAGAAAGAAGAGAGGCCCCTGGACGAACTGGTGATAGCAATTGAAGCTATCTTGGCATCAACGGAAGGGTCCCCTTCCTCCAAACAATCTTCCAAAGCATCAACTTCGAAACAAATGGTGCAAAAATTACCAAAAGACTATGCCTTGACACCAGGGTAGTTCCAAGCAATGGATAATCTTGCAGCTATCCAGCCAATCTCGATAGTCTCCCCAAAACATGGGCTGATATTGTGGAAAAAGAACAAATCAAACAAGCCCAAATGGAGTTGATACAACAGTGGACAGCAAAAGCAGGATTTTTCTTGGTAAAATCCCCTTAACAGCATACAGTTCCTCAACCTCAAGTGATGACTAATAGTCCCACTACTCAAACTAAAGTGGTGATTAATAGTCCCACTTCCACATCCCAAGTGGTGAGTATTAATCTCACTTCTCAAAACAATGTGGTGATTACAAATACCGCCAATAAACAAGTTCTGAAGCCATCAAAAATCGATCCTCACTGGATCAAAAAGCTCCATTCTAACTGAATATTTCAAATGTCAAACCTCCCAACTGGTAGTCCAAACAGAACTGGATTTCTTTACAAGCAATCCGATTCAGGTAGCTCAAAAAGTCCTACCACCTCAAATAAATTTTATTCCCCACTCCTTGAATAAAATCCAAAAATATTATGAATTCATATTGGTGAATTTAGGGTCTGTCTCATTCAAAGCCTACTTTTATAAAGGAGAGAATACACATTCTACAGCCCAAATTCTCTCTGTCTTAACCCCATCAGATTGGAAAGCCAATCTAAATAAACCTAGAAATTTCTCCCAACCCTTTTGTCCCCCAGGATATACTTACTGGGACTACAGACAAGCCTGGTTCAATGCCTCTATGGTACAAAATCAAGCATACAGACATTCTTGGCTTTTTTTACTTAAAAGAGGAAATCAATATAAATTTCCAATATGGTTTGTAACATGGTGGAACACTCATGGACCAAACCCACAAATTTTACCAGAATCAGTCAGACTTGGTTATCAACTATTCTTCGAAAAATTTACCGCACCAAAATCGGTACCAAAACTATTACAGTTTTATTCCATCTTTTTCTTGTCATGGATATATGCTTGGAAATTTGAATTTTCTAAGCAAGAAGACATGCTACCAGCCTTGGTGAGACAAGGATACTCCAAATGGTCAAAAGAATTCAAGACAGATGTCGTTCAACCAGAGATAATTGATGCATGGTTCCATCACAATCCAAGATATCTGCCACTAGCAGATCAACAAACATCAGTCTTCCTACAACAGAAGGCGTTAGCTGCTTCCAAGCTAGCAACAGTATCAACCCAGGAAGACTATATAAAAAACCTGGAAAGTATATTGAGTCAGCTTAAAAGTGACACAAGTTCCCATGGAAGCAGAGGAACTTCAATCAAGGAAGAAAACGAAGAAGAATATCCACTTATTGATCTTCTAAATGAAGACGACTGTTTCAGAATTTTCTCCCCAATTCAATAAGTAAAATGAGGAATTAAAACAAAAAATTGTCCTGTAGCAGTACTGTAGCTACACAGATTTAAAAAAAAAAAAAAGGAATCTAATGTTTGTCTATAAATAGACAACGAAGGAACCAGAGGAGGGCATCCATTCTTCCTCTAAGCCTAAGCTCTACAGACTTCCTCTCCTCCCCAAGTTTCTAAACTTTTCCTTCCAAATCCCTTAGTACTTTCTCTCTCTTCTTTCTCTTTTCTTTCACCTTTCTTCTACTTTCCTTTGTACTTTCTTAAGTTTCTTTCCTCATTTTCTTGTAATTTCTTTCCCTTTGTAATTTCTTGTTGTATCCCTACATCATTTCTCTCCTCCCCCCCCCCCCCCCTCAACTTCTTGGATATATTTTTCTTATTTTGTACCTAAGCTTTGGAGATCATATAAGTAAGTACTGTACCCAAAGCAGTGAACTATTTTGCAGTTTTAATTGTGAAACTATTATGTATTAATTGAAATCATGTTTATTATTTTTTGTTTATAACTTCTAACTTTATCATGTTTATTATTTTTTGTTTATAACTTCTAACTTCCAACATTTATTTTCTACTCCTAACATTTACATTTCTGGACTACTAACAATCTAACATTTACTTTCTGCATCTAACATTATAGTGGCAATCCGACAGCGACCCACTTTCCATTATGTATTATATTTCTGTCTTTTAATCCTTTAGGTACTTCTAACTTTATCATGTTTATTATTATTTTTTGTTTATAACTTCTAACTTCCAACATTTATTTTCTACTCCTAACATTTACATTTCTGTACTACTAACAATCTAACATTTACTTTCTGCATCTAACATTATAGTGGCAATCCGACTGCGACCCACTTTCCATTCTGTATTATATTTCTGTCTTTTAATCCTTTAGGGACCAACCTAAAGGATTAAAAGAGTAGTGAGGATCTAACCAGAAGGGGAAGTGGGTAACTAGATATGTATTTCAATTATTCTTAATAATGTTTTTGCAGATCTATGTTTTGAGCTTGGATCAGTAAACTTATGATCGGGATCTGTTAGTGCCAGCAGTAGTTGGTGTAGGCTAAAGGATTGACAAGCCCGGACCATACTGTTGAGGTGCCAGATGGATTTCTGGCCTGACCCTGAGCATAGTTTACTAATTCAAAGTTCAACACAGTCAGATCTTCATTATCATTGGTAAGAATAAGTGAAATTATTATCCAGGGATCCATAGAACCGGAAGGCGATGAGTCCAGAAGAGAGTAAGTTTTAAATTAAAATTTGAATCACTTTTATATCTATTCCCTGCTCTTCTTAAGGTCCTGCTATTATTTATTAGTTATAATTATGTCTTTTATTTTTAGAAACTTTTCTAAAAAATCTTCGGAGGTCTCCTCAAGTAGGTCTTCAAACAATATTCTTCTTAAAGAATAAATAAATTTTGAAAACTTGTCCCAAGACTGGGATAATTGGAAAATACCAAAGAGACAAACAAATGATGTTTATAGAGATAAATGAAAAATGGTCTCTGTTTTTTTAGTAAAAACAGTGGAATAAGCTTTTTCACTAACAAAACCTGTTGAAACAATTCAACTTTTATCTTAAAAAGCCATTGAAAATCATAGAAAAAATGGTTATAATTATTTACATTTTGGTTAGTCAAAATAGCTACAAAACCTCTTAATAAAGATGGCATGAATTATGTTTTACTTCTTGGATTAAGAGATTACAGATTTTTAGATCTTGAAGATTCCTTATTTGGAATGTTAGAAACTAGCCTCTGTGAAGGTCCAATCTATTTTTATTGTTTTCCCAATTTCTGCGTTTCTTTGCAGGATAAAAATATTTTAGATACTTTAACTTTAAACATTAAAGTATTTAATGTAAAAGCTAAAGAAGGATCCATTCCTGTTACAATCTTAAATAGGCTTAGATATAAGGCCTTAATCTCAGCATTTAACAGAGGGGCAAGAATGATTTCAAAGAAAGGAGAAACTATCTTGTTTAAAACAGATATGAATAGATCCTAAAGGATCTATCAATAATACTAGTAATGTCAATTATATATTGATATTATTGACTCAATTATTTCAAAAACATTCTTAACAATGAATAGATCCTCACTAGTATATATATATACTAGTGAATTCCAAAATAGTTCCTCTTATTCTGCTAAAGTTTATGGTCACTATCTTTTAAAAATCCTATTTAAAATCACTAACTTTTTATTTTTATTTAACTTTTGGTCATTCTGTTAAAGTAAGCCGTTAGTGGCACTCACGGACCATTTTTTATGAGGTTAATTTTGTCTTTTTCTTTTTATCTACTTCTTATCTATTTTTTTAAAGATAATATATCTCTCACCCTCCCTCCTCTCTCCTCTCTCCAATATATTATATTTATCTCCTCTCTCCAACAAATTATATTTATCTCTTCTCTCCCTCTCTCCTTTCTCCAATATATTATATTTATCTCCCTCTCTTCTCTCTTCAACTATATTATATTCATTATTTTGTATTATATATTATATGTTATATTATGAATTAAATTTATTATTTTATTACTATGTTTTTATAGATCAAGGGCAAACAATTAATTTCAACAAAGAAAGTAAGAATTTTATTCATTAACAAATAAACAGGGCCAAACAATTAATTTGAAGCAAAGTTTACTTAAGTAAAGAGTTGCATATTTGAGATAACGGTTGTCAGAAAACCTTTTTAAATATTAGCATGTCATTTAGTTCGTCCCAAAATAAAGTTATGAAGAAATATGATTTTAAAATTTTAATTTTTAAGTAAAATAGAATATATATATATATATATATATATTTCTTTGATGTAAAGATAATTTTTTTGGAAACTTTCAAAAAAAAAAAATTTAAAAGATGATGAAAGACAATGACTGCAAAAATAAAAATAAAAAATATCAATTAATTAAAATATATAATAATTATTTAAATTATAATTGTTAAAATAATTAACCTAATATATAAATTATATTATTTAATTAAATAATATGAAAAAATAAAATTCATAATGATATATAAAAATATAATATTAAATTTAATTCAAAATATAAGTATATAATATAAAATAATGAATATAATATAATTGAAGAGAAAAGAGAGGGAGATAAATATAATATATTGAAGGGAAGGAGAAAGGAGATAAATATAATTTGTTGGAGAGAAGAAAAAGGAGAGAGGGAGAGAGATATAATATATTTAAAAAATAAATAAGAAATAGTTAAAAGAAAAAGACAAAATTAACCTCATAAAAATGGTCCTTTAGTGCCACTAACGACTTATTTTGACGGAATGACCAAAAGTTGAAAAAAATAAAAAGTTAATAATTTTATATAGGAATTTTAAAAGATAGTAACCAAAAATTAAATTTCAGTAAAGTATGAGGACCTATTTTAAAATTCAATATATATATTTTTTAATGGTTATGGAACTATCAAAACTTACAAATATTTTGTCAAATTTGTATTTTTAGATGCGCTTGCATTCAAATCCATCCACCAAGCACAACTACTTTATACCTATTAATTTTAAAGGAAAAATGTCAACCATTCAACTATAACCCTCTTATCTGAATCGATTAGTATATTTAGTACGTGTTAATTTGGTTAATTGTAATTTTTTCTTTTTCTTTTTTTTTTTTTTTTTTTTTTTTTTGAAGCAAAGGAACAACTTTCATTAATTTGGCTGGAAATTTTCAGGAGTGTTTTGAGAGAGGAAATCAGGCACACAAGGCCAGTCATGTGATGTGGCTACATTATATTTAACATAGTTAGCCACTCCATAGGCACAAATATTTTTAGAACGAGAAATCCAGTAAATACTATGAAACAACTCTGCAGTCATCAGTTGTTTGGATTCTTCTAATATGGGAATATACTGATGAGAGATATGTCTCAATCCTCGCGCAGCCAAAACTAACTGGGAATAGTCACTAAACAACGAGACCGATTGTAGCTTTAGTTGATCACATAACCGCAAGGCATCTCTGAGTGCTAATACTTCAGCAGCTGTAGGATCAATTATAGCCGGATAAAAGTGGCCATAGCTGCGTACAAAAATGCCATGATCAGAAGTAATGTGAACCCTAGTTGCTGCACCATTTCAAAGCTGTGAAATCACCCCATCCGTGAATACACAAACACCATCAACACAGGCTGGACCTACTGGAACGGGCGTAAAACCAGTCTGACTATCAAAATCCATTACTTTCTTGGATGATTGGAAAGAATGGAGTAAGACTGCTGCTTGTAAGGAGACCTCAAAGGGTCGCATCAGAACGCCTTCATTTATTTACTGGTTCCGAGCATACCAGATCGATGAGAGGACCATAAACACCCTTTCTGCATCCTGTCCATCGAGCTGAAGCAGCATCCTCCTTGCCCACTTTTTAGCATCCGGTTCCTGAAATGAATAAGGAACCCCCTGGACATTTAAAAATTTCCAAATCTACTGAGAAAAGATACAGGAGAATAATATACGCGATAGAGACCCATTGCTAACTAAATAAAAGGGACAAGACTCCGCGACCATCACACGGCGAATAGCAAGATTTTCAATTGATGGCAGGGAGTTTGTGAGGAGCCTCCAAGAAAAATGTAGTACTTTTGGAGGTATCTTTAAATTCCACAGCTTCTTCCATAATTTATTTGTGCCTTGTGCATCCGAATTGTCCATCACTGGGGAGGGAAGTGGGTACCTAGCATCATAAATGACATGGTAAGCGGATTGAACAGTGAAAACGCCGTGTTTATGACCATGCCAGTACCACTTATCTATACCTTCCTGATATCCCAATGGCATGGACAGTATCTCAGCTGCCGTGTCCGCCGAGAAAATGCTACGAATGACATCCTCTCTCCAAGTATTGGTCGCTGGTGAAATAAGTGACGCAACCATGGCCTTTGGTGAAAGGGAATCCGAAGGGCCATACTGACAATACGGTGAACGCCTAGGCAACCAAGGATCAGTCCGCAAGAATGTTTGCTGTCCTGAAATAATTTTCCTTCTGGCGCCTAATTTTAGACTGGAAATGCCCTCCATTATGCTCCTCCAGGTCGAGGAGGGCCTTTATCCTAAAACTGCTTCAAAAAGGCTGCAATCTTTGTAGTACTTGGCATTCATCATACGTGCAAGAGTTGTCTCCTATTGAGTTAAAAGTCTCCATGCCTGCTTAGATAAAAAAGAGAGGTTAAAAATTTTGAGGTCTCGAAACCCCAATCCGCCATCGGCTTTCCTCTTGGTGAGTTTTTGCCATGAGACCCAGTGGATCTTATGGTTTGTTGAAGTTGAACCCCACCAGTACTGGGCAATCAACCTTTGAATCTCCTCTATTGTGCCCTCCAGGATTTTAAAGCATGACATGGCGTAGGATGGAATTGCCTGCAAAACAGCTTTTATTAGTATTTCCTTACCAGCCTTTGACAATTGTTTCTCAGACCAGCCCTGGATTCGATTGGCGACTTTGTCCCGGATATTGCTAAATACCTCATTTTTACTCCTTCCCATAACACTTGGTAATCCCAAATATTTACCATGAGTGGCTGTTTCTGGGATTCCAAATATGGCACAAATTTGGAGTCGTAGTGGTGCAGGAGTATTTGGTGTGAACATAATGCCTGATTTTTCAAGATTTATGCTTTGACCTGAAATAGATTCATAAGTTGTTAAAGCCCATCGCATATGCTCGGCTTCAGCCATTGTTGCATTTCCAAAAAATAGTGTGTCAGTCTGCAGAAAATAGATGAGAAATATGTGGCGCTCCACGAGCAATGGCTATGCCTCCGAGATTACCACAATGTTGTAAATCCTGCAAGAGAACAGATAGAACTTCACTACATATGATAAATAAATAAGGAGACAACGGATCTCCTTGGCGTACACCCCGTTGTGGCGTGAGATTTCCAACTGGTGCACCATTTAGTAAAAAAAAAGTATTGCACTGTTGATAGGAATTTATGAATTAGAGCAGTAAAAGACGCACTAAAACAAAGCAGTAAGAGTATTAATAATGAAAGTCCATTCGAGCCTATCAAAGGCTTTACTCATATCGAGTTTGATACTCATTTGTCCTCTGGATCCTGAAGTTTTTTGCTTCATTGCATGGTGCGTTTCATAGGCTATAAGAACATTATCTGTAATCAGCTTACCTGGCATAAAAGCAGACTGTGAATAAGAAATCACATGTGGAAGAATAGTACGTAGCCTATTAGAAACTGCCTTGGAAGCTAATTTGTAAAACACATTATAAAGGCTAATTGGCTTGAATTGCATAATAAGCTCAGGTTTATTCACCTTAGAAATCAGGACAATATGCGTCAGGTTGACGAAAGGATAAAACAAATTGCCATTCAACATTCACAGCACATAATTAATAATATCAGACCCAATAATATGCCAATACTTTTTGTAAAAAATAGGAGGCATACCGTCCGGACCAGGGGATTTGAAAGAATGCATTGACTTTAGAGCATTTACTACCTTATTCTCTGTATCCGGGCTATATAGGATCTGATTAAGATCTGGAGTTACTTTCTTGGATAAACGGCTGAGTATTCTTCGGGTCAGATTTGGGTCTGGTGCAGAAGAGGCAAAAGTACCCGAAAAATAATTCTTAATTATGGACTCAATTTCATCCGCCATTGTTCTGATTACACCTTGCTCATCTTTGAGATTGGAAATCGTATTTTGAGCTTTCCTTCGACCGGCGGATTGGTGGAAGTATCGTGAATTGCTATCGCCATGTCTGTGCCAGAAGAGTTTTGCCCTCTGTTGCCATTTAACCACCAATTGGTCCTGCAAGATTTTCAGGTGCAATTTTAAGTGCTGAAGTCGTGCTTGAGACGAAGTCATTATTTGTGAAGACTGGAGAGTTTGTATTTCTGTTTTGGTATGTTGAATACTCTTCTCATGGTTTCAAAAGGGTCCTCCGCCCCATCGGATAAGCCCCATTGCGCAGTTGTCCAAGTTGCCCGGCACTTCTTCAGTGGATTTCCAATGATCGGCAATAACCTTCTCGCACTCTGATCGCATCCAGAATGCTTCAAATCTAAAGCATTTTCGCCGCTTTTGGTGCGTGAACATGTGGTTAAACTTGTGCAAAGAAATAACAAGAGCAGAGTGGTCAGATGAAAATGAAGGTACATTTTTTGTTGTTGTTGCAGGAAATATTGACAGTAATTCTGGGTTTGCCATGGCGCGGTCGAGGCGAGCTCGCTGAGTATGCAGATGTGCCAGCAAACGTGACCATGTAAATAGCTGTCCCGAATGTCCTCAAGGTCACAAAAATCAAGTGCTTCCCTAAAGGTCTGGAGCTGCCAATTCTGTCTGGGTCCAGAACCTTGGAATTCGTGTTGATACAACACTTCATTGAAATCCCCGAAGCATATCCAAGGTGTTCTGGCTGGTTGATAGAGATCACGGAAATTTCGCTATGACTCCCTCCTCTGTGAGACTACCGGTTGTCCATAATAGTTAGTGAGGCGAATTCGGGTACCCTGTAAATCTGCAAACACATCAATAAACCTATCATAACAACTTAATAGAGTTACCTGAGTAAAGCGTTCCCAAAGCAAGCATAACCCGCCACTTCGACCATTAGCAGCATGACAGATGCCAAAATATCCTAGTTGGTTCCGAATTCGTTCGAAACTAGCCTGATTACATTTCGTCTCGCTAAGGAAAACAATTTGGGGATGATGCAGGCGCATAAATTCCTGCAGTTCTTGAATTGTCCGAGGATTCCGCAGGCCTCGGCAATTCCATCCTATAATACTCATTTGGCCGGGCGGGACTGGTCCTTATTGCCAGTCGTCGCCATTCTGCCAATCTTTTGTGAAGAGGATTGAATGCCAGTGAAGAAGTGATGTTTGATATCTGATCATTTTTAGGTCGCTTCCTAATACTTCAACAGGAATTTCCTCAAGAGAAGTGGATGTTGCCCATCCGCTATTAGTTTTCGCTTGGCACTTAGTGGCTCACGTGCTGAACTTGGGCTCGAGGTATGCTGCTGACATTGGAGCCTTGTGAACCGTTTTGCCGCTTGACGCGTTGGTGTGTCCATAGCCATAGGTGTAGGAATCAGCATGCATGGAATGAGACCAGGGCTTTGTGGTTCAGTCGAGACAGTGCGCGAGGGCGTAGGAGAGGGTTGAATTGGTTCGTGCGTGGAATGGGGACCTGTCCCGGCTTTGCATGGGGAGATTTGGGTATCTCATGCATGTTTGAATTTTCAAAAGGGTGATCCTGATCAACTGGTTTTGTGGTTCTGAAGATAGGATTGGCCGATAGTGGATTGGATGATGATGATGAGGTTCCACCCATTTGAATTTGAGTTGAGCTGGATAACAGAGGATGAGGATGACCCGGTATATCCTGATTCAAATTTTCAAAATTCTGATTATCCGATACGTCCACCTGTGCAACCGCGGGAATCATGCCTTTCGCCGGACCTGTGCTGACAGCTTTCGATATCGGCTCTGCCGCATGGCTGGCGGATGGTGGTGATGCACCCTCGGAAGTGGGTGGAATCTTCTCTCACATCTGATGAAATGGTCTGGAATTGAGGGGAGCTCTTCGCCATTGTCCAAACCGAGGCGGGTGCTTGTCCGGAGCTTCATCATTCATACGTTTCAGGCAGTCTTTATTGACATGGACTATAACTCCGCAATGATAGCAGAAGTCAGGGAGACTTTCGTATCGAAGTGGAAACCGGCTAATATTATCACCCTCATTGATCTGAAGTATCCTTCGCAGTGGCTTGGTAATATCAAGAATAACCTTAATACGAAGGTATCGACCAATGTATGAACCCTTATTGTCCCTGTCGGCTTCTAAAAATTTCCCCAGATTCTGACCCAGAAACCTTGCAAATTCATAGTGCATCCACCCAATTGGCACATTGTGGATGTTAATCCGGAACAGACAGTCTAGAATGGAGGCTTTGGTATCCACTTCACTTGCAATAACTTCTGATAAATGGAACAGATGGCGATCAAAAAGCCATAGTCGTCCTGACATAACACGGATTTTGTCCGATGCATTCTGAAATTGCAATAGCATCATGTTGTCAGCAATTGATTTAGCAGTAACTGTCCCAGTCAACTTCCACAAACACTTGAAGAGTGACAACACATATTCTGTGGGGATAATTCTTGGCGAAAGTAACTTGCTAATCAAAGAGCCCTTAGGATCTGACTGGTAAGAGGGAAGACTGGCAGCAGTGCCGTGAACAATTTCAGTGTTGGTTAAGGAGAGTTTAGCATATAGATCTGAGAGAGAATCATCCATATCGTTGATCCTGGAAAAAACAATCAAAGAAAAGAATTTAGAGTATGGATTAAAAAAGTGATAAAATAGTGTATCCATGGTAGAATAGCAGTAAAGGGGAGAAAGATGATGGAGTCTGATTGCTGGGGACGGAGATGATCAGAGCAAAACACCGCGGCATACAATGAAGACGATGCGTGATGGACAAGAAAGGGCACAAAGAGAGAAACACACAAGGAGTTTGCTCTCGGTACTCACAATTCTCCTTCTCGATTTCTTTTGTAATTTTTTCTTTTAATTATTAATAAAATGGGTTGCGTCTAAAAAAAATTATTACACGATTTCAAATGACTATCACTTGTAAGCGGGGAGAGTACTGAGTGGAGCATAATTGATAGAGATTTGTGGACATATCCGGAGAGCCGAAAAGGACCGCCGTGACTGGCTTTTCCGGGCTGCCGTACACCATAGTTTGTGTGTCGTTAGTGTTTATCCTTGGAGACCGATCTTTACACTTTTTGGACGTCGGCAGCAAGGACCTATATATCACCAATAATTTCCACCTCTAATTAGTTTAAACATACGATTTTCTTTAAAAATGTAAAAATTGTTTTTGAAAAATATGAACAAAAGCCCTAAAACGAGGACGGTTCACTAATAATTTTGTTTAACATTTTAGGGTCTGTTTGATAAACTAATTCAGTACTTATTCTATTTAGATTAAGTACTTAATTGATTAAGGGCGTTTGATAACTCAACTTATTTCTGACTTAATGAATTAAGAACTTTTTTAAATAAGTACTTAATAATTAAGTGTGTTTGATAACTATAATTCAAAGTTTTAAGAGATTAAGTGGGTCTGAATTGCAAGTACAATTGTTAGCCTAAAAATAAGTGATTGGTGAATCACTTATTGCTGAACTGAATTGCTTGCAAATTTTTTCTTATTTTAAAATTTTATTATTCTTTTTAGTTTTTTCTTTAAATAATTTTTATTTTATTAAATATTTTTTTTAAAAAATATATAATAACATTCTAATTTATTATTAAAAGTTTGTAAAATATTTTTATTAGTAGAATTTCACATTATTATGTAAAAAATTACACATCTTAAAAATTATGTTATATATTAAAAAAATATGTTTCTAATATTTTTAAAAAAATAAGGTGATTTAATTTAAATTTTAAATATATTTAATTTTATAAACTTATTTTATAATTCAGACTTCATAATTCAGACTTCAGATTTCAGACATATTTTCTAATTTTATTAAACAGAGCTAACTTAATGGATTCAGACTTCAGAATTCAGACTTCAGACCTCATATTAAGTTTTATCAAACGGGGCCTTAGTATATAAATCACAAAAACATATCATATTTGTAATTTTTTATTTTAATTAAAAATTCAATCTATTTGGAAGGTTATTATTATGTTTGTAATTTTATATTTCATAATGAATACATAAAAAATATATATTTTTAAATTATTTTTTATAAGATAAAAATTAATTTTAAATAGAATTATGAATGGGATAAAAGGGGTAAGAAGTTTGAACACCGGAGTCCATGGAGCAGGAAACTCTCAGCAATTCAAAGGGTCTGCAACATCCTTGTGATGCTTACCTGCAACTGAAAATAGAGTGGGGAATGGTTCACATCCGGCATAATGGCAGATAGAAAAACAGCGACGGAGATCTTGTGCGGGTAGTTTTCCATGGCAAGAGCCAGGCTATAGCCACCAAAGATGTGGCCGACCAACACAACCTTCATTTCCACCGGAACCGCAGCCATCAGTTTCATCAACGGCTCAGCGTAGTCATCGAGCGTATAAATCTCGTCTAGACTTCTGAGGTTGACGCCGCAGGCCGATAGATCGACGGCGGTGACTCTATGGCCGGCAGATTCAAGTGAGGGCTTCAATTTGTACCAACACCAAGCTCCATGGCCGGAACCGTGAACCAGGAGAAAATGTCTTTGTCGATTGGTTTTGGTGTCGGTGACTTCCAATGTCGTCATTTTAGATCAAGCTGCTTTTCGTGTGTGGTGTGGCTTGATACCCAATTGATTAGTTTGGGATGGGAACATAATGTAAAATCTACTCCGATCAAAAAATATTTCTATTAAAATATTAGGGCATTTTGTAAGTTTGCCTTATACAATATAATTTGTCTTGAGAGGGTTATTATCTACTGCCTATTAAATTAATATTAGCCCCGCCTAAATTATAAAAATATCTCTAATTTTAATAACTATTCGTATGTCATTTTAATATTCTTCGTCCATTCTTAAATTTACAATATTACCCTTATTTTTAATATTTTCCGCCCGCCTAATTTACTAATATGACTTTATAATATAATAATAATTTTTTAAAAATAATAAATTTTGTAAAAAATTAATTACTAATTTCAATTCTGATTTTTTTTAAAAAAAATTAAAAACTTTGCATTCCCAAAATGTGAACTCTGGCCTCTTTAAAAGTTAACGTAGTTCCGATCTCTGACAGAGAGGTTCGCGAGATTTTGCGCGAGCGTATATATTTTTTTACCTCGGACATAAAGGTCCGCGATATTTAGCGCAAGTCCTTCTCACACATTTAATCGCGTAATTTTTTTGGAGGATCTTGGAAGTCACCATCATCTGTAATTTTTTGGATCATTTGAAGTCCCCCTCTTTTCCATTTTCAGTGTTGGGGTTGAATAACATAAATAAAATAAAAAACTTTGTTATTTTTGGATACAAAGAATATTAAAAACAACAGGAGGATAGAGGTATGAATGCATATATGTTTGTTTGATTATTAAGCAACTCAGAGCTCCTGCTTATATGTGAATGTCAAAAGGAAAAGTGTACAATGGCAGGGAATGTCCCTGACTTATATGTGAGTATCAATTCGCTATGGATCCAAAGAATGAGGAATTCTATGTTCCTCCCACATCCGAACAAGAGAAGCTTCTTAGGTATGTCCTAAAGGACAAGATCCAAGAATAGGATAGGAAAATGGCCGAAATGCAACAAAGATTGATTATTTGAGGCAACCAAGGAAAGGAGTCATCACCTCTTAGAAGAAGAGTTTGAGATGGGTATGAAACTCTACCTCTAAATCTAAATACACTTATAGGCTTAAAGTAACTTTTCCACAATTTAATAGGAAGTTGGACCTCGAGATATACTTGATGTGGGAAAATAGAATGGAAGAACTCTTGATAGTGAGCAAATACCCCGAGAATGATGGTTAAGCATTGACCAATTATACTCTCGCTTGGTGGGATCATCAAGCCTACCAAAAGAGAAAGTATTATGAGGAGCCCATTACTACTTGGGAAGAAATGAAAAAGAGGTATGTACCACCTAGTTACACACGCAACATGCTATAATCGTTGGGCTTACTAATTGGATTAATTAATTTTTTTAGTCTAGTCAATACTTAATTAGCCTAATGATTATTTATTCGATCAACTTTGTCAATTAAATACTAATCGACCCAAGGATTATTTTGTAACCTACTTTGTTAATTAAATATTAATTAACCCAAGGATAAATATTTATTTAATCCATTTTGCCAATTAATCCAATTCATAATTAATTATGCCACTAACGGATTAATTATGAAACTACCGCTAAAAAATGAAATTGTTTCATGCACACTTTAATTATTCTTTTATCTCCCCACGTCAAAGATATAGTGCTCGTCAATTTATTAATTTATTGATAAATAAATTAATTGACTTCTTGTTATCTGAGATTAGTACCACTCGACCTTATTATTATACCGGATATAAATCCACCAGCTGGGTTTAGTATAATAATCCTTATGAGCTCATCTCGGGAGCACCATCAACCCGGACGCACCGGTACATGATTTCCTTTCGACAAGCAACGGGACAATATGATATCAAACACGCATACCCAACTTACCGAGATCTAGGCCACAATTGACCACACCCTTTGGCAAATCGAAGTACACTATGTCTAACCCTTATGTCCGCTCTAGTCTACGGATTAAGAGATTAGAATATAAGGTTCGAATTAACTACAAAAATCAGTACAAGTTAATTCGATCCTAAATTGGTCCTGCTCAATATGCCCCGGGCACATCCGTATGATTCAATTAGTCTAGACAAACTAATTTCTAAATCATATAATAACCTAAACCGAAAGTATGTCCAAACTGTCTTAGGTACGAGCGTTATTTATATATCATAAATTTAACCAATGATAAGATCTACTGTGTCACACCAAACACTTTATCATCTAGATATATGATATAAAGGGATAATTTATAATACTAAAACACAATGGATATCTAATTGGGAAATAGTTTTTCATACAAACAAAGCTTTTCAGTATTCAAAACTAACACTCGAAAATATTATCGGAAAAGAAACAGGCGAGTACCCAGTTGGGCCGAGTCGTGCGCGTGCAGCACTAGCCCCAGCGCACTGGGCCTGTGCATAGCGTTGTGCTGCGCACGTTGGCGCTCTCGTGCCACACAAGTGCGGCGCAGTGCCTGCGCTGCTGTGCACACGACGTGAGCACATCCTGCGCCCCGTTTTCCGATAACATCTGCCAGCGATTCATTCACCAGCGTCGCCTTCCGGATCTTCCGTTATGCCTCCACTCGTTATTTAGTCTTCTTGCAATTCGCCTGGATTTTCTTGGTTTTCTATGTAATCCTTGGAATCACCCAAATTACGATAAACCAAAACCCACGAATTCAAGTCACCCACAACAGCGTCTTCGATTACATAAATTTCCTAAATACAAGGCTTGATTTCCATGAAACATAAATCGACAATTACATAGAGAAAATCCTACTAAAGATTTAATTTAATCCTACACGGCTTCCAGCAAGTGGTTTTACTATTACAAGCATTCATACAAAAAATATTCGGACATGTCCTAGAGTTTAGTTAAAATATACAAAAGCAACCATAATAGCCGGGATATCAAAAGCCACATGCAATAAAACCATGTAATAAATCGAATAAAGCAAAACCAAAACCTTAGCTCTGATACCAATTGAAGGAATTATCTGCCCGGGCCAGGTAAAAAATCTCACTTTTGTGCATTGCATTCCAGAATCAGAGATTCTCAACCGATCCCGAACGCTCATGTAATACGATTCAAACCTTTTTGAAATACCACACGAGCACCGAATCTTAGTGAAAGATTATCTGCCTGGGCCTAGCCAGAGACTCACTTTCGTACTATGCATCCCAGAATCGGAATCTCTGACCAGGCCTAGACGCTAGTAAAATCGTTATTCCAATCCTTGCTTGAAATAACATTGCGCAGGATCTTGGTATGTACTTATTTAATTAATCACGCAACAAATAAATTCTTAATTAAAAGCGAAAACATAAAAATTACATATTGAAGCGTTTACTCAGGTGATTCTCTTGTATGCCTCAAGACTTTGATCGTATGTTGTGTGGGCAACAATCTAACGAGCAATTGATCAGCTAATCACCACAATCCACTTGCCAAAAAATTCTCCGACCAGCCGCCTCACGCGCCGCCGACTAAGCCCACGCGCCGCCCCCTACTTTCCCACGCGCCACCAGCAATTGAAGAACAAAAGCCGGAGCTCTGCCTCAGGATTTGGGCTGCAGCACAAGCCTTCAAAAATCCAACTATGAGGGAGAAAATTTATTTCTCTCTCTAGGATTTTATCTCTCTAGTTTCTTGAACTATGAAACTATTGAATTGTGTATCTTGAATAGCTAATTCCTTGTCTCTATATAGAGTTACACGAGAGACCCCAAGTTGGTTTAGAATTGGTCTTCCTAATGGGTTTAGGTAATTAATTAGTTTCCAAATCCAACTAGGTAACTAATCTAATAGGATAAACCAAATCCAATTAGATTCCTAATCTCTAGGATTTCCTAATTCTAATTGAAACTTAAGACTTAATTAATTAATTAAATAATTCTACTTTGTTAATTACTTAATTAACCCTTAAGAATAATTAATTAATTAATTAATTCTACCTAATCAATTAACCCATACAAAATTAATCGTACCACTAACGGATTAATTTTGGCACTACCATCCTACACCATGATTACTTTCGGAACAACTTAATTAATTTATTCTTGATCTCCCCACATCAAAGATATAGTGCTTGTTAATTTATTAATCTACTGATAAATTAATTAATTAACTTCTTTAATTCCGAGACTATTACCACTCGACCTTTTTACTATACCGGACATAAGTCCACCAGTTAGGTTTAGTATAATAAACATAACGAGCTCATCTCGGGAGCACCGTCACCCTGGACGCACCGGTATATAGTTTCCTTTCGACAAGCAGCAGCACATCAAGTAACTAAACACGCGTACCTAACCCACCGAAACTATTGGCCACAATTGACCTCACCCATTGGCAGATCAATGCGTAATCCTCATGCCCGCTCAAGTCTAGGGATCAAGAGATAGAATACTAAGAAATATTTTTCTATTATCAGTACAAGAAAAATCATTCTAATTTGTCAAGTTCAATATGCCCGGGGCATATCTATATGATTCAATCAGTTTAGACAAACTAATTATCCAAATCACATAATAAACCTAAACCGACAGTTTGTCCATAACTGCATCGGTTACGAACCTCATTTATATATTATGTCTTCTAACCAATGATGAGATCTACTGTGTCACACAAGACACCTCATCATCTAACTGCATAATATAAATGGACAAATAATGCACAACTAATTTAACCAAAACATAAATCAATTTATTAACTGGGAAAATGTACAATACAAGCATAGCTTATGTATTCAACTCCAACACTTAGTTTTAGTTTATTCGATTTATCACACATTCAAAATAATTCTAATTAAAGCAGAAGGAAAAGAATTGACATTTGAAGCATGTCCCTTAAGTAATTGCTTGTATGACTCTTAGACTAGATTCGTACGTTGTGTGGGCAACGATCCAATGAACCAGTTGATAATCAATTACACAAAAATTGGCCTCGAAAAACAAACCCGGTTTCTTCACAATTTGCATCACCGTCGGTGATCCTCCACGCGTCGCCGCCTAGCCGAGGTACACCGCCTAGAGATATGCCGGAAAGAGGGCTGCCGCCGCTGCAATTTAATGCTGCCACTACCGTTAGACTTTCCCAACCGATGCCAAAGAGAAAACCAAGAAGAATTGCAAACAAAGCTTTTCTTTATTTCTCTCTCTAGTTTCTTGAATTATGAAACTTGTAAATTGTGTGTTCTTGTTATTGTGAATCCCTTGTCTATTTATAGAGTTACAAGGGAGACCTTAAGTGGACTTGAGTTAAGCCTTTCTTGTTGGACTTTGAATTTATTAATTCTCTAATCTCAATTAGTTACCAAATTCAATTTGTTTCCAAATCCAATTAGTTACCAAATTTATTGGATTTCCTAATTCCAATTGAACTTTAAAACTTAATTAATTAATTCCACTTTGTCAATTTACTAATTGACCCTTAGGATTAATTAATTAATAATTAATTCTACTTTATCAATTAACCGAACACATAATTAATCGTACCACTAATGGATTAATTATGGAATCACTACTCAAATCGAAATTGCTTCCGGAATCACTAATTAATTAATTCTTTATTCTCCCAACGTCAAAGATATAGTGCTCTTCAATTTATTAATTTACTGATAAATTAATTCATCAACTTCTTATTATCCGAGAATAGTACCACTTGACTTTATTACTATACCAGACATAAAGTCCACTAGCCAGATTTAGTATAATAAACCTTTCAAGTTCATCTCGAGAGCACCGGACGCACATGTACATAGTTTCCTTCGACTCGCAATGACACACCAACCGACTAAACACACGTAGCCAACCTACCGAGACTATAGGCTTAAGCGACCGCACTCTTTGGCAAATCAAACTACGCAATGCGCAATCCTCGTGCTCATTCTCATCTAGGGATTAAGAGATAGAATACAATGTTTGAATTAACTATTGATGAACAGTACAAGTTAATTCAATCCGAAACGGTCATACTCAATATGCCCCGGGCATACCTATATGATTCAATTAGTCTAAAACTGACAGTATTACATAATGACTTGAATCGACAATATGTCCAAAAATGTCTCCGCCACGAGCCTAACCAATGATGAGATCTACTATGCTACACCCGACACCTCATCATCTAGTCACACGATATAATTGGACTACATATGTAAAACACAAAGTATTTAACTAAAATATATAACTCAATATAAATGAGAAATAGTTTTTCATACAAGCTCAGCTTTTCAGTATTCAAAATTAACAGAAGAAACTAATTAGTCCGGGTCAAATCGAAAATTGTACTTTCGTGCTATGAATTCCAAAATCGAAAACTTTTGATCGAGCCCAAACACTAGTAAAAGTTCCTTTGAACCCGATCTAACTTATACTTGTTCGATTTACTTTACCCACTAAAAATTGAATCTTTAAATTAAAGTGGAAAGATTAAAGATTCGACATTTGAAGCGAGTCCCTCGAAAAATCAATTGAGAAAGATTCCACCTTTGAACCTTATCCTTCAAGAAATCCCTCGAATGTCTCCGAGATAAATTCGAAAGTCGTGTGGACAACTATCTACCAGATAGATCCGTCAAAACCCGTGAAACCCACCCAAGAAACTCATCGAAAAAATTGAAGGGTCACCGGAAAAAACTCAGAATTCCCGGAAATCACCCAATAGCGCCGGAAATTCTGCTCAAGATCGCCGAGAAAAACTACTCTATTTCGGCCGCCGTAAATCACCCAAGCAGTGTCGAAAAAACTGAACAGCCCACACCAGAAAATTATTGAGCTTCGCCGGCCGGAAATCCAAAAAATCCGACCTTCAAGTCTTCGAGAGAGACAGAGATCAAAGCCAACTTCGAGTGAGTCTTAGTTTAACTATTTTTCCAAGTCCCTCTCTAGGCCTTTCTCTGTCTAGAGGCAAGACTAATGTGTCTTCTAAGTTTCTTAAGTTTTCAAGGCGTTAACTTATCTATTTATAGGAGCTTCAAAGAAGACCTAGTGGGCTTTTGATTTGGGCCTTGTAGTTCGACTTTTAATTAATTTCTAAGTCTTTACTAGACTAATTAATTCCAATTGACCTAAGGATAATTAATTAAATAATTAAATTCACTTTGTCAATTAATTCAACACATAATTAATCGTACCACTAATAGATTAATTATGGAACTACCGCTCAAAAAGAAATTGCTTTTGGATACTACTTTAACTATTCTTTTTATCTCCCCACGTCAAAGATATAGTGCTCGTCAATTTATTAATTTACTGATAAATTAATTAATCGACTTCTTCTAATCCGAGATTAGTATCAATCGACTTTATTACTATACCAGACATAAGTATACCGGACGGGTTTAATATAATATAATAATCCCTACGAGCTCATTTCAAGAGCACCATCAACCCGGACGCACCGGTACATGATTTCCTTTCGACAAGCAACAGCACAATAAGAAACTAAACACGTATACCCAACCTACCGATAGGGCTCAAGTTACTGCACTCTTTGGCAAATCAAAGTACACTATGTCTAATTCTCATGCCTGCTCTAGTTTAGGGATTAAGAGACAAAATAAGTGCCTCGAATTAACTACGAAGATCAGTACAAGTTAAATCGATCCTACATCGGTCCTGCTCAATATGTCCCGGGCACATCTTCATGATTCAATTTTTCTAGACAAACCAATATCAGAATTATACAATAACTTAAACCAAAGTAAGTCCAAACTGTCTCAGTTATGAGTATTATTTATATATCATGATTTTAACCAATAATGAGATCTACTGTGTCACACCAAACACCTCATCATTTAGTCATATGATATAAGTGGACAACATATTATGATATATTGAACCACAATCGATATATAACTGAAAAATAATTTTCATACGAGCAAAACTTTTAAGTATTCAAAACTATGGAATAAACCTAAGGTGAAATGTAGAGCGAATGATACGACATGAACGAGGAGTGAAAATCATTTTTAATAATATTGCATTTTATATTTGACCTTTCATAAGTTTGATTTCTTCTTACTACTTATTTTATAATCGAGGACTAAAGGTTTTGAAATCATATTCGACAATTGGCGGCTAATCGGCTATTTCCAAAAGAAATCGACAAAGCTCCTTAGGTTTTGAAAGCATTGCCATATGGTCAGCATCTACAATCACCCTCACTTCATCCGGCGCAAAATTTTCCACCGTCCACTGTTGGAAACCTGCGTTAACTGCTTTGTCTTCCGGGCAAATAATATAAGCTCTCCTAACTGATCCATACCCTTCATTTGAAAACTTTATTGTTGACAAATCTTTCAGTTGCGGAGTTGGCCTTACCAACAACTTTGCCAATTCAAGGTCCTACAAAAAAAAAATGAGTCAATTATTATATGATACAATTACGAAGACAATACAATCTATTATTTGACAAATGGCAAAAGAGATAATTAGGAAGACAATGCAATCTATTATTTGACAAATGGCAAAAGAGATAATTAGGAAGACAATGCAATTTATTATTTGACAAATGACAAAAGAGATTAGTTAAGGAGAAAACGAAATAAATTCAGGGACCAATACATTAAATGTGTTATTTTTATTAGGCCAATACTATAATATATTTTGCCTCGGTAAGGATACTTTGTTCCGCGTCCATCTCATAATCAGAGTAATTTTATTTTTTCCAATTTTATAAACATGACCCAATGGGAGGGTTAAAATAACAACTATTTTGTATAATTAATGCTATGATACATGTTTACAAACCGACTAGTTTCATACGTATTTTAAGAAATAAACGAATTCTTTTATAAAATTTTTTATATTTTTATATCTTTTTTAGATTTTAATTATAAATTATGTCTATTCAATGTTAAAACTGTAGGTAGGGTACACTTGATACAAGCAATCAGAATGAAACGATCAGAATTTTATAATTTAATAATTATTAAAATAATGTAATTGTCTTTGATTTATTTAGTAAATTAGTAAGAAATTTATTAAAGGAATTTAATCGCTTTTGACTTGTTTGATAAATTAAAAAAATATTCATTAAAGTAAGTATATGACTGTAAAAAATAATTAGATTATCTTAATTTATTGATGGATGAAGTGATTGTTTGATTTAATAGTTGAATAATTAAATTGTCTTTACCTCTATTTTTACTAATCAAAAGAGATAACAATCGGAGTTAAATTATCTTTGCCTCCATTTTGATTGTCTTGCATTAAATGCATTATAGGCTGATAAAAAAGAGATGAGATTTTAAAGAGAAAGGTTATAATAAAAAAATAAAAAAATATTATCTTTTAATTTAAATAATAAATTAAACCTTAATTAAAGTGAATAACTTTTAAAATTTTTATGAAAAGCTGAAAATGAGTATTAAAATTTTTATTAAATTTTTTATCATTGCAATTCGTGAATGGTCACATAATTTTTTGTTTATGAAACAATGAAGTTATGCGAAATACGACTGAAATATTATTTACATCTTAAAATAATAATTTTATTTATTATATTATTTTAATTAAATAAAAAAATTAAAATTTTGAAATAAATGAGAAGAATAAAAATATTTAATTAAAGGTGAATAACAGAGCTAGTCATATAAAATAAGGTATTTATCTAATTTTAAATTATTATAGGAATTTAATGACTGTACCTCAGTGGGGCATAATTGATAGAAATTTGTGGACAAATCCAGAGGGCCTAAAAGGACCGCCTTGACTGGGTTTTGTGGTTTGCCGTACACCATAGTTTGTGTGTCATGACTGTTCTCTCTCGGACAGCGCTCTATATACTTTTGGACGTCGGCAGCAATTACCAAAATATGAACAAAATTTCCATCAAAACGCCATCATAATTCAATTTTTTGGCCGGAAACTCTCTGCAATTCAAAATTCTTACCTGTTCCACAAAATACTGTGGGGAATGGTTCACATCAGGCATGACGGCACATAGAAAAACAGCGACGGCGATCTTGTGCGGGTAATTTTCCATGGCAAGAGCCAGGCTATAGCCACCAAAGCTGTGTCCGACCAACACGACCTTCTCTGCCACCGGAATCGCAGCCATCAGCTTCATCAGCGGATCAGCGTAGTCATCAAGTGTATGAATCTCACCTAGACTTCTGAGGTTGACGCCGCAGGCCGATAGATCGACGGCGGTGACTCTATGGCCGGCAGATTCAAGTAAGGGCTTCAATTTGCACCAACACCAAGCTCCATGGCAGGCACCGTGAACGAGAACAAAATGGTTTTGTGGATTGGTTTTGGTGTCGATAACTTCTAATGTTGTCATTTTTGGTCAAGCTTTTCGTGTGTGGTGTGGCTTGATACAGAATTGATTAGCTTGGGATGGGAACATGTATTTGTCCAGTACTTATATAGTATAACTAGGGAGGAATTTGTATTCACGCTGTTTGAAAATTCACAAAACAGAGACGCATACTTTTTTCTATATTAACGGGTTCCAACACAAAATCATCATTCAATCATGTCTAGGAAATTGGACAAATTGATTTCTTCCATCAATTCTCAGAATCAATTCCATCCTCATTGTCGGTTGAAGAAGCAAAACTGCTACTTTCGATTGTCCGCAAATTGCCCACGTCCAATCATTCCAGAAACCGCTCACGTTCAAGAATTTTTCTCCGAGAATCCTACACGACGAAGCATCCGCCTTCAACAGTCCGCAAAAGTGAAACCCATCAACCCAATAAACCCAAATCTGAACAGCGGCGCAACAACATTTACCATCTTATTTGAAGAATCAATAACAACAAAAAAAATCAACGGGAGGACAAAACTTACTCGAAAGGGAGACAAAATAAGAACAAAAAATGCATCAACCGGGGGAGAAGAACAGCCCCAGAGAGGAGGTATGTTCTTGGAGAACGTATCTTTTTTTTGTTTTGATTTTTTTACCGATATGATTGTTCAGTAGCCCTGATGATGGTAAATGCAACCCTGAAGTTCTTGTTGTTCTTGTTTTTGTTCTCATTTTTTTTCTACGATGATCTGTATTGATTTTTTATTTTTCAAATATGATAGTAAATATACTGCAATATGATGTTATTGATGGTAAATGTAATTGTACAGGGCATCCTTTTTTCTAATTTTTTCTTCCGATATTGGACCGTAAATGTAACCATGGTGATGGTAAATGTGACCATTGACAATTGATTTGTTTTTTTTTTCGATATTGTGCCGTAAATGTAGTCCTGATGATAGTATATGCAACCCTGAAGTTCTTGTTGTTCTTGCTTTTGTTCTCTTTTTTTTTCTACAATGATCTGTAATGATTTTTGATTTTTCAAATATGATGGTAAATGTACTGCAATATGATGTTGTTGATGGTAAATGTAATTGGAGAGGGCATCCATTTTTTTTTTCTGATTTTTTCTTCCGATATTGGGCCGTAAATGTAACCATGGCGATGGTAAATGTGACCATGCTTTGGTTCTGAATTTTATTTTTTCGATATTGTGCCGTAAATGTAGGTAAATGCAACCCTGAAGTTCTTTTTGTTCTTGCTTTTGTTCTCATTTTTTTTCCTACGATGATCTGTAATGAATTTTGATTTTTCAAATATGATGGTAAATGTACTGCAATATGATGTTATTGATGGTAAATGTAATTGAAAAGACATCCTATTTTTTTTTTCTTATTTTTTCTTCCGATATTGGGCCGTAAATGTAACCATGAAGATGGTAAATGTGACCATGCTTTGGTTCTGAATTTTATTTTTTCGATATTGTGCCATAAATGTAATTGAATGACCATTCTGTTTTTATTTTTCGATGATGGTAAATGCAACCCTGATGTTCTTTTTGTTCTATTTTTTTCCTAATGATCTGTAAGTGTGATGGTAAATGTAACCTCATGATGGTAAATATATTATATTTTTCATAATCTGGTATGTTTTTTATTCTTCAAATATGATGGTATATGTATTATATTATGATGTTGTAATTGGTAATGTTTATTGGGCAGTAAATGTAACCATGATGATGGTAAATGTGACCATGCTTTGGTTCTGAATTTTATGTTTTCCATATTGTGCCGTAAATGTAATTGAATGACCATCCTGTTTTTATTTTTCGATGATGGTAAATGCAACCCTGATGTTCTTTTTGTTCTCATTTTTTTCCAATGATCTGTAAGTGTGATGGTAAATGTAACCTCATGATGGTAAATGTAACCTCATGATGGTAAATGTATTGTTTTATCCTTAATCTGGTATGTTTTTTATTCTTCAAATATGATGGTATATGTATTATATTATTATGTTTTTTATGGTAATGTTTATTATATTATTTTTATATGATTTTGATGATGGTAAATGTATTTTCATTCAAGTATGAAGTAAAAATCCGATATGATGTAATGATTTAAGTAAAATTATCTTCATTCAAAACTCTTTACGTACAGATAAAAGGAAGAAAGATGATGACAAAGAAACGGATGGTGATTTCACAGAGAACGTCCCTTTAGAAATGCTTCAATCAAGAACGAAAAAATTCAAAAAACCTGTGGAGAAGAATAAGGGGAATAAATGTCTGAAAAAATTGAAGAAATAATATGATTCAATGAGGTTCTTGAGCAGAACTTCTCCTTCTGCAATATCAGCAATGCTGGAACACATTACTGAAGCTCAAAATGAAGCATTGAGGCAGGTTGGACTTTCCTGCCTGTTCCGCTTGAATATAGACACTCTTCCAAATGTATTGGGAGAATATTTGCTCAACAAGATGAACACAACCACTAGGAATTTAGAGTTGCCATCAGGTAATATTCCAATTGATGGGATTGATGTAGAACTTATTATGGGTTTCCCCGGTGGCGAACTCGAAATAGATGAGTATACAAGGAAGGAAGAGAGATCGGATAAATATAAAGTGGACAAACAGAACTTGGAAAGAAGGCATGGAGGGAAAATACCATCATCCAGAGAATTAGCAATTCACATCATGCGGAACAAGGAATATTACAACTTGGATTTCCTTTAAGATTTCTTGATTTTAATTGTATCAACATTGGTGTTTAGCTATGGAAACACCTCCGTCAGATACAAATTGCTGAAATCTTTGGATACTGTGGAAAACATCAGGAAGATTAATTGGAGAAAATACATATTTGACAAATTGTTAGAAGAAACAAATGACTGGAATAGGCGGAATGGTAAAGACCATTTCAAAGGGCGGCTTACATTTCTCGTGGTAAATCTTATACCCATCTATTGATTCTGTTTTATGATTTGAATGGAATATTTATTATGATCTGTTATGATTTGATGGAATATTGATACTGTTTCTATTTTTTCATAACCACAGTTGTTCTATGCAGATAGAGTTGGGTATGACAAATCAAGAAACCAAGCCCGACTTGTACCAACAATTCAAAATTGGACAGAGCAACAACTGAATGTACTTGCATAATACAAAGGAGATTTTGGGAAGGGCAAAATAAGGGGACGCCTAAAAGAAGATGATGATGATGAGGATACAGATGGTGATGAAGAGGATAATGTAAGATGTTCATTTTATGATTCATTTAATTTAAAATGATAATAGTATGATGGAAAAAAGTAATCATTATGCTTGTATTGGTAGCAGGTGAAAGATGACGAAGAGGAGGAAGAGGAAGAGGAGACAGATGAAGATTCAGATGGAGACAACGAAGAAGAAGAGGTATTGAAAATTACTTACAAGCAAAAAATTGCGATTATTTTATATACTCTGTTTTTCGATGGAAAATGTTTGTTTTATGATGGAAAATGCATATTGATGCGGACTATGTTTATTTCTGTTATGTAAAATAGGATGAACGAGAAGAATTGATGGAAGAAAAGGAAGAAACTAGACGAATGCATGAAGAAAATATCATGGACATTGATGAGGAAGAGGTAGTTAATGAAACAAAAAATGATAATGATGGAATATAATATATTATTCTAGATGTTGTATCTAATGACATTGTTTACAATGTGTTGACAGAAACAACCCAGTGACATAGAACAGATGAAAGGTTGCGTAGTTGCAATTGAAAATGCAACGACGAAATTATTAGAAGTCAACAATAGAGTAAAAGATTCAGATGGAAAGAATGATATACAACTCTGTGAAATCATTGAGCAAGTTGATCTGATCTTTGAAAAAATGAGAAAAGGAATCAAAGACATGGACCATAAGGAGGATGGCCCTGATGTTGCTGAGCAGGTGATGGAAAAATTAGAGATCGGGGAAAAAAAAAAAGATGAAGAGGTACTAATATAATATAATACTTTTTTCGAGAATGCTTATGATTACTTGAATTGCATTGTTTATGATTATGTTGGCAGGAGGAGAAGGAGAAATCAAATGAAGAACATAAGATGGAAAATCCTGCAAGCGATAAAGAGACACATGGAGAGGTAAGCACGTAAATGATACTTGTTGTTTAACTTCATGTAAACTAATATAAAAGATGATGGAAATAAACAAAATGCTTATAGTTTAACTTCTTGTTGCAGGATGAAAAGGAAGAAGACATAACAATTGGGATGCAAACCCCCGACAACAATAAAAAAGCTTTTGTAGAGTTAATTTTGAACTTCAACAATATTACCAAAAATAATTTGGATATTGATAGAAACATTTGACATATATAACAACCAATATGCAGCTAACCAATACCCCGGACACAGAGTGCATAAATGAAATGTGCAAGGTACTGGATGTAGTGGAAAAAGAACAACGGATGGGGGAGAAACATACCAAGAAAAATACAATAGAGATTCCATCATTTGATCTTGGAATATCATAACTAACACCGGTACGTTTGAATGAAAAATTTTAGGATGCTGCAGAAAAAAAAAAAAAGAAACAACAGAGAGCACACCAGAATTGGACGCACTTATAGCGTTAGTTATTGTCTCGACTGAAGATAGAGGTGTAGGGGTGCTGGGAAAGAAACTAGATTACAATACTCCAATACCAACTTCAGTCGGAGAAGAAGGATCAAAACTCAAGGAGTAAGGAATTTACTGAAATTTTAATATAACATGCTATATTTTGAATCATGTTACTGATGTGAAACTGTTTCTTGATGGAATAAAATGTTGTATGATATCTGTTGTAGTTGATATGAAATGTCCAAAGTTGATGGAATATCGTGTTCTACAACTCACATGCATTATTACAATTCAAAATTTTCCAGGATTATTGATGAAGATGACGACCATAGTTTAGAGGGAGTGATGTTTGGTCCAAACAATAAATGTAGAGAAGGCGAAAAACCAGCAAAATTGATGTCTCCCTACATTACTAGCTGGCCAAGGGACAAACTCGAGGTCTCGGAGAATGAGATAACGGTGAATGATTACGCAATGCTGGTGCAAGATAAAGACATAGGCATTTTCAACAGGTTTGTATACTTTCCATCAAAAGTATTAGTATCTTTTATGGTTAAACCTAACTTTAAACCAACTAATCCATATAGAATTTACTTTTCACGTATAATGCAGTGAGATACTTTTTAGAGGATTATCATTTTTTGGCCTAAACGGGGAAGATTTGGAATGTATGAAGTTGCCTAATTGGTTAGATATCTCTGTAATTAACTGTTGGGCATATCACTTGAACCAGACGAGAAACGTCCCAAAGCTTGAATATCCTACAAGAATATACTTCTCATTGAATTTTACGGTAATTAGAACATTACATCATATTTAATTATTGTTATACAAGTTACTACAATGTTTTGATGGAAAATGTATTATTATTTGATTATACACTGCAGTCTATTATTCAAGCACATGAAAATGATCATACAAAGTTAGTGGATGAGATATGCAAAAGGTTCGATGAGCAACTGGAAGGGGAATTAAGGTTGATAAACATAATAAGATTTGATCCATCCATGGTAATAAATACATAAATTTTGTATTGCATTTTACATATTTGCCATCAATATCGTCAAATGTACACATTTTCTGTATGTTTATGTTAATGCAGGTATTCTTCCCAATACACCTTTCCAAACATTTTGTGGTAATCTACATCAACAACATGTCAAAGTGAGTGATAGTGTTAGACAACATGTGTGGACCACCGTCGACAATTAGGGGATACCACAATGAAATTGTAAGTATTAATTATGATATTAAACATATGGTTTGTTAAAGTTAGTTTGAATATTATATATCTGATTGGTTACTGATTCAAGCCTTTGATGGTATATTACTGTAGGTGGGTGAAATCATCCAAGGGCTACGATTGTATCTTGATTGTGACAAATGGAAAAAGACATACCCTAGAATCAAATGGAAAAATGCCGATGGAATAAATTGTGGCATATACGTAATGAGGCACATGGAAACATACAAGGGGCAAGAGACATTCAACTATGACAAAGTGATGATTGATGCAGTGAAGCAACCAGATATACTGTTAACATTTAGGCTCAAATACATATATGACTTGATTACACCGCCATGTTTTAAAGTAAGATATTGATTTAATGGAATATGTACTGCTGTTTTGATAGAATATTGATTGCTTTTTTGATGGAATATATTATCTTATTTAATGTAAAACTTATAATTGCATTTACTATAAGTTTTGTATCTTGTTATATACGATATAAATTGGAGTTTTATAATAAGCATCAAGAGTCAACGAGTAACTTATATACAATAAATAAAGTTACGTTTGAAAGTTTGATTAGCAATTGTTTAGGCCCTCTGGTAAACTTGATGGTAAATTCTGAAATTTGATGGAAAATATAGTCAAAATTCTGAAAGTTTCTTTTGAAAACATGTCACGATATTACATCTCATGTATTAGGCAGAAAACATGTTTGCATCAACAAACACGAAATAACGGGTACACATAAATATAAGATTTTCCATCAAGAAACAAATTTCACCAATATTCCTAAACTTAATCATCAACAGGGTTTATAAAAACACCATCTAAATTATTATAATTCTTTTTCAGAATATCGGTGACCACCTTATTAGATCGCAATGCAGCTGCTTCAGACTTCCTTGAATTCCCTTGATGTTTGGCTTTGGATTTATTAAGTCGCTTCTTCACAGTACTCTTTATACGAACATTCCTAACACCTTTTGCGCGCCTGGAACTAGGATCTCTGATTTTCTTAGACGATGGAACCTCCAAATTATTATCCACAAGCTCAGCTTCAGCAGCAATTGCATCTCTAGCTTTGACAAAGAACTCATCCAAAATACGGCGAGCAATAGAACTAGTATGAGATAATTTAATCAAATGGAGATACTTTCTACTAGCATATGCCCTCCACAAAGATGGGGGAGTATCTCCAGGACATTTGGACTCTTGTGAAATATTTAACTGCTCATTACGTGAAATTGATGCAGATTTAGTCCACATATTCAATATGTAAACAACAGGAATTCTCTGCAACAGTATGGTATTACATAAGTATAAAATAATTTTCATTGAAAATGAGAGAAAAAAGTAAAAAGCATCGGATTATAACCTGTGTAATACATTTTACATCACTATTTGTACGATATTCCATCAATGTAAAAAAAAAAAATACCTGGTAATTGTTCTGCATAAGAACACGAAGACAATGACAACACAGAATACCAACTTCAGAAAACATTTTGCATGTGCACTTTACAGAATAATCGTTCTCATCAAAGTGAACAACATGACGAAAACTATCTTTTTCAGGTACCCAAACCTGAAACTCATATAAGCCATTTGATTGAGTAACCTGTACCAGATACAAAGCAAGCATTTGTAGATTTTGCTTCTCAAATTCCGTATACATTTTGATTGTGTATATTTCACAAGCATGTTTCAAAATTAGAGAATCTTTCACAGCAACAACAACTTTACCATAGAAGCACCTATGGTCTTCTTGAGCAACATTGTATCGCCAATCGTTCACAACATCCACATAATGGCCATAAAACTCAGATAATGTTGAAGTCTGAGACAATTTAAGAGAAATGGAACGAAAAGTAGTTTCACTCCTCTGAGAAGACACTATTCCACCAGAAAAGTAATCCTTGCTGAAAGTAGGACACCATTTTTCGCGTAACTCATATAATCCTTTCAACCAATCAACGTCAAGACAACCATATGTTTGCATCATACTGATAAGAAGAGGTATATTCCATAAAAAACTAGGGAACAAACATACGGTAATACATAAATAATATGGATAAAGAAGTAATATGATATTCCATCAACAACAACAGATGTGGCATTGATATTCCATCAACAATAGGCTAATTATAATATATTTCCCAACAAACATATTATTGCCTACATAAACAAAAAAAATACTACACAATCTATCATATTCATATGATATTCCATTAATTATAACACACTTAAAAAAAAACACTCACCCATTTAGGCTCCACACACACATAGTCAATCAGATATTCAATCATAGGAGAAAAAAAAAATTCCTAACAAAATCATTGACATTTTACATCATATCCATGGTATATTCCATCAATAACATAATCTTACTTGTTCCAGAGCCATTCAAATTCAACAATGGTTTCCTCTTGGGTGAGCAATTTATATAACATTTCCGAGAAACCTTCATGTTACCTAAGAAATCCAACATTCTTCTTAGAGTTTTTAATGATATGCCAAATGCAAAGACGATGTCGGGAATTAGGAAACACAGCAAGAATAGCCTTTGCCATAGAGGCTGATTGATCAGTCATGATAGTTATAGGAGGCTTATTGTTCATAGACCTCAAGAATGCAGAAAACAACCAAACGAAGGATTCATATTTTTCGTTCCTTAGAAAACCGATTCCAAACATGACATTGCTATTGTGATTGTCCACACCGACAAATGGGCCACATATCATATCGTATTTATTAGTACGATATGTGGTATCATGGACTACTAAATCCCCAAAAATACTGTAATCTAACTTCATTTGACCGTCTTTCCAAAAAATATTCCTCAACGAAGACTCATCATCTAATTCGAAATCAAAGAAAAAATCTTTCTCTTGAGAAGCCCTATATCTCAAAGTTTCTATCAAGATATTTGAATCACTGCCATCAAGAAATCTACGTTTTTCAGATTCCAATTGGTTGTGTGCATCCCTCGGTGTGAAGCCAACCTTTAAGGGACTGACGCACTACATGAACAACAATCAAAAATTCATATTACATAACATTCGCAATGGAGATAGATTTAACAAAAATAATTTAACAATATTCAAATCAGATTGATAAATTTAATAGACATTCCATCAAATATAACATTGCATATTCTATCAATCATAACATTAAGATCACTACTAGTTCACTGAAAATGATATTCTATAAGATATTCCATCATAACCATGTGATATTCCATCGATTATATCAAACTAAAAATAACTTGCATATTTAGATTCTGTACACATTTTCAATCATAAACATGTGATATTCCATCACGTATAAATGGAGAAAAATAACTTACCTCTCTAGACAAAACCTTATAACTATCACCAACAGTTATTCCAACACCTTTCATTATCTTAAAAAATTCAACCGAACCTTTAGATACATTTCGATGAGAACGTAACAGATGTCGCTCATTCTTCGGACACATAACGTGATTATGCCTACAAAAATGTTCGGTGACTTCCCATAAACCATCATCCCTCAATTTAAATACAATGTAAGCCAAACAACCACAACGATAATCAAGCTTCGTGTACATTTGGTTTATCTTATCAGTCGCCCTCTTCTCACCCTGTTTACAACAAACAAGTCTCCTGTAGTAATGTTTTCTATCATGAGCTCTCTTTCAATCTCTTTGTAGACGAATACCAAAACCATGGTTCCAAGCATATGAATTATACATTTTGTAAGCTTTTTCCCAACTCTCAACAGTTTTATGTAAAAGAAACTCCATTGAAACATCATCACCTTGTTCAGAAACTGAAAAAAGAATGTATTATATATTGAATGCTTATCGTCCACAGAGGAAACAAAAAAATGTCAAAAGTAACTTACCATCACATATGACTTGCACATTGTGACGATTTTGAACATTGTTGCAATTACTTGAACCATTATCTCCATTCAGATTCATGATATCCATATCGAAATATAAAAAAAGTAGTGAATGAGAGCAGAATATGTCCAATACCGCGATTTTACATCAACTATCACGATATCACGGACAAAAAAGTTCATAGGAATGAAAAGAAGAACACGAATCTTAACAAATACGTGGCAATTTTCAAAAAGGAAAAATTGATTGGAATGAGGATTTTGAAACTTGAATGGAATAATTTTGAAATAAGCATCAATCATAATCATTATGTGGCAATTTTCAAAAAGGAAAAACGGCTGAAAAGTGATTGCTTGATTGCTGATTTCAAGTTTCAAAAAAAAAAGCTGCAATTAATGGAGTAATAATAGCAAATGGGTGGAGGGTTTTGCAAGCATGAATAAGTGCGTGAAGATGGGGCTTATTTTTTGAGTGGGGAACAAGACATTTAATGTTGATATGTATAGGAGTTTCACTAGGAGTATAATTTCTTTGCTACTCCTAGTTGTAGGATAAAAATTGCCGTATTTGGCGGAGATAGACCACCAAAAATATCATTTCGGTTTTTAATGCCGACAAATTCAAGTAAGGGGTTCAATTTTACTTCAACTCAGGACGTACTAAGTGAGAGAGCAATTACAAGACAAATTTTTCATAACATAAAAGATATTAAAACGCTTTTAAAAAGTGTTATGCAAACCAAAACCAAATTAATGATAGGTTAGTGTTTTGAAAAAATATATTTTAAAAACACTTTAAAATATTTTAAAAAATAATTTTTAAAGTCACTTTCACACCTTTAATAACTTCTAAAATTATTTCAATAGAGAATATTTAAAGTTACTTTCAAACTATTAATGACACTGTTTTTATAAATAATTTTTTAAAAAATTTACTATGTTATGAAAGTATATTTTCATAATTTTTTACATATTAATTTTTAAAATTTTTGAGTGTCATTATAGTTTTTTTAATTATTAATTTATAGTAATATTATAATTTTCGAGAGAAGTAATATATAATTTTAACATTTTATATGAATTAATTATAATTGAAACAATAAATATTGTTTTACACAAAAAAAACTTAATTAAAATAATAAACAAGAATTTATTAAAATTTAAATATAAAGACATCATATATTGTTAATGTCTGTCAATTATACCCCTATTTTATATAGCTAAATCCGTATATTATGTCTACATTTATACTAGAATTGGCCATTCTAGGTGTATTTTCTATGGACATATTTATAGATTATGCAGGTACTTAGATGCTGTGGTATAATTGACAAACTTTTACACTTAAATCTTGTAATAATTGAGGGAATTAGCAGGAATATGTTATTGTATGTGCCCTTATAAGGGCTATATAGATGTTTGTCATTTGATGATAGATATCAAATGAGTTAATTTCATCAGTTTATTATTCTTGTGCATATATAAATGATGAAATTATCCATGTACTAGAACATATGCTTATGATTGAACCTTAAGAATGCCTTGGTTGTGAAACCCAATAAGGAAAACATGTTCTAAGTACAAAACTATCCCTAGTTGATTATTGACGTGGGAACATCAATATGATAAGGCTAGTATGTGCTTCAGTGATAGTAGAGTTTCACTAGGCATGATGTAGTGACATCAACTAAAAACATAAATGAATATGTTAGGTAACATAACATTGGATCGATCCACCAAAAGAAACATTCCATGGATTACTTAGATCATGAGTGATGCTTTTAAGTAGTACTCGTACTAGAATCCTTAGACCAGAAATCACGACATGGTCTTAGGTGAAGAGTAGTGTACGTTGACATACGCCTAACGGGGGCCGTAACAGGTTTCCAAGTACGGGTATGATTGGCTATGGTACGAATCACGCTAAGACATATGAGTGAAGTGATGAGACTATAAATCTATCTTAAGTGAGAGATAATATCTTGGACACTTGATAGTGAACTGAGAAGTGTATGGCCATGCCCAAGAAATGATAAGTGTTATCATTTGCTTGATGAAATTCAGTGTCACTAAGAGATCAGGTAAACATTTAGCTAAATAAGGATGATGGTTCTATGTCTTTTGCTAAACGGGATATCAATGTAGAGAATTGTATGTAGTGTACTTTAGAGGTTGTGTTGAATCACCATTCAACCCTCCATTCTAGATTTGGCAGTCATTATGTCTTACTAAAGACCACTAATGACTTATGGATTAATCAATATGATTGATTTATACATTGCCAATATTAGAATGGGCCTATAGAATCGAACAAAAGAGAACTCGATGAAACAGAATCAATTATCACACATGTACTAAGTATAATGGTTATACTTAGGTGATTAATGCTTAATTAAATGATTTAATTGAGTATTAATTAAAGGTTAATTAAATACCTATGAGCGATTGAGATAGGTTTAAAAATCAAGGGACCAAAATTGTAATTTTGGAAACCTTTGACCCAACAGCCTGATCCATGGGTTTTTATTAGGGGCTCCGAGTAGATGCCTTATAAATTAATTATTATAAGACTTATTTACTAAGCCTAATTATAATCTGTTTGTATGGCAAAAATACTAGTTATAGCTCTACTTGTGATTAATACAAGTAAATTATGCATGGAATAGAGACAGTAGTAAACCACACTTCCGACTTAGCATTTGGAGCAGAACTTAGGATTCTCAAGCCAGAAGGGAGACACGACCAATAGATGACAACTTCACTTGGGCGTGAGGTTCACTAAGTTAGTGAGAATCCAACATTTGGCGACCGTGAGCTGAAGACGTCCAGTTCATGACACCGTTCATTGGACGTGACATCGACAAAGTGGAGGATATCACTTAAGTGAAGCAGCAGAAGCTTGAGTGAACATCAAGGTTTTCGGACGATGGCATCCAACGACGGATCCAATGTGACAATCACAAACGCCAGTGTCATGGGAATGTGAGAAGGTGACGATGAGAAACTACAGCGTCTCTAAAGCCAAGTCCAACCCATCAGTGCACGATGATTGAGACAGAACACTTCTAAGTTTACCTAACCTGAAGCCACCGTCAGTTGAGCGTCCTACCATCATCACCGGCATGGGCAATAGGCAGATTCTAGAAGGACAGTTAGTAAGACGGAGCCAGTTACGGGCAGGAACACAGGAGATATGAAGGACAACATTACAACTAATGGATCCTTCCCGAGGAGACAAGAAGTATGCCGACACGACTGAAGTACACCGGCACAGCTAAAGTATGCCAGAATAGTGTGTCAGGCTGCTTTAACCATTTCCGCTGTACGTATGTTTGCTTTAACGGCTGGATGTCAGTGATTGCCCCTTTGAAAATGCCAAGAAGCCAGCTTTCAATCCTTAGCCACCAAGCAATCCAGAAATTCCAATTTTAGCCATCCATCATTTCTTTTACTAGATTTCTTTCAATAAATAGAAGTATTTAACTTCAAACTCAACAACAAGAATCAGTAGGGAGTAAGGAGTAGTAGTTGAGTTCAGATTGTTTTTTTCCCTTGTAACTTTTTACTTGGGTTGTTTTATCCGAAACTCTTTTTCATTTCTTTATTCATATCTTTACCTATATATGAGTGTTAAGTTAGAACCATGAGGTTCTAAGTTCTTACAAGGATTTTTACTCCTCTGATGAGATAGAGGCAAGATGAAAGCCTCACTTACAAGAGTGCTCAAGCAAGACTGATGGCCCTGAACTGCATGCTTAAGCTTTTATGCCAGCAGATGAGTGGAATAAGCCACAGTTAGAACCTACTGAGCACTTCATTGTATTTGAGCTTTCACTGATTCTGTTTATAGTGAGCGGTGTAGTATAGGTTCTCAATTAAACCAATAGCGTGAGTAGGGAGTGATGTGAGGACTGTGCAGAAATCCAAATCATGGCAGTATCACGCAAGTTCAGGGGCTGTGATGGCACAAGATTGAAATTCTTGTAAGGAAATCTTCATTGATAATGCTGTAGAAACAAATGATCCCGTGTTGTCCAGAGCCTAGCAGAGTCGGAATGCTCGTAGAAAAGTATTAATTAATAATTCCTTAGCAACCATATGCTTTGTGAAGCTCTGGAGTTCATCAGAATAGGAAAGCTTAGGGAAGTCTTAGTTGACAATATAATCCTTGTCGTTGTATTAGTTTTAGGCGAACACTTCAAAATAAATTTATAAATAAACAAAAACTAAATACTAAAACTATAGTACTTAAGGTTTCGTTCCCATGAGAATGTTATCTTGATTGAAGTATTGTTTGGTTCAAATCCTTACTTACCACGATTTTAGTAGTTTTTACTCCTAAGAAACTAACAAAATAAAGGGGTAAAAATGTAAAGTCAAGTGTGTGAAGAGAAAGGTGTAGAAGTGTGCGTAACTTGTCCACTAAGCAACTATTCAAACTAAGGAAATAAAGTGAAAACTTAATAACTAAGACTTGGGTTTGTTTCTTGATCCTCTTATGGTATCTTGATATTATAGGTGCAATTAAAGTGATTATCTAGGTCATGGAAGTCAATTGGGGAACTTGCTCATACCTAAACTTACCAATTAAGCAATCAACCTTTCAAGAATCAAATCTCTAATATACTAATTTTGCAAAATTCACCCAACCCATTAACTATATTCTAACAAATGTCACAAATGTGGTTTAAGGATTCCTATGTCACCTCAAGAACCTTATCCCAATCATGTTAAACACAAGAGCTAACCTAATTTGGGATCAATTTAAGAGAATAAGCTAAATTGAATCCAATTACCAAGTTAATTCAACTCAAATCAACAATACAACCAATTCCCATGAACTAAATAACAATTCAATAGCACAATAAAGCACAATATCAATCACCCATAAGATTCACAATCACAAACCCAAGAGAAAACTAATGAAACATAATTAAGGGAAGAGAAAATAGCAAATCAAACCCAAATGAAGTGAACATGGTATGATATTGAAGTAGCTTCTTCACCAAACACATGAGTAAGAGCTCAATTCTCATCCAATTTGCAAATACCTAAGCTAAAGAATGTATTCCAGAGAGAGAATTATAACACTAAGAAAAGTAGTGACTAAGTTATGTAGAGTTGTGTTAAATATACCATTGGAGGCCTATTTGTACATGTTTCTAGGGTTACAAGTTGTGGGTACACTATGGGAAGAGTTTATAAAGGTTTGCGGGTAATTTAGGAACAAGAGGGAAAGTTTCCCGCTGCTGTAGCAGGTTTCAGGGCATCCACCAGGTGCTGGCGCTTGGTAGACACCACCAGGCCACTATGAGGCCGCTAGCTAGCGGTTTCCCCGCTACTACTATTTTCAGCAACACTATTTTTCTTTCTTTTTCCATCTTGCTCCTTTCGTGTTGGTTGCGCTCCATTTTCTCGCAAAACTCTTCAAATACCTTCAATAGTCTTCAAGTTTCTTCCCAAATCTCTGACATGTCTTTTTACTACAAGATCATGCAAATCTAACTATAAGTGCATCAAAAGCTCATATAAAGTGTCGTAATCATTGCAAATCAACTAACAGTAAGTTAAATGTTCTTGATTTTGGGTCATAAAAAGGTATATTTTGGAGTTACGTCACACCCCCACACTTAAGACTTTGCTTGTCCTCAAGCAAACTAACCAAGAAAGCTAATAGAAAGTGAGTCCAAAATAAAATAAGTTTGCTCTAAGATGGTTCTTCTTTCCCCTTCAAGTTAAACATGAAAAGCATGCACTCACTTTGCAATCATAATGTGATATAACTTCAATGATCAAGCAAGACAAGCATGATATGGATTCTATATCAACATCAATTGACCTCATCACCTCACACTATCAAGGATACACTCTCAAAGTATATAGGCTTTGAAATATTCAATAACGCTCAAGTCAATTGTATGAAAGATCTTCAACCATAAGCTTAACTCAAGATCACCTCGCCACCTGCCTATTGCAAATGTAACACATCGATGAAAAGGACTTTTATCAGGTATAACGGGGCTAAGAAATTTGGCTAGGGACAAGAAAATGTCAAGAATTGAAAATTGGAGTTATTGTAAAGAGAATTGCATTGGTTGGAATGTTTCATCAACTACTTCTACTTGGATTATTTTTTCTACTAATGGAGGTTTAAGGCCTAGTTACTTCCCCATTCTTATTCTTCAAACTTTAACACTTAAACTCTTTTTTTTTTTTACAAACTTTTCTTCTTTTAGAAACTTCTAAAACTAAAACTAACTTGCTTAGAGTCCTCAAATTATTTTTTCATTTCCATATCTAACCACATACAAACTGTTTAAGGGTCCAAAAACAAGGTTTAACAAAGAAAAAGGCTCACGTTGGCTTATTGCGACAAAATAGAAATACAAAAAAAGATGGGGCTCAACTTGGTTATGCCTAAGGGGATAAAGATGATTACGGGTAATGTAAAGCAAATAAAAGGTAAAAACAAAAGCTAACTAATTGCCTTCATCACTTCAATGTATCACAAACACGTAATAGGTCTTGATATGCATGCTAAAGTGAAGTTCTAGATTCAAACATTCATGCAAAACAAATCACACAACCAAAGAAATATGAGCAAGAGAATAAGATATGCTTAAATAAGGCTTAAATCAACTCACATAAATCAAGGGTTTAAAATGTGATTACATCTCAAGACGTCAACTAAGAACTCACATCATACTTATCAATACTCACCCATTTCCATCATATTTCCACCAATCATGCAATGCAAATGCACAAAACTAGCTTTTTTATTTTGGAAAATTTTTATCAAAATCCAAAATAGAGCAAGTTTTTAAAAATTAACTACAATGGACACATCCACTACTAGTTTCCTAATTAGCAAGAAGACATAGAATAAAACCCCCCACACTTAAGATATACATTATCCTCAATGTATCAAAACAAAAGAAAAATGGGAGACAGGGTTCCATTTGTTCTTTTAAAGCTCATAATATCACAATTAAGCTTATGCCCATTTGTTGTAACCATAAATTTCATGTAAATTTGTCTTTTAAACACTTATTCACAGAACTAGAAATAAACACACCAAAGCATAAAAATAACTAGATGTCATAGAGATCAATAAAGCATAGTAAGAAAGTAATAGTCGTAAGGATTCTCAAACTCTTGTAGAATATCATTTGTGGAGGAAAACCAATAGTGCATCATATATAAGCTTCCCCTCTTTTCAATTGTAAGCTCATCATTCTTATACCTTCTTGAATTTAACCATGTCCTAAAAATTTGTAAAGAATTAGTGAATTTTAGAAAAGAAAGTGTAGTGGCTGCAGTATTACCCTAGCGGCGTCCAACAGGTGTTGGAGCCTGGCGGTCGCCGGATGCAGGTGGCGTGGAGGTGTGGCACCCTCGTGTTGCTTGACACCAGTTGCAGAAAAGGCCAAATTCGTGAAAATTCCCTAAAACAGCAGTTTGATCATTTAAGCACTGTCCAAAACATATTAAATCCAACATGTGATTCCATAAATAAGAATATATGATTTCCTTTCATTGAAACAAAACTCATGCATGTTCCATGGCATTAAAGTTCAAAAAATAAAGATAAGAACATGCAAAACATATTAAGTTGAAAACCATACATTTACATTCTAATAAACTCATTCAATTATATTCACCATCCATAGTATAGTACTATGCAAAATTTAAGGAATCCATTTTTCAAAATTTATGCACAAAGTAGCTCTATATTCTTACCTTTGATTCTTGAATGTGCAGGATGCATGGAACTCCCTAAAGATAATAAGAACGTCAAGTTCTAGGTAAGAACACTAAAAATGAAGAAATTCAAGACCATACTTTATGAATTGCATGCATTGAAGATGTAAATAATATTCTATTAATCTCATGGAAGTTTTGGAAGTCTTAGGTAAGTAAAATGGTGGTTTTATACTCAATGGTACCTTATTTGAATCACAAAAGCAAAATAGGGACATTGGTGTCGCAGTGGCCCCATCGCGGCGTTGCTGATTCAGCCTTCCGATAGAGGTGGCAACCTATGAAGGAATTATCTACCCGGGTCCAGTAAAAAATTTCACTTTCATGCAATGCATTCCAGAATTAGAGATTCTCAACCAAACTCGAACGCTTTCATAATACGATTCAAAACCTTTTAAAATATCACACGAGCACCGGATCGTAGTTCTACTATATTCAATTTATCACGCATTCAAAATAATTCTAATTAAAGCGGAAGAAAAAGAATTGACCTTTGAAGTTTGAACTCAAGGATTCGCTTGTATGACTCTGAGACGCGTCTGGTAACCATGTGGGTAGTTATCTACCAAACGAACGGATAAGCAAAATGAACCAACACAAATGACTTGCCAGAAAATCCTTCTGGACTGACCGCCGTCGCCTGCTCTGTGCGTGACCACCATGCACCGTTGGAGAACCGGGTTGCTGCTACGTGTATGCTCCACGCGCCATCCCAGAGAGAGAAAAATTGATGCCCGACGAAGTTACTAGATTCCGCCAGAATTCTGGAGAAAATCGAGGACCGACACGCAATCTGAGGGAGAAGCTGTTGGGTTTGAATACTAAAGCTTTGCTTGTATTAAACTATTTCCCAGTTTATATATCGATTAAATATTTTAGTTAAATTGTTATACATTTTGCATATGATGTCCGTTTATATTATGTAGTTAGATTATGAGTTGTTTGGTGTGACATAGTAGATCTCATCATTGGTTAAAAGACATAATATATAAATGAGATTCTTAACTGAGACAGTTTTAGACACACTGTCAATTTAAGTTATTATGTGATTCATAAAATTGGTTTGTCTAAACTAATTGAATCATATAAATATGCCGGGGCATATTGAACATGACCATTTAGGACGAATTGTCTTGTACTGATTCAATAGACTATTCGATCCTAGTACTCTATCTCTTAATCCCTAGACTTAAGCAGGCATGAGGATTAGACATAGTGTACTTTGATCTGCCATAGAGTGAGGTCACTTGAGACCAATAGTCACGGTAGGTTGGGTGTGCATGTTTAGTTGCTTGGTGTGCTGTTGCTTGTCGAAAGGAAACCATGTACCGGTGCATCCGGGGTGATGGTGCTCCCGAGATGAGCTCATTATATTTATTATACTAAACTCGGCCAGTGGATTTATATCCGGTATAGTAAAAAGGTCGAGTGGTACTAATCTCGGATTATAAGAAGTTAATTAATTAATTTATTAGTAAATTAATAAATTAATATATCCTTGATGTGGGGATATTAAAAAATAATTAATTTAGTTATTCTGGAAACAATTCTGGTGTAGGATAGTAGTGCCATAATTAATACGTTAGTGATATGATTAATTATGTAGTGGGTTAATTGATAAAGTAGAATTAATTATTTAATTAATTATTCCTAAGGGTTAATTAAGTAATTAACAAAGTAAAATTATTTAATTAATTAATTATGTCTTAAAGTTCAATTAGAATTAGGAAATCCTAGAGATTAGGAAATCTATTTGGATTTGGAAATCGTATTATATTTGGAACCTAATTGTTGGATTTGGAAACTAATTAATAATCCTAAACCCATTAGGAAGGCCAATCCTAAACTAACTTGGGTCTCTCTTGTAACTCTGTAAATAGACAAGAGATTAGTAATTCAAATACACAATTCATAAGTTTTCAAGACAAGAAAACTAGAGAGAAATTAAATCTTTCTTTCTCAAAGTCGATTTTTCTTTCTCCAGGTGGCGGCTCTAGTTCCGAGGTAGCAGTGGTGGTTAGTGATGATTCCCAGTGGCAGCGCGTGGACTAGAGCAGGGTGGCACGTGTGGATCGTTGTCAGCACATGAACATCACGCGTGTGTGGCAGCGTTCGGTTGGACTTCATCAGCGACTTCTTGCTGGTTTTTTCGACGAGTTTGTGGTTGTTTTGCTGATAGTTGGTTCGTTGCTCACACAACGTATGAGCTAGTCTTGAGTCATACAAGCAATCACCTAAGTACACGCTTCAAGAGGTAATTCTTAAACTTCCACTTTTATTAGGAATTTATTGTGGCGTGACAAATCGAATAAGTAGAAGCTAAGATCCTGCGCAATAATATTTCAAGCAAGGGTTAAAATAGTAATTGCGCTAGAGTTTAGGCCTGGTCAAGAGTTCCAATTTTAGAATGTGTAGCACAAAAGTGAATTTTTTACAGGGCCCGGGCAGATAATCTTTCAATAGCTTGAGAAAAATTCTTTCTCTCTCTAGTTTTCTCTCCCTAGTTTCTTGAATTATGAAACTATGAATCTATGAATTGTGTTGTTGTTATTGCTAATCCCTTGTCTATTTATAGAGTTACAAAGGAGACTTTAAGTGGACTTGAGTTAAGCCTTTGTTGTTGGGCTTTGGATTTACTAATTTCCTAATCTCAATTAGTTACCAAATCCAATTAGTTACTAAATCTAATTAGTTACTAAATCTAATTAGATTTCCTTATCCAATTAGATTTCTAATTTCTTGGATTTTCTAATTCTAATTGAACTTTAAGACGTAATTAATTAATTAATTTCACTTTGTTAATTTACTAATTGACCCTTAGGATTAATTAATTAATAATTAATTCCAGTTTATCAATTAACACAACACATAATTAATCGTACCACTAACGGATTAATTATGGAATCACTACTCAAATAGAAATTGCTACTAGTACCACTAATTAATTAATTCTTTATTCCCCCTACGTCAATGATATAGTACTCGTCAATTTATTAATTTACTGATAAATTAATTCATCGACTTCTTATTATCCTAGACTAGTTCCACTTGACTTTATTACTATACCGGACATAAAGTCCACTGGCCAGATTTAGTATAATAAACCTTTCAAGTTCATCTCGAGAGCACCATCATCCCGGACGCACCTGTTCGTGGGTTCATTCGACTCGCAACGACACACCAAACAACTAAACATGCGCAACTAACCTACCGGGACTATAGGCCTTAAGCGACCACATTCTTTGGTAAATCAAACTTAGCAATGCACATTCTCGTATCAGAATTAAGAGATAGAATACAAGGTTTGAATTAACTACTAATGAACAGCACAAATTAATTCGATCCTAGACGGTCATGCTCAATATGCATCGGGTATATCTATAAGATTCAATTAGTCTAGATAAACTAATCTCAGAATCACATAATGTCTTAAATCGCCAGTATGTCCAAACTGTCTTTGCCGCGAGCCTAGTTTATATATCAAGATTTTTACCAATGATGAGATCTACTGTGCTACACCTGGCACCTCATCATCTAGTCACACAATATAATTGGACTATATATTTAAAACACAAAGTATTTAACTAAAACATATAACTCGATATAAATGGGAAATAGTTTTTCATACAAGCTCAGCTTTTCAGTATTCAAAACTAACAATCTCTGACTAATACTCAAAGCTGTGCTTTAAAGTAATACAAACTGGCAAATCTGAAATGTTGGGTTCGAATACTAAAGCTTTGCTAGTATTAACCTACTTTCCAGTTTATATATCGATTTAATGTTTTAGTTAAACTGTTTATACATTTTACGTACGTTGTCTATTTATATTATGTAGTTAGATGATGAGGTATTTGGTGTGATACAATAGATCTCATCATTGGTTAAAAGATATAAATGAGGTTCGTAACTGAGACAGTTTTTGACACACTTTCTGTTTAGGTTATTATGTGATTCTGAAATATAATTATACAAATATAATTATTTCACTCATTTTTTTGATTGACATTATACAATATAATTATTTATACAAATGAAATATTAATTATTTACAAAAAAAAATTTGGTTGCAATCCAGTACAAAATAAAAGAGCATTTTACATACATTCATGTGAATTGGAAGAAAAATTCATACACATCAACTATCCAAAAAACAAATACAAACAAATTCTTAAGTTAAAAAACATTCGTTACATCATTCAGTTGATCTGATGTCAAGTATTCGCTGATCTGATGTCTATATAATCCTGATCTGATATCCCTTGTTAAGTATGTTTTAATTCTATTGTATGATTTCTTTTATATTTTTGATCTGATATCTACAGTCTGTTGATCTGATGTAAAGTATTCGCTGATCTGATGTCTATATAATCCTGATCTGATCTCCCTTGTTAAGTATGTTTTAATTCTATTGTACGATTTATTTTATATTCTTGATCTGATATCTATAGTCTGTTGATCTGATGTCAAGTATTCGCTGATCTGATGTCTATATAATCCTGATCTGATCTCCCTTGTTAAGTATGTTTTAGTTCTACTGTATGATTTCTTTTATATTCTTGATCTGATATCTATAGTCTGTTGATCTGATGTCAAGTATTCGCTGATCTGATGTCTATATAATCCTGATCTGATTTCCCTTGTTAAGTATGTTTTAGTTCTACTGTATGATTTCTTTTATATTCTTGATCTGATATCTATAGTCTGTTGATCTGATGTCAAGTATTCGCTAATCTGATGTTTATATAATCCTGATCTGATCTCCCTTGTTAAGTATGTTTTAATTCTGTTGTACGATTTCTTTTATATTCTTGATCTGATATCTATAGTCTGTTGATCTGATGTCAAGTATTCGCTGATCTGATGTCTATATAATCCTGATCTGATCTCCCTTGTTAAGTATGTTTTAGTTCTACTGTATGATTTCTTTTATATTCTTGATCTGATATCTATAGTCTGTTGATCTGATGTCAAGTATTCGCTGATCTGATGTCTATATAATCCTGATCTAATCTCCCTTGTTAAGTATGTTTTAATTCTATTGTATGATTTCTTTTATATTCTTGATCTGATATCTATAGTCTGTTGATCTGATGTCAAGTATTCGCTGATCTGATGTCTATATAATCCTGATCTGATCTCCCTTGTTAAGTATGTTTTAGTTCTACTGTATGATTTCTTTTATATTCTTGATCTGATATCTATAGTCTGTTGATCTGATGTCAAATATTTGCTGATCTGATGTCTATATAATCCTGATCTGATCTCCCTTGTTAAGTATGTTTTAGTTCTACTGTATGATTTCTTTTATATTCTTGATCTGATATCTATAATCTGTTGATCTGATGTCAAATATTCGCTGATCTGATGTCTATATAATCCTGATCTGATCTCCCTTGTTAAGTATGTTTTAGTTCTACTGTATGATTTCTTTTATATTCTTGATCTGATATCTATAGTCTGTTGATCTGATGTCAAGTATTCGCTGATCTGATGTCTATATAATCCTGATCTGATCTCCCTTGTTAAGTATGTTTTAATTCTATTGTATGATTTCTTTTATATTTTTGATCTGATATCTATAATTTGTTGATCTGATATCTACTGTATTATTATTTTTTTTAAAAAATTTCGTTCATAATATGTATCATAATATCTACATTTATTTAATTATAAATCAAATAAAATGATAATTTAAAAATATTTTTTTATAAAATTCAAAAACATTAAAAAAAATACTGAATTGTTTAGAAAAAAAGGACGGAAAAAAGTCTCAAAGAGGAAGGCAAAAAAAAAAAAAAAAAATTAGCCAAAAATAACAAAAGAAAGGAAGACACTGTAGCGCGTTACTATAGCGTGCACTGTAGCGCGTTACTGGATGGAAATTGGAAAGCAAAATAAATGAGAATGACATAAATGCCCTCAAAAAAAGGCTCCGTTAAGAGGGTTAACGGCCAATATGGACGGAGTGACATTTTTTGAAAATAAAATGAAAGTATGATGACCTTAAAAATAGTTTTGAAAGTATGATAACCAAAACTGGAAACTGACCATAGTATGATGACCAATTTTGGAATTTACTCTTTAATAATTTTTAGTGGGGAAAATATAAAAATTTTAAAATATTTCTATATAATAGTACTACTTAAAAAAGGTTGAGGTGTGACCCCACCTCATATTAACATAGCTCCGCCCCTGATGTAAACTATGATTTTATATCAGTTACAAAATGATTTTATATATGAAAAATCTTCATGAATTTTTTTATCGTAAATGTTTCCTTAGGGATTTATATGATTCACAACATGATTTATGTAAGGTAAAACACGAGTTTATTAGTAACAACAGGAGTTTAAATACAAATTAATTTTATTATTTTTTAATTGTAAGAGTTTTCGTAAGGTTTTTATAATTTAAAACATGAGTTTATATCATGTACAAAAATGTTTCATGAATTTTTTTTATGTAACCTTTTTCTTTTACAACATATTAAAAATATATTTTTATATCGTCAGAGTTTTATCTAGTTCAACATGTGGTAAGATCAAATTAAAAAAGTTATATTATTTTATACTAAAAATATACACGAGAATAAAAAATATATTTTAAACATTATAAATAAAGACGAGTATATAAATTAACAATGAAGCAAAGACAAGTATATAATTTGACAACTAAGCAAAGACGAGCATATAAATTCACAATCACCAATTGGAACATATAAATTCACAATCACCAATTGGAAATTTAAACCGTTTATCTAGAGTGATGGGTGTACTTTGCTTGTTTTAAGCGTAGTAAAATGAATGGTGTATAAATTGGAAAGTAAAAATGGAATCTTATTAATAAAAATAATAAAACATATTTGTTCAATTGTAGTGCAGTATTAGTGCGGGGAGAGTGCAATATATAGGCAACGCTAGTGTAATGCCAGGGCAATAAATGAATTTTTTTTTTCAAAATCCAAGGAAAAAAAATTCTTATTTACATATGAATTTAATAGGTTTGGAGACATACATTTTATTGATTTTTAATAAATTTATTAAAATTCATCAAAATTTTCTGCTGAGAAAGTGAAAAGTAAATTAATTTATTATAAAAATTAATAAAATTTATGAAGTGATAATACTTTTACTTCAATTTTTCAAATTAGGCTATCTAAAATATCTTATTCAAAGACATTTGATAATCGACCCATCAACTTAAGTATTTAAAATTATTTTCGTGCAATTTATGTGCAAATTATTAATTTGTAATAAGAATTTATTTGCCAATTTTTTGCAACTTCTGTGCAAATTATTCATTTGCAATAAAATTTTATTTGTGCCACTTCTATGCAAATTATTAATTTGCATTAAAATTTTATTTTTGTCATTTCTGTGCATTCTTGTTTTACAAAGGTGATGGACATAATTGTAATTTTTCCAAGTGTTGATATGATAAATGGTGCACTCTTCTCTACCTTTCTATATAAAAGGGGTAGACAGATCTTTCTGTCATCAATTAACTCCATGCCACTTTAATTCAATAGTATTTCCTCTAAGAATCCCAGTTTTGAAACTTTCAAAAAGGCAGCTCAGAAAATGACAGTTGGTGGTGGCTTCCAATCTCTCTATTGTCCCTTGTGCTTTGTCTCTTTGTAGCCTCTGGCCATGGTGTTACCTTCAGTTCCCTCGAGAATAAGAGAACTCTTATTTTCACAGCTTCCCCTACACAAGGACAAGTTCTGAAAAGTGGAGAAGACAAAATCACAGTGACATGGTCATTGAACAACACATTCTCAACAGGGACAGATTCAACTGACAAGACAGTTAAGGTCAGGCTCTACTATGCTCCAATCAGCCAAGTGGACAGGGCATGGAAAAAAAATAGTGAACAATTTGGAGAAGGACAATAGTTTCGAATTGAAGATTGTTACGAAGCCATACAGCCCTTCTAACAACTCATTCACATGGACTGTTGAGAGAAGTACTGCCACTGCTACGTATTTTGTGAGAGCCAATGTAGTTGATTCTTTTGATGAAGAGGTGGGCTATATGGCCAAACCACAAGTGACGATAAAAAAACCAACTTGTTTGAGGTTCAGGCTATTTCTAACAACAATGTGTTGCTGGATATCGCCTCCATCTGTTTTCCTGCATTCTCTGTGGTATCTTGTTAGGGTTCTTTTTCATGAAGAAGAGAAAGGCCAAAGCATCCAAGCAAAAGTTGAGAGCTTGGGAAGATATTCTAGATTTATGCTTTTTTTTTACAACTTCATATGTCACCCTTTAATTACTTTTATAACTGAATAATGGTATGTAATATGTACCTGAACTGATAAGGTTCTTGTCTCGGTAGGAAAGTGTCATTCATTTTTTTGGCAAGTGGAAAAAGTAGAGAAAGGAAATAGCAAGAAACATGTAATGAGACAGAGAGGCCAAGATTCTTGTATGGGTTTTAATGTTGTTTCGTTTCACAATTATGATGCTCTCGTTGCTTGGAAAAAAAAAAAAAAAAATACCAGTCTTGTGTGCGCAAATAACAAGAACTGGTTATACTCATAACTTTAATAAGGATTTTATCTTACTAAAAAAATTAAATATATTGTGTGTTTCATATAAAAATAGTGTTGATTTCAAAGGAGATATTAGACATAAAAGAGATAGTGTGTAGACCAATAAAGTCGTATTTTCGCTAGTTTTGAATACTGAAAAGCTATTGCTGGTATAAAAAACTAATACCCAATTGACATATCGTTTTGTTTCAGTATTAAATTTGTTCCTTTATATCATATATCTAGATAACGAGGTGTAGAAAAGCACAGTAGATCTCGTTATTGGTTAAAGTAATGATATATGAACAGGTGATCGTAACTGAGATAGTATGAACATACTATCGGTTTAGGTTATTGTGTGATTTGGAAATTATTTTGTCTAGACTAATTAAATCATACGGATGTGCCCGAGGCATATTGAGCATGACTTGTTCGGGATTGAATTAACTTGTACTGATCGGCGTAGTTAATTCACACCTAGTATTCTACTCTCTTAATCCCTAGATTGGAGCGGGCATGAGAGTTAGATATCGTATGCATTGATTTGCCAAAGGATGCGGTCAATTGAGGCCTAAATCTTGGTAAGTTGGGTATACGGTGTTTAGCATCTTTGTGTGTTGTTGCTAGTCGAATGAATCCATGTACCGATTTGTCGGGTTGATGGTGCTCCCGAGATGAGGTCGAAAGGTTTATTATCCTAAATCTGGCCAGTGGACTTTATGTCCGGTATAATAAGAAAATCAAATGGTACTAATCTTGGATACTAAGAAGTTGATGAATTAATTTGTGAGTAAATTTATGGATCGACAAGCACTAGATCTTTGATGTAGGGAGATAGAAGAATAATAAAGTGAGTGCGAAGTAAATTCGTTTTTGAGCGGTAATTCCATAATTGGTTCGTTAGTTGTACTACCAATTATACGTTTGACTAAGCGACAAAGTGAATTAACTAATCCTAAAGATTTAATTAATATTTAATTAACTAAGTGTGTTATACGAAATAATCCTAAGGCTTGATTAGATTTAATTAACGAAGTGGGTTAAGAAATTAATTTGAAATGTTCGATTGGAGTTGATTAGTTTAGGGAAGACTAAGAGGTCAACAAAAGTCAAACACTAAGGCCCAACTCAAAAGCCCACTAGGTCTCCTTAGGAGCTCCCTATAAATAGCTAATGTTAGGCACTTAAAGACATTAAGAAACTTGTAGGCAAAGTTGCCTTGAGAGAAAAGGAGAACCCTAGAGAGAGAACTTCATCTTCTCTGTTGGGTTCTTTCTTGAAGTTGGGTTTTTATCCTTCGAATCAGAAAAACTCAGCCCGATCCTTGTCCTTGTTTTTATCTTGCCACCGGTACCATTTCTCCGCCGCCTGAACTCGATTTTGGCACTGTCCGTATTTTCTAGAAACTGGCGATCAGCGTCGTTTCAAATTCCAGGCTATTTGATTAGGCCAGTTGTGTTGATCTCGATCTCTTGATTGGTGATCCGCTATTTGGCTGTCTAGTTCGTAGTTGGAATCCGCTCGAACGCCTGAGGTCCGACGAGTTGGCGATAAGTTGTGGTGTGAGCTTCGGGCAAGGATCTATTCAGGCAGATTGAGTTTTTTCGAAGTGGGTTTCTTTTTGATTTCTTTGTTTGTGCTATTAGCTACTCCGTAGTTGATTGCCCACCCGATCTCAGAATTGTAGGAGTTATTCTTTGGACTTTTGGTGGTATTCGCTGTTTCTCCGCTTTGGGTTTTCTTATTGCGAGGGACACGCTTCAAAGGTATAATCTTTAAGATTTTCTCTTTAATTAAAGATTTGTTTTTCGCGTGTCATTTTAATAAATCGAATACGTATAAAACAAGCTCCGTTGAGGGGAAATGATTTTAAGCCTGAGTCAAATCGAAAGTCTTTAATTCTAGAATTCATAGCACAAAAGTGAGATTTTTGGTTTCGCCCGGGCTAGATCTGTTTCTTTCAAATTGGTATCGGAGCGAGTGTTTTGGCTTTATACTTGTTTGATTTATTACACGGCTTTGTTTTGGCTATGTTATTTTATTAATAGGTGGTTATTGTTCCCGGCTATTATGGTTTTTATTTTCATTCATAAATCCTGGGATATGTCCGGGCTCGTTTTTAATTTTGAATAAAAATGTCTGTAATAGTAATAACCATGAGCTGGAAGCCGTGTAGGATTAGTAGGATTTAATCTAATGTTGTCGTCTTTAAATTCATAGAGCCTTTGTATATAGGAATTTATGTATTATGACAAAGACATTATTTTAGGTAACTCATATTCGTTGGTTTTGGTTTATTGTAATTTTGGGTGATTCCTATTTACATAATAGTTGGGAAATGTTTAATTACGTATTTCCCGTTTTGTGTCCTTATCGTTGCTTGTGTGTTGTCATTTTATATTTTTTTTGTATGATCGAAAACAAACAGTTTTTAATACATGCAATGAACTAAGGTAGATTATTCGCATTTTAAAACTCCAACAGTTTTATGGGTGCGAATATCCATAGTTAAGATATTGCATGTTAAAATGTAAAAGTCCTCAAATTTTATAATCTAAATGGGAGCGGGTTGGTATATATCTCCATGGCCTCCATTACGAATTCATATGTGATGTGGATAGACCTACGCGCTGGCCAAGGGCCTTCTTCCCTAAGGATAAGTCTTCAATTCACGAGATCACTAGATTGAATTTCTAAAGCGATGACTATAGTGAGTTTAATTGGAAAAAGTTGTGACACCCTCGCTAATGAGGCGCATTAGTATCCTAAGTATCAAACTTAGAAGTGACGTAATGGCATACAGTTAGTGTACTATTTGTAGTATTCCTCCTAAGAGGTCACGCTACTTCTGTGTACGGCTCAAATCATCAACTATCAATTTCACTGATCATAAGATCGTTGGTCAGATAGTAAGGTTAATGAACATATGCTCTTCTCGAATGAATGTGGGTTGGCGCAAACGTTCACCTAAAGTGACCTGCATTAATCTCGGTGTGAGAGATGTCGGTGGGAAATTATATTTTTTTGGAGATATCAATATTTTCGAAAAAGAATACTAAAACTTCATTGTTTATTTTTTTAGTTTGTCAATATGTCGTTTAATCCACTTGCTGTCATTCTAAATAAAAATAAACTCACCGATCCTAATTACATTGATTGGAAGCGTAACCTAGACATTGTACTTACCGCTGAGGTTTACAAGTACGTGCTCGTTGAAGAGTGCCCCCCAGTGCCCACTAATGATCCCACTCCTGAGGAGAGAGAGGCTCACTCTAGGTGGAAGAAAGCTGATGAGATGACCAGGTGCTACATCTTGGCTTCTATGTCGAGTGTACTGCAGCACCGGCATCAGTTGATGACCTCAGCCTATGAAATGATGCTTAACCTCTGGGAGATGTTCGGACATCGGAGCACGGCAGCCAAGCAGTCAGCTATGAGGAAACTCATGAATGCTAGGATGGCTGAGGGTACTTCATTGAGGGATCACATGCTAGAAATAATCAGCTACATCAATGAGATTGAGATTTTGGGAGGTGACATCGACGGGGAGACCCAGGTTGATATCATTCTCTATAGCTTGCCTCCCAGTTTTGAGCAATTTTGTTTGAACTATAATATGGGTCAACTCTCATATTCACTTCCCGAGCTCATGACTGCATTGGTGTCTATTGAAGGCCTATTCTTTGAGAAGAAATAAGCTTTGGCTACAGTTGGACCTTCAGATTCCTCTGCTGGGCCCAAAGCCAGGAAGCAAAAGAGGAAGAAGGTCCAGAAGGCATGAGCTGGTCATGGACCCAAGAGAGGTGTTGCCAAGAAGCACAAGTCAAAAAACAAGTGTTTCAGATGTGGCAAAGCAGGACACTGGAAGAAGAACTGCCCAAAGCTTAGAGGTATCAGCAATTTTAACTTTGTTACTGAGACATGTTTAGCGGCGATTCCCATAGATACTTGGTGTGTGGATTCATGAGCCATTGATAATGTTTGTAATTCTTTGCAGGGGTTCCAAGTAACCCAAATGCTTAGAGATGGTGAGTTACATGTCTACCTGGAGGATACTACTAGAGTATCAGTTGCTGCAATGGGAGTTGTTAAGCTTGTCTTTTCAGATTCTGTTTTAATTTTGAGACATTGTCTTTATGTACCCACCTTTGGAAAAAACTTGCTTTCGGTTTCTAAACTGATTTTGGATGGTTATAAGTTTGTCTTTTGTGATAATTATGTTATTATTAGAAAGAACAAGAAACTTATATATTCTGGTGTATTGGTTGATAATTTGTTTCTAATTTAGACTAACTCTTCAGTAGTGTAAAACACAGAGATTAATGACACATCATCGAATCATAATAAAAGAAAGAAGTCTTCCCCTTTGAACCAAACTTATCTTTGGCACGTAAGAATAGGTCATATCAACCTTAGTAGGATTCAGATGTTGGTCAATGATGGGTCTTTGGGCTCATTGGAGATTGACAGTTATCCAACCTGTGAGTCCTGTTTGGAGGGTAAAATGATCAAGAGGCCTTTTAAGGCAAACGGGTATAGGGCCAAAAAGGTTTTAGAGTTGGTTCATTCTGACTTGTGTGGACCTATGTCAATTCGGGCTAAAGGAGGTTATGAGTATTTCGTGACATTCACAGATGACTACTCTAGATATGGATACATTTACCTGATACACTACAAGTCTGAATGCTTTGGCGAATTCAAAGAGTTCAAGGCAAAAGTGGAGAAGTATCTAGGTAAGAGTATCAAGACCCTGCGATCTGATCGTGGTGGTGAATACCTCTCTAGTGAATTTAGGACCTATTTGTCAAATAAGGGTATTCAGTCCTAGTTGTCTGCACCTAGCACACCCCAGCAGAATGGTGTAGCACAGAGGAGGAACAGGACTCTTAGATATGGTTAGATCAATTATGAGTTATAGTGAGTTGCCCAACTCATTTTGGGGATATGCCTTAGAGACAGCGTATTATATTTTTAATCTCATATCATCTAAATATGTGCCTAGAACACCTCTACAATTGTGGACTAGGCGAAAGCCTAGTCTAATACATTTCAGGATCAGGGTTGACCAGCATATGTGCTTGAGGCAGATGCAGGTAAGTTAGATGCGATATGAAAGGTTATGCTATTTGTAGGCTATGCAAAAGGAACGAGAGCTGGTCTATTTTATAATCCTCAGGATCAGAAGGTGGTGGTCAACACCAATGCCAGATTTCTAGAGGAGGATTATATTTTAGATCACAAGCCCAACAGCAAAGTCATATTAGAAGAGCTTAGGGGTCAGTCGAGTATTCCAGGTGCACAAGTACATGATGACACACTACAGAGTACCGCACGCACTATTACAGATGATGCACCTACACAAGCTGCGCTTCGTCGTAGTGGAAGGGTTGTCAGACAACCTGAGAGGTACATGGGTTTAGGTGAGTCTTTGGACTTTGTCCCTGGCGATCATGAACCAAGCCCAATTAGCTACAATGAGGCTCTGCAAGATAAAGATGAAAATTTTTGGTAGAGAGCGATGATTGATGAGTTGGGTTCTATGGACTCAAATCAAGTCTGGGAGCTGATAGACCGTCCTAATGGGTGCAAATGGGTCTACAAGAGAAAAAGAGAATCCGTTGGGAGGGTTGAGACATTCAAGGCTAGGTTTGTGGCAAAAGGGTATACTCGAAAAAGGTTATCAATTATGAGGAGACATTTTTTCCAGTAGCTATGTTTAAGTCGATCCAGATTCTCTTGGCCATAGCTACTCATATAGATTATGAGATTTGGCATATGGCCATCAAGACAACTTTCCTTAATGGAAGTCTTGAGGAGACCATCTTTATGCAACAACTAGAGGGTTTCATTGTTCAGGGCCAAGACCACAAGGTATGCAAGCTCAAGAGGTCCATCTAGGGACTTAAGCAAGCATCCAGATCTTGGAAAATTCATTTTGACGAGATTATCCAGTCCTATAGATTCACTCAGTGTCCGGATGAGCAGTGTGTATACTGCAGGCGTGATGGTGATTTGGTGCTATTCCTCGTACTTTTCGTAGAAGACATCCTTTTTATTAGCAACAGTAAGAAGGTGTTGTCAGATGTAAAGACATGGTTGTCCCATCAGTTTGATATGAAGGATTTGGGAGAGGCTGAACATATCTTTGGGATCAAGATTATTTGAGATCGAAGGAGACGTTCTCTGACATTCTCTCATGCTTCATACATAGACACAATTTTGGCCCGTTTTAACGTGTAGAACTCTAAGAAGGGTTCGCTACCTTTCAGGCATGGAGTGCATTTATCAAATGAGCAGTTTCCCAAGACTGCCGAGAAGATAGATGCCATGAAGGCAGTACCTTATGCATCTGTAGTGGGTAGTCTCATGTATGCCTTCTTATGCACTAGGCCTGATATTTTCTTTACCGTTGGTATGGTTAGCAAATATCAGAGTAACCTGGGAAGGCTCATTGGGAGGCAGTCAAATGCATTCTCAAGTACTTGCACATGATGAGAGATCACGTCTTGATTTATTGAGCACAGAAGCTAGTTCCATTGAGTTACACAGATTCAGACTTTCAAGGTGATATGGAAAAGAGTAAGTCTACCTCTAGGTTTGTGTTTACTCTAGGAGGTGGAGCCATAGTATAGAGGAGTGTCAAGCAGAAATGCGTGGCAGACTCCACCATGGAGGCTGAGTACGTTGCCGCTGAAAGAAACTGTATGGCTTAAGAACTTCCTGGTGAACTTAGATGTGGTCCCTGAGTTGCCGAGGTCTATCACAGTCTATTGTGATAACAATGGTGCAGTTGATAACTCAAGGGAACCACTAGCCCACAAAGGGAGTAAACACATAGAGCGCAAGTACCATCTAATACGAGAGATCGTAAAGTGGGGAGACGTGACCTGGCCAAGAGGCATTGATCCCAAAGAACTTTGAGAGCCATGTGGAGGGCATAGGAGTCAGATTATTAAGAGAGCCATGTGAGTGAGCTAAAGAGTGTCTTGTAGCTTTCATTATGACAGCAATGTAATAAGTGGATTGAACATTGTTTTTATACTTCAGAGTATAGCTTCGAGTATTAGTGGGAGATTGTTAGTTTTGAATACTGAAAAGTTATTACTTGTATCAAAAACTAATACCCAGTTGACATATCGTTTTGTTTCGGTATTAAATTTGTGTGTTGAAAAGCACATTAGATCTCGTTATTGGTTAAAGTAATGATATATAAACAGATGATCGTAACTTAGACAGTTTGAACATACTATCGATTTAGGTTATCGTATGATTTGGAAATTAGGTTGTCCAGACTAATTAAATTATACAAATGTCCCAAGGTATATTGAGCGTGACCTGTTCGGGATTGAATTAACTTTTACTAATCATCGTAGTTAATTCGAACCTAATAGTCTAATCTCTTAATCACTAGATTGGAGCGGGTATGAGAGTTAGAGATTAGATTTGCCAAAGGGTGCGGTCAATTAAGGTCTAAATCTTGGTAAGTTGGGTATGCGGTGTTTGTCTTCTTTATGTGCTGTTGCTAATCGAAGGAATCCATGTATCGTTTCGCCGGGTTGATGGAGCTCCCGAGATGAGCTCGAAAGGTTTATTATACTAAATCTGGCCAGTGGACTTTATGTCCAGTATAATAAGAAAATCGAGTGGTACTAATCTCAGATACCAAGAAGTCAATGAATTAATTTGTCCGTAAATTTATGAATCGACGAGCACTAGATCTTTGATGTGGGTAGATACAACAATAATAAAGTGAGCGCGAAGTAAATTCATTTTTGAGCAGTAGTTATATAATTGGTCCGTTAGTGGTACGAGCAATTATGCGTTTGACTAATCGACAAAGTGAATTAATTAATTCTAAAGGTTTAATTAATATTTAATTAGCCAAGTGGGTTATATGAAATAATCCTAAGGGCCCGGTTAGATTTAATCAATGAAGTGAGTTAAGAAATTAATTCGAAATGTTCGATTGGAGTTGATTAGTCTAGGGAAGACTAAGAGGTCAACGAAGGTCAACGAAAGTCAAACACTAGCGCTCAACTCAAAAGCCCACTAGGTCTCCTTAGAAGCTCCCTATAAATAGCTAATGTTAGGCACTTAAAGACATTAAGAAACTTGTAGGCTAAGTTGCCTAGAGAGAGAAAGAGAAGCCTAGAGAGAGAACCTTATCTTTTTCGTTGGGTTCTTTCTCGAAGTCGATTTTTGATCCTTCCACTTCAAAAAACTCAGCTTGATCCTTGTCCTTGTTTTGATCTCGCCGCCTTTACCATTTCTCCGCCACCAGAACTCGATTTCGACGCTGTTCGCATTTTTCAGAAACCGGCGATCGGCGCCATTTTGAATTCCATGCTACTTGATTCGGCCAGCTATGTTGATCTCGACATCATGATTGATGATTCGCAGTTTGGCTGTCTAAATCATAGTCAGAATCCACTTGAACGCCTGAGGTCCTGCGAGTTGGCGGCAGGTGGTGGTGTGAGCTTCGGGCAAGGATCTGTTCAGGCAGATTGAGTTTTTTCAAAGTGGGTTTCTTTTGGATTTCTTTGTTTGTGCTATTAGCCACTTCATAGTTGATTGCCCACCCAATCTTGGAGTTGTAGGAGTCATTCTTCAGAATTTTGGTGGTATTCGCTATTTCCCGGCTTTGGGTTTTCTTATTGCGAGGGACATGGTTCAAATGTATAATCTTTAAGATTTTTGCTTTAATTCAAAATTTAATTTTTTCCATCGTTTTAATAAATCAAAGACTTATAAGTCTGGATCCGTTCATGGAAGATGATTTTAAGTCTGACCGAATCCAAAGTCTCCGATTTTGGAATGCATAGCACGAAAGTGAGATTTTCGATTTAGCCCGGGTTTGTTCTGTTTCCTTCACATGGAAGTAATCTTTCATCCCCGAGTTGATAGGGGTGATTATCAAATGTCTTTGAAGAAAATGTTTTAGATAGTCGGATAATTCAACAAAATCTTGGTCTAAATAAATATAGATAATTTTGGTAATTTTATTTTATGTTTTTTTAGATGGGGGTGATTATCAAATGTCTTTGAAGAAGATGTTTTAGATAGTCGGATAATTCAACAAAATCTTGGTCTAAATAAATATAGATAATTTAGGTAATTTTATTATATATATTTTTTTTGGCTAAAATTGAAGGAAACATATCTATCCCGGGCTAAATCGAAAATCTCACTTTCGTGCTATTCATTCCATAATCGTAGACTTTCAATTCGGCTCAGGCTCAAATTCATTTCCCCTGAATGGATCTAAGCTTATACTAGTTCAATTTATTAAATCAACACGCTAAAAATTAAATCTTTAATTTAAAGCGGAAGTCTTAAAGATTATACCTTTGAAGTATGTCCCTAGCAATAAGAAAACCAAAGCTGAAAATCCTACTGTTTACCGCCTAGGACCAATCATGAGAGAATCCCGATAACAACTCCGTCTCTACATCAAAATCGCATGGCCGACTATCCAAAAGGTAGCTATGACAATAAGGAAGAGATCCATATAAGACCTACTTCGAAACACTCGTCAGATTCTCAGCAGATCGTTGCCGGAACATTATTGCGCTTATTTACCGTTTGGCTGCGAAATCCACTCGAAATCCCAAGGATAACTCCAAACAACCTCGAAATTGGATGGGCAAGTGTCTACGAGGTGTTAAATACACTAGCGAAGAAATCCAAAGAAACCCACTTCAAGAAACTCACAGATCTGAAAAACAGATCTAGCCTGAGAAACTGATTCTAATCTGAAACCCACACCGCCTCAATAAAACTTTGTGGGTAAGCTATTTGCTTGTAGATCTAGACTTTGGCGAACCAAAATGAGGCAAAGGATCAACGCAGCAAATAAACAAAGCCCACTATGAAAATGCACCAAAACGGCGATGAAAAATCCAAAAAATGCAGGCGGCGATAACTTCCAAGAAAAAGAGCGGCGAACGGACTTCTCGAGCGGCGTTTGAACTTCCAGGCGGTGGTCTTGGGCTTCTAGAATCATGGGCTAAGTTTCTTGAACAAGAAAGATTGCAAACCGACTTTGAAATAGAATTCTCAATAAGAAAGAAAGAATTCTCTCTCTAGGCTTGTATTTCTCACTCCAAGGCATTTGCCTACAAGGTTTCTAATGTCTTTAAATCTGCCTAACATTAGCTATTTATAGGGAGCTCCTTGGGAGACCTAGTGGACTTTTGAGTTGGGTCTTAGTGTTTGACTTTCGTTGACCCCTTAGTCTTCCCTAGACTAGTCAACTCCAATCGAGCCTTTCGAATTAATTTTTTAACCCACTTTGTTAATTTAATTTAATCGAACCCTTAGAATTAATTAATTCAATATGAATTAATTTTTTTAATCCACTTAGTTAATTAAATATTAATTAAATATTTAGGATTAATTAATTCACTTTGTCAATTAGTCAAACGCATAATTAGTCGTACCACCAACGAACAAATTATGGAACTACCGCTCCAAAATGACTTTACATCGCGCTCACTCTATTATTCTTCTATCTCCCCACATCAAAGATATAGTGCTCGTCGGTTCATCAATTTACTGACAAATTAATTCATCGACTTCTTGGTATCCGAGAGTAGTACCACTCGACTTTCTTATTATACCGGACATAAAGTCTACTGGCCAGGTTTAGTATAATAAACCTTACGAGCTCATCTCGGGAGCACCATCAACCCGGCGAACCAGTACATGGATTCCTCCGACTAGCAACGACTCATAAGAAGCTAAACACCGCATAACTAACTTACCGAGATTTAGGCCTCAATTGACCACACCCTTTGGCAAATCAAAGCATACGATATCTAACTCTCATGCCCGTCCCAATCTCGGGATTAAGAGATTAGAATACTAGGACCGAATTAACTACGCCGATCAGTACAAGTTAATTTTATCCAAACTGATCGTGCTCAATGTGCCCCAGGCATATCCGTATAATTTAATTAGTCTAGATAAACTAATTTCCAAATCACAGGATAACCAATACCGATAGTATGTTCAGACTATCTCAGTTACGAGCATTCTTTTTATATATCAATACTTTAACCAATAACGAGATATACTGTGTCTTTCCACACCTTGTTATCTAGTTATATGATACAATGGAACAAATTTAATACTAAAACAAAATGATATATCAACTGTGGATATTATTTTGTCATACAAGCAATAGCTTTCAGTATTCAAAACTAACAATCTCCACTAATACTCAAAGCTATGCTCCGAAGTATAAAAACTGGTTTAATACACTTATTCCTATGTCACACCAAAAGCTAGAGAACTATCAAGGTTCAGCTAAGTATCAAACTCCCATGCCCTTCACGTGGTTCTCAAAGACTTATGCAGTCAATGCTTTTGTGAATAGATCTGCAAGGTTGTTAACTGAGACTATCTTCACCCACGTCTCTTCTCTTTACGATTTATCGTATTGGGTGGTACTTGTGCTTTATGTGTTTACTCGCCTTGTGGATTTGTGGTTCCTTCAAGTTTTCCACTGCACTATTGTCATCACAGTAAACTGTGATAAACTTGGGGAACTCAGAAATCACATATAAATCCACTAAGAAGTTCCCGAACCATAGTGCTTCCTTCGCTGCCTCTGAAGCAACGAATTCAGCCTCAATGGTGAGTCTGCCTTGCATTTCTACTTGACACTCCGCCATACTATGGCTCCACTCCCAGAGTAAACATAAACCCAGAGGTAGACATTCTTTTTGTCCATGTCACTTTGGAAACCCTAATCTGTGTAACCCCTAGCTCTTGCGGTTGATATACCAAAACTTGGTTCTTCATTCTGCACAAATACTTGAGCTTTTCCTGGGTTACACTGATATCTGCTAACTATGCTGACGACAAAGCAAATATCAGCCTCGTACACAACACACATACATGAGACTTCCTATTGCAGATGCATAAGGAACTGTCTTCATGGCTTCTATCTACTTAGGAGACTGCTCTTTAGATAGATGCACTCCGTATCTGAAAGGTTGGAAACTTTTCTTGGAGTTCTGCATGTTAAAATGAGTCAGATTCATATCTATCTAGGAATTCTGAGAAAGTGTCTGTGAACACGTCCTACGATCTCGAATAATCTTGATCCCAAGGATATGTCCACCATTTCCCAAATCCTTCATATCAAACTTGCTTGAACGACTATGCCTTTATGTCTAACAATACCTTCCTACTGTTGCCAATAGGAAGAATATCATCTACATAAAGTACAAGAAACATCACTGACTTTCTATCACGCCTGCGGTATACACAATGCTCATTCGGACACTGGGTCTGGTTCGTGAGTGCCCGGGATCAAAATCCAAAGATTTTTCCAAGCCCACATACCTTTCGGGTTGTTTAACAACCGTCCCACTATGATAAAGCACAGCCTGTGTAATCGCATCATCTGTGACAACTCGTGCAGTATTCTGTGATGTATCTACTTGTACTGGTACATTAGAAAATTCTAGACTGTTCCTAAAGTTCTTCTAGCACAATCTTGTTACATGGTTTATGGTTTAGAATATAGTCCGCTTCTAAAATCTAGTGTTGGTATGAACCACCACATTCTGATCTTTAGCACTATAAAATAAGCCAACCTTCGTTCATCTGGGATATCTTACAAACAGCATTACCTTTAATTTTGCATCTAACTTGTCCGCATCTACCTTAAGCATATATGCTTAACAACCCTGGATTCTGAGATATCTAATGCGCCCTGACCATATCTCTACAGGGGTTGAAGGCACGAACTTAGATGGTACAAGATTTAGATTGTAAACCGTTGTTTCTAAGGTATATCCCTAAAACGAATGGAGCAACTCACTGTAACTCATCAAAGATCTAACCATTTCCATAAGAGATCTGTTTCACCGTTCTGCTACACCATTATGCTGGAATGTGCCAGGTGCAGTCAACTGGGATTAAATCCTCATCTCCAATAAGTAGCTCCTAAATTCACCAGATAGTTATTTGCCACTACGATTGAATCATAATGACTTGATACTTTTACAATGATGGTTCTCCACATCTGTCCTATACTCTATGAACTTGCCAAAACATTCAGACTTGTGGTGCATCAAGTAAATGTACCCGTACCTCGAGTAGTAATCTATGAAGATCACAAAATTCTCGAAAACTACCTCTGGCCTGAATTATCATAGGTCCACATAAATCATAATGAACTAACTCTTAAAACATTTTTGACATTTAATATCTACTTGGTCATTTTACCCTCAAAGCATAATTCGTAGGTTGCGTAACTGTCAATATCTAATGAGCCTTAGGGCCTATCATTGACCAACCTTTGAATTCTACTAAGGTTTGTATGACCTAGTCTTATGTGCCAAAAATGAGCTTGGTTCATTTTACACGGTTATTCCCTCTCATTATGATTCAATGATGTGTTATTTATCTCAGTGTCATTGCACTACTGGGAGTTAGTTTTATCAATAAGAGATTGTCCACTAATGAACTGAAATACATAAGTTTCTCGTTCTTTCCAATAACAGAATTATCAAATAAAACGAACTTTTAACTATCCAATAAGAGTTTAGAAACATCAAGTAAATTCTTTCTAAATCTCTGATCATAAAGTCAATCCTTCAAAAAACTATCACAACATTATTTAGAAAATAAGTCTAGCTGCTCCCACTACTTTCGCTGACACTCTAATAGTGTCACCCAAGTAAACTTTCATCTCGCCCTCTCTAAGCATCTGGGTTACTTGGCAAACCCTACAAAGAATTACAAACATGATTAGTGGTTACTGAATCCACACACCAAGTATCTGTGGGAATCACTACTAAACATGTCGCAGTAACTAAGGCAAAATGGTCATACTTTTGAGTTTTAGACAATCTGCCTTCCAATATCCTGCCCTACCATATTTGAAGCACTTGCCTTTCGGCTTCTTCTTCTTGGCAATGTCTAGCTTAAGCACTTAATTAGCAATCTTCAAAGTTATGAGGCAAACCCTGGAGTATCACCTCCTAAAACCTCAATCTCATTGACGTTACTAATCATTTCAAATACGTGATCTCTCACAAGTGTGCCCTTAGTCATATTAGTCATTTGGCGTTTGTGGGCATACCTCAGTGAGCACGAATTTGTATTGCTCAGTCGTTAGGAAAATGTCCAAATCGCGTTTCTAGTTGATATAATTTGGACTGGTTAATAAACAGTCAAGTTTAAGTATTCTTTTTCGAAAATGTTGATATCCTCAAAAACAATAGGCCGAATCGGTGTTTTGGTCCCTTATATATTTTTTATTAGCGTTTTACATCATTTTGGATGGAAAAATAGGTATGCTAATGGATTGACCATTTTGTGCAACTTTGACCGTCAAAACATGCTAACTATGGTTAGTTTACACATTTTACCAATAAAACCCACCATCCTTACCAAAAAGAACCATTTACATACTCTTAACTTCATAAACAAAAGGAATGTCAAGGAAGAACTTCATCTACCAAAAAATCCACAGGAATTGACGAGCTGATCTAACCCACAAACATTTTGGGATGTATTTGGGTTTTCGCCGTTCCTGATGCAATTGCCTCATTGAAATAATTTTCTTAAGAAATTATTAATTTTGTTTTGGGTGGTGGTTGTCGTGATGACCAATGATGAAGAAGAAGATGGATTAGTGATGTAATTGAACAACCACGATGGAGGAAAAGTTTTGATAAAGTTTGAGGTGATATTGAAAAAAAATTAAGAAGAAGAAATTGAAGATAAGGGTTACAAGTATTGCTGAAGATGAGGATTGGTTTAGTTCCCAGCAGCTTGAATGTCCATCCTTGTTGTGGATACATGAAGTGAAGACATGAAGTAATGGCATTGTGTGTATGTACTCATGTTTGGCCAAAAAGAAGAATGTAGCCTAAAATGGTATTATGTACATGGCCAGGTTCTGTATATTGCGAACTATAAGGAAAAAAGTACATAAATGAACCATTTGAAATGGAGTAGACAAAGCCAACAAAATATGTTGTAACAATACTTGTAGTAAACATTACAAGACCATGCTAGATAAATATCCAAAGATAAAGTCATTGTTAACCATCACTACATAATTCAACCATTTGAAATGTATTAGACATTCAAAACAAACAAAGTAGCTTAAACCATACTTGTTACGATTACAAATTCCTTAGAAATCTAATATCTTCAATGCAATCCTAAATACTTATCACTTCGGCTTAGTAGCTACCAGAAATACGGGTGGCTTGACATTGGATAAATCATAAACACTGGGGGTACTGCCTCCTGGAAATGTAATCCCATAAGCCTTGTACAGATCGGCCAAACTGGTATAAGGGTCGGCCAAAACCGCTAAAGGGTCCGGAAAATTGGGAATACGGGACTGAAAAAGGGGTCGGAACGGCTGTGCTGTCACTTTATGTGAAAGTTGCTTGCAATCATCACTATCTATGGTTATCACCTTATTTCCTCAAGATTGTATATTCTTCCTGGTTTGAGGATCACTTGCAGAAACAACTTTCGAAACTGTGGTGGTCTTGTTTGCAGCAATTGTTGGTTGCCCCCCACCTCCTTTAAACTACATGTTAATTACAACCAGAAATTAGTATAATAATATCATTACAGGTCAGTTCACAAAGCATAAACTAATGCATATAATACACATTCTCAATAGAGAACAACATGAAGAAAAACTATTGTACAGTAGACATTAACACAAGAGCACATCCCATTGATGCAAAGAATACACATTAGCACATCATAACCATTATAGCTCGTTATATCAACACCATTTTCAAGATGTGCATCACCACATTATCACCACACTATCACCATTACAGCAAAATACACGAAAAAAAAAAACTACATTACCACAGCATAACACAATACACCATTAGAGTTCATCACAAACAAAATAACCACAACATTACACATTCCAGTAATACAGCTCATCAAAAATGAAAGAATCACAACATCACCACAACATTACACAATCCACTATTACGGATCATTATAAAGACCATAACGTTACCTCCAATCTAGCCGAAGATCGTGTAACAGGGCCTGGACTTATATTTAGTACTCCCTTCTATTTGTTATCAGCATGACTGCTATGTTTGGCCTACAACAAATTTAATCACATGATGATTGAAGAAGTTGAAAAAAAAAAAAACAAAACAAACTAAAGTTGCTTGTAGAGTTCCATAAACCAGTACAATTACCTCCAATCTAGCCAAAGATTGTGTAACAGGGCCTGGACTTATTTTCAGTTCCCCATTCTGTTTGTTTTCAGCACGATTGATATGCTTGGTGTACAACAAATAAAATCACAGGATTATTTGAAGAATGTGAAAAATAAACTAAAGTTGGACTTGTAGAGTGCTATAAACCAGAACAATTACCTCTAATCTAGCAGATGATCTTGAAAAAAGTCCTGGACTTGTATTCAGTTCTCCAATCTTTTCTTTATCAGCACGTTTGATAGGTTTGTCCTATAACAAATTCAATGACTCGATGATTCAGGAAGTTGAAAAAAAAGAAAAAATTAAAACTTAAAAATTGAAATAGGTTCTCCATGACATACCTTGGTATTTATGACCATCCATCACTTGATCGAATTTCATTGCTCATCTTAGGCTTTGAACCAAGTGGAAATGGAGAAGGTACCAACCCAAATGTCTTGTACATTTCCTTGTAACTTTCATCAACTGAACTACCCTACTCCAAAGACATATTGATGTTTTCATATTACTTGAACCAAGCAAAAAATATAACAAAGAAGGTTAACTGATGAGCCTAATTGATGTATACCTCTTTTCTAGCATACTTTTTCATCCACTTGACTTTAGGTTTCACAACTTCCCCACAGTAACTTTTGGCTGAATATTCAACATGCAAAAAATAGTATGACTTATCATCTAACAAAAAAAAATTAAAATGGGTTTATTAGGGAAAAATACAATACTCACATCATCACTTGATTTGGATGTCTCTGCAGCAAATAGTAGCTTCCTCTTCCCCCTTGTCACACGACATGATGCAGTGACATCTGCTATGATTTGTTCGGGTTCATCCTCATCAATTAAAGCAAATTTGGGAGGTTTTGTACTCTTCATCCTCTTTCTACGACTCTGCAAAGACAAGTGAATGAAGTTGTAAACAAATTTTAGTAAAAATATTTTGTTACTTTATTGTATAGAATTGCATACTGGCAATTTTTTAGGACGAACTTGCAATCCAGCATCTGCTTGGTTTGTTTGGGTTCATCCTCATCAATTAAAGCAAATTTAGGAGGTTTTGTACTCATCATACTCTTTCTACGACTCTGCAAAGGCAAATGAATAAAGTTGTAAACAAATGATACGAAAAATGTTAGTTACTTTATCTTATAGAATGCATACCGGCAATTTTTTGGGACGAACTTCCAATCCAGCATCTGCTGTGGTTCGTTCGTGTTCATCCTCATAAATTAAAGCAAATTTAGGAGGTTCTGTTCTCTACATCCTCTTTCTACGACTCTGTAAAGACAAATGAAAAGAGTTGTAAAATAATTTTATAAATAATTTGAGTTAGTTTATAAGAATATAATGCATACTGGCTACTTTTGAGGACGAATTTCCACTCCATCATCTAACTTATTGGCTCCTTCAGGGCAGTTTTTCCTGTTGTGGCTTTCCTCACCGCACTTCCCACATTTATTTGCATTTGCAATTCCACTATTACTATTTTTTGGGCATGTTCTCTTATTATGTCCTTCTTCACCATAGAACTTGCACTTGGGCTTAATCCCTGCTTTGCTCAACCGCTTCTTCTTATCCTTTATTTCTGTAACTTCTTGGATGGACATCCTTCTATTTTTCTTGGGCCTTCCTGGTCGCTTACTATACTCAGGAGGCAATGGAGGTAGGATATCAGATAGCGAGCGGCCATTCTGCTTGACCACTGATAGGTATAATGGAGTGCGCATAAACCCTTCTATATGTGTCAACTCTGTAACATTCATCAACATAGTCTAATGGCTCCTCTTCTAACATCCATAATGCTTATATGGCATGTTAATATGGCACTCTAGTTAGTTGCCATCTCCTGCACGTGCAGGTTCTCTCCCTGGTGTTCACAGCATAATTCTCTCTATAGTCACCACATATCTGTACATGTTCTTCAGTGGACTTAATAGGGATACATAGGGTACCACTCACACCTTTTTTCTCAATCCTTTTTAAAATCTGAGGACATATCAAATGTCTTGCCCACCTGGAATTTGCAATATCTCTCAGTTTTTATATTCTTGACATGACATATATCCTATTTGCCTCAAACATTCCCACAATTGGTTTCTCCCTTGCATCGAGGATAGTAGAGTTAAAAGCCTCGTAGTGGTGTTCAGTAGCATATCACACTTGGGTTCGCACCTAATGTGTGATCTTGACCATTGTGAATGAGGCTTATCATCTAACCATTTTGCGGCATCCTCATCCAAATCTTTAATCATCTGCATCATACACCTCTATTGGGCTTATGTGGTTCATTTTGCTGCTCCCCAAAGTGCCTTTCTCAAAGCAACACTCTTAAATCCAACATTACCCAATTGGAATACATGTGCTTCACACAAAACTTGTGATCAGCACCTGGAAAAACTTGTTTCGCTGCATGTATAAGACCCTTCTGCTTGTCACTAATAAGGGTCCATTCACCATAGTCTTGTATCCCCAAATCAGCATCCAAAAGATTCATAAACCATGTCCATAAACTTGTGCTCTCAGTCTCAACCGCAGCCCATGCTAGTGGATAGTACCCATTGTCAAGATCTATTCCCACAACAGTCAACAAAATACCTCCGCAAGGACCTTTCAAGAAGGTTCTATCAAAACCCAACACCTTCCTGCATCCAGATAAAAAGCCATTCTTCACTCCTCCAAAACACACGTACATCCTTTCAAACCTTTCCTTACCTGTCTCACAGTCCACAAACCCATCTACTGTTTTTATCTCTACTATTGATCCTGGATTTGTCCTTAAAATCTCACTCCTATATGATTGCAATAAGCTATATTGCTCCACATCAGATCCTGAGCAACCTAACATCCTTTCTTCTTGCACTGTGCCATTGATGCTTAGAAAGATAAACATTATTCTATAGCATAACTGTGCATCCGAAGTCTTTGGTTTCCATTTTGGATTCTGTCGAAGCAACTCCTTGTATTTCCTAGCAAACCAACTAGACTTAACACTCTTATTCTTGTGAGTGAAATTGTATGTATGCTTCTCCACGAAAGTCCTAACCTGAACTGACCGTAAATGAGCTATATTACTAGCATAAATCTCCCACTTACATTTCCATCTCCCATTTTTAGCTCCTGTAGGGCACTTAGGTCTCACCCTCTGCTTATCACTCTTTATGAATTTCCACTGCCTTCCTCTTTTAAGATTCCAACACCTCACGACTTCCTTGAACTCAACAAAGTTAGTAAACTGCATACCAACAGCAAGCTATGGATTATACATATTAGATGGGTTGGCCATCTTCATCATCAGACCCTTTGATGCTTTCGAATTCCCCATCTGAGTTTAGGCCAACATCTCAATCATCAAAAGTACATACTTCATAACCATCGAAACATCTTTTAGCACTTGGACTGGACTCTTCTACAACTGGGACTTCCTTTTGACCCTTCTGTACAAGCTGCCCCTTCTGACCATTATTACCCTGCTGCCCATTCTGCCCAAGCTGACCCTCATTTCCTTTCAAATCCGGAGACAGAAAACTGTTCTTCAATAGTTTTTGACTACACAAATCTGCCTCAGTTTCTTGTAAACTTTCAACTAGACCGATACCATTCTCAGCACCATACCCAATGTCGTACTCTGAATCTATTTCAGACCACTCAATAATTTCACTATCTAGAAAAGATGAATTTTGACACTCATCATCTTTTTCTTCACCACTTTGAATATGTTTACCAGCAGCTGGACCCAAGGAATATAGTGTAACCTCCCTATAATTTAGCCCTTCATTCAATATCACATTTAATTCTTCATCACCCCCTATCAAATTAAACCCACCAGACCCTAACATGTAGAACTCGAACTCTTCTTTTAAACCTTCACCCTCCAATCTAACCCTTATTCCTGATAGGGTTAGCATACCCACTAACACATCACCAAACACATATAATCTCCCTCCCCTACAACGAGGTGCTAGATTATTTATTATTTCCCCACCATAACAAATTTTCAACGTTATGCAGTCACTGTCCTTATCTATGTAATTCCAAAACAAAAAAAAAAGATATCAAATCTACAGATTTATCCTACAAAATAGTAAATTTAAAAGTCAATTACACCTTAACCATTTTTAGAATTCTTTAACTCTGTTATAAACACTTAAAAATACTTAAAACAGTTTTCAATTACACTTTTTTAGCCAAAAAAGAAGGAAAGAATCTAACGTCAATCTAGACAATGACATAGGGGACCACAACCAGTCAAACAAAGCACAATCTTTATGAATTGATAATTCACAGCCTAACAACAGCATTTACATTACCACCAACCTTTACATCATACACAGACCAGTCAAACAAAATTATCAATCCACATCCGAAAACATGAACCACGACACTCCAAAAATAATTTCTTTATCAGTAAAATACAACAAAGGTAAAAATTATAAGAATTGAAGATTTTACCATACTCTGGAAGACTAAAATCATCGAATGCTTCGTTCCTGGTTATTACCCTTCTTCTACAGTTGAGCACAGTCCACCAAAAACATCATCCAATTTAAGGTTCCTGTACAAATATAGACACCAAGTTAGAAGATTAGCCATCTAGGGGAAATAGGAAATAGACACCAATTTAGGGTTTCAATCTATGCCAACACATTTGGGGATTTAAGGATTCAATATATGCCGACCGATTTGGGTGTTTAGGTTTACGATCTTGCCAGACTATTTGGTATTTAGGTATTCGAACGATGGTGGACAATTTGGGAATTTAGGTTTCGATTAACGGAAGTCGATTTGGGGATTTATTGTCTTTTTCGAAGGTGGCTGATTTCCAGAATCGGGGTTTCATTTGAAGTTCACCGATTTAATGATATTGAACCATTGATGTGATTTTGGGAGTGGGGTTTTGTTCGACAGGTGACCGATTTGGGTTTTGTGGTTTCGAAAGATCGATGTGATTTCGAAGAGTTGGGTTTTGTTCCAAGGTAACCGATTTAGGGTTTCATTGTTTCGAACTAACGGTGAGATTTCAGGGAGTCAAGGGAATTCGAATGACAGTGACCGATCCAGATTTTTTGCTTTCGAATGAAGGTTGCTTCTTTGGGGTTTTTAAATGAATCATACGATTTTGGGGAGTAGGGTTGCGTTAGGCGGTGGTCGATTTAGGGTTTGATGGTTTCCATGAGTGAATGAAATTCAGGTTTAGGGATTTTTTATTTATAATGAAGGAGGCAATTTCTGGAGATGAGCGGACAATTTTGTATTAGGGCTTTCATTCCGGAGACTTACCACTTTTCCCGATGACTGAGCTTTCAAGTTAACGGAGATGCAGTTCAGAACCGCCGGTCGAAGCGATGAAGGGTGATCGAGAAAGATGGAATGGTAATTCAAAAAGGCCGAATTGAAGTTTACCTAGACCGATATTATTTTTTGCTTTTTTACCAAATTAAAATGGTAAAGTCAAAGGCCGGTTAAACTAACCATTGTTAGCATTTTTTGATGGTCAATGTTGCACAAAATGGTCAATCAGTTAGCAGACCCATTTTTCCATCCAAAATGATGTAAAACGCTAATAAAAAATAGATAAGGGACTAAAACGACAATCGTAGTTTTATCTGGGACAAAAATGACCACACCCCTCTTTATATTTGACCAAAACAATATAATCTCTCATTGACATCTCTCACACCGAGATTAACGCAGGTCACACGGGTGAACGTCTACGCTAACTCACATTCGTTCGAGAAGAACCGAAGTTCATTAATTTCATTATCTGACCAACGATCTTATGATCAATGAAATTAATAGTCAATAATTTTAGCCATACACATAAATAGCGTAACCTCGTGGGAGGAATACTATAAATAGTACACTAAGTGTATGTCATTACGTGACTTCTAATTTTGTTACTTAGGATATTAATGCACCTCAGCAGAGAGGGTTTTACAACTTTATCCAATTAAACTCACTATATTCATCCTTTTAGAAATTCAATCTAGTGATATCTGTGATTGAAGACTCATCTGCATGGAGGAAGGCCTTAATGCCAACTCGCAAGTCTAACCACATCACATATGAATTCGTAATGGAGGCCATAAGGATATTTACCAACCCGCTCCCACTTAGATTTTTAAGTTTGAGGACTTTTACATTTTAACATACAATATCTTAACTATGGATATGTTAGTTTTGAATACAGAAAAGCTATGGCTTGTATCAAAAACTAATATCCACAGATGACATATCATTTTGTTTCAGTATAAATCTGTTCCTTTATATCATAGAACTAGATAACGGGGTGTCGACAAACACAGTAGATACCGTTATTGGTTAAAGTATTGATATATAAAAAGTATGCTCGTAACCGAGATAGTCTGAACATACTATTGGTATAGGTTATTGTGTGGTTTGGAAATTGGTTTATCTAGACTAGTTTAAATCACACAGATATGCCCGGGGCATATTGAGCATGACCAGTTTGGATAGAATTGACTTGTACTGATCGGCGTAGTCAATTTGGTCCTAGTATTCCGTCTCTCAATCCCGAGATTGGGACGGGCGTGAGGGTTGGGTGTCGTGTACTTTGATTTGCCAAAGAGTGAGGTCAATTGAGGCCAATACCTCGGTAAGTTGGGTATGCGGTGTTTAGCTTCTTGCGTGCCGTTGCTAGTCGGAGGAATCCACGTACCGGTTCGCCGGGTTGATGGTGCTCCCGAGATGAGCTCGTAAGGTTATTATACTAAACCTGGCCAGTGAACTTTATGTTCGGTATAATAAAAGGTCGAGTGGTACTAATCTCGGAAACCAAGAAGTCGGTGAATTAATTTGTCAGTAAATTGATAAATCGACGAGCACTAGATCTTTAATGTGGGGAGATAGAAGAAATAATAATGGCGCGATGTAAAGTCGTTTTCGAGCGGTAGTTCCATAATTGGTCCGATAGTGGTACGACCGATTATGCGTTTGACTAATCGACAAGGTAAATTAATTAATCCAAAGGGTTTAATTAATATTTAATCGACGAAGTGAATTTAGAAATTAATTCGATTTTGAATTAATTAATTCTAAGAGTTCGATTAAATTAAATTAACAAAGTGGATTAAATAAATTAATTTAAATGGGTCGATTGGAGTTGATTAGTCGGGAAGACTTAGCGGTCAACGAAAGTCAAAATTTAAGGCCTAACTCGAGAGCCCATTAGGTCTCCAATCGAGCTCCTATAAATAGAAGACTTGATGCCCAAGAAACCCTAAGGAAATTTTGCAAGACTTGTCTTGCCTCTTTCTTGAGCAAAAAGATTCTAGTGAGAGAATTTTTTTTAAGAATTCTTTCACAAAAATGAATCAGATTTTTTGCTCCTTGAATTGAATTCATTCAAAGACCGAACCTTCGAGTGGGTTTTATTATTATTCCGCCAGATTGCTGCTGTCCCTTTTTGGGTTTTTCGCCCAGGAAATTCCTTCACCCAGACCGAACAAGAAGCTTTAAACAAATCGGAATTGCGGCTGCCCATTGTGGGTATTAACCCAGGAAATTGCGGCTGTCCAGTTGGGGTATTAACCCAGGAAATTGCGGCTGTCCAGTTGGGGTTTTAACCCAGGAAATTGCGGCTGTCCCTTTTGAGTTTTTCACCCAGCAAATCGCGGCTGTCCTTAGCGCTGCTGCTTGGTTTTTCTCGGATATTATTAGCGCTGGAATTTAGCTATCCCGTGCGTTTGATTCGAGGAAGATGATGTTGATCTCTTTCATTTTGATCGGTGATCCATCAGCCTTTCTTGTCTAGATCACGACGGGATTCAAAGCTGAGTTCTTGCGGCTCAAAAAGAGGGTTTTAAATTATAAGCAGCAGCAGTAATTTCGATAATAGCAGTAGGCGGAATTTCGGTCAGATTTTGGAACAAAATTGAATTCGATTCTTGTGATTTCCTTGTGGGCTAAGCGAGTAAACTTCGATAGATTATTGCCCACGCAATATTCGAAGTTTCTACGGAGAATCGATTGGATTTCTTGTGGAAATCGCATATTTTATTTGGTATTCTTTAATCGAGGGACTTCGCTACAAAAGGTATAATCTTTAAGTTCCGCTTTAATTAAAGATTTAATTTTTTGTGTCCCGATTAATAAATTAAATAAGTATAAGCCTAGATCCGTTCATGGGTAAACTAATTTGAGCCTGAGCTTGGTCGAAAGCTTCCGATTCTGGAATGCATAGCACGAAAGTGAGGTTTTCGATTTAGCCCGGGCTTGTTCAGTTTTCCTTCAAAATGGTATCAGAGCGTTGGTTTCGGTCTTATACTTGTTTGATTTATTACACGGCTTTATTTTGGCATTATTATTTTTGTCAAAATGTATAAACAGGTGGTTATTGGTTTCCCGGCTATTATGGTAGAAATTTAATTTTCATTCATAAACCCCGGGACATGTCCGGGCTCGTTTTATTTTGAATGGAAATTTCTGTAATAGTAATAACCACGAGCTGGAAGCCGTCTAGGATTAGAAAAATCTTGTAGTAGGATTTGATCTAATCATGTCGTCTTTAAATTCCTAGAAAAACGCCTTTGTATATAGGAATTTTTGTACTATGACGAAGACGTTATTTTGGGTAACTTATATTCGCGGGTTTTGGTTTATTGTAATTTTGGGTGATTCCTAATTACGGAATAAACCGAGAAAACCCGGGCGAATCGAGAGGAATCCAAATAACGAGTGGGAGCGACACGACGGGAAGTGTCATCGAGGCGTCAAAGAATCAACGATAGAGAAGGCCATAATAGTCGGGAAATTTTATTTTATTTAATTTCCCGTATTTATGATTTTTTCGTTGATTGTGTGATTTTCGTTTTATTTTGCATGAACGAAATTCAAACCAAAAGTTTTTCAAAAAGGTAATGTGCAATTAACTAAGGTAGATTATTCGCATATTAAAACTCCAACGGTTTTATGGGTGCGAATATCCATAGTTAAGATATTGCATGTTAAAACGTAAAAATCCTCAAACTTAATTACATTCGCAAGTTTTGGTTTAATCGTAATTTTGGGTGATTCCTAATTACGTGGGGTTTTGGTTTATCGTAATTTTGGGTGATTCCTAATTACGTAGAAAATCGAGAAAACCCGGATTTTGGTTTTTCGTAATTTTTGGGTGATTCCTAATTACGTAGAAAATCGAAATGGAAAACCGAGAAAACTAAGGCGAATTTAAATTATTTTAAAAATCTAAGTGGGAGCGGGTTGGTTAATAGCCCCATGGCCTCCATTACGGGTTCATTGGCGATGTGGTTAAACGGCTTCCCTACGGATGAGTTTTCAATCACAGATATCGCTGGAATGAATTTCTAAAGGGATGACTATAGTGCGTTTAATTGGGAAAAGTTACGACACCCTCGCTACCGAGGCGCATTAGTACCCTAAGTAACAAACTTAGAAGTCACGTAATGGCATACACTTAGTGTACTGTTTATAGTATCCCTCCTACGAGGTAATGCTATTTACGTGTACGGCTAAAATTATCGACTATTAATTTCATTGATCATAAGATCGTTGGTCAGATAATGAGATTAATGGATTTTGGTCCTTCTCGAACGAATGTGGATTGGCGTAGACGTTCACCTACGTGACCTGCGTTAATCCCGGTGGGAGAGATGTCGGTAGAAGATTATATTTCTTTTCTGAGGATTTTTCAATATTTTCGAAAAGTATACTGAGACATGTTTTTTCATTATTTTCAGTTGATATGTCGTTCAACCCGCTAGCTGTCATTCTGAACCAAAACAAACTCACCGGTCCTAATTACATTGATTGGAAACGGAACCTGGACATTGTCCTAACCGCCGAGGGTTATAAGTATGTGCTCACTGAGGAGTGCCCCCCTAAGCCCAGTGAGGATGCCACACCTGAGCAGCGAGAGCCATATACGAGGTGGCAGAAAGCTGATGAGATGACCAGGTGCTACATCTTGGCTTCCATGTCAAGTGTGATGCAGCACCAGCATCAGTTGATGACCTCAGCCTACGATATGATGCTCAACCTCAGGGAGATGTTTGGACATCAGGGCAGGGCAGCCAAGCAGTCAGCTATGAGGAAACTCATGAATGCTAAGATGGCTGAGGGCACTTCAGTGAGAGATCACGTACTGGACATGATTGGTTGCATCAATGAGATCGAGGTATTGGGAGGTGAGATTGATGGGGAAACCCAGGTCGATATCATCCTTCAGAGCTTGCCTCCCAGTTTTGAGCAGTTTCGATTGAACTATAATATGGGGAATCTCTCATATTCACTTTCTGAGCTCATGACTGCATTGGTGTCTGCTGAGAGCCTCTTCGCTGAGAAGAAGCAAGCCTTGGCTACTGTTGGTCCCTCAGGTTCCTCTGCTGGGCCCAAAGCCAGGAAGCAAAAGAGGAAGAGAGGCCAGAAAGCAGGAGCCAGTCATGGACCCAAGGCAGGCATTGCCAAGAAGCAGAAGCCGAGAGGAAAATGCTTCAGGTGTGGCAAAGCAGGACATTGGAAGAAGGACTGCCCAAAGCCTCGAGGTATGTGTAAATTTTCCCTAGTCACTGAGACGTGTTTAGCGGCGATTCCCACGGATACTTGGTGTGTGGATTCGGGAGCCACTGATCACGTTTGTAATTCTTTGCAGGGGTTCCAAGTGACCCGGCTGCTTAGAGAGGGAGAGTTGCAGGTCTACCTTGGGGATACTACCAGAGTTTCTGTGGCTGCAGTGGGAGTTATTAGTCTTTACTTTTCAGACTCTATTTTACTTTTAAAGGATTGTCTTTATGTACCCAGTTTTCGAAAGAACTTGCTTTCGGTTTCGAAACTTATTTTGGATGGTTATAAGTGTGTATTTTCTGACGGTTCGGTTTTTATAAGAAAATGCCAGAAACTTATATGTTCCAGTACATTGGTTGACAATCTGTTTTTAATCAAGACTTACTCCCCAGTTATGCAAAACACAGAAACTAGTAACTCATCACCGAATCATAATAAGAGAAAGGAATCTTCCCCTTTGAATCAGACTTATCTTTGGCACCTGAGACTAGGTCATATCAACCTTAGTAGGATTCAAAGGTTGGTCAAGAGTGGGTCTTTGGACTTACTAGATATTGACAGCTATTCAACCTGTGAGTCCTGCTTGGAGGGTAAAATGACTAAGAGGCCTTTTAAGGCAAAGGGGTATAGGGCCAAAGAGGTTTTAGAGCTGATTCATTCTGACGTGTGTGGGCCTATGTCAGTTCAGGCTAGAGGTGGTTATGAGTATTTCGTGACTTTCACGGATGATTACTCTAGATATGGATACATATACCTGATGCGCCACAAGTCTGAATGCTTTGGCAAGTTCAGAGAATTCAAGGCAGAGGTGGAGAACCATCTGGGTAAGAGTATCAAGTCACTGCGGTCTGATCGCGGTGGCGAATACCTCTCTAGTGAATTTAGGACCTATTTGTCAGAGGAGGGTATTCAGACCCAGTTGTCTGCACCTGGCACACCCCAGCAGAATGGTGTAGCAGAGAGGAGGAACAGGACTCTTATGGAGATGGTTAGATCGATGATGAGTTACAGTGAGTTGCCTACCTCGTTTTGGGGTTATGCCTTAGACACAGCATGTTATATCCTCAACCTTGTGCCATCTAAGTCTGTGCCAACGACCCCATTAGAGTTGTGGGATGGGCGCAAGCCTAGCCTGAGACATCTCAGGATTTGGGGTTGTCCAGCACATGTGCTCGAGGCAGATGCAGGCAAGTTAGAGGTGAGATCTAAGGTTATGCTGTTTGTAGGCTACCCCAAAGGAACGAGAGGTGGTTTATTTTATAGTCCTCAGGATCAAAAGGTGGTGGTAAGCACCAATGCCAGATTTCTTGAGGAGGACTATATTTTAGATCACAAGTCAAGCAGCAAGGTAGTATTGGAAGAGCTTAGAAGTCAGTCCACTATTCCAGATGCACACGTACAGGAAGACACACCACAGGAAACTGCACGCACTATCACAGATGATGCTCTTACACAGGCTGCGCCTCGTCGTAGTGGGAGGGCTGTGAGACAGCCCGAGAGGTACATGGGTTTGGGTGAGTCTTCGGACTTTATCCCTTGTGCTCATGAACCAGACCCAGTTAACTACAATGAGGCTCTCCAGGATAAAGATGCAGATTCTTGGCAGAGAGCGATGATTGCTGAGATGGGTTCTATGGACTCAAATCAAGTCTGGGAGCTGGTAGACCTTCCTGATGGGTTTAGGCCTATTGGGTGCAAATGGGTCTACAAGCGAAAGAGAGGATCTGACGGGAGGGTTGAGACCTTCAAGGCTAGGCTTGTGGCGAAGGGGTATACTCAGAAAGAAGGGATCGATTATGAGGAGACCTTTTCCCCGGTAGCTATGCTTAAGTCGATCTGGATTCTCTTGGCCATAGCTGCTCATATGGATTATGAGATATGGCAGATGGACGTCAAGACAGCTTTCCTTAATGGAAGTCTTGAGGAGACCATCTTTATGCAGCAACCAGAGGGCTTCATTGTTAAGGGCCAAGAGCACAAGGTATGCAGGCTTAGGAGGTCCATTTATGGACTTAAGCAAGCATCCAGATCTTGGAACATTCGTTTTGATGAGGTTATCCAGTCCTATGGATTCACTCAGTCTACGGATGAGCAGTGTGTTTATTGCAGGCGTGATGGTGAGATAGTGGTGTTCCTCGTACTTTATGTAGATGACATTCTTCTTATTGGCAACAGTAAGAAGGTGTTGTCAGACGTAAAGGCATGGCTGTCCAGGCAATTCGATATGAAGGATTTGGGAGAGGCTGGACATATCATTGGGATCAAGATTATTCGAGATCGTAGGAGACGTTCTCTGACTCTCTCACAGGCATCCTACATAGACACGATTCTGGCCCGTTTTAACTGCAGAACTCCAAGAAGGGTTCACTACCTTTCAGGCATGGAGTGCATTTGTCTAAGGAGCAGTGTCCTAAGACTGCTGAGGAGATAGATGCCATGAAGGCGGTACCCTATGCTTCTGCAGTGGGTAGCCTCATGTATGCTATGTTGTGCACGAGGCCTGATATTTGCTTTACCGTTGGCATGGTTAGCAGATATCAGAGTAACCCTGGGAAGGCTCACTGGGAGGCAGTAAAATGCATTCTCAAGTACTTGCGCAGGACGAGAGATTATGTCCTAGTTTATAGAGCGCAGGAGCTTGTACCATTGGGTTACACAGATTCGGACTTTCAAGGAGATATGGACAAGAGTAAGTCTACCTCTGGGTTTGTGTTTACTCTGGGAGGTGGAGCCATAGTATGGAAGAGTGTCAAGCAGAAATGCGTGGCGGACTCTACCATGGAGGCCGAGTACGTTGCCGCTTCAGAGGCAGCGAAAGAGGCTGTATGGCTCAGGAGCTTCCTGATGGACTTGGATGTGGTTCCAGAGTTGCCTAGGTATATCACAGTTTATTGTGATAACAATGGTGCAGTTGCTAACTCAAGGGAACCACGAGCCCATAAGGCGAGTAAACACATAGAGCGCAAGTACCACCTGATACGAGAGATCATAAATAGGGGAGATGTGATCGTGGCCAAGATAGCTTCAGAGGACAACCTTGCAGATCCTTTCACCAAGCCATTGACCCCAAAGGTCTTTGAGAGGCATGTGGAGGGCATGGGAGTCAGATTCTTGAGAGAGCCAAGTCAGTGAGCTTAAAGGTGTTTTGGAGATTTCATTATGACAGCAGTGTAATAGCGGGTTGGACAGTTTTTTGTACTTCTTAGCATAGCTTTGAGTATTAGTGGGAGATTGTTAGTTTTGAATACAGAAAAGCTATGGCTTGTATCAAAAACTAATATCCACAGATGACATATCATTTTGTTTCAGTATAAATCTGTTCCTTTATATCATAGAACTAGATAACGGGGTGTCGACAAACACAGTAGATACCGTTATTGGTTAAAGTATTGATATATAAAAAGTATGCTCGTAACCGAGATAGTCTGAACATACTATTGGTATAGGTTATTGTGTGGTTTGGAAATTGGTTTATCTAGACTAGTTTAAATCACACAGATATGCCCGGGGCATATTGAGCATGACCAGTTTGGATAGAATTGACTTGTACTGATCGGCGTAGTCAATTTGGTCCTAGTATTCCGTCTCTCAATCCCGAGATTGGGACGGGCGTGAGGGTTGGGTGTCGTTTGATTTGCCAAAGAGTGAGGTCAATTGAGGCCAATACCTCGGTAAGTTGGGTATGCGGTGTTTAGCTTCTTGCGTGCCGTTGCTAGTCGGAGGAATCCACGTACCGGTTCGCCGGGTTGATGGTGCTCCCGAGATGAGCTCGTAAGGTTATTATACTAAACCTGGCCAGTGAACTTTATGTTCGGTATAATAAAAGGTCGAGTGGTACTAATCTCGGAAACCAAGAAGTCGGTGAATTAATTTGTCAGTAAATTGATAAATCGACGAGCACTAGATCTTTAATGTGGGGAGATAGAAGAAATAATAATGGCGCGATGTAAAGTCGTTTTCGAGCGGTAGTTCCATAATTGGTCCGATAGTGGTACGACCGATTATGCGTTTGACTAATCGACAAGGTAAATTAATTAATCCAAAGGGTTTAATTAATATTTAATCGACGAAGTGAATTTAGAAATTAATTCGATTTTGAATTAATTAATTCTAAGAGTTCGATTAAATTAAATTAACAAAGTGGATTAAATAAATTAATTTAAATGGGTCGATTGGAGTTGATTAGTCGGGAAGACTTAGCGGTCAACGAAAGTCAAAATTTAAGGCCTAACTCGAGAGCCCATTAGGTCTCCAATCGAGCTCCTATAAATAGAAGACTTGATGCCCAAGAAACCCTAAGGAAATTTTGCAAGACTTGTCTTGCCTCTTTCTTGAGCAAAAAGATTCTAGTGAGAGAATTTTTTTTAAGAATTCTTTCACAAAAATGAATCAGATTTTTTGCTCCTTGAATTGAATTCATTCAAAGACCGAACCTTCGAGTGGGTTTTATTATTATTCCGCCAGATTGCTGCTGTCCCTTTTTGGGTTTTTCGCCCAGGAAATTCCTTCACCCAGACCGAACAAGAAGCTTTAAACAAATCGGAATTGCGGCTGCCCATTGTGGGTATTAACCCAGGAAATTGCGGCTGTCCAGTTGGGGTATTAACCCAGGAAATTGCGGCTGTCCAGTTGGGGTTTTAACCCAGGAAATTGCGGCTGTCCCTTTTGAGTTTTTCACCCAGCAAATCGCGGCTGTCCTTAGCGCTGCTGCTTGGTTTTTCTCGGATATTATTAGCGCTGGAATTTAGCTATCCCGTGCGTTTGATTCGAGGAAGATGATGTTGATCTCTTTCATTTTGATCGGTGATCCATCAGCCTTTCTTGTCTAGATCACGACGGGATTCAAAGCTGAGTTCTTGCGGCTCAAAAAGAGGGTTTTAAATTATAAGCAGCAGCAGTAATTTCGATAATAGCAGTAGGCGGAATTTCGGTCAGATTTTGGAACAAAATTGAATTCGATTCTTGTGATTTCCTTGTGGGCTAAGCGAGTAAACTTCGATAGATTATTGCCCACGCAATATTCGAAGTTTCTACGGAGAATCGATTGGATTTCTTGTGGAAATCGCATATTTTATTTGGTATTCTTTAATCGAGGGACTTCGCTACAAAAGGTATAATCTTTAAGTTCCGCTTTAATTAAAGATTTAATTTTTTGTGTCCCGATTAATAAATTAAATAAGTATAAGCCTAGATCCGTTCATGGGTAAACTAATTTGAGCCTGAGCTTGGTCGAAAGCTTCCGATTCTGGAATGCATAGCACGAAAGTGAGGTTTTCGATTTAGCCCGGGCTTGTTCAGTTTTCCTTCAGGATATACGCACCCATAAAATCATTGGACTTTTAATATGCGAATAATCTACCTTAGTTAATTGAACCTATAAAACCAACCTGCAATATCTTAACTTCGGTTACTCGCACCTATTAAAACTGTTGGAGTTTTGATATACGAAAAATCTACCTTAGTTAATTGCACGCATAAAATTAGTTTGTTTTCTATCATACATAAAAACATAAAACGAAAACACACAAGCAACGATAAGGACATAAAACGGGAAATACGTAATTAAACATTTCTCGACTATTATGGCCTTCTCAATCGTCGCTTTCTTTGAACGCCTTGTTGAGACGTCCCGTCAGGTCACTCCCACTCGTTATAAGGACCCTTAGAATTTATCCAATTTTCTTGCTTTACTACGTAATTAGGAATCACCCAAAATTACGACAAAACCAAAAACCATAAATTCACTTTACCTATAACGACTCGTTATTTGGTTCTTCCTAATTCAACCGGGTTTCTCAATTTTATACGTAATTAGGAATCATCCAAAATTATGATAAATCAAAACCCATGAATATGAGTTACCCAAAATAACGTCTCCATCATAATACATAAATTCCTATATACAAAGGCGTTTTCTAGGAATTTAAAGACGACAACATTAGATTAAATCCTACTACAAGATTTATCGAATCCTACACGGCTTCCACCTCATGGTTATTACTATTACAGACATTTCCATTCAAAAACAAAAACGAGTCGGACATCTCCCGAGATTTATGAAAGAAAATTAAACAACCATAATAGCCGGGAATAATAACCACCTGTTTAATGTACCGACAATACAAAAATAGCAATTCCAAAATAAAGTTGTGCAATAAATCGAACGAGTATAAAGCCAAAACACTCGCACTGATAACAATTTGAAGGAAACAGAACAAATCTGGGCTAAATAAAAAATCTCACTTTCAAGCTATGCATTCCAGAATCGGAGACTTTCGACTCAGCTCAGGCTCAAATTCATTTCCCTTGTACGGATTTAGGCTTATACTAGTTCAATTTATTAAATCGAAATGCTAAAAATTAAATCTTTAATTTAAAGTGGAAGTCTTAAAGATTATATCTTTGAAACGTGTCCCTAGCAATACGAAAACCAAAGCTGAAAATCCTACCGTTTACCGCCTGGGACCAATCACGAGAGAATCCCGATAACAACTCCGTCTCTACCTCAAAATCGTGTGGGCGACTATCCACAAGGTAGCTAAGACACTAAGGAAGAGATCCATATAACACCACTTCGAAAAACTCATCATATCCTCAGCAGATCGTCGCCCGAAGATTGCTGCTGTCTGTTTACCGCCTGGCTGCGAAATCCACTCGAAATCCCAAGGATAACTCCAAACAACCTCGAACTTGGGTGGGAAAGTGTCTACGAGGTGGCTAAAGACACTAGCGAAGAAATCCAAAGAAACCCACTTCAAAAAACTCACAGATCTTAAAAACATATCTAGCCCGGGAAACTGATTCTAATCTGGAAACTCACACCGCCTCAATAAAACTTCCTGGGTAAGCTCGTATATATAGATTTTGGCGAACCAAAAGGAACGAGCCAAAGGATCAACGCAACAAATAAATAAAGCCCACTATGAAAATGCACCAAAACGACGCTGAAAAATCCAAAAAACTTAGGCGGCGATAACTGCCCAGAAAAAGAATGGCGAACGGACTTATCGAGTGGCGTTTGAACTTCCAGATGGTGGTCTTGGGCTTCTAGAATCATGGGCTAAGTTTCTCGAACAAGAAAGATCCCAAACCGACTTCGAAAAAGAATTCTCAATAAGGAAGAACGAATTCTCTCTCTAGGCTTATCTTTCTAATGTCTTTAAATTTGTCTAAGATTAGCTATTTATAGGGAGTTCCTTGGGAGACTTAGTGGGCTTTTGAGTTGGGTTTTAGTGTTTGACTTTAATTGACCCCTTAGTCTTCCCTAGACTAGTCAACTTCAATTGAGCCTTTCGAATTAATTTCTTAACCTACTTCGTTAATTTAATCGAACCCTTATGATTAATTAATTCAATATGAATTAATTTTTTTAATCCACTTAGTCAATTAAATATTAATTAAATCTTTAAGATTAATTAATTCACTTAGTCGATTAGTCAAACGCATAATTAGTCGTACCACTAACGGACCAATTACGGAACTGTTGGAGTAGAATACATAAGCTATGCTTGTATTGTACGGTTTTCCAGTTTAATATATCGATTTGTGTTTCAATTATATTTTGTTGTGCATATTTATGTCCATTTATATTATGTAAGTAGATGATGAGGTGTCTGGTGTGACACAATAGATCTCATCATTGGTTGAAAGACATAATATATAAATGAGGTTCGTAACCGAGACAGCTTTGGACAAACTATCAGTTTAGGTTATTATCTGATTCGGATAATTGGTTTTTCTAAACTAATTGAATCATATAGATATGCCCGGGGTATATTGAATTTGACCATTAGGAATGATTTGTCTTGTACTGATTTAATAGACAAATCGATCCTTGTATTCAATCTCTAAATCCCCAGACTCGAGTGGGCATGAGGATTAGACATAGTGTACTTTGATCTGCCAATGGGTGAGGTCAAATGTAGCCAATAGTCTCGGTGGGTTGGGTGCACGTGTTTAGTTACTTGGTGTGCTGCTGCTTGTCGAAAGGAAACCATGTACCGGTGCGTCCGGGGTGATGGTGCTCCTGAGATGAACTCAAAATGCTTATTATACTAAACCCGGCCGGTGGACTTATGTCCGGTATAGTAAAAAGGTCGAGTGGTACTAGTCTCGGAATTAAAGAAGTTAATTAATTAATTTATCAGTAAATTAATTTTAGTTAATGAGCACTATATCTTTGATGTGGAGAGATTAATGAATATAATTTAATTAAGTTGTTCCGGAAGCAATTCTGGTGTAGGATGGTAGTGCCAAAATTAATCCGTTAGTGGTACGATTAATTTTGTAATGGGTTAATTGAATAGGTAGATTTAATTAATTAATTGGTTAATTATTCCTAAGGGTTAATTCAGTAATTAACAAAGTGGAATTATTTAATTAATTCCTAAGGGTTAATTAAGTAATTAACAAAGTGGAATTATTTAATTAATTAATTAAGTCTTAAGTTTCAATTGGAATTAGGAAATCCTAAAGATTAGGAACCTAGTAGGATTTGGTTTATCCTATCAGATTGGTTGCCTAATTGGATTTGGAAACTAATTCATTACCTAAACCCATTAGGATGACCAATCATAAACCAACTTGGAGTCTCTCTTGTAACTCTATAAATAGACAAGGGATCAGTTATTCAAGAAACATAATTAATCCACAAGATTTGTAGAGAGAGAAAATTCTAGAGAGAGAAAACTTTCTCTCTCCAAGTCGAATTTTCTTAGCAATTGGCGGCTGGCCTCTTGATTTATTTGGCCGAAATTTTGGCCTTATTTTGCTAGCCCCGTGTGTTGCTTTCTCTCTTTCCAAGCAGTGCGTTTGCGGTACGTGCTAGGTGCGGAGGTGCTGAATTTTTCTAACGGGTGGAGTTGTGGTGATAGCTGATCAATTGACTTCTAGTTCGTTGCCCACACAACGTGAAGTCATAGTCTTGAGGCATACAAGAGAATCACCCAAGTCACGCTTCAAAGGTACTTTTCTGAGATTCCGCTTTAATAGAAATTTTTGTTGCGTGATAAATCGAGCAAGTGCAAACCCAGATCCTACCAAAACTTACAGGAACTACAGCTCAAAACTGACTTTACATCGCGCTCACTTTATTATTCTTCTATCGCCCCACATCAAAAATCTAGTGCTCGTCGGTTCATCAATTTACTGACAAATTAATTAACTGACTTCTTCGTATCCGAGATTAGTACCACTCAACTTTCTTATTATACCAGACATAAAGTCCTCCGGCCGGGTTTAGTATAATAAACTTTACGAGCTCATCTCGGGATCACCATCAACCCAGCGAACCGGTACGTGGATTCCTCCGACTTGCAACGACACACAAGAAGCTAAATACCGCATGCCCAACTTACCGAGATTTAGGCCTCAATTGACCGCACCTTTTGGCAAATCAAAGCATACGATATCTACCTCTCATGTCTGTCCCATTCTCGGGATTAAGCTATTAGAATACTAGGACCGAATTAACTATGCCAATCAGTACAAGTTAATTCTATCCAAACTGGTCGTGCTCAATATGTCCTGGGCATATCCATATGATTTAATTAGTCTAGATAAACTAATTTCCAAATCACACGATAACCTATACCGATAGTATGTTTAGACTATCTCAGTTACAAGCATTCTTTTTATATTTCAATACTTTAACCAATAACGAGATCTACTGTGTCTTTCCACACTTTGTTATCTAGTTCTATGATATAATGGAACAAATTTAATACTGAAACAAAACGATATGTCAACTATGGATATTAGTTTTTCATACAAGCAATAGCTTTCAGTATTCAAAACTAACACCATGGAATTTATGTGCAAATTATTAATTTATAATAAAATTTTATTTGTGTAACTTTTGTGCAACTTCGGTGCAAATTATTAATTTATAATTAAAATTTTATTTCCGTCACTTCTGTGCAACTTCGGTGTAAATTATAAATTTGCAACAAAATTTTATTTGTGATAATTCTGTTCAAATTACTAATTTGCAAGGAAATTTTATTTTCGTCACTTCTGTGCATTCTTATTTCAGAAGGGTGAAAAAGTAACAATGGTTAAAATTAAATTGATTAAAAAGAAACAAATTTCTTGCTAACATAAAAGAAATAATAAAATTAGCTAAACTAACATGGATGAATTATTAATTAAAATTATTTTGTTAAAAAATCCTTTAATTTAGTTGGGATGGATGAATTTACTTACATCAAAATAATAAGAGTCCTTATTAACTAGTTAAATAAATATATTTGTTCAAATAATGGAGAAATGATAGATCTAAGTCATAATATATTTCAATCAACTTACCCGAATTTTTACCTTTTCGAATATAAAGTTCATCAAATTCACACCCTGAAACGACACATACAGATAATCAAATTGCTGAACATGAAGATTTTATATAAATAGCTCCATGATAGAACTTTAAAAGGGATTTTTCTCACTAAAAATTGAAATTTATTCTCAATCCTAATGAAATCGTTTATTTCAAAAGTGCATTTTGACATAAAGGAGATAGTGACACGGACAAAAAAAGTACTCATTAGTGAAGTTGTGTGTGAAACTGCCCTAAGTGCCGATATTTATAGAGGCTAAGAGTTAGTTGCTCGATTCGGTTATTTGAAAGTTCAAGTTTAAAGAAATATAAAAATCACATATATTTTGTTGCGTATTGCTTGAATTATTTAAAAATGAACAATTGATAGAACTAAATAGATTAATTACCTATAAAATTTATATGTAAAAAACTAGATTAAAAATAAAGCATTTATAGAACTAAATAGATTAAGCTATAAAATTTTAATTTTAAAAACTTTATTTATTCTAACAAAAAGAATGAATTCACTAGATCTAATCACATCATTGTTGAAGAATTTTCAAAAAACAGAAGGTATAAATTTGTTAAATAAATGGAAAAATAAATAGCTATGATAAATGTTATAATGTCATAAATTAAATATAACATCAACTTACCTAATCTTTCACCTTTTTGAAGAGAAAATTTCCCAAATATACCGATAACTTGGAGGGATACAGTATTAATAGATATATTAGTTTACAAAAATTGAACATTTAATAAAAATCACCTAACAATAAAATTTCAATGGACATTTTATTTGACAAAAAACAAGACTTTCTTCAATTCAGATAAAATGATGCTGATTTCAAAGGGTTAATTGGTCAATAGAGGGGCCGCTGACAAAGAGTGTGGCTAACATACACAAAAGAGATAAGGTCGCTGACAAAGTGTATCGTGTTTCATGCATTATCTATGTATTTCTTACTCACATAAAGAAATAGTAAAAATTACTAAACTAAAATGGATGAACTATCAAAACAATTTTTTTAAAAAAAAAAAAATCCTATAGGATTAATTTACTAAGATCGGAATAATAAAGTCTCTATTGAATATTTATTAAATAACGAAAGGACCAAATTTGTTAAACTAATGGCGAAACGATAGATCCAATAAAAGTAATAATATCTATCAATCAATGATTTACATAAATTTATTGATTTTGAAAAATAAAAAGTACAAAATCTACTGACGGTAATAAGAGGATAAGAGGATATGAGGTTACAGTGAAATTAAAAAAAAAAAATGTATGACATCTAGGTTTTAAAAGTAGAGAGAGACTCAAATAAAGGGGTGTAACGAAAGCATATCAACTATTTTGAGGATCAAAACCTTCTTAATTGATAGACTTACCAATTAAACAATCCACTAATTTTTCTAATACTTATATAGAAAATTCATACATTTCTAATTTTTCTAAAATTTATTTCTATAATAATTAACGTTTTAAAATTTATCAACTTATAATTTAAATTTCAAGGGTAAAATTACTCCAAAATTTCAAGGTTAAAATTATTATTTTAATTTTTTCTCAAATTATCCTATAAAAATTATGGATTAAATTTTTGGGATGTCACATTCTCAACTCCTTATAAGAATTTTTTTCCGAAATTCCTTTTTCCACTGAAGCAAAGATGGGTAAATAAATTGACAATCACCAATTGGAAACTAAAACGGTTTATCTACAGTGATGGATGTACCTCGTTAGCGTCTTTATATAACTCAATGTGCTCTAGTAATGTATAAATTGGAAGGCAAAAATTAACTCTTATTAATAAAAGAAATAAGGAAAAAATGCACAAGTGGTCCTATGTAATGACCTTGTTACACGTTTGGAACTCGACAAATTTGGTCGTAAATATTTCTAAAATTGACACTGAAAACTAACAACACAATCTAAGAGGGGGTGAATTAGGTTGTTTAAAAATTTTACTTAAAAATGAGCAAATTTTAAAATAATTTATTTTTAAAATAAACAATGACTATCTATGTGTATGAAACAAATAACAAATAAGTCTAAATTAAAATAAGATGAAAACAAGAATAATAAGATTAGGCAATAATATAAAAGTATACAAGGAAATAAGAAATTTTTAGGTCACAACATATAATAATCAAATTAAAATAAAGGTCAAGTATGTGACTTGAAATGGACAAGTCTTGAAATTGAATAATTTAAAATAAAGTTCAAGTATTGACTTGATTAATGACAAGTCTAAGATAAAGTAAATACTTAATTAAAGAAAGCTAGACTTGAAATAAGGACAAGTCTTAAATAAAATCTTGAGATGTAATACTTGAATTGAATAAGTCTAATGGTGATGTTTTATGATGCAAGAAATGTAAAAGAGGGAGTATGAATGCAAAATGCAATGCAATGAAAGAGACAAGATTTTTAAAGTGGTTCAATCTTGTAATCCCCTTACAAGCTCTACATCCACTCCCCAACTTCTAAATTTGAGGTCCTTCCTATTTGTTTCTCAAAGAAACAAAAATTCCTTAAGGAGGAATTCAAACATTTACAAATCTCCCAATAACAACTTGGTAACTCTACTAAGAGGTTCTTCACTACTCTCCCTCTAACTTGTTCTTGACTTGCAACCTCTTGCTTTCAAGAACAATAAAACTTTTTTTTTTTGTGTGTGAAGTATTTATGTTTTACAAGTGACAAGATTCTAGTCTAAGATTGACACTTAAAAAATAACTAGAACACTTTGAAAAATAACTAGAACTTGAAAGTAAAATTTGAAAACGAGCACTTGAGCACTTGAAAACTTGAGAGAATTTGGACAATAATAAGAATGGCTTGATAGCTTGTGTGTCATGAATGTCTTCACCCATGGTCTCTATTTATAGGCAAATTTGGGCTCCAATTCAAACACTTGAATTTTGGCTCCAAAGATGATTTGACATAGTCTGAACTTCCTTCAACTTTTTAGACTTCTTGTAGCTGCTTTTGACTTTTGTGTCAAAAATTAATGTTGTAGATCATTCTCTTAGATTTCAAGGGACATCAAAATCAGTTGATTTGGACTTTTGTAGCTCATGTTACATCTAATTTACTAAACTATGGCATTGCAGTGACAGTTTTGTTTTTGTCTATTTTTACCAAAATTCCATTTGAATTTCACATTGACTATTACACATCATTTTTTAGATAATTGAAATAGGTTTTCAAAACATCTAAAATCTTAATTTTTGGCTACGTGAAACGAAATTTATGCTCATTTGAAGATGAATGTATCAATCTGAAAATTTTGCACTTTCTACAAAATAATTTTAGACAATTTAAGAAATGGTTAGTTTCACATATTTGTTTTGTCATTATTAAAACAAGATTGAAACACTTAAGTCTAACAGACTCATTTAGTCTAATTTAACATATTTCAATAGGGTTTAACGGATGACTTAGCAACCTTTTATGTCGCACCAACATGGCAGTCACGTATCATCCACGTTACAGCAAATCGTCCATCTGCATACCACGTGACATAAAGGTGCCACGTGGCAGCCAGCCATATGCACGCATTACACATGACAATCACGTTTCAAACATAGGTGCAGGCCTCAACAGATGAAACCGCTCTGCATGCAGGCGCTAGGCAATCCTCCCCGTGCCCAAATACGACGCCATTTAATGGTACCCATACCTTCATCACCATAGGTGCGGGTTCCATCTGATGAAGTCTGGGAATATATTTGTCAAGAAGAAATATATATTAAAGGGACTAAGGTTATTTTAGTAATTTTAAGACAAGTTGGAGGGATAAAATTTTTAATTTATTAATGTTATAGCAGTAGTATCAAAATTCATTATAATTTATCTAAATTTTGTATGAATTAGAATTAGAGGGTTTTCAATTGATGGAAATTTTAGAAAACATATCCGAGTAATTGTAATTTTCATAATATTTTAGAGAATATTTATGGCCACTTTTATGGGACAAAATAATTTTCAAAAAGAATTGCTATTGTAAAGAATAAATAAGCATGATTTTATAATTATCAATATCTTTACTAAAAAAGTAGTATACAATTCATGCATGGAAGTTTTTTCCCTCCATTTCACAACATTGGAGGTAAAAAATTTAAACATTTTTAATGAACAGCATAATTTATAATACAATTCAAAAATAAATTCTAACTGTGAACTTAAATGAAATGAAACAAATGGAATAAGAACCCTATCTTACATGTCCTCTTGCTCTGAGGGTGTTGTTGCACACCACTTGCGGCTCTAAACTAGAACCCCATGATTAGTAATTGGAATGCGGAAAACATACTTAAATAAAAACCTAAAATCCGCACTAAGGGATTCCAAAACCCCGTCGTGACGTGTAATAGCTGTTGATCCTACCGAGAGCAACTAAACCAATGCAAGATTTAATTTTCTTTTGATTATGGGCATGAGAAACATACATGAGCAGGCTAACAATTCACAAAGCACAAAAATAGCGAGAAATAGGGTTGAGTTTGAGGAGGATATTCGACCACTATTTGAGTTCGGGTTGTGTCATATATCAGTGGATAGGTGAGATTATAACGGGTTTTGTTCCCAGTGGGTCGTCTTAACCTATACTGACGGGGATCGATTTCTCTCCGAGAAGAGAAAGAATCCCTTCTGATTGTTCTCGCCTAGGGGAAGGGGAATACAATCTTGGTCCAGCTATGAACATGCAAGGAAAACAACCACAGCACTAAAAGCCAACGATAAGAAAGCACAACCATTCAATATATATATATATAACCAAAAGATTCAGACAAGATTGCAACACCCAGTACTGACGACTGATAAGAAAACTACCATGTGATTGAGCGATGAGGAGTGGCAAAGAATCAGCGGCATAACCCCAGTGAAAGGCGGTCTCCTTGGCCAGAATACGGTCAAGAGGGAAAGTGCTATAAAAATGTCTGAATCCACCAACATTAGCTCATTCGGGGCTTTCTCTCCAAGATGGAGCTTAGCATGCTATCGATCCGCGCTCACAACCCAGCTGCCGTGAAACCCTAACTTGAAGAGTACTCAAGGAGAATTACAAAGCGATTGAGATGAAAAGTGAACAAAATATGCCCTATGGACTTGTCTTTGGGTATTTATACCCATTAAAATTAAGTTAGTAAATAATTACAAAATCGAGGCTAAATCAGTAATTACAGCAATGGGGTGCTAGGTGGTAAGGATTGGCACAAGCTGTTCTTCTTCATAATTAACTCTTTCGACTGGAAGTTGTACAATGGCTTCTCCCATAGCTTCCTGTTCCAATATGTGCATGGATTCATCACTTTGTAGCCTCATGCCTGCAATGTACACATGGTCAACATAAATCACGAATACCGCACAAGGAGAATTCAAGAAGCATACTGGTTTCAATTCGGCATGCAAATTCAGCCGACTGTAAGTAATATCCTTAAATCATCTTTTGGTCCAGTCTTTCTCACGTGGAGGTTATGAGAATTACACTCTTGTCAAGGAATAATGATTAGATACTAGACTCTCAGGATTAATGTTGAAAAGCATCAGCCATAAGCTTGGAAAGAGATCACACTTCCACACTAAGCACAAACATCGAGCATCAATCAGGGAGTACACAGAAGCAAGGATACAAGAGTTATTAAAGAGTGGTTACAACGGTTACTATAGAGATTCACTTATCAAGTAACCCACCATTACACTTTCTTATTCTTCTTAAGCTTTTACAGATTCTCACGCCTCTCAAAAGCTGAGGGTTCAAGGCTTAGTAATCCTTCACTTCCTCATAATTTTTTTTCTTTTTTTTTTAAGGTCCAGGGCTTCAATATCCCTCACTTCTTTTGTTATTCTTTTGTGGTTTCAGAGCAGGATTAGTTGAGTCTGTAAGTAAGAATTTAACTTCAAAATCCTTTTTCTTTTCCAGTAGGTTCCTTGATCGAGGCACAAATGATAGAGGTAGAAAGGAGTGAATGGTGACGCAAACAATGTAAGTGAATGTGACAACGATGATGTTTATCATAGGAGAAGGAAAGAAAATAATTGGTTTTCTAGTACTTCTCATAACTTTGATACTCTATGTTAAAACTAACAAGCAGCATGCATACCCTTCACAAGTTCTAGATACTCTTTACAGACATAAATCATTCACTCTTTTGTAAGGAAGAGCAAGCATACAAAGATCGCTTAGTGAGGATCAAATACGCCCACTCAAGAAAGTTTAGGTGCACATAAATAAAACAAAAGATGACTAGTGGATACCACTTCTTAGACAGTTTTGTTTCATACGAAGGAAACCAATACACCTACTGACTTCTCTCTTGTCAAAAGAAGCACACTCAGAGTTTAAAACTTTTGAAAATACATGCATTATGGAACAATGGTAATTAAAATCTTCATAATTATCCAGCTGTGCAAATTTCTAAAATTAAGCGATGAGTTTAAACGACTTACCTTAAGGCCAAACAATTTCTATATTAATAGACATCATCTCCTTTCTTTTGTTAAATGATTCAATGCTTTCATGAAGGTTACCTGTCAAAACTAATCAGCAGACATGTTTCCAAAAGGAGACTACCAAAATGCTTTCTACCTATTCTTAATTAATCACCTAATAATATTATTAGATTAAGAAATTTTCACCCCTAAACGACGCTCTCTCTAACTATGCAAGAAAAAAATTAAAGAAAATAAGCAAAAATAATTTTGTTCAAAAGTCATCCACACGATGACAACCGAAAGGGCAAGCACAAAAATGGGATCGTATTAAAGGGTTCCAGGGAATTCTTCAAGGGCTATTCTGATATACTGATTCACTTGGCTCATAAATAAGTTGTAATATATCAGAAAGCCCCTTTATTTATTTTCTCAAGGCTTTCACTTCACATTCTAGTTCAAGAACCCTTCTGTCAGATGGTATGATTAGAGTCATCCCAGTCCTTCCTTCACTTAGTTTCCCTATTATAGGGAGGATACAGTCACCATTTTTCCTCTGAGATCCTGCATAACACATCTCCTATACCAGGCTGGGGAAAAAGTAGATATCTACACCACTGATTAGCCAAAGTATCATCAATGACATATAGAATCAAACTGCCCACATCAATCTCATCCTCTTCTATTATTTCCATCAGGACTTGAAATTGAACTTCCCCCTACCAATCATAAGCTTTTTCATCCGTTGGGACAAGAAATTGACACACAAAGTTGTACAACGTTTGGACCCATGGATTTAGCATTTCAAGGGTTAGGTCCTCGAACGAGGGGGTGCTTCCATCCCCCAGTACATCATGACCCTACAATGCTCCTTTTCAGGCATAAAATAAATTACATACCAAGCATCATTCGCTTTGGGTCCTAGTTGCAGACCCAGATAACTGTTAATGCCTTCTGCAGTCAACAGAACCCTTACTATGAGCACTTGAGCAACATTGTTGGGACTGTGATACTTGGCCTGATAATAGAACTCACTGATCGTTGTTTTGTTCACACCTGGTTCTTGTGGCACCAATTGAAGCCACCCTTTTCTTCTTAAAAACTCTTGCAACTATCCGTCTGTTCAAATCCTTGGTTTAAGTAACACTTTGTATTCCCCATTGGCGGTATGCGACGCTGCATGAAGACATGTCCATCGTCTTCTTCTTCATTATCAAACTCCCTAGCGTCCACCGAATTCAATCGAACTTGCATGAATCTCAAACCTTAGGAGAGATAACAATAAAATTATCGCCTTTCACCTGGATAGTCCCTTTTTAAGCCATTTTTGCATCCCTGCAAAATTTTTCCAAATGAAGAGTCAAGATATAAAGAACATACCTTTTTTCAATACAGAAAAATTGCGACTATGGTGCTGATTCAAACATTTTCTATTGTCTCTTGTGAAAGTGAGGATAAAGTTCTGTTTGAGGCTTTACTTAAGTATTTGAAGAGACTCACCAGGCTCAACCATTCAATAACCGAGAAACATGGGGACACAAAGTCATCAAGTGTCTCTTAGAAGTAGGAGTGGTTGCACTACACGCGTGCGCTTGCAGTTGCGCGCGCCCCATGTTGGACTTCAATAGTACACCGTGTCACTTACCATTTACAAATTCACTTTCGCACCACTGTCGCCAGCGAATGGTAAAAGACTTAGCTAGTCCTTAAAGGGCTTCTCTATCACCCCCTTATGAGGGCTAAACACAAGAAAACACACCAGCTATAATAATTAGGAAAAGGAAAAAATGAGGGAATTACTGGAAATACAATCATACTAGGTTTTCATGCACCGATTTTTGTTTTCCTGCAGAGTTTATTTACATGGGAGGAAGGGTGTTGTCTTGTTCTCTGTTTACTCACCCATGTCAGCGAACCTTGCTAACCCTTTATGGAGAAACAAAAGGAAGCAACAACTCGGTACTAAAAGCATCCCTTCTGATTGTACTCGCCTAGGGTGGGTCCCAATTTCTCTCCGAGAAACGAAAGAATCCCTTCTGATTGTACTCGCCTAGGGAAAGGGGAATACAGTCTCGGTCCAGCTATGAACATGTAAGGAAAACAACCACGGTACTAAAAGCAAACAATAAGGAAGCAACAACTATCCAATATATATGTATATAAACACCTAGTACTGACGACCGATAAGAAGACTATCGTGTGATTCAGCGATGAGGAGTGGCGAAGAATCAACAGCACAACCCCAGTGAACGACGGTCTCCTTGGCTGGACTATGGTCAAGAGGAAAAGTGCTGCAAAAATACCCGAATCCACCGACACTAGCTCATCCGAGGCTTCCTCTCCAAAATGGAGCTTAGCACTCTATCGATCCAAGCTCACAATCCAGCTACCATAAAACCCTAGCTCGAAGAGTACTCAAGAAGAATTGCAAAGCAGACGAATTGAAAAGTGAACAAAAGATACCTTAGTGAATTTGTCTCTGGGTATTTATACCCATTACAATTAAGTTAGCAAATAGTTACAAAATCGAGACTAAATCAGTAATTCCAGCAATGGAGTGCTAGGTGGTGAGGATTGGCACAAGATGTTCTTTCTTCATAATTAACTCTTGCGACTGGAAGTTGTACAATGGCCTTCTTTCACAGCTTCCTGTTCCAATCTGTGCATGGATTCATCACTTTGCAGCCTCACGCTTGTAATGCACACACGATGAACATAAATCACGAATATCGCACAAAAGGAGATATTCTTCCTTCAGAACTGTTGATTTCCAAGACAAAATGCTACAATAAAAGTGATGAATCTCGTGCACTTTAATAATTTCAACAAAACATCTAATACAATAGAAATGTCATTTGTTTCGGGTCGATTAAATAGAAAATGGTAACAAGTCGACCATAAAAATATAACACTTAAATTACTTCTAATCCTTCTTTTAATATCACCACTAAAATTATGAAATGAAAATAAAAAAAATAAGAATAGCTTCAACCGAAAAGAGAGGACCATATCACTTAAATAGTAACCAAAGCTATCAAACAATGGGTAGTTGAAACATCATTTAAACAACAAAAAAGAAAAAGCAGAATCAGAATCAGAAGCAGGAACAACAGTAAAAGTTGCAAGAAACAATAATAATATAAGTTTTTTTTTTTTTATGAAACAAGGTTATTTAATTCCTTGTAATAATTTTGTAACACACCTCCTCATCATCTTATTATTATTATTATTTTACTACTACTACTACTATGGTTCATTATCACAACTTAATTTCATTCCAAAGCTTTCAAGAAAACCTTGGAACAGCCTTGCACACCAATGGAGTCTTCATTTCCATTGAAAGTTTAAGACATTCAGTCAAGTTCACAACTTTATCACCATTTTCACAAGGGATCCAGTTAAAGTTGTGCAACAACTGAGCTAACCAAAGCTGGACAGTGGCAAGGCCAAGAGCCTTTCCAGGACAAACTCTCCTCCCAGAACCAAATGGAGCCAACCTCAAATCAGACCCCATAACATGAACATCCTCCTTTAGAAACCTTTCAGGCATGAACTTTTCGGGCTCCGGCCACACGGTTTCATTATGTGTAATTGCCCACATGTTGACCATGGCAGTGGTTCCAGCAGGTATGAAGTGGTTCCCAACATGAGTGTCATGGATGGCGAGCCTAGCCCAGGAGAGAAGAGGTCCTGGAGGATGCATCCTAAGTGTCTCTTTCATTATAGCATTGAGATAGGGGAGGCGAGGGAGATCAGAATCAGTAATCATCACTCCTCCTCCTTGTCCAATAACACTGTCAATCTCAGATTGAGCTTTGGATTGAATATCAGGATGTAGAACCATTCTTGCAAGTATCCATTCCAAAAGGATGGCAACGTTGTCTGTCCCTCTAAAGATCATTTCCCATAATACAGCAATCATGTCAGAATCAGTGAGCTTGTTTTCCTTATCCAAATCCATCAAGATGCCAACAAAGTCACTAGAAACCTCATGATCATCAATGTCATCAATAGAACCAGCAGAAGTTCTCTTCACCCTGTGCTCCTCTATGATCTTCCCCACGAACACATTCACCTTTGAAACCAGTTCTCTGCACCTTTTCCTCACACCTTGGATGTCAAACCATCCCAGCACAGGGAAATGGTCAGTCCAGTTAAATATCCCCAGCAACTCGTATCCTTCACTCACCAAGTGTTCCAATTCTGACCCGTCCTCAAGATTCTCATTCTCACTACTTTTTCTTTTGAAGTCGTAGCATTTTCCAAATACACTCATCATCACATTATTCAGTGACCCAAAATGTAGAACCTTTTTCACCCCGACTTCACCATTTCTCTCCATCAGCCCTTTGATTTCTTCCACCATTTTTAGCCCAATCTCTTTCCTAAAACCTCCAAAATGAGTAACCCTCTTAGGACTGAACAAGTATGTCACCGATATCCTCCTCAGGTTCCTCCAATATTCCCCATAAGGAGCAAATCCCATAGACCTGTGAAACAAGAGCTCATAGGCAGATTCTTTGTAAGGTCTATCAGCAAAAGCAGAGCCATTCAGAATTTCTTTAGCCGTCTCAGGGTTACTAGAAATGATGAACCGGCTGAACCCAACTGAGAAGGCCATCAAAGATTCAGCTTTTAAGCTCTTAGAGAGCCTTTCAAGAACTCTATGAGTGAGGGAACCAGTGAAGGCAAAGACTAGACCCAAAAGGGGCAGTCCAGATGGCCCTGGAATCACATTCCAGGCCTTGTTTTGTGCAGACCTGCGGGAAAGAGCCCAGGCAAGCCCTCCAGGGGTAAGCCAAAAGGCAAATACAGCAATAAACAAAACCAGGCTGAGAAAAACCTCAAAGTTAAGGACAATTGGGGAATAGAGATTTAAAGGGATCAAGGAAAACACTGATTCGGTGGACATTTTTTCATGTAAGTAAACACTAGGATCTTCTTTTGCATTCACTTCGAGGATGAAGTTGAAGATTGTATGAAAGATGCGAGGATTGTGTTATATTTTACGACAAGAGCAGTAACAAATATATAGGACTCGTTGTTAATAATTCGCTATGATGACTCCATTCAGGGCAGCCCGGACCATTAAGTTCTATGATAAATTTTTTCAACCAATTTTATTTCTGATCACTAACCTTAACCCCTATATAAAATGGGCTCCTAACAAATTGAACGTTCAAAAGAGTAACGGAAATCAATAATTATTTTTAAATAGAAATTGAATTTAAAAGGTAAAAATATAGTCAAAATGTCAAAAGGATTAAACCGAAAGAAATGCAACAAAAACCATTCCGGTCTCTTCTTATATAGAAATTCAAAAGGTAAAAGAATAAATTCACTATATAGTCAAAACGTCAACAGTCACTTAATTCTAAATAAGCCCACCATAATTTTTACTATATTTGGATTAAACGGAACGAAATGGAACAAAAACCATTTTCTTCTCTACTTATGTAAAAATTCAAAAAGTAAAAGAATAAAACGACTACATGGTCAAAACATGAAAAGTCAAATAATTCTTAACAAACCCACCATAAATTTTACTCATAATTTGTAACATCCGGATGATAAATTATATTATACTTCTAGTACTATCTAGTATCATAGTCCAAACTTTTAAACTACGTAATTTTGATGATATTTGATTACATCATGAGAATAATTTTGAATTTTTACTGATTTTCACTGCTCCACAGCCCACTATTCATGTTTGAGTAATGCGTTTTCTTATTTTTAGGGAGGTTACCTTGTTCATATTATCTTATCTTTTTTTAAGAAAAATTTGATTTTATGGTAAATGTTTCTTTCTTTTAATAATTAAGATAATTGTATATTCTATTTGAAGGTTCTTTGTCAGAATCTTATTTATACTAAATGCTTATTTCTTATCTTTTTTTTTTTCTTATCATCTTATCTGGATCTTGTTATTTATGAGATATGAATTTTTTTGTTTTGAGGTGTGGGATTATTAGGTTTGGAAAGTGGTACATTTTTTTTAATTTTATAGTAATTTAGTTTTAAAATTTTCTTATACACATATTGTTGAAGGGATCGTTGACCGTTATGATTTTGATTAAGCCTAAATCCATTTTTGGTCCCCTTTAATATGAGTTATTCTGATTTTGGTCCCTTTTTTATTTTGTTCAACAATACTAGTCTAACTTAAATTTATTTTTTGGCAATTATAGTCCCTTTTTACAAAAAAAAAGTTTAGAAGACAACGGATTAACTCATTTGATCGCTAGTCAAACCTAATTTTTTCTTCACCATGATTTGTACCATGATTTTTCAATTCATTTTATGACTTAGTAGGACATAAATGTTCAACCCATTTAACTCGACTCATAAACCAAAATGACGGCCGATACTCTAAATGGGCTGAACATTCATGAGGATCTAGATTATAAAATTTGTTGAAAAAACTATAGTACAAATCATGGTTAAGAAAAAATATTTTTGACTAGGGATCAAATGAGTTAATCCGTTATCTTCTAAATTTTTTCGTAAAAAATGACTATAATTGCCAAAAAAAATTAAGTGGAATAAGTATTAGTGACAAAAATAAATGAGGAACCAAAACTGGAATGACCCCTATTAAAAGGGACCGAAAATGGATTTAAATCTAGGGTTTCTTCTTTTTCTTCTCTAGAGGTGGTGGGGAGGGAGATTGGCAGCGGTGGGAGAGGGTGGGGGTGGTGGGTGGTGGCGAGCGAGATCTGGGGTGGTGAGAAGGAAGATAGGTGGCGGCGGGAGTAGGGTGTTTTTTAATTAGTAGTTTATAATTTTGAGGTTAAAATATATATATAATTTTAAAATAAATTGTCCCTAATTGAGACAAGGAAAAACGAGTTTTTTACCAAAACAGTCTAAATATGTAACGTAATGAACCAAAATATACACTTTTTTTTAATGGACTAAAAATTTATGTTGCCTATATATAATGTACAACAATTGGAACTTACCCATCATAATTTTTACTAATATTTGGATTAAATGGAAAGAAATAGAACAAAACCATTTTCTTCTATTCTGATATAAAAAATCAAAAAGCAAAAAGATAAAACGAATAAATGGTCAAAATGTTAAAAGTCAAATAATTCTGAACAAACTCACCATAAATTTTACTCATATTTTGTTACCTCCAGATAAGCAAGTAAATCCCCTAATAAGCTTGACCAACTTGAATGCCTAAATTGAGGAACTAGCAAGGTACTGGAGTAGTAAATTGAGGACAAATCAGGGGTGGTAAGAGAGGAATATTTGGGACTTAAAGGGCTCAAGAAATTTCAAATATGAAAATTAAATTATAATTAAATACAAATAAGTTAGAGTGGGTACATTTAATTGACTAGGGATAATTTGAGGCAATAAATATTAATTTATTTGAAGGAAGTAAAACTGAAATAGGGAAAGGGGGTAAGTTTTTAAAACTAGAGGGACTTAGGTAGTAATTTCTAAAGGTAAAAACCCTAGCGCATAAATACCCATTTTAACCCCAATTCCTAGCTTTAAAACTAGGGGGACTTAGGTGAGCTTTTCATGCACTTATTGTGTAATTATGGATTCCGCAGGTGATGAGATGTTGTGGTGTAATTGGTTCCTTTTTAAGCTGAGATCGTGCTTAAAAAATGGGAATTAGCAGCACAAAGGCAAGGAGTTTAAAGTTGTACTAGTAGGCCCTGTTGAATTCCCAAAATGCCCTCAGCAGCCTTGAGAAATTACCATTTTATTACCCTAGTTTGTGGCATGTATATATACGAAATGGACAAGTCTTACGGGTAAGCTTTGCTTCACAATTCTCTCTTCCCGACTTCGGTTAGCTTCCAGTAAAAGGTGAAGTAGTCTCCTGTAGTTATGGTTTATGTTTCTTAGCTAGGATGATAGTGGAGCTTAGATCCATGGTGATCTAAGCTTCTCAAAGGGGATCTCTACCCCAGATAGTGTAGCCAAGGATGGGATTCGGATGCTGATGCTGATGCGGACAGAGCGGAGTGAGTTACCGTTGATGCACATAAGGTGTCTTTGACCCCGAAGGTTATACCTTTCGTTTTGTAACTAGGTGTCTTTTGTTGATTGTGTTGTAATCAGCTAGGTGCCCTTTTTGTATTCAGAGTGTTGTTTCGCTCCTCTGTGTATCTATATATGTTTCCCTTTGGATTCAAATGCATATAGTAGTCTTTAGTTTTCTACCTATGTGTGAGTCCATTCACTAATCTTATTCATATGCTGAATTTCTGAGTTGCCTCTATGTTTATGCATGGGACGAGTACCTTGTTGAGAATAGGAAATTGCTATGTGTGTTTGGTCACTTGTTTACACCTAACGGTGGTCGGAATCCCTACTCACCCCACTGATTTTATATCTTCTTAGTTGTATGCTTAGTTTAGCCGTAATCAATCAATCTATTTGTTTACCCCAGATAAGCAAGGAAAGAATAAACAAACATAATCCCCAATTGCTCCCTGCGGATCGACACCTAAAGTACTCTATGATGAGGTTTTGAATCCCTTAGTGTGGAATTTAGGTTTATAAATATTATTTTGATAGGTACGTTTACCGCACATTACCAAAAAGCACCAGATTTCGTAAATTGATAGCAAAGCGAGATAAAACTAATTTAAACCAAAATATAACATATTATAATGTGTATTTCAAAATATAAACCTAGTCCAAATATTTTAAAATTAATACATATCAAGCCTACTCGAATTAGCCTTCTACAATATGAGCATTTACAACTTAGACCTTCAAAGCTTTTTGATCATTCCAATCCATCCCCAAGCTACTCCTAAGTTTTACTTTGGGTGTTCCTACATCGATAACATTCAGAGATAAAAAGTAATGTGAATAACTTCACATCTATTTTCTTGTACATAACATGCATTTGGTAGCCTACTTTTATTAGATTTCACATCTAATATGCTAAAATGGTGAACTTATGGCTTTGATTGTGTGAATTGCAGACAGTTTACTGAAGATGTGAAGATACAGAAAACCAAACTAAGGACAGAATTTCAAGCGATGAGAATGAGAATTTAAATAAAGAAGTTCAAATAGACAGATGAAGTGCAGAACACTTCAATTCCACCTTGACGTGAGAAACATGATGTCCAGTTCACGGAAACTTCATATAGACGTGAGTAGGTGATGTCTAGTGTGCTTTCGTTCCAAATGGACGTGATCTAGACATAGCATAGACAACGTTAAATGTGCACCAGCTTCAACTGGACGTGGTGGATAACGTCCCACTCGCTCCAACTCCACCTGGATGTGACCTGGGTGTGAGACAGGTGACATCCAGCATGCTCCAAAGCCACCAAAACATGAATGAGATGATGTCTATTATGCTTCAGCTTTTCCTGGACGTGAGGTAGTCGACATCCAGCGTGCGCCAGCCCCATTTGAACGTGATGGAAGTAACACCCATATGGCGTCAACGCCATATGTGAAGGACTTCGTGCTATTCTGGTCCGATAAAAAATTTTCATTTGTGCAATCCGATTAGAAAACTTTCTCTCAGACCCAACAACACAGGATCATGGATTACCTTTATTCGATTTGACACACAATAAGAACAATATCTAAAATTAAATGTGGAAGATTTAGAATTGACCTTTAAAGCGAGAACCTGAAAATTCGCTTGTATTCTCAAAGATCCGTTTGGACATTATGTGGGTAACGATCTACCAAACATTTCTGAAGCTCTTACAGAAAATCCTACACAAGAAAACTTCCTTGAAAATCACGTCGCAAACCCCGGATTTCTCATCGTGCCGCCGCTGAGAAACCGCCACCGTACCGCCACCGTGAAGTCCACGCGTCGCCTGAGAAAACACTGAACCCCGCGGCTCACAAAACCACTCTGCCACTGCACGAGAGAAATGCGGCGCCGCTGCCTGCTGGTTTAATGTGCACGAGAAAAAATTTAGAGATTCTTTCTCTCTCTAAGTTTTCCTGCGTTATATGACTTATGTATGTTTCCTGAGCTGACTGTTGTGTCTTATATAGAGTTACAAGAGATACTTCAAGTGGGCTTGAGTTGGGCCTTCCTGTTGGGTTTTGATTTTATTAACTGCAATCAATTTCCTAAAATGATTAATAACCAATTGACCCAAGGATTAATTAATTAATTAAATTCACTTTGTCAATTAACTTAATACATAATTAACTGTACCACTAACGGATTAATTATGAAACTACCGCTCAAACAGAATAATGCTTCCAGTTTAACTTAATTAAATATTCTTTTATCTCCCCGTGTCAAAGATTTAATGATCATCGATTTATTAATTTACTTACAGATTAATTAATCAACTTCTTCTCATTCGAGATTAGTACCACTCGACCTTTTTGTTGGAGTAGAATACATAAGCTATGCTTGTATTGTACAGTTTTCCAGTTTAATATATCGATTTGTGTTTCAATTATATTTTGTTGTGCATATTTATGTCCATTTATATTATGTAAGTAGATGATGAGGTGTCTGGTGTGACACAGTAGATCTCATTATTAGTTGAAAAACATAATATATAAATGAGGTTCGTAACCGAGACAGTTTTGGACAAACTGTCGGTCTAGGTTATTATGTGATTCGGATAATTAGTTTGTCTAAACTAATTGAATCATATAGATATGCCCGGGGCATATTGAACTTGACCTTTATGAATGATTTGTCTTATACTGATTTAATAGACAAATCAATCCTTGTATTCTATCTCTAAATCCCTAGACTCGAGTGGGCATGAGAATTAGATATAGTGTACTTTGATCTGCCAATGGGCGAGGTCAAATGTGGCCAATAGTCTCGGTGGGTTGGGTGCGTGTTTAGTTACTTGGTGTGTTGCTGCTTGTCGAAAGGAAACCATGTATCGGCGCGTCCGGGGTGATAGTGCTCCCGAGATGAACTCGAAATGTTTATTATACTAAACCCGGCCAGTGGATTTATGTCCGGTATAGTAAAAAGGTCGAGTGGTACTAGTATCGGAGTTGAAGAAGTTAATTAATTAATTTATCAGTAAATTAATTTTAATTAACGAGCACTATATCTTTGATGTGGGGAGATTAATGAATATAATTTAATTAAGTTGTTCCGGAAGCAATTCTGGTGTACGATGGTAGTGCCAAAATTAATCCGTTAGTGGTACGATCAATTTTGTAATGGGTTAATTGAATAGGTAGATTTAATTAATTAATTGATTAATTATTCCTAAGGGTTAATTCAGTAATTAACAAAGTGGAATTATTTAATTAATTTCTAAGGGTTAATTAAGTAATTAGCAAAGTGAAATTATTTAATTAATTAATTAAGTTTTAAGTTTCAATTGGAATTAGGAAATCCTAGAGATTAGGAACCTAGTAGGATTTGGTTTATCCTATCAGATTGGTTACCTAATTGGATTTGGAAACTAATTCATTACCTAAACCCATTAGGAAGACCAATCCTAAACCAACTTGGGGTCTCTCTTGTAACTCTATAAATAGACAAGGGATCAGTTATTCAAGAAACACAATTAATCCACAAGATTTCTAGACAGAAAAAATTCTAGAGAGAGAAAACTTTCTCTCTCCAAGTTGAATTTTTCCAAGCAATAGGCGGCTGGTTTTCCTTAGAGTTGGCCGAATTTTAGCCCTCTTCTACTAGCCCCGTGTGTTGCTTTCTCTCTCTCCAGGCAGTGCGTTTGCAGTACGTGCTAGGTACGGAGGTGCTGGATTTTTCTGGCGGGTGGAGTTGTGGTGATAGCTGATCGATTGACTTCTAGTTCGTTGCCCACACAATGTGAAGTCATAGTCTTGAGACATACAAGAGAATCACCCAAGTCACGCTTCAAAGGTATTTTTCTAAGATTCCGCTTTAATAGAAATTTTTGTTGCGTGATAAATCGAGCTAGTGCAAACCCAGATCCTACCTATTCTTTCACTTTTTACTATAACGGACTTTACGTCCATCGGCCAAGTTTAATGTAATAAACTTTTCGAGCTCATCTCGAGAACATCATCACCCTGACACATCGGTACAAGGTTTTCTTTTGACTCGCGACAGCACACCTAGCAACTAAACACGCGTACCCAACTTACTGCGTATATAGGCCTCAATCGACCGCACTCTTTGGCATATTAAAGTACACAATGCACAGTCCTCGTACCCGTCCTCGTCTAGGGATTAAGAGATTGAATACCAGGCTCGAATTAACTATGAAAGATCAGTACAAGTTGATTCAATCCTAAATGGTCCTGCTCCATATGCACCGTGCATATCTGTATGATTCAATCAATTTAGACAAACCGACTTCAGAAACACACAATGACCTAAACCGACAATGTGTCCAAATTGTCTAGTCACGAGTATATATTTATATACCATAACTTTAACCAATGATGAGATATACTGTGTCACACCAAACACCTCATCATCTTGTCATACGATATAAAGGGACTTCATACGTAAATATGAAACAATTAACTAAAGCAATTTCAATCGATATATAAACTGGGAAATAGTGTTCATACAAGTGAAGCTTTTCAGTATTCACACTATCAATATGGATATAAGCTGGGCTGTGCTAGCACTATCAGGACGTCAGGACCAACATGTACACAACGTCAAGCTCATGCCAGTGCCATCGGGAGTGAGTTATCCACCGACTTGAAAAAGCTACTTTTGGAATTACTTTGGCTCTACAAATGTGCTTTTTATGAAATGCCAGAAATAGACATTCTAATTCATTTATTCTTTATTTATCTTGTGTAACTAGTAGGGAGTCCAAACATTGAAAGAGGACAGTCATTATTAGAGACCAATAGCTTAGAGGGTAGTTTTCTTAGAATAGCTTTTAGATGGAGAAACTTTTATTTATGCTTTCTTAGCTAGAACCAATGAGGTTCTAAGCTTTTCTAAGGGATTTTCACCTCTCTAATAGAATAGAGGATGTAGAAATCTCATGTACATATATGGATCTAATCAACCTAATGGTTAAAATCCACTTTATTTTCACTTTTAGCTTATAGGTTGTGCATATCTTGTTTAATTATCAAAAATAGCTAGTGCATTCTCGTCTATTTAGTGATTTTGTGGTAAATTATGCCATGGGTTGTGACTATCTCATCTTTTACATGGGTTTTCCATTGTGTGTTGTGATGGGTTATGTTATTTTAAGGTTATTGTTGCTTAACTTTGTCGATCTAGTTATGTCCTATTGTAAATTGATACTATCTACTTTATGAGTTGTTTGTGATTGTCATTTTCTTGTGTAAAAATGAGAGTTTATGAAGCGATCTAAACCAATTCATGTTTGATGGGTTCCTTTGTCTTGTAGTGAACTATCCCAGTAACCTTGTTTAATGATTGGCTCATGGTAATAGGGTGATATACTTGGGTAACTTGTCACCCAAGATAATTGCTATATCATTATAAGGTAAATTAGACAATTATACCATAGGTTAAGTGACATAACTGAATGGGTAAAGTGACATGGTTTTAATTAAGCATTGACCCAATCAATTAAGTGTGTCTCATAGGTCTAAACCACAAGACTAGAGTACGTAACTGGTAAATGAATTAACTAGTTCACAATCAAAACCTCTAAACCTTGAGAAAGGGAATTTCCCACCTTAATCTCACATATTTTACTATTTTTAGTCTTTACGTATATGCTTTGCTACGTGATTCCAAACAACTTTTACTTGTTTTCAAACTTGGAAAAATAAAAGAAAGTAGCAATAAAACCCATCGTTCCATGTGGGATCGACACTTAAATACTGCATTTATTTTGTAGAATTTGAGTTAAACATAATTTTAATTTGTGTTCTGCGAAAACACATAAAAAACATAAGTATACGCTAAGCATACCTAGTGAGGGATTCCCCCTATTCTTACCTATGTCGCCAGTTAAAACACATATAGCAAACAGAAAACAAAACATATAATCATGCCTCAAAACTGTAAATCAACTAAGCACGCCATAAAGGAAAATCCATGTAGCCAGATAATGCGTATCTAAGGGTAAGTAAAACAACTTGGATCTTAGGGAGGTCTTGGTTTACCAAAACTTGAATCCTCCCTAAGAATAGCTTGTATCTGTCACTAGCGGGCAACCAACACTCGTTTCTATCTGACCTACCAAATACACCGAATGCCGAAGATACCCTAGGCCATACCTGACCTATGACTTTGTCACAGTTTGGCTCCTATCCCAATAGGACGGCTCAAAAAGGATGAGATCCCCAAAGGTGCAAATGCAGTTACGACTCAAAAGTAAAACAAACAAAAACTAGTTCACAAAAGATGCGGTCATGCCCTGGACACCACAGTCATTACAACAGAACAAATTCACAATTCATCAACCAGCATCCACAGCAACACAACTAACACATATCAATATCCTAAGTGCCAACAAGGCCATAATCTTCTAAACATAAAGCATAAATAAACATCCACATTCATAAATAAACTCTGAATGTAATCTAGGTTATACCTAGGTTACATGTACATGTTTTTAGGCATACACGTATAATCCTAGGTATAACAACATGCACAAAAAAAAGGGAAATCACTCACCTTAGCATGGAGCCAAACTAGCCTAACTCAACGCGAATAAGATCGGCGTCACAGTCAATGTAAACCCTCCAAGGAAACCTAAGTTAATACCATCAAACATTTATCAGTACCTAATAGTACTTCAAAGTAAGTATCTCGCTTTTATAATAACCTAACATGCTAAGAAAGGTCCTAAGGTGTGATTTTCTTTCTAAGGTTGCGTTTTAGGTTATTAGTTTTAAACCACTTGCTTTTATCATACAGCTATTTCTTTAAATAATGGATTGGCAACCTAACATTTACCACATAAGTGTTTGATTACTAAACATAGTTTCCACTTATAATAAACCATCACCCATGAGTTACTAGTAACCAATTACACTAATGTTCTAGTAGTTCTAACTTATGGACAATTAATCTTCTAGCTTACCCTTTTGATACCACCAAGTAGCTTAGGAGTATTACCCAATATTCAAACTTTATGAACATAACTTAGTTCAAGATTGTAAAACATGGATTTAAAGTTATATAAACACAAGCTCAGGTTCTCTAGAAATAACATACTTAAGGGTGTAGATTTTTACCTTATGTTAGACAGTAATGGTTGAAATGAGGAAAAAAAGAGGTTGAGGTGAAACTGGGGGTCCCTCTTGGCCACTCACGACCTTGGTTTTTTAGAGAATCCCACTCCTGTATTGTAGAACTTGTAGCTCGGCAGTCCACTAGGTGTGTTAGTTTATCCTTCCAGTTTCAAGTGTCTTTTTGGGTAGCTATAGGCCCATAAGTGCAAGATGTATCTTTAGGGGGTCCCCTAGACATAGTCCTCTTGGGCAGTGGCCGTTTAGTCCATGGTCCATTAGATGGTCAAGGCCAAATATTGGAACACATTGAGTCCACTCGTTCCCGTCCTCGCTTTAGGAGGTTCTGTTCTCTACATCCTCTTTCTACGACTCTGTAAAGACAAATGAAAAAGGTTGCAAAATAATTTTATAAATAATTTGAGTTAGTTTATAAGAATATAATGCATACTGGCAACTTTTGAGGACGAATTTCCACTCCAGCATCTAACTTATTGGCTCCTTCAGGGCAGTTCTTCCTGTTGTGGCCTTCCTCATCGCACTTCCCACATTTATTTGCATTTGCAGGTCCACTATTACTATTTTTTGGGCATGTTCTCTTATTATGTCCTTCTTCACCATAGAACTTGCACTTGGGCTGAATCACTGCTTTGCTCAACCGCTTCTTCTTATCATTTATTTCTGTAACTTCTTGGATAGACATCCTCCTATTTTCTTGGGCCTTCCTGGTCGCTTACTATACTCAGGAGGCAATGGAGGTAGGATATCGATAGCGGCCATTCTACTTGACCACTGATAGGTATAATGGAGTGCACATAAACACTTCTATATGTGTCAACTCTGTAACATTCATCAACATAGTCTAATGGCTCATCTTCTAACATCCATAATGCTGATATGGCATGTTGACATGGCATTCTAGTTAGTTGCCATCTCCTGCACGTGCAGGTTCTCTCCCTGGTGTTCACAGCATAATTCTCTCCATAGTCACCACATATCTGTACATGTTCTTCAGTGGACTTAATAGGGATACATAGGGTAGCACTCACACCTTTTTTCTCAATCCTTTTGAAAATCTGAGGATATATCGAACGCCTTACCCACCTGGAATTTGCAATATCTCTCAGTTCTTGCGTTATTGACATGACATATATCCTAATTGCCTCAAACATTCCCACAATTGGTTTCTCCCTTGCATCGAGGATAGTAGAGTTAAAAGCCTCGCAGTGGTTGTTCAGTAACATATCACACTTGGGTCCGCACCTAAAGTGTGATCGTGACCATTGTGAATGAGGCTTATCACCTAACCATTTTGTGGCTTCCTCATCCAAATCTTTAATCATCTGCATCATACACCTCCATTGGGCTTAAGTGGTGCATTTTACTGCTCCCCAAAGTGCTTTTCTCAAAGCAACACTCTTAAATCCAGCATTAGCCCAATTGGAATACATGTGCTTCACACAAAACTTGTGATCAGCACCTGGAAAAACTTGTTCCGCTGCATATATAAGACCCTTCCGCTTGTCACTAATAAGGGTCCATTCACCATAGTCTTGTATCCCCAAATCAGCAAAATACCTCCGCAATCAACAAAATACCTCCGCAAGGACCTTTCAAGAAGGTTCTATCAAAACCCAACACCTTCCTACATCCAGATAAAAAGCCATTCTTCACTTCTCCAAAACACACGTACATCCTTTCAAACCTTTCCTTACCTGTCTCACAGTCCACAAACCCATCTACTGTTTTTTCTCAACTATTGATCCTAGATTTGTCCTTAAAATCTCACTCCTATAAGATTGTAATAAGCTATATTGCTCCACATCAGATCCTGAGCAAACTAACATCCTTTCTTCTTGAACTGTACCGTTAATGCTTAAATATAAACATTATTATGTTGCATAACTGTGCATCCGAAGTCATTGGTTTCTATTTTTGGATTCTGTCGAAGCAACTCCTTGTATTTCCTAGCAAACCAACTGGACTTAACACTCTTATTCTTGTGAGTGAAATTGCATGTATGCTTCTCCACGAAAGTCATAACCTGAACTGACCCTAAATGAGCTATATTACTAGCATAAATCTCCCACTTACGTTTTCATCTCCCATTTTTAGCTCCTGTAGGAAACTTAGCTCTCACCCTCTGCTTATCACTCTTTACGAATTTCCACTGCCTTCCTCTTTTAAGATTCCAACATCTCACGACTTCCTTGAACTCAACAAAGTTAGTAAACAGCATACCAACTACAAGCTATGGATTATACATATCAGATGGGTTGAAAACTAGCAAACGTTGGCCATCTTCATCAACAGACCCTTTGATGCTTTCGAATTCCCCATCTGAGTGTAGGCCAACATCTCTATCATCAGAAGTATATACTTCATAACCATCGAAACATCTTTTAGCACTTGGACTGAACTCTTCTACAACTGGGACTTCTTTTTGACCCTTCTGCACAAGCTGCCCCTTCTGACCATTATGACCCTGCTACCCATTCTGCCCAAGCTGACCCTGCTGCCCATTCTGCCCAAACTGACCCTCATTTCCTTTCAAATCCGGAGATAGAAAACTTTTCTTTAATAGTTTTTGACTACACAAATCTGCCTCAGTTTCTTGTAAACTTTTAACTAGACCGATACCATTCTCAGCACCATACCCAATGTCGTAGTCTGAATCTATTTCAGACCACTCACTATCTTCACTATCTAGAAAAGTTGAATTTTCACACTCATCATCCTTTTCTTCACTAGTTTGAATACGTTTACCAGCAGCTGGACCCAATGAATATAGTGTAACCTCCCTATAATTTAGCCCTTCATTCAATATCACATTTAATTCTGCATCACCCCTATCAAATTAAACCCACCAAACCCTAACATGTAGAACTCGAACTCTTCTTTTAAACCTTCACCCTCCAATCTAACTCTTATTCCTGGTAGGGTTAGCTTACCCACTAACACATCACCAAACACATATAACCTCCCTCCCCTACAACGAGGTGCTGGATTATTTATTATTGTCCCACTATAACAAATTTTCAACGTTATGAATGAAAGATTTTGGTAGGATCTGGGTTTGCACTTGCTCGATTTACCACGCAACAAAAATTTCTATTAAAACAGAATCTTAGAAAAGTACCTTTGAAGCGTGCACCTGGTGATTCTCTTGTATGCCTCAAGACTATGACTTCACGTTGTGTGGGCAACGAACTAGAAGTCAATTGATCAGCTCTCACCACAATCCACCTACTAGAAAACTCTAGCCCCGCAGCACCTGGCACGTACTATAAACGCACCGCCCGCAGAAAGAGAAAGCTACGCGCAGCTGGTATAGACCAAGGCCAAAATTTCAGCCACTAGAAACCCAAAAACCAGCTGCACACTTTTTTGAAAATTTGACTTGGAGAGAGAAACGTTTTCTCTCTCTAGAAATCCTATGGATTAATTGCGTAATTCTTGAATGACTGATCCCTTGTCTATTTATAGAGTTACAAGAGAGACTCCAAGTTGGTTTAGGATTGGTCTTCCTACTGGGTTTCTGTTTTCCTTCAATCCTGTTTCTGGACTGATACAGATTCTGTTTCCTTCAATCCTGTTCCTGGACTGATACACTCCCAACTGTCACAGGGATTCACTTATCCCAATCCAGTTCCTGGGATGAATCACTCCCAACTGACACAGGGATTCACTTATCCCAAACCAGTTACTGGGATGATTCACAACCAACTGACACAAGGATTAATTAATTTCTCAATTAATTAAATCTACCTTTGTTAACAACCCAGTACATAATTAATCGTACCACTAACGGATTAATTATGGCACTACCAACCTACACCAGAATTGCTTCCGGAACAACTTAATTAAATTATATTCATAATCTCCCCACATCAAAGATATAGTGCTCGTTAATTTATTAATTTACTGATATCATCAATTTCTTAATATTCCGAGACTAGTACCACTCGACCTTTTTACTATACCGGATATAAGTCCACTGGCCAGGTTTAGTATAATAAACATTTCGAGCTCATCTCGGGAGCACCATCACCCTGGACGCACCGGTACATGGTTTTCTTTCGACCAGCAGTAGCACACCAAGTAACTAAACACGCGCACCAAACCCACCGAGACTATTGGCCACATTTGACCTCACCCATTGGCAGATCAAAGTACACTATGTCTAATCCTCATGCCCACTCGAGTCTAGGGATTTAGAGATAGAATACAAGGATCGATTTGTCTATTAAATCAGTACAAGACAAATCATTTCTAAGAGTCAAGTTCAATATGCCCCGGGCATATCTATATGATTCAATTAGTTTAGACAAACTAATTATCTGAATCACATAATAACCTAGACCGACAGTTTGTCCAAAGCTGTCTCGGTTACGAACCTTATTTATATATTATGTCTTTTAACCAATGATGAGATCTACTGTGTCGCACCAGACACCTCATCATCTACTTACATAATATAAATGGACATAAAACTACACAACAAAATATAATTGAAACACAAATCGATATATTAAACTGGGAAACTGTACAATACAAACATAGCTTATGTATTCTACTCCAACAATCTCCCACTAATACTTAAGCTGTGCTTTAAGTATACAACTACATACAATCCTATACAATCTGCTGCTATCTATCTAGAAAAACTATCATGGCTCTCCTAGATATCTGATCCCCATGCCCTCCACGTGAGCCTCAAAGACTTTAGAGGTCAATGTTTTCGTGAACAGATCTGTAAGGTTATCCTCTGACGCTATCTTAGCCACGACCACGTCTTCCCTCTTCACGATGTCTCGTATCAGGTGGTACTTGCGCTGTATATGTTTACTCGCCTTGTGGGCTCGTGGTTCCTTCGAGTTTGCTACTGCACCATTGTTATCATAATAAACCGTGATAGACTTCGGCAAACCAGGAATCACATCTAAGTCCACTAGGAAGTCCTTGAGCCATACTGCTTCTTTCGCTGCCTCTGATGCGGCAACATACTCAGCCTCCATGGTAGAGTCCGCCACGCATTTCTGCTTGACACTCTGCCAAACTATGGCTCCATCTCCTAGAGTAAACACATACCCTGAGGTAGACTTGCTCTTGTCCCTGTCGCCTTGGAAATCTGAATCTGTGTAACCTCGGGGTACCAGCTCAGATGCCTGATAGACCAGAACTTGGTTCCTCGTTCTGCGCAAATACTTGAGAATGCATTTTACTGCCTCCCAATGAGCTTTCCCGGGGTTACTCTAATATCTGCTCACCATGCCAACGGCATAACAGATATCAGGCCTCGTACACAACATGGCATACATGAGACTTCCTACTGCCGAAGCATATGGAACTGTCTTCATGGTCTCTATCTCCTCAACAGTCTTAGGAGACTGTTCCTTAGATAGAAATACTCCATGCCTGAAAGGTAAAAAACCTTTCTTGGAGTTCTGCATGTTAAAACGGGCCAGAATCGTGTCTATGTATGAAGCTTGGGAGAGCGTTAGTGAATGTTTCCTACGATCTCGAATAATCTTGATCCCAAGGATATGTCCCGCTTCCCCTAAATTGCTTGGACAGCCATGCCTTTACGTCTGATAACACTTTCTTGTTGTTGCCAATCAGTAGAATGTTATCTACGCAAAGCACAAGAAACACCACTGAGTTTCTAGCACGTCTGCGATATACACATTGCTCATCCGGACTCTGAGTAAATCCAAAGGACTGGATTACTTCATCAAGCCGGATGTTCCAAGATCTGGATGCCTGCTTAAGTCCATAAATAGACCTGCAAACCTTATGCTCTTGGCCTTTTTCAATGAATCCCTCTGGTTGCTGCATAAAGATGGTTTCTTCAAGACTTTCGTTTAGGAAAGTTGTCTTGACATCCATCTGCCAAATCTCATAATCCATATGAGCAGCTATGGCTAAGAGAATCCGGATCGACTTAAGCATGGCTACTGGGGAGAAGGTTTCCTCATAGTCGATTCCCTCTTTCTGAGTATACCCCTTCGCCACTAGCCTAGCTTTAAAGGTTTCCACCTTCCCGTCAGGTCCTCTCTTACGTTTGTAGACCCACTTGCATCCAATGGGCTTAAACCCATCAGGCAGGTCCATAAGCTCCCAGACTTGATTGTGGTCCATTGACCCCATTCGGATATCATTGCCTTACGCCAAGATTCTGCATCTTTATCTCGAAGCGCCTCATTATAGTTAGCTGGGTCAGGTTCAGGCACACCTGGGACCAGGTCTGAAGCCTCTCCCATGCCAATGAACCTGTCTGGCTGTCTCACAACCCACCCACTACGACGAGGCACCGCCTGTGTAGGCGCATCATCTGTGATCTCATGTGCAGTGTGTGGTGTATCTACTTGCACTGGTGCATCAGGATTAGTAGTTTGTCGTCTAAGCTCTTCTAGTACTATCTTACTCTTGGGCTTGTGGTCTAAGACATAGTCCTTTTCTAAAAATCTAGCGTTGGTACTTACCACCACCTTCTGATCTTTAGGACTATAGAATAGACCACCTTTCGTTCCCCTAGGATATCATACAAACAGTATTAATTCTGTTCTTGCATCTAACTTAGCCATATCTGCCTTAAGCACATGTGCTGGGTAGCCCCAAATTCTGAGATGTCTTAGACTGGGCTTCCGCCCGTTCCACAACTCTACTGGGGTTGAAGGCACGGTTTTATATGGTACAAGATTAAGAATATACATTGCCGTTTCCAAGGCATATCCCCAGAATGAACTTGGCAAATCACTATAGCTCATCATGGACCTAACCATTTCCATAAGAGTTCGGTTCCTCCTTCCTGCTACACCATTCTGCTGTGGCGTGCCAGGTGCAGACAACTGAGACTGAATTCCTACCTCAGTGACGTAATCTCGAAATTCATGGGACAGGTACTCCCCACCACGATCTGAACGCAGTGTCTTGATACTCTTACCATGATGCTTCTCCACATCTGCCCGAAACTCTTTGAACTTGCCAAAACATTCGGACTTGTGGCGCATTAGGTAAATGTATCCGTACCTAGAGTAATCATCCGTGAATGTTACGAAATACTCATATCCCCCTCGTGCCTGGACCGTCATAGGTCCACACAAGTCAGAATGAATCAACTCTAATACTTCTTTAGCTCTATAGGCTTTTGCTTTAAAAGGTCTCTTGGTCATCTTACCTTCCAAGCAAGATTCGCAGGTTGCATAACTGTCAATATCTAATGAACCCAAAGGTCCATCATTGATCAACCTCTGAATCCTACTAAGGTTTATATGACCTAGCCTTAGATGACAAAGATAGGTTTGATTCATTTTAGAAGGTTTCTTCCTCTTATTAATGTTAGATTCTGAGCTATCTATCTCTTTGTTTTGCGCAACAGGGGAGTTAGAGTTAACCACAAACAAATTGTCCGCCAATGAACCAGAACAAATAAGTTTTCCATTTCTTCTAATAACAACACAGTCATCAGAAAAAATAAACTTATACCCGTTCTTCAAGAGTTTAGAAACCGAAATCAAGTTCTTTCTAAAACTCAGTACATAAAGACAATTAACTAACTCCAAGCTAGAATTTTCGAAATTCAACTTAACTACTCCCACTGCTTCTACTGACACTCTTGTAGTGTCGCCCAAGTAGATATCCAATTCGCCTTCTCTAAGCTTCTGGGTTACTTGGAACCCTTGCAAAGAAACATGGTCAGTGGCACCTGAATCCACACACCAAGTATCTGTGGGAATCGCCGCTGAACATGTCTCAGTAATTAAGGCATAATTTATCGAACTTATAAGCTTTGGACAATCTGCTTTCCAATGTCCCGTCTTATTGCACTTGAAGCACTTTTCTTTCGACTTCTTCTTTGCAATATCTGGCTTAGGCACAATTTGTGCCTTTTTAGCTACTCCCTCGAGCTTTCTCTTCTTCTTTCCAGGCTCAGGCTCAGAAGATGATTCTAAAGCTTCGACTGCGACTAAAGCTCGCTTCTTCTCTTGAAGAAGACTTTTAGCCACCATCAACTCTGCCAAGAGCTCGGATGAACTTCACAACATCTTACTTATATTGTAGTTCAACCGAATCCGCTCATAGCTTTGAGCCGCCATCAACTCTTCCAAGAGCTCGGATGAACTCCACAACATCTTACTTATGTTGTAGTTCAACCGAATCCGCTCATAGCTTTGAGGCAAGCTCTGGAGGACAATATCAGCTTTGGTTTCACCAACGATTTCGCCTCCTCCTACCTCAACATTGTTGATGTTACTAATCATGTCAATGACACGATCTCTCACAGGAGCGCTCTCAGCCCTAAGGACAATGTCCAAGTTATGACTTCCATCGACATTATTAGTTCCAGTTAAATTGTTGTTTTTCAAAATAGCATCTAAAGGATTGAATGCCATATCGATTTAAACTGGAAAGTAAACTAACAGTGTTTCAGTTATATATGCTAGAATTTTCGAAAATATGAAAATTCCATTAATTATTGATTTCCCTCAAAACAATAATATTAATCCACCAACATCTCATCCACCGGGATTCTCGCAAGCCACACAGTGTGGACGTTTACGCTAACCCACATTAGTTTGAGAAGAACCAAGTTCATTAACTACACTATCTGACCAACGATCTTTTGATCAATGTAGCTAATAGTCGGTGCTTTCAGCCGTACAAGTAAGCAGCGTAACCTTGCGGGAGGAATACTGCAGATCATACACTAAGTGTGTGCCATTACGTGACTTCAGAGTTTGTTACCTCAGGATAGTGCGCCTCAGATGGAGAGGGTGTCGCATTTCTCCTAGTTAAACTCGCTCTAGTCATCTTACTCAGAAGCTCATATTCTAGCGATCTCGGGGCTGGACTCATCCGAATGGAGGAAGGCCCTAATGCCAACGCGCAAGCCCACCCACATCGCATATGAACCCGTAATGGTGGCCATGGGGATATAACACAACCCGCTCCCACTTAGATTTCCAAATTGAGGGTTTTTCCGGTTTTAACATGCAATTAACTAACCTAAGTTATGTGCAACCATAAAACCAGACATGCTTTAATTCATGCATCTAAAATACAGCATAAAAATAAAGCATAAAAATTAAAACAATAATTACAGGAAATAAATTCGAAAAAATAAATTCCCCGACTATTATGGTTTTAATTGCTTCCATCTTCTGCCTTGATCTGGTGTCCCGTCACGTGGTTATCCGAATGAGTCTTGAATTTCAAAAAATGAAAACTAGAGGAAAAATGGGCCAAAAACAGCCCGAACGGGCCGCCCGGGCCGCAGCAGGGCCCGAGGGCCGCGCTGCCCGCGCGCACGGCCCGCACGCACGGCCCGCGCGGCCCTGCACGCCTGCAGCAGCTACTGCGCGCAGCAACTGCTGCACGCTGCTGCTACCTGCTGCTGCCCTCCTTTTGTTGACGGTGGAGTTTTTGCTGCCGGCGATCGTTGCCGGCGTCGCCTCCTGCCGCCAACTCTTCCTTCGCTTTTTCCCACGCTATTTGGTATTCTTGCAATTCGTTCTGGGTTTTCCTGGGTTTCTTCAAATTCATGATAACCCAAAACCCACGAATCCAAGTCGCCCACCATAACGCCTTCGATTACATAAAAAACAATTTTCCTACTACAAGGCATTCTAGGAAAATTAAATAATTGAAATTACATAGAATAAATCCTACTACAGATTTAATCTAATCCTACACGGCTTCTAGCACGTGGTTATACTATTACAAACATTCATAATAAAATTAAATCCAGACATGTCCCGGAGTTTAATTAAAAACCATACAAACGTAACCATAATAGTCAGGATTCTAAACCACCTGCAAATAAAACCATGTAATAAATCGAACAAGCACAGAACCCCCTAAACCAGGCTCTGATACCAATTGAAAGATTTTGGTAGGATCTGGGTTTGCACTTGCTCGATTTACCACGCAACAAAAATTTCTATTAAAGCAGAATCTTAGAAAAGTACCTTTGAAGCGTGCACCTGGTGATTCTCTTATATGCCTCAAGACTATGACTTCACGTTGTGTGGGCAACGAACTAGAAGTCAATTGATCAGCTATCACCACAATCCACCTGCTAGAAAACTCTAGCCCCGCAGCACCTGGCACGTACTATAAACGCACCGCCCGTAGAAAGAGAAAGCTACGCGCAGCTGGTATAGACCAAGGCCAAAATTTCAGCCACTAGAAACCCAAAAACCAGCTGCACACTTTCTTGAAAATTCGACTTGGAGAGAGAAACATTTTCTCTCTCTAGAAATCCTGTGGATTAATTGTGTAATTCTTGAATGACTGATCCCTTGTCTATTTATAGAGTTACAAGAGAGACTCCAAGTTGGTTTAGAATTGGTCTTCCTACTGGGTTTCTGTTTTCCTTCAATCCTGTTTCTGGACTGATACAGATTCTGTTTCCTTCAGTCCTGTTCCTGGACTGATACACTCCCAACTGTCACAGGGATTCACTTATCCCAATCCAGTTCTTGGGATGAATCACTCCCAACTGACACAGGGATTCACTTATCCCAAACCAGTTCCTGGGATGATTCACAACCAACTGACACAAGGATTAATTAATTTCTCAATTAATTAAATCTACCTTTGTCAACAACCCAGTACATAATTAATCGTACCACTAACGGATTAATTATGGCACTACCAACCTACACCAGAATTTCTTCCAGAACAACTTAATTAAATTATATTCATAATCTTCCCACATCAAAGATATAGTGCTCGTTAATTTATTAATTTACTGATAAATTAATTCATCAATTTCTTAATATTCCGAGACTAGTACCACTCGACCTTTTTACTATACCGGACATAAGTCCACTGGCCAGGTTTAGTATAATAAACATTTCGAGCTCATCTCGGGAGCACCATCACCCCGGACGCACCGGTACATGGTTTCCTTTCGACCAGCAGTAGCACACCATGTAACTAAACACGAACACCCAACCCACCGAGACTATTGGCCACATTTGACCTCACCCATTGGCAGATCAAAGTACACTATGTCTAATCCTCATGCCCACTCGAGTCTAGGGATTTAGAGATAGAATACAAGGATCGATTTGTCTATTAAATCAGTACAAGACAAATCATTCCTAAGAGTCAAGTTCAATATGCTCCGGGCATATCTATATGATTCAATTAGTTTAGACAAACTAATTATCTGAATTACATAATAACCTAGACCGACAGTTTGTCCAAAGCTGTCTCGGTTACGAACCTCATTTATATATTATGTCTTTTAGCCAATGATGAGATCTACTGTGTCGCATCAGACACCTCATCATCTACTTACATAATATAAATGGACATAAAACGGCACAACAAAATATAATTGAAACACAAATCGATATATTAAACTGGGAAACTGTACAATACAAGAATAGCTTATGTATTCTACTCCAACAATGAAGTCGCTGTCCTTATCTATGTAATTCAAAAAAAAAAAAAAAGATATCAAATCTACAGATTTATCCTTCAAAATAGTAAATTTAAAAGTCAATTACACCTTAACCATTTTTATAATTCTTTAACTTTGTTATAAACACTTAAAAACACTTAAAATAGTTTTCAATTACACTTTTTCAGCCAAAAAAAACAGAAAGAATTTAACGTCAATCTAGACAATGACATAGGGGACCAAAACCAGTCAAACAAAGCACAATCTTTATGAATTGATAATTCACAGCCTTACAACAGAATTTACATTACCACCAACCTTTACATCATACACAGACCAGTCAAACAAAACTATCAATCCACATCTGAAAACATGGACCACGACACTCCAAAAATAATTTTTTTATCAGTAAAATACAACAAAGGTAAAAATTATAGGAATTGAAGATTTTACCATACTCTGGAAGACTAAAATCATCGAATGCTTCGTTCCTGGTCATTACCCTTCTTCTTCAGTTGAGCACAGTCCACCAAAAACATCATCCAATTTAAGGTTCCTGTACAAATATAGACACCAAGTTAGAAGATTAGCCATCTAGGGGAAATAGAAAATAGACACCAATTTAGGGTTTCAATCTATGCCGGCACATTTGGGGATTTAAGGATTCAATATATGCCGACCGATTTGGGTGTTTAGGTTTACGATCTGCGCCAGACTATTTGGTATTTATGGTGGACAATTTGGGAATTTAGGGTTTTGATTAACGAAAGTCGATTTGGGGATTTATTGTCTTTTTTGAAGGTGGCTGATTTCCAGAATCGGGGTTTCATTTGAAGTTCACCGATTTAGCGTTTTAATGATATCATTGATGCGATTTTGAGAGTGGGGTTTCGTTCGACAGGTGACCGATTAGGGTTTTGTGGTTCCGAATGATCGATGCAATTTTAAAGAGTTGGGTTTTGTTCCAAGGTAACCGATTTAGGGTTTCATTATTTTGAACTAACGGTGAGATTTCAGGGAGTCAAGGGAATTTGAACGACAGTGACCGATCCAGGTTTTTTGTTTTCGAACGAAGGTTGCGTCTTTGGGGTTTCGAATGAATCATATGATTTTGGGGAGTAGGGTTGCATTAGGCGGTGGTCGATTTAGGGTTTGATGGTTTCCATGAGTGAATGGAATTCAGGTTTAGGGATTTTTGATTTCGAATGAAGGAAGCAATTTCTAGGTGTTATGGCTCTTCGATTCGTGATTTCTAGAGATGAGCAGACGATTTTGTATTAGGGCTTTCATACTACCACACCCCTCTTTATAAGAGACCAAAACAATATAATCTCTCATTGACATCTCTCACACCGGGATTAACGCAGGTCATACGGGTGAACATCTACGCTAAGCCACATTTGTTCGAGAAGAACCGAAGTTCATTAATTTCATTATCTGACCAACGATCTTATGATCAATGAAATTAATAGTCAATAATTTTAGCCATACACATAAATAGCGTAACCTCGTGGGAGGAATACTATAAATAGTACACTAAGTGTATGCCATTACATGACTTCTAATTTTGTTACTTAGGATACTAATGCACCTCAGCGGAGAGGGTTTTGCAACTTTCTCCAATTAAACTCACTATATTCATCCCTTTAGATATTCAATCTAGTGATATCTGTGATTGAAGACTCATCCGCATGGAGGAAGCCCTTAATGCCAACTCGCAAGTCTAACCACATCACATATGAATTCGTAATGGATGCCATAAGGATATTTACCAACCCGCTCCCACTTAGATTTTTAAGTTTGAGGATTTTTACATTTTAACATACAATATCTTAACTATGGATATTCGCACCCATAAAACCGTTGGACTTTTAATATGCGAATAATCTACCTTAGTTAATTGAACCTATAAAACCAACCTGCAATATCTTAACTTCGGTTACTCGCACCTATTAAAACTGTTGGAGTTTTGATATGCGAAAAATCTACCTTAGTTAATTGCACGCATAAAATTAGTTTGTTTTCTATCATACATAAAAACATAAAACGAAAACACACAAGCAACGATAAGGACATAAAACGGGAAATACGTAATCAAACATTTCCCGACTATTATGGCCTTCTCAATCGTCGCTTCCTTTGAACGCCTTGTTGAGACGTCCCGTCACGTCACACCCACTCATTATAAGGACCCTTAGAATTTATCCAGTTTTCTTGGTTTACTACATAATTAGGAATCACCCAAAATTACGACAAAACCAAAAACCATAAATTCACTTTTCCTATAACGACTCGTTATTTGGTTCCTCCTAATTCAACCGGGTTTTCTCGATTTTATACGTAATTAGGAATCACCCAAAATTATGATAAATCAAAACCCATAAATATGAGTTATCCAAAATAACGTCTTCATCATAATACATAAATTCCTATATACAAAGGCGTTTTCTAGGAATTTAAAGACGACAACATTAGATTAAATCCTACTACAAGCTTTATCTAATCCTACACGACTTCCACCTCATGGTTATTACTATTACAGACATTTCCATTTAAAAACAAAAACGAGTCTGGACATGTCCCAGGGTTTATGAAAGAAAATTAAACAACCATAATAGCCGGGAATAATAACCACATGTTTAATGTACCGACAATACAAAAATAGCAATTCCAAAATAAAGTCGTGCAATAAATCGAACGAGTATAAAGCCAAAACACTCACTCTAATAACAATTTGAATGAAACAGAACAAATTCGGGCTAAATAAAAAATCTCACTTTCGTGCTATGCATTCCAGAATCGGAGACTTTCGACTCAGCTCAGGCTCAAATTCATTTCCCCTGAACGGATTTAGGCTTATACTAGTTCAATTTATTAAATCGACACGCTAAAAATTAAATCTTTCATTTAAAGTGGAAGTTTTAAAGATTATATCTTTGAAACGTGTCCCTAGCAATAAGAAAACCAAAGCTGAAAATCCTACCGTCTACCGCCCGGGACCAATCACGAGAGAATCCCGATAACAACTCCGTCTCGACCTCAAAATCGCTTGGGCGACTATCCACCAGGTAGCTAAGACGCTACGGAAGAGATCTATATAACACCACATCAAAAACCTCATCATATCCTCAGCAGATCGTTGCCCGAAGATTGATGCTGTCTATTTACCGCCTGGCTACGAAATCGACTCGAAATCCCAAAGATAACTCCAAACAACCTCGAACTTGGGTGGGCAAGTGTCTACGAGGTGGCTAAAGACACTAGCAAAGAAATCCAAAGAAACCCACTTCAAGAAACTCACAGATCTGAAAAATATATCTAGCCCGAGAAGCCGATTCTAATCTTGAAACACACACCACCGCAATAAAACTTCATGGGTAAGCTATTTGCTCGTATATCTAGACTTTGGCGAACCAAACGGAACGAGCCAAAGGATCAACGCAACAAATAAACAAAGCCCACTATGAAAATGCACCAAAACGACGTTGAAAAATCAAAAAAACGCAGGCGGCGATAACTGCCCAGAAAAAGAACGGCGACCGGACTTCTCGAGCGGCGTTTGAACTTCCAGATGGTGGTCTTGGGCTTCTAGAATCATGGGCTAAGTTTCTCGAACAAGAAAGATCCCAAACCGACTTCGAAAAAGAATTCTCAATAAGGAAGAAAGAATTCTCTCTCTAGGCTTATCTTTCTAATGGCTTTAAATGTGTCTAACATTAGCTATTTATAGGGAGTTCTTGGGAGACTTAGTGGGCTTTTGAGTTGGGTCTTAGTGTTTGACTTTCATTGACCCCTTAGTCTTCCCTAGACTAGTCAACTCCAATCGAGTCTTTCGAATTAATTTCTTAACCCACTTCGTTAATTTAATTTAATCAAACCCTTAAGATTAATTAATTCAATATGAATTAATTTTTTTAATCCATTTAGTCAATTAAATATTAATTAAACTTTTAGAATTAATTAATTCACTTTGTCGATTAGTCAAACGCATAATTAGTCGTACCACTAACGGACCAATTATGGAACTACAACTCAAAACCGACTTTACATCGTTCTCACTTTATTATTCTTCTATCGCCCCACATCAAAGATCTAGTGCTCGTCGGTTCATCAATTTACTGACAAATTAATTCACTAACTTCTTGGTATCCGAGATTAGTACCACTTAACTTTCTTATTATACCAGACATAAAGTCCACCGGCCGGATTTAGTATAATAAACTTTACGAGCTCATCTCGGGATCACCATCAACCTAGCGTACCGGTACGTGGATTCCTCTGACTAGCAACGGCATATAAGAAGCTAAATACCGCATGCCCAACTTATAGAGATTTAGGCCTCAATTGACCGCACTCTTTGGCAAATCAAAGCATACGATATCTACCTCTCATGTCCGTCCCAATCTCAGGATTAAGCGATTAGAATACTAGGACCGAATTAACTACGCTGATCAATACAAGTTAATTCTATCCAAACTGGTCGTGCTCAATATGCTCCGGGCATATCCATATGATTTAATTAGTCTAGATAAACTAATTTCCAAATCACACGATAACCTATACCGATAGTATGTTCAGACTATCTCAGTTACAAGCATTCTTTTTATATTTCAATACTTTAACCAATAACGAGATCTACTGTGTCTTTCCATACCTTGTTATCTAGTTCTATGATATAATGGAACAAATTTAATACTGAAACAAAACAATATGTCAACTGTGGATATTAATTTTTCATACAAGCAATAGCTTTTCAGTATTCAAAACTAACACCATGGAATTTATGTGCAAATTATTAATTTATAATAAAATTTTATTTGTATAACTTTTGTGCAACTTCGGTGCAAATTATTAATTTATAATTAAAATTTTATTTGCATCACTTTTGTGCAACTTCGGTGTAAATTATTAATTTGCAACAAAATTTTATTTGTGACAATTCTGTTCAAATTACTAATTTGCAAGGAAATTTTATTTTCGTCACTTCTGCGCATTCTTATTTCAGAAGGGTGAAAAAGTAACAATGGTTAAAATTAAATTGATTAATTAAAAGTACATGTAATATTACATGTACTTTTTAAAAAGAAACAAATTTCTTGCTAACATAAAAGAAATAATAAAATTAGCCAAACTAACATGGATGAATTATTAATTAAAATTATTTTGTTATAAAATCCTTTAATTTAGTTGGGATGGATGAAATTACTAACATCAAAATAATAAGAGTCCTTATTAACTAGTTAAATAAATATATTTGTTCAACTAATGGAGAAATGATAGATCTAAGTCATAATACATTTCAATCAACTTACCCAAATTTTTACCTTTTCGAATATAAAGTTCATCAAATTCACACCCTGAAACAACACATACAGATAATCAAATTGCTGAACATGAAGATTTTATAGAAATAGCTCCATGATAGAACTTTAAAAGGGATTTTTCTCACTAAAAATTGAAATTTATTCTCAATCCTAATGAAATCGTTTATTTCAAAAGTGCATTTTGACATAAAGGAGATAGTGACACGGACAAAAAAAGTACTCATTAGTGAAGTTGTGTGTGAAACTGCTGAGTGCCGATATTTTTAGAGGCTAAGAGTTAGTTGTTCGATTCGGTTATTTGAAAGATCAAGTTTAAAGAGATGTAAAAATCACATATATTTTGTTGTGTATTGCTTGAATTATTTAAAAATGAACAATTGATAGAACTAAATAGATTAATTTCCTATAAAATTTATATTTAAAAAACTATATTAAAAATAAAGCATTTATAGAACTAAATAGATTAAGCTATAAAATTTTAATTTTAAAAACTATATTTATTCTAACAAAAAGAATGAATTCACTAGATCTAATTACATCACTGTTGAAGAATTTTCAAAAAACAGAAGGTATAAATTTGTTAAATAAATGGAAAAATAAATAGCTATGATAAATGTTATAATGTCATAAATTAAATATAACATCAACTTACCTAATCTTTCACCTTTTTGAAGACAAAATTTCCCAAATATACCAATAACTTGGAGGGATAAAGTATTAATAGATATAGTAGTTTACAAAAATTGAACATTTCATAAAAATACCTAACAATAACATTTCAATGGACATTTTATTTGATAAAAAACAAGAATTTCTTCAATTCAGATAAAGTGATGTTGATTTCAAAGGGTTAATTGGTCAATAGAAGGGCCGCTGACAAAGAGTGTGGCTAACATACACAAAAGAGATAAGGTAGTTGACAAAGTGGATTGTGTTTCATGCATTATCTATGTATTTCTTACTCACATAAATAAATAGTAAAAATTGCTAAACTAAAGTGGATGAACTATCAAAACAAATTTTTTTAGATCCAATAAAAGCAATAATGCCAATCAATCAGCGATTTATCTAAACTTACAGCTTTTCGAAGAGAAAAAACATCAAATTACCGATGGACACACTGAAATGACACCCACAGATATATCAAATTACTAAACATGAGCCGATAAATTGCTGGGTTATACCATCGATTTGAGATCCTATCCGATGGTGATGACGATGAGAATGGAGAGGGGGTCACCTAATGATTTGAGACAAGTCATTTTTCTTTCGAATGAGCGATAGTGATGGCGGTGCAGTTGCGGATCTGGGTCTCCCTGTTGGAACCTCTAACCTTGAAGTCGATAAAGACGTACGAAAGGGCTGGGGTTGTGGTTGCTAGAACGAACAGAAATTGGGTTTGGTCGTCGGTATTGATGGAAAAGATGGGGAAACCTTTTGACCAGTAGAAGAGATGTCTGAGATGGTGAAGATGATTGTTGGGGGGGGGGGGGGGGGGGGGGGGGGGTTGGGTTGGTGTTGAGCAGAATTCCTATGAAGGGAATAAGAGGATATGAGGTCACAGTGAAATTAAGAAAAAAAATGTATGACATCTAGGTTTTAAAAGTAGAGAGACTCAAATAAAGGGGTGTAACGAAAGCATATCAACTATTTTGAGGATCAAAACCTTCTTAATTGATAGACTTACCAATTAAACAATCCACTAATTTTTCTAATACTTATATAGAAAATTCATACATTTCTAATTTTTCTAAAATTTATTTCTATAACAATTAACGTTTTAAAATTTATCAACTTATAATTTAAATTTCTAGAGTAAAATTACTCTAAAATTTCAAGGTTAAAATTATTATTTTAATTTTTTCTCAAATTATCCTATAAAAATTATGGATTAAATTTTTGGGATGTCACATTTTCCACTCCTTATAAGAATTTTTTTTCGAAATTTCTTTTTCCACTCAAGCAAAGATGGGTATATAAATTGACAATCACCAATTGGAAACTAAAGCAGTTTATCTACACTTATGGATGTATCTCGTTAGCGTCTTTATATAACTCAATGTGCTCTAGTAATGTATAAATTGGAAGGCAAAAATGAACTCTTATTAATAAAAGAAATAAGGAAAAAATGCACAAATGGCCCTACGTAATGACCTTGTTACACGTTTGGAATTCGATAAATTTGGTCCTAAATATTTCTAAAATTGACACTGAAAACTAACAACACAACCTAAAAGGAGGGTGAATTAGGTTGTTTAAAAATTTTACTTAAAAATGAGCAAATCTTAAAATAATTTCTTTTTAAAATAAACAATGACTATCTATGTGTATGAAACAAATAACAAATAAGTCTAAATTAAATAATATGAAAACAAGAATAATAAGATTAGGCAATAATATAAAAGTATACAAGGAAATAAGAAATTTTTAGGTCACAACATATAATAATCAAATTAAAATAAAGATCAAGTATGTGACTTGAAATGGACAAGTCTTGAAATTGAATAATTTAAAATAAAGTTCAAGTATTGACTTGATTAAGGCCAAGTCATTGACTGGATAAGGACGAGTCTAGACTTGATTAAGGACAAGTCTAAGATAAAGTAAATACTTAATTAAAGAAAGCTAAACTTGAAATAAGGACAAGTCTTAAATAAAATCTTGAGATGTAATACTTGAATTGAATAAGTCTAATGGTGATGTTTTATGATGTAAGAAATGTAAAAGAGGGAGTATGAATGCAAAATGCAATGCAATGAAAGAGACAAGATTTTTAAAGTGGTTCAAGCTTGTAATCCCCTTACAAACTCTGCATCCACTCCCCAACTTCTAAAGTTGAGGCCTTCCTATTTCTTTCTCAAAGAAACAAAAATTCCTTAAGGTGGAATTCAAACCTTTACAAATCTCCCAATAACAACTTAGTAACTCTTCTAAGAGGTTCTTCACTACTCTCTCTCTCTAACTTGTTCTTGACTTGCAACCTCTTGTTTTCAAGAACAATAAAGTTTTTTTTTTGTGTGTGAAGTATTTATGTTTTACAAGTGACAAGATTCTAGTCTAAGATTGACACTTGAAAAATAACTAGAACAATTTGAAAAATAACTAGAACAATTTGAAAAATAACTAGAACTTGAAAGTAAAATTTGAAAATGAGCACTTGGGCACTTGAAAACTTGAGAGAATTTGGACAATAATAATAATGGCTTGATAGCTTGTGTGTCATGAATGTCTTCACCCATGGTCTCTATTTATAGGCAAATTTGGGCTCCAATTCAAACAATTGAATTTTGGCTCCAAAGACGATTTGACATAGTCTGAACTTCCTTCAACTTTTTAGACTTCTTGCAGCTGCTTTTGACTTTTGTGTCAAAAATCAATGTTGTAGATCATTCTCTTAGATTTCCAGGGACATCAAAATTAGTTGATTTGGACTTTTGTAGCTCATGTTACATCTAATTTACTGAACTATGGCATTGCAGTGACATAGTTTTGTTTTTGTCTATTTTTACCAAAATTCCATTTGAATTTCACATTGACTATTAGACAGCATTTTTCAGACAATTTAAATAGGTTTTCAAAAGATCTAAAATCTTAATTTTTGGACAAGTGAACCGAAAGTTATGCTCATTTGAAGATGAATGTATCAATCTGAAAATTTTGCACTTTCTACAAAAAATAATTTTAGACGATTTAAGAAATTGTTAGTTTCACATATTTGTTTTGTCATTATTAAAACAAGATTGAAACACTTAAGTCTAACAGACTCATTTAGTCTAATTTAACATTTTTTAATATGGTTTAACGGATGACTTAGCAACCGTTAAAATTTTATGTCGCGCCAACATGGCGGTCACATATCATCCATGTTACAGCAAATCGTCCATCTGCATACCATGTGACATAAAGGTGCCACGTGGCAGCCAGCCGTATGCACACATTACACATGACAGTCACATGTCGAACATAGGAGCAGGCTTCAACAGATGAAACCGCTCTGCATGCAGGAGCTAGGCAATCCTCCCTGTGCCCAAATACGATCGCCATTTAATGGCAACCATACCTTCATCACCATAGGTGCGGGTTCCATCTGATGAAGTCTGGGAATATATTTGTCAAGAAGAAATATATATTAAAGGGGCTAGGGTATTTTAGTAATTTTAAGACAAGTTGGAGGGATAAAATTGTTAATTTATTAAAGTTATAGCAGTAGTATCAAAATTCATTATAATTTATCTAAATTTGTATGAATTAGAATTAGAGGGTTTTCAATTGATGGAAATTTTAGATAACATATCCGAGTAATTGTAATTTTCATAATATTTTAGAAAATATTTATGGCCACTTTTATGGGACAAAATAATTTTCAAAAAGAATTGCTATTGTAAAGAATAAATAAGCATGATTTTATAATTATCAATATCTTTACTAAAAAAGTAGTATACAATTCATGCATGGAAGTTTTTCCCTCCATTTCACAACATTGGAGATAAAAAATTTAAACATTTTTAATGAGCAGCATAATTTATAATACAATTCAAAAATAAATTCTAACTGTGAACTTAAATGAAATGAAACAAATGGAATAAGAACCCTATCTTACCAATCCTCTTGCTCTGAGGGTGTTGTTGCACACCACTTGGGGCTCTAAACTAGAACCCCATGATTAGTAATTGGAATGCGGAAAACATACTTAAATAAAAACCTAAAATCCGCACTAAGGGATTCCAAAACCCCGTCGTGAAATGTAATAGCTGTTGATCCTACAGAGTGCAACTAAACCAATGCAAGATTTAATTTTCTTTTGATTATGGGCATGAGAAACTTACATGAGCAGGCTAACAATTCACAAAGCACAAAAATAGCGAGATTGGGAAATAGGGTTGAGTTTGAGGAGGATAGTTGGCCACTATTTCAGTTTGGGTTGTGTCATATATCAGTGGATAGGTGAGATTATAACGGGTTTTGTTCCCAGTGGGTCGTTTCAACCTATACTGGCGGGGATCGATTTCTCTCCGAGAACAGAAAGAATCCCTTCTGATTGTACTCGCCTAGGGGAAGGGGAATACAATCTCGGTCCAGCTATGAACATGCAAGGAAAACAACCACAGCACTAAAAGCCAATGATAAGAAAGCACAACCATTCAATATATATATAACCAAAAGATTCAGACAAGATTGCAACACCCAGTACTGACGACTGATAAGGAAACTACCATGTGATTCAGCGATGAGGAGTGGCAAAGAATCAGCGGCACAACCCCAGTGAAAGGCGGTCTCCTTGGCTAGAATACGGTCAAGAGGGAAAGTGCTATAAAAATGCCTGAATCCACCAACATTAGCTCATCCCGGGCTTTCTCTCCAAGATGGAGCTAAGCACTCTATTGATCCGCCCTCACAACCAAGCTGCTGTGAAACCCTAACTCGAAGAGTACTCAAGGAGAATTACAAAGTGGCCGAGATGAAAAGTCAACAAAATATGCCATATGGACTTGTCTTTGGGTATTTATACCCATTGCAATTAAGTTAGCAAATAGTTACAAAATCGAGGCTAAATCAGTAATTACAGTAATGGGGTGCTAGGTGGTAAGGATTGGCACAAGCTGTTCTTCTTCATTATTAACTCTTTCGACTGGAAGTTGTACAATAGCTTCTCCCACAGCTTCCTGTTCCAATATGTGCATGGATTCATCACTTTGTAGCCTCACGCCTGCAATGAAATATCGCACAAGGAGAATTCAAGAAGCATACTGGTTTTAATTCGGCATGCAAATTCAGCTGGCTGTAAGTAATATCTTTAAATCATCTTTTGGTCCAATCATTCTCACGTAGAGGTCATGAGAATGACACTCTTGTCAAGGAATAATGGTTAGATACTGGACTCTCAGGATTAATCTTGAAAAGGATCAGCCATAAGCTTGGAAAGAGATCACACTTCCACACTAAGCGTAAACATAGAGCATCAATCAGAGAGTACACAGAAGTAAGGATACAAGAGTTATTAAAGAGTGGTTACAACGGTTACTATAGAGATTCACTTATCAAGTAACCCACCATTACACTTTCTGATTCTTTTTATGCTTCTACAGATTCTCACGCCTCCCAAAAGCTGAGGGTTCAAGGCTTAGCAATCCTTCACTTTCTCATAAATTTTTTTTCTTTTTTTTTTAAGGTTCAGGGCTTAAATATCCCTCACTTCTTTTGTTATTCTTTTGTGGTTTCATAGCAGGATTAGTTAAGTCTGTAAGTAAGAATTCAACTTCAAAATCCTTTTTCTTTTTCAGTAGGTTCCTTGATCGAGGCACAAATGATAGAGGCAGAATGGAGTGGATGGTGACGCAAACAATGTAAGTGAATGTGACAACGATGATGTTTATCATAGGAGAAGGAAAAAAGTTAATCGGTTTTCTAGTACTTCTCATAACGTTAATACTCTATGTTAAAACTAAAAAGCAGCATGCATACCCTTCACAAGTTCTAGATACTCTTTACAGACATAAATCATTCACACTTCTGCAAGAAAGAGCAAGCATACAAAGATCGCTTACTGAGGATCAAATACGCCCACTCAAGAAAGTTCAGGTGCACATAAATAAAACAATAGATGACTAGTGGATACCACTTCTTAGACAACCAATACACCTACTGGCTTCTCTCTTGTCAAAAGAAGCACACTCAGAATTTAAAACTTTTGAAAATACATGCATTCTGAAACAATGAATTCAAAAATCTTCATAATTATCCAGTTGTGCAAATTTCTAAAATTAAGCGATGAGTTTAAAAGACTTACCTCAAGGCCAAACAATGTCTATATTAATAGACATCATCTCCTTTCTTTTGTTAAATGATTCAATGCTTTCATGAAGGTTACCTATCAAAACTAATCAGCAGATATGATTCCAAAAGGAGACTACCAAAATGCTTTAACTGATAAAGAATTAAACTTGCATATATACTTTCTACCTATTCTTAATTAATCACCTAATAATATTATTAGATTAAGAAAGTTTCACCCCTAAATGACGCTCTCTCTAACTATCCAAGAAAAAACAATTAATGAAAATAAGCAAAAATAATTTTGTTCAAAAGTCATCCACACGATGACAACCGAAAGGGCAAGCACAAAAATGGGATCGCATTAAAGGGTTCCAGGGAATTCTTCAAGGGCTATTCTAATATACTAATTCACTTGGCTGATAAATAAGTTGTAATATATCAGAAAGCCCCTTTATTTATTTTCTCAAGGCTTCCATTTCACGTTCTAGTTCATGAACCCTTCTGTCAGATGGTATGATTAGCGTCAGCCAAGTTCTTCCTTCACTCAGTTTCTCTATTATAGGGAGGATACAGTCACTATTTTTCCTCCGAGATTCTGCATAACACATCTCTTGTACCAGGTTGGGAAAAAAGTAGATATATACACCACTGATTAGCCAAAGTATTATCAATGACATATAGAATCAAACTACCCACATCAATCTCATCCTCTGCTATTATTTCCATCATGACTTGAAATTAAACTTCTCCCTTCCGATCATAAGCTTTTTCATCCATTGGGATAAGAAACTGACACACAAAGTTGTACAAGGTTTGGACCCATGGATTTAGCATTTCAAGGGTTAGGTCCTCAAACAAGAGGGTACTTCCATCCCCCAGTACATCATGACCTACGATGCTCCTTTTCAGGCATAAAATTAATTACATACCAAGCATCATTCGCTTTGGGTCCTAGTTGCAGACCCAGATAACTGCTAATGCCTTCTGCAGTCAACAGAACCCTTGCTATGCGCACTTGAGCAATATTGTTGGGGCTGTGATACTTGGCCTGCTAATAGAACTCACTGATCGAGCTTTTGTTCACACCTGGTTCTTGTGGCACCAATTGAAGCCACCATTTTCTTCTAAAAAACTCTTGCAACTATCCGTCTGTTCAAATCCTTGGTTGAAGTAACACTTTGTATTCCCCATTGGTGGTATGCGACGCTGCATGAAGACATGTCCATCATCTTCTTCTTCGTTATCAAACTCCCTAGCGTCCACCGAATTCAATCGAACTTGCATGAATATCAAACCTTAGGAGAGATAACAATAAAATTATCACCTTTCACCTAGATAGTCCCCTTTTAAGCCATTTTTGCATCCCTACAAAATTTTTCCAAACGAAGAGTCAAGATATAAAGAACATACCTTTTTTCAATACAGAAAAATTGCTACTGTGGTGCTGATTCAAACATTTTCTATTGTCTCTTATGAGGGTGAGGATAAAGTTCTGTTTGAGGCTTTACTTAAGTATTTGATGAGACTCACCAGACTCAACCATTCAATAACTGAGAAACATGGGGACACAAAGTCATCAAGTGTCTCTTGGAAGTAGGAGTGGTTGCACTACACGCGCGCTTGCAACTGCGCGGGCCCCATGTTGGACTTCGATAGTACACCGTGTCACTTACCATTTACAAATTCACTTTCACACCACTGTGGCCAGTGAATGGTAAAAGACTTAGCTAGTCCTTAAGGGGCTTCTCTGTCACCCCCTTATGAGGGCTAAACACAAGAAAACACACCAGCTGTAATAATTAGGAAAAGGAAAAATGAGGGAATTACTGGAAATACGATCATACTAGATTTTCATGCACCCATTTTTTTCCTCAAGAGTTTATTTACATGGGAGGAATGGTGTTGTCTTCTTCTCTGTTTACTCACCCATGTCAGCGAACCTTTCCCTTTTTTACGGAGAAGCATCATGGTAAGTGTATCCAGATACTGCGATCAGATTGTGGTGGGGAGTTCCTGTCCCGCAAATTTTGAGAATACCTCAGTGAGGTCAGAATTCAATCTCAGTTGTCTGCACTTGGCATGCCACAGCAGAACGGTGTAGCAGAAAGAATGAATCGAACTCTCATGGAAATGGTTAGGTCGATAATGAGCTATAGTGATTTGCCGAGTTTGTTCTGGGGATATGCCTTAGAAATAGCTATGTATATTCTTAATCTTATATTATCTAAAATCGTGCCTTCAACCCAGTAGAGTTGTGGAACGGACGAAAGCCTAGTCTTAGACATCTCAGAATTTGGGGTTGCCCATCATATGTGTTTAAGGCAGATGCGACTAAGTTAGATGCAATAATTGAATTAATACTGTTTGTAAGATATCCTAGGTGAATGAAAGGTGGTCTATTTTACAGTCCTAAAGTTTAGAAAGTGGTGGTTAGTACCAACGCTAGATTTTTAGAGAAATACCATATCCTAGATCACAAGCCCAAGAGTAAGATAGTACTAGAAGAGCTTAGGAGACAAAATAATAATCTTGATGCACCAGCACAAATAGATACACCACACACTCCACAAGATATCACAGATGATACCCCTACACAGGTGGTGCCTCGTCATAGTGGGAGGGTTGTGAGACAGTCTGACAGGTTCATTGACGTGGGAGAGGCCTCAGACCTAGTTCTAGGCGTGCCTGAACCTGACCCAGTAAACTACAATGAGGCTCTTTGAGATAAAGATGCAGAATCTTGGCGTAAGGCAATGATATCCGAGATGGGGTCAATGAACCACAATCAAGTATGGGAGCTTGTGAACCTACCTGATTGTTTTAAACCCATTGGATGTAAGTGGGTCTATAAACGCAAAAGAGGACCTGACGGAAAGGTTGAAACCTTTAAAATTATGCTGGTGGCGAAAGGGTATACTCAGAAAGAAGGAATCGATTATGAGGAAACCTTCTCCCCGGTAGCCATGCTTAAGTAAATACGGATTGTCTTCGCCATAGCTGCTCATTTAGATTATGAGATATGGCAGATGGATGTCAAGACAGCTTTCCTTAACGGAAGTCTTGAAGAAACCATCTTCATGCAGCAACCATAGGGATTCATTGAAAAAGGCGAAGAGCATAAGGTTTGCAAGTTTAAGAGTCCATTTACGGACTTAAGCAGGTATCCAGATCTTGGAACATCCAGTTTGATGAGGTAATCCAGTCATACGGATTTACTTAGTGTCCGGATAAGCAATGTGTGTACCACAGACGTGATAAAATCTCGGTGGTGTTTCTTGTGCTTTACGTAGATGACATTCTATTGATTGACAACAACAAGAAAGTATTATCAGATGTAAAGGTATGGTTGTCCAACAGTTTGATATGAAGGACTTAGAAGAAGTGGGACATATCCTTCGGATCAAAATAATTCAAGATCATAGGAAACGTTCGTTAACGCTATCCCAAGTTTCATACATAGTTACGATTCTGGCCCATTTTAACATACATAACTCCAAAAAAGGTTTTCTACCTTTCAGACACGGAGTGCATCTATCTAAAGAACAGTTTTCCAAGACTGTTGAGGAGATAGAGGCCATGAAGACAGTTCTTTTTGCTTCTGCAGTAGGAAGTCTCATGTATGCCATGTTGTGTATGAGGCCTGATATTTGTTATGTCGTTGGCATTGTAAGCAGATATCAGAGTAACCCCGGGAAAGCTCAATGGGAAGCAGTAAAATACATTCTTAAGTATTTGCACAGAATGAGAGACCAAGTGTTTGTCTATCAGACGCCTGAGCTAGTACCCCGAGGTTACACAGATTCAGATTTCCAATGCGACAGGGACAAAAGCAAGTCTACCTCAGGGTATGTGTTTACTCTGGGAAGTGGAGCCATAATTTGGCAGAGAGTCAATGCGTGACAGACTCCACCATGGAGGCTGAATACGTTGCCGCATCAGAGGTAGCAAATGAAGCAGTGTGGCTCAAGAACTTCCTAGTGGACTTAGATATAATTCCTGGTTTGCAAAAGTTTATCATAGTGTATTACGATAACAACGGTGCAGTAGTGAGTAAATATAAGCAGCGCAAGTACCACCTAATACGAGACATCGTAAAGAGGGAAGACGTGATCATGGCAAAGATAGCATCAGAAGATAACCTTGTAGATCCGTTAAAGAAGACATTGACTTCAAAGGTCTTTGAGGCTCACATGGAGGGCATGGGAATCAGATACTTAGGAGAGTCATGATAGTTTTTCTAGATACATAGTAGTAGAGTGTATAAGAGTTGAATGTAGTTATATACTTAAAGCACAGCTTACGTATTAGTGGGAGATTGTTACAGTTGAATACATAAGTTGTGCTTGTATTGCACTTTTTCCAAGTAAATATATCGATTTTATGTTTTGGTTAAATTTGGTGTGCATTATTTGTCCATTTATATTATGTAGTTAGATGATGAGGTGTTTTGTGTGACACAGTAGATCTCATCATTGGTTAAAAGACATAATATATAAATGAGGTTCGTTACCGAGACAGTTTTGGACAAACTGTCGGTTTAGGTTATAATGTGATTCAGATAATTGGTTTGTCTAAAATGATTGAATCATATAGATATGCCTGGGGCGTATTGAACTTGACCCCATTTAGAATGTTTTGTCTTGTACTAATTTAATAGACAAATCATTCTTAGTATTCTATCTCTTAATCCCTGGACTCGAACGGGCATGAGGATTAGACACAGTGTACTTAGATCTGCCAATGGGTGAGGTCTATAGTGGCCAATAGTCTCGGTGGATTGGGTGCGCGCATTTAGTCACTTGGTGTGCTGCTGCTTGCCGAAAAAAAACCATGTACCGGTGCATCCGGGGTGATGGTGCTCCCGAGATGAGCTCATTATGTTTATTATACTAAACCCAGCTGGTTGACTTATGTCCTGTATAGTAAAACAGTTGAGTGGTACTAGTCTTGGAATTAAAGAAGTTAATTAATAAATTTATCAATAAATTAATGAACACTATATTTTTGATGTGGGGAGATCAAGAATAAATTAATTAAGTTGTTCCAGAAGTAATTCTGGTGTAGGATGGTAGTGCCAAAATTAATCCGTTAGTGGTACGATTAATTTTGTAATGGGTTAATTGAATAACTAGAATTAATTATTTAATTAATTATTCCTAAGGGCTAATTAAGTAATTAACAAAGTGTAATTATTTAATTAATTAATTAAGTCTTAAGTTTCAATTAGAATTAGGAAATCTTAGAGATTAGGAAATCTAATTGGACTTTGTTTATCCTATTATATTAGTTACAAAATTGGATTTGGAAACTAATTAATTACCTAAACCCATTAGGAAGATCAATTCTAAACCAACTTGGGGTCTCTCTTGGAACTCTATATATAGACAAGGAATTAGCTATTACGCAATATACAATTCAATAGTTTTCAAGACAAGAAAACTTAGAGAGAGAAAATTCTAGAGAGATAAAATTTATCTCTCTAAGATCCAAATTTTAGAGCCAAAATTGCGGCTGGGATCTTTCTTCAAAAGGCCCGGCGAAGCGTGTCTTTCTCTCTCCAAGCTGGGCGGCCCGTGAATCTCACGCGCTAGGTGCGGCGGTGCTGGAATTTTTTTTGCGAGAGGATTGTGGTGATTTGCTGATCAATTGCTCGTTAGATTGTTTCCCACACAACATACGAACAAATTCTTGAGGCATACAAGAGAATCACCTGAGTAAACATTTCAATAGGTAATTCTTATGTTTTTGCTTTTAATTAATAATTTATTTGTTGCGTGATAAATCGAATAAGTGCATACCAAGATCCTGCGCAATGTTATTTCAAGCAAGGGTTGGAATAGCGATTGTGCTAGCCTCTAGGCCTGGTTAGAGATTCCGATTCTGGAATGCGTAACACGAAAGTGAGTCTCTGGTTAGGCCAGGGTAGATAATCTTTCATCCTCAAGGGAAGAACCGAATGTAAACAGAGTGTTTAAGCTTTCTAGATCGGCGGACAGTTGCAATGAATACTTTACACACTCTTTGCCACCTTGGCTCTACACATTGTTCTGAAATTGGTTAAGAGTATCTTTCATATCCTCTATGAGATGAAGACTCCCCTATTCTTCCCTGCAGTTCAAGGTATTTTCATTACTCTCTCAACACATTGCATCGGGTTCCTTAGACAATCAATGTTTTCTTCCTGAATTTTCTTCAACTCCCTTTGCATCCGCTCCCATTTAAAGTTGAACTCTTAATCCTCGTGGATTAGACCGGAGTTTCCACCAACAGTCTCTAGGATGCCCTTTTTCTTCGTCCATTCATCCCAACTAGGGTAGTTAGACTCCCTAAATAAGTCAACAAAGACCCTAGGTCTGGGTCTATTCCTCCCTTCGATTACAGTTTGTTGGTACACCAGAAAATTGGGATCAAAGAAATCCCCAAACAGGTTTCTTTTCTCCCATCCCTAAACATGCACACACTCAACATAAAATTAAACCACACAAAGGCTATTGTGCTCCCCGGCAACGGCGCCGAAAAATATAGTACGAAAAACATACCAAAATAAATTCCTAAAATCTGCACTAAGGGATTCCAAGGCCCCGTCGTGAAGTGTAATAAGTGTCGATCCCACAGAGAGCAACTAAGCCAATGCAAGATTTAATTTTGTTTTGATTAATGGGCAGGGGAAACATACATGAGCAGGCTAACAATTCACAAAGAACAAAAATAGCGAGATTGGAAAATAGAGTTGAGTTTGAGGGGGAGGTTCGGCCACCATTTGAGTTCGGTTTGTGTCATATTATCACGGCCTTGACACGGACGGTTCGGCCCAAATGGGACGGAAGCATCTGTGGCCGAGATTCAGGGCCATATGCACAAAAGGGAACGGACCGTGGGGCTTTGGAGTGCATGAGGCACGGACCAAACTAACGAGACCGAGCTGGGACGGTATTAGGCGCAGCAGGGCAGCACATCATGCGCCAAACACAGACCGTGTGCCGAGTGTTCCAATCATTCTGGCCCGACAAACGGAATGCTGCCCAACCCGCTACGGTAAAATCTCTCGAACGTTTTGGGACCAAATGGGACACGATGGGCAGCAGCTTCTCTAGAAGGATCTCCCTTGCAAGTTGCACAAGTTGGCCCTGCAAGTTGGCAAGTTGGCACGGGTGACATCATGCATGATGTCAGCCCTAAGAAATTCCTTGTATATAATATTAGGGACTAGAGAAGTCTAGAGACTTCTTGTAATAAAATATCAGGAAGCTTCTCATGGAAGCCATGAATAGTGACCGACTTTGAGGCCTATAAATAGAGGCCAAGGGTCATTTGTAAAACACCCCAAGCAAGAGTTGTAAGCACTTGTTCAAAGCAATACATTTTCCTTCCAATTTCGGGTCATATTTGTGCCTGCATTCTCTTGTCTTCTCGGCCGTTTTCTAGGCCAACAAGCTTATTTTTTAGCAAGAGCAAGGCTGAGCTAGTTCTAATCGTTAGTTGTTGGAACTAGTGCCGTATCGGTTCACTAGGTCAAGAGTGAGCCCGTGACAATATAACAGTGGGTAGTTGCGATTATATCGGGTTCATTCCCAGTGGGTCGTCTTAACCTATACTAGTAGTTCGAGGGTCCCGATTTCTCTCTGAGAAACGAAAGAATCCCTTCTGATTGTACTCGCCTAGGGAAAGGGGAATACAATCTCGGTCCAGCTATGAACATGTAAGGAAAACAACCACAGTACTAAAAGCAAACAATAAGGAAGCAACAACTATCCAATATATATGTATATAAACACCTAGTACTGACGACCGATAAGAAAACTACCGTGTGATTCGGCGATGAGAAGTGGCAAAGAATCAGCGGCACAACCCCAGCGAATGACGGTCTCCTTGGCTGGACTATGGTCAAGAGGAAAAGTGCTGCAAAAATGCCCGAATCCACCGACACTAGCTCATTCGAGGCTTCCTCTCCAAAATGGAGCTTAGCACTCCATCGATCCAAGCTCACAACCTAGCTACCATAAAACCCTAGCTCGAAGAGTACTCAAGAAGAATTACAAAGCGGACGAATTGAAAAGTGAACAAAAGATACCTTAGTGAACTTGTCTCTGGGTATTTATACCCATTATAATTAAGTTAGCAAATAGTTACAAAATCGAGACTAAATCAGTAATTCTAGTAATGGGGTGCTAGGTGGTGAGGATTGGCACAAGATGTTCTTTTGTCATAATTAACTCTTGCGACTGGAAGTTGTACAATGGCCTTCTCTCACAGCTTCCTATTCTAATCTGTGCATGGATTCATCACTTTACAGCCTCACGCCTACAATGCACGCACGATCAACATAAATCACGAATATCGCACAAAAGGAGATATTATTCCTTCAGAACTGTTGATTTCCAAGACAAAATTCTACAATAAAAGTGATGATTCTCTTGCACTTTAATAATTTCAACAAAACATCTAATACAATAGAAATGTCATTTGTTTCGGGTTGATTAAATAGAAAATGGTAACAAGTCGACCATAAAAATATAATGCTTAAATTACTTCTAATCCTTATTTTAATATCACCACTAAAATTATAAAATGAAAATAAAAAAAATCAGAATAGCTTCAATCGAAAAGAGAGGACCATATCAATTAAATAGTAACCAAAGCTATCAAACAATGGGTAGTTGAAACATCATTTAAACAACAAAAAAGAAAAAGCAGAATCAGAAGCAGGAACAACAGTAAAAGTTGCAAGAAACAATAATAATATAAGGTTTTTTTTTTTTATGAAACAAGGTTATTTAATTCCTTGTAATAATTTTGTAACACACCTCCTCATCATCTTATTATTATTATTATTTTACTACTACTACTATGGTTCATCATCACAACTTAATTTCATTCCAAAGCTTTCAAGAAAACCTTGGAACAGCCTTGCACACCAATGGAGTCTTCATTTCCATTGAAAGTTTAAGACATTCAGTCAAGTTCACAACTTTATCACCATTTTCACAAGGGATCCAGTTAAAGTTGTGCAACAACTGAGCTAACCAAAGCTGGACAGTGGCAAGGCCAAGAGCCTTTCCAGGACAAACTCTCCTCCCAGAACCAAATGGAGCCAACCTCAAATCAGACCCCATAACATGAACATCCTCCTCTAGAAACCTTTCAGGCATGAACTTTTCGGGCTCCGGCCAGACAGTTTCATTATGTGTAATTGCCCACATGTTGACTATGGCAGTGGTTCCAGCAGGTATGAAGTGGTTCCCAACATGAGTGTCATGGATTGCGAGCCTAGCCCAGGAGAGAAGAGGTCCTGGAGGATGCATCCTAAGTGTCTCCTTCATTATAGCATTGAGATAGGGGAGGCGAGGGAGGTCAGAATCAGTAATCGTCACTCCTCCTCCTTGTCCAATAACACTGTCAATCTCAGATTGAGCTTTGGATTGAATATCAGGATGTAGAACCATTCTTGCAAGTATCCATTCCAAAAGGATGGCAACGTTGTCTGTCCCTCTAAAGATCATTTCCCATAATACAGCAATCATGTCAGAATCAGTGAGCTTGTTTTCCTTATCCAAATCCATCAAGATGCCAACAAAGTCACTAGAAACCTCATGATCATTAATGTCATCAATAGAACCTGCAGAAGTTCTCTTCACCCTGTGCTCCTCTATGATCTTCCCCACGAACACATTCACCTTTGAAACCAGTTCTCTGCACCTTTTCCTCACACCTTGGATGTCAAACCATCCCAGCACAGGGAAATGGTCAGTCCAGTTAAATATCCCCAGCAACTCGTATCCTTCACTCACCAAGTGTTCCAATTCTGACCCGTCCTCAAGATTCTCATTCTCACTACTTTTTCTTTTGAAGTCGTAGCATTTTCCAAATACACTCATCATCACATTATTCAGTGACCCAAAATGTAGAACCTTTTTCACCCCGACTTCACCATTTCTCTCCATCAGCCCTTTGATTTCTTCCACCATTTTTAGCCCAATCTCTTTCCTAAAACCTCCAAAATGAGTAACCCTCTTAGGACTGAACAAGTATGTCACCGATATCCTCCTCAGGTTCCTCCAATATTCCCCATAAGGAGCAAATCCCATAGACCTGTGAAACAAGAGCTCATAGGCAGATTCTTTGTAAGGTCTATCAGCAAAAGCAGAGCCATTCAGAATTTCTTTAGCCGTCTCAGGGTTACTAGAAATGATGAACCGGCTGAACCCAACTGAGAAGGCCATCAAAGATTCAGCTTTTAAGCTCTTAGAGAGCCTTTCAAGAACTCTATGAGTGAGGGAACCAGTGAAGGCAAAGACTAGACCCAAAAGGGGCAGTCCAGATGGCCCTGGAATCACATTCCAGGCCTTGTTTTGTGCAGACCTGCAGGAAAGAGCCCAGGCAAGCCCTCCAGGGGTAAGCCAAAAGGCAAATACAGCAATAAACAAAACCAGGCTGAGGAAAACCTCAAAGTTAAGGACAATTGGGGAATAGAGATTTAAAGGGATCAAGGAAAACACTGATTCGGTGGACATTTTTTCATGTAAGTAAACACTAGGATCTTCTTTTGCATTTACTTCGAGGATGAAGTTGAAGATTGTATGAAAGATGCGAGGATTGTGTTATATTTTACGACAAGAGCAGTAACAAATATATAGGACTCGTTAATAATTCGCTATGATGACTCCATTCAGGGCAGCCCGGACCATTAAGTTCTATGATAAATTTTTTCAACCAATTTTATTTCTGATCACTAACCTTAACCCCTATATAAAATGGGCTCCTAACAAATTGAACGTTCAAAAGAGTAACGGAAATCAATAATTATTTTTAAATAGAAATTGAATTTAAAAGGTAAAAATATAGTCAAAATGTCAAAAGGATTAAACCGAAAGAAATGCAACAAAAACCATTCCGTCTCTTCTTATATAGAAATTCAAAAGGTAAAAGAATAAATTCACTATATAGTCAAAACGTCAACAGTCACTTAATTCTAAATAAGCCCACCATAATTTTTACTATATTTGGATTAAACGGAACGAAATGGAACAAAAACCATTTTCTTCTCTACTTATGTAAAAATTCAAAAAGTAAAAGAATAAAACGACTACATGGTCAAAACATGAAAAGTCAAATAATTCTTAACAAACCCACCATAAATTTTACTCATAATTTGTAACATCCGGATGATAAATTATATTATACTTCTAGTACTATCTAGTATCATAGTCCAAACTTTTAAACTACGTAATTTTGATGATATTTGATTACATCATGAGAATAATTTTGAATTTTTACTGATTTTCACTGCTCCACAGCCCACTATTCATGTTTGAGTAATGCGTTTTCTTATTTTTAGGGGAGTTTACCTTGTTTTTATTATATTATCTTTTTTTAAGAAAAATTTGATTTTGTAAATGTTTCTTTCTTTTAATAATTAAGATAATTGTATATTCTATTTGAAGGTTCTTTGTCAGAATCTTATTTATACTAAATGCTTATTTCTTATCTTTTTTTTTTTTCTTATCATCTTATCTGGATCTTGTTATTTATGAGATATGAATTTTTTTGTTTTGAGGTGTGGGATTATTAGGTTTGGAAAGTGGTACATTTTTTTTAATTTTATAGTAATTTAGTTTTAAAATTTTCTTATACACATATTGTTGAAGGGATCGTTGACCGTTATGATTTTGATTAGGCCTAAATCCATTTTTGGTCCCCTTTAATATGAGTTATTCTGATTTTGGTCCCTTTTTTATTTTGTTCAACAATACTAGTCTAACTTAAATTTATTTTTTGGCAATTATAGTCCCTTTTTACAAAAAAAAAGTTTAGAAGACAACGGATTAACTCATTTGATCGCTAGTCAAACCTAATTTTTTCTTCACCATGATTTGTACCATGATTTTTCAATTCATTTTATGACTTAGTAGGACATAAATGTTCAACCCATTTAAATCGACTCATAAACCAAAATGACGACCGATACTCTAAATGGGCTGAACATTCATGAGGATCTAGATTATAAAATTTGTTGAAAAAACTATAGTACAAATCATGGTTAAGAAAAATTATTTTTGACTAGGGATCAAATGAGTTAATCCGTTATCTTCTAAATTTTTTCGTAAAAAATGACTATAATTGCCAAAAAAAATTAAGTGGAATTAGTATTAGTGACAAAAATAAATGAGGAACCAAAACTGGAATGACCCCCATTAAAAGGGACCGAAAATGGATTTAAATCTAGGGTTTCTTCTTTTTCTTCTTTAGAGGTGGTGGGGAGGGAGATTGGCAGCGGTGGGAGAGGGTGGGGGTGGTGGGTGGTGGCGAGGGAGATCTGGGGTGGTGAGAAGGAAGATAGGTGGCGGCGGGAGTAGGGTGTTTTTTAATTAGTAGTTTATAATTTTGAGGTTAAAATATATATAATTTTAAAATAAAATTGTCCCTAATCGAGACAAGAAAAATGAGTTTTTGACCAAAACAGTCTAAATATGTAACGTAATGAACCAAAATATACCTTTTTTTTTTAATGGACTAAAAATTTATGTTGCCTATATATAATGTACAACAATTGGAACTTACCCATCATAATTTTTACTAATATTTGGATTAAACGGAAAGAAATAGAACAAAACCATTTTCTTCTCTTCTGATATAAAAAATCAAAAAGCAAAAAGATAAAACGAATAAATGGTCAAAATGTTAAAGTCAAATAATTCTGAACAAACTCACCATAAATTCTACTCATATTTTGTTACTTCCGGATAAGCAAGTAAATCCCCTAATAAGTTTGACCAACTTGAACGCCTAAATTGAGGAACTAGCAAGGTACTGGAGTAGTAAATTGACGACAAATCAGGGGGTGGTAAGAGAGGAATATTCGGGACTTAAAGGGCTCAAGAAATTTCAAATATGAAAATTAAATTATAATTAAATACAAATAAGTTAGAGTGGGTACATTTAATTGACTAGGGATAATTTGAGGCAATAAATATTAATTTATTTGAAGAAAGTAAAACTGAAATAGGGAAAGGGGGTAAGTTTTTAAAACTAGAGGGACTTAGGTAGTAATTTCTAAAGGTAAAAACCCTAGCGCATAAATACCCATTTTAACCCCAATTCCTAGCTTTAAAACTAGAGGGACTTAGGTGACCTTTTCATGCACTTATTGTGTAATTATGGATTCCGCAGGTGATGAGATGTTGTGGTGTAATTGGTTCCTTTTTAAGCTGAGATCGTGCTTAAAAAATGGGAATTAGCAGCACAAAGGCAAGGAGTTTAAAGCTGTACTAGTAGGCCCTGTTGAATTCCCAAAATGCCCTCAGTAGCCTTGAGAAATTACCATTTTATTACTCTAGTTTGTGGCATGTATATATACGAAATGGACAAGTCTTACGGGTAAGCTTTGCTTCACAATTATCTCTTCCCGACTTCGGTTAGCTTCCAGTAAAAGGTGAAGTAGTCTCCTGTAGTTATGGTTTATGTTTCTTAGCTAGGATGATAGTGGAGCTTAGATCCATGGTGATCTAAGCTTCTCATAGGGAATCTCTACCCCAGATAGTGTAGCCAAGGATGGGATTCGGATGCTGATGCTGATGCGGACAGAGCGGAGCGAGTTACCGTTGATGCACATAAGGTGTCTTTGACCCCGAAGGTTATACCTTTCATTTTACAACTAGGTGTCTTTCGTTGATTGTGTTGTAATGAGCTAGGTGCCCTTTTTGCATTCAGAGTGTTGTTTCGCTCCTCTGTGTATCTATATATGTTTCCCTTTGGATTCAAATACATATAGTAGTCTCTAGTTTTCTACCTATGTGTGAGTCCATTCACTAATCTTATTCATATGCTGCATTTCTGAGTTGCCTCTATGTTTATGCATGGGACGAGTACCTTGTTGAGAATAGGAAATTGCTATGTGTGTTTGGTCACTTGTTTACACCTAACGGTTGTCGGAATCCCTACTCACCCCACTGATTTTATATCTTCTTAGTTGTATGCTTAGTTTAGCCGTAATCAATCAATCTATTTGTTTACCCCAGATAAGCAAGGAAAGAATAAACAAACATAATCCCCAATTGCTCCCTGCGGATCGACACCTAAAGTACTCTATGATGAGGTTTTCAATCCCTTAGTGTGGAATTTAGGTTTATAAATATTATTTTGATAGGTACGTTCACCGCACATTAACCAAAAGCACCAGATTTCGTAAATTGATAGCAAAGCGAGATAAAACTAATTTAAACCAAAATATAACATATTATAATGTGTATTTCAAAATATAAACCTAGTCCAAATATTTTAAAATTAATACATATCAAGCCTACTCGAATTAGCCTTCTACAATATGAGCATTTACAACTTAGACCTTCAAAGCTTTTTGATCATTCCAATCCATCCCTAAGCTACTCCTAAGTTTTACTTTGGGTGTTCCTACATCGATAACATTCAGAGATAAAAAGTAATGTGAATAACTTCACATCTATTTTCTTGTACATAACATGCATTTGGTAGCCTACTTTTATTAGATTTCACATCTAATATGCTAAAATGGTGAACTTAGCTTTGATTGTGTGAATTGCAGACAGTTTACTGAAGATGTGAAGATACAGAAAACCACACTAAGGATAGAATTTCAAGCGATGAGAATGAGAATTTAAATAAAGAAGTTCAAATAGACAGATGAAGTGCAGAACACTCCAATTCCACCTTGACGTGAGAAACATGATGTCCAGTTCACGGAAACTTCATATAGACGTGAGTAGGTGATGTCTAGTGTGCTTTCGTTCTAAATGGACGTGATCTAGACATAGCATAGACAACGTTAAGTGTGCACCAGCTTCAACTGGACGTGGGTGGATAACGTCCCACTCGCTCCAACTCCACCTGGATGTGACCTGGGTGTGAGACAGGTGACATCCAGCATGCTCCAAAGCCACCAAAACATGAATGAGATGATGTCTATTATGCTTCAGCTTTTCCTGGACGTGAGGTAGTCGACATCCAGCGTGCGCCAGCCCCATTTGGACGTGATGGAAGTAACATCCATATGGCGTCAACGCCATATGTGAAGGACTTCGTGCTATTCTGGTCCGATAAAAAATTTTCATTTGTGCAATTTGATTAGAAAACTTTCTCTCAGACCCAACAACACAGGATCATGGATTACCTTTATTCGATTTGACACACAATAATAACAATATCTAAAATTAAATGTGGAAGATTTAGAATTGACCTTTAAAGCGAGAACCTGAAAATTCGCTTATATTCTCAAAGATCCGTTTGGACATTATGTGGGTAACGATCTACCAAACACTTCTGAAGCTCTTACAGAAAATCCTACACAAGAAAACTTCCTTGAAAGTCACGTCGCAAACCCCGGATTTCTCATCGTGCCGCCGCTGAGAAATCGCCACCGCATGTGAAGTCCAAGCATCGCCCGAGAGAACACTGAACCCCGCGGCTCACAAAACCACTCTGCCACTGCACGAGAAAAATGCGGCGCCGCTGCCTGCTGGGTTTAATGTGCAGAGAAAAGATTTAGAGATTCTTTCTCTCTCTAAGTTTCTCTCTCTAAGTTTTCCTGCGTTATATGACTTATGTATGTTTCCTGATCTGACTCTTGTATCTTATATAGAGTTACAAGAGAGACTTCAAGTGGGCTTGAGTTGCCTTCCTGTTGGGTTTTGATTTTATTTACTGCAATCCATTTCCTGAAATGATTAATAACCAATTGACCCAAGGATTAATTAATTAATTAAATTCACTTTGTCAATTAACTTAATACATAATTAACTGTACCACTAACGGATTAATTATGAAACTACCGCTCAAATCGAATAATGCTTCCAGTTTAACTTAATTAAATATTCTTTTATCTCCCCGTGTCAAAGATTTAATGATCATCGATTTATTAATTTACTTATAGATTAATTAATCAACTTCTTCTCATTCGAGATTACTACCACCCGACCTTTTTGTTAGAGTAGAATACATAAGCTATGCTTGTATTGTACAGTTTCCCAGTTTAATATATCGATTTGTGTTTTAATTATATTTTGTTGTGCATATTTATGTCCATTTATATTATGTAAGTATATGATGAGGTGTCTGGTGTGACACAGTAGATCTCATCATTGGTTGAAAGACATAATATATAAATGAGGTTTCTAACCGAGACAGTTTTGGACAAACCGTCGGTCTAGGTTATTATGTGATTCAGATAATTAGTTTGTCTAAACTAATTGAATCATATAGATATGCCCGGGGCATACTGAACTTGACCTTTAGGGATGATTTGTCTTGTACTGATTTAACAGACAAATCAATCCTTGTATTCTATCTCTAAATCCCTAGACTCGAGTGGGCATGAGAATTAGATATAGTGTAATTTGATCTGCCAATGGGTGAGGTCAAATGTGGCCAATAGTCTCGGTGGGTTGGGTGCGCGTGTTTAGTTACTTGGTGTACTGCTGCTTGTCGAAAGGAAACTATGTATCGGTGCGTCCGGGGTGATGGTGCTCCCGAGATGAACTCGAAATTTTTATTATACTAAACCAGGCCGGTGGACTAATGTCCGGTATAGTAAAAAGGTCGAGTGGTACTAGTCTCGGAGTTGAAGAAGTTAATTAATTAATTTATCAGTAAATTAATTTTAATTAACGAGCACTATATCTTCGATGTGGGGAGATTAATGAATATAATTTAATTAAGTTGTTCCGGAAGCAATTCTGGTGTACGATGGTAGTGCCAAAATTAATCCGTTAGTGGTACGATTAATTTTGTAATGGGTTAATTGAATAGGTAGATTTAATTAATTAATTGGTTAATTATTCCTAAGGGTTAATTCAGTAATTAACAAAGTGGAATTATTTAATTAATTTCTAAGGGTTAATTAAGTAATTAGCAAAGTTGAATTATTTAATTAATTAATTAAGTTTTAAGTTTCAATTGGAATTAGGAAATCCTAGAGATTAGGAACCTAGTAGGATTTGGTTTATCCTATCAGATTGGTTACCTAATTGGATTTGGAAACTAATTCATTACCTAAACCCATTAGGAAGACTAATCCTAAACCAACTTGGGGTCTCTCTTGTAACTCTATAAATAGACAAGGGATCAGTTATTCAAGAAACACAATTAATCCACAAGATTTCTAGAGAGAGAAAATTCTAGAGAGAGAAAACTTTCTCTCTCCAAGTCGAATTTTTCCAAGCAATAGGCGGCTGGTTTTCCTTAGAGTTGGCCAAATTTTAGCCCTCTTCTACTAGCCCCGTGTGTTGCTTTCTCTCTCTCCGGGCAGTGCGTTTGCAGTACGTGCTAGGTGCGGAGGTGCTGGATTTTTCTGGCGGGTGGAGTTGTGGTGATAGCTGATCGATTGACTTCTAGTTCGTTGCCCACACAACGTGAAGTCATAGTCTTGAGGCATACAAGAGAATCACCCAAGTCACGCTTCACAGGTACTTTTCTAAAATTCCGCTTTAATAGAAATTTTTGTTGCGTGATAAATCGAGCTAGTGCAAACCCAGATCCTACCTATTCTTTCACTTTTTACTATACCGGACTTTACGTCCACCGGCCAAGCTTAATGTAATAAACTTTTCGAGCTCATCTCGAGAACATCATCACCCTGACACATCGGTACACGGTTTTCTTTTGACTCGCGACAGCACATCTAGCAACTAAACACGCGTACCCAACTTACTGCGTATATAGGCCTCAATCGACCGCACTCTTAGGTATATTAAACTACACAATGCACAGTCCTCGTACCCATCCTCGTCTAGGGATTAAGAGATTGAATACCAGGTTCGAATTAACTATGAAAGATCAGTACAAGTTGATTCAATCCTAAATGGTCCTGCTCCATATGCACCGTGCATATCTGTATGATTCAATCAATTTAGACAAACCGACTTCAGAAACAGACAATGACCTAAACCGACAGTGTGTCCAAACTGTCTAATCATGAGCATATATTTATATATCATAACTTTAACCAATGATGAGATATACTGTGTCACACCAAATACCTCATCATCTTGTCATACGATATAAAGGGACTTCATACGTACATATGAAACAATTAACTAAAGCAATTTTAATCGATATATAAACTGGGAAATAGTGTTCATACAAGTGAAGCTTTTCAGTATTCACACTATCAATATGGATATAAGCTGGGCTGCGCTAGCACTATCAGGACCTCAGGACCAACATGTACACAACGTCAAGCTCATGCCAGTGCCATCGGGAGTGAGTTATCCACCGACTCGAAAAAGCTACTTTTGGAATTACTTTGGCTCTACAAATGTGCTTTTTATAAAATGCCAGAAATAGACATTCTAATTCATTTATTCTTTATTTATCTTGTGTAACTAGTAGGGAGTCCGAACATTGAAAGAGGACAGTCATTATTAGAGACCAATAGCTTAGAGGGTAGTTTTCTTAGAATAGCTTTTAGATGGAGAAACTTTTATTTATGCTTTCTTAGCTAGAACCAATGAGGTTCTAAGCTTTTCTAAGGGATTTTCACCTCTCTAATAGAATAGAGGATGTAGAAATCTCATGTACATATATGGATCTAATCAACCTAATGGTTAAAATCCACTTTATTTTCACTTTTAGCTTATAGGTTGTGCATATCTTGTTTAATTATCAAAAATAGCTAGTGCATTCTCGTCTTTTTAATGATTTTGTGGTAAATTATGCCATGGGTTGTGACTATCTCATCTTTTACATGGGTTTTCCATTGTGTGTTGTGATGGGTTATGTTATTTTAAGGTTATTGTTGCTTAACTTTGTCGATCTAGTTATGTCCTGTTGTAAATTGATACTATTTACTTTATGAGTTGTTTGTGATTGTCATTTTCTTGTGTAAAAATGGGAGTTTATGAAGCGATCTAAACCAATTCATGTTTGATGGGTTCCTTTGTCTTGTAGTGAACTATCCTAGTAACCTTGTTTAATGATTGGCTCATGGTAATAGGGTGATATACTTGGGTAACTTGTCACCCAAGATAATTGCTATATCATTATAAGGTAAATTAGACAATTCTACCATAGGTTAAGTGACATAACTGAATGGGTAAAGTGACATGGTTTTAATTAAGCATTGACCCAATCAATTAAGTGTGTCCCATAGGTCTAAACCGCAAGACTAGAGTACGTAACTGGTAAATAAATTAACTAGTTCACAATCAAAAGCTCTAAACCTTGAGGAAGGGAATTTCCCACCTTAATCTCACATATTTTACTATTTTTAGTCTTTACGTATATGCTTTGCTACGTGATTCCAAACAACTTTTACTTGTTTTCAAACTTGGAAAAATAAAAGAAAGTAGCAATAAAACCCATCGTTCCATGTGGGATTGACACTTAAATACTGCATTTATTTTGTAGAATTTGAGTTAAACATAATTTTAATTTGTGTGCTGCGAAAACACATAAAAAACATAAGTATACGCTAAGCATACCTAGTGAGGGATTCCCCCTATTCTTACCTATGTCGCCAGTTAAAACACATATAGCAAACAGAAAACAAAACATATAATCATGCCTCAAAGCTGTAAATCAACTAAGCACGCCATAAAGAAAAATCCATGTAGCCAGATAATGCGCATCTAAGGGTAAGTAAAACAACTTGGATCTTAGGGAGGTCTTGGTTTACCAAAACCTGAATCCTCCCTAAGAATAGCTTGTATCTGTCACTAGCGGGCAACCAACACTCGTTTCTATCCGACCTACCAAATACACCGAATGCCGAAGATACCCTAGGCCATACCTGACCTATGACTTTGTCACAGTTTGGCTCCTATCCCAATAGGACGGCTTAAAAAGGATGAGATCCCCAAAAGGTGCAAACGCAGTTACGACTCAAAAGTAAAACAAACAAAAACTAGTTCACAAAAGATGCGGTCATGCCCTGGACACCACAGTCATTACAACAGAACAAATTCACAGTTCATCAACCAGCATCCACAGCAACACAACTAACACATATCAATATCCTAAGTGCCAACAAGGCCATAATCTTCTAAACATAAAGCATAAATAAATATCCACATGCATAAATAAACTCTGAATGTAATCTAGGTTATACCTAGGTTACATGTACATGTTTTTAGGCATACACGTATAATCCTAGGTATAACAACATGCACAAAAAAAAGGGAAATCACTCACCTTAGCATGGAGCCAAGCTAGCCTAACTCAACGCGAATAAGATCGACGTCACAGTCAATGTAAACCCTCCAAGGAAACCTAAGTTGATACCATCAAACATTTATCAGTACCTAATAGTACTTCAAAGTAAGTATCTCGCTTTTATAATAACCTAACATGCTAAGAAAGGTCCTAAGGTGTGATTTTCTTTCTAAGGTTGCGTTTTAGGTTATTAGTTTTATTCCACTTGCTTTTATCATACAGTTATTTCTTTAAATAATGGATTGGCAACCTAACATTTACCACATAAGTGTTTGATTACTAAACATAGTTTCCACTTATAATAAACCATCACCCATGAGTTACTAGTAACCAATTACACTAATGTTCTAGTAGTTCTAACTTATGGACAATTAATCTTCTAGCTTCCCCTTTTGATACCACCAAGTAGCTTAGGAGTATTACCCAATATTCAAACTTTATGAACATAACTTAGTTCAAGATTGTAAAACATGGATTTAAAGTTATATAAACACAAGCTCAGGTTCTCTAGAAATAACATACTTAAGGGTGTAGATTTTTACCTTATGTTAGATAGTAATTGTTGAAATGAGGAAAAAAAGAGGTTGAGGTGAAACTGGGGGTCCCTCTTGGCCACTCACGACCTTGGTTTTTTAGAGAATCCCACTCCTGTATTGTAGAACTTGTAGCTCGGCAGTCCACTAGGTGTGTTAGTTTATCCTTCCAGTTTCAAGTGTCTTTTTGGGTAGCTATAGGCCCATAAGTGCAAGATGTATCTTTAGGGGGTCCCCTAGACATAGTCCTCTTGGGCAGTGGCCGTTTAGTCCATGGTCCATTAGATGGTCAAGGCCAAATATTGGAACACATTGAGTCCACTCGTTCCCGTCCTCGCTTTAGGAGGTTCTGTTCTCTACATCCTCTTTCTACGACTCTGTAAAGACAAATGAAAAAGGTTGCAAAATAATTTTATAAATAATTTGAGTTAGTTTATAAGAATATAATGCATACTGGCAACTTTTGAGGACGAATTTCCACTCCAGCATCTAACTTATTGGCTCCTTCAGGGCAGTACTTCCTGTTGTGGCCTTCCTCATCGCACTTCCCACATTTATTTGCATTTGCAGGTCCACTATTACTATTTTTTGGGCATGTTCTCTTATTATGTCCTTCTTCACCATAGAACTTGCACTTGGGCTGAATCACTGCTTTGCTCAACCGCTTCTTCTTATCATTTATTTCTGTAACTTCTTGGATAGACATCCTCCTATTTTCTTGGGCCTTCCTGGTCGCTTACTATACTCAGGAGGCAATGGAGGTAGGATATCGATAGCGGCCATTCTACTTGACCACTGATAGGTATAATGGAGTGCACATAAACACTTCTATATGTGTCAACTCTGTAACATTCATCAACATAGTCTAATGGCTCATCTTCTAACATCCATAATGCTGATATGGCATGTTGACATGGCATTCTAGTTAGTTGCCATCTCCTGCACGTGCAGGTTCTCTCCCTGGTGTTCACAGCATAATTCTCTCCATAGTCACCACATATCTGTACATGTTCTTCAGTGGACTTAATAGGGATACATAGGGTAGCACTCACACCTTTTTTCTCAATCCTTTTGAAAATCTGAGGATATATCGAACGCCTTACCCACCTGGAATTTGCAATATCTCTCAGTTCTTGCGTTATTGACATGACATATATCCTAATTGCCTCAAACATTCCCACAATTGGTTTCTCCCTTGCATCGAGGATAGTAGAGTTAAAAGCCTCGCAGTGGTTGTTCAGTAACATATCACACTTGGGTTCGCACCTAAAATGTGATCGTAACCATTGTGAATGAGGCTTATCACCTAACCATTTTGTGGCATCCTCATCCAAATATTTAATCATCTGCATCATACACCTCCATTGGGCTTAAGTGGTGCATTTTACTGCTCCCCAAAGTGCCTTTCTCAAAGCAACACTCTTAAATCCAGCATTAGCCCAATTGGAATACATGTGCTTCACACAAAACTTGTGATCAGCACCTGGAAAAACTTGTTCCACTGCATGTATAAGACCCTTCCGCTTGTCACTAATAAGGGTCCATTCACCATAGTCTTGTATCCCCAAATCAGCATCCAAAAGATTAATAAACCATGTCTATGAACTTGTGCTCTCAGCCTCAACCGTAGCCCATGCTAGTGGATAGTACCCATTGTCAGGGTCTATCCCCACAACAATCAACAAAATACCTCCGCAAGGACCTTTCAAAAAGGTTCTATCAAAACCCAACACCTTCCTGTATCCAGATAAAAAGCCATTCTTCACTTCTCCAAAACACACGTATATCCTTTCAAACCTTTCCTTACCTGTCTCACAGTCCACAAACCCATCTACTGTTTTTATCTCAACTATTGATCCTGGATTTGTCCTTAAAATCTCACTCCTATAAGATTGCAATAAGCTATATTGCTCCACATCAGATCCTGAGCAAACTAACATCCTTTCTTCCTTGAACTGTACCGTTAATGCTTAGAAAGATAAACATTATTATGTTGCATAACTGTGCATCCGAAGTCATTGGTTTCCATTTTTGGATTCTGTCGAAGCAACTCCTTGTATTTCCTAGCAAACCAACTGGACTTAACACTCTTATTCTTGTGAGTGAAATTGCATGTATGCTTCTCCACGAAAGTCATAACCTGAACTGACCCTAAATGAGCTATATTACTAGCATAAATCTCCCACTTACATTTTCATCTCCCATTTTTAGCTCCTGTAGGAAACTTAGCTCTCACTCTCTGCTTATCACTTTTTACGAATTTCCACTGCCTTCCTCTTTTAAGATTCCAACACCTCACGACTTTCTTGAACTCAACAAAGTTAGTAAACTGCATACCAACTGCAAGCTATGGATTATACATATCAGATGGGTTGAAAACTAGCAAACGTTGGCCATCTTCATCAACAGACCCTTTGATGCTTTCGAATTCCCCATCTGAGTTTAGGCCAACATCTCCATCATCAGAAGTACATACTTCATAACCATCGAAACATCTTTTAGCACTTGGACTGGACTTTTCTACAACTGGGACTTCCTTTTGACCCTTCTGCACAAGCTGCCCCTTCTGACCATTATGACATTGCTGCCCATTCTGCCCAAGCTGACCCTGCTGCCCATTCTACCCAAACTGACCCTCATTTCCTTTCAAATCCGGAGATAGAAAACTTTTCTTTAATAGTTTTTGACAACACAAATCTGCCTCAGTTTCTTGTAAACTTTCAACTAGACCGATACCATTCTCAGCACCATACCCAATGTCGTAGTCTGAATCTATTTCAGACTACTCACTATCTTCACTATCTAGAAAAGTTGAATTTTCACACTCATCATCCTTTTCTTCACTAGTTTGAATACGTTTACCAGCAGTTGGACCCAATGAATATAGTGTAACCTCCCTATAATTTAGCCCTTCATTCAATATCACATTTAATTCTGCATCACCCCCTATCAAATTAAACCCACTAGACCCTAACATGTAGAACTCGAACTCTTCTTTTAAACCTTCACCCTCCAATCTAACCCTTATTCCTGATAGGGTTAGCTTACCCACTAACACATCACCAAACACATATAACCTCCCTCCCCTACAACGAGGTGCTGGATTATTTATTATTGTCCCACCATAACAAATTTTCAACGTTATGAAGTCACTGTCCTTATCTATGTCATTCAAAAAAAAAAAAAAGATATCAAATCTACAGATCTATCCTTCAAAATAGTAAATTTAAAAGTCAATTACACCTTAACCGTTTTTAGAATTCTTTAACTTTGTTATAAACACTTAAAAACACTTAAAATAGTTTTCAATTACACTTTTTCACCCAAAAAAAAGGAAAGAATTTAACATCAATCTAGACAATGACATAGGGGACCACAACCAGTCAAACAAAGCACAATCTTTATGAATTGATAATTCACAGCCTAACAACAGCATTTACATTACCACCAACCTTTACATCATACACAGACCAGTCAAACAAAACTATCAATCCACATCCGAAAACATGGACCAAGACACTCCAAAAATATTTTTTTTATCAGTAAAATACAACAAAGGTAAAAATTATAGGAATTGAAGATTTTACCATACTCTGGAAGACTAAAATCATCGAATGCTTCGTTCCTGGTCATTACCCTTCTTCTTCAGTTGAGCACAGTCCACCAAAATCATCATCCAATTTAAGGTTCCTATACAAATATAGACACCAAGTTAGAAGATTAGCCATCTAGGGGAAATAGAAAATAGACACCAATTTAGGGTTTCAATCTATGCCGGCACATTTGGGGATTTAAGGATTCAATATATGCCGACCGATTTGGGTGTTTAGGTTTACGATCTACGCTAGACTATTTGGTATTTAGGTATTCGAACGATGGTGGAGAATTTGGGAATTTAGGGTTTTGATTAACGGAAGTCGATTTGGGGATTTATTGTCTTTTTCAAAGGTGGCTGATTTCCAGAATCGGGGTTTCATTTGAAGTTCACCGATTTAGGGTTTTAATGATATCGAACTATTGATGTGATTTTGAGAGTGGGGTTTCGTTCGACAGGTGACCGATTAGGGTTTTGTGGTTCCGGTCACCTGTCGAACGAAGAGTTGGGTTTTGTTCCAAGGTAACCGATTTAGGGTTTCATTGTTTCAAACTAACGGTGAGATTTCAGGGAGTCAAGGGAATTCGAACGACAGTGACCGATCCAGGTTTTTTGTTTTCGAACGAAGGTTGCGTCTTTGGGGTTTCGAATGAATCATATGATTTTGGGGAGTAGGGTTGCGTTAGGCGGTGGTCGATTTAGGGTTTGATGGTTTCCATGAGTGAATGGAATTCAGGTTTAGGGGTTTTTGATTTTGAATGAAGGAACAATTTCTAGGTGTTATGGCTCTTCGATTCGTGATTTCTGGAGATGAGCAGACGATTTTGTATTAGGGCTTTCATACCGGAGACTTACCACTTTTCCCGGTGACTGAGCTTCCAAGCTAACGAAGATGCAGTTCAGAACCGCCGGTCAGAGCAATGAAGGGTGGTCGGGAAAGATGAAATGGTAATTCGAAAAGGCCAAATTGAAGTTTACCAAATTAAAACAGTAAATTCAAAGGCCGGTTAAACTAACCATAGTGAGCATTTTTTTATGGTCAAAGTTGCACAAAATGATCAATCATTTTTTTATGGTTAAAACGCTAATAAAAAATAGATAAGCGACTAAAAGGACAATCATAGTTTTATCTGGGACAAAAACGACCACACCCCTCTTTATAAGAGACCAAAACAATATAATCTCTCATTGACATCTCTCACACCGGGATTAACACATGTCATACGGGTGAACATCTACGCTAAGCCACATTTGTTCGAGAAGAACCAAAGTTCATTAATTTCATTATCTGACCAACGATCTTATGATCAATGAAATTAATAGTCAATAATTTTAGCCATACACATAAATAGCGTAACCTCGTGGGAGGTATACTATAAATAGTACACTAAGTGTATGCCATTACATGACTTCTAATTTTGTTACTTAGGATACTAATGCACCTCAGCAGAGAGGGTTTTGCAACTTTTTCCAATTAAACTCACTATATTCATCCCTTTAGAAATTCAATCTAGTGATATCTGTGATTGAAGACTCATCCGCATGGAGGAAGGCCTTAATGCCAACTCGCAAGTCTAACCACATCACATATGAATTCGTAATGGATGCCATAAGGATATTTACCAACCCGCTCCTACTTAGATTTTTAAGTTTGAGGACTTTTACATTTTAACATACAATATCTTAACTATGGATATTCGCACCCATAAAACCGTTGGAGTTTTAATATGCGAATAATCTACCTTAGTTAATTGCACCTATAAAACCAACCTGCAATATCTTAACTTCGGTTTCTCGCACCTATTAAAACTGTTGGAGTTTTGATATGCGAAAAAACTACCTAAGTTAATTGCACGCATAAAATTAGTTTGTTTTCTATCATACATAAAAACATAAAACCAAAACACACAAGCAACGATAAGGACATAAAACGGGAAATACGTAATTAAACATTTCCCGACTATTATGGCCTTCTCAATCGTCGCTTCCTTTTAACGCCTTATTGAGACTTCCCGTCACGTCACTCCCACTCGTTATAAGGAACCTTAGAATTATTCCAGTTTTCTTGGTTTACTACGTAATTAGGAATCACCCAAAATTACGACAAAACCAAAAACCATAAATTCACTTTGCCTATAACGACTCGTTATTGGGTTTCTCCTAATTCAACCGGGTTTTCTCGATTTTATACGTAATTAGGAATCACCCAAAATTATGATAAATCAAAACCCATAAATATGAGTTATCCAAAATAACGTCTTCATCATAATACATAAATTCCTATATACAAAGGCGTTTTCTAGGAATTTAAAGACGACAACATTAGATTAAATCCTACTACAAGCTTTATCTAATCCTACACGACTTCCACCTCATGGTTATTATTATTACAGACATTTCCATTCAAAAACAAAAACGAGTTCGGACATGTCCCAGGGTTTATGAAAGAAAATTAAACAACCATAATAGCCGGGAATAATAACCACATGTTTAATGTACCGACAATACAAAAATAGCAATTCCAAAATAAAGTCGTGCAATAAATCGAACGAGTATAAAGCCAAAACACTCACTCTGATAACAATTTGAATCAAACAGTACAAATCCGGGCTAAATAAAAAATCTCACTTTCGTGCTATGCATTCCAAAATCAGAGACTTTCGACTCAGCTCAAGCTCAAATTCATTTCCCCTGAACGGATTTAGGTTTATACTAGTTCAATTTATTAAATCGACGCGCTAAAAATTAAATCTTTAATTTAAAGTGGAAGTCTTAAAAATTATATCTTTGAAACGTGTCCCTAGCAATAAGAAAACCAAAGCTGAAAATCCTACCGTTTACCGCCCGGGACCAATCACGAGAGAATCCCGATAACAACTCCGTCTCTACCTCAAAATCGCTTGGGTGACTATCCACCAGGTAGCTAAGACGCTATCGAAAAACTCATCATATCCTCAGCAGATCGTTGCCCGAAGATTGATACTGTCTATTTACCGCCTGGCTGCGAAATCCACTCGAAATCCCAAAGATAACTCCAAACAACCTCGAACTTGGGTGGGCAAGTGTCTACGAGGTGGCTAAAGACATTAGCGAAGAAATCCAAAGAAACCCACTTCAAGAAACTCACAGATCTGAAAAACATATCTAGCCCGAGAAGCCGATTCTAATCTTGAAACACACACCGCCGCAATAAAACTTCGTGGGTAAGCTATTTGCTCATATATCTAGACTTTGGCGAACCAAAAGGAACGAGCCAAAGGATCAACGCAACAAATAAACAAAGCCCACTATGAAAATGCACCAAAACGACGCTGAAAAATCAAAAAAACGCAGGCAGCGATAACTGCCCAAAAAAAGAATGGCGAACGGACTTCTCGAGCGGCGTTTCAACTTCTAGACGGTGGTCTTGTGCTTCTAGAATCATGGGCTAAGTTTCTCGAACAAGAAAGATCCCAAACCGACTTCGAAAAATAATTCTCAATAAGGAAGAAAGAATTCTCTCTCTAGGCTTATCTTTCTAATGGCTTTAAATGTGTCTAACATTAGCTATATATAGGGAGTTCTTGGGAGACTTAGTGGGCTTTTGAGTTGGGTTTTAGTGTTTGACTTTCATTGACCCCTTAGTCTTCCATAGACTAGTCAACTCCAATCGAGTCTTTCGAATTAATTTCTTAACTCACTTCGTTAATTTAATTTAATCAAACCCTTAGGATTAATTAATTCAATATGAATTAATTTTTTTAATCCATTTAGTCAATTAAATATTACTTAAACTTTTAGGATTAATTCATTCACTTTGTCGATTAGTCAAACGCATAATTAGTCGTACCACTAACAGACCAATTATGGAATTACAGCTCAAAACCGACTTTACATCGCGCTCACTTTATTATTCTTCTATCGCCCCACATCAAAGATCTAGTGCTCGTCGGTTCATCAATTTACTGACAAATTAATTCACTAACTTCTTGGTATCCGAGATTAGTACCACTCAACTTTCTTATTATACCAGACATAAAGTCCACCGGCTGGGTTTAGTATAATAAACTTTACGAGCTCATCTCGGGATCACCATCAACCCAGCGAACCGGTACGTGGATTCCTCTGACTAGCAACGGCACACAAGAAGCTAAATACCGCATGCCCAACTTATAGAGATTTAGGCCTCAATTGTCCGCATTCTTTGGCAAATCAAAGAATACGATATCTACCTCTCATGTCCGTCCCAATCTCAGGATTAAGCGATTAGAATACTAGGACCGAATTAACTACGTTGATCAATACAAGTTAATTCTGTCCAAACTGGTCGTGCTCAATATGCCCCGGGCATATCCATATGATTTAATTAGTCTAGATAAACTAATTTCCAAATCACACGATAACCTATACCGATAGTATGTTCAGACTATCTCAGTTACAAGCATTCTTTTTACATTTCAATACTTTAACCAATAATAAGATCTACTATGTCTTTCCACACCTTGTTATCTAGTTCTATGATATAATGGAACAAATTTAATACTGAAACAAAACGATATGTCAACTGTGGATATTAGTTTTTCATACAAGCAATAGCTTTTCAGTATTCAAAACTAACACCATGGAATTTATGTGCAAATTATTAATTTATAATAAAATTTTATTTGTGTAACTTTTGTGCAACTTCGGTGCAAATTATTAATTTATAATTAAAATTTTATTTGCGTCACTTTTGTGCAACTTCGGTGTAAATTATTAATTTGCAACAAAATTTTATTTGTGACAATTCTGTTCAAATTACTAATTTGCAAGGAAATTTTATTTTCGTCACTTCTGTGCATTCTTATTTCAGAAGGGTTAAAAAGTAACAATGGTTAAAATTAAATTGATTAATTAAAAGTACATGTAATATTACATGTACTTTTTAAAAAGAAACAAATTTCTTGCTAACATAAAAGAAATAATAAAATTAGCCAAACTAACATGGATGAATTATTAATTAAAATTATTTTGTTAAAAAATCCTTTAATTTAGTTGGGATGGATGAATTTACTAACATCTAAATAATAAGAGATCTTATTAACTAGTTAAATAAATATATTTGTTCAACTAATGGAGAAATGATAGATCTAAGTCATAATACATTTCAATCAACTTACCCGAATTTTTACCTTTTCGAATATAAAGTTCATCAAATTCACACCCTGAAATGACACATACAGATAATCAAATTGCTGAACATGAAGATTTTATAGAAATAGCTCCATGATAGAACTTTAAAAGGAATTTTTCTCACTAAAAATTGAAATTTATTCTCAATCCTAATGAAATCGTTTATTTCAAAAGTGCATTTTGACATAAAGGAGATAGTGACACGGACAAAAAAAGTACTCATTAGTGAAGTTGAGTGTGAAACTGCCCTGAGTGCCGATATTTTTAGAGGCTAAGAGTTAGTTGTTCGATTCGGTTATTTGAAAGATCAAGTTTAAAGAGATGTAAAAATCACATATATTTTGTTGTGTATTGCTTGAATTATTTAAAAATTAACAATTGATAGAACTAAATAGATTAATTTCCTATAAAATTTATATTTAAAAAACTATATTAAAAATAAAGCATTTATAGAACTAAATAGATTAAGCTATAAAATTTTAATTTTAAAAACTATATTTATTCTAACAAAAAGAATGAATTCACTAGATCTAATCACATCATTGTTGAAGAATTTTCAAAAAAACAGAAGGTATAAATTTGTTAAATAAATGGAAAAATAAATAGCTATGATAAATGTTATAATGTCATAAATTAAATATAACATCAACTTACCTAATCTTTCACCTTTTTGAAGACAAAATTTCCCAAATATACCGATAACTTGGAGGGATAAAGTATTAATAGATATATTAGTTTACAAAAATTGAACATTTAATAAAAATACCTAACAATAACATTTCAATGGACATTTTATTTGACAAAAAACAAGACTTTCTTCAATTCAGATAAAGTGATGTTGATTTCAAAGGGTTAATTGGTCAATAGAAGGGCCGCTGACAAGGAGTGTGGCTAACATACACACAAGAGATAAGGTAGTTGAGAAAGTGGATCGTGTTTCATGCATTATCTATGTATTTCTTACTCACATAAATAAATAGTAAAAATTGCTAAATTAAAATGGATGAACTATCAAAACAAATTTTTTTAAAAAAAAAATCCTATAAATTAATCTAAGGATTAATTTACTAAGATCGGAATAATAAAGTCTCTATTGAATACTTATTAAATAACGAAAGGACCAAATTTGTTAAACTAATGGCAAAACGATAGATCCAATAAAAGTAATAATGTCTATCAATCAACAATTTACATAAATTTATTGATTTTCAAAAATAAAAAGTACAAAATCTACTGAAACAACACCCAAAGATATATCAAATTACTAAATATCAAAATTGTATAGAATAGATCCATTGAAACAGATTTGTTAAACTAATAGAGAAATGATGAATCCAACAAAAGCAATAATGCATACCAATCAACAATTTACTTAAAATTGCATTTTAAAGATAAAAAGCACTAAATCTACCCATCGACACCCTGAAACAACTCCCACAAATCTATCAAAATTATTAAACATGAAGATTTTACATAAATGGATTAACTAGAACATATTTGTTAAACTGATGGAGAAATGATAGATCCAATAAAAGCAATAATGCCTATCAATCAGCGATTTATTTAAACTTACAGCTTTTCGAAGAGAAAAAACATCAAATTACCGATCGCCACCCTAAAATGACACCCACAGATATATCAAATTACTAAACATGAGCCGATAAATTGCTGGGTTATACCATCGATTTGAGATCCTATCCGATGGTGATGACGATGAGAATGGAGAGGGGGTCACCTAATGATTTGAGACAAGTCATTTTTCTTTCGAATGAGCGATAGTGATGGCGGTGCCGATGCAGTTGCGGATCTGGGTCTCCCTGTTGGAACCTCTAACCTTGAAGTCGATAAAGACGTACGAAAGGGCTGGGGTTGTGGTTGCTAGAACGAACAGAAATTGGGTTTGGTCGTCGGTATTGATGGAAAAGATGGGGAAACCTTTTGACCAGTAGAAGAGATGTCTGAGATGGTGAAGATGATTGTGGGGGGGGGGGGGGTGCGTGTTGGGTTGGTGTTGAGCAGAATTCCTATGAAGGGAATAAGAGGATATGAGGTCACAGTGAAATTAAAAAAAAAAATGTATGACATCTAGGTTTTAAAAGTAGAGAGAGACTCAAATAAAGGGGTGTAACGAAAGCATATCAACTATTTTGAGGATCAAAACCTTCTTAATTGATAGACTTACCAATTAAACAATCCACTAATTTTTCTAATACTTATATAGAAAATTCATACATTTCTAATTTTTCTAAAATTTATTTCTATAATAATTAACGTTTTAAAATTTATCAACTTATAATTTAAATTTCTAGAGTAAAATTACTCTAAAATTTCAAGGTTAAAAGTATTATTTTAATTTTTTCTCAAATTATCCTATAAAAATTATGGATTAAATTTTTGGGATGTCACATTTTCCACTCCTTATAAGAATTTTTTTTTTCAAAATTTCTTTTTCCACTCAAGCAAAGATGGGTATATAAATTGACAATCACCAATTGGAAACTAAAACAGTTTATCTACAGTTATGGATGTATCTCGTTAGCGTCTTTATATAACTCAATGTGCTCTAGTAATGTATAAATTGGAAGGCAAAAATGAACTCTTATTAATAAAAGAAATAAGGAAAAAATGCACAAGTGGTCCTATGTAATGACCTTGTTACACGTTTGGAACTCGATAAATTTGGTCCTAAATATTTTTAAATTTGACACTGAAAACTAACAACACAACCTAAAAGGAAGGTGAATTAGGTTGTTTAAAAATTTTACTTAAAAATGAGCAAATCTTAAAATAATTTCTTTTTAAAATAAACAATGACTATCTATGTGTATGAAACAAATAACAAATAAGTCTAAATTAAAATAAGATGAAAACAAGAATAATAAGATTAGGCAATAATATAAAAGTATACAAGGAAATAAGAAATTTTTAGGTCACAACATATAATAATCAAATTAAAATAAAGATCAAGTATGTGACTTGAAATGGACAAGTCTTGAAATTAAATAATTTAAAATAAAGTTTAAGTATTGACTTGATTAACGACAAGTCTTTGACTTGAAATGGACAAGTCTTAAAATTGAATAATTTAGAATAAAACTCAAGTATTGACTTGATTAAGGCCAAGTCATTGACTGGATAATGACAAGTCTAGACTTGATTAAGGACAAGTCTAAGATAAAGTAAATACTTAATTAAAGAAAGCTAGACTTGAAATAAGGACAAGTCTTAAATAAAATCTTGAGATGTAATACTTGAATTGAATAAGTCTAATGGTGATGTTTTATGATGTAAGAAATGTAAAAGAGGGAGTATGAATGCAAAATGCAATGCAATGAAAGAGACAACATTTTTAAAGTGGTTCAAACTTGTAATCCCCTTACAAGCTTTACATCCACTCCCCAACTTCTAAAGTTGAGGCCCTTCCTATTTCTTTCTCAAAGAAACAAAAATTCCTTAAGGTGGAATTCAAACCTTTACAAATCTCCCAATAACAAATTGGTAACTCTACTAAGAGGTTCTTCACTACTCTCTCTCTAACTTGTTCTTGACTTGCAACCTCTTGCTTTCAAGAACAATAAAACTTTTTTTTTTTTGTGTGTGAAGTATTTATGTTTTACAAGTGACAAGATTCTAGTCTAAGATTGACACTTGAAAAATAACTAGAACAATTTGAAAAATAACTAGAACTTGAAAGTAAAATTTGAAAATGAGCACTTGGGCACTTGAAAACTTGAGAGAATTTGGACAATAATAAGAATGGCTTGATAGCTTGTGTGTCATGAATGTCTTCACCCATGGTCTCTATTTATAGGCAAATTTGCTGGGCTGCTAAATGTAGCACATTTTTGCTATTTGTAGCACAAAAAAATTGATGAAATGCCTAAAATGCCCTTAAAACAGAAAATGCGAACTTTTGATGAAAAATCGGATGTAATTTGCGATTTCATAACGAAAAATCGGACCCAATATGCGATTTTCCTGCAAAAAATCGCACACAGAGTGCGAAAGTGGGGTGAAAAATCGCCCCACTTATCCGATTTTTAGGGGAAAAATTGCATAAGTGGGGCGATTTTTCCCCCAAAAATCGGATAAGTGGGGCGATTTTTCGCCCCACTTTCGCACTCTGTGTGCGATTTTTCGCAGGAAAATTGGAAAGTAAGTGCGATTTTTCCTATATGTACGCTTATAAGTGCCTTGCAAACCTTACAAAATCAAACTTCATTTCAGATTTTTTTAGCAAAATTCTCTCAGACCATTCAAAAAATTTTGAAAAAATCACAAAATGGACGCAGGCGGCTCTGAACCACCACGGGGTCACGGGAAGGGCAAAGGCTTATTCATCAAGGTAAAAATCGTATTATTTCGTTCATAATTGTTGGAAACCGCGTAGGAAATCGCACCTATTGTGCGAAATTGTAGGTAAAAATCGCACCTGATGTGCGATTTTTTCCAGCAAAATCGCACAATACAGAAAAATCGCATATTGGTGCGATTTTTCCTTACAAAATCGCAATCTGGTGCGATTTTGTAGGGAAAAATCGGGATCTGATGCGATTTTTCTGGACAAAATCGCATCAGATCGCGATTTTTCCCATGAAGGTGCGATTTTCCTTAAAATCGCACCTCTTGTGCGATTTTCATGGTCAAAATCGCACATTAGGTGCGATTTTTTCCAAAAATATTATTTTATGTATGTCTTTAATTAATTGTAAATATGATTAACTTTTGTCATGTTTTTTATTATTATTCGTACTTTTAATGTTATTTTCATGAAATTTGCTGTAGGTTGCGGGAAAGGCACTCCCGCGACAACGGCCCACAACTTCTAATAGGAAGAAAAGAGCAGGCAGAGGTGTCCCTCTCCGTGAGCTGGTAGATGATGAGAGCGATAGGGAGGAGCAGTCTTTCATTGGCGGAGATGGGTTTCCTTCACCCTCAGGACGCGATGAGCAGCTCCCCCCACGCGATGAGCGTCTCCCACGAGGTCAGTTTAGAATTTTCGACGAATATCATTTATATTTATTTATTTCTCGTATTACGTTTTGCTATTTGAATTGTTTTTGTTAAATAAATTTGTTTATATTAAATAATTTATTGAATTTAGTTGCAAATAAGCGTGGGCGGAATGACACGTCTTGGATTGTGACTGAGCCGTGTACTGGTGGACCTATTGATGGGTCTGTTATTCCTAGTTGGAAAGGCCATGTGGCCTATAGATATAGACAGGACGGGGAGGATGGTGAGGAGGCATTACCACCTAGGACGCAGTTGCGATGCCACAATAGGGCAGGGGCTTGTGAGCGACTTGTTAAGTGGTTGGCCGCCATGCCTGACGACTGTCAGAGATTGTTGAGGGGGACCGGTTTGGCTCACTTGCCATCTATCATGCACACGACCATTGATGCGCCGCTTATATGTGCATTCGTTGAGAGGTGGCAGCCCGATACGAACACCTTTCATCTCCCTGTCGGTGAGATGACTATTCTCCTGCACGATGTGTGGGAGATACTTCGTGTCCCCGTGGGAGATACTTCGTGTCCCCGTAGAAGGCAGTATGGTCGCTGATCGTACTGACAAGAGTGTGATGTGGGGACTATATAGAGATCTGCTGCAGGTGTCAGCGAGTGATGGTGATTGGAAGATGAATCACACAGATGGTGGGGTACTCTCTGATTTTGTGTTCACGTGGTGGTCGATTTTGGAGACGGGCACTATGCACATGCCCCTTGATTTGGAGGCTTGGTTGTGGCTGGCCATTGGTTGTACTTTATTGGTGGACAAGAGTTCCAATAGGATTAGGCCACAACACATTGTGCAACTTAGGGGCCAGTTGCACACTGTGCATCAGTATGCTTGGGGCACCTCTACACTAGCTTACCTGTATAGACATTTAGGTAAGGCTAGTAGAGGTAACTGCAGCGGGATGGCAGGTTGTTTGATGCTACTTCAGACATGGATATACGAGCATTTTCCGGCGTTCAGGCCGCACGCCGTGCCTATGTCTGACGATCCACACGCGCCGCGCGCTGCTTTGTGGAGTGTTGGCCCCCGACAGGGCACCAGTTCCCGTCTCCAGAGGTATCGGCATGCACTTGACCACCTGCGACCGGAGGAGGTATGTTAAACTATATTTGTACATTTTATAATTATAGTTTTAGTTCAAATGTAAATATTTCATAAATATCTAACCACAATTGTATATGTTACAGGTGACATGGACACCGTACGGTCAGTATCCCCATCTCCGCACCCCGATCACCACGTACAGGGGATTGATCGCATGTGGCGATGAGGTTGAGCCGTACATGCTAGATAGGTGCGTGCGCCAGTTGGGGTTCGTTCAGGATATCCCATGCGCCATCTTCCGACCGAAGGCGGCGTACAGGGCGTATGGTGGGTACAGTGTGGATTTTGATTTGGAGTTCGCCAAGAGCGTATGGCAGTCTGCAGTGTTCTCTAGTATACGGCCTGATCTCCTGCAGCATTCAGAGTATCCCGGCGCTACCACACCTGAGTACATCACATGGTATCGCCATCATTCCCACCAGTACCTGTTCGTCGATGGCCCCCCGATGATGATGGTGGAGTTCCGCCGCGCACCAACACAGAATATGTATGTAACTTGTTTTTATATTTAATTTTATTTAATAATATTTTTTCATTGGTTTAGAATATAGAAACTTACTAATTTCATCGTGTTGACTTTGTAGTGGGTGAGCCGATTTACACATTTATCTGAGCAATGTGTACAGATCATAAGAGATGCTGGATTACCAGAGACGGACGAAATGGAGGAACTGTTGAGGGCAGAGCTAGATCGATGGCATTTAGCTGGGTGATTGTAGCAGATTACTGTATATATATGTATTTTTTTTTTTAGATTGTGATGCTATGACGATTCTGTTATGTTATTATTTACATGCTTAATCCTTTTTTAGTTGTTTGGTATTTAATGCTCTTTTGAAATTAAAATTGGAAAATAAATAAATTACAATTATGAAAAGAACAATGTAATTTTCAAATCAAAGTTCAATGCTATAAACAATCATGGTCCACAAATCACGTCCCAATGGTCCAGCCTATTTTTAAATTCATCAGATGCTGCAAAACTAGCCATAGCTTCATCGCAATGATGTCTTCACAACAATTCCAACGAAGGTACAGGACAATCATCAGTCAAACGGACATGAACGAAATGATTACCACGAACGTGTGCAATGGCTATCTGACGAGATGGTCTTCCCCTACCCCGTAACTGCCTCAAAGGTAAAATGGAGAAACAACAACCGCGAGCGAGACTGAGGTGGATTACCAAGGCGTTTGCATAAGTGACGATAGCAAACAAGTCCGTTGGGGTGATCATCCAGCCAGCAAATGGGCATGGTGATGAAAAATGATTCAATCGACCAATTGCCCAAGGAATAGGATCTGTGCCGGCTTCAATAGGAGTCTGTGGTAGACATGCACCGAGGAGCGGTCTGTAAGTATCCTGATGCATAAGAATCTCGCCAACAGACGCATTTCGGACCGTCTCCCATTCATTTTCATTGCCATACAGACCGTATGCAACAGCGCGAAATCCGCAATTGCCATCTGCCTCTACGTCCGTAATGCCATTACAGAAAGGATGGACATAATGTGGAATCATGGGAATACTTTCACTGTCCACTCTAACTGCAAATTGGAATATAAACAAGTAATAGTAAATTTTAGTATTATAGAAAAATTAAAGTAACCAATCCATCTAATTGAGAAAAAAAAAACATAGATTACCTTCCTCGAATTGCAACGATCGTTGAGAAGATCTCCTAGATGCATCACTGCGTCTTGAACCTTTCTCTCGTGCACTCAGCTCGCGCATCACTGATGGATGTAATCTTGGGCGACCCCTTGATGTTGACAGAATAGCTGGCTCAAACACACTTGAATTTTCAGGATTCAGCGACGCGCTCCACTTGACAATAAGATCACGCATGACCACGCGTGGACTGTTCTCGAATCTAGGAACGAGTTCCTCGCGGAAGACTCTGTTGAAAAAATTAATTACAAAATATAAAATTTAATATGTGTTAAATATATGTAAATAAGCATAACATCGTAAAATAACATACTTAATATAAATCATACCTAAGTTCCTCAGAAATAGTGTTCGAACCCACTTCGGATGGCTCAATCGTCAATCTCTTCCAAAACTCGTGCACCATTTCAACAGTGATCGTGTCACGAGATTTCTTCAACTTCCAAATTTCACATGCACAAGGAATCCCATGGGTCGTCTTGCAGACACACCCACATCGCTCAAACAAGTCATTGCCCAGCTTACTAATCCTTTCAACTTGTTCACTTATCAATTCCAAACAATGGTGCGACACATAACCATTCAATAATTCATAAGGAAAACACATCATAGCGGTTGCTTTCTTGGAAATGCATGCCTCAAGCGTTTCCCTAAAAAATACATAAATCAAGTAAAATGTACATGCATTAAATTAATAAATTAAGTATTGAATCATGTTAAGTAATCAAGGTATGAGTGCATAATTTAAATAAATACAGTAAGTACGGAATTAAACTAGGTAATAAATTTACCTTATCTGTGATAGCTGGTAATTGACATGGTCGTCAATCACACCAAACAGCTTGTCAAGGGAATAGGTGCCGGCATTCATCCAATCCTTAAGAGCAGCATGAGTGCTCTCCACTCTGTTACTACTAGTGTTGCCAAAATGCAGAATTTTGTTTGTCCAAGCCCTACAAAACATCTCTTTGTACACCAGCCATGTCCTCTCCAAATATATAACAACAGACGGCGCAACCATAGAGTAACTATCCTTCAGCCGCTTCAGTAACATTTCATACTCTTCAACGATTGGCGCATTAACAATTGCCTTCCAAAGCTTTTTTATTGCTTTTTTCCTGTCACCCTCACCAACAAGCTTTTTCAGCTGATTATCGACATCACGGTCGATATGCCACAAACATAACAGATGGTGTGATCTAGGAAAATGATCCCGTATAGGATCCATCAAACCCATCTCTCAATCAGAAACAATAGCACTAGGACAATTTTCAACATCCAACAATGCTCTCAACTGCTCAAACACCCAATCATAAGTAATTTTTTTCTCATTTCTCAAAAGGGCACAAGCAATATTAAAATTCTTATTGGAAGGAGTCATACCAATTATTTCAAAGAGTGGCATCTTGTACTTGTTGGTCTTGTATGTTGCATCCACCACAATCACCCAATAATATCTGTTCAACAACTGAATTGACATTGGATGCGCTATGAATGCATGTGTGATCACGTCTGTGCCATCTTCTGTCAAAACTTTCACATAATAATGCTTCTCCTCGGCGTAATGCACAAACTGCTGCCCAATATTTCTGCCTTCAAAAGTTGCCTTCCTGTCAGCAGATTTCAGATTGTTTACCTGCCTCACTGTAACATTATCTCCAGGATGCGTCTCAGCAAGGTGATTCCGAATCAGCTTAGGCTTCATATTTGCATTGTTCAAAGATCTAGCAACCTGCCTTGCATCATCACTCAACCGGCTGAGCTGTCTGTGCCCCTCTGGATACACTATAGCAGTGTGATTGTGCATGGATTTTTCAGCTGGTGTAACTTTGACCAACCAACCATTAACCATCACCTCCTTGCAATATAACTTGAACATACACTTACACCCTCGCCGTTTGGTGTTCTTCCTCTGTTGTGGGGGAGGCCCTTGTTCAACCGGATCTCTAAATCTGTTGCAACGATATGTGACCGATTTTCCACTATTACCCTTCCCTACTTTAATCAGCTCGAAACGAAATAAAAGAGCCAAATCTGAATAATAAGTGTATGCTGCTTCTTCAGTAGGAAAGAAGCCAGGACACTTAAACTCGTGACTCAAATCCCTTTGAAGGTCGGGAAATCCATTTGGATCCTGCGTCATTAATCAAATTCAAACTAATAGTAAGTACTTACATAAACAATGTGCAATATTTCCATGAAAAAATCATGCATGCAAGTAGGTATTTTTTAAATAAATCACACGAACAATATGCAATATTTCCATGAAAAAATCGTATGCAAGTACGGATTTTTTCAGAAAAATCGCATGCAATAGGCGATTTTTCAATGAAAAATCGCATGCATTGTGCGATTTTTCATAGAAAAATCGCCTGCTTTTTGCGATTTTGCCTTGGAAAATCGCAAAAAGCAGGCGATTTTTCATTGAAGTATTGCTTATAATTGGCGAATTTTGTGTAAAAAATCGCCAACACTGGGCGATTTTTTACAGCACATTCGCCAATTATGGGCGATTTTCCTGAATAAAATTGCAAAACATGTGCGATTTTTTTGGCAGCATGATACAAACAATACAAAAGTATTAAATTCGTACCATTTTTGTGTCAATTTTGAAGTAGACTCTATCCCAAGCTGAACGAACTAAGTGTTTCAATTTGTTTCTACGATTTTTAACATTTTTTGAATGATTTGGAAGGCTTTCGTAAGATTTTTGAGGGAGTTTTGAATGTTTTGAGATGTTTTTTGAATTTTGTGAAGTATATTACTTATTCATACATTAAGAGCATTTTTGTCATTTCATTTTTTTTGTGCTACAAATAGTAAGATCCCAAATTTGGGCTCCAATTCAAACAATTGAATTTTGGCTCCAAAGACGATTTGACATAGTCTGAACTTCCTTCAACTTTTTAGACTTCTTGCAGCTACTTTTGACTTTTGTGTCAATATCAATGTTGTAGATCATTCTCTTAGATTTCCAGGGACATCAAAATCAGTTGATTTGGACTTTTGTAGCTCATGTTACATCAAATTTACTGAACTATGGTATTGCAGTGACATAAATTTGTTTTTGTCTATTTTTACCAAAATTCCATTTGAATTTCACATTGACTATTAGACAGCATTTTTTAGACAATTTAAATAGGTTTTCAAAACATCTAAAATCTTAATTTTTGGATAAGTGAACCGAAAGGTATGCTCATTTGAAGATGAATGTATCAATCTGAAAATTTTGCACTTTCTACAAAAAATAATTTTAGACAATTTAAGAAATTGTTAGTTTCACATATTTGTTTTGTCATTATTAAAACAAGATTGAAACACTTAAGTCTAACAGACTCATTTAGTCTAATTTAACATTTATCAATAGGGTTTAACGGATAACTTGGCAACCGTTAAAATTTTATGTCGCGCCAACATGGCGGTTACATATCATCCATGTTACAGCAAATCGTCCATCTGCATACCATGTGACATAAAGGTGCCACGTGGCAGCCAGCCGTATGCACACATTACACATGACAGTCACATGTCGAACATAGGAGCAGGCTTCAACAGATGAAACCGCTCTGCATGCAGGAGCTAGGCAATCCTCCCTGTGCCCAAATACGATCGCCATTTAATGGCAACCATACCTTCATCACCATAGGTGCGGGTTCCATCTGATGAAGTCTGGGAATATATTTGTCAAGAAGAAATATATATTAAGTTGGAGGGATAAAATTGTTAATTTATTAAAGTTATAGCAGTAGTATCAAAATTCATTATAATTTATCTAAATTTGTATGAATTAGAATTAGAGGGTTTTCAATTGATGGAAATTTTAGAAAACATATCCGAGTAATTGTAATTTTCATAATATTTTAGAAAATATTTGTGGCCACTTTTATGGGACAAAATAATTTTCAAAAAGAATTGCTATTGTAAAGAATAAATAAGCATGATTTTATAATTATCAATATCTTTACTAAAAAAGTAGTATACAATTCATGCATGGAAGTTTTTCCCTCAATTTCACAACATTGGAGGTAAAAAATTTAAACATTTTTAATGAGCAGCATAATTTATAATACAATTCAAAAATAAATTCTAACTGTGAACTTAAATGAAATGAAACAAATGGAATAAGAACCCTATCTTACCAATTCTCTTGCTCTGAGGGTGTTGTTGCACACCACTTGGGGCTCTAAACTAGAACCCCATGATTAGTAATTGGAATGCGGAAAACATACTTAAATAAAAACCTAAAATCCGCACTAAGGGATTCCAAAACCCCGTTGTGAAATGTAATAGCTGTTGATCCTACAGAGTGCAACTAAACCAATGCAAGATTTAATTTTCTTTTGATTATGGGCATGAGAAACTTACATGAGCAGGCTAACAATTCACAAAGCACAAAAATAGCGAGATTGGGAAATAGGGTTGAGTTTGAGGAGGATAGTCGGCCACTATTTGAGTTTGGGTTGTGTCATATATCAGTGGATAGGTGAGATTATAACGGGTTTTGTTCCCAGTGGGTCGTTTTAACCTATACTGGCGGGGATCGATTTCTCTCCGAGAAGAGAAAGAATCCCTTCTGATTGTACTCGCCTAGGGGAAGGGGAATACAATCTCGGTCCAGCTATGAACATGCAAGGAAAACAACCACAGAACTAAAAGCCAACGATAAGAAAGCACAACCATTCAATATATATATAACCAAAAGATTCAGACAAGATTGCAACACCCAGTACTGACGACTGATAAGAAAACTACCATGTGATTCAGCGATGAGGAGTGGCAAAGAATCAGCGGCACAACCCCAGTGAAAGGCGGTCTCCTTAGCAAGAATACGGTCAAGAGGGAAAGTGCTATAAAAATGCCTGAATCAACCAACATTAGCTCATCCCGGGCTTTCTCTCCAAGATGGAGCTTAGCACTCTATCGATCCGCGCTCACAACCCAGCTGCTGTGAAACCCTAACTCGAAGAGTACTCAAGGAGAATTAGAAAGTGACCGAGATGAAAAGTCTACAAAATATGCCCTATGGACTTGTCATTGGGTATTTATACCCATTGCAATTAAGTTAGCAAATAGTTACAAAATCGAGGCTAAATCAGTAATTACAGTAATGGGGTGCTAGGTGGTAAGGATTGGCACAAGCTGTTCTTCTTCATTAATATGTGCATGGATTCATCATATGCATGGATTCATCACTTTGTATGGATTCATCACTTTGTATGGCTAAATCAGTAATTACAGCTTCCTGTTCCAATATGTGCATGGATTCATCACTTTGTAGCCTCACGCCTGCAATGAAATATCGCACAAGGAGAATTCAAGAAGCATACTGGTTTTAATTCGGCATGCAAATTCAGCTGGCTGAAAGTAATATCTTTAAATCATCTTTTGGTCCAATCATTCTCACGTAGAGGTCATGAGAATGACACTCTTGTCAAGGAATAATGGTTAGATACTGGACTCTCAGGATTAATGTTGAAAAGCATCAGCCATAAGCTTGGAAAGAGATCACACTTCCACACTAAGCGTAAACATAGAGCATCAATCAGAGAGTACACAGAAGTAAGGATACAAGAGTTATTAAAGAGTGGTTACAATGGTTACTATAGAGATTCACTTATCAAGTAACCCACCATTACACTTTCTGATTCTTCTTAAGCTTCTACAGATTCTCACGCCTCCCAAAAGCTGAGGGTTCAAGGCTTAGCAATCCTTCACTTCCTAATAAATTTTTTTTCTTTTTTTTTTTTATGGTTCAGGGCTTAAATATCCCTCACTTCTTTTGTTATTCTTTTGTGGTTTCATAGCAGGATTAGTTGAGTCTGTAAGTAAGAATTCAACTTCAAAATCCTTTTTCTTTTCCAGTAGGTTCCTTGATCGAGGCACAAATGATAGAGGCAGAAAGGAGTGGATGGTGACGCAAACAATGTAAGTGAATGTGACAATGATGTTTATCATATGAGAAGGAAAAAAGATAATTGGTTTTCTAGTACTTCTCATAACGTTGATACTCTATGTTAAAACTAAAAAGCAGCATGCATACCTTCACAAGTTCTAGATACTCTTTACAGACATAAATCATTCACACTTCTGCAAGGAAAAGCAAGCATACAAAGATCGCTTACTGAGGATCAAATACGCCCACTCAAGAAAGTTCAGGTGCACATAAATAAAACAAAAGATGACTAATGGATACCACTTCTTAGACAACCAATACACCTACTGACTTCTCTCTTGTCAAAAGAAGCACACTCAGAATTTAAAACTTTTGAAAATACATGCATTCTGAAACAATGAATTCAAAAATCTTCATGATTATCCAGTTGTGCAAATTTCTAAAATTAAGCGATGAGTTTAAAAGACTTACCTCAAGGCCAAACAATTTCTATATTAATAGACATCATCTCCTTTTTTTTGTTAAATGATTCAATGCTTTCATGAAGGTTACCTATCAAAACTAATCAGCAGACATGATTCCAAAAGGAGACTACCAAAATGCTTTAACTGATAAAGAATTAAACATGCATATATACTTTCTACCTATTCTTAATTAATCACCTAATAATATTATTAGATTAAGAAAGTTTCACCCCTAAATGACGCTCTCTCTAACTATCCAAGAAAAAACAATTAAAGAAAATAAGCAAAAATAATTTTGTTCAAAAGTCATCCACACGATGACAACCGAAAGGGCAAGCACAAAAATGGGATCGCATTAAAGGGTTCCAAGGAATTCTTCAAGGGCTATTCTAATCTACTAATTCACTTGGCTGATAAATAAGTTGTAATATATCAGAAAGCCCCTTTATTTATTTTCTCAAGGCTTCCATTTCACGTTCTAGTTCATGAACCCTTCTGTCAGATGGTATGATTAGCGTCAGCCCAGTCCTTCCTTCACTCAGTTTCTCTATTATAGGGAGGATACAGTCACCATTTTTCCACCGAGATCCTACATAACACATCTCCTGTACCAGGCTGGGAAAAAAGTAGATATCTACACCACTGATTAGCCAAAGTATTATCAATGACATATAGAATCAAACTGCCCACATCAATCTCATCCTCTGCTATTATTTCCATCATGACTTGAAATTAAACTTCTCCCTACCGATCATAAGCTTTTTCATCCGTTGGGATAAGAAACTGACACACAAAGTTGTACAAGGTTTGGACCCATGGATTTAGCATTTCAAGGGTTAGGTCCTCAAACGAGAGGGTACTTCCATCCCCCAGTACATCATGACCCTACGATGCTCCTTTTCAGGCATAAAATTAATTACATACCAAGCATCCTTCGCTTTGGGTCCTAGTTGCAGACCCAGATAACTGCTAATACCTTCTGCAGTCAATAGAACCCTTGCTATGCGCACTTGAGCAATATTGTTGGGGCTGTGATACTTGGCCTGCTAATAGAACCCACTGATCGAGGTTTTGTTCACACCTGGTTCTTGTGGCACCAATTGAAGCCACCCTTTTCTTCTAAAAAACTCTTGCAACTATCCGTCTGTTCAAATCCTTGGTTGAAGTAACACTTTGTATTCCCCATTGGTGGTATGCGATGCTGCATGAAGACATGTCCATCATCTTCTTCTTTGTTATCAAACTCCCTAGTGTCCACCGAATTCAATCGAACTTGCATGAATCTCAAACCTTAGGAGAGATAACAATAAAATTATCACCTTTCACCTGGATAGTCCCCTTTTAAGCCATTTTTGCATCCCTGCAAAATTTTTCCAAACGAAGAGTCAAGATATAAAGAACATACCTTTTTTCAATACAGAAAAATTGCTACTGTGGTGCTGATTCAAACATTTTCTATTGTCTCTTATGAGGGTGAGGATAAAGTTCTGTTTGAGGCTTTACTTAAGTATTTGAAGAGACTCACCAGGCTCAACCATTCAATAACCGAGAAACATGGGGACACAAAGTCATCAACTGTCTCTTGGAAGTAGGATTGGTTGCACTACACGCGCGCTTGCAATTGCGCGGGCCCCATGTTGGACTTCGATAGTACACCGTGTCATTTACCATTTACAAATTCACTTTCGCACCACTGTCGCCAGTTAATGGTAAAAGACTTAGCTAGTCCTTAAGGGGCTTCTCTATCACCCCTTTATGAGGGCTAAACACAAGAAAACACACCAGCTGTAATAATTAGGAAAAGGAAAAATGAGGGAATTACTGGAAATACGATCATACTAGATTTTCATGCACCCATTTTTTTCCCTCCAGAGTTTATTTACATGGGAGGAAGGGTGTTGTCTTCTTCTCTGTTTACTCACCCATGTCAGCGAACCTTTCCCTCCTTTTATGGAGAAGCATCATGGTAAGTGTATCCAGATACTGCGATCAGATTGTGGTGGGGAGTTCCTGCCCCACAAATTTCGAGAATACCTCAGTGAGGTCAGAATTCAGTCTCAGTTGTCTGTACTTGGCACGCCACAACAGAATTGTGTAGTAGAAAGAAGGAATCGAACTCTCATGGAAATGTTTAGGTCGATAATGAGCTATAGTGATTTGCCGAGTTTGTTCTGGGGATATGCCTTAGAAATAGCTATGTATATTCTTAATCTTATATTATCTAAAATCGTGCCTTCAACCCAGTAGAGTTGTGGAACGGACGAAAGCCTAGTCTTAGACATCTCAGAATTTGGGGTTGCCCATCATATGTGTTTAAGGCAGATGCGACTACGTTAGATACAATAACTGAATTAATACTGTTTGTAAGATATTCTAGGTGAACGAAAGGTGGTCTATTTTACAGTCCTATAGATCAGAAAGTGGTGGTTAGTACCAACGCTAGATTTTTGGAGGAATACCATATCCTAGATCACAAGCCCAAGAGTAAGATAGTACTAGAAGAGCTTAGAAGACAAAATAATAATCCTGATGCAGCAGCACAAATAGATACACCACACACTCCACAAGATATCACAGATGATGCCCCTACACAAGTGGTGCCTCGTCATAGTGGGAGGGTTGTGAGACAGTCCGACAGGTTCATTGGCATGGGAGAGGCCTCAGACCTAGTCCTAGGCGTGCCTGAACCTGACCCAGTAAACTACAATGAGGCTCTTTGAGATAAAGATGCAGAATCTTGGCGTAAGGCAATGATATCCGAGATGGTGTCAATGAACCACAATCAAGTTTGGGAGCTTGTGAACCTACCTGATTGTTTTAAACCCATTGGATGTAAGTGGATCTACAAACGCAAAAGAGGACCTGACGGAAAGGTTGAAACCTTTAAAGTTATACTGGTGGCAAAAGGGTATACTCAGAAAGAAGGAATCGATTATAAGGAAACCTTCTTCCCGGTAGCCATGCTTAAGTAAATACGGATTGTCTTGGCCATAGCTGCTCATTTAGATCATGAGATATGGCAGATGGATGTCAAGACAGCTTTCCTTAATGGAAGTCTTGAAGAAACCACCTTCATGCAACAACCATAGGGATTCATTGAAAAAGGCAAAGAGCATAAGGTTTGCAGGTTTAAGAGGTCCATTTACGGACTTAAGCAGGCATCCAGATCTTGGAACATCCATTTTGATGAGGTAATCCAGTCATACGGATTTACTTAGTGTCCGGATAAGCAATGTGTGTACCACAGACGTGATAAAAACTCGGTGGTGTTTCTTGTGGTTTACGTAGATGACATTCTATTGATTGACAACAACAAGAAAGTATTATTAGATGTAAAGGCATGGCTGTCTAACAGTTTGATATGAAGGACTTAGGAGAAGAGGGACATATCCTTCGGATCAAAATAATTAGAGATCATAGGAAACGTTCGTTAACGCTATCCCAAGCTTCATACATAGTTACGATTCTGGCCCATTTTAACATACATAACTCCAAAAAGATTTTCTACCTTTCAGACACGGAGTGCATCTATCTAAAGAACAGTTTTCCAAGACTGTTGAGGAGATAGAGACCATGAAGACAGTTCCTTTTGCTTCTGTAGTAGGAAGTCTCATGTATACCATGTTGTCTATGAGGCCTGATATTTGTTATGTCGTTGGCATTGTAAGCAGATATCAGAGTAACCCTGGGAAAGCTCAATGGAAAACGGTAAAATGCATTCTCAAGTATTTGCACAGAACGAGAGACCAAGTGTTTGTCTATCAAACGCCCGAGCTAGTACCCCGAGGTTACACAGATTCAGATTTCCAATGCGACAGGGACAAGAGCAAGTCTACCTCAGGGTATGTGTTTACTCTGGGAAGTGGAGCCATAGTTTAGCAGAGTGTCAATGCGTGACAGACTCCACCATGGAGGCTGAATACGTTGCCACATCTGAGGTAGCAAATGAAGCAGTGTGGCTCAAGAACTTCCTAGTGGACTTAGATATAATTCATGGTTTGCAAAAGTTTATCATAGTGTATTACGATAACAACGGTGCAGGAGTGAGTAAATATATGCAGCAGTACCACCTAATACGAGACATCGTAAAGAGGGAAGACGTAATCATGGCAAAGATAGCATCAGAAGATAACCTTGTAGATCCGTTCACGAAGACATTGACTTCAAAGGTCTTTGAGGCTCACATGGAGGGCATGGGAATCAGATACTTAGGAGAGTCATGATAGTTTTTCTAGATACATAGTAGTAGAGTGTATAAGAGTTGAATGTAGTTATATACTTAAAGCACAGCTTACGTATTAGTGGGAGATTGTTACAGTTGAATACATAAGTTGTGCTTGTATTATACTTTTTCCCAGTAAATATGTCGATTTTATGTTTTGGTTAAATTTGGTGTGCATTATTTGTCCATTTATATTATGTAGTTAGATGATGAGGTGTTTTGTGTGACACAGTAGATCTCATCATTGGTTAAAAGACATAATATATAAATGAGGTTCGTTACCGAGACAGTTTTGGACAAACTGTCGGTTTAGGTTATAATGTGATTCAGATAATTGGTTTGTCAAAAATGATTGAATCATATAGATATGCCTGGGGCGTATTGAACTTGACCCCATATAGAATGTTTTGTCTTGTACTAATTTAATAGACAAATCATTCTTAGTATTCTATCTCTTAATCCCTGGACTCGAGCGGGCATGAGGATTAGACATAGTGTACTTTGATCTGCCAATGAGTGAGGTCTATAGTGGCCAATAGTCTCGGTGGATTGGGTGCGCGCGTTTAGTCACTAGGTGTGCTGCTGCTTGTCGAAAGGAAACCATGTACCAGTGCATCCGGGGTGATGGTGCTCCCGAGATGAGCTCATTATGTTTATTATACTAAACCCAGCTGGTTGACTTATGTCCTGTATAGTAAAACAGTTGAGTGGTACTAGTCTTGGAATTAAAGAAGTTAATTAATAAATTTATCAATAAATTAATGAGCACTATATCTTTGATGTGGGGAGATTAAGAATAAATTAATTAAGTTGTTCCCGAAGTAATTCTGGTGTAGGATGGTAGTGCCAAAATTAATCCGATAGTGGTACGATTAATTTTGTAATGGGTTAATTGAATAACTAGAATTAATTATTTAATTAATTATTCCTAAGGGTTAATTAAGTAATTAACAAAGTGTAATTATTTAATTAATTAATTAAGTCTTAAGTTTCAATTAGAATTAGGAAATCTTAGAGATTAGAAAATCTAATTGGATTTTGTTTATCATATTATATTAGTTACCTAATTGGATTTGGAAACTAATTAATTACCTAAACCCATTAGGAAGATCAATTCTAAACCAACTTGGGGTTTGTCTTGGAACTCTATATATAGACAAGGGATTAGCTATTACGTAATATACAATTCAATAGTTTTCAAGACAAGAAAACTTAGAGAGAGAAAATTCTAGAGAGATAAAATTTATCTCTCTAAGATCCAAATTTTAGAGCCAAAATTGCGGCTGGGATTTTTCTTCAAAAGGCCCGACGGAGCGTGTCTTTCTCTCTCCTAGCTGGGCGACGCGTGAATCTCACGCGCTAGGTGCGGCGGTGCTGGAAATTTTTTGGCGAGAGGATTGTGGTGATTTGCTGATCAATTGCTCGTTAGATTGTTTCCCACACAACATATGAACAAAGTCTTGAGGCATACAAGAGAATAACCTGAGTAAACGTTTCAATCGGTAATTCTTATGTTTCTGCTTTTAATTAAGAATTTATTTGTTGCGTGATAAATCGAATAAGTACATACCAAGATCCTGCGCAATGTTATTTCAAGCAAGGGTTGGAATAGCGATTGTGCTAGCCTCTAGGCCTGGTTAGAGATTCCGATTCTGGAATGCGTAACACGAAAGTGAGTCTCTGGTTAGGCCCGGGTAGATAATCTTTCATCCTCAAGGGAATAACCGAATGTAAACAAAGTGTTTAAGCTTTCTAGATCGGCGGACAGTTCCAATGAATACTTTACACACTCTTTGCCACCTTGGCTCTACACATTGTTCTGAAATTGGTTAGGAGTATCTTTCATATCCTCTATGAGATGAAGACTCCCCTGTTCTTCCCTGCAGTTCAAGGTATTTTCATTACTCTCTCAACACATTGCATCGGGTTCCTTAGATAATCAATGTTTTCTTCCTGAATTTTCTTCAACTCCCTTTGCATCCGCTCCCATTTAAAGTTGAACTCTTCATCCTCGTGGATTAGACCGGAGTTTCCACCAACAGTCTCTGGGATGCCCTTTTTCTTCATCCATTCATCCCAACTAGGGTAGTTAGACTCCCTAAATAAGTCACCAAAGACCCTAGGTCTGGGTCTATTCCTCCCTTCGATTACAGTTTGTTGGTACACCAGAAAATTGGGATCAAAGAAATCCCCAAACAGGTTTCTTTTCTCCCATCCCTAAACCTGCACACTCAACATAAAATTAAACCACACAAAGGCTATTGTGCTCCCCGGTAACGGCGCTGAAAAATAGAGTACGAAAAACATAACAAAATAAATACCTAAAATCCGCACTAAGGGATTCCAAGGCCCCGTCGTGAAGTATAATAAGTGTCGATCCCACAGAGAGCAACTAATCCAATGCAAGATTTAATTTTGTTTTGATTAATGGGTAGGGGAAACATACATGAGCAGGCTAACAATTCACAAAGCACAAAAATAGCGAGATTGGAAAATAGAGTTGAGTTTGAGAAGGAGGTTCGGCCACCATTTGAGTTCGGTTTGTGTCATATAACAGTAGGTAGTTGCGATTATATCGGGTTCATTCCCAGTGGGTCGTCTTAACCTATACTAGTAGTTCGAGGGTCCCGATTTCTCTCTGAGAAACGAAAGAATCCCTTCTGATTGTACTCGCCTAGGGAAAGGGGAATACAATCTTGGTCCAGCTATGAACATGTAAGGAAAACAACCACGGTACTAAAAGCAAACAATAAGGAAGCAACAACTATCCAATATATATGTATATAAACACCTAGTACTGACGACCGATAAGAAAACTACCGTGTGATTCAGAGATGAGGAGTGGCAAAGAATCAGCGGCACAACCCAAGCGAACGACAGTCTCCTTGGCTGGACTATGGTCAAGAGGAAAAGTGCTGCAAAAATGCCCGAATCCACCGACACTAGCTCATTCGAGACTTCCTCTCCAAAATGGAGCTTAGCACTCCATCGATCCAAGCTCACAACCTAGCTACCATAAAACCCTAGCTCGAAGAGTACTCAAGAAGAATTACAAAGCGGACGAATTGAAAAGTGAACAAAAGATACCTTAGTGAACTTGTCTCTGGGTATTTATACCCATTACAATTAAGTTAGCAAATAGTTACAAAATCGAGACTAAATCAGTAATTCCAGCAATGGGGTGCTAGGTGGTGAGGATTGGCACAAGATGTTCTTTTGTCATAATTAACTCTTGCGACTAGAAGTTGTACAATGGCCTTCTCTCACAGCTTCCTATTCTAATCTGTGCATGGATTCATCACTTTGCAGCCTCACGCCTACAATGCACGCACGATCAACATAAATCACGAATATCGCACAAAAGGAGATATTATTCCTTCAGAACTGTTGATTTCCAAGACAAAATTCTACAATAAAAGTGATGAATCTCTTGCACTTTAATAATTTCAACAAAACATCTAATACAATAGAAATGTCATTTGTTTCGGGTTGATTAAATAGAAAATGGTAACAAGTCGACTATAAAAATATAACGCTTAAATTACTTCTAATCCTTATTTTAATATCACCACTAAAATTATGAAATGAAAATAAAAAAAAAGTCAGAATAGCTTCAATCGAAAAGAGAGGACCATATCAATTAAATAGTAACCAAAGCTATCAAACAATGGGTAGTTGAAACATCATTTAAACAACAAAAAAGAAAAAGCAGAATCAGAAGCAGGAACAACAGTAAAAGTTGAAAGAAACAATAATAATATAAGGTTTTTTTTTTTTTATGAAACAAGGTTATTTAATTCCTTGTAATAATTTTGTAACACACCTCCTCATCATCTTATTATTATTATTATTTTACTACTACTACTACTATGGTTCATCATCACAACTTAATTTCATTCCAAAGCTTTCAAGAAAACCTTGGAACAGCCTTGCACACCAATGGAGTCTTCATTTCCATTGAAAGTTTAAGACATTCAGTCAAGTTCACAACTTTATCACCATTTTCACAAGGGATCCAGTTAAAGTTGTGCAACAACTGAGCTAACCAAAGCTGGACAGTGGCAAGGCCAAGAGCCTTTCCAGGACAAACTCTCCTCCCAGAACCAAATGGAGCCAACCTCAAATCAGACCCCATAACATGAACATCCTCCTCTAGAAACCTTTCAGGCATGAACTTTTCGGGCTCCGGCCAGACAGTTTCATTATGTGTAATTGCCCACATGTTGACCATGGCAGTGGTTCCAGCAGGTATGAAGTGGTTCCCAACATGAGTGTCATGGATTGCGAGCCTAGCCCAGGAGAGAAGAGGTCCTGGAGGATGCATCCTAAGTGTCTCCTTCATTATAGCATTGAGATAGGGGAGGTGAGGGAGGTCAGAATCAGTAATCGTCACTCCTCCTCCTTGTCCAATAACACTGTCAATCTCAGATTGAGCTTTGGATTGAATATCAGGATGTAGAACCATTCTTGCAAGTATCCATTCCAAAAGGATGGCAACGTTGTCTGTCCCTCTGAAGATCATTTCCCATAATACAGCAATCATGTCAGAATCAGTGAGCTTGTTTTCCTTATCCAAATCCATCAAGATGCCAACAAAGTCACTAGAAACCTCATGATCATTAATGTCATCAGTAGAACTAGCAGAAGTTCTCTTCACCCTGTGCTCCTCTATGATATTCCCCACGAACACATTCACCTTTGAAACCAGTTCTCTGCACCTTTTCCTCACACCTTGGATGTCAAACCATCCCAGCACAGGAAAATGGTCAGTCCAGTTAAATATCCCCAGCAACTCGTATCCTTCACTCACCAAGTATTCCAATTCTGACCCGTCCTCAAGATTCTCATTCTCACTACTTTTTCTTTTGAAGTCGTAGCATTTTCCAAATACACTCATCATCACATTATTCAGTGACCCAAAATGTAGAACCTTTTTCACCCCAACTTCACCATTTCTCTCCATCAGCCCTTTGATTTCTTCCACCATTTTTAGCCCAATCTCTTTCCTAAAACCTCCAAAATGAGTAACCCTCTTAGGACTGAACAAGTATGTCACCGATATCCTCCTCAGGTTCCTCCAATATTCCCCATAAGGAGCAAATCCCATAGACCTGTGAAACAAGAGCTCATAGGCAGATTCTTTGTAAGGTCTATCAGCAAAAGCAGAGCCATTCAGAACTTCTTTAGCCGTCTCAGGGTTACTAGAAATGATGAACCGGCTGAACCCAATTGAGAAGGCCATCAAAGATTCAGCTTTTAAGCTCTTAGAGAGCCTTTCAAGAACTCTATGAGTGAGGGAACCAGTGAAGGCAAAGACTAGACCCAAAAGGGGCAGTCCAGATGGCCCTGGAATCACATTCCAGGCCTTGTTTTGTGCAGTCCTGCGGGAAAGAGCCCAGGCAAGCCCCCCAGGAGTAAGCCAAAAGGCAAATACAGCAATAAACAAAACCAGGCTGAGGAAAACCTCAAAGTTAAGGACAATTGGGGAATAGAGATTTAAAGGGATCAAGGAAAACACTGATTCGGTGGACATTTTTTCATGTAAGTAAACACTAGGATCTTCTTTTGCATTTACTTCGAGGATGAAGTTGAAGATTGTATGAAAGATGCGAGGATTGTGTTATATTTTACGACAAGAGCAGTAACAAATATATAGGACTCGTTAATAATTCGCTATGATGACTCCATTCAGGGCAGCCCGGACCATTAAGTTCTATGATAAATTTTTTCAACCAATTTTATTTTTGATCATTAACCTTAACCCCTATATAAAATGGGCTCCTAACAAATTGAACGTTCAAAAGAGTAACGGAAATCAATAATTATTTTTAAATAGAAATTGAATTTAAAAGGTAAAAATATAGTCAAAATGTCAAAAGGATTAAACCGAAAGAAATGCAACAAAAACCATTCCGTTCTCTTCTTATATAGAAATTCAAAAGGTAAAAGAATAAATTCACTATATAGTCAAAACGTCAACAGTCACATAATTCTAAATAAGCCCACCATAATTTTTACTATATTTGGATTAAACGGAACGAAATGGAACAAAAACAATTTTCTTCTCTACTTATGTAAAAATTCAAAAAGTAAAAGAATAAAACGACTACATGGTCAAAACATAAAAAGTCAAATAATTCTTAACAAACCCACCATAAATTTTACTCATAATTTGTAACATCCGGATGATAAATTATATTATACTTCTAGGACTATCTAGTATCATAGTCTAAACTTTTAAACTACGTAATTTTGATGACATTTGATTACATCATGAGAATAATTTTAAATTTTTACTGATTTTCACTGCTCCACAGCCCACTATTCATGTTTGAGTAATGCGTTTTCTTATTTTTAGGGGAGGTTACCTTGTTTATATTATCTTATCTTTTTTTAAAAAAATTTGATTTTATGGTAAATGTTTCTTTCTTTTAATAATTAAGATAATTGTATATTCTATTTGAAGGTTTTTTGTCGGAATCTTATTTATACTAAATGCTTATTTCTTGTCATTTTTTTTTCTTATCATCTTATCTGGATCTTGTTATTTATGAGATATGAACTTTTTTTGTTTTGAGGTGTGGAATTATTAGGTTTGGAAAGTGGTACATTTTTTTTAATTTTATAGTAATTTAGTTTTAAAATTTTCTGATACACATATTGTTGAAGGGACCGTTGACCGTTATGATTTTAATTAGGCCTAAATCCATTTTTGGTCCCCTTTAATATGGGTTATTCTGGTTTTGATCCCTTTTTTATTTTGTTCACCAATACTAGTCTAACTTAAATTTATTTTTTGGCAATTATAGTCCCTTTTTACAAAAAAAAAAAAAAGTTTAGAAGATAACGGATTAACTCATTTGATCGCTAGTCAAACCTAATTTTTTCTTCACCATGATTTGTACCATGATTTTTCAATTCATTTTATGACTCAGTAGGACATAAATGTTCAACCCATTTAAATCGACTCATAAACCAAAATGACGGCCGATACTCTAAATGGGCTGAACATTCATGAGGATCCAGATTATAAAATTTGTTGAAAAAACTATAGTACAAATCATGGTTAAGAAAAAAATATTTTTGACTAGGGATCAAATGAGTTAATTCGTTATCTTCTAAATTTTTTCGTAAAAAAAGACTATAATTGCCAAAAAATTAAGTGGAATTAGTATTAGTGACAAAAATAAATGAGGAACCAAAACCGGAATGACCCCTATTAAAAGGGACCGAAAATGGATTTAAATCTAGGGTTTCTTCTTTTTCTTCTTTAGGGGTGGTGGGGAGGGAGATTGGCAACGGTGGGAGAGAGTGGGGGTGGTGGGTGGTGGCGAGGGAGATCTGGGGTGGTGGGAAGGAAAATCTGTGGCGGCGGGAGTAGGGTGTTTTTTAATTAGTAGTTTATAATTTTGAGGTTAAAATATATATAATTTTAAGCTAAAAGTGTCCCTAATCGAGACAAGGAAAAACGAGTTTTTGACAAAAACAGTCTAAATATGTAATGTAATGAACCAAAATATACCTTTTTTTTTAACAGACTAAAAATTTATGTTGCCTATATATAATGTACAAGAATTGGAACTTACCCATCATAATTTTTACTAATATTTGGATAAAACGGAAAGAAATAGAACAAAACCATTTTCTTCTCTTCTGATATAAAAAATAAAAAAACAAAAGGATAAAACGAATAAATGGTCAAAACGTTAAAAGTCAAATAATTATGAACAAACTCACCATAAATTTTACTCATATTTTTTTTACCTCCGGATAAGCAAGTAAATCCCCTAATAAGCTTGACCAACTTGAACACCTAAATTGAGGAACTAGCAAGGTACTGGAGTAGTAAATTGAGGACTAATCAGGGGTGGTAAGAGAGGAATATTCGGGACTTAAAGGGCTCAAGAAATTTCAAATATGAAAATTAAATTATAATTAAATATAAATAAGTTAGAGTGGGTACATTTAATTGACTAGGGATAATTTGAGGCAATAAATATTAATTTATTTGAAGGAAGTAAAACTGAAATAGGGAAAGGGTGTAAGTTTTTAAAACTAGAGGGACTTAGGTAATTTCTAAAGGTAAAAACCCTAGCGCATAAATACCCATTTTAACCCCAATTCCTAGCTTTAAAACTAGAGGGACTTAGGTGAGCTTTTCATGCACTTATTGTGTAATTATGGATTCCGCAGGTGATGAGATGTTGTGGTGTAATTGGTTCCTTTTTAAGCTGAGATCGTGCTTAAAAAATGGGAATTAGCAGCACAAAGGCAAAGAGTTTAAAGCTGTACTAGTAGGCCCTGTTAAATTCCCAAAATGCCCTCAGCAGCCTTGAGAAATTACCATTTTATTACCCTAGTTTGTGGCATATATATATACGAAATGGACAAGTCTTATGGGTAAGCTTTGCTTCACAATTCTCTCTTCCTGACTTCGGTTAGCTTCCAATAGAAGGTGAAGTAATCTCCTGTAGTTAGGGTTTATGTTTCTTAGCTAGGATGATAGTGGAGCTTAGATCCATTGTGATCTAAGCTTCTCAAAGGGGATCTCTACCCCAGATAGTGTAGCCAAGGATAGGATTTGGATGCTGATGTTGATGCGGACAGAGCGGAGTGAGTTACCGTTGATGCACATAAGGTGTCTTCGACACCGAAGGTTATACCTTTCATTTTGCAACTAGGTGTCTTTCGTTGATTGTGTTGTAATGAGCTAGGTGCCCTTTTTGTATTCAGAGTGTTGTTTCGCTCCTCTGTGTATCTTTATATGTTTCCCTTTGGATTCAAATACATATAGTAGTCTCTAGTTTTCTACCTATGTGTGAGTCCATTCACTGATCTTATTCATATGCTGCATTTTTGAGTTGCCTCTATGTTTATGCATGGGACGAGTACCTTGTTGAGAATAGGAAATTGCTATGTGTGTTTGGTCACTTGTTTACACCTAACGGTGGTCGGAATCCCTACTCACCCCACTGATTTTATATCTTCTTAGTTGTATGCTTAGTTTAGCCGTAATCAATCAATCTATTTGTTTACCCCATATAAGCAAGGAAAGAATAAACAAACATAATCCCCAATTGCTCCCTGCGGATCGACACCTAAAGTACTCTATGATAGGGTTTTGAATCCCTTAGTGTGGAATTTAGGTTTATAAATATTATTTTGACTAGTACGCTTACCGCACATTACCCAAAAGCACCAGATTTCGTAAATTGATAGCAAAACGAGATAAAACTAATTTAAACCAAAATATAACACATTATAATGTGTATTACAAAATTTAAACCTAGTCTAAATACTTTAAAATTAATACATATCAAGCCTACTCGAATTAGCCTTCTACAATATGAGCATTTACAACTTAGACCTTCAAAGCTTTTTGATCATTCCAATCCATCCCCAAGCTACTCCTAAGTTTTACTTTGGGTGTTCCTACATCGATAACATTCAGAGATAAAAAGTAATGTGAATAACTTCACATCTATTTTCTTGTACATAACATGCATTTGGTAGCCTACTTTTATCATATTTCACATCTAATATGCTAAAATGGTGAACTTATGGCTTTGATTGTGTGAATTGCAGACAGTTTACTGAAGATGTGAAGATACAGAAAACCACACTAAGGACAGAATTTCAAGATATGAGAATGAGAATTTAAATAAAGAAGTTCAAATAGACAGATGAAGTGCAGAACACTCCAGTTCCACCTTGACATGAGAAACATGATGTCCAGTTCACGGCAACTTCATATAGACGTGAGTAGGTGATGTCTAGTGTGCTTTAGTTCCAAATGGACATGATCTAGACATAGCATAGACAACGTTAAGTGTGCACCAGCTTCAACTGGACGTGGGTGGATAACGTCCCACTCGCTCTAACTCCACCTGGATGTGACCTTTGTGTGAGACAGGTGATATCCAGCATGCTCCAAAGCCACCAAAACATGAATGAGATGATGTCTATTATGCTTCAGCTTTTCCTGGACGTGAGGTAGTCAACATCCAGCTGCGCCAACCCCATTTGGACGTGATGGAAGTAACATCCATATGGCGTCAACGCCATATGTGAAGGACTTTGTCCTATTCTGGTCCGATAAAAAATTTTCATTCGTGCAATCCAATTAGAAAACTTTCTCTCATACCCAACAGCACAGGATCTTGGATTACCTTTATTTGATTTGACACGCAATAATAACAATATCTAAAATTAAATGTGGAAGATTTAGAATTGACCTTTAAAGCGAGAACCTGAAAATTCGCTTGTATTCTCAAAGATCCGTTCGGACGTTGTATGGGTAATGATCTACCGAACATTTCTGAATCAGCTCTTATAGAAAATCCTACACAAGAAAACTTCCTTGAAATCCACGTCGCAAACCCCGGATTTCCCATCATGCCGCCGCTAAGAAACCGCCGACGTTGCCGCATGTGAAGCCCACACGTCGCCCGAGAGAACACTGAACCCCACGGCTCACAAAACCACGCTGCCGCTGCACGAGAAAAATGTGCCACTGCTGCCTGCTGGGTTTAATGCGCACGAGAAAAGATTTCGAGCTTCTTTCTCTCTCTAAGTTTTCCTGCGTTATATGACTTATGTATGTTTCCTGAGCTGACTCTTGTGTCTTATATAGAGCTACAAGAGAGACCTCAAGTGGGCTTGAGTTGGGCCTTCCTGTTGGGTTTGGATTTTATTAACTGCAATCCACTTCCTGAAATGATTAATAACCAATTGACCCAAGGATTAATTAATTAATTAACTTAATACATAATTAATTGTACCACTAAGGGATTAATTATGAAACTACCGCTCAAATTGAATAATGCTTCCAGTTTAACTTAATTAAATATTCTTTTATCTCCCGTGTCAAAGATTTAATGCTCATCTATTTATTAATTTACTTATAGATTAATTAATCAACTTCTTCTCATTCGAGATTAGTACCACTCGACCTTTTTACTATACTGGACTTTACGTCCACCGGCCAAGTTTAATGTAATAAACTTTTCGAGCTCATCTCGAGAACATCATCACCCCGATGCATTGGTACACGATTTTCTTTTGACTCGCGACAGCACACCTAGCAACTAAACACGCGCACCCAACTTACTGCGTATATAGGCCTCAATCAACCGCACTCTTTGGCATATTAAAGTACACAATGCACAATCCTCGTGCCCGTCCTTGTCTAGGGATTAAGAGATTGAATACCAAGTTCAAATTAACTATGAAAGATCAGTACAAGTTGATTTAACCCTAAATGGTCCTGCTCCATATGCACCGTGCATATCTGTATGATTCAATCAATTTAGACAAACCGACTTCAGAAACACACAATGACCTAAACCGACAGTGTGTCCAAACTGTCTAGTCACGAGCATATATTTATATATTATAACTTTAACCAATGATGAGATATACTGTGTCACACCAAACACCTCATCATCTAGTTATACGATATAAAGGGACTTCATACGTAAATATGAAACAATTAACTAAAACAATTTCAATCGATATATAAACTGGGAAATACTGTTCATACAAGTGAAGCTTTTCAGTATTCACACTATCAATATGGATATAAGCCGGGCTGCGCTAGCACTATCAGGACGTCAGGACCAACATGTACACAACGTCAAGCTCACGCCAGTGCCATCGGGAGTGAGTTATTCACCGACTCGAAAAAGCTACTTTTGGAATTACTTTGGCTCTACAAATGTACTTTTTATAAAATGCCAGAAATAGACATTCTAATTCATTTATTCTTTATTTATCTTGTGTAACTAGTAGGGAGTCCGAACATTGAAAAAGGACAGTCATTTTTAGAGACCAATAGCTTAGAGGGTAGTTTTCTTAGAATAGCTTTTAGATAGAGAAACTTTTATTTATGCTTTCTTAGCTAGAACCAATGAGGTTCTAAGCTTTTCTAAGGGATTTTCACCCCTCTAATAGAATAGAGGATGTAGAAATCTCATGTACATATATGGATCTAATCAACCTAATGGTTAAAATCCACTTTATTTTCACTTTTAGCTTATGGGTTGTGCATATCTTGTTTAATTATCAAAAACAGCTACTGCATTCTCGTCTATTTAGTGATTTTGTGGTAAATTATGCCATGGGTTGTGACTATCTCATCTTTTACATGGGTTTTCCATTGTGTGTTGTGATGGTTTGTGTTATTTTAAGGTTATTGTTGCTTAACTTTGTCGATCTAGTTATGTCCTGTTGTAAATTGATACTATTTACTTTATGAGTTGTTTATGATTGTCATTTTCTTGTGTAAAAATGGGAGTTTATGAAGCGATCTGAACCAATTCATATTTGATGGGTGCCTTTGCCTTGTAGTTAACTATCCTAGTAACCTTGTTTAATGATTGGTTCATGGTAATAAGGTGATATACTTGGGTAACTTGTCACCCAAGATAATTGCTATATCATTATAAGATAAATTAGACAATTATACCATTGGTTAAGTGACATAACTGAATGGGTAAAGTGACATGGTTCTAATTAAGCATTGACCCAATCAATTAAGTGTGTCCCATAGGTCTAAACCACAAGACTAGAGTACATAACTGGTAAATGAATTAACTAGTTCACAATCAAAACCTCTAAACCTTGAGGAATGGAATTTCCCACCTTAATCTCACATATTTTACTATTTTTAGTCTTTACGTATATGCTTTGCTACGTGATTCCAAACAACTTTTACTTGTTTTTAAACTTGGAAAAATAAAAGAAAGTAGCAATAAAACCCATCGTTCCATGTGGGATCGACACTTAAATACTGCATTTATTTTGTAGAATTTGAGTTAAACGTAATTTTAATTTGTGTGCTACGAAAACACATAAAAAACATAAGTATATGCTAAGCATACCTAGTGAGGGATTCCCTCTATTCTTACCTATGTCGCCAGTTGAAACACATATAGCAAACAGAAAACAAAACATATAATCATGCCTCAAAACTGTAAATCAACTAAGCACGCCAGAAAGGAAAATCCATCAAGCCAAATAATGCCCATCTAAGGGTAAGTAAAACAACTTGGATCTTAGGGAGGTCTTGGTTTACCAAAACCTGAATCCTCCCTAAGAATAGCTTGTATCTATCACTAGCGGGCAACCAACACTCGTTTCTATCTGACCTACCAAATACATCGACCGCCGAAGATACCCCAGGCCATACCTGACCTATGACTTTGTCACAGTTTGGCTCCTATCCCAATAGGACGGCTCAAAAAGGACGAGATCCCTAAAAGGTGCAAACGCAGTTACGACTCAAAAGTAAAACAAACAAAAACTAGTTCACAAAAGATGCGGTCATGCCCTGGACACCACAGTCATTACAACATAACAAATTCACAATTCATAAACCAGCATCCACAGCAACACAACTAACACATATCAACAGCCTAAGTGCCAACAAGGCCATAATCTTCTAAACATAAAGCATAAATAAACATCCACATGCATAAATAAACACTGAATGTAATCTAGGTTATACCTAGGTTACACGTACATGTTTTTAGGCATACACGTATAATCCTAGGTATAACAACATGCACAAAAAAAGGGAAATCACTCACCTTAGCATGGAGCCAAGCTAGCCTAACTCAGCGCGAATAAGATCGACGTCACAGTCAATGTAAACCCTCCTAGGAAACCTAAGTTAATACCATCAAACATTTATCAATACCTAATAGTACTTCAAAGTAAGTATCTCGCTTTTATAATAACCTAACATGCTAAGAAAGGTCCTAAGGTGTGTTTGTCTTTCTAAGGTTGCGTTTTAGGTTATTAGTTTTAATCCACTTGCTTTTATCATACAGCTATTTCTTTAAATAATGGATTGGCTACCTAACATTTACCACATAAGTGTTTGATTACTAAACATAGTTTCCACCTACAATAAACCATCACCCATGAGTTACTAGTAACCAATTACACTAATGTTCTAGTAGTTCTAACTTATGGAAGATTAATCTTCTAGCTTCCCCTTTTGATACCACCAAGTAGCTTAGGAGTATTACCCAATATTCCTATTTTATGAACATAACTTAGTTCAAGATTGTAAAACATGGATTTAAAGTTATATAAACACAAGCTCAGGTTCTCTAGAAATAACATACTTAAGGGTGTAGATTTTTACCTTATGTTAAACAGTAATGGTTGAAATGAGGAAAAAAGAGGTTGAGGCTGCGATGGCACAACAGAGAAGACAACGACTGTAGGCCTAATCAACAGTGAGGTGACACTGGGGGTCCCTCTTGGCCACTCACGACCTTGGTTTTTTAGAGGATCCCGCTCTTGTATTGTAAGACTTGTAGCTCGGCAGTCCACTGGGTGTGTTTGTTTATCCTTCCAGTTTCAAGTGTCTTTTTGGATAGCTATAGGCCCATAAGTGCAAGATGTATCTTTGGGGGGTCCCCTAGACATAGTCCTCTTGGGCAGTGGCCGTTTAGTCCGTGGTCCATTGGATGGTCAAGGCCAAATATTGGAACACATTGAGTCCACTCATTCCCGTCCTTCGCTTTAGGGCCTGTCCCTCGGTGTGGTCAATACTCAATACTGTCAGGCAGCAAAACTTACATTTTTTCTATGACAATTCACCAAGGCCTCTTTCCTCCTCCCTTTTCTGCTCACTCGGTTGGGCTTATTGAGGATGAGCGAAGGCCAAAGGTGGTGGTAGTGTTGACCTGCTGGAATGGCAAGAAAAATCGAGAATGAAGAGAGGTCCAGCTCGGGCTTGGGTGGAGGAGATCAAGAGGGTGATGACGATCTAGAAAAGAGAAGTAGTAGGGAGGATGATGGTGGTGAGACCAAATGGTGGGTAGGGTCGAGAAGGCGAACAATCGCTGCCAGTTGAGGAGGAGGGTGGCAATTAGCTAGGGCAACGGTGGCCACCAGTTATATTCTACTGGACTGATTATTTTTGTATGACTGATTTTTTACTATTGTTGGTAGTTTATTTATTGGATTTCTCTAAAGTTTTCATTTTGGACTGCTTTTTGACATTGTTCGTACTTTTTTAAGATGGTTTTTCTTTTCTTCTAGAGTTGTTATTTTGTACTGATTTTTGGTGAAATGGTGTGATTTGTTTGGTTTGGATTCGAATTGGTGGAAGAGAGAAAAGTGAAAACATTTGTTTTCATTTGAAAGTGAAAAAAATTGGTGGAGGTATTGGAGGTGGTGCTTGTGGTGGGTTAAAAGTGACGCGTAGAGATGGCGGATTGGTATTTTATTATTTAATTTTTTTTGAGAGGTTTTATCATGGATAATATAGTCCATTCATTAAAAGTAGATGATGTCATTTTTTTTTTTTTGGTTGATAAGGGGGTCGGATGTAAATTCATTGAGTGAGGTAAAAGGGTTTTTGTAACTTTCAAAATTTTAAGAGGGGTTTCATAATTCAACTAAAGTTTAAGGAGTAAAGTATAATTTACCCTTTAAATTATGATTATCCCTTTAATCGACTAATGCCCTAGTGCATGGACTAAAAATTGCTCTAATTTCCTTTAGTTTCTTGAAGGTTTTGCATTTCAGATGTGTTCTCTTTTTTCGTTAATTGTGTTCGAGTATTTTGCTAATGTTTAGAAGTACCCACATGTATTTTACAACAATTTTCAAAATTGCCTCATTTTACCTTTAATCCATCATTGACCATACAATTACTTATTATATCAGGCGAAAACTTTTGTATGGAATAAAATTATTAAAATTTTAAAAGGTTTTTTATATTTTTGAAAGTTTATTTATTTTGAACCAAAAAAAAATCTTAATGCAAAAACCAAAATTGTAATTTTTCGATTGAGTAACCTTCGATAATCATCCAATAAGTAAATAGCAGTCCATGGTTTACTATACTAGGTAGTCCAACAGTAAAAAATTAAAAATTATAAATAGTAAATTGAGTGCGTGTAATTTACTTTCACTCTCCCTCACGACCAAAAATCAATCCCAAATCCGGTCTGCAATTCATCAATAATTATCCAGAAAAAATCAAAATCACATTCCCCCAAAACAATTCCTCCACAACCTTCACCGAAAGCAAAAATTGGATTTCCGCATATGATAGCCGAGAACTCCGGAAGACCTATCGGAGACAGAAGTAAAATAGAAACGCTCAAAATCCCATTGCCACCACGAATACAGCCCAAACAAGAAACTCTCAAAATCCCACACCTCCTTCTCGAGCTCAGAGATCTAGAGGAAAAACTCTGGCTACCCAAATGAACGGAAGCAACTAATTTCTGCAGCGACTATGGCGTTTTAACCTCTGTCTACCCCTTCTCCTTTTGCAGCGATTCCGGTGTTTTTATCCTCCGTCCACCCCTTCTCCTACTGCAGTGATTCCGGAAAAAAAATTTCGCTTACCACCCACCGGAGAGAAAGCACTGTAATAACTTTTTGGTCTTTCAAACTTCTTATATATTTTTGTAGTGATGAATACGAAAAATTAGGTATGTTTTTTAATGATTTGAATGATATTACGGCCTAACACCTAAATTTTTAAAACGTATCAAAAACTCCTTTGGAACCGAAAATCCCATATTCTAATAGAATAATGGCACCTCATAAATTGGAAATCCCACTTGCATAAACCCCATTACCCTGAAAAAGACCACTAGAATCTCAATCGAATTGGGACCATCCATTGTGAAAATTGGGACAAACCATATAAAAATTGGGATTGTGAGTTAATCAATCTGAAAAGAATTGGGTATTTTTTAAAAAAAATTTGAATGATATTACCCTCCAACACCTAAATTTATAAAACAATATAAAAAATCTCGTTTGGTACCGAAAATCCCATATCCCACCCCATAAATTGAAAATCTCACTTGCATAAACCTCCACTCAGTACTCTAAAAAAATACCACTAGAATCCTAATCGAATTGGGACCAAACATTGTTATAAAAATTGGGATTGCGAGTTAAAAAATTTTGAAGCTGCTAAAAAAAAAATTGGAAAAATATTTTTTTAAGATATTCTTTAGTTTTTTTTAATTATATTGGAATTTATTCAATAATTAAGATAATTATGGAAGTTACAAATAAAATCCTTATTTTATCTTATCCACACTAGGTGAAATTTACTAATTTTAAAAACCACATTCAGCGAGTGAAAGTTGCAGTAATACACACACGAGTCCGTTTACGGTGGTACTATAGGAGTAGGATGAATTTTATTCCTACTTACTGTAGCGCGCTACAGTAGCGCGCGCGCTACAGTGACGCGCTATAGTTTCGCGCTACAGTGACGCGCTATTTTTTTTAAAAAAATACTTTTTTTAACAAGGAAAATCAGATCAGGATTATATAGACATCAGATTAGAGAATACAAGAGATCAGATCAACAGACTATAGATATCAGATCAAGAATATAAAAGAAATCATACAGTAGAACTAAAATATAATTAACAAGAGAGATCAGATCAGGATTATATAGACATCAGATCAGCGAATACTTGACATCAGATCAACAGACTATAGATATCAGATCAAGAATATAAAAGAAATCATACAGTAGAACTAAAGCATACTTAAAAAGGGAGATCAGATCAACAGACTATAGACATCAGATCAGCGTATACTTGACATCAGATCAACAGACTATAGACATCAGATCAAGATTTTAAAAGAAATCACACAGCAGAACTAAAACATACTTAACAAAGGAGATCAGATCAGGATTATATAGACATCAGATCAACTCATACTTGACATCAGATCAACAGACTATAGACATCAGATCAAGATTTTAAAAGAAATCACACAGCAGAACTAAAACATACTTAACACAGCAGAACTAAAACATACTTAACAAAGGAGATCAGATCAGGATTATATAGACATCAGATCAACTCATACTTAACATCAGATCAACAGACTATAGACATCAGTTCAAGATTTTAAAAGAAATCATACAGTAGAACTAAAACATACTTAAAAAGGGAGATCAGATCAACAGACTATAGACATCAGATCAGCGTATACTTGACATCAGATCAACAGACTATAGACATCAGATCAAGATTTTAAAAGAAATCACACAGCAGAACTAAAACATACTTAACAAAGGAGATCAGATCAGGATTATATAGACATCAGATCAACTCATACTTGACATCAGATCAACAGACTATAGACATCAGATCAAGATTTTAAAAGAAATCATACAGTAGAACTAAAACATACTTAAAAAGGGAGATCAGATCAACAGACTATAGACATCAGATCAGCGTATACTTGACATCAGATCAACAGACTATAGACATCAGATCAAGATTTTAAAAGAAATCACACAGCAGAACTAAAACATACTTAACAAAGGAGATCAGATCAGGATTATATAGACATCAGATCAACTCATAATTGACATCAGATCAACAGACTATAGACATCAGATCAAGATTTTAAAAGAAATCACACAGCAGAACTAAAACATACTTAACACAGCAGAACTAAAACATACTTAACAAAGGAGATCAGATCAGGATATATAGACATCAGATCAACTCATACTTAACATCAGATCAACAGACTATAGATATCATATCAAGAATATAAAAGAAATCATACAGTAGAACTAAAATATACTTAACAAGGTAGATCAAATCATGATTATATAGACATCAGATCAGAGAATACAAGACATCAGATCAACAGACTATAGATATCAGATCAAAAATATAAAAGAAATCATACAGTAGAACTAAAATATACTTAACAAGGTAGATCAAATCATGATTATATAGACATCAGATCACAAAATAGCAGACATCAGATCAACAGAATTTAGATATCAGATCAAAAATATAAAAGAAATCATATCATACAACAAAAACGTCCATAATATGTATCATAATATCTAAAATTATTTAATTATAAAACAAATAAAATGATAATTTAAAAATAATTTTTTTATAAAATTCAAAAACATTAAAAAAAATACTGAATTGTTTAGAAAAAAACGGACGAAAAAAAATTTCAAAGAGGAAGGCAAAAAAAAAAAAAAAAAAAACCAAAAATAACAAAAGAAATGAAGGTACTGTAGCGCGTTTACTGTAGCGGGCGGAACTGTAGCGCGTTTACTGTAGCGCGCGTTTACTGTAGCGCGGGGTAGGAGTAAAATTCATGGTGGTCCTATAGGAGTAGGATATAAATTACCTACACACACAACTAAAAATATTAAAACACGTAATTTTACTATTTGGAGTACCATTAGCGGCAATTAATATATCTAGTAATACTAGTAACATCACCACTCTCACTATAAAAAAGAGTAAGATCACACCTCTCTTCTTCTTTTTCTTTTTCTTCCAAAACTCACTTTCTTCTTCTAAGGCTCCGTTTGATAAAACTTAATCTGAGGTCTGAAGTCTGAAGTCTGAAGTCTGAATTCTGAAGTCTGAATCCATTAAGTTAACTCTGTTTGATAAAATTAGAAAATATGTCTGAATCTGAAGTCTGAAGTCTGAAATCTGAAGTCTGAATCTGAAGTCTGAATTATGAAGTATGAATTATAAAGTCTGAATTATAAAATAAGTTTATAAAATTAAATATATTTAAATTTTAAATTAAATCACCTTATTTTAAAAAAAAAATGTTAGAAACATATTTTTTTAATATATAACATAATTTTTAAGATGTGTAATTTTTTACATAATAATGTGAAATTCTACTAATAAAAATATTTTAAAAACTTTTAATAATAAATTAGAATGTTATTATTATTTTTAAACTAAAATATTAATTAAATAAATATCACATATTAATTAAAATTATAAAAAAATAAAAATCCATGTCATAAATATATTTTTTATTTATTTAAATGATAAAATATTTTTTTAAAAAAATATTTAATAAAATAAAAAATATTTAAAGAAAAAACTAAAAAGAATAATAAATATTGGAAATAAGAAAAAATTACAAGCAATTCAGTTCAGCAATAAGTGATTCACCAATCACTTATTTTTAGGCTAACAATTGTACTTGCAATTCAGACCCACTTAATCTCTTAAAACTTTGAATTATAGTTATCAAACGCACTTAATTATTAAGTATTTAATTAAAAAAGTTCTTAATTAATTAAGTCAGAAACAAGTTGAGTTATCAAACGCCCTTAATTAATTAAGTACTTAATCTATTTAGAATAAGTACTGAATTAGTTTATCAAACAGACCCTAAATCACTTATTCTTCTTCAAAAATCACTTATTCTTTTTCACCGCACTCCGTTTGAAACCATGTTCAATTAAATTTTCATCCAAACACATATTTAACGGAGATCGGCGATAGTATTTTCTGACCAACAACACCAACTCAACGAAAAAATCACTTCTTCTTATTCAAAAATCACTTTTTCCTCTTCGAAAAATCCTTATTCTTCTTAAAAGATCATTGCATCATAAACTATAAACTACATTTGATGCATTTACAAAACCATACTTTCACGATGTGATGTTGGGAAATATATTAATTGAAAGGTTACCTGCCCAGGTCCAGTCAAAAATTTACTTTTGTGCATTGCATTCCAGAATCGAAATTCTTAACCAGGCCTAAACTCTAGCGGAATTACTATTCCAACCTTTGCTTGAAATACCATTGCGCAGGATCTTAACTTTTACTTATTCGATTGTCACGCAACAATAAATCCATAATTAAAGCGGAAGTTTAAGAATTACCTCTTGAAGCGTGTACTTAGGTCATTGCTTGTATGACTCAAGACAAGCTCGTATGTTTTGTAGGCAATAAACCAATGAAACAACGATCAGCAAAACACTATAAATTTCTCACCAGAAAAAAATCCTTGTCGGGATTTTGTCGCCGCCGCCATCCGATACCGCCGGCCACCGCCACCGTGAACAACCATCGCCGCTGGCCTATGGGAATTCGGACCGCCGCCTCTGAGGGCGAATTCTGACTTCGAGGGAGAATTCTGCTTGAGTTCTCTCTCTAAGATTTCTCTCTCTAAGTTTCTTGAAAGTTTGAAACTATGAATTGTGTATTGTGTATTGTCAACCTCTTGTCTATTTATAGAGTTACAAGAGAGACCCCAAGTTGGTTTAGAATTGGTCTTCCAATTGGGTTTGTGTTTTACTTCAATTCCGTTCCTGGACTCATTCACATCCAACTGACAAAAGGATTTACTTATCCCCAATCCAGTTCCTGATCTGATTCACAACCAACTGACACAAGGATTAATTAATTACTTAATCAATTAAATCTACCTTTGTCAATTACCCAATACATAATTAATCATACCACTAAAGGGTTAATTATGGCACTACCATCCTACACCAGAATTGCTTCCAGAACAACTAAATTAGTTATTCTTTAATCTCCCTACATCAAAGATATAGTGCTCATTAATATATTAATTTGCTGATAAATTAATTAATTAACTTCTTATAATTCGAGATTAGTACCACTCGACCTTTTTACTATGCAGGACATAAGTCCACCGACCGTGTTTAGTATAATAAACATAACGAGCTCATCACCCCGGACTCATCGGTATATGGTATTCTTTTGACAAGTAACAACACACCAAGTAATCAAACACGCGCACCCAATCTACCGAGACTATTGGCCTTAAGTGACCTCACTCTTTGGCAGATTAAAGTACACTATGTCTAATCCTCATGCCTGCTAAAGTCTATGGATTTAGAGATAGAATACTAGGATCGAATAGTCTATTAAATCAGTACAATACAATTCAATCCAAATTGGTCATACTAAATATGCCCCTGGCATATCTATATGATTCAATTAGTTTAAAAACCAATTTCAGAATCACATAATAACTTAAACTGGCAGTGTGTCCAAAACTGTCTCAGTTACGAGCCTCATTTATATATTATATCTTTTAACCAATTATGAGATCTACTATGTCACACCAGACACTTCATCATCTAATCACATAATATAAATGGACAACATATGTAAAACATAAAACCAATTTAACTAAAACATTTAATCGATATATATAAACTGGGAAATAGTTTTATACAAGCAAAGCTTTAGTATTCAAAACCAACATTAATGATGTTATATTAGTGTTTTATTCTTCAAATAATGTTCTATTACTTTGAAATATGATATATAATATATTTTTCATGAGGTATTGATACTTTCATGTGAAATGGGTTGCTTCTGATTCATCCCCGCTGTTGGATGTGAGAGTATATGTTATGGGACGTAGCGGGATGTGGTAGTAGGTGTTATGAGACGTAGCATGACGTTGTAGTAGGTGTTATGAGATGTAGCAGTGAAGGAAAATAGAACAAACTCGGGCTAAATCAAAAATCTCACTTTCGTGCAATGCATTCCAGAATCAGAAACTTTCGATAAAGCTTAGGCTCAAATTCATTTTCCCCAGAACGGATCTAAGCTTATACTTATTTAATTTATTAAAAAGACATTTAAAGATTGAATCTTTAATTAAAGTGGAAAGTCTAAAGATTATACCTTTGAAGCGTAGTCCTTAGTAAATAGAAATCCAAAACTTCGGGCAAGCGAAATCCACAAGAAATCGGAAGAATAACTCCAAATCGACTCCGAACTAGTGTGGGCTAGTATCTATGGAGTAGTCCAAAGCAAAAACGAAGAAATCCCAAGAAACTCGCTTTGAAAAAACTCAAACTGCCCAAAAACAGACTAGCCCGGAGGCTTCTGCCCAAATTTGAAGCCACCGTCGGAAAACTAAAGGGACTTCGCCGAGAAAAGCTCCGACCGGTCGGAGATCTAGACACTAGCTCAAAGCTTTCGCCAAGCTAGAGGTTCACCACACTGGCTGCAACCAAACCACGGCTGCGCAACTGCCAGAATCTGCTAATAGCAGGCAGCAATAAATTCTGTGAACAAATGGCAGTGGTGGCGGTTTCTAAAACCGAGGGACGAAAAGAAGGGCTGAGTTATTTTCGATCCTAGCTGACTTCGAGGAGAAGATTCGAAGAAGAAGAATTTCTCACTCTAAGCTAGACTTTCTCTTAATAGGCTAAGTGGCCTCCAAGTTTCTTATGTCTTCATTAATGCCTAACAAGGGATATTTATAGAGAGCTTATAATGAGACCTAGTGGGCCTTTGAGTTGGGCTTTTTAATTTGACTTTCGTTGACTCCTTAGTCTTCCCTAGACTAGCCAACTCCAACCAATTCTTTCGAATTAAATTCTTAACCAACTTTGTTAATTTAATTTAATCGAACCCTTAGGATTAATTAATTCATATAGAATTAATTTTCTTAATTCACTTTTTCAATTAAATATTAATTAAACCTTTAGGATTAATTAATTCACTTTATCGATTAGTCAAATGCATAATTAGTCGTACCACTAACGAACCAATTATGGAACTACCGCTCAAAAATGACTTTACAACGCGCCACTTTATTTTCTTCTATCTCCCCACATCAAAGATCTAGTGCTCGTCGATTTATTAATTTACTGACAAATTAATTCACCGACTTCTAGGCATCCGAGATTAGTACCACTCGACTTTCTTATTATACCGGACGTAAAGTCCACTGACCAAATTTAGTATAATAAACCTTATAAGCTCATCTCGGGAGCACCATCAACCTTGCAAACCAGTACGTGGATTCCTCCGACTAGCAATGGCACATAAGAAGCTAAACACCGCATACCCAACTTACCGAGATATAGGCTTCAATTGACCGCACTCTTTGGAAAATCAAAGCATACAATATCTAACTCTCACGCCTATCCCAATCTCAGGATTGAGAGACTGAATACTAGTACCGAATTAACTACGCTAATCAGTACAAATTAATTCTATCTAAACTGGTCATGCTCAATATGCCCCGGGCATATCCGTGTGATTTAATTAGTCTAGACAAACTAATTTCTAAATCACACGATAACCTATACCGATAGTATGTTCAGACTATCTCAGTTACGAGCATATATTTTATATATCAATACTTTAACCAATAATGGGATCTACTGTGTTGTTCCACACCCCATTATCTAGTTCTATGATATAATGGAACAATTTAATACTGAAACAAAATGATATTTCAACTGTGGATATTAGTTTTTTATACAAGCCATAGCTTTTCTGTATTCAAAACTAACAAGTGGGACATTGTAGTAGGTGTTATGAGATGTTGTAGTTTGTCTTTGTAAAAATTCAGCTTAAGTTCATATGCCTGGATGTAGACTTGATAGTAGGTATTATAAGACGTATCGAAATTTTGTAGTAGGTGTTATGAGATATTGTAGTATATCTCTGTAAAAATTCAGCTTAAATTCACATGTCTGAAAGTAGACGTGGTAGTAGGTGTTGCTGGTTTTGAATAATAAAGTTTTGCTTATATTAAACTATTTCACAGTTTATATATATCGACTAAATGTTTTAGTTAAATTGTTGTTATGTTCTACATATGTTGTCCATTTATAATATGTAATTAAATGATGAAGTGTCTGGTGTGATATAGTAAATCTCATCATTGGTTAAAAGACATAATATATAAATGAGGTTCGTAACTGAGACAATTTTGGACACACTATCAGTTTAAGTTATTATGTGATTCTGAAAATAGTTTGTCTAAACGAATTGAATCATATACATATGCCCGGGGCATATTGAACTTGACCAATTAGGATGAATTGTCTTGTACTGATTTAATAGACTATTCGATCCTAGTATTCTATCTCTAAATCCCTAGACTTGAGCAAGCATGAGGATTAGACATACTGTACTTTAATCTGCCAAAGAGTGAGGTCACTTGAGGCTAATAGTCTCGGTGGGTTGGGTGTGCGTGTTTGATTGCTTGGTGTGCTGTTACTTGTCGAAAGGAAACCATGTACCGATGCGTCCGGGGTGATGGTGCTCCCGAGATGAGCTCGTTATGTTTATTGTACTAAATCAGACTGGTGGCCTTATGTCCAGTATAGTAAAATAGTCGAGTGGCACTAATCTCCGATTATAAGAAGTTAATTAATTAATTAATCAGTAAATTAATAAATTAACGAGCACTATATCTTTGATGTGGGGAGATTAAAGAATAATTAATTTAGTTATTCCGGAAGCAATTCTGGTGTAGGATGGTAATGTCATAATTAATCCGTTAATGGTACAATTAATTATGTAGTGGATTAATTGATAAAGTAGAATTAATTATTTAATTAATTATTTCTAAGGGTTAGTTAGCAATTAACAAAGTGGAATTATTTAATTAATTAATTAAATCTTAAAGTTCAATTGGAATTAGGAATGCAAAACATTAGGAAATCTTTTTGGATTTGGAATCTAATTAGATTTGGAAACTAATTAAGGAACCTAAACCCATTAGGAAGGCCAATCCTAAACCAACTTGGAGTCTCTTTTGTGACTCTATAAATAGACAAGAGATTAGCAATTCACGATACACAATTCATAGTTTCGTAGTTCAAGAAACTTAGAGAGGGAAATAAAATATTTCTCCCTCGGAGTTAGTTTCCTCCCTCAAAGCTCAGCCGGCGGTCTTCTCACCTAGCAGTAGCCAGAGTTGAATTTTCCCGGCGACGGCGAGCAGCTTCTGTGACCTGCGGCGGCGGTGATCATCGGACTGCGGTGGAGACTTCGGTTGAATTCCGACGAGATTTTTCCAGCGAGTTTTGTGGTGTTTTTCTGATCATTGGTTCATTACCCACACAACATACGAACTTGTCTTGAGTCAAATAAGCGATCACCTAAGTACACGCTTCAAGAGTTATTCTTAAATTCCGCTTTAAGAATTTATTGTTGCGTGACAAATCGAATAAGTAGCAGCTAAGATCTTACGCAATGGTATTTCAAGTAAGGGTTAGAATAGTAATTGTGCTAGAACTTATGCCTGGTCAAGAGTTTCGATTCCGAAATATGTAGCACGAAAGTAAATTTTTGACTGGGCCCGGGCAGATAATCTTTCAATTGGTATCGAAGCTATGGTTTTGGCTTTGTGTTTGTTCAATTTGTTACATGGTTTTGATTGCAGGTGGTTTAGAAATCGCGCTATTATGGTTGCCTTTGTATGTTTTTTTATTAAACCTCGGGATATGCCAGGGTCGTTTTTTTTTTTAAGAATGCTTGTAATTGTAAAACCAAGTGCTGGAAGCCGTGTAGAATTAGATTAAATATTTTGAATGAAAACAGAACAAGCCCGGGTTAAATCGAAAAACTCACTTTCGTGCAATGCATTCCAGAATCAGAAGCTTTCGACCAAGCTCAGGCTCAAATTCATTTTCCCACGAAAGGATCTTGGCTTATACTTATTTAATTTATTAAAACGACATCTAACGCACAAAGATTTTATCTTTAATTAAAAGCGGAAGGATTAAAGATTATACCTTTGTAGTAAAGTCCAACGCAATAAGAAAAATCCAATCTTTATGCGAATTCCACAAGAAATTCAAAAGATTACTCTGAGAAAACTTTGAATATTGCGTGGGCAATAATCTATCGAAGTCTGCCAACAAAACCCACAAGAACTACCAAAAGGGGCTGGCCGAAATTCTCATAAAATAGCCCCAAAAACTGGTCCGATCAAACTGGGCAGAACTGTCGCCGGAAAAAGGGATGAACCGTCGAGAACTTCCAGCGACCGTTACAGCAAAAACCCCAGACCGAAATGGAATCCTGTTCGCGATCTAAAACACAAATTGAGCTCGTGGATCAGCAAACCAAGACTCAACAGTCCAGCCAGAAGAAACCCACAAACAGCAGCGAAAAACTATCGCAAGAAATCCATGAAGAAACCGCGGCAGAATGATGAACCCCGACAGCCCAAGATCGAACCTTTTTGGATTGAGAATAATCCGGGAGAAAGAAGATCCGGGTGACTTCGAGAAAGAATCAAAGATTCAATTTTTTTCTTGATCCTCTCTCTAACCCCTTTCTTTCTCAAGAAGACAATTTCTTGTCTTGCAAGCCTCACTTATGTGTTCTTAAGGTAAAAGCTTTCTATTTATAGGAGCTCTAATGTAGACCTAATGGGCTCTCAAGTTGGGCATTTTATTTTGACTTTCGTTGACCGCTTAGTCTTTCCCGACTAATCAACTCCAATCGACCCATTCGAATTAATTTCTTAACCCACTTCGTTAATTTAATTTAATCAAACCCTTAGGATTAATTAATTCAAATAGAATTAATTTCTTAATTCACTTTGTCGATTAAATATTAATTAAACCTTTCAGATTAATTAATTCACATTGTCGATTAGTCAAACGCATAATTGGTTTTACCACTATCAGACTAATTATGGAACTACCGCTCAAAAATGACTTTACATCGCGCCATTATATTTTCTTCTATCTCCCCACATTAAAGATCTAGCGCTCGTCAGTTTATTAATTTACTGACAAATTAATTCACCGACTTCTTGGTATCCGAGATTAGTACCCCTCGACCTTTTATTATACCGGACATAAAGTCCACAGGTCGGGTTTAGTATAATAGACCTTACAAGCTCATATCGAGAGCACCATCAACCCGGCAAACCCGTACGTGGATTCCTCTGACTAGCAACGGCACATAAGAAGCTAAACACCGCATACCCAACCTACCGAGGTATAAGCCTCAATTGACCGCACTCTTTGGCAAATCAAAGCATAGGATATCCAAATCTCACGCCCGTCCCAATCTCAGGATTGAGAGACTGAATACTAGGACCGAATTGACTACGCCGATCAATAAAAGTCAATTCGATCCAAACTGGTCGTGCTCAATATGTCCCGGGCATATCCGTGTGATTTAAACTAGTCTAGATAAACTAATTACCAAACCACACGATAACCTATACCGATAATATGTTCATACTATCTCGATTACGAGTATACCTTTTATATATCAATACTTTAACCAATAACGGTATCTACTGTGTCTTTCCACACCCCGTTATCTAGTTCTATGATATAATGGAACAATTTAATACTGAAACAAAATGATATGTCATCTGTGGATATTAGTTTTTGATACAAGCCATAGCTTTTCTGTATTCAAAACTAAAAATCTCCCACTAATACTCAAAGTTATGCTAAGAAGTACAAAAACTGTCCAACCCGCTATTACACTGCTGTCATAGTGAAATCTCCAGAACGTCTTTAAGCTTACTCACATGGCTCCCTCAAGAATCTGACTCCCATGCCCTCCACATGTCTCTCAAAGACCTTTGGGGTCAATGGCTTGGTGAAAGGATCTGCAAGGTTGTCATCTGATGCTATCTTAGCCACGATCACGTCTTTCCTCTTTACGATCTCTCGTATCAGGTGGTACTTGCGCTCTATGTGTTTACTCGCCTTATGGGCTCATGGTTCCCTCGAGTTAGCAACTGCACCATTGTTATCACAGTAAACTGTGATAGACCTAGGCAACTCAGGAACCACATCTAAGTCCATCAGGAAACTCCGGAGCCATACAGCTTCTTTCGCTGCCTCTGATGGGGAAACGTACTCAGCCTCCATGGTAGAGTCCGCCACGCATTTCTACGTAACACTCCACCATACTATGGCTCTACCTCCTAGAGTAAACACAAACCCAGAGGTAGACTTACTCTTGTCCAAATCACCTTGAAAGTCTGAATCTGTGTAACCCAACGGTACAAGCTCCTGCGCTCTATAAGCTTGGACAGAATCTCTAGTCCTGTACAAGTACTTGAGAATGCATTTTACTGCCTCCCAGTGAGTCTTCCCAGGGTTACTCTTATATCTGCTAACCATGCCAACGGCAAAGCAAATATCAGGTCTCGTACATAACATAGCATACATGAGGCTACCCACTGCAGAAGCATAGGGTACCGCCTTCATGGTATCTATCTCCTCAGCAGTCTTGGGACTCTGCTCCTTAGACAAATGCACCCCATGCCTGAAAGGTAGTGAACCCATTTTGGAGTTCTGCATGTTAAAATGAGTCAAAATCGTATCTATATAGGATGTCTGGGAAAGTGTCAGAGAACGTCTCCTACGATCTCGAATAATCTTGATCCCAAGGATATGTCCAGCCTCTCCCAAATCCTTCATATCAAATTGCCTGGACAACCATGCCTTTATGTCTGACTACACCTTCTTACTGTTTCCAATCAAAAGGATGTCATCTACGTAAAGTACGAGGAACACCACCGTATCACCATCACGCCTGCGATAAACACACTGCTCATCTGGACACTTAGTGAATCCATAGGACTGGATAACCTCGTCAAAACGGATGTTCCAAGATCTGGATGCTTGCTTAAGTCCATAAATAGACCTCCTAACCTGCATACATTGTGCTCTTGGCCCTGAACAATGAAACCCCCTGGTTGCTGCATAAAGATGGTCTCCTCAAGACTTCCATTAAGGAAAGCTGTCTTGACATCCATCTGCCAAATCTCATAGTCCATATGAGCAGCTATGGCCAAGAGAATCCGGATCGACTTAAGCATAACTACCGGGGAAAAGGTCTCCTCATAATCGATACCCTCTTTCTGAGTATACCCCTTCGCCACAAGCCTAACCTTGAAGGTCTCAACCTTCCTGTCAGATCCTCTTTTTCGCTTGTAGACCCATTTGCACCCAATAGGCCTAAACCCATCAGGAAGGTCTTCCAGCTCCCAGACTTGATTTGAGTCCATAGAACCCATCCCAGTAATCATCGCTCTTTGCCAAGAATCTGCATCTTTATCCTAGAGAGCCTCATTGTAGCTAACTAGGTCTGGTTCATGAACGCCAGGGATAAAGTCCGAAGACTCACCCAAACCCATGTACCTCTTGGGCTGTCTTACAACCCTCCCACTATGACGAGGCCCAGCCTGTGCAAGAGCATCATCTGTAATAGTGTGTGCAGTCTCTTGTGGTGTGTCTTCCTGTACTTGTGCATCTGGAATAGTGGACTGACTTCTAAGCTCTTCCAATACTACATTGTTGTTTGACTTGTGATCTAAAATATAGTCCTCCTCAAGAAATCTAGCATTGGTGCTGATCACCACCTTCTGATCCTGAGGACTATAAAATAGACCACCTCTCGTTCCTTTGGGGTAGCCTATGAATAGCATAGCCTTGGTTCTTGCCTCTAACTTGCCTGCATCTGCCTCGAGCATATGTGCTGGACAACCCCAAATTCTGAGATGTCTCAGACTAGGCTTTCACCCATTCCACAACTCTGCTGGGGTCGAAGGCACAGACTTAGATGGCACAAGGTTGAGGATAAAACATGTTGTCTCCAAGGCATAACCCTAAAACGAGATAGGCAATTCACTGTAACTCATCATCGATCTAACCATATCCATAAGAGTCCTGTTCCTCCTCTCTGCTACACCATTCTGCTGGGGTGTGCCAGGTGCAGACAACTGGGTCTGAATATCCTCCTCCGACAAATAGGACCTAACTTCACTAGAGAAGTATTCGTCATCGCGATCAGATCACAAGGCCTTGATACTCTTACCCAGATGGTGCTCCACCTCAGCCTTGAACTCTCTGAACTTGCCAAAGCATTCAGACATGTGGCGCATCAGGTATATGTATCCATATCTAGAGTAATCATCTGTGAAAGTCACGAAATACTCATAACCATCTCTAGCCTGAACTGACATAGGCCCACACACGTCAGAATGAATCAACTCTAAAACCTCCTTGGCCCTATACCCCTTTGCCTTGAAAGGCCTCTTGGTCATTTTACCCTCCAAGCAGGACTCACAGGTCGAATAGCTGTCAATATCCAGTAAGTCCAAAGACCCACTATTGACAAACCTTTGAATCCTACTAAGGTTGATGTGACTGAGTCTCAGGTGCCAAAGATAAGTCTGATTCAAAGGGGAAGACTCTTTTCTCTTATTATGATTAGGTGATGAGCTACTAGTTTCTGTGTTTTGCATTACTGGGGAGTATGTGTTAATTAAAAACAAATTGTCAATCAATGTACCGGAACATATAAGTTTCTGGTCTTTTCTAATAAAAACAGATCCATCAGAAAAAGAACACTTATAACCATTCAAAACAAGTTTAGAAACTGAAAGTAAGTTCTTGCGAAACCTGGGTACATAAAGACAATCTCTAAAATGTAAAATAGAGTCTGAAAAATAAAGACAAACTACTCCCACTGTAACAACAGAAACTCTGGTAGTATCCCCAAGGTAGACCTGCAACTCTCCCTCTCTAAGCAGCCGGGTCACTTGGAACCCCTGCAAAGAATTACAAACGTGATCAGTGGCTCCTGAATCCACACACCAAGTATCTATGGGAATCGCCGCTAAACACGTCTCAATGACTAGGGAAAATTTACACATACCTCGAGGCTTTGGGCAGTCCTTCTTCCAATGTCCAGCTTTGTCACATCTGAAGCATTTGCCTTTTGGCTTGTGCTTCTTGGCAATGCCCGCCTTGGGTCCATGATCAGCTCCTGCCTTCTGGCCTCTCTTCCTCTTTTGCTTCCTGGCTTTGGGCCCAGCAGAGGAACCTGAGGGACCAACAGTAAGCAAGGCTTGCTTCTTCTTTGTGAATAGGCCCTCAGCAGACACCAATGCAGTCATGAGCTCAGGAAGTGAATATGAGAGATTCCCCATATTGTAGTTCAACCAAAACTGCTCAAAACTGGGAGGCAAGCTCTGGAGGATGATATCGACCTGGGTCTCCCCATCAATGTCACCTCCCAATACCTCAATCTCATTGATGCAGCTTATCATGTCTAGCACGTGATCCCTCACTGAAGTACCCTCAGGCATCCTAGCATTCATGAGTTTCCTCATAGCTGACTGTTTGGTTGCCCTACCCTGATATCCAAACAACCCCCTGAGGTTGAGCATCATATCGTAGGCTGAGGTAAACAACTGATGCGGGTGTTGCAGTACACTCGACATAGAAGACAAGATGTAGCACCGGGTCATCTCATCAGCCTTCTGCCACCTCGTATATGGCTCTCGCTGCTCAGGGGTGGCAATATCGCTGGGCTTAGAGGGGCACTCCTCAGTGAGCACGTACCTGTAACCCTCAGCAGTAAGGACAATGTCCAGGTTACGTTTCCAGTCAATATAATTTGGACCCATAAGTTTGTTATAGTTTAAAATGACAGCTAGCGGGTGAACGACATATCAACTACAACCGAAAAAAAACAATATAATCTTCTACCGATATCTCTCACACCGGGATTAGCGCAGGTCACGATGGGTGAACGTCTACGCCAACCCACATTTGTTCGAGAAGAACCAAAGTTCATTAATTTCATTATTTGACCAACGATCTTATGATCAATGAAATTAATAGTCGATAATTTTAGCCGTACACGAAGAAAGCGTAACCTCGATGGGAGGAATACTAAAAATGGTACACTAAATGTATGCCATTACGTGACTTCTAAGTTTTTTATTTAGGATACTAATGCACCTCAGATGGCGAGGGTGTCGCAACATTCTCCAATTAAACTCACTATAGTCATCCTTTTAGAAATTCATTCCGGTGATATCTGTGGTTGAAAACTCATCCGATAGGGAGGAAGGTCTAAGCCAGTACGCAAGTTTAACCACATCACCAATGAACCCGTAATGGAGGCCATGGGGATATTTACCAACCCTCTCCCACTTAGATTTTTAAGCTTGAGGATTTTTACGTTTTAACATGCAATATCTTAACTATGGATATTGTCACCCATAAAACCGTTGGAGTTTTAATATGCGAATAATCTACCTTAGTTAATTGCTCGTTACATTTTAGAAACAATTTTGGTTTGGTTTTCGTTCATACAAAATAAAACGAAAAACACACAATCAACGAAAAGTCATAAATACGGGAAATTAAAAGAAATAAAATTTCCCGACTATTATGGCCTTCTCTATCGTTGATTCCTTGATGCCTCGGTGACACGTCCCGTCATGTCGCTCCCGCTCGTTATTTAGATTCCTCTCGATTTGCTCGGTTTTCTCGGTTTACTACGTAATTAGGAATCATCCAAAATTACGAGAAACCAAAACCCGCGAATATCAATTACCCAAAATAATGTCTTCGTCATAATACATAAATTCCAATATACAAAGGCATTTTTCTAGGAATTTAAAGACGACATAATTAGATCAAATCCTACTACAAGATTTTTCTAATCCTACACGGCTTCCAGCTCGTGGATATTACTATTACAGACATTTTCATTCAAAAACAATACGAGCCCGGACATGTCCCGGGGTTTATAAATGAAAAATAAAATTCTACCATAATAGTCGGGAAACCAATAACCACCTATTTAAACATTTTGACAAAAATAATAATGCCAAAATAAAGCCGTGTAATAAATCAAACAAGTACAAGACCGAAACCTACGCTCTGATACCAATTTGAATAAAAACAGAACAAGCCCGGGCTAAATCAAAAACCTCACTTTTGTGCAATGCATTCCAGAATCGGAAGCTTTCTGTTGGTGTATGTGCCCTAATGAGGGCTATTTATGTAAATAAACTTTGAGGGTTATTTATGTAAATAAGACATATGTCATTTGATTGATTATTTATCTGATGAGTTAATTTCTTGAATGTAATATTCTTGTGCATATTTAATTTCATGAAAACAATCCGCCAAAAGAAACACTCCATGGACTAATAGATCATGAGTGATTCTTTTCGAGTATACTCGTACGAGGATCCTTAGACCAGAAATCACTGCATGGTCTTAGGTGAATTGTGGTGTTCTTTGACATACACCTAACGGGACTGTAACAGGTTACCAAGTACGGGTATGATTGGGTACACTATGAGTCACGTTAAGATATGTAGGTGAAGTGATGAGACTACAAATCTCTCTTAAGTGAGAGATGATATCCGGGCCACTTGATAGTGAACTGAGAAGTGCATGACCATGCCCGAGAATTGATAATAGTTATCATTTGCTCGAATAGAATCAGTGTCACTGAGAGATCAAGAAAACGTTTAGCTTAATAAGGATGATAGTTCCATGCCTTATGCTAAACGGGATATCGATGTAGAGGACCGTACATAGTATGCTTAGAAAGGTTGCGTTGAATCATCATTCGACCATCCATTCTAAATTGAGTAGTCATCATGTCTTGCTAGAGCCCACTGATGATTTATGGATTAATCTATGAGATTAATTTATCCATTGTCAATTTGGAATGGACCTACAATATTGCACGTAAGTGAGTTCGAAGATTCTTGATGGTACTACGTATAATTGTTATACTTAGAAGAATAATATTAAATTAAATAGTTTAATTAAATATTATTAAGAAGTTTTGGGGTATTAATTAATAGTTAATTAATTACTCAGGAAGAATTGAGATAGACTGACAAATCAAGGGACCTAGTTCCAATTGAGGTTCTAGACCCATCAGTCTGATTCATGGGTAAATGGTTTGATCCATGGGTCCAGTAATTAGATTTCTTTTATAAAAGAGAATCTGTGAGGGAAAATTGCGAGAAGATTTTAAAAGGAGAAAATAGTTTTCTGAAAATTTTCTGCTCTTTTTCTCTCAGAAAAAAAATTCTCTCTCTTCCAAAACAAAATTTCTTTACAGGAATTTTATACTAGCACCGAAGAACTCCAGTGCCCGATTGTGGAGGACACTTTAGGGAAGTGCCAGAGAAAGACGAAACGCAATCTTACCAAAAGGATCCAGGTGCAAGCGCAACCAATTACGCGTCGAGGGTAAGACCCCGGTTCTTATAGTTTAGGATATTTCGCTGCGTTAATTTAGAATTAATATGCCTAAACACGATCCTACAGTGGTATCAGAGCCAGGTTCGAATTTTAGTGTTAAAACTAAAATTAATTGATTAAAACAAATCGTTTGTTTTTGGAAAAAATCAATTTTTTGTTCAGAGCCAATTTAAAATTTTTCCTCGTTCTGGCTGGGTCTCGGGAAAAATGAAAGAGAAATAGGTTTGGTTTTTTTCTTTTTCGGAAGGTCCGTTTTCTTTTTCCATTTTAGTCGCTGGCATTGACCGGAAAAGCAATTTACAAATTGGTTTTGTTCTCTTGGTTCTAAAATCGCACTGGGAAAAATTTTTGAGTTTAGGGGTTTTTGGCTTTGTTTTTCGGTGGGAAAAGAAGTCCCGAATTGGTTCCGATCAGGTTTTTTTTTTTTTTTCAAAAGGTTTTGGCTAGAATTGAAAAACTGGGTTTATGAATTTTGGCTTGGAACCACGACGGAAAAACAAGGGTCACCGGAAACTGGTGGTTTCAAATCCAAAATGGTTTCTGGATTTTGAAATAATCTCACCGGAATGCATTTTGAAATTATATTTCGATCTTCACTTTGTTTTGGTGGATTTTGGTTTGTTTTTAATCTGGGCTGCTGTTTTTTTTTTTTTTTTTTTCCTGGGTTTTGAACCTCTTTGTAGGGAAAACGAAAGTGCCAGGAAAAGAGTTTTCCAAGTGACTCGTTTTTCTCGCCAGCTGTTGAAGAAAAGTCAAAAATTTTCTGGCTGTAACTCAACCGCTACGTGACCGATCATTTTGGTACGTCGGACTGGGTTCGACATTGATGGGTGGAGAACGAGCTTCTTCTTCTCCAAATCGCTGCTGTCTTCCTTTGACCGGCATTGGATGTCGGTTGGGAAGACCGCCATCGGTGGCCGGAAATGTTCTGGACACCGAAGGATTGCAGCGACGGCAGATGCCGGAGAAGGTGACCAGGTCACCGGGGAAGATGAACAGAAGCGGCGGCGGACAAACCCTAATGGGTTTATTTTAGCTAAAATGTCCAAAATGCCCCCGCCGCAGCCTCAAACCCTAGAAATGCCATCATTTTTAAAATTGTTTTAAAATTGCATAGAGACCCCAGAAGTTTTATTTGCTTAAAACCCTAAGCCCGGAAATTTTTGATAAATTAGAGAACTGCCCCAAAAGTTTCAAAAAATTAATTTTCTAAGTTTTCTGAATTTTATTATTATTTTATTTAATAAGATATTATTTAAATAATCTTATTAGATAAAGATAGGATTAGATTTAATTTAGAATTTTATCCTATATGTTTAGAATTTAAATTTGAATAATTATCTTAATTAGATTAGGATAGTTAAAATTATTTAAATTTAAAATTGAATAATTATCTTAATTAGATTTGGATAATTAATATTATTTAAATTTTAAATTTGGAAGATTATCTTAATTAGATAATTAGATAAATTTAAAATAATTATTTTAATAAGATTAAGATAATTATAAAAGATAAATAAATAATTAATTAATTAGATTAATTTGTTTAATTTTGAATTATTTATTTATTTTATGATTTTTTTTATATATATTTAAATTGTTTAAATTTTATATGTGAAACATCATAATTATGACAAGCATGTTCATGCATCATTTAGGCTAAATGAAAAATGAACAAAAAGGGATTTATTAAGATTGATCATGACAGGATCAATTTTAATTTTGTAATAGTTACACAATCCTTATATTTAATCGGTTTAAATTAAAACAGGGTTGTATGTGCATATGCATTTATGTGTTTTAAAGCATGAATTGGGCTTATTAAAGTTTTAAAAGTTGGGGCTTGCGAGCTATTTGAATTTGGGCCTGCGTGCCTATTAAAATGATTATGTAATAGTTAGGCTCAAGAGAAGTTTCCAAGAGGAGTCCATAGTGGAGCCCAGGAACGGGAGCCCAACATGGAAGGCCCGAACATGAAGTTTTAGTATTTTAAAAGGCCCTGTAATAGACTAGAGCCCAATTCATTGCTTTTATTCATTTTTATTTTTTTGATATGCAAATGAATATTAAAACGAAAATGCATGTTAAGCCGATCAAACTAAAATCCCAAAAACCCGAGTTGATTTTGCTTTCATACTTGGGGGCCCGCCAGAGCGTCGAACGTCTGTGGACTTGGAGAGCCCAAGGGCCTCAGGTTTTCTTCGTGCGTCGAGTTGTCACATAATAAGTGCCCAACTTTATCACTACCATTAATGAGTGGAAAAACTGTTTGGGTATTAGATGCTCAACTTTATCACTACCACTTGTTATGGAAAAACTGTGTGGGTATCGATTGATGTGATGCCTTGAGGGATGGTTTGACTTGGGAAAATTAATCCTAGCTTGACCCGATAAGTTGACTAGGGATTAATTTTGCAAAGATAGGATGGTGTCAAACATTTGGAATGTTCATTCTATCACCGAAAAGTTGCATGGTATGCAATTGGAAAGTGTTAAATTACATGGAATGTGATTTGAACGTTGCCTACCAAAAGAGCCCAATCCCTACGAAACTTGCCAAAGCAAGACTGGGATTAACTCTTTGTGGATTTTCGGCCCACAATCTAGCACCATCACAAAATTGTTAGGGATTTCAATTTTGGCTATTGTGGAAATATTTTAAAAACTCATTCTAATATTTTGCATTTATTCATTGTAGAAATGGCATCATCTAGCACAAATGTTATCTCAAATTTTACTCTAAGAAGTATATTTGATAAAGATAAATTGGTTGGACCAAACTTCTTAGATTGGGAAAGAAACTTGATAATAGTTCTCAAGCAAGAAAGGAAGCTACATGTCTTAGAGACCGCTTTACCTGAATCACCACAAAATGCTTCGGCGACTGTTCAACGAGCCTGGGATAAGCTGAAAAGCGACTCCGATGATGTGACTTGCTTGATGCTCGCGTCAATGATGAGCGAGCTTTAAAAGTAGTTCATGAATTCAGAAGCCTTCCGGATTTACGAGTCACTGACGGAGATGTTCCGTGAACAAGCCCGTAACGAAAGGTTCGTTACGATAAAAGTTTTGATTTTGTGCAAAATGGCGAAGGGTTCGTCAATCAGCATGCATTTGATCAAGATGAAAGGGTACATAGATACCCTAGAGCGATTAAATGCACCTCTTCCCAGGGAATTGGCCATTGATATCATCTTGGCATAATTGTCTGAAGAATACAATGATTTTGTGGTGAACTACAATATGCACAACATGGATAAGAGCATTCCTGAGCTCCATGGCATGTTGAAGAACACGGAGCAGACCCTTCGAAAGGCAACACCAGTGTTGGTAGTAGAGAAAGGTAAAGGGAAGAGGAAGTTTAAAGGCAAGGCCAAAGTTGGGCAGAACAAGAAAGCTCGCAGTAAGACTGCTTCCCAACCACAAACTCCTCCAGCTAAGACAAGATCCAAAAAGGATGATACATGTCTCTTTTGCAACAGAAGGGTCATTGGAAGAGATACTGCAAAAAGTTTCTCGAAAGCAATCCTTCAGCTTCAGGTATCTTTGTTATAGAAATTAATCTTTCTATGTCCACCTCATGGGTATTAGATACAAGTTGTGAGGCTCACATTTGTACTAATGTGCAGGGAGTCAGAAATAGAAGGGTGACAAAGAAAGGTGAAGTAGATCTCCGAGTGGGCAACGGGGCAAGAGTTGTTGCTGTTGAAGTTGGAGATTATACCTTGTCTTTACCTTCTGGTTTAAATATCGAACTTGAAAATTGTTATTATGTACCTGCTTAGAGCAGAAATATTATTTCAGTTTCTGGTTTAGATAATAAAGGTTTTTGATTTATTATTGAGAATAATTCGTTATCTTTATATCGAAATGATATTTTATATGGAGTTGCAAATATGTGTAATGGTCTGTATGTCTTGGATTTGACCCAAGAAAAACCAGTCTATAACATAGAAAAGAAAGCTAAATCAACTTAAAATAATTTAAGTCCAACATACCTTTGGCATTGTTGATTAGGCCATGCAAATGAAAAGCGAGTTCAAAAACTTCACAAGGATGAAGTGCCTGGGTCGTTTGATTTTGAATCATATAATACCTGTGAACCCTGTTTGCAAGGCAAAATGACAAAGAGTCCTTTCAACAAGAAAGGGGAAAGGACAAGTGAGCTATTGGCTCTAATACATACGGATGTATGTGGACCAATGAGTACACAAGCCAGAGGTGGATTTGAATACTTCGTGACTTTTACTGATGACTATAGTAGATATGGTTATGTCTACTTAATGAGGTATAAAAATGAAACTTTTGAAAGGTTCAAAGAGTTTAAAAACAAAGTAGAAAATCAGTTGGATAGAAGGATTAAGGTTATTCGCTCTGATCAAGGAGGTGAATACCTAAGTGATAAGTTCGATGGCTATCTAAAACAGTGTGGAATTGTTTCACATTTGACTCCACCAGGAACACCTCAATGGAATGGTGTATCTGAAAGAAGGAATCGTACCCTATTAGATATGGTTCGATCAATGATGGGCCAAGCAACTCTCCCTATATCATTTTGAGGTTATGCTCTCCTTTCTGCTGCCTACTTATTAAACCGTATTCCATCTAAGGCAGTAGATAAGACTCCATATGAGATATGGATGGGTCGAAAGCCCTATATGTCCTATCTACGAGTTTGGGGTTGTCAAGCTCATGTAAAACGTTTACAAATGCTTATTTGTGGGATATCCTAAGGAAACCAAAGGATATCAATTCTACAACCCAATTGAGAACAAAGTGTTCATTGCTCGAGGAGCTACTTTCTTAGAGAAAGAATTTCTGTACAAGAAAGACAGTGAGAGTAGAATAGAACTCGGAGAAGTTTCAGAACCACAAGAGAATGTAGAATGATATACAGAAACTCAGATGGAATTTGACGTGGAAACTCATGAAGATGAGCAACCTGAGTCAACAACACAAGAACCTAGAAGGTCTAGTAGATTTTGATTTATTATGGAATCTGAAATGCAATCCATGAGGGACAATAAAGTGTGGACTTTGATTGACCCTCCTGTTAAGGCAAAGGTTGTCGATTGCATGTGGATTTTCAAGTTAAAACTTGGCGGGATCTTCAAGGCACGACTAGTGGCTAAAGGTTTCAGACAGACTCATGGTATAGACTATGATGAAACCTTCTCCCCTATCATGATGCTCAAGTCCATTCGGACTATGCTTGCCATAGCAGCATATTTTGACTATGAGGTATGCAGATGGATGTTAAAACGGCTTTCCTAAATGAAAACCTACTCGAGGATGTTTATATGAAACAACTCGAGGGATACATCGATTAAAAGTATCCTAATCGAGTATGTAAGCTTCAGAGGTCCATCTATGGACTAAAATAAGCATCTCAAAGTTAGAATCTTCGTTTTGATGAGGAAGTAAAAGGTTACGGATTCATCAAGAACGAAGATGAGCCTTGTGTTTACAAGAAGGTTAGTGGGAGCAAGATAGTTTTTCTTGTCCTATATGTGGATGACATCCTACTCATAGGAAATGACATTTTCATGATGAAAGACATCAAACAATGGTTAGGGACTGTATTTTCTATGAAAGACTTAGGAGAAGCCGAGACGATACTAGGTATCAAGATATATAGAGATAGGTCTAAAAGGCTTCTGGGACTAAGTCAAGAAGGGTATATAGACAAGATATTGAAAAGATTCAATATGTCTAACTTGAAAAATGGTAAGGTACCATTTAGACATGGCCTTCTCTTGAAGAAGAACCATGGTCCTTCAACAAGAGAGGAGAGGGATACAATGAGTAGAGTCCCATATGCTTCGGCAATAGGATCTATCATGTATGCCATGTTATGTACCCGTCCGGATGTTGCACATGCACTTAGCATGACTAGCAGATACCAACAAGATCCAGGAATGGATCATTGGACTGCAGTCAAAGCAATCCTAAAGTACTTATGAAGAACTAAAGGATTAATGCTAGTGTATGGATGACAAGAACAGCTCATTGTACAAAGTTACGCTAATGCTGCTTTCCAAACAGATCAAGATGACATGAACTCACAATTAGGCTACGTGTTTAGTCTGAATGGCGGTGCGATAAGTTGGAAAAGCTCGAAGCAAGATACCACAGCCGACTCTATAACAGAATCTGAGTACATTGCTGCATCAGATGCTGCAAAGGAAGCTGTTTGGTTGAGGAAGTTCGTGTCAGACATCGGAGTGATACCGAGTATCCAAGATTCGATAGAACTTTTTTGTGACAATAACGGGGCCATCGCAGAAGTTGAGGAACCTCAGTCACACCAAAAGACCAAACATATACTCAGAAGATATCACCTCATTCGAGAGATCGTCGATCTAGGAGATGTTAAAGTATGCAAAATAGGGTCAGACGATAATATAGCAAATCCTCTCACAAAAGCTCTACTGCAGTCAAAGTTTGATAGACATATAATAGAGCTTGGTCTTAAACAGTTTAGGACATAGCCCTTCAACAGGAAAGTGGGAGATTGTTGGTGTATGTGCCCTAATGAGGGCTATTTATGTAAATAAACTTTGAGGTTATTTATGTAAATAAGACATATGTCGTTTGATTGATTATTTATCTGATGAGTTAATTTCATGAATGTAATATTGTTGTGCATATTTAATCTCATGAAAACAATCCGCCAAAAGAAACACTCCATGGACTAATAGATCATGAGTGATTGTTTTCGAGTATACTCGTACGAGGATCCTTAGACCAGAAATCACTGCATGGTCTTGGGCGAATTATGGTGTTATTTGACATACGCCTAACGGGACTGTAATAGTTTACCAAGTACGGGTATGATTGGGTACACTATGAGTCACGTTAAGATATGTAGGTGAAGTAATGGGACTTCAAATCTCTCTTAAGTGAGAGATGATATCCGGGCCACTTGATAGTGAACTGAGAAGTGCATGGCCATGCCCGAGAATTGATAATAGTTATCATTTGCTCGAATAGAATCAGTGTCACTGAGAGATCAAGAAAACGTTTAGCTTAATAAGGATGATGGTTCCATGCCTTATGCTAAACGGGATATCGATGTAGAGGACCGTACATAGTATGCTTAGAAAGGTTGCGTTGAATCATCATTCGACCATCCATTCTAAATTGAGTAGTCATCATGTCTTGCTAGAGCCCACTGATGATTTATGGATTAATCTATGAGATTAATTTATCCATTGTCAATTTGGAATGGACCTACAGTATTACACGTAAGTGAGTTCGAAGATTCTTGACGGTACTAGGTATAATTGTTATACTTAGAAGAATAATATTAAATTAAATAGTTTAATTAAATATTATTAAGAAGTTTTGGGGTATTAATTAATAGTTAATTAATTACTCAGGAAGAATTGAGATAGACTGACAAATCAAGGGACCTAGTTCCAATTGAGGTTCTAGACCCATCAGTCTGATTCATGGGTAAATGGTTTGATCCATGGGTCCAGTAATTAGATTTCTTTTATAAAAGAGAATCTGTGAGGGAAAATTGCGAGAAGATTTTAAAAGGAGAAAATAGTTTTCTGAAAATTTTCTGCTCTTTTTCTCTCGGAAAAAAATTCTCTCTCTTCCAAAACAAAATTTCTTTACAGGAATTTTATACTAGCACCGTGCCAGAGAAAGACGAAACGCAATGTTCCCAAAAGGATCCAGGTGCGAGCGCAACCGATTATGCGTCGAGGGTAAGACCCCGGTTCTTATAGTTTAGGATATTCCACTGCGTTAATTTAGAATTAATATGCCTAAACACGATCCTACACTTTCGACCAAGCTCAGGCTCAAATTCATTTTCCCACAAACAGATCTTGGCTTATACTTATTTAATTTATTAAAACGACATCTAACGCACAAAGATTTCATCTTTAATTTAAAGCGGAAGGATTAAAGATTATACCTTTGTAGTGAAGTCCAACGCAATAAGAAAAATCCAATCTTTATGCGAATTCCACAAGAAATCCAAAAGATTACTCCGAGAAAACTTCGAATATTGCGTGGGCAATAATCTATCAAAGTCTGCCAACAAAACCCACAAGAACTACCAAAAGGGGCTGGCCAAAATTCTCATAAAATAGCCCCAAAAACTGGTCTGATCAAACTGGGCAGAACTGCTGTCAGAAAAAGGGATGAACTGCCAAGAACTTCCAGCGACCGCTGCAGCAAAAACCCCAGACCAAAATGGAATCTTGGTCGCAATCTAAAACACGAACTGAGCTCGTGGATCAGCAGACCAAGAATCAACAGTCCGGCCAGAAGAAACCCACAAACAGCAGTGAAAAATTATCGCAAGAAACCCATGAAGAAACCGTGGCAGAATGATGAACCCCGACAGCCCAAGATCGAACCTTTTTGGATTGAGAATAATCCGGGAGAAATAAGATCCGTGTGACTTCGAGAAAGAATCAAAGATTCAATTTTTTTTCTTGATCCTCTCTCTAACCCCTTTCTTTCTCAAGAAGACAATTTCTTGTCTTGCAAGCCTCACTTATGTTTTCTTAAGGTAAAAGCTTTCTATTTATAGGAGCTCCAATGAAGACCTAATGGGCTCTCGAGTTGGGCCTTTTAATTTGACTTTCGTTGACCACTTAGTCTTTCCCGACTAATCAACTCCAATCGACCCATTCGAATTAATTTCTTAACCCACTTCATTAATTTAATTTAATCGAACCCTTAGGATTAATTAATTCAAATAGAATTAATTTCTTAATTCACTTTGTCGATTAAATATTAATTAAACCTTTAGGATTAATTAATTCACCTTGTCGATTAGTTAAACACATAATTAATTGTACCACTATCGGACTAATTATGGAACTACCGCTCGAAAATAACTTTACATCGCGCCATTATATTTTCTTCTATTAAAGATCTAGCGCTCGTCAGTTTATTAATTTACTGACAAATTAATTCACTGACTTCTTGGTATCCGAGATTAGTACCACTCGACCTTTTATTATACCGGACAAAAAGTCCACCGGCCGTGTTTAGTATAATAGACCTTACGAGCTCATTTCGGGAGCACCATCAACCCGACAAACCGGTACGTGGATTCCTCTGACTAGCAACGGCACATAAGAAGCTAAACACCGCATACCCAACCTACCGAGGTATAGGCCTCAATTGACCGCACTCTTTGGCAAATCAAAGCATACGATATCCAAATCTCACGCCTGTCCCAATCTCGGGATTGAGAGACTGAATACTAGGACCGAATTAACTACGTCGATCAATATAAGTCAATTCTATTGAATCTGGTCGTGCTCAATATGCCCCGGGCATATCCGTGTGAATTAAACTAGTCTAGATAAACTAATTACCAAATCACATGATAACCTATACCGATATTATGTTCAGACTATCTCGGTTAGAGTATACCTTTTATATATCAATACTTTAACCAATAACGGTATCTACTGTGTCTTTCCACACCCCGTTATCTAGTTCTATGATATAATGAAATAATTTAATACTGAAATAAAATGATATGTCATCTGTGGATATTAGTTTTTGATACAAGCCATAGCTTTTCTGTATTCAAAACTAACAAATATATAGTAGAATTTTTTCTATGTAATTTTCATTTTTATTTTCCTAGAAAATTTAGTCTTGTAATTAGTAAAATACGTAATAACGAAAGGGAGTAGAAGACGGAAAACCGCACGGGGTAGCGGACAGCGCCGGTGAGAATTCGCTGGCAGATGTCGCCGGCAACATGCAGCAGCGACGCCGCGGCAGTGCTGCTTCGTAGCACTGTAGCACAGCACCGTAAGCTGGGTGCCACGCAGCAGGGCTACTGCACACAGCAAGTGCAACCCGCGTGGCACGCTCCGTACTTGCTGCGTGTGAGTGGCCTATCAGGTTTGCGCGAGCGGCCCTTTTTATCTGGGATTATTCTGAGATCCAATTTTTCAAGACTCAATCCATTGAGTGATATGATAGGATACGAGAACGAGGCAGTAGATGGATGCAATTAAAACCATAATAGTCGAGAAATTTATTTTACGCATTTATTTCCTATTTTATTATTTTAATTATGGGCTTTAAATTTTTGTGCTATATTTTATATGCATGATTTAAAGCATGTTTGTTTTATGTTGCACATAACTTAGGATTAGTTAATTGCGTGTTAAAACTGGAAAAATCCTCATTTTAGAAATATAAGTTAGAGCGGGTTTGTTAATATTCCAATAGCCTCCATTACGAGTTCATAAGTGATGTGGTTAGACTTGTGCGTTGGCATTTGGGCCTTCCTCCATATCGGATGAGTTTAACCATAAGATCACTAGTTTGAATTTTTAAGCAAGATGACTAGAGTACGTTAAAATTAGAAAAATGCGAAACCCTTTCCATCTGAGGCGCAATATCCTTGAAAAACAAACTTAGAAGTCAAGTAATGGCACACACTTGTGTACGATTTGAAGTATTCCTCCCATCGAGGTTAAGCTGCTTGTTTGTACGGCTGAAAGGACTAACTATTAGCTATATTGATCAATAGATCGTTTGGTCAGATAGTGTAGTAATGAACCTAGGTCTTCTCAAATAAATGTGGGCTAGCATAAACATCCACACTATCGTGACTTGCGTGAATCCCGATAGATAAGATGTCGATGGATTTAATATTTGTTTGAGGGATGTCAATAGTTGTTGAATTTTTCGAAATTCCTGCTTAGTTTACTAAAACATTGTCTATTTATTTATTTACAGTTTTAGATATGGCATTTAATTTGTTAGCTACAATATTGAAAGACAACAAATTAACTGGTTCGAATTATGACGATTGGAGTCGAAACATGGACATTGTCCTAACGGCTGAGCAGCATAAGTTCGTGCTCACTAAAGTCTATCCAAATGTGCCTATTGATGAATCTCCTCAAGAGGATATGGATGCTTATCAAAGTGGAAGAAGGCTGATGAGATTAACGCGGTGTTATATTCTGGCTTCTGTGTCAAATATTCTACAGCATCAGTTCCATCCTATGATCTCTGCCTTTAACATGATAGCTCACCTGAAAGAGATGTTTGGTCATCAAGGCAAGATAACAAGGTAGGCAGCCATGAGGAAAATTATGAATACCAAAAGGGCTGAAGACACCTCAGTGAGAGATCATGTGTTTCACATGATCAGTAACATCAATGAGATAGAAGTGTTAGGAGGTGAGATTTATCCTAAGAGTCAGATTGATATCATCTTCCAGAGTATACCTTCTTGTTTTGAGCAATTTTGGGTAAACTACAACATGAATCAAAGAGTTTATACTCTTCCTGAGCTCCTACCTGCATTGGTGTCGGCTGAAGGCATCTTACAATAAAAGAAACAAGCTTTAGTCCCAGCTAAGGCTTCGAGTTCCTCTTCTACGCCCAAAGACAAGAACAAAAAGAAGAAGAAGACCAACAAGAAGACTGAGAATCAAACCGCTAAGTCTGACATCGCAAAAAAGAAGAAACCTAAAGGCAAATGCTTTAATTGCGGGAAGATGAAACACTGGATGTCAGATTGTCCAAAGTTCAAAGGTACGACAGTTTCTGCCTTAATTACTGAGACGTGGTTGGCAGTGATTCCCACAGATACTTGGTGTATGGATTCAGACACCACTGACCATGTTTGTAATTCTTTACAGGGATTCCAAATAACCCAGAAGCTTAGAGAATGCGAGCTTGAAGTCTACTTGGGCGACACTACAAGAGTGTCAGTAGAAACGGTGGGAGTGGCCTCTATTATTTTTGAAAATAGTAGATTAGATTTAGATAATTTTCTTTATGTACCGAGTTTTAGAAAGAACTTGATTTCAGTTTCTAAACTCTTAGTGAATAGTTATAAGTTTATTTTTTCTGATAAATCTGTTGTTGTTAGAAAAGATTGTAAACTTAATTTTTTTGGTTCATTAGTAGATAATTTGTTTTGATGTTGCGCAAAGCACAAGTTAAATGGCGCATCATCTAACAAAAATAAGAGAAATGAACATTTTGAAATGAATCAAACCTATCTTTGGCATCTCAGGCTAGGTCATAGAAACCTTAGTAGGATTCAGAGGTTAGTCGATGATGGACCATTAAGTTCATTAGAGATTGACAGTTACTCAACCTACAAATCTTACTTGGAAGGTAAAATGACCAAAAGATCTTTTTAAGGCAAAAAGTTATAGAGCCAAAGAAGTATTAGAGTTGATTTACTCTTACTTGTGTGGACCAATTTCGGTCCAACCACGAGGTGGGTTTGAGTATTTTGTGACTTTCACAGATGATTACTCAAGATACGGATATATTTACTTAATGCGCCACAAGTCCGAATGCTTTAGTAAATTCAAAGAGTATCGGGCAAATGTGAAGAAACATCACGGTAAAAGTATCAAGACACTACGATCAGATCGTGATAGAGAGTATCTATTCCACGAATTTCGAGAATACCTCTGTGAGGTTGGAATTCAGTCTCAGTTGTCTGCATCTGGCACACCACAGCAGAATGGTGTAGCAGAAAGAAAAAATAGAATTCTCATGGAAATGGTTATATCAATGATGAGCTATATTGATTTGCCTAATTCGTTCTGGGGATATACCTTAGAAACTGCAGCAGACATTCTAAATTTTGTACCATCTAAAACCGTGCCTTCAACCCCTATAGAGTTGTGGAACGGGCGCAAGCCCAATCTAAGATATCTCAGAATTTAGGGTTGTCCAGTACATGTGCTTAATCTAGATGCGGCTAAGTTAGATGCAAGAACAGAAGGTGGTAGTTAGCACTACCGCCAGATTTTTAGAGGATGACTATATTCTAGATCACAAGCCCAAGAGTAAAATCATACTAGAAGAACTTAGAAAGCAATATGATAATCCTGATGCACCAGCACAAGTAGATACACCACAGAACACTGCACAAGATATCACAGATGATGCACCTACAAGGTGGTGCCTCGTCATAGTGAGAGTGTTGTGAGATAGCCCAACAAGTTCATTGGCATGGGAGAGGACTCATACCTAGTCCCAGGTGCGCAAAAACATGAACCCATTAACTACAATGAGGTTCTCCGAGATAAAGATGCAAAATCTTGGCGAAAAACAAAGATATCCGAGTTGGGTCGGTGGACCACAATCAAGTCTGGGAGCTTGTGGACCTGGCTGATGGTTTCAAACCATTGGATGTAAGTGGGTCTACAAACGCAAGAGAGGACCTAGCGAAAAGGTTGAAACATTTAAAGCTAGGCTTGTGGCGAAGGGGTATACTCAGAAAGAGGGAATCGATTATGAGGAAACCTTCTCCCCAGTAGCTATGCTTAAGTCAATCCGAATTCTCTTTGTTGGAGTTAAATACATAAGCTATGCTTGTGTTGTACTTTTTCCCAGTTAAATATCAATTTATGTTTTGGTTAAATTTTTTGTGCATGATATGTCCATTTATATTATGTAAGTTAGATGATGAGGAGTCTTGTGTGACACAGTAGATCTCATCATTGGTTAAAAGGCATAATATATTAATGAGGTTCATAACCGAGACAGTTTTGAACAAACTGTCGGTTTAGGTTGTTATGTGATTCGGATAATTAGTTTGTCTAAAGTGATTGAATCATATAGATTTGCCCGGGTCGTATTGAACTTGACCATTTAGAATGAATTGACTTGTACTGATTTAATAGACAAATCGTTCTTAGTATTCTATCTCTTAATCCCTAGACTTGAGCGGGCATGAGGTTAGGCATAGTGTACTTTGATCTGCCAATGGGTGAGGTCAATTGTGGCCAATAGTCTCAGTGGGTTGGGTGCATGTGTTTAGTTACTTGATGTGCTGCTGCTTGTCGAAAGGAAACCATATACCGGTGCGTCCGGGGTGGTGGTGCTCCCGAGTTGAGCTCGTTATGTTTATTATACTAAACCCAGCTGGTGGACTTATGTCCGGTATTGTAAAAAGGTCGAGTGGTACTTGTCTCAGAACTAAAGAAGTTGATTAATTAATTTATCAGTAAATTAATAAATTAACGAGCACTATATCTTTGATGTGGGAAGATTATGAATAAATTAATTAAGTTGTTCCGGAAGCAATTCTGGTGTAGGATGGTAGTGCCATAATTACGCCGTTAGTGGTACGATTAATTATGTATTGGGTTGTTGACAAAGGTAGATTTAATTGATTAAGTAATTAATTAATTCTTGTGTCAGTTGGTTGTGAATCATACCAGGAACTGGTTTGGGATAAGTGAATCCATGTATCAGTTGGTTGTGAATCATACCAGGAACTGGTTTGGGATAAGTGAATCCCTGCATTAGTTGGTTGTGAATCATATTAGGAACTGGATTAGGATAAGTGAATCCCTGTATCAGTTGGATGTGTATCAGTCCAAGAACAGGATTGAAGGAAACAGAAACCCAGTAGGAAGGGCAATCCTAGACCAACTTGGGGTCTCTCTTGTAACTCTATATATAGATACAGGGTTTAGCTATTCAAGCCACACAATTTAGAGATACAATTCATAAGTTTTCAAGACAAGAAAACTAGAGAGATAAAATCCTAGAGAGAGAAATAAAATTTCTCCCTCAAAGTCAGATTTTACAGAGAAAGTTGCAACTGGTTTTCCTCTGTGTTTGGCCAAAATTTTGGTTAGTTTTTGCCAGCTGCGCATGTAGCTTTCTCTCTCTCCAGGAGGTGCGTATACAGTACGTGCCAGGTGCAGCGGTGCTGGAATTTTCTGGCAGGTGGATTGTGGTGATTAGCTGATCAAATTGGTTTCTAGATCGTTGCCCACACAACGTGAAATCAAAGTCTTAAGGCATACAAGAGAATCACCTGAGTGCACGCTTCAAAGGTATTTTCTAAAGTTTCGCTTTTAATTAGAAATTTTTTGTTGCGTGTTAAATCGAATAAGTGCGAACCCATATCCTGTGCAATGTTATTTCAAAAGGGTTGGAATATCATTGTGCTAGTGTCTAGGCCTGGCCAGAGATTTCGATTCTGTAATGCATAGCACGAAAGTGAGTTTCTGGCTAGGTTCGGGCAGATAATCTTTCAATTGGTATCAGAGCCTGGTTTTGGGTTTTGTGCTTGTTCGATTTATTACATTGTTTTATTTTGCAGGTGGTTAAGAAATTCTGACTATTATGGTTATGTTTGTATTGGTTTTAATTAAACTCCGGGACATGTCAGGATTTGATTTTATTATGAATATTTGTAATAGTATAACCACGTGCTGGAAGCCGTGTAGATTAGATCAAATCTGTAGTAGGATTTTTTCTATGTAATTTCGACTATTTAATTTTCCTAGAAAGCCTTGTAGGAGGAGAATTAATTTTTTGTAATCGAAGGCGTTATTGTGGGCAACTTGAATTCGTGGGTTTTGGGTTATCGTTAATTCGTAGAAACCCAGGAAAACCCAAAATGAATTGCAAGAAGATCAAATAGCATTGGAAAAAAAGAAGGAGGGATTGGCGGCAGGGCAGGGGCCATAGCCGACAACTGCCAGTGGCAGCAGCGCACAGCACGCGCGGCCCATGTGGGCTGCGCGCTTGCGGCCCGTTAGGGCTGCGTTTTGACCCGTTTATCCTCCAGTTTTTGTTTTTTGAAGTTCAAGACTCTCTCCATCGAGTGACGTGGCGGGACACGAGATCAAGGCAGAAAATGGAAGCGATTAAAACCATAATAGTCGGGAAATTTATTTTTAGTATTTATTTCCTATATTTATTGTTTTAATTTTTATGCTTTATTTTTATGCTGTATTTTAGAGGCATGATTTTAAAGCTTGTTGGTTTTATGGTTGTATATAACTTAGGGTTAGTTAATTGCATGTTAAAACTGGAAAAACCCTCAATTTGGAAATCTATGTGGGAACGGGTTAGTTTAATATCCTCATGGCCACCATTGCGAGTTCATATGCGATGTGGGTGGGCTTGCGCATTGGCATTAGGGCCTTCCTCCATTCGGATAAGTCCAACCCTGAGATCGCTAGATTATGAATTTCTGAGTAAGATGACTAGAGTAAGTTTAACTAGGAGAAATGCGACACCCTTTCCATCTGAGGCGCACTATCCTGAGGTAACAAACTCAGAAGTCACGTAATGGCATACACTTAGTGTACGATCTGCAGTATTCCTCCCACGAGGTTACGCTGCTTATTTGTACGGCTGAAAGCACCGATTATTAGCTACATTGATCAATAGATCGTTTGGTCAGATAGTGTAGTTAATGAAATTGGTTCTTCTCAAATGAATATGGGTTAGCGTAAACGTCCACTTTGCGTGGCTTGCGAGAATCCCGGTGAATGAGATGTTAGTGGATTATAATTATTGTTTTGAGGGAAGTCAATAATTGATAGAATTTCCTTAATTTCAAAATTCTAGACTTAATAACTGAAACATTGTCTGTTTATTTATTTTACAGTTATAATCATATGGCATTCAACCCATTAGCTACTATATTGAAAAACAACAAGTTAACTGGACCTCATTATGTCGATTGGAGTCGTAACTTGGACATTGTCCTTATGGCTAAGAGTACTCCTGTGAAAGATCATGTCATTGACGTAATTAGTAACATCAACAAGGTTGAGGCAGTGGGAGGCGAAATCGTTGGTGAAACCAAAGTCGATATTGTCCTCCGGAGCTTGCTTCAAAGCTATGAGTAGATTCGGTTGAACTACAACATAAGTAAGATGTTGTTTTCTTCATCTGAGCTCTTGGCAGAGTTGGTGGCAGCTAAAAGTCTTCTTCAATAGAATAATGGAGCTTTAGTCGCAGTCAAAGCTTTAGAATTTTCTTCTGAGCCTGAGGCTGGAAAGAAGAAGAGAAAGCTTGAGGAAGTAGCTAAAAACACACAAATTGCGCCTAAGCCAGATATTGCAAAGAATAAGTCAAAAAACAAGTGCTTCAAGTGCAATAAGACGGGACATTGGAAATCGGATTGTCCAAAGCTTAAACGTACGATAGTTTCTGCCCTAATTACTGAGACATGTTTAGCTGCGATTCCCATAGATACTTGGTGTGTGGATTCAGGTGCCACTGACCATGTTTGTAATTCTTTGCAAGGGTTCCAAGTGACCCAGAAGCTTAGAGAGGGCGAGCTGGATATCTACTTGGGCGACACTACGAAAGTGTCAGTAGAAGCAGTGAGAGTAGTTACTCGGAATTTCGAAAGTTATAGTTTAGAGTTAGTTAATTGTCTTTGTGTACCGAGTTTTAGAAAGAACCTTATTTCGGTTTCTAAACTCTTAAAGAATGGTTATAAGTTTATTTTTTCTGATGATTGTGTTGTTATTATAAGAAATGGAAAACTTATTTGTTCTGGTTCATTGGTGGACAATTTGTTTGTGGTTAACTCTTACTCCCCTGTTGTGCAAAACATAGAAATAGATATCTCTTTATCTAACATTAATAAGAGAAAGAAACCTTCAGAAATGAATCAAACCTATCTTTGGCATCTCAGGCTAGGTCATATAAACCTTAGTAGGATTCAGAGGTTGGTTAATGATGGACCTTTAGGTTCATTAGAGATTGACAGTTATGCAACCTGCGAATCTTGCTTGGAAGGTAAAATGACTAAGAGACCTTTTAAGGCAAAAGGTTATAGAGCTAAGGAAGTATTAGAGTTGATTCATTCTGACTTGTGTGGACCAATGACGGTCCAAGCACGAGGTGGGTTAGAGTATTTCGTGACGTTCACGGATGACTACTTAAGGTATGGGTACATTTACCTAATGTGTCACAAGTCCGAGTGCTTTGGCAAGTTCAAAGAGTTTCGGATAGATGTGGAGAAACATCATGGTAAGAGTATCAAGACACTGCGATCAGATCGTGGTGAAGAGTACCTGTCCCACGAATTTCAAGAATACCTCAGTGAGGTCAGAATTGAGTCTCAGTTGTTTGCACCTGGCACGCCACAGCAGAACGGTGTAGTATAAAGAAAGAATCGGACTCTCATGGAAATGGTTAGGTCGATGATGAGCTATATTGATTTGCCAAGTTCATTCTGGGGATATACCTTAGAAACGACGATGTATATTCTTAATCTTGTACTATCTAAAATCGTGCCTTCAACCCCAGTAGAGTTGTGGAATAGGTGCAAGCCCAGTCTAAGATATCTCAGAATTTGGGGTTGCCCAACATATGTGCTTGAGGCAGATACGGCTAAGTTAGATGAGAGAAACTGAATTAATGTTGTTTGTAAGATATCCTAGGGGGATGAAAGATGGTCTATTTTATAGTCCTAAAGATCAGAAGGTGGTGGTTAGTACCAATGCTAGATTTTTGGAAAAGGACTATGTCTTAGACCACAAACCCAGGAGTAAAATAGTACTAGAAGAGCTTAGATGACAAACTACTAATACCGATGCACCGGCACAAGTAGATACACCACACACTGCACATGAGATCACAGATGATGTGCCTAAACAGGTGGTGCCTCGTCGTAGTGGGACGGTTGTGAGACCGCCCGATAGGTTCATTGGTGTGAGAGAGGCCTCAGACCTAGTCCCAGGCGCGCCTGAACCTGACCCGGTTAACTACAATAATGCTTTCCAAGAAAAAGATGCAGAATCTTGGCGTAAGGCAATGATATCCGAGATGGGGTCAATTGACCGCAATCAAGTCTGGGAGCTGGTAGACCTGCCTGATGGGTTTAAGCCCATTGGATGCAAGTGAGTCTACAAACGTAAAAAAGGGCCTGAAGAAAATGTGAAAACCTTTAAAGCTAGGCTGGTGACGAAGGGGTATACTCAGAAAAAGGGAATCGATTATGAGAAAACCTTTTCCCCGGTAGCCATACTTAAGTCGATCCGGATTCTCTTGGCCATAGCTGCTCATTTAGATTATGAGATTTGGCTGATGGATGTCAAGACAGCTTTCCTAAACGGAAGTCTTGAGGAAACCATCTTTATGCAGCAACCAGAGGGATTCGTTGAAAAAGGCCAAGAGCATAAGGTTTGCAGGCTTAAGAGGTCCATTTACAGACTTAAGCAGGCATCCAGATCTTGGAACATTCAGTTTGAATAGGTAATCCAGTCCTTTGGATTTGCTCAGTGTTCGGATGAGCAATGTGTGTACCGCAGATGTGATGGAAACTCAGTGGTGTTTATTGTGCTTTACGTAGATGACATTCTATTGATTAGCAACAACAAGAAAATGTTATCAGACGTAAAGGCATGGCTGTCCAAGCAGTTTGATATGAAGGACTTAGGGGAAGCAGGACATATCTTAGGGATCAAGATAATTTGAGATCGTAGGAAACATTCGTTAACGCTCTCCCAAGCTTCGTACATAGATACGATTCTGGCCCGTTTTAACATGCAGAACTCCAATAAAGGTTTTCTACCTTTCAGACACGGAGTGCATCTATCTAAGGAACAGTCCCCTAAGACTGTTGAGGAGATATATGCCATGAAGATAGTTCCTTATGCTTCGGCAGTAGGAAGTCTCATGTATTCCATGTTGTGTACGAGGCCTGATATCTGTTATGTTGTTGTCATGGTAAGCAAATATCAGAGTAACCTTGGGAAAGCTCATTGGGAGGCAGTAAAATGCATTCTCAAGTATTTGTGCAGAACGAGGGACCAAGTTCTGGTCTATCAGGTGCCTGAGCTGGTACCCCGAGGTTACACAGATCCAGATTTCTAAGGCGAAAGGGACAAGAGCAAGTCTACCTCAGGGTATGTGTTTACCCTAGGAGGTGGAGCCATAGTTTGGCGGAGTGTCAAGCAGAAATGCGTGGCAGACTCTACCATGGAGGTTGAGTACGTTACCGCATTAGAGGCAGCGAAAGAAGCAGTATGGCTCAAGAACTTCATAGTGGACTTAGATGTGATTTCTGGTTTACAGAAGTCTATCACGGTATATTGTGATAACAATGGTGCAGTAGCAAACTCGAAAGAACCATAAGCCCACAAGGTGAGTAAACATATACCGCGCAAGTACCGCCTGATACGAGACATCGTAAAGAGGAAAGACGTGATCGTGGTTAAGATAGCATCAGAGGATAACCTTACAGATCCATTCACGAAGACATTGACTTCGAAAGTTTTTGAGGCTCACGTGGATGGCATGGGAATCAGGTACTTAGGAGAGTCATGACAGTTTTTCTAGATATATAGCAGCAAAGTGTATAGGAGTTGTATGTAGATGTATACTTAAAGCACAGTTTAAGTATTAGTGGGAGATTGTTGGAGTTGAATACATAAGCTATGCTTGTATTGCACATTTTCCCAGTAATATATCGATTTATGTTTTGGTTATATTTTGTTGTGCATGATATGTCCATTTATATTATGTAAGTAGATGATGAGGTGTCTTGTGTGACATAGTAGATCTCATCAGCGCGCAGTACTGCTACGCCTGTTGCCGCACACTGGCGCAGCAGCAGCGCTGCCGATCTCCGGCGGTTGCCGGCGGCATCTACCACCGGCGAGTCGTCGCCGGTGCCGCCTTTCACCACCGATCCCTCATTCGCTTCTTCCACACTATTTAGTCTTCTTGCAATTCGTTTTGGGTTTTCCTGGGTTTCTCCGAATTAACGTTAAGCCAAGACCCACGAATTCAAGTTGCCCACCATAACGCCTTCGATTACAAAATTAATTCTCCTACTACAAGGCTATCTAGGAAAATTAAAAATCGAAAATTACATAGAAAAAATCCTACTACAGACTTGATCTAATCCTACACGGCTTCTTGCACGTGGTTATACTATTACAAATATTCATAATAAAATCAAATCTGGACGTGTCCCAGAGTTTAATTAAAACCCATACAAACGTAACGATAATAGTCGAGATTTCTTAGCCACCTGCAAATAAAACCATATAATAAATCGAACAAGCACAAAACCCAAAAACCAGGCTCTGATACCAATTGAACAATTATCTGCCCAGACCTAGCCAGAAACTCACTTTCGTGCTATGCATTCCAGAATCGGAATCTCTGGCCAGACCTAGACGCTAGCACAATCGCTGTTCCAATCCTTGCTTGAAATAACATTGCGCAGGATCTTGGTATGTACTTATTCGATTTATCACGCAACAAATAAATTCTTAATTAAAAGAGAAAACATAAGAATTACCTATTAAAGCATTTACTCAGGTGATTCCCCTGTATGCCTCAAGACTTTGATTGTATGTTGTGTGGGCAACAATCTAACGAGTAATTGATAAGCTAATCACTACAATCCACTCGCCGGAAAAATTCCAGCACCACTACACCTAGCGCGTGAGATTCACGTGCCGCCAGGAGAAAGAGAGAAAACCACGCACCGTCTCAAAATTGGGAAATATCCGGCCCGCCAAATCGTCTTGGAAATCCAAAATTCTTGAGGGAAAAAATATTTCTCTCTAGGATTTTCTCTCTCTAGTTTTCTTGTCTTGAAAACTATCGAATTATATATCTTGAATAACTAATCCCTTGTCTATATATAGAGTTACAAGAGAGACCCCAAGTTGGTTTAGGATTGGTTTTCCTAATGGGTTTAGGTAATTAATTAGTTTCCAAATCCAATTAGATAACCAATCTGATAGGATAAACCAAATCCTACTAGATTCATAATCTCTAGGATTTCCTAATTCTAATTGAAACTTAAGACTTAATTAATTAAATAATTCCACTTTGTTAATTACTTAATTAACCCCTAGGAATAATTAATTCTACTTATTCAATTAACTCATTACAAAATTAATCGTACCACTGACGGATTAATTGGCACTACCATCCTACACCAGAATTGCTTCCGGAACAATTTAATTAATTTATTCTTAATCTCCCCACATCAAAGATATAGTGCTCGTTAATTTATTAATTTACTGATAAATTAATTAATTAACTTCTTTAATTCCGAGACTAGTACCACTCGACCTTTTTACTATACCAGACACAAGTCCACCAGCTGGGTTTAGTATAATAAACATAACGAGCTCATCTCAGGAACACCATCACCCCGGACGCACAGGTACATGGTTTCCTTTCGACAAACAGCAGCACACCAAGTAACTAAACACGCGCACCCAACCCACCGAGACTATTGGCCATGATAGACCTCACCCATTGGCAGATCAATGTATATTATATCTAATCCTCATGCCCGCTCGAGTCTATGGATTGAGAGATAGAATACTAAGAATGATTTTTCTATTAAATCAGTACAAGACAAATTATTCTAATTGGTCAAGTTCAATATGTACCGGGCATACCTATATGATTCAATCAGTTTAGACAAACTAATTATCTGAATCACATAATAACCTAAACCGACAGTTTGTCCAAAACTGTCTCGGTTACGAACCTCATTTATATATTATGTCTTTTAACTAATGATGAGATCTACCGTGTCACACAAGACACCTCATCATATAACTACATAATATAAATGGACAAATAATGCACAACAAGATTTAACCAAAACATTAATCGATATATTAACTGGGAAAATGTACAATACAAGCATAGCTTATGTATTCAACTCCAACACGATCATAGTCTTGAGGCATACAAGAGAATCACATGAGTTAACGCTTCAATAGGTAATTCTTATGTTTTCGCTTTTAATTAATAATTTATTTGTTGCGTGATAAATTGAATAAGTACATACCAAGATCCTACGCAATGTTATTTCAAGCAAGGGTTGGAATAGCAACTGTGCTAGCGTCTAGGCCTGGCCAGAGATTCCGATTCTGGAATGCATAGCACGAAAGTGAGTTTCTGGCTAGGCCCGGGCAGATAATCTTTCACTCTTGGCCATAGCTGCTCATTTAGATTATGAGATTTGTCAGATGGATGTCAAGACAGCTTTCCTTAATGGAAATCTTGAAGAAAACCATCTTTATATAGCAACCAGAGGGATTTGTTAAGAAATGCCAAGAGCATAAGGTTTGCAAGCTTAAGAGGTTCATTTACAGGCTTAAGTAAGCATCCAGATCTTGGAACATCTGGTTCGATGATGTAATCCAATCATACAAATTTAATCAGTACCCAGATGAACAATGTGTGTACCGCAAACGTGATGGAAATGCGATAGTGTTTATTGTGCTTTACGTAGATGACATTCTACTTATTGGCAACAATAAGAAAGTGTTGTCAGATATAAAGGCATGGATGTCCAAGCAGTTTCATATGAAAGACTTAGGAGAAGCAGGACATATCCTTAGGATCAAGATAAGTCGAGATGCAGAAAACGTTCACTAACGCTCTCTTAGGCTTCATATATAGATACGATTCTGACTCGTTTTAACAAGCAGAACTCCAAGAAAAGTTTTCTACCTTTCAGGCACAGAGTGCATCTATCTAAAGAGATGTCTTCAAAGACTGTTGAGGAAATAAAAGCCATGAAGACAGTTCCTTATGCTTCTGCAGTAGGAAGTCTCATGTATGCAATGTTGTGTACGAGGCCTTATATTTGCTATGTTGTTGGCATTGTAAGCAGATATCAGAGTAACCCCAAAAAAACTCATTGGGAGGCGTATTCTCAAGTATTTGTGCAGAACGATATACCAAGTCTTGGTCTATCAGGCGCCTGAGCTTGTACCCCGTGGTTACACATATTCAGATTTCTAAGTTGACAAGGACAAGAGTAAATCTACCTCAGGGTATGTGTTTACTTTGGGAGGTGGAGCCACAGCTTGGTGGAGTGTCAAGCAGAAATGCGTGGCAGACTTTACCATGGAGGCTGAGTACGTTGCAGCATCAGAGGCAGCGAAAGAAGCAGTGTGGCTCAAGAACTTCCTAGTGGACTTAGACGTGATTCCTGGTTTGCAAAAGTCGATCACAGTGTACTGTGACAACAACGGTGCAGTAGCAAATTCGAAGGAACCACGATACAACAAAGTGGGTAAGCATATACAGTGCAAGTACCACCTGATATGAGATATCGTTATGAGAGAAGACATGGTCGTTGCGAATATAGCATCAGAAGATAACCTTGCAGATCCATTCACGAATATACTGACTTCAAAAGTCTTTGAAGCTCACATGGAGAGCATGGGGATTAGATACTTAGCTGAGTCTTGACTGTTTTTCTAGTTATTGTTGTAGTTGTAAGATTAATGTAGTTTTATACTTACAGCGCATGTTAAGTATTAATGGAAGATTGTTGGTTTTGAATACTAAAGTTTTTCTTGTATTAAACTATTTCCTAGTTTATATATATCGATTAAATATTTTAGTTAAATTGTTTTTATGTTCTACATATGTTGTCCATTTACATTATGAAATTAGATGATGAGGTGTCTAGTGTGACACAATAGATCTCATCATTGGTTAAAAGACATAATATATAAATGAGATTCATAACTAAGACAGTTTTGGATACACTGTTAGTTTAAGTTATTATGTGATTTTGAAATTGGTTTGTCTAAACTAATTGAATCAAATAGATATGCTCGGTGCATATTAAACTTGACCAATTATGGTGAATTGTCTTGTACTAATTTAATAGACTATTCAATCTTAGTATTCTATCTCTAAATCCCTAGACTTGAGCAGACATGATGATTAGACATAGTGTACTTTAATATTCCAAAGAGTGAGGTCACTTGAGGGCAATAGTCTAGGTGGGTTGGGTGCGTGTGTTTGATTGCTTGGTGTGCTGTTACTTGTCGAAATGAAACCATATACCCGTATGTCCGGGGTGATGGTGCTCCCGAGATTAGCTTGTTATGTTTATTGTACTAAACCCGACCGGTGGACTTATGTCCGGTATAGTAAAAAGGTCTAGTGGTACTAATATCGGATTATAAAAAGTTAATTAATTAATTTATCAGTAAATTAATAAATTAACGAGCACTATATCTTTGATGTGGGGAGATTAAAAAATAATTAATTTAGTTATTCCGGAAACAATTCTAGTGTAGGATGGTAGTGTCATAATTAATCCGTTAGTGGTACGATTAATTATATAATGGGTTAATTGATAAAGTAGAATTAATTATTTAATTAATTATTCCTAAGGGTTAATTAATAATTAACAAAGTAAAATTATTTAATTAATTAATTAAGTCTTAAAGTTCAATTGGAATTAGGAAATCCAAGACATTAGGAAATCTATTTAGATTTGGAATCTAATTAGATTTGGGTAATAATTGGATTTGGAAACTAATTAAGAATCTTAAATCAACTTAGGGTCTCTCTTGTAACTCTATAAATAGACAAGAGATTAGCAATTCCTAATACACAATTCATAGTTTCATAGTTCAAGAAACTTAGAGAGAGAAAGGTTAGAGAGAGAAATAAAATATTTCTCCCTTAGAGTCAGTTTCCTCCCTCAGAGCTCGGCGGCGGTCTTGTCACCTAGCGGCAGTCGGAGTTGACTTTTCCTGGCGGCGGCGGGCGGCTTTGGTGACCGGCAGCGGTGGTGCTAATCGGACCGCAGCGGCGACTTTGGTCGAATTCCGACGAGATTTTTCCAGTGAGTTTTGTGGTATTTTTCTGATCGTTGGTTCGTTACCCACACAACATACGAACTTGTCTTGAGTCATACAAGTGATCACCTAACACACTTCAAGAGGTAATTCTTAAACTTCCATTTTAATTAAGAATTTATTGTTGCGTGACAAATCGAATAAGTAGAAGTTAAGATCCTGCACAATGGTATTTCAAACAAGGGTTGGAATAGTAATTGTGCTAGAGTTTAGGCCTGGTCAAGTTTCGATTCTGGAATGCATAGCACGAAAGTAAATATTTTATCAAGCCCCGGCAAATAATCTCTCAGGTGTTATGAGACGTAGCGGGACTTTGTAGTAGGTGTTATGGACGTTATAGTATGTCTTTGTGAAAATTTAGCTTAAATTCACACGCCTGGATGTTGACATAGAAGTAGGTGTTATGGGAGGTAGTAGAAGGTGTTATGAGATGTGATAGGATGTCTCTGTGAAAAATTCAGCTTAAATTCACATGTCTGAATGTAAACGTAGCAGAATGTGTTGTGGGACGTAGCAGAAGGTGTTATGAGACGTAGCAGAATGTGTTATAAGACATGGTAGGATGTCTCTGTTAAAATTCAAGTTAAATTCACATGCTACGTCCAACATACAAAGCAACTACGTCTCAGCGAGGAAAAACAAAAAGAAAAGATATGCACGTCGGTGAAATTTAGTATATTTAGTAAGTGTATAGCTGTGATACGAAACTTATTATATATAATATTAGGTAGATGTATGCAGTACCAGTAGTCCATGAACTACTGTATAAAATGCGGTATTCATCGGTTGAGTAATAAACTTCAGTAATTGTATCGAACTTGAAAACCGAACAAAGAGTAGTGAAGAAAATTAATTGTTTTTGTTCTTGATCACTAACTACCAGGCTTAGGATCATTTATGACATTTTCCTGTGATACTCACTGCGACGAATTTTAATTACTTTGTATTTATATTATATTTGATGTTAATTTATATATATTACCAATATATAATTTTAGTAGATTATTTTTATTTTTTAATATTATTTTATTTTTTATATATTTTTTAACAATAAAAATCATATTTAATAATTTAATATACTTTAATCCAATAAAAAGTGAATTTATGTTAAAAAATATAAAAATATAAATGATTATATATTATATAAAAATTAATTAAAAATATATATACATACAAAATAATTAGAATTTATCATTAGGTGTGACAAAGTACCGTAAGCCTAGCTACACCCCTAGCAAATCGGTTCTGAAATCGTTGGTTTATCGATCCACCTCTGCAACTGTAAGTTTGTTCTAAAATAAATCTCATACAAAATCATCCAACTTCATCAATTGTGATTTTCCTATAATATTTATGCTTTTTAAAATCCTTTTCATCATCTATTTATTTATTTAATTTAATTTTTTGCTGCCTTGTTATTGCTCTTAAAGCACGAGAAAATTTTAGTTGGGTCTTTTTTTCTGGAAGATGGCTGCCTTGGATGTTTGTTCTCCCCCACTGAAAAACAAAACTTTTGTGATTTTCTGAAGTTTTGTACCAGTAATTCATATCTCTCTAGTAGCCAACCATAATAGCCAAGAGTTCTGAAATACTTTGTCAGCACTGTAGAATTGCGGACTCATTATCTTCACCCCTTCTGTTATGGATACAATTTTGAATGATTTGTCATCAGAGATTCAGGGCTACATTGGAATTCCCATGTCCTTCAGGTAGAAAGTATTTCGTTTTGGATAATGATTTTCTGTCTCATGGCGTTGGAAAACAATCAATTGAAGCTAGGGTTCCTAAAATGACACTTCAAACTTCTCATAATAAAGAGACGTCTCTAATAAGAGAGTGACATTTTTTAGGATATTTTTGTTCGCTTTTTTTTTTTCTTGAAGATATTTTGTTTTGGGAATGGGAGTTATTTCGTAGAGAAAGTTTTTATGGGGAAAAGGGAAAAATGCAAGAGGTGATCAATGAGGAATTATGGACGGAATTGGGATTGATGTGATGTAATTTGATGAGTGTTCGGATAGATTCTATTTCGTAGCAAAGAATTTAATTTTTCCTGAGAAAAACTTTGCACAGTAGTAATTTGGAAGTTGACAAATCGACTGAAACATCTTTATTGAATGATGTTGCTTCGTTGCATTCCTCTACTGTTGCGACAAATTGCACTTTCCAAGGTCTTTGCTTCATATGAATATATACAATGACTAATTTTTATACTTTTTTGCTTGATGACAGGTGGGTTACGATGGATTGCAAAGATAATCAAACTCCCCAGGGTTAGTGAATGATGTGTATAGCTTCTTATCATTGTATCAGAATTGATGAAGCAATTTATTCATCCTTTCTGTATGTATGTGTTTGTGTTTGCTCACGCTAATGCATTGCAATTGTGATTTGCAGGGGAAACTACAAGGATATTGGTTGAATTTTTGGAGGTTGCCATAACATCTGTAATTTTCCTCAAAGGAGTTTATCCAAATGGTAAGACAGTTTAATGGGTTTCATGTACACAATAGACCTTGTTTTATGATTATCATTTGCTGGGTTTGTGCTCTATAATTTCTGTGGGGTAGTAATACAAATGACTTTGCGAAAGGGGCGTTTGAGAGGCGGCGGTACATGAATGTTGTAGTCCATAAAGCGAAGCATCCTCAACTCAGGGACTATATACAGTCTTCTGTTAATGGACTTCTCCACTTTATACAAAAGGTGTTTTTTGGATCTTGAGTTTGATTTTTATTTTTTTTTCTAAAAAGATTAACCTGTTTGGCAACATATTCTACTTATGACACACATAAACATTTTCTTAAGAGTTGAGTTTGTAGAAAAGAGAGTAGTTTCTTTAATCAATAATGTAGCTATGGATTGAACTTGGTATCATTGGTGTATGGTGCTGCAGGGATTGGTGGAGAGGTTGGTGGTTAGTTTCTTTGATAATCAGAATGTCCCTATTGAGAGATTTGTCTTTAAGGTCAATTTGAACCTTTCTTATGGTTCAAAGGTGGAAGAAACTGATGTGGAGTTTGCACTAAGATCTTTCTTGATCAAGCTTCCTGTGTTAGAACCTCTCACTAAGATTCTACCTAAAGGTAAGAGTGATTTTGTTTCTGTGGAAATCTGAGAATATCATTGGATACCATGATTGGTTATTCCTTGTCTCGCTAAAAACTTGTTTATCTGATTATGAAAAGAAAGCTTAGACTAATACCTAAACTCAGTGTGGCAGTTTTTAGTTAGGAGCATGGGTAGCAACAAAATATAAGAGTTTAGAATCTACGTGATGCTTGCTCACTATCGTATATGATCTTAATTCTGGGACAGTGGTGCTATCAGTGCGTGTAATAAAATTATTTGGTCATGCATATTGGGCTTTAATGGCTGACTCATCCCAGGACCCTGCACGTGCAAGAAGTTCTATACATCAACTGCTCTTTTTCTTTTTTTTTATCTCCACCAGATGTTAGGAATGGTGTCATTTGCTTCCAGTTGATGTATGGCAGATAATTGAGCTTGTGGTTTATTTCTACTTTTTCTTTTCTATAGGTTGCAGGTGGGAGATAACTTCATATTTCCGTGCTCTACCTGAAGTTGGTACAAGCAAAGATGCTGAGATGTGGATACCTACAGAGACAAGGCAATGGCAGCAGCCACCATTGATAACCCCAATTAAGTCAATGAACAGTGAACCTCTTGGTGTTCAACTATATCTTGAGCATCCAAGTTCATCTGAAACCAAGGTGTGAGCAGAAAGGAATCCAATGAGCCAAGAATGAGTATTTCTTTTGAAATTGGTACGTGTCTCTTGAGTATCGGGAGGCTTCAATGTTGTTATAGTATCAGTAAAGATCAAAAAAAATTTTCTGCTTAATTTTATTTAATCTTTGTTGGAAATTAGGAGGAGAATCTTGGTGCAGCAGTAAGAGCTGATGCCAGGTGACTTGAGGTCATGGGTTCGAGCAGCGAAAACGAAAGCTCTCTCTCCTCCCTCCCCTATCTGAATTGGAATTGAGCTTAGTGTGTGTTGTAGTTGCTAGAGGTTAGTGTTTTGCGGCACTTTAACTACCTTGGCGATCTGATAAGAAAATTAAAAAAAAAAACAAAAAAAGAACAGGGGGAAGAAGAGAGTTGAACATACTCAATAAGCAGGTGCAGATAAATATCAATTACAGAATAGAGTAGCCTTATAGAAAGCTGTTTTAACAATTTATTTCTCATATCATCCTTCATTAGATCCATGGTTTCTTGATCTTGGACTCTTAAGGTTCAGAAAGAAATGAAATTTACTAGTATTTTGCATGCAGTTTGCTTGTGTTGGTCAGCAGCCTGTCAGCAAGCTACTGAGAATTACAAGAATACAATGCAAAGAAACTGTTTCCTGAAATGTATTTCTGTCATCATATCATTCATTGAAGCCATGATATTCTGTATGGGACTTGAAGAGAGCAGGGAAGAAGTGAAAATTTGGCAATCCATTGCAGCTTACTTATACAGGTGAAATAACTGTTAATAAGCTTTTGATAGTTGGGATTTTGGGGGGAGCCCTTCCTCCTTCCATATCTTGCAAAAGTTTCAAATTTAGATGCCAAGTATCTTTAGTAACTTTTGTCATCAATGATGGTAGCAACGTAGTCAGACTCGTTCATTGGTGATTTACGATAATGTGTTAGTGAAGTTTATGATAATTTAAGTGTAAAAAAAAAAATTATTATTAGACTAAATGTGTTGTAGATAGTAACAGTCACAAAAGGTACGTCAATAACTTCAATAAAAAAATCCTCAATCAAGTCTCACTATAACTAACAGTCATGAAGCTAGATTATCATTGTTGTTGAGAAATACCTTGAGAAATGCAATGGAAGGCTTGGCTTTGAAGAATATATATGAAGATCAGCAATTTATTTGCTAGAAAATTCAGCAGCCAGTTATATTATTTTTACATAACATTATTTTCATTCTGGTTTTTGGCAGATGGCCTCCCTTTAATTTTGCAAAAATGGAACTTCCTTCCTAACACAAAGGAGCGGTATGATACGCGGTTTTAATTCTGCCATTAAATAATAAATTATAGTGCACTGATAATATATTCAATTAAATTTATAAAATGCATTCAATTTTATGGTTTTTACATATAATTTTTTTAACATATTCTTTTATTTTATTTTCTTTTTTTTTCATTCAGAATTTTTTCATTATGATTTTATCTATTTTCAAATTAAAAAATTAAAATATATATGAATTAAATAAATAAATAGCATAATAATCAAAAAAATTAAATATTTGAAAAAATCAACTAAAATATTAAAATGTGTTTATTTTTTTTTACGTACAATCATGAGGTTCAAATTCTCGACCTTACGGTTATAAACTCTTACACTTACTACCTTGTACCAGTGGTACATGTACCTACTGCTATATATAGTAACTTTTTGATGTTAGTTGTAAAATTTCTATTTATAGTATTAATTAACAGATGCGCATCTTTTTTCCTTTTTTTTTCCCTTCTTTTCCACCCGCAACATATATAAACGTGGGTTTTGCATTTTTTTTTTTTTGAAAAAACTAGCCAGACTGAGAGAAACCCAGTTAAATTCTCTTTGTGCTGCTGCTGAATATATTCTGCAAACATTCAAATCGTTGTTTTGGTTTTGGATCAACGTGTTAATAAAGGTATCACAACGAAAAATAATCATGATCATCGATTTTTTTTTCTGCGATTGATGTTTCTATTGAATTTGGTTGTTTAATTGTCATTCTGAAAGTTTTTTTTGCGAATTCTGAAAGAGATATTATTACATGTTAGCTTTCGATCGGTTGAAAATCATTTTTACAGTCGTTCTACATTTATGCATGTGAATTTAAGTTGATTTTTTCACATAACATCTTCCACCACGTTCCCTAACACTGCCGCAACGTCTCCATACATCCAAAAACAACTGCCGCAACATCTACATCCATGCATGTGAAATTAAGCTGAAATTTTCATATAACACCTTCCACAACGTCTCATGACACTGCCCCAACGTCCCCGTATGTCCAAAAATAACTACTGCAACATCTACATCCAGCCATGTGAATTTAAACTGAATTTTTTACATAACACCTTCCACCACGTCTCCTAACACTGCCGCAACATTCTCCTACGTCAAAAAAAAAAAAAAAAATATGCCGCAATGTCTACATCTAGCCATGTGAATTTAAGCTGAATTTTTCACATAACACCTTCCACCACATATCCTAACACTGCCACAATGTCTCCGTATGTCTAGAAATAACTGTCGCAACGTCTACATCCAGGCATGTGAATTTAAGCTGATATCAGTTAAGTACCTATTAGTAGGGAAAAAAAGGAAAAAAAAATGTCAGGAACGAGTCTTGAACCTTGGTCATATTTGCCTTGTGTCTCCCCAAAAAAATCAATTGTCATTAATCCACTTAAAGTTAGTTGACACAGAATCAAACTTTTTTGTACATGTCATTTAAAAGATAACTATTTTCAATATTGAATTTCCCATCTCCCAATACATAGGTCAGTAAACCCCCGGAGGAACAAGGTTTTCATGTAGGCAAATCGCAATAAACTATTTTTTTTATACATGCAAATGTTTTGTCAAAAGTTCGAAAAACCCTTGAAATTATTAAAAATCTTCCGTATCTTTTAAAATATGGTGTTTTTTTGGAGTTTCGAGCAGGCTTGCGGCTTGATAGATCTCGAAAATTTATATGAAATAAAAAAAAATGTCTAAAACGGATCTCCGAGCGCAAAGTTATGACCCTTTGAAGTTTTTGTTCAAAACAACACGTTTTCCAAAGTCGAACCCATATCCAAATGCCCTTTTTCCATGTCCATTACGTAGATCTCGTCGAGATCCATCAAATCAACTACTCGCGCGGCCAAATCGGACAATCGAGTGCCAAGTTATGGCCTCCCGAACCATCCCTACAATATAACTTCATAGATGACAGCAATTCTCCTTATCAGAACACTACCACCACGTCCAAAAATGTCTACATCCAAGCATGTGAATTTAAACTAATTTTTTCACAAAGACAGCCCACCACGTCTCAGAACACTACCACTACGTCCAAAAAATCTACATCCAGACATGTAAATTTAACCTAATTTTTTCATTAAGACAACTACCACCACGTCCAAAAAATTAGCTACCACCACGTTAAAAAACGTCTACATCCAGGCATTTGAAATTAAGCTGAATTTTTCATATAACACCTTCCACCACGTCTCCAAACACTACTGCAATGTCCCCGTATGTCCAAAAACAACTATCGCAACGTCTACATCCAGCCATGTGAATTTAAGCTGAATTTTTCACATAACACCTTCCACCACGTCTCGTAACACTGTCACAATGTCCCCATACGTCCAGAAACAAATGCCGCAACGTCTACATCCAGGCATGAGAATTTAAGCTGAATTTTTCACATAACACCTTCCACCACGTCTCCTAACACTACCGCAACGTCCCCATACGTCCAGAAACAACTGCCACAACTCTACATCCAAACATGTCACTATAACAAAAAAGAGTTTCTAAAACACTTGAAAATGTTATAATAGACAAAATTTCATCACATTTTATCTATGGCAACACGAACCTTTTTGCGTGGTCTAAGTAGGTGTGGTCAAAGGGGTATTGGATAACATGGCACTTTTTAATGTGAATATACATATGAAAAATATGGAGTTATAATATATATGAAAACACAAGTATTTGCCATGATAAATCATCTATTAGACACAATTGTTGGCTATATAGTGTTATATATGTTAATATTTAATACATAATAAAGTGTTTGGATATAAAACCTATAATGACAATTTTAATGTTCATACAAATACCATAATATCATAAAATTATTGTTATTATATTATATAATCGAAAATATAAAAATATTTTTAAATCGATAGTATATAACATCATTTGTAAGTAAATATGCAAATAATCTTAGGCTATTGAAATTCTGGCCTATAGGCATCCAAACTCAATCCTTCTTTTTTAATACTACAGTTAACACCGAATTATTCTCTTCATTTCCGATGTGGGACAGCACCAGACGACTTTAAACCACACTTAATAATGTAGTTATATATGTATTACAATTACACTATACATAGTAATCTATTAATACCATAAGTTAATAAATTAACAAATAAAATAACGCTTGATTGTGTTTCTATACTTATAAAATTTTAATTACACTTGTTAGTGTTTTGATTGAAATTTTATTATAACCCTTATTTCTAGTGTCATGGTAGAATTTTATTGGGTGACACATTAAAATAGTTATAACAACACTACTCTTATAGTGTTTTAGTAGATATAAATAAGATAATATTTGATGTGATTGTAGATATTAATAGATACATTTATAGTTTAGTGTTATGAAAGATGTGTGGTGAAAGCCCAAAATTCTAGTAGTGTGTGAATTTTACCTGAATTTTTCACATAACACCTTCCACCATGTCTCCAAACACTGCCGCAACGTCCCATACACCCAGAAACAACTACCGCAACATCTAACAGCGGGGAAGAAGCAACGGGGAGGAATCAGAAGTAACCCATCTCACACGAAAGTTTCAATATCTCACAAAAAAAACATTTATATATTATATTTCAGAGTAATATAGCATTATTTGAAGAAGAAAACATAAATATAACATCATTAATGAAAGATTATCTGTCCGGGTCTAGCCAGAAAGTCACTTTCGTGCTATGCATTCCAGAATCAAAATCTCTGGCCAGGCCTAGACGCTAGCACAATCGCTATTCTAACCCTTTTGAAATAACATTGCGCAGGATCTGGGTTTGCACTCATTCGATTTATCATGTAACAAAAATTCTTAATTAAAACGGAAACATAAGAATTATCTATTGAAGCGTATACTCTGGTGATTCTCTTGTATGCCTTAAGACTTTGCTTGTATGCTATGCGGGCAGCAATCTAACAAGCAATTTGATCAGCAAATCACCACAATCCACCTACCAGAAAAATTCTAGCACCGCTACACCTGACGCGTACAATCTGAAAGGATTGCCACATAGGATCTGGGTTTGCACTTGCTCGATTTACCACACAACAAAAATTTCTAATTAAATCAGAACCTTAGAAAAGTACCTTTGACGCGTGCACCTGGAGATTCTCTTGTATGCCTCAAGACTATGACTTCACGTTGTGTGGGCAACGAACTAGAAGTCAATTGATAAGCTACTCACCACAATCCACCTGCTAGAAAAATCCAGCACCTCCGCACCTAGCACGTACTGCAAACGCACTGCCCGGAGAGAGAGAAAGCAACACACGGGGCTAGCAAAATAAGGCCAAAAATTTCGGCCAAATAAACCAAGAAGCCAGCCGCCAATTGCTAAGAAAATTCGACTTGAGAGAGAAAGTTTTCTCTCTCTAGAAATCTTGTGGATTAATTGTTATATCTTGAATAGTTAATCCCTTGTCTATTTAAAGAGTTACAAGAGAGACCCCAAGTTGGTTTAGGATTGGTCTTCCTAATGGGTTTTGGTAATGAATTAGTTTCCAAATCCAATTAGGTAACCAATCTGATAGGATAAACCAAATCCTACTATATTCCTAATCTCTAGGATTTCCTAATTCCAATTGAAACTTAAGACTTAATTAATTAATTAAATAATTCCACTTTGTTAATTACTTAATTAACCCTTAGGAATTAATTAAATAATTCCACTTTGTTAATTACTGAATTAACCCTTAGGAATAATTAACCAATTAATTAATTAAATCTACCTATTCAATTAACCCATTACAAAATTAATCGTACCACTAACGGATTAATTTTGGCACTACCATCCTACACCAGAATTGCTTTCGGAACAATTTAATTAAATTATATTCATTAATCTCCCCACATCAAAGATATAGTGCTCGTTAATTGTAAATTAATTTACTGATAAATTAATTAATTAACTTCTTTAATTTCGAGACTAGTACCACTCGACCTTTTTACTATAACGGACATAAGTCCACCGGCCGGGTTTAGTATAATAAACATTTCGAGCTCATCTCGGGAGCACCATCATCCCGGACGCACCGGTACATGGTTTCCTTTCGATAAGCAGCAGCACACCAAGTAACTAAATACGCGTACCCAACCTACCGAGACTATCGGCCACATTTGACCTCACCCATTGGCAGATCAAAGTACACTATGTCTAATCCTCATGCCCACTCGAATCTAGGGATTTAGAGATAGAATACAATGATCGATTTGTCTATTAAATCAGTACAAGACAAATCATTCCTAAAGGTTAAGTTCAATATGCCTCGGGCATATCTATATGATTCAATTAGTTTAGACAAACTAATTATCCGAATCACATAATATCCTAAACTGACAGTTTGTCCAAAACTGTCTCGGTTACAAACCTCATTTGTATATTATGTCTTTCAACCAATGATGAGATCTACTGTGTCACACCAGACACCTCATCATATACTTACATAATATAAATGGACAATTAATGCACAACAAGATATGACTGAAACACGAATTGATATATTAATCTGGGAAACTGTACAATACAAGCATAGCTTATGTATTCTATTCCAACACAATCCACGCACCGCCCTGAGAGAGAGAAAGCTATACGTTGCCGCCAAAATATTGAAGAAAATTTCGGCAGCCTTAAGCTTAAGAAAACCGAATTTAGTGAGAGATATTTTCTCTCTCTAAGATTTTCTCTCTCTAAGTTTTCTTGTCTTGAAAACTTATGAATTGTATATTCTGGAATAGTTAATCCCTTGCCTATATATAGAGTTACAAGAAAGACCCCAAGTTGGTTTAGGATTGGTTTTCCTAATGGGTTTAGGTAATTAACAAATCCAATTCGATAACCAATCTGATAGGATAAACCAAATCCTACTAGATTCCTAATCTCTAGGATTTTCTAATTCTAATTGAAACTTAAGACTTAATTAATTAATTAAATAATTTTACTTTGTAAATTACTAAATTAACCCTTAGAAATAATTAATCAATTAATTAATTCTACCTATTCAATTAACCCATTACAAAATTAATCGTACCATTAACGGATTAATTTTGGCACTACCATCCTACAGCAGAATTGCTTCCGGAACAACTTAATTAATTTATATTCATAATCTCCCCACATTAAAGATATAGTGCTCGTTAATTTATTAATTTACTGATAAATTAAGTAATTAACTTCTTTAATTATGAGACTAGTACCACTCGACCTTTTTACTATACCGGACATAAGTCCTCCAGCCGGGTTTAGTATAATAAAAATTACGAGCTCATCTTGGGAGCACCATCACCCTGGACGCACCGGTACATGGTTTCCTTTCGACAAGCAGCAGCACACCAAGCAACTAAACATGCGCACCCAACCTACCGAGACTATTGGCCATAATTGACCTCATCCATTGGCAGATCAAAGTACACTATGTCTAATCCTCATGCTGCTCACGTCTAGGGATTAAGAGATAGAATACCAAGAAAGATTTGTCTATTAAATCAGTACAAGACAAATCATTCCTAATGGTCAAGTTCAATACGCCCCGGGCATATCTATATAATTCAATTAGTTCAGAAAAACCAATTATCCGAATCACATAATAACCTAAACTGACAATTTGTCCAAAGCTATCTCAGTTACGAACCTCATTTATATATTATGTCTTTTAACCAATGATGAGATCTACTGTGTCACGCAAGACACCTCTTTATCTAACTACATAATACAAATAGACTAATAATGCCCAACCAAATTTAACCAAAACTTTAATCGATATATTAACTGGGAAAAAGTACAATACAAGCACAACTTATGTATTCAACTTCAAAAATCTCCCACTAATACTTAAGCTGTGCTTTAAGTATACATCTACATACAACTCCTATACAATCTGCTACTATATATCTAGAGAAACTATCATGGCTCTCATAAGTATCTAATCCCAATGCCCTCCACGTGAGCCTCAAAGACTTTTGAAGTCAATGTCTTCGTGAACGGATCTGCAAGGTTATCCTCTGATGCTATTTTAGCCACGACCACGTCTTCCCTCTTTATGATATCTCGTATCAGGTGGTACTTGTACTGTATATGTTTACTCGCCTTGTGGGCTCGTGGTTCCTTCGAGTTTGCTACTGCACCGTTGTATCACAATACACCGTGATAGACTTCTGCAAACCAGGAATCACATCTAAATCCACTCGATAGTTTTTGAGCCATACTGCTTCTTTCACTGCCTCTGATGCGGCAACGTATTCAACCTCCACGGTAGAGTCCGACATGCATTTCTGCTTGACACTCCACCAAACTATGGCTCCACCTCCCAAAGTAAACACATACCCTGAGGTAGACTTACTCTTGTCCCTGTCACATTGGAAATCTGAATCTTTGTAACCTCGGGGTACCAGCTTAGTGAAAGATTATCTGCCCGGGCCTAGCCAGAAACTCACTTTCGTGCTATGCATTCCAGAATCAAAATCTCTGGACAGGCCTAGAGGCTAGCACAATTGCTATTCCAACCCTTTTGAAATAACATTACGCAGGATTTGGGGTTGCACTTATTCGATTTACCACGCAACAAAAATTTCTAATTAAAGCGGAAGAATAAGAATTGCCTATTGAAGCGTATACCCAGGTGGTTCTCTTGTATGCCTAAAGACTTTGATTGCACATTGTGTGGGCAACAATCTAGCAACCAATTGATCAGCTAATCACCATAATCCAACTGCCAGGAAAAAGTCCAGCACTGCTGCACCTGGCGCGTACAATCCACGCACCGCTAGGAGAGAGAGAAATCCACACACAAGCTTGAAGAAATTTGGTAGGATCTGGGTTTACACTTGCTCGATTTACCACGCAACAAAATTTTTTATTAAAGCGGAATCTTAGAAAAGTACCTTTGAAGCGTGACTTGGTGATTCTCTTGTATGCCTCAAGACTATAACTTCATGTTGTGTGGGCAACGAACTAGAGCTATCACCACAACTCCACCTGCCAGAAAAATCCAGCACCTCCGCACCTAGCACGTACTACAAACGCACTGCCCGGAGAGAGAGAAAGCAACACGCGGGGATAGCAAAATAAGGCCAAAATTTCGGCCAAATAAATCAAGAGGCCAGCCGCAAATTGCTAAGAAAATTTGACTTGGAGTGAGAAAGTTTTCTCTTTCTAGAATTTTCTCTCTCTAGAAATCTTGTGGATTAATTGTGTTTTCTGAATGGCTGATCCCTTGTCTATTTATAGAGTTACAAGAGAAACTCCAAGTTGGTTTAGGATTGGTCTTCCTAATGGGTTTAGGTAAGGAATTAGTTTCCAAATCCAATTAGGCAACCAATCTGATAGGATAACCAAATCCTACTGGATTCCTAATCTCTAGGATTTCCTAATTCCAATTTAAACTTAAGCCTTAATTAATTAATTAAATAATTCCACTTTGTTAAGTACTTAATTAACCTTTAGGAATTAATTAAATAATTCCACTTTGTTAATTACTGAATTAACCCTTAGGAATAATTAACCAATTAATTAATTAAATCTACCTATTCAATTAACCCATTACAAAATTAATCGTACCACTAACAGATTAATTTTGGCACTACCATCCTACACCAGAATTGCTTCTGGAACAACTTAATTAAATTATATTCATTAATCTCCCCACATCAAAGATATAGTGCTCGTTAATTGTAAATTAATTTACTGATAAATTAATTAATTAACTTCTTTAATTTCGAGATTAGTACCACTCGACCTTTTTACTATACCGGACATAAGTCCACCGGCCGGGTTTAGTATAATAAACATTTCGAGTTCATCTCGGGAGCACCATCGCCCCGGACGCACCGGTACATGATTTCCTTTCGACAAGCAGCAGCACACCAAGTAACTAAACACGCGCACCCAACCCACCGAGACTATTGACCACATTTGACCTCACCCATTGGCAGATCAAAGTACACTATGTCTAATCCTCATGCCCACTCGAGTCTAGGGATTTAGAGATAGAATAACCTAAACCGACAGTTTGTCCAAAACTGTCTCTGTTATGAACCTCGTTTATATATTATATCTTTTCACCAATGATGAGATCTATTGTGTCACACAAAATACCTCATCATCTAACTATATAATATAAGTGGATGAATAATGCACAACAAAATATAACCAAAACATTAATCGATATATTAACTGGGAAAACGTACAATACATGCATAGCTTATGTATTCAACTCCAACAATTAATACATTACGCAACATCAAATTGCGACAATAAGGTTTCGTAAATCCATTAAATGCAGTTCATACTTTATGATGTGGTGATTTTTTAAGAAAAATAAGTGATTTTTGAATAAGAATAAGTGATTTTTGAAGAGGAAGAAGGGATTTTTGAAGAAGAAAAAGTGATTTTTCTGTTGTATTTGGTGTTGTACGTCGAAAAATACAATCGTTGATCTCCATTGAATCTGTGTTTGGATGAAGATTTGATTGAATGCGATTTTGAATGGAGTGTGGCGAAGAAGAAGAAGTGATTTTTGAAGAACAATAAGTATTTTTTAAGAGGAAGAAGGGATTTTTAAAGAAGAAAAAGTAATTTTTCTATTGTATTTGGTGTTGTACGTCGAAAATTACAATCGTCGATCTCCATTGAATCTGTGTTTGGATGAAGATTTGATTGAATGCGATTTTGAATGGAGTGTGGCGAAGAAGAAGAAGAAGTGATTTTTGAAGAAGAATAAGAAGTGATTTTTGAAGAAGAAGAAAGTAGATTTTTGAAAAAAAAAAAAAGAAGAAGAAGAGAGTGTGGGTCTTACTCTCTTATAGTGAGAGTGGTGAATTATTACTAGGTACATGTACAGTAAGTACATAATATAATTTGTTCTTACCACCTCCTCAAACCCTCCTGTCCCATATAAGAATATGTTACTTATAACAAGAGAATACATCACCTTTTAAAATAATATTTTATTATTTTCTCATAGTAAAAATATTTTTAAAATTTTATAAAAAAAGTAGAAAAATCTTAGTTACACTTTTAAAAAGTATAAACATTTAAAAATATTTGAAAAATCATATAAAATTTTAGAATACATCACTTAAAATATAGGAATACTTCATTTAAAATATAAGAATACATTATCTATTACCTTCCAAAATAAGATTCCATAACATATATAATTAAAATTTAAGTAAATTTAATAATTTCACATATTTAAATAATGTAAATAGTTTTACTCATCCATTACACACATTTTAAATTAATGACTAAACTCCTAAAATGGTCCATTACATATAGCGAAAATATCATTTTGGTCCAAAAAAAAAAAAAAAAACTACTTTTTTAGTCTATTACATCATGTTTTTTAAAAATTTTGGTTTAAAACCCACTTTTGCCTGTCTTGACTAGGGATATTTTTGTCTTAATGAAAAATTCTTTTCTTTTAACCGACTGAAATTGATAAAATATTCAAAAAAAGAAAAAGATTAAAATATTATTTTTTATAGACTAAACGTAATACCCTAAAGTTTTAAGAAATTTCCAATCGACCCCCTTCTTTTCTTCTTCTTCTTTTCTTTTCTTTCTTCTTCTTCTTCTTCTTCTTCTGTTTTCTTCCTCTCTTCACGATAGCCACCCCACCCCACCATACGTCCATTTTTTAAATGCTCTCTCCTTTCAGCTTTTCCCTTCCCCTGCTCTCTTCCCTCTCCTCTCTCTCGCCTCTGCCCGCCGCCCCGCACCGCCCCCAGAGTCAGAAAATGTAGCTGTTCATTAAAAAATCATTATTATTTTTTTTCTCTCTTCTCTTCCACTCTTCCTTCCCCAAACAGCACTACCATTGGCCTTGTCCTCCTCACCGTGCCGATCGGCCACCCGTCCACCGTTGCAGCTGTCGTCAAGTTTATTCTCCCTCCCTCACATTTTTGGCTCGCCATTCCTACCCGATCCTCCACACCTTGAGCTCCAAAACCCATAAATTTTCCTCTTTCCTTGCACTTTCTCTCTCCTCGTAGATTCTTCTCCACCATTCGCCGCAGCTCGCCTCTGACCATTTGGTGCCGCCATCGTCCTGAGGGACTCCCTTACTTTGGATCTTTAAAGCCCAGACCTCGTCTTCCTCTTTTTCATGAAGTTTCCTCTCTCCCCGACCTCACTTTCCTCCACCCCCAGTCGCACGCTGCTTCGCCTGTCGTCTTTCTCATCGGATTGCGCTGCCACCACCACAGACAAGCTTCCACACTTCAGATCTCTAAATGCTTATCCTTCGTGTTGTCAGCCTATTTTCCGTCCCCTGAGTCTCGATTAGAAGAGTAACTTCCGTATCATAAACATCCCGGTCGTTGGGTTTAATCAACGGAAATCAGTGAATGAGCATGGACTGTGAGTGCAATTGGGGGCAGCGGTGAGGGCGAATTGGGGGTCCTTCCTCTGTTCAAATGAGTGCGTCAGTGTGAAGATGGAGATGGTGGAGGTGGCAAAGAATATTCAAGACAGAGAGAGGGGGGAGGGTAAAGTGATTTCCTTAAAATTTAGGCGATGAGGGGAATATTTTTGTGGTATCGCGCGATTGAGAGGGAGATCGAACGGCCGGTTTCGTTGGCGGCAAGGGTTGGTCCGGCAAGGTGGGGTGGCTGTCGGGGAGAGAGGAAGAAAAAGGAAGAAGAAGAAAGAAAAGACAAAGAAAAAAAAGGAAAAGAAGAAAGGAAGGGGGTCGATTGTGAATCTATTAAAACTTTAGGGTATTAGATTTAGTCTATAAAAAATTATATTTTAATTCTTTTCTTTTTTTGAATATTTTATTAATTTTAGTCGGTTAAAAGAAAAGAATTTTTCATTAAGACAAAAAAACTCCTGGTCAATACATGCAAAAGTGGGTTTTAGACCAAAATTTTTAAAAAAACATAATGTAGTGTACTAAAAAAGTAGTTTTTTTTTTTTTTTACCAAAATGATATTTTCGCTATATGTAATGTACCATTTTAGGTGTTAAGTCTAAATTAATTAAATAATTTTCAAATTTAATTAAAATTCATTTAAGTTATATAAAATATAAAAGTTTTTTTACTTTTATGAAATAAATAGTATAGATTTCTATGTCCGCCTTTGTTTGGCCCGTTTAAAGGCTGTTAAGATTGACAAAATATATCTTGCAACTAGAAGTAATACTATTTGATGACTTGACCTAATAGAAATAACACATTTAATGCATTTGCTTTTTAAATTTGTCTCATTTTTTCCTATAACTAATGTTCTCTTACTATTTATGTTAAAATAATACTAACTCGCATTGTTGTTTAGTTGTACTATATAAGTATTGGATTATAACACCAATAAATTTTACCAAGTGAATATCAATTTCCTAAAATCAAATTAAACTTTTGGATGAATAAACGTTGGAAACCGTACAAGTGGAAACATACAATCATTGATTTCAGAGATTCCCGTGGAAAATTATACATCAATCAAGAAAAGGAATAACTCCCATTGCTTGTTTTACTCTATCAGATTGAAGGCATTAGTTAAGGCCAGTAGGCAGAAGCCATTGCCAATAACCCTTATCCAGAAGAAGCTTTCTCTAACAGAATAAACATATTCCTCCCTTTCAGAAAAATCTATTAATACCTTATTCTAAAGAAGAAATATAACATTATCAAACAATCAATTGAAAGATATGGGAGTAGCTAAGTGGGCAAAATTGATGGGTGAACTGATTCAATCCAAACTATTTGGATTGGTTTGGGTAGGTTTTTTTGGAGAAATTTTGTTTTAAATTCATCATATCAGTCGGATTATTATTTTTTTTAATTGATCTAAATTGATGGAAAATTTTTTTCTTTGGGCTTTTAAAAATAATATTTTTTGGATATTTTTTTAAAAATTTATACTATTCTATATTTTTAAACTAAAAAAAATATCACATCCAACATAAAAATAATAGTCACATTTTTTATATTTATTTTAGTTCAATAAATAAAACTATTATTTTGGTAGAAAAAAGGACAAAAGTTGCAAATGGATTGGTTAGATCGATGGGTGGACCTATCCCAACCCGAACCAATGTAAATTTTTCTTAATTTGAACCGATAAAAATGGTTTAAATTAACATATCGATTTGAATTCGTAGTAGAAGTCTGACCCAACCCGAACAAATATAAATTTTTCTTAATTTGAACCGATGAAAATGATTTGGATCAACATATTGATTAAATCCGTTAATCTATTCTGACGTGTAGTAGAATCTAACAATATGGCTGTACTAATCACACATGAGCCAAGGTTAAGATCAACAAAAACAAAACTAAGATGCATATGAAAGGAATGCACAGCAAGGCCATCGTTCTCATCTTTGAGAAGCTCAAAGGAATAATGGACGAGCCACAAGTAAAACACAAGAAATTAACATGCTTACATGAAAAATCAAACAACACAGACAATGGAGCGATGTTCGCTAACAAGTTGCCATGGTCATTCACCACGGAATCATTATTGGGCAAGAGGGTGCAAGAGTACCCTCATGTCTAGTGATTCTCTCATAAGAGCAGCAGCAGCAGAGTAAACTCTAAAATTAGCATTCTCATCTCAGAATTTATGATTTCGCCACAGTCATTGACATACTCAAGCTCCGAACTCGTAGTTATCAACCTTGAGCTCGTAATACTCAACCAGGAGTGTAAATTCAACAATACCATCTTGAGTGGTTGCATTTGCCCAATAAGTGGAGGCGACCGCACTTCCTCTCGCCAGCCGGAAAATGCCCGAACCACCGACTATCGCCAACTCTCTGAATTTCTTTTCTAAAGGGTTACGCCCTTGAACGCTGAGAGTACTGCCTTTGTACTTTCCCGATGTAAATACGAAGTTGAAGGTGAAAAGCAGACCGATGTCCTCCTTCGATGTCAGAGCATAAATCCCTTGACCATAACCGATCCTCTTGGAATCTGGTGATGGTCCTACTGTTAAAGGATCATCAAAGATCCTCACTAAGCCGAAAAACGTCTGTGATTTGGAGGTGAGCTTGGACCGGGCTACTTCCACGGCGGTCGGATTTTTTCCGGAGACGACGTCCTGGAAGTAGAAGTGAAGCTTCACAAACTTCTGTTTTGCGTCTGGAATATTTTTGTACCATTTCTCAACCTCTTGGGGACTTTCTTCATCCCCAAGGCGGTGTGCCAGCAGTGGTTCCATGGCCAGTACAGTTGCCAGGAACACTACCACCAATCTCATCATCATCCTTCCCCGCTCTCTTTTTACACTAAACAAACTTTTCTTCAATATTATTTTCGAAGAAATGTGCAGGGAAAGGAGGGGAGGGATCAGAGCATTTATAGATGAATTCAATTGGCATGCATCGTGGGGGTATTATTCACTGAATCTTTTTTTCATTCAATAAAATTTTTCTCAAATTTTGGTAAGTTACATTAGGCTCACTAATTGTTTTTGGATTGTGGGAATGAGAATTATGCTAACAAATAACTAAATTTTCGTGGGTTAAGAGATATCTTTAATATTAATAATCAGATTATTTTTCTCTTTAGTTTACTAACAGAAAAGAATAATAATGGGAATTATTAGTTCGATTGCTCTATTTTCATTCTGGCACCAAACACATATGTTATAATTTTGAATGACTTTTTAATCTTTTACATTTTAAAACTGTACTATTTAATTTCATAATATCTAATTTATTTGAAATATTTCAATTTTATTTATGTGAAACAGTTTCAATTTCACTTATATGTAATCTGATTTAAATTTTGAAAATTTTAATAGTCAAAATAAATGGGGTTGACCAAATTTAAACGTGGAGTCCCATCTCCTTCTCTCGACACCTTTATTTAGCCATTTCTCCTGAGTATTTACGCGGACCAAGTCAACTAGTCTTTTTTTAAAATTTTTTATTTTAAATTAAGACATATATTAATTTAGTAGAAGATGTCCAATAACGATGTAAAAAAAAAAACACAACTCACAATTATAACCATTATTATTGTTGTGTTTACTATGAATAAACTTATATAGATTTACCCTATTAAACGGTGGATACACCACGTATCGAAATTTCAATCTGAACAATGATACATCGCTAATTTTCTAATAAAAATTTTAAACCATAAATCTAATATTTAGATCTATGATGACTGAATTTTCTTGGACCAAACTAACAAACATCATCAACGACGCCGCTACCACGCCGACGAACTTTATCAATGAAACTGTCGCCATAACAATGAACACCGTCAATGAAATCGCAACCAGACTCTACCAGTAGATCTGAATCTACTGAAAGAACAATAAAATAAAGATTGGAATTAATCCCTTTATTAGATACTAAAAACAAGATAACGAAACTAAAAATAAGAAAACGAAAGTTTATAACAAATTTATTTCTCTCATTCTCCCATAATAAGAAGATAGAGGAAGAAATATTTTTCTAAAAGTGGTGTTTGGGAGAGAAGAGACGTCGACTAGGGCGTCAACTAGTCTTTCTAATTTATATATTTATTTATTACAATCAATTGATTTCTTTTACTGAATAAATTTATTCCCAGTAAATATTGATGAATAATTAAGAAAAGCATAATGTTGGCAAGTAGACACATGGAAAATCATATGGAGACCTTAAAGAAAAGATATTGGCTGAATAAATTGGAACGTTGATCTTGACTAGCGTAAAAAACGATGGCAAAATAGTGTTGAAAAACTTAATTTGGAACGTTATATGTGATCAGTACAGACTAGTAGGCCACATGGCATTTAGAAGGGGTTTTAACTTCTCCAGAGTCAACTCTAATTATTAATTACTAACATCTAGTTGAGGGAATTCATAATTTAAAAATTACTCTCTCCTGCCCGATTTATCTCATTTTAAGATTTTTATAGTTCTTAAAAATCACATTTAGTAAATCATTTTATTTCATAAAATATTTTTTTTATCCATAATTAAATAAGTTTACTAGTATTACCAATGAGAGATTATATTCTTATTAATGACCGTAATTAATACTTTAGTGTATATAATTAATACTATTGGTTTGAATTTGTATATATCAATAAAAGATTTAGAATTTAATGAGGGTTAAAATAAAAATAATAACTCTATTTTACCTCGTTTGTTTAAAAGCATCAGATATCAAAAATCAAATTCTAAAGTGACAGATAAATCGAGACGGATAGAGTATTTATGCTATTTGTACGTTCAAACTAAAAAAAAATTATCTTTACTATAAAAATAGTCAAAAACTTATCAGGTCACTAAATTTTTTTTTTTTGAAATAAAAGGTACAGATTAATTTACTGGAAAATGTCTAATAACCATTGACAAAAGGAAGATTGTTAGTTTTGAATACAGAAAAGCTATGGCTTGTATCAAAAACTAACATCCAAAGTTGACATATCATTTTGTTTCGGTATAAATTTGTTCCTTTATATCATAGAACTAGTTAACGGGATGTGGAAAGACACAGTAGATACCGTTATTGGTTAAAGTATTGATATATAAAAGTATGCTCGTAACCGAGATAGTCTGAACATACTATCGGTATAGGTTGTCGTGTGGTTTGGAAATTAGTTTATCTAAACTAGTTTAAATCACACGGATATGCTCGGGGCATATTGAGCATGACCAGTTTGGATAGGATTGACTTATACTGATCGGCGTAGTCAATTCGGTCCTAGTATTCAATCTCTCAATCCCGAGATTGGGACGGGCGTGAGGGTTGGATATCGTATGCTTTGATTTGCCAAAGAGTGCGGTCAATTGAGGCCTATACCTCCGTAGGTTGGGTATGCGGTGTTTAGCTTCTTACGTACCGTTGCTAGTCGGTGGAATCCACGTACCGGTTCGCTGGGTTGATGGTGCTCACGAGATGAGCTCGTAAGGTCTATTATACTAAACCCGGCCGGTGGACTTTATGTCCGGTATAATAAAAGGACGAGTAGTACTAATCTCGGAAACCAAGAAGTCGGTGAATTAATTTATCAGTAAATTGATAAACTGAAGAGCGCTAGATCTTTAATGTGGGGAGATAGAAGAAAATATAATGGTGCGATGTAAAGTCGTTTTCGAGCGGTAGTTCCATAATTAGTCCGTTAGTGGTACGACTGATTATGCATTTGACTAATCGACAAGGTGAATTAATTAATCCTAAAGGTTTAATTAATATTTAATCGACAAAGTGAATTAAGAAATTAATTCTATTTGAATTAATTAATTCTAAGGGTTCGATTAAATTAAATTAACAAAGTGGGTTAAGAAATTAATTCAAATGGGTTGATTGGAGTTGATTAGTCAGGAAAGACTTAGCGATCAACGAAAGTCAAATTAAAAGGCCTAACTCGAGAGCCCATTAGGTCTCCTTAGAAGCTCCATATAAATATCCTTGTTGGGCAAGAAAGACATTAAGGAAACTTGATAGCCAAGAAAGGGCTAGTGAGAGAAAGTCTAGTCTAGAGTGAGAACTTTGTCTTCCTCGTCAAGTTTTCACTCGAAGTCGACTAGGAAAGCTTTCTTCTTCGAAAAGAAATTCAGCCGATTGTATTATTTGAGCAGCTGCACATTATTCCTTTGAAGGACAGCCGACCACCGCCAGTTTTATTTACTTGCGCAATAAGTTAGTCGCGCGCAGCAGTTTACACGGTAGTCCGGTGGCTGTTCTTCATCCCGGGATGCTTGATCCTGTCGATCCTCACGTCGATCTCTTTTCCGGTTGGTGATCCGTGAGGACGGTGTGGCCGGGAAGGAGGCGGCCGGTTAATCGGGGTCCGAAAGGCAGTAGGCGGCCGGCGGTTCTTCATTGCGCAAGGCTCCGGGCAAGAACTGTTTCATCAGTTCTTGAGTTTTTCGAAGTGGGTTTCCTTAGGATTTCTTAATTTTGCCGTGGGTTACTCCGTAGATAATAGCCCACACTATTTCGGAGTTAAATAGGAGTCATTCTTCGGATTTCTTGTGGTTATCGCTAGGAAAGATCGGATTTTTCTTATTGCAAGGGACTTCGCTACAAAAGGTATAATCTTTGAATATTCTGCTTTAATTAAAGATTGTATCTTTTGTGTCGAATTAATAAATTAAATAAGTATAAGCCAAGATTAGTTCGTGGGTAAATGAATTTGAGCCTGAGCTTGGTCGAAAGCTTCCGATTCTGGAATGCATTGCACGAAAGTGAAGTTTTCGATTTAGCTCGGGCTTGTTCTGTTTTCCTTCAAAGATACAGTTAAAGAAACACAAATTACAAATATAACTGTCATTGGTTCTTACTACTGATAAACCTATATAGATCTATTCTATCAAGTGGTGGATCTACTCATGCCAAAATTTTAATCCGAACAAGAATACATCACTAATTTTTTGATGAAAACTCCAAAATATAGATCTAATGACTGAATTTTTTGGACCAAACCAGCGAACTGTTGGATTTGAATACATAAGCTATGCTTGTATTGTACAGTTTCCCAGTTTAATATATCGATTTGTGTTTCAATTATATTTTCTTGTGCATGTTTAAGTCCATTTATATTATGTAAGTAGATGATGAGGTGTCTGGTGCGACACAGTAGATCTCATCAGTGGTTGAAAGACATAATATAAAAATGAGGTTCGTAACCGAGATAGTTTTGGACAAACTGTCGGTTTAGGTTATTATATGATACAGATAATTAGTTTGTCTAAACTAATTGAATCATATAGATATGCCCGGGGCATGTTCAACTTGACTCTTAGGAATGATTTGTCTTGTTATGATTTAATAGACAAATCGATCCTTGTATTCTATCTCTAAATCCCTAGATATGAGTGGGCATGAGGATTAGACATAGTGTACTTTGATCTGCCAATGGATGAGGTCAAATGTGGCCAATAGTCTCGGTGGGTTGGGTGCGCGTGTTTAGTTACTTGGTGTGCTACTGCTTGTCGAAAGGAAACCATGTACCGGTGCGTCTGAGGTGATGGTGCTCCCAAGTTGAGCTCGAAATGTTTATTATACTAAACCCGGCCGGTGGACTTATGTCCGGTATAGTAAAAAGGTCGAGTGGTACTAGTCTTGGAATTAAAGAAGTTAATTAATTAATTTATCAGTAAATTAATTTTAATTAACGAGCACTATATCTTTGATGTGGGGAGATTAAATGAATATAATTTAATTAAATTGTTCCGGAAGCAATTCTGGTGTAAGATGGTAGTGCCAAAATGAATCCGTTAGTGGTACGATTAATTTTATAATGGGTTAATTGAATAGGTAGATTTAATTAATTAATTAGTTAATTATTTCTAAGGGTTAATTCAGTAATTAACAAAGTAGAATTATTTAATTAATTCCTAAGGGTTAATTAAGTAATTAACAAAGTGGAATTAATTAATTAATTAATTAATTAAGTCTTAAGTTTCAATTGGAATTAGGAAATCCTAGAGATTAGGAATCCAGTGGGATTTGGTTATCCTATCAGATTGGTTGCCTAATTGGATTTGAAAACTAATTCATTACCTAAACCCATTAGGAAGCCCAATCCTAAACCAACTTGGAGTCTCTCTTGTAACTCTATAAACAGACAAGGGATCTGTTATTCAAGACATACAATTCAACAATTAATCCACATGAATTCTAGAGAGAGAAAACTTTCTCTCTCCAAGTCGAATTTTCTAGCAAAATTGGCGGCTGGTTTTTCATAGTAGTGGCCGAAAATTCTTGGTCCATTTACTAGCCCCGTGTGTTGCTTTCTCTCTCTCTCCAGGCAGTGCGTTTGCAGTACGTGCTAGGTGCGGAGGTGCTGGATTTTTCTGGCAGGTGGAGTTGTGGTGATAGCTGATCAATTAACTTCTAGTTCGTTGCCCACACAACGTGAAGTTATAGTCTTGAGACATACAAGAGAATCACCAAGTCACGCTTCAAAGATACTTTTCTAAGATTCTGCTTTAATAAAAAATTTTGTTGCGTGGTAAATCGAGCAAGTGCAAACCCAGATCCTACCAAAAACTTTCACGAACATCGTCAACGATGCCGCTAGCAATCCAACGAACTTCACCAACGAAACTGTTACCATAACAACTAACACCATTAATGAAGCCGCGACCAATACACTACAAGTAGATTTGAATCTACTGAAAGACAAAAGAAAATAAAGATTGAGGATAATCTCCCTTTATTGGATGACGAAACTAAAAACAAGAAAATGAAATGGGCAACAGATTTATTTACCCCATCCTCCCATAATGTGAAGATGTGGGAAGAAATATTGTTTGAGGGTTGAGTTTGGGAGAGAAAATAAGAGAACCATAGCTGCTGGTCACTAAACTTATTTAATCATATACTTTTGGTCACTATTTTTTGTCCCATCATGTGGTATGTGGGCGGTCGATTGGTTGCTACGTGGCGGTCATGTTGGTGTCACATGACATAAAATTTTAATGGTTGTGAGTTAGCTATTAAAACCTATTAAAAATTGTTAAATTATATCGAATGTGTCAATTTTAGAAATATTTAGCACCAAATTTGTGGAGTTTCAAACGTGTAAGACCAATTATGTAATAAGGTCATTATATAGGATAACAAAATAGTTATCGAAGTATATTCTTTTTACACCTATAATTCTTTTAATATATATATATATATATATATAGTGGGAGGCTTTATGGAGTCGGGGGTTCGAACCTCACGGTTATAAAAGAAAAATATATATATATACTTTTGAAATATATATAATTTAACATATGGTCAATGATACACACGCTTTCGATGGTCTAAATCTGTTAGTGATGTAATTATTGATATAATTTTAACGATATAGCATTTTTTTTAAACAATGATTAAGCTCTGGAATCTCAACTTCTATGCTAAAAAAGATACAGAAAATCAATTCCCTGATTTAGAGAGAAGGGTTTTGATAAGGTTTAGGGAATAAAAAAAATAATCAGAAGACCGTTCTACATGCATGTGGCTGCTGGGCTGTATTGCAGCATTTTAGGGTTTCCTTCCATCATTCTTCACGATATCCTAAAGTCTACCTTCTAATTTTGTTAATTAAATGCTTGCATTGGTGGGACATTTTTTAAGCTCTTTGCTTCTTTTTCCATGTGGCAACTCAAGGAAAAAACCTCCATTACCATTTAAGCATTGGAACTAAGTCATTATTTACACGAAACCACCCTACCTGCCTGACAAATTATATTGTACAATAAAGTACGTATTTCTAATAGTATTAGTTAAATAAAAATAAATTATTTAATATAGTAATCTCTTAATTTATCTTATTTTCTTTTCTTAAATAATACTACTCTATCATTTATCAAAAATAAATATTATAATATACTCTAATTGTACTATATAACAATTTACTATACTTATCGTGTCATTGAGTGATGATGTATTTTATACTCTAATTTGTAGTTTTAGTAACTACTCCCCCTATTTCACAAGTTAAATTATTTTCATTTTGGGAAAAACATAGGAAAATATAAATTACTTGTGTGATTATAGATAAATAAATAATTATTTTTATATAGTACCTTAATTATTTCATCGTTATTTTCTCATTAAAAGGTATTTGCTAACAAGGCTTATAATTAAAAAAGTCTTACATTAGCAAGATATTTAATTAAGTATATAAAAGGAATTGTAATTTAAATATTTGAAAAATATGTATCAAAATGATTGTGTTTTTAAATATACGTGTCAGAGGGGATAAAATAGATTTGGTTGGATCTTTTCTTAAGCTCCCTCACCTACTGAAACATATGAGATTTTGATTAAAGAATTAAAGAAAGGAGTAAATAATAAATAATAAATAATAAAGTAAATAATTAAAAAATAATAGGAGTGTTAGTCTAGAAATTTTGACATTTATCTATATTTGATTTGTCTTTCCCTTTTATTTGTGGCAAATTTTATCTTGCCAAATTCTTGAGCCCATCAACAAATTGTATCTATTCATTCATTCTAATTATGAATATTCTAAAATTACTAAAGTTTCTAGAACAAAGTTGTGGTTATTGCGAAAATAAAGAGATTCACAGGGTCGGGTGAAGTGGACATGCCAGTGCCACTATTACCGGATGTTGGGAGACTTGTGTGGAGAAGGTATTGGGAATTAAAGGGTTGAATTTGGTAAAAAGCCTAATGAGACGTGTGATCTTGTGTACTGTTATTGTGGAATTCGGCAGCATCCCTTGAGCTTCCAGGATGCGTTTTACGTGAATCCGGAAGGGAAGTTTGCCGGCGGTGACACTCTGAAGAAACTGGAAAAAGATTGCTCCAGTGCCAACAGTGTTAACGGCTATGGTTGGCCTGAATGGCTGCTCAAAATGCTTGAACAGTCTTTATCTGGAAAATGACAATAAATCTGCCAACACAAGCGAGCTAGAGGAGAGAACGATAAAAATCCACAGCTGGGATTGTGAGCTAATAAAAGGTCTAACATGGCTTCTCCACAAGAACATAAATGCTTATATCCATACTGTTTCTTCAGTTTTACGAGCACTTATGTTGAGCACTGAAAGGTACCTATCCCCGATAGAGGCATACGCAGACTTTAAATTTTCAAAAGCAGTATTGCAGTGGCGGCATTCGAGGGGCGGACGCCCATTATACGTATGCCTCTGCCAATCATGCACCCTCAACAGCGACGACATGCCTCTTGCGTTGAAATCAACGATAAATTTGCATCCCCGCCGGTTCATCACTTCTCTATATGTTTCCTATTACTATCCTTGTTTTCCTTTGCCTTTGTTATATAGTTCACCAAAAACTATCATATTAGTTTGGATTGCAGTTTCCCACCCCTCAGAAGTTGTAGTCCTCATCCAATATAATGTAGAATCAAAACGTGCCAAATTCATTGTATTGCTAAGCATAGAGTTTAATTTTATTTACTCTACGCAATTCTTGGCAGCTTTAGGAATGGTAAATATGAAGTTTGATTGAAGACCATCTTTTCATATTTTATTATACAGTGTTAGCATCAATTCAAGTTGATCCCAAAACTTCAAAAAGTTTAAAATTAAAAAGAGAATAAATGACTTACACATAAGTAATATATTATCCTTACCTTCTAACCACTAAAACACGAATCCCAACCGTACTCAAAGATAACTTAGGAAGGTTAAATTTGTTGAAAGGTGGCATTCAAACCTTAATCCATGTAAAAAAAGATTAATTGGTAAATGGAAATTGCAGACGAAAGGAAACTTAATCCCCATTTGGATTGGAAATTCCTCCTATTATAAATACAAGCAGCCTGCACTCCAAATCCATTCCAATCCATCATTCGCCCCTCTCCTCTGCTTTTGATTTCTTTTGGCTTCTTCATTCCTTTATGCAATTTGGACATCGCCCTCTTAACCATAACAACGTGGTATTCCTCCAACATGAACAAGGAGGTTTTGTTCGGAAGAAAAGCTCTCGAAATCTTTGACCTTCTTTTACTTTCTTCTTGCATGTTTGGGGTTGTATACCTCGTCCATCATATCCAAAAAAAACCAGGCATCAAAATCTCATCCATGTGGGTGTCTCCCATTGACTTATCCACCGATGATTCCAATATCGCGGCGAATTGGGTTATCAATTTTGAGGTAAAAAACAACAACAAGAAGCATTCCTTAAACTTCACCGAGATCGAAGTGTCCGTAACCTATCACGGGTTTGAGTTTCTCAGATTGGTCAAGATGGAGCCTTTTTAACTAACCCGAGTGATAAATAAAGAAGAGCAGAAACAACAGGTGCAGCTCAAGGCTAACACAGAAAGAGCTTCAGCTCCAGTTCATTCTCATTCAGCATCAGTTGTTTTGGTTCCAGCTTCTGCCAGCTCAGATGACAGCTCAACTAGGCGTCTTAATTGTGACTCATCACTTGGCGATTTTACTGATTCATCACTTGGCGGTTTTATAATTAGAACTTCAGCATTAACTAACACTGTATATAGGATATAAGCTTAGCTAGAAATACTGATTGGTAATTTAATTCCATATCACAGTCTTAGAGTATTTTAGTTAAGTTATTTGAATGATGTGTTAGTTTAGTTTTCTTCTTCTAACCGCCTTCTGAATTGTATACATATGTAACTCGGTTGAGCTGAGCAACTTAATCAATACAGAAGATATGTTTCTCCCTTTCGTCCTTTGAGTTCCTTTTCTCTTTTTATGAGTTCTTTGAACTGTTCTTCATCTTTCTTAGTTTCTTGTTGGTGGAGTTTTGCATGATCAAACTCTGATCAAGCAGAGTTGTTCAAGTTCGTTGTTGTTTCGTATTATGGTATCAAAGCCGAGGAGTTTTTTTGGATTTTTTTGCTGAAATAGAAACCAAAGACACCTACGATCAAGAGGCGTTTGATGAAAGGCCTGATCAAATGGTGCGTGAAATTGATGCTGAGTATGAGAGGCAGCTGATGCTTCATGGATTGGATCATCGTGGATTGCTGTTGACCAATATTGATGGGTTGTCAGACCAATAAAAAATAAACCTACTTTAGAGACTATTAAAAATAGTATAATGCGAGTAGGATCGTATCTACAGGGAGCACCAGAGTGAAATAAATTTAGTTAAAAGTGTGTAACCGAGATGGGGGTTTGTTTTTAATTAAACTAACTATCAAAAATCAAATTAAAATTAACGACAAGGAATTAAACAAATTGTCAAATCCAAATTCGGAAAATGTCTAGCCAAGGGAATTGGACCACCTCGATGCACTAATCGATCCTTGATGCAAAAATGTATTAACTAACTACTGTTACACCGGTTTTCATTGTTGGAACCTCCTAACAATTCAGTCCAATTAATTTAAGCCAGCAATTAAGGAACCTCCGTTAATTGCATCTATAATCGATGATCGATTTTGGAACCTCCTAGAACCTAGATCACGATAGGCAAGGACCCCGTTCAACTACAATTAACCCAATTAGCTTAATTGCACTTGATTATTTATTCTTTTCAATTGACTAATCTACGTACCACGTGATTAGTTTCATTGACTCTAAGGAATACCGAACCTCGTGTATTCTAGTAGATTGGATTACCTAGGAAAGCCTGCATGCTACCAGCTATACAAACAGTGCCAAATAATCCTCAAAACAAGCACAAGAATAAATAAGAAACCAGTAATCAATTAATAATAACACCAATTCGATCTCACGATTAAAGTAACATCGAAGGGTTTTGATTCCCTTGGCTGGACTTAAAAAATCTAGCTACTCATAATTGAAAAGCAAAACATCATATAAAAATTGTACATCATGAATTTAAAACTAAAAATTCAGAAATAAAAATAATACTAAATGCTGGTATTTTTCCCGCAGGACAGCTGCTCCCCAAAATTCTCCAAAAAGTTGCTGTCAACCTTTGCTCCCTTTTGGTTCTCAGCAGTCCCCCACTTGCGTTTTCTCCCCAGCCAAAAAAAAAAAAAAAATGATCCTAGACCAAAAAGTAAAAACCCTTGTGTCTGCAGTCAATTCCTTTCTAAATCCCCAAAGTCTTCCACTCTAAAAAGGGTCCCAACAGTTAACTCCCCAAAACAAGACAATCAACCATAGAATAAAATCCTGCTCTTTTTTCCCTAACCTTATATAACTCTTCCTTCCCAATTTAGCCCATTCTTTCTTTCCTGTCCTTCCCAAAAATTCTCCTCATCCAATACAATATATTTCCGCCCCATTAACAATTAAATTCTAAACCAAAATATTAACCCAACTCCTTTACTTCAAATTCCAATTTGCCCCCCTTTTGTCCAAAATTGCACCATCCTTCTCAAAATCAGCATAACTCCCTGCAAATGTAAAAACCACTATTAAACCTCACCAAAACATCCAACTTTGCCCAATTCAACACCAAATCGTATCAGAAAATATCAGCTCATCAAAATCCCCCACACCTAAACAATGCTTGTCCCCAAGTATGACTCAAGACTCGACACATAAACAAAACACAAGTAACAAACAACAACTGGATTCTCAATATGCAACATCCGATCAAGCAAGACTCGCAATCCACATAAGAAACTTTCATAGTATCATGCATTTGTAACGACTATACCCATTCCTCATAACTCTCCAAACTCAAATAACAAGCACGAACGACACCCACCTCTCAAGTAATTCACTCATGCACTCAAAATTTTTTAAAGGACGTAATCACTCAAGTTCACCACATAGCATCGTTCTTACCATATGCTTGCAAAATCATCACATTACTATCACTCAAATGAATCAAAGTACAAATCAAAAGGTCTTCCTTAAGGATTAGAATAAGGCTCAGGATAAGGTAGGATAAACAAGGATTAAACAAAGGCTAAAGCCATCAAAGAAAGAACACGCTTAATTGTTAACCATCAACCATCTTACCGAGGATAACCCATGCAAGACACTAGTAACCCACCAAGGATTCCAAACTCGGCTCTTTCCACAATTCATCTTTTCTTTTCTAGCCACACAAATTCATTTGAATTTGTTTATATTGGCTCCTTTTCTTTCTTGTCTTCTTTTCTCTTTTTTTTTTCTTTTTTCTTTTACTTTTTTCTTTTTCTCTTTTTGTTTTTTTTTTCAACACCTTGGTCAGAGCACAACTTATCCTTAATGAGTTACTATTGCCTTACAATGTCCGCCTTCAAACCACAAACCCAAGTTAACAACCAAGTATGTACTTATTTCAATAACTAGGTGAAAAGAGCAAGCTAAACACAGGCCTAGGTTTAATTTTGTGGCTTTAAAATCAAAGAATCAGATCCAAGCTTCAAAAAGGTTAACTAAGGGTAAGCATGGAAGGTTGGATTTTTTTAGCAAGCCAAATTTGGTTATCCTATTGCCTTTATCCTTTTTGTACTTCAAATTCATAAGCAACGGTAACATGCATAACCAAGCAAGTTCTAGAATATGCAAATTATGTGTGAAACACTCTAAAAAAAAAAATTGAGCACAAGAAAGAATTGTTGCTCTGTAAGGCCCAAAATCTCACTGTTTCTAACTTTTTGGGTGCCATTCACACAAGTATCATTATCTGAATTATCACAAGGAACAATTATAGCCATCCAACACACAATACTACTAATATTCCCTACACTTCATCCTTACCTTACCAAATCACACATTGCATATCAATTTTCCCACACAAAACATATAACATTTACATCCCCCCCACACCTAGACTCTAAACACAATAAAACACAAAACATCCCCAAAACAATAATCATACAAAACAATCCCCCCACACCTAAAACTGTACATTGTCCCCAATGTAGAAAAAAATAGGCATAAACAGGATCGCAAAAACAAACACCACCAAGACAGAATAAAAATAAATAAAATAAATAACTAAAACAAAAACAGTTAGTAAGGGGAAGAGAAGCTTCTCTGTGGTGGAGGAATTGGTGGTTTCAAGCCCACATGTGCGCAAAGGGCGTGTGATGACCGCTGCTGCTTCGTTGGATTCCGGTTGGGTCTTTTGCCACTTGGGACGCTGTAGAGCAACGGGCAGGGGTGAAGAGGGTGCCTCTTCTTCTGAATAACTAGTTTCATCCCGCAAAGCTATTTTCGGTATAGCTTTCTGGCGCACCATAATGGCAATCAAATTTTAACAGCGGTTGGTGTGTCGGTACTAATGGGAATAGATGAACTGAGTGCGGTGGTGCCCGTATTGGAACGATCGGGAATCGAAAGTAGAATGAAACCGCAAAGACGGATGCGGCTAAGTGTGGAAGAAATCGATTCTCATGAATGGCCGGAACAACTGGGCGACTTGCAGGTAGCGGACAGTACCAAAAAGAAAGGACCAACCAAAAGAAACTGCCGATTCGGAGTGTGGTCTACTGTGCCGGAGGAAGACGTGCGCAACCTGGGCGAAAGAATGGCTGATCCCTTGTCTATTTATAGAGTTACAAGAGAGATTCCAAATAGGTTTAGGATTGGTCTTCCTAATGGGTTTAGGTAATGAATTAGTTTCCAAATCCAATTAGGCAACCAATCTGATAGGATAACCAAATCCTACTGGATTCGTAATCTCTAGGATTTCCTAATTCCAATTGAAACTTAAGACTTAATTAATTAATTAAATAATTTCACTTTGTTAATTACTTAATTAACCCTTAGGAATTAATTAAATAATTCTACTTTGTTAATTACTGAATTAACCCTTACGAATAATTAACCAATTAATTAATTAAATCTACCTATTCAATTAACCCATTACAAAATTAATCGTACCACTAACGGATTAATTTTGGCACTCCCATCCTACACCAGAATTGCTTCCGGAACAACTTAATTAAATTATATTCATTAATCTCCCCACATCAAAGATATAGTGCTCGTTAATTGTAATTAATTTACTGATAAATTAATTAATTAACTTCTTTAATTCCGAGACTAGTACCACTCGACCTTTTTACTATACCGGACATAAGTCCACCGGCCGGGTTTAGTATAATATGCCTCAAGTTCAATATGCCCCGGGCATATCTATATGATTCAATTAGTTTAGACAAACCAATTATCCGAATCACATAATAACCTAGACCGACAGTTTGTCCAAAACTGTCTCGGTTACGAACCTCATTTATATATTATGTCTTTCAACCAATGATGAGATCTACTGTGTCGCACCAGACACCTCATAATCTACTTACATAATATAAATGGACATAAACATGCACAACAAAATATAATTGAAACACAAATCGATCTATTAAACTGGGAAACTGTACAATACAAGCATAGCTTATGTATTCTACTCCAACAATCTCCCACTAATACTTAAGTTGTGCTTTAAGTATACAACTACATACAATCCTATACAATCTGCTGCTATCTATCTAGAAAAACTATCATGGGTCTCCTAGATATCTGATCCCCATGCCCTCCACGTGAGTCTCAAAAACTTTTGAGGTCAATGTTTTCGTGAACGGATATGCAAGGTTATCCTCTGATGCTATCTTAGCCACGACCACGTCTTCCCTCTTCCCGATGTCTCGTATCAGGTGGTACTTGCGCTGTATATGTTTACTCGCCTTGTGGGCTCGTGGTTCCTTCGAGTTTGCTACTGCACCATTGTTATCACAATAAACCGTGATAAACTTCGGCAAACCAGTAATCACATCTAAGTCCACTAGGAATTTCTTGAGCCATACTGCTTCTTTCGCTGCCTCTGATGTGGAAACATACTCAGCCTCCATGGTAGAGTCCGCTACGCATTTCTGCTTGACACTCCGTTAAACTATGGCTCCACCTCCTAGAGTAAACACATACCCTGAGGTAGACTTGCTCTTGTCTGTGTCGCATTGGAAATCTGAATCTGTGTAACCTCGGGGTACCAGCTCAGACGCCTGATAAACCAGAACTTGGTCTCTCGTTCTGCACAAATACTTGAAAATGCATTTTACTGCCTTCCAATGAGCTTTCCCGGGGTTACTCTGATATCTGCTCACCATGCCAACGGCGTAACAGATATCAGGCCTCGTACACAACATGGCATACATGAGACTTCCTACTGCCTCCCAATGAGCTTTCCCGGGGTTACTCTGATATCTGCTCACCATGCCAACGGAATAACAGATATCTGGCCTCGTACACAACATGGCATACATGAGACTTCCTACTTCCGAAGCATATGGAACTGTCCTCATGGTCTCTTTCTCCTCAACAATCTTAGGAGACTACTCCTTAGATAGAAACTCTCCATGCCTGAAAGGTAGAAAACCTTTCTTGGAGTTCTGCATGTTAAAACGAGCCAGAATCGTGTCTATGTATGAAGCTTGGGAGAGCGCAAACGTTTCCTACGATCTCGAATAATCTTGATCCCAAGGATATGTCCCGCTTCCCCTAAGTCCTTCATATCAAATTGCTTGGACAGCCATGCCTTTACGTCTGATAACACTTTCTTGTTGTTGCCAATCAATAGAATGTCATCTACGTAAAGCACAAGAAACACCACTGAGTTTCCATCTCGTCTGCCATACACACATTGTTCATCCGGACACTGAGTAAATCTGAAGGACTGGATTACCTCATCAAACCGGATGTTCCGAGATCTGGATGCCTGTTTAAGTCCATAAATAGACCTCTTAAGCCTGCAAACATTATGCTCGTGGCCTTTTTCAATGAATCCCTCTGGTTGCTGCATAAAGATGGTTTCCTCAATACTTCCGTATAGGAAAGCTGTCTTGACATCCATCCGCCAAATCTCATAATCCATATGAGCAGCTATGGCCAAGAGAATCCGGATCGACTTAAGCATGGCTACCGGGGAGAAGGTTTCCTCATAACGATTCCCTCTTTCTGAGTATACCCCTTCGCTACCAGCCTAGCTTTAAAGGTTTCCACCTTCCCGTCAGGTCCTCTCTTACATTTGTAGACCCACTTGCATCCAATGGGCTTAAACCTATCAGGCAGGTCCACAAGCTCCCAGACTTGATTGTGGTCCATTGACCCTATCTCGGATATCATTGCCTTATGCCAAGATTCTGCATCTTTATCTCGAAGCGCCTCATTGTAGTTAACTCGGTCAGGTTCAGGCACACCTGGGACTAGGTCTGAGGCCTCTCCCACGCCAACGAACCTGTCAGGTTGTCTCACAACCCTTCCACTACGACGAGGCACCGCCTGTGTAGGTACGTCATCTATGATCTCATGTGCAGTGTGTGGTGTATCTACTTGTGCTGGTGCATCATGATTAGTAGTTTGTCGTCTAAGCTCTTCTAGTACTATCTTACTCTTGGGCTTGTGGTCTTAGACATAGTCCTCTTCTAAAAATCTAGCGTTGGTACTTACCACCACCTTCTGATCTTTAGGACTATAGAATATACCACCTTTCGTTCCCCTAGGATATCCTACAAACAGCATTAATTCTATTCGTGCATCTAACTTAGCCGTATCTGCCATAAGCACATGTGTTGGGCAGCCCCAAATTCTGAGATGTCTTAGACTGGCCTTCCGCCCGTTCCACAACTCTACTGGGGTTGAAGGCACGGTTTTAGATGGTACAAGATTAAGAAAATACATTGCCATTTCTAAGGCATATCCCCAGAACGAACTTGACAAATCACTATAGCCCATCATGGACCTAACCATTTCTATAAGAGTTCGATTCCTCATTTCTGCTACACCATTCTGCTGTGGCGTGCCAGGTGCAGACAACTGTGACTGAATTCCTACCACGATCTGAACGCAGTGTCTTGATACTCTTACCATGATGCTTCTCCACATCTGCCCGAAACTCTTTGAACTTGCCAAAACATTCGGACTTGTGGCGCATTAGGTAAATGTATCCGTACCTAGAGTAGTCATCCGTGAACGTCACAAAATACTCATATCCCCCTCGTGCCTGGACCGTCATAGGTCCACACAAGTCAGAATGAATCAACTCTAATACTTATTTAGCTCTATGATCTTTTGCCTTAAAATGTCTCTTGGTCATCTTACCTTCCAAGCAAGATTCGCGTGTTGCATAACTGTCAATATCTAATGAACCCAAAGGTCCATCATTGACCAACCTCTGAATCCTACTAAGGTTTATATGACCTAGCCTTAGATGCCAAAGATAGGTTTGATTCATTTCAGAAGGTCACTTCCTCTTATTAATGTTAGATACTGAGCTATCTATCTCTATGTTTTACGCAACAGGGGAGTTAGAGTTAACCACAAACAAATTGTCCGCCAATGAACCAGAACAAATAAGTTTTCCATTTCTTCTAATAACAACACAGTCATCAGAAAAAATAAACTTATACCCGTTCTTCAAGAGTTTAGAAACCGAAATCAAGTTCTTTCTAAAACTCGGTACATAAAGACAATTAACTAACTCTAAGCTAGAATTTTTGAAATTCAACTTAACTACTCCCACTGCTTCTACTGACACTCTTGTAGTGTCGCCCAAGTAGATATCCAATTCGCCTTCTCTAAGCTTCTGGGTTACTTGGAACCCTTGCAAAGAATTACAAACATGGTCAGTGGCACCTAAATCCACACACCAAGTATCTGTGGGAATCGCTGCTAAACATGTCTCAGTAATTAAGGCATAATTTATCGTACTTATAAGCTTTGGACAATCCGCTTTCCAATGTCCCGTCTTATTGAACTTGAAGCACTTGTCTTTCGACTTCTTCTTTGCAATATCTGGCTTAGGCGCAATTTGTGCCTTTTTGGCTACTCCCTCGAGCTTTCTCTTCTTCTTTCCAGCCTCAGGCTCAGAAGAAGATTCTAAAGCTTCGACTGCAACTGAAGCTCGCTTCTTCTCTTGAAGAAGACTTTTAGTCACCATCAACTCTGCCAAGAGCTCGGATGAACTCCACAACATCTTACTTATGTTGTAGTTCAACCGAATCCGCTCATAGCTTTGAGGCAAGCTCCGAAGGACAATATCGGCTTTGGTTTCACCAATGATTTCGCCTCCCACTACCTCAACCTTGTTGATGTTACTAATCATGTCAATGACACGATCTCTCACAGGAGCGCTCTCAGCCCTAAGGACAATGTCTAAGTTACGACTTCCATCGATATTATTAGTTCCAGTTAAATTGTTGTTTTTCAAAATAGCAGCTAAAGGATTGAATGCCATATTGATTTAAACTGGAAAGTAAACAAACAATGTTTCAGTTATATATGCTAGAATTTTCAAAAACATGAAAATCCAATTTAATTATTGATTTCCCTCAAAACAATAATATTAATCCACCAACATCTCATCCACCAGGATTCTCGCAAGCCACTCAGTGTGGACGTTTACGCTAATCTACATTCGTTTGAGAAGAACCAAGTTCATTAACTACACTATCTGATCAACAATCTTTTGATCAATGCAGCTAATAGTCGGTGCTTTCAGCCGTACAAGTAAGCAACGTAACCTCGCGGGAGGAATACTGCAGATTGTACACTAAGTGTGTGCCATTACGTGACTTCTGGGTTTGTTACCTCAGGATAGTGCGCCTCAGATGGAGAGGGTGCCGCATTTCTCCTAGTTAAACTCGCTCTAGTCATCTTACTTAGAAGTTCATAGTCTAGCGATCTCGGGGCTGGACTCATCCGAATGGAGGAAGGCCCTAATGCCAACGCGCAATCCCACCCACATCGCATATGAACCCGTAATGGTGGCCATAGAGATATAACACAACGCGCTCCCACTTAGATTTCCAAATTGAGGGTTTTTCCGGTTTTAACATGCAATTAACTAACCTAAGTTATATGCAACCATAAAACCAGACATGCTTTAATTCATGCATCTAAAATACAGCAAAAAAAATAAAGCATAAAAATTAAAACAATAAATATGGGAAATAAATACGTAAAAATAAATTTCCCGACTATTATGATTTTAATTGCTTCCACACTTTGCCTTGATCTCGTGTCCCGTCACGTCACTCGATGGAGAGAGTCTTGATCTTCAAAAAAATGAAAACTGGAGGAAAAACAGGCCAAAACAGCTCGAACGGCCCGAATGGGCCGCCCGGGCCACAGCACGGCCAGAAAGGCCGCGCTGCCCGTGCGAGGGGTCTTGCGCGCGGCCCAGCGCCCCGCAGGGTCATGCGCGCGGGCCTGCTGCAGCGTTTTTTGCCTGCCGGCCGGCGATTTTGCTGCCGGCAAACGTTGCCGGCGTCGCCTTTGGCCGCCAACTCCTCCTTCGCTTTTTCCCACGCTATTTGGTCTTCTTGCAATTCGTTCTGGGTTTTCCTGTGTTTCTTCAAATTCATGATAACCCAAAACGCACGAATCCAAGTCGCCCACCATAACGCCTTCGATTACATAAAAAACAATTTTCCTACTACAAGGCATTCTAGGAAAATTAAATAATCGAAATTACATAGAAAAAATCCTACTACAGATTTGATCTAATCCTACACGGCTTCCAGCACGTGGTTATACTATTAGAAACATTCATAATAAAATTAAATCCGGACATGTCCCGGAGTTTAATTAAAACCCATACAAACATAACCATAATAGTCGGGATTCTAAACCACCTGCAAATAAAATAATGCAATAAATTGAACAAGTACAGAACCCCCTAAACCAGGCTCTGATACCAATTGAAAGAAATTTGGTAAGATCTGGGTTTGCACTTGCTCGATTTACCACGCAACAAAAATTTCTATTAAAGCGGAATCTTAGAAAAGTACCTTTGAAGCGTGACTTGGTGATTCTCTTGTATGCCTCAAGACTAAAACTTCATGTTGTGTGGGCAACGAACTAGAAGTTAATTGATCAGCTATCACCACAACTCCACCTGCCAGAAAAATCCAGTACCTCCGCACCTAGCACGTACTGCAAACGCACTGCCCGGAGAGAGAGAAAGCAACACGCGGAGCTAGCAAAATAAGGGCAAAATTTTTGGCCAAATAAATCAAGAAGCCAGCCGCAAATTTGTTAAGAAAATTTGACTTGGAGAGAGAAAGTTTTCTCTCTCTAGAATTTTCTCTCTCTAGAAATCTTGTGGATTAATTGTGTTTTCTGAATGGCTGATCCCTTGTCTATTTATAGAGTTACAAGAGAGACCCCAAGTTGGTTTAGGATTGGTCTTCCTAATGGGTTTAGGTAATGAATTAGTTTCCAAATCCAATTAGGTAACCAATCTGATAGGATCAACCAAATCCTACTATATTCCTAATCTCTAGGATTTCCTAATTCCAATTGAAACTTAAGACTTAATTAATTAATTAAATAATTCCACTTTGTTAATTACTTAATTAACCCTTAGGAATTAATTAAATAATTCCACTTTGTTAATTACTGAATTAACCCTTGGAAATAATTAACCAATTAATTAATTAAATCTACCTATTCAATTAACCCATTACAAAATTAATCGTACCACTAACGGATTAATTTTGGCACTACCATCCTACACCAGAATTGCTTCCGGAACAACTTAATTAAATTATATTCATTAACCCCACATCAAAGATATAGTGCTCGTTAATTAAAATTAATTTACTGATAAATTAATTAATTAACTTTGTTAATTCCGAGACTAGTACCACTCGACCTTTTTACTATACCGGACATAAGTCCACCGGCCGGGTTTAGTGTAATAAACATTTCGAGTTCATCTAGGGAGCACCATCACCCCGGACGCACCGGTACATGGTTTCCTTTCGACAAGCAGCAGCACACCAAGTAACTAAACACGCGCACCCAACCCACCGAGACTATTGGCCACATTTGACCTCACCCATTGGCAGATCAAAGTACACTATGTCTAATCCTCATGCCCACTCGAGTCTAGGGATTTAGAGATAGAATACAAGGATCGATTTGTCTATTAAATCAGTACAAGACAAATCATTCCTAAAAGTCAAGTTCAATATGCCCCGGGCATATCTATATGATTCAATTAGTTTAGACAAACAAATTATCCGAATCACATAATAACCTAGACCGACAGTTTGTCCAAAACTGTCTCGATTACGAACCTCATTTATATATTATGTCTTTCAACCAATGATGAGATCTACTGTGTCACACCAGACACCTCATCTTCTACTTACATAATATAAATGGACATAAACATGTACAACAAAATATAATTGAAACACAAATCGATATATTAAACTGGGAAACTATACAATACAAGCATAGCTTATGTATTCTACTCCAACAAAGCTGCCAAAAAACTAAATAGATTTCGGCAGCCTTAAAGGCTTGAGAAATCTAATTTTAAGAGAGAGATTTTCTCTCTAAGTTTTCTTGTTTTGAAAACTTATGAATTGTATATTGCGAAATAGCTAATCCCTTGCCTATATATAGAGTTACAAGAAAGACCCCAAGTTGGTTTAGGATTGGTCTTCCTAATGGGTTCAGGTAATTAATTAGTTTCCAAATCCAATTAGGTAACCAATCTGATAGGATAAACCAAATCCTACTAGATTCCTAATCCCTTAGATTTTCTAATTCTAATTGAAACTTAAGACTTAATTAATTAATTAAATAATTTTACTTTGTAAATTACTCAATTAACCCTCAGAAATAATTAATCAATTAATTAATTCTACCTATTCAATTAACCCATTATAAAATTAATCGTACCATTAACGGATTAATTTTGGCACTACCATCCTACACCAGAATTGCTTCCGGAACAACTTAATTAATTTATATTCATAATCTCCCCATATTAAAGATATAGTGCTCGTTGATTTATTAATTTACTGATAAATTAAGTAATTAATTTCTTTAATTATGAGACTAGTACCACTCGACCTTTTTACTATACCGGACATAAGTCCTCCAGCCGGGTTTAGTATAATAAAAATTACGAGCTCATCTTGGGAGCACCATCACCCTGGACGCACCGGTACATGGTTTCCTTTCGACAAGCAGCAACACACCAAGCAACTAAACACGCGCACCCAACCTACCGAGACTATTGGCCGTAATTGACCTCACCCATTGGTAGATCAAAGTACACTATGTCTAATCCTCATGCTGCTCGAGTCTAGGGATTAAGAGATAGAATACCAAGAAAGATTTGTCTATTAAATCAGTACAAGACAAATCATTCCTAATGGTCAAGTTCAATACGCCCCGGGCATATCTATATAATTCAATTAGTTCAGAAAAACCAATTATCCGAATCACATAATAACCTAAACTGACAATTTGTCCAAAGCTGTCTCAATTACGAACCTCATTTATATATTATGTCTTTTAACCAATGATGAGATCTACTGTGTCGCACAAGACACCTCATCATCTAAATACATAATATAAGTGGACAAATAATGCACAACAAAATATAACCAAAACATTAATTGATATATGAACTGGGAAAAAGTACAATACAAGCATAGCTTATGTATTTAACTCCAACAATCTCCCACTAATACTTAAGCTGTGCTTTAAGTATACATCTACATTCAACTCCTATACAATCTGTGACAATATATCTAGAAAAACTGTCATGGCTCTCCTAAGTATCTGATCCCAATGCCCTCTACGTGAGCCTCAAAGACTTTTGAAGTCAATGTCTTCGTGAACGGATCTGCAAGGTTATCATCTGATGCTATCTTAGCCACGACCACGTCTTCCCTCATTATGATATCTCGTATCAGGTGGTACTTGCGCTGTATATATTTACTCGCCTTGTGCGCTCATCGTTCCTTCGAGTTTGCTACTGCACCGTTGTTATCACAATACACCGTGATAGACATCTGCAAACCAGGAATCATATCTAAGTCCTCTAGAAAGTTTTTGAGACATACTGCTTCTTTCGCTGCGTCTGATGCAGCAACGTATTCAACCTCCATGGTAGAGTCCGCCACACATTATGAGCTCATCTCGGGAACACCATCACCCCAGACGTATCGGGACATGGTTTCCTTTCGACAAGCAGCAGCACACCAAGCAACTAAACACGTGCACCCAACCTACCGAGACTATTGGCCACAATTGACCTCACCCATTGGCAGATCAAAGTACACTATGTCTAATCGTCATGCCCACTCGAGTCTAGGGATTAAGAGATAGAATACCAAGAACGATTTGTCTATTAAATCAGTACAAGACAAATCATTCCAAATAGTCAAGTTCAATACGCCCCAGGCATATCTATATGATTCAATCAGTTTAGACAAACCAATTATCTGAATTACATAATAACCTAAACCGACAGTTTGTCCAAAACTGTCTTTGTTACGAACCTCGTTTATATATTATGTCTTTCCACCAATGATGAGATCTATTGTGTCACACAAAATACCTCATCATCTAACTACATAATATAAGTGGACGAATAATGCACAACAAAATATAACCAAAACATTAATCGATATATTAACTGGGAAAAAATACAATACATGCATAGCTTATGTATTGAACTCCAACAATTAATACATTACCCAACAACAAATTGCGAAAATAAGGTTTCGTAAATCCATCAAATGCAGTTCATACTTTATGATGTGGTGATTTTTTAAGAAGAATAAGTGATTTTTGAAGAAGAATAAGTGATTTTTGAAGAGGAAGAAGGGATTTTTGAAGAAGAAAAAGTGATTTTTCTGTTGTATTTGGTGTTGTACGTCGAAAAATACAATCGTCGATCTCCATTGAATCTGTGTTTGGATGAAGATTTGATTGAATGCGATTTTGAATGGAGTGTGGCGAAGAAGAAGAAGAAGTGATTTTTGAAGAAGAATAAGAAGTGATTTTTGAAGAAGAAGAAAGTAGATTTTTGAAAAAAAAAAAAAAGAAGAAGAAGAAGAGAGTGTGGGTCTTACTCTCTTATAGTGAGAGTGGTAAATTATAACTAGGTACATGTACAGTAAGTACATAATATAATTTGCGCTTACCACCTCCTCAAACCCTCCTGTCCCATATAAGAATATGTTACTTATAACAAGAGAATACATCACCTTTTAAAATAATATTTTATTATTTTCTCATAGTAAAAATATTTTTAAAATTTTATAAAAAAGTAGAAAAATCTTAGTTACACTTTTAAAAAGTATAAACATTTAAAAATATTTGAAAAATCATATAAAATTTTAGAATACATCACTTAAAATATAGGAATACTTCATTTAAAATATACGAATACATTATCTATTACCTTCCAAAATAAGATTCCATAACATATATAATTAAAATTTAAGTAAATTTAATAATTTCACATATTTAAATAATGTAAATAGTTTTACTCATCCATTACACACATTTTAAATTAATGACTAAACTCCTAAAATGGTCCATTACATATAGCGAAAATATCATTTTAGTCCAAAACAAAAAAAAAAACTACTTTTTTAGTCTATTACATCATGTTTTTTAAAAATTTTGGTATAAAACCCACTTTTGCCTGTCTTGACTAGGGATATTTTTGTCTTAATGAAAAATTCTTTTCTTTTAACCGACTGAAATTGATAAAATATTAAAAAAAAGAAAAAGATTAAAATATTATTTTTTTATAGACTAAACCTAATACCCTAAAGTTTTAAGAAATTTCCAATCGACCCCCCTTCTTTTCTTTTTCTTTTCTTTTCTTTCTTCTTCTTCTTCTTCTTCTTCCGTTTTCTTCCTCTCTCGACGACAGCCACCCCACCCCACCGTACGTCCATTTTTTCAATGCTCTCTCCTTTTAGTTTTTTCCCTTCCCCTGCTCTCTTCCCTCTCCTCTCTCTCGCCTCTGCCTGCCGCCCCGCACCGCCCCCAGCCTCGAAAAACGTAGCTGTTCATTAAAAAATCATTATTATTTTTTTCTCTCTTCTCTTCCACTCTTCCTTCCCCAAACAGCACTACCATTGGCCTTGTCCTCCTCACCGTGCCGATCGGCCACCCTTCCACCGTTGCAGCTGTCGTCAAGTTTATTCTCCTTCCCTCACATTTTTGGCTCGCCATTCCTACCCGATCCTCCACACCTTGAGCTCCAAAACCCATAAATTTTCCTCTTTCCTTGCACTTTCTCTCTCCCCATCGATTCTTCTCCACCATTCACCGCAGCTCGCCTCTAACCATTTGGTGCCTCCATCATCCCGAGGGACTCCCTTACTTTGGATCTTTAAAGCCCAGACCTCGTCTTCCTCTTTTTCATGAAGTTTCCTCTCTCCCCGACCTCACTTTCCTCCCCCCCCCCAGTCGCACGCTGCTTCGCCTGCCGTCTTTCTCGTCGGATTGCGCTGCCACCACCACAGACAAGCTTCCCCACTTCAGATCTCTAAACGCTTATCCTTCGTGTTGTCAGCCTATTTTCCGTCCCATAAGTCTCGATTAGAAGAGTAACTTGCGTATCATAAACATCCCGGTCGTTGTTGGGTTTAATCAACAGAAATCGGTGAATGAGCATGGACTGTGAGTGCAATTGGGGGGCAGCGGTGAGGGCGAATTGGGGGTCCTTCCTCTGTTCAAATGAGTGCGTCAGTGTGAAGATGGAGATGGTGGAGGTGGCAAAGAATATTCAAGACAGAGAGAGGGGGGAGGGTAAAGTGATTTCCTTAAAATTTAGGCGATGAGGGGAATATTTTTGTGGTATCGCGCGATTGAGAGGGAGATCGAACGGTCGGTTTCATTGGCGGCAAGGGTTGGTCCGGCGAGGTGGGGTGGCTGTCGGGGAGAGAGGAAGAAAAAGGAAGAAGAAGAAAGAAAAGAAAAAGAAAAAAAAGGAAAAGAAGAAAGGAAGGGGGTCAATTGGGAATTTATTAAAACTTTAGGGTATTAGATTTAGTCTATAAAAAATTATATTTTAATTCTTTTCTTTTTTTGAATATTTTATTAATTTTAGTCGGTTAAAAGAAAATAATTTTTCATTAAGACAAAAATACTCCTGGTCAAGACAGGCAAAAATGAGTTTTGGACCAAAATTTTTAAAAAAACATAATGTAGTGTACTAAAAAAGTAGTTTTTTTCGACAAAAATGATATTTTTGCTATATGTAATGTACCATTTTAGATATTAAGTCTAAATTAATTAAATAATTTTCAAATTTAATTAAAATTCATTTAAGTTATATAAAATATAAAAGTTTTTTTACTTTTATGAAATAAATAGTATAGATTTCTATGTCCGCCTTTGTTTGGCCCGTTTAAAGGCTGTTAAGATTGACAAAATATATCTTGCAACTAGAAGTAATACTGTTTGATGACTTGGCCTAATAGAAATAACACATTTAATGCATTTGCTTTTTAAATTTGTCTCATTTTTTTTCTATAACTAATGTTCTCTTACCATTTATGTTAAAATAATACTAACTCGCATTGTTGTTTAGTTGTACTATATAAGTATTGGATTATAACACCAATAAATTTTACCAAGTGAATATCAATTTCCTAAAATCAAATTAAACTTTTGGATGAATAAACGTTGGAAACCGTACAAGTGGAAACATACAATCATTGATTTCAGAGATTCCCGTGGAAAATTATACATCAATCAAGAAAAGGAATAACTCCCATTGCTTGTTTTACTCTATCAGATTGAAGGCATTAGTTAAGGCCAGTAGGCAGAAGCCATTGCCAATAACCCTTATCCAGAAGAAGCTTTCTCTAACAGAATAAACATATTCCTCCCTTTCAGAAAAATCTATTAATACCTTATTCTAAAGAAGAAATATAACATTATCAAACAATCAATTGAAAGATATGGGAGTAGCTAAGTGGGCAAAATTGATGGGTGAACTGATTCAATCCAAACTATTTGGATTGGTTTGGGTAGGTTTTTTTGGAGAAATTTTGTTTTAAATTCATCATATCAGTCGGATTATTATTTTTTTTAATTGATCTAAATTGATGGAAAATTTTTTTCTTTGGGCTTTTAAAAATAATATTTTTTGGATATTTTTTTAAAAATTTATACTATTCTATATTTTTAAACTAAAAAAAATATCACATCCAACATAAAAATAATAGTCACATTTTTTATATTTATTTTAGTTCAATAAATAAAACTATTATTTTGGTAGAAAAAAGGACAAAAGTTGCAAATGGATTGGTTAGATCGATGGGTGGACCTATCCCAACCCGAACCAATGTAAATTTTTCTTAATTTGAACCGATAAAAATGGTTTAAATTAACATATCGATTTGAATTCGTAGTAGAAGTCTGACCCAACCCGAACAAATATAAATTTTTCTTAATTTGAACCGATGAAAATGATTTGGATCAACATATTGATTAAATCCGTTAATCTATTCTGACGTGTAGTAGAATCTAACAATATGGCTGTACTAATCACACATGAGCCAAGGTTAAGATCAACAAAAACAAAACTAAGATGCATATGAAAGGAATGCACAGCAAGGCCATCGTTCTCATCTTTGAGAAGCTCAAAGGAATAATGGACGAGCCACAAGTAAAACACAAGAAATTAACATGCTTACATGAAAAATCAAACAACACAGACAATGGAGCGATGTTCGCTAACAAGTTGCCATGGTCATTCACCACGGAATCATTATTGGGCAAGAGGGTGCAAGAGTACCCTCATGTCTAGTGATTCTCTCATAAGAGCAGCAGCAGCAGAGTAAACTCTAAAATTAGCATTCTCATCTCAGAATTTATGATTTCGCCACAGTCATTGACATACTCAAGCTCCGAACTCGTAGTTATCAACCTTGAGCTCGTAATACTCAACCAGGAGTGTAAATTCAACAATACCATCTTGAGTGGTTGCATTTGCCCAATAAGTGGAGGCGACCGCACTTCCTCTCGCCAGCCGGAAAATGCCCGAACCACCGACTATCGCCAACTCTCTGAATTTCTTTTCTAAAGGGTTACGCCCTTGAACGCTGAGAGTACTGCCTTTGTACTTTCCCGATGTAAATACGAAGTTGAAGGTGAAAAGCAGACCGATGTCCTCCTTCGATGTCAGAGCATAAATCCCTTGACCATAACCGATCCTCTTGGAATCTGGTGATGGTCCTACTGTTAAAGGATCATCAAAGATCCTCACTAAGCCGAAAAACGTCTGTGATTTGGAGGTGAGCTTGGACCGGGCTACTTCCACGGCGGTCGGATTTTTTCCGGAGACGACGTCCTGGAAGTAGAAGTGAAGCTTCACAAACTTCTGTTTTGCGTCTGGAATATTTTTGTACCATTTCTCAACCTCTTGGGGACTTTCTTCATCCCCAAGGCGGTGTGCCAGCAGTGGTTCCATGGCCAGTACAGTTGCCAGGAACACTACCACCAATCTCATCATCATCCTTCCCCGCTCTCTTTTTACACTAAACAAACTTTTCTTCAATATTATTTTCGAAGAAATGTGCAGGGAAAGGAGGGGAGGGATCAGAGCATTTATAGATGAATTCAATTGGCATGCATCGTGGGGGTATTATTCACTGAATCTTTTTTTCATTCAATAAAATTTTTCTCAAATTTTGGTAAGTTACATTAGGCTCACTAATTGTTTTTGGATTGTGGGAATGAGAATTATGCTAACAAATAACTAAATTTTCGTGGGTTAAGAGATATCTTTAATATTAATAATCAGATTATTTTTCTCTTTAGTTTACTAACAGAAAAGAATAATAATGGGAATTATTAGTTCGATTGCTCTATTTTCATTCTGGCACCAAACACATATGTTATAATTTTGAATGACTTTTTAATCTTTTACATTTTAAAACTGTACTATTTAATTTCATAATATCTAATTTATTTGAAATATTTCAATTTTATTTATGTGAAACAGTTTCAATTTCACTTATATGTAATCTGATTTAAATTTTGAAAATTTTAATAGTCAAAATAAATGGGGTTGACCAAATTTAAACGTGGAGTCCCATCTCCTTCTCTCGACACCTTTATTTAGCCATTTCTCCTGAGTATTTACGCGGACCAAGTCAACTAGTCTTTTTTTTAAATTTTTTATTTTAAATTAAGACATATATTAATTTAGTAGAAGATGTCCAATAACGATGTAAAAAAAAAAACACAACTCACAATTATAACCATTATTATTGTTGTGTTTACTATGAATAAACTTATATAGATTTACCCTATTAAACGGTGGATACACCACGTATCGAAATTTCAATCTGAACAATGATACATCGCTAATTTTCTAATAAAAATTTTAAACCATAAATCTAATATTTAGATCTATGATGACTGAATTTTCTTGGACCAAACTAACAAACATCATCAACGACGCCGCTACCACGCCGACGAACTTTATCAATGAAACTGTCGCCATAACAATGAACACCGTCAATGAAATCGCAACCAGACTCTACCAGTAGATCTGAATCTACTGAAAGAACAATAAAATAAAGATTGGAATTAATCCCTTTATTAGATACTAAAAACAAGATAACGAAACTAAAAATAAGAAAACGAAAGTTTATAACAAATTTATTTCTCTCATTCTCCCATAATAAGAAGATAGAGGAAGAAATATTTTTCTAAAAGTGGTGTTTGGGAGAGAAGAGACGTCGACTAGGGCGTCAACTAGTCTTTCTAATTTATATATTTATTTATTACAATCAATTGATTTCTTTTACTGAATAAATTTATTCCCAGTAAATATTGATGAATAATTAAGAAAAGCATAATGTTGGCAAGTAGACACATGGAAAATCATATGGAGACCTTAAAGAAAAGATATTGGCTGAATAAATTGGAACGTTGATCTTGACTAGCGTAAAAAACGATGGCAAAATAGTGTTGAAAAACTTAATTTGGAACGTTATATGTGATCAGTACAGACTAGTAGGCCACATGGCATTTAGAAGGGGTTTTAACTTCTCCAGAGTCAACTCTAATTATTAATTACTAACATCTAGTTGAGGGAATTCATAATTTAAAAATTACTCTCTCCTGCCCGATTTATCTCATTTTAAGATTTTTATAGTTCTTAAAAATCACATTTAGTAAATCATTTTATTTCATAAAATATTTTTTTTATCCATAATTAAATAAGTTTACTAGTATTACCAATGAGAGATTATATTCTTATTAATGACCGTAATTAATACTTTAGTGTATATAATTAATACTATTGGTTTGAATTTGTATATATCAATAAAAGATTTAGAATTTAATGAGGGTTAAAATAAAAATAATAACTCTATTTTACCTCGTTTGTTTAAAAGCATCAGATATCAAAAATCAAATTCTAAAGTGACAGATAAATCGAGACGGATAGAGTATTTATGCTATTTGTACGTTCAAACTAAAAAAAAATTATCTTTACTATAAAAATAGTCAAAAACTTATCAGGTCACTAAATTTTTTTTTTTTGAAATAAAAGGTACAGATTAATTTACTGGAAAATGTCTAATAACCATTGACAAAAGGAAGATTGTTAGTTTTGAATACAGAAAAGCTATGGCTTGTATCAAAAACTAACATCCAAAGTTGACATATCATTTTGTTTCGGTATAAATTTGTTCCTTTATATCATAGAACTAGTTAACGGGATGTGGAAAGACACAGTAGATACCGTTATTGGTTAAAGTATTGATATATAAAAGTATGCTCGTAACCGAGATAGTCTGAACATACTATCGGTATAGGTTGTCGTGTGGTTTGGAAATTAGTTTATCTAAACTAGTTTAAATCACACGGATATGCTCGGGGCATATTGAGCATGACCAGTTTGGATAGGATTGACTTATACTGATCGGCGTAGTCAATTCGGTCCTAGTATTCAATCTCTCAATCCCGAGATTGGGACGGGCGTGAGGGTTGGATATCGTATGCTTTGATTTGCCAAAGAGTGCGGTCAATTGAGGCCTATACCTCCGTAGGTTGGGTATGCGGTGTTTAGCTTCTTACGTACCGTTGCTAGTCGGTGGAATCCACGTACCGGTTCGCTGGGTTGATGGTGCTCACGAGATGAGCTCGTAAGGTCTATTATACTAAACCCGGCCGGTGGACTTTATGTCCGGTATAATAAAAGGACGAGTAGTACTAATCTCGGAAACCAAGAAGTCGGTGAATTAATTTATCAGTAAATTGATAAACTGAAGAGCGCTAGATCTTTAATGTGGGGAGATAGAAGAAAATATAATGGCGCGATGTAAAGTCGTTTTCGAGCGGTAGTTCCATAATTAGTCCGTTAGTGGTACGACTGATTATGCATTTGACTAATCGACAAGGTGAATTAATTAATCCTAAAGGTTTAATTAATATTTAATCGACAAAGTGAATTAAGAAATTAATTCTATTTGAATTAATTAATTCTAAGGGTTCGATTAAATTAAATTAACAAAGTGGGTTAAGAAATTAATTCAAATGGGTTAATTGGAGTTGATTAGTCAGGAAAGACTTAGCGATCAACGAAAGTCAAATTAAAAGGCCTAACTCGAGAGCCCATTAGGTCTCCTTAGAAGCTCCATATAAATATCCTTGTTGGGCAAGAAAGACATTAAGGAAACTTGATAGCCAAGAAAGGGCTAGTGAGAGAAAGTCTAGTCTAGAGTGAGAACTTTGTCTTCCTCGTCAAGTTTTCACTCGAAGTCGACTAGGAAAGCTTTCTTCTTTGAAAAGAAATTCAGCCGATTGTATTATTTGAGCAGCTGCACATTATTCCTTTGAAGGACAGCCGACCACCGCCAGTTTTATTTACTTGCGCAATAAGTTAGTCGCGCGCAGCAGTTTACACGGTAGTCCGGTGGCTGTTCTTCATCCCGGGATGCTTGATCCTGTCGATCCTCACGTCGATCTCTTTTCCGGTTGGTGATCCGTGAGGACGGTGTGGCCGGGAAGGAGGCGGCCGGTTAATCGGGGTCCGAAAGGCAGTAGGCGGCCGGCGGTTCTTCATTGCGCAAGGCTCCGGGCAAGAACTGTTTCATCAGTTCTTGAGTTTTTCGAAGTGGGTTTCCTTAGGATTTCTTAATTTTGCCGTGGGTTACTCCGTAGATAATAGCCCACACTATTTCGGAGTTAAATAGGAGTCATTCTTCGGATTTCTTGTGGTTATCGCTAGGAAAGATCGGATTTTTCTTATTGCAAGGGACTTCGCTACAAAAGGTATAATCTTTGAATATTCTGCTTTAATTAAAGATTGTATCTTTTGTGTCGAATTAATAAATTAAATAAGTATAAGCCAAGATTAGTTCGTGGGTAAATGAATTTGAGCCTGAGCTTGGTCGAAAGCTTCCGATTCTGGAATGCATTGCACGAAAGTGAAGTTTTCGATTTAGCTCGGGCTTGTTCTGTTTTCCTTCAAAGATACAGTTAAAGAAACACAAATTACAAATATAACTGTCATTGGTTCTTACTACTGATAAACCTATATAGATCTATTCTATCAAGCGGTGGATCTACTCATGCCAAAATTTTAATCCGAACAAGAATACATCACTAATTTTTTGATGAAAACTCCAAAATATAGATCTAATGACTGAATTTTTTGGACCAAACCAGCGAACTGTTGGATTTGAATACATAATCTATGCTTGTATTGTACAGTTTCCCAGTTTAATATATCGATTTGTGTTTCAATTATATTTTCTTGTGCATGTTTAAGTCCATTTATATTATGTAAGTAGAAGATGAGGTGTCTGGTGCGACACAGTAGATCTCATCAGTGGTTGAAAGACATAATATAAAAATGAGGTTCGTAACCGAGATAGTTTTGGACAAACTGTCGGTTTAGGTTATTATATGATACAGATAATTAGTTTGTCTAAACTAATTGAATCATATAGATATGTCCGGGGCATGTTCAACTTGACTCTTAGGAATGATTTGTCTTGTTATGATTTAATAGACAAATCGATCCTTGTATTCTATCTCTAAATCCCTAGATATGAGTGGGCATGAGGATTAGACATAGTGTACTTTGATCTGCCAATGGATGAGGTCAAATGTGGCCAATAGTCTCGGTGGGTTGGGTGCGCGTGTTTAGTTACTTGGTGTGCTACTGCTTGTCGAAAGGAAACCATGTACCGGTGCGTCTGAGGTGATGGTGCTCCCAAGTTGAGCTCGAAATGTTTATTATACTAAACCCGGCCGGTGGACTTATGTCCGGTATAGTAAAAAGGTCGAGTGGTACTAGTCTTGGAATTAAAGAAGTTAATTAATTAATTTATCAGTAAATTAATTTTAATTAACGAGCACTATATCTTTGATGTGGGGAGATTAAATGAATATAATTTAATTAAATTGTTCCGGAAGCAATTCTGGTGTAAGATGGTAGTGCCAAAATGAATCCGTTAGTGGTACGATTAATTTTATAATGGGTTAATTGAATAGGTAGATTTAATTAATTAATTAGTTAATTATTTCTAAGGGTTAATTCAGTAATTAACAAAGTAGAATTATTTAATTAATTCCTAAGGGTTAATTAAGTAATTAACAAAGTGGAATTAATTAATTAATTAATTAATTAATTAAGTCTTAAGTTTCAATTGGAATTAGGAAATCCTAGAGATTAGGAATCCAGTGGGATTTGGTTATCCTATCAGATTGGTTGCCTAATTGGATTTGGAAACTAATTCATTACCTAAACCCATTAGGAAGCCCAATCCTAAACCAACTTGGAGTCTCTCTTGTAACTCTATAAACAGACAAGGGATCTGTTATTCAAGACATACAATTCAACAATTAATCCACATGAATTCTAGAGAGAGAAAACTTTCTCTCTCCAAGTCGAATTTTCTAGCAAAATTGGCGGCTGGTTTTTCATAGTAGTGGCCGAAAATTCTTGGTCCATTTACTAGCCCCGTGTGTTGCTTTCTCTCTCTCTCCAGGCAGTGCGTTTGCAGTACGTGCTAGGTGCGGAGGTGCTGGATTTTTCTGGCAAGTGGAGTTGTGGTGATAGCTGATCAATTAACTTCTAGTTCGTTGCCCACACAACGTGAAGTTATAGTCTTGAGACATACAAGAGAATCACCAAGTCACGCTTCAAAGATACTTTTCTAAGATTCTGCTTTAATAAAAAATTTTGTTGCGTGGTAAATCGAGCAAGTGCAAACCCAGATCCTACCAAAAACTTTCACGAACATCGTCAACGATGCCGCTAGCAATCCAACGAACTTCACCAACGAAACTGTTACCATAACAACTAACACCATTAATGAAGCCGCGACCAATACACTACAAGTAGATTTGAATCTACTGAAAGACAAAAGAAAATAAAGATTGAGGATAATCTCCCTTTATTGGATGACGAAACTAAAAACAAGAAAATGAAATGGGCAACAGATTTATTTACCCCATCCTCCCATAATGTGAAGATGTGGGAAGAAATATTGTTTGAGGGTTGAGTTTGGGAGAGAAAATAAGAGAACCATAGCTGCTGGTCACTAAACTTATTTAATCATATACTTTTGGTCACTATTTTTTGTCCCATCATGTGGTATGTGGGCGGTCGATTGGTTGCTACGTGGCGGTCATGTTGGTGTCACATGACATAAAATTTTAATGGTTGTGAGTTAGCTATTAAAACCTATTAAAAATTGTTAAATTATATCGAATGTGTCAATTTTAGAAATATTTAGCACCAAATTTGTGGAGTTTCAAACGTGTAAGACCAATTATGTAATAAGGTCATTATATAGGATAACAAAATAGTTATCGAAGTATATTCTTTTTACACCTATAATTCTTTTAATATATATATATATATAGTGGGAGGCTTTATGGAGTCGGGGGTTCGAACCTCACGGTTATAAAAGAAAAATATATATATATACTTTTGAAATATATATAATTTAACATATGGTCAATGATACACACGCTTTCGATGGTCTAAATCTGTTAGTGATGTAATTATTGAAATAATTTTAACGATATAGCATTTTTTTTAAACAATGATTAAGCTCTGGAATCTCAACTTCTATGCTAAAAAAGATACAGAAAATCAATTCCCTGATTTAGAGAGAAGGGTTTTGATAAGGTTTAGGGAATAAAAAAAATAATCAGAAGACCGTTCTACATGCATGTGGCTGCTGGGCTGTATTGCAGCATTTTAGGGTTTCCTTCCATCATTCTTCACGATATCCTAAAGTCTACCTTCTAATTTTGTTAATTAAATGCTTGCATTGGTGGGACATTTTTTAAGCTCTTTGCTTCTTTTTCCATGTGGCAACTCAAGGAAAAAACCTCCATTACCATTTAAGCATTGGAACTAAGTCATTATTTACACGAAACCACCCTACCTGCCTGACAAATTATATTGTACAATAAAGTACGTATTTCTAATAGTATTAGTTAAATAAAAATAAATTATTTAATATAGTAATCTCTTAATTTATCTTATTTTCTTTTCTTAAATAATACTACTCTATCATTTATCAAAAATAAATATTATAATATACTCTAATTGTACTATATAACAATTTACTATACTTATCGTGTCATTGAGTGATGATGTATTTTATACTCTAATTTGTAGTTTTAGTAACTACTCCCCCTATTTCACAAGTTAAATTATTTTCATTTTGGGAAAAACATAGGAAAATATAAATTACTTGTGTGATTATAGATAAATAAATAATTATTTTTATATAGTACCTTAATTATTTCATCGTTATTTTCTCATTAAAAGGTATTTGCTAACAAGGCTTATAATTAAAAAAGTCTTACATTAGCAAGATATTTAATTAAGTATATAAAAGGAATTGTAATTTAAATATTTGAAAAATATGTATCAAAATGATTGTGTTTTTAAATATACGTGTCAGAGGGGATAAAATAGATTTGGTTGGATCTTTTCTTAAGCTCCCTCACCTACTGAAACATATGAGATTTTGATTAAAGAATTAAAGAAAGGAGTAAATAATAAATAATAAATAATAAAGTAAATAATTAAAAAATAATAGGAGTGTTAGTCTAGAAATTTTGACATTTATCTATATTTGATTTGTCTTTCCCTTTTATTTGTGGCAAATTTTATCTTGCCAAATTCTTGAGCCCATCAACAAATTGTATCTATTCATTCATTCTAATTATGAATATTCTAAAATTACTAAAGTTTCTAGAACAAAGTTGTGGTTATTGCGAAAATAAAGAGATTCACAGGGTCGGGTGAAGTGGACATGCCAGTGCCACTATTACCGGATGTTGGGAGACTTGTGTGGAGAAGGTATTGGGAATTAAAGGGTTGAATTTGGTAAAAAGCCTAATGAGACGTGTGATCTTGTGTACTGTTATTGTGGAATTCGGCAGCATCCCTTGAGCTTCCAGGATGCGTTTTACGTGAATCCGGAAGGGAAGTTTGCCGGCGGTGACACTCTGAAGAAACTGGAAAAAGATTGCTCCAGTGCCAACAGTGTTAACGGCTATGGTTGGCCTGAATGGCTGCTCAAAATGCTTGAACAGTCTTTATCTGGAAAATGACAATAAATCTGCCAACACAAGCGAGCTAGAGGAGAGAACGATAAAAATCCACAGCTGGGATTGTGAGCTAATAAAAGGTCTAACATGGCTTCTCCACAAGAACATAAATGCTTATATCCATACTGTTTCTTCAGTTTTACGAGCACTTATGTTGAGCACTGAAAGGTACCTATCCCCGATAGAGGCATACGCAGACTTTAAATTTTCAAAAGCAGTATTGCAGTGGCGGCATTCGAGGGGCGGACGCCCATTATACGTATGCCTCTGCCAATCATGCACCCTCAACAGCGACGACATGCCTCTTGCGTTGAAATCAACGATAAATTTGCATCCCCGCCGGTTCATCACTTCTCTATATGTTTCCTATTACTATCCTTGTTTTCCTTTGCCTTTGTTATATAGTTCACCAAAAACTATCATATTAGTTTGGATTGCAGTTTCCCACCCCTCAGAAGTTGTAGTCCTCATCCAATATAATGTAGAATCAAAACGTGCCAAATTCATTGTATTGCTAAGCATAGAGTTTAATTTTATTTACTCTACGCAATTCTTGGCAGCTTTAGGAATGGTAAATATGAAGTTTGATTGAAGACCATCTTTTCATATTTTATTATACAGTGTTAGCATCAATTCAAGTTGATCCCAAAACTTCAAAAAGTTTAAAATTAAAAAGAGAATAAATGACTTACACATAAGTAATATATTATCCTTACCTTCTAACCACTAAAACACGAATCCCAACCGTACTCAAAGATAACTTAGGAAGGTTAAATTTGTTGAAAGGTGGCATTCAAACCTTAATCCATGTAAAAAAAGATTAATTGGTAAATGGAAATTGCAGACGAAAGGAAACTTAATCCCCATTTGGATTGGAAATTCCTCCTATTATAAATACAAGCAGCCTGCACTCCAAATCCATTCCAATCCATCATTCGCCCCTCTCCTCTGCTTTTGATTTCTTTTGGCTTCTTCATTCCTTTATGCAATTTGGACATCGCCCTCTTAACCATAACAACGTGGTATTCCTCCAACATGAACAAGGAGGTTTTGTTCGGAAGAAAAGCTCTCGAAATCTTTGACCTTCTTTTACTTTCTTCTTGCATGTTTGGGGTTGTATACCTCGTCCATCATATCCAAAAAAAACCAGGCATCAAAATCTCATCCATGTGGGTGTCTCCCATTGACTTATCCACCGATGATTCCAATATCGCGGCGAATTGGGTTATCAATTTTGAGGTAAAAAACAACAACAAGAAGCATTCCTTAAACTTCACCGAGATCGAAGTGTCCGTAACCTATCACGGGTTTGAGTTTCTCAGATTGGTCAAGATGGAGCCTTTTTAACTAACCCGAGTGATAAATAAAGAAGAGCAGAAACAACAGGTGCAGCTCAAGGCTAACACAGAAAGAGCTTCAGCTCCAGTTCATTCTCATTCAGCATCAGTTGTTTTGGTTCCAGCTTCTGCCAGCTCAGATGACAGCTCAACTAGGCGTCTTAATTGTGACTCATCACTTGGCGATTTTACTGATTCATCACTTGGCGGTTTTATAATTAGAACTTCAGCATTAACTAACACTGTATATAGGATATAAGCTTAGCTAGAAATACTGATTGGTAATTTAATTCCATATCACAGTCTTAGAGTATTTTAGTTAAGTTATTTGAATGATGTGTTAGTTTAGTTTTCTTCTTCTAACCGCCTTCTGAATTGTATACATATGTAACTCGGTTGAGCTGAGCAACTTAATCAATACAGAAGATATGTTTCTCCCTTTCGTCCTTTGAGTTCCTTTTCTCTTTTTATGAGTTCTTTGAACTGTTCTTCATCTTTCTTAGTTTCTTGTTGGTGGAGTTTTGCATGATCAAACTCTGATCAAGCAGAGTTGTTCAAGTTCGTTGTTGTTTCGTATTATGGTATCAAAGCCGAGGAGTTTTTTTGGATTTTTTTGCTGAAATAGAAACCAAAGACACCTACGATCAAGAGGCGTTTGATGAAAGGCCTGATCAAATGGTGCGTGAAATTGATGCTGAGTATGAGAGGCAGCTGATGCTTCATGGATTGGATCATCGTGGATTGCTGTTGACCAATATTGATGGGTTGTCAGACCAATAAAAAATAAACCTACTTTAGAGACTATTAAAAATAGTATAATGCGAGTAGGATCGTATCTACAGGGAGCACCAGAGTGAAATAAATTTAGTTAAAAGTGTGTAACCGAGATGGGGGTTTGTTTTTAATTAAACTAACTATCAAAAATCAAATTAAAATTAACGACAAGGAATTAAACAAATTGTCAAATCCAAATTCGGAAAATGTCTAGCCAAGGGAATTGGACCACCTCGATGCACTAATCGATCCTTGATGCAAAAATGTATTAACTAACTACTGTTACACCGGTTTTCATTGTTGGAACCTCCTAACAATTCAGTCCAATTAATTTAAGCCAGCAATTAAGGAACCTCCGTTAATTGCATCTATAATCGATGATCGATTTTGGAACCTCCTAGAACCTAGATCACGATAGGCAAGGACCCCGTTCAACTACAATTAACCCAATTAGCTTAATTGCACTTGATTATTTATTCTTTTCAATTGACTAATCTACGTACCACGTGATTAGTTTCATTGACTCTAAGGAATACCGAACCTCGTGTATTCTAGTAGATTGGATTACCTAGGAAAGCCTGCATGCTACCAGCTATACAAACAGTGCCAAATAATCCTCAAAACAAGCACAAGAATAAATAAGAAACCAGTAATCAATTAATAATAACACCAATTCGATCTCACGATTAAAGTAACATCGAAGGGTTTTGATTCCCTTGGCTGGACTTAAAAAATCTAGCTACTCATAATTGAAAAGCAAAACATCATATAAAAATTGTACATCATGAATTTAAAACTAAAAATTCAGAAATAAAAATAATACTAAATGCTGGTATTTTTCCCGCAGGACAGCTGCTCCCCAAAATTCTCCAAAAAGTTGCTGTCAACCTTTGCTCCCTTTTGGTTCTCAGCAGTCCCCCACTTGCGTTTTCTCCCCAGCCAAAAAAAAAAAATGATCCTAGACCAAAAAGTAAAAACCCTTGTGTCTGCAGTCAATTCCTTTCTAAATCCCCAAAGTCTTCCACTCTAAAAAGGGTCCCAGCAGTTAACTCCCCAAAACAAGACAATCAACCATAGAATAAAATCCTGCTCTTTTTTCCCTAACCTTATATAACTCTTCCTTCCAAATTTAGCCCATTCTTTCTTTCCTGTCCTTCCCAAAAATTCTCCTCATCCAATACAATATATTTCCGCCCCATTAACAATTAAATTCTAAACCAAAATATTAACCCAACTCCTTTACTTCAATTTCCAATTTGCCCCCCTTTTGTCCAAAATTGCACCATCCTTCTCAAAATCAGCATAACTCCCTGCAAATGTAAAAACCACTATTAAACCTCACCAAAACATCCAACTTTGCCCAATTCAACACCAAATCGTATCAGAAAATATCAGCTCATCAAAATCCCCCACACCTAAACAATGCTTGTCCCCAAGCATGACTCAAGACTCGACACATAAACAAAACACAAGTAACAAACAACAACTGGATTCTCAATATGCAACATCCGATCAAGCAAGATTCGCAATCCACATAAGAAACTTTCATAGTATCATGCATTTGTAACGACTATACCCATTCCTCATAACTCTCCAAACTCAAATAACAAGCACGAACGACACCCACCTCTCAAGTAATTCACTCATGCACTCAAAATTTTTTAAAGGACGTAATCACTCAAGTTCACCACATAGCATTGTTCTTACCATATGCTTGCAAAATCATCACATTACTATCACTCAAATGAATCAAAGTACAAATCAAAAGGTCTTCCTTAAGGATTAGAATAAGGCTCAGGATAAGGTAGGATAAACAAGGATTAAACAAAGGCTAAAGCCATCAAAGAAAGAACACGCTTAATTGTTAACCATCAACCATCTTACCGAGGATAACCCATGCAAGACACTAGTAACCCACCAAGGATTCCAAACTCGGCTCTTTCCACAATTCATCTTTTCTTTTCTAGCCACACAAATTCATTTGAATTTGTTTATATTGGCTCCTTTTCTTTCTTGTCTTCTTTTCTCTTTTTTTTTTTTTTTTCTTTTTTTTTACTTTTTTCTTTTTCTCTTTTTGTTTTTTTTTTTCAACACCTTGGTCAGAGCACAACTTATCCTTAATGAGTTACTATTGCCTTACAATGTCCGCCTTCAAACCACAAACCCAAGTTAACAACCAAGTATGTACTTATTTTAATAACTAGGTGAAAAGAGCAAGCTAAACACAGGCCTAGGTTTAATTTTGTGGCTTTAAAATCAAAGAATCAGATCCAAGCTTCAAAAAGGTTAACTAAGGGTAAGCATGGAAGGTTGGATTTTTTTAGCAAGCCAAATTTGGTTATCCTATTGCCTTTATCCTTTTTGTACTTCAAATTCATAAGCAACGGTAACATGCATAACCAAGCAAGTTCTAGAATATGCAAATTATGTGTGAAACACTCTAAAAAAAAAATTGAGCACAAGAAAGAATTATTGCTCTGTAAGGCCCAAAATCTCACTGTTTCTAACTTTTTGGGTGCCATTCACACAAGTATCATTATCTGAATTATCACAAGGAACAATTATAGCCATCCAACACACAATACTACTAATATTCCCTACACTTCATCCTTACCTTACCAAATCACAATTGCATATCAATTTTCCCACACAAAACATATAACATTTACATCCCCCCCACACCTAGACTCTAAACACAATAAAACACAAAACATCCCCAAAACAATAATCATACAAAACAATCCCCCCACACCTAAAACTGTACATTGTCCCCAATGTAGAAAAAAATAGGCATAAACAGGATCGCAAAAACAAACACCACCAAGACAGAATAAAAATAAATAAAATAAATATCTAAAACAAAAACAGTTAGTAAGGGGAAGAGAAGCTTCTCTGTGGTGGAGGAATTGGTGGTTTCAAGCCCACATGTGCGCAAAGGGCGTGTGATGACCGCTGCTGCTTCGTTGGATTCCGGTTGGGTCTTTTGCCACTTGGGACGCTGTAGAGCAACGGGCAGTGGTGAAGAGGGTGCCTCTTCTTCTGAATAACTAGTTTCATCCCGCAAAGCTATTTTCGATATAGCTTTCTGGCGCACCATAATGGCAATCAAATTTTAACAGCGGTTGGTGTGTCGGTACTAATTGGAATAGATGAACTGAGTGCGGTGGTGCCTGTATTGGAACGATCGGGAATCGAAAGTAGAACGAAACCGCAAAGACGGATGCGGCTAAGTGTGGAAGAAATCGATTCTCATGAATGGCCGGAACATACGGGCGACTTGCAGGTAGCGGACAGTACCAAAAAGAAAGGACCAACCAAAAGAAACTGCCGATTCGGAGTGTGGTCTACTGTGCCAAAGGAAGACGTGCGCAACCTGGGCGCAAGAACGGCTGGGCTGGGGTGGATAAATAGGGCGTGTCGCACAGGATGCAGAAGCAGAAGCTGAACCAAAGTCCAACCAACACGGCCAACCACTCAAAACAGTGAAGCCTGGAGTGGCGGAAGAAACGGGAACCGCGGCGCGGCAGCGACCCCGCCAAAAAAAACCGACGAACGCCTTAGTTGAGTGGAGTCGGCTATGAAAAACTGAGAGAGGGAGTGAAGCCATCGGCTGATATGAAGATTGCGGCGAGAATATCCTCAAGACCAAAGGCGGCCCCCCGCTGAGAACGTAGGGTCGAAGGGGAGTGGTCGGTCATCGCGGGTTTGCTCCAACGCCGGCCGGATGGTAAAGGTGAAGAGGCGGAGTGGTCGCTGTACCCGGTGGAAGGCGTACAGTGGCAGAATGTTGAAGGATGGTGGCGGAGATGATGAAAGAAGTTAGCAGCTGTTTGGTTGGGGAAAAAAATCGGGCGCCGCTAGCTGATGAGAAAGAGGAGATCCAAAAGAAATTAGGAACCCTAATTAAAAATGGAAAAGGAAAGAATTTTTTTCTTTTTTTAAAATGTAATTGACATGGGCATGTGAGAGGAAATATTATAATCTGTCCAAAAGCTTAAAAATTCCAAAGAAAAACAAAGAAAACCGTGAGAAAATCAAAGGCACTGACATGGGCAACTCAGAGAAAGAATTCTATTCCGCCCCCATCCCTTAAAAATCAAAGGAAAACTCACCTGGGCATGTCAGAGGAAGAATTCTATCCTGCCCCAAACCTTTAGAAAATCCAAAAACCATGCAAACCTTGACCTAGGCATGTCAGAGGAAAAATTGTATTATGTCCAGACCTTCAGAAAATCCAAAAAAAACATGCGAACCTTGACCTGGGCATGTTAGAGGAAAAATTGTATTCTGCCCAGCTGCCTTAAAAATTCAAGAAAAACTCACCTGGGTATGTCAGAGGAAAACTTGTATTCTGCGAAAACCTTTAATTCCCCTCGAAATTCTCAGCTAAAAATCACTTAAAAATACAATTAAAAGACTAAACCTACTTAAAAAAAAAAAAAAAAACTTAGAAAAAAATTTGGGTTGCCTCCCATAAGCGCCTTTCTTTAACGTCTTTGGCTAGACTCACTTACCTACTTCAAATTAATCTTCATAAATAAGTAGAAATAACCAAATTTCATTATTAGAAGTAGTTCTACCATTCACAAGAAAAGATTTGAGTCGATGACCATTCGCAACCCATATTTTTCGGGACTCTAAATCTTTAATTTCAACCATACAATAAGAAGAAATACTTATCTCAATATAGGGTTTATGCCGTCTTGATTTGAACTTACCATGCATTAATTTCCATTTGCACTCTGTGAAAAATGCCTTCAGCCCAACCACACATTTCTTCCTCCGTAGCAGCTCATCCTGAATGGTTTTTTTCCTTTCGGCTCTAACAGAAGATATTTGAGATGATCGTGGAACAATTTGAACTCCAATTTAGGGGCCTGTACCAGAGAAGGTAAAATATTTTCAGAACTAATAGGCAATCCCAAGTAATGGTTAGCAAACCTCAATGGCAGTTCAGGATTGGCATGAAATGCTTTGATTGCCTCAATGACAGATTCATTCACATCTTTTTGAGCATCTATTCCCTACAAACTATGCTACAACACAAAACTAAGCTCATCAAGCATCAAATTAAATTCAACTTATTCTTGCACAATAGAATCAACCAGGCTAACATTGACAAAGTATTTAGAGTCCGGTGGATACTTCATTGCTTCATACATGTTAAACTGTACTTTTTCACCATCAAACTCAAAAGTAAACACACCAGCATCTACATCAATCTTTATCTTAGCCGTTTTCATAAACGATCCACCCAATAGAAGAATATCAGAATTTGTCACATGTTCATCATTCATGTCAAGAATGTAAAAATCAGCAGGAAAGATCAGCTTATCAAATTTAACTAATACATCCTCGACTACCCCCTCTGGATAAATCATCGACCTATTGGCTAACTGGACAATCACATTCGTGTTCTTAAGAGCCCCAATTTTCAACTTATTAAACAAAGATAGAGACATAACATTTATTGAAGCTCCTAAATCCAGCATGGCTGATTTTATAACTTACGACCCAATAACACAAGAGATAGCAAAAATACCTGGGTCAGTACACTTTTGTGGTAACTTACGTTGAAGAACTGAGGACACATTCTCGTTCACGTAGACCTTACCTTCAGGTCTTCTCTTCTTGGTCAGCAACGACTTTAAAAATTTCGCATGCCGTGGAATCTGTGCAATGGCCTCCATCAATGGTATGTTGATTGCCACTTTGCGAAATACTTCAAGCACCTCATCGTCACTGTAATCCTTTCTCACTTAGACTAACCTGCCAGGAAAAGGGGGTGGAATCACACTCTCAGTTTTTCTTACAATAAATTTAGGAGTTACCTCTTTCTCTGGTAACTCTTCCACTTCCTCTTCCTTTTCTGACTTTTGAGAAGGTTCTTGAACTTCAACAGTCGGACCTTTTGGTCCTTGCAATTCTCTCCCACTCCTCAAAGTCATGACACTCACATTTTCAGTTGAACTACCTGGTTGAGACGGAAGCTTCCCTAGGGCTCGGTCTCTCTGATTAACTTGAGTGGCTATGATGAGCTGATATTTTATCTAATGATTTGGTACTGAACTGGGCAAAGTTGGATGTTTTGGTGAGGCTTAATAATGGTTTTTATATTTGCAGAGAATTATATTGATTTTGAGAAGGATGGTGCAATTTTGGACAAAAGGAGGGCGAATTGGAAAATTGAAGAAAATGAGTTGGGTTAATATTTGGATTTAGAATTTAATTGTTAATTTGGTTGATATATTGTATTGAATGAGGAGGATTTTTGGGAAAGACAAGAAAGAAAGAATGGCCAAATTGGGAAGGAAGAGTTATAAAAGGTTAGGAATAAAAAGAGCAGGATTTTTATTCTATGATTAATTGTCTTGATTTGGGGGAGTTGACTGCGGGGACAATATTTGGAAAAGGGAAGACGTGAGGGATTTAGGAAGACTTGGACTGGAGAGAGATTCATTCTTTGACTAGGATCAATTTTGGCTAAAGAGAGAAGGAAGTGGGGACGGCTGAAGGAAGAAAAGAAAAAAAGGTTGACAGCAGCTTTGGCTCCAGGCGGCTACTACCTATAGTACTCTCTTTCTATTCCTTTGCTTTAGCTTGAATTCATGTCGCACAAATTATACATTATTTTTATTAGTTTAATTATAAGTAACTAGATTTCTTTAGTCTAGTCAAGGGAATCAAAACCCCTCGATGCTACTTAAATTGTGAGATCGAATTGGTGTTATTATTAATTGACTATTGGTTTCTTATTTATTCTTGTGCATGTTTGAGGATCATTTGGCACTGTTTGTATAGCTGGTAGCATGCAGGCTTTCCTCGGTAATCCAATCTACTAGAATACACGAGGTTCGGTATTTCTTAGAGTCAATGAAACTAATCGCGTGGTAAGTAGATTAGTGAATTGAAAAAGAATAAATACTCAAGTGCAATTAAGCTAATTGGGTTAATTGTAGTTGAACTGGGTCCTTGACTATCGTGATCTAGGTTCTAGGAGGTTTCAGAATCGATCATCGATTGTAGACGCAATTAACGGAGGTTCCTTAAATTAATAGGACTGAATTGTTAGGAGGCTCCAACAATGAAAACCAGTGTAACCAGTAATTAATTAATATATTTTTGCATCAAGGATCGATTAGTGCATCGAGATGGTCCAATTCCCTTGGCTAGACATTTTTCCAAATTTTGGATTTTTACAATTTGTTTAATTTCTTGTTGTTTAATTTTATTGATTTTTGTTAGTAGTTTTAAGTAACAACAAACCCCCATTTTAGCTACGCACTTTTGATCAAATTTCTTTCACTCTGGTGCTCCCTGTGGATACGATCCTACTCGCACTATACTATTTTTAATAGTTTCGAAAGTAGGTTTATTTTTGATCGGTTTGACAACCCATCAAATTTTGGCGCCGTTGCCGTAGAGCACGGTGTAGTGTTTTATTTTTGGTTAAAAGTTTTGGTTTTGTTGTTCCTTTTTATGGTTCGCTATTCTCGTACAGGCAAACTCGTATTTGACCCAGAGATAGAGAAGACTGCAAAGAGGAACACCAAAGAGAAGAAACAAAGGAGCAACTGGCTGAGTCAACATCTTTGGCCCCACCAGTTGACGAACAGGAAGAAATTCAAGTTTCAGAAGAGGACGAAGAGTTGGTTGCAATACCAATGGCTGACAGAACTCTAAGGGAGTTGGCAACTCCTGCTGATGATCATCACTCTCTTTGCATTACTTTTCCTGATGATACTCCTAGGTTTGAGTTGAAGTCTAGTACTATACACTTACTGCCTAAGTTTCATGGTTTGACAGGTGAGAACCCCTACAAGCACTTGATGGAGTTCCACAATATATGCTCGGCAGTGAGTTACCATGGAGTTACAGAGGAGTAAGTGAAGCTCAGGGCGTTCCCATTTTCCTTGGAAGATAAGGCAAAACACTGGCTCTTTGGGCTACCAGCAGGATCCATTACCACATGGAACGAGCTGAAGAAAAGGTTTTTGGAGAAATTCTTCCCAGTCTCCCGAGGTTCTGAAAGCCTGTATGAGTACTGGGAACGGTTCAACGATTTGTGCAGAAGTTGTCCCCTACACCAGATTCCCGAGCAACTCCTGATTCAGTATTTCTATGAGGGCCTATCTGAGTTGGACAGAGACAAGATCGATTCTACCAGTGGAGAAGCATTGATGAATAAGACTCCTGCAGAGGTAATGAGGCTAATCTCTATGATGGCTGAGACTTCCCAGCAATTTCATGGGTGAGCAGACGTGCCCACCAGACGAGTTAACGAGGTTAGTATTTCTAACATGGAAAGTAAGATTGAGCAACTTACTGATTTGGTGCGCCAGCTTGCTGTAGGACAATTGTAAGCAATTAAGGTATGCGGGATATGCTCAATTCAAGGACACACCTCAGATGGTTGTCAAGCCATGCAAGAATGTACACAGATGAATGTTGTGGGAGGATTCCAGGATCCACCCCAGAGAAGTTATGACCCATATGCTAATACCTACAACTCAGGGTGGAGGAATCATCCCAATTTTAGCTACAAGCAGCCTGGTTTTCAACCTCAACCTCAGTAATCTAGTTTCCAACCCCCAGTGAGAAAACCAGTACCTCCACCAGCAGAGGCTTCAGGTTCGTCAGTCGAATCAATGATTAAAGGATTGACAGATGAAGTGCAAGGTCTTGTTGAGAGGGAACAAGCAAGAGAGTAGCAGTCACATGCTGCAATTAAAAACTTAGAGAAACAAATCTCTCAGCTAGCCACTCAAGTTAATCAGAGAGACCGAGCCCAAGGGAAGCTTCCGTCTCAACCAGGTAGTTCAACTGAAAATATGAGTGCCATGAATTTGAGGAGTGGAAGAGAAGTGCAAGAACCAAAAGGTCCAACTATTGTAGTTCAAGAACCTTTTCAGGAGTTAGAAAAGGAAGAGGAAGTGAAAGAGTTGCCAGAGAAAGAGGTAACTCCTAAATTTATTGTAAGAAAAACTGAGAGTGTGATTCCATCCCCTTTTCCTGGCAGGTTAGTCCAAGAGAGAAAGGATTACAATGACGATGAGGTGCTTGAAGTATTTCGCAAAGTGGCAATCAACATACCATTGATGGAGGCCACTGCACAGATTCCACGGTATGCGAAATTTTTAAAGTTGTTGCTGGCCAAGAAGAGAAGACCTGAAGGTAAGGTCTATGTGAACGAGAATGTGTCCTCGGTTCTTCAGCGTAAGTTACCTCAAAAGTGTACTGACCCAGGTATTTTTGCTATCTCTTGTGTTATTGGGTCGCAAGTTATAAAATCAGCCATGCTGGATTTATGAGCTTCAATAAATGTTGTGTCTCTATCTTTGTTTAATAAGTTGAAAATTGGGGCTCTTAAGAACACGAATGTGATTGTCCAGTTAGCCAATAGGTCGATGATTTATCCAGAGGGGGTAGTCGAGGATGTATTAGTTAAATGTGATAAGTTGATCTTTCCTGCTGATTTTTACATTCTTGACATGAATGATGAACATGTGACAAATTCTGATATTCTTCTATTGGGTAGATCGTTTATGAAAATGGCTAAGACAAAAATAGATGTAGATGCTGGTGTGTTTACTTTTGAGGTTGATGGTGAAAAACTACAGTTTAACATGTATGAAGCAATGAAGTATCCACCGGACTCTGAATACTTTGTCAATGTTAGCCTGGTTGATTCTATTGTGCAAGAATAAGTTGAATTTAATTTGATGCTTGATGAGCTTAATTTTGTGTTCCAGCATAGTTTGCAGGGAACGAATGCTCAAAAAGATGTGAATGAATCTATCATTGAGGCAATCAAGGCATTTCATGCCAATCCTGAACTGTCACTGAGGTTTGTTAACCATTACTTGGGATTGCCTATTAGTTCTGAAAATATTTTACCTTCTCTAGTACAGGCCCCTAAATTGGAGTTCAAATTATTCCACGATTATCTCAAATATCTTCTGTTAGAGCCCGAATCAAAATCGTGGAGTAAGGAAAGGAAAAAAACCATTCAGGATGAGTTTCTACGGAGGAAGAAATGTGTGGTTGGGCAGATGGTATTTTTCACAGAGTGCAAATGGAAATTAATGCATGGTAAGTTCAAATCAAGACGGCATAAACCCTATATTGAGATAAGTATTTCTTCTTCTTGTATGGTTGAAATTAAAGATTTAGAGTCCCGAAAAATATGGGTTGTGAATGGTCATCGACTCAAATCTTTTCTTGTGAATGGTAGAACTACTTCTAATAATGAAATTTGGTTATTTCTGCTTATTTATGAAGATTAATTAGAAGTAGGTCTGTGTCTAGCCAAAGACATTAAAAAAAGGCGCTTATGGGAGGCAACCCAAATTTTTTCTAAGTTTTTTTTGAAGTAGGTTTAGTCTTTTAATTTTATTTTTAAGTGATTTTTAGCTGAAAATTTCGGAGGGAATTAAAGGTTTGGGCAGGATGCAATTCTTCCTCTGACATGCCCAGGTCAAGGCTCGCATGGTTTTTGTATTTTCTGAAGGTTTGGGCAAGATACAATTCTTTCTCTAACATGCCAGGTCAAGGTTCGCATGGTTTTTGTATTTTCTGAAGGTTTAGGCAGAATACAATTCTTCCTCTGACATGCCCAGGTCAAGGTTCGCATGGTTTTTGTATTTTTCTGAAGGCTTGGGCAGAATACAATTCTTCCTCTGACATGCCCATGTGAGTTTTCCTTTGACTTTTAAGGGATGGAGGCAGAATATAATTTTTCCTCTAACATGCCCAGGTCAGTGCCTTTGATTCTTTCCACGGTTTCTTTTTTATTTGAATTTTTAAGCAGTTGGGCAGATTACAATCATTCTTATGACATGCCCATGTCATTTACACTTTTAAAAAAAAAAATTCCATTTTTTTAATTAGGGTTCTTACTTTTTTTTGGTTTTCACTCTTGTTTTCAACTAGCGGCGCCCGACTCCCTCTTCCCAACCAAACCCGCTGCCACCACCCTTCACCATCACAGTTTTTTTTCTTCTCCAATCGGCCACCGCTAATCTCCGCCAGGTACGGCCACCGCTCCGCCATCTTCTCCTTCGACATCCGGCCAAGCGTTAGAGCAAACCGTGATGCCCAAAAATTTTCCCCTTCGACCATACGTTCTCAGTGGGGGACGACGTTGGTCTTGAAGATATTCTCGCTGCAATCTTCCGGTCAGCCGACGGCTTCGCTCCCTCTCTCAGTTGTTCATCGCCCGACTTCCACTACCGGCGTAATCACGCAATCCCGACCACTCACTGCTGTCAACCTCATCTTCTCCATTCGTCCTGGGCTGAAATTTTCTTCCCTTATCTTTCTCTTGTTAATTTCCTTTACTTTGAGGGTTGATTGAACTTTTTGGGTACTGATTTAATTATTTTTGCAGTTGATTAGTGGTGAGAATGCCGGCCGAAGCCAAAAGGCCCCACTAGAGGAGGAACGATTAGCTCAATGGCCTCCAAAAAAAAGTAATAATTTGAGAAGTGAACTCCAATCTCCACGCCCTTTGCACACATGTGGGCTTGAACCCACCAATTCCTCCACATAGAGAAGCTTCTCTTCCCCTTACTAACTTTTTTTTTGTTTTAGTTATTTATTTTATTTATTTTTATTTTGTCTTAGTGGTGTTTGTTTTTGCGATCCTGTTTATGCCTATTTGTTTTGTACATTGGGGACAATGTAGAGTTTTAGGTGTGGGCGGATTGTTTTGTATGATTATTGTTTTGGGGATGGTTTGTGTTTCATTGTGTTTAGAGTCTAGGTGTGGGGGAGATGTAAATGTTATGTGTTTTATGTTGGAAAATTGATATGCCATGTGTGATTTGGTGAGGTAAGGATGAAATGTAGGGAATATTAGTAGTATTGTGTGTTGGATGGCTATAATTGTTCCTTGTGATAGTTCAGATGATGATACTTGTGTGAGTGGCACCCAAAAAGCTAGAAACAGTGAGATTTTGGCCTTAATGAGCAAAAATTCATTCTTGTGCTCAATTTGCTTTCTTTAGAGTGTTTCACACATAGTTTGCATATTCTAGAACTTGCTTGGTTATGCATGTTACCGTTTATTGTGAATTTGAAGTACAAAAAGGATAAAGGCAATAGGATAACCAAATTTGGCTTGCTAAAAAATCCAACCTTCAATGCTTACCCTTCGTTAATCTTTGTGAAGCTTGGACCTGATTCTTTGATTTTAAAGCCACTAAATTGAACCTAGGCATGTGTTTAGCTTGCTCTTTTCGCCTAGTTATTGGAAGAAGTACATACTTGGTTGTTAACTTGGGTTTGTGGTTTGAAGGCGGACATTGTAAGGCAATAGTAACTCATTAAGGATAAGTTGTGCTCTGACCAAGGCTGTTGAAAAGAAAAAGAGAAAAAAAAAGTAAGAAAATAAAAGAAAATCAAAAAAAGAAAAGAAGACAAGAAAGAAAAGGAGCCAGTATAAACAAATTCAAATGAATTTGTTTGTGTTGCTAGGAAAAAAAAGAGAAAAAGAAAAAAAAAGAAGGAAAAAAGGGATTGTAGAAAGAGCCAAGTTGGAATCCTTCGTGGGTTAGTAGTGTCTTGCATGGGTCATCCTCGGTAAGATGGTTGAAAGTTAACAATCAAGTGTGTTCTTTCTTTCGTGACTTTAGCCTTTGTTTAATCCTTGTTTATCCTACCTTGTCCTGAGCCTTATTCTAATCCTTAACGAAGACCTTTTGATTTGTACTTTGATTCATTTGAGTGATAGTAATGTGATAATTTTGCAAGCATATGGTAAGAACAATGCTATGTGATAAACTTGAGTGACTACGTCCTTTAAACACTTTGAGTGCTTGAGTGAATTACTTGAGAGGTGGGTGTCGCTCGTGCTTGTTATTTGAGTTTGGAGAGTTATGAGGAATGGGTATAGTCGTTACAAATGCATGATACTATGAAAGTTTCTTATGTGGATTGCGAGTCTTGCTTAATCGGATGTTGCATATTGAGAATCCAGTTGTTGTTTGTTACTTGTGTTTTGTTTATGTGTCGAGTCTTGAGTCATGCTTGGGGACAAACATTGTATAGGTGTGGGGGATTTTGATGAGCTGATATTTTATGATATGATTTGGTGCTGAATTGGGCAAAGTTGGATGTTTTGGTGAGGCTTAATAATGGTTTTTATATTTGCAGGGAATTATATTGATTTTGAGAAGTATGGTGTAATTTTTGACAAAAGGAGGGCGAATTGGAAAATTGAAGAAAAGGAGTTGGGTTAATATTTGGATTTAGAATTTAATTGTTAATTTGGTTGATATATTATATTGAATAAGGAGGATTTTTGGGAAAGACAAGAAAGAAATAATGGCCAAATTGGGAAGGAAGAGTTATATAAGGTTAGGAATAAAAAGAGCAGGATTTTTATTCTATGATTAATTGTCTTGGTTTGGGGGAGTTGACTGCGGGGACAATATTTGGAAAAGGGAAGACTTGAGGGATTTAGAAAGACTTGGACTGGAGAGAGATTCATTCTTTGACTAGGATCAATTTTGGCTAAAGAGAGAAGGAAGTGGGGACTGCTGAAGGAAGAAAAGAAAAAAAGGTTGACAGCAGCATTGGCTCCATGCGGCTACAACCTATAGTACTCCGTTTCTATTCCTTTGCTTTAGCTTGAATTCATGTCGCACAAATTATACATTATTTTTATTAGTTTAATTATGAGTAGCTAGATTTCTTTAGTCTAGTCAAGGGAATCAAAACCCCTCGATGCTACTTAAATCGTGAGATCGAATTGGTGTTATTATTAATTGACTTTTGGTTTCTTATTTATTCTTGTGCATGTTTGAGGATTATTTGGCACTGTTTGTATAGCTGGTAGCATGCAGGCGTTCCTAGGTAATCCAATCTACTAGAATACACGAGGTTCGGTATTCCTTAGAGTCCATGAAACTAATCACGTGGTACGTAGATTAGTGAATTAAAAAAGAATAATAATCAAGTGCAATTAAGCTAATTGAGTTAATTATAGTTGAACTGGGTCCTTGACTATCGTGATCTAAGTTCTAGGAGGTTCCAGAATCGATCATCGATTATAGACGCAATTAACGGAGGTTCCTTAATTGCTGGCTTAAATTAATAGGACTGAATTGTTAGGAGGTTCCAACAATGAAAACCGGTGTAACCAGTAATTACTTAATACATTTTTGCATCAAGGATCGATTAGTGCATCGAGGTGGTCCAATTCCCTTGGCTAGACGTTTTTCCGAATTTGGATTTTTACAATTTGGTTAATTTCTTGCTATTTAATTTTATTGATTTTTGTTAGTAGTTTTAAGTAACAACAAACCCCCATTTTGGCTACGCACTTTTGACCAAATTTCTTTCACTCTGGTGCTCCCTGTGGATACGATCCTACTCGCACTATACTATTTTTAATAGTTTTGAAAGTAGGTTTATTTTTGATCGGTTTGACAACCCATCAGGCTAGCTGAGAGATTTGTTTCTCCAAGTTTTTAATTGCAGTCTGTGACTGCTGCTCTCTTCCTTGTTCCCTCTCAACAAGACCCTGCACTGTATATGTCAATCCTCTAATTATTGATTCGACTGATGAACCCGAAGCCTCTGCTGGTGGAGGTACTGGGTTTCTCACTGGGGGTTGAAAACTGGATTGCTGAGGTTTAGGTTGAAAACCAGGCTGCTTATAGCTGAAATTGGGATGATTCCTCCACCCTGGGTTGTAGGTATTGGAATAGGGGCCATAACTTCTCTGGGGTGGATCCTAGAATCCTCCCACAACATTCATTTGTGTACATTCTTGCATGGCTGGACAACCATCCAAGGTGTGTCCTTGAATTGAGCATATCCCGCATACCTTAATTACCTGCAATTGTCCCACAGTAAGCTGGCGCACCAAATCAGTAAGTTGCTCAATCTTACTTTCCATGTTGGAAATACTAACCTCGTTAACTCGTCTGGTGGGAATGTCTACTCGCCTATGAAATTGCTGGGAAGTCTCAGCCATCACAGAGATTAGCCTCATTGCCTCTGCAGGAGTCTTATTCATCAATGCTCATCCACTGGCAGGAGTTGCTCGGAATCTGGTGTTGGGGACAGCTTCTGCACAAATCACTGAACCATTCCCAGTACTCATACAGGCTTTCACCAGTTGCTTGTCTGACACCTTAGATATCCTTTCTGATATTAGAAGCTCGGGAGGCTGGGAAGAATTTCTCCAAAAACCTTTTCTTCAGCTCGTTCCATGTGGTAATGGATCCTGCTAGTAGCCCAAAGAGCCAGTGTTTCGCTTTATCTTCCAATGAAAATGGGAACGCCCTGAGCTTGACTTGCTCCTCTGTAACTCCTTGGTAACTCACTGCCGAGCATACAATGTGGAACTCCATCAAGTGCTTGTGGGGGTCATCACCTGTCAAACCACGAAACTTAGGCAGTAAGTGCATAGTACTAGACTTCAACTCAAACCTAGGAGTATCATCAGGAAAAGTAATACAAAGAGATTGCTGATTTTCATCAGGAGTTGCCAACTCCCTGAGAGTCCTGTCAGCCATCGGTGCTGCGATCAACTGCTCTTCTTCTTCGTAAACTTCAATTTCTTTTTCGTGAACTGGTTGAGATACAGATGCTGACTCAGCCAGTTGTTCTCGTTGTTTCTTCTCTTTTGTGTTCCTCTTTGCAGTATTCTGTATCTCTGGGTCAAATACTAGTTTGCCTGTACGAGAAGAGTGAACCATAAAATGGAACAAATAAAACCAAAACTTTTAACCAAAAATAAAACACTACACCGCGCTCCCCAGCAACGGTGCCAAAATTTGATGGGTTCTCAGACCAATAAAAAATAAACCTACTTTTGAGACTATTAAAAAGAGTATAATACGAGTAGGATCGTATCCACAGGGAGCACCAGAGTGAAATAAATTTAGTTAAAAGTGTGTAACCAAGATGGGGGGTTTGTTTTTAATTAAACTAACTATCAAAAATCAAATTCAAATTAATGACAAGGAATTAAACAAATTGTCAAATCCAAATTCCAAAAATGTCTAGCCAAGGGAATTGGACCACCTCGATGCACTAATAGATCCTTGCTGCAAAAATGTATTAACTAACTACTGGTTACACCGGTTTTCATTGTTGGAACCTCCTAACAATTCAATCCTATTAATTTAAGCTAGCAATTAAGGAACCTCCGTTAATTGCATCTATAATCGATGATCGATTCTGGAACCTCCTAGAACCTAGATCACGATATTCAAGGACCCCGTTCAACTACAATTAACCCAATTAGCTTAATTGCACTTGATTATTTATTCTTTTCAATTGACTAATCTACGTATCACCTAATTAGTTTCATTGACTCTAAGGAATACCGAACCTCGTGTATTCTAGTAGATTGGATTACCTAGGAAAGCCTGCATGCTACCAGCTATACAAACAGTGCCAAATTATCCTCAAAACAAGAACAAGAATAAATAAGAAACCAGTAATCAATTAATAATAAAACCAATTTGATCTCACGATTAAAGAAACATCGAAGGGTTTTGATTCCCTTGGCTAGACTTAAAAAATCTAGCTACTCATAATTGAAAAGCAAAACATCATATAAAATTGTACTTCATGAATTTAAAACTAAAAATTCAGAAATAGGAATAATACTAAATGCTGGTATTTTTCCCGCAGGACAGCTGCTCCCCAAAATTCCCCAAAAAGTTGCTCTCAACCTTTGCTCCCTTTTGGTTCTCAGCAGTCCCCCACTTGTGTTTTCTTCCCAGCTAAAAAAAAATGATCCTAGACCAAAAAGTAAAAACCCTTGTGTCTGCAGTCAATTCCTTTCTAAATCCCCAAAGTCTTCCACTCTAAAAAGGGTCCCAGCAGTCAACTCCCCAAAACAAGACAATCAAGCATAGAATAAAATCCTGCTCTTTTTTTCCTAACCTTATATAACTCTTCCTTCCCAATTTCGCCCATTCTTTCTTTCCTTTCCTTCCCAAAAATTCTACTCACCCAATACAATATAATTCTAAACCAAAATATTAACCAAACTTCTTTCCTTCAATTTGCAATTTACCCTCCTTTTGTCCAAAATTGCACAATCATTCTCAAAATCAGCATAAATCCTTGCAAATGTAAAAACCACTATTAAACCTCACCAAAACATCCAACTTTTCCCAATTCAACATCAAATCATATCAAAAAATATCAGCTCATCAAATACGCAGTTGAATGAACATAACTACTTGATCTGGAGAAATTATTTGATCAATGCATTACTTGCAAAGAGAATGTTTGGATTTGCGGATGGCAGTTGCTTCATGCATGATGAATCATCTCCTTATTTTCGCACTTGGCAGCAGGTTAATAGCATGGTATCTGCTTGGATTAAAGGTACTATTGATAAAGAACTTGTGAGTCATTTTACATATATAAATAATGCATGTGATCTGTGGATGGAAATTGCTGATCTATTTGGAACGACCAATCAGTCTTTGATTTTCAATTTAGTAGAGAGAAAGCTGTTGTGAGAGAGGAAAATTTGACTGTTACTCAATACTATGGATAGCTAAAAGGCTTAAGAGATCAAATTGAGCAGCTTATGCCTGGAGAAAATTTGTTTGGAATGATGAGAAATGCTCTTGGAGGAGGCAGATCTGCTAAAAATATGAGTTGAGTTAGAGAAACAGTCAAGGAAATGAACAAGTACTTGGAAAGGAAAAATCAATATTATGGAGTTTCTTATAGGATTGAATAATGTTTATGAAATAGAGAGGAATTAGATTTTAATGATGAGACAATACCTTCACTGAATAAGGTATATGCTATGATCCTGAAGGATGAGATGAATAGGACAGTTGCTGTCAACATTTCTATGAACTTAGATAATGTAGATATGATAGTAAAGACATCTGAAAAGTCTCAAACTTGGAAGAAGGAAGAAAGTAAGCCTAGAGTTGAAGGGAAAGCTGATAGGAGTAATCTTCTATGCAATCACTGCAAGAAGAAAGGACACACTGTGGATATTTGCTTCAAGTTGAAAGGATATCCTGATTGGTGGGAAGAAAGGAAGGATAAGAAAAAAGGAAAGGGGATGGTGAATCAGCAAGCTGCTTATGTAGCTGAATCCCCTGTGGATGAAGCTGAGAGAAAAGAATTAGAGTTCAACTCTTGCTGCTGCAATACAGAAAGAACTCAGAAATCTGCTGAAAAAATAGGAAGGCTTGAATTTGAACTCAGTCAATCTAGCATATCTTCATGACTTTGCAGGTAGTAATATTCCCTAAACTCTTGACTCTAATGTGTCTGATCATATTGAAAGGTATTTTTGGATTGTGGCTAGTGGAGCTACAAGTCATATGATCATTAGTCTTGATATGCTTTCTGATTTTGATTCTATCACTGAATTTACTCCAATTTGTTTGCCTGATGGTAGCTTAAAGTCAGTGAGTTATATAAGGAGTTCCAAACTATCTGATAATATCATTCTATTGTCTATGTTATGCATACCTGGTTTTAAACACAATCTGATGTCTGTGAAAAAGCTCCACAATCTGATGTCTGTGAAAAAGCTTACTGAGGATTTCAAAGTGTATGTTAAGTTTTCAAATCTTTTTGTGTGTTGCAAGACCTTAGGACTGATAAGGTTCTTGCAAATGTAGAGTTTTCAAAGGCCTTTACCTAATGAATAAAACCTCATTTCTTGAGAAAAAATCAGAGATACTTTGCAGCTTCATAGTACAGAATTTCATGGACAGAAGGCTCTAAAAGTGGAATATGCTTTAGTTGACAGGAATGAGCCAAATTGCCATAAGAGGTTAGGGCATCCTTCAAAGAATATGCTTAGGCCTTTGTTATATAAAATAGATGCTGATTTAGGTAAGCAAAATGAGAAATGTGAAACATGTATAGCTTCAAAACAACATAGGCTACATTTCCCTTTAGCTCAATCAAGACATGTAAAGTCTTTGAGTTAATACATGTAGACATCTGGGGTCCTTACAAAATTCCTCCTCTTTCAAATTGTCAATATTTTCTGACAATAGTGTATGATTTCAATAGATCAACTTGGACCTTTCTATTTCACTTCAAGGATCAAGTTGTTTCACTATTGAGCAAGTTTTTCATTCTAATTCAGAATTAGTTTAACACTACTGTTAAAACTGTAAGAACAGATCATGGCTCCAAATTTTTCAGCAGTACATGCCAAGATCTTTTATCAAGACATGACATCCTTCATCAAATTTCATGTCCTTATACACCTCAACAAAATGGAGTTGTCGAAAGAAAACACAAGCACATTACTCAAGTAGCTAGATCTCTTCTTATTCAGTCTAGTCTAACTCCCAAGTTTTGGGGAGAGGCTGTTCTTTTTGCCACTTTCTTGATAAATAGGCTACCTTCTGAAGTTCTTAATTGGAAATCTCCTTATGAAATTTTGTATAATAAAAAACCAGCATATGATCACTTAAGAACATTTGGCTGCATATGTTTTGTTTTAAAAAAAAACTTCACCTCATGATAAATTTAGAACTAATTTTTTCAAAGGGATTTTTGTTGGAAATGCTGCAGGACATAAAGGTTATAAAATTTATTGTTTGTCTACAAATAACATTCTGATTTCTAGGGATGTTGAGTTTCTTGAAGACAGTTTTTATACACCTTGAAAACCTGAGCAAGCTAATTCTCTTGAAATACCTGTAAGCTCTTATTTTGATGATGAGTCTACTTTTACTAATTCACTGCCATCTATTGTCACTGATGGTTCCACTGATTCTGTCTCCAGTGATCATGGTAGAGATTCTGGAGAGTTTTTTATTGATTTGCCTATTTCTTCACCTGACTCTAATTTTTCTGAGCACTCTGAAAACAATAATTTGCATAACACTGAATCACAAAAAACTGAGCCACTTAGACACAACACTAGGAATAGGAGTGCTCCTCTTTGGCACCAGGATTATGTCATTTCTAATTCAGCAAATACTTAAGCTGTTTTTACTAAGAATCATGTGAATTTTGTGGCCAATTTTTCCACTTCCCAAGAGCCCCAATCATATGCTAAGGCCAGAGATCAAGAGCAGTGGGTGATTACTATGAGCAAAGAACTGGCAGATTTGGAGGAAAATGGGACATGGGAGTTGAATGATCTTCCTGAGGGAAAGAAAGCAGTGGGTTGCAAGTGGGTTTACAAGGTAAAATGCAATCCAGATGGTTCATTTGACAGATATAAGGCTCGTTTAGTGGTCAAAGAATATACTTAAGTGGAAGGAGAAGACCATTAGGAAGTCTTCTCTCTAGTGGCAAATATGGTGACAGTCAGGTTGTTGTTGGCTGTAACAGCTGCTAATGGATGACACCTTCATCAAGTAGGTGTTAACAATGCTTTCTTGCATGGTTATCTTGATGAAAAAGTCTTTATGGTACCACCTCCTGGTTATACCAAGTCTAAGAATGGGCAAGTTTGTAGGCTCAAGAAATCATTATATGGATTGAATAAGGCTTCAAGACAATGGAACCTGGAATTGCACTCTAAACTGATCAAGTTTGGGTTCCAGCAGTCATATCATGACTATTGCCTTTTTTACTTTGAGATCAGTGTAGGATTTTTTGACTTTATTAGTCTATGTGGATGATGTGTTACTTGCAGGTACTAGTTTGGAGTTGATTCAGCAAGTAAAGTATTTCCTTCATGCCTATTTTACTATTAAAGATCTTGGAACAACCAAGTTCTTCCTTGACGTGGAGGTTGCAAGATCTAATGAAGGTATTTTCCCATCTCAAAGGAAATATGCTTTAGACATTCTCGCATATGCTGGTTTTGAGAATTGTGGATCAGTTAAGACTCTTTTTCAACCAGGTCTGAAATTCTTGGCTGAAGAGAAGGATTCTACTCCTTTATTATCTGATCCTGAACAATATAGGAGACTGGTTGGTAATTTATTGAATCTAGGTTATACACGTCCTGATCTCACTCATTCAGTGAAGCAACTTAGCCAGTTTGTGCATGCTCTTCATGCCTCACATTGGACTGCAACTCTTCATTTGCTTAAATATCTAGCTGGATCAGCTTCTAAAAGTCCCTTTTATGCTTCCAATTCATATTCACAGCTTGCAGCCTCCTTCAATGACTCAGACTGGGGGGCTTCCAAGACTACAAGACGATCCTTAACTGGTTACTGTATTTTCTTTGGTTCTTATTTGGTGTCTTGGAAACACAGAAGCAATCAACTGTGTCATCATCAACTGCAGAAGCTGAGTACCAAGCAATAGAAGAAATAGTTCGAGAACTTAAGTGGTTAAATTATGATCTTCAAGACTTGTTGGTACCTTTGTCCTTGCCAATTGACTTTCACTATGACAATAAAGTTGCACTCTATATTACAGAGATTCGGTTTTCAAGAAAGAACGAACCACATAGAAATGGACTGCCACATTCTGAGGAATTCATACAAAGCTGGTTTTCTAATTCCTTTGCATATCTCTTCTCATGGTCAGGTTGCAGATCCTTTCATTAAGTCTCTTTCTACAAATGTGTTTCATAAACTGTTGTCCAACCAGAACCTTTGGGAACTTCAGCTTGAGGAGGGGCTGATAAATAATGAAGCAAAAGCAACAACTGTAGCTCAAGGCTACAACAGAAAGAGCTTCAGCTACAGTTCATTCTTAATCAGCATCAATTGTTTTGGTTCCAGCTTCTGCCAGCTCAGATGACAGCTCAGCTAGGCATCTTAATTGTGACTCATCAATTGCCAGTTTTACTGATTCATCACTTGGTGGTTTTACAATTAGAACTTGAGCATTAACTAAAAATGGATATAGTATATAAGCTTAGCTAGAAATATTGATTGGTGATTTAATTCCCTATCACAGTCTTAGAGTATTTTAGCTAAGTTATGTGAATGATGTGTTAGTTTAGTTTTCTTCTTGTAACCGCCTTCTGAATTGTATATATATGTAACTCGGTTTAGCTGAGTAACTTAATCAATACATAAGATATGTTTCTCTCTTTCGTCCCTTGAATTCCTTTTCTTTTTTCTGAGTTCTTTGAACCGTTCTTCTTCTTTCTTAGTTTCTTGTTGGTGGAGTTTTGCATGATCAGACTCTGATCAAGCAGAGTTGATCAAGTTCATTGTTGTTTCGTATTACCGAGAAAACCAGATGACATTGACCGCTGAAGCTAAAGCTTTGAACCAGAATATTAACAAAAAAACTGAGAGAGCAATCCAGACAGACTTGGAAGATGATGGGGTCATCTCATTCGACGTGTTCGTCAAGTTCAAGTACGAAAAAGATGACAAGTGAAGAGACGCCACCCAGTTGATGATGATCAGAACTTTCTTTGTGGGGATGTGGAAGTTGGTTTTCTACGTAGTATGATTGATGGAAACGGGAGTTCTAGGTTTATGCTTGGAAGATCCAGACAATGCGAGTCTAGGTTCGGGCACTTAGAAGCACGAAATCCCGAGTTCGAGTCATACCAGAAACTAGATTAGCTAGATTAATAGACTTTAAGCATCTCTTTTTGTACTAAAAAAGAAGAAAAAAGAAAATCATAATATTATCTTGCTTTAAAAAAAAACATAATTATCTTTGTTAGTTTTATATTTTTTGTGAAAATAAGTTATTCACTCATACGATTAACAATTTCGCCAAATCAAATCATATATATTATTGATAGTTTTGTATGCCCTGCAATAAGAGTTGTATTATTATCAACACTTCAACAAGTTAAACTGAAAAAATCAATTTGGTCTTGATTTCTCAAATCCTAACAGTCAATGATGGAGAGATACTACTGAGGAACCCCAAGATAGAAGAGGTCAAAGAAATGGTCTTCAGCTTATCAGGAGATAGCACCCCTGGACCTGACGGCTTCTCCGGTGCTTTCTTTCGTGCATCATGGGAAATCATTGGTAAAGACCTTTTTTTGCGGCATGTTCAGAATTTATGAGAGGAATTCTAATTCTGAGAGCACTTGGCAGTGCATTCATCAACCTCATACCGAAAAAAAGACCAGAGCCTCCTCATTCACTGATTACAGTCCAATCAGTCTCTGTTCTTTCGCCAACAAGGTCCTCTTTACAATCCTAAATAATAGGCTTCAGTTTTTCTTCCCAAAATAATTTCTCTTGAGCAGTCTGCCTTCATGCAGAAAAAAAGTATTATTGACAATGTTCTCCAGACACAAGATCTAACTCAGTTTATAGATAGTAAAGTATATGGTTTGAATCTGATGATAAAACAGGATATGGAGAAATCATTTGATCGGGTATCTAAGTACTTCCTTCAACAAATCATGGGTAAACTCGGTTTTCCTACTCACTTTGTTACTCTAGTTCTAATTATTCTACAAGGTGGGTGGTTCTCTACTCTCATAAATGACAGCCCGTTGGTTTTTTCAAGGTCTCGAGAGGGCTCAAACAAGGAACATAAAGACAATTATCTAAAACTAAGCTAGAATTTTCGAATTTATGTTTGATTTCTCCCAATGCAACAACTGACACTTTCGTAGTGTCGTCAAAGTAGACTTCCATCTCGTCTTCTCTAAGCTTCCGGGTTACTCGAAACCCCTGCTAAGAATTACAAACATGATCTGTGATGCCTGAATCCACACACCAGTATCTGTGGGAATCACCACTAAACATATCTCATAATTATGGCAGAAATAGTCGTACCTTTGTTCTTTGGATAATTCGACTTCCAATGTCACGTGATACCACACTTGAAGCACTTTCATTTCGGCTTATTCTTCTTTGCGATGTTTGGTTTAGGCGCATGATTAACAGTATTACCCTTGGACTTCTTCTTCCTCTTTTGAGCTTTAGGCGCAGAGGATGAACTTGAAGCCTTAACTGTGACTAAAGCTTGCTTTTTCTCTTGAAAAAGACCTTCAGCTGACACTAACGCAACTAAGAGCTCGGATAGAGTATAAACTCTCTGATTTATATTATAATTCAGCCGAAACTACTCAAAACTCTGAGGCAAGCTCTGGAGAATGCTATAAACCAGGGTTTCACTATTATTCTCACCTCCTACTTCCTTAATCTCATTGATGTTACTAATCATTTCGAGGACGTGATCCCTCACATGTGAACCCTCAACCATCTTGTTAGTCATAAACTTTCTCATAGCCACTTGTCTAACTACTTTGCCTTGATGACCGAACATCTTCCTCATATTAGCTTTAATGTCAAAAACAGAGATCATCGACTGATGTTGATGTTGCAGGATATTCGACATAGAAGCCAGAATGTAACACCGTGCCATTTCATCAGCCTTCCTCCACCTCTGATAGGCTTCTCTATGCTCTGGAGTTTACTAGTCATTAGACGTGTCTGGGCATACCTCAATGAGAACGAACTTGTACTGCTCAGCCGTTAGGACAATATCCAAATTACGTTTCCAATCGATATAATTTGGACCATTTAGCTTGTTCTCTTTTAATATAATAAACAATGGATTAAACACCATATCAATAACTGAAAAATAAATAAACATAACATGTTTTAGTACATAATTTCAAAAATATTGATTCCCTCAAAACAATATAATTAAATCCATCGATATCTCATCCACCGGGATTCGCGTAAGCCACGATAGTGTGGATGTTTATGCTAGTCCACATTCGTTCAAGAAGAACCTAGTTCATTAATCTCATTATCTGACCAAATGATCTATTAACCAATGAGAGTAATAGTCAGTGCTTTTAGCCGTACATAAAAGCAGCGTAACCTCGTTGGGAAGAATGCTACAAGTTGTATACTAAGTGTGTGGCTTACGTGACTTCTAAGTTTATTACCTCGGATAATGTGCCTCAGTTGGAAAGGGTGTTGCACTTGTCCATTTTAAATCACTTTAGTCATCGTGTTAGAAATTCATTCTAGTGATTCTGCAGATTTGACTCATCCGCTATGGAGGAAGGCTCTAATGCCAAAGTGCAAGTTAATCCCCATCACTTATGAATCCGTGAGGGAGACCATCGGATTATTTACCAACCCACTCCCACTTAGATTCTTAAAACGAGAGTTTTTCTGGTTTTAATATGCCACTAACTATCCTAAGTTATATGCATTCTAAAACCTATGTTTTAATTTATGATTATGTTTTAATCATGCATCATAACTAAATCATAAATTAAAACATACAACCAACAATTAAAACAATAAATGTGGGAAATAAATGCATAAAATAAATTTCCCAACTATTATGGTCTTCATAATTGTTGTTTCCATCTGCTGCCTTGTTCGCGTGTCCCGTCATGTCACTCTGACGGATTAAATCTAGCTTGAAGATCTCGGAGATGACCAAAAACTCGCACCATATGCGCAGCCAGAGCGTGTAGTGCATGCGTAGTCCGCACATGTAGTGCGTGCGTTAGCAGTACACGCAGCGTTGCATCAGCAGCGGCGCGTGTCCTTGGAATCACCCAAATTGCGTTAAAATAAAACCCATGAATTCAAGTCACCCACAATAACGTCTTCGAATTTCATATTTTCCTAAATACAAGGGTTGATTTTCTAGGAAAATAAAATTGACAATTACATAGAGAAAATCCTACGACGGATTTAATCTAATCCTACACAGTTTCCAACTCGTGGTTATTACTATTACAAGTATTCATATAAAAAAAACTTGGACATATTGAATGATTATCTGCCCGGGCACGGTCAAAAATTCATTTTCTTGCTACGCATTCCAGAATCGGAATCTTTGACCAGGCCTAGACTCTAGCACAATCGCTATTCCAACCATTGCATGAAATAACATTGTCAGGATCTTGGTATGTACTTATGCGATTTATCACGCAACAATAATTTCTAATTAAAGCAGAAACATAGAAAGTACCTCTTGAAGCATGTGACTCAGGTGATCGCTTGTATAACTCAAGACTTTGATCGCACGTTGTGTGGGCAACGATCTAGCGAGCAATTGATCTGCAATCAGCACAAAAGGACTCATCGAAAAAATTTTGCAGCTCGACGCCGCCTGAATTGAACCGCCGTTGACGGATTTCTCCTGCCACCGCCACCTGCCGAAATTAAACCATCGGCTGCCACCCAGGACAAATAACCAGTCAAAAATTATTCAAGAGGGAGAAAAAATGTTTACTCTCTCTAAACTTTCTCTTTCTAGTTTTCTTACCTTGAAAACTTAAGAATTGTGTGTTATAGAATTGCTATTTCGTTGTCTATATATAGAGCTACAAGAGAAACCACAAGTTGGTTTTGGATTGGTCTTCCTAATGGGTTTAGGTAATTAATTAGTTTCCAAATCCAATTAGGTAACTAATCTAATAGGATAATCCAAATCCAGTTAGATTTCCTAATCTCTAGGATTTTCTAATTCTAATTGAAACTTAAGACTTAATTAATTAAATAATTTCACTTTGTTAATTACTCAATTAACCCTTAGGAATAATTAATTTTACTTATTCAATTTACCCACTACAAAATTAATCGTACCACTAACGGATTAATTTTGGCTCTACTATCCTACACCAGAATTGCATCCGGAATAACTAAATTAATTTATTCTTAATCTCTCCACATAAAAAATAGAGTGTTCGTTAATTTATTAATTTACTGATAAATTAATTAATTAACTTCTTTAATTCCGAGACTAGTACCACTCGACCTTTTTACTATAACGGACATAAGTCTACCAGTTGGGTTTAGTATAATAAACATAACGAGTTCATATCGGGAGCACCATCACCCCGGACGCACCGATACATGGTTTCTTTTCGACAAGCAGCAGCACACCAAGTAACTAAACACACGCACCCATGCCACAAATGACCTCACCCATTGGCAGATCAAAGTATACTATGTTTAATCCTCATGCCCGCTCAAGTCTAGGGGTTAAGAGATAGAATACTAATAACGAATTGTCTATTAAATCAGTACAATACAAACATTCTAAATGGTGAAGTTCAATACGCCCCGGGCATATATATATGATTCAATGAGTTTAGACAAACCAATTATCCGAATCACATAATAACCTAAACCGACAGCATGTCCAAAACTGTTTCGGTTGTGAACTTCATTTATATATTATGTCTTCTAACCTATGATGAGATCTACTGTGTCACACCAGACATCTCATCATTTAACTACATAATATAAATGGACTAAACATGCACAACATATAAACCAAAACATTAAATCGATATATTAACTGGGAAAAAGTACAATAGGAGCATAGCTTATGTATTCAAATCTAACAGTCCTGGGGTTTAATAAAACATAATTGCATAAACCATAATAGTAAAAATTAACCACCTGCATAAAACCATGTATTTCAAATTGAACAAAAAAATCGAGAATCTAAGCTCTGATACCAATTGAAAGTTCTCGCGCTTATTCTGGTCCAATTTTCATTTGTGCAATCCAATTAGAAAACTTTCAACCAAACTCAAAACACGTTCATACTAATCTGATTTCATCTATAAAGATTTCGGTTCGTGCAATCCAATATGAAATCTCTCAGAAATCTATGGTACAGAATCTTGTATTACTTTAGTTCAATTCGACACGCAACAATAATGAGATAGTTAAATAAAAATGAAAGGTTAAGAATTGACCTTTGAAGCGTGATCCTCAAGAAATCACTTGTATTCTCTGAGACAAGTGAAAGATTATCTTCTCAGGCCTGGTCAAAAAATCACTTTCGTGCTACACATTCCAGAATCGGAATCTTTGACCAGACCTAGACTCTAGAACAATCGCCATTCCAACCTTGCTGGAAATAACATTGCGCAGGATCTTGGTATGTACTTATTCGATTTATCACGCAATAAAATAAATTCTAATAAAAAGCCAAATCATAGAATATACCTCTTGAAGCGTGTTAACTCAGGTGATCACTTGTATGACTTAAGACTGTGATCGCACGTTGTGTGGACAACGATCCTATAATCAATTGATCAACAATCAACACAAAAACTGCTTCGGGAAAACTCGCCGGAGAAACGAACTTCGCCGCCACCTAGAACAATAAATTCGGCCACTAAAGCTTACTAGAGGGAGACAAATATTTTCTCTCTCTAAACTTTATCTCTCTAGTTTTCTTTTCTTGAAAACTTATGAATTGTGTGTTGTCTAATTGCTAATCCCTTGTCTATATATAGACTTACATGCGGACCCCAAGTTGGTTTAGGATTGGCCTTTCCTATTGGGCTTAGGCAATTAATTAGTTTCCAAATTCAATTAGGTAACTAATCTAATAGGATAAACTAAATTCAATTAGATTTCATAATCTCTAGGATTTCCTAAATCTAATTGAAACTTAAAACTTCATTAATTAATTAAATAATTCCACTTTGTTAATTACTTAACTAACCCTTAGGAATAATTAATTAAATAATTAATTATACTTATTCAATTAACCCACTACAAAATTAATCGTACCACTAACGGATTAATTTTGACACTACCATCACACACTAGAATTGCTTCCGGAACAACTAAATTAATTTATTCTTAATCTCCCCACATCAAAGATATAGTGCTTGTTAATTTATTAATTTACTGATAAATTAATTAATTAACTTTTTTAATTCCGAAACTAGTACCACTCGACCTTTTTACTATACCGGACATAAGTCCACCGGCCAGTTTAGTATAATAAACATAACGAGCTCATCTCGGGAGCACCGTCACCCCGGACGCACCGGTACATGGTTTCCTTTCAACAAGCAGTAACACACCAAGTAACTAAACACGCGCACCCAACCCACCGAGACTATTGGCCACAATTGACCTCACCAATTGACAGATCAAAGTACACTATGTGTAATCCTCATGCCCGCTCAAGTCTAGGGATTAAGTGATAGAAAACTAAGAACGATTTGTCTATTAAATCAGTACGAGACAAATCATTCTATTTGGTCATGTTCAGTATGCCCCAGACGTATATATATATATATATATGATTCAATTAGTCTAGTCAAACCAATTATCTGAATCACATAATAACCTAAACCAACAGTTTGTCCAAAACTGTCTCGGTTACGAACCTCATTTATATAATATGTCTTTTAACCAATGATGAGATCTACTGTGTAACACAAGACACCTCATCATCTAACTACATAATATAAATGGACAAATAATGCATAAAATATAAACCAAAACATTAAATCGATATATTAACTGGGAAAATGTAAAATATAAGCATAGCTTATGTATTCAAGATACACAATTCAATAGTTTCATAATTCAAGAAACTAAAGAGATAAAATCCTAGAGAGAGAAATAATTTTCTCCCTCGAAGAATCAAATTTTTGGCTTATTGTACGGCAGCCATTGCACGGAAATTGAGTTGGCCAATTTTCATATAATTCTCGATGGCGCGTGCAAGAAAGAAGTGGCGGAGCGTGAAGGTTATCTTGGTCGGTGGCGGTGGTGTGTGGTCTTCACGCGCTAGGTGGCTTAGTGCTGAAATTTTCCTACGAGTGGATTGTGGTGATTAGCTGATCAATTGCTTTTTTAAATTGTTGCCCACACAACATACGAACAAAGTCTTGAGGCATACAAGATAGTTACCTGAGTAAACGCTTCAATAGGTAATTCTTATATTTTCGCTTTTAATTATGAATTTATTTGTTGTGTGATAAATCGAATATGTACATACCAAGATCCTTCGCAATGTTATTTCAAGCAAGGGTTGGAATAGCGATTGTGCTAGCGTCTAGGCCTGGCCAGAGATTCCGATTCTGGAATGCATAGTACGAAAGTGAGTTTCTAGCTAGGCCTGGGTAGATAATCTTTCACCTCCCACTATGACGAGGCACCACCCTTGTAGGCACATCATCTGTGATATCTTGTGCATTGTGTGGTGTATCTACTTGTGCTGGTGCATCAGGATAATCAGTTTGTCTCCTAAACTCTTCTAGTACTATCTTGCTCTTGGGCATGTGATCCAGGATATAGTCTTCCTCTAAAAATCTTGCGTTGGTGCTAACCACCACCTTCTGATCTTTAGGACTATAAAACAGAACACCCTTCATTCCCCTAGGATATCCTACAAACAGCATTACTTCCATTTTTGCATCTAACTTAGCCCCATCTGCCTTAAGCACATGTGCGGCAACCCCAAATTCTGATATGTCTTAGACTGGGCTTAAGCCCATTCCACAACTCTACTGTTAAGGATGTACATTGCTGTTTCTAAGGCATATCCCCAGAACGAACTCGGCAAATCACTATAGCTCATCATTGACCTAAACATATCCATAAGAGTTCGGTTCATTCTTTCTACTACACCTTTTTGCTATGGTGTGCCAGGTGCAGACAACTGAGACTGAATTCCGACCTCACTGAGGTATTCTCAAAATTTGTGGGATAGGTACTCCCCATTACGGTCTGATCGTAGTGTCTTGATACTCTTACCATGATGCTTCTCCACATCTGCTCGATACTCTTTGACTTTACTAAAGCATTCGGACTTGTGGCGCATTAGGTAAATGTACCCGTACCTTGAGTAATCATCCGTGAACATCCCGAATTACTTAAGCCCACCTCGTGTATGGACCGATATTGGTCCACACAAGTCAGAATGAATCAACTCTAATACTTCTTTGGCTCTATAACCTTTTGCCTTAAAAGGCCTCTTGGTCATTTTACCATCCAAGCAAGATTCGCATGTTGAATAATTGTCAATCTCTAATGAACCTAAAGGTCCATCATTGACCAATCTCTGAATCATACTAAGGTTTATATGACCTAGCCTGAGATACCAAAGATAGGTTTGATTCATTTCAGAAGGTTCTTTCATCTTATTAAGGTCAGATGATGCGCTACCTATCTCTATGTTTTGCAAACAGGGAAGTTTGATTTAATTATAAACAAATTGTCAACAAATGAACCAGAACAAATAAGTTTGCCATCTTTTCTAATAACATAATCATTAGAAAAAATAAAATTATAACCATTCTTTAACAGTTTAGAAACTGAAACAAGGTTCTTTCTAAAACTCGGTACATAAAGACAATTAACTAAATATAATCTAGAATTCTCAAAATTAAGAGTAATTACTCCCACTGCTTCTACTGACACTCTTGTAGTGATGCCCAAGTAAATGTCCAGCTCGCATTCTCTAAGCTTCCGGGTTACTTGGAACCCATGGAAAGAATTACAAACATGGTCAGTGGCTCCTCAATCCACACATAAAGTATCTGTAGGAATCACCGCTAAACATGTCTCAGTAATTAAGGCAAAAACTGTCGTACCTTTAAGCTTTGGACAATCCAATTTATAGTGTCCCATCTTCCCGCATTTGAAGTACTTGCCTTTGGGCTTGCTTTTCTTTGTGATTTCAAGCTTGGCAGTAAGTTTCTTAGCGTTCTTCTTGTTCTTGCCTTTAGGCGCATAATGAGAGCTTGAAGCCTTCACTATGACCAAAACTTGCTTCTTCTCGTGGAAGATGCCTTCGGTCGACACCAAATCTGTTAGGAGCTCGGGTAGAGTGAAAACTCTTTGGTTCATATTATAGTTAACCCGAAAATGCTCAAAACTAGAGGGTAAACTCTGGAGGATGATATCTATCAGACTTTTCGGGTTGATCTCACTTCCCAATACCTCTATCTCATTGATGTTGTTGATTATGTGAAGTACATGATCTCTCACTGAAGCGTCTTCAGCCATTTTGGTGTTCATTATCTTTCTCCTGGCTGCCTGCCTAGCTGTCCTGCCTTGATAAGTGAACATCTCTCTCAGGTGAGCCATCATATTGAAGGCAGAGATCATGTGATGAAGCTGATGTAACACCGCGCCATCTCATCCAGAATGTAACACCGCGCCATCTCATCCACTTTTCTCCACCTATTATAGGCATCCCTATCCTATTGAGGAGAGTCCTCGTTAGGCACATCTAGACAGACTTCAGTGAGCACAAACTTATACTGCTCTGCTGTTAGGACAATATCCAAGTTACGACTCCAGTCGACATAATTAGATCCAGTTAACTTGTTGTTTTTCAATATAGTAGCTAAGGGGTTGAATGGCATATCGAATACTCTAAATTAAATAAACAGACAATGTTTCAGTTATTAAATCTAGAATTTCAAAAAAACAAGGAAATTCAAACAATTATTGATTTCCCTCAAAACAATAATTTAAACCACCGACATCTCATTCACCAGGATTCTTGCAAGCTATGATAGTGTGGACATTTACGCTAACCCACATTCGTTTGAAAAGAATCTAGTTGATTAACTACACTATCTGACCAAATGATCTATTGATCAATGTAGCTAATAATCAGTGCCTTCAGCCGTACAAATAAGCAGCCTAACCTCGATGGGAGGAATACTACAAATCTTACACTAAGTGTGTGCCATTACGTGACTTCTAAGTTTGTTACCTCAGGATAGTGCGCCTCAGATGGAGAGGGTATCATATTTATCCTATTTAAACTTACTCTAGTCATCTTACTTAGAAATTCATAATCTAGTGATCTCGTGGTTGGACTCATCTGAATGGAGGAAGGCCCTAATGCCAACGCGCAAGTCCACCCACATCACATATGAACCCGTAATGGTGGCTTTGGGAATATTAAACTAACCCACTCCAACTTAGATTTCTAAATTGAGGGTTTTTTTGGTTTTAACATGCAATTAACTAACCCTCAATTATAGGCAAACATAAAATCAACATGCTTTAAAAACATGCATCGAAAATACAACACAAAAATTAAAGCATAAGAATTAAAACTATAAATACGGGAAATAAATACGAAAAATAAATTTCCCGACTATCATGGTTTTAATTGTTTCCACCTTCTGCCTTGATCTCGTGTCCCGTCATGTCACTCGATGGATTGAGTATTGAAAATTCAAAAAACAAAATCTAGAGGGAAAACGGGCCAAAGCGCCACCAAAACAGGCTACGTGTGCAGCCCAACAACGCGCAGTGGCTGCTGCGCCACTGTCGGCCGGCGAGCCGCTGGTCATCTCTGATCCCTCCTTCGCTTCTTTCACGCTATTTTGTCTTCTTGCAATTCATTCTGGGTTTTCCTGGGTTTCTACGAATTAACGATAACCCAAAACTCACGAATTCAAGTTGCCCACCATAATGCCTTCGATTACAAAAAATTAATTCTCCTAATACAAGGCTTCTAGGAAAATTAAAAAATCAAAATTACATAGAAAAATCCTACTACAGATTTGATCTAATCCTACACGGCTTCCAGCACGTAGTTATAATATTACAAACATTCATAATAAAATTAAATCCGGACATATCCCAGAGTTTAATTAAAACCCATACAAACGTAACCATAATAATCAGAATTTCTAAACCATCTGCAAATAAAACCATGTAATAAATCGAACAAACACAAAACCCAAAACCAGGCTTTGATGCCAATTAAAAGATTATCTGCCCGGGTCCAGTCAAAAACTCATTTTCGTGTTACACATTCCAGAATCGAAATCTTTGACCAGGCCTAGACTCTAGCACAATCGCTATTCCAACCCTTGCTTGAAATAACATTGCGCAGGATCATGGTATGTACTTATTCGATTTATCAACAACAAAATAAATTCTAATAAAAAGCGGAATCATTGAATATACCTCTTGAAGCGTGTTAACTCAGGTGATCGCTTGTATGACTCAAGACTATGATTGTACGTTGTGTGGGCAACGATATTGCAATCAATTGATCAGTAATCAACACAAAAACTGCGTCGGAAAAACTCGCCAGAAAAACGAACTTCGCCGTCACCCGGAACAATAAATTTCGGCCACCAAAGCTTACTAGAGGAAGAAAGTTCGTTTACGATTGGCCTTTCTTAATGGGTTTAGGTAATTAATAAGTTTACTAAATCCAATTACGTAACTAATCTAATAGGATAAACCAAATATAATTAGATTTCCTATTGAAACTTAAGATTTAATTAATTAATTAAATAATTTCACTTTGTTAATTACTTAATTAACCCTTAGGAATAATTAATTAAATAATTATTCTACTTATTCAATTAACCCACCACAAAATTAATCGTACCACTAACGGATTAATTTTGGCACTACTATCCTACACCAGAATTGCTTCTGGGACAACTAAATTAATTTATTCTTAATCTCCCCACATTAAAGATATAGTGCTCGTTAATTTATTAATTTATTGATAAATTAATTAAATTAATAAATTAACTTTTTTAATTCTGAGACTAATACCACTCGACCTTTTTACTATACCGGACATAAGTCCACCGGCCGGGTTTAGTATAATAAACATAACGAGCTCATCTCGGGAGCACCACCACCCCGGACGCACCGGTACATGGTTTCCTTTCGACAAGTAGTAACACACCAAGTAACTAAACACGCGCACCTAACCGACCGAGACTATTGGCCACATTGACCTCACCCATTGACAGATCAAAGAACACTATGTCTAATCCTCATGCCCGCTCAAGTCTAGGGATTAAGAGATAGAATACTAAGAACGATTTTTCTATTAAATCAGTACGAGACAAATCATTCTATTTGGTCAAGTTCAATACGCCCCAGGCATATCTATATGATTCAATTAGTTTAGACAAACTAATTATCTGAATCACATAATAACCTAAACCGACAGTTTATCCAAAACTGTCTCGGATACGAATCTCATTTATATATTATGTCTTTTAACCAATGATGAGCTCTACTGTGTCACCCAAAACACCTCATCATCTAACTACATAATATAAATGGACAAATAATGCACAACATATAGACCAAAACATTAAATCGATATATTAACTGAAAAAATGTAAAATACAAGAATAGCTTATCTATTAAACTCTAACAACAAGTCCATACGTTGTGTGGGCAACGATTTACCGAACCAAACTGGATTAACCTCTACAGAAAAACTCCTTATGAAAAACCACCGGAGAAAACAAAGCCACCGCCCCGGATTTGCAGCTGCCTGCGCCACACGCTGACGCCACCGTCAGGGGCCGATCGGAAGACTACGCGCCTCCTACTGCCACCAAAAAAAAACCCGCCGCCACTGCAAGAGTATTGCTGCCGCCACCACTGAGAGTTACCTCATAATTCGTGCCAATCTCTTAGAGTTTCTCTCTCTAAGTGATTTTTGTGTTTTGTCAATTATGACTGTTGTGTCTGTCTTGTGTCTTATATAGAGCTACAAGAGAGACCTTAAGTGGGGTTGAGTTAGGCCTTTCTGTTGGGCTTGGGTTTTATTAGTTTCCAAATCTCAACGAGATTAACTAATACTAATTGACCCATGGAGAATTAATTAAAAAATTAAATCCACATTGTCAATTAACCCAACACATAATTAATCATACCACTAACGGATTAATTATGAAACTACCCCTCAAACCAAAATCCACTAAATTAAATATTCTTTATCTCTCCGTGTCAAAGATTTAATGCTGGTCGATTTATTAATTTACTGATAAGTTAATTCATAAACTTCTTTATTCGAGATTAGTACCACTCGACCTTATTACTATACCAGACATAAGTCCATTGGCCATATTTAGTATAATAAACCTTTCGAGCTCATCTTGAGAGCACCATCATCCCAGACGCATCGGTATACGGTTTCCTTTCGACTCGCGATAGCACACCAACCAACCAAACGCGCATCCAACATACCGAACTTATAGGCCTTAAGCGACCACACTCATTAGCAGATTAAAACACACTACGCTCAATCCTCGTGCCCGTCCTCGTCTAGGGATTAAGAGACTGAATACTAGGTTCGAATTATCTATGACAGATCAGTACAAGTTAATTCAATCCTAATCGGTCTTGCTCAATATACCCCGGGCATATCTGTATGATTCAATCAATTTAGACAAACCGATTTCAGAATCACACAATGACTTAAACTGACACTATGTCCAAACTGTCTCAGTTACGAGCCTAATTTATATGTTATAACTTTAACCATTGATGAAACATACTATGTCACACCAAACACCTTATCATCTAGTCACATGAAATAAAGGGACAACATGCATAAACGCAAATAATTAACTGAAACAAATTCAATCGATATATCAGGAAAATAGTTTTTCATACAAGCGAAGTTTTTCAGTATTCAAAACTAACAAGGACAAGCAATGTATGCGTCGTCACTACTGCGGGAGCTGAGTGACATGATACGCAACGCTCTATTTGGAAAAATTTTTAAAAAATGTATAAAAATATCGTCAAAACATAATTATTTTTTTTTTTTGAATTGAGAATTAAGAAATATATACAAAACACATTTCATCAGTTTGGATTCCCATCCATGCTCTAATACATAGTGCTGTAAAATAAAGACAATAATGATGAGAACTAGTTTTGTATGATTTTTTTAAATAATTGTAGGAAAGAAACAATGTCAATATTAGGAGCGTATATCCTGTAAAACAAAAAATTAAAATGTTGGTAAGGGGTGCACAGGATTTAGAAAAATATTATTTTATTCATAATAATAATATTGTTTAAATAAAGGATCATTTTTTAATTTTTATTTATGATTTTATATTTTAATTATAAATTATATGAAAATTATATATAAATATATTAATTTTAATTTTAAAACTAAAACGACATTTGATAATAAAATACTAAAAAATAAAATTATTTTATAAAATAAAAAATAATATTTAAATAAAACAGAAAAAGTATAAAAAGATCAAATTATAATTTACGTATAATCTCGTAATTAGGTGGGATGAAAATTTAACCCTCGTGAAACACAACATCCAAGGTCCACATAGCTTATAAGTCAAAACATGCGCAGTTTAAGTCAACTTGCTCAACCCAATGTCTAATTCATTAAGCAAAACTTTAATAAGTTTAAGATAGAAATTTGTATTGAGCGCGGGATGGGTACAACTTTAAAGATATATTCACATGACCCTAATAAATCTGCACTAATTATTTCCCATGCTTCTCGGAAAAAATGATTGTAACAGAGGAGGAAAGGCATATTTAGCCAGGAGTAAACCAAGCACCATGGAGATTGTTTAGAACCAAACAAATGAACGGATGAGGAAAGCCATATTTAGCCAGTAGTAAAGCAAGATAAGTCCAGGAGGCTCTATCAAAAGCCTTCATCATATCCATCTTCAGAATGACATTGTGATCGCGAACACGATCGTCTGGAAAATGACATAAGTCTCGAGCCAGAAGAATGTTGTCCACAATGTCTCTACTCTGAACAAAAGCAGACTACTCCTCTGAAACCACCTAATTCATTACATTAGACAGCCTGTCCTTAAGCATAAAAGTAAAAATTTTATTGAAGAAATTACAAAGACTGGTAGGCCGAAAGTCAGCGAATGTGTTAAAGTTGCTCTTCTTTGGAATTAAAGTGATCAAGGTGCTCCCTATTGAGCGCGGGATGGGTACACCTCTAAAGAAATCTTCCTATGTCGCTACCAAAGACGGTTTATACATGCGGCTACTGGCCCGTTACAACAAGGGTCAGTGCTGGGTGCGAAAATTACAACAATTTTACAAAGTATGCGCTACTGCCAGTTACTGAATATTCGTGGAGTGCTAGTAATGCGTGACAATCTATTGGTGGTCAAAATGCTGGAGGGGCAACAACAATTTGATTGGCGACTTATTTGATCTCTGTCTGAAATTCAAGCAGCCATGATATCTTTGCAGGCCACGATTATCCATGTGCTACATCAAGGGAATTTTGTTGTCGATTATTTGGCGAGTATGGGAATTCGCGGTATAGATACATGCTTTGATATTCATCAGGAACTTCCAAAGAGGTTACAGGGTCTAATAAGATTGGATGAACAAGTTATCCCAAGATTAAGAATAAGACCATGATAGTATAGGTGTTAACACTGTAATAGATAGAGGTCATACGAGTATTGGTGTTTGTATAACTAATTTCGCCGGTCTATCTTGCTTGCTGGAACTTGTGAGACTGTTTTAAAAAAAAAAATAGAAATTTTTATGCTCATGTACTTGTGCCCTAAAAAACAGTCTTAATATTATTTTTTTAAATTTAAAAGTCTTTGAACGAGTGCTTTTGGGGGATGAAACTGACTAACTTAATTAGGAGTGGATTGTTGACTATTGGTGCGATTTAAATGAAGGATGCAAAAATCATTTTAAAGACTTTGGTCTTTACTAATCATTTTAATATATAATACTCAAATTTAATATCCAAGTTACTCAATTAACAAATGAGATTTCATATATTATTTTTGAAATTGAGAGATGATGATTGATATTTGTATTCCTCTATATATATATGGTCTCGGGGGCTCATGAGACTTACAAGAAACCAAGTTCATACAACATTGAAATGGCTACCTCCACCTCAAAATGGATGCTAACCATTACAATTTACTCGTTTCTGCTAGTTTTGCCTTCCTTCTCCACTAATCCAAGTCCATTGCAGGACTTCTGCGTGGCGGATTTGAGCTCATCTACACTTATTAACGGCTTTCCATGCAAAGCTCCAGCCAATGTAACTTCCGATGACTTCTTCCTCACCGCATTCAATCAAGTCCCCACTGAGTTCAACTCATACAACATTAACGTCACTCGGGTGGACGTAACTCAATTTCCAGGCCTCAATACTCTAGGACTCTCAATGAATCGAGTAGTTTTGTTGCCCGGTGGGATTAATCCACCCCATGTCCACCCGCGCGCCTCTGAGCTCTCCCTAGTCATCAACGGAACCATCTTAGTTGGATGGGTGACCACTTCAAACGTGTTATACTCCAAAGTTCTGACTCAAGGTGACTTGTTTGTGATTCCTCAAGGACTGGTGCACTTCTAGTACAACATCGGAATAGGCAGGGCCCAATTCTTCGCCTCCTTCAATAGTCAAAATCCAGGGCTCCAGGCCATGCCCGCTGCCCTTTTCAATTCCACGCCGGCCATTGGTGATGTTGCGCTCGCTACAGCGTTCAAAGTAAACCAGACCACCATCGAGCTCATCAAGTCTGGGTTCGCCCCCACTTAGGTCGTCCTATTTTGTTATTCACTGAGAAGAGCAAGCACTTGTAGTGCAGGCTGTCAACCATAGGCACGGAAGAGGCTAGAAGCCTCTTTTCTATTAAATAAATGGTGTGTTTTAATGCATGGTTTCTTTGTTAACTTTCATGTTGTTGTATGTCTTTTGTTTACTTAATATGATATGTTTTTAATTTACTTTGTAATCTAGTGTGGCTGGTCCACGTGTGTGTAAGCTTCCTATTGGATATACTCTTATGCAAACGTACTCGTCACAACTGAAGCAAGTTCCAACTCATTAATCAAAGATTAAACCAAAAAAAACCAAAGAAACAACATATAACATGATACAAAACATCATTAACGTACAGAATTGCCAAAAAAACCAAAATGACAAAGTTACCGCAAGTATTCTGAAACTGAGCATCACTAACCAGCAATTCCAATTACAAAAATCAACAAAAGAAAGCCGATTAATCGAATTTAAAATCAGAATTAATCAATCACAACAATTTAAAATCACATCACAACTAAATCCGATTAAGATCCTACCCTTGGGCGCAGCTCTATGTGGAGGCTCTTGATCCTCTAGCTCCGGCGGAAGTCCACGGATAATCGCGAAGACCTCTCGCCATGGATGCTGAGCTTTGCTACTAGATGCGTAGTCCGGTTCGAACATTGCCGCCTGAAATAATCAACTCAGCCATCATGATCAACTCAATTATACCATTAAATCAACTCAATTCTGAGAACATTGAACAGTGCTAAAATTTTAGTGAAATTGATGAAAGAAGGAGCGGGAAATTACTAAAATTTTTGAAGGTTTTCCTTATTTTTTCTACAAAGACGGAATCATGCCCTCACACGCAGGAGCGTACGCTCTGGATTGACTCAAATTAATTTGTAGTATTATCTTATCAACCCAATGGGGGGAGGTGGGGTTTGAGTCCATCTCGCCCAAAGCTATTCTATGGGGTTTTATGGGTTATATTGTAGTTCTTTCTAAAATTTTTCACATTAATTTAAAAATACTTTACTTTGTACACTTTTTTTTCTTGGGTACAAAGAAGGAGGCCAAATTATGAGCTACATGACTATTTGCCGAAGATATGATACTCCTCGAATATCATGTTCCAGCCAACTTCTCACCTCCCAACCTCCTTGGGGGATTAATCAGAGGGTGAAACCCCCTAGCTGCCGCTCCTGCCAATGTAGCTAAGCAATCTGCTGCGAAGTTTCTTTCCATGTGGATATGGCTCAGCTTCACCCTCCATCCCCTATCCATCAGCCTCTGTATTCCTCTCACCAGACTGCCATGAAATCCCCCCTGCGTGGTTCTATCTTCCACCAAAGCCACCACACTTGTACTATCAACTTCTGCTTCAACACTTCTCAACCCCAACTCCCAACACTACAACAAAAAAGAGCTTATAAATTACATGAAAATTTTATAATAGACAAAATTTCATCACATTTTATCTATGGCGACACGAACCATTTTGCGTGGTCTAAGTAGGTGTGGTCAAAGGGGTATTTGATAACACGACACCTTTTGATGTGAACATATGTACTTAAAAATGTAGAGTTATAATATATGTGAATATGAAAGTATATGTCATGATAAATCATCTATCACGGCATAGTTCGTTGGCTTCAAAATGTTATATATGTTAACATCTTAATACATACTTTAGTGTTTGGATATATAACCTATTATGACAATTTTAAGTGTTTCTATTAATACCATAATATGACACTATTATGTGTCATTGTATTAGAAATTTAAGACGTAAAATATGTTTAGATAGATAATGTATTATGACATTTGTAAGTATGTATAAAAATATTCTATTATAACAAGTTTAGACGTCTTAATAAATCAACTACTGTGACATGATTTATTGTTTATATAGAGTGATGTATTAACATATTAATACATTATAAAGTGTATGGATAGATAATTTATTATTACAACTTTAAATGTATGTAACAGTACCATAATATGACAATTTTATTTGTTAAGATATACTACTTTATAAAGATATTAAGACATAAAAGTATGCGGTGATAAATAATATATAATTACAAAGATAAATGTGTACAATAATAAACTTTTGTACCATATTTATGTGTCAATATTTGATGTTTTTAAACATATTTAAGTGTTACATTAGGAATGTATAGACAACTATCAAATATGTTGATAAATAACTTATTATAACATTTATAAGTATCAATATAAATAACTTATTATGCCTATTTGAATTACTGATATAGGTAGGTTTTTATAACATTCATAACAATTTCTTACGTCTTTATACGCAGCATATTGAAATAATGTACAGTTAGTATATCCTGTACCAGTGGTACATATACCTATTACTATATATAGTAATTTTTTGCTTAACAACTGTACACTTACTAAATATAGTAAGTTTCGCCCACGCGTGCGAGCTGAGTCTACAACGTCTTCGATGAGTCCACAACGTCTCAGAACAACTGTCACAACGTCGAAAAAATAACTGTCGCAACGTCTACATCCAGGCATGTCGACAACGTCTCCTAACACTACCACCACGTAAAAAACAACTAGCACCACGTTCAGAAACGTCTGCATCCATTAGTGTGAATTTAAACTGATTTTTTTCACAAAAACAGCCCACCACCTCACAGAACAACTAGAACCATGTCCAGAAACGTCTTCATCCATGCGTGTGAATTTAAGCTGATTTTTTTCACAAAGACAGTCCACCACGTCTCAGAACACTAGCACCACGTCCAAAACAACTAGCACCATGTCCAGAAACGTCTACATCCATGCATGTGAATTTAAGCTGATTTTTTTTCACAAAGACATTCCACCACGTCTCAGAACACTAGCACCACGTCCAGAAACATCTACATCCATGCATGTGAATTTAAGCTGATTTTTTTCACAAAGACAGTCCACCACGTCTCAAAACACTAGCACCACATCAAAAACAACTAGCACCACGTCCAGAAACATCTATATCCATGCATGTGAATTTATGATATTTTTTTCACAAAGACAATCCACCACGTCTCATAACACTATCACCACGTCAAAAATAACTAGAACCACGTCCAGAAATGTCTACATCCATGCATGTGAATTTAAGCTGATTTTTTTCACAAAGACAGTCCATAACTAGCACCACGTAAAAAAAAAACTAGCACAACGTCCAGAAATGTCTACATTTAGGCACCTCCACAACGTCTTCGCTGAGTCAACTACGTCTCAGAACAACTGCCGCAAAATCCAAAAAACAACTGTCGCAACGTCTAGATCCAAGTATGTCCACAACGTCTCGTAACACTGCTGCAACATCCCCGTTCGTCCAAAAAACAACTGTCGCAACTTCAAAAAATATCTACATCCAGGCATGTGAATTTAAGATGAATTTTTCACATAACACCTTCCACAACGTCTCAGAACAACTAGAACCAAGTAAAAAATAACTTGCACCACATCCAGAAACGTCTACATTCATGCATGTGAATTTAAACTATTTTTTTCACAAATACAACTAGCACCACGTCTCAGAACAACTAGAACCATGTCAAAAACAACTAGCACCACGTCTAGTAACGTCTTCATCCATTCGTGTGAATTTAAACTGATTTTTTTCACAAAGACAGTCCACCACGTCTCAGAACAAATAGAACCACGTCAAAAACAACTAGAACCACGTCCAGAAACGTCTACATCCATACGTGTGAATATCAACTGATTTTTTTCACAAATTGGAGAGAATACTTGGAGATATTGTTGTACAAATTGCGTTGTGTAAAATTGTTATTCTAAAATTTTATTGTCAAATTTGGCAGCTGGAATCACAACTGGCCACTACCATACCACGTATACATCCAAAAATGTGAATTTTAGCTGAATTTTTCACAGAACATAGTGTACCACGTCTTGCTACGTTCAAAACAACTAGCACCACGTCCAGATACATCCAGCTACGTCCCGCCACATCCTGCAACGTCCAAAAATACAGAGTAGCAACGTCCCACAACGTCCTGTTACGTCCAGCTACGTCCAAAATACAAAGCAGCAACAAATAGAACCACGTCAAAAACAACTAGAATCACGTACAGAAACGTCTACATCCATGCGTGTGAATTTAAGTTGATTTTTTTCACAAATTGGATATGATACTTGGAGATATTGTTGTACAAATTGCATTGTGTAAAATTGTTATTCTAAAATTTTATTGTCAAATTTGGCAGCTGGAATCACAACTGACCATTACCGCACCACGTATACATCAAAACATGTAAATTTAGCTGAATTTTTTACAGAACATAGTCTACCACGTCTCGCTATGTCCAAAAAAACTAGCACCACGTCTAGATACGTCCAGCTACGTCCCTCAACGTCTCGCTATGTCCAAAAATACAAAGCATCAACGTCCCGCAACGTCCTGTTACGTCCAAAATACAAAGCAGCAATATCCCATTATGCCCCGCAACGTCCAGCAACGTCTAGTTACATCGCATAATGCATTCTACCAAGTCTAGCAACAGAGAAGAATCAGAAGCAACTCATTTCACATGAAAGTGCCAATACCTCACGGAAACCATTTATATATCATATTTCAGAGCAACAGAGCATTATTTGAATAAGAAAACACGAATATAACGTCATTAATACATTACCTAACATCAAATCGCGAAAATAAGGTTCCGTAAATCCATCAAATACAGTTCATAATTTATGATGTGGTGATTTTTTTAGAAAAATAAGGTATTTTTGAAGAAGAAGAAGAGATATTTTAAGCAGAAGAAGAGATTTTTTAACAGGAAGAAGTGCTTTTTTAAAAAGAAGTGATTTTTCCGTTGTATTTGGTGTTGTTCGTCGGAAAATATAATCGTCAATCTACGTTAAATTTGTGTTTGGATGAAATTTTGATTAAATGTGGTTTCGAATGAAGTACGGCGAAGAAGAATAACTGATTTTTGGAAAAGAAGAAGTGATTTTTGAAAAATAAGAAAACTGAAATTTTGTAGAAGAAGAAGAAGATAAGAGCATGTATCTCACTCTCTTATAGTGAGAGTGGTGATGCATTATTAGGTACATGTACCACTAGGTACAGGATATAATTTGCGAATAATGTATAATAAACGAAAATTATAATTTATTTAAAATACAAAAATACATCAAGAAATTTCTCTGTCATTGCATTAGACATCTCCAACGCAGTGCATATAACAATCTTGATCAAATACAAGATACAAGAACTCGTTAGCCTTTTCCTTGAATTATTTTGACAAGCAACTCCGTTTCCAGTTTACTATACTTCCTGACCAGATATAAAATCACTTTTGATCAGCTGACTACTCCCTGTATGCCCTGCACATTTATATAGTCACAAGGAATAAGCCTATGATGGTCATTAGTCAAGACAAATAAAATGTCCACATCGAACATAACATTCTCATTTATGCCCACTTTTTGTTCAATTTCATCTTTGGTGAGTCAACACTATGATGCATAAGTTGAGGTGCAAACATGAGTTGCATGTATAAATGATAAAAAATGATAATCCTTTTATCATACATCATCGAATACTTCCTAAATGGGTTGTGTTCCTCCACCAAACACTCACTCCAGAAAAATATCAAAGAAGCTAAAAGTACAAGTGCAAGTTGAATGTATTCAAACTAGGCTGAAATGGAGCAGTCAAGCAAACAACATTTTTTTCCCTTCAAACTTTTGAGATGGTCAAAATGAATAACTCAATGAAATCAGGAGAAGTTGATGACTAAATCAGTTCTGGTTTGGATATAAAATGTTACACAAACAGTTGACCAGCAACACCTGCAAACCAAAGCATTAAAAATACCAGTTACAAAGATTCTCAGATAATCAATATTACCACGGGAACTATTAGCAGAATCAATGTAAGAAGCATCCACAAACTATCCACCCATCAAATTGTATTTGGCAGGGAATGCAAGTACCTTGGCGGATAGGGTGAATACAAAGTTCCACTACAAAGCGGCAAAACTGCAAGTCGTGTGCAGTTAGATGGACCTTGCACTCGGAGTTGAAGTTTATATCTCATAGAATTACCAGTTAATCCAGATACTGTTGTCATTTAGATGACTTGATGGCTCTCAATCAAATAGCTGCACAGTATTTCATTTCCCATAAATAAATTAAACATTTAGGAAAACAACACATTTTTAAGGTGTACACTATCGAAAGTTCAATTCAAAGCAAAGAATGTATCTTTCACTAGAATGCCAACCTATTATGGTAAACATGTTGTATCTATGGATAATGATCATGTTATGGACAATAGAAAGCGCTAGTTATTTTCTACAACTAAATTCCTCATAGACTGATGGTGGAATTTTCTTTGAGATATATGCAATACCTTGGTTAAAATCTGTACTCAGGCATTTTGCATTCTGAGGTGGTGTTGGTGCATTGAGTCTAATAGTTCTGAATGCAAGTATATGTGAATATTTAAGTATGGGTTGTTTGCAGTTGAAGTTGGAAGGGTGCTTAGCAGTGGTGTTGTACCAGATTTGCTGCCTTTCTAAATTGCCTCTTGGTATGCTGTCTGTTTTTTCTAAATTTTGAATTCACATAAAACTTTTCCATCCATGAAGAAATTCTAATTGGTGCCTAGTTGATTTGTTAGTGTTATTGCTGTCTCTGCAAATTTTGTATACGAGTTTGATTGGCGTTTTATCTAAAATTGAAATGTTGCCGTTTCATTAGACGCATTACAACCCTTAAATCAGCTTTACCAGATTTTGCTACTTGCGTAATTGTCCTCAGACATTTTGTTCCCTCTAATTCTGACTTCTATTTGTCATTTCGACTTAATTTCAGAATTGAATGGTAATATTTGATTTTCTGTACAGTTGAAGGGAAATCTTTAATTCATTTACTTTTCATCCCTTATTGTTGCAGGTATAAGATTTCTCGAAGAACTAGTTCTGTGTATCATGTGAGATATTTCTTATTTAACTGACATTCTCGAACTGATTTACCGCGGGTTTCGTCTTTCTAATTGTCTTTGCTGTCATTGTAAATTGTATTTACGATGGATGATTGATGCAATAATTGCTCAAAAGCATCATTTGGGTAGGCGAGCTACATGAAGTCTATGCTATATCAAATTATTTAACCTATTCCGATAAAAAAATCTTAGTGCCTTTCCTTCAAGAATCAGCTTGCTAAATCTCCATTTCAGTGTGGTGCTCTCTTTTTAGAACATAAGAAGTCCAAATAGTATGTCATATTTATAATTAAATGTCTCATTTTGAATTTATTTTTATTTTTTTAGTTGATCTTGATTCTTGATGGTAGAGCATTGCACAAGTTGGAAACAGAGCTGATTGTATGAAACTTGGAGCAATTGAGGTTTTCTTGTATTCAAGCACTGGTATTGAGGTTAGCTATGCTACTGCTTGTTCTAAACAATTGCAAAGTACTATTTATCTAAACAGCTAAGACTACTGCTTGTTTACAATTGCCAAAATTTTCCATGATTTGAGATCTCAAGAAATTAATGACTACTTTCCCATCTTGTCCTCTTTTTTCTTCTTAGTGATTCATATTTCTCTTTGATTTGGATTTCATTTTTCTGGTTAGAGTACCTCAGTTTTCCTTATTCATGTAGTTTTTATTTTTATGCATTTATCAGGTCTACCACCAGGGTTATATTGCCTTTACAACTTCTTCATTCAACTGAAGATCTACCTTCCTGTCCCTGAGTTTGATATTTATTCTTAGAGAATTTTGTGTTAAATGGCCAATGTGGGTTGTTTTCGGCTCATATTTTTAGTTTTGTGGATCTTGGTTGTTCAAAGTTTAGTTGGAAACCCTTTTAAGATTTATCAAGTTGCGACAAGGGGGTTGTAAATTTTTGTTCATGCATTTTGGCCTTTCATGAGGGCATTTGATGTGAAGGAAGAAATTTGTATTGGGTGTTGGACCAATTTGAAAGATTGGAGAGTTGTAATTTTGTCATATTCGATTGCCTTGAATTTTGAAGGGTAGTGTTTAAGTTATTAGGGGGGGAAAGATTGTATTTTGTCAGAGTTCTTCGGGGTTTTGAGCCAGTGCTGTTTGGAATTAAGCTAAATAATACTAACAGAGCTGGAGCAAGATAGATTTGGCTCTTGTTCGGCCTTTAGGGGGGAGACTTTGCAGTTTCCTATTTAGGCACAGGGGACTTCAAATTGCTACGAAAATGGGTTGCATTTGTTCTAAAGGTGCTTCTACATGACTGAAGCGTCCCAAGGAGAAAGAAAACAAAAAGGCTGATATTGAAGATTATTTAAGGTACTTGTTTTAGATTTCTCTATAGTTGTTCAGTGCTAGTTTAGTCTTTTGAAATTATGATAAGCTGATTCTTCTTTCATGAACAACAATGTTTCGTTTTCTTTGATCTGGAATTTTTCTTCTTGTTTATATTTTGAACGTGTCATTGCCTGATTTATCAAATACAAGTTATATTTTGAATATTAATTAGGACTTGAGGAAGAATTTTTTAAAGAAGGATAAATTTATTCCAGTTTTGTTGCAGTACTAAGTGAACAATGTGTGTATAAAGGGCCGCTTATTAGTATAGCACAAACAATTTTGTTGGCAGGCAAACCTGGGAATTTGATCCCAATGCCGGAAGTTCTGAAGAAAAGAAAGAGCTGAAGTTGGGAATGGTCGTCTCCAATTTTGGATTAACAGATACAAAGTTAAGCCCAGCAGCGACCTCATTTGGCGCATGCAGGTTCATCCATCTCTACTTTCATTAATAATATTCAACTCACTTCCTCTCCATGCATTCTCAACTTCTGTTGGTTCTTGATTTTCTTTCTTTCAATGCAGTTTTTAAGAGAGAAGGAAATCAAGCAGCCAATACCACAAGTGAAGGTGGAAGATGGCCAAGAAATCACTCATGAAATGGCCACTGCTTCATTACGCCGGGCTGCTTTGCAGGCTACTGATGATGGCCATTGGCCTGCTGAAAGAAAACGCTGGCCCTTTATTCTTCCTTCCACCTCTGGTCAGCCCTCTTCTAATTCATTATGCGCTAAAATTCCAATCAGAATTATTTAGCATTTATTTCTGATTAACTTTTTCTCTCTTTCTGAACCCAAAAAAACGCAGGTCATGTGTTTGTATATAAACGCTGTATTCCCAGCAGAGCACAGAGGAGAAGGTCTTCGCTATATTTATGCCATCAGGTACTTCACATACAAGTTACAACAACGACTAAATGTTTGTCTTGTCACGCTGCATGAAGTTAGTTAATCAGATGAATCATATGAATCCAAAGTGCGTGGTTGCTGCGTTCGTGGTGCTGACGCGGCTACCCTCCTTCGTGATGTAAATATAGATATTTTTTCATTTCTCAAATTCAAAGTTTAATCGTTAAAAAAATTATAATCCAAACCGTAAAATTACGTGAAAAAATGCAAATATTCATACGAAGCTAATATACTTAACTACCAACATAATTAATTCCTAGCCAAATCAAATTCCATAAAAAAAATAATTCAAATTTTAATATTCAACAAACTATGGCCATGAATGGCTCGTTGAGTGACGAGTGCTTGTGGATACTCTATTGGATGGAGGTGAAATGTGGGAGTTGACTCTCTCAAAATTGGTGAAAATCATTTGTTGGAGATCCTTGATCTTTTTCTTCAAGTTGGACTTCATCTTCTTCATCTTTGCTTTGGCTTTGGCCCTCATATTTTGCCTTCTTTTCTCGTCAATTGCTCTTCATTCCACCATCTCATCTCTCATGCTTCGAAGTTCATCCAAAATGATTTGATTGGATGGATGACCTTGTTAAGTATTGTCCACGTTCACCTCCTCCTCGAATATGGAGTCATTTTCTTCATCATCTTTGTCTCCTTCTCTTCTAACCCTCTTCCTCCTTGATTGTGATCCGGCAACACTTTTTTCTTCAGGGTTTTGACAAGTGGTATCGGTGAGAGGGCCCAAAAGTGTATCCATAGCATCATTCCTTTTATTCATAACGCCAGCTCTCTCGTACAATTTCTCTATCACTGTTGGGAATGGAAGTCCATCACTCTTATTTTTCTTCCCGAGAGCATCCATCATTTGATCAAGGATGATGTCTCTTAACTCCAACTCTGCATCCTTATACATTAGCATCAACAATTGCAATCGAAACTTAGTGGGGTTGATATTCATCACTGGTGACAGATTATGGACCAAAAATGTATAAAGGGTCCTGGCCATGCTGTTCAAGTCATGATACTTGATATCCACCCACGAATCTAGTGTCTGAATGTGGCTCCTCAATATCATCCTGATATCACTTGGGGTTGGCTCAAAACTTTTCACTCCATTCGTTCCACAAGGCTTGATACCCAAGTTGAGTTCAAGCAACTCATTTATGGCTTTCCGTGTAACCTTCACTTTGTGGTTTCTCACCGTGATCATGTTCTCATCATCTTTGAATGCCAATGCCGCATAGAACTCACGCACCAAAGTTTTGTTAGCTTTCTTTTCCGTAGGTAGCAAATTAGTCCAACCCATTCTTACCACATAGTCCCAATATTTGCTATTTTGTTCCACACCTCTTTGGTTGCGCAGTGGTCGCTCTTTCATGATCTCAAGAGCTTCCTTGGGGTTGGCTCATTTTTCGGTTTCTTCCTTCCTCAAGTGAGCCCTCTTTCTAGGTGGCTTCTTCTTAGTCCCACTTGAAGATGCTGTGTTTGAATTCGAGGCAAGTTTCATTCGCACCATTGTGATCTAAAAAAATAACAAATTAGTGGTATGGTACCGTCATATCCAAGGCTACCCTTTCCAATGTGATTAAACATCTCATGTACATTGAATAAGCATGCCCACAAAAATTATAAAAAACATAGTTAATTCCACATTCAAACATTTTATCAAACACCTTATAAGCATTCTTCAAATGTAGGTTCAAAATGAAAGATTCAAATCATCCATGTCTCACATTATGATAGAATATCCTAAACAATTATAATTTAATCACAAACAACAAGCCTAGATGTTACTACACCATTCAAGAATCATTTCAAAACATAACCCTAGTTCTCGGAAATATTTGGAGAAAAAGAGTGTAAGAAATCAAACCTTCAATTTGATGAATGTTTGATGTTGTAAATGTGTTTGGAAAGTTTTGGGATTGGAGTGTGTGTGGAATAGAAATCCCAAAATTGTGTGACCAAGTTGGGAACAGTGGAAAAAATTGTCACCTTTGCTTTCTCCTCTTCGCGTCCGCACGTTTGCCATTTTAAAAATGGGCTGCGGTTGTGGGTTTAAATGGGGGGCTCTTTGCAAAGCATCCTGCGCGCTCCGGGGCGAGATGAACGTGCAAAGCGGGCAGTACGCACTGCCTGCTGCGTGAGTCTTTCGGGCCCTGGGGCGCTACGGATGCGCGCGGCAGGCAGTATTCACTGTCTGCATCAAGTGTCCTTAGCACGCAGGACGCTTTAAGAACCGCCCTTCATGCCAACCCAATTTCGGATTTACAAAATCCAAAACTGGTTAAAATTTGGATTTCGTATATCCGAATTTAACCAGTTTTGGATTTTGTAAATCAGAAACTGGGCGGGAGGTATAAAAGGAGCATGACTCATTTTCTACCCCTTTTTCTTATTCCTTTTACCTAAATTAATAACAGCCCAACATAAACCCTAAACCCCCAATTTTTTATTCAGCCCAACCAAAACTCATTTTCTAAATTCTAATCCGATCAAAATCTTCCCTACAACGTAAGGAACAAAACCAACCAAGCCAATCTTCATTTTTTTTCTCAATTTTTTTCGCACCAATATTTTTAGACACATCACATTTTCTGCAATTTCGGCCAAACTAACCGATTTTTAGTTGAATTGTAAACATAAAAATGTTCCCCGTGTGTTGGAACAAAACCCATTAAGTTTTTTATCATTTAATTGAAAACGCAGCCGGACCGCCACCGGAACGCCGTCGGAAACTCGCCGGATATTCCACATACTTATTTCATTTTTTGCAAATAATTATTTTTTTCCCATAATTCTTTTTTAGTGCATATTAGTTAATGAAGTTAGTGCATATTAAATAGGTGTTAGTATTACTTATATTTGTATGTTTCATATAGTTTTACGTATTTGGTAGATTGAATTTTAATGGTGCATTGCATATGTAGTTATTTAATTTACTTGTGGCTTTAATTTGATGGATTGATGATTTTATTAGTATTTCGTTACTATGGGTATTTGGAAAGGTTCACTTTACTGTCGTTATGCTGCTGAAATTTATTGTGAAATTTGTATTTTAAATTTTGTTGTGTGTTGTTTTAGGTATAATGACTTTTTCGAGCCAAAACAGTCAACGCCGCAAGTATCTCAATCCAGGTCCTATCGAACTTGAGCTACTTTATCTACAGGGTAGACATAGATTTTTGCAAGTTTACAATGATGCCCCAGGGTTTCGATCCAAGACCCTCAAGTGTAGATGTTGTGATGGTAATATGTGGGACTATTTGCCACAAGAACTGGCCTAAGTGCAGGATGAGCTGCACAAGTTTTGATTTAGAGATGTCACACGTATGGGGTCGATTCAACTCGACCATGCCCTTGTAACGGCATTGGTTGAGAGATGGCGACCAGAGACTCACACGTTCCACTTTCAATTCGGTGAGGCCACTGTCACCTTGCAGAATGTTCAAGTACTTTTTGGTCTCCGTACAAACGGTCCAGCATTACGGGTACCTTTCCTCAAGGACGACGCAAGAATGGATAGGCGAATGTGGCCGCTTGTTGGGTTTTTTCCCGTAACCACATCATTTGAGGAGCAACTCATTACATCTCAACCGTCTATTATGTTAGATTCAGGATGCAGTCCCGTCAAGGGTTGATAGGGAGCGTTATGTTCGGCGGGTTAGGTGCTACATTCTATACCTCCTATATGGGATGATCTTCACAAGAACAAGGCAAACAACTTCGTCCCTCTACACTGGTTTGTAAATATATAGTTCCAAGAGAGGCGTAGTGCACTTAGTTGGGGTTCTGCGGCCCTTGCCTGTTTATTCCGAGGCCTATGCAAGGCTTGCGTGCACAATGCCAATGACATAACCGGTTTCCTGCTCCTTCTATAGGTAAACAGATTTACTAGTATTTTGAAAATGAATATGTTCAATGTTAATTTTTATTTTTCTTGTTTTTAATTATTGTTTTTACCTTATATGGGTTCATATTATAATTTTATCCTTTTAAATGCAAATTTCATTTGTTTATACAGGTATAGGCTTGGGAGCGTAGTCCTCGCATCAGCCCGCGTAGAGTGGCAGATACTGACAGACCCGACGTGGTCACCCGTTGGCACAACGGTGGGATGTCCGTTTCACTTATGATGATGTCACTTCTCATGTCCTGCCGGCGTACCGAGATCAGTTGAACAGTCTTAGTGATGATGACTTGAGTTCAGTCTTTATTAACTTAAGTCATTTTATTATAATACTATAGATTTAGATTTACCAATCCTTTTATAAGTTTGATGTTATTGAATTTGTTTTTTTTTTAGTTTAAACGGCTGCCTTACGCTGAGGATGGTATCCTCGAGTATCTCCCTAATTTCTACCGAGATGACCCCGATTGTTGGATGTCCCGAACTTTTCTGACATTTTGGGAGTGCCACGAGCCTCAGGAGGCCGATAGAGTTCTTTGCCAATTTAGGTTCCGCCAGTCACGTCCTGGGAATCCTCAAATTTATCTATTGATGGAGGAGAATTATAATCAAATGCATGCGAAGGGAAGACAAGGCAAGAGATATATCGTAATTTTGTAAATGTGTAACTAAATTCAGATTTTTTAATTTTGAATTTCTTAAATTCAGATTTAATAAATCCGAATTTACAAAATTCGGAATTACAAAATCCGAATTTCAGTATAATTCACCTAAGTTTTCGGATTTTGTAAATCTGAATTCTTTTTTAAATATTATTCAATTTAAATAATTTTTTTTAAATCTCAATTTTTTTTAATTTCGGATTTTATAAATTCGAGTTTCATCAATTTTTTTAATTAACCTAATTATGTCCTAATTAATTATTCATTATACATGTTTTTGGAATTTGAAAATTCGAATTCCCTTATTTTTGGATTTTCAAAATCCGAAAACTTTCTTTCCGTCCACAAATCTAAATTTCCTATTTTTCTGTCCACATTTTCTGTTCGGGAATTTTTTCGGTAAAAAATTCATATATTCCTTAACCTATTGGAATTGTGTATTTGCATTAATTTTTTGACATTCTGAATGTTGCTGAACGGTATTAAATGAATGAGCATTTTGTATGTGCATCCCCTTGGAATTTTCAAGATCGGTTTGATGACTCTAGTAGTTTTCGTTTTGTATTTTTCCTTTTGCTTTTAAGGGGTTATCTTGGCTGAAAATATATTCTGCCTTTAGGATGATTGGAATTAGTAAAATTGTTTTATATTTCATGAGCTGCCGTATATGAAAGTTAGAGATAAAAAGAAAAATTACAAAAGAAGTTAGATAAATGTTTCATGATTATACTCTTTAATGATAATACATAAGTGGCTTAGTTTGACTTGGAAAGAATAAGTTGGAACCCCTAGAAACAAGTAGCACTTGAACTGGCTATTGCTAGTCTGATTTTAGATGATTAATTGAACATGAGAACTCTAGATATGGGTTTCTATTGTTTGCAAATGGAGGATGAACAGAAAACAAAGCCAAAAGCAGGACAAACAAAAGAGCAGGACAACCATCATCCTCAGTGACTTTAGATACGGAGGAAGAACCACAGTGGAATCAAGAAGAAATATCAGCTTTACCGGTTTAGGCCGACAACTCCAAATACTCCATATTCATAGGCTCGCATATAGTACAGTTAATTAAATTTGTTGTTTGACATTTGATTATTTCCATTCAGTCTCCCAAAATGATCCTCAAAATTTTTTACAGGACTACTATTAAACGTAGTTTAGAAGATAACTGATCTATCTTGTTTACACTAGAGAAACTATAGATTTTTAGATTCTTATATTTTGTTCAAATAAGTTGGCAAACAATAGCTCCCTCCATCGAAAAAAAATATAAAAAAAAAGAGTTCAAATTGGTGTAATACCTTGGATAGTAAAATTACACTTAATAATGTCTCTATATGTTAATTTCATTTCATTACAATTGTAATAAGGGTGTAGCGATATGTCAATTTTCTAGTGGATATATTAATAAATAAAATAATACTTAATTGCGTCTCTATACTTATAAAATCTTCATTTAACTTCTTAGTGTTTTGATTGAAATTTTATTATTACTTATTTCTAGTGTCATGATAGAATTTGATGACACATTAAAATAGTTATAACAACATTACTATTGTAGTGTTTTATTAATATAAATAAGTTAATATTTGATGTGATAATATATATTAATAGATACATGTATATTTTAGTGTTATGATAGGGATGTGGAGAAAGCCATTTTTTCTAGTAGGGCAACATAACTCTAACCCATGATCGAGCCCCCACAATTCCGCCCCCATGATACTACAAGCCCCAATATTCCTCATAAAAAAATCACCTACGCACACCCCATAGGCATCCCGGATCAACCCCTCCTCCCGGCACAGAAGAGAGGCCAGAAACTGCATTATGCGCTCCATCCGTGTTCAACTTGACCCACTCCGCCGGAGGAGGAAGCCACCTAATCCACCTTGCCACCTTCTCCGCCTTCCTGGCCCCCGTCTTCCTCTCCCTTATTCGGACCTCATGATAAACCTCCACCCTTCTCCTCCTATCTGTTACAAGTCAGTCAGCAGCCCAAACCTCCCCCCTGAAAATCTGAGCATTTCTCGTCGTCCACACCCTCCACAGAATAGTGCCAAAAAGCAACGGCCACCCTTTCCCAAAAACTGAGCTCGGCCTGAGATGTTCATTTCCAGCCACGCACGAAAATTCATCTGAAAGAAACAGCCCCAAGCAGCACTAGGTACAAGGCTACGCCACACTTCCCTTGGACAGACACAATCTCTCAAAGCATGTGCCACAGACTCCTCTCCCTGGCCACACAAGTCGCAAAGTGAGACCGTTGCCAAATGGTGTCTTTGTCTTTAAGAATTAGTCAAGAGCCTCTCTTTTGCTGCCAGCTACAAAAACTGCCGCAGTCATTGGGGGTCTTCCCAAATCCAAACTTTCCTCCAAAATCTGCTATCATGTACCTTCAAATCAACACTCAAAGAATCATAAGTAGTTTTGGGTATGAACTGGCCTAAAACAGACCATCTTAAGCATAAGACATCATCTCTTTCAACTGGCGAGGGAGGGAATATCGTCGCTCACTCTCAAGGCCTACATGGGAAGGAGATCCTGAAACAAGAGCAAATTCTATCGCCCCTCTGGGTCCACAAAAATCCGCAGCATACATCCCAAACTGCTCCATTGGGATAAGGCACAAGGCATGATGAAATAGCGGCTCAGGAAATGACAGCCACCTATCTTCCCAAAATAGGACTTTTTCTCCTATTACCCAAGGATCATGTGACACCCACCAACATTTTCAGCTACACTCTCTCAATAGCCTTAAGAGTTGCAGATCCTCTAGAAATATTCTCGTCCCTCAAATCCTCCATCACTGAGAGACCATACTTTTCCCGGATGACACGCACCCACAAAACATTAGACTTGGTTAAGAGATCTCAAGCTAACTTCATTACAAATGCTTTATTCATCCTCGTCTGATCTTTATATCCCAAGCCTCCGCTTTGTTTTGGAAAACACAAGTCTTCCCACTTAACCAGGCTAAGTTTTGACACCTGACAATTACCACCCCAAACAAACCTGCGACACTTCTTTTCAAGTCCCTCACAAACAAAGCTGGGGAACCATGCAGATTGCATAGCATAGGATAACAGTGCACTCACAGCAAATTGGACCAAAGGAACTCTCTCCCAGCCATCGAAAGCGCTGAGGCCTTCCAGCCAGTTAGCCTGGCCTCTGCCTTATCCAAAATAAAGGTATACAGTCCTTTCGTCACCCTCCCATGCACGATAGGCATCCCTAAATATTTTCCTAGATCCTGTACTTTCTGAAATCCCATCACTTCAGCCAAATGTTGCCTTTCTACCTAGGGAACATTACTAGAGAAAAAACATTTTGTCTTAGCACTGTTCACCTTCAAACCACAGTCAGAATAGAAGACATCCAAAACCCCTCTCACTACCCCCCTTTCTCTTCATTGCCCTCAGCAAAAACCAGAAGATCATCTGCAAACATCAAGTGGGGCACCATCACAATGCCGCCCCTAGGCTTATCGGTCTCCATCTCCCCTCCTGACACTCATAGAAATCAACTGAGCAATGCGTTCCATACACAATACAAAGAAATAAGGTGACATCGGGTCCCCCTGGTGCACCCCCCTCGAGGCCTTAAAGCAGTCCCCCGCCACGCCATTCCATAAGAGCTGCATAGAGGCAGACTTCACACACAACATAATGCTTTTCACAATATTAGCTTGAAATCCTGCCAAAACCAAAGTCTCCCTCAAGAAATCCTAGCACAGATAATCATAAGCTTCACTTTAAAATGTTTCCCACCATTGTTGAGACGCATGGAATGGATAAGTTCCTGGGCAATTACAATGTTGTTAGTGATTTGACGCCCCAAAAGAAAACTCACTTGAGTCGGATAAATAAGAAGAAGCAAGACCGGCTTCAAGTGATTTACCAAGACCCTTGTTGCCACCTTATACACCAAGTTCAAAGACTAGTGGGCCGGAAGTCCTGGAGACGAACCGGATTGTCCACTTTAGGAATTAGCACAATTAGTGTAGCATTCATCAAAGCTGGCATCATCTCCTCTAAGATACCCTGCACAGCTCGAACGACAGACTCTTTCACCTCAGCCCACTGACTATGGTAAAACAATGCATTCAAACCGTCTTGCCCAGGAGTCTTCAAAGGACGCATGCCAGAAAGATCTTCCCGCACCTCACTTTACATAACCCCACACCTCATCCTTTCTCCCTCTCTCTCCGGAATTGACAGAAATAAACAAGGAAAACATTGTCTCCCAGTAGGGCGTGTTGTCCTGGAATATAACTTTTTATAAAATTCCATTGCCAACTATCTCATCCTTAATGAGCAAGAAAAAAACTCACTATCATCTAATTGAAGCAGTCGGATCTTATTTCTTTGCCTTTGCACATGCACCTGTCTGTGGTAAAAGGTTGTATTCTGTCACCAAACAAAGGCCAATCCCTCTGGGACTTCTGGATCATGAGGAGTTCTTCCTAAGCTAAGGTGTCCTTCAATTCCTTTTTGAAATCCCATTCCAGAGTGCGAAGCCTGTTAGAGGTGTATTTTTGAAATTACTGTTGGACTCCCTCAATCTAGCCAACAACCGTTTCTTCCTTTGGAAAATATTACCAAACACTGAGAAATTCCACTCCCCCGCATTCTCCCTAAAGCTTGCCAACTTGGCCTCCAGCCCCCTCCCCCCCCCCCCCCCCCCGGTCTTGTCTCCCAAGCTTCAAGGACCACTCTAGGAAAATCTTCATGCAGTAGCCAAGAAGCCAGAAAATGAAAAGGCTTTTGACCCCTGGACCTTTCCTGTCCCTGTTTAACATAATGTAACAAGAGTGGCACATGGTGAGATTGGAACTTTGGAAGATGATGCACATGACCATCATAATAATAATTCAACCAATCCTCGTTGTATAAGAAACAGTCTAACTTCTCCTCCACTTTCCCTTTATTCTTACATATTGACCAGGTAAATAACATCCCATCAGTGCGGACTTCTAGAAGTTTATTGTCAAAAACTGAATCAAAAAATCCTTGGCATACACAGTCTCTCCTGCCTGACCCACCCCTCTTCTCGTGGAGCCTCAACAAGCTGTTAAAGTCCCCACCAATAACCTATGCCCCTCTAAAACCACTCGCAATTCTGCCAAGATTTTCCCAAAAGGAACTTCGTTCCACTTGTCTTGGGCTAGCATAAACAAATGTCACAAACACCTTATCCTACCTATCCTCTACCAATATGTGAAGAAATTGCCTATGACACTGCAAAACAATCACCTTAACCTTGTTTTTCCATAAAAACCAAATTCCTCCCAAGAAACCGGTCGCCTCAATACGGAACGACCTATCAAAATTACTTTTTCCACAAAACTGTCTGCCTTCACCCCACTAATCCTTGGTTCAAATATACCCATAATATTTGGCCGATACTGGTTGTTTAATTCAGAGAAAACCCGCCTGAATTCCGGTGACCCACTCCCTGCACATTCCAATTCATTATCTTCATATAAACCAACAAAATAAAGGCGAAACCACACCTGGGCAGACGCTATAGTGTTTCTGGAACTTGAGTCCCCATCCCCCCATCGTCCTCCTCCATTCGATGAGAGTGGGCGGCGGTAGCAGACAAATACTGGTTCAGGGAAGAGTCCACAGCGCCCCCAGCCTCCTCCATTATCATATCTGCTCCAGGTTCATGAAGAGTTGGCTGGCGACTCAAAGAAGAAGCCGCAGCTGGAGGCTCCACCACACGCACAACCTCATGAAGCTCTCGGTTGAAAGAAAATGTCACCCTTATTACCTCAAACTCCATATCCACCTCCCTTTGGCCATCATTACCAACCACCTCCTTCCCATTCTCCTTTATGCTCCAACATCAAGCACCACTGGCAACATCTATTAGTTTTGAATACTCAAAGTTCTACTTGTATGAAAAACTATTTCCCTGATATATCGATTGGATTTATTTTTGTTAATCATTTGTGTTTATGCATGTTGTCCCTTTATGTCATATGACTAGATGATGGGGTGTTTAGAGTGACACAGTAGATCTCATAATTGGTTAAAGTTATGACATATAAATTAGGCTCGTGACAGGGATAGTTTGGACATACTATCGGTTTTAAGTCATGGTATGATTCTGGAATCGGTTTGTCTAAACTGATTGAATCATAAAGATATGCCCGGGGCATATTGAGCATGACGGATTAGGATTGAATTAACTTGTTTATGAGTGTCAAACCAACAAATATAAAAGACCTACTCTAAAGGGTTTTAGTTGCACATCAGTGAGTAGGATCGGCTCTTCAGGGACTATGTATTAGAACTAACCTCTTTTCTAATATCTAGTCTAGAATGGGAGGTTTTGGGAATTGATTAACTAATTAAACTAACCGACATAAATAAAAATAGAGAAAATAATAAAATTCCTAACGTTGTACTTTAGATAATAATCCCCCATAAACTCTTTAATCTCATAGTGTTTTACAAATCAACAATTAATAAAAATTGGATGCAAATATGCAAATTAAATCAAGCAACTTTTTATACTGTCCAGCCGTCCCAAATGATCGAAAGAATTTGACGTGGGCATGTCGCGGGCAACTTTCAGTTATGTCCAGCCATCCCAATTAATCGAATTAATTCGACATGGGCATGTCGCGGGGGAAATTCTCTACTGTCTAGCTTCTATCGTCCCACGAAATAATCCACGGTATGGGCATGTCGCGGGAAAACTTCACTTCTGGAATTCCTTTACAGCACATCTCAAAACCTCTTCAAAACCTGCAAAACGCCCCATAAACAGTGTGAAGACACTAACACTCAATAGATAATGACCCAACACACAAAAAAAACTACAAAGAAAATACACTAAAACTTTGTCTAAAGGGTTAAGAAAAACCATGAAAATCTACGAGTCAGAAACTCAAAGATTAATAGGAAAAAAACTTAGCCCCGTAAATAAGTTTAACACAATAAAACAGAAACAACTTAAAATAAAGTAATAATCCAAAAGTAAGGGTTGCCTCCTTGAAGCACTTTTTTTACGTCTATAGCTCGACGTGAGACGGCTTGCTTTAAGGCAGATGATATACGGAGTTTTGACAATCGTCATGACACTTTCCTTGTGTTTAAGGTGCATTTACCTTTCCTAGATCAGATATGGGACTCTTAGTTATAGGCTTCTGACTATTCAAGATTCCGAACATCGTGTCTTCTAAAAGGGTTAGTATTTCTTTGTATCTCTTTCCCTCTATCTTAGCCTTTTTCTCTCTTTAACTGTCTCTTCCTCTTCCTACTATGGATGCACATCTTCATGGTTCCTATTCTGGCAATTTGAGGCGTCATGTCTTCTTCTGGAATGAGGTTGTGAACCTCAAATGCCATAGCATGGTGTCACAATAACATTTGTTCTATGACTTCATACTCATCCTTGCTAGTATCATTAGGATATGTATACATCATTTCAGGAGAGTCATTGATTTGCTCATTCCCACTAATTTCTCTGTCATGTGTTCTCCCCAATAGCATGAATTTTTGGAAGGATCCCACCATTGTTGATGTCAGTATTTGCAGAGAGTATCTGAACACTTTCCTTCTCAAGGAGATGAAGACAAACATCCTTGACCGCAGAGTTCAATTGTTTTATTTGTGATTCCACTTTCAACAATTGTTCTTCTTGGACATACTCCCTTTGAATTATCTTGTCTTGAACCTTTAGATGCTTGTTCCACCTTGCACTTTCCTTTTCAAAGTATTTGAGTACCTCTTTTTCAAAACTTAACTTTTTGCCCTTATCTTTGGGTGGTTGATCGGTTGGCTCTTTCTCTTGCACGTAAAATGCCTCTTGATATTGTGGTTGTGACAATTTTTGCAGCACTAGGTCCATTGTTTCCTGCATTTTGGTAAGTCGAGTCTCTACTTTGAAAACTCTACTTTTGCATTTACAAGACCTTTCATATTGCTCAATATGCATATTTGGTTTTTGTCTATCACTTTTTTGTCTAACAAACTCATCCACTTGTTTTGCACAGTTGCTCAATTTGCATATTTGACTTACTAGATCTTGTCCATACGATGTATCTCCCGGATGAGCTTGACGAGTGGGCATATTTTGGTACTCTCCCTCATAGTCATGTTGGTAGCTTGCACCGAATCCATTGTGACCTTGCCATGAATAATTTTGCTCATCCATCATTGTTCTTGCAAGCTTCCCTAACAGAAAATATGGAAAAGAATGTAATAAAGAAAAAATAAAATAAATAAATAAATAAAAGAAAATATAGAAATTAGAATAATAAAATCAAGGTTTTTCTAATATCTCTAGTCCCCGGAAATGGCGCCAAAATTTGATAGGTGTCAAACCAACAAATATAAAAGACCCACTCTAAAGGGTTTTAGTAGCACAGCAGTGAGTAGGATTGTCTCCTCAAGGACTATGTATTAGAACTAACCTATTTTCTACTATCTAGTCTAGAATGAGTGTTTTTGGGAATTGATTAACTAATTTAACGAACCAATATAAATAAAATAAAGAAAATAATAAAATTCCTAACGTAGTACTTTAGATAAGAATCCTCCATAAACTCTTTAATCTCATAGTGCTTTACAAATCAACAGTTAAGAATAATTGGATGCAAATATGCAAATTAAATCAACATGTCATCATCTCACCAATTAGTAGGCTAAATTCAAAGAAATGAATTCACCGACCTTATTAGTCAATTCAGCCTATTTATTGTTGCAAACCATTGTCTTATTAGTGTTCTAGGCCTTAAAAGATTTCACCTTTTTAACCTCTTCAACTCTAATTAGCAAATTCGTAAGCCCTTACGGATTATCCTAATTGAAATTATATTATATCAAATTTAAAAGCTCTAGGCAAATTATTTGACCGTAATATAAATCAAACAGCATAGACCACAATAAATATCCAAAAATAATTAATACATAATCATATTATGAAATGAAATAATATATGGGTTCATCAAATCCAAACACTATCAAACCTAATTAAAATACATAATAAAAACTAAAAGAAAGGAAAAAGAAACTTAGCCATAATCCTAAGCCAATAAGTGCATGAAAGATTATCTGCTCGGGCCTTGTCAAAAATTCACTTTCGTGCTATGCATTCTAGAATCGAAATTCTTGACCAGTCCTAGACTCTAGCACAATCGCTATTCCGATTCTTGCTTGAAATAACATTGTGCAGGATATTAGCATGCAGTTGTTCGATTTAGCATGCAACAATTAATTCCTAATTAAAGCGGAAGTTTAAGAATTACCTGTTGAAGCGTGTACTTAGGTGATTCTCTTGTATGACTCAAAACTCTGATCGTATATTGTGTGGGCAACAAACTAACGAACAATTGATCAGCAATCACCATAAAACGATCTCGCCGAAAAAATCCAGCAGCTCTCCATCTCCAAAATTTAGCACCGCCACCCGCTGCTGGTTCAACCTGGCCGTCGTAACCCGGAGTTAGTACCGCCCAGCCGCCACCTAAGAGAATTGACTTCGAGGGAGAAACTTGTTTTCTCTCTCTAAATTCTCTCTCTAGTTTTCTTGTCTTGAAAACTTATTAATTGTGTATTGTGAATTGCTAAATTCTGGTCTATTTATAGAGTTAGAAGAGATACCCCAAATTGGTTTAAGATTGGCCTTCCTAATGGTTTAGGTAATTAATTAGTTTACAAATCAAATTAGGTAATAAATCTACTTAGATTTCCAAATCCAATTAGATTTTCTAATATCTATGATTTCCTAATTTTAATTGAACTTTAAGATTTAATTAATTAATTAATTAATTCCACTTTGTTAATTATTTAATTAACCCTTAGGAATAATTAATTACATAATTAATTCTACTTTATCAATTAACTCACTATATAATTAATCGTACCACTAACAGATTAATTATGGCACTACCATCCTACACCAGAATTGCTTTCGGAACAACTAAATTAATTATTCTTTAATCACTCCACATCAAAGATACAGTGCTCGTTAATTTATTAATTTACTAATAAATTAATTAATTAACTTCTTATAATCCGAGATTAGTATCACTCGACCTTTTTACTATACCGGGCATAAGTTCATCAGGGGAGTTTAGTATAATAAACATAACAAGCTCATCTCAGGAGCACCATCACCCCGGATGCACCGGTACATGATTTCCTTTCGACAAGCAACAGCACACCAAGCAACTAAACACTCGCACCCAACCTACCGAGACTATTGGTCACAAATGACCTCACTTTTTGGCAGATCGAAGTACACTATGTCTAATCCTCATATCTGCTCAAGTCTAGGGATTTAGACATAGAATACTAGGATTCAATAGTCTATTAAATCAGTACAAGACAATCCAGTAATTCAAAGTCAATTTTGAACTAATCAAGCCAAAACCATTTCATTGAGAAACACCAAAAGACCGGAACATTTCAAGAGACACCCGCTTTTCCGGCGAAGCCTTGCAAAAAACAGCCATCCCCAGTTTGGTCAAAACAATTTCTTTTTGTCGTGACTTTCAAAAATAGAAAAGGGAAAAAATTCTTTTGATTACAAATCCAAGACCGGCCAAAAATATTGGCCGTCAACCACAAAGGGGGAAAAAATAAACTTTCCCGAGACCAATTTCCAAAATCAGTAAGAAAGAAAAAATTCTCCAACTGGCGATCAATGGAAAATTATTTTTTCAAAACAACCAATTTGTTTGTAATCAATTAATGTTAATTTAAACACTAAAATAGAGTCTAGCTCTGATACCACTGCTGGGATTGGAGGCATGATTTTCAAAAATTTACGCAGCGGATTCATGCCAATTCCAATTTTAGTGTTTAATTAATCCTACGTTTAAAGCTTCTAAAGCTTACCCTCGTAGCGTAATCGGTTACCACATCTGGATCCTTGTTTGATGTTGGTCAAAACCTGCTGCTCCGCTTACGTTTGTCACCACCAAAATGCTTCCTTGAAGGACTCTCTACTTTCAAGCACTAAAGTTCTTTGCAGATCTGGTGCTAGCCGTTTTTGCCTAAGGAGAGAGTTTGGGATTTTGTGTATATTTTTGCTTGTTCTGATTTCTGATTGAAAATCATCATCCTACTACAATAATATCCCTAGGATATTGATAGAGTTGAAATTTCCAAAATCAGTATTGTAATCAATCAATTATTACTTAACTGATTTAATCATATTCCAAATCAGTATTATTACCAAATATTATTTTACTGATTTCAAATCAGTATTAAATAATACCTTAATGATTTGGGTTATACACCAAGCCCATGGATCAACCCATGACCCATGGATCAGGCTGATGGATCAACAACCTTAATTGAAATTAGGTCCCTTGATTTATCAGCCCATCCCAATTGTTCTCGGGTAATTAATTAACTCTTAATTAATACCACAGAACTTTTCAATAATATTTAATTAAACCATTTAATTAAATCTTATTTATTTAAGTGTAACTATTATACTTATTGTAGGCAAGAATACTTATTCTGCATCATCGAACTTTCTTATGTGCGATCCTGTAGGCCCATTGTAAATTGGCAATGGATAACTCAATCTCATTGATTAATCCATAAGTCATTAGTGGTCTCTAGCAAGACATAATGACTACCCAATTCAGAATGGAGGGTCAAATGGTGATTCAACACAACCTTTCCGAGCAAACTGCGTACGATCCTCTACATTGATATCCCGTTTAGCATAAGGCATGGAACCATCATCCATATATAGCTAAATGTTTACTTGATCTCTTAGTAACACTGAATTCATCAAGCAAATGATAACGCTTAGCATTCCTTGGGCATGGCCATTCACTTCTCAGTTCACTATCAATTAGCCAAGATATCATCTCTCACTTAAGAGAGACTTGTAGTTCCATCACTTCACCTACATACCTTAGCGTGTCTCATAGTGTACCCAATCATACCCATACTTGGCAACCTGTTACGGCCCCGTTAGGCGAATGTCAAAGCACACCACAATTCACCTAAGACCATGTAGTGATTTCTGGTCTAATGATCCTCGTACGAGTACTACTCAAAAGAATAACTCATGATCTACAAGTCCATGGAGTCTTTCTTTTGGCGAATCGATTTCATGAAATTAAATATGCACAAGAATATTACTATCATGAAATTAACTCATCGGATTATAACATCAATCAGAACGACAAATATCTAAATACCCATTAAAAAGGGCACATACACCAATAATAAGTTTGCCATCTTTTCTAATCACAACAGAATCACCAGAAAAAATAAACTTATAACCATTCTTTAAGAGTTTAGAAACTGAAACAAGGTTCTTTCTAAAACTCGGTACATAAAGACAATAAACTAAATATAATCTATAATTCTCAAAATTAAGAGTAATTACTCCCACTGCTTCTACTGACACTCTTGTAGTTTCGCCCAAGTAGATGTCCAGCTCGCCTTCTCTAAGCTTCCGGGTTACTTAGAACCCCTGCAAAGAATTACAAACATGGTCAGTGGCTCCTGAATCCACACACCAAGTATCTGTGGAAATCACCGCTAAACATGTCTCAGTAATTAAGGCAGAAACTATCGTACCTTTAAGCTTTGGACAATCCAATTTCCAGTGTCCCGCCTTCCCACATTTGAAGCACTTGACTTTGGGCTTGCCTTTTCTTTGCGATTTCAGGCTTGGCAGCAAGTTTCTTAGCGTTCTTCTTCTTCTTGTTCTTGCCTTTAGGCGCAGAATAAGAGCTTGAAGCCTTCACTATGACCAAAACTTGCTTCTTCTCGTGGAAGATGCCTTCGGCCGACACCAAATCTGTTAAGAGCTCGGGTAGAGTGTAAACTCTTTGGTTCATATTATAGTTGACCCGAAACTGCTCAAAACTAGAGGGTAAACTCTGGAGGATGATATCTATCTGACTTTTCAGCTTAATCTCACCTCCCAACACCTCTATCTCGTTGATGTTACTGATCATTTGAAGCACATGATCTCTCACTGAAGCGCCTTCAGCCATTTTGGTGTTCGTTATCTTCCTCATGGCTGCTGCCTAGCTGTCCTGCCTTGATGAGCGAACATCTCTCTCAGGTGAGCCATCATATTGAAGGCAGAGATCATGAGATGAAGCTGATGTTGCAGCACATTCGACACAGAGGCCAGAATGTAACACCGCGCCATCTCATCCGCTTTCTCCACCTATTATAGGCATCCCTATCCTCTTGAGGAGAGTCCTCGTTAGGCACATCTAGACAGACTTCAGTGAGCACAAACTTATACTGCTCTGCTGTTAGGACAATGTCCAAGTTACGACTCCAATTGACATAATTAGGTCCCGTTAACTTGTTCTCTTTCAATATAGTAGCTAAGGGGTTGAATGCTATATCGAATACTGTAAATTAAATAAAAAGACAATGTTTCAGTTATAAAATCTAGAATTTCAAAAAAAAAAAAGGAAATTCAAACAATTATTGACTTCCCTTAAAACAATAATTTAAACCACCGACATCTCATTCACCGGGATTCTCGCAAGCCACGATAGTGTGGACGTTTGCGCTAACCCACATTCGTTTGAGAATAATCTAGTTGATTAACTATACTATCTGACCAAACGATCTATTGATCAATGTAGCTAATAGTCAGTGCTTTCAGCCGTACAAATAAGCAGCGTAACCTCGATGGGAGGAATACTACAAATCATACACTAAGTGTGTGCCATTACGTGACTTATAAGTTTGTTACCTCAGGATAGTGCGCCTCAGATGGAGAGGGTATCGCATTTCTCTGAGTTAAACTTACTCTAGTCATCTTACTTCGAAATTCATAATCTAGTGATCTCGTGGTTTGACTCATCTGAATGGAGGAAGGCCCTAATGCAAACGCGCAAGTCCACCCACATCACATATGAACCGGTAATGGTGGCTTTGGGAATATTAAACTAACCCGCTCCCACTTAGATTTCTAAATTGAGGGTTTTTCCGATTTTAACATGCAATTAACTAATCCTAAATTATATACAAACATAAAACCAACATGCTGTAAAATCATGCATCTAAAATACAACACAAAAATTAAAGCACAAAAATTAAAAATATAAATATGAGAAATAAATACGAAAAATAAATTTCCCGACTATCATGGTTTCAATTGTTTCCATCTTCTGCCTTGATCTCGTGTCCCGTCACGTCTCTCGATGGATTGAGTCTTGAAAATTCAAAAAATGAAATATAGAGGAAAAATGGGCCAAAGCGCGACCAAAACGGGCCACGCGCGAGGTCCAGCAATGTGCAGCGGCAGCCGCGCCGCTCGCCGGCGAATTTTTGCCAGCGCCGCTGGTCATATCCTATCCCTTTTTCACTTTTTCCACACTATTTGGTCTTCTTGCAATTCGTTCTGAGATTTCTTGGGTTTCTACGAATTAACGATAACCCAAAACCCACGAATTCAAGTTGCCCACCATAACGCCTTCGATTACAAAAAATTAATTCTCCTAATACAAGGCTTCTAGGAAAATTAAAAAATTAAAATTACATAGAAAAATTCTACTACAGATTTGATCTAATCCTACACTGCTTCCAGCACGTGGTTATACTATTACAAACATTCATAATAAAATTAAATCCGGACATGTCCCAGAATTTAATTAAAACCCATACAAACCTAACCATAATAGTCGGAATTTCTAAACCACCTGCAAATAAAACCATGTAATAAATTGAACAAACACAAAACCCAAAACCAGGCTTTGATACCAATTAAAAGGTTATCTGCCCAGGCCCGGTTAAAAACTCACTTTCGTGTTATGCATTCCAGAATCAAAATCTTTGACCATGCCTAGACTCTAGCACAATCTCTATTCCAACCCTTATTTGAAATAACATTGCGTAGGATCTTGGTATGTACTTATTCGATTTATCATGCAACAAAATAAATTCTAATAAAAAGTGGAATCATAGAATATGCCTCTTGAAGCGTGTTAACTTAGGTGATCGTTTGTATGACTCAAGACTATGATCGTACGTTGTGTGGGCAACAATATTGCAATCAATTGATCAACAATCAACACAAAAACTGCGTCGGGAAAACTTGCCAGAAAAATGAACTTCGCCGCCGCCTGGAACAATAAATTCGGCCACGAAAGCTTACTAGAGGAAGAAAGTTGGTTTACGATTGGCATTTCTAAATGGGTTTAGGTAATTAATTAGTTTACCAAATCCAATTAGGTAACTAATATAATAGGATAAACCAAATCCAATTAGATTTCCTATTGAAACTTAAAACTTAATTAATTAATTAAATAATTTCACTTTGTTACTTACTTAATTAACCTTTAGCAATAATTAATTAAATAATTAATTCTACTTATTCAATTAACCCACTACAAAATTAATCTTACCACTAACAGATTAATTTTGGCACTACCATCCTACACCAGAATTGCTTCTGGGATAACTAAATTAATTTATTCTTAATCTCCCCACGTCAAAGATATAGTGCTCGTTAATTTGTTAATTTACTGATAAATTGATTAATTAACTTCTTTAATTCTGAGACTAGTACCACTCGACCTTTTTACTATACGTGACAAAAGTCCACCGGTCGGGTTTAGTATAATAAACATAACGAGCTCATCTCGGGAGCACCATCAACCCGGACGTACCGGTACATGGTTTCCTTTTGACAAGCAGTAACACACCAAGTAACTAAACACGCGCACCCAACCCACCGAGACTATTGGCCACAACTGTCTTGTGTCTTATATAGAGCTACAAGAGAGACCTTAAGTAGAGTTGAGTTAGGCCTTCCTGTTGGGCTTGGGTTTTATTAGTTTCCAAATCTCAACGAGATTAACTAATACTAATTGACCCATGGACAATTCATTAAATAATAAAATCCACGTTGTCAATTAACCCAACACATAATTAATCGTACCACTAACGGATTAATTATGAAACTACCGCTCAAACTGAAATTACTTCTGGATCCACTAAATTAAATATTCTTTATGTCTCCGTGTCAAAGATTTAATGCTGGTCGATTTATTAATTTACTGATAAGTTAATTCATCAACTTCTTTATTAGAGATTAGTACCACTCGACCTTATTACTATACCAGACATAAGTCCATTGGCCATATTTAGTATAATAAATCTTTCGAACTCATCTCGAGAGCACCATCATCCCAGACGCACCGGTATACGGTTTCCTCTCGACTCGCGACAGCACACCAACCAACCAAACGTGCGCATCTAACATACCGAACTTATAGGCCTTAAGCGACCGCACTCATTGGCAGATTAAAACACACTACGCTCAATCCTCGTGCCCGTCCTCGTCTAGGGATTAAGAGACTGAATACTAGGTTCGAATTAACTACGACAGATCAGTACAAGTTAATTCAATCCTAATCGGTCCTGCTCAATATGCCCCAGGCATATCTGTATGATTCAATCAGTTTAGAAAAATCGATTTCAGAATCACACAATGATTTAAACCGACACTATGTCCAAATTGTCTCAGTTACGAGCCTAATTTATATGTTATAACTTTAACCATTGATGAAACCTACTGTGTCACACCAAACACCTTATCATCTAGTCACATGAAATAGAGGGACAACATGCATAAACGCAAATAATTAACTAAAACAAATTCGCCCAGAACAGGCGAATTTTTGGAAGGTTTGGGTTGTTATATTTGTCTGCAAACCTTACAAAATCATAAGTCATTTCAGATTTTCTTAGCAAAACTCTCTCAGACCGACGACAAAATTTTTCAAAAAAATCGCACGTAATGGAGGCAGGCGGATCTCAACCACCACAGCGTCCCGGGAAGGGGAAAGGATTATTTGGACAGGTAAAAAGCGTAAAATTTCGGTTAAATTTTTTGAATTTTGCCAAAAAATTCGCACATGATGTGCGAATTTTGACCAAAAATTCGCACATGAAGTGCGAAAATTTGGGCAAAATTCGCACATCATGTGCGAATTTTTGGTCAAAATTCGCACATCATGTGCGAATTGTTGGTCAAGATTCGCACATCATGTGCGAATTTTGCCCAAAAATTCGCATATCATGTGCGAATTTTTTGGCAAAATTCGCACATGATGTGCGAATTTTGCCCAAATTTTCGCACTTCATGTGCGAATTTTTGGGCAAAAATTTTTTATATTATTTTGTATTATTTTTAAATATTATTTATATTTTCCATGTTTCTAACTTATTATTTGCACTTTCTTGTAGGTTGCGGGGAAAACCCTCCCGCGACAGCGGCCCACTGCTTCTGCTCGGATGAAGAAAGCAGCGCGACGTGTGCCTGCACATACGCTGGTAGACGAGGACTCCGATCAGGAGGAGCAGCATTTTGAGCAGTTTGCTGGCGGCGAGGAGATTCCGTCACCCTCAGGACGCGCTGAGGAGATTCCGTTGCCCTCAGGACGCGCTGAGGAGCCCCCACGAGGTAAGTTTTAAATATAATGCACTAATATCATGTATATGTTTTGATTTCTATTATTTAAATTTTGTAGTGCATCCGTGATTATAATTATTTGTGTAATTTGATTATATGATAATATGGTGTTATTTAAATTACATTGTTCAATTTTTATTATTTATGTAATTTGATTATAATGATTATGTGTTTCTATTTGAAATGATTATGTGTTGCTATTTCAATTAAATTATTGAATGTATTTGTTTTATGTTTTTTTAAATATGTTTATTTATAGTTCATATTTTTCGAAATTAGTTACGAATAGGCGTGGGCGGAGCGATACGTCTTGGATTGTGACTGAGGCGTGTACGGGTGGCCCTATTGATGGGTCGGTGATACCTAGTTGGAAGGGTCATGTGGCCTATAGGTATAGACCGGACGGAGAGGAGGGTGAGGAGGTCTTACCACCTAGGTCCACACTGAGATGCCAAAATAGGGCAGGTGTGTGTGAGCGTCTGGTATCTTGGTTGGCTTCAATGTCATCTGACTGCCAGCTTTTGTTGCGCGCCACTGGTTTAGCACACTTACCGTACATTATGCACACGTCCATCGATACCCCACTGCTTATTGCATTTATTGAGCGGTGGCAGCCGGATACGAACACGTTTCATCTCCCTGTCGGTGAGATGAGTATACTCCTGCACGACGTGTGGGAGATACTTCGTATCCCTGTGGATGGTCCCATGCTTGCTGACATCACTGACAAGTCAGTGCTATGGAGCCTGTGCGTAGATTTGCTTCATGTGTCCGAGAGGGACGCGGATTGGTTGGCGAGCCACACCGATGGTGGCGTTCTAGTTGACTACGTGCTCGGGAGGGGATCAGCTTTAGTTACGGACCTGCCGCGAGCTTTGGAGGCTTGGTTGTGGTTGACTAATGGTTCTACTTTTTTTGTGGACAAGAGTTCCAATAGGATTAAACCACAACACCTTGTGCATATTCGGGGACAGTTGCAGACTGTGCATCAGAATGCTTGGGGTACCTCTACATTAGCCTACTTGTATAGACATCTAGGTAAGGCTAGTAGAGGATCTTACAGCGGGATGGCGGGTTGTATGACCCTATTGCAGGCATGGATATACGAGCACTTCCCAGCGTTCAGACCACATTCAGTGCCGATGCCTGATGATCCACACACCCCGCGCGCTGCTTTGTGGACCACTGGACCCCGACAGGCCAGCAGTTCCCGTCTGCAGAGGTACCGGCATGCCCTTGATCACTTGCGTCCGGAGGAGGTATGTCAACATATATTTGCCGATTTAGTAATAAATGTTTAGGATAAATTGTAAATATGTAATTGCTGCACATATATGACATTAATTTTATATATTACAGGTGACATGGACCCCATACGGTCATTTTCCGCACGTACGCACCCCGATCACCACGTACAGGGGGTTGATCGCATGTGGTGGTGAGGTCGAGCCGTACATGCCAGATAGGTGCGTCCGTCAGTTGGGATACGTGCAGGATATCCTAGCCGACATCCTCCGTCCGAAGACGGCGTTTCGGCCGTACAGTGGTGGGTATAGTGTGGTTTATGACTTGGCGTTCGCCAAGAGCATATGGCGGGCACCACGTATGGCTTGTATACGTCCCGATGACTTGCAGCCTGCTGACGTTCCCGGCGCAGTCACCCACGATTACCTTACATGGTATCGTCAGCACTCCCACCCATACCTGTTCATCGATGGCCCCCCAGCTGATGATGGTGGAGTTCCGCCGCGAACCAACACTGAATATGTAAGTATTTTTCGTTACATAATTTGATTAAGTATAATGTTATATTGTTATCGAATAAGTGCACGTAATCATTGCAATGTATTGTCTTTGTAGTGGGTCCGCCGGTGGCGAAATTACGGTGAGGACGCCTTACAGATCATCAGACGTGGTGGGTTACCCGAGACGGCAGAAATGGAGGCTAGGTTGATGGCGGAGATAGATAGATGGCATTTGGCTGGTTGATTGTAGTATATTACCATGTTATATTGTTATTCTATTTAGTTTGTGATACTATGAGGATTCTGTTGCGTTATATTTAACATGTTTACTCCTTTTTTGTGCACTTATGAAATAAAAATCGGGAAACTACAAAATTCATCACGTTCTGCAAAGCTAGCCATAGCCGCATCACAGTAATGTCTCCACATCTCAAAGCTTTGTTTTAATTATCTAAACTGAGAACACAGCCCTCTAGTCGAAGAAAAATAAATTAAACTGTTGACGTAAATATTTTTACTGAATTAAAAGAAGAATTTAATTTTATTTAGTCAAAAAATTGTTAGATATATATTTTTAAACGAAATTTAACGCTTTTTACCTTGCTAAACAATCCTTTCCCCTTCCCGGGACGCTGTGGTGGTTGAGATCCGCCTGCCTCCATTACGTGCGATTTTTTACAAAATTTTTTCGTTGGTCTGAGAGAGTTTTGCTAAGAAAATCTGAAATGACTTATGATTTTGTAAGGTTTGCAAACAAATATAACAACAAAATTTCGGCCAAAAATTCGCCTGTTCTGGGCGAATTTTCAGTCAAAATTCGCCCAGAACAGGCGAATTTTGACACAAAATTCGCCCAGAACAGGCGAATTTTCAAAATTCGCAACACTTATCCGAATTTTCTGTCAAAATTCGCCTGTTCTGGGCGAATTTTGACTGTTTTTTCACGTACTGTAGGTGATTTTTTCCCAGTTTTTCGCAAATTGGGTCCGATTTTACCAAGTTATTTCGCACATTGGATCCGATTTTTCATTGAATTTTCACATTTTCTGCTGTTAGGGGCAATTTTGTCAATTCACTTTTTTTGAGCTACAAATAGTAAGATCCAATCCTTTTTCATCTCTACCCGGGCCCTCCACCTCGAGGTTTGGGCCTCTTTTTGGGCAAATGAGAACGATGGCCAGAATGTGCAATTAGTTTATCAAGGTTTGACCTTCCAGGTAAATAAGGCTGCTCCACCCACTTAAACTGGCCCACGTAAACCCAGAGGAAACAAGTTCAGAATTCAGCTTGGGCCTCCCTTCCAACGGCCCAAATTTGCTACTAAAAGCCTCTACAGACTGCAAAGCCCCCCCCACCCCCCGCGAGAAACAACCCAACAAGCAAAAATCAGCCCAAACCAACTCTCCTAGCCCATATAATCAAACCTCAAATGAAATAACAGCAGACCCCTTTCTTAATGTCGGAAAACACACCACCTGCACAAATCCCTCATCCCCTCACCACAACGGAACAACCAAAAACCACCACAAATATCCACCTCAAATCCAATCCAACTTATCACCTATAAAGCAAACCAGAACCATAAGAAAAGAAGGAAGGAAAAAGAGCTTGAGGGTGATTCAACCGACCCCTACAACATTGACCTTGATCCGGACCCGAAATAATTTCACCCACAAAACCCCACACAAACAATGACCATGCAATCATCCCCTCCCAAATAAGTTCTTGCTATCCCAGAAACCCAATTTCCAATCCCTGCACAAGATGTTGACTGCACCAATATATTATTTTTGAAATTCAGAGATGATGATTGATATTTGTATTCCTCTATAGATATATGGTCTCGGGGGCTCATGAGACTTACAAGAAACCAAGTTCATCCAACATTGAAATGGCTACCTCCACCTCAAAATGGATGCTAACCATTACAATTTACTCATTTCTGCTAGTTTTGCCTTCCTTCTCCACTGATCCAAGTCCATTGCAGGACTTCTGCGTGGCGGATTTGAGCTCATCTACACTTATTAATGGCTTTCCATGCAAAGCTCCAGCCAATGTAACTTCCGATGACTTCTTCCTCACCGCATTCAATCAAGTCCCCACTGAGTTCAACTCATACAACATTAACGTCACTCGGGTGGACGTAACTCAATTTCCAGGCCTCAATACTCTAGGACTCTCAATGAATCGAGTAGTTCTGATGCCCGGTGGGATTAATCCACCCCATGTCCACCCGCGCGCCTCTGAGCTCTCCCTAGTCATCAACGGAACCATCTTAGTTGGATGGGTGACCACTTCAAACGTGTTCTACTCCAAAGTTCTGACTCAAGGTGACTTGTTTGTGATTCCTCAAGGACTGGTGCACTTCCAGTACAACATCGGAATAGGCAGGGCCCAATTCTTCGCCTCCTTCAATAGTCAAAATCCAGGGCTCCAGGCCATGCCCGCTGCCCTTTTCAATTCCACGTCGGCCATTGGTGATGATGCACTCGCTACAGCATTCAAAGTAAACCAGACCACCATCGAGCTCATCAAGTCTGGGTTCGCCCCCACTTAGGTCGTCCTATTTTGTTATTCACTGAGAAGAGCAAGCACTTGTAGTGCAGGCTGTCAACCATAGGCAAGGAAGAGGCTAGAAGCCTCTTTTCTATTAAATAAATGGTGTGTTTTAATGCATGGTTTCTTTGTTAACTTTCATGTTGTTGTATGTCTTTTGTTTACTTAATATGATATGTTTTTAATTTACTTTGTAATCTAGTGTGGCTGGTCCACGTGTGTGTAAGCTTCCTATTGGATATACTCTTATGTAAACGTACTCGTCACAACTGAAGCAAGTTCCAACTCATTAATCAAAGATTAAACCAAAAAAAACCAAAGAAACAACATATAACATGATACAGAACATCATTAACGTACAGAATTGCCAAAAAAAACCAAAATGACAAAGTTACCGCAAGTATTCTGAAACTGAGCATCACTAACCAGCAATTCCAATTACAAAAATCAACAAAAGAAAGCCGATTAATCGAATTTAAAATCAGAATTAATCAATCACAACAATTTAAAATCACATCACAACTAAATCCGATTAAGATCCTACCCTTGGGCGCAGCTCTATGTGGAGGCTCTTGATCCTCTAGTTCCGGCGGAAGTCCACGGATAATCGCGAAGACCTCTCGCTATGGATGCTGAGCTTTGCTACTAGATGCGGAGTCCGGTTCGAACATTGCCGCCTGAAATAATCAACTCAGCCATCATGATCAACTCAATTATACCATTAAATCAACTCAATTCTGAGAACATTGAACAGTGCTAAAATTTTAGTGAAATTGATGGAAGAAGGAGCGGGAAATTACTAAAATTTTTGAAGGTTTTCCTTATTTTTTCTACAAAGACGGAATCATGCCCTCACACGCAGGAGCGCACGCTCTGGATTGACTCAAATTAATTTGTAGTATTATCTTATCAACCCAATGGGGGGAGGTGGGGTTTGAGTCCATCTCGCCCAAAGCTATTCTATGGGGTTTTATGGGTTATATTGTTGTTCTTTCTTAAATTTTTCACATTAATTTAAAAATACTTTACTTTGTACACTTTTTTTTCTTGGGTACAAAGAAGGAGGCCAAATTATGCGCTACATGACTATTTGCCGAAGATATGATACTCCTCGAATATCATGTTCCAGCCAACTTCTCACCTCCCAACCTCCTTGGGGGATTAATCAGAGGGTGAAACCCCCTAGCTGCCGCTCCTGCCAATGTAGCTAAGCAATCTGCTGCGAAGTTTCTTTCCATGTGGATATGGCTCAGCTTCACCCTCCATCCCCTATCCTTCAGCCTCTGTATTCCTCTCACCAGACTGCCATGAAACCCCCCTGCGTGGTTCTATCTTCCACCAAAGCCACCACACTTGTACTATCAACTTCTGCTTCAACACTTCTCAACCCCAACTCCCAACACTACAACAAAAAAGAGCTTATAAATTACATGAAAATGTTATAATAGACAAAATTTCATCACATTTTATCTATGGCGACACAAACCATTTTGCGTGGTCTAAGTAGGTGTGGTCAAAGGGGTATTTGATAACACGACACCTTTTGATGTGAACATATGTACTTAAAAATGTAGAGTTATAATATATGTGAATATGAAAGTATATGTCATGATAAATCATCTATCACGGCATAGTTCGTTGGCTTCAAAATGTTATATATGTTAACATCTTAATACATACTTTAGTGTTTGGATATATAACCTATTATGACAATTTTAAGTGTTTCTATTAATACCATAATATGACATTATTATGTGTCATTGTATTAGAAATTTAAGACGTAAAATATGTTTAGATAGATAATGTATTATGACATTTGTAAGTATGTATAAAAATATTCTATTATAACAAGTTTAGACGTCTTAATAAATCAACTACTGTGACATGATTTATTGTTTATATAGAGTGATGTATTAACATATTAATACATTATAAAGTGTATGGATAGATAATTTATTATTACAACTTTAAATGTATGTAATAGTACCATAATATGACAATTTTATTTGTTAAGATATACTACTTTATAAAGATATTAAGACATAAAAGTATGTGGTGATAAATAATATATAATTACAAAGATAAATGTGTACAATAATAAACTTTTGTACCATATTTATGTGTCAATATTTGATGTTTTTAAACATATTTAAGTGTTACATTAGGAATGTATAGACAACTATCAAATATGTTGATAAATAACTTATTATAACATTTATAAGTATCAATATAAATAACTTATTATGCCTATTTGAATTACTGATATAGGTAGGTTTTTATAACATTCATAACAATTTCTTACGTCTTTATACGCAACATATTGAAATAATGTACAGTTAGTATATCCTGTACCAGTGGTACATATACCTATTACTATATATAGTAATTTTTTGCTTAACAACTGTACACTTACTAAATATAGTAAGTTTCGCCCACGCGCGCGAGCTGAGTCTACAACGTCTTCGATGAGTCCACAACGTCTCAGAACAACTGTCACAACGTCGAAAAAATAACTGTCGCAACGTCTACATCCAGGCATGTCGACAACGTCTCCTAACACTACCATCACGTAAAAAACAACTAGCACCACGTTCAGAAACGTCTGCATCCATTAGTGTGAATTTAAACTGATTTTTTTCACAAAAATAGCCCACCACCTCACAGAACAACTAGAACCATGTCCAGAAATGTCTTCATCCATGCGTGTGAATTTAAGCTGATTTTTTTCACAAAGACAGACCACCACGTCTCAGAACACTAGCACCACGTCCAAAACAACTAGCACCACGTCCAGAAACGTCTACATCCATGCATGTGAATTTAAGCTGATTCTTTTTCACAAAGACAGTCCACCACGTCTCAGAACACTAGCACCACGTCCAGAAACATCTACATCCATGCATGTGAATTTAAGCTGATTTTTTTCACTAAGACAGTCCACCACGTCTCAGAATACTAGCACCACGTCTAGAAATGTCTACATCCATGCATGTGAATTTAAGCTGATTATTTTCACAAAGACAGTCCATCACGTCTCAGAACACTAGCACCACGTCAGAAAACAACTAGCACCACGTCCAGAAACATCTATATTCATGCATGTGAAGTTAAACTGATTTTTTTCACAAAGACAATCCACCACGTCTCATAACACTATCACCACGTCAAAAACAACTAGAACCACGTCCAGAAACGTGTACATCCATGCATGTGAATTTAAGCTGATTTTTTTCACAAAGACAGTCCACCACGTCTCAAAACACTAGCACCACATCAAAAACAACTAGCACCACGTCCAGAAACATCTATATCCATGCATGTGAATTTATGATATTTTTTTCACAAAGACAATCCACCACATCTCATAACACTATCACCACGTCAAAAATAACTAGAACCACGTCCAGAAACGTCTACATCCATGCATGTGAATTTAAGCTGATTTTTTTCACAAAGACAGTCCATAACTAGCACCACGTAAAAAAAAACTAGCACAACGTCCAGAAATGTCTACATTTAGGCACCTCCACAACGTCTTCGCTGAGTCAACTACGTCTCAGAACAACTGCCGCAAAATCCAAAAAACAACTGTCGCAACGTCTAGATCCAAGTATGTCCACAACGTCTCGTAACACTGCTGCAACATCCCCGTTCGTCCAAAAAACAACTGTCGCAACTTCAAAAAATATCTACATCCAGGCATGTGAATTTAAGATGAATTTTTCACATAACACCTTCCACAACGTCTCAGAACAACTAGAACCAAGTAAAAAACAACTTGCACCACATCCAGAAACGTCTACATCCATGCATGTGAATTTAAACTATTTTTTTTCACAAATACAACTGGCACCACGTCTCAGAACAACTAGAACCATGTCAAAAACAACTAGCACCACGTCTAGTAACGTCTTCATCCATTCGTATGAATTTAAACTGATTTTTTCACAAAGACAGTCCACCACGTCTCAGAACAAATAGAACCACGTCAAAAACAACTAGAACCACGTCCAGAAACGTCTACATCCATACGTGTGAATATCAACTGATTTTTTTCACAAATTGGAGAGAATACTTGGAGATATTGTTGTACATATTGCGTTGTGTAAAATTGTTATTCTAAAATTTTATTGTCAAATTTGGCAGCTGGAATCACAACTGGCCACTACCACACCACGTATACATCCAAAAATGTGAATTTTAGCTGAATTTTTCACAGAACATAGTATACCACGTCTTGCTACGTTCAAAACAACTAGCACCACGTCCAGATACATCCAGCTACGTCCCACCACATCCTGCAACGTCCAAAAATACAGAGTAGCAACGTCCCACAACGTCCTGTTACGTCCAGCTACGTCCAAAATACAAAGCATCAACAAATAGAACCACGTCAAAAACAACTAGAATCACGTCCAGAAACGTCTACATCCATGCGTGTGAATTTAAGTTGATTTTTTTCACAAATTGGATATGATACTTGGAGATATTGTTGTACAAATTGCGTTGTGTAAAATTGTTATTCTAAAATTTTATTGTCAAATTTGGCAGCTGGAATCACAACTGACCATTACCACACCACGTATACATCAAAACATGTAAATTTAGCTAAATTTTTTACAGAACATAGTCTACCACGTCTCGCTATGTCCAAAAAAACTAGCACCACGTCTAGATACGTCCAGCTACGTCCCTCAACGTCTCGCTATGTCCAAAAATACAAAGCATCAACGTCCCGCAACGTCCTGTTACGTCCAAAATACAAAGCAGCAATATCTCGTTATGCCCCGCAACATCCAGCAACGTCTAGTTACATCGCATAATGCATTCTACCAAGTCTAGCAGCAGAGAAGAATCAGAAGCAACTCATTTCCCATGAAAGTGCCAATACCTCACGGAAACCATTTATATATCATATTTCAGAGCAACAGAGCATTATTTGAATAAGAAAACACGAATATAACGTCATTAATACATTACCCAACATCAAATCGCGAAAATAAGGTTCCGTAAATCCATCAAATACAGTTCATAATTTATGATGTGGTGATTTTTTTAGAGAAATAAGGTATTTTTGAAGAAGAATAAGAGATGTTTTAAGCAGAAGAAGAGATTTTTGAACAGGAAGAAGTGCTTTTTTAAAAAGAAGTGATTTTTCCGTTGTATTTGGTGTTGTTCGTCGGAAAATATAATCGTCGATCTACGTTAAATTTGTGTTTGGATGAAAATTTTGATTAAATGTGGTTTCGAATGAAGTACGGCGAAGAAGAATAACTGATTTTTGGAAAAGAAGAAGTGATTTTTGAAAAATAAGAAAACTGAAATTTTGTAGAAGAAGAAGAAGATAAGAGCGTGTATCTCACTCTCTTATAGTGAGAGTGGTGATATATTATTAGGTACATGTACCACTAGGTACAGGATATAATTTGCGAATAATGTATAATAAACGAAAATTATAATTTATTTAAAATACCAAAATACATCAAGAAATTTCTCTGTCATTGCATTAGACAACTCCAACGCAGTGCATATAACAATCTTCATCAAATACAAGATACAAGAACTCGTTAGCCTTTTCCTTGAATTATTTTGACAAGCAACTCCGTTTCCAGTTTACTATACTTCCTGACCAGATATAAAATCACTTTTGATCAGCTGACTACTCCCTGTATGCCCTGCACATTTATATAGTCACGAGGAATAAGCCTATGATGGTCATTAGTCAAGACAAATAAAATGTCCACATCGAACATAACATTCTCATTTATGCCCACTTTTTGTTCAATTTCATCTTTGGTGAGTCAACACTATGATGCGTAAGTTGAGGTGCAAATATGAGTTGCATGTATAAATGATAAAAAATGATAATCCTTTTATCATACATCATCGAATACTTCCTAAATGGGTTGTGTTCCTCCACCAAACACTCACTCCATAAAAATATCAAAGAAGCTAAAAGTACAAGTGCAAGTTGAATGTATTCAAACTAGGCTGAAATGGAGCAGTCAAGCAAACAACATTTTTTTCCCTTCAAACTTTTGAGATGGTCAGAATGAATAACTCAATGAAATCAGGAGAAGTTGATGACTAAATCAGTTCTGGTTTGGATATAAAATGTTACACAAACAGTTGACCAGCAACACCTGCAAACCAAAGCATTAAAAATACCAGTTACAAAGATTCTCAGATAATCAATATTACCACGGGAACTATTAGCAGAATCAATGTAGGAAGCATCCACAAACTATCCACCCATCAAATTGTATTTGGCAGGGAATGCAAGTACCTTGGCGGATAGGGTGAATACAAAGTTCCACTACAAAGTGGCAAAACTGCAAGTCGTGTGCAGTTAGATGGACCTTGCACTCAGAGTTGAAGTTTATATCTCATAGAATTACCAGTTAATCCAGATACTGTTGTCATTTAGATGACTTGATGGCTCTCAATCAAATAGCTGCACAGTATTTCATTTCCCATAAATAAATTAAACATTTAGGAAAACAACACATTTTTAAGGTGTACACTATCGAAAGTTCAATTCAAAGCAAAGAATGTATCTTTCACTAGAATGCCAACCTATTATGGTAAACATGTTGTATCTATGGCTAATGATCATGTTATGGACAACAGAAAGCGCTAGTTCTTTTTCTACAACTAAATTCCTCATAGACTGATGGTGGAATTTTCTTTGAGATATATGCAATACCTTGGTTAAAATCTGTACTCAGGCATTTTGCATTCTGAGGTGGTGTTGGTGCATTGAGTCTAATAGTTCTGAATGCAAGTATATGTGAATATTTAAGTATGGGTTGTTTGCAGTTGAAGTTGGAAGGGTGCTTAGCAGTGGTGTTGTACCAGATTTGCTGCCTTTCTAAATTGCCTCTTGGTATGCTGTCTGTTTTTTCTAAATTTTGAATTCACATAAAACTTTTCCATCCATGAAGAAATTCTAATTGGTGCCTAGTTGATTTGTTAGTGTTATTGCTGTCTCTGCAAATTTTGTATACGAGTTTGATTGGCGTTTTATCTAAAATTGAAATGTTGCCGTTTCATTAGACGCATTACAACCCTTAAATCAGTTTTACCAGATTTTGCTACTTGCGTAATTGTCCTCAGACATTTTGTTCCCTCTAATTCTGACTTCTATTTGTCATTCCGACTTAATTTCAGAATTGAATGGTAATATTTGATTTTCTGTACAGTTGAAGGGAAATCTTTAATTCATTTACTTTTCATCCCTTATTGTTGCAGGTATAAGATTTCTCGAAGAACTAGTTCTGTGTATCATGTGAGATATTTCTTATTTAACTGACATTCTCGAACTGATTTACCGCGGGTTTCGTCTTTCTAATTGTCTTTGCTGTCATTGTAAATTGTATTTACGATGGATGATTGATGCAATAATTGCTCAAAAGCATCATTTGGGTAGGCGAGCTACATGAAGTCTATGCTATATCAAATTATTTAACCTATTCCGATAAAAAAATCTTAGTGCCTTTCCTTCAAGAATCAGCTTGCTAAATCTCCATTTCAGTGTGGTGCTCTCTTTTTAGAACATAAGAAGTCCAAATAGTATGTCATATTTATAATTAAATGTCTCATTTTGAATTTATTTTTATTTTTTTAGTTGATCTTGATTCTTGATGGTAGAGCATTGCACAAGTTGGAAACAGAGCTGATTGCATGAAACTTGGAGCAGTTGAGGTTTTCTTGTTTTCAAGCACTGGTATTGAGGTTAGCTATGCTACTGCTTGTTCTAAACAATTGCAAAGTACTATTTATCTAAACAGCTAAGACTACTGCTTGTTTACAGTTGCCAAAATTTTCCATGATTTGAGATCTCAAGAAAATTAATGACTACTTTCCCATCTTATCCTCTTTTTTCTTCTTAGTGATTCAAATTTCTCTTTGATTTGGATTTCATATTTCTGGTTAGAGTGCCTCATTTTTCCTTATTCATGTAGTTTTTATTTTTATGCATTTATCAGGTCTACCACCATGGTTATATTGCCTTTACAACTTCCTCATTCAACTGAAGATCTACCTTCCTGTCCCTGAGTTTGATATTTATTCTTAGAGAATTTTGTGTTAAATGGCCAATGTGGGTTGTTTTCGGCTCATATTTTTAGTTTTGTGGATCTTGGTTGTTCAAGGTTTAGATGGAAACCCTTTTAAGATTTATCAAGTTGCGACAAGGGGGTTGTAAATTTTTGTTCATGCATTTTGGCCTTTCATGAGGGCATTTGATGTGAAGGAAGAAATTTGTATTGGGTGTTGGATCAATTTGAAAAATTGGAGAGTTGTAATTTTGTCATATTCGATTGCCTTGAATTTTGAAGGGTAGTGTTTAAGTTATTAGGGGGGGAAAGATTGTATTTTGTCAGAGTTCTTCGGGGTTTTGAGCCAGTGCTGTTTGGAATTAAGCTAAATAATACTAACAGAGCTGGAGCAAGATAGATTTGGCTCTTGTTCGGCCTTTAGGGGGGAGACTTTGCAGTTTCCTATTTAGGCACAGGGGACTTCAAATTGCTACGAAAATGGGTTGCAATTTAACTTCTTAGTGTTTTGATTGAAATTTTATTATTACTTATTTCTAGTGTCATGATAGAATTTGATGACACATTAAAATAGTTATAACAACATTACTATTGTAGTGTTTTATTATATATAAATAAGTTAATATTTGATGTGATAATATATATTAATAGATACATGTATATTTTAGTGTTATGATAGGGATGTGGAGAAAGCCATTTTTTCTAGTAGGGCAACATAACTCTAACCCATGATAGAGCCCCCACAATTCCGCCCCCATGATACTACAAGCCCCAATATTCCTCATAAAAAAAAAACCTACACACACCCCATAAGCATCCCGGATCAACCCCCCCTCCCGGCACAGAAGAGAGGCCAGAAACTGCATTATGCGCTCCATCCGTGTTCAACTTGACCCACTCCGCCGGAGGAGGAAGCCACCTAATCCACCTTGCCACCTTCTCCGCCTTCCTGGCCCCCGTCTTTCTCTCCCTTATTCGGACCTCATGATAAACCTCCACCCTTCTCCTCCTATCTGTTACAAGTCAGTCAGCAGCCCAAACCTCCCCCCTGAAAATCTGAGCATTTCTCGTCGTCCACACCCTCCACAGAATGGTGCCAAAAAGTAACGGCCACCCTTTCCCAAAAACTGAGCTCGGCCTGAGATGTTCATTTCCAGCCACGCACGAAAATTCATCTGAAAGAAACAGCCCCAAGCAGCACTAGGTACAAGGCTACGCCACACTTCCCTTGGACAGACACAATCTCTCAAAGCATGTGCCACAGACTCCTCTCCCTGGCCACACAAGTCGCAAAGTGAGACCGTTGCCAAATGGTGTCTTTGTCTTTAAGAATTAGTCAAGAGCCTCTCTTTTGCTGCCAGCTACAGAAACTGCCGCAGTCATTGGGGGTCTTCCCAAATCCAAACTTTCCTCCAAAATCTGCTATCATGTACCTTCAAATCAACACTCAAAGAATCATAAGCAGTTTTGGTTATGAACTGGCCTAAAACAGACCATCTTAAGCATAAGACATCATCTCTTTCAACTGGCGAGGGAGGGAATATCGCCGCTCACTCTCAAGGCCTACATGGGAAGGAGATCCTGAAACAAGAGCAAATTCTATCGCCCCTCTGGGTCCACAAAAATCCACAGCATACATCCCAAACTGCTCCATTGGGATAAGGCACAAGGCATGATGAAATAGCGGCTCAGGCAATGACAGCCACCTATCTTCCCAAAATAGGACTTTTTCTCCTATTACCCAAGGATCATGTGACACCCACCAACATTTTCAGCCACACTCTCTCAATAGCCTTAAGAGTTGCAGATCCTCTAGAAATATTCTCGTCCCTCAAATCCTCCATCACTGAGAGACCATACTTTTCCGGGATGACACGCACCCACAAAACATTAGACTTGGTTAAGAGATCCCAAGCTAACTTCATTACAAATGCTTTATTCATCCTCCTCTGATCTTTATATCCCAAGCCTCCGCTTTGTTTTGGAAAACACAAGTCTTTCCACTTAACCAGGCTAAGTTTTGACACATGACAATTACCACCCCAAACAAACCTGCGACACTTCTTTTCAAGTCCCTCACAAACAAAGCTGGGGAACCATGCAGATTGCATAGCATAGGACAACAGTGCACTCACAGCAAATTGGACCAAAGGAACTCTCTCCCAGCCATCGAAAGCGCTGAGGCCTTCCAGCCAGTTAGCCTGGCCTCTGCCTTATCCAAAATAAAGGCATACAGTCCTTTCGTCACCCTCCCATGCACGATAGGCATCCCTAAATATTTTCCTAGATCCTGTACTTTCTGAAATCCCATCACTTCAGCCAAATGTTGCCTTTCTACCTAGGGAACATTACTAGAGAAAAAACATTTTGTCTTAGCACTGTTCACCTTCAAACCAGAGTCAGAATAGAAAACATCCAAAACCCCTCTCACTACCCCCCTTTCTCTTCATTACCCTCAGCAAAAACCAGAAGATCATCTGCAAACATCAAGTGGGGCACCATCACAATGCCGCCCCTAGGCTTATCGGTCTCCATCTTCCCTCCTGACACTCATAGAAATCAACTGAGCAATGCGTTCCATACACAATACAAAGAAATAAGGTGACATCGGGTCCCCCTGGTGCACCCCCCTCGAGGCCTTAAAGCAGTCCCCCGCCACGCCATTCCATAAGAGCTGCATAGAGGCAGACTTCACACACAACATAATGCTTTTCACAATATTAGCTTGAAATCCTGCCAAAACCAAAGTCTCCCTCAAGAAATCCTAGCACAGATAATCATAAGCTTCACTTTAAAATGTTTCCCACCATTGTTGAGATGCATGGAATGGATAAGTTCTTGGGCAATTACAATGTTGTTAGTGATTTGACGCCCCAAAAGAAAACTCACTTGAGTCGGATAAATAAGAAGAAGCAAGACCGGCTTCAAGTGATTTACCAAGACCCTTGTTGCCACCTTATACACCACGTTCAAAAGACTAGTGGGCCGGAAGTCCTGGAGACGAACCAGATTGTCCACTTTAGGAATTAGCACAATTAGTGTAGCATTCATCAAAGCTGGCATCATCTCCTCTAAGATACCCTGCACAGCTCGAACGACAGACTCTTTCACCTCAGCCCACTGACTATGGTAAAACAATACATTCAAACCGTCTTGCCCAGGAGTCTTCAAAGGACGCATGCCAGAAAGATCTTCCTGCACCTCACTTTACATAACCCCACACCTCATCCTTTCTCCCTCTCTCTCCGGAATTGACGGAAATAAACAAGGAAAACATTGTCTCCCAGTAGGGCGTGTTGTCCTGGAATATAACTTTTTATAAAATTCCATTGCCAACTAACTCATCCTTAATGAGCAAGAAAAAAACTCACTATCGTCTAATTGAAGCAGTCGGATCTTATTTCTTTGCCTTTGCACATTCACCTGTCTGTGGTAAAAGGTTGTATTTCTGTCACCAAACAAAGGCCAATCCCTCTGGGACTTCTGGATCATGAGGAGTTCTTCCTAAGTTAAGGTGTCCTTCAATTCCTTTTTGAAATCCCATTCCAGAGTGCGAAGCCTGTTGGAGGTGTATTTTTGAAATTCCTGTTGGACTCCCTCAATCTAGCCAACAACCGTTTCTTCCTTTGGAAAATATTACCAAACACTGAGAAATTCCACTCCCCCGCATTCTCCCTAAAGCTTGCCAACTTGGCCTCCAGCCCCCCCTCCCCCCCCGGTCTTGTCTCCCAAGCTTTACTGACCACTCTAGGAAAATCTTCATGCAGTAGCCAAGAAGCCAGAAAATGAAAAGGCTTTTGACCCCTGGACCTTTCCTGTCCCTGTTTAACATAATGTAACAAGAGCGGCACATGGTGAGATTGGAACTTTGGAAGATGATGCACATGACCATCATAATAATAATTCAACCAATCTTCGTTGTATAAGAAACAGTCTAACTTCTCCTCCACTTTCCCTTTATTCTTACATATTGACCAGGTAAATAACATCCCATCAGTGTGGACTTCTAGAAGTTTATTGTCAAAAACTGAATCAAAAAATCCTTGGCATACACAGTCTCTCCTGCCTGACCCACCCCTCTTCTCGTGGAGCCTCAACAAGCTGTTAAAGTCCCCACCAATAACCTATGCCCCTCTAAAGCCACTCGCAATTCTGCCAAGATTTTCCCAAAAGGAACTTCGTTCCACTTGTCTTGGGCTAGCATAAACAAATGTCACAAACACCTTATCCTACCTATCCTCTACCAACATGTGAAGAAATTGCCTATGACACTGCAAAACAATCACCTTCACCTTGTTTTTCCATAAAAACCAAATTCCTCCCAAGAAACCGGTCGCCTCAATACGGAACGACCTATCAAAATTACTTTTTTCCACAAAACTGTCTGCCTTCACCCCACTAATCCTTGGTTCAAATATACCCATAATATTTGGCCGATACTGGTTGTTTAATTCAGAGAAAACCCGCCTGAATTCCGGTGACCCACTCCCTGCACATTCCAATTCATTATCTTCATATAAACCAACAAAATAGAGGCGAAACCACACCTGGGCAGAAGCTATAGTGTTTCTGGAACTTGAGTCCCCATCCCCCCATCGTCCTCCTCCATTCGATGAGAGTGGGCGGCGGTAGCAGACAAATACTGGTTCAGGGAAGAGTCCACAGCGCCCCCAGCCTCCTCCATTATCAAATCTGCTCCAGGTTCATGAAGAGTTGGCTGGCGACTCAAAGAAGAAGCCGCAGCTGGAGGCTCCACCACACGCACAACCTCATGAAGCTCTCGGTTGAAAGAAAATGTCACCCTTATTACCTCAAACTCCATATCCACCTCCCTTTGGCCATCATTACCAACCACCTCCTTCCCATTCTCCTTTATGCTACAACATCAAGCACCACTGGCAACATCTATTAGTTTTGAATACTCAAAGTTCTACTTGTATGAAAAACTATTTCCCTGATATATCGATTGGATTTATTTTTGTTAATCATTTGTGTTTATGCATGTTGTCCCTTTATGTCATATGACTAGATGATGAGGTGTTTAGAGTGACACAGTAGATCTCATCATTGGTTAAAGTTATGACATATAAATTATGCTCGTGACAGGGATAGTTTGGACAAACTATCGGTTTTAAGTCATGGTATGATTCTGGAATCGGTTTGTCTAAACTGATTGAATCATACAGATATGCCCGGGGCATATTGAGCATGACGGATTAGGATTGAATTAACTTTTTTATGAGTGTCAAACCAACAAATATAAAAGACCTACTCTAAAGGGTTTTAGTTGCACATCAGTAAGTAGGATCGGCTCTTCAGGGACTATGTATTAGAACTAACCTCTTTTCTAATATCTAGTCTAGAATGGGAGGTTTTGGGAATTGATTAACTAATTAAACTAACCGACATAAATAAAAATAGAGAAAATAATAAAATTCCTAACGTTGTACTTTAGATAAGAATCCCTCATAAACTCTTTAATCTCATAGTGTTTTACAAATCAACAATTAATAAAAATTGGATGCAAATATGCAAATTAAATCAACATGTCATCATCTCACCAATTAGTAGGCTAAATTCAAAGAAATTGAATTCACTGACCTTATTAGTCAATTCATCACATTAATTAATTCAACCTATTTATTATTACAAACCATTGCCTTATTAGTGTTCTAGGCCTTAAAAGATTTCACCTTTTTAACCTATTCAACTCTAATTAGCAAATTCGTAAGCCCTTACGGGATTATCCTAATTAAAATTATATTATTTCAAACTTAAAAGCTCTAGGAAAATTATTTGACTGTAATATAAATCAAATAGCATAAATCACAATAAATATCCAAAAATAATTAACACATAATCATACTATGAAATTAAATAATTTATGGGTTCATCAAATCCAAGTACTATCAAAACCTAATTAAAATACACAATAAAATCTAGAAGAAAGGGAAAAGAATCTTAGCCATAATCCTAAGTCAAGAAGTGGCCGCCGTTAATTTTTCTCTCAAAAAACTTAAACTCCATACATACTAATACTATATATATAGTACTTCCTAAGGCGGCCCATTTATTTTAGTAATATTAATAACAAATCCATTAACTAAATTTGGGTCTGAACATCAAGCCCAATCGAGTATTTATCTTCCTTCACAATTAATTCTTCCCGCAAGCCCAATTTGATATTTCTTCATTCTGTCAAATTCTCAGCTTCCTCCAAAAGTAGCTACTCCATGAAACCCATCTTCTACCTACATTACAAATAACGCGAAATTAAGCCATAAACTTTATAAAATTTACCTCCAATTAAAACAAAATAAAGCGTTGATTCTAGACTTATCAAGTCTCTCACAGCTAAACTATGTTTGTCCCCAAGCATAACTCATGACTCAACGAGAGAAAAGACCAAACAAACACAATGGATCCTCAATACGCAATATATAACCAAACAAGACTTGCAATTCACATAGAAAACTTTTCATAATACTATGCATTTGCAATGACTATACCAAAATCCTCATAACTCTCCAAATTCAAATGACAAGCAAAAATGACATCCACCTTTCAACTAATCTCTCATGCACTCAAAAGTGTTAATGGGACATATAATCACTCAAATTCATCACATAGCATGTTGCCTTAAGCTTGCAAATATATCACATTACCAGCACTCAAATGAATCCAAAGTACAAATCAAAAGGTCTTCGTCAAGGGTTATAATGGGGCCCAGTACAAGGTGGGATAAACAAAAGATAAAACATAGGCTACAGTTACGAAAGAAAGCATATACTCAATTGTCAACCTTCCAACATCTTATCGAGGATGTCCCATGCCAGACAATAGTAGCCCATAAGATTTCCAACCTAGCTCTTCCTTCAACTTCCCTTTTTTTTTTTTTTCTATCCACACAAATTCATTGGAATTTGTTTATATTGGCCTCTCTTTTTTTTTCTCTCTCTTGTTTTTTTATTTTTTTTCAACAACCCTTGTGCCTTTATTTCGTCCATAGGCATCTTTACATTACATAGCACATTTATTTCCTTATGAGCTATTATTGCCTTGTAATATCCACCTTCAAACCAAAAACCAAGGTCAACAATCAAGTATAAACTACTTCCAAACGAGGTAGAAAAAGCAAGCTAAACACAGGCCTAGGTTTAATTTAAAAGGTTTTACAATCAAAGAATAAGATCCAAGCTTCAAAGAGGTTAACTAATGGTAAGCATAGAAGGTTGGATTTTAAAGCAAGACAAAATTGGTTTATCCTAATGCCTTTATCATCTTTGTACATCAAATTCAAAAGCAATGACAACATGCATAACAGAGCAAGTTCTAGAATATGCAAGCTATGTGTGAAACACTCTAAAAAAAAAAAAAATGAGCACAAGAAAAAATGTTGTTTATTGAGGCTCAAATCTCACTTTATGGAGCTTTTGGGTGTTACTCAAGCAAGCATCATCATTTGAATCATCTTAAGGAAGAGTTATAGTCATCCAACACATAATACTACTATTATTCCCTACTTTTGATTCTCATCTTAACCAAATCACATATTGCATATTAATTCGCCAACAAAAGACATATAACTTCTCTCCCACACTTAAACTCTAGACACAATAAAACACCTATCCCTAAAAGAAATAATCATAACAAACAATCCCCCCACACCAAAACTCTACATTGTCCCCAATGTAGAAAAAAAGGCATAAACAGGATCACAAAAACAAACACCACAAGACATAATAAATGAAAAAAAAAAAAAACAAAAGTTAGTAAGGGGAAGAGAAGCTTCTCTATGTTGGAGGGATTGGTAGTGCAACGTCCACATGCACGCAAAGAGCATGGAGGTTGGAGTTCATTTATTGAATTATGTTTTGAAGGCCATTGAGCTAATTGTTCCTCTTCTTGTGGGGGTCTCTTGGTCTTGGCCTGCACTCTCACCATGAATCAACTGCAAAAATAATTAAATCAGCACCCAAAAAGTTCAATCAACCCTCAAAGTAAAGGAAATTACCTAGAGAAAGATAAGGGAAGAAAAATTTCAGCCCAGGGCGAATGGAGAAGATGATGTTGACAGCGGTGAGTAGCCAGAGTTGCGTGGCTGCGCTAGTGGTGGAGGTTGGGCGATGAAGATCGGGGCAAACGCTGTGAGGGTTTTTATTGGTGGCTGAGTAAGTGGAGACCGGTGGTGGTGTAAAGACGGTTCTGAGAATATCTGCCCAAGAATGAGGTGTTGCGGGTCCAAGAGTGAAAGAAAAGAAACCCTCTAAGTAGGGTGGAGAAAATAGAAAAGAAAATGGTTTTTTCTTTTTTTGAGTTGACATGGGTATGTCGCAAGCAACTTTTTATACTGTCCAGCCGTCCCAAATGATCGAAAGAATTTGACGTGGGCATGTCGCAGGCAACTTTCAGTTATGTCCAGCCATCCCAATTAATCGAACTAATTCGACATGGGCATGTCGCGGGGGAAATTCTCTACTGTCTAGCTTCTATCGTCCCACGAAATAATCCACGGCATAGGCATGTCGAGGGAAAACTTCACTTCTGGAATTCCTTTACAGCACATCTCAAAACCTCTTCAAAACCTGCAAAACACCCCATAAACAGTGTGAAGACACTAACACTCAATAGATAATGACCCAACACACAAAAAAACTACAAAGAAAATACACTAAAACTTTGTCTAAAGGGTTAAGAAAAACCATGAAAATCTACGAGTCAGAAACTCAAAGATTAATAGGAAAAAAACTTAGCCCCGTAAATAAGTTTAACACAATAAAACAGAAACAACTTAAAATAAAGTAATAATCCAAAAGTAAGGGTTGCCTCCTTGAAGCACTTTTTTTACGTCTATAGCTCGACGTGAGACGGCTTGCTTTAAGGCAGATGATATACGGAGTTTTGACAATCGTCATGACACTTTCCTTGTGTTTGAGGTGCATTTACCTTTCCTAGATCAGATATGGGACTCTTAGTTATAGGCTTCTGACTATTCAAGATTCGGAACATCATGTCTTCTAAAAGGGTTAGTATTTCTTTGTATCTCTTTCCCTCTATCTTAGCCTTTTTCTCTCTTTAACTGTCTCTTCCTCTTCCTACTATGGATGCACATCTTCATGGTTCCTATTCTGGCAATTTGAGGCGTCATGTCTTCTTCTGGAATGAGGTTGTGAACCTCAAATGCCATAGCATGGTGTCGCAATAACATTTGTTCTATGACTTCATACTCAGCCTTGCTAGTATCATTAGGATATGTATACATCATTTCAGGAGAGTCATTGATTTGCTCATTCCCACTAATTTCTCTGTCATGTGTTCTCCCCAATAGCATGAATTTTTTGAAGGATCCCACCATTGTTGATGTCAGTATTTGCAGAGAGTATCTGAACACTTTCCTTCTCAAGTAGATGAAGACAAACATCCTTGACCGCAGAGTTCAATTGTTTTATTTGTGATTCCACTTTCAACAATTGTTCTTCTTGGACATACTCCCTTTGAATTATCTTGTCTTGAACCTTCAGATGCTTGTTCCACCTTGCACTTTCCTTTTCAAAGTATTTGAGTACCTCTTTTTCAAAACTTAACTTTTTGCCCTTATCTTTGGGTGGTTGATCGGTTGGCTCTTTCTCTTGCACGTAAAATGCCACTTGATATTGTGCTTGTGGCAATTTTTGCAGCACTAGGTCCATTGTTTCCTACATTTTGGTAAGTCGAGTCTCTACTTTGAAAACTCTACTTTTGCATTTGCAAGACCTTTCATATTGCTCAATATGCATATTTGGTGTTTGTCTATCACTTTTTTGTCTAACAAACTCATCCACTTGTTTTGCACAGTTGCTCAATTTGCATATTTGACTTACTAGATCTTGTCCATACGATGTATCTCCCGGATGAGCTTGACGAGTGGGCATATTTTGGTACTCTCCCTCATAGCCATGTTGGTAGCTTGCACCGAATCCATTGTGACCTTGCCATGAATAATTTTGCTCATCCATCATTGTTCTTGCAAGCTTCCCTAACAAAAAATATGGAAAAGAATGTAATAAAGAAAAAATAAAATAAATAAATAAATAAAAGAAAATATAGAAATTAGAATAATAAAATCAAGGTTTTTCTAATATCTCTAGTCCCCGTCAATGGCGCCAAAATTTGATAGGTGTCAAACCAAAAAATATAAAAGACCCACTCTAAAGGGTTTTAGTAGCACAGCAGTGAGTAGGATTGTCTCCTCAAGGACTATTTATTAGAACTAACCTATTTTATACTATCTAGTCTAGAATGAGTGTTTTTGGGAATTGATTAACTAATTAAACGAACCAACATAAATAAAATAAAGAAAATAATAAAATTCCTAACGTAGTACTTTAGATAAGAATCCTCCATAAACTCTTTAATCTCATAGTGCTTTACAAATCAACAGTTAAGAATAATTGGATGCAAATATGCAAATTAAATCAACATGTCATCATCTCACCAATTAGTAGGCTAAATTCAAAGAAATGAATTCACCGACCTTATTAGTCAATTCAGCCTATTTATTGTTGCAAACCATTGTCTTATTAGTGTTCTAGGCCTTAAAAGATTTCACCTTTTTAACCTCTTCAACTCTAATTAGCAAATTCGTAAGCCCTTACGGATTATCCTAATTGAAATTATATTATATCAAATTCAAAAGCTCTAGGCAAATTATTTGACCGTAATATAAATCAAACAGCATAGACCACAATAAATATCCAAAAATAATTAATACATAATCATATTATGAAATGAAATAATATATGGGTTCATCAAATCCAAACACTATCAAAACCTAATTAAAATACATAATAAAAACTAAAAGAAAGGAAAAAGAAACTTAGCCATAATCCTAAGCCAATAAGTGCATGAAAGATTATCTGCCTGGGCCTTGTCCAAAATTCACTTTCGTGCTATGCATTTTAGAATCGAAATTCTTGACCAGTCCTAGACTCTAGCACAATCGCTATTCCGATTCTTGCTTGAAATAACATTGTGCAGGATCTTAGCATGCAGTTGTTCGATTTAGCATGCAACAATTAATTCCTAATTAAAGCGGAAGTTTAAGAATTACCTGTTGAAGCGTGTACTTAGGTGATTCTCTTGTATGACTCAAAACTCTGATCGTATATTGTGTGGGCAACAAACTAACGAACAATTGATCAGCAATCACCATAAAACGATCTCGCCGAAAAAATCCAGCAGCTCTCCGTCTCCAAAATTTAGCACCGTCACCCGCTGCTGGTTCAACCTGGCCGTCGCAGCCCGGAGTTAGTACCGCCCAGCCGCCACCTAAGAGAATTGACTTCGAGGGAGAAACTTTTTTTCTCTCTCTAAATTCTCTCTCTAGTTTTCTTGTCTTGAAAACTTATTAATTGTGTATTGTGAATTGCTAAATTCTGGTCTATTTATAAAGTTACAAGAGATACCCAAAATTGGTTTAAGATTGGCCTTCCTAATGGGTTTAGGTAATTAATTAGTTTACAAATCAAATTAGGTAATAAATCTAATTAGATTTCCAAATCCAATTAGATTTTCTAATATCTATGATTTCCTAATTTTAATTGAACTTTAAGATTTAATTAATTAATTAATTAATTAATTTCACTTTGTTAATTATTTAATTAACCCTTAGGAATAATTAATTACATAATTAATTCTACTTTATCAATTAACTCACTACATAATTAATCGTACCACTAACAGATTAATTATGGCACTACCATCCTACACCAGAATTGCTTTCGGAACAACTAAATTAATTATTCTTTAATCACTCCACATCAAAGATACAGTGCTCGTTAATTTATTAATTTACTGATAAATTAATTAATTAACTTCTTATAATCCGAGATTAGTATCACTCGACCTTTTTACTATACCGAGCATAAGTTCATCAGGGGAGTTTAGTATAATAAACATAACGAGCTCATCTCAGGAGCACCATCACCCCGGATGCACCGGTACATGATTTCCTTTCGACAAGCAACAATACACCAAGCAACTAAACACGCGCACCCAACCTACCGAGACTATTGGTCACAAATGACCTCACTTTTTGGCAGATTAAAGTACACTATGTCTAATCCTCATATCTGCTCAAGTCTAGGGATTTAGAGATAGAATACTAGGATTCAATAGTCTATTAAATCAGTACAAGACAATCCAGTAATTCAAAGTCAATTTTGAACTAATCATGCCAAAACCATTTCATTGAGAAACCCCAAAAGACCGGAACATTTCAAGAGACACCCGCTTTTCCGGCGAAGCCTTGCAACCCAGAAAACAGCCATCCCCAGTTTGGTCAAAACAATTTCTTTTTGCCGTGACTTTTAAAAACAGAAAAGGGAAAAAATTCTTTTGATTACAAATCCAAGAACGGCCAAAAATATTGGCCGTCAACCACAAAGGGGAAAAAAATAAACTTTCCCGAGACCAATTTCAAAAATCAGTAAGAAAGAAAAAAATTCTCCAACTGGCGATCAATGGAAAATTATTTTTTCAAAACAACCAATTTGTTTGTAATCAATTAATGTTAATTTAAACACTAAAATAGAGTCTAGCTCTGATACCACTGCTGGGATTGGAGGCATGATTTTCAAAAATTTACGCAGCGGATTCATGCCAATTCCAATTTTAGTGTTTAATTAATCCTACGTTTAAAGCTTCTAAAGCTTACCCTCGTAGCGTAATCGGTTACCACATCTGGATCCTTGTTTGATGTTGGTCAAAACCTGCTGCTCCGCTTACGTTTGTCACCACCAAAATGCTTCCTTGAAGGACTCTCTACTTTCAAGCACTAAAGTTCTTTGCAGATCTGGTGCTAGCCGTTTTTGCCTAAGGAGAGAGTTTGGGATTTTGTGTATATTTTTGCTTGTTCTGATTTCTGATTGAAAATCATCATCCTACTACAATAATATCCCTAGGATATTGGTAGAGTTGAAATTTCCAAAATCAGTAGTGTAATCAATCAATTATTACTTAACTGATTTAATCATATTCCAAATCAGTATTATTAACAAATATTATTTTACTGTTTCCAAATCAGTATTAAATAATATTTACTGATTCCAAATCAGTATTAAATAATACCTTAATGATTTGGGTTATACACCAAGCCCATGGATCAACCCATGACCCATGGATCAGGCTGATGGATCAAGAACCTTAATTGAAATTAGGTCCCTTGATTTATCAGCTCATCCCAATTGTTCCCGGGTAATTAATTAACTCTTAATTAATACCACAGAACTTTTCAATAATACTTAATTAAACCATTTAATTAAATCTTATTTATTTAAGTATAACTATTATACTTATTGTAGGCAAGAATACTTATTCTGCATCATCGAACTTTCTTATGTGCGATCCTGTAGGCCCATTGTAAATTGGCAATGGATAACTCAATCTCATTGATTAATCCATAAGTCATTAGTGGTCTCTAGCAAGACATAATGACTACCCAATTCAGAATGGAGGGTCAAATGGTGATTCAACACAACCTTTCCGAGCAAACTGCGTACGATCCTCTACATTGATATCCCGTTTAGCATAAGGCATGGAACCATCATCCATATATAGCTAAATGTTTACTTGATCTCTTAGTGACACTGAATTCATCAAGCAAATGATAACGCTTAGCATTCCTTGGGCATGGCCATTCACTTCTCAGTTCACTATCAAGTAGCCAAGATATCATCTCTCACTTAAGAGAGACTTGTAGTTCCATCACTTCACCTACATACCTTAGCGTGTCTCATAGTGTACCCAATCATACCCATACTTGGCAACCTGTTACGGCCCCGTTAGGCAAATGTCAAAGCACACCACAATTCACCTAAGACCATGTAGTGATTTCTGGTCTAATGATCCTCGTACGAGTACTACTCAAAAGAATAACTCATAATCTAAAAGTCCATGGAGTGTTTCTTTTGGCGAATCGATTTCATGAAATTAAATATGCACAAGAATATTACTATCATGAAATTAACTCATCGATAACAACAGAATCACCAGAAAAAATAAACTTATAACCATTCTTTAAGAGTTTAGAAACTGAAACAAGGTTCCTTCTAAAACTCGGTACATAAAGACAATTAACTAAATATAATCTATAATTCTCAAAATTAAGAGTAATTACTCCCACTGCTTCTACTGACACTCTTGTAGTTTCGCCCAAGTAGATGTCCAGCTCGCCTTCTCTAAGCTTCCGGGTTACTTGGAACCCCTGCAAAGAATTACAAACATGGTCAGTGGCTCCTGAATCCACACACCAAGTATCTGTGGAAATCACCGCTAAACATGTCTCAGTAATTAAGGCAGAAACTATCGTACCTTTAAGCTTTGGACAATCCAATTTCCAGTGTCCCGCCTTCCCACATTTGAAGCACTTGCCTTTGGGCTTGCCTTTTCTTTGCGATTTCAGGCTTGGCAGCAAGTTTCTTAGCGTTCTTCTTCTTCTTGTTCTTGCCTTTAGGCGCAGAATAAGAGCTTGAAGCCTTCACTATGACCAAAACTTGCTTCTTCTCGTGGAAGATGCCTTCGGCCGACACCAAATCTGTTAAGAGCTCGGGTAGAGTGTAAACTCTTTGGTTCATATTATAGTTGACCCGAAACTGCTCAAAACTAGAGGGTAAACTCTGGAGGATGATATCTATCTGACTTTTCAGCTTAATCTCACCTCCCAACACCTCTATTTCGTTGATGTTGCTGATCATTTGAAGCACATGATCTCTCACTGAAGCGCCTTCAGCCATTTTGGTGTTCGTTATCTTCCTCATGGCTGCTGCCTAGCTGTCCTGCCTTGATGAGCGAACATCTCTCTCAGGTGAGCCATCATATTGAAGGCAGAGATCATGAGATAAAGCTGATGTTGCAGCACATTCGACACAGAGGCCAGAATGTAACACCGCGCCATCTCATCCGCTTTCTCCACCTATTATAGGCATCCCTATCCTCTTGAGGAGAGTCCTCGTTAGGCACATCTAGACAGACTTCAGTGAGCACAAACTTATACTGCTCTGCTGTTAGGACAATGTCCAAGTTACGACTCCAATTGACATAATTAGGTCCCGTTAACTTGTTCTCTTTCAATATAGTAGCTAAGGGGTTGAATGCTATATCGAATACTGTAAATTAAATAAAAAGACAATGTTTCAGTTATAAAATCTAGAATTTCAAAAAAAAAAAGGAAATTCAAACAATTATTGACTTCCCTTAAAACAATAATTTAAACCACCGACATCTCATTCATCGGGATTCTCGCAAGCCACGATAGTGTGGACGTTTGCGCTAACCCACATTCGTTTGAGAATAATCTAGTTGATTAACTATACTATCTGACCAAACGATCTATTGATCAATGTAGCTAATAGTCAGTGCTTTCAGCTGTATAAATAAGCAGCGTAACCTCGATGGGAGGAATACTACAAATCATACACTAAGTGTGTGCCATTACGTGACTTATAATTTGTTACCTCAGGATAGTGCGCCTCAGATGGAGAGGGTATCGCATTTCTCCGAGTTAAACTTACTCTAGTCATCTTACTTCGAAATTCATAATCTAGTGATCTCGTGGTTTGACTCATCTGAATGGAGGAAGGCCCTAATGCAAATGCGCAAGTCCACCCACATCACATATGAACCGGTAATGGTGGCTTTGGGAATATTAAACTAACCCGCTCCCACTTAGATTTCTAAATTGAGGGTTTTTCCAGTTTTAACATGCAATTAACTAACCCTAAATTATATACAAACATAAAACCAACATGCTATAAAATCATGCATCTAAAATACAACACAAAAATTAAAGCACAAAAATTAAAAATATAAATATGAGAAATAAATACGAAAAATAAATTTTCCGACTATCATGGTTTCAATTGTTTCCATCTTCTGCCTTGATCTCGTGTCCCGTCACGTCTCTCGATGGATTGAGTCTTGAAAATTCAAAAAATGAAATATAGAGGAAAAACGGGCCAAAGCGCGACCAAAACGGGCCACGCGCGAGGTCCAGCAATGTGCAGCGGCAGCCGCGCCGCTCGCCGGCGAATTTTTGCCAGCGCCGCTGGTCATATCCTATCCCTCTTTCACTTTTTCCACACTATTTGGTCTTCTTGCAATTCGTTCTGAGATTTCTTGGGTTTCTACGAATTAACGATAACCCAAAACCCACGAATTCAAGTTGCCCACCATAACGCCTTCGATTACAAAAAATTAATTCTCCTAATACAAGGCTTCTAGGAAAATTCAAAAATTAAAATTACATAGAAAAATTTTACTACAGATTTGATCTAATCCTACACTGCTTCCAGCACGTGGTTATACTATTACAAACATTCATAATAAAATTAAATCCGGACATGTCCCAGAATTTAATTAAAACCCATACAAACCTAACCATAATAGTCGAAATTTCTAAACCACCTGCAAATAAAACCATGTAATAAATTGAACAAACACAAAACCCAAAACCAAGCTTTGATACCAATTAAAAGGTTATCTGCCCAGGCCCGGTTAAAAACTCACTTTCTTGTTATGCATTCCAGAATCAGAATCTTTGACCAGGCCTAGACTCTAGCACAATCGCTATTCCAACCCTTGCTTGAAATAACATTGCGCAGGATCTTGGTATGTACTTATTCGATTTATCATGCAACAAAATAAATTCTAATAAAAAGTGGAATCATAGAATATGCCTCTTGAAGCGTGTTAACTCAGGTGATCGTTTGTATAACTCAAGACTATGATCGTACGTTGTGTGGGCAACGATATTGCAATCAATTGATCAACAATCAACACAAAAACTGCGTCGGGAAAACTTGCCAGAAAAATGAACTTCGCCGCCGCCTGGAACAATAAATTCGGCCACGAAAGCTTACTAGAGGAAGAAAGTTGGTTTACGATTGGCATTTCTAAATGGGTTTAGGTAATTAATTAGTTTACCAAATCCAATTAGGTAACTAATATAATAGGATAAACCAAATCCAATTAGATTTCCTATTGAAACTTAAAACTTAATTAATTAATTAAATAATTTCACTTTGTTACTTACTTAATTAACCTTTAGCAATAATTAATTAAATAATTAATTCTACTTATTCAATTAACCCACTACAAAATTAATTTTACTACTAACGGATTAATTTTGGCACTACCATCCTACACCAGAATTGCTTATGGGATAACTAAATTAATTTATTCTTAATCTCCCCACATCAAAGATATAGTGCTCGTTAATTTATTAATTTACTGATAAATTGATTAATTAACTTCTTTAATTCTGAGACTAGTACCACTCGACCTTTTTACTATACCTGACAAAAGTCCACCGGCCGGGTTTAGTATAATAAACATAACGAGCTCATCTCGGGAGCACCATCAACCCGGACGCACCGGTACATGGTTTCCTTTTGACAAGCAGTAACACACCAAGTAACTAAACACGCGCACCCAACCCACCGAGACTATTGGCCACAACTGTCTTGTCTTATATAGAGCTACAAGAGAGACCTTAAGTAGAGTTGAGTTAGGCCTTCCTGTTGGGCTTGGGTTTTATTAGTTTCCAAATCTCAACGAGATTAACTAATACTAATTGACCCATGGACAATTCATTAAATAATAAAATCCACATTGTCAATTAACCGAACACATAATTAATCGTACCACTAACGGATTAATTATGAAACTACCGCTCAAACTGAAATTACTTCTGGATCCACTAAATTAAATATTCTTTATCTCTCCGTGTCAAAGATTTAATGCTGGTCGATTTATTAATTTACTGATAAGTTAATTCATCAACTTCTTTATTCGAGATTAGTACCACTCGACCTTATTACTATACCAGACATAAGTCCATTGGCCATATTTAGTATAATAAATCTTTCGAACTCATCTCGAGAGCACCATCATCCCAGACGCACCGGTATACGGTTTCCTCTCGACTCGCGACAGCACACCAACCAACCAAACGTGCGCATCCAACATACCGAACTTATAGGCCTTAAGCGACCGCACTCATTGGCAGATTAAAACACACTACGCTCAATCCTCGTGCCCGTCCTCGTCTAGGGATTAAGAGACTGAATACTAGGTTCGAATTAACTACGACAGATCAGTACAAGTTAATTCAATCCTAATCGGTCCTGCTCAATATGCCCCAGGCATATCTGTATGATTCAATCAGTTTAGAAAAATCGATTTCAGAATCACACAATGATTTAAACCGACACTATGTCCAAATTGTCTCAGTTACGAGCCTAATTTATATGTTATAACTTCAACCATTGATGAAACCTACTGTGTCACACCAAACACCTTATCATCTAGTCACATGAAATAGAGGGACAACATGCATAAACGCAAATAATTAACTAAAACAAATTCAATCAATATATCAGGGAAATAGTTTTTCATACAAGCGAAATTTTTCAGTATTCAAAATTAACAAGGACAAGCAATGTATGCCTCGTCACTACTGCGCGAGCTGAGTGACATGATACGCAACGCTCTATTTGGAAAATTTTTAAAAAAATGTATAAAAATATCGTCAAAATATAATTATTTTTTTAATTGAGAATTAAGAAATATATACAAAACATATTTCATTATTTTGGATTCCCATCCACGCTCTAATACATAGTGCTGTAAAATAAAGGCAATAATGATGAGAACTAGTTTTGTATGATTTTTTTAAATAATTGTAGGAAAGAAACAATGTCAACTTTAGGAGCGTATATCCTGTAAAACAAAAAATTAAAATGTTGGTAAGGGGTGCACAGTGTTTAGAAAATTATTATTTTATTCATAATAGTAATATTGTTTAAATAAAGGATCATTTTTAAAATTTTTATTTATGATTTTATATTTTAATTATAAATTATATGAAAATTATATATAAATATATTAATTTTAATTTTAAAACTAAAACGACTTATTGATAATAAAATACTAAAAATAAATTATTTTATAAAATAAAAAATAATATTTAAATAAAACTGAAAAAGTATAAAAAGATCAAATTATAATTTACGTATAATCTCGTAATTAGGTGGGATGAAAAGTTAACCCTCGTGAAACACAACATCCAAGGTCCACCCCGTTGAGGAAATTCCCATACGCCACAATGCAGAATAGCTTATAAGTCAAAACATGGGCAGTTTAAGTCAACATGCTCAACCCAATGTCTAATTCATTAAGCAAAACTTTAATAAGTTTAAGATAGAAATTTGTATTGAGCACGAGATGGGTACAACTTTAAAGAAATATTCACATGACCCTAATAAATCTGCACTAATTATTTCCCATGCTTCTCGGAAAAAATGATTTGTAACAGAGGAAAGGCATATTTAGCCAGGAGTAAACCAAGCACCATGGAGATTGTTTAGAACCAAACAAATGAAAGGATGAGGAAAGCCATATTTAGCCAGCAGTAAAGCAAGATAACACCAGGAGACTCTATCAAAAGCCTTCATCATATCTATCATCAGATGTTCATGAGGCTTTGGGTAAGTCAAGGCACTGCCCATTGTACTTTTTTTATATATTTTTGATTAAATAAAAGAGTAACTAATTTCGCCGGTCTATCTTACTTGATGGAACTTGTGAGACTGTTTAAAAAAAAATAGAAATTTTTATGCTCATGTACTTGTGCCCTAAAAAACAGTCTTAATATTATTTTTTAAAATTTAAAAGTCTTTGAACGAGTGCTTTTGGGGGATGAAACTGACTAACTTAATTAGGAGTCGATTGTTGACTATTGGTGCGATTTAAATGAAAGATGTAAAAATCATTTTAAAGACTTTGGTCTTTACTAATCATTTTAATATATAATACTCAAATTTAATATTCAAGTTACTCAATTAACAAATGAGATTTCATATATTATTTTTGAAATTGAGAGATGATGATTGATATTTGTATTCCTCTATATATATATGGTCTCGGGGCTCATGAGACTTACAAGAAACCAAGTTCATCCAACATTGAAATGGCTACCTCCACCTCAAAATGGATGCTAACCATTACAATTTACTCGTTTCTGCTAGTTTTGCCTTCCTTCTCCACTGATCCAAGTCCATTGCAGGACTTCTGCGTGGCGGATTTGAGCTCATCTACACTTATTAACGGCTTTCCATGCAAAGCTCCAGCCAATGTAACTTCCGATGACTTCTTCCTCACCGCATTCAATCAAGTCCCCACTGAGTTCAACTCATACAACATTAACGTCACTCGGGTGGACGTAACTCAATTTCCAGGCCTCAATACTCTAGGACTCTCAATGAATCGAGTAGTTCTGTTGCCCGGTGGGATTAATCCACCCCATGTCCACCCGCGCGCCTCTGAGCTCTCCCTAGTCATCAACGGAACCATCTTAGTTGGATGGGTGACCACTTCAAACGTGTTCTACTCCAAAGTTCTGACTCAAGGTGACTTGTTTGTGATTCCTCAAGGACTGGTGCACTTCCAGTACAACATCGGAATAGGCAGGGCCCAATTCTTCGCCTCCTTCAATAGTCAAAATCCAGGGCTCCAGGCCATGCCCGCTGCCCTTTTCAATTCCACGCCGGCCATTGGTGATGATGCGCTCGCTACAGCGTTCAAAGTAAACCAGACCACCATCCAGCTCATCAAGTCTGGGTTCGCCCCCACTTAGGTCGTCCTATTTTGTTATTCACTGAGAAGAGCAAGCACTTGTAGTGCAGGCTGTCAACCATAGGCATAGAAGAGGCTAGAAGCCTCTTTTCTATTAAATAAATGGTGTGTTTTAATGCATGGTTTCTTTGTTAACTTTCATGTTGTTGTATGTCTTTTGTTTACTTAATATGATATGTTTTTAATTTACTTTGTAATCTAGTATGGCTGGTCCACGTGTGTGTAAGCTTCCTATTGGATATACTCTTATGTAAACCTACTCGTCACAACTGAAGCAAGTTCCAACTCATTAATCAAAGATTAAACCAAAAAAAACCAAAGAAACAACATATCACATGATACAGAACATCATTAACGTACAGAATTGCCAAAAAAACCAAAATGACAAAGTTACCGCAAGTTTTCTGAAACTGAGCATCACTAACCAGCAATTCCAATTACGAAAATCAACAAAAAAAAGCCGATTAATCGAATTTAAAATCAGAATTAATCAATCACAACAATTTAAAATCACAGCACAACTAAATCCGATTAAGATCCTACCCTTGGGCGCAGCTCTATGTGGAGGCTCTTGATCCTCTAGCTCCGGCGGAAGTCCACGGATAATCGCGAAGACCTCTCGCTATGGATGCTGAGCTTTGCTACTAGATGCGGAGTCCGGTTCGAACATTGCCGCCTGAAATAATCAACTCAGCCATCATAATCAACTCAATTATACCATTAAATCAACTCAATTCTGAGAACATTGAACAGTGCTAAAATTTTAGTGAAATTGGTGAAAGAAGGAGCGGGAAATTACTAAAATTTTTGAAGGTTTTCCTTATTTTTTCTACAAAGACGGAATCATGCCCTCACACGCAGGAGCGCATGCTCTGGATTGACTCAAATTAATTTGTAGTATTATCTTATCAATCCAATGGGGGGAGGTGGGGTTTGAGTCCATCTCGCCCAAAGCTATTCTATGGGGTTTTTTGGGTTATATTGTAGTTCTTTCTAAAATTTTTCACATTAATTTAAAAATACTTTACTTTGTACACTTTTTTTTCTTGGGTACAAAGAAGGAGGCCAAATTATGCGCTACATGACTATTTGCCGAAGATATGATACTCCTCGAATATCATGTTCCAGCCAACTTCTCACCTCCCAACCTCCTTGGGGGATTAATCAGAGGGTGAAACCCCCTAGCTGCCGCTCCTGCCAATGTAGCTAAGCAATTTGCTGCGAAGTTTCTTTCCATGTGGATATGGCTCAGCTTCACCCTCCATCCCCTATCCATCAGCCTCTGTATTCCTCTCACCAGACTGCCATGAAACCCCCCCTGCGTGGTTCTATCTTCCACCAAAGCCACCACACTTGTACTATCAACTTCTGCTTCAACACTTCTCAACCCCAACTCCCAACACTACAACAAAAAAGAGCTTATAAATTACATGAAAATGTTATAATAGAAAAAATTTCATCACATTTTATCTATGGCGACACGAACCATTTTGCGTGGTCTAAGTAGGTGTGGTCAAAGGGGTATTTGATAACACGACACCTTTTGATGTGAACATATGTACTTAAAAATGTAGAGTTATAATATATGTGAATATGAAAGTATATGTCATGATAAATCATCTATCACGGCATAGTTCGTTGGCTTCAAAATGTTATATATGTTAACATCTTAATACATACTTTAGTGTTTGGATATATAACCTATTATGACAATTTTAAGTGTTTCTATTAATACCATAATATGACACTATTATGTGTCATTGTATTAGAAATTTAAGACGTAAAATATGTTTAGATAGATAATATATTATGACATTTGTAAGTATGTATAAAAATATTCTATTATAACAAGTTTAGACGTCTTAATAAATCAACTACTGTGACATGATTTATTGTTTATATAGAGTGATGTATTAACATATTAATACATTATAAAGTGTATGGATAGATAATTTATTATTACAACTTTAAATGTATGTAACAGTACCATAATATGACAATTTTATTTGTTAAGATATACTACTTTATAAAGATATTAAGACATAAAAGTATGCGGTGATAAATAATATATAATTACAAAGATAAATGTGTACAATAATAAACTTTTGTACCATATTTATGTGTCAATATTTGATGTTTTTAAACATATTTAAGTGTTACATTAGGAATGTATAGACAACTATCAAATATGTTGATAAATAACTTATTATAACATTTATAAGTATCAATATAAATAACTTATTATGCCTATTTGAATTACTGATATAGGTAGGTTTTTATAACATTCATAACAATTTCTTACGTCTTTATACGCAGCATATTGAAATAATGTACAGTTAGTATATCCTGTACCAGTGGTACATATACCTATTATTATATATAGTAATTTTTTGCTTAACAACTGTACACTTACTAAATATAGTAAGTTTCGCCCACGCGCGCGAGCTGAGTCTACAACGTCTTCGATGAGTCCACAACGTCTCAGAACAACTGTCACAACGTCGAAAAAACAACTGTCGCAACGTCTACATCGAGGCATGTCGACAACGTCTCCGAACACTACCACCACGTAAAAAACAACTAGCACCACGTTCAGAAATGTCTGCATCCATTAGTGTGAATTTAAACTGATTTTTTTCACAAAAACAGCCCACCACCTCACATAACAACTAGAACCACGTCCAGAAACGTCTTCATCCATGCGTGTGAATTTAAGCTGATTTTTTTCACAAAGACAGTCCACCACGTCTCAGAACAATAGCACCACGTCCAAAACAACTAGCACCACGTCTAGAAATGTCTACATCCATACATGTGAATTTAAGCTGATTTTTTTTCACAAAGACAGTCCACCATGTCTCAGAACACTAGCACCACGTCCAGAAACATCTACATCCATGCATGTGAATTTAAGCTGATTTTTTTCACTAAGACAGTCCACCACGTCTCAGAACACTAGCACCACGTCCAGAAATGTCTACATCCATGCATGTAAATTTAAGCTAATTATTTTCACAAAGACAGTCCATCACGTCTCAGAACACTAGCACCACGTCAGAAAACAACTAGCACCACGTCCAGAAACATCTATATCCATGCATGTGAATTTAAACTGATTTTTTTCACAAAGACAATCCACCACGTCTCATAACACTATCACCACGTCAAAAACAACTAGAACCACGTCCAGAAACGTGTACATCCATGCTTGTGAATTTAAGCTGATTTTTTTCACAAAGACAGTCCACCACGTCTCAAAACACTAGTACCACGTCAAAAACAACTAGCACCACGTCCAGAAACATCTATATCCATGCATGTGAATTTATAATATTTTTTTCACAAAGACAATCCACCACATCTCATAACACTATCACCACGTCAAAAACAACTAGAACCACGTCCAGAAACGTCTACATCCATGCATGTGAATTTAAGCTGATTTTTTTCACAAAGACAGTCCACAACTAGCACCACGTAAAAAAAAACTAGCACAACGTCCAGAAATGTCTACATTTAGGCACCTCCACAAAGTCTTCGCTGAGTCAACTACGTCTCAGAATAACTGCCGCAAAATCCAAAAAACAACTATCGCAACGTCTACATCCAAGTATGTCCACAACGTCTCGTAACACTGCTGCAACATCCCCGTTCGTCCAAAAAACAACTGTCGCAACTTCAAAAAATATCTACATCCAGGCATGTGAATTTAAGATGAATTTTTCACATAACACCTTCCACAACGTCTCAGAACAACTAGAACCAAGTCAAAAACAACTTGCACCACATCCAGAAACGTCTACATCCATGCATGTGAGTTTAAACTATTTTTTTCACAAATACAACTAGCACCACGTCTCAGAACAACTAGAACCATGTCAAAAACAACTAGCACCACGTCCAGTAACGTCTTCATCCATTCGTGTGAATTTAAACTGATTTTTTTCACAAAGACAGTCTACCACGTCTCAGAACAAATAGAACCACGTCAAAAACAACTAGAACCACGTCCAGAAACGTCTACATCCATACGTGTGAATATCAACTGATTTTTTTCACAAATTGGAGAGAATACTTGGAGATATTGTTGTACAAATTGCGTTATGTAAAATTGTTATTCTAAAATTTTATTGTCAAATTTGGCAGCTGGAATCACAACTGGCCACTACCACACCACACCACGTATACATCCAAAAATGTGAATTTTAGCTGAATTTTTCACAGAACATATTCTACCACGTCTTGCTACGTCCAAAACAACTAGCACCACGTCCAGATACGTCCAACTACGTCCCGCCACGTCCTGCAACGTCCAAAAATACAGAGCAGCAACGTCCCACAACGTCCTGTTACGTCCAGCTACGTCCAAAATACAAAGCAGCAACAAATAGAACCACGTCAAAAACAACTAGAATCACGTCCAGAAACGTCTGCATCCATGCGTGTGAATTTGAGTTGATTTTTTTCACAAATTGGAGATGATAGTTGGAGATATTGTTGTACAAATTGCGTTGTGTAAAATTGTTATTCTAAAATTTTATTGTCAAATTTGGCAGCTGGAATCACAACTGATCACTACCACACCACGTATACATCAAAACATGTAAATTTTAGCTGAATTTTTTACAGAACATAGTCTACCACGTCTCGCTATGTCCAAAAAAACTAGCACCACGTCTAGATACGTCCAGCTACGTCCCTCAACGTCTCGCTATGTCCAAAAATACAAAGCATCAACGTCCCACAACGTCCTGTTATGTCCAAAATACAAAGCAGCAATATCCCGTTATGCCCCGCAACGTCCAGCAACGTCTAGTTACCTCGCATAATGCATTCTACCAAGTCTAGCAGCAGAGAAGAATCAGAAGCAACTCATTTCACATGAAAGTGCTAATACCTCACAGAAACCATTTATATATCATATTTCAGAGCAACAGAGCATTATTTGAATAAGAAAACACGAATATAACATCATTAATACATTACCCAACATCAAATCGCGAAAATAAGGTTCCGTAAATCCATCAAATACAGTTCATAATTTATGATGTGGTGATTTTTTTAGAAAAATAAGGTATTTTTGAAGAAGAAGAAGAAGAGATGTTTTAAGCAGAAAAAGAGATTTTTGAACAGGAAGAAGTGCTTTTTTAAGAAAAAGTGATTTTTCCGTTGTATTTGGTGTTGTTCGTCGGAAAATATAATCGTCGATCTACGTTAAATTTGTGTTTGGATGAAAATTTTGATTAAATGTGGTTTCGAATGAAGTACGGCGAAGAAGAATAACTGATTTTTGGAAAAGAAGAAGTGATTTTTGAAAAATAAGAAAACTGAAATTTTGTAGAAGAAGAAGAAGATAAGAGCGTGTATCTCACTCTCTTATAGTGAGAGTGGTGATGTATTATTAGGTACATGTACCACTAGGTACAAGATATAATTTGCGAATAATGTATAATAAACGAAAATTATAATTTATTTAAAATACCAAAATACATCAAGAAATTTCTCTGTCATTGCATTAGACATCTCCAACACGGTGCATATAACAATCTTGATCAAATACAAGATACAAGAACTCGTTAGCCTTTTCCTTGAATTATTTTGGCAAGCAACTCCGTTTCCAGTTTACTATACTTCCTGACCAGATATAAAATCACTTTTGATCAGCTGACTACTCCCTGTATGCCCTGCACATTTATATAGTCACGAGGAATAAGCCTATGATGGTCATTAGTCAAGACAAATAAAATGTCCACATCGAACATAACATTCTCATTTATGCCCACTTTTTGTTCAATTTCATCTTTGGTGAGTCAACACTATGATGCATAAGTTGAGGTGCAAATATGAGTTGCATGTATAAATGATAAAAAATAATAATCCTTTTATCATACATCATCGAATACTTCCTAAATGGGTTGTGTTCCTCCACCAAACACTCACTCCAGAAAAATATCAAAGAAGCTAAAAGTACAAGTGCAAGTTGAATGTATTCAAACTAGGCTGAAATGGAGCAGTCAAGCAAACAACATTTTTTTCCCTTCAAACTTTTGAGATGGTCAGAATGAATAACTCAATGAAATCAGGAGAAGTTGATGACTAAATCAGTTCTGGTTTGGATATAAAATGTTACACAAACAGTTGACCAGCAACACCTGCAAACCAAAGCATTAAAAATACCAGTTACAAAGATTCTCAGATAATCAATATTACCACGGGAACTATTAGCAGAATCAATGTAGGAAGCATCCACAAACTATCCACCCATCAAATTGTATTTGGCAGGGAATGCAAGTACCTTGGCGGATAGGGTGAATACAAAGTTCCACTACAAAGCGGCAAAACTGCAAGTCGTGTGCAGTTAGATGGACCTTGCACTCGGAGTTGAAGTTTATATCTCATAGAATTACCAGTTAATCCAGATACTGTTGTCATTTAGATGACTTGATGGCTCTCAATCAAACAGCTGCACAGTATTTCATTTCCAATAAATAAATTAAACATTTAGGAAAACAACACATTTTTAAGCTCTACACTATCGAAAGTTCAATTCAAAGCAAAGAATGTATCTTTCACTAGAATGCCAACCTATTATGGTAAACATGTTGTATCTATGGCTAATGATCATGTTATGGACAACAGAAAGCGCTAGTTCTTTTTCTACAACTAAATTCCTCATAGACTGATGGTGGAATTTTCTTTAAGATATATGCAATACCTTGGTTAAAATCTGTACTCAGGCATTTTGCATTCTGAGGTGGTGTTGGTGCATTGAGTCTAATAGTTCTGAATGCAAGTATATGTGAATATTTAAGTATGGGTTGTTTGCAGTTGAAGTTGGAAGGGTGCTTAGCAGTGGTGTTGTACCAGATTTGCTGCCTTTCTAAATTGCCTCTTGGTATGCTGTCTGTTTTTTCTAAATTTTGAATTCACATATAACTTTTCCATCCATGAAGAAATTCTAATTGGTGCCTAGTTGATTTGTTAGTGTTATTGCTGTCTCTGCAAATTTTGTATACGAGTTTGATTGGCGTTTTATCTAAAATTGAAATGTTGCCGTTTCATTAGACGCATTACAACCCTTAAATCAGCTTTACCAGATTTTGCTACTTGCGTAATTGTCCTCAGACATTTTGTTCCCTCTAATTCTGACTTCTATTTGTCATTCCGACTTAATTTCAGAATTGAATGGTAATATTTGATTTTCTGTACAGTTGAAGAGAAATCTTTAATTCATTTACTTTTCATCCCTTATTGTTGCAGGTATAAGATTTCTCGAAGAACTAGTTCTGTGTATCATGTGAGATATTTCTTATTTAACTGACATTCTCGAACTGATTTACAGCGGGTTTCGTCTTTCTAATTGTCTTTGCTGTCATTGTAAATTGTATTTACGATGGATGATTGATGCAATAATTGCTCAAAAGCATCATTTGGGTAGGCGAGCTACATGAAGTCTATGCTATATCAAATTATTTAACCTATTCCGATAAAAAAATCTTAGTGCCTTTCCTTCAAGAATCAGCTTGCTAAATCTCCATTTCAGTGTGGTGCTCTCTTTTTAGAACATAAGAAGTCCAAATAGTATGTCATATTTATAATTAAATGTCTCATTTTGAATTTATTTTTATTTTTTTAGTTGATCTTGATTCTTGATGGTAGAGCATTGCACAAGTTGGAAACAGAGCTGATTGCATGAAACTTGGAGCAATTGAGGTTTTCTTGTATTCAAGCACTGGTATTGAGGTTAGCTATGCTACTGCTTGTTCTAAACAATTGCAAAGTACTATTTATCTAAACAGCTAAGACTACTGCTTGTTTACAATTGCCAAAATTTTCCATGATTTGAGATCTCAAGAAAATTAATGACTACTTTCCCATCTTATCCTCTTTTTTCTTCTTAGTGATTCAAATTTCTCTTTGATTTGGATTTCATATTTCTGGTTAGAGTGCCTCAGTTTTCCTTATTCATGTAGTTTTTATTTTTATGCATTTATCAGGTCTACCACCATGGTTATATTGCCTTTACAACTTCCTCATTCAACTGAAGATCTACCTTCCTGTCCCTGAGTTTGATATTTATTCTTAGAGAATTTTGTGTTAAATGGCCAATGTGGGTTGTTTTCGGCTCATATTTTTAGTTTTGTGGATCTTGGTTGTTCAAAGTTTAGTTGGAAACCCTTTTAAGATTTATCAAGTTGCGACAAGGGGGTTGTAAATTTTTGTTCATGCATTTTGGCCTTTCATGAGGGCATTTGATGTGAAGGAAGAAATTTGTATTGGGTGTTGGATCAATTTGAAAGATTGGAGAGTTGTAATTTTGTCATATTCGATTGCCTTGAATTTTGAAGGGTAGTGTTTAAGTTATTAGGGGGGGAAAGATTGTATTTTGTCAGAGTTCTTCGGGGTTTTGAGCCAGTGCTGTTTGGAATTAAGCTAAATAATACTAACAGAGCTGGAGCAAGATAGATTTGGCTCTTGTTCGGCCTTTAGGGGGGAGACTTTGCAGTTTCCTATTTAGGCACAGGGGACTTCAAATTGCTACGAAAATGGGTTGCATTTGTTCTAAAGGTGCTTCTACATGACTGAAGCGTCCCAAGGAGAAAGAAAACAAAAAGGCTGACATTGAAGATTATTTAAGGTACTTGTTTTAGATTTCTTTATAGTTGTTCAGTGCTAGTTTAGTCTTTTGAAATTATGATAAGCTGATTCTTCTTTCATGAACAACAATGTTTCATTTTCTTTGATCTGGAATTTTTCTTCTTGTTTATATTTTGAACAACGTGTCATTGCCTGATTTATCAAATACAAGTTATATTTTGAATATTAATTAGGACTTGAGGAAAAATTTTTTAAAGAAGGATAAATTTATTCCAGTTTTGTTGCAGTACTAAGTGAACAATGTGTGTATAAAGGGCCGCTTATTAGTATAGCACAAACAATTTTGTTGGCAGGCAAACCTGGGAATTTGATCCCAATGCCGGAAGTTCTGAAGAAAAGAAAGAGCTGAAGTTGGGAATGGTCGTCTCCAATTTTGGATTAACAGATACAAAGTTAAGCCCAGCAGCGACCTCATTTGGCGCATGCAGGTTCATCCATCTCTACTTTCATTAATAATATTCAACTCACTTCCTCTCCATGCATTCTCAACTTCTGTTGGTTCTTGATTTTCTTTCTTTCAATGCAGTTTTTAAGAGAGAAGGAAATCAAGCAGCCAATACCACAAGTGAAGGTGGAAGATGGCCAAGAAATCACTCATGAAATGGCCACTGCTTCATTACGCCGGGCTGCTTTGCAGGCTACTGATGATGGCCATTGGCCTGCTGAAAGAAAACGCTGGCCCTTTATTCTTCCTTCCACCTCTGGTCAGCCCTCTTCTAATTCATTATGCGCTAAAATTCCAATCAGAATTATTTAGCATTTATTTCTGATTAACTTTTTCTCTCTTTCTGAACCCAAAAAAACGCAGGTCATGTGTTTGTATATAAACGCTGTATTCCCAGTAGAGCACAGAGGAGAAGGTCTTCGCTATATTTATGCCATCAGGTACTTCACATACAAGTTACAACAACGACTAAATGTTTGTCTTGTCACGCTGCATGAAGTTAGTTAATCAGATGAATCATATGAATCCAAAGTGCGTGGTTGCTGCGTTCGTGGTGCTGACGCGGCTACCCTCCTTCGTGATGTAAATATAGATATTTTTTCATTTCTCAAATTCAAAGTTTAATCGTTAAAAAAACTATAATCCAAACCGTAAAATTACGTGAAAAAATGCAAATATTCATACGAAGCTAATATACTTAACTACCAACATAATTAATTCCTAGCCAAATCAAATTCCATAAAAAAAATAATTCAAATTTTAATATTCAACAAACTATGGCCATGAATGGCTCGTTGAGTGACGAGTGCTTGTGGATACTCTATTGGATGGAGGTGAAATGTGGGAGTTGACTCTCTCAAAATTGGTGAAAATCATTTGTTGGAGATCATTGATCTTTTTCTTCAAGGTGGACTTCATCTTCTTCATCTTTGCTTTGGCTTTGGCCCTCATATTTTGCCTTCTTTTCTCGTCAATTGCTCTTCATTCCACCATCTCATCTCTCATGCTTCGAAGTTCATCCAAAATGATTTGATTGGATGGATGACCTTGTTAAGTATTGTCCACGTTCACATCCTCCTCGAATATGGAGTCATTTTCTTCATCATCTTTGTCTCATTCTCTTCTAACCCTCTTCCTCCTTGATTGTGATCCGGCAACACTTTTTTCTTCAGGGTTTTGACAAGTGGTATCGGTGAGAGGGCCCAAAAGTGTATCCATAGCATCATTCCTTTTATTCATAACGCCAGCTCTCTCGCACAGTTTCTCTATCACTGTTGGGAATGGAAGTCCATCACTCTTATTTTTCTTCCCGAGAGCATCCATCATTTGATCAAGGATGATGTCTCTTAACTCCAACTCTGCATCCTTATACATTAGCATCAACAATTGCAATCGAAACTTAGTGGGGTTGATATTCATCACTGGTGACAGATTATGGACCAAAAATGTATAAAGGGTCCTGGCCATGCTGTTCAAGTCATGATACTTGATATCCACCCACGAATCTAGTGTCTGAATGTGGCTCCTCAATATCATCCTGATATCATTTGGGGTTGGCTCAAAACTTTTCACTCCATTCGTTCCACAAGGCTTGATACCCAAGTTGAGTTCAAGCAACTCATTTATGGCTTTCCGTGTAACCTTCACTTTGTGGTTTCTCACCGTGATCATGTTCTCATCATCTTTGAATGCCAATGCCGCATAGAACTCACGCACCAAAGTTTTGTTAGCTTTCTTTTCCGTAGGTAGCAAATTAGTCCAACCCATTCTTACCACATAGTCCCAATATTTGCTATTTTGTTCCACACCTCTTTGGTTGCGCAGTGGTCGCTCTTTCATGATCTCAAGAGCTTCCTTGGGGTTGGCTCATTTTTCGGTTTCTTCCTTCCTCAAGTGAGCCCTCTTTCTAGGTGGTTTCTTCTTAGTCCCACTTGAAGATGCTGTGTTTGAATTCGAGGCAAGTTTCATTCGCACCATTGTGATCTAAAAAAATAACAAATTAGTGGTATGGTACCGTCATATCCAAGGCTACCCTTTCCAATGTGATTAAACATCTCGTGTACATTGAATAAGCATGCCCACAAAAATTATAAAAAACATAGTTAATTCCACATTCAAACATTTTATCAAACACCTTATAAGCATTCTTCAAATGTAGGTTCAAAATGAAAGATTCAAATCATCCATGTCTCACATTATGATAGAATATCCTAACCAATTATAATTTAATCACAAACAACAAGCCTAGATGTTACTACACCATTCAAGAATCATTTCAAAACATAACCCTAGTTCTCGGAAATATTTGGAGAAAAAGAGTGTAAGAAATCAAACCTTCAATTTGATGAATGTTTGATGTTGTAAATGTGTTTGGAAAGTTTTGGGATTGGAGTGTGTGTGGAATAGAAATCCCAAAATTGTGTGACCAAGTTGGGAACAGTGGAAAAAATTGTCACCGTTGCTTTCTCCTCTTCGCGTCCGCACGTTTGCCATTTTAAAAATGGGCTGCGGTTGTGGGTTTAAATGGGGGGCTCTTTGCAAAGCATCCTGCGCGCTCCGGGGCGAGATGAACGTGCAAAGCGGGCAGTACGCACTGCCTGCTGCGCGGGTCTTTCGGGCCCTGGGGCGCTACGGATGCGCGCGGCAGGCAGTATTCACTGCCTGCATCAAGTGTCCTTAGCACGCAGGACGCTTTAAGAACCGCCCTTCATGCCAACCTAATTTCGGATTTACAAAATCCAAAACTGGTTAAAATTTGGATTTCGTATATCCGAATTTAACCAGTTTCGGATTTTGTAAATCAGAAACTGGGCAGGAGGTATAAAAGGAGCATGACTCATTTTCTACCCCTTTTTCTTATTCCTTTTACCTAAATTAATAACAGCCCAACATAAACCCTAAACCCCCAATTTTTTATTCAGCCCAACCAAAACTCATTTTCTAAATTCTAATCCGATCAAAATCTTCCCTACAACGTAAGGAACAAAACCAACCAAGCCAATCTTCATTTTTTTTCTCAATTTTTTTCGCACCAATATTTTTAGACACATCACATTTTCTGCAATTTCGGCCAAACTAACCGATTTTTAGTTGAATTTTAAACATAAAAATGTTCCCCGTGTGTTGGAACAAAACCCATTAAGTTTTTTATCATTTAATTGAAAACGCAGCCGGACCGCCACCGGAACGCCGTCGGAAACTCGCCGGATATTCCACATACTTATTTCATTTTTTGCAAATAATTATTTTTTTCCCATAATTCTTTTTTAGTGCATATTAGTTAATGAAGTTAGTGCATATTAAATAGGTGTTAGTATTACTTATATTTGTATGTTTCATATAGTTTTACGTATTTGGTAGATTGAATTTTAATGGTGCATTGCATATGTAGTTATTTAATTTACTTGTGGCTTTAATTTGATGGATTGATGATTTTATTAGTATTTCGTTACTATGGGTATTTGGAAAGGTTCATTTTACTGTCGTTATGCTGCTGAAATTTATTGTGAAATTTGTATTTTAAATTTTGTTGTGTGTTGTTTTAGGTATAATGACTTTTTCGAGCCAAAACAGTCAACGCCGCAAGTATCTCAATCCAGGTCCTATCAAACTTGAGCTACTTTATCTACAGGGTAGACATAGATTTTTGCAAGTTTACAATGATGCCCCAGGGTTTCGATCCAAGACCCTCAAGTGTAGATGTTGTGATGGTAATATGTGGGACTATTTGCCACAAGAACTGGCCTAAGTGCAGGATGAGCTGCACAAGTTTTGATTTAGAGATGTCACACGTATGGGGTCGATTCAACTCGACCATGCCCTTGTAACGGCATTGGTTGAGAGATGGCGACCAGAGACTCACACGTTCCACTTTCAATTCGGTGAGGCCACTGTCACCTTGCAGAATGTTCAAGTACTTTTTGGTCTCCGTACAAACGGTCCAGCATTACGGGTACCTTTCCTCAAGGACGACGCAAGAATGGATAGGCGAATGTGGCCGCTTGTTGGGTTTTTTCCCGTGACCACATCATTTGAGGAGCAACTCATTACATCTCAACCATCTATTATGTTAGATTCAGGATGCAGTCCCGTCAAGGGTTGATAGGGAGCGTTATGTTCGGCGGGTTAGGTGCTACATTCTATACCTCCTATATGGGATGATCTTCACAAGAACAAGGCAAACAACTTCGTCCCTCTACACTGGTTTGTAAATATATAGTTCCAAGAGAGGCGTAGTGCACTTAGTTGGGGTTCAGCGGCCCTTGCCTGTTTATTCCGAGGCCTATGCAAGGCTTGCGTGCACAATGCCAATGACATAACCGGTTTCCTGCTCCTTCTATAGGTAAACAGATTTACTAGTATTTTGAAAATGAATATGTTCAATGTTAATTTTTATTTTTCTTGTTTTTAATTATTGTTTTTACCTTATATGGGTTCATATTATAATTTTATCCTTTTAAATGCAAATTTCATTTGTTTATACAGGTATAGGCTTGGGAGCGTAGTCCTCGCATCAGCCCGCGTAGAGTGGCAGATACTGACAGACCCGACGTGGTCACCCGTTGGCACAACGGTGGGATGTCCGTTTCACTTATGATGATGTCACTTCTCATGTCCTGCCGGCGTACCGAGATAAGTTGAACAGTCTTAGTGATGATGACTTGAGTTCAGTCTTTATTAACTTAAGTCATTTTATTATAATACTATAGATTTAGATTTACCAATCCTTTTATAAGTTTGATGTTATTGAATTTGTTTTTTTTTTTAGTTTAAACGGCTGCCTTACGCTGAGGATGGTATCCTCGAGTATCTCCCTAATTTCTACCGAGATGACCCCGATTGTTGGATGTCCCGAACTTTTCTGACATTTTGGGAGTGCCACGAGCCTCAGGAGGCCGATAGAGTTCTTTGCCAATTTAGGTTCCGCCAGTCACGTCCTGGGAATCCTCAAATTTATCTATTGATTGAGGAGAATTATAATCAAATGCATGCGAAGGGAAGACAAGGCAAGAGATATATCGTAATTTTGTAAATGTTTAACTAAATTCAGATTTTTTAATTTTGAATTTCTTAAATTCAGATTTAATAAATCCGAATTTACAAAATTCGGAATTACAAAATCCGAATTTCAGTATAATTCACCTAAGTTTTTGGATTTTGTAAATCTGAATTCTTTTTTAAATATTATTCAATTTAAATAATTTTTTTTAAATCTCAATTTTTTTTAATTTCGGATTTTATAAATTCGAGTTTCATCAATTTTTTTAATTAACCTAATTATGTCCTAATTAATTATTCATTATACATGTTTTTGGAATTTGAAAATTCGAATTCCCTTAATTTTGGATTTTCAAAATCCAAAAACTTTCTTTCCATCCACAAATCTAAATTTCCTATTTTTCTGTCCACATTTTCTGTTCGGGAATTTTTTCGGTAAAAAATTCATATATTCCTTAACCTATTGGAATTGTGTATTTGCATTAATTTTTTGACATTCTGAATGTTGCTGAACGGTATTAAATGAATGAGCATTTTGTATGTGCATCCCCTTGGAATTTTCAAGATCGGTTTGATGACTCTAGTAGTTTTCGTTTTGTATTTTTCCTTTTGCTTTTAAGGGGTTATCTTGGCTGAAAATATATTCTGCCTTTAGGATGATTGGAATTAGTAAAATTGTTTTATATTTCATGAGCTGCCGTATACGAAAGTTAGAGATAAAAAGAAAAATTACAAAAGAAGTTAGATAAATGTTTCATGATTATACTCTTTAATGATAATACATAAGTGGCTTAGTTTGACTTGGAAAGAATAAGTTGGAACCCCTAGAAACAAGTAGCACTTGAACTGGCTATTGCTAGTCTGATTTTAGATGATTAATTGAACATGAGAACTCTAGATATGGGTTTCTATTGTTTGCAAATGGAGGATGAACAGAAAACAAAGCCAAAAGCAGGACAAACAAAAGAGCAAGACAACCATCATCCTCAGTGACTTTAGATACGGAGGAAGAACCACAGTGGAATCAAGAAGAAATATCAGCTTTACCGGTTTAGGCCGACAACTCCAAATACTCCATATTCATAGGCTCGCATATAGTACAGTTAATTAAATTTGTTGTTTGACATTTGATTATTTCCATTCAGTCTCCCAAAATGATCCTCAAAATTTTTTACAGGACTACTATTAATCGTAGTTTAGAAGATAACTGATCTATCTTGTTTACACTAGAGAAACTATAGATTTTTATATTCTTATATTTTGTTCAAATAAGTTGGCAAACAATAGCTCCGTCCATCGAAAAAAAATATAAAAAAAAAGAGTTCAAATTGGTGTAATACCTTGGATAGTAAAATTACACTTAATAATGTCTCTATATGTTAATTTCATTTCATTACAATTGTAATAAGGGTGTAGCGATATGTCAATTTTCTAGTGGATATATTAATAAATAAAATAATACTTAATTGCGTCTCTATACTTATAAAATCTTCATTTAACTTCTTAGTGTTTTGATTGAAATTTTATTATTACTTATTTCTAGTGTCATGATAGAATTTGATGACACATTAAAATAGTTATAACAACATTACTATTGTAGTGTTTTACTAATATAAATAAGTTAATATTTGATGTGATAATATATATTAATAGATACATGTATATTTTAGTGTTATGATAGGGATGTGGAGAAAGCCATTTTTTCTAGTAGGGCAACATAACTCTAACCCATGATCGAGCCCCCACAATTCCGCCCCCATGATACTACAAGCCCCAATATTCCTCATAAAAAAATCACCTACGCACACCCCATAGGCATCCCGGATCAACCCCCCCTCCCGGCACAGAAGAGAGGCCAGAAACTGCATTATGCGCTCCATCCGTGTTCAACTTGACCCACTCCGCCGGAGGAGGAAGCCACTTAATCCACCTTGCCACCTTCTCCGCCTTCCTGGCCCCCGTCTTCCTCTCCCTTATTCGGACCTCATGATAAACCTCCACCCTTCTCCTCCTATCTGTTACAAGTCAGTCAGCAGCCCAAACCTCCCCCCTGAAAATCTGAGCATTTCTCGTCGTCCACACCCTCCACAGAATGGTGCCAAAAAGCAACGGCCACCCTTTCCCAAAAACTGAGCTCGGCCTGAGATGTTCATTTTCAGCCACGCACGAAAATTCATCTGAAAGAAACAGCCCCAAGCAGCACTAGGTACAAGGCTACGCCACACTTCCCTTGGACAGACACAATCTCTCAAAGCATGTGCCACAGACTCCTCTCCCTGGCCACACAAGTCGCAAAGTGAGACCGTTGCCAAATGGTGTCTTTGTCTTTAAGAATTAGTCAAGAGCCTCTCTTTTGCTGCCAGCTACAGAAACTGCCGCAGTCATTGGGGGTCTTCCCAAATCCAAACTTTCCTCCAAAATCTGCTATCATGTACCTTCAAATCAACACTCAAAGAATCATAAGTAGTTTTGGTTATGAACTGGCCTAAAACAGACCATCTTAAGCATAAGACATCATCTATTTCAACTGGCGAGGGAGGGAATATCGCCTCTCACTCTCAAGGCCTACATGGGAAGGAGATCCTGAAACAAGAGCAAATTCTATCGCCCCTCTGGGTCCACAAAAATCCGCAGCATACATCCCAAACTGCTCTATTGGGATAAGGCACAAGGCATGATGAAATAGCGGCTCAGGAAATGACAGCCACCTATCTTCCCAAAATAGGACTTTTTCTCCTATTACCCAAGGATCATGTGACACCCACCAACATTTTCAGCCACACTCTCTCAATAGCCTTAAGAGTTGCAGATCCTCTATAAATATTCTCGTCCCTCAAATTCTCCATCACTGAGAGACCATACTTTTCCCGGATGACACGCACCCACAAAACATTAGACTTGGTTAAGAGATCCCAAGCTAACTTCATTACAAATGCTTTATTCATCCTCCTCTGATCTTTATATCCCAAGCCTCCGCTTTGTTTTGGAAAACACAAGTCTTCCCACTTAACCAGGCTAAGTTTTGACACCTGACAATTACCACCCCAAACAAACCTGCGACACTTCTTTTCAAGTCCCTCACAAACAAAGCTGGGGAACCATGCAGATTGCATAGCATAGGACAACAGTGCACTCACAGCAAATTGGACCAAAGGAACTCTCTCCCAGCCATCGAAAGCGCTGAGGCCTTCCAGCCAGTTAGCCTGGCCTCTGCCTTATCCAAAATAAAGGCATACAGTCCTTTCGTCACCCTCCCATGCACGATAGGCATCCCTAAATATTTTCCTAGATCCTGTACTTTCTGAAATCCCATCACTTCAGCCAAATGTTGCCTTTCTACCTAGGGAACATTACTAGAGAAAAAACATTTTGTCTTAGCACTGTTCACCTTCAAACCACAGTCAGAATAGAAGACATCCAAAACCCCTCTCACTACCCCCCTTTCTCTTCATTGCCCTCAGCAAAAACCAGAAGATCATCTGCAAACATCAAGTGGGGCACCATCACAATGCCGCCCCTAGGCTTATCGGTCTCCATCTCCCCTCCTGACACTCATAGAAATCAACTGAGCAATGCGTTCCATACACAATACAAAGAAATAAGGTGACATCGGGTCCCCCTGGTGCACCCCCCTCGAGGCCTTAAAGCAGTCCCCCGCCACGCCATTCCATAAGAGCTGCATAGAGGCAGACTTCACACACAACATAATGCTTTTCACAATATTAGCTTGAAATCCTGCCAAAACCAAAGTCTCCCTCAAGAAATCCTAGCACAGATAATCATAAGCTTCACTTTAAAATGTTTCCCACCATTGTTGAGACGCATGGAATGGATAAGTTCCTGGGCAATTACAATGTTGTTAGTGATTTGACGCCCCAAAAGAAAACTCACTTGAGTCGGATAAATAAGAAGAAGCAAGACCGGCTTCAAGTGATTTACCAAGACCCTTGTTGCCACCTTATACACCAAGTTCAAAGACTAGTGGGCCGGAAGTCCTGGAGACGAACCGGATTGTCCACTTTAGGAATGAGCACAATTAGTGTAGCATTCATCAAAGCTGGCATCATCTCCTCTAAGATACCCTGCACAGCTCGAACGACAGACTCTTTCACCTCAGCCCACTGACTATGGTAAAACAATGCATTCAAACCGTCTTGCCCAGGAGTCTTCAAAAGACGCATGCCAGAAAGATCTTCCCGCACCTCACTTTACATAACCCCACACCTCATCCTTTCTCCCTCTCTCTCCGGAATTGACAGAAATAAACAAGGAAAACATTGTCTCCCAGTAGGGCGTGTTGTCCTGGAATATAACTTTTTATAAAATTCCATTGCCAACTATCTCATCCTTAATGAGCAAGAAAAAAACTCACTATCGTCTAATTGAAGCAGTCGGATCTTATTTCTTTGCCTTTGCACATGCACCTGTCTGTGCTAAAAGGTTGTATTTCTGTCACCAAACAAAGGCCAATCCCTCTGGGACTTCTGGATCATGAGGAGTTCTTCCTAAGCTAAGGTGTCCTTCAATTCCTTTTTGAAATCCCATTCCAGAGTGCGAAGCCTGTTAGAGGTGTATTTTTGAAATTACTGTTGGACTCCCTCAATCTAGCCAACAACCGTTTCTTCCTTTGGAAAATATTACCAAACACTGAGAAATTCCACTCCCCCGCATTCTCCCTAAAGCTTGCCAACTTGGCCTCCAGCCCCCTCCCCCCCCCCCCCCCCCCCGTCTTGTCTCCCAAGCTTCAAGGACCACTCTAGGAAAATCTTCATGCAGTAGCCAAGAAGCCAGAAAATGAAAAGGCTTTTGACCCCTGGACCTTTCCTGTCCCTGTTTAACATAATGTAACAAGAGTGGCACATGGTGAGATTGGAACTTTGGAAGATGATGCACATGACCATCATAATAATAATTCAACCAATCCTCGTTGTATAAGAAACAGTCTAACTTCTCCTCCACTTTCCCTTTATTCTTACATATTGACCAGGTAAATAACATCCCATCAGTGCGGACTTCTAGAAGTTTATTGTCAAAAACTGAATCAAAAAATCCTTGGCATACACAGTCTCTCCTGCCTGACCCACCCCTCTTCTCGTGGAGCCTCAACAAGCTGTTAAAGTCCCCACCAATAACCTATGCCCCTCTAAAACCACTCGCAATTCTGCCAAGATTTTCCCAAAAGGAACTTCGTTCCACTTGTCTTGGGCTAGCATAAACAAATGTCACAAACACCTTATCCTACCTATCCTCTACCAACATGTGAAGAAATTGCCTATGACACTGCAAAACAATCACCTTAACCTTGTTTTTCCATAAAAACCAAATTCCTCCCAAGAAACCGGTCGCCTCAATACGGAACGACCTATCAAAATTACTTTTTCCACAAAACTGTCTGCCTTCACCCCACTAATCCTTGGTTCAAATATACCCATAATATTTGGCCGATACTGGTTGTTTAATTCAGAGAAAACCCGCCTGAATTCCGGTGACCCACTCCCTGCACATTCCAATTCATTATCTTCATATAAACCAACAAAATAAAGGCGAAACCACACCTGGGCAGACGCTATAGTGTTTCTGGAACTTGAGTCCCCATCCCCCCATCGTCCTCCTCCATTCGATGAGAGTGGGCGGCGGTAGCAGACAAATACTGGTTCAGGGAAGAGTCCACAGCGCCCCCAGCCTCCTCCATTATCATATCTGCTCCAGGTTCATGAAGAGTTGGCTGGCGACTCAAAGAAGAAGCCGCAGCTGGAGGCTCCACCACACGTACAACCTCATGAAGCTCTCGGTTGAAAGAAAATGTCACCCTTATTACCTCAAACTCCATATCCACCTCCCTTTGGCCATCATTACCAACCACCTCCTTCCCATTCTCCTTTATGCTCCAGCATCAAGCACCACTGGCAACATCTATTAGTTTTGAATACTCAAAGTTCTACTTGTATGAAAAACTATTTCCCTGATATATCGATTGGATTTATTTTTGTTAATCATTTGTGTTTATGCATGTTGTCCCTTTATGTCATATGACTAGATGATGGGGTGTTTAGAGTGACACAGTAGATCTCATAATTGGTTAAAGTTATGACATATAAATTAGGCTCGTGACAGGGATAGTTTGGACATACTATCAGTTTTAAGTCATGGTATGATTCTGGAATCGGTTTGTCTAAACTGATTGAATCATACAGATATGCCCGGGGCATATTGAGCATTACGGATTAGGATTGAATTAACTTGTTTATGAGTGTCAAACCAACAAATATAAAAGACCTACTCTAAAGGGTTTTAGTTGCACATCAGTGAGTAGGATCGGCTCATCAGGGACTATGTATTAGAACTAACCTCTTTTCTAATATCTAGTCTAGAATGGGAGGTTTTGGGAATTGATTAACTAATTAAACTAACCGATATAAATAAAAATAGAGAAAATAATAAAATTCCTAACGTTGTACTTTAGATAAGAATCCCCCATAAACTCTTTAATCTCATAGTGTTTTACAAATCAACAATTAATAAAAATTGGATGCAAATATGCAAATTAAATCAAGCAACTTTTTATACTGTCCAGCCGTCCCAAATGATCGAAAGAATTTGACGTGGGCATGTCGCGGGCAACTTTCAGTTATGTCCAGCCATCCCAATTAATCGAATTAATTCGACATGGGCATGTCGCGGGGGAAATTCTCTACTGTCTAGCTTCTATCGTCCCACGAAATAATCCACGGCATGGGCATGTCGCGGGAAAACTTCACTTCTGGAATTCCTTTACAGCACATCTCAAAACCTCTTCAAAACCTGCAAAACGCCCCATAAACAGTGTGAAGACACTAACACTCAATAGATAATGACCCAACACACAAAAAAACTACAAAGAAAATACACTAAAACTTTGTCTAAAGGGTTAAGAAAAACCATGAAAATCTACGAGTCAGAAACTCAAAGATTAATAGGAAAAAAACTTAGCCCCGTAAATAAGTTTAACACAATAAAACAGAAACAACTTAAAATAAAGTAATAATCCAAAAGTAAGGGTTGCCTCCTTGAAGCACTTTTTTTACGTCTATAGCTCGACGTGAGACGGCTTGCTTTAAGGCAGATGATATACGGAGTTTTGACAATCGTCATGACACTTTCCTTGTGTTTAAGGTGCATTTACCTTTCCTAGATCAGATATGGGACTCTTAGTTATAGGCTTCTGACTATTCAAGATTCCGAACATCGTGTCTTCTAAAAGGGTTAGTATTTCTTTGTATCTCTTTCCCTCTATCTTAGCCTTTTTCTCTCTTTAACTGTCTCTTCCTCTTCCTACTATGGATGCACATCTTCATGGTTCCTATTCTGGCAATTTGAGGCGTCATGTCTTCTTCTGGAATGAGGTTGTGAACCTCAAATGCCATAGCATGGTGTCACAATAACATTTGTTCTATGACTTCATACTCATCCTTACTAGTATCATTAGGATATGTATACATCATTTCAGGAGAGTCATTGATTTGCTCATTCCCACTAATTTCTCTGTCATGTGTTCTCCCCAATAGCATGAATTTTTGGAAGGATCCCACCATTGTTGATGTCAGTATTTGCAGAGAGTATCTGAACACTTTCCTTCTCAAGTAGATGAAGACAAACATCCTTGACCGCAGAGTTCAATTGTTTTATTTGTGATTCCACTTTCAACAATTGTTCTTCTTGGACATACTCCCTTTGAATTATCTTGTCTTGAACCTTTAGATGCTTGTTCCATTTGCACTTTCCTTTTCAAAGTATTTGAGTACCTCTTTTTCAAAACTTAACTTTTTGCCCTTATCTTTGGGTGGTTGATCGGTTGGCTCTTTCTCTTGCACGTAAAATGCCTCTTGATATTGTGGTTGTGACAATTTTTGCAGCACTAGGTCCATTGTTTCCTGCATTTTGGTAAGTCGAGTCTCTACTTTGAAAACTCTACTTTTGCATTTACAAGACCTTTCATATTGCTCAATATGCATATTTGGTTTTTGTCTATCACTTTTTTGTCTAACAAACTCATCCACTTGTTTTGCACAGTTGCTCAATTTGCATATTTGACTTACTAGATCTTGTTCATACGATGTATCTCCCGGATGAGCTTGACGAGTGGGCATATTTTGGTACTCTCCCTCATAGTCATGTTGGTAGCTTGCACCGAATCCATTGTGACCTTGCCATGAATAATTTTGCTCATCCATCATTGTTCTTGCAAGCTTCCCTAACAGAAAATATGGAAAAGAATGTAATAAAGAAAAAATAAAATAAATAAATAAATAAAAGAAAATATAGAAATTAGAATAATAAAATCAAGGTTTTTCCAATATCTCTAGTCCCCGGCAATGGCGCCAAAATTTGATAGGTGTCAAACCAACAAATATAAAAGACCCACTCTAAAGGGTTTTAGTAGCACAGCAGTGAGTAGGATTGTCTCCTCAAGGACTATGTATTAGAACTAACCTATTTTCTACTATCTAGTCTAGAATGAGTGTTTTTGGGAATTGATTAACTAATTTAACGAACCAATATAAATAAAATAAAGAAAATAATAAAATTCCTAACGTAGTACTTTAGATAAGAATCCTCCATAAACTCTTTAATCTCATAGTGCTTTACAAATCAACAGCTAAGAATAATTGGATGCAAATATGCAAATTAAATCAATATGTCATCATCTCACCAATTAGTAGGCTAAATTCAAAGAAATGAATTCACCGACCTTATTAGTCAATTCAGCCTATTTATTATTGCAAACCATTGTCTTATTAGTGTTCTAGGCCTTAAAAGATTTCACCTTTTTAACCTCTTCAACTCTAATTAGCAAATTCGTAAGCCCTTACGGATTATCCTAATTGAAATTATATTATATCAAATTTAAAAGCTCTAGGCAAATTATTTGACCGTAATATAAATCAAACAGCATAGACCACAATAAATATCCAAAAATAATTAATACATAATCATATTATGAAATGAAATAATATATGGGTTCATCAAATCCAAACACTATCAAAACCTAATTAAAATACATAATAAAAACTAAAAGAAAGGAAAAAGAAACTTAGCCATAATCCTAAGCCAATAAGTGCATGAAAGATTATCTGCTCGGGCCTTGTCAAAAATTTACTTTCGTGCTATGCATTATAGAATCGAAATTCTTGACCAGTCCTAGACTCTAGCACAATCGCTATTTCGATTCTTGCTTGAAATAACATTGTGCAGGATCTTAGCATGCAGTTGTTCGATTTAGCATGCAACAATTAATTCCTAATTAAAGCGGAAGTTTAAGAATTACCTGTTGAAGCGTGTACTTAGGTGATTCTCTTGTATGACTCAAAACTCTGATCGTATATTGTGTGGGCAACAAACTAACGAACAATTGATCAGCAATCACCATAAAACGATCTCGCCGAAAAAATCCAGCAGCTCTCCATCTCCAAAATTTAGCACCGCCACCCGCTGCTGGTTCAACCTGGCCGTCGCAGCCCGGAGTTAGTACCGCCCAGCCGCCACCTAAGAGAATTGACTTCGAGGGAGAAACTTGTTTTCTCTCTCTAAATTCTCTCTCTAGTTTTCTTGTCTTGAAAACTTATTAATTGTGTATTGTGAATTGCTAAATTCTGGTCTATTTATAGAGTTAGAAGAGATACCCCAAATTGGTTTAAGATTGGCCTTCCTAATGGTTTAGGTAATTAATTAGTTTACAAATCAAATTAGGTAATAAATCTAATTAGATTTCCAAATCCAATTAGATTTTCTAATATCTATGATTTCCTAATTTTAATTGAACTTTAAGATTTAATTAATTAATTAATTAATTAATTCCACTTTGTTAATTATTTAATTAACCCTTAGGAATAATTAATTACATAATTAATTCTACTTTATCAATTAACTCACTACATAATTAATCGTACCACTAACAGATTAATTATGGCACTACCATCCTACACCAGAATTGCTTTCGGAACAACTAAATTAATTATTCTTTAATCACTCCACATCAAAGATACAGTGCTCGTTAATTTAATAATTTACTAATAAATTAATTAATTAACTTCTTATAATCCGAGATTAGTATCACTCGACCTTTTTACTATACCGGGCATAAGTTCATCAGGGGAGTTTAGTATAATAAACATAACGAGCTCATCTCAGGAGCACCATCACCCCGGATGCACCGGTACATGATTTCCTTTCGACAAGCAACAGCACACCAAGCAACTAAACACTCGCACCCAACCTACCGAGACTATTGGTCACAAATGACCTCACTTTTTGGCAGATCGAAGTACACTATGTCTAATCCTCATATCTGCTCAAGTCTAGGGATTTAGACATAGAATACTAGGATTCAATAGTCTATTAAATCAGTACAAAACAATCCAGTAATTCAAAGTCAATTTTGAACTAATCAAGCCAAAACCATTTCATTGAGAAACACCAAAAGACCGGAACATTTCAAGAGACACCCGCTTTTCAGGCGAAGCCTTGCAACCCAAAAACAGCCATCCCCAGTTTGGTCAAAACAATTTCTTTTTGTCGTGACTTTCAAAAACAGAAAAGGGAAAAAATTCTTTTGATTACAAATCCAAGACCGGCCAAAAATATTGGCCGTCAACCACAAAGGGGGAAAAAATAAACTTTCCCGAGACCAATTTCCAAAATCAGTAAGAAAGAAAAAATTCTCCAACAGACGATCAATGGAAAATTATTTTTTCAAAACAACCAATTTGTTTGTAATCAATTAATGTTAATTTAAACACTAAAATAGAGTCTAGCTCTGATACCACTGCTGGGATTGGAGGCATGATTTTCAAAAATTTACGCAGCGGATTCATGCCAATTCCAATTTTAGTGTTTAATTAATCCTACGTTTAAAGCTTCTAAAGCTTACCCTCGTAGCTTAATCGGTTACCACATCTGGATCCTTGTTTGATGTTGGTCAAAACCTGCTGCTCCGCTTACGTTTGTCACCACCAAAATGCTTCCTTGAAGGACTCTCTACTTTCAAGCACTAAAGTTCTTTGCAGATCTGGTGCTAGCCGTTTTTGCCTAAGGAGAGAGTTTGGGATTTTGTGTATATTTTTGCTTATTCTGATTTCTGATTGAAAATCATCATCCTACTACAATAATATCCCTAGGATATTGATAGAGTTGAAATTTCCAAAATCAGTATTGTAATCAATCAATTATTACTTAACTGATTTAATCATATTCCAAATCAGTATTATTACCAAATATTATTTTACTGATTTCAAATCAGTATTAAATAATACCTTAATGATTTGGGTTATACACCAAGCCCATGGATCAACACATGACCCATGGATCAGGCTGATGGATCAACAACCTTAATTGAAATTAGGTCCCTTGATTTATCATCCCATCCCAATTGTTCTCGGGTAATTAATTAACTCTTAATTAATACCACAGAACTTTTCAATAATATTTAATTAAACCATTTAATTAAATCTTATTTATTTAAGTATAACTATTATACTTATTGTAGGCAAGAATACTTATTTTGCATCATCGAACTTTCTTATGTGCGATCCTGTAGGCCCATTGTAAATTGGCAATGGATAACTCAATCTCATTGATTAATCCATAAGTCATTAGTGGTCTCTAGCAAGTAATAATGACTACCCAATTCAGAATGGAGGGTCAAATGGTGATTCAACACAACCTTTCCGAGCAAACTGCGTACGATCATCTACATTGATATCCCGTTTAGCATAAGGCATGGAACCATCATCCATATATAGCTAAATGTTTACTTGATCTCTTAGTGACACTGAATTCATCAAGCAAATGATAACGCTTAGCATTCCTTGGGCATGGCCATTCACTTCTCAGTTCACTATCAATTAGCCAAGATATCATCTCTCACTTAAGAGAGACTTGTAGTTCCATCACTTCACCTACATACCTTAGCGTGTCTCATAGTGTACCCAATCATACCCATACTTGGCAACCTGTTACGGCCCCGTTAGGCGAATGTCAAAGCACACCACAATTCACCTAAGACCATGTAGTGATTTCTGGTCTAATGATCTTCGTACGAGTACTACTCAAAAGAATAACTCATGATCTACAAGTCCATGGAGTGTTTCTTTTGGCGAATCGATTTCATGAAATTAAATATGCACAAGAATATTACTATCATGAAATTAACTCATCGGATTATAACATCAATCAGAACGACAAATATCTAAATACCCATTAAAAAGGGCACATACACCAACAATAAGTTTGCCATCTTTTCTAATAACAACAGAATCACCAGAAAAAATAAACTTATAACCATTCTTTAAGAGTTTAGAAACTGAAACAAGGTTCTTTCTAAAACTCGGTACATAAAGACAATAAACTAAATATAATCTATAATTCTCAAAATTAAGAGTAATTACTCCCACTGCTTCTACTGACACTCTTGTAGTTTCGCCCAAGTAGATGTCCAGCTCGCCTTCTCTAAGCTTCCGGGTTACTTAGAACCCCTGCAAAGAATTACAAACATGGTCAGTGGCTCCTGAATCCACACACCAAGTATCTGTGGAAATCACCGCTAAACATGTCTCAGTAATTAAGGCAGAAACTATCGTACCTTTAAGCTTTGGACAATCCAATTTCCAGTGTCCCGCCTTCCCACATTTGAAGCACTTGACTTTGGGCTTGCCTTTTCTTTGCGATTTCAGGCTTGGCAGCAAGTTTCTTAGCGTTCTTCTTCTTCTTGTTCTTGCCTTTAGGCGCAGAATAAGAGCTTGAAGCCTTCACTATGACCAAAACTTGCTTCTTCTCGTGGAAGATGCCTTCGGCCGACACTAAATCTGTTAAGAGCTGGGGTAGAGTGTAAACTCTTTGGTTCATATTATAGTTGACCCGAAACTGCTCAAAACTAGAGGGTAAACTCTAGAGGATGATATCTATCTGACTTTTCAGCTTAATCTCACCTCCCAACACCTCTATCTCGTTGATGTTGCTGATCATTTGAAGCACATGATCTCTCACTGAAGCGCCTTCAGCCATTTTGGTGTTCGTTATCTTCCTCATGGCTGCTGCCTAGCTGTCCTGCCTAGCTGTCCTGCCTTGATGAGCGAACATCTCTCTCAGGTGAGCCATCATATTGAAGGCAGAGATCATGAGATGAAGCTGATGTTGCAGCACATTCGACACAGAGGCCAGAATGTAACACCGCGCCATCTCATCCGCTTTCTCCACCTATTATAGGCATCCCTATCCTCTTGAGGAGAGTCCTCGTTAGGCACATCTAGACAGACTTCAGTGAGCACAAACTTATACTGCTCTGCTGTTAGGACAATGTCCAAGTTACGACTCCAATTGACATAATTAGGTCCCGTTAACTTGTTCTCTTTCAATATAGTAGCTAAGGGGTTGAATGCTATATCGAATACTGTAAATTAAACAAAAAGACAATGTTTCAGTTATAAAATCTAGAATTTCAAAAAAAAAAAAGGAAATTCAAACAATTATTGACTTCCCTTAAAACAATAATTTAAACCACCGACATCTCATTCACCGGGATTCTCGCAAGCCACGATAGTGTGGACGTTTGCGCTAACCCACATTCGTTTGAGAATAATCTAGTTGATTAACTATACTATCTGACCAAACGATCTATTGATCAATGTAGCTAATAGTCAGTGCTTTCAGCCGTACAAATAAGCAGCGTAACCTCGATGGGAGGAATACTACAAATCATACACTAAGTGTGTGCCATTACGTGACTTATAAGTTTGTTACCTCAGGATAGTGCGCCTCAGATGGAGAGGGTATCGCATTTCTCCGAGTTAAACTTACTCTAGTCATCTTACTTCGAAATTCATAATCTAGTGATCTCGTGGTTTGACTCATCTGAATGGAGGAAGGCCCTAATGCAAACGCGCAAGTCCACCCACATCACATATGAACCGGTAATGGTGGCTTTGGCAATATTAAACTAACCCGCTCCCACTTAGATTTCTAAATTGAGGGTTTTTCCGATTTTAACATGCAATTAACTAATCCTAAATTATATACAAACATAAAACCAACATGCTGTAAAATCATGCATCTAAAATACAACACAAAAATTAAAGCACAAAAATTAAAAATATAAATATGAGAAATAAATACGAAAAATAAATTTCTCGACTATCATGGTTTCAATTGTTTCCATCTTCTGCCTTGATCTCGTGTCCCGTCACGTCTCTCGATGGATTGAGTCTTAAAAATTCAAAAAATGAAATATAGAGAAAAATGGGCCAAAGCGCGACCAAAACGGGCCACGCGCGAGGTCCAGCAATGTGCAGCGGCAGCCGCGCCGCTCGCCGGCGAATTTTTGCCAGCGCCGCTGGTCATATCCTATCCCTCTTTCACTTTTTCCACACTATTTGGTCTTCTTGCAATTCGTTCTGAGATTTCTTGGGTTTCTACGAATTAACGATAACCCAAAACCCACGAATTCAAGTAGATCACCATAACGCCTTCGATTACAAAAAATTAATTCTCCTAATACAAGGCTTCTAGGAAAATTAAAAAATTAAAATTACATAGAAAAATTCTACTACAGATTTGATCTAATCCTACACTGCTTCCAGCACGTGGTTATACTATTACAAACATTCATAATAAAATTAAATCCGGACATGTCCCAGAATTTAATTAAAACCCATACAAACCTAACCATAATAGTCGGAATTTCTAAACCACCTGCAAATAAAACCATGTAATAAATTGAACAAACACAAAACCCAAAACCAGGCTTTGATACCAATTAAAAGGTTATCTGCCCAGGCCCGGTTAAAAACTCACTTTCGTGTTATGCATTCCAGAATCAGAATCTTTGACCAGGCCTAGACTCTAGCACAATCGCTATTCCAACCCTTGCTTGAAATAACATTGCGTAGGATCTTGGTATGTACTTATTCGATTTATCATGCAACAAAATAAATTCTAATAAAAAGTGGAATCATAGAATATGCCTCTTGAAGCGTGTTAACTCAGGTGATCGTTTGTATGACTCAAGACTATGATCGTACGTTGTGTGGGCAACCATATTGCAATCAATTGATCAACAATCAACACAAAAACTGCGTCGGGAAAACTTGCCAGAAAAATGAACTTCGCCGCCGCCTGGAACAATAAATTCGGCCACGAAAGCTTACTAGAGGAAGAAAGTTGGTTTACGATTGGCATTTCTAAATGGGTTTAGGTAATTAATTAGTTTACCAAATCCAATTAGGTAACTAATATAATAGGATAAACCAAATCCAATTAGATTTCCTATTGAAACTTAAAACTTAATTAATTAATTAAATAATTTCACTTTGTTACTTACTTAATTAACCTTTAGCAATAATTAATTAAATAATTAATTCTACTTATTCAATTAACCCACTACAAAATTAATCTTACCACTAACAGATTAATTTTGGCACTACCATCCTACACCAGAATTGCTTCTGGGATAACTAAATTAATTTATTCTTAATCTCCCCACGTCAAAGATATAGTGCTCGTTAATTTGTTAATTTACTGATAAATTGATTAATTAACTTCTTTAATTCTGAGACTAGTACCACTCGACCTTTTTACTATACGTGACAAAAGTCCACCGGTCGGGTTTAGTATAATAAACATAACGAGCTCATCTCGGGAGCACCATCAACCCGGACGCACCGGTACATGGTTTCCTTTTGACAAGCAGTAACACACCAAGTAACTAAACACGCGCACCCAACCCACCGAGACTATTGGCCACAACTGTCTTGTGTCTTATATAGAGCTACAAGAGAGACCTTAAGTAGAGTTGAGTTAGGCCTTCCTGTTGGGCTTGGGTTTTATTAGTTTCCAAATCTCAACGAGATTAACTAATACTAATTGACCCATGGACAATTCATTAAATAATAAAATCCACGTTGTCAATTAACCCAACACATAATTAATCGTACCACTAACGGATTAATTATGAAACTACCGCTCAAACAGAAATTACTTCTGGATCCACTAAATTAAATATTCTTTATCTCTCCGTGTCAAAGATTTAATGCTGGTCGATTTATTAATTTACTGATAAGTTAATACTTCAACTTCTTTATTCGAGATTAGTACCACTCGACCTTATTACTATACCAGACATAAGTCTATTGGCCATATTTAGTATAATAAATCTTTCGAACTCATCTCGAGAGCACCATCATCCCAGACGCACCGGTATACGGTTTCCTCTCGACTCGCGACAGCACACCAACCAACCAAACGTGCGCATCTAACATACCGAACTTATAGGCCTTAAGCGACCGCACTCATTGGCAGATTAAAACACACTACGCTCAATCCTCGTGCCCGTCCTCGTCTAGGGATTAAGAGACTGAATACTAGGTTCGAATTAACTACGACAGATCAGTACAAGTTAATTCAATCCTAATCGGTCCTGCTCAATATGCCCCAGGCATATCTGTATGATTCAATCAGTTTAGAAAAATCGATTTCAGAATCACACAATGATTTAAACCGACACTATGTCCAAATTGTCTCAGTTACGAGCCTAATTTATATGTTATAACTTTAACCATTGATGAAACCTACTGTGTCACACCAAACACCTTATCATCTAGTCACATGAAATAGAGGGACAACATGCATAAACGCAAATAATTAACTAAAACAAATTCAATCAATATATCAGGGAAATAGTTTTTCATACAAGCGAAAATTTTCAGTATTCAAAATTAACAAGGACAAGCAATGTATGCCTCGTCACTACTGCGCGAGCTGAGTGACATGATACGCAACGCTCTATTTGGAAAATTTTTAAAAAAATGTATAAAAATATCGTCAAAATATAATTATTTTTTTAATTGAGAATTAAGAAATATATACAAAACATATTTCATTATTTTGGATTCCCATCCATGCTCTAATACATAGTGCTGTAAAATAAAGGCAATAATGATGAGAACTAGTTTTGTATGATTTTTTTAAATAATTGTAGGAAAGAAACAATGTCAACTTTAGGAGCGTATATCCTGTAAAACAAAAAATTAAAATGTTGGTAAGGGGTGCACAGTGTTTAGAAAATTATTATTTTATTCATAATAGTAATATTGTTTAAATAAAGGATCATTTTTAAAATTTTTATTTATGATTTTATATTTTAATTATAAATTATATGAAAATTATATATAAATATATTAATTTTAATTTTAAAACTAAAACGACTTATTGATAATAAAATACTAAAAATAAATTATTTTATAAAATAAAAAATAATATTTAAATAAAACTGAAAAAGTATAAAAAGATCAAATTATAATTTACGTATAATCTCGTAATTAGGTGGGATGAAAAGTTAACCCTCGTGAAACACAACATCCAAGGTCCACCCCGTTGAGGAAATTCCCATACGCCACAATGCCACATAGCTTATATGTCAAAACATGGGCAGTTTAAGTCAACTTGCTCAACCCAATGTCTATTTCATTAAGCAAAACTTTAATAAGTTTAAGATAGAAATTTGTACTGAGCACGGGATGGGTACAACTTTAAAGAAATATTCACATGACCCTAATAAATCTGCACTAATTATTTCCCATGCTTCTCGGAAAAAAATGATTTGTAACAGAGGAGGAAATGCATATTTAGCCAGGAGTAAACCAAGCACCATGGAGATTGTTTAGAACCAAACAAATGAAAGGATGAGGAAAGCCATATTTAGCCAGCAGTAAAGCAAGATAACACCAGGAGACTCTATCAAAACCCTTCATCATATCCATCTTCAGAATGACATTGTGACCGCAAACACGATCGTCTAGAAAACTACATAAGTCTCGAGCCAGAAGAATGTTGTCCACAATGTCTCTACTCTTAACAAAAGCAGATTGCTCCTCTGAAACAACCTAATTCATTACATTAGACAGCCTGTCCTTCAGCATAAAAGTAAAAATTTTATTGAGGAAATTACAAAGACTGGTCGGCCGAAAGTCAGCGAATGTGTTAAAGTTGCTCTTCTTTGGAATTAAAGTGATCAAGGTGCTCCCTATTGAGCGCGGGATGGGTACACCTCTAAAGAAATCTTCCTATGTCGCTAACAAAAGATTTGGTAGCGGACGGTTTATACATGCGGCTACTGGCCCGTTAAAACAAGGGTCAGTGCTGGGTGCGAAAATTAAAACAATTTTACAAAGTATGCGCTACTGCCAGTTGCTGAATATTCGTGGAGTGCTAGTAATGTGTGACAATCTATTGGTGGTCAAAATGCTGGAGGGGCAACAACAATTTGATTGGCGACTTATTTGATCTCTGTCTGAAATTCAAGCAGCCATGATATCTTTGCAGGCCACGATTATCCATGTGCTACATCAAGGGAATTTTGTTGTCGATTATTTGGCGAGTATGGGAATTCGCGGTATAGATACATGCTTTGATATTCATCAGGAACTTTCAAAGAGGTTACAGGGTCTAATAAGATTGGATGAACAAGCTATCCCAAGATTAAGAATAAGACCATGATAGTATAGGTGTTAACACTGTAATAGAAAGAGGTCATACGAGTATTGGTGTTTTTATAACTCAGGAAGGGGGGAAGGATCATCACGATGTTCATGAGGCTTTGGGTAAGTCAAGGCACTGCCCATTGTACCTTTTTCATATATTTTTGATTAAATAAAAGAGTAACTAATTTCGCCGGTCTATCTTGCTTGATGGAACTTGTGAGACTGTTTTAAAAAAAAAAAAAAATTTTATGCTCATGTACTTGTGCCCTAAAAAACAGTCTTAATATTATTTTTTAAAATTTAAAAGTCTTTGAACGAGTGCTTTTGGGGGATGAAACTGACTAACTTAATTAGGAGTCGATTGTTGACTATTGGTGCGATTTAAATGAAAGATGTAAAAATCATTTTAAAGACTTTGGTCTTTACTAATCATTTTAATATATAATACTCAAATTTAATATTCAAGTTACTCAATTAACAAATGAGATTTCATATATTATTTTTGAAATTGAGAGATGATGATTGATATTTGTATTCCTCTATATATATATATGGTCTCGGGGCTCATGAGACTTACAAGAAACCAAGTGTATCCAACATTGAAATGGCTACCTCCACCTCAAAATGGATGCTAACCATTACAATTTACTCGTTTCTGCTAGTTTTGCCTTCCTTCTCCACTGATCCAAGTCCATTGCAGGACTTCTGCGTGGCGGATTTGAGCTCATCTACACTTATTAACGGCTTTCCATGCAAAGCTCCAGCCAATGTAACTTCCGATGACTTCTTCCTCACCGCATTCAATCAAGTCCCCACTGAGTTCAACTCATACAACATTAACGTCACTCGGGTGGACGTAACTCAATTTCCAGGCCTCAATACTCTAGGACTCTCAATGAATCAAGTAGTTCTGTTGCCCGGTGGGATTAATCCACCCCATGTCCACCCGCGCGCCTCTGAGCTCTCCCTAGTCATCAACGGAACCATCCTAGTTGGATGGGTGACCACTTCAAACGTGTTCTACTCCAAAGTTCTGACTCAAGGTGACTTGTTTGTGATTCCTCAAGGACTGGTGCACTTCCAGTACAACATCGGAATAGGCAGGGCCCAATTCTTCGCCTCCTTCAATAGTCAAAATCCAGGGCTCCAGGCCATGCCCGCTGCCCTTTTCAATTCCACGCCGGCCATTGGTGATGATGCGCTCGCTACAGCGTTCAAAGTAAACCAGACCACCATCCAGCTCATCAAGTCTGGGTTCGCCCCCACTTAGGTCGTCCTATTTTGTTATTCACTGAGAAGAGCAAGCACTTGTAGTGCAGGCTGTCAACCATAGGCATAGAAGAGGCTAGAAGCCTCTTTTCTATTAAATAAATGGTGTGTTTTAATGCATGGTTTCTTTGTTAACTTTCATGTTGTTGTATGTCTTTTGTTTACTTAATATGATATGTTTTTAATTTACTTTGTAATCTAGTATGGCTCGTCCACGTGTGTGTAAGCTTCCTATTGGATATACTCTTATGTAAACCTACTCTTCACAACTGAAGCAAGTTCCAACTCATTAATCAAAGATTAAACCAAAAAAAACCAAAGAAACAACATATAACATGATACAGAACATCATTAACGTACAGAATTGCCAAAAAAACCAAAATGACAAAGTTACCGCAAGTATTCTGAAACTGAGCATCACTAACCAGCAATTCCAATTACGAAAATCAACAAAAGAAAGCCGATTAATCGAATTTAAAATCAGAATTAATCAATCACTACAATTTAAAATCACATCACAACTAAATCCGATTAAGATCCTACCCTTGGGTGCAGCTCTATGTGGAGGCTCTTGATCCTCTAGCTCCGGCGGAAGTCCACGGATAATCGCGAAGACCTCTCGCTATGGATGCTGAGCTTTGCTACTAGATGAGGAGTCCGGTTCGAACATTGCCGTCTGAAATAATCAACTCAGCCATCATGATCAACTCAATTATACCATTAAATCAACTCAATTCTGAGAACATTGAACAGTGCTAAAATTTTAGTGAAATTGGTGAAAGAAGGAGCGGGAAATTACTAAAATTTTTGAAGGTTTTCCATATTTTTTCTACAAAGACCGAATCATGCCCTCACACGCAGGAGCGCACGCTCTGGATTGACTCAAATTAATTTGTAGTATTATCTTATCAACCCAATGGGGGGAGGTGGGGTTTGAGTCCATCTCGCCCAAAGCTATTCTATGGGGTTTTATGGGTTATATTGTAGTTTTTTCTAAAATTTTTCACATTAATTTAAAAATACTTTACTTTGTACACTCTTTTTTCTTGGGTACAAAGAAGGAGGCCAAATTATGCGCTACGTGACTATTTGCCGACGATATGATACTCCTCGAATATCATGTTCCAGCCAACTTCTCACCTCCCAACCTCCTTGGGGGATTAATCAGATGGTGAAACCCCCTAGCTGCCGCTCCTGCCAATGTAGCTAAGCAATTTGCTGCGAAGTTTCTTTCCATGTGGATATGGCTCAGCTTCACCCTCCATCCCCTATCCATCAGCCTCTGTATTCCTCTCACCAGACTGCCATGAAACCGCCATGAAACCCCCCCTGTGTGGTTCTATCTTCCACCAAAGCCACCACACTTGTACTATCAACTTCTGCTTCAACACTTCTCAACCCCAACTCCCAACACTACAACAAAAAAGAGCTTATAAATTACATGAAAATGTTATAATAGACAAAATTTCATCACATTTTATCTATGGAGACACGAACCATTTTGCGTGGTCTAAGTAAGTGTGGTCAAAGGGGTATTTGATAACACGACACCTTTTGATGTGAACATATGTACTTAAAAATGTAGAGTTATAATATATGTGAATATGAAAGTATATGTCATGATAAATCATCTATCACGACATAGTTCGTTGGCTTCAAAATGTTATATATGTTAACATCTTAATACATACTTTAGTGTTTGCATATATAACCTATTATGACAATTTTAAATGTTTCTATTAATACCATAATATGACACTATTATGTGTCATTGTATTAGAAATTTAAGACGTAAAATATGTTTATATAGATAATGTATTGTGACATTTGTAAGTATGTATAAAAATATTCTATTATAACAAGTTTAGACGTCTTAATAAATCAACTACTGTGACATGATTTATTGTTTATATAGAGTGATGTATCAATATAAATAACTTATTATGCCTATTTGAATTACCGATATAGGTAGGTTTTTATAACATTCATAACAATTTCTTACGTCTTTATACGCAGCATATTGAAATAATATACAGTTAGTATATCATGTACCAGTGGTACATATACCTATTACTATATATAGTAATTTTTTTTGCTTAACAACTGTACACTTACTAAATATAGTAAGTTTCGCCCACGCGCGCGAGCTGAGTCTACAACGTCTTCGATGAGTCCACAATGTCTCAGAACAACTGTCACAATGTCAAAAAAATAACTGTCACAACATCTACATCCAGGCATGTCGACAACGTCTCCTAACACTACCACCACGTAAAAAACAACTAGCACTACGTTCAGAAATGTCTACATCCATTAGTGTGAATTTAAACTGATTTTTTTCACAAAAACAGCCCACCACCTCACAGAACAACTAGAACCACGCCCAGAAACGTCTTCATCCATGCATGTGAATTTAAGCTGATTTTTTTCACAAAGACAGTCCACCACGTCTCAGAATACTAGCACCACGTCCAAAACAACTAGCACCACGTCCAGAAACGTCTACATCCATGCATGTGAATTTAAGCTGATTTTTTTTCACAAAGACAGTCCACCACGTCTCAGAACACTAGCACCACGTCCAGAAACATCTACATCCATGCATGTGAATTTAAGCTAATTTTTTTCACAAAAACAGTCCACCACGTCTCAGAACACTAGCACCACGTCCAGAAACGTCTACATCCATGCATGTGAATTTAAGCTGATTATTTTCACAAAGACAGTCCATCACGTCTCTGAACACTAGCACCACGTCAGAAAAAAACTAGCACTACGTCCAGAAACATCTATATCCATGCATGTGAATTTAAACTGATTTTTTTCACAAAGACAATCCACCACGTCTCATAACACTATCACCACGTCAAAAACAACTAGAACCACGTCCAAAAACGTGTACATCCATGCATGTGAATTTAAGCTGATTTTTTTCACAAAGACAGTCCACCACGTCTCAAAACACTAGCACCACGTCAAAAATAACTAGCACCACGTCCAGAAACATCTCTATCCATGCATGTGAATTTATGATATTTTTTTCACAAAGACAATGCACCGCATCTCATAACACTATCACCACGGCAAAAACGACTAGAACCACGTCCAGAAACGTCTACATCCATGCATGTGAATTTAAGCTGATTTTTTTCACAAAGACAGTCCACAACTAGCACCACGTCAAAAAAAACTAGCACAACGTCCAGAAATGTCTACATTTAGGCACCTCCACAACGTCTTCGCTGAGTCAACTATGTCTCAGAACAACTGCCGCAAAATCCAAAAAACAACTGTCGCAACGTCTACATCCAAGTATGTCCACAATGTCTCGTAACACTGTTGCAACATTCCCGTTCGTCCAAAAAATAACTGTCGCAACTTCAAAAAATATCTACATACAGGCATGTGAATTTAAGATGAATTTTTCACATAACACCTTCCACAACGTCTCAGAACAACTAGAACCATGTCAAAAATAACTTGCACCACATCCAGAAACGTCTACATCCATGCGTGTTAATTTAAACTGATTTTTTTCACAAAAACAGTCCACCACATCTCAGAACAACTATCACCACGTCAAAAACAACTAGAACAACGTCAAGAAACGTCTACATCCATGCATGTGAATTTAAACTATTTTTTTCACAAATACAACTAGCACCACGTCTGAGAACAACTAGATCCACGTCAAAAACAACTAGCACCACGTCCAGCAACGTCTTCATCCATTCGTGTGAATTTAAACTGATTTTTTTCTCAAAGACAGTCCACCACGTCTCAGAACAAATAGAACCACGTCAAAAACAACTAGAACCAAGTCCAGAAACGTCTACATCCATGCGTGTGAATATCAACTGATTTCTATGACAAATTGGAGAGAATACTTGGAGATATTGTTGTACAAATTGCGTTGTGTAAAATTGTTATTCTAAAATTTTATTATCAAATTTGGTAGCTGGAATCACAACTGGCCACTACCACACCACGTATACATCCAAAAATGTGAATTTTAGCTGAATTTTTCACATAACATAGTCTACCATGTCTTGCTACATCCAAAACAACTAGCACCACGTCCAGATACGTCCAACTACGTCCCGCAACGTCCAAAAATACAGAGCAGCAACGTCCCACAACGTCCTGTTACGTCCAGCTACGTCCAAAATACAAAGCAGCAACAAATAGAACCACGTCAAAAACAACTAGAATCACGTCCAGAAACGTCTACATCCATGCGTGTGAATTTAAGTTGATTTTTTTCACAAATTGGAGATAATACTTGGAGATATTGTTGTACAAATTGCGTTGTGTAAAATTGTTATTCTAAAATTTTATTGACAAATTTGGCAGCTGGAATCACAACTGGCCACTACCACACCACGTATACATCAAAACATGTAAATTTTAGCTGAATTTTTTACAGAACATAGTCTACCACGTCTCGCTATGTCCAAAAAAACTAGCACCACGTCTAGATACGTCCAGCTACGTCCCTCAACGTCTCGCTATGTCAAAAAATACAAAGCATCAACGTCCCGCAACGTCCTGTTACGTCCAAAAACAAAGGCATAAACAGGATCACAAAAACAAACACCACAAGACATAATAAATGAAAAAAAAAAAACAAAAGTTAGTAAGGGGAAGAGAAGCTTCTCTATGTTGGAGGGATTGGTAGTGCAACGTCCACATGCACGCAAAGAGCATGGAGATTGGAGTTCATTTATTGAATTATGTTTTGAAGGCCATTGAGCTAATTGTTCCTCTTCTTGTGGGGGTCTCTTGGTCTTGGCCTGCATTCTCACCATGAATCAACTGCAAAAATAATTAAATCAGCACCCAAAAAGTTCAATCAACCCTCAAAGTAAAGGAAATTACCTAGAGAAAGATAAGGGAAGAAAAATTTCAGCCCAGGGCGAATGGAGAAGATGATGTTGACAGCGGTGAGTAGCCAGAGTTGCGTGGCTGTGCTAGTGGTGGAGGTTGGGCGATGAAGATCGGGGCAAACGCCGTGAGGGTTTCCATTGGTGGCTGAGTAAGTGGAGGCCGGTGGTGGTGTAAAGACAGTTCTGAGAATATCTGCCCAAGAATGAGGTGTTGCGGTTGTTATGTCCAAGAGTGAAAGAAAAGAAACCCTCTAAGTAGGGTGGAGAAAATAGAAAAGAAAATGGTTTTTTCTTTTTTTGAGTTCACATGGGTATGTCGCAAGCAACTTTTTATACTGTCCAGCCGTCCCAAATGATCGAAAGAATTTGACGTGGGCATGTCGCGGGCAACTTTCAGTTATGTCCAGCCATCCCAATTAATCGAACTAATTCGACATGGGCATGTCGCGGGGGAAATTCTCTACTGTCTAGCTTCTATCGTCCCACGAAATAATCCATGGCATGGGCATGTCGCGGGAAAACTTCACTTCTGGAATTCCTTTACAGCACATCTCAAAACCTTTTCAAAACCTGCAAAACACCCCATAAACAGTGTGAAGACACTAACACTCAATAGATAATGACCCAACACACAAAAAAACTACAAAAAAAATACACTAAAACTTTGTCTAAAGGGTTAAGAAAAACCTTGAAAATCTACGAGTCGAAAACTCAAAGATTAATAGGAAAAAAACTTAGCCCCGTAAATAAGTTTCACACAATAAAACAGAAACAACTTAAAATAAAGTAATAATCCAAAAGTAAGGGTTGCCTCATTGAAGCACTTTTTTTACGTCTATAGCTCGACGTGAGACGGCTTGCTTTAAGGCAGATGATATACGGAGTTTTGACAATCGTCATGACACTTTCCTTGTGTTTGAGGTGCATTTACCTTTCCTAGATCAGATATGGGACTCTTAGTTATAGGCTTCTGACTATTCAAGATTCGGAACATCGTGTCTTCTAAAAGGGTTAGTATTTCTTTGTATCTCTTTCCCTCTATCTTAGCCTTTTTCTCTCTTTAACTGTCTCTTCCTCTTCCTACTATGGATGCACATCTTCATGGTTCCTATTCTGGCAATTTGAGGCGTCATGTCTTCTTCTGGAATGAGGTTGTGAACCTCAAATGCCATAGCATGGTGTCGCAATAACATTTGTTCTATGACTTCATACTCAGCCTTGCTAGTATCATTAGGATATGTATACATCATTTCAGGAGAGTCGTTGATTTGCTTATTCCCACTAATTTCTCTGTCATGTGTTCTCCCCAATAGCATGAATTTTTGGAAGGATCCCACCATTGTTGATGTCAGTATTTGCAGAGAGTATCTGAACACTTTCCTTCTCAAGTAGATGAAGACAAACATCCTTGACCGCAGAGTTCAATTGTTTTATTTGTGATTCCACTTTCAACAATTGTTCTTCTTGGACATACTCCCTTTGAATTATCTTGTCTTGAACCTTTAGATGCTTGTTCCACCTTGCACTTTCCTTTTCAAAGTATTTGAGTACCTCTTTTTCAAAACTTAACTTTTTGCCCTTATCTTTGGGTGGTTGATCGGTTGGCTCTTTCTCTTGCACGTAAAATGCCTCTTGATATTGTGGTTGTGACAATTTTTGCAGCACTAGGTCCATTGTTTCCTGCATTTTGGTAAGTCGAGTCTCTACTTTGAAAACTCTACTTTTGCATTTGCAAGACCTTTCATATTGCTCAATATGCATATTTGGTGTTTGTCTATCACTTTTTTGTCTAACAAACTCATCCACTTGTTTTGCACAGTTGCTCAATTTGCATATTTGACTTACTAGATCTTGTCCATACGATGTATCTCCCGGATGAGCTTGACGAGTGGGCATATTTTGGTACTCTCCCTCATAGCCATGTTGGTAGCTTGCACCGAATCCATTGTGACCTTGCCGTGAATAATTTTGCTCATCCATCATTGTTCTTGCAAGCTTCCCTAACAGAAAATATGGAAAAGAATGTAATAAAGAAAAAATAAAATAAATAAATAAATAAATAAAAGAAAATATAGAAATTAGAATAATAAAATCAAGGTTTTTCTAATATCTCTAGTCCCCGTCAATGGCGCCAAAATTTGATAGGTGTTAAACCAACAAGTATAAAAGACCCACTCTAAAGGGTTTTAGTCGCACAACAGTGAGTAGGATTGTCTCCTCAAGGACTATGTATTAGAACTAACCTATTTTCTACTATCTAGTCTAGAATGAGTGTTTTTGGGAATTGATTAACTAATTAAACGAACCAACATAAATAAAATAAAGCAAATAATAAAATTCCTAACGTAGTACTTTAGATAAGAATCCTCCACAAACTCTTTAATCTCATAGTGCTTTACAAATCAACAGTTAAGAATAATTGGATGCAAATATGCAAATTAAATAAACATGTCATCATCTCACCAATTAGTAGGCTAAATTCAAAGAAATGAATTCACCGACCTTATTAGTCAATTCAGCCTATTTATTGTTGCAAACCATTGTCTTATTAGTGTTCTAGGCCTTAAAAGATTTCACCTTTTTAACCTCTTCAACTCTAATTAGCAAATTCGTAAGCCCTTACGGATTATCCTAATTGAAATTATATTATATCAAATTTAAAAGCTCTAGGCAAATTATTTGACCGTAATATAAATCAAACATCATAGACCACAATAAATATCCAAAAATAATTAATACATTATCGTATTATGAAATGAAATAATATATGGGTTCATCAAATCCAAACACTATCAAAACCTAATTAAAATACATAATAAAAACTAAAAGAAAGGAAAAAGAAACTTAGCCATAATCCTAAGCCAATAAGTGCATGAAAGATTATCTGCCCGGGCCTTGTCAAAAATTCACTTTCGTGCTATGCATTCTAGAATCGAAATTCTTGACCAGTCCTAGACTCTAGCACAATCGCTATTTCGATTCTTGCTTGAAATAACATTGTGCAGGATCTTAGCATGCAGTTGTTCGATTTAGCATGCAACAATTAATTCCTAATTAAAGCGGAAGTTTAAGAATTACCTGTTGAAGCTTGTACTTAGGTGATTCTCTTGCATGACTCAAAACTCTGATCGTATATTGTGTGGGCAACAAACTAACAAACAATTGATCAGCAATCACCAGAAAATGATGTCGCCAAAAAAATCCAGCAGCTCTCTGTCTCCAAAATTTAGCACCGCCACCCGCTGCTGGTTCAACCTGGCCGTCGCAGCCCGGAGTTAGTACCGCCCAGCCGCCACCTAAGAGAATTGACTTCGAGGGAGAAACTTGTTTTCTCTCTCTAAATTCTCTCTCTAGTTTTCTTGTCTTGAAAACTTATTAATTGTGTATTGTGAATTGCTAAATTCTGGTCTATTTATAGAGTTACAAGAGATACCCCAAATTGGTTTAAGATTGGCCTTCCTAATGGGTTTAGGTAATTAATTAGTTTACAAATCAAATTAGGTAATAAATCTAATTAGATCTCCAAATCCAATTAGATTTTCTAATATCTATGATTTCCTAATTTTAATTGAACTTTAAGATTTAATTAATTAATTAATTCCACTTTGTTAATTATTTAATTAACCCTTAGGAATAATTAATTACATAATTAATTCTACTTTATCAATTAACTCACTACATAATTAATCGTACCCCTAACAGATTAATTATGGCACTACCATCCTACACCAGAATTGCTTTCGGAACAACTAAATTAATTATTCTTTAATCACTCCACATCAAAGATACAGTGCTCGTTAATTTATTAATTTACTGATAAATTAATTAATTAACTTCTTATAATCCGAGATTAGTATCACTCGACCTTTTTACTATACCGGGCATAAGTTCATCAGGGGAGTTTAGTATAATAAACATAACGAGCTCATCTCAGGAGCACCATCACCCCGGATGCACCGGTACATGATTTCCTTTCGACAAGCAACAGCACACCAAGCAACTAAACACGTGCACCCAACCTACCGAGACTATTGGTCACAAATGACCTCACTTTTTGGCAGATCAAAGTACACTATGTCTAATCCTCATATCTGCTCAAGTCTAGGGATTTAGAGATAGAATACTAGGATTCAATAGTCTATTAAATCAGTACAAGACAATCCAGTAATTCAAAGTCAATTTTGAACTAATCAAGCCAAAACCATTTCATTGAGAAACCCCAAAAGACCAGAACATTTCAAGAGACACCCGCTTTTCCGGCGAAGCCTTGCAACCCAGAAAACAGCCATCCCCAGTTTGGTCAAAACAATTTCTTTTTGTCGTGACTTTCAAAAACAGAAAAGGGAAAAAATTCTTTTGATTACAAATCCAAGACCGGCCAAAAATATTGGCCGTCAACCACAAAGGGGGAAAAAATAAACTTTCCCGAGACCAATTTCCAAAATCAGTAAGAAAGAAAAAATTCTCCAACTGGCGATCAATGGAAAATTATTTTTTCAAAACAACCAATTTGTTTGTAATCAATTAATGTTAATTTAAACACTAAAATAGAGTCTAGCTCTGATACCACTGCTGGGATTGGAGGCATGATTTTCAAAAATTTACGCAGCGGATTCATGCCAATTCCAATTTTAGTGTTTAATTAATCCTACGTTTAAAGCTTCTAAAGCTTACCCTCGTAGCGTAATCGGTTACCACGTCTGGATCATTGTTTGATATTGGTCAAAACCTGCTGCTCCGCTTACGTTTGTCACCACCAAAATGCTTCCTTGAAGGACTCTCTACTTTCAAGCACTAAAGTTCTTTGCAGATCTGGTGCTAGCCGTTTTTGCCTAAGGAGAGAGTTTGGGATTTTGTGTATATTTTTGCTTGTTCTGATTTCTGATTGAAAATCATCATCCTACTACAATAATATCCCTAGGATATTTGTAGAGTTGAAATTTCCAAAATCAGTATTGTAATCAATCAATTATTACTTAACTGATTTAATCATATTCCAAATCAGTATTATTACCAAATATTATTTTACTGATTCCAAATCAGTATTAAATAATATTTACTGATTCCAAATCAGTATTAAATAATACCTTAATGATTTGGGTTATACACCAAGCCCATGGATCGACCCATGACCCATGGATCAGGCTGATGGATCAAGAACCTTAATTGAAATTAGGTCCCTTGATTTATCAGCTCATCCCAATTGTTCCTGGGTAATTAATTAACTCTTAATTAATACCACAGAACTTTTCAATAATATTTAATTAAACCATTTAATTAAATCTTATTTATTTAAGTATAACTATTATACTTATTGTAGGCAAGAATACTTATTCTGTATCATCGAACTTTCTTATGTGCGATCCTGTAGGCCCATTGTAAATTGGCAATGGATAACTCAATCTCATTGATTAATCCATAAGTCATTAGTGGTCTCTAGCAAGACATAATGACTACCCAATTTAGAATGGAGGGTCAAATGGTGATTCAACACAACCTTTCCGAGCAAACTGCGTACGATCCTCTACATTGATATCCCGTTTAGCATAAGACATGGAACCATCATCCATATATAGCTAAATGTTTACTTGATCACTTAGTGACACTGAATTCATCAAGCAAATGATAACGCTTAGCATTCCTTGGGCATGGCCATTCACTTCTCAGTTCACTATCAAGTAGCCAAGATATCATCTCTCACTTAAGAGAGACTTGTAGTTCCATCACTTCACCTACATACCTTAGCGTGTCTCATAGTGTACCCAATCATACCCATACTTGGCAACCTGTTACGGCCCCGTTAGGCGAATGTCAAAGCACACCACAATTCACCTAAGACCATGTAGTGATTTCTGGTCTAATGATCCTCGTACGAGTACTACTCAAAAGAATAACTCATGATCTAAAAGTCCATGGAGTGTTTCTTTTGGCGAATCGATTTCATGAAATTAAATATGCACAAGAATATTACTATCATGAAATTAACTCATCGGATTATAACATCAATCAGAACGACAAATATCTAAATACCCATTAAAAAGGGCACATACACCAACAATAAGTTTGCCATCTTTTCTAATAACAACAGAATCACCAGAAAAAATAAACTTATAACCATTCTTTAAGAGTTTAGAAACTGAAACAAGGTTCTTTCTAAAACTCGGTACATAAAGACAATTAACTAAATATAATCTATAATTCTCAAAATTAAGAGTAATTACTCCCACTGCTTCTACTGACACTCTTGTAGTTTCGCCCAAGTAGATGTCCAGCTCCCCTTCTCTAAGCTTCTGGGTTACTTCGAACCCCTGCAAAGAATTACAAACATGGTCAGTGGCTCCTGAATCCACACACCAAGTATCTGTGAAAATCACCGCTAAACATGTCTCAGTAATTAAGGCAGAAACTATCGTGCCTTTAAGCTTTGGACAATCCAATTTCCAGTGTCCCGCCTTCCCACATTTGAAGCACTTGCCTTTGGGCTTGCCTTTTCTTTGCGATTTCAGGCTTGGCAGCAAGTTTCTTAGCGTTCTTCTTCTTCTTGTTCTTGCCTTTAGGCGCAGAATAAGAGCTTGAAGCCTTCACTATGACCAAAACTTGCTTCTTCTCGTGGAAGATGCCTTCGGCCGACACCAAATCTGTTAAGAGCTCGGGTAGAGTGTAAACTCTTTGGTTCATATTATAGTTGACCCGAAACTGCTCAAAACTAGAGGGTAAACTCTGGAGGATGATATCTATCTGACTTTTCAACTTAATCTCACCTCCCAACACCTCTATTTCGTTGATGTTGCTGATCATTTGAAGCACATGATCTCTCACTGAAGTGCCTTCAGCCATTTTGGTGTTCGTTATCTTCCTCATGGCTGCTGCCTAGCTGTCCTGCCTTGATGAGCGAACATCTCTCTCAGGTGAGCCATCATATTGAAGGCAGAGATCATGAGATGAAGCTGATGTTGCAGCACATTCGACACAGAGGCCAGAATGTAACACCGCGCCATCTCATCCGCTTTTTCCACCTATTATAGGCATCCCTATCCTCTTGAGGAGAGTCCTCGTTAGGCACATCTAGACAGACTTCAGTGAGCACAAACTTATACTGCTCTGCTGTTAGGACAATGTTCAAGCTACGACTCCAATTGACATAATTAGGTCCCGTTAACTTGTTCTCTTTCAATATAGTAGCTAAGGGGTTGAATGCTATATCGAATACTGTAAATTAAATAAAAAGACAATGTTTCAGCTATAAAATCTAGAATTTCAAAAAAAAAAAAGAAATTCAAACAATTATTGACTTCCCTTAAAACAATAATTTAAACCACCGACATCTCATTCACCGGGATTCTCGTAAGCCACGATAGTGTGGACGTTTGCGCTAACCCACATTCGTTTGAGAATAATCTAGTTGATTAACTATACTATCTGACCAAACGATCTATTGATCAATGTAGCTAATAGTCAGTGCTTTCAGTCGTACAAATAAGCAGCGTAACCTCGATGGGAGGAATACTACAAATCATACACTAAGTGTGTGCCATTACGTGACTTATAAGTTTGTTACCTCAGGATAGTGCGCCTCAGATGGAGAGGGTATCGCATTTCTCCGAGTTAAACTTACTCTAGTCATCTTACTTCGAAATTCATAATCTAGTGATCTCGTGGTTTGACTCATCTGAATGGAGGAAGGCCCTAATGCAAATGCGCAAGTCCACCCACATCACATATGAACCGGTAATGGTGGCTTTGGGAATATTAAACTAACCCGCTCCCACTTAGATTTCTAAATTGAGGGTTTTTCCGGTTTTAACATGCAATTAACTAACCCTAAATTATATACAAACATAAAACCAACATGCTATAAAATCATGCATCTAAAATACAACACAAAAATTAAAGCACAAAAATTAAAAATATAAATATGAGAAATAAATACGAAAAATAAATTTCCCGACTATCATGGTTTCAATTGTTTCCATATTCTGCCTTGATCTCGTGTCCCGTCACGTCTCTCGATGGATTGAGTCTTGAAAATTCAAAAAATGAAATATAGAGGAAAAACGGGCCAAAGCGCGACCAAAACGGGCCACGCGCGAGGTCCAGCAATGTGCAGCGGCAGCCGCGCCGCTCGCCGGCGAATTTTTGCCAGCGCCGCTGGTCATATCCTATCCCTCTTTCACTTTTTCCACACTATTTGGTCTTCTTGCAATTCGTTCTGAGATTTCTTGGGTTTCTATTAATTAACGATAACCCAAAACCCACGAATTCAAGTTGCCCACTATAACGCCTTCGATTACAAAAAATTAATTCTCCTAATACAAGGCTTCTAGGAAAATTAAAAAATTAAAATTACATAGAAAAATTCTACTACAGATTTGATCTAATCCTACACTGCTTCCAGCACGTGGTTATACTATTACAAACATTCATAATAAAATTAAATCCGGACATGTCCCATAATTTAATTAAAACCCATACAAACCTAACCATAATAGTCGGAATTTCTAAACCACCTGCAAATAAAACCATGTAATAAATTGAACAAACACAAAACCCAAAACCAGGCTTTGATACCAATTAAAAGGTTATCTGCCCAGGCCCGGTTAAAAACTCACTTTCGTGTTATGCATTCCAGAATCAGAATCTTTGACCAGGCCTAGACTCTAGCACAATCGCTATTCCAACCCTTGCTTGAAATAACATTGCGCAGGATCTTGGTATGTACTTATTCGATTTATCATGCAACAAAATAAATTCTAATAAAAAGTGGAATCATAGAATATACCTCTTGAAGCGTGTTAACTCAGGTGATCGTTTGTATGACTCAAGACTATGATCGTACGTTGTGTGGGCAACCATATTGCAATCAATTGATCAACAATCAACACAAAAACTGCGTCGGGAAAACTTGCCGGAAAAATGAACTTCGCCGCCGCCTGGAACAATAAATTCGGCCATGAAAGCTTACTAGAGGAAGAAAGTTGGTTTACGATTGGCATTTCTAAATGGATTTAGGTAATTAATTAGTTTACCAAATCCAATTAGGTAACTAATATAATAGGATAAACCAACTCCAATTAGATTTCCTATTGAAACTTAAAACTTAATTAATTAAATAATTTCACTTTGTTACTTACTTAATTAACCTTTAGCAATAATTAATTCTACTTATTCAATTAACCCACTACAAAATTAATCTTACCACTAACGGATTAATTTTGGCACTACCATCCTACACCAGAATTGCTTCTGGGATAACTAAATTAATTTATTCTTAATCTCCCCACATCAAAGATATAGTGCTCGTTAATTTATTAATTTACTGATAAATTGATTAATTAACTTCTTTAATTCTGAGACTAGTACCACTCGACCTTTTTACTATACCTGACAAAAGTCCACCGGCCGGGTTTAGTATAATAAACATAACGAGCTTATCTCGGGAGCACCATCAACCCGGACGCACCGGTACATGGTTTCCTTTTGACAAGCAGTAACACACCAAGTAACTAAACACGCGCACCCAACCCACCGAGACTATTGGCCACAACTGTCTTGTGTCTTATATAGAGCTACAAGAGAGACCTTAAGTAGAGTTGAGTTAGGCCTTCCTGTTGGGCTTGGGTTTTATTAGTTTCCAAATCTCAACGAGATTAACTAATACTAATTGACCCATGGACAATTCATTAAATAATAAAATCCACATTGTCAATTAACCCAACACATAATTAATCGTACCACTAACGGATTAATTATGAAACTACCGCTCAAACTGAAATTACTTCTGGATCCACTAAATTAAATATTCTTTATCTCTCCGTGTCAAAGATTTAATGCTGGTCGATTTATTAATTTACTGATAAGTTAATTCATCAACTTCTTTATTCGAGATTAGTACCACTCGACCTTATTACTATACCAGACATAAGTCCATTGGCCATATTTAGTATAATAAATCTTTCGAACTCATCTCGAGAGCACCATCATCCCAGACGCACCGGTATACGGTTTCCTCTCGACTCGCGACAGCACACCAACCAACCAAACTGCGCATCCAACATACCGAACTTATAGGCCTTAAGCGACCGCACTCATTGGCAGATTAAAACACACTACACTCAATCCTCGTGCCCGTCCTCGTCTAGGGATTAAGAGACTGAATACTAGGTTCGAATTAACTACGACAGATCAGTACAAGTTAATTCAATCCTAATCGGTCTTGTTCAATATGCTCCAGGCATATCTGTATGATTCAATCAGTTTAGAAAAATCGATTTCAGAATCACACAATGATTTAAACCGACACTATGTCCAAATTGTCTCAGTTACGAGCCTAATTTATATGTTATAACTTTAACCATTGATGAAACCTACTGTGTCACACCGAATACCTTATCATCTAGTCACATGAAATAGAGGGACAACATGCATAAACGCAAATAATTAACTAAAACAAATTCTATCAATATATCAGGGAAATAGTTTTTTATACAAGCGAAATTTTTCAGTATTCAAAATTAACAAGGACAAGCAATGTATGCCTCGTCACTACTGCGCGAGCTGAGTGACATGATACGCAACGCTCTATTTGGAAAATTTTTAAAAAAATGTATAAAAATATCGTCAAAATATAATTATTTTTTTAATTGAGAATTAAGAAATATATACAAAACATATTTCATTATTTTGGATTCCCATCCACGCTCTAATACATAGTGCTGTAAAATAAAGGCAATAATGATGAGAACTAGTTTTGTATGATTTTTTTAAATAATTGTAGGAAAGAAACAATGTCAACTTTAGGAGCGTATATCCTGTAAAACAAAAAATTAAAATGTTGGTAAGGGGTGCACAGTGTTTAGAAAATTATTATTTTATTCATAATAGTAATATTGTTTAAATAAAGGATCATTTTTAAAATTTTTATTTATGATTTTATATTTTAATTATAAATTATATGAAAATTATATATAAATATATTAATTTTAATTTTAAAACTAAAACGACTTATTGATAATAAAATACTAAAAATAAATTATTTTATAAAATAAAAAATAATATTTAAATAAAACTGAAAAAGTATAAAAAGATCAAATTATAATTTACGTATAATCTCGTAATTAGGTGGGATGAAAAGTTAACCCTCGTGAAACACAACATCCAAGGTCCACCCCGTTGAGGAAATTCCCATACGCCACAATGCAGAATAGCTTATAAGTCAAAACATGGGCAGTTTAAGTCAACATGCTCAACCCAATGTCTAATTCATTAAGCAAAACTTTAATAAGTTTAAGATAGAAATTTGTATTGAGCACGAGATGGGTACAACTTTAAAGAAATATTCACATGACCCTAATAAATCTGCACTAATTATTTCCCATGCTTCTCGGAAAAAATGATTTGTAACAGAGGAAAGGCATATTTAGCCAGGAGTAAACCAAGCACCATGGAGATTGTTTAGAACCAAACAAATGAAAGGATGAGGAAAGCCATATTTAGCCAGCAGTAAAGCAAGATAACACCAGGAGACTCTATCAAAAGCCTTCATCATATCTATCATCAGATGTTCATGAGGCTTTGGGTAAGTCAAGGCACTGCCCATTGTACTTTTTTTATATATTTTTGATTAAATAAAAGAGTAACTAATTTCGCCGGTCTATCTTACTTGATGGAACTTGTGAGACTGTTTAAAAAAAAATAGAAATTTTTATGCTCATGTACTTGTGCCCTAAAAAACAGTCTTAATATTATTTTTTAAAATTTAAAAGTCTTTGAACGAGTGCTTTTGGGGGATGAAACTGACTAACTTAATTAGGAGTCGATTGTTGACTATTGGTGCGATTTAAATGAAAGATGTAAAAATCATTTTAAAGACTTTGGTCTTTACTAATCATTTTAATATATAATACTCAAATTTAATATTCAAGTTACTCAATTAACAAATGAGATTTCATATATTATTTTTGAAATTGAGAGATGATGATTGATATTTGTATTCCTCTATATATATATGGTCTCGGGGCTCATGAGACTTACAAGAAACCAAGTTCATCCAACATTGAAATGGCTACCTCCACCTCAAAATGGATGCTAACCATTACAATTTACTCGTTTCTGCTAGTTTTGCCTTCCTTCTCCACTGATCCAAGTCCATTGCAGGACTTCTGCGTGGCGGATTTGAGCTCATCTACACTTATTAACGGCTTTCCATGCAAAGCTCCAGCCAATGTAACTTCCGATGACTTCTTCCTCACCGCATTCAATCAAGTCCCCACTGAGTTCAACTCATACAACATTAACGTCACTCGGGTGGACGTAACTCAATTTCCAGGCCTCAATACTCTAGGACTCTCAATGAATCGAGTAGTTCTGTTGCCCGGTGGGATTAATCCACCCCATGTCCACCCGCGCGCCTCTGAGCTCTCCCTAGTCATCAACGGAACCATCTTAGTTGGATGGGTGACCACTTCAAACGTGTTCTACTCCAAAGTTCTGATTCAAGGTGACTTGTTTGTGATTCCTCAAGGACTGGTGCACTTCCAGTACAACATCGGAATAGGCAGGGCCCAATTCTTCGCCTCCTTCAATAGTCAAAATCCAGGGCTCCAGGCCATGCCCGCTGCCCTTTTCAATTCCACGCCGGCCATTGGTGATGATGCGCTCGCTACAGCGTTCAAAGTAAACCAGACCACCATCCAGCTCATCAAGTCTGGGTTCGCCCCCACTTAGGTCGTCCTATTTTGTTATTCACTGAGAAGAGCAAGCACTTGTAGTGCAGGCTGTCAACCATAGGCATAGAAGAGGCTAGAAGCCTCTTTTCTATTAAATAAATGGTGTGTTTTAATGCATGGTTTCTTTGTTAACTTTCATGTTGTTGTATGTCTTTTGTTTACTTAATATGATATGTTTTTAATTTACTTTGTAATCTAGTATGGCTGGTCCACGTGTGTGTAAGCTTCCTATTGGATATACTCTTATGTAAACCTACTCGTCACAACTGAAGCAAGTTCCAACTCATTAATCAAAGATTAAACCAAAAAAAACCAAAGAAACAACATATCACATGATACAGAACATCATTAACGTACAGAATTGCCAAAAAACCCAAAATGACAAAGTTACCGCAAGTTTTCTGAAACTGAGCATCACTAACCAGCAATTCCAATTACGAAAATCAACAAAAAAAAGCCGATTAATCGAATTTAAAATCAGAATTAATCAATCACAACAATTTAAAATCACAGCACAACTAAATCCGATTAAGATCCTACCCTTGGGCGCAGCTCTATGTGGAGGCTCTTGATCCTCTAGCTCCGGCGGAAGTCCACGGATAATCGCGAAGACCTCTCGCTATGGATGCTGAGCTTTGCTACTAGATGCGGAGTCCGGTTCGAACATTGCCGCCTGAAATAATCAACTCAGCCATCATAATCAACTCAATTATACCATTAAATCAACTCAATTCTGAGAACATTGAACAGTGCTAAAATTTTAGTGAAATTGGTGAAAGAAGGAGCGGGAAATTACTAAAATTTTTGAAGGTTTTCCTTATTTTTTCTACAAAGACGGAATCATGCCCTCACACGCAGGAGCGCATGCTCTGGATTGACTCAAATTAATTTGTAGTATTATCTTATCAATCCAATGGGGGGAGGTGGGGTTTGAGTCCATCTCGCCCAAAGCTATTCTATGGGGTTTTTTGGGTTATATTGTAGTTCTTTCTAAAATTTTTCACATTAATTTAAAAATACTTTACTTTGTACACTTTTTTTTCTTGGGTACAAAGAAGGAGGCCAAATTATGCGCTACATGACTATTTGCCGAAGATATGATACTCCTCGAATATCATGTTCCAGCCAACTTCTCACCTCCCAACCTCCTTGGGGGATTAATCAGAGGGTGAAACCCCCTAGCTGCCGCTCCTGCCAATGTAGCTAAGCAATTTGCTGCGAAGTTTCTTTCCATGTGGATATGGCTCAGCTTCACCCTCCATCCCCTATCCATCAGCCTCTGTATTCCTCTCACCAGACTGCCATGAAACCCCCCCTGCGTGGTTCTATCTTCCACCAAAGCCACCACACTTGTACTATCAACTTCTGCTTCAACACTTCTCAACCCCAACTCCCAACACTACAACAAAAAAGAGCATATAAATTACATGAAAATGTTATAATAGAAAAAATTTCATCACATTTTATCTATGGCGACACGAACCATTTTGCGTGGTCTAAGTAGGTGTGGTCAAAGGGGTATTTGATAACACGACACCTTTTGATGTGAACATATGTACTTAAAAATGTAGAGTTATAATATATGTGAATATGAAAGTATATGTCATGATAAATCATCTATCACGGCATAGTTCGTTGGCTTCAAAATGTTATATATGTTAACATCTTAATACATACTTTAGTGTTTGGATATATAACCTATTATGACAATTTTAAGTGTTTCTATTAATACCATAATATGACACTATTATGTGTCATTGTATTAGAAATTTAAGACGTAAAATATGTTTAGATAGATAATATATTATGACATTTGTAAGTATGTATAAAAATATTCTATTATAACAAGTTTAGACGTCTTAATAAATCAACTACTGTGACATGATTTATTGTTTATATAGAGTGATGTATTAACATATTAATACATTATAAAGTGTATGGATAGATAATTTATTATTACAACTTTAAATGTATGTAACAGTACCATAATATGACAATTTTATTTGTTAAGATATACTACTTTATAAAGATATTAAGACATAAAAGTATGCGGTGATAAATAATATATAATTACAAAGATAAATGTGTACAATAATAAACTTTTGTACCATATTTATGTGTCAATATTTGATGTTTTTAAACATATTTAAGTGTTACATTAGGAATGTATAGACAACTATCAAATATGTTGATAAATAACTTATTATAACATTTATAAGTATCAATATAAATAACTTATTATGCCTATTTGAATTACTGATATAGGTAGGTTTTTATAACATTCATAACAATTTCTTACGTCTTTATACGCAGCATATTGAAATAATGTACAGTTAGTATATCCTGTACCAGTGGTACATATACCTATTATTATATATAGTAATTTTTTGCTTAACAACTGTACACTTACTAAATATAGTAAGTTTCGCCCACGCGCGCGAGCTGAGTCTACAACGTCTTCGATGAGTCCACAACGTCTCAGAACAACTGTCACAACGTCGAAAAAACAACTGTCGCAACGTCTACATCGAGGCATGTCGACAACGTCTCCGAACACTACCACCACGTAAAAAACAACTAGCACCACGTTCAGAAATGTCTGCATCCATTAGTGTGAATTTAAACTGATTTTTTTCACAAAAACAGCCCACCACCTCACATAACAACTAGAACCACGTCCAGAAACGTCTTCATCCATGCGTGTGAATTTAAGCTGATTTTTTTCACAAAGACAGTCCACCACGTCTCAGAACAATAGCACCACGTCCAAAACAACTAGCACCACGTCTAGAAATGTCTACATCCATACATGTGAATTTAAGCTGATTTTTTTTCACAAAGACAGTCCACCATGTCTCAGAACACTAGCACCACGTCCAGAAACATCTACATCCATGCATGTGAATTTAAGCTGATTTTTTTCACTAAGACAGTCCACCACGTCTCAGAACACTAGCACCACGTCCAGAAATGTCTACATCCATGCATGTAAATTTAAGCTAATTATTTTCACAAAGACAGTCCATCACGTCTCAGAACACTAGCACCACGTCAGAAAACAACTAGCACCACGTCCAGAAACATCTATATCCATGCATGTGAATTTAAACTGATTTTTTTCACAAAGACAATCCACCACGTCTCATAACACTATCACCACGTCAAAAACAACTAGAACCACGTCCAGAAACGTGTACATCCATGCTTGTGAATTTAAGCTGATTTTTTTCACAAAGACAGTCCACCACGTCTCAAAACACTAGTACCACGTCAAAAACAACTAGCACCACGTCCAGAAACATCTATATCCATGCATGTGAATTTATAATATTTTTTTCACAAAGACAATCCACCACATCTCATAACACTATCACCACGTCAAAAACAACTAGAACCACGTCCAGAAACGTCTACATCCATGCATGTGAATTTAAGCTGATTTTTTTCACAAAGACAGTCCACAACTAGCACCACGTAAAAAAAAACTAGCACAACGTCCAGAAATGTCTACATTTAGGCACCTCCACAAAGTCTTCGCTGAGTCAACTACGTCTCAGAATAACTGCCGCAAAATCCAAAAAACAACTATCGCAACGTCTACATCCAAGTATGTCCACAACGTCTCGTAACACTGCTGCAACATCCCCGTTCGTCCGAAAAACAACTGCCGCAACTTCAAAAAATATCTACATCCAGGCATGTGAATTTAAGATGAATTTTTCACATAACACCTTCCACAACGTCTCAGAACAACTAGAACCAAGTCAAAAACAACTTGCACCACATCCAGAAACGTCTACATCCATGCATGTGAGTTTAAACTATTTTTTTCACAAATACAACTAGCACCACGTCTCAGAACAACTAGAACCATGTCAAAAACAACTAGCACCGCGTCCAGTAACGTCTTCATCCATTCGTGTGAATTTAAACTGATTTTTTTCACAAAGACAGTCTACCACGTCTCAGAACAAATAGAACCACGTCAAAAACAACTAGAACCACGTCCAGAAACGTCTACATCCATACGTGTGAATATCAACTGATTTTTTTCACAAATTGGAGAGAATACTTGGAGATATTGTTGTACAAATTGCGTTATGTAAAATTGTTATTCTAAAATTTTATTGTCAAATTTGGCAGCTGGAATCACAACTGGCCACTACCACACCACACCACGTATACATCCAAAAATGTGAATTTTAGCTGAATTTTTCACAGAACATATTCTACCACGTCTTGCTACGTCCAAAACAACTAGCACCACGTCCAGATACGTCCAACTACGTCCCGCCACGTCCTGCAACGTCCAAAAATACAGAGCAGCAACGTCCCACAACGTCCTGTTACGTCCAGCTACGTCCAAAATACAAAGCAGCAACAAATAGAACCACGTCAAAAACAACTAGAATCACGTCCAGAAACGTCTGCATCCATGCGTGTGAATTTGAGTTGATTTTTTTCACAAATTGGAGATGATAGTTGGAGATATTGTTGTACAAATTGCGTTGTGTAAAATTGTTATTCTAAAATTTTATTGTCAAATTTGGCAGCTGGAATCACAACTGATCACTACCACACCACGTATACATCAAAACATGTAAATTTTAGCTGAATTTTTTACAGAACATAGTCTACCACGTCTCGCTATGTCCAAAAAAACTAGCACCACGTCTAGATACGTCCAGCTACGTCCCTCAACGTCTCGCTATGTCCAAAAATACAAAGCATCAACGTCCCACAACGTCCTGTTATGTCCAAAATACAAAGCAGCAATATCCCGTTATGCCCCGCAACGTCCAGCAACGTCTAGTTACCTCGCATAATGCATTCTACCAAGTCTAGCAGCAGAGAAGAATCAGAAGCAACTCATTTCACATGAAAGTGCTAATACCTCACAGAAACCATTTATATATCATATTTCAGAGCAACAGAGCATTATTTGAATAAGAAAACACGAATATAACATCATTAATACATTACCCAACATCAAATCGCGAAAATAAGGTTCCGTAAATCCATCAAATACAGTTCATAATTTATGATGTGGTGATTTTTTTAGAAAAATAAGGTATTTTTGAAGAAGAAGAAGAAGAGATGTTTTAAGCAGAAAAAGAGATTTTTGAACAGGAAGAAGTGCTTTTTTAAGAAAAAGTGATTTTTCCGTTGTATTTGGTGTTGTTCGTCGGAAAATATAATCGTCGATCTACGTTAAATTTGTGTTTGGATGAAAATTTTGATTAAATGTGGTTTCGAATGAAGTACGGCGAAGAAGAATAACTGATTTTTGGAAAAGAAGAAGTGATTTTTGAAAAATAAGAAAACTGAAATTTTGTAGAAGAAGAAGAAGATAAGAGCGTGTATCTCACTCTCTTATAGTGAGAGTGGTGATGTATTATTAGGTACATGTACCACTAGGTACAAGATATAATTTGCGAATAATGTATAATAAACGAAAATTATAATTTATTTAAAATACCAAAATACATCAAGAAATTTCTCTGTCATTGCATTAGACATCTCCAACACAGTGCATATAACAATCTTGATCAAATACAAGATACAAGAACTCGTTAGCCTTTTCCTTGAATTATTTTGGCAAGCAACTCCGTTTCCAGTTTACTATACTTCCTGACCAGATATAAAATCACTTTTGATCAGCTGACTACTCCCTGTATGCCCTGCACATTTATATAGTCACGAGGAATAAGCCTATGATGGTCATTAGTCAAGACAAATAAAATGTCCACATCGAACATAACATTCTCATTTATGCCCACTTTTTGTTCAATTTCATCTTTGGTGAGTCAACACTATGATGCATAAGTTGAGGTGCAAATATGAGTTGCATGTATAAATGATAAAAAATAATAATCCTTTTATCATACATCATCGAATACTTCCTAAATGGGTTGTGTTCCTCCACCAAACACTCACTCCAGAAAAATATCAAAGAAGCTAAAAGTACAAGTGCAAGTTGAATGTATTCAAACTAGGCTGAAATGGAGCAGTCAAGCAAACAACATTTTTTTCCCTTCAAACTTTTGAGATGGTCAGAATGAATAACTCAATGAAATCAGGAGAAGTTGATGACTAAATCAGTTCTGGTTTGGATATAAAATGTTACACAAACAGTTGACCAGCAACACCTGCAAACCAAAGCATTAAAAATACCAGTTACAAAGATTCTCAGATAATCAATATTACCACGGGAACTATTAGCAGAATCAATGTAGGAAGCATCCACAAACTATCCACCCATCAAATTGTATATGGCAGGGAATGCAAGTACCTTGGCGGATAGGGTGAATACAAAGTTCCACTACAAAGCGGCAAAACTGCAAGTCGTGTGCAGTTAGATGGACCTTGCACTCGGAGTTGAAGTTTATATCTCATAGAATTACCAGTTAATCCAGATACTGTTGTCATTTAGATGACTTGATGGCTCTCAATCAAACAGCTGCACAGTATTTCATTTCCAATAAATAAATTAAACATTTAGGAAAACAACACATTTTTAAGCTCTACACTATCGAAAGTTCAATTCAAAGCAAAGAATGTATCTTTCACTAGAATGCCAACCTATTATGGTAAACATGTTGTATCTATGGCTAATGATCATGTTATGGACAACAGAAAGCGCTAGTTCTTTTTCTACAACTAAATTCCTCATAGACTGATGGTGGAATTTTCTTTAAGATATATGCAATACCTTGGTTAAAATCTGTACTCAGGCATTTTGCATTCTGAGGTGGTGTTGGTGCATTGAGTCTAATAGTTCTGAATGCAAGTATATGTGAATATTTAAGTATGGGTTGTTTGCAGTTGAAGTTGGAAGGGTGCTTAGCAGTGGTGTTGTACCAGATTTGCTGCCTTTCTAAATTGCCTCTTGGTATGCTGTCTGTTTTTTCTAAATTTTGAATTCACATATAACTTTTCCATCCATGAAGAAATTCTAATTGGTGCCTAGTTGATTTGTTAGTGTTATTGCTGTCTCTGCAAATTTTGTATACGAGTTTGATTGGCGTTTTATCTAAAATTGAAATGTTGCCGTTTCATTAGACGCATTACAACCCTTAAATCAGCTTTACCAGATTTTGCTACTTGCGTAATTGTCCTCAGACATTTTGTTCCCTCTAATTCTGACTTCTATTTGTCATTCCGACTTAATTTCAGAATTGAATGGTAATATTTGATTTTCTGTACAGTTGAAGAGAAATCTTTAATTCATTTACTTTTCATCCCTTATTGTTGCAGGTATAAGATTTCTCGAAGAACTAGTTCTGTGTATCATGTGAGATATTTCTTATTTAACTGACATTCTCGAACTGATTTACAGCGGGTTTCGTCTTTCTAATTGTCTTTGCTGTCATTGTAAATTGTATTTACGATGGATGATTGATGCAATAATTGCTCAAAAGCATCATTTGGGTAGGCGAGCTACATGAAGTCTATGCTATATCAAATTATTTAACCTATTCCGATAAAAAAATCTTAGTGCCTTTCCTTCAAGAATCAGCTTGCTAAATCTCCATTTCAGTGTGGTGCTCTCTTTTTAGAACATAAGAAGTCCAAATAGTATGTCATATTTATAATTAAATGTCTCATTTTGAATTTATTTTTATTTTTTTAGTTGATCTTGATTCTTGATGGTAGAGCATTGCACAAGTTGGAAACAGAGCTGATTGCATGAAACTTGGAGCAATTGAGGTTTTCTTGTATTCAAGCACTGGTATTGAGGTTAGCTATGCTACTGCTTGTTCTAAACAATTGCAAAGTACTATTTATCTAAACAGCTAAGACTACTGCTTGTTTACAATTGCCAAAATTTTCCATGATTTGAGATCTCAAGAAAATTAATGACTACTTTCCCATCTTATCCTCTTTTTTCTTCTTAGTGATTCAAATTTCTCTTTGATTTGGATTTCATATTTCTGGTTAGAGTGCCTCAGTTTTCCTTATTCATGTAGTTTTTATTTTTATGCATTTATCAGGTCTACCACCATGGTTATATTGCCTTTACAACTTCCTCATTCAACTGAAGATCTACCTTCCTGTCCCTGAGTTTGATATTTATTCTTAGAGAATTTTGTGTTAAATGGCCAATGTGGGTTGTTTTCGGCTCATATTTTTAGTTTTGTGGATCTTGGTTGTTCAAAGTTTAGTTGGAAACCCTTTTAAGATTTATCAAGTTGCGACAAGGGGGTTGTAAATTTTTGTTCATGCATTTTGGCCTTTCATGAGGGCATTTGATGTGAAGGAAGAAATTTGTATTGGGTGTTGGATCAATTTGAAAGATTGGAGAGTTGTAATTTTGTCATATTCGATTGCCTTGAATTTTGAAGGGTAGTGTTTAAGTTATTAGGGGGGGAAAGATTGTATTTTGTCAGAGTTCTTCGGGGTTTTGAGCCAGTGCTGTTTGGAATTAAGCTAAATAATACTAACAGAGCTGGAGCAAGATAGATTTGGCTCTTGTTCGGCCTTTAGGGGGGAGACTTTGCAGTTTCCTATTTAGGCACAGGGGACTTCAAATTGCTACGAAAATGGGTTGCATTTGTTCTAAAGGTGCTTCTACATGACTGAAGCGTCCCAAGGAGAAAGAAAACAAAAAGGCTGACATTGAAGATTATTTAAGGTACTTGTTTTAGATTTCTTTATAGTTGTTCAGTGCTAGTTTAGTCTTTTGAAATTATGATAAGCTGATTCTTCTTTCATGAACAACAATGTTTCATTTTCTTTGATCTGGAATTTTTCTTCTTGTTTATATTTTGAACAACGTGTCATTGCCTGATTTATCAAATACAAGTTATATTTTGAATATTAATTAGGACTTGAGGAAAAATTTTTTAAAGAAGGATAAATTTATTCCAGTTTTGTTGCAGTACTAAGTGAACAATGTGTGTATAAAGGGCCGCTTATTAGTATAGCACAAACAATTTTGTTGGCAGGCAAACCTGGGAATTTGATCCCAATGCCGGAAGTTCTGAAGAAAAGAAAGAGCTGAAGTTGGGAATGGTCGTCTCCAATTTTGGATTAACAGATACAAAGTTAAGCCCAGCAGCGACCTCATTTGGCGCATGCAGGTTCATCCATCTCTACTTTCATTAATAATATTCAACTCACTTCCTCTCCATGCATTCTCAACTTCTGTTGGTTCTTGATTTTCTTTCTTTCAATGCAGTTTTTAAGAGAGAAGGAAATCAAGCAGCCAATACCACAAGTGAAGGTGGAAGATGGCCAAGAAATCACTCATGAAATGGCCACTGCTTCATTACGCCGGGCTGCTTTGCAGGCTACTGATGATGGCCATTGGCCTGCTGAAAGAAAACGCTGGCCCTTTATTCTTCCTTCCACCTCTGGTCAGCCCTCTTCTAATTCATTATGCGCTAAAATTCCAATCAGAATTATTTAGCATTTATTTCTGATTAACTTTTTCTCTCTTTCTGAACCCAAAAAAACGCAGGTCATGTGTTTGTATATAAACGCTGTATTCCCAGTAGAGCACAGAGGAGAAGGTCTTCGCTATATTTATGCCATCAGGTACTTCACATACAAGTTACAACAACGACTAAATGTTTGTCTTGTCACGCTGCATGAAGTTAGTTAATCAGATGAATCATATGAATCCAAAGTGCGTGGTTGCTGCGTTCGTGGTGCTGACGCGGCTACCCTCCTTCGTGATGTAAATATAGATATTTTTTCATTTCTCAAATTCAAAGTTTAATCGTTAAAAAAACTATAATCCAAACCGTAAAATTACGTGAAAAAATGCAAATATTCATACGAAGCTAATATACTTAACTACCAACATAATTAATTCCTAGCCAAATCAAATTCCATAAAAAAAATAATTCAAATTTTAATATTCAACAAACTATGGCCATGAATGGCTCGTTGAGTGACGAGTGCTTGTGGATACTCTATTGGATGGAGGTGAAATGTGGGAGTTGACTCTCTCAAAATTGGTGAAAATCATTTGTTGGAGATCATTGATCTTTTTCTTCAAGGTGGACTTCATCTTCTTCATCTTTGCTTTGGCTTTGGCCCTCATATTTTGCCTTCTTTTCTCGTCAATTGCTCTTCATTCCACCATCTCATCTCTCATGCTTCGAAGTTCATCCAAAATGATTTGATTGGATGGATGACCTTGTTAAGTATTGTCCACGTTCACATCGTCCTCGAATATGGAGTCATTTTCTTCATCATCTTTGTCTCATTCTCTTCTAACCCTCTTCCTCCTTGATTGTGATCCGGCAACACTTTTTTCTTCAGGGTTTTGACAAGTGGTATCGGTGAGAGGGCCCAAAAGTGTATCCATAGCATCATTCCTTTTATTCATAACGCCAGCTCTCTCGCACAGTTTCTCTATCACTGTTGGGAATGGAAGTCCATCACTCTTATTTTTCTTCCCGAGAGCATCCATCATTTGATCAAGGATGATGTCTCTTAACTCCAACTCTGCATCCTTATACATTAGCATCAACAATTGCAATCGAAACTTAGTGGGGTTGATATTCATCACTGGTGACAGATTATGGACCAAAAATGTATAAAGGGTCCTGGCCATGCTGTTCAAGTCATGATACTTGATATCCACCCACGAATCTAGTGTCTGAATGTGGCTCCTCAATATCATCCTGATATCATTTGGGGTTGGCTCAAAACTTTTCACTCCATTCGTTCCACAAGGCTTGATACCCAAGTTGAGTTCAAGCAACTCATTTATGGCTTTCCGTGTAACCTTCACTTTGTGGTTTCTCACCGTGATCATGTTCTCATCATCTTTGAATGCCAATGCCGCATAGAACTCACGCACCAAAGTTTTGTTAGCTTTCTTTTCCGTAGGTAGCAAATTAGTCCAACCCATTCTTACCACATAGTCCCAATATTTGCTATTTTGTTCCACACCTCTTTGGTTGCGCAGTGGTCGCTCTTTCATGATCTCAAGAGCTTCCTTGGGGTTGGCTCATTTTTCGGTTTCTTCCTTCCTCAAGTGAGCCCTCTTTCTAGGTGGTTTCTTCTTAGTCCCACTTGAAGATGCTGTGTTTGAATTCGAGGCAAGTTTCATTCGCACCATTGTGATCTAAAAAAATAACAAATTAGTGGTATGGTACCGTCATATCCAAGGCTACCCTTTCCAATGTGATTAAACATCTCGTGTACATTGAATAAGCATGCCCACAAAAATTATAAAAAACATAGTTAATTCCACATTCAAACATTTTATCAAACACCTTATAAGCATTCTTCAAATGTAGGTTCAAAATGAAAGATTCAAATCATCCATGTCTCACATTATGATAGAATATCCTAACCAATTATAATTTAATCACAAACAACAAGCCTAGATGTTACTACACCATTCAAGAATCATTTCAAAACATAACCCTAGTTCTCGGAAATATTTGGAGAAAAAGAGTGTAAGAAATCAAACCTTCAATTTGATGAATGTTTGATGTTGTAAATGTGTTTGGAAAGTTTTGGGATTGGAGTGTGTGTGGAATAGAAATCCCAAAATTGTGTGACCAAGTTGGGAACAGTGGAAAAAATTGTCACCGTTGCTTTCTCCTCTTCGCGTCCGCACGTTTGCCATTTTAAAAATGGGCTGCGGTTGTGGGTTTAAATGGGGGGCTCTTTGCAAAGCATCCTGCGCGCTCCGGGGCGAGATGAACGTGCAAAGCGGGCAGTACGCACTGCCTGCTGCGCGGGTCTTTCGGGCCCTGGGGCGCTACGGATGCGCGCGGCAGGCAGTATTCACTGCCTGCATCAAGTGTCCTTAGCACGCAGGACGCTTTAAGAACCGCCCTTCATGCCAACCTAATTTCGGATTTACAAAATCCAAAACTGGTTAAAATTTGGATTTCGTATATCCGAATTTAACCAGTTTCGGATTTTGTAAATCAGAAACTGGGCAGGAGGTATAAAAGGAGCATGACTCATTTTCTACCCCTTTTTCTTATTCCTTTTACCTAAATTAATAACAGCCCAACATAAACCCTAAACCCCCAATTTTTTATTCAGCCCAACCAAAACTCATTTTCTAAATTCTAATCCGATCAAAATCTTCCCTACAACGTAAGGAACAAAACCAACCAAGCCAATCTTCATTTTTTTTCTCAATTTTTTTCGCACCAATATTTTTAGACACATCACATTTTCTGCAATTTCGGCCAAACTAACCGATTTTTAGTTGAATTTTAAACATAAAAATGTTCCCCGTGTGTTGGAACAAAACCCATTAAGTTTTTTATCATTTAATTGAAAACGCAGCCGGACCGCCACCGGAACGCCGTCGGAAACTCGCCGGATATTCCACATACTTATTTCATTTTTTGCAAATAATTATTTTTTTCCCATAATTCTTTTTTAGTGCATATTAGTTAATGAAGTTAGTGCATATTAAATAGGTGTTAGTATTACTTATATTTGTATGTTTCATATAGTTTTACGTATTTGGTAGATTGAATTTTAATGGTGCATTGCATATGTAGTTATTTAATTTACTTGTGGCTTTAATTTGATGGATTGATGATTTTATTAGTATTTCGTTACTATGGGTATTTGGAAAGGTTCATTTTACTGTCGTTATGCTGCTGAAATTTATTGTGAAATTTGTATTTTAAATTTTGTTGTGTGTTGTTTTAGGTATAATGACTTTTTCGAGCCAAAACAGTCAACGCCGCAAGTATCTCAATCCAGGTCCTATCAAACTTGAGCTACTTTATCTACAGGGTAGACATAGATTTTTGCAAGTTTACAATGATGCCCCAGGGTTTCGATCCAAGACCCTCAAGTGTAGATGTTGTGATGGTAATATGTGGGACTATTTGCCACAAGAACTGGCCTAAGTGCAGGATGAGCTGCACAAGTTTTGATTTAGAGATGTCACACGTATGGGGTCGATTCAACTCGACCATGCCCTTGTAACGGCATTGGTTGAGAGATGGCGACCAGAGACTCACACGTTCCACTTTCAATTCGGTGAGGCCACTGTCACCTTGCAGAATGTTCAAGTACTTTTTGGTCTCCGTACAAACGGTCCAGCATTACGGGTACCTTTCCTCAAGGACGACGCAAGAATGGATAGGCGAATGTGGCCGCTTGTTGGGTTTTTTCCCGTGACCACATCATTTGAGGAGCAACTCATTACATCTCAACCATCTATTATGTTAGATTCAGGATGCAGTCCCGTCAAGGGTTGATAGGGAGCGTTATGTTCGGCGGGTTAGGTGCTACATTCTATACCTCCTATATGGGATGATCTTCACAAGAACAAGGCAAACAACTTCGTCCCTCTACACTGGTTTGTAAATATATAGTTCCAAGAGAGGCGTAGTGCACTTAGTTGGGGTTCAGCGGCCCTTGCCTGTTTATTCCGAGGCCTATGCAAGGCTTGCGTGCACAATGCCAATGACATAACCGGTTTCCTGCTCCTTCTATAGGTAAACAGATTTACTAGTATTTTGAAAATGAATATGTTCAATGTTAATTTTTATTTTTCTTGTTTTTAATTATTGTTTTTACCTTATATGGGTTCATATTATAATTTTATCCTTTTAAATGCAAATTTCATTTGTTTATACAGGTATAGGCTTGGGAGCGTAGTCCTCGCATCAGCCCGCGTAGAGTGGCAGATACTGACAGACCCGACGTGGTCACCCGTTGGCACAACGGTGGGATGTCCGTTTCACTTATGATGATGTCACTTCTCATGTCCTGCCGGCGTACCGAGATAAGTTGAACAGTCTTAGTGATGATGACTTGAGTTCAGTCTTTATTAACTTAAGTCATTTTATTATAATACTATAGATTTAGATTTACCAATCCTTTTATAAGTTTGATGTTATTGAATTTGTTTTTTTTTTTAGTTTAAACGGCTGCCTTACGCTGAGGATGGTATCCTCGAGTATCTCCCTAATTTCTACCGAGATGACCCCGATTGTTGGATGTCCCGAACTTTTCTGACATTTTGGGAGTGCCACGAGCCTCAGGAGGCCGATAGAGTTCTTTGCCAATTTAGGTTCCGCCAGTCACGTCCTGGGAATCCTCAAATTTATCTATTGATTGAGGAGAATTATAATCAAATGCATGCGAAGGGAAGACAAGGCAAGAGATATATCGTAATTTTGTAAATGTTTAACTAAATTCAGATTTTTTAATTTTGAATTTCTTAAATTCAGATTTAATAAATCCGAATTTACAAAATTCGGAATTACAAAATCCGAATTTCAGTATAATTCACCTAAGTTTTTGGATTTTGTAAATCTGAATTCTTTTTTAAATATTATTCAATTTAAATAATTTTTTTTAAATCTCAATTTTTTTTAATTTCGGATTTTATAAATTCGAGTTTCATCAATTTTTTTAATTAACCTAATTATGTCCTAATTAATTATTCATTATACATGTTTTTGGAATTTGAAAATTCGAATTCCCTTAATTTTGGATTTTCAAAATCCAAAAACTTTCTTTCCATCCACAAATCTAAATTTCCTATTTTTCTGTCCACATTTTCTGTTCGGGAATTTTTTCGGTAAAAAATTCATATATTCCTTAACCTATTGGAATTGTGTATTTGCATTAATTTTTTGACATTCTGAATGTTGCTGAACGGTATTAAATGAATGAGCATTTTGTATGTGCATCCCCTTGGAATTTTCAAGATCGGTTTGATGACTCTAGTAGTTTTCGTTTTGTATTTTTCCTTTTGCTTTTAAGGGGTTATCTTGGCTGAAAATATATTCTGCCTTTAGGATGATTGGAATTAGTAAAATTGTTTTATATTTCATGAGCTGCCGTATACGAAAGTTAGAGATAAAAAGAAAAATTACAAAAGAAGTTAGATAAATGTTTCATGATTATACTCTTTAATGATAATACATAAGTGGCTTAGTTTGACTTGGAAAGAATAAGTTGGAACCCCTAGAAACAAGTAGCACTTGAACTGGCTATTGCTAGTCTGATTTTAGATGATTAATTGAACATGAGAACTCTAGATATGGGTTTCTATTGTTTGCAAATGGAGGATGAACAGAAAACAAAGCCAAAAGCAGGACAAACAAAAGAGCAAGACAACCATCATCCTCAGTGACTTTAGATACGGAGGAAGAACCACAGTGGAATCAAGAAGAAATATCAGCTTTACCGGTTTAGGCCGACAACTCCAAATACTCCATATTCATAGGCTCGCATATAGTACAGTTAATTAAATTTGTTGTTTGACATTTGATTATTTCCATTCAGTCTCCCAAAATGATCCTCAAAATTTTTTACAGGACTACTATTAATCGTAGTTTAGAAGATAACTGATCTATCTTGTTTACACTAGAGAAACTATAGATTTTTATATTCTTATATTTTGTTCAAATAAGTTGGCAAACAATAGCTCCGTCCATCGAAAAAAAATATAAAAAAAAAGAGTTCAAATTGGTGTAATACCTTGGATAGTAAAATTACACTTAATAATGTCTCTATATGTTAATTTCATTTCATTACAATTGTAATAAGGGTGTAGCGATATGTCAATTTTCTAGTGGATATATTAATAAATAAAATAATACTTAATTGCGTCTCTATACTTATAAAATCTTCATTTAACTTCTTAGTGTTTTGATTGAAATTTTATTATTACTTATTTCTAGTGTCATGATAGAATTTGATGACACATTAAAATAGTTATAACAACATTACTATTGTAGTGTTTTACTAATATAAATAAGTTAATATTTGATGTGATAATATATATTAATAGATACATGTATATTTTAGTGTTATGATAGGGATGTGGAGAAAGCCATTTTTTCTAGTAGGGCAACATAACTCTAACCCATGATCGAGCCCCCACAATTCCGCCCCCATGATACTACAAGCCCCAATATTCCTCATAAAAAAATCACCTACGCACACCCCATAGGCATCCCGGATCAACCCCCCCTCCCGGCACAGAAGAGAGGCCAGAAACTGCATTATGCGCTCCATCCGTGTTCAACTTGACCCACTCCGCCGGAGGAGGAAGCCACTTAATCCACCTTGCCACCTTCTCCGCCTTCCTGGCCCCCGTCTTCCTCTCCCTTATTCGGACCTCATGATAAACCTCCACCCTTCTCCTCCTATCTGTTACAAGTCAGTCAGCAGCCCAAACCTCCCCCCTGAAAATCTGAGCATTTCTCGTCGTCCACACCCTCCACAGAATGGTGCCAAAAAGCAACGGCCACCCTTTCCCAAAAACTGAGCTCGGCCTGAGATGTTCATTTTCAGCCACGCACGAAAATTCATCTGAAAGAAACAGCCCCAAGCAGCACTAGGTACAAGGCTACGCCACACTTCCCTTGGACAGACACAATCTCTCAAAGCATGTGCCACAGACTCCTATCCCTGGCCACACAAGTCGCAAAGTGAGACCGTTGCCAAATGGTGTCTTTGTCTTTAAGAATTAGTCAAGAGCCTCTCTTTTGCTGCCAGCTACAGAAACTGCCGCAGTCATTGGGGGTCTTCCCAAATCCAAACTTTCCTCCAAAATCTGCTATCATGTACCTTCAAATCAACACTCAAAGAATCATAAGTAGTTTTGGTTATGAACTGGCCTAAAACAGACCATCTTAAGCATAAGACATCATCTATTTCAACTGGCGAGGGAGGGAATATCGCCTCTCACTCTCAAGGCCTACATGGGAAGGAGATCCTGAAACAAGAGCAAATTCTATCGCCCCTCTGGGTCCACAAAAATCCGCAGCATACATCCCAAACTGCTCTATTGGGATAAGGCACAAGGCATGATGAAATAGCGGCTCAGGAAATGACAGCCACCTATCTTCCCAAAATAGGACTTTTTCTCCTATTACCCAAGGATCATGTGACACCCACCAACATTTTCAGCCACACTCTCTCAATAGCCTTAAGAGTTGCAGATCCTCTATAAATATTCTCGTCCCTCAAATTCTCCATCACTGAGAGACCATACTTTTCCCGGATGACACGCACCCACAAAACATTAGACTTGGTTAAGAGATCCCAAGCTAACTTCATTACAAATGCTTTATTCATCCTCCTCTGATCTTTATATCCCAAGCCTCCGCTTTGTTTTGGAAAACACAAGTCTTCCCACTTAACCAGGCTAAGTTTTGACACCTGACAATTACCACCCCAAACAAACCTGCGACACTTCTTTTCAAGTCCCTCACAAACAAAGCTGGGGAACCATGCAGATTGCATAGCATAGGACAACAGTGCACTCACAGCAAATTGGACCAAAGGAACTCTCTCCCAGCCATCGAAAGCGCTGAGGCCTTCCAGCCAGTTAGCCTGGCCTCTGCCTTATCCAAAATAAAGGCATACAGTCCTTTCGTCACCCTCCCATGCACGATAGGCATCCCTAAATATTTTCCTAGATCCTGTACTTTCTGAAATCCCATCACTTCAGCCAAATGTTGCCTTTCTACCTAGGGAACATTACTAGAGAAAAAACATTTTGTCTTAGCACTGTTCACCTTCAAACCACAGTCAGAATAGAAGACATCCAAAACCCCTCTCACTACCCCCCTTTCTCTTCATTGCCCTCAGCAAAAACCAGAAGATCATCTGCAAACATCAAGTGGGGCACCATCACAATGCCGCCCCTAGGCTTATCGGTCTCCATCTCCCCTCCTGACACTCATAGAAATCAACTGAGCAATGCGTTCCATACACAATACAAAGAAATAAGGTGACATCGGGTCCCCCTGGTGCACCCCCCTCGAGGCCTTAAAGCAGTCCCCCGCCACGCCATTCCATAAGAGCTGCATAGAGGCAGACTTCACACACAACATAATGCTTTTCACAATATTAGCTTGAAATCCTGCCAAAACCAAAGTCTCCCTCAAGAAATCCTAGCACAGATAATCATAAGCTTCACTTTAAAATGTTTCCCACCATTGTTGAGACGCATGGAATGGATAAGTTCCTGGGCAATTACAATGTTGTTAGTGATTTGACGCCCCAAAAGAAAACTCACTTGAGTCGGATAAATAAGAAGAAGCAAGACCGGCTTCAAGTGATTTACCAAGACCCTTGTTGCCACCTTATACACCAAGTTCAAAGACTAGTGGGCCGGAAGTCCTGGAGACGAACCGGATTGTCCACTTTAGGAATGAGCACAATTAGTGTAGCATTCATCAAAGCTGGCATCATCTCCTCTAAGATACCCTGCACAGCTCGAACGACAGACTCTTTCACCTCAGCCCACTGACTATGGTAAAACAATGCATTCAAACCGTCTTGCCCAGGAGTCTTCAAAAGACGCATGCCAGAAAGATCTTCCCGCACCTCACTTTACATAACCCCACACCTCATCCTTTCTCCCTCTCTCTCCGGAATTGACAGAAATAAACAAGGAAAACATTGTCTCCCAGTAGGGCGTGTTGTCCTGGAATATAACTTTTTATAAAATTCCATTGCCAACTATCTCATCCTTAATGAGCAAGAAAAAAACTCACTATCGTCTAATTGAAGCAGTCGGATCTTATTTCTTTGCCTTTGCACATGCACCTGTCTGTGCTAAAAGGTTGTATTTCTGTCACCAAACAAAGGCCAATCCCTCTGGGACTTCTGGATCATGAGGAGTTCTTCCTAAGCTAAGGTGTCCTTCAATTCCTTTTTGAAATCCCATTCCAGAGTGCGAAGCCTGTTAGAGGTGTATTTTTGAAATTACTGTTGGACTCCCTCAATCTAGCCAACAACCGTTTCTTCCTTTGGAAAATATTACCAAACACTGAGAAATTCCACTCCCCCGCATTCTCCCTAAAGCTTGCCAACTTGGCCTCCAGCCCCCTCCCCCCCCCCCCCCCCCCGTCTTGTCTCCCAAGCTTCAAGGACCACTCTAGGAAAATCTTCATGCAGTAGCCAAGAAGCCAGAAAATGAAAAGGCTTTTGACCCCTGGACCTTTCCTGTCCCTGTTTAACATAATGTAACAAGAGTGACACATGGTGAGATTGGAACTTTGGAAGATGATGCACATGACCATCATAATAATAATTCAACCAATCCTCGTTGTATAAGAAACAGTCTAACTTCTCCTCCACTTTCCCTTTATTCTTACATATTGACCAGGTAAATAACATCCCATCAGTGCGGACTTCTAGAAGTTTATTGTCAAAAACTGAATCAAAAAATCCTTGGCATACACAGTCTCTCCTGCCTGACCCACCCCTCTTCTCGTGGAGCCTCAACAAGCTGTTAAAGTCCCCACCAATAACCTATGCCCCTCTAAAACCACTCGCAATTCTGCCAAGATTTTCCCAAAAGGAACTTCGTTCCACTTGTCTTGGGCTAGCATAAACAAATGTCACAAACACCTTATCCTACCTATCCTCTACCAACATGTGAAGAAATTGCCTATGACACTGCAAAACAATCACCTTAACCTTGTTTTTCCATAAAAACCAAATTCCTCCCAAGAAACCGGTCGCCTCAATACGGAACGACCTATCAAAATTACTTTTTCCACAAAACTGTCTGCCTTCACCCCACTAATCCTTGGTTCAAATATACCCATAATATTTGGCCGATACTGGTTGTTTAATTCAGAGAAAACCCGCCTGAATTCCGGTGACCCACTCCCTGCACATTCCAATTCATTATCTTCATATAAACCAACAAAATAAAGGCGAAACCACACCTGGGCAGACGCTATAGTGTTTCTGGAACTTGAGTCCCCATCCCCCCATCGTCCTCCTCCATTCGATGAGAGTGGGCGGCGGTAGCAGACAAATACTGGTTCAGGGAAGAGTCCACAGCGCCCCCAGCCTCCTCCATTATCATATCTGCTCCAGGTTCATGAAGAGTTGGCTGGCGACTCAAAGAAGAAGCCGCAGCTGGAGGCTCCACCACACGTACAACCTCATGAAGCTCTCGGTTGAAAGAAAATGTCACCCTTATTACCTCAAACTCCATATCCACCTCCCTTTGGCCATCATTACCAACCACCTCCTTCCCATTCTCCTTTATGCTCCAGCATCAAGCACCACTGGCAACATCTATTAGTTTTGAATACTCAAAGTTCTACTTGTATGAAAAACTATTTCCCTGATATATCGATTGGATTTATTTTTGTTAATCATTTGTGTTTATGCATGTTGTCCCTTTATGTCATATGACTAGATGATGGGGTGTTTAGAGTGACACAGTAGATCTCATAATTGGTTAAAGTTATGACATATAAATTAGGCTCGTGACAGGGATAGTTTGGACATACTATCAGTTTTAAGTCATGGTATGATTCTGGAATCGGTTTGTCTAAACTGATTGAATCATACAGATATGCCCGGGGCATATTGAGCATTACGGATTAGGATTGAATTAACTTGTTTATGAGTGTCAAACCAACAAATATAAAAGACCTACTCTAAAGGGTTTTAGTTGCACATCAGTGAGTAGGATCGGCTCTTCAGGGACTATGTATTAGAACTAACCTCTTTTCTAATATCTAGTCTAGAATGGGAGGTTTTGGGAATTGATTAACTAATTAAACTAACCGATATAAATAAAAATAGAGAAAATAATAAAATTCCTAACGTTGTACTTTAGATAAGAATCCCCCATAAACTCTTTAATCTCATAGTGTTTTACAAATCAACAATTAATAAAAATTGGATGCAAATATGCAAATTAAATCAAGCAACTTTTTATACTGTCCAGCCGTCCCAAATGATCGAAAGAATTTGACGTGGGCATGTCGCGGGCAACTTTCAGTTATGTCCAGCCATCCCAATTAATCGAATTAATTCGACATGGGCATGTCGCGGGGGAAATTCTCTACTGTCTAGCTTCTATCGTCCCACGAAATAATCCACGGCATGGGCATGTCGCGGGAAAACTTCACTTCTGGAATTCCTTTACAGCACATCTCAAAACCTCTTCAAAACCTGCAAAACGCCCCATAAACAGTGTGAAGACACTAACACTCAATAGATAATGACCCAACACACAAAAAAACTACAAAGAAAATACACTAAAACTTTGTCTAAAGGGTTAAGAAAAACCATGAAAATCTACGAGTCAGAAACTCAAAGATTAATAGGAAAAAAACTTAGCCCCGTAAATAAGTTTAACACAATAAAACAGAAACAACTTAAAATAAAGTAATAATCCAAAAGTAAGGGTTGCCTCCTTGAAGCACTTTTTTTACGTCTATAGCTCGACGTGAGACGGCTTGCTTTAAGGCAGATGATATACGGAGTTTTGACAATCGTCATGACACTTTCCTTGTGTTTAAGGTGCATTTACCTTTCCTAGATCAGATATGGGACTCTTAGTTATAGGCTTCTGACTATTCAAGATTCCGAACATCGTGTCTTCTAAAAGGGTTAGTATTTCTTTGTATCTCTTTCCCTCTATCTTAGCCTTTTTCTCTCTTTAACTGTCTCTTCCTCTTCCTACTATGGATGCACATCTTCATGGTTCCTATTCTGGCAATTTGAGGCGTCATGTCTTCTTCTGGAATGAGGTTGTGAACCTCAAATGCCATAGCATGGTGTCACAATAACATTTGTTCTATGACTTCATACTCATCCTTACTAGTATCATTAGGATATGTATACATCATTTCAGGAGAGTCATTGATTTGCTCATTCCCACTAATTTCTCTGTCATGTGTTCTCCCCAATAGCATGAATTTTTGGAAGGATCCCACCATTGTTGATGTCAGTATTTGCAGAGAGTATCTGAACACTTTCCTTCTCAAGTAGATGAAGACAAACATCCTTGACCGCAGAGTTCAATTGTTTTATTTGTGATTCCACTTTCAACAATTGTTCTTCTTGGACATACTCCCTTTGAATTATCTTGTCTTGAACCTTTAGATGCTTGTTCCATTTGCACTTTCCTTTTCAAAGTATTTGAGTACCTCTTTTTCAAAACTTAACTTTTTGCCCTTATCTTTGGGTGGTTGATCGGTTGGCTCTTTCTCTTGCACGTAAAATGCCTCTTGATATTGTGGTTGTGACAATTTTTGCAGCACTAGGTCCATTGTTTCCTGCATTTTGGTAAGTCGAGTCTCTACTTTGAAAACTCTACTTTTGCATTTACAAGACCTTTCATATTGCTCAATATGCATATTTGGTTTTTGTCTATCACTTTTTTGTCTAACAAACTCATCCACTTGTTTTGCACAGTTGCTCAATTTGCATATTTGACTTACTAGATCTTGTTCATACGATGTATCTCCCGGATGAGCTTGACGAGTGGGCATATTTTGGTACTCTCCCTCATAGTCATGTTGGTAGCTTGCACCGAATCCATTGTGACCTTGCCATGAATAATTTTGCTCATCCATCATTGTTCTTGCAAGCTTCCCTAACAGAAAATATGGAAAAGAATGTAATAAAGAAAAAATAAAATAAATAAATAAATAAAAGAAAATATAGAAATTAGAATAATAAAATCAAGGTTTTTCCAATATCTCTAGTCCCCGGCAATGGCGCCAAAATTTGATAGGTGTCAAACCAACAAATATAAAAGACCCACTCTAAAGGGTTTTAGTAGCACAGCAGTGAGTAGGATTGTCTCCTCAAGGACTATGTATTAGAACTAACCTATTTTCTACTATCTAGTCTAGAATGAGTGTTTTTGGGAATTGATTAACTAATTTAACGAACCAATATAAATAAAATAAAGAAAATAATAAAATTCCTAACGTAGTACTTTAGATAAGAATCCTCCATAAACTCTTTAATCTCATAGTGCTTTACAAATCAACAGCTAAGAATAATTGGATGCAAATATGCAAATTAAATCAATATGTCATCATCTCACCAATTAGTAGGCTAAATTCAAAGAAATGAATTCACCGACCTTATTAGTCAATTCAGCCTATTTATTATTGCAAACCATTGTCTTATTAGTGTTCTAGGCCTTAAAAGATTTCACCTTTTTAACCTCTTCAACTCTAATTAGCAAATTCGTAAGCCCTTACGGATTATCCTAATTGAAATTATATTATATCAAATTTAAAAGCTCTAGGCAAATTATTTGACCGTAATATAAATCAAACAGCATAGACCACAATAAATATCCAAAAATAATTAATACATAATCATATTATGAAATGAAATAATATATGGGTTCATCAAATCCAAACACTATCAAAACCTAATTAAAATACATAATAAAAACTAAAAGAAAGGAAAAAGAAACTTAGCCATAATCCTAAGCCAATAAGTGCATGAAAGATTATCTGCTCGGGCCTTGTCAAAAATTTACTTTCGTGCTATGCATTATAGAATCGAAATTCTTGACCAGTCCTAGACTCTAGCACAATCGCTATTTCGATTCTTGCTTGAAATAACATTGTGCAGGATCTTAGCATGCAGTTGTTCGATTTAGCATGCAACAATTAATTCCTAATTAAAGCGGAAGTTTAAGAATTACCTGTTGAAGCGTGTACTTAGGTGATTCTCTTGTATGACTCAAAACTCTGATCGTATATTGTGTGGGCAACAAACTAACGAACAATTGATCAGCAATCACCATAAAACGATCTCGCCGAAAAAATCCAGCAGCTCTCCATCTCCAAAATTTAGCACCGCCACCCGCTGCTGGTTCAACCTGGCCGTCGCAGCCCGGAGTTAGTACCGCCCAGCCGCCACCTAAGAGAATTGACTTCGAGGGAGAAACTTGTTTTCTCTCTCTAAATTCTCTCTCTAGTTTTCTTGTCTTGAAAACTTATTAATTGTGTATTGTGAATTGCTAAATTCTGGTCTATTTATAGAGTTAGAAGAGATACCCCAAATTGGTTTAAGATTGGCCTTCCTAATGGTTTAGGTAATTAATTAGTTTACAAATCAAATTAGGTAATAAATCTAATTAGATTTCCAAATCCAATTAGATTTTCTAATATCTATGATTTCCTAATTTTAATTGAACTTTAAGATTTAATTAATTAATTAATTAATTAATTCCACTTTGTTAATTATTTAATTAACCCTTAGGAATAATTAATTACATAATTAATTCTACTTTATCAATTAACTCACTACATAATTAATCGTACCACTAACAGATTAATTATGGCACTACCATCCTACACCAGAATTGCTTTCGGAACAACTAAATTAATTATTCTTTAATCACTCCACATCAAAGATACAGTGCTCGTTAATTTAATAATTTACTAATAAATTAATTAATTAACTTCTTATAATCCGAGATTAGTATCACTCGACCTTTTTACTATACCGGGCATAAGTTCATCAGGGGAGTTTAGTATAATAAACATAACGAGCTCATCTCAGGAGCACCATCACCCCGGATGCACCGGTACATGATTTCCTTTCGACAAGCAACAGCACACCAAGCAACTAAACACTCGCACCCAACCTACCGAGACTATTGGTCACAAATGACCTCACTTTTTGGCAGATCGAAGTACACTATGTCTAATCCTCATATCTGCTCAAGTCTAGGGATTTAGACATAGAATACTAGGATTCAATAGTCTATTAAATCAGTACAAAACAATCCAGTAATTCAAAGTCAATTTTGAACTAATCAAGCCAAAACCATTTCATTGAGAAACACCAAAAGACCGGAACATTTCAAGAGACACCCGCTTTTCAGGCGAAGCCTTGCAACCCAAAAACAGCCATCCCCAGTTTGGTCAAAACAATTTCTTTTTGTCGTGACTTTCAAAAACAGAAAAGGGAAAAAATTCTTTTGATTACAAATCCAAGACCGGCCAAAAATATTGGCCGTCAACCACAAAGGGGGAAAAAATAAACTTTCCCGAGACCAATTTCCAAAATCAGTAAGAAAGAAAAAATTCTCCAACAGACGATCAATGGAAAATTATTTTTTCAAAACAACCAATTTGTTTGTAATCAATTAATGTTAATTTAAACACTAAAATAGAGTCTAGCTCTGATACCACTGCTGGGATTGGAGGCATGATTTTCAAAAATTTACGCAGCGGATTCATGCCAATTCCAATTTTAGTGTTTAATTAATCCTACGTTTAAAGCTTCTAAAGCTTACCCTCGTAGCTTAATCGGTTACCACATCTGGATCCTTGTTTGATGTTGGTCAAAACCTGCTGCTCCGCTTACGTTTGTCACCACCAAAATGCTTCCTTGAAGGACTCTCTACTTTCAAGCACTAAAGTTCTTTGCAGATCTGGTGCTAGCCGTTTTTGCCTAAGGAGAGAGTTTGGGATTTTGTGTATATTTTTGCTTATTCTGATTTCTGATTGAAAATCATCATCCTACTACAATAATATCCCTAGGATATTGATAGAGTTGAAATTTCCAAAATCAGTATTGTAATCAATCAATTATTACTTAACTGATTTAATCATATTCCAAATCAGTATTATTACCAAATATTATTTTACTGATTTCAAATCAGTATTAAATAATACCTTAATGATTTGGGTTATACACCAAGCCCATGGATCAACACATGACCCATGGATCAGGCTGATGGATCAACAACCTTAATTGAAATTAGGTCCCTTGATTTATCATCCCATCCCAATTGTTCTCGGGTAATTAATTAACTCTTAATTAATACCACAGAACTTTTCAATAATATTTAATTAAACCATTTAATTAAATCTTATTTATTTAAGTATAACTATTATACTTATTGTAGGCAAGAATACTTATTTTGCATCATCGAACTTTCTTATGTGCGATCCTGTAGGCCCATTGTAAATTGGCAATGGATAACTCAATCTCATTGATTAATCCATAAGTCATTAGTGGTCTCTAGCAAGTAATAATGACTACCCAATTCAGAATGGAGGGTCAAATGGTGATTCAACACAACCTTTCCGAGCAAACTGCGTACGATCATCTACATTGATATCCCGTTTAGCATAAGGCATGGAACCATCATCCATATATAGCTAAATGTTTACTTGATCTCTTAGTGACACTGAATTCATCAAGCAAATGATAACGCTTAGCATTCCTTGGGCATGGCCATTCACTTCTCAGTTCACTATCAATTAGCCAAGATATCATCTCTCACTTAAGAGAGACTTGTAGTTCCATCACTTCACCTACATACCTTAGCGTGTCTCATAGTGTACCCAATCATACCCATACTTGGCAACCTGTTACGGCCCCGTTAGGCGAATGTCAAAGCACACCACAATTCACCTAAGACCATGTAGTGATTTCTGGTCTAATGATCTTCGTACGAGTACTACTCAAAAGAATAACTCATGATCTACAAGTCCATGGAGTGTTTCTTTTGGCGAATCGATTTCATGAAATTAAATATGCACAAGAATATTACTATCATGAAATTAACTCATCGGATTATAACATCAATCAGAACGACAAATATCTAAATACCCATTAAAAAGGGCACATACACCAACAATAAGTTTGCCATCTTTTCTAATAACAACAGAATCACCAGAAAAAATAAACTTATAACCATTCTTTAAGAGTTTAGAAACTGAAACAAGGTTCTTTCTAAAACTCGGTACATAAAGACAATAAACTAAATATAATCTATAATTCTCAAAATTAAGAGTAATTACTCCCACTGCTTCTACTGACACTCTTGTAGTTTCGCCCAAGTAGATGTCCAGCTCGCCTTCTCTAAGCTTCCGGGTTACTTAGAACCCCTGCAAAGAATTACAAACATGGTCAGTGGCTCCTGAATCCACACACCAAGTATCTGTGGAAATCACCGCTAAACATGTCTCAGTAATTAAGGCAGAAACTATCGTACCTTTAAGCTTTGGACAATCCAATTTCCAGTGTCCCGCCTTCCCACATTTGAAGCACTTGACTTTGGGCTTGCCTTTTCTTTGCGATTTCAGGCTTGGCAGCAAGTTTCTTAGCGTTCTTCTTCTTCTTGTTCTTGCCTTTAGGCGCAGAATAAGAGCTTGAAGCCTTCACTATGACCAAAACTTGCTTCTTCTCGTGGAAGATGCCTTCGGCCGACACTAAATCTGTTAAGAGCTGGGGTAGAGTGTAAACTCTTTGGTTCATATTATAGTTGACCCGAAACTGCTCAAAACTAGAGGGTAAACTCTAGAGGATGATATCTATCTGACTTTTCAGCTTAATCTCACCTCCCAACACCTCTATCTCGTTGATGTTGCTGATCATTTGAAGCACATGATCTCTCACTGAAGCGCCTTCAGCCATTTTGGTGTTCGTTATCTTCCTCATGGCTGCTGCCTAGCTGTCCTGCCTAGCTGTCCTGCCTTGATGAGCGAACATCTCTCTCAGGTGAGCCATCATATTGAAGGCAGAGATCATGAGATGAAGCTGATGTTGCAGCACATTCGACACAGAGGCCAGAATGTAACACCGCGCCATCTCATCCGCTTTCTCCACCTATTATAGGCATCCCTATCCTCTTGAGGAGAGTCCTCGTTAGGCACATCTAGACAGACTTCAGTGAGCACAAACTTATACTGCTCTGCTGTTAGGACAATGTCCAAGTTACGACTCCAATTGACATAATTAGGTCCCGTTAACTTGTTCTCTTTCAATATAGTAGCTAAGGGGTTGAATGCTATATCGAATACTGTAAATTAAACAAAAAGACAATGTTTCAGTTATAAAATCTAGAATTTCAAAAAAAAAAAAGGAAATTCAAACAATTATTGACTTCCCTTAAAACAATAATTTAAACCACCGACATCTCATTCACCGGGATTCTCGCAAGCCACGATAGTGTGGACGTTTGCGCTAACCCACATTCGTTTGAGAATAATCTAGTTGATTAACTATACTATCTGACCAAACGATCTATTGATCAATGTAGCTAATAGTCAGTGCTTTCAGCCGTACAAATAAGCAGCGTAACCTCGATGGGAGGAATACTACAAATCATACACTAAGTGTGTGCCATTACGTGACTTATAAGTTTGTTACCTCAGGATAGTGCGCCTCAGATGGAGAGGGTATCGCATTTCTCCGAGTTAAACTTACTCTAGTCATCTTACTTCGAAATTCATAATCTAGTGATCTCGTGGTTTGACTCATCTGAATGGAGGAAGGCCCTAATGCAAACGCGCAAGTCCACCCACATCACATATGAACCGGTAATGGTGGCTTTGGCAATATTAAACTAACCCGCTCCCACTTAGATTTCTAAATTGAGGGTTTTTCCGATTTTAACATGCAATTAACTAATCCTAAATTATATACAAACATAAAACCAACATGCTGTAAAATCATGCATCTAAAATACAACACAAAAATTAAAGCACAAAAATTAAAAATATAAATATGAGAAATAAATACGAAAAATAAATTTCTCGACTATCATGGTTTCAATTGTTTCCATCTTCTGCCTTGATCTCGTGTCCCGTCACGTCTCTCGATGGATTGAGTCTTAAAAATTCAAAAAATGAAATATAGAGAAAAATGGGCCAAAGCGCGACCAAAACGGGCCACGCGCGAGGTCCAGCAATGTGCAGCGGCAGCCGCGCCGCTCGCCGGCGAATTTTTGCCAGCGCCGCTGGTCATATCCTATCCCTCTTTCACTTTTTCCACACTATTTGGTCTTCTTGCAATTCGTTCTGAGATTTCTTGGGTTTCTACGAATTAACGATAACCCAAAACCCACGAATTCAAGTAGATCACCATAACGCCTTCGATTACAAAAAATTAATTCTCCTAATACAAGGCTTCTAGGAAAATTAAAAAATTAAAATTACATAGAAAAATTCTACTACAGATTTGATCTAATCCTACACTGCTTCCAGCACGTGGTTATACTATTACAAACATTCATAATAAAATTAAATCCGGACATGTCCCAGAATTTAATTAAAACCCATACAAACCTAACCATAATAGTCGGAATTTCTAAACCACCTGCAAATAAAACCATGTAATAAATTGAACAAACACAAAACCCAAAACCAGGCTTTGATACCAATTAAAAGGTTATCTGCCCAGGCCCGGTTAAAAACTCACTTTCGTGTTATGCATTCCAGAATCAGAATCTTTGACCAGGCCTAGACTCTAGCACAATCGCTATTCCAACCCTTGCTTGAAATAACATTGCGTAGGATCTTGGTATGTACTTATTCGATTTATCATGCAACAAAATAAATTCTAATAAAAAGTGGAATCATAGAATATGCCTCTTGAAGCGTGTTAACTCAGGTGATCGTTTGTATGACTCAAGACTATGATCGTACGTTGTGTGGGCAACCATATTGCAATCAATTGATCAACAATCAACACAAAAACTGCGTCGGGAAAACTTGCCAGAAAAATGAACTTCGCCGCCGCCTGGAACAATAAATTCGGCCACGAAAGCTTACTAGAGGAAGAAAGTTGGTTTACGATTGGCATTTCTAAATGGGTTTAGGTAATTAATTAGTTTACCAAATCCAATTAGGTAACTAATATAATAGGATAAACCAAATCCAATTAGATTTCCTATTGAAACTTAAAACTTAATTAATTAATTAAATAATTTCACTTTGTTACTTACTTAATTAACCTTTAGCAATAATTAATTAAATAATTAATTCTACTTATTCAATTAACCCACTACAAAATTAATCTTACCACTAACAGATTAATTTTGGCACTACCATCCTACACCAGAATTGCTTCTGGGATAACTAAATTAATTTATTCTTAATCTCCCCACGTCAAAGATATAGTGCTCGTTAATTTGTTAATTTACTGATAAATTGATTAATTAACTTCTTTAATTCTGAGACTAGTACCACTCGACCTTTTTACTATACGTGACAAAAGTCCACCGGTCGGGTTTAGTATAATAAACATAACGAGCTCATCTCGGGAGCACCATCAACCCGGACGCACCGGTACATGGTTTCCTTTTGACAAGCAGTAACACACCAAGTAACTAAACACGCGCACCCAACCCACCGAGACTATTGGCCACAACTGTCTTGTGTCTTATATAGAGCTACAAGAGAGACCTTAAGTAGAGTTGAGTTAGGCCTTCCTGTTGGGCTTGGGTTTTATTAGTTTCCAAATCTCAACGAGATTAACTAATACTAATTGACCCATGGACAATTCATTAAATAATAAAATCCACGTTGTCAATTAACCCAACACATAATTAATCGTACCACTAACGGATTAATTATGAAACTACCGCTCAAACAGAAATTACTTCTGGATCCACTAAATTAAATATTCTTTATCTCTCCGTGTCAAAGATTTAATGCTGGTCGATTTATTAATTTACTGATAAGTTAATACTTCAACTTCTTTATTCGAGATTAGTACCACTCGACCTTATTACTATACCAGACATAAGTCTATTGGCCATATTTAGTATAATAAATCTTTCGAACTCATCTCGAGAGCACCATCATCCCAGACGCACCGGTATACGGTTTCCTCTCGACTCGCGACAGCACACCAACCAACCAAACGTGCGCATCTAACATACCGAACTTATAGGCCTTAAGCGACCGCACTCATTGGCAGATTAAAACACACTACGCTCAATCCTCGTGCCCGTCCTCGTCTAGGGATTAAGAGACTGAATACTAGGTTCGAATTAACTACGACAGATCAGTACAAGTTAATTCAATCCTAATCGGTCCTGCTCAATATGCCCCAGGCATATCTGTATGATTCAATCAGTTTAGAAAAATCGATTTCAGAATCACACAATGATTTAAACCGACACTATGTCCAAATTGTCTCAGTTACGAGCCTAATTTATATGTTATAACTTTAACCATTGATGAAACCTACTGTGTCACACCAAACACCTTATCATCTAGTCACATGAAATAGAGGGACAACATGCATAAACGCAAATAATTAACTAAAACAAATTCAATCAATATATCAGGGAAATAGTTTTTCATACAAGCGAAAATTTTCAGTATTCAAAATTAACAAGGACAAGCAATGTATGCCTCGTCACTACTGCGCGAGCTGAGTGACATGATACGCAACGCTCTATTTGGAAAATTTTTAAAAAAATGTATAAAAATATCGTCAAAATATAATTATTTTTTTAATTGAGAATTAAGAAATATATACAAAACATATTTCATTATTTTGGATTCCCATCCATGCTCTAATACATAGTGCTGTAAAATAAAGGCAATAATGATGAGAACTAGTTTTGTATGATTTTTTTAAATAATTGTAGGAAAGAAACAATGTCAACTTTAGGAGCGTATATCCTGTAAAACAAAAAATTAAAATGTTGGTAAGGGGTGCACAGTGTTTAGAAAATTATTATTTTATTCATAATAGTAATATTGTTTAAATAAAGGATCATTTTTAAAATTTTTATTTATGATTTTATATTTTAATTATAAATTATATGAAAATTATATATAAATATATTAATTTTAATTTTAAAACTAAAACGACTTATTGATAATAAAATACTAAAAATAAATTATTTTATAAAATAAAAAATAATATTTAAATAAAACTGAAAAAGTATAAAAAGATCAAATTATAATTTACGTATAATCTCGTAATTAGGTGGGATGAAAAGTTAACCCTCGTGAAACACAACATCCAAGGTCCACCCCGTTGAGGAAATTCCCATACGCCACAATGCCACATAGCTTATATGTCAAAACATGGGCAGTTTAAGTCAACTTGCTCAACCCAATGTCTATTTCATTAAGCAAAACTTTAATAAGTTTAAGATAGAAATTTGTACTGAGCACGGGATGGGTACAACTTTAAAGAAATATTCACATGACCCTAATAAATCTGCACTAATTATTTCCCATGCTTCTCGGAAAAAAATGATTTGTAACAGAGGAGGAAATGCATATTTAGCCAGGAGTAAACCAAGCACCATGGAGATTGTTTAGAACCAAACAAATGAAAGGATGAGGAAAGCCATATTTAGCCAGCAGTAAAGCAAGATAACACCAGGAGACTCTATCAAAACCCTTCATCATATCCATCTTCAGAATGACATTGTGACCGCAAACACGATCGTCTAGAAAACTACATAAGTCTCGAGCCAGAAGAATGTTGTCCACAATGTCTCTACTCTTAACAAAAGCAGATTGCTCCTCTGAAACAACCTAATTCATTACATTAGACAGCCTGTCCTTCAGCATAAAAGTAAAAATTTTATTGAGGAAATTACAAAGACTGGTCGGCCGAAAGTCAGCGAATGTGTTAAAGTTGCTCTTCTTTGGAATTAAAGTGATCAAGGTGCTCCCTATTGAGCGCGGGATGGGTACACCTCTAAAGAAATCTTCCTATGTCGCTAACAAAAGATTTGGTAGCGGACGGTTTATACATGCGGCTACTGGCCCGTTAAAACAAGGGTCAGTGCTGGGTGCGAAAATTAAAACAATTTTACAAAGTATGCGCTACTGCCAGTTGCTGAATATTCGTGGAGTGCTAGTAATGTGTGACAATCTATTGGTGGTCAAAATGCTGGAGGGGCAACAACAATTTGATTGGCGACTTATTTGATCTCTGTCTGAAATTCAAGCAGCCATGATATCTTTGCAGGCCACGATTATCCATGTGCTACATCAAGGGAATTTTGTTGTCGATTATTTGGCGAGTATGGGAATTCGCGGTATAGATACATGCTTTGATATTCATCAGGAACTTTCAAAGAGGTTACAGGGTCTAATAAGATTGGATGAACAAGCTATCCCAAGATTAAGAATAAGACCATGATAGTATAGGTGTTAACACTGTAATAGAAAGAGGTCATACGAGTATTGGTGTTTTTATAACTCAGGAAGGGGGGAAGGGTCATCACGATGTTCATGAGGCTTTGGGTAAGTCAAGGCACTGCCCATTGTACCTTTTTCATATATTTTTGATTAAATAAAAGAGTAACTAATTTCGCCGGTCTATCTTGCTTGATGGAACTTGTGAGACTGTTTTAAAAAAAAAAAAAAATTTTATGCTCATGTACTTGTGCCCTAAAAAACAGTCTTAATATTATTTTTTAAAATTTAAAAGTCTTTGAACGAGTGCTTTTGGGGGATGAAACTGACTAACTTAATTAGGAGTCGATTGTTGACTATTGGTGCGATTTAAATGAAAGATGTAAAAATCATTTTAAAGACTTTGGTCTTTACTAATCATTTTAATATATAATACTCAAATTTAATATTCAAGTTACTCAATTAACAAATGAGATTTCATATATTATTTTTGAAATTGAGAGATGATGATTGATATTTGTATTCCTCTATATATATATATGGTCTCGGGGCTCATGAGACTTACAAGAAACCAAGTGTATCCAACATTGAAATGGCTACCTCCACCTCAAAATGGATGCTAACCATTACAATTTACTCGTTTCTGCTAGTTTTGCCTTCCTTCTCCACTGATCCAAGTCCATTGCAGGACTTCTGCGTGGCGGATTTGAGCTCATCTACACTTATTAACGGCTTTCCATGCAAAGCTCCAGCCAATGTAACTTCCGATGACTTCTTCCTCACCGCATTCAATCAAGTCCCCACTGAGTTCAACTCATACAACATTAACGTCACTCGGGTGGACGTAACTCAATTTCCAGGCCTCAATACTCTAGGACTCTCAATGAATCAAGTAGTTCTGTTGCCCGGTGGGATTAATCCACCCCATGTCCACCCGCGCGCCTCTGAGCTCTCCCTAGTCATCAACGGAACCATCCTAGTTGGATGGGTGACCACTTCAAACGTGTTCTACTCCAAAGTTCTGACTCAAGGTGACTTGTTTGTGATTCCTCAAGGACTGGTGCACTTCCAGTACAACATCGGAATAGGCAGGGCCCAATTCTTCGCCTCCTTCAATAGTCAAAATCCAGGGCTCCAGGCCATGCCCGCTGCCCTTTTCAATTCCACGCCGGCCATTGGTGATGATGCGCTCGCTACAGCGTTCAAAGTAAACCAGACCACCATCCAGCTCATCAAGTCTGGGTTCGCCCCCACTTAGGTCGTCCTATTTTGTTATTCACTGAGAAGAGCAAGCACTTGTAGTGCAGGCTGTCAACCATAGGCATAGAAGAGGCTAGAAGCCTCTTTTCTATTAAATAAATGGTGTGTTTTAATGCATGGTTTCTTTGTTAACTTTCATGTTGTTGTATGTCTTTTGTTTACTTAATATGATATGTTTTTAATTTACTTTGTAATCTAGTATGGCTGGTCCACGTGTGTGTAAGCTTCCTATTGGATATACTCTTATGTAAACCTACTCGTCACAACTGAAGCAAGTTCCAACTCATTAATCAAAGATTAAACCAAAAAAAACCAAAGAAACAACATATAACATGATACAGAACATCATTAACGTACAGAATTGCCAAAAAAACCAAAATGACAAAGTTACCGCAAGTATTCTGAAACTGAGCATCACTAACCAGCAATTCCAATTACGAAAATCAACAAAAGAAAGCCGATTAATCGAATTTAAAATCAGAATTAATCAATCACTACAATTTAAAATCACATCACAACTAAATCCGATTAAGATCCTACCCTTGGGTGCAGCTCTATGTGGAGGCTCTTGATCCTCTAGCTCCGGCGGAAGTCCACGGATAATCGCGAAGACCTCTCGCTATGGATGCTGAGCTTTGCTACTAGATGAGGAGTCCGGTTCGAACATTGCCGTCTGAAATAATCAACTCAGCCATCATGATCAACTCAATTATACCATTAAATCAACTCAATTCTGAGAACATTGAACAGTGCTAAAATTTTAGTGAAATTGGTGAAAGAAGGAGCGGGAAATTACTAAAATTTTTGAAGGTTTTCCATATTTTTTCTACAAAGACCGAATCATGCCCTCACACGCAGGAGCGCACGCTCTGGATTGACTCAAATTAATTTGTAGTATTATCTTATCAACCCAATGGGGGGAGGTGGGGTTTGAGTCCATCTCGCCCAAAGCTATTCTATGGGGTTTTATGGGTTATATTGTAGTTTTTTCTAAAATTTTTCACATTAATTTAAAAATACTTTACTTTGTACACTCTTTTTTCTTGGGTACAAAGAAGGAGGCCAAATTATGCGCTACGTGACTATTTGCCGACGATATGATACTCCTCGAATATCATGTTCCAGCCAACTTCTCACCTCCCAACCTCCTTGGGGGATTAATCAGATGGTGAAACCCCCTAGCTGCCGCTCCTGCCAATGTAGCTAAGCAATTTGCTGCGAAGTTTCTTTCCATGTGGATATGGCTCAGCTTCACCCTCCATCCCCTATCCATCAGCCTCTGTATTCCTCTCACCAGACTGCCATGAAACCGCCATGAAACCCCCCCTGTGTGGTTCTATCTTCCACCAAAGCCACCACACTTGTACTATCAACTTCTGCTTCAACACTTCTCAACCCCAACTCCCAACACTACAACAAAAAAGAGCTTATAAATTACATGAAAATGTTATAATAGACAAAATTTCATCACATTTTATCTATGGAGACACGAACCATTTTGCGTGGTCTAAGTAAGTGTGGTCAAAGGGGTATTTGATAACACGACACCTTTTGATGTGAACATATGTACTTAAAAATGTAGAGTTATAATATATGTGAATATGAAAGTATATGTCATGATAAATCATCTATCACGACATAGTTCGTTGGCTTCAAAATGTTATATATGTTAACATCTTAATACATACTTTAGTGTTTGCATATATAACCTATTATGACAATTTTAAATGTTTCTATTAATACCATAATATGACACTATTATGTGTCATTGTATTAGAAATTTAAGACGTAAAATATGTTTATATAGATAATGTATTGTGACATTTGTAAGTATGTATAAAAATATTCTATTATAACAAGTTTAGACGTCTTAATAAATCAACTACTGTGACATGATTTATTGTTTATATAGAGTGATGTATCAATATAAATAACTTATTATGCCTATTTGAATTACCGATATAGGTAGGTTTTTATAACATTCATAACAATTTCTTACGTCTTTATACGCAGCATATTGAAATAATATACAGTTAGTATATCATGTACCAGTGGTACATATACCTATTACTATATATAGTAATTTTTTTTGCTTAACAACTGTACACTTACTAAATATAGTAAGTTTCGCCCACGCGCGCGAGCTGAGTCTACAACGTCTTCGATGAGTCCACAATGTCTCAGAACAACTGTCACAATGTCAAAAAAATAACTGTCACAACATCTACATCCAGGCATGTCGACAACGTCTCCTAACACTAGCACCACGTAAAAAACAACTAGCACTACGTTCAGAAATGTCTACATCCATTAGTGTGAATTTAAACTGATTTTTTTCACAAAAACAGCCCACCACCTCACAGAACAACTAGAACCACGCCCAGAAACGTCTTCATCCATGCATGTGAATTTAAGCTGATTTTTTTCACAAAGACAGTCCACCACGTCTCAGAATACTAGCACCACGTCCAAAACAACTAGCACCACGTCCAGAAACGTCTACATCCATGCATGTGAATTTAAGCTGATTTTTTTTCACAAAGACAGTCCACCACGTCTCAGAACACTAGCACCACGTCCAGAAACATCTACATCCATGCATGTGAATTTAAGCTAATTTTTTTCACAAAAACAGTCCACCACGTCTCAGAACACTAGCACCACGTCCAGAAACGTCTACATCCATGCATGTGAATTTAAGCTGATTATTTTCACAAAGACAGTCCATCACGTCTCTGAACACTAGCACCACGTCAGAAAAAAACTAGCACTACGTCCAGAAACATCTATATCCATGCATGTGAATTTAAACTGATTTTTTTCACAAAGACAATCCACCACGTCTCATAACACTATCACCACGTCAAAAACAACTAGAACCACGTCCAAAAACGTGTACATCCATGCATGTGAATTTAAGCTGATTTTTTTCACAAAGACAGTCCACCACGTCTCAAAACACTAGCACCACGTCAAAAATAACTAGCACCACGTCCAGAAACATCTCTATCCATGCATGTGAATTTATGATATTTTTTTCACAAAGACAATGCACCGCATCTCATAACACTATCACCACGGCAAAAACGACTAGAACCACGTCCAGAAACGTCTACATCCATGCATGTGAATTTAAGCTGATTTTTTTCACAAAGACAGTCCACAACTAGCACCACGTCAAAAAAAACTAGCACAACGTCCAGAAATGTCTACATTTAGGCACCTCCACAACGTCTTCGCTGAGTCAACTATGTCTCAGAACAACTGCCGCAAAATCCAAAAAACAACTGTCGCAACGTCTACATCCAAGTATGTCCACAATGTCTCGTAACACTGTTGCAACATTCCCGTTCGTCCAAAAAATAACTGTCGCAACTTCAAAAAATATCTACATACAGGCATGTGAATTTAAGATGAATTTTTCACATAACACCTTCCACAACGTCTCAGAACAACTAGAACCATGTCAAAAATAACTTGCACCACATCCAGAAACGTCTACATCCATGCGTGTTAATTTAAACTGATTTTTTTCACAAAAACAGTCCACCACATCTCAGAACAACTATCACCACGTCAAAAACAACTAGAACAACGTCAAGAAACGTCTACATCCATGCATGTGAATTTAAACTATTTTTTTCACAAATACAACTAGCACCACGTCTGAGAACAACTAGATCCACGTCAAAAACAACTAGCACCACGTCCAGCAACGTCTTCATCCATTCGTGTGAATTTAAACTGATTTTTTTCTCAAAGACAGTCCACCACGTCTCAGAACAAATAGAACCACGTCAAAAACAACTAGAACCAAGTCCAGAAACGTCTACATCCATGCGTGTGAATATCAACTGATTTCTATGACAAATTGGAGAGAATACTTGGAGATATTGTTGTACAAATTGCGTTGTGTAAAATTGTTATTCTAAAATTTTATTATCAAATTTGGTAGCTGGAATCACAACTGGCCACTACCACACCACGTATACATCCAAAAATGTGAATTTTAGCTGAATTTTTCACATAACATAGTCTACCATGTCTTGCTACATCCAAAACAACTAGCACCACGTCCAGATACGTCCAACTACGTCCCGCAACGTCCAAAAATACAGAGCAGCAACGTCCCACAACGTCCTGTTACGTCCAGCTACGTCCAAAATACAAAGCAGCAACAAATAGAACCACGTCAAAAACAACTAGAATCACGTCCAGAAACGTCTACATCCATGCGTGTGAATTTAAGTTGATTTTTTTCACAAATTGGAGATAATACTTGGAGATATTGTTGTACAAATTGCGTTGTGTAAAATTGTTATTCTAAAATTTTATTGACAAATTTGGCAGCTGGAATCACAACTGGCCACTACCACACCACGTATACATCAAAACATGTAAATTTTAGCTGAATTTTTTACAGAACATAGTCTACCACGTCTCGCTATGTCCAAAAAAACTAGCACCACGTCTAGATACGTCCAGCTACGTCCCTCAACGTCTCGCTATGTCAAAAAATACAAAGCATCAACGTCCCGCAACGTCCTGTTACGTCCAAAAACAAAGGCATAAACAGGATCACAAAAACAAACACCACAAGACATAATAAATGAAAAAAAAAAAACAAAAGTTAGTAAGGGGAAGAGAAGCTTCTCTATGTTGGAGGGATTGGTAGTGCAACGTCCACATGCACGCAAAGAGCATGGAGATTGGAGTTCATTTATTGAATTATGTTTTGAAGGCCATTGAGCTAATTGTTCCTCTTCTTGTGGGGGTCTCTTGGTCTTGGCCTGCATTCTCACCATGAATCAACTGCAAAAATAATTAAATCAGCACCCAAAAAGTTCAATCAACCCTCAAAGTAAAGGAAATTACCTAGAGAAAGATAAGGGAAGAAAAATTTCAGCCCAGGGCGAATGGAGAAGATGATGTTGACAGCGGTGAGTAGCCAGAGTTGCGTGGCTGTGCTAGTGGTGGAGGTTGGGCGATGAAGATCGGGGCAAACGCCGTGAGGGTTTCCATTGGTGGCTGAGTAAGTGGAGGCCGGTGGTGGTGTAAAGACAGTTCTGAGAATATCTGCCCAAGAATGAGGTGTTGCGGTTGTTATGTCCAAGAGTGAAAGAAAAGAAACCCTCTAAGTAGGGTGGAGAAAATAGAAAAGAAAATGGTTTTTTCTTTTTTTGAGTTCACATGGGTATGTCGCAAGCAACTTTTTATACTGTCCAGCCGTCCCAAATGATCGAAAGAATTTGACGTGGGCATGTCGCGGGCAACTTTCAGTTATGTCCAGCCATCCCAATTAATTGAACTAATTCGACATGGGCATGTCGCGGGGGAAATTCTCTACTGTCTAGCTTCTATCGTCCCACGAAATAATCCATGGCATGGGCATGTCGCGGGAAAACTTCACTTCTGGAATTCCTTTACAGCACATCTCAAAACCTTTTCAAAACCTGCAAAACACCCCATAAACAGTGTGAAGACACTAACACTCAATAGATAATGACCCAACACACAAAAAAACTACAAAAAAAATACACTAAAACTTTGTCTAAAGGGTTAAGAAAAACCTTGAAAATCTACGAGTCGAAAACTCAAAGATTAATAGGAAAAAAACTTAGCCCCGTAAATAAGTTTCACACAATAAAACAGAAACAACTTAAAATAAAGTAATAATCCAAAAGTAAGGGTTGCCTCATTGAAGCACTTTTTTTACGTCTATAGCTCGACGTGAGACGGCTTGCTTTAAGGCAGATGATATACGGAGTTTTGACAATCGTCATGACACTTTCCTTGTGTTTGAGGTGCATTTACCTTTCCTAGATCAGATATGGGACTCTTAGTTATAGGCTTCTGACTATTCAAGATTCGGAACATCGTGTCTTCTAAAAGGGTTAGTATTTCTTTGTATCTCTTTCCCTCTATCTTAGCCTTTTTCTCTCTTTAACTGTCTCTTCCTCTTCCTACTATGGATGCACATCTTCATGGTTCCTATTCTGGCAATTTGAGGCGTCATGTCTTCTTCTGGAATGAGGTTGTGAACCTCAAATGCCATAGCATGGTGTCGCAATAACATTTGTTCTATGACTTCATACTCAGCCTTGCTAGTATCATTAGGATATGTATACATCATTTCAGGAGAGTCGTTGATTTGCTTATTCCCACTAATTTCTCTGTCATGTGTTCTCCCCAATAGCATGAATTTTTGGAAGGATCCCACCATTGTTGATGTCAGTATTTGCAGAGAGTATCTGAACACTTTCCTTCTCAAGTAGATGAAGACAAACATCCTTGACCGCAGAGTTCAATTGTTTTATTTGTGATTCCACTTTCAACAATTGTTCTTCTTGGACATACTCCCTTTGAATTATCTTGTCTTGAACCTTTAGATGCTTGTTCCACCTTGCACTTTCCTTTTCAAAGTATTTGAGTACCTCTTTTTCAAAACTTAACTTTTTGCCCTTATCTTTGGGTGGTTGATCGGTTGGCTCTTTCTCTTGCACGTAAAATGCCTCTTGATATTGTGGTTGTGACAATTTTTGCAGCACTAGGTCCATTGTTTCCTGCATTTTGGTAAGTCGAGTCTCTACTTTGAAAACTCTACTTTTGCATTTGCAAGACCTTTCATATTGCTCAATATGCATATTTGGTGTTTGTCTATCACTTTTTTGTCTAACAAACTCATCCACTTGTTTTGCACAGTTGCTCAATTTGCATATTTGACTTACTAGATCTTGTCCATACGATGTATCTCCCGGATGAGCTTGACGAGTGGGCATATTTTGGTACTCTCCCTCATAGCCATGTTGGTAGCTTGCACCGAATCCATTGTGACCTTGCCGTGAATAATTTTGCTCATCCATCATTGTTCTTGCAAGCTTCCCTAACAGAAAATATGGAAAAGAATGTAATAAAGAAAAAATAAAATAAATAAATAAATAAATAAAAGAAAATATAGAAATTAGAATAATAAAATCAAGGTTTTTCTAATATCTCTAGTCCCCGTCAATGGCGCCAAAATTTGATAGGTGTTAAACCAACAAGTATAAAAGACCCACTCTAAAGGGTTTTAGTCGCACAACAGTGAGTAGGATTGTCTCCTCAAGGACTATGTATTAGAACTAACCTATTTTCTACTATCTAGTCTAGAATGAGTGTTTTTGGGAATTGATTAACTAATTAAACGAACCAACATAAATAAAATAAAGCAAATAATAAAATTCCTAACGTAGTACTTTAGATAAGAATCCTCCACAAACTCTTTAATCTCATAGTGCTTTACAAATCAACAGTTAAGAATAATTGGATGCAAATATGCAAATTAAATAAACATGTCATCATCTCACCAATTAGTAGGCTAAATTCAAAGAAATGAATTCACCGACCTTATTAGTCAATTCAGCCTATTTATTGTTGCAAACCATTGTCTTATTAGTGTTCTAGGCCTTAAAAGATTTCACCTTTTTAACCTCTTCAACTCTAATTAGCAAATTCGTAAGCCCTTACGGATTATCCTAATTGAAATTATATTATATCAAATTTAAAAGCTCTAGGCAAATTATTTGACCGTAATATAAATCAAACATCATAGACCACAATAAATATCCAAAAATAATTAATACATTATCGTATTATGAAATGAAATAATATATGGGTTCATCAAATCCAAACACTATCAAAACCTAATTAAAATACATAATAAAAACTAAAAGAAAGGAAAAAGAAACTTAGCCATAATCCTAAGCCAATAAGTGCATGAAAGATTATCTGCCCGGGCCTTGTCAAAAATTCACTTTCGTGCTATGCATTCTAGAATCGAAATTCTTGACCAGTCCTAGACTCTAGCACAATCGCTATTTCGATTCTTGCTTGAAATAACATTGTGCAGGATCTTAGCATGCAGTTGTTCGATTTAGCATGCAACAATTAATTCCTAATTAAAGCGGAAGTTTAAGAATTACCTGTTGAAGCTTGTACTTAGGTGATTCTCTTGCATGACTCAAAACTCTGATCGTATATTGTGTGGGCAACAAACTAACGAACAATTGATCAGCAATCACCAGAAAATGATGTCGCCAAAAAAATCCAGCAGCTCTCTGTCTCCAAAATTTAGCACCGCCACCCGCTGCTGGTTCAACCTGGCCGTCGTAGCCCGGAGTTAGTACCGCCCAGCCGCCACCTAAGAGAATTGACTTCGAGGGAGAAACTTGTTTTCTCTCTCTAAATTCTCTCTCTAGTTTTCTTGTCTTGAAAACTTATTAATTGTGTATTGTGAATTGCTAAATTCTGGTCTATTTATAGAGTTACAAGAGATACCCCAAATTGGTTTAAGATTGGCCTTCCTAATGGGTTTAGGTAATTAATTAGTTTACAAATCAAATTAGGTAATAAATCTAATTAGATCTCCAAATCCAATTAGATTTTCTAATATCTATGATTTCCTAATTTTAATTGAACTTTAAGATTTAATTAATTAATTAATTCCACTTTGTTAATTATTTAATTAACCCTTAGGAATAATTAATTACATAATTAATTCTACTTTATCAATTAACTCACTACATAATTAATCGTACCCCTAACAGATTAATTATGGCACTACCATCCTACACCAGAATTGCTTTCGGAACAACTAAATTAATTATTCTTTAATCACTCCACATCAAAGATACAGTGCTCGTTAATTTATTAATTTACTGATAAATTAATTAATTAACTTCTTATAATCCGAGATTAGTATCACTCGACCTTTTTACTATACCGGGCATAAGTTCATCAGGGGAGTTTAGTATAATAAACATAACGAGCTCATCTCAGGAGCACCATCACCCCGGATGCACCGGTACATGATTTCCTTTCGACAAGCAACAGCACACCAAGCAACTAAACACGTGCACCCAACCTACCGAGACTATTGGTCACAAATGACCTCACTTTTTGGCAGATCAAAGTACACTATGTCTAATCCTCATATCTGCTCAAGTCTAGGGATTTAGAGATAGAATACTAGGATTCAATAGTCTATTAAATCAGTACAAGACAATCCAGTAATTCAAAGTCAATTTTGAACTAATCAAGCCAAAACCATTTCATTGAGAAACCCCAAAAGACCAGAACATTTCAAGAGACACCCGCTTTTCCGGCGAAGCCTTGCAACCCAGAAAACAGCCATCCCCAGTTTGGTCAAAACAATTTCTTTTTGTCGTGACTTTCAAAAACAGAAAAGGGAAAAAATTCTTTTGATTACAAATCCAAGACCGGCCAAAAATATTGGCCGTCAACCACAAAGGGGGAAAAAATAAACTTTCCCGAGACCAATTTCCAAAATCAGTAAGAAAGAAAAAATTCTCCAACTGGCGATCAATGGAAAATTATTTTTTCAAAACAACCAATTTGTTTGTAATCAATTAATGTTAATTTAAACACTAAAATAGAGTCTAGCTCTGATACCACTGCTGGGATTGGAGGCATGATTTTCAAAAATTTACGCAGCGGATTCATGCCAATTCCAATTTTAGTGTTTAATTAATCCTACGTTTAAAGCTTCTAAAGCTTACCCTCGTAGCGTAATCGGTTACCACGTCTGGATCATTGTTTGATATTGGTCAAAACCTGCTGCTCCGCTTACGTTTGTCACCACCAAAATGCTTCCTTGAAGGACTCTCTACTTTCAAGCACTAAAGTTCTTTGCAGATCTGGTGCTAGCCGTTTTTGCCTAAGGAGAGAGTTTGGGATTTTGTGTATATTTTTGCTTGTTCTGATTTCTGATTGAAAATCATCATCCTACTACAATAATATCCCTAGGATATTGGTAGAGTTGAAATTTCCAAAATCAGTATTGTAATCAATCAATTATTACTTAACTGATTTAATCATATTCCAAATCAGTATTATTACCAAATATTATTTTACTGATTCCAAATCAGTATTAAATAATATTTACTGATTCCAAATCAGTATTAAATAATACCTTAATGATTTGGGTTATACACCAAGCCCATGGATCGACCCATGACCCATGGATCAGGCTGATGGATCAAGAACCTTAATTGAAATTAGGTCCCTTGATTTATCAGCTCATCCCAATTGTTCCTGGGTAATTAATTAACTCTTAATTAATACCACAGAACTTTTCAATAATATTTAATTAAACCATTTAATTAAATCTTATTTATTTAAGTATAACTATTATACTTATTGTAGGCAAGAATACTTATTCTGTATCATCGAACTTTCTTATGTGCGATCCTGTAGGCCCATTGTAAATTGGCAATGGATAACTCAATCTCATTGATTAATCCATAAGTCATTAGTGGTCTCTAGCAAGACATAATGACTACCCAATTTAGAATGGAGGGTCAAATGGTGATTCAACACAACCTTTCCGAGCAAACTGCGTACGATCCTCTACATTGATATCCCGTTTAGCATAAGACATGGAACCATCATCCATATATAGCTAAATGTTTACTTGATCACTTAGTGACACTGAATTCATCAAGCAAATGATAACGCTTAGCATTCCTTGGGCATGGCCATTCACTTCTCAGTTCACTATCAAGTAGCCAAGATATCATCTCTCACTTAAGAGAGACTTGTAGTTCCATCACTTCACCTACATACCTTAGCGTGTCTCATAGTGTACCCAATCATACCCATACTTGGCAACCTGTTACGGCCCCGTTAGGCGAATGTCAAAGCACACCACAATTCACCTAAGACCATGTAGTGATTTCTGGTCTAATGATCCTCGTACGAGTACTACTCAAAAGAATAACTCATGATCTAAAAGTCCATGGAGTGTTTCTTTTGGCGAATCGATTTCATGAAATTAAATATGCACAAGAATATTACTATCATGAAATTAACTCATCGGATTATAACATCAATCAGAACGACAAATATCTAAATACCCATTAAAAAGGGCACATACACCAACAATAAGTTTGCCATCTTTTCTAATAACAACAGAATCACCAGAAAAAATAAACTTATAACCATTCTTTAAGAGTTTAGAAACTGAAACAAGGTTCTTTCTAAAACTCGGTACATAAAGACAATTAACTAAATATAATCTATAATTCTCAAAATTAAGAGTAATTACTCCCACTGCTTCTACTGACACTCTTGTAGTTTCGCCCAAGTAGATGTCCAGCTCCCCTTCTCTAAGCTTCTGGGTTACTTCGAACCCCTGCAAAGAATTACAAATATGGTCAGTGGCTCCTGAATCCACACACCAAGTATCTGTGAAAATCACCGCTAAACATGTCTCAGTAATTAAGGCAGAAACTATCGTGCCTTTAAGCTTTGGACAATCCAATTTCCAGTGTCCCGCCTTCCCACATTTGAAGCACTTGCCTTTGGGCTTGCCTTTTCTTTGCGATTTCAGGCTTGGCAGCAAGTTTCTTAGCGTTCTTCTTCTTCTTGTTCTTGCCTTTAGGCGCAGAATAAGAGCTTGAAGCCTTCACTATGACCAAAACTTGCTTCTTCTCGTGGAAGATGCCTTCGGCCGACACCAAATCTGTTAAGAGCTCGGGTAGAGTGTAAACTCTTTGGTTCATATTATAGTTGACCCGAAACTGCTCAAAACTAGAGGGTAAACTCTGGAGGATGATATCTATCTGACTTTTCAACTTAATCTCACCTCCCAACACCTCTATTTCGTTGATGTTGCTGATCATTTGAAGCACATGATCTCTCACTGAAGTGCCTTCAGCCATTTTGGTGTTCGTTATCTTCCTCATGGCTGCTGCCTAGCTGTCCTGCCTTGATGAGCGAACATCTCTCTCAGGTGAGCCATCATATTGAAGGCAGAGATCATGAGATGAAGCTGATGTTGCAGCACATTCGACACAGAGGCCAGAATGTAACACCGCGCCATCTCATCCGCTTTTTCCACCTATTATAGGCATCCCTATCCTCTTGAGGAGAGTCCTCGTTAGGCACATCTAGACAGACTTCAGTGAGCACAAACTTATACTGCTCTGCTGTTAGGACAATGTTCAAGCTACGACTCCAATTGACATAATTAGGTCCCGTTAACTTGTTCTCTTTCAATATAGTAGCTAAGGGGTTGAATGCTATATCGAATACTGTAAATTAAATAAAAAGACAATGTTTCAGCTATAAAATCTAGAATTTCAAAAAAAAAAAAGAAATTCAAACAATTATTGACTTCCCTTAAAACAATAATTTAAACCACCGACATCTCATTCACCGGGATTCTCGTAAGCCACGATAGTGTGGACGTTTGCGCTAACCCACATTCGTTTGAGAATAATCTAGTTGATTAACTATACTATCTGACCAAACGATCTATTGATCAATGTAGCTAATAGTCAGTGCTTTCAGTCGTACAAATAAGCAGCGTAACCTCGATGGGAGGAATACTACAAATCATACACTAAGTGTGTGCCATTACGTGACTTATAAGTTTGTTACCTCAGGATAGTGCGCCTCAGATGGAGAGGGTATCGCATTTCTCCGAGTTAAACTTACTCTAGTCATCTTACTTCGAAATTCATAATCTAGTGATCTCGTGGTTTGACTCATCTGAATGGAGGAAGGCCCTAATGCAAATGCGCAAGTCCACCCACATCACATATGAACCGGTAATGGTGGCTTTGGGAATATTAAACTAACCCGCTCCCACTTAGATTTCTAAATTGAGGGTTTTTCCGGTTTTAACATGCAATTAACTAACCCTAAATTATATACAAACATAAAACCAACATGCTATAAAATCATGCATCTAAAATACAACACAAAAATTAAAGCACAAAAATTAAAAATATAAATATGAGAAATAAATACGAAAAATAAATTTCCCGACTATCATGGTTTCAATTGTTTCCATATTCTGCCTTGATCTCGTGTCCCGTCACGTCTCTCGATGGATTGAGTCTTGAAAATTCAAAAAATGAAATATAGAGGAAAAACGGGCCAAAGCGCGACCAAAACGGGCCACGCGCGAGGTCCAGCAATGTGCAGCGGCAGCCGCGCCGCTCGCCGGCGAATTTTTGCCAGCGCCGCTGGTCATATCCTATCCCTCTTTCACTTTTTCCACACTATTTGGTCTTCTTGCAATTCGTTCTGAGATTTCTTGGGTTTCTATTAATTAACGATAACCCAAAACCCACGAATTCAAGTTGCCCACTATAACGCCTTCGATTACAAAAAATTAATTCTCCTAATACAAGGCTTCTAGGAAAATTAAAAAATTAAAATTACATAGAAAAATTCTACTACAGATTTGATCTAATCCTACACTGCTTCCAGCACGTGGTTATACTATTACAAACATTCATAATAAAATTAAATCCGGACATGTCCCATAATTTAATTAAAACCCATACAAACCTAACCATAATAGTCGGAATTTCTAAACCACCTGCAAATAAAACCATGTAATAAATTGAACAAACACAAAACCCAAAACCAGGCTTTGATACCAATTAAAAGGTTATCTGCCCAGGCCCGGTTAAAAACTCACTTTCGTGTTATGCATTCCAGAATCAGAATCTTTGACCAGGCCTAGACTCTAGCACAATCGCTATTCCAACCCTTGCTTGAAATAACATTGCGCAGGATCTTGGTATGTACTTATTCGATTTATCATGCAACAAAATAAATTCTAATAAAAAGTGGAATCATAGAATATACCTCTTGAAGCGTGTTAACTCAGGTGATCGTTTGTATGACTCAAGACTATGATCGTACGTTGTGTGGGCAACCATATTGCAATCAATTGATCAACAATCAACACAAAAACTGCGTCGGGAAAACTTGCCGGAAAAATGAACTTCGCCGCCGCCTGGAACAATAAATTCGGCCATGAAAGCTTACTAGAGGAAGAAAGTTGGTTTACGATTGGCATTTCTAAATGGATTTAGGTAATTAATTAGTTTACCAAATCCAATTAGGTAACTAATATAATAGGATAAACCAACTCCAATTAGATTTCCTATTGAAACTTAAAACTTAATTAATTAAATAATTTCACTTTGTTACTTACTTAATTAACCTTTAGCAATAATTAATTCTACTTATTCAATTAACCCACTACAAAATTAATCTTACCACTAACGGATTAATTTTGGCACTACCATCCTACACCAGAATTGCTTCTGGGATAACTAAATTAATTTATTCTTAATCTCCCCACATCAAAGATATAGTGCTCGTTAATTTATTAATTTACTGATAAATTGATTAATTAACTTCTTTAATTCTGAGACTAGTACCACTCGACCTTTTTACTATACCTGACAAAAGTCCACCGGCCGGGTTTAGTATAATAAACATAACGAGCTTATCTCGGGAGCACCATCAACCCGGACGCACCGGTACATGGTTTCCTTTTGACAAGCAGTAACACACCAAGTAACTAAACACGCGCACCCAACCCACCGAGACTATTGGCCACAACTGTCTTGTGTCTTATATAGAGCTACAAGAGAGACCTTAAGTAGAGTTGAGTTAGGCCTTCCTGTTGGGCTTGGGTTTTATTAGTTTCCAAATCTCAACGAGATTAACTAATACTAATTGACCCATGGACAATTCATTAAATAATAAAATCCACATTGTCAATTAACCCAACACATAATTAATCGTACCACTAACGGATTAATTATGAAACTACCGCTCAAACTGAAATTACTTCTGGATCCACTAAATTAAATATTCTTTATCTCTCCGTGTCAAAGATTTAATGCTGGTCGATTTATTAATTTACTGATAAGTTAATTCATCAACTTCTTTATTCGAGATTAGTACCACTCGACCTTATTACTATACCAGACATAAGTCCATTGGCCATATTTAGTATAATAAATCTTTCGAACTCATCTCGAGAGCACCATCATCCCAGACGCACCGGTATACGGTTTCCTCTCGACTCGCGACAGCACACCAACCAACCAAACTGCGCATCCAACATACCGAACTTATAGGCCTTAAGCGACCGCACTCATTGGCAGATTAAAACACACTACACTCAATCCTCGTGCCCGTCCTCGTCTAGGGATTAAGAGACTGAATACTAGGTTCGAATTAACTACGACAGATCAGTACAAGTTAATTCAATCCTAATCGGTCTTGTTCAATATGCTCCAGGCATATCTGTATGATTCAATCAGTTTAGAAAAATCGATTTCAGAATCACACAATGATTTAAACCGACACTATGTCCAAATTGTCTCAGTTACGAGCCTAATTTATATGTTATAACTTTAACCATTGATGAAACCTACTGTGTCACACCGAATACCTTATCATCTAGTCACATGAAATAGAGGGACAACATGCATAAACGCAAATAATTAACTAAAACAAATTCTATCAATATATCAGGGAAATAGTTTTTCATACAAGCGAAATTTTTCAGTATTCAAAATTAACAAGGACAAGCAATGTATGCCTCGTCACTACTGCGCGAGCTGAGTGACATGATACGCAACGCTCTATTTGGAAAATTTTTAAAAAAATGTATAAAAATATCGTCAAAATATAATTATTTTTTTAATTGAGAATTAAGAAATATATACAAAACATATTTCATTATTTTGGATTCCCATCCACGCTCTAATACATAGTGCTGTAAAATAAAGGCAATAATGATGAGAACTAGTTTTGTATGATTTTTTTAAATAATTGTAGGAAAGAAACAATGTCAACTTTAGGAGCGTATATCCTGTAAAACAAAAAATTAAAATGTTGGTAAGGGGTGCACAGTGTTTAGAAAATTATTATTTTATTCATAATAGTAATATTGTTTAAATAAAGGATCATTTTTAAAATTTTTATTTATGATTTTATATTTTAATTATAAATTATATGAAAATTATATATAAATATATTAATTTTAATTTTAAAACTAAAACGACTTATTGATAATAAAATACTAAAAATAAATTATTTTATAAAATAAAAAATAATATTTAAATAAAACTGAAAAAGTATAAAAAGATCAAATTATAATTTACGTATAATCTCGTAATTAGGTGGGATGAAAAGTTAACCCTCGTGAAACACAACATCCAAGGTCCACCCCGTTGAGGAAATTCCCATACGCCACAATGCAGAATAGCTTATAAGTCAAAACATGGGCAGTTTAAGTCAACATGCTCAACCCAATGTCTAATTCATTAAGCAAAACTTTAATAAGTTTAAGATAGAAATTTGTATTGAGCACGAGATGGGTACAACTTTAAAGAAATATTCACATGACCCTAATAAATCTGCACTAATTATTTCCCATGCTTCTCGGAAAAAATGATTTGTAACAGAGGAAAGGCATATTTAGCCAGGAGTAAACCAAGCACCATGGAGATTGTTTAGAACCAAACAAATGAAAGGATGAGGAAAGCCATATTTAGCCAGCAGTAAAGCAAGATAACACCAGGAGACTCTATCAAAAGCCTTCATCATATCTATCATCAGATGTTCATGAGGCTTTGGGTAAGTCAAGGCACTGCCCATTGTACTTTTTTTATATATTTTTGATTAAATAAAAGAGTAACTAATTTCGCCGGTCTATCTTACTTGATGGAACTTGTGAGACTGTTTAAAAAAAAATAGAAATTTTTATGCTCATGTACTTGTGCCCTAAAAAACAGTCTTAATATTATTTTTTAAAATTTAAAAGTCTTTGAACGAGTGCTTTTGGGGGATGAAACTGACTAACTTAATTAGGAGTCGATTGTTGACTATTGGTGCGATTTAAATGAAAGATGTAAAAATCATTTTAAAGACTTTGGTCTTTACTAATCATTTTAATATATAATACTCAAATTTAATATTCAAGTTACTCAATTAACAAATGAGATTTCATATATTATTTTTGAAATTGAGAGATGATGATTGATATTTGTATTCCTCTATATATATATGGTCTCGGGGCTCATGAGACTTACAAGAAACCAAGTTCATCCAACATTGAAATGGCTACCTCCACCTCAAAATGGATGCTAACCATTACAATTTACTCGTTTCTGCTAGTTTTGCCTTCCTTCTCCACTGATCCAAGTCCATTGCAGGACTTCTGCGTGGCGGATTTGAGCTCATCTACACTTATTAACGGCTTTCCATGCAAAGCTCCAGCCAATGTAACTTCCGATGACTTCTTCCTCACCGCATTCAATCAAGTCCCCACTGAGTTCAACTCATACAACATTAACGTCACTCGGGTGGACGTAACTCAATTTCCAGGCCTCAATACTCTAGGACTCTCAATGAATCGAGTAGTTCTGTTGCCCGGTGGGATTAATCCACCCCATGTCCACCCGCGCGCCTCTGAGCTCTCCCTAGTCATCAACGGAACCATCTTAGTTGGATGGGTGACCACTTCAAACGTGTTCTACTCCAAAGTTCTGATTCAAGGTGACTTGTTTGTGATTCCTCAAGGACTGGTGCACTTCCAGTACAACATCGGAATAGGCAGGGCCCAATTCTTCGCCTCCTTCAATAGTCAAAATCCAGGGCTCCAGGCCATGCCCGCTGCCCTTTTCAATTCCACGCCGGCCATTGGTGATGATGCGCTCGCTACAGCGTTCAAAGTAAACCAGACCACCATCCAGCTCATCAAGTCTGGGTTCGCCCCCACTTAGGTCGTCCTATTTTGTTATTCACTGAGAAGAGCAAGCACTTGTAGTGCAGGCTGTCAACCATAGGCATAGAAGAGGCTAGAAGCCTCTTTTCTATTAAATAAATGGTGTGTTTTAATGCATGGTTTCTTTGTTAACTTTCATGTTGTTGTATGTCTTTTGTTTACTTAATATGATATGTTTTTAATTTACTTTGTAATCTAGTATGGCTGGTCCACGTGTGTGTAAGCTTCCTATTGGATATACTCTTATGTAAACCTACTCGTCACAACTGAAGCAAGTTCCAACTCATTAATCAAAGATTAAACCAAAAAAAACCAAAGAAACAACATATCACATGATACAGAACATCATTAACGTACAGAATTGCCAAAAAACCCAAAATGACAAAGTTACCGCAAGTTTTCTGAAACTGAGCATCACTAACCAGCAATTCCAATTACGAAAATCAACAAAAAAAAGCCGATTAATCGAATTTAAAATCAGAATTAATCAATCACAACAATTTAAAATCACAGCACAACTAAATCCGATTAAGATCCTACCCTTGGGCGCAGCTCTATGTGGAGGCTCTTGATCCTCTAGCTCCGGCGGAAGTCCACGGATAATCGCGAAGACCTCTCGCTATGGATGCTGAGCTTTGCTACTAGATGCGGAGTCCGGTTCGAACATTGCCGCCTGAAATAATCAACTCAGCCATCATAATCAACTCAATTATACCATTAAATCAACTCAATTCTGAGAACATTGAACAGTGCTAAAATTTTAGTGAAATTGGTGAAAGAAGGAGCGGGAAATTACTAAAATTTTTGAAGGTTTTCCTTATTTTTTCTACAAAGACGGAATCATGCCCTCACACGCAGGAGCGCATGCTCTGGATTGACTCAAATTAATTTGTAGTATTATCTTATCAATCCAATGGGGGGAGGTGGGGTTTGAGTCCATCTCGCCCAAAGCTATTCTATGGGGTTTTTTGGGTTATATTGTAGTTCTTTCTAAAATTTTTCACATTAATTTAAAAATACTTTACTTTGTACACTTTTTTTTCTTGGGTACAAAGAAGGAGGCCAAATTATGCGCTACATGACTATTTGCCGAAGATATGATACTCCTCGAATATCATGTTCCAGCCAACTTCTCACCTCCCAACCTCCTTGGGGGATTAATCAGAGGGTGAAACCCCCTAGCTGCCGCTCCTGCCAATGTAGCTAAGCAATTTGCTGCGAAGTTTCTTTCCATGTGGATATGGCTCAGCTTCACCCTCCATCCCCTATCCATCAGCCTCTGTATTCCTCTCACCAGACTGCCATGAAACCCCCCCTGCGTGGTTCTATCTTCCACCAAAGCCACCACACTTGTACTATCAACTTCTGCTTCAACACTTCTCAACCCCAACTCCCAACACTACAACAAAAAAGAGCATATAAATTACATGAAAATGTTATAATAGAAAAAATTTCATCACATTTTATCTATGGCGACACGAACCATTTTGCGTGGTCTAAGTAGGTGTGGTCAAAGGGGTATTTGATAACACGACACCTTTTGATGTGAACATATGTACTTAAAAATGTAGAGTTATAATATATGTGAATATGAAAGTATATGTCATGATAAATCATCTATCACGGCATAGTTCGTTGGCTTCAAAATGTTATATATGTTAACATCTTAATACATACTTTAGTGTTTGGATATATAACCTATTATGACAATTTTAAGTGTTTCTATTAATACCATAATATGACACTATTATGTGTCATTGTATTAGAAATTTAAGACGTAAAATATGTTTAGATAGATAATATATTATGACATTTGTAAGTATGTATAAAAATATTCTATTATAACAAGTTTAGACGTCTTAATAAATCAACTACTGTGACATGATTTATTGTTTATATAGAGTGATGTATTAACATATTAATACATTATAAAGTGTATGGATAGATAATTTATTATTACAACTTTAAATGTATGTAACAGTACCATAATATGACAATTTTATTTGTTAAGATATACTACTTTATAAAGATATTAAGACATAAAAGTATGCGGTGATAAATAATATATAATTACAAAGATAAATGTGTACAATAATAAACTTTTGTACCATATTTATGTGTCAATATTTGATGTTTTTAAACATATTTAAGTGTTACATTAGGAATGTATAGACAACTATCAAATATGTTGATAAATAACTTATTATAACATTTATAAGTATCAATATAAATAACTTATTATGCCTATTTGAATTACTGATATAGGTAGGTTTTTATAACATTCATAACAATTTCTTACGTCTTTATACGCAGCATATTGAAATAATGTACAGTTAGTATATCCTGTACCAGTGGTACATATACCTATTATTATATATAGTAATTTTTTGCTTAACAACTGTACACTTACTAAATATAGTAAGTTTCGCCCACGCGCGCGAGCTGAGTCTACAACGTCTTCGATGAGTCCACAACGTCTCAGAACAACTGTCACAACGTCGAAAAAACAACTGTCGCAACGTCTACATCGAGGCATGTCGACAACGTCTCCGAACACTACCACCACGTAAAAAACAACTAGCACCACGTTCAGAAATGTCTGCATCCATTAGTGTGAATTTAAACTGATTTTTTTCACAAAAACAGCCCACCACCTCACATAACAACTAGAACCACGTCCAGAAACGTCTTCATCCATGCGTGTGAATTTAAGCTGATTTTTTTCACAAAGACAGTCCACCACGTCTCAGAACAATAGCACCACGTCCAAAACAACTAGCACCACGTCTAGAAATGTCTACATCCATACATGTGAATTTAAGCTGATTTTTTTTCACAAAGACAGTCCACCATGTCTCAGAACACTAGCACCACGTCCAGAAACATCTACATCCATGCATGTGAATTTAAGCTGATTTTTTTCACTAAGACAGTCCACCACGTCTCAGAACACTAGCACCACGTCCAGAAATGTCTACATCCATGCATGTAAATTTAAGCTAATTATTTTCACAAAGACAGTCCATCACGTCTCAGAACACTAGCACCACGTCAGAAAACAACTAGCACCACGTCCAGAAACATCTATATCCATGCATGTGAATTTAAACTGATTTTTTTCACAAAGACAATCCACCACGTCTCATAACACTATCACCACGTCAAAAACAACTAGAACCACGTCCAGAAACGTGTACATCCATGCTTGTGAATTTAAGCTGATTTTTTTCACAAAGACAGTCCACCACGTCTCAAAACACTAGTACCACGTCAAAAACAACTAGCACCACGTCCAGAAACATCTATATCCATGCATGTGAATTTATAATATTTTTTTCACAAAGACAATCCACCACATCTCATAACACTATCACCACGTCAAAAACAACTAGAACCACGTCCAGAAACGTCTACATCCATGCATGTGAATTTAAGCTGATTTTTTTCACAAAGACAGTCCACAACTAGCACCACGTAAAAAAAAACTAGCACAACGTCCAGAAATGTCTACATTTAGGCACCTCCACAAAGTCTTCGCTGAGTCAACTACGTCTCAGAATAACTGCCGCAAAATCCAAAAAACAACTATCGCAACGTCTACATCCAAGTATGTCCACAACGTCTCGTAACACTGCTGCAACATCCCCGTTCGTCCGAAAAACAACTGTCGCAACTTCAAAAAATATCTACATCCAGGCATGTGAATTTAAGATGAATTTTTCACATAACACCTTCCACAACGTCTCAGAACAACTAGAACCAAGTCAAAAACAACTTGCACCACATCCAGAAACGTCTACATCCATGCATGTGAGTTTAAACTATTTTTTTCACAAATACAACTAGCACCACGTCTCAGAACAACTAGAACCATGTCAAAAACAACTAGCACCACGTCCAGTAACGTCTTCATCCATTCGTGTGAATTTAAACTGATTTTTTTCACAAAGACAGTCTACCACGTCTCAGAACAAATAGAACCACGTCAAAAACAACTAGAACCACGTCCAGAAACGTCTACATCCATACGTGTGAATATCAACTGATTTTTTTCACAAATTGGAGAGAATACTTGGAGATATTGTTGTACAAATTGCGTTATGTAAAATTGTTATTCTAAAATTTTATTGTCAAATTTGGCAGCTGGAATCACAACTGGCCACTACCACACCACACCACGTATACATCCAAAAATGTGAATTTTAGCTGAATTTTTCACAGAACATATTCTACCACGTCTTGCTACGTCCAAAACAACTAGCACCACGTCCAGATACGTCCAACTACGTCCCGCCACGTCCTGCAACGTCCAAAAATACAGAGCAGCAACGTCCCACAACGTCCTGTTACGTCCAGCTACGTCCAAAATACAAAGCAGCAACAAATAGAACCACGTCAAAAACAACTAGAATCACGTCCAGAAACGTCTGCATCCATGCGTGTGAATTTGAGTTGATTTTTTTCACAAATTGGAGATGATAGTTGGAGATATTGTTGTACAAATTGCGTTGTGTAAAATTGTTATTCTAAAATTTTATTGTCAAATTTGGCAGCTGGAATCACAACTGATCACTACCACACCACGTATACATCAAAACATGTAAATTTTAGCTGAATTTTTTACAGAACATAGTCTACCACGTCTCGCTATGTCCAAAAAAACTAGCACCACGTCTAGATACGTCCAGCTACGTCCCTCAACGTCTCGCTATGTCCAAAAATACAAAGCATCAACGTCCCACAACGTCCTGTTATGTCCAAAATACAAAGCAGCAATATCCCGTTATGCCCCGCAACGTCCAGCAACGTCTAGTTACCTCGCATAATGCATTCTACCAAGTCTAGCAGCAGAGAAGAATCAGAAGCAACTCATTTCACATGAAAGTGCTAATACCTCACAGAAACCATTTATATATCATATTTCAGAGCAACAGAGCATTATTTGAATAAGAAAACACGAATATAACATCATTAATACATTACCCAACATCAAATCGCGAAAATAAGGTTCCGTAAATCCATCAAATACAGTTCATAATTTATGATGTGGTGATTTTTTTAGAAAAATAAGGTATTTTTGAAGAAGAAGAAGAAGAGATGTTTTAAGCAGAAAAAGAGATTTTTGAACAGGAAGAAGTGCTTTTTTAAGAAAAAGTGATTTTTCCGTTGTATTTGGTGTTGTTCGTCGGAAAATATAATCGTCGATCTACGTTAAATTTGTGTTTGGATGAAAATTTTGATTAAATGTGGTTTCGAATGAAGTACGGCGAAGAAGAATAACTGATTTTTGGAAAAGAAGAAGTGATTTTTGAAAAATAAGAAAACTGAAATTTTGTAGAAGAAGAAGAAGATAAGAGCGTGTATCTCACTCTCTTATAGTGAGAGTGGTGATGTATTATTAGGTACATGTACCACTAGGTACAAGATATAATTTGCGAATAATGTATAATAAACGAAAATTATAATTTATTTAAAATACCAAAATACATCAAGAAATTTCTCTGTCATTGCATTAGACATCTCCAACACAGTGCATATAACAATCTTGATCAAATACAAGATACAAGAACTCGTTAGCCTTTTCCTTGAATTATTTTGGCAAGCAACTCCGTTTCCAGTTTACTATACTTCCTGACCAGATATAAAATCACTTTTGATCAGCTGACTACTCCCTGTATGCCCTGCACATTTATATAGTCACGAGGAATAAGCCTATGATGGTCATTAGTCAAGACAAATAAAATGTCCACATCGAACATAACATTCTCATTTATGCCCACTTTTTGTTCAATTTCATCTTTGGTGAGTCAACACTATGATGCATAAGTTGAGGTGCAAATATGAGTTGCATGTATAAATGATAAAAAATAATAATCCTTTTATCATACATCATCGAATACTTCCTAAATGGGTTGTGTTCCTCCACCAAACACTCACTCCAGAAAAATATCAAAGAAGCTAAAAGTACAAGTGCAAGTTGAATGTATTCAAACTAGGCTGAAATGGAGCAGTCAAGCAAACAACATTTTTTTCCCTTCAAACTTTTGAGATGGTCAGAATGAATAACTCAATGAAATCAGGAGAAGTTGATGACTAAATCAGTTCTGGTTTGGATATAAAATGTTACACAAACAGTTGACCAGCAACACCTGCAAACCAAAGCATTAAAAATACCAGTTACAAAGATTCTCAGATAATCAATATTACCACGGGAACTATTAGCAGAATCAATGTAGGAAGCATCCACAAACTATCCACCCATCAAATTGTATATGGCAGGGAATGCAAGTACCTTGGCGGATAGGGTGAATACAAAGTTCCACTACAAAGCGGCAAAACTGCAAGTCGTGTGCAGTTAGATGGACCTTGCACTCGGAGTTGAAGTTTATATCTCATAGAATTACCAGTTAATCCAGATACTGTTGTCATTTAGATGACTTGATGGCTCTCAATCAAACAGCTGCACAGTATTTCATTTCCAATAAATAAATTAAACATTTAGGAAAACAACACATTTTTAAGCTCTACACTATCGAAAGTTCAATTCAAAGCAAAGAATGTATCTTTCACTAGAATGCCAACCTATTATGGTAAACATGTTGTATCTATGGCTAATGATCATGTTATGGACAACAGAAAGCGCTAGTTCTTTTTCTACAACTAAATTCCTCATAGACTGATGGTGGAATTTTCTTTAAGATATATGCAATACCTTGGTTAAAATCTGTACTCAGGCATTTTGCATTCTGAGGTGGTGTTGGTGCATTGAGTCTAATAGTTCTGAATGCAAGTATATGTGAATATTTAAGTATGGGTTGTTTGCAGTTGAAGTTGGAAGGGTGCTTAGCAGTGGTGTTGTACCAGATTTGCTGCCTTTCTAAATTGCCTCTTGGTATGCTGTCTGTTTTTTCTAAATTTTGAATTCACATATAACTTTTCCATCCATGAAGAAATTCTAATTGGTGCCTAGTTGATTTGTTAGTGTTATTGCTGTCTCTGCAAATTTTGTATACGAGTTTGATTGGCGTTTTATCTAAAATTGAAATGTTGCCGTTTCATTAGACGCATTACAACCCTTAAATCAGCTTTACCAGATTTTGCTACTTGCGTAATTGTCCTCAGACATTTTGTTCCCTCTAATTCTGACTTCTATTTGTCATTCCGACTTAATTTCAGAATTGAATGGTAATATTTGATTTTCTGTACAGTTGAAGAGAAATCTTTAATTCATTTACTTTTCATCCCTTATTGTTGCAGGTATAAGATTTCTCGAAGAACTAGTTCTGTGTATCATGTGAGATATTTCTTATTTAACTGACATTCTCGAACTGATTTACAGCGGGTTTCGTCTTTCTAATTGTCTTTGCTGTCATTGTAAATTGTATTTACGATGGATGATTGATGCAATAATTGCTCAAAAGCATCATTTGGGTAGGCGAGCTACATGAAGTCTATGCTATATCAAATTATTTAACCTATTCCGATAAAAAAATCTTAGTGCCTTTCCTTCAAGAATCAGCTTGCTAAATCTCCATTTCAGTGTGGTGCTCTCTTTTTAGAACATAAGAAGTCCAAATAGTATGTCATATTTATAATTAAATGTCTCATTTTGAATTTATTTTTATTTTTTTAGTTGATCTTGATTCTTGATGGTAGAGCATTGCACAAGTTGGAAACAGAGCTGATTGCATGAAACTTGGAGCAATTGAGGTTTTCTTGTATTCAAGCACTGGTATTGAGGTTAGCTATGCTACTGCTTGTTCTAAACAATTGCAAAGTACTATTTATCTAAACAGCTAAGACTACTGCTTGTTTACAATTGCCAAAATTTTCCATGATTTGAGATCTCAAGAAAATTAATGACTACTTTCCCATCTTATCCTCTTTTTTCTTCTTAGTGATTCAAATTTCTCTTTGATTTGGATTTCATATTTCTGGTTAGAGTGCCTCAGTTTTCCTTATTCATGTAGTTTTTATTTTTATGCATTTATCAGGTCTACCACCATGGTTATATTGCCTTTACAACTTCCTCATTCAACTGAAGATCTACCTTCCTGTCCCTGAGTTTGATATTTATTCTTAGAGAATTTTGTGTTAAATGGCCAATGTGGGTTGTTTTCGGCTCATATTTTTAGTTTTGTGGATCTTGGTTGTTCAAAGTTTAGTTGGAAACCCTTTTAAGATTTATCAAGTTGCGACAAGGGGGTTGTAAATTTTTGTTCATGCATTTTGGCCTTTCATGAGGGCATTTGATGTGAAGGAAGAAATTTGTATTGGGTGTTGGATCAATTTGAAAGATTGGAGAGTTGTAATTTTGTCATATTCGATTGCCTTGAATTTTGAAGGGTAGTGTTTAAGTTATTAGGGGGGGAAAGATTGTATTTTGTCAGAGTTCTTCGGGGTTTTGAGCCAGTGCTGTTTGGAATTAAGCTAAATAATACTAACAGAGCTGGAGCAAGATAGATTTGGCTCTTGTTCGGCCTTTAGGGGGGAGACTTTGCAGTTTCCTATTTAGGCACAGGGGACTTCAAATTGCTACGAAAATGGGTTGCATTTGTTCTAAAGGTGCTTCTACATGACTGAAGCGTCCCAAGGAGAAAGAAAACAAAAAGGCTGACATTGAAGATTATTTAAGGTACTTGTTTTAGATTTCTTTATAGTTGTTCAGTGCTAGTTTAGTCTTTTGAAATTATGATAAGCTGATTCTTCTTTCATGAACAACAATGTTTCATTTTCTTTGATCTGGAATTTTTCTTCTTGTTTATATTTTGAACAACGTGTCATTGCCTGATTTATCAAATACAAGTTATATTTTGAATATTAATTAGGACTTGAGGAAAAATTTTTTAAAGAAGGATAAATTTATTCCAGTTTTGTTGCAGTACTAAGTGAACAATGTGTGTATAAAGGGCCGCTTATTAGTATAGCACAAACAATTTTGTTGGCAGGCAAACCTGGGAATTTGATCCCAATGCCGGAAGTTCTGAAGAAAAGAAAGAGCTGAAGTTGGGAATGGTCGTCTCCAATTTTGGATTAACAGATACAAAGTTAAGCCCAGCAGCGACCTCATTTGGCGCATGCAGGTTCATCCATCTCTACTTTCATTAATAATATTCAACTCACTTCCTCTCCATGCATTCTCAACTTCTGTTGGTTCTTGATTTTCTTTCTTTCAATGCAGTTTTTAAGAGAGAAGGAAATCAAGCAGCCAATACCACAAGTGAAGGTGGAAGATGGCCAAGAAATCACTCATGAAATGGCCACTGCTTCATTACGCCGGGCTGCTTTGCAGGCTACTGATGATGGCCATTGGCCTGCTGAAAGAAAACGCTGGCCCTTTATTCTTCCTTCCACCTCTGGTCAGCCCTCTTCTAATTCATTATGCGCTAAAATTCCAATCAGAATTATTTAGCATTTATTTCTGATTAACTTTTTCTCTCTTTCTGAACCCAAAAAAACGCAGGTCATGTGTTTGTATATAAACGCTGTATTCCCAGTAGAGCACAGAGGAGAAGGTCTTCGCTATATTTATGCCATCAGGTACTTCACATACAAGTTACAACAACGACTAAATGTTTGTCTTGTCACGCTGCATGAAGTTAGTTAATCAGATGAATCATATGAATCCAAAGTGCGTGGTTGCTGCGTTCGTGGTGCTGACGCGGCTACCCTCCTTCGTGATGTAAATATAGATATTTTTTCATTTCTCAAATTCAAAGTTTAATCGTTAAAAAAACTATAATCCAAACCGTAAAATTACGTGAAAAAATGCAAATATTCATACGAAGCTAATATACTTAACTACCAACATAATTAATTCCTAGCCAAATCAAATTCCATAAAAAAAATAATTCAAATTTTAATATTCAACAAACTATGGCCATGAATGGCTCGTTGAGTGACGAGTGCTTGTGGATACTCTATTGGATGGAGGTGAAATGTGGGAGTTGACTCTCTCAAAATTGGTGAAAATCATTTGTTGGAGATCATTGATCTTTTTCTTCAAGGTGGACTTCATCTTCTTCATCTTTGCTTTGGCTTTGGCCCTCATATTTTGCCTTCTTTTCTCGTCAATTGCTCTTCATTCCACCATCTCATCTCTCATGCTTCGAAGTTCATCCAAAATGATTTGATTGGATGGATGACCTTGTTAAGTATTGTCCACGTTCACATCGTCCTCGAATATGGAGTCATTTTCTTCATCATCTTTGTCTCATTCTCTTCTAACCCTCTTCCTCCTTGATTGTGATCCGGCAACACTTTTTTCTTCAGGGTTTTGACAAGTGGTATCGGTGAGAGGGCCCAAAAGTGTATCCATAGCATCATTCCTTTTATTCATAACGCCAGCTCTCTCGCACAGTTTCTCTATCACTGTTGGGAATGGAAGTCCATCACTCTTATTTTTCTTCCCGAGAGCATCCATCATTTGATCAAGGATGATGTCTCTTAACTCCAACTCTGCATCCTTATACATTAGCATCAACAATTGCAATCGAAACTTAGTGGGGTTGATATTCATCACTGGTGACAGATTATGGACCAAAAATGTATAAAGGGTCCTGGCCATGCTGTTCAAGTCATGATACTTGATATCCACCCACGAATCTAGTGTCTGAATGTGGCTCCTCAATATCATCCTGATATCATTTGGGGTTGGCTCAAAACTTTTCACTCCATTCGTTCCACAAGGCTTGATACCCAAGTTGAGTTCAAGCAACTCATTTATGGCTTTCCGTGTAACCTTCACTTTGTGGTTTCTCACCGTGATCATGTTCTCATCATCTTTGAATGCCAATGCCGCATAGAACTCACGCACCAAAGTTTTGTTAGCTTTCTTTTCCGTAGGTAGCAAATTAGTCCAACCCATTCTTACCACATAGTCCCAATATTTGCTATTTTGTTCCACACCTCTTTGGTTGCGCAGTGGTCGCTCTTTCATGATCTCAAGAGCTTCCTTGGGGTTGGCTCATTTTTCGGTTTCTTCCTTCCTCAAGTGAGCCCTCTTTCTAGGTGGTTTCTTCTTAGTCCCACTTGAAGATGCTGTGTTTGAATTCGAGGCAAGTTTCATTCGCACCATTGTGATCTAAAAAAATAACAAATTAGTGGTATGGTACCGTCATATCCAAGGCTACCCTTTCCAATGTGATTAAACATCTCGTGTACATTGAATAAGCATGCCCACAAAAATTATAAAAAACATAGTTAATTCCACATTCAAACATTTTATCAAACACCTTATAAGCATTCTTCAAATGTAGGTTCAAAATGAAAGATTCAAATCATCCATGTCTCACATTATGATAGAATATCCTAACCAATTATAATTTAATCACAAACAACAAGCCTAGATGTTACTACACCATTCAAGAATCATTTCAAAACATAACCCTAGTTCTCGGAAATATTTGGAGAAAAAGAGTGTAAGAAATCAAACCTTCAATTTGATGAATGTTTGATGTTGTAAATGTGTTTGGAAAGTTTTGGGATTGGAGTGTGTGTGGAATAGAAATCCCAAAATTGTGTGACCAAGTTGGGAACAGTGGAAAAAATTGTCACCGTTGCTTTCTCCTCTTCGCGTCCGCACGTTTGCCATTTTAAAAATGGGCTGCGGTTGTGGGTTTAAATGGGGGGCTCTTTGCAAAGCATCCTGCGCGCTCCGGGGCGAGATGAACGTGCAAAGCGGGCAGTACGCACTGCCTGCTGCGCGGGTCTTTCGGGCCCTGGGGCGCTACGGATGCGCGCGGCAGGCAGTATTCACTGCCTGCATCAAGTGTCCTTAGCACGCAGGACGCTTTAAGAACCGCCCTTCATGCCAACCTAATTTCGGATTTACAAAATCCAAAACTGGTTAAAATTTGGATTTCGTATATCCGAATTTAACCAGTTTCGGATTTTGTAAATCAGAAACTGGGCAGGAGGTATAAAAGGAGCATGACTCATTTTCTACCCCTTTTTCTTATTCCTTTTACCTAAATTAATAACAGCCCAACATAAACCCTAAACCCCCAATTTTTTATTCAGCCCAACCAAAACTCATTTTCTAAATTCTAATCCGATCAAAATCTTCCCTACAACGTAAGGAACAAAACCAACCAAGCCAATCTTCATTTTTTTTCTCAATTTTTTTCGCACCAATATTTTTAGACACATCACATTTTCTGCAATTTCGGCCAAACTAACCGATTTTTAGTTGAATTTTAAACATAAAAATGTTCCCCGTGTGTTGGAACAAAACCCATTAAGTTTTTTATCATTTAATTGAAAACGCAGCCGGACCGCCACCGGAACGCCGTCGGAAACTCGCCGGATATTCCACATACTTATTTCATTTTTTGCAAATAATTATTTTTTTCCCATAATTCTTTTTTAGTGCATATTAGTTAATGAAGTTAGTGCATATTAAATAGGTGTTAGTATTACTTATATTTGTATGTTTCATATAGTTTTACGTATTTGGTAGATTGAATTTTAATGGTGCATTGCATATGTAGTTATTTAATTTACTTGTGGCTTTAATTTGATGGATTGATGATTTTATTAGTATTTCGTTACTATGGGTATTTGGAAAGGTTCATTTTACTGTCGTTATGCTGCTGAAATTTATTGTGAAATTTGTATTTTAAATTTTGTTGTGTGTTGTTTTAGGTATAATGACTTTTTCGAGCCAAAACAGTCAACGCCGCAAGTATCTCAATCCAGGTCCTATCAAACTTGAGCTACTTTATCTACAGGGTAGACATAGATTTTTGCAAGTTTACAATGATGCCCCAGGGTTTCGATCCAAGACCCTCAAGTGTAGATGTTGTGATGGTAATATGTGGGACTATTTGCCACAAGAACTGGCCTAAGTGCAGGATGAGCTGCACAAGTTTTGATTTAGAGATGTCACACGTATGGGGTCGATTCAACTCGACCATGCCCTTGTAACGGCATTGGTTGAGAGATGGCGACCAGAGACTCACACGTTCCACTTTCAATTCGGTGAGGCCACTGTCACCTTGCAGAATGTTCAAGTACTTTTTGGTCTCCGTACAAATGGTCCAGCATTACGGGTACCTTTCCTCAAGGACGACGCAAGAATGGATAGGCGAATGTGGCCGCTTGTTGGGTTTTTTCCCGTGACCACATCATTTGAGGAGCAACTCATTACATCTCAACCATCTATTATGTTAGATTCAGGATGCAGTCCCGTCAAGGGTTGATAGGGAGCGTTATGTTCGGCGGGTTAGGTGCTACATTCTATACCTCCTATATGGGATGATCTTCACAAGAACAAGGCAAACAACTTCGTCCCTCTACACTGGTTTGTAAATATATAGTTCCAAGAGAGGCGTAGTGCACTTAGTTGGGGTTCAGCGGCCCTTGCCTGTTTATTCCGAGGCCTATGCAAGGCTTGCGTGCACAATGCCAATGACATAACCGGTTTCCTGCTCCTTCTATAGGTAAACAGATTTACTAGTATTTTGAAAATGAATATGTTCAATGTTAATTTTTATTTTTCTTGTTTTTAATTATTGTTTTTACCTTATATGGGTTCATATTATAATTTTATCCTTTTAAATGCAAATTTCATTTGTTTATACAGGTATAGGCTTGGGAGCGTAGTCCTCGCATCAGCCCGCGTAGAGTGGCAGATACTGACAGACCCGACGTGGTCACCCGTTGGCACAACGGTGGGATGTCCGTTTCACTTATGATGATGTCACTTCTCATGTCCTGCCGGCGTACCGAGATAAGTTGAACAGTCTTAGTGATGATGACTTGAGTTCAGTCTTTATTAACTTAAGTCATTTTATTATAATACTATAGATTTAGATTTACCAATCCTTTTATAAGTTTGATGTTATTGAATTTGTTTTTTTTTTTAGTTTAAACGGCTGCCTTACGCTGAGGATGGTATCCTCGAGTATCTCCCTATTTTCTACCGAGATGACCCCGATTGTTGGATGTCCCGAACTTTTCTGACATTTTGGGAGTGCCACGAGCCTCAGGAGGCCGATAGAGTTCTTTGCCAATTTAGGTTCCGCCAGTCACGTCCTGGGAATCCTCAAATTTATCTATTGATTGAGGAGAATTATAATCAAATGCATGCGAAGGGAAGACAAGGCAAGAGATATATCGTAATTTTGTAAATGTTTAACTAAATTCAGATTTTTTAATTTTGAATTTCTTAAATTCAGATTTAATAAATCCGAATTTACAAAATTCGGAATTACAAAATCCGAATTTCAGTATAATTCACCTAAGTTTTTGGATTTTGTAAATCTGAATTCTTTTTTAAATATTATTCAATTTAAATAATTTTTTTTAAATCTCAATTTTTTTTAATTTCGGATTTTATAAATTCGAGTTTCATCAATTTTTTTAATTAACCTAATTATGTCCTAATTAATTATTCATTATACATGTTTTTGGAATTTGAAAATTCGAATTCCCTTAATTTTGGATTTTCAAAATCCAAAAACTTTCTTTCCGTCCACAAATCTAAATTTCCTATTTTTCTGTCCACATTTTCTGTTCGGGAATTTTTTCGGTAAAAAATTCATATATTCCTTAACCTATTGGAATTGTGTATTTGCATTAATTTTTTGACATTCTGAATGTTGCTGAACGGTATTAAATGAATGAGCATTTTGTATGTGCATCCCCTTGGAATTTTCAAGATCGGTTTGATGACTCTAGTAGTTTTCGTTTTGTATTTTTCCTTTTGCTTTTAAGGGGTTATCTTGGCTGAAAATATATTCTGCCTTTAGGATGATTGGAATTAGTAAAATTGTTTTATATTTCATGAGCTGCCGTATACGAAAGTTAGAGATAAAAAGAAAAATTACAAAAGAAGTTAGATAAATGTTTCATGATTATACTCTTTAATGATAATACATAAGTGGCTTAGTTTGACTTGGAAAGAATAAGTTGGAACCCCTAGAAACAAGTAGCACTTGAACTGGCTATTGCTAGTCTGATTTTAGATGATTAATTGAACATGAGAACTCTAGATATGGGTTTCTATTGTTTGCAAATGGAGGATGAACAGAAAACAAAGCCAAAAGCAGGACAAACAAAAGAGCAAGACAACCATCATCCTCAGTGACTTTAGATACGGAGGAAGAACCACAGTGGAATCAAGAAGAAATATCAGCTTTACCGGTTTAGGCCGACAACTCCAAATACTCCATATTCATAGGCTCGCATATAGTACAGTTAATTAAATTTGTTGTTTGACATTTGATTATTTCCATTCAGTCTCCCAAAATGATCCTCAAAATTTTTTACAGGACTACTATTAATCGTAGTTTAGAAGATAACTGATCTATCTTGTTTACACTAGAGAAACTATAGATTTTTATATTCTTATATTTTGTTCAAATAAGTTGGCAAACAATAGCTCCGTCCATCGAAAAAAAATATAAAAAAAAAGAGTTCAAATTGGTGTAATACCTTGGATAGTAAAATTACACTTAATAATGTCTCTATATGTTAATTTCATTTCATTACAATTGTAATAAGGGTGTAGCGATATGTCAATTTTCTAGTGGATATATTAATAAATAAAATAATACTTAATTGCGTCTCTATACTTATAAAATCTTCATTTAACTTCTTAGTGTTTTGATTGAAATTTTATTATTACTTATTTCTAGTGTCATGATAGAATTTGATGACACATTAAAATAGTTATAACAACATTACTATTGTAGTGTTTTACTAATATAAATAAGTTAATATTTGATGTGATAATATATATTAATAGATACATGTATATTTTAGTGTTATGATAGGGATGTGGAGAAAGCCATTTTTTCTAGTAGGGCAACATAACTCTAACCCATGATCGAGCCCCCACAATTCCGCCCCCATGATACTACAAGCCCCAATATTCCTCATAAAAAAATCACCTACGCACACCCCATAGGCATCCCGGATCAACCCCCCCTCCCGGCACAGAAGAGAGGCCAGAAACTGCATTATGCGCTCCATCCGTGTTCAACTTGACCCACTCCGCCGGAGGAGGAAGCCACTTAATCCACCTTGCCACCTTCTCCGCCTTCCTGGCCCCCGTCTTCCTCTCCCTTATTCGGACCTCATGATAAACCTCCACCCTTCTCCTCCTATCTGTTACAAGTCAGTCAGCAGCCCAAACCTCCCCCCTGAAAATCTGAGCATTTCTCGTCGTCCACACCCTCCACAGAATGGTGCCAAAAAGCAACGGCCACCCTTTCCCAAAAACTGAGCTCGGCCTGAGATGTTCATTTTCAGCCACGCACGAAAATTCATCTGAAAGAAACAGCCCCAAGCAGCACTAGGTACAAGGCTACGCCACACTTCCCTTGGACAGACACAATCTCTCAAAGCATGTGCCACAGACTCCTCTCCCTGGCCACACAAGTCGCAAAGTGAGACCGTTGCCAAATGGTGTCTTTGTCTTTAAGAATTAGTCAAGAGCCTCTCTTTTGCTGCCAGCTACAGAAACTGCCGCAGTCATTGGGGGTCTTCCCAAATCCAAACTTTCCTCCAAAATCTGCTATCATGTACCTTCAAATCAACACTCAAAGAATCATAAGTAGTTTTGGTTATGAACTGGCCTAAAACAGACCATCTTAAGCATAAGACATCATCTATTTCAACTGGCGAGGGAGGGAATATCGCCTCTCACTCTCAAGGCCTACATGGGAAGGAGATCCTGAAACAAGAGCAAATTCTATCGCCCCTCTGGGTCCACAAAAATCCGCAGCATACATCCCAAACTGCTCTATTGGGATAAGGCACAAGGCATGATGAAATAGCGGCTCAGGAAATGACAGCCACCTATCTTCCCAAAATAGGACTTTTTCTCCTATTACCCAAGGATCATGTGACACCCACCAACATTTTCAGCCACACTCTCTCAATAGCCTTAAGAGTTGCAGATCCTCTATAAATATTCTCGTCCCTCAAATTCTCCATCACTGAGAGACCATACTTTTCCCGGATGACACGCACCCACAAAACATTAGACTTGGTTAAGAGATCCCAAGCTAACTTCATTACAAATGCTTTATTCATCCTCCTCTGATCTTTATATCCCAAGCCTCCGCTTTGTTTTGGAAAACACAAGTCTTCCCACTTAACCAGGCTAAGTTTTGACACCTGACAATTACCACCCCAAACAAACCTGCGACACTTCTTTTCAAGTCCCTCACAAACAAAGCTGGGGAACCATGCAGATTGCATAGCATAGGACAACAGTGCACTCACAGCAAATTGGACCAAAGGAACTCTCTCCCAGCCATCGAAAGCGCTGAGGCCTTCCAGCCAGTTAGCCTGGCCTCTGCCTTATCCAAAATAAAGGCATACAGTCCTTTCGTCACCCTCCCATGCACGATAGGCATCCCTAAATATTTTCCTAGATCCTGTACTTTCTGAAATCCCATCACTTCAGCCAAATGTTGCCTTTCTACCTAGGGAACATTACTAGAGAAAAAACATTTTGTCTTAGCACTGTTCACCTTCAAACCACAGTCAGAATAGAAGACATCCAAAACCCCTCTCACTACCCCCCTTTCTCTTCATTGCCCTCAGCAAAAACCAGAAGATCATCTGCAAACATCAAGTGGGGCACCATCACAATGCCGCCCCTAGGCTTATCGGTCTCCATCTCCCCTCCTGACACTCATAGAAATCAACTGAGCAATGCGTTCCATACACAATACAAAGAAATAAGGTGACATCGGGTCCCCCTGGTGCACCCCCCTCGAGGCCTTAAAGCAGTCCCCCGCCACGCCATTCCATAAGAGCTGCATAGAGGCAGACTTCACACACAACATAATGCTTTTCACAATATTAGCTTGAAATCCTGCCAAAACCAAAGTCTCCCTCAAGAAATCCTAGCTCAGATAATCATAAGCTTCACTTTAAAATGTTTCCCACCATTGTTGAGACGCATGGAATGGATAAGTTCCTGGGCAATTACAATGTTGTTAGTGATTTGACGCCCCAAAAGAAAACTCACTTGAGTCGGATAAATAAGAAGAAGCAAGACCGGCTTCAAGTGATTTACCAAGACCCTTGTTGCCACCTTATACACCAAGTTCAAAGACTAGTGGGCCGGAAGTCCTGGAGACGAACCGGATTGTCCACTTTAGGAATGAGCACAATTAGTGTAGCATTCATCAAAGCTGGCATCATCTCCTCTAAGATACCCTGCACAGCTCGAACGACAGACTCTTTCACCTCAGCCCACTGACTATGGTAAAACAATGCATTCAAACCGTCTTGCCCAGGAGTCTTCAAAAGACGCATGCCAGAAAGATCTTCCCGCACCTCACTTTACATAACCCCACACCTCATCCTTTCTCCCTCTCTCTCCGGAATTGACAGAAATAAACAAGGAAAACATTGTCTCCCAGTAGGGCGTGTTGTCCTGGAATATAACTTTTTATAAAATTCCATTGCCAACTATCTCATCCTTAATGAGCAAGAAAAAAACTCACTATCGTCTAATTGAAGCAGTCGGATCTTATTTCTTTGCCTTTGCACATGCACCTGTCTGTGCTAAAAGGTTGTATTTCTGTCACCAAACAAAGGCCAATCCCTCTGGGACTTCTGGATCATGAGGAGTTCTTCCTAAGCTAAGGTGTCCTTCAATTCCTTTTTGAAATCCCATTCCAGAGTGCGAAGCCTGTTAGAGGTGTATTTTTGAAATTACTGTTGGACTCCCTCAATCTAGCCAACAACCGTTTCTTCCTTTGGAAAATATTACCAAACACTGAGAAATTCCACTCCCCCGCATTCTCCCTAAAGCTTGCCAACTTGGCCTCCAGCCCCCTCCCCCCCCCCCCCCCCCCGTCTTGTCTCCCAAGCTTCAAGGACCACTCTAGGAAAATCTTCATGCAGTAGCCAAGAAGCCAGAAAATGAAAAGGCTTTTGACCCCTGGACCTTTCCTGTCCCTGTTTAACATAATGTAACAAGAGTGGCACATGGTGAGATTGGAACTTTGGAAGATGATGCACATGACCATCATAATAATAATTCAACCAATCCTCGTTGTATAAGAAACAGTCTAACTTCTCCTCCACTTTCCCTTTATTCTTACATATTGACCAGGTAAATAACATCCCATCAGTGCGGACTTCTAGAAGTTTATTGTCAAAAACTGAATCAAAAAATCCTTGGCATACACAGTCTCTCCTGCCTGACCCACCCCTCTTCTCGTGGAGCCTCAACAAGCTGTTAAAGTCCCCACCAATAACCTATGCCCCTCTAAAACCACTCGCAATTCTGCCAAGATTTTCCCAAAAGGAACTTCGTTCCACTTGTCTTGGGCTAGCATAAACAAATGTCACAAACACCTTATCCTACCTATCCTCTACCAACATGTGAAGAAATTGCCTATGACACTGCAAAACAATCACCTTAACCTTGTTTTTCCATAAAAACCAAATTCCTCCCAAGAAACCGGTCGCCTCAATACGGAACGACCTATCAAAATTACTTTTTCCACAAAACTGTCTGCCTTCACCCCACTAATCCTTGGTTCAAATATACCCATAATATTTGGCCGATACTGGTTGTTTAATTCAGAGAAAACCCGCCTGAATTCCGGTGACCCACTCCCTGCACATTCCAATTCATTATCTTCATATAAACCAACAAAATAAAGGCGAAACCACACCTGGGCAGACGCTATAGTGTTTCTGGAACTTGAGTCCCCATCCCCCCATCGTCCTCCTCCATTCGATGAGAGTGGGCGGCGGTAGCAGACAAATACTGGTTCAGGGAAGAGTCCACAGCGCCCCCAGCCTCCTCCATTATCATATCTGCTCCAGGTTCATGAAGAGTTGGCTGGCGACTCAAAGAAGAAGCCGCAGCTGGAGGCTCCACCACACGTACAACCTCATGAAGCTCTCGGTTGAAAGAAAATGTCACCCTTATTACCTCAAACTCCATATCCACCTCCCTTTGGCCATCATTACCAACCACCTCCTTCCCATTCTCCTTTATGCTCCAGCATCAAGCACCACTGGCAACATCTATTAGTTTTGAATACTCAAAGTTCTACTTGTATGAAAAACTATTTCCCTGATATATCGATTGGATTTATTTTTGTTAATCATTTGTGTTTATGCATGTTGTCCCTTTATGTCATATGACTAGATGATGGGGTGTTTAGAGTGACACAGTAGATCTCATAATTGGTTAAAGTTATGACATATAAATTAGGCTCGTGACAGGGATAGTTTGGACATACTATCAGTTTTAAGTCATGGTATGATTCTGGAATCGGTTTGTCTAAACTGATTGAATCATACAGATATGCCCGGGGCATATTGAGCATTACGGATTAGGATTGAATTAACTTGTTTATGAGTGTCAAACCAACAAATATAAAAGACCTACTCTAAAGGGTTTTAGTTGCACATCAGTGAGTAGGATCGGCTCTTCAGGGACTATGTATTAGAACTAACCTCTTTTCTAATATCTAGTCTAGAATGGGAGGTTTTGGGAATTGATTAACTAATTAAACTAACCGATATAAATAAAAATAGAGAAAATAATAAAATTCCTAACGTTGTACTTTAGATAAGAATCCCCCATAAACTCTTTAATCTCATAGTGTTTTACAAATCAACAATTAATAAAAATTGGATGCAAATATGCAAATTAAATCAAGCAACTTTTTATACTGTCCAGCCGTCCCAAATGATCGAAAGAATTTGACGTGGGCATGTCGCGGGCAACTTTCAGTTATGTCCAGCCATCCCAATTAATCGAATTAATTCGACATGGGCATGTCGCGGGGGAAATTCTCTACTGTCTAGCTTCTATCGTCCCACGAAATAATCCACGGCATGGGCATGTCGCGGGAAAACTTCACTTCTGGAATTCCTTTACAGCACATCTCAAAACCTCTTCAAAACCTGCAAAACGCCCCATAAACAGTGTGAAGACACTAACACTCAATAGATAATGACCCAACACACAAAAAAACTACAAAGAAAATACACTAAAACTTTGTCTAAAGGGTTAAGAAAAACCATGAAAATCTACGAGTCAGAAACTCAAAGATTAATAGGAAAAAAACTTAGCCCCGTAAATAAGTTTAACACAATAAAACAGAAACAACTTAAAATAAAGTAATAATCCAAAAGTAAGGGTTGCCTCCTTGAAGCACTTTTTTTACGTCTATAGCTCGACGTGAGACGGCTTGCTTTAAGGCAGATGATATACGGAGTTTTGACAATCGTCATGACACTTTCCTTGTGTTTAAGGTGCATTTACCTTTCCTAGATCAGATATGGGACTCTTAGTTATAGGCTTCTGACTATTCAAGATTCCGAACATCGTGTCTTCTAAAAGGGTTAGTATTTCTTTGTATCTCTTTCCCTCTATCTTAGCCTTTTTCTCTCTTTAACTGTCTCTTCCTCTTCCTACTATGGATGCACATCTTCATGGTTCCTATTCTGGCAATTTGAGGCGTCATGTCTTCTTCTGGAATGAGGTTGTGAACCTCAAATGCCATAGCATGGTGTCACAATAACATTTGTTCTATGACTTCATACTCATCCTTGCTAGTATCATTAGGATATGTATACATCATTTCAGGAGAGTCATTGATTTGCTCATTCCCACTAATTTCTCTGTCATGTGTTCTCCCCAATAGCATGAATTTTTGGAAGGATCCCACCATTGTTGATGTCAGTATTTGCAGAGAGTATCTGAACACTTTCCTTCTCAAGTAGATGAAGACAAACATCCTTGACCGCAGAGTTCAATTGTTTTATTTGTGATTCCACTTTCAACAATTGTTCTTCTTGGACATACTCCCTTTGAATTATCTTGTCTTGAACCTTTAGATGCTTGTTCCATTTGCACTTTCCTTTTCAAAGTATTTGAGTACCTCTTTTTCAAAACTTAACTTTTTGCCCTTATCTTTGGGTGGTTGATCGGTTGGCTCTTTCTCTTGCACGTAAAATGCCTCTTGATATTGTGGTTGTGACAATTTTTGCAGCACTAGGTCCATTGTTTCCTGCATTTTGGTAAGTCGAGTCTCTACTTTGAAAACTCTACTTTTGCATTTACAAGACCTTTCATATTGCTCAATATGCATATTTGGTTTTTGTCTATCACTTTTTTGTCTAACAAACTCATCCACTTGTTTTGCACAGTTGCTCAATTTGCATATTTGACTTACTAGATCTTGTTCATACGATGTATCTCCCGGATGAGCTTGACGAGTGGGCAAATTTTGGTACTCTCCCTCATAGTCATGTTGGTAGCTTGCACCGAATCCATTGTGACCTTGCCATGAATAATTTTGCTCATCCATCATTGTTCTTGCAAGCTTCCCTAACAGAAAATATGGAAAAGAATGTAATAAAGAAAAAATAAAATAAATAAATAAATAAAAGAAAATATAGAAATTAGAATAATAAAATCAAGGTTTTTCCAATATCTCTAGTCCCCGGCAATGGCGCCAAAATTTGATAGGTGTCAAACCAACAAATATAAAAGACCCACTCTAAAGGATTTTAGTAGCACAGCAGTGAGTATGATTGTCTCCTCAAGGACTATGTATTAGAACTAACCTATTTTCTACTATCTAGTCTAGAATGAGTGTTTTTGGGAATTGATTAACTAATTTAACGAACCAATATAAATAAAATAAAGAAAATAATAAAATTCCTAACGTAGTACTTTAGATAAGAATCCTCCATAAACTCTTTAATCTCATAGTGCTTTACAAATCAACAGCTAAGAATAATTGGATGCAAATATGCAAATTAAATCAATATGTCATCATCTCACCAATTAGTAGGCTAAATTCAAAGAAATGAATTCACCGACCTTATTAGTCAATTCAGCCTATTTATTATTGCAAACCATTGTCTTATTAGTGTTCTAGGCCTTAAAAGATTTCACCTTTTTAACCTCTTCAACTCTAATTAGCAAATTCGTAAGCCCTTACGGATTATCCTAATTGAAATTATATTATATCAAATTTAAAAGCTCTAGGCAAATTATTTGACCGTAATATAAATCAAACAGCATAGACCACAATAAATATCCAAAAATAATTAATACATAATCATATTATGAAATGAAATAATATATGGGTTCATCAAATCCAAACACTATCAAAACCTAATTAAAATACATAATAAAAACTAAAAGAAAGGAAAAAGAAACTTAGCCATAATCCTAAGCCAATAAGTGCATGAAAGATTATCTGCTCGGGCCTTGTCAAAAATTTACTTTCGTGCTATGCATTATAGAATCGAAATTCTTGACCAGTCCTAGACTCTAGCACAATCGCTATTCCGATTCTTGCTTGAAATAACATTGTGCAGGATCTTAGCATGCAGTTGTTCGATTTAGCATGCAACAATTAATTCCTAATTAAAGCGGAAGTTTAAGAATTACCTGTTGAAGCGTGTACTTAGGTGATTCTCTTGTATGACTCAAAACTCTGATCGTATATTGTGTGGGCAACAAACTAACGAACAATTGATCAGCAATCACCATAAAACGATCTCGCCGAAAAAATCCAGCAGCTCTCCATCTCCAAAATTTAGCACCGCCACCCGCTGCTGGTTCAACCTGGCCGTCGCAGCCCGGAGTTAGTACCGCCCAGCCGCCACCTAAGAGAATTGACTTCGAGGGAGAAACTTGTTTTCTCTCTCTAAATTCTCTCTCTAGTTTTCTTGTCTTGAAAACTTATTAATTGTGTATTGTGAATTGCTAAATTCTGGTCTATTTATAGAGTTAGAAGAGATACCCCAAATTGGTTTAAGATTGGCCTTCCTAATGGTTTAGGTAATTAATTAGTTTACAAATCAAATTAGGTAATAAATCTAATTAGATTTCCAAATCCAATTAGATTTTCTAATATCTATGATTTCCTAATTTTAATTGAACTTTAAGATTTAATTAATTAATTAATTAATTAATTCCACTTTGTTAATTATTTAATTAACCCTTAGGAATAATTAATTACATAATTAATTCTACTTTATCAATTAACTCACTACATAATTAATCGTACCACTAACAGATTAATTATGGCACTACCATCCTACACCAGAATTGCTTTCGGAATAACTAAATTAATTATTCTTTAATCACTCCACATCAAAGATACAGTGCTCGTTAATTTAATAATTTACTAATAAATTAATTAATTAACTTCTTATAATCCGAGATTAGTATCACTCGACCTTTTTACTATACCGGGCATAAGTTCATCAGGGGAGTTTAGTATAATAAACATAACGAGCTCATCTCAGGAGCACCATCACCCCGGATGCACCGGTACATGATTTCCTTTCGACAAGCAACAGCACACCAAGCAACTAAACACTCGCACCCAACCTACCGAGACTATTGGTCACAAATGACCTCACTTTTTGGCAGATCGAAGTACACTATGTCTAATCCTCATATCTGCTCAAGTCTAGGGATTTAGACATAGAATACTAGGATTCAATAGTCTATTAAATCAGTACAAAACAATCCAGTAATTCAAAGTCAATTTTGAACTAATCAAGCCAAAACCATTTCATTGAGAAACACCAAAAGACCGGAACATTTCAAGAGACACCCGCTTTTCAGGCGAAGCCTTGCAACCCAAAAACAGCCATCCCAAGTTTGGTCAAAACAATTTCTTTTTGTCGTGACTTTCAAAAACAGAAAAGGGAAAAAATTCTTTTGATTACAAATCCAAGACCGGCCAAAAATATTGGCCGTCAACCACAAAGGGGGAAAAAATAAACTTTCCCGAGACCAATTTCCAAAATCAGTAAGAAAGAAAAAATTCTCCAACAGACGATCAATGGAAAATTATTTTTTCAAAACAACCAATTTGTTTGTAATCAATTAATGTTAATTTAAACACTAAAATAGAGTCTAGCTCTGATACCACTGCTGGGATTGGAGGCATGATTTTCAAAAATTTACGCAGCGGATTCATGCCAATTCCAATTTTAGTGTTTAATTAATCCTACGTTTAAAGCTTCTAAAGCTTACCCTCGTAGCTTAATCGGTTACCACATCTGGATCCTTGTTTGATGTTGGTCAAAACCTGCTGCTCCGCTTACGTTTGTCACCACCAAAATGCTTCCTTGAAGGACTCTCTACTTTCAAGCACTAAAGTTCTTTGCAGATCTGGTGCTAGCCGTTTTTGCCTAAGGAGAGAGTTTGGGATTTTGTGTATATTTTTGCTTATTCTGATTTCTGATTGAAAATCATCATCCTACTACAATAATATCCCTAGGATATTGATAGAGTTGAAATTTCCAAAATCAGTATTGTAATCAATCAATTATTACTTAACTGATTTAATCATATTCCAAATCAGTATTATTACCAAATATTATTTTACTGATTTCAAATCAGTATTAAATAATACCTTAATGATTTGGGTTATACACCAAGCCCATGGATCAACCCATGACCCATGGATCAGGCTGATGGATCAACAACCTTAATTGAAATTAGGTCCCTTGATTTATCATCCCATCCCAATTGTTCTCGGGTAATTAATTAACTCTTAATTAATACCACAGAACTTTTCAATAATATTTAATTAAACCATTTAATTAAATCTTATTTATTTAAGTATAACTATTATACTTATTGTAGGCAAGAATACTTATTTTGCATCATCGAACTTTCTTATGTGCGATCCTGTAGGCCCATTGTAAATTGGCAATGGATAACTCAATCTCATTGATTAATCCATAAGTCATTAGTGGTCTCTAGCAAGACATAATGACTACCCAATTCAGAATGGAGGGTCAAATGGTGATTCAACACAACCTTTCCGAGCAAACTGCGTACGATCATCTACATTGATATCCCGTTTAGCATAAGGCATGGAACCATCATCCATATATAGCTAAATGTTTACTTGATCTCTTAGTGACACTGAATTCATCAAGCAAATGATAACGCTTAGCATTCCTTGGGCATGGCCATTCACTTCTCAGTTCACTATCAATTAGCCAAGATATCATCTCTCACTTAAGAGAGACTTGTAGTTCCATCACTTCACCTACATACCTTAGCGTGTCTCATAGTGTACCCAATCATACCCATACTTGGCAACCTGTTACGGCCCCGTTAGGCGAATGTCAAAGCACACCACAATTCACCTAAGACCATGTAGTGATTTCTGGTCTAATGATCTTCGTACGAGTACTACTCAAAAGAATAACTCATGATCTACAAGTCCATGGAGTGTTTCTTTTGGCGAATCGATTTCATGAAATTAAATATGCACAAGAATATTACTATCATGAAATTAACTCATCGGATTATAACATCAATCAGAACGACAAATATCTAAATACCCATTAAAAAGGGCACATACACCAACAATAAGTTTGCCATCTTTTCTAATAACAACAGAATCACCAGAAAAAATAAACTTATAACCATTCTTTAAGAGTTTAGAAACTGAAACAAGGTTCTTTCTAAAACTCGGTACATAAAGACAATAAACTAAATATAATCTATAATTCTCAAAATTAAGAGTAATTACTCCCACTGCTTCTACTGACACTCTTGTAGTTTCGCCCAAGTAGATGTCCAGCTCGCCTTCTCTAAGCTTCCGGGTTACTTAGAACCCCTGCAAAGAATTACAAACATGGTCAGTGGCTCCTGAATCCACACACCAAGTATCTGTGGAAATCACCGCTAAACATGTCTCAGTAATTAAGGCAGAAACTATCGTACCTTTAAGCTTTGGACAATCCAATTTCCAGTGTCCCGCCTTCCCACATTTGAAGCACTTGACTTTGGGCTTGCCTTTTCTTTGCGATTTCAGGCTTGGCAGCAAGTTTCTTAGCGTTCTTCTTCTTCTTGTTCTTGCCTTTAGGCGCAGAATAAGAGCTTGAAGCCTTCACTATGACCAAAACTTGCTTCTTCTCGTGGAAGATGCCTTCGGCCGACACTAAATCTGTTAAGAGCTGGGGTAGAGTGTAAACTCTTTGGTTCATATTATAGTTGACCCGAAACTGCTCAAAACTAGAGGGTAAACTCTAGAGGATGATATCTATCTGACTTTTCAGCTTAATCTCACCTCCCAACACCTCTATCTCGTTGATGTTGCTGATCATTTGAAGCACATGATCTCTCACTGAAGCGCCTTCAGCCATTTTGGTGTTCGTTATCTTCCTCATGGCTGCTGCCTAGCTGTCCTGCCTAGCTGTCCTGCCTTGATGAGCGAACATCTCTCTCAGGTGAGCCATCATATTGAAGGCAGAGATCATGAGATGAAGCTGATGTTGCAGCACATTCGACACAGAGGCCAGAATGTAACACCGCGCCATCTCATCCGCTTTCTCCACCTATTATAGGCATCCCTATCCTCTTGAGGAGAGTCCTCGTTAGGCACATCTAGACAGACTTCAGTGAGCACAAACTTATACTGCTCTGCTGTTAGGACAATGTCCAAGTTACGACTCCAATTGACATAATTAGGTCCCGTTAACTTGTTCTCTTTCAATATAGTAGCTAAGGGGTTGAATGCTATATCGAATACTGTAAATTAAACAAAAAGACAATGTTTCAGTTATAAAATCTAGAATTTCAAAAAAAAAAAAGGAAATTCAAACAATTATTGACTTCCCTTAAAACAATAATTTAAACCACCGACATCTCATTCACCGGGATTCTCGCAAGCCACGATAGTGTGGACGTTTGCGCTAACCCACATTCGTTTGAGAATAATCTAGTTGATTAACTATACTATCTGACCAAACGATCTATTGATCAATGTAGCTAATAGTCAGTGCTTTCAGCCGTACAAATAAGCAGCGTAACCTCGATGGGAGGAATACTACAAATCATACACTAAGTGTGTGCCATTACGTGACTTATAAGTTTGTTACCTCAGGATAGTGCGCCTCAGATGGAGAGGGTATCGCATTTCTCCGAGTTAAACTTACTCTAGTCATCTTACTTCGAAATTCATAATCTAGTGATCTCGTGGTTTGACTCATCTGAATGGAGGAAGGCCCTAATGCAAACGCGCAAGTCCACCCACATCACATATGAACCGGTAATGGTGGCTTTGGGAATATTAAACTAACCCGCTCCCACTTAGATTTCTAAATTGAGGGTTTTTCCGATTTTAACATGCAATTAACTAATCCTAAATTATATACAAACATAAAACCAACATGCTGTAAAATCATGCATCTAAAATACAACACAAAAATTAAAGCACAAAAATTAAAAATATAAATATGAGAAATAAATACGAAAAATAAATTTCCCGACTATCATGGTTTCAATTGTTTCCATCTTCTGCCTTGATCTCGTGTCCCGTCACGTCTCTCGATGGATTGAGTCTTAAAAATTCAAAAAATGAAATATAGAGAAAAATGGGCCAAAGCGCGACCAAAACGGGCCACGCGCGAGGTCCAGCAATGTGCAGCGGCAGCCGCGCCGCTCGCCGGCGAATTTTTGCCAGCGCCGCTGGTCATATCCTATCCCTCTTTCACTTTTTCCACACTATTTGGTCTTCTTGCAATTCGTTCTGAGATTTCTTGGGTTTCTACGAATTAACGATAACCCAAAACCCACGAATTCAAGTAGATCACCATAACGCCTTCGATTACAAAAAATTAATTCTCCTAATACAAGGCTTCTAGGAAAATTAAAAAATTAAAATTACATAGAAAAATTCTACTACAGATTTGATCTAATCCTACACTGCTTCCAGCACGTGGTTATACTATTACAAACATTCATAATAAAATTAAATCCGGACATGTCCCAGAATTTAATTAAAACCCATACAAACCTAACCATAATAGTCGGAATTTCTAAACCACCTGCAAATAAAACCATGTAATAAATTGAACAAACACAAAACCCAAAACCAGGCTTTGATACCAATTAAAAGGTTATCTGCCCAGGCCCGGTTAAAAACTCACTTTCGTGTTATGCATTCCAGAATCAGAATCTTTGACCAGGCCTAGACTCTAGCACAATCGCTATTCCAACCCTTGCTTGAAATAACATTGCGTAGGATCTTGGTATGTACTTATTCGATTTATCATGCAACAAAATAAATTCTAATAAAAAGTGGAATCATAGAATATGCCTCTTGAAGCGTGTTAACTCAGGTGATCGTTTGTATGACTCAAGACTATGATCGTACGTTGTGTGGGCAACCATATTGCAATCAATTGATCAACAATCAACACAAAAACTGCGTCGGGAAAACTTGCCAGAAAAATGAACTTCGCCGCCGCCTGGAACAATAAATTCGGCCACGAAAGCTTACTAGAGGAACAAAGTTGGTTTACGATTGGCATTTCTAAATGGGTTTAGGTAATTAATTAGTTTACCAAATCCAATTAGGTAACTAATATAATAGGATAAACCAAATCCAATTAGATTTCCTATTGAAACTTAAAACTTAATTAATTAATTAAATAATTTCACTTTGTTACTTACTTAATTAACCTTTAGCAATAATTAATTAAATAATTAATTCTACTTATTCAATTAACCCACTACAAAATTAATCTTACCACTAACAGATTAATTTTGGCACTACCATCCTACACCAGAATTGCTTCTGGGATAACTAAATTAATTTATTCTTAATCTCCCCACGTCAAAGATATAGTGCTCGTTAATTTGTTAATTTACTGATAAATTGATTAATTAACTTCTTTAATTCTGAGACTAGTACCACTCGACCTTTTTACTATACGTGACAAAAGTCCACCGGTCGGGTTTAGTATAATAAACATAACGAGCTCATCTCGGGAGCACCATCAACCCGGACGCACCGGTACATGGTTTCCTTTTGACAAGCAGTAACACACCAAGTAACTAAACACGCGCACCCAACCCACCGAGACTATTGGCCACAACTGTCTTGTGTCTTATATAGAGCTACAAGAGAGACCTTAAGTAGAGTTGAGTTAGGCCTTCCTGTTGGGCTTGGGTTTTATTAGTTTCCAAATCTCAACGAGATTAACTAATACTAATTGACCCATGGACAATTCATTAAATAATAAAATCCACGTTGTCAATTAACCCAACACATAATTAATCGTACCACTAACGGATTAATTATGAAACTACCGCTCAAACAGAAATTACTTCTGGATCCACTAAATTAAATATTCTTTATCTCTCCGTGTCAAAGATTTAATGCTGGTCGATTTATTAATTTACTGATAAGTTAATACTTCAACTTCTTTATTCGAGATTAGTACCACTCGACCTTATTACTATACCAGACATAAGTCTATTGGCCATATTTAGTATAATAAATCTTTCGAACTCATCTCGAGAGCACCATCATCCCAGACGCACCGGTATACGGTTTCCTCTCGACTCGCGACAGCACACCAACCAACCAAACGTGCGCATCTAACATACCGAACTTATAGGCCTTAAGCGACCGCACTCATTGGCAGATTAAAACACACTACGCTCAATCCTCGTGCCCGTCCTCGTCTAGGGATTAAGAGACTGAATACTAGGTTCGAATTAACTACGACAGATCAGTACAAGTTAATTCAATCCTAATCGGTCCTGCTCAATATGCCCCAGGCATATCTGTATGATTCAATCAGTTTAGAAAAATCGATTTCAGAATCACACAATGATTTAAACCGACACTATGTCCAAATTGTCTCAGTTACGAGCCTAATTTATATGTTATAACTTTAACCATTGATGAAACCTACTGTGTCACACCAAACACCTTATCATCTAGTCACATGAAATAGAGGGACAACATGCATAAACGCAAATAATTAACTAAAACAAATTCAATCAATATATCAGGGAAATAGTTTTTCATACAAGCGAAAATTTTCAGTATTCAAAATTAACAAGGACAAGCAATGTATGCCTCGTCACTACTGCGCGAGCTGAGTGACATGATACGCAACGCTCTATTTGGAAAATTTTTAAAAAAATGTATAAAAATATCGTCAAAATATAATTATTTTTTTAATTGAGAATTAAGAAATATATACAAAACATATTTCATTATTTTGGATTCCCATCCATGCTCTAATACATAGTGCTGTAAAATAAAGGCAATAATGATGAGAACTAGTTTTGTATGATTTTTTTAAATAATTGTAGGAAAGAAACAATGTCAACTTTAGGAGCGTATATCCTGTAAAACAAAAAATTAAAATGTTGGTAAGGGGTGCACAGTGTTTAGAAAATTATTATTTTATTCATAATAGTAATATTGTTTAAATAAAGGATCATTTTTAAAATTTTTATTTATGATTTTATATTTTAATTATAAATTATATGAAAATTATATATAAATATATTAATTTTAATTTTAAAACTAAAACGACTTATTGATAATAAAATACTAAAAATAAATTATTTTATAAAATAAAAAATAATATTTAAATAAAACTGAAAAAGTATAAAAAGATCAAATTATAATTTACGTATAATCTCGTAATTAGGTGGGATGAAAAGTTAACCCTCGTGAAACACAACATCCAAGGTCCACCCCGTTGAGGAAATTCCCATACGCCACAATGCCACATAGCTTATATGTCAAAACATGGGCAGTTTAAGTCAACTTGCTCAACCCAATGTCTATTTCATTAAGCAAAACTTTAATAAGTTTAAGATAGAAATTTGTACTGAGCACGGGATGGGTACAACTTTAAAGAAATATTCACATGACCCTAATAAATCTGCACTAATTATTTCCCATGCTTCTCGGAAAAAAATGATTTGTAACAGAGGAGGAAATGCATATTTAGCCAGGAGTAAACCAAGCACCATGGAGATTGTTTAGAACCAAACAAATGAAAGGATGAGGAAAGCCATATTTAGCCAGCAGTAAAGCAAGATAACACCAGGAGACTCTATCAAAACCCTTCATCATATCCATCTTCAGAATGACATTGTGACCGCAAACACGATCGTCTAGAAAACTACATAAGTCTCGAGCCAGAAGAATGTTGTCCACAATGTCTCTACTCTTAACAAAAGCAGATTGCTCCTCTGAAACAACCTAATTCATTACATTAGACAGCCTGTCCTTCAGCATAAAAGTAAAAATTTTATTGAGGAAATTACAAAGACTGGTCGGCCGAAAGTCAGCGAATGTGTTAAAGTTGCTCTTCTTTGGAATTAAAGTGATCAAGGTGCTCCCTATTGAGCGCGGGATGGGTACACCTCTAAAGAAATCTTCCTATGTCGCTAACAAAAGATTTGGTAGCGGACGGTTTATACATGCGGCTACTGGCCCGTTAAAACAAGGGTCAGTGCTGGGTGCGAAAATTAAAACAATTTTACAAAGTATGCGCTACTGCCAGTTGCTGAATATTCGTGGAGTGCTAGTAATGTGTGACAATCTATTGGTGGTCAAAATGCTGGAGGGGCAACAACAATTTGATTGGCGACTTATTTGATCTCTGTCTGAAATTCAAGCAGCCATGATATCTTTGCAGGCCACGATTATCCATGTGCTACATCAAGGGAATTTTGTTGTCGATTATTTGGCGAGTATGGGAATTCGCGGTATAGATACATGCTTTGATATTCATCAGGAACTTCCAAAGAGGTTACAAGGTCTAATAAGATTGGATGAACAAGTTATCCCAAGATTAAGAATAAGACCATGATAGTATAGGTGTTAACACTGTAATAGATAGATGTCATACGAGTATTGGTGTTTGTATAACTCAGGAAAGGGGGAAGGGTCATCACGATGTTCATGAGGCTTTGGGTAAGTCAAGACACTGCCCATTGTACATTTTTCATATATTTTTGATTAAATAAAAGAGTAACTAATTTCGCCGGTCTATCTTGCTTGCTGGAACTTGTGAGACTGTTTTTTTTAAAAAAAAAAAGAAATTTTTATGCTCATGTACTTGTGCCCTAAAAAACAGTCTTAATATTATTTTTTAAAATTTAAAAGTCTTTGAACGAGTGCTTTTGGGGGATGAAACTGACTAACTTAATTAGGAGTCGATTGTTGACTATTGGTGCGATTTAAATGAAAGATGTAAAAATCATTTTAAAGACTTTGGTCTTTACTAATCATTTTAATATATAATACTCAAATTTAATATTCAAGTTACTCAATTAACAAATGAGATTTCATATATTATTTTTGAAATTGAGAGATGATGATTGATATTTGTATTCCTCTATATATATATATGGTCTCGGGGCTCATGAGACTTACAAGAAACCAAGTGTATCCAACATTGAAATGGCTACCTCCACCTCAAAATGGATGCTAACCATTACAATTTACTCGTTTCTGCTAGTTTTGCCTTCCTTCTCCACTGATCCAAGTCCATTGCAGGACTTCTGCGTGGCGGATTTGAGCTCATCTACACTTATTAACGGCTTTCCATGCAAAGCTCCAGCCAATGTAACTTCCGATGACTTCTTCCTCACCGCATTCAATCAAGTCCCCACTGAGTTCAACTCATACAACATTAACGTCACTCGGGTGGACGTAACTCAATTTCCAGGCCTCAATACTCTAGGACTCTCAATGAATCGAGTAGTTCTGTTGCCCGGTTGGATTAATCCACCCCATGTCCACCCGCGCGCCTCTGAGCTCTCCCTAGTCATCAACGGAACCATCCTAGTTGGATGGGTGACCACTTCAAACGTGTTCTACTCCAAAGTTCTGACTCAAGGTGACTTGTTTGTGATTCCTCAAGGACTGGTGCACTTCCAGTACAACATCGGAATAGGCAGGGCCCAATTCTTCGCCTCCTTCAATAGTCAAAATCCAGGGCTCCAGGCCATGCCCGCTGCCCTTTTCAATTCCACGCCGGCCATTGGTGATGATGCGCTCGCTACAGCGTTCAAAGTAAACCAGACCACCATCCAGCTCATCAAGTCTGGGTTCGCCCCCACTTAGGTCGTCCTATTTTGTTATTCACTGAGAAGAGCAAGCACTTGTAGTGCAGGCTGTCAACCATAGGCATAGAAGAGGCTAGAAGCCTCTTTTCTATTAAATAAATGGTGTGTTTTAATGCATGGTTTCTTTGTTAACTTTCATGTTGTTGTATGTCTTTTGTTTACTTAATATGATATGTTTTTAATTTACTTTGTAATCTAGTATGGCTGGTCCACGTGTGTGTAAGCTTCCTATTGGATATACTCTTATGTAAACCTACTCGTCACAACTGAAGCAAGTTCCAACTCATTAATCAAAGATTAAACCAAAAAAAACCAAAGAAACAACATATAACATGATACAGAACATCATTAACGTACAGAATTGCCAAAAAAACCAAAATGACAAAGTTACCGCAAGTATTCTGAAACTGAGCATCACTAACCAGCAATTCCAATTACGAAAATCAACAAAAAAAAGCCGATTAATCGAATTTAAAATCATAATTAATCAATCACAACAATTTAAAATCACATCACAACTAAATCCGATTAAGATCCTACCCTTGGGCGCAGCTCTATGTGGAGGCTCTTGATCCTCTAGCTCCGGCGGAAGTCCACGGATAATCGCGAAGACCTCTCGCTATGGATGTTGAGCTTTGCTACTAGATGCGGAGTCCGGTTCGAACATTGCCGCCTGAAATAATCAACTCAGCCATCATGATCAACTCAATTATACCATTAAATCAACTCAATTCTGAGAACATTGAACAGTGCTAAAATTTTAGTGAAATTGGTGAAAGAAGGAGCGGGAAATTACTAAAATTTTTGAAGGTTTTCCTTATTTTTTCTACAAAGATGAAATCATGCCCTCACACCCAGGAGCGCACGCTCTGGATTGACTCAAATTAATTTGTAGTATTATCTTATCAATCCAATGGGGGGAGGTGGGGTTTGAGTCCATCTCGCCCAAAGCTATTCTATGGGGTTTTATGGGTTATATTGTAGTTCTTTCTAAAATTTTTCACATTAATTTAAAAATACTTTACTTTGTACACTTTTTTTTCTTGGGTACAAAGAAGGAGGCCAAATTATGCGCTACATGACTATTTGCCGAAGATATGATACTCCTCGAATATCATGTTCCAGCCAACTTCTCACCTCCCAACCTCCTTGGGGGATTAATCAGAGGGTGAAACCCCCTAGCTGCCGCTCCTGCCAATGTAGCTAAGCAATTTGCTGCGAAGTTTCTTTCCATGTGGATATGGCTCAGCTTTACCCTCCATCCCCTATCCATCAGCCTCTGTATTCCTCTCACCAGACTGCCATGAAACCCCCCCTGCGTGGTTCTATCTTCCACCAAAGCCACCACACTTGTACTATCAACTTCTGCTTCAACACTTCTCAACCCCAACTCCCAACACTACAACAAAAAAGAGCTTATAAATTACATGAAAATGTTATAATAGACAAAATTTCATCACATTTTATCTATGGCGACACGAACCATTTTGCGTGGTCTAAGTAGGTGTGGTCAAAGGGGTATTTGATAACACGACACCTTTTGATGTGAACATATGTACTTAAAAATGTAGAGTTATAATATATGTGAATATGAAAGTATATGTCATGATAAATCATCTATCACGGCATAGTTCGTTGGCTTCAAAATGTTATATATGTTAAGATCTTAATACATACTTTAGTGTTTGGATATATAACCTGTTATGACAATTTTAAGTGTTTCTATTAATACCATAATATGACACTATTATGTGTCATTGTATTAGAAATTTAAGACGTAAAATATGTTTAGATAGATAATATATTATGACATTTGTAAGTATGTATAAAAATATTCTATTATAACAAGTTTAGACGTCTTAATAAATCAACTACTGTGACATGATTTATTGTTTATATAGAGTGATGTATTAACATATTAATACATTATAAAGTGTATGGATAGATAATTTATTATTACAACTTTAAATGTATGTAACAGTACCATAATATGACAATTTTATTTGTTAAGATATACTACTTTATAAAGATATTAAGACATAAAAGTATGCGGTGATAAATAATATATAATTACAAAGATAAATGTGTACAATAATAAACTTTTGTACCATATTTATGTGTCAATATTTGATGTTTTTAAACATATTTAAGTGTTACATTAGGAATGTATAGACAACTATCAAATATGTTGATAAATAACTTATTATAACATTTATAAGTATCAATATAAATAACTTATTATGCCTATTTGAATTACTGATATAGGTAGGTTTTTATAACATTCATAACAATTTCTTACGTCTTTATACGCAGCATATTGAAATAATGTACAGTTAGTATATCCTGTACCAGTGGTACATATACCTATTATTATATATAGTAATTTTTTGCTTAACAACTGTACACTTACTAAATATAGTAAGTTTCGCCCACGCGCGCGAGCTGAGTCTACAACATCTTCGATGAGTCCACAACGTCTCAGAACAACTGTCACAACGTCGAAAAAACAACTGTCGCAACGTCTACATCGAGGCATGTCGACAACGTCTCCGAACACTGCCACCACGTAAAAAACAACTAGCACCACGTTCAGAAACGTCTGCATCCGTTAGTGTGAATTTAAACTGATTTTTTTCACAAAAACAGCCCACCACCTCACATAACAACTAGAACCACGTCCAGAAACGTCTTCATCCATGCGTGTGAATTTAAGCTGATTTTTTTCACAAAGACAGTCCACCACGTCTCAGAACAATAGCACCACGTCCAAAACAACTAGCACCACGTCTAGAAATGTCTACATCCATGCATGTGAATTTAAGCTGATTTTTTTTCACAAAGACAGTCCACCATGTCTCAGAACACTAGCACCACGTCCAGAAACATCTACATCCATGCATGTGAATTTAAGCTGATTTTTTTCACTAAGACAGTCCACCACGTCTCAGAACACTAGCACCACGTCCAGAAATGTCTACATCCATGCATGTGAATTTAAGCTGATTATTTTCACAAAGACAGTCCATCACGTCTCAGAACACTAGCACCACGTCAGAAAACAACTAGCACCACGTCCAGAAACATCTATATCCATGCATGTGAATTTAAACTGATTTTTTTCACAAAGACAATCCACCACGTCTCATAACACTATCACCACGTCAAAAACAACTAGAACCACGTCCAGAAATGTGTACATCCATGCTTGTGAATTTAAGCTGATTTTTTTCACAAAGACAGTCCACCACGTCTCAAAACACTAGTACCACGTCAAAAAACAACTAGCACCACGTCCAGAAACATCTATATCCATGCATGTGAATTTATGATATTTTTTTCACAAAGACAATCCACCACATCTCATAACACTATCACCAGGTCAAAAACAACTAGAACCACGTCCAGAAACGTCTACATCCATGCATGTGAATTTAAGCTGATTTTTTTCACAAAGACAGTCCACAACTAGCACCACGTAAAAAAAAACTAGCACAACGTCCAGAAATGTCTATATTTAGGCACCTCCACAAAGTCTTCGCTGAGTCAACTACGTCTCAGAATAACTGCCGCAAAATCCAAAAAACAACTGTCGCAACGTCTACATCCAAGTATGTCCACAACGTCTCGTAACACTGCTGCAACATCCCCGTTCGTCCAAAAAACAACTGTCGCAACTTCAAAAAATATCTACATCCAGGCATGTGAATTTAAGATGAATTTTTCACATAACACCTTCCACAACGTCTCAGAACAACTAGAACCAAGTCAAAAACAACTTGCACCACATCCAGAAACGTCTACATCCATGCATGTGAATTTAAACTACTTTTTTCACAAATACAACTAGCACCACGTCTCAGAACAACTAGAACCATGTCAAAAACAACTAGCACCACGTCCAGTAACGTCTTCATCCATTCGTGTGAATTTAAACTGATTTTTTTCACAAAGACAGTCCACCACGTCTCAGAACAAATGGAACCACGTCAAAAACAACTAGAACCACGTCCAGAAATGTCTACATCCATACGTGTGAATTTCAACTGATTTTTTTCACAAATTGGAGAGAATACTTGGAGATATTGTTGTACAAATTGCGTTATGTAAAATTGTTATTCTAAAATTTTATTGTCAAATTTGGCAGCTGGAATCACAACTGGCCACTACCACACCACGTATACATCCAAAAATGTGAATTTTAGCTGAATTTTTCACAGAACATATTCTACCATGTCTTGCTACGTCCAAAACAACTAGCACCACGTCCAGATACGTCCAACTACGTCCCGTCACGTCCTGCAACATCCAAAAATATAGAGCAGCAACGTCCCACAACGTCCTGTTACGTCCAGCTACGTCCAAAATACAAAGCAGCAACAAATAGAACCACGTCAAAAACAATTAGAATCACGTCCAGAAACGTCTACATCCATGCGTGTGAATTTGAGTTGATTTTTTTCACAAATTGGAGATGATAGTTGGAGATATTGTTATACAAATTGCGTTGTATAAAATTGTTATTCTAAAATTTTATTGTCAAATTTGGCAGCTGGAATCACAACTGATCACTACCACACCACGTATACATCAAAACATGTAAATTTTAGCTGAATTTTTTACAGAACATAGTCTACCACGTCTCGCTATGTCCAAAAAAACTAGCACCACGTCTAGATACGTCCAGCTACGTCCCTCAACGTCTCGCTATGTCCAAAAATACAAAGCATCAACGTCCCACAACGTCCTGTTATGTCCAAAATACAAAGCAGCAATATCCCGTTATGCCCCGCAACGTCCAGCAACGTCTAGTTACATCGCATAATGCATTCTACCAAGTCTAGCAGCAGAGAAGAATCAGAAGCAACTCATTTCACATGAAAGTGCTAATACCTCACATAAACCATTTATATATCATATTTCAGAGCAACAGAGCATTATTTGAATAAGAAAACACGAATATAACATCATTAATACATTACCCAACATCAAATCGCGAAAATAAGGTTTCGTAAATCCATCAAATACAGTTCATAATTTATGATGTGGTGATTTTTTTAGAAAAATAAGGTATTTTTGAAGAAGAAGAAGAAGAGATGTTTTAAGCAGAAGAAGAGATTTTTGAACAGGAATAAGTGCTTTTTTAAGAAAAAGTGATTTTTCCGTTGTATTTGGTGTTGTTCGTCGGAAAATATAATCGTCGATCTCCGTTAAATTTGTGTTTGGATGAAAATTTTGATTAAATGTGGTTTCGAATGAAGTACGGCGAAGAAGAATAACTGATTTTTGGAAAAGAAGAAGTGATTTTTCAAAAATAAGAAAACTGAAATTTTGTAGAAGAAGAAGAAGATAAGAGCGTGTATCTCACTCTCTTATAGTGAGAGTGGTGATGTATTATTAGGTACATGTACCACTAGGTACAAGATATAATTTGCGAATAATGTATAATAAACGAAAATTATAATTTATTTAAAATACCAAAATACATCAAGAAATTTCTCTGTCATTGCATTAGACATCTCCAACGCAGTGCATATAACAATCTTGATCAAATACAAGATACAAGAACTCGTTAGCCTTTTCCTTGAATTATTTTGACAAGCAACTCCGTTTCCAGTTTACTATACTTCCTGACCAGATATAAAATCACTTTTGATCAGCTGACTACTCCCTGTATGCCCTGCACATTTATATAGTCACGAGGAATAAGCCTATGATGGTCATTAGTCAAGACAAATAAAATGTCCACATCGAACATAACATTCTCATTTATGCCCACTTTTTGTTCAATTTCATCTTTGGTGAGTCAACACTATGATGCATAATTTGAGGTGCAAATATGAGTTGCATGTATAAATGATAAAAAATAATAATCCTTTTATCATACATCATCGAATACTTCCTAAATGGGTTGTGTTCCTCCACCAAACACTCACTCCAGAAAAATATCAAAGAAGCTAAAAGTACAAGTGCAAGTTGAATGTATTCAAACTAGGCTGAAATGGAGCAGTCAAGCAAACAACATTTTTTTCCCTTCAAACTTTTGAGATGGTCAGAATGAATAACTCAATGAAATCAGGAGAAGTTGATGACTAAATCAGTTCTGGTTTGGATATAAAATGTTACACAAACAGTTGACCAGCAACACCTGCAAACCAAAGCATTAAAAATACCAGTTACAAAGATTCTCAGATAATCAATATTACCACGGGAACTATTAGCAGAATCAATGTAGGAAGCATCCACAAACTATCCACCCATCAAATTGTATTTGGCAGGGAATGCAAGTACCTTGGCGGATAGGGTGAATACAAAGTTCCACTACAAAGCGGCAAAACTGCAAGTCGTGTGCAGTTAGATGGACCTTGCACTCGGAGTTGAAGTTTATATCTCATAGAATTACCAGTTAATCCAGATACTGTTGTCATTTAGATGACTTGATGGCTCTCAATCAAACAGCTGCACAGTATTTCATTTCCAATAAATAAATTAAACATTTAGGAAAACAACACATTTTTAAGCTCTACACTATCGAAAGTTCAATTCAAAGCAAAGAATGTATCTTTCACTAGAATGCCAACCTATTATGGTAAACATGTTGTATCTATGGCTAATGATCATGTTATGGACAACAGAAAGCGCTAGTTCTTTTTCTACAACTAAATTCCTCATAGACTGATGGTGGAATTTTCTTTAAGATATATTCAATACCTTGGTTAAAATCTGTACTCAGGCATTTTGCATTCTGAGGTGGTGTTGGTGCATTGAGTCTAATAGTTCTGAATGCAAGTATATGTGAATATTTAAGTATGGGTTGTTTGCAGTTGAAGTTGGAAGGGTGCTTAGCAGTGGTGTTGTACCAGATTTGCTGCCTTTCTAAATTGCCTCTTGGTATGCTGTCTGTTTTCTCTAAATTTTGAATTCACATAAAACTTTTCCATCCATGAAGAAATTCTAATTGGTGCCTAGTTGATTTGTTAGTGTTATTGCTGTCTCTGCAAATTTTCTATACGAGTTTGATTGGCGTTTTATCTAAAATTGAAATGTTGCCGTTTCATTAGACGCATTACAACCCTTAAATCAGCTTTACCAGATTTTGCTACTTGCGTAATTGTCCTCAGACATTTTGTTCCCTCTAATTCTGACTTCTATTTGTCATTCCGACTTAATTTCAGAATTGAATGGTAATATTTGATTTTCTGTACAGTTGAAGGGAAATCTTTAATTCATTTACTTTTCATCCCTTATTGTTGCAGGTATAAGATTTCTCGAAGAACTAGTTCTGTGTATCATGTGAGATATTTCTTATTTAACTGACATTCTCGAACTGATTGTAAATTGTAAATTGTATTTACGATGGATGATTGATGCAATAATTGCTCAAAAGCATCATTTGGGTAGGCGAGCTACATGAAGTCTATGCTATATCAAATTATTTAACCTATTCCGATAAAAAAACCTTAGTGCCTTTCCTTCAAGAATCAGCTTGCTAAATCTCCATTTCAGTGTGGTGCTCTCTTTTTAGAACATAAGAAGTCCAAATGGTATGTCATATTTATAATTAAATGTCTCATTTTGAATTTATTTTTATTTTTTTAGTTGATCTTGATACTTGATGGTAGAGCATTGCACAAGTTGGAAACAGAGCTGATTGCATGAAACTTGGAGCAATTGAGGTTTTCTTGTATTCAAGCACTGGTATTGAGGTTAGCTATTCTACTGCTTGTTCTAAACAATTGCAAAGTACTATTTATCTAAACAGCTAAGACTACTGCTTGTTTACAATTGCCAAAATTTTCCATGATTTGAGATCTCAAGAAAATTAATGACTACTTTCCCATCTTATCCTCTTTTTTCTTCTTAGTGATTCAAATTTCTCTTTGATTTGGATTTCATATTTCTGGTTAGAGTGCCTCAGTTTTCCTTATTCATGTAGTTTTTATTTTTATGCATTTATCAGGTCTACCACCATGGTTATATTGCCTTTACAACTTCCTCATTCAACTGAAGATCTACCTTCCTGTCCCTGAGTTTGATATTTATTCTTAGAGAATTTTGTGTTAAATGGCCAATGTGGGTTGTTTTCGGCTCATATTTTTAGTTTTGTGGATCTTGGTTGTTCAAGGTTTAGTTGGAAACCCTTTTAAGATTTATCAAGTTGCGACAAGGGGGTTGTAAATTTTTGTTCATGCATTTTGGCCTCTCATGAGGGCATTTGATGTGAAGGAAGAAATTTGTATTGGGTGTTGGATCAATTTGAAAGATTGGAGAGTTGTAATTTTGTCATATTCGATTGCCTTGAATTTTGAAGGGTAGGGGGGGAAAGATTGTATTTTGTCAGAGTTCTTCGGGGTTTTGAGCCAGTGCTGTTTGGAATTAAGCTAAATAATACTAACAGAGCTGGCGCAAGATAGATTTGGCTCTTGTTCTGCCTTTAGGGAGGAGACTTTGCAGTTTCCTGTTTAGGCACAGGGGACTTCAAATTGCTACTAAAATGGGTTGAATTTGTTCTAAAGGTGCTTCTACATGACTGAAGCGTCCCAAGGAGAAAGAAAACAAAAAGGCTGACATTGAAGATTATTTAAGGTACTTGTTTTAGATTTCTCTATAGTTGTTCAGTGCTAGTTTAGTCTTTTGAAATTATGATAAGCTGATTCTTCTTTCATGAACAACAATGTTTCGTTTTCTTTGATCTGGAATTTTTCTTCTTGTTTATATTTTGAACAACGTGTCATTGCCTGATTTATCAAATACAAGTTATATTTTGAATATTAATTAGGACTTGAGGAAGAATTTTTTAAAGAAGGATAAATTTATTCCAGTTTTGTTGCAGTACTAAGTGAACAATGTGTGTATAAAGGGCCGCTTATTTGTATAGCACAAACAATTTTGTTGGCAGGCAAACCTGGGAATTTGATCCCAATGCCGGAAGTTCTGAAGAAAAGAAAGAGCTGAAGTTGGGAATGGTCGTCTCCAATTTTGGATTAACAGATACAAAGTTAAGCCCAGCAGCGACCTCATCTGGCGCATGCAGGTTCATCCATCTCTACTTCCATTAATAATATTCAACTCACTTCCTCTCCATGCATTCTCAACTTCTGTTGGTTCTTGATTTTCTTTCTTTCAATGCAGTTTTTAAGAGAGAAGGAAATCAAGCAGCCAATACCACAAGTGAAGGTGGAAGATGGCCAAGAAATCACTCATGAAATGGCCACTGCTTCATTATGCCGGGCTGCTTTGCAGGCTACTGATGATGGCCATTGGCCTGCTGAAAGAAAACGCTGGCCCTTTATTCTTCCTTCCACCTCTGGTCAGCCCTCTTCTAATTCATTATGCGCTAAAATTCCAATCAGAATTATTTAGCATTTATTTCTGATTAACTTTTTCTCTCTTTCTGAACCCAAAAAAACGCAGGTCATGTGTTTGTATGTAAACGCTGTATTCCCAGCAGAGCACAGAGGAGAAGGTCTTCGCTATATTTATGCCATCAGGTACTTCACATACAAGTTAAAACAACGACTAAATGTTTGTCTTGTCACGCTGCATGAAGTTAGTTAATCAGATGAATCATATGAATCCAAAGTGCGTGGTTGCTGCGTTCGTGGTGCTGACGCGGCTACCCTCCTTCGTGATGTAAATATAGATATTTTTTCATTTCTCAAATTCAAAGTTTAATCGTTAAAAAAATTATAATCCAAACCGTAAAATTACGTGAAAAAATGCAAATATTCATACGAAGCTAATATACTTAACTACCAACATAATTAATTCCTAGCCAAATCAAATTCCATAAAAAAAATAATTCAAATTTTAATATTCAACAAACTATGGCCATGAATGGCTCGTTGAGTGACGAGTGCTTGCGGATACTCTATTGGATAGAGGTGAAATGTGGGAGTTGACTCTCTCAAAATTGGTGAAAATCATTTGTTGGAGATCCTTGATCTTTTTCTTCAAGGTGGACTTCATCTTCTTCATCTTTGCTTTGGCTTTGGCCCTCGTATTTTGCCTTCTTTTCTCGTCAATTGCTCTTCATTCCACCATCTCATCTCTCATGCTTCGAAGTTCATCCAAAATGATTTGATTGGATGGATGACCTTGTTATGTATTGTCCACGTTCACCTCCTCCTCGAATATGGAGTCATTTTCTTCATCATCTTTGTCTCCTTCTCTTGTAACCCTCTTCCTCCTTGATTGTGATCCGGCAACACTTTTTTCTTCAGGGTGACAAGTGGTATCGGTGAGAGGGCCCAAAAGTGTATCTATAGCATCATTCCTTTTATTCATAACGCCAGCTCTCTCGCACAGTTTCTCTATCACTGTTGGGAATGGAAGTCCATCACTCTTATTTTTCTTCTCGAGAGCATCTATCATTTGATCAAGGATGATGTCTCCTAACTCCAACTCTGCATCCTTATACATTAGCATCAACAATTGCAATCAAAACTTAGTGGGGTTGATATTCATCACTGGTGACAGATTATGGACCAAAATTGTATAAAGGGTCCTGGCCATGCTGTTCAAGTCATAATACTTGATATCCACCCACGAATCTAGTGTCTGAATGTGGCTCCTCAATATCATCCTGATATCACTTGGGGTTGGCTCAAAACTTTTCACTCCATTCGTTCCACAAGGCTTGATACCCAAGTTGAGTTCAAGCCACTCATTTATGGCTTTCCGTGTAACCTTCACTTTGTGGTTTCTCACCGTGATCATGTTCTCATCATCTTTGAATGCCAATGCCACATAGAACTCACGCACCAAAGTTTTGTTAGCTTTCTTTTCCGTAGGTAGCAAATTAGTCCAACCCATTCTTACCACATAGTCTCAATATTTGCTATTTTGTTCCACACCTCTTTGGTTGCGCAGTGGTCGCTCTTTCATGATCTCAAGAGCTTCCTTGGGGTTGGCTCGTTTTTCGGTTTCTTCCTTCCTCAAGTGAGCCCTCTTTCTAGGTGGTTTCTTCTTAGTCCCACTTGAAGATGCTGTGTTTGAATTCGAGGCAAGTTTCATTCGCACCATTGTGATCTAAAAAAATAACAAATTAGTGGTATGTTACCGTCATATCCAAGGCTACCCTTTCCAATATGATTAAACATCTCATGTACATTGAATAAGCATGCCCACAAAAATTATAAAAAACATAGTTAATTCCACATTCAAACATTTTATCAAACACCTTATAAGCATTCTTCAAATGTAGGTTCAAAATGAAAGATTCAAATCATCCATGTCTCACATTATGATAGAATATCCTAACCAATTATAATTTAATCACAAACAACAAGCCTAGATGTTACTACACCATTCAAGAATCATTTCAAAACATAACCCTAGTTCTCGGAAATATTTGGAGAAAAAGAGTGTAAGAAATCAAACCTTCAATTTGATGAATGTTTGATGTTGTAAATGTGTTTGGAAAGTTTTGGGATTGGAGTGTGTGTGGAATAGAAATCCCAAAATTGTGTGACCAAGTTGGGAAAAGTGGAAAAAATTGTCACCTTTGCTTTCTCCTCTTCGCGTCCGCACGTTTGCCATTTTAAAAATGGGCTGCGGTTGTGGGTTTAAATGGGGGGCTCTTTGCAAAGCGTCCTGTGCGCTCCGGGGCGAGATGAACGTGCAAAGCGGGCAGTACGCACTGCCTGCTGCGCGGGTCTTTCGGGCCCTGGGGCGCTACGGATGCGCGCGGCAGACAGTATTCACTGCCTGCATCAAGTGTCCTTAGCACGCAGGACGCTTTAAGAACCGCCCTTCATGCCAACCCAATTTCGGATTTACAAAATCCAAAACTGGTCAAAATTCGGATTTCGTATATCCGAATTTAACCAGTTTCGGATTTTGTAAATCTGAAACTGGGCGGGAGGTATAAAAGGAGCATGACTCATTTTCCACCCCTTTTTCTTATTCCTTTTACCTAAATTAATAACAGCCCAACATAAACCCTAAACCCCCAATTTTTTATTCAGCCCAACCAAAACTCATTTTCTAAATTCTAATCCGATCAAAATCTTCCCTACAACGTAAGGAACAAAACCAACCAAGCCAATCTTCATTTTTTTTCTCAATTTTTTTTCGCACCAATATTTTTAGACACATCACATTTTCTGCAATTTCAGCCAAACTAACCGTTTTTAGTTGAATTGTAAACATAAAAATGTTCCCCGTGTGTTGGAACAAAACCCATTAAGTTTTTTATCATTTAATTGAAAACGCAGTCGGACCGCCACCGGAACGCCGTCGGAAACTCGCCGGATATTCCACATACTTATTTCATTTTTTGCAAATAATTATTTTTTTCCCATAATTCTTTTTTAGTGCATATTAGTTAATGAAGTTAGTGCATATTAAATAGGTGTTAGTATTACTTATATTTGTATGTTTCATATAGTTTTACGTATTTGGTAGATTGAATTTTAATGGTGCATTGCATATGTAGTTATTTAATTTACTTGTGGCTTTAATTTGATGGATTGATGATTTTATTAGTATTTCGTTACTATGGGTATTTGGAAAGGTTCATTTTACTGTCGTTATGCTGCTGAAATTTATTGTGAAATTTGTATTTTAAATTTTGTTGTGTGTTGTTTTAGGTACAATGACTTTTTCGAGCCAAAACAGTCAACGCCGCAAGTATCTCAATCCAGGTCCTATCGAACTTGAGCTACTTTATCTACAGGGTAGACACAGATTTTTGCAAGTTTACAACGATGCCCCAGGGTTTCGATCCAAGACCCTCAAGTGTAGATGTTGTGATGGTAATATGTGGGACTATTTGCCACAAGAACTGGCCTAAGTGCAGGATGAGCTGCACAAGTTTTGATTTAGAGATGTCACACGTATGGGGTCGATTCAACTCGACCATGCCCTTGTAACGGCATTGGTTGAGAGATGGCGACTAGAGACTCACACGTTCCACTTTCAATTCGGTGAGGCCACTGTCACCTTGCAGAATGTTCAAGTACTTTTTGGTCTCCGTACAAACGGTCCAGCATTACGGGTACCTTTCCTCAAGGACGACGCAAGAATGGATAGGCGAATGTGGCTGCTTGTTGGGTTTTTTCCCGTAACCACATCATTTGAGGAGCAACTCATTGCATCTCAACCGTCTATTATGTTAGATTCAGGATGCAGTCCCGCCAAGGGTTGATAGGGAGCGTTATGTTCGGTGGGTTAGGTGCTACATTCTATACCTCCTATATGGGATGATCTTCACAAGAACAAGGCAAACAACTTCGTCCCTCTACACTGGTTTGTAAATATATAGTTCCAAGAGAGGCGTAGTGCACTTAGTTGGGGTTCAGCGGCCCTTGCCTGTTTATTCCGAGGCCTATGCAAGGCTTGCGTGCACAATGCCAATGACATAACCGGTTTCCTGCTCCTTCTATAGGTAAACAGATTTACTAGTATTTTGAAAATGAATATGTTCAATGTTAATTTTTATTTTTCTTGTTTTTAATTATTGTTTTTACCTTATATGGGTTCATATTATAATTTTATCCTTTCAAATGCAAATTTCATTTGTTTATACAGGTATAGGCTTGGGAGCGTAGTCCTCGCATCAGCCCACGTATAGTGGCAGATACTGACAGACCTGACGTGGTCACCCGTTGGCACAACGGTGGGATGTCCGTTTCACTTATGATGATGTCACTTCTCATGTCCTGCCGGCGTACCGAGATCAGTTGAACAGTCTTAGTGATGATGACTTGAGTTCAGTCTTTATTAACTTAAGTCATTTTATTATAATACTATAGATTTAGATTTACCAATTCTTTTATAAGTTTGATGTTATTGAATTTGTTTTTTTTTTTAGTTTAAACGGCTGCCTTACGCTGAGGATGGTATCCTCGAGTATCTCCCTAATTTCTACCGAGATGACCCCGATTGTTGGATGTCCCGAACTTTTCTGACATTTTGGGAGTGCCACGAGCCTCAGGAGGCCGATAGAGTTCTTTGCCAATTTAGGTTCCGCCAGTCACGTCCTGGGAATCCTCAAATTTATCTATTGATGGAGGAGAATTATAATCAAATGCATGCGAAGGGAAGACAAGGCAAGAGATATATCGTAATTTTGTAAATGTTTAACTAAATTCAGATTTTTTAATTTTGAATTTCTTAAATTCAGATTTAATAAATCCGAATTTACAAAATTCGGAATTACAAAATCCGAATTTCAGTATAATTCACCTAAGTTTTCGGATTTTGTAAATCGGAATTCTTTTTTAAATATTATTCAATTTAAATAAATATTTTTTAAATCTCAATTTTTTTTAATTTCGGATTTTATAAATTCGAGTTTCATCAATTTTTTTAATTAACCTAATTATGTCCTAATTAATTATTCATTATACATGTTTTTGGAATTTGAAAATTCGAATTCCCTTAATTTTGGATTTTCAAAATCCGAAAACTTTCTTTCCGTCCACAAATCTAAATTTCCTATTTTTCTGTCCACATTTTCTGTTCGGGAATTTTTTCGGTAAAAAATTCATATATTCCTTAACCTATTGGAATTGTGTATTTGCATTAATTTTTTGACATTCTGAATATTGCTGAACGGTATTAAATGAATGAGCATTTTGTATGTGCATCCCCTTGGAATTTTCAAGATCGGTTTGATGACTCTAGTAGTTTTCGTTTTGTATTTTTCCTTTTGCTTTTAAGGGGTTATCTTGGCTGAAAATATATTCTGCCTTTAGGATGATTGGAATTAGTAAAATTGTTTTATATTTCATGAGCTGCCGTATATGAAAGTTAGAGATAAAAAGAAAAATTACAAAAGAAGTTAGATAAATGTTTCATGATTATACTCTTTAATGATAATACATAAGTGGCTTAGTTTGACTTGGAAAGAATAAGTTGGAACCCCTAGAAACAAGTAGCACTTGAACTGGCTATTGCTAGTCTGATTTTAGATGATTAATTGAACATGAGAACTCTAGATATGGGTTTCTATTGTTTGCAAATGGAGGATGAACAGAAAACAAAGCCAAAAGCAGGACAAACAAAAGAGCAGGACAACCATCATCCTCAGTGACTTTAGATACGGAGGAAGAACCACAGTGGAATCAAGAAGAAATATCAGCTTTACCGGTTTAGGCCGACAACTCCAAATACTCCATATTCATAGGCTCGCATATAGTACAGTTAATTAAATTTGTTGTTTGACATTTGATTATTTCCATTCAGTCTCCCAAAATGATCCTCAAAATTTTTTACAGGACTACTATTAAACGTAGTTTAGAAGATGACTGATCTATCTTGTTTACACTAGAGAAACTATAGATTTTTAGATTCTTATATTTTGTTCAAATAAGTTGGCAAACAATAGCTCCCTCCATCGGAAAAAAATATAAAAAAAAAGAGTTCAAATTGGTGTAATACCTTGGATAGTAAAATTACACTTAATAATGTCTCTATATGTTAATTTCATTTCATTACAATTGTAATAAGGGTGTAGCGATATGTCAATTTTCTAGTGGATATATTAATAAATAAAATAATTCTTAATTGCGTCTCTATACTTATAAAATCTTCATTTAACTTCTTAGTGTTTTGATTGAAATTTTATTATTACTTATTTCTAGTGTCATGATAGAATTTGATGACACATTAAAATAGTTATAACAACATTACTATTGTAGTGTTTTATTAATATAAATAAGTTAATAGATACATGTATATTTTAGTGTTATGATAGGGATGTGAAGAAAGCCATTTTTTCTAGTAGGGCAACATAACTCTAACCCATGATAGAGCCCCCACAATTCCGCCCCCATGATACTACAAGCCCCAATATTCCTCATAAAAAAATCACCTACGCACACCCCATAGGCATCCCGGATCAACCCCCCTTCCCGGCACAGAAGAGAGGCCAGAAACTGCATTATGCGCTCCATCCGTGTTCAACTTGACCCACTCCGCCGGAGGAGGAAGCCATCTAATCCACCTTGCCACCTTCTCCGCCTTCCTGGCCCCCGTCTTCCTCTCCCTTATTCGGACCTCATGATAAACCTCCACCCTTCTCCTCCTATCTGTTACAAGTCAGTCAGCAGCCCAAACCTCCCCCCTGAAAATCTGAGCATTTCTCGTCGTCCACACCCTCCACAGAATGGTGCCAAAAAGCAACGGCCACCCTTTCCCAAAAACTGAGCTCGGCCTGAGATGTTCATTTCCAGCCACGCACGAAAATTCATCTGAAAGAAACAGCCCCAAGCAGCACTAGGTACAAGGCTACGCCACACTTCCTGTCCCTGTTTAACATAATGTAACAAGAGCGACACATGGTGAGATTGGAACTTTGGAAGATGATGCACATGACCATCATAATAATAATTCAACCAATCCTCGTTGTATAAGAAACAGTCTAACTTCTCCTCCACTTTCCCTTTATTCTTACATATTGACCAGGTAAATAACATCCCATCAGTGCGGACTTCTAGAAGTTTATTGTCAAAAACTGAATCAAAAAATCCTTGGCATACACAGTCTCTCCTGCCTGACCCACCCCTCTTCTCGTGGAGCCTCAACAAGCTGTTAAAGTCCCCACCAATAACCTATGCCCCTCTAAAACCACTCGCAATTCTGCCAAGATTTTCCCAAAAGGAACTTCGTTCCACTTGTCTTGGGCTAGCATAAACAAATGTCACAAACACCTTATCCTACCTATCCTCTACCAACATGTGAAGAAATTGCCTATGACACTGCAAAACAATCACCTTAACCTTGTTTTTCCATAAAAACCAAATTCCTCCCAAGAAACCGGTCGCCTCAATACGGAACGACCTATCAAAATTACTTTTTCCACAAAACTGTCTGCCTTCACCCCACTAATCCTTGGTTCAAATATACCCATAATATTTGGCCGATACTGGTTGTTTAATTCAGAGAAAACCCGCCTGAATTCCGGTGACCCACTCCCTGCACATTCCAATTCATTATCTTCATATAAACCAACAAAATAGAGGCGAAACCACACCTGGGCAGACGCTATAGTGTTTCTGGAACTTGAGTCCCCATCCCCCCATCGTCCTCCTCCATTCGATGAGAGTGGGCGGCGGTAGCAGACAAATACTGGTTCAGGGAAGAGTCCACAGTGCCCCCAGCCTCCTCCATTATCATATCTGCTCCAGGTTCATGAAGAGTTGGCTGGCGACTCAAAGAAGAAGCCGCAGCTGGAGGCTCCACCACACGCACAACCTCATGAAGCTCTCGGTTGAAAGAAAATGTCACCCTTATTACCTCAAACTCCATATCCACCTCCCTTTGGCCATCATTACCAACCACCTCCTTCCCATTCTCCTTTATGCTCCAACATCAAGCACCACTGGCAACATCTATTAGTTTTGAATACTCAAAGTTCTACTTGTATGAAAAACTATTTCCCTGATATATCGATTGGATTTATTTTTGTTAATCATTTGTGTTTATGCATGTTGTCCCTTTATGTCATATGACTAGATGATGGGGTGTTTAGGGTGACACAGTAGATCTCATAATTGGTTAAAGTTATGACATATAAATTAGGCTCGTGACAGGGACAGTTTGGACATACTATCGGTTTTAAGTCATGGTATGATTCTGGAATCGGTTTGTCTAAACTGATTGAATCATACAGATATGCCCGGGGCATATTGAGCATGACGGATTAGGATTGAATTAACTTGTTTATGAGTGTCAAACCAACAAATATAAAAGACCTACTCTAAAGGGTTTTAGTTGCACATCAGTGAGTAGGATCGGCTCTTCAGGGACTATGTATTAGAACTAACCTCTTTTCTAATATCTAGTCTAGAATGGGAGGTTTTGGGAATTGATTAACTAATTAAACTAACCGACATAAATAAAAATAGAGAAAATAATAAAATTCCTAACGTTGTACTTTAGATAAGAATCCCCCATAAACTCTTTAATCTCATAGTGTTTTACAAATCAACAATTAATAAAAATTGGATGCAAATATGCAAATTAAATCAACATGTCATTATCTCACCAATTAGTAGGCTAAATTCAAAGAAATTGAATTCACTGACCTTATTAGTCAATTCATCACATTAATTAATTCAACCTATTTATTGTTACAAACTATTGCCTTATTAGTGTTTTAGGCCTTAAAAGATTTCACCTTTTTAACCTATTCAACTCTAATTAGCAAATTCGTAAGCCCTTACGGGATTATCCTAATTAAAATTATATTATTTCAAACTTAAAAGCTCTAGGAAAATTATTTGACTGTAATATAAATCAAATAGCATAAATCACAATAAATATCCAAAAATAATTAACACATAATCATACTATGAAATTAAATAATTTATGGGTTCATCAAATCCAAGTACTATCAAAACCTAATTAAAATACACAATAAAATCTAGAATAAAGGGAAAAGAATCTTAGCCATAATCCTAAGTCAAAAAGTGGCCGCCGTTAATTTTTCTCTCAAAAAACTTAAACTCCATACATACTAATACTATATATAGTACTTCCTAAGGCGGCCCATTTATTTTAGTAATATTAATAACAAATCCATTAACTAAATTTGGGTCTGAACATCAAGCCCAATCGAGTATTTATCTTCCTTCACAATTAATTCTTCCCGCAAGCCCAATTTGATATTTCTTCATTCTGTCAAATTCTCAGCTTCCTCCAAAAGTAGCTAAACTGTCCACTTTGCTCCATGAAACCCATCTTCCACCTACATTACAAATAACGCGAAATTAAGCCATAAACTTTATAAAATTTACCTCCAATTAAAACAAAATAAAGCGTTGATTCTAGACTTATCAAGTCTCTCACAGCTAAACTATGTTTGTCCCCAAGCATAACTCATGACTCAACAAGAGAAAAGACCAAACAAACACAATGGATCCTCAATACGCAATATATAACCAAACAAGACTTGCAATTCACATAGAAAACTTTTCATAGTACTATACTTTTGCAATGACTATACCAAATTCCTCATAACTCTCCAAATTCAAATGACAAGCAAAAATGACATCCACCTTTCAACTAATCTCTCATGCACTCAAAAGTGTTAATGGGACATATAATCACTCAAATTCATCACATAGCATGTTGCCTTAAGCTTGCAAATATATCACATTACCAGCACTCAAATGAATCCAAAGTACAAATCAAAAGGTCTTCGTCAAGGGTTATAATGGAGCCCAGTACAAGGTGGGATAAACAAAAGATAAAACATAGGCTACAGTTACGAAAGAAAGCATATACTCAATTGTCAACCTTCCAACATCTTATCGAGGATGTCTCATGCCAGACAATAGTAACCCATAAGATTTCCAACCTAGCTCTTCCTTCAACTTCCCTTTTTTTTTTTTTTTTCTAGCCACACAAATTCATTGGAATTTGTTTATATTGGCCTCTCTTTTTTTTTCTCTCTCTTGTTTTTTTATTTTTTTTCAACAACCCTAGTGCCTTTATTTCGTCCATAGGCATCTTTACATTACATAGCACATTTATTTCCTTATGAGCTATTATTGCCTTGTAATATCCGCCTTCAAACCAAAAACCAAGGTCAACAATCAAGTATAAACTCCTTCCAAACGAGGTAGAAAAAGCAAGCTAAACACAGGCCTGGGTTTAATTTAAAAGGTTTTACAATCAAAGAATAAGATCCAAGCTTCAAAGAGGTTAACTAATGGTAAGCATAGAAGGTTGGATTTTAAAGCAAGACAAAATTGGTTTATCCTAATTCCTTTATCATCTTTGTACATCAAATTCAAAAGCAATGACAACATGCATAACAGAGCTTATTGAGGCTATGTGTGAAACACTCTAAAAAAAAAAATTGAGCACAAGAAAAAATGTTGTTTATTGAGGCTCAAATCTCACTTTATGGAGCTTTTGGGTGTTACTCAAGCAAGCATCATCATTTGAATCATCTTAAGGAAGAGTTATAGTCATCCAACACATAATACTACTATTATTCCCTACTTTTGATTCTCATCTTAACCAAATCACATATTGCATATTAATTCGCCAACAAAAGACATATAACTTCTCCCCCACACCTAAACTCTAGACACAATAAATCACCCATCCCTAAAAGAAATAATCATAACAAACAATCCCCCCACACCAAAACTCTACATTGTCCCCAATGTAGAAAAAAAGGCATAAACATGATCACAAAAACAAACACCACAAGACATAATAAATTAAAAAAAAAAAAAAACAAAAGTTAGTAAGGGGAAGAGAAGCTTCTCTATGTTGGAGGGATTGGTAGTGCAACGTCCACATGCACGCAAAGAGCATGGAGATTGGAGTTCATTTATTGAATTATGTTTTGAAGGCCATTGAGCTAATTGTTCCTCTTCTTGTGGGGGTCTCTTGGTCTTGGCCTGCATTCTCACCATGAATCAACTGCAAAAATAATTAAATCAGCACCCAAAAAGTTCAATCAACCCTCAAAGTAAAGGAAATTACCTAGAGAAAGATAAGGGAAGAAAAATTTCAGCCCAGGGCGAATGGAGAAGATGATGTTGACAGCGGTGAGTAGCCAGAGTTGCGTGGCTGCGCTAGTGGTGGAGGTTGGGCGATGAAGATCGGGGCAAACGCCGTGAGGGTTTCCATTGGTGGCTGAGTAAGTGGAGGCCGGTGGTGGTGTAAAGACGGTTCTGAGAATATCTGCCCAAGAATGAGGTGTTGCGGTTGTTATGTCCAAGAGTGAAAGAAAAGAAACCCTCTAAGTAGGGTGGAGAAAATAGAAAAGAAAATGGTTTTTTCTTTTTTTGAGTTGACATGGGTATGTCGCAAGCAACTTTTTATACTGTCCAGCCGTCCCAAATGATCGAAAGAATTTGACGTGGGCATGTCGCGGGCAACTTTCAGTTATGTCCAGCTATCCCAATTAATCGAATTAATTCGACATGGGCATGTCGCGGGGGAAATTCTCTACTGTCTAGCTTCTATCGTCCCACGAAATAATCCACGGCATGGGCATGTCGCGGGAAAACTTCACTTCTGGAATTCCTTTGCAGCACATCTCAAAACCTCTTCAAAACCTGCAAAACACCCCATAAACAGTGTGAAGACACTAACACTCAATAGATAATGACCCAACACACAAAAAAACTACAAAGAAAATACACTAAAACTTTGTCTAAAGGGTTAAGAAAAACCATGAAAATCTACGAGTCAGAAACTCAAAGATGAATAGGAAAAAAACTTAGCCCCGTAAATAAGTTTAACACAATAAAACAGAAACAACTTAAAATAAAGTAATAATCCAAAAGTAAGGGTTGCCTCCTTGAAGCACTTTTTTTACGTCTATAGCTCGACGTGAGACGGCTTGCTTTAAGGCAGATGATATACGGAGTTTTGACAATCGTCATGACACTTTCCTTGTGTTTAAGGTGCATTTACCTTTCCTAGATCAGATATGGGACTCTTAGTTATAGGCTTCTGACTATTCAAGATTCCGAACATCGTGTCTTCTAAAAGGGTTAGTATTTCTTTGTATCTCTTTCCCTCTATCTTAGCCTTTTTCTCTCTTTAACTGTCTCTTCCTCTTTCTACTATGGATGCACATCTTCATGGTACCTATTCTGGCAATTTGAGGCGCCATGTCTTCTTCTGGAATGAGGTTGTGAACCTCAAATGCCATAGCATGGTGTCACAATAACATTTGTTCTATGACTTCATACTCATCCTTGCTAGTATCATTAGGATATGTATACATCATTTCAGGAGAGTCATTGATTTGCTCATTCCCACTAATTTCTCTGTCATGTGTTCTCCCCAATAGCATGAATTTTTGGAAGGATCCCACCATTGTTGATGTCAGTATTTGTAGAGAGTATCTGAACACTTTCCTTCTCAAGTAGATGAAGACAAACATCCTTGACCGCAAAGTTCAATTGTTTTATTTGTGATTCCACTTTCAACAATTGTTCTTCTTGGACATACTCCCTTTGAATTATCTTGTCTTGAACCTTTAGATGCTTGTTCCACCTTGCACTTTCCTTTTCAAAGTATTTGAGTACCTCTTTTTCAAAACATAACTTTTTGCCCTTATCTTTGGGTGGTTGATCGGTTGGCTCTTTCTCTTGCACGTAAAATGCCTCTTGATATTGTGGTTGTGACAATTTTTGCAGCACTAGGTCCATTGTTTCCTGCATTTTGGTAAGTCGAGTCTCTACTTTGAAAACTCTACTTTTGCATTTGCAAGACCTTTCATATTGCTCAATATGTATATTTGGTTTTTGTCTATCACTTTTTTGTCTAACAAACTCATCCACTTGTTTTGCACAGTTGCTCAATTTGCATATTTGACTTACTAGATCTTGTCCATACGATGTATCTCCCAGATGAGCTTGACGAGTGGGCATATTTTTGTACTCTCCCTCATAGCCATATTGGTAGCTTGCACCGAATCCATTGTGACCTTGCCATGAATAATTTTGCTCATCTATCATTGTTCTTGCAAGCTTCCCTAACAGAAAATATGGAAAAGAATGTAATAAAGAAAAAATAAAATAAATAAATAAAAGAAAATATAGAAATTAGAATAATAAAATCAAGGTTTTTCTAATATCTCTAGTCCCCGTCAATGGCGCCAAAATTTGATAGGTGTCAAACCAACAAATATAAAAGACCCACTCTAAAGGGTTTTAGTAGCACAGCAGTGAGTAGGATTATCTCCTCAAGGAGTATTAGAACTAACCTATTTTCTACTATCTAGTCTAGAATGAGTGTTTTTGGGAATTGATTAACTAATTTAACGAACCAATATAAATAAAATAAAGAAAATAATAAAATTCCTAACGTAGTACTTTAGATAAGAATTCTCCATAAACTCTTTAATCTCATAGTGCTTTACAAATCAACAGTTAAGAATAATTGGATGCAAATATGCAAATTAAATCAACATGTCATCATCTCACCAATTAGTAGGCTAAATTCAAAGAAATGAATTCACCGACCTTATTAGTCAATTCAGCCTATTTATTGTTGCAAACCATTGTCTTATTAGTGTTCTAGGCCTTAAAAGATTTCACCTTTTTAACCTCTTCAACTCTAATTAGCAAATTCGTAAGCCCTTACGGATTATCCTAATTGAAATTATATTATATCAAATTTAAAAGCTCTAGGCAAATTATTTGACCGTAATATAAATCAAACAGCATAGACCACAATAAATATCCAAAAATAATTAATACATAATCATATTATGAAATGAAATAATATATGGGTTCATCAAATCCAAACACTATCAAAACCTAATTAAAATACATAATAAAAACTAAAAGAAAGGAAAAAGAAACTTAGCCATAATCCTAAGACAATAAGTGCATGAAAGATTATCTGCCCGGGCCTTGTCAAAAATTCACTTTCGTGCTATGCATTCTAGAATCGAAATTCTTGACCAGTCCTAGACTCTAGCACAATCGCTATTCCGATTCTTGCTTGAAATAACATTGTGCAGGATCTTAGCATGCAGTTGTTCGATTTAGCATGCAACAATTAATTCCTAATTAAAGCGGAAGTTTAAGAATTACCTGTTGAAGCGTGTACTCAGGTGATTCTCTTGTATGACTCAAAACTCTGATCGTATATTGTGTGGGCAACAAACTAACGAACAATTGATCAGCAATCACCATAAAACGATCTCGCCAAAAAAATCCAGCAGCTCTCCGTCTCCAAAATTTAGCACCGCCACCCGCTGCTGGTTCAACCTGGCCGTCGCAGCCCGGAGTTAGTACCGCCCAGCCGCCACCTAAGAGAATTGACTTCGAGGGAGAAACTTGTTTTCTCTCTCTAAATTCTCTCTCTAGTTTTCTTGTCTTGAAAACTTATTAATTGTGTATTGTGAATTGCTAAATTCTGGTCTATTTATAGAGTTACAAGAGATACCCCAAATTGGTTTAAGATTGGCCTTCCTAATGGGTTTAGGTAATTAATTAGTTTACAAATCAAATTAGGTAATAAATCTAATTAGATTTCCAAATCCAATTAGATTTTCTAATATCTATGATTTCCTAATTTTAATTGAACTTTAAGATTTAATTAATTAATTAATTAATTAATTCCACTTTGTTAATTATTTAATTAACCCTTAGGAATAATTAATTACATAATTAATTCTACTTTATCAATTAACTCACTACATAATTAATCGTACCACTAACAGATTAATTATGGCACTACCATCCTACACCAGAATTGCTTTCGGAACAACTAAATTAATTATTCTTTAATCACTCCACATCAAAGATACAGTGCTCGTTAATTTATTAATTTACTAATAAATTAATTAATTAACTTCTTATAATTCGAGATTAGTATCACTCGACCTTTTTACTATACCGAACATAAGTTCATCAGGGGAGTTTAGTATAATAAACATAACGAGCTCATCTCAGGAGCACCATCACCCCGGATGCACCGGTACATGATTTCCTTTCGACAAGCAACAGCACACCAAGCAACTAAATACTCGCACCCAACCTACCGAGACTATTGGTCACAAATGACCTCACTTTTTGGCAGATCAAAGTACACTATGTCTAATCCTCATATCTGCTCAAGTCTAGGGATTTAGAGATAGAATACTAGGATTCAATAGTCTATTAAATCAGTACAAGACAATCCAGTAATTCAAAGTCAATTTTGAACTAATCAAGCCAAAACCATTTCATTGAGAAACCCCAAAAGACCGGAACATTTCAAGAGACACCCGCTTTTCCGGCGAAGCCTTGCAACCCAGAAAACAGCCATCCCCAGTTTGGTCAAAACAATTTCTTTTTGTCGTGACTTTCAAAAATAGAAAAGGGAAAAAATTCTTTTGATTACAAATCCAAGACCGGCCAAAAATATTGGCCGTCAACCACAAAGGGGGAAAAAATAAACTTTCCCGAGACCAATTTCCAAAATCAGTAAGAAAGAAAAAATTCTCCAACTGGCGATCAATGGAAAATTATTTTTTCAAAACAACCAATTTGTTTGTAATCAATTAATGTTAATTTAAACACTAAAATAGAGTCTAGCTCTGATACCACTGCTGGGATTGGAGGCATGATTTTCAAAAATTTACGCAGCGGATTCATGCCAATTCCAATTTTAGTGTTTAATTAATCCTACGTTTAAAGCTTCTAAAGCTTACTCTCGTAGCGTAATCGGTTACCACGTCTGGATCCTTGTTTGATGTTGGTCAAAACCTGCTGCTCCGCTTACGTTTGTCACCACCAAAATGCTTCCTTGAAGGACTCTCTACTTTCAAGCACTAAAGTTCTTTGCAGATCTGGTGCTAGCCGTTTTTGCCTAAGGAGAGAGTTTGGGATTTTGTGTATATTTTTGCTTGTTCTTATTTCTGATTGAAAATCATCATCCTACTACAATAATATCCCTAGGATATTGATAGAGTTGAAATTTCCAAAATCAGTATTGTAATCAATCAATTATTACTTAACTGATTTAATCATATTCCAAATCAGTATTATTACCAAATATTATTTTACTGATTTCAAATCAGTATTAAATAATACCTTAATGATTTGGGTTATACACCAAGCCCATGGATCAACCCATGACCCATGGATCAGGCTGATGGATCAACAACCTTAATTGAAATTAGGTCCCTTGATTTATCAGCCCATCCCAATTGTTCTCGGGTAATTAATTAACTCTTAATTAATACCACAGAACTTTTCAATAATATTTAATTAAACCATTTAATTAAATCTTATTTATTTAAGTATAACTATTATACTTATTGTAGGCAAGAATACTTATTCTGCATCATCGAACTTTCTTATGTGCGATCCTGTAGGCCCATTGTAAATTGGCAATGGATAACTCAATCTCATTGATTAATCCATATGTCATTAGTGGTCTCTAGCAAGACATAATGACTACCCAATTCAGAAGGAGGGTCAAATGGTGATTCAACACAACCTTTCCGAGCAAACTGCGTACGATCCTCTACATTGATATCCCGTTTAGCATAAGGCATGGAACCATCATCCATATATAGCTAAATGTTTACTTGATCTCTTAGTGACACTGAATTCATCAAGCAAATGATAACGCTTAGCATTCCTTGGGCATGGCCATTCACTTCTCAGTTCACTATCAATTAGCCAAGATATCATCTCTCACTTAAGAGAGACTTGTAGTTCCATCACTTCACCTACATACCTTAGCGTGTCTCATAGTGTACCCAATCATACCCATACTTGGCAACCTGTTACGGCCCCGTTAGGCGAATGTCAAAGCACACCACAATTCACCTAAGACCATGTAGTGATTTCTGGTCTAATGATCCTCGTACGAGTACTACTCAAAAGAATAACTCATGATCTACAAGTCAATGGAGTGTTTCTTTTGGCGAATCGATTTCATGAAATTAAATATGCACAAGAATATTACTATCATGAAATTAACTCATCGGATTATAACATCAATCAGAATGACAAATATCTAAATACCCATTAAAAAGGGCACATACACCAACAATAAGTTTGCCATCTTTTCTAATAACAACAGAATCACCAGAAAAAATAAACTTATAACCATTCTTTAAGAGTTTAGAAACTGAAACAAGGTTCTTTCTAAAACTCGGTACATAAAGACAATAAACTAAATATAATCTATAATTCTCAAAATTAAGAGTAATTACTCCCACTGCTTCTACTGACACTCTTGTAGTTTCGCCCAAGTAGATGTCCAGGTCGCCTTCTCTAAGCTTCCGGGTTACTTAGAACCCCTGCAAAGAATTACAAACATGGTCAGTGGCTCCTGAATCCACACACCAAGTATCTGTGGAAATCACCGCTAAACATGTCTCAGTAATTAAGGCAAAAACTATCGTACCTTTAAGCTTTGGACAATCCAATTTCCAGTGTCCCGCCTTCCCACATTTGAAGCACTTGCCTTTGGGCTTGCCTTTTCTTTGCGATTTCAGGCTTGGCAGCAAGTTTCTTAGCGTTCTTCTTCTTCTTGTTCTTGCCTTTAGGCGCAGAATAAGAGCTTGAAGCCTTCACTATGACCAAAACTTGCTTCTTCTCGTGGAAGATGCCTTCGGCCGACACCAAATCTGTTAAGAGCTCGGGTAGAGTGTAAACTCTTTGGTTCATATTATAGTTGACCCGAAACTGCTCAAAACTAGAGGGTAAACTCTGGAGGATGATATCTATCTGACTTTTCAGCTTAATCTCACCTCCCAACACCTCTATCTCGTTGATGTTGCTGATCATTTGAAGCACATGATCTCTCACTGAAGCGCCTTCAGCCATTTTGGTGTTCGTTATCTTCCTCATGGCTGCTGCCTAGCTGTCCTGCCTTGATGAGCGAACATCTCTCTCAGGTGAGCCATCATATTGAAGGCAGAGATCATGAGATGAAGCTGATGTTGCAGCACATTCGACACAGAGGCCAGAATGTAACACCGCGCCATCTCATCCGCTTTCTCCACCTATTATAGGCATCCCTATCCTCTTGAGGAGAGTCCTCGTTAGGCACATCTAGACAGACTTCAGTGAGCACAAACTTATACTGCTCTGCTGTTAGGACAATGTCCAAGTTACGACTCCAATTGACATAATTAGGTCCCGTTAACTTGTTCTCTTTCAATATAGTAGCTAAGGGGTTGAATGCTATATCGAATACTGTAAATTAAATAAAAAGACAATGTTTCAGTTATAAAATCTAGAATTTCAAAAAAAAAAAAAAGGAAATTCAAACAATTATTGACTTCCCTTAAAACAATAATTTAAACCACCGACATCTCATTCACCGGGATTCTCGCAAGCCACGATAGTGTGGACGTTTGCGCTAACCCACATTCATTTGAGAATAATCTAGTTGATTAACTATACTATCTGACCAAACGATCTATTGATCAATGTAGCTAATAGTCAGTGCTTTCAGCCGTACAAATAAGCAGCGTAACCTCGATGGGAGGAATACTACAAATCATACGCTAAGTGTGTGCCATTACGTGACTTATAAGTTTGTTACCTCAGGATAGTGCGCCTCAGATGGAGAGGGTATCGCATTTCTCCGAGTTAAACTTACTCTAGTCATCTTACTTCGAAATTCATAATCTAGTGATCTCGTGGTTTGACTCATCTGAATGGAGGAAGGCCCTAATGCAAACGCGCAAGTCCACCCACATCACATATGAACCGGTAATGGTGGCTTTGGGAATATTAAACTAACCCGCTCCCACTTAGATTTCTAAATTGAGGGTTTTTCCGGTTTTAACATGCAATTAACTAATCCTAAATTATATACAAACATAAAACCAACATGTTGTAAAATCATGCATCTAAAATACAACACAAAAATTAAAGCACAAAAATTAAAAATATAAATATGAGAAATAAATACGAAAAATAAATTTCCCGACTATCATGGTTTCAATTGTTTCCATCTTCTGCCTTGATCTCGTGTCCCGTCACGTCTCTCGATGGATTGAGTCTTGAAAATTCAAAAAATGAAATATAGAGGAAAAATGGGCCAAAGCGCGACCAAAACGGGCCACGCGCGAGGTCCAGCAATGTGCAGCGGCAGCCGCGCCGCTCGCCGGCGAATTTTTGCCAGCGCCGCTGGTCATATCCTATCCCTTTTTCACTTTTTCCACACTATTTGGTCTTCTTGCAATTCGTTCTGAGATTTCTTGGGTTTCTACGAATTAACGATAACCCAAAACCCACGAATTCAAGTTGCCCACCATAACGCCTTCGATTACAAAAAATTAATTCTCCTAATACAAGGCTTCTAGGAAAATTAAAAAATTAAAATTACATAGAAAAATTCTACTACAGATTTGATCTAATCCTACACTGCTTCCAGCACGTGGTTATACTATTACAAACATTCATAATAAAATTAAATCCGGACATGTCCCATAATTTAATTAAAACCCATACAAACCTAACCATAATAGTCGGAATTTCTAAACCACCTGCAAATAAAACCATGTAATAAATTGAACATACACAAATCCCAAAACCAGGCTTTGATACCAATTAAAAGGTTATCTGCCCAGGCCCGGTTAAAAACTCACTTTCGTGTTATGCATTCCAGAATCAGAATCTTTGACCAGGCCTAGACTCTAGCACAATCGCTATTCCAACCCTTGCTTGAAATAACATTGCGCAGGATCTTGGTATGTACTTATTCGATTTATCATGCAACAAAATAAATTCTAATAAAAAGTGGAATCATAGAATATGCCTCTTGAAGCGTGTTAACTCAGGTGATCGTTTGTATGACTCAAGACTATGATCGTACGTTGTGTGGGCAACGATATTGCAATCAATTGATCAACAATCAACACAAAAACTGCGTCGGGAAAACTTGCCAGAAAAATGAACTTCGCCGCCGCCTGGAACAATAAATTCGGCCACGAAAGCTTACTAGAGGAAGAAAGTTGGTTTACGATTGGCATTTCTAAATGGGTTTAGGTAATTAATTAGTTTACCAAATCCAATTAGGTAACTAATATAATAGGATAAACCAAATCCAATTAGATTTCCTATTGAAACTTAAAACTTAATTAATTAATTAAATAATTTCACTTTGTTACTTACTTAATTAACCTTTAGCAATAATTAATTAAATAATTAATTCTACTTATTCAATTAACCCACTACAAAATTAATCTTACCACTAACGGATTAATTTTGGCACTACCATCCTACACCAGAATTGCTTCTGGGATAACTAAATTAATTTATTCTTAATCTCCCCACATCAAAGATATAGTGCTCGTTAATTTATTAATTTACTGATAAATTGATTAATTAACTTCTTTAATTCTGAGACTAGTACCACTCGACCTTTTTACTATACCTGACAAAAGTCCACCGGCCGGGTTTAGTATAATAAACATAACGAGCTCATCTCGGGAGCACCATCAACCCGGACGCACCGGTACATGGTTTCCTTTTGACAAGCAGTAACACACCAAGTAACTAAACACGCGCACCCAACCCACCGAGACTATTGGCCACAACTGTCTTGTGTCTTATATAGAGCTACAAGAGAGACCTTAAGTAGAGTTGAGTTAGGCCCTCCTGTTGGGCTTGGGTTTTATTAGTTTCCAAATCTCAACGAGATTAACTAATACTAATTGACCCATGGACAATTCATTAAATAATAAAATCCACATTGTCAATTAACCCAACACATAATTAATCGTACCACTAACGGATTAATTATGAAACTACCGCTCAAACTGAAATTACTTCTGGATCCACTAAATTAAATATTCTTTATCTCTCCGTGTCAAAGATTTAATGCTGGTCGATTTATTTATTTACTGATAAGTTAATTCATCAACTTCTTTATTCGAGATTAGTACCACTCGACCTTATTACTATACCAGACATAAGTCCATTGGCCATATTTAGTATAATAAATCTTTCGAACTCATCTCGAGAGCACCATCATCCCAGACGCACCGGTATACGGTTTCCTCTCGACTCGCGACAGCACACCAACCAACCAAACGTGCGCATCCAACATACCGAACTTATAGGCCTTAAGCGACCGTACTCATTGGCAGATTAAAACACACTACGCTCAATCCTCGTGCCCGTCATCGTCTAGGGATTAAGAGACTGAATACTAGGTTCGAATTAACTACGACAGATCAGTACAAGTTAATTCAATCCTAATCGGTCCTGCTCAATATGCCCCAGGCATATCTGTATGATTCAATCAGTTTAGAAAAATCGATTTCAGAATCACACAATGATTTAAACCGACACTATGTCCAAATTGTCTCAGTTACGAGCCTAATTTATATGTTATAACTTTAACCATTGATGAAACCTACTGTGTCACACCAAACACCTTATCATCTAGTCACATGAAATAGAGGGACAACATGCATAAACGCAAATAATTAACTAAAACAAATTCAATCAATATATCAGGGAAATAGTTTTTCATACAAGCGAAATTTTTCAGTATTCAAAATTAACAAGGACAAGCAATGTATGCCTCGTCACTACTGCGCGAGCTGAGTGACATGATACGCAACGCTCTATTTGGAAAATTTTTAAAAAAATGTATAAAAATATCGTCAAAATATAATTATTTTTTTAATTGAGAATTAAGAAATATATACAAAACATATTTCATTATTTTGGATTCCCATCCATGCTCTAATACATAGTGCTGTAAAATAAAGGCAATAATGATGAGAACTAGTTTTGTATGATTTTTTTAAATAATTGTAGGAAAGAAACAATGTCAACTTTAGGAGCGTATATCCTGTAAAACAAAAAATTAAAATGTTGGTAAGGGGTGCACAGTGTTTAGAAAATTATTATTTTATTCATAATAGTAATATTGTTTAAATAAAGGATCATTTTTAAAATTTTTATTTATGATTTTATATTTTAATTATAAATTATATGAAAATTATATATAAATATATTAATTTTAATTTTAAAACTAAACCGACTTATTGATAATAAAATACTAAAAATAAATTATTTTATAAAATAAAAAATAATATTTAAATAAAACTGAAAAAGTATAAAAAGATCAAATTATAATTTACGTATAATCTCGTAATTAGGTGGGATGAAAAGTTAACCCTCGTGAAACACAACATCCAAGGTCCACCCCGTTGAGGAAATTCCCATACGCCACAATGCCACATAGCTTATATGTCAAAACATGGGCAGTTTAAGTCAACTTGCTCAACCCAATGTCTATTTCATTAAGCAAAACTTTAATAAGTTTAAGATAGAAATTTGTACTGAGCACGGGATGGGTACAACTTTAAAGAAATATTCACATGACCCTAATAAATCTGCACTAATTATTTCCCATGCTTCTCGGAAAAAATGATTTGTAACAGAGGAGGAAAGGCATATTTAGCCAGGAGTAAACCAAGCACCATGGAGATTGTTTAGAACCAAACAAATGAAAGGATGAGGAAAGCCATATTTAGCCAGCAGTAAAGCAAGATAACACCAGGAGACTCTATCAAAACCCTTCATCATATCCATCTTCAGAATGACATTGTGACCGCAAACACGATCGTCTAGAAAACTACATAAGTCTCGAGCCAGAAGAATGTTGTCCACAATGTCTCTACTCTTAACAAAAGCAGATTGCTCCTCTGAAACAACCTAATTCATTACATTAGACAGCCTGTCCTTCAGCATAAAAGTAAAAATTTTATTGAGGAAATTACAAAGACTGGTCGGCCGAAAGTCAGCGAATGTGTTAAAGTTGCTCTTCTTTGGAATTAAAGTGATCAAGGTGCTCCCTATTGAGCGCGGGATGGGTACACCTCTAAAGAAATCTTCCTATGTCGCTAACAAAAGATTTGGTAGCGGACGGTTTATACATGCGGCTACTGGCCCGTTACAACAAGGGTCAGTGCTGGGTGCGAAAATTAAAACAATTTTACAAAGTATGCGCTACTGCCAGTTGCTGAATATTCGTGGAGTGCTAGTAATGTGTGACAATCTATTGGTGGTCAAAATGCTGGAGGGGCAACAACAATTTGATTGGCGACTTATTTGATCTCTGTCTGAAATTCAAGCAGCCATGATATCTTTGCAGGCCACGATTATCCATGTGCTACATCAAGGGAATTTTGTTGTCGATTATTTGGCGAGTATGGGAATTCGCGGTATAGATACATGCTTTGATATTCATCAGGAACTTTCAAAGAGGTTACAGGGTCTAATAAGATTGGATGAACAAGCTATCCCAAGATTAAGAATAACACCATGATAGTATAGGTGTTAACACTGTAATAGAAAGAGGTCATACGAGTATTGGTGTTTGTATAACTCAGGAAGGGGGGAAGGGTCATCACGATGTTCATGAGGCTTTGGGTAAGTCAAGGCACTGCCCATTGTACCTTTTTCATATATTTTTGATTAAATAAAAGAGTAACTAATTTCGCCGGTCTATATTGCTTGATGGAACTTGTGAGACTGTTTTAAAAAAAAAAAAAAAATTTTATGCTCATGTACTTGTGCCCTAAAAAACAGTCTTAATATTATTTTTTAAAATTTAAAAGTCTTTGAACGAGTGCTTTTGGGGGATGAAACTGACTAACTTAATTAGGAGTCGATTGTTGACTATTGGTGCGATTTAAATGAAAGATGTAAAAATCATTTTAAAGACTTTGGTCTTTACTAATCATTTTAATATATAATACTCAAATTTAATATTCAAGTTACTCAATTAACAAATGAGATTTCATATATTATTTTTGAAATTGAGAGATGATGATTGATATTTGTATTCCTCTATATATATATATGGTCTCGGGGCTCATGAGACTTACAAGAAACCAAGTGTATCCAACATTGAAATGGCTACCTCCACCTCAAAATGGATGCTAACCATTACAATTTACTCGTTTCTGCTAGTTTTGCCTTCCTTCTCCACTGATCCAAGTCCATTGCAGGACTTCTGCGTGGCGGATTTGAGCTCATCTACACTTATTAACGGCTTTCCATGCAAAGCTCCAGCCAATGTAACTTCCGATGACTTCTTCCTCACCGCATTCAATCAAGTCCCCACTGAGTTCAACTCATACAACATTAACGTCACTCGGGTGGACGTAACTCAATTTCCAGGCCTCAATACTCTAGGACTCTCAATGAATCGAGTAGTTCTGTTGCCCGGTTGGATTAATCCACCCCATGTCCACCCGCGCGCCTCTGAGCTCTCCCTAGTCATCAACGGAACCATCCTAGTTGGATGGGTGACCACTTCAAACGTGTTCTACTCCAAAGTTCTGACTCAAGGTGACTTGTTTGTGATTCCTCAAGGACTGGTGCACTTCCAGTACAACATCGGAATAGGCAGGGCCCAATTCTTCGCCTCCTTCAATAGTCAAAATCCAGGGCTCCAGGCCATGCCCGCTGCCCTTTTCAATTCCACGCCGGCCATTGGTGATGATGCGCTCGCTACAGCGTTCAAAGTAAACCAGACCACCATCCAGCTCATCAAGTCTGGGTTCGCCCCCACTTAGGTCGTCCTATTTTGTTATTCACTGAGAAGAGCAAGCACTTGTAGTGCAGGCTGTCAACCATAGGCATAGAAGAGGCTAGAAGCCTCTTTTCTATTAAATAAATGGTGTGTTTTAATGCATGGTTTCTTTGTTAACTTTCATGTTGTTGTATGTCTTTTGTTTACTTAATATGATATGTTTTTAATTTACTTTGTAATCTAGTATGGCTGGTCCACGTGTGTGTAAGCTTCCTATTGGATATACTCTTATGTAAACCTACTCGTCACAACTGAAGCAAGTTCCAACTCATTAATCAAAGATTAAACCAAAAAAAACCAAAGAAACAACATATAACATGATACAGAACATCATTAACGTACAGAATTGCCAAAAAAACCAAAATGACAAAGTTACCGCAAGTATTCTGAAACTGAGCATCACTAACCAGCAATTCCAATTACGAAAATCAACAAAAAAAAGCCGATTAATCGAATTTAAAATCATAATTAATCAATCACAACAATTTAAAATCACATCACAACTAAATCCGATTAAGATCCTACCCTTGGGCGCAGCTCTATGTGGAGGCTCTTGATCCTCTAGCTCCGGCGGAAGTCCACGGATAATCGCGAAGACCTCTCGCTATGGATGCTGAGCTTTGCTACTAGATGCGGAGTCCGGTTCGAACATTGCCGCCTGAAATAATCAACTCAGCCATCATGATCAACTCAATTATACCATTAAATCAACTCAATTCTGAGAACATTGAACAGTGCTAAAATTTTAGTGAAATTGGTGAAAGAAGGAGCGGGAAATTACTACAATTTTTGAAGGTTTTCCTTATTTTTTCTACAAAGATGAAATCATGCCCTCACACCCAGGAGCGCACGCTCTGGATTGACTCAAATTAATTTGTAGTATTATCTTATCAATCCAATGGGGGGAGGTGGGGTTTGAGTCCATCTCGCCCAAAGCTATTCTATGGGGTTTTATGGGTTATATTGTAGTTCTTTCTAAAATTTTTCACATTAATTTAAAAATACTTTACTTTGTACACTTTTTTTTCTTGGGTACAAAGAAGGAGGCCAAATTATGCGCTACATGACTATTTGCCGAAGATATGATACTCCTCGAATATCATGTTCCAGCCAACTTCTCACCTCCCAACCTCCTTGGGGGATTAATCAGAGGGTGAAACCCCCTAGCTGCCGCTCCTGCCAATGTAGCTAAGCAATTTGCTGCGAAGTTTCTTTCCATGTGGATATGGCTCAGCTTCACCCTCCATCCCCTATCCATCAGCCTCTGTATTCCTCTCACCAGACTGCCATGAAACCCCCCCTGCGTGGTTCTATCTTCCACCAAAGCCACCACACTTGTACTATCAACTTCTGCTTCAACACTTCTCAACCCCAACTCCCAACACTACAACAAAAAAGAGCTTATAAATTACATGAAAATGTTATAATAGACAAAATTTCATCACATTTTATCTATGGCGACACGAACCATTTTGCGTGGTCTAAGTAGGTGTGGTCAAAGGGGTATTTGATAACACGACACCTTTTGATGTGAACATATGTACTTAAAAATGTAGAGTTATAATATATGTGAATATGAAAGTATATGTCATGATAAATCATCTATCACGGCATAGTTCGTTGGCTTCAAAATGTTATATATGTTAAGATCTTAATACATACTTTAGTGTTTGGATATATAACCTGTTATGACAATTTTAAGTGTTTCTATTAATACCATAATATGACACTATTATGTGTCATTGTATTAGAAATTTAAGACGTAAAATATGTTTAGATAGATAATATATTATGACATTTGTAAGTATGTATAAAAATATTCTATTATAACAAGTTTAGACGTCTTAATAAATCAACTACTGTGACATGATTTATTGTTTATATAGAGTGATGTATTAACATATTAATACATTATAAAGTGTATGGATAGATAATTTATTATTACAACTTTAAATGTATGTAACAGTACCATAATATGACAATTTTATTTGTTAAGATATACTACTTTATAAAGATATTAAGACATAAAAGTATGCGGTGGTAAATAATATATAATTACAAAGATAAATGTGTACAATAATAAACTTTTGTACCATATTTATGTGTCAATATTTGATGTTTTTAAACATATTTAAGTGTTACATTAGGAATGTATAGACAACTATCAAATATGTTGATAAATAACTTATTATAACATTTATAAGTATCAATATAAATAACTTATTATGCCTATTTGAATTACTGATATAGGTAGGTTTTTATAACATTCATAACAATTTCTTACGTCTTTATACGCAGCATATTGAAATAATGTACAGTTAGTATATCCTGTACCAGTGGTACATATACCTATTATTATATATAGTAATTTTTTGCTTAACAACTGTACACTTACTAAATATAGTAAGTTTCGCCCACGCGCGCGAGCTGAGTCTACAACATCTTCGATGAGTCCACAACGTCTCAGAACAACTGTCACAACGTCGAAAAAACAACTGTCGCAACGTCTACATCGAGGCATGTCGACAACGTCTCCGAACACTGCCACCACGTAAAAAACAACTAGCACCACGTTCAGAAATGTCTGCATCCGTTAGTGTGAATTTAAACTGATTTTTTTCACAAAAACAGCCCACCACCTCACATAACAACTAGAACCACGTCCAGAAACGTCTTCATCCATGCGTGTGAATTTAAGCTGATTTTTTTCACAAAGACAGTCCACCACGTCTCAGAACAATAGCACCACGTCCAAAACAACTAGCACCACGTCTAGAAATGTCTACATCCATGCATGTGAATTTAAGCTGATTTTTTTTCACAAAGACAGTCCACCATGTCTCAGAACACTAGCACCACGTCCAGAAACATCTACATCCATGCATGTGAATTTAAGCTGATTTTTTTCACTAAGACAGTCCACCACGTCTCAGAACACTAGCACCACGTCCAGAAATGTCTACATCCATGCATGTGAATTTAAGCTGATTATTTTCACAAAGACAGTCCATCACGTCTCAGAACACTAGCACCACGTCAGAAAACAACTAGCACCACGTCCAGAAACATCTATATCCATGCATGTGAATTTAAACTGATTTTTTTCACAAAGACAATCCACCACGTCTCATAACACTATCACCACGTCAAAAACAACTAGAACCACGTCCAGAAATGTGTACATCCATGCTTGTGAATTTAAGCTGATTTTTTTCACAAAGACAGTCCACCACGTCTCAAAACACTAGTACCACGTCAAAAAACAACTAGCACCACGTCCAGAAACATCTATATCCATGCATGTAAATTTATGATATTTTTTTCACAAAGACAATCCACCACATCTCATAACACTATCACCACGTCAAAAACAACTAGAACCACGTCCAGAAACGTCTACATCCATGCATGTGAATTTAAGCTGATTTTTTTCACAAAGACAGTCCACAACTAGCACCACGTAAAAAAAAACTAGCACAACGTCCAGAAATGTCTATATTTAGGCACCTCCACAAAGTCTTCGCTGAGTCAACTACGTCTCAGAATAACTGCCGCAAAATCCAAAAAACAACTGTCGCAACGTCTACATCCAAGTATGTCCACAACGTCTCGTAACACTGCTGCAACATCCCCGTTCGTCCAAAAAACAACTGTCGCAACTTCAAAAAATATCTACATCCAGGCATGTGAATTTAAGATGAATTTTTCACATAACACCTTCCACAACGTCTCAGAACAACTAGAACCAAGTCAAAAACAACTTGCACCACATCCAGAAACGTCTACATCCATGCATGTGAATTTAAACTATTTTTTTCACAAATACAACTAGCACCACGTCTCAGAACAACTAGAACCATGTCAAAAACAACTAGCACCACGTCCAGTAACGTCTTCATCCATTCGTGTGAATTTAAACTGATTTTTTTCACAAAGACAGTCCACCACGTCTCAGAACAAATGGAACCACGTCAAAAACAACTAGAACCACGTCCAGAAATGTCTACATCCATACGTGTGAATTTCAACTGATTTTTTTCACAAATTGGAGAGAATACTTGGAGATATTGTTGTACAAATTGCGTTATGTAAAATTGTTATTCTAAAATTTTATTGTCAAATTTGGCAGCTGGAATCACAACTGGCCACTACCACACCACGTATACATCCAAAAATGTGAATTTTAGCTGAATTTTTCACAGAACATATTCTACCACGTCTTGCTACGTCCAAAACAACTAGCACCACGTCCAGATACGTCCAACTACGTCCCGTCACGTCCTGCAACATCCAAAAATATAGAGCAGCAACGTCCCACAACGTCCTGTTACGTCCAGCTACGTCCAAAATACAAAGCAGCAACAAATAGAACCACGTCAAAAACAATTAGAATCACGTCCAGAAACGTCTACATCCATGCGTGTGAATTTGAGTTGATTTTTTTCACAAATTGGAGATGATAGTTGGAGATATTGTTATACAAATTGCGTTGTATAAAATTGTTATTCTAAAATTTTATTGTCAAATTTGGCAGCTGGAATCACAACTGATCACTACCACACCACGTATACATCAAAACATGTAAATTTTAGCTGAATTTTTTACAGAACATAGTCTACCACGTCTCGCTATGTCCAAAAAAACTAGCACCACGTCTAGATACGTCCAGCTACGTCCCTCAACGTCTCGCTATGTCCAAAAATACAAAGCATCAACGTCCCACAACGTCCTGTTATGTCCAAAATACAAAGCAGCAATATCCCGTTATGCCCCGCAACGTCCAGCAACGTCTAGTTACATCGCATAATGCATTCTACCAAGTCTAGCAGCAGAGAAGAATCAGAAGCAACTCATTTCACATGAAAGTGCTAATACCTCACATAAACCATTTATATATCATATTTCAGAGCAACAGAGCATTATTTGAATAAGAAAACACGAATATAACATCATTAATACATTACCCAACATCAAATCGCGAAAATAAGGTTTCGTAAATCCATCAAATACAGTTCATAATTTATGATGTGGTGATTTTTTTAGAAAAATAAGGTATTTTTGAAGAAGACAAAGATGACCTTGTTATGTATTGTCCACGTTCACCTCCTCCTCGAATATGGAGTCATTTTCTTCATCATCTTTGTCTCCTTCTCTTGTAACCCTCTTCCTCCTTGATTGTGATCCGGCAACACTTTTTTCTTCAGGGTGACAAGTGGTATCGGTGAGAGGGCCCAAAAGTGTATCTATAGCATCATTCCTTTTATTCATAACGCCAGCTCTCTCGCACAGTTTCTCTATCACTGTTGGGAATGGAAGTCCATCACTCTTATTTTTCTTCTCGAGAGCATCTATCATTTGATCAAGGATGATGTCTCCTAACTCCAACTCTGCATCCTTATACATTAGCATCAACAATTGCAATCAAAACTTAGTGGGGTTGATATTCATCACTGGTGACAGATTATGGACCAAAAATGTATAAAGGGTCCTGGCCATGCTGTTCAAGTCATAATACTTGATATCCACCCACGAATCTAGTGTCTGAATGTGGCTCCTCAATATCATCCTGATATCACTTGGGGTTGGCTCAAAACTTTTCACTCCATTCGTTCCACAAGGCTTGATACCCAAGTTGAGTTCAAGCCACTCATTTATGGCTTTCCGTGTAACCTTCACTTTGTGGTTTCTCACCGTGATCATGTTCTCATCATCTTTGAATGCCAATGCCGCATAGAACTCACGCACCAAAGTTTTGTTAGCTTTCTTTTCCGTAGGTAGCAAATTAGTCCAACCCATTCTTACCACATAGTCTCAATATTTGCTATTTTGTTCCACACCTCTTTGGTTGCGCAGTGGTCGCTCTTTCATGATCTCAAGAGCTTCCTTGGGGTTGGCTCGTTTTTCGGTTTCTTCCTTCCTCAAGTGAGCCCTCTTTCTAGGTGGTTTCTTCTTAGTCCCACTTGAAGATGCTGTGTTTGAATTCGAGGCAAGTTTCATTCGCACCATTGTGATCTAAAAAAATAACAAATTAGTGGTATGTTACCGTCATATCCAAGGCTACCCTTTCCAATATGATTAAACATCTCATGTACATTGAATAAGCATGCCCACAAAAATTATAAAAAACATAGTTAATTCCACATTCAAACATTTTATCAAACACCTTATAAGCATTCTTCAAATGTAGGTTCAAAATGAAAGATTCAAATCATCCATGTCTCACATTATGATAGAATATCCTAACCAATTATAATTTAATCACAAACAACAAGCCTAGATGTTACTACACCATTCAAGAATCATTTCAAAACATAACCCTAGTTCTCGGAAATATTTGGAGAAAAAGAGTGTAAGAAATCAAACCTTCAATTTGATGAATGTTTGATGTTGTAAATGTGTTTGGAAAGTTTTGGGATTGGAGTGTGTGTGGAATAGAAATCCCAAAATTGTGTGACCAAGTTGGGAAAAGTGGAAAAAATTGTCACCTTTGCTTTCTCCTCTTCGCGTCCGCACGTTTGCCATTTTAAAAATGGGCTGCGGTTGTGGGTTTAAATGGGGGGCTCTTTGCAAAGCGTCCTGTGCGCTCCGGGGCGAGATGAACGTGCAAAGCGGGCAGTACGCACTGCCTGCTGCGCGGGTCTTTCGGGCCCTGGGGCGCTACGGATGCGCGCGGCAGACAGTATTCACTGCCTGCATCAAGTGTCCTTAGCACGCAGGACGCTTTAAGAACCGCCCTTCATGCCAACCCAATTTCGGATTTACAAAATCCAAAACTGGTCAAAATTCGGATTTCGTATATCCGAATTTAACCAGTTTCGGATTTTGTAAATCTGAAACTGGGCGGGAGGTATAAAAGGAGCATGACTCATTTTCCACCCCTTTTTCTTATTCCTTTTACCTAAATTAATAACAGCCCAACATAAACCCTAAACCCCCAATTTTTTATTCAGCCCAACCAAAACTCATTTTCTAAATTCTAATCCGATCAAAATCTTCCCTACAACGTAAGGAACAAAACCAACCAAGCCAATCTTCATTTTTTTTCTCAATTTTTTTTCGCACCAATATTTTTAGACACATCACATTTTCTGCAATTTCAGCCAAACTAACCGTTTTTAGTTGAATTGTAAACATAAAAATGTTCCCCGTGTGTTGGAACAAAACCCATTAAGTTTTTTATCATTTAATTGAAAACGCAGCCGGACCGCCACCGGAACGCCGTCGGAAACTCGCCGGATATTCCACATACTTATTTCATTTTTTGCAAATAATTATTTTTTTCCCATAATTCTTTTTTAGTGCATATTAGTTAATGAAGTTAGTGCATATTAAATAGGTGTTAGTATTACTTATATTTGTATGTTTCATATAGTTTTACGTATTTGGTAGATTGAATTTTAATGGTGCATTGCATATGTAGTTATTTAATTTACTTGTGGCTTTAATTTGATGGATTGATGATTTTATTAGTATTTCGTTACTATGGGTATTTGGAAAGGTTCATTTTACTGTCGTTATGCTGCTGAAATTTATTGTGAAATTTGTATTTTAAATTTTGTTGTGTGTTGTTTTAGGTACAATGACTTTTTCGAGCCAAAACAGTCAACGCCGCAAGTATCTCAATCCAGGTCCTATCGAACTTGAGCTACTTTATCTACAGGGTAGACACAGATTTTTGCAAGTTTACAACGATGCCCCAGGGTTTCGATCCAAGACCCTCAAGTGTAGATGTTGTGATGGTAATATGTGGGACTATTTGCCACAAGAACTGGCCTAAGTGCAGGATGAGCTGCACAAGTTTTGATTTAGAGATGTCACACGTATGGGGTCGATTCAACTCGACCATGCCCTTGTAACGGCATTGGTTGAGAGATGGCGACTAGAGACTCACACGTTCCACTTTCAATTCGGTGAGGCCACTGTCACCTTGCAGAATGTTCAAGTACTTTTTGGTCTCCGTACAAACGGTCCAGCATTACGGGTACCTTTCCTCAAGGACGACGCAAGAATGGATAGGCGAATGTGGCTGCTTGTTGGGTTTTTTCCCGTAACCACATCATTTGAGGAGCAACTCATTGCATCTCAACCATCTATTATGTTAGATTCAGGATGCAGTCCCGCCAAGGGTTGATAGGGAGCGTTATGTTCGGTGGGTTAGGTGCTACATTCTATACCTCCTATATGGGATGATCTTCACAAGAACAAGGCAAACAACTTCGTCCCTCTACACTGGTTTGTAAATATATAGTTCCAAGAGAGGCGTAGTGCACTTAGTTGGGGTTCAGCGGCCCTTGCCTGTTTATTCCGAGGCCTATGCAAGGCTTGCGTGCACAATGCCAATGACATAACCGGTTTCCTGCTCCTTCTATAGGTAAACAGATTTACTAGTATTTTGAAAATGAATATGTTCAATGTTAATTTTTATTTTTCTTGTTTTTAATTATTGTTTTTACCTTATATGGGTTCATATTATAATTTTATCCTTTTAAATGCAAATTTCATTTGTTTATACAGGTATAGGCTTGGGAGCGTAGTCCTCGCATCAGCCCACGTATAGTGGCAGATACTGACAGACCTGACGTGGTCACCCGTTGGCACAACGGTGGGATGTCCGTTTCACTTATGATGATGTCACTTCTCATGTCCTGCCGGCGTACCGAGATCAGTTGAACAGTCTTAGTGATGATGACTTGAGTTCAGTCTTTATTAACTTAAGTCATTTTATTATAATACTATAGATTTAGATTTACCAATTCTTTTATAAGTTTGATGTTATTGAATTTGTTTTTTTTTTTAGTTTAAACGGTTGCCTTACGTTGAGGATGGTATCCTCGAGTATCTCCCTAATTTCTACCGAGATGACCCCGATTGTTGGATGTCCCGAACTTTTCTGACATTTTGGGAGTGCCACGAGCCTCAGGAGGCCGATAGAGTTCTTTGCCAATTTAGGTTCCGCCAGTCACGTCCTGGGAATCCTCAAATTTATCTATTGATGGAGGAGAATTATAATCAAATGCATGCGAAGGGAAGACAAGGCAAGAGATATATCGTAATTTTGTAAATGTTTAACTAAATTCAGATTTTTTAATTTTGAATTTCTTAAATTCAGATTTAATAAATCCGAATTTACAAAATTCAGAATTACAAAATCCGAATTTCAGTATAATTCACCTAAGTTTTCGGATTTTGTAAATCGGAATTCTTTTTTAAATATTATTCAATTTAAATAAATATTTTTTAAATCTCAATTTTTTTTAATTTCGGATTTTATAAATTCGAGTTTCATCAATTTTTTTAATTAACCTAATTATGTCCTAATTAATTATTCATTATACATGTTTTTGGAATTTGAAAATTCGAATTCCCTTAATTTTGGATTTTCAAAATCCGAAAACTTTCTTTCCGTCCACAAATCTAAATTTCCTATTTTTCTGTCCACATTTTCTGTTCGGGAATTTTTTCGGTAAAAAATTCATATATTCCTTAACCTATTGGAATTGTGTATTTGCATTAATTTTTTGACATTCTGAATATTGCTGAACGGTATTAAATGAATGAGCATTTTGTATGTGCATCCCCTTGGAATTTTCAAGATCGGTTTGATGACTCTAGTAGTTTTCGTTTTGTATTTTTCCTTTTGCTTTTAAGGGGTTATCTTGGCTGAAAATATATTCTGCCTTTAGGATGATTGGAATTAGTAAAATTGTTTTATATTTCATGAGCTGCCGTATATGAAAGTTAGAGATAAAAAGAAAAATTACAAAAGAAGTTAGATAAATGTTTCATGATTATACTCTTTAATGATAATACATAAGTGGCTTAGTTTGACTTGGAAAGAATAAGTTGGAACCCCTAGAAACAAGTAGCACTTGAACTGGCTATTGCTAGTCTGATTTTAGATGATTAATTGAACATGAGAACTCTAGATATGGGTTTCTATTGTTTGCAAATGGAGGATGAACAGAAAACAAAGCCAAAAGCAGGACAAACAAAAGAGCAGGACAACCATCATCCTCAGTGACTTTAGATACGGAGGAAGAACCACAGTGGAATCAAGAAGAAATATCAGCTTTACCGGTTTAGGCCGACAACTCCAAATACTCCATATTCATAGGCTCGCATATAGTACAGTTAATTAAATTTGTTGTTTGACATTTGATTATTTCCATTCAGTCTCCCAAAATGATCCTCAAAATTTTTTACAGGACTACTATTAAACGTAGTTTAGAAGATGACTGATCTATCTTGTTTACACTAGAGAAACTATAGATTTTTAGATTCTTATATTTTGTTCAAATAAGTTGGCAAACAATAGCTCCCTCCATCGGAAAAAAATATAAAAAAAAAGAGTTCAAATTGGTGTAATACCTTGGATAGTAAAATTACACTTAATAATGTCTCTATATGTTAATTTCATTTCATTACAATTGTAATAAGGGTGTAGCGATATGTCAATTTTCTAGTGGATATATTAATAAATAAAATAATTCTTAATTGCGTCTCTATACTTATAAAATCTTCATTTAACTTCTTAGTGTTTTGATTGAAATTTTATTATTACTTATTTCTAGTGTCATGATAGAATTTGATGACACATTAAAATAGTTATAACAACATTACTATTGTAGTGTTTTATTAATATAAATAAGTTAATAGATACATGTATATTTTAGTGTTATGATAGGGATGTGAAGAAAGCCATTTTTTCTAGTAGGGCAACATAACTCTAACCCATGATAGAGCCCCCACAATTCCGCCCCCATGATACTACAAGCCCCAATATTCCTCATAAAAAAATCACCTACGCACACCCCATAGGCATCCCGGATCAACCCCCCTTCCCGGCACAGAAGAGAGGCCAGAAACTGCATTATGCGCTCCATCCGTGTTCAACTTGACCCACTCCGCCGGAGGAGGAAGCCATCTAATCCACCTTGCCACCTTCTCCGCCTTCCTGGCCCCCGTCTTCCTCTCCCTTATTCGGACCTCATGATAAACCTCCACCCTTCTCCTCCTATCTGTTACAAGTCAGTCAGCAGCCCAAACCTCCCCCCTGAAAATCTGAGCATTTCTCGTCGTCCACACCCTCCACAGAATGGTGCCAAAAAGCAACGGCCACCCTTTCCCAAAAACTGAGCTCGGCCTGAGATGTTCATTTCCAGCCACGCACGAAAATTCATCTGAAAGAAACAGCCCCAAGCAGCACTAGGTACAAGGCTACGCCACACTTCCTGTCCCTGTTTAACATAATGTAACAAGAGCGACACATGGTGAGATTGGAACTTTGGAAGATGATGCACATGACCATCATAATAATAATTCAACCAATCCTCGTTGTATAAGAAACAGTCTAACTTCTCCTCCACTTTCCCTTTATTCTTACATATTGACCAGGTAAATAACATCCCATCAGTGCGGACTTCTAGAAGTTTATTGTCAAAAACTGAATCAAAAAATCCTTGGCATACACAGTCTCTCCTGCCTGACCCACCCCTCTTCTCGTGGAGCCTCAACAAGCTGTTAAAGTCCCCACCAATAACCTATGCCCCTCTAAAACCACTCGCAATTCTGCCAAGATTTTCCCAAAAGGAACTTCGTTCCACTTGTCTTGGGCTAGCATAAACAAATGTCACAAACACCTTATCCTACCTATCCTCTACCAACATGTGAAGAAATTGCCTATGACACTGCAAAACAATCACCTTAACCTTGTTTTTCCATAAAAACCAAATTCCTCCCAAGAAACCGGTCGCCTCAATACGGAACGACCTATCAAAATTACTTTTTCCACAAAACTGTCTGCCTTCACCCCACTAATCCTTGGTTCAAATATACCCATAATATTTGGCCGAAACTGGTTGTTTAATTCAGAGAAAACCCGCCTGAATTCCGGTGACCCACTCCCTGCACATTCCAATTCATTATCTTCATATAAACCAACAAAATAGAGGCGAAACCACACCTGGGCAGACGCTATAGTGTTTCTGGAACTTGAGTCCCCATCCCCCCATCGTCCTCCTCCATTCGATGAGAGTGGGCGGCGGTAGCAGACAAATACTGGTTCAGGGAAGAGTCCACAGTGCCCCCAGCCTCCTCCATTATCATATCTGCTCCAGGTTCATGAAGAGTTGGCTGGCGACTCAAAGAAGAAGCCGCAGCTGGAGGCTCCACCACACGCACAACCTCATGAAGCTCTCGGTTGAAAGAAAATGTCACCCTTATTACCTCAAACTCCATATCCACCTCCCTTTGGCCATCATTACCAACCACCTCCTTCCCATTCTCCTTTATGCTCCAACATCAAGCACCACTGGCAACATCTATTAGTTTTGAATACTCAAAGTTCTACTTGTATGAAAAACTATTTCCCTGATATATCGATTGGATTTATTTTTGTTAATCATTTGTGTTTATGCATGTTGTCCCTTTATGTCATATGACTAGATGATGGGGTGTTTAGGGTGACACAGTAGATCTCATAATTGGTTAAAGTTATGACATATAAATTAGGCTCGTGACAGGGACAGTTTGGACATACTATCGGTTTTAAGTCATGGTATGATTCTGGAATCGGTTTGTCTAAACTGATTGAATCATACAGATATGCCCGGGGCATATTGAGCATGACGGATTAGGATTGAATTAACTTGTTTATGAGTGTCAAACCAACAAATATAAAAGACCTACTCTAAAGGGTTTTAGTTGCACATCAGTGAGTAGGATCGGCTCTTCAGGGACTATGTATTAGAACTAACCTCTTTTCTAATATCTAGTCTAGAATGGGAGGTTTTGGGAATTGATTAACTAATTAAACTAACCGACATAAATAAAAATAGAGAAAATAATAAAATTCCTAACGTTGTACTTTAGATAAGAATCCCCCATAAACTCTTTAATCTCATAGTGTTTTACAAATCAACAATTAATAAAAATTGGATGCAAATATGCAAATTAAATCAACATGTCATTATCTCACCAATTAGTAGGCTAAATTCAAAGAAATTGAATTCACTGACCTTATTAGTCAATTCATCACATTAATTAATTCAACCTATTTATTGTTACAAACTATTGCCTTATTAGTGTTTTAGGCCTTAAAAGATTTCACCTTTTTAACCTATTCAACTCTAATTAGCAAATTCGTAAGCCCTTACGGGATTATCCTAATTAAAATTATATTATTTCAAACTTAAAAGCTCTAGGAAAATTATTTGACTGTAATATAAATCAAATAGCATAAATCACAATAAATATCCAAAAATAATTAACACATAATCATACTATGAAATTAAATAATTTATGGGTTCATCAAATCCAAGTACTATCAAAACCTAATTAAAATACACAATAAAATCTAGAATAAAGGGAAAAGAATCTTAGCCATAATCCTAAGTCAAAAAGTGGCCGCCGTTAATTTTTCTCTCAAAAAACTTAAACTCCATACATACTAATACTATATATAGTACTTCCTAAGGCGGCCCATTTATTTTAGTAATATTAATAACAAATCCATTAACTAAATTTGGGTCTGAACATCAAGCCCAATCGAGTATTTATCTTCCTTCACAATTAATTCTTCCCGCAAGCCCAATTTGATATTTCTTCATTCTGTCAAATTCTCAGCTTCCTCCAAAAGTAGCTAAACTGTCCACTTTGCTCCATGAAACCCATCTTCCACCTACATTACAAATAACGCGAAATTAAGCCATAAACTTTATAAAATTTACCTCCAATTAAAACAAAATAAAGCGTTGATTCTAGACTTATCAAGTCTCTCACAGCTAAACTATGTTTGTCCCCAAGCATAACTCATGACTCAACAAGAGAAAAGACCAAACAAACACAATGGATCCTCAATACGCAATATATAACCAAACAAGACTTGCAATTCACATAGAAAACTTTTCATAGTACTATACTTTTGCAATGACTATACCAAATTCCTCATAACTCTCCAAATTCAAATGACAAGCAAAAATGACATCCACCTTTCAACTAATCTCTCATGCACTCAAAAGTGTTAATGGGACATATAATCACTCAAATTCATCACATAGCATGTTGCCTTAAGCTTGCAAATATATCACATTACCAGCACTCAAATGAATCCAAAGTACAAATCAAAAGGTCTTCGTCAAGGGTTATAATGGGGCCCAGTACAAGGTGGGATAAACAAAAGATAAAACATAGGCTACAGTTACGAAAGAAAGCATATACTCAATTGTCAACCTTCCAACATCTTATCGAGGATGTCTCATGCCAGACAATAGTAACCCATAAGATTTCCAACCTAGCTCTTCCTTCAACTTCCCTTTTTTTTTTTTTTTCTAGCCACACAAATTCCATTTGTTTATATTGGCCTCTCTTTTTTTTTCTCTCTCTTGTTTTTTTATTTTTTTTCAACAACCCTAGTGCCTTTATTTCGTCCATAGGCATCTTTACATTACATAGCACATTTATTTCCTTATGAGCTATTATTGCCTTGTAATATCCGCCTTCAAACCAAAAACCAAGGTCAACAATCAAGTATAAACTCCTTCCAAACGAGGTAGAAAAAGCAAGCTAAACACAGGCCTGGGTTTAATTTAAAAGGTTTTACAATCAAAGAATAAGATCCAAGCTTCAAAGAGGTTAACTAATGGTAAGCATAGAAGGTTGGATTTTAAAGCAAGACAAAATTGGTTTATCCTAATTCCTTTATCATCTTTGTACATCAAATTCAAAAGCAATGACAACATGCATAACAGAGCAAGTTCTAGAATATGCAAGCTATGTGTGAAACACTCTAAAAAAAAAAAATTGAGCACAAGAAAAAATGTTGTTTATTGAGGCTCAAATCTCACTTTATGGAGCTTTTGGGTGTTACTCAAGCAAGCATCATCATTTGAATCATCTTAAGGAAGAGTTATAGTCATCCAACACATAATACTACTATTATTCCCTACTTTTGATTATCATCTTAACCAAATCACATATTGCATATTAATTCGCCAACAAAAGACATATAACTTCTCCCCCACACCTAAACTCTAGACACAATAAAACACCCATCCCTAAAAGAAATAATCATAACAAACAATCCCCCCACACCAAAACTCTACATTGTCCCCAATGTAGAAAAAAAGGCATAAACAGGATCACAAAAACAAACACCACAAGACATAATAAATTAAAAAAAAAAAACAAAAGTTAGTAAGGGGAAGAGAAGCTTCTCTATGTTGGAGGGATTGGTAGTGCAACGTCCACATGCACGCAAAGAGCATGGAGATTGGAGTTCATTTATTGAATTATGTTTTGAAGGCCATTGAGCTAATTGTTCCTCTTCTTGTGGGGGTCTCTTGGTCTTGGCCTGCATTCTCACCATGAATCAACTGCAAAAATAATTAAATCAGCACCCAAAAAGTTCAATCAACCCTCAAAGTAAAGGAAATTACCTAGAGAAAGATAAGGGAAGAAAAATTTCAGCCCAGGGCGAATGGAGAAGATGATGTTGACAGCGGTGAGTAGCCAGAGTTGCGTGGCTGCGCTAGTGGTGGAGGTTGGGCGATGAAGATCGGGGCAAACGCCGTGAGGGTTTCCATTGGTGGCTGAGTAAGTGGAGGCCGGTGGTGGTGTAAAGACGGTTCTGAGAATATCTGCCCAAGAATGAGGTGTTGCGGTTGTTATGTCCAAGAGTGAAAGAAAAGAAACCCTCTGAGTAGGGTGGAGAAAATAGAAAAGAAAATGGTTTTTTCTTTTTTTGAGTTGACATGGGTATGTCGCAAGCAACTTTTTATACTGTCCAGCCGTCCCAAATGATCGAAAGAATTTGACGTGGGCATGTCGCGGGCAACTTTCAGTTATGTCCAGCCATCCCAATTAATCGAATTAATTCGACATGGGCATGTCGCGGGGGAAATTCTCTACTGTCTAGCTTCTATCGTCCCACGAAATAATCCACGGCATGGGCATGTCGCGGGAAAACTTCACTTCTGGAATTCCTTTGCAGCACATCTCAAAACCTCTTCAAAACCTGCAAAACACCCCATAAACAGTGTGAAGACACTAACACTCAATAGATAATGACCCAACACACAAAAAAACTACAAAGAAAATACACTAAAACTTTGTCTAAAGGGTTAAGAAAAACCATGAAAATCTACGAGTCAGAAACTCAAAGATGAATAGGAAAAAAACTTAGCCCCGTAAATAAGTTTAACACAATAAAACAGAAACAACTTAAAATAAAGTAATAATCCAAAAGTAAGGGTTGCCTCCTTGAAGCACTTTTTTTACGTCTATAGCTCGACGTGAGACGGCTTGCTTTAAGGCAGATGATATACGGAGTTTTGACAATCGTCATGACACTTTCCTTGTGTTTAAGGTGCATTTACCTTTCCTAGATCAGATATGGGACTCTTAGTTATAGGCTTCTGACTATTCAAGATTCCGAACATCGTGTCTTCTAAAAGGGTTAGTATTTCTTTGTATCTCTTTCCCTCTATCTTAGCCTTTTTCTCTCTTTAACTGTCTCTTCCTCTTTCTACTATGGATGCACATCTTCATGGTACCTATTCTGGCAATTTGAGGCGCCATGTCTTCTTCTGGAATGAGGTTGTGAACCTCAAATGCCATAGCATGGTGTCACAATAACATTTGTTCTATGACTTCATACTCATCCTTGCTAGTATCATTAGGATATGTATACATCATTTCAGGAGAGTCATTGATTTGCTCATTCCCACTAATTTCTCTGTCATGTGTTCTCCCCAATAGCATGAATTTTTGGAAGGATCCCACCATTGTTGATGTCAGTATTTGTAGAGAGTATCTGAACACTTTCCTTCTCAAGTAGATGAAGACAAACATCCTTGACCGCAAAGTTCAATTGTTTTATTTGTGATTCCACTTTCAACAATTGTTCTTCTTGGACATACTCCCTTTGAATTATCTTGTCTTGAACCTTTAGATGCTTGTTCCACCTTGCACTTTCCTTTTCAAAGTATTTGAGTACCTCTTTTTCAAAACATAACTTTTTGCCCTTATCTTTGGGTGGTTGATCGGTTGGCTCTTTCTCTTGCACGTAAAATGCCTCTTGATATTGTGGTTGTGACAATTTTTGCAGCACTAGGTCCATTGTTTCCTGCATTTTGGTAAGTCGAGTCTCTACTTTGAAAACTCTACTTTTGCATTTGCAAGACCTTTCATATTGCTCAATATGTATATGTGGTTTTTGTCTATCACTTTTTTGTCTAACAAACTCATCCACTTGTTTTGCACAGTTGCTCAATTTGCATATTTGACTTACTAGATCTTGTCCATACGATGTATCTCCCAGATGAGCTTGACGAGTGGGCATATTTTTGTACTCTCCCTCATAGCCATATTGGTAGCTTGCACCGAATCCATTGTGACCTTGCCATGAATAATTTTGCTCATCTATCATTGTTCTTGCAAGCTTCCCTAACAGAAAATATGGAAAAGAATGTAATAAAGAAAAAAGAAAATAAATAAATAAAAGAAAATATAGAAATTAGAATAATAAAATCAAGGTTTTTCTAATATCTCTAGTCCCCGTCAATGGCACCAAAATTTGATAGGTGTCAAACCAACAAATATAAAAGACCCACTCTAAAGGGTTTTAGTAGCACAGCAGTGAGTAGGATTATCTCCTCAAGGAGTATTAGAACTAACCTATTTTCTACTATCTAGTCTAGAATGAGTGTTTTTGGGAATTGATTAACTAATTTAACGAACCAATATAAATAAAATAAAGAAAATAATAAAATTCCTAACGTAGTACTTTAGATAAGAATCCTCCATAAACTCTTTAATCTCATAGTGCTTTACAAATCAACAGTTAAGAATAATTGGATGCAAATATGCAAATTAAATCAACATGTCACCATCTCACCAATTAGTAGGCTAAATTCAAAGAAATGAATTCACCGACCTTATTAGTCAATTCAGCCTATTTATTGTTGCAAACCATTGTCTTATTAGTGTTCTAGGCCTTAAAAGATTTCACCTTTTTAACCTCTTCAACTCTAATTAGCAAATTCGTAAGCCCTTACGGATTATCCTAATTGAAATTATATTATATCAAATTTAAAAGCTCTAGGCAAATTATTTGACCGTAATATAAATCAAACAGCATAGACCACAATAAATATCCAAAAATAATTAATACATAATCATATTATGAAATGAAATAATATATGGGTTCATCAAATCCAAACACTATCAAAACCTAATTAAAATACATAATAAAAACTAAAAGAAAGGAAAAAGAAACTTAGCCATAATCCTAAGACAATAAGTGCATGAAAGATTATCTGCCCGGGCCTTGTCAAAAATTCACTTTCGTGCTATGCATTCTAGAATCGAAATTCTTGACCAGTCCTAGACTCTAGCACAATCGCTATTCCGATTCTTGCTTGAAATAATATTGTGCAGGATCTTAGCATGCAGTTGTTCGATTTAGCATGCAACAATTAATTCCTAATTAAAGCGGAAGTTTAAGAATTACCTGTTGAAGCGTGTACTTAGGTGATTCTCTTGTATGACTCAAAACTCTGATCGTATATTGTGTGGGCAACAAACTAACGAACAATTGATCAGCAATCACCATAAAACGATCTCGCCAAAAAAATCCAGCAGCTCTCCGTCTCCAAAATTTAGCACCGCCACCCGCTGCTGGTTCAACCTGGCCGTCGCAGCCCGGAGTTAGTACCGCCCAGCCGCCACCTAAGAGAATTGACTTCGAGGGAGAAACTTGTTTTCTCTCTCTAAATTCTCTCTCTAGTTTTCTTGTCTTGAAAACTTATTAATTGTGTATTGTGAATTGCTAAATTCTGGTCTATTTATAGAGTTACAAGAGATACCCCAAATTGGTTTAAGATTGGCCTTCCTAATGGGTTTAGGTAATTAATTAGTTTACAAATCAAATTAGGTAATAAATCTAATTAGATTTCCAAATCCAATTAGATTTTCTAATATCTATGATTTACTAATTTTAATTGAACTTTAAGATTTAATTAATTAATTAATTAATTAATTCCACTTTGTTAATTATTTAATTAACCCTTAGGAATAATTAATTACATAATTAATTCTACTTTATCAATTAACTCACTACATAATTAATCGTACCACTAACAGATTAATTATGGCACTACCATCCTACACCAGAATTGCTTTCGGAACAACTAAATTAATTATTCTTTAATCACTCCACATCAAAGATACAGCGCTCGTTAATTTATTAATTTACTAATAAATTAATTAATTAACTTCTTATAATTCGAGATTAGTATCACTCGACCTTTTTACTATACCGGGCATAAGTTCATCAGGGGAGTTTAGTATAATAAACATAACGAGCTCATCTCAGGAGCACCATCACCCCGGATGCACCGGTACATGATTTCCTTTCGACAAGCAACAGCACACCAAGCAACTAAATACTCGCACCCAACCTACCGAGACTATTGGTCACAAATGACCTCACTTTTTGGCAGATCAAAGTACACTATGTCTAATCCTCATATCTGCTCAAGTCTAGGGATTTAGAGATAGAATACTAGGATTCAATAGTCTATTAAATCAGTACAAGACAATCCAGTAATTCAAAGTCAATTTTGAACTAATCAAGCCAAAACCATTTCATTGAGAAACCCCAAAAGACCGGAACATTTGAAGAGACACCCGCTTTTCCGGCGAAGCCTTGCAACCCAGAAAACAGCCATCCCCAGTTTGGTCAAAACAATTTCTTTTTGTCGTGACTTTCAAAAATAGAAAAGGGAAAAAATTCTTTTGATTACAAATCCAAGACCGGCCAAAAATATTGGCCGTCAACCACAAAGGGGGAAAAAATAAACTTTCCCGAGACCAATTTCCAAAATCAGTAAGAAAGAAAAAATTCTCCAACTGGCGATCAATGGAAAATTATTTTTTCAAAACAACCAATTTGTTTGTAATCAATTAATGTTAATTTAAACACTAAAATAGAGTCTAGCTCTGATACCACTGCTGGGATTGGAGGCATGATTTTCAAAAATTTACGCAGCGGATTCATGCCAATTCCAATTTTAGTGTTTAATTAATCCTACGTTTAAAGCTTCTAAAGCTTACTCTCGTAGCGTAATCGGTTACCACGTCTGGATCCTTGTTTGATGTTGGTCAAAACCTGCTGCTCCGCTTACGTTTGTCACCACCAAAATGCTTCCTTGAAGGACTCTCTACTTTCAAGCACTAAAGTTCTTTGCAGATCTGGTGCTAGCCGTTTTTGCCTAAGGAGAGAGTTTGGGATTTTGTGTATATTTTTGCTTGTTCTTATTTCTGATTGAAAATCATCATCCTACTACAATAATATCCCTAGGATATTGATAGAGTTGAAATTTCCAAAATCAGTATTGTAATCAATCAATTATTACTTAACTGATTTAATCATATTCCAAATCAGTATTATTACCAAATATTATTTTACTGATTTCAAATCAGTATTAAATAATACCTTAATGATTTGGGTTATACACCAAGCCCATGGATCAACCCATGACCCATGGATCAGGCTGATGGATCAACAACCTTAATTGAAATTAGGTCCCTTGATTTATCAGCCCATCCCAATTGTTCTCGGGTAATTAATTAACTCTTAATTAATACCACAGAACTTTTCAATAATATTTAATTAAACCATTTAATTAAATCTTATTTATTTAAGTATAACTATTATACTTATTGTAGGCAAGAATACTTATTCTGCATCATCGAACTTTCTTATGTGCGATCCTGTAGGCCCATTGTAAATTGGCAATGGATAACTCAATCTCATTGATTAATCCATATGTCATTAGTGGTCTCTAGCAAGACATAATGACTACCCAATTCAGAAGGAGGGTCAAATGGTGATTCAACAAAACCTTTCCGAGCAAACTGCGTACGATCCTCTACATTGATATCCCGTTTAGCATAAGGCATGGAACCATCATCCATATATAGCTAAATGTTTACTTGATCTCTTAGTGACACTGAATTCATCAAGCAAATGATAACGCTTAGCATTCCTTGGGCATGGCCATTCACTTCTCAGTTCACTATCAATTAGCCAAGATATCATCTCTCACTTAAGAGAGACTTGTAGTTCCATCACTTCACCTACATACCTTAGCGTGTCTCATAGTGTACCCAATCATACCCATACTTGGCAACCTGTTACGGCCCCGTTAGGCGAATGTCAAAGCACACCACAATTCACCTAAGACCACGTAGTGATTTCTGGTCTAATGATCCTCGTACGAGTACTACTCAAAAGAATAACTCATGATCTACAAGTCCATGGAGTGTTTCTTTTGGCGAATCGATTTCATGAAATTAAATATGCACAAGAATATTACTATCATGAAATTAACTCATCGGATTATAACATCAATCAGAATGACAAATATCTAAATACCCATTAAAAAGGGCACATACACCAACAATAAGTTTGCCATCTTTTCTAATAACAACATAATCACCAGAAAAAATAAACTTATAACCATTCTTTAAGAGTTTAGAAACTGAAACAAGGTTCTTTCTAAAACTCGGTACATAAAGACAATAAACTAAATATAATCTATAATTCTCAAAATTAAGAGTAATTACTCCCACTGCTTCTACTGACACTCTTGTAGTTTCGCCCAAGTAGATGTCCAGCTCGCCTTCTCTAAGCTTCCGGGTTACTTAGAACCCCTGCAAAGAATTACAAACATGGTCAGTGCCTCCTGAATCCACACACCAAGTATCTGTGGAAATCACCGCTAAACATGTCTCAGTAATTAAGGCAAAAACTATCGTACCTTTAAGCTTTGGACAATCCAATTTCCAGTGTCCCGCCTTCCCACATTTGAAGCACTTGCCTTTGGGCTTGCCTTTTCTTTGCGATTTCAGGCTTGGCAGCAAGTTTCTTAGCGTTCTTCTTCTTCTTGTTCTTGCCTTTAGGCGCAGAATAAGAGCTTGAAGCCTTCACTATGACCAAAACTTGCTTCTTCTCGTGGAAGATGCCTTCGGCCGACACCAAATCTGTTAAGAGCTCGGGTAGAGTGTAAACTCTTTGGTTCATATTATAGTTGACCCGAAACTGCTCAAAACTAGAGGGTAAACTCTGGAGGATGATATCTATCTGACTTTTCAGCTTAATCTCACCTCCCAACACCTCTATCTCGTTGATGTTGCTGATCATTTGAAGCACATGATCTCTCACTGAAGCGCCTTCAGCCATTTTGGTGTTCGTTATCTTCCTCATGGCTGCTGCCTAGCTGTCCTGCCTTGATGAGCGAACATCTCTCTCAGGTGAGCCATCATATTGAAGGCAGAGATCATGAGATGAAGCTGATGTTGCAGCACATTCGACACAGAGGCCAGAATGTAACACCGCGCCATCTCATCCGCTTTCTCCACCTATTATAGGCATCCCTATCCTCTTGAGGAGAGTCCTCGTTAGGCACATCTAGACAGACTTCAGTGAGCACAAACTTATACTGCTCTGCTGTTAGGACAATGTCCAAGTTACGACTCCAATTGACATAATTAGGTCCCGTTAACTTGTTCTCTTTCAATATAGTAGCTAAGGGGTTGAATGCTATATCGAATACTGTAAATTAAATAAAAAGACAATGTTTCAGTTATAAAATCTAGAATTTCAAAAAAAAAAAAAAAGGAAATTCAAACAATTATTGACTTCCCTTAAAACAATAATTTAAACCACCGACATCTCATTCACCGGGATTCTCGCAAGCCACGATAGTGTGGACGTTTGCGCTAACCCACATTCATTTGAGAATAATCTAGTTGATTAACTATACTATCTGACCAAACGATCTATTGATCAATGTAGCTAATAGTCAGTGCTTTCAGCCGTACAAATAAGCAGTGTAACCTCGATGGGAGGAATACTACAAATCATACACTAAGTGTGTGCCATTACGTGACTTATAAGTTTGTTACCTCAGGATAGTGCGCCTCAGATGGAGAGGGTATCGCATTTCTCCGAGTTAAACTTACTCTAGTCATCTTACTTCGAAATTCATAATCTAGTGATCTCGTGGTTTGACTCATCTGAATGGAGGAAGGCCCTAATGCAAACGCGCAAGTCCACCCACATCACATATGAACCGGTAATGGTGGCTTTGGGAATATTAAACTAACCCGCTCCCACTTAGATTTCTAAATTGAGGGTTTTTCCGGTTTTAACATGCAATTAACTAATCCTAAATTATATACAAACATAAAACCAACATGCTGTAAAATCATGCATCTAAAATACAACACAAAAATTAAAGCACAAAAATTAAAAATATAAATATGAGAAATAAATACGAAAAATAAATTTCCCGACTATCATGGTTTCAATTGTTTCCATCTTCTGCCTTGATCTCGTGTCCCGTCACGTCTCTCGATGGATTGAGTCTTGAAAATTCAAAAAATGAAATATAGAGGAAAAATGGGCCAAAGCGCGACCAAAACGGGCCACGCGCGAGGTCCAGCAATGTGCAGCGGCAGCCGCGCCGCTCGCCGGCGAATTTTTGCCAGCGCCGCTGGTCATATCCTATCCCTTTTTCACTTTTTCCACACTATTTGGTCTTCTTGCAATTCGTTCTGAGATTTCTTGGGTTTCTACGAATTAACGATAACCCAAAACCCACGAATTCAAGTTGCCCACCATAACGCCTTCGATTACAAAAAATTAATTCTCCTAATACAAGGCTTCTAGGAAAATTAAAAAATTAAAATTACATAGAAAAATTCTACTACAGATTTGATCTAATCCTACACTGCTTCCAGCACGTGGTTATACTATTACAAACATTCATAATAAAATTAAATCCGGACATGTCCCAGAATTTAATTAAAACCCATACAAACCTAACCATAATAGTCGGAATTTCTAAACCACCTGCAAATAAAACCATGTAATAAATTGAACATACACAAAACCCAAAACCAGGCTTTGATACCAATTAAAAGGTTATCTGTCCAGGCCCGGTTAAAAACTCACTTTCGTGTTATGCATTCCAGAATCAGAATCTTTGACCAGGCCTAGACTCTAGCACAATCGCTATTCCAACCCTTGCTTGAAATAACATTGCGCAGGATCTTGGTATGTACTTATTCGATTTATCATGCAACAAAATAAATTCTAATAAAAAGTGGAATCATAGAATATGCCTCTTGAAGCGTGTTAACTCAGGTGATCGTTTGTATGACTCAAGACTATGATCGTACGTTGTGTGGGCAACGATATTGCAATCAATTGATCAACAATCAACACAAAAACTGCGTCGGGAAAACTTGCCAGAAAAATGAACTTCGCCGCCGCCTGGAACAATAAATTCGGCCACGAAAGCTTACTAGAGGAAGAAAGTTGGTTTACGATTGGCATTTCTAAATGGGTTTAGGTAATTAATTAGTTTACCAAATCCAATTAGGTAACTAATATAATAGGATAAACCAAATCCAATTAGATTTCCTATTGAAACTTAAAACTTAATTAATTAATTAAATAATTTCACTTTGTTACTTACTTAATTAACCTTTAGCAATAATTAATTAAATAATTAATTCTACTTATTCAATTAACCCACTACAAAATTAATCTTACCACTAACGGATTAATTTTGGCACTACCATCCTACACCAGAATTGCTTCTGGGATAACTAAATTAATTTATTCTTAATCTCCCCACATCAAAGATATAGTGCTCGTTAATTTATTAATTTACTGATAAATTGATTAATTAACTTCTTTAATTCTGAGACTAGTACCACTCGACCTTTTTACTATACCTGACAAAAGTCCACCGGCCGGGTTTAGTATAATAAACATAACGAGCTCATCTCGGGAGCACCATCAACCCGGACGCACCGGTACATGGTTTCCTTTTGACAAGCAGTAACACACCAAGTAACTAAACACGCGCACCCAACCCACCGAGACTATTGGCCACAACTGTCTTGTGTCTTATATAGAGCTACAAGAGAGACCTTAAGTAGAGTTGAGTTAGGCCCTCCTGTTGGGCTTGGGTTTTATTAGTTTCCAAATCTCAACGAGATTAACTAATACTAATTGACCCATGGACAATTCATTAAATAATAAAATCCACATTGTCAATTAACCCAACACATAATTAATCGTACCACTAACGGATTAATTATGAAACTACCGCTCAAACTGAAATTACTTCTGGATCCACTAAATTAAATATTCTTTATCTCTCCGTGTCAAAGATTTAATGCTGGTCGATTTATTAATTTACTGATAAGTTAATTCATCAACTTCTTTATTCGAGATTAGTACCACTCGACCTTATTACTATACCAGACATAAGTCCATTGGCCATATTTAGTATAATAAATCTTTCGAACTCATCTCGAGAGCACCATCATCCCAGACGCACCGGTATACGGTTTCCTCTCGACTCGCGACAGCACACCAACCAACCAAACGTGCGCATCCAACATACCGAACTTATAGGCCTTAAGCGACCGTACTCATTGGCAGATTAAAACACACTACGCTCAATCCTCGTGCCCGTCATCGTCTAGGGATTAAGAGACTGAATACTAGGTTCGAATTAACTACGACAGATCAGTACAAGTTAATTCAATCCTAATCGATCCTGCTCAATATGCCCCAGGCATATCTGTATGATTCAATCAGTTTAGAAAAATCGATTTCAGAATCACACAATGATTTAAACCGACACTATGTCCAAATTGTCTCAGTTACGAGCCTAATTTATATGTTATAACTTTAACCATTGATGAAACCTACTGTGTCACACCAAATACCTTATCATCTAGTCACATGAAATAGAGGGACAACATGCATAAACGCAAATAATTAACTAAAACAAATTCAATCAATATATCAGGGAAATAGTTTTTCATACAAGCGAAATTTTTCAGTATTCAAAATTAACAAGGACAAGCAATGTATGCCTCGTCACTACTGCGCGAGCTGAGTGACATGATACGCAACGCTCTATTTGGAAAATTTTTAAAAAAATGTATAAAAATATCGTCAAAATATAATTATTTTTTTAATTGAGAATTAAGAAATATATACAAAACATATTTCATTATTTTGGATTCCCATCCATGCTCTAATACATAGTGCTGTAAAATAAAGGCAATAATGATGAGAACTAGTTTTGTATGATTTTTTTAAATAATTGTAGGAAAGAAACAATGTCAACTTTAGGAGCGTATATCCTGTAAAACAAAAAATTAAAATGTTGGTAAGGGGTGCACAGTGTTTAGAAAATTATTATTTTATTCATAATAGTAATATTGTTTAAATAAAGGATCATTTTTAAAATTTTTATTTATGATTTTATATTTTAATTATAAATTATATGAAAATTATATATAAATATATTAATTTTAATTTTAAAACTAAACCGACTTATTGATAATAAAATACTAAAAATAAATTATTTTATAAAATAAAAAATAATATTTAAATAAAACTGAAAAAGTATAAAAAGATCAAATTATAATTTACGTATAATCTCGTAATTAGGTGGGATGAAAAGTTAACCCTCGTGAAACACAACATCCAAGGTCCACCCCGTTGAGGAAATTCCCATACGCCACAATGCCACATAGCTTATATGTCAAAACATGGGCAGTTTAAGTCAACTTGCTCAACCCAATGTCTATTTCATTAAGCAAAACTTTAATAAGTTTAAGATAGAAATTTGTACTGAGCACGGGATGGGTACAACTTTAAAGAAATATTCACATGACCCTAATAAATCTGCACTAATTATTTCCCATGCTTCTCGGAAAAAAATGATTTGTAACAGAGGAGGAAATGCATATTTAGCCAGGAGTAAACCAAGCACCATGGAGATTGTTTAGAACCAAACAAATGAAAGGATGAGGAAAGCCATATTTAGCCAGCAGTAAAGCAAGATAACACCAGGAGACTCTATCAAAACCCTTCATCATATCCATCTTCAGAATGACATTGTGACCGCAAACACGATCGTCTAGAAAACTACATAAGTCTCGAGCCAGAAGAATGTTGTCCACAATGTCTCTACTCTTAACAAAAGCAGATTGCTCCTCTGAAACAACCTAATTCATTACATTAGACAGCCTGTCCTTCAGCATAAAAGTAAAAATTTTATTGAGGAAATTACAAAGACTGGTCGGCCGAAAGTCAGCGAATGTGTTAAAGTTGCTCTTCTTTGGAATTAAAGTGATCAAGGTGCTCCCTATTGAGCGCGGGATGGGTACACCTCTAAAGAAATCTTCCTATGTCGCTAACAAAAGATTTGGTAGCGGACGGTTTATACATGCGGCTACTGGCCCGTTACAACAAGGGTCAGTGCTGGGTGCGAAAATTAAAACAATTTTACAAAGTATGCGCTACTGCCAGTTGCTGAATATTCGTGGAGTGCTAGTAATGTGTGACAATCTATTGGTGGTCAAAATGCTGGAGGGGCAACAACAATTTGATTGGCGACTTATTTGATCTCTGTCTGAAATTCAAGCAGCCATGATATCTTTGCAGGCCACGATTATCCATGTGCTACATCAAGGGAATTTTGTTGTCGATTATTTGGCGAGTATGGGAATTCGCGGTATAGATACATGCTTTGATATTCATCAGGAACTTTCAAAGAGGTTACAGGGTCTAATAAGATTGGATGAACAAGCTATCCCAAGATTAAGAATAACACCATGATAGTATAGGTGTTAACACTGTAATAGAAAGAGGTCATACGAGTATTGGTGTTTGTATAACTCAGGAAGGGGGGAAGGGTCATCACGATGTTCATGAGGCTTTGGGTAAGTCAAGGCACTGCCCATTGTACCTTTTTCATATATTTTTGATTAAATAAAAGAGTAACTAATTTCGCCGGTCTATCTTGCTTGATGGAACTTGTGAGACTGTTTTAAAAAAAAAAAAAAAATTTTATGCTCATGTACTTGTGCCCTAAAAAACAGTCTTAATATTATTTTTTAAAATTTAAAAGTCTTTGAACGAGTGCTTTTGGGGGATGAAACTGACTAACTTAATTAGGAGTCGATTGTTGACTATTGGTGCGATTTAAATGAAAGATGTAAAAATCATTTTAAAGACTTTGGTCTTTACTAATCATTTTAATATATAATACTCAAATTTAATATTCAAGTTACTCAATTAACAAATGAGATTTCATATATTATTTTTGAAATTGAGAGATGATGATTGATATTTGTATTCCTCTATATATATATATGGTCTCGGGGCTCATGAGACTTACAAGAAACCAAGTGTATCCAACATTGAAATGGCTACCTCCACCTCAAAATGGATGCTAACCATTACAATTTACTCGTTTCTGCTAGTTTTGCCTTCCTTCTCCACTGATCCAAGTCCATTGCAGGACTTCTGCGTGGCGGATTTGAGCTCATCTACACTTATTAACGGCTTTCCATGCAAAGCTCCAGCCAATGTAACTTCCGATGACTTCTTCCTCACCGCATTCAATCAAGTCCCCACTGAGTTCAACTCATACAACATTAACGTCACTCGGGTGGACGTAACTCAATTTCCAGGCCTCAATACTCTAGGACTCTCAATGAATCGAGTAGTTCTGTTGCCCGGTGGGATTAATCCACCCCATGTCCACCCGCGCGCCTCTGAGCTCTCCCTAGTCATCAACGGAACCATCCTAGTTGGATGGGTGACCACTTCAAACGTGTTCTACTCCAAAGTTCTGACTCAAGGTGACTTGTTTGTGATTCCTCAAGGACTGGTGCACTTCCAGTACAACATCGGAATAGGCAGGGCCCAATTCTTCGCCTCCTTCAATAGTCAAAATCCAGGGCTCCAGGCCATGCCCGCTGCCCTTTTCAATTCCACGCCGGCCATTGGTGATGATGCGCTCGCTACAGCGTTCAAAGTAAACCAGACCACCATCCAGCTCATCAAGTCTGGGTTCGCCCCCACTTAGGTCGTCCTATTTTGTTATTCACTGAGAAGAGCAAGCACTTGTAGTGCAGGCTGTCAACCATAGGCATAGAAGAGGCTAGAAGCCTCTTTTCTATTAAATAAATGGTGTGTTTTAATGCATGGTTTCTTTGTTAACTTTCATGTTGTTGTATGTCTTTTGTTTACTTAATATGATATGTTTTTAATTTACTTTGTAATCTAGTATGGCTGGTCCACGTGTGTGTAAGCTTCCTATTGGATATACTCTTATGTAAACCTACTCGTCACAACTGAAGCAAGTTCCAACTCATTAATCAAAGATTAAACCAAAAAAAACCAAAGAAACAACATATAACATGATACAGAACATCATTAACGTACAGAATTGCCAAAAAAACCAAAATGACAAAGTTACCGCAAGTATTCTGAAACTGAGCATCACTAACCAGCAATTCCAATTACGAAAATCAACAAAAAAAAGCCGATTAATCGAATTTAAAATCATAATTAATCAATCACAACAATTTAAAATCACATCACAACTAAATCCGATTAAGATCCTACCCTTGGGCGCAGCTCTATGTGGAGGCTCTTGATCCTCTAGCTCCGGCGGAAGTCCACGGATAATCGCGAAGACCTCTCGCTATGGATGCTGAGCTTTGCTACTAGATGCGGAGTCCGGTTCGAACATTGCCGCCTGAAATAATCAACTCAGCCATCATGATCAACTCAATTATACCATTAAATCAACTCAATTCTGAGAACATTGAACAGTGCTAAAATTTTAGTGAAATTGGTGAAAGAAGGAGCGGGAAATTACTAAAATTTTTGAAGGTTTTCCTTATTTTTTCTACAAAGATGAAATCATGCCCTCACACCCAGGAGCGCACGCTCTGGATTGACTCAAATTAATTTGTAGTATTATCTTATCAATCCAATGGGGGGAGGTGGGGTTTGAGTCCATCTCGCCCAAAGCTATTCTATGGGGTTTTATGGGTTATATTGTAGTTCTTTCTAAAATTTTTCACATTAATTTAAAAATACTTTACTTTGTACACTTTTTTTTCTTGGGTACAAAGAAGGAGGCCAAATTATGCGCTACATGACTATTTGCCGAAGATATGATACTCCTCGAATATCATGTTCCAGCCAACTTCTCACCTCCCAACCTCCTTGGGGGATTAATCAGAGGGTGAAACCCCCTAGCTGCCGCTCCTGCCAATGTAGCTAAGCAATTTGCTGCGAAGTTTCTTTCCATGTGGATATGGCTCAGCTTCACCCTCCATCCCCTATCCATCAGCCTCTGTATTCCTCTCACCAGACTGCCATGAAACCCCCCCTGCGTGGTTCTATCTTCCACCAAAGCCACCACACTTGTACTATCAACTTCTGCTTCAACACTTCTCAACCCCAACTCCCAACACTACAACAAAAAAGAGCTTATAAATTACATGAAAATGTTATAATAGACAAAATTTCATCACATTTTATCTATGGCGACACGAACCATTTTGCGTGGTCTAAGTAGGTGTGGTCAAAGGGGTATTTGATAACACGACACCTTTTGATGTGAACATATGTACTTAAAAATGTAGAGTTATAATATATGTGAATATGAAAGTATATGTCATGATAAATCATCTATCACGGCATAGTTCGTTGGCTTCAAAATGTTATATATGTTAAGATCTTAATACATACTTTAGTGTTTGGATATATAACCTGTTATGACAATTTTAAGTGTTTCTATTAATACCATAATATGACACTATTATGTGTCATTGTATTAGAAATTTAAGACGTAAAATATGTTTAGATAGATAATATATTATGACATTTGTAAGTATGTATAAAAATATTCTATTATAACAAGTTTAGACGTCTTAATAAATCAACTACTGTGACATGATTTATTGTTTATATAGAGTGATGTATTAACATATTAATACATTATAAAGTGTATGGATAGATAATTTATTATTACAACTTTAAATGTATGTAACAGTACCATAATATGACAATTTTATTTGTTAAGATATACTACTTTATAAAGATATTAAGACATAAAAGTATGCGGTGATAAATAATATATAATTACAAAGATAAATGTGCACAATAATAAACTTTTGTACCATATTTATGTGTCAATATTTGATGTTTTTAAACATATTTAAGTGTTACATTAGGAATGTATAGACAACTATCAAATATGTTGATAAATAACTTATTATAACATTTATAAGTATCAATATAAATAACTTATTATGCCTATTTGAATTACTGATATAGGTAGGTTTTTATAACATTCATAACAATTTCTTACGTCTTTATACGCAGTATATTGAAATAATGTACAGTTAGTATATCCTGTACCAGTGGTACATATACCTATTATTATATATAGTAATTTTTTGCTTAACAACTGTACACTTACTAAATATAGTAAGTTTCGCCCACGCGCGCGAGCTGAGTCTACAACATCTTCGATGAGTCCACAACGTCTCAGAACAACTGTCACAACGTCGAAAAAACAACTGTCGCAACGTCTACATCGAGGCATGTCGACAACGTCTCCGAACACTACCACCACGTAAAAAACAACTAGCACCACGTTCAGAAACGTCTGCATCCGTTAGTGTGAATTTAAACTGATTTTTTTCACAAAAACAGCCCACCACCTCACATAACAACTAGAACCACGTCCAGAAACGTCTTCATCCATGCGTGTGAATTTAAGCTGATTTTTTTTTCACAAAGACAGTCCACCACGTCTCAGAACAATAGCACCACGTCCAAAACAACTAGCACCACGTCTAGAAATGTCTACATCCATGCATGTGAATTTAAGCTGATTTTTTTTCACAAAGACAGTCCACCATGTCTCAGAACACTAGCACCACGTCCAGAAACATCTACATCCATGCATGTGAATTTAAGCTGATTTTTTTCACTAAGACAGTCCACCACGTCTCAGAACACTAGCACCACGTCCAGAAATGTCTACATCCATGCATGTGAATTTAAGCTGATTATTTTCACAAAGACAGTCCATCACGTCTCAGAACACTAGCACCACGTCAGAAAACAACTAGCACCACGTCCAGAAACATCTATATCCATGCATGTGAATTTAAACTGATTTTTTTCACAAAGACAATCCACCACGTCTCATAACACTATCACCATGTCAAAAACAACTAGAACCACGTCCAGAAATGTGTACATCCATGCTTGTGAATTTAAGCTGATTTTTTTCACAAAGACAGTCCACCACGTCTCAAAACACTAGTACCACGTCAAAAAACAACTAGCACCACGTCCAGAAACATCTATATCCATGCATGTGAATTTATGATATTTTTTTCACAAAGACAATCCACCACATCTCATAACACTATCACCACGTCAAAAACAACTAGAACCACGTCCAGAAACGTCTACATCCATGCATGTGAATTTAAGCTGATTTTTTTCACAAAGACAGTCCACAACTAGCACCACGTAAAAAAAAACTAGCACAACGTCCAGAAATGTCTATATTTAGGCACCTCCACAAAGTCTTCGCTGAGTCAACTACGTCTCAGAATAACTGCCGCAAAATCCAAAAAACAACTGTCGCAACGTCTACATCCAAGTATGTCCACAACGTCTCGTAACACTGCTGCAACATCCCCGTTCGTCCAAAAAACAACTGTCGCAACTTCAAAAAATATCTACATCCAGGCATGTGAATTTAAGATGAATTTTTCACATAACACCTTCCACAACGTCTCAGAACAACTAGAACCAAGTCAAAAACAACTTGCACCACATCCAGAAACGTCTACATCCATGCATGTGAATTTAAACTATTTTTTTCACAAATACAACTAGCACCACGTCTCAGAACAACTAGAACCATGTCAAAAACAACTAGCACCACGTCCAGTAACGTCTTCATCCATTCGTGTGAATTTAAATTGATTTTTTTCACAAAGACAGTCCACCACGTCTCAGAACAAATGGAACCACGTCAAAAACAACTAGAACCACGTCCAGAAATGTCTACATCCATACGTGTGAATTTCAACTGATTTTTTTCACAAATTGGAGAGAATACTTGGAGATATTGTTGTACAAATTGCGTTATGTAAAATTGTTATTCTAAAATTTTATTGTCAAATTTGGCAGCTGGAATCACAACTGGCCACTACCACACCACGTATACATCCAAAAATGTGAATTTTAGCTGAATTTTTCACAGAACATATTCTACCACGTCTTGCTACGTCCAAAACAACTAGCACCACGTCCAGATACGTCCAACTACGTCCCGTCACGTCCTGCAACATCCAAAAATATAGAGCAGCAACGTCCCACAACGTCCTGTTACGTCCAGCTACGTCCAAAATACAAAGCAGCAACAAATAGAACCACGTCAAAAACAACTAGAATCACGTCCAGAAACGTCTACATCCATGCGTGTGAATTTGAGTTGATTTTTTTCACAAATTGGAGATGATAGTTGGAGATATTGTTATACAAATTGCGTTGTATAAAATTGTTATTCTAAAATTTTATTGTCAAATTTGGCAGCTGGAATCACAACTGATCACTACCACACCACGTATACATCAAAACATGTAAATTTTAGCTGAATTTTTTACAGAACATAGTCTACCACGTCTCGCTATGTCCAAAAAAACTAGCACCACGTCTAGATACGTCCAGCTACGTCCCTCAACGTCTCGCTATGTCCAAAAATACAAAGCATCAACGTCCCACAACGTCCTGTTATGTCCAAAATACAAAGCAGCAATATCCCGTTATGCCCCGCAACGTCCAGCAACGTCTAGTTACATCGCATAATGCATTCTACCAAGTCTAGCAGCAGAGAAGAATCAGAAGCAACTCATTTCACATGAAAGTGCTAATACCTCACAGAAACCATTTATATATCATATTTCAGAGCAACAGAGCATTATTTGAATAAGAAAACACGAATATAACATCATTAATACATTACCCAACATCAAATCGCGAAAATAAGGTTTCGTAAATCCATCAAATACAGTTCATAATTTATGATGTGGTGATTTTTTTAGAAAAATAAGGTATTTTTGAAGAAGAAGAAGAAGAGATGTTTTAAGCAGAAGAAGAGATTTTTGAACAGGAATAAGTGCTTTTTTAAGAAAAAGTGATTTTTCCGTTGTATTTGGTGTTGTTCGTCGGAAAATATAATCGTCGATCTCCGTTAAATTTGTGTTTGGATGAAAATTTTGATTAAATGTGGTTTCGAATGAAGTACGGCGAAGAAGAATAACTGATTTTTGGAAAAGAAGAAGTGATTTTTCAAAAATAAGAAAACTGAAATTTTGTAGAAGAAGAAGAAGATAAGAGCGTGTATCTCACTCTCTTATAGTGAGAGTGGTGATGTATTATTAGGTACATGTACCACTAGGTACAAGATATAATTTGCGAATAATGTATAATAAACGAAAATTATAATTTATTTAAAATACCAAAATACATCAAGAAATTTCTCTGTCATTGCATTAGACATCTCCAACGCAGTGCATATAACAATCTTGATCAAATACAAGATACAAGAACTCGTTAGCCTTTTCCTTGAATTATTTTGACAAGCAACTCCGTTTCCAGTTTACTATACTTCCTGACCAGATATAAAATCACTTTTGATCAGCTGACTACTCCCTGTATGCCCTGCACATTTATATAGTCACGAGGAATAAGCCTATGATGGTCATTAGTCAAGACAAATAAAATGTCCACATCGAACATAACATTCTCATTTATGCCCACTTTTTGTTCAATTTCATCTTTGGTGAGTCAACACTATGATGCATAATTTGAGGTGCAAATATGAGTTGCATGTATAAATGATAAAAAATAATAATCCTTTTATCATACATCATCGAATACTTCCTAAATGGGTTGTGTTCCTCCACCAAACACTCACTCCAGAAAAATATCAAAGAAGCTAAAAGTACAAGTGCAAGTTGAATGTATTCAAACTAGGCTGAAATGGAGCAGTCAAGCAAACAACATTTTTTTCCCTTCAAACTTTTGAGATGGTCAGAATGAATAACTCAATGAAATCAGGAGAAGTTGATGACTAAATCAGTTCTGGTTTGGATATAAAATGTTACACAAACAGTTGACCAGCAACACCTGCAAACCAAAGCATTAAAAATACCAGTTACAAAGATTCTCAGATAATCAATATTACCACGGGAACTATTAGCAGAATCAATGTAGGAAGCATCCACAAACTATCCACCCATCAAATTGTATTTGGCAGGGAATGCAAGTACCTTGGCGGATAGGGTGAATACAAAGTTCCACTACAAAGCGGCAAAACTGCAAGTCGTGTGCAGTTAGATGGACCTTGCACTCGGAGTTGAAGTTTATATCTCATAGAATTACCAGTTAATCCAGATACTGTTGTCATTTAGATGACTTGATGGCTCTCAATCAAACAGCTGCACAGTATTTCATTTCCAATAAATAAATTAAACATTTAGGAAAACAACACATTTTTAAGCTCTACACTATCGAAAGTTCAATTCAAAGCAAAGAATGTATCTTTCACTAGAATGCCAACCTATTATGGTAAACATGTTGTATCTATGGCTAATGATCATGTTATGGACAACAGAAAGCGCTAGTTCTTTTTCTACAACTAAATTCCTCATAGACTGATGGTGGAATTTTCTTTAAGATATATTCAATACCTTGGTTAAAATCTGTACTCAGGCATTTTGCATTCTGAGGTGGTGTTGGTGCATTGAGTCTAATAGTTCTGAATGCAAGTATATGTGAATATTTAAGTATGGGTTGTTTGCAGTTGAAGTTGGAAGGGTGCTTAGCAGTGGTGTTGTACCAGATTTGCTGCCTTTCTAAATTGCCTCTTGGTATGCTGTCTGTTTTCTCTAAATTTTGAATTCACATAAAACTTTTCCATCCATGAAGAAATTCTAATTGGTGCCTAGTTGATTTGTTAGTGTTATTGCTGTCTCTGCAAATTTTCTATACGAGTTTGATTGGCGTTTTATCTAAAATTGAAATGTTGCCGTTTCATTAGACGCATTACAACCCTTAAATCAGCTTTACCAGATTTTGCTACTTGCGTAATTGTCCTCAGACATTTTGTTCCCTCTAATTCTGACTTCTATTTGTCATTCCGACTTAATTTCAGAATTGAATGGTAATATTTGATTTTCTGTACATTTGAAGGGAAATCTTTAATTCATTTACTTTTCATCCCTTATTGTTGCAGGTATAAGATTTCTCGAAGAACTAGTTCTGTGTATCATGTGAGATATTTCTTATTTAACTGACATTCTCGAACTGATTTACCGCGGGTTTCGTCTTTCTAATTGTCTTTGCTGTCATTGTAAATTGTATTTACGATGGATGATTGATGCAATAATTGCTCAAAAGCATCATTTGGGTAGGCGAGCTACATGAAGTCTATGCTATATCAAATTATTTAACCTATTCCGATAAAAAAACCTTAGTGCCTTTCCTTCAAGAATCAGCTTGCTAAATCTCCATTTCAGTGTGGTGCTCTCTTTTTAGAACATAAGAAGTCCAAATGGTATGTCATATTTATAATTAAATGTCTCATTTTGAATTTATTTTTATTTTTTTAGTTGATCTTGATACTTGATGGTAGAGCATTGCACAAGTTGGAAACAGAGCTGATTGCATGAAACTTGGAGCAATTGAGGTTTTCTTGTATTCAAGCACTGGTATTGAGGTTAGCTATTCTACTGCTTGTTCTAAACAATTGCAAAGTACTATTTATCTAAACAGCTAAGACTACTGCTTGTTTACAATTGCCAAAATTTTCCATGATTTGAGATCTCAAGAAAATTAATGACTACTTTCCCATCTTATCCTCTTTTTTCTTCTTAGTGATTCAAATTTCTCTTTGATTTGGATTTCATATTTCTGGTTAGAGTGCCTCAGTTTTCCTTATTCATGTAGTTTTTATTTTTATGCATTTATCAGGTCTACCACCATGGTTATATTGCCTTTACAACTTCCTCATTCAACTGAAGATCTACCTTCCTGTCCCTGAGTTTGATATTTATTCTTAGAGAATTTTGTGTTAAATGGCCAATGTGGGTTGTTTTCGGCTCATATTTTTAGTTTTGTGGATCTTGGTTGTTCAAGGTTTAGTTGGAAACCCTTTTAAGATTTATCAAGTTGCGACAAGGGGGTTGTAAATTTTTGTTCATGCATTTTGGCCTCTCATGAGGGCATTTGATGTGAAGGAAGAAATTTGTATTGGGTGTTGGATCAATTTGAAAGATTGGAGAGTTGTAATTTTGTCATATTCGATTGCCTTGAATTTTGAAGGGTAGGGGGGGAAAGATTGTATTTTGTCAGAGTTCTTCGGGGTTTTGAGCCAGTGCTGTTTGGAATTAAGCTAAATAATACTAACAGAGCTGGCGCAAGATAGATTTGGCTCTTGTTCTGCCTTTAGGGAGGAGACTTTGCAGTTTCCTGTTTAGGCACAGGGGACTTCAAATTGCTACTAAAATGGGTTGAATTTGTTCTAAAGGTGCTTCTACATGACTGAAGCGTCCCAAGGAGAAAGAAAACAAAAAGGCTGACATTGAAGATTATTTAAGGTACTTGTTTTAGATTTCTCTATAGTTGTTCAGTGCTAGTTTAGTCTTTTGAAATTATGATAAGCTGATTCTTCTTTCATGAACAACAATGTTTCGTTTTCTTTGATCTGGAATTTTTCTTCTTGTTTATATTTTGAACAACGTGTCATTGCCTGATTTATCAAATACAAGTTATATTTTGAATATTAATTAGGACTTGAGGAAGAATTTTTTAAAGAAGGATAAATTTGTTCCAGTTTTGTTGCAGTACTAAGTGAACAATGTGTGTATAAAGGGCCGCTTATTTGTATAGCACAAACAATTTTGTTGGCAGGCAAACCTGTGAATTTGATCCCAATGCCGGAAGTTGTGAAGAAAAGAAAGAGCTGAAGTTGGGAATGGTCGTCTCCAATTTTGGAATAACAGACAAAGTTAAGCCCAGCAGCAACCTCATCTGGCGCATGCAGGTTCATCCATCTCTACTTCCATTAATAATATTCAACTCACTTCCTCTCCATGCAATCTCAACTTCTGTTGGTTCTTGATTTTCTTTGTTTCAATGCAGTTTTTAAGAGAGAAGGAAATCAAGCAGCCAATACCACAAGTGAAGGTGGAAGATGGCCAAGAAATCACTCATGAAATGGCCACTGCTTCATTACGCCGGGCTGCTTTGCAGGCTACTGATGATGGCCATTGGCCTGCTGAAAGAAAACGCTGGCCCTTTATTCTTCCTTCCACCTCTGGTCAGCCCTCTTCAAATTCATTATGTGCTAAAATTCCAATTAGATTTATTTAGCATTTATTTCTGATTAACTTTTTCTCTCTTTCTGAACCCAAAAAAACGCAGGTCATGTGTTTGTATATAAACGTTGTATTCCCAGCAGAGCACAGAAGAGAAGGTCTTCGCTATATTTATGCCATCAGGTACTTCACATACAAGTTACAACAACGACTAAATGTTTGTCTTGTCACGCTGCATGAAGTTAGTTAATCAGATGAATCATATGAATCCAAAGTGCGTGGTTGCTGCGTCCGTGGTGCTGATGCGGCTACCCTCCTTCATGATGTAAATATAGATATTTTTTCATTTCTCAAATTCAAAGTTTAATCGTTAAAAAAATTATAATCCAAACCGTAAAATTACGTGAAAAAATGCAAATATTCATACGAAGCTAATATACTTAACTACCAACATAATTAATTCCTAGCCAAATCAAATTCCATAAAAAAAATAATTCAAATTTTAATATTCAACAAACTATGGCCATGAATGGCTCGTTGAGTGACGAGTGCTTGTGGATACTCTATTGGATGGAGGTGAAATGTGGGAGTTGACTCTCTCAAAATTGGTGAAAGTCATTTGTTGGAGATCCTTGATCTTTTTCTTCAAGGTGGACTTCATCTTCTTCATCTTTGCTTTGGCTTTGGCCCTCGTATTTTGCCTTCTTTTCTCGTCAATTGCTCTTCATTCCACCATCTCATCTCTCATGCTTCGAAGTTCATCCAAAATGATTTGATTGGATAGATGACCTTGTTAAGTATTGTCCACGTTCACCTCCTCATCGAATATGGAGTCATTTTCTTCATCATCCCCTTCTCATTCTCTTCTAACCCTCTTCCTCCTTGATTGTGATCCGGCAGCACTTTTTTCTTCAGGGTCTTGACAAGTGGTATCGATGAGAGGGCCCAAAAGTGTATCCATAGCATCATTCCTTTTATTCATAACGCCAGCTCTCTCACACAACTTCTCTATCACTGTTGGGAATGGAAGTCCATCACTCTTATTTTTCTTCTCGAGAGCATCCATCATTTGATCAAGGATGATGTCTCCTAACTCCAACTCTGCATCCTTATACATTAGCATCAACAATTGCAATCGAAACTTAGTGGGGTTGATATTCATCACTGGTGACAGATTATGGACCAAAAATGTATAATGGGTCTTGGCTATGCTGTTCAAGTCATGATACTTGATATCCACCCACGAATCTAGTGTCTGAATGTGGCTCCTCAATATCATCCTGATATCACTTGGGGTTGGCTCAAAACTTTTCACTCCATTCGTTCCACAAGGCTTGATACCCAAGTTGAGTTCAAGCAACTCATTTATGGCTTTCCGTGTAACCTTCACTTTGTGGTTTCTCACCGTGATCATGTTCTCATCATCTTTAAATGCCAATGCCGCATAGCACTCACGCACCAAAGTTTTGTTAGCTTTGTTTTCCGTAGGTATCAAATTGGTCCAACCCATTCTTACCACATAGTCCCAATATTTGCTATTTTGGTCCACGCCTCTTTGGTTGCGCAGTGGTCACTCTTTCATGATCTCAAGAGCTTCCTTGGGGTTGGCTCCTTTTTCGGTTTCTTCCTTCCTAAAGTGATCCCTCTTTCTGGGTGGTTTCTTCTTATTCCCACTTGAAGATGCTGTGTTTGAATTCGACGCAAGTTTCATTCGCACCATTGTGATCTAAAAAAATAACAAATTAGTGCTATGTTACCGTCATATCCAAGGCTACCCTTTCCAATGTGATTAAACATCTCATGTCCATTGAATAAGCATGCCCACAAAAAATTGAAAAAACATAGTTAATTCCACATTCAAGCATTTTATCAAACACCTTATAAGCATTCTTCAAATGTAGGTTCAAAATGAAAGATTCAAATCATCCATGTCTCACATTATGATAGAATATCCTAAATAATTATAATTTAATCACAAACAGCAAGCCTAGATGTTACTACACCATTCAAGAATCATTTCAAAACATAACCCTAGTTCTCGAAAATATTTGGAGAAAAAGAGTGTAAGAAATCATACCTTCAATTCGATGAATGTTTGATGTTGTAAATGTGTTTGGAAAGTTTTGGGATTGGAATGTGTGTGGAATATAAATCCCAAAATTGTGAGACCAAGTTGGGAAAAGTGGAAAAAATTGTCACCTTTGCTTTCTCCTCTTCGCGTCCGCACGTTTGCCATTTAAAAAATGGGCTGCGATTGTGGGTTTAAATGGGGGCTCTTCGCAAAGTGTCCTGCGCGCTCCGGGGAGAGATGGACGTGTGAAGCGGGCAGTACCCACTGCCTGCTTCAAGCGTCCCCAGCGCCCGCGCACGGCCGTAGTTCCCAGGGCGAGACAGACGCTCTATGCAGGCAGTATGCATTGCCTGCATCTAGCGTTTGTAGCGCCCACTGCCTGCTGCGCGCGTCCGTCGCGCCCCGGGGGGCACAGGACCCTTTAAGAACATCCCTTCATGCCGACCCAATTTCGGATTTACAAAATCCAAAACTGGTTAAAATTCGAATTTCTTATACCCGAATTTAACCATCCGAAACTGGGCGGGGGGTATAAAAGGAGCATGACTCATTTTCTACCCCCTTCTTCTTATTCCTTCTTACCCAAATTAACAACAGCCCAACATAAGCCCTAAACCCCCAATTTTTTATTCAGCCCAACCAAAACTCATTTTCTAAATTCTAATCCAATCAAAACCTTCCCTACAACGTAAGGAACAAAACCAACCAAGCCCATATGACTAGATGATGAGGTGTTAAGTGTGACACAGTAAATCTCATCATTGGTTAAAGTTATGACATATAAATTAGGCTCGTGACAGAGACAGTTGGACATACTGTCGGTTTTAAGTCATGGTATGATTCTGGAATCGGTTTGTCTAAACTGATTGAATCATACAGATATGCCCGGGGCATATTGAGCTTCATGGATTAGGATTGAATTAACTTGTTTATGAGTGTCAAACCAACAAATATAAAAGACCTACTCTAAAGGGTTTTAGTTGCACAGCAGTGAGTAGGATCGGCTCCTCAGGGACTATGTATTAGAACGAACCTCTTTTCTAATATCTAGTCTGGAATGGGAGTTTTTGGGAATTGATTAAATAATTAAACTAACCAACATAAATAAAAATAGATAAAATAATAAAATTCTTAACGTCGTACTTTAGATAAGAATCCCCCATAAACCCTTTAATCTCATAATGTTTTACAAATCAACAATTAATAAAAATTGGATGCAAATATGCAAATTAAATCAACATGTCATCATCTCACCAATTAGTAGACTAAATTCAAAGAAATTAAATTCACTGACCTTATTAGTCAATTCATCACATTAATTAATTCAATATATTTATTGTTGTAAACCATCGCCTTATTAGTGTTCAAGGCCTTAAAAGATTTGACCTTTTTAACCTCTTCAACTCTAATTAGCAAATTCGTAAGCCTTTACGGGATTATCCTAATTAAAATTATATTATTTCAAACTTAAAATCTCTAGGCAAATTATTTGACTGTAATATAAATCAAACAGCATATATCACAATAAATATCTAAAAATAATTAACACATAATCATACTATGAAATTAAATAATTTATGGGTTCATCAAATCCAAGCACTATCAAAACCTAATTAAAATACATAATAAAAATTAGAAGAAAGGGAAAAGAATCTTAGCCATAATCCTAAGCCAAGAAGTGGCCGCCGCTAATTTTTCTCGCAAAAAAATTAAACTCCCTACATACTAATACTATATATATAGTACTTCCTAAGGCGGCCCATTTATTTTAGTAATACCCTTTGGAAAATAATAATATTAATAACAAATCCATTAACTAACTTTGGGTCTAAACATCAAGCCCAATCGAGTATTTATCTTCCTTCACAATTAATTCTTCTCGCAAGTCCAATTTGATATTTCTTCATTCTGTCAAATTCTCAGCTTCCTCCAAAAGTAGCTAAACTGCCCACTTTGCTCCATGAAACCCATCTTCCACCTACATTACAAATAACGCAAAATTAAGCCATAAACTTCATAAAATTTACCTCCAATTAAAACAAAATAACGCCTTGATTCTAGACTTATCAAGTCTCTCACACCTAAACTATGTTTGTCCCCAAGCATAACTCAATACTCAACAAGAGAAAAGACCAAACAAACACAATGGATCCTCAACACGCAATATATAACCAAACAAGACTTGCAATTCACATAGAAAACATTTCATAGTACCATGCATTTGCAATGACTATACCAAATTCCTCATAACTCTCCAAATTCAAATGACAAGCAAAAATGACATCCACCTTTCAACTAATCTCCCATGCACTCAAAAGTGTTTATAGGACATATAATCACTCAAATTCATCACATAGCATGTTGCTGCCATAAGCTTGCAAATATATCACATTACCAACACTCAAATGAATCCAAAGTACAAATCAAAAGGTCTTCGACAAGGGTTATTATGGGGCCCAGGACAAGGTGGGATAAACAAAAGATAAAACATAGGCTACAGTTACGAAAGAAAGCATATACTCAATTGTCAACCTTCCAACATCTTATCGAGGATGTCCCATGCCAGACAATAGTAGCCCATAAGATTTCCAACCTAGCTCTTCCTTCAACTTCCCCTTTTTTTTTTTTTTTTTTTTTCTAGCCACACAAATTCGTTGGAATTTGTTTATATTGGCCTCTCTTTTTTTTTCATTTTTTTCAACAACCCTTGTGCCTTTATTTCGTGCACAGGCATCTTTACATTGCAAAGCACATTTATTTCATTATGAGCTATTATTGCCTTGCAATATCCACCTTCAAACCAAAAACCAAGGTCAACAGTCAAGTATAAACTCCTTCCAAACTAGGTAGAAAAAGCAAGCTAAACACAGGCCTAGGTTTAATTTAAATGGCTTTACAATCAAAGAATAAGATCCAAGCTTCAAAGAGGTTAACTAATGGTAAGCATAGAAGGTTGGATTTTAAAGCAAGACAAAATTGGTTTATCCTAATGCCTTTATCATCTTTGTACATCAAATTCAAAAGTAATGACAACATGCATAACAGAGCAAGTTCTAGAATATGCAAGCTATGTGTGAAACACTCTAAAAAACACAAATTGAGCATAAGAAAAAATATTGCTTATTGAGGCTCAAATCTCACTTTATGGAGCTTGTGGGTGTTACTCAAGCAAGCATCATCATTTGAATCATCTTAAGGAAGAGTTATAGTCCTCCAACACATAATACTACTATTATTCCCTACTTTTGATTCTCATCTTAACCAAATCACACATTGCATATTAATTCTCCAACAAAAGACATATAACTTCTCCCCCACACCTAAACTCTAAACACAATAAAACACCCATCCCTAAAAGCAATAATCATGACAAACAATCCCCCCACACCAAAACTCTACATTGTCCCCAATGTAGAAAAATAGGCATAAACAGGATCACAAAAACAAACACCACAAGACATAATAAATAAAAAAAAAAACAAAAGTTAGTAAGGGGAAGAGAAGCTTCTCTATGTTGGAGGGATTGGTAGTGTAACGTCCACATGCACGCAAAGAGCATGGAGATTGGAGTTCATTTATTGAATTATGTTTTGAAGGCCATTGAGCTAATTGTTCCACTTCTGGTGGGGGTCTCTTGGCCTTGGCCTGCATTCTCACCATGAATCAACTGCAAAAATAATTAAATCATCACCCAAAAAGTTCAATCAACCCTCAAAGTAAAGGAAATTACCAAGAGAAAGATAAGGGAAGAAAAATTTCAGCCCAGGGCGAATGGAGAAGATGATGTTGACAGCGGTGAGTAGTCAGGGTTGCGTGGCTGCGCTAGTGGTGGAGGTTGGGTGATGAAGATCGGGGCAAACACCGTTAGGGTTTCCATTGGTGGCTGAGTAAGTGGAGGCTGGTGGTGGTGTGAAGACAGTTCTGAGAATATCTGCCCAAAAATGAGGTGTTGCGGTTGTTATGTCCAAGAGTGAAAGAAAAGAAACCCTCTAAGCAGGGTGGAGAAAATAGAAAAGAAAAGAGTTTTTTCTTTTTTTGAGTTGACATGGGTATGTCGCAAGCAACTTTTTATACTGTCCAGCCGTCCCAAATGATCGAAAGAATTTGACGTGGGCATGTCGTGGGCAACTTTCAGTTATGTCAAGCCATCCCAATTAATCGAATTAATTCGACATGGGCATGTCGGGGGTGAAATTCTCTACTGTCCAGCTTCTATTGTCCCACGAAATAATCCACGGCATGGGCATGTCGCGGGAAAACTTCACTTCTGGAATTCCTTTACAGCACATCTCACAACCTCTTCAAAACCTGCAAAACACTCCATAAACAGTGTGAAGACACTAACACTCAATAGATAATGACCCAACACACAAAAAAACTACAAAGAAAATACACTAAAACTTTGTCTAAAGGGTTAAGAAAAACCATGAAAATCTACGAGCCAGAAACTCAAAGATTAACAGGAAAAAAAAACTTAGCCCCGTAAATAAGTTTAGCACAATAAAATAGAAAAAATTTAAAATAAAGTAATAATCCAAAAGTAAGGGTTGCCTCCCTGAAACACTTGTTTTACGTCTATAGCTCGACGTGAGACGACTTGCTTTAAGGCAGATAATATACGGAGTTTTGATAATCGTTATGGCACTTTCCTTGTGTTTGAGGTGCATTTAGCTTTCCTAGATCAGATATGGGACTCTTAGCTGTAGGCTTCTGACTATTCAGGATTTGGAACATCGTGTCTTCTAAAAGGGTTAGTATTTTTTGTATCTCTTTCCCTCTATCTTAGCCTTTTTCTCTCTTTAACGGTCTTTTCCTCTTCCTACTATGGATGCACTTCTTTATGGTTTCTATTATGGCAATTTGAGGTGTAATGTCTTCTTCTGGAATGAGGTTGTGAACCTCAAATGCCATAGCGTGGTCTCGCAATAACATTTGTTCTATGACTTCATACTCATCCTTATTAGTATCATTAGGATAGGAGAGTCATTGATTTGCTCATTCCCACTAATTTCTCTGTCATGTGTTCTCCCCAATGGCATGAATTTTTGGAAGGATCCCACCATTGTTGATGTCAGTATTTGCAGAGAGTATCTAAACACTTTCCTTCTCAAATAGATGAAGACAAACATCCTTGACCGCGGAGTTCAATTGTTTTATTTGTGATTCCACTTTCAACAATTGTTCTTCTTGGACATAATCCCTTGAATTATCTTGTCTTGAACCTTTAGATGCTTGTTCCACCTTGCACTTTCCTTTTCAAAGTATTTGAGTACCTCTTTTTCAAAACTTAACATTTTGCCCTTATCCTTGGGTGGTTGATCGGTTGGCTCTTTCTCTTGCACATAAAATGCCTCTTGATATTGTGGTTGTGACAATTTTTGGAGCACTAGGTCCATTGTTTCTTGCATTTTGGTAAGTTGAGTCTCTAATTTGAAAACTCTACTTTCACATTTGCAAGACCTTTCATATTGCGCAATCTGCATATTTGGTGTTTGTCTGTCACTTTTTTGTCTAACAAACTCATCCACTTGTTTGGCACTGTTGCTCAATTTGCATATTTGACTTACTAGATCTTGTACATACGATGTATCTCTTGGATGAGCTTGACGAGTGGGCATATTTTGGTACTCTCCCTCATAGCCATGTTGGTAGTTTACACCGAATCCATTGTGACCTTGCCATGAATAATTTTGCTCATCCATCATTGTTCTTGCAAGCTTCCCCTACAGAAAATATGGAAAAGAATGTAATAAATAAAAAAATAAAATAAATAAAAGAAAATATAGAAATTAGAATAATAAAATCAAGGTTTTTGTAATATCTCTAGTCCCCGACAACGGCGCCAAAATTTGATAGGTGTCAAACCAACAAATATAAAAGACCCACTCTAAAGGGTTTTAGTAGCACAACATTGAGTATGATCGTCTCCTCAGGGACTATGTATTAGAACTAACCTATTTTCTACTAGAATGGGGGTTTTTGGGAATTGATTAACTAATTAAACGAACCAACATAAATAAAAATAAAGAAAATAATAAAATTCCTAACGTAGTACTTTAGATAAGAATCCTCCATAAACTCTTCAATCTCATAGTGCTTTACAAATCCACAGTTAAAAATAATTGGATGCAAATATGCAAATTAAATCAACATGTCATCATCTCACCAATTAGTAGGCTAAATTCAAAGAAATTGAATTCACCGACCTTATTAGTCAATTCAGCCTATTTATTGTTGCAAACCATTGATTTATTAGTGTTCTAGGCCTTAAAAGACTTCACCTTTTTAACCTCTTCAACTCTAATTAGCAAATTCATAAGCCCTTACGGGATTATCCTAATTGAAATTATATTATATCAAATTTAAAAGCTCTAGGCAAATTATTTGACCGTGATATAAATCAAACAGCATAAACCACAATAAATATCCAAAAATAATTAATACATAATCATATTATGAAATTAAATAATTTATGGGTTCATCAAATCCAAACACTATGAAAACCTAATTAAAATACATAATAAAAACTAAAAGAGAGGAAAAGAAACTTAGCCATAATCCTACGCCAAGAAGTACATGAAAGATTATCTGCCCATGCCCTATCAAAAATTCAATTTCGTGCTATGCATTCCAGAATCGAAATTCTTGACCAGGCCTAGACTCTAACGCAATCGATATTCCGATTCTTGCTTGAAATAACATTGCGCAGGATCTTAGTATGCACTTGTTCGATTTAGCATGCAACAATTAATTCCTAATTAAAGCGGAAGTTTAAGAATTACTTGTTGAAGCGTGTACTTAGATGATTCTCTTGTATGACTCAAAACTTTGATCATACGTTGTGTGGGCAACAAACTAACGAACAATTGATCATCAAATCACCATAAAACGATCTCGCTGAAAAAATCCAGCAGCTCGCCGTCGCCAAAATGTAGCACCGCCACCCACCGCTGGTTCAACCTCGCCGCCGCTGCCGAAAGTTAGTACCGCTCGGCCGCCGCCTGAGGTGAAGAACCCGCCGCCTAAGAGAATTGACTTCGAGGGAGAAACTTGTTTTCTCTCTTTAGTTTTCTTGTCTTGAAAACTTATGAATTGTGTATTGTGAATTGCCAATCTCTGGTCTATTTATAGAGTTACAAGAGATACCCCAAGTTGGTTTAAGATTGGCCTTCCTAAAGGGTTTAGGTAATTAATTAGTTTCCAAATCAAATTAGGTAATAAATCTAATTAGATTTCCAAATCAAATTAGATTTTCTAATATCTATGATTTCCTAATTCTAATTGAACTTTAAGATTTAATTAATTAATTAATTCAACTTTATTAATTATTTAATTAACCCTTAGGAATAATTAATTACATATTTAATTCTACTTTATCAATTAACCCACTACATAATTAATCGTACCACTAACGAATTAATTATGACACTACCATCCTACACCAGAATTGCATTCAGAACAACTAAATTAATTATCCTTTAATCTCTCCACATCAAATATATAGTGCTCGTTAATTTATTAATTTACTGATAAATTAATTAATTAACTTCTTATAATCCAAGATTAGTGTCACTCGACCTTTTTACTATACCGGGCATAAGTCCACCAGGTGAGTTTAGTATAATAAACATAACGAGCTCATCTCAGGAGCACCATCACCCCGGATGCACCAGTACATGATTTCCTTTCGACAAGCAACAAAACACGCGCACCCAACCTACCGAGACTATTGGTCACAAATGACCTCACTTTTTGGCAGATCAAAGTACACTATGTCTAATCCTCATGCCTGCTCAAGTCTAGGGATTTAGAGATAGAATACTAGGATTGAATAGTCTATTAAATCAGTACTAGACAATTCATCCTAAATGGTCAAGTTCAATATGCCTCGTGTTGGTGTATGTGCGCTTTTGAGGGTTATTTATGTAAATAAACTTTGAGGGTTATTTATGTAAATAAGACATTTGTCGTTTGATTGATTATTTATCTGATGAGTTAATTTCATGAAATTATATTCTTGTGCATATTGAATTTCATGAAATCGATCCGCCAAAAAGAAACACTCCATGGACTTTTAGATCATGAGTGATTCTTTTGAGTAGTACTCGTACAAGGATCCTTAGACCAGAAATCACTGCATAGTCTTAGGTGAATTAGAGTATGCTTTGACATATGCCTAACGGGACCGCAACAGGTTGCCAAGTACGGGTATGATTGGGTACACTATGAGTCACGCTAAGGTATGTAGGTGAAGTGATGGGACTACAAGTCTCTCTTAAATGAGAGATGATATCTTGGCCGCTTGATAGTGAACTGAGAAGTGCATGGCCGTGCCCAAGAAATGATAAGTGTTATCATTTGCTTGATTAAGTTCAGTGTCACTAAGAGATCAAGTAAAATGTTTAGCTATATAAGGATGATTGGTTCCATGCCTTATGCTAATCTGGATATCAGTGTAGAGGACATTATGAAGTATACTCGGAAGGTTGTGTTGAATCACCATTCGACCCTCTGTTATGAATTGTGTAGTCATTATGTCTTGCTAGAGACCACTAATGATTTATGGATTAATTAATGAGATTGATTTATTCATTGTCAATTTGGAATGGGTCTACAGGATCGCACATAAGTGAGTTCGATGATTCAGAATTAATTAAATTGCCTGTTTTAAGTATAATAGTTTAATTAAATATTATTGAAGAGTATTATGGTATTAATTAAGAGTTAATTAATTACCTAGGAAGAATTGAATTGGGCTGACAAATCAAGGGACCTAATTGTGAATTAAGGTTCTTGACCCATCAGCCTGATCCATGGATCAATGGGTTGATCCATGGTGTTGGTTAAACCGAACTCAGTAAATAATTAATTATTATTAATTATTAACAGATACTTCTCAACTTTTTGGAAAAAAATCAGAGAAGTATCTGGGAGTTGAGAGTTTTTTTTTAACTAATTGGTTTTTAAAAACACGTTTTGAAAAAAAATTTAAAAAAAGACTCCCTCTCACTTTTCAAGGACTTACTTTTCCAAGACATTCTTCCAGAGAAAAACGTTTTCTCTTTTACATGCAATTTTGGCAAGCACCGATTCTGAGAGACTCCAGTGCAAGAACGTAGAGGCAATTCGTATGAATTGTTTGGTGGTGAACGCAATTTTCCCAAGGGATCCAGGCGACGAGCGCAACCGATTACGCATCGAGGGTAAGACCTGATTCCATAGAATTTAGGCTATTCCGTAGCATAATTTAGGAAATTATGCATGCCTAAGATCCAACAGTGGTATCAAAGCCAGGTTTTTTATGTTTTAATTAAAAGTGTTTTAATTGAAACAAAAGTTGAAAAAAAAAAATGGGTATAAGATTTTTTTTTCTTCTTCAAAAATGTTTGAAGGAAATATATATATATATATATATATATGCTTGAAGTCGCCGGTTTCTGGGAATGGTCACCGGAATGGTTTTTCGGCCGGCCGAAAGTTCGCCGAAAATCGCAAATGGAAAGAAAATTGGTTATTGGCCTGAATTTTTCTGTGCGTTTTGTTCTTTTCTTAATGGGGAACAATTTTGTGTTGATTGGGTTGTCAAAAACGTTTTGATTGCAAAGATTTTGGAAAGAATTTTCTGGGTTGTTGTTTTGTTTTGCTTGTCGAAAAAACGGAAGAGTTCCACCTTGTGTTGGTTACAATATTGGGTTGTTTTGCTTCTGGATTTTTATCGCAGGGACACGCCGGAATCAATGCTGGGTTTTGGAAATCGTTTCCAAACGGTTTTGAGGTTATATCGCCGGAAAAACGTGGCCACCGGAAAATATTATATCGCTGGTTCCGTCGATCGATGAACTGCCGAGGTGGGCCTCGATTTGATCGGGGTCAAACTGGGGCGAAGAGATGACTTTCGGCGCTTTGATAAGCGCCGAAAAAACCGAGGAGCGACGCCGGCAGCAAATCGGGGAAGAAGAAAGGAGGCGGCGGGGGCTGGTGCCCTAATTGGGCTGAAATGACTAGATTGCCCCCGCCGCACTCCAAAATCCCGAAAATTCCAAGTTTTAAAATTGTTTTAAAATTTGCAAAACAACCCCAACAGTTTTAATCTTTAAAACCCTAGCCCGATAATTTTTGTTAATTACAGATTTGCCCTAAAATTTTTAGAAAAACTTAATTTTTCCTGAATTTTAAAATTTGATAAAATTTTAATTTATGATTAAGGATAAATTAAAAGATATTATCAGATTTTAAATTACAATAAGATAGGATTAGATTTAGATTTAATTCTTATCCTATAGAATTTTAAAATTTAGAATTTTGAATAATTATCTTAATGAGATTAGGATAATTAGAAATATTTAAATTTTAAAATTAGAAAGATTATCTTAATAAAATTAGATAATTAAATGAATAAATAAATAATTAATTATTTAATAAGATTAGTTAATTAATTATTTCTTTTTGATTTATTTATTAATTTTTCCGAAATAATGTGTTATTTATTTAAAATATTTAAATAATTGCACGCATTATTGGTATGTCCATGCATCATTCGATTAAAATGAATGAACATGGGATTGATTAAAATTGATCATGACACGATCAATTTTAATAGTGTAAGAGTTACACAATCCCTAATTAAATGATTCGGCATAATAAAATTGGCTTGTATGAAGCATATGCATTTGTGTGTTTTTCTATGCATGAATTGGGCTTAAAATTTATTATTTAATTTTTTTGCGCCTGCGAGCCATTTTAAAATTGGGCCTGCCTGTCTATTAAATAATTATGTAATAGTTAGGCCCAAAAGGAGGTTTCAAAGGAGTCTATGGTATAGCCCAGGAACGAAAGCACAACCATGGAGGCCCAAAAGAAGATGTTTTTCCTATAAAGCCCTGTAATAGATTAGAGCCCAATTCATCGCATTTTCGCAATTTTATGTTTTGTGAATGAATGAAAACGACAATGCATGTTAAGCCGTTCAAAATATAAAATCCCTAAATACCTAAGTCTAAAGTTGCTTCCATACTTGGGGGCTCGTCAAATCGTCGAACGTCTGGCAGACTTGGAGAGCCCAAGGGCCTCAGATTTTCTTCGTGAGGCGAGTTGTCATGTAATAAAAGCCCAAATTTACTCACTACCACTATAGTGTGAAAAACTTTTTGGGCTAGCCCAACTTTACTCACTACCACTATAGTGTGAAAAACTATTTGGGTCTCTATTGATATGAGGCTTCAAGGGATGGTTTGACTTAGGAAAATTGGTCCTAGTTGACCCGATAAGTTGACTAGGATTGATTTTGCAATGATAGGATGGTGTCAAACATTTGGAATGTTCATCCTATCACCGAAAAGTTGCATAGTGATGTAATTGGAAATCGTTAAATTACATAGGGATGTGATTTGAACGTTGCCTACCAAAAGAGCCCAATCCCTACGATACTTGCCAAAGCAAGACTGGGGTTGACTCTTTGTGGATTTTTGGCCCACAATCTAGCACCAACACAAAATTGTATGGGATTTCAATTTTGGCTATTGTGGAAAATATTTTAAAACTCATTCTAATATTTTGCATTTTTCTTTTGTAGAAATGGCATCTACTAGCACTAATACATCTAATCTCACTCTAAGAAGTATTTTGGACAAAGAAAAACTTGTTGGTCCGAACTTCTTAGATTGGGAAAGAAACTTGAGAATTGTTTTCAAACAAGAAAGGAAGCTAAATATCTTAGATGCTGCTTTACCTGAACCACCTGTAAATGCTACAGCTGCTGTTCAATGAGCATGGGAAAAGCTGAAAAATGATTCCGATGATGTGACATGTCTGATGCTCGCGACTATGTCAGGCGAGCTTCAGAAACAATTCATGAATTCGGAAGCGTTCCAAATTTATGTGTCACTAACGGAAATGTTCCGTGAACAAGCCCGTAACGAAAGGTTCGTTACGATAAAAGCATTGATCTCGTGCAAGATGGCGAAGGGTTCGTCAGTAAGCACGCATTTGATCAAGATGAAGGGGTATATTGATACCCTAGAGAGATTAAATGCACCTCTTGCTATAGAGTTAGCCATTGAAATCATCTTGGCTTCACTGCCTGATGATTACAATGACTTTGTGGTGAACTACAACATGCATAACACGGAGAGGACGATTCCTGAGCTCCATGGAATGCTTAAAAATACTGAGCAAACCCTTCGGAAGGCAATGCCAGTACTTGTTGTAGAAATAGGTAAGAGCAACAAGAGAAAGTTTAAAGGCAAGGCAAAAGTTGCTGAAAACAAGAAGCCTCGCAGTAAGACTGCTCCTAAAGCTCAGCCTCAAACTCCTCCTACTAAGAAAAATGCTAGAAGGACGCTGTATGTTTTCATTGCAATCAAAAGGGGCATTGAAGAAGAAACTGCAATTTTGGCTAGCACCGGTTCTGAGAGACTCCAGTGCAAGAACGTAGAGGCAATTCGTGTGAATTGTTTGGTGGTGAACGCAATCTTCCCATGGGATCCAGGCGACGAGCGCAACCGATTATGCGTCGAGCGTAAGACCTGATTCCATAGAATTTAGGCTATTCTGTAGCATAATTTAGGAAATTATGCATGCCTAAGATCCAACACCTCGGGCATATCTATATGGTTCAATTATTTTAGACAAACCAATTTTTGAATAAGACAGTGTGTCCAAAACTGTCTTTGTTACGAACCTCATTTATATATTATGTCTTTTAACCAATGATGAGATCTACTGTGTCACACAAGACACCTCATCATCTAATTACATAATATAAATAGTCAACATATGTTAAAACATATAAATAATTTAACTAAAATATTTAATCGATATATAAAACTGGGAAATAGTTTAATACAAGCAAAGTTTTAGTATTTAAAACCCAACAATCTCCCACTAATTCTTATTTTGTGCTTCAAGTATAAAAATACTTTAATCCTACAACTACAATACAACTAGAAAAACTATCACGGTTCTACTAATTATTTGATCCCCATGCCCTCCAAGTGAGCCTCAAAGACTTTTGCAGTCAATGTCTTCGTGAATGGATCTGTAAGTTTATCTTCCGATGCCATCTTTGCCACAACCACATATTCCCTCTTGACGATATCTCGTATTGGGTGGTACTTGCGCTGTATATGCTTACTCGCCTTGTGGGCTCGTGGTTCTTTCGAGTTTGCTACTGCACTGTTGTTGTCACAATACACTGTGATTGACTTTTACAAACCAGGAATCACATCTAAGTCCACTAAGAAGTTCTTGAGCCAAATTGCTTCTTTCGCTACCTTTGATTCTGCAACGTATTCAGCCTCCATGGTAGAGTCCGCTACGTATTTCTGCTTGACACTCTGCCAAACTATGGCTCCACCTCCTAAAGTAAACACATACCCTGGGGTAGACTTGCTTTTGTCCCTGTCGCCTTGGAAATCTAAATCTGTGTAATCTCAATGTAGCATCTCAAGTGCCTGATAGACCAACACTTGGTCTCTTGTTCTGCACAAATACTTGAGAATGCATTTTACTGCCTCCCAATGAGCTTTCCTAGGGTTACTCTGATTTCTACTTACAATGTCAATGATATAACAGATATCAGACCTTATACATAACATTGCATACATGAGACTTCCTACTGCCGAAGCATAAGAAACTGCCTTCATGGCTTCCATCTCCTCAACAGTCTTAGGAGGCTATTTCTTAGATAGATACATTCCGTGTCTGAAAGGTAGAAAACCTTTCTTGGAGTTTTGCATGTTAAAACGGGACAGAATCGTGTCTATGTATGAAGCTTGAAAAATCGTTAATAAACGTTTCCTACGATCTTGAATTATCTTGATTCCAAGGATATATCCCACTTTTCCTAAGTCTTTCATATCAAATTGTTTGGATATCCATGCCTTTACGTCTGATAACACTTGGTTATTGTTGCCAATTAGTAAAATTTTATCTACGTAAAGCACAAGAAACATAACCACGTTTCCATCACGTCTGCGAAACACACATTCTTTATCTGAGCACTGAGTAAATTAGTAGGATTGGATTACTTCATCGAACCAGATGTTCCAATATCTGGATGCCTGCTTAAGTCCATAAATGGACCTCTTAATCCTGCAAACCTTATGCTCTTGGCATTTTTCAAGGAATCTCTCTGGTTGCTGCATGAAGATGGTTTCCTCAAGACTTCTGTTAGGGAAAGCTGTTTTGACATGCATCTGCCATATCTCATAATCTAAATGAGTAGTTAAGGCCAAGAGAATCCAAATTGCCTTAAACATGGCCACCGGGGAAAAGGTTTCCTCATAATCGATTCCCTTTTTTTGAATATACCCTTTCGCCACAAGCCTAGCATTAAATGTTTCAATCTTTCTATCAAGTCCTCTCTTGTGTTTATAGACCCACTTACATCCAATAGGTTTGAAACCATCAGGTAGGTTCACAAGCTCCCAGACTTGATTATGGTCTATCGACCCCATCTCGGATATCATTGCCTTTCGCCAAAATTCTGCATCTGCCATTCCACAGCTCTATTGGGGTTGAAGGCATGGTTTTAGATGGTACAAGATTAAGAATATACATTGCCATTTCTAAGGCATATCCCCTGAACAAACTTGGCAAATAACTATAGCTCATCATGAACCTAACCATTTCCATAAGAGTTCGATTCCTCCTTTCTGCTACACCATTCTGCTGTGGCGTGCCAAGTGCAGACAACTGAGACTGAATTCCTTCCTTAGTGAGGTAATCTCAAAATTCATGGGACAGGTATTCCCCACCACGATCTGAACGCAGTGTCTTGATACTCTTACCATGATGCTTCTCCACATCTGCCCGAAACTCTTTGAACTTGCCAAAATATTCGGACTTGTGGTGCATTAGGTAAATGTATCCATACCTAGATTAGTCATCCGTGAACGTCACGAAATACTCATATCCCCCTCATGCCTGGACCGTCATAGGTCCACACAAGTCAGAATAAATCAACTCTAATACTTCTTTAGCTCTATAACCTTTTGCCTTAAAAGGTCTCTTGGTCATCTTACCTTCCAAGCAAGATTCGCAGGTTGCATAACTGTCAATATCTAATGAACCTAAAGGTCCATCATTGACCAACCTCTGAATCCTACTAAGGTTTATAGAACCTAGCCTGAGATGCCAAAGATAGGTTTGATTCATTTCAGAAGGTTTCTTCCTCTTATTAATGTTAGATACTGAGCTATCTATTTCTATGTTTTGCAAAACAGGGGAGTTAGAATTAACCACAAATAAATTGTCAACCAATGAACCAGAACAAATAAGTTTCCCATTTATTCTAATAAGTACAGAGTCATCAGAAAAAAGGAACTTATAACCGTTCTTCAAGAGTTTAGAAACTAAAATCAGGTTTTTTCTAAAACTCGGTACAAAAAGACAATTTACTAATTCTAAGCTACAATTTTTAAAATTTAGCCTAACTACTCCCACTGCTTCTACTGACACTCTTGTAGTGTTGCCCATGTAGATATCCAGTTCGCCCTCTCTAAGCTTCCGGGTTACTTTGAACCCCTAAAAGAATTACAAACATGGTTAGTGGCGTCTGAATCCACACACCAGGTATCTGTGGGAATCACCGCTAAACATATCTAGTTCGCCCTTGGGCTTGCTTTTCTTTGCGATGTCTGGCTTTGCAGCAAGTTTCTTCTTACCGTTCTTCTTCTTGTTCTTCTTGCCTTTCGGCCCAGAAGAAGAACTCGAACCCTTTACTGTGTCCAAAGCTTGCTTCTTCTCGTGGAAGATGCCTTCAGCCGCCACCAAATCAGTCAAGAGCTCGAGCAACATATAAACCCTTTGGTTCATATTGTAGTTTACCCGAAACTGCTCAAAACAAGAGGGTAGACTCTGGAGGATAATATCTATCTGACTCTCCGGTTTGATATCTCTTCCCAACACCTCTATTTCATTGATGTTGCTTATCATGTGTAAAACATGATCTCTCACCGATCCGCCTTTAGCCATTTTGGTTTTTTTCTTTCTCATGGCTGACTGCCTGGCAATCCTACCTTGATGTGCAAACATCTCCCTTAGGTGTGCCATCATCTCGAAGGCGGAGAGCATGGGATGAAGCTGATATTGTAACACATTTGACACAGAGGCCGAAATGTAGCACCGCGCCATCTCATCCGCTTTCCTCCACCTGGCATAGGCATCCCTATCCTTTTGGGTAGAGTTCTCATCAGGCACTTCTGGACATGCTTCGATGAGCACAAACTTATACTGCTCAGCCTTCAGGACTATGCCCAAATTCTGATTCCAATCGACATAATTTGTTCCAGTTAATTTGTTGTCTTTCAAGATAGCAACTAAGGGATTGAATGTCATATCGATTTAAACTTGAAAATAAACAAACAATGTTTCAGTTATATATGCTAGAATTTTGAAAAATTCTAATTAATTATTGACTTCCCTCAAAACAATAATCTTAATCCACCAACATCTCATCCACCGGGATTCTCGCAAGTCATGCAGTGTGGACGTTTACGCTAACCCACATTAGTTTGAGAAGAACCAAGTTCATTAACTGCACTATCTGACCAACGATCTTTTGATCAATGTAGCTAATAGTCAGTGCTTTTAGTCGTACAAGTAAGCAGCGTAACCTCCCAGGAGGAATACTGCAGATCGTACACTAAGTGTGTGCCATTACGTGACTTCTGAGTTTGTTACCTCAGGAAAGTGTGCCTCAGATGGAGAGGGTGTCGCATTTCTCCTAGTTAAACTCGCTCTAGTCATCTTACTCAGAAGTTCATAGTTTAATGATCTCAGGGCTGGACTCATCCGAATGGAGAAAGGCCCTAATGCCAACGCGCAAGCCCACCCACATTGCATATGAACCCGTAATGGTGGCTAGGGGAATATAAACCAACCCGCTCCCACTTAGATTTCCAAATTGAGGGGTTTTACGATTTTAACACGCAATTAACTAACCTAAGTTATGTGCAACCATAAAACCAGTCATGCTTTAAATTATGCATCTAATATACAACATAAAAATAAAGCATAAAAATTAAAACGATAAATACGGGAAATACGGGAAATAAATACGAAAAATAAATTTCCTGACTATTATGGTTTTAATTGCTTTCATCCTCTGCCTTGATCTCGTGTCCCGTTGCATCACTCGATGGAGAGAGTTTTGCATTCAAAAAAATGAAAACTGGAGAAAAAAAAGGGGCACAACGCTGCCCGAACGGCCCTGACAGACCGCTCGTGCGCATAGCCCACATGGGCCGTGCGCGGAGCCCTGCGCACGCACGCACGCACAACCCGCACGGGTCCTGCGCGGCCTGCGCGCACACAGCCCGAACGGGTCGTGCGCCGCCTGCACGCGCGTGCAGCAGCTGCTGCGCACAGCAACTGCTGCGCGCTGCTGCAGCACGCTGCTGTCGTGCCTTGGTGCAGCACCCTACTGCGCCGCATGACAGCAGCTCCTGCTGCCTCTGGCCGGCACGTCTGCTGCGGGCAGTTGTTACCTGCGTCACCTCCTGCCGCCAAATCCTCCTTCGCTTTTTCCCATGCTATTTGGTCTTCTTGCAATTCGTTCTAGGTTTTCATGGGTTTATACGAATTCACGATAACCCAAAACCCACGAATTCAAGTTGCCCACCATAACGGCTTCGATTACAGAAAACAATTTTCCTACTACAAGGCATTCTAGGAAAATTAAAGAATCGAAATTACATAGAAAAAATCCTACTACACATTTAATCTAATCCTACACGGCTTCCAGCACGTGGTTATACTATTACAAACATTCATAATAAAATTAAATCCGGACATATCCCGGAGTTTAATTAAAACCCAAACAAACGTAACCGTAATAGTCTGGATTCTTAACCACCTGCAAATAAAACCATGTAATAAATCGAACAAGTACCAAAACTCCCTAAATCAAGCTCTAATACCAATTGAAAGAATTTGCCACATAGGATATGGGTTTGCACTTGCTCGATTTACCACGCAACAAAATTTTCTAATTAAAAGCGGAATTTTGGAAAGTTACCTTTGAAGCGTGACTTGGGTGATCGCTTGTATGACTCAAGACTTTGACTCCTCGTTGTGTGGGCAACGATCTAGAAGCCAATTGATTAGCAATCAACACAACTGGGTTCGCCAGAAAAATCAGCAACCTCCGCTGCCGAGCGCGTGAACTTCACGCGCCGCCTGGCACCGAGATAACCAACACGCGCCGCCGGAAATTAGGTACAAAATCTGGCCAAAAGCTTCAAGTGGGCAGCCGTAATTTTGGTGTCAAAATCCGACTTTGACAGTTTATCTCTCTAGGATTTTATCTCTCTAGATTCTTGAATTATGAATCTATTGAATTGTGTATCTTGAATAGCTAATCCCTTGTCTATATTTAGAGTTACAAGAGAGACCCCAAGTTGGTTTAGGATTGGTCTTCCTAATGGATTTAGGTAATAAATTAGTTTCCAAATCCAATTAGGTAACCAATCTGATAGGATAACCAAATCCTACTAGATTCCTAATATCTAGGATTTCCTAATTCCAATTGAAACTTAAAATTTAATTAATTAATTAAATAATTCCACTTTGTTAATTACTTAATTAACCCTTAGGAATTAATTAAATAATTCCACTTTGTTAATTACTAAATTAACCCTTATGAATAATTAACCAATTAAATAATTAAATCTACCTACTCAATTAACCCATTACAAAATTAATTGTACCACTAACGGATTAATTTTGGCACTACCATCCTACACCAGAATTGCTTCCGGAACTTAATTAAATTATATTCATTAATCTCCCCACATCAAAGATATAGTGCTCGTTAATTAAAATTAATTTACTGATAAATTAATTAATTAACTTCTTTAATTCCGAGACTAGTACCACTCAACCTTTTTACTATACCGGATATAAGTCCACCGGCTGGGTTTAGTATAATAAACATTTCGAGCTCATCTCGGGAGCACCATCACCCCGGATTCACCGGTACATGGTTTCCTTTCGACAAGCAGCAGCACACCAAGTAACTAAACACGCGCACCCAACCCACCGAGACTATTGGCCACAATTGACCTCACCCCTTGGCAGATCAAAGTACACTATGTCTAATCCTCATGCCCGCTCGAGTCTAGGGATTAAGAGTTAGAATACAAGGATCAATTTGTCTATTAAATCAGTACAAGACAAATCATTCCTAAAGGTCAAGTTCAAAATGCCCCGGGCATATCTATATGATTCAATTAGTTTAGACAAACCAATTATCCGAATCACATAATAACCTAAACTGATAGTTTGTCCAAAACTGTCTCGTTACAACCCTCATTTATATATTATGTCTTTCAACTAATGATGAGAGCTACTGTGTCACACCAGAGACCTCATCATCTACTTACATAATATAAATGGACAATTAATGCACAACAAGATATGACTGAAACATGAATCGATATATTAATCTGGGAAACTATACAATACAAGCATAGCTTATGTATTCTACTCCAACGTGGTCAAAGTGGCTACTCCCACTATTTTCACTAACACTCTTGTAGTGTCACCCAAGTAGACTTCTAGCTCGCCTTTTCGAAGATTCCGGGTTACTTGGAACCCGTACAAAGAATTACAAACGTGGTCAGTAGCATTTGAATCCACACAACAAGTATCTGTGAGAATCACCGCTAAACACATCTCAATAATTAAGGTAGAAATTATCGTACCTTTGAGCTTTGAACAATTCGATTTTCAATGCCCCCTTTTACCGCACCTGAAGCATTTGTGTTTAGGCTTATTGTTCTTTGCGATGTCTGGTTTGGCAACATGTATCTTGGTCTTCTTGTTATTGCCTTTAGGCGTAGAAAAGGAACTAGAAGCCTTCACTGTGACCAAAGCTTGCTTCTTCTCATGGAAAATTCCTTCGGCCGACACCAATGCTGTTAGGAGCTCGAGAAGAGTATAAACTCTTTGATTCATATTGTAATTTACCCAAAACTACTCAAAACTATAAGGTAAACTCTGGAGGATGATATCGATCTGACTCTCTGGATCAATTTCACCTTCCAACACTTCTATTTCATTGATGTTATTGATTATGTGAAGCACATGATTTCTCACCGATGTGCCTTCAGCCATTCTGGTATCATGATTTTCCTTATGGCTGTCTAACATATCTCTCAGGTGAGCCATCATGTTAAAGGCAAATATCATGGGATGAAGTTGATGTTGCAGAACATTCGACACAGATTCCAGAATGTAACACCGCGTCATCTCATAAGCTTTTCTCCACTTCGCATAGGCATCCCTATCTTCTTGAGGAGATTCGTCAGTAGGCAGATCTGGACAAACTTCGATGAGCACAAACTTATATTGCTCAGCCATCAGGACGATGTCCAAATTACGACTCCAATCGACATAGTTTGGACCAGTTAACTTGTTGTCTTTCAATATCGTAGCTAATGGATTAAATGTCATATCAAAAACTATAAATAAATAAGAAAATAATGTTTCAGAAAAATAAATTCAAGAATTTTTTAAAAAATCCAAGTAATTATTGACATCCCTCAAATAATAATTAAATCCACCGACATCTCATTCACCGAGATTTTTACAAACCACAATATTGTGGACGTTTAAGCTAACCCACATTCGTTTGAGAAGAACTAGGTTCATTAACTTCCCTATCTGACTAAATGATCTATTGATCAATGTAGTTAATAGTTAGTGCCTTTCAGCCGTAGAAATAAACAGCATAACCTCGATGTGAGGAATACTGCAAATCGTACACTAAGTGTGTGTCATTACTTGAATTCTGAGTTTGTTACCTTAGGATTGTGTACCTTAGATGGAGAGGGTATCGCATTTCTCCTGTTTCAACTTACTCTAGTCATCTTACTTAGAAATTTATAAGCTAGTGATCTTATGGTTAAACTCATCCGATATGGAGGACGGCCCTAATGTCAACGCGCAAGTCCACCCACATCACATATGAACTCGTAATGTAGGCTATGGGAATATTAACCAACCCGCTCCACTTAGATTTCTAAAACGAGGGTTTTTTCGATTTTAACATTCAATTAACTAATCCCAAGTTATGTGCAAACATAAAACCAGCATTCTTTAATCCCGAGTTATGTCCACCCACATCACATATGAACTCGTAATGTAGGTTATGGGAATATTAACCAACCCGCTCCACTTGGATTTCTAAAACGAGGGTTTTTTTGATTTTAACATTCAATTAACTAATCCCAAGTTATGTGCAAACATAAAACCAACATTCTTTAATATTATGCATCTAAAATATAGCACAAAAAATTAAAACATAAAATTAAAACTATAAATACAGGAAATAAATGCGTAAAATAAATTTCCAACTATTATGATTTTAATTGCTTCCATCTGATGCCTTGATCTCGTGTCCCATCACGCCAATCAATGGATTGAGTCTTGAAAGTTGGATTTCAAAAAAAAATGAAAAACAAAAAAAATGGGCTCGACCCGCGAATCAAACGGGCCGCTCGGGCAGCAGTCCTACTGCGCGATGCCCAGCAAGCAGCGCCATGCAGCGCTAATTATTGACTTCATGCGCGCCATGCAGCGCCATGCAGCGCTATGCGCGATGCCCAGCAAGCAGCACCACCACCCACCGCCGGTTCAACCTCATCGTCACCGCCCAGAGTTAGTACCGCCCGGCCACCGCCTGAGGTGAAGAACCCGCCGCCTGAGAGAATTGACTTCAAGGGAGAAACTTATTTTCTCTCTCTAAATTCTCTCTCTAGTTTTCTTCTCTTGAAAACATATGAATTGTGTATTGTGAATTGCTAATCTCTTGTCTATTTATAGAGTTACAAGAGATAACCCAAGTTGGTTTAGGATTGACCTTCCTAATGAGTTTAGGTAATTAATTAGTTTCCAAATAATATTAGGAAACAAATCTAATTAGATTTCCTAATCTCCTAATGGGTTTAGGTAATTAATTAGTTTCCCAATCCAATTAGGTAACAAATCAAATTAGATTTCCTAATCTCTAGGATTTTCTAATTCTAATTGAACTTTAAGATTTAATTAATTAATTAATTCCACGTCGTTACTTACTTAATTAATCCTTAAGAATAATTAATTCTACTTCATCAATTAACTCACTACATAATCAATCGTACCAATAACGGATTAATTATGGCACTACCATCCTCCACCAGAATTGCTTCCGGAACAACTAAATTAATTATTCTTTAATCCCTCCACATCAAAGATACAGTGCTCGTTAATTTATTAATTTACTGATAAATTAATTAACTAACTTATTATAATCCAAAATTAGTACCACTCGACCTTTTTACTATACCGGAAATAAGTAAACCAGCTGGGTTTAGTCTAATAAACATAACGAGCTCATCTTGGGAGCACCATCACCCCGGACGCACCGGTACATAGTTTCCTTTCGACAAACAACAACACACTAAGCAACTAAACACGCACACAAAGTACACTATGTCTAATACTCATGCCTGCTCAAATCTAAGGATTTAGAGAAAGAATACTAGGATTAAATAGTCTATTAAATCAGTACAAGACAATTCATCCTAAATGGTCAAGTATAATATGCCCCGGGCATATCTATATGATTCAATTAGTTTATACAAAACAATTTCTGATTCATATAATAACCTAAACTGACAGTGTGTCCAAAACTGTCTCAGTTACGAATCTCATTTATATATTATATCTTTTAACCAATGATAAGATCTACTGTGTCCACCAGACACCTCATCATCTAATTACATATAAATGGACGACGTATGTAAAAACATATAAACAATTTAACTAAAATATTTAATCGATATATAAAACTAGGAAATAGTTTAATACAAGCAAATATTTAATATTTAAACCCAGCAGTGGCCGCCGTTAATTTTTCTCTCGCAAAAAACTTAAACTCCCTACATACTAATACTATATATATAGTACTTCCTAAGGCGGCCCATTTATTTTAATAGCTAATTTTAAATTACTAATTCTTATTTAGTTTTGAAAAATAATAATATTAATAACAAATCCATTAACTAACTTTGGGTCTAAACATCAAGCCCAATCGAGTATTTGTCTTCCTTCATAATTAATTCTTCCCGCAAGTCTATTTTGATATTTTTTCATTCTGTCAAATTCTCAGCTTCCTCAAAAAATAGATAAACTACCCGCTTTGCTCCATGAAACCCATCTTCCACCTATTTTACAAATAACGCACAATTAAGCCATAAACTTCATGAAATTGACCTCCAATTAAAACAAAATAACGCGTTAATTCTAGACTTATCACTTGTACTGATCTGTCGTAGTTAATTTAAACCTTGTATTCTGTCTCTTAATCCCTAGATGAGGAAGGGCACGACGATTGAGTGTGGTCTGTTTTAATTTTCCAATGAGTACGGTCGATTAAAGCCTATAAGATATGTAGGTTAGATGCGCGTGTTTGGTTGCTTGATGTGCTGTCATGATTCGAAAGGAAACCTTGTACCATTGTATCCGGGGTGATGGTGGTATAATAATAAGGTCGAGTGGTACTAATCTCGGATAAAGAAGTTGATTAATTAATTTATCAGTAAATTAATAAATCGACGAGCATGAAATCTTTAACACAGGGAGATAAAGAATATTTAATTTAGTAGATTCGGAAGCAATTTCGGTTTGAGCGGTAATTCCAGAATTAATCCATTAGTGGTACGATTAATTATGTGTTGCGTTAATTGACAAAGCAGATTTAATTATTTAATTAATTATCCTTGGGTCAATTAGTATTAGTTAATCTAGTTGAGATTTGGAAACTAATAAAACCCAAGCCCAACAGGAAGGCCTAACTAAAGCCCACTTAAGGTCTCTCTTGTAGCTCTATATAAAATACAAGAATCATCCCCATGACAGACACAACAGTCATAATTAATAGACACAGAAAAGTTAGAGAGAGAAAATTCAGAGAGAAAAGTGAAAGATCTCGAGGCATTAAAACCCCGAGGTCGAGTTTCTCCAAGTGGTGAGTCTAGGTGAGCAGCGACGACAGACCATCTCCGGTGGCGGGGTCTTATTCTCTCCGGGTAGCTACGCATAACTCCACGCGCAATGGCGACTTCCTCAATCCGGCGGCAACGAAAGGTTTTTCCGGCGGCAATAGGAACAGATTTTCTTGAGGATTTTTGTGGTGGTTTCTGTCGGGGTTATTCTGTTTTGCTTGGTAGATCGTTGACCACACAACATCTGGACTTGTCTCAGAGAATACAAGTGATTTCTTGAGGATCACGCTTTAAATGTCAAATCTTAACTTCTGTAATTTATATTTAAGATATTGTTTTTGTATGCGTATCGAATTGAACTAAAGTAATCCAAGATTCTGTATTATAGATTTCTGAAAGGTTTCACATCGGATTGCACGAACTGAAATCTTTCTATATGAAATCAGATTAGTACAAATGTGTTTTGGGTTTGGTTGAAAGTTTTCTAATCGGATTGCGCGAATGAAAATTTTCGACCAGACCAGAATAAGCACGAGAACTTTCAATTGGTATCAGAGTTTAGGTTCTCGAATACTTTTTGTTTGATTTAAAATACATGGTTTTATGCAGGTGGTTAATTTTTAGTCCCGGCTATTATGGTTTATGCATTTATATTTTATTAAACCCTAGGACAAGTCCAATTTTTTTTTGTATGAATGCTTGTAATAGTAATAACCATGAGCCGGAAGCCGTGTAGGATTAGATTAAATTTTTAGTAGAATTTTTCTATGTAATTGTCAATTTTATTTTCCTAGAAAACCAAGCCTTGTATTTAGGAAAATATGTAATTCGAAGATGTTGTGGGCGACTTAAATTCATGGGTTTTGGTTTAACACAATTTGGGTGATTCTAAGGATTGTGAGAAAATCGAGAAAACCTGGGCGAATTGCAAGAAGACCAAATAACGAGTGGGAGCAGAGCATAAGACCCAGAGGGACAGCGGCAACAGGAGGCACCGGTGAGTCATCACCGGTAGGAGCCACCGGCAGCAGGTGCAGTATCGCCACCACAGTGCTGCTATGCAGCACTACTGCACGCTAGTGCTGCTGTGCACGGCAAGGTCTACACGCGAGGCTCATGTGGTTCCGCGTGTAGCCCGTTCTTCAGGGTATTACTGAGATCTTAGGTTTAGAATCAATATATCAGAGTGACGTGATGAAACATGCAAACAAGGCAGCAGATGGAAGCAACAATTATGAAAACCATAATAGTCGAGAAATTTATTTATGCATTTATTTCTCGCATTTATCATTTTAGTTGCTGGTTGTATGTTTTAATTTATGCTTTAGTTTTTTATGCATGATTAAAACATAGGTTTTAGAATGCATATAACTTAGTATAGATAATGGCATGTTAAAATCAAAAAAACTCTCGTTTTAAGAATGTAAGTGGGAGCAGGTTGGTAAATAATCCCATGGCCTCCATCACGGATTCATAAGTGATGTCGGTTGACTTGCGCGTTAGCATTAGGCTTTCCTCCATAACGGATTAGTGAAATCTGCATAATCACTAGAATGAATTTCTAACATGATGACTAAAGTGAATTAAAATGGAGAAGTACGACACCCTCTCCAACTAAGGCGCATTATCTGAGGTAATGAACTTAGAGTCACGTGATGACACACACTTAGTGTACAACTTATAGTATTCCTTCCACCGAGGTTACGCTGCTACGGCTAAAAGCAACTATTAGTCTCATTGGTCAATAGTTCATTTGGTCAGATAATGAGATTAATGAACTATAGTTTATTCTCGAATGAATGTGAACTAGCGTAAATGTCTGCACTATCGAGGTTTGTGCGAATCCCGATGGATGAGATGTCTGTGAATTAAATTATATTGTTTTGAGGGAATCAATATTTTCAAAATTATGTACTAAAACTTTTTCTATTTATTTATTTTTCACTTATCAATATGATGTTTAATCCATTGTCTGTTATACTAAAATAGAACAAGCTAACTGGTCCAATTTATATCGATTGGAAATGTAATTTTGATATTGTCCTAATGGTTGAGCAGTAAAAGTTCGTGCTCACTGAAGTGTGCCCAGACACGCCTAATGATGAGTCAACTCCAGAGCATAAAGAAGCCTATCAGAGCTGGAGGAAGGCTCATAAGCTGGCACGGTGTTACATTCTGGCTTCTATGCCGAATGTGCTGCAACATCAGCATCAGGCAATGATTTCTGCTATTGACATGATGGCTAATCTGAGGGAGATGTTCGGTCATCAAGACAGAGCAGCTAGACAAGTGGCTATGAGAAAGCTTATGACTAGCAAGATGGCTGAGGATTCACATGTGAGGGATCACATCCTCGAAATGATTAGTAACATCAATGAGATTGAGGTATTGGGAGGTGAGATAGATGGTGAAACCCGGGTTGATATCATTCTTCATAGCTTGCATCAGAATTTTGAGCAATTTCGGCTGAACTATAACATGAATCAGAGAGTTTATAGTCTATCTGAGCTCTTAGTTGCGTTGGTGTTGGCTGAAGGTCCTTTTCAAGAGAAAAAGCAAGGTTTAGTCACAGTAAAACTTTCAAGTTCATCATCTACGCCTAAAGCTCAAAAGAGGAATAAGAAGTCCAAGGGAAAAACTGTTAATCATACGCCTAAGCCAGACATCACAAAGAAGAAGAAGCAGAAAGGCAAGTGCTTCAAGTACGCTAAGACGGGACATTGGAAGTCGGATTATCCAAAAAACAAAGGTACAACTATTTCTGCATTAATTACTGAGACATGTTTAACAGTGATTTCCACAGATACCTGGTATGTGGATTCTGTTAGTTTTGAATACTGAAAAGCTATTGCTTATATGAAAAACTAATACCCAGTTGAAATATCATTTTGTTTCAGTATTAATTTTGTTTCATTATATCATAAAACTAGATAACGAGGTGTAGAAAATCACAGTAGATCTCGTTATTGGTTAAAGTATTAATATATATACAGATGCTCGTAACTGAGATAGTTTGAACATACTATCAGTTTAGGTTATCGTGTAATTTTGAAATTAGTTTTCTAGACTAATTAAATCATACGGATGTGCCCGGGGCATATTGAGCACGACCTGTTCGGGATTGAATTAACTTGTACTGATCGGCGTAGTTACTTCAATCCTAGTATTCTAATCTCTTAATCCCTAGATTGGAGTGGGCATGAGAGTTAGATATTGTATGCTTTGATTTTCCAAAGAGTGCGGTCAATTGAGGCCTAGATCTCATTAAGTTGGGTATGCGATGTTTGGCTTATTTGTGTGTCATTGCAAGTTGAAGGAATCCATGTACCAATTCGCCGGTTTGATGGTGCTCCTGAGATGAGCTCAAAAGTTTTATTATACTAAATCTGGTCAGTGGACTTTATGTCTGGTATAATAGGAAAGTCGAGTGGTACAAATCTCAGATACCGAGAAGTTGATGAATTAATTTGTCAGTAAATTGATGAATCGATGAGCACTAGATCTTTGATGTAAAGAGATAGAAAAATAATAAAGTGAGCGCGAAGTAAGTTCGTTTTTGAGTGGTAGTTCCATAATTGGTCCGTTAGTGGTACGACTAATTATGCGTTTGACTAATCGACAAAGTGAATTAATTAATCCTAAAGGTTTAATTAATATTTAATTGACTATGTGGGTTATACGAAATAATCCTAAGGGTTTGATTAAATTTAATTAACAAAGTGGGTTAAAAAATTAATTCGAAAGGCTCGATTGGAGTTGATTAGTCTAGGGAAGACTAAGGGCTCAACGAAAGTCAAACATTATGTTCCAACTCAAAAGCCCACTAGGTCTCCCTTGAACCTCCTATAAATAGTTTAAGTTAGGCATTTACAAGACATAAGGAACTTTGAGAGGCAACTCTAGAGAGAGAAGGAGAAATCTAGAGAGAAGTCTTCATCCTCTTAGATTTTTCTTGAAGTCGATTTCGATCCTTCTTCTTCAAGAAACTCAGCCCACGATAAATCCTAGAAATACCCAAGATCACCGCCGCTACCCTCGAATTTTTTGGCCGTCGGACGCCGCCGATTTGTCACCGACGATTTGGTTTTTTGGGCACTGATCAGTTGCCTATTTGTTGAGTTTTGTTTCTTTTGTCACGTTGATCCTTTGGCTCATTTCTACGGGTTTGCTAAAGTCTAGATCTACGGGCAAAAGGCTTTCCCTAACAAGTTTTATTTAGGCGGTGTGGGTTTTCATATTAGGATCAAGCTTCAAGGCTGTTTCAGATTCGGGCAGATTGAGTTTTCTTGATATAGGTTCTTTTGGATTGCTTTATATTGTTCTTTAACCATCCCGTGGACATTTGCCCACTCAAATTCAGGATTGTTTGGAGTTATTCTCGGGACTCTTTAGTGGATTCGCATCGCAAGACCCGGTTTTCTATATTTGCGAGGGACACGCTTCAAAGGTATAATCTTTAAAGTTTTCCACTTTAATTTAAAGATTCAATTTTTGGCAGAGAGCGATGATTACTGAGATGGGTTCTACAGACTCAAATTAAGTCTGGGAGCGGGTACACCTTCCTGATGGGTTTCGACCTATTGGGTGCAAATGGGTCTACAAGCGAAAGAGAGAATCTAACGGGAGGGTTGAGACCTTCAAGGTAGGCTTGTGGCGAAAGGGTATACTCAGAAAGAGGGTATCAATTATGAGGAGACCTTTTCCCTGGTAGCTATGCTTAAGTCAATCTAGATTCTCTTGGCCATAGCTACTCATATAGATTATAAGATTTGGCAGATGGACATCATGACAGCTTTCCTTAGTGGAAGTCTTGAGGAGACTATCTTTATGCAGCAACCAGAGGGTTTCATTGTTCAGGGCCAACAGCACAAGGTATGCATGCTCAAGAGGTCCATCTATCCACTTAAGCAAGCATCCAGATCATGGAACATCCATTTTGACGAGGTTATCCAGTCCTATGGATTCACTCAGTGTCTGGATGGTCAGTGTGTCTACCGCAGGCGTGATGGTGATTTAGTTATATTCTTCGTACTTTATGCAGATAACATTCTTCTTATTGGGAATAGTAAGAAGGTGTTTTTAGAAATAAAAGCATGGTTGTCCGAGCAGTTTGATATGAAGGACTTGAGAGAGGCTGAACATATCCTTAGGATTAAGATTATTCGAGATCGTAGGAGACGTTCTCTGACACTCTCCCAGGCTTCATACATAGACACAATTTTGGCCCGTTTTAACATGCAGAACTACAAGAAGGGTTCGTTACCTTTCAGGCATTAAGTGCATTTATCAAAGGAGCAGTGTCCCAATACTGCCGAGGAGATAGATGCCATGAAGGCGTTACCCTATGCATTTGCAGCGGGTAGTCTCATATGTGCTATGTTATGTACTAGGACTGATATTTGATTTGCCGTTGGCATGGTTAGCAGATATCAGAGTAACCTTGGGAAGGCTCATTGTGAGGCAGTCAAATGCATTCTCAAGTACTTGGGGCAGGATGAGAGATCACGTCTTGATTTATCGAGCACATGAGCTAGTTCCATTGGATTACACATATTCGGACTTTCAAGGTGATATGGAGAAGAGTAAGTCTACCTCTGGGTTTGTGTTTACTCTAAGAGATGAAGCCATAGTATGGTGAAGCATCAAGCAGAAATGGGTGGCGGACTCCACCATGTAGGCTGAGTACGTTGCTGCATCAGAGGCAATGAAGAAATCTGTATGGCTCAGGAACTTCCTAGTGGACTTAGATGTGGTCCCTGAGTTGTCGAGGTCTATCATAGTCTATTGTGATAACAATTGTGCAGTTGCTATCTCAAAGGAACCACGAGCCCACAAGGCGAGTAAACACATAGAGCGCAAGTACCACCTGATACGAGAGATCGTAAAGAGAGGAGACGTGACCGTGGCCAAGATAGCATCAGGAGACAACCATGCAGATCCTTTCACAAAGGCATTGACCCTAAAGGTCTTTGAGAGTCATGGAAGGCATGGGAGTCAGAATCTTAAAAGAGCCATATGAGTGAACTGAAGAGTACTTTGTAGCTTTCATTATGATAGTAGTGTAATAAGTGGATTGAACAGTGTTTTTGTAGTTTAGAGCATAACTTTGAGTATTAGCGGGAGATTGTTAGTTTTGAATACTAAAAAACTATTACTTGTATAAAAAACTATTACCTAGTTGACATATCATTTTATTTCAGTATTAAATTTGTTCCTTTATATCATAGAGCAAGATAACGAGGTGTAGAAAAGCACAGTAGATCTCGTTATTGGTTAAAGTATTGATATATAAACAGATGCTCGTAACGAGATAGTTTGAACATACTATCAGTTTAGGTTATCGTGTAATTTGGAAATTAGTTTATCTAGACTAACTAAATCATACGAATGTGCCCGGGGCATATTGAGCACGACCTGTTTGGGAATGAATTAATTTGTACTGATCGGTGTAGTTAATTCGATCCTAGTACTCTAATCTCTTAATCCCTAGATTGGAGCGGGCATTAGAGTTAGATATTATATGCTTTGATTTGCCAAAGGGTGTGGTTAATTGAGTCCTAGATCTCGGTAAGTTGGGTATGCTGTGTTTGACTTATTTGTGTGTCGTTGCTAGTTGAAGAAATCCATGTACCAATTCGCCTGGTTGATGGTGCTCCCGACATAAGCTCGAAAGGTTTATTATACTAAATCTAGCCAGTGAACTTTATGTCCGGTATAATAAGAAAGTCGAGTGGTACTAATCTCGGATACCAAGAAGCTGATGAATTAATTTGTCAGTAAATTGATAAATCGACGAGCACTAGATCTTTGATGTGGGAAGATAGAAGAATAATAAAGTGAGCGCAAAGTAAGTTCGTTTTTTAGTGGTAGTTCCATAATTTGTCCGTTAGTTGTACGACTAATTATGCATTTGGTTAATTGACAAAGTGAATTAATTAATCTTAAAAGTTTAATTAATATTTAATTGACTAAGTGAGTTATAAGAAATAATCCTAAGGGTTCGATTAAATTTAATTAACGAAGTGGGTTAAGAAATTAATTCGAAAGACTCGATTGGAGTTGATTAGTTTAGGGAAGACTAAGGGCTCAATGAAAGTCAAACATTAAGGCCCAACTCAAAAGCCCACTAGGTCTCCCTTAAAGCTCCTATAAATAACTTAAGGTAGGCATTTAGAAGACATAAGGAACTTTGAGAGACAACTCTAGAGAGAGAAGGAGAAATCTAGAGAAAAGTCTTCATCTTCTTAGATTTTTCTCGAAGTCAATTTCAATCCTTCTTCTTTAAGAAACTCAGCTCACGATCAATCCTAGAAATACCCAAGATCCCCGCCACTACCCTCAAATTTTCTGGCCCCTGGATGCTGCCGATTTGTCACCGGCGATTGGGTTTTCTGGCGCTTATCGGATGCCCATTTGTTGAGTTTTGCTTCTTTTGTCGCATTGATCCTTTAGCTTGTTCATACAGTTCTCCAAATTCTAGATCTATAGGCAAAAGGCTTTTCCCGACAAGTTTTATTTTGGCGGTATGGGTTTTCATATTACGATCAAGCCTCTGGGCTATTTCAGATTTGGGCAGATTGAGTTTTCTTGAAGTGGGTTCTTTTGGATTTCTTCATATTGTGCTTTAGCCATCCCATGGACATTTTCCCACTCAAATTTGGGATCGTTTGGAGTTATTCTCGGGACTCTTTAGTGGATTCGCATCACAAGACCCGATTTTCTATATTTGCGAATACGCTTCAAAGGTATAATCTTTAAAGTTTTTCGCTTTAATTTAAAGATTCAATTTTTGAGTGTCGATTTAATAAATCAAACTAGTATAAGCCTAGATCCATTCAGGGGAAATGATTTTAAACTCGAAGCTGAAACAAAAGTCTTCGATTCCGAAATAAATAGCACGAAAGTTAGATTTTTGGTTTAGCCCGGGCTAGATCTGTTTCCTTTAGATTCATACACCACTGATCATGTTTGTAATTCTCTGCAGGGGTTTAAGATAACCCGTAAGCTTAGAGGAGGCAAAATGGAAGTGTACTTGGGCAACACTACGAAAGTGTCAGTTGTTGCAGTAGGAGAAGTCAAGCTTAAATTAGAAAATTCTAGCTTAGCTTTAGATAATTGTCTTTATGTTCCTAGTTTTAGAAAGAATTTAATTTCAGTTTCTAAACTTTTAAACAATGGTTATAAGTTTATTTTTTCTGATGAATCTGTATTTGTTAGAAAGAATGAGAAACTTATTTGTTCTGGTTCAGTGGTTGGCAATTTGTTCCTTTTGAAACCAACTTCCCCTGCTAATCATACAACGGTAATTCATACATTATTAAACCAAAATAAGAGAAAAGAACCTTCGTAAATGAATCAGACACATCTTTGGCACCTTAGACTATGTCATATTAACCTTGGTAGGATTCAGAGGTTGGTCACAGATGGACCTTTGGGTTCATTAGAAGTTGGATACTACTCGACCTACGAATCCTGGTTGGAAGGTAAGATGACCAAAAGGCCTTTTAAGGCGAAGGGGTATAGGGCCCAAGAAGTGTTAGAATTGGTTTATTCTGACTTGTATGGACCTCTGTCAATTCAAGCAAGAGGTATTTTTGAGTATTTTGTGACTTTCATAAATGACTACTCGATATACATGTACATTTACTTGATGCGCCACAAGTCTAAGTGTTTTGACAAGTTCAAAGAGTATCGGGCATATGTGAAGAAACGTCATGGTAAGAGTATCAAGACACTGCGATCAGATCATGGTGGAGTATCTTGCAGGCGAATTTAGGGATTACTTGTTAGAAGTGGGAATTCAATCCCAGTTGTCTGCACTTGGCACACCCCAACAGAATGGTGTAGCAGAGAGAAGAAATATAACTCTGATGGAAATGGTTAGATCGATGATGAGTTATAGTGAGTTGCCAAATTCATTTTGGGGATTTGCCTCAGAAACAGCAGCTTACAATCTGAATCTTGTACTAACGAAATTCATGCCTTCAACCCCTGTAGAGCTGTGGACGGGGCAGAAGCCCAGTCTAAGACATCTCAGAATTTGGGGTTATCCAGCACATGTGCTGAAAGAAGATGTGGGTAAGTTATATTCAAGAACAGAAGTAATGCTGTTTGTAGGTTATCGCAGAGGAACGAAAGGTGGTTTATATTATAGTCCTAAGAAAAGAAAGTGATAGTTAGCACTAGCGCCAGATTTCTGGAGAAGGATTATGTTTTAGATCACAAACCCAGTAGTAATATCATACTAGAGGAACTTAGAGGACAACCCAGAACTTCCATGCCACTAGTACAAGTAGATACACCACAGGATACTGCACAACCTGTCACATAGAATACACATACACCAGTAGTACCTCATCATAGTGAGAGGGTTGTGAGACAGCGTGAGAGGTTTTTGGGCTTGGGAGAATCTTTGGATTTGATCCCTGGTGCACATGAACCAGACCCGTAAACTATAATGAGATACTCTAAGATAAAGATGTAGATTCTTGGCAGAATCATTGTTGTATGAGATGGGGTCAATGGACCCTAATCAGGTCTAGAAACTTGTAGACTTGCCTAATAATTTTTGACTAATTGGGTACAAGTAGGTCTACAAACACAAGAGAGGACCCGATGGGAATGTTGAAACCTTTAAAACTAGGCTTGTGGCGAAGGGGTATACTCAGAAAAAATGTATCAATTATGAGGAAACCTTTTCCCCAGTAGCTATGCTTAAGTCAATCTGGATTCTCTTGGCCATAGCTGCTCATTTAGATTATCAGATTTGGCAGATGGATGTCAAGACAGCTTTCCTAAATGGAAGTCTTAAGGAAACCATCTTCATGCAGCAACCAGAGGGATTCATTGCTGAAGACCAAGAGCAAAAGGTTTGCAAGCTTAAGAAGTCCATCTACGAACTTAATTAAGCATACAGATCTTGGAACATCCGGTTTGATAAGGTAATCCAGTCCTACGGATTTACTCAGTGTTTGGATAAGCAATGTCTGTATCGCAGTCATGACGGGAACACAGTGGTGTTTCTTGTACTTTATGTAGACAATATTCTTCTTATTGGAAACAATAAGAAAGTGTTGTCAGATATAAAAATGTCGTTATCCATGCAAATTGATATAAAAGACTTGGGAGAAGGTGGACATATCATTGAGATCAAGATTATCCGAGATCTTAGGAAACGTTCACTGATGCTTTCCCATGCTTCATACATAGATACATTTTCTCAGGCTCATTTTAACATGCAGAACTCCAAGAAATGTTTTTTACCTTTCAGAAACGGAGTGCATCTATCTAAAGAGCAATATCTGAAGATTGTTAAGGAGATAGAAGCAATGAAGATAGTTCCTTATACGTCGGTGGTAGGGAGTCTCATATATGCAATGTTGTGTATGATACCTGATATTTGCTACGTTGTTGGCATGGTTAACAGATATCAGAGTAACCCCGAAAAAGCTCATTGGGAGGCTGTGAAACACATCCTCAAGTATTTGTGCCAAACAAGAGACCATGTCTTGGTCTAGCAGATGCATGAGCTGATTCCTAAAGGTTACACAGATTCAGATTTCCAATGTGATAAGGATAAAAGTAAGTCTACCTTGCGTTTTGTGTTTACTTGGGGAGGTGGAGCCATAGTTTGGTGGAGTGTCAATAAAAAATGTGTGGTAGACTCTACCATGGAAGATGAGTATGTTGTAGCCTCAGAGGCGACAAAAGAAGCTGTGTGGCTCAAGAACTACTTAGTGGACTTAGATGTGATTCCTGGGTTGCCGAAGTGTATCACAATGTACTGTGACAATAACGGTGCAGTAGCAAACTCGAAGGAACCATGAGCCCATAAGGAGAGCAAACACATAGAGCCCAAGTACCACCTGATACGAGACATCATTAATAGGGAAGACATGGTCGTGGTAAAAATAGCATCAGCAAATAACCTTGTAGATCTATTCACGGAGACATTGACTGCAAAAGTCTTTGAGGCTCACATGGAGGGTATGAGAGTTAGATACTTAGATGAGCATTGATTTTTCTATAGATATTAGTATACAAGTAGGTTTTGTATTTAACCAGTTTTATTGTACATTAAAGCGTAGCTTTGAGTATTAGTGAGAGATTGTTAGTTTTGAATATTGAAAAGCTTTGCTTGTATGAAAAACTATTTCCCTGATATATTGATTGGATTTGTTTTAGTTAATCATTTACATTTATGCATGTTGTCCCTTTATGTCATATGACTAAATGATGAGGTGTTTAGTGTGACATAGTAGATCTCATCATTGGTTAAAGTTATGACATATAAATTAGACTCGTGAATAAGAGAGCTTGGATATACTGTCGGTTTAAGTCATTGTGTGATTCTGGAATCGTTTTGTCTAAACTGATTAAATCATAAAGATATGCCCGGGGCATATTGAGCAGGACCGAATAGGATTGAATTTAGTTGTACTGATCTGTCATAGTTAATTTGAACCTTCTATTCTGTCTCTTAATCCCTAGACGATGACAGGCATGAGGATTTAGCATAGTGTATTTTAATCTGCCAATGAGTGCGGTCACTTAAGGCCTATAAGGTCAGTAGATTGGATGCGCGTGTTTGGTTGCTTCGTGTGCTATCGCGAGTCGAAAGAAAATCGTGTACCGGTGCATCCAGGGTGATGGTGCTCTCAAGGTGAGCTCAAAAAGATTATTGTACTAAATCTGGCCAATGGACTTATGTCCGGTATAGTAATAAGGTCGAGTGGTACAAATCTCGGATAAAAAAGTTGATTAATTAATTTATCAATAAATTAACGAGTATTAAATCTTTGAAACGGAGAGATAAAGAATATTTAATTTAGTGGATCCGGAAGCAATTTCGATTTGAGCGGTAATTTCATAATTAATCCGTTAGTGGTACGACTAATTATGTATTGGGTTAATTGACAAAGTTGATTTAATTAATTATCATTGGGTCAGTTAGTATTAGTTAATCTAGTTGAGATTTGGAAAATAATAGAACTCAAGCCCAACAAGAAGGCCTAATTCAAACCCACTTAAGGTCTCTCTTGAACCTCTATATAAGACACAACAATCAGCCCCATGACAGACATAATAGTCATAATTGACAGAACACGGAAAAGTTAGAGAGAAAACCCAGATAGAAAAGTGAAAGACCCAGAGGCATCAAAACGCCGAGGTTGAGTTTCTCCTAGCGGCGGGTCTAGGCAAGCGGCAGTGACAGACCATTTCCGGCGGCGATGGCTTATTCTCTCCCGGCAGTAGCACGAAACTCCACGCGCGGCGGCGACTTCCTCAATCCTACGGTGGAGGCAATAGGTGTAGTTTTTTGTGAGGATTTTTGTGGTAGTTTCTGTCGGGGTTAATTTTGTTTTGTTCGGTAGATCGTTGACCACACAATGTCTGGACTTGTCTCAGAGAATACAAGCGATTTCTTGAGGATCACCCTTTAAATGTCAAATCTTAACTTCCGCAATTTTTATTTAAGATATTTTTTTTGTATGCGTGTTGAATTGAACTAAAGTAATCCAAAATCCTGTACTACAGATTTCTAAAAGGTTTCATATCAGATTACACGAACCAAAATCTTTCTAGATAAAATCAGATTAGTACAGATGTGCTTTGGGTTTGGTTGAAAGTTTTCTAATCGGATTGCACGAATGAAAATTTTTTACAGACTAGAATAAGCGCGAAAACTTTCAACTTCTCCTCTCAGGCCAGAATTCTCATCCCCGGCTCCAAATCTGCCCCCTTACATCCATTCTTCCTCGCAGTCTCTCCCCTATTCTCCTGGCTAGATGACTTCACCGGCCCCCCTCTATGCATCCGACCCCTTTTTCACCCCCCACTATCCTCCCCCTGTACCACAGAACCACCCCTTGTCCGAATACCATAGGGCATTCTCTACCACTACCCCCCACCATGCTCCTCCAATTCCCCACTCAACACCTCCCTCTAGTCCGCCAGCCTAACTAACCTAGACCCTCCAAACTTTCCACCGGTCTCCCTCGTTCCCTAGTGCACATTCCCTCTGTCCCCTATGCGACGCCGGTTACCCCCTCGGGCCAACTTGTGCCCACTGGCCAGCAGTATTTCCCACACCCCCAGATCCCGTCGACTGAGCCCCACTGCCTTTTTTCTCTGTCTCCTCCCATATTTTACCTTCCATACAAGCCGTTACCACGTGACCAAACTTACCACAAGCAACACACACGTCTGGGAGACTCTCATACTCCACCTTCTGTATTCTACCCATGAGATTGAAATGAGAGTGTAGAGGTTTTTCCAAATCAATCGAGACCGCATGCCTGTCGTACTTGCCCCTTATTTGGGTCGTCGTAGGATAATCAATTTTAACCACCCGTCTCACTAATTCATCGATCACCCTAAAAACCCATTGATGAAATATATAGATAGGCAATCCGAGAAGCCTAATCCATACCACAAAAGAAGTGATTTTGTTCACCAACGGATCAAACTTAGGCATCTATTGTTGAATATGCAAATAATGTCCCAACACCACATAAGGGCCGCCCGTCAATACTTGAGCAGCCTCCTCCGGTGAGTTCAAATGGACAAGATAGTAGTCATTGTCCAAATCTACCATAGTACTCATCTCCATGCACAGCCACAAAGACACCAATCTATTGTACAGTATTTAGAAAGAAATAGTTTAACCCATCAACTTCACCACCACCGCATTTGCCTAATCCCGACCTAGAGAGGCGTTATACTTCTCCGAAAATGCCACATATGTCTCATCCTCTTCATACTTCATCGTGAAAGATTTTGGTAGGATCTGGGTTTGCACTTGCTCGATTTACCACGCAACAAAAATTTCTATTAAAGCGAAATCTTAGAAAAGTATCTTTGAAGCGTGACTTGGTGATTCTCTTGTACGCCTCAAGACTATAACTTCACGTTGTGTGGGCAACGAACTAAAACTTAATTGATCAGCTATCACCACAACTCCACCTGCCAGAAAAATCCAGCACCTCCGCACCTAGCACGTACTGCAAACGCACTGCCCGAAGAGAGAGAAAAAGTTGCTTGCAGCTGGTATACACCAAGGGCTTAAAAATTCGGCCACTATGAAGAAAAACCAGCCGCCAAAACTTCTTGAAAATTCGAATTGGAGAGAGAAACATTTTCTCTCTATAGAAATCCTGTGGATTAATTGTTGAATTGTGTAATCTGAATGACTGATCCCTTGTCTATTTATAGAGTTACAAGAGAGACTCCAAGTTGGTTTAGGATTGCTCTTCCTACTGGGTTTCTGTTTTCCTTCAATCCTGTTTCTGGACTGATACAGATTCTGTTTCCTTCAATCCTGTTCCTAGACTGATACACTCCCAACTGTCACAGGGATTCACTTATCCCAATCCAATTCCTGGGATGAATCATTCCCAACTGACAAAGGGATTCACTTATCCCAAACCAGTTCCTGGGATGATTCACAACCAACTGACACAAGGATTAATTAATTTCTAAATTAATTAAATCTACCTTTGTCAACAACCCAGTACATAATTAATCGTACCACTAACGGGTTAATTATGGCACTACCAACCTACACCAGAATTGCTTCCAGAACAACTTAATTAAATTATATTCATCATCTCCCCACATCAAAGATATAGTGCTCGTTAATTTATTAATTTACTGATAAATTAATTCATCAACTTCTTTAATTCCGAGACTAGTATCACTCAACCTTTTTACTATACCGGACATAAGTCCACTGGCCGGGTTTAGTATAATAAACATTTCGAGTTCATCTCTGAAGCACCATCACCCCGGACACACCGGTACATGGTTTCCTTTCGACAAGCAGCAGCACACCAAGTAACTAAACACGCGCACCGAACCCACCGAGACTATTGGCCACATTTGACCTCACCCATTGGCAGATCAAAGTACACTATGTCTAATCCTCATGCCCACTCGAGTCTAGGGATTTAGAGATAGAATACAAGGATCGATTCATAAGAGTCAAGTTCAATATGCCCCGGGCATATCTATATGATTTAATTAGTTTAGAAAAACTAATTATCTGAATCACATAATAACCTAAACCGACAGTTTGTCCAAAGCTGTCTCGGTTACGAACCTCATTTATATATTATGTCTTTCAACCAATGATGAGATCTACTGTGTCGCACCAGACACCTCATCATCTACTTACATAATATAAATGAACGATTAATGCACAACAAGATATGACTGAAACACAAATCGATATGTTAAACTGGGAAACTGTACAATACAAGCATAGCTTATGTATTCTACTCCAACACATCCACACTGCCTCCGCCCTAGTCACAACTTCTCTCTCAATCGAAAAGCCCGAATTGACGTCCTCTTCATCCAACACTACCTTCAGTTTAGACTTATTCAATATACCACAGAAACTTGGACAGCTAGCCGCAAAGCTTGGAGCACCCTCCTGAACATGTGGGAATGATACTCCAGATAGTGTACGAGTCAAAACTTATCCCTCCCTTTTGCGCTTTGAGAACCTGTCATCCGAAGCCAAAGGGGCCACCAGCTTAGGCATATCTGGGAACACGTTGGCGTACTGATCAGGGGGATCGGCACCCGGATCGAGCCTCTGATTACTCATATTTGGATTGATGTTTTCCGCCATTCACGGAGCACCTTTTTTTTTTTTTTTTTTACTATCACTAGAAGTTTTTCTTGAAAAAATAAATTTACACCATAAAGGAAATGCAAACATGCCAATAGTTGAGACTTCACATCAAGAATTTGGGTTAGCTTTCCTTGCTTCCCAGTTCCCACTGAAGTGTACGGTAAAGACAATTTAATTTTTTTTAAAACAAAAACTACTGTTTGGTCACTGACATGACTCCAAAATATACCTTCTTATGACAAAAAATTATGCACATTTAGCTTACTTTTAGATGATTTTCAATGATTATGATACATTTTATGAACTTACAATACACTTATAAGGATTTGCATGATTTTGTAGTAAGGATGCATGTTGGAGATTTTGGAAGAAACTTGAAGACTTTTGCTAGAAAAATGAAGAAAACACGTAGAAATGAAGTTTAGAGAGAAGAATTTGGAAAAGAGTGAAAAGAGAGATGATGACCGAGACCGGCGTCCACTAGGTGCTGGCGCCTGAGTCCTGCTGACCTCGGCGTCCACTCGGCGCTGCACCATGCCGTCGCCCGGGAATCGCTAGAGAAAGTCCAAATTTGCCCTTGGCATGTTTTAACTTATGTTTTCCCAATTTTAGTCCTGAGGATCTTTTCTCAATGGCCAAGACCTCTTGTAAAGACACATACTAGTAGACCTTAGTAGGTTTTTCTTATATTAGAGAGAGTAGCTTAGGGAGGAAGAAACACACACTTTCTCAACTTTTTTCTCACACACACGATGAATTCTCTTAGACCTGTCATGTTCTAAGTAGATTCTAGAGAAATCTACCCTTCTAAGTGATAGGGGGTAGTGGATTGCCATAATATGTAGAACAAATCATGGGATTCATGAGAAGATTGATCTTTTGCGCTGGAATCCAAGAGCTTTGAGTGATTTCTTGCTATTGGTGGAGAAAGGCCTTACCTTCTCTTTTGGATAAATCATGGCTAAGATGCAATTGCAATTTTCTTTATGCTTTTGTTCTCATATGTGGTTATTCATGCATATTGTTAGGTGGGTTTCATGCAAATGAACATATTGTAGTCTTACATGTTTGAGTTTACCTTCTTATTGAACTATTTGTTGAATGTACTCCATTACTTGTTAGATTATGGTTGCTCAACTTTTCCAAAGCATGTGGGATTGTATAATTGAGATTTCTTGTGCTGCAAGCTTGATTGTTTTCAAGGACACTAGTGATGTTAGTTGGGGACATTGGATTCACCTTTGGTAATAGGGTAAAGGATTAATAATAGAGTAGGATTGACAACCCTATTTCTATTATTGACTATTCTAGCCCTTATATGAAGATAAAGAGATGAATGTGCAAGACACTTGCATGTTGTTTACTTACAATAGCTCATTGGATCTTGTTGTGGTGTGATTCTCCCGCTTTTATCCCACTATTATCTTTTCATTTTGTTCTTAGCACTTGCATGATTTACTTGAAACTACTATCTTTCCCTTTGTTTTGTTAGATTATTAGGCTAGAAACTACTAGAAATTGTAGTAAGTAAGGACTCGAACCCACAACTCTATCAATCAAGACAACTATCTTATGGGAACAAAATCTTAAATACTATAGTTTTAGTATTTTTGTTTTGTTTGTTTATAAATTTATTTTGAAGTGTTCGCCTCAAACTTATACAACGAAATAGCACATCAACCACCTAACCGTTACAACTTAAAAATTACATCAAAGACCATTCTCCAACATAGCTAAAAAAAAAAAATTACTGCACAAACAAATATCAGAAACCCATCATCATCACAGAGGGACGACTCTGCTTACATTGTATCATTATCAACTTTAAGTAGCAGCAGTTAACATGCCTTGCTCATAGAAAGCTAGTTCCAAGAGCCAGTTCATTCAAGTTGGACATGATCTGCGTTCGTATAGTTTCGATTTGGTGAGCGATTTCAAGCTGCTCTTCTAAAGCGAGCACTTCCTAACTGCATCAACCTTAAGGAAAGGCATATTGTTGCAAGTTAGATATATACATGTTTCCTAATAAGAATAGAAATACCACATTACAAAGAAAATGGATTAGCTATAGCAACATATGATACTTGTAAGCTTTCGGAACCAGATCCAACTTCAGGATTTGATGCCTTAAAGTTCAGCTCCTGGACCATAAATCCACCATCCAGAAGACAAGCAACAAAAGCATAGATTTGGATGACTAGACGCCTGCAAATAATAAAACAGCCTTAATATTCACCACACCTGGACAAATGAACAGCACCTTCAAAATTGATTGTTGTATACCTGTACTATAGCAGTTTAATCAATACAAGCATCTCTAGTTATTTCTTTCAATTAAATAATAGAACCCCTTTATTGTCTCTTCACAAATCACAACTAGGGTCTTCTAATCTTCATTGACCATGTTGATTCCACCGTGTAACTTGTCCTAGTTTTATCATGTCGTCTCTTCCCATTTGTTATCAGAACATGTATGATTTTGCAAGAATATTACTTAAACCGGGTTAGTTCTTCTTTAAGACCATTCCCTTCATATTTTCCAAAGGACTGCGGACTACTGTATGCCACATGTTTTAGTCCCCGCAAATCCTTGTTTTAGTCAATGAGCAATACATAGAAGTCAATCAAAACCATCACAATGCATAATTCAGAAACTAACATTCAACAGATGAGCAATAGATAAAATTTGAATGTCAAAATCATCAAAAGAGCCAAAAATGTCTATTCTGGCAGAGGCTCTTGGCCTCAGAAAATTCAACTATTCGAGATCAAATCCCTGTGTGTCAATCACGGGATGATTTATTAAATGCTGAGTACAAAGTACCATCCACAACAATCAAAGTTGGATGACTTAATTACATAGAACAGTCTATATGTAATGCCAAAAGTCACAAATGTTGGGTTTAAATACTAAAGTTTTGCTTGTATTAAACTATTTCCTAGTTTTATATATCGATTAAATGCTTTAGTAAAATGCTTTATATGTTTTACTTATGTTGTCCATTTATATTATGTAGTTAGATGATGAGGTGTCTGGTGTGACACAGTAGAACTCATCATTGGTTAAAAGATATAATATATAACTGAGGTTCGTAACCGATACAGTTTTGGACACACTGTCAGTTTAGATTATTATGTGATTCTGAAATTGGTTCGTCTAAACTAATTGAATCAAATAGATATGCCCGAGGCATATTGAACTTGACCATTTAGGATGAATTGTCTTATACTGATTTAATAGATTATTCAATCCTAGTATTCTATCTCTAAATCCCTAGATTTGAGCAGACATGAGAATTAAACATAGTGTACTTTAATCTGCCAAAGAGTGAGGTCACTTGAGGCCAATAATCTCGGTAGGTTGGGTATGCGTGTTTAGTTGCTTAGTGTGCTGTTACTTGTCGAAAGGAAACCATGTACCGGTGCATCCAGGGTGATAGTGATCATGAGATGAGCTCGTTATGTTTATTATACTAAACCCAGCTGGTGGACTCATGTCTGGTATAGTAAAAAGGTCGAGTGGTACTAGTTTCGGATTATAAGAAGTTAATTAATTAATTTATCAGTAAATTAATAAATTAACGAGCACTATATCTTTGATGTGAGGGATTAAAGAATAATTAATTTAATTGTTCCGGAAGCAATTCTGGTGTATGATGGTAGTGTCATAATTAATCCTTTAGTGATACGATTAATTATGTAGTGGATTAATTGATAAAGTAGAATTAATTATTTAATTAATTATTTTTAAGGATTAATTAAGTAATTAACAAAGTAAAATTATTTAATTAATTAATTAAGTCTTAAAGTTCAATTAGAATTAGGAAATCCTAGTGATTAGGAAATCTATTTAGATTTGGAAATGCTATTAGATTTGGATCCTAATTGAATTTTGAAACTAATTAATAATCCTAAACCTATTAAGAAGGTCAATCCTAAACCAACTTGGGGGCTCTCTTGTTACTCTATAAATAGATAAGAGATTAGCAATTCACATTGGACAATTCATAGTTCTTGAATTCTTGAAACTTAGAGAGAGAATTAATTCTCCCTCAAAGTCGGCTCTTCAAAGGCTTCAAGCGGCAGCTGAGATCTCAAGAAGTCGGTGTCAGTTCTCCTCTTTTGGCCGGCGGCTCGTGAGTCTTGGTCGGTGAGTGGGAAGCACTCTCGGTGGCGCGTGCATTACACGCGCTTGTGGCATCAAGTTCAGTTGGTTTTTCTAGCGGCTGCTTTGTGGATTTTGTGGTGGTTTTGCTGATCAATTGCTCGTTAGTTCGTTGCCCACACAACGTGCGATCAAGTCTTGAGTCACACAAGAGAATCACCTAAGTACACGCTTCAACAGATAATTCTTAAACTTCCGCTTTAATTAGGAATTTATTGTTGCGTTGCAAATCGAACAAGTAGAAGCTAAGATCCTGCGCAATGTTATTTCAAGCAAGGATTGAAGTAGCGATTGTGCTAGAGCTTAGACCTGGTCAAAAGTTCCGAATATGAAATGCGTAGTACGAAAGTGAATTTTTCACCGAGCCCGGGAAGATAATCTTTCAACACAATCATCCAACATTAACACTAGAAGAGTAGTATACAAAGCATTATATGATGAATTGCCAAGGACAGTGATTTGATACCTCTCCTTGATGAGTCTCAATAAGCTCCATCTGTCGCTCTAAGGCAGCTTGTGTTTCAACCGCTATTGCAACTTCAGTCTAGAAAAACATTTTAGTACACTCATAAATATAGAAGCAATCATAACAGACAAAGAAGCTTGCATTAAATAACTGCACAAGCAACAGCAATGAATATATACACATTATTACTTCACTAGTATAAAAATAAAGCTAAAACAAGCAAAAACCAAATCATTGTTAATTTAATAGGAAACAGGTACACACATAGAATTTCCATGGAAATATAGAAACATCATGTGATGCCTATATTAGTGATTGTTTTTCATTAAGCTGTTAACAACAAAAAACAACAATCACCACCTCAAGCTTGAGAAGTATGTCATGATTGTGTAATATCCTTCTGTCCCACTCAGCAATTGCATTAGCTTGCTTCTGAAATTTCGGAGGGCAATCTTGTAACTCAGTATGTCACTCGTTGATTATCTGCACATTAACCAAGTATTTTGATAGGCATTCTACATGGTAGATATCATAATGAAATTTAAGCCAGTACACATGTTAACTTGATGAAAAAAGTCCAAAACATGCAACAACTAAGGTCTGTTTGATAAACTAATTCAGTACTTATTCTAAATAGATTAAATACTTAGTTGATTAAGAACATTTGATAACTCAGCTTGTTTCTGACTTAATAAATTAAGAACTTTTTTAATTAAGTATTTAATAATTAAGAGCGTTTGATAACTATAATTTAAAGTCTTAAGAGATTAAGTGGGTCTGAATTGCAAGTATAATTGTTAGTCAAAAATAAGTCATTGGCGAATCACTTATTGCTGAACTGAATTGGTTGCAAATTTTTTCTTATTTTCAATATTTATTATTTTTTCTTTAAATAATTTGTATTTATTAAATATTTTTTTAAAAAAATATTTTTATCATTTAAATAAATAAAAAATATATTAATGACATGGATTTTTATTTTTTATAATTTTAATTAATATGTGATATTTATTTAATTAATATTTTAGTTTTAAAATAATAATAACATTCTAATTTATTATTAAAATTTTTTAAAATATTTTTATTAGTAGAATTTCACAGTATTATGTAAAAAATTACACATCTTAAAAATTATGTTATATATTAAAAAAATATGTTTCTAATATTTTTTTTAAAAAAATAAGGTGATTTAATTTAAAATTTAAAATTTTATAAACTTATTTTTGTAATTCAGACTTCATAATTCAGACTTCAGATTCAGACATATTTTTTAATTTTATCAAACAAAGCTAACTTAATGAATTCAGACTTCAGAATTTAAATTTCAGATTTAAGACTTCAGACCTCAAATTAAGTTTTATCAAACGGAGCCTAAGCCTTTATTCCCCTACACACCATGATGTTCTTCAAAAAACATATTCTCATTTAATTAAGCAAATCACGTCCTGTTTTATAGGCTTTTTTCCCAACTCTTTTTAGGCCTTTTCCTTCCCCATTTAGTGAGTAATTATCTGTTTTCTAACCCCTTACTAGAGAATCTAAAGGCCACTATGCACATATCCAACCCATGTTAAGCGTGTGTATCTCATTTCTCATCTGTTGAGGTTACCCCTATCTTCCTTCTAATTACTGATCCTATCTAATCCGCTATAACCACATCCATCCGAATAAGAGGAAATCATAACCAGGGTTTTCTAATCTTCATTGACAATGCCAATTCCACCGGTACAAGGAGCATGAAGACAAATACAAAAATGACAATGAATCTATCCCAAAAATATGCATCTCTTCAGGCAGACATAACCTCTTAATAGATTTTTAAAAAAAGTTAAATAAACCAAGAAAGCAAGCAACCTTTTGTCCCTCAATCAGTGCCTCAAAACCACAACACACTCCAAGGATATAAATTTTGAGAAAGACCCACAAAACTTCTCAACTAACAATGAAATAGTCACAGTCAACCCCTCAATGAAAAACACCAACGATGAAGCTCAATGCTAACATCCACCAAATCCTATCCAAATAAAGGAAACACAAAAACAAAGGAACCAAATCCTCAATGACCGAAAAAGAAAGGAAAAGTAAGTGAGAAAATGATACCTGCGCTGGGATTTGAGAATGAATTTGCTTCAATTGCAGAATAGTTAGGGCAGAAGCTTCTAGTGATTAAGAAAATGTGAAATTTGAAAGAGGAGATGAAAATGGCGCACAGAGGTTGAACGATTTTAGCAGAATATTATTCAGCCTATATGCAAGTTGAAGGTTATGTTAGAGCTTTCCAAAACTGGAAAACTCACAAATTTACTATTTGTAGCAGAAAAAAATTGATGAAATACCTAAAATGACCTTAAAAGATGGAAAGTGGCAATTGCAATGAAAAATCGCACTGCTTTGCGATAATTAAAGAGAAAATAGCATGAACATTACAATATGGAGGACAAAAATTGCTCCCAATGCGCGATCAGGAACTGAAAAATCGTCATACTAATCCGATAAAATGGGTAAAGATCGCAAACCGGGTGCGATTTTGTTTTGAAAAATCGCACCGGATAAGTGTGGCGATTTTTCATTCCCCGATCGTGCATTACGAGCGATTTTTATCTCCAGAAACGCTACTTAGGTGCGATTTTTGTATTTTTGGATTATTTATTTACTTTCTTGAGAAACCATACAAACCCACCCTCCATTGCAGCTTTTCTCACCAAAAATTTCTCAAACCATCCAAAACTCTCTGTAAAAATCGAAAAATGGATGCGGGCGGCTCTTAATCACCACTTGGTCCCGGGAGGGGGAAAGGCTTGTACGGTCAGGTAAAAATCTTAAAATTTTGTTTAAATTTTAAAAAAATCGCCAACGGTGTGCTATATTTTTGGCCGAGCTCGCCGATCACCGGTGATAGTTCCGCCAATCGCCGGCGATCGGCGAGATATTTGCCAACAATCGCACCCGTTTGGCGATTTCTTTCAAATATATCGCAAATCTTGTGCGATATGTTTGTCAAAAATCGCCATCGGCTACGATTTTTGGGGGACATATCGCAAATGGCTTGCGATTTTTCTAAAAACTATCGCAGTTTACCTGCGATAGTTTTCAGAAAAATTGCAACTTAGCTGCGATATTTCGGAAAATTATCTCCGGTCAACTGCGATTTTTTTTTAAAAAAAAAATCGCACATTAGGTGCAATTTTTCCAAAAATTATCGCCTTTGACAGGCTATATTTTTATGAAAAATCGCACATTAGGTGCGATTTTTGCTTAAAAATATTATTTTAAGTGCGAGTTTTATAATTTTTAATTATTATTAATATTTTTCATGTTTTTAATTATTATTCGTAGTTTTAATGTTGTATTCATGAAATTTGTTGTAGGTTGGGGGGAAGTCTCTCCTGCGACAGTGTCCCACTGCTTCGAATAGGAAGAAGAAAGCAAGGAGATGTAGCTCATCCCATCTGTTGATAGATGAGGATATCGATGGAGGGGAGCAGCCTTTCATAGGCGGGCAAGAGATTCCCTCATCCTCAGCACATGATCAGGACACGAGGTCAGTTTTAAATTTAAGACTAATTTAATGTATATTTATTTATTTCTCTTATTTAATTTGATTATATGATTATGTTATGATATTTGAAGTATAATAGTGATTGTTATTATTTATGTAATTTGATTATATGATTATGTGTTGATATTTGAAGTGTAGTAGTGATTATTATTATTTATGTAATTTGATTATATGATTATGTGTTGATATTTGAAGTGTAGTAGTGATTATTATTATTTATATAATTTGATTATATGATTATGTGTTGATATATGTATTATATTAGTGAATTTTTTTATTTATGTTTGTTAAATCAGTTTATTTATAATAAATATTTTGTGAAATTAGTTACAAATAAGCATGGAAGGGTTGATACGTCTTGGGTCAGTGATACCTAATTGGAAGCGGCATGTGGCTTCGAGGTATAGATAGGACGAAGAGGAGGGTGACGGGGCTGTAGTACCTAGGTTGCCCTTGAGGTGCCACAATATGACAGGGGTATGTGAGAGATTAATTTCTTCGTTTGAGGGGATGCCCGATGATTGGCAGACATTATTGAGGGCGACTGAGTTGTCTCACCTGCCTTCTAGCATGCACAATACCATTGATGCCCCCCTTATACGTGCATTTATTGAGCGTTGGCAGCCTGATACGAACAAGTTCCACCTCCCTATCGGTGAGATGAGTATACTCTTGCACGATGTGTGGGAGATACTTCGCATACCGGTTGATGGTAGTATGATCGCTGATTGTACTGCCAAGTCAGTTATGTGGAGCCTATGCAGAGATTTGCTATAGGTGTCTGAGCAGGATGGGGAGTGGAGTGAGATGCACTCAGATGGTGGGATAGTGGCTGATTATGTGTTTAGGCGACGCTCGCATTTAGAGACTGGTACTACGCACTTGCCTTATGATGTTGAGGCTTGGTTATAGTTAGCTATTGGTTCTACTTTATTTGTAGACAAGAGTTCCAATAGGTTTAGACCACATCATATTATGCAGATTAGGGGCCAGTTACATACCATTGCTCAGCATTCTTGAAGTACCTCGACAGTAGCATACTTATATAGGCATTTAGGTAATGCTAGTAGAGGTAGCTGCAGTGGGATGACAGGTTGTCTGACATTGCTACAGGCTTGGATATATGAGTATTTTCCAGCATTCAGACTTCATTCTATGCCTATGCCTGATGATCCACATACCCCACGAGCTGCTTTGTGGATCGTTGGCCCCCGCCAGGGCGCGAGTGCCCGTCTACAGAGGTATCGTGATGCACTTGACCACTTGAGAGTGGAGGATGTATGTTAAAATATTTTTGTACATTTTACAATTAAAGTTTTAGTTAAATATTTAATAAATATCTGATCATAATTGTATATATTACAGGTGACATGGACTTCATACGGTCAGTATCCACACTTACGCACCTCGATCACCACGTATAGAGGATTGATTGCATGTGGGGATGAGGTTGAGCCTTACATGCCAGATAGGTGTGTGCGACAGTTTGGGTACATGCAGGATATCCCATTCGCCATATTTCGTCCGATGAAGGCGCATCGGCCGTATAGTGGGGGTTATAGTGCGGACTTCGACCTGGAGTTTGCCAAGAGTTTGTGGCAGTCTATACGTAGTTCTAGTTTACGTACTAAGGACTTTCAACCTTGTGATTCCCCCGGCGCCTCCACAGATAGGTACATTACATGGTACCGCGAGCACTCCCACCCGTATTTGTTCATTGATGGCCCCCCCACTGATTTAGGCGGAGTTCCGCCTCGCACCAACACATAATATGTAAGTAATTTTTTCTTTTGTTTTAGTTAAAAATAGTTTGCTATTATTATATGAAATATGAAATTAATAATTTCAATGTGTTGAATTTGTAGTGGGTGGGCCGATTCACGCACATATCTGAGGAATTTTTGCAGATCATTAGAGATGGTGGATATCCCCAGTCGGATGAGTGCGAGGCTATGCTGAGGGCAGAGATGGATAGATGGCATTTAGCTGGGTGATGGTTTTATTGTACTCTTTTTTTGGTATTTTTGGATTTTGTAGCTATGACTTTTTTGTTGTGTCATATTTTATTTAGCTATGACGTCTAAAACAATTAGCACCACTTCTAAAACAATTAGCACCACGTCTAACAACAACTAGCTCAACGTCTAAGAACAACTAGCACCGCGTCTAAAACAACTAGCACCACGTCTTAGAATAACTAGCATCACGTCTAAAACAACTAGCACAGCGTCTAAAACAAGTAGCACCATGTCTAAAACAACTAGCACCACGTCTCAGAACAACTAGCACAATGTCTGAGAATAACTAGCACCACATCTTAGAACAACTAGCACTACGTCTAAAACAACTAGCACCACGTCTCAGAACAACAAGCACCACGTCTAAAATTATAATGAAATGATAATTTGAAATCAGATGAAACGACAACTAATAAAAACATAAAATAAATATTCAAATCAAATTGAAATGTCACATATAATGCCGTATACTTCATGGTCCAGAAATCATGTTCCAATGATCAAGGCTCTTTTTAAATTCATCAGATGCTGCAAATCGCGCCATAACAGCATCGTAGTGATATCCCCACAGATATGCCAATGGAGGGACATGGCAATCATCAGTCAAACTGACCCGTATAAAATGATTTTCACGAACATGGGCAATGGCTATCTACCGAGATGGTCTTGTGCCATCACCTAATGGCCTCAAAGGTAAAATGGAGAAACAACACCCACGAGCGATACTGAGATGGATTACCAAGGCGTTTGAATAAGTGGCGATAGCAAACAAGTCCGTGGGGTGCTCATCCAGCCAGCATTGGCATATGGTGATGAAAAATGATTCAATCGCCCAATTCCCCAAGCAATAGGATCAGTGTCCTCTGGAAGATTATGTGGCAGACAAGCATAGAGAAACGGTATGTAAGTATCCTGATGCACAAGAATCTCTCCAATAGACACAGTTCTAACCGTTCCCCATTCATTCTGATTACCATAGAGACCATCTGCAACAGCTCAAAAATCACAATTGTCATCTGGCTCTACATCCAACATGCCAGTACAGAAAGGATATACATATTCTGGTATCAGGGGACTACTCTCACTGTCTTCTCTAACTGCAAATAGAAAATGAACAATTATTGTAATTTTAGTCCGTTAGAAAATTAAAGTAAAGAGTCAATCTTAATTGACACAAAAACGCTTACAATCCTCAAATTGCAAAGATCTTTTGGATGATCTCCCAGATGCATTATTTCACCGTGCAACTTTCTCGCGAGCACTCAACTCGCGCCTCACTGATGGATGTAATCTTTGACGACCCCTTGATGTTGTCAAAACAGCTGGCTCGAACACACTTGTATTGTCAGGATTCAGTGACGTGTTCATCTTGACAATCAGATCACGCATGACCACACATGGACTGCTCTTAAATTTAGGAAAGATTTCCTCGTGAAAGCATCTACTAAAAAAATTAAATTATAACATATAAAAAATCTCTATGAAAATACAATTAAATAAATAATATCGCTAACTAACATACATAATGTAAAACATACATACGTTCCTCAGATATGGTATTCGAATCCACTTCAGATGTCTCAATCGTCAATCTCTTCCAAAACTCGTGCACTATTTCAACAGTGATCGTGTCGTGCGATTCCTTCAACTTCCAAAATTCACATGCACAAAGAATCCCATGCGTAGCCTTGTAGACACAGCCACATCTCTCAAATAAGTCATTGTCAAACTTAGTAATCCTTTCAACTTGTTCGCTGATCAACTCCAAACAATAGTGTGACACATGACCATTCAATAATTCATACGGAAAACACAACATAGAGGTTGCTTTCTTGGAAATGCATGCCTTAAGGGTTTTCCTAAAATACATTAATAATGTAAAAAGTGCATAAATTAAATGAATAAAGTAAGTATAGAATCAAATTAAATAATCAAGTTAGAAGCGCATAATTTAAATTAATAAAGTAAGTAGCAAATCAAACTAATTAATAAAATTACCTGATCTGTGATAACTGGTAATTGACATGGTCGTCAATCACACCAAATAGTGTGTCAAGTGAATGGGTGCCAGCATTCATTCAATCCTTCAGTTCAACATCCAACAACTCTCTCAACTGTGCAAACACCCAATCATAACTAATTTTTTCTCATCTCTCAAAATGGTACATGCAATATTATAATTCGTTTTGGAATGAGTCATACCAATAATCTGAAAGAGTGGCATCTTGTACTTGTTGGTGTTGTATGTTTCATCCACCAAAATCACCCAATAATATCTGTTCAACAACTGAATTGACATTGGATGCGCTATGAATGCATGTGTTATCACATCTGTGCCCTCTTCTGCCAAACTTTTACATAATAATGATTCTCCTTGGCGTAATGAACAAATTGCTGCCCAATATTTCTACCTTCAAACTTCACTTTCCTTCATAAGATTTTAGATTATTTAGCTGTCTCACTGTCACATTATCTTTAAGATGCGTCTCAGCAAGATGATTCTGAATCATTTTTGGCTTCATATTTGCATTGTTCAAAGTTCTAGCTATCTGTCTTGATTCATCAGTCAAGCGGCTGAGCTGTCTGTGACCCTCTGGATACACTATAGCAGTGTGATTGTGCATTGACTTCACACCCGGTGTTACTTTGACCCACCAACCATTTTCCTTCACCTCCTTGCAATATAACTTGAACATACACTTACATCCTCATCGTTTTGTGTTCTTCCTATGTTGGGGGGGAGACCCTTGCTCAATCGGATCTCTGAATCTGTTGTAACGATAAGTGACCCATTTTTCCTTATTACCCTTCCATACTTTAATCAGCTCGAAACGAAATCTAGGAGCCAAATCCAAATAATAAGTGTATGCTTCTTCTTCAGTAGGAAAAAAGCCAAGACACTTAAAATCGTGACTCATATCCCTCTGAAGGTCGGGCAATCCATTTGGATCCTGCATCATTAATCAAATTAAAACTAATAATAAGTAATGACATAAACAATTACAAACAATTCAAAATATATAATTTTTAAAAATTGGAGCAGATAGGTATTTTCATATGAAAAATCGCACATAAAGTGTGATTTATCAAATAAATCTCGCACACAATGCGCGAGAGTTATATAAAAAATCACCAACAATGTGGAAATGTGTAGTGAAAAATCACAAATGCTTTGCGATTTTTGCTGAAATAATCGCACACACATTGCGATTATTTTTAAGAAACTCGCAGATCATTGGTGATTTTTCAAGATATTATCGCCCACACTTAGCAAACATTATACAAAAAATTGCAATAACCGTGCGATTTTGCTCGCCTTTCTCGCCAATTTAGGCAGATTACTTCAATGAAAATCGCAAAACATGTGCGATTTTTTATGTAGCATACTAAAAATAATAAAAAAATATCAAAATCTTACCATTGTTGCGTAAATTTTGAAGTAGATTGTATCCCAACTCGTAGGAAATCAGTGTTTGAATGCTTTTCTACGATTTTGGAAGGTTTTTTGAAAGATTTGGAAGGGTTTTGTAAGATTTTTGAGGGAGTTTTTTATGTTTGGAGATGCTTTTTGAATTTTTGAAGTGTATAACTTATTAATACATGAAGGACATTTTTTGTAATTTTACTATTTTTTTGTGCTACAATTAGTAAATTTGTGCTACAAATAGCAAGATCCTTTCCAAAAACCGCAGGTCGGATCTGTTTTAACCAAAACCGAATTGCCAACCGAATTTCAGTTTGGTTTATGATATATTGGGTCGGTTCGGTTTCAATTAAAACCCGAACTGACCCGCAGTTTTGCCCACACATAAATTTTATAACCACGAACGGTTTAAAACTGACCCATTTTGACCTGACCCGAATGACTCACCGGTTCGGGACATGTTGATCCAGTTCAGACCTTTTTTTTTTTTTTTTGGAAGTTTTTCCTTTTCATTCATTTTAATATAAAACTATTATTATTTTCACATTTACACCATTTTAACTCAAGTGACTCGTTTTAATAAGACGGAATCGGTTTAACCAATAATCGATTTGGTCCAAATTCGATAACGCTGGTTAAAATGAGTCGATTTAGATTAAAATAGTATAAATATGCAAAAAATAATAATTTTAGATCTAAAACAATGAAATACTATAAAAAAAGGTCAAACTGGGTCGACCCATATATTTTTTCACATGGGCCAACATATTTTTAACGAAATTGGCCTATTTGAAATTTTTTTAGAGTTATACTCGATATTTATGATGTAGTAATTTTAATTATATTTCGATTGGTTACCAGTTTGGTTATCGATTCGGTCCGATAACACTGGTTAAAATGAGTCAATTTGGATTAAAATAGTATGAATATGAAAATAATAATAATTTTACATCGAAATGAATAAAAAATTTTAAATTTAAATTCACAAGAAAAGGTCCAATTTGGGTTAACCGGTTTAAACCCCGGTTTAACCTGCCTTGAATCGATAAACTGTAACACCCGAATCAAAATCGAAACTCTTAATGCGGGTAATCGCGGTTAGCCTTTTTAAAACAAAAATCACACCGAACCACAAAGCTTTCGAATCAAATTGTCGATTTATAAAACCGCACTTACTCGACCCAAGTCAAATTGGGTCAACCCATATATATTTAAATTTTTTTAACGAAATTGACATGTTAAAATTTTTTAGAGTTATATTCGTTATTTATAATGTAGTAATTATAGTCGTATTTCGGTTAGTTACTAGTTCATTTATTATTTAAACTAATTCAATCAACCGATTCGATTTGATTAAAAGGATTCACTTTATGTTAAAATATTTAAAATAATATTATTTTACATTAAAAAAATCTAAATTCACTTGAACAGACCCCTTATCACTGGTAACCCCGTGGGGCGAGGTTCGGTTCGGTTATGGTCGATTCAGGTGAGGGTACCCGCGCCTAACAGCCCTAGTTTATGTAGCTAATCATCACGGAACTCATAAGATCATTCGATACTGATAACAGATAAGTTGCCAAATGACTAACTTTGCACAAAATATCAGGAATGCTTGATAAAAAAGTAGAATTCCATGCAGTAACCCTTCATCACACATGGATTAGCAGAATATGACACAATTAAGCCTTACGTGTAAATCAATCCAATTTTAATGGACATATTCCAACTTGAGGAACCTATTCTGTAAGACAAATAAAAACAGTTCAAATGTTAAATTGTGCAAATATCTCCTTTCAGATGTTAAATTCACGAGCTTGCATGTTAAACTTAACAAACTTCAAAGGACACAAAAGACAACACTTCACTTCTGTAAAAGTCACCTATAACCTTCTCACTCCGGAGCTTAAATTCAAGCATTTAGATTACCAAACTAAATTTTAATAACTCCCTAAGTACATTCCCATGTTGAAGGTCCAAAAATTCAACCCTATGCAAATAAAAAGAAACCTGAGGCTTTTTGAACAAATTAAAGAGGCCCAAAATCAACCATAAAAAGAACTATAACAAGATTTGCCAAAATCCAACTCTTTAATCCATGAAATAATGCACAATACTATAGTAATCACAACAATTGCATAAGCCAAACTATAAAATCATCAATTCACCTTAGCCTCTCATCACTAAAGCAGTTGTAAAAGCCTCAATATTTCAAGTAATATAACATCACTAAACAAAAGATGATTTAATTCTAATATTCCAGAAATCAAAACGACAATGTGCATTACAACCACGTAATTTAAGGCATAAATCGCCATTAAAGACTGTTATCAAAGTTGGACCAAAAATGCTAATTTAAACAAAATCTTGTGTCGTGCAAATTTGCACTGTCCTAAAGAATCTATTTCGATAAAGTGAAACAGTTCTCCCAGGATTAAACAAGTCTTCCTCTAAATTTTTAGGGCAGGAACACCAATTTAAAAGCCAGCACTAAAATAAAAGAAGTAAAAATAAATAAATAAAAGTGAAAAAGAAAATTTATTACAAAGACTATTTTTGTTTAAGACAAAGAAAAAGAAAAGAGTAAATAACTCTGTAAAAATTTTCAAACTAAAAAACTCTTTTAGATTTGATGTTTCGTGAAAAAACAGAGAGAAAGAGGAGCAGAGTTGTAGAAGACTTCTGTTGGTGTGTCTTTCAAATGAAAAATAACTCTCTATTTATAGGCAAATAACAATCCCAATCAACATTCAATTTTATCCGTTCAAAAATCTTGGGATCTGATTTTTTGTTGAAAGAAACTTTCAATTGTTTTCTCATAAAGGCTCAACTCTTTCAGAAAGACCTATTCAATTCTTATCAAACAGACGGAACGTTTCAGCAACGTTCATGAGACTTAGTCCAAGATTTCAAGTAAGTGATTATTACTTTTAATCTTTATTTTGAAATACCAACAATTCCCACATATTTAAAAAAGAAATCAAAACTTTAAATAATAATGCTGGATATGTTTGGGAGCAAATGCATTTAGTTTGGTGTCTTTTGGACTATGAACCAAACTTAGACCAATAAAACATGTCAACCAGAATAATTGGTGAAATTAAATATTCTATGAACCAAGTATTCTTTTGGTATGCCAGAGGTTTTATTAATCACATTGCTTCCCTTAATTTTTGCTGTTCACACGTTTTTGCGCTTAATAGGCCATGCACGTGCCTGGTTATTCATGAGAGCTCTAAAGATTCAGCCAAATAAAATCTTATAGGAGCGGCCTCACTCCACTCTCATATAGGTGAATTCATCAAGTGTATACTGCTTTAAATACACCATCCTTAAGGAATATGAATTCATTAAGAGTTTAATACTCAACCTTATCAGTTAGCAGTCAAAGCACTCTGTATATTAACTTGAAGTGCATCAGCGTCAATGTTGACTTGTTATTACCCACATGAACCTAATTCATGGGATCACCAATCACATAGGTTGGGTTACCATCTCAATTGACGTCATGTTGGCCTAAGTCTCATTTCCTTTGTAGTTTGAAGAATTAGTTTTCGTCCTACAGGTTTTGTCAGAGGATTGGCCAAATTTAACTCTGACTTCACATAATTAATGGAAATTATGCCATCTCTGAGCAGCTATTTTATAACATCATGTCTCAATTTCATGTGTCGACTTTTAGAATTAAACTACTTATTTAAACTACTTATTTTTTAGCAATATGAATTGCCGCTTGACAATCACAGTGAATTAATACAGATGGTACTTGCTCTTTTTTCAAAGGAATACTAGATAAGAAATTCCTTAACTAATCAGCCTCAAACCCAGCTAATTCTAGAGCTACAAACTCTGATTCCATGGTCGATCTAGCAATAATCGTTTGTCTGGCTGATTTCCAGGCAATTGCCCCACCCCCAAGTGTAAATACATAACCACTTGTGGATTTTGATTCACCAGAATCAGAAATCCAGTTGGTATCACTATAACCTCTAATACAGTGGGAAATCCACTATATAAGATACCATAATGTATAGTACCTCTCAAATATTTCATCAGTCTAGCCAAGGCAGACCAATGCTCATGATTGGGATTATGAGTATATCTACACAGTCTACACACAACATAAGCTATATTAGGTCTAGTAAATTCATCAAATGCATCAAACTCCCAATAATCTGAGCATATTTAGACTGAGCAACTGGGTCACCACGATTCTTTTTCAATTGAGTATTAGCATCATAAGGAGTGCTCACTGGTGTCACTTCAAAACTTTCAAACTTTTTTAAAAGTCTCTCAGCATAATGCTCTTGTGACAACATAATACTATCATCTTTCCTTACGACTTTGATACCCAATATAGTATTTACCTCACCCAGATCTTTCATGTCAAAGTTGGCAGTTAAAAAATATTTATTACTAATTACAACATTTAAGGTAGTACCAAATATTAACATATCATCAACATATAGGCAAATAATCATATAATCATTATTAATTACTTTAGAATAAACACATTTATCCACTTCAATTGGAGAAAAGCCATCTTTGATCAATACTTGATCAAATTTCTCATGCCACTGTTTAGAAAGCCATATAAAGATTTAATTAATTTACAAACTTTATTTTCTTGTCCAGGAACTATACATCCTTATGTTGTACCATGTAAATTTCTTCTTCTAAATCTCCATATAAAAATGCAGTTTTAACATCCATTTGATGTATAAATAATTTATGAATAGAAGCTAATGCAAATAAAACTCGAATTGAAGAAATTCTAGTCACTGGTGCAAATGTATCAAAATAATCAATATTTTGTTTTTGGAAAAATCCTTTTGCCACTAACCGGGCTTTGTATTTTTCAATAAATCCATCAGGATTTAATTTTCTTTTGAAAATCCATTTACAACCAATTGGTTTTTCACCAGGAGGTAAGTCTACCAAAATCCAAGTGTTATTCTTTAAAATAGACTCAATTCCAATTTGAATAGCTTCTTTCCATAATTTAGCATCAGAAGAAGAAATGGCTTCAATATAAGTTGAAGGATTATTATCGACAAGAAAAGTTTGAAAATCATTTCCATAAGAGAATTCTTTCCTAGGCCTTTTACTCCTTCTTAATTCCTCCTCATTAGAGGTATATTCTCTATCTCTTTCAATATGTGCATGAGAAATTTTACTTGAAAGTGGAAAAATATGTTCAAAAAATCCATCATTCTTTGTTTCAAAAATCGTATTGTAGTTAAGCACATCACTTTTCAAAATAAGAAATCTATATGCAACACTATGTTCAGCATATCCAATTAGCATGCAATCAGAAGTTTTAGAACCTATTTTTCTTTTCTTAGGTTTAGGCAAAAGAACTTTGGCAAGGCAACTCCACACTTTCAAATATTTCAAATTAGGTTTATAACCTTTCCATAATTGATAAGGTGTTTTACCAGTTCTTTTATGAGGAACCCTATTTTGTTAGTGACATGCAGACAAGATAGCTTCACCCCACAAATTGTTAGGTGCACAAGAACTAACTAACATAGAGTTCATCATTTCCTTTAGTGTTCTACTTTTCCTTTCTGCTACTTCATTTGACTCAGGTGAATAAGGAGGTGTTGTTTCATGAATAATGAATTATGCCTTCTTGTTCACAAAACTTATTTAGTGATAAGTATTCACCTCCTCTATCAGATCTAACTCTTTTTATTTTCTTATTTGATTGATTTTCTACTTCATTTTTATAAGTTAGAAAAGAATTATATGTCTCATCTTTATTTCTAAGCAAATAAATTCTAGTATATCTAGAATAATCATCTATAAAGATAACATAATATTTTTTACCACCTCTAGTCATGGTTTGTTTTAGATCACCTAAATCAATGTGTATCAAATCAACAATTCAGTTTCTCTAGCAACACTAAAACATGTTTTCTTAGTGATTTTAGTTTCAGCACATATTCACATTTTTCAATATCACTACAGTCAATATCAGATATTAAGCCAACATTTTGCATTTTCTTTATATAGCCAATATTAGTATGACCTAATCTAGCATGCCATAATGAAATTGACTCAACAATATAAGCAGAAGATGATGCATTTCCATTTATTACATTTGAAACATTGAGTGCAAATAACCCTTGATTACAATAGCCCTTTCCCACAAATACATTATTTTTTGTCATTATGATCTTATCAGATTCAAATGACACTTTCACCCCAACTTTTCCTAAAAGTGATACAGAAACCAGATTTGCACAAATAGTAAGAACATGCAGCACATTCATCAAGGCCAAAGTTTTCTCGGAAGTGAGTTTCAGGAGTACTTTGCCTTTACCCAGAACCTTAGCGGTTCGTGAGTCTCCAAGGTAGACTACTTCTTCATCATCTCTTACAGTAGTGTAGGAGGTAAATACTTCTCAATTTGCACATATGTGCCGAGTAGCCCCAGAGTCTACCACCCATTCTTTAACAGTGGATGCAATGTTTACTTGAGAAATAACAGCAGCAATAATATCATCTCCTTCAACTATATTAGCTTTATGAGGATTAGCATTTGTTTGATTATTTTTTTTCTATTCTTACATTGGGGAGCATGATTACCTGGTTTCCCACAAATAAAACAAGTCCCTTTCTTTTTCTTAAAGTTGCAGTTATTGGGCTTATAATTATTGGGTTTAGGTGCGTACCTTTTATTGTTGCTTTGCACCAGATTTGCATTGTGAGACATCTCCTTAGATTGTGCAGATATGAACTTTCTTCTGTTGGTGTCTTCGATTAGGATGTGAGTTACCAACTCATCAACAGTGTACGTCTTCTGTTTGTGCATGAGACCATTCTTGTTACTGTTTCACGAGTCTGGTAGTTTTTCAATTAGCACCCCCACTGTAAATTTCTCGGGTAGCACGATGTCTTTTGCCCTCAGATCTTCAAGTAGTTTCCGGTACTCATTGATTTGAACCTTCAACTCCTTGTCCTCTGTCATCTTCCATTGGTAGTACCTCCCAACTACAACTTTTGTTTTGTAGCATCTTCAGCAGTGTACTTCTTCATCAATCTGTCCCATATTGCTTTTGCTAACTTATAGCTACAGTACACATCGAACAGATCATTAGATATAGTTTGTAAAATTGTGTGTCGACAGACCTTGTTGGAATATGTCTATGATTCTCAGATCTTGACGTCGGCAGTCGGAGCAGGTTCGGGATCGACTAGTGCATTAGCCACTCCGTGCACATCAAGTAGAGAAAAAACCCTTTCTTGCCATATTTTGAAATTGTCATTGACAAATACTTTGATATTGGACACGTCTGGGAATTTGGCATAGGTGAGAGACACCGATGGTGTTGGTGTATGTGCCCTAATGAGGGCTATTTATGTAAATAAACTTTGAGGGTTATTTATGTAAATAAGACATATGTCGTTTGATTGATTATTTATCTGATGAGTTAATTTCATGAATGTAATATTCTTGTGCATATTTAATTTCATGAAAACAATCCGCCAAAAGAAACACTCCATGGACTGATAGATCATGAGTGATTCTTTTCGAGTATATTCGTACAAGGATCCTTAGACTAGAAATCACTGCATGGTCTTAGGTGAATTGTGGTCTTCTTTGACATACGCCTGACGGGACTGTAACAGGCTGCCAAGTACGGGTATAATTGGGTACACTATGAGTCACATTAAGATATGTAGGTCAAGTGATGGGACTACAAATCTCTCTTAAGTGAGAGATGATGTCTGGGCCACTTGATAGTGAACTGAGAAGTGCATGGCCATGCCCGAGAAACGATAATTGTTATCATTTGCTCGAATAGAATCAGTGTCACTGAGAGATCAAGTAAACGTATAGTTTAATAAGGTTGGTCCATGCCTTATGCTAAACGGGATATCGATGTAGATGACCGTACATAGTATGCTTAGAAAGGTTGAATTGAATCATCATTCGACCATCCATTCTAAATTGAGTAGTCATCATGTCTTGCTAGAGGTCACTGATGATTTATGGATTAATCTATGAGATAAATTTATCCATTGTCAATTTGGAATGGACCTACAGGATTGCAAATGAGTGAGTTCGAAGATTCTTGACGATACTAGGTATAATTGTTATACTTAGAAGAATAATATTAAATTAAATAGTTTAATTAAATATTATTAAGAAGTTTTGGGGTATTAATTAATAGTTAATTAATTACTCAGGAAGAATTGAGATAGACTGACAAATCAAGGGACCTAGTTGCAATTGAGGTTCTGGACCCATCAGTCTGATCCATGGGTAAATGGTTTGATCCATGGGTCAAGTAAAACCCAAATCAGTAAAAGTAAAATATTATATTATTATTGTAATATTAAATATTTTATTTTTAACAACCCGGTGGTTGTGGGATTGAAAAAAAAAATTAGATTTCTTTTATAAAGAGAATCTGTAAGAGAAAAAGGGAGACAGATTTTAAAACGAGAAAATAGTTTTCTGAAAAATTTTTCTTCTCTTTTTCTCTCTCGTAAAATTCTCTCTCTTCCAAGACAAAAATTTCTTTACAGGAATTTTATAGTAGCACCGAAGAGCTCCAGTGCCTGATTGTGGAGGACAGTTCCGGGAAGTGCCAGAGAAAGACGAAACGCCATCTTCCCAAAAAGATCCAGGTGCGAGCGCACCCAATAACGCATCGAGGGTAAGACCCCGGTTCTTATAGTTTAGGATAATCCACTGCGTTAATTTAGAATTAAATGCCTAAACTCGATCCTACAGTGGTATCAGAGCTAGGCTCAATTTTACTGTTACTTAAAAATTAATTGATTGAAAGGAATGGTTCGTTTTAAGAAAATTAATTTTATTGATTGGCTGGGTTGGAAATTGTTCCAACGGAATGAAAAAAAAATTTGTTCCTGGGTTGTTTTGAAAGTTACGCCGGGAAATAATTTTTCTTTTCTCTTCTTTGCGTTTCGACGGAAAAAGGTTTTCTTGGGCTGCATTGGTTTTACTTCCTTGCCGGAGTCAGGGTTCCTTGCCAGAATCTGGGGTTTTGGAAACCCTCACCAGATAAACGAGATTTTGGTTCAAATTGGAAATTATTTTCTGGGCTGTTTATGGTTTTTGCTGGATTGAAAAAATGATTTTTACCATTTTGGCTGGATTTTCAAAATGGAACGGGGGACTAAATGTTTGGTTGTTTATGGGTTCTAATGCCTCGCCGAAAAATCGAGGGTCGCCGGATCTTCGTATTTTTGGCCTTAAGAGTTGTGAGTTTTGTTCGTTATTATCCCAGAAATGTTTTCGACACAATGGGGGTTTCAAATCGGGGTTCAAAACTGGGTTCAAAGATCTGGGTTTTACTGGGTTCAAAGATCTGGGTTTTTCTAAAATACTTTGCCGGGAAAATACTTCGCCGAAGTTTTGTTTATTTTCTGGTTTTTCAAATGAAATTTGCTGGGTTCAATAGTTTCTGATTTTTCCCATGCCGGTAGTCGACGAAGGTCGGAAACATTCTGGACGTGTTGGTTGTTGCTTAGTTTTGTTCACCGGTGTGTCTGACTAGAACTAGGTGACGACCGGATTGTCAATCGCTGCGGCTTCACCATCACCGATTGAGTCTTCTTCGTTGGACGAAAAGGCTGCTGTCAGGAAGGTGATGTCCAGAAGTGGCGAATAACGTCGGGAAAAAGGCGGAAACATCGCCGAAAGAGACGACCGGCGTGAGACGTCGAGGAGTCGAGGATGTCGGACGGAAAATTCAAGGAAGGGCTGATGGAGACTGGGGCAAGAAGCCCTAAAGGGTAAAACTACCAAAATGCCCCTTCCGCACTCCCTTAACTACAAACCCTAATTTTAAAATAGTTTTAAAATTACCATATTGCCCCTCTGTCCCTAAAACCCTAAAACGGCCAGCAGCTTTTAAAATTGTTTTAATTGCAAAAGAGACCCAGAAGTTTTATTTTCTTAAAACCCTAAGCCCGGGAATTTGGTAAATTAGACAACTGCCCCAAAAAGTTTCAGAAAATAAATTTTTTGAATTTTATTATTATTTTATTTAATAAGATATTATTTAAATAATCTTATTAGATAAAGTAAGGATTAGATTCAATTTAGAATTTTATCCTATATGTTTAAAATTTAAATTTGAATAATTATCTTAATTTGATTAGGATAATTAAAATTATTTAAATTTAAAATTTGAAACAATTATCTTAATTAGATTAGGATAATTAAAATAATTTAAAATTTAAAATTGAATAATTATCTTAATTAGATTAGGATAATTAATATTATTTAATAAGATTAAGATAATTATAAAAGATAAATAAATAATTAATTAATTGGATTATTTAATTTGTTTAATTTTGAATTATTTATTTATTTATTTATTTTTATGATGTTTTATATTTAAATTGTTTAAATTTTATATGTGAAACATCATAATTATGAAAAGCATGTTCATGCATCATTTTGGCTAAATGAAAAATGAACAAAAGGGATTGATTAAAATTGATCATGACACGATCAATTTTAATTTGGTAATAGTTACACAATCCTTATATTTAATCGGTTTAAATTAAAACGGAGTTGTATGAGCATATGCATTTATGTGTTTTAAAGCATGAATTGGACTTATTAATGTCTTAAAAGTTCGAGCCATTTGAATTTGGGTCTGCGTGCCTATTAAAATGATTATGTAATAGTTAGGCCTAAGAGGAGTTTCCAAGAGGAGTCCATAGTGGAGCCCAGGAACGGAAGCCCAACAATGAAGGCCCGAACATGAAGTTTTATTATTTTAAAAGGCCCTGTAATAGACTAGAGCCCAATTCATTGCTTTTATTCATTTTTATTTATTTGATATGAAAATGAATGTTAAAACAAAAATGCATGTTAAGCCGATCAAACTAAAATCCCAAAAACCCGAGTTGATTTTGCTTTCATACTTGGGGGCCCGCCAGAGCGTTGAACGTCTGTGGACTTGGAGAGCCCAAGGGCCTCAGTTTTTCTTCATGCGGCGAGTTGTCACATAATAGGTGCCCAACTTTATCACTACCATTAATGAGTGGAAAAACTGTTTGGGTATTAGATGCTCAACTTTATCACTACCACTTTTTATGGAAAAACTGTGTGGGTATCAATTGATGTGATACCTTGAGGGATGGTTTGACTTGGGAAAATTAATCCTATCTTAACCCGATAAGTTGACTAGGGATTAATTTTGCAAAAATAGGATGGTGTCAAACATTTGGAATGTTCATCCTATCACCGAAAAGTTGCATGACATGAAATTGGAAAGCGCTAGATTACATGGAATGTGATTTGAACGTTGCCTACCAAAAGAGCCCGATCCCTACGAAACTTACCAAAGCAAGACTGGGGTTAACTCTTTGTGGATTTTTGGCCCACAATCTAGCACCATCACAAAATTATTAGGGATTTCAATTTTGGCTATTGTGGAAAATATTTTAAAACTCATTCTAATATTTTGCATTTATTCCTTGTAGAAATGGCATCATCTAGCACAAATGTTTTCTCAAACTTTACTCTAAGAAGTATATTGGATAAAGATAAATTGGTTGGACCAAACTTCTTAGATTGGGAAAGAAACTTGAGAATAGTTCTCAAGCAATAAAGGAAGCTACATGTCTTAGAGACCACTTTACCTGAACCACCACAAAATGCTTCGGCAACTGTTCAACGAGCCTGGGATAAGCTGCAAAGTGACTCTGATGATGTTACTTGCTTGATGCTCGCGTCTATGACAGGCGAGCTTCAAAAGCAGTTCATGAATTTGGAAGCTTTCTGGATTTACGAGTCACTGACGGAGATGTTCCATGAACAAACCCGTAAAGAAAGGTTCGTTACGATAAAAGCTTTAATTTCGTGCAAAATGGCGAAGGTTCGTCAGTGAGCATGCATTTGATTAAGATGAAAGGGTACATTGATACCCTAGAGCGATTGAATGCACCTCTTCCTAGGGAATTGGCCATTGATATCATCTTGGCATCATTGTCTGATGAATACAATGACTTTGTGGCGAACTACAATATGCACAACATGGATAGGAGCATTCCTGAGCTCCATGGCATGTTGAAGAACACTGAGCAGACCCTTCGGAAGGTAACACCAATGTTGGTTGTAGAGAAAGGTAAAGGGAAGAGGAAGTTTAAAGGCAAGGCGAAAGTTGGGCAGAACAAGAAAGCTCACAGTAAGACTGCTTCCCAACCACAAACTCCTCCAGCTAAGACAAGATCCAAAAAGGATGATACATGTCTCTTCTGCAAACAAAAGGGTCATTGGAAGAGAGACTGCAAAAAGTTTCTCGAAAGCAATCCTTTAGCTTCAAGTATCTTTGTTATAGAAATTAATCTTTCTATGTCCACCTCATGGGTATTAGATACTGTTTGTGGGGCTCACATTTGTACTAATGTGCAGGGACTCAGAAATAAAAGGATGACAAAGAAAGGTGAAGTAGATCTCCGAGTGAGCAACGGGGCAAGAGTTGTTGTTGTTGAAGTTGGAGATTACACCATGTCTTTACCTTCTGGTTTAAATATCGAACTTGAAAATTGTTATTATGTACCTGCTTTGAGCAGATATATTATTTCAGTTTCTGGTTTAGATAAAAAGGTTTTCGATTTATTATTGAGAATAATTTGTTATCTTTATATCGAAATGATATTTTATACGGAGTTGCAAATATGTGTAACGGTCTGTATGTCTTGGATTTGACCCAAGAAAAACCTGTCTATAACATAGAAAAGAAAGCTAAATCAACTAAAAATGATTTAAGTCCAACATACCTTTGGCATTGTCGATTAGGCCATGCAAATGAAGAGTGAGTTCAAAATCTTCACAAGGATGGAGTGCTTGGGTCGTTTGATTTTGAATCATATAATACCTGTGAACCCTGCTTGCAAGGTAAAATGACAAAGAGTCCTTTCAACAAGAAAGGGGAAAGGACAAGTGAGCTATTAGCTCTAATACATACGGATGTATGTGGACCAATGAGCACACAAGCCAGAGGTGGATTTGAATACTTCGTGACTTTTACTGATGACTATAGTAGATATGGTTATGTCTGGTATAAAAGTGAAACTTTTGAAAGGTTCAAAGAGTTTAGAAACGAAGTAGAAAATTAGTTAGATAGAAGGATTAAGGTTATTCACTCTGATCGAGGAGGTGAATACCTAAGTGATGAGTTCGATGGTTATCTAAAACAGTGTGGAATTGTTTCCCAATTGACTCCACCAGGAACACCTCAATGAAATGGTGTATCTGAAAGGAGGAATCGTACCCTATTAGATATGGTTCGATCAATGATGGGCCAAGCGACTCTCCCTATGTCCTTTTGGGGTTATGCTCTCCTTTCTGCTACCTACTTATTAAACCGTATTCCATCTAAGGCAGTAGATAAGACTCCATATGAGATATGGATGGGTCAGAAGCCCTATATGTCCTATCTATGAGTTTGGGGTTGTCAAGCTCATGTAAAACGTTTACAAAGTAATAAGCTTGAACCTAAAACTGACAAATTCCTATTTGTGGGATATCCTAAGGAAACCAAAGGATATCAATTCTACAACCCAACTGAGAACAAAGTGTTCGTTGCTCGAGGAGCTACTTTCTTAGAGAATGAATTTTTGTACAAGAAAGACAGTGGGAGTAGAATAGAACTTGGAGAAGTTCCAGAACCACAAGAGAATGAAGAACGATCTACAGAAACTCAGATGGAAGTTGACATGGAAACTCATGAAGATGAGCAACCTGAGTCAACAACACAAGAACCTAGAAGGTCTAGTAGATCTCGTCATGAACCCGAGAGATAAGGATTTCTCATCACTGATGATCAAGATTTGATCTTGGTGGACTCTGATGAGCTCACGACCTACAGACAGGTTTTTGAAAGTCCAAATTCCGATAAATGGCTACTAGCCATGGAATCTGAAATGCAATCCATGAGGGACAATAAAGTGTGGACTTTAATTGACCCTCCTGTTCAGGCAAAGGTTGTCGATTGCAAGTGGATTTTCAAGTTAAAACCTGGCGGGATCTTCAAGGCACGACTAGTGGCTAAAGGTTTCAGACAGACTCATGGTATAGACTATGATAAAACCTTCTCCCCTGTCATGATGCTCAAGTCTATTCAGACTATGCTCGCCATAGCTGTATATTATGACTATAAGATATGGCAGATGGATGTTAAGACAGCTTTCCTAAATGGAAACCTACTCGAGGATGTTTACATGAAACAACCCGAGGGATACATCGATTAAGAGCATCCAAATCGTGTATGCAAGCTTCAGAGGTCCATCTATGGACTAAAGCAAGCATCTCGAAGTTGGAATCTTCGTTTTGATGAAAAAGTAAAAGGTTACGGATTCATCAAGAATAAAGATTAGCCTTGTGTCTACAAGAAGGTTAGTGGGAGCAAGATAGTTTTCCTTGTCCTATATGTTGACGACATCCTACTCATAGGAGATGACATTCCCATGATGAAAGGCATCAAACAATAGTTGGGGACTGTATTTTCTATGAAAGACTTAGGAGAAGCCGAAATGATACTAGGTATCAAGATCTATAGAGATAGGTCTAAAAGGCTTCTGGGACTAAGTCAAGAAGGGTACATATACAAGATATTGAAAATATTCAATATGTCTAACTCAAAAAATGGTAAGGTACCATTCAGACATGGCCTTCTCTTGAAGAAGAACCATGGTCCTTCAACAAGAGAGAAGAGGGATACAATGAGTAAAGTCCCATATGCTTCGGCAATAGGATATATCATGTATGCCATGTTATGTACTCGTCCGGATGTTGCACATGCACTTAGCATGACTAGCAGATACCAACAAGATCCAGGAATTGATCATTGGACTGCAGTCAAAGCAATCATAAAGTACTTACGAAGAACTAAAGGATTAATGCTAGTGTATGGAGGACAAGAACAGCTCATTGTACAAGGTTACGCTGATGCTGCTTTCCAAACAGATCAAGATGACATGAAATCACAATCAGGCTACGTGTTTAGTCTGAATGGCGGTGCGATAAGTTGGAAAAGCTCGAAGCAAAATACCACATCCAACTCTACAACAGAATCTGAGTACATTGCTGCATTAGATGCTGCAAAGGAAGCTGTTTGGTTGAGGAAGTTCGTGTTAGACATCGGAGTGATACCGAGTATCCAAGATCTGATAGAACTTTTTTGTGACAGTAACGGGGCCATTGCACAAGCTAAGGAGCCTCGATCACACCAAAAGACCAAACATATACTCAGAAGATATCACCTCATTCGAGAGATCGTCGATCAATGAGATGTTAATGAAGGAAAACTGAACAAGTCCGGGCTAAATCGAAAACCTCACTTTCGTGCAATGCATTCCAGAATCGGAAGCTTTCGACCAAGCTCAGGCTCAAATTAGTTTACCCATGAACGGATCTAGGCTTATACTTATTTAATTTATTAATCGGGACACAAAAAATTAAATCTTTAATAAAAGCGGAATTTAAAGATTCTATCTTTTGTAGCGAAGTCCCTTGCTTAAAGAAAAAATCCAATCTTTGTTGTGATTCCAATAGAAATCCAATTGATATCTCCGTAGAAACTTCGAATATTGCGTGGGCAATAATCTATCAAAGTCTACTTGCTTAGCCCACAAGGAAATCTCTCAAATCGGATTCAAAACACTCTCAAAAAACTGATCAAAAACCCATAAACTGCTCAGCCTCTTGCTTGGAAAAACTGCTGCTGCCACGGTTTATAAAACCCACAAAAAGCCCTAGTACCCAGCCCTTTGTCCCACCGTGATCTAGACAAGGAGAAGCAGCGGATCACCGATCGATTAGAAAGAGATTAATGCTGCCCCTTCTCGAATCAAACGCGCGGGACTGAAGCTGAAGACTAGCGGCAGAAAACCGCGTGGGCTGTCCTAGCTTGTAAGCTACTGCCCGGAAATTATTTCAGCGAAAATCGCTGCTGTCCAGGGAAGAAAACAGCAAGAATCCGGCGAGCTTAGATAAATAATCAACCAAAGGTTTGATCTTTGAGAGGAATCCAATTCAAGCAAGTGAGAAATCTGGTTTGTTTTTGAGAAAGAATTCTTGAAGAAAAATTCTCTCTCTCAAACCTTCTCACTCAAGAAAGCAAAAAAAATTGTCTTGCAAGACTTCCTTAGGTTTTCTTGGGCATCAAGTCTTCTATTTATAGGAGCTCAATTGGAGACCTAATGGGCTCTCGAGTTAGGCCTTTTAATTTGACTTTCGTTGACCGCTAAGTCTTCCCGACTAATCAACTCCAATCGACCCATTTAAATTAATTTATTTAACCCACTTTGTTAATTTAATTTAATCGAACCCTTAGAATTAATTAATTCAAAATAGAATTAATTTCTAAATTCACTTTGTCGATTAAATATTAATTAAACCTTTTGGATTAATTAATTTACCTTGTCGATTAGTCAAATGCATAATCGGTCGTGCCACTATCGGACCAATTATGGAACTACCGCTCGAAAATGACTTTATATCGCGCCATTATATTTTATTCTATCTCCCCACATTAAAGATCTAGCGCTCGTCGATTTATCAATTTATTGACAAATTAATTCACCGACTTCTTGGTTTCCGAGATTAGTACCACTCGTCTTTTTATTATACCGAAACATAAAGTTCACCGGCCGGGTTTAGTATAATAACCTTACGAGCTCATCTCGGGAGCACCATCAACCCGGCGAACCGGTACGTGGATTCCTCCGACTAGCAACGGAACGTAAGAAGCTAAACACCGCATACCCAACCTACCGAGGTATTGGCCTCAATTAACCGCACTCTTTGGCAAATTAAAGCAGACGATATCCAACCCTCACGCCCATCCCAATCTTGGGATTGAGAGACGGAGTACTAGGACCAAATTGACTACGCCGATCAGTATAAGTCAATTCTATCCAAACTGGTCGTGCTCAATATGCCCCGGGCATATCCGTGTGATTTAAACTAGTTTAGATAAACTAATTTCCAAACCACACAATAACCTATACCGATAGTATGTTCAGACTATCTCAGTTACGAGCATACTTTTTATATATCAATACTTTAACCAATAACGGTATCTACTATATCTGTCAACACCCCGTTATCTAGTTCTATGATATAAAGGAACAGATTTATACGGAAACAAAATGATATGTCATCTGTGGATATTAGTTTTTGATACAAGCCATAGCTTTTCTGTATTCAAAACTAACAGTTAAAGTATGCAAAATTGGGTTAGACGACAATGTACCAGATCCTCTCACAAAAGCTCTACCGCAGTCAAAGTTTGATAGACGTGTAATAGAGCTTGGTCTTAAACAGTTTAGGACATAGCCCTTCAACGGGCAAGTGGGAGATTATTGGTGTATGTGCCCTAATGAGGGCTATTTATGTAAATAAACTTTGAGGGTTATTTATGTAAATAAGACATATGTCGTTTGATTGATTATTTATCTGATGAGTTAATTTCATGAATGTAATATTCTTGTGCATATTTAATTTCATGAAAACAATCCGCCAAAAGAAACACTCTATGGACTGATAGATCATGAGTGATTCTTTTCGAGTATATTCATACAATGATCCTTAGACTAGAAATCACTGCATGGTCTTAGGTGAATTGTGGTGTTCTTTGACATACGCCTGACGGGACTGTAACAGGTTGCCAAGTACGGGTATGATTGGGTACACTATGAGTCACATTAAGATATGTAGGTGAAGTGATGGGACTACAAATCTCTCTTAGGTGAGAGATGATATCTGAGCCGCTTGATAGTGAACTGAGAAGTGCATGGCCATGCCCGAGAAACGATAATTGTTATCATTTGCTCGAATAGAATCAGTGTCACTGAGAGATCAAGTAAATGTTTAGCTTAATAAGGATGATGGTTTCATGCCTTATGCTAAATGGGATATCGATGTAAAGGACCGTACATAGTATGCTTAGAAAGGTTGTGTTGAATCATCATTCGACCATCCATTCTAAATTGAGTAGTCATCATGTCTTGCTAGAGGCCACTGATGATTTATGGATTAATCTATGAGATAAATTTATCCATTGTCAATTTGGAATGGACCTATAGGATTGCACGTAAGTGAGTTCGAAGATTCTTGACGATACTAGGTATAATTGTTATACTTAGAAGAATAATATTAAATTAAATAGTTTAATTAAATATTATTAAGAAGTTTTGGAGTATTAATTAATAGTTAATTAATTACTCAGGAAGAATTGAGATAGACTGACAAATCAAGGAACCTAGTTACAATTGAGGTTCTAGACCCATCAGTCTTATCCATGGGTAAATGATTTGATCCATGGGTCAAGTAAAACCCAAATCAGTAAAAGTAAAATATTATATTATTATTGTAATATTAAATATTTTATTTTTAACAACCCGGTGGTTGTGGGATTAGGAAAAAAATCAGATTTCTTTTATAAAGAGATTCTGTGAGAGAAAAGGGGAGACAGATTTTAAAATGAGAAAATAGTTTTCTGGAAAATTTTTCTTCTCTTTTTCTCTCTCGTAAAATTCTCTCTCTTCCAAGACAAAAATTTCTTTACAGGAATTTTATACTTGCACCGAAGAGCTCCAGTGTCTGATTGTGGAGGACACTTCCGGGAAATGCTAGAGAAGACGAAACGCCATCTTCCCAAAAGGATCCAGGTGCGAGCGCAACCGATTAAGCGTCGAGGGTAAGACCCCGATTCTTATAGTTTAGGATAATCCGCTGTGTTAATTTAGAATTAAATGCCTAGACTCGATCCTACAGATAGAACATGTATGGTGCCAGAGGACCTTGTGGTAGTTGAAGTTGACTCCACAATATTGTCAGCATTATTGGTAGCCATATAGATTCTTTAGATTGTTATCAAAGTTGGACCAAAAATGCTAATTTAAACAAAATCTTGAGTCGTGCAAATTTGCACTGTCCTAAAGATTCTATTTCGATAATGTGAAATAGGTCTCGCAGGATTAAACAAGTCTTCCTCTAAATTTTTAGAGGGAGCAGGAACATCAATTTAAAAGCTAGCACTAAAATAAAAGATGTAAAAATAAATAAATAAAAGTGAAAAAGATAATTTATTACAAAGACTATTTTTGTTTAAGACAAAGAAAAATAAAAGAGTAAATAACTCTGTAAAAAGTTTCAAAATAAAAAACTCTTTTAGCTTTGATTTCGTGAAAAAACAGAGAGAAAGAGGAGCAGAGTTGTAGAATACTTCTGCTGGTGTGTCTTTCAAATGAGAAATAACTCTCTATTTATAGGCAAATGACAATCCCAATCAACGTTCAATTTTATCCGTTCAAAAATCTTGGGATCTGATTTTTTGTGGAAAGAAACTTTCAACCCTTATCTCAGAAAGTTTCAACTCTATCAGAAAGACCTATTCAATTCTTATCAAACTGACAGAAACGTTCATGAGACTTAGTCCAAGATTTCAAGTAAGTGATTATTACTTTTAATCTTTATTTTTGAAATACCAACAAAGACAATGTCTTTGGTTACACTCTGCCAAACAATACATGAATGATTCAAACAAACAAAAACGAATTTACCATACTTAAGGAAGTAAAAGAGAGAAAAGAATTGAATTAAGCAAGAGCAACTTAAGTTAAAAGCTTCCAAAATCGATCATGAATTACTTGATAGAGCTGGAATTCTGCCTAAATTCCTTACCTGTATCAGTTCCCCCTTCTTTGCAATCCACCCGAGATTTACAATATCTTTATTCACACATCCCAATCCACTTCAAGTTTGAATAAAAGATAGTAACAAAATCCTCTAGCCCAGCACCCGAGATTTGCAATGCAGCTCTATTTCCCAATTATATTCCAAGCCGTGAATTTGATCAGACCAAAGCCTCCTAGAAGCAAAATTTTTCGACAATCAACGAGTATTATAAAGGATTTCAGCTCTACAAAATGAAGGGAGGAAAAGGCAAAGTCGACTCAAGGTTTTTGGATGCAGAAGAGAATTGAAAAGTCCAAATTGTTATAACTCGGTTTTGACCCAATAATTGACCTGTGGATTTTCAATTAAGCTATAAGTAAAAAAATTTAATACTAATAAAATATATTTTTAAAAAAAGTGTTTAGTGGCATTTTTAATGTTCTCTCGTCTCTCCCAAACTCAACTCCCAAACAAATATTTCTTCTCCCATATTCCCATTATGGGAGGATCAGAAAAATAAATTTGTTCTTCATTTTTGTTTTCTTGTTTCAGTTTCGTCATCCAATAAAAAGGGTTCACAATCTTTATTTTCTTCTGTCCTTCAATAGATGATCTATAGAAGGGTATAGTGTTTTTTCCTTCAATAGATTCAGATCTACTGGTAGTGTCTGGTCGCGGCTTCATTGATGGTGTTCGTTATTATGACAACAATTTGTTGGTGAAGTTCATTAGATTGATAGCGGCGTCGTTGATGATGTTCGCTTATTTGGTCCAAAAGAATTCAGTCATCATAGATCTATTTATTAGATTTATATGTTGGAGTTTTCATCTGATAATTAGTAATGTATCATTGTTCAAATTAAAATTTAGGTAAGAGGTATATCCACCACTTGATAGGGTAGATCTATATAAGTTTATACATGGTAAACACAACAATACTTGTAATTTATGTTTCTTTGGCTGTATCTTCATGTTATCAATCATTGCTAGACGTTTCCAATAGATTAATATATGTCTTTTATTTTTTTTGTAAAAAAGTGACATTTTTAATAAATGCCTTTAAAAAAAATACTTATATAATTTAAAGACATAAATAATTGTCATATAAAAATTTTATTATGACATTTACATTGAAATGTCACTAAAAGAGTGTTATAAAAAAAAATTATTACTCAAATGTCTTAATAATAATTTTCTTGTGATAGTTTTATTAAAATGTCATTATCAAAAGTTTAAATTGTAGTAGTGAAAGATCAAGAGCTAGAAAATGAAATATGCTCATTAACGCTCAAAACTAACTCACATGAAAAATAAAGACACATGTGATGAATCTAGAATTCTCATATAGTTCAGCCTCCAGATTATTTTTAAATTTTATCAAACAGAATAATTTAATAAATTCAATTTTCAGGATTCAAATTATAGATTTTACATCTCAAATTAAATTTTATCAAGCGAACCTTATTAATTAATAATATAATTTATAAATAAAAAATTACAATAAATATATATAAGAAAGTACAAAAATTTTTTTTAGTATTTATTGATTTAATTATTTAAACTTAATAATAAAATAATTTCAATCAAATTATTATATATAATAATGCTTAAAAAATTATTATATATAATAAGAACATGACTTTTTTCCTGATAATTTAAACAAATATGATAAAATTTTGTAATTCAGCATATTCAAATTTTTAGGAACTGGTAATTGAGTCCGTTTACGGTGGTACTATAGGAGTAGGATGAATTTTACTCCTACTTACTGTAGCGCGCGCTACAGTGACGTGCTATAGTTTCGCGCTACAGTAACGCGCAACAGTTTTTTTTTTTTTTTTTGACGCACAAACTTTTTTAAAAAAATACCTTTTTTTAAAAAAATTCTTTTTTTTAAAAAAAAAATACTTTTTATAATAAGGGAAATCAGATCAGGATTATATAGACATCAGATGAGAGAATACAAGAGATCAGATCAACAGACTATAGATATCAGATCAAGAATATAAAAGAAATCATACAGTAGAACTAAAATATAATTAACAAAAGAGATCAGATCAGGATTATATAGACATCAGATCAGCGAATACTTGACATCAGATCAACAGACTATAGATATCAGATCAAAAATATAAAAGAAATCATACAGTAGAACTAAAACATACTTAAAAAGGGAGATCAGATCAACAGACTATAGACATCAGATCAGCGTATACTTGACATCAGATCAACAGACTATAGACATCAGATCAAGATTTTAAAAGAAATCACACAGTAGAACTAAAACATACTTAACAAAGGAGATCAGATCAGGATTATATAGACATCAGATCAACTCATACTTGACCTCAGATCAACAGACTATAGACATCAGATCAAGATTTTAAAAGAAATCACACAGCAGAACTAAAACATACTTAACAAATGAGATCAGATCAGGATTATATAGACATCAGATCAACTCATACCTGACATCAGATCAACAGACTATAGACATCAGATCAAGATTTTAAAAGAAATCATACAGTAGAACTAAAGCATACTTAAAAAGGGAGATCAGATCAACAGACTATAGACATCAGATCAGCGTATACTTGACATCAGGTCAACAGACTATAGACATCAGATCAAGTTTTAAAAGAAATCACACAGCAGAACTAAAACATACTTAATAAAGGAGATCAGATCAGGATTATATAGACATCAGATCAACTCATACTTGACATCAGATCAACAGACTATAGACATCAGATCAAGATTTTAAAAGAAATCACACAGCAGAACTAAAACATACTTAACAAATGAGATCAGATCAGGATTATATAGACATCAGATCAACTCATACCTGACATCAGATCAACAGACTATAGACATCAGATCAAGATTTTAAAAGAAATCATACAGTAGAACTAAAACATACTTAAAAAGGGAGATCAGATCAACAGACTATAAACATCAGATCAGCGTATACTTGACATCAGATCAACAGACTATAGACATCAGATCAATATTTTAAAAGAAATCACACAGCAGAACTAAAACATACTTAACACAGCAGAACTAAAACATACTTAACAAAGGAGATCAGATCAGGATTATATAGACATCAGATCAACTCATACTTAACATCAGATCAACAGACTATAGATATCAGATCAAAAATATAAAAGAAATCATACAGTAGAACTAAAATATACTTAACAAGGTAGATCAAATCATGATTATATAGACATCAGATCAACTCATACTTAACATCAGATCAACAGACTATAGATATCAGATCAAAAATATAAAAGAAATCATACAGTAGAACTAAAATATACTTAACAAGGTAGATCAAATCATGATTATATAGACATCAGATCACAAAATAGCAGACATCAGATCAACAGAATTTAGATATCAGATCAAAAATATAAAAGAAATCATATCATACAACAAAAACGTCCATAATATGTATCATAATAGCCAAAAATAACAAAAGAAATGAAGGTACTGTAGCGCGTTTACTGTAGCGCGCGGAACTGTAGCGCGTTACTGTAGCGCGCGCGCGGAACTGTAGCGCGCTACTGTAGCGGGGTAGGAGTAAAATTCATGGTGGTCCTATAGGACCACCATATAAATTACCCTGGTGATTCCTGAAAATATTTATTTTTCTCAAAATAAAAATTCTAAAACTTGTCGTACTTTTCTGCCCAAACCAAACAGAACATAAATAAAAAATAAAAAACAAAAAATAAAATGGAAATACTGTTCCATTTAAAATTCGGAAATGGATGTCAAGTACAGAAAGAAAACAATAAAATTTATATATATTCGGATATACAATAGAGAAACAAACGAGTTCTCAAAAAAAAAAAAATAGAGAAAGAAACGATTTCATATGCAAGTTATCAAAATTATTATCGATTGTTTGACGATTCCGAGCATATTAGGATATATTTGCAAGTTTTTAAAGTGGGATTATGGATTTGATCAAAGGGCATGCCTGTTTGTTTCTTGGGTTCAACGAATTCTCGCCGGAGACGTATGGAAGCGCATCCAACCACGAGAATCCCTCCTCCTCCTCTGCAACAGAATCCGATTATCAACTTGATGGCCGGAGACGAACTTCTGATCGCAAAGATGCGCAAATTTCGGGGACCTCCTTCTCCTCTGCTACGGAATCTGATGAGCAGAGGAGTAGTCATGGTGGGAAAATTTCTGAGCTCAAGTGTGAGAATGGTAGCAATAGTGAAGATTCTTTTCTACCTGCATCGGAATTTCAGAAGCTGTGGGGGAAAAAGAAAATATGGGAAATAAAAAGTTATAAGATGAGGAAATCAGCATGTGAAAATTTTCTGAGGACAGTAAGAGTAAGGGAGAGTGTTAAGAATGATGGGACTTACAGAGATTTTCTTGATTTGTTGGGTGAGTACGAGCATCATGAGGACATTGATAGATTGGACAAACAAGTCGTAAAACTATTCAGGGATGAGCCTGAGTTTCATATTGAGTTTACAGCTTTCCTAGTTGATGCAGTGGAAGCCAGGAATGAAAAATTAGGTGGTGGTATTGAAGTGTCTGATGAAAAATTGTGTAGTTGCGGACAAGATTTTGCAAGTGAGAAAGAAGAACAGTGGGTGGATAAATTTGTGAGCAAGTGTCCGGTTATAATGATGAATGGATTGGATGAAAAAAAAACAAATGATGAACCTGCTTTGAAAAAATATAAGACCTCAAATTTGCTTTCTTTTTCAGGGGAGTAGAAACGTCAGAATTTTTCCTAATAAGGTTATTTAGCCGACCTCCAGTTGATGTCCGCCTTTCAGGTCGCTGCAATTTCGATCCCGAAAAATTTAAAGTATGTGTCTGCCTTGCAAACCAACACTTTATCTGCACTGCAAAGGGTTGAGCCTTTCTGTTCTGACTTGTGGAATCTCTGTTCTCATCACCACATTAGAAATAGCAATGTTGAATGTTCTTGAATAGGTCAAGAATTTAGATGGTGAACCCAATGTCTAGTGATCTTTTATATATATTTATTTATTTCCTGCTTAATACATTGATTTGCTTGCTTGCTTGGAAGAAAAATATAGTTGTAGTAAGGAATCATAATTATTGGAAAACTTAATAGACATTAAACATTTCAACAAAGTGCAATTTCTGCCTAAATTAGCTTCCAGTTTATGTAGAAGCAGCAGCATAGGTTGCAACAAGAGAAGCATAAACACCACCCTTGACATTCATCAAACTTTGATGGCTTCCTTTCTCTTCAATCACTCCATTTTTCACTACACCAATCAAGTCCGCACTCTTAATAGTCGATAGCCTGTGCGACACCACAACCGTGGTTTTTCCGACCATAGCTTGATCCAGTGCATCTTGCACTACTCTCTCAGATTCAGCATCAAGAGCACTAGTGGCCTCATCAAGTAGTAAGATCTTTGGACACCTCACTATTGCTCGAGCAATCGCCACTCTTTGCTTCTGTCCACCCGATAATTGTATTCCTTTTTCCCCAACTACTGTATCATATCCCTGGATCAGAGGGAATGTAAACAATGTCAAGAATGAATAACATAAGTTTCTCAAGGAAAAAAAATGAACATGGCACCTGTTGTAATCCACTGATGAAACTATGGGCATTTGCAATCTCTGCTGCCTCTATGATTTCGGCTTCTGTTGCATTTCCTTCTTTCCCATATGCAATATTGGTTCTGATTGTACCATTGAACAAAACTGGCTCCTGACTTACCAATCCCATCTGATTCCTTAACCATTTTAATTTCAATCTTCTGAGGTCTACACCATCTAGTCTGATTTCGCCTGAATCAGGATCATAAAACCTTTGTAGCAACCGTATCACTGTGGATTTTCCACTCCCGCTTTCTCCAACCAGAGCAGCAGTCTAAAAAGTACCCTCAAGTTAGTTCTTCTCTGTCAAGAAAGTTTCAACCAATGGCAAAAACAAAGAAGGCTGCCATATTACCTTGCCAGAGTCAATTCTTAAACAAAGATCCTTAAAAATCTCAATCTCAGGTCTACTAGGATATCTGAAACTGATAGTCTCAAGTACAAGATCTCCCTTCACATTATCCAATGTAATTCCTGTGTTTTCACTCGAGTCGATTCTCGATTTTTGGTCAAGAATTCCAAAGATTGAAGTAGCACCACTTCTTGCTTTGCTAGAGTCTGGACTAAGAGCACTTGACTGAGATATAGCTACGCCAGCCAAACTCAAACCGTAAAAGACCTGCCAAATTTAGTTCACAAGATGAAAAAGGAAAGAATGTAACAGCAGCAAAGATCACTGATCAACTACTTATTTTACCTGGAAAACTTGAGCAAATGTTATCTTGCCAGCCTTAATGAGTCGAGCTCCAGCGTAGAAAATAGTTGCATATGACGCATTCAGAAAGAACATGGACAAACCATAGCCTATTCCACTATACAGTCCTAGTTTTATTCCAGCTTTTACGGGGACTTCACACTTGTTCTCATACAGTTGTACTACATTATCTTCTGCAGAAAAAGATGCAACTGTTCTAATAGTTTCTACTGCATCACTAGCAACTTGAGTGGCATCCTCATACGATTTCTGCAAAAACAATGAATGAGTGTTAATCTGAATAGCAAAATTCTGAATAAAATTTGAGAGATGCTTAACAGACCTTGGCATCAGCACTAAATCCGCTGACCGACTTCATCTGCATATATCCATTGAGGGCTATCAGAGGTAGCAAGGACAATACGATCAGAGAGAGTTCCCAGCTTGCTCCAAATCCAATGATCAAACCAGCCAAAGCTGTGGCACTATTTTGAATAAAGAAGGAAAGGGTTTCTCCAACCAGACTTCTCACAGATGTTGCATCAACAGAAAGTCGGGAACTAATTCTACCACTTGAATTTTCCTGCCTGTCAAACCAACTTATCTCCATGTGCACTATTTTCTCAAAGCACATTAACCGAATACGTTTGATTAGCTTACATCCTGCCATAGCAAAGAAGTAGGTTTTCAGTGGTGTTGCAACTAAAGAGGTCATCCCTAGAATCACAAACAGCAATGCCCAGAATTTTGATTTCTTCCCAAGTTCATGAGCTGGCTCGTAGAAAGATTTGATGGCTCTGGAAAGGATTAACCCAAAAGTTGGCAGCAATACTCCTGTTACAGCCGCTGCTAACGAGCCAAGTACCAGTTCTGGAATTTCTTGTTTGTTCAGATAAGCCAAACGGAGTAGTGAAACTTGTTTATTATGCATCTCTAATGGCGTGGAAGCTGATTCTTGAGTTTCCATCATGGTAACGACAGCAGGCACGCCAATTGCAACTGAGACGGAGTGGCGGCGGCTACTGCTTCCAAGCCCAGATGAACAGCGGCTTATGGATCTTGACAAGGAAATTCTCTTGCTTGAATGTCTTCCAGAATCTGCATGAATCTCTGATCCACCCTGATTATCCACTAATAGTTCATCTGATTTTTGGGCAAGTTGTTGGAACCTGATAAGCTGAGAGTATGCTCCTTGAGGATCTTGTAGCAGCTCAACATGTGAACCTGGTAGTTGAATCATGGAGTGTGATTCTACTGTTGAGTTGAGTGATTACAAATAATTGCCAAAAGTCAGTAGGGAATGACAGCAAAGTATACCTTTTTCCACAATTTTGCCTAGGTGGATAACAGCAATTTCACCTGCATTGGCGGATCTAGAAATTTTGGAATGAGGGTACTAATTTGAAAAAAAAAATTACCAAATGAATGCTGGAAATAGAGGAATGAATGATGAAGAAGAATGAATAATTTGGAGAGAAGAAGGTGAACAAGGAGAATTCTAAAAGGAAATGGCGGAACAACATGGAGCAAAAGGGTGCAACACATTGCTCCGTGCTGGTTCAGCCACTGTTCACCTGCATTCTTGACTGAGCTCAAGCGATGTGCTACAACAAGAGTAGTTCGGTTAACCATGACCCTGTCCAAAGCCTCTTGAACAATCCTCTCGGATTCTGCATCCAGAGAACTTGTAGCTTCATCAAGAAGTAGAATTCTGGGGTCTTTCAGTATTGCTCTCGCTATGGCGATTCTCTGCTTTTGCCCTCCTGACAACTGACTTCCATGTGAACCAACCATCGTATCAAATCCCTGCACAAACTGAAATTCTCAAAATACAAGTTGTTGTACTGAAATTCTCAAAAAACATGACACCATGAAATTGTAGAAGAACCTGAGGTAGTTTGTCTATGAACTTAGCAGCATTCGCAAGTTTCGCAGCAGTTTTGATTTCTTCAAGGCTTGCATTGTCCTTCCCATAGGCTATATTATCCTTAATGCTTGAAGTGAACAACATTGGCTCCTGGCTGACAAGACCAATTTTGCTTCTTATCCACCTAAGTTGAAACTCTCTGATATTGATTCCATCTATCAAGACTTGTCCTGCCTGTGGATCATAAAACCTCTCAATCAGGCTAATAACTGTTGATTTTCCACTTCCACTTCGGCCAACCAAAGCCATATTTGTTCCACTTGGTATTATAAGCGAAAATCCGTCGAATATCTTGTCTTTCGGCCTTGCCGGATAACTGAAATGGACATCTTTTAGTTCAATAATGCCATCAATACTCTCCAATTTCAGTCCACTAGTGTTGTAAGGATTTATATCTGGCTTTCTGTTCATTATCTGAAACATTTTAAAAGCTGAAGCTTGTCCTGATGCAAATGCGCGCAAGCATGGCGACGCTTGCCCAATGGAGCTGGAATAAGAAATTCAAAATGACCACAAATCAGCATAATATATTCAAGAAAGCAAACAGACTAAAGTTTCACAGAGAGAAAAAGCTTGATAATACTCACAAGGATCCTGTCAAAACAGCCAATGTAACATTCAGGACATCGCCTCCTGAATAACGTTTCTCCGAAATCATTTTTGAACCAAACCATATGCCTAAAGCATAGCTGCAGAAGAAAACAAACATGAAAGCACCCGAACCCATCCCTGCCGCCAATCCCTCTTGTACGCCTGATTTATAAGCTTTATTCAAGGATTTTTCATACTCAGCAGTAGCTTGCTTCTCCCCATTGAATGATGCAACCTATAGATTGAATCACCCCAAAATCCCCAAAATATCAATAAATATAGTGTTCGAAAGACTCCCTTTGGGCACATCTGATAAAATTAGAATGATACAGAAAAGATTAGCATGGCCCTGCACAAGGATGACACGCATAAATCGAGAAAAGTTAGTGTTGGAAAGAAAAATGAGAAATTTCAGTTCAAGAGCAATCTTACTGTTGTAATACAGCTAAGAGTCTGTTCAACAACAGTTGCTGCTACTGAATAAGCTGTCTGTGCACGGGATGCTAGCTTTGCCATCAAGATAGTCGTTGCAGAAGAAGCAAGAATAAGAGGAGGAATTGAAGATATCAAGACCAAGGTGAGCAGCCACCCCTTGACTAAAGCTATTACAAATCCTCCAACAAAAGAAGATGACAACCGGATGAATTTTCCAACCTGTTTTTCACATCAAACAAAGAAGTTATCACCGTTTTTGGCTTCAAGGATGCTGCATTTGTTGTTAATAGACATACCTTTTCACCCATGGCATCTTGAATTAAAATAGTATCAGTTGATATCCGCTCAATTATTTCCCCAGTACTAGTTTCCTTGTCAAAGAATGCAATATCTTGCATTAGTAAAGATCGAAGGTATAAACTTCTAATCCTTGCAGCCTGCCTCTCCCCTGTTATCATCCAACAAGTCACCTCTGCAAAAGATACGAGGTTTTGCTCAGTAGATATTATACAGTTGAAGATTTACCACATCCTACATCGAAAACTCACAACGTCAGTGTTTAATATAAATAGTCCAAGAGCATCTCTACCTATTGCCAATTGATTTTGGGTTGGATGCTCGTTCGGATCAATAAAATTTGACAAATATTCTCTGTCACTCTACAAACTTCACTTACCCAAAAGAGATGCTGTACCAGAGCCTAGAGCCAAGAATAAAAACTTCAGAGAGACCTGAAAAATGGTGAAAGATGTTCATGACTCTCCAGAGCATATCGCAACTGACTCTAAGACTCAGAATTCCTTTGTTACCTTGGAAACTTGATGTACAATTTGTTCTGTATTTAGTGTCTGACCAAAGGAGTTTATTATCTCCCCAAGTAGAACTGCCAAAAGGGGCGAACAAATCCCGGTTCCAACTGCAGCGATGGTACCGAAAACCATCAAACCATAATCAAGAGTATCAGCAAAGGAAAATAGCTTGTAATATGGAACTTTGTCAGCCATTTCCTTATCCTTTGTAGCATTATCATTATTATCAGGTACTTGTAGATCATGCATGGCGTCTTCTTCTTCATCTTCACAACAAATCTCCTCAGCCATTACTTTTTTAGTTCCATGCTGATTCTCCATTTTCTTTTCCTTTGATACCTTCAAACCAGAATCTTCTCTTCTCTGCTGAATGGGTGGTGATGGTGCTGATGAGCTGAAAAACAAGAATTTGTTTGTTTAATACATTTTCAACTCCTCTGATGCATTGAATTTCATAATGGGAGACCACTTTTGTCTTGTTTAGTGGTAACAAACGATGCAGACAAACAAATCCTTGTCCCAAAAATCCAACCATAATGTTCTATTACTGAATGCAACATTCGCAATACAAAATTAGAAAATGAGCAAATCAAAGATAATAAGTCGAGGATGACAAGCTTGCTCGATTTTTTTAATCAACTTTGAATAGGAGACTGAAACAGCACCAGCGTCAAATTATATCATATTCCACGCGTCAGCATCGCAAATTATACTTCTCGTAAGCATACCCATTAATATTTTTCATATCAGGTATTTTTCAATTATATTTGTTATATATTAACGTACTCCTTTGTTATAATTAACATAATATTTTTTATTATATCTATTAAAAATATATTATATCTACGGGCAAGGGCTTTATTTGGAAAGAATATCACATTCTTTATTAAGGTTGGTCCTTTCTGCAAGACAAACTCCTTTGTGGAACATATAGGAAAGGAAACATGGCTGTGATTTCTTGGCTCGTTTGGGATGTGTTGGCACATCTGTTTCTTATTAGGATTTGACTATTGTTCATGTCACACTGCGAAATTTAATATCGTTAGATGCTAGTTTCACGCTAGAATTACGAATTAGATATGTTTAAATTAGCGGTTTTATTTTGAGAGTATTGATGAATCTATAATTAAGGTGTCCTTCGTAGAGTATTGGTGACTGTTTAAAAAGTTCGGAATGGATGTAGTTGGATTCTTTATAAGAGGGTTGAGGTAAGTCTTAGTACTGCTTTTTATATCTTTTTTGTTCATTTTATTTTTTAATAATAGGTATCCAATCTTGTTGATCCCTCCTACTTCCTAGAGTTTGTGGGATTGTTCTAGATAAAAACAAAACATTAAGAGTATTAAGAATTGAAATTTCTCAGTATACGAGGATTTAAGCATTTTAGATAAGGTATATAGAAGCTTTTGAATGCAATAGGAAAGTCAAATATAAAACTTACTTTTTTTTTTTTTTTTTTAATGGGCTACATCCCTTTCTCAAGATAAAACTTACCTAGCTATAAATTTTGAAACAAAGAACAATGGATTAATATTTTATAAGGTGTTCCTAGTTTTTTTTTTAAATATATTCTACGGAATTATTAATTTCTAATTTTGTTACACAATATAGATATTAGGGTTTTACTAAAAATAATTCATTTTATTAATTTATAAAAATGATTAATGCTTCCTTAGGTTATAAAAATATTTCTTTTTGTAGATATAAACCTCAGAAAATGATCATATGTAATTTTTAAAATTAAAATTTTACATTTGAATTATAAATTATAGGCTTAAATCCATTTTTGGTCTCTCATAACATGGGTTATTCTAGTTTTGGTCTCCATATGTTTTAGTCACCAATTTTAGTTTCACTTAAATTTTTTTTACCAATTATTATCTTTTTTAACGGAAAAGTTTAGAAAATAACGAATTAACACATTTGAACGCTAGTCAAACCTAATTTTTTTCTTCAAAATGATTTGTACCATAGTGTTTTCAACCAGTTTTATGATCCAGATCCTCATGAATGTTTAATTCATTTAAGGTTTCGACTGTCATTTTGGATTGTGAGTCGATCTAAATAGATTGAACATCCATGAGGAACCGATTCATAAAATGGATTAAAAACATCATGGTATAAATCATTTTGAAGAAAAAATTAGGTTTGACTAGCGATCAAATGAGTTAATCTGTTATCTTCTAAATTTTTTCGTTAAAAATTACCATAATTGGTAAAAAAAAATTTAAGTGAGACTAAAATTAATGACTAAAACATATTGGAGACCAAAACTGGAATAACCCATGTTATGAGGGACCAAAAATGGATTTAAGCTTAAATTATATATAAATAATGTATGAATATATTAATTAGCATACTGAAGCAACTTGAGTTTTTTTTTGATAAAAAGTAATTTTAAAACACGGACAATTTTTTTGTTAGGAAAAAGAATAAAGTGGATTACGATATAAATCGAATTCAAAATCTATTGTATTAAGTGGGGAGTACCAATTATGGGTTACAACCTTTTTGTCAAAACATAGACATTTTTTATGCGACAAGTAAGATATTTTACATTAAAAAATTATTATTATTATAGAGAAATTATTTATATATCTCGTTTTTATTTAGGAAATTCCATTGGGTAAAAGATTAGTTTTTTTTTTTTTTTTCAAAGGATTTATGGGATAAGGAGTAACATTTATTAACAAAGGAGACTTAAATAAATAGAAATGACACAAAAGTCGACAATCATTGGTCATTGGAAACAAATTCACATGCGGTCCATTTCAAAGGATTTATGGGATAAGGAGTAACATTTATTACCAAAGGAGACTTTATTTCATATAAATAAATAGAAATTGTTGGATCGTGTTTAGGCATTTAATTCTAAATAAAATGGCGAAATTCCTAAACACTAAAGGATTCGGGTCTTACCCTCGACGCGTAATCGGTTGTGCAGCCGCCTGGATCCTTTGGGAAGATTGCGTTCACCACCACAGAACAATTCAAGCGAATTGTCTCTACGTTCTTGCACTGGAGTTCTCTCAGAACCGGTGCTAGCCCCAAAATTTGCCTGTTTTAGAGAAAACCTTTTTCTCTCTGGGAAGTGTAATTTTCTGGAAGAACCTTGTTTTGTAAAGTCTGATTGTCTGTTTAAAAAAAAAAAATTTCAAACGTTTATTTTAAAACTGAGTCTGTTAAAACGTTTTTAACAGACTCCAGATACTTCTCTGATTTGAGAAGTATCTGTTTTAATAATTATAAATAATAATTAATAATAATTAATTAATTATTTACTGAGTTGGGTTTTACCAACACCATGGATCAACCCATTGATCCATGGATCAGGCTGATGGGTCAAGAACCTTAATTCACAATTAGGTCCCTTGATTTATCAGCTCAACTCAATTCTTCCCAGGTAATTAATTAACTTTTAATTAATACCGTAAAACTCTTCAATAATATTTAATTAAACCATTTAATTAAATATTATCTATTTAAGTATAACTCTTATACTTAGAACAGGCAATTTAATTAATTCTGACTCATCGAACTCACTTATGTGCGATCCTGTAGGTCCATTCCAAATTGACAATGAATAAATTAATCTCATTAATTAATCCATAAATCATTAGTGGTCTCTAGCAAGACATAATGACTACACAATTCAGAACGGAGGGTCGAATGGTGATTCAACACAACCTTCCGAGTATACTACGTAATGTCCTCTACACTGATATCCAGTTTAGCATAAGGCATGGAACCAATCATCCTTATATAGCTAAACGTTTTACTTGATCTCTTAGTGACACTGAACTTAATCAAGCAAATGATAACCCTTATCATTTCTTGGGCACGGCCATGCACTTCTCAGTTCACTATCAAGCGGCCAAGATATCATCTCTCATTTAAGAGAGACTTGTAGTCCCATCACTTCACCTACATACCTTAGCGTGACTCATAGTGTACCCAATCATACCCGTACTTGGCAACCTGTTACGGTCCCGTTAGGCATATGTCAAAGCACACTCTAATTCACCTAAGACTATGCAGTGATTTCTGGTCTAAGGATCCTCGTACGAGTACTACTCAAAAGAATCACTCATGATCTAACAGTCCATGGAGTGTTTCTTTTGGCGGATCGATTTCATAAAATTCAATATGCACAAGAATATAATTTCATGAAATTAACTCATCAGATAAATAATCAATCAAACGACAAATGTCTTATTTACATAAATAACCCTCAAAGTTTATTTACATAAATAGCCCTCATTAGGGCATATACACCAACAATCTCCCACTTGCCCGTTGAAGGGCTATGTCCTAAACTGTTTAAGACCAAGCTCTATTACATGTCTATCAAATTTTGACTGTGGTAGAGCTTTTGTGAGAGGATCTGCTACATTGTCGTCTGACCCTATTTTGCACACTTTCACATCTCCTCGATCAATGATCTCTCGGATGAGGTGAAACCTTCTGAGTATATGTTTGGTTTTCTGGTGTGACCGAGGCTCCTTAGCTTGTGCGATGGCCTCGTTATTGTCACAGAAAAGTTCTATCGGATCTTGGATACTCGGTATCACTCCGATGTCTGACACGAACTTTCTTAACCAAACAGCTTCCTTTGCAGCATCGGATGCAGCAATGTACTCAGACTCTGTTGTAGAATCGGCTGTTGTATCTTGCTTTGAGCTTTTCCAACTTATTGCACCACCATTCAGACTAAACACGTAGCCTGATTGTGACTTCATGTCATCTTGATCTGTTTGGAAAGCAGCATCAGCGTAACCTTGTACGATGAGCTGTTCTTGTCCTCCATACACTAGCATCAATCCTTTAGTCCTTCGCAAGTACTTTAGGATTGCTTTGACTGTAGTCCAATGATCTGTTCCTGGATCTTGTTGGTATCTGCTAGTCATGCTCAGTGCATGTGCGACATCCGGGCGGGTACATAACATGGCATACATGATATATCCTATTGCCGAAGCATATGGTACTCTACTCATTGTATCTCTCTCCTCTCTTGTTGAAGGACCTTGGTTCTTCTTCAAGAGAAGGCCATGTCTAAATGGTACCTTACCATTTTTGGAGTTAGACATATTGAACCTCTTCAATATTTTGTCTATGTACCCTTCTTGACTTAGTCCTAGAAGCCTTTTTGACCTATCTCTATAGATCTTGATACCTAGTATCATTTCGGCTTCTCCTAAGTCTTTCATAGAAAATACAGTCCCCAACCATTGTTTGATGTCTTTCATCATGGGAATGTCATTTCCTATGAGTAGGATGTCGTCCACATATAGGACAAGGAAAACTATCTTGCTCCCACTAACCTTCTTGTAAACACAAGGCTCATCTTCGTTCTTTATGAAGCCGTAACCTTTTACTGCCTCGTCAAAACGAAGATTCCAACTCCGAGATGCTTGCTTTAGTCCGTAGATGGACCTCTGAAGCTTGCATACACGATTTGGATGCTCTTGATCGATGTATCCCTCGGGTTGTTTCATATAAACATCCTCGAGTAGGTTTCCATTCAGGAAAGCCGTCTTAACATCCATCTGCCATATCTCATAGTCATAATATGCAGCTATGGCGAGCATAGTCCGAATGGACTTGAGCATCACGACAGGGGAGAAGGTTTCATCATAGTCTATACCATGAGTCTGTCTGAAACCTTTAGCCACTAGTCGTGCCTTGAAGATCCCGCCAGGTTTTAACTTGAAAATCCACTTGCAATCGACAACCTTTGTCTGAACAGGAGGATCAATCAAAGTCCAAACTTTATTGTCCCTCATGGATTGCATTTCAGATTCCATTGCTTGTAGCCATTTATCTGAATCTGGACTTTCTAAAACCTGTTTGTAGTTCACGGGCTCATTAGAGTCCACCAAGATCAAATCTTGATCGTCAGTTACGAGAAATCCGTATCTCTCAGGTTCATGACGAGATCTACTAGACCTTCTAGGTTCTTGTGTTGTTGACTCAGGCTGCTCATCTTCATGAGTTCCCATGTCAACTTCCATCTCAGTTTCTGTAGATCGTTCTACATTCTCTTGTGGTTCTGGAACTTCTCCGAGTTCTATTCTACTCCCACTATCTTTCTTGTAGAGAAAATCTTTCTCTAAGAAAGTGGCTCCCCGAGCAACAAACACTTTGTTCTCAGTTGGATTGTAGAATTGATATCCTTTAGTTTCCTTAGGATATCCCACAAACAGGCATTTGTCAGTTTTAGGTTCAAGCTTACTACTTTGTAAACGCTTTACATGAGCTTGACAACCCCAAACTCGTAGATATGACATATAGGGTTTTTGACCCGTCCACATCTCATATGGAGTCTTATCTACTGCCTTAGATGGAATATGATTTAGTAAGTAGGCAGCTGAAAGGAGGGCATAACCCCAAAAGGACATAGGGAGAGTCGCTTGGCCCATCATAGATCGAACCATATCTAATAAGGTCCGATTCCTCCTCTCGGATACACCATTCCATTGAGGTGTTCCTGGCGGAGTCAGCTGTGAAACAATTCCACACTGTTTTAGATAGCCATCGAACTCATCATTAAGGTATTCACCTCCCCGATCGGAGCGAATAGCCTTAATCCTTCTATTTAACTGATTTTCTACTTCATTTTTAAACTCTTTGAACTTTTCAAAAGTTTCACTTTTATACCTCATTACGTAGACATAACCATATCTACTATAGTCATCGGTAAAAGTCACGAAGTATTCAAATCCACCTCTGGCTTGTGTGCTCATCGGTCCACATACATCTGTATGTATTAGTGCCAATAGCTCACTAGTCCTCTCGCCTTTCTTGCTGAAAGGACTCTTCGTCATTTTGCCTTGCAAACAGGGTTCACATGTGTCATATGATTCAAAATCAAATGAACCAAGCACTCCATCCTTATGAAGTCTTTGAACTCGCTTCTCATTTGCATGGCCTAGACGACAGTGCCATAGATATGTTGGACTTAAATCAGATTGAATTAATTTGGCTTTCTTTTCAATGTTATATACCGGTTTCTCTTGGGTCAAATCCAAGATATATAGGCCATTGCACAAATTTGCAACTCCATATAAAACATCTTTTTGATATAAAGACAACGATTTATTACCAATAATAAAACGAAATCCTTTGATATCCAAGCAAGAAATTGAAATAATATTCCTACTCATAGTAGGTACATAATAACAATTCTCTAAAACAATGTTTAAACCGGAAGGCAAAGACAAAATGTAATCTCCAACTTCAACGGCTGCAACTCTTGCCCCGTTGCCTACTCGGAGATCTACTTCGCCTTTCTTTGTCATCCTTCTATTGCTCAGTCCCTGCACATCAGTACAAATGTGAGCCCCACAACCGGTATCTAATACCCATGAGGTGGACATAGAAAGATTAATCTCAATAACAAAGATACCTGAAGTCGAAGGATTCTGTTTCTTCTCTTCAAGAAACAGCTTGCAGTTTCTTCTCCAATGCCCCTTCTGATTGCAATGGAAACATACTGCGTCCTTCTGAGCATTTTTCTTAGCAGGAGGAGTTTGAGGCTGAGCCTTAGGAGCAGTCTTACTGCGAGGCTTCTTGTTTTCAGCAACTTTTGCCTTGCCTTTAAACTTTCTCTTGTTGCCCTTACCCTTTTCCACAACAAGTACTGGCGTTGCCTTCCGAAGGGTTTGCTCAGTATTTTTAAGCATTCCATGGAGCTCAGGAATTGTCCTCTCCATGTTATGCATGTTGTAGTTCACCACAAAGTCATTGTAATCATCAGGCAGTGAAGCCAAGATGATGTCAATGGCTAACTCTCTAGAAAGAGGTGCATTTAATCTCTCTAGGGTATCAATATACCCCTTCATCTTGATCAAATGCGTGCTTACTGACGAACCCTTCGCCATCTTGCACGAGATCAATGCTTTTATCGTAACGAACCTTTCGTTACGGGCTTGTTCACGGAACATTTCCGTTAGTGACACATAAATTTGGAACGCTTCCGAATTCATGAATTGTTTCTGAAGCTCGCCTGACATAGTCGCGAGCATCAGACATGTCACGTCATCGGAATCGCTTTTCAGCTTTTCCCATGCTCGTTGAACCGCAGCCGTAGCATTTACTGGTGGTTCAGGTAAAGCAGCGTCTAAGATATTTAGCTTCCTTTCTTGTTTGAGAACGATTCTCAAGTTTCTTTCCCAATCTAAGAAGTTTGGACCAATAAGCTTTTCTTTGTCCAAAATACTTCTTAGAGTGAGATTAGATGTATTAGTGCTAGTAGATGCCATTTCTACAAAAGAAAATGCAAAATATTAGAATGAGTTTTAAAATATTTTCCACAATAGCCAAAATTGAAATCCCAAACAATTTTGTGTTGGTGCTAGATTGTGGGCCGAAAATCCACAAAGAATCAACCCCAGTCTTGCTTTGGCAAGTATCGTAGGGATTGGGCTCTTTTGGTAGGCAACGTTCAAATCACATCCCTATGTAATTTAACGATTTCCAATTGCATCACTATGCAACTTTTCGGTGATAGGATGAACATTCCAAATGTTTGACACCATCCTATCTTTGCAAAATTAATCCCTAGTCAACTTATCGGGTCAAGCTAGGATTAATTTTCCCAAGTTAAACCATCCCTCAAGGCATCACATCAATAGACACCCACACAGTTTTTCCATAACAAGTGGTAGTGATAAAGTCGGGCATCTAATACCCAAACAGTTTTTCCACTCATTAATGGTAGTGATAAAGTTGGGCACTATTATGCAATAACCCGCCGCACGAAGAAAACCTGAGGCCCTTGGGCTCTCCAAGTCCACCAGACGTTCAACGCTCAAGCGGGCCCTCAAGTATGGAAGCAAAATCTTGGGTTTTTGGGATTTAAGTTTGATCGGCTTAACATGCATTGTCGTTTTCATTCATTCATAAAACATAAAATTTCGGAAATGCGATGAATTGGGCTCTAATCTATTACAGGGCCTTTTAACAAAAAAAAAACTTCTTTTGGGCCTCCATTTTGGGCTTCCGTTCCTGGGCTCCACCATGGACTCCTTTGGAACCTCCTTTTTGGGCCTAACTATTACATAATTTTTTTTTTAATAGGCACGCAGACCCAATTTTAAAATGGCTCACAGGCCCAAAAATTTAAATAATAAATTTTAAGCCCAATTCATGCATAGAAAAACATACAATTGCATATGCTTCATACAAGCCAATTTTATTAGGCCGAATCATTTAATTAGGGATTGTGTAACTCTTACACTATTAAAATTGATCGTGTCATGATCAATTTTAATCAATCCCATGTTCATTCATTTTAATCGAATGATGCATGAACATGCTAGCATAATTATGATGTTTCACATAAAATTTAAACAATTTAAATTTAAGCATCATAAGTAAACTAAAATAAATAAATAACAATTAATTAATCTAATTTATTATTTATTTATTTATCTTTTCTAATTATCCTAATCTAATTAAGATAATTTATTTCAAAATTTAAAATTATAGGATAAAATTCTAAATTAATCCTATCTTTATCTAATAAGATTATTTAATTAAAATCTTATTAAATAAAATTCAGAAAATTTTTAAAATTTTAATTTTCTGAAACTCTTGGGGTCATTTCGTAAATAACCAAAATTCTGGGCTTAGGGTTTTAAAGATTAAAACTTCTGGGGTTATTTTGCAAATTTTAAAACAATTTTTAAACGCAGGCATTTTCGGGATTTTGGAGTGCGGCGGGGGCAAACTGGTCATTTCAGCCCAATTAGGGCACCAGCCCCCGCCGCCTCCTTTCTTCTTCCCCGATTTGCTGCCGGCGTCGCCCTGGTTTTTCCGGCGAACAATTCGCCTATTCCGGCGCTGCTCACAGCGCCGGACGTCGCCTCTTCGCCCCGGTCTGACCCCGATCGAATCGAAGTCGACCTTGGCGACTCATCGAACGACGAAGGAAAAACCCGCGACCGAACTTCGGAAACTCCGTCGGCGCGAGGAACATTTCCCCGGCCTCGACGAAGCAGCCTGCGCGAGGAATATTTTCCCCGGCATCCAAACCTGCAAACAGCTTTCAAAAACCAGCAAAATATTGAACCAATTCAGACAAAGAAAATCATTCGGAACATTTCCGGTGATTTTTTTTCTAAAACCCAGAAACCGGCAAGACTATTTGACAACCAAAAAGAAACCCTTTTCTTTCCCCGTCTTTCCGACGAAAGTCCTTTTCTCGGTGAGCTTTCAAACAACCCAGAACATAAAACCCATTTCAATTCATTTTCGACAAAAGCATTCAAAACCAAATCAGGAAAAACAATAAACGCAAATCTGTTTTCATATTTGGTTTTCCGGCGAAAAGAGAAACCCAACACCAGTAACACATTCAATCCGGTTTGAAATTCATATTTGGTTTTCCGGCAAGAACACAAACCCAGTTCCCGATTTTTTTTTTTCTGAAATCCGGTTTCTAACAAAATTGAAGAACCCAGAAAAGAAAGATAAAAATTTGCCCAGCAATTCCTTTACGTACTTTACGAAAACGAAATTTCGACGGAACCCGATTCTAAATCTTTTGTTTTAACTAAAACAATTTTAATTAAAACAAAAATTAACCTGGCTCTGATACCACTGTTGGATCGTGTTTAGGCATTTAATTCTAAATTAAATGGCGAAATTCCTAAACACTAAAGGATTCGGGTCTTACCCTCGACGCGTAATCGGTTGTGCAGCCGCCTGGATCCTTTGGGAAGATTGCGTTCACCACCACAGAACAATTCAAGCGAATTGTCTCTACGTTCTTGCACTGGAGTTCTCTCAGAACCGGTGCTAGCCCCAAAATTTGCCTGTTTTAGAGAAAACCTTTTTCTCTCTGGGAAGTGTAATTTTCTGGAAGAACCTTGTTTTGTAAAGTCTGATTGTCTGTTTAAAAAAAAAATTTTTCAAACGTTTATTTTAAAACTGAGTCTGTTAAAACGTTTTTAACAGACTCCAGATACTTCTCTGATTTGAGAAGTATCTGTTTTAATAATTATAAATAATAATTAATAATAATTAATTAATTATTTACTGAGTTGGGTTTTACCAACACCATGGATCAACCCATTGATCCATGGATCAGGCTGATGGGTCAAGAACCTTAATTCACAATTAGGTCCCTTGATTTATCAGCTCAACTCAATTCTTCCCAGGTAATTAATTAACTTTTAATTAATACCGTAAAACTCTTCAATAATATTTAATTAAACCATTTAATTAAATATTATCTATTTAAGTATAACTCTTATACTTAGAACAGGCAATTTAATTAATTCTGACTCATCGAACTCACTTATGTGCGATCCTGTAGGTCCATTCCAAATTGACAATGAATAAATTAATCTCATTAATTAATCCATAAATCATTAGTGGTCTCTAGCAAGACATAATGACTACACAATTCAGAACGGAGGGTCGAATGGTGATTCAACACAACCTTCCGAGTATACTACGTAATGTCCTCTACACTGATATCCAGTTTAGCATAAGGCATGGAACCAATCATCCTTATATAGCTAAACGTTTTACTTGATCTCTTAGTGACACTGAACTTAATCAAGCAAATGATAACCCTTATCATTTCTTGGGCACGGCCATGCACTTCTCAGTTCACTATCAAGCGGCCAAGATATCATCTCTCATTTAAGAGAGACTTGTAGTCCCATCACTTCACCTACATACCTTAGCGTGACTCATAGTGTACCCAATCATACCCGTACTTGGCAACCTGTTACGGTCCCGTTAGGCATATGTCAAAGCACACTCTAATTCACCTAAGACTATGCAGTGATTTCTGGTCTAAGGATCCTCGTACGAGTACTACTCAAAAGAATCACTCATGATCTAACAGTCCATGGAGTGTTTCTTTTGGCGGATCGATTTCATAAAATTCAATATGCACAAGAATATAATTTCATGAAATTAACTCATCAGATAAATAATCAATCAAACGACAAATGTCTTATTTACATAAATAACCCTCAAAGTTTATTTACATAAATAGCCCTCATTAGGGCATATACACCAACAGAAATGACACAAAAGTCGACAATCATTGGTCGTTGGAAACAAATTCACATGCGGTCCAGAAATAAACCGACTACAAAAAAGACTATATGAGTCATACCCGCTAAATATATTTAAATTCCACAAAAATTAAAAGAATTAATAAATATCTTATTTTATAAAATCAACTTTTAGTTAAATAATTAAAACTAAGTGTGTATTGAAATGGAGACAAAATAAGAATAGAATTGAGAAAAATGCAATTCGAATACAGTACTATAATAGTATCGTACTATTGTACTCGTCCCTAATTTTTCACTATCCACAAATTGCAACACGGACGCGTAGCTGCACGTTTTATTTTTCTTTCTTTCTTTCTTTCTCTCTCTCTCTCTCTCTCTCACACACACACACACACACACACACCGCCACCCTCTTTCCCTCGGATCTCCTTCGACTCTGTCGCGCCTCCTCTTCTTCGACTTCGGGATTTCTGGCGCCTCCTCTCCACTCTTCTCGACGTCTCGATCACCTCCTCTCCGATGACCTGTTCCGATATATGGTACCGTAATTTTTCATTTTCTACTATCACATGGCTTGGTTCTTCATAATTAATTGTGGTGGTTAGTACATTATTAGAGTGTTTCGAATTCCGCAAGGGTTGAAAGGGAAAAGGGCACGAAGAGGGTTTATTTAAAAGTTATCAAGATGATAACCTTTTTGATAAGGATGCTTGGAGTGATAAGGTTATCATGTTCATAGTTTTATCTAGATATATTTTGTGATAATGAATCTCAGATAATTCTTTTATCTACAATATCTCTTATGTTTATCACCTAGAGTATCATTCTATAAAACGAGCACACGTACTCTATCAGATGAGTTTTATGAAATATAATTCTTTACTTCTTACATTTTTTATCTTTTTTCACATTTTTCTTAATTCTAAGTGGATAATATTTAATAGCTTTAAATCTCTTTTTGGTATTTTGGTTGATATAAAATACTATTGTGTAGATATAATTCCTAATTTTGGTTGATATAAACACAATTTCAATTGATATGAAACACTATTGTTTTTATCAGGGATATGGTTGATGTAAAATACTATTGTATTGTATTTTTTTGTTGATATAAACTCTTTTTTGGTTGATATAAAACAGTATTTTATATGATATAACTTATATTTTTTGTTGATATAAACTCTACTCAAACACTATTGTATATGATATAATCAAATTGTTGCTATTTATACATGATATTAACCATTGTTATATTGATATAAACCCTTGCTCTACATTATATAAACTCATATTCTACTCGATATAAACTTATATTTTTCAACGATGTAATCAAAGCTTTACCCCTGTATACATGATATAACCCCTTGTTATATTGATATAAATACATGTTCCACGTGATATAAACTCATGTTTTACTTTATATAAACTCATGTCTCAAATGATATAATCATATTTCCTTTGTATATATACATATACATATAAACAGAAGCGATCTCTGAATAAGAACGTTGTCTACTACATTCATACCTCCTCTAATATCTAATTCCAGAAAGTTTTGATTTACGATCTTTTCCTTTTCTAATACTAAATCCTTTTCTAAAAGCATGCTGATTATATAAATTGAAAGCAACTTTCGCGTTCTCAACAATCTCACCAACCAAAGATTTGTTTTACTCATCAACCAATGCTCCAGAACCTACAAACAGAAAACAGTTAATATAGCAAAAAATATAGAATCACATAACATAACAATTAACGTAACTATAAACTATTACCTTCACCAGGAGCAATAACATCAGCATTATCAATAAGTTTGGATATTTTCTTGCCTCCTACATATTTTACAAAAAAAGATTATATCATACAAAATGCTACTTTATATCAACTATAACTCCACCTTACATCATTAAAACATCTAACATTATACATACTAACCAATAACGATACACTTATATCAATTATATCTCAATATTATATCAACTAAAACTCCAATTTTTATAATTCATTACTAACCTTCATAAAAAACAACAACAATATCGTTCAAAACAGAACTCTCATCCGAACAATTATCATTACCTCCAGAAAAATTCACTGTACTTCCAAGCGCAGAACAATTATTCAGTTTCTATTGTATTTCCACAAATTATCAAATAAAAAACATCGCAAGATCATAAAACGAATTACAGAACCTTCTCCGTTCAAAACAATACAATCGTTTACGAACAAATCATCATCCGATCGATCAACATTACTAATGCGATCACAAATATCCATTCTAAACGAAATATTCCTGAGAAAGCAAATATCACAAAAGAACGAAGAACATATAATTTCAGCAACAAAAACAAGAAAAAAAAACACCATACCTGCAATCCGATCGATCAGCATTACTAACACGATCACAAATCTTCATTCTAAATGATAGAGAAAGCAAAATATCAAGGCAAAAAAAAAAAAAAAAAAATAGAGCAACAAAAACATCAAAAAACGAAATATACCTGCGATCCGATCACAAAAATAATAATTATAAGCTGAAATACCTGCAATCCGAACAATTTGCAGTAGTTGAAGATCAATTTGGCGAGAAGAGAAAATGAACGATATAAACAATATTTGGTAAATTGAATGAATGCAGTATTTGAAAATGAAAAAAGAGGCATCTTATATATCGAATGTGATTAGTTGGGTATCTAAGCGCGCGTGAAGAAATAAAATCCAAACAAACCATCTAAATTAAAAAAAATGTGGGGACCACTAATTAAATTCGCGCCCTATACAAAATCGGGTAGGAGGACAATAGCACGGTACTACTAGTAGTACCATATAATTTGCCAGAAAAATGTATTAACTCCACCTTAAAAATAAAAATAATAATTTTAAAGTGATTATAATTTACCAGGAAAAGTATTTTATTGACCCTTTTAACCTTATAAAGTGTCTTTAACACTTTAACAGAAATTTTTTTAAAACATTTAATATGGTAACCCCTGAAGGTTCATTGTTTCTCCTCTTAATCAATATTGTCTTGCCATTTATCAAAAAATATATTATAATATAATCTTAATATATTATAAAAAGATGGATTTACACTGCTTAGAATCAAAATATAAAGTCCCAAACAAATAATAATGATAGTAGTGAAGGTTTCCTTTTTTATAAGTTCTATTATAAATAATTCTGTATTGTTTTCATGACAATGGGAGTATCAAATTCCCCTGATTGCTTTATCTTTTTCTCTTTAAAACGAAATAACTTCTACCTTTCCCCAAAGCTTGAAAAAAATCGATTATTCTCTTCAAAAGTTAAATTTAATATTTCAATCATCTTATTTCTTTTTTTTTTTTTTTTAAATCCTCGTCCAACTTTTATCTGTCTCCAAAACCCACAAACAATTCCAATTTGATTCTTTACACCTCCTACGAAAAGTATTCTGATTTTTTTCCCCTCTTTTTTAAGAAAATATAGGAGCCATAGGCGAAATCATATGGAACATGATGGAAGCTATTAGAAAACTCCAGAATAGTGATTCCGTCATTAGAGCAGTCATGAAATAACTCCTTAAAGATTGCTCATCTTGGGTCTGTTATTTATTTATTTATTTTTTCCAAAAGAACTGTTTAAACAATATCGTTTTAGTAGCATTGAATACCAACGAAAGGAATAAATGAACACGTAACCTGCAAATATTTCTTCTTCTTCCAAACCGAGCTGCCGTGGATTCTTTCTTCCTCCTTTAAGCATTGACTTTTTTCCCCTCCAAATTTTAGTAAAAATTTTATCCCATCATCCAAAATATTTTGATTCTGCCATTCACCATACTCACAAGTGTTCAGAGATCAGTTTAGCATAGGAAAGTAGGATACCCTAAAAATTTTAATTTTTATAACCCTGAAATAATCAAATAGGCCATGGTTGACTCGAATTTAAAACCTGTCTTTAATGAAAAATACCTACTACTGGATCACTTCCCTTTTGTCTGCGTCCCTTCTTTTTGAAGCAACAGATATTCCATATTCCATTTACTTCAATTTTAAAAATAACTTTTATTTTTATACCAAAAAAAAAACTTTTATTTCATAAAAATAGTTTAATTTTAAAAAATATTTTTATTTTAAACAAAAATTTTGTTTTTATAGTTTTACTTCTAATGTCTATAACTTTACTTTTCATACACCAATTAACATAATTATAAGCTATTTATTTGTAGTTTAACACTGAATTTTTTTAGTTAAATCTTTAAGAAATACTATCTCAATTTTGTCATATTATACTGAATAAAATTATTATTATGATAGCTAAATTATATTTTAATTGTATATATTTTGTTAATTAAATTTTCTTAGATAGATTGCTCATTAATTAAATAAGAACTTTATTTGTATCATTTTGTTAGTTTTGAAGTTAAATTTAACTAAAATAAGAAAAAAAAGTTTCTATCATGCATTAAAATTAATATTTATTTAAAGTCAAAATGCATTTAATTCAGGCTTAAATGCAGTTTTGGTCCCCTGTAATAGGGGTAGTTCCACTTTTGATCCCTCTTATGTTTTGAGTGACAATACTAGTCCCGCTTTTTTTAAAAAGTATTTTTAGTCTTTTTTTTTACGAAAATACTATTTAACTAACGGATGACTAACCCTCAAAATCTTAATTGTTCTTTTTTTTCGGTTTGGCCACCGCCCCACCACCACCACTACCACTGTCACCACCCTGCCCCCACCACTACCGTCGCCAAAATTTATGCAAACACGTCCCCATCGCCGTTAAGAAGGAGATACGAGTTATATATAAATTATAAAATAATATTTTACAAGTATTTTTGTATTTATTTTAATTTAATATTTCTGTTTTAAAAATATCAGACAAAATATTACTTTAAAAATGTAAAATCTATGAATAAAAATTTAAGTACAATGTCCGCAGGTCAAAAGCTCGCTCTAATACCATCTTGAAAGCCCAATATGAATCCATACGTGGTTCAAACTCAAAATCAATTGATGATGAAAGGAGTAGCACATAAAACTTATATGGTAATTTCAAGGGTAGTTTTTTTATGTGGAAGAAGTTAACAATTAGTATATGGTACCCTAGGGTATATTGCTATATACCCTTACCTACCAAAATAAAAAAAAAAATTTCTGGTGAAAATGAAGAGTTTGAAGACATGCGCATAAGTAGTTTGGAAAGAATGGAAAGAATGGAAATCAATATCAATTTATAAAAAATGAATATTTTTTTAAAAAAGAAAAGAAATATTGTGGCACTATTTTTCCAAAAAAAAAAAAAAACATGGATGCATACAGTTTCCTTTAAAACCAAAACGAAATTAGGTTTATGATTTGGGAGTTTCATTGTTTTCATCATCCAAAAAATATCCGTCGTCTCCAACATCCGAAAAATTATCCATTTCGTCAACTGACGTCTTTTCAATCCACGAACTGTTCATCAACATCTCTTCAACAGAAGTTTCATCAGTCGTCTCCTTCCACCAGTGATGTTGATGCCCCTATTGCCTTTTCAACAACAACGACTAAGTGATTTCATTAAAGAAAATTGGAGACTTTATTTGCATTGATTCTATTGGCTTCCTTTGATAGGTAAGCATTATGATTCTCCATTCTTTGATGGATTTGTGAATTATTTTGGGATTTTGGGATTTCAAAGCAGGGGAACCCGATGGGAAAATTAGCAAAGGGCCAGAAATTTGGACCTTCAGTCAATGTATAAAAGCTATTGGCAGTAGGGTATTTGGACAAGCTTCAGCCTTTTTGTTGTTTATACTTAACTTTAATCGGGCAACAAGGAGTCCTTTTGGAAGCCACCTCAATTTGTTGATTTGGTAAGATTAGCTAATGGAATTCCTAATAGATTAATAGGATAACCTGTTGATTTTTTAGCGAAGTTGTAATCTTTGGTTCTGTTTGAAACTGTTCAAACTTACGTGAATAACTTAATCGTTATGTGGTAGTTAGTTTTTGTTTTGGTTATCCTTGATTATGGTTTGAACGTGTTCGCCAGGCGCTGAAGACGAAATCAACCAACTCAGATTTCAAAGCAATATTTCATCAAGCCAAAGTAGTGAGGGTGATTATCAGTTCACTCACCCAAAGTTCATCACCAAAACGAACAAGATTTGAGTAAATTTCACCAATTTCTCCATTGTGGTGTAAATACCACATCCTCATATTCGATGAACACTATTTTGATGAAAATACCACATTGTGTCAGGTTTGAGACTTTATTTGCATTGATTCTATTGGCTTCCTTTGATAGGTAAGCATTATGATTCTCCATTCTTTGATGGATTTGTGACTGATTCATCAAAAATTTTTTTGATGAAGTGGCTGGACTTGATTTACCCTTGGCTTATTAGTGTTAATGGCCCTTGACTTATTCAGTTTTGATGTACCTTTCAACTGCTAATTCTTTCAAATTTATTGGTGTTGGATTAGTATTAGATGTTTCATGCTATTTTATTGGTGTTTCATGTTGTTTCATCAAGCGATATTTCAATTGTGTAACGATGGAGAACTGGCGATTTTAAAGGTATTTAACAACTTTCCTCATTACCATCTGAAGTATGTCTCATAAAATAATTATGTATGTTGCAATTGATTCACCTGGTATTCTTCTTCTAATTACTGTTGTTGTATGTGCTCTAGTATTTGGTTTGTTGTATATATTTTCAAGAAAGTTTACTGTGAGAATATGTTTTTGCATTTTTTACTTCCATCAGATTATAAGAGCACTATTCTAATAGCTACTTGTTGCAGGATTTGCTATTGGATCGGTGGATGGGATGAGTAGAAGTTTCTATTAGTTTAAATCATTGGATAGTCCTCTGTTTGTCAAAAGTTTCAGGGAGTCATTTTTCACAAGATGTATTTTTTTGTTGCAACCTTTCATTGCTTACTATAAGTCTCTAATATTTTGATGAACACAAATCTAGTCGAGATTGAATTGTTATTATATTTAACTATTATCTATCACTCGTCACTAGTATTACTATAACGTATTTTATTTGTGTTTTTGTGTTACACTTTGTCCAATCATGAGAAGTGGTCTTCACTATGTTGAATAGGTATGGATATTTTGTTAGATCAAAAGCAGTTATGATGAAAATAGAAATAATCTTGATGAAAAGAATTTCTTTTATTTTATCTAAAAACATTTTGTACCATACACTAAACCACAAAACCTAACCCCTAAATAACTAAATGTTGGAGCAGAATACATAAGCTATGCTTGTATTATACAGTTTCCCAGATTAATATATCGATTCGTGTTTCAGTTATATCTTGTTGTGCATAATTGTCCATTTATATTATGTAAGTAGATGATGAGGTGTCTGGTGTGACACAGTAGATCTCATCATTGGTTGAAAGACATAATATATAAATGAGGTTCATAACCGAGACAGCTTTGGACAAACTGTCTGTTTAGGTTATTATGTGATTCGGATAATTGGTTTGTCTAGACTAATTGAATCATGTAGATATGCCCGGGGCATATTGAACTTGACCTTTAGGAATGATTTGTCTCGTACTGATTTAATAGACAAATTGATCCTTGTATTCTATCTCTAAATCCCTAGACTCGAGCGGACATGAGGATTAGACATAGTGTACTTTGATCTGCCAATGGGTGAGGTCAAATGTGACCAATAGTCTCGGTGGGTTGGGTACGCGTGTTTAGTTACTTGGTGTTGTGCTGCTAGTCGAAAGGAAACCATGTACCGGTGAATCCGAGGTGATGGTGCTCCCGAGATGAGCTCGAAATGTTTATTATACTAAACCCGGCCGGTGGAGTTATGTCCGGTATAGTAAAAAGGTCGAGTGGTACTAATCTCGGAATTAAAGAAGTTAATTAATTAATTTATCAGTAAATTAATTTTTAATTAACGAGCACTATATCTTTGATGTGGGGAGATTAATGAATATAATTTAATTAAGTTGTTCCGGAAGCAATTCTGGTATAGGATGGTAGTGCCAAAATTAATCCGTTAGTGGTACGATTAATTTTGTAATGGGTTAATTGAATAGGTATATTTAATTAATTAATTGGTTAATTATTCCTAAGGGTTAATTCAGTAATTAACTAAGTTGAATTATTTAATTAATTCCTAAGGGTTAATTAAGTAATTAACAAAGTGGAATTATTTAATTAATTAATTAAGTCTTAAGTTTCAATTGGAATTAGGAAATCCTAGAGATTAGGAATCTAGTAGGATTTGGTTTATCCTATCAGATTGGTTACCTAATTGGATTTGGAAACTAATTCATTACCTAAACCCATTAGGAAGACCAATCCTAAACCAACTTGGGGTCTCTCTTGTAACTCTATAAATAGACAAGGGATTAGCTATTCAAGCAACACAATTCCATAAGTTTTCAGGACACGAAAACTAGAGAGATAAAATTCTAGAGAAAGAAATTTCTTTCTCTCTCAAAAATGAATTTTGGAGCTAAATTGCCACTGATTTTTGGGTTTTTGTTGGCCGAATTTCTTGCCTTCAATTGCCAGCTGCGTGTGTAGCTTTCTCTCTCTCCGGGCAGTGCGTTTGCATTACGCGCTAGGTGCGGAGGTGCTGAATTTTTTTTCAGCAGGTGGATTGTGGTGAGTAGCTGATCAATTGGCTTATAGTTCGTTGCCCACACAACGTGAAGTCATAGTCTTGAAGCATACAAGAGAATCACCAGGTACACACTTCAAAGGTACTTTTCTAAGGTTCCGCTTTAATTAGAAATTTTTGTTGCGTGGTAAATCGAGCAAGTGCAAATCCCAATCCTATGTGGCAAATCCTTTCACTAAAACCTAAACCCTCTCATGAATAAATAAACCATATCCTAAATAAGTAAACACTATGTTTTATTAAACCACGAAATCTAATTTTCATGAAAACACACTATTATATTAGTGAAACGATGCGTAATTCTGATGAACACACATGTGTTTGATGAAAAGCTTAATTTTGTACTTTTTGTAAGACTTTTTCGTACAAAACCCAAAATCCTAATTCTTTCGATAAATCACTGAACCATAAGCTTTTTGATGAAACACTGAACCCTAACCGTTTCAATTAAAAAACTGAACCTTAACTTTTTTGATGAAACGCTGAACCCTAAACTTTTTTATGAAACGCTGAACCCTAACCTTTTCTATTCAAAAACTGAACCCTAACTTTTTTGATGAAACATTGAACCCTAACCTTTTTGATGAAACGATGAACCCTAACCTTTTCTATTAAAAACTTGAACACTAACCTTTTCGATTGAAATCCAAACCTTAACCTTTTTGATGAAACACTGAACCCTTATATTTGTATGAAACGATGAACCGTAACCTTTTCAATTAAAAAAACTGCACCATAACCTTTTGGATGAAATGCTGAACCCAAACCTTTTCGATTAAAAACCTGAACCCTAACATTTTTTATGATACGCCGAACCCTAACATTTTCAATTAAAAATTTAAACCCTAACATTTTTTATGTAACGCTGAATCCTAACATTTTTTTATGAAACGATGAACCCTAATTTTCAATTTAAAAACTGAACCCTAAATTTTTTAAAAAAATTATGAACACTTACAGTTTTAATTAAAAAACTGAACCCTAACCTTTTTAACGAAACACTGAACCCTAACCTTTTCGATTAAAAAACTGAACCCTAACCTTTTTAACGAAGCACTGAACCCTAACATTTTTTATTAAAAAACTGAACCCTAACCTTTTTGATTGAAATCTAAACACTAACCTTTTTTATGAAACGCTGAACCATAACATTTTTTATGAAACGCTGAACCCTAATATTTTTAATTAAAAAACTGAATCCTAAAATTTTTTATGAAACACTGAACCCTAACATTTTTGATTAAAATACTGAATCATAACCTTTTTTATGAATCGATGAACCCTAACATTTTCGATTGAAATCTAAAGCCGAACTTTTTTTGTGAGACGCTGAATCCTAACATTTTCAATTAAAAAACTGAACCCTAACCTTTTTGATGAAACACTGAACCCTAATATTTTCGATAAAAAAATTGAACCCTGACATTTTTTATGAAATTCTGAACCCTAACCTTTTTAATTAAAAAAATTAACCCTAAACTTTTTTTATGAAACGATGAACGCTAAGCTTTTTGATTAAAATCTAAACACTAACATTTTTTATGAAACACTAAACTCTAACCTTTTCGATTAAAAAATTTAATCCTAACATTTTTGATTAAAATCTAAACCCTAACATTTTTTATGAAACACTGAACCTTAAAATTTTCAATTAAAAAACAGAACCCTAATATTTCTTATGAAACACTAAACACTAACTTTTTTTTATGAAAGATTGAAACCCTAACCTTTTTGATGAAACACTAAACCCTAACCTTTTCGATTAAAAAACTGACCCTAACCTTTTCTATTAAAATCTAAACCCTAACCTATTTGATGAAACAATGAACCCTAACCTTTTATATAATAACCTCTAACTCATTTTATGAATAACCAAACCCTAACCTTATATATAATAACTGAACCCCAAACTCATTTGATAAATAACTAAATCCTAACTTTTTATACCATAACTAACCCCTAAACCATTTGATGAAAACACCTAACCCACTTGATAAATAACTGAACCATAAGCTTATATATAATAACTAAACCCCTAACTCATTTGATGACTAACTCAACCCTAACTATCTATATAATAACTAAACCCCTAATGCATTTGATGAATAATTCAACCCTAACTTTTTATACAATAACTAAACTTCTAACCCATTTGGTAAATAATCGAACCCTAACATTTTATACAATAACTAAACCCTAACCCATTTGACAAAAACCCCTAACCCATTTGATGAATAACTGAACCATAACCTTTTATATAATAATTAAACCCCAAACCCATTTGATTAAAACACCTAACCCATTTGATGAATAACAGAACCCTAACCTTATATATAATAACTAAACACCTAACCCATTTGATGAATAACTGAACCCTAACCATATATATTATAACTAAAACCCTAACTCATTTGATGAATAATTGAACCCTAACCCATTTGACGAAAACCCCTAACCTATTTGTTGAATAACCGAACCATAACCTTTTATATAATAACTAAACCCAAAACCCATTTGATGAAAATACCTAACCCATTTGATGAATAACCGAACCCTAACAATTTATATAATAACTAAACCCCTAACCCATTTGATGAATAACTGAACCCTACCCATTTATATAATAATTAAAAACCTAACTCATGTTATGAATAATTGAACCGAAATTTTTAATATAATAACTAGACCCTAACCCATTTGATGAAAACACACAACCCATTTGATGAATAATCAAACCCTAACCTTATATATAATAACTAAACCCCTAACCCATTTGATTAATACCCGAACCCTAACCATTTATATAATAACTAAACCCCTAACCCATTTGATGAATTATTGAGCCCTAACCTTTTACATAATAACTAAACCCTAACCTATTTGATGAAAAACTGAACTCTAACCTTTTAAATAATAACTAAACCTTAACCCATTTGATGAAAACTCCTAACTCATTTGATGAATAACTGAATCCTAACATTTTATATAATAACTAACCCCTAACCCATTTGATGAAAACACATAACTCATTTGATGAATAACTGAACCATAACCTTTTGTATAATAGGGTCAATTCCAAAATATGTGATCTTACTTTGTTAAAATTCATATTTTGGTCACTAAATTTTAAAAATCCTATATAAAATCATCAACTTTTAAATTCTGTTATATTTTTTGTCATTCTGTCAAAATCGACAATTAATTTTGTTGACGAACCAATTATTTGAGGGTAAAAAGGTTAAATACACCATTTTTTAAAATTTCTAATCTCTTTCCCCAATTCTTTTGGCTCTTTTTCGCCGCCTTGTTCCCCTCTTCTTTGCAACCTTCTCCTCCCCCCTCCCTCCGTCGTCCAGAGCCACCCTTCTCTCTCATTCTATTTTTCAACTACAATATCTACCCCTCCCCTACTGTGGGGAGCCACCATTCTATCTCTTTATATTTTTCAACCACATATCTTTTATATTTTTCCAAGCATCCAAACAACCACAATTATTTTATTTTTTCCAAGCATCCAAACAAAAATCCAAAGTTGTGAATTCTCATAGCCCAAAATAACAAGAGTAGGGCAGCATAGGTGTAAATTGAGAAAATGAGAGGCATGCATATGATTTAGTAGTCTGATGGATAGATGGTGATGAAGAAATTAAAAAGGCAAAAAAAAGATAAATATTAGCGATGATGACCAACCCACCTCTGCGAAACCATCTGAATAATTTTAGTAAGATTCTAAAGCTCATCTGCAAGACCCACGGTGTCACACCCTGAAAGGCCTTTCCGTTAGAATCAGAACAGAGGTTAGGAAATATAGAACAACCAGACGGATTTGAAAGTTAAGGAAAATAAAGCAAGCAAAGTTACAACCAAATGCCAACCTTTGTTATAAAACTCAGAACAAAGGAACTCTCAATGAAGGCTCAGCACAAAACTCACCCGGAAATGTTCTGAGGTGGTTTGCTGGCTCAACAAAGCATAAATATGCAAAAAGGGACTGAATGGAATGGTTACAACTGCCACCAAGGGCCATCAGGCTTGCAAGCCCAAAAATAAGGAAAATAACTACCCACTAAGCCAAGGCCAAGACAAGTTCAGCCATGTGTAGTAACTGCCGCCACATGTCATCCTTCTAGCTTTCCAGGTCTTCCCATGCAAACCGTCCAAGGAGATTTAGACACCTCACATAAATCCCCCATTCAATCCCATACAACCATGTAAGAACTCTTCATGCAAGGTAAGGACTGAAATCCCTGGCACATAGCCCAAAACTTAGCCCTCCAACATGTAACTCACGTTTTCGTCTATGTTGGCTTAACGAAAAATCACATCAAGTAAATAAGGGTTTAACAGACCACCCCCACTTGAGGTGTTGACGTCCCTGGCAACTCCAAGCTCGCTCGGTAGTCAGCAATTTGCTTCTCAAACTGCTACAAGTCCTTTTCAAGAACCCATTCAGCATCACATTCTTGTTCACCCTTCCATTGTACCAAAAATCTGGTCCGCCTATTTTTCTTACTCATGCCCAAAGTTTCATACCTCAAAATCTTCTCAAGCTCCTTGTCAAAAGATTTCTGAATCACAGGTGGTGCCCTCTTGGTCTACTGCCTCCCATCATCACCATCCTCATGAAAAGGCTTCAAGTAACTCACATGGAAGGTTGGATGTACCTTCAATCGATCAGGCAACTTCAATCTATATGCAACATTGCCTACTTTCTCGACCACCTCAAACGGCCGGTCATACTTTGGCACGAGACCCCGGTGAACTGATTTGGCACTGATTCTCTTCCAAATCTGAGGGGTTAGCTTCAGCATCACTTTGTCCCCGACCTGAAACTCTAAATCCCTCCTGTGTGCATCGGTATATTTCTTCATTCTATTCTGAGCCACGGCTAAATTGTCCCGCGCCTCATCAATCATTTATTGCTTGGCTCGAGCAAACCGGTAAGCTGCTGGACATTTGCCTTCGGTAGTCTGAACATCAACTTCGTGTGGAGTAAGAGGCTGCTGCCCATAAACCAACTCAAAATGGCTCATCCCTGTAGCTGAGGATTGGTGCAGATTATAGCAAAACTGCACCACATCCAAAATATCTAGCCAGTTCCTTTAGTTTGCTGTCACATAGTGCCGCAAATAATCTTCAATGAGGCCATTGATCCTCTCTGATTCGCCATCAGTCTGCGGATGATTGGCTGTAGAAAACTTGAGTTGTGAACCCATAGTTTTGAACAAATGAGTCCAGAACCACATGGTGAATCTAGGATCCCTGTCACTAATAATTTCAACCGGTAAGCCAAAATACTTCACCACATGCTTGAAGAAGAGCTCAGCTGCCTTATCAGCTGGGCACGTCACGGGAGCTGCAACAAAGATAGCATACTTCAAGAATCTATCAACAATAACCAAGACTGAAGTCATACCATCCACATTTGGAAACCCGCTAATGAAATCCATTGAAACTGATTGCCACGACCTATCTGGAATGGGTAAAGGCTGCAACAATCCAGCTTCTCTTTTTCTTTCAGTTTTGTCCAGCTGACATACAAGACATGTTTTAACATATGCCTCAATGTCATTCTCCATCTTTGGCCAAATGAATCGTCTGGCCAACAATGCCCGCATCCTCTCGACGCCTGGGTAACCAGCCCATTGAGCATCGTGTGTCTCTCGCAACAACTTTTACCTTAGTTTCCCAGTGGCCGGAACGTAGAGCCGTTCCCCTTTTGCATAGAGCAAGTCATCATCAAGCCAATACCGAAGTATCAAGCCTTGTTGTACCTGTTCACACTATCTAACAAACACAGCATCGTTAGCACACTCAACACGCACTAGTGTCATGAAATCTGACACCACCGAAGTCATCGAGCCCACATACTCAGCAACATCTTTCCTGCTCAAAGCATCAGCCACAGAATTTTCCCTGTCAGGCCGATACTGCCAATCAAAATCAAACAAAGCCAAGAACTCCTGCTACCTCGCCTACTTCGGGGTCAATTTCTTTTGAGTCTTAAAATAAGTATTGGCAACATTATCAGTCACAATAGTAAACTTGGTCCCCAGCAAATAATGCTTCCAAATCTCCAAGCAATGCACCACCGCTGTCATCTTTTTCTCCTGTGTGGTCTATCGTTGTTCACATTCCTTCAACTTCCTACTCTCGAATGTAATAGGCTGCTTCTGTTGGACTAGAACACCACCTATGGCACGGTCAGAAGCGTCTGTATGGACTTCAAATGGCAAACCAAAATTCGGCAGTCCCCAAACCGGTCCTGAAGTGATAGCCTTTTACAACTCAACAAAGGCATTCTCAGTTCCTTCAGTCCACTTCCAAGTCATGTTTTTTTCAACAAATCAGTCAAAGGGGCAACAATTTTTGAATACCCCAAAATGAACCTGCGATAGTAATTCGCAAGTCCAAGGAATGATCTCAGCTCAGCTACTTTGGTTGGCACCGGCCAATCAACAACTGCAGCTACTTTCCTCTCGTCCATTCTGATCCTTCCCTTACTCAAAACATGGCCCAAGAATGTGATTTCCTCCCTGCAGAACTCACACTTCTCTTTTTTGACATAAAGCTCATTCTCCCTCAGCTTCCTAAAAACCTGCCCCAAATGTCTCACATGATCCTCAAGGGACTCAGAATAGACAACAATATCATCCAGAAAGACTACCACAAATCTATCTAAAAACTCATATAAGACATCATTCATCAAGTTGCAAAATGTAGCAGGTGCATTGGTCAGGCCAAAAGACATAACTAGAAATTCAAAAGAGCCATACCTTGTGACCACAGTTGTTTTCTCCTCATCACCGTCCCATATTTTGACTTGCCAACAACCAGCTCTCAAGTCAATCTTGGTGAACACTCGGCCTTTCACCAATCTATCGAATAGATCCTAAACATTAGGGACCGTTAGCTTGTTCGGAGCCCGGTAATCAACACAGAATTGAATAGACCCGTTTGCCTTTTTCTGAAACAAGGCTGGTGCACCATAGGGAGCTTTCGAAGGTCTCAGCAATCCACCCTCTAATAATTTGTCCAACTGCCTTCTCAACTCAAGCAGCTCAGCTGGAGACATTCTGTAAGGAGTTTGGCCCTAGGGACTAGCTCAATTCAATGATCAGTCGGACGTCTTGGTGGTAATTTCTTAGGCAACTCTGCTGGCATGATATCAGTAAACTCATCCAACACCTTTGCTATTGGCTCAGGTACATCCTGAAACATATCAGGCTTGATCTCGATCATCACAGCCAGATAGGTGGTTTCCCCTTTCTTCAATCCATTCTCTAACTGCATAGCCGATAACATCACCCCCTTGCCTTTTCCATCACCCCAATCTAACTTTCTTGGCACATGCACACATTTTACAAAACAAGGACTTTTCTCATCAGCAAACATTATCCCACTCAAATGAGGGATGGGATAAATCTTGTTATGGAACATTGTCTCCTTCCCAAAAATGATGTCGAAGTCGTCCAGTTTACTCACGACTAAGAAACTGAGCACCGGTCCAGCTTCCAAAAGTAGCAATCATCATGACTTTTCCAAGGATATTCTCAGCAGCTACATTCACGGTCTTAATCTTACTGTTACAAGGCTCCAATTTTAGCCCTAAACGCTGGACTTCTCTCTCCGTCATGAAGCTGTGAGGGGAACCAGTGTCTGCCATCACTGTCACGACTTTCTCATTCACTTTCCTCTCCATGAACATCAAAGAGCTAGCAGCATTTGAATTAGTAGGAACCTTTTCCTCACTAATTGTATTCAACAATCTGAGAGGATTAACTCGGGTCAGCACTTCGGTCTCTTCCTCACGCACACTAGCGGCTATCATAGCATTCAAGCATTCCTTGTGTGGGCAATCTTTCGCCAAGTGTGGTCCGTCGCCCTTAAAACATCCATGGTTCTTAAGGTCAGCTTTCTTTTCCTCAACAGTGCTAGACTTTTCAAAGACCTTCTTCTTCCCCTTCTGGAATGTTTTCCCGTCCTTCTGACCTTTCACCATCTTGGATTTCTTTTTCGCATTCAAGCTGGCACCCACAGCTTTGAAATCCACAAGTTTCTCAGCAGCAGCAATGGCTTGAGAGACATTCTGTATGCCTTGTCGATTCAACTCTGCTTGTGCCCAGTTTTGTAATCCCGCCATGAAATTAAACAACTTGTCTGGTTCAGACATGTCATTCACATCAAGCAACAAAGACTGAAAATCTTTCACATAGTCATGAATCGTACCTGACTGTTTTAACTTTTGAAGGGACTCCCTTGCAATCCAAGAGGTATTAGTCGGTAGGAACTGAGCCTTCAGTTCTCTCTTCATCATATCATAATTCCCAATCCATGGTAAAGTCTCATCTGTCACTCTAGACCGCCACCAGAGCTTTGCATCCCCAGTCAAATACATAGACGCAAAGTTGATTTGTTGTGCCTCTGCCACCTTAGCGGTCTGAAAATATTATTCAATGTCCCACAATAAGTTCTCAAGTTCCTTAGAACTTCTGTTCCCAGCAAATCCCTTAGGCTCTGGCATCTTGAAATCCCTTCCAAATGAAGAGGTTTGGCTCTCAGCTAGACCAGAACCGACCACCTTCTTCAGCAAGGCCACATCTTCCATCACTTTTTGTAACTCGGAAAGATCATCTTCAATTTCTTCCCGCGAAACAGTAACATCAAGCCTTCTAGTGAGGACGACAATGTCACCGACTCTAAAGCATTAGAAAGCAATGAAGAAGGAGAAGAACTAGTAGAAGCTGCACCAACTGAAACCCGTCTCTCAAGTTCTTGAGTTCTAGTTGTCAAAGACTCAAGGGATCTTCTTAAATCATTAATAGAAGCCATGAAATTTACAGTCTCATCATCAGTGCCCAGAAGACGAAGCAAAGACTCAATCTGGGACTCAATCCGGCCAACTCTATCTCCTAAAGGATTCACCATCTTCAAACACTTGAACAACACCCAATTTCTACACTTGCAACAGCGAAAACCAAGGCCAAAGTTCCAACCTTGGCTCTGATACCAAAGTTGTCACACCCTCAAAAGCCTTTCCGTTAGAATCAGAATGGAGGTTAGCACATATAGAACAACCAGACGGATTTGAAAGTTAAGGAAAAAAAAGCAAGAAAAGTTACAGCCAAAGGCCAATCTTTGTTATAAAACTCAGAACAAAGGAACTCTCAATGAAGGCTCAGCACAAAACTCACCCAGAAATGTTCTGAGGTGGTTTGCTGGCTCAACAAAGCATAAATATGCAAAAAGGGACTGAATGGAACGGTTACAACTGCCACAAAGGGCCATCAGGCTTGCAAGCCCAAAAATAAGGAAAATAACTACCCACTAAGCCAAGGACAAGACAAGTTCAGCCAAGTGTAGTAACTGCCGCCACATGTCATCCTTCTAGCTTTCCAAGTCTTCCCATGCAAACTGTCCAAGGAGATTCAGACACCTCACGTAAATACCCCATGCAATCCCATGCAACCATGCAAGAACTCTTCATGCAAGGTAAGGACTGAAGTCCCTGGCACATAGCCCAAAACTTAGCCCTCCAACATGTAACTCATGTTTCCGTCTATGTTGACTTAACGGAAAATCACATCAAGTAAATAAGGGTTTAACACACGGCCACAGCCACTTCCCTAAACCGGCTTTTTAATTCTTCCCCAACTCACATTACCCGCTAATTAACCAAAAAAGATTGCTTAACATCAAGATTTAAAAATTTTGGCATCAGATAATAGAATAGAGCTTCCATAATTCTGAAGCTATGGACATGGATTCTGGTGAAGATTTGCAGAAAGTTAAAAATAATAATAATAAAACCCAAAATGAACAAACACGATCCAAAATTCAGTCCCATTAATCCATTAATTATTTACCACATAATCAAAACAAAAAAATTCAAAATTCATCCATCCGTAATTGGGTATGAAAATAAAATAAAAATATATTTGAATTCCCTCAACAAAGGCGCCGATAATCAAATCGGATTGGGAGCCGCTGAAACCACAGGTCAAAAAGGACCCAATAGGAGAGTCATTTTAAAAGTTTGAAACTTCTCTCTCGGTAGAATTAGTCCATAGCTTTGTCCCTCACCCAGTAGATGATGAATAAAAGCTTCAGAAGCTTTTGCAGATGTAAGATGTAATAGTTCAATCTAAAAATTGCACTCTGTAATTGTAATCCTATGAAATTTATTAATTTTGGATGGAGTGTTATGAGAGGATAAAGGAGATGAACAAGAAAGGATAGACACGAAGACTAATGATCATCAACATAGTTAACTGTCAAGTTTGACAGAATGACTAAAATTCAAACCAAATGTAAAAGTTAATAATTTCACATAGAATTTTTAAAAGTTAGTGACCAAAAACTAAATTTCAGCAAAGTAAGATGACATATTTTGGAATTCACTCTATAAAATAACTAACTCCCTAAATGATTTGATGAATAACTGAACTCTACCCATTTATATAATAACTAAACCCCTAACTCATTTGATGAATAATTGAATCCTAACCTTTTATATAACAACTAAACCCTAACCCATTTGACGAAAACTCCTAAACCCATTTGATGAATAATTGAACCATAACCTTTTATATAATAACTAAACCCAAAACCCATTTCATGAAAACACCTAACCCATTTAATGAATAACAGAACCCTAACCTTATATATAATAACTAAACTCATAATCCATTTTATGAATAACCAAACTCTAACCATTTATATAATAACTAAATCTCTAACCCATTTGATGAATAACTGAACCCTAACTTTTTATATAATAACTAAACCGTAACCCATTTGATGAAAACCTCTATCCCTAACCATTTAATGAATAACCGAACCCTAACCTTATATATAATAACTAAACTCCTAACCTATTTGATTAATAACTGAACTCTAACATTTTATATAATAACTAACCCCTAACTCATTTGATGAAAACGCCTAACATATTTTATGAATAATTGAACCCTAATCTTTTATATAATAACCAAACCTTAACCTTATATATAATAACTAAACCCTAACCTTTTATATAATAACTAACCCCTAACTCATTTGATGAATAATCGAACCCTAATCATCTATATAATAACTAAGCCCCTAATCCATTTGATGAAAACTAAGCCCTAACCTCTTAAGGTTTAGGGTTTAGGGTTTAAGGTTGAAGGAATTAGGGATTAGGGTTTAGGTATTAGGGTTTTGGGTTTTAGGGGTTAGGGTTGTGGGGGTTAGGATTTAGTTATTTAAGAGTTAGCGTTTAGATTTTAATTAAAGGGGTTTAGGGTATAGGTTTTAAATGAAAAGGTCAGGGTTTATTTTTTATCGAAAATGTTAGGGTTCAGTGTTTCATTGAAAGTTATTATATAGAAGGTTAGTGTTTAGTTATTCATCAAATGGGACAGGGTATAGTTTTTTTATGAAAACATATTCAAAATTGATGGACACTATTTGTTTCTCTTTTATCGTTCAAAAAATTCAGATAATTAAATTAGTGTTCATCAGCTATTATTTTATATGAAAATAAATTCAAAATTGATTAACACTATAAGTATATTTTAATAAAAGAAAATTTATATAGTTATAATATTTTAATTGATATTTTAAATATAGAACAAAATCTTCAACATATTTATGTTTCCCTTATTTAATACAAGAATATTAAATTTTAGGTAATATAATTATCTTTCAATCAATAAAAATTAACTATAATTACGAAAGAATTTATACAATACACAATAATATGTGCAGAGTGAAAAAATCTTGAGAAAAGTTTTTAAAAAATATTAAATTTATTAAAAATTTATCTAAAAAACAAATAGGTACCATATAATTTGCAAGAAGCTAACAGTATAGTACTACAACATAATTTGCCGAACAACCCACATTAGAAATAGTAATCAAGGCATATTTACCCTAGTAAAGAGAAACGCCAGTAGCACTCCTAGCCACCACCATGCCCACACATTACTAGGTAGGTCTTAAATACAGTAATAGTAGATCTGTCATTACTAGAAACAATTAAATCATAAAAAAAATGCATACGCTGATCGTTTAAAATTAATAATAACAATTATCTCATCGTATTATTAAATTAATTTTATCTTTTCAAAGTTAAATTTATATAACACAAACACAATAATTATATTTATTTTGTTTTTTATTTATTTATAAAATCACAAACTATTATTTTTTTAATACAAAGAGTTGAAAAAGGTGTGAAAGAGAATATTTGGAAAAACGTCGGGTGTGATCAACTCGCGTTTTGATTCTCAAATTTAATACAGATGAGGATTAACTCTTTAGTTTTCAATATATAACCATGATTATTAATATGCTGGTCTAATCTATTGAAGGATAATGATTAAGTTTTTGGATAATTATCTGGTCCAATCCTTTGAAGGATAATGATTAAGTTTTTGGATAATTATCAATGGTGGCAGCAAATTAATTAAAGAAATGGTTGAAATTAAGGTGGCAGATTAATGGATTAACATTGGTATTAATCATATTTATCTGCACACTTGATATTGAAAACTGGTGATGTCTATAAATAGCATTTTATAGATCTGCAGAGAGCACACCTCTCTTTGGAAATTCTCCTTCTCTCAGAATCCCTCTTCCCATTCAAAATTCTGCTCCCTTTTCTCAGAAGAAATATTCTCTCAATTTCTTACCAAAATTTCCTCAAGTGTTCAACAACTGTTCTAGTTCATTGGTAAGGCGGTTTTGTGCAAACCGACTTTACGATTTCCATTGTATCCTGGGAAACATTTTGCTCACGTAATCTCTTGCACATTCGTAGACGGGACAAATCTGTTTTAAGGAAATTGTGTGCTACACAAGCCTTGGAATTTTCTTACTACTAGCCTTAATTTTTCTAACAATCTTAAAACAGACTTTTTCTTATTTCTCAATGGCTAGTTCAAGTGATCCCAACTCAAATTCCGAGGGTCATCCTGTTGTCACCCCAAATATGGGTTTGATTTCTACCCCTGTCGTGGCTATCCCTAATATGCCAGGAAGCCACTATGAGAAACCCGAAAAGTTTCAAGGGGTTGCCACTTTTTTCAAAAGATGGCAACAAAAGATGTTATTTTACCTAACGATGTTGGGTTTTGCAAGATTCTTGAAAGAGGATCCCCCAAAAGTCCCAGACCGAAATAGTGATGCTTTGATAGTAATTTCCGTGGAGGCATGGGAGCACTCCGATTTCCTCTGTCGCAACTACATTCTGAATGGGTTGCAAGATTCCCTATATTCTGTATATGGGAATTACAAAACGGCAAAGCAAGTATGGGAGGCTTTGGACCGTAAGTACAAAATTGAGGATGCAGGCTCAAAGAAATTTGTAGTCGAGCGGTTCCTTGATTTTAAAATGATTGACTCAAAATTTGTGATGAGTCAAGTGGATGAGTTTCAGCTCATCTTGCACGAGATAAGTGCTGAGGGGATGGTCCTGAGTGAGACTTTCCAAGTGGCAGCAATGATTGAGAAATTGCCACCAAGTTGGAAGGATTTCAAAAACTATCTCGAGCAAAAACACAAGGAGATGACCTTAGAAGATCTCGTTGTCAGACTTCGGATTGAAGAAGACAACAAAAAGGCTGATATCAAGTCGGTCAACCCTGCGGGAGCCAAAATCAATGTGGTGGAACATGGCAAGGAAGGCTTCAAAAACAGAGCCGTGACCACCGACAAAGGCAAAGGCAAGGCAAAGCTTAGGGCATCGGGAGGTGTCTCAAAGCAAAAATTCAAGTTTAAAGGTAAATGCTTTAACTGTGATCCAAAAAATCATGGAGGACGTGGGAGACATCAGTTTGGTAGCTGTAATCTCCGAGGTCAACATGGTGGAGTCAAACCAGAAAGAATGGTGGTATGACTCTGGTGCAACCAGGCATGTGTGCACCAACAAATGTCACTTCTCTACATTCGAACCGATTCAAGGTTAGAAGCTGTACATGGAAAACTCGGCCGTTGCCAAAGTCGAGGGGAAAGGAACTGTTTTGCTCAAGTTGACTTCGGGCAAAACATTGACTTTGAAGGATGTGTTATATGCTCCAGAAGTCCGGAAGAATCTTATTTCTGGGTTCATGCTGAATAAGCATAGATTCCGCGTTGTAATAGAATCGGACAAAATTTCTCTTTCAAAGTCGGGAATGTACTTGGGAAAAGGCTACACATCCGAGGGGATGCTCAAAATGAATGTAATGACTATTGTCAATAATAATACAAGTATCTCTTTAACTTATTTGATTGAGTCTTCTAGCTTATGGCATGGTAGACTAGGTCACGTTAATTATGATTCGATACGTCGATTAATTAACTTGAACCATATCCCAAGTTTCTAGATTGACTAAAGTCACAAATGTGAAATTTGCGTTGAGGCAAAATTGACAATGTCTTCTTTCCAAAATGTTGAAAGAAACAATGAACCCTTTGACTTAATACATAGCGATGTGTGTGATTTGAAATAGTTCAAACACGGGGTGGTAATAAATATTTTATTACCTTTATAGATGATAGCACAAAATATTGCTATGTATATTTGCTTAAAAGCAAAGATGAGGCATTAGAGAAGTTCATTCTCTATAAAACCGAGGTTGAAAATCAACTTGGAAAACGAATCAAGAGATTGAGAAGTGATAGAGGTGGAGAGTATGAAGCACCTTTTTGTGACTATTGTGCTAAAAATGGTATAGTTCATGAAGTAACTGCGCCATACTCACCACAATCAAATGGAGTTGCTAAATGTAAAAATCGCACTCTAAAAGAAATGATGAATGCGATGTTATTAAGTTCAGGCTTACCTTCTAACATGTGGGGGGATGCTATTTTGTCAAGTAATTACTTACTTACTAGAGCACCTCGAAAGAAAGAAGGCAAAACTCCATATGAACTATGGAAAGGAATTAGGCCATCTTTTAAACACTTACGAGTGTGGGGGTGCCTAGCGAAGGTGACAGTACAATCTCTAAAGAAAATAAAGATAGGTCCTAAAACGGTGGACTGTATCTTTATAAGCTACGTACGTAACAGTACTGCATACCGATTTCTTGTGTATGATTCAAAAGTTCCGGATATACACAAGAATAAAATCATGGAATCAAGAAATGCATCATTCTTTGAAAATGTATTTCCTTGGATATCAGTTGGGGAAACTAGTTCTAAACGGCCTAGTGAAACCATTGATGAAGAACCACAAAGTCAAGAAGTGGTTGAACTAAGACGTAGCAAAAGAGCAAGGGTGGAAAAATCATTTGGTGATGATTTTGAAACTTTTCTCATTGAGAAAAAACCACAGACTTATGCTGAAACTGTGCATTCGTAGGAAGCGCCTTTATGGAAGGAAGCCATAAAGAGCGAGATTGATTCTATTTTACAAAATCATATTTGGGAGTTAGTGGAACTCCCACCTGGCTGTAGTCTTTTAAGGTCAAAATGGATTTTCAAACGGAAAATAAAAGCTGATGACTCTATAGACAAATACAAAGCTAGGCTGGTAATCAAAGGGTATAAGCAGCGTAAAAGCTTAGACTACTTTGATACGTATTCTCCTGTGACGAGAATAAATTCCATAAGGATGATACTTGCTATCGCAGCCTTACGGAATTTGGAAATCCATCAAATGGATGTTAAAACAGCTTTCTTAAATGGAGATTTAGATGAAGAAATCTATATGGAGCAACTCGAAGGGTTTAAAGCTCCAGGTTCCGATAAAAAAGTTTGTAAATTGGTTAAGTCATTGTATGGTTTGAAACAAGCTCCAAAGAAGTGGCATGAGAAGTTTGACCATGCAATGATAACCAATGGATACAAAATCAATGAGTGTGATAAATGTGTCTATGTCAAAGAGATCGGGGATGATTACATCATCTTATGTCTATACGTAGACGACATACTCATAGTGGGTAGCAGTGACAATTTGGTCAAATCTACCAAAAACATGTTAAAATCAAAGTTTGACATGAAAGATATGGGACTTGCTGATATGATTCTTGGAATCCGAATCATTAGGTCTCCGGAAGGTCTAATTTTGAGTCAAGCTCATTATGTAGACAAAATTCTTGGGAAATTCCATAAGGATGACTCTGGAATTGCTAGAATGCCATTAGATAATAGTCTCCACCTATCCAAGAATCGTGGAGAGGGTATGCCTCAAGTAGAATACTCCAGGATTATAGGGAGTTTAATGTATCTAATGAGTTGTACTAGACCAGATCTTGCTTATGTGGTAAGCAAGTTGAGTTCATACACGAGTAATCCAGGGAAAGATCACTGGACTGCAATAATTAGAGTACTAGGTACTTAAGATATACTCGCGATTATGGATTACATTATACCAGATATCCATCTGTGCTAGAAGGCTATACAGATGCTAATTGGATATCTGATATAAAAGACTCAACCTGCACGAGTGGCTATGTGTTTACTCTAGCAGGTGCTGCTGTGTCTTGGAAATCCTCAAAGCAAACCGTAATAGCTAGATCCATGATGGAGTCAGAGTTTGTACCTCTAGATAAATGTGGAGAAGAGGTTGAATGGCTTCACCATTTCTTGGAGGATGTTCCAAAATGGGAAAAACCTGTGCAACCAATCTGTATCCCTTGTGATAGTCAATCTGCGATTGGTAGGGCACAGAGTACAATGTATAATGGTAAATTGAGACATATTCATCGTCGACATAATACCATTGGACAACTGCTCTCAACAGGAGTTATCTCAATTGACTATGTAAGGTCAAAAGATAACATCGCGGATCCGCTGACCAAAGGGTTAAATAGAGAGACAGTTGAGCGATTGACGAGGGGAATGGGTATAAAGCCTGTGGAAAATAAAGGTTTTATGAAGGAAAACCCAACCTAGTTGACTGGAAATCCCAAGATCTAGGTTCAAAGGGACAACCTAATTATAAGACCTGGTAGGGTCACTGTGGGGGTAACCTCAACTCATTTCTGTCATCAAACAGTGACAGTATGGTTAAGGCTAGCATTTGTTGCTTTAATGACTCCTAAGATAGTAACTGTTGTTACATTTCAAATTTAAGAAGTCACCTATGTGAGAGAAAAGTGGGGCCGCTTCGAAGGGAAATTGATCAGGCTAATTTCCTAGAAACTCTTGCAGAACCAGGACGTGTTCATGGCCATAATGAACAAAACCATGAGAACAGAACAAATGGGAATGGTTCCTGTGTAGGGTACGTGTGTCTTTACATGGAAAAGTCAGACAGTTCAAGGATATCACGTCTACTGGACGGCTAGTAGAGCAAGCGTAGTCTATAAGGGGAAAGTTCAAAGGGTAACAACTACTTTCTCTATGCACGGATCATTCATTGAACACTGACCAACCAATATCTCATTCATGTGGGGGATTGTTGGAAGGAAGAGTTGAAAAAGGTGTGAATGAGAATATTTGGGAAAACGTCGGGCCTAATCATCCCGCGTTTTGATTCTCAAATTTAATACAGATGAGGATTGACTCTTTAGTTTTCAATAGATAACCATGATTATTAATACGCTGGTCTAATTCATTGAAGGATAATGATTAAGTTTTTGGATAATTATCTGGTCTAATCCATTGAAGGATAATGATTAAGTTTTTGGATAATTATCAATGGTGGCAGCAAATTAATTAAAGAAATGGTTGAAATTAAGGTGGCAGATTAATAGATTAATATTGGTATTAATCATATTTATCTGCACACTTGATATTGAAAACTGGTGATGACTATAAATAGCATTTTATAGATCTGCAGAGAACACACCTCTCTTTGGAAATTCTCCTTCTCTCAGAATCCCTCTTCCTATTCAAAATTCTGCTCCTCTTTCTCTGAAGGAATATTCTCCAAATTTCTTATCAAAATTTCCTCAAGTGTTCAACAACTGTTCTAGTTCATTGGTAAGGCAGTTTTGTGCAAACCGAATTTACGGTTTCCATTGTATCCTGGAAACATTTTGCTCACCAACCTTTTGCACATTTGTAGAGGGGGAAAATCTGTTTTAAGGAAATTGTGTGCTACACAAGCCTTTGAATTTTCTTACTACTAGCCTTAATTTTTCTAACAGGTAGGTCTTAAATACAGTAATGGTAGATCTATCATTACTAGAAACAATTAAATCATAAAAAAATGCATACGCTGATCGTTTAAAATTAATAATAACAATTAATAATAACAATTATCTCATCGTATTATTAAATTAATTTTATTTTTTCAAAGTTAAATTTATATAACGCAGACCCAATAATTATATTTATTTTGTTTATTTATTTATTTATAAAAAACCGGCATTAATGCTACTGAAGCCCAAAACCGGATTATGTATAAAAACCGGATTATGTATTAAAAAACCGGATTAATGAGCCCAAAACCGGATTTTGACATGAAGCCCTGATTCGATTTCTTCCATCACGGCATTAAATGCGTATTTAATGCTACTGAAGTGAAAGAATGGTTCACGCGCGTTCAACAAGGCGGGAGTCGTGGTAACTGACGATCGACAAGACGGAAGTCGTCGTCTCCGACAATCGACAAGACTGGGCGCGGGTTTTGGAGATTCAAATTTGGTATATATCATAATGTTCGTCTTGAGAGTGTTCCAAATTTTTGACTGTGTACTTATGTAAACTCGAATGTACGTTTAAGGGCACTATAAATGGATGTTTATGTAAACTCGACTGTGTACTTATGTAAACTCGAATGTGCGTTTAAGGACGATAGTTTATGTAAACTCGCATTTTGTGCTTATGTAAACTCGTCTGTGTAAACTCGCATTTCTGAACTTCTTATGTAAACTTATGTTTCTGATCTCGTTATGTATTCTGATAGTTGTGAAATACTTATGTAAACTGAGGGTTCTGAACTACTTATGTAAACTATGGATTCTAAACTACTTATGTAAACTAAAAATAATTGATTTCTTTTATATTCTTGATCTGATATTTATAGTCTGTTGATCTGATGTCAAGTATTCGCTGATCTGATGTCTATATAATCCTGACGTGATCTCCCTTGTTAAGTATGTTTTAGTTCTACTGTATGATTTCTTTTATATTCTTGATCTGATATCTATTGTCTGTTGATCTAATGTCAAGTATTCGCTGATCTGATGTCTATTTAATTCTGATGTGATCTCCCTTGTTAAGTGAAAGATTTTTTTGGTAGGATCTGGGTTTGCACTTGCTCGATTTACCACGCAACAAAAAATTCTAATAAAAGTGGAACTATAGAATAATACCTTTGAAGCGTGCACCTGGTGAATCTCTTGTATTCCTCAAAGACTATGACCTCTTGTTGTGTGGGCAACAATCTAGAAGTCAATTGATCAAAAACTCACCACAATCCACCTGCTGGAAAACTCAAGCCCCGCAGCACCTGGCACGTACTATAAACGCACCGCCCGCAGAGAGAGAAAGCTACGCGCAGCTGGTATAATCCAAGGCCAAAATTTCAACCACTAGAAACCCAAAAACCAGCTGCACACTTTCTTGAAAATTCGACTTGGAGAGAGAAACGTTTTCTCTCTCTAGAAATCCTGTGGATTAATTGTGTTAATTGTTGTATTCTGAATGACTGATCCCTTGTCTATTTATAGAGTTACAAGAGAGACTCCAAGTTGGTTTAGGATTGGTCTTCCTACTGGGTTTCTGTTTTCCTTCAATCCTGTTTCTGGACTGATACAGATTCTGTTTCCTTCAATCCTGTTCCTGGACTGATACACTCCCAGCTGTCACAGGGATTCACTTATCCCAATCCAGTTCCTGGGATGAATCACTCCCAACTGACACAGGGATTCACTTATCCCAAACCAGTTCCTTGGATGATTCACAACCAACTGACACAAGGATTAATTAATTTCTCAATTAATTAAATCTACCTTTGTCATTAACCCAGTACATAATTAATCGTACCACTAACGGATTAATTATGGCACTACCACCCTACACCAGAATTGCTTCCGGAACAACTTAATTAAATTATATTCATAATCTCCCCACATCAAAGATATAGTGCTCGTTAATTCATTAATTTACTGATAAATTAATTCATCAACTTCTTTAATTCTGAGACTAGTACCACTCGACCTTTTTACTATACCGGACATAAGTCCACCGGCCGGGTTTAGTATAATAAACATTTCGAGCTCATCTCGGGAGCACCATCACCCCGGACGCACCGGTACATGGTTTCCTTTCGACCAGCAGTAGCACACCAAGTAACTAAACACGCGCACCCAACCCACCGAGACTATTGGCCACATTTGACCTCACCCATTGGCAGATCAAAGTACACTATGTCTAATCCTCATGCCCACTCGAGTCTAGGGATTTAGAGATAGAATACAAGGATCAATTTTTCTATTAAATCAGTACAAGACAAATCATTCCTAAGAGTCAAGTTCAATATGCCCCGGGCATATCTATATGATTCAATTAGTTTAGACAAACTAATTATCTGAATCACATAATAACCTAAACCGACAGTTTGTCCAAAGCTGTCTCAGTTACGAACCTCATTTATATATTATGTCTTTTAACCAATGATGAGATCTATTGTGTCGCACCAGACACCTCATCATCTACTTACATAATATAAATGGACGATTAATGCACAACAAGATATGACTGAAACACAAATCGATATATTAAACTGGGAAACTGTACAATACAAGCATAGCTTATGTATTCTACTCCAACAATCTCCCACTAATACTTAAGCTGTGCTTGAAATATGCAACTACATACAATCCTACCCAATCTGCTGCTATCTATCTAGAAAAACTGTCAAGGCTCTCCTAAACATCTGATCCCTATGCCCTTCACGTGAGCATCAAAGACTTTTAAAGTCAATGTTTTCGTGAATGGATCTGCAAGGTTATCCTCTGATGCTATCTTAGCCACGACCACATCTACCCTCTTTACGATGTCTCGTATCAGGTGGTACTTGCGCTGTATATGTTTACTCGCCTTGTGGGCTTGTGGTTCCTTCGAGTTTGCTACTGCACCATTGTTATCACAATAAACCGTGATAGACTTCTGCAAACCAGGAATCACATCTAAGTCCACTAGGACATTTTTGAGCCATACTGCTTCTTTCGCTGCCTCTGATGCGGGCAACATACTCAGCCTCTATGGTAGAGTCCACCACACATTTCTGCTTGACACTCCGCCAAACTATGGCTCCACCTCCTAGAGTAAACACATACCCTGAGGTAGACTTGCTCTTGTCCCTGTCGCCTTGGAAATCTGAATCTGTGTAACCTCGGGGTACCAGCTCAAGCGCCTGATAGACCAGAACTTGATCTCTCGTTCTGCGCAAATACCTGAGAATGCATTTTACTGCTTCCCAATGAGCTTTCCCAGGGTTACTCTGATATCTGCTCACCATGCCAACGACATAACATATATCAGGCCTCGTACACAACATGGCATACATGAGACTTCCTACTGCCGAAGCATATGGAACTGTCCTCATGGTCTCTATCTCCTCAACAGTCTTAGGAGACTGCTCCTTAGATAGAAACACTCCGTGCCTGAAAGGTAAAAAACCTTTCTTGGAGTTCTGCATGTTAAAACGGGCCAGAATCGTGTCTATGTACGAAGCTTGGGAGAGCGTTAACGAACGTTTCCTACGATCTCGAATAATCTTGATCCCAAGGATATGTCCCGCTTCCCCTAAGTTCTTTATATCAAATTGCTTGGACAGCCATGCCTTTACGTCTGATAACACTTTCTTGTTGTTGCCAATCAATAGAATGTCATCTACGTAAAGCACAAGAAACACCACTGAGTTTCCATCACGTCTGCGATATACACATTGCTCATCCGGACACTGAGTAAATCCAAAGGACTGGATTACTTCATCAAACCGGATGTTCCAAGATCTGGATGCCTGCTTAAGTCCATAAATAGACCTCTTAAGCCTGCAAACCTTATGCTCTTGGCCTTTTTCAATGAATCCCTCTGGTTGCTGCATAAAGATGGTTTCTTCAAGACTTCCATTTAGGAAAGCGGTCTTGACATCCATCTACCAAATCTCATAATCCATATGAGCAGCTATGGCTAAGAGAATCCGGATCGACTTAAGCATGGCTACCGGGGAGAAGGTTTCCTCATAGTCGATTCCCTCTTTCTGAGTATACCCCTTCGCCACCAGCCTAGCTTTAAAGGTTTCCACCTTCCCGTCAGGTCCTCTCTTACGTTTGTAGACCCACTTGCATCCAATGGGCTTAAACCCATCAGGCAGGTCCACAAGCTCCCAAACTTGATTGTGGTCCATTGACCCCATCTCGGATATCATTGCCTTACGCCAAGATTCTGCATCTTTATCTCGAAGTGCCTCATTATAGTTAACTGGGTCAGGTTCAGGCACACCTGGGACCAGGTCTGAAGCCTCTCCCATGCCAATGAACCTGTCCGGCTGTCTCACAACCCTCCCACTACGACGAGGCACCGCCTGTGTAGGCGTATCATCTGTGATCTCATGTGCAGTGTGTGGTGTATCTACTTACGCTGGTGCATCAGGATTAGTAGTTTGTCGTCTAAGCTCTTCTAGTACTATCTTACTCTTGGGCTTGTGGTCTAAGACATAGTCATCTTCTAAAAATCTAGCGTTGGTACTTACCACCACCTTCTGATCTTTAAGACTATAGAATAGACCACCTTTCGTTCCCCTAGGATATCCTACAAACAGCATTAATTCTATTCTTGCATCTAACTTAGCCGTATCTGCCTTAAGCACATGTGCTGGGCAGTCCCAAATTCTGAGATGTCTTAGACTGGGCTTCCGCCCGTTCCACAACTCTACTGGGGTTGAAGGCACGGTTTTAGATGGTACAAGATTAAGAATATACATTGCCGTTTCCAAGGCATATCCCCAGAACGAACTTGGCAAATCACTATAGCTCATCATGGACCTAACCATTTCCATAAGAGTTCGGTTCCTCCTTTCTGCTACACCATTCTGTTGTGGCGTGCCAGGTGCAGACAACTGAGACTGAATTCCTACCTCAGTGAGGTAATCTCGAAATTCATGGGACAGGTACTCCCCACCACGATCTGAACGCAGTGTCTTGATACTCTTACCATGATGCTTCTCCACATCTGCCCGAAACTCTTTGAACTTGCCAAAACATTCGGACTTGTGGCGCATTAGGTAAATGTATCCGTACCTAGAGTAATCATCCGTGAATGTCACGAAATACTCATATCCCCCTCATGCCTGGACCGCCATAGGTCCACACAAGTCAGAATGAATCAACTCTAATACTTCTTTAGCTCTATAGCCTTTTGCTTTAAAAGGTCTCTCGGTCATCTTACCTTCCAAGCAAGATTCGTAGGTTGTATAACTGTCAATATCTAATGAACCCAAAGGTCCATCATTGACCAACCTCTGAATCCTACTAAGGTTTATATGACCTAGCCTTAGATGCCAAAGATAGGTTTGATTCATTTCAGAAGGTTTCTTCCTCTTATTAATGTTAGATTCTGAGCTATCTATCTCTATGTTTTGCGCAACAGGGGAGTTAGAGTTAACCACAAACAAATTGTCCGCCAATGAACCAGAACAAATAAGTTTTCCATTTCTTCTAATAACAACACAGTCATCAGAAAAAGAAAACTTATACCCGTTCTTCAAGAGTTTAGAAACCGAAATCAAGTTCTTTCTAAAACTCGGTACATAAAGACAATTAACTAACTCCAAGCTAGAATTTTAGAAATTCAACTTAACTACTCCCACTGCTTCTACTGACACTCTTGTAGTGTCGCCCAAGTAGATATCCAATTCGCCTTCTCTAAGCTTCTGGGTTACTTGGAACCCTTGCAAAGAATTACAAACATGGTCAGTGGCACCTGAATCCACACACCAAGTATCTGTGGGAATCGCCGCTAAACATGTCTCAGTAATTAAGGCATAATTTATCGTACTTATAAGCTTTGGACAATCCGCTTTCCAATGTCCCGTCTTATTGCACTTGAAGCACTTGTCTTTCGACTTCTTCTTTGCAATATCTGGCTTAGGCACAATTTGTGCCTTTTTAGCTACTCCCTCGAGCTTTCTCTTCTTCTTTCCAGCCTCAGGCTCGGAAGAAGATTCTAAAGCTTCAACTGCGACTAAAGCTCGCTTCTTCTCTTGAAGAAGACTTTTAGCCACCATCAACTCTGCCAAGAGCTCGGATGAACTCCACAACATCTTACTTATATTGTAGTTCAACAGAATCCGCTCATAGCTTTGAGCCGCCATCAACTCTGCCAAGAGCTCGGATGAACTCCACAACATCTTACTTATGTTGTAGTTCAACCGAATCCGCTCATAGCTTTGAGGCAAGCTCTGGAGGACAATATCGGCTTTGGTTTCACCAATGATTTCGCCTCCTCCTACCTCAACCTTGTTGATGTTACTAATCATGTCAATGACACGATCTCTCACAGGAGCGCTCTTAGCCTTAAGGACAATGTCCAAGTTACGACTTCCATCGACAATATTAGTTCCAGTTAAATTGTTGTTTTTCAAAATAGCAGCTAAAGGATTGAATGCCATATCGATTTAAACTGGAAAGTAAACAAACAGTGTTTCAGTTATATATGCTAGAATTTTCGAAAATATGAAAATTCAATTAATTATTGATTTCCCTCAAAACAGTAATACTAATCCACCAACATCTCATCCACCGGGATTCTCGCAAGCCACGCAGTGTGGACGTTTACGCTAACCCACATTCGTTTGAGAAGAACCAAGTTCATTAACTACACTATCTGACCAACGATCTTTTGATCAATGCAGCTAATAGTCAGTGCTTTCAGCCGTACAAGTAAGCAGTGTAACCTCGCGGGAGGAATACTGCAGATCATACACTAAGTGTGTGCCATTACATGACTTCTGAGTTTGTTACCTCAGGATAGTGCGCCTCAGATGGAGAGGGTGTCGCATTTCTCCTAGTTAAACTCGCTCTAGTCATCTTACTCAGAAGCTCATAGTCTAGCGATCTCGGGGCTGGACTCATCCGAATGGAGGAAGGCCCTAATGCCAACGCGCAAGCCCACCCACATCGCATATGAACCCGTAATGGTGGCCATGGGGATATAACACAACCCGCTCCCATTTAGATTTCCAAAATGAGGGTTTTTCCAGTTTTAACATGCAATTAACTAACCTAAGTTATATGCAACCATAAAACCAGACATGCTTTAATTCATGCATCTAAAATACAGCATAAAAATAAAGCATAAAAATTAAAACAATAAATACGGGAAATAAATACGTAAAATAAATTTCCCGACTATTATGGTTTTAATTGCTTCCATCCTTTGCCTTGATCTCGTGTCCCGTCACGTCACTCGATGGAGAGAGTTTTGAACTTTAAAAAACGAAAACTGGAGGAAAAACGGGCCCAAAACAGCCCGAACGGGCCGCCAGGGCCGCGCCCACAGCCCGCACGGGCCGTGCGCGCGGCGCAGCGCCAGTGCGCCCGCGCGGGCCTGCGCACGGCTGCTGCGCCCTGGGCGCGGCAGCTGCTGCTGCTGCGCCCTTGGTGCGGCAGCTGCTGCTGCTGGCCACCCGGCAGGCGCGACTTGCTGGCGGCGGTCGTCGCCGGCGTCGCCTCCTGCCGCCAACTCCTCCTTCGCTTTTTCCCACGCTATTTGGTCTTCTTGGAATTCGTTCTGGGTTTTCCTGGGTTTCTTCAAATTCATGATAACCCAAAACCCACGAATCCAAGTCGCCCACCATAACGCCTTCGATTACATAAAAAACAATTTTCCTACTACAAGGCATTCTAGGAAAATTAAATAATCGAAAATATATAGAATAAATCCTACTACAGATTTAAACTAATCCTACATGGCTTCCAGCACGTGGTTATACTATTACAAACATTCATAATAAAATTAAATCCGGACATGTCCCGGAGTTTAATTAAAAACCATACAAACGTAACCATAATAGTCGGGATTCTAAACCACCTGCAAATAAAACCATGTAATAAATCGAACAAGCACAGAACCCCCTAAACCGGGCTCTGATACCAATTGAAAGATTTTTTTGGTAGGATCTGGGTTTGTACTTGCTCGATTTACCACGTAACAAAAAATTCTAATAAAAGCGGAACTATAGAATAATACCTTTGAAGCGTGCACCTGGTGAATCTCTTGTATGCCTCAAAGACTATGACCTCTTATTGTGTGGGCAACAATCTAGAAGTCAATTGATCAGCAACTCACCACAATCCACCTGCTGGAAAACTCTAGCCCCGCAGCACCTGGCACGTACTATAAACGCACCGCCCGCAGAGAGAGAAAGCTACGCACAGCTGGTATAATCCAAGGCCAAAATTTCAACCACTAGAAACCCAAAAACCAGCTGCACACTTTCTTGAAAATTCGACTTGGAGAGAGAAACGTTTTCTCTTTCTAGAATTTTCTCTCTCTAGAAATCCTGTGGATTAATTGTGTTAATTGTTGTATTCTGAATGACTGATCCCTTGTCTATTTATAGAGTTACAAGAGAGACTCCAAGTTGGTTTAGGATTGGTCTTCCTACTGGGTTTCTGTTTTCCTTCAATCCTGTTTCTGGACTGATACAGATTCTGTTTCCTTCAATCCTGTTCCTGGACTGATACACTCCCAACTGTCACAGGGATTCACTTATCCCAATCCAGTTCCTGGGATGAATCACTCCCAACTGACACAGGAATTCACTTATCCCAAACCAGTTCCTTGGATGATTCACAACCAACTGACACAAGGATTAATTAATTTCTCAATTAATTAAATCTACCTTTGTCATTAACCCAGTACATAATTAATCGTACCACTAACGGATTAATTATGGCACTACCACCCTACACCAGAATTGCTTCCGGAACAACTTAATTAAATTATATTCATAATCTCCCCACATCAAAGATATAATGCTCGTTAATTCATTAATTTACTGATAAATTAATTCATCAACTTCTTTAATTCCGAGACTAGTACCACTCGACCTTTTTACTATACCGGACATAAGTCCACCGGCCGGGTTTAGTATAATAAACATTTCGAGCTCATCTCGGGAGCACCATCACCCCGGACGCACCGGTACATGGTTTCCTTTCGACCAGCAGTAGCACACCAAGTAACTAAACACGCGCACCCAACCCACCGAGACTATTGGCCACATTTGACCTCACCCATTGGCAGATCAAAGTACACTATGTCTAATCCTCATGCCCACTCGAGTCTAGGGATTTAGAGATAGAATACAAGGATCAATTTGTCTATTAAATCAGTACAAGACAAATCATTCCTAAGAGTCAAGTTCAATATGCCCCGGGCTTATCTATATGATTCAATTAGTTTAGACAAACTAATTATCTGAATCACATAATAACCTAAACCGACAGTTTGTCCAAAGCTGTCTCAGTTACGAACCTCATTTATATATTATGTCTTTCAACCAATGATGAGATCTACTGTGTCACACCAGACACCTCATCATCTACTTACATAATATAAATGGACGATTAATGCACAACAAGATATGACTGAAACACAAATCGATATATTAAACTGGGAAACTGTACAATACAAGCATAGCTTATGTATTCTACTCCAACATTAAGTATGTTTTAGTTCTACTGTATGATTTCTTTTATATTCTTGATCTGATATCTATAGTCTGTTGATCTGATGTCAAGTATTCGTTGATTTGATGTCTATATAATTCTGATCTGATCTCTCTTGTTAGTATGTTTTAGTTCTACTGCATGATTTCTTTTATATTCTTGATCTGATATCTATTGTCTGTTGATCTGATGTCAAGTATTCGCTGATCTGATGTTTATATAATTCTGATCTGATCTCCCTTGTTAAGTATGTTTTAGTTCTACTGCATGATTTCTTTTATATTCTTGATCTGATATCTATAGTCTGTTGATCTGATGTCAAGTATTCGCTGATCTGATGTCTATATAATCCTGATGTGATCTCCCTTGTTAAGTATGTTTTAGTTCTACTGTATGATTTCTTTTATATTCTTGATCTGATATCTATTGTCTGTTGATCTGATGTCAAGTATTCTCTGATCTGATGTCTATTTAATTCTGATGTGATCTCCCTTGTTAAGTATGTTATAGTTCTACTGTATGATTTCTTTTATATTCTTGATCTGATATCTATAGTCTGTTGATCTGATGTCAAGTATTCGCTGATCTGATGTCAAGTATTCGCTGATCTGATGTCTATATAATCCTGATCTGATCTCCCTTGTTAAGTATGTTTTAGTTCTAATGTATGATTTCTTTTATATTCTTGATCTGATATCTATAGTCTGTTGATCTGATGTCAAGTATTCGCTGATCTGATGTCAATATAATCCTGATCTGATCTCCCTTGTTAAGTATGTTTTAGTTCTACTGCATGATTTCTTTTATATTCCTGATCTGATATCTATTGTCTGTTGATATAATGTTAAGTATTCGCTGATCTGATGTCTATATAATCCTGATCTGATCTCCCTTGTTAAGTATGTTTTAGTTCTACTGCATGATTTCTTTTATATTCTTGATCTGATATCTATTGTCTGTTGATCTGATGTCAAGTATTCGCTGATCTGATGTCTACATAATCCTGATCTGATCTCCCTTGTTAAGTATGTTTTAGTTCTACTGTATGATTTCTTTTATATTCTTGATCTGATATCTATAGTCTGTTGATCTGATGTCAAGTATTCGCTGATCTGATGTCTATATAATCCTGATCTGATATCCCTTGTTAAGTATGTTTTAGTTCTACTGTATGATTTCTTTTATATTCTTGATCTGATATCTATAGTCTGTTGATTGATGTCAAGTATTCACTGATCTGATGTCTATATAATTCTGATCTGATCTCCCTCGACGATCTTCTTTCTTTTGCCTGAAACCGGATCAAAAAGGCAAAATCTCAATACATAAAAAAAAAACCAGTAGTTTACATAAGCAGAACACTACATAACACGATAAAACAGCACTTTACACAAGCAAATCAGAACATTACTTTATATACCAGTAGTTTACATAACCGGTTAATAAGATGATCAAACACGAATTACAATAATTCCAGTCTTAGGAACACTACTCTACATCCAAAACAAGTAAGTTTACACGAGAAAAGAGCAGTTTACACAAGCAAATCAGAACATCACATAATCAAACAGTAGTTTACATAAGCAGTTCAGAAGATGATCAAACACAAATTACAATAATTCCAGTCTTAGGAACACTACTCTACATCCAAAACAAGTAAGTTTACACAATCAAATCAGCACTTTACAGAAGCAAACAGTAATTTACATAAGCAGTTCAGAAGATGATCAATCACGAATTTTGATAATTCCAGTCTTAGGAACACTACTCTACAACCAAAAAAAGTAAGTTTACATGAGGAAAGAGCAGTTTACACAAGCAAATCAGCACTTTACAGAAGCAAACAGTAGTTTACATAAGCAGCCATCACTTTACATAAACAAAAATGGGACTGTACATAGGAAAAGAGTACTTTACACAACGATAAACTGCAACAAACTTACTCTCAGGAACTTGTTTGTCTGATTTCTCGGCGCTGATTTCCTTGCTCGGCCTCTTTACACCATGAATATTTGCCGCCCTAGGATCTGTGTTGCGTTTTTACCAAAAAAAAAAAAAGAAGTCCGACAATTATCAACAACATCGACTACCCCTAAACTGCAAGTATACATTCGACATTTGTTATAAACATACCTTTCATCGTGCTTTCAATTTTTTGGGCTTCTGCTTCGCTGGTAACTTGCTTAACCCTAACCATGATTTTTCTCTTTGATTGCTTTTTTTTTCCCCACTCCAAATGATCATCGAATCGCCTTCCGCTGGCGGAGTCGTATTGTTCAGGTTGCTCGGTTTCGCGAAAGGTCGTGCTTTGAATGCTGCCTATTTTTTCGGAGCTCGTGGGTCGTCCGGAGAGTGTGAGGAGGGTTGCTGCCGCTTCGAATAGAAAATAAATCCCCATCCAGTCTGTTTCCATAAGATTTGTACCTCCTTTGTGTAAAGTCCGTGCAGAACGAAGGCTAACAAATATTTCAAATTTAATTTTGCTTGGATTCGCGGGATTTGATTTGATGTAAACTCGGGAAATGTGAGACTCCTGCCTCAGTTAAACCACTCGGGGTTGAAGGCTCCTGCCTCATGTTCTTTTTTTTTTTTTTTTTTTCTACTAGGAGTAGCTACAGTATATTTACTCCTAGGAGTATAATATAGTAACTCCTCTTACATCCATCTAGTGGCTTTTCAGGTTTGTTTTTGCAATTCAACTTTTTGTTTGTTCTTCTTTTCATTAGTAATTTCTATGTTTTAATATTATCGAAAATTGCAATCATTTGGATCTTTTGTGAGCAGCTATAGAAAAAACAATTTGTGTGAAATTTTTAATAGAAATCAATCTTCTTGTCGACTTAAATTTTTTAAATTTAGTAACATAATTAATATTGTCATCAAAATGATGATTTTACTTTTTCATAATTGAAACTTAGCTGATAAAACTTGAATTAGATTATATAAAATATTTAAAAATAAGAAGGAGAATAGTCTAGTAGTTGGAACTCCTCACTCAAAATCGGAAAGTCCACTTCTTTCCTGTTGGAATTATAAATAATGTTAAATTTCTCATTCATTTTTTAAAATATAGCAGAATCTGATAGCAGGTCCATCCAATCAAAGATGGCTGAAACTCTCTGTCGTACCTCTTTCTCGGTTTGGATCTAGAATGTTTTTTTTTTAACATGTCTGCCCGTTTGGATGGAAGCTGTTTACCTCGGCTAATTATCTGAGTTCGAGTCATCGCGAGGTGGAATAATAGGTTTATATCTTTCTCTTTGTACCAAAAATATTTAAAATATATTAAACATTTTTTTATAACAATTATTAAATCCGTCAGGGACGAGTTCGTAATCTAGTGTTTTAATATATACCTAAGACTATAGTTTACAAACTTGATTAAATTTCGCCATTCTCAATTACTTTCTCCTATTTTTTTTAGCAAACAGTCTCACATACTCCAACGGGTATGGAGGACCAACGGGATTAGTTATTCTTTTATTAATTTAAAAAACAGTTAAGATACAAAGACAATGCTTAAAATTTACGCTCAACCTAAAAGATGCTTAAAACAGTCTCAATTGCTTTCTCTTATTGATTTATATGATTTTTCAATAAAAGATTCAAATGTTGTATGGTGATTATCAGGATGCAATCAGCAATGACCAAATTGTGGTACCAATTTTGAATATTACCAATAGTTTTTTATATCTTTTACAATTTTTATTTCATAATAGTACTAGTATGACGATTATTAAAATTAATTAAGTATCGTACGGCTCATTATTTTTGTTTTCTTTCTTTTTCTTTCCCTACCAATACGAAAATTTATGCATAAGGCTCACTCGAAAATGACAACTTGTTGATACATATGATTTTTCAATAAAAGATTCAAAGTGTATATGGTGATCATCAGGATGTAATCAGCAATGACCAAATTGTGGTACCAATATTGAATATTACCAATACTTTTTTTTAATATTTTACAAATTTATTTCATAATAGTACTAGAATGACGATTATTAAAATTAATTAAGTATTGTAAGACTCGTTTTTTTCTTTTAATACAAAAATTTATGCATAATGACTTACTAAAAATGACCGAAAATACACTTAAATTATTACATGGGAACGATACTTAAATTATTAAAGAAAGGTTTTATGTATATGTATTTCTTGCTTGATATCTGGTTAAAAAAATCGAATTTTCTTGTTTATTTAATTAAATTACTAATATGAATAAAAAATTAAAATTTCAAACTGTTATAATATGAGCGCCCCTACTGGCAAAGGACGAAAATAGTTGAGGCGGTGGTTAGAGTGGGTGAAGTTGTTTAATTTGTTGATGAATTAAAATTAATTAATTGATGCAGGCCTGTATGCGGTTCCCCACTTGTTTGGAATTGGGTCCCATGCTATGATATTTTTAGCCATCTACATCACTAATGATTTTCCCGGTCATTGATTTAGTTGTGATCAAAAAAGGATTATTATTATATATATATATATATATATATATATTTGTACAAAATAGGAGGCCACACAGAGTTATGCTTCGCACTAGGGTGTAATTGAGTTGAGCCGAGCTCGATAAAATGATAGGGAGCTCGAGCTCGGTGAGCTTCCTCGTTCAGTGCTCGAGCTCGGCTCGGTAAATAATTGTCGAGCTCGAGCTCGGCTCGTGATTCGGCAACCACGTCTTCGCTGAGTGAACCACGTCTCAAACCACTAGCACCACGTCTCAAACAACTAGTACTACGTCCAAAAATGTCTACATCCAGACATGTGAATTTAAACTAATTTTTTCACAAAACATCTTACCTCGTCTCAGAACAACTATCACCACGTGCAAAAACATCTACATCCATGCATGTGAATTTAAACTGATTTTTTTCACAAAGACAGTCTGCCACGTCTCAAAACAAAAAGTAGCACGTCTCAAAAAACTAGAACCACGTCCAAAAATGTATACATCCAGACATGTGAATTTAAACTGATTTTTTCATAAAATATCTGATCTCGTCTCAGAACAACTATCAACACGTCCAAAAACGTCTACATCCATGCATGTGAATTTAAACTGATTTTTGAGAAGTGGTGCTAATTGTTTTGGACGTGGTGCTAGATGTTTGAGATGTGGTTCTAGTTGTTCTGGAACGTGGTAGACTGTCCTTGTGAAAAAAATCAGTTTAAATTCACACGCATGGATGTAGACGTTTTAGGATGTGGTGCTAGTTGTTCTGAGACGTTCTTCATTATTACACATTCTTAATTATGATCAATTTGAAATGGCGAAGAAAGTTGTTACACAAAAGAGACAGGATGATGGTAAGCGTTATCATGTGCCTTATTGTATGGCATGCTATGAAGTAATTAGAAATTACAGCTTATCTTCCTGTTGCTTGATTGGCCAAATTCATGTCTTTTCATTGTGCCTTAAGTGAACCACGTCTCAGAACAACTAGAACCACGTCTCAAACAACTAGCACCACGTCTAAAACAACTAGCACCACGTCTCAAAAATCAGTTTAAATTCACACGCATGGGTGTAGACATTTTTGGACGTGGTGCTAGTTATTCTGAGACGAGGTGAGATATTTTGTGAAAAAATCAGTTTAAATTCACATGTCTGGATGTAGACGTTTTTGGACGTGGTGCTAGTTGTTTGAGACGTGGTGCTAGTTGTTCTTAGACGTGCTAGACTGTCTTTATGAAAAAAATCAATTTAAATTCACACACATGGATGTGGACGTTTTTGGAAGTGGTGCTAGTTGTTCTGAGACGTTCTTGATTATTACACATTCTTGATTGTGATCAATTTGAAATGGCGAAGAAAGTTGTTACACAAAAGAGACAGGATGATGGCAAGCGTTATCATGTGACTTGTTGTATGGCATGCTAGAAACTAATTAGAAATTACAGCTTATCTTCCAGTTGCTTGATTAGCCAAATTCATGTCTTTCCGTTGTGCCTTAAGTGAACCACGTCTCAGAACAACTAGCACCACGTCTCAAAAATCAGTTTAAATTCACTCGCATCGGTGTAGACGTTTTTGGACGCGGTGCTAGTTGTTTGAGACGTAGTGCTAGTTGTTCTTAGATGTGGTAGACTTTCTTTGTGAAAAAAATCAATTTAAATTCACATGTGTGGATGTAGACTTTTTTGGACCTGGTGCTAGTTGTTCTGAAACGATGTGAGATGTTTTGTGAAAAAAATCTGTTTAAATTCACATGTCTGGATGTAGACGTTTTTGGACATGGTGCTAGTTGTTTGAGACGTGGTCCTATTTTTCTGAGACGTGGTAGACGTTTTTGGATGTAAACATTATTGGACGTGGTACTAGTGTTTTGAGACGTGGTGCTAGTTATGTTGAAACGTGGTAGACTGTATTTGTGAAAAAAAACAATTTAAATGTATTATTATATATTATGATCAGTAGGCTCGCGCGCCTTCCGAGCCTGATTTTGGTCTGCTCGATACTCAGCTCGTCAGTGAGATGAGCCAAACTTTGACCGAGCTGCTCTGTTCATTTACAGCCCTACTTCGCACGTAAGCCACTCTCTAACATCATCATGATCCAGCCAAGTCTAACTTTTCTGGATGGTACTATTAGTCTTTTGAACCCTCAGATTTCATTCATTGTCAAGGAAGTTAAACAATCAACTGTCATTCATTCCCTGGTGTGTGATCATTCCCTTTACCATATCCAACACATCAGTACAAGCTGTAAGGAAATTAATTCCTAAGAACATTAAACGTTCAATCAATTATTGGGATAAACTGAAGCGGAAGCGTACCTTGATCCATAGCGATTGATTGATAGATCAAGCAACTGAACTGACGGTTGAATTAATCTCGTGATGAATCCCGGCAATGGTCTTCCAGGTGATTATCAGCCTCATTTCCAGAGAGGTAGTTTCCCTAGTATTTTTCTTATTGATGGGGAATAAGAAAAACATAAAGTCTTGATTCACCCGGGGACCATAACCTTTGTTTATAATATTAGAGTTTCCTAAATTACAGTTTCACCCATCGTAAAAAAGTAATTATAGGAATATATCGGTTTCTACACAATAATATTCCATACTTAAAAGATACTTATGCCTTATTAAACTTAATTGATCACTTTAATTAGGCGTAACTATATATAGACAACACTTTAATGTACAATAACCATATTTATATATTAACGTTAAGTCCAAAACCTTACAATCTCTCACTTGGACTAACGTAATATATATACCTTATAATTGTACATGAACTGAATGAGTACTCTGAATTTGTTGTCATAACATATCTTTCACAATCCCGTCCATTAACTATATCAACATAGGATCAAAGAGGCTTTCGTTGCGACTAATGCAGCCAGACCCATCAATGGTCACATATGTCAACATAGCCAAATGACATGGATCAAGTATGGATACACAGCATGGAAATTTCACGTGATGTGATCTTTAACGTGCCTAAATCCAACTGGTCCAACTGAACTTTAATGAGATCAATTTAATATGAAAATCAGAATATGAGCACAACTGAAAAACTGAAACTTTAAACTTTAACTTTATGGTTTACGCTGCAGCATTAAAACCAATCCAAAACTTAAACTGAAGTGTTCAAAACCACGAACAAACAGAAAAATTAAAAAACTCCCACTAAACTGATACATCATCAGACAATAAAACACCCATTTGAGCAACATGCTCAAGAAAGACCTTGGGTGGCAAACCCTTAGTAAAGGGATCCGCAATATTGGAGTCTGTGCTTATGTGCTCTATAGAAATCTGACCATTCTGAATTCTTTCTCTAACAACAAGATACTTGATCTCTATGTGTTTAGACTTAGAGGAACTTCTGTTATTGTTAGAGAATTCCACGGCAGCTGAATTGTCACAAAATAACCTAAGCGGTCTTTCAATACCATCGACAATTCGTAAGCCCGTGACTAAATTTCGCAACCATATTGCATGATTAGATGTCTCAAAACATGCTATGTATTCAGCAGCCATTGTTGAAGTTGCTATCAGTGTCTGCTTGACACTTTTCCAAGATATAGCTCCTCCGGCAAGTGTGTAAACAAAGCCAGAAGTGGATCTAAAATTATCTGGACATCCACTGTAGTCGGAGTCGGAATACCCAATGATCTCTAACTGATCCGACCTTCGATAAGTGAGCATATGATTTGTAGTTCCATGAAGATACCGCATGACCCTTTTGGCTGCTCCCCAATGTTCCATACCGGGATTACTTAAGTATCTGCCTAAAACTCCAACAATGAACGCAATATCTGGACGCGTACATACCTGAGCATACATTAGACTACCCACAGCAGAAGCATAGGGAATCTTTTGCATTTCCTTTCTTTCGAAAGAGTTCTTGGGGCATTGATTGAGACTGAACTTGTCTCCCTTAGAAACTGGAGTAGCACATGGCTTGCAATCCTGCATCCCAAATCTTTTAAGGATTTTTTTTTGATATAGCTCTTTTGTGACAACTGTAATATACCTCGAGAGCGATCTCGAAATATCTGTATACCTAATACAAAAGAGGCGTCGCCAAGATCTTTCATCTCAAAATGATCTGAAAGAAATTTCTTGGTTTCGTGCAATAAGCCTATATCATTGCAGGCAAGCAGTATGTCATTAACATACAAAACCAGAAAAATATGTCTACTCCCACAGAACTTATGATATACACAATCATCCACTAAATTCACCTCAAAACCAAAAGAGATGATCACTTGATGGAATTTGCGATACCATTGACAGGAAGCTTGTTTGAGTCCATAGATGGATTTCTTTAGTTTGCACACCATCTGCTTTGAATGTTTAGAAACAAAGTTTTCAGGTTGCATCATATATATTGCTTCATCAATGTCTCCATTGAGAAACGCTGTCTTAACATCCATCTGATGAAGTTCAAGATCAAAATGAAACACTAATGCCATTATGGTCCTAAAAGAGTCTTTCGATGATACTGGAGAGAAAGTCTCTGTATAGTCGATGCCTTCCTTTTGAGTAAATCCTTTTGCAACAAGACGTGCCTTATATCTTTCCACATTACCTTTTGAATCCCGTTTGGTTTTAAATATCCATTTGCAACCAATGGGTTTCACACCTTCAGGTAATGGGACAAGATCCCAAACGTCATTGTCTTTCATTGACTTAATTTCCTCATTCATGGCATCTATCCACTTTTGAGAGTTGGAACTTTCAATGGCCTGGTGGAAGTTGATTGGATCATCTCCCACCATTTTATTGGCTTCTTCATGTTCCATGAGAAACACTATATAGTCATCCGGAATAGCATTTCTCCTTTCTCTAGTGAATCTTCTTAATGGCATTTGTTCTTGAGGCTGTTGAGTTTGTTCTTCATGATTTTGTTCTTAATGAGGGAAATCATCGACATTGTCTTGTAATTCTTGAACAACTTCAGGAATTACAAGCATAGGAAGAGAAACTGATTCCTCTTCAAGGACAAAGTCATTAACCTTATCTTCCTCTCCAAACTCAATATCCTCAAAGAATTGGGCATTTCCCGTCTCAAAGAAGGATATGCTTTTGGGATCATAGAATTTGAATCCCCTAGACCTTTCAGCGTATCCAACAAAATAGCAACTTATGGTTTTTGAATCCAGTTTTCTTTCATTAGGCTTATAAGGCCTAGCTTCAGCTGGACAACCCTAAACATGAAAGTGTCTAATACTGGGTTTTCTGCCAGTCCATAGTTCATAAGGGGTTTTAACAGTTGCTTTAGTTGGAACTCTGTTAAGTATATAGGTTGCAGTCTTTAGTGCTTCACCCCCAGAGTGTATTCGGTAAAGAAGTACGACTTATCATACTTCTTACCATATCTTTAATTGTCCTATTTCGCCTTTCAGCAACACCATTCATAGTAGCACTACCAGGCATGGTGTACTGTGGGACAATGCCACACTCATCGAGGAATTTAGCAAATGGGCCCGGACATTGTTCACCTGATCCATCATATCTACCGTAGTATTCACCATCACGATCAGATCTGACAGCCTTAATGCTTTTTCCAAGCTGATTTTCAACTTCAGCCTTAAAGCTTTTGAACACGTTTAGGGCTTGTGACTTCTCATGAATGAGATAAAGGTAACCATATCGTGAAAAATCATCTATGAACGTGATAAAATATGTTTGACCATTCCAAGAAGCCGTAGGGAATGACCCACAAATATCTGTATGTATCAGTTCTAAGACATCTTTAGATCTTTCAGCCTCAAATCTCCTTTTGTCTGTCTGTTTTCCCTTAATGCACTCAACACAGATTTGAGAATCTGTAGAGTCCAATGGATCAATAATTCCATCTGACATAAGTCGTTCAATTCTCTATCTAGAGATGTGACCTAAGCGCTTATGCCAAAGAGTAATAGAATTCTCATTGATTAATTTACGTTTAGTACCACGTGTATCCACATGCAAGGTTTCATTGTATGAAACAATAGTATCAAGCAAATAAAGGTTATCATTACTAATTAAAGAGCCAGTTCCAACCTACTTTGAATTAAATGAAAGACTAACTTTATTGTTTCCAAGAAGACAAAAGTAGCCTGATTTGTCCAATAAAGAAACAGAAATTAAATTCCGTCTAAATGACGGAACAACATAAGTGTCTTCCAAATCCAAATAAAAACCAGTCTTTAATAACAACCTAAATGTGCCTATTGCCTCAACTTCAGCCGTCTCACCATTCCCCGCATAGATTATTCTTTCAGCATCAATTGGTTTGCAATAATGGAGGCAACCCTGCAAAGACACACTTATGTGAGCATTAGCACCGGAATCTACCCACCAAGTATGTCTTAGTACTGAAACCAAATTAACCTCAGAACAAACATTAACAATGACCATACCTTTCTTAGCACGCCAAGCATGATATTTGGTGCATTGTTTCTTTTGATGAGAAGTGTCACGACAGAAGAAACAAGAGGATTCCTTAGTCTGTTTCTTTTGTGGTGCTGCAACTGCAACTTCCTTATCCTTCTTTTTCCTTTTGTTCTTGTTATTCTGTTTAGAGTTTGTTTCCAAATGAGCACTCTCAGTCTTTTCTTGCTTCAATCTTTCCTCTTCTTGCACACAGTGAGAAATGAGTTCGTTAAGATCCCATTTTTCTTTTTGGCAGTTATAACTGACTTTAAACTGCCCAAACTGTGCAGGAAGGGAAATAAGTACCAAATGCACCAACAAGTTATCAGACAAGTCTAACTTCAGTGCCTTTAATTTTGAAGCAACAGTAGACATCTGCAAAATGTACTCCCTTATGTTCCCAGAACTCTTATACCTCATGGAAACAAGTTTACTCAAGAGAGTGCTTGTTTCCCCTTTATCACTTTTAACAAAAGACTTTTCGAGTTCTTGCAGGAACAAATTGGCATTGTTTTCCTCTTGAACAGTGCCCCTAAAGGTTTCCAGAATTGACCGCTTCATAATCATTAGACTCATGCGATTTGATCGCTCCCACCGCTCCATGTTCCTCTTTCCTCAGAGGAACTAGTATCCGTAAGAGCAGGGGGGCAATCAGACCGAAGCGCAAGGTCTAGATCCATGCAACCAAGAACTATCAGAACATTGTCCTTCCAATTCTTGAAATTTGCACCATTAAGTGTTGGAATAGAATTAACATTAGCAGAAATAATTGCAGCAGAATCAACTGGAAAAACAAAATAACCAAACATAAGCTCACACTAAAAAAAAATATGACGAAATTTAAATTGACATCCCCATCACAAGATATCTAGTGCAACATTGGGTTTAGTCTTTGGACAGAAACATCAATTTGCAAGTGATACTCTTGTTGCAGTAATCAAATATTGACAATACACTCCTGTCAAATAATAAGCCTTCCTTTGGGCCGACTTATTATTCACATGGAAAAACCTAATATTGTCACATATTTATTACCGCAAGTATGTTTTAATTTCGGCCAAGTGAGGACCTTCCTTTGGGCCGATCGTCACCCGCATGATATTAAAACACACACAATCACCTTAGTAATTTAAAATTGATCATCAAACACAAAAGAGGTTACTTTGGCAACTTTTTATGTCATCTAATCAACCTCAAATATACTAGGTGTTATAAAACTTTATATTTTATGTCAAAATAAATCAATCATATTAATCTGTATTCTCAAGATCTGAACTAATTAAAGTTTTTAAAAATTTTGCAACCAAATAAAATTTTTCCAAACTTAAATAGTTCAAAAATATGATTTCTTTTAACTTTAGGGTTAAAATTACAATTACCTAAAAATTTACAGGCCAATATGTAAGTTCTATAGTCTTTTAGGGCCAAATCAAGAAATCATAAAAAATTCCGAACCTAATTGAATTAAAACAAAGTCTGCAGGAATGATTTATAGAACTTATTAACTTGAGGGGCTGAAATTGTAATTTTCCTAAAAATTAAACAAACAATGCCCTAAATTCTTTCTTCTTCTTCGCCTAAACAAAAACCGCTGCCGTCCCCGCTGCAATCCGCCACCACCTCCGCTGCCATCTTCACCTCCACCAAGTCGAGACCTTCACCGCAAAACCGAAGGCGGCGAAGAAAACGAAGATGATGGTGGCGAAACCGAGGATCCAAAAAAGCAAGGTGAAGAATCGGGAAATCTGCCAAAATCGAAAGCCGACAAAATCCGAACTGCGTTCGAGACAACCAAAAAACGAACGCGAAATGAGGTGGCGAGCAGCGGGCTTTCAAGCCGAACCACTGCAACGGACCCGAAGATCTCCGGTGGTCGCTAAGATTGTTCGACCATTCGGATCCCTGTGAAAACGACGATAAGCAAGCCAAATCCCGAAGTCTGCAGCCGGAAAAAGCTAACGGAAAACGGCGAGAGGTTTTGCGGCGACCGTTCGATGACCGGAACCCAAAACCAGGAAGGGCGATGGCGCTGTGCTTGAAGAAGAACCAAAAAATTTTCCCAGGAACAAAAAACTAAGAAGCCAAAAAAAAATTTATTCTTTCAAGTACCATGGCCAACCGAAACCAAACAGCAAAAGCACCGAAGGATGAATACGTAAACTTGATCCATAAAAGTTTGTACTTTATCATGGCAAACAAAAAATCAACCGAAAACCATAATGATTTTAAATCCAACTAAATATTTATCAATTAATTCCAAATAAACCGAATATGGAATTAGGATTAATATAAATTAATTGATTCCTAAATAATTGATATGAAGGTTGTTCTGATACCACTTGTAAGGAAATTAATTCCTAAGAACATTAAAGCTTCAATCAATTATTGGGATAAACTGAAACGGAAGCGTACCTTGATCCATAGCGATTGATTGATAGATCAAGCAACTGAACTTACGGTTGAATTAATCTCGTGATGAATCCCGGCAATGGTCTTCTAGGTGATTATCAGCCTCCTTTCCAGAAAGGTAGTTTCTCTAGTATTTTTCTTATTGATGGGGAATAAGAAAAACAGAAAGTCTTGATTCACCCGGGGACCATAACCTTTATTTATAATATTAGGGTTTCCTAAATTACAGTTTTATCCATCGAAAAAAAGTAATTATAAGAATATACCGGTTTCTGCACAATAATATTTTATACTTAAAAGATACTTATGTCTTATTAAACCTAATTGATCACTTTAATTAGGCGCAACTATATATCGACAACACTTTAACGTACAATAACAATATTTATATATTAACATTACGTCCAAAACCTAACACAAGCCACCTCAGCCTCTACCTTCCACAATCCCATATCCCAACCTAAGTTCAGCCCATGATACAAACCCCACAGCTCCGCTCCCACATTGCTACACTCACCAATGTTCCTCACAAATCCACAACCAAGCCCCCTGTGAATCACAAATCAAGCCTCCGCTGCTGACAATCTAGAAGAGGCATTGCTTGCCCCATCCGAGTTCAATTTATACCATCCCGAGGAGCGAGGGGGGGGGGGGGGGGGGGGGGGGGGGGGGGAGGGAAGGATCCACCTTATCCATCTATTAGCGAGATCAAGCATACATTTTCCTTTTTTGAGACAAGATCAAGCAGACTTGGTTGTAAACTTCCCGGAGCTAGACCATCGCCAACATAACACATCTTCTGGCAGCTCATCCATCTGGGGGGGGGGGAGGTGGGGTTTTGCATAGTTTCCTTTTTTAAGTAGAATGAGAACAAACTGTAGCCTAAATATATGTACTGTCTGAAACTTCATCCTTCACCCAGGGCGGAGCTATGTGTTAACCGCACCTCAAATTTTTTGAAGTAGTACTAGAATATTTAAAATTTTAAAATTTTTTATTTATATTTGCCCCATTAAAAATAATTAAATTAAGGGGCAAAAAGTATATAAATTAAAAATAAAATTTATTATTGGAAAAAATAAGTTAAAATTTACAATTCTATAATAATTAAATAAGTAAATTCTAATTTTTTTGCCATGTAAGGTTTGAAAAAATAAGGATGAAAGGCAAAATAATTAATCCAAGGCCGCCACCAATGAATTCGGTGAGGATCGTGCATCAATAACAAAACTAGCTTCAAAATCTTCTATATTCTAGGTACTTATGATAGTTATTTTTTTTTTATTTGGTGAATTCATCACAAATCAGTATCTAAATTATCTGTGCGCATACATAAAGTTGGTGTTTTACATATTCTTCAAAAAATCTGAATATTAATCTTGCTTGTTGAACTTTTATCTATAGTAGATAAAGAAATTATTGAGGGATGGAAGAAAACATGAAAAATAGAAAGGGAAAAATAAGGAAGAGTTAGGAAAATCTTTGATAAATGATATTATTGTTAACAATATGAGTCATTATGTATGCTTCCAATCTTTTTATATTTAAATGAAAAAAGAGAAAGGAAAAAAATGATATGATAATTATGAAAAGTTGGTTTCGGAATCGAATGAAAGATCGATGGATGAATGATTGTCTAGTTACATATATTAAAAAAGAAATTTTTGACGCGATTGATAACAAACTCATTTTATACCGTTTTCAAAACATGAGTACTCGTATATGAGTTTTATAAATTTTATTATTTAATAATTCGTGCACAATTATTTATAAAATTTACTGCTCATCGAACCCTGTAGCCTGGCTCCACTCCTGCCTTCACCATTGAATACATTACAAACTTGTAAGGATAATTCCTTTTGTTACCACTTTTAGTTGAATAGTTTTCTTGCATTGTTTAGCATTTACTTTGCGTTCAAGTGGTTAGAATTATCTATAGGTTTTTGCTTCACCTATTCTTGTCTTTGCCTACTCTTTGTTTTTTTGTTGCTACAACGAGGTAATGAATTTAGAAGCAGCCTTCTTCACAATTTTTGACAGTGCTTCTAAGGTATCTTGAAAAATGTTCTCTTTTTTGTTGCTCGTGTCTTAATTAAAACAATGAAAATCCTCAATATTCTAGGTACTTAAAAGAAGTGCATCAATTTAGCCATGTTTTGTGATGTATGATGGCATTTTTGTCCTATCAAGACATAATTTACAAATTGCTATCCTCTTTTCTTAGAAGCAAATATTTACCTATATGGAAATGACCGATTCATTCAAATTGACGAATTGTCATAATCCATATTATATATTTAAAAAATGGTAACCTCTTTGTCTCTGTCATGGCACACCTTTTTTTTTTCCGGTTGAGCCCCCTTAAGTCCCTTGTTAAGCTAGTTCATTACATTAGCCCAATGCCTTCAAAATAAGATAAATAGAACATTTTGGATTCCTTTTGGGTTCTTTGTGATAAAATTTAATCTTAGACTTTACGAACAATAAAATGTAGAAAATCAATTGTCCATGAACAGTCCATATTCGTATCATTCCCTCGTTCATGAACAAAATTTGTCCTTAAATCTTGTACCTCGTATCATAAAAGGATAGAACTCTACACAATGATTCTCGTTCAAAAACATGGAACTTTAAAGCCTTATAGAATGGATACTTGCTCCTTTTTTTTTTTTTTTTTTTTGAGGACTTGCATGAATTAAGACCGTGTAGGTAGCAAGTTGAAGATGATGAGGTGGTTCACCCTCAAAAAATTCTCGAATGTGTACAATTTTTTTAATTGGAATGTGAAAATTTTGAAATTTTTTACTGAGCAACCTCGATCAAAAATAGAAGAAACAAAGGATGGTAAAATCTCCAGTTGTGCTACACCATGGACTTCTCCATTGGGCACAATTCCCTCATCAATGGATTGCACGAGAGTTGTCTCCTCACTCATGCTTACTTTCTTTTCTCTTTCGTTGCTTGACTTTTTAGCTCACATTGTTGTATTTTCTCTCTCTTATCTCTCTTTTCTCAGTAAAGACGACTTGTTGTACAGGGAAGAGGGTTAGGTCTGGTTGGCTTAAACTCATAGCTGTAGTGCTAAATTCTAGGTTATATAGCACTACAAAACCCTAAACCCATTCTTAAAGAATACCCAAAAATATCTACTAGTTGATATTTCTCTCATCGGAACCTTCAAATCAGTGCCGACCGTTGTCCAGTAGGTTTCTGCCTTTTGGTCGGTGAGGAGTTCATCATCCATCGATTTTCTTCCTCTTTGTTTTTTTTAACCGTTTAATTTGATAAAATTGATGTGGAGCCCTGATGACTTGTCATCCCAATAGATTATATTAGTTCACGTGGTGTTCACGTGGTGTCCACACGGACACTGCGTGGTAATAAACTAACGGAATTGAAAAACAACTATTAAATCTAAAAAAAAAATTATTATTGGACTAAATATACTATTATTAGGAAATTTTATGACTAAATTTGTCGAATACCAAACGTTTAGGACTAAAATTGTCACTGAGCATATTATAGTGACCATTCATGCATTTATTCCAAAAAAAATTTCTAAAATTTCTAAAATTTAGGAGTTCTAAAAGTTTTATAAAGTTTCTAAAAAATTAATTAGGAGTTTATTATAGTTAAAGGTATTAAATTAATTAGGGGTGGGGTAGTAAGGGTATTAAAGATATTTCATATTTCATTGAACTCATTCTTTCAACCAACCAACCATTTGATAATTATTCCTATTCTAACTTAAATACACACAACAATTTTATCATACTCATTCAAATTCTCAAAATTCATACCCATTTTGATTTTGATTCTATTCCCATTCTAGTGAGTTGAAGACCCATAAAAATTATAAAAAATAATTGATGTGGGAAAAAAAAAATCATCATTCATTATTGTTGTAGGCTCTGCTGACATAATTGGGCATGGTACTTTTATTTATTGCCTTATTTCTTTATTTATAGTTCTCATTTTTATTAAAATATTTTTTAAGGCAAAATAATAATTCAAGGCTATATATTTAAAAAAAAAGGTGTTACTATAGATAACCTATTTTTTATTTGTTACAGTCTACTTTAAGACGTTTTTACCCTTCACATATTTTCTATTTACAAAAGCTATATACGAATCATTTTTTATTTAGATTTTGTAATTTAAAACTAATAATATATTACCCATTGCATCAATATAAATTTATCTTACCATAATTCATAATACCCACAGTACTGGCATAAACTTGTGAAGACAGAAACTTGTGCGAACAGATTAAATGGTAAGTTTTCATAATTTATGATTTTTTTATATTAAAATTTGTTCAATTCGTTTTTCCTAATAAAGAAACGCAAGTAGACGCAAAAAAAAAAAAAAAAAAAAAAAAATTTGTGTTCAAACATAGATCTGTGCACAATCTTAATCTTTTTGCACACGGACCTAGGTCGTGCACAGTTGTCTTGTCCACAAATCTAGGTCCGTGCGAACAAAAGTTATGCACGAATTTAGGTTCATGCGCAACACTTTTGCGCACGGCAGACCGCTGTACGCAAATCCATTGCACATGGTTGTAGACCTTGCGCAAAAGTGTTGTGCACGGACATGGGTTCTTGCGCAAGACAATTCTGCATGAACCTAGGTCCGTGCGCAACACTTTTGCACAGGGTCTATGGTCATGCGCAATGGATTTGCGCAAAATCATCGGTCGTGTGCAAAAGTGTTGCGCACGAATAGGTTCATGCGCAAATCCATTATGCACAAACGCAGACCATGCGCAAAAGTATTGAGCACGATTTACGACGTTCATGAATTTAAAACTGATTGTTTTAAAATACTTTTTTGCATTTTCTCTATTGAAATTATATTCAAAAATTGTATATTTTGTCGTAGAAAACAACATACTTGTTTTCCCTTTGTTCCCCTGTCTTTCCCTGTGGCATTTTATGGAGTTATAAGTTCTTTAAAATTGTTTAAAAAATTTAGAACATATGAATTTTTGTGATCGTGGAGGCATCGTTTTATGATGGTGGTGAATAAGGAATGATGGTCATAGGTTGGTGAAGATAAAATGTTATTTTATTATATATATGAAAAGAAATATACATTTTCTATATATAACAAAATAACCAATATGATAGAATAGGAATTGAATGAAAAATATTGGGTTGTAACAAGGAAAGATTGGCGACCAATAGCAATTCACAAAAAACAGGTCAACCACCAACCCAATTAAATCTAAAAACACTTAACATACATGTCATATATCTTGTGTTCAATTATAATCAAAATAACATTCATCATAACTAGAACATATATTTTTACTCATAATAACACCATCTAAATTCAATTCAAATACAAAGGCAATTAAAATTACACCATGCATCAACCTAAATTTCATCAATTGAAATTCTTCATATTACAACCAAAATCCAATTCAATCCCAAGGCAATTGAAATTATACCATGACATCAACCTAAATTTCATCAATTCAAATTCTTCATAATACAACCAAAATCCAAGGCAATTGAAATGATAAAATTTACATAACAAAATATCACCATAGGAACAACACAAATAAAATCAATTTCACAATTATTTCATTCTCCAAATACTTATTATACCTTTAAATCCTCTATATTGTGTTGTCCTTCCAAAAGTCTTCTGTCCAAAAGTTTTCCTTCCAAAAGCCTCCCTAAGTAATCATCCATATTGAATTTTGATTTGGAATTTGGAAGTTTCCAAAAATGGGTTATAAACTTTAGGTGTTTTTTTTTTGTTGTTGTTTTCACAGGTCAACCAGCCAACCTAACGGGTCAACCCGGACCCGACACGTTAATAAATGGGTCGACACAAACCCGACCCGTTTATTCATTCGTATAAAAAATCTCAACCATAACATATTTTTTTTCATGCCGTGTCGTGTGAGCAATTGTCAGCCCTTGTATAAATGATCTGAGAAGCTTATGTATAGATGTAATGTTAGGTTTATACTCCCTCCGTCTGCATTTATCTATCGTTTTAGGACTTGAGAGTTGCCTTTTATTAATTAACGTTTTACTATTATCAAGGTAATTTTTCTTGTTTTATTATTTCTCAAAGTTTATGAGTGTATTGAACTCTACCACTCAACTACTACTTCACTAGTAATTTCCTCTTCAAATTGGGGGTTAAAAAAATTACTACCTTTCCTTGATAACAATGAAAAGAAAACTTATTTAAATAAATCATTAATTACTACTTTTCGTTGATAACGATGAAATCTCTAAAATGTCTATTATTTGTACACGAAGGGAATATACATATTTATGGGGAGTATCCCGTTGGCATGATGAAAAATTTGTGTCTGGAAGACAAGGTGCGCCTTGTCTGCCCAGCAGCCCCGCCATCCTCAGCAAGTACAACAAATTGGGATTATATTGTATATAGCATTTTAATGTTTTTAATTTATTTACTTTGATGACACACTGCTTTGCTGTTTGTGCTTTGCTTCCTTATTCAGTTAGCAATTAATTGATTGGTTTTTTTTGAAACCGATATCGCCGGAAAATTTTTTGGCTTCAAATTATCTTTTCTCTTTCTCTCTGTTTTTGTTTTTCAACACTCACCAACCAGCCACCAGCCAAACGGAAAGTTACTGCTTATTTACATTCACAAGACTCCACCACCTTGGTCCAATTCTCTCTCTCTCTCTGTACTGCTTATTTACATTTGGGCACCACCTTCCCAAATTGATAGGGTCTACGCCGTGTGCAACGGATTTGTATACAATAGCCTGTCGTGTACAAAAGTGTTGCGCATGAATCTAAGTTCGTGCATAACTTTTGTGCGCACAGACCTATGTTTGTGGACAAGATAATTGTGCACGAACCTAGGTTCGTGTGCAAGGTTAAAATTGTGCATGGACCTATGTTTGGACATAATTTTTTTTTTTTTTTGCGTCTGCTTGTGTTTCACTATTAGTAAAACTTACCATTTAATCTGGTTGCTTAAGTTTATGCCTGTACTGTGGGCATTGTGAATTATGGTAAGATAAATTTATACTTATCTAATGGGTAACATATTATTTGTTTGAAATTACAAAATCTAAATAAAAAAATGATTCTTATATAGCTTTTGTAAATAGAAAATATGTGAAGGGTAAAAAAGTCTTAAAGTAGATTGTAACAAGTAAAAAGTAGGCAATATATAGAAACACCCTTAATTAAATGGGTTACGCAGGTTGGGTTCGGGTTGACGCGTTTATAAATAGGTCGGGTTAGAGTTGGAGTTATCGACACGATTAATTAAATGGGTTGAGTTAGGGTTAGGGGGTTTTCGACATGCCAATACGGACACGACACAAATTGCCAGCCCTAATTTATAATAGGCCAAATTATTTTTTTGGTCCCTCTTAATAGGGGTAGTTGCACTTTTGGTCAAATAAATATATAACCGTACTATTGGTCCCTTAACATTTTTTTATTAGCATTTTTAGTCATTTTTTCCGAAAAAGTTTAGAAGATAACATATTAACTCATTTGATCGCTAGTCAAACCTAATTTTTTTTTCCTTCAAAATGATTTGTACCACAATATTTTCAACTAATTTTATGATCCGGATCCTCATGAATGCTCAACTCATTTAGGATTTCGACCGTCATTTATTATGAGTCGATCTAAATAGGTTGTACATTCATGAGGAACCGAGTCATAAAATGGATTGAAAACATCATGTTACAAATTATTTTGAAGAAAAATATTAGGTTTGACTAGTAATCAAATGAGTTAATCCGTTATTTTCTAAACTTTTTCGTAAAAAATGAATAAAAATGCTGATAAAAAAATGTTAAGGGACCAATAGTGCAGTCGTACTACTATTTGGGATCAAAAGCGCAACTACCCCAATTAAGAGGGACCCAAAAAGCAAGGGTGTTACTAGTTACCGCCCCAAAAATTAGGGTGGTAGTCTTGTAATTTGATGAAATTATCCTTAGTTTTATTGATTACCGCCTTAGTTTATTTACCGCCCAAGCTAATTTACTAATATAACATTCAAATATTATATTAAAATAATTAAAAATTAAAATATAAATATTGAAATAGTAATTTTTATTAAAATATTAAATATTAAATAATAAAATAAATATAAGTAATATTAGGAATTATACAAAGTTTATAAATTTTTAATTAATATTATAATATGAAATAATAATATTGTTAATTATAATTATTTTTATTATTTAAGAAAATGAAAATTTAATTAATAAACATTCAATCAGATTTATCCTATTTAACCAGGATTTAGCAGGTTTATCCCATTTAATCAGATTTATCCCACTCAATTAGATTAATCAGGATAAACATTTCCTAATTTGCTGCAATCCTTTTTATCCCATTTGTGAGTCCTTAATTGCTGCAATCCTTTTTTTTCCATGCCACTGCCAACACTTCGCCGATGCCAACACTTCGCCGCTACCCGTAGCGACCCGCAAAGTTCAGAGCTCTGCAGAATTCGTAGCTACCCACAGAGTTCGGAGCTCTACCCGTAGCCCCCAGCAGAGTTCGGAGGACCTGCAGAGTTCGGAGCTCCTTCTTCGGCAAACACACGCCCTAATTATACAGAGGTTCAGAGGGTGCTGCAATCCTAGGTTGTTCAGAGGTTGGGAGGATGCTGCAGAAAAGATTCGAATTTCACTGGTGCACTCCTCTCTTTTACTTTTTCTCTATCACCCCCGTGCTCCGGCATTATTGAGACATTTGCTGCAGAAAAGATTCCTCTGCTATGAAATTTTGATTGATTGATAAATTAGGCATGATTTTGTATTGTAAAGCAGTGAATCTGGAATCTTTCAGAATTCTTTTTTCAATCTGCTGTGTAACCAATGTGTTATACAATATTCCTTCGGTTCTTGGGTTCTTTTCAATCTTCAATCCATGTAAAGAATTTAATTGGAATCTTTTACTGGTATTAAATATAAGTAAGGTGCTTGGTTCATTTGTGAGTTGGTTTGTGGTGTGCTGCAAAATTATTGAGTTGTGCAAAATTATTGGAGTGCTGCAAAATTATTGTGTTGCTGGGTTGTTTCGCCGGCGAGACGGGGTCGAATCTGCTCTGTGTTCCGCGGACATCGCTGCCATCGCGGACGGGGTGTCCTCGGTTGGTGTCGCAAGGGATTGACGGATTGACGGAGCATGGCAGGGGATCGCGGATGTTGGGTTGCAAAGTTTGAAGATATGGTGAGAGATGGGTCTGGGCAGCGGGCGTGGCATCTGATAAATGTACGGACGGACGGCGGTGGTGCTCGACAGAAATATGGATTTCATTTTAATTTTTACCCATGTATAGAAAACTATAATTTTTTATTTTAATCTGTATTTGCAGGAATCTATAATATTTTTATTACATGTTTGCAGGAAATTGTGTATTAATTTGTTGATTTGCCGATATTTTCAGAAGGTAAGGTGTTTATGAATTATACCGGATGTATATTTGATGCGAATGTTTATATTTGAAATGTTGGTGAGTTTTTTTGTGAGTTAATGAAATAGTTTTGCTAAATGAAATTTGCTTGTAATTTGGTGTTAATGAAAGGTTTGTCAGTACGTTATTTCATACGCCGATTTTCATCATAGCCAAAGTAGCCTTTTGACAATAAGGTAACTCACCAAGATAGGATAATGGAGGTTTTAATTTTGTCCATAGAAGTATTTCGACAACAATATGTATCACCAAAAACCAATTTTGACAAAAAGTATAATAACCATTAGTGTTTTTTGCAGTATTTAAGTTATGCCAAAGCAATATGTTGACAGTAAGTTATTTCTCCAAAACAAGGACGTGGCAGTATAAATTCTCAGCCTATTATCAGTTACGTTTTAGTCCAAACAATTCCTTTGTTGTGCATAATATTTTATGGTTAAAATTTGAAATTTGGTACAGGATGGACAGTGGTTGGGACGATGGTGGTTGGAACATATTCGATGATTGGGTATGAAAATTAAATTGATTATTTTAAATTTCTTAATGTAATTATAGTATTATTATATTATTTTTATTGAATTGATTAAATATAAATTTTGGTATTGTCGACATTGATTTTTATGAAAAAAACATAGGGAGAATGTCAACATTGTCGTAGTAATAATCATAAATCAAACGACTGTCAGCGAGTGACACTCAAATGTGATTATTGTCCATACTATGGGCATACTAAGGAAGAATGCCCTGAATACGAGCAGGACCAGCAAAATGAAGGTGGAGTTAATTTAAACAATCTGGTACGTATATAATATGCCGATGTATGAATTTAATGTCAATACGGATGCAAACATTGAAATTTTATATTTTTTTCTATATTTATAGTTTTCCGTATAATTTAATATAATTGTTGTATCTTTTAAAAATAATTAGGAAGTACCGCCTGCGCTAAACAATGACGACACCCGGCACGACACGACACTACACTATTTGTAGAAGTTGAACATCAATCGAATGTGGTAATATCAATTTTACATTGCCCACGGTTGTTTGTGTAGCATGTGGTAATTAAATGTTTCGATTGTTTAGTAACTTTTATGTATAACTTAACTTTATTGATTCATGTTTAATTTAAATATAATAAGGACGTACCGGATGGTGGTAACAAGGACGAAATACGTCACGACACTACACAGTTCTAGGAGATGAACATAAATCAAATGAGGTATGTGTCAATTTTGTTTTAAAATTTCCCACGTTGATATTTTTTTTATATATTCAGAATCATTTCAATACCGTCAATCTACAGATTTTAATGTCAATTTTGATGATATGCCGAACATTGGCGACGGTGTTGACTATAGAAGTCATTTCCAGAAAGGACTGGTATTTGAATCTGCCGCAGCTGCTATTCATTGGGCAAAGGGTGTATCAATTAGTCTTGGGTTTACTATCAATATTTCTGAGCACAAGAGAGCCAACAGAAAGCTTTTGAGGTGCAGTCATGGGGAGCGTAGAAGAACAAGAAAAAATGATCCAAATAAAATTCCCCGACCATCAACATCGATGCTATGCGATTGCCCATTTGAACTTTATGCACAAAGCTACAGGAGGTCGGGAGAATGGGTGATAGTTCTAACAGCGGACTTAAGGGTACCCACAATCATCCTTTGGCTGTGTACAAGGAAGGATAACGTCAAACGAGTGGCTTGAGTGATGCATCTAGAAAGACCATTCTTGAAGATCTCAAGGAGAGAGAAATTGTTCACGGATTATGCTTACCTAATAGAGACTAAGCAAAATAAAATAAGTGAGGAGTAAGTTCTAATTTGTATTTACATATATTCTTTCCACTGATATGTAATCTTGTCTTTTTGATCTGATATCTAATATCCAATGATCTGATGCTTACTGTCTTTTGATATTATGTGTATATAATGCATGATTTGATCTTTTCTAAATGTACGATTTCTTTTATATTATTGATATGATATATATAGTCCTCTGATCTGATGTCTATTGTCATCTGATTTGATCGATATGTTAACTTTGTTTTAGTTCTGTGAAATCATTTTCTTTCAAAAATAGTGATTTGATGCCTATTTTGTGTTGATTTGATGTATGTTTTGAGTTTATCTGATGTCTGTTTTTCGTGATCTAATGTCTGTTATATGTTGATTTGATGTGTTCATTTTGTGATCTGATGTGTTCATTTTATGATCTGATGTGCACATTCTGGGATTTCAACATACTTTTGTTAATATTCTTTTGATATACGCATACATAGAACAACTCTACTCCGGTGTATCATATATTTCCGTAGACCGAACGGACATCAAGACCATGCATCCAGAAGAATTGATAACAATTTTAGTACTAAATGCATGGATCATACATATGAACTATAAAGATCCAACAAGACTGTTCATATCTCAACAATTTTGTGTAAGATATGAATCCCTAATCCTTTTAATATGAAATTCATTTAAAAATATATGTAAAATATTATTCCGTCTGATATTAATTAAATTCATTATGTTTTTAATTTTCACTGATGGAAGATACACTTTTTCAACTTCTAGAGTTCGTATCAGCAATGAACGATTACAACAATTCAAAGAAAGCACATGAAGCTGCCAAGAAGTTACGCATCCCTCCTCCCGCCATAATACCAAAACTAGTAGTTCCTCACTATTAGCTTAACCCTGAGGTTCTAGACATCATCAGAACTCAATTCATAGACGATGTCACACGAGCCAGCAAAAATATAGACACATTAAATGTAAAAATGGTAAGTGCAATTTTAATTCCTCTATTCATTGAACTCAATATATCAAATATCAACTTCTCATTAGTATTTTTTGAGCAGGCCTTCTTCCCAATATTTCAACATGAACATTACTATACTTTGTGAATAAATGCAACGGCGAGAAGAGTAGTCATCCTGAATAACAAAATCCCAGATAAAAGTTGGTACACTGCAATTCCCGAACTCATGGTAAGTACCTGTTTCATTGATCTGATATCTTTTTTCCCTTGATCTGATATCTTGTTTACATTGATCTGATTTTTTTTTTTACAATGATTTGATATCTGTTTTCATCATTAATGTAGCTGCGATATTTTGTTGAGATAATAAGAGGGACATCAGCAGAGAGAATTTTTGGAGATTCCAAAGATTATAAAGTGGAGTATCCAAAACATGTCTGGCAAGATAACAAGAACCACACTGATTGTGGCGTTCTTACAATGAGACACATGGAGCTCTACAGAGGACAAACAACTCAGACTTGGGATCCAGAGCTCACAAGAGAAGCACGCAAGAGCAAAGCTGCTCTCAACAGAGCTCTACAGATTCTTAAGGTCAAGTATGCTTATGCTATAATGACTTCTCAAACCAATACAATGAAAGATGAGCTCAATGCCAAAATTGAGAAGGTTTATAGTACAAAATTGTAATAGATATTTGACTTGACTCTAGTCTAGACTTTAGATTGATTGTACATGACAATGTTGACATTTTCCAATTGTCTATAAAAATTATATTAGTCTTTTGTTCCAAATTTCTCAACTGTCTATTTTTGTATTTTCATACTTTAATTCCACATTATATGAAAGTTATTATCTATATCACCATTTTTTATTCATATTTCTGTTGTGATGTGATATCTTCAACCAAACAGATTAATATATCAAATCAACTCAAAAGTAATATTAGATCAAATTATAACTAATATCATATCGCATTATTGATCTTATGTCCATAGTCCTCTGATCTGATATCTATAGTCCTCTGATCTGATGTCTATAGTCCTCTGATCTGATATCTATAGTCCTCTGATCTGATATTTGTAATACTCTGAACTGATGTCTGTAATCTTATTATCTGATATATTTTAGTCATTGTTATGAAAAAACCAAGTACAGTAAAAAGAAATCATATAAAATAACTATCAATTCACAAAAAAAAAAAAAAAAAAAATCATATAACATACAATCTCTCCCAACAACAGGAAGTCATTTAATTTTCTGTATCAACTAACTAAAAGAATTCATATCAACTACAACTTCTCCACCACAAGATTGACAAAATTATCATCAACATCACCACAACTTTCAATCCCCATTGATGCAACCCGTTCTCTAATACGCAATGCATATGCTTCTGCCTTCTTCTCTCTTCCTCTTGCTCTATTGCACATTTTCTCCACAACACTTTTTGGACGAATATTTCTAATACATTTATCTCTCCTTCTCTTCGGATCTCTAATTTCAACAATGTTTGAACCTTTTTCTTTCTCACCAACATAGGATAGACCAACCTCTGATTTAATAGAAACTCTAGCCAAATTGAAGTGCTTGTCAAGAATAGAACGTGCAACAGAACTAGACTGTGCATGTCTAATTAAATTCAAATATTTTCTGCTTGCTTCAACTTTCCAAACAGAATCTGAATCTTTCTCACAGCTACTTGATGTCAACAAACAATCTTCTTTAGAATAATAATCACTACTTGCACTCTTATTCCACCTTTTCAATACATATTTCTCAAGGATTCTCTATAGGATATAAAAATTATAAAGTTAATCATCCACATTTCAGTGAAAGAATGACTCCTCTTAAACTAATATAATGCATACATATCAACTCCAAAAAGGTAATATCATATCAAAATAATAACTAATATCATATCAACTAGCAGCTAATATTAGATCATATTACATATACAATCATATAATCAAACTAAAAAACATATCAAATCAACTCAAACGTGATATCAGATCAACTAAAATGTAATATCAGATCAGTCATGCTATGAAATCAAATCAAATCACATTACATATAGATAATAAAATGCGTATATCAAATCAACTCAAAAAAGGTAATATCAGATCAAATAATAACTAACATCATATCAACTAAAAGCTAATATCAGATCATATTACATAGTGAATCATAATAGGAAACTCAAAAAACATCAGATCACTCAAATGTAATATCAGATCAACCCTAACGTAATATCATATCAAACAAAACCTAATATCATATCAACTCAAAAAAAAATCTCTAAAGTTGCAATAAATACATACTTAGTAATTATTCAGATTTAGCACATGAAGAGCATGTGAACATAACAACCCATCCTCAGAAAACAGATTGCAAATGCAGCTCACGGTATAGTCATTCTCATCAAAATGAACTACGTGTCGAAACAAATAAAGTTTGGTATGCCAAACCTGATATTCATAAAAACCATTATTGCTACTTGTCTGCAAGTGATTATATGATAACATCTTCATATACAACTCCTGAAATCTTACAAACACCTCTATCGTATAAACCTTAGCAGCATGTTGAAGCATTAGTGAATCTCCAACAACAGGGTCAACCCTTCCTCTACATCTTAAATCTTCTGCAATTCAATTGTTTCTCCACTCAATCACAACATCAAGAAACTGCTGATAGAATTCACACAACGTAGAAGTTTTTGACAACTTCTTTGAAACTGAACGATTGGTTGTCTCACATCTTTGAGAGAAACTGCCCCTCCACAAAAATATTGTTTACTAAATGCAGGGCACGACTTCTCTTTTATCTCATCTGATTTATTCAACCAAGTGTTGCCTTTACAATTGTAATACTTCAACAAACTGATAGAATCAACAATAACAGATTAATATATCAAATCAACTCACGTAATATCAGATCAAATCATAACTAATATCACACCAACTAACAAAGAAAAAAGAATAAAGTAATGAGAGATTAATATATCAGATCAATTCATAACTAATATCATATCAACTTACAACTAATATCATATTGCATTACAATATAGATTCATCAGTAGATTAAAAACATATCATATCAACTCAAACTTAACATCATATCTGCAATACAATGATATCAAATCACATTACATATAGATCAAATACAGAAAAAATACACACCTGTTCCAGAAGTGATTAAATTCAGCTTCCGTGCAAACTTGATTAAACAAGAATTGAAAGGCATCTAAAAAACCTTCTTGATTCATCAAATGAGGTATATTACTACGAGCATTCTTTGCAATATGCCAAATGCAAAGACGATGACGGACATTTGGAAAAAACCACACGCACAGCAGCTGCCATCGAAAAATCCTGGTCTGTCATAAATGTCACTAGTTGCCTGTTCTCCATCGATCTCAAAAATGTACTAAACAACCAAATGAAGGACTTCACCTTCTCATTTTTTATGAAACCTATACCAAACATAACATTACGACCATGGCTGGGGGATCGAGATTTCAGGAATATAGGGCCAGCATTGCCTGTTGATCTATCCGATGATAGGGGGTTGTCCATACCAACAAAAGGTTCGCATATCATGTCGTATTTGTTTGTCTGATAAATTGTATTATGAACCAACAAATCTCCAAATCTACTATAGTCCTCATTCATCTTCTGATCTCTCCAAAATACACTACATAATAAAGACTCCTCATCCAAATCAAAATCATAATAAAAATCCTTCTCATCTATAGATCTATGTTTTAACATATTGATCAAAGCATTACTATCACAACTATCAATCTTTTTTCTCTTTTCTTATTCCAAATGATTATATACATCTCGCATAGTATAACCAACATTCGATGACCTTCCAGACTGAAAAATACACATATATCAATACTAAAAACACATATCCGATCCACACAAATATAATATCAGATCAACAAAAACATAATATCAGATCAACACAAACATCATATCAAATAAACTCAAACATAATATCATATCAGAAAAACTGTGATAGCATATCACATTTACAAGTAGATTCATAACAAATAAACTGAAATATAACTAACCTCTTTGGACAATATATGATAACCATCAGTTAGACGAACACCTGAACTTTTCAATTCATCAAAATACTGTAATGCAGAATTATCAAACTTTCTCTGAGAACGTAAAAAATGCCTCTCAGCTACAGGGCACAGTTCATGGTTATGTTTCGTGAAATGTTTTTGGACAATCCAACTCCCATCTTCTCTTTTCTTAAATTCAATAAAAGCTTTACATCCAGATCGCATATCAACTTTCGTATAAATCTTCTTCAAATTCTCCTTGCAGTGTTTAGCTCCTTCTCTACTACAAAGATATCTTTTCAAATACCGGATTCCAGTAGTTTTGTTTTTACGATATTTTCCTTTCCTCACACTAAATCATAACCTAAAAGCATAATCATTATATAAGTTTTATGCTGCTTCTTCATTTTCAACCACTGACTTACACAAAGATTGCATAGATTTATCATCTGAACCTGTAACAAAATAATAATATCATATTAGTTTAAACATAAAATACATAACAGTACTATATCAATTATAAAAACACAAATAGGATCAACTCAAAATTAATATCAGATCAACAAAAATGTAATATCATATCATCCAGACAATGACTTTATACCCTGTTAATTATGTTTAAATTCTATTGTATTATTTTCTTTGATATTCTTGATCTGATATCTATAGTCGTTTGATCTGATATCTATAATTTGTTGATCTAATGTCTGTATAATCATATTTTGATCCCCCTTGTTCCGTATATTTTAGTTCTATTGTATGATTTCTTTACATATTAGTGATGTGATTTCTATTGTTCGTTAATCTGATATCTATATTCTGTTGATCTGATGTCTATACAATCATGATTTGATCCCCTTTGTTTAGCATGTTTTACTTCTACTGTATGATTTCTTTAATATTATTGATCTGATATCTATAGTCCGTTGATCTGATGTCAACTACTTTCTGATCTGATGTCTATTGCCCGCTGATATGATGTCTACTGTCATGTAATAGATTCATAACAATAAACTGAAAACATATCATATCAACATAGAATTAATATCATATCAATACAAACGTAATATCAGATCAATGCATAACTAATATTACATCAACTAAAAACTAATATCGTACTACAATACAAATAGATCCAAAACAATAAACTGAAAACATATCATATCAACATAGAACTAATATCATATCAATACCAACGTAATATCAGATCAATGCATAACTAATATCACATCAATTAAAAACTAATATCATTCCACAATACATATAGATCCAAAACAATAAACTGAAAATATATCATATCAACATAGAACTAATATCAGATCAATACAAATGTAATATCAGATCAATGCATAACTAATATCACACCATAACTTACCTTCCAACATAGATACCATACCACGGATTCTTCTTGTTTATCAAAATCAAACAATTCAGGAGCATCTTCTTCGCGAAAGAAATCAACTATATCACTAACCGTATCATCCATTGCAATTTCTTCAATCCAGAATGTTCTATCAACAAAAAAACAGACGTTAAGCAACAATATTCGATCAAAAACAAAATGCGAAGAAGAATAACAAAGCGCAAAACGCAAAAACTAAGAAAAATGAAAAACAGAACCGTAGAAACAACAAATTCAAACACATAAATCAATCACCAAATCAAAACACAGAAATAAATACCTTTATAATCAAATTCGAAGCAAAAACTCCATGGAACAGCAACAAACTAAGCAAAAAACGAAAACGAAAAACAGAGACACAACAAATCTTAAACATAAATCAATCATCATCATCAAATACATACCGTAATCAAAATTCGATCAAAATTGGAAGCAAAAGAATCCAAATGAAAGATGAAGACGAAAAACGGCAGCAAAAGACGAAACAAAGATCGGCAACAAACAGGCGGAAAAAAGAAAAAAAAAAAAAAAAAGCTTATATAGCCTTCGGGTAAGTAAAGGCGCATCCAAGGTTTTTATAAAAAAAAAATTACTAATACAATTGGGGAACTAAAATAGAAACAACTACTATTTTGGGAGTAGGAGTATAGGACCACCATATAAATTACCTGAATTGATATACTAAATAAAGGGTGTTGGTACTTTTTATTTGTTACAATCTACTTTAAAACTTTTTTACCCTTCACATATTTTTTATTTACAAAAGCTATTTAAGAATTATTTTTTGTTTAGATTTTGTATCTTAAAACTAATAATATTACCCATTACACCAATATAAATTTATCTCACCATAGTTCACAATACCCTTAGTACTCGCAGAAACTTGTGCAAACAGATTAAATGGTAAGTTGAAAATTTATTCAGTTCGTTTTTCTAATAATGAAACGAAAGCAGACACAAAAAAAAATTGTGTCCAAACATAGGTCTATGCACAATTTTAACTTTTTTGCGCCTAGGTGCGTACACAATTGTCTCGTCCACAAACTAGGTCCGTGCACACAAAAATTATGCACGAACTTAGGTGTTGCACACAGTAGGCCGATGTACGCAAATCCATTGCACACTGCGGTAGACCCAACGCAAAAGTGTTATGCACGGATCTGAGAACCTCATTATATTCGGGTCGGTACTGAAGAGTGTACACGGGTACAACAACGTTTGCAGAGTCCGCAGATCATTTGGTGTCCTGAGAACCTCACCGACGATCTTCATCAACCATTTCCGGTGAGTTCTGTAATAAGAATTTGAATTATAAACATAGAACTCTTTGTATCCTTAACCTTTTTCTGGGTTGGTAAATTTCTGATTCTTTTGCGCTTCATAAGCTCAATCAGCTTCTTTCACAAAATTACCTTGATCCTTAGCTCCTTATTTCGTTTTACGAGTTATAGATGTAGTTGCGTAGTGTGTTTCTTGCAGAGAAATTGGAGTTTTTTTCCCCCTTTTTTTCCTACTGCTTTGGGTTTTTCTAGTTAGAGAGTACTGTAGGTTGTAAATATGATTATCCCTCCCGAAAGATACTGAATTTAGAAAACCTGTGGCTTTCATGTGAAACTCTAACTACAATGTAAATGGTTTGTAAATGTTGGACTATAAATTTTAGATTCTTAATAAAGAAAGTTGGAGTTTTTAGACTTTATGTCCACTAGGCCTAGGATTTAGGTAACTGCCACGTAGTATCTGATCGGTAAGTGCTTGGACAGCTGCCTTCCTACGAGCATGCAAGCTGTTCCATGCAATAACCGTCCGTGGAAAACCTGCCATCTCACCAAGAAATTCATAGAACTCATGCAATCCATGCAAACTCAACACGCTATGGAAAAGAATCAGAACCCATAACACGTAGCCAAGAATTTTAGCAACGCCCAACAATCTCAGCAACGTTCTGAGCAACGTTCCGTCCATGTTGGCTCCGACGGAAAATGTTTATCAAGTAGAATGGGGCTAACAGATCACTTGAGGTGTTGAAGTCCCGGCAACTCCAAACTTGCCCGATGGTCTGCAATTTCCTTCTTGAATTGCCACAAATCCTTTTCAGGGATCCATCTAGCATCAAGCTCAGTTTCACCTTTCCATTGCACTAAAAATCGGGTCCGTCTGTTTTTTTGCTCAATGTCTCGTGGCTCAAAATCTTGCCCAACTCTTTCTCAAATTCCTTCTCAATTATGGGCGGTACTCTCTTCACCTGCCCAACCCTTCACCTGCTTGTGGTTCTGCATGTGAGGTTCTTAAGCCCTTGCTTTTTATGTTTATACACTGTCGGCATTTTGACTAGTTTACTGGGGGACCGGCTGATTCAGTTGCTATGTTTTTTGGGATCAATCTGGTCTAGTGAGATAACGCATACCCTCCCATTCTCTTCTTCAGTCCACTTTATATCTTCCTTCCCCATAAACCTTGCGATCTGCAACATGAATTTCAGAAATCATCATTTTGAAGTTCTCTTCTCGAGTAAAAGCTCAATTAGCTGAAAAAATATGAATCCTGGCCCTATGAGAACAAACTAGTAAATTGCTCAAGTTTCAATAGTCACACACAGTTTTTGGTCGATATGCAAAGCTTTCTTTAAACAGCTTTCAGTGAAAATATCATGTCATAATAGGGGAACATGCATTAACTCAAAGCCAAAATCATTCTACTGATTCCAGAACCTTTATACTGTTTCACCAGTAAAGAATTGAAAAGGTCAACGATATACAATAAATTATAATGTGTATGTTTAGTAAGTACCAAACATAAAGAATGCGATAAAAGGAGAAGAGGGAAGAACATTATTTTCGACAAACCAGGCGCTTTCGGGACCCATCCTGCCGTTTTCCTCATCATTCCCCACAGGAACTTTAAGATATTTAAAAGCTAATTCAGGAAAATGAAAAAAAGAACATCAGCCAGTTTTTAAGTTCTGAGTAAACTCAAACTAGAATGTTAAGAGAAATTCCTGGACTTGAGAAGTTGTACTCACCCAGGATCCCAGAAAGGGTAGTCAATTGAACTTTCAGAAAGCGCACTGCTTCTTTAGGTCGAAATCTAGCAAATCGATCACCATCTCTTCCATGTCGTTGCTGCACTACAAACCTCAAGTCACTGGGTCGAAGATGCTAGAGGAATATAAACAATAATACTAGAAATTTATTTCTAACCTTGCATAAAGCTTTTCAGCAGATTTTTCATCTGCCTCTCGCGCCTTCTTCATAAAGAAATGACCCTAAACCCCATTGCCAACAATTGTTACAAGAAAGTGATGAAATAAAATATGAGAGAAAGTATACCATAACTGAAGACAATGGATCTCAGTACGTTAGACCTTGTTTGTAAGTGTTTCCTCTGCTAATGACAACCAAAGCTTAAAACCCATAGACATTCATTTGGGACAGGCATCGAACACTACTCAACACTTTGCAGAAGGTTACTAGTACTTTAGGATCCAATTTGCATCTGTCTTGTCAAAAAGATTTTTATATAATGTGCAGCACCACTCTTCTCTATTAGTAGCATTAAAGTAGATTAAAAATAAGGCCGAATTGGTATTTTGGTCCTTTATAAATGGGGGTGTTGCTGTTTTGGTCCCAAATAAAACTATGATTTCTGTTTTGGTCCCTTATCAATTTTTTATTAGAGTTTTTAGTCCCTTTTTACGAAAAAGTTTAAAAGATTACGGATTAACTCGTTTGATCGCTAGTCAAACCTAATTTCTTCTTCAAAATGATTTGTACCATGATGTTTTCAATCCATTTTATGACTCGATTCCTCATGAATGTTCAACCCACTTAGGGTTTCGGTCGTTATTTCGAATTGTGAGTCGATCTAAATGGGTTGAATATTCATGAAGAACAGAGTCATAAAATGGATTGAAAACATCATGATATAAATCATTTTGAAGAAAAAATTAGGTTTGACTAGCGATCAAATGAGTTAATCCGTAATCTTCTAAACTTTTTCGTAAAAATGGACTAAAACCGCTAATAAAAAATTGATAAGGGACCAAAATAACAATCGTAGTTTTATTTGGGATCAAAACATCAACACCCCCATTTATAAGGGACCAAAATACCAATTCAGCCAAAAAATAATGAAAATACCTCTTCCATAAGTATTTGAGCTTTTTCATGATCTCGCTTGGCGAACGCATCAGCAGCCTGCATTAAGGTAACAAACCTTAACTCTGACTTGGATAAAACAGCACATAAAAAAGATTATGACACATAAGAAAATAAGATTATTCTGTAACGGGGGCATAATACAACAATGACAACTACACTTTTGTCTCACTGTGTGGAATCGTTAATGGATCATATGTCGTCAACGTCTTTTACCCATACACATATTCTAAAATATGTTACGTCATTTTAATAAGTGGATCATAATAATAGGGAAAAAAGGAAATTGAAAAAGGATGATACTTACTGCTTTATAGTATTCTTTCATAGTAGTCCAGTACTCCATCACAGCTTTGCGTAAACCCTCATAGCTTTTCTCAACCTCCTCATCTATTTTGTCAAATCAAAAATAAGATTTCCATAAACTTCCGGAATACATTACATAGACCAACTCAAAAAACTACCGAAACTCTAAAACATTTCACCATAAGAGGAGAATACCATTCACAATAACTTGTTTTCTTTGAATGATTGGACGATATTCTATCAGAGTCTCTTTCAAAGGCTTCTCAACAAGCTGCCCAAATGCTGATGATCTCCTGACATTTCTTGTAGGGTAACATCTTGGGGATTCAGATCTTTCAGAAATAGTAAACAACGCATCTAAAATTCTTTCTCAAGATCATTCTTCTTGCTTGTGTCAACAAGCTGCCACATGCTTTGAGGAAAGAACAGAATGAAAAGCAATAACTCAATAGCAACTCAAGCAAGTATAGGAATTAAAAATTAGAGGTAGTAAAATACCATAATATCTACTTTGTCAGTATAATAACTCAAAAGAATATCAGCATTACATTTGTACCTTCCAGAAGAAGAATATTGGTGAGGAGCTTCATTTTGGATACGTTTCATCTTATAATGATTCTCTTTCGGTGGCTGTTGCAAAAAGGAAATAGTTTAACATAGAATTCGTACCACTGTATGAACTGAAATTGATATCTTCTGAGAGATTCATTTTGCAAGAGCCATCAGATACATAGGATATATATATATAGCTTAATTATTACCTTTGGACAATAGGTCGGAAAGGAAAACAAATTTAAAAGTTTGAACCCAATCCATCAAATAAGAAAATAGTTTTCAACTATCCAACCTTCTCTTCTCCTTAGACGTTGTGTCCGAAATAAGATTAAAGACAAAAGAAAGTCATCAAAATTTTAATACATCAGCGGAACAACTAAACATACCTTTTCATCAGGTACATCATGAATATCATCACTCTTCTCCAATTTTCATGCAGACAAATCCAGAAGTTTATCCATGCTCTGCAAACAAAGTATTTGGGATCTCATAGAAGCTCAGGCTACAGTAAGGATCACAATGACTATTGGAGACAAATAAGCTGGCATATAACAGCAGAATGGAAAATATGCAATGAATCTCAAATATTTGTAATTACCTTTGTCATATCATAGCCACATTGTCCTTCAAATTCAAACAATACTCAGATCAGAGACAAACAGGATTGACTTCAATTTTTGGGTGGACGGGAAATTGGAGGTAGTGATAAGTCCAACAATTTCAAATGAGTCACAATACAAAGAGCTTTTAAATCAGGTTTCTACAATAAAGTTGTAATTACCAACAATATCATGGATGACACTCTTGTCCAGAGAGAAAACTTTGCCAAGCATTTCATAAAGGAATCTTTCCATATCCTGGTGCATGGTATCACCACGTGGTGTAGGGTTCGGAAAATCTTTCTCATTCCATAATTCAAAGGCGGAGAATTCATGTGAATTCAATTTCATTGGTTTCTGCTTGACAGATTCATTAGTTGAAACCTTGGGTTTACCATAACCTTTGCCAATCACACCTGAACGAGTTCCAAAAGATGCTGATGACTTTGTTGGCTTTGATTTAGTAGCTTGAGCCAGTTCCGGGAAGGTGTCTAATGAACACACTGAAGTCACAATAATAGACTCCAAATCCTCCTCTGCTGATAAAGTGGATTTAGTGGTACCACTTTGTAAACTACATAGAATATCACCAGCAAACGTTTGGTTCTGTGGTTACTCTCGAGGATATAGCCTCTGCTTACTGTCAATAAAAGTTATCTTCCACCTTTTCAAAGGACAGTCAGTTACCAGGGTGTGGAACTTGAATGACAATCAAACAATCTATCATAACCACAGAGAACACAAGCAAGAGTTTGAGACACTTATGATGAAGCAAAAGGACAATGGGGCCACTCGCATTTAAAAAATGTATTAGGAGTTTAAAGAATTAATCAGGAGTTTTAAAAAAATTTTATGAATTAATTAGGAATTTTATAAAAAAAAAGGAAACAATGCGGTTATAGTTCCTATAGCATGGTTCAGTGACAATTTTAGCCCTAAACGTTTGGTATTCAGCAAATATAGTTCTAAAATTTCCTAATAACAACAGATTTAGTCCAATAACATTTTTTTTTTAGATTTAACATTGCTTTTCAATTCTATTAGTTTATTGCCATGTGACGTCCATTAGGATGACATGTGGACGACAAGTCATCAGGGCTCCACATCAATTTTACCAATTAAACGGTTAAAAAAACAAACAGGAAGAAAACCGATGGGTAGCAAAGAAGTGGGACTAGTATTGGTGACTAAAATAAAAGAGGGACCAAAATCGGAATAGCCCCTATTATGGGGGACAAAAAATGAATTTAAACCTTTTTTTTTTCCTTTGTTTTGTAATATTTATAGTTGATAATAAGTATTTTGGTATATCCTATTATTGTGTTTATGTTATTGTACTATATTTAGAGTTATTGTAAATATAGTAGTTTACTATTTCCTGTTCTTCTAGGATTAGGAAATGGGTTTCTCTAGGATTAACAAACTAGTTTCAATCCCACATTGGAAACTTACAAACCAAACCTGGTTTCAATACCTGTAATTATAAATACTTGTTTTTGTATCAATGAAACATATACTTTGTAGAAAATTCCTTCTCATATTTTGTCATGGTATCAGAGCAGGAAAAATTTCCTTGACTCCTAAAAAAAATTCTTTTGTGTGTTTCACAGAAGAATTGTTTGCATCGATTTACTGGCAAAATTTTCTTGGTTTTTTTCAATCAGTTTCGGGCGAAATTTTCTCATCCAAATTCCGACCGCGAATAATGTGTACTTATTTTCCTCGTCAAGAACACGATATTACGTCCTGCTATGAGATCCTTGGATATCCAACAGATTGGGGACGGGGCTCTTCGAAATCTGCCGACATCACCACTCCACCAGCGACGGCAACCCCATGCGCCGGCAGCAGTCTCTCCCTCGGCTGCGACACCCTTTCTGTCCCAGGTGCCCGAGCAAATGCAATGGTTGTTCTAGGAACTTCTTCGGTTGTTGTTACAGATTTTCATAAGGCTATCTAAAGGTTGACCAGTGAACAAAGACAGTCTGTGTTGGGCTTTATTTACTCAGTTCAGGTCGAAAAGTTATCTGGTACATATTTTTCCAAATTATGGATGTTTGATTGTGGCGCCTCACATCACATGACAAGCAGTTTAGAGCTAATTTCAGACATTCGGGAGATAGTTCCTCATCCAGTTTAATTGCCCGATGGCATTGTTGCCATGGCTTCCCAATCTGGAACTATTTGTCTTAGTTCTGATATCACTCTTATTGATGTTTTATTTGTCCCTCGATTGCAATGCAATATTATATCTGTGTCTCAATTATTGATTCATTCTAATCTAACTGTTTCATTTGATGCTACCACATGTGTGATTCAGGACTGCACTTCATAGAGGACGAGTGGCTCAGGTAAACAGTTTGGGGGCTGTATTTTTTCACGAAGATGGCTGCGGCAGTTTCAGCAACAAAGGTGGGCTCTGAAGTTTCACTTGATTTTTGGAATCGTCGGTTCGGTCATCCCTCTGTAAGAACTATTGCTCGTATTCCTGGAGTTTCCGGTGTTGAGTCTAGTACGTCTTGTGATGTCTGTTTACATTCGAAACATTTTCGTTCGCCTTTTCCTGTCAGTCAGTCAGTTTTTTCATATTTATTTGATTTGATACATTATGATGTTTGCGGTCCATATCGTTCTCTTGCAGTTTGTGGAGCTCGATATTTTTTTATGATTGTTGATGAATTTAGTCATACACTTGGGTTTATTTATTGAAAGATAAAACACAAGTGCCAGTTTTTTTTTAAAAGAAATTCTTTGCATTAGTTCATCGTCAATTTAACTGTTCTGTCAAAATAGTGGGCAGTGATAATGGTACGGAGTTCCTGGGTATGCGTCCTTATTTTAGTGACAATGGCATAGTCCATGAAACTTATTGTGTAAGAACTCGGCAACAGAATGGTCGAGTAGAACATAAGCATCAACATCTTCTCAATGTTGCTCGTGCTTTACATTTTCAATCTAATCTTCCTATAGAATTATGGGGGCATTTTATTCAAACTGCAGCGCATCTAATTAATCGAACTCCCACGCCAGTTTTGAATAACCTCACTCATTTAAGGCAAATCTCCCTCTGTTAAACATATCAAGTCTTTTGATTGTTTATCTTATGCCCATATTCAACATCATGGGGGGACAAAATTTACTAGCAGAACTAGGAAGTGTATTTTTGTGGGGTATCTTCTTGGTACTAAAGGATGGTCTTTGTATGATATTGAATCAAATCAGTTTTTTGTTTCCCGGGATGTGGTGTTTTGTGAGACAGAATATCCTGGCCTTGGTAATACTGAACAATCAGCTGGGTCTTCACAATTGGATGTTCCTGGTTTTTTTGATGATGATGATGAGGATATCACCGTCGCCTCTATGTCGTCCACACCGGCGGCGGCAGTGCCGCTTCTCGCCAGTAACGCCTAGTCAGCCAGTGCTGCGGCGCCCACACCTTCTACAGGCGGCACTCGGCCGGCTCACACCGCACGCCTCTCACCTCCCAGGGGTGCGACCGCTTCTCTCTCGCCCCTTCTGGGTGGGGTCATCGGGAAAAGTTTCCCTCCACACGGCTTCGAGATTATGGATTTTCTGTTATGTACCCAATGCTTCTTCAACAACTGTTTACCATGCAACATCGTCTTCCTCAGGCACTCCTTATCCCTTGACCAATTATGTTACTCATGATAATTTTTCTTCTGCACATCGGGCTTTCTTGGCTGCTATCACTGTTGCAGAAGAGTCTCTGACTTTTGGTCAAGTTGTGAGACATGAATGTTTGAGAGATACTATGCATGTTGAGATTTCTGCATTGGAAAATAATCATATTTGGGACCTGGTTGATCTTCCTGTTGGAAAAGGAGCAATTGGGTGCAAATGGGTTTTTAAGATTAAGCAAAATGCTGATGGCACTATTGAACGTTACAAGGCTCGCTTGGTCATTTTGGGAAATAACCAAGTTGAGGGCCTGGATTATTCTAAGACATTTTCCCTGATTGATAAAATGGCTACTGTTCACATGTTTCTTTCTGTGGCAACAGCTCAACAGTGGGAACTTCATCAGATGGATATTCATAATGCATTCTTACATGGTGATTTTGAGGATGAAGTTTACAAGAAGCTTCCTTCTGGTTTTCAATCAAAATGTGATGGCAAAGTATGTCACCTATATCTTTCCTTATATAGTCTCAAACAGGCTCCTCATTGTTGGTTTTTCAAGTTAGCTGTTGCTTTGAAACAGTGTGGCTTCCAACAATCTTATTATGATGTTTCCCTGTTTACCTTTCATAAGAATTTTGTGCAGCTATATATTCTGGTTTATGTGGATGATTTGATGATTTTTGGAAATGATCATTTTGCCATCACAACTTTTAAGCATTATCTGAGTTCATGTTTTCATATAAAGGATTTGGGTTTGTTGAAATATTTTCTTTGTTTAGAAGTTGCTCGTAGTCACAAGGGCATCTCCTTCAGTGCAAATACGCGCTTGATATCATCACTGATGCTGGATTATTAGGTTGCAAGCCTGCTCTTTTACCTTTTGAGCAAAATCGCCATCTTGCTATGTTGCAGGAACCCGTGTTTCATGATCCTGAGGCCTATCGTCGTCTTATAGGTCGACTGATATATCTCACTGTTACTCAGCCAGATTTATCCTATTCTGTGCATGTGTTGTCTCAGTTTATGCAGCATTCTTTGCATGATCATTGGGAAGCAGCTCTTCGGGTTTTTCATTATCTCAAAGGTTGTCCAGGGATAGTTATTCTTCTTCCTGCAAAATCTTCCCTTTCATTAACTGGTTGGTGTGATTCTGATTGGGCCGGTTGTCCTACTACTGGGCATTCTCTGACAGGTTAGATAGTATAGTTAGGTTATTCTCCTATTTCATAGTGCACCAAGAAACAACCTATTGTTGCTCGTTCTTCAGCAGAAGCTGAGTATCGAGCCATGGCAGCACTACTACTGAACTTAAGTGGCTCAAGGGTCTTTTGACTAGTTTTGGTATTTCTCACACTTTCCCTATCTCTATGTCACATTGCAGCAAACTCAGTCTTTCATGAGCGCACAAAACACATCGACATCGATTGTCATTTTGTTCGGGAAGCCATTGATCGAGGTCTGATCATCACTTAACATGTCTCAACACAAAATCAATTGGCTGACATTTTCACTAAGGCACTTGGGCATGACAGTTCACTAGTTTACTTTCCAAGTTGAGCATTTGTGAACTGCATGCTCCAACTTGAGGGGGTGTTATTGTGCTATATTTAAAGTTATTGTAAATATAGTAACTTACTATTTCCTGTTCTTCTAGGATTAAGAAACTAGTTTCAATCCCACATCGAAAACTTACAAACGTGATTTCAATACCTGTAACTATAAATACTTGTTTATACATTAATGAAACATATGCTTTGTATAAAGTTCCTTCTCATATTTTGTTAGTTTCTTTTGAATTATTTGGTGTAATTTAGGTGTTGTTTGTTTGAGTAATTTGGGAATCTAAATAATGGAATGCTTGGAAAAAGATGGGAATGAAGGAATTAAATCTAAACCTGTGGTATGAGTTTACTCATTCCTTTAGGAATGAGATGAATTCCGACAACCGTATAATCGTTGAAAAAATTCCTCCCAAATCTTTAAAAAGTTTCTCATTTCCTTCGGGCGTCTTGAGCTGCGGATCTTCGGCCATCTCCATCAGCATCTTCAATATTTAGCTCTGCATCTTTAGTCATCTTCAACTTGAAGTAATTTTCTCCTCTGCATGGTCATTTGTAGTTGATGATATCTAAAATCTGAACTAGTAGTTTGGATCTTCATGTTTACTTTTTTTTTTTTTAATGAATCTTGTCTAGATATAAAATAATAGCTGAATTATTTGGAAGCTATCTTTGTGGAAGAGCTAAATGAAAAATTGAAATCAGACATAGATTTGTAGAGTGCAGAGTAGTTGTGCTGCTAGGTTGAAGATGAATGATTGCGGCCAATGGCGCGAGTGGCATTTAAAAAATTTATTAGGAGTTTAAAAATTTAATCAGGAGTTTGAAAATAATTTTATGAATTAATTAGGAATTTAATTTTTTTAAAAGAAAAGGAAAAAAAAATGCAGTTATAGTACCTATAGTATGGTTCAATGGCAATTTTAGTCCTAAACGGTTGTATTCAGCAAATTTAGTTCTAAAATTTCCTAATAATAGCAGATTTAGTTCAATAACAGATTTTTTTTTTCAAATTTAACAATTACTTTTCAATTCTGCTAGTTCAGTATGACGTGGCGTCCACATAGACACCACATATACTAATATAATATACTAGGATGACATGTGGACGAGAAGTCATCTGGGCTCCACATCAATTTTACCAAGTTAAACGGTTAAAAAAACAAACGAACAGAAAACCGATGGACAACGAACACCTCAGCGACCGAAAAGCGAAAACCTACCGGATGGCAATCAACACTGATTTGAAGGTTCCAGCGAGAGAGATGTCATCTAGCAGATATTTTCGGGTATTCTTTACGCTTATTGCATATCTCTTTGAGGAAATAAAACCCATAAATATGTATGATCGTGGCTTCCAGTTCTCTTGCTGAGGTTCGTTTCATTATCTTACTTTGATGTTTCAAAATATTATGTTTCCAATAATGATGGTGGATGGGGCTAGAACTCATATGATATATTTCCCATATTTGTTAAAATAGTCAAATGCTTCGAAAACGTGTATTGGATTGGGCTGGTTGATGATCATAGGGATTTATGAAGATCAAGTATAGAATTTGTTATCATCACCTAATAACGTCATTCTGTGGAGTCCGTTTACGGTGGTACTATAGGAGTAGGATGAATTTTACTCATACTTACTGTAGCGCGCTACAGTAGCGCGCGCTACAGTGACGCGCTATAGTTTCCCGCTACAGTAACGCGCAACAGTTTTTTTTTTTTTTTTTTTTTGACGCACAAACTTTTTAAAAAAAATACCTTTTTTAAAAAAAATTCTTTTTTTTAAAAAAAAAATCTTTTTATAACAAGGGAAATCAGATCAGAATTATATAGACATCAGATGAGAGAATACAAGAGATCAGATCAACAGACTATAGATATCAGATCAAGAATATAAAAGAAATCATACAGTAGAACTAAAATATAATTAACAAGAGAGATCAGATCAGGATTATATAGACATCAGATCAGCGAATACTTGATATCAGATCAACAGACTATAGATATCAGATCAAGAATATAAAAGAAATCATACAGTAGAACTAAAACATACTTAAAAAGGGAGATCAGATCAACAGACTATAGACATCAGATCAGCGTATACTTGATATCAGATCAACAGACTATAGACATCAGATCAAGATTTTAAAAGAAATCACACAGCAGAACTAAAACATACTTAACAAAGGAGATCAGATCAGGATTATATAGACATCAGATCAACTCATACTTGACATCAGATCAACAGACTATAGACATCAGATCAAGATTTTAAAAGAAATCACACAGCAGAACTAAAACATACTTAACAAATGAGATCAGATCATGATTATATAGACATCAGATCAACTCATACCTGACATCAGATCAACAGACTATAGACATCAGATCAAGATTTTAAAAGAAATCATATAGTAGAACTAAAACATACTTAAAAAGGGAGATCAGATCAACAGACTATAGACATCAGATCAGCGTATACTTGACATCAGATCAACAGACTATAGACATCAGATCAAGATTTTAAAAGAAATCACACAGCAGAACTAAAACATACTTAACACAGCAGAACTAAAACATACTTAACAAAGGAGATCAGATCAGGATTATATAGACATCAGATCAACTCATACTTAAATCAGATCAACAGACTATAGATATCAGATCAAAAATATAAAAGAAATCATACAGTAGAACTAAAATATACTTAACAAGGTAGATCAAATCATGATTATATAGACATCAGATCAGAGAATACAAGACATCAGATCAACAGACTATAGATATCAGATCAAAAATATAAAAGAAATCATACAGTAGAACTAAAATATACTTAACAAGGTAGATCAAATCATGATTATATAGACATCAGATCACAAAATAGCAGACATCAGATCAACAGAATTTAGATATCAGATCAAAAATATAAAAGAAATCATATCATACAACAAAAACGTCCATAATATGTATCATAATAGCCAAAAATAACAAAAGAAATGAAGGTACTGTAGCGCGTTTACTGTAGCGCGCGCGGAACTGTAGCACTACTGTAGCACGCTACTGTAGCGGGGTAGGAGTAAAATTCATGGTGGTCCTATAGGACCACCATATAAATTACCCATTCTGTGTCTAGTTGGGGAAATCAATTAGACTTTCGTTTTTTTCAATGATTTGTAATTTCATGACACTAACCTACTAATAAAGACAAAATGAATATTGTCTCACCCAATATTGACATTTACAAATTTGCATGCTATTACACATGAGATTTTTTTTTTTTTTTTTTTACCTCCATCGTACCTATGTTGGCTCGAACTCAAAACTCATTAATTATAAGTGAGAAGTATTAACTTAATATCTTTTTGTCACATGAGATTCTGTCTTAATTTATATATTCTTTTACAAAATTAGAGATAAAAACACAAAAAAAAAATTAGAATAAAAACTAAGAAATATTTTACCTGTCATTTTCTTAATCTTTATATTTTAATTAAATAAAATTTTTAATTATTTTATTTTATACTAATTTTAATCATAATAATTTTTAGTTATCTTTTATCTCTTAAAAATTTTAAATTTAACATTTAAATTTGAAATAAGTTTTTTATAAACAATAATATTTTTATTTTATATCTAATTTTAATTTGTAATTTTTTAAAAAATTATATATTATAAAAAAATATATAATTATTAGGTGATGATATTCTCAAAGCAATAATTAGCGTCCAGAGCTTACTTGTTCTTACAAAATTACTTTTACTAATGAATTTATTCCTTTACAATTATTTACATATGAAATAAAGGATCTTACTATTTGTAGCTCAAAAAAAAATGAAATGACAAAATTGCCCTTAACATATGAATAAGGTATATACTTCAAAATAGACAAAACTCCTTCAAAAATCAAACAAAACCATTCGAAATCGTTGAAAAAAATGTTCAAAATCGCAGAAGCAAATTGGAACACAGATTTGGGTTAATTTGGGATAGCGTCTACTTCAAAATATACGCAAATATGGTACGAATTTAATACTTTTGTATAGTTTTTTGCATACTGCTTTAAAAATCGCACATGTTTTGTAATTTTAGTAGGTAAAATTGCCTGCAATTGGTGAAGTAGGAGGAAAAAATTGCCCAGCTTAAGCGATTTTTGGTTGAAAATTCGCCAATTATAGGTGAAATTTTTGGGAAAAATCGCCGGGAGTGTGCGATTTTTTCAACAAAATTCGCACATTCCAGGCGATTTTTGGTTGAAAAATCGGACATTGCAAGCGATTTTTCCCAAAAATTTCGCCTACAATTGGCGAATTTTTAACCAAAAATCGCTTAAGCTGGGCGATTTTTTCCTCCTACTTCACCAATTAGGTGCGATTTTTTCATATTTACATGTTTTAATTGTTTATGTAATTACTTATTTTTAGTTTTAATTTGATTAATGACGCAGGATCCAAATGGATTGCCAGACATTCAGAGGGATTTGAGTCATGAGTTTCAGTGTCCTGGTTTTTTTCCAACTGAAGAACAAGCATATACTTATTATTCGGATTTGGCTCTTACATTTCGCTTCGAGCTGATTAAAGTGGGGAGGGGTAACAATGGAAAATCGGCCACATATCGTTGCAACAGATTCAGAGATCCGGTTGAACAAGGGCCTTTCCCACAACAGAGGAAGAACACTAGCCGGCGAGGATGTAAGTGCAGGTTCAAGTTATTTTGCAAGGAGGTGAAGGATAATGGTTGGTGGGTCAGAGTTACACCAGGTGCGAATTCAATGCACAATCACACTGCTATAGTGTATCCAGAGGGTCACAGGCAGCTCAGCCGCATGAGTGATGGAGCAAGGCAGGTTGCTAGGACTTTGAACAATGCAAATATGAAGCCAAAATTGATTAGGAATCATCTTGCTGAGACGCATCCTGAAGATAATGTGACAGTGAGGCAGCTAAACAATCTTAAAGCTGATGACAGGAGAGCAAAGTTCGAGGGTAGAAATATTGCGCAGCAATTTGTTCATTACGCCGAGGAGAAGCATTACTATGTAAAAGTTTTGACAGAAGAGGGCACAGATGTTATCACACATGCATTCATAGCGCATCCAAGGTCAATCCAGTTGTTGAACAGATATTATTGGGTGATTGTGGTGGACGCAACATACAAGACCAACAAGTACAAGATGCCACTCTTTCAGATTATAGGTATGACTCCTTCCAACAAGAATTTTAATATTGCATGTGCCCTTTTGAGAGATGAGAAAAAAATTAGTTATGATTGGGTTTTTGAACAATTGAGAGGGTTGTTGGATGTTGAAAATGTTCCTAGCGTTATTGTTTCTGATCGAGAGATGAGTTTGATGGATCCTATAAGGGATCATTTTCCTGGATCACACCACCTGTTGTGTTTGTGGCATATCGACCGTGATGTTGATAATCAGTTGAAAAAGCTTGTTGGTGAGGGTGAGAGAAAAAAAGCAATAAAAAAGCTTTGGAAGGGAATTGTTAATGCGGCAACAGTTGAAGAGTATGAAGTGTTACTGCAGCGTTTGAAGGATGGTTATTCTTTAGTTGCGATGTCTGTTGTTGTCTACTTGGAGAGGACATGGCTGGCCTATAAAGAGATGTTTTGTAGGGTTTGGACAAACAAAATTCTGCACTTTGGCAATACTAGCAGTAACAGAGTGGAGAGTACGCATGTTGCACTGAAGGATTGGATGAATGCTGGCACACATTCACTTGACACGCTATTTGGTGTGATTGACGACCATGTCAATTATCAGTTATCACAGATAAGGTACTTTTATTACTTAGATTACTTCGCTTTTTTACTTTATTTATATAATTTATGTACCTTTTACGTTATTGATGTATTTTTAGGGAAACGCTTGAGGCATGCATTTCCAAGAAAGCAACCGCTATGTTGTGTTTCCCGTATGAATGATTGAATGGCCATGTGTCTCACTACTGTTTGGAGTTAATCAGCGAACAAGTTGAAAGGATTACCAAGTTGGGTAATGACTTGTTCGAGAGATGTGGATGTGTCTGCAAGGCCACGCATGGGATTCCTTGTGCTTGTGACATCTGGAGGTTGAAGGAAGCGCACGACACGATCACTGTTGAAATGGTGCACGAGTTTTGGAAGCGGTTGACGATTGAGACATCTGAAGTGGGTTCGAACACAATTTCTGAAGAACTTAAGTAAGATTTACATTATGTATTTTATTTTACGCTGTTATCATATATTAAAATACATTTATATAAATAATTTTAATTTGTTGTAATTTATTTTTTTTAACAGATACTTCCCCGAGGAAATCGTTCCGAGATTCAAGAATAGTTCACGCGTGGTCATGCGAGATCTGATTGTCAAGATGAATGCGTCGCTCAATCTTGACAATGCAAGTGTGTTCGAACCAGCCATTTTGTCAACATCAAGGGGTAGACCAAGATTATATGAATCCGTGCGGCGCGAGCTGAGCGCTCGCGAGAGAGGTTCAAGACGCAGTAATGCATCCAGGAGATCTTCTCAGAGATCGTTGCAATTCGAGGAAGGTAATCTATGTTTTTTTCTTTTTTTTTTAATTTATATTGATTGGTTACTTTAATTTTTCTATAAGACTAAAAATTACTATTACGTGTTTATATTCCAATATGTAGTTAGAGCGGACAGTGAGAGTATCCCCATGATTCCACATTATGTCCATCCTTTTTGCAATGGCATTACGGACGTAGATGCAGATGGCAATTGCGGATTTCGCGCTATTGCACACGGTCTGTATGGCAATGAGAATGAATGGGAGACGGTCCGAAATGCGTCTATTGGAGAGATTCTTATGCATCAGGATACTTACAGACCGCTCCTCGGTGCATGTCTACCATAGACTCTTATTGAAGCCGGCGCAGATCCTATTGCTTGGGCAATTGGTCGATTGAATCATTTTTCATCACCATGTCCCTTTGATGGCTGGATGAGCACCCCAACGGACTTGTTTGCTACGCCACTTATGCAAACGCCTTGGTAATCCACCTCAGTCTTGCTCGCGGTTGCTGTTTCTCCATTTTACCTTTGCGGCAGTTACGTGGTAGCGCAAGACCATCTCGTCAGATAGCCATTGCCCACGTACGTGGTAATCATTTCGTTCATGTCAGTTTGACTGGTGACTGTCCTGTACCTTCGTTGGCATTGTTGTGGAGGCATCACTGCGATGAGGCTATGGCTAGATTTGCAGCATCTGGTGAATTTAAAAATAGGTTGGACCATTGGGACATGATTTGTGGACCATGATTGTTTGTAGCATTGCACTTTGATTTGAAACTTACATTGATCTTCTAATAATTGTCATTTATTTAATTTTCCAATTTTAATTTCATACGAGCATTAAACGTTAAACATGGCTACATGAAATACCAAACAACTAAAATATGATTAAACAGGTAAATTATAACATAACAAAATCGTCATAGCATCACAATCTAAACAACAAATATAAATATAGTAATATACTACACTCACCCAGCCAAATGCCATCTATCTATCTCCGCCCTCAACCTAGCCTCCATTTCTTCCGTCTGGACTAACCCAACATCTCTGATGATCTGTACACAGTCTTCAGAGAAATGCGTAAATCGGCTCACTCACTACAAAGACAACACATTGCAATGATTAAGTGCACTTATTCTATAATAATATAACAGTATAATTAATCAAATTATGTAACAAAAAATACTTATATATTCTGTGTTGGTTCGCGGCGGAACTCCACCATCATCAGCTGGGGGGCCATCGATGAACAGATACGGGTGGGAGTGCTGGCGATACCATGTGAGGTAATTGTGTGTAACTAAGCTGGGAATATCAGCATGCTGCAAGTCCTCGAGACGTAAACTGGAAAGACGTGCTTCCCGCCATATACTCTTGGCGAACTCCAAGTCGAAGTCCACACTATAACCAACACTGTACGGCCGAAACGCCGTCTTGGGACGGAAGATGTCGAAGGGGATATCCTGCACGTATCCCAACTGACGCACGCACCTATCTGGCATGTACGGCTCGACCTCACCACCACATGCGATCAAACCCCTGTAAGTGGTGATCGGGGTGCGTACGTGCTGAAACTGACCGTATGGGGTCCATGTCACCTGTAATATATAAAATTATTGTCAGATATTTGTTACATATTTAAAATTTTACCATAAACATTTATTTCTAAAATCGGCAAATATATTTTAACATACCTCCTCCGGTCGCAAGTGGTCAAGGGCATGCCGGTACCTCTGCAGACGGGAACTGCTACCCTGTCGGGGTCCAACTGTCCACATAGCAGCGCGCGGGGTATGTGGATCGTCAGGCATCGGCACAGAATGCGGTCTGAACGCTGGGAAATGCTCGTATGTCCATGCCTGCAGTAGCGTCAGACAGCCCGCCATACCGCTGCAAGAACCTCTACTAGCCTTACCTAAATGTCTATACAAGTAGGCTAATGCAGAGGTACCCCAAGCATGCTGCTGCACAGTATGCAACTGTCCCCTAATATGCACAAGATGTTGTGGTTTAATCCTATTGGAACTCTTGTCAACAAAAAGAGGAGAACCAATTGTCAACCACAACCAACCCTCCAAATCACGAGGCAGGTGCGCACTGCTCGTCACTAGTGCTGACCGCCTCTTGAACACGTAATCAGCTAGTACACCACCATCGTTGTGGCTCGCCAACCACTCCTCGTCCCTCTCAGACACCTGTAGCAAATCTCTGCACAGGCTCCAAAGCACTGACTTGTCAGTACAGTCAGCGAGCATACTACCATCAACTGGGATACGAAGTATCTCCCACACGTCGTGCAGGAGTATACTCATCTCACCGACAGGGAGATGAAACGTGTTCGTATCCGGCTGCCATCGCTCAATAAATGCACAAATCAGTGGGTCATCAATGGACGTGTGCATGATGTATGACAAGTGAGACAAACCAGTGGCGCACAACAATAGCTGGCAGTCATATGTCATCGAAGCAAACCAAGATACTAGACGCTCACACAAACCTGCCCTATTTTGGCATCTCAGGTGGGACCTAGGTGCTACGACCTCCTCACCCTCATCTCCGTCCGGTCTATACCTATAGGCCACATGGCCCTTCCAACTAGGTATGACTGACCCATCAATAGGGCCACCCGTACACGCCTCAGTAACAAGCCAAGACGTATCGCTCCACCCACGCTTATTCGTAACTAATTTCAAAAAATATTTACTATAAATAAACTTATTTAAAAAAACAGAAAACAAAAACATTCAATGATTTAATTGAAATAGCAACACATAATCATATAATCAAATTACATAAATAATAAAAATTGAATAATGTAATTTAAATAACAACATATGATCATATAATCAAATTACACAAATAATTATAATCACGAATACACTACAGATATTAAATAATAGAAATCAAAACATATACATGATATTAGTGTTAAATTTAAAACTTACCTCGTGGGGGCTCCTCATCGTGTCCTGAGGACGACGGACACTCCTCGCCTCCAACGAAAGGCTGCTCCTCCTGATCGGAGTCCTCATCTACCAGCCTATGTGTAGGGATACGTCTCGCTGCTTTCTTCTTCCTAACAGAAGCAGTGGGCCGCTGTCGCGGGAGGGACTTCCCCGCAACCTACAAGAAATTTCATGAATACAAAATTAAAAGTGCGAATAATAATTAGAAACATGGAAAATATAAATAATATTTAAAATTAATACAAAACAAACATAAAATATTATTTTTTTTAAAATTCGCACCTTATGTGCGAATTTTCTCAAGGAATTCGCACATCAGGTGCGAATTCTTCAAAACAATTCGCACCTGATGTGCGAATTGTTGGGGAAATTCGCACCTGATGTGCGATTTTTCCCCAACAATTCGCACATCAGGTGCGAATTATTTGGGAAAATTCGCACATCAGGTGCGAATTTCGCGTAGAAATTCGCACCTGATGTGCGAATTGTTGATGTGCGAATTTTCCCAAAAAATTCGCACATCAGGTGCGAATTTTCTCAAGGAATTCGCACATCAGGTGCGAATTTCTACGCAAAATTCAAAAATTTAAACGAAATTTTACGCTTTTTACCTTGCTGTACAATCCTTTCCCCTTCCCGGGACGCTGTGGTGGTTGCGATCCGCCTGCTTCCATTACGTGTGATTTTTTGCAAAATTTTTTCGTTGGTCTGAGAGAGATTTGCTTAGAAAATCTGAAATGACTTATGATTTTGTAAGGTTTGCAGACAAATATAAGAACATAAATCCGGCCAAAAATCGCCTACATTTTCTGATTTTTGACTGAAAAATCGGATGAGTTAGGCTAATTTATGGGCAAAAAACGCCACACTTATCCGATTTTTCAGTCAAAAATCGGATGACCGGGCCGATTTTTGCATGAAATTTCGGATAAGTGTGGTGATTTTTGCATGTTCTTTCACGCATTGTAGGTGATTTTTCCACATTTTTTCGCAAATTGTGTCCGATTTTTTAAAATTATTTCGCACATTGGGTCCGATTTTTCATTGCATTTTCACATTTTCTGATTTTAAGGGCAATTTTATCATTTCATCAATTTTTTTGAGCTACAAATAACAAAACTGAGCTACAAATAGCAACCCAGTGAAATAAACTGTGCAAACCCAAATCCTCCCCACCACCAAGTGCCACTGGCAAATTCTCCACTCCGCCAGCGTCACCATACCACCACCATCAACATCGCCACCAGCAAATCTACCACCATCGCCGCCGCCGCCACCACCACCACCCCCTGTAAATCATTAATAGAACACAAAAACATGAACGTAAGTGTTGGACAGAATTCAATACTGCACATTGGAAATTAGATAAAGAAAGAAGGGCCAACCATTTTCGATAATCTCAATCTTCTCTTGGTGTTCTTCTTTCTAAGCAAATGCTGCTTTCCAGACCTCCTCTTCATAATCTTCCCACTTCCAGACACCTAAACTGCTTTGCAGAAGCCTAAAATGCCATTTAAAAAATTATTAAGTAGACCTCATATTCACTGAGGCAAGAAACACTAATTCAACCAAGAGCATTACACGAAAAAGATAAAATTCACCTTGCGGGTATTCATTTTGTAGGCTTTTTTAGCAGAGAAAATAGTAACAGGTTGTCGATTATTTTGGGAGGGAGAGGTAAAGGTGGAGACTTTTCCGAGAACAAGTGGACTCAACCCAGAAATATGTGAGTAAAGCTGAGGTTTTGTGAAATTTTCTTGGCGAAGGGGGAGAAATGAATTGTTCCGAAAGGTTGGTTTTGAGGAGGACCTTTTAGCGTAAGGAGAATATCATTGCTCTTGTCGCCTGATTATTATGGCTACTGAAGTTCAGTTGGGAAGCCTTCCTGAGGGTAGTTTCTTGGCTGGGGGATGAGGTGATGTGGATAGAATAGAGTATTACTTTGTGTTTTTCTTCTTCTGGTCGTGTGAATTAATTGAATTGATGTGGAGCTGTTGATGGTGGTGGTGTGGTGACGGTGGTGGAGATGAGGATTTAGTGGTGGTGGGAGATTTGTTGGTGATGGAGTTTACAATTTATTTCATAGGTAAATATAAATAAATGTAAATGAATAAATCCATTAGTAAGGGTAATTTTGTAAAGTAAACAAAATTTGCTATGTAGGTTAATAATTGTTTTGGCAATATCAAATCTTATAATTATTTTATAATAATTTTCATAGTGTAGTATATACAAAAATCAATTATTATATAGTAGTTCAAAGTATTTTTTTGAGAAATGGAATGATTACATTAGTTGAGAAGAAACAATAAAGAGCAACAATATAAAATGATAAAATATATATATTTTTAAAATGTTAAGTGTCTCCTAGTATTGTAATATGATTTGGATATATAAAATAGGAGAAGACAATTTGATGAAGCAAAATATGGGAAAAGGGAATGCTAAATTGTTATATAGTATAAATAGTAGTACATTCCTAGATTTATTTTTGATAAATTCAGGAAGGCACCGCATTAAATGGCTTATTCATATTGAGGCAACACTACACTAGTAAGAGTATATATTCTTAATTGTATAATATAATTTGGTGAAGAATCCTCATTACTCATGTTATGATGTATTAAAATTATAAGCCGTACGTTGAATTGAAAAAAAATTCTATTGAAAAATATTCTTTTCTCATAATAATAACTAAATTATTATTGTGTCTGTAATGGTGTATTATAATTATTATTAAAAAATAATTTTAATATAATTGAGAGATTGTCTTAAATTATAAAAGATAGATATATAGTGTAGATTTATCTGAATGAAAATGTATGAATTATTAACTATTTATACTTATTTAAAAAAGAAGATCAATAAAAATAACAATAATTCGTGTGAAAAAGGAGAAAATAGAATTGCAATAGAATTTAAAAATTAGATAGGATGATAAGAATAAAAATAAAAGTAAAAAATAAATAAGTAGAAAATAATAATTTGTGTAAAAATAGTGAAAACAATGAAAGAATTGAAAGGAAAAAGAGAGACCAGTAAGTTTTTTTATTTTATTTTTTTATTTCGGTTTCTCCTTTGGATTTTATTAAAATTGGATATAATTTTTTTGAATAAACATTATAAGTTATATAATAATTATTTATAATCTAGTGGGAGCACCTGTGAGGATTGTTTTCGTGAGGCTGTGATGCCTCGGAGGTATTTCTTGTCATGGCTTTACAGTTATTTAATGATTCAAGACATAAAATAGCGTGGCGGATTATAACGCACCTTCCTTAGCACATAGACAAGAATTCTAGTAACACCCAACAATCTCAGCAACGTTCCGTCCATGTTGGCTCAAACGGAAAATGTTCATCAAGTGAAATGGGAACAGACCCGATAGGCTTTGTTATGCCGGTCAAATTAATCTGAATTTGTGCTACCAGACTACAATGATTGCAGCAGTAATAGCTTCGGGTCGAGTCCCAAGGGAGTCGGATTTTACTTCAATTCCTAGCTGGATCAATTTGGGTGAAGAGACTTTTTTAACTTAAGGAAATGACTGTAAATAAGTAGAAGAAATCTGCCTATTGAATTATGAAAGAAAACAGAACTTGAATATCCAACTAACGACAATGATTAATAACAATAATCTAAAAGACATAATTCTGATTTTACTAGAACTAGTTAAAAGTAATTTTGAACTAAAACTAAGAAGATAAACTAAGAAAGGAAGTAGACTTCTACTACTCCAACAACTATTAAACTAAAACTAAAATTACGTCCCTCCGCAGGGAAAGATTGTTCTTTTCAGTCTAAAATGCCTTTTCTTATAGGCAATTAAAAACCCCGCAGTTCAAAAATAACTCAATCCCAGCAGTAAAATTAAATCTGACTTGTCTAACAGAAAATATTTCATTCCCCTTCCCATGAATCTTGCAACGTTCTCCTTCCTCCCAAAATCTTGCAAGTCAACAATCACCACTCTCAGAATCCTCACCAGTCACACCTCTATAGTTTTACATAGTCAAAATCCTCTTTCCTCTCTAATACTTCCCCCAACCCTTCCTTGACTTCCCAAATCAGCATCACTCTCCAGACTTTGCACTTCAGCCCTTTGCTGGCCAATTTCCTTCAAAAACACCCTGCCGACACCAAAAATCATAATTCAGCCTAAGACGCCAAGAATCCCTTTAAACAACCTAAAGGTGCATAATCATAACACAATTAACCCCAAAAAACTAACTAATTATGCACCTATCAAATTCCCCCACACCAAGACTATGCTTGTCCCCAAGCATGACTCAAAACTCAAGACTCAAGAAGAAAAACCAAACAAACACACTGGATCCTCAACATGCAATATATAAGCAAGCAAGACCCATAATCAAGTAGCAAACTTTTCATAGTATTAAGCATTTGCAATGGTTATCTCAAGTTCCTCATAACTCCCCAAAAGTCAAGTGACAAGCAAAAGTGACAACCTCCTCACCAAGTACTCTCATGCACTCAAAAGTGTATATTGGGACTTATAATCTCTCAAATTCACAACATAACATGTTCTTACCATAAACTTGCAAATATATCACACTACCATTACTCAAATATACCTAATGCACAAATCAAAAGGTCTTTTCAGAAGGCAATAACGTGGTTTAGGACAAACGTTTAGGATAACAAAGATAAAACAATAGGCTCAGTTATTAGAGAAAGTAACTACTTGATTGCCAACCTTCTACCATCTTATCAATGATGACCCATGCAAAGCAAAACTAACTCACAAAGCTCACAAACTTTCCTAATGCTCCATTTTTTTATTTTTCTCTCTATTTTTCTTTTTTTTTTTTTTTTTTGCTTTTTTCCTTATTTCCCTTTCTCTTGTATTGAGAGAAAGAACTTGTACTACTTTTTCCAACACTTGCGCCTTTATTACTTTCCATAGGCGACTTAACTTCTCCTAACTTTTTCCCTATTTTTTTCCTTTCAAGAGCATACTAAACTCTTCATGAGCTAAGATTGCCTTGCAATGTCCACCTTCATACCACAAGCCCAAGTTTAACAATCAAGCATAACCTTTCTCATAACAAGGTGAAAATAAGCAAGCTAAAACAGGTCTTGGTTTTATTTTAATGGCTTTTCACATCAAAGAACAAGTCCAAACTTCACTAGAGGTAATTATAGAAGGTTGAAATTTTAAAAGGAAGCCAAAAGAGTTCATCCTAATGCCTTTATCATTTTTACACAATGAATACACAAGTAACAATAATGTATAACAGAGCAAGTTCTAGAATATGCACACTATATATAAAAACATTCTTAAAAAAAAAAAAAAACAATTGAGCACAAAAGATTTTGCTCATTAAAGCTCAAACCTCACATAGCTAGGCTTTTTGGTGTCACCCCAGCAAGCATCGTCAATTGAGTCATCATAAAGAGCAAGTGATAACCATCCAACACCTTATACTACCATTATTCACTACCTTTCATGTTCATCTTACCCAATCACAAATTGGATGTTCAGTTTCTAACAAAAACATGTTGGAGTTGAATACATAAGCTATGCTTGTATTGTACATTTTCCCAGTTAATATATCGATTTGTGTTTTAGTTATATTTTGTTGTGCATTATTTGTCCATTTATATTATGTAGTTAGATGATGAGGTGCCTTGTGTGACACAGTAGATCTCATCATTGGTTAAAAGACATAATATATAAAGGACGTTTGTAATCGAGACAGCTTTGGACAAACTGTCGGTTTAGGTTATTATGTGATTCGGATAATTGGTTTATCTAGACTGATTGAATCATATAGATATGCCCGGGGCATATTGAACTTGACCATTTAGAACGATTTGTATGTGATTCGGATAATTGGTTTATCTAGACTGATTGAATCATATAGATATGCCCGGGGCGTATTGAACTTGACCATTTAGAATGATTTGTCTTGTACTAATTTAATAGACAAATTGTTCTTTGTATTCTATCTCTTAATCCCTAGACTCGAGCGGGCATGAGGATTAGACATAGTGTACTTTGATCTGCCAATGGGTGAGGTCTATTGTGGCCAATAATCTCGGTAGGTTGGGTGCGCGTGTTTAGTTGCTTGGTGTGTTGCTACTTGTTGAAAGGAAACCATGTACCGGTGTGTCTGAGGTGATGGTGCTCCTGAGAGGAGCTCGTTATGTTTATTATACTAAACCCAGCTGGTGGACTTATGTCCGGTATAGTAAAAAGGTCGAGTGGTACTAGTCTCGGAATTAAATAAGTTAATAAATTAATTTATCAGTAAATTAATAAATTAACGAGCACTATATCTTTGATGTGAGGAGATTATGAATAAATTAATTAAGTTATTCCGGAAGCAATTCTGGTGTAGGGTGGTAGTGCCAAAATTAATCCGTTAGTGGTATGATTAATTTTGTAATGGGTTAATTGAATATGTTGAATTAATTAATTGATTAATTATTCCTAAGGGTTAATTAAGTAATTAACAAAGTGGAATTATTTAATTAATTAATTAAGTCTTAAGTTTAAATTAGAATTAGGAAATCCTAGAGATTAGGAAATCTAATTGGATTTGGTTTATCATATTAGATTAGTTACCTAATTGGATTTGGAAACTAATTAATTATCTAAACCTATTAGGAATACCAATCCTAAACTAACTTGGGGTCTCTCTTGTAGCTCTATATATAGACAAGGGATTAGCTATTCAAGATACACAATTCAATAGTTTCATAATTCAAGAAACTTAGAGAGAGAAAATCCTAGAGAGAGAAAAACTCTCACTCTTAAAATCAGATTTTCTAAGCTTTGAAGCAGCCAAAATTTTGTCCAATTTTGGCGGCTAGTGTAGGCTTTCTCTCTCTCCAGGCGGTGCGTTTATTGTACATGCCAGGTGCAGCGGTGCTGAAATTTTCTGGTAGGTGGATTGTGGTGATTAGCTGATCAAATTGCTCGTTAGATTGCTGCCCACACAGCATACAAGAAAAGTCTTGAGGTATACTAGAGAATCACATTAGTACACGCTTCAAAGGTCTAATTCTTATGTTTCTGCTTAATTAAAAAATTCTTTTGCGTGATAAATCGAATAACTGCAAACCCAGATCCTGCGCAATGTTATTTCAAGCAAGGGTTGGAATAGCGATTGTGCTAGAGTCTAGGCCTGGCCAGTGATTCCGATTCTGGAATGCATAGCACAAAAGTGAGTTTCTGGCTAGGCCGGGGCAGATAATCTTTCAATTGATATCAGAACCTGGTTTTGGGTTTTGTGCTTGTTTGATTTATTACATGGTTTTATTTGCAGGTGTTAAGAAATCCCGACTATTATGGTTACGTTTGTATGCTTTTTAATTAAACTCCGGGACATGTCCGGATTTGATTTTAGTATGAATGTTTGTAATAGTATAACCACGTGCTGGAAGCCGTGTAGGATTAGATCAAATCTGTAGTAGGATTTTTTCTATATAATTTCGATTGTTTAATTTTCCCAGAAAGCCTTGTAGTAGGAGAATTAATTTTTTGTAATCGAAGACGTTATGATGGGCAACTTGAATTCATGGGTTTTGGGTTATCGTTGATTCGTAAAAACCCAGGAAAACCCATAACGAATTACAAGAAGACCAAATAACGTGGGAAGAAGCGAAGGAGGGATTGGCGGCAGGGGGCGGCACCGACAACTACTCACGGGCAGCAGTCGCCGCCAGTGACTGCCTGGAGCAGCGGTGCTACTGAGCGCTACTGGGCCACGCGCGCAGCCCGTGTAGGCTGCGCGTCCGCTGCGTGCCCTTTGGGCGTGCTGCGCACGTGCGGCCCGTTCAGGCTGCGTTTTGGCCCGTTTTTCCTCCAATTTTCATTTTTTGAAGTTCAAGACTCTCTCCATCGAGTGACGTGGCAGGACACGAGATCAAGGCAGAAGATGGAAGCGATTAAAACCATAATAGTCGGGAAATTTATTTTTCGTATTTATTTCCCGTATTTATTGGTTTAATTTTTATGCTTTATTTTTATGTTGTATTTTAGATGCATGATTTTAAAGCATGTTGGTTTTATGGTTGCATATAATTTAGGGTTAGTTAATTGCATGTTAAAACAGGAAAAACCTTCTATTTGGAAGTCTAAGTGGGAGCGGATTGGTTTAATATCCATATGGCCACCATTACGAGTTCATATGTGATGTAGGTGGGCTTGTGTGCTGGCATTAAGGCCTTCCTCCATTCGGATGAGTCCAGCCCCGAGATCGCTAGATTATGAATTTCTGAGTAAGATGACTAGAGTAAGTTTAACTAGGAGAAATGCGACACCCTCTCCATCTGAGGCGCACTATCCTGAGATAACAAACTCATAAGTCACGTAATGGCATACACTTAGTGTACGATCTGCAGTATTCCTCCTAAGAGGTTATGCTGCTTATTTGTACGGCTGAAAGCACCGACTATTAGCTTCATTGATCAATAGATCGTTTGGTCAGATAGTGTAGTTAATGAACTTGGTTCTTCTCAAACGAATGTGGGTTAGCGTAAACGTCCACACTGCGTGGCTTGCGAGAATCCCGGTGAATGAGATGTTGGTGGATTATAGTTATTGTTTTGAGGGAAGCCAATAATTATTAGAATTTCATGTTTTCAAAATTCTAGGTTAATAACTAAAACATTGTCTGTTTGTTAATTTTACAGTTTTATTAATATGGCATTCAACCCCTTAGCTGCTATTTTGAAAGACAATAAATTAACTAGAACTAATTATGTCGATTGGAGTCGTAACTTGGACATTGTCCTTATGGTTGAAAGCTATCCTGTGAGAGATCATGTTATTGACGTGATTAGTAACATCGACAAGGATGAGGTAGTGGGAGGGTAAATCGTTGGTTAAACCAAAGTCGATATTGCCCTCTGGAGCTTGCTTCAAAGCTATTAGTAGATTCAGTTGAACTACAACATAAATAAGATGTTGAGTACTTCATCAGAGCTCTTCGCAGAGTTAGTGGTGGCTAAAAGTCTTCTTCAAGAGAAGAAGCGAGCTTTAGTCGCAGTCAAAGCTTTAGAATCTTCTTCTGAGCCTGAGGCTGAAAAGAAGAACAGAAAGCTCGAAGGAGTAGCTAAAAAGGCACAAATTGCGCCTTGTCCAAAGCTTAAACATACGATAGTTTCTGCCTTAATTACTGAGACATGTTTAGCGACGATTCCCACAGATACTTGGTGTGTGGATTCAGGTGCCACTGACCATGTTTGTAATTCCTTGCAAGGGTTCCAAGTAACCTAGAAGCTTAGAGAGGGCAAATTGGATATTTACTTGGGCGACACTACATGAGTGTCAGTAGAAGCAGTGGGAGTAGTTACTCTGAATTTCGAGAATTCTAGATTAGAGTTAGTTAATTGTCTTTATGTACTGAGTTTTGGAAAGAACCTTATTTCGGTTTCTAAACTCTTGAAGAACGGTTATAAGTTTTTTTTTTTTTATGAGTCTGTATTTATTAGAAGAAATGGAAAACTTATTTGTTCTGGTTCATTGGCTGACAATTTAATTGTGGTTAACTCTAATTCCCCTGTTGCGCAAAATATAGAAACAGATAGCTCTTTATCTAACATTAGTAAGAGGAAGAAACCTTCTGAAATGAATCAAACCTATCTTTGGCATCTCAGGCTAGCTCATATAAACCTTAGTAGGATTCAAAGGTTGGTCAATGATGGACCTTTAGGTTCATTAGAGATTGACAGTTATGCAACCTGCGAATCTTGCTTGGAAGGTAAAATGACCAAGAGACCTTTAAAGCAAAAGGTTATAGAGCCAAGGAAGTATTAGAGTTGATTCATTCTTACTTGTGTGGACCAATGACGGTCCAGGCACGAGGTGGGTTCGAGTATTTCGTGACGTTCACGGATGACTACTCAAGGTATGGGTAAATTTACCTAATACGTCACAAGTCCGAATGTTTTGGCAAGTTCAAAGAGTTATCGGGCAGATGTGGAAAAACAATGTGGTAAGAGTATTAAGACACTGCGTTCAGATCTTGGTGGGGAGTACCTGTCCTATGAATTTCAAGAATACCTCAGTGAGGTCAGAATTCAGTCACAGTTGTCTGCACCTGGCACGCCACAACAGAACAGTGTAGCAAAAAAGAGAAATCGGACTCTCATGGAAATGGTTAGGTCGATGATGGGCTATAGTGATTTTCCAAGTTCGTTATGGGGATATGCCTTAGAAATGGTGATGTATATTCTTAATATTGTATAGAGTTATGGAATGGGCGCAAGCCCAGTCTAAGACATATCAGAATTTGGGGTTACCCAGCACATGTGCTTAAGGCAGATACGGCTAAGTTAGATGCGAGAACTGAATTAATGCTGTTTGTAGGATATCCTAGGGGAACGAAAGGTGGTCTATTTTATAGTCCTAAAGATCAGAAGGTGGTGGTTAGTACCAACGCTAGATTTTTAGAAGAGGACTATGTCTTAGACCACAAGCCCAATAGTAAGATAGTACTAGAAGAGCTTAGAAAATAAACTACTAATCCTGATGCACCTGCACAAGTAGATACACCACACACTGCACATGAGATCACAGATGATGCTCCTACACAGGTGGTGCCTCGTCGTAGTGGGAGGGTTGTGAGATAGCCCAATAGGTTCATTGGCGTGGGAGAGGCCTCAGACCTAGTCCTAGGCGTGCCTGAACCTGACCCGGTTAACTACAATGAGGCTCTCTGAGATAAAGATGCAGAGTCTTGGCGTAAGGCAATGATATCCGAGATGGGGTCAATGGACCACAATCAAGTCTGGGAGCTGGTGGACCTGCCTGATGGGTTTAAACCCATTGGATGCAAGTGGGTCTACAAACGTAAGAGAGGACCTGACGGGAAGGTGAAAACCTTTAAAGCTAGGCTGGTGGCGAAAGGGGTATACTCAGAAAGAGAGAATCGATTATGAGGAAACCTTCTCCCCGGTAGCCATGTTTAAGTCGATCCGGATTCTCTTGGCCATAGCTGCTCATTTAGATTATGAGATTTGGCAGATGGATGTCAAGATAGCTTTCCTAAAAGGAAGTCTTGAGGAAACCATTTTTATGCAGCAACCAGAGGGATTCATTGAAAAAGGCCAAGAGCATAAGGTTTGCAGGCTTAAGAGGTCCATTTACGGACTTAAGCAGGCATCCAGATCTTGGAACATCCGGTTTGATGAGGTAATCCATTCCTTTGGATTTACTCAGTGTCTGGATGAACAATGTGTATACCACAGACGTGATGGAAACTCAGTGGTGTTTCTTGTGCTTTACGTAGATGACGTTCTATTGATTGACAACAACAAGAAAGTGTTATTAGACGTAAAGGCATGGCTGTCCAAGCAGTTTGATATGAAGGACTTAGGGGAAGCGGGACATATCCTTGGGATCAAGATAATTCAAGATCGTAGGAAATGTTCGTTAACGCTCTCCCAAGCTTTTTACATAGATACGATTCTAGCCCGTTTTAACATGCAGAACTCCAAGAAAGGTTTTCTAGCTTTCAGACACAGAGTGCATCTATCTAAGGAACAGTCTCCCAAGACTGTTGAGGAGATAGAGGCCATGAAGACAGTTCCTTATGCTTCAGCAGTAGGAAGTCTCATATATGCGATGTTGTGTACAAGACTTGATATCTGTTATGTCATTGGCTCGGTAAGCAGATATCAAAGTAACCCCGGGAAAGCTCATTGGGAGGTAATAAAATGCATTCTCATGTATTTGCGCAGAATGAGAGACCAACTTCTGGTCTATCAGGCACCTGAGCTGGTACTCTGAGGTTACACAGATTCAGATTTCCAAGGCGACAGGGACAAGAGCAAGTCTGCCTCAGGGTATGTGTTTACTCTAGGAGGTGGAGCCATAGTTTGGCGGAGTGTCAAGCAGAAATGCATGGCGGACTCTACCATGGAGGCCGAATACGTTGCCGTATCAGAGGAAGCGAAGGAAGCAGTGCGGCTCAAGACCTTCCTAGTGGACTTAGATGTGATTCCTGGTTTGTAGAAGTCTATCACGATGTATTGTGATAACAATGGAGCAGTAGCAAACTCGAAGGAACCACGAGCCCACAAGGCGAGTAAACATATACAACACAAGTACCACCTGATATGAGATATCGTAAAGAGAGAAAACGTGGTTGTGGCTAAGATAACATCAGAGGATAACCTTGCAGATCCGTTCACGAAGACATTGACTTCAAAAGTCTTTGAGGCTCACGTAGAGGGCATGGGAATCGGATACTTAGGAGAGCCATGACAGTTTTTCTATATATATAGTAGCAAAGTGTATAGGAGTTGAATGTAGTTGTCTACTTAAAGCACAACTTAAGTTTTAGTGGGAGATTGTTGGAGTTGAATACATAAGCTATGCTTGTATTGTACATTTTCCCAGTTAATATATCAATTTGTGTTTTAGTTATATTTTGTTGTGCATTATTTGTCCATTTATATTATGTAGTTAGATGATGAGGTGTTTTAGGTGACACATTAGATCTCATCATTGGTTAAAAGACATAATATATAAAGGAGGTTCGTAACCAAGACAGCTTTGGACAAACTGTCGGTTTAGGTTATTATGTGATTCGGATAATTGGTTTATCTAGACTGATTGAATCATATAGATATGTCTGGGGCGTATTAAACTTGATCATTTAGAATGATTTGTCCTGTACTGATTTAATAAACAATTCGTTCTTGGTATTCTATCTCTTAATCCCTAGACTGGAGCGGGCATGAAGACTAGACATAGTGTACTTTGATATGCCAATGGGTGAGGTCTATTGTGGCCAATAATCTCGGTAGCGTGTTTAGTTGCTTGGTGTGCTATTGCTTGTCGAAAGGAAACCATGTATCGGTGTGCCCGGGGTGATGGTGCTCCCGAGATGAGCTCGTTATGTTTATTATACTAAACCCAGCTGGTAGACTTATGTCCGGTATAGTAAAAAGGTCGAGTGGTACTAGTCTCGGAATTAAAGAAGTTAATAAATTAATTTATCAGTAAATTAATAAATTAACGAGTATTATATCTTTGATGTGGAGAGATTATGAATAAATTAATTAAATTATTCCGGAAGCAATTCTTGTGTAGGGTGGTAGTGCCAAAATTAATTCGTTAGTGGTATAAGTAATTTTGTAATGGGTTAATTGAATAGGTTGAATTAATCGATTAATTATTCCTAAGGGTTAATTAAGTAATTAACAAAGTGAAATTATTTAATTAATTAATTAAGTCTTAAGTTTCAATTAGAATTAGAAAATCTTAGAGATTAGAAAATCTAATTGGATTTGGTTTATCCTATTAGATTGGTTACCTAATTGGATTTGAAAACTAATTAATTACCTAAACCCATTTGGAAGACCAATCCTAAACCAACTTGGGGTCTCTCTTATAACTCTATATATAGACAAGGGATTAGCTATTCAAGATACACAATTCAATAGTTTCATAATTCAAGAAACTTGGAGAGAGAAAATCCTAGAGAGAGAAAAACTCTCTCTCTTAATATCGGATTTTTCTAAGCTTTGAAGCAGCCGAAATTTTGTCCAATTTTGGCGGCTACTGTAGGCTTTCTCTCTCCGGGCGGTGCGTTTATTGTACGTGCCAGGTGCAGCGGTGCTAGAATTTTCTAGCAAGTGGATTGTGGTGATTAGCTGATCAAATTGCTCGTTAGATTGCTGCCCACACAGCATATAAGCAAAGTCTTGAGGCATACTAGAGAATCATATGAGTACACGCTTCAAAGGTATAATTCTTATGTTTCCGCTTAATTAAGAATTTTTGTTGCGTGATAAATCGAATAATTGCAAACCCAGATCCTGCGCAATGGTATTTCAAGTAAGGGTTGGAATAGCGATTGTGCTAGAGTCTAGGCCTGGCCAGAGATTATGATTCTGGAATGCATAGCACGAAAATGAGTTTCTGGCTAGGCCCGGACAGATAATCTTTCAAAACAGACATATGACATCTCCCCTACACCAAAACTCTACACCAAATAGACAAAATAGCATAAAACACGACTTCAATCCCAATACAACCCCCCGCCCCCACACACACCAAAACTCTACATTGTCCCCGATGTAAAAAATAGACATAACAAAGATCACAAAAATAAACATCACCAATACATAAAAATAAAAATAAAAACAAAAAAAGGAGAGAGAAACTTACCTATTTGCTGCTCCTCCTCCTTGAAAAAAATCTCATCCTCTAGAATTGTAACCGGAGGTATTTTCGCCTTTGCTTTCCGCCTCACTATTGTCATGTTACATAAGCAGTGCAGTTAACCTCAAAAATTGAGACCAAAATCGAACCCCACTAAAAATTGATATTGAGAAACAAAGAGATGATTTTGAAAAGGGAAAATATGGCTGTAGAAGGATTAAAACGTAGCGAGCCAGAGTAGCTCTGGACGGTATCCTCCATAACCGAAAAATTCCACCCTGTCTTATTTCGTGACTCGTTTGGACACTTTTATTCCCTCCCAACTCCAGATTGTCTCAGTTGGTGCTGGCTTCTACAACAACTTCTAATCGTTGGTGGCGGCTTGCAATCTCCACTGCCCGGAAATCACCCAATTCACCGGTGGATTAAGAGAGAAAGGGGTAACTGTTGGATTTGAATACATAAGCTATGCTTGTGTTGTACATTTTCCCAGTTTAATATATCGATTTGTGTTTCAGTCATATTTAGTTGTGCATTAATCATCCATTTATATTATGTAAGTAGATGATGAGGTGTCTGGTGTGACACAGTAGATCTCATCATTGGTTGAAAGACATAATATATAAATAAGGTTCGTAACCGAGACAGCTTTGGATAAACTGTCGGTCTAGGTTATTATGTGATTCAGATAATTAGTTTGTCTAAACTAATTGAATCATATAGATATGCCTGGGGCATATTGAACTTGACTCTTAGGAATGATTTGTCTTATACTGATTTAATAGACAAATCGATCCTTGTATTCTATCTCTAAATCCCTAGACTCGAGCGGGCATGAGGATTAGACATAGTGTACTTTGATCTGCCAAAGGGTGAGGTCAATTGTGGCCAATAATCTCGGTAGGTTGGGTGCGCGTGTTTAGTTACTTGGTGTGCTGCTGCTTGTCGAAAGGAAACCATGTACCGATGAATTTGGGGTGATGGTGCTCCCGAGATAAGCTCGAAATGTTTATTATACTAAACCCGGCCGGTGGACTTATGTCCAGTATAGTAAAAAGGTCGAGTGGTAATAGTCTCGGAATTAAAGAAGTTGATGAATTAATTTATCAGTAAATTAATGAATTAACGAGCACTATATCTTTGATGTGGGGAGATTATGAATATAATTTAATTAAGTTGTTCCGGAAGCAATTCTGGTGTTGGTTGGTAGTGCCATAATTAATCCGTTAGTGGTACGATTAATTATGTACTGGGTTGTTGACAAAGGTAGATTTAATTAATTTAGAAATTAATTAATCCTTGTGTCAGTTGGTTGTGAATCATCCCAAGAACTGGATTGGGATAAGTGAATCCCTGTGTCAGTTGGGAGTGATTCAACCCAGGAACTGGATTGGGATAAGTGAATCCCTGTGACAGTTGGGAGTGTATCAGTCCAGGAACAGGATTGAAGGAAACAGAATCTGTATCAGTCCAGAAACAGGATTGAAGGAAAACAGAAACCCAGTAGGAAGACCAATCCTAAACCAACTTGGAGTCTCTCTTGTAACTCTATAAATAGACAAGGGATCAGTCATTCAGAAACAACAACTAACACAAGTAATCCACAGGATTTCTAGAGAGATAAAATTCTAGAGAGAGAAAATATTTCTCTCTCCAAGTCGAATTTTCAAGAAAGTGTGCAGCTGGTTTTTGAGTTTCTAGTGGCTGAAATTTTGGCCTTGGTCTATACCAGCTGCGCGTAGCTTTCTCTCTCTGCGGGCGGTGCGTTTATAGTACGTGCCAGGTGCTGCGGGGCTAGAGTTTTCTAGCAGGTGGATTGTGGTGAGTAGCTGATCAATTGACTTCTAGTTCGTTGCCCACACAACGTGAAGTCATAGTCTTGAGGCATACAAGAGAATCACCAAGCGCACGCTTCAAAGGTACTTTTCTAAGATTCCGCTTTAATAGAAATTTTTGTTGCGTGGTAAATCGAGCAAGTGCAAACCCAGATCCTACCAAAATCTTTCAATTGGTATCAAAGCCTGGTTTAGGGGGTTCTGTGCTTGTTCGATTTATTACATGGTTTTATTTGCAGGTGGTTTAGAATCCCGACTATTATGGCTACGTTTGTATGGGTTTTAATTAAACTCCGGGACATGTCCAGATTTAATTTTATTATGAATGTTTGTAATAGTATAACCACGTGCTGGAAGCCGTGTAGGATTAGATCAAATCTGTAGTAGGATTTTTTCTATGTAATTTCGATTATTTAATTTTCCTAGAATGCCTTGTAGTAGGAAAATTGTTTTTTTTTGTAATCGAAGGTGTTATGGTGGGTGACTTGGATTCGTGGGTTTTGGGTTATCATGAATTTGAAGAAACCCAGGAAAACCCAGAACGAATTGCAAGAAAACCAAATAGCGTGGGAAAAAACGAATGAGGAGTTGGCGAGAGGGGGCGACGCCGGCAACGATTGCCGGCAGCAAAATCGCTGCCGGCAGCCATAGAAAGGCAGCAGCAGGCAGCAGCAGCGCGCAGCAGTCGCTGCACGCAGCAGCTGCTGCGCGCTGCTGCTGGGCGCGCAGGCCCGCGCGCTGGACGCGCGCGCAGTGCTGCACGCACGGCCCGCGCTGGCTGTTCGCGCGGGCAGCGCGGCCCTCAGGCCGTGCTGCGGCCCGGGCAGCCCGTTCGGGCTGTTTTTGGCCCGTTTTTCCTCCAGTTTTTGTTTTTTGAAATTCAAGACTCTCTCCATCGAGTAACGTGATGGGACACGAGATCAAGGCAGAAGATGGAAGCAATTAAAACCATAATAGTCGGAGAATTTAATTTTTCGAATTTATTTCCCGTATTTATTGTTTTAATTTTTATGCTTTATTTTTATGCTGTATTTTAGATGCATGAATTAAAGCATGTCTGGTTTTATGGTTGCACATAACTTAGGTTAGTTAATTGCATGTTAAAATCGAAAAAACCCTCAAATTGGAAATCTAAGTGGGAGCGGGTTGTGTTATATCCCATGGCCACCATTACGGGTTCATATGCGATGTGGGTGGGCTTGCGCGTTGGCATTAGGGCCTTCCTCCATTCGGATAAGTCCAGCCCCAAGATCGCTAGACTATGAGCTTCTGAGTAAGATGACTAGAGCGAGTTTAACTAGGAGAAATGCGACACCCTCTCCATCTGAGGCGCACTATCCTGAGGTAACAAACTCAGAAGTCACGTAATGGCACACACTTAGTGTATGATCTGCAGTATTCCTCCCGCGAGGTTACGCTGCTTACTTGTACGGCTGAAAGCACCGACTATTAGCTACATTGATCAAAAGATCGTTGGTCAGATAGTGTAGTTAATGAACTTGGTTCTTCTCAAACGAATGTGGGTTAGTGTAAACGTCCACACTGCGTGGCTTGCGAGAATCCCGGTGGATGAGATGTTGGTGGATTAATATTATTGTTTTGAGGAAAATCAATAATTAATTGAATTTTCATGTTTTCGAAAATTCTAGCATATATAACTGAAACACTGTTTGTTTACTTTCCAGTTTAAATCGATATGGCATTCAATCCTTTAGCTGCTATTTTGAAAAACAACAATTTAACTGGAATTAATAATGTCGATGGAAGTCGTAACTTGGACATTGTCCTTAGGGCTGAGAGCGCTCCTGTGAGAGATCGTGTCATTGACATGATTAGTAACATCAACAAGGTTGAGGTAGTGGGAGGCGAAATCGTTGGTGAAACCAAAGCCGATATTGTCCTCCAGAGCATTCCTCAAAGCTATGAGCGGATTCGGTTGAACTACAACATAAGTAAGATGTTGTGGAGTTCATCCGAGCTCTTGGCAGAGTTGATGGCGGCTCAAAGCTATGAGCGGATTCGGTTGAACTACAACATAAGTAAGATGTTGTGGAGTTCATCTGAGCTCTTGGCAGAGTTGATGGTGGCTAAAAGTCTTCTTCAAGAGAAGAAGCAAGCTTTAGTCGCAGTCGAAGCTTTAGAATTTTCTTCTGAGCCTGAGGCTGGAAAGAAGAAGAGAAAGCTCGAGGGAGTAGCTAAAAAGGCACAAATTGTGCCTAAGCCAGATATTGCAAAGAAGAAGTCGAAAGATAAGTGCTTCAAGTGCAATAAGACGGGACATTGGAAAGCGGATTGTCCAAAGCTTATAAGTACGATAAATTATGCCTTAATTACTGAGACATGGTTAGCGACGATTCCCACAGATACTTGGTGTGTGGATTCAGGTGCCACTGACCATGTTTGTAATTCTTTGCAAGGGTTCCAAGTAACCCAGAAGCTTAGAGAAGGCGAATTGGATATCTACTTGGGTGACACTACAAGAGTGTCAGTAGAAGCAGTGGGAGTAGTTAAGTTGAATTTCGAAAATTCTAGCTTGGAGTTAGTTAATTGTCTTTATGTACCGAGTTTTAGAAAGAACTTGATTTCGGTTTCTAAACTCTTGAAGAATGGGTATAAGTTTATTTTTTCTGATGACTGTGTTGTTATTAGAAGAAATGGAAAACTTATTTGTTCTGGTTCATTGGCGGAAAATTTGTTTGTGGTTAACTCTAACTCCCCTGTTGCGCAAAACATAGAGATAGATAGCTCAGAATCTAACATTAATAAGAGGAAGAAACCTTCTGAAATGAATCAAACCTATCTTTGGCATCTAAGGCTAGGTCATATAAACCTTAGTAGGATTCAGAGGTTGGTCAATGATGGACCTTTGGGTTCATTAGATATTGACAGTTATGCAACCTGCGAATCTTGCTTGGAAGGTAAGATGACCAAGAGACCTTTTAAAGCAAAAGGCTATAGAGCTAAAGAAGTATTAGAGTTTATTCATTCTGACTTGTGTGGACCTATGACGGTCCAGGCACGAGGGGGATATGAGTATTTCGTGACGTTCACGGATGACTACTCTAGGTACGGATACATTTACCTAATGCGCCACAAGTCCGAATGTTTTGGCAAGTTCAAAGAGTTTCGGGCAGATGTGGAGAAACATCATGGTAAGAGTATCAAGACACTGCGTTCAGATCGTGGTGGGGAGTATCTGTCCCATGAATTTCGAGATTACCTCACTGAGGTAGGATTCAGTCTCAGTTGTCTGCACCTTGCACGCCACAGCAGAATGGTGTAGCAGAAATGAGGAATCGGACTCTTATGGAAATGGTTAGGTCCATGATGAGCTATAGTGATTTGCCAAGTTTGTTCTGGGGATATGCCTTGGAAACGGCAATGTATATTCTTAATCTTGTACCATCTAAAACCGTGCCTTCAACCCCAGTAGAGTTGTAGAACGGGCGGAAGCCCAGTCTAAGACATCTCAGAATTTGAGGCTGCCCAGCACATGTGCTTAAGGCATATACGGCTAAGTTAGATGCAAGAACAGAATTAATGTTGTTTGTAGGATATCCTAGGGGAACGAAAGGTGGTCTATTCTATAGTCCTAAAGATCAGAAGGTGGTGGTAAGTACCAACGCTAGATTTTTAGAAAAGGACTATGTCTTAGACCATAAGCCCAAGAGTAAGATAGTACTAGAAGAGCTTAGACGACAAACTACTAATCCTGATGCACCAGCGCAAGTAGATACACTACACACTGCACATGAGATCACAGATGATGCGCCTACACAGGCGGTGCCTCGTCGTAGTGGGAGGGTTGTGAGACAGCCAGACAGGTTCATTGGCATGGGAGAGGCTTCAGACCTGGTCCCAGGTGTGCCTGAACCTAACCCAGTTAACTATAATGAGGCACTTCGAGATAAAGATGCAGAATCTTGGCGTAAGGTAATGATATCCGAGATGGGGTCAATGGACCACAATCAAGTCTGGGAGCTTGTGGACCTGCCTGATGGGTTTAAGCCCATTGGATGCAAGTGGGTCTACAAATGTAAGAGAGGACCTGACGGGAAGGTGGAAACCTTTAAAGCTAGGCTGGTGGCGAAGGGGTATACTCAGAAAGAGGGAATCGACTATGAGAAAACCTTCTCCCCAGTAGCCATGCTTAAGTCGATCCGGATTCTCTTGGCCATAGTTGCTCATATGGATTATGAGATTTGGCAGATGGATGTCAAGACAGCTTTCCTAAACGGAAGTATTGAAGAAACCATCTTTATGCAGCAACCAGAGGGATTCATTGAAAAAGGCCAAGAGCATAAGGTTTGCAGGCTTAAGAGGTCTATTTATGAACTTAAGCAGGCATCCAGATCTTAGAACATCCGGTTTGATGAAGTAATCCAGTCCTTTGGATTTACTCAGTGTCCGGATGAGCAATGTGTATATCGCTGACGTGATGGAAACTCAGTGGTGTTTCTTGTGCTTTACGTAGATGACATTCTATTGATTGATAACAACAACAAAGTGTTATCAGACGTAAAGGCATGGCTGTCCAAGCAATTTGATATGAAGGATTTAGGGGAAGCGGGACATATCCTTGGGATCAAGATTATTCGAGATTGTAGGAAACGTTCAGTAACGCTCTCCCAAGCTTCATACATAGATATGATTCTGGCCCGTTTTAACATGCAGAACTCCAAAAAAGGTTTTCTACCTTTCAGGCATGGAGTGTTTCTATCTAAGGAACAGTCTCCTAAGACTGTTGATGAGATAGAGACCATGAAGACAGTTCCATATGCTTCGGCAGTAGGAAGTCTCATGTATGCCATGTTGTGTACGAGGCTTGATATCTGTTATGCCGTTAGCATGGTGAGCAGATATCAGAGTAACCCCGGGAAAGCTCATTGGGAGGTAGTAAAATGCATTCTCAAGTATTTGCACAGAACGAGGGACCAAGTTCTGGTCTATCAGACGTCTGAGCTGGTACCCCGAGGTTACACAGATTCAGATTTCCAAGGCGACAGGGACAAGAGCAAGTCTACCTCAGGGTATTTGTTTACTCTAGGAGGTGGAGCCATAGTTTGGCGGAGTGTCAAGCAGAAATGCGGGGAGACTCTACCATGGAGGCTGAGTACGTTGCCACATCAGAGACAGCGAAAGAAGCAGTATGGCTCAAAAATTTCCTAGTGGACTTAGATATGATTCCTGGTTTGCAGCGGTCTATCACGGTATATTGTGATAACAACGGTGCAGTAGCAAACTCGAAGGAACCATGAGCCCACAAGGCGAGTAAACATATACAGCGCAAGTACCACCTGATACGAGACATCGTAAAGAGGGTAGACGTGGTCGTGGCTAAGATATCATCAGAGGATAACCTTGCAGATCCATTCACAAAAACATTGACTTCAAAAGTCTTTGAGGCTCACGTGAAGGGCATGAGGATCAGATGCTTAGGAGAGCCTTGACAGTTTTTCTAGATAGATAGCAGCAGATTGGGTAGGATTGTATGTAGTTGTATACTTAAAGCACAGCTTAAGTATTAGTGGGAGATTGTTGGATTTGAATACATAAGCTATGCTTGTGTTGTACATTTTCCCAGTTTAATATATCGATTTGTGTTTCAGTCATATTTAGTTGTGCATTAATCATCCATTTATATTATGTAAGTAGATGATGAGGTGTCTGGTGTGACACAGTAGATCTCATCATTGGTTGAAAGACATAATATATAAATGAGGTTCGTAACCGAGAAAGCTTTGGATAAACTGTCGGTCTAGGTTATTATGTGATTCAGATAATTAGTTTGTCTAAACTAATTGAATCATATAGATATACCCGGGGCATATTGAACTTGACTCTTAGGAATGATTTGTCTTATACTGACTTAATAGACAAATCGATCCTTGTATTCTATCTCTAAATCCCTAGACTCGAGCGGGCATGAGGATTAGACATAGTGTACTTTGATCTGCCAAAGGGTGAGGTCAATTGTGGCCAATAATCTCGGTAGGTTGGGTGCGCGTGTTTAGTTACTTGGTGTGCTGCTGCTTGTCGAAAGGAAACCATGTACCGATGAATCCGGGGTGATGGTGCTCCCGAGATGAGCTCGAAATGTTTATTATACTAAACCCGGCCGGTGGACTTATGTCCGGTATAGTAAAAAGGTCGAGTGGTACTAGTCTCGGAATTAAAGAAGTTGATGAATTAATTTATCAATAAATTAATGAATTAACGAGCACTATATCTTTGATGTGGGGAGATTATGAATATAATTTAATTAAGTTGTTCCGGAAGCAATTCTGGTGTAGGTTGGTAGTGCCATAATTAATCCGTTAGTGGTACGATTAATTATGTACTGAGTTGTTGACAAAGGTAGATTTAATTAATTTAGAAATTAATTAATCCTTGTGTCAGTTGGTTGTGAATCATCCCAGGAACTGGATTGGGATAAGTGAATCCCTGTGTCAGTTGGGAGTGATTCATCCCAGGAACTGGATTGGGATAAGTGAATCCCTGTGACAGTTGGGAGTGTATCAGTCCAGGAACAGGATTGAAGGAAACAAAATCTGTATCAGTCCAGAAACAGGATTGAAGGAAAACAGAAACCCAGTAGGAAGACCAATCCTAAACCAACTTGGAGTCTCTCTTGTAACTCTATAAATAGACAAGGGATCAGTCATTCAGAAACAACAATTAACACAAGTAATCCACAGGATTTCTAGAGAGAGAAAATTCTAGAGAGAGAAAACGTTTCTCTCTCCAAGTCGAATTTTCAAGAAAGTGTGCAGCTGGTTTTTGAGTTTCTAGTGGCTGAAATTTTGGCCTTGGTCTATACCAGCTGCGCGTAGCTTTCTCTCTCTGCGGGCGGTGCGTTTATAGTACGTGCCAGGTGCTGCGGGGCTAGAGTTTTCTAGCAGGTGGATTGTGGTGAGTAGCTGATCAATTGACTTCTAGTTCGTTGCCCACACAACGTGAAGTCATAGTCTTGAGGCATACAAGAGAAACACCAAGTGCACGCTTCAAAGGTATTTTTCTAAGATTCCGCTTTAATAGAAATTTTTGTTGCGTGGTAAATCGAGCAAGTGCAAACCCAGATCCTACCAAAATCTTTCAGTAACAGGGAGGCTTTGCACAATTCCCGTAACCCTTGCTGTAAAAAAATAAAAGAGAAGTCGTGACTAGGGTAAAAACAAACAAAAGTAAATACGTTTCCCCCGCATTTTTTTTTAAATCAAAAACAAATTGGCATGGACGTGTCATAGGATGAATCCACTTCTGGAATTTCTATCGTCTTCCTTAGTAAATTGGTACGGGCATCTCGTCGGATAAATCCTCTTCTGGAATAAGTACCCAAAATAATCAACACGGGCATGTCGTGGTACTAATTCACTTCTGGAATTGGAAAACTCCTGAGCTCGTTTTTTTTTTTTTTTTTCTCGTGGGCTTGCCATGGTGACTACCTATCGACGTGGGCGTCTCGTGGGAGTAAACCACATATGGAATTTCTACAAAAATGACTCCTCACACAACTGCAAGGTATAAAAAAAAAAAAAAAAAAACATTTGAGCAGCACAACTACTAAAAACAACAAAAACATGTAAATCAAATTAGGTTACCTCCCAACAAGCTCATTTGTTTATTGTCTTTGGCTAAACCATCTAACATCATTCATATGATGGTAAGGACAAGCTTACCTCTTCCACATTCCCCACTTCTATATTCTCAATGAAATGCTTAAGTCTATGCCGATTTACCTTCATCAACTTACGCGACTGTAACCCTTCAATCTCAATCATACCATGAGGAGAAACATTTACCGCCATGAAGGGTCCTTTCCATCTTGTTCGCAGCTTACCTGGCATTAGTTTTAGTTTTGAATCATATAACAGCACATTTTGGCCTACAACAAACTTTTTCTTACGAAGAAAACTATCATGAAGAAGTTTTGTTCGCTCATTGTACATTTGTGCATTGTCATAGGGCTCCAAACGGTTTTCCTCTAATTCCTGCAGCTGCAACTTTCTTTCTACACCACTCTCATCAGCATTAAAATTACACATTTTTATAGCCCAAAAAACACGATGCTCAATACTAACAGGCAAATGACACATCTTACCAAATACTAACCTATACGGCGACATTCCAACTGGTGTTTTGTATGTGGTGAGGTATGCCCATAGTGCATTATCCAAACACCTGCGGCAATCCTTGTGGCTAGGATTCACTATTTTCTCCAAAATATTCTTTATCTCTCGGTTGGAGACCTCAGCCTGACCATTCGTATGGGGATGGTATGCTGTAGAAATCTGGTGGTAAACACCATACTTCCTCATTAATGCTTCGATGGTGCGGTAACAAAAGTGCATCCCTTCATCACTGATAATTGCTCTTGGCACCCCGAACCTACTAAAGATGTTAGATTAAGAAAACCTGCCACTACTTTAGAATCATTAGTTCGGGTGGCTTTTGCTTCCGCCCACTTCGACACATAATCCACAACAACCAAAATATACAAATTGCCAAACGAACTCAGAAAGGGACCCATAAAGTCCATTCCCCAAACATCAAATATCTCACAAAATAATATCGGACCGTTTGGAGGCCTATGACATTGCACGAATGTACAAGGAGCGAACAAAACTTCTTCATGATAGTTTTTTCGTAAGAAAAAGTTTGTTGCAGGCCAAAATGTGCTGTTATATGATTCAAAACTAAAACTGATGCCAGGTAAGCAGCGAACAAGATGGAAAGGACCCCTCATGGTGGTAAATGTTTTTCCTCATAGTATGATAGAGATTGAAGGGTTGGAGTCGGGTAAGTTGATAAAGGTAAATGGGCATAGACTTAAGCCTTTCATTGAGAATATAGAAGTGCTGAATGTGGAAGAGGTAAGCTTGTCCTTACCTTTGTATGAATGATCTTAGATGGTCTAGCCAAAGACAATAAACAAAGGAGCTTGTTGGGAGGCAACCTAATTTGATTTACATGTTTTTGTTGTTTTTAGTAGTTGTGCTGCTCAAATGTTTTTTTTTTTTTTTTTGATACCTTGCAGTTGTGTGAGGAGTCATTTTTGTAGAAATTCCATATGTGGTTTACTCCCACGAGACGCCCACGTCGATAGGTAGTCACCATGGCATGCCCACGAGAAAAAAAAAAAAAAAAACGAGCTCAGGAGTTTTCCAATTCCAGAAGTGAATTAGTACCATAACACACCTGTGTCGATTATTTTGGGTACTTATTCCAGAAGAGAATTTATCCCACGAGATGCCCGAACCAATTTACTACGGAAGACAATGGAAATTCCAGAAGTGGATTCATCCTATGACACGCCCACGCCAATTTGTTTTTTCTTTCAAAAAAAAGGGGGGAAAAACATATTTACTTTCATTTGTTTCTTTTACCCAAGTCATGACTTCTCTTTCATTTTTTTTACAGCAAGGGTTACGAGAATTGAGCAAAGTCGCCCTGTTACCCCTTGCTCTCTTAATCCACCGGTGCATTGGGTGATTTTCGGGCAGTGGAGATTCCAAGCCACCACCAACGATTGGAAGTTGCAGTAGAAGCCAGCACCAAATGATACAATCTGGAGTTAGGGGGGGGGGGGGGGGGGGGGGGGGGGTGTGGGGGATAAAAGTGTCCAAACATGTTACGGAAGAAGACGAGGTGGAATTTTTTCATCATCGAGGATGTCGTCCGGAGCTACTCCTGGCTCGTTACCGTTTTAATCCTTCTGCAGCCATATTTTCCCATTTCAAAATCATCTATTTGTTTCTCAATATCAATTTTTTGTGGGGTTCGATTTTGGTCTCAATTTTTGAGGTTAACTGCACTGCTTTTGCAACAGGACAATGGTGAGGCAGAAAGCAAGGCAAAAAGACCTCTGGTTACAATTCCAGAGGATGAGGTTTCTTTCGAGGAGGAGAAGCAGCCGTAACCGCCGCCGGTTTTGACAAAGCGAGCCAAACGACCAAAATTGCCGTCGAGGTCAAAGCCTCCGGTGTCGTTCAAGAACCCACTCGGGACAAGTCGTGTTACAACCATCACTTTCACGATAGTCTTCTTTACATTTTGCAACTGACAAACAACGTGAAACTTACGGAAAGCTACTTTCTAGAAAATTCGTTGCAATGAAGAGTTTTTATGCAAGTACTCTACGTGCTTTATGTATGATGATGTTTACGAGAAGTTTCAAAATATTGGATGGTCCGTATATTTGCATTTATCTTTTCCAACATTCATAGAATTAACCCATGAATTTTATGCTACCTTAGAGTATAATCCCCTAAAAAAGGAATTTGCACTTGATTTCCCAAAGGTCATTTGTTTTCAGTTAATGAACACATCTTTTCAAATGTCCTTGGCTGAATTTGACATTGCAATGGGATTTGTCTCTGAGGATGAGTCTAAAACTGAGGTTTATACTTCTTGTGCCTTAGACATGCATTCTGAGTTTTATCCTACTAAATGTTTTGATGCATGGAAAAGGCTAGCCCCGGTACCTTGTACAACCTTTAAAAGTAGTGAATCAATGGATTATAATTTTCAAGATCATGTATTAAGGTTGTGTCATAGATTTTTGGGTTACTGCTTTTCTAGTAGAAAGAATAAGGCAGGTGTGATCAATATGCATGAAATGTTTTTGCTTACATGCATGATTGAAAAGAAAAGATTATGTTTTGCGTATTGGTTTGTGACTCAAGTGAAGGGTGCATTGAACTGTCCTAGTAGAGGACTGATTTTGGGCTCACTAATCACACATTTAGCTGTCAATGTTAACGTTTTGGACCTTAAATCACTATCTGAATGTCATTTGTAAAGCTGCTCCATTGGATTTCAAGTGTCTTGTTAGAATACATATGATTCAATTGCGAGATAAAAAGTATGTTTTTCTTTCGCCGGGAAACCCTGGTCCTCCCGAGCATTCTAGTAGTTCTATTGCAGGTACTGCGGTGGAAGAGCAGAGTGTTACTTTTTCTGCGTCAAAGGAGCTCATGGGTGCAATTTAGGAGATCAAGGTGTTACAGAACACCATTAAGGAAATGAACGCCAATTTCTACACACTCTGCGAGCATCTGAACTTTACACCACTATTCCCTCCAAAATAGGGAATCTTCCTTTTTAGTTTTAGTTTTTATTTTTATTTCTTGGTGGTGTTTATTTTTGCGATCCTCGTTATGCCTATTTTCTACATTGGGGACAATGTAGAGTTTTGGTGTGGGGGGTTGTTTGTGTGATTTATTGTTATTGGGATTGAGGTTGTGTTTTATGCTATTTTGTCTATCTGGTGTAGAGTTTTGGTGTGGGGGAGAGGTCATATGTCTGTTATATGTCCTGGCATCAGCCATATTCTACAAGCCTTTGTCTGCTGCATTTGTCCTACAACCAATTGACGTACTAAGTCAGTTAAAACATCAAGACGTTGGTCAATTGAATTGGTACTTACCTCAGAAACGGTCTCTCTTCTATTCCCAAATTTCTGTGTGTTAGCTGCCATGTTAGAAATCAAAGTTCTAGCTTCAAGAGTAGTCTTGTTCATCAGGGCTCCCCCAATTGCTGCATCAATATTACTCCTGTCTCCATCTAAGAGTCACTTGTAAAAGTACTGAATCAGAAGTTGTTCATTAAAGATTATCTGCCCGGGCCCTGTCAAAAATTCACTTTCGTGCTATGCATTCAAGAATCGGAACTCTTGACCAGCCCTAAACTCTAAAACAATCGCTATTCCAATCCTTGTTTGAAATAACATTGTGTAGGATCTTGATTTTCACTCGTCTGATTTATCACGCAACAAATAATTTCTAATTAAAGCGGAATTTTAGAAATACCTTTTGAAGTGAAAACTCAGGTGATCATTTGTATGACTCAAGACAGGCTCGAACGTTGTGTAGGCAACGAACCAAACGATCAGCAACTACCATAATTGAACTCACCCGAAAATTCTCCGATCTGCCGCCGTCATGCGCTAATTGCCGACCGAGAGTAGCTTCATGCGCCGCCGCCTTGCTCACCAAATGCCGCTGCCAAAATAGAGTTTCTGATCACCGCCGCCGTCTAGGAGAACAAACCGCAGGCCACTAAGCTTAAAACCCAACTTTGAGAAAGAATTTCTATCTCTAGGATTTTTCTCTCTCTAGTTTTCTTGTCTTGAAAACTTATGAATTGTGTTTGTAGAATTGCTAATCTCTTGTCTATTTATAGAGTTACAAGAGAGACCCCAAGTTGGTTTAAAATTTGCCTTCCTAATAGGTTTTGGTAATTAATTAGTTTCCAAATCCAATTAGGTAACAAATCTAACAGGATTTCCTAATCCAATTAGATTTCTTAATCTCTAGGATTTCCTAATTCTAATTGAAACTTAAGACTTAATTAAATAATTAAATAATTTTACTTTGTTAATTACTTAATTAATCCATATGAATAATTAATTAATTAATTCTACTTAATCAATTAACCCACTACAAAATTAATCGTACCACTAACGGATAAATTTTGGCACTACCATCCTACACCAGAATTGCTTCCGGAACAACTAAATTAATTATTCTTTAATCTCCCCACATCAAAGATATAGTGCTCGTTAATTTATTAATTTACTGATAAATTAATTAACTTCTTATAATCCGAGATTAGTACCACTCAACCTTTTTACTATTCCGGACATAAGTCCACCGGTCGGGTTTAGTATAATAAACATAACAAACTCATCTGAAGAGCACCATCACCCTGGACACACCGGTAGTTGGTTTCCTTTCTACAAACAGCAGCACACCAAGCAACTAAACATGGGCACCCAACCTACCGAGCCTATTGGCCACAAATGACCTCACCCTTTGGTAGATCAAAGTACATTATGTCTAATTCTCATACCCGCTCAAGTCTAGGGATTAGGAGATTGAATACAAGGAGTGAATAGTCTATTAAATCAGTATAAGACAATTCATCCTAAATGGTCAAGTTCAATATGCCCCGGACATATCTATATGATTCAATTAGTTTAGACAAACAAATTTCTGAATCACATAATAACCTAAACCGAAGTGTGTCCAAAACTATCTCGGTTACGAATCTCATTTATATATTATGTCTTTTAACCAATAATGAGATCTACTGTGTCACACCAGAAACCTCATCATCTAATTACATAATATAAATGAATGACATATGCACAACATATAAACTAAAACATTTAATCGATATATTAACTGAAAAATAGTATAATACAAGCATAGCTTCACTATTCAAACCTAACAGTTCAGTGATTTTATGTTGGGGACAGCTAGCACACAGTTGTTTAAATCTCTCCCAGTAATCATGCAATCTCTCTCTTTGATGTTGACGGATTCCACAAATATCCTTTCTAATATTTGCAGCCCTTGATACTGGAAAAAATTTCTCAAAAAACTGCCTCTTGAGCTCATTCCATTTAGCAATTAACCTAGAAGGTAAATCTTAAAGCTAGTCATTGGCTTTATCTGTAAGAGAAAAATGAAAAGCCTGCAAGTTTACCTATTATTCTGTCACACCTTGATGTCTGACTGTTGAACAAACCACGTGAAACTCGTTCAAATGCTTATGAGGATCTTCACCTGCAAGGCCATGCAAAACAGGTAGTAAGTGAACTGTACCAGACTTTAACGCAAAAGGATGAATATTACCAGGTAAAACAATGCATAAAGTTTGATTGTGAATATCAGGCGTTGCCAACTCCCTTAATGTTCTTGCAGCCATAGAGACTTCTTCTTCAAATTCTGAATCTTTCCTGGTTGAGCTAGAGCCAATTGTATTATCTGTAGAAGATGGCGAATTACTAGACTTTTTCCTTATTTTTGCTTCTCATCGATTTTCTCTAGCCAATTTCTCTATCTCTGGAATATAGGTTAATTCTCCTGTATGGGAAGAACGCACAATAAACTAGAAAGGTAACAACAGGGGGGGGGGGGGGTTGTTTGACTACGGACAAAAAGAAAACTAAAATTGCTGATGCATTAAGAATAAGAATTACGACAATAATAAATGATTAATCAAGAATTTCAAAATTAAGTAAATAATGAGAATGAAAACGCGTGCTAAACAAAGAAATAGACTTAAGAAATTAAGGAACAGAGGATTAAAATAATAATAATAATAATGATGATAATAAGTAAATAAATCACCCCAGAAAATAAATTAACGAAAACTACAGACAAGGGAATAAATTAAAGAAAAACGAGATTACCAAAATAATTTAAACGTAAATATATATTTTTAACAGTAAAAATAACTAACTGCAACATAAAGAAAAATAAAAAATATATAAAGTATCAGAGATCAAAAGTAAAAGCCCACAAAAACATTTTTTTTATATTTTTTTAAATAAACGTAAAACATAAACACAATCTGAAAATAAATCACAGAAGTCAACTTAGGAATCAAAATATTTTGACTCCCCGGCAACGATGCCAAAATTTGATAGGTTTTGTCATGCCGATCAAATTAATCCGAATTTGTGCTACCGGACAACAATGATTGCAACAGTAATAGCTTCGGGTCGAGTCCCAAGGGAGTTGGATTTTACTTCAATTCCTAGTTGGATCAATTTGGGTGGAGAGCCTTTTTTAACTTAAGGAAAAGACTGTAAAGAAGTAGAAGAAATCTGCTGACTGAATTATGAAAGAAAATAGAATCTGAATCTCCAAACTAACGAAAAGGATTAACAGTAATCTAAAAGATAGAATTCTGGTTTTACTAGAACTACCTAAAAGTAATTTTGAACTAAAATTAAAAAGATAAACTAAGAAAGGAAGTAGACTTCTACTACTCCAATGACTATTAAACTAAAACTACGTTCCTTCACAGGGAAAGGTTGTTCTCCTCTGTCTAAAATTCCTCTTCTTATAGGCAATTAAAAACCCCGCAATTAATAAATAACTCAATCCCAACAGTGAAATTAAACCTGACTTGTCTAACAAAAAATATTCAATTCCCCTCCCCGTGAATCTTGTGACGTTCTCCTTCCTCCCAAAATCTTACAAGTCAACAACCACCATTCTCAGAATCATCACTAATCACACCTCTGTAGTTTTACCCAGTCAAAATCCTCTTGCATCTCTAATACTTCCCCCAACCGTTCCTTCACTTCCCAAATCAGCATCACTCTCTAGACTTTGCACTTCAGCCATTTGCTAGCCAATTTCCTTCAAAAACACCTTGCCAACACCAAAAATCATAATTCAGCCTAAGACGCTAAGAATCCCTTTACACCACCTAAAATAGGTGTATAATCATAATACAATTAACCCCAAAAAACTAAATAATTATGCACCTATCAAGACCACTTCCACTTGAGATGTTGACATCCCCGACAACTCCAAACTCTCTCGGTAGTCCACAATTTCCTTCTCGAATTGCCACAAATCCTTTTCAGGGATCCATTCAGCATCAAGCTTAGTTACACTTGTTGGTTTTGAATACTAAAGTTTTGCTTGTATTAAAACTATTTCCCAGTTTATGTATATCAATTGAATGTTTTAGTTAAATTATTTTTATATTTTTACATATGTTGTCCATTTATACCATATGACTAGATGATGAGGTGTCTAGGTTAACACAATAGATCTTATCATTGGTTAAAGTCATGATGTATTGACTGAGACAGTTTAGACATACTATCGGTTTAAGTCATTATGTGATTTGAAAATTGGTTTGTCTAAATGTTGGGATCGGAGGCATGATTTTCAAAATTTTTACGCAGCGGATTCATGCCAATTTCAATTTTAGTGTTTTAATCCTATGTTCAAAACAAGTAAACCATACCCTTGAAGCGTAATTGGTAGCCGCGTCTGGATCCTAGATTGATGTTGGTCCAAACCTTCTACTCCTATTACGTTTGTCACACCCAAATCCTTCCTTGAAGGACTCTCTAATTTCAAGCACTGAAGTTCTTCGCAGATCCGGTGCTAGCCATTTTTTTTTTTTTTTTTGCCTACAGAGAGAGTTTGAGATTTTGTGTATAATTTTCTTGTTCTGTCTTTTTAATTGAGAATCATCATCCTACTACAGTAATATCCCTAGGATATTGGTAGAGTTAAAATTTCCAAAATCAGTATTATAATCAATCAATTATTACTTAACTGATTTAATCAGATTCCAAATCAATATTGTTACCAAATATTATTTTACTGATTCCAAATCAGTATTAAATAATATTTACTGATTTTGGCACGTTTCGTAGGGATCGGGCTCTTTTGGTAGGAAACATTCAAATTATATTCCATGTAATCTAACGCTTTCCAATCGCATACCATGCAACTTTTTGGTGACATGATGAACATTCCAAATGTTTGACACCATCCTATCTTTACAAAATTAATCCCTAGTCAACTTATCGGGTCGAGCTAGGATTAATTTTCCCAAGTCAAACCATCCCTCGAGGCATCACATCAATTGATACCCACACAGTTTTTCCATAACGAGTGGTAGTGATAAAGTTGAGCATATGGATACCCAAACAGTTTTTCCACTCATTAACGGTAGTGATAAAGTTGGGCATCTATTATGTGACAACCCGCCGCACGAAGAAAACCTGAGGCCCTTGGGCTCTCCAAGTCCACAGACGTTCGACGCTCTGGCGAGCCCCCAAGTGTGGAAGCAATTTATAACTTAGGTTTTTAGGGATTTAGTTTGAGCGGCTTAACATGCATTTCGTTTTTCATCATTCACAAAATATAAAATATAAAGCGAAAAATGCAATGAATTGGACTCTAGTCTATTACAAGGCTTTTAAAACTTTGTCTTCATTTGGGCCTCCATTATTGGGCTCCAACTCCATGAATCTGTCTTGGCTTGTTGGAATTTCTTGGGCTTAATTTCTAATATATTCTATTACAATAAATTTTAATAGGCTCGCAGACCCAATTTAAATGGCTTGCAGACCCAATTTAAATGGCTCGCAGGCCCCAAATTAAAACAAAATAAATAAAGCCCAATTCAAGCATGAAAAAGACATAAGATGCAAGTGCTTCATACAAGCCCATTTTAATTAAGCCAATAAATTTAAAATATTGTGTAATTTAATATTTCCAAAATATTCTATACAATTAAAATTGATTGTGTCATAATCAATTTTAACTAATCTTTCCTTTTTCTTGTTCAATCATTTGTGAAAAATGATGCATGAACATACCAAATATATATGCAAATACTTAAACCATTTAAATAAATCATACCATATTTAAAGACATAAATAAAGAATCAAATTAATCAAATTAATTATTCTATTTATTATCTAATTATCTTAATCTCATTAAGATAATTGATTTAAGATAATTTTAAAATCTTAAAATCCAATTTTAACATTTTAAAACTAAAATCTTATAAGATTTTATTTAATTCCAAAATTAAGATTTTAAAATCTTATCAAAACCAGAAAACAAATTTTCTTAAAATTTTGGGTCAATTTTATGATTAACATAAGTTCTGGGCTTAGGGTTTAAAAGGAATAAAACTGCTAGGGCTTACTTATAATTTTAAAAGGTTTAAAATTGTTTGCCCAATTAGGGTTTCTGGTAGTGCGGCGGGGCAAAGAAGTAATTTCAGCCCGTTTAGGGCTTCTGCCTCCTCTCTTCTTCAACAAGCCCTTCATCGGCTTCCTTGACTTCCGGCGACATTCGCCGGTCATCTCACTGGTGATGGTCTTCGCTTTGCCTCTTGATCGTGACCGTTCCATGACCATAGCCTCCCAAAATTAAAATGACCTTCGTTCGATTGAAGAAGATGCAGCGGCCACATTCGCCGCCACTTATTCTAAGTCCTATCAGGAACTTTCAGCGCTTTAAGTCCAGCCAGAACCATTCCAGCTTTCTTCGACCACCGGCTAGAGTAACAAAGACCAACCCAGACTTATTCATCGAAGAAATCGAATCAGGCCGCTTAGATCAAATCAGGCGAGCCCCAATTTCCAGCAAGGGAACTGAAAACCCAGATCATTAAACCCAGTTTTGGAAAAACGAAACACACCAAAATCGAATTGAAACAATTTCCAGGATGATAAGGAACAAAACCCACAACTTTTAAAGCCAACAATATAAAATCCGGCGACTCCCGACTTCCCGGTAAAAAATCCGGAAAGCAACGGCACCCAGTCCGGTAGGCCTTCAAACAAAATTTTCGAGAATTTTGAATATTTAATTATTTTCCCAGAAAAATTAAAATTTGATTTTCTTTGTTTTCTTGCTTTCCAAAAGCACAAATTTTCCAAAAATATGTTAAAATCAATTTTAATTAAAAAATCCAATTACTTTTAATCAAAATCAATTTTAATTTTAACACTAAAATTCTGAGCCTTGCTCTGATACCACTGTTGGGATCAGAGGCATGATTCTCAAAATTTTTACACAGCGGATTCATGCCAATTTCAAGTTTAGTGTTTTAATCCTATGTTCAAAACAAGTAAACCATACCCTTGAAGCGTAATTGGTAGCCGCGTCTGGATCCTAGATTGATGTTGGTCCAAACCTTCTGCTCCTGTTATGTTTGTCACACCAAAATCCTTCCTTGAAGGACTCTACTTTCAAGCACTGAAGTTCTTCGCAGATCCGTTGCTAGACTTTTTTTTTTTTTTTTTTTTTTGCCTACGGAGAGAGTTTGGGATTTTGTGTATAATTTTCTTGTTCTGTTTTTCTGATTGAAAATCATCATCCTACTACAATAATATCCCTAGGATATTTTGTAGAGTTAAAATTTCCAAAATCAATATTGTAATCAATCAATTATTACTTAACTGATTTAATCAGATTCCAAATTAGTATTATTAACAAATATTATTTTACTGATTCAAATCAGTATTAAATAATACTTTAATGATTTGGATTATACACCAAGCCCACAGATCAACCCATGACCCATGGATCAGGCTGATGGGTCAAGAACTTCAATTGCAATTAAGTCCTTTGATTTTTCAGCCCATCCCAATTGTTCCCAGGTAATTAATTAACTCTTAATTAATACCACAGAACTTTTCAATAATATTTAATTAAACCATTTAATTAAATCTTCTTTATTTAAGTATAACAATTATACTTATTGTAGGCAAGAATACTTATTCTGCATCATCGAACTTTCTTATGTGCGATCCTGTAGGCCCATTCTAAATTGGCATTGGATAACTCAATCTCATTGATTAATCCATAAGTCATTAGTGGTCTCTAGCAAGACATAATGACTACCCAATTCAGAATGGAGGGTCAAATGGTGATTCAACACAACCTTTCTGAGCAAACTGTGTACGATCCTCTACATTGATATCCCGTCTAGCATAAGGCATGGAACCATCATCCTTATATAGCTAAACGTTTACTTGATCTCTTAGTGACACTGATTCCATTCGAGTAAATGATAACACTTACCATTTCTCGGGCACCACCATGCACTTCTCAGTTCACTATCAAGTGGCCAAGATATCATATCTCACTTAAGAGAGACTTGTAGTCCCATCACTTCACCTACATACCTTAGCGTGTCTCATAGTGTACCCAATCATACTCGTACTTGAAAACCTGTTATTGCCCCGTTAGGCGTATGTCAAAGCACACTACAATTCACCTAAGACCATGCAGTAATTTCTGGTCTAAGGATCCTCGTACGAGTACTACTCAAAAGAATCACTCATGATCTAAAAGTCCATGGAGTGTTTCTTTTGGCGGATCGATTTCATGAAATTAAATATGCACAAGAATATTACTATCATGAAATTAACTCATCTGATTATAACATCAATCAAAATGGCAAATATCTATATAGCCCTTAAAAAGGGCACATACACCAACACTAAACTAATTGAATCATATAGATATGCCCGGGTCATATTGAGTATGACCGTTTAGGATTGAATTAACTTGTACTGTTCTTTAGTAGTTAATTCAAACCTTGTAATCTATCTCTTAATCCCTACACTAGAACGAGCATAAGAATTAAGCATAATGTACTTTAATCTGCCAATGAATGCGGTCACTTGAGATCTATAATCTCAGTAGGTTGGTGTGCATGTTTGATTGCTTAGTGTGATGTTACATGTCGAAAGGAAACCATGTACCAGTGCGTCCGGGGTGATGGTTCTCTCGAGATGAGCTCGTAATGTTTATGATACTAAACCCGGCTGGTGGACTTATGTCTGGTTTGGTAATAAAGTCGAGTGGTACTAATCTCAGATGATAAGAAGTCGATTAATTTATTTATCAGTAAATTAATTAATTGACGAGCACTATATGTTTGAAGTGGGGAGAATAAAAAATAATTAAATAGTGGTTCCGGAAGCAATCCTAGTTTGAGCGGTAATTCCATAATTAATCTGTTAGTGGTAAGATTAATTATGTTATTGGGTTAATTGTTAAAATGAATGAATGAATTAATTATTGGGTCAATTAATAAATTGACAAAGTGAATTAATTAATTAATTATTGGTTCAATTAAAAATTAGAAAATCCAAGAATTAGGCAATCTAATTGAGATTTGGAAACTACTAAAACTCAAACCCAACAAGAAGGCCTAACTCAAGCCCACTTAAGGTCTCTCTTGTAACTCTATAAATAGACACATAGGATCAGCAATACAATACACAGAATTCATAAGTTGTCAAGACATAAAACTAGAGAGAGAAAGCTAGTGAGAGAAAGAACAGTGAACACACATTTTCTCATCGGGCTGCGTGTGGCGGCGGCGGTGTGCCTTCACTTGCGGCGGTGACTTTTCTCGAGCTTCGGTGGTGGCGCGCATGAGACACGCGTGAATTGCTGTGGTGGCGCACAGTTTTCTGGCGGTGTCGCAGGGAGCTTTTTTCTGAGCAATTTTTCTGTGGTGATTTTTCTGTGGTTGCGGATTCCATTTGTTCTGTAGATCGTTACCCACAGAATGTCAGATCGCGTCTAAGAGTCATACAAAAGAATTCTTAAGGGACACACTTCAAGAGGTCGATTTCTATCTTTTCAGTTTTATTAGCTATCGTAATATTGTTACATGACAAATCAAATAAGGTAAACCAAGATCCGGTGCTTATGTTATATTTCAAAAGGGGTTTGAATCGGATTGCACGAGCGTTCGGGTTTGATTGAGAATTTTGGATTTTGGATGATATGCATGAAAGTGAAATTTTTGATTGGACTCGGACAGACATTTCCTTCAACACCTTTCCATTGCACCAAAAATTGTGTCCGTCTATTTTTCTTGCTCATCCCCAATGTCTCATGGCTCAGAATCTTGCCCAACTATTTCTCAAATTCCTTTTGAAGTACAGGCGATGCTCTCTTCACCTGCTGCCTCTCAGCATCTTCATCACCATGGAATTTTTTCAAGTAGCTCACATGAAAAGTGGGATGCACATTCAGTCGATCAGGCAACTTCAATCTATAAGCAATGTTGCCTACTTTCTCAACCACTTTGAACCGGCCGTTATACTTTGGCATAACGCCTCGGTATACCTTATTGGAACTGATTTTCTTCCAAATATGTGGGGTCAATTTCTGCATCACCAAATCTCCAACCTGAAATTCCAAATCCCTCATATGCATATCGGCATACATTTTCATTATCTTATGAGCCACAACCAACTGTCCCGTGCCTCATCGATCAGCTCTTGCTTGGCTCGACCAAACCGGGTAGGCTGCTAGACATTTGTCTCCGGTACTCTTAACAGCAACTTCGTGTGGAGTTAAAGGTTGTTGCCCATAAGCTAACTGGAAGGGCTCATTCCCGCTGCAGATGACTGGTGCAACAAATTTCTTTGGTTTGTCGTCACATAATGCCTTAGGTAGTCTTCCAAAAGGCCATTGATTCTCTCTATCTGGCCATCAATTTGTGGATACTTGGCCGTTGAAAACTTCAGCTGTGAACCTATAGTGTTAAACAGCTGCATCCAAAATCGCCCAGTGAATCTAGTATCTCTATTACTGATGATATCAACCGGAAAGCCAAAGTACTTCACCACGTTCTTGAAAAACAACTCAGCTGCTCTATCAGCTGGACTTGCTACATGTACGACAATAAAGATAGCATATTTAGAGAATCTATCAACAACAACCATAACCAAAACCATACCTTATACTTTTGGAAAACCGCTAATAAAGTCCATGGATACCGGCTGCCAAGGCCGGTTTGGAATAGGCAATGGCTGCAATAATCTTGCCTCCCATTTTATTCCCGTCTTGTCTAATTTGCACACAAGGCATGTTCTCACATTTGCCTCAATGTCATTCTCTATCTTCGGCCAATAAATCTTCTAGCTAACAATGCACGCATTATCTCAACACCTTGGTGACTAGCCCATTGTGAATCTAGCGTTTCCCTCAGCAACGTCTGCCTCAATTGCTCAGCATTCGGCACAAAGTCATTCGACCTTTTCATAGAGCAAATCATCATCGAGCCAATACCTTTTAACCAACCCTTATTGTACCTGTTCACATAACTTAACAAACACAAAATCATTAGCACATTCGTTTCAAACCAATGTTATAAAATCCGAAACAACGGCACTTATAGAAACAACATAATCAGCAACATCCTTTCGACTCAAAGCATCAGCCACTGAGTTTTCTCGCTCGGCCTATGCTACCAATCAAAATCAAACTCAGTTAGAAAATCTTGCCATCTAGCCTGCTTCGGGGTTAGCTTCTTCTGTGTCTTGAAGTTTTCCACATTATTGGTCACAACTGTGAACTTGGTTCCCAACAAGTAGTACTTCAAAATATTAAGGCAATGCACCACAACGTTCATTTCTTTCTCATACGTTGTATACCACAACTTATAGTCTTTCAGCTTTTGACTTTCAAAAGTTGTTGGGTGTTACTGCAGGACTAGAACACCACAATGGCATGGTCTGAGGCATCCGTGTGCACTTCGAACGGCAAACTAAAGTCAGGCAGTCCCATCACTTACCCTGAAGTAATGTCCCTCTTCAAATTAACAAAGGCATTCTCGCATCCCTCGTTCCATTTCCAGGCTACATTCTTCTTTAATAAATCGGTCAGTGGGGCAATTATCTTCGAATATCCCAAAATAAACATGCGATAATAGTTAGCCAATCTAAGAAAAGATCTCAATTTAGCAACTTTGGTTAGTGCCGGCCAATCAACGACCGTGACAACTTTTTCTCGTCTATTCTAATTTTTCCCTTGGCCTAGAACATGGCCAAGAAATGTGATTTCCTCTATGAAAAATTTACGTTTCTCATTCTTGACATACAACTCATTTTCCATCAGCTTTGAGAATACCTGTCTCAAATGTCCAACATGGTTCTCAAGGGACTCAATGTATGCAACTATGTCATCAAGGTAAACAAAAACAAATCTATCTAGCAACTCATACAAGACATCATTCATAAGGTTGCAAAATATAGCAGGGACATTAGTAAGACCGAAAGGCATAACCAAAAACTCAAACGAGTCATACCTTGTAACTGAAAGTTTCGTTCGTGCAATCCGATTTAAAAATTTCTTTCAAAATCATTGCACAGGATCTTGGATTACCTTGTTCGATTTGACACGCAAACAAATTTAATATCTAAAATAAATATGAAAGTTTATAATTGATCTTTGAAGCGTGAACTTCAGACTAATAGTCGGTACTTTTACCCATACACAAAAGCAGCGTAACCTCGATGGGAAGAATACTACTAATTGTACACTAAGCGTGTGCCATCACATGACTTTTAAGTTCATTACTTCGGATAGTGCGCCTCAGATGGAGAGGGTATCACATTTTTACAGTTTAATTCACTATAGTCATTACTTTGAAAATTCATTCCAGTGATCCGTAGAATTAACTTATCCGATATGGAGGAAGTGAACGATTATCTGCCCGGGCCCGGTCAAAAATTTACTTTCGTGCTATGCATTACAGAATCAGAACTCTTGACCAGGCCTAGACTCTAGCACAAACGCTATTCCAATCCTTGCTTGAAATAACATTGCGTAGGATCTTGGTTTACACTTATTCAATTTATCACGCAACAAATAATTTCAAATTAAAGCGAAAGTTTAGAAATACCTTTTGAAGCGTAAACTCAGGTTGTATGACTCAAGACAGGCTCGAATGTTGTGTGGGCAATGATCTAATGAACCAATCGATCAGCAATCAACACAAAAATCTCGCCGAAATTTCTTCTGACCAAACGCTGCCGCCGCGTGATGTTCACGCGCCAAACGCCAAGCCCAAGCGCAGCCTGCTTCGATCCACGCGCCGTCATCGGTGTCTCAGGACTAGAGCCACCGCTAGCTTTGGTGAGAGGGAAATTCTGACTTTGAGGGAGAAAGTTTATTTCTCTCTTTAGGATTTTCTCTCTCTAGTTTTCTTGCCTTGAAAACTTATGAATTGTGAGTTATGGAATTGGTAATCCCTTGTCTATATATAGAGCTACAAGAGAGACCCCAAATTGTTTTAGGATTGGCCTTCCTAATGGGTTTAGGTAATTAATTAGTTTCCAAATCCAATTAGGTAACTATTCTAATAGGATAATCCAAATCCAATTAGATATCCTAATCTCTAGGATTTTCTAATTCTAATTGAAACTTAAGACTTAATTAATTAATTAATTAATTTCACTTTGTTAATTACTTAATTAACCGTTATGAATAATTAATTAATTAATTAATTCTACTTATTCCATTAACCCACTACAAAATTAATCATACCACTAACGGATTAATTTTGGCACTACCATCCTACACCAGAATTGCTTCCGGAATAACTAATTTAATTTATTCTTTAATCTCCCCACATCAAAAATTTAGTGCTCGTTAATTTATTAATTTACTCATAAATTAATTAATTAACTTCTTATAATTTGAGATTAGTACTACTCGATATTTTATTATAATTTGGGTTTAGTATAATAAACATAACGAGCTCATCTCGGGAGCACCATCACTTCGGGCGCACCGGTACATGGTTTCCTTTCGACAAGCAACAGCACACCAAGCAACTAAACACGTGCACCCAACCTACCGAGACTGTTGGCCACAAATGACCTCACCCTTTGGCATATCAAAGTACACTATGTCTAATCCTCATGCCTGCTTAAGTTTAGGGATTAAGAGATAGAATACAAGGAACGAATTGTCCATTAAATAAGTATAAGACAATTCATCCTAAATGGTCAAGTTCAATATACCCCGGCCGTATCTATATGATTCAATTAGTTTAGACAAACCAATTTTCCAAATCACATAATAACCTAAACCGACTGTATATCCAAAACTGTCTCGGTAATGAACCTCATTTATATATTATATCTTTTAACCAATGATAAGATCTTTTGTGTCACACCAGACACCTCATCATCTAATTACATAATATAAATGGATGACATATGCACAACATATAAACTAAAACATTCAATCGATATATCTACTAGGAAAACGATTAATACAAGCATAGCTTCAATATTCAAATCTAACAATCTCTCACTAATACTTAGGATGTGCTTTAAGTATAAAACTATATTAATCTTTACAACTACAATACACCTAGAAAAACTATCATGGCTCTCCTAAGTATCTGATCCCCATACCCTCCACGTGAGCCTCAAAGACTTTTGCAGTCAATGTTTTCGTGAACGGATCTGCATGGTTATCTTCCGATGCTATCTTAGCCACGACCACGTCTTCCCTCTTGTCGATGTCTCCTATTAGGTGGTACTTGTGCTGTATATGCTCACTCGCCTTATGGGCTCGTGGTTCCTTCAAGTTTGCTACTGCACCATTATTATCATAGTACACTGTGATCGACTTCTGCAAACAAGGAATCACATCTAAGTCCACTAGAAAGTTCTTGAGCCATACTGCTTCTTTCGGTGCCTCTGATGCTGCAACGTATTCAACCTCCATGGTAGAGTCTGCCAAACATTTCTACTTGACACTCTGCCATACTATGACTCCACCTCCTAAAGTAAATACATACCCAGAGGTAGACTTGCTTTTGTCTTTGCCGCCTTGGAAATCTGAATATGTGTAACCTCAGGGTACCAGCTCAGGCGCCTGATAGACAAACACTTCTTGATCTCTCATTCTGTGCAAATACTTGAGAATGCATTTTATTGCCTCCCAATGAGCTTTCCCGGGTCTACTCTGATATCTGCTTACAATGCCAACGACATAACATATATCAGGCCTCGTACATAACATTGCATATATGAGACTTCCTACTGCCCAAGCATAAGGAACTGTCCTCATGGCTTCTATATCCTCAACAGTCATGGAAGATTGTTCTTTAAACAGATGCACTCATTGTCTGAAAGGTAGAAAGCTTTTCTTGGAGGTCTGCATGTTAAAATGGGTCAGAATCGTGTCCATGTATAAAGCTTGAGATAGCGTTAATCAACATTTTCTACGATCTTGAATTATCTTGATCCCAAGGATATGTCCCGTTTCTCCAAAGTCATTCATATCAAACTTTTTGGACAACCATGCCTTTACGTCTGATAACACTTTCTTATTGTTGCCAATTAGTAAAATGTCATCTACGTAAAGCACAATAACACCACCGTGTTTCCATCACGTCTGCAGTATACACATTATTCATTCGGACACTGAGTAAATCCGTAGGACTGGATTACCTCATCGAACTAGATGTTCCAAGATCTGGATGCTGCTTAAGTCTGTAAATGGACCTCTTAAGCCTACAAACCTTATGCACTTGGCCCTTTTCAACGAATCCCTCTAGTTGCTGCATGAAGATGGTTTCCTCAAGACTTCTGTTTACGAAAGCTTTCTTGACATCCATCTACCATATCTCATAATCTAAATGAGCAACTATGGCCAAGAGACTCCGGATCAACTTAAGCATAGCTACCGGGGAGAAGGTTTCCTCATAATCGATTCCCACTTTCTGAGTATACCCCTTCACCACAAGCTTAGCTTTAAAGGTTTCAACCTTTCCGTCAGGCCCTCTCTTGTGTTTGTAAACCCACTTACATCCAATAGGTTTAAAACCATCAGGTAGGTTCACAAGTTCCCAGACTTGATTGTGGTCTATTGACCCCATCACGAATATCATTGTTTTTCGCTAAGATTCTACATCTTTATCTTGGAGAGCTCATTGTAGTTCACTAGATATGGTTCAGGTGCACCTGGGATGAAGTCAGAGGCTTCTCCCACACCAATGAACCTATCGGGCTGTCTTACAACCCTCATACTACAATGAGGCACCACCTGTGTAGGCCCATCATCTGTGATATCTTGTGCAATGTGTGGTTATCTACTTGTGCAAGTGCATCAGGATTATCAGATTGTTTCCTAAGTTCTTCTAGTACTATTTTGCTCTTGGGCTTATGATCTAGAACATAGTATTCCTCCAAAAATCTGGCGTTAGCGCTAACTATCACCTTCTGATCTTCAGGACTATAAACACAGACCAACTTTCATTCCTTTAGGATATCCTACAAACAGTATTAGCTCTGTTCTTGCATCTAACTTAGCCATATTTGCCTTAAGCACATGTGCTGGACAACCCCAAATTCTGAGATGTCTTAGACTGGGCTTTTCTAAGGCATACCCCCAGAACGAACATGGCAAATCACTATAGCTCATTATTGACCTAACCATTTATATGAGAGTTCGGTTCCTTCTTTTTGCTACACTGTTCTGCTGTGGTGTGCCAGGTGCAGACAACTGAGACTGAATTTTGACCTCACTGAGGTATTCTCAAAATTCGTGGGATATGTACTCACCACCACGATCTGATTGTAGTGTCTTGATACTCTTACCATGATGCTTCTTCACATCTACCCGATACTCTTTGAATTTACTAAAGCACTCGTACTTGTGGAGCATTAGGTAAATGTATTCGTACCTTGAGTAATCATCTGTGAACATCACAAAACACTCAAATCCACCTCATGCTTGGACCGACATTGGTCGACACAAGTTAGAGTGAATAAACTCTAATACTTCTTTGGCTGTATAACCTTTTGCTTTAAAAGCTCTCTTGATCATCTAACCTTCCAAGCAAGATTCGCAGGTTGAATAGCTATCAATCTCTAATTAACTTAAAGGTTCTTCATTGACTAACCTCTAAATCCTACTAAGGTTTATATGACCTAGCCTAAGATGAAAAAGATAGGCTTGATTCATTTTAGAAGGTTTTTTTTCTCTTATTATTGTTAGATGATGAGCCATTTAGTTTCATGTTTTGCATAACAGAGGAGTTTGATTTAATTAAAAACAAATTGTCAACTAATGAACCAAAACAAATAAGTTTGTCATCTTTTCTAATAATAACAGAATCATTAGAAAAAATAAACTTATAACCATTCTTTAAGAGTTTGGAAACTGAAACAAGGTTCTTTCTAAAACTCGGTACATAAAGACAATTAACTAATTCTACACTAGAATTTTCGAAAATCAAGGTGGCCACTCCCACTATTTCTACTGACACTCTTGTAGTGTCGCCCAAGTAGATTTCCAGCTCACCTTTTCTTAGCTTCCCGGTTACTTAGAACCCTTGTAAAGAATTACAAACACGGTCAGTGGTGCCTGAATATGTGGGAATCGCCACTAAACATGTCTCAGTAATTAAGGCATAAACTGTCATACTTTTAAGCTTTGGACAATCTGATTTCTAATGTCCCGTCTGATTGCACTTGAAGCACTTGTCTTTCGACTTCTTTATTGCAATCTCTGGCTTCAACGCAATTTGCTCCTTTTGAGCTATTCGCTCAAGCTTTCTCTTCTTTTTTCCAGTCTCAGGCTTAGAAGAAGGTTATGAAGCTTTGACTGCAACTAAAGCTCGCTTCTTCTCTTGAAGCAGACTTTTAGCTGCCACTAACTCTACTAAGAGTTTGGATGAAGTACACAACAATTGATTCATGTTGTAGTTCAATTGAAACTGCTCATAGCTTTGAGGCAAGTTCTGGAGGACAATATCAACTTTGGTTTCATAATTGATTTTGCCTCCCACCACCTCAACCTCGTTGATATTACTAATCATGTCAATAACATAATCTTTTATATGAGTACTCTCAGCCGTTGGGACAATGTCCAAGTTTCATATCCAATCGACATAATCAGGACCAGTTAATTTGTTGTCTTTCAATATTGTAGCTAAAGGATTGAATGTCATATCGAAGACTATAAATTAAATAAACAGACAATGTTTCAGTTAATTAGTCTAGAATTTTGAAAAATAGAAAATTATACAATTATTGACTTCTCTCAAACAATAATTAAATCCACCGACATCTCATTCACTGGGATTCTCGCATGCCACAATAGTGTGGACGTTTACGCTAACCCACATTCGTTTGAGAAAACCAAGTTCATTAACTACATAATCAAACCAAATGACCTATTGATCAATGCAGTTAATAATCGGTGCCTTTTAGCTGTACAAATAAGTAGCGTAACCTAGATGGGAGCGATACTACAAATCGTACACTAAGTTTTTGCCATTACGTAACTTCTGAGTTTGTTACCTTAGGATAGTGCGCCTCAGATGGAAAGGGTGTCACATTTCTCCTAGTTCAACTCACTCTAGTCATCTTACGTAGAAATTCATAAGCTAGTGATCTTATGGTTGGACTCATCCGATATGGAGGAAGGCCCTAATGCCAATGCGCACGTCCACCCACATCACATATAAATTCGTAATAGAGGCTATGGGGATATTAAACTAACTCGCTCCCACTTAGATTTCTTAAACGAGGGTTTTTTCAGTTTTAACATGCAATTAACTAATTCTAAGTTATGTGCAAACATAAAACCAACATGCTTTAAAATATGCATCTAATATAAAACATAAAAATTAAAGTACAAAAATTAAAACTATAAACACGAGAAATAAATAGGTAAAATAAATTTTCCGACTATTATGGCTTTAATTTCTTCTATTTTCTGCATTGATCTCGTGTCCCGTCACGCCACTTGATGGATTAAGTCTTGAAAAAATAAATTTTCAAAAAAAATGAACACTGGAGGAAAAACGGGATGCACGCGCGAACCAAACTGGCCACTCGAAGCTGCTGCTGTTACACACTACGCATCAGTTACTGCACCACGTGGTGGCTCCTGCAGAAGAGTCGTCGCTGATGTTGATGCCCTGCTCAGATTCCTCATTCACTTCTTCTACATTATTTGGTCTCCTTGCAATTCATTATGGGTTTTTTATGAATTAACGATAAACCAAACCTGCGAATTCAAGTCGCCCACTATAACGCATTCGATTACAAATAAAATTTTCCTACTACAAGGCATCTAGGAAAATAAAATCAAAATTACATAGAAAAAATCCTACTACGGATTTGATCTAATCCTACACAGCTTCCAGCACGTGGTTTTACTATTATAAGCATTCATAAAAACCAAACCCAAACATGTCCCGGTGTTTAATTAAAACATACAAATGCAACCATAATAGTCGGGATATCTAAACCACCTACAAATAAAACAATGTAATAAATCAAACAAACACAAAATCAAAACCAGGCTTTCATACCAATTGAAAGATTATCTGCCCCAGCTTGGTCAAAAATTCACTTTCGTGCTATGCATTCCAGAATCGGAACTCTTGACCAGGCCTAGACTCTAGCACAATCGCTATTCCAATTCTTTCTTGAAATAACATTGCGCAGGATCTTGGTTTACACTTATTCGATTTATCACATAACAAATAATTTCTAACTAAAACGGAAGTTTAGAAATACCTTTTGAAGTGTAAACACAGGTGATCGCTTGTATGACTCAAGACAGGCTGAAACGTTGTTTGGGCAATGATCTAACGAACCAATCGATCAGCAATCAACAAAAAAATCTCGCTGGAATTTCTTCCGAATAACTGCCACCGCCGCGTGATGTTCACGCGCAAAACGCCAAGCCCATGCGCCGTTATCGGTGCCTCGGGACTAGAGCCGTCGCTAGCTTTGGTGAGAGGCAAATTCTGACTATGAGGGAGAAAGTTTATTTCTCTCTCTAGGATTTTCTCTCTCTAGTTTTCTTGCCTTGAAATCTTATGAATTGTGTGTTATGGAATTGCTAATCCCTTGTCTATATATAGAGCTACAAGAGAGACCCCAAGTTGGTTTAGGATTGGCCTTCCTAATGGGTTTAGGTAATTAATTAGTTTTCAAATCCAATTAGGTAACTAATCTAATAGGATAATCCAAATCCAATTAGATTTCCTAATCTCTAGAATTTCCTAATTCTAATTGAAACTTAAGATTTAATTAATTAAATAATTCCACTTTCTTAATTACTTAATTAATCCTTAGGAATATTTAATTAATTATACTTATTTAATTAACCCACTACAAAATTAATCCGTTAATCGTACCACTAACGGATTAATTTTGGCACTACCATCCTACACCAGAATTGCTTTCGGAACAACTAATTTAATTTATTCTTTATTATCCCCACATCAAAATTTTAGTGCTCGTTAATTTATCAATTTAATGATAAATTAATAAATTAACTTATTATAATCCGAGATTAGTACCACTCGACCTTTTTACTGTACCAAAAATAAGTCCACCAGCTGGGTTTAGTATAATAACATAACGAGCTCATCCCGAGAGCATCATCACTCGGAATGCACCGGTACATGGTTTCTTTTCGACAAGCAACAACACACCAAGCAACTAAACACGCGCACCCAACCTACCGAGACTATTGGCCACAAATGACCTCACCCTTTGGCATATCAAAGTACACTATGTCTAATCCTCATGTCTGCTCAATTATAGGGATTAAGAGACAGAATACAAGGAATGAATTGTCCATTAAATTAGTATAAGATAATCCATCCTAAATGGTCAAGTTCAATATACCCCGGGCATATCCATATGATTCAATTAGTTTAGACAAACCAATTTTTCAAATCACATAATAACCTAAACCGACAGTATGTCCAAAACTGTCTCGGTTACAAACCTCATTTATATATTATGTCTTTTAACCAATGATGAGATCTACTGTGTCACACCAGACACCGCATCATCTAATTAAATAATATAAATGGATGACATATGCATAACATATAAAATAAAATATTCAATAGATATATCTATTGGGAAAAAGTCTAATACATGCATAGCTTCAATATTCAAATCTAACAGGAAGGCCCTAATGCCAACACGCAAGTCAACCCATATCGCTAATGAATCCGTGATGGAGGCCATAGGATTAATTAACCAACCCGCTCCAACTTAGATTCATTAAACGAGGGTTTTTCGGTTTTAACATACCATTAACTATCCTAAGTTATACGCATTCTAAAACCCTATGTTTTAATCATGCATAAATCAAAACATAAATTAAAACATACATCCATACAATTAAAAATGATAAATACGGGAAATAAATAAACAAATAAATTTTTTGACCATTATGGTCTTCAAAAAATTACATTTCGCTTCCATCTGCTGCCTTGTTTGTGTGTCCCGTCACATCACTTTGATTGACTGATTCCTTGGACTGGACATCTTGGTGTTGTTGGTTTTGAATAATTCCTTCAGGTGCCACCCAGAAATCGGGTCAGAATAGTGCTATATGGAACCCATATTAGCGCCGCGAAGACACCGCTGTGTTGCCACGACATTGCGGCTGCCAAACAAACGCCGCTCGTTAAAGCCAGCACAGCCGACGCTGATAGTGCATGCACCGTGCTGCACACGCTAAAGACACACGCGCCGGTGCCATGCCTGTCGGCGCCGCCTCTGATGCAGCACCATCGCTCGGTCGACTCCTCCGGGTTTCCTACTTAGCCCCACTCGTTATTTGGTCTTCTTGCAATCTAACTGGGTTATCTCAATTTTATCCTTGGAATCACCCAAATTGTGTCAAAATGCAAAACCCTTGAATCTAAGTTGCCCACAACAACGTCTTCGTTTAGGATTTTTCAAAAATTACAAGGCAAAATTTAAAGGAAAATAAAATGAAAAATTACATCATATTTAAATCCTACTACAGATTCAATCTAATCCTACATGATTTCCAACTCGTGGTTATTACTATTACAAGCATTTATATTTCTAAAAACCATGTAATCAAATCGAACAAGATAATACCATAACCTTAGCTCTGATACCAATTGAAAGTTTCGTTCGTGCAATCCGATTTAAAATTTTATTTCGAAACTGCACAGGATCTTGCATTACCTTGTTAGATTTGACATGCAAACAAATACAATATCTAAAATAACTGCGGATGTTTAGAAATGACTTTTGAAGCATGAACTTGAGAATTCTCTTGTATTCCCAAAGACTTGTTCGGACGTTGTGTGGGCAACTATCTACCGAATAATTCTGAATCAGCTTTGATAGAAAAGCCTCACAAAAACCAAATTCTTGAGAAACTCGATGTCACCCCGGTTTCTGCGCCACGCACCACTGCCTGTCACACTGGAAAGCCCACCGTCGTCTGAGGTTGACACAGCCGCTGATGCCACCAATAGTCTATGCGCTGCCACTGAGCAACTCACGCGCCGCCAATACTCCTCGGGAAACACATCTCGGGGTTTTTGCCTCGGGGATATCGCGTCTTTCTCTCTCTAATTTTTCTATGTTCTGTCAATTATGACTTCTGTTGTCTGTTCCGTCTTTTCTGAACTGATTCTCATGTCTTATATTATAGAGGGCTACAAGAGAGATCTCAAGTGGGCTTGAGTTAGGCCTTCCTGTTTGGTTTAGGTTTCAATAATTCCAAGCTGACACCAAGACTTAACTAATAATATTGACCCAAGGATAGTTAAATCCACTTCGTTAATTAAAAATCCAACACATAATTAATCGTAACACTAACTGATTTATTATGGAACTACCTCTCAAACTGAATAATGCTTCCAGTTCCATTATCTCCCAGTATCAAAGATGTAATGCTCGTCAATTTATTAATTTACTGATAAATTAATTTAATCAACTTCTTCTAATCCGATTCCACTCGACCTTATAACTATACCGGACTTTACGTTCACCGGCCAGATTTAGGATAATAAACTTTTCGAGCTCATCTCGAGAGCACCATCACCCCGATGCACTGGTACACGGTTTTCTTTTGACTCGCAACAGCACATTGAGCAACTAAACACACACACATAACCTACCGAGTATATAGACCTTAAGCAACCACACTCTTTGGTAGATTTACACTATGCTCAATTCCCGTGCCTGTTTTCGTCTAGGGATTAAGAGACTAAACACCAAGTTTGAATTAACTACAAAAAATCAGTACAAGTCAATTCAATCCTAGATCAGTCCTGCTTAATATGCACCGTGCATATCTGTATGATTCAATCAGTCAAGACAAACTGATTCCAGAAACATACAATGACTTAAACCGACAGTGTGTCCAAACGGTTTCAGTCATGAGCATATTTATATATCATAACTTTAACCAATGATAAGATTCTCTATATCATACCAAACACCTCATCATCTAGTCATATGATATAAAGGGACTTCATGAATAAACACGAATAATTAACTAAAACACTTTCAATCGATAGTGTTCATACAAGCGAAACTTTTCAGTATTCACACTAATAATCTCTCACTAATTCTGAAAGCTAAGCTTAAAGTAAAATATTGGTTCAATGCACTAAACTACTATCATACTATCATCTATAGAACTGTTAAGGCTCAACCAGACATCTAACTCCCATGCCCTCCATGTGAGCCTCAAAGACTTTCGCGGTCAATGTCTTTGTGAAAAGATCTGCAAGGTTTTATGCTAATGCTATCTTTTCCACGACTATGTCTTCCCTCTTAAAAATTTCTCATATCAGGTGGTACGTGCACTCTATATGTTTACTTGCCTTGTGGGCTCGTGGTTCCTTCGAATTGCCTACTGTACCATTGTTATCATAATACACTGTGATAGACCTAGGCAAGTCAGGAATCACATTTAAGTCCACTAAGAAGTTCTTAAGTCACACCGCTTCCTTTGCTGTCTCCAAGGCTGCAACATACTTGGCTTCCATGGTAGAGTCTGACACGCATTTCTACTTGACACTCCGCCATACTATGGCTCCACATCCCAAAGTAAACACATACCTAGAGGTAGACTTGCTCTTGTCCCTGTCGCCTTGGAAATCTAAATCTGTGTAACCTCGGGATAGCAGCTCAGGCGCCTGATAGACCAACACTTGATCTTTCATCCTGCGAAGGTACTTGAGAATATGCTTAACAGCTTCCCAATGAGTTTTACCAGGATTACTCTGATATATGCTAACCATGCCTACGACAAAACAAATATCAGGTCTCGTGTATAATTTTGCATACATGAGACTTCCTACTGCTGAAGCAAAAGAAACTATCTTCATGGCTTCTATCTCCTCGAGCATCTTGGGAGACTTTTCCTTAGATAGATGCACTCTATATCTGAAAGGTAAGAAACCTTTCTTGGAGTCCTGCATGTTAAAACAAGTTAGGATATTATCTATGTATGAAGCCTGGGAAAGAGTCATTGAACATTTCCTATGATCTCGAATAATCTTGATCCCAATGATATGTCCAGCCTCTCCTAAGTCCTTTAAATCAAACTGCTGGGACAACCATGCCTTTACATCTGACAACATATTCTTATTGCTGCCAATAAATAGAATGTCATCTACGTAAAGCACAAGAAACACCACCACATTTCCATCACATATGTGATACACACATTACTCATCCGGACACTGAGTAAATCCAAAGGACAGGATTACCTCATCAAACTGGATGTTCCAAGATTTGGATGCTTGCTTAAGTTTGTAAATAGACCTCTTGGACTGTAGTAATGAATCCCTCTGGTTGTTGTATGAAAATGGTTTCCTCAAAACTTTCGTTAAGGAAAGCTATCCTGAGACCCGTCTGTCAAATCTCAAAATCCATATGAGCAGCTATGGCCAAGAGAATCTCATAATCGATACCTTTTTTCTGAGTATACCCCTTCGCTACAAGCCTAGCGTTAAAGGTTTCCACCTTTCCATCAGGTCCTCTCTTATGTTTTTAGACCCACTTGCACCCAATTGGTCAAAAATCATCAGGCAAGTCTACAAGCTCGCAGACCTAATTACAGTTCATTAACCCCATCTCAGACAACATAGCTTTTTACCAAGAATCCGCATCTTTATCTCAGAGTACCTCATCATAAGTCACTGGGTCGGACACATTCTCTCTAGGGATGAAATCGGTAGATTCTCTCAAGAACATAAACCTCTCGGGCTGTCTCACAACCTTCCCACTGCGACAAGGTACTACCTACAAAGACGCATCACTTGTAACACGTTGTGTCGTATCATGTGGTGTATCTACTTGTACTGGTGGTATAAAAGTTGTGGGTTGTCCCCTAATTTCCTCTAGTATGATCTTACTACTATGCTTATCATCCATAATATAATCCTTCTCCAGAAATCTACCGTTAGCGCTAACTATCACCTTTTGGTCTTTGAGACTATAAAATAAACCACATTTCGTTCCCTTGGGATAACCTACATACAACCTTACTTATGTTCTTGAATCTAACTTACCCGCATATGCCTTAAGCACATGTGCTGGACAACCCCAAATTCTGATATGTCTTAGACTGGGTTGCTCCCCATCCACAGCTCCGTAGGGGTTGAAGGCACGGATTTAGATGGTACAAGATTTAGAATGTAAGATGATGTTTCCAAAGAAAAACCCCAAAATGAATTAGGCAATTCACTATAACTCATCATGGATCTAACCATTTCCATCAGAGTCCTATTTCTCCTCTCTGCTACACCATTCTGCTGGGATGTGCCAGGTGCAGACAACTGGGATTGAATTCCCGCATCTAACAAGTACGACCTAAATTCACCTGCAAGATACTCACCATCACGATCTGATTGCAGTGTCTTGATACTTTTACCATGATATTTCTCCACATCTGTCAGATACTCATTGAACTTATCAAAGCATTCAGACTTGTGGCGCATCAAGTAAATGTATCCATATCTCGAGTAGTCATCTGTGAAAGTCACAAAATACTCGAAACCACCTCTTATTTGAATTGAAATAGGACCACACAAGTCAGAGTGAACCAATTCTAACACCTCTTTGGCCCTATACCCATTTGCCTTAAAAAGTCGCTTGGTCATTTTACATTCCAAGCAGGATTTGCAGGTCGAGTACTTAATGTGATCTAACCGAAGGTGCCAAATATATGTTTAGTTCATCTTAGAAGGTTCTTTTCTCTTATTATGGTTCAATGATGTATGAATTGCAATTGCATGCTTAGCGGGAGAAGTTGGTTTCAGCAAAAATAAATTATCAACTAATGAACCAGAAAAAATAAGTTTCTCATTCTTGATAACAGAAACAAATTCATCAATAAAAAAACTTATAACCATCATTCAAAAGTCTAGAAACTGAAATTAAATTCTTTCTAAAACTAGGAACATAAAGAAAAATTTTTAAAACTAATCTAGAATTTTCGAAATTCAGAACAGCCTCTCCCACTGCAACAACTAACACTCTCGTAGTGTCGTCCAAATAGACTTCTATCTTGCATTCTCTAAGCTTCGGGGTTACCTGAAACCCCTGCAGAGAATTACAATCATGATTAGTGGTTCTTGAATCAATACACCAAGTATCTGTGAGAATCAGCGCTAAACATGTCTCAGTAATTAAAGCGAAAATAGTCGTAGTTCTTTGGACAGTCCACCTTCCAATGTCCCATCTGATCGTACTTGAAATACTTGCCTTTCGGCTTCTTCTTTGTGATGCTCGGCTTAAGTGCAATTTGAGCCTTCCGCGCCTTTCCCTTGGACGTCCTCTTCTTCTTTCCAGCTTTAGGCCCAGAAGAAGATCTTGAAGCTTTGACTGTGACTAAGGCTTGCTTATTCTCTTGAAAAAGACCATCAGCTGACACCAACTTTGCCAAGAGCTCGGATAATGTATACAACTTTTGATTCGTGTTGTAGTTTAACCGAAACTACTCAAAGTTTTGAGGTAAACTCTGGAAGACGATATCGACCTTGGTCTCACCATCAATTTCGCCTCCTAACACCTCAATCTCATTAATGTTACCAATCATCTCAATCACGTGACCTCTCATAGGAATGCACTCAGCCATCTTGCTAGTCATAAGCTTTCTCAAAGCCACTTGTCTAGCTGCCTGACCTTGGTGACCGAACATTTCCCTCAAGTTAGTTATCATGTCAAAAACAGAGTTCATGGCCTGATGCTGATGTTACAGAACATTCGACATAGAAGCCAGAATGTAACACCGTGCCATCTCATCTGCCTTAATCCACCTCTGATAGGCTAACCATTCATTTTCAGTCGACTGGTCATTTTGGCGCATCTGGGCATACCTCAGTGAGCACGAATTTGTACACCTCAGACGTTAAGACAATATCCAGGTTGCGTTTCCAATCGATATAGTTTGGACCAGTTAGTTTGTTTTCTTTAAATATAACAGCTAACGGATTGAACGTCATATCGAAAACTGAAATTAAATAAAACAGAAAATGCTTCAGAAAAATTAATTCAAAACTGATATATTGATTCCCTCAAACAATATACAATTAATTGAATATACCAACATCTCATTCACCGGGATTTACGCAAGCCACGATAGTGTGGACATTTATGTTAGTCCACGTTCGTTCGAGAATAAACTAATTCATCAATCTCATTATCTAACCAAACAAACTATTGACCAATGAGACTAATAGTTGGTACTTTTATCCGTATACAAAAGCAGCGTAACCTCGATGGGAAAAATACTACTAATTGTAGTCTAAGCGTGTACCATCATGTGACTTCTAAGGTCATTACTTTGAAATTTCATTCCAGCGATCCGTGGAATTAACTCATCCGATATGAAGGAAGGCCCTAATGCCAATGCGTAAGTCAACCTATATCACTAATGAATCCGTGATGGAGATTAATTAACCAACTCGCTCCCACTTAGATTCTTAAAATGAGCGTTTTTCGATTTTAACATGCCATGAACTATCATAAGTTATACGCATTCTAAAAACCTATGTTTTAATTATGCATAAATCAAAGCATAAATTAAAACATATATCCATGCAATTAAAAATGATAAATACGGAAATAAATAAACAAATAAATTTCTCGACTATTATGGTCTTCAAAAAACTGCATGTCACTTCCATCTGCTGCCTTGTTTGTGAAGGAATTAAGTTTGGGCTAAATAAAAAATTTCACTATCATGCTATGCATTCCAGAATCAAAAACTTTCGATCGAGCCCCAAACACTATAATTAATTCCCATGAATGGATCTAGGCTTATATTTGTTAGATCTATTAAACAACACTAAAAATTAAATCTTTCACCAAAAGCGGAATTAAATATTTGACCTTTGAAGCGTGTCCCTCAAAGAAATCCCAAGAATGACTCCGAGAATAATCCAAAAGTCATGTGGGCAACTGTTTATCGGATCTACAAGTTGAAGCCCATGAAAACTCCATAAGAATCTCGCCAGAAGGAGGAAGATCCAATCTCCAGAATCACCCAAACTGCCAGAAAAATCCGATCTCAAAAACCACTGGCGGCTATACGATCACAACCAAAATCCGCTAAGAAATCTATCGATCTACCCAGCCGAAATCACCCAATACTTCCAGGCCATCAGCTCTACTCTCCAAAATCTACTGATAGCCAAAATCGCACTGGAAAATGCCACCGGAAGCCGCCATTGATGATCGGATCCACCGCACCAAAAAAATAAAAAACCGCCAAAAAATTCCAAAAAAAATGATTTGGAAAAATCCAAGATTCGATCTTTCCTTTTCTTCGAGAAAGAAAATCAAACCGACTTCGAAAGAGTTTTCTTGAAGAAGAAGAAACTTCCTTAAAACTCTCTCTAGGCTCTTTCTCTCTCTTGGTGGAAAGACTTCTTGAATTCTCACCTAACTTGTCTTTCAAAACTTCAACTTATTCTATTTATAGGTTGCTTCTAGGGAAACCTTTAAGTGGGCTTAAGTTGGGCCTTACTAATTGGACTTGTTAACTTCTAAGTCTTCACTAGACTAGTCAACTTTAATCAACCCAAGGATAATTAATTAATTCGATCCACTTCATTAATTGACCCGAGGATAATTCATCGAATAATTAAATCCTCTATCAATTCAGTTAAGGATTATTAATTAATTATTAAATAAACTTTGTCAATTTAATCCAACTTATAATTAATCGTACCACTAACAGATTACTTATGAAACTACCACTTAAACCAAAATTACTTCTGGGTCCACTTTTTATTATTTTTTATCTCCCCATGTCAAAGATATAGTGCTCGTCAATTTATTAAGTTACTGATAAATTAATTAATCGATTTCTTCTCATCCGAGATTAGTACGCTCCACCTTATTACTATACCGGACATAAGTTCACCGGCCGAGTTTAGTATAATAATCCTTATGAGTTCATCACGAGAGCACCATCACCCCGGATGCACCAGTACATGGTTTCCTTTTAACAAGCAACGACACAATAAAAAAATTAAACACATATACCTAACATACTGATATCTAGTCCTCAATTGACAGCACCCTTTGGCAAATCAAAGTACACTATATCTAATCCTCATGCCCGTCCTAGTCTAGGGATTAAGAGAAAGAATACAAGGCTCAAATTAACTAGAAGATCAGTACAAGTTAATTCGATCCTACTCAAGATTCTGCTCAATATGTCCCGGGCACGTCCGTATGATTCAATTAGTTTAGACAAACCAATCTCAGAATCAAACAATAACCTAAACCGACAGTATGTTCAAACTTTCTCAGTTACGAGCATTATTTATATATCATAACTTTAACCAATGATAAGATCTACTATGTCACACCAAACACCTCATCATCTAGACATATGATATAAGTGAAAAATTTATAAAACTAAAACACAATCGATATGTAAACCAAGAAATAGTTTTTCATACAAGCAAACCTTTTAAGTATTCAAAACTAACAGTTTGCGTGTCCCGTCACGTCGCTCTGATGGACTGCTTCCTTGGACTGGATATCTCGGTGCCACCCAGAAATCGCATCCGAATAGTATATAAACCCCACAATGACGTAGTGAGGACAACGCTATGAGGCCGCGAAATCATGGCTGCCAGATGAATGCAGCTCGCTAACGCCAGTATAGCTGACGCCGACAGCGCCTGCGTCGGCACAGTAGCTCAAAAGTCGCACACTCCGGCTCCGCCTCTGATGTTGCACCATCGCTCCGTCGACTCCTTCGGGTTTCCTGCTCTGCTCCTACTCATTATTTAGTTTTCTTGCAATCCAACTGGGTTATCTCGATTTGTACACAATCCTAGAATCAACCAAATTGTGTCAAAATGCAAAACCCTTGAATCCAAGTTGCCCACAACAACGTCTTCGTTTACAATTTTCCAAAAATTACAAGGCAAAATTTAAAGGAAAATAAAATGAAAAATTACATCATATTCAAATCCTACTAGAGATTCAATCTATTCCTACACAACTTCCAGCTCGTGTTTATTACTATTACAAGCATTTATATTTCTAAAAACAACCTGGACATGTCTTAGGGTTTAATAAAATACAAACACATAACCATAATAGTCGGGAAAAAATATAACCACCTGTAAAACCATGTACTCAAATCGAACAAGATAATACCATAACCTTAGCTCTGATACCAATTGAAAGTTTCGTTCTTGCAATCCGATTTAAAAATTCCTATTGAAACCATTGTAAAGGATCTTGGATTACCTTGTTCGATTTGAACAGCAAACAAATACAATATCTAAAACAAATACGGATGTTCAGAATTGACCTTTGATGCGTGAACTTGAGAATTCTCTTGTATTCCCAAAGACTTGTCCGGACGTTATGTGGGAAACGATCTACCGAACAATTCTGAATCAGCTCTGATAGAAAATCCTAATAAAAACCAGATTCTCGAAAAACTAGATGTCGTCCCGATTCCTACGCCACGTGCCGTCACCTGCCGCACAGAAAAGCCCACCGCCGTCAGAGGTTGACACCGTCGCCGACAAAGCTAGCCGCCGCCAATGGTCCACATGCCACCTCTGAGCAACTCACGTGCATCAACAATGCTCATCGAGAAATGCGCCTCAGATTTTTTTCCTCGGGGATCTCACATCTCTCTCTAACTTTCTCTCTATGTTTTTCTGTGTTCTGTCAATTATGACTTCTGTTGTCTGTTCTGTCTTTTTGTGAACTGATTCTCATGTCTTATGTAAAGGGCTACAAGAGAGACCTCAAGTGGGCTTAATTTAGGCCTTGCTATTAGGTTTGGGTTTTATTAATTCTAAGTCTACACCAAGACTTAATTAATAATATTGACCCAAGGATAATTAAATTCACTTTGTCAATTAAAAATCCAACACATAATTAATTGTACCATTAAAGGATTTAGTATGGAACTACCGCTCAAACCGAATAATTCTTTCGGTTCCACTTAATTACATATTCCATTATCTCCCCGTGTTAAAGATATATTGCTCGTTGATTTATTAATTTACTAATAAATTAATTTAATCAACTCTTATCATTCGAGATTAGTACCACTCGACCTTATTACTATACTAGAATTTACGTCCACCGACCGGGTTTAGTATTATAAATTTTTTGAGCTCATCTCGAGAGCACCATTAACCCAGCGCACTGTACACGATTTCCTTTCAATTCGCAACAGCACATCGAGCAACTAAACACGCACACCCAACCTATCGAGTATATAGGCCTTAAACGACCGCACTCCTTGGCAGATTAAAATACACTATGCTTAATTCCCATGCCCGTCCTCATCTAGGGATTAAGAGACTGAACACCTAGTTTGAATTAACTATGAAAAATCAATACAAGTCAATTCAATCCTAGATCGGACCAGCTCAATATGCACTGCGCATATCCGTATGATTCATTCAATCAAGACAAACCGATTCTAGAAACATACAATGAATTAAACTAGTAGTTTGTCCAAACTATTTCAGTCACGAGTATATTTATATATGATAACTTTAACCAATGATGAAATCCTCTGTGTCATACCAACACCTCATCATCTAGTTATAGGATATAAAGGGACTTCACGAATAAACACGAATAACTAACTAAAACACTTTCAATCGATATAACTGGGAAATGGTGTTCTTATAAGCGAAACTTTTCAGTATTCACACTAACAATAACAACAGTCATTTTCTCTTCATCACCGTCCCAAATCCGAACTTGCCAATAACCAACCCTCAAATCTATCTTTGTGAATCATCTTCCCTTAACCAATCTGTCAAAAAAATCATAAACATTTGGCACTAGATATTTGTTCTTCACCGTTAGTTTCTTCAGCGCCCGGTAATCCACACAAAATCTTAGGGATCCATCCGCCTTTTTCTAGAACAAGGGCGGTGCACCATAGGGAGCTTTTGAAGGTCTCAGTAGTCCACCTTCTAACAAATCATCCAACTGGCGTCTCAACTCAACCAGCTCAGTGGGTGACATCCGGTAAGGTCCTTGGGCCAGAGGTCTAACCCCATGGACTAACTCAATTTGGTGATCAGTAGCACGCCTTGGATGCAATTTCTTAAGAAACTCAGTAGGCATCACATCGGTAAATTCATCCAACACTTTTGCAACTAGCTCAGGCACATCTCGATAAACATTAGGATTTATCTTAATCATCACAGCCAGATATGATTGATCCCCTTTCTTCAGTTCATTCTTGAGTTGAATAGCCGACAATGGGACACCCTTTCCTTTATCACCCCAATCGAAGCATTTATGCATATGCACACACTTCACAAAAATAGGACATAGCTCATTAGCACTATTACCCCATTCAAGTGTGGTATGGGATAAATCTTGTTGTAGTACATCATCTCTTTTCCAAGAATGATATCAAAGTCGTCCCTCTTTCTAACTGGAACATGAAATTCGCCAATCCAGGGTCTAAAGCTAGCCAACATTACTTCCTTCCCTAGAACATTCTCATCATCAACATTCATGGTCATGATTTTTCTTTGGTGAGGCTCAATTCTTAACCTCAACCGATTTGCTTCGCTTTCAGTCATAAAGCTATAAGTGGCACCAGTGGCCACCATCAGTTTCACAGCATTACAACCCACTTCGCCTTCATGAACATCAGGGCACTTACCTTATTAACCAGAGCTCTTCTACTACTAATTGTGCTCAAAAATCTCAAAGGATTGACTCTGGTAACCATATCACTGTCGGTCTCTTGCACACTGGCCAACATCATGGAATTCACCTTTTTCTTGTGCAGGCAATCCCTAGCCAAATGTGGTCTATCGTACTTGAAACAACTCTTTTTCTTATTGGTCTTTCTTTCCTCAGTCACAACGGACTTCTCAAGAACCTTCTTCTTGTTCTTTTGATATGTTTTACCATCTTTATGACCCTTACCCATCTCGGATTTCTTCTTCTCGGTCAAGCCAGCACAAACGACCTTAAAATCAACAAGTTTCTTAGTAGCAGCAACTGCTTGAGGGACTTTCTGTACTCCTTGCCTATTAAGCATTGCTTGCGCCCATTTTTGCAGCCCAGCCATGAGAATAAAAAGTTTATCTTACTCAGACATGTCCTTAACATCAAGTAAAAGGAACTAAGAATCTTTGACATAGTCTTAAACCGTACATGTTTGTAATCCAAGATGTGTTGTTTGGAAGAAACTGAGCCTTCAACTCACTCTTCATCATTTCCCATTTTTTCACCCAAGGAAAGGTCTCATCTGTTACCCTAGACCACCACCAATGCTTTGCATCTCTCGTTAAGTACTTTGCTGCAAAGTTCAGTTGTTGTGCTTCAGCCACCTTTACGGTCTGAAAATACTGCTCCAATTCCATAAGAAATTCTCTAATTCCTTAGAACTTCTATTTCCACCAAATCTTTTTGGTTCAAGCACTTTAAAATCCCGTCCGAATGAAGTTTGGCCATCACTTGATCTGGTATTGATAACCCTTTTCAACAAAGCCACATCTCCCATCAATGAATGCAACCCGGTGAAATCCTCCTCTATCTCATCCCTCGAAACCAAATTTTCCACTCTTCTAGTCAAGATCAAGAAATCTTGTTTCACCGACTCTAAAGCATCAGCAATAGAAGAAAAAGGAGATGCACTTGAATATGCACCAACTGAACCCCTTCTATCAAGTTCAAGAGTTCTAGCTGTCACTGAGGATCTTCTTAGATCATTAATAGAAGCCATAAAATTAACAGTTTTTTCATCCATGCCCAGAAAACAAATTAGGGACTCAATTTTTTAAACTCAATCCCCTAACGAATTTACCATGGTAGAATCTTGAGCAGCAACTGACTCTGCCACCTACTACAATGGAAACAAAAGCCAAAGTTTCAACCTTTGCTCTGATACCAAAACTTGTCAAACCCTCAAACTCTCCATTACATATTTAATCGGAGGTTAGTAAATATTTAGAATGGACAGTAGAAATAAAAAAAAAATAGCAACACTCAATGTTTACAGCCAAAACAAGGTCAACCTTTGCATTAACTCGTTATAAATGAAAAGAATACAATGAAGGTTCAATACAAACTCCCCGAATTCTCTCTACGGAAGTTACTGGCTCATCAGCTTACAAAAAGAAGTAACAAATGAACGGTTACAACTGCCCAAAGACATTCAGCCATTGAGCCGTAACTCAAGGGAAATAACTGCCCACTAAGCCTAAGACTTAGGTAATTTCCAAGGTAGTATTTGATTAGCAACTATTTGCCTTCCTACTAGCCTGCCACCTGTTCCATGCAATAACCGTCCGTGGAAAACCTGCCATCTCACCACGAAATCCATACAACTCATGCAATCCATGCAAAATCAAATGAAATGGAAAAAATACCGGAGCCCTTAGCACATAGCCAAGAATTCTAGCAACGCCCAACAATCTCAGCAACGTTCCGTCCATGTTGGCTTGAACGAAAAATGTTCATCAAGTAAAATGGGGCTAAGACTAGACCAATTAGGCAAATTATATGGTGGTCCTATGGGACCACCATGTAATTTTGTTCCCACTCAAAAATAGTAACTTTTTAGGATGGGTTAATAGAATACACGCGCAGGACCTGTGCGGGGGTGTTTTTAATTTTTTTTTAAACGCGAGCCCACGCGCCCACTAAACTTCTTTCTTTTTTTAAAAAAAATATTATTTAGTCTTTTTTTTCTTTCATGAGGCTTTTTTCTGTCCATCTTTTCTAAGCTATTCAAATTTTTTAATGTTTTTGAATTTAAAAAATAATAAATAGTTTTTCAATTATTATTTTTAATTAAATAATTTTTTAAATTATTTAATTGATATAAAATGTGAAACTATATATAAAATGATATATAAGATTTCATGTCATGTAAAACTTGAATTTATATCAAGCAAAAGAATGTTCCATATCATGTAAACCTTGAATTTATATCAAGCAACAAAAGATTTCATTTCAAGTTAAAATAATATTAATTTTTTTTATATATGAACATGTTTGTTGTATTGATATGAAATCTTATAAGAATATAACATTTCATATTAGGGGAAATACTATATCATATTAGAAAATACAAGGTTTCATATCATACAATCGAACAGATATAACCATATTCATATCAAACAATATAAAGATTCATATAAGTGGACATAATATATTGTATCAGACAATATAATTATTCATATCATACAACAGAACAGATATAAACAAAAAATAGAGAATTCATTAGGGAATATAATATATCATATCAGTTAATATAATAATTCATATCAAGATACTTAATATATCATTCAAGAAAACATAAGGTTTCATAACTGACGTGACTCTAAAATATACGTTTTTATGACCAAAATCATGCATATTTAGCTTACTTTTAATTGATTTTCAATGATTATGACACTTTATATAAGCTTTCAATGCATTTATAGTTGGATTTGCATGATCTTGTAGTGAAAAGCCATGTTGGATATTTGGAAGAACCTTGAAGCTTTTGAAGTTATTTGAAGAGTTTTGGGAGAAAGCGGAGCGAAAATGAACACAAAAGGAGCAAGACGAAAAAAAAGAAAAAATAGTGTTGCTAAAAAAATGGCCGCAACCAGACCTCTAGCTAGCGGCCTGGTGGCTACCTGGTGGCGTCCAACATGTGCCAATGCCTATTGGACGCCCTTAACTCTACTACAACAGCGGAAATTTTTCCCTTTTGTTCCTAAATTACCCCAAACCTTTCTAAACTCTTACCATATTGCCCCCATGGTTTGTAATCCTAAAAACATGTATAAATAGGCATCCAAGGGTAGATTTAACATAAATCTACATAACTTAGTCGCTACTTTTCTTAGTTTTATAATTCTCTCTCAAGAATACATTCTTTAGCCTAGGTATTTGCAAATTGGAGGAGAATTGAGCTCTAACTCAAGTGTTTGGTGAATAAGCTACTTAAATATTATACCATGTTTACTTCATTTGGGTTTGATTTTCTATTTTCTCTTCCCTTAATTATGTTTCATTAGTTTTCTCTTGGGTTTGTGATTGTGAATCTTATGGGTGATTGATATTGTGCTTATTTGTATTATTGAATTGTTATATAGTGTATTGAATTGATTATATTGTTGATTTGAGGTGAATTAAGTTGGGAATTTCTTTAATTGCTTGCTGATTAAATCTAGTTTGGCTTGTTCTCTTAAATTGATCCCAAATTGGGTTAACTCTTTTGTCTAATTTGATTGGTCTAAGGACCTTGAGGTGACATAGAGACTCTTAGATCACATTTGTAACATTTGTTAGAATATAATTAATGGGTTGGGTGAATCTTGCAAAATTAGTATATTAGAGAATTGATTATTGAAACGTTGATTTCTTAATTGGTAAGTTTAGGTATGAGCAAGTTCCCCAATTGACTCCCATGACCTAGATAATCACTTTAATTGCACCTATAATATCAAGATACCATAAGAGGATCAAAAAACAAACCCAAGTCTTATTTATTAAGTTTTCACTTAATTTCCTTAGTATGAATAGTTGCTTAGTGGAGAAGTTACACACACTTCTACACTTTTCTCTTCACACACTTGATATTACTATTTTACCTTTTGTTTTGTTAGATTCTTAGGAGTAAAAACTTCTAAAATTGTGGTGAGTAAGGATTTGAACCCAACAATACTTCAATCAAGACAACAATCTCATGGGAACAAAACCTTAACTAATATAGTTTTAGTATTTTTGTTTTGTTTATTTATAAAATTTTTTTGAAGTGTTCACCTAAAACTTATACAACGACAAGAGCACGTCGAAATTGGCATCGTCGTCAGGGATGATTTATTTTGATTGATTATTGTGTTGGTAGTTTGGGTGTTTACTTGTTTTTGTGTTTTCAGTAGTTTTTGAGTGTTTTTAAGTAATCTTTATAGTGCAGTAGTTTTTGTTATTTTTTGTGGTTGTTGCGTGTTTTGATTTTTAGTGTTTTCCTTTTTATCTTGCTACTTAGGTATTTTTTGTTTTTGGTTTTTGTAATTATCTAGGTTCAAGGTTCTTGTGGATTGAAAATGGAAGGAAATATGATTATGGGAAAAGGTGCGAGAAGAGAGCAAAATGAGAGTGGAGTTTACCAAGGAGACAATAGTCGGCAACAACATCGTTATGAGAAGCCAGAGTATCCAAATAGCAATTATGGGCAAAAAGAGGATGTTGGTACTTAATTGAAGCTAATAGAGTTGAATTCGGTAAGGATATTCTTGGAAATTAGGATGGATAACTTCTCTAACCAATTTGCAAAGATGTAAGAGAATCAAAAGTGGTTGATGGATAGGGTGTTAAAGCTAGAAACTGAAAAGGAGCAAAGTGATATAAAAGCTTGCAAGAGTGTACAACGAACAAAAGCAAAAGTGCAAGTGCATAAAAATGAGATGACTCTTGAGAAGCTTTGGATGCTGAGATGGAATTTCGGGAAGAGAGAGTGAACAACCAAGTTAACAAGTTGGATGAAGTGACTACAATTGATAAAGACTTGGACAAGAAGCTTTCCTCCCAAATGGAAAAACTAAGCCAATCATCAATGGTCTCGAGGGTAGATAGAGAAAAAGCTTGCAAACATGTTGACAAAGTGGCTAAATTGGAAGCTCAAGTATCTAAATTGAAAGAGGATAATGACTTGATGAGGGCTGAAATTTTTGGAGTTTAAAAGAGAAAAAGTGGACTGTGGTATACATGATGAGTTGGGAAAAATGGTCATTACCCTAAGCGATGACATAGATGATATGGAAGATGATTTGGATGAGATGAGAGATGATTTAGTAGAGATGATTTAGTGGAGAGATTTAAGGACATTGAAGAGAATATTGATGGACTAAAAAGTGCAAGGGAGGAATTAGTGCAAATGGAGAAAGTGAAAGATCAACCACTGGAAGAGTTAAAGAAAATGTCAATTGAGTAGGAGATGTTCATACTTTTGATAGACATGTATAGACACATAGTGAAGAAAGAAGATGAACAATCTATCTCCAAATCAAGTGTCAAAGTAGATGGTGCAGCTAAATTGGAAGAAATCACTCAAGAGCGTGGATGTTTGTAACCAAAGAAGTGGAGAAGTTGAGTGATAATGATAAAATGGCAATTTAGTTGAAGAGTTTCACTCACATAACCCCAAGGAGCCTCTCCAAGTGCATGAACCCCACTCTACCATAGAAGAATAAATGAAACAACATGTCAATGTTGTTGTAAATGCAAGGAAGCAAAAGAGAAAGGCAAAGAGGAAAATAAAGAAAGCCAAGGCAAATGACGAAAGTAAAAGAGATACGGAGAGATTATGACTTTGGAGACTAGATTTCATAAATGTTTGCTTGAGCTCGCAATATTCATAAGAAGCAATTCATTTGATGCAAAAGAGAGAAATATCCTCACCGCTCAAGAAAGCCACAAGAGACAATAAGCATTCTTCATCAAATTGACTTGAAGCAAGAGCTACCTAGATATACTTTTTATATCCTTTTTTAGTTTTTAAGTTTTTAGTTTTCTAAATTGTCAATAAGTCATGGATTTCAATGTGATTTTTGAATAGGATGTTTTGGAACACATTCCTGTGTTGTACGTACATGATTTGGTGCAATTGGATGGTGTAAAACTCAGGTAGAAGCAATTTTGTAAAGATCGAGGAAAAACAGGATGGCAGCACCTGTATGACTCCGGTGTGCCGCCAGCTGCAGGCGTCCACCAGGTTACTGTCGCCGTCTGAATGCTGTATCAGCAGCGCCGTGCCGATGCCACTACGATGCCTATGTCCCCTATTTTGCTTTTATGATTCAAATAAGGTACCATGGAGTTTAAAACCTCCATTTTATTACCTAAGCCTTCCAAAACTTCCATAAGCTTAAAAGAATATTATTTGCATCTTCAATGCATACAATTCATTAAGTATGGTCTTTAATTTCTTCATTTTTAGTGTTCTTACCTACAACTTGATGTTCTTATGATCTTTAGAGAGTTCCAAGCATACTACACATTCAAGAATCAAAGGTAAGAGTATAGAGCTGCTTTGTGCTTAAATTTTGAAAAAATGGATTTCTTAAATTTTGCAAAGTACTATACTATAGATGACGAATATGATTGAATGAGTTTATTAGAATGTGAATGTATGATTTTCAACTTAATATGTCTTGCATGTTCTTATCTTTATCTTTTGAACTTTAATGTCATGAAATATGCATGACTTGTGTTTCAATGACAATAAATCATATATTTTTATTTATAGATTAATCATATGTTGGATTTCACATGTTTTAACAATGCTTAAATGATCAAACTGCTATTTTAGTGAATTTTCACATCTTTGGGATTTTCTACACCTGGTGACAGGCCATACGGGGGCGCCGCACCTCCACACCGCCTGCATCCAGTTACTACCAGGCTCCAACACCTGTTGGACGCCGCTAGGATAATACTACAGCCACTACACTTTGTTTTCTAAAATTCACTAATTCTTTACAAATTTTCAGGACATGGTTAAATTCAAGAAGGTAGAAGAATGATGAGCTTACAATTGAAAAGAGGGGAAGCTTATAGATGATGCACTATTGGTTTTCCTCCACCAATGATGTTCTACAAGAGTTTGAGAATCCTTACAACTACTACTTTCTTATTATGTTTTATTGACATCTATGATATTTAGTTATTTTTACGCTTTGGTGTGTTTATTTCTAGTTTTATGAATAAGTGTTTTTATGAGGTTAAAAAACAAATTTAAGTGAAATTTACAGTTACAACGAATGGGCCCTCATAAATAAGCTCATGCCCTCATTAGGGCACATTCACCAACACATTGTGCAGGATCTTGGTTTGTACTTATCCGATTTATCACGCAATAAATAAATTCTTAATTAAAAGCGGAAACATAAGAATTACCTATTGAAGCGTTCACTCAGGTGATACTCTTGTATGCCTCAAGAATTTGTTCGTATATTATGTGGGCAACAATCTAACGAATAATTGATCAGCTAATCACCACAATCCACTTGCCAAAAAAATTCTGCAGCTCGTCGCCGCCTGAATTCCAACCGCCGTCGCCGGATTTCTCCTGCCATTGCCGCCTGCAGGAATTAACCACCAAACGCCGCCTGGGACAATAACCGGCCGCCTGAGATTATGCTAGAGGGAGAAAAACATTTTCTCTCTCTAAGTTTTCTTGTCTTGAAAACTTATGAGTTGTATGTTTTGAATAGCTAATCCCTTGTCTACATATAGAGTTACAAGAGAGATCCCAAGTTGGTTTAGGATTGGCCTTCCTACTGGGTTTCTATTTCCTTCAATCTTTTTCCTGGAATGATTCACATCCAACTCATACGGGGATTCACTTATCCCAATCCAGTTCCTGGTATAATTCACAACCAACTGATATAGGGATTCATTTATCCCAATCCAGTTCTTGGTATGATTCACAACCAACTGACACAAGATTAATTAATTACTTAATTAATTAAATCAGCCTTGTCAGTAACCCAATACATAATTAATCGTACCAATAACGGATTAATTATGACACTACCATCCTACACCAGAATTGCTTCTGGAACAACTTAATTAATTTATTCTTAATCTCCTCACATCAAAGATATAGTGCTCGTTAATTTATTAATTTACTAACAAATTAATTAATTAACTTCGTTAATTCTGAGACTAGTACCACTCAACCTTTTTACTATACCGGACATAAGTACACCGGCCGGGTAGAGTATAATAAACATTACGAGCTCATCTCGGGAGCACCATCTCCCCTGACGCACTGGTACATGGTTTCCTTTCAACAAGCAGCAGCACACCAAGTAACTAAACACGCGCAGCCAACCTACGAGACTATTGGCCACAATTGACCTCACCCATTGGCAGATCAAAGTATACTATGTCTAATCCTCATGCCCGCTCGATTCTAGGGATTAAGAGATAGAATACTAAGAATGACTTGTCTATTAAATCAGTACAAGACAAATCATTCTAAATTGTCAAGTTCAATATGGCCCGGGCATATCTATATGATTTAATTGTTTAGACAAACTAATTATCCGAATCACATAATAACCTAAACCAACAGTTTATCCAAAACTGTCTCGGTTACGAACATCATTTATATATTATCTCTTTCAACCAATGATGAGATCTACTATGTCACACAAGACACCTCATCATTTAACTACATAATATAAATGGACAAATAATGCACAACAAAAAATAACCAAAACATAAATCGATATATTAACTGGGAAAATATACAATACAAGCATAGCTTATGTATTCAACTCTAACAATGTCCCACTAATACTTAAGCTGTGCTTTGAGTATACATTTGTATTCAACTCCTATACACCCTACTACTATATATCTAGAAAAAATGTCATGTCTCTCCTAAGTATCTGATCCCCATGCCCTCCACGTGAGCCTCAAAGACTTTTGAAGTCAATGTCTTTGTGAACGGATCTGCAAGGTTATCTTCTGATGCTATCTTAGCCACAACCACGTCTTCCCTCTTTACAATATCTCGTATTAGGTGGTACTTACACTGTACATGTTTACTCACCTTGTGGGCTCGTGGTTCCTTCGAGTGTGCTACTGCACCATTGTTATCACAATACACTGTGATAGACTTCTGCAAACTAGGAATCACATCTAAGTCCACTAGGAAGTTCTTGAGCCACACTGATTCCTTCGCTGCCTCTGATACGGAAATGTATTCAGCCTCCATAGTAGAGTCCGCCACGCATTTATGCTTGACACTCTGCCAAACTATGGCTCCACCTCCCAGAGTAAACATATACCCTAAGGTAGACTTGTTCTTGTCCCTGCCGCCTTGGAAATCTGAATCTGTGTAACCTCGGGATACCAGCTCAGGTACCTGATAGACCAATATTTGGTTTCTCGTTCTGCACAAATACTTGAGAATGTATTTTACTGCCTCCCAATGAGCTTTCCCTGGGTTACTCTGATATCTGCTTACAATGCCAACGGCATAACAGATATCAGGCCTCGTACACAACATGACATACATGAGACTTCCTACTGCAGAAGCATAAGGAACTGTCTTCAGGCCTCTATCTCCTCAACAGTCTTAGGAGACTATTCTTTAGACAGATGCACTCCATATCTGAAAGGTAGAAAACCTTTCTTGGAGTCCTGCATGTTAAAATGGGCCAGAATTATATCTATGTATGAAATTTGGGAGAGTGTTAACGAGCGTTTCTTACGATCTCGAATTATCTTAATTCCAAGGATATGTCCCGCTTCTTCTAAGTCCTTCATATCAAACTGCTTGGACAGCCATGCCTTTACGTTTGATAACATTTTCTCATTGTTTCCAATCAATAGAATGTCATCTACATAAAGCACAATAAATACCACTGAGTTTCCATCACGTGTGCGGTACACACATTACTCATCCGGACACTAAGTAAATCCGTAGGACAGAATTACCTCATCAAACTGGATGTTCCAAGATCTGGATGCCTGCTTAAATCCATAAATGGACCTCTTAAGCCTGCATACCTTATGCTCTTGGCCTTTTTCAACGAATTCCTCTGGTTGCTGCATGAAGATGATTTCCTCAAGACTTCCGTTTAGGAAAGCTGCCTTGACATCCATCTGTCATATCTCATATTCTAAATAAGCAGCTATGGCCAAGAGAATCTGGATCGACTTAAGCATAGCTACCGGGTAGAAGGTTTCCTCATAATCGATTCCCTCTTTCTGAGTATACCCCTTCTCCACCAGCCTAGCTTTAAAGGTTTCCACCTTTTCATCAGGTCCTCTCTTGCGTTTGTAGACCCACTGACATCCAATGGGCTTAAACCTATCAGGCAGGTCCACAAGCTCCCAGACTTGATTGTGGCTCATTGACCACATCTCGGATATCATTGTCTTACGCCAAGATTCTGCATCTTTATCTCAGAGAGCCTCATTATAGTTTACTGGGTCAGGTTCAGGCGCACCTGGGACTAGGTCTGAGGCTTCTTCCACGCCAATGAACCTGTCTGGATATCTAACAACCCTCCCACTACGACGAGGCACCACCTGTGTAGGTGCATCATCTGTGATATCTTGTGCAGTGTATGGTGTATCTACTTATGCTGGTGCATCAGGATTATCAATTTGTCTCCAATGCTCTTCTAGTACTATCATACTCTTGGGCTTGTAATCTAGGATATACTCTTCCTCTAAAAATCTAATGTTGGTACTAACCACCACCTTCTGATCTTTATGACTATAAAACAGACCACCTTTCATTCCCCTAGAATATCCTATAAACAGCATTAATTATGTTCTTGTATCTAACTTAGCCGCATCTGCCTTAAGCACATGTGCTGGGCAACCCCAAACTCTGAGATGTCTTAGACTGGCTTGCGCCCGTTTCACAACTCTACTGGGGTTGAAGGCACGGTTTTAGATGGTACAAGATTAAGAATATACGTCGTTATTTCTAAGGCATATCCCCATATTAAACTTGGCAAATCACTATAGCTCATCATCGACCTAACCATTTCCATGAGAGTTCGATTCCTTCTTTCTACTACACTGTTCTGCTGTGGCATGCCAGGTGAAGACAACTGAGACTGAATTCTGACCTCACTGAGGTATTCTCAAAATTCATGGGATATGTACTCCCTACCATGATCTGATCGCAATATCTTGATACTCTTACCATAATGCTTCTCCACATCTACCCGAAACTCTTTGAACTTGCCAAAGCACTCAGACTTGTGACGCATTAGGTAAATGTACCTGTACCTTAAGTAGTCATCCGTGAACATCACGAAATACTCAAACCCACCTCGTGCTTGGACAGACATTGGCCCACACAAGTCAGAATGAATCAATTCTAGTACTTATTTGGCTCTATAACCTTTTGTCTTAAAAGGTCTCTTAGTCATCTTACCCTCCAAGCAAGATTCGCAAGTTGAATAACTGTCAATCTCTAAGGAACCTAAAGGTCCATCATTGACCAACCTATGAATCTTACTAAGGTTTATATGACCTAGCCTGAGATGCCGAAGATAGGTTTGATTCAATTCAAAAGGTTGTTTCCTCTTATTAGTGTTAGATAAAGAGCTATTTGTTTCTATGTTTTGCACAACAGGGGAGTTAGAATTAACCACAAACAAATTATCTATCAATGAACCAGAACAAATAAGTTTTTCATTTCTTCTAATAATAACAGATTCATCAGAAAAAATAAACTTATAACCTTTCTTTAAGAGTTTAGAAACTGAAATAAGGTTCTTTCTAAAACTTGGTACATAAAGACAATTAACCAACTCTAATCTAGAATTTTCGAAAATTAGAGTAACCACTCCCACTGCTTCCACTGACACTCTTGTAGTGTCACCCAAGTAGATATCCAGCTCACCTTTTATAAGCTTCCGAGTCACTTGGAACCATTGCAAAGAATTACAAACATGGTCAGTGGCACCTGAATCCACACACCAAGTATCTGTGGGAATCACCGCTAAACATGTTTCAGTAATTATGGCAAAAACTATCGTACCTATAAGCTTTGGACAATCCGATTTCCAATGTCCTGTCTTATTGCACTTGAAGCACTTGTCTTTCGACTTCTTCTTTGCAATATCTAGCTTAGGCGCAATCCGCGCCTTTTGAGTTATTTCCTTGAGCTTTCTCTTCTTCTTTCCAGCCTCAGGATTAGAAGAAGATTCTAAAGCTTTGACTGCTACTAAAACTCGCTTCTTCTCTTGAAAAAGACTTTTAGTTGCCATCAACTCTGCTAAGAGCTCGGATAAAATACACAACAATTGATCCATGTTGTAGTTCAACTGAAACTGCTCAAAGCCTTGAGGCAAGTTCTGGAGGACAATATCGACTTTGGTTTCACCATCAATTTCGCCTCCCACTACCTTAACCTCGTTAATGTTACTAATCACGTCAATGACATGATCTCTCACAGGAGTGCTCTCAGCCATCAGGACAATGTCTAAATTACGACTCCAATCAACATAATTTAGACCAGCTAATTTGTTGTTTTTTAATATAGTAGCTAAGAAGTTCAATACCATATCCAATACTGTAAATTAAATTGACAATGTTTTAGTTATCTAATCTAGAATTTCAAAAACAAATTTCTAATAATTATTGACTTCCCTCAAAACAATAATTTTCATCCACCAACATCTCATTCACCAGAATTCTCGTAAGCCACGATAGTGTGGACGTTTACGCAAACCCATATTTGTTTGAGAAGAACCAAGTTCATTAACTACACTATCTGACCAAGCGATCTATTGATCAATGTAGCTAATAGTCGGTGTTTTTAGCCGTATGAATAGCCAGTGTAACCTCGATGGGAGGAATACTACAAATCATACACCAAGTGTGTGCCATTATGTGACTTCTGAGTTTGTTACCTCAGGATAGTGTGCCTCAGATGGAGAGGGTATCGCATTTCTCCTAGTTCAACTTACTCTAGTCATCTTACTCAGAAATTCATAATCTAGCGATCTCATGGTTGGACTCATCCGAATGGAGGAAGGCCCTAATGCCAATGTGCAAGTCCACCCACATCGCATATAAACTCGTAATGGTGGCTGTGGGAATATTAAACCAACCCGCTCCCACTTAGATTTCTAAATTGAGGGTTTTTCCAGTTTTAACATGCAATTAACTAACCCTAAGTTATATGCAAACATAAAATCAGTCATGGTTTAAAATCATGCATCTAAAATATAGCATAAAAATTAAAGCACAAAATTAAAAAAATAAATACTGGAAACAAATACGAAAAATAAATTTCCCGATTATCATGGTTTTTAATTACTTCCATCTTCTTCCTTGATCTCGTGTCCCGCCACGTCACACGATGGATTGAATCTTGAACTTCAAAAAAAATGAAATCTGGAAGAAAAACGGGCTAAAACGAGCCCCAAACGGGCCACGCGTGCGCAGTCCACATGGGCCGCGTGTGCCTACTGCGCTTCGCGGCGGCAGCGGCTATTTTTTACCGATGCTGCTGGCCACCTCCGATGCCTCATTCGCTTTTCCCCACGCTATTTGGTCTTCTTGCAATTTGTTCTGGGTTTTTTTGGGTTTCTACGAATTAACAATAACCCACAACCCACGAATTCAAGTTGCCCACCATAACGCCTTCGATTACAAAAATTAATTCTCCTACTACAAGGCTTTCTAGGAAAATTAAATAATCGAAATTACATAGAAAAAATCCTACTACAGATTTGATCTAATCATACACGGCTTCTAGCACGTGGTTATATTATTACAAACATTCATAATAAAATTAAATCCAGATATGTCCCAGAGTTTAATTATAACTCATACCAACGTAACCACAATAGTCAAGATTTCTTAACCACCTACAAATAAAACCATGTAATAAATCGAAGAAGCACAAAACCCAAAAACCAGGCTCTGATACCAATTGAAAGATTATCTACCCGGGCCTAGCCAGAAACTCACTTTCATGCTACGTATTCCAGAATCGGAATCTCTGGCCAAGCCTAGACTCTATAACAATCGCTATTCCAACCCTTGCTTGAAATAACATTGCACAGGTTATTGGTTTGTACTTATCCGATTTATCACGCAACAAATAAATTCTTAAATAAAAGCATAAACATAAGAATTACCTATTGAAGCGTTTACTCAGGTGATTCTCTTGTATGCCTCAAGACTTTGTTCATATGTTGTGTGGGAAACAATCTAACGAACAATTGATCAGCTAATCACCACAATCCACTTGGCAAAAAAATTATGCAGCTTGTCGCCGCCTGAATTTCAACCGCCGCCACCGCCGGATTTCTCCTGCCACCGCTTCCTTCTGGAATTAACCACCGACCAACACCTGGGACAATAACCGGCCGCCTGAGATTATGCTAGAGGGAGAAAAATGTTTTCTCTCTCTAAAATTTCTCTCTCTAAGTTTTCTTATCTTGAAAACTTATGAATTGTATGTCTTGAATTGCTAATCCCTTGTCTATATATAGAGTTACAAGAGAGACCCCAAGTTGGTTTAGGATTGGCCTTTCTACTGGGTTTCAGTTTCCATCAATTCTATTCCTAGACTGATTCACATCCAACTGATATAGGGATTCACTTATCCCAATCCAGTTCTTGGTATGATTCACAACCAACTGACACAATGATTAATTAATTACTTAGTTAATTAGATATACCTTTGTCAATAACCTAATACATAATTAATCGTACTACTAATGGATTAATTATGGCACTACCATCCTACACCAGAATTGCTTCCGAAATAACTTAATTAATTTATTCTTAATCTCCCCACATCAAAGATATAGTGCTCGTTAATTTATTAATTTACTGATAAACTAATTAATTAACTTCTTTAATTCTGAGACTAGTACCACTCGACCTTTTTACTATACCGAACATAAGTCCACCGACCGGGTTTAGTATAATAAACATTACGAGCTCATCTTGGGAGCGCACCCCAGACGCACCGGTACATGGTTTTCTTTCGACAAGCAGCAGCACATCAAGTAACTAAACAAGCGCACCCAACCTACCGAGACTATTGGCCACAATTGACCTCACCCATTGGCAGATCAAAGTATACTATGTCTAATCCTCATGCCCGCTCGAGTCTAGGGATTAAGAGATAGAATACTAATGATTTGTCTATTAAATAGTACAAGACAAATCATTCTAAATGGTCAAGTTCAATACGCCCCAAGCATATCTATATGATTCAATTAGTTTAGACAAACTAATTATCTGAATCACATAATAACCTAAACTGATAGTTTGTCCAAAACTGTCTCGGTTACGAACCTCATTTATATATTATGTCTTTCAACCAATGATAAGATCTACTGTGTCACACAAGACACCTCATCATCTAACTACATAATATAAATGGACAAATAATGCACAGCAAAATATAACCAAAACATAAATCGATATATTAACTGTTAAAATGTACAATACAAGCATAGCTTATGTATTCAACTCCAACAGGTTCGTTGGTTCATTTCCCCACAATGTACGAGCCTATCTTGAGTCATACAAGTGATCACCTAAGTACACGCTTCAATGGCATTTTCTAAATTATTTGAAATTAGAAATTATTTGTTGCGTGGCAAATCAAATAAGTGCTAACTAAGATCCTGCGCAATGTTATTTCAAGCAAGGATTAGAATAGTGATTATACTAGAGTCTAGGCCTGGTCTAGAGTTTTGATTCTGGAATGCATAGCACGAAAGTGAATTTTTTACCGAGCCCAGGGAGATAATCTTTCAATTCTGAGATTGGTTTTTCTAGACTAATTGTATCATATGGATGTGCCCGAGGCATATGGAGCAGAACTGATCTAGGATCAAATTAACTTGTACTGATCTTTGTAGTTAATTTGAGCCTTGTATTCTATCTCTTAATCCCTAGACTAGAGTGGGCATGAGGGTTAGACATAGAATACTTTGATTTGCCAAAGGGTGCGGTCACTTGAGGCCTAGATCTCAGTAAGTTGGGTATGCCTGTTTGATTTCTTATTGTGTTGTTGCTTGTCAAAAAGAAACCATGTACCGGTGCGTCTGGGGTGATGGTGCTCTCGAGATGAGCTCGTAAGGATTATTATACTAAACCCGGCCAGTGGACTTATTTCTGGTATAGTAATAAGGTCGAGTGGTTCTAATCTCAGATGATAAGAAGTCGATTAATTAATTTATCAGTAAATTAAAAAATTTATGAGCACTATATCTTTAACATGGGGAGATAAAAGAATAATCAAAGTGGTACCGGGAAGCGATTTCTTTTTGAGCGGTAGTTCCATAATTAATCCATTAGTGGTATGATTAATTATGTGTTGGATCAATCGACAAAGTAGATTTAATTAATTAATTAATAATCCTTAAGTAAATTGAAAAAGTGGATGTAATTATTTAATTAATTATCCTTGGGTCGATTAATAAAATGGATTTAATTGATTAATTGTCTTTGGGTTGATTGGTATTTGACTAAGTCCTGTAAAGACTAAGAAGTTAAATTAAAATCCAAATAGAATGCACCAACTGTTGGTGTATATGCCCTTTTAAGGGCTATATAGATATTTGTCGTTTTGATTGATGTTATAATCAGATGAGTTAATTTCATGATAGTAATATTCTTGTGCGTATTTAATTTCATGAAATCAATCCTCCAAAAGAAACACTCCATGGATTGCTTAGATCATTAGTGATTCTTTTGAGTAGTACTCGTACGAGGATCTTTAGATCAGAAATCACTAGATGGTCTTAGATGAATTGTGGTGTGCTTTGACACACACCTAACGGGGCCGTAACAGGTTTTCAAGTACGGGTATGATTGGGTACACTATGAGTCAAGCTAAGGTATGTATGTGAAATGATGGGACTATAAGTCTCTCTTAAGTGAGAGATAATAACTTGGGCACTTGATAGTGAACTGAGAAATGTATGGCCATGCCCAAGGAATGATAAGCGTTATCATTTGTTTAATAAATTCAGTGTCACTAAGAGATTGAGTAAATGTTTAGCTATATAAGGATGATGGTTCCATGCCTTATTCTAAACGGGATATCAATGTAGAGTATCGTATGCAGTTTACTCTAAAAGGTTTTGTTGAATCACCATTCGACCTTCTATTCTGAATCGGGTAGTCATTATGTCTTGCTAGAGACCACTAATGACTTATGGATTAATCAATAAGATTGAGTTGTCCATTACCAATTTAGAATGAGCCTACAGTATCGCACATAAGAAAGTTTGATGATGCAGAATAAGTATTCTTGCCTACAATAAGTATAATTGTTATACTTAAATAACTAATATTTAATTAAATGGTTTAGTTAAATATTATTGAAAAGTTCTATGGTATTAATTAAGTATTAATTAATTACCTTGGAATAATTTAGATGGACTGATAAATTAAGGGATTTAATTGCAATTAAGATTCTTGACCCATTAGCCTGATCTATGGGTCATGGGTTGATTCATGGGCTTGGTGTATAACCCAAATCATTAAAGTATTATTTAATACTAATTTGGAATCAGTAAATATTATTTAATACTGATTTGGAATCAGTAAAGTAATATTTGGTGATAATACTGATTCGAAATCTGATTAAATCAGTAAAATAATAATTTATTACAATACTGATTTGGAAACTTTGACTCTACAAATATCCTATGGATATTATTGTAGAAAAAAATGTTTAATCAAACAGAAATCAGAACGAGAAAATTATACACAGAATCTCGATAATTCTCTGTAGGCAGAAAATGGCTAGCACCGAATCTGTGAAGAGTTTTCGTGATTGAAAGTAAAGAATCCTTCAAGAAAGGATTTTTGGTGGTAACAAACGAGATCGAAAAGAAGGATCTTGACTAACATCAATCTAGGATGCAGATGTGGCTACCGATTACGCTTCAAGGGTATGGTTTATATGCTTTGACCATAGGATTAATTAACACTAAAATTGGAATTGGCATGAATCCGCTGCGTAAAATTTTGAAAATCATGCCTTTGATCCCAACAGTGGTATCAGAGCTAGGCTTTTAATTTTAGTGTTTAAAATTAAAATTGATTTTGATTAAAAGTTTTGGTTTTAACTAAAATTGATTTTAAATTAAAAAGTTTGGAAATTAATTCCAAAAAGGGGGAAAATAAAATAATTTTTTTCCCGTAAAAGTGGCTGAACAAAAAAAATTGAATATTTGAGAAAACTTGTTTGAAGATTCGCCGGACTGGGAGCCGTTGACCGACCAGAATGGTTCTGTCGGCTGAAATCATCACTGGAAAAACAAGAATCGCAGGATCTTTATATCTTTGGCCTTAAAGGTTGTGGGTTTTGTTCCTTATTATCCCGAAAATGGTTTTGGCACAATTGAGGTTTCAAATCGGGTTTCAAAATGCGTTTAATGTTCTTAGTTTAGTTTGTTTTGAATACTTTTCACCGGAAAGACAGGCCTGCCTGAAAATAGTTTTTGGGGTTGCGTTGGTTTTATCACCGAGAAGTCACCGTGCACCGAAAAGGTTTCGGGGTGCTCAATCGGCTGTGCGGGACTAGATGTTGGTTACTGCTTACTGAATGAGCATTATTCGTCCTCGGTAGCTCGTCCTAGATCTGTGCCAGTCTCGACCGGCGTTGATGTCGAGAAGAGCCTCTCTCTTCGTAAGTCGTTGAGAGAGCTCCGATCGTGATCAGAAATGTTCTGGACGAGGGGATAGAGATCGACGCTGTAGAATCACAGCCCCGAGAGAGATGAATGACACCGGGAGAGACGTCGGAAATGAGATGGGAAAAATGCCGGCCAAAAGGGTTTGTTGGGGAAGAAGTATTGGCGGCGGCTGGTGATGCTCTAATGGGCTGAAATTGCCAATATACCCTGCCGCGCCCCCTAAACCCTAATGGCTTTTTGGTCTTTAATTGTGAAACTGCCCCGAACCCTAAACAGTTGATTTTAGCCGAGTTTTAAAATTACATAATGGCCTTTGGTTTTGTGTTCCTTCTAAACCCTAGCCCATAAGTTTTGTTTTATTACGAAATGGCCCATATTTTCAGGAAAATTTTTTTTCCTGAATTTTAATTTTGATAAGATTTTAAATTTTGATTTATTGGGATTAAATCAAATCTTATCAAATTTTAGTTTTAAAATGTTAAAATTAGATTTTAAGATTTTAAAATATTTTAAATCAATTATTTTAATGAGATTAGGATAATTAGCAAATAAATAGAATAATTAATTAATGTGATTGATAAATTTTATTCTTTTATTCATGTTTTCAAATATGGTATGATTTATTTAAATAGTTTAAATATTTGCATAAATATTTGGTATGTTCATGCATCATTTTTTTTCACAAATGATTGAACAAGAAAAAGGAAAGATTGATTAAAATTGATTATGACACGATCAATTTTAATAGTATAGAATATTTGGAAAATATTCAATTACACAAACTTTTAAATTGATTGGCTTAATTAAAAATGGGCTTGTATGAAGCACTTGCATTTTATATGTTTTTCATGCATGAATTGGGCTTTATTTATTTTGGTTTAATTTGGGACCTGCGAGTCTATTAAAATTTATTGTAATAGAATAGATTCGAAATTAGGCCCAAGAAAATCCAACAAGCCAAGACGGAGTCATGGAGTTGGAGCCCAACAATGGAGGCCCAAATGAAGACAAAATTTTAAAAGCCTTGTAATAGACTAGAGCCCAATTCATTGCATTTTTCGCTTTATATTTTATATTTTGTGAATGATGAAAAATGAAATGCATGTTAAGCCATTCAAACTAAATCCCTAAAAACCTAAGTTATAAATTGCTTTCATATTTGGGGGCTCGCCAGAGCGTCGAACGTCTGTGGACTGAGAGAGCTCAAGGGCCTCAGGCTTTCTTTGTGAGGCGAGTTGTCACATAATAGGTGCCCAACTTTACTCTCTACCACTATGTGAAAAAACTGTTTGGGTATTTATTGATGCGATGCTTCGAGGGATGGTTTGACTCAGGGAAATCGGTCCTAGCTTAACACAATAAGTTGACTAGGATTGGTTTTGCAATGATAGGATGGTGTCAAACATTTGGAATGTTCATCCTATCACCAAAAAGTTGTATGGGATGCAATTGGAAAATGTTAAGTTGCATGAGATGTGATTTGAACGTTGCCTACCAAAAGGACCCGATCCCTATGATACTTGTCAAAGCAAGACTGGGGTTTGGTTCTTTGTGGATTTTCGGCCCACAATCTAGCACCAACATAAAATTGTTTGGGATTCAATTTTGGATATTGTGGAAAATGATTTTAAAACTCATCCTAATATTTTGCATTTATTCTTTTGTAGAAATGGCATCATCTAGCACTAATGTTGTCTCAAACTTCACTCTAAGAAGTATCTTGGATAAAGACAAATTGGTTGGACCAAACTTCTTAGATTGGGAAAGAAACTTGAGAATTTTTCTCAAACAAGAAAGGAAGCTACATGTCTTAGAGACTGCTTTACCTGAACCACCACAGAATGCCACGGCTAATGTTCAGCGAGCGTGGGATAGACTGAAAAGTGAATCCGATGATATGACGTGCTTGATGCTTGCGTCTATGACAGGCGAGCTTCAAAAGCAATTCATGAATTCAGAAGTGTTACGGATTTATGAGTCAGTAACAGAAATGTTTCATGAATGAGCCCGTAACGAAAGGTTTGTTACAATCAAGGCATTGATCTCGTGTAAGATGGCGAAGGGTTCGTCAGTAAGCACGTATTTAATTAAGATGAAAGGGTATATTGATACCCTAGAGCGATTGAATGTGCCTCTTGCTAGAGAGTTAGCCATTGACATCATCTTGGCCTCACTGCCTGATGAATACAATAACTTTGTGATGAACTACAACATGCATAACATGGAGAAGAGCATTTCTGAGCTTCATGGGATGCTGAAAAATACTGAGAAAACCCTTCGGAAGGCCACACCAGTAATGGTTGTAGAGAAAGGTAAGAAGAGAAAATTTAAAGGCAAAGCTAAAGCTGGGCAAAACAAGAAAGCTCACAGTAAGACTGCTACCAAAGCCCATCATAAAGCTCCTCCATCGGCTAAGACAAAGCCTCATAAGGATGATACATGTCTCTTCTATAAACAGAAAAGTCACTGGAAGAGAGACTGTAAACTGTTTCTTGAAAGCAAATAGAATCTTTCTGCTTCAGGTATCTTTGTTATTGAAATAAATCTTTCTATTTCCACCACATAGGTATTAGATACCGGATTTGGGGCTCACATTTGTACTAATGTACAGGGACTCAGAAATAGAAGAATGACAAGGAAATGTGAAGTAGATCTCCGAGTGGGCAACGGGGCAAGGGTTGCTGCTATTGAAGTGGGAGATTACACTTTGTCTTTACTTTCCGGTTTAAACATTGAACTTGAGAATTGTTATTATGTACCTGCTTTGAGCATGAATATTATTTCAATTTCTTGTTTGGATATTAAAGGTTTTCATTTTATTATTGGTAATAATTTATTATCTTTATATCGAAATAATGTTTTGTACGGAATTGCAAATTTGTGCAACGACCTATATGTCTTAGACTTGAACCAAGAAAGACTGGTCTATAACATTGAAAAGAAAGCTAAATCAATTAAGTTTGATATGAGTCCAACTTATCTTTGGCACTGTCGTTTAGGCCATGCAAACGAGAAACGAGTTCAAAAACTTCATAAGGATGGAGTGCTAGGGTCATTTGATTTCGAATCATATGACACGTGTGAACCCTGTTTGCAAGGAAAAATGACAAAGAGTCCTTTCAACAAGAAAGGCGAAAGAACTAGTGAGCTATTGGCCCTAATACACACAGATGTATATGGACCAATAAGCACACAAGCCATAGGTGGATTCGTATACTTCGTTACTTTTATCGATGACTATAGTAGATATGGCTATGTCTACTTAATGAGCAAAAAAGTGAAACTTTTGAAAAGTTCAAAGAGTTTAAGAATGAACTAGAGAATCAGTTGGAAAGAAGGATTAAGGTTATTCACTCCGATCGGGGAGGTGTGAAAGATTTTGGTAGGATCTGGGTTTGCACTTGCTCGATTTACCACGCAACAAAAATTTCTATTAAAGCGGAATCTTAGAAAAGTACCTTTGAAGCGTGCACTTGGTGATTCTCTTGTATGCCTCAAGACTATGACTTCACGTTGTGTGGGCAACAAACTAGAAGTCAATTGATCAGCTACTCACCACAATCCACCTGCTAGAAAACTCTAGCCCCGCAGCACCTGGCACGTACTATAAACGCACCGCCCGCAGAGAGAGAAAGCTACGCGCAGCTGGTATAGACCAAGGCCAAAATTTCAGCCACTAGAAACTCAAAAACCAGCTGCACACTTTCTTGAAAATTCGACTTGGAGAGAGAAATATTTTCTCTCTCTAGAAATCCTGTGGATTACTTGTGTTAGTTGTTGTTTCTGAATGACTGATCCCTTGTCTATTTATAGAGTTACAAGAGAGACTCCAAGTTGGTTTAGGATTGGTCTTCCTACTGGGTTTCTATTTTCCTTCAATCCTGTTTCTGGACTGATACAGATTCTGTTTCCTTCAATCCTGTTCCTGGACTGATACACTCCCAACTGTCACAGGGATTCACTTATCCCAATCCAGTTCCTGGGATGAATCACTCCAAACTGACACAGGGATTCACTTATCCCAAACCAGTTCCTGGGATGATTCACAACCAACTGACACAAGGATTAATTAATTTCTCAATTAATTAAATCTACCTTTGTCATTAACCCAGTACATAATTAATCGTATCACTAACGGATTAATTATGGCACTACCACCCTACACCAGAATTGCTTTCGGAACAACTTAATTAAATTATATTCATAATCTCCCCACATCAAAGATATAGTGCTCGTTAATTCATTAATTTACTGATAAATTAACTCATCAACTTCTTTAATTCCGAGACTAGTACCACTCGACCTTTTTACTATACCGGACATAAGTCCACCGGCCGGGTTTAGTATAATAAACATTTTGAGCTCATCTCGGGAGCACCATCACCCCGGGCGCACCGGTACATGGTTTCCTTTCGACCAGCAGTAGCACACCAAGTAACTAAACACGCGCACCCAACCCACCGAGACTATTGGCCACATTTGACCTCACCCATTGGCAGATCAAAGTACACTATGTCTAATCCTCATGCCCACTCGAGTCTAGGGATTTAGAGATAGAATACAAGGATCGATTTGTCTATTAAATCAGTACAAGACAAATCATTCCTAAGAGTCAAGTTCAACATGCCCCGGGCATATCTATATGATTCAATTAGTTTAGACAAACTAATTATCTGAATCACATAATAACCTAGACCGACAGTTTGTCCAAAACCGTATCGGTTACGAACCTCATTTATATATTATGTCTTTCAACCAATGATGAGATCTACTGTATCGCACCAGACACCTCATCATCTACTTACATAATATAAATGGACGATTAATGCACAACAAGATATGACTGAAACACAGATCGATATATTAAACTGGGAAACTGTACAATACAAGCATAGCTTATGTATTCTACTCCAACAAGGTGAATATCTTAGTGATGAGTTCGATGACTATCTAAATCAGTGTGGAATTATTTCACAGCTGACTCTACCGGGAACACCTCAATGGAATGGTGTATCTGAAAGGAGGAATCGGACCCTATTAGATATGGTTCGATCAATGATGGGCCAAGCAACTCTCCCTATATCCTTTTGCGGTTATGCTCTCCTTTATGCTACCTACTTACTGAACCGTATTCCATCTAAGGCAGTAGATAAGACTCCACATGAGATATGGATGGGTCAAAAGCCCTATATGTCCTATCTATGAGTTTGAGGTTGTCAAGCTCATGTAAAGCATTTACAAAGTAATAAGCTTGAACCCAAAACTGAAAAATGCCTATTTGTGGGGTATCCTAAGGAAACCAAAGGATATCAATTTTACCTCTCAACTGAGAACAAAGTGTTTATTGCTCGAGGAGCTACTTTCTTAGAGAAAGACTTTCTGTACAAGAAAGACAGTGGGAGTAAAATAGAACTCGAAGAGGTTCGAGACCCACAATAGAGTGTAGAACCATCTACAGAAACTCAGATGGAAATTAGCATGGAAAATCATGAAGATGAGCAATCTGAGCCAACAAAACCAAAATCTAGAAGATCTGGTAGATCTCGTCAACAACCCGAGAGATACGAATTTCTCATGACTGATGATCAAGATTTGATCTTGGTGGACTCTGATGAGCCCATGACCTACAGACAGGTTTTAGAAAGTCCAGATTCAGATAAATGGCTAAAAGTCATGGAGTCTAAAGTGCAATCCATGAGGGACAATAAAGTGTGGACTTTGATTGACTCTCCTGTTCAGGCAAAAGTTGTCGATTGCAAGTGGATTTTCGAGTTAAAACCTGGCGGGATCTTTAAGGCATGACTAGTGGTTAAAGGTTTCAAACAGACTCATGGTATTGACTATGATGAAACCTTCTCCCCTGTCGTGATGCTCAAGTCCATTCGGACTATGCTCGCCACATCTGCATATTATGACTATGAGATATGGCAGATGGATGTTAAGACGATTTTCCTAAATAGAAACCTACTCGAGGATGTTTACATGAAACTACTCGAGGGATACATCGATCAAGAGCATACTAATCGAGTATGCAAGCTTCAAAGGTCTATCTACAGACTAAAGCAAGCATCTCGAAGTTGGAATCTTCGTTTTGATGAGACAGTAAGAGGTTACGGCTTCATAAAAAATGAATATGGGCCTTGTGTTTACAAGAAGGTTAGTGGGAACAAGAATGTTTTTCTTGTCCTATATGTGGATGACATCCTACTCATAGAAAATGACATTCCTATGTTGAAAGATATCAAACAATGGTTGGGGAGTGTATTTTCTATTAAAAACTTAGGAGAAGCCGAAATGATACTAGGTATCAAGATCTATAGAGATAGATCTAAAAGGCTTCTAGGACTAAGTCAAGAAGGGTACATAGACAAGATATTGAAGAGATTCAATATGTTTAACTCTAAGAATGGTATGGTATCATTCAGACATGGTCTCCTCTTAAAGAAGAACCAATGTCCTTCTACTAAAGATGAGAGGGATGCGATGAGTAGAGTCCCATATGCTTCGGCAATAGGATCTATCATGTATGCCATGCTATGTACCCGCCTGGATGTCGCACATACACTAAGCATAGCTAGCAGATACCAACAAGAACCAGGAATTGATCATTAGACTGCAGTCAAGGCAATCCTGAAGTACTTGCGAATGATAGGATTAATGCAAGTGTACAAATGACAAGAACAGCTCGTCGTACAAGGTTACGCCGATACTATTTTCCAAACTAACCAAGATGACAAGAGTTATAATCAGGCTACGTTTTTAGCCTGAATGGCGGTGCAGTGATTTGGAAAAGCTCGAAGCAAGATACCACAGTCGACTCTACAACAGAATCTGAGTATATTGCTGCATCAGATGCTGCAAAGGAAGCTGTTTGGTTGAGAAAGTTTGTGTCAGATATTGGAGTGATAACGAGTATCCAAGATTCGATGAACCTATTATGTGATAATAATGGGGTCATCGCACAAGCAAAGGAGCCTCGGTCACACAAGAAGATCAAACACATAGACGTTATCACCTCATTTAAGAGATCATCGATAGAGGAGATGTTAAAGTATGCAAAATAGGGTTAGATGACAATATAGCAGATCCTCTCACAAAAGCTCTACCACAGTCAAAGTTTCAGAGACATGTAATAGAGCTTGGTCTTAAGATGTTTAAGACATAGCCCTACAATGGGTAGTGAGAGATTGTTAGTGTATATGCCCCTTTAAGGACTATATATATTTGTCGTATTGATTGATTTTATAATCAGATGAGTTAAATTCATGATAGTAATATTTTTGTGCATATTTAATTTCATGAAATTGATCCGCCAAAAGAAACACTCCATGGATTGCTTAGATCATGAGTGATTCTTTTGAGTAGTACTTGTACGAGAATCCTTAGACCAGTAATCACTACATGGTCTTAGGTGAATTGTAGTGTACTTTGACATACACCTAACGGGGCCATAACAGGTTGTCAAGTACGGGTATGATTGGGTACACTATGAGTCACGCTAAGGTATGTGTGTGAAGTGATGAGACTACAAGTCTCTCTTAAGAGAGAGATGATATCTTGGCCACTTATTAGTGAACTGAGATGTGCATGGCCTTGCCCAAGGAATGATAAGCGTTATCATTTGCTTGATAAATTCAGTGTCACTAAGAGATCAAATAAATGTTTAGCTATATAAGGATGATGGTTTCATGCCTTATGCTAAACGGGATATCAATGTAGATGATCGTATGCAGTTTACTCTGAAAGGTTGTGTTGAATCACCATTCGACCCTCTATTCTGAATTGGGTAGTCATTGTGTCTTGCTAGAGACCACTAATGACTTATGGATTAATCAATGAGATTGAGTTGTCCATTACCAATTTAGAATGGGCCTACAGTATCGCACATAAGAAAGTTCGATGATGCAGAATAAGTATTCTTGCCTACAATAAGTATAATTGTTATACTTAAATAAATAATATTTAATTAAATAGTTTAGTTAAATATTATTGAAAAGTTCTGTGGTATTAATTAAGAGTTAATTAATTACCTAGGAACAATTGGGATGGGCTGATAAATCAAATGACTTAATTGCAATTGAGATTCTTGACCCATCAGCCTGATCTATGGGTCATGGGTTGATTCATGGGCTTGGTGTATAACCCAAATCATTAAAGTATTTTTTAATACTGATTTGGAATCAGTAAATATTATTTAATACTAATTTGAAATCAGTAAAGTAATATTTTGTAATAATACTGATTTGGAATCTGATTAAATCAATAAAGTAATAATTGATTATAATACTGATTTGGAAACTTTGACTCTACAAATATCCTAGGGATATTATTTTAGAAAAAGATGTTTAATCAGACAGAAATCAGAACAAGAAAATTATACACAGAATCCCAATAATTATCTGTAGGCAGAAAATGGCTAGCACCGAATCTGTGAAGAGTTTTCATGCTTGAAAGTAGAGAATTCTTCAAGAAAGGATTTTTGGTGGTGACAAACGCGATCGGAAAGAAGGATCTGGACTAACATCAATCTAGAATCCATACAAGGCTACCGATTAGTTTATATGCTTTGAACGTAGGATTAATTAACACTAAAATTGGAATTAGCATGAATCCATTGCGTAAAATTTTGAAAATCATGTATTCGATCCCAACACGAACTCAAAAGCCCACTAGGTTTTTCTTAGAACTCCCTATAAATAGATAAGCTTACACCTTAAGAAGCATATATTGGTGTATGTGCCCTATTGAAGGGCTATATATAGACATTTGTTGTTTGATTGATGATTTATCAGATGAGTTACTTTCATGAATATTATATTCTTGTGCATATTTAATTTCATGAAATCGATCGGCCAAAAGAAACACTCATAGACTTTTAGATTATGAGTGATTCTTTTGAGTAGTACTCGTACGAGGATCCTTAGACCAGAAATCACTGCATAGTCTTAGGTGAATTATAGTGTGCTTTGACATACGCCTAAAAGGGTCGTAACAGGTTGCCAAGTATGGGTATGATTGGGTACACTATGAGTCACGCTAAGATATGTAGGTGAAGTGATGAGACTACAAATCTCTTTTAAGTGAGAGATGATATCTTGGCCACTTGATAGTGAACTGAGAAGTGCATGGCCATGCCCGAGAAATGGTAAGTGTTATCATTTGCTCGAACAGAATCAATGTCACTAAGAGATCAAGTAAACGTTTAGCTATATAAGGATGATGGTTCCATGCCTTATGCTAAACGGGATATCAATGTAGAGGATCGTACGCAGTTTGCTTGGAAAGGTTGTGTTGAATCACCATTCGACCCTCCATTCTGAATTGGGTAGTCATTATGTCTTGCTAGAGACCACTAATGACTTATGGATTAATCAATGAGATTAAGTTATCCATTGCCAATTTAGAATGGGCCTACAGGATCGCACATAAGAAAGTTCGATGATGCAGAATAAGTATTCTTGCCTACAATAAGTATAATTGTTATACTTAAATAAATAAGATTTAATTAAATGGTATAATTAAATATTATTGAAAAGTTCTGTGATATTAATTAAGAGTTAATTAATTACCCGAGAACAATTGGGATGGGCTGATAAATCAATGGACCTAATTGCAATTGAGATTCTTGATCCATCAGCCTGATCCATGGGTCATGGGTTGATTCATGGGTTTGGTGTATAACCCGAATTATTAAGGTATTATTTAATACTGATTTGGAATTAGTAAATATTATTTAATACTGATTAGGAATCAATAAAATAATATTTAGTAATAATACTAATTTGGAATATGATTAAATCAGTTAAGTAATAATTGATTGATTACAATACTGATTTTAGAAATTTAAACTTTACAAATATCCTAGGGATATTATTGTAGTAAGATGATGATTTCAATCAGAAAAGACAGAAAAAAATACACAAAATCCCAATTCTCTCTGTATGCAGAAAACGGCTAGCACCGAATCTGCAAAGGCTTTCGTGCATGAAAGTAGAGAGTCCTTCAAGGAAGGATTTTGGTGGTGACAAACGTAACTGGAGCAGAAGTTTTGGACCAACATCAAACAAGGATCCATACGCGGTAACCGATTACCCAACAAGGGTAAGCTTTAGAAGCTTTGAACATAGTTTTAATTAACACTAAAACAATCAATTAGGCTTTTCTGCTGTGAGTTTTTGAAAACTAGGCCTAATCGATCCCAACAGTGGTATCAAAGCCAGGTTCGATTTTAGTGTTAAAACTATAATTAATTAATTAAAACAATTGGTTTGTTTTTGGAAAAATCATTTCTTTATTGTTGAATGGCCGGTTTGGAAATTGGTTTTTGGTAAAGTTTCTGACGGAAGTTTTTTTTCTTCTCAGTTTTGAAAAAAAAATTCATTGAGTCCGCCGGAAAAACTAGTTTTGAAAATGAGCTATCGGGGTATTGAATTTTTGCTGGGCAAAACTGAATTCACCAATCTGGTTTTGGGTTTTGTATTAAAACCACTGGGAAGAACGATTTCATGAATTTGGGATTTTGGTTTCAAAATATTTTGAAGGCCGCTGGGTTATTCTGCTAGAAAACATACTTGGAGTTTGCTGGTTTTGAAAATCTGGCTGCTGTTTTAAACTGTTATGACGGGAAACTGGGCTTCCTTTTGGGTTGTTATAATTGTTCACCGAAAAATTGGATTTTGGGGTTTCTGGGTTAAAATTGTTCGTCGGTAAACTGGATTTCTTCACTTTTATTGTTGGAATCTTGGTTTTGAAATCTGGGATTTTGATTGGAACGATTTGGTTTTGGTTGTTGTGTTCTAGGTTTTCATTTTTGTTTTCTGTTTGCCGGGAATCCAATTTGGCTGGAGGGTCTTGGTTGTTCGCTTCTCGCTGGGAAAATCGGTACACCGGAATTATTCTAGGTCACTCGTTTTTCTATCATGGAGGCCACCGGACTCATTCTTTTAACGGCCAAAAATGGAGAGTGCAGCTTCGAGTTTTGCCACTGCTTCTTCGTTGAGATTTGAATCCAACCGACGTTAACGTCAGGAATTATAGCTATGGCTTTGACGCTTTTTTGAATGACGATCCTTGTCGTTTAGAGAAGCCGCGGTCGTGAAAGTGTTGCGTTCGGAAGGCAAAACGATGACCACCGCTGGAAGAGACGACCAGCGTGGGACGCCGGGGAGTCGAGGATGCCGGATGAAAAATTCGAGAAAGGGCTGATGGCGGCTGGGGCAAGAAGCCCTAAAGGGTAAAACTACCAAAATGCCCCCGCCGCACTCCCTTAACTACAAACCCTAATTTTAAAATAGTTTTAAAATTACCATCTTGCCACTCTGTCCCTAAAACCCTAAAATGGCCAGCAGCTTTTAAAATTGTTTTAGTTGCAAAATAGTCCCAGTAGTTTTGTTCCTAAAACCCTAAGCCTAGAACTTTGGTTAATTATCAAATTGCCTCTAAATTTTCAGGAAAAAGGTTTTTATGAAATTTTAATTTAATTTGATAAGTTTTAGTTTTAATTTATGATAAAATTAAATATCTTATCAAGAAAGAAGATATGATTAGATTTAAATTTGAAATCTTATCCTATAGATTTAAAAGGCAAAGTGAACAAGAGAAAGTTCAAAGGCAAGGCAAAATTATTGGTAACAAGGAGGCAAGCAGTAAGATTGGTGTTAAGGCCAAGCCAGATTCTAAGACAAAACCTGAAAATGACACTACATTTTTCAATTACAATGAATGTCATTGGACGAGAAAATGTAAAGTGTGTCAAGAAAAATTCATCATACCTATGGCACTGTCATTAGCGAGAAACGTGTTCAAAGACTTCATAAGATGGAGTCATTGGGTCATTTGATTATGAATCTCATGACAGATGTGAAATGTGTTTGCAGGGAAAAATGACAAAGAGTTCATTTTATGAAATGAGAAAGGACTAGTGAGCTATTGGCTCTAATACATACGGATGTATGTGGACCAATGAGCACACAAGTCAGAGGTGGATTTGAATACTTCGTGACTTTTACTGATGACTATAGTAGATATGGTTATATCTACTTAATGAGGTATAAAATTAAAACCTTTGAAAAGTTCAAAGAGTTCAAGAATGAAGTAGAAAATCAGTTGGATAGAAGGATTAAGGCTATTCACTCCGATCGGGGAGGTGAATACCTAAGTGATGAGTTCGATTGCTATCTAAAACAATGTGGAATTGTTTCACAACTAACTCCACCGGGAACACCTCAATGGAATGGTGTATCTGAAAGGAGGAATCGGACCCTATTAGATATGGTTCGATCAATGATGGGCCAAACGACTCTCCCTATGTCCTTTTGGGGTTATGCTCTCCTTTATGCTGCCTACTTACTCAAACGTATTCCATCTAAGGCAGTAGATAAGACTCCATATGAGATATGGATGGGCCAAAAGCCCTATATATCCTATCTACGAGTTTAGGGTTGTCAAGCTCATGTAAAACATTTACAAAGTAATAAGCTTGAGCCTAAAACTGACAAATACCTATTTGTGGGGTATCCTAAGGAAACCAAAAGATATCGATTCTACCTCCCAACTGAGAACAAAGTGTTTGTTACTCGAGGAGCTACTTTCTTAGAGAAAGATTTTCTGTACAAGAAAGACAGTGGGAGTAGAATAGAACTCAAAGAGGTTCGAGACCCACAAGAGAGTGTAGAACCATCTATAGAAACTCAGATGGAAGTTGGTGTGGAAACTCATGAGATGAGCAACCTGAGCCAACAACACAAGAACCCAAAAGGTCTAGTAGATCTCATCAATAACCCAAAAGATATGGTTTTCTCGTGACTGACGATCAAGATTTGATCTTGGTGGACTCTAATGAGCTCGCGAACTACAAACAGGTTTTAGAAAGTTCGGATTCAGATAAATGGCTACAAGCCATGGAATCTGAAATGCAATCCATGAGGGACAATAAAGTTTGGACTTTGATTGACCCTCTTGTTCAGGCAATGGTTGTCGATTGCAAGTGGATTTTCAAGTTAAAACTTGACGGGATCTTCAAAGGCATGACTAGTGGCTAAAGGTTATAGACAGACTCATGGTATTGACTATGATGAAACCTTCTCCCCTGTCGTGATGCTCAAGTCCATTAGGACTATGCTCGCCATAGCTGCATATTATGACTATGAGATATGGCAGATGGATGTTAAGACGGTTTTCCTGAATGGAAACCTACTCAAGGATGTTTACTTGAAATAATCTGAGGGATACATTGATCAGCAGCATCCTACTCGAGTATGCAAGCTTCAGAGGTCCATCTATGGACTAAAGCAGGCATCTCGAAGTTGGAATCTTCATTTTGATGAGGCAGTAATGGTTACGATTTCATAAAGAACGAAGATGAGCCTTGTGTTTACAAGAAGGTTTGTGGGAGCAAGAATGTTTTTCTTGTCCTATATATGGACGACATCCTACTCATAGGAAATAACATCCCCATGGTGTTCGATATCAAACAATAGTTGGGGAGTGTATTTTCAATGAAAGACTTAAGAGAAGTCGAGACGATACTAGGTATCAAGATCTATAGAGATAGGTCCAAGAGGCTTCTAGGACTAAGTCTAGAAGGGTACATAGATAAGATATTGAAGAGGTTCAATATGTCTAACTCTAAGAATGGTATGGTACCATTCAGACATGGCCTCCTCTTGAAGAAGAACCAATGTCCTTCAACTAAAGAGGAGAGGGAAACAATGAGTAGAGTTCCATATGTTTCGGCAATAGGATCTATCATGTATGCCATGTTTTGTACCCATCCGGATGTCGCACATACACTAAGTATGACTAGAAGATACCAACAAGATCCAGGATTGGCTCATTAGACTGCTGTCAAGACAATCCTTTAGTACTTACGAAGTACAAAAGGATTGATGCTAGTGTATGGAGGACAATAACAAATCGTTATACAAGGCTACACCGATGTTGCTTTTCAGACAGATTAAGATGACATTAAATCACAATCAGGCTATGTGTTTAACCTGAATAGTGGTGCAGTGAGTTAGAAAAGCTCAAAGCAGGATAGAATGGCCGAATCTACAACAGAATCTGAGTACTTTGCTGCATGAGATATTGCAATGGGAGTGTCTGGTTGAGGGAAGTTTGTGTCTAACATTGGAGTGATATCGGCTATCTAGGTTCCGATAGACCTCTTCTGTGACAATAGCGGGGACATCGCACAAGCTAAAGTGCCCCGGTCACACCAAAAGACCAAACACATACTTAGAAGATTTCACCTCATTCAAGAGAATGTCGATCGAGGAGATGTGAAAGTGTGCAAAATAGGGTTAGACGACAATGTAGTAGATCCTCTCACAAAAGCTCTACCACAGTCAATGTTTGAGAGACATATAATAGATCTTGGTCTTAAAATGTTTAGGACATAGCCCCTCAACGGGCAAGTGGGAGATTGTTGGTGTATATGCCCTTTTGAAGGGCTATATATAGACATTTGTCATTTGATTGATGATTTATCAGATGAGTTAATTTTATGAATATTATATTCTTGTGCATATTTAATTTCATGAAATCGATCCGCCCAAAGAAACACTCCATGGACTTTTAGATCATGAGTGATTCTTCTGAGTAGTACTCGTACGAGGATCCTTAGACCAGAAATCACTACATAGTCTTAGTTGAATTGTAGTGTGCTTTGACATACGCCTAACGGGGCCATAACAGGTTGCCAAGTACGGGTATGATTGGGTACACTATGAGTCACGCTAAGATGTGTAGGTGAGGTGATGGGACTACAAATCTCTCTTAAGTGAGAGATGATATCTTGGCCACTTAATAGTGAACTGAGAAGTGCATAGCCATGCCCGAGAAATGGTAAGTGTTATCATTTGCTCAAATAGAATCAATGTCACTAAGAGATCAAGTAAACGTTTAGCTATATAAGGATGATGGTTCCATGCCTTATGCTAAACGGGATATCAATTTAGAAGATCGTAAGCAGATTGCTCTGAAAGGTTGTGTTGAATCACCATTCTGAATTGGGTAGTCATTATGTCTTGCTAGAGACCACTAATGACTTATGGATTAATCAATGAGATTGAGTTATCCATTGCCAATTTAGAATGGGCCTACAGGATTTCACATAAGAAAGTTCGATGATGCAGAATAAGTATTCTTGCCTACGATAAGTATAATTGTTATACTTAAATAAATAAGATTTAATTAAATAGTTTAACTAAATATTAAAGTTCTGTGGTATTAATTAAGAGTTAATTAATTACCTGGGAACAATTGAGATGGGCTGATAAATCAAGGGACCTAATTGCAATTGAGGTTTTTAATCCATTAGCCTGATCCATGCGTCATGGGTTGATCCATGGGCTTGGTGTATAACCCAAATCATTAAGGTATTATTTAATACTGGTTTGGAATCAGTAAAATAATATTTGGTAATAATACTGATTTGAAATATGATTAAATTAGTTAAGTAATAATTGATTGATTACAATACTGATTTTGAAAATTTCAACTTTACAAATATCCTAGGGATATTATTGTAGTAGGATCATGATTTCAATCAGGAAAAACAGAAAAAAAATATACACAAAATCCCATTTCTCTCTGTAGGCAGAAAATGGCTAGCACCGAATCTGCAAAGGCTTTCGTGCTTGAAAGTAGAGAGTCCTTCAAGGAAGGATTTTGGTGGTGACAAACGTAACCGGAGCAGAAGGTTTGGACCAATATGAAACAAGAATCCAGATGCGGCAACTGATTACGCTACGAGGGTAAGCTTTAGAAGCTTTGAACATAGTTTTAATTAACACTAAAACAATCAATTAGGCTTTTCCGCTGCGAGTTTTTGAAAACTAGGCCTAGTCGATCCCAACAGCATAAGAAAACCTTAAAGGATAAGTTATCTTGCATCTAGAGTGAGAAAGGCCTAAAAAGGGACTTGAAGAAATAGTTAAATCGAGACCCATTTGAAGTCGGTCTAGATCTCTCTCCCTCTCTCGAAGACTTGAAGGCCCGGATTTAGATATAGGAGCGGGTTTCATTTTTCTGGGGAAAGCTCTTACCTTTCTGGAGGTTTTTGGCTTTGATCGGCGGTGGGTTTGGGCTGAATCCTGCTCCAGATTTTGGATCCAATTCCGGGCAGATCTTTGAGTTTCCGGGCGGTTTTCTTGAGTACTCTTCACGGGTTTTGCGAGATCTATCCGGTAGAAAATCGCCCACATGATTTCCGGATTATCTTGGAGGCATTCGAGAGATTTCTTGTGAAAGAAGCTTCAAAGATTGGATTTTTTCTTTCTCAAGTTATTTTTTCAAGACACTCACATCAAAGGTTTAATCTTTTTCCTTTTCACTTTAATTCAAAGATTCTTTTTATTATGGGTTTTGTAAATCGAACAAGTATAGGCTAGATCGGGTTCAAAGGAGCGTGTACTAGTGTTTGGGCTATTTCAAAAGTGTTCGATTATGGAATGCGTATCACGACAGTGAGATTTTTGATTGGGCTTGAACTAACTAGTTCCTTCATAATAAAAGTCCTTTTGATCGATGTGTTACACTCGCAATAGGCGGGTAGCGAGGTGATCTTGAGTCAAGCTTATGGTTGAAGATCTTTCATGCAATTGACTTGAGTGTTATTGAGTACTTCTAAGCCTATACACTATGATCGTTATTGAATGAATCTTTGGTAGTGTGAGGTGATGAAGTCAATTGGTGTTGATTGAGAATCCATATCATGTTCGTCTTACTTGATCATCGACGTTATATCACATCATGAGTGCAAAGTGAGTGCATGCTTTCCATGTTTAGCTAGAAAGGGGAAGAAAAAATATCTTAGAGCTAATTATTTTATTTTGGACTCACTTTCTATTGGTTTTCTTGTTTAGTTTGCTTGAGGACAAGCAAAGTCTTAAGTGTGGGGGTGCGACATGGCTCCAAAATATACCTTTTTATGACCAAAAATCATGCACATTTAGCTTACTTTTAATTGATTTTCAATGATTATGACACTTTATATGAGCTTTCAATGCATTTATAGTTGGATTTGCATGATCTTGTAGTAAAAAGGCATGTTGGAGATTTTGGAAGAAACTTGAAAACTTTTGAAGTTATTTGAAGAGTTTTACGGAGTGAAAACGAACACAAAAGGAGCAGGAAAGGAAAAAAATAAAAAAAATAGTGTTGCTGTAAAAATAGCCACAACCAGGCGATCACCTGGCAACCTGGTGGCGTCCAACAGGTGCCTGAGCCTGTTGGACGCCCGTAACTTTGCTACAGTAGCGGGAAATTTTTCCTTTTGTTCCTAAACTACCCCCAAACCTTTCTAAACTCTTACCATATTGCCTCAATGGTTTGTAACCCTAAAAACATGTATAAATAGGCCTCCAAGGGTAGATTTAACATAACTCCACATAACTTAGTCACTACTTTTCTTAGTTTTATAATTATCTCTCTAAAATACATTCTTTAGCTTAGGTATTTGCAAATTGGAGGAGAATTGAGCTCTAACTCAAGTGTTTGGTGAAGAAGCTCCTTCAATATCACACCATGTTCACTTCATTTAGGTTTGATTTGCTATTTTCTCTTCCCTTAATTATGTTTCATTAATTTTCTCTTGGGTTTGTGTTGTTATTTTCTCTTCCCTTAATTATGTTTCATTAGTTTTCTCTTGGGTTTGTCATTGTGAATCTAATGGGTGATTGATATTGTGTTTATTTGTGTTATTGAATAGTTATATAGTGCATGGGCATTGATTGTATTGTTGATTTGAGGTGAATTAAGTTGGCAATTGCTTTAATTACTTTGTGATTAAATCTAATTTGGCTTATTCTCGTAAATTGATCCTAAATTGGGTTAACTCATTTGTCTAACATGATTGGTCTAAGGACCTTGAGGTGACATAGAGACTCTTAGATCACATTTATAACACTTGTTAGAATATAATTAATGGGTTGGTTGAATCTTGCAAAATTAGTATATTAGAGAATTGATTCTTGAAAGGTTGATTGCTTAATTGGTAAGTTTAGGTATGAGCAATTCCCCAATTTACTCTCATGATCTAGATAATCACTTTAATTGCACCAATAATATCAAGATACCATAAGAGGATCAATAAACAAACCCAAGTCTTAGTTATTAAGTTTTCACTTTATTTCCATAGTTTGAATAGTTGCTTAGTGGAGAAGTTACACACATTTCTACACTTTTCTCTTCACACTTGAAATTACTATTTTACCCTTTGTTTTGTTAGATTCTTAGGAATAAAAACTACTAAAATCGTGGTAAATAACTATTTGAACCCAACAATACTTCAATCAAGACACCAATCTCATTGGAACGAAACGTTAAGTACTATAGTTTTAGTATTTTTGTTTTCTTTATTTACAAATTTATTTTGAAGTGTTCGCCTAAAACTTATACAACGACAAGAGCACGTCAATAACTTACAACAAAACGGATATAACCTGAGAGCATAGAATATATTCATATCAGACAATATAAGGATTCATATCAGCAGACAAAATATATCATATCAGACAATATAATGATTCATATCATACAACATAATGGATATAACAAAAAACAGGGAATGCATTCATATCAAGGGACATAATATATCATATCAATTAATATAAGAATTCATATCAGGATACTTAATATATAATTTCAGAAAATAAAAAGTTTCATAACATACAACAGAACATATATAATCAGAGAGTATAGAATGTATTCATATCAGACAATATAAAGATTCATATGGTATGAAACCCTACTGTGCATGATATGAAAACATGTTCTATATGTTATGAATTTATGTTTTGTGTGATATGGACCTTTTGTTTGTTTTCATATAATAATCTTTTTTGTTGTAGTGATATGAAAGTATGAATGCACTATGTTGTATTTGATATGAAAGTCTGTCACGCATAATATGAAATCGTATTTTATATGATATGAACATGAATTAATTTTCATTAGAACGTGAATTTTAAAAACAAAAAATTAAACTATTTTCTATTAAAAATATATAAAAATGAACAAAAAGTTATATATGATGTAGTATTTTTTTTAATGTGAATTAGAAAATATTGATTAAAAAAATAAAGAAAGAAAGTGGCTAGTTGAAAAAAAAAAAAAAAAAAGAAGAAAATAGAAAAAAATTTAAAGCAAAAAAAAAAAAAAAATGAGTGGTTGGGAAGAAAAGAAAAAAAAATTTAAAGGAGGGAAAAAAAATATTTTAGTGAGGCGCCTTAGTCCCATGTAGACACCAAAATTAGTGTCCCCATGGACCACAGTATACCAATTGGACTAGTTATGATTCCTAATTCTCTTACACCTAAATAAAATCCTATATGTAATTTTTAAAAATTTGTGTTGTGCTTTTTTTAATTAAATAAAATATACGAATTATCTTATCTTATCACAATTTTTTTATTTCTTTTAAAAATTTAAATATCATTTTAAATATAATTTAAAAAATATTTAACATTTTTAAACTATAAATATGATTCAATAACATCTGTTCATTTTATATTTATAATGAAATTAAAAATTATTATTTGCTTTCATATTTTCTTTATTAAAAGTGAAATAATATGAATTGATTGTAAAAACATACAAACTGAATTATTTTTGTGGGATTAAAGATATTTTCAACCAAACCTATTATTATCTAATAGATGAAGTATTTTAGATAAAATAGATTATCACAAATTTAAAATTATTTCTAAAAATTATAAAAAACCAAAAAAAAATTCAAAAATTCAAATATATAAAATTGAGTGAATTAAAAATTTGGTCATCATATTTTGGTGAAATTCAGATTTTGGTCACTAACTTTTAAAAACTCAAAAAATATCACTAATTTTGTTGTTTTAATTTCACTTTTGGTCATTCGGTCAAAATGAACCGTTAAGTGCATTAATGGTTTTAAATTTTAACGGTAAATTTGTGCAATCATCAATAATTATATAATGAATTACAAATTTATTCATCATACTTTGGTGAAATTCAGGTTGGTCACTAACTTTTAGAAAAGTAAATAAGTCACTAACTTTATCATTTTTATTATATTTTTAGTCTCTCCGTCAAATTGCACCGTTAATGCATTAAGAAAAAAATTTGTATGAGGTCATTTTTGTCATTTTCTTTTGCAACTCTCTCGTACTTATCTGGCAATTTTTTAACCTCCTTTTCCCTTTTTTTCTTTCCTTTTCACTACACCACTTCAACCTCTTTTTCCCTTCTTTTTTTTTTTTTCCTTTCTTTCCACTTCGAAATTTAGATTGTTGTCTCCACCGTCTCCTCCATCTCCGTCTCCTTTTATGTTTTTATCTATATTTTTGCATTGAAAAGAGAAAAAAAGAGGGGGAAAGAAGGTTGAAGTGTTGTTTTTGTATGTTTTATCTAAATTTTGCAGTGGAAATTTATATATAAAAAAAAGAAAAAGAGGTTGAAGTGCTACAATGGAAAAGAAAAAAAAAATGGGGAAAGAGAAAATGAGGTTGAAGAGCCGCAGTGGAAAGAAAAATTTAAAAAAATGAAAAAAGAAATTGAAAAATTGATAGATAAGTAGGAGAAATTTGCAAAAGAAAATGATAAAAATGACATCATACAAATTTGTCTGTTAGTGTATTAACGGTGTAATTTGACGGAGTGACAAAAAATGACAAAGTTAGTGATTTTTTTGCTTTCTTAAAAGTTGGTGACCAAAACCTGAATTTCATCAAAGTATAATGACCAAATTTGTAATTCACTCTTCAATTATTGATGATTAGACAAATTTAACCTTAAAAGTTAATACCGTTAATGCACTTAACGATTCATTTTGATAGAATGACCAAACGTGAAATTAAAATGACAAATTAAGTAATATTTTTTGAGTTTTTAAAAGTTAGTCACCAAAACATAAACTTCACTAAAGTATGATGACCAAATTTATAATTCCCTTTATAAAATATACAGATATTCATAGGATATAAGATTATAACATATTAGGCAAATTATATTATAGTCATAGAGGACACCTTACCAGGTGTCCCTAATAAAATTTTATATAACAATTAAAATCACTTCTCAATGTGACCCTGAATGACCCACTATTCCACATATGACCAATGTACTCCCCCTATTTATACACAGGACATCCTGTGTGTATCTCACTAGTGGTAAAATACATTTTATAGATGTCATACACGTTTAGTCCATACAAAAAATACTTAGAGTAAGATATGTACAGTGAATTGACATAAGTACAGAATTAGTTGAAAAACAAAATTATTTCTTTGATGGAGTTTAGTTTAGTTTTTTTTTTTTTGGCATTTTTTTCTTATTCCATGAGATTTTTTCCCATCCGTTTTTATTCTTAAATAATTTAATATTTTTTAATGTGTTGAATTTTAAAAAAATTATCAAAATTTTTTAAAATTATTATTTTATTTATTTTATAATTAAATAATTTTTAAAATTATTTAATTGACGTAAAATGTGAAATTATATAAAAAATTATATACAAGATTTCATATCATGCAAAAATTGAATTCATATCAAATAAAACAAGATTTCATATCATGTAAAGGTTGAATTCATATCAAGCAAACAAGATTTCATATCAAGCAAAAATATGATTAATTTTATATATATATAAGAACATATTTGTTGTATTAATATGAAACCCTACAATGCATGATATTAAATCATGTTCTATATGATATGAAACTATATTTTTGTATGATATGAACCATTTGTTTGTTTTCATATAGGAACATCTATGTTGTATTGATGTGAAAGTCTACTATGCATGATATGAAACCATGTTCTTATCTGAAATTATGGTTTGTATGACATGAACCCTTTATTTCTTTTCATATAAGAATCTCTTTTGTTGTAGTGATAAATTATACATGATATGAAATGATATTCTGTTTGATGTGAAACTAATGATTTTTTTTTTTTTTTTTTTTTTTTGCTTTCATATAGGAACATCTAAGTTGTATTTGATATGAAATCCTACTATGCATAATATGAAACCATAGTTTATATGATATAAAATTATATTTTATATGATATGAAACCTTTATTTGTTTTCACGTAAGAATTTTTTTGTTGTAGTGATATGAAATTCTATTATACATGATATGAAATGATTTTCTGTCTGATATAAAATTATGTTACGTGAGATATGAATTTTTTTGTTTGCTTTCATATAGGAACATTTATGTTGTATTAGATATGAAACTATGTTCTATCTGATATGAAAGTATATTATGTATGATATAAATCCTTTGTTTGTTTCATATAAGAATATATTTGTTATAGTGACATGAAATTATGTTATACATGATATGAAATGATGTTCAACTTGATATGAAACTATATTCTTTATTATATGATTTTTTTTTTATACTTTCATATAAGAATCTCTATGTTGTATTTGATATGAAAATCTGCTACGCATGATATGAAATCATGTTTTATATGATATGAACATAATTTCATGTTCTGTATAACATAAAGTTTAAAAATAAAAAAACTAAACTATTTTATGTTAATATATATAATTAAGAATGAAAAAATAAAAATTATATATAATGTAGAATATTTTTTAAAAAAATGTCAAACAAAAAAATATTGATTGTAAAAAAGAAAGTTGGGTGCATTTTTTAAGAGAAAGAGGAAAAAGAAAAAAAAAAAAAAAAAACTGCACATAAGAAAAGAAAAAATAAATAAAAACACGAGTCACTCAGTAAGCCAAAAAAAATTAGAAAAAAAAGAACGCGCACCCCCATAGACCAACATATAAATTGTATATTATCTGAATAAATCTAGAGGTTTCAAGAAAATATTAAATTCGATCTCGTACTTCTGTTTTGACCATCAAAATATTGTGTTGAAATTTCATGACCGTTTTGAGCCAATAACGATCCATGATGACATGGATTTGAGAAGGCTTGCAATTTGCGGAGAAAAACGAAGCCGTTGTATATTAATACTTTAAATTTGATACACAAAACTCGCATTCAGAGGAATTTTTTCAAAAAACAATAATGAAATTTCGTGATATACTATTTTAATGGTCAGACCAAAAGTATGTGATCAAATTGAAACCTTGAGGTTAGTTTTGATTGGGGAAAAATATAATTTTAGTTCATTACGTTTCATCATTTTATTTTTTTATCCATCATATTTGTACCTTTTTCAAAATATCTATTACTTTTGAAATTTTAAACATTTTTTATTTATAAAAATTTTTGACTTGCTATAGCAAGTTTTTGTATAATCAAAACAAGTTAAATGTCACAAATATATGAATTGGGAGTATTTTTTAATTATGCGAAATATTTGTGACTAAATTTACAAATTAAGGAAAGAAGTAAAAAATAAATTCCAGGGCGACGCTAATTTGATTTTACATTATTTCTAAAAAAGTTTAAAATATTTTTAATATTTATAAAATACCCTCATATATTTTTTATAATTTATAAATATAGTCCCCTTTTACTTTTGACTAGATTTGACTATATAAAAACTTACTATAACAGGTCAAAATTTTTTTTATGGAACAAAAGTATTTAAAATTTCAAACGTAATGAGTATTTTTTGAGAGATTCAAACATGATAAACCAAAAGAGGTAAATAATTAAACGTAAGTCCTAAATTGGAATTTTTTCGTTTTGATAGGATCAAAGTGAAAGATTATCTGCCTGGGCCCGGTCAAAAACTCACTTTCGTGCTACGCATTCTAGAATCAGAATCTTTAACCAGACCTATACTCTAGCACAATCGCTATTTCAATCCTTGCTTGAAATAACATTGCGAAGGATCTTGGTATGTACTTATTCGATTTATCACGCAACAAAATAAATTCTAATAAAAGCAGAAACATACAAAGTACCTTTTGAAGCGTGTTAACTCAGGTGATCGCTTGTATGACTCAAGACTATGATCGCACGTTGTGTGGGAAACGGACTAGCGAGCAATTGATCAGCAAGCAACACAACTGGGTTGCCGAAAAAACTTCAGCCCCCAACCGCCACACGCCGCCTAGGCCTGAGAGAGGAGCTTTACGCGCCGCCAATTTTGGACAGAAATCAGCTGTCCAAAAAGCTTCAAAAATCCGATCTTTAGAGGGAAATTATTTCTCTCTCTAGGATTTTCTCTCTTTAAGTTCTCTTGTCTTGAAAACTTATGAATTGTGTGTTATGTAATTGCTAATCCCTTGTCTATATATAGAGTTACAAGAGAGACCCCAAGTTGGTTTAGGATTGGTCTTCCTAATGGGTTTAAGTAATTAATTAGTTTCCAAATCCAATTAGGTAACTAATATAATAGGATAAACCAAATCCAATTAGATTTCCTAATCTTTAGAATTCCTTATTCTAAATTGAAACTTAAGATTTAATTCATTAATTAAATAATTTCACTTTGTTAATTACTTAATTAACCCTTAGGAATAATTAATTAAATAATTAATTCTACTTATTCAATTAACCCATTACAAAATTAATCGTACCACTAACGGATTAATTTTGGCACAACCATCCTACACCAGAATTGTGTCCGGAACAAATAAATTAATTTATTCTTAATCTCCCCACATCAAAGATATAGTGCTCGTTAATATAATAATTTACTGATAAATTAATTAATTAACCTCTTTAATTCTGATACTAGTACCACTCGACCTTTTTACTATACCGGACATAAGTCCATCGGTCGGGTTTAGTGAAATAAACATAACGAGCTCATCTCAGGAGCACCATCACCCCAGACGTACCAATACATGGTTTCCTTTCGACAAACAGCAGCACACCAAGTAACTACACACGCGCACCCAACCCACTGAGACTATTGGCCACAATTGACCTCACCCATTGGCAGATCAATGTACACTATGTCTAATCCTCATGCCCACTCAAATCTAGGGATTAAGAGATAGAATACTATGAACGATTTGTCTATTAAATCAGTACAAGACAAATCATTCTAAATGGTCAAGTTCAATACGCCACAGGCATGTCTATATGATTCAATTAGTTTAGACAAACCAATCATCCAAATCATATAATAACCTAAATTGACAGCGTGTCCAAAGCTGTCTCGATTACGAACCTCATTTATATATTATGTCTTTTAACCAATGATGAGATCTACTGTGTCACATTAGACACCTCATCATCTAACTACATAATATAAATGGACAAATATATGCAAAACAAATTAACCAAAACATTAAATCGATATATTAACTGGGAAAATGTACAATACAAGCATAGCTTATGTATTCAATCCTAACAATCTCCCACTAATACTTAAGTTGTGCTTTAAGTATACAACTACATTCAACTCTATACACTCTACTATATATCTAGAAAAACTATCATGGCTCTCATAAGTTTATGATCCCCATGCCCTCCACGTGAGCCTCAAAAACTTTTGAAGTCAATGTCTTCGTGAACGGATCTGCAAGGTCATCCTCTGATGCTATCTTAGCACGACCACATCTTCCCTTTTAACGGTGTCTCGTATTAGGTGGTACTTGCGCTGTATATGTTTACTCGCCTTGTGGGCTCGTGGTTCCTTCGAGTCTACTACTGCACCATTGCTATCAAAATACACTATGATAGACTTCTGCAAACCAGGAATCACATCTAAGTCCACTAGGAAGTTCTTGAGCCATACTGCTTCTTTCGCTGCCTCTGATATGGCAACGTATTCAGCCTCTATGGTAGAATTCGGACGCATTTCTGCTTGACACTCCGCCAAACTATAGCTCCACCTCCCAGAGTAAACACATACCCTGAGGTAGACTTACTCTTGTCCCTGTCACCTTAGAAATCTTAATCTGTGTAACCTCGGGGTACCAGCTCAGGCGCCTGATAGACTAACACTTGGTCTCTCATTCTGCGCAAATACTTGAGAATGCATTTTAATGCTTCCCAATGAGCTTTCCCGAGGTTACTATGGTATCTGCTTACAATGCTAACAGCATAACAGATATCAGGCCTCATACACAACATGGCATACATGAGACTTCCTACTGCCGAAGCATAAGGAACTGTCTTCATGGCATCTATCTCCTCAACAGTCTTGGAAGACTGTTTTTTAGATAGATACACTCTGTGTCTGAAAGGTAGAAAGCCTTTCTTGGGGTTCTGCATGTTAAAACGGGCCAGAATCGTATCTATGCACGAAGCTTGGGAGAGCGTTAACGAACGTTTCCTACGATCTCGAATTATCTTGATCCCAAGGATATGTCTGGCTTCCCCTAAGTCCTTCATATCAAATTGTTTGGACATCCATGCCTTTACATCTGATAACACTTTCTTGTTGTTCCCAATCAATAGAATATCATCTATGTAAAGCACAAGAAACACCACCATGTTTCCATCACGTCTGCGATATACACATTGCTCATTTGGACACTGAGTAAATCCGTAGGACTGGATTACCTCATGAAACCAGATGTTCTAAGATCTGGATGCCTACTTAAGTCCGTGAATGGACCTCTTAAGCTTGTAAACCTTATGCTCTTGGCCTTTCTCAAGGAATCCCTCTGATTGCTGTATGAAGATGGTTTCCTCAAGACTTCCGCTAAGGAAAGCTATCTTGACATCCATCTATCATATCTCATAATCTAAATGAGCAGCTATGGCCAAGAGAATCCGGATTGACTTAAGCATGGCTACCAGGGAGAAGGTTTCCTCATAATTGATTCATTCTTTTTGAGTATACCCCTTCGCCACAAGCCTAGCTTTAAAGGTTTCCACATTTCCGTCAGGTCCTCTCTTGTGTTTATAGACCCACTTACATCCAATGGGTTTGAAACCATCACGTAGGTCCACAAGCTCATAGACTTGATTGTGGTCCATTGACCCCATCTTGAATATTATTGCCTTTCGCCAAGATTCTGCATCTTTATCTCGGAGAGCCTCATAGTAGTTTACTGGGTCAGGCTCAGGAGCACTTAGGACTAGGTCTGAGGCCTCTCCTACGCCAATGAACCTGTCGGGTTGTCTCACAACCCTCCCTCTACAACAAGGCATCACCTGTGTAGGCGCATAATCTATGATATCTTGTGCAGTGTGTGGTGTATCTACTTGTGCTGGAATATCAGGATTATCAGTTTGTCTCCTAAGCTCTTCTAGCACTATCTTGTTCTTGGGCTTGTGATCTAGGATGTAGTCTTCCTCTAAAAATCTGGCATTGGTACTAACCACCACCTTCTGATCTTTACGACTATAAAACAGACCACCCTTCGTTCCCCTAGGATATCCTACAAATAGCACTACTTCAGTTCTTGCATCTAATTTAGTCGTATCGGCCTTAAGCACATATGTTGGGCAACCCCAAATTCTGATATGTCTTAGACTGGGCTTACGCCCGTTCCACAACTCGATTGGGGTTGAAGGCACGGTTTTAGATGGTACAAGATTAAGGATGTACATTGTTGTTTCTAAGGCATATTCCTAGAACGAACTCGGCAAATCACTAAAGCTCATCATTGACCTAACTATTTCCATAAGAGTTCGATTCCTTCTTTCTGCTATGGTGTTCCAGGTGCAGACAACTGAGACTGAATTCCGACCTCACTGAGGTATTCTTGAAATTTGTGGGACAAGTACTCCCAACCATGATCTGATCGCAGTGTCTTGATACTCTTACCATGATGCTTCTCCATATCTGCCCGATACTCTTTGAATTTACTAAAGCATTCGAACTTGTGGCGCATTAGGTAAATGTACCCGTACCATGAGTAATCATCTGCGAATGTCATGATACTCAAACCCACCTCGTGCTTGGACCCACATTGGTCCACACAAGTCAGAATGAATCAACTCTAATACTTCTTTGGCTCTATAACCTTTTACCTTAAAAGGTCTCTTGATCATTTTACCCAAAATTTGCATGTTGAATAACTGTCAATCTGTAATGAACCTAAAGGTCCATCATTGACCAACCTCTGAATCCTACTAAGGTTTATGTGACCTAGCCTGAGATGCCAAATATATGTTTGATTCATTTTAGAAGGTTCTTTCCTCTTATTAAAGTTAGATAATGTACTATTTGTTTCTATATTTTGCACAACAGGGGAGTTAGATTTAACCACAAACAAATTATCTACTAATGAACTAGAACAAAGAAGTTTGCCATCTTTTCTAATAACAACTGTATTATCAAAAAAAATAAAATTGAAACCATTCTTTAAGAGTTTAGAAACCAAAATAAGGTTCTTTCTAAAACTCGATACATAAAGACAATTTGGTAAATCTAGTCTATGATTTTTGAAAAATAAACTAACTACTCCCACTGCTTCTACTGACACTCTTGTAGTGTCGCCCAAATAGATGTCCAGCTCGCCTTCTCTAAACTTCCGTGTTACTTGGAACCCCTGCAAAGAATTACAAATATGGTCAGTGGCGCCTGAATCCACACACCAAGTATCTGTGGGAATCACCGCTAAACACGTCTCAGTAATTAAGGCAGAAACTATCGTACCTCTAAGCTTTGGACAATCCGATTTCCAGTGTCCCGTTTTCCCGCACTTGAAGCACTTGCCTTTGGGCTTGCTCTTCTTTGCGATTTCAGGCTTAGCAGCAAGTTTCTTTGAATTCTTTTTCTTCTTTTTGTTCTTGCCTTTAGGCGCAGAAGAAGAACTTAAAGCCTTTACCGTGACCAAAGCTTGCTTCTTCTCATGGAAGATGCCTTCGGCAGACACCAAATCTGTTAAGAGCTCGGGTGGAGTATAAACTCTTTGGTTCATATTATAGTTAACCTAAAACTGCTCAACACTAGAGGGTAAGCTCTGGAGGATGATATCTATCCGACTTTTTGGGTTGATCTCACCTCTCAACACCTCTATCTCGTCGATGTTGCTGATCATGTGAAGTACATGATCTCTCACCAATACGCCCTCAGCCATTTTGGTGTTCATTAACTTCCTCATGGCTACTTGCCTAGCTGTCCTGCCTTGATGAACGAATATCTCTCTCAGGTGAGCCATCATATTGAAGGTAAAGATTATGGGATGAAGCTGATGACAGCACATTCGACACAGAGGCTAGAATGTAACACCTTGCCATCTCATCTGCTTTTCTCCACCTATTATAGGCATCCCTATCCTCTTGAGGAGAGTCCTCGTTAGGCACATCTGGACAGACTTCGGTAAGCACAAACTTATACTGCTCAGCCATCAGGACAATGTCCAAATTATGACTCCAGTCGACATAATTGGGACCGGTAAGTTTGTTGTCTTTCAATATAGTAGCTAAGGGGTTGAATGTCATATCGAATATTGTAAATAAACAGACAATGTTTTAGTTATCTAATCTAGAATTTCGAAAATGACAAAAAATTCTAATAATGATTGACTTCTCTCAAAACAATAATTTAAACCACTGACATCTCATTCACCGGGATTCTCGCAAGCCACGATAGTGTGGACGTTTACGCTAACCCATATTCGTTTGAGAAGAACCAAGTTCATTAACTACACTATCTGACCAAATGATCTATTGATCAATGTAGTTAATAGTCGGTGTTTTCAACTGTACAAATAAGCAGCATAACCTCAATGGGAGGAATACTACAAATCATACACTAAGTGTGTGTCATTACATGACTTCTGAGTTTGTTACATCAGGATAGTGCGCCTCAGATGGAGAGGATATCACATTTCTCCTAGTTAAACTTACTCTAGTCATCTTACTTAGAAATTCATAATCTAGCGATTTTGTGGTTTGACTAATCCGAATGTAGGAAAGCCCTAATGCCAACTCTCAAGTCCATCCACATCACATATGAACTCGTAATGGTGACCGTGGGGATATTAAACCAACCCGCTCCCACTTAGATTTCTAAATTGAGGGTTTTTCCGGTTTTAACATGCAATTAACTAACCCTAACTTATATACAAACACAAAACCAGCATGTTTTAAAATTATGCATCTAAAATACAACACAAAAATTAAAACTATAAATACGGGAAATAAATGCTAAAAATAAATTTTCTGACTATTATGGTTTTAATTTCTTCCATCTTCTGCCTTGATCTTGTGTCCCGTCACGCCACTTTATGGATTGAGTTTTGAATTTAAAAAAAATGAACTTTGAGAAAAAAGGGGCAAAACGTGCGAGCCGAACAGGCCGCTCACTCAGCACGCACAAGGGGCACCGCGCGCTAGCTCAACAATTTTGTTGCGCCGCAAGGCGGCGATACTGCCGCTCTGCCTGCGGAGGCTTCCGCCGGTGAGTCGTTGTCGTCCGCTGGAGAGTCGTCGCAGGCGTTGCCCCCACCTCTGATTCTTCCTTCATTCCTTCTACTCTATTTGGTCTTCTTGCAATTTGTTTTGGGTTTTTCCTGGGTTTTTACGAATTAACGATAACCAAAACTCACGAATTCAAGTTGCCCACCATAACACCTTCGATTACAAAAAATTAATTCTCCTACTATAAGGCTTCTAGGAAAATTTAAAAATCAAAATTACATAGAAAAATCCTACTACAGATTTTATCTAATCCTACACGGTTTCCAGCACGTGGTTATACTATTACTGTTGGAGTTGAATACATAAGCTATGTTTATATTATATATTTTCCTAGTAATATATCGATTTATGTTTTGGTTATATCTTGTTGTGCATGATATGTCCATTTATATTATGTAAGTAGATGATGAGGTGTCTTGTGTGACACAGTATATCACATCATTGGTTGAAAGACATAATATATAAATGAGGTTCGTAACCGAGACAACTTTGGACAAACTGTCGGTTTAGGTTATTATGTGATTCGGATAATTGGTTTGTCTAAACTAATTGAATCATATAGATATGCCCGGGGCGTATTGAACTTGACCATTAGGAATGATTTGTCTTGTACTGATTTAATAGACAAATCATTCTTGGTATTCTATCTCTTAATCCCTAGACTCGAGCGGGCATGAGGATTAGACATAGTGTACTTTGATCTGCCAAAGGGTGAGGTCAATTGAGGCCAATAATCTCGGTAGGTTGGGTGCGCATTTTTAGTTGCTTGGTGTGCTGCTGCTTGTCGAAAGGAAACCATGTACCGGTGTGTTCGGGGTGATGGTGCTCTCGAGATGAGCTCGTTATGTTTATTATACTAAACCTAGCTGGTGGACTTATGTCCGGTATAGTAAAAAAGTCGAGTGGTACTAGTCTCGGAATTAAAGAAGTTTATTAATTAATTTATCAGTAAATTAATAAATTATCGAGCACTATATCTTTGATGTGGGGAGATTATGAATATAATTTAATTAAGTTGTTCCAGAAGCAATTCCGGTGTAGAATGGTAATGCCATAATTAATATGTTAGTGGTACGATTAATTATGTATTGGGTTGTTGACAAAGGTAGATTTAATTAATTAAGTAATTAATTAATCTTTGTTTCAGTTGGTTGTGAATCATACTAGGAACTAGTTTGGGATTAGTGAATCCCTGTATCAATTGGTTGTGAATCATAGCAGGAACTGGTTTGGGATAAGTGGATCCCTGTATCAGTTGGATGTGTATCAGTCCAGGAACATGATTGAAGGAAACAGAATCACAGTAGGAAGACCAATCCTAAACCAACTTGGGGTCTCTCTTGTAACTCTATATATAGACAAGGGATTAGCTATTCAAGACACACAATTCATAAGTTTTCAAGACAAGAAAACTTGAGAGATAAAATCCTAGAGAGAGAAATTATTTTTCATTTCTCAAAGTCAGATTTTAGAGGAAAATTGTGGCTGGGTTTTATCTGTGTTGGCCGAATTTTTTGGCCTGTTCAAACCAGCTGCGTGTGTAGTTTTCTCTCTCTCTGGGCGGTGCGTTTACAGTACGTGCCAGGTGCAGCGGTGCTGAAATTTTCTGGCAGGTAGATTGTGGTGATTAGCTGATCAAATTGGTTTCTAGATCGTTGCCCACACAACGTGAAATCAAAGTCTTGAGGCATACAAGAGAATCACCTGAGTGCACGCTTCAAAGGTATTTTCTAAAGTTCCGCTTTTAATTAGAAATTTTGTTGCGTGGTAAATCGAATAAGTGCAAACCCAGATCCTGTGCAATGTTATTTCATAAAGGTTGGAATAGCATTGTGCTAGCGTCTAGGTCTAGCCAAAATTCCGATTCTGGAATGCATAGCACGAAAGTGAGTTTCTGGCTAGGCCCGGGCAGATAATCTTTCAATTACAAGCATTCATAATAAAATGAAACCCGGACATGTCCCGGGGTTTAATTAAAAACCATAAAAATGCAACCATAATAGTCGGAATTTCTTAACCATCTGTAAATAAAACCATGTAATAAATCAAACAAGCACAAACCCAAAACCAGGCTCTGATACCAATTGAAAGGTTATTTGCCCGGGCCCGTCAAAAACTCACTTTCGTGCAACGCATTCTAGAATCAGAATCTTTGAACAGGCCTAGACTCTAGCACAATCGCTATTCCAATCCTTGCTTGAAATAACATTGCGCAGGATCTCGGTATGTACTTATTCAATTGATCACGCAACAAAATAAATTCTAATAAAAGCGGAAACATAGAAAGTACCTCTTGAAGCTTGTTAACTCAGGTGATCGCTTGTACGACTAAAGATTATGATCACATGTTGTGTGGGCAACGGTCTAGCGAGCAATTGATCAGCAATCAACACAACTGGGTTGCCAGAAAAACTTCAGCCCCCAACCGCCTAGCGTGTGATGAACACGCGCCACCTAGGCCTGAGAGAGGAGCTTCAAGCGCCGCCAATTTTGGACAAAAATCAACCGCCCAACAAGCTTCAAAAATCCGGCCTTTAGAGGGAAATTATTTCTCTCTTTAGGATTTTCTCTCTCTAAGTTTTCTTGTCTTGAAAATTTATGAATTGAGTGTTATGTAATTGCTAATCCCTTGGCTATATATAGAGTTACAAGAGAGACCCCAACTTGGTTTAGGATTGGTTTTCCTAATGGGTTTAGATAATTAATTAGTTTCTAAATCCAATTAGGTAACTAATCTAATAGGATAAACCAAATCCAATTAGATTTTCTTATCTCTAGAATTTTCTAATTCTAATTGAAACTTAAGACTTAATTAATTAATTAAATAATTTCACTTTGTTAATTACTTAATTAACCCTTAGGAATAATTAATTAAATAATTAATTTTACGTATTCAATTAACCCATTACAAAATTAATCGTACCACTAACGGATTAATTTTGGCACAACCATCCTATACCAGAATTGCTTTCGGAATAACTAAATTAATTTATTTTTAATCTCCCTACATCAAAGATATAGTGCTCGTTAATATATTAATTTACTGATAAATTAATTAATTAACATCTTTAATTCCGAGACTAGTACCACTCGACCTTTTAACTATACCGGACATAAGTCCACCAGCCGAGTTTAGTATAATAAACATAATGAGCTCATCTCGGCAGCACAATCACCCCGGATGCACCAATACATGATTTCCTTTCGACAAGCAACAGCACACCAAGTAACTAAACACGCGCACCAACCCATCAAGACTATTGGCCACAATTGACCTCACCAATTGGCATATCAAAGTACACTATGTCTAATCCTCATGCCTACTCAAGTCTAGGGATTAAGAGATAGAATACTAAAATGATTTGTCTATTAAATCAGTACAAGACAAATCATTATAAATGGTGAAGTTCAATACGCCCGGACATATCTATGTGATTCAATTAGTTTAGACAAACAATTATCCGAATCATATAATAATCTAAACCGACAGCGTATCCAAAACTGTCTCGGTTACGAACCTCATTTATATATTATATCTTTTAACCAATGATGAGATCTATTGTGTCACACAAGACACCTCATCATCTAACTACATAATATAAATGGACAAATATATGCACAGCAAATTAACCAAAACATTAAATCGATATATTAACTGGAAAAATGTACAATACAAATATAGCTTATGTATTCAATCGTAACACAAAGTTTGGGAATGTAATTGATATTCCCCTATTTGCATGAGGGGAGAGACCTTGCAATTAATGGGATTTATTGACACAGGGTTATATTTTGGTGCAATTATCTACTACATTTTGGCTATTACATGCATTAAAAAGACTGAAACAAAACTTGATATGAATTTCTTATGTCCCACCCAACCGCGGCTGTTGAAAATTACAAAGGCAAGTAAAATTGAACTTTTTTTTTTGCCCAATTTGATTTCTAGGAAACTTCTGAGTACACATCCCAAAAGGCCACAAAATTGGACCAAAACTGCCCGCTATTAGTCCCCTTTTTCGATTTGGTACATGACGACTAGTACCACACGAGACAACACAACATGCTTGATTTTGAGATTTTCCAAAGCTTTTGTGGTTGGACAACTTTAGACCTCAAATTTTTATTCTGGTGAGCGTTACACATCACACCTAAGAAATGAAGAAAAAAGTTGCCTAATTTTTCTTCCCATGTTACAAACGTTTTCTTTTCTTGCCCGCAATTCATTTACTTGTTTCGCTTGTAAACCTGAATCTGACTGCCCTTTTCATCCAAGTACATGAATCTTTGACTCCCAAACATCATTGAATTGAATCTGAATCTCCAACGTTCTTGGGATTCCCCTATCTTGCTCTTTTAAGGAATTTCTGCAAAGGGCGTCTCTTGTTTCATTCAAGTTTTGATTTTGAAACATCCCATATTTTGGTTGTTAGATTCTTTCATTTGGTGACCTTGTTAGGATGGTTGGGTCATTTTCTGTTGTGGCTTCATCGGTGACTGATTTCCACGCCTGTCCTTGCTTATGTTTGGATGTTCTGCCTTCATCCAATTTGGGCAGCGGAGATCTCAGCGTCAGCAGGAATTTAGTTACTAGGAAACCTGCTGGAACATTGGAGTTGAGCAGTTCGTTTCTTGACTCTGTGAAAGCTCTTTCTTGTAGTAGTAAAGGTTTGAGAGGACAGAGAAAGAATAAGGGTTTCAAGATTGTCAATAACCTGGCTGGACAGTATGAAGAAAGCTTTGCTGATGTAAAACGGGTAAGAACATTTACCAGATGAAGAGTTTTTTTTTTTTTTTTTTTTGTCTTTTCGAATATTTACTACCATGGTTTTGCATACACTTTATGGTTCTGGATTTTTATTAGTATTATTTCCTTGAATCCATGGAGGGTGAATTTGTTTTTGATTTTCTGGAATTGCTTTTGGTTCATCTGCTTAATTTTTCCCGAGTGTTAGGTTCTTTTTGTTCCAGAATTTAAAGGAGGAATTTTTTCAAACTATATCTTGGAATATGGATAGATCTCTTAAATTAAGTTGGTTCTCTTTGTGCTGATTCTTTTGTACTTGTTTTCATTGTTTGTGAAGAATGGCATTTACAGAGTTTTGTGAAGTCTAATGTGCTAGTTAGGTAGGTGAAATATCATATGAAAATTTGAGCAATAATCATAAATACAGAATCTCAGTGCAATTAGCAGCAATTGTCATACTTTGTGAACTTTAAGGTCGTACTTTCTTCATCCAGAGAAGCAATTTTTCTTCATTCGATGAAGATATGACAGTGAGTAAAATGCACATTAATCTCCGTTCCATAAATTCACAGTAAAAGCTTAGAATGACGGAAATCCTTGGGGGAAATCATTCGATAAGAAGAAAACAGGCTTGGGAACGTGTTGAAGCAAACCACAAGTCCATGTACTTGGCCACATTCATTGTGGATATCTTCATTTGTGACATACAAGTGAATTTGCAGAAAAGATTGCAAGTATTGAAGGAGATTAAACAGTATTGCTTGGTTGTGTGCTTGTAGATACTTTAATTTTCGGATGCCCTTTTTGAAAAGAAAACATGTTAAACTGACATTATTGGCTCCTCTTCGCTGCAATCTCTCCATTGAATCTGTTATTGCTTGTTTTTAAGGTTATCTCGTCAATTATGTCAAATATCCCTTGATAATTACTACCATCATAGTTGTAGAGTTGGATTGTATTATAATCAAGAACTGTCAGCCTCAGTTTCTGGTCTTTCCGAAAAATTATGACTCAAATGGTTTCATCATCCTTCTTGCAGACAATCCTTAATTATTTCACATTCAAAGCCGTGAGGACTGTGCTAACTCAGCTCTATGAGATGAACCCTCCGCAATATAGGTGGTTTTATGAGTAAGTGAAAGCTTCTTTTAAAGTCCCCGCCGTTGATGGTTCTTGAAATCCTGTATGATCTGAAACAGTTCACAGTTCTCCAGATTGTTCAACTTGGTTATAGCTTCAAACAGCAGGATTGAACAATAGAAATGTCACCTGTCACGATTGAAAAAGGATTAGGCCTGAGAATTCTCTGAGTTTTCGCCATGTTGAATCATGAAAAGTCGAGTTTTCCAGACCGAAAACAAAAGAAACGTCACCTCTCATGATTCTAAAGATTAGGCCAGACTTAATTTTGACTATTTTTTCTGAATTTTTGGCATGTTGAATCATGAAAAGCCTCTGTGTCATCATGAGTTTTCCAGACACAGGAGATTTGTTCTTTATCACCTATAGCAGTAACATCAATTAATTTGTTGTTTCATTCTTCTCCCCCTTTCTTTTAATAATCTTCTCCAGTTGTTATTTGTTAGACTTTAATGATCTTATCCAATCTTATATTACAGATATGTAGCAAACAATAAGCCAAGGGATGGGAAGAAATTCATTCGCAACCTCGGAAAGGTACTCTATAGGAACAGTTCAATTCATAAGATTTGATTCTATTCAATTCAAAGCCATTCTTGATCAAGTTTAAGAATCACATTTATCATGCTGTCAACAGGAGAAGCGCGAACTTGCCGAAAGAGTGATGATAACCCGCCTTCACCTATACGGAAAATGGATTAAGGTACAGTAAAAACTTGATCTGAAAAGACCTTTTTCTTTGCAAGCAAAACTATGCAGTGTTTGATATTGCGAAAATGGAGCAGCTTTTTACATGTTTGCATTGGTTTTCCGTCTTAGAAATGTGATCATGCTGCAATATATCAAGAAATCTCTGATCAGAATTTGGAGTTGATGCGTGAGAGGCTGATGGAAACAGTGATTTGGCCTTCTGATGATACCAACACAGAGAAGATTGGTTAAACTGGAGTTCTACAGTCTACTTTGAACATGTTTTCTTACCTCTTTGGTCTACATCTTAATGTCTAATCCTTACTTTATTAAATAGGGCAATCCCTTTGTAGGGCTTCACAATTAAGATTTGTTAAGTACTACTCTTATAGATGCTTCAGGGTTGTTGTATATTGTATATATAATACAAATAAAAACATTCTTTTTTATGTTTTTTTTTTCATTGTATAAATCGTATTTTATGAGTCGAAATAACTATTATTTTCTGTATCATAATTTGGAGGGATACAAACTATTGAACACAAAATTATAAAATATTTCTTAATCAATAAAAATATTTGCAAAGAATATAGTAGAATCAAAACTATTTGATGTTTGGTTGCTCCAATTCGATAGTTGCCACTTTGGTTAGGCTGAATCGGTCTCATATTAATCTTTTTGATTACTGAACTTTCGGAATGAATAGTATCAAAGGCTCATTCATTCCTGGCTCCACATTCCTTTCCCCCAGGGCATTGCTATTTGTGCCTCCAAATTTGCTATTTATGCCTACATTTCAAATATAAACTTTCAAAGTTGCCTTAAAGCTGTTTGTTCCTATATTTCACAAATTTAACAAGTTTCACCACCATGTTACTAACAAATTTCACCAACATTTCACAAATAACAAATTTCACCAACATTTCACAAATCCATATTCGTTGACTCCTCGGAAAGATTAGCACAAGAATGACGCAAAATGGTAACTTTTCGACAAGTTTCTTTTAGTGTTAGAATTTAAAATTTCGTGTTCTCATGTGTTCGCCTCTATGGCTAGTCAAAGTTATGGTAGAGGCGTGCGACCATCTGGGAGGACGTCATAGGTTTCATTCTTCACCGTAATAAGGCGCCTAACCTGGGCATGCGCTCTTATGGTAGGTGTTGTACGATAGAGCGTATGTAGAAGCGCACGACCTTGCAATTAGAATAATATATACGTGTCTTGCCACACGGTGAGATTCATTTGGATGTGCCTCGCCATAGGGTAAGATTCATCCGGATGTGCCTGTATATTTATATATATATATATAATATAATATGTTTAATTTTATATATATTACATTCAAATTACCCTACATTTTATTTATTGTTAATTATTAATATATTTATAATTTATAATTGTTATTGTTATAGATTTTAATTATCAATATCATATTATTGTAAATTTTTTATAATTATTAATTAATACAATTTTTATAATTTTTAATTGTTTTTATATTTAGAAATGTTAATTTATTTATCGTTGAATATGCATGATCCAAGACAAGATATTCAAGAAGATTTAAGTGGTTATTTTGAAATAGATACAGTATTTTCCAATTTTGATAAAGCATTTGAGTTTGCAAGGGTGGTTAATGTGACTCAAATTCACCGTATTTTAGTAGATGTTTTACGCATGATTGCATCATAAGTTTATATTGAATTAGGTGAAAAGTGCTTAAACGTTAATAAAAGTGTTTGCAATGTTTAAAATACAAACTTATGTTGTTTTCATGTATATATTGCATAAAATGGTGATTTTGGTGTGCTTTGATCGTGTTTGAGAAGTTGGAAGAGGAACGGGAGTTGCCAGCATGAAGAAACGAAGAAAAAGAGAGAGAATGCTTGAAGACCGCTGCGAACTGCTAGCAAGTTAAGCTGTTTAGCGGCATATCGCGGTATTCCACCAGTGGGCTAAAAATCACTGGCCTCTAGAGACCGCAAATTATATCATGTACCTAGTGGGTACATGTACCTAATAATACATCACCACTCTTACTATAAGAGAGTGGGATACACACTCTTCTCTTCTTCTTCTTCTTCTTCTCCAAAAACACAGTTCTTTCTTTTTCAAAAATCACTTCTTCTTCAAAAATCAATTATTCTTCTTCGCCGTGCTCCATTCGAAACCTCATTTAATCAAAATTTTCATCCAAACACAGATTTAACGGAGATCGACGATTGTATTTTCCGACGAACAACACCAAATACAACGGAAAAATCACATTTTCTTAAAAAGCACTTCTCCTGTTCAAAAATCTCTTTTTCTTCTTCAAAAAATAACTTATTCTTCTTAAAAAATCACCACATCATAAAGTATGAACTGTATTTGATGGATTTACGGAACCTTATTTTCACGATTTGATGTTGGGTAATGTATTAATGATGTTATATTCATGTTTTCTTATTCAAATAATGCTCTATTACTTCGAAATAAGATATATAAATGGTTTCTGTGAGGTATTGGCACTTTCATGTGAAATGGGTTGCTTCTGACTCTTCCCCGCTGCTGGACTTAGTAGAACGTGTTATGAGATGTAACTAGACGTAATGGGACGTTGCGGGACATAACGGGATATTGCTGCTTTGTATTTTGGATGTAGCGGGACGTAATTGGATGTTGCGGGACGTAGATGGACGTAGTTGGACGTGGTGCTAGTTTTTTTGGACGTAGCGAGATGTGGTAGGCTACGTTCTATGAAAAATTCAGCTAAAATTTACATGTTTGGATGTATACGTGGTGTGGTAGTGGCCAGTTGTGATTCTGGCTGCCAAATTTGTCAAGAAAATTTTAGAATAATAATTTTACACAACGAAATTTGTACAACAATATCTCCATGTATTACCTCTATAATTTGTGAAAAAATCAGTTTAAATTCACACGCATGGATGTAGAAGTATCTGGACGTGATGCTAGTTGTTTTTGACGTGGTTCTAGTTGTTCTGAGACAAAGTGGAGTGTCTTTGTGAAAAAAATCAGTTTAAATTCACACGTATGGATGTAGACGATTCTGGATGTGGTGCTAGTTGTTTTTGACGTGGTTCTAGTTGTTCTGAGACGTTGTGCTAGTTGTATTTGTGAAAAAAATAGCTTAAATTTATATGCATGGATGTAGACGTTTCTGGACGTGATGCTAGTTGTTTTTGACGTGGTGCTAATTGTTCTGAGACATGGTGGGATGTTTTTGTGAAAAAAATCAGTTTAAATTCGTACGCAAGGATGTAGACGTTTCTGGACGTGGTGCTAGTTGTTTTTGACGTGGTGCTAGTTGTTTTTTGACGTGGTGGACTGTCTTTGTAAAAAAATCAGTTTAAATTCACATGCATAGATGTATACGATTCTGGACGTGGGGCTAGTTGTTTTTGACGTTGTTCTAGGTTTTCTGAGACGTTGTGCTAGTTGTATTTGTGAAAAATAGCTTAAATTCACATGCATAGATGTAGACGTTTCTGGACGTGGTGCTAGTTGTTTTTGACTTAATGCTTGTTGTTTTGAGACGTGGTGAGATGTTTTTGTGAAAAAAATCAGTTTAAATTCGTACGTAATGATGTAAACATTTCTGGACGTGGTGCTAGTTGTTTTTGACATGGTGCTTGTAGTTCTGAGACGTGGTGCTAGTTGTATTTGTGAAAAAATCAGTTTAAATTCACATATGGATATAGATGTTTCTGAACGTGGTGCTAGTTGTTTTTGACATGGTTTTAGTTGTTCTGAGACGTTTCTGGATGAGACATTGTGGAGGAACGTAGTTGGACGTTGCGGGACGTTGCGGGATGTAGCTGGACGCAGTGCTAGTTGTTTTGGACGTAGCAAGACGTGGTAGACTATGTTCTATGAAAAATTCAGCTAAAATTCACATGTTTGGATGTATATGTGGTGTGGTAGTGGCCAGTTGTGATTCCGGCTGCCAAATTTGCTAGTGGCCAGTTGAGATTCCGGCTGCCAAATTTGACAAGAAAATTTTAGAATAACAATTTTACACAACGAAATTTGTACAACAATATCTCCAAGTATTACGTCTAATTTGTGAAAAAAAATCATTTTAAATTCGTATGCAATGATGTAGACGTTTCTGGACATGGTGCTAGTTTTTTTTGACGTGCTGCTAGTTGTTCTGAGACGTGGCAGACAGTCTTTGTGAAAAAAATCAGTTTAAATTCACACCCATGGATGTAGACATTTCTGGACGTGATTCTAGTTGTTTTTGACGTGGTGATAGTTGTATTTGTGAAAAAAATAGCTTAAATTCACATGAGACGTTTCTGGACGTTGTGATAGTTGTTTTTGACGTGGTGCTAGTTGTTCTGAAACGTGGTGGACTGTCTTTGTTAAAAAAATCAGTTTAAATTCACACGCATGGATGAAGATATTTCTGGACGTGGTTCTAGTTTTTTTTGACGTGGTGCTAGCTGTATTTGTGAAAAAATCAGTTTAAATTTACATGCATGAATGTACACGTTTCTGGACGTGGTACTAGTTGTTTGGGACGTGATGCTAATGTAAGGAGACTTTGTGGACTTGCCTGGATATATACGTTGTGACAGTTGTTTTTTGAACGTTGCGGTAGTTGTTCTGAGACGTTGTTGACTCAGTGAAGACGTTGTTCACTTAGCGAGGAAAAAAAAATGGGCGCATTGGCGAAACTTACTATATTTAGTAAGTGTCCAGTTGTCATGCGAAAAATTACTATATATAGTAATAGGTACATGTACCATGATACATGATATACCTTCTGACGAGAGACCGTTAGCCAAATTTGGCTGGCTGCTGGAGCTGCAGTGTGAAATTACAATTTTGCCCCCAAAAAACTTCCCAATATTGCACCTGCACCCGATACCCCCGCATTTTATCCCTATAAATACCTCATTTTTGGCATATTTCAACTTGTCTTGGTTGCCCCTTGACCCCAGGGTTTTCTCCTAGTTTTGATTAGTTCTTTCTTTTCATTTGTTTCATTTTGTAGATAGATTAAAATAAAGTTGGTAGATTAGTTTCATATTTTAACATTCGTGGGATTGATGGTGATTAAACATGGGATATTCATTGTGGTTATCTTGTGTATTATTTTGAATTCACACCTTATTTGGGAGTAGAGTGGGTTTTGTTGATTTTGATTTCTACCCATTTAATAGCTATGATAAATCTTGTGTTAATTTCTTCATATCTTGCTATGTGAATGTCAATCTACTCTTGTGCTTAGTTAATTTTGGATTGATGAAGTTATGTGTGTTTATGGGTTTTGGATCTTGGGCAATGGAGTTCTATCCTAACTTGAATGTGTTACATTCATGGTTGATTTTAGCTAATCTTAATTGTGGACACATAGGCTTGTATGGGTTAGTCCCTAGCCTTGCCGGCTACTCTAAGATAGAAATTGAGGTCTTTCTTAACTTGAATTGTAAGTTCCATGGTTGAGTTTTATCTAGACTTGGGGTGATTAGTAATTCTTTATCCGTAGACTTGTTAGCTACTCTAGGGTAGAAGATAGATAATCTATGTGGGACCAATTCACTAGATCGGACTATTGGGTAATTAGGTCCTCTGAGTGTTTAATGCCACTTCTTAGAGTTAGGCATTTGATTCCGATACCCTGAAGGATTGATAGGATTCAGAGTGCAAATATGCCCCTCATTGACTTTATTTCTAATCAATACCCATTGCACCTACATAGTGGAATCACCCTTAGTTAATAAAGTACTGATTGATATTTTTTATGAAGTATTGAAGTTGAGTTGTGATTATCATGCCTTGTTCTTGTTCAACTTTGTAGCGAGACATCTAGACTGTTAATGGTAGTGATTATCTTAGGTGGTTAGAAATATGACAAGAGAATAGGAGATTTTGACTGGACCAAAAATTAATCACCTATTGGTTTAAGATTCCACTTGTGCTTGTTGAAATACTTAAGGAGAACGAACTAATACTGCACCTAGGAATTCCATTTTAATGCATGACCATCCGATCTAGAGAGAAAAACATAGAATAACTCTTGGTAGAGTAATCCAACAACATAGAATTCCTTTTACTTTTATCTTTCTCCTAGTTCTTAGTTTTGTACTTAGAGTTCGGTTAATTCTAGCTTTTTCCCACTCTTAGTTCGGTAGATAGATTAAAGATAGTTCTAGTTTGGTAAATGGAAAACAAAGCAAAAACATTCTTCTTCTTTACTTGATTTCATAGAGTAGGTTTAGTTTGGAGAATAAGCACCTAGGCTTTAGGCACAAATCGTAGACACACAATGATGACGTTCCTTCAAGAAGACATGTTATCGATGGTAGCGAAACTGTCGGGTTGATCTGTTCTTGAAGAAGTCCGAAGGGTGGTGTTGTGTCTCCTTCAAGGAACAAGTTACTGATATTAGCTATGCTGTCGGACTAGTTGCTCTTAAAATATTTGCGTAAGGGTTGCCCGATCTTGCTAACTATCCTATGGGTTATCTTGACTATGAGAGATTAATTGGAGGAAACAATTAAGTCTCAGGGCACACGTTTCTTTAAGCTTCCTCACGTGATTTTAGTAGGAAGGTGGATGAATGGCTTTTGATAGTTTGCCTCTCATCGAGAACGTGGTATGATAGTCAACCTACACTATCATCAAAAGAAATATTTTTGTAGTTTCCTTATAAGGACAACTCATGATTTCGCAATATCACTCTAAAAGAGTCAATTTCAATAATCAACCAAACATATCATTAAACGCACGTGAATAAGCCTTATATAGACGTATAAATGAGGTTCTCTTTTTTTTTTTTTTTTTTTTTCTAAAAAGGTAATCTCCATTAAAAATAAAATCATATTCTAACTCAAATAAGCCTTATAGATTCAGCCATATTGAGCTTTAATTACACGAAAATATCCTAATCTAGAAGGGAAAATTCAGTATACCTTATTTGGAATAAGATAGACTTCTAAAACCTTCAAGAGTTCTAATGCAATAAAAGTACAAAACCCTATAAGAAGAGATAGAGAGTTCTAATGCAATAAAAGTACAAAACCCTATAAGAAGAGATAGGGGTCTAAATGGGCTTAGGGAGAGCTGTGGGCCTTCACATATTGGCCTTTAACTCTTTAACTCAATTTTCAACCTTTATTTTGGGTTTGGACCATCATTTACGTTAACTCAAAGAATCCATCTTCTCTCATCCTCGAGATACTAATGGGCTTGGGCCTCGATCTTTGTAAATAGACCTGGGCCTGTTGAGACTCATGTTCGATAAGCAAATTTAAGACTTCATCAACTTTTTTCCTTCTAGATCTTGTTATTGGACCAATGATATCTACCAATGGATCTCTCTTGTACAGATTAGGATCTACTGTAGGCCTGGTACTTCCCTAAGATTTGCGTAGAGCCTCAGTCTCCCTTGGGAGTTGCGCATGGTCTATGGGAGAGGGAGAAATGGTTGTTGCTGCTTACTCCTTCGGTGGAGGATGGTCTATTCTGATATCTTCATCATTCCCTCCGTGCTAGAAAGGATTCGTCCTCAAATTTGATGTTCCTACACAATCAAAAAAAGATTAGTGAAAACGTTAGGCTTACCGACATCCCTTGGGTTAGGAACTTTCGAACTCTTAGAATTGACTCTCCAAACTCACTTAAATCTTTTAGTGGACCTTTGCACCTTGTGACAAATAGTTAGAAAAGGATAATAATGTACATTAAAAGTTTTAAGAAGAAAACTGTGGCCTCTGACAGAGGGAAATTGCGTAGGCTCCCTCATGGAGAGCATTGCCAATTTCTTGTTGTCTCTTTTACTTTCTACACGAATTTAAATTGTTTATTTTAAACTGCTTGCCTTGAAGCAACTTTTCTAAACTTTTCTAAATGGCTCATGATTAGCTTGTGTATTTTTTAGCTTTAAAAATGAGATTCGGGTTTTTCGTTCCTCAGGTACTAATAAGATGGTTATAGATTTATAATTATTTCCTATGCCTATACAGAATTAATGTTTTTGGGTTTTTTTTTTCTTTTTTTTTTCCAAAGGTTCAAAGTTTTGGAATATAAGTCGTATTGTAGTTTTCTCTGATGATATTTTGAATATATTGCACTTGGGTACTTGGTCATTTTGCCTTTGGGTACTTGTCTCTTACATGTTTTTGTTATCCTTGCCATTCATAATTTTTTAGATGATATGCTGATATTTTAAATTTCTGATTTTGCATGCCCCATATTCTGCTGTAATTTTCTGTTGCAATTTGCATTTTCTTTTGGGATTTGTTTCTCTATTTCTAGCCATCTGTAGATTGGAGAACTTCTTTGATTTTACTTGCATGAAATGATCATTAACAGTAAGCGTTGTTTTAAGTAACACCTGTGGAAGTGAAAGAACTTTTTTGATTTGAGCTTTCTAGGATAATAGTATTTCCAGTCGATAGTTGTCCCCCGTGTGTAGTTGCCTAAGTCTTCATCTCTGGTTATACTATCATCTGGAAGCAAAAGTGGCAACATCGGACTGAAATTTGTCTGATCAGAAAAGATGTCTCTCCTATTTGCTTCAATTTCTCACTTGATTGGGATCCTCTGAAAGCAATAGAAGCTATATTGCACCTAGATTTTGACAATCAGAATGGTTGTCGTATATTGTGTTTTTGCTAGTTTTTCCAAAATAAGGAGTTTATTATTGAACAAGATGAGTTACCCTTCAAAATAATGTCCTTTGTGTTTGTAGATACCTTTCATCGTTAAAATGTCGTTGTATGAAACTTATGACATCAATGGCCTAAAAAACATTGGTACTCAAACCACAAAGTCAAGAAAACACGAACTCAACTACAAAAGAGAATACTGAAGGTGAACACATGTAGAATTATCAAGACCTTTACACTCGCAAAGGGTAAAGAGAAAACTGATGCCAAAGGCTAGCATGACAGCTTTTTTTTTGTTTTTTTTCTTGTTTTAGCTGGAGGTAAAAATTAGTATATTTAATTTCAGCAGTGTTTTGAGGTTTCTAGGCAAATAATTCACAAATACACCAAAAAGGGAATGCACTACTTTACAATAATAAAAAAAAAAAAAAAAGCTCATACAAACAAAATCCATTTGACATTATCTTTTTATCAACTATTCAAGTTTCAGATGTTTTCATGACAAAACTAAGAAAGCAAAATATAGATTCACATTTCTGAGAATAAAATAGAAACACTACAAATTCAAAATTTGCATTACTTCTTGAACCAATGCAGCGTCACATTTCAACCAACTTGGAAGCTTGTCTTTTATTTCCAGTTTTAATTTGTTAATATGTGTAACAACGATCTGGACATCTTTTTCTTTCATGATCTCGATCATACACAGTTGTAAATTTAAAAATATACGATTTGATTTCACTGCAGAAAAATCATCAAATGGTTTTATGACAGCATCCATGAGGTTATCCACTTTTTGAACACACTCCTTATTTCTTAAGGACCGAATAGCATTTAAAAATCCCAAATCCAGCACATTTAATTTAGGGAAATTCAGAGGTTGACACAATAATCCGATATCAAATCTGTCTTGTCTTACAACTTCAAAAAACTCGAAATCAGCGAGAGAAATATGTGTTATTGCATTGTTTTGTTGGATATATATTGGAATCATATTATCATCCCTTGGCCATTTGTCCCTTATGGCAGGTAATTCTTTTTCAATCAAGAATAATCTACTAATAGCTCTTCAAACTGAAGTGATCGGCCTTATCTCAAATGTTCTTGTAAGTCTATGAACACTGCTCCTTTTAGCAAGTTCTTAAGTGGTAAAAGGCCATATTCCTAATTTTTTAAAAGAATAATACATTCCCATTTTCATCTAACCTGGAACGGGCTATAGCTGCTAAAAACATGACTTTTCTAATAAAATTTTTGTTTTTAATCGTGCGTATTTGATCTTCTTCATCATGATGTAAATAATACTTCTCTGTTATGTTTGTCATTTAGAACCACTTTTCATCAATATGAACAACATTTTACATACCTTTAAATATTGGATCAACTGGTATGCTACTCTCCATAAGCACGGACTTGCAAAATTATAGACGAAAAATTTTAGAGTGAATTATAAAAAAGGTCATCATACTTTGGTAAAGTTTAGGTTTTGGTCACTAACTTTTAAATATTCAAAAAATGTCACTAACTTTTAAATATTCAAAAAATGTCACTAACTTTTACATCTGAATTTTAAATTTGGTCATTCCGTTACAAACAGCCGTGAAGCCCACTAACAGTCCAAATTGTTGAGGATATTTTTGTCCATTCATTCATGCTGTATACCAATTCACCCAACATCACTTCCTCAACAGTTGAAGGGTTAAAAATTGCGGGAAAAGGAATCAAAACTGCATCCCTCAAAACATTTCAACATTCAAAATAATTTGTCCTTAATTAATTTATGAAAAATTTTATAAGTCTCTTTTTAATCTACCAAAAATTTATAAAAATTATAAATAAAGTAGCATAGATGAGGGAATTATAAATAAATTTTTTGATATTTTTAGTAAATTAAATAAGGGTATTTAGGGGGTTCGTATACATCCATGCGTGAGAATTTAAACTGATTTTTTTCACAAAGACAGTCCACCACGTCTCAGAACAACTAGCACCACGTCAAAAACAACTAGCACCACGTCCAGAAACGTCTACATCTATGCATGTGAATTTAAGCTATTTTTTTCACAAAGACAACCCACCACGTCTCAGAACAACTGGCACCACGTCAAAAACAACTAGCACCGCGTCAAAAAACGTCTACATCCATGCGTGTGAATTTAAATTGATTTTTTTTACAAAGATAGTCCACCACGTCTCAGAACAACTAGCACTACGTCAAAAATAACTAGCACCACGTCCAGAAACGGCTACATCCATGCATGTGATTTTAAGCTATTTTTTTCACAAAGACAACCCACCACGTTTCAGAACAACTAGAACCACGTCAAAAACAACTAGCACCACGTCCAAGAACGTCTACATCCATGCGTGTGAATTTAAACTGATTTTTTTCACAAAGACAGTCCACCACGTCTCAGAACAACTAGCACCACGTCAAAAACAACTAGCACCACGTCCAGAAACGTCTACATCCATGCATGTGAATTTAAGCTATTTTTTTCACAAAGACAACCCACCACGTCTCAGAACAATTAGAACCACGTCAAAAACAACTAGCACCACGTCCAGAAACGTCTACATCCATGCATGTGAATTTAAGCTATTTTTTTTCACAAAGACAACCCACCACGTCTCAGAACAACTAGAACCACGTCAAAAACAACTATCACCGCGTCCAAAAACGTCTACATCCATGCGTGTGAATTTAAACTGATTTTTTTTCACAAAGACAGTCCACCAAGTCTTAGAACAACTAGCACCACGTCAAAAGCAACGTGCACCACGTCCAGAAACGTCTACATCCATGCGTGTGAATTTAAACTGAATTTTTTTCACAAATACAGTCCACCATGTCTTAGAACAACTCGCACCACGTCAAAAACAACGTGCACCACGTCCAGAAACGTCGACATCCATGCGTGTGAATTTAAACTGATTTTTTTCACAAAATATAGACGTTGTGGACTGTATTTGTGAAAAAAAATCAGTTTAATTTCACACGCATGGATGTAGACGTTTCTGGACGTGGTGCACGTTGTTTTTGACGTGGTGCGAGTTGTTCTGAGACATGGTGGACTGTATTTGTGAAAAAAATTCAGTTTAAATTCACACGCATGGATGTAGACGTTTCTGGACGTGGTGCACGTTTCTTTTGACGTGGTGCTAGTTGTTCTAAGACGTGGTGGACTATCTTTGTGAAAAAAATCAGTTTAAATTCACACGCATGGATGGAGACGTTTTTTGACGCGGTGATAGTTGTTTTTGACGTGGTTCTAGTTGTTCTGAGATGTGGTGGGTTGTCTTTGTGAAAAAAATAGCTTAAATTCACATGCATGGATGTAGACGTTTCTGGACGTGGTGCTAGTTGTTTTTGACGTGGTGCTAGTTGTTCTGAGACGTGGTGGACTGTCTTTGTGAAAAAAATCAGTTTAAATTCACCCGCATGGATGTAGACGTTCTTGGACGTGGTGCTAGTTGTTTTTGATGTGGTTCTAGTTGTTCTGAGACGTGGTGGGTTGTCTTTGTGAAAAAAATAGCTTAAAATCACATGCATGGATGTAGACGTTTCTGGACGTGGTGCTAGTTATTTTTGACGTAGTGCTAGTTGTTCTGAGACTTGGTGGACTATCTTTGTAAAAAATAAAATCAATTTAAATTCACACGCATGGATGTAGACCCACCGTATGCGAACCCCCTAAATACCCTTATTTAATTTACTAAAAATACCAAAAAAATTTATTTATAATTTCGCTCATCTATGCTACTTTATTTATAATTTTTATAAATTTTTGGTAGATTAAAAAGAGACTTATAAAATTTTTCATAAATTAATTAAGGACAAATTATTTTGAATGTTGGAGTGTTTTGAGGGATGCAGTTTTGATTCCTTTTCCCACAATTTTTAACCCTTCAACTGTTGAGGAAGGGATGTTGGGTGAATTGGTGTACAGCATGAATGAATGGACAAGAATATCCTCAACTATTTGGACTGTTAGTGGGCTTCACGGCTGTTTGTAACGGAATGACCAAATTTAAAATTCAGATGTAAAAGTTAGTGACATTTTTTGAATATTTAAAAGTTAGTGACCAAAACCTAACCTTTACCAAAGTATGATGACCTTTTTTATAATTCACTCAAAATTTTATTATATTCTTTAAGAAAATGTTTTAGAGAACTTGAATGCCGACTTATAGATCTAGAGTTGAATAGATTGAATGTTGTACTCTTTCCAATATTAAGAGTTCTAGCCAAAGTTGCAATAGTTATACATTTATGTAATGGAATGTCACAGATTTTACCAAGGTCAACTTCATATCTCTTGCGACCACACTTTGATGTCCTTTGGCTTGATACATCACCTGTTAGGGATTTTTTGCCTTGTTCCCAAATTTGTTGAACTTTACGACTATCAATAGAAAAAAAAAAAAAAATGTTGCCACTTCTCTTGTTGCAAACTTTTTTGATCTCCCATCAACATTTTTTTTAGTAGCATTTCGTATATTGCCCTTTGTTCAATATTGCTTGAATTATTGTAGTTCTTAACTATATGATCTCATGCGAAACATAAAAAAAATATTGGCTAAACAAAATTCATAAGAACACACCATAAGACAAAAGGCAAACTAATCATTGTTGGCCTTTGATATTTTGTTTCTTTTATCTTCATCCAGCAGCAAAGAAATCCGTTGGGATAATTAGCACACTTTTTTGTCATGAATATCATTCCATAGTTACAGATGTAATAAACGGACTCAAATGTCATACAATCCGAAAACCAATATAGAGACACATATGGACAATCAAAACAAAAAGGAAGGGAAAGTCAACTTCCTTCGACTCTTGATTGGGAAGATGATACTATAAGATTTATAAAACCTTAAGGTGAGAATGTGTACAATATGACTCCACATAAGCCATATTTCACTTTAGGTATTACAGTAGTAGAATGTGTACAAGAGCTTAAGGATTTATATTTCTAAATGCCAAAATTTTGTCATCCTCATAAATAATGTTAGCGGGGATTTCCTTCTTGATAATCTTATCAAATATTGTTGGGGTATCGGTAGGTAGGGTGGCTGCTAGGGCAGCTTCTTTCTCTAAAGCCATTGTTTGGTCTCTGTTAATTTATTTTTCCTTCCAATCTCTTAATTAATCGTGGCAATTTTAAAAAAAAAAAATTCTTGGATCAATATTCTCGAATCTAGTATCTAAAATAACTTCTATGTGTCAAATCATCTTGAACTAATAACACAAATAAACAAAGCTACTGTTATTTATTTTTTAAAATTTTTTTTTTATACAATCTATGAACTATGGGCATAAGCAAAAAGTCTTTTATTTGGGTCAATTTTTTCAGCCCAGATAATAACTAAAGCAGAACACACCGCAATAAGAAGTACGAAGAACATATTGCCAACAATTGGGCAGATAAATATACATGTGTTGATTATTTCATGTTGTAAGTCTTCTTCAATGTCAATATCATCTTGTTGTTCCTTCATATTAGTGTTATATTTCGCTTCATTATCATCACTATCTTTATATGGCTCCAAATTCAAATAAAAAAAGACAGATGCATCATCTTCTTTACATGGATCTGAATTTAAATCCAAAAAAATTGTGTTGACTCCCTTATCGTTTGGCTCTTTATTTAAGTATGTTTTAATAGAATCCTCATGAAATTTAAATTGTGTTTCTAAATCTATATTTGTTTCTACATCCTACTCCTTGAATAAAATTTCCATGTTTTTATAGGAAGTCAGCATTTTTTCAATAAATTTTGAATTCATAGTTTAGCGCTAATTTAATGGTATGAGTAAAAACTTTCAATCAAAATTTCAAACCGATAAAATTTCTAAACATGAAAATTTTTCAGTTGTAATTTTTGAGTAATTAAGAATTGCGGTGATTATAAGGTGTAATTAGTTTAATAATATGTGTTTATTTACTGTTGAAGTAAATAAGGGTAATTTAGTATATTTATATTACTCTTATTTTTTCTGAAAAACTCAAAAATGTCTATACTATGTACTAGAAGTAATATAGTAATTGGTGGATGCATGATCGAAAAATTTCTTATCATCCAAATTTTTTTGCCATCCATCTCTTTTGCAAATCCTCAAATGACAACCCCCTCATCTTCTCTTAGAGACGTTACTTTTTTGTGTTTACTTCTTCTCTGTTCCTCTTCCCACATAACTTATTTCTTCTCTTACTTCTTCTTTCAAACTTGCAATTGTGCTTTAACACCAGAAAAACACCACAAAAAACCTGAATATGATATGATTCGTGCATTTATATTTGGTCAAATTTTTAATCTAAGCCCTGGCTGGCACTCCTCTCTCTATCTCGACTCCTACAAATTGATTTATGTAAGTTTCCTTCTATTTCAATGAATTTTTATTTACTGTAATTCTTTGGTAATTCAAATACAACTAACAATAGGCAAAGAAACCCTATTTCCAGGGAGAGATTATGTATGCGATGTTTGTTTGAAACTATGTATTGTATTAACATGATTGGGAATATGGCGATGATTTATGGAAAATGTGGACCTTTTGCCATTAAGTTGCGGCCTTATTTATTTATTTGGTTTTTGTGATGAAGTTTTTCTTATTATGTTTAATATTGTTGTTTGTGTACCTTTTGGGCTTGATTTTGGATCTGTATTTCTACCAATTAAGTTAAGTTTTGTGTACTTTCTCATTTTTCTTTCCTTAGTATGCAAAATTCAAGAATGTACTCGTGGTTATGTTCTTACTACGCTACATGTCATTAAGTTGCACAAATATTCATGTATATACGTTATATACATGCCTGTTCTCCATCAAACTTTGATGGGATTTTTATATTTTTAGTCTTCATTGTTGAACTTGGAGTGGAATGTTGCAAAGGAATATGTGCTATGGTGTGCAAAGGATTTGAACTTTATCTCTGCTTTCAACCTCTGAATAAGGTTAGTGGTGGAATTCAATTCAAGTTTAACTTAACCATTTGTGTTTTCTGCTTGGTTGCTTAGTTCGAAAGGGTTATGTTGGATAAACTGAATTGTTACTGTCAATTGATTGAGTCATTGCTACCATTTGTTGTACACATCCATTCCCTGCCCAGAATTTGTAACTTGAGTGATTTTTTGTTTGTACAGTTTTTATTGTGATTGTGTCTATGGTTATACCTTGAAAGAGAAAAGCCTTCAGATGCTTTGGCAGCCAGATTATGGGTTACAAATAGTGTTTTTCTGGCAGAAGTTATTCGTAATATACTTGTCCATTAGCATGGATGGTTTTCTGTGAATTAGAAATCATGTTGCTCTTTTAGGGCTTGCCTGAAATCATTCTAGCTTACTACCAAGTTGGAGGTTGTCCTCATTTAAACAGCTTTGGATAGGGGAATTTAAGTAATGGATTCAATGGAACCATCAGAGGCTCAAATCTATCATGCTCAGTATCATGCCACTGAACTTGGTAATAGAGAATTTGATTCTCATTGGATGCAGAAATGCACAGTGAATCTCCCGAGCCTATAGTCAACACAATGAATCAATTTTCTTTGGGTGGTCCAAATGGAAACTTAGAATCTCCCGAGCGTAACTCTTTAGAAACTAAGCCTGTACTCAATTACTCCATACAGACAGGTGAGGAGTTTGCTTTTCAGTTCATGCGTGACTGTGGAATTCCTAGGAGATCTTGTCCTCTAAATAGTATTGGTGATCAAAACTTGGCCCAAGTTTTCATGAAGTAAAATCAGCTCTTACTAGGATGTAGGACTTGTTGGAGTAGAATACATAAGCTATGCTTGTATTGTACAGTTTCCCAGTTTAATATATCAATTTGTGTTTCAATTATATTTAGTTGTGCATTAATCGTCTATTTATATTATGTAAGTAGATGATGAGGTGTCTGGTGTGACACAGTAGATCTCATCATTGGTTGAAAGACATAATATATAAATGAGGTTCATAACCGAGACAGTTTTGGATAAACTGTCGGTCTAGGTTATTATGTGATTCAGATAATTAGTTTGTCTAAACTAATTGAATCATATAGATATGCCCGGGGCATATTGAACTTGACTCTTAGGAATGCTTTTTCTTGTACTGATTTAATAGACAAATCGATCATTGTATTCTATCTCTAAATCCCTAGACTCGAGCGGGCATGAGGATTAGACATAGTGTACTTTGGTCTGCCAAAGGGTGAGGTCAATTGTGGCCAATAATCTCGGTAAGTTGGGTGCGCGTGTTTAGTTACTTGGTGTGCTGCTGCTTGTCGAAAGGAAACCATGTACCGGTGAGTCCGGGGTGATGGTGCTCCCGAGATGAGCTCGAAATGTTTATTATACTAAACCCGGCCGGTGGACTTATGTCCGGTATAGTAAGAAGGTCGAGTGGTACTAGTCTCGGAATTAAAGAAGTTGATGAATTAATTTATCAATAAATTAATGAATTAACGAGCACTATATCTTTGATGTGGGGAGATTATGAATATAATTTAATTAAGTTGTTCCGGAAGCAAGGTGTAGGTTGGTAGTGCCATAATTAATCCGTTAGTGGTACGATTAATTATGTACTGGGTTGTTGACAAAGGTAGATTTAATTAATTTAGAAATTAATTAATCCTTGTGTCAGTTGGTTGTGAATCATCCCAGGAACTGGTTTGGGATAAGTGAATCCCTGTGTCAGTTGGGAGTGATTCATCCCAGGAACTGGATTGGAATAAGTGAATCCCTGTGACAGTTGGGAGTGTATCAGTCCAGGAACAGGATTGAAGGAAAACAGAAACCCAGTAGGAAGACCAATCCTAAACCAACTTGGAGTCTCTCTTGTAACTCTATAAATAGACAAGGGATCAGTTATTCAAGACATACAATTAACACAATTAATCCACAGGATTTCTAGAGAGAGAAAACATTTCTCTCTCCAAGTCAAATTTTAAAGAAAGTGTGCGGCTGGTTTTTGGGTTTCTAGTGGCTGAAATTTTGGCCTTGGTCTATACCAGCTGCGCGTAGCTTTCTCTCTCTGCGGGCGGTGCGTTTATAGTACGTGTCAGGTGCTGCGGGGCTAGAGTTTTCTAGCAGGTGGATTGTGGTGAGTAGCTGATCAATTAACTTCTAGTTCGTTGCCCACACAACGTGAAGTCATAGTCTTGAGGCATACAAGAGAATCACCAAGTGCACGCTTCAAAGGTACTTTTCTAAGATTCCGCTTTAATAGAAATTTTTGTTGCGTGGTAAATCGAGCAAGTGCAAACCCAGATCCTACCAAAATCTTTCAGGACTGTCATTAGTTAGCTTTCCCACCACCTATTATTGGGTAAGGGATCGCCAATGTGTAAACCTCTATATTGAACTTTTGCTGTTCGAGTAAAGCTTGGTTCATGCTAGTTGTCAATGGTACCCATAAGTAAATATCTATTAGTTATCAAAGGGGGAAAAATTAAGTTGGAGTCGTTAATAATCATTCAAGTAGATTTTCTATTTCTCCATTCTTCTCCTGGAAATTGGGTTACTTTGCAGAGCTTTTCTTTAGTCATTGTTACTTTATTGTAACATTGTATCGCTGCAATGAGTTCTCAAATTAGATTTTACTGTAGGAGATTCTTATATCTACCTTCACTTTATATTTGTGTGTGGAAACTTATCTTATAGCTACAGTTCTGTTTAATATTTGGCGATCAAGGTGTTAGTTTTGAATACATAAAAGCTATGGCTTGTATCAAAAACTAATATCCACAGATGACATATCATTTTGTTTCAGTATTAAATTGTTCCATTATATCATAGAACTAGATAACGGGGTGTGGAAAGACACAGTAGATACTGTTATTGGTTAAAGTATTGATATATAAAAAGTATGCTCGTAACTGAGATAGTCTGAACATACTATCGGTATAGGTTATCGTACGGTTTGGAAATTAGTTTATCTAGACAAATTAAATCACATGGATATGGCTGGGGCATATTGAGCACGACCAGTTTGGATAGAATTGACTTATACTGATCGGCGTAGTCAATTCGGTCCTAGTATTCAGTCTCTCAATCCCGAGATTGGGATGGGCGTGAGAGTTGGATATCGTATACTTTGATTTGCCAAAGAGTGCTGTCAATTGAGGCCTATACCTCGGTAGGTTGGGTATGCGGTGTTTAGCTTTTTACGTGTTTTTGCTAGTCGAAGAAATCCACATACCAGTTCACCGGGTTGATGGTGCTCCCGAGATGAGCTCGAAAGGTTTATTTTACTAAACCCGGCCAGTGGATTTTATGTCTGGTATAATGAAAAGGTCGAGTGGTACTAATCTCGGATACCAAGAAGTAAGTAAATTAGTTTGTCAGTAAATCGATAAACCGACGAGCACTAGATCTTTAATGTGGGGAGATAGAAGAAAAATAGTGGTGCGATGTAAAGTCATTTTTGAGCGGTAGTTTCATAGTTAGTTCGATAGTGGTATAACTAATTATGTATTTGACTAATCGACAAAGTGAATTAATTAATCCTAATGGTTTAATTAATATATAATTGACAAAGTGGATTAAGAAATTAATTCTATATGAATTAATTAATCCTAAGGGTTCGATTAAATTAAATTAACGAAAGAAATTAATTCGAATGGGTCGATTGGAGTTGATTAGTCTAGGAAAGACTAAGTGGTCAACAAAAGTCAAATTAAAAGGCACAACTCAAAAGCCCACTAGGTCTCCATTAGAGCTCCCTATAAATAGAAAACTTAAGGCCAAAGATGTTGGAGTTGAATACATAAGCTATGCTTGTGTTGTACTTTTTTCCAGTAATATATCGATTTATGTTTTGGTTATATCTTGTTGTGCATTAATTGTCCATTTGTATTATGTAAGTAGTTGATGAGGTGTCTTGTGTGACACAGTAGATCTCATCATTGGTTGAAAGACATAATATATAAATAAGGTTCGTAACCGAGACAACTTTGGACAAACTGTCAGTTTAGGTTATTATGTGATTCGAATAATTGGTTTGTCTAAACTAATTGAATCATATTGATATGCCTGGGGCGTATTGAATTTGACCATTAAGAATGGTTTGTCTTGTACTGATTTAATAGACAAATCGTTCTTGGTATTCTATCTCTTAATCCCTAGACTCAAGCGGGCATGAGGATTAGACATAGTGTACTTTGATCTGCCAAAGGGTGAGGTCAATTGTGGCCAATAGTCTCGGTAGGTTGGGTACGCGTGTTTAGTTACTTGGTGTGCTTCTGCTTGTCGAAAGGAAACCATGTACCGGTGCGTCTGGGGTGATGGTGCTCCCGAGATGAGCTCGTAAAGTTTATTATACTAAACCCGACCGGTGGACTTATGTCCGGTATAGTAAATAGGTCGAGTGGTATGAGTCTCAGAATTAAATAGGTTAATTAGTTAATTTATCAGTAAATTAATATATTAACGAGCACTATATCTTTGATGTGAGGAGATTATGAATATAATTTAATTAAGTTATTTCGGAAGCAATTCTGGTGTAGGATGGTAGTGCCAAAATTAATCCGTTAGTGGTACGATTAATTCTGTAATGGGTTAATTGAATAGGTAGAATTAATTAATTGATAAATTATTCCTAAGGGTTAATTGAGTAATTAACAAAGTAGAATTATTTAATTAATTAATTAAGTCTTAAATTTCAATTAGAATTAGGAAATCCTAGAGATTAGGAAGTCTAGTAGTATTTGGTTTATCCTATCAGATTAGTTACCTAATTGGATTTGGAAACTAATTAATTACCTAATCCCTTTAGAAAGACTAATCCTAAACCAACTTGGAGTCTCTCTTGTAACTCTATATATAGACAAGGGATTAACTATTCAAGACATACAATTCCATAAGTTTTCAAGACAAGAAACCTAGAAAGAGAAAATCCTAGAGAGAGAAAACTTTCTCTCTCCAAGTCAGATTTTTGGGCAAATATTGCGGCTGGTTATTTTCCCCTTGACCGAATTTTTTTGGCTAGAATACCAGCTGCGTGCAGCTTTCTCTCTCTTCGGGCGGTGCGTTTACAGTACATGCCAGGTGCAGCGGTGCTAGAATTTTCTAGCAGGTGGATTGTGGTGATTAGCTGATCAATTGACTTCTAGTTCGTTGCCCACACAACGTGAAGTTAAAGTCTTGAGGCATACAAGAGAATCACCTGAGTGCACGCTTTAAAAGTACTTTTCTATGATTCTGTTTTTACTTAGAAATTTTTTTTGCGTGGTAAGTGCGAACACAGATCCTATGTGGCAATCTTACAATTGGTATCAGAGCCTGGTTTTGGGTTCTGTGCTTGTTCGATCTATTACATGGTTTTATTTGCAGGTGGTTAAGAAATTCCGACTATTATGGTTACGTTTGTATTGGTTTTAATTAATATCCGGGACATGTCCAGATTTAATTTTATTATGAATGTTTGTAATAGTATAAGCACGTGCTGGAAGCCGTGTAGGATTAGATTAAATCTGTAGTAGGATTTTTTCTATATAATTTCGATTATTTAATTTTCCTAGAAAGCCTTGTAGTAGGAGAATTAAATTTTGTAATCGAAGGCGTTATGGTGAGCAACTTGAATTCATGGGTTTTGGGTTATCGTTACTTCGTAGAAACCCAGGAAAACCCAGAATGAATTGCAAGAAGACCAAATAGCGTGGGAAAAGCGAATGAGGGGTGGTGGCAGGAGGCGGCGTCGGCGAACAACAGCGACAGCAGTCGCCGCCGGCGACCGCCAGCGACAGGCAGCTCCGCTACCGTGGGGCGCAGCCGCGGCAGCAGCAGGTGGCAGCAGTGCGCACAGCCCCTGCGGGCTGTGTGCCCGCATGCGGCGCGTCCCTTTGGGCGTGCTGCGTGCGTGCAGCCCGTTCGGGCTGCAATTTTTGCCCATTTTTTCCTCTAATTTTCATTTTTAAAGTTCAAGACTCTCTCCATCGAGTGACGTGACAGGACACGAGATCAAGGCAGAAGATGGAAGCAATTAAAACTATAATAGTTAGGTAATTTATTTTTTGTATTTATTTCCAGTATTTATTGTTTTAATTTTTATGCTGTATTTAGATGCATGATTTTAAAGCATGGAAGTTTTATGGTTGCATATAACATAGGGTTAGTTGATTGCATGTTAAAACTGGAAAAACCCTCAATTTGGAAATCTAAGTGGGAGCAGGTTGGTTTAGTATTCTCATGGCCACCATTATGAGTTCATAGGCAATGTGGGTGGGTTTACGCGTTGGCATTAGCGTCTTCCTCCATTCGGATGAGTCCAGCCCTGAGATCACAAGATTATGAATTTCTGAGTAAGATGACTAGAGCGAGTTTAACTAGGAGAAATGCGACACCCTCTCCATCTGAGGCGCACTATCCTGAGGTAACTAACTCAGAAGTCACGTAATGGCATACACTTAGTGTACGATCTGCAGTATTCCTCCCAAGAGGTTATGCTACTTATTTGTACTGCTGAAAGCACCGACTATTAGCTACATTAATCAATAGATCGTTTGGTCAGATGGTGCAGTTAATAAACTTGGTTCTTCTCAAACAAATGTGGGTTAGCGTAAACTTTCACACTGTGTGGCTTGCGAGAATCCCAGTGGATGAGATGTTGGTGGATTATAATTATTGTTTTGAGGGAAGTCAATAATTAATAGAATTTTATGTTTTCAAAATTCTAGGTTAATAACTGAAACATTGTCTGTTTGTTAATTTTACAGTTTTATTGATATGACATTCAACCCCTTAGCTGCTATTTTGAAAGACAATAAATTAACTAGAACTAATTATGTCGATTGGAGTCGTAATTGGACATTATCCTTATGGCTGAGAGCACTCCTGTGAGAGATCATATCATTGACGTGATTAGTAACATCAACAAGGTTGAGGTAGTGGGAGGCGAAATCGTTGGTGAAACCAAAGTCGATATTGTCCTCTGGAGCTTGCCTCAAAGCTATGAGCAGATTCGGTTGAACTACAACATAAGTAAGATGTTGAGTACTTCATCCGAGCTCTTGGCAGAGTTGATGGTGGCTAAAAGTCTTCTTCAAAAGAAGAAGTGAGCTTTAGTCGCAGTCAAAGCTTTAGAATCTTTTTTTGAGCCTGAGGCTGGAAAGAAGAAGAGAAAGCTCGAGAGAGTAGCTAAAAAGGCACAAATTTCGCCTAAGCCAGATATTGCAAAGAAGAAGTCGAAAGACAAGTGCTTCAAGTGCAATAAGATAGGACATTGGAAATCGGATTGTCCAAAGCTTAAACGTGCGATAGTTTCTACCCTAATTACTGAGACATGTTTAGCGGCGATTCCCACAGATACTTGGTATGTGGATTCAGGTGCCACTGACCATGTTTGTAATTCTGTGCAAGGGTTCCAAGTGACCCGAAAGCTTAGAGAGGGCGAATTGGATATCTACTTGAGTGACACTACAAGAGTGTCAGTAGAAACAGTGGGAGTAGTTACTCTAAATTTCGAGAATTCTAGTTTAGAGTTAGTTAATTGTCTTTATGTATCAAATTTTAGAAAGAACCTTATTTTGGTTTCTAAACTCTTGAAGAACGGTTATAAGTTTGTTTTTTGTGATGAGTCTGTATTTATTAGAAGAAATGGGAAACTTATTTGTTCTGGTTCATTGGTTGACAATTTATTTGGGGTTAACTCTGATTCTACTGTTACGCAAAACACAGAAACAGATAGCTCTTTATCTAACATTAACAAGAGGAAGAAACCTTCTGAAATGAATCAAACCTATCTTTGGCATCTCAGGCTAGGTCATATAAATCTTAGTAGGATTCAGAGGTTGGTCAATGATGGACCTTTAGGTTCATTAGAGATTGATAGTTATGCAACCTGCGAATCTTGCTTGGAAGGTAAGATGACCAAGAGACCTTTTAAGGCAAAAGATTATAGAGCTAAGGAAGTATTAGAGTTGATTTATTCTGACTTGTGTGGACCAATGATGGTCCAGGCACGAGGTGGGTTTGAGTATTTCGTGACATTCATGGATGACTACTCAAGATACGGGTACATTTACCTAATGCGTCACAAGTCCAAATGTTTTTCAAGTTCAAAGAGTTTCGGGCAGATGTGGAGAAGCATCATGGTAAGAGTATCAAGACACTGCGTTCAGATCGTGGTGGGGAGTACCTATCCCATGAATTTCGAGAATACCTCAGTGAGGTAGGAATTCAGTCTCAGTTGTCTGCACCTGGCACACCACAGCAGAATAGTGTAGCAGAAAGGAGGAATCGAACTCTTATGAAAATGGTTAGGTCCATGATGAGCTATAGTGATTTGCCAAGTTCGTTATGGGGATATGCCTTAGAAATGGCAATGTATATTCTTAATCTTGTACCATCTAAAACCGTGCCTTCAACCCCATTGGAGTTGTAGAATGGGCGCAAGCCCAGTCTAAGACATCTCAGAATTTGGGATTGCCCAGCACATGTGCTTAAGGCAGATACAGCTAAGTTAGATGCGAGAACTGAATTAATGCTGTTTGTAGGATATCCTAGGGGAACGAAAGGTGGTCTGTTTTGTAGTCCTAAAGATCAGAAGGTGGTGGTTAGTACCAACGCTAGATTTTTGGAATAGGACTATGTCTTAAACCACAAGCCCAAGAGTAAGATAGTACTAGAAGAGCTTAGACGACAAACTACTAATCCTGATGCACCTGCACAAGTAGATACACCACACACTGCGTATGAGATCACAGATGATGCGCCTACACAGGTGATGCCTCATCGTAGTGAAAGGGTTATGAGACAGCCCGATAGGTTTATTGGCGTGAGAGAGGCCTCCGACCTAGTCCCAGGCGCGCCTGAACTTGACCCGGTTAACTACAATGAGGCTCTCCGAGATAAGGATGCAGAGTCTTGGCGTAAGGCAATGATATTCCAGATGGGGTCAATGCACCACAATCAAGTCTAGGAGCTTGTGGACCTGCCAGATGGGTTTAAGCCCATTGGATGTAAGTAGGTCAACAAACATAAGAGAGGACCTGACGGGAAGGTGGAAACCTTTAAAGCTAGGCTGGTGGCGAAGGGGTATACTCAGAAAGAAGGAATCGATTATGAGAAAACCTTATCCCCGGTAGCCATGCTTAAGTCGATCTGGATTCTCTTGGCCATATCTGCTCATTTAATCTTTGAGATTTAGCAGATGGATGTCAAGACAGCTTTCCTAAACGGAAGTCTTGAGGAAATTATCTTTATGCAGCAACCATAGGGATTCATTGAAAAAGGCCAAGAGCATAAGGTTTGCAGGCTTAAGAGGTCCATTTATGGACTTAAGCAGGCATCCAGATCTTGGAACATCTGATTTGATGAGGTAATCCAGTCCTATGGATTTACTCAGTGTTCGGATGAGCAATGTGTGTCTCGCATACGTGATGGAAACTCAGTGATGTTTATTGTGCTTTACGTAGATGACATTCTATTGATTGGCAACAACAAGAAAGTGTTATCAAACATAAGGGCATGGCTGTCCAAGCAGTTTGATATGAAGGACTTAGAGGAAGCGGGATATATCCTTGGGATCAAGATAATTTGAGATAATAGGAAACGTTCGTTAACACTCTCCCAAGCTTCGTACATAGATACGATTCTGGCCCATTTTTAACATGCAGAACTTCAAGAAAGGTTTTTTACCTTTCAGACATGGAGTGTATCTATCTAAGGAACAGTCCCCTAAGACTGTTGAGGAGATAGAGGCCATGAAAACAGTTCCTTATGCTTCGGCAGTAGGAAGTCTCATGTATGCCATGTTGTGTACGAGGCAAGATATCTGTTATGTCGTTGGCATGGTAAGCAGATATCAGAGTAACCCCAGGAAAGCTCATTGGGAGGCAGTAAAATGCATTCTCAAGTATTTGCGCAGAACAAGAGACCAAGTTCTGGTTTATCAGGTGCCTGAGCTGGTATCCCGAGGTTACAAAGATTCAGATTTCTAAGGCGACAGGGACAAGAGCAAGTCTACCTCAGGGTATGTGTTTACTCTGGAAGGTGGAGCCATAGTTTGGCGGAGTGTCAAGCAGAAATACGTGGCAGACTCTACCATGGAGGCTGAGTACGTTGCCGTATCAGAGGCAGCGAAAGAAGTAGTATGGCTCAAGAACTTCCTAGTGGACTTAGATGTGATTCCTGGTTCGCAGAAGTCTATCACGGTTTATTGTGATAGCAACGGTGCAGTAGCAAACTCGAAGGAACCACGAGCCCACAAGGCGAGTAAACATATACAGCGCAAGTACCACCTGATACGAGACATCATAAAGAGGGAAGATGTGATCGTGGCTAAGATAGCATCAGAAGATAACCTTGCAGATCCATGCACGAAGACATTGACTTTGAAAGTCTTTGAGGCTCACGTGGAGGGTATGGGAATAATATACTTAGGAGAGCCATAACAGTTTTTTAGATATATAGCAGCAGAATGTATATGAGTTGTATGTAGATGTATACTTAAAGCACAGCTTAAGTATTAGTGAGAGATTGTTGGAGTTGAATACATAAGCTATACTTGTGTTGTACTTTTTCCCAGTAATATATCGATTTATGTTTTGGTTATATCTTGTTGTGCATTAATTGTCCATTTGTATTATGTAAGTAGATGATGAGGTGTCTTGTGTGACACAGTAGATCTCATAATTGGTTGAAAGACATAATACATAAATGAGGTTCGTAACTGAGATAGCTTTGGACAAACTGTCGGTTTAGGTTATTATGTGATTCAGATAATTGGTTTGTCTAAACTAATTGAATCATATAGATATGCCTGGGGCGTATTGAACTTGACCTTTAAGAATGATTTGTCTTGTACTGATTTAATAGACAAATCATTCTTGGTATTCTATCTCTTAATCCCTAGACTCGAGCGAGCATAAGGATTAGACATAGTCTACTTTGATCTGCCAAAGGGTGAGGTCAATTGTGGCCAATAGTCTCGGTAGGTTGGGTGCGCGTGTTTAATTACTTGGTGTGCTGCTGCTTGTCGAAAGGAAACCATGTACCGGTGCGTCTGGGGTGATGGTGCTCCCGAGATGAGCTTGTAAAGTTTATTATACTAAACCCGGTCGATGGACTTATGTTCGGTATAGTAAAAAGGTCGAGTGGTACTAGTCTCGGAATTAAAGAGGTTAACTAATTAATTTATCAGTAAATTAATATATTAGCGAGCACTATATCTTTGATGTGAAGAGATTATGAATATAATTTAATTAAGTTGTTCTGGAAGTAATTCTGATGTAGGATGGTAGTGCCAAAATTAATCTGTTAGTGTTACGATTAATTTTGTAATGGGTTAATTGAATAGGTAGAATTAACTAATTGATTAATTATTCCTAAGGATTAATTGAGTAATTAACAAAGTGGAATTATTTATTTAATTAATTAATTAAGTCTTAAGTTTCAATTGGAATTAGGAAATCCTAGAGATTAGGAAATCTAGTAGGATTTGGTTTATCCTATCAAATTGGTTACCTAATTGGATTTGGAAACTAATTAATTACCTAAACCCTTTAGGAAGACCAATCCTAAACCAACTTGGGGTCTCTCTTGTAACTCTATATATAGACAAAGGATTAGCTATTCAAGACATACAATTCCATAAGTTTTCAAGATAAGAAAACTAGAGAGAGAAAATCCTAGAGAGAGAAAACTTTCTCTCTCCAAGTCGGATTTTTGGGCAAATATTGCGGCTGGTTTTTCTTCCCCTTGGCTGAATTTTTTTGGCCAGTTTTATACCAGCTGCGTGCAGCTTTCTCTCTCTCCGGGCGGTGCGTTTACAGTACTTGCCAGGTGCAGCGGTGTTAGAATTTTCTAGCAGGTGGATTGTGGTGATTAGCTGATCAATTGACTTCTAGTTCGTTGCTCACACAACGCGAAGTCAAAGTCTTGAGGCATACAAGAGAATCACCTGAGTGCACGTTTCAAAGGTACTTTTCTAAGATTCCATTTTTAATTAGAAATTTTTGTTGCGTGGTAAATCGAATAAGTGCGAACTCAGATCCTATGTGGCAATCTTTCAAAAGAAATATTAAGGAAGTCTTGCAAGACAGCTCTTGCTTTCTTGAGTGAGAAGGTTCTAGAGAGAGAATTCCTCCATCCTCAAGAATTCTTTCTCAAAAACGAACTAGATTTCTCGTTTGCTCGAAGATTGGATTCAGCCAAATGGATTAAACACATAAGTGCTGCCCAATTTTTCCAATTTTTTGCCCAAGCTGCCCAGCCTTGTTCTTCGGTTTTCATGGAGGAAAAATCCAATCTTTGCGCGTTTGATTCAGCTTTTTCATTGTGTTGATCTCTCTTTTGGTGATCCATGATGTGGGCTGTCTAGATCACGACAAAGAAAGGATTTTTAGTTCAATTTTGGTGATGTACTTTTCGTGGGCTGCAACAGTTTTAGCGAAAAGGGGCAGCAGTTTAATCGGATCTTTTTGGCAGTTTTGAATCCGATTTTTGAGAGACTCTCTTGTGGATTTTCGTGAGCTTTGCGAGTACACTTCGATAGATTATTGCCCACACAATATTCAAAGTTTTCTTGGAGTCACCTATTTGATTTCGGTGGTAATCGCTAGGAAAGATTTGGTTTTTCTTAGTGCGTTGGACTTCGCTTCAAAAGTATAACCTTTAATCATTCCGCTTTTAATTAAAGGTTTAATCTCTGTGCGTTAGATGTTGATTTAATAAATTAAATAAGTATAAGCCAAGATCCGTTCATGGGAAAATGAATTTGAGCTTGAGCTTTGTCAAAAGCTTTCGATTCTGGAATGCATTGCACGAAAGTGAGGTTTCGATTTAGCCTGAGCTTGTTCCGTTTTCCTACAAAATGGTATCAGAGCGAGTGTTCGGCTTTAAACTTTTTTAATTTACTACACGGCTTTATTTTGGCATTATTATTTTTGTCGAAATGTTTAAACAGGTGGTTATTAGTTTCCCGGCTATTATGGTAGAATTTATTTTTTCATTCATAAACCCCGGGACATGTCCAAGCTCGTATTGTTTTTGAATGGCAATGTCTGTAATAGTAATAACCACGAGCTGGAAGCCGTGTAGGATTAGAAAAATCTTGTAGCACGATTTGATCTAATCATGTCGTCTTTAAATTCCTAGAAAAACGCCTTTGTATATAGGAATTTATGTATTATGACGAAGACATTATTTTGGGTAATGTATATTCTCGGGTTTTGGTTTCTCGTAATTTTGGGTGATTCCTAATTATATAGTAAACCGAGAAAACCAGGGCGAATCGAGAGGAATCCAAATAACGAGTGGGAGCGACATGATGGGACGTGTCACCGAGGCGTCAAGGAATCAACGATAGAGAAGGCCATAATAGTCGGGAAATTTTATTTCTTTAATTTCCCATATTTATGTCTTTTCGTTGATTGTGTGTTTTTGTTTTATTTTGCATGAACGAAAACCAAACCAAACTGTTTTAAAAGGAAAAGTGCAATTAACTAAAGTATATTATTCGTATATTAAAACTCCAACGGTGTTATGGGTGCGAATATCCATAGTTAAGATATTGCATGTTAAAACGTAAAAATCCTCAAACTTAAAAATCTAAGTGGGAGAGGGTTGGTAAATATCCCCATGCCCTCCATTACGGGTTCATTGGTGATGTGGTTAAACTTACGTGTTGGCTTAGACCTTCCTCCCTATCGGATGAGTTTTCAACCACAGATATCACCGGAATGAATTTCTAAAGGGATGACTATAGTGAGTTTAATTGGAGAAAGTTGCGACACCTTCGCCATTCGAGGTGCATTAGTATCCTAAATAACAAACTTAGAAGTCACGTAATGACATACACTTAGTGTATCATTTTTAGTATCCCTCCCATCGAGGTTACGCTATCTTCGTGTACGGCTAAAATTATCGACTATTAATTTCATTGATCATAAGATCATTGGTCAGATAGTGAAATTAATGAACTTCAGTTCTTCTCGAACAAATGTGGGTTGGCGTAGACGTTCACCCATCATGACCTGCGTTAATCCCAGTGTGAGAGATGTCGGTAGAAGACTATATTTTTTTTTTTAGGATTATAATATTTTCAAAAAAGTAATACTAAAACTTGACTGTTTATTTTTCAGTTGTTGATATGTCATTCAACCCGCTAGCTGTCATACTTAATCAGAACAAACTTACGGATCCAAATTACATTGACTGGAAATGTAACCTGGACATTGTCCTTACCGCTGAAGGTTACAAGTACGTGCTCACTAAGGAGTTCCCCCCTAAGCCCAGCGATGATGCCACCCCTGAGCAGCGAGAGCCATATACGAGGTGGCAGAAGGCTGATGATATGACCCGGTGCTACATCTTGGCTTTTATGTCGAGTGTACTGCAGTACCAGCATCAGTTGTTTACCTCGGCCTACGATATGATGCTCAACCTCAGGGAGATGTTTGGATATCAGGCTAGGGCAGCCAAGCAGTCAGCTATGAGGAAACTCATGAATGCTAGAATGGCTGAGGGCACTTTAGTGAGGTATCACATGCTGGACATGACGAGCTGCATCAATGAGATCGAGGTATTGGGAGGTGACATTGATGGGGAGACCCAGGTCGATATCATCCTCCAGAGCTTGCCCCCAGTTTTGAGCAGTTTTGGTTTAACTACAATATGGGCAAGTTGTCATATTCACTTCCCGAGCTCATGACTGTATTGGTGTCTGCTGAAGGCCTCTTCGTAGAGAAGAAGCAAGCCTTGACTACTGTTGGTCCCTCAGGTTCCTCTGCTGGGCCCAAAGCCAGGAAGCAAAAGAGGAAGAGAGGCTAGAGAGCAGGAGTAGCTGATCATGGACCCAAGGCGGGCATTGCCAAGAAAAACAAGTCGAAAGGCAAGTGTTTTAGATGTGACAAAGCAGGACATTGGAAGAAGGATTGCCAGAAGCCTCAAGGTATGTGCAAATTTCCCTAGTTACTGAGATGTGTTTAGCGACGATTCTCACGGATACTTGGTGTGTGGATTCAGGAGCCACTGATCACTCTTGTAATTCTGTGCATGGGTTCCAAGTGACCCGGCAGCTTAGAGAGAGAGAGAGTTGTAGGTCTACCTTGGAGATACTACCAGAGTTTTGGTTGTTACAGTGGGAGTTTTATGTCTTTATTTTTCATACTCTGTTTTAAATTTGAAGAATTGTCTTTATGTACACAGTTTTCGAAAGAATTTACTTTCAGTTTCGAGATTTTATTGGATGGTTATAAGTGTGTTTTTTTTTATAACTCTATTTTTATTAGAAAGAACTCGAGGCTTATATGTTCCGGTACATTGGTTGACAATATATTTTTAATCAAGACAAACTCCCCAGTTGTGCACAACACTAAAACTAGTAACTCATCACTGAATTATAATAAGAGAAAAGAGTATTCCCCTTGGAATTAAACTTATCTTTGGAACCTGAGACTAGGTCACATCAATCTTAGTAGGATTCAAAGGTTGGTCAATAATGGGCCTTTGGGCTCATTGGAGATTGACAGCTATCCGACCTGTGAGTCCTGCTTGGAGGGTAAGATGACCAAGAGACCTTTCAAGGCAAAGGGGTATAGGGCCAAGGAGGTTTTAGAGTTGATTCATTCTGATTTATGTGGGCCTATGTCAGTTCAGGCTAGAGGTACTTATGAGTATTTCGTGACATTCACTGATGAGTACTCTAGATATGGATACATATACCTGATGCTCCACAAGTCTGAATGCTTTGGCAAGTTCAAAGAGTTTAAGGCTGAGGTGGAGAACCATCTGGGTAAGAGTATCAAGGACTTGCGATCTGATTCTGGTGGCGAATACCTCTCTAGTGAATTCAGGTCCTATTTGTTAGAGGAGGGTATTCAATCCCAGTTGTCTGCACCTGGCACACCCCAACAGAATGGTGTAGCAGAGAGGAGAAACAAGACTCTTATGAATCTGGTTAGACTGATGATGAGTTCTAGTGAGTTGCCTATCTCATTTTGTGGTTATGCCTTAGAGACAACATGTTTTATCCTCAACCTTATGCTATCTAAGTCTATGCCTTCGACCCCAGTAGAGTTGTGGACTGGACGAAAGCCTAGTCTGAGACATATCAGGATTTGGGGTTGTCCAGCACATGTGCTCGAGGTAGATGCAGGCAAGAACCAAGGCTATGTTGTTTATAGGCTACCCCAAAAGAACGAGAGGTGGTCTATTTTATAGTCCTCAAGATCAGAAGGTAGTGATCAGAACTAATGCCGGATTTCTTGAGGAGGACTATATTTTAGATCACAAGTCAAGCAGCAAGGTAGTATTATAAGAGCTTAGAAGTCAGTCCATTATTCCAGATGCACGAGTACAGGAAGACACACCATAAGATACTGCAAACACTATCACAGATGATGCTCTTACACAGGCTACGCCTCATCGTAGTGGGAGGGTTGCTAAACAGCCTGAGAGGTACATGGCTTTAGGTGAGTCTTCGGACTTTATCCCTGGCACTCATGAACCAGACCCAGTTAGCTACAATGAGACTCTCCAGGATAAAGATGCAGATTCTTGGCAGAGAGCGATGATTGCTGTGATGGGTTCTATGGACTCAAATCAGGTCTGGGAGCTGGTAGACCTTCCTGATGGGTTTCGGCTATTGGGTGCAAATGGGTCTACAAGTGAAAGAGAGGATCTAAAGGGAGCGTTGAGACCTTCAATGCTGGCTTGTGACGAAGGGGTATACTCAGAAAGAGGGTATCGATTATGAGGAGACCTTTTCCCCAGTAGCTATGCTTAAGTCGATCCGGATTCTCTTGGCCATAGCTGCTCATATGGACTATGAGATTTGGCAGATGGACGTCAAGATAGCTTTCCTTAATGGAAGTCTTGAGGAGACCATCTTTATGCAGCAACCAAAGGGTTTCATTGTTCAGGGCCAAGAGCACAAGGTATGCAGGCTTATGAGGTCCATTTATGGACTTAAGCAAGTATCTAGATCTTGGAATATCTATTTTGACGAGGTTATTCAGTCCTATGGATTCACTCGGTGTCCGGATGAGCAGTGTGTTTATCACAGGCGTGATGGTGATACGGTGGTGTTTTTCGTACTTTACGTTGATGACATCCTTCTGATTGGCAACAGTAAGAAGGTGTTGTCAGATGTAAAGGCATGGTTGTCCAGGAAATTTGATATGAAGGATTTGGGAGAGGCTGGACATATCCTTGGGATCAAGATTATTCAAGATCGTAAGAGACGTTCTCTTACTCTCTCTTAGGCATCCTTCATAGACACGAGTCTGGCCCGTTTTAACATGCAGAACTCCAATAAGGGTTCACTACCTTTCAGGCATGGGGTGCATTTGTCTAAGAAGCAGTGTCCCAAGACTGCTGAGGAGATAGATGCCATGCAGGCGGTACCCTATGCTTCTGCAGTGGGTAGCCTCATGTATGCTATGTTATGTACGAGGCTTGATATTTGCTTTGACGTTGGCATGGTTAGCAGATATTAGAGTAACCCTGGAAAGGCTCACTGGGAGGCAGTGAAATGCATTCTCAAGTACTTGCGCAGGACGAGTGCTTATATCCTAGTTTATAGAGTGCAGGAGCTTGTACCGTTGGGTTACACAGATTCGGACTTTCAAGGTGATATAGATAAGAGTAAGTCTACCTCTGGGTTTGTGTTACTCTAGGAGGTGGAGCCATAGTATGGCGGAGTGTTAAGTAGAAATGCGTGGCAGACTCCACCGTGGAGGCTGACTACGTTGCTGCATCAGAGGCAGCGAAAGAAGATGTATGGCTCCGGAACTTTCTGGTGGACTTAGATGTAGTTCCTGAGTTGCCTAGGTCTATCACAGTTTATTGTGATAACAATGGTGCAGTTGCTAACTCGAGGGAACCACGAGCCCACATTGCGAGTAAACACATAGAGCGCAAGTACCACCTGATACGAGAGATCGTAAAGAGGGGAGACGTGACCGTGGCCAAGATAGCATCAGATGACAACCTTGCAGATCCTTTCACAAAGCCATTGACCCCAAAGGTCTTTGAGAGACATGTGGAGGGCATGGAAGTCAGATTCTTGAGGGAGCCATGTGAGTGAGTTTAAAGATGTTCTATAGATTTCATTATGACAGCAGTGTAATAGCGGGTTGGACAGTTTTTGTACTTCTTAGCATAGCTTTGAGTATTAGTTGGAGATTGTTAGTTTTGAATACAAAAAAGCTATGGCTTGTATCAAAAACTAATATCCACAGATGATATATCATTTTGTTTCAGTATTAAATTGTTCCATTATATCATAGAACTAGACAACGGGGTATAGAAAGACACAGTAGATACCGTTATTGGTTAAAGTATTGATATATAAAAAGTATGCTCGTAATTGAGATATTCTGAACAAACTATCGGTATAGGTTATCGTGTGGTTTGGAAATTAGTTTATCTAGACTAATTAAATCACACGGATATGCTCGAGACATATTGAGCACGCATAGTTTGGATGGAATTGACTTATACTGATCGGCGTAGTCAATTCGGTCCTAGTATTCAGTCTCCCAATCCAGAGATTGGGACGGGCGTGAGAGTTGGATATCGTATGCTTTGATTTGCCAAAGAGTGCAATCAATTGAGGCCTATACCTCGGTAGGTTGGGTATGCGGTGTTTAGCTTCTTACCTGCCATTGCTAGGCAGAGGAATCCACGTACCGGTTCACCGGGTTGATGGTGCTCCCTAGATGAGCTCGAAAGGTTTATTATACTAAACCCGGCCGGTGGATTTTATGTCCGGTATAATAAAAAGGTCGAGTGGTACTAATCTTGGATACCAAGAAGTCGGTAAATTAGTTTGTCAGTAAATTGATAAACGATGAGCACTAGATCTTTAATGTGGGAAGATAGAAGAAAAATAGTGGCGCGATGTAAAGTCATTTTTGAGCGGTAGTTCCATAGTTAGTCCGATAGTGGTACGACTAATTATGTATTTGACTAATCGACAAAGTGAATTAATTAATCCTAAAGGTTTAATTAATATTTAATTGACAAAGTGGATTAAGAAATTAATTCTATATGAATTAATTAATCCTAAGGGTTAGATTAAATTAAATTAACGAAGTGGGTTAAGAAATTAATTCGAATGGGTCGATTGGCGTTGATTAGTCTAGGAAAGATTAAGCGGTCAACGAAAGTCAAATTAAAAAGCCCAACTCAAAATCCCACTAGGTCTCCATTAGAGCTCCCTATAAATAGAAAAGTTAAGGCCAAAGAAACATTAAGGAAGTCTTGCAAGACAACTCTTGCTTTCTTAAGTGAGAAGGTTCTAGAGAGAGAATCCTCCATCTTCAAGAATTCTTTCTCAAAAACGAACTAGATTTCTCGCTTGCTCGAAGATTGGATTCAGCCCAAATGGATTAAACACATAAGTGCTGCCCAGTTTTTTTCCGCCAGTTTTTCCAATTTTTCGCCCAAGCTGCCCAGCCTTATTCTTCGGTTTTCATGGAGGAAAAATCCAATCTTTGCGCGTTTAATTCGGCTTTTTCATTGTGTTGATCTCTCTTTTGGTGATCCATGATGTGGGTTGTCTAGATCACGGCAAAGAAAGGATTTTTAGTTCGATTTTGGTGATGTACTTTTTCTGGGCAGTAGCAGTTTTGGCGAAAATGGGCAGCAGTTTAATCGGATCTTTTGGGCAATTTTGAATCCGATTTTTGAGAGACTTTCTTGTGGGTTTTCGTGGGCTTTGCGAGTACACTTCAATAGATAATTGCCCACGCAATATTCGAAGTTTTATTGGAGTCATCTATTGGATTTCGGTGGTAATCGCTAGGAAAGATTTAGTTTTTCTTATTGCGTTGGACTTCGCTTCAAAGGTATACCCTTTAATCCTTCCGCTTTTAATTAAAGGTTTAATCTTTGTGTGTTAGATGTCAATTTAATAAATTAAATAAGTATAAGCCTAGATCCATTCATGGGAAAATGAATTTGAGCTTGAACTTTGTCGAAAGCTTTCGATTCTGGAATGCATTACATGAAAGTGAGGTTTTCGATTTAGCCCGAGCTTGTTCTGTTTTCCTTCACAAGGTAAGCTCAGTGCTTTACCTGTCATCTTCTTCTTGTTGTTACTTACTGTTTCGCTTATGAAACTTAGGCTATAGTGGATGGATTGAATGAACATAACTCTTTGGATTACCAATTCATTTTTCTATTACCAATCAAACATTAAAAACTTGAGGTAAATAATTAAATATAATATGAAAACTATAAATCTCCATAGGAAAGGCGAACTATATTAATATAAACAATAACTCTGTATTTTTATTTATTTATTTATGGCTGGATGTTTGTTTAAATTAATCATGTTCTTTTCTTTTAAAGCATGAAGTTTCTTTACTTTCATGTATTTATAAGTTGTTGTTGATCCAATATTGAGTCTACGGCTAGTCTCACATGTGATGTAGTTGTTTTGAATTACCAAAGTGAAATTGTAATATTTGCAAAGGTTCTATTTGGTCTATTGAGCTTTAAAATAACATCTTCAGCAAGTATATATCCACCACAAGTCAAAGTATATGAGCTACGTCAGTTGTCATTGAAGTTTGAAAGGTATTTAGTTTCAGAAATCATTTATTTTTAGGTATCTTCTTTTCTTATAATAATGCCTATATTTTAGTGATTAGAAAAATAGTGCTTTGACATTGTTGGTTGCTACACGATTCTTAATTTAAACAAAATTTGCAGAATCTGTATAATAACATGTTTTACTATCAATTCTTTATATTGCTTCTTTGTCTGACTTTTTTATGCATGATCGCCTTGTACCATTTAATTGCTTCAGTGTATCATTGATGTAGGTAATTGTTACATGTTTCATCATAATTACATAAATACTACCAAAATTATATAGGCAGTAATCAGGCAAAACTTCAATTGTGTGATATTATTAGGCTTGGGGTTCTTCTTTGGGTGGAGAGATTGGGACAATGCAATAATGCTCCTACCTCATGGTTGTTGTTGTTGCCAAGAACTAACAAATTAGGGTTTTCATTACGTAATCATTAACCCCTTACAAATATACAACTCCATTCCTTTTAAAAGAATGTTTTGTTTGTAAGTACTGGTTTTAGAAATACAAGTAAAACTTTTGTTTTGGCTGATAGGAGTGGCATGACTTATCTATTTATCTTCAGTAGTTAAAACCTTAGCCAGAACCTATTATTTGAATGGTGGAAGAAAGGCAACTGTGTGCCCATAATTTGCTTGATACCTTACCATATTTCTCTGAAACTTTTGAATCATTTCTGGTGCCAGTTCGAACTAGATTGGCCTCCGAAATTAAGTGAAGAACAGAGATAGTAAATTTATGAACTCCTTCTGTTTAGGGCAAACTACATATGGGTTAAAGTCTTCAAAAAGACTCCATGGTAGATTTCTTGACATGTGTAATATGAATAAAGATCATCTTTTTTCCAGGAGGATCATCCTGGATGACATCCTACACAAAGGAAATAATGAATTCCAGGATGTTTCATTGGTAGAATTGGATTTATATGCGCAGGTTGTGCAAAGGTTTTTAATTTGATGTTCAACCAATATTTCTTAAAATGTATCCTTACAAAGAGTTTAATGAATAACCCTATTCTATTTGGGAATAAGCTATATAGATTTATCTCATAAAGAAAAGTAACCATAATTTTTGACTATCACTCTAAAATTAAGTTGATCTACAAAGTGTACTCCTAGAATGAGTCGTGGACCAGAAGGTCCAAGGACATTATGCAATGCATGTGGCCTCAAGTAGACTAACCAGGTAAGTAACTTTTCAGCATCTACTACTTACAATCAGTAAAACAATGTTTTACATTTACACAATTCCCAAATTTTTCTTTTACTCATCTTCACTTTTCCTTCTAAGATATGACATTGTTTGTTATTTTGTTTTCACATTTCTTTTCTTCTACTTTTCAGTGAGTGTACATATTCAAAACATTCATCAACTAAAAATATCTTATTGAGTTGTGTTTCATTTTCATTCGGTATGTTGTCTGCTTATTATATATCAAATTTTAATTCTATAATTGCTCATTACAATTAAGCTGTTTCATGTTATCAAAATTTTCAGTTTCAATCTTATTTTAACAAAAATCTAGATTACAATTATACAGGGGAATTCACATATCCCTAAGAGCGATGATTGTGATTATGGTAGTAATTAAATACCCATATGATTATGAATTTATACCAAAAACCTATATGGCTCGTATGAATTAATAGTCATAATCTAAACCTATTCATACTCATATTCTTCAACATAATATTATTAAAATAGTGTGTTTTCTTCTATTTTAAGCATAATGAAAGTTTGCATAGTCTATTAAGTGAAGGTGAGGAAGATAAGAACCTATGGAATCCAAATTATGTTGGTTTTTCATTGAGTTATTCTATGATAATTGTAAATTTGTTTTATGACTTTTTTAAATTATTCTAGATCGTACATTTTTGTTTTTCTTTACTACTCGTGTTTGGTAAATTATTTGGTTTTAGATGGATGAGAACAACGTATGAAGGAAACGATATGCTAAAATGTCAACTGATAGGAAGGCTGAATTGTTGAACAAAAGTAGAGAAAGATATAAATTGTCAAAAGAAAGGGAAAAAATTGGAGAATCAAGTTCTCCTAGGGATTTGGAAATTGGTTGTAGTCAAAATACGAATAGTGGGATCAATAGAAACTAATAATCTTGGTAACTCTGGAAATGAGAATAATGTTGGCCTTACGACCCATTTGACTCAATTTGGTTCCACGGACATAGCAGCCGCTTGGCGTGTAAACACCACATTATTTTATTTCTTGTCTGTATTTGCTATTTGTAATTATTATATCACCACATAATTTTTCTGCGTAGGATTTTCTTCTATTAAAACAAGTGGAGGAAGATTTGGCTTAAAAAGTATAATAGTACATTACAACAAAGCACATCTGGTGAGTTACTCTGTAATGTATTAACGATGTCGTTTATCTTCTACATTAAAGTAAATATATATGATCTAACTCATATGTACTCTTTTGTTTACTTGTAAATTTTAATAATGTTAGGAAACAAAAGAAAAAGGACTGGTCAGAATACGGTTGCAATACCAGAAGTGCCCACTTCAGTTTTAAAACTGTCGTAGTTGATGATTGTCAATATTATGGTGCAAAGAGAATGTACTTGGAACCTCCAAACTTTTGTTGTAGTGGATGAGAGATTTCGTTAGTGTCCCATCATATGCCATATGCCACTAGAAGGTTTCTTATTGCATCACTTCATTGTCTTATGTAATCAGGGCTGGAAAAAGGATACATATGCAGTTAAATCAGGGTCAGATGCAGATGATTCTTGTTCTCCAACTATGAAAAATAGCTTCGCATTTGCCCGATGGCCCCGGTTCATGAAGAGGTTATACTTTTTTTTCCCTCCCTATTATCAAGGGTTCCTTCCCCTCCCCCTAATCCAAGGTAATATTTTAATCAAGAAATCATACGCGAGACCAAAAGAATATAATAATTAACTAAATAATTTCACTTATATACTCTGAAAGTCAAGACTGGCGATGATTTTCAAGATTTTCCATTTTAATTTTGACAAGAGCAGCTTTCCCCTTCTTTCCTGTTCTGGTTGATGCCGATTTTACGCTAAAAATCTTTGGAGAAACTTCACGCTCTTTAACAAGATTTTGAACAATTACTGCTTTTTGTAACGCTTTAATTTCAACAAATTCGGGTTTCACAATTTCTACTGAATCTTCTTCACTTTCAACAAATACTTCTTTCTTGCTCGCCCCTGTTTATCTCTGTTAACAATGCAATTGATAAAATAAAATAGAACACAGGCATTAGATGCTCGAAAGTAGAAATGAATAACTAACCAGCTTTTCTTTCATAAATGAATAGCTTCCCAGTCGATTTGATGCTTAAAATCTCACGAGGAATTTCACGTTCTTGTACTTGACCACTTGGCATAAAAATTATGACAAAGAATTCGGAATTTACTTCGTATCGGAAAACCAAGAACTGGCCCAGTTCAATTGTATAGAATACCGCAAATTCTTGCCCACCGCCAAAACCCATCATCAGTTACACGGACTTGTATAGGCCATGAATCCCTAGTTCAAACCCTCAAAACAACTCTTTCATCCTTCGAACAAATACCATGCTTCACTATTAATAGCATATCATTTCAAATAACATTACCATTCTATTTCAAATATGAATATAGTTTTCTTATTTTATTTCTCAACCCTCATCCCACAATGCTATTATCTTTATATGTTTTTTCATTCCTTAAAAGTACATTTCAATATATTAAACTAACTAATGTTTTTTCTTAAATTCCTGTACAAACAACAACACTAAGAAGGAGCCACCGAATGCATTAACTAAGCATACTTTCAAGATACCAACTCCAGAATAACTTAGCTCTAAAAGAATCGATTATGCTAAACTTGAGGCAAGTTCAAATTTCAAATATCTCTTATTGGTTTTTGTCTAATAAAAAATGTAAGTTCAGCATTATTCAATAGAATATTATGACCTTAAAAAATAATTAGTATTGACTTCTAAAATTGGGAAGTTTCATACTTTATCTTCACAATTTCTTTTGACTTCAGAAATTGAAAAATAAAAAATTTCTGATTATTTCTGTCAATATGCTCAAAAATCTGTTTTCTATTTTCTTCTATGCTTGGAACTTTTATATATTTCTATTCAAAATTTTAAAAGCTAAAATTAAAATTTATATTTATATAATTTACTAAATAAATCATGAACCCCTGCAAAGCACGGGTTCATCCACTAGTAATTTATACAAAGGATAATTGTAATTTAAAAAAGCTTATATTCTTATCAAACCATAATAATAACTAGAAAAGGGTGCTTATTCTAATTTACTATTTGTGACTCATTTTTTATTATTTGTAACCCTATTTTCGAAGTATGTTTCCAAAATTGCCCCTCTAATATAAAAATAAGCCATATCCACAATAAGCTACGTCAAAATGCACTCCCATAATGGTTCGACCATGTCAAAATGTAGTCCTACCATGGTTTGCTCACGTCAAAATGCACTTTCACCATGGTTCAGCCACTCAAAAAAGTGACCGAACCATGGTTGGGGCGCGTTGTGTTGAGCTCCAATCATGGTTAGGGCGCAACACAACGTGCCCCAACCATAGTTCGAGTACAACATGACACGTCCCAACCATGGTTCGGGAGCATTGTGTTCTGCTCCAACCATGGTTGAGGCGCAACACTCCTACCATGGTTCGACTATGTCAAAATGCACTCCCACCATAGTTCGATCACGTCAAAGTGTACTCCCACCATGGTTTGGTCATGTCAAAATGCACTCCCGTCATGGTTCGGCCATGTCAAAATACACTCTCACCATGGTTCAACCACTCAAAAAAATTACCGAACCATGGTTGGAGCGTAATGTGTAGCGCCCCCAATGCTCCCCAACCATGGTTCAGGTGCATTGTGTTATGCCTTAACCATGGTTCCATTGTGAGAGTGCATTTTGATGTGCCTTTACCGTTGAGAAAAAGCATGAAAAATTGACCCCAACCATGGTGCGAACACCTTTTAATAGGTGTTTTTCGTGATTATCACACATTTATATGGCTCATTAACCATAAAACTTTCACGTTTTCATGCACGTCTACCGTGGTACTCCCACGTTTTCATGTGGGTCAACCGTGACACTCTCACGTTTTTATGTGTATAACACGTGGGATAAGCGTTTGTTTATGTGATTAAATAACAAATCGTAATTAATTAATCTGTCTCTAATTTTATATATATTCAATTAATTGCGACAAATAATCGCCAACTAGTGCATTGTTATAGAACACAACTCTCATTGTTGTAGTTAACAAATATGGTTTAACGACATTTGAACATAATTCTTCTCAATTTAATTGTTGTTGAATAAAGTTTCAGTAATATTTTGTAACAATAGTTGGTTTATGTATGCATGGTGCGCCTCGAATACGACAAGTGGTAGGGTGTTCAAACTACTTATAAATCTCAATAGGTAACTAGGCACAAAAAGTAATCAAAATTGATTAACTAACAAACCAATGTATTGACGTACGATTTTACCTACTACGAATCATTGTTTACTATTTATTTTCAATATAAATTTATCATTCACCGAAACTTTATAAATTATAATTATGTGTATATATAAAAAAATTAGGAGATATATATTATATATGTATACATAACATTTGCATATTCGAATAACTCATAAATCTATGTCATATATGATAGGGTTACTTGGTGACGTGTATATCAATGGTTGTTTAAAATTGTATTTAATGTAGTGGCCAAAATGCTTTTTTGGTCCCTTATAATTGGCCTTGTCTCACTTTCGATCCCTTATAACTTTACGGGAGTCATTTTAGTCCCCAAACATTAATTTATTAGGCCTTTCGGTCCCTCTTAATGAAAAATTTGGTCAACAAACGGTTTGACCAAATTTGGTATTAGTTTTGGGGTTTTGTGTTAAAAAAAAATCTTCAAGGGCCTTTGCATAATTTTTTTTCTCCAAACCCTAGTTTCTCCCTCCTTCTTCTTCCCTTAACTTAGCCTCGCTGGGATAGTTCCAGTCAGCCTGAATCGTCACCGAAAATTGGGGACCACCGGAGTTTATGCTTTTGAGTTTCAAATCTTTTGGTTTCTCTTCCTTGTTCTTCCGAAAATCGTTTCTGTTCGATTTTGGTATGATTCATTTTTTCAAAAACGGATTTCAAGAACTTGACAGCTAAAATTATGTTTGTTCTCTGAATCTCTGTACTATGAATCGTTCACAAGTAGTAATGCAATCATACTTAAATCCTAGTTTTTCTTTTATATTTCTAATGATTATTCTTGGATAAACCTAAGATTGAATACATGGATGTGCAAGATTAAATCCCAAACAAAAATGGCAAACAACACAGCTATCTCTATTCTTCTTCTCACGCTTGTGGCCCTCTTCACCATCTTGAATTCACCGGCAATAGCATCTGCAGCAAAAGAAGAGTGGCTCCTCCAGCTTCAAAATGAATGAGGGATAAACCATATGAAGGTGTCAATGATTTCTGCAACCAAAAAAGACCCCCGGAATTGAATGGAGCATTTTGTTTGAGAGCCCTGACGTCAGATCCCAGAAGTGGCTCTGCAGAATAGTAAAAACTACTGCTTCTCAATTTTATTAGTTTAGTAATCATCATTGCATAGTTCAGATACATTCTGATAATTTGAACAAAACAAGAACAAGGATTGATTTAGGCATTAATTAGTATTACTACTTTGGGTCCAAATTGAGTACCAACTTTATGGTATGTAAAAGTATAGCATAATCAGTGAGCTGAGGGAAATGTCCATCGCCTGGTACAAATATGAGCTCTCGATATGCACGCTTCATTTTCCTCTTCATGTAATATGGAACGCTTGGCGGGACAAACAGATCATTGCGAGTCTGAATCCGTTTTCAAAAATTCAAAACTTTAAATCCGTTTTTGAAAAATAAATCATACCAAAATCGAACGGAAACGATTTCTGAAAGAATAAGAAAGAGAAACCAAAAGATTTGAAACCCAAAATCATACACTTCGGTGGTCCCCGGTTTTCCAGCGACGATTCTGGCTGACCGGAACTATCCCGACGAGGCTAAGTCAAGGGAAAAAAAAGGGGGAGAAACTAGGGTTTGGAGAAAAAAAATTATAAAAAGACCCTTAAAAAAAAATTTCATTGAAAGCCAATTATAAGGGACCAAAAAAACATTTTGGCCTAAACCAATTGAACGTTTAATCTTAATTAATTAATTAATTTTCATTGTTAGATAACTCAATTTGATATCGTTTGATACTTATAATTTTTTTATGATGTTTATTTTAAATATTACGTTTGTTATAAAATAATAATAAAAAAAATTATTGTAATTATTTAAAATTTGACAATGTTTTTATATTTTTTGGAAATTATAATTAATATATGAGGTTTATTTTAATTAATATATTTGTTATAAAATGATAATAAATAATAGTAAAAATTATTGTAAAGTGTTTAAAAATATTTTATTATTCTAATGTTATATGATTTTTGTATTTTTTTTATGAAATTGTGACTAATATTATCAGGGCTACGTTGGTTTGTCACTCAACTCCCTGCTGCCCACATTGGGTTGATTTGTCACTCAACTCACGACCCCCACGTTAGTTTGTTTTTCAACCCACGGTCGCCCAAGTTAGTTTGTCACTCAATCCATGCTCGCTGTATATTTTTGTATGCCTTAACCATGGCGAAAACACTACATTCACCTATAATTTTTTAGTTTTAATATGCATAAATTGATAAATAATATTACTTTTAGAATGTATTTTTAAATAATTTTAGGCAAAATATTCGTTTTTTAAGAAAAATGAACATATATTAGATTATTGGGAAATGTCCAGTATCAAATGGGAGAGGAAATCAGAGACACAAGACCAGTCCTGTGAAGTGGTTATATTATGTTTAGCAAATTCCGCCACTCCGTAAGCACAAAGGTTCTGAGAGCGGGGAATCCAGTAAACCTTATTTTGCAAATTAACAGGCATGAGCTGCTTACATCCAGCCATCATAGGTGAACTAATGTGGGAACTATCCTCTAAATCTCTGGCAGCCAGAATCACTTGCGATGAGTCGCCAAGCAGCGAAACTTGATGAAGGTTGAGTCTTGACAAAGAAGTAGGGCCTCTTTGAACACCAATGTTTTTGAAGCTTCTGGGTCAATGATTGATGGGAAGAATCTGAAAGATTGCCAGAGGATTTGGGTTCACACTTATTCGATTTACCAGGCAACAAAAATTTCTAATTAAAAATGGAATCTTAGAAAAGTACCTTTGAAGCATGCACTCAGGTGATTCTCTTGTATGCCTCAAGACTTTGACTTCACGTTGTGTGGGCAATGAACTAGAAATCAATTGATCAGCTAATCACCACAATCCACCTGCTAGAAAATTCTAGCACCGCTGCACCTGGCACGTACTGTAAACACACCGCCCGGAGAGAGAGAAAGCTGCGCGTAGCTGGTATGATTCGACTTGGAGAGTCCGCCACGCATTTCTGCTTGACACTCCGCCAAACTATGGCTCCACCTCCCAGAGTAAACACATACCCTGAGGTAGACTTGCTCTTGTCCTTGTCGCCTTGGAAATCTGAATCTGTGTAACCTCGGGGTAACAGCTCAGGCGCCTGATAGACCAGAACTTGGTCCCTCGTTCTGCGCAAATACTTGAGAATGCGTTTCACTACCCCCCAATGAGCTTTCCCGGGGTTACTATGATATCTGCTTACCATGCCAACGGCATAACAGATATCAGGTCTCGTACATAATATGGCATACATGAGACTTCCTACTGCCGAAGCATAAGGAACTGTCTTCATGGCCTCTATCTTCTCAACAGTCTTAGGGGAATGTTCCTTATATAGATACACTCCATGTCTGAAAGGTAGAAAACCTTTCTTGGAGTTCTGCATGTTAAAATGGACCAGAATCGTATCTATGTAAGAAGGTTGGGAGAGCGTTAACGAACGTTTCCTACGATCTTGAATTATCTTCATCCCAAGGATATGTCCCGCTTCCCCTAAGTCCTTCATATCAAACTGCTTGTACAGCCATGCCTTTATTTCTGATAACGCTTTCCTGTTGTTGCCAATCAATAGAATGTCATCTACGTAAAGCACAAGAAACACCACTGAGTTTCCATCACGTCTACGATACACACATTGCTTATTCGGACACTGAGTAAATCTGAAGGACTGGATTACCTCATCAAACCGGATGTTCCAAGATCTGGATGCCTGCTTAAGTCCGTAAATAGACCTCTTAAGCCTGCAAACCTTATGCTCTTGACATTTTTCAATGAATCCCTCTGGTTGCTGCATAAAGATGGTTTTCTCAAGACTTCCGTTTAGGAAAGCTGTCTTGACATCCATCTGCCAAATCTCATAGTCTAAATGAGCAGCTATGGTCAAGAGAATCCGGATCGACTTAAGCATGGCTACCGGGGAGAAGGTTTCCTCATAATCGATTCCCTCTTTCTGAGTATACCCCTTCGCCACCAGCCTAGCTTTAAAGGTTTCCACCTTCCCGTCAGGTCCTCTCTTACGTTTGTAAACCCACTTACATCCAATGGGTTTGAACCCATCTGGCAGGTCCACAAGCTCCCAGACTTGATTGTGGTCCACTGACCCCATCTCGGATATCATTGCCTTACGCCAAGACTCCGCATCTTTACCTTGGAGAGCCTCATTGTAGTTAACCGGGTCAGGTTCAAGCGTGCCTGGGACTAGGTCTGAGGCCTTTCCCACGCCAATGAACCTATCGGGCTGTCTCATAACCCTCACACTACGACGAGGCACCACCTGTGTAGGCGTATCATTTGTGATCTCATGTGCAGTGTGTGGTGTATCTACTTGTGCAGGTGCATCAGGATTAGTAGTTTATCGTCTAAGCTCTTCTAGTACTATCTTACTCTTAGGCTTGTGGTCTAAGACATAGTCCTCTTCCAAAAATCTAGCGTTGGTACTAACCACTACCTTCTGATCTTTAGAACTATAAAACAGACCACCTTTCGTTCCCCTAGGATATTCTACAAACAGCATTAATTCAGTTCTCACATCTAACTTAGCCATATCTGTCTTAAGCACATGTGTTGGGCAACCCCAATTCTGAGATGTCTTAGACTGGGCTTGCGCCCATTCCACAACTCCAATAGGGTTGAAGGAACGGTTTTAGATGGTACAAGATTAAGAATATACATCGCCGTTTCTAAGGCATATCCCCAGAATGAACTTGGCAAATCACTATAGCTCATCATAGACCTAACCATTTCCATGAGAGTCCGATTTCTCCTTTCTGCTACACCGTTTTGTTGTGGCGTGTTAGGTGCAGACAACTGAGATTGAATTCTGACCTCACTAAGGTATTCTCAAAATTCATGGGACAGGTACTCCCCACCACGATCTGAACGCAGTGTCTTGATACTCTTACCATGATGCTTCTTCACATCTGCCCGAAACTCTTTGAACTTGCCAAAATATTCAGACTTATGACGCATTAGGTAAATGTACCCGTACCTTGAGTAGTCATCCGTGAACATCACGAAATACTCGAACCCACCTCGTGCCTGGACCGTCATTGGTCCACACAAGTCAGAATGAATCAATCTAATACTTTCTTAGCTCTATAACCTTTTGCCTTAAAAGGTCTCTTGGTCATCTTACCTTCCAAGCAAAATTCGCAAGTTGCATAACTGTCAATCTTTAAAGAACCTAAAGGTCCATCATTGACCAACCTCTGAACCTACTAAGGTTTATATGACCTAGCCTGAGATGCCAAAGATATGTTTGATTCATTTCAGAAGGTTTCTTCCTCTTATTAATGTTAGATAAAGAGCTATCTGTTTCTGTGTTTTGCGCAACAGGGGAATTAGAGTTAACCACAAATAAATTGTCAACCAATGAACCAGAACAAATAAGTTTCCCATTTTTTCTAATAAATATAGACTCATCAGAAAAAACAAACTTATAACCGTTCTTTAAGAGTTTAGAAACCGAAATAAGGTTCTTTCTAAAACTCGGTACATAAAGACAATTAACTAACTCTAATCTATAATTTTTGAAATTTAAATTGACAACTCCCACTGCTTCTACTAACACTTTTGTAGTGTCACCCAAGTAGATGTCCAGTTCGCCCTCTCTAAGCTTCCGAGTTACTTGGAACCCCTGTAAGGAATTACAAACATGATCAGTGGTGTCTGAATCCACAAACCAAGTATCTGTGGGAATCACCGCTGAACATGTCTCAGTAATTAGGGTAGAAACTATCGTACCTTTAAGCTTCAGACAATCCGCTTTCCAATGTCCCGTTTTACCGCACTTGAAGCATTTGCCTTTGGGCTTGCTCCTCTTTGCGGTCTCGGGCTTTGCAGCAAGTTTCCCGACATTCTTCTTCTGTTTATTCTTCTTGCCTTTAGGCGCAGAAGAAGAACCTGAAGCCTTTACTGCGACCAAGGCTTCCTTCTTCTCGTGGAAGATGCCTTCGGCCGCCACCAAATCAATTAAGAGCTCGGGTAGAGTATAGACTCTTTGGTTCATGTTATAATTGACCTGAAACTGCTCAAAACTAGAGGGTATACTCTGGAGTATAATATCTATCTAACTTTCTGGGTCGATTTCTCCTCCCAACACCTCTATCTCATTGATGTTATTGATCATGTGTAGCACATGATGTCTCATCGATCCGCCTTCAGCCATCTTTGAGTTCATTAATTTCCTTATGGCTACTTGCTTAGCAGTCCTGCCTTGATGGGCGAACATCTCTCTCAGGTGAGCCATCGTGTTGAAGACAGAGACCATGGGATGAAGCTGATGTTGCAACATATTTGACACAGAGGCCAAAATATAGCACCGCGCTATCTCATCCGCTTTTCTTCACCGGGTATAGGCATCCCTATCCTCTTGAGGAGAGTTCTCATCAGGCACATCTGGACATACTTCGGTGAGCACAAACTTATATTGCTCAGCCGTCAGGACTATGTCCAAGTTCCGACTCCAGTCGACCTAATTGGTTCCAGTTAATTTATTGTCTTTCAAAATAGCAGCTAAGGGGTTGAATGCCATATCGATAAAATTGTAAAATTAACAAACAGACAATGTTTCAGTTATTAACCTAGAATTTCAAAAACATGAAATTCTATTAATTATTGACTTCCCTCAAAACAATAATTATAATCCACCAACATCTCATCCACCGGGATTCTCGCAAGCCGCGCAGTGTGAACGTTTACGCTAACCCACATTCGTTTGAGAAGAACCAAGTTCATTAACTACACCATCTGACCAAACGATCTATTGATCAATGTAGCTAATAGTCGGTGCTTTCAGCTATACAAATAAGCAGCGTAACCTCTTGGAAGGAATACTGCAGATCGTACACTAAGTGTATGCCATTACGTGACTTCTGAGTTTGCTACCTCAGGATAGTGCGCCTCAGATGGAGAGGGTGTCGTATTTCTCCAAGTTAAACTCGCTCTAGTCATCTTACTCAAAAATTCATAATCTAGCGATCTCAGGGTTGGACTCATCTGAATGGAAGAAGGCCCCAATGCCAACGCGTAAGCCCACCCACATCGCATATGAACTCCTAATGGTGGTCATGGGAATATTAAACCATCCAGCTCCCACTTAGATTTCCAAATTGAGGGTTTTTCTGGTTTTAACATGCAATTAACTAACCCTAAATTATATGCAACCATAAAACCAACATGCTTTAAAATCATGCATCTAAATACAGCATAAAAATAAAGCATAAAAATTAAAATAATAAATACGGGAAATAAATTCCCCGACTATTATGGTTTTAATTGCTTCCATCTTCTGCCTTAATCTCGTGTCCCGTCACGTCACTCGATGGAGAGAGTCTTGAACTTCAAAAATGAAAATTAGAGGAAAAAATCGGGCTAAAACCGCAGTCCAAACGGGCTGCACGCGTGCAGCACGCCCAAAGGGGCGTTCCGCGCACCCTGCTGCCGCACCCCGCGGCAGCGGCACTGCCGTTGCTGGCAGTCCGACGGTGACTGCTACCAGCGGTTGGTCGCCTGTGCCGCCTCCTGCCACTAACCCCCTCATTTGCTCTTTCCACGCTATTTGGTCTTCTTGCAATTCGTTCTGGATTTTTCTGGGTTTCTACGAATTAACGATAACCCAAAATCCACGAATTCAAGTTGCCCACCATAACGCCTTCGATTACAAAAATTAATTCTCCTACTACAAGGCTTTGTAGGAAAATTAAATAATCAAAATTACATAGAAAAAATCCTACTACAGATTTAATCTAATCCTACACGGCTTCCAGCACGTGGTTATACTATTACAAACATTTATAATAAAATCAAATCCAGACATGTCCCGGTTAAAACCCATATAAACGTAACCATAATAGTCGGGATTTCTTAACCACCTGTAAATAAAACCATGTAATAAATCGAACAAGCACAGAACCCAAAATCTCGCTCTGATACCAATTGAAAGATTGCCACAGGATCTGGGTTCGCACTTATTCGATTTACCACGCAACAAAAATTTCTAATTAAAAGCGGAATCTTAGAAAAGTATCTTTGAAGCGTGCACTCAGGTGATTCTCTTATATGCCTCAAGACTTTGAATTCCTGTTGTGTGGGCAACAAACTAGAAATCAATTGATCAGCTAATCACCACAATCCACCTGCTAGAAAATTCTAGCACCGCTGCACCTGGCACGTACTGTAAACGCACCGCCCGGAGAGAGAAAGCTGTGCGCAACTGGTATAAAACAGGCCAAAAATTTGGCCAAGGGAGGAAGAAAACCAGCCGCAAATAATGCCCAAAAATTCTACTTGGAGAGAGAAAATTTTCTCTCTCTAGATTTTTGAATTATGAATTCATAGAATTGTGTGTCTTGAATAGCTAATTCTTTTTCTATATATAGAGTTACAAGAGAGACCCCAAGTTGGTTTAGAATTGGTCTTCCTACTGGGTTTCTGTTTTCCTTCAATCCTGTTCCTGGACTGATACACATCCAACTGTCACAGGGATTCACTTATCCCAATCTAATTCCTGAGATGATTCACAACCAACTGATACAGGGATTCACTTATCCCAAACCAGTTCCTGGTATGATTCACAACCAACTGACACAAGGATTAATTAATTACTTAATTAATTAAATCTACCTTTGTCAACAACCCAATACATAATTAATCGTACCACTAACGGATAATTATGGCACTACCATCCTACACCAGAATTGCTTCCGGAACAACTTAATTAAATTATATTCATAATCTCCCCACATCAAAGATATAGTGCTCGTTAATATATTAATTTACTCATAAATTAATTAATTAACCTCTTTAATTCTGAGACTAGTACCACTCGACCTTTTTACTATACCGGACATAAGTTCACCGGTCAGGTTTAGTATAATAAACTTTACAAGCTCATCTCGGGAGCACCATTATCCCAAACGCACCGGTACATGGTTTTCTTTCGACAAGCAGCAGCGCACCAAGTAACTAAACATGCGCACCCAACCTACCGAGACTATTTGCCACAATTGACCTCACCCTTTGGCAGATCAAAGTACACTATATATAATCCTCATGCCCGCTCAATTTTAGGGATTAAGAGATAGAATATCAAGAATGATTTGTCTATTAAATCAGTACAAGACAAATCATTCTTAATGGTCAAGTTCAATACGCACCGGGCATATCTATATGATTCAATTAGTTTAGACAAACCAATTATCCGAATCACATAATAACCTAAACCGACAGTTTGTCCAAAACTGTCTCGGTTACGAACCTCATTTATGTATTATGTCTTTCAACCAATGAAGAAATCTACTGTGTCACACAAGACACCTCATCATCTACTTACATAATACAAATGGACATATCATGCACAACAAGATATAACCAAAACATAAATCGATATATTACTGGAAAAAAGTACAATACAAGCATAACTTATGTATTCAACTCCAACAGAATCAACCATAACAATGAACAAATTCCCCGGCCCCTGAAGTTATATAAACTCCAACTGCTGCCCCTCTCATAAAATGAGAAATTGCACTATCAAAAAAGACTTTAGTGCCTAATAACTCAGTCGGTCGTGTAAGGAGGGGGGTGTATCCATACTGATGTTGAGTTCCCATCAGCTTCTTCGCAAACTGAAAGGAATTGAGCATAACCATAGCTTGTAACGATACCTCAAAGGGTCGTATCAGAACCCCTTCATCGAGTTTCCAGTTTCGAGCATACCATATTGATGAGAGGACCATGGCTGTGTTTTCCATGTCCCGACTTGAGAGCTGCAACAACAACCTTTTCGCCCAGATCTCTACTCCGCCATCTTGGGACCAAAAAGGAAGATTCTGAATTCTCGAAAAGCTCCAGACCTCTTGTGAAAATGAACATAGAAGAAAAATATGAAGAAGAGACCTGTCTTGTGTCTGATATAGCGGACAGGAGTTTTTCACCACATCTTTTTGGGAAAGCAGATTTTCTACAGATGGAAAAGATTTTGTTATGAGCTGCCAGTAGAAGTGAATCACTTTGGGTGGAATTTTGAGTCTCCATAAATTCTTCCATGTTGAAAGTGTGCCTTGTATGTCTTGAATGTTCACGGCTGGAGAAGATAGTGAAAACACAGAGCTATGGATAAGGTGGTAAGCGGATTTTACTGTAAATTTACCATTCTAATTACCATGCCAATACCAAGTATCATTCCCCATTAAATTTCTGAGAGGTATCGACAAAATCATGTTCACTGCTGCCTCTGAAAATTGATTGCGAAAAAGTTCCTCTCTCCATGAAGGAATTGCTGGGTTAATAAGAGCAATCACTGTGGAAGTTGGTGGTAAGACTTCGGACAGAATATAGGGGCAGAACGGATCACTGCCTGGCAGCCAAGGGTCGAACTATAGCATCGTTTGGCAGCCTGTAATGATTTTTTGTCGAGCACCCTTTTGAAGACCAGCAATACCTTGTAAAATTCCTCTCTAAGTAGAAGCGGGCTGATGTCCCAAAAATGCTTCAAAAAGATTACCATTGCGGTAATATTTGGACTGATAGATGCGAGCAATGGTGGAGGTTGGTTGCATTAATAATCATCAGACCTGCTTTGTCAAGAGGGAACTGGTTGAAACTCCTTAGGTCGCGGAAACCTACGCCTCAATCTGATTTTGACTTTGTGAGTTTCTGCCATGAGATCCAATGAATCTTCTGTTGCGAAGAAGATGAGCCCCACCAATATTGAGCAATCAGCTTTTGAATGTCCTCAATTGTGCCCTCTAGAAGAAGAAAACACGACATCGCGTATGATGGGATTGCCTGCAAAACCGACTTGATTAGAATTTCCTTACATGCTTTAGATAAAGTTTTTTTTTACTAGCCTTGAATTCGATTTGCAATTTTGTCCTTAATATTGCTGAAGACCTCATTTTTATTATGCCCTATAACACTTGGTATGCCCAAGTACTTGCCATGCAAATCCATCTCTGGGATACCTAAAACATCACAAATCAAAGTGCGCATTAGTGTTGGAGTATTGGGTGTAAATAGAGCTCCAGATTTGTCAAGATTAATCTGTTGCCCGGAAACCATCTCATAAGAAGATAATGCCCTTTTCATATGCAAAGCTTCTTCGATCAGTGCATTGCCAAAGATAAGCGTGTTATCAGCAAAAGACAAATGAGAGACACTTGGTGCACTTCGAGCAACTGCTATTCCCAAAATTTGACCTTTATCCTGCAAATTTGACAACAAACTTGAGAGAACCTCGCTACATATGATAAAAAAATAAGGCAAAAGAGGATCCCCTTGACGTATACCCCTTTTAGGCGTCATCTGTCCAAACTGCGAGCCATTAAGCAAAAAAGAATAATAAACAATAGATAAAAATTTATGAATAAGATTAGTAAACTTAGCACTAAAACCCAAAGATTTGAGAGTATCAATGATGAAAGACCATTTTAAGCGATCAAAGGCCTTGCTCATATCGAGCTTAATGCTTATTTGTCCCTTATGTCCAGTAGTTTTCCTCTTCATTGAGTGGAGGGTTTCGTACGCCACTAGGATATTGTCCGTGATCATTTGACCTGAAACAAAAGCAGACTGCAATGAGAAAATAACATGAGAAAGGATAACCTGTAATCGATTGGAAACTGCCTTGGATGTTAATTTGTAAATTACGTTGCATAGGCTTATAGGTCTAAACTGCATAATTAACTCTGGCTTGTTTACCTTTGGAATTAGCATAATTTGGGTTAGATTTATTAAAGGATCAAAATAATCAAAATTCAAAATACGAAGAACAAATAAAGTAACATCAGGACCAATAATATAATATGCCAATACCTCTTGTAGAAGACAACACTCATGCCATCCGGGCCTGGCGACTTACAAGGATGCATGGATTTTTATGAGTTACTACCTCATCAGCCATGTATGGACTATCCAAAAAAATATTAAGATCATGGGTTACCTTGCACGGAAGATGAGAAAGGACCTCACGAGTGGAATCAGCGGTAGGATGGGTTGAAGCAAAAATATCCTCAAAGTAGCCTTTGATAATAGACTCAATGTCTCTCTCGTCCGTTTTGGGAATTCCCTGGTTGTCTTTGAGACTTGAAATGTTATTATGGATTTTCCTTCGGCTTGCAAATTGGTGAAAATATCTTGAATTACAATCTCCATGTCGATGCCAAAAATGTTTGGACCGTTGCTGCCATTTGACCGCCAGCTGATCCTGCAAAATTTCAAGATGAGCATTGAGATTTTTAAGTCGAGGATGGACCTGATTCGTAATCCTACCATTTTGGAGAGATTGAATTTCAGACTTCGCTTGCTGTATGGATTTCTCTAAATTCCTAAAAGGTCCTCCACCCCATCTAATTAACTCTAGAGAGCAATTATTAATCTTTTCAAGAACTCCAGTAGCCGAGCTCCATTAATCAGAGATGATCTTCTCGCAATCCTCTAACCTAATCCAATATGCCTCGAAACGGAAGCATTTACATCTATTGTATTGTGCGAATAATCATTCAAACCTGCAAAGTGAAATAGTTAATGCAGCATGGTCAGAAGAATATGATGGAATGCTTTTGGAAGTGGTCGCTTGGAAAATGGCCAAAAGTTCCGGGTTAGCAGATGCCTGATCCAATATTATCCTCTTTGTATATGGGTGCTTGATGAGTTGAGCCCAGGTAAATGTTTGGCCAGTGTCTCGAACGTCTTCCAAGTTGCAGAGATGTGCGTCAGTTGATTTGTCTGAAGAGATGAGTGGATAGAGGTATCTGTTAATTACCTATTCGAGGCAATTTGAGATTTAACATGCACCGATATTCTGGGCTGGTGTCTATGATCAGATGGAGAGGTGATTTGATCCTTAGTCGGGACATGATTAGATGTGGATGATGAGTTTTGAATTTTTGAAATCGATTGGGGTGAGAGAATACCAGAAGCTGGAAAAGTGTTATCCTCCATGTGATCAGTAAGTCTAATCTGATTAGGATATGCTGGGATGCGGTTATCTGGATTTGAAATTTGAAGTTCCTTCCCGATTGTGGACTCTGGACATTCGGCATCCCTTAGCGATTCAGTTGGAGGTCCGTTGTGGTGATTGGATGATGGGGGCTCCGTTGATGGGGATGACTGTCGAGGAGGGGAATAGAGCGATGAATTATTTTCCCGCGGTTGATGAAATGAGAGGATATGAAGTGGATCTTTGAGCCATGTTCCATAAGAGAGAGTATGATGACTTTTATCACCATCGTTCATCCTTTTTAAGCAATCATTGTTAACATGTCCTATGATTCCACAATGATAGCAGAAGTTCGACAAACTCTCATACATGAGTGAAAAGAGGTGTACAGTGTCACCTACATTGATTTGGATTGCTCGTCGCAGTGGCTGAGACAGATTGATCATCACCCTAATGCGAACAAACCTACCTATACACGAGCCTTCGTTTATCTCGATCAACCTACATAAACTGGCCTAGAGTCTGACCAAGATACTTTGCAAAATCATAATTCATCCAACTGATTGGACTATTATATACATGCACCCATAATGGACTTTCTAAAGTTGTGATACTAGTACCAACATCCCTGACGTCAACTTCATATAGGTGGAGTAGATGTCGATAAAAAATCCAAGGTCGTCCAACCATAACTCTGACTTTATCGGCTGCATATTGAAATTGGAAGAACATGGTATTATCCACAAAAGATTTTACCAATAGCATACCAGTAGACTTCCAAAGGCGTTTGAAAAGAGATAGGACGTGTTCTGGTAGGATGATTCTCGGCGAAATCAGTTTACCGACCAGTGAACAGTTGGAGTCTAGTTGCGGTGTAGGCAGATTGGATGATGTCGCATGGACTATTTTTGTATCCGCAAGCGATAACTTTGCATAAAACATTGATAGCGAGTCTTCCATGATTATAGATTTGCACAATAGGAGAAACTATGTAAAACTCTGAAACCAAGAGATATGAATAAGTTGAAGAAAATAGAGATTAAGAAGAAAGTAGAGAGAATGAAGTCTGATTGAAGTCTCTGTGGAAGTATGATGCAAAAACACTATATCCTACAGCGAGGAAGAAACTAGCCAAGCCAGACGGAAGTCACGAAGGGAGGAGCGCCATGGGAGCTGTCTCTCGGATTTTCGTTTTTAGACAAAAAATTTGATAATTATCATATATACAAAAATTACTTCTATTTAAAAAATTTATTTTGAAAAGAGGGTTATAAATAGTAAAACATGTACTATTTACAAATAGTAATACCATGGCCAATTTTAAAAAGAGAGAGAAAAAATGAAATAAAAGAAAGGCCTACCCTAATCACTACCAACTTTTTGTTCTTGCTCATCCTGGTTACTAAAATTCCCAATTCAATGATCCAATCAATTAAATATCATTTTGTCCATTTCCTGAGGATTTCTAGAATCAATTAATGAAAAGGAAGGAATGCCGACCCCAGCTTCTGCTTTAGGACCTCCGGTTCCGCTGCCACCACAGCCGTCGACATCTTCGTCGGCGTGTCATCAGAGCCGGACAATTCCTCAGGACCTAATCGGGCGGTTGAGTTCGATTTCCATTTCTTGTCAGGCAAAACTCAAAGCTTTACGAGACCTGAAGAATCAGATCATCGGGAACCGGACAAAGAAGCTTTCTTTTCTCAAGCTTGGCGCCGTTCCATGCGTTGTCACAATTTTGTCCTCCGCCACCTCTGCCGCCGTTGCTGGTGTTGGAAATGATGATCTGGACTCTATTATAATTCAGTCTGCAGCTGTGGTAGGGAGCTTTGCCTGTGGATTTGATGCGGGAGTCGAGGCTGTTTTAGAAGCCGGAGCTCTTCGGATTTTGCTGAGTTTAATTTCTTACAGTAACGAGAAGGTGACGATTTGATGTCATCATTTCTATTACAGTGAATAATTTTCATTGTTGGTTGGAACTATTTCCTGTTATCCGACTCTTGATTGACCAAGGTTGGCAGTTTTAGGACCATTTCGTTTTGGACGTGATTGTCCCTTGTCAAATTTGAAAATTTTCGCTACAAAACTACAAATTAACTGCCCGTAGATTGAGATTGAGATTGAGGACGTTAGGTTCTTTTTGTAAATCATGGACGAATAGGGAATGAGAGGAATTCTGTCATTTTATAGATTGAGAAGTTTTGCATGTAAGCATGAATATAGTTGCTTGGAAAATGTTCCGAGCTTTGGTGTCTATTTTTGCTGTTTTAAGAGGCTTGGTTTGACATACTAGCTGGACATTGGGATTGTTTTGAGGTTGTTGAATTCATTGATGTTTGTGTGCTTTAAGCTTTATAGGTAAGTTTGATTGGATGGTACTGTACATCGAATATTCAATTATTTTTAATTTTTTAGATTCCATGACTTGAAATTTTCTGATTCCCGAATGAGATGTCAAAAGTGAGAGTGAGGGGAAGGGAACAGAAGATCTACACGGGTTCTTTCGTGGTATATTTGTGTCAGGCTTTTGATAAAATCAACATGTTGCGCAATGCTTCTCTTTTGCAGCATCCTAGTGATATTCTCTTTAGTTCTGTTTAAAATTTGTTCAAATGTAACTTGAACGACTCTTACTTGGCTGCTTCAGAATGAGAAGGTCTCGCTTCTTGGTTCTTGTTCTTATCAGGGAACTAAGAAGAGAGAAATTTTGCAGCAAAAATAGCAAAACAGCAACTATTATGTTGACATTATGCACTTAGTAGGTGTATGCATGCACATTACTTGTTTTTTGTGTTGGCAGCTTGTAGATAAATGTAAATTATGTCATTTGAGAAATGTGTTCTGGCTCATAATATGCATTGATAACGGGGAAATAAAATATTTACTGAGTAAATGTGAACTATATCATTTTGTCTTGAAGTATTCATTGATAAAATGCAACAGAAGATCTTTTATTTATTCGCTATCAGGCAATAGTACTGATATTTTCTTTTTGATTCCTTTAGTATTGTGGGGTTCCAATTTTCGTGATGAATAAAGTGCCACAAGACTTATGGACTTGGACATGGAGAGTACATTGTATACATTTTGTTTGTTGATAACATGTTATGAGACTGGCCCTTGATTTATTTTCACATAGTCTTAAGGTTTGTCTCTTATATGTTCTTTCCCTCTCTTTTATAGTGTCAATGAATTTGGGGTTTAATGCAGAGAAAGGTGGACAGTACTTCTTTGCTTGGTTTGCATCTGATATTAGGTTTCGTTTCAAAGATCACATCTTGACATTACTGTTAGAATTTTTGTTAGTTTATAATTGATTAGTTCTGTAACATTAGATTGTTGCTTTTTATTAATTGGTGAAGAACTTATGCTATTGTGAATTGTGTATGTATGTGTAACTTCCTATACTTGATATATAGGTTGTGGATGCCGGTGCTCGTTCTCTTAAATTGATATATCAGTCAAAATTGGCTCCAAAGTATGATTGTCTAAAGGTTAAAAATATTGAGTTTCTCCTTTCACTGTTAAACAGTGAGAATGAGAATGTTTCTGGACTTGGTGCGAGTATCATTGCACATTCTTGCCGTTCAAGTATGGAGCAGAATGCATTAGGTGATGCTGGAGTTATAAAGAAGCTCATTAATCTTCTTGGAGGTTCACTAATTCAGAGAGATTCGAGTTTAGAATCTCTAGCAGCCATTCTTAAGGAGAATTCCGAAGTCATTTTGAATTTTGTGGGGCCTGAAAATGGAAGAGCACTAAATGTTGTGATTGAGTTAACAAAGGACAAGTATCCCAGAACAAGGTTACTTGCTTGCACTTGTTTGGTTGTAATTAGAAATGCTTTGCCTTCCTATCTTCAAGATGTACGAATCAAGACCAAGCTGGTTCTAGTTTTGCTTGAGCTTCTTGATGATCCTGGTCAAGTTGGGGAGGAAGCTCCATTTGTTTTATCTAGTTTGATTGTGGGAAAGGAGGATCTGCAGAAGTTAGCATTTCAAGAAAATCTTATTGATAAACTCTGCAGCCACTTAAAAAGAGGTTCAATTCAAGCAAAGCGTTTACAAGGAATATTTTTGGCGTTGGCTGATATGTGCTCACAGTTGGAATTTTGCAGGGCTAGACTTCTATCTTTAAAGGTAAGTTAAGCTTGTAATGAAGTTGAATGTTTCAATACTTAATCTACAACTTGCTAATTTTGGTGTCGTTCTTTGCGCTGAATTTGTTCTGTTCATAAACTACTTCAAGCATTAGGTGATTATCCTGAATGGTCTGATTATGATTTGAGCTGATATCTTTAAGTGGGGGTTGAATAATTTACCATTTATCCTTATAATAAAGATTATAAATGAATTTCTGTACATGTGCAGTCTACAAGTTAGCAGTTGTCGAATCTGTCTCTCTTGATGTGACTTTATACTGTGATTTTAATCTGTCAATGATATGAATTGTAATAAGAATCATTTGCATAACAAAGATTGAAGAGGAACAAACCGAATGACAAAACAAGTTATTAAACCTGTGTTGCAGAAGTTTCAGTTGCCTAAAGATGAGCTGATTGAATTCCAGAATGGGATGTTGTTTAGTTAAAAAATCATGCCATTGCTGATGTGGTGAATTGATGTTTTAGATTCAAGGGGTGTTGTTTGGTTGATATGAATACGATGGATTTGGAATTCTAAGCTACATATTGAGAACTTTCTATCACTTAGTTCGGCAACTTTGAATTTAAAATCACAATGTTGTTTTAATTTGGATTCATTAACTCATTACAAACTAAGGATTTTAGATCATATGGTTTTCCATTGTGATGTTTTTCAATCTTGTAGTTATACATGATAAATTTAGGAGTACCATAAAGGGATTTGAAGATTATCCATACTATTTGTTGAAGATTTTAAATATAATGTATTGAATTTTCCTTATCATCTGGTTGTAGTTATTTGAAATGACTTTATCATGGCTATCCGATTGATGCAGCACAAATTTGAACGGATTGTAGTAATAATTCTTTTAGTTTTGTGGGGAACAGGAAGTTGGTTTGATTAGCTGAGAATCTGAAGCTAGGAATAAACTTGTAGAAAAACTGAACATAGGAATCACTCCTGGTACCATATGCGTCACACCTAGGGACCTTCAGGCATTGCACCTGGGGAACTTCAGGCGTCGACCAAAAGTCGGTTGTGCCACAAAAATCTTATGGAGGGCAAATATGTTGCTGCAGGAACTTATTTGAAGACAAATCTGTTTTTTCCCTTTGTAGAGGTTCAATATATATAGACCTAAAACTTGCTATGTTTGTTGACATTTTTTTAGGGTGTTTTGTATTGAGAATGTAAATTTTTTGTAGAGAAATTTTTTACGGGAAGAAGAGAAAAAATGTGTGGGAGGAAAATTTTTTTAAAAAATAATGTGAGGAATTTTTGAGGAAATTGGGATTGATGTGATGTAATTTAGTGATTGTTAGGATTAAGTTGTATTTTGTAGTACTTTTTCCAGAAAAAAACCTGAACGAGCACAGATCCAAACCAGTATGGATTCAACTTCTACTTTCCTAGAAGTACCTTCTTAAACCAAAACCGAGTAAGAAAATGTGAGACTTAGACTAAATAAACTTAGGACACAAAATAGGAAACTAAGGCTATATTTGGTTTGTACTTCAGAAAAGAGAAGTGCATTTTTTTTTTCTTCTCGCGTTATTTTTTAAACAAGTTCACTCCAACGTTTCCATCTCAAATAAAAAACTGCCTCCAAAATCTTTTCACCTTTTCAGGATACTTCTCATTTTCGGAGTACAAACCAAATATAGCCAGATGTCAGGAAATTGCTGTGATGCAGCAAATTTAATGAAATATGCCTAATTACTTAACCTGAAAACCACTGAAAACGGTAAATGAGATTCAAGTGACTGACAAGTAAATGACCAAAACGACTGCTCACAATGAGCTACTTCTAAGACATTGCTGGAGTTCCCAAACTTGCTCTTTTCATCCAAAGCATGCCAAATCAAAGTGTGGGCCTTTGAATCCTCTTTGTCCTTTAATCACTCTTTACCATTTGTCCCCGTGACCTATCTTTTCCTTTTGGCTATGTTTGAAAATTTCCTAATAAGCTCTGTATGCTTATTACTTTAGTTAAGTGATCATGGCAGTTCAGAATTACTTGATAGCTAATGGAATTTGAAAATTATATTTCTGTTATTGATATTATAGTTCTAGCTGAATTCCGGAGAGTAACACAACTGTAACTCGATTTCGTTAGTATTTTCCTACTCAGAGAGTGCAAGGAAGAGAGATCGCCCTTCTGGAAAATAACCGAAGGAATTTTGTGATATGGGGACTGTTACAATAAAAGTTAAACTCAATATATACCTTTAATTGATAGTTTAACATGCGGCAAGGATGATAGTCTGACATTAGATGTAAGCATTGATAGAGATCAATGCAGAATAGCTACGGCAGGTTCTCGTGCTCTCTAGAGCTTGTATTTCCCTGAATACTGTCATGTTGCCAGTTCTTCCTTATCATTGTTAGTATTTTCCTACTCAGAGAGCGCAAGGAAGAGAGCTCGCAGTCCTGGAAGATAACCGAAGGAATTTTTTTCAAACTAACCAAGCTGGTCTGTGTTGAGTGGCAATTATTTGATGTGGGGAACTGCTGAGTACCATTACAATGCATTTACTGCTGTATGCATGTCCTTGAAAATGGTCTAGCTCCCTGTAGTGGACCAACATCACAATTTTGTGCTTGAATTTCCTGATTATGGTAATCATAAACCGTTATATCATAGTAGTCACTGTTAAATGGGTAGTTCGAACAGCATATTCGCATTCTTGACAATGCAAGTGTTGTTATTCATTGAACTTTGCCCACACTAGAAACTATAACTTTATGTAACTTGTCAAAGAACATTGCCAGCCACTTGACGCTAAAAGGTTTCATATTTGTCTTGTGTCTACTATGATACACACACCTGTGTGTGTGTGTGTGTTGTATCTACTACCGTTTCTGTGTCATGCTGTCTTTAGTGTGTGGGAGCCATGGTCAGTGGTGGAGCTGTCAAGGGATTGACATTAGTTTTCTTCAGGCAGTGTAACACACATAAGCTTCTTTCTGCAGTGATCATGCAAAACAAGATAGACGAAATTGAGTTTTGTTACTTTCATTTCTAGTTTTAAATGGAAAAGATATATAGCAGTTTATTATGGAATATGCTCATCTGCCTGTGAGGCCTACATAATGTTACACTTTTACTATTGTTCAAAAATAAGTGAAGGCAACCGTAGAAAATTGCCTATTGGACACGTGTGTCATATACTTCACTTAAATAATATGTATGGTTGGTAAATGCAGGCTTTGCAATTTATAACTGAATCCATGACTCATGATTCTGCGGAAGTACGCGCTGCTGCTTGCATTTGTTTAAGACATGTTTCTCGGTCAGTTGAGGTGCGGAATTCTGCAAAATAATAGACAGAAGCTGGATACAAGTTTTATTGGTTACTAATGGAAGTTTCTTTCAGAATCTTAGTGCAGGTACTTTCGCAAATGAAGCTGTCATCAATCCTTTAGTTCAGCTTTTGAGTGACGCCTCAACTTCGGTTCAGGTATTTATTTATTTATTGATTTATAGAAAGAGCTAGTGCCATGATTTAAGGTCAAGGTTCAAGTTACATAAACAGCTTATTATAGAAATGTAAGATAAGGTGGTGTGCAGTAGCTGTAATGGCTTGGCCTATAGTTGGTTCCTGCATATGTAGGAGCTTCTATGCACTAGGCTGGCCCTTTTTGATATTTATTTAATTATCACAGCACTCTGTCAAAGAGGAACATAAATTTTCGTTTCCCTTTCCCATGGCTATGCAATTTTTATATAGAAACTAAATATTAGCACTTATAAAATAGCTTTCTTGATCTTGAAATAGTTCATAAAAGGCACCTAATGTTAAATGTAGAGGGTTCCCGTGTTGGAAAAATCCCAATGAACCTTTCATTTGTCACGAGACTCACTGCCTAGGAAGTTGCTTTATGTCTAAAAATATTGCAGGGTTTTACTTGTTAGTTTTATGCTCTATGTTTCGCTGTATATGTTAGGATATGGCTCCTTTCCTGGCTTCCTTGTGCAATTCTAAGTAGTTTAATGAGTTTTCCTTCAATTCTTTAACGTTCAGGTGGCCTCCATTGGAGCTATCAGCAACATAGTGCTTGATTTTATGGTGCAAAAGTCAATATTCATCCAATGCGGAGCTATAAAGCAGCTTGTTGAGCTATCGAAGTCAATGGATTCATCTATCCGGGCTAGTGCTGTTTGTGCTTTGAGGAATTCGATTTTCCTTGTCAACGATAGCTGTAAAGAAGCAATACTCTCGGAACTAACTCAATCAACGTTACTAAGCCTGATATGTGGTAATTATAGTGCTATTTATATAGGTTGTTATGACTTGTCACTATGGTATTAAGTTCATCTGGGGTATGTGTTAATCCTTGCAGATCCCGAGGTGTCTGTTCAAGAGCAAGCATTAGCCCTCGTCCGCAATCTTGTTGATGGATCTACAGACAGCATTAAATATGTCTTTGCTGAGGAAGGTCGTATATTGCATGCAGTTATTAGGCAAATGCAAGCTGCTTCAAAAGTTGAAGTTTTGATACAGGTAAATATCCCTTAACTACGGATGTGGTGGTTACTCTCTGGTTTCTGAATACCTTTGAGTAGCATAAAGAAAGGGATACCTGGCTTTAACATGTTAAAAAATTAGCTTTACCAAAGCAGTTGGCCTGTTATTCTGAATTGAGAAGATTGCCCTAGTTTGTTTCTTTCAAGATGTCATTTTCTAGTTTGAAATTAATACCTTAAAACACATTTCAAGATGTACACTCAAGATTAACTATCTTTATGAAATACTTATTTCCACTGTAGACATAATTGAATAGTGTTTTTAAATGAAATAATTATACATCACTTTCCTCTGTTTCATAGGGTATGTATGTTCTTAACAATGTGGCATCTGGAAGTGAGCTGCACAAAGAAGCAGTCATGAATCACCTTTTCCCAGAACTATCTGGAAGCACCCAATCAACTGCATCCAAGTTTTTGCAGAGTAATGACAGTCGACTACGATCTGTTGCAATGTGGGCTTTGGTTAATCTTACTCTTCCAGGCAGCTCCGGTGCATTGAGTCGAGTTGTGAGACTGAGAAATGCTGGCATAGTTTCTTACTTGAAGAATATAGTAAATGATCCTTGCTTAGATGTGAAGGTAAGCTGGCAAATTTCTTTCTGTTTGCATGCTCTTGTTACCTGACTATATATATATATATATATTTTCCTAAATCATGTTTATCTCTTCTCTTAGCTTCGAGCTAGGACAGTGCTTGATCAAATAATGAGTTTTGGCGATGACTCTCCATAACATGCTTCATCCTACTTCAAAGATAAAAATGAGCAGAAAGAGATTATGATCTAAGCTGGTGCTTGGGCTTCACCTGTTGTGCTAAATGTTGATCTTTGCCCAGTGACCAAGAAGAATTGACTAACCTTTAGCCAAGGTGTGTATTGATTTCAAAATGGATATCCAAGTTGGCACCGGTAGCCGCTGCAGAAGTTATCAGGGCTTGATCATTTTGATTACGTGAGTATGCATCTTTAATTTTTCATGAAGATGCAGTTCTTGTGAAAAAAGAGTATATTTCAGGAATGTGTGTACCTCAAGAATATAATCCAAAATTTTCTCTCTTGGCTTGTTGGGATGGTGGATGCTACAAATTAGCATGAAAACTTTGATTGAGATCCCCCCATTATATAGGTCTGCTCCATCTATTTTAACAGTGTCCTATTAGTGATATACATTGCCCTTGAACTACTGCTGTACTTTTTTAACCTTTCCCTTTGCAGGTGTAATGCGTTGATATTGGTTTTTCCCTCTCAAATGCATCGTGGGGGACGAACTTGCTTGACTTGTGATTATTGGGAGCAGGTCATACATACATACATATATATATATATATATATATATATTTTCCCTTCACGATAACATTCATCAACCGAAACTGGTTCTTCAATTGTTTGTTCTAGATTTAGATGATCTGGTCCTAGAGAAAATATCTTACTCCTACATTATCAAAGTGGAATCTTATGTGTGGATTGAGGTAGTTCTTCCTTCCTCTTCCACACTGCTTCAAAAGGTATGGAGCCACGGGGGAAGGCAGACTGGTTTGTACATTGTAATTTTTACGCAACTAAACAGATTTAGAAATTGCAGAACTAGGTATCGTGATCTGGATTGCTATTTGTATAACTAAATTGTTATTTGTATCACAAAACAAAAATAAAAAAAATAATAAAATGACCAAAAGGCCCTTATGATGGAAAATTGTTAGAAATTGTTAAGTACGGGACAAAAACGCAACCAAATTGCGTTTTGACCATGTTTGGAAACACAGACAATAACGTTTGTAATATGCAAAATATAAGGCCGATAACGTTTTGGAAGATCAAAAACGTTAATACGTTATGATATAAATAAATGAAAACGTGGCAATTTAACGTTTCCTGCGGAACAGAAACGTCAAACCACAGCGTTGCGGCCATGGGTCGCTCGTTAAAATGGTGCGTTTTGTCCATGGTTCGCTCGTTAAAATGACACGTTTTTGACTAGCACAATCTAAAAATCAGTTAAACGGTTAAAACGTAGCATTGTTGCGACGGTTTCTTCGAAATTAATCTTTGAAAACGCGATTTGAGTTGGATTTTGACGGCAAAAAATGCAGAAATGGACGGAGGAGATGCGAATCATCACAAAGACACGGGGCGGGCAAAGGTCCAATGATAAACAAGGTAAAAATAGTTTCGTTCGGGAATTTTTTGTTGTTTCTGCTTTTCAGAGCATAATCGGCCCGTTTTTGCGATTTTTTTTTGCATGAATCAGTGATGTTTTGCGTTAATTTTGTTAGAAATCGCTCTTTTGGTGCGTTTTAGGTATGTAAAAACGTAATTTGGTAGGGATTTTGGTGCCAATAATCGATAATATCTGAATTTTGGGCGTATGAAAACCGCAAAAATGTGGCCTTTTTTCCGGCCAGAAACGCCGGCCGATGGCGTTTTGGTTGTTTGAAAACGCAAGTTCGTTGCGTTTCTGAATAGGTAAAACGCTGACTGATAGCGTTTGACATTGATAGAAAAGTTAATTTAGTGCGTTTCTTAGTCGTTAAAACGTGAATAGGTTGCGTTTTTGTTTGCTAAAAACGCTGATTTGGTGTGGTTTACACAATTTGCACTTATTTAATTAAATTTACTTCCACATTTGAAGTTTACAATATAATAGCTTATATTTATTTATTTATTTAGGGTGTCGCTAAGTTAAAGCCACAAGTAGATAGACAGCGTCCCACAGCTTCTGCTAGAAGGCAGAAGGTACCTGTTAGGAGGGGAGGAGGTAGAGGGACGGGTGGAGGTCGTGGTGGAGGAGGTATTGTTATTTCTAAGGGAGGGCAAGGAGGTGGAGGTGTAGGTGGCGGACGAGGAGGTGGTGGACGAGGAGGTGGTAGACGGGGAGGTGGAGGTGGCGTTGGAGTCGGTAGAGGAGGTGGAGGTGGCGATGACTCCTCATTTCAGTTGAGGGATGAGTATTATGATATTACTGATTCCGATGACACTGATGATAGTGAGGACGAGTCTATTGGACTTCAGGATGAGGAGGAGCAGCCGCGGCAGGAGGAGGCCAGTGGGAGTGGACGCCCACTCGAGGAGCAGGGTGAGGGGGATACCTACGGAGGTGACCCTTCTCACCCACATGCTGAGAGGACCGTCCGGTATAGGAATCCGGACGACGGCCAGTTCGAGGAGGTCGATCCTGCTTCAGGTACACGTTTGAATTTATTTGCATAATTATTTATAATAATTATTTGTTTTAATTTAATTATTGATAAAATTAGTTTATTGTTTGACTTAATTGTGTGTTTTTTATATAGTTCAGTAATTATTTTAATTTGCATATGTATTTGCTTATTTTACTTATTTGTTAATTACATTAATTTGTTTTTGTAGTTATTTATTTTAATTGATTTAGATTATAAATTGCATTAACTATCAAAACGTCCAAAAACACCTATCACAACGTTCAAAAAAAAAAAAAAAAAAAAACAATAACAAAGTTTAAAAACACCAAACACCACACACACAAATCAACAATCAACATGCCCACAAACACTTATCACCACATCCAGAACAACTATATTGAATTAATTAATTTAAATTTAAATTGAATTAATTTGTTATTACTTGTTTATTTTAAGTTGTTTATTTAATTTATATATTTATTTTTGTCAATTTAGTTCACCCTAGGAAGCGCGTGAAGCAGGATCGGAGTTGGTTAGTTACAGGGCCCGTTGAGGGGGACCCTATAGATGATAGTTTGATATCATCTATAGGGTGCCTACCAGATACCACCTTAGATGCCACAATAGGGGTAGCATGTATGATATGTTGGAGAGGTGGATTGCATCCATGACGGTCGAGGGTGCACAGATTTTGAGCGGGACGGGACTTGGACACCTGCCCCGCATTATGCACCAGAGCATTGATGAGCATCTCATCAATGCATTTTTGGAGAGGTGGCAGCCGAATACTAATTCGTTCCACCTCCCATTTGGAGAGATGACCATCCTCCTACACGATGTGTGAGAGATTTTGAGGATCCCAGTAGATGGTCGACTTATCACCGAGGTTACACCGTCTTCCACCATACTATCATGGTCTAGGGGTTTGCTAGAGATTCCTCCAGAGGAGCGACTAGACGGTGATTTGTACAAGAATGGTGGATTTTCTACGCAGCGGGTGATCGACAGGTGTATGCAGCGGGCCAGAGATGATTCGGATATGGCCGCTCTTGTATGGAGTCTTATTGGGACTTGTCTGTTTACAGACAAAAGTTCCAATAAGTTTATGCCAGCCCCTGTAGTACAGGTTAGGAAGGGGATGGATCAGGTTGGGCAGGAGGCATGGGATACAGCGACACTTGCATTCCTGTACCACCATCTAGGGTGCGCGAGTCGTCACGGGACACAGAGCTTCGCCGGATGCATGACTCTATTACAGTCATGGATTTACGAGCACTTCCCCGATTTCAGACCCCATCCGATGCCCCTTCCATTGCATGCACACAGGCGCGTGCAGCGAGGTGGGCCATCGACAGCCACCGTGGTACAGAGCAGCGTTTGAGCTCCATCCGCCTTGCGCTGGACGAGATGACCGCGAACATGGTTAGTAAATATTTAGTAAATATAAAAATTATATTTGGTTTAATATAAGTTTTATATAGTTTATTATTTAAGAATTTTTAAATAATTTTCAAAGGTTACCTGGATGCCATACAGCCGCGACGCCATATCGAGGACGCCGAGGACCCTGTACCGAGGACTTATTGCGTACAGAGATCACATTGAGCCGTACATGGCTGACTGATGCGTCCGCCAGCTTGGGTATGTCCAGTGGATTCCAGCTCGATTCATTCGTCCCGACAGGGATACTTACCGCGGCTACACTGGGAGGCCATATGTGGTCAGACATGCCATGAAGTATGCTGAGTCTGCTTGGGAGGAGTTCGGGATAACATCCACGGGGATTTCCCTCATAGGGAGGTAGCAGACCGGTGGGGCTGTTCCTCGGAGTGCGTCCGTTGACGGATATTTACAGTGGTTTTGAGAGCGATCACGTCCGCTAGTCCTTCATGTCGATCCCCAGGCTGTTATAGAGCCACGTCGACCCCGTCGTGCCGCCTCAAAGTTTGTAAGTATTTATTTTAATTTGTAAATTATTTTCTTTAATAAATTCAATTCAATATAGTTGACTCTAATATATTGTTTAAATATTTGTAGTGGATGGGTCGGTTTGGACAGCATCATCATGCATTATTAGATGCAGTTCGGGAGCGAGCACCAGATTTGTACGCAGAGTTCGCACCTGTGACTGCAGACTTAGAGCATGAGTTCGACCGATCTATATGATTGTTGTATATTATTTATTATACTTTCATACTTTGTTTCTATATTGTATTTGTTTATTATTGTATAAATGATCCATATATTGTATTGTATATTTGATTCATATATTTTATTGTATATTTGATCCACATATTGTATTGTATACTTTACACATATAATTTATTATATATTTGAACATTCCACGTCCCAAAAGAAAGATACAAATTTTGTTGAATAACAGCAACTAACTTTAAAAAAAATAAAATATTGTTTAAAATTGGAAGTTACAAATGTTACTACAATGATATGAATAATACAACATATTTCACATAACAATATAGATCCTAGCCATCACGTAGTGCAGTATAAGCATTAAATCTAGCTTCCAAATTTCGTGGCCAATTTTCCACACTTTTAGCATGACGCTGATGTTGCCAAACAAAGCTCAACGGTGGGATAGGGCACTAATCGACCACATCTACACGTACGTAATGGTTCCCATTTACATGGGCAAGCGCTATAACCCTTTCAGGTTGTGTGTCGGCACTGGAGGAATACAAAGGTAATACAGAATAATTTCCATCTGGACGAGTTCCGCTCAAATGTATTACCAGTGCATTTGCATAAGTGGCGAGAGGGAACAAATCCGTAGGTGTAGCCATCCAATGCTGCTCACCACAGTCTACGCCTTCAAAACTTATTCGCCTAAGTACCATAGCCACGTGATCACCATCAGGGGGCCTCAACTCCAAAGATTGGAATACACCCCGATACCTGTCCGGATGGCTCGTAATCTCTCCACTCAATGATCTGCGAGCTAATCTCCAATATTTCTCGTGGCCAAAAAGGTAAGTAGAAATAACTCTGAAACCACAATGGCCATCACCAATGACATCTGACCAGCCTGTACAGTAAGGCTGAAAAAATGCTGGCACACAATGAATGTCTCCACCAAAACCTGCCAAGTAATTTTGTTTCATTTAATAAACATAACTGCATAATGTATATAGAAGACCAAAAAATATAATAAAAATGCAACTACAAAATTTTAATTATACATAATAAAAAAATACTTATTTACCTGTCCGTAATGGAGAATGACCATTGGAACCTGTATGAATGCGGTGTGAGCGACCAGTCGAGCGGCCGGATGAACCTGAACGACACCTGTCACGTCGGCCACGTGTCGCTCTCTCTCGTGAGCTCCACTCGCGCATTACAGAATGATGTAATCTACTTGGTGGGCGCCCCTTTTGGGGACCCGACACATCTGGCTCTCCAACACTGGCCATGTCAGGCTACATATCCTCTACATACGCCCTATTCAACAGACGGGCCAAAAAAGACGGACTGGTAGAGACTGTAGGGACGACAGTCTCGTTGAAATACCTTAACAAATAAATATATTAAATGTAAACTACTTTAAAAAATTATCAAATGTGAAATCAAATGAATATTATTAAAGTTCATATATGTAAAATGCACCTGATGTTTTCATCAATGTAATTCGAATCCCCCTGTGATGACACAATGGTCAACCTCTTCCAAAACTTATGTACGTGTGAGAGTAGGGGATATTCAGACAATGACTGGGCCTTGAATATGTCACAAGCGCAGGAATCCCACGTGTCACCTTTGGCACACATCCACATTGCTCGATTACTGCGCCTGCCAACTTATTCTTTCTTCTAACTTTTTTTCTCACCAACTTCAAACAATGGTGTGACACATACTTGTTCAAATAACAGTATGGAAATCCCTGCATACTTGTTTTAGTCATGGAAATGGAAGCCTCAAGCGAGTCTCTGTTATAATGTGAAGTAAAAATAAAATGAAATAAAACATTTATAATAAATAGTAGTATAATAAAATTGATTCGTCCAAGCACGAACAAATTTCTCCTTGTGAATGAGCCATATAGTCTCAAAATAATCAACAGCCAAAGGCTCAATTAGAGAGTACTTAACCTTGAAATTCTGCAATAAACGGTTAAACTCCTCTACAGTCGGAGCCTTAATAATTTTCTTCCACCAGTTTTCATGGATATCACATGCTAAGTTTTTGTTTCTTCTCCCAACATTTTTTTCCAACCACGCATTGACATCACGCCCAATATGCCACAAACATAACAAGTGATGTGAAGTGGGAAAATGATCCTTAATTGGCTGTAACAAACCCAACTCCCTATCTATCACAATCACACTAGGTACCAAACTAACAGGCAGTAAAAATCTCATGTTCCTCATCACCCAATCGTATGTATCCTTTGTCTCATTTCTAACAATAGCAAATGCAATATTGAAATTCTTATTTGTAGGAGTCATACCTACCATCTCGACAACAGGCATTTGGTACTTGTTGGTCTTGTAGATAGAATCAATCCCCACCACCCAATACCATCTGTGGAACATCTGAATTGAGGTTGGATGTGCAAAGAAGACATGTGTGATCTCATCAGTGTTCGCATCCTTCAGAATCTTGACATAATACTGTTTCTCCTCAGCCAAATGCATAAATTGCTGCCCAATATTTCTACCTGCCAACCCAGCTGTCTTCATCTCTCTTTTCAAATTGTACACTGATTTGATTGGTACTTGGGAATCAGGAAACTGTTTATTAACAGCTTCCCAAACACACTTTGGCTTCACATTCTCCCTAAGCATAAATTCAGCAACAACCTTTGACTCTTTTGTAAAATGACTCAACTGTCTGTGCCTATATGGATGCATTATACCTGTAAATCTCATTTAATTATATTAATAATTCATAAATACTAAACATCGTGATAACAAGTGATGTAATACCAGTGTGATTGTGAATTGACGCTGCTCCTGGATTTGTATAAACCTTGTGACGTCCCAAGTCAATTCTCTTACAGGTCAACCTGAATGGGCATTTCGTGCCGCTCCTTCTTGTATTCTTCCATCTGGTTGGGAGAGGGGCTTTAGCAGGATCTCTCCATCGCTTGCACGAAATGTAGTACGTGGCAAAGCCTTGATTACCCCCCTCTTTGTAATAAGGAACTTCAGCCTCTTAGCTATTTTCTGGCAATGTTTCAAAGCCTTACTAATAGTGCGAAACTCTTTGTCAATCTTAAAATATCCACTCAAATCTGCGCCAGGTTCAAGTTCCACCGCCTCTCCTTGAGCATGATCCGCCTCATTGTCATCTTCATCCGACTCTTCATCATCCTCTTCATCCTCCTCATCCTCATAATCCTCATAAACCTCCTCATCATCGTACTCATCATCGTCATCCTGTATGTAAATACACACAAAAATTAAAACTAAACACTTTTAATATTCAATTATACACAAAAATAAATTTAATTACATACGCAACAGTATAAACGAACACTTTTAAACGTTATCAAAAAAAAAATTTTACAATTATTTCTACCAAAAACACGGCACATTTACGATTCATACAATATAAAATGCAATATATTTTACATAATTTATAAATAAAACGCATCATTTCCACGATTCCTTACACAATAAACGCATCAAGATTTAGTTTTTGAACAAAAAAACGCTGAAGATTTATGATTCTAGTAATAAAAACGCAGCACTTTGCATATAACACATATAAAAAACGCATCACTTTTCAAATAACATAAGTAAAAAATGCAACAATTTTTATATAATAACTGTTTTTAACGCAGCAAAAAAACGATTCAACCATGGTACAATAGCAAAAGTGCAGCGTTTACATGCTTCGTAATCGTCATTTTGCCGTGTTTCGTACTACATTTTTTCAAAAAAAGAAAAAATTACTTTACGATTCGAAAACTTACCATATCGTGATGCTTTTCGTGCTAAATCTTCTTTCGACGTCAACGAAATGATAGCCCTAATATTTTTTTAGTTCAGAATTTGTTTTGATCTGGGTTTTGGAAAGTTGTTTTGTAGTCAAGTGCTATATTTGACGTCATCTTTTTTTCTACTTTTCACTTGAATGTATGCAAACGTTTTCTGACATGTGTACATGTCAAAAATACACCATTTTTACGAGCGAACCATGGTGAAAGTGCAACATTATAGCGATATAATACTGCACAAACGTACCATTTTAATGAGCAAATCATGGTGAAAACATCCAATTTTAACGTTTTAACGACAGATTAATCGTTAAAGTATTGCGTTTTTATTAAAAGAATTGCACAAATTTAGCGTTTTGTAGTATTTGAAACGTTATCATAGCTAAATTTAAAACGTCAAAAATGTTTTTCTATGCGTTTTTAAATAATACGCAAACGTATTTTTTAGACGTTTTTTTACAAAAACTTTGTCAATTTTTTAAAAATTTTATTCATAAGGGCATTTTGGTTATTTTATAAGTATTTTTATTTTTTTGTGATACAAATAGCAAATTTGTGATACAAAGAGCAAGTCCTTATTGTGATCAAGTGCATTGTCTTTTTGTTTTTGTTTTTGTTTTTAAAAGCAAAGACATCACCTGCAATGCTACTTTCTTGATGGTACGACTCCTTTCATGCTTGTACGGCACCTCCGGAACCAAGAAGAGAAATTCTGCCTTTGTCCCTGGCTAAAGTGTAGACGTAGCACTTGCTGCGAATGCCCCCTAACCTTTTCCCATTCTCCTCTTTTGTTGGGAAGACGTCGAAACTATTGGCCGGGCCTCTTGTACTGCATAGTATCCTGGCCTGTTGGATGACGCTACCCGGTAAGTGGGCTCATGTGCTGGACCGGGTCCTGTACATTTTTTGTTCATCAATGCCTGCAACAGGGGTTCGCATCAGCCTCCTTTCGCATCCACTCGAAGTACCCAATTAGGACTGTACCCAAAAATCCTGGAATCTAACCGAAATTGAACTAAAAATGTGATTAGATTCATTTTCGGATACTATATTGTAGACTCAATTAGATTCAAAAATCAAAATCGATCTAGACAGTTACAATATGCTTCAATTCAACTTGATTCGGTTTACACAATATTACCTTCACCTTAATACAATTCATTTTTCTCAAATTTTAATTGGGATCTTTCAATTAGTATGAGAGTTTAATATAATATCTACCAACAAATAGCTATTTGGATTTGATAGGTTTTGTCATGCCTGTCAAATTAATCCGAATTCGCTTACGGACTACAAAAATTTGCAGCAGTAGTGGTTTCGGGTCGAATCCCAAAGGAGTCTGAATTAATTTTAATGCCTAACTTGATCAATTTGGGTGAAGAGTTTTTGAATTAAAGGAAAAGAACGGGAAAAAAATTAAAGTAGGAAATTGAAGGCTGAAATAAGAGATGGAATTAAAACTTGAATTTCAAAAGGATTAAGTTGATTAACAGTAGTTGAACAGTGCAGAACTTTTGTTGAACTACAACTAGTTAAAAGAAATTTAATAAGAAAGAATGATTCTGCAAGATAAAGATAAAAGGTAGTGTACTACTACTACTAAACTACGTCCCTTTGCAGGGAAGTGTGTTTTTTTAAAGACTAATTCTGCCTCTATTTATAGGCATCAAAAACCCAACAACTTCCTAAATTAATTCAATCCCAACAGCAAATAAAATATCTGATTATCTACAAAAATATTCCACCAAATCTTGCAACGTTAACAAAAATCATAACTATCAGATTTTCCTTCAGCCAACAGTTTTTACCACGTCAAACTTTATCACATCTGCCTCTCCACTCTCTCCAAGTCAGCCCCTCCTTCAATAAATTGCACTTTAGTCCATATTAGTCCTTTTTTTCTCCAAAACTCCCTGCCACATACCACAAATCATAATTTAGCCTAAATCACCAAGAATCACATTAAATAGGTGCATAATAATAACAAAATTAATCCTAAAAACTAACTAATTATGCACCTATCAAATTCCCCCACACCAAAACCATGCTTGTCCCCAAGCATGACTCAAGAAGAAAAACCCAATAACATTTGGATCCTCAACATGCAATACATAAACAAGCAAGACTCACACTCAAATAGCAAACTTTTCACAGTATCAAGCATTTGAGATGGTTATCTCTAGTTCCTCATAACTCCCCCAAATTTAAGTGACAAGAAAAAGTGACAACCACCTCACCAAGTAGTCTCTCATGCACTCAAAAGTGTATATTGGGACATATCTGTTGGGAATAGTCTAGGTGTTTAATCCAATTAAACAGCGGAATCCTAAACTATGAGGATCGGGTCTTACCCTTGAAGCGTAATCGGTTGCGCACGTCGCCTGGCTCCTCTGAGAAGATGGCATTTTGTTGTCTCCAAAATCCTTCCTCGAAGGATCCTCTACTCTCAAGCACGAAAGCCTTCGCAGGTTGGTGCTAGCCAATCTTGCCTACACGGAGAATTTGGGAAAATCTGTGTATTTTTCTGATGAGAATCAAAAAAATCCTTTTCCCCTACAATTATATCCCTAGGATATTTGTAGAGAATTAATTTCCAAAATCAGTATTGTAATTTATCCAATTATAACTTAACTGATTTTAGTAATTTCCAAATCAGTATTATTACCAAATATTATTTAACTGATTCCAAGTCAGTATTTAAATAATATTTACTAATTCCAAATCAGCCTTAAATAACACTTTAATGATTTGGGTTATACACCAAGCCCATGGATCAACCCATGACCCATGGATCAGGCTGATGGGTCAAGAACTTCAATTGCAATTAAGTCCCTTGATTTATCAGCCCATCCCAATTGTTCCCAGGTAATTAATTAACTATTAATTAATACCACCGAACTTTCCAATAATATTCAATTAAACCATTTAATTAAATCTTATTTATTTAAGTATAACAATTATACTTATTGTAGGCAAGAATACTTATTCTGCATCATTGGACTTTCTTATGTGCGATCCTGTAGGCCCATTCCAAATTGGCAACGGATAACTCAATCTCATTGATTAATCCATAAGTCATTAGTGGTCTCTAGCAAGACATAATGACTACCCAATTCAGAATGGAGGGTCGAATGGAGATTCAACACAACCTTTCCGAGCAAACTGCGTACGATCCTCTACATCGATATCCAGCTTAGCATAAGGCATGGAACCATCATCCTTATGTAGCTAAGCGTTTACTTGATCTCTTAGTGACACTGAATCCATCAAGCAAATGATATCCTTATCATTCCTTGGGCATGGCCATGCACTTTTCAGTTCACTATCAAGTGGCCAAGATATCATCTCTCACTTAAGAGAGATTTGTAGTCCCATCACTTCACCTACATACCTTAGCGTGTCTCATAGTGTACCCAATCATACCCGTACTTGGCAACCTGTTACGGCCCCGTTAGGCGTATGTCAAAGCACACTACAATTCACCTAAGACCATGTAGTGATTTCTGGTCTAAGGATCCTAGTACCAGTACTACTCAAAAGAATCACTCATGATCTGGTTAGTCCATGGAGTGTTTCTTTTGGCGGATCGATTTCATGAATTTAAATATGCACAAGGATATTACTATCATGAAATTAACTCATTTGATAAACAATCAATCAAGCGACAAATATCTTATTTACATAAATACCCTCAAAGTATATTTACATAAATAGCCCTCATTAGGGCACATTCACCAACAATATCCTCTCTCAAATTCACAACATAGCACGTTTTTACCATAAGCTTGCCAATATATCATACTACCATTACTCAAATGAAGTCAATGCACAAATCAAAAGGACTTTTCACAGGATATAACGAGGCTTAGGACAAAAGGTTAGGACGAACAAAGAGAACACAAAAGGCTCAGTCATGAGAGAAAGTTACTACTTGATTGCCAACCTTCCACCATCTTACCAATGATGACCCATGCAAAGCAATACTAACTCACAAAGTTCCCAAACTTGACTACTGCTCACTTTTCCATTTTTTTCCTTTTTTTTTTTTTCACTTTCTTTTGCATCTTGAGAGAAAGAACTTGTACTTTTTCTTGATTTTTTTTTTCAAACACTCGCGCCTTTATTACTTAACATAGGCGACTTAACTTTTCCCTTTTTTTTTCCTTCTTTTTTTTTTTTTTTTTCAAGAGCATACTAACCTCTTTGTGAACTAGCATTACCTTGAAATGTCCACCTTCGTACCACAAACCCAAGGTCAACAACCAAGCACAACTTCTCTCACAAAAAGGTAGAAATAATCAAGCTAAAACAGACCTCGGTTTATTTTAATGACTTTTCACATCAAAGAACAAGTCCAAGCTTCAAAAGGGTTCACTAGTGGTAATCAAAGAAGGTTGGAATTTTTAAAGAAAGCCAAAAGGGTTCATCCTAGTGCCTTTATCATATTTGCACAATGAAAACATAAGCAACAATAATATGCATAACAAGGCAAGTTCTAGAATCAGCAACCATGTGTGAAAACACTCTTCAACAACAATTGAGCACAAAAAATTTTGCTCATATAAAGCTCAAACCTCACTTATCTAGGCTTTTGTTGTCACTTAAGCAAGCATTTGTCAATTGAGTCATCACAAAGAACAAGTTATAACCACCCAACACCTCATACTATTATTATTTTCTACTTTTCATGTTCATCTTACCTAATCACACATCGCATGTTAGTTCCCAAAACAAAGTAGAGAACTTCTCCCCCACACCTAGACTCTAAACACAATAAAACAAAAACACTCCCATAAACACACATAATTAAACAAACAACCCCCCACACCAACACTCTACATTGTCCCCAATGTAGAAAATAGGCATAAAGAGTGTTGCAAAAATAAACACCACCAAGTCATAAAATAACACAAATAATTTAAACAAAACTAAAGCTAGTAAAGGGAAAGAGAAGCTTCTCTATTTTGGAGGTAGAGGAAATGGTGGCGTGAAGTGAAAATGACACAAAGCGCGTGAAGATTAGCCTGCGTTTCCTTAATGGTGGTGTGCAACACTTCGATCTCGTGGCGTGCATCCAACTGCCCTTGTGAGGCAAAAACAGTCTCACTATGCTCCTCCTCCAACGAACCTGCAAAAGATCCTCTAGACGGCTCGGGCGGACCAGGTTTGCCCGGCGAAAGAAAAACATACTTCTCATCCCGTAAGTGAATCAATTGCATTTTAACAAGACAATCTAAATTTAATGGAGCAAGAGTACAACTGACGTGCAAAGAGTGATTTGTAAGGTCCAAAACTTTTAGATTAACAGCCGATTGTGTGATTAAGGAACCCAAAATCAATCCTCTACTAGGACGGTTCACAGCACGTTGTACTTGAGTGACAAACCAATAAGCAAAACACACTCTTTTCCCTGCCAGCATTCTCGTCAGCAAAAACATTTCATGTGTATTAATCACCCCCGCATTATCTTTCCTACCAGAGAAACTGTAACCCAAAAATCTATGACACAACCTCAACACAGGATCCTGAAAATAATAATCCATGGATTTACTACTTTGAAAAACTGTCCTGGGGACCGGAGCTAGCTGTTTCCAAGCATTTAAACATTCACTAGGATAAAAATCAGAATGAACATCCAAAGCAGACGAAGTATAAGCTTCAGACTGCGACTCCTCTTCAGAAACAAATCCCAGGGCAATATCAAACTCAACCAAGGACATTTCAAAACATGTGTTCATTAATTGAAAACAAATAACCTTAGGTGAATCAAGTGTAAAATCCGTCTTTGGGGGCGTAAATGCCAATGTAGCATAAAACTCATGGGTTAATTCAATGAATGTTGGACAAGACAATTGCAAATAAGCGGACCATCCAATATTATGAAACAATTTGCAAACATCATCATAGACATTTAATTCACGTAGAGTAGCTTCATCAAATCGTTTCATCGGAACGAATTTCCGAAAACGTACCTTCTCATAAGTCTTAAGCTGCTCTTTGGTTGCAAAATTTATTGGAGATTGACGGGAAAGGGAAGGTGGCAACACAGCTGGACCAGACCTGGTTCTTGAGCGACTCCGAGGAAGTCTAATCGGCAACTGAGATCCCGGGGGTTGACGCTGCGGCTTACTTCGCTTGGCCGGAACTGGTGCGGACTGCCCCTCCTCTTCGGACTGTAGGATGAATTGTCGTTTAGCCTTTGCTTTTCCCCTCGCCATGGTCCTTGTTGTACCAATAAGGTGGGAAAAGTTTTGCAGACCTTTCTTCGCCGGACGGAAGTAGCAAGAAGGAGGCCGCCGATCAAAATTGGACAATAGTGTTGGTGGAGATGAAGATAGCAGCTGTGTGTTTCTTCGTAACCCCTGGCAATAGAAGAATAAATGTGAGTAGGGTTACAAGAATTTCTGAAGGTAAAGTAAAGTTGTTTTTTTATTTTATTTTTATTTTTATTTTTATTTTTTTTTCAAACTTGAGGTGGGCGTATCCTGGAGTAAATCCACTTCTGGAATTTTGCCTCTGATCTCCCGTGGGCGTGCCTTGGGAAAAACTCTCCTCTGGAATTTTCAGTCATTGTACTGATTAAATCTACACGGGCGTGTCGTGGGAAAAATCCACTTCTGGAATTCTGGAGGTAACAGCTGATTAAATCAACACGGGCGTGTCGTGGGAAAAATCCACTTTTGGAATTCTGACATGGCCACGCCGTGAGATACACTCTTCTCTGGAATTTTCAGAAGAATTTACTCAAAACCCACCTACAATATACTCGAAAAACACCAATTTAAAACCATAACTAACTAGAACATAAAATGAGAAACATAACAGAAAAACTCAGTTGGGTTGCCTCCCACTTAGCACCTTTGTTTATGGTCTTTGGCTAGACCACTTACGATCATTCATAGGAAGGTAAGGACAAGCTAATCTCCTCCACATTCGCTACTTCAATATTCTCAATGAAAGGTTTCAGTCTATGCCCATTTACCTTAATCAATTTACCTGACTCCATCCCTTCAATCTCAATCATACCATGGGGATAAACATTTACTACCAAGAAGGGTCCTTTCCATCGTGACCGCAGTTTACCTGGCATCAGTTTAAGTCTTGAATCATATAACAATACTTTTTGGCCTACAAAAAACTTCTTCTTGTGAAGAAAACTATCATGCAGGAGTTTGGTTCGCTCCTTGTACATTCGGGCATTGTCATAAGCCTCTAACCGTATTTCCTCTAATTCCTGCAGCTGCAACTTCCTTTCTACACCACTTACCTTAGCATTCATATTACACATTTTAACAGCCCAAAAAGAACGATGCTCAATACTAACAGGCAAATGGCACAACTTACCAAATACTAACCTATACGGTGACATTCCAATGGGAGTCTTGTATGCAGTTCGGTAGGCCCAGAGTGCATCGTCCAAACGCCTGCTCCAATCCTTGCGCCCAGTATTCACTGTTTTCTCCAAAATATTCTTTATCTCCCGATTAGTAATCTCAGCTTGACCATTAGTTTGTGGATGGTATGCTGTAGAAACTCTGTGATGAACACCATATTTCCTCATCAATGCTTCCATGGTCCGGTTACAAAAATGTGTCCCTTGATCACTAATAATTGCTCTTGGCACCCCGAACCTACTAAAAATGTTAGTCCGAAGAAAACCTGAAACAACTTTAGCATCATTAGTCCGGGTGGCTTTTGCCTCCACCCATTTTGACACATAATCCACAGCGAGCAAAATATACAAATTACCAAACGAACTTGGAAAGGGTCCCATAAAATCTATTCCCCACACATCAAATATTTCACAAAATAATATTGGAACTTGAGGCATTTCATTACGAAAAGAAATGGTACCCATCTTTTGGCATCTCTCACATCCCTTACAAAAGTTATAGGCATCTTTAAACAGAGTATTCCAGTAAAATCCACTATCTAAAATCTTCCTTGCTGTCCTTCTAGGTCCAAAATGACCACCACAAGCAAAAGTATGACAATAAGCAAGAATCGACTCAATTTCATTCTCAGGTACACACCTTCTAATCACCTGATCTGACCCTATCTTCCATAAATAAGGCTCATCCGATAAATAATATTTTGCTTCACTTCTTAACTTATTTCTTTGAAAAGAACTCAATTCAGGTGGGAACTTATGAGTCACCAAATAATTCACAATATCAGCATACCAAGGTTCCTTACCTCTTTCCTCCTGTAAAGCCCATAAATGCTCATCTGGGAATGCCTCGTTGATGGCTACTCTTTCTTCCTCAACTGTTATTCTACTCAAATGGTCTGCCACCGAATTGTCAGCCCCCTTCCGGTCTTTAATTTCCCAATCAAACTCCTGAAGTAGAAGTATCCACCGAATCAATCTTGGCTTTGTTTCTTTCTTCCCTAAGAGGTACTTCAACGCTGCATGATCAGAATAAACAGTTGTTTTAGTACCTAATAAATAAGATCTAAATTTTTCAAATGCAAAAACAATAGCCAAGAGCTCTTTTTCTGTAGTGGTGTAGTTGCATTGAGCTTCATTCAACGTTTTGGAAGCATAATAAATGACATGACATGTCTTCCTAACTCGCTGCCCAACACTGCGCCGACTGCATAGTGGCTAGCATCGCACATAAGCTCAAACGGCAACTCCCAATTCGGAGGTTGGACAACGGGTGCTGATGTTAGCAACCTTTTTAAAGTGTTGTATGCTTCCTTGCATTCTTCCCCAAACTCAAAAGGAACTTCATTTTGCAGCAATCTTGTCATTGGTTGTGCTAACTTTGAGAAATCCTTGATGAACCTGCGATAGAAACCTGCATGTCCAAGGAAACTACGCACCTCTCTCACATTAGTTGGGAAAGGAAATCTAGCAATTAAATCCACTTTTGCTCTATCGACTTCTATTCCTTTCTTAGAAATCGCATGCCCCAAAACTATCCCTTCCTTAACCATGAAATGACATTTCTCATAATTAAGTACTAAGTTAGTATTAATGCAACGTTCTAACACATGCTTCAAATTCTCTAAACAAACATCAAAAGAACTGCCATAAACCGTAAAATTATCCATAAAAATCTCAATGCAATTCTCAATCAAATCTGAAAATATGCTCATCATGCAACGTTGAAAGGTACCAGGAGCATTACATAATCCGAAAGGCATGCGACGATAAGCAAAAGTTCTGAAAGGACATGTAAAAGTGGTTTTCTCCTGATCTTCAGGAGCCACAACAATTTGATGATAACCCGGAAATCCATCAAGAAAGCAGAAAAATTCTTTTCCAGCTAATTTCTCAAGCATTTGATCAATAAATGGAAGTGGAAAATGATCTTTCCTAGTAGCTGCATTTAATTTCCTATAATCTATACACATTCTCCAACCACTTTGCATTCTCATAGGCATAAGTTCATTATCACCATTTTTAACCAAGGTAAAACCGGACTTTTTAGGGACAACATGCACAGGACTCACCCAATTACTATCCGAAATGGGAAAAATAATTCCTAACTCTAATAATTTTAAAATCTCTTTAAGAACTACCTCCTTCATTGCAGGGTTCAATCTGCGTTGTGGGTCACGAACTGCCTTAGAGTTAGGCTCTAATGAAATGTGATGCATGCAAACAGCTGGACTGATGCCTTTGATGTCTGCTAATGTCCACCCTATGGCCGTCTTATGCTTCTTCAACATTCGGATCAATTTATTCTCTTGCACTTCTGTGAGGTCATTTGCAATAATCACCGGCAGGGTACTATTCTCACCTAAGAACACATATTTCAGATGTGTAGGTAAAGGTTTGAGTTCCAAGGAGGGCACCTGCAAGACAGAAGGTAATACTAAATTAGCACCCTGAAATCCCTGCACCAACTTATTTGATAACGAAAGTTCAGAGTTCAATATTTTTCTATCACTTCCTGCTGTAGCCTCTATTGGTACATTTTCCTCCATAAGAATTCCTTCTCCAAGCTCATCCTGCAACAAATTATTTTCCACATGCTCTTCAACACACTTATCAATAATACTTATATCATAAATAGATTCAACATTCTCCGAATAATCCATGGTATTATAAATATCAAAATCCATAGAAAAACCATTAACCCTGAAAGTTACCATTCCTGAATCAACATCAATTACAGTCTTGGCTGTTTTCATAAATGATCTGCCTAATAACATAACAGCTTCACTAGGTGAGATGTCATTGCCCATATCAATTATATAAAAGTCCACTGGAAAAACAAACTTATTGATTTTCACCAAAACATCTTCCATTATCCCCTTAGGACGCGTAGTTGACCTATCTGCCAATTGAATTATTATATTCGTAACCTTCATAGGTCCTAAGCCTAGATAATTAAATAATGTTAATGGCATGACATTTACTGAGGATCCTAAATCCAACATGGCTCTTCTAACCAATTTATTACTTATTACGCAGGATATTGCAAATATACCTGGATCGGAGCATTTTGTAGGTAGCTCAAGTGGTTCACCTTGTATGACGGTTGACATAATTTGTCCTACCTGTTCCTTCCCTTCCTCAGGTTTCCTTCTCCTCGTGCATCTTTCCTTTAAAAATTTGGCATATCTTGGCATGTGATCAATTGCCTCCAGAAGAGGAATATTAATTTCTACCCTGCGAAATATTTCAGAAATTTCTTTCTCCTCTTCTTCCTTCTTAGATTTCCTAAACCTGCCAGGAAAGGGAACATGAGTTAGAACATTATGGTCATCCTGTTCAACTTCAGCTCTTACCTCTTTTTCTTGGGGTGGTGTCTCTGCTGATTTCTGAATTTTTGGAACTTCATTCTGCACTTCTCTCCCACTGCGAAGCGTCATGGCACTCGCATTTTCCTGTTTAGAAAGGGATGTTCCTGCTTCCGTTTCGCTCACCCTACGGGCCAATTGTGCAATTTGTTTTTCCATGTTCTGAAAATTGGCCCGAGTTTCCTTCTGGAAAGCCTGAGTGCTTGTGGCCAGGTTCATAACTATCTCCTCCAGATTCATGTTGGGTTTTTGAGACACTGAAGGAAGCTGATAGGGCTGCCTCATTGCTGGAGGTTGGTACGCCTGAGGTTGTTGAAATCCTGGCGGCCTGAAATTTGAATTGGGCTCCCTCCACCTTGAATTATTCTGCGTTGGGTATTGATCATATCTCCCCTGGGGCTGACCAAAGTATCCTCCAACTTGGTTGACTTGCTCATTTGGCTCATTCCTAATGGCGGGGCATGCATCTGTGGCATGTCCAGGCATCAAACATATCCCACAAGCCTTTGCCTGTTGTATTTGACCTACAGCCAATTGACGTACTAAGTCAGTTAAAGCGTCAAGTCGTTGGTCAATTGAATTGGTACTTACCTCAGAAACAATTTCTCTTCTAATCCCGAATTGCTGTGCATTGGCTGCCATGTTGGAAATCAAAGTTTTAGCTTCAACAATGGTTTTGTTCATCAGGGCGCCACCGCTTGCTGCATCAATATTGCTCCTATCTCCATCTAAGAGCCCCTCATAAAAGTACTGTATCAGCAGTTGTTCAGGAATTTGATGCTGGGGACAGCTGGCACACAGTTGCTTGAATCTCTCCCAGTAGTTATGCAAAGTCTCTCCCTGATGTTGACGAATTCCACATATATCTTTCCTGATATGTGCAGCCCTCGATGCTGGAAAAAATTTCTCCAGAAATTGCCCCTTGAGTTCATTCCATGTGGCTATCGATCCGGGAGGTAGGTCATATAACCAGTCCTTTGCTTTATCTGCAAGTGAAAAAGGAAAGGCCTGTAATTTTACCTGTTCCTCTGTAACCCCTTGGTGTCGAACTGTTGAGCAGACCACGTGAAACTCTTTCAAGTGCTTGCGAGGGTCTTCACCTGCACTGCCATGAAAAATCGGTAATAAGTGAATTGTTCCAGATTTTAATTCAAATGGAGGAATATTATTAGGCAAAGCAATGCATAAAGTTTGATTATTGATATCAGGTGTTGCCAACTCCCTTAATGTTCTTGCAGCCATGGAAACTTCTTCTTCAAATTCTGACTCGTTTTTGGTTGAGCTAGAGCCAATGGTATCGTTTGAAGAAGATGGCGAATTGCTGGACTTTTTCTTCGTCTTTGTTTCTCGCCGATTTGCTCTAGCCAATTTCTCAATCTCTGGAATATAGGTTAATTCTCCTGTACGGGAAGAACGCACCATAAACCAGGAAAAGTAATAAAAATGGGAGGGGGGGTATGGTATCGTGAAATAAAGAAAAAAAAATTACGGATGCAAAGAAAATTTTGTAAATAGTAAAAGGAAAACAAAAAGATATATCTTTTTTTTTCAAACTAAAATTCACAATAAAACAATTAAATAAAATAAATAACTCTACGGAATACACCAAAACAAATTAAAGATGAGAAACGTAAATAGCAATATGTCCCTACTCACAAATTCACTGGCGTAAAAACACTAAAACACTTAATCACTTAATTAAACAAACGTAAACATCAATTTTTTTGTTTTTTGTTTTTTTTTTCAAAGCTAAAATTAACAATCGAAAATAAAAGTGAAGAGATTAAAATCATAGAAACACATAATCAAATTAAGAATTAAAATACTTGACTCCCCGGCAACGGCGCCAAAATTTGATAGGTTTTGTCATGCCTGTCAAATTAATCCGAATTCGCTTACGGACTACAAAAATTTACAGCAGTAGTGGTTTCGGGTCGAATCCCAAAGGAGTCTGAATTAATTTTAATGCCTAACTTGATCAATTTGGGTGAAGAGTTTTTGAATTAAAGGAAAAGAACGGGAAAAAAATTAAAGTAGGAAATTGAAGGCTGAAATAAGAGATGAAATTAAAACTTGAATTTCAAAAGGATTAAGCTGATTAACAGTAGTTGAACAGAGCAAAACTTTTGTTGAACTACAACTAGTTAAAAGAAATTTAATAAGAAAGAATGATTCTGCAAGATAAAGATAAAAGGTAGAGTACTACTACTACTAAACTACGTCCCTTTGCAGGGAAGTGTGTTTTTTTAAAGACTAATTCTGCCTCTATTTATAGGCATCAAAAACCCAACAACTTCCTAAATTAATTCAATCCCAACAGCAAATAAAATATCTGATTATCTACAAAAATATTCCACCAAATCTTGCAACGTTAACAAAAATCATAACTATCAGATTTTCCTTCAGCCAACAGTTTTTACCACGTCAAACTTTATCACATCTGCCTCTCCACTCTCTCCAAGTCAGCCCCTCCTTCAATAAATTGCACTTTAGTCCATATTAGTCCTTTTTTTCTCCAAAACTCCCTGCCACATACCACAAATCATAATTTAGCCTAAATCACCAAGAATCACATTAAATAGGTGCATAATAATAACAAAATTAATCCTAAAAACTAACTAATTATGCACCTATCATGATACTTTCAAAGCGGGATTTGGTGGCATACAAGATAGTTTCTCCTCCTAAGTCGCATCCGTTGCAAGACAACATCTGTAAAATGTCAAACAAGACACACCCTCTAAACAACATCAATGACATTCACAATAGAGGAAACTCTAAAAGCATCAATGACAATCACAATAGATGAAATTCAAGGTAGTGGTGATGACGGGCCACCCATATTTATCTCTAAACTAAGCCATACTCAAATTTTGTATCACTACTCTAGAAATGATTCCACCGAATTGTTCACTAAAGTAGAATACTTCTTTGAATATCAAGGCACTCAAGATACACTAAAGGTGATTCCGGTTCATTCCATTTGGAGGGTGAAACAAATCAATGGTGGCAATGGCTTCATTGTACTAAGGGTATCCACACTGCCCGTTCAATGGGGAGGGGAATGTCTTAGCACTCCACCATCACACTGACCCCACCGTCTCTACGGATAATTTAATTTTAATTTGATATATTTTTATATTAGACTATTTACAATAAAATGTAATAGAAAAGTATATTAATACTATACCGCGTAGCACTACTACACTATATAATATCTAACATGGTTGGCCATTGCTGGTCGACTATGTTAGTAAATAATATTTTTTTTTAAAAGAGGTAATTATTTGAAAATTTTATTCTCTTATATATAATTGTTAAATGAGTATTTCTTTTTGGACATATAGCTGTTTGTCAACGGCTATGTTAAATTTTTTTATTTTAATTATTTCTATAAATACCTCAATTTCTTCAAATTCACAACACTACTTTAATTCTTTTCTTTTCATAATTTTCTATCGCAATCTTATCATCCCTCATCCTCTCCAAACTGTGTACTATGGAAGAAATACTAATTGAAAAAATACACCTAGTTATTCAAATTTAAGAAATTCATCATCTACACCATAATTATTAAATAATCCATATGAATTTCTTTCAAATATGCAAAACTATACATATTCTCCGAACTATCCAAATCTCAATTATCTGTCAAATTTCTCAAATCCTTTCTCAGATGTAACACCAAATTTTCAAAAATTTTAATTTTTTTTTATACCTCATAAAGGGTGTGTTACTTTTAGTTATTTTAAACTTTGGTTGACTCTTGTTTAATTTTTTTATTATCACTTTTAATTATTTTTAATAAAAAATTTGTGGAACTAACCGTTTAATTTATTTGACAGATAGTCAAACATATTTTTTATTTAACCATAATTTGTTTAACCCGTTTTATGACTCAAATCCTCCTTAATATTCAACCCAGAATTTCAATAGTTAGTTTGGGTCGATAGTATATAAGAACTCACTAGTCACTAACATCAAAAAGAATTTTATAGCCAAAAGAAATAGAGTATTAAAAGAAGGGGGAAAAAAAAAAACCCAAAACCAGACGAAGAAAAAAATAAAGTTGAACAACAATGGTCCACTAGAATGTCGAAAGTTGAAGAGGGCAGTCATCATTGGAAGAGAAGCTTTCTAATTGATTTAACAGTCCATTATACAAACAATATCTGCAATTTAATTATTTATATTCATAACCCCACTTTTTGCAGATAAAATGTGGGAAAAAAAAAAAAACATAAGCTTAGCTTTGTTCACTACCTAGGGTCACTTCATTATTAAAATCATCTCATCATGCATTATATGTGGAGACGGGACCTTAAAAATTAAAAAATTAGAGGTGTGACTGAAATATTTCATTTTGGGTGGTGTGAATAAAAAAGAGGCCTTTTGGAACATCTAATTAATTAAAAGTTCAGATTTTACAAATTCGAACGTTTAATTAATTTTAACAATCAGATTTGTAAAATTCGAATATATATAATATTAATATAAATTCAAACTAAATTTTTAAAAGTTTGGAAAATAAAGTAAAAATCGGATTTCCAAAATCCAGATGTATTTAAATCCAAATTAAATGTTCAAAATAATTTCCAAAATTTGGATGATTGAAATCCGATTTTTGTAAAAAAATGACATTCGGATTTCAATCATCCGAACGTTCAAAAACATTCTATTCAAGAGCAAAAGAAATTTGTTTTGATGGACCAAATTTTAATAAATTCAGATTAAGGAAATCCGAATTTTAGATAATTCAGATTTGAAAAATCTGAATTTGAGCTGGACTATAAAAAGCAAAACCCTAACCTTTATCTCATTATTCTCTTCTTCTTCTTCTTCCCTCAAACTTTCTCTCTCTAGTGGCTCTGCACTATTCATCCAAAAATCTTGGATTTTGGCTAAATTTCATCGAAAATCTATGTCATGTTGTGATATCGTGGTAAGATAAGTCACGATTTAAGTGTTTTATGGTTGATATTTCATTATTCATACGATTTTCATGTGATTAGATGATGTTTTGAGTAGTGGTGTATGTAGTTGAGGAAATGTGATTAGAAAATATATGTATTAGTAGCTTAGGACTAAGATTTGTGTAAATTTTGTGGACTTTTTAATAAGTAGTCATGCATTAGTAGTGTAATTATTTTAATTACGATTTTAAATATGATTTGTCGCAAGTGGTCATGAAGTTACCATTAAAATGCTATTATCGTAATGGAAATATTGACATATATTTATAATGTTGTGGGTTGTTTCATGTATTGTGGTTTATAAATTTTATTGATAATACATTTTAATTAAGAAAATTGAAAATAAATTGTTATAATGACATTTTTATGATTGACAGGTATAATGGCATTTAATGATCCGTGTATGTTTAATTTCTATTGGACATCTACGTTTGCTATTGATAACCATCCGGATCATACATTAGTCATTAATCGTAGATTGTCAAGGGATGATTTTGTAGAAAGCATTTGCAATGAAATTGGGCGGTCAAAGAATTCTTGGAAAATTACACTTACAGCGTTTTTTGAACTAAATGGGACTAGAAGACAAGCAATAATACTTTTGATGATGTGCTGGATCTCATTTATACTCTTCGAGCATGGAGTTTTATTGATGTGTACGTCGGCGTTGAGCAAATTCAGTCTTCAGAAAGAGTGGATAGGCAAAATGTTGCTTCGAGTTCTTCATAAAGACAAAAAGCTCAAAATGATTTTGGAATTAACGAAAGATTCCGTCACGAAGAAGAAGAAGAGCCCAAGGACTTGGATTATAACATCGAGCACGATGTCGACAATGTCTATACATCCGACAGTGATTTTTGTTCAGACTCTATCGAGTTCAGTTATGATGAAAGTGAGAAAGAGTTTAGGACGCTTGAAAGGGGACATTTCGTCTACTCTGATGTGGGGCACCAAGATCGCGACGCCATTGATCAAGATGAATATGTTTTTCCCCGATATAATGGTACACAAGGGAGTATAACCTTGGGAACTGTTTTCAGAGACAAGGAAGAAGCACAACGAGCCATATCCGCATAGAACGTGGCAAGGTTTAGGGAACAATTGTGAGAGCAATAAATCCACATGGTGTTGGAGTTGAATACATAAGTTATGCTTGTATTGTACATTTTCTCAGTTAACATATCGATTAATGTTTTGGTTATATTTTGGTGTGCGTTATTTGTCCATTTATATTATGTAGTTAGATGATGAGGTGTCTTGTGTGACACAGTAGATCTCATCATTGGTTAAAAGACATAATATATAAATAAGATTCGTAACCGAGACAGTTTTGGACAAACTGTCGGTTTAGGTTATTATGTGATTCGGATAATTGGGTTGTCTAAACTAATTGAATCATATAGATATGCCGGGGGCGTATTGAACTTGACCATTCATAATGATTTGTCTTGTACTGATTTAATAGACAAATCGTTCTTAGTATTCTATCTCTTAATCCCTAGACTCGAGCGGGCATGAGGATTAGATATAGTGTACTTTGATCTTCCAATGGGTGAGGTCAATTGTGGCCAATAGTCACGGTAGGTTGGGTGCGCGTGTTTAGTTACTTGGTGTGCTGCTGCTTGTCGAAAGGAAATCATGTACCGGTGCGTCCGGGGTGATGGTGCTCCCGAGATGAGCTCGTTATGTTTATTATACTAAACTCGGTCGATGAACTTATGTCCGGTATAGTAAAAATGTCGAGTGGTACTAGTCTCGGAATTAAAGAAGTTAATTAATTAATTTATCAGTAAATTAATAAATTAACGAGTACTATATCTTTGATGTGGGGAGATTAAGAATAAATTAATTAAGTTGTTCCGGAAGCAATTCTGGTGTAGGATGATAGTGCCATAATTAATCAGTTAGTGGTACGATTAATTATGTATTGGGTTATTGACAAAGGTAGATTTAATTAATTAAGTAATTAATTAATCATTGTGTCAGTTGGTTGTGAATCATACCAGGAACTTGATTGCGATAAGTGAATCCCTGTATTAGTTGGTTGTGAATCATACCAGGAATTGGATTGGGATAAGTGAATCCATGTATAAGTTGGATGTGTATCATTCCAGGAACAGGATTGAAGGAAACAAAAACCCAGTAGAAGGCCAATCCTAAACCAACTTGGGGTCTCTCTTGTAACTCTATATGTAGACAAGGGATTAGCTATTCAAGACATACAATTCATAAGTTTTCAAGACAAGAAAACTTAGAGAGAGAAAGTCTAGAGAGAAAATGTTTTTCTCCCTCTAGCATAATCTCAGGCGGCTGGTTATTGTCCTAGGCGGCGGTCGGTGGTTAATTCCGGCAGGCGGCGGTGGTAGATTGTTGCCTGCACAATATGCGAACAAAGTCTTGAGGCATACAAGAGAATCACCTGAGTAAACGCTTCAATAGGTAATTCTCATGTTTCCGCTTTTAATTAAGAATTTATTTGTTGCATGATAAATCGAATAAGTACAAAGCAAGATCCTGCGCAATGTTATTTCAAGCAAGGGTTGGAATAGCGATTGTGCTAGCGTCTAGGCCTGGCCAGAGATTCTGATTCTGGAATGCATAGCATGAACGTGAGTTTCTGGCTAGGCCCGGGCAGATAATCTTTCAATTGGTATCAAAGTCTGGTTTTTGGGTTTTGTGCTTGTTCGTTTTATTACATGGTTTTATTTGAAGGTGGTTAAGAAATCCCGACTATTATGGTTACGTTGTATGGGTTTTAATTAAACTCCGGGACATGTCCGGATCTAATTTTATTATGAATTTTTGTAATAGTATAACCACGTGCTGGAAGCCGTGTAGGATTAGATCAAATCTGTAGCAGGATTTTTTCTATGTAATTTTTGATTTTTTAATTTTCCTAGAAAGCCTTGTAGTAGGATAATTAATTTTGTAATCGAAGGCGTTATGGTGGGCAACTTGAATTCGTGGGTTTTGGGTTATCGTTAATTAGTAGAAACCTAGGAAAACCCAGAACGAATTGCTAAAAGACCAAATAGAGTGGGAAAAAGTGAATTAGGGATCGAAGGTGGACAGCGGCGCCGGCATATGCCGCCGGCCTGCAGAGGTGCAGTTGCCGCCGCGCAGCGCAGGAGTGCGCGGCAGCAACTGCTGCGTGATGCAGGGCCGCGCGTAGGTTTCGCTTTGTGAGCGTTGCCGGTGCGCGGCCCGTTAGGTGCGCTTTTTGGCCCGTTTTTCTTCCAGATTTCATTGATTTTGAAGTTCAAGACTCAATCCATCGAGTGACGTGGCGGGACATGAGATCAATGCAGAAGATGGAAGCAATTAAAAACCATGATAGTCGGGAAATTTATTTTTCGTATTTATTTCCCATAATTATGTTTTTTAATTTTGTGCTTTAATTCTTATGTTGTATTTTAGATGCATGATTTTAAAGCACGACTGGTTTTATGTTTGCATATAACTTAGGGTTAGTTAACTGCCTGTTAAAACTAGAAAAACCCTCAATTTAGAAATCTAAGTGGGAGCGGGTTGGTTTAATATCCACACAGCCACCATTATGAGTTCATATGCGATGTGAGTGGACTTGCGCATTGGCATTAGGGCCTTCCTCCATTCGGATGAGTCTAACCACAAGATCGCTAGATTATGAATTTCTTAGTAAGATGACTAGAGTAAGTTTAACTAGGAGAAATGTGATACCCTCTTCATCTGAGGCGCACTATCCTGAGGTAACAAACTCAGAAGTCACGTAATGGCTCACACTTAATGTATGATTTTTAGTATTCCTCCCATCGAGGTTACGCTGCTTATTCGTATGACTAAAAACACAGATTATTAGCTACATTGATCAATAGATCATTTGGTCAGATAATGTAGTTAATGAACTTGGTTCTTCTCAAACGAATATGGGTTAGCGTAAACGTCCACACTATCGTGGCTTGCGAGAATCCCGGTGGATGAGATGTTAGTGGATTAAAATAATTGTTTTGAGGGAAGTCAATAATTATTAGAATTTTCTTTGTTTCGAAATTCTAGATTAGATAACTAAAATGTTGTCTGTTTAATTACAATATTTGATATGACATTCAACCCCTTAGCTACTATATTGAAAAAAAACAAATTAATTAGTCCGAACTATGTCGATTGGAGTCGTAATTTGGACATTGTCCTGACGGCTGAGAGCACTCCTGTGAGAGATCGTGTCATTGACATGATTAGTAACATCAACGAGGTTGAGGTAGTGGGAGGCGAAATCGATGGTGAAACCAAAGTCGATAATATCCTATATAACTTGCCTCAAAGCTATGAGCAGTTTCAGTTGAACTACAACATAAGTAAGATGTTGTGTACTTCATCCGAGCTCTTGGCAGAGTTGGAGGCGGCTAAAAGTCTTCTTCAAGAGAAGAAGCGAGCTTTAGTCGCATTCAAAGCTTCAGAATCTTCTTCTGAGCCTGAGGCTAGAAAGAAGAAGAGAAAGCTCGAGGGAATAGCTCAAAAGACGCGAATTGCGACTAAGGCAGATATTGCAAAAAAGAAGTAGAAAGACAAGTGCTTCAAGTGCAATAAGACGGGACATTGGAAATCGGATTGTCCAAAGCATATAGGTACGATAGTTTCTGCCTTAATTACTGAAACATGTTTAGCGGCGATTCCCACATATACTTGGTGTGTGGATTCAGGCCACTGACCATGTTTGTAATTCTTTGCAAGGGTTCCAAGTGACCCGAAAGCTTAGAGAGGGCGAGCTGGATATCTACTTGGGCGACACTACAAGAGTGTCAATGGAAGCAGTGGGAGTAGTTTCTCTAAATTTCGAGAATTCTAGTTTAGAGTTAGTTAATTGTCTTTATGTACTGAGTTTTAGAAAGAACCTTATTTCGGTTTCTAAACTCTTAAAGAATGGTTATAAGTTTATTTTTTATGATGATTATGTTATTATTAGAAGAAATGAAAACCTTATTTATTCTTGTTCATTGATAGATAATTTGTTTGTGGTTAACTCTAACTCCCCTGTTGTGCAAAACATAGAAACAAATAGCTCTTTGTCTAACATTAATAAGAGCAAGAAACCATCTGAAATGAATCAAACCTATCTTTGACAAAGGTATATTTAATTAATTAAGTAATTAATAAATCCTTGTGTCAGTTGGTTTTGAATCATACCAGGAACTGGATTGGGATAAGTGAATCCCTGTATCAGTTTGTTGTGAATTATACCAGGAACTGGATTGGGATAAGTGAATCCTGTATCAGTTGGATATGTATCAGTCTAGGAACAGGATTGAAGGAAATAGAAACCCAGTAGGAAAGCCAATCCTAAACCAACTTGGGGTCTCTCTTGTAACTCTATATATAGACAAGGGATTAGCAATTCAAGACATACAGTTCATAAATTTTCAAGACAAGAAAACTTAGAGAGAGAAAGTCTAGAAAGATAAAGTGTTTTTCTCCCTCTAGCATAATCTCAGGTGGCCGGTTATTGGCCCAGGCAGCGGTCGGTGGTTAATTCCAGCAGGCGACAGTGGTAGGAGAAATCCGACGACAGCGGCTGTTGAAATTCAGGTGGCGACGAGCTGCAGAATTTTTTGGGCAAGTGGATTGTGGTGATTAGCTGATCAATTGTTCGTTAGATTGTTGCCCACACAACATACGAACAAAGTCTTCAGGCATACAAGAGAATCACCTGAGTAAACGCTTCAATATGTAATTCTTATGTTTTCACTTTTAATTAAGAATTTATTTGTTGCGTGATAAATCGAATAAGTACAAACCAAGATCCTGTGCAATGTTATTTCAAGTAAGGGTTGGAATAGCGATTGTGCTAGTGTCTAGGGCTGGCCAGGGATTCCGATTTTGGAATGCGTAGCACGAAAGTGAATTTCTGGCTATGCCCAGGCAGATAATCTTTCACATGGTGCATGGAATGTAAAAGTCAAAGATTTCCTACTCCCGAAGGTTATCATCCATGTGCATGAAAAATTCGCGTGTCCAAAAAAGTGATTATTTGCTGTCACAGTCTATAGGAATTGATTATTTGGGTGTCGAGTCACAATTATGTTGGAATGACCGTGGGAAATAACAATCGTAATGTGACATTGTCCACAATAGCATCGCTCATAATGAGACAAATTGAAAAAGACTAGGAGTATTGTGTGGCTGCTAGAATAATTGACATCAAAAACAAATTTAAAGTTGACGTCAAGAAGAAGAAAGCATGGTATGCTAGAAAGAAAGCCATTGAGATTGTATTTGGTGATTGGGTGACGAATTTTGTCGAGTTACCGAGGTAAGTTTTCAAAATTTATGATTTTTTGTAAATAGGATTGGTGATGTTTAGATGATGATTGGGTGATGATTTTGTTAATGTTTGGTTTATTTAGGTTTGTTGCTACTTTAAACTCGTCAAATCGTACCACGATTGTCGAATGGAAATTTTAAGAAAGGTCGAATCCAACAGAAAAGCATTTCAAATATTTGTTTTGGTCATTCGGTGTAGCTCGGCGTACGTTTCGTAGATGTCCACCGGTGGTTAGTATTGATGGGACAGATTTTTGGGGTGGATACTGTTAGGTTTGAATACATAAGATATGCTTGTATTATACTTTTTCCCGGTTAATATATCGATTTGAAGTTTTGGTTTATATGTTGTGCATGTCTAGTCCATTTATATTATGTAGTTAGATGATGAGGTGTTTGGCGTGACACAGTAGATCTCATCATTGGTTAAAAGACATAATATATAAATGAAGTTCGTAACCGAGTCAGTTTTAGACACGCTGTCGGTTTAGGTTATTATGTGATTTGAATAATTGGTTTGTCTAAACTAATTGAATCATATGGATATGCCCGGAGCATATTGAACTTGACCATTTAGAATGATTTTTCTTGTAGTGATTTAATAGACAATTCGTTCTTAGTATTCTATCTCTTAATCCCTAGACTTGAGCGGGCATGAGGATTAGACATAGTGTACTTTGATCTGCCAATGGGTGAGGTCAATTGTGGCCAATAGTCTCGGTGGGTTGGGTGCGGGCGTTTAGTTACTTGGTGTGCTGCTGCTTGTTGAAAGGAAACCATGTACCGGTGCGTCCAGGGTGATGATGCTCCCGAGATGAGCTCGTCATGTTTATTACACTAAACCCAGCTGGTGGACTTATGTCCAGTATAGTAAAAAAGGTCGAGTGATACTAGTCTCGGAATTAAAGAAGTTAATTAATTAATTTATCAGTAAATTAATTAATTCACGAGCACTAAATCTTTGATGTGGGGAGATTAAGAATAAATTAATTTAGTTGTTCCGAAAGCAATTCTGGTGTAGGATGGTAGTGCCAAAATTAATCCGTTAGTGGTACGATTAATTTTGTAATGGGTTAATTGAATAAGTAGAATTAATTAATTAATTATTCCTAAGGGTTAATTAAGTAATTAATAAAGTGGAATTATTTAATTAATTAATTAAGTATTAAGTTTCAATTAGAATTAGGAAATCCTAGAGATTAGGAAATCTAATTGGATTTGGATTATCCTATTAGATTAGTTACCTAATTGAATTTGAAAACTAATTAATTACCTAAACCAATTAGGAAGAACAATCCTAAACCAACTTAGGGTCTATATTGTAGCTCTATAAATAGACAAGGGATTAGCAATTCTATAACTCACAATTCTTAAGTTTTTAAGACAAGAAAACTAGAGAGAGAAAGTTTAGAGAGAGAAAACATTTTTCTCTCTCTTGAATAATTTTTGGGTGGCGGGAAGTAAATTTCAGTAGCGGCGGCGTCAAGCTACAAAATTTTTTCAGTGAGTTTTTTTCTGTAGATTGCTGATTAATTGCTCGCTAGATCGTTGCTCACACAACGTGCGATCAAATTCTTGAGTCATACAAGCGATCATCTGAGTAACACGCTTCAAGAGGTACTTTCTATGTTTCTGTTTTAATTAGAAATATTTTGTTGCGTGATAAATCGAATAAGTACGTACCAAGATCCTGCGCAATGTTATTTCAAGCAAGGATTGGAATAGAGATTGTGCTAGAGTATAGGCCTGGTCAAAGATTCTGATTCTGGAATGCGTAGCACGAAAGTGAATTTTTGATCGGGCCCGGGCAGATAATCTTTCAGATACAAGGGGAATTACTCGTGGCCATTACCGTTACCGCTGCACGTCGTCTTCTGCCACTCGCTTTTGCACTGGTTGACGATAAAAGTACAGAAAATTGGACCTTTTTCATCAGACACCTCATTAATCATGTCTTTGCTCGTCGTGTCACGTGTATGGTATCGGATCGATGTCCTGGCATTATAGCCACATTTAGAGACATTAAGTAATGGGATTAAAGTGTGACAGGTCACCATAGATTTTGTCTGCGACACGTTCAAAGCAATGTAATAAAGTATCATCGCTGCAGTAGATTGAGAAGTTTGTGTTGGAAAATGGGTGAAAAGTGTCAACCTAGAAAGTATGATAGAGTTGGTTGGGACTTGTATGAATATAATTCATCCGTATACCTATATTTGATGGAAGTTGATCCGTCGAAATGGAGCTTGGCACACGACGGATTCTATCGATGGGGTAACTTAACCATGAATATGTCTGAAAGTTACAATAGTGCATTAAAAGACATCCGATTTCTTCCAATCAGAGTAATCATTGAGTCCAAATTTCAAAAAACTAAAGAGATATTTCGGCAAGAAAATGGGTTGGCTCTTGCATGCAACACACGGTCTCATCTTCAGTTGTGGGAAATATTCAAAGAGTACGAGAGACGCGCTGGGGGACATCTTGTAGAACCATACACGTTGAATAAAACTTTCAAGGTTAGTACCTTTGTGCGTCCAGATGGTAAAGGAGGAAACGTACACATGGTTCAATATGATGTGCGCACATGTACGTGTCATAAGTGGCAACATTATAGATATCCGTGTTCCTATACGTTGACGGTGTGTTGTTCCCTTAGTCATGATGCAACAAATCTCGTTGATGAATTGCTTACGGTCAGAAATTAGAGGAGGCAATTTGGGAATGCGAGATTTACCCAATCTCTCCAAAAGAAGAATGGCCAAGAGATATTGGATGGAAGTTTATTCCCTATTATCGACGTGTTATCATTCATAGTGGTCCGGGAAGAAAATAGAAATTGAGGTTTACGATGAAAATGGATTACCGTGGACGCCGACGCCGACACGAATGCACGAGGTGTGGTTGTGCGGACCATCAAGCTAGAAGGTGTCCTGTATCTCATCCTAGATCAGACCGAACAAGGTTTGGTGTCCATTATGACTCAACCAGCATCGTTGGAGTAGCCCACGTCCCATTTGATGAACCTTGATGTTATTTGTTGTATTGTTATATATAATTGGTAGAATGACTTGTTTGATGTTCTTATGTTGTATTGGTTAATGTAGTTGTATTGTTATATGTAATTGTTAGAATGAATTTCTTGGATGTTCTCATGTTGTATTGGTTAATGTAGTTGTATTGTTATATGTAATTGTTAGAATGAACTTCTTTGATGTTCTTTTGTTGTATTGGTTAATGTACTTGTATTGCTATATGTAATTGTTAGAATGAACTTCTTTGATGTTCTTATGTTGTATTGGTTAATGTAGTTGTATTATTATATGTAATTGTTAGAATGAACTTCTTTGATGTTCTTATATTGTATTCGTTAATGTAGTTGTATTGTTTATGTAATTGGTAGAATGATTTATTTAATATTCTTATGTTGTATAGGTAGAGTGAATTTTGATGTTGTTATGTTGTTTTGGTTTATGCAATTTGTAGAATGAATTTTGTGAATGTCTTAAAAATTTCAGAAAATCAAAATTTGGATTACAATTCAAACGTTTTGTCCATTGGACAAAATGTAAAAACAGGTTCGGATTTGAAAATTCTGAATTATATGAAATTCGGATTTTTGAAATCTAAACCTTCTATAATATACTGTCTATCGGGAAAATTTTTTTCCGCTGGACAGTATGTTATACAAGGTTCAAATTTGTGAAATTCGAACATTGTTTTTTTAATAAGATTTGGATTTCACAAATCCGAATCTCGTCGGGGTATAAAAACCCACCCACCCAGCCCTCCTTCTTCTTCTTCTTCCTTCATTCTTCAACCAAACTGCCGCCCCCCATATTTCTCCAACCAAACCGCCAGCCACCCAACCCAGATGACCATCCGACCGTTAAAAATCCCATCTAAACCTATCAAAATCTTCCTCTCTTCACAAGGAACAAAACCATACCCTCCATTCTCTATTTTTTTTTTTTGAATTTTTCTCTATACAAACAGTTTTTATCCTGCCATCTTTTTCACTGATTCCGGCCAAACCACCAGATTTTTTGCTCCATAAAAACGTTTCCCTTACTTCATAGTACAAAACCCATCAATTTTTTGGTCATTTCGTAGTCAACACCGCCAGACCGCCACCGAACCGCAAATTCTCCTCCAGTAGCCTTCGAGTACAATACCAATTACATATTTAGGTCAATCTCTTTTTCCATCTTTATTTTTGTTATTATTATTATTTTTATTGTGATGATTCATGATGGATTGATTGTATTGGAATTTAGTTTTGTTATTATTGTTCTTGGAATATGCTATTAATATTATTATATTTCTATATTATGTAGTGCATTTGTGTTAGGCCTAAATCCATTTTTGGTCCCTCATGACATGAGTTATTCCATTTTTGGTCCCTCTTAACTTTTAGTCACCAATTTTAGTCTCACTTAAAATTTTTTTTTGACAATTCTAGTCCTTTTCTTACGAAAATACCATTGACTAACGGGTGAATAATTAGGGTTAGTAAAGGGTATTTTCGTAAAAAATGACAAGAATTGTCAAAAAAAAAAAATTTAAGTGGGACTAAAATTGGTGACTAAAACTTAAGGGGGGCCAAAAATAGAATAACCCATGTTATTGAAGGAAAACAGAACAAGCCCGGGCTAAATCGAAAACCTCACTTTCGTGCAATGCATTCCAGAATTGGAAGCTTTCGACAAAGCTCAGGCTCAAATTCATTTTTCCATGAACGGATCTAGGCTTATACTTATTTAATTTATTAATTTGACATCTAACGCATATTAAACCTTTAATTAAAAACGGAAGGATTAAAGGTTATCCCTTTGAAGCGAAGTCCAACGAAATAAGAAAAAAAACTTTCCTAGTGATTACCACCGAAATCCAATAGATGACTCCAAGAAACTTTGAATATTGCGTGGGCAATAATCTATTGAAGTGTACTCGCAAAGCCCACGAAAACCCACTAAGAAAAACCTCTCAAAATAAACTAAAACTGCTCAAAATCTGATCTAAGTTTCAGCCCATGAGCAGTCCGCCAAAACTGCTGCAGTCCACCACAAAACCCCCCCAAAATCCAGCCTTTTAGTCACGATCTGGACGAGCCCAATCATGGATCACCAAGAGAGAGATCAAACGTGATGAACCTGTGGTGAGTTGCTGATCAATTGACTTCTAGATTGTTGCCCACACAACAAGAGGTCATAGTCTTTGAGGCATACAAGAGATTCACCAGGTGCACGCTTCAAAGGTATTATTCTATGGTTCCGCTTTTATTAGAATTTTTTTGTTGCGTGGTAAATCGAGCAGGTACAAACCCAGATCATACCAAAATCTTTCAATCGGTATCAGAGCGAGGTTTAGGGGGTTCTGTGCTTGTTCGATTTATTACATGGTTTTATTTGCAGGTGGTTTAGAATCCCGACTATTATGGTTACGTTTGTATGGTTTTTAATTAAACTCCGGGACATGTCCGGATTTAATTTTATTATGAATGTTTGTAATAGTATAACCACGTGCTGGAAGCCGTGTAGGATTAGATTAAATCTGTAGTAGGATTTTTTCTATGTAATTTCGATTATTTAATTTTCCTAGAATGCCTTGTAGTAGGAAAATTGTTTTTTTTGTAATCGAAGGCGTTATGGTGGGCGACTTGGATTCGTGGGTTTTGGGTTATCATGAATTTGAAGAAACCCAGGAAAACCCAGAACGAATTGCAAGAAGACCAAATAGCGTGGGAAAAAGCGAATGAGGAGTTGGCGGGAGGAGGCGACGCCGGCAACGATTGCCGGCAGCAAAATCGCCGCCGGCAGCCATAAAAAGGCAGCAGCAGGCAGCAGCAGCGCGCAACAATCGCTGCACGCAGCAGCTGCTGCGCGCTGCTGCTGGGCGCACAGGCCCGCGCGCAGCGCTGGGCTGCGCGCGCTGGGCGCGCCCGCTGGGCCGCGCGCACTTAGTGTACGGGCTGTTTTTGGCCCTTTTTTCTCCAGTTTTTGTTTTTTTGAAATTCAAGACTCTCTCCATCGAGTGACGTGACGGGACATGAGATCAAGGCAGAAGATGGAAGCAATTAAAACCATAATAGTCGGGGAATTTATTTTTTCGAATTTATTTCCCGTATTTATTGTTTTAATTTTATGCTTTATTTTTTTATGCTGTATTTTAGATGCATGAATTAAAGCATGTCTGGTTTTATGGTTGCACATAACTTAGGTTAGTTAATTGCATGTTAAAAACGGAAAAACCCTCAATTTGGAAATCTAAGTGGGAGCGGGTTGTGTTATATCCCCATGGCCACCATTACGGGTTCATATGCGATGTGGGTGGGCTTGCGCGTTGGCATTAGGGCCTTCCTCCATTCGGATGAGTCCAGCCCCGAGATCGCTAGACTATGAGCTTCTGAGTAAGATGACTAGAGCGAGTTTAACTAGGAGAAATGCGACACCCTCTCCATCTGAGGCGCACTATCCTGAGGTAACAAACTCAGAAGTCACGTAATGGCATACACTTAGTGTACGATCTGTAGTATTCCTCCCGCGAGGTTACGCTGCTTACTTGTACGACTGAAAGCACCGACTATTAGCTACATTGATCAAAAGATCGTTGGTCAGATAGTGTAGTTAATGAACTTGGTTCTTCTCAAACGAATGTGGGTTAGCGTAAACGTCCACACTGCGTGGCTTGCGAGAATCCCAGTGGATGAGATGTTGGTGGATTAATATTATTGTTTTGAGGGAAATTAATAATTAATTGAATTTTCATGTTTTCGAAAATTTTAGCATATATAACTGAAACACTGTTTGTTTACTTTCCAGTTTTAAATCGATATGGCATTCAATCCTTTAGCTGCTATCTTGAAAGACAACAAATTAACTGGAACAAATTATGTCGACTGGAGTCGAAATTTGGACATAGTCCTGACAGCTGAGCAGTACAAGTTTGTGCTCATCGAAGCATGTCCAGAAACGCCTGATGAGGACTCTACCCAAGAGGAAAGGGACGCCTATGCGAGGTGGAGGAAAGCGGATGAGATGGCGCGGTGCTACATTTTGGCCTCTGTGTCGAATGTGCTGCAACATCAGCTTCATCCCATGCTCTCCGCTACATGATGGCGCACCTAAGGGAGATGTTTGCGCATCAAGGCAGGACTGCCAGGCAGTCAGCCATGAGGAAGTTAATGAACACCAAAATGGCTGAAGGCGGATCGGTGAGAGATCATGTTTTACACATGATCAGTAACATCAATGAAATAGAGGTGTTGGGAGGAAATATCGACCCAGAAAGTCAGATAGATATTATCCTCCAGAGTCTACCCTCTTGTTTTGAGCAGTTTCGGGTCAACTACAATATGAACCAAAGGGTGTATACGTTGCCCGAGCTCATGACTGATTTGGTGGCGGCTGAAGGCATCTTCCATGAGAAGAAGCAAGCTTTGGTCGCGGTAAAGGGTTCAAGCTCTTCTTCTGGGCCGAAAGGCAAGAAGAATAAGAAGAAGAAGAACGCCAAGAAACTTGCGGCAAAGCCAGATGTTGCGAAGAAAAGCAAGCCAAAGGGCAAGTGCTTTAAATGCGGCAAGGCAGGACATTGGAAAGTGGATTGTCCAAAGCTCAAAGGTACGATTGTTTCTGCCCTAATTACTGAGACATGTTTAGCGGTAATTCCCACAGATACTTGGTGTGTGGATTCAGGCGCCACTGACCATGTTTGTAATTGTTTGCAGGGGTTCCAAGTAACCCGGAAGCTTAGAGAGGGCGAACTGGACATCTACATGGGCGACACTACAAGAGTGTCAGTTGAAGCAGTGGGAGTAGTTAGGTTAAATTTTGAGAACTGTAACCTAGAGTTAGTAAACTGTCTTTATGTACCGAGTTTTAGAAAGAACCTGATTTCGGTTTCTAAACTCTTGAAGAATGGTTACAAGTTTATTTTTTCTGATGAGTCTGTTTTTATTAGAAGAAATGGCAAACTTGTTTGTTCTGGTTCATTGGTGGACAATTTATTTGTGGTTAATTCTAACTCCCCTGTTGCGCAAAACATAGAAATAGATAGCTCAGTATCTAACATTAATAAGAGGAAGAGACCTTCTGAAATGAATCAAACCTATCTTTGGCATCTAAGGCTAGGTCATATAAACCTTAGTAGGATTCAGAGGTTGGTCAATGATGGACCTTTGGGTTCATTAGATATTGACAGTTATGCAACCTGCGAATCTTGCTTGGAAGGTAAAATGACCAAGAGACCTTTTAAAGCAAAAGGCTATAGAGCTAAAGAAGTATTAGAGTTGATTCATTCTGACTTGTGTGGACCTATGACAGTCCAGGCACGAGGGGGATATGAGTATTTCGTGACATTCACGGATGATTACTCTAGGTACGGATACATTTACCTAATACGCCACAAGTCCGAATGTTTTGGCAAGTTCAAAGAGTTTCGGGCAGATGTGGAGAAGCATCATGGTAAGAGTATCAAGACATTGCGTTCAGATCGTGGTGGGGAGTACCTGTCCCATGAATTTCAAGATTACCTCACTGAGGTAGGAATTCAGTCTCAGTTGTCTGCACCTGGCACGCCACAGCAGAATGGTGTAGCAGAAAGGAGGAACCGAACTCTTATGGAAATGGTTAGGTCCATGATGAGCTATAGTGATTTTCCAAGTTCGTTCTGGGGATATGCCTTGGAAACGGCAATGTATATTCTTAATCTTGTACCATCTAAAACCGTGCCTTCAACCCCAATAGAGTTGTGGAACGGGCGGAAGTCCAGTCTAAGACATCTCAGAATTTGGGGCTGCCCAGCACATGTGCTTAAGGCAGATACGGCTAAGTTAGATGCAAGAACAGAATTAATGCTATTTGTAGGATATCCTAGGGGAACGAAAGGTGGTCTATTCTATAGTCTTAAAGATCAGAAGGTGGTGGTAAGTACCAACGCTAGATTTTTAGAAGAGGACTATGTCTTAGACCACAAGCCCAAGAGTAAGATAGTACTAGAAGAGCTTAGACGACAAACTACTAATCCTGATGCACCAGCGCAAGTAGATACACCACACACTGCACATGAGATCACAGATGATGCGCCTACACAGGCGGTGCCTCGTCGTAGTGGGAGGGTTGTGAGACAGCCAGACAGGTTCATTGGCATGGGAGAGGCTTCAGACCTGGTCCCAGGTGTGCCTGAACCTGACCCAGTTAACTATAATGAGGCGCTTCGAGATAAAGATGCAGAATCCTGGCGTAAGGCAATGATATCCGAGATGGGGTCAATGGACCACAATCAAGTCTGGGAGCTTGTAGACCTGCCTGATGGGTATAAGCCCATTGGATGCAAGTGGGTCTACAAACATAAGAGAGGACCTGACGGGAAGGTGGAAACCTTTAAAGCTAGGCTGGTGGCGAAGGGGTATACTCAGAAAGAGGGAATCGATTATGAGGAAACCTTCTCCCTGGTAGCCATGCTTAAGTCGATCCGGATTCTCTTGGCCATAGCTGCTCATATGGATTATGAGATTTGGCAGATGGATGTCAAGACAGCTTTCCTAAACGGAAGTCTTGAAGAAACCATCTTTATGCAGCAACCAGAGGGATTCATTGAAAAAGGCCAAGAGCATAAGGTTTGCAGGCTTAAGAGGTCTATTTATGGACTTAAGCAGGCATCCAGATCTTGGAACATCCGGTTTGATGAAGTAATCCAGTCCTTTGGATTTACTCAGTGTCCGGATGAGCAATGTGTATATCGCAGACGTGATGGAAACTCAGTGGTGTTTCTTGTGCTTTACGTAGATGACATTCTATTGATTGGCAACAACAAGAAAGTGTTATCAGACGTAAAGGCATGGTTGTCCAAGCAATTTGATATGAAGGACTTAGGGGAAGCGGGACATATCCTTGGGATCAAGATTATTCGAGATCGTAGGAAACGTTCACTAACGCTCTCCCAAGCTTCATACATAGACACGATTCTGGCCCGTTTTAACATGCAGAACTCCAAGAAAGGTTTTCTACCTTTCAGGCATGGAGTGTTTCTATCTAAGGAACAGTCTCCTAAGACTGTTGAGGAGATAGAGACCATGAAGACAGTTCCATATGCTTCGGCAGTAGGAAGTCTCATGTATGCCATGTTGTGTACGAGGCCTGATATCTGTTATGCCATTGGCATGGTGAGCAGATATCAGAGTAACCCCGGGAAAGCTCATTGGGAGGCAGTAAAATGCATTCTCAAGTATTTACGCAGAACGAGGGACCTAGTTCTGGTCTATCAGGCGTCTGAGCTGGTACCCCGAGGTTATACAGATTCAGATTTCCAAGGCGACAGGGACAAGAGCAAGTCTACCTCAGGGTATGTGTTTACTCTAGGAGGTGGAGCCATAGTTTGGCGGAGTGTCAAGCAGAAATGCGTGGCGGACTCTACCATGGAGGCTGAATACGTTGCTGCATCAGAGGCAGCGAAAGAAGCAGTATGGCTCAAGAACTTCTTAGTGGACTTAGACGTGATTCCTGGTTTGCAGAAGTCTATCACAGTTTATTGTGATAACAATGGTGCAGTAGCAAACTCGAAGGAACCACGAGCCCACAAGGCGAGTAAACATATACAGCGCAAGTACCACCTGATACGAGACATCGTGAAGAGGGAAGACGTGGTCGTGACTAAGATAGCATCAGAAGATAACCTTGCAGATCCATTCACGAAGACATTGACCTCTAAAGTCTTTGAGGTTCACGTGGAGGGCATGGGGATCAGATATCTAGAAGAGCCATGATAGTTTTTTTTAGATAGATAGCAGCAGGTAGTATAGGATTGTATGTAGTTGTATACTTAAAGCACAGCTTAAGTATTAGTGGGAGATTGTTGGATTTGAATACATAAGCTATGCTTGTGTTGTATAATTTCCCAGATTAATATATCGATTTGTGTTTCAATTATATTTAGTTGTGCATATCCATTTATATTATGTAAGTAGATGATGAGGTGTCTGGTGCGACACAGTAGATCTCATCATTGGTTGAAAGACATAATATATAAATGAGGTTCGTATCCGAGATAGCTTTAGATAAACTGTCGGTCTAGGTTATTATGTGATTCAGATAATTAGTTTGTCTAAACTAATTGAATCATATAGATGTGCCCGGGGCATATTGAAATTGACTCTTAGGAATGATTTGTCTTGTACTGATTTAATAGACAAATCGATCCTTGTATTCTATCTCTAAATCCCTAGACTCGAGCGGGCATGAGGATTAGACATAGTGTACTTTGATCTGCCAATGGGTGAGGTCAAATGTGGCCAATAGTCTCGGTGGGTTGGGTGCGCGTGTTTAGTTACTTGGTGTGCCGCTGCTTGTCAAAAGGAAACCATGTACCGGTGCGTCCGGGGTGATGGTGCTCCCGAGATGAGCTCGAAATGTTTATTATGCTAAACCTGGCCAGTGGACTTATGTCCGGTATAGTAAAAAGGTCGAGTGGTACTAGTCTCGGAATATTAAGAAGTTGATGAATTAATTTATCAGTAAATTAATGAATTAACGAGCACTATATCTTTGATGTGGGGAGATTATGAATATAATTTAATTAAGTTGTTCCGGAAGCAATTCTGGTGTAGGTTGGTAGTGCCATAATTAATCCGTTAGTGGTACGATTAATTATGTACTGGGTTGTTGACAAAGGTAGATTTAATTAGTTGAGAAATTAATTAATCCTTGTGTCAGTTGGTTGTGAATCATCCCAGGAACTGGATTGGGATAAGTGAATCCCTGTGTCAGTTGGGAGTGATTCATCCCAGGAACTGGATTGGGATAAGTGAATCCCTGTGACAGTTGGGAGTGTATCAGTCCAGGAACAGGATTGAAGGAAACAGAATCTGTATCAATCTAGAAACAGGATTGAAGGAAAACAGAAACCCAGTAGGAAAGACCAATCCTATTCCAACTTGGAGTCTCTCTTGTAACTCTATAAATAGACAAGGGATCAGCCATTCAACAATCACAATTCAAGAGAGATTCATAATTCAAGAATCTAGAGAGATAAAATTCTAGAGAGAGAAATTTCCTTCTCTCTCAAGAACGAATTTTTGAGCAAATTGGCGGCTAGTTTTCTTCATCAAGTGGCCGAAAATATTGGTCCAAAATACTAGCCCCGTGTGTTGCTTTCTCTCTCTCCAGGCAGTGCGTTTGCAGTACGTGCTAGGTGCGGAGGTGCTGAATTTTTTCAGCAGGTGGATTGTGGTGAGTTGCTGATCAATTGACTTCTAGATTGTTGCCCACACAACAAGAGGTCATAGTCTTTGAGGCATACAAGAGATTCACCAGGTGCACGCTTCAAAGGTATTATTCTATGGTTCCGCTTTTATTAGAATTTTTTTGTTGCGTGGTAAATCGAGCAGGTACAAACCCAGATCCTACCAAAATCTTTCAGAACCCAGATCAAGCACCCTAAAAGAACTGAACTTTAAACAGCCCGAAACTAGAAAAATGTAGCGGACAGGCCTAGAAAATCCGGCGGACAACAGCTTGGAATTTTGGACCAATATAAACCACGGCCTTCGAAAAAGCTTCGATATTTGAGCTTAGTTTGATTCGAGAGAATGAGTATCCAAGTTCGACTTTGAGAAAAAACTTCAAGAAGGAGAAGTTCTCTCTCTAGAACTTTCTCACTCTAAGAGGCAAGACTTGTCTTGCAAGGTTTATCTTAAGTTTCTTTGGCCTTAAGTTTTCTATTTATAGGGAGCTCTAAAGGAGACCTAGTGGGCTTTTGAGTTGGGACTTTTAATTTGACTTTCGTTGACCGCTTAGTCTTTCCTAGACTAATCAACTCCAATCGACCCATTCGAATTAATTTCTTAACCCACTTCGTTAATTTAATTTAATCGAACCATTAGGATTAATTAATTCAAATAGAATTAATTTTTTAATCCACTTTATCAATTAAATATTAATTAAACCTTTAGGATTAATTAATTCACTTTGTCAAATAGTCAAATACATAATTATTCGTACCACTATCGGACTAACTATGGAACTACCGCTCAAAAATGACTTTACATCGCGCTACTATTTTTTTTCTATCTCCCCATATTAAAGATCTAGTGCTCGTCGGTTTATCAATTTACTGACAAACTAATTTATCGACTTCTTATTATCCGAGATTAGTACCACTCGACCTTCTTATTATACCAGACATAAAGTCCATCGGCTGGGTTTAGTATAATAAACCTTACGAGTTCACCTCGGGAGCAACGTGGATTCCTCCGACTAGCAACGGCACGTAAGAAGCTAAACACTGCATACCCAACCTACCGAGGTATAGGCCTCAATTTATCGCACTCTTTGGAAAATCAAAGCATACGATATCCAACTCTCACGCCCGTCCCAATCTCGGGATTGAAAGACTGAATACTAAGACCGAAATGACTACGTCGATCAGTACAAGTCAATTCTATCCAAACTGGTCGTGCTCAATATGCCCCGAGCATATCCATGTGATTTAAACTATTCTAGATAAACTAATTTCTAAACCACACGATAACCTATACCGATAGTATATTCCGACTATCTCAGTTACGAGCATACTTTTTATATATCAGTACTTTAACCTATAACAGTATCTACTGTGTCTTTTCACACCCCGTTATCTAGTTCTATGATATAATGGAACAATTTAATACTGAAACAAAATGATAAGTTATATGTGGATATTAGTTTTTGATACAAGCTATAGCTTTTCTATATTCAAAACTAACAATCTCCCACTAATACTCGAAGCTGTGCTAAGAAGTACAAAAACTGTCCAGCGAGCTATTACACTGCTGTCATAATGAAATCTACAGAACACCTTTAAGCTCACTCACGTGGCTCCCTCAAGAATCTGACTCTCATGCCCTCCACATGTCTCTCAAAGACCTTTGGGGTCAATGGCTTTATGAAAGGATATGCAAGGTTGTCATCTGATGCTATCTTGGCCACGGTCACGTCTCCCCTCTTTACGATCTATTGTATCAGGTGGTACTTGCGCTCTATGTGTTTACTCACTTTGTGGGCTCGTAGTTCCCTCGAGTTAGCAACTGCACCATTGTTATCACAGTAAACTGTGATAGACCTAGGCAACTCAGAATCATATCTATGTCCATCAGGAAGCTCCGGACACATACAGCTTCTTTCGCTGCCTCTGATGCAGCAACGTACTCAGCCTCCATGGTGGAGTCCGCCACGCATTTTTGCTTGACACTCCGCCATACTATGGCTCCACCTCCCAGAGTAAACACAAACCCAGAGGTAGACTTACTCTTGTCCATATCACCTTGAAAGTCCGAATCTGTGTAACTCGATGGTACAAGCTCCTATGCTCTATAAACTAGGACATAATCTCTCGTCCTGCGTAAGTACTTAAGAATGCATTTTACTGCCTCCCAGTGAGCCTTCCCAGGGTTACTCTAATATTTGCTAACCATGCCAACGGCAAAACAAATATCAGGCCTTGTACATAACATAGCATACATGAGGCTACCCAATGCAGAAACATAGGGTACCGCCTGTATGGCATCTATATCTTCAGCAGTCTTAGGACACTGTTCCTTAGACAAATGCACCCCATGTCGGAAAGGTATTGAACCCTTCTTGGAGTTTTGCATATTAAAACGGGCCAGAATTGTGTCTATGTTGGATGCCTGAGAGAGAGTCAAATAACGTCTCCTACGATCTCGAATAATCTTGATCCCAAGGATATGTCCAGCCTCTCCCAAATCCTTCATGTCAAACTGCCTGGACAACCATGCCTTTACATCTTACAACACCTTCTTACTATTGCCAATCAGAAGGATGTCATCTACGTAAAGTATGAAGAACACCACCGTAACACCATCACGCCTGCGATAAACACACTGCTTATCCAGACACTGAGTGAATCTATAAGACTGGATAACCTCGTCAAAACTGATGTTCCAAGATATGGATGCTTGCTTAAGTCCATAAATGGACCTCGTAAGCCTGCATACCTTGTGCTCTTGGCCCTGAACAATGAAATGCATAAAGATGGTCTCCTTAAGACTTCCATTAAGGAAAGCTGTCTTGACATCCATCTGCCAAATCTCATAGTCTATATGAGCAGCTATGGCCAAGAGAATCGGGATCGAATTAAGTATAGCTACCGGGGAAAAGGTCTCCTCATAATCGATGCCTTCTCTCTGAGTATACCCCTTCACCACAAGCCTAGCCTTGAAGGCCTCAACCCTCCCATCAGATACTCTCTTTTGCTTGTAGACCCATTTGCACCCAATAGACCAAAACCCATCAGGAAGGTCTACCAGCTCTCAGACCTAATTTGAGTCCATAAAACCCATCTCAGCAGTCATCGCTCTCTACCAAGAATCTGCATCTTTATCCTGGAGAGCCTCATTGTAGATAACTAGGTCTGGTTCATGAGTGCCAGGGATAAAGTCCGAAGACTCACCCAAACCCATGTACCTCTCAGGCCGTTTGGTAACCCTCCCACTACGACGAGGCGCAGCCTGTGTAAGAGCATCATCTGTGATAGTGTGTGCAGTCTCTCGTGGTGTGTCTTTCTGTACTTGTGCATCTGGAATAATGGAATGACTTCTAAGCTCTTCTAATACTACCTTGCTACTTGACTTGTGATCTAAAATATAGTTCTCCTCAAGAAATCTGACATTAGTGCTGATCACCACCTTCTGATCCTGAGGACTATAAAATAGACCACCTCTCGTTCCTTAGGGGTAGCCTATAAACAGCATAGCCTTGGTTCTTGCCTCTAACTTGCCTGCATCTACCTCGAGCACATGTACTGGACAACCCCAAATCCTGAGATGTCTCAGACTAGGCTTTCGCCCAGTCCACAACTCTACTGGGGTCGAAGGCACAGACTTAGATGGCACAAGGTTAAGGATAAAACATGTTGTCTCTAAGTCATAACCCCAAAACGAGATAGGTAACTCACTGTAACTCATCATCGATCTAACCATATCCATAAGAGTCTTGTTCCTCCTCTCTGCTACACCATTCTGCTGGGGTGTGCCAAGTGCAGACAACTGGGATTGAATACCATCCTCTGAAAAATAGGACCTAAATTCACTAGAGGTATTCGACATCATGATCAGATCGCAAGGCCTTGATACTCTTACCCAGATGGTTCTCCACCTCAGCCTTAAACTCTTTGAACTTGCCAAAGCATTCAGACTTGTGGTGCATCAGGTATATGTATCCATATCTAGAGTAATCATCTATAAATGTCACGAAATACTCATAACCACCTCTAGCCTGAACTGACATAGGCCCACATAAGTCAGAATGAATCAACTCTAAAACCTCCTTGGCCCTATACCCCTTTGCCTTGAAAAGCCTCTTGGTCATCTTACCCTCCAAGCAGGACTCACAGGTCGGATAGCTATCAATCTCCAATGAGTCTAAAGGCCCATTATTGACCAACCTTTGAATCCTACTAAGGTTGATGTGACCTAGTCTCAGGTGCCAAAGATAAGTTTGATTCAAAGGGGAAGACTCTTTTCTCTTATTATGATTCGGTGATGAGTTACTAGTTTCAGTGTTGTGCACAACTGGGGAGTTTGTCTTGATTAAAAACAGATTTTCAACCAATGTACCGGAACATATAAGCCTCGGTTCTTTCTAATAAAAACAGAGTTATCAGAAAAAACACACGTATAACTATCCAATAAAAGTCTTGAAATTGAAAGTAAATTCTTTCAGAAACTGGGTACATAAAAACAATCCTTCACATTTAAGATAGAGTCTGAAAAATAAAGACATAAAACTCCCACTGCAACAACCGAAACTCTGGTAGTATCCTCAAGGTAGACCTGCAACTCTCCCTCTCTAAGTAGTCGGGTCACTTGGAACCCCAGCAAAGAATTACAAACGTGATCAGTGGCTCCTGATTCCATACACCAAGTATCCATGGGAATCGCTGCTAAACACGTCTCAGTAACTAGGGAAAATTTGCACATACCTCGAGGCTTCTGGCAATCCTTCTTCTATTGTCCTGCTTTGCCACATCTGAAACACTTGCCTTTCGACTTGTGTTTCTTGGCAATTCCCACCTTGGGTCCATGATCAGCTACTCCTGCTCTCTGGCTCTCTTCCTCTTTTGCTTCCTGGCTTTGGGCCCAACAGAGGAACTTGAGGGACCAACAGTAGCCAAGGCTTGCTTCTTCTCTGCGAAGAGGCCCTCAGCAGACCCCAATACAGTCACGAGCTCAAGAAGTGAATATAAGAGCTTGCCCATATTGTAGCTCAACCGAAACTGCTCAAAACTGAGGGGCAAACTCTGGAGAATGATATCGACCTGGGTCTCCCCATCAATGTCACCTCCCAATACCTCGATCTCATTGATGCAGCTCATCATGTCCAGCACGTTATCCCCCACTGAAGTGCCCTAAGCCATTCTAGCATTCATGAGTTTCCTCATAGCTGACTGTTTGGCTGTCCTACCCTGATGTCCAAATCCCTGAGGTTGAGCATCATATCGTAGGCTGAGATAAACAACTGATGCTGGTGCTACAGTACACTCGACATAGAAGCCAAGATGTAGCACCAGGTCATCTCATCAGCCTTCTGCCACCTCGTATATGGCTCTCTTTGCTCAGTGGTGGCATCATTGCTGGGCTTAGGAGGGCACTCCCCAGTGAGCACTTACTTGTAACCCTCAGCGGTAAGGACAATGTCTAGGTTACGTTTCCAGTCAATGTAATTTGGACCCGTAAGTTTGTTCTGATTAAGTATGACAGCTAGCGGGTTGAACGACATATCAACAACTGAAAAATAAACAGTCAAGTTTTAGTATTACTTTTTTGAAAATATTGAAATCCTCAAAAAAACAATATAATCTTCTACTAACATCTCTCACACCGGGATTAACGCTGGTCACGATGGGTGAATGTCTACGCCAACCCACATTCGCTCGAGAAGAACCGAAGTTCATTAATTTCATTATCTGACCAACGATCTTATGATCAATGAAATTAATAATCAATAATTTTAGTCGTACATGAAGATAGCGTAACCTCGATGGGAGGGATACTAAAAACGGTACACTAAGTGTATGCCATTACGTGACTTCTAAGTTTGTTACTTAGGATACTAATGCACCTCGGATGGCGAGGGTGTCGCAATTTTCTCCAATTAAACTCACTATAGTCATTCCTTTAGAAATTCATTCTGGTGATATCTGTGGTTGAAAACTCATCCGATAGGGAGGAAGGTCTAAGCCAGCACGCAAGTTTAACCACATCACCAATGAACCTGTAATGGAGGCCATGGGGATATTTACCAACCCGCTCCCACTTAGATTTTTAAGTTTGAGAATTTTTACGTTTTAACATGCAATATCTTAACTATGGATATTCGCACCCATAAAACCGTTGGAGTTATAATATGCGAATAATCTATCTTAGTTAATTGCACTTTTCCTTTTAAAACGGTTTGGTTTGGTTTTCGTTCATGCAAAATAAAACAAAAACACACAATCAATGAAAATACATAAATACAGGAAATTAAAGAAATAAAATTTCCCGACTATTATGGCCTTCTCTATCGTTGATTCTTTGATGCCTCGGTGACATGTCCCGTCATGTCGCTCCCACTCGTTATTTGGATTTCTCTCGATTCGCCTGGGTTTTCTCAGTTTTCTACGTAATTAGAAATCACCCAAAATTACGAAAAACCAAAACCTGCGAATATAAGTTATCCAAAATAACGTATTCATCATAGTACATAAATTCCTATATACAAGGCATTTTTCTAGGAATTTAAAGACGACATGATTAGATGAAATTCTACTACAAGATTTTTCTAATCCTACACGGTTTCCAGCTCGTGGTTATTACTATTACAGACATTTCCATTCAAAAACAATACGAGACCGGACATGTCCCGGGGTTTATGAATGAAAAATAAATTTCTACCATAATAGCCTGGAACCTAATAACCACCTGTTTAAACATTTCAACAAAAACAATAATGCCAAAATAAAGCCGTGTAATAAATTAAACAAGTATAAAGCCAAAACATTCGCTTTGATACCATTTTGAAGGAAAATAGAACAAGCCCGGACTAAATCGAAAACCTCATTTTCGTGCAATGCATTCCAGAATCGGAAGCTTTCGACAAAGCTCAGGCTCAAATTCATTTTCCCATGAAGAGATCTAGGCTTATACTTATTTAATTTATTAAATCGACATCTAAGGCATAAAGATTAAACCATTAATTAAAAGTGGAAGGATTAAAGGTTATACCTTTGAAGCGAAGTCCAAGGCAATAAGAAAAACCAAATCTTTCATAGCGATTACCACTGAAATCCAATAGATGACTCCAAGAAATTTCGAATATTGCATGGGCAATAATCTATCGAAGTGTACTCGCAAAGCCCACAAAAACCCACTAAGAAAATCCTCTCGAAATAAACTAAAACTGCTCAAAATCTGATCTAAGTTTCAGCCCATGAGCAGTCTGCCAAAACTACTGCAGTCCACCGCAAAAACCCACCAAAATCCAGTCTTTTAGTCACGATCTGGACGAGCCCAATCACGGATCACCAAGAGAGAGATCAAACGTGATGAACCCGAATCAAGCACCTAAAAGAACTGAACTTTAAACAGCCCGGAACTAGAAAAATGCAGCGGACATGCCTAGAAAATCCGGCGGACAACAGCTTGGAATTTCGGACCAATATAAACCATGGGCTTCGATAAAACTTCGATCTTTAAGCTTAGTTTGATTCAAGAGAGTGAGTATCCAAGAGGCAAGACTTGACTTGCAAGGTTTTTCTTAAGTTTCTTTGGCCTTAAGTTTTCTATTTATAGGGAGCTCTAATGGAGACCTAGTGGGCTTTTGAGTTGGACCTTTTAACTTTCGTTGACCGCTTAATCTTTCCTAGACCAATCAACTCCAATCAACCCATTCGAATTAATTTCTTAATCCACTTCGTTAATTTAATTTAATCGAACCCTTAGGATTAATTAATTGAAATAGAAATAATTTCTTAATCCACTTTATCAATTAAATATTAATTAAACCTTTATGATTAATTAATTCACTTTGTCGATTAGTCAAATACATAATTAGTCGTACCACTATCGGTCTAACTATAGAACTACCGCTCAAAAATGACTTTACATCGCGCCACTATTTTTCTTTTATCTCTCCACATTAAAGATCTAGTGCTCATCAGTTTATCAATTTACTGACAAACTAATTTATTGACTTCTTAGTATCCGAGATTAGTACCACTCGACCTTCTTATTATACCGGACATAAAGTCCATCGGCCGGGTTTAGTATAATAAACCTTACGAGCTCACCTTGGGAGCACCATCAACCCGGCGAACTGGTACGTGGATTCCTCCGACTAGTAATGGTACGTAAGAAGCTAAACACCGCATACCCAACCTACCGAGGTATAGGCCTCAATTGACTGCACTATTTGGAAAATCAAAGCATACGATATCTAACTCTCACACCCGTCCCAATGTCGGGATTGAGAGACTGAATACTAGGACCGAATTGACTACGGCGATCAATACAAGTCAATTCTATCAAAATTGGTCGTGCTCAATATGCCCCAGCCATATCCGTGTGATTTAAACTAGTCTAGATAAACTAAGTTCCAAACCACACGATAACCTATACCGATAGTATGTTCAGACTATCTCAGTTATGAGCATACTTTTTATATATCAATACTTTAATCAATAACGATATCTACTGTGTCTTTCCACACCCCGTTATCTAGTTCCATGATATAATGAAACAGTTTAATACTGAAACGAAATGATATGTCATCTGTGGATATTAGTTTTTTATACAAGCCATAGCTTTTCTGTATTCATAACTAACAGTTTTGAGGGACCAAAAGTGGATTTAAGCCTTTGTGTTGTTATATTGTTTTATAATCTGTTTGGAGATGGCCATTTGTGTTGTGATTGACTTGAAAGAGATATTTTTTTCTCATTCGTTTAAATATATATTTGAAGTACTTTGTATTGTTATTTTAATAGTGCTTTTTTAATGTTTTATTGTTTTATGTGCTATTTGGGAATTTGAAAAGCTGCATTTACTGTCGTTATGCTGCCGAATTTTTTTTGATTATGAAATTATTTATGTTTTATGTGTGTGTAGGTACAATGGCCTCAAGCAGTCAACCCCAACACCGATATCTCAATCCAGAATCAATTGATGCAGAGCTTTTTTATCTCTAACCAAAACACCGATCTCAAATGGTGTACAAGGACGTGGAAGGGTTTCAATCGAAAACTCTCAAGTGTTGACGCGCAGATAGTGGTATGTGAGAACCTTTGGAAAGGGAACCCGTCCAAGTGCGTGATGAAATCGACCAGTTTGGCTTTAGGGAAGTATCTCGTATGGGGTTGATTCAACTCGACTGGGCCCCTAATAACGACATTGGTCGAGAGATGGCACCCAGAAAAACACACTTTCCATTTCTAATTCTGCGAGGCAATGGTCACGTTGCAAGATGTGCAAGTCCTATTCGATCTCCGGACATACGGTGAATGTGTTTTGGGTACATTTCTTCAACGATCAACTGAAGAATGGATAGAAGAATGTGCCCGATTATTGAGTTTTTATCCAGAGATGGCCGATTTTAAGAGCAACACCTTAAAGCTCACACGTCTTAAGTGTTAGATTAGTAGAGAACTTGCGGGTTATGGGGTTTTTCAAGAAGTTTATTGACAGCGGGCTAAGTGTACATACTATTTGGATTGATATTTCTGGACAAGGGAGGAAACTGGGTCCCTCTATATCTTATTCAGAATATAGAGGATCATGATAGGTGTGCAGGACGACAGCCCTCTCCGGTTTATACCGAGCCTTATGCAAAGCTTACTTGCACGAGGACAATGACATAACCATTTTTTTGCTCCTCCTACAGGTAAAAAGATTTGGTGTTCTTTTGAAAAATCCATATTGTCTTTTTTTTAATTTTATTTTAGTGTTTTCACCTTATATCTCTTCATATTAAATTTTTTGTTAATGTGAATTTGAATTGTTTATCTAGATATGGGCTTGGAAGCGTATTCCTGCCGTCAGACCGACTAGATTGGCGATGAGTAACAGACCCAAAGTTGGTTTCCATTGGCACAACGGTGGGCCGTACCTTTCAGATTTGACAACGTCAGTCCTCATGTCTTGCCCACTTACCGAGATCAGCTAGGGGGTCTCCGAGATTATTCAACATTTATTAAATTTGGTGAAGATATTAATATATTATTATATTTATCAAGATTTTTTATAAGTTTTCTATTTATTAGTTTTTTTAGTTTGTCTGGCTGCCTTACACTGAGGATGGTTTGCTTGATGAGTATCTCCCCGAATTCTGCCGAGAGGGGATGTAATGTTGGATATCCTGCACTTGGCTAATTTATTGGGACTCACACGAGCCTCATGAGGCTAATAGGGTACTTCGGCAATTTGGGTGCCATCAGTCTATTCCTGGCGACCCTCAGATTTTTCCTTTGGGGGAGGACGTATATATAGCAAATCATTCCAAGGGAATGGGAGACAAGGGGTATATCGACTGGCGATCAGAATGTGGCCTTTGTGTTACCGATTGGGTAAATAGGAAGGATAGAATACCACCTAATGCTCAACCAGAGGACCCTCCAAAAACGGATGCGGAGTACGAAAGGTGGTTTAACTGCAGGACGATCAGACTCATAAATGATCCAAGCATTGATGACCCTTCCACCGAGGGATATCGAGATGCTTTGGCCCGAGCGAGAGTATATGTAAGTGTTAATTTAATTGCTGCTTAAATTATTTTACATATTTGCTAAGATTATCGTTTTCTTATAACTATTGGATTTTTTTGAATTGTTTGTAGTCGGATACGATGAGTGACTTGTACAATAGGAGCATGGATTTCCAGAGGAATTATATTCGTGTAGACCCTAACCCTGAAGTCATGCAGTACATCGAAGAGATGACCAACTCTCTCCACAGTGTCCTCACACTTGGTCGTGATCATTTTACGGCATTCAAGAGTAGACAAATTCTCGCCGATGTTCCACCTCCATTCTCTCAGGCCCCACTTCCGGTTTGGCGAATAAAGAACGTTGCTCTGAGGGGAGGAGGCAAAAAAAGGAGGGCACCCCAAGGACCCTAAGGAGCGCAGCATGTGAATATGGACATTATTGGCGGTGAAGATGAATACGAGGATGAGTCGGTCGAGGATGATGGAAGTTCGCCGTCGCCACATGGTCGAGGTCCACCGGGTGGATGTTCACAGGGTGCAGGTTCGAGTTCAGGCCCTATTGCTGGGAGAGTGGGAAAAAGAGCTGCACCTCGACCTCGTCGATTTGGATTTGATAGTTAAATTTTTATTTCACAATTGGATGTTTTGTTGTGTTTATATTTGGAATTTATGATATTTATGATATTTTAACATTTCTAATTTTATTTTTTAATATTATGATTCAATGTGTTCTTTCATAGTAATTTATTTACATTCAATTTTTTAAGATTAGAATGTGATTTCATTGTTTCAACGTGTCTATTGACAGATCAAATCATAAAATGGAGAAATTTTTGAATGTCTTAATTTTTTCTCTGAAATTTTAACTAAGTTCAAATTTTAATAATCCAAATTTTAGTTAAAATGACCAAAGATTCGGATTTTGTAAATCTAAATCTAGTTTTTAAAAATATTCAATTTCTAATATTTTTTTATTTGTTTTTAATTTTAAATTAATTTTTTTCCTTAACACTCTGATTTGCAAAATCTGAATTTGATTAATTAAATTAATTAACGTAATTAATGGCTAATTTAAATTAGATTCGGACATATTCGGATTTACAAAATCCAAATTTAAGAAGGTTCGGATTCGCAAAATTCGAAAGGCACATATCCATCCACACCCACAAATTATATATTTTTCAGTTCACACCTCTAATTTTTAGATTTTTTTGGTAAAAAATTCTTATATGTGCATCTCACACTCGCACACACTCACACATGTACCCACACACACATACACTTAGAAAAGATAAAACTTTTACTATATGATTCATTATGCTATTTAATTTTGCTTATGAATCTGTCTTTTATTCAGAATTGATTGAAGTAATAGTAATTTATTATTTATTAGGAATAAATATCTTTTGTCCGTTGTACTATTGGTTGTATCAATTTTGATCACTTCAAAAATTTGGTCGATCGAATTAGTCACTTTTAATTTTTTTTATCACATTTGATTATTTTTAACAAAAAAAAAAAAAAGTGAACTAACAGTTTGATTCATTTGTTTGCTAGTCAAATATAAATTTTATTTAACCATAATTTGTATCAAGGTTTGTTCAACTCATTTTGTGACTCGAATTCTCCTTAATGTTCAACCTATTTAGATGGACTCCCAATTCGAAACGATGGTCAAAACCCTAAATGAGTTAAATATTAAGGAAGTTCGGGTCATAAAATGGTTGAACAAATCATGGTTAAGTAAAAAAATAGGTTTAACTTGCACTCAAATAAGTCAAACTGTTAGTTTATTAAATTTTCAATTAAAAATAATCAAATGTGATGTAAAAAAGAGTAAGATGGATTAACTTAGTTGAACAAATCTTATTTATTATTTTATTTTAATTTAGAAAATTCAAAATAAAATAATTATATTAGTACAAGTAGATCACGAATTATATTGTGGTTTGATGAGTTGTTATATACTAGTAGTTCTAGGACTACATATGAAGGTGTCCTAAGTGGGTTAAAAAATAATAAAAAAAATATGGAATATGGCTTGTATTGTCTAAAGGTATATATAAAATGAAGAGTGAATTTCAAAATAGCTCATCATACTTTGGTAAAGTTTAGATTTTGGTCACTAACTTTTAAATATTCAAAAAGGTCACTAACTTTTACATCTGAATTTTAAATTTGGTCATTCCGTTACAAATGACAGTGAAGCCCACTAACAGTCCAAATTATTGAGGATATTTTTGTCCATTCATTCATGATGTCCATTCATTCATTCACGCATGCAGCATTATAATTAAATTTGTCTGTGAAAGCCTATTTTGCACCCGCTATTTTGTTATTTTGTGTCCATTTTATATCTAAATTATTCCTGACAAATTAAGAAATACCAATCATAATATTTAATATAAAAATATATTAAATTACCTAAATACCCTTAATTAATTTACTAAAAATATCAAAAAAATTATTTATAATTTCGCTCATCTATGCTACTTTATTTATAATTTTTATAAATTTTTGGTAGATTAAAAAGAGACTTATAAAATTTTTTATAAATTAATTAAGGACAAATTATTTTGAATGTTGGAGTGTTTTGAGGGATGCAATTCTGATTCATTTTCCCGCAATTTTTAATCCTTCAACTGTTGAGGAAGTGATGTTGGGTGAAGGGTTAAAAAATTTTTCCGTCCGTTTTTTTTTTAAACAATTCAGTATTTTTTTAATGTTTTTGAATGTTATAAAAAAATATTTTTTAATTATCATTTTATTTGTTTTATAATTAAATAATTTTAGATATTATGATACATATTATGAACGTTTTTGTTGTATGATATGATTTCTTTTTTATTCTTGACCTGATATCTATGGTCTGTTGATCTGATGTCAAGTATTCGCTGATCTGATGTCTATATAATCCTGATATGATCTCTCTTGTTAAGTATGTTTTAGTTATATTGTATGATTTCTTTTATATTCTTGATCTGATATCTATAGTCTGTTGATCTGATGTCAAGTATTCGCTGATCTGATGTCTATATAATCCTGATCTGATCTCCCTTGTTAAGTATGTTTTAGTTCTACTGTATGATTTCTTTTATATTCATGATCTGATATCTATAGTCTGTTGATCTGATGTCAAGTATTCGCTGATCTGATGTCTATATAATCCTGATCTGATCTCCCTTGTTAAGTATGTTTTAGTTCTACTGTATGATTTCTTTTTTATTCTTGATCTGATATCTATAGTCTGTTGATCTGATGTCAAGTATTCGCTGATCTGATGTCTATATAATCCTGATCTGATCTCCCTTGTTAAGTATGTTTCAGTTCTACTGTATGATTTCTTTTATATTCTTGATCTGCTATCTATAGTCTGTTGATCTGAAGTCAAGTATTCGCTGATCTGATGTCTATACAATCATGATGTGATATCCCTTGTTAATTATGTTTTAGATATCAGATCAAGAATATAAAAAAAATCATACAGTAGAACTAAAACATACTTAACAAGGGAGATCAGATCAGGATTATATAGACATCAGATCAGCGAATACTTGACATCAGATCAACAGACTATAGATATCAGATCATGAATATAAAAGAAATCATACAGTATAACTAAAACATACTTAACAAGAGAGATCAGATCAGGATTATATAGACATCAGATCTGCGAATACTTGACATCAGATCAACAGACTATAGATATCAGATCAAGAATATAAAAGAAATCATACAGTAGAACTAAAACATACTTAACAAGGGAGATCAGATCAGGATTATATAGACATCAGATCAGCGAATACTTGACATCAGATCAACAGACTATAGATATCAGATCAAGAATAAAAAAGAAATCATATCATACAACAAAAACGTTCATAATATGTATCATAATATCTAAAATTATTTAATTATAAAACAAATAAAATGATAATTTAAAAATATTTTTTTATAAAATTCAAAAACATTAAAAAAAATACTGAATTGTTTAGAAAAAAAACGGACGGAAAAAATTTTTAACCCTTCACCCAACATCACTTCCTCAACAGTTGAAGGGTTAAAAATTGCGGGAAAATGAATCAAAACTGCATCCCTCAAAACACTCCAACATTTAAAATAATTTGTCCTTAATTAATTTATAAAAAATTTTATAAGTCACTTTTTAATCTACCAAAAATTTATAAAAATTATAAATAAAGTAGCATAGATGAGCGAAATTATAAATAAATTTTTTTGGTATTTTTAGTAAATTAATTAAGGGTATTTAGGTAATTTAATATATTTTTATATTTAAATATTATGATTGGTATTTCTTAATTTGTCAGGAATAATTTAGATATAAAATGGACACAGAATAACAAAATAACGGGCACGAAATAGAGTTTCACAAACAAATTTAATTATAATGCTGCGTGCGTAAATGAATGAATGGACAACATGAATAAATGGACAAAAATATCTTCAATAATTTGGACTGTTAGTGGGCTTCACTGCCGTTTGTAATGGAATGACCAAATTTAAAATTCAGATGTAAAATTAGTGACCTTTTTTGAATATTTAAAAATTAATGACCAAAAACTAAACTTTACCAAAGTATGATGACCTATTTTGAAATTCACTCTAAAATGAAACCAGGGAGCTATCATTCTATCCTCCCACGTGTGGAGTCTTCGTCATTCCCACATGAGAAATTTTTTTGTTCATCCATTCATTCTCCATTTATTCTCGTTCATCATTCAGAGAGTCGGAGCCATTGGAGATTTCTGGTTGTTACTCAATAAAGCCTCTTTGATAGTAAAGAAAGTATCGATTATTGAATTAAAATGGACAAGGGAAAAGCAATAATGGGTTCAGATCGCCGATGGGCCGTAGATTTCTTCTGCTCATATAACACGGGACATCCCTGACCCTCCTGGGTTCAATCGCTCCTCCCACGATCAAGTTTTCTTGGTTTTCTCCGCGTTTAGTTTGGTGGATTCATGTGCTTTGATTTAGTTTGAATTATGTTAGTTTTTTGATAGGGTGATGGAACGGTGAATAAACAAAAGAAGGATTCTGAAGCCAATTGGAAAACCCAGGTAAACATAGTGATTCCTATACTGTGTTTCATTAAATGGTCTTTATTATTAATTTTTTTGACAATATTTACATCAATTAATTTAATTGAGGTCGATTCCGGTTTTGCCTCCCGTTTTGCTGGGCTATTTTGCAAACCGGTTGGGTGGAGTTTGTGTCTTGTTTGCTGAACTTTGGTTCATCAGTCATCGAAGATTTTATTTTGTGAATGATTTCTTGTTTAATGTTTACTTTTATATTATCTAATGAAATGGTTTGGGTTTGCTCCAATCTGTGAGAATGAGAATGCATCTGCGGGAAGTTATTGCTACTCAATCGAGTTGTTTTCACCATTTATTGACTGCAGTTTACATTATGTCTATCAATTCTTCATTAGCATACATTTCAGTGTTTGTCTGGTGGGTTGATAACACTGCATTTTGCCTCTGATGCTGTCGTTACCTCATTCTGATATTTTTTGTCACAGGGACATGTCTTCCGAATTGATCTTTATCAAATGCTTGCAAATTTGAGACCTGAATTCATCAGATTCCCTTGTTTGTTAACAAGCTTTATGCATCCACTTTGAAAACTGGTATGTTGTTCATGAAAAGCTTTGTGAAGCTTGGGATGGTCCACGGGGATTTACTCATATGCATGTTAAAGCCATGGTTTCTAGATGATCCCATTGACCATTGATTTTTGAAATCTAATATTTGAACCATGTTGAGTGTTTTATTTTCATGCTTCATACCTATTTGGAAGTGTAACTTGGTTTAAAACTTTACCTATTTGGATGGATTTGTCCAAAACGGCCACCTTTGACATTTTCCTGCTAATAGTTAGTTTCATAATTTGTATTATAGAAGTCCGAAATAATATGTTGTTTACTTGAACCACTGGTCTTTTGTGCTACCTGCCTTATGTTAGTTAAATTTTTATACTAAGTGAAAGAAAGCAAAATTGAATCAAGCAAGAAACCCTAGAAAAGCGGTTTCCAAAAGAAGAAGAAGCGAGAGTTTTGTGAAACCTTTCTCATTTTTTCTGTATTGCTGTAAATGAATTCAACCAACAACCGAGAGTAGAAAAAACTGTTATGTACAACTATTTATACACGCCTATACGTACAACTTCATAACTTAACCTTCAAACTGTTCAAAAACTAACTAATGACATGTACAATTTCTATTGGTCCAGCTGTTATATTTGTCCACATAAGCTGTCTACTTCTAGATCATTTCTGCTGCTCCTGTTGACATATCAGATTAAACGCAAGCGCAGATCAGATCAGTTGCTTCTTCATAATTTCTAATAGCCCCTCCTCAAGCTCAGCTTCCATAAGCTGCAGCTTGGAAGTTAAATGCTGAAAAACTGCAGTAGAAACAGATTTGGTAAACAAGTCAGCCACTTGATCCTTTGAACACACATGCTGCAACTGGATGAGTCCAGTTTTATGAGCTTCTCTACACACATGGCAATCAATTTCGAGATGTTTAGTTCTTTCGTGGAATACTGGGTTCTCTGCAATGTAAATTGCTGCCCGGTTGTCACAGAAAAAAGAAATTGGATGAACTACTGGAACTTGAAAAATCTTCAGCATATAATCTAACCACTGAATTTCCCTCACTGTAGTAGCCATGGCTCTGTATTCAGCCTCAGTAGTTGAACAAGCAATGGTGGATTGTTTCTTGGACTTCCAAGACACCAAAGCTCCTCCAAGAAAAATCCCATATCCTGTTATAGATCTCCTAGTGGACTTACATGTGCCCCAATCTGCATCACTGTAAGCCTGAAGTTGAAATGTATTGGTACTGGAGTAATATAAACCTCTTCCCACTGATCCCAATAAAAACCACAAGACATGTAGTGCAGCTTTCCAATGAGACATGTGTGGAGTATGCATGAACTGACTTAACTGCTGAACTGGGAATGCCAAATCTGGTCGAGTAAAACCAAGATACAGTAACCTTCCTACAAGTCTTCTGTACCTTTCTGGATTCTCAAGTAGAGGAGAATCATCCTTGTCTGTTGCTTCAAATCTCAAACCAGGAGGAAAAGGTGTTGCAGCTGTAGTACAATCCAACATACCAGCATCCTTGAGTATGTCAAGAGCAAACTTCCTTTGATTGATAAGAATACCTTCTGCAGTTCTTGTTAACTCCATCCCCAAGAAGTATCTAGCCTGCCAAGATCCTTGATGGTAAAAGTTGTGTGTAGAATGGACATAATATTTTCAATCTCAGATTCATCTGATCCTGTAAAGAGGATGTCATCAACATAAACCAACAAATAAACACAAGTTGAACCCTTGTGAAGATAAAAAAAACAATGATCATGCTCTGCCTGTTGAAAGCCATATTGAACCACTGTTTTAGTGAATTCAATGTTCCACTGCCTAGAGGCTTGTTTCAACCCATACAAGGACCTCTTTAATCTACAAACTTGACCAGTAGTTGCCTTTGTATAACCAGGAGGGGGTAACATGTATACCTCTTCATCCAAGAAACCATGAAGAAAGGCATTATTCACATCTATCTGCATCAAAGGCCATTTATTTCCTACAGCTACAGCAATGAACAACCTAACTGCAACAATTTTGGCCACTGGAGAAAAAACCTCAGTGTAATCCTCACCTTGCTTTTAATTATATCCCTTAGCCACTAACCTGGCTTTATATCTATCAATAGTGCCATCTAATCTACGTTTGATCTTATAGATCCATCGGCAGCCAACAGGAACTTTCCCAGCAGGTAAATTGGTAATCTCCCAAGTACCATTTTCCTCTAGGGCTTTCAGTTCTTTATCCATTGCATCAACCCATTCAGAATTAGTACTTGCCTGATTATATGAAGCAGGTTCTTGAAGAATGGACAAATTTGTCACAAACTGTACATGATTAGCATCAAACACACATAAGTGAGAAACTGGCACTGATGAATGATTGACCACAAAGTCTTTCATCCAGAAAGGTTTTTGAGGATTTCGAATACTATGCCTTGAAGGTTCTGGTAATGAAAAATGGTCAGACTGATCTTGAAGATTTTTGATCTGATCTGTGCTTTCTATGATCTGATATGTGTTTCTTGTAATCTGATCTGTGATTTGAGCTGAAGGAGGACTAGGTGGAATGAGAAGGAAAGATTCAGAATTTTGTGATTCAGAAGGAATCAGAGGTGAACAAGGTTCAGAAGGAATTGCAGGAGTAAGATCTGATTCTGGAAAATTATCTGGGAATGTAGAACCATAACTAGGTATAACATGACAAGGATCAAAACTTGTGTTTACTGTAGACATTTTAGAACCAGGGAAAGTAAACTCATGAAACACAACATCTCTGGAAATCACTGTTTTGTTCTGAGAAGGTATGAAGACTTTATATCCTTTATGATCTGAAGGATATCCCAAGAAAAGTCCTTGAAGAGATCTAGGATCAAGTTTGTCCCTTTGTGGTGTTTTATCTAACACAAAACAAAGACAACCAAATGTTCTAAGATGGCTGTACTCAGGTGGTTTCTGAAATAAAATTTCAAATGGTGATTTCCAAAAAAGAACTTGAGAAGGCAATCTATTGATCAAGTAAGTTGCAGTTAAAATTGCTTCTCCCCAGAATTTTTTAGGAAGTTTGGATTGAAACAACAAGGCTCTAGCTACTTGAAGCAAATGTCTATGTTTCCTTTCCACTACTCCATTTTGTTAAGGAGTATATGCACAACTTTTATGGTGAATGATTCCAGAATTAGATAGAAATTTCTGACAAACAGAGTTAATGAACTCAGAACCATTGTCTGTTTGCAAGATTTTTACTTTGGTATTAAACTGATTTTGTAATTGAAGAATAATGTGTTGCACTAATGATGGGATTTCAGACTTGAATTTAACAAAATATGTCCAAGTTGCTCTACTAAAATCATCAACAACACTCAAGAAGTATTGTGAATTGTTTAAAGTAGGAACCTTAAAAGGACCCCAAAGATCCATATGCAACTTAGACATCACAGAATCAGTACTGGATTTACTAGGAAAGAAAGGTTGTTGAGTTTGCTTTGCCAAAGGGCAAATTACACAGGAATCTATTTCTTGATGACCTTTAAAACAAGGCAAATCATCTGCTAAATGGTCAATTACAACATCTGAAGGATGCCCCAACCTACTATGCCAAGTTACTTTATGAGAAAAAGAATTATTACAAGCTGAAGTAAACTTGCAATTCATGACTGAATCAAAGTCCTGAGTCTTATTCAGAGAAGCCAGAATCTTGGAATTTGTTGATTCTGGAGGATTGAAAGCAACACTTGAATGAAATGAATCTTTATTGAAGGTGTAAAGGTGATTTGCTACTGTTCCAACTGCTAGAACCTCATTGGTTGCCAGGTCCTGCAGCCAGCAATCATTTTTTGCAAATACACAAAAACAATTGGAATCTTCAGTCAATTTATGCACTGAAATCAAGTTATTCTTGAAAGAAGGCAGATACAAAACATCTTTCAAGACAAGGCTATTAGATAAAGGACAATCTCCAAGGCTTTCTACAATCTGTTTTCTACCATCAGGAAAGGAAACAAACATAGATTTGGCCAGTTTTCTAATATTCACTAACATGTGTTTATTGCCAATCATGTGACAGGTGGCATCTGTGTCCACAATCCAAGTACAGTGCTCCACACAATCATTAATAGACAAAGCACTAAACATATAAGAGGTAGAAGCATTACCTGCAAAATCAGTGAATTGCACACAGTTCATTGCAGCTGCAGCATTTTTAGTCCTGCTTCCCTGCAATGCTTCCATTCCTTTTTTAATAGCAATTGACAGTGCTTCATTCTATGCTACATCTTCTGATTATATTTCCAGAGGAGTCTCTGCAACTTCAGTACAGTTTACTTTGTACTTCTTCTTTCTTACCTCCCACCAATCGGGGTAACCATCAATTTAAAACACTTGTCTACTGAGTGACCTTTCCTTTTGCAATGTGTGCAGAATAACTGTTCCTTCTCAGCCTTACTCATGAATTTCTTTCCTCCTTCTTTGAAATTCACTGATTGTTCTTTGACATTCATTGCAGAACAAGAAGCAGAATTATCCAGGTTCAATATACTATCATGACTAACTTGTCTATGTCCCTCAGATTTAAGCATTATAGAATAAACTCTACTCATTGTAGGTAATTGATCTATTAAAAGGACATGGTTCTTTTCAACATCATACTCAGCATTCAGTCCCATCAGAAACTCCATACACTGATCCTCATATTCTCTTTCAGCTACTGCCTTAGTCACTGCAATTAATACATCTCTAACACCTCTCTTGTATTCAACAGAACGACTTTCAGCATGCAGCAATTTCTTAGCTATGTGAACTCCAACAACACTAGGCCTAAGTTGATCAATTCGATCTCTCAATTCCTTAATTCTACCATAATATTGTGTAATATGAAGTGATCCTTGCCTAGCAGTAGACAGTTCTCTTTTAAGTTGGAATAAAAGTGACAGATTCGAAACTCCAAACCTGTCCTTGATTTCGCTCCACAGATGCTTCGCCTCGCTGATCTACATAAATTGATTCACCAGCTCTTTGGAAATTTCCGCATGTATCCAAGACACCACAAGAGTGTTAACTCTCCTCCACTTACGGTAATTTGGGGAATTTGCCGGCGGTTGCGGAAAAGAACCATCGATGAAGCTCTGTTTATTCTTAACTTCCAGAGCTCCCGCCATAGCTGTGCTCCACATCAGGTAATTGTTTTCATTCAGCTGCTGTGACACCAACAGCATGCCAGGATAATCCGAATTATGAAGGAGCAGCTGTTCCTCCAGTTCTTCGTTCGTCATCAGCTGCTCATCGGGAAAAAACTCATCAGAGTCCAGATCTTCTCCAAGAACTGATTGATCATCCATTTGACCGGTAGTAATAATCAGGTTATTACCAGAATGCAAAAACGAGATGAAAACCGAGCTTTGATACCATAAAAGAAAGCAAAATTGAATCAAGCAAGAAACCCTAGAAAAGTGGTTTCCAGAAGAAGAAGAAGCGAGAGTTTTGTGAAACCTTTCTCATTTTTTCTGTATTGCTGTAAATGAATTCAACCAACAACCGAGAGTAGAAAAAACTGTTCTGTACAACTATTTATACACGCCTATACGTACAACTTCATAACTTAACCTTCAAACTGTTCAAAAACTAACTAATGACATGTACAATTTCTATTGGTCCAGCTGTTATATTTGTCCACATAAGCTATCTACTTTTAGATCATTTCTGCTGCTCCTGTTGACATATCAGATCAAACGCAAGCGCAGATCAGATCAAACGCAAGCGCAGATCAGATCAGTTGCTTCTTTATAATTTCTAATACTAAGGTCCATTTTTAGCATGATGAGCATTGATAGAGACCTGCCTGTTGACCTTTACTTCTTTCATATTCTGGTAGGTGGTTCTTTTGTCGAAGGTGGATGGTTAAGAAACTCTTTTTAACTGGAAATCAACTATTGGACCATATGAAGATAGGCCAGGACATTTTAATGATGTTTGGAGCTACTGGACTGGCGATGGACTAGGTCTATGAGTTTCTTCAGGTCGTATGATGACTTTATGCTTTGTTTCTCTAATTTTTGTTTGCAAAAATAATTCTGAGTATTTGTCTAACAATATGTTATCTCTGTTCATCATCTTTCTGTAGCTTGCCGAAGATTTGGGAGCATTACCAATATGGGTTTTCAACTGTGGTATTCTGCATATTTTTTGATTACTGTTCTCTCATTAATTCCTCCGAGAATCATTATAGCCTTTCCTTTGGTTTTTTGGCTCTTCTTAATCTTCCTCAGGAATCAGCCTGAATGATGAAGTTGATTCTTCCAAAATATCACCTTTTGTGAAAGTATGTCTTCTGGTTTCTGCTTCTTGAAAAATTGTTGATTAGTTTTAGCTGATGACATAAATTCGTTGTATTTATACTATAACCAGTTGAGCATTAGGAATTAATTGGTTTTTAACTTGGTGCTTGTAGTCTAAAACCCCCATTTATGCAGTAAAAATAGCTAATTTTTGGCTTTATTTCTTGGTCATTCTTCGTTTCGTCCCACTTCCTGATTCAGCTGTTTTCATTTAGCATTCGTATGCATCATTGATATTGCAGAGCAGAACCTGTTGCTGCAGAGGCCCCCGCTGGCCCTGCTCTTGGAAAGCCCATGTGAAGGAAAATAGAACAAGCTTGGGCTAAATCGAAAATCTCACTTTCGTGCAATGCATTCCAGAATCGGAAGCTTTCAACCAAGCTCAGGCTCAAATTCATTTTCCATGAACGGATCCAGGCTTATACTTATTTAATTTATTAAAATGACATCTAATGCACAAAGATTACACCTTTAATTAAAAGCGAAAGGATTAAAGGTTATACCTTTGAAGCGAAGTCCAACGCAATAAGAAAAACCGAATCTTTATATGCGAATACCACCGAAATCCAATAGATAACTCAAAGAAATCCCGAATATTATGTAGGCAATAATCTATCAGAATTTGCTATCAATATCCTCAAAAAACCCACAAAGTGGCTTGCCCGAAAAATAATTCTCCTAAGCAGCCTAATATACTACTTGACCGGACGCTGGATTATGGCCACCGCTGAACCAACAGAATTTCACGCAGCCACCAGAAAAGTACACCTGATCACCGAGCACAACTCCCTTAACCGCGATCTGGGCACAGCTGCCGTGGATCACCAATGAAGAGATCTACAGGGACGGTACGGATCAAGCGCGCCAGGAAGCTGCCCGTCGGAAACCAGTTTTAATCGCCGGACACTAGAGCTGCGCGAGAGATCGCCGAACGCCTGAGCTGCGCTAGTGGCCACCAAAATCCGATCAAGATATTGAGCTTTGAAAATTTGGGAGAGAGAAAGATCTGGGTGACTTCAAGAAGAATTCGATAACACAATTTGATTCCCTCTCTAACCCCTTCTCTCTCTAAAGACAACTTCTTGTCTTACAAGCAAGACTTGATGTTTCTTAAGACATAAGCTTTCTATTTATAGGGAGCTCTAATGGAGACCTAGTGGCCTTTTGAGTTGGGCCTTTCAATTTGACTTTCGTTGACTGCTTAGTCTTTCATAGACTAATCAACTCTAATCGACCCATTCGAATTAATTTCTTAACCCACTTTGTTAATTTAATTTAATCGAGCCCTTGGGATTAATTAATTCATATAGAATTAATTTATTAATCCTCTTTGTCAATTAAATATTAATTAAATCTTTAGGATTAATTAATTCACTTTGTCGATTAGTCAAATACATAATTAGTCGTACCACTATCGAACTAACTATGGAACTACCGCTCAAAAACGACTTTACATCGCACCACTATATTTTCTTCTATCTCCCCACATTAAAGATCTAGTGCTCGTCGGTTTATCAATTTACTGACAAACTAATTTACCGACTTCTTGGTATCCGAGATTAGTACCACTCGACCTTCTTATTATACCAGACATAAAGTCCACCGACCGAGTTTAGTATAATAAAACTTACAAGCTCATCTCGGGTGCACCATCAACCCAGCGAACCGGTACGTGGACTCTTCCGAATAAAAACGGCACGTAAGAAGCTAAACACCGCATACCCAACCTACGGAGGTATTGGTCTCAATTGACCGCACTCTTTGGCAAATCAAAGCATACGATATCCAACTATCACGCCCGTCCCAATCTTGGGATTGAGAGACTGAATACTAGGACCGAATTGACTACGTCGATCAGTACAAGTCAATTCTATCCAAACAAGTCGTGCTCAATATGCCCCGAGCATATCCGTGGGATTTAATTAGTCTAGATAAACTAATTTTCAAACCACACGATAACCTATACCAATAGTATGTTCAGACTATCACAGTTATGAGCATACATTTAATATATCAACATTTTAACCAATAACGGTATTTACTGTGTATATCCACACCCCGTTATCTAGTTCTATGATATAATGGAACAATTTAATACTGAAACAAAATGATATGTCATCTGTGGATATTAGTTTTTGATACAAGTCATAGATTTTCTGTATTCAAAACTAACAATCTCTCACTAATACTCAAAGTTATGCTAAGAAGTACAAAAACTGTCAAACCCGCTATTACACTGCTGTCATAATGAAATCTACAGAACACCTTTAAGCTCACTCACATGGCTCGCTCAAGAATCTGACTCCCATGCCCTCTACATGTCTCTCAAAGACCTTTGGGGTCAATGGCTTTGTGAAAGGATCTGCATGGTTGTCATCTGATGCTATCTTAGCCACGATCACGTCTCCCCTCTTTACGAACTCTCATATCAGGTGGTATTTGCGCTCTATGTGTTTACTCGCTTTATGGGCTCGTGGTTCCCTTGAGTTAGCTACTGCACCATTGTTATCACAGTAAACTGTGATAGACCTAGGCAACTCAGGAACCACATCTAAGTCCATCAGGAAGCTCCGGAGCCATACAGCTTCTTTCGCTACCTCTGATGCGGCAACTTACTCAGCCTCCATGGTGGAGTCCGGCACACATTTCTGCTTGACACTCCGCCACACTATGGCTCTACCTCCTAGAGTAAACACAAACCCAGAGGTAGACTTACTCTATTATATATCACCTTGAAAGTTCGAATCTGTGTAACCCAATAGTACAAGCTCCTGCGCTCTATAAACTAGGACATAATCTCTCATCCTGTGCAAGTACTTGAGAATACATTTTACTGCCTCCCAGTGAGCCATCCCAGGGTTACTCTGATATCTGCTAACTATACCAACGGCAAAGCAAATATCAGGTCGCCTTGTACATAACATAGCATACATGAGGCTACCCACTGCAGAAGCATAGGGTACCGCCTGCATGGCATCCATCTCCTCAGCAGTCTTGGGACACTGCTCTTTAGACAAATACACCCTATGCCTGAAAGGTAATGAACCCTTCTTGGAGTTCTGCATGTTAAAACGAGCCAGAATCGTGTCTATGTAGGATGCCTGGGAGAGTGTCAGAGAACGTCTCCTATGATCTTGAATAATCTTGATCCCAAGGATATGTCCAGCCTCTCCTAAATCCTTCATATTAAATTGCTTGGACAACCATGCCTTTACGTCTGACAACACCTTCTTACTGTTGCCAATCAGAGGGATGTCATCTACGTAAAGTACGAGAAACACCACCGTATCACCATCACACCTGCGATATACACACTGCTCATCTGGACACTGAGTGAATTCATAGGACTGGATAACCTCATCAAAACGGATGTTCCAAGATCTGGATTCTTGCTTAAGTCCATAAATGGACCTCCTAAGCTTGCATACCTTGTGCTCTTGGCCCTGAACAATGAAACCCTCTCGTTGCTGTATAAAGACGGTATCATCATGACTTCTATTAAGGAAAGCTGTATAGACGTCCATCTGCCAAATCTCATAGTCCATATGAGCAGCTATGGCCAAGAGAATCCAGATCGACTTAAACATAGCTACCGGGGAAAATGTCTTATCATAATTGACACCCTTTTTCTGAGTATACCCTTCGCCACAAGCCTAGGCTTGAAGATCTCAACCCTCACGTCAGATTCTCTCTTTCGCTTGTAGACCCATTTGCACCCAATAGACGAAACCCATCAGGAAGGTCTACCAGCTCCTAGACCTAATTTGAGTCCATAGAACCCATCTCAGCAATTATCGATTTCTGCCAAGAATCTGTATCTTTATCTTGGAGAGCCTCATTGTAGCTAACTGGGTCTGGTTCATGAGTGCCAGGGATAAAGTCTGATGACTCACCCAAACCCATGTACCTCTCGGGCTGTCTAGCAACCCTCCCACTACGATGAGGCACAGCCTGTCTTAGAGTATCATCTGTGATAGTGTGTGCAGTCTCTTGTGGTGTGTCTTCCTATACTTGTGCATCTGGAATAATGGACTGACTTCTAAGCTCTTCCAATATTACCTTGTTGTTTGACTTGTGATCTAAAATATAGTCCTCCTTAAGAAATCTGGCATTGGTGCTTACCATCACCTTCTGATCCTGAGGACTTTAAAATAGACCACCTCTCGTTCCTTTGGGGTAGCCTACAAACAGCACAACCTTTGATCTCGAATCTAACTTACTTGCATCTGCCTCAAGCACATGTGCTGGACAACCCCAAATCCTAAGATGTCTCAGACTAGGCTTTTGCCCAGTCTACAACTCTAGGGGTGTCGTAGGCACAGATTTAGATGGCAGGAGATTAAGGAGATAACACGCTGTCTCTGAGGCATAACCCCAAAATGAGGTAGGCAACTCACTATAACTCATCATCGAGTTAACCATATCCATAAGAGTCCTGTTCCTCCTCTCTGCTACACCATTCTGCTGAGGTGTGCCAGGTGCACACAACTGGGTCTGAATACCCTCCTCCGACAAATATGACCTAAATTCACTAGAGAGGAATTCGCCACCGTGATCAGATCGCAAGGCCTTGATACTCTTACCCAGATGGTTCTCCACATCAGTCTTAAACTCTTTGAACTTGCCAAAGTATTCGGACTTGTGACGCATCAGGTATATGTATCCAAATCTAGAGTAATCATCCGTGAAAGTCATGAAATACTCATAATCACCTCTAACTTGAACTGACATAGGCCCACACATGTCAAAATGAATCAACTCTAAAACCTCATTGGCCCTATACCCCTTTGCCTTGAAAGGTCTCTTTGTCATCTTACCCTCTAAGCAGGACTCACAGGTCAGATAGCTGTCAATATCCAATGAGTCCAAAGGCCCATTATTGACCAACCTTTGAATCCTACTAAGGTTGATGTGACCGAGTTTTAGGTGCCAAAGATAAGTTTGATTCAAAGGGGAAGACTCCTTTCTCGTACTATGATTCGGTGATGAGTTATTAGTTTCTATGTTTTGCATTACTGGGGAGTGTGTCTTGACTAAAAATAGATTGTTAACTAATGTGTCGGAACATATAAGCTTCTGGCCTTCTCTAATAAAAATAGATCCATCAGAAAAATCACACTTATAACCATCCAAAATAAGTTTAGAAACTGAAAGCAAATTCTTACGAAAACTGGGTACATATAAACAATCTCTCAAATGTAAAACTGAGTCTGAAAAATAAAGACAAAGAACTCCCACTTCAACAACAGAAACTCTGGTAGTATCCCCAAGGTAGACCTGTAACTCTCCCTCTCTAAGTAGCTGGGTCACTTGGAACCCCTGCAAAGAATTACAAACATGATTAGTGGCTCCTGAATCCACACACCAAGTATCTGTGGGAATCGCCACTAAACACGTCTCAATAACTAGGGAAAATTTACACATACCTTGAGGCTTTGGGCAATCCTTCTTCCAATGTCCTGCTTTGCCACATCTGAAGCACTTGCCTTTCAGCTTATGCTTCTTGGCAATGCCCGCCTTGGGTCCATGATCAGCTCCTGCTTTCTGGCCTCTCTTCCTCTATTGCTTCCTGGTTTTTGGCCCAGCAGAGGAACCTGAGGGACCAACAGTAGCCAAGGTTTGTTTCTTCTTTGCGAATAGGCCCTCAGCAGACACCAATGCAGCCATGAGCTCGGGAAGTGAATATGAGAGATTGCCCATATTATAGTTCAACCGAAATTGCTCAAAACTATAGGGCAAGCTCTGGAGGATGATATCGACCTGGGTCTCCCCATCAATATCACCTCTCAATACCTCGATCTCATTGATGCAGCTCATCATGTCCAGCACGTGATCCCTCACTGAAGTGCCCTCAGCCATCCTAGCATTCATAAATTTCCTCATAGCTGACTGCTTGGTTGCCCTACCCTGATGTCCAAACATCTCCCTGAGGTTGAGCATCATAGCGTAGGCTGAGGTAAACAACTGATGCTGGTGTTGTAGTACACTCGACATAGAAGCCAAGATGTAGCACCGGGTTATCTCATCAGCCTTCTGCCACCTCGTATATGGCTCTTGCTACTCAAGGGTGGCATTATCACTGGGCTTAGGGTGACACTCCTTAGTGAGCACGTACTTGTAACCCTCAGTGGTAAGGACAATGTCCAGGTTATGTTTCCAGTCAATGTAATTTGGACCCGTAAGTTTGTTCTGATTCAAAATGACAGCTAGCGGGTTGAACGACATATCAACAACTGAAAAAATAAACAGTCAAGTTTCAGTATACTTTTTTGAAAATATTGATATCCTCAAAACAATACATTTTCCAACCGACATCTCTCGCACCGGGATTAACGCAGGTCACGTTGGGTGAACGTCTACACCAACCCACATTCATTTGAGAAGAACCGAAGTTCATTAATTCCATTATCTGACCAACGATCTTATGATCAATGAAATTAATAGTCGATAATTTTAGCCGTACTCAATAAGCAGCATAACCTCTTATGAGGAATACAACAAAAGGTACACTAAGTGTTTGCCACTACGTGACTTCTAAGCTTGTTACTTAGGATACTAATGCGCCTCAGTTAGCGAGGGTGTCACAACTTTCTCCAACTAAACTTGTTTTAGTCATCCCTTTAGAAATTCAATCTAGTGATATCTCGGGGTTGAAGACTTATCCGTAAGAAAGAAGGCCCTTGGCCAGCGCGTCGGTCTAACTCACATCACATATGAATCCGTAATGAAGGCCATGGGGATATTTACCAACCCGCTCCCACTTAGATTTTTAAATTTGTGGATTTTTCTGTTTTAACATGCAATATCTTGACAAAGGATATTTGCACCCATAAAACCGTTGGAGTTTTAATATGCGAATAATCTACCTTAGTTAATTGCACTTTTTCTTTTAAAACGTGTTGGTTTGGTTTTTGTTCATGCAAAATAAAACAAAAAACACACAATCAACGGAAAGACATAAATACGGGAAATTAAACAAATAAAATTTCCCGACTATTATGGCCTTCTCTATCGTTGATTCCTTGACGCCTCGGTGACACGTCCCGTCATGTCTCTCCAACTTGTTATTTGGATTCCTCTTGATTCACCCAAAATTACGAGAAACCAAAACCCGCGAATATAAGTTACCCACTATAACGTCTTCGTCATAATACATAAATTCCTATATACAAAGGCGTTCTTCTAGGAATTGAAAGACGACATGATTAGATCAAATCCTACTACAAGATTTTTCTAATCCTACACGGCTTCCAGCTCGTGGTTATTACTATTACAGACATTTCCATTAAAAAACAATACGAAACTGGACATCTCCTGGGGTTTATGAATGAAAAATAAAATTCTACCATAATATCCGGGAAATCAATAACCACCTATTTAAACATTTTGACAAAAATAATAATGACAAAATAAAGTCGTGTAATAAATCAAACAAGTATAAAGTCGAAACACTCGCTCTGATACCATTTTGAAGGAAAACAGAACAAGCCCAGGCCAAATCGAAAACCTCACTTTCGTGCAATGCATTCCAGAATCGGAAGCTTTCGACCAAGCTCAGGCTCAAATTCATTTTCCCATGAATGGATCCAGGCTTATACTTATTTAATTTATTAAAATGACATCTAATGCATAAATATTACACCTTTAATTAAAAATGGAAGGATTAAAGATTATACATTTGAAGCGAAGTCCAACACAATAAGAAAAACCGAATCTTTATATGCGAATACCACCGAAATCCAATAGATAACTCCAAGAAATCCCGAATATTGCGTGGGCAATAATCTATCGGGATTTGCTATCAATATCCTCAAAAACCCACAAAGTGGCTTGCCCAAAAAATAATTCTCCAAAGCAGCCTAATATACTACTTGATCGGATGCTGGATTATGGACTCCGCTGAACCACCAGAATTTCTCGCAGTCACCGAAAAAGTACACCCGATCACCGAGCACAACTCCCTTAACCGTGATCTAGACACAGCCACCGTGGATAACCAATGAAGATATCTACACGGATGGTGCGGATGAAGCGCGCCAGGAAGCTGCCCGCCGGAAACCAGTTTTAATCCCCGGACACTGGAGCTACGCGAGAGATCGCCAAACGCCTGAGCTGCGCGAGTGGCCACCAAAATCCGATCAAGATATTGAGCTTCTAAAATTCGAGAGAGAGAAAGATCTGGGTGACTTCGAGGAGAATTTGATAACACAATTCGATTCCCTCTCTAACCCCTTCTCTCTCTAAAGACAACTTCTTGTCTTGCAAGCAACACTTGATGTTTCTTAAGACATAAGCTTTCTATTTATAGGGAGCTCTAATGGAGACCTAGTGGGCTTTTGAGTTGGGCCTTTTAATTTGACTTTCATTGACTATTTAGTCTTTCCTAGACTAATCAACTCCAATCGACCCATTCGAATTAATTTCTTAACTCACTTCGTTAATTTAATTTAATCAAACCCTTAGGATTAATTAATTCATATAGAATTAATTTATTAATCCATTTTGTCAATTAAATATTAATTAAACCTTTAGAATTAATTAATTCACTTTATCGATTAGTCAAATACATAATTAGTCGTACCACTATCGGACTAACTATGGAACTACCGCTCAAAAATGGCTTTACATCTCACCACTATATTTTCTTCTATCTCCCCACATTAAAGATCTAGTGCTCGTCGGTTTATCAATTTACTGACAAACTAATTCACCGACTTCTTGGTATCCGAGATTAGTACCACTCGACCTTCTTATTATAATGGACATAAAGTCCACCGGCCGGGTTTAGTATAATAAACCTTATGATCTCATCTCGGGAGCACCATCAACCCGGCGAACTGGTACGTGGATTTCTCTGAATAACAACGGCACATAAGAAACTAAACACCGCATACCCAACCTACCGAGGTATAGGCCACAATTGATCGCACTCTTTGGCAAACCACTCGGGATTGAGAGACTGAATTGACTACGTCAATCAGTACAAGTCAATTCTATCCAAACTGGTCGTGCTCAATATGCCCCGGGCATATTCGTGGGATTTAATTAGTCTAGTTAAACTAATTTCCAAACCACACGATAACCTATACCGATAGTATGTTCAGACTATCTCAGTTACGAGCATACTTTTAATATATCAATACTTTAACCAATAATGGTATCTACTGTGTCTTTCCACACCCCGTTATCTAGTTCTATGATATAATGGAACAATTTAATACTGAAACAAAATGATATGTCATCTGTGGATATTAGTTTTTGATACAAGCCATAGCTTTTCTGTATTCAAAACTAACACCATGCTTTGCAGTTGGTTTTAAGAAAATCATTGGCTCAGGGTGGTCTTGCGAGAGGCCTTCATGAAAGTGCTAAGGTAATTGAGAACAATGCCGGTGTGCTTTGTGTATTGGATGAGGATTGCAACCAGCCTGACTATGTCAAACTAGTTAAAGCACTTTGTGTAGACCACAATGTGAACTTGATTACTATTCCAAGTACCGAGACTCTTGGTGAATAGGCTACGGTAAGTAATATCTATTAATGGTTATGTTGCTGCTTAATATGATTTTGTTTCCACTCTGCAAGTCTCTGGCTATAAATCCTGCGGGTTGCAGTTCTATCTGTAGTTTGCAGATAATTATTTAACCTGTAGTTTGCATAGTTAGAATGCTTATACTAAGCTGCCAACTGTAGGGGAGGGTTGAGAACCAACGGCAATTTGTGTGTTAAGAATGCCATGTCTTATGAAGCTTTTGCAGAACCTATTGCATTTCATGTGTTAGGTTTGAGGTTATGTCTTATGAAGCATTTAGTGTAGCATGTCTTTATTTGTTGTGATGATAGTTATTACTCCCAAAAGATTATTTTATAGCTGAAAAATCAGGATAGTGCAAGTGCATCATTAGTATTGGTAGGTGATGAAGGATAATCTTTTTGTTTTTTTCTGCAGTTATGCAAGATGGACTCGGAAGGCAAGGCTGGAAGGTCGTTGGGTGTTCATGCTTTGTTGTAAAAGTAAGAAAACACGTATTATAAACCTCACTAAAAAGATTATTAGATGCGTTTTGAAGAGTTTTGAGTGAGATTTTTTATTTTTTTCTAATAATGAAGAAATTCTTCAGCGTCCCTAAGATATTTTATTCTTCTCCTTCAATAATCATTGTCACTAAATAATTCTCAATGTTTAACTTTGAGTAAATTCAGTAAGAAGGGAAGGGGATAGTTCTTAAAAAGTTTTGTTCTTCAAATTCTTAGTTATGGTAGGCCCTGCATTGCGGGGCTAAATCCTCTAGTTCAACTATTACACACGCATCTTACTCACCTTAGGAAGCAAAGCAAGCTTTCACTATATCGAGTTCCCAGTGCAATTATAGCTCTGCAACAGAAACGATGCCAAGAAAGCAAACGAAGCATCCTTCCACATAACTATCCTCCCATACAACTACCTCTTCTTCGTCGTTCCATCAATGAAAAAAAAGAGAAAGCGAAGTGGCATGACGAATGGATTTCTTAGGACGAAGAAGAATTTTAGTAGAACTTCGTTTGTAAAAAGGGTTTCCAATAGAAATTCAGTAATGAAAAAAACAAAGAAATGCAAAAGAAAGAAAAAGTTACAACTTCTAAGGGGAAAAAGGAGAAGCAAGATTCCATCTTCTGAGTGGGAGCTGTTTGGATTCAGCAAAAAAGAACTTGGTTCAGATTCTTTTTTCCACTAACATCGTAAAAAAAGGTATTACATTTCTATGGATATACTGCATTTAGGGATTCCATTGTTTTCTGATTAAATATGATAGAAAGATCGTTTGATTCGAGGAAATATGAATATTGGCTTCTCTAAGTTTACTTTTTTTAGGGATACACATCTTTTTTGTTTTATTTCTCATGGAAACGAGTTATAGTTTGATGGAACATGAATGTGTTATGTTCCGTTGGAAGATATTTTGGTGATATTTTGTGATGTGATCCTAGGGCCTTTACTCAAATCCGTTGAACATTGTTTTGCACTTCAAGGTGAACCCAAGGATGTTCTTTACATTTTTTGGCCAAAGTTAAGGTTTTTAGCCCATTTGGAGACCCAAGAAGAATGTCAAGAAGAGTTTGGGCTAAGCAAAATTAAGGCTAGCATGGAAAAAACACACTTTGGCAAGCCAATGCCTAACAAGCTCACCAAAGATCTCTTCAAAGTTCCTTGAATAAGACCCAATGGTGTACTATGAATGGATTCACTAGAATAATCTAGATAGGATCATAACAAAGAGAAAGACCCAATAAGACTCAAAAAAGCTATTCAAACCCTTAATATATTAGTCCAAGAGTGTTCAAGTCAAGAACTTGCCATCCAAGACAAGTTCTCTCCAAGATTTGGTAAATACATTAAGCAATTGTAATTTATAAGTTTTCTTAATTTTTATTTGTATATTTAGGCCATGTATTTTGGCCAACCTTTATTTATTTCGAGTATTAGGCAATCAAAGGGGTTTTTAGATCCAATAAAATCAGTTTTAGCTTTTGAAAAGCCCATTAGTTGAGGTTCAAACCCAAGAAGAGGAGAACAAGCCACGATCACTAAAGGAACTCTTCTAGAAGGCACGCAAGTGAAAGATACACGACTTGAAGTGCAAGTCACGGTAGCCCCCTTGCTTCTATAAGCTTGATTTCATTCCTTTTATTGTTTAGTATTTAATAAAGGCTAGATCTAGTAGAATATAGTAAGATCTAGTCAATATAGTTGTCTTTATTTTAAAAGGAAAGACACATAACTAGCAACCTTAAATTGTAAAACTAGTTATAGAAGGTGTTCAATCTTTTCTTGTTTTGTAACTTTCTTTAATAAATAAAGACAAGCTATTTGGCATCTTCCAACTCGATAAATAAGAGTGGATGGCCATCCATAATTGTGACGCCCTTGTAACCATGTCACCAATGATGAGGTCATCAATTACGTAGCTAAACGCCGCCGTAGCTCTCGCTAGGACATATAGTTGAGTCTAATGGCGATACGATCAACCAAAAATACCTATTTTCAAAATTTTTGAAACAAATGATAATACTACTCTAATGGCAGAATCATTAGAGCTCAAGACAACCTGTTAAGGATCGCATTTAGGAAGTTCCTATTTAGGGATAAGATAAACTCGATATTAATATTATTAAATTTCAATCCTAGAATCCATAGTGAGGTCAACAATCCAAATCCATAATATTTAATACACTAGAAAGTCAAATACTCTCAGGGGAGTTTCATGGTCAGGTACATAGACAAGTAGGTCTTAAATAAGAACCATAAGATAAATAGATAGATAAGGCGCTCAAGATTCTCAAATAGTTTCCTTAACTCCTTGTGTAAGCCATCCTCGCATTCCTGGGTCTCCGGAACCTAAGGGTAGGGAGAGTGGGATAACAAGGGTGAACATGCACCGTGCAAGCCCAGTGAGTCTTCTCGAGGACTCATAATATACATATATATATAGACAATACGATTCAAGTAGCAGTCAACACGTAAACAATCAATACAATTCAATCGATAACCATTCAGTGGATATATATATATATATATCAAGGATACTGTGAATAATCCACACAATGCATATACCCCTAGGCTAAGTGGCTGGATGGGTTAATGTGCTATGTGACCTGGTCTAGTCTGTCGTGAGATAGTCTGCCCTTGGTACAAATCGCCTCAAAGACGAAATGGCCAAGATCACATAGCCATCATATCAATTCGATAGGTAAAGTCGACCAATTCAACCGTTCTATCTACCGTTCAAAACTCCTTCCTTTTCAATGACGTTCAAGTTGGTCTACTAAAACCTAACAGAGGCATTAGGCAGGCTGACCCAGTTACCTATTTATAATATGTAGCGAAGTTCTTTCATCTTTGTTGCATGACTTTCAGAATTGTAGGTGCCTAGGTGGTATTTCAGTAGGAAGGAGTGCCCCCTCGATTTCTCATATCTTCTTTCTTGATGATACATTGTTGTCTGGCAACGCGACAGCTGAGGAGGTTACACAGATGAAGTGGGCACTGGCAACCTATGAGACTATACCAGGCCAAAGCATCAACCTTGACAAATATGGCATTCTCTTCAGTCCTAACACACCGGCTCAGCAGCGGACATAAATATGCAACATCTTGGTGTACCAAAAATGCCATCTCATGGCAAATACTTAGGGCTTCCGAGCATCATTGGTAGGAATAAAAAGGAAGTTTTCAACTCCTTTCGAGACAAAGTAGCAAATCGCATTCAAGGGTGGTCCGAGAAAGCTCTGTCAAAAGCCATGAAATAGACTCTTATTAAGTATGTCCTTCAATCCATTCCTTCATATCCTATTTCTTGATTCCTCATCCTCGATAGCACACTCGAGCATATTGACCGGCTTATGGCCAAATATTGGTGGGACTCAAATGATGAAAATCAGAAAATCCATTGGGTCGCCTGGAAGAAGCTCACACGACAGAAGACTATAGGCGGCCTAGGCTTTCGGGACTTGCGCAGCTTCAATTTGGCAATTGTAGCAAAATAAGCCTGGCATCTGCTCACCTAATTGGACTCTATGATCGCACGGGTTTACAGGCAAAATACTATAGGAGCTGCCTGATCTTTGAGGTGCAGATCGGTACCCGCCCCTCCTGTACGTGGTGAGATCTGATGGAAGGTATAAAAGGTCTTAAGCTCGGGACTCGTAGGAAGATTTTTTCAGGCACTAATACGAGAGTTTGGATGGACCCCTTGCTTCTGGGAAACACTCATTTCTGCGGTTTTAGTTCGATAGCAACCCTCTCCACTGACACAATAGTTGCGGAGCTCATCAATACCGTAATATTTACCTGAAAGTCGGACACATTACCCACCGAGATAGCTACAGCAATTTTGTCACTTCATCTAGCCTCCACCAGCCGCAGCGATCAGTGGTTCTGGCACCCTCATCGGAAGGGCTCATCTATAGTAAAAGTCAGCGTACTATACAATCCTTAATTCCCAGAGCACTTTTGTCGCGCAAACAACTGGACCTCACTCTATATGGCGCAAGTTATGGAACTTAAAGGTGCCACCAAAGGTTATGCACCATTGCTGGAGAGTGTTGACCAGCTCGCTTTCCACAGTGGAAAATTTGTCAAGCCACCAATTTTTTGTCTCTGTCGAGTGTCCGTTCTATCATGCTTCCAGCGGATCCCATCTGCACTTGCTCTTTTACTACACCTTCTCCCAAAAGTGATGGAGGTTACTGGGTGTTAAGGGGTACCCTTCAGGTTTCAGAGCACCATCGTCGAAACATGGGTATTAAACATGCTACTTGGCACCTCCAAGGCAGATGCGGAAAGAATAGTTGTGCTACTCTCAGCTATCTGGTTTTCAAGGAACAAATTGGTGAATGAAGCGGTTCCGACCAGGCCCTATGAGGCCGTATTTTCTCAGTTCGTATATCCTACTCTTAGGAGTAAACCAGGCGGTTTACTCCTAGGAGGTTTATCTCTAAAAAATCAGCCCCACCGCCCTTCCACCCACCTCAGCCCCTTCCTAAAAATCTTCCCATTCTCTTCTATTCTTCATTCTTCTCTCTCTCTCTCTCTCTCTCTCTCTCTCAGTTTATATAAGTAGTTCAGCACCCTCAGTTTACATAAGTAGTTCAGCACCCTCAGTTTACATAAGTAGTTCAGCACCCTCAGTTTACATAAGTAGTTCAGAACCCTCAGTTTACATAAGTAGTTCAAAACCCTCAATTTACATAAGTAGTTCAGTTTACATAAGTAGTTCAGCACCCTCAGTTTACATAAGTAGTTCAGCACCCTCAGTTTACATAAGTACTTCAGCACCCTCAGTTTACATAAGTAGTTCAGAACCCTCAGTTTACATAAGTAGTTCAGCACCCTCAGTTTACATAAGTAGTTCAGCACCCTCAGTTTACATAAGTAGTTCAGAACCCTCAATTTACATAATTAGTTCAGCACCCTCAGTTTACATAAGTAGTTCAGCACCCTAAGTTTACATAAGTAGTTCAGAACCTCAGTTTACATAAGTAGTTCAGAACCCTCAGTTTACATAAGTAGTTCAGAACCCTCAGTTTACATAAGTAGCTCAGAACCCTCAGTTTACATAAGTAGCTCAGCACCCTCAGTTTACATAAGTAGTTCAGAACCTCAGTTTACATAAGTAGTTCAGAACCCTCAGTTTACATAAGTAGTTCAGAACCCTCAGTTTACATAAGTAGTTCAGAACCCTCAGTTTACATAAGTAGTTCAGAACCCTCAGTTTACATAAGTAGCTCAGAACCCCCAGTTTACATAAGTAGTTCAGAACCCCCAGTTTACATAAGTAGTTCAGAACCCTCAGTTTACATAACGAGTTTACATAAGTACACATTCGAGTTTACATAAGTACACATTCGAGTTTACATAAGCTATCGTTTCAAGTTTACATAAGCCCACTAACCTATTGCTAAGTTCCTTCTTGCACACCATTTACTCCAGCCCCTTCATTGTCACCGTGGCCTCTGCAGTCCTACCACCGCCAACGAAATCTTCTCCCTCCACCGCCGCTTCTTCTTTCGGTCACCAAAATGCAAAGATTCTGGGTGGATTTTGAAGCTCTGAAGGAGAGAAGTCCATGCAAGGTGTCGGTAGCCCAAGAAGACGCCGGAGAACGGCGGTTCGAGGCGGGGAAGTGGCGGTCTAGGGTTTCTAAAAACCAACCTCACTCCAACTCTTACAAAATGCAAATATAATGGAGGGGTTTTGTTCTAGGGACCATGGGGGATCTTTTAGTGGTGAGAACCGACCCAAATCTTGGCTGGAAAGGGATGAATCGGTGGCGAATGGTCGGCGGGAAAAGGAGATTCGCGGAGAGAGAAAATAAACACGAAATAGAGAAACGAAGACATGGTTTTGTTCTATGGAGTGTGGGGAACATTTTCATGGGTTAGGACGGCCGAGAACGGTCGCCGGTTAGCCGGAACGGGGGCAGCCGTGAAGAAGAAAGGAAAATGAATAAAAGAAATAAGCGGGGGGTTGGGGAAAAGAGAAATGGGGAGGGGGGAAAGAGAGAGTGAGAGAGAGAAGGGAGAGTAATATTAGAGGTAGTAAATCAGCTAGGAGTAAACCACCGTGGTTTACTCCTAGGAGTAGGATATAATTTGTGGTATTTTCTGCAATTGCATTGCTTCAATCATATCAATCAGCCCAGTCAATCGTCCAATCAGCTCACGCCACATGGCTTATGCCGCTACCTGTCCGGCTTGAAAAATTAGAAGGAATTTGTGTGTTTTTTTATGGTGCTATATCACAGATGAGAAATGGAGTGCTGTTGGAGTTTACATTGCCACCAGCGGAGAAGAATTCATTCACGGCTATGGGAAATTTTCCCATCCAAGCAGGATCCAGAAACATCGGAGGCGCTCGCTCTCAAGGAAGCCCTTTTACTATGTCACCGGCTACACATCACTTCGTTCTCCATCTTCGGTGACTCCTTCTAAGTTATTCTTGCAGCGAAAAATATCAAAACCTGTCCTCACACCTGTCTACCCATCCTCGAGGATTGCAAGGCCCTGATGTCTACCACTTTGGATACTAGACTTTACTGGGTTCCTAGATCTCAGAACATCCCGACTCACGGGATTGCTAGCTTCGTAAAGAATGTTGTCATCTCTGATCAGGATTGGCCTAGTGTGCCAAACTTTTTATCTCATTTGATGCTGGACACTTTCCCAGCAAATTAATAAAATCCCACTTTATTTTCAAAAAAAAAAAAAGGATAATCATTAAATTTTAATAAATTTCCATATTGATCCTATCTAATTGCAATTTTGGGCTTGGGTGCTCCATAGTATAAAATTTTAGTTGATTTTATTACTCATGATTAATTGAATGATATGGAATATTCAAGGAGTTGAGAAAGTTTCCTTCAAACGTGTTAAATTATTAATTGTACATCTCATTTCTCTTTTTTAGAACTTTCATAGCGTTTAGTTTATTGAGATTCTTTGGGAGATTATCTACATGAACTGGACTTCTCTTGTTCTATATGCAATGGTAAAAATATAATTTGAATTTATTGGATAAATAGTATTAATTATTACAAGTTACACGATGATGAGAAATTCTTGCATTTTAGGGTCAGTTATTCATGTTGATAAAAACTGTACATATTTTCCAAATTGATGTGAAGTGCACAACCACATATAATTCTTATATTATAGTTTTAGTAAATCATAGTCTTACTAAAATATAACTTCACAATATTAGTAAAGACGTGGCTAAAACTTGGATGACATGTGCTGTCACGAGTCATCTAGGTTAATTTTAAATTAATTCATATAAATTATGATAATCATGTTTTAAAATCAATTAGGATAATTTTAAATTCATTTGGTATAAATCAAGATAATCTTTAAATTTTAATAAATTACAAAATTGATCTTATCTAATTTCAATTTCGGTCTTAGGTGGATGTGCACCCATTGCATAGTATAAAAAGTAAGGTCATATAGGTTTTAGTTGATTCTGTTATTAATGGTTAATTCAATGATATGGAATATTCAAGGAGTTGCAAAGAAAGTTTCCTTTAGAAGTCTTAAATGATTAATTGTACATCAGCATATCTCTTTGTTGGAACTTTTGGAGTGTTTAGTTTATTGGGATTCATTGGAAGATTATCAACATGAATCGGACTTCTCTTAATCTAGATGTAATGGTCAAAATTTAATTTGAATTTTTTACCAAATAGTATTAATTATTACAAGTTACAAGATGATGAGCAATTATTGCATTTTAAGGTTAGCTATTTATGTTGATAAAAACTGTATATATTTTAAAAATTTATGTGAAGTGCTCACCCACATATAATTTTATATCATAGTTTTAGTGTATCACATTCTTACTATAATATAACTTCATAGTCTTACCAAAGTATTACGCGACTGAACATACTAATCTTGATGTGTTCCCTATTGTTTCTCCTTCTGTGCTTGATAAACCTAACATTTCCGCTTTTGATTCTGAGAAACATTCTGATGATAGTTCTGAGTTCTTGGTTGATTTACCTGTTTCTCTTTCTGATTCTACTTCCCCCTGAGCACTCTAATTTGCATCACAACACTGCACACATTTCTGATCCACCACTTAGACACAGCACTAGGACTAAAAGTGCTCCTCTTTGGTTCCAGAATTATGTTGTTTCCAATTTAGTTCAAAATCAAGCAGTTTTTACTGGGAACCATGTGAGGTTTGTAGCCAATTTGTCCAATTTCCAAGAGCCCCAATCCTATGCTAAGGCCAGGGCTCATGACCAGTGGGTGACTGCTATGAACAAGGAACTGGAGGCCTTGGAGGATGATGGCACCTGGGAATTGACTGAGCTGCCTGAAGGTAATAAAGCTGTGGGTTGTAAGTGGGTGTATAAGGTGATGTCTGAATGGCTCGATAGAAAGGTACAAAGCTCGATCGGTGGAAAAAGCCTTCATACAGATTGAAGGGGAGGATTATTAAGAGGTTTTCTCTCATGTGGTAAAAATGGTGACAATAAGGGTTTTCTTAGCTGTCAATGCTCCAAATGGTTGGCATCTTCATCAGCTCGATGTCAACAATGCATTTTTGCATTTTCACCTAGATGAAGAAGTTTTTGTGGTGCCTCCTTGTGGTTATAGTAAAGCTAAGGCAGGCCAAGTATGCAGACTCAAAAAATCTCTGTATGGATTGAAGCGAGCTTCTCAGCAATGAAATCTTGAGTTTCATTCGAAAATATTGGAGTTCGGTTTTCAGCAATCTTATCATGACCATTTTCTTTTCACCTTGGCTTCAGGATCAGAGTTCTTAGCTTTGCTTGTCTATGTTGATGATGTGCTTCTTGCAGGGACAATTCTAAGCTTGATAAAGCAGGTCAAGGATTTTCTTCATGTCTGCTTCACTATCAAGGATCTTGGTACAGCTAAATTCTTCCTTGGAATGGAGATTGCCAGATCCAGTGAAGGTATATTCATTTCTCAGTGGAAGTATTCTCTGGATATTCTCCATGATACTGGTTTTCAGAACTGTGGTTCAATCAGTACCCCTTTGAAGGAAAACTGAACAAGTCCGGGCTAAATCGAAAACCTCACTTTCGTGCAATGCATTCCAGAATCGGAAGCTTTCGACCAAGCTCAGGCTCAAATTAGTTTACCCATGAACGGATCTAGGCTTATACTTATTTAATTTATTAATCGGGACACAAAAAATTAAATATTTAATTAAAGCGGAATTTAAAGATTCTACCTTTTGTAGCGAAGTCCCTTGCCTAAAGAAAAAATCCAATCTTTGTTGCGATTCCAATAGAAATCCAATAGATATCTCCGTAGAAACTTCGAATATTGCGTGGGCAATAATCTATCGAAGTCTACTTGCTTAGCCCACAAGGAAATCACTTAAATCGGATTCAATACAATCTCAAAAACTGACCGAAAACCCTGAAAAACTGCTCGTCTTCTTGCTCAAGAAACCCGCTGCTGCTGTGCTGAATAAAAAGAGATCAATGCCACTCTTCTCGAATCAAACGCACGGACTTAGGACTGAGAACTAGCAGCAAAAACCGCACGCAGCTACTGCGCTAAATCGCGACTGCCCGGACCGAGAATAACCAGCGGAAATCGCTGTTGGTCCGAGATGAAAAACTGCAGAATTCCGGCGAGCTAAAATCAATAATCAACCAAAGGTTTGGTCTTTGAGATGAATCCAATTCGAAGAGCAAGAAATCTAGTTCGTTTTTAAGAAAGAATTCTTGAAGAAAAATTCTCTCTCTAGAACCTTCTTACTCAAGAAAGGGACAATACTTATCTTGCAAGATTTCCTTAGGTTTTCTTGGGCTTCAAGTCTTCTATTTATAGGAGCTCAATTGGAGACCTAATGGGCTCTCGAGTTAGGCCTTTTAATTTGACTTTCGTTGACCGCTAAGTCTTTCCCGACTAGTCAACTCCAATCGACCCATTTGAATTAATTTATTAAACCCACTTTGTTAATTTAATTTAATCGAACCCTTAGAATTAATTAATTCAAATAGAATTAATTTCTTAATTCACTTTGTTGATTAAATATTAATTAAAACTTTTGGATTAATTAATTCACCTTGTCGATTAGTCAAATGCATAATCGGTCGTACCACTAACGGACCAATTATGGAACTACCGCTCGAAAATGACTTTATATCGCGCCATTATATTTTATTTTATCTCCCCACATTAAGGATCTAGCGCTCATCGGTTTATCAATTTACTGACAAATTAATTCACCGACTTCTTGGTTTTCGAGATTAGTACCACTCGTCCTTTTATTATACCGAACATAAAGTTCACCTGCCGGGTTTAGTATAATAGACTTTACGAGCTCATCTTGGGAGCACCATCAACCCAGTGAACCGGTACGTGGATTCCTCCGACTAGCAACGGCACGTAAGAAGCTAAACACCGCATACCCAACCTACCGAGGTATAGGCCTCAATCGACCGCACTCTTTGGCAAATCAAAGCATACAATATTCAACTCTAGCGCCCATCCCAATCTCGGGATTGAGAGACCGAATACTAGGACCGAATTGACTACGCCGATCAGTATAAGTCAATTCTATCCAAACTGGTCGTGCTCAATATGTCCCGGGCATATCCGTGTGATTTAAACTAATTTAGATAAACTAATTTATAAACCACACAATAACCTATACCGATAGTATGTTCAGACTATCTCGGTTACGAGCATACTTTTTATATATCAATACTTTAACCAATAACGGTATCTACTGTGTCTGTCCACACCCCGTTATCTAGTTCTATGATATAAAGGAACAAATTTATACCGAAACAAAATGATATGTCAACTGTGGATATTAGTTTTTGATACAAGCCATAGCTTTTCTGTATTCAAAACTAACACCCTTTTCCTGCTGGCTTGAAATTCTTGGCCGAGAATAATGATGCTACGCTTCTCTTATCTGATCCGGAGCAATATAGAAGACTAGTGGGTAGGCTGTTGTATTTGGGATATACATGGCCTAATCTTACTCACTCAGTTTAGCAGCTAAGCCAATTTTTTCATGCTCCTCATGCATCTCATTGGTCTGTCGCTCTTCATCTTCTGAAGTACTTAGCAGGTTAGGCTTTCAAAGGGTTGTTTCATGCTGCAAGTTCTTCTACTGACATTGAGGCATTCAGTGATTCAGACTGGGGTGCCTGTAAAACAACTAGAAGATCATTGAATGGATATTGTATCTTTCTTGGTCACTCCTTGGTCTCCTGGAAAACAAAAAAACAGTCTACGGTTTCAGCATCCACAATCGAAGTTGAACACCGCGCTATGGCATTCACGGTTCAGGAGCTGAAGTGGTTGTCATATATCCTCAAAGATTTGAAAATTTCATTGTCTCTGCCAATTCTTTTCCATTGTGATAATAAAGCGGCAATATACATCACAGAGAATCCAGTATTCTATGAACGCGCTAAGCATATAGAGATGGATTGTAATATCGTGTGTGATTCTTACGGAGGCAGTTTCTTGAATCCCCTTCATGTTTCTTCTAGTGGCCAGATTGCTGTCGTATTCACTAAGTCATTGTCTTCAGTTGCTTTTCATACACTTATGTCCAAGATAAATCTCTGGGACATTCATCTTGAGGGGGAGGGAGAGGAGGGAGGGGGGAGGGGGAGGGGGCTGTAAATATTGAACATGGCAAGAACATTATTTTGAAGACTTTGGAGTTAAAAAGCAATAGAAACACTTGGAAATTGCCAGCTTAGCTAGGCGGTTAAGTGATGATCCGGATATCAACAGTTTCACAATCCAGACTTCAATGATAAAAAATACAGGTTATAGGATATATCAGCTATAGGGAGAAATACTAACAACACAGTTGGTGAGCTAGTATATGTGAAGTATGTAAATAGGTGTCAATTAGTTTAGCTTACGGTTAAGTTAAATTAGTTTTCCTCTTCTTAGTAGAAACCGCCTCATATATTGTATATATAGTTGGATTGCTGAACTGCGTTCATTATCAGAGAAATAAGAAATTTTCTCCCAAACTACTGAGTTCATCCCTACTTTTCAGCTGCATTTTCTACTTACTTATTCTTTGATCATGTAGAGTTGAATTCAATGAAGCATGAATCGGATCACAAACTTACCCTCATTTAGGATTGATTATGATTAATATAGATGTGTATTACATGGAAAACCTTAGACCTTGAGGTAGAGGTCGTGACTCGTGATGACAAAGTAGGATTTCTAGCATCTAAATCTTCTTTTGTGTGGCTACAAAGAAGATTTGTCACTGAGCTCGCTACATTATATAAGGGCATCTATTTGGCACAACAACTTGCCTTATATAATGTGTTTTTAAGTTTGGGTGTAATGCCCTAGTTGAGGTGGTTAATAGGAGAGTTGAATGTCAGTTCTTATATCATATACCTATATATATTACTATATATATTGAATAAAAGTTACTAAAATTTAAAATGGTACAATTTATATAATAAATATTATTATACATAGTAATAGGTACATGTATCTATATATCTATAGGTAATGATATAATTTGCGGTTCAAATGTCCTTCTTAATTTAGGATGTCCATACTGAGATATTTAAAAGTATAGAAGGACATGAGACTAGATTTATGCATGGGTAGCAGTCAAAAGACTCATTATTTTAGCATGTTTCCTTAGCTAGATGCAAACAGTAAGGGGAGCACTTACACTAGACTACTGCGTTTTCCAAAGAGTTCAGAGCTACAATATGTTTCATTATTTTTGTTAAGGGCTATATTTTAGGAGATAATTGTAAGGTCTGTCTTTCTTTTGATCAGAAAGGATTTATATATAATGTTTTCACCCAAAATTTTTTTAATTATTTTTATAATTTTGTTAAGTAGTAAAAGGATAGTCATTTTAACTGATTTTTAATATTCCATGAAACATTTGAACTATTTTATAATATGCATAAAAACATATTTAAAATTTAAAATTTCTATGATTTAAAAAAACATATATTTTTAACTTTAATTCTAAATAAAATTTAAGAAGATAAAAATTAAAGACTGAGAGATACAAAATAGAGAGATTGATACTCCCTCCATTTCTCAATACATGTTCGATTTAAATTTTTTTTACAATGTACTTGTCATTTTAGAATTTCAAAATAATAATGATTAATACAAATTAGAATTCTATCTAGGTTGATTTAAATAAGGATAAAAAATTAAATTATTAATTATCTCATTAATGATAGTATAAATTTTGAAACAGACTTCTGTTTAAAAAAGTATAGAAAATCCTTTTTTACCCTATTTGAGGTATTTGTAATTAATCACTTTTGCATAAAAAAAGCATATACAAAACTTGCCACTCGCTATACTTATGGGGAAAAATAAAGAACGTGAGAAGTAATGATGGAAATTGCTGAAAAAAAATAAATAAATACGATTCTTATCTGGTACAACTAACAATGCATTGACAGCCTGATAGCATAAATTATATTATATATTTTTTAAGTAATTATATTATATACTTGGATATATACAAAGTGATAGAATTCGCTCTAAAATCAACACTAGAATTCAACAATACAAGCAGTGACCAAAATGGAAAAGGTTTTAGTCCATACAAATTTATGCGACTCATCTCGTATTATTAGTTTACTAAAAAGTGATTCATTGACTTGGTTCATTAAAATTCCAGGATAGGTAGATGATATAATGAATTTATTTTATACTTGTTACTTTCTCTTTCTTGTTGCCATCTATAACGATAGATGAATAACAAACATTCAATTGAACTTGTTCTTTCAATTGATATTTTGGGGTATTCTCCTATTTTACAAAATGGAAACTTAGGTAAGTGCTTTCTAAAGATATGTATAAAAAACCTATTTCATTTAGCTCCTTAATGCTTACTATAACTAGTCATTTTGGTTTTCTACTAGCATCCTTAACTATAACCTCAGCTCAACCAACCTGTGGTGGATCCCGGGAGACAAAGTAAAAGCGCTTGATCTTTTGCCCCATACTTTGCGATGCTCCTCCCCGCCGATCAAGGCCATTAAGTCATGATAGGCTTTTCATTAAGCAGCTATCATTTGGTTCGGATAAAAAAGTCCCTTCGGTCGGTTCGCTCAGGCGGTCTTCCCTTATCTTTTCAGAGTTGTTCTGATTTGAGATGAGAAAGGAGCACCGGCTGAGCACCACGAATGAATAAGAAATTGACAGCAGAGGGAATTAATGATTTTTATTCGATCGAGTTCTAGCTAGCAACATGTCGATTACACACCGGAGGTTGGTAAGAACTGAGGGACAATCCCCCTAACCTATCGGCCCACCAGCGAAGCAACTGGTACTTGAACGGGTGAGGGGTGGTTTGGTTTTGTGCAACGCCCTCGCAGTCGGAAGAGGATGGTTCTGAACGGGGTTATTTTGTACCAGTAAGAGTTAATGTATTTTCATATCCTATCCTGAACGAGTAAGAGAAAGAATGTGCGGGACTGCTACCAATTTTAAACAAAGGACTAGAAAGAAGACTGTAACCGCGTACCCAAGAAAAATGACTTACTTGAATGGGGAGCTATCCTATAACACTAACAAGCGGGGACAGAGAAGGATAACTTCTTTGAAAAGGACAGAGCCGCTTGGCTGCTACTTACACATCTGGAGTTCCGGATTAAACTACAGAATGGAATTCAAGAGTTGGGCGGATTTTAGTCGCCCCCTTAGATAGCACCTCATCTATGAATATGAATAGAATCGATTTTCTTTCCCTTATCACGACCATCATAACCTAACTCCAGGACTGCCATGGGCACTGATCCTTCTATTCAAAGTTTCGTTTCTCCTGTTGAATGTAGTGCTAGACTGACTTTCATGATTACCTTTTCTTTCTTCTTGGAAAAAGCTCTTTTTGTTGCCAACCAGATGGAAGGGGAGAACGAACTAAAGATATGCTCCTTGTTCCAGAACAGGGAAAAGTGGCTCTTTTTTTCCTATTCGAACGTACTCTTTAATCGCTACTCCATCGCTCTTTGATATAACCTGGGTGATAAAAATGAGAGGGATGGGTGAAAGGTAAGTCGATGAACAGGCAAATAGAGCCTATCAATACGGACTGGTAAATTATCTATTCGGCTTTTTTACAATTTTAGCGGCATTCTCCCTTGACTCGATCAACAATTTCATCATGGAACTTTCTCCCAGAGCTGTGGAACTAACGAGTCTATTAGAAAGTAGAATTAGCAACTTTTACGCGAATTTGAAAGTGGATAAGATCGGTCGAGTGGTCTTAGTTGGAGATGGGATTGCATGTGTTTATGGATTGAACGAGATGCGAGCTGGGAAAATGGTTGAATTTTCCAGCGGTGTGAAGGGAATAGCCTTGAATCTTGAGAATGAGAATGTTGGGATTGTTCTCTTTGGTAGTGATACTGCTATTAAAGAAGGAGATCTTGTCAAACGCACTGTATCTACTGTGGATGTTCCTGCAGGAAAGGCTATGTTAGGGCGTGTGGTCGACTTGTTGGGAGTACCTATTGATGGAAGATGGGCTCTAAGATATCACAAGCGAAGACATGTTGAAGTGAAATAATAATTGGGTCATGAGAGACTGTTTTAAGTATTGCAAAAGAAATGGCCTGCTGATAGAGCTGTGCGGGGAGGCAATAATAGTTATCCGGTCAGAGATAGGCCTGGCCTGTAAGCTGGCCCCCTTAAAAATCCATTACTTAATAAGGATTTGTTACGTGCGATATACCGATAACTTACTACTGGGAGTCGCGAGTGCCATAAATCTTCTCATAGAAATACAAAAATGTATTGCCCAATTCCTACAATCCAGCCTGAACCTTTGTGTAGACTCTGCAGGATCAACAACAATAGCTGCACGGAGTACGGTAGAATTTCTCGGTACGGTCATTCGGGTCAGAAGTAAATAACTGATAAAAATGCTTACTGAATTTAGACTCGAGCTGAGCTTCCATATGATATAGAAGCTTTAGAATAAATGTTCATAGGAATCTCTTTCGAGTAGTGAATAGAAAGAAGAAGTAACGCTAAAGAATCTCAAAGACGAAAGCATGTGAAGAAGTTAAGAATCAATCAGAGTTATGCCAAGGATGACGAATAGGATGACTGTAGCTTCACTGATATGTTTTGAGTATACTATGACAAGCTGAGCAAATAGCTACGCAGCAAAGTGTACGAAGGTAAAAGCATAGCGAAGCGAATAAGTAGCAAAGGGAATTAATTTGCGCGTTAGCTGCAAAGAGTATTTAGAGCTTATTCATTGCTGCTACGTAGAGAATTAGTGTTAACGTGAAACTATATCTCAACGACAATATCTCATTCCCAATCCCTATGCCCAACCACTATTGAGAACAACAAAGAAATCATGAAGGTTCAGAGCTTCAAATGTAAGCTTGATTGAAGGGTATTTATAGGTGAGCTGCGTAGCGTCGAAGGGGTGAAAGCCACTCGACTGGAAGGAGAGGAACGAAAAGGCGGATGATTTTTTAATAGATATCGATACGTGAACTCTTTGTGCTTGCTTAGCCAGTGAAAAAAAGGGAAAAGGGTGTTTCGTCGCCAACCTGCAAAGGCAAAACGGACCTAGCCAAATGAAATTGTTTGATGATGTCTCATCTTTCTACCTTAAAGAAAATGAGCATAAGCAATAGGATCAGAAATAGTATTGTGGATTGCGTTGGAGGAAATCTACCAAAGTAAGGCAGATAGATAGACCCCTTTCCCGCTGCTAAGGGATAGAAAAAAAAAAAAAAAAAAATGATTTAACCAGCGCATCCCCTTTTGGGTATACAGGTACTAAGAGTCCTCTCACTACCAACCAGCAGACATCATCTGGCTGGGTCTTGCCAGTATCAATAATGAGAAATACACAACCAAATGGAAACAACTAACTATGGATCTTGGCCCAGACAACGTCCTAGATGTAGGGGAGGTCAGAGCAAGAGGGAACGCCTAGACGACCTTTTTATTCATTCCTGAGCTGCAGTAAGTAGATCAAGAAGTCGTCCCGCCCCTTGTCCCCGACTGAGGGTAATATCTTCTCTTTTAATATTGCTTCAATGTGACCTAGCAGGTGAGCAATCCAGTTCATGACAGAGAACAAGATTGCAACCGAGCGTACCTTTGTTCACTTATTCGTAACCAAGCACGGAAGTTTAAGGATAATTGTAGGTCGTTGGCTACCTAAGAAAACTCTGATTTAATCCGCCCCATCGACTGGGAGACATCTATCTCATCCCGATCACAATGAGAGGTTCACTATGATGGGGGGGTACTTTTTTTCCCTTCCGGAAAAAAATGAAATGCGTAAGGGACCATACTTTTGTTGCGGCATACTCTTCAGATTTACCGATTTGACTGGGGCATCAGGCCTTACTGAGTTGACTGACAATGACAAAGGCGTGCGAAACTAAGTAGGGCCTTTTCCTTTTTGTCCCCAAGTTTCCTCATCCATTCCAATAAGATTTTGACAAGCATGCGCCATGTAAGCTTTTCACTCCTCTCCTTATAGTCGAGCGGCTTTGCTTCTCTAAAAAGTAAAGGTATCCATCATAAATCTTTTGTTTACCGTCGATACTAATACTAAGAATAAGATTTTTATGCATAGCAATATCATAACAAAACGTAACTAATTATCTGATAAGCACTTGCAGATGCATCTTGTATGATAGGAATTTGCAAAGGACTTATATGAATGCTTTTCTCGATACATAGAATCTTGCTTATGAACTGATAGGTCTCACTCGCTTGAACAACAAACTGAATGAGACTTAAATTCGAATATCTATGAAATTCCTAATCGAGATACCATTGACTAGCATCATCGTAAGTTTCAAACTTCTTAAAATTAAAAGCGGCTGCAGCTTTTAATATCTTACTAATACTAACATCATCATTGTCACCTTTATCATTTTGTTCAATAGTCCTCTTGTTGAGTACTATTAAACTTCTTGCTAAATCACGTTCATGGTAATGTAAGACCCCCGCACGAGAAATCCTACCACGGCGAATACTGGCAGAAAAATGCATACCCATCGTAGGCCTTTCATTATATCACCAGATCACGATTTTTCATGTATAAATGTAATTAATATACCTGCTTCGTAAAGGATTTCTCTATAATGGCCATGAACAGTTGCTCCTGGGGTGGCCAAATAAGGCTTAGCTGACAGTATTACTACGGAGTCGACTTGAACAAATATAACTTGACCCGACTTTAGGCGGAGTCTATTTTTGGCTATACACACATTTGCACAAACAAACTATCCAAGACTTATTATTGTAGATGTCTATTCAAAATAACAATAATTATTACAAAAAAAAACACCAATTCAACTTGAATGGATTCAAAATGCTGTTATTACATGGGTCGGGGTTATAAGTTTTCCCATTTTCATCCATTGAATGATATTTAATTACTTAAAAAAGTCTATTTTATATTGTCAAGTTGCAAATAGTTAGTTACCAAAATAGGATTCTGAGTTATTAAATGGTAAAAGGAATAACAATTCGCAATTGGATAGACTGATCCTAAAGGGCCCAGCAAATTCCTAATTGTAATTCGGGGATTTTTTTTTAATTAATTCTTTTATTCTACTGTGATTGTGATATTTTACACTGGTGGATGGATCCGTTCGAGAGCAATTGGATGATAACAAAATTATCAATGATTGGGATTCCTTATTTCTATTCAACAACGTATGAATCCTCATTCATAGGTCCCATATCTAAAACTATGAATTGAAAAGTCCGAATGATCAACTTTGCAATGAGTTCGTAGAATCAATAGGTCTTCAAATTGTTCATTTGAACAAATGGAAACCGGATGGTCATGATACTTCCCAAAAATCCAAATTTTTTATCAATGGAGGAACAATGTCACCATTTTGGTTCAATAAGATACCAAAGGGGCTGAGTGACTCATTCCATACTAGAAATAATCACAGGAAATCCTTTGATAACACGGATTCCAATTTCTCAATGATATTCCATGATCAAGACAATTGGCTGAATCCCGTGAAACCATTTCATAGAAGTTCATTGATATCTTCATTTTATAAATCAAATCGACTTCGATTCTTGAATAATCCACATCACTTTTGCTTCTATTGTAAGACAAGATTCCCCTTTTCTTTGGAAAATACCCGGATGAACAATTATGATTTTACGTATGGACAATTCCTCAATATCTTGTTTATTCGCAACAAAAGATTTTCTTTGGGCGTCGGTAAAAAAAAACATGTTTTTTGGGGGAGAGATACTATTTCACCAATCAAGTCATAGGTATCTAACATATTCCTAGTTTTTAAGGTGTAGCAAGTCGTGAATGCTCCCATTTCTTGTCTGGATAGCGAGAGAAAATGAGATCGATAATCTCTTTATTTTTCTCAAAATGTTGGTATGCTATATTGAACAATCTTTGCCTTTGATGTTGATCATGTAGCTAAACGTCTTAAAGTTTCCCGTCATGTGACCTTTTGGGAACATAAGTCTTTTCTATAGCATGTCTACATTTCATGTGTCTTCCTATAATTCTCTGCGTCTTTTCACTAATGATCTTATTAGTTTTTTCCCACGGCCAAATAAGCAGCAATAACGGAAACGGTAGAAATCAATGGATTCATTATAAGTCCCCTCGTACCAAAAAAAAAAAAAAATGGTTAATGATACAATCAACCAACGAATTCAAATTTTCTTATTCCGGATTCATCCAGTCAAAGTAACTAATACCTTCGGGTTAAAGTAATAGTATTATTGAACATCTCAAGCTCCTTCAATACCTATTTTTCATTTCTATCCACAAAATCATCCATTTCTTGATTCCAAACTATGAATTGAATGAGTAAACCGATGAAATTAAGAAAAACATACAAACATATAAGCTGAATTGGTATTTTGGTCCCTTATAAATGGGGGTGTTGTTGTTTTGGTCTCAAATAAAGCTACGATTGCTGTTTTGGTCCCTTATCAATTTTTTATTAGCGTTTTTAGTCCCTTTTTACAAAAAAGTTTATAAGATTACGGATTAACTCATTTAATCGCTAGGGACCAAAATACCAATTCGGCCAACATATTAACAATCAAATAAATAGTCAAAGTCCCAAAGAGGTGGAAGATGATGGACTTCCCTTGGAAAAACCATCTAAATTCATAAAACAAACAGAAAAGTGGGGTATGGCGAAATATATCTTTAGTTCATATACTGCATTAATAGCATTATTATTACTCATTGGTAAAATACATATCTATAAAGTGCGAAGGGATAATTTTTTATGCTAAAAAATACACTCATTTATGAAAAAGAAAACAGAGGTCATGTTGGATTTCAAGTATTCTGGTTTACCAATAAGATCCAGAGACTTACTCACATTTGGAACTTCACAAAAAAGACTATTTATCTCAGAGAGGTTTAGGAAAAATATTGGACAAACGCCAACGACTGTTGGTTTATTTGGAAAAAAAAATGCATTACGTTTATAAACAATTAATTGGTCGGTTAAATATTTGAGAGATAAAAAATTGTTAGTTGCAAAAGACGCATCCTTTTAAGGTTTAGTACTTAGTTTATTTAGTTAAATATTGAAGTTGGATTAATTTCTTTTAACTTTCAGCAATTCATGGAAGAATGAATCATTAGAGAATTTCTTCTCATATGGCTCCTCGCGAAAATAATTTTAATAAAAATGAAATAAAAATATATTTATTTAATATTATTAAGGATTTTGTTAAAAAAAAATATTTTCGCAGGCAAATATTGACTATTCTATTTCCATTTCAGAATTATCTAGTGACTTCTCAGAATATATGAATAGATTTTCGGCTCGCTCCGCTCTCCGAACCGACAAATCATTAAGATTCAAAGAAACCTTTACCAGTTTTAAAAAATTGTTGAATTGTTATTACTTTAATATAATAATAAATAGATATACATAGAATATATAAATATAATTTTTCATAATTAAAAAAATTAGACAATTCATAAGATCAATATATTAAATAATAGAATATATAAATATAATTTTTCATAATTAAAAAAATTAGACAATTCATAAGATCAATATATTAAATAATTTATTTTTATTAAAGTTGTACCATATATTTTGTTGAGGATTAGAGTCCATAAATAGAAAAAAAGGAAAGAAAATCAAAGAGCACAATCATATAGTAAGAAATAAGGGAAAAAAACATGTCTCGAGATTCGCGAAATGATCAGAACCCGCACGAGCTAACTTTCATTGGATTCCCTTAATCATGCTGGCCAAACTCAGACACTAAGATGTCCCACCGTCTTCTGACACCAATCATCCCTCCTTTCAATGTTATTAGGTCCCACTCTCTCACCATCCATTCCTTTGTAATTTTAGCTGAATTTCGACTTCATTTTCTAAATTTATTTTTTTTATTTTATGTATGCTTTTATTTAAATTTTAGACTTAGACTCTAAGGTAGTATTTGGTGGGTTGGAGATATAAGAATGAGAAAATGATAATCATTTCGATTCTGAACATTTAATTGAAATATATAAAATTATAATTGTAAATAATTATGCTCTACTTATTCTTATTTTTGTCATGCTCGTTTTTAAAGGCCCTTAAATTTATAAATTTTAACAATGTGAAAAAAAAAATAAAAAGGAAATCCATCTATCCCTTTCAAAACTCTTACATGTGTTGGTAATTTTTAACAAATCCAACTCAAAAGTTGTCTTCTCCTGTCAGAAACAATCCAGAAGATTTGAAGCATATTTATGGACAATATGTGGGATAGTTTAGGATACTATGTTACTCTCCTGTCAACGTTGTCATGACGGTTTTTATTTTATTCTCTCATTTGCAGAGTCTTCTCCTAACTCCCCCCCAAAAACAACAAAAAAAAAAAAAAAAAAAGAAGAAAAAAAAGAGGAATTGATGCAGCAGGCGTAGCCTTTCTATCATGCCTTTTACAAACTGTTAAAATTTGGTAACCATTTTTTTGTTAAAATAACCAAATATGATGTCAAAAACATTAAAATGTATAATTACAGCATACCAAAAACCCATTTAAGCCATCTCTAAATAGCACAAAAGAAGTGTTTGGTGAATGAGATCATATTAGGATGTGAAAAATCGAAAATAATAACTAAGTAGGAATTGAAGAACATGCAAACCCCCTCTTCATGACTGGTGGTGGAGTCAGTAATACAGCAAGAAGCACACACTAAAATGGAGAAAAAACAAACCCAAAAAAAAAAAAAAAAAAAAACAAATAAAAAACACTAAAAGTTTATCTTATTAGTATACTCTACACAAAACAAAAACAAAATTAAATCCAACACGAGAAATTCAAGCCCAAACCTAAAGTTTCTTTCTTTGTTTTCTCCTAAAATTCAGTAACCAAAAGCACACAATTCTCAAGCACTATATATTAATGATCAATGGCATGAGAAATTCTGAAGCCAAAAATACACACCGTTTGCTGAAAATAATTTAAGTCCAAAAGCTGATCATTTGGTTATAAATAGTCAATCTTCTTACTCGTTCTTCAAGCTGCTGGGATATCCCGGAGGTCGACAAAGAAGAAGAGTTCCACATCCGGTGGAGAAAAGAAATTTATGGGCCTCCGCCGTAGCGATGAATAACCTAAGACCCTCCGTTTCTTCGGGGCCGGAGGGCAAGTTTGAATCTCCGGGATTCGAAATTTCTCCGATTTCGGAGTGGCACAAGGGCTAGTGCTGCAGTACTCCGACTTCTCCATTTGCGGCGTCATCCCAAAATCTACGCCGTGATCGATGCTTAGTGAGGAAAAGGAATTAGTAGTAGTATTATTTGAGTCCTTTGTAGGGGTGACTCCAGCTGTACAAGGTTGAAAAGCAACCGCTGTAGATTCCGCAATTTTTGATTTCTTCACAACTTCGGCGGCGGGCAACTTTTTCTTCTGAATGGTTCTTCTCGATTTTCTGGTGGAGCTGCTGCTGCTGCTTCGTGTTGTTGATCTTCTACTGCACGTTGGCCCCATCTAGTGGTTGGGAATTTTTAGCCTCAATTCCTTTCAAATTCAGAAAAATCCTTTCAACCTTGGAAAAAAGTAATCAAGTATGATTCATAGACTTGACTGGAATCATTTCAGGCCTGAGAAAGTTTGGTAGTGAGAAAAACCCAATTTTCTACTAAGAACCCAATAAATATTATCGAAAAGCTTTCATGTCATCAGTAGAAATGAAGATTTCGAAAACGAAAGGAAGCGGAGGAGTTATTTTGATGAGGCAGAGAAAGAGAAGAGAGGGAGAGGAGGAGAGATGGCAGGGAAGGAGGTTTGATGATTAACTTAGGGTTTATAAGCTAATGGATCGTTTTCGGGTAGTCAGCCCGCTGCCCTTGTGGATGGTTAAAGTTAAAAGGTTAAGAAACCTTAAATTTAGCGGAGGGGAAAAAAACACTTCTTCTCACACGGTTTTGGAAAAAATAAAAAGCTTCTAATTGGTCAAATCTTACTTTTCTTTCACTCCCACTAATTACTTGACATTTTTTTCTAGATATGGACGAGTCCTTGTTCAAACTTGCTTTCCTTAGCAAGCTGATTTAGATCATTCAACTTCTCCTTTTAACGGTTTTGGTTTTTTAATTTTATGTTTTTATTTTTAGAGGACGGCATTATTCGAAGCACATTTTTATAAAAATTATCAACCTCCTTTGTAGCATGCAAAACTGAATTTATTTTCAGCTACCATCAAGTGACCAAAAAAATTATAATGATTGTGATCCCAAAATTGAATAAATTACGAGTCATTCACATTAATGATAATTGATTATTGAAATAATTCTTTTTATGTTATATTATATAACTATATTCAGTAAAAATGGTTATTATTTATTGCCTTCCGTTTTACTATTTATCGCCTCTCTTTGCACCTAATTATCCTTAATTTTTATGGAAATTCTTTGGACCCTTCCACGTCCTTTCCCCTCTCTCCCCGATGCCGCCCCTTCGCTGCCCCATCATCACCGTTTCTTCTTCTTCTTCTTCTTCTTCTTCTTCTCGCTACCAACCTCCTCCCCCAGATCTCGCTACAGGACCTCACCGATCTCGCCCCGATCTCCCTCTTCCCGACCGCCCGTTGCCACTTTGAAACCCCTCTCTTCCCCTCTGCACGCCGATCCCCCCTCTCCCGATCCCGATCTACCTCCTCCCGTCTCGAAACTCGGTCAATCAAAACTCCTCATCATTCCCAATCTAGATTTCCCTCTCTTGATCAAAACTTGCTTCTCGATCAAAACCCCCATCCCCTTCTCTCTGCTCGGACCGTCTTTCCTATCTAAATGCAAAAGAAGGCGAAGAAAGTTTTGGACGGATCTTCTCCTCGATCTAACAAAAAAGACAAGGTCTGGCAATGGGATCTACGATGAGGCCAGAGAAGACAGGAGAGATGCAAGGTCCTGCGTTGAGATCGGGGAAGAGATCGAGTGAGGAGGTCAGGGAGTAGATCGGCGGTTGCAAAGGGGCAGCGTCGGCAGCAAAGGGACAACGTCAGTGGTAGAGGGGAGAGAAGGGAAAGGTTAAAGAAATTTTCATAAAAGTCAGGGGCAATTAGGCCCAAAAAGAGGGCGATAAATAGTAAAAGGAGGTGGTAAATAATAACCCCTCAGCAAAATCGGACGGTGTTCAAATATTTCTTTTTGATATGGGATTAGAAGAAAGGTCCATATATATTGCTAGAGTAGAAGATGAATATATTGATTGTGCAGCTTATCCTTTAGATATATGGTAGGCAGCTAAAAATTGGTGATAGAGATACGCGCATACGGTTGAGAAATTTACTTTCAGCCTTATTAGAAATGGGGTTATTAGTTATCGCTTCATTTTTTGGTGCGGTAGTCCCTAATTTTGACAAAATTGCTCTTTTACTTAAAAGGGAGAAGAGAAAAAGTATTGTAGGGGGTATTTTAGTTTAAATTAGAACGGTAGAAGATAAGTATTGGAGCGATAACTAGTAAAATGTTACTAGAAAAGAGTCAAATTTTACTTTCAGCCATCAATAGTGGAAGGCTTGAAAAAGCATTTGTTCGTAAATGGACGAATGAAAAGATTATTCTAATGTCATAAGAGGAAAAAAAAAATAGAGCACTATAAAAAAAGAGGAGAGGATCAAATAAAACTTACATTGCATTCTTCTATTTCGTCTTCATCGGTTAGAAGTCATATTTCATCAAAATCTGTTGGAAAACAATAAATTCAAGTAGGAATAAGACTCTCAAAAATGATCGTGGTGAAAGTAAGGCTTCTTGGAAATAGGCTACTCGGGTAAATCTGTTCGTCAAGAAAGCGACGACAATTTCGACTGAAATAAGGTACACCACGGAAGTGACGTATCATTACATTGTTAAAATTTTAATAAGTTATATTTATAATTACATTATTTTTAATGAGGAGTTAATTTCATTCTTTAAAATAATTGAATTCTGAAATATTATTATATCTAATATTTATGAATTTTATTTCTTATTAGATCAGTGTCGTGTTGTGGCATGGAATATGGACGTAATCCTAGTTATTGTGAGTACCGCAACATATTTGGTCATAGTAGTGATCAATAGTTATATAGTATAACTAGTAGTACAATACAATATGCATTTTTGACAAATGACAAGAGAGCATCAGTTAAGGGGGGAAACCGATGCAAATTTAAGGGGGGCAACTGCATTAAATGGTTTATTCTCATTGGATCAACACTAATAGGAGTACGTACTCTTAATTGTATGCCCGCTCTTTAATTAAGATTTAACCTCTATAACTATTTGGAGCATGAAAGGAAATGTTGTCTATTGAAAAATAAAGGCTGTTCAAAGAAGGGGGGAATGATATGATTTTAAGGTCCTCACCCACACTATCCAACCTTAAGGATGCATATCATGAAGAGCCCATCCATGAAGAGCATATATTTGGGCTAAATAATGTGCATTAAGGCCAATTTGAAGAGTTTAGAGCAAGATCAAGATCAATTGGACACAAGGTTGAAGAGCCCATGAGGAAATATCTTTTGGGCAAGACTATAACTTTGAAGCTAAACAAGTTAACCAAAGACTTGTTTAAAGTGTCTCTCAAAGAGAGCCAAAATTAATTCTTCAAGGGAAATTTGCTTCAACAAATAATTTTTGTATCTTATAGGATCTATCATCAAGTGTTTTTATTATTTTTGTTGATTATCTTTCAGCCAAAGAACTATTTTGGTCAAATTAGCACTTTTATTTTATTTTGAGTTTTTGGGCTAATTAACGGGTTTTGTAAATCCATTATGGATAAGTTACCCTTAAGGAGATCCAACAAGGTCCAATCAAACCCAAGAAGGGAGGATAATTCGGCTAACATCAAAGTGGAAATCTTCTAGAAGATCTACAAGTTTACTTGGAGAAGAAGACAACCAAAGAACGAAAGAGAAGGAAATTTCTAGCAAGGACACGTTGGGAATTATGAAGATTTTTGGCAAGTTTTCTATTTTGAGCTTGATTGAGCTAAATAAAGACTAAATCTTGTAGGATATAGTAAGATTTAGTCATAGATTGATTAATTAGTCAAATAATGTCATAGATTGATAAATTAGTTAAATTAGGTAAATTAGGAAACAAGACTCTCTCTCTCTTTCTCTCTCTCAATTTTTCATATTTGTAAAGAGAGATATTTGTAACTTAATAAAGGGAATCCTAAAACTACTAGGATTTTCCTTCAAATTTATTGGCCTCTCCCCTGTAAATAGAGGGAGTGTGACTTTAATAAAATAATGCAATAGATCATATATTTCCTCCAAAATTCGTGTGACCTTGAATTCTACCCAAAATCGAGAATATTCTCTTTGAATAAAAAACAAGACTTTATCAATAGTGTTAAGGTTATCACTATTGTGCTATCATACTATTCGGAACTTCCTGCTGAAGTCCACGTCCTATAACTTTCATATTTCTGCCAAATTCCGCATTACAATTCATTTGAAGCAACCTAGATTAAGGGCGCAAGCATCTTTTCTATATTTGGTGGAAGAAATCGCATCATTTGGTATCAGAGCCACGGAGCATCACTTCAAGGAGCAAGAGGACACGTTGGAGACAGGCTTCTCCAAGAGATCCAAAATTGATCCCCACACCAAAGGAGTTGTTGTGAAGTCTAGCCGTAGAAGACTCAGTTCCTCAATAGCTAAGGTGTGAACGGACTTTCTTCAACAGGGTAAAATCTTTCAACTCAATTTTTGGTGGTTTTGGGAAATTAGTGGCGGGAGACAATTTTCACCGCAACATCCAATATGTGTTGTGTGATCTAATCTTATTTGTATATAATTTAATCTTTTATTTTCATCTAAATAATTTGTATTTGTCTAGAATTTTTCTGAACTTTTTGACATATTTATAATTTTAACTTTTGTGCATAATTTTTGTATTTAAAAATTAAAAGGAGTCAAGATAGAGCGTCTCTCATAAAAATAAAAATTTGTATTGTGTCAAAATTTGTTATCTTTAAGTTTGTGTGATTTAAAGTTCATATCTTTTATGCTTACATGTCACATAGAAGTGTCTTAAATTAACATAAGTTTAAAGAAATTTCTTGTCTTAAGTAAACCCAAAGTGCATAATTTTGATACAATTTGGTGATTGCTATCTATAGTTGGTATCTTTTTTATTGAAATAATAGAGTTAACTATAAGGTGAAATCTAAAGAGTCATCTTGAATTTTAAAACTCTCCAATTTGTGGGTGTACCTTACTTGAGACAACTTTGTGTATTTAATTTTTTTTTTCTTTTTGAATTTTCTAACTTTGGTTTTTGTTGTGAGTTGGCTTATGCTGCCCATGATAGGTAAAGAATAAGAAAATTATCATTGAAAAAAAAAATTCTATTGGTGGAACACAATTTGTACAAAAGTCAAGAAGAGAGAGAGAGAGAGAGAGAAAGAGAGAGAGAGAGAGAGAGAGAGAGAGAGAATTGTTGTGCTTGAAAGACAAAGAAAGTGTATGAAAGCAAAAGAAAAGAAAAGAAAGAAGAAGTGTCAAAAAGACAAGTCTCTCCTCAAAAGAAAAAGTCGAGACACGTGAAAATTGTTCAAGAAAGAAACCTTAGTTGAAAGTATAAGTCTACAAAATTTAGACTTAGGTCAAGGGAAGGGGTTCTAAGAATAAAATTGAGAATACATTGAGTCTATCAACATTAGGATCCACACTTCAGAGAAAATAAAGATAAGAGACAAGGTTTACTTGATTCTTAGTTCTTATAGTTAACTTCTCCCAACTTGAACATTGATAACTGAGAAGTTAAAAAAGAGTGTACTCAAAGTAAGCTTAAGGCCGAAAACTTCTTTAGCCTAAAGTAATAATTTGGATCACTTTACACACACTTGCACAATCATGTTTCTTTGATTTTCTCATTTTTGTGTGTTTAGTTTCAGTTTTGTTCTTTCTTTTCCTTTCTAGTTATTTGGTTTTTGTTTGTTTTATTTGCTTGAGTGTTTTATTTTCTCTTTAGTTTGTAGTCTTTATTTTTTCGTGTGTTTTCTTTTTACTTATCCAAGGGAGAAGTCTCTACTTTTACCCAAAGTTTTAGTGTCTTGTATAGGTACCATGGATCCAAGAAGAGAAGGGGTCCAACGTTCTTCCCTCAAATGAACAAGAGAAGTTCCTAAAATATCTTAAATAATTTGAGTCAAAATTGAACCAATTAACACAAGTGGTTGAAGATTTAAGGGTGCAATCTCCTAAATTCCTTAAAGACAAAACCAAAGAAGCTTCCTCATCCAAAAGCAAAGATGTGCAAGAGTCTAATGCAAGAGACACCAAGGAGACTCACCTAAATTCGGGCACTAGACTCCATGAGGATACTCATAGCTCAAAGATGAGAAGCAATGATCTATTTGAAAGAGATTATGATGACTATGAGCCAAGGAGAATCCAAAACTATGGACCAAGGCAAAGAGACTATAGATATGATAATTATGAGCCAATAAGGGATCAAAGGTACTATGATGACCGAAGATATGAGCCAAGGGACCGAGATTTTGGTTTAAGGGAGAGAGCATATAAGCAAAGGGGCTAAGATCATTGTTCAAGAGAAAAGGGAAGAATAGACTATCATGGAAGGGATCATGATGACTATTATGAGAATCACCTAAGGTCTAGGAATTCATATAGGGCTAAAGTAACTTTTCCTCAATTTTATGAAAATCAAAATCCTGTGGCATATCTTTTGTGGAAAAAGAGAATGGATTCTCTTCTTATCATGAGAAAATAGGCCGAAGAAGATTGGGTGAGTATAGCATCAACATCTTCGAAGTTGATGGACTATGTTTTGAATTGGTGGGATTATTATACCCATCAAAGAAAAAAGAATTATGAAATTCCTGTGACCACATTGAAAAATATGAAGAAAATTATGAAAAAAAGTATGTTCCTCCAAGCTACTGTCGCACTATGGTCCAATCTCTCAATAGAAAGGTGTAAGGGACAAAGAGTGTAAATTATATGCAAGAGAGTTTGAAAATTTGAAGATTAGAAGTGGGATTGAGGAAGATGAAGAGGTGACCATGTCTAGATTTGTAAATGGCCTCAATCCAAAGAGTGCACAAGTTGTAGAGTTTCATCACTACATAGACATGGATGAGTTAGTGCATAAGGCTATATTGGTGGAGGTTAGAACTCAAAGAGAGGGTCGAAACACTAGTTGAGCATATGACAATTGGAGAAGCACTATAAGGAGTAAAGGTCTATTCCCTCAAGAAAATAGCCTTTGATTCTAAGGTAATTTCTAAACCTACTCCTTCTATATCTAGTTCTCAAATTATTTATAATTCTTCTAGTGCAAATGCTACTAACAAACCCCCTTTAAGGGAAGTTATATGATTTAAATTTTTAGGTAAAGGGCACACTCAATCTCAATGCCCAAATTTAAGGACAATGGTGGCACTAGATGATGGCACAATAGTGGAGAAAGAAGGAAAATGAAAGGAAGCCAAAGAAGACAATGATGAAAGTGAATAATTGTCATCACTTGAGGAATATGAAGAACAAGAGCCTTGTGAGGAAGGTACTTGCTTTATTTCTCTCAAAGTACCCAAGAGCTCTATCCCTTTAGAACCATCTGTTGGAGTAAAATACATAAGCTATGCTTGTATTGTACAGTTTCCCAGTTTAATATATCAATTTGTGTTTCAGTCATATCTTGTTGTGCATTAATCGTCCATTTATATTATGTAAGTAGATGATGAGGTGTCTAGTGCGACACAGTAGATCTCATCATTGGTTGAAAGACATAATATATAAATGAGGTTCATAACCGAGACAGCTTTGGACAAACTGTCGGTTTAGGTTATTATGTGATTCAGATAATTAGTTTGTCTAAACTAATTGAATCATATAGATATGCCCGGGGCATATTGAACTTGACTCTTAGAAATGATTTGTCTTGTACTGATTTAATAGACAAATTGATCCTTGTATTCTATCTCTAAATCCCTAGACTCGAGTGGGTATGAGGATTAGATATAGTGTACTTTGATCTGCCAATGGATGAGGTCAAATATGGCCAATAGTCTCGGTGGGTTGGGTGCGCGTGTTTAGTTACTTGGTGTGCTGCTGCTTGTCGAAAGGAAACCATGTACCGGTACGTCCGGAGTGATGGTGCTCCCGAGATGAACTCGAAATGTTTATTATACTAAACCCGACCGGTGGACTTATGTCCGGTATAGTAAAAAGGTCGAGTGGTACTAGTCTCGAAATTAAATAAGTTGATGAATTAATTTATCAGTAAATTAATGAATTAACGAGCACTATATCTTTGATGTGGAGAGATTATGAATATAATTTAATTAAGTTGTTCCGGAAGCAATTCTGGTGTAGGTTGGTAGTGCCATAATTAATCCGTTAGTGGTACGATTAATTATGTACTGGGTTGTTGACAAAGGTAGATTTAATTAATTTAGAAATTAAGTAATCCTTGTGTCAGTTGGTTGTGAATCATCCCAAGAACTCGTTTGGGATAAGTGAATCCCTGTGTCAGTTGGGAGTGATTCATCCCAGGAACAGGATTGGGATAAGTGAATCCCTGTGACAGTTGGGAGTGTATCAGTCCAGGAACAGGATTGAAGGAAACAGAATCTGTATCAGTCCAGAAACAGGATTGAAGGAAAACAGAAACCCAGTAGGAAGACCAATCCTAAACCAACTTGGAGTCTCTCTTGTAACTCTATAAATAGACAACAGATCAGTCATTCAGATTACACAATAACACAATTAATCCACAAGATTTCTAGAGAGAGAAAACGTTTCTCTCTCCAAGTCAAATTTTCAAGAAAGTGTGCAGCTGGTTTTTGGGTTTCTAATGGCTGAAATTTTGGCCTTGGTTTATACCAGCTGCACGTAGCTTTCTCTCTCTGCGGGCGGTGCGTTTATAGTACGTGCCAGGTGCTGCGGGGCTAGAGTTTTCTAGCAGGTGGATTGTGGTGAGTAGCTGATCAATTGACTTCTAGTTCGTTGCCCACACAACGTGAAGTCATAGTCTTGAGGCATACAAGAGAATCACCAGGTGCACGCTTCAAAGATACTTTTCTAAGATTCCGCTTTAATAGAAATTTTTGTTGCGTGGTAAATCGAGCAAGTGCAAACCCAGATCCTACTAAAATCTTTCAATTGGTATCAGAGCCTGGTTTAGGGGGTTCTGTGCTTGTTCGATTTATCACATGGTTTTATTTGCAGGTGGTTTAGAATCCCGACTATTATGGTTACGTTTGTATGGGTTTTCATTAAACTCCGGGACTTGTCCGGATTTAATTTTATTATGAATGTTTGTAATAGTTTAACCACGTGCTGGAAGCCGTGTAGGATTAGATCAAATCTGTAGTAGGATTTTTTCTATGTAATTTCGATTATTTAATTTTCCTAGAATGCCTTGTAGTAGGAAAATTGTTTTTTATGTAATCGAAGGCGTTATGGTGGGCGACTTGGATTCGTGGGTTTTGGGTTATCATGAATTTGAAGAAACCCAGGAAAACCCAGAACGAATTGCAAGAAGACCAAATAGCGTGGGAAAAAGCGAAGGAGGAGTTGGCGGCAGGAGGCGACGCCGACAACGATTGTCGACAGCAAAATCGTCGGCCGGCAGGCAAAAATCGCAGCAGCTGCTGCGCGCTGTGGCCAGGCCGCGCGAGCTAGCCGCGCGCAGGGCTGTGCTGCGGCCCGGGCTGCCCGTTCTGGCCGTTCGGGTTGTTTTTGGCCCGTTTTTCCTCTAGTTTTCATTTTTTGAAGTTCAAGACTCACTCCATCGAGTGACGTGACGGGACACGAAATCAAGGCAAAGGATGGAAGCAATTAAAACCATAATAGTCGGAAAATTTATTTTATGTATTTATTTCCCGTATTTATTGTTTTAATTTTTATGCTTTATTTTTATACTGTATTTTAGATGCATGAACTAAAGCATGTCTGGTTTTATGGTTGCATATAACTTAGGTTAGTTAATTGCATGTTAAAACCGGAAAAACCATCATTTTGGAAATCTAAGTGGGAGCGGGTTGTGTTATATCCCCATGGCCACCATTACGGGTTCATATGCGATGTGGGTGGGCTTGCGCGTTGGCATTAGGGCCTTCCTCCATTCGGATGAGTCCAGCCCCGAGATCGCTAGACTATGAGCTTCTGAGAAAGATGACTAGTGCGAGTTTAACTAGGAAAAATGTGACACCCTCTCCATCTAAGGCGCACTATCCTGAGGTAACAAACTCAGAAGTCACGTAATGGCACACACTTAGTGTACGATCTGCAGTATTCCTCCCGCGGGGTTACGCTGTTTACTTGTATGGCTGAAAGCACCGACTATTAGCTACATTGATCAAAAGATCGTTGGTCAGATAGTGTAGTTAATGAACTTGGTTCTTCTCAAACGAATGTGGGTTAGCGTAAACGTCCACACTGCGTGGCTTGCGAGAATCTCGGTGGATGAGATGTTGGTGGATTAATATTATTGTTTTGAGGGAAATCAATAATTAAATTGAATTTTCATGTTTAAGAAAATTCTAGCATATATAACTGAAACACTATTTGTTTAACTTTCCAATTTAAATCGATATGGCATTCAATCCTTTAGCTGCTATTTTGAAATACAACAATTTAACTGGAACTAATAATGTCGATGGAAGTCGTAACTTGGACATTGTCTAAAGGGCTGAGAGCACTCTTGTGAGAGATCGTGTCATTGACATGATTAGTAACATCAACAAGGTTGAGGTAGTGGGAGGCGAAATCGTTGGTGAAACCAAAGCCGATATTGTCCTCCAGAGCTTGCCTCAAAACTATGAGCGGATTCGGTTGAACTACAACATAAGTAAGATGTTGTGGAGTTCATCCGAGCTCTAGGCAGAGTTGATGGCGCCTCAAAGCTATGAGCGGATTCGGTTGAACTACAACATAAGTAAGATGTTGTGGAGTTCATCCGAGCTCTTGGCAGAGTTGATAGTGGCTAAAAGTCTTCTTCAAGAGAAGAAGTGAGCTTTAGTCGCAGTCGAAGCTTTATAATCTTCTTCTGAGCCTGAGGCTGGAAAGAAGAAGAGAAAGCTCGAGGGAGTAGCTAAAAAGGCACAAATTGTGCCTAAGCCAGATATTGCAAAGAAGAAGTCGAAAGACAAGTGCTTCAAGTGCAATAAGACGGGACATTGGAAAGCGGATTGTCCAAAGCTTATAAGTACGATAAATTATGCCTTAATTACTGAGACATGTTTAGCGACGATTCCCACAGATACTTGGTGTGTGGATTCAGGTGCCACTGACCATGTTAGTAATTCTTTGCAAGGGTTCCAAGTAACCCAGAAGCTTAGAGCAGGCGAATTGGATATCTACTTGGGCGACACTACAAGAGTGTCAGTAGAAGCAGTGGGAGTAGTTAAGTTGAATTTCAAAAATTCTAGCTTGGAGTTAGTTAATTGTCTTTATGTACCGAGTTTTAGAAAGAACTTGATTTCGGTTTCTAAACTCTTGAAGAACGGGTATAAGTTTATTTTTTCTGATGAATGTGTTGTTATTAGAAGAAATGGAAAACTTATTTGTTCTGGTTCGTTGGCGGACAATTTGTTTGTGGTTAACTTTAACTCCCCTGTTGCGCAAAACATAGAGATAGATAGCTCAGTATCTAACATTAATAAGAGGAAGAGACCTTCTGAAATGAATCATACCTATCTTTGGCATCTAAGGCTAGGTCATATAAACCTTAGTAGGATTCAGAGGTTGGTCAATGATGGACCTTTGGGTTCATTAGATATTGACAGTTATGCAACCTGCGAATCTTGCTTTGAAGGTAAGATGACCAAGAGACCTTTTAAAGCAAAAGGCTATAGAGCTAAAGAAGTATTAGAGTTGATTCATTATGACTTGTGTGGACCTATGACGGTCCAGGCACGAGGGGGATATGAGTATTTCGTGACGTTCACAGATGACTACTCTAGGTACAGATACATTTACCTAATGCACCACAAGTCCGAATGTTTTGGCAAGTTCAAAGAGTTTCGGGCAGATGTGGAGAAGCATCATGGTAAGAGTATCAAGACACTGCGTTCAGATTGTGGTGGGGAGTACCTGTCCCATGAATTTCGAGATTACCTCACTGAGGTAGGAATTCAATCTCAGTTGTCTGCACCTGGCATGCCACAGCAGAATGGTGTAGCAGAAAGGAAGAACCGAACTCTTATGGAAATGGTTAGGTCCATGATGAGCTATAGTGATTTGCCAAGTTCGTTCTGGGGATATGCCTTGGAAACGGCAATGTATATTCTTAATCTTGTACCATCTAAAACCGTGCCTTCAACCCCAGTAGAGTTGTGGAACGGGCGGAAGCCCAGTCTAAGACATCTCAGAATTTGGGGCTGCCCAACACATGTGCTTAAGGTAGATACGGCTAAGTTAGATGCAAGAATAGAATTAATGCTGTTTGTAGGATATTCTAGGGGAACGAAAGGTGGTCTATTCTATAGTCCTAAAGATCATAAGGTGGTGGTAAGTACCAACGCTAGATTTTTAGAAGAGGACTATGTCTTAGATCACAAGCCCAAGAGTAAGATAGTACTAGAAGAGCTTAGATGACAAACTACTAATCCTGATGCACCAGCATAAGTAGATACACCACCCACTGCACATGAGATCACAGATGATGCGCCTACACAGGCGGTGCCTCGTCATAGTGGGAGGGTTGTGAGACAGCCAGACAGGTTCATTGGCATGGAAGAGTCTTCAGACCTAGTCCCAGGTGTGCCTGAACCTGACCCAGTTAACTACAATGAGGCGCTTCGAGATAAATATGCAGAATCTTGGCGTAAGGCAATGATATCCGAGATGGGGTCAATGGACCACAATCAAGTCTGGGAGCTTGTGGACCTGCCTGATGGGTTTAAGCCCATTGGATGCAAGTGGGTTTACAAACGTAAGAGAGGACCTGACGGAAAGGTGGAAACCTTTAAAGCTAGGCTGGTGGCGAAGGGGTATACTCAGAAAGAGGGAATCGATTATGAGGAAACCTTCTCCCCGGTAGCCATGCTTAAGTCGATCCGGATTCTCTTGGCCAAAGCTACTCATATGGATTATGAGAGTTGGCTGATGGATGTCAAGACAGCTTTCCTAAACGGAAGTCTTGAGGAAACCATTTTTATGCAGCAACCAGAGGGATTCATTGAAAAAGGCCAAGAGCATAAGGTTTGCAGGCTTAAGAAGTCTATTTATGGACTTAAGCAGGCATCCAGATCTTGGAACATCCGGTTTGATGAGGTAATCCAGTCTTTTGGATTTACTCAGTGTCTGGATGAGCAATGTGTATATCGCAGACGTGATGGAAACTCAGTGGTGTTTCTTGTGCTTTACGTAGATGACATTCTATTGATTGGCAACAACAAGAAAGTGTTATCAGACGTAAAGGCATGGCTGTCCAAGCAATTTGATATGAAGGACTTAAGGGAAGCGGGACATATCCTTGGGATCAAGATTATTCGAGATCGTAGGAAACGTTCGTTAACGCTCTCTCAAGCTTCGTACATAGACACGATTCTGGCCCGTTTTAACATGCAGAACTCCAAAAAAGGTTTTCTACCTTTCAGGCATGGAGTGTTTCTATCTAATGAACAGTATCCTAAGACTGTTGAGGAAATAGAGACCATGAAGACAGTTCCATATACTTCGGCAGTAGAAAGTCTCATGTATGCCATGTTGTGTACGAGGCCTGATATCAGATATGCCGTTGGCATGGTGAGCAGATATCAGAGTAACCCCGGGAAAGCTCATTGGGAGGCAGTAAAATGCATTCTCAAGTATTTGCGCAGAACGAGGGACCAAGATCTGGTCTATCAGGCGTCTGAGCTGGTACCCCGAGGTTACACAGATTTAGATTTCCAAGGCGACAGGGACAAGAGCAAGTCTACCTCAGGGTATGTGTTTACTCTAGGAGGTGGAGCCATAGTTTGGCGGAGTGTCAAGCAGAAATGAGTGGCGGACTCTACCATAGAGGCAGCGAAAGAAGCAGTATGGCTCAAGAACTTCCTAGTGGACTTAGATGTGATTCCTGGTTTGCCAAAGTCTATCACGGTTTATTGTGATAACAACGGTGCAGTAGCCAACTCGAAGGAACCACGAGCCCACAAGGCGAGTAAACATATACAGCGCAAGTACCACCTGATACGAGACATCGTAAAGAGGGTAGACGTGGTCATGGCTAAGATAGCATCAGAGGATAACCTTGCAGATCCGTTTCACGAAAACATTGACTTCTAAAGTCTTTGAGGCTCACGTGAAGGGCATGGGGATCAAATGCTTATGAGAGCCTTGACAGTTTTTCTAGATAGATAGCAGCAGATTGGGTAGGATTGTATGTAGTTGTATACTTAAAGCACAGCTTAAGTATTAGTGAGAGATTGTTAGAGTAGAATACATAAGCTATGCTTGTATTGTACAGTTTCCCAGTTTAATATATCGATTTGTGTTTCAGGCATATCTTGTTGTGCATTAATCATCCATTTATATTATGTAAGTAGATGATGAGGTGTCTGGTGCGACACAGTAGATCTCGTCATTGGTTGAAAGACATAATATATAAATGAGGTTCGTAACCGAGACAGCTTTGGACAAACTGTCAGTTTAGGTTATTATGTGATTCAGATAATTAGTTTGTCTAAACTAATTGAATCATATAGATATGCCCGGGGCATATTGAACTTGACTCTTAGGAATGATTTGTCTTGTACTGATTTAATAGACAAATCGATCCTTGTATTCTATCTCTAAATCCCTAGGCTCGAGTGGGCATGAGGATTAGACATAGTGTACTTTGATCTGCCAATGGGTGAGGTCAAATGTGGCCAATAGTCTCGGTGGGTTGGGTGCGCGTGTTTAGTTACTTGGTGTGCTGCTGCTTGTCGAAAGGAAACCATGTACCGGTGCGTCCGGGGTGATGGTGCTCCCGAGATGAACTCGAAATGTTTATTATACTAAACCCGACCGGTGGACTTATGTCTGGTATAGTAAAAAGGTCGAGTGGTACTATTCTCGAAATTAAATAAGTTGATGAATTAATTTATCAGTAAATTAATGAATTAACGAGCACTATATCTTTGATGTGGGGAGATTATGAATATAATTTAATTAAGTTATTCTGGAAGCAATTCTGGTGTAGGTTGGTAGTGCCATAATTAATCGGTTAGTGCTACGATTAATTATGTACTTGGTTGTTGACAAAGGTAGATTTAATTAATTTAGAAATTAATTAATCCTTGTGTCAGTTGGTTGTGAATCATCCCAGGAACTCGTTTGGGATAAATGAATCCCTGTGTCAGTTGGGAGTGATTCATCCCAGGAACTGGATTGGGATAAGTGAATCCCTTTGACAGTTGGGAGTGTATCAGTCCAGGAACAGGATTGAAGGAAACAGACTCTATATCAGTCCAGAAATAGGATTGAAGGAAAACAGAAACCCAGTAGGAAGACCAATCCTAAACCAACTTGGAGTCTCTCTTGTAACTCTATAAATAGACAAGGGATCAGTCATTTAGATTACACAATAACACAATTAATCCACAGGATTTCTAGAGAGAGAAAATTATAGAGAGAAACTCTCCAAGTCAAATTTTCAAGAAAGTGTGCAGCTGGTTTTTGGGTTTCTAGTGGCTGAAATTTTGGCCTTGGTTTATACCAGCTGCACGTAGCTTTCTCTCTCTGCGGGCGGTGCGTTTATAGTACGTGCCAGGTGCTGCGGGGCTAGAGTTTTGTAGCAGGTGGATTGTGGTGAGTAGCTGATCAATTGACTTCTAGTTCGTTGTCCACACAACGTGAAGTCATAGTCTTGAGGCATACAAGAGAATCACCAGGTGCACGCTTCAAAGGTACTTTTCTAAGATTCGGCTTTAATAGAAAATTTTTGTTGCGTGGTAAATCGAGCAAGTGCAAACCCGGATCCTACCAAAATCTTTCACCATCCACTAGCATAGCAAATGTGAGAACTCATAATGCACATGTTAAGTTAAAGGAACGCATTGAGCAAAAAAGAAATATCTTTCATACAAAGGGTAAAGTAGGTAAGGCAATTTGTTTGATAGTTATTGACAGTAGATGTTGTACTAGCATTGTCTCTAATTATCTTGTTGATAGTTTGTTTATTCCTACTATTCCTCACCTCTCACCATATTCTTTACCATGGATCAATGTACAAGGTGAAGTTAAAGTTGAAAGACAATGTAAGTTGCCATTTTCTATAGGTAAGTACCAAGGAGAAGTAACATGTGATGTAGCACCAATGGATACCACACACATCATGCTAGGCCAACCTTAGATGTATGAAAACAAGACTAAGCATGAGAGCTTCACCAATAGGTATAATTTCTATTCTCAAGGTATTTACATGAAATTAGTTCTTCTCTCCAAAGAGCAAGTGTCTCAAGCGAGAGGCAAGAGAGAAAAGGATGAGGATACATAAGGAGAAGAGAGATGAGCTACCATAGTCACGAAAATTCCTCAAGAGGCCACTATTGTTACCTCCTTCATTCGGCCACAAGGGAGTTTTCATTACTTATCTCAAGTTTTAAATTCCACATAAGAGTTAATAAAACTTAAAATTCATTCCTTATGTGATTCATTGACTTGTTTTATTTTTCTTGTGCAGGGATTTAGGACTCAAAGTTTGACAAGGACTAGAATTTCTTCAACATTCATAGTGAAATTAAATTCACAACTAGTCCATGTAAGAGAGTTGGGTACCATGAATCATATCATGTTTACTAATCATTCTTTTTGTTTCAATGTAGGTTCTCAAGATTTGAGGAAAAATCTTTTTCAAATCCTAAGGTCCTCACTCACACTATCCAATCTTGAGGATGCATACCATGAATTCATGATTCGATAATAACAATCACAACAATATACCATGTCAAATCGCAGTTTTAAATCAATATGCATATATTATTTAGCCCAAATCAAAGAGATAAATAGTCATACACTTGACTTAATAGTTGATGATCTTCTTGATTACACCCTCATTTTGTTTACAATAGTTTGAGACTTCTATAGTCTTAAGTCATTTGTGTCCCAATAAGAAAAGGATAAATTTTTCATCCCACAAAATTTTCAAGCTTTATACTACATTATGTGGATCATTATGTAGAAAATTTTCTTCTAAAAAAAAAAATTCACAAGATTTGAGGATGAATATTTTCAAGCAATGAGATAATGATGTAAATATGGATCCAAATGGATTATTATTCATGAAGCCTGAGAGAGTTTGCATAAAAGAGAGCCCAAAAAGATATCAAAATGTTGAATTTATCTTGTTCGGAAGGGATTGGGCAACATAATAAGGGACTTACAAGTGATATCATGTTTGCCTCACGAAGGCTCCTAATGCCTTTAGAATGGGCAGCCGTGAAATTTAATGCTTTTTTAAGGTTTTAGAGTCGACTATAAATTATTTTTGATTTACTTATTATTATTTTTAGTTGTGAAAAGGTTTTTTACAAAATTTTCTATTCGTAATAGCATTGCTGAAGTTTTCTACATTGTAAAAGTAGGATTAATTTTTTATTTATTTTCAATTTCTAATAAGAGTTCTCAAACCCTTTTCTTAGTATTTTTAAACTTAAAAATCCCTGGATCTCTCTCTATAAAAGAGCAGCCACACGCTTGTAATAAGAAAACATATGTTGATACAAAATTTGAGTTTTTATTATGAAAGGTTTTTACTTTATTTTTTAAAAAGTCATGTGTGAATAATACCTTACAATATTTCAAAATTTTGAAAAAGTATGAATTTTGCAAACAGAATTATCACTGTAGTTTCAACAACGTCAAAATATATTGTACAACTAGAGTATGTACTTTTAGTAATATACTCCTAATAATGTTAGCTCAATGAAAATAACTCATTTCATGCATTGGCGTTCTGAATTTGTCTCGTTTCTCTCTTAACTAATATTTTACTTCCATTTGTTAAAAGGTACATTATATTATTTTCCTAATTGTACCATATAACAATTGAGTTTCAACCTTATGGTGTTTAATACTTTTGATTTTTTATATTTTTAGTTACCATTCTTAAATGATATCACTCTACGTAATGTTTCATCATAATTAAATAAAAAATTAAAATTTTTTAAAATATCCAGATATATTCGTGTAATATCTTTTTATTATTTTTGTTTATACATAAATTTTTTGAGATCATTATCCATCATCACACCATTCCTCTTATTAGAGAAATTAATAAAAATAGTGACATTCCACAACCATAGTTTCTTTATCTCGAAAAATAAAAAATTCATTGTAATTTCTATGCACCTCGTGATCCTTTTACCAACTGCGGCCGGTTTTGGACCTTCTCAAGCGATAACATGGGCTCCTCTTTTTTTAATTTTTTTTAAACCCTTAAATTGGAAAAATATATTATTATAATTCTTTTTCAACTGTATTTAGGTTCTCTGGAATACGTACCTTTGTTGTAAACAATACATAATTTATATATAATCACATTAGTAAAATTATTAAAAAATTTGCGGATGTTAATAAAAAAATATATTAAAATTAAATATCTGTTTTGCAAAATCTTTTAAACAAATTTATTTTTATAGATGAAATATTAAACCTAATTTAGTTCCAAAATTTAAATCTATTTATAATATTTAAAAAATAATTTATTTACCTTAATATGAATGATTTATTATAATATAAAAATGAGTACAATATATTATTATATTTATATTTTACTTTTGGAGAGCATAAAGAGGAGAATCCATCGTGTCGGTGAAAAGCAATTGGGAAGCGAATTTATATATGAAAAATTTTGTCCGGCTGAAGTCAATAATTACATAATTTATATGGTGGTACTATACTATCACCATGCAATTTTATTCCTACCCTTAATATAGCAGCAGTTTCTATTTTAGCCCCTAATTGTATTAGTAGTTTCTTTTTTCTAAATAATCAGACACGTGCCTTTACTTACCCGAAGCTATATAAGGCTCTTTTTTTTCTTTTTTTTGCGTGTTTGTTGCCAATCTTTTACTGCCGTTTTTCGTCTTCGTCTTTCGCATGGATTGTTTTGCTTCTAAATTTGATCCAATTTTGATTACGGTATGTATTTGATGATTGTGATTGATTTATGTTTAAAAATTTATTGTTTCTCTGGTTTTCGTCTTCGTTTTTCGCTTAGTTTATTTTCGTTTGTGCTCTGTTTTATCTTTCGATGGAGTTTTTGCTTCGAATTTGATAATTAAGTTATTTATTCCTGTGTTTTGATCCTTTCGATTGATTTATGTGTTTGAATTTGTTGTTTCTACGGTTCTGTTCTTCTTTGCGTTTTGTTTTTGATCGAAAATTGTTGCTTAACGTCTTTTTTTTTTTTTTTTTTGATAGATCATTCTGGATTGAAGAAATTTCAATGAAAGATACGGTTGGTGATATAGTTGATTTCTTTCGCGAAGAAGATGCTCCTGAATTGTTTGATTTTGATAAACAGCAAGAATCCACGGTATCTATGTTGGAAAGTAAGTCATGATGTGATATTAGTAATGCATTGATCTGATATTACGTTTGTATTGATCTGATATTAGTTCTATTTTGATGTGATACATTTTCAATATATTGTTCTGAATCTATTAGATGATAGTTGACATCAGATCATTGGAATATATATATCATATCAGAAAGTAATAGACATTAGATCAACGTACTATAGATATCAGATCAATAATATTAAACAAATCATACAATAGAACCAAACATACTGAACAAGGAGGATTATAATTGTAGACATCAGATCAACTGACTATAGATATCAGATCAACTGACTATAGATATCAAATCAACTGATTATAGGTATCAGATAAACTGAATATAGATATCAGATCAACTGACTATAAATATCAGATCAACTATATTAAAACTAGTATGATATTATTATTTTTTATACAGGTTCAGATGATGAATCTATGGAATCTTTGTGTAAATCAGTGGTTGAAAATGAAGAAGTAACATACAACTTAGATAATGATTATGCTTTTAGGTTAGGATTTAGTGTAAGCAAAAGTAAAGATCGTAAAAACAAAATTACTGAAATCAGGTATTTGAGAAGATATCTTTGTAATAGAGAATGAGCTAAACAATGCAATGAGAATTTGAAGAAGATTTATACGAAAATTGATGTGCGATCTGGGTGTAAAGCTTTTATTGAATTTAAGAAAAGAGAATAGTTTGATGGTTCTGCATTATAGTATTTTGAGGAATTGAAAAGTTCAGGTGTTCATCTAACCGATGGTTATCATATATTGTCAAAAGAAGTTAGTTATATTTTCAGTTTATTTTTTATGAATATACATAAAAGTGATATTTGTTATGATCTGATATTACGTTTGAGTTGATCTGATATTATGTTTCTGTTGATCTGATATTATTTTTCTGTTGATCTGATATGTGTATTTTTCAGTCTGGAGGTTCATCAAATGTTGGTTATACCATGAGAGATGTATATAATGATTTGGAACAAGAGAAGAGGAGGAAGATTGATGGTTGTGATAGTAATGCTTTGATCAATATGTTAAAATAGAGATTTACAGATGAGAAGAATTTTATTATGATTTTGATTTGGATGAGGAGTCTTCATTATGTAGTGTACTTTGGAGAGGTCAGAAGATGAAGGAGGATTATAGTAGATTTAGGGATTTGTTAGTTCATGATACAACTTATCAGACAAACAAACACGACATGATCTGTGGACCTTTTGTTGGTATGGACAACCATTGTCGTGATGTTATGTTTGGTATAGGTTTCATTAAAAATGAGAAGGTGGAGTCATTTATTTGGTTGTTTAGTACATTTTTGAGATCGATGGAGAACAAGCAACCAATGACATTCATGACAGACCAGGATTTTTTGATGGCAGCTGTTGTGCATGTGGTTTTTCCAAATGTTCGTCATCGTCTTTGCGTTTGGCACATTGCAAATAATGCTCGTAATAATATACCTCATTTGATGAGTTAAGAAGGTTTTTCAGATGTCGTTCAATTCTTGCTTAATCAAGTTTGTACAGAAGCTAAATTTAATTACTTCTGGAACAGGTGTGTGTTTTTTCTGTATTTTATATATATGTAATGCGATATGATATTAGTTGTTAGGTGATCCGATATTAGTTATGTATTGATCTGATATTAAGTTTGAGTTGGTCTGATATATTATTATGTTACTACTTTATTCTTTTTTAGTTGTAAGCTAATATGATATTAGTTATGAATTGATCTGATATTAGTTATGGTTTGATCTAATATATTAATCAGTTACTTTTTTATACTATCAGTTTGTTGAAGGATTACAATTGCAAAGGTAACACTTGGTTGAAGAAATTAGATGAGATAAAAGAGAAGTGGTGCCCTGTATTCAGCAAATAATATTTTTCTAGAGGGGCAGTTTCTTCCCAAAGATGTGAAACAACCAATCGTTCGGTTTCAATGAAGTTGTCGAAAACTTTTACTTTGTGTGAATTCTATCAGTAGTTTCTTGATGTTGTGACTGAGTGGAGAAACAATGGCATTGCAAAAGATTTTAGATGTAGAGGAAGGCTTGATCATGTTGTTGGAGATTCATTAATACTTCAACATGCTGCTGAGGTTTATACAATAGAAGTTTTGTAAGATTTCAGGAGCTGTATATCAAGATGTTATCATATAATCACTTTCAGAGCAATAGCGATAATGGTGTTTATGAATATCAGGTTTGGCGTACCAAACTTGATTTGTTTCAACACGTAGTTCGTTTTGATGAGAATGACTATACAGTGAGCTGCACTTGCAATCTTTTTTCTGAGACTCGATTGTTATGCTTGCATGCTCTTCGTGTGCTAAATCTGAATAATTACTCGGTACGTATTTATTGCAACTTCAGAGTTTTTTTTTTTTTTTTTGAGTTGATCTGATATTAGGTTCAATTTGATATGATATTATGTTTGAGTTGATCTGATATTACAATTGAGTGATGTGATGCTTTTTTTAGTTTGCTGATGATTATTTTCAATGTAATGTGAGTGATCTGATATTAGTTGCTAGTTGATATGATATTAGTTATTATTTGATATGATATGATTAACTTTATATTTTCTATATAATGTAGAGAATCCCTGAGAAGTATGTATTGAAAAGGTGGACTAAGATTGCAAGTAGCTGTGATTATTATTCGAAAGAAGATTGTTTATTGACATCAAGTAGTTGCGAGAAAGATTCAGATTCTGTTTGGAGAGTTGAAGTAAGCAGAAAGAATTTGGATTTAATTAGACATGCACAGTCTAGTTCTGTTACACGTTCTATTCTTGACAAGCACTTCAATTTGGCTAGAGTTTCTATTAAATCAGAGGTTGGTCCATCCTATATTAGTGAAAAAGAAGAATGTTCAAAGATTGTTGAAATTAGAGATCCAAAGAGAAGAAGAGAAAAAGGTGTTAGAAATATTCGTCCAAAAAGCGTTGTTGAGAAAATGTGCAATAGAGCAAGGGGAAAGAAGAATAATACAGCAGCATATGCATTGCGTACTAGAGAACAGGTCGCATCAATGGGCATTGAAAATTGTGGAGTTGTTGATGGAAATTTTGTCAATCCTGTGGTGGAGAAGTTGTAGTTGTAGTTGAGATGATTTCTTTTTAGGCAGTTGATAGAAAACATTAAATGACTTCCTGTTGTTGGTAGAGATTGTATGTTATATGATTTTTTTTGTGAGTTGATAATTATTCTATATGATTTCTTTTTACTGTACTTAGTTGTTTCATAACAATGGCTAGAAGATATCAGATCATAGAATTATAGATATCAGATCAGAGTATTACATATATCAGATCAGAGTATTACATATATCAGATCAGAGTATTAGGATATCAAATCAGAGTACTGTAGACATCAGATCAGAGGACTATAGATATCAGATCAGAAGTATATAGAGATCAGATCAAAGGTCTATAATGATCAGATCAATAATGTGATATAATATTAGTTATTAGTTGATGTCATATTAGTTATAATTTTATCTGATATTACATTTTTAGTTGATATTTTAATCTGTTTGTTTGAAGATATCACATCATAACAGAAATATGAATTAGCAATGGTGATATAGATAATAACTTTCATATGATTTGGAATTAAAGTATGAAAACACAAAAACAATTGGTAGATTTTATAGACAATTGGGAAATGTCAACATTGTCATGTACAATCAATGTAAAGTCTAGACTATAGTCAAGTTAAATATCTATTACAATTTTGTACTATAAAACTTTTCAATTTTGGCTTTGAGCTCATCTTTCATTGAATTTGTTTGAGAAGCCATCATAGTAGAAGAATACTTGACCCTAAGAATCTGTAGAGCCCTGTTGAGAGCAGCTTTGCTCTTGCGTGCTTCTCTTGTAAGCTCTGGATCCCAAGTCTGAGTTGTTTGTCCTCTGTAGAGCTCCATGTGTCTCATTGTAAGAATGTCATAATTAGTGTGGTTCTTGTTATCTTGCCAGACCAATTTTGGATACTCCATTTTATACTCTTTGTTATCTCCGAAAAAATTTTCTACTGATGTCCCTTTTATTATCTTAACAAAATATTGCAGTTGCATTAATGATGAAAAAAGATATCAGATTAGTGAAAAGAAGATATCAGATCAGTTAAAAGAAGATATCAGATGAAGGAAAATAAAATATTAGATCAATGGAAAGAAGATATCAGATTAGTGTAAATAAGACATCAGATCAAGGGAAAGAAGACATCAGATCAAGGTAAAGAAGATATCAGATCAAGGGAAAGAAGATATCAGATATGAGACAGGTACTTACCATAAGTTCGGAAATTGCAATGTACCAAATATTTTCTGGGATTTTGTTATTAAGTAAGACTACTTTTCTCGCCATTGCATTTATACACAAAGTATAGTAATGCTCATGCTGATATATTGGGATGAAGATCTGCACAAAGTATAATAGTAATTAGAAGTTGATATTTTTATATATTGAATTCACTGAATAGAGGAATTAAAATTGCACTTACCATTTTTATATTTAATGTGTCCTATTTTTGTTGGCTATTGTGATATTATCTATGAATTGACTGTTCATGATGTGCAGAATCTCAGGTTTAACCTCATAGTGAGGAAATGCTGGTTTTGGTATTGTGGGGGTACGAGGGACGCTTAACTTCTTGGCAGCATCATGTCCTTTCATTGAATTGTTGTAATCATCCATTGTTGATATGAACTCCAGACGTTGATGTAGTGTATCTTCCATTATTGAAAGCTGAAAACATAATGAATTTAATTCATATCAGATGGAATAATATGTATATATTTTTGAAAATGAATTTCATATTAAAATTATAAGGGATTCATATCTTACACAAAATTGTTGAGATATGAACAGCCTTGTTAGATCTTTGAAGTTCATATGTGGGATGCATGCATTTAGTACCGATATTGTTATCCATTCTCCTGGATACATGGTCAGGAAGTCCGATCAGTCCATTATTATAGATGATGCATCAGAGTAGAGTTGTTCTCTGTATGCGTAAATCAAAATAATGTTAACAAAAGTATGATGAAATCTCAAAATTTACACATCAGATCAGCATATAATAGAAATCAGATCACAAAATGTAAACATCAGATCAGCATATAACAGATATCAGATCGCAATTATATAACAGATATCATATGACAAGACAGTAGATATCAGATCAAAGGACTATAGATATCAGATCAGAAGACTATATATATCAGATCAAATGACTATAGACATCTGATCAGAAGACTATATATATCAGATCAATTATATAAAAGAAATCATACATTTTTTACAAAGGATCAAATTATGCATTTTACACATATCATATCAAAAGACAGTAGGCATCAGATCATTGGATATTAGATATCAGATCAAAAAGACAAGATTAGAACTTACTGCTAACTGATTTTATTTTCTTTTGTCCCTGTTAGGTAAGCATAATCGGTGAACAGTTTCTCTCCTTGCGATCATCAAAAATGGTCTAGGCGTCTTGAGCCAAAAATCTAATCTCAAACGTACAGGGAGTTATCTATCTCTATGTCTTAAATTTGGTGTCAAGATGACATCTTCCTCAGCATTGTCTGGCTCTTCATTGATCATGCTGGAAATAGAGTTTATATTAGTAGATATAACATATCAAATTATTCAATTAAAGATATCATATCAGATTGTAGTGTGTTTTTACTTACATTATGAGCCCTGCTATGTCTTTATCTGCTTTTGAAGTCATGGCTTCTTTTGGAGTCTGATATGCTTTTGAAATGATTGCATTGATGTTTGTAGCAAGCAGTACTGCATCCTCCACCATTCTTTCAGTATCTTCATCATCTTGTGATTCTGTGAATGTTACAGAAGCTTTGCCTTTCTCCAACTCTTTCTCCTTGTTAGCTTCTGTTTCTTCAGGCTTCTCTTGCTCCTTATATTTTTCTTTCTCAACATTATCTGGTTTTTCTTTCTCCTTGAGTAACATGCTGAACACCAATTACTTTGAAATTAGATCTTCCTTGTGCTTTGTTCTACTCTCTACTCTCTTCCATTTCCATTTCTTTTAGTTCAACTTCTGTTTGTTCCAGGGGTATTGGAGAGATGTGTACAGACTGAGGTTCATTTTCTTTTTCCTCCAGCACATTTTCTTGTTCTTCTTTTTCTGCTGCTTCATCAAAGCTATCTTCAGGTGTAGATTCTTCATCTTCTAAGGATGGTAAGAGATTGAATTTTGGCACATCATCTTCAGAGTGTGCAAAGGTGGATTTCTTCTGCATTCTATTGTAATATTCCTATAGTTTATCCGCAATTTCTGCACATGCTACATAGAACCTTGCATCTTCTGATGGCGTTGGTTCATTTTCTTCTATTGGGGATTTGGAGGACTGACTCTGTTGCTCGGGAGTTGTATTTTTCTCCCTCATGTCACGGTTAATCCCCTCCACTGTGCTTGTTATTGTTGCAAATGCTGCTGCACCTTCTGGATTGTTTGTTGCCCCGATATTGTGCCATGCTTTGATGAAAACCATCATGGATTTTGCCAAATCAACTACTGATTGTGTCATTTCATCAGCATTTTCAAAATCCTATTGAAGAAGATTATTGTTATAGTTAGTTTGTTACATATTATAAAATAAAAGAGATCTCAGATCACCGGAAAAAAGGCATCAGATCGGAATATAAGACATATCAAATCAGGAGTATAAAAGAAAGCATACAATAGAACTAAAACATATTTAACAAAGGGACATCAAAGCATCGTTATACAGATATTAGATCAAGAAAAAATAGATATCAGATTAGCATATAACACATATAAGATCACAACTACAAAAGAAAGCATACTACAGAACTAAAACATAATTAAAAAAGTGATATCAAAGCATCATTATATAGACATCAGATCATCAAATAGTACCCATCAGATCAGCATATAACACATATCATATCACAACTATAAAAGAAATCATACTATAGAAATAAAATGCATTTAACAAAGGGACATCAGATCAAGAAAAAACATTAGATCATCAAATAAAACATATCATATCAGAAGTATACCTTGCTCTTTGATGTGGTTGGAGCTTGCTTGGATGTGCCGATCTTTTCAGAAGCAGGTGCATGTTGTGGATTTTCAACATACACCTCGGCTGTAGCCCTTTCTCTTATCCAGCCTTGACCATGTCCTCCCTTTTTCTCTTCGAGCTTTGCTCTCTCAAAGAGTTCACTCTGAGTCCAATTTGTGAATGCTGGTAGGTTTCTTGGAATATCTTTGTGAATTCCATACAAAACCCTATCAACATAGAATAACTGAAAAATATATGTTAAATGTGAGTTAAAATATTAATATTTTTGAAAGGAAATTAGTTTACAGACTAAATAAGACATCAGATCACAAAATATACACATCAGATCAACATATAAAAGAAATCAGATCACAACAATACAGACATCAGATCAGCAGGAAACAAAAATCATAGCAAATGAATACAGGCATCAGATTAGAGACTTACAATCAAAAAATCCAGTGGTCCATGGTAGGCTGTTGATGTTGTGCCATCTTTGCGGAAATACTTCTCTTGGCATTCAACCAAAGCTCTGAATGTGCAGCTACACCAGTTTAGCTGCCTTATTTGGTCAATGCTCTTGAGAGATTTTTGATGCTCCCATGATGGTACAAAAATATGGTGGCCAGGTAGATAAGGAAATCCCAGACGAAGTTGATGTCACTGTAGTCCTGATTGTTGACAATGTAATACTGCTCAAGTTCCTTGATGGTTGGTCTTTTAGTGGGTGGCATGCTAAATCTTTGACAGTAGTGTTCAACATTCTGTTCATAATCTTCACCCTTTGACTCAGCAATAGTATATTCTTTAACTTTAATTGGACCTCTTGGGAAGCCAAGAACCAATTCCACATCTTCTTCAGCAATTGGAATAATTGTATCTTGTTCCAGCTCTAGTCTCAACTTGAGAGAGTTGAATTTGGTGAGTAGGTACTGTCCCAATTTGTTTGGAATCTTGGTGTAGTTGATACTGAGGAAGCTACCAAACCCTACATCCCTCACAGCATTTCTTTGTGGTTTTGAGAGTTTAGAAACCACGTAACTGATACCATTGGGAGACGTACTGCAACTGAATTTTTTGCTCATTTCATTATCATCATCATCATCATCATTATCCTTTCTCTTTTATTTTTTCTCTTTTTTCTTGATTTGGACATCCACATCACCCTGTTTCTTTTCCTCGTTGACCATTACATTGGTCTTTTTTTGTTGCTGCTTCTGCTGCACATCCTTCTTCTGCAATTGTTGAAGAATTTCTTCATTTGTCTTCTTCTTTGCAGGTAGTTTGAACATTTTACTTGTTTGCTCCTTTTGGGATGGTTGAAGAACTTCCTGTTCTTTCCTTTTCTTGTTCGATTTACGTTTGAACGTATGTTATAACAACTTGCTAGGGTTTTGTTGAAAATCTAAACTGTCATCTTGCCCTTGAACAACTTAGTTGGTTTTATCAGCCATTATGTATATATTGTTGTTTCCTGTAATATGTCAGTAAAAGTATGTTGGCAAAAATAAGTTGATATCAGATTAGAAGAAAGTATATATCAGATTAGCAGATATAAGACATCAGATTACAACATGAATACATTAGATTAGCATATGACAGACATCAGATCCCGAAAACACAGAGATCAGATCAACAAAAAATGATCAGATCACTATTTTGTAAGAAAATCATTTCACAAAAAGAAAACAAATTAACACATAAATCAAATCAGGATATAATTTATATCATATCAAGAAAATGAAGGCATCCGATGAACTGAAAATACACATCAGATCATAAATTTCACATGCATGGATGTAGACATTTCTGGACGTGGTGCTAGTTGTTCTGAGAATTGGTGGGTTGTCTTTGTGAAAAAATTCAGTTTAAATTCACACGCATGGATGTAGACATTTTTGGACTAGGTGCTAGTTGTTCTGAGACGTGGTGGGTTGTCTTTGTGAAAAAAATAGCTTAAATTCACATGCATGGATGTAGACGTTTCTGGACGTGGTGCTAATTATTTTTGGACGTGATGCTAGACGTTTTTCAATGAACTAAAACAGAGATCAAATCATGATAATATAGAGATCAGATCAACATATGACAGACATCAAATCACCAAAATATAGACATCATATCACTAATTTTGATAGAAATTCATTTCGAAGAACAAAACAAAATTAACAGCATATAACAGACATCAGATCAATTGAAAACATATATCATATTACAAGAATACAGACATCAAAACCCTAATTATTCAAAGAAAATAACGGTTATAAAATTGAAATCCTATGATATGTATGTATAATGGTTAAAAAATTAGGGTTTTCGTACCTGTAGATAAATGTCGAAGCCGGAAAAACATTGGTTTGAGAAAAACAACAAGTTTTTCTTCCTATTTGGAGACTTTTTGTGGCGTTTGAGTTGAAAAGCAAGTTTTTCTTCGTGCAGATGATGTTTATGGTGTTTTCTGAACCGGAAGAAGAGAAAAAATTCGAAATGCAGTGGTCTCTGAACGTATTTGAGGTTAGAAATTTAGTTGGTGGTGATCTGATGTTGTTAATGGAAAGATGAAGATCATGGGGATGAAATCGGTTTGAGAGCGCGAAGGAAGGGTTTTGGGTTTTCAGTTTCAGAGCGGGAGAAAGGAAGGTACTTCGGGTTTAATTAAGTCACGTGTTTACACGGGTGTATAATGCGACTGGGAATGCGTGCGGGCTACAGTAGGAGTAAAATTCATCCTAATCCTATAGGTCCACCGTATACGAACTCCAATAATTCACACATCAAACATCCAGTCATATATAATGTAGATAATTTTTTTTATTTTTTTTGAACCTCAAATTTTTTTTTAATAACTTTTATCCCATTATCTGAAAATATAGTATAATAGTAAAGAAGCAACACAAATGGTTATGAAATAAAAAGTATTTTAAAAGTGTAAACAATTTCCTTAAGACAATATGTGCCCCCACTAGATTGCAACACAGGGTTTAATTGGTAATTTGCCTTTAAGATACTAAAAACACAAGAAAATGTGATATGCAACTAATTGAATATTCTCTAGGAATAAGAATGTTTTTCTACGTCTAAAATTTTATACTACATCTTCTATTTATAGGTAAAACTTGTAGACCATTGGTAACTATTGAGAATCAAAAGTCATAACTCGTAATTCTTTAGAAAAGCATGAAGCCAAAAGACACAACTTTACACAAAGAGATCTGATTATCTCAAAAAGTTACTTATCTGATTTTTACTATACAAACTAAATTTCTAATATTATCTATCATATTTAATTTACCTCTTGCCACACTATTTACCACACCCCTACCACCTCCTACTACTAGCTACCATAACCTGTCGCAATGTTGATGGTAATATCGTTTGTGAATTGACTGAAATTCTGGTTAAAGTAAACAAAATTTGATTAATTAGTGTTAACAGGTGGTGATCTAACAATAATATTCTTGTTGGTAACTAGAAAGGTGGCTAGAGGTGGTGAAGTCTATTGGATTAGGTTTACGTTTTGATATGGATATTTAGTTTAGATATAATTATTACCAATCTATTGGGTTTATTTATAAATTTAAAAAGAACAAATGGATATATTAGCCAATTCAGATGGTCTCATAAACCTAACTATATATATTATCATCCCAAAACCAAACAAATTACCTAGGTGGGAGGGATTGGGAGGTGGTAAAAGTTGGAGATTGTAATTTGAGGTTTGGGTTTATATTTTATATGTTTAATATAAATTCTAAATGTTTAATCTTTATTTATATTTAATAGTAAAATTAAAAGATAAAAGATAGATATTTATGAAAAAGAAATATATTGAAAGAATAAATAAGAGTTGTATTAATTTAAAATTAAATAATATACATATATAGTCTTAAATATTCATTAAAAAAACAGAGCAAGATGTTTAATGTGGTCTCACCTGCTCAGACATAATATTTAAATACTGAAAAAGTATCTTAGGATACCCCCTAAATTTAGGTAATATGAGAATCACGGTTTAACTTCTTCTTAGTTCTCTCACACGTGGGATTCACTGACTTTGTTGAGCTTGGATTTTTTCTAGGCTCCAGAAATACTAGTAACCTTGTTCAGTGTGCTGTTACCTACGGAGACAAAAATTTGGAACATTTTCACACAGTGACGTAACCATGATTTTTTATAACGTGAGGCGGGAAAATTTTTTGACATATTTGTCCTCATATGAGTTGTGTGATGCCTAAAGGTTCTAAGTGTTCTGCCTGAAGGTCCCAACGTGTGATGCCACATGATTCTCGTAGTGATTCTTAGGCTCTATTTTCAGTTTTCTTGCAAGTTTTAACACAGCTTCAGACTTGTTAACATAGTTCATGTTTCCTACAAGCCTAAAATCTAGTATAACCCTTTTTTTCCCATTGTAAAGATTTTTCAAAATGCAGATTTAATTGGGGCTGAATGTTAAGAGAAAATCAGAGAGGAATCTTGAAACCAGAAACAAGAACAAGCATGAAATGGAACAGAAACTTCAACCCATGGGAAAATCAGTCGAATCTTAATCCTCAACAAAATCAATCAACAATATATCCATCAAGCCAACAGCTCTAATCGAACGCCTTACAAACAACCATTGTATGTAAATCAAACAAATCAACTAGGGAAACCAAAACAAAAATCAAAACCAAACTAAACTGAAAACTGAACCACCAAAGCCCAAATCCACAATATCACAACTTCAAAACTAAAGCCCAAACAAAACCCATAAAATTTCTAGCTCAATAAATCAAAAAAGAGTAAAATTAGTTTGAGATCATACCTGTTGTGCCAATCACACCGTCAAGCACAAACCACACAGATATGGCTAGCTTCAATTTCAAACTTAATGAAGACATGTGGAAGTGAAGTGATGTTGGGATGCCCGTGAGGAGTTGAGTAGCGACGGAGAGGTGCAGAGGTGGGGTTTTCAATTGGGTATTTGGAGAAAAGTGCTGGGGTTTTCGTTTGCCTACAGTGGCTACAACGGAGCCAAAAAGAAGACCATTTTGTTTAGCAAGGCTGACGAAACGACGTCGACGTCATTTCGATCAATTGCCAAATTTTTTTTTTAAAAAAAGGTGAAGCCCTTCATCTTCTTCAAACTCTCGCTGTTCTACCTCGGACCTCCTCGCTGCAATCAAAATTCCTCCCTCCCGGCCGGCGCTCATGGTGGGGCAGCAATGCAATCCTAATACCCCTACCCCCTAAAAATTTTCAATCAACGTGGGGCGGTCGCCTTACCATGGTATAAGGTAGTTTCGCCCCTATTTTTCACATGTAATACAACCTTTAAAAAAAAAAAATTGGACGATAATCCATGTTATTAATAATTGTATTTTTATTACCCTCAACAGCAAAGTTATGACCCTCATTCGTAACTTTTACGTATGCTTATAGAGCTATTTGATTCACTACACCACCTAGCAATTATCTAAGAGTGTACCAAAATTCCTTCACCGAACTATAGCACTGAATCATCTCCAAAAATCTCCGTTACAGCAGGCATATGCTAAATGTGAATACTCCTTGAAGCCAATGGCAAAACACCCAGTATAGAGACCCAATCTTGAATGAATTAATACCACACTAAAAAAGAATTACAAATAATTAAATTAATGCTCACAACTAGTAGACATATCCTGATACGTAGAAATACTCTGAACTTTTTTATCTTGATTTTAGATAATATCATAAATTATTTAAGAAATATGACCCAAGAATGATAGCATTTTCTTGGGATAGCAATGTTATTGAAGTAATTACATAGATCTCTTCAGTTTTATGAACTAATGTTTCTAATGAGTTTTATTTTTATGTTATATTTAGTATTAAAAATGAGAATTAAATTGGACGAGGAGATATAAAATATTATTTTTTAAGCTTACTTTGAAAATTAATCATTGTTTAATAAAAATACTTCAAAAAGTCACCTTCTATTTATATTTGTTACGATTAAAAAAGTTCACCCTTTCCCGACATTTTCACATAGACGCCTTAATACACTCTAGGCTTCACCCATCGGATTCTGACAATTTTTATCCTACAACTAGGAGTATCAAAGTAATTATACTCCTAGTGAAATTTCTATACAAATTAGCATTAAATGTCTTGTTCCCCACTCCAAAAATAAGCCCATCTTCACGCGCCTATTCATGTTTGCAAAACCCTCCACCCATTTGTTATTATTACTCTATTAATTGTAGCTATTTTTCTTTTTTGGAAACCTGAAATCAGCAATCAAGCAATCAATTTTCAGCTGTTTTTCCTTTTCAAAAATTGCCACATAATGATTATGATTGATGCTTCTTTCAAAATTATTTCATTCACGTTTCAAAATCCTCATTCTAATCAATTTTTCCTTTTTGAAAATTACCACATATTTGTTAAGATTCGTGTTCTTCCTTTCATTCCTATGAACTTTTTCGTCTGTGATTTCATGATGGTAAATCGTGATAGTTGATGTAAAATCGCGGTATTGGACATATTCTGCTCTCATTCACTAATTTTTTTTATATTTCGATATGGATATCATAAATCTGAATGGAGATAGTGGTTCAAGTAATTGCAACAATGTTCAAAATCATCACAATGGGCAAGTCATATGTGATGGTAAGTTACTTTTGACATTTTTGGTTTCCTCTGTGGATGATAAGCATTCAATAGATAATACATTCACGATAATACTATTTATAATGCATTTTTTTTCAATTTCTGAACAAGGTGATGATGTTTCAATGGAGTCTATTTTACATAAAACTGTTGAGAGTGAGGAAAAAGCTTACGAAATGTATAATTTGTATGCTTGGAACCATGGTTTTGGTATTCGTCTAGAAAGAGATCGAAAGAGAGCTCATGATGGAAAACGTTACTATAGGAGACTTGTTTGTTGTAAACAGGGTGAGAAGAGGGCTATTGATAAGATAAACCAAATGTACACGAAGCTTGATTATCGTTGCGGTTGTTTGGCTTACATTATATTTAAACTGATGGATGATGGTTTATGGGAAGTCACCGAACATTTTCACAGGTATAATCACGTTATGTGTCCGGAGAATGAGCGACATCTGTTACGTTCTCATCAGAATGTATCTAAAGGTTCTGTTGAATTTTTTAAGACAATGAAAGGTGCTGGAATAACTGTTGGTGATAGTTATAAGGTTTTGTCTCGAGAGGTAAGTTATTTTTCTCCATTTATACTTGATGGAATATCACATGTTTATGATTGAAAGTGTGTACAGAATCTAAATATGTAAGTTATTTTTGGTCTGATATAATCGATGGAATATCACATGGTTATGATGGAATATCTTATAGAATATCATTTTCAGTGAACTAGTAGTGATCTTAATGATATGATTGATGGAATATATATTAAATTTATCAATCTGATTCGAATATTATTAAATTATTTTTGTTAAATATATCTCCATTGCGAATGTTATGAATTTTTGATTGTTGTTCATGTAGTGCGGCGGTCCCTCAAAGGTTGGCTTTACACTGAGGGATGCACACAACCAACTGGAATCTGAAAAATGTATATTTCTTGATGGCAGTGATTCAAATTCCTTGATAGAAACTTTGAGATATAGGGCTTCTCACGAGAAAGATTTTTTCTTTGATTTCGAATTAGATGTTGAGTCTTCGTTGAGGAATATTTTTTGGAGAGACAATCAAATGAAGTTAGATTACAGTATTTTTGGGGATCTAGTAGTCCATGATACCACATATCGTACTAATAAATACGATATGATATGTGGCCCATTTGTCGGTGTGGACAATCACAATCGAAATGTCATGTTTGGAATCGGTTTTCTAAGGGACGAAAAATATGAATCCTTCGTTTGGTTGTTTTCTTCATTCTTAAGGTCTATGGACAATAAGCCTCATATAACTATCATGACTGATCAATCAGCTTCTATGGCAAAGGCTATTCTTGAGGTGTTTCCTAATTCCCGACATCGTCTTTGCATTTGGCATATCATTAAAAACTCTGAGAAGAATGTTGGATTTCTCAGGCAACATGAAGGTTTCTCGGAAATGTTCTATAAATTTCTAACCCAAGTGGAAACCATTTCTGAATTTGAATGGCTCTGGAACAAGTAAGATTATGTTATTGATGGAATATGCCATGGATATGATGTAAAATGTCACTGATTTTGTTAGGAATTATTTTTTTTTCTTCTATGATTGAATATCTGAATGACTATGTGTGGTGGAGCCTAAATGGGTGAGTTTTTTTTTTTAGTGTGTTATAATTGATGGAATATCATATGAATACGATAGATTGTGTAGCATTTTTTTTGTTTATGTGGGCAATAGTATGTTTGTTGGGAAATATATTATAATTATCCTGTTGTTGTTGATGGAATATCAACGCCGCGTCTGTTGTTATTGATGGATTATCATATTACTTCTTTATCCATATTATTTTTGTATTACCATATGTTTGTTCCCCAATTTTTGATGGAATATACCTCTTCTTATCAGTATGATGCAAACATATGGTTGTCGTGATGTTGATTGGTTGAAAGGATTATATGAGTTACGTAAAAAGTCGTGCCCTGCTTTTAGCAAGGGTTACTTTTCTGGTGGAATAGTGTCATCTCAGAGGAGTGAAACTACTAATCGTTCTATTTCTCTTAAATTGTCTAAGACTTCAACATTATGTGAGTTTTATGGCCATTATGTGGATGTTGTGAACGATTGGCGATACAATGCTGCTCAAGAAGACCATAGGTGCTTCTATGGAAAAGTTGTTGTCGCTGTGAAAGATTCTCTAATTTTGAAACATGCTTGTGAAGTATACACAATCGAAATTTATACAGAATTTAAGAAGCAATATCTACAAATGCTTGTTTTGTATCTGGTACAGGTTACTCAATCAAATGGTTTATATGAGTTTCAGGTTTGGGTACATGAAAAAGATAGTTTTCGTCATGTTGTTCGCTTTGATGAGATAGATTATTCTGTAAAGTGCACATGCAAAATGTTTTCTGAAGTTGGTATTCTGTGTTGCCATTGTCTTCGTGTTCTTATGCAGAACAATTACCAGGTATTTTTATTTTTTTTTGTACATTGATGGAATATAGTCAAATAGTGATGTAAAATGTATTATACAGGTTATAATCCGATGCTTTTTACTTTTTTCTCTCATTTTCAATGAAAATTATTTTATACTTATGTAATACCATACTGTTGCAGAGAATTCTTGATGTTTACATATTGAATAGGTGGACAAAATCTGCATCAATTTCATGTAATGAGCAGTTAAATATTTTCCAAGAGTCCAAATGTCCTGGAGATCATTCTCCATTTTTGTGGAGGGCAGATGCTAGTAGAAAGTATCTCGATTTTATTAAATTAACTCAAACAAGTTCTATTGCTCGCCGTATTTTGGATGAGTTCTTTGTCAAAGCAAGAGATGCAATTGCTGCTTAAGTTGAGCTTGTGGATGAGAATTTGGAGTTCCATCATCTAAGAAAATCAGAGATCCCAGTTCCAGGCGCGCAAAAGGTGTTAGCAATGTTCGTATAAAGAGTACTGTGGAGAAGCGAATTAATAAATCCAAAGCCAAACATCAAGGACGTTCAAGGAAGTCTGAGACAGCTGCATTGCGATCTAATAAGGTGGTCACCGATATTCTGAAGAAGAATTATGATAATTTAGATGGTGTTTTTATAAACCCTGTTGATGATTAAGTTTAGGAATATTGGTGAAATTTGTTTCTTGATGGAAAATCTTATATTTATGTGTACCCGTTATTTTGTGTTAGTTGATGCAATGTCTTCTGCCTAATACATGAGATGTAATATCGTGACATGTTTTCAAACGCAACTTTCAGAATTTCGACCATATTTTCCATCAAATTTCAGAATTTACCATCAAGTTTACCAGAGGGCCTAAACAATTCTTAATCATACTTTCAAACGCAACTTTATTCATCGTATATAAGTTACTCGTTGACTCCTGATGCTTATTATAAAAATCTGATTTATATCATATATAACAAGATGCAAAACTTATAGCAAACACAATTATAAGTTTTACATTAAATAAGATAATATATTCCATCAAAACAGCAGTCAATATTCCATCAAAACAGCAGTACATATTCCATCAAATCAATATCTTACTTCGAATAAAAAGCTGCAACTTTTTTCATCACTTTCCCCCTCACCCTGTTACATGGTGACGTAATCAAGTCATATATGTATTTGAGCCTAAATGTTAACAGTATATCTGGTTGCTTCACTGCATCAATCATCACCTTGTCGTAGTCAAATGTCTTTTGCCCCTTGTTTGTTTCTATGTGCCTCATTACGTATATGCCACAATTTATTCCATCGGCATTTTTCCATTTGATTCTGGGTATGTCTTCTTCCATTTGTCACAATCAAGATACAATCATCTACCCTTGGATGATTTCACCCAGTTTGCGAAGTATTTTACCTACAGTAACATACCATCAAAGGCTTGAATCAGCAATCAATCAGATATATAATATTCAAACTAAATTTAACGAACCATATGTTTAATATCGTAATTAATACTTACAATTTCATTTCCGCACATGTTGTCCAACACTATCACTCGCTTTGACATTCTGTTGATGCAGATTACCACAAAATGTTTAGGAAGGTGTATTGGGAAGAATACCTGCATTAACATAAACATACAGAAAACATGTACATTTGAAGATATTGATGGCAAATATGTAAAATGCAATACAGAATTTATGCATTCATTACCATGGATGGATCAAATCTTTCTGGTGTTATGTTTATCAACCTTAATTCCCTTTCCAGTTGCTCATCGAACCTTTTGCATATCTCATCCACTAACTTTGTATGATAATTTTTAGGTGCTTGAACAATAAACTGCAGTGTGTAATCAAATAATAATACATTTTCCATCAAAACATTGTAGTAACTTGCATAACAATAATTAAATATGATGTACTGTTCTAATTACCGTAAAATTCAAGGAGAAGTATATTCTTGTAGGATCTTCAAGCTTTGGGACGTTTCTCTTCTGGTTCAAGTAGTATGCCCAACAGTTAATTACAGAATTGTCTAACCAATTAGGCAACTTCATACATTCCAAATCTTTCGTGTTTAGGCCAAAAAATAATGATCCTCTAAAAAGTATCTCACTGCATTATACATGAAAAATAAATTGTATATGGATTAGTTGGTTAAAAGTTAGGTTTAACCATAAAAGATACTAATACTTTTGGATGGAAAGTATACAAACCTGTTGAAAATGCCTCTGTCTTTATCTTGCACCAGCATTGCCTAATCATTCACCATTATCTCATTCTCTGAGACCTTGAGTCTGTCCCTTGGCCAGCTAGTAATGTAGGGAGGCATCAATTTTGCAGGTTTTTTGTCTTCTCTACGTTTATTGTTTGGACCAAACATCACTCCCTCTAAACTATGGTTGTCATCTTCATCAATAATCCTGGAAAATTTTGAATTGTAATAATGCAAGTGAGTTGTAGAACACGATATTCCATCAAGTTTGGATATTTTACATCAACTACAACAGATATTATACAACATTTTATTCCATCAAGAAACAGTTTCACATCAGTAACATAATTCAAAATATAACATGTTATATTAAAATTTCAATAAATTCCTTACTCCTTGAGTTTTGATCCTTCTTCTCCGACTGAAGTTGGTATTGGAGTATTGTAATCTAGTTTCTTTCCCAGCACTCCTACACCTCTATCTTCAGTCGAGGCAACAACTAACGCTATAACTGCATCCAATTCTGGTGTGCTCTCTGTTGTTTTTTTTTCTGCAGCATCCTGAAATTTTTCATTCAAACGTACCGGTGTTAGTTGTGATATTCCAAGATCAAATGATAGAAACTCTATTGTATTTTTCTTGCCATGTTTCTCCCCCATCCATTGTTCTCTTTCCACTACATCCAGTACCCTGCACATTTCATTTATGCACTCTGTGTCCGGGGTATCGGTTAGCTTCATATTGGTTGTTATATATGTCAAATGTTTCTATCAATATCAAAATTATTTTTGATAATATTGTTGAAGTTCGAAATTACCTCCACAAAAGCTTTTTTATTGTTGTTGGGTTTGCATCCCAATTGTTATGTCTTCTTCCTTTTCATCCTGCAACAAGAAGTTAAACTATAAGCATTTTGTTTATTTCCATCATCTTTTAGATTAGTTTACATAAAGTTAAACAACAAGTTTCAATAACGTGCTTACCTCTCCATGTGCCTCTTTATCGCTTGCAGGATTTTCCATCTTATGTTCTTCCTTTGATTTCTCTTTCTCCTTCTGCCAACATAATCATAAACAATGCAATTCAATTAATCATAAGCATTCTCGAAAAAAGTATTATATTATATTAGTACCTCTTCATCTTTTATTCTCCGATCTCTAATTTTTCCATCACCTGCTCAGCAACATCAGGGTCATCCTCCTTATGGTCTATGTCTTTGACTCTTTTTCTCATTTTTTCAAAGATCAGATCAACTTGCTCAATGATTTCACGGAGTTGTATATCATTCTTTCCATCTGAATCTTTTACCCTATTGTAGACTTCTAATAATTTCATCATTGCATTTTCAATTGCAACTACGCAACCTTTCATCTGTTCCATGTCACTGGGTTGTTTCTGTCAACACATCGTAAACAATGTCATTAGATACATCATCTAGAATAGTATATTATATTCCATCATTTTCGTTTTTTGTTTCATTAACAACCACTTCCTTATCAATGTCCATGATATTTTCTTCATGCATTCCTCCAGTTTCTTCCCTTTCTTCCATCAATTCTTCTCCTTCATCCTATTTTACATAACATAAATAAACATAGTCTGCATCAATATGCATTTTCCATCATAAAAACAAACATTTTCCATCAAAACAACAGAGTATATAAAATAATCGCAATTCTTAGTTTGTAAGTAATTTTCAGTACCTTTTCTTCTTCGTTGTCTCCATCTGAATCTTCATCTGTCTCCTCTTCCTCTTCCTCTACGTCATTACCCTCTTCCTCCTCTTCGTCATCGTTCACCTACTGCCAATACAAGCATAATGATTACTTTTTTCCATCATACTATTATCATTTTAAATCAAATGAATCATAAAATGAACATATTACATTATCCTCTTCATCACCATCTATATCCTCCTCATCATCATCATCTTTTTTTGGACATCCCCTTATTTTGCCCTTCCCAAAATCTCTTTTGTATTCTACAAGTACATTCAGTTGTTGCTCTGTTCAATTTTGAATTGTTGGTACAAGTCGGGTTTGGTTTCTTAATTTGCCATACCCAACTCTATCCACGTAGAACAACTGTGGTTATGAAAAAATAGAAACAGGATCGATATTCCATCAAATCATAACAGATCATAATAAATATTCCATCCAAATCATAAAACAGAATCAATATATGGGTATAAGATTTATCACGAGAAATGTAAGCGGCCCTCTGAAATGGTCTTTACCATTCCGCTTATTCCAGTCATTTGTTGTTTCCAACAATTTGTCAAATATGTATTTTCTCCAATTAATCTTCCTGATATTTTTCACAGTATCCAAAGATTTCAGCAATCTATCTGACGGAGGTGTTTCCATAGCTAAACACCAATGTTGATACCATTAAAATCAAGAAATCTTGAAGGAAATCCAAGTTGTAATATTCCTTGTTCCGAATGATGTAAATTGCTAATTCTCCGAATAATGGTATTTTCCCTCCATGCCTTCTTTCCAAGTTTTGTTTGTCCACTTTATATTTATCCGATCTCTCTTCCTTCCTTGTATACTCATCTATTTCGAGTTCACAACTGACGAAGCCCATAATAAGTTCTACATCAATCTCATCAATTGGAATATTACCTAATGACAACTCTAAATTCCTAGTGGTTGTGTTCATCTTGGTGAGCAAATATTCTCCCAATACATTTGGATGAGTGTCTATATTCAAGTTGAATAGGCAGGAAAGTCCAACCTGCCTCAATGCTTCCTTTTGAGCTTCAGTAATGTGTTCCAGTATTACTGATATTGCAGAAAGAGAAGTTTTGCTCAAGAACCTCATTGAATCATATTCTTTCTTCAATTTTTTTGGACGTTTATTCCCCTTATTCTTCTCCACAAGTTTTTTGACTTTTTTATTCTTGATTGAAGCATTTCTAAAGGGATGTTCTCTGTGAAATCATCACCCGTTTCTTCGTCATCATCTTTCTTCCTTTTGCCTGTACGTAAAGAGTTTTGAATGAAGATAATTTTACTTAAATCATTACATCATATTGGATTTTTACTTCATACTTGAATGAAAATACATTTACCATCATCAAAATCATACAAAAACAATATAATAAACATTACCATCAAAAACATCATAACATAATACATATACCATCATATTCGAAGAACCAAAAACATACCAGATTATAGATAATACAATATATTTACCATCATGAGGTTACATTTACCATCACACTTACAGATCATTGGGAAAAAGAAAATGAGAACAAAAAGAACATCAGGGTTGCATTTACCATCATCGAAAAATAAAACAGGATGGTCATTCAATTACATTTACGGCACAATATCGAAAAAATAAAATTCAGAACCAAAGCATGGTCACATTTACCATCACCATTGTTACATTTACGACCCAATAAACATTACATCATAATATAATACATATACCATCATATTTGAAGAATAAAAAACATACCAGATGATGAAAAATACAATATATTTACCATCATGAGGTTACATTTACCATCACACTTACAGATCATTGGGAAAAAAAATGAGAACAAAAAGAACATCAGGGTTGCATTTACCATCATCGAAAAATAAAAACAGAATGGTCATTCAATTACATTTACGGCACAATATCGAAAAAATAAAATTCAGAACCAAAGCATGGTCACATTTACCATCGCCATGGTTACGTTTACGGCCCAATATAGGGAAAAAAAAAAAAAAACAGGATGCCCTCTCCAATTACATTTACCATCAACAACATCATATTGCAGTACATTTACCATCATATTTGAAAAATCAAAAATCATTACAGATCATCGTAGAAAAAAAATGAGAACAAAAGCAAGAACAACAAGAACTTCAGGGTTGCATTTACCATCATCAGGGCTACATATACGGTACAATATCAAAAAAAAAAAAAACAAACAAACAAACAAAAGCATGGTCACATTTACCATCGCCATGGTTACATTTACGGCCCAATATCGGAAGAAAAAATCAGAAAAAAAAAAAAAAAAAGGATGCCCTCTCCAATTACATTTACCATCAACAATATCATATTGCAGTACATTTACCATCATATTTGAAGAATCAAAAATCAATACAGATCATCGTAGAAAAAAAAAATGAGAACAAAAGCAAGAACAACAAGAACTCCAGGGTTGCATTTACCATCATCAGGGCTACTGAACAATCATATCGGTAAAAAAATCAGAACAAAAAAAAGATACGTTCTCCAAGAACATACCTTCTCTCTTGGGCTGTTCTTCTCCCCCCGTTGATGCATTTTTGGTTCTCATTTGTCTCCCTGTCGTGTGCGTTTTGTCCTCCCATTGATGTTTTTTGTTGTTATTGATTCTTCAAATAAGATGGTAAATGTTGTTGCGCCTCTGTTCATATTTGGGTTTATAGTGTTGATGGGTTTCACTTTTGCGGACGGTTGAAGGCGGATGCTTCGTTGTGTAGGATTCCCAGAGAAAAATTCTCTGACGTGGGTTTCTGGGTAGAAATTCTCGGACGTGGGTGATTTGCGGACAATCGAAAGCAGCAAGTTTGCTTCTTCAACCGACAATGACGATAGAATTGATGGAGCGACGATTTTGTTCTCCAATTTATGAGAATTGATGGAAGACTTCAATTTGTGCAATTTCCCAGGCATGATTGAATGATGGTTTTGTGTTGGAACCCGTTGATATGGAAAAAAGTAAGCGCTCTGTTTTGTGGGTATTCAAGGAATAATTATAGCCAATTAAGTGTAATTGATATGTATACATACTTTGATTGTAAATTATCCTAATTAATAGCTAGATGATACGTTCACCATATTTTTGTAATACTCTTTGTACTATAAATTAGGTTGTTTAACCTTGTAACAATCAATCAGAATATACGTTCAAATATTCTCTTCGTATTTTCTTTTCTTGTTCATAGTATCAGAGCTATCGATATTCATGGCTAAGAGGGATGATGGAACTGGCAAGTCTGCTGGTGAGGGGATAGTGAAGCGAAAAACAATTTCGCCGTATGACATTACCCGGGAAGCCTAGTTACACAGGTTTTCTTGAAGGACAACAGTTACGATGAATGATCGAGTGCATTGTGAACTGCACTTCAAGCCAGAAAGAAGTTTGGATTCGTCGATGGTACCCTCCATCAACCGACGGATGATTCAGATGAACTGGAGGGTTGGTGGACTAACCAATCCCTTCTTGTGTCATGGATAATGAACTCGATAAAGCCATCGTTGCATTCAACAATTACACACATTGAAGTGGCAAAAGATATGTGGGATGACACCAGAGAACGTTTCTCTTTTGTCAATAGGCCTCAGGTTCATCATCTGAAATCAGAATTGGCAGACTGCAAACAGATAGGACTCAACATTGCCGCCTATTACGGTAAGCTAAAGAAATTATGGGGAGAATTATTTAGTTATGAATGTCTACCTGGATGTGCAGTTTGTGCAAATTGTTCCTACAATATCAAACAGGTACTTGAGAAACGAGATGAGAAAATTCACCAATTCCTGATGGGACTGGATTCGAATTCGTATGGTACTGTTAGATCCAGTATTTTGTCTTAGCATATGTAATGTAGCGATGCTTTGTTCTCCATTGGAAATATCATTGGTCGGCCTCTACATATGGATGTACCAACAACAAATTTATCAAGGTCATCAATCGTTAGATTATATGTTCGACTTGAAAATATTTGATAAAGATATCCAAAACATTCTTCAATTGTTCAAACGATAGCTCTTCATGTGTTCAAGAAATCACCTTGAAATGCTAAAGATCTAAATGTCTATAAAAGGATGCTTTAATTGATATAGTTGCAGACATAACAAGGTAAAGGAAAAGAAAAGTAAATGAGGTCATACAATTAATAATTGACGAGGCTTTGGACTTAGGGTTACAAATGAACCGAAGAGTTTTGGCAACCATAAGAGTCCACACACCACCTTTGTAGATTTTCGTTATTTAATATCTTTCCCGGATAACGTTTGTAAGTTCATCACAATTTAACTAAGATAAATGTAGCTTTTCTTCTTTGGATTAGGATTGTAGTTTTATTAGCAAGAGTGGTGACAGGTGGTGCCCTATTTTGATTAGGAATCACTGTCATTCTTTCATTAAGATTAAACTAGCTTTTTTAAAAGATTAGGAATAGAGGACAATTGTGCCTATATAAGTACAATGGCCAGCCACCTCAATGTACATTATTTTAGGGTTTAATTCTAATTCGGGCTGCTTCAGTTAGTTTCGGTTCATTTAGATTTGTTTGGAACTAGTTTCTAGTTCGTTTTGCTGACGGGAGTGATTGTAATTTGCTTGTTGAAATTTTGCCCACTGTTTTTCTGTTCTAACTTTGGTAGGAAACCAAAAAAAAAAAAAAAGAATTTAATTAAGCTCAAACCGAAAAAAATAAATCATTAATTTGGTTGATTCGGTTCGATCTGCGTATAAAATTTCTCAGAACACGACTCACTGGGCCAACTTTCCAAATAACAAATTAAATGCATCTAAAAGTTTTTAAAAACTAGGATTCTGTCTTCGAGAAAAAAGAGGTAAGGTAATTGATAAAGAAATTGCAGAGAGTACAAGTTCGTTGGAATAAATGGAGAAATGTATCCTCTATACTTTGTGATCATAAAATACTACTAAAATTGGAGGGTAAATTTTATAAAACAATCATATAACCAGCTAAATTTTAAGATGAATTTGTAGACATACTAGACTAATAAGATCGATAATGAGCACACTATCTTTTAAGAACAATTCTAATCTTTCAAGACACCAAACTTTTACTGACAGAACTGGAGCTAGTATTATCTAAATCAGATAATGACAAACTGGCCAGCAAGCACCAAAATAGTGAGTAATATCACGTATAAATTCTTTTCCAATAAATCATTCTCCTCTCTGTAAATCGCACATATAAATTAACCCATGTACTTAAGTGAATTCAACCAAGATCACCCCATCAAAAAATATACTATTTTCGTATTATAACAATAATCATGTTTACTATATTCTTGTAGTTCAACAGGCACTGGAACTAACTCATGCACAACCTTCAATTTATAATTTAAAATTTTTAAAAAAAAAACAAGAAATCAAAAAGAAACTTTTCACCAAATTCATTCTTAATATTACACAGATAGGAAGGAAATTCAGGATCAGATAAAAAGTGCAAAACTGTCAACACCAAACCATCCATCCTACTCCAACGATAATATCAAGTACATTTAGGAAAAGAACAGCAGGGTGAATCACCTACCCCTTGATGCAGATTCGTTTAATTCCTCAAGGGATGAAGGAAACAGCTCTATGTAACGACTACCAAGTGTCATTCTATCCTTAGCAAGAGCTGCTTTTGCATCTTCTGGTGCAGTAAACTCCACAAATGCTTCTCCTGTTGGCCTACCCTCAAAATTAAAAGTTATGTGGATCGAATCCTCTGACAGTATAAAATCCTTAAAGAACTCAATGATATCGTCCTTTCCAGCAGAAAAAGGCAACCCCCTCATGCGTAGCACCCCAGTTGGAACAGTAAGATCCTTTCCATCAGCGGATTTTGGCAATAATCTGAGGTCCAATGGGAAAAAACAGCAGGGCTTGTAAACTTTTGTAATCTCACTTTGTTTTTGAGCATTGTACAACATTGAAAAAAAAGCACCAAAATAAATTTAACTTACCAAGGAAAAATATAGCATAAAAGTCACTCCAACAGAAGTTTCCCCCATTAAAAAGAAGAAAAAAGACGAGGCACCAAACAAAGTATATAGATACACATGCATCAGCAGTGCATTCATGTTTCAAGGTTTCAAAAGGTTTCAATAAATGATTTTATGCTTAAATAAACCAAAAGTATTTCATTCTGCCGACTCTGTTATTTAAGATTTCGATTTGGGTTTCCACATAAAAATTTGAGGATTTAATAAAGCTTAGCAGGAAACCATATAGACAGCTGCACAGCAATAAAAGCAACAAATGAAGAGAGAATTTCAGCATCTGAACACGATGAATATGTCTGCTTCCTAGCATTCTTCCTAACCAAGTACAAAGCAAGCTCTAAATTTGCAAGATGAAGAGAGGGCTAATACAAATTCAGCTTTAATTTCCAAAAAACTGGAGGGCAGGACTGCACTTTATTTGTGTATCTACAAATTCAACAGTGACATATGCTAACATTTAGACGAATAAATCAAATCATCTTTTCCTTCTAATGGGATAGCCTTCTGAAACATTCCTTGAAGCAAGAGGTGGAACCACAGAGACAGAAGCCAGGGAATTTGATGACTACAAGTTTCCCCATCCAAACCACCAAACCAACCCCATCCCAGAAAAAGAAAATGAAAAGCACTGAATTGCAAAGAACCCCCAACTCTTTTGGATTCAACTTTTGATTCTCTCCAGAAAATTTAGAAATGTTTACTCTTAATTCATAAATGCACCTAAAAGTTTATTTACTCCAACACTGTATTTAATAAGTAAAATATTCAACCTCCTTCAAAAAGCTACATTCATGTGTCAGAAAGGTGTTCAAGAATCAAAAATTCGATGCTAATCAGATTCAAGAAAAAAGAAAGGCATTGCTCTTTTTCCTCCACTCCATTTTCATGTCTTGCATATTTTTCAGTACTGAAGCTCATTACAAAATTGAAGTTATGCTCAAACCTTATATTTTAGTCTCAATGATTCTAGCAGGGCCATAGCAAATATTCTACATAATTCTCTACATCTACCATATTGGCCAGCTCATCATCACTGTCTATAAATGATAACAGCTAACTCCACAAAGTTAAAAGCTCAGCGAGCTAAAGTTGTGTAACGTCAGAGGTAGATAAATGTCTTGTACTACACTATTACCATTCTCACATCAATCTAAATCAATAAATGGACACTAAATGATGAAGTTATTCATCCCAAAAAGATAGCTTAAGCCAGGATGAAGGAAGAATAAACCCAGGATGTTCTCAGATATCTACCACAGAAAAAATTAGAATGCCAACAAGCGCCTTCCTTAATAACTGTTCAGCTATTTTACAACCGAACTCCAAAACAGGTTATGGTAGCCTGCTTGACACTATATGTGGGTGGCTATCTCAAAGACTCACATGACTTGCAACTATTAAGTCATAGGAAAAAAAATCTTCAGAGGAACCTTCTTTGCTCAAGCTCAGATAGGACTGGAGTGGGTTGGGCCAACAAGTAGTGATTTAATGTTATCAAGCAGACTCTTTAGACAGCTGGAATGGGAGAAGAAGGGGGAGAAGAACAATTGAAAGGAAAAACGGATATACTGCCTTGATCTTTTTTCTATAAAACCCATACTTAAGAATAAGAGTTGGCTTCAAACCGGTGACATTCCAGCAAAAGGAAAGCAGCTTTTATAATTTCTATGGATGGTCTTGAAACCAGACAAGATTCCAACAGAAAATGCACCTGCAATCAAATTTTTCAAGCTAAATTCCAAGGAAAAGTCAGGCATTCTTTTTGGTAGGGGAGTTTAGGTTCCATCTCCTAGATAGGTGTTTGAAGGTAAGACTAAGCATAAGTATATGCCAGCCCTCCTATCTCCCTCCATATTATCATCAAAAGGAGGGAAAATAATTCTTTTTGGCCGGTATCTGGAGCTAACCTCATTTCTTGAAAGTTTAGAAATGAACATAGAATCATAAATAGAGATAAATGGAAAAAATGACAACATTGCTCTTAAATAGGCTCTCTATGGGCTGAGAATAAGCATATTCTTGAATCATCTCAATCAGACAAACTATTTATCGATACTACAACGTGATAAGATGAAGTGACACAACAAAAGCAGCTCTGCTTTTGTTAGGATAAGTTGGGGCTAAGAAAATATTTTGCAAATAACAAAGCCTACATTTCATTCATCTCTGAGGTATGATCAGACATGGTGAATCTCTGAATAATCAATACATATTTCATTTTTCATCAATAATGATACAATCGCTCTCTAAGTCAGGCTCCTTGCCCCAGACTAGGGATGACTCTTATCTATCCAGTTCCAAAGAGAAACAGCCACTTCAAAAATCCCCACAACAATTCCCTTAAAAAAAAACTTTAGCTTTGTGCTTACAATTATTATGAAGTGCTCACACTACTAATCAGAATGGTTAGTACTGCAGCCTTGGTGTTGTAGTACCATCAACAAAGAAGATAAGTTTTAGGATACTCACATGTGGTCCAATTCTTATCAACAATTTTCTTTAAAAAATTTTAGTTTTCTGCTTATCCTCATTAAGAAGTGCCGCGCTGACCAACTAGTCAGGAGGTTAAACAACATATTCTTCGTAGTATAGAAGAACCATCAATGAAGAGCATCCTCAGAATTCACATTATCAAACATCAACGAAGTAATTTTGGCATGCTGTGGATAATTAGGAGCCAATTATGGAAATGGGATAACTGGTAAGAGTTTTGATCAAGTCTTCAAATGCAGGAATTTGATTTGTTGTTTTTAGTAATTTCTAAGTGTTGGTTGTCAGTGGAAAAAAATTCCTGCTTTAAGCGAATTTCCTGAGTCGTTTCTAAAGGTTTTTCAGGCGTATTCCTTTTAGCAATCATAATCTGAATTTGTTTCAATTTTAGCAATCCATGATGTACGTCTCTGGGATGATGAATCATTATCTGTATCTGTTTTAGTTTTGAAGTCTACAAATGTGGTACCTCTCAAAGAGTTTCTAAGATCGTGTTTCTAGTGAACCTGCTCTTGGCCTGCATCACCTGCTTAAAAAATATACTCCATGAGGCTCAACCATTTTAATTTCCAACTTTACAAAGAAGGTTTTTCCATACCAACTCCTTCTACCTAGACCAGAGTTTAAGCATCTAAAGGAGCAACTGGTCAATTGCCTGGAATGACTTCAGCAGTCATACATTGCCAAAATACAAAAATTTCCCTTGCAAAAAGTAAAAGGTAGGTCATAATACATGCCAAAGGAAGACATCGTCCTACTTGAAACCGTAGCTCAGCCTAACTAAATGCTACCTTGATCACTTAGCTCGGCCTAACTAAATGCTACCTTGATTTGAGTCAAAACCGTCTATGGTTTCCAGTACAATACTAAGATTCCCATCACAAAAATTTCAAGCCTTCACCTCCATTAGCTTAGAAAATTATATTTCCATTGCCTTCCCCAAAAAACCAAAACCCTCAAAGACATAGCAAAGCTCCTATAAGTTCAATAGCGAAAACTCAAATTATTACAAACACATTTGTTGAACTGCAATTTAATAACTATCACATGTGGTTTCAACAATCATTTACAATTTAATTACTTGCACTATAACATTCTCACTAACAAAAAACAATGAAATTATCAACCACACACACTTTCTGAACTTTTAATACTACCAATACAAAGATGAAATTCCATCATGATGATAACCATCGAAATTGATGGAATAAGTTTTGAGCAGTGCAAGTAAAATGGGCCAAGGGAGAACCAGATAGCTCAGGCTCAACCATGAGGCGAATATCCACTGGGGCTAGTTTCAAGCCACTAGAAGCAGAAAGATAAAAAGTTTAACTAACAAGAATAATAGATGTGCAACCAATGCCGAAGCTGTAAAGGCTTGAATAAGTTCCACTCAATTAGTGAGGGCTTCCCATTATACTCCTTTAGGAAATCGGTCTCAAAAAGGCAGAAAATATTTGACATGTAAACCCTAATAACCAACCTTCTGAATTCTGATCTTTATATTAAATGTGCTCAATTGACCCCAAAAAATATGTAGAACCAAGCAGAGTGGTTGGATCTTCTAAAACTAGACCAGAAGAATAAAGTCTTCTCATTCTAATTGGTTACGTTAACCTACTAGCAAGTTGGGCTTTACCATGGCAAACATTTGTACCTTCTACATAACCGATCAGGTGGTTCATCATCCCTTAAAATTGATCCCAAGAGTCAACTTGCTTTAAATGAAACCATCCTAGTAAATTTTCAAACAACAAAAAAATGGAACTCTCAAGAATCCAAGAAAACAATGCTAAGGGCCCCCATCATCACCTCATAGCCAGAAGGATATTTATCAAGCACCAAACATAAACCTTTAGCAGGACAAAGAGTACAGTACTTTTTCCCTCCTAATTCTACACTAGAAACAAAATATTTCTGAGTCCCGCTCTAAAAGAACAACTTGCTCACCTACTTCATTTCCACATAGCATCAATCTCCAACTTTAGACAAGGGTAGCCAATCCCATTCCAGTACATCTAATTGATTCTTCAGGCTCAAAGACAGAGTATAAATGCAATACATACTAAAACTTTCATCTAAAGGTAATTCCTGATGTACGGCACAACAGATCCCACATATTTCTTGTTTCGTCCTACAACTCTTGAAGGTACAATGTAAATCACCCAATGACCAAACATTAACTGTTGCATATCTTAGGAAATGAACTGCATAGTTATCTTTGTGGACAGCATGATCCAATGAGAAGAGATTATAACCAGTCACATTTCTTTTATACTACTATATACAAGGACGAGGTATGAGAATTCAGTAGATGGCACAATGTCAAAGCATGATCCAGACTTGGGCACACTTTAGCTTAAGCCGGTCTCTCAAAGAAGAGAAGTACATTATCCTTCATATGTGAGGAATATCTCTAGTTGCAACTCTAGTGGGATAAGCCACAAGAAAATCCAAAACCAAATACAGACCAACTCTGATAGGCTTTGGTTAATTAAAAACCAAATATGGTTTGAAGAGAGATTAAGAGTTTTTAAAAGATCCCACGGGCTCCTAACCAAAAACTTTTCTTGTACAATTTTTACACTCATATCAGGGAGATGCATTATCAAACCAGCACACAGAAATGAGATAAAGGAGGAAAGTTAGAAGCAAAAATCCGGCTGATATCAGTTACAAAGGCATTCTCTTCCCTAAAAAGGTAAACAAGGAGATGGTCTAGACTCTAGCATAATCACGAGGAAGTGGAAAAGGTAACATAGAAATAAAAACACATCAAAATAATAAGATAAAGCAAATATCAATACTCTCAACAGATAATGAAATTTGGTAGGGTTGAGAAAACAAAAAGAATTACCCGCCCCTTGAAATTGCTTCATCCAACTCCTCACGTGAGGAAGGAAAAAGCTCAATGTAGCGACTTCCTAAAGTCATCCTATCTCTGGACATTGCAGCCCTTGAATCTTCAGCATTTGCAAACTCCACATAAGCTTCCCCTGTAGGCCTTCCATCTGCAGTCGCTGTTATGCTAATTTTCTCATCTGAGAGAGCAAAATCCTTGAAAAAATCAATAATATCTTCTTTGCTAGCTGAGAAAGGCAATCCCCTAAGTCGTAAAAACCCCGTATGTTCTGCCAGGTCCTTGGCCTCATCATAAGATCTTGCCCTTGGGACAGCACGTCGAGGTGAACCACCACGAGCCTCTGAAACTTCATTTGCTATAGCCTTGTAATATTCATCCTTCCTGCTTCTAAATACTTCAACATATCTCCTACCAATGTTTTGCCTGTTTCTTTGGAGGGCAAAATCCACTTGAAGGGGATATCCCAAAACAGAAAAAGCTTCCCCTGAGAACTTTCCACCTTTGTGAACAAAAAGAACGTCAATTACATCCAAACCATGGAAAAAATCAGCTATATCAGTCTCTGTACAATCAAAAGGGAGGCCACGTAGCCGTACAACTGGAAAAGGTGGAGGTTGCCCAATATAAGAGTAAGCGGGGGGTGGCTGTTGTGGGGGAGGATTGTATATGTAGCTTGAACCAGGATTGGCGCCAAAGAATGAACTTTGATCCATCACTCGCTGCCGTTTCAGCCCCATTTCTCGGGCATCAGTGCTGTCCATATATTTACTTCATTTCCAAACATGGAAAAACAAAAATGCACAGTTTTAAGGTAAAACAAGCACTGAATTAAGCTACAGAATTAAGCACCTTTCGGAACTGAGGTAATATTAGAAAGTTAAAAACTGAATTAAGATTGAAAAGCAAAAGCAATATGATTGGCAATACAGGAGGGAAGAGCTAAGATAAACCAAAGAAAGGGAAGAAAATCTGGACCAAGATTAAGAAAACTGGCATTCAAACTTTGAACAAGTATGTGCACCTTACATTGAATTTGGAATCATCCCATAACTATATAAATGTGACTGCAATAATATTCCCAACCCGGCCGTAGCTACTTTACTACAATAAACAAGAAAGTCGAAGTACAATGAAAAATTTTGACCTAGAATCAAACACATCTAATCTTTATATAACAACAACAAGAAGAAAATTTTACAAGCCAGGCAAGAAGCCGATGCAATAAGATTCTTCGTTCAAGATAAGACAATTGTTTGGAACTTTCGTTAACCCCAAAAACTCTTAAACCCCAAGTCCCCGTCAAAATTGAAAAACGAACACGGAAATCATCCAAAAAAAAAGAAAAAAATGCACCAAGGGCATTTGAAAAATATGATCTCCTAATTGCACATGCGCGGTAGGATGCTGAAGAATCTACTCGAAGCTTAAGGGGATTTTCGGGATAAAGGAATCTAATTAAATGATAAATAATAAATAAAATAACGGGTGACGTAAAATTTTCCATTAAAATTTTGCGTTTTTGTAAGCTTACCCGCCTCTGAAGAACATCTCTGGAGTAGTTCGGACAACGCGAAAGCAAGAAGAATCCGTTCGCTTAATCGGAGGAATTGAGATTAGATTATAATGTTAACAAATTAACATGCGCTTATTTTGTGTTCGACTTCGACAGGGCCTATAGCCGATTTGAACACGTGGCTGGGCCGACCCAGAAATCCACTCTAGTTTTGAAATTGGTATTTGTATAATAAAATTACTATTTGTATAAGAAAAAATATCCAAACTACCCTTTGGGCACAAAAACTATTTGTTTTTGTGTAAAAATGTTCCTGAAACGCACCAATTTTGCGTAGAAATTATAAGAAAACGTAAATTGAATAATATGGAAGACAAAAAAAAAAACGTAAAAACATAAAATTTGACCATGACTGGACCGCTAAAATATTACGGGAATCTAAGTCAAAAACGCTAAAGCACAACGTTCGAAGCATCCAAAAATGCTAAAATGCAGCTATTAAGGACATTTTTCACATATATAAACAGAAACCCAAACTGATTTTTTTCACAAAAACAGCCCACCACGTCACAGAACAACTAGCACCACATCCAAAAACGTCTACATCCGTGCATGTGAATTTAAGCTGATTTTTTTCATAAAGACAGTCCACCACGTCAAAAACAATTAGCACCACGTCCAGAAACGTCTACATCCATTTATATGAATTTAAACTGATTTTTTTCACAAAAACAGTCCACCATGTCACAGAACAACTAGCACCGCGTCCAGAAACGTCTACATCTATGCATGTGAATTTAAGCTTTTTTTTACAAAGACAGTCCACCACGTCTCTGAACACTAGCAACTCGTCAAAAACAACTAGCATCACGTCCAGAAAACGTCTACATCCATTCAAGTGAATTTAAACTGATTTTTTTACAAAAATAGCCCACCACGTCACAGAACAACTAGAACTACGTCCAGAAACGTCTACATCCATGCATGTGAATTTAAGCTGATTTTTCCACAAAGGCAATCCACCGCGTTTCAGAACACTAGCACCACGTCAAAAACAACTAGCACTACGTTCAGAAACGTCTACATCTATTCATGTGAATTTAAACTGATTTTTTTCACAAAACAGCCCACCACGTCACAAAACAACAAGAACCACGTCCAGAAACGTCCATATCCATGCACGTGAATTTAAGCTGATTTTTTTCACAAAGACAGTCCACCACGTTTCAGAACACCAGCACCACGTCCAGAAACGTCTACATCCATTCATGTGAATTTACATTAATTTTTTTCACAAAAACAGCCCACCACGTCACTAAAAAACTAGCACCACGTCCAGAAACGTCTACATCCATGCATGTGAATTTAAGCTGATTTTTTTCACAAAGACAGTCCAACGCGTCTCAGAACACTGGCACCTTGTCAAAAATAATTAGCACAATGTCCAGAAACGTCTACATACATTCATGTGAATTTAAACTGAATTTTTTCACAAAAATAGCCCACCACGTCACAGAACAACTAGCACCACGTCCAGAAACGTCTACATCCATGCATGTGAATTTAAACTGATTTTTTTCACAAAGACAGTCCACCAAATCTTAGAACACTAGCACCATGTCAAAAACAACTTGCATAACGTCCAAAAACGTCTACATCCATTCATGTGAATTTAAACTGATTTTTTTTACAAAAATAGCCCATTACGTCACAGAACAATTAGCACCACGTCCAGAAACGTCTATATCCATGCATGTGAATTTAAGCTAATTTTTTTCACAAAGACAGTTCACCACGTCTCATAACTCCATAACCACATCAAAAACAACTAGCACCACGTCCAGAAACGTCTACATACATTCATGTGAATTTAAAATGATTTTTTTTCACAAAAACAGCCACCACATCACAGAACAACTAGCACAACGTCCAGAAACGTCTACATCCATGCATGTGAATTTAAGCTGATTTTTTTCACAAAAATAGTCCACCACTAAAGATTATCTGCCAGGGCCTAGCCAGAAACTCACTTTCGTGCTATGCATTCCAGAATCAGAATCTCTGGCCAAACCTAGACGCTAGCACAATCGATATTCAACCCATTTTGAAATAACATTGCGTTGGATCTGGGTTTGCACTTATTCGATTTACCACGCAACAAAAATTCTTAATAAAAACGGAAACATAAGAATTACCTATTGAAGCGTACACTCAGGTGATTCTCTTGTATGCCTCAAGAATTTGCTTGTATGTTGTGTGGGCAGCAATCTAACGAGCAATTTGATCAGCTAATCACCACAACTGGGTCGCCTGAAAAATCCTGCAACCACTGTCCTTAGCGCGTGACTCACATGCGCCGCCTAGGACCTAAGAGAAAGCTTCACGCGCCGACACACACTACCTCTGAGCCGCCTGAGAATGACCAAAAATCCGACCACCTTTATGGCTTGTGTGCAGCCGCCAATTAGCCTATAAAATCCGACTTTAGGGAGAAGAAAATATTTCTCTCTCTAGGATTTTATCTCTCTAGTTTTCTTGTCTTGAAAACTAATGAATTGTATTGGTGGAATAGCTAATCCCTTGTCTATATATAGAGTTACAAGAGAGACCCCAAGTTGGTTTAGGATTGGTCTTCCTAATGGGTTTAGGTAATTAGTTTCAAAATCTAATTAGGTAACCAATCTAATAGGATAAACCAAATCCTACTAGATTACTAATCTCTAGGATTTCCTAATTCTAATTGAAACTTAAGACTTAATTAATTAATTAAATAATTCAACTTTGTTAATTACTCAATTAACCCTTATGAATAATTAATTAATTAATTAATTAATTCTACCTATTCAATTAACCCATTACAAAATTAACTGTACTACTAACGGATTAATTTTGGCACTACCATCATACACCAGAATTGCTTCCGGAACAACTTAATTAATTTATATTCATAATCTCCCCACATCAAAGATATAGTGCTCGTTAATTTATTAATTTACTGATAAATTAATTAATTAACTTGTTTAATTCTGAGACTAGTACCACTCGATCTTTTTACTATATCGGATATAAGTTCACCGGCCGGGTTTAGTATAATAAACATTAGGAGCTCATCTTGGGAGCACCATCACCCCTGACGCACCGGTACATGGTTTCCTTTCGACAAGCAGCAGCGCACCAAGCAACTAAACACGCGCACCCAACCTACCGAGACTATTGGCCACATCTTTTAGGCCAAATGGTATCAGAGCCTGGTATCCTTACACGAGGTCGCGGGTTTGAGCCCTGCAAAAGACGTAAGCGTGTAAGACGGCCAAATGTTGGTGGCCAATGGCGTGAAAAATTCCCCTTGGAGTAAATCCCGACCGCAGTGCGAGAAGGTGAGTAGGGTAGCCCACTCGTGTGCCCCGGAGGGGATAACTAGTAATGAGATCCGTTACCTACCAGGATATCCTATGGTATCAAAGCCTGGTATCCTTACACGAGGTCGCGGGTTCGAGCCCTGCAAAAGACGTAAGCGTGTAAGACGGCCAAATGTTGGTGGCCAATGGCGTGAAAAATTCCCCTTGGCGTAAATCCCGACCGCAGTGCTAGAAGGTGAGTAGGGTAGCCCACTCGTGTGCCCCGGAGGGGATAACTAGTAATGAGATCCATTACCTACCAGGATATCCTTTTAGGCCAAAGTTGACCTCACCCATTGGCATATCAAAGTACACTATGTCTAATCCTCATGCCCGCTCGAGTCTAGGGATTAAGAGATAGAATACCAAGAACGATTTGTCTATTAAATCAGTACAAGACAAATCATTCCTAATGGTCAAGTTCAATACGCCCCGGGTATATATATATATATATGATTCAATTAGTTTAGACAAACAATTATCCAAATCACATAATAACCTAAACCGACAGTTTGTCCAAAGCTGTCTCGGTTACGAACCTCATTTATATATTATGTCTTTTAACCAATGATGAGATCTACTGTGTCACACAAGACACCTCATCATCTAACTACATAATATAAATGGACAAATAATGCACAATAAAATATAATCAAAACATAAATCTATATATTAACTGGAAAAATGTACAATACAAGCATAGCTTATGTATTCAACTCCAACAATCTCCCACTAATACGTAAGTTGTGCTTTAAGTATACATCTACATACAACCCCTATATACTCTGCTACTATATATATCTAGAAAAACTGTCATGGCTCTCATAAGTATCTGATTCTCATGCCCTCCACGTGAGCCTCAAAGACTTTTAAAGTCAATGTCTTCGTGAACAGATCTACAAGGTTATCCTCTGATGCTATCTTAGCCACGACCACGTCTTCCCTCTTTACGATATCTCATATCAGGTGGACTTGCGCTATATATGTTTACTCACCTTGTGGGCTCATGGTTCCTTCGAGTTTGCTACTGCACCATTGTTATCACAATACACCGTGATAGACTTCTGCAAACTAGGAATCACATCTAAGTCCGCCACGCATTTGTGCTCGACACTCCGCCAAACTATGGCTCCACCTCATAGAGTAAACACATATCCTGAGGTAGACTTGCTCTTGTCCCTGTCGCCTTGGAAATCTGAATCTGTGTAACCTCGAGGTACAAGCTCAGGTGCCTGATAGACCAACTCTAGGTCTCTCATTCTGTGCAAATACTTGAGAATGCATTTTACTGTCTCCCAATGAGCTTTCCCGGGGTTACTCTGATATCTGCATACAATGCCAAAGGAATAACAGATATCAGGCCTCGTACACAACATGGCATACATGAAACTTCCTACTGCCGAAGCATAAAGAACTGTCTTCATAGCCTCTATCTCCTAAATAGTCTTGGGAGACTGTTCTTTAGACAGATGCACTCCGTGTCTGAAAGGTAAAAAACCTTTCTTGGAGTTCTGCATGTTAAAACGGGCCAAAATCGTATCTATGTATGAAGCTTGGTAGAGCGTTAACGAACGTTTCTTACGATCTCGAATTATCTTGATCCCAAGGATATGTCCCGCTTCCCCTAAGTCCTTCATATCAAACTGCTTGGACAGCCATGCCTTTACATCTGATAACACTTTCTTGTTGTTTCCAATCAATAGAATGTCATCTACATAAAGCACAAGAAACACCACTGAGTTTCCATCACGTCTGCGGTACACACATTGCTCATCCGGACACTGAGTAAATCTGAAGGACTGGATTACCTCATCAAACCGGATGTTCCAAGATCTGGATGCCTGCTTAAATCCTTAAATGGACCTCTTAAGCCTGCAAACCTTATGCTCTTGGCCTTTTTCAACGAATCCCTTTAGTTGCTACATGAAGATGGTTTCCTCAAGACTTTCGTTTAGAAAAGCTGTCTTGGCATCCATCTGCCATATCTCATAATCTAAATGAGCAGCTATGGCCAAGAGAATCCGGATCGACTTAAGCATGGCTACCAGGGAGAAGGTTTCCTCATAGTCAATTTCCTCTTTCTGAGTATACCCCTTCGCCACCAGCCTAGCTTTAAAGGTTTCCACATTTCTGTTAGGTCCTCTCTTACGTTTGTAGACCCACTTGCATCCAATGGGCTTAAACCCATCAGGCAGGTCCACAAGCTCTCAGACTTGATTGTGGTCCATTGACCCCATCTCGGATATCATTGCCTTACGCCAAGATTCTGCATCTTTATCTCAGAGAGTCTCATTGTAGTTTACTGGGTTAGGTTCAGGCACGCCTGAGACTAGGTCTGAGGCTTCTCCCACGTCAATGAACCTGTCGGGCTGTCTTACAACCCTTCCACTACGACGAGACACCACCTGTGTAGACGCATCATCTGTGATCTCTTTGTGTAGTGTGTGATGTATCTACTTATGCTGGTGCATCAGGATTATTAGTTTGTCTTATAAGCTCTTCTAGTACTATCTTACTCTTGGGCTTGTGATCTAGGATGTAGTCTTCCTCCAAAATCTTGCATTAGTACTAACCACCACCTTATAATCTTTAGGACTATAAAATAGACCACCTTGCGTTCCCCTAGGATATCCTACAAACAGCATTAATTCAGTTCTCACATCTAACTTAGCCACATCTGCCTTAAGCACATGTGCTGGGTAACCCCAAATTCTGAGATGTCTCAGACTAGGCTTTCGCCCGTTCCCCAACTCTACTGGGGTTGAACTCGGACTTGTGACGCATTAGGTAAATGTACCCGTACCTTAAGTAGTCATCTGTGAACGTCACGAAATACTCAAACCCACCTCGTGCTTGGACCGACATTGGTCCACACAAGTCAGAATGAATTAACTCTAGTACTTCTTTGGCCCTATAACCTTTTGCTTTAAAAGGTCTCTTAGTCATCTTACCCTCCAAGCCAGACTCGCAGGTTGAATAACTGTCAATCTCTAATGAACCTAAAGGTCCATTATTGACCAACCTCTGAATCCTACTAAGGTTTATATGACCTAGCCTGAGATGCCAAAGATAGGTTTGATTCATTTCAGAAGGTTTCTTCCTCTTATTAATGTTAGATAAAGAGCTATTTGTTTCTATGTTTTGCACAACAGGGGAGTTAGAATTAACCACAAACAAATTGTCAGCCAATGAACCAGAACAAATAAGTTTTCCATTTCTTCTAATAACAACAGAATCATCAGAAAAAATAAACTTATAACCGTTCTTTAAGAGTTTAGAAATCAAAATAAGGTTCTTTCTAAAACTGGGTACATAAAGACAATTAACTAACTCTAGCCTAGAATTTTTGAAATTTAGGCTGACTACTCCCACTGCTTCTACTGACACTCTTGTAGTGTAGCCCAAGTAGATATCCAGCTTGCACTCTCTAAGCTTCTGGCTCACTTGGAACTTGCAAAGAATTACAAACATGGTCAGTGACACCTGAATCCACACACCAAGTATCTATGGGAATCACCGCTAAACATGTCTCAGTAATTAAGGCAGAAACTATCGTACGTTTAAGCTTTGAACAATCTGATTTCCAATGTCTCGTCTTATTACACTTGAAGCACTTGTCTTTGGACTTCTTCTTTGCAATATCTGGCTTAGGCGCAATTCGTGCCTTTTGAGCTATTCCCTCGAGCTTTCTCTTCTTCTTTCTAGCCTCAGGCTCAGAAGAAGATTCTGAAGCTTTGACTGCGACTAAAGCTCGCTTATTCTCTTGAAGAAGACTTTTAGCCGCCACCAACTCTGCCAAGAGCTCGGATAAAGTACACAACATCCTACACCAGAATTGCAAAATTAATCAATTAATTAATTCTACCTATTCAATTAACCCATTACAAAATTAATCATACCACTAATGGATTAATTTTGGCACTACAATCCTACACCAGAATTACTTCCGGAACAACTTAATTAATTTATTTTCATAATCTCTCCACATCAAAGATATAGTGCTCGTTAATTTATTAATTTACTGATAAATTAATTAATTAACTTCTTTAATTCTGAGACTAGTACCACTCGACCTTTTTACTATACCAGACATAAGTCCACCGGCCGGGTTTAGTATAATAAACATTACGAGCTCATCTCGGGAGCACCATCACCCCGGATGCACCGGTACATGGTTTTCTTTTGACAAGCAGCAGCACACCAAGCAACTAAACACGCGCACCCAACCTACCGAGACTATTGGCCACAGTTAACCTCACCCATTGGCATATCAAAGTACACTATGTCTAATCCTCATGCCCGCTCGAGTCTAGGGATTAAGAGATAGAATACCAAGAACGATTTGTCTATTAAATCAGTACAAGACAAATCATTCCTAATAGTCAAGTTCAATACGCCCCGGGTATATCTATATGATTCAATTAGTTTAGACAAACCAATTATCCAAATCACATAATAACCTAAATCGACAGTTTGTCCAAAGCTGTCTCGGTTACGAACCTCATTTATATATTATGTCTTTTAACCAATGATGAGATCTACTGTGTCACACAAGACACCTCATCATCTAACTACATAATATAAATGGACAAATAATGCACAACAAAATATAATCAAAACATAAATCGATATATTAACTGGGAAAATGTAAAATACAAACATAGCTTATGTCTCAAAACACTAGCACCACGTCAAAAACAACTAGCATCACGTCTGGAAACGTCTACATCCATTCATGTGAATTTAAGCTGATTGTTTTCACAAAGACAGTCCACCATGTACTAGCACCACATCCAAAAATGTCTACATCCATTCATGTGAATTTAAACTGATTTTTTTTACAAAAACAACCCACCACGTCATAGAACAACTAGCACCACGTCCAGAAACGTCTACAACCATGCGTGTGAATTTAAGTTATTTTTTTTACAAAGACAGTCCACCACGTCTAAGAACACTAGCACCACATCAAAAACAACTAGCACCACGTCTAGAAACGTCTATATCCATGCGTGTGAATTTAAACTAATTTTTTTTCACAAAATAGTCCACCACGTCTCAGAACAACTGGCACCATGTCCAGAAATAACTACCACACCACGTATACATCCAAATATGTGAATTTTAGCTGAATTTTTCACAGAACATAGTCTACCACGTCTCGTAACGTCCAAAAAAACTAGCACTACGTCCAGCTATGTCCCGCTACGTCTAGCTACGTCCCACAAACACATGCTCTACGTGATATATTGATATAAACACATGCTCTACGTGATATAAACTCACGTTCTACTTGATATAAACTCGTGTTTTCAATGATATAATCAAATCTTTACTTTATATATACATATACATATAAAATTTCATAAAACTGTGATATAAACTCATGTTTTGATTGATATAATCAAATTTTTACTTTATATATATACAAAATTAAAAAAATTAATGAAATAGAAAATTTGATATAATCTCACATTCTTAATTAATTGAATAATTTTAAAATTTTAATTAAAATTTTTTAATTTATAGAAAAATTTAGTTTTGTTTGGAAATAAATAAATAAAATTTATTTTCAAAACTAAAATTGAAAAAAAAATTGAAGGCAAAAAAAAAGAAGAGAAATAGTATGATTAATTAAAAAATGAGAAAATTTAAAAAAAAAAAACCATGTCAGAGACAATACATAATAACTGAAGCAACGCATGTGAATGTGACCCACTTACGCGCAAGTAAACTTTGAGTTGCACAAAAAAGTCAACAATTGCGGCTGAGAATCATTCAAACTGGAAAATAGTACAAAAACTAGTAGGAGTACTATAGTATTGTACTACTATAGTAGTACGATATAAATTGTCCCTTTTATATATTAAATAAAATTAAAAATATAGCTCGTAATGAGATAAGCACAATAATATAGTACCTTATTTTTTTTTTTATGTAAGATATTTTAGAAAATAGTATAATTTTTTAATAAGAAATTTACTACATTATCTTGTTCCTCGCCCTCCTACTCATCCTCTTCATCATCATCCTCCTAATCATCCTAGTGATCCTCCTACATAGTTATCTCCTCATATTATTACTGTATACTTGAAAACATAAATGAAATCACTCACAATATTATATTCACAATGATATAAAGGTAATTAAATTATTATTTCACAACTTGTAAAAAAGCAATAAATTTCACATCTAGCATTAAAAAACGCTATATCTTTCACATTCAGCATGTCAAAAACGCTACATTTTTCATATGTAGGATGTTAAAAATGCTACATTTTTCATAATTAGCATGTAAAAAACGCAATAAATTTGTTATCCAACATGTCAAAAACGCTACAAATTTCACATCCAGCATATCAAAAACGCTATATTTTTCACAACTAGCATGTCAAAAACGCTACAAATTTCACATCCAGCATGTCAAAAACGCTACACTTGTCAAAAAAGCTATAAATTAACGAACGAGCCATGGATAAAAGTCATGTTTTGGCGTTTTTGACTATACCCAACGCTAATTCATTGTTTTTTTAACCTTTTTGTTTATAAAATTTTAAAGTCTTTTAGTTCAAAGGACATAAATATAATTTTGCCCCACTTTTTGTTAGACAAATAGTAAGTCCCTTTTGAACTGGACTCGGCTTAGAGCATCAGCCTGTCATGCCTTTCAAATTTTAATTTTTACTTTATTTATTATAACCTTCTTAAGATAACCTGTGTAGTTTGGTCAAACTATTAAGGCCAAATTGGTATTTTGGTCCCTTATAAATGTGGGTGTTACTGTTTTGGTCCCAAATAAAACTATGATTGTTGTTTTGGTCCCTTATCAATTTTTTATTAGCGTTTTTAGTCCATTTTTACGAAAAAGTTTATAAGATTACGGATTAACTCATTTGATCGCTAGTCAAACCTAAGTTTTTCTTCAACATGATTTGTACCATGATGTTTTCAATCTATTTTATGACTCGGTTCCTCATGAATTTTCAATCCATTTAGGGTTTCGACCGTTATTTCATATTGTGAATCGATTTAAATGGGTTGAATATTCATGAAGAACAGAGTCATAAAATTAGGTTTGACTAGCGATTAAATGAGTTAATATGTAATCTTCTAAACTTTTTCGTAAAAAGGGACTAAAAAAGCTAATAAAAAATTGATAAGGGACCAAAACAGCAATCGTAGTTTTATTTAGGACCAAAACAACAACACCCCCATTTATAAGGGACCAAAATACCAATTCATTGTCCCCCAAGGTTTCTGACAACTACCAATACCCCCTGACAAAAGTCAAACATAAAAAAATGTCAAAAAATGAAAAAATTTGACGATATTTTATCAAAATGAGATTATAAAATGATGTTAATTTTGTCTTTCAACATAATAATAATGCTTACATCAGTATTTTTGCTCATTTTTTCCATCGATCAGGGGGCTAGATTTTATTAATTTGAATAGTCAAAGGGAGTATACATTATTTTCAAAACTGAAGGGGCGTTATTTTCAAAACTTAAGGGGGGTATTGGTAGTTTCACCAAAGGAGGTAAATGTAATTCACCATAAGATAATTTTATTAGTTTGTACATAGATGTATTTTAGGATTAGAGGTTATCAGAAAAGAAGATTAATATGAATTCTCTTCCTAATTTGAATTCTTCCATTCTTGTTCTTGTTCTCTCTCTTTTGTCAATTGTCTAGCACGTTTTCTTCAACTTCTATCTTTTAATCCCTTCTCTAATTCTTATTTGACAATTCTTTAATCCTGACAATTGGTATCAGAGCAAGAAATCCTCCGCATGACTGTTCAATAATGGCAATCATGACAGTTTTGTCCTGGGATGAGAGGTTCAAACAAATTGAACAATGGCTCTAACGATTCTAGGAGGAGCAATTGAAATATCAACAATAGCAATTGGAATACCTAGAATGGGAGGCAAAATTAGATGCTAAATTAGATCAACTTGTTACCCTCCTCGATAAAAAATTGGGAATCAGCATAGTATCTACTGAGAAGTTATAGAAATTGCCTTTGAAAATTGATGAACATAAATTTCCTTTGAAAATTGATGAAGTTTCAGATGAAATTCCAAACTATGGGAATATTCCACTACTATCAACTGCTGCTGTAGAGGGAACCCCTCTACTACCTACTCTTTTGAGACATCTAAAGATAAATGGAGAAACTTCTAAATTGGAGGCAGATTTTGAAGGAGAAAGAGAAATGGTTTCCTACATAATGTGAACATCAAGGCGATAGAGTCTTCACCAGAAGAAGAACCAGCAAGTGATGCCAGTTTTTCCTCCACTCCAGAGCAATTGGCACAGAGGATAGCTCAGGGAGAGCCACAATGCGCAAAAATTGGCTCATGGAGAGCCCATGTAGGTCGAAATCTCTGTCTGAGAGATCCACAAGCTGAATACGTTGGATCCATTACTAGATCAAGACCCCAAAAGATGTGTGGATCAAGTCCAGTTTCAAAGTTCGAGATCAAGTTCAAGGCCCAATAAGCCCAAGCCCATCTACCATCCACGAGGTCCAAACCCATTAACATCACGAGATTGTTCGATAATGGACTTGCAGAGTTAACGTAGATGAGGACTGAAGCCCCAAATAAAAGGTTGAAGATTGGGTTAAAGAGTTAAAGGCTTAATAGCAAAGCCCATTCACTCTCTAAACCCATTTAAGACCAATAAAGTGTCTTCATATTAGTATTTCAATCTACTATCTTAGTCCTATAAGGTTTTGTAAGTTTATCCTAATTCTACTAGGATAGATGGATTTTTCCCTTCTATAGTAGGATTTTATTTGTCTTGTAATACTACTCTAGTATGGCCAAATTTCCATGAGGTCATAGAGGTGGTGTAGGATTTTATTTTTAATCTCTCTCTCACTAGGATTGAGTGATTACTTTTTAGAAAAGGAATAGAACTCTTGTATTGCCTATAAATAAGGTGTATGGCCAAAATTTCACGGAGGACAAGTAGTACGAATTTTGAACATTGACAGGTTATCATTGTGTTTTCGAAATTATGAGTTGTTGCTCAAATTTCACTCTGAATCTCTAGTTTTAGAGTGATCTTGCGAGATCATGAGTGTCCTTGTGTATGAGCCATCGAAACGCGCCCCCTTTAGGTCTTAATAGTTTTTGGTTGAATTATTAATCCGTGTCTTTTGTGACAAAATCATCACATACCTGAAAGATTATCTGCCCGGGCCTAGCCAAAAACTCATTTTCGTGCTATGCATTCCAGAATCGGAATCTCTGGCCAGGCCTAGACACTAGCATAATCGCTATTCTAACCCTTTTGAAATAACATTGCGCAGGATCTGAGTTTGCACTTATTCGATTTACCACGCAACAAAAATTCATAATAAAAGCGAAGGAATAAGAATTACCTATTGAAGCGTATACTCAGGTGATTATCTTGTATGCTGTGTGGGCAGCAATCTAACTAGCAATTTGATTAGCTAATCACCACAATACACCTGCCAGAAAATTCCAGCACCGCTGCACCTGGAGCGTACAATTCACGCATCGCCGGGAGAGAAAGAAAGCTTCACGTGCTGCTGCCAAAACTTGGGAAAATTTGGCCAGCTAAAGAAGCTAGGAAATTTGAATTTTTGAGAGAGAATTTTCTCTCTCTAGGATTTTCTCTCTCTAAGTTTTCTTGTCTTGAAAAATTATGAATTGTCTTTTTGTGGAATAGCTAATCCCTTGTCTATATATAGAGTTACAAGAGAGACCCCAAGTTGGTTTAGGATTGGCCTTCCTAATGGGTTTCTGTTTCATTCAATCCTGTTCCTGGACTGATTCACATCCAACTGATATAGGGATTCACTTATCCCAATCCTGTTCCTGGACTGATTCACATCCAACTGATACAGGGATTCACTTATCCCAATCCTAATCCTGGACTGATTCACATCCAACTGATACAGGGATTCACTTATCCCAATCCAGTTCCTGGTATGATTCACAACCAACTGATACAGAGATTCACTTATCCCCAATCCAGTTCCTGGTATGATTCACAACCAACTGACACAAGGATTAATTAATTACTTAATTAATTAAATCTACCTTTGTCAATAACTCAATGCATAATTAATCATACCACTAACGGATTAATTATGACACTACCATCCTACACCAGAATTGCTTCTGGAATAACTTAATTAATTTATATTCATAATCTCCCCACATCAAACATATAGTGCTCGTTAATTTATTAATTTACTGATAAATTAATTAATTAACTTCTTTAATTCCGAGACTAGTACCACTCGACCTTTTTACTATACCGGACATAAGTCCACCGGCCGGGTTTAGTATAATAAACATTATGAGATCATCTTGGGAGCACAATCACCCCGGACGCACTGGTACATGGTTTCCTTTCGACAAGCAGCAACACACCAAGCAACTAAACATGTACACCCAACCTACTGAGACTATTGGCCACAATTGATCTCACTCATTGGCAGATCAAAGTACACTATGTCTAATCCTTATGCCCACTAGAGTCTAGGGATTAAGAGATAGAATACCAAGAACGATTTGTCTATTAAATCAGTACAAGACAAATCATACCTAATGGTCAAGCTCAATGCGCCCCGGGCATATCTATATGATTCAATTAGTTTAGACAAACCAATTATCTGAATCACATAATAACCTAAACCGACAGTTTGTCTAAAGCTGTCTCGGTTACGAACTTCATTTATATATTATGTCTTTTAACCAATGATGAGATCTACTGTGTCACACAAGACACCTCATCATCTAACTACATAATATAAGTGGACAAATAATGCACAACAATATATAACCAAAACTTAAATCAATATATTTACTGGAAAAAAATACAATATAAGCATAGCTTATGTATTCAACTCCAACAATACCAATGTCCATCCTCTGAAGATTAATTTCACACAAAGAGGTTAAATAATAGTGCGTGCTCGTGAGTTGAGTGATTTCGCCACTTAATTCATTAATCAAGATATAGGAAGGAGTAGATCAGAAAGGCTGAGAAACAATTGGTCTAGGTTAAACCTTTAAGAAGCAGATCATCCTGACAGCTGCACTATCATCGGTGCCTTGTTCCTTAGGAAGGCTTGGCTTTCACTGTCACTACACTTCAGTCCCAATTTTAGAATCAGATGAATGTGCAGAATTTTTATGTCCATTCGATCCGGTTATGGCTATTTGTGGTGGTGATGGGTCTAATGATGGTTTTATGATTTTACAAATTGAGGTGCGATCGTACGTTCTGGATACTACATTTAGAAATTTTATGGGAACCACCTCAAGCACATCTTTGTCAAGATGATGATTCTTAAACCATGGGATAAACTCATGACAAATCTTCAAATGAGGAAGTCATCCATGTGTGATGAATATATTTCTGATTATTTGGCAGAGGCAAGGTTCAAGCCATTTCTTTTCTTCCAATTTTGAGTAATCAGCCCATTTGAATAATCAGCCTTGAGGACAAGACTAATTTTGAGGAGGAGGAATTGTCATGCCTTTTAAATTTTAGGGGTCTTTTGGTAAAAATAGTTGGGAATCGAAATTGGATTCGGTATGATAGAAATGAGAATGGGTAGGGATTTTGTAAATCCAATAAGGCTGTTTGTTTTGTAATACGATTTTGGGTATAATTACCATTACTGATGTTTGTTTTGGGTTGGGAATGGGTTTTAAATATCATAAAATATCCATTTTCCCTTGAATTACCATTCAACAAGGCTTTTTATCTTCCAAATTATATTCTCTTTGGCACTTGAAACCCCCATTAATTTCCACAGGGTCGTACCCAATTATCTTCCTAATTCACTACTGAAGTGATTTGAAATATTCTTCTTCCACACTGGGCCAGAGTGCTTGAGTTGTTTTTTTTTCAACAATAATTGACTCGTTTTGCATATATTTTGGCTTCAGTTATCTTCCATCAATAATCAATCGTCAATCCAATGTACTTGAATGTGGTGCGTGTTTATTGGTTTTTGAAGCAATTATTCTATGTATTATTCCCTTTGCCTATTGTGTTTTGTTTGAATCCTTCAAATTGATGAATAACTCCATCTAATATGGAGGGTTGAATTAGTTGAACTATTGATACAAGTATGAAAGTATTATAATATGCACTGAAAGTATTTGATGAAATTTCCTTTACTGATTTGCTATTCTTCTTGTTCTTATTCCTACTACTGCTGGCTTCTGTTCCTCTGGTGATTTGTTTTTGCTAGTATACTTGATTTTTAATTATTCTTTAAATTTCTGTTGGCTATGAATTTATGCTCCCTTGTTTGGATGTTCGACCTTGGCTTTTTATGGAATATTTAAGTACCAGTTGGTTCTGGATTGAGGGTCGAGCGAAACTAGTGTGGGAACTCTGAAGAGTGTGAATTTCTGCTAATTTCAGTAAAGAAATTGGATATATGATGATGATGGGGCTGTGGGATCAGCTTAATTTGTGGGCTAGGAAGAGGTTTGTATGTGAGGTTTTGATGTTAGGATCTAAGGCACGAAAATCAATGCAGTGGAAATTTTTCTGAAAAATTTCATGCCTAAATGGATTTTAGTGTTTAATCTTATGTTCAAAGCATGTAAAACATACCCTTGATACGTAATCAGTTGTGTTTTTCTGAATCCTTTTGTTGTTTTGATCACCGCAAATTCTTCCCTGAAGATTCCTCTACTCTCAAGCACTGAGAGTCTTCACAGAACCGATGTTAGCCTCTCTCACCCCTACAGAGAAAGTTTGGGATTCTGGTTTTCTTTTCTCAACCTTTGATGTCGTTAAACGTATATCTCTCAGATATATATTATAAGCATCAAAACCAATCAGTAAATAATATTTAAATATTATTTTAACTGATTTGTACCCATGGATCAACCCAGTGATCCATGGATTAGGTTGATGGGTCAAGAAACACTACAATTGTAATTTGGTCCCTTGACTTATCAGCCTATCCCAAGTGATCCTAGGTACTTAATTAACTCTTAATTAATACCACAGACCTTTAATAATATTTAATTAAACCATTTAATTAAATATTATTTATCTAAGCATAACAATTATACTTAATGTAGGCATGATTAATTATTATATATCATCAAACTCTCTTATGTGCGATCTTGTAGGTCCATTCTAATATCGACAATGGATAAATTAATCTAATTGATTAATTCATAAGTCATTAGTGGTCTCTAGCAAGACATAATGACTACCCAATTCAGAATGGAGGGTCGAATGGTGATTCAACACAACATTTAGAGTACATTACGTACGATCCTCTACATTGATATCTTGTTTAGCATAAGGCATGGAACCATCAACCTTATTTAGCTAAATATTTACTTGATCTCTTAGTGACACTGAAATTCAACAAGCAAATGATAACATTTATCATTTCTTGGGCACGATCATGCACTTCTCAGTTCACTATCAAATGGCCTAGATATCATCTCTCACTTAAGTGATTCATAGCATACCCAATCATACCCGTATTTGGCAACTTGTTACGGTCCCGTTAGGTGTAATATGTCAAAGTACAATACTTTTCACCTAAGACCATGTAGTGATTTCTGGTATAAGGATTCTAGTACGAGTACTGATGTAACCCTAAGTTACAGCTATTTTCATAGCACTTTTCACTGAAATCCATTACAGTCAGATAGAGTTTTGACTCTTGTGTGCTTTTTAGGCTTATAATGTGTTTTGTGGGAAATGCAGGCACATGATTGGTTTTGTCACTTTTCCCCCACAAATAAGGTCATAAAGTGCTGAATTGATGAAAATAGGCAAGATGGTCATTACTGGACTCAATTAATCAATTTGGATGCACAAGTACGGCTGAAAAGGCAAATTCACCCATGCTCTCTTTAGTTAATTTCAACCATAGAATGTTGTATTAGTATATATATTGTGAAGACAAGCCCGGATGGCAACTTTTGCATCCTTTTCTCTCCATTTTCGATATGACATCTTCTTGTACATTCGATAGCTAGGGTTTCTGTGATGATGGCGATCCAGCTTAGAACCATGCAGTTCGTTGGGGGTTTAATCCCAGATCTATTCAGTCTAGGTGGAATCAGTGCATCTGCACATGGTTGAGAGGTTTCGTAGTTCCTTTCTTAAGCTTGGTAAAGGTCTTTTGTTGTTTCGGTGTGACAGGCCTTTATTAGCGAGGGTGAGCCAGCTGATTTATGTCTTGTGAATGCTTAGTGTGTAGTGTATCTGAATTCTTTTGACTTATTATGTATTGGTGTATTTATTTCTTTGGTTGATTTGGGCACGCCGACTTGTTAGCAATTTCTTTATTATATTTTTGGAGATTGAATCTTGAGTAAGTTTATGATCTTGTTGGCGATTTCCTTTGTGTAATATTTGAGATTGAATCTTGTTGGTCATATAAGGCTAAGGTCCAAAGAGAAATAATGAAACTGATGTTTGATAAGTATTAACTGATAGTGAAGGAGATTAAACCATCATCCCAAAATCCCATCAAATTAGTTTTCTGCATTTGTTTGTTTTTTATTTCATCAAATCCAAGTCAATATATTCCCAGCTTTTGCATGATTGCTATTTTAATTAATACACAAGTGTTCATCGTTCCCTGTGGATTTGATACATTTCTCTATTACACTATAAGATTTGTGGTCCTAAAGTGTGCTAAAAAAGGTCTTTATTAGTGTTGTTATTTAAACACTTCACTTTTTGGTTCCATTGCTAGGGAGCAATGTAGCCTTTGTGTATCTAATGTTGTTCTTGTGTATATAGTTTTTAGATATTAAAATGGATATGAACCACAGAAAAGCAGTCAGACCTCTTGTTTTTGGGGATGTAGTTGAGGATGAATTAAGAGATTATTATTCAACTGTGGTGCAAAAAGGTTATGGAACACATGCAGGTGTAGAGTTAGGTTGGAAAGAGTGGAGAGAGCTAAGAGGAAATCATGAGTTGACTCGGGAAGAATTGTATTTCAAGTTTAATTTTATCTGAATGAAAAAGGAGTTACAAGGGAAGCAAATAGAACAAACGTAGGTGCTTGAGAAAGAAATTGTAAATAAAGTTGAATCTGAATTGGATGAGCAGAGTCAGTTAGAGCTTACAGTAGAAGGTGACAATCATAGTGTGGAAATTGAGGCATTTGATGAAGTGAAAGAGACTGGAGAAGTTGTGGACAGGAATGTGGATATGTCCATTATCATCCGTCAACCAAGGACACTGGCACGAAGGAGGAACATTGACTGGAAGAGTGGAGATAAGAATGACTACAAGGGGACACGAAAAAAAATTTCGAGGAGCAAAACAATTATTCCTATGTAGTATGAGAGAAAGACAAGACAACTTTAAAGGAGATGTTCAAACTCAGAATTCCAGCAACTATTACGTCTTGGTGCTTGCAAGGCTCCAGAGGAGCTATCAAGTTTTCATCCATTCGGGTAAGGCAGAAATTATCAGCAAGAAGAAGAGAGTCTAAGCTAAGAAAATTGGTGAATAAGGTAAATAAGGTAAAATTCTTTCCCCTGAGACAAAAGAAAAATCCAAGGGTTGTAGATGAGTCAGAGTCTGAACCACCTAGTTCTTTTATTCAAAATTAAGTCAATCTTTTTGGACTCCAGCTATTGGAAATGGGGAAATTTAAAATGTCATTCTAAGAGTATTTCATTAGTATTGTTTGTTTGTTCTCTTTTAATTGTAAAAATATATATAAAAAATAAGTATAATATAATGATGGAAGATCAGAGGTTTCGTGTGATAGAGGCCAAAAGGCAGCATAAAAAAGGAAGGATGCACGAGTTTCTGAAAAGAAAGAAAAAGAGCTAGTTCACTTAAAGGATGCGTGAGAAAACGTGAGCAACTGAAGGGTCACATACCGTTTAATCAGAGGGAATATCTATGCATCTTGAAAAAGGTAAAGGACGCGAGTGGTAAGTGACATCTTTTCTTTTTCAACCCTAGTTGTATTCTCTTTCTTTAAATAAGGGTCACATTGTGGTAAACGGCCTGTTTCACTCGGTTGTGAAAAATATTCAATGAAGCTCTCCATATCGGGTATATTCCCCGAATTCCCTCTGAGTTCATTTATTTAACATCTTGTATGTAACCAAGCAAACAAACAGAGGAAGTAATGATGCAAAGTAGTTTTGTTAAATAAATATGAACTTTCCTCTTGCAGTAATGTGAAATCAGGATTTAAGCATGGCATCTTCAAGTATGTCGTTTTCAAGTGATGATGAAGGAACTGAATTGGGAGAGTTACTACCAATGATTGATCCACAATTTTCTGAACGGGCTTTTATCCATCAGATTTGGGTAGAGGAAGATTGCATGTTTAGGGAGTATCTGATAGGTAAACAATGGGGCAAGTTGATCCCTGAAACCCGAGATGTGAATCTAACTAGAGTGAGAGAGTTCTATTCGAGTGAAAAATATGGGGAGGAGAAAGGGATAATCACAGTCTGCTCTGTGAAGATACCATTCTCTTTTGACTCGATAAACTAGTTGTTGGGAATACCGGATAGCAGAGATGCACTGGATGTGTTGCAGCTTAGTTGGTATCAACCGCAAAGAGAAAGCCTGAAAATGATGTTAAAGCCAGAGGCAGTGGTACCGGCCCACTGGGGGAAAGTCAGTTTGGAGGATTTAGGAGAGATAACCAGAAGATTGTACACCTTTATCTGAAGAAATGTGGTGCTCTTGGATAAGGAAATCCAAGGCAAGGTTGAGGACAGGCAGTTCCACATCATGTCAGCATTGTGGGAAAGAATACCTATTAACATAGGTAATGTTGTCATGACTTACTTATTGAATGCTGTTAAGAGTAAAGGTTGCAGCCTCCCATATGCCAGTCTGGTTGACGCTTTTTGTATGGATCATGGGGCTGAACCTTGTGAAACTGATGAGATTGTAAGGTTAGGGGGGTCATTTTGGAAAGGATGTAAGCCCTGAGGAAGAAAATGAAGGAATGCGCAAGCAGCTGCAGAATCAGAGTCTGCAGATCTAGATCAATACCATAGTGCTACAAACCTTGCAGCAGCACTAGGGGTGTAAACGAACAGAGCTGCTCGCGAGTTGCTCGGTCAAAGCTCAGTTCGAGCTCTGGTTGACCGAGCTCGAGCCGAGCTCGAGTCGGCTCGTCTCAATGACGAGCCGAGTATCGAGCAGACCAAAAATAGGCTCGCGAGCCTACCACGTCTCATACAACTAGAACCACGTCTAAAAACACTAGCACCACGTCTACCTCCATGCATGTGAATTTTAACTGATTTTTTTACAAAACATCTCAACTCGTCTCAGAACAACTAGAACCACGTCTAAAAACACTAGAACCACATCCAAAAACGTCTACATCCAGACATGTGAATTTAAACTGATTTTTTCACAAAATATCTCAACTCGTCTAAGAAAAACTAGAACCACATCCAAAAACGTCTACATCCATTCATGTGAATTTAAACTGATTTTTTTACAAAGATAGTCCACCACATCTCAGAACAACTAGAACAATATCTCAAAACACAAGAACAACGTCCAAAAATATCTACATCCATGCATGTGAATTTAAACTAATTTTTTCACAAAACATCTCAACTCGTCTCATAACAACTAGAACTACGTCCACAAATGTCTACATCCATTAATGTGAATTTAAACTGATTTTGTTTCACAAAGATAGTCTACCACGTCTCAGAACAACTAGAACAACGTTTCAAAACACAAGAACCACGTCCAAAAACATCTACATCCATGCATGTGAATTTAAGCTGATTTTTTCTTAAAACATCTCAACTCGTCTCAGAACAACTAAAATTACGTCCAAAAACGTCTGATGCGGACCGAAATGTGCATAATCTATTATCTAAGGGTTTTGAAAAGATAAAACAAATAAAACGGCTATACAATTCTTAGAAATGATCATGATCTCATATCTAAGAGTTGTAATGAGATAAAACAAATAAAATGACCATTCAACTCTTAGGAATGTTCATGATATCTGATCTAATAGTTTTGTGAATATAAAACAATTAAAATAACCATATTACTCTTAGAAATGTTTATGATTTTGTAAGTAGGTGTTATAATAAGATAAAATAAAATGGCCATACAACATCTCAACTTGTCTCAGAACAACTAGAACCACGTCAAAAAATATCTACATCCATTCATGTAAATTTAAACTGATTTTTTTTCACAAAGACAGTCTACCACGTCTCAGAACAACTAGCACCACGTCTCAAAACACTAGAACCACGTCCAAAAATGTCTACATCAAGACATGTGAATTTAAAATGATTTTTTCACAAAACATCTCAACTCGTCTCAGAACAACTATAACCACGTCCAAAAACGTCTACATTCATTCATGTGAATTTAAACTGATTTTTCACAAAGACAGTCTACCATGTCTCAGAACAACTAGCACCACGTCTCAAAACTTAAAAACCACGTCCAAGAACATCTATATCAAGACATGTGAATTTAAAATGATTTTTTCACAAAACATCTCAAGTTGTCTCAGAACAAGTATAACCACATCCAAAAACGTCTACATCCATTCATGTGAATTTAAACTGATTTTTTCACAAAGACAGTCTACCACGCCTCAGAACAACTAGAACCATGTCTCAAAACACTAGAACCACGTCCAAAAATGTCTACATCAAGACATGTGAATTTAAAATGATTTTTTTACAAAACATCTCAACTCGTCTCAGAACAACTATAACCACGTCCAAAAAAGTCTACATTCATTCATGTGAATTTAAACTGATTTTGTTTCACAAAGACAGTCTACCACGTCTCAAAACAACTAGAACCATGTCTCAAAACACAAGAACCACGTCCAAAAATGTCTACATCCATGCATGTGAATTTAAACTGATTTTTTCATAAAAATCTCAACTCGTCTCAGAACAACTAGAACTACGTCCAAAAACGTCTGATGTGGACCAAAATGTGCATAATCTATTATCTAAGGGTTTTGAAAAGATAAAACAAATAAAACGGCTATACAATTCTTAGAAATGATCATGATCTAACATCTAAGAGTTGTAATGAGATAAAACAAATAAAATGACTATTCAACTCTTAGAAATATTCATGATATCTGATCTAAGAGTTTTGTGAATATAAAACAATTAAAATCATCATATTACTCTTAGAAATGTTCATGATTTTGTAAGTAGGTGTTATAATAAGATAAAAAAAATAAAATGGTCATACAACATCTCAACTTGTCTCAGAACAACTAGAACCACGTAAAAAAAAGTCTACATCCATTCAAGTGAATTTAAACTGATTTTTTTCAGAAAGACAGTCTACCACGTCTCAGAACAACTAGCACCACATCTCAAAAAACTAGAACCACATCAAAAAACATATACATCAAGACATGTGAATTTAAAATAATTTTTTCACAAAACATCTCAACTCGTCTCAGAACAACTATAACCACTTCCAAAAACGTCTACATCCATTCATGTGAATTTAAACTGATTTTTTTCACAAAGACAGTCTACCACGTCTCAGAACAACTAGCACCACATCTCAAAACACTAGAACCACGTCCAAAAATGTCTACATCAAGACATCTCGTCTCAGAACAACTATAACCACATCCAAAAATGTCTACATCCATTCATTTGAATTTAAATTGATTTTTTTCACAAATACGGTCTACCACATCTCAGAACAACTAGCACCACGTCTCAAAACACTAGAACCACGTCCAAAACATCTACATCAAGACATGTGAATTTAAAACGATTTTTTCACAAAACATCTCAACTCGTCTCAGAACAACTATAACCACGTCCAAAAACGTCTACATCCATTCATGTGAATTTAAACTGATTTTTTTCATAAATATAGTCTACCACATCTCAGAACAACTTGAACCACATATCAAACAACTATCACCACGTCCGAAAGCAATAGCGCAACATCCGCTACTTCCAACAGTTGGTGAATTTTAATTGGGGACATGAAAGTGGTGAATAGTAATTGGGTGCAACATATAATTTGCGCTCCAGTGCAGTCTCAAGTTCTCACCCATCTGTCACCTTTCACACCGAAATCACCACCATACAACCATTGTCTCCACCCAAACAAGCCAGCCACTATTATTTCTTATGCCACCAGTTCCCCTCTCTATCTCTCCCTCGATTTCGTCCTCGCTCTGTCGATTTTAGTTGGTTGCGCCTTCGACTGAAGTTTCTGTGAGCAAAGTTCTACAACTTTTGAGGTTAGTTTCTTACTGCGTTTTGACGACTTCTGTTGTTAATCGTTATGAGAAAGTGCCTTTGGGTTTCTAGCTCCGTGATCTGTTTGGGTTCGCCCAATTATTGGGTTCTTTTTTAGCTGTGATTGTCGGGATAGGTTATGGGTTTTCATTTATGTGGTTTCTTTTCATTTATGTTTTTTATTTTCATTTATGTGTCTTCTTTTCATTTATGTGTTTTCTTGTAGTTATCATTAATATGAATACAGAAGATACCTCTTTCCCGCTCTCGATTGATAGTGCCACCGTCGAAAGTAGCAAAGCTAATGATGTGCTTCAAAATGAAACTGTAGCTCAATGAAGTATGGAGTTGAATTCAGCAAGATCGAATGCTATTGAGGAGAGAGAGAAAACTACTTAAGAGGGGGATGAAACTTTCAAAATCAAACAAAGGAAAAAAACTTCAGTTGTGTGGAAATATTTGGAAGAGGTAATTTTGAAAGATGGGGAAAAGAAAGTCAGATGCATTCATTGTCAAGCTAACCTTGCTATTGCTAAAACAGGGGCCACCACCCATTTAATAAGGCATATGAATTCATGTGCAAAAAGAAAGATCAATTTGAGGATAGATGAACAACAAACAAAGCTGAACTTTTTGCCAACAGATTCGCCATCACCTTCTATTCCTGCTTTGCTTTGACATGAAACAAATAAGGGAGGCAGCCTCACATTGGGTTATGATGCATGAGCATCCATTCAGTATTTTAGAAGATGAAGGATTCAACTTGATGATGAAGCATATTGCGCCAGAGTGGCATAAAATCAGTAGAAACATATGCAAAATTGATTGTCTTAAAATTTATGAGATTCAGAAGAGGAAGTTTAAGAAACAACTTGAAGTGGTTACCAAAATAAGTTTGACGACAGATTGTTGGAAATCAAAGAATCAGAAGATTGAGTACATGGTTGTCACTGGACATTGGATTGACTCCAATTGGAAATTGCAAAAAAGGGTTTTGAGCTTCATCAACATTTCACCCCCAAGAGGAGGTATTCAAATTTCTGATGCTTTATTCAAATACATGAAAGATTGGGATATTGAGAAAAAAGTTTTCAGCATTACTGTTGATAATGCTTCAAATAATAATGTGGCTCTTGAAAATATGAAAAGTACAATTCTAAAGTTTAGAAAGCTGGCTTGTGGAGGAAAATTGTTTCATGTGCGGTGTTGTGCACATATATTAAACTTGTGTGTGCAAGATGGTTTGAAACAGATTGGAAGTATTATTGAAGATGTGAGAGAAACTGTGGAGTATGTAAATCGATCAGATGCAAGGCGTATGCAATTTGCAGATATTGTGAACCAATTATCTTTGAAAGATAGAAAATTGATTCGTGATTGCAAAACAAGATAAAATTCCACTTTTGAGATGTTGAGTATTGCACTCAAGTTTAGAGAGGCTTTTGATATGTTTAGCCAGCGAGATCTATACTTTGATTGCTGCCCTTTAAGAGAAGATTGGGACAAGGTTGAGAAGATATGCTCTGTTTTGGAAACTTTTTGGACAGCAACCCATGTCATTTCAGGTACTGATTATCCTACTTCAAATCTTTTTCTCCAAGAAGTTCAGAATATAAAATCAACATTGGATGAAAATATGAATCATGAGGATATTTTCATTAGGGAATTAGTTGGCAAAATGAAAGATAAATTTTACAAATATTGGGGGGAGTGTAACTTGTTGATGGCTCTAGCTGCAGTGTTTGATCCAACAATGAAAATGCAAGCTGTTGAATTTTGTTTTTCTAGACTTTATCCTGAGTATAAGGCATGGGAGAATATTTTAAAGGTGAAAGGTGCTATTTCACATCTTTATGAAGAATATGTGTCTGAACATTCTGGTGATAAAAGTTCTAAACCTTCTACTGCTGCTGAGAGTCTTGGTTCTTCTAGTAGTCTTGGAAAGAAACCCATTTCCACAAAAAGGAAGTGGTCTGATTTTGATGCATATTGTGTAGAGCTTTTGACTTCAGAGCCAAAAAAAATCTGAATTGATAGACTACTTAAAAAAGCCTCGCCTGAAGAGTGATGAGATTTTTGATGATTTTTCTTGTTTATAGTGGTAGAAGATTAATAGGTTACATTATCCTATACTCTCAAAGATGGCTTGTGATATTTTAGCTATCCCTATAAGTTCAGCGGCTTTTGAAGCAACATTTAGTTCTAGAACAAGGGTGATTGATACTTATCGTGCATCACTATCTCCCGATACAGTACAAGTCATACTTTGTGGAGGAGAGTGGCTCAGAAATATCAATGGAGTTAAGAAGCAAAAAGTAAGTCTATTTCATTTTTTGTTTGATAAGTTGGTTACTTACAAATAGTTTAATTGTTTAATTGCTTTTATTTATTTATTTCTTAACAGAAGGATAAGGGCTATTGAGAAATTTTTCTTCCCATGTCCACTTCTATATCATCATAGTAAGTTAAATTCGAATTCTCGCATGGCAGCTATAGACTTCTTGTTCTTACTAAGATTTATGCAATTCACTAAGTGTACAACGTCTTAGAACAACTAGCACCACGTCCAAAAACGTCTACATCCACACATGTGAATTTAAACTGATTTTTTTCCAAAACATCTCAACTCGTCTCAAAACAACTAGAACCACGTCCAAAAACGTCTACATCCATTCATGTGAATTTAAACTGATTTTTTTTCACAAAGACAGTCTACCACGTCTCAGAACAACTAGAACAACATCTCAAAACACAAGCACCACGTCCAAAAACGTCTATATCCACACATGTGAATTTAAATTGATTTTTTCCCAAACCATCTCAACTCGTCTCAGAACAACTAGAATCACGTCCAAAAACATCTCAGAACATTCATGTGAATTTAAACTGATTTTTTCACAAAGACAGTTTACCATGTCTTAGAACAACTAGCACAATGTCTCAAAACACAGGTACCACGTCCAAAAATGTTTACATCCACACATATGAATTTAAACTAATTTTTTCACAAAACATCTCAACTCGTCTCAGAACAACTAGAACCACGTCCAAAAACGTCTCAGAACATTCATGTGAATTTAAACTGATTTTTTTCACAAAGGCAGTCTACCACGTCTCAGAACTATCACAATGTCTCAAAACACAAGCACCACGTCCATAATCGTCTGCATCCACATATATGAATTTAAACTGATTTTTTCGCAAAACATCTCAACTCGTCTCAGAACAACTAGAACCACATCCAAAAACATCTAAGAACATTCATGGGAATTTAAACTGATTTTTTTCACAAAGTAAGTCTATCACGTCTCAGAACAACTAGCACCACGTCTTAAACAACTAGCACCACGTCCAAAAACATCTACAATTAGACATGTGAATTTAAATTGAGTCTTTCACAAAACATCTCAACTCGTCTCAGAACAACTAGAACCACGTAAAAAAGTCTATATACATTCATGTGAATTTTAACTGATTTTGTTTCACAAAGACAGTCTACCACGTCCCAGAACAACTGAAACACGTCTAAAAAACCTAGCACCACGTCCAAAAATGTCAGCATCCATACATGTGAATTTTAACTAATTTTTTCACAAAACATCTCACCTCGTCACAGAACAACTAGCACCATGTCCAAAAACGTCTACATCCAAGCATGTGAATTTAAAATGCATTTTTTCACAATGACAGTCTACCACTTCTCAGAACAACGAGCACCACATCTCAAACAACTAGAACCATGTCCAAGAACGTCTAAAAAAATTCACAAACACAAACAGCAAATACATTGTTTCTCTACTAAATTCCATAAAATATACTGCAACGTCCAGTATAACAAACACAAAGTTAATTTTTTCACCAAAAAAAAGCCAAATAGACGCGCAACGTGTAATATAATGGGTACCACGTCCCGCTAAGTCCACAATAATAGGTACCACGTCTCACTACGTCCACTATAATGATCTTGTTGGCAGTTTCCTTTGTGTAATATTTGAGATTGAATCTTGTTGGTCATATAAGCCTAAGGTCCAAAGAGAAATAAAGAAACTGATGTTTGATAAGTAATAACTGATAGTGAGGAGATTAAACCATCATCCCAAAATCCCATCAAATTAGTTTTCTGCATTTTTTTGTTTTTTATTGCATCAAATCCAAGTCAATATATTCTCAGCTCTTGCATGTTTGCTATTTTAATTGATACACAAGTGTTCAGTGTTCCCTGTGGATTCGATACCTTTCTCTGGTACACGATAGGATTTGTGGTCCTAAAGTGTGCTAAAAAAGGTTTTTAATAGTGTTGTTATTCAAGAACATCAAGTACAAATCAAAAGAATCACTCATGATCTAAGTAGTCCATAGAGTGTTTCTTTTGGCGGATCGATCCAATGATATGTTACCTAATATATTCATTTATGTCTTTAGTTGATGTCACTACATCATGGCTGGTGAAACTCTACCATCACTAAAACACATTATATTCTTATCATATTGACGTTTCACGTCAATAACCGACTAGGGATAGTTTTATACTTAGAACATGTTTTGCTTATTGGGTTTCACAACTAAGATATTCTGAAGATTCAATCATAAGCATATGTTCTAGTACATGGATCATTTCATCATTTACATATGTACAAGAATATTAAACTGATGAAATTAACTCATTGATATATATCAGTCAAACGACAAACATCTATACAACCCCTATAAGGGCATATACACCAATATTTGGCTGCGTTGTGCTTATTCATCAAACTTACCAGCGTGACCATGAACCTTATGATGCAGATAGCTTCTTGTTCTGGGTTTGTTTTAGGTTTTTTGGTTGCACTGATGGAACGTTTATTTCTATTAGTTTTTTCAATTCTGCCCGCTATAAACTCACATGCTCTTCAATGATTTTTTCTTACTTTTAGAGTTTGTTTTTGCTTGATTGTGAGGCGTATTCCATTGCAATTGATTTTCTTTGTTCCATTTTATAGTCATGCTTGATTGTGGATCTTTTAGTTTTGTTTCGATATGACTTTCCATACCTAAATTTCATTGGAAATTATGAGGAGAAAACTTTGACAGATACAAGACTTTTAACATAAGGTGAAATGCTGCAAGCAAGCAAGTCAAAAAACCTCAGAGAAGATCCTCCATTTTTCCTTGTTTTTGTTTGAGTTAAAAATGTTTTCCTTTTTGTGTGAAAAATAACTTATTCCTTAATATAGTAAAAGCCTTTTATTTTTTTCATCTTTTTTGTTTTGGGTCTGAGCAGCAATGTTTTTCCATGAGAATTTTCATTTAAAATCATTTAAGATTTGATTTTTATCAATAACCATCCATGACCCAAGTGAAATTTTGTGTAACACTGCAATAAATTTGGATTCTTTTTACCTTGTAAGATGTAAATCAAGAGTGAAAAAATTTACCAAACCTGCAGTAAATTTGGATACTCTTCTGTTTTGGGTTTGAGCAGCAGTGCTTTTCTAAGAGGATTTTCATTCAAAAGCGTCCATGATTTGATTATATGTCTCTATGAAATCTGGATTCACTTGTGTTCTTAAAGCATATGCACACATATGTAGATGTAGTTATGCATGAATGTAGGGTTTCGTGAATCTTGGTTGTTTGTTTGCTATTAATGTGAAGGGCTGTTCAGGGACTGATCGTGAATGAGCTAAGGTTGTTTGGCTTTGTGTGTTTTTGAAAATGTCATTTATCTTTTTGATGTTAGGAGAAGATAATGGCAGGTTCATCAAGTATGGAAAAACAGTGCAAATCCTCCAAATCCAAGACCAAAGATGGCCAAGTCAATGCCAAAGCTGCTTCTACTAGTGGCACAAAAAGAGAACGATGAGAAAATAATCAGAATGCTGAGCGTAAGGAGATGATCAATAAATTTTACAATCACTTGCTAATGAGACAACATGGCATTGCAATGGATAGTCCATTTGTAGCAATCATTAGAAAGCTTCAATGTGAAACTCTAACTAGGCATCCTTTTAGTGTGAATACTGAAAAACTTTGATTGTATGAACATTATTTCCGGTTATATCGATTGAGAATGTTTAATTGCTTGGTGTGTTGTTGTGAGTTTTAAAGGAAACCGTGTACCGGTGTGTCCGGGATGATGGTGCTCTCGAGATGAGCTCGAAAGGATTCTTATACTAAACTGGCCAGTGAACTTATGTCTGGTATAGTAATAAGGTCGAGTGGTACTAATCTCGGTTAAAGAAGTTAATGAATTAATTTTTCAGTAAATTAATAAATCGATGACCATTATATCATTGGCACGAGGAGATTAATGAATATTTAATTTAGTGAAATCGAAAGCATTGTTCGGTTTGGGCGGTAGTTCCATAATTAATCTGTTAGTAGTACGATTAATTATGTGTTGAGTTGATTGACAAAGTGAAATTAATTAATCCCTGTGTCAGTTGGTTGCTAATCAGTTCTGGAGAAGGATTAGAATTAGTGAAACACAAACCCAACAGGAAGGCCAAACTCAAGCCCACTTGAGGTCTCTCTTGTAGCTCTATATAAGATACAAGACCAGCCCCAGGACAGATACAACAGTCATAACAGACAGAACACAAAATCTAAGGAGAGAAATCTAGAGAGAGAAAAAATACCTTGAGCATGTTTTCTAAGATAGCAGTGGCAACTGAATCTTCGAGGTGTGGCGATGGCGGGTTTCTTCAAGCAGCAGCAACGGAGCTTAAACATCACCAGAGTGGCGTGTGAATTCTGATCGGTTGTGGCGGCTTCGTGCGGCGGTGCTGGGATGACGGAATCAAGGCGGTTTTGACTGCTGGGTTTTTGTGAAGTTATCTTTCGGGGCTAATTTTGATTATTCGATAAATCGTTGCCTACACAACGTCCAGACTTGACTTAGAGAACACAAGCGATTTCTTGAGTATCACGCTTCAAAGTTCAAATCTTAACTTCCGTTTTTATATTTAAGATATTGTATTTGTTTGCGCATCAAATTAAATAAAAGTAATCCAAGATCATGTAGTATAAATTTCTGATAGATTTCATATTGGATTGTACGAACTGAAATCTTTCTAGATGAAATCAGAATAGTACGAACGTGCTATTAGGTTTGGTTGAAAGTTTTCTAATCTGATTGCAAGAATGAAAATTTTTTACCGGACCAGAATAAGCGCAAGAACTTTCACCTTTAGGTTCGTTGGAAGTTGATAACTACTTGACATACGAATCCTTCTTGGAAGGTAAAATAACCAAGAAGCCTTTTAAGGCAAAGGGTTATAGAGCCAAAGAAGTGTTAGAATTGGTTTCGAGTATTTTGTGACTTTCACATATGACTACTCAAGATACGGGTACATTTACTTGATGCGCCACAAGTCTGAATGCTTTGATAAGTTCGAGGAGTATCCGACAGATGTGGAGAAACATCAATGTAAAAGTATCAAGACACTGCAATCAGATCGTGGTGGCGAATATGTTGCAGGTGAATTTACTACGTACTTGTTAGATGCGGGAATATAATCTCAATCCCAGTTGTCTGCACCTGGCACACCCCAACAGAATGGTGTACCAGAAAGGAGAAATAGGACTTTGATGGAAATGATTAGATCAATGATGAGTTATAGTGAATTGCCTAATTCGTTTTGTGGTTTTGCTTTAAAAATAGCATATTACATTCTAAATCTTATTTCATCTAAATCCATGCCTTCAACCCCTACAGAGTTGTGGATGGGTTGCAAGCCCACTCTGAGGCATCTCAAAATTTGGGATTGTCCAACACATGTGCTTAAGGCAGATGTGGGTAAGTTAGATTCAAGAACAGAAGTAAGGCTGTTTGTAGGTTATCCCAATGGGACAAAAGGTGATTTATTTTATAGTCCTAAAGATTAGAAAGTGATAGTTAGCACTAATGCCAGATTTCTTGAGGAGGATTATATTATGGATCACAAGCCCAGTAGTAAGATCGTACGAGAAGAACTTAGAGAACAACCCACGACTTCTATACCACCAGTATAAGTAGATACACTACAAGATACTGCACAACGTGTTACAAGTGATGCGCCTTTACAGGTAGTTCCTCGTCGCAGTGCGAGGGTTGTTAGACAGCCTGAGAGGTTCATGTTCTTGGAAGAGTCTTCAAATTTCGTCCCAGGAGAACAAGAACTCAACCCATTGACGTTTGATGAGGCACTCCGAGATAAAGATGCAGATTCTTGGCAAAAAAGCAATGTTGTCTGATATGGGGTCAATGGACTCTAATCAGGATGTGAGCTTATAGACTTGCCTGATGGTTTTTGACCAATTGGGTGCAAGTGGGTCTACAAACGCAAGAGAGGACCTGACGGAAAGGTGGAAATATTTAAAGCTAGGCTTATAGCGAAGGGGTATACTCAAAAAGAATGTATCGATTATGAGAAAACATTTTCACCGGTAGCTATGCTTAAGTCAATCTGGTAATAGCTGCTCATATGGATTATGAGATTTGGCAGATGGATGTCAAGAAAGCTTTCTTTAATGGAAGTCTTAAGGAAACCATCTTCATGCAGCAACTAGAAGGATTCATTGCTGATGGCCAAGAGCATAAGGTTTCGAAGCTTAAGAGGTCTATTTACGGACTTAAACAAGCATCCAGATCTTGGAATATTCGGTTTGATAAGGTAATCACGTTCTTTGGATTTACTCTGTGTCCGGATAAGCAATGCATGTATCGCATATGTGATGGAAATGTGGTGGTGTTTCTTGTACTTTACATAGATGACATTTTGCTTATTATCAACAATAAGAAAGTGTTGTCAGAACTAAAGATGTGGTTATCCAAGCAATTTGATATGAAGGACTTGGAAGAAGCTGGACATATCCTTGGGATCAAGACTATTAGAGATCATAGGAAACATCCATTGACTCTTTCCTAGATTCATTAATATATATGATTCTGGCTCATTTTAACATGCAGAACTCCAAGAAAGGTTTCTTACCTTTCAGGCATGGAGTGCATCTATCTAATGAGTAGTTTACAAAGACTGTTGAGGAGATAGAAGCCTTGAAGACAGTTCCTTATGCATCAGCAGTAGGAAGTCTCATGTATGCAATGTTATGCACGAGACATGATATTTGCTTTGCTGTTGGCATGGTTAGCAGATATTTGAGTAATCCCGGTAAAGCTCATTGGGAGGCTGTGAAACACATCCTCAAGTATTTGCACCGGACAAGAGACCATGTCTTGGTCTATCAGGCGAGTAAGCTGGTACCGAAGGGTTACACAAATTCAGATTTCCAAGGCGATAAGGACAAGAGTAAGTCTACCTCTGGTTTTGTGTTTACTTTGGAAGGTGGAGCCATAGTGTGGCAGACTCTACTATGGAAGCTGAGTACGTTGAAGGAAGCGGTGTAGCTCAAGAACTTCTTAGTGGACTTGAATGTGATTCCTGACCTATCAAGGTCTATCACAATGTATTGTGATAATAATAGTGCAGTAGGCAACTTAAGGGAACCACATGCCCACAAGGCGAGCAAACACATAGAGCGCAAGTACCACCTGATACGAGAAATCGTTAAGAGTGGAGACATGGTCGTGGCCAAGATAGCATCAGCAGAAGACCTCGCATATCCTTTTACTAAAACATTGACTTAGAAAGTCTTTGGGACTCACGTGGAGGGAATGGGAGTTAGATATCTGACTGAGCCTTGACAGTTCTCTAAATGATAGTATGATAGTAGTTTAGTGTATTAAACCAGTATTTTACTGTCAGCATAACTTTGAGTATTACTGGGAGATTGTTAGTGTGAATACTGAAACGCTTTGCTTGTATGAACATTATTTCCCAGTTATATCGATTGAGAATGTTTTAGTTAATTATTTGTGTTTATGTTTATGCATGAAGTCCCTTTATATCATATGACTAGATGATGAGGTGTTTGGTATGACACAGAGGATCTCATCAATGGTTAAAGTTATGATATATAAGTAGGCTCGTGGCTGAGACAGTTTGGACATACTATCAGTTTAAGTCATTGTATGTTTCTGAAATCGGTTTGTCTTGACTAATTGAATCATATGGATATGCGCAGTGCATATTGAGTAGGACCGTTTAGAATTGAATTAACTTGTACTGATCTTTCGTAGTTAATTCAAACCTAGTATTCAGTCTCTTAATCCCTAGATGAGAATGGGCACGAGGATTAAGCATAGTGTATTTTAATCTATCAAAGAATGCAGTCACTTGAGGCCTATATACTCGGTAGGTTGGGTGCGCATGTTTAGTTACTTTGTGTGCTGTTGCGAGTCGAAAGGAAACTGTATACCGGTGCGCTGGGGTGATGGTGCTATCGAGATGAGCTTGAAAATATTATTATACTAAACTAGACCGGTGAACTTATGTCCGGTATAGTAATAAGGTCGAGTGGTACTAATCTCGGATGTAAAAAAGTTGATTAAATTAATTTATCAATAAATTAATAAATTGATGAGCATTATATCTTTGATACGGGGAGATTAATGAATATTTAATTAAGTGAAACTGGAAGTATTATTCGATTTGAGCGATAGTTTTATAATTAATCTGTTAGTGGTACGATTAATTATGTGTTGGGTTAATTAACAAAGTGGATTTAATTAATCATTGGGTCAATTGGTTATTAATCAGTTCAGGAAAAGGATTGGATTTAATAAAATCCAAACCCAACAGGAAGGCCTAACTTAAGACCACTTGAGGTCTCTCTTGTAGCCCTCTATATAAGACACAAGAATCAGCCTCAGACAAGTCAGAAGTTACAATAGAACTCAGAACACATAGAAAGAGAAAGTTAGAGAGAGAGAAGTTGCGATCGGCGCGAGTTTTCCGGTGACGATCAACGCTAATTTTGAGGTTGCGGAGGCAGTAGTTTTCTTTGGTGATTTTTTGTGGAGTTTTCTGTCAGTGCTGATTCAGAAATGTTCAATAGATCGTTGTCCACACAACGTCTAGACGGGCCTTTGGGAATGCAAGAGAATTCTCAAGTACACACTTCAAATGTCAATTCTAATCTTCCGCTTTAATTTTGTTTTGTATTTGATTGCGTGACAAATCGAACAAGGTAATCCAAGATCCTGTGCAATGGTCTGAAAGAAATTTTTAAATTGGATTGCACGAACCAAAACATTCACATCCACCACGTGCACTAGAGTAATTAGTGCATGAATTTTATACAGGTCTCTACTTCCGCGAAGAAAACACAATTACTATCAGGGATGTCGAGCTAGTGATCTCACTTACCACCGTCAACAACTATTACAAGCTTAATCTGGAGAACGGATGGTTGACTTATACGGCGCTAATGACGAGGAAACTTAGTATAGAGGCCGTGGAGCGAGCATTTCATTTGGAAGGTTATCCATTACATATTCACCATAATTGGCGCATCATCCCTTATAGGAAGATGACTACCACAGCAAAGTCGTGGCTCCAATTTGTAAACCACAACCTATTGCCCTCTACAAATTGGACGGACATCACTAAGAAACGTTCATCTAACCAATGCCATTATGAATGGGGAAAAGCTTGATGTTGAAGATATCATTTGGAGCCATATGCTAAAGTTTGTCAAGGTTAAAATGAAAAACAAGGTACCATTTCCGCATCTAGTCATACTTTATGTACTAATTTTGGGGTGCGTATACATGCCATAGATAAGGTAATAGAACCTTTAGACTTGATCAATAAGATACATACTATTATTCAACTGATAATAGTGATGACAAGATGGATGAATAGCAAGAAAATGAAACAGGAAGAAGAAGAAGAATTAATGAAGGTCATTCGCAAAGCCAAACAAATGAGCCTCGAATGACTGCACCTAGAGCAACATCCATTGTGGAAACAATCAAAAATTGCATCGACCAGTTTGGCTTTAAAGTTCAAAGTTTGATTACAAAATTGGATGACTTTATCCAAGAGCAAAGGGAGTTCAACACCTATATGAGGCATTATTCACAAAATACTTCACCTTCGCCTACACATAATGAATAGACTGGATAGGTTTTTAAATAGTATGCAACTCTAGAATGCTATTTTGTGTTATGAAGAATTTGATGATCATTTTTAAGTAGTATGTTCTTTTGTGTTATGAAGAATTGGATTCTATTTTTAACTAGTATGTTCTTTTGTGTTATGAAGAATTGGATGTTATTTTTAAGTAGAATGTTATTTACTGAAATATCGCTATGGATTATGAAATATTAATATTTGGTTTTTTTGTATTCTTGTTGGGTTATATGTAGAGAATTTTTAAGATATGGCTCCCATGTTAGCTGATCAGTACATGAGTAAGAGCTTACAAGAAATAGTTTGTGATTATTGCTTTGAATTGTATGATCATGGTTTGGTTGCTTGCTTGCTTTTGATTAAACTTGTTTGAGGATCCTACAATGTCTTGTAGTGAATTTCTATCCAAAGTCCGCCACTTAATGGGCGTTTTTCCTTCTCGCGCATATGGTGGCATTTCTTTCTAGCCTCAGACAGAAAGGTCCATGACATTATGCACAACTCACGCTAAATCTCGCGGATCTTTCTGTCCCAAACATGAATTTTTAGCAACCATATGCATGATGAAAATAATTCTCCTATTAACTCCCTCTTATTCATACTTATCAAACATGACCAACTCTCACCCCGTCAACCATAACCAACTAAAAAGACCAATACACACCACTCAAAACCCACTTCATCAACCATAACAATATCGGACATATATGTATAGACAGCACTCACAAAACCACTTTATCAACAATAACTATCAACCATAACCATCTCAAACATATGTGTATAGACACCACTTCATCAATAATAACCATCTCAAACATATATGTATTCAAACATCCAAACTAAAAGTTACAAATGAAAATACAATAAACATTGACATCTATTAACCATTCATAATGCTTTACATAATGATCCAATCCCCAATATCAAAATGCATATATGTAAAAATCAAAATGTATATATGTAAAAATCAAAATGCATATATGTAATTAGGGATAGCTCAAAAGAATCCTAACAAGTACATATGATCTATATAGTTTAAACTAGTATTTCAAATGAAATCAAACATTCAGAGGAGGTACGATCAAACTTAATACATATTGCAATCGCATAGAAGGTAAAAGATTAAAAACACTTCAATATTGTCTTTATCGGTAGTAAATATGTTAGTCATTTTGAACACATCTGAGTTGGGAAGGTTGAGTTTGATTAACTCGTCAATCACATCTTTCATTCATTCAGATGCTGTTTTTTCCTGCATGTTATCTTCAGTCATAGCATTTGTAGTCCTTGCAAAGTTTGTGCTAAAGCCTTCCGAAAAACTCTTAAACCCATAACTGAGTTCGGATAGTTGAGATCTCACATCCAATGGTGAATTTTCCTTTTTCTTCTTTGCAGGATTTTCACTCTCCGCCGCTGCAGACCTCTTTCGCTTGATTGACATCTTTACTGTGTTTGTCGTGGTTGTGGGTTGGGAGTGTGATGCAGTTGCTTGGATTTCTGAGTATGCATATATATATATATATCTTCATCTATTAAAGATCATTCCCAATCAATGTTCTCACCTCCACTTTCTATGTTTTGCTCAGCTACCATACGGCGAATGGCATCATCGTACCCTTGAACAGCTGCACCTGTGGTTCTATCCTTCCTATAAACCAATTCAAGTTAATTAAGGTATGGAAACTTGAAATCCCACATTCCCTTTGCTTCTTTGTGGTTCTAAAAAACACATTATCTCACAAAACCAATGAATAATACTATTTTTTTTTTATAAACAGTCTAACAAGCCAATATTTGCTTGCAGACCGGCGGGGGTATCCCTGTATTGAGAAACGAATCTGCAATTACACAAAAGAGCTTGGTGCCTTGTCTAACAGAGGTCACCACAGCCTACATTACCCCAGCTACTCCAAAAAACTTTCCTAAACACCAAGAATTTACAGAACAAAAGATGACCCTAACCATATTTATGGGACATATTCACAATGGTAGCTCACCACCATTAACCGTAACCTATTCAATTCTGGTGCAAAGAATTGGAATCGATTCCTTGTCAATCCAGCATAGCCTTCTGAGGATTGGATTCATGGACTCAAAGCTGTCGAAGGAGCGCTCTTGTTCTGTGCATGCCATCTTAGCTAATTGATCTGCTGGGATATTGAGTTCTCTTGGAGTGTGATATAACTTATGCTTCCTCTTGCTCATTTCCTCTTTGATTTCCTTGAGATTAATGTAGTTTCTCCAACAGAAGTGCTCTTCTCCTTGATGCAGCATGTTTACCATTTGCAAGCAATCACTGAACATTACACAACCAAGAATATTGATAGAATGGCAGTACCTCACTCCCTTGAGTAGAGCTCTGATTTCAGCCTGTATAGGAGTTGTTGCATGAACTTTGAACATTTCCACGTGTATTACTTCACCTTCCCCTGAACGCAGAATCATGCTTCCTCCACTCTCTCCATTTTATCTCCATGCTCCATCCGTGTGTAGGATAAGGCCTGCACCTAGGTTCTGCTTCTTCCATGTTAGAATTTGAGGAACTGAGGGGTTTTTCCTTGGCAGCCAGCATCCAAAATTGCTGAAAATGTATTGCTGTTCGGTCTTGCTTACTGCAGGTCTAAAGGCTAAGACTGTTTCTCTTAGTGCCGTCCGTACTTCTTCAAATAACCATTTGCTGTCCAGACTAACGTTTTCGTACACCATTCTGTTTTTAGCTTTCCATATTCCCCATAGAAGGAGGGATGGGATTAGTCTCTTTAGTCTGTGTACTGCTGATTTGCCCTGGTATCTCTGCCACCATTTTTGCACCAAGGCCTTTCCCAGCTGCAGCCGTGAAGATGTTATCGATTTGGGAGACCAGTATTTCCAAACGGGGGCTATTTTTGGGCATGAAAAGAAAACATGACTTGAGGATTCTGCTGCTTCTTGACAAAACGGACACTTTGATGGGAATGCACTTATTCCTATTTTGCAGAGATTTTCTGGGAAAGGCAGCAGAGAGTTCCATAATCTCCATAGAAAAACCGACACTTTTGGTGGGCACCATGTATCCCACATGACTTTCCTATACCTTTCAACTGCTTGTACTTTCCTCAAAGCATTGTAAGCGGACTTGAAAGTGAAATCCTCGGGCACTTTAGAAGAGATCTTTTCCATGATGGCTGCCCTGTTAATAACAAAATCTCGTAGTGTGAGGTTTTGGGCCGGTGGCTTTTCTGTACTTTTCCAGAGGCAACCAAGTTCAGACCAATTATCATACCAAAACATACACGATCCATCTCCAATTCTTATTTTTGTAAAGTTTACTATCTTTGGTGCGATCCTGTGAGCTCTTTTCCATGAACTTCTTAGTCGTGCTGTGATAGATAAAGATTGAACGAATCGGGCCCATAATCCTTGTTGTTTCCTCCAAGACCACCACATCTTTGCTTCCAAACCTTGCACCATAACTCGTAAGTCTCTTAATCCAACTCCGTTCTCTTCAATCGGAAAAGACATTTTTGACCAAGATCTCCAGTGCTTCCTTGTACCCTCTATACTTTTGCCCCATAAAAACCTTTGACATTTTCTTTCAATTTCCTTCAGTAAAGCCTTTGGAGGATCCAATGCTGCCCAAGTGTGGAGTGGAATTGCCATCAAAACTGTTTTGACCAGAGTTAGCCTGCCGCTCCAACTGAGGAACCTGTTTTGCCATGCCCCTATTTTCTTATCCAATTTCTCCAGCATGTTGTTGAAATGATTGATTTTACTCCTTCCTTTGTATAGCTTATAGCCTAGATACTCCAGTGGCCATTGGCCTTCGGGGATGTTCAGAATTCCTTGCATTCTTTGCCTTGCATTGTGGGAAGCTTTGTCCGAAGTAAGAAAAAAACTTTTGCCCTTGTTCACTTTCTGCCCTGATACTCTTTCATAATCTTCAAAAAACTGTGCTAGGTTTTTGAGAGATTTGGAATTCCCCCTAGTGAAGATCATCAGGTCATCCGCATAAGCCAAATGAGTGATGATCATAGAACCTGCTGAAGTGTGGAAGGGGGATATCCGGCCTCGATTTGATAAGGAGATGAGTGTTCTAGACATTGCTTCTGAGACTATGTTAAATAAGAAAGGGGAAAGTGGATCTCCTTGTTTCAATCCCCTTGTTGCCGGAAAAAAACCTGCAGCACCTCCATTAATCAGGACAGAAAACATACTGCTGCCAAGGATGTTTAATATCAGCTTTATAAAATGCAAAGGAAACCCGAATTTGACCATGATGGCTTCCAGGAAAAACCAAGAAACCCTGTCAAACGCCTTTAACATGTCCACTTTGAGTACCAGATTGTGCCCTGGAGCTTTGGCATTCAAGTAAGCAATGAGATCTTTTGCCAGAATAATATTGTCTGCCATATGCCGGCCAGAGAGAAATCCAGTTTGCTCTTGTGAAATTAAAGAGTCCATGATCGGCATCAGACGGCTCTTCAGAATTGCTGAGAATGTTTTGCCAATGAAATTGCAGAGGCTGATTGGTCTGAAGTCGGCAAATGAGGCTGTGACCTTTTTCTTTGGAATAAGAACTATAAGCGCACTGACAATTGCTCTGGGGACCGGAACACCCGCAAAAAAATCCTGACATGCTGAGAAGACATCCTCCTTGACAATATCCCAGGCCTTATGGAAAAATATTCCAAGGAATCCATCCGGACCTGCTGCACTGTCCGGGTTTAGAGAAAAAATTGCATTTTTTACCTCCTGCCTAGTGATTTCTTTCACAAGCTGCTTCTTTTGTTCTTCCGTGATGAGCGAAGGGATGTGTTGAAGCAGCTTGTTCATATCATGTTCCTCTCTTGAAATCTGATCCTCCGCCAAAAGTTGTGAAAAGTACAGAATTGCCTCTTTTTCTATCTCTTCCAGCTTTGTTACACAATTTCCCCTCTCTGTTCTGATTTTTGCAATCTGTAGCTTGTCCCTCTGCTCCTTGAGAGATGCATGGAAAAAGTCTGAATTTCTGTCCCCCTTGGCTATCCATCGTATCCTTGCTTTTTGCTCTAAGAAATCCTCCCTTTCTTTCAATCTTCTGGTGAGTTTTGCTTGAGCCAAGGAAACTGCTGCCCTTGTTTCCGAAGTTGGATTATTTTCATGTGCTGTTTCTGCCTTGATTGCTTCCTCTTCCGCCTCCCTCCAGTTTTTGTGAACATCGCCAAAGCTTTCTTTATTCCAGACTTTGAGTGCCATCTTCAACCTTCTAAGTTTGATCGATAGAGCCAGCATTCCAAACATGCCCATGGGTTGAGTCCAGTTGGACTTGACTACTTCCAAAAAATCCTTCCTATTTAGCCACATTTTTTGAAAGGTAAATCTTTTCGGCCTTGATTCCTGCTCTTTACTCAGCTGAAGAAGTAGTGGGGAGTGGTCTGATGTGTTTCTACATAGCACATGCACCACTGAGACTGGGAAGATAACTAAAAATTCTTGAGAAAACAAGAATCTGTCTAGCCTTTTGCTCACCCATCCATTTGATCTATTACCACCCCATGTAAATGTCCTTGAGACTGTGGCCGTTTCTTGTAGATTGAGAGTGTTTATACAATCATTGAATTCCTGCATTGCTTTCCTGTTTGGAGACGCCAATCCTTTATACTCGCTAAGTTCTCTGATCATATTGAAATCACCTCCCAATGCCCAAGGACTGTTTTGATGTTGATGCCTGAAGTCTTCCAGCTCCGCCCATAGCATTCTCCTTCCCCCTTGCCCCGAACTAGCATAAACGAATGACAGAAAGCAACTATATTCCATAACTTCATTAGTAGCCCTGAAATGTAACACATGTTCATGATCTTTCAGCAAGTCTAATTCTACCTCTTTCCTTGCAAATACCCAGATTTTTCCAGCATTTGATGCCCAAGCCCGATTAAATCCTAACTTAATACAGTACTCCTGAATTTTAGTTACAGCCACCATAGGTTCTAATATTGCTAAAATAGATACTTTTCTAAAATTAACCAGAAAACGTAAACGTCTAAGCGAGGGGGCATTCGCTATTCCCCTAATATTCCATGACATAATATTAATCATTAAAATGAGGAGTGTTGACGGACCTGAATTCTCAAGGAACGTCGAGTGGAACCTTTGTTGGTGATTTCTCCTTTGCGGCGACTGCATCTTTTTCTCCTGACAGGTATAAACTCATCTTCATAGGATTTTGTTTCCATTTCTGATACTGTGAAGGTACCGTCTGATGAGTAGTATTCAACCTCCTCTCGGTTCTGCTCCATGAGAGCCATGTCCATTATGGCTGTATTAGCTTCCACGACGGCGAGGGAAGATTGCCTGGGACTTAATCTTATTGACCGATCATCTACTTCCAGCCTTTCTGTCTCATCCAGACTGTTATTGAGCCTTTGCATTACTTTCTTTACTGTCACCTCTTTTTCCTCCCTCGAACCAACCAGGTCAATAGAAATTGATGGTTTGCCCAGAGAGAAAATTTCGCCTTGCTGACCTTCTTTTTCCCCTAATATTTCTGCAATCTCGCCTTCCTCTGTCCCTGCCAAGGAATTGACCCTCTCCTTACTCTGTTCTTGGGCTTCTTTATTATCTGCCTGCGTGACGTGAATATTCCCCAAAGGATTATCTGAACCTGTAGCCTTGGAGCTAGGCTGAATTTCCTTCTTGCAATCCGCTCTTTTATGTCCAATTTTGCAACAAAAGCTACAGTAAGCAGGTACGTATTCATAAGTAAATTTCTGTTCCACTGTGTTACCTCTCGCCCCAATCTCAATGCTGGTAGGAAGGTCCTTTAACAAATTTATCTCCACGTAGAATCTAGCAACCGAGGGTCGTGACTGATTCCTTGTCGGGGCATCCACCTGGAGCGGGGTTCCGATTGAAGTTGCTATGGAGTATAGAGTTTTGTGGTTCAGATATTCCAACGGCAATCTATGGAGCGAGACCCAAATTGGGGCAATCGGAGGTTCTTCGTCAAACTGGAAGTTTGGCGTCTAACGTAGCATCCTCATCTGGAATCCCTTGATGTTTCATCTTGACTTCAACCAGCATTTTTGGTAATCGGACTCCAGTTGGAAACGGAAAAGTACGTGACGAGGCTCAAGTAAACTGATTTCCAGCTGGCCCATAATACTAATATGAAATAATGATGAACAAAGTGCATATTTCATCAAATATGCCAATAAGTTACCTTGTAATAACTATCAAACCATTGTCTTTCACATACTATTTTCTTCTCAACGTCATTCCATTGACATCCACTCTCTCTTAACATGTCATTGATTACATGAAATTTGGTTTTCAACCACTTTATTTTTTACTCCAAATGAGGGTTCACCAGTTTGAAATAATTAGGTAGCTTCATCAATATCCTCTTGCGTACCTCGGCCATATAATTTAACTTAAATCTGCCATCAGTTCTTCAAGCCGGGTCGCATGCCATTTCTTGAAGAATATGAATTAAAACTCAGACCTCATCTTACATTCAAAAACATTTGTTTTTCCCGCGTCCCCTAACATTTTCATCATGTTCCATCCTATTATATGAAAAGTAATCATATAAGTAAATGCAAATGTAAGAATATAATAAATAAAGTCAATAGCATATGAAATCAATAATATAATATTATTAAAATCGATAAACACAATGAACATAACCAGTTCTTATAGAAAAAATAAATCAACATAGCCACAAATGCCTCAATTTTCAATGTTATAAAGGTTATCTAAACTTCAATACAAGTTCACACTAGGAAAAACAATACATAACTGCCACAAATCTATCATAATGTGAATTAGTAATTCTTTCCTCCAACTATTAAGAATTTAATTAGCTAAAGTATTTCTAAAATTGACACACTCCTCCATTGGGTTGATAAACGAATAATATCCTTCATCTTCATCTCCTTCATTGTAGGATTCATCTTTTTCGACAGGTTCTAACTCTTGAGGATCATTACTCATGTACTTTCGTATCAAATTATGTAAGAGATAAAAAACCAATATAACTGGAACTTGAGTTTTAATTGGAAAAAATGAAGGTGAAGCTAATATTTTCCATCGTCCTTTTAGCAATCCAAAACATCTCTCTACCACATTTCTAGCCTTAGAATGTTTCATGTTGAAAAACTCTTCAGGTGTTCGTGGCCAGTGCCCTTGAAACTCATTAAGTTGATATCGTTGAACTGTAAATGGAGCTAAAGATCCCTCAACATTGCAATATCCAGAGTCCATCAAGTAGTAACAACCTTCAAAATATGAAAATTATAATGAACTCAAAATTTTTGGCCTTATTCGTTATTGAAGTTGTTCAACATATATGTTATGTAATTCCAATACAATATGTACCTTTTGGAATTTTAAGACCATTGGGTCTACTTATGACATCTCATAAAACACGACCATCAAGCGTTAAACATTCCCAATCTGGCAGAACATATATGAAATTCATGTTTGGACAACAAACTCCCAACTCATTGGTGGCTATATTTGTTTTTCTAGTGCGATATAGTGGTTTTTGGTATTAGGGGGGCGACTCTAATTAAAGTCCAATCTAAACCACCTAAACAACCCTGTGTACTCAAATTTCAAAAAACACGGCCATCTTGTATTCTATTTGCAAACAAAACAAAATTGCAATAAATATTTTGACATGTACCTTAAAAACATTCCAGCGCTTGTCATCACAATATTCAGTAATTGGCTCTAGCTTTTTAAGCAATATTTCATGCAAATTCAATATGGCTAAAAAGCAACGATCGAATTATCGACTAATCGTTTCTCCACTTCGATAGAAGAGTAAGGCAATAGTACTATTCTTTTTGTGGTAAGCGTGAACATAGAGGAAAATAGCAACAACTTCTTTGATTGAAATGTTTCTAGTAGCTTCTAAACCTCCAACACCTTGTACCATCTCAGACAAAATACTAAAGGTACGTCTATCCATATGGAGTTGACTTATACAAATAGCATCCGATTATTTTGTTAGTCTTAACATCCAATCTAATCTCCCAATCATCTTTTCTTCTTTTGTTTTTAGTCTTTGACTCATAATATATAAATGCATCAAGAATAACTAGTACCACGTTACCAATACTATATTCAATACACCGACCAACGAAGCCATAACCCATGCTTTGCGAATAAATTTGCGTCTTCTACTAACAACAGGAGTACGAGTCATATTTCTACACGGAAGTAGCAACAATATTAAAGGTTACTTATGGAAGGGAAACAAGTTTCAAATGAAATGATGTCTAAAAAGCATGGAATGACTCCTTAATCTCACAAATAATGCCCAAGAAAGGGAAAACTAGGTACATATTAAGCCATATTCACTTTTCTAATAGAATTGACCAAAATGATGCCGAAGATCAAACACAATTTTGAACCTCTCAAGATAACTAGTAAACTTTTCAATATTCTTCTAATACTTGTGCTTTAGCTTAGCGCCAAAGAGAAACAAAAAATGGGAAAAAAATAGAAGAATAACAAAGAAACCAACGATTTGCATCAAATGGATGGAATGTACTACGATAACATATAAGTCCGATTAAACACCCAATACATTACACATAGAGTTTTAACCCATTACGTAGAGGACCTTAGTCCAATTAGAGGTTGTTTCAACCTACACAAAAAAAAAGATCAATTCAACGACATAAAGCAGTTCAAGTAGCTCTAAATAAGGTTAGGGTGCAAAATTCCAACTACAAAAGTTTACTTCGTCAAGGTATCATATCCATTTCACCTTCATGGTAAAACAAATTCACTATTAAGCTGTAGTTCAGTTTTTAAGTTATGAGGTATTTGCATCTAAAAACAATTATGATTGGGATACCATCACAATATCAACTGTTGCATATGATGATCGTTAACCCGGTAGGCCAAAAGTTAGCTGGTATCAGTCAAATATTCCATTCATTCCCTTACAACTTCTCAAGTTATTCTGATTCTTTTCAGGAAATAAAAACTAATGTTAAAGTATTTGAAATTCTGTCCGACCTTAGTTATTCATCCCCACAGTGGTGCAGAGCTACAAAACATAACTTCAAGTTATTGAACATATGCTGACTAAAAACCAGAAATGTTCAAAGAGAGGAAGATAGGAGACAAAGTCAACAGACAATGCATAGAAAAATCAACCAAAATAAAGAAAAGGGGCAGCTAGCAAAGAAACGCCACCAAACCCCTTAAGTTTCAGCATCATAATTAAACATCTTTTTTGCAGAAAGAAATGATTTATACAAAAAAAAAAAAAAACTAAGAACACAGATATTCACAAAGAGATTCACAAGTTTTGTAAACAAATTCATAAGAATATGCAATTATGTGCCACCTAACCCATACCTGGAGTGACCGAATTAGGGATATCAAATTTTTTATTCCAATAAGGAGATCGGCCAAGATGAAGTGAAGATGAATCTGGCTGGTTCTTCAAGCCCAACAGAGAAGATGGAGAAGAAGAAGTGTTCGTCTGAGAAGAGAACAACAGAGAAGCCCAAGAATAGCTTTGTCCTTCAGTGTGTGGAGCAGATGAGGATGGGTTTCGGTTTGATACCAGAGGGGGGTGGGTTTCTGCAAGCCAATAGCCTGTGGGTTTCAATCCCATACCCCTAGATTGAAACCCACAAAACAAACACCAGGATTGCTTAGATATCATTCCCATACCCATAGAAACTAGCAAATAAACAGCCCCTTAATTTTTACTTTATTTACTAGAACCTTCCTAAGATAATTTTACTAGTTTATATATAGGTGTATTTTAGGATTGAAGGTTATGAAAAAAAATTAATCTGAATTCTATTGTTCTTATTCTTTCTCTTCTTGTCAACTGTCTGGCACGTTCTTTTCTTCAACCTCTATCTTCTATTCCTTTCTCTAATTCTTATTTGACACAGACATCGTTTTATACCAAATTATATAATCTTAATTATTTGAAAATCTTTAGGTAGTGTATTGAACAACTAGCCCCCAACCTTATTTAAACAATTAACTTTGGATGACGTCTGAAAAATTCTTCAGAATCGTTTTCATATATCACTCAATTCAATTTCACTTCTGATTTACAAATAGTAAACTTATTATCAATTATCATTTCAAATTCTAAAATATAATCATATCGTTTTCTTCATCTCTTATTTTAAAATTTTAATCTTGAACCTCAAATGTGTGTTTTCTTCATCTCTTATTTTAAAATTCATTCTCAAACTACACCACACAGAGACGAAATCATCAAACAAAATAAATATTTATCTTTTTTTTTTACTTTAATCTTCATAGCTTCAACAAGCAATCAACAACTCTCTTCCATCCTTCATTCATATCCCTCACTCTTATCGTCATTCTCAAATATCAGAGGTATATTAATCTGTTATAATATTAATCAGTATGCATTAATTGTCTTTTATCAACGATTATAATATGCATTGTTCTTGAAATCTGAAACTGTTTATTGTTTTATCTATAACGAATAGCAAACTTTAGCACATGGATCCCAAATCGTCAATGTATATTTATTTTCTTTAATTTTTTATTTTATATCTTGATTATATATATTATCATGATAAAGAATCATTACTATGCTTTTGTGTTTTTTTTTTTTTTTTTTTTTTGTGAGAAATTTTCATGGCTTCCCCAAAAATTCTAGAGGAACTCTCTCATCCTTCATCTCCCTAAATCTTCTCACCAATTCCAATTATGATCTTTCTCCAACTCTTTTTTCATTATCTCTTAAATTTTTTTTAATCTTTCGATGGCTCAATAATTTTTTACTACTTTTTTTATCATAATTCAATTACTAATTGTGCAATTATTTTATTTTATTCTTTTATTTTATAATATCTTCATTATATTCTTTAGTCATAATAAATAATCATTATCATGTTTTTGGGGGGTTTTTTAGGAATCTTAAAGGCTTCCACAAAAAATTAGAAATCTCTCTCATCCCCCATCTCTTTAAATCTTCTCACCAATTCCAATTGTGATTTTCTTCAACTCTTTTCCATTATCTCTTAAAATTTTTATTAATTGTAATAATAATAAAAAACATTTCGGTGGCTCAATAAATTTTTACTACTTTTTTCAATCATAATTCAATTATTAACTGTGTAATTATTTTATTTTATATCTTTATTATATTCTTCACTCATTATAAATACTCAATGCCATGTTTTTGCTTTTTTTTCTTCGGGAATTTTCATAACTTCCACAAGAAATTAACAAATCTCTCTCATTCTTCATCTCCCTAACTCTTCTCATCAATTTCAATTGTGATATTTCCCCAAATCTTCTTCCACTATCTCTTAAAATTCTTATTAATTTAAATAATAATATTTTTTTAATTTTTTGTGGCACAATTATTTTTCACTAATTTTTTTATCATTATTCAATTATTAATTTTTCAATAATGTATTTATGTTAATAATTAATTTGCATTAATTGTGCATAAATAATTTTCCTTAATTACTACTTTGCACATGCATTCTAATTAGATGTACTAATTTTTTATTGGGTGATTATCAAAAACTCCCCTCAACTCTACTTATAAATTAAACACCCGCCATACCTTTAATAACCCCCCTTAACTAACTAAAGTTGATTAAATAACTTAAAAACCCATACAAATTTAATAAAAGAAAAAGTTAAAAAGTAAAAATATATCAGGTTAATTTTTTTATTTGTTTTCTCCTCCGGCCTTTCCTTTTCCCTGACGATTGGCCGCCGTAGCTTACCATCGCCGGTCATTCTCCCTCGCTTTTGCTTCACCACCACCCGGATCCTTCCGCGACCATAACCCTTCCGTCGTTTGCTCACGCTCGTGGGAAACATGGCTTTGTTCGGTTAAGTCAGTGGTTTTTAGTTTATGCAACAAAACAAGTTCATGGTAATGGTTAGCTGATTGGCTGGTATCTAGGATATCTAGGATTGCTTTTACAAAATTTATAACCTCGTACATGTTCTAATGCATGATTGCTGAAATCCCAAGTGTTAAGTTTTATGTTGCTGATTCTAGCTTTTCTTGCAAAGCCAATGGAATGGCTGGTCTCCACGAAGTTCCCTCTAGATTGTCCATCAAAGCAATACCAATAGCGGCGAGATCCTTCATGACGAAATCTGATTTTTCATATTCTTTCTTATTTCTTCCTATATTTCTTTCATCAATTTTCTGCATAACTTGATCCTCACTTCAACGGCTTCTCCTTCAATTGCTCCAGAGCCTGCCCAATAAAGAGAGGGGTTATGGTCGCGGGTGGTGGTGAAGCAAAAATGAGGGAGAAGGACCGACGATGGTAAGCTGCCGGCGGCCGACCGGTGGGGGAAAAGGAAAGGCCAGAGGAGAAAACAAATAAAAAAATGTAACTTATATACTTTTACTTTTCAACTTTTAATTATTATTAAATTCGTATGAGTTTTTAAGTCATTTAATCAATTTTAATTAGTTAGAGGGGGGGGGGGGGGGGGGGGGGGGTTAATATTTATTAAAGGTGAGGCGGCTTTTGATTTATAAGTACACTTGAGAAGGGTTTTTTATATTCACCCTTTTCTATTTGGTGAATTTCTTTAGTTTTGTGACGAAAAATTATACTGAAATTTCAGACCTCACTTAATCTTTTAAAACTTTGATTTATAGTTATTAAACACACTTAATTATTAAATATTTAATTAAAAAAGCTTTTAATTCATTAAATCAGAAATAAATTGAATTATCAAATACGCTTAATCAAATAAACACTTAATCAATTAAGATTAAACCTCTGTTTAATAAACCAATTCAAATTAAGTTTTATCAAATGAAACCTAAGTGTTGAATTAGTTTATCAAATAGAGCCTAAGTGTTGAATTATGTTATCAAACAAATGTTAAATTTGTCACTAACACATACTATAGGTACTATTTCTGCATTTTTTTCCTTTATTTTATTTATAAATAAAAATGGCCAAATCCAAGAAGAATTAGTATGGAATTTCGGAAGTAGTAGAATTGGATTAGAAATTTTGGTCATTTTCAAAACAGGATTCCTCCTGTTTGAAGAAAAATTACTTTGCCATTGTATTTTTATTGTTTTGGTCGATCCTTACCTTATTTAAGGTGTGGATTTTGTCCAAAAACATGTTAGACAACATTTCATCTATAATAATTTGGAAAAAATGTAAATTTAGTCCCTATAGTTTGGTCCAGAGGCAAATTTAGTCATAAATGTTTATTAATCGGTAGATTTAGTTCTAAAGTTTCATAATAATAGAACATTTGGTCCCTTAACTGTATTTTTTTTACAGATTCAACATTTGTTTTTCAATTCCGTCAGTCATTTGACACGTGGCATCCATGTGGGCGCCACGTAGACTATTATAATCCACTGGGATGACATGTCATCAGGGTTTCTAAATCCAGTTTGGCCCAGCTAAATGGTAAAAACACAAATGACTAACTAGGCCGAACTGGCTTTAGAAACCCTGATGGCATGTCATCCTAGTGGATTATAATAGTCCACGTGGCATCCACGTGGATGCCACATGTCAAATGACTGACAAAATTGAAAAGTAAATGTTAAATATGTAAAAAAATATAGTTATGGGACTAAATGTGCTGTTGTTATGAAACTTTAGGACTAAATCTGCTGACTAGTAAATATTTAAAACTAAATTTGATACTGGACCAAACTATAGAGACTAAATTTGCATTTTTTTCTTAATAATTTTAGCTTTTGAAGTTTAAACTTAGGTAATTTATTTTGAGTGTATTTTTACTAAGACTATTGGTAAAGTGGTCAAAAAATTCAAATAAAGATTCTAACAAATACCATACCATAGCCATTCAATGCATCCAAAAAATAGAAGAATTCAAAAGATAAAATCATTTCTAAAAATTTTTTTGACGTTCGTAACAAATCTGCATCACGTCTCCTTCAAAATATAAAGAGATAGTAGTACTCTAGTTCAGGCTTTCATGTACGAATGCTAGGAACATTTAGTAAACATACGCATGTGTCAACTGTTGGTTTTATACTAAAACCAATTAAGCTAAGATTTAAGTTTATATTTATTTGCCAAATAGTTTAGGAACCTAAAGGGTCACACACGATTGAACAATTTCTGGTTAAACTGATTAGGGATTAAATTATGAGATTATTTAATTCCTAGTGCCTATGTGTAATTATCTAAGAGTTAGGAAATTAATTGCAATAAAAGTTATTGAGTTACAGAGTTACTTTTGACTTAAGTTTGAAAAGGTAAACTCTGTAACGAATAGAGACGTTGAGCACGATCAGATCGTGGGAGCATTTCTTCAGAGCATCAATCTCTTGAAGATGTTTTTCACACCCAACGTCTTTTGTTCTTTAAATAGGCATACACACAGAGAACTCTGGGCATCTCACAATCGTCAGAAAAACTCAGACAATATTAGATATTATAATTGTGTTGTGCTAACGGAAGAAAAAATATACTGGCCTATTTGTCTCTGGGTGTTCAGTACGTTGTAGTTCCAGAAATTGTTCGTGTGGATACCTTGGAGGCTGGTCATACTGAGCAGCTTGATTGACGTTAGTCCAGTTGGCGATTCAGAGAGGAGTTACGAAAAGTGTTTCTGGCAAATTCCGTTGGTGATCCGGAGAAGAAGGTTGGCACAAGCATCAGGAAAAAGGTAATTCACACAAACTATCTTGGATTCTTGGCAGGAAAATTTTATAAATGTTCCGCAGCAAATAGGATTTGCATATAGTTTTCCTTATAGTGGTATCAGAGCCTTGTATTTGCTGATAGTTTGTGAATATATGTGCATAATTGAAGGCTAATAAGTTAAAATTGTTCTGACTACGTATAAACATGAAAATGGATGAACAGAAGGGTTCTGTTTGTTTTTCTTTTGGTTTGCGTTTTCTGGGTTGTAAAATTTCTCCACCGATTTTTGGGTTTTGTGCAAATCCTTTTGCCAGTTTTTTCGAAACGAAATGGGACTTAATATTTGGTTTGATGATGGGTTCTGAAGCCCCGCCGGTAAATTGCGATTCTGCCGAGGATGAACGGGACTGCCCGGAAAAAGGTTTTAGAAAATCTTGTTTTGTTTTTGGAAATCATTTCTGGGCTGTTAAATGTGTTGCCGGAAAAACGAGGAAGTGTTCCGAGTTTATTTTCAAAATCAAAATCTGGGTTTTGTTTTGGTTTGTTGCCGGAAAAACGAGGAAGTGTTCCGAGTTTATTTTCAAAATCAAAATCTGGGTTTTGTTTTGGTTTGTTGCCGGAAAAACGGGGTCACCAGAATACTTTGGCTTATTTTGGTTTTAAAATCTTGGACGAATTTGTTTCTGGGTTTCGTTTTTCTGTCGCAGGAATCCGCCAAAATCGATGCCTTGGTTCGGAAATCGTTTCCGAAGTAACTCCGGTTTTGAACGGCTCTGAGGTCTTGTCGCCGGAAAACCGTTACCGCCGGAAAGGGTTCTTCGTCGAGTCAGTTTTTGCGTCGGGAAGACGACTCGGTCGGCACTGGCTTGGTCGATTGGTTTCGCCATCTTCGTCGGTCGTGTCTGACCGAGAAGATGGAATCGGCGCTGCGGGCGAATGTCGCCGGAAATCGCAGAGTCGCCGGCGAGAAAGGTTGAAGAAGGAGAATAGGGGGCGGCGGCTGCGGCGGCTGCTAACCCTAAAGGACCAAACATTTTAAAGTTTGTTTTATTATTAAATGGTCCCTGGATTTTATGTCTCCTTCAAATCTTACCCGTAAAGTTTTTTTTTTAAAACTTAAGTAATAAAAATTGTTTTTATTACATAATAGGCCCAGAACTTTGTCCCTTGTTTAATTTTTGCCTAGAAAATTTTCAAAAGCAAACCTAATTTAGTAAAAGATGTTTTTCTTACAAATTAGTCCCTGGTTTTAATTAATTTTTGTAATTGTTGCATAAATTTTAAAAACCCTCTAAAATTGGCCCAAAACTTGATTAAGCCTTCAATTTTATTTAATTCTAATATGATTAGAATATTATGCATGTATATTTAAATGAGTTACTTAAACTTTATGTGCTATATGGTTTGATTAATTGCATATGTTGAATATGCATGATCATATGTCAATTGCATGTTTTGAATATGCATGATTATATGTCAATTGCATGTTTTGAATTTATTTGAAAAATTGCATATTGTATGTCAATTGGTAATAAATTTAAATGAATGCATTAATCAAACCCACGTGTCTTCTTCACTCACTATCAAAGTAAAATGTTTACTTTGAAAAAGCTGTAAGACACACCCAACATTAATAATTTGATCCCTCAAATAATATTAAATCCACAAGTTGCCTTCCATTATTATAGTTTAAAATAGGTTTTGTTAAACAGCTTGTTGGGCTAACCCATGGTTGTTTTATCAAGACCAAGTTTTTTAAACTATGAGAATAAATCTCTGGAAGGGCTTGAATAATTATGGACCGAATAGCTTGTTGGGCTAACCCAAGGTTGTTTTGTCAAGAATTATTTTAGCCTTGAGATTATATCTCTAAATAATGGGTCGGAATTAACAAAGGAGTGTGATTTGTTGGGCTAACCCAAGGTCACATGTCTTTTGAGGCAAAGAGTTAGGTGACATATAAGATATGTTGTCAAGTGTTGACTTCCTAACTATCTAGGAGTTGTAATTGTTACAATTGGAATTGATCCTACTTGTTTTGTTTATTTTGATTTGTTGGGCTAACTCAAGGTCAAAGTTAATTAAAATGAGATCCTAGCCACTAAGAATTTTATGAAAATTCTCGAATCAATAATGAGGGTTGTTGATTTGAATAAAATAGTGGAAGCAAAACCAAAATCTAAATAAGTCCATATAAACATGTGTTTTTGGTTTTGTTGATTGCATAAATATTTATTTTATTTTATTTTCATTGATTGTAGAACATGTCTACTGCTGTGAATTTGAGAAACATCTTGCTTGATAACAAGCTCGCGGGGCCAAACTTTATGGAATGGCTCCAGAACCTGAAAATTGTTCTCAGGAATGAGAAGTTATCTTATGTGCTTGACAACCCTATCCCTAATGAGCTAGCTGATACATCAACAAAGGAGGAAAAAGACAAGTTCAACAAACACTTAGAAGATTCGGAGAGCGTTTGTTGCATTATGCTTGCATCAATGAGTTCTGAGTTGCAAAAGCAGCATGAGGATATGACTGCTTTCTCGATGATGACTCACCTGAAGTCATTATATCAGAACAGGGCTAGGACTGAGAGATATGATATCTCTCAAGAGCTTTTTCGATGCAGGATGGCTGAGGGTTCCTCCGTGGCAGCTCATGGGCTAAAGATGATTGGCCTCATTGAGAAAATGGAGAAGCTGGGATTCACGATGCAGCATCAATTAAGTGTTGACTTGATACTGCAATCCCTGCCTCCTGGTTTCTCGAACTTTGTCATGAACTATAACATGAACAAAGTAGAGACCGATACCTTGGCCGAGTTATTGAATTTGCTTAAGACTGCAGAGCAATCAATAAAGAAAGATAAGGGAAGTGTGTTGATGGTGGAGTCTTCCAAGAAAAGGAAGGCAAAAACTGTTCTTAAGAAGAACAAGAAAAGAAAAACCACCATCAAGCCAAGCCATAAGAAAGAAGAAAAGAAGCCCAAGGGCACATGCTTCCACTGCCATAAGGATGGCCACTGGAAAAGGAACTGCAAAGAGTACCTGGATACTTTGAAGCAAAAGAAGCTTGATGAAGCCTCTACCTCTGCTTCAGGTATGTTTATGATTGAAACCAATCTTTCTACTTTATCTGACTCATGGGTATTAGATACCGGATCTGGATCTCATATTTGTACAAATATGCAGGGTCTAAAGAGAAGTAGATTGCTGGCCAAAGGAGAGATGGACCTACGAGTTGGCAATGGAGCAAAAGTTGCTGCTTTAGCTGTAGGGACTTATAGTTTTCTTTTGCCAACTGGCATGATTCTTGAACTCAATAATTGTTATTTTGTTCCCTTGCTTACGAAAAATATTATTTCTATTTCATATTTGGATGATATAGATGGTTTTACGATTATCTCACAGAATAAGAGTTGTTATATTTATCGTGATAATATTTTTTATGGCATTGGTTATTTATGTAATGGTCTTTACATTCTTGATCTTAAGAATCATGTATTCAACATAAACAACAAGAAATTAAAAGTTGATAGTTTTAGGAATTCATATCTCTAGCACTGTAGACTTGGTCATGTAAGCGAGAAACGCATAACCAAATTGCATAAAAATGGCTATTTGGGTTCATTTGATTATGAATCATATGACAAATGCGAGTCTTGTTTATTGGGTAAAATGACCAAAACACCCTTTTCTGGTAAGAGTGAAAGAACTACAGAATTACTTAGTCTCATACATACTGATGTATGTGGACCTATGTCAATTCAAGCTAGAGGAGGTTTTTCATACTTCCTTACCTTCACTGATGATCATTCTAGATATGGTCATGTATACTTATTGAAGTATAAATATGAAGTTTTTGAAAAGTTCAAAGAGTATAAAAGTGAAGTTGAAAAACAACTTGGTAAACGTATTAAAGCACTTCGATCAGATCGAGGTGGAGAATACCTAAGCCAAGAATTTCAAGATTTTCTAAAACAGAATGGTATTCTATCTCAATGGACTCCTCCATACACCCCACAAATGAATGGTGTATCTGAGAGGAGAAATCGAACCTTATTGGATATGGTTCGTTCCATGATGAGTAGTACAGAACTTCCCAAATCATTTTGGGGCTATGCTCTAAGTGCTGCTGCCCATCTTTTAAATTATGTTCCATCTAAAGCTGTGAACTCTACCCCATATGAGATATGGAAAGGAAGGAAACCAAACCTTAAATATTTGAAGGTTTGGGGGTGTCCTGCCTTTGTTAAAAAGGTAGAATCAGATAAGCTTGACGCTAAGTCTGAAAGATGTTATTTTGTAGGATATCCGAAAGAAACTTTTGGATATTATTTCTACAATCCAAATGAGCAAAAAGTGTTTGTCTCAAAACATGCCACATTTCTAGAAAAAGAGTTTATTCTAGAAGAGGCAAGTGGGAGCTCAGTGAAACTTGAAGAAATTCAAGTACCACAAAATAACATCTCAGAACAAGTGGAACAAGATACACAAAGTACACGTAAGTCTAGTAGGACACATCGTCCACCCGAAAGGTATGATGATGTGTTTATCATTGAGAATGAACCTGCTACTTACGATGAGGTCTTATGTGATAAGGACTCTGAGAAGTGGCTCCAAGCAATGAAATCTGAAATGGATTCCATGTTCGAGAACCAAGTTTGGACTTTGGTTGATCCACCTGAAGGAATTAAACCTATAGGGTGCAAATGGGTCTTTAAGAAAAAGACAGACATGGATGGTAGAGTGTCTACCTACAAAGCACGATTGGTTGCAAAAGGTTTCACACAACGACATGGTATTGACTATGATGAAACATTTTCACCAGTTGCTATGCTGAAATCCATTAGGATTTTACTTGCAATAGCTGCATATTTTGATTATGAAATCTGGCAAATGGATGTTAAGACTACATTTCTTAACGGAAATTTACAAGAAGAGGTGTATATGATACAACCTGAAGGTTTCATATCAAAAGATCCTAAAAAGGTATGTAAGCTACAGAAGTCCATTTATGGACTCAAGCAAGCTTCAATAAGTTAGAATATTCGTTTTGATGAGATAATCAAACAGTTTGGTTTTATCAAAAACGAAGAAGAACCTTGTGTATACAAAAAGATTAGTGGGAGCACTGTGGTTTTCCTCATACTATATGTAGATGACATATTGCTTATGGGAAATGACAAACCTGCACTTGAATCAGTCAAGAAATGGTTGTCAGAGAACTTCTCAATGAAGGATCTAGGAGAAGCAACTTATATCTTAGGGATAAAGATCTATCGTGATAGGTCTAAGAGGTTGCTTGGTCTTTCACAGTCAACATATATTGATAAAATGCTAAAGAGATTTAGCATGGATCAATCGAAGAAAGGGTTTCTTCCAATGTCACATGGGATTCACCTTAATAAGAAAATGTGCCCAGTGACAGATGTTGACAAACATCGCATGCAAGATATTCCTTATGCTTCTGCTATAGGATCTATCATGTATGCAATGTTGTGTACAAAACCTGATGTCTCCCATGCTCTAAGTGTTATGAGCAGATACCAAGCTAATCCAGGTAATAGTCACTGGACCGCAGTCAAGAATATTCTTAAGTACTTGAGAAGAACTAAAGACTTATTCTTGGTCTATGGAGGAGCTGAGCTTGAGATCTGTGGATTCGCTGATGCGAGTTTTCAGTCTGATCAAGATGATTTCAAATCACATTCAGGGTACATATTTACTCTGAACGGTGGTGCAGTAAGTTGGAAGAGTTCCAAACAAGAAACTACTGCAGATTCTACAACGAAAGCCGAATACATTGCTGCTTCTGAAGCTGCGAAAGAGGCTGTTTAGATTAAAAAGTTCATAACTGAACTACAAGTTGTTCCTTCAAGTGTTGATCCAATAAAACTGTATTGTGACAACACCGGAGCCATTGCTCAAGCGAAGGAACCAAGGTCTCATCAACGATCCAAACATGTCCTTAGGCGCTATCACTTGATTAGAGAAATCATTGGTAGAAATGAAATTAGAATAGAAAAGATTCCTACAGACGATAACATAGCCGATCCATTGACTAAGGCCTTGTCCCAAAAGAAACATAAAAGTCATGTTGTTTCATTTGGTCTCAAGAGCATGAGTGATTGGTATTAGACATTGTAGGAATTATATTTTATAAATTCCAGAGTATTTGTATTTTGGTTAAATTTATGCAATGAATAATATGGCATCTTTATCATTCATGTTTTACATTTGATCAAATGATAAAAGTCCTTAGAATAATATTATTATTCTTAAATGTCCCTAATCATAGTATTAACAAAACAAGGGCATTGTTAATACGGATAGATTGACTTGTATAATGATGCATGAGTGAATTGTTGTGAACAAGTTCACTGGACTGATCCGCTAAGAGATTACCAAAGGGTTGTACTTCTATGTGCCATTGGTATAATCTCTTCATGGCAGAGTATAATAGATCCTTAGACTTGAGATCATAAGAGTATTGCTTGAGCTTATTATTGTGTTTTACTCTATTTTCACATAGCTGTAAAAGGTTATGCAAGTGGTAGATGTCAGATACAATAAGAAGCGCAAGTGTAATAGTTTATGATCAATAAAGAATTCACCGCTCCTTACAGTAGGAGAGTCTATTCCCAGTTTGGCCACTTGTTAGAATGTCAACTCTAAAGTTTGCAAACGACCAAATTTAGAAGAGTTCTAAATTTTAAAGAGAGTTGAATTTGGTAACAAGAAAATTAGTATATAAAAGAGTTGGCACTTATACCTTACTCTTTACTAATGGGAATAAGTGATGGTGAAAGGAATGAGTACAAGAAATCTGTTTCATGGACAGGTGAAGTCGATCATTTGACTTTTCCTAACTTTTGGGTGGTCATGATGCCTAGGCTAGAGGCCGCTCTTGATCTATAAATATAAAAGAGTTAATTAGAGAATTAACTATAAATTAAAGTTGTTTAATTTGCTTTAATCTTAGAATTCTCACGGCTGAAATTGGTTTTAATCTAAGTGGGAGTTTGTTGGTTTTATACTAAAACCAATTAAGCTAAGATTTAAGTTTATATTTATTTGCCAAATAGTTTAGGAACCTAAAGGGTCACACACGATTGAACAATTCCTGGTTAAACTGATTAGGGATTAAATTATGAGATTATTTAATTCCTAGTGCCTATGTGTAATTATCTAAGAGTTAGGAAATTAATTGCAATAAAAGTTATTGAGTTACAGAGTTACTTTTGACTTAAGTTTGAAAAGGTAAACTCTGTAACGAATAGAGACGTTGAGCACGATCAGATCGTGGGAGCATTTCTTCAGAGCATCAATCTCGTGAAGATGTTTTTCACACCCAACGTCTTTTGTTCTTTAAATAGGCATACACACAGAGAACTCTGGGCATCTCACAATCGTCAGAAAAACTCAGACAATATTAGATATTATAATTGTGTTGTGCTAACCGAAGAAAAAATATACTGGCCTATTTGTCTCTGGGTGTTCAGTACGTTGTAGTTCCAGAAATTGTTCGTGTGGATACCTTGGAGGCTGGTCATACTGAGCAGCTTGATTGACGTTAGTGCCTATGTGTAATTTACCTTTTTTAACTATAGTTAAGGTTAATGTTATTAGTAGTTCCGAGCACACGGGGACGTTTTTTAAGAAGTAGATGAGTCTCAAACAACGATATTTGCACAACTATCCTTGTAACTTTTAATCAATGAAAAGTAACACTTGATACATTTTAGGGTTAATATCAAAAACCTCCTAAAATTTACTTATAAATCAAAAACCCCCTCCAACTAACTAAACTTGATAAAATGACTTAAAAACCCAGACAAATTTTAACCAAAGAAAGTTAATAATGAAATATAGTAAATTATAGTGAAGGTTTATTTCACGTATTTTTTATATCCAAATTATCCTTGACAAATTAGAAAATATCAACCATAATATTTAAATATAATATATTTAAATATAAAATATAATAATATATTAAATTACCTAACTACCCTTAATCAATTTACTAAAAATACCAAAAAAATCATTTATAGTTCCGCTCATCTATGCTACTTTAATCATAATTTTTATAAATTTTTAGAAGATTAAGAAGAGACTTATAAAATTTTTGGTAAATTGATTAAGGGTAGTTAGGTAATAATATGAAGGCGAAAAATAAGATTAAAGAGCGAGAAATAAGAATTAAGGAGACCTTTATAAAAAAAGAGACGCTAAATAACAAAAATGGGAACGCGATATAATAATATCCTAAATTATATTTTTGTCCCCACCTAAAAAGTCTGCCATTTCAATTTCAAAATCCAAAAAATTTAAACCCAGGACCCTTCTTCTTTGTTTTTCTTAATTTCAAAACCCAAAAAGATTTAAACCCAGTACCCTTCTTCTTTGTTTTTCTTTTTTTAGATTCAAACTGATAATGATTCTTCTTCACTTCTTCACAGACTAAAAGCAACAAATTTCTAGAATGACATCTAACCAGAAAATCAATCAAATTGCAGCAACAAGAGAATCAAGCCATGTATCCTTGAAATATATTTCAATGATTGATTTGAATCAGCCCCAAAGGATAAGAAAATCCCAGGTCTCCCACCTAACTAAAACAACCAAGAACTACCACTAATGCTACTACTAGAACTATTTTATATTTGGATGAGATTCAAACACCGGTGGATCCAAAGCCGCCGGAGCCTTGACGGTTGTATCCAAATCATCAACCTCCTCCACTTCTAGAGTCACGATTCTTTCAATGATTAGTTGGACAGTTCGATCTCCGACTTTAACTTCAAAATCGACATTAGAATGGTTGAACAAAATCACCCCAACTGGACCCTGTAATCCGCATCTATCAATCCAGCCCCAACATCAAGCGAATTCTTCCATGTCAATCCCGACCGTGGGGCTATAATCAAGATAACAATTTGAAAATATTATTAACCCATTCAATATGTCACCTGCAATTTAATCAAACAGTTGATAGACACACAAAATAATTTATTACCAATGCGAGCGTAAGTCCCTTCCGGCACAGCAATGCTTAGATCAGTCGGCACCAAAGCTTTTCCCCAGGCCGGCACTTTTGTATCAACAACACTACCAAAAAACACAAAAGCCCAAAAAAATTCAGTCTTTTTGGAAACAATCTGGCTATTGTTACCCGATCATTTTCTAATTTTGTGCAGATAACAAGCAAAAATAACATGGGATACCTGAAGAGATCGTAATCGGCGGCGTGAGAAGACCCTCTGAAGGGCAGAGTCGCCTTATCGGAGAGCTTCTTACATCGGAAAAACCCAGCGGTGGCGGCGGCCGGATTGGGTAATCCCATCCTCGTGCTGGAGTTTATAGATTTTTGGGATGGGTACTAATGCTTTGTGGGTTCATCTCTTCTACCATACCTGAGATTGCAACAGATTTCTGAGGAATTGAATTTGGGATTTTGTAAGATTTCTTCTTGATTTGATATACGTAGCTACTCCCCGTGTGTTACGATAAAATTAGGGTTTGAAAAGGAGTAAAATTTTTAAATTATTAAAGTGAAGGACAAATTTGTCTCAATATTTTTATTTTAGTTGGGGAGGTTAATATAATTGTAGTTTAGTTGGTTGAAGGGGGGTTTTTGATATTTACTAAACGTGATGTGGGTATTTAATTTATAAATAAAGTTCATTAATTTTTTTGATATTAACCCTGCATTTTAAGAAAATAAAGAAAAAACAAAAGGTGTATACACCAATCCATATACTGCTATGGGATTTGCTATTTGTATCACAAAAAAAAAATTATGTGGGTATTTAATTTATAAATAAAGTTCATTAATTTTTTTGATATTAACCCTGCATTTTAAGAAAATAAAGAAAAAAAAAAGTTGTATACACCAATCCATATACTGCTATGGGACTTGCTATTTGTATCAAAAAAAAAAAAAATTAATTATGATCAAAATGCCCTTATGAACAAAATTCTTGATAAGTTGACAGATTTTATGTCAAAAAAGGGGCAAAATTGAGTTTTTTCTCTTCCGAAACGCAATGAAAAAACGTTTTGGACATACACAATTTAACCAAAATTGCGTTTCAATGGGCCAAAAACGCTAAATTACAGAGTTTTATGGCATCTAAAACGTCAAACTGGGAAGTTTCCACCATGGTTCGCTCGTTAAAATGATGCGTTTTTAGTCAATCAAATCGTTAAAATTGTGCGTTTTAACTATGGTTCGCTCGTAAAAATTGTGTGTTTTTGACATGTACAGAAGTTCAAAAATGTTTACATATATTCATGTGATTTGGAGGAAAATTTTATACACAACAACAATTCAAAAAACAAATGCAAGCAAATTCTTAACTTAAAAAATATTCGTTATATCATTCAGTTGACGTCGAAATCCAGACAGTCCACCACGTCTCAGAACACTAGCACCACGTCAAAAATAACAAGTACCACGTCCAGAAACGTCTACATCTATTCATGTGAATTTAAGCTGATTTTTTCCACAAAGACAATCCACCACGTCTCAGAACAACTAGCACCACGTCAAAAATAACTAGCACCACGTCCAGAAACGTCTACATCTATTCATGTGAATTTAAGCTGATTTTTTTCACAAAGACAGTCCACCACGTCTCAGAACACTAGCACCACGTCAAAAATAACTATAACCACGTCCAGAAACGTCTATATCCGTGCATGTGAATTTAAGCTGATTTTTTTCACAAAGACAGTTCACCACGTCTCATAACAACTAGCACCACGTCAAAAATAACTATAACCACGTCCAGAAACGTCTACCTCCATGCATGTGAATTTAAGCTGATTTTTTCCACAAAGACAGTCCACCACGTCTCAGAACACTAGCACCACGTCAAAAATAACTAGCACCACGTCCCGCAACGTCTCGCAACGTCCAGCAACATCCAAAAACACAAATTAGCAACGTCCGAAAACCTCCCGTTACGTCCAGCTACGTCATGCCCCGTCTATGTTTAATTTTTTTTTTTTAAGCTGTTTGCTTGGTTTCAACGCAATTTGTGTTACTCTTTAGGTACGTGGAATGTCCGATGAAATATACGTATAAAATACAACATATGTATGAAAAAAGACAATAAAATAAAATATAATCATCACATAAATAATAATAAATTGGCAGATTTTATGTAAAAAAAGGGGCAAAATTGCATTTTTATGGGTTGAAAACGCAAATTTATAGCGTTTTTGGCACTCAAAAATGTCAAACTGAGAAGTTTTCACCATGGTTCGCTCGTTAAAATGCTGCGTTTTTAGTGTATCAAATCGTTAAAATGTGCGTTTTAACCATGGTTCGCTCGTAAAAATGGTGTGTTTTTGACATGTACAGAAGTTCAAAAACGATTACATACATTCTTTGTGAAAAAAATCAGTTTAAATTCACATGAATGGATGTAGACATTTTTTGACGTGATTCTAGTTGTTCTGAATGGATAATAGATTATGCACATTTCGGTCCACATCAGACGTTTTTGGACGTAGTTCTAGTTGTTCTGAGACGAGTTGAGATGTTTTGTGCAAAAATCAGCTTAAATTCACATGCATGGATGTAGACGTTTTTGGACGTGGTTCTTGTGTTTTGAGACGTGGTGCTAGTTGTTCTGAGACGTGGTAGACTGTTTTTGCGAAAAAAATCAATTAAAATTGACATGAATGGATGTAGACGTTTTTGGACGTAATTATAGTTGTTCTGAGACGAGTTGAGATGTTTTGTGAAAAAATAAGTTTAAATTCACATGTCTTGATGTAGACGTTTTTGGACGTAGTTCTAGTGTTTTGAGACGTGGTGCTAGTTGTTCTGAGACGTGATAGACTGTCTTTGTGAAAAAAATCAGTTTAAATTCACATGAATGGATGTAGACATTTTTTGACGTGGTTCTAGTTGTTCTGAGACGAGTTGAGATGTTGTATGGCCATTTTATTTGTTTTATCTTATTATAACACCTACTTACAAGATCATGAACATTGCTAAGAGTAATATGGTCATTTTATTTGTTTTCTATTCACAAAACTCTTAGATCAGATATCATGAACATTTCTAAGAGTTGAATGGTCATTTTATTTTTTTTATCTCATTAGAACTCTTAGATATGAGATCATGATCATTTCTGAGAATTATATAGCCGTTTTATTTGTTTTATCTTTTCAAAACCCTTAGATAATAGATTATGCACATTTCGGTCCACATCAGACATTTTTGGACGTAGTTCTAGTTGTTCTGAGACGAGTTGAGATGTTTTGTGCAAAAATCAGTTTAAATTCACATGCATGGATGTAGACGTTTTTGGGCGTGGTTCTTGTGTTTTGAGACGTGGTGCTCGTTGTTCTGAGACGTGGTAGACTATTTTTGTGAAAAAAATCAGTTAAAATTGACATGAATGGATGTAGACGTTTTTGGACGTAATTATAGTTGTTCTGAGACGAGTTGAGATGTTTTGTGAAAAAATAAGTTTCAATTCACATGTCTGGATGTAGACTTTTTTGGACGTGGTTCTAGTGTTTTGAGACGTTGTGCTAGTGTTCTGAGACGTGGTTGACTGTCTTTGTGAAAAAATCAGTTTAAATTCACATGAATGGATGTAGACGTGTCAGAACAACTAGCACCACGTCAAAAATACCTAGAACCACGTCCATAACCATCTACATTCATGCGTGTGGCTTTTAGCTGAATTTTTCACAAAGACAGTCCACCACGTCTCAGAACACTAGCACCACGTCAAAAATAACTAGCACCACGTCCAGAAACGTCTACATGTATTCATGTGAATTTAAGCTAATTTTTTCCACAAAGACAGTCCACCACGTCTCAGAACACTAGAACCACGTCAAAAACAACTTGCACCACGTCCAGAAATGTCTACATCCATTCATGTGAGTTTAAGCTGATTTTTTTCACAAGGACAGTCCACCACGTCTCCGAACAACTAGCACCACGTTCAAAACAACCAGGAACACGTCCAGAAACGTCTACATCCAAGCGTGTGACTTTTAGCTGAATTTTTCACATAATATAGTCTACCACGTCTCGATGTGTCCAAAACAACTATCGCCACGTCTAGATACGTCTAGCTACGTCCCGCTATGTCCAGCTACGTCCGGATACGTCCCGCTACGTCCAGTTACGTCCCATAACGAGCGACATTTTAACGAGCGAGCCATGGTGGAAACGCACCATTTAAACGAGTGAGCCATGGTGGAAACACACCATTTTAACGAGCGAACCAATGTTTAAACGCTCCAGTTTGACGTTTTTGGTAAACATGAAACGTTAAAGTGATACGTTTTTTGTTGTCATTATCGGAGAATTTTGACTTTTTTTTTGTATTAAAACGTCATCAGTATTAAATTTTACATTTCAGAAACGTTATTCTCTGCGTTTGTGTAAATGGAGAAAACGCATTTTAGTTGCGTTTTCGACATTTACTTAGCCATTTTCTACTTTTTTCCTTCATAAGGGCATTTTCGTCATTTCATAATTATTTTGATTTTTTTGTGATACAAATAGCAATTTAGTTATACAAATAGTAATCCAGGATTGCTATTGGTCGCCCACCTTTGGACCAAAAAGTCCTTATCTTTTTTAAAAATTCTACCCCTTTAATGAATAAAAAATCCTTTTCTTACCACCTTGTTTTTCTCTCTCTCTCTCTCTCTCTCTCTCTCTCTCTCTCTCTCTCCCCTGTTTTTCACTACAAAAAAATTCCAACCTTCTCAATTTTATTCCCATTTTTCTCTCTCTCCCTATTCTATTATTACCCCATTCTCTCTCATGTTCTTCACATAAAAATAAAAAAATAAAAAATTTCAATATTAACAAATATAAATTTGTTAATACTATTGTTCCGTCCCTTTGATAATTGAAAAAAAAAAAAATCTAATTCTAATATACATTTAATTAATAACAAACTAAATAAACTAAAATTTATAAAAATCAAAGGAGAAACTAATTGAAAATAAATAAAAACCCTAGCAGCCTCCTCTCCTCTTTTCTCTCCCAAACTCAAATTTTAAAAAATATTTCTTCCCCCTTCTTCTCATCATGGGAGGATGAGGGAAATAAATTTGTTGCTCATTTTTGTTTTCTTATTTTTAGTTTCGTCATCCAATAAATAGGGATTATCCCCAATCTTTGTTTTCTTTTGTCCTTCAATAGATTCAGATCTACTGGTAGTGTATTGGTCGCAGCTTCATTGAGGGTATTCGTTGTTATGGTGACAGTTTCAATGGTGAAGTTAGTTAGATTGGTAGCGGCGTCGTTGACGATGTTCTCTAGTTTGGTCCAAGAAGACTCAATCATCATATATCTAATTATTATATCTATGTTTTGGAGTTTTTAACTAAAAATTAGTGATGTATCCTTGTTCGGATTAAAATTTTGGCATGTGGTATATCCACCGCTTGATAGGGTAGATCTATATAGGTTTATCCATAGTAAACACAACATTATATTTGTAATTTGTTTTTTTGGCTATATATTTCTTTTGTCAATCGTTGCTGGACGTTTTTCAGTAAATTAATATATGCCTTTTATTTCAAAAATTTTTTTATAAAAATCATAAAGTATAATAAATATATTTATTAATTAAAATTAATATATATACAAATTATAAACTATAATAATTACATTTAATAATAAACAAATGGTATTAATAATATATAATTTAAAATAACTAATGGCTTTAAAAAATTAAAATAACTAATTACATAATTATAATATATAATTTAATTAATATAATATATTATATAAAAGAAAAGAAAAGAAAGAAAAAAAATAAAAAGGGCTGGCTACATGGACTGGCCAGCCAGTTCGTAAAAGTTACATGGAACTTTTACGGACTCTAGTCTGTGTAATATTTACGATATGTTTACCTAATTTTTGAAAGATTATCTGCCCGGGCCTAGCCAGAAATCACTTTCGTGCTATTCATTCCAAAATCGAAATCTCTGGCCAGGCCTAGACGCTAGCACAATCGCTATTCCAACCCTTTTGAAATAACATTGCGTAGGATCTGGGTTTGCACTTATTCGATTTACCACGCAACAAAAATTCTTAATTAAAACGGAAACATACATAAGAATTACCTATTGAAACATATACTTAGGTGATTCTCTTGTATGCCTCAAGACTTTGCTTGTATGCTGTGTGGACAACAATCTAACGAGCAATTGATCAACTAATCACCACCACTGGGTCACCAGAAGATTCTCTGAAACCACCACCTGCGCGCGTGGATTTCACGCACCGCCTGTGAGAGACTCACGCGCCACCGCTTCTCAAACCACGCGCCACTAGGAATTGAGAAAATCCCGCCGCTGGGTTTAAAGAGAGAGCAGCCGACTTTTGAGCTTCAAAAATCTGAAATTGAGAGATAAAATTATTTCTCTCTCTAGGATTTTCTCTCTCTAGTTTTCTTATCTTGAAAACTTATGAGTTGTGTATCTTGAATAGCTAATCCCTTGTCTATATATAGAGTTACAAGAGAGACCCCAAGTTGGTTTAGGATTAGTCTTCCTAATGGGTTTAGGTAATTAGTTTCCAAATCTAATTAGGTAACCAATATAAACCAAATCCAAATTAGATTTCCCAATCTCTAGGATTTCCTAATTCTAATTGAAACGTAAGACTTAAATAATTATACTTTGTTAATTATTCAATTAACCCTTATGAATAATTAATCAATTAATTAATTCTACATATTCAATTAACCCATTACAAAATTAATCGTACCGCTAACGGATTAATTTTTGCACTACCATCCTACACCAGAATTGCTTCCTGAACAACTTAATTAATTTATATTCATAATCTCCCCACATCAAAGATATAGTGCTCGTTAATTTATTAATTTACGGATAAATTAATTAATTAACTTCTTTAATTCCGAGACTAGTACCACTTGACCTTTTTACTATACTGGACATAAGTCCACCGACCGGGTTTAGTATAATAAACATTACGAGCTCATCTCGGGAGCACCATCACCCCGGACGCACCGGTACATGGTTTCCTTTCGACAAACAACAGCACACCAAGCAACTAAACACGCGCACCAAACCTACAGAGACTATTGACCACAATTGACCTCACTCATTGGCAAATCTAAGTACACTATGTCTAATCCTCATGCCCGCTCGAGTCTAGGGATTAAGAGATAGAATACTAAGAACGATTTGTCTATTAAATCAGTACAAGACAAATCCTTCTAAATGGTCAAGTTCAATATGCCCTGGGCATATCTATATGATTCAATTAGTTTAGACAAACCAATTATCTGAATCACATAATAACCTAAACCGACAGTTTGTCCAAAGCTATCTCTGTTACGAACCTCATTTATATATTACGTCTTTTAACCAATGATGAGATCTATTGTGTCACACAAGACACCTCATCATCTAACTACATAATATAAATGGACAAATAAGGTACAACAAAATATAAGCAAAACATAAATCGATATATTAACTGGGAAAATGTACAATACAAGCATAGCTTATGTATTCAACTCTAACAATCTCCCACTAATACTTAAGCTGTGCTTTAAGTATACATCTACATACAACCCCTATATACTCTGCTACTATATGTCTAGAAAAACTATCATGACTCTCCTAAGTATCTGATTCCCATACCCTCCACGTGTGCCTCAAAGACTTTTGAAGTCATTGTTTTCGTGAACGGATTTGCAAGGTTATCCTCTGATGCGATCTTAGCCACGACCACGTCTTCCCTCTTTACGATATCTCGTATCAGGTGGTACTTGCGCTGTATATGTTTACTCGCCTTATGGGCTTATGGTTCCTTCGAGTTTGCAACTGCACCATTGTTATCACAATACACCGTGATAGACTTCTGCAAACCAGGAACCACATCTAAGTCCACTAGGAAGTTCTTGAGCCATACTGCTTCTTTCGTTGCCTCTGATACGACAACGTATTCAGCTTCCATGGTAGAGTTCGTCACGCATTTCTGCTTGACACTCTGCCAAACTATGGCTTCACCTCCCAGAGTAAACACATACCCTGAGGTAGACTTGCTCTTGTCCCCGTCGCCTTGAAAATTAGAATCTGTGTAACCTCGGGGTACCAGATAAGGCACCTGATAGACCAACACTTGGTCTCTAGTTCTGCGCAAATACTTGAGAACGCATTTTACTGCCTCCCAATGAGCTTTCCCGGGGTTACTCTGATATCTGCTTACAATGTCAATAACATAACAGATATCAGGGCTCGTACACAATATGACATACAAGAGATTTCCTACTACCGAAGCATAAGGAACTGTCTTCATGGCCTCTATCTCCTCAACAGTCTTGGGAGACTGTTCTTTAGATAGATGCACTCCATGTCTGAAAGGTAGAAAACCTTTCTTGGAGTTCTGCATGTTAAAACGGGCCAGAATCGTATCTATGTATGAAGCTTGGGAGAGCGTTAATGAACGTTTCCTACGATCTCGAATTATCTTGATCCCAAGGATATATCCCGCTCCCCCTAGGTCCTTCATATCAAACTGTTTGGACAGTCATGCCTTTACGTCTGATAACACTTTCTTGTTGTTGCCAATCAATAGAATGTCATCTACGTAAAACACAAGAAACACCACTGAGTTTCCATCGCGTCGCGTATGAGATTTGGCAGATGGATGTCAAGACAGCTTTCCAAAACGGAAGTCTTGAGGAAACCATTTTTATGCAGCAACCAGAGGGATTCATTGAAAAAGGCCAAGAGCATAAGGTTTGCAGGCTTAAGAGGTCTATTTATGGACTTAAGCAGGCATCCAGATCTTGGAACATCCGGTCTGATGAAGTAATCCAGTCCTTTAGATTTACTCAATGTCCGAATGAGCAATGTGTATATCGCAGACGTGATGGAAACTCAGTGGTGTTTCTTGTGCTTTACGTAGATGACATTCTATTGATTGGCAACAACAAGAAAGTGTTATCAGACGTAAAGCCATGGCTGTCCAAGCAATTTGATATGAAGGACTTAGGGGAAGCGGGACATATCCTTGGGATCAAGATTATTCGAGATCGTAGGAAACGTTCACTAACGCTCTCCCAAGCTTCATACATAGACACGATTCTGGCCCGTTTTAACATGCAGAACTCCAAGAAAAGTTTTCTAGGCATGGAGTGTTTCTATCAAAGGAGCAGTCTCCTAAGACTGTTGAGGAGATAGAGACCATGAAGACAGTTCCATATGCTTCGGCAGTAGGAAGTCTCATGTATGCCATGTTGTGTACGAGGCCTGATATCTGTTATGCCGTGGGCATGGTGAGCAGATATCAGAGTAACCCCAGGAAAGCTCATTGGGAGGCAGTAAAATGCATTCTCAAGTATTTGCACAGAACGAGGGACCAAGTTCTGGTCTATTAGGCGTCTGAGCTGGTATCCCAAGGTTACACAGATTCAGATTTCCAAGGCGACAGGGACAATAGCAAGTCTACCTCAGGGTATGTGTTTACTCTAGGAGGTGAAACCATAGTTTGGAGGAGTGTCAAGTAGAAATGCGTGGCAGACTCTACCATGGAGGCTGAATAAGTTGTCGCATTAGAGGCAGTGAAAGAAGCAGTATGGCTCAAGAACTTCCTAGTGGACTTGGATGTGATTCCTGGTTTGTCGAAATCTATCACGGCTTATTGTGATAACAACGGTGCAGTAGCAAACTCGAAGGAACCATGAGCCCACAAGGCGAGTAAACATATACAGCGCAAGTACCACCTGATACGAGACATCGTAAAGAGGGTAGACGTGGTCGTGACTAAGATAGCATCAGAGGATAACCTTGCAGATCCGTTCACGAAAACATTGACTTCTAAAGTCTTTGAGGCTCACGTGAAGGACATGGGGATCAGATGTTTAGGAGAGCCTTGACAGTTTTTCTAGATAGATAGCAGCAGATTGTATAGGATTGTATACAGTTGTATACTTAAAGCACAACTTAAGTATTAGTGGGAGATTATTGGAGTAGAATACATAAGCTATGCTTGTATTGTACAGTTTCCCAGTTTAATATATCGATTTGTGTTTCAATTATATTTTGTTGTGCATGTTTATGTCCATTTATATTATATAAGTAGATGATGAGGTGTCTGGTGCGACACAGTAGATCTCATCATTGGTTGAAAGACATAATATATAAATGAGGTTCGTAACCCAGACAGCTTTGGACAAACTGTCAGTCTAGGTTATTATGTGATTCAGATAATTAGTTTGTCTAAACTAATTGAATCATATAGATATGTCCGGGGCATATTGAACTTGACTTTTAGGAATGATTTGTCTTGTACTGATTTAATAGACAAATCGATCATTGTATTCTATCTCTAAATCTATAGACTCGAGTGGGCATGAGGATTAGACATAGTGTACTTTGATCTGCCAATGGGTGAGGTCAAATGTGGCCAATAGTCTCGGTGGGTTGGGTGCGCGTGTTTAGTTACTTAGTGTGCTACTGTTGGTCGAAAGGAAATCATGTACCGGTGCGTCCGGGGTGATGGTGCTCCCGAGATGAACTCGAAATGTTTATTATACTAAACCCAGCCGGTGGACTTATGTCCGATATAGTAAAAAGGTCGAGTGGTACTAGTCTCGAAATTAAAAGAAGTTGATGAATTAATTTATCAGTAAATTAATGAATTAACGAGCACCTTATCTTTGATGTGGGGAGATTATGAATATAATTTAATTAAGTTGTTCCGGAAACAATTCTGGTGTAGGTTGGTAGTGCCATAATTAATTCGTTAGTGGTACGATTAATTATGTACTGGATTGTTGACAAAGGTAGATTTAATTAATTTAGAAATTAATTAATCATTGTGTCAGTTGGTTGTGAATCATCCCATGAACTGGTTTGGGATAAGTGAATCCCTGTGTCAGTTGGGAGTGATTCATCCCAGGAACTGGATTGGGATAAGTGAATCCCTATGACAGTTGGGAGTGTATCAGTCCAGGAACAGGATTGAAGGAAACAGAATTTGTATCAGTCCAGAAACAGGATTGAATGAAAACAGAAACCCAGTAGGAAGACCAATCCTAAACCAACTTGGAGTCTCTCTTGTAACTCTATAAATAGACAAGGGATCAGTCATTCAGAAAACACAATTAATCCACAGGATTTCTAGAGAGAGAAAATTCTAGAGAGAAAACGTTTCTCTCTCCAAGTCGAATTTTCAAGAAAGTGTGCGGCTGGTTTTTGGGTTTCTAGTGGCTGAAATTTTGGCCTTGGTTTATACCAGCTGCGCGTAGTTTTCCCTCTCTGCGGGCGGTGCGTTTATAGTACGTGCCAGGTGCTGCGGGGCTAGAGTTTTCTAGCAGGTGGATTGTGGTGAGTAGCTGATCAATTGACTTCTAGTTCATTGCCCACACAACGTGAAGTCATAGTCTTGAGGCATACAAGAGAATCACCAAGTGCACGCTTCAAAGGTACTTTTCTAAGATTCCGCTTTAATAGAAATTTTTGTTGCGTGGTAAATCGAGCAAGTGCAAACCCAGATCCTACCAAAATCTTTCAATTGGTATCAGAACTTGGTTTAGGGGGTTCTGTACTTGTTCAATTTATTACATGGTTCTGTTTTGCAGGTGGTTTAGAATCCAGACTATTATGGTTACGTTTGTATGGGTTTTAATTAAACTCCAGGACATGTCCGGATTTAATTTTATTATGAATGTTTGTAATAGTATAACCACGTGCTGGAAGCCGTGTAGGATTGGATCAAATCTGTAGTAGGATTTTTTCTATGTAATTTTGATTATTTAATTTTCCTACAATGCCTTGTAGTAGGAAAATTGTTTTTTATGTAATCGAAGGCGTTATGGTGGGCGACTTGGATTCGTGGGTTTTGGGTTATCATGAATTTGAAGAAACCCAAGAAAACCCAGAACGAATTGCAAGAAGACCAAATAGCGTGGGAAAAAGCGAAGGAGGAGTTCGCGGCAGGAGGCGACGCCGGCAACAATTGTCGACAGCAAAATCGCCGGCCGGCAGGCAAAAATCGCAGCAGCAGGCAGCAGCGCGCAGCAGCTGCTGCACTCTGCTGTCGGGCGCGCAGGGGCCGCGCGCGCACGGGCTGCCCGTTCGGGCTGTTTTTGCCCCGTTTTTCCTCCAGTTTTTGTTTTTTGAAGTTCAAGACTCTCTCCATCGAGTGACATGACGGGACACGAGATCAAGGCAAAGGATGAAAGCAATTAAAACCATAATAGTCGGGAAATTTATTTTACGTATTTATTTCCCATATTTATTGTTTTAATTTTTATGCTTTATATTTATGCTGTATTTTAGATGCATGAATTAAAGCATGTCTGGTTTTATGGTTGCATATAACTTAGGTTAGTTAATTGCATGTTAAAACGGAAAAACCCTCATTTTGGAAATCTAAGTGGGAGCGGGTTGTGTTATATCCCCATGGCCACCATTACGGGTTCATATGCGATGTGGGTGGGCTTGCGCGTTGGCATTAGGGCCTTCCTCCATTCGGATGAGTCCAGCCCCGAGATCGTTAGACTATGAGCTTCTGAGTAAGATGACTAGAGCGAGTTTAACTAGGAGAAATGCGACACCCTCTCCATCTGAGGCGCATTATCCTGAGGTAACAAACTCAGAAGTCACGTAATGGCACACACTTAGTGTACGATCTGCAGTATTCCTCCCGCGAGGTTACGCTGTTTACTTGTACGGTTGAAAGCACCGACTATTAGCTACATTGATCAAAAGATCGTTGGTCAGATAGTGTAGTTAATGAACTTGGTTCTTCTCAAACGAATGTGGGTTAGCGTAAACATCCACACTGTGTGGCTTGCGAGAATCTCGGTGGATGAGATGTTGGTGGATTAATATTATTGTTTTAAGGGAAATTAATAATTAAATTGAATTTTCATGTTTTCGAAAATTCTAGCATATATAACTGAAACACTGTTTGTTTACTTTCCAGTTTAAATCGATATGGCATTCAATCCTTTAGCTGCTATTTTGAAAAACAACAATTTAACTGGAACTAATAATGTCGATGGAAGTCGTAACTTGGAAATTGTGCTTAGGGCTCAGAGCGCTCCTGTGAGAGATCGTGTCATTGACATGATTAGTAACATCAACAAGATTGAGGTAGTGGGAGGCGAAATCGTTGGTGAAACCAAGGCCGATATTGTCCTCCAGAGCTTGTCTCAAAGCTATGAGCGGATTCGGTTGAACTACAACATAAGTAAGATGTTGTGGAGTTTATCCGAGCTCTTGGCAGATTTGATGGCGGCTCAAAGCTATGAGCGGATTCGGTTGAACTACAACATAAGTAAGATGTTGTGGAGTTCATCCGAGCTCTTGGTAGAGTTGATGACGCCTCAAAGCTATGAGCGGATTCGGTTGAACTACAACATAAGTAAGATGTTGTGGAGTTCATCCGAGCTCTTGGCAGAGTTGATGGCGGCTAAAAGTCTTCTTCAAGAGAAGAAGCGAGCTTTAGTCGCAGTCAAAGCTTTAGAATTTTCTTCTGAGCCTGAGGCTGGAAAGAATAAGAGAAAGCTTGAGGGAGTAGCTAAAAAGGCACAAATTGTGCCTAAGCCAGATATTGCAAAGAAGAAGTCAAAAGGCAAGTGCTTCAAGTGCAATAAGACGGGACATTGGAAAGCGGATTGTCCAAAGCTTATAAGTACGATAAATTATGCCTTAATTACTGAGACATGTTTAGCGGCGATTCCCACAGATACTTGGTGTGTGGATTCAGGTGCCACTGACCAAGTTTGTAATTCTTTGTAAGGGTTCCAAGTAACCCAGAAGCTTAGAGCAGGCGAATTGGATATCTACTTAGGCGACACTACAAGAGTGTCAGTAGAAGCAGTGGGAGTAGTTAAGTTGAATTTCGAAAATTCTAGCTTGGAGTTAGTTAATTGTCTTTATGTACCGAGTTTTAGAAAGAACTTGATTTCGGTTTCTAAACTCTTGAAGAACGGGTATAAGTTTATTTTTTCTGATGACTGTGTTGTTATTAGAAGAAATGGAAAACTTATTTGTTCTGGTTCATTGGCGGACAATTTGTTTGTGGTTAACTCTAACTCCCCTGTTGCGCAAAACATAGAGATAGATAGCTCAGTATCTAACATTAATAAGAGGAAGAGACCTTCTGAAATGAATCAGACCTATCTTTGGCATCTAAGGCTAGGCCATATAAACCTTAGTAGGATTCAGAGGTTGGTCAATGATGGACCTTTGGGTTCATTAGATATTGACAGTTATGCAACCTGCGAATCTTGCTTGGAAGGTAAGATAACCAAGAGACCTTTTAAAGCAAAAGGCTATAGAGCTAAAGAAGTATTAGAGTAGATTCATTCTGACTTGTGTGTGTTGGTGTATATGCCCTAATGATGGCTATTTATGTAAATAAACTTTGAGGGTTATTTATGTAAATAAGACATTTGTCGTTTGATTGATTATTTATCTGATGAGTTAATTTCATGAAATTATATTCTTGTGCATATTGAATTTCATGAAATCGATCTGCCAAAAGAAACACTCCATGGACTGTTAGATCATGAGTGATTCTTTTGAGTAGTACTCGTACGAGGATCCTTAGACCAGAAATCACTGCATAGTTTTAGGTGAATTAGAGTGTGCTTTGACATATGCCTAACGGGACCGTAACAGGTTGCTAAGTACGGGTATGATTGGGTACACTATGAGTCACGCTAAGGTATGTAGGTGAAGTGATGGGACTACAAGTCTCTCTTAAATGAGAGATGATATCTTGGCCGCTTGATAGTGAACTGAGAAGTGCATGGCCGTGCCCAAGAAATGATAAGGGTTATCATTTGCTTGATTAAGTTCAGTGTCACTAAGAGATCAAGTAAAACGTTTAGCTATATAAGGATGATTGGTTCCATGCCTTATGCTAAACTGGATATCAGTGTAGAGGACATTACGTAGTATACTCGGAAGGTTGTGTTGAATCACCATTCGACCCTCCGTTCTGAATTGTGTAGTCATTATGTCTTGCTAGAGACCACTAATGATTTATGGATTAATTAATGAGATTAATTTATTCATTGTCAATTTGGAATGGGCCTACAGGATCGCACATAAGTGAGTTCGATGAGTCAGAATTAATTAAATTGCCTGTTCTAAGTATAAGAGTTATACTTAAATAGATAATATTTAATTAAATGGTTTAATTAAATATTATTGAAGAGTTTTATGGTATTAATTAAAAGTTAATTAATTACCTGGGAAGAATTGAGTTGAGCTGATAAATCAAGGGACCTAATTGTGAATTAAGGTTCTTGACCCATCAGCCTGATCCATGGATCAATGGGTTGATCCATGGTGTTGGTTAAACCCAACTCAGTAAATAATTAATAATTATTTACTTACAGATACTTCTCAAATAAACATCAGAGAAGTATCTGGACAGTTGAGAGATTTTTTAACAAAATCGGTTTTTTTTTTTTTTTAAAACAACACGTTTTAAAAAGATTTTAAAACAAGACTCTCTCTGTTACTTTTGCGGAGGTGAAAAGAAAAAAAGAAAAACAGACTCTTCAAAAACGATTCTTCCCAGAGAAAATTGTTTTCTCTTGACAGGTAAAGTTTGGGGCTAACACCAGTTCTGAGAGAACTCCAGTGCAAGAACGTAGAGACAATTCACGTGAATTGTTGGTGAACGCCATCTTCTCAGAGGAGCCAGGCGTCTGCACAACCGATTACGCTTCGAGGGTAAGACCCGAATCCTTAGTGTTTAGGAATTCCGCCATTTAATTTAGAATTAAATGCCTAAACACAATCCAACAGTGTGGACCTATGACGGTCCAGGCATGAGGGGGACATGAGTATTTCGTGACGTTCACAGATGACTACTCTAGGTACGAATACATTTACCTAATACACCACAAGTCCGAATGTTTTGGCAAGTTCAAAGAGTTTCGGGCAGATGTGGATAAGCATCATGGTAAGAGTATCAAGACACTGCGTTCAGATCGTGGTGGGGAGTACCTGTCCCATGAATTTCGAGATTACCTCACTGAGGTAGGAATTCAGTCTCAGTTGTCTGCACCTGGCACACCAAAGCAGAATGGTGTAGCAGAAAGGAGGAACCGAACTCTTATGGAAATGGTTTGGTCCATGATGAGCTATAGTGATTTGCAAAGTTCGTTCTGGGGATATGCCTTGGAAACGGCAATGTATATTCTTAATCTTGTACCATCTAAAACCGTGCCTTCAACCCCAGTAGAGTTGTGGAACGGGCGGAAGCCCAGTCTAAGACATCTCAGAATTTGGGGCTGCCCAGCACATGTGCTTAAGGCAGATACGGCTAAGTTAGATGCAAGAAAAGAATTAATACTGTTTGTAGGATATCCTAGGGGAACGAAATGTGGTCTATTCTATAGTCCTAAAGATCAGAAGGTGGTGGTAAGTACCAACACTAGATTTTTAGAAGAGGACTATGTCTTAGACCACAAGCCCAAGAGTAAGATAGTACTAGAAGAGCTTAGATGACAAACTACTAATCCTGATGCACCAGCACAAGTAGATACACCACACACTGCACATGAGATCACAGATGATGCGCCTACACAGGCGGTGCCTCATCGTAGTGGGAGGATTGTGAGATAGCCAGACAGGTTCATTGGCATGGGAGAGTCTTCAGACCTAGTCCCAGGTATGTCTGAACCTGACCCAATTAACTACAATGAGGCGCTTCGAGATAAAGATACAGAATCTTGGCGTAAGGCAATGATATCCGAGATGGGGTCAATGGACCACAATCAAGTCTGGGAGCTTGTGGACCTGCCTGATGGGTTTAACCCATTGGATGCATGTGGATCTACAGACGCAAGAGAGGACCTGACGGGAAGGTGGAAACCTTTAAAGCTAGGTTGGTGGCGAAGGGGTATACTCAGAAAGAAGGAATCGATTATGAGGAAACCTTCTCCCCGGTAGCCATGCTTAAGTCAATCCGGATTCTCTTGGGCATAGCTGCTCATATGGATTATGAGATTTGGCAGATGAATGTTAAGACAGCTTTCCTAAATGGAAGTCTTGAGGAAACTATTTTTATGCAACAACCAGAGGGATTCATTGAAAAAGGCCAAGAGCATAAGGTTTGCAGGCTTAAGAGGTCTATTTATGGACTTAAGCAGGCATTCAGATCTTGGAACATCCGGTCTGATGAAGTAATCCAGTCCTTTCGATTTACTCAATGTCCGGATGAGCAATGTGTATATCGCAGACGTGATAGAAACTCAGTGGTGTTTCTTGTGCTTTACGTAGATGATATTCTATTGATTGGCAACAACAAAAAAGTGTTATCAGACGTAAAGGCAGGGCTGTCCAAGCAATTTGATATGAAGGACTTAGGGGAAGCGGGACATATCCTTGGGATCAAGATTATTCGAGATCGTAGGAAACGTTCACTAATGCTCTCCCAAGCTTCATACATAGACATGATTCTGGCCCGTTTTAACATGCAGAACTCCAAGAAAGGTTTTCAACCTTTTAGGCATGGAGTGTTTCTATCTAAGGAGAAGTCTCCTAAGACTGTTGAGGAGATAGAGACCATGAAGACAGTTCCATATGCTTCGGCAGTAGGAAGTCTCATGTATGCCATGTTGTGTACGAGGCCTGATATCTGTTATGCCGTGGGCATGGTGAGCAGATATCAGAGTAACCCCGTGAAAGCTCATTGGGAGGCAGTAAAATCTATTCTCAAGTATTTGCGCAGAACGAGGGACCAAGTTCTGGTCTATCAGGCGTCTGAGCTGGTACCCCGAGGTTACACAGATTCAGATTTCCAAGGCGACAGGGACAATAGCAAGTCTACCTCAGGGTATGTGTTTACTCTAGGAGGTGAAGCCATAGTTTAGCGGAGTGTCAAGCAGAAATGCGTGGCGGACTCTACCATGGAGGCTGAATAAGTGCCGCATCAGAGGCAGCAAAAGAAGCTGTATGGCTCAAGAACTTCCTAGTGGACTTAGATGTGATTCCTGGTTTATCGAAGTCTATCACGGCTTATTGTGATAACAACGGTGTAGTAGCAAACTTGAAGGAACCACGAGCCCACTAGGCGAGTAAACATATATAGCGCAAGTACCACCTGATACGAGACATCGTAAAGAGGGTAGATGTGTTCGTGGCTAAGATAGCATCAGAGGATAACCTTGCAGATCCGTTCACGAAAATATTGACTTCTAAAGTCTTTGAGGCTCACGTGAAGGACATGGGGATCAGATGTTTAGGAGAGCCTTGACAGTTTTTCTAGATAGATAGCAGCAGATTGTATAGGATTGTATGCAGTTGTATACTTAAAGCACAGCTTAAGTATTAGTGGGAGATTGTTGGAGTATAATACATAAGCTATGCTTGTATTGTACAGTTTCCCAGTTTAATATATCGATTTGTGTTTCAATTATATTTTGTTGTGCATGTTTATGTCCATTTATATTATGTAAGTAGATGATGAGGTGTCTGGTGCGACACAGTAGATCTCATCATTGGTTGAAAGACATAATATATAAATGAGTTCGTAACCCAGACAGCTTTGGACAAACTATCAGTCTAGGTTATTATGTGATTCAGATAATTAGTTTGTCTAAACTAATTGAATCATATAGATATGTCCGGGGCATATTGAACTTGACTCTTAGGAATGATTTGTCTTGTACTGATTTAATAGACAAATCGATCCTTGTATTCTATCTCTAAATCCCTAGACTCGAGTGGGCATGAGGATTAGACATAGTGTACTTTGATCTGCCAATGGGTGAGGTCAAATGTGGCCAATAGTCTCAGTGGGTTGGGTGCGCGTGTTTAGTTACTTGGTGTGCTACTGCTGGTCGAAAGGAAACCATGTACCGGTGCGTCTGGGGTGATGGTGCTCCCGAGATGAACTCGAAATTTTTATTATACTAAACCCGGCCGGTGGACTTATGTCCGGTATAGTAAAAAGGTCGAGTGGTACTAGTCTCGGAATTAAAAGAAGTTGATGAATCAATTTATCAATAAATTAATGAATTAACGAGCACTATATCTTTGATGGGGGGAGATTATGAATATAATTTAATTAAGTTATTCCGGAAGCAATTCTGGTGGAGGTTGGTAGTGCCATAATTAATCCGTTAGTGGTACGACTAATTATGTACTGGGTTGTTGACAAAGGTAGATTTAATTAATTTAGAAATTAATTAATCCTTGTGTCAGTTGGTTGTGAATCATCCCAGGAACTGGTTTGGGATAAGTGAATCCCTGTGTCATTTGGGAGTGATTCATCCCAGGAACTGGATTGGGATAAGTGAATCCCTGTGACAGTTGGGAGTGTATCAGTCCAGGAATAGGATTCAAGGAAATAGAACATGTATCAGTCCAGAAACAGGATTGAAGGAAAACAGAAACCCAGTAGGAAGACCAATCCTAAACCAACTTGGAGTCTCTCTTGTAACTCTGTAAATAGACAAGGGATCAGTCATTCAGAAAACACAATTAATCCACAGGATTTCTAGAGAGAGAACTCTCCAAGTCGAATTTTCAAGAAAGTGTGCGGCTGGTTTTTGGGTTTCTAGTGGCTGAAATTTTGGCCTTGGTTTATACCAGCTGCGCGTAGCTTTCTCTCTCTGCGGGCGGTGCGTTTATAGTACGTGCCAGGTGCTGCGAGGCTAGAGTTTTCTAGCAGGTGGATTGTGGTGAGTAGCTGATCAATTGACTTCTAGTTCGTTGCCCACACAACGTGAAGTCATAGTCTTGAGGCATACAAGAGAATCACCAAGTGCACGCTTCAAATGTACTTTTCTAAGATTCCGCTTTAATAGAAATTTTTGTTGCGTGGTAAATCGAGCAAGTGCAAACCCAGATCCTACCAAAATCTTTCAGATTCTGCATCCTTATCTCAGAGAGCCTCATTGTAGTTTACTAGGTCAGGTTCAGGCACGCCTGGGACTAGGTCTGAGGCCTCTCCCATGCCAATGAACCTGGCAGGTTGTCTTACAACCCTCCTACTACGATGAGGCACCACCTATGTAGGCGCATCATCTGTGATCTCTTGTGCAGTGTGTGGTGTATCTATTTGTGGTGGTGCATCAAGATTATTAGTTTGTCTCCTAAGCTCTTCTAGTACTATCTTACTCTTGGGCTTGTGATCTAGAGTATAGTCTTCCCCCAAAAATCTAGCGTTGGTACTAACCACCACCTTCTGATCTTTAGGACTATAAAACAGACCACCTTTCATTCCCTTAGGATATCCTACAAACAGCATTAATTCTGTTCTTGCATATAACATAGCCGCATCTTCCTTAAGCACATGTGTTGGGCAACCCCAAATTCTGAGATGTCTTCGACTAGGCTTTCACCCGTTCCACAACTCTACGGGGGTTGAAGACATGGTTTTAGATGGTACAAGATTAAGAATATACATCGCTATTTCTAAGGCATATCCCCATAACAAACTCGGCAAATCACTATAGCTCATCATCGACCTAACCATTTCCATAAGAGTTCGATTTCTTCTTTCTACTACACCGTTCTGCTGTGGCGTGCCAGGTGCAGACAACTGAGACAGAATTCCTACCTCACTGAGGTATTCTCAAAATTCATGGGACATGTACTCCCCACCTCGATCTGATCGCAGTGTTTTGATACTCTTACCATGATATTTCTCCACATCTGCCCAAAACTCTTTGAACTTGCCAAAGCGCTCGGACTTGTGACGCATTAGGTAAATGTACCTGTACCTTGAGTAGTCATCCGTGATCGTCACAAAATAATCAAACCCACCTCGTGCTTGGACCGATATTGGTCCACACAAGTTAGAATGAATTAACTCTAGTACTTCTTTGGCTCTATAACCTTTTGCATTAAAAGGTCTCTTGGTCATCTTACCCTCCAAGCAAGATTCACAAGTTGAATAACTGTCAATCTCTAATGAACCTAAAGGTCCATCATTGACCAACCTCTGAATCCTACTAAGTTTTATATGACCTAACCTGAGATGCCAAAGATATGTTTGATTCATTTTGGAAGATTTCTCCATCTTATTAATGTTAGATAAAGAGCTATCTGTTTCTATGTTTTGCACAACATGGGAGTTAGAATTAACCACAAACAAATTATCAGCCAATGAACCAGAACAAATAAGTTTTTCATTTCTTCTAATAACAACACAATCATCAGAAAAAATAAACTTATAACCTTTCTTTAAGACTTTAGAAATTGAAATAAGGTTCTTTCTAAAACTCGGTACATAAAGACAATTAAATAATTCTAATCTAGAACTCTTGAAATTTAGAGTGACGACTCCCACTGCTTCTAGTGACACTCCTGTAGTGTCGCCCATATAGATATCGAATTTGCCTTCTCTAAGCTTCTGGGTTACTTGGAACCCTTGCAAAGAATTACAAACATGGTCAGTGGCACCTGAATCCACACACCAAGTATCTGTGGGAATCGCCGCTAAAAATGTCTCAGTAATTAAGGCAGAAACTATTGTACGTTTAAGCTTTGAACAATCCAATTTCTAATGTCCCGCCTTATTGCACTTAAAGCACTTGTCTTTCGACTTCTTCTTTACAATATCTGGCTTAGGCGCAATTCGCACCTTTTGAGCTATTCTCTCGAGCTTTCTCTTATTCTTTCTAGCCTCAGGCTTAGAAGAAGATTCTGAAGCTTTGACTGCGACTAAAGGTCGCTTCTTCTCTTGAAGAAGACTTTTAGCCGCCACCAACTCTGCCAAGAGCTCGGATGAAGTACACAACATCTTACTTATGTTGTAGTTCAACCGAATATGCTCAGAGCATTGAGGCAAGCTTCAGAGGACAATATCGACTTTGGTTTCACCAAAGATTTCACCTCCCACTACCTCAACCTTGTTGATGTTACTAATCACGTCAATGACATGATCTCTCACAGGAGTGCTCTCAACCATAAGGACAATGTCCAAGTTACGACTCTAATCGACATAATTAGGTCCAGTTAACTTATTGTCTTTCAATATAGTAGCTAAGGGGTTGAATGCAATATCGAAAAAATTGTAAAATAAATAAATAGACAATGTTTCAGTTATTAAATCTAGAATTTCAAAAACAAGAAAATTCTAACAATTATTGACTTCCCTCAAAATAATAATTTTAATCCACCAACATCTCATTCACCGGGATTCTCACAAGCCACTATAGTGTGGACGTTTATGCTAATCCACATTCATTTAAGAAGAACCAAGTTCATTAACTACACTATCTGACCAAATGATCTATTGATCAATGTAGCTAATAGTCGGTGCTTTCAGTCATACAAATAAGTAGCGTAACCTCGATGAGAGGAATACTGCAGATCGTACACTAAGTGTGTGCCATTACATGACTTCTGAGCTTGTTACCTCAGGATAGTGCGCCTCAGATAGAGAGGGTATCACATTTCTCCTAGTTAAACTTACTCTAGCCATCTTACTCAGAAATTCATAATCTAGCGATCTCATGGTTGGACTCATCCGAATGGAGGAAAGCCCTAATGCCAACGCACAAGCCTACCCACATCACATATGAACTTGTAATGGTGGCCGTGGGGATATTAAACAAATCCGCTCCCACTTAGATTTCTAAATTGAGGGTTTTTCTGGTTTTAACATGCAATTAACTAACCCTAAGTTATATGCAACCATAAAACCATTATGCTTTAAAATCATGCATCTAAAATACAACACAAAAAATTAAAGCATAAAAATTAAAACAATAAATACGGGAAATAAATGCGCAAATTAAATTTCTTGACTATTATAGTTTTAATCGCTTCCATCTTCTGCCTTGATCTCGTGTCCCATCACGTAACTCGATGGAAAGAGTCTTGAACTTCAAAAAATAAAAACTGGAGGAAAAGACGGGCCAAAATGTTACCCGAACGGGTCATGCATGTGCAGCACACACAAGGCACACTGCCCATCAGCGCGCATGCGCGCTGCTGCTGCGCCTACTGCCGCTTCCAGGCGGTTGCCGGTGGTGGCTCCCGCCGGCGAGTCGTCGTTGGCACCGCCCCTAGCCACCAATCCTTCCTTCACTTCTTCTACGCTATTTGGTCTTCTTGCAATTCGTTCTGGGTTTTCCTGGGTTTCTACAAATTAACGATAACTCAAAACCCACGAATTCACGTTGCCCACCATAACGCCTTCGATTACTAAAAATTAATTCTCCTACTACAAGGCTTTTTAGGAAAATTAAAGAGTTAAAATTACATAGAAAAATTCTACTACAGATTTGATCTAATATTACACGGCTTCCAGCACGTGGTTATACTATTACAAACATTCATAATAAAATCAAACCCGGACATGTCCCGGAGTTTAATTAAAACCCATACAAACATAACCATAATAGTCGGAATTTCTTAACCACCTGCAAATAAAACCATGTAATAAATCAAACAAGCACAAAACCCAAAACCAGGCTCTGATACTAATTGAAAGATTATCTGCCCGGGCCTAGCCAGAAACTCACTTTCGTGCTATGCATTCCAGAATCGGAATCTCTGGCCAGGCCTAGATGCTAGCACAATCGCTATTCCAACCCTTTTGAAATAACATTGCGCAGAATCTGGGTTTGCACTTATTCAATTTACCATGCAACAAAAATTCTTAATTAAAGCAGAAACATAAGAATTACCTATTGAAGCGTATACTCAGGTGATTCTCTTGTATGCCTCAAGACTTTGCTTGTATGCTGTGTGGGCAGCAATCTAACGAGCAATTGATCAGCTAATCACCATAACTGGGTCACCAAAGATTCTCTGAAACCACCACCTGCGCGCGTGGACTTCACTCACCGCCGCTTCTCGAACCACACGTCGCCGGGAATTGAGAAAATTTGGCCACCGGTTTTAAAGAGAGAGCAGCCGACTTTTAAGCCTCAAAAATCCAAACTTGAGAGATAAAATTATTTCTCTCTCTAGGATTTTCTCTCTAGTTTTCTTGTCTTGAAAACTTATGAGTTGTGTATCTTGAATAGCTAATCCCTTGTCTATATATAGAGTTATAAGAGAGACCCCAAGTTGGTTTAGGATTACTCTTCCTAATGGGTTTAGGTAATTAGGGTCTGTTTGATAAACTAATTCAGTACTTATGCTAAATAGATTAAGTACTTAATTGATCAAGAGCGTTTGATAACTCAACTTGTTTCTGACTTAATGAATTAAGAACTTTTTTAATTAAGTACTTAATAATTAAGTACGTTTGATAACTATAATTCAAAGTCTTAAGAGATTAAGTGGGTCTGAATTGCAAGTATAATTGTTAGCCTAAAAATAAGTGATTGGCGAATCACTTATTGCTGAACTGAATTGGTTGCACGTTTTTTTTTATTTTCAATATTTATTATTTTTTTAGTTTTTTCTTTGAATAATTTGTATTTATTAAATATTTTTTTAAAAAAATATTTTATCATTTAAATAAATAAAAAAATATATTTATGACATGGATTTTTATTTTTTATAATTTTAATTAATATGTGATATTTATTTAATTAATATTTTAGTTTTAAAATAATAATAACATTCTAATTTATTATTAAAATTTTTTAAAATATTTTTATTAGTAGAATTTCACAGTATTATGTAAAAAATTACACATCTTACAAATTATGATATATATTAAAAAAATATGTTTCTAAAATTTTTTTTTAAAAAATAAGGTGATTTAATTTAAAATTTAAAATTTTATAAACTTATTTTTGTAATTCAGACTTCATAATTCAGACTTCAGATTCAGACATATTTTCTAATTTTATCAAACACAGCTAACTTAATGGATTCAGACTTCAGAATTCAGATTTCAGACTTCAGACTTTAGATCTCAAATTAAGTTTTATCAAACGGAGCCTTAATTTCCAAATCCAATTAGGTAACCAATCTAATAGGATAAACCTAATCCAAATTAGATTTCCCAATCTCTAGGATTTCATAATTCTAATTGAAACGTAAGACTTAATTAATTAATTAAATAATTTCACTTTGTTAATTATTTAATTAACCTTTAGGAATAATTAATCAATTAATTAATTCTACCTATTCAATTAACCCATTACGAAATTAATCGTACCACTAATGGATTAATTTTGGCACTACCATCCTACATCAGAATTGCTTCCTAAACAACTTAATTAATTTATATTCATAATCTCCCCACATCAAAGATATAGTGCTCGTTAATTTATTAATTTACTGATAAATTAATTAATTAACCTCGTTAATTCTGAGACTATTAACACTCGACCTTTTTACTATACGAGACATAAGTCCACCTGCCGGGTTTAGTATAATAAACATTACGAGCTCATCTCGGGAGATCTATTGTGTCACACAAGACACCTCATCATCTAACTACATAATATAAATGGACAAATAATGCACAACAAAATATAACCAAAACATAAATCGATATATTAACTGGGAAAATGTACAATACAAGTATAGCTTATGTATTTAACTCAAACAATTTTTCTTTTTATTTCTCTCTTTTTAAGTAAAGTTGGGGAATTTTGACTGAAAAAATCTCATAAAAAAATGTGAACCGAAAAATAGAAAATTTTCAATTGTGAACGAAAGGGAAGTTTTTAGATTTTGGAAATCCGAAACGTAATTAGGTTAATTAATAAAATTAATGTCAATCCGATTTAAAAAAAAGAGAATTAAAAAAGAATTTTTTAGAATTGAATAATATTTAAAAAAGAAGTAGACTAAAATTCGAATAGTTGAACATTTAAAAAAAAATTTATACATGTAAAAGAAAAAGAAAAAGAGGTTGATTTGACCTATTAGCAACAATGAAATAATAAATTCCAAATGTCAAAAAATTGAACGTAAATACAGTAAGAAAGAACAATCTAAATCATAATATATAAAAAAAAATTGAAGAGTTAAAATATGATAGATAGTATAAAATGAAAATATCAAAATATCCAATGTGAAAACATAAAAATCTATGTATATCCATATTTTCTAGGTGGAAGCACATTTCTTCTACCAACTCTCCTAGCTATAGGGTCTGTACTCTAACTAGCACCCCGTGAACCTCAACCATGTGAACCTCCACCATGTGAACCTCCAGCTCCAGCTCCAGCTCCACCTGGACCCTTTGGACCTCTGTCATGTGGCGACGGTGAACCTCCATCATCATCGCTCTCCTCATCATCATCTTCTTCATTTTCTACCCCTAAATTTTCCACATCCAAATGCTCTCTTACAACTGCCCTCTTTTTTCTGCCTCCTCCCCTAGGAGGAACGTTTCTCACTCGGCGACTCGGACGTGGGGCTTGAGAGAATGTAGGTTGAACATCTGTGAGTATTTGGGTGTCCTCAACTGGCTCAAAAGTACCGCCACCAAATGTGAGGGCAATGTGGAAAGAGGTGGTAATATCTTCGACGTACTGCAGGATCTCGGGGTCATCACCAATGTAATTTGCTTGGAATTCCATGCCCCTATTGTATACTTCACTCACCACCTCCATCTACAAATAATTTAAATAAATACAATAGTTATAAAAAATTAGATAAAATTTTCAAACATGTAAAAATCACATATAAGATATTATATTGAAATCTCACATATAGTCTCTCTCGGGTAGAAGCACCTCAGTATCCCTTGACAAAATCAATGGTTGGATCTTTGATTAGTATGACCGTATGACGGTTATACCATGTACGGTACATATCGTCTACTGTTAGAGGAACCTCTGGTACAAAATCATCTCTAATGGAAAACCTCCTATTCTCCTAATCCATCATATACGTGGCACTGTCTCTGCCGTAGTCGATGTACCCCTTGCCTTTCATTCATTTGACATGCATCTCATTATATTTCTCCTCCGTAAATGGATAAATTTGAGGGTTCCCAAGAATAGACTGACGGAACCCAAATTGGCAAAGAATCCTATCAGCCTCATGAGGCTCGTGGTACTCTGAAAAAATCATAAATGTTCGGGACATCCAACAATCCAGGTCATCTCGACAAAAATGAGGGCGATATTCGAGGATACCATCCTCAGCGTAAGGCAGCCATTTGAACTAGAAAATTTTTTTTTATCAAACTTATAAAAATAATGGTAAATATAAATCTAAAGTATTACAATGACATAAGTTAATAAATATTTAACTCAAGTCATCATCTCGAAGACTGTTTAACTGATCTCGGTACCCAAGCAAGACATGAGTAGTGAAGTCATCATATCTGAAACGGACGTCCTATTGTTGTGCCAATGGGTGACCCACTTCGGGTCTATCAGTATCTGCTACTCTCCGCGGGCTGATTCAAGAAATACGCTCCCAAGCCCATACCTATATGAAAAAATGAATTTTGCAAAAAAGGAGAAACTTATAATATGAAGCTATATAAGTTGAAAACAATAATAAATACAAGGAAAAAAGAAATTAACATTAACATATAAATTTTAAAAATAATAGTTAATATGTTTACCTGTAGGAGGAGCATGCAACCGGTTATGTCCTTGGCGTCGTGGACGCAAGCCTTGCATAGGCCGCGGTATAAACTTGCGAGGGTCGACGAACCCCAACTAAGTACTGTACACCTTTCTTTAAACTCTATATTTACAAGCCAGTGTAGAGGGACATAGTTGTTTGCCTTATCTCTAAATATCATACCATATAGGAGGTAAAGAATGTAGCACCTAGCCCGCTGTATATAGCACTCCCTAGCAACCTTTGGTGGGACTGGTTCTGAAATCTCACGAAATAGATGGCCGAGATGCAATGTGCTACTCTTCAAATGCTCTGGCTCAAGAAAAAAACCTAACAAGCGCCCACATTTAGATATCCATTCTTGGGTCATCCTCTCAGGGAAAGTACCCGTAACAGCTGGACCGTCTGTCCGGAGACCAAAAAGGACTTGAACATCTTGCAATGTGACTGAGGCCTCACCGAATTGAAAGTTGAATGTGTGAGTTTCCGGTCGCCACCTCTCAACCAATGCCGTAATAAGGGCATGGTCGAGTTTACTCGACCCCACACGAGTGACCCCTCCTAATCCAAACTTGTCAAGCTCATCCGCACTTGTGGCAGTTCCCTAGGCAAACAGTCTCACATACCACCATCATAGCGTCTACACTTTCTTTGAAACCCTGGGGCATCGTTGTACACTTGCAAAGATCGGTGTCTACCCTGGAGATAAAATAGCTCGGGTTCGATGGGATCTGGATTGAGATACTTGCACCGTTGACTGCTTTGGCTCGATGAAGCCATTGTACCTACAACAACAGACAACAAAATTGAATACACAATTTTCAGAAAAAAATTTGGCAGTATAACGACAGTAAAATGCACATTTCCAAATACCCAAAACAGTGAAATAATAATACAATCATCAATCCATCAAATTCAATCCACAAATAAATAATAACTAATAATTTAATCCACAAATAAAATTCAATCAACCAAATACGTACAATTTGCCATATAGTTCAAAAATGCGCTGGCAAGGCCATAATTCATAATATGGATAAATAGAATATAACAACCCCACAAATATAATCATTACTAACACCGTTTTAATATGCACTAAAATAATAAATTACCAAAAAAAATTTTACTAAAAAAAATAAAATATACCAAAAAATAATAAATAGTATGAAATAGAAATTTTACCACTAAATTTGCTTGTAGATGGAAGTACGTGCGATTTTCGGTGACAGTCTGACGGCGGTCCGGTGGTGGAGTGAAGTAATTTAGCAAAAAAGAGATTGTGTTTTGTTCTATATAGCGATGGAAATGTTTTTACGGTTAGAATTCAACAAAAGACCGGTTTGTTTGGCCGGAATCGAATAATGGGTGATGGGGCTAAAATTTTTTGGGGAGGAAAAAAATGAGCCCAAAATGGAGACTGGCTTGGATGGTTTTGTTGCTTATGTGGTAGGGAAGATTTTGATCGGTTTAGATTTTAGAAAAAGGGTTTTAGTTGGCCGGAATAAAAAATTAGGAGGTTAGGGTTTTGAAAATTGTTTTGAGGAAAAATTGGGGAAGAAGGAAGAGGTAGAAGGGGGTAAAAAAGGAGTGCTGTTCCTTTTTATACCCCAGCCTAGTTTCGGATTTTCGGATTTGACAAATCTGAATCCAAAACTAGTTGCCCAAATCCAGATGTTGATGCAATGCAGACAGTGCATACTGCATGCATCATGCAAATCCGAATGGATTTTATAAACAAAGGCAGCCAAGTTCATTTTTCAAAAAATAACAAAGATACGGACGAACTTCGAAAAGGAGGCACCCACACGAAATTTACAACTAGGAGAACCCAATTTTCGCCAACCCATTTTGGATTTCTCTTGCACCTCACAATCCACTCCAAACACTTGTTCTATCACATTTACAACATCAAATCATTCCTCAAATTCAAGGTATGCTTCCCTTACACATTATTTCTTAATTCTTCCTAGAACTAGGGTTATGTTGCAAATTAAGTCTTCAATGGTGTAGTAACATCTAGGCTTGTTGTTTGTGCTTAAATTGTAATGGGTTAGTATATTATTTGATAAATGGAGACATGAATGCTTTGAAGCTTTCATTTTGAACCTACATATGAATAATGATTATAAGGTGTTTGATAAAATGCTTCAAAGGGAAGTAACTCCTATTGGTTCAAAGTTTTGTGGGCATGTTTCTTCAATATACATGAGATGTTTAATCAATTTGGATGGGGTAGAAAAGTGTAAAATGTAGCTCTAACCTCCAACTATGTTCATGACTAATTGGGGGCTTTGTTATATTGTAGGTCACAATGGTGCGAATGAAACATGCATCTAATGCGAACATAGCATCTTCTGTTGGAGTATGCTTGTATTGTACAGTTTCCCAGTTTAATATATCGATTTGTGTTTCAATTATATTTTGTTGTGCATGTTTATGTCCATTTATATTATGTAACTAAATGATGAGGTGTCTGGTGCGATACAGTAGATCTCATCATTGGTTGAAAGACATAATATATAAATGAGGTTCGTAACCGAGATATCTTTGGAGAAACTGTCGGTCTAGGATATTATGTGATTCAGATAATTAGTTTGTCTAAACTAATTGAATCATATAGATATGCCCGGGGCATGTTGAACTTGACTCTTAGGAATGATTTGTCTTGTACTGATTTAATAGACAAATCAATCCTTGTATTCTATCTCTAAATCCCTAGACTCGAGTGGGCATGAGGATTAGATATAGTGTACTTTGATCTGCCAATGGGTGAGGTCAAATGTGGCCAATAGTCTCGGTGGGTTGGGTGCGCGTGTTTAGTTACTTGGAGTGCTGCTGCTTGTCGAAAAGAAACCATGTACCGGTGCGCCCGGGGTGATGGTGCTCCCGAGATGAACTCGAAATGTTTATTATACTAAACCCGGCCGGTGGACTTATGTCCGGCATAGAAAAAGGTCGAGTGGTACTAGTCTCGGAATTAAAGAAGTTGATGAATTAATTTATCAGTAAATTAATGAATTAACGAGCACTATATCTTTGATGTGGGGAGATTATGAATATAATTTAATTAAATTGTTCCGGAAGCAATTCTGGTGTAGGTTGGTAGTGCCATAATTAATCCGTTAGTGGTACGATTAATTATGTACTGGGTTGTTGACAAAGGTAGATTTAATTAATTTAGAAATTAATTAATCCTTGTGTCAGTTGGTTGTGAATCATCCCAGGAACTGGTTTGGGATAAGTGAATCCATGTGTCAGTTGGGAGTGATTCATCCCAGGAACTGGATTGGGATAAGTGAATCCTTGTGACAGTTGGGAGTGTATCAGTCCAGGAACAGGATTGAAGGAAAATAGAAACCCAGTAGGAAGACCAATCCTAAACCAACTTGGAGTCTCTCTTGTAACTCTATAAATAGACAAAGGATCAGTTATTCAAGACACACAATTCAACAATTAATCCACAGGATTTCTAGAGAGAGAAAACGTTTCTCTCTCCAAGTCGAATTTTCAAGAAAGTGTGCGGCTAGTTTTTGGGTTTCTAGTGGCTGAAATTTTGGCCTTGGTTTATACCTGCTGCGCGTAGCTTTCTCTCTCTGCGGGCGGTGCGTTTATAGTACGTGCCAGGTGCTGCGGGGCTAGAGTTTTCTAGCAGGTGGATTGTGGTGAGTAGCTGATCAATTGACTTCTAGATTGTTGCCCACACAACAAGAAGTCATAGTCTTGAGGCATACAAGAGAATCACCAGGTGCACGCTTCAAAGGTACTTTTCAAAGATTCCGCTTTAATAGAAATTTTTGTTGCGTGGTAAATCGAGCAAATGCAAACCCAGATCCTACCAAAATCTTTCATCTTCAAGTGGTACTAAGAAGAAACCACCTAGAAAGATAGCCAGATTCGTGGGTTTTGGGTTATCATGAATTTGAAGAAACCCAGGAAAACCCAGAACGAATTGCAAGAAGACCAAATAGCGTGGGAAAAAGTGAAGGAGGAGTTGGTGGCAGGAGGCGACGCCGGCGACGACCGCAGCAGCTGCCGCACCAAGGGCGCAGTAGCAGTAGCTGCCGCGCCCAGGGCACAGCAGCCGTGCGCAGGCCCGCACGAGCACGGCCCGTGCGGGCCGTGCGGGCAGTGCGAGTGCGCGCGAGCGCGGACTGAGGCACGGGCGGCCCGTTTGGGATATTTTTGGCCCATTTTTCCTCCAGTTTTTGTTTTTTGAAGTTCAAAACTCTCTCCATCGAGTGACGTGATGGGACACGAGATCAAGGCAAAGGATGGAAGCAATTAAAACCGTAATAGTCGGGAAATTTATTTTTCGTATTTATTTCCCGTATTTATCATTTTAATTTTTATGTTTTGTTTTTATGCTGTATATTAGATGCATGATTTAAAGCATGTCTGGTTTTATGGTTGCATATAGCTTAGGTTAGTTAATTGCATGTTAAAACTGGAAAAACCCTCAATTTGGAAATCTAAGTGGGAGCGGGTTGTGTTATATCCCCATGGCCACTATTACGGGTTCATATGCGATGTGGGTGGGCTTGCGCGTTAGCATTAGGGCCTTCCTCTATTCGGATGAGTCAAGCCCCGAGATCGATAGACTATGAGCTTTTGAGTAAGATAACTAGAACGAGTTTAACTAGGAGAAATGCGACACCCTCTCCATCTGAGGCGCACTATCCTGAGGTAACAAACTCAGAAGTCACGTAATGGCATACACTTAGTGTACGATCTGTAGTATTCCTCCCGCGAGGTTACGCTGCTTACTTGTACGGCTGAAAGCACCTACTATTAGCTACATTGATCAAAAGATCGTTGTTCAGATAGTGTAGTTAATGAACTTGGTTCTTCTCAAACGAATGTGAGTTAGCGTAAACGTCCACACTACGTGGCTTGCGAGAATCCCGGTAGATGAGATGTTGGTGGATTAATATTATTGTTTTGAGGGAAATCAATAATTAAATTGAATTTTCATGTTTTTCAAAAATTCTAGCATATATAACTGAAACACTGTTTGTTTACTTTCCAGTTTAAATCGATATGACATTCAATCCTTTAGCTGCTATTTTGAAAAACAACAATTTAACTGGAACTAATAATGTCGATGGAAGTCGTAACTTGGACATTGTCCTTAGGGCTGAGAGCGCTCCTGTGAGAGATCGTGTCATTGACATGATTAGTAACATCAACAAGGTTGAGGTAGTGGGAGGCGAAATCGTTGGTGAAACCAAAGCCGATATTGACCTCCAGAGCTTGTCTCAAAGCTATGAGCAGATTCGGTTGAACTACAACACAAGTAAGATGTTGTGGAGTTCATCCAAGCTCTTGGCAGAGTTGATGGCGCCTCAAAGTTATGAGCGGATTCGGTTGAACTACAACATAAGTAAGATGTTGTGGAGTTCATCCGAGCTCTTGGCAGAGTTGATGGCGGCTCAAAGCTATGAGCGGATTCGGTTGAACTACAACATAAGTAAGATGTTGTGGAGTTCATCCGAGCTCTTGGCAGAGTTGATGGCGGCTAAAAGTCTTCTTCAAGAGAAGAAGCGAGCTTTAGTCGCAGTCGAAACTTTAGAATCTTCTTCTGAGCCTGAGACTGGAAAGAAGAAGAGAAAGCTCAAGAAGTAGCTAAAAAGGCACAAATTGTGCCTAAGCCAGATATTGCAAAGAAGAAGTCGAAAGACAAATGCTTCAAGTGCAATAAGATGAGACATTGGAAAGTGGATTGTCCAAAGCTTATAAGTACGATAAATTATGCCTTAATTACTGAGACATGTTTAGCGGCGATTCCCACAGATACTTGGTGTGTGGATTCAGGTGCCACTGACCATGTTTGTAATTCTTTGCAAGGGTTCCAAGTAACCCAGAAGCTTAGAAAATGCGAATTGGATATCTACTTGGGCGACACTACAAGAGTGTCAGTAGAAGCAGTGGGAGTAGTTAGGTTAAATTTCGAGAATTGTAACCTAGAGTTAGTAAACTGTCTTTATGTATCGAGTTTTAGAAAGAACCTGATTTCGGTTTCTAAACTCTTAAAGAACGGTTACAAGTTTATTTTTTCTGATAAGTCTGTTTTTATTAGAAGAAATGGCAAACTTATTTGTTCTGGTTCATTGGTGGACAATTTATTTGTGGTTAATTCTAACTCCCCTGTTGCGCAAAACATAGAAATAGATAGCTCAGTATCTAACATTAATAAGAGGAAGAGACCTTCTGAAATGAATCAAACTTATCTTTGGCATCTAAGGCTCTGTCATATAAACCTTAGTAGGATTCAGAGGTTGGTCAATGATGGACCTTTGGGTTCATTAGATATTGACAGTTATGCAACCTGCGAATCTTGCTTGGAGGGTAAGATGACCAAGAGACCTTTTCAAGCAAAAGGCTATAGAGCTAAAGAAGTATTAGAGTTGATTCATTCTGACTTGTGTGGACCTATGATGGTCTAGGCACGAGGGGGATATGAGTATTTCGTGACGTTCACGGATGACTACTCTAGGTACGGATACATTTACCTAATGCACCACAAGTCCGAATATTTTGGCAAGTTCAAAGAGTTTCGGGCAGAAGTGGAGAAGCATCATGGTAAGAGTATCAAGACACTGCGTTCAGATCGTGGTGGGGAGTACCTGTCCCATGAATTTCGAGATTACCTCACTGAGGTAGGAATTTAGTTTCAGTTGTCTGCACCTGGCACGCCACAGCAGAATGATGTAGCAGAAAGGAGGAACCGAACTCTTATGGAAATGGTTAGGTCCATGATGAGCTATAGTGATTTGCCAAGTTCATTCTGGGGATATGCCTTAGAAACGGCAATGTATATTCTTAATCTTGTACCATCTAAAACCGTGCCTTCAACCCCAGTAGAGTTGTGGAACGGGCGGAAGCCCAGTCTAAGACATCTCAGAATTCGGGGCTGCCCAGCACATGTGCTTAAGGCAGATACAGCTAAGTTAGATGCAAGAACAGAATTAATGCTGTTTGTAGGATATCCTAGGGGAACGAAAGGTGGTCTATTCTATAGTCCTAAAGATCAGAAGGTGATGGTAAGTACCAACGCTAGATTTTTAGAAGAGGACTATGTCTTAGATCGCAAGCCCAAGAGTAAGATAGTACTAGAAGAGCTTAGACGACATACTACTAATCCTGATGCACCAGCACAAGTAGATACACCACACACTGCACATGAGATCACAGATGATGCACCTACACAGGCGGTGCCTCATCGTAGTGGGAGGGTTGTGAGACAGCCAGACAGGTTCATTGGCATGAGAGAGGCTTCAGACCTAGTCGCAGGTGTGCCTGAACCTGACCCAGTTAACTACAATATGGCGCTTCGAGATAAAGATGCAGAATCTTGGCGTAAGGCAATGATATCCGAGATGGGGTCAATGGACCACAATCAAGTCTGGGAGCTTGTGGACCTGCCTGATGGGTTTAAGCCCATTGGATGCAAGTGGGTCTATAAACGTAAGAGAGGACCTGACAGGAAGGTGGAAACCTTTAAAGCTAGGCTGGTGGCAAAGGGGTATACTTAGAAAGAGGGAATCGATTATGAGGAAACCTTCTCCCCGGTAGCCATGCTTAAGTCGATCCGGATTCTCTTGGCCATAGCTGCTCATATGGATTATGAGATTTGGCAGATGGATGTCAAGACAGCTTTCCTAAACGAAAGTCTTGAGGAAACCATCTTTATGCAGCAACCAGAGGGATTCATTGAAAAAAGCCAAGAGCATAAGGTTTGCAGGCTTAAGAGGTCTATCTATGGACTTAAGCAGGCATCCAGATCTTGGAACATCCGGTTTGATGAGGTAATCCAGTCTTTTGGATTTACTCAGTGTCCGGATGAGCAATGTGTATATCGCAGACGTGATGGAAACTCAGTGGTGTTTCTTGTACTTTACGTAGATGTCTATTGATTGGCAACAACAAGAAAGTGTTATCAGAAATAAAGGCATGGTTGTCCAAGCAATTTGATATGAAGGACTTAGGGAAAGCGGGACATATCCTTGGGATCAAGATTATTCGAGATCGTAGGAAACGCTCGTTAACGCTCTCCCAAGCTTCATACATAGACACGATTCTGCCCCGTTTTAACATGCTGAACTCCAAGAAAGGTTTTCAACCTTTCAGGCATGGAGTGTTTCTATCTAAGGAGCAGTCTCCTAAGACTGTTGAGGAGATAGATACCATGAGGACAGTTCCATATGCTTCGGCAGTAGGAAGTCTCATGTATGCCATATTGTGTACAAGGCCTGATATCTGTTATGCCGTTGGCATGGTGAGCAGATATCAGAGTAACCCCGGGAAAGCTCATTGGGAGGCAGTAAAATGCATTCTCAAGTATTTGCGCAGAACGAGAGACCAAGTTTTGGTTTATCAAGCGTCTGAGCTAGTATCCCGAGGTTACACGGATTCAGATTTCCAAGGCGACAGGGACAAGAGCAAGTCTACCTCAGGGTATGTGTTTACTCTAGGAGGTGGAGCTATAGTTTGTCGGAGTGTCAAGCAGAAATGCGTGGCGGACTCTACCATGGAGGCTGAGTATGTTGCCGCATTAGAGGCAGCGAAAGAAACAGTATGGCTCAAGAACATCCTAGTGGACTTAGATGTGATTTCTGATTTGCCGAAGTCTATCACGGTTTATTGTGATAACAACGGTGCAGTAGCAAACTCGAAGGAACCACTAGCCCACAAGGCGAGTAAACATATACAGCGCAAGTACCACCTGATACGAGACATCGTAAAGAGGGTAGACGTGATCGTGGCTAAGATAGCATCAGAGGATAACCTTGCAGATCCATTCACGAAAACATTGACTTTAAAAGTTTTTGAGGCTCACGTGAAGGGCATGGGGATCAGATGCTTAGGAGAGCCTTGACAGTTTTTTTTCTAGATAGATAGCAGCAGATTGGGTAGGATTGTATGTAGTTGTATACTTAAAGCACAACTTAAGTATTAGTGGGAGATTGTTGGAGTAGAATAAATAAGTTATGCTTGTATTGTACAGTTTCCCAGTTTAATATATCGATTTGTGTTTCAATTATATTTTGTTGTGCATGTTTATGTCCATTTATATTATGTAAGTAGATGATGAGGTGTCTGGTGCGACACAGTAGATCTCATCTTTGGTTGAAAGACATAATATATAAATGAGGTTCTTAACTGAGACAACTTTGGATAAACTGTCGGTCTAGGTTATTATGTGATTCAGATAATTAGTTTATCTAAACTAATTGAATCATATAGATATGCCCGGGGCATGTTGAACTAGACTCATAGGAATGATTTGTCTTGTACTGATCTAATAGACAAATCGATCCTTGTATTCTATCTCTAAATCCCTAGACTTGAGTGGGCATGAGGGTTAGACATAGTGTACTTTGATCTGCCAATGGGTGAGGTCAAATGTGACCAATAGTCTCGGTGGGTTGGGTGCGCGTGTTTAGTTACTTGGTGTGCTGCTTGTCGAAAGGAAACTATGTACCGGTGCGCCCGGGGTGATGGTGCTCCCGAGATGAACTTGAAATGTTTATTATACTAAACCCGGCCGGTGGACTTATGTTCGGCATAGTAAAAAGGTCGAGTGGTACTAGTCTCGGAATTAAAGAAGTTGATGAATTAATTTATCAGTAAATTAATGAATTAACGAGCACTATATCTTTGATGTGGGGAGATTATGAATATAATTTAATTAAGTTGTTCCGGAAGCAATTCTGGTGTAGGTTGGTAGTGTCATAATTAATCCTTTAGTGGTACGATTAATTATGTACTGGGTTGTTGACAAAGGTAGATTTAATTAATTTAGAAATTAATTAATCCTTGTGTCAGTTGGTTGTGAATCATCCCAGGAACTGGTTTGGGATAAGTGAATCCCTGTGTCAGTTGGGAGTGATTCATCCCAGGAACTGGATTGAGATAAATGAATCCTTGTGACAGTTGGGATTGTATCAGTCCAGGAACAGGATTGAAGGAAAATAAAAACCCAGTAGGAAGACCAATCCTAAACCAACTTGGAATCTCTCTTGTAACTCTATAAATAGACAAGGGATCAGTTATTCAAGACACACAATTCAACAATTAATCCACAGGATTTCTAGAGAGAGAAAATTCTAGAGAAAGAAAACATTTCTCTCTCCAAGTCAAATTTTCAAGAAAGTGTGTGGCTGGTTTTTGGATTTCTAGTGGCTGAAATTTTGGTCTTGGTTTATACCAGCTGCGCGTAGCTTTCTCTCTCTGCGGGCGGTGCGTTTATAGTATGTGCCAAGTGCTGCGGGGCTAGAGTTTTCTAGTAGGTGGATTGTGGTGAGTAGCTGATCAATTGACTTCTAGATTGTTGCCCACACAGCAAGAAGTCATAGTCTTGAGGCATACAAGAGAATCACCAGGTGCACGCTTCAAATGTACTTTTCTAAGATTCCGCTTTAATAGAAATTTTTGTTGCGTGATAAATCGAGCAAGTGCAAAGCCAGATCCTACCAAAATCTTTCATCTTCAAGTGGTACTAAGAAGAAACCACCTAGAAAGATAGCTCACTTGATAAAGGAATAAACCAAAAAAGGAGCTAACCCCAAGGAAGCTCTTGAGATCATGAATGAGAGGCCATTGTGCAACCAAAGAGGTGTGGACTCAAAGAGCAAATATTGGGATTACATAGTAAGAATGGGTTAGACTAATTTGTTTCCTATGGAAAAAAAATGTAACAAGACTTTGGTGCGGGAGTTCTATGCGGCATTGGCCTTCAAAGATAATGAAAACATGGTCACGGTGAGAACCCACAAAGTGAAGGTAAAAAAGAGAGCCATAAATGAGTTGTTTGAACTCAACTTGGGTATAAAACCCTATAGAATGAATGGAATAAATAGCTTTGAGCCAAACCCAAGTGATATCCGGATGATTTTGAGGAGCCACATTCAGACCCCTGATTCGTGGGTGGATATCAAGTATCAAGATTTGAAAAGCATGGCTAGGACCCTTTATACATTCATGGTCCATAATGTGTCACCGGCGATGAATATCAACCCCACCAAATTTCGATTGCAATTGTTGATGCTAATGTGTAAGCAAACAGAGTTGGACTTAGGAGATATCATTCTTAATCAAATGATGGAGGCTCTTGAGAAGAATAAGAAGAGTGATGAACTTCCATTCCCAAGTGTGATATAAAAGCTATGTGAGCGAGCTGGAGTTGTGAATAAAAGGAATGATGCTATGGATACACTTTTGGGCCCTCTCACTGACACCACTTGTCAAGACCCTGAAGATAAAAGTGCTGCAGGAACACAATCAAGGAGGAAGAGGGTTAGAAGACAAGGAGAAGGGGATGAAGAAGAAAATGACTCCATTTTCGAGGAAGAGGTGAACATGGACAATGCTCAAGAAGTTGAACCCTCCAGTCAAATCATATTGGATAAAATTCAAAGAATAGGAGAGGAGATGGTGTAATGGAGAGCAATTGACAAGAAAAGAAGGCAAAATATAAGGACCAAAGTAAAGGCGAAGATGAAAGCAATGAAGGCGACACTTAAGAAAAAGATCAAGGATCTCCAATAAATATTTCCACAAAATTCGAGAGAGTCATAGCCAACATGCCACCTCATTCGAAAAGGACCTCCACAAGCAAGCATCAGTCACCAACTCATTCATAGAGTCTACCAAGCTTTGTTCGGTCTGCTCTAGGATGAGAGAAGGGATACATTCTAGCTCGATGGGTCATACTGCCACACCTCGTGCATTCCCCACGGTGTCTCTTCCATGTCGATCTATTTGTATTGTAAATCTCCGCTTCTGTCTCCTTCCCGGCGGTGCATTATGAATAACGAGTCTTTCGTAATCTATAATCACCTTCCAGGCAATGTCTCTTCACCATTGCTCTCTCGGTGGGATTGGGACGAAATTGCTATTCCCAAATTGCCTCTTCTAGTTTCTGACCTTAAGCAAGTCGTCCATAAGAATGAATGCATTATCACCAAGAGAACAACACACCACCAAGGCATGTGAACACGGAAACCTATAGGTTTGCCAAATATGACACGTACAAGTGCGCGCCTGATAATCAACCGTGTGTATGTTTCCTCCTTTACCATCATAACACACAAATGTACTTACCCTAAAGATTTTATTCGTCCAGTCATAAGGTTCAACCTGATGTCCCCCAGCTCGTATCTTGTAATCCTTGAATATTTCTCACAAAAGATGACGAAATTGAGTGTTGCATTTACAAGACTTTTCATTTTCCTGGTGGAATATCTCTTTTATTTTCTGGAAGGTCGACTCAATGATTGCTCTAATAGGAAGAGATCAGACGCCTTTCAATGCACTGTTGTAACTTTCGGACATATTCATCGTTAAGTTACCTTAGCGATGTAATCCGTTGTGTGCTAGACTCCATTTATCTACACTGATTTCTCGTAAATACCGATAGACATCCGGACTGTATTCAAATAGCTCCGCACTAACTCTATCAAACTTTCGAGGTTGACAGCATTGACCCATTTCCCAACACAAACTATTCAATCTATCACCGCGTCATTAGATTACTTCGAACGTGTCGCAGGAAAAATCTAGGGTGGCCTGTAACACCTTCTTCCCATTCCTCAATGTCTCTAAATGCGGCGAGGATCCCAACAAATCGATCGGATAGCACACACGTCGCATGTTGAGCAAAGACATGACGAATGAGGTTTCGGATGAAAAAACTCCAACTTTCAGTAGTTTCGTCGTCAACCAATGCATACGCGAGTGGAAAAAGACGACGTACTGTGGTAGCTGTGATGGAAACTAGAAACTTCCCTTTATATCCACCGCGCAGATGTATCTCGTCTATACTAACCACCGGTGGACAAAATCTCCCAAACGTACGTCGAGCTGGACTGAATGCCCAAAATAAATATTTGAAATGCCTCTCTGAATTGGCCATTCAACTCGCCCCTTCTTGATATTCTCATTCTATAATCATCCCTAGATTTGACGATTGTAAGGCTTCAACAAAACTACATAAACAAACCATTAACACAGTCATCACCCAATCATCATGTATACAATAATTCCAAGCAAAATTTACAAAAAAGCATAAACATTTAAAACTTACCTCGTTAACTCAACAAAATTTGTGACCCAATTACCATATACCAACTCGATGGTTCTCCTTCTCGCATGTCATGCTTCTTTCTTCTTGACGTCAACTTTTAATTGGGTTTTGAAGTCAATTTGAATAGCGGCCACTAGATACTCCGGATCTTGTTCAATTTGCTTCATTATCAATGGCGTTGTTGTGGACGATGTCACATTGTGGTGGTCATTTCCCATGGCCATTCCAACGCAATTGTGACTCGGACACCAAATAACCACTTCCCATCGACCGTGAGTATGATTCTTTTTCGACACCCGGGATTTCCATGCACATGGGGAATAACTTCGGGTGTCTCAAATCTTCGACTCTTGCATTTCACGCACCATGTGGTTTTATTGCTATCAACATTTACATATTCCCTAAGCCTTGCCATGTTCTATGCGCATATGGCCCATAGTGTTTCTTTCTTGTTTTTGAAAACAGTTCCAAAGCCTATAGTCTCATGATTGCCTTTATATCGGGGCAAAGCATATTCATCCTTATCAATGGCGTACGGATCTTGGTGTCCCACATTATAGTAGACAAAATGTCCCCTTTCATATGTTCTAAGCTCATCCGAACTTTCCTCAGAACTGAACTCCGTAGAGTCAGAACAAAAATCCCTCTCGGATTCATAGTCAGTGTCAGCATCGTTCTCAATGTTATAATCCAAGTCCCCGGGCTCCTCTTCAAAATCATAACGGAATCCATAATCAAATTGACCTTCTCCACCATGTGAAGAACTCGAAGCAACATTTCGTCTATCAATTCTTTCTGAAGATTGAATTTTCTCAATACCAACGTACACATAAATAAAACTCCATGCTCGAAAATTATAAAAAAAATCAGCACAGCATCAAAAGTAATTACTACTTGTCTCTTACTCTAATCTACTTCAAAAAACGTTGTAAGTGTGATTTTGCAAGAATTAATTGACACCCCAATTGCATTGCAAATGCTTTCTACCAAATCATCCCTTGACAATCTAAGATTAACGACTAGTGTATGATCCGGATTCAGAGGGTTATCAAAATCAAACGTAGATGTCCACTAGAAATTAAACATATAGAGACCATTAAATGTCATTACACCTGTCCATCGTAAAAATGTCAATATAATAATTAATTTTTGATTTTCTTAATCAAAATTTATTATCAATAAAATCTATAAACCACAACATTATAAAAAAAACACAACATTATAGACAATAACCCACAACATTATATACAACCCACAACATTATAAACAACCCACAATTGGTCATAATCATATTTAAAATCGTAATTAACATAATTACACTACTAATGCATGACTACTTACGATAAATTCCACAATTTTTACACATATCATAGTCCTATTGTACTAATACATATGTTTCCTAATCACATTTCCTCAACTACATACACCATTACTCAAAATATCATCTAATCACATCAAAATCGTATCAATAATGAGATATAAACCATAAAATATGTAAATCGTCACTTACCTTACCACGATATCACAACGTGACATAGATCTTCGAAGAAATTGAAACCGAAATCCAAGTGAATAGTGCAGGCCCGAAATAGAGAGAGAAAATTTTAGGAAAGAAGATGAAGAGAAGAGTGAGAAAAATGCTGCAAAGGGCTAGGGTTTTTTCTATTTATAGTCCCGTATAATTTTGGATTTTGTAAATCCGAAATTATACAAATTCGGATTCTTAAATCCGAATTTGTACTAATTCGAATTTCAGTAATCCGAGAATTTGTACCAATTCGAATTTCAGTAATCCGAATTTTAAAATTTGGATTATTGAAATCCGAATTTATTAAATACGGTTTATTTTTCTAACTTTTATTTTTTCAACTTTTTCAATAATTACTCTGACATTTTTTTATTATTGTATATATTCGGATTAACAAAATCCAAATTCATGTAATTCGGAATAACAAAATCCGAATTTACTTAGTTCGGATTTTGTAAATTCGAAATCCGATTTTTCCTACTATTTTTCCACAAATTTTCAAAATTAAGTTACAATATTATATTAATTAATTAAGGAATCGGATTTGCAAAATTAAGATTTTTGGATTTTTCAAATTCGAAAACATGCTTTTTTGTCCACATCCTTCCAAATCAATTTATTTCAGTCCAGACCCTGTATTTTAAGTTTTCTCGATCTGGCCCCCAAAGTTGGGTTGGATTTTTTCTAAATATTAAAAGGGTAAAAATATAAAAAAGGGGGCGATCATTAAAAAAAAAAAAAAAAAACCGACCAATAGCAACACCCATACGTATGTGATAGTGCTAGAACTACCCAAATTATAAAGTAAAAGATTCCAAAACTCCAAACTGTAGTCCGCATTCTGGGATTATAGAATAGTAGACCGTAGCACAGTTAATACATACAGATAATGAGATACCTCCCACACCCCAACCCCAACCCCCGCCCACCCCCATTTTTATTTATTTATTTATTTCAAGAAACGTATTGCTGGCTGGGTTTTTCTTACATCATAGACAGTCACACAACCGATTCCTCTTCAGAACGAAAGAAAAAAGAATAGTAAAATAAAGGATTGACTGACTTGCTCGGTTGCTCCTCTACCTCACTGATTAACCCGGTTTTTGTATTGAAAAGGGTCTCAAGTCAAGTGGTGCTTCTATGCCTCTTCTGATTCATCCCTTTAATTGGTAAATTTTACTTAATTCCGGGTTTTATTTGTGTTTCTGTAAATTTCTTGTCACTTTTATTTGCATGCAGCTGCGTAATCGAGTTCTTCTTTGAAATTTCTTTGATAGCTATCTGGGAATTGAATTGGGTTGGGTCTTTGTGGGTTTCTGTAATGTGAATTCGGTCAATAACTTTCTGGGGATAGAAATGGTTTTGGGTTTTTATGGATTTCTGTAATGTGAATTTGTTCAATTCCTTTTGGGCCGAGTCCTTTTTTTTTTTTTTTTTTTTTTTTTTTTGGGTAAGTTGGGAAATTGAATCATTGTGTATAGATGTTATTTTATTGAGAGCGATGGAAATGTTTTGGTCACTGTTTGAAGTATGAGATCTTTATTCTCGTTCAATTTTCTCCTTTATTTAATCATTATTGAATCGAACTCTGCCATGCAAAGTAAGTGGGAAAAGGGAACCGAAAGAAGATGTTGTTTATGAATCTGTTTTGGTGATGGACTTTGTTGATTTTGTTAATGTGGCCATGAAATTCGATTTGAAAGCTGGGAGGAACTCTCACATGAAGTTAGTTGGGTATAATGCTGCAAAATTGTTAACATTTCTGGGCTGTTTGGTTGAACTTTGCACAACTTTGATTTTTTTAACTTTTTTGTTTGGTTGTTTTTGGTTAGGGTGTTATCAAACAATTATAATGCTCTTTAAGAGGAAAGTCTCATTGAAGAACGATTACAAAGGAAATCTTTAGTCCACGTGATTTCCTAAAATACGAATAGATTATTTTTCTTCACTTTGAATTCTAAATGTTCATAGCTAAAATTGTTCCTAGAAAATGAATGAAATGTTCTTTGAAAGTTCTTATGATGAATTTGTTGTATATATTTTTTGGCACCTGAGTTGGGTTTTGGTGTGGATGCATAAATTCTAACTTTCAAAGCATTAAGATGTTAGGAGGAAACGTTCCTGTGTAGATTAAAATTTACGTTGGTTCTTTTATAGGATACTGTAGTTCTGGAAGAGAACTAGGAAATATGCAGTCAAAGTGGAGAAGACCTGAGGGAACTGAAGCAAACCAGAACAAGGTTTCAGGTACCTATGGGTATTCGGATACTTGGTGGGACCCAATGGGTTTATCACCTGCCATGATGCCTGGAAGTGCATCAGATTCATCATCCCTGGAGCACTCCATGGATGGTCAGTCACAGTCTGACAGTAGAATAAATGAGGAAGATGATGACACGTCCAAACAATCACAAAGTGCTGTAAACCAATGCCAAGGTAGGCTTTTGTGCACGTGAGATTCTTTTCTAGTATGCTTTTAGGTTTTAAAAAACTAACCATGATTGCAGGAATATCTGAGTGTGGTCTTCTGCCTCTATGATCTTGAATCTGTACTTCGGTTTTGAGAATGAGATTATTTGTGTTTGCCTTTCATGCCTTTCTATCTTTTATTGGAGCCTTCTGAACACAGATGTATATAGGATCTAGGATCTAGATAGCAATTGCTTGGACCAAAAATTTTGAAGATATACATAATTTAGAACCATTGTACAGTCAATTCTGTGTAAAATGCTCTTCCTATTGGTAGTCTGAAAGATTGCAAAGATGTTTTTTGAAAGGAGGTCTTTCCATCCTATGCTTACTTGGAATTAAGTAAGTTAGCTTCTGGAAATATTATCAGGCAGAAGTTACTTGTCTGATATTTGCTACTCTAGTTGGAGTCTTGTCTTTTCTGTCAATCGGAAAGATATTTCTTTTTCCAGATTATCAATACCATAGATTGTTCCTCAAATGGATGGTGCTGAAAATCATATCAGCTCCTTGAGCCAATTTGAAGATATTTACCTGAATAGTTACTGCTTAAGAAATGGAACCTGAGTACGAAACATTAAGGATTTAGGTATCACTTCAAACAATATACTTTGGCATTCAAGTACCAGCCTGATACTTTTAACTGCTGGAGCACATTAAGCTTTACCTTAATTTTCATGTTACATGTTGAAAGCTTTGAATATATAAACCCTGTGGAAAGATTGGCTCAAACTGAAATGTACATACCTCTCTGCAAAATGCTACTGAAACTATTTAACTTTGTTTTAATTCACAGTTTAATTCACAGTGTGGTGTTAGTTTGAAAGACTCCTTTTCCCATAGTGTCTTTGATTCAAGCAGGGAAATTTTTTATGAGTGGAGTTTTTACTAATGAAGACTTTGTTGTCAAGGATAGACGGAAGCTATGCTCCAGATGATAGCTTCCATGGAATTACCTCAACTATTCCTCCAGGAAGTACTGAAACCCTCACCCAGTCCACACAATATGAACTAGTTGGGCATTCAATCGTAAGTTACAATCCTTTACTTGTAAGGATGTTGCTTGTGTTCCAAATCTTGTGATCCTTTGAAACTCAACTTTTCACTAACAAAATATTATTATTTGATTCCAGGCCTGTGCTTCAACACCATATGTTGTGGATATTTTTGGCAACCAGATGGTATGTGCAGTACAAGTACTTTATTAGTGGATAAGAAGCTTTCTCCTTCTCTTGTGCTGTTTGTTGGAGAAAACTAATATTCTTTTTCCATGGAATAACATGGTAAAATGATGGGACAGATGTAATTTATCTCATTTTTGTAATGAAATTTGCTAGAGGCATAGCTAAAGTAGCTGTTTCCATGTCCTCCCATGTTTGATATTACTACTACTTTTTCTACTGTTGGGTATCGTCGCTGAAATAGTCTTCTCTGCCAGATCTAGCCAATTCTTTTTCTCCTAGATCCTATTGAAGCTTTGTTTGTTAGCATAGGTAACTTACAAAGTGAGATACAATATTTGAGTATGTTGTTGTCGTGCAGCTACTTATATCAGCCATATTCTTGGCAAGCAGAGGATCTTCAAGCTCTAATTTTCTCTTCTTGTTTTTTCCCCCCGGTAACATCTTTCCCTTGTCTATTGGATTGAGTTAATCTGTTGTGGCCATCAGGTTCATCCTGCACTGATGGGTATGCCGCACATGAGGATGCCTCTTCCTCTTGAAGTGGCCCAAGAGCCTGTTTTTGTTAATGCCAAGCAGTACAATGGGATTATGCGACGAAGACAGTCCCGTGCAAAGGCTGAGCTTGAAAAGAAACTGATAAAAGTTCGCAAGGTTGGTATTGCTAATGCTACGATTTTATCCCTCTTGTCTAAATGCATGAGCTCTGATTTTTCCAAGTTCTAGCCACAACAAGAGGCATGACTGTATGAGTTGTTTGGTTAATGAGTACCATCACCTTGGTATGAAAATGTGTAAAGTGCAGCTCTCTTCTGTCCGTCTTTTGCAGTGTTTTATTTCTGATAGGTAATGCCACATGGTTTAGTTTTGGATTATTCAACTGTTGAAGGTATTATATAGTTTAGTGTTGATCTTCTTCTGCAGTCACCGTGTATCTATCTCTCGCTACATATCTGTTAATCAATTTCACAGAGAAATAAGCGTAGTAAAGGTTTTCAGTGCTTTACAAAATGTCTCCGGAATAGAAATCTTTTGGCTGATTTTTCTGTGGCTATGAATTATCATATTATAGTTGTATGTCTTTTGACTTGTAAATTGTGCATCCTTGTTGACCACCAGTTGAGGGATAGATTACTGACATCTATTCTTGCAGCCTTACCTTCATGAATCGCGGCATCAGCATGCTCTGAGAAGGGAACGGGGCTCTGGTGGACGATTTCTGAAGAAGGACACTCAACCCGGTCCTCCACCTGGACCAGGTTCAGCTTTACAAGACTCTATTCCTGTGGCTAACCATTACAAACCAACTGTGGGAAGCCCCAAAAACGTTACTGAAGCACCTGCCTCATACACCAAAGATACTGGCTGTTCTGATGGACGGAATAGCACTGCAGAGCCAACTCGAAAAGTAGCCATCTCATCTTCATCTTCATCTGTGCCCACCTATTGCCCACAAAATGTTGGTAGCGCTGAAAAAGTTGTTGATGGAGGAGAGGGACGCTCCAGGGATACATAGTGGGAGACCATGCCGTGATCAGCACGCTTAGAGTGTCAATCTGACTGTTGTATTACTGAACAAGGAGGGTGTACGATAACCTGCTAGTTGCATCATTCATGGCTTTCCGAAAGCTGTGCGGCAATTCATTCTTGGCTCTGTTTCTTCTGCATGTTTTGAGGATTGATGTTGTTAGCCTTTATATAGCCTTTAAAAACTTCATTTTCATGTTGGCATATGTTGTACAAAGAGAATGGACTCCCGACATAGAAACAAAGAGAGTTCTTCTTCTAGGATAAGGAGATAAATATAAAACACCATTTTAGGACTATGTACATTTATAGGCAGCCTGTGTTCTCTTATCGCTTTCATTTGCTGGCTGTTGTGTAATTCGCCATGTGAATTTTCGTCCTACCTTGAAGCAGATTAAAGAACTAATTTTCCCTACGTTTGTTTTTATTGTTTTATTGTTCTTTCCTCCAAGTGATAGATGCATATAAATAGTTTATATATATATATATATATATATTGAAATGTTGGATAGATGCAAATTATATTGTACACTTACGGGGCATGGAATCCGAGAGGGGCTATAATTGGAGATATCATTGTTTTTAATCTCTTAGTATTTTAATACGTTGACTCACTTCAATGTTTATTGTTTTCTTCTTAGACAATATTGTCTTGTTATTTGTCAAAAGGACACACTGTAATGTACTCCTATTACTATTATTTAACGATTGAAATTTATACTATTATTTAACGATTGGAATTTTCTTTAAGTGAAAATTGTAAAGAAATGAAAGAAAATAATTCACTAGATTTTAGGTCAGGTAGCACTTCGGGAATCGTTTCATTTTTTCTCTCGGTTTTTTTTTAATGCAAAGAGGAGGCTTTTTGCCTAAATTAGTTTAGAGCTACACATCGAGGATATGCTACTCCCACTACATCATAGGCCAGCCATTGACACACTACTCCCGACGGCACCACATATTCCATATATCCTCGGTTCCCTTTTCCTGCAAGGGAAGCTAAGCAGTCAGCTGCAACATTGCCCTCCCGATGAATGTGCTGGAGGTTCACTTGCAGTCCTTCTTAAGCAGCCCCTGAATTCCTGCCAATAGGTTTTAGTTCTTTTCTAGTATTTCAGATCAACAAATTTTGAAACTCTTCCCACTTCCAGCCCCCCTCATCAACAACAAAATAAGCAACTGCGAGCTGACTCTCTTCCACCGGTATCATCCTCTTGACATATACACTCAGGATATCCAGCAGCGGAAGCCATCTGTCCTCTCAGAATCTAACAACCTCTCATCCCCTAATACCCAAGCAGTACCTTTCCTAACCTCCGGCCAGACTTGTCTTATAGCATTCATCACCACTGATCCTTTAGGAAAATCAGCCCCCTTCAGCAGCCTCAACGGGTCCAATCCATACTTAGCCAAAATAACCTTTACCCATAAAGCATTTGGTTTTGTGAGCAATCCCCCAGCCGAGTTTCATGATCAAAGCCTCATTAACTTTCCTCTAGCTTTTGAAGCCTAATCCACCCCTCCCGTTAGTCTCACAAAGTTCCTCCCTTTTTACCAAACTCAACTTCGTCTTCTCCCCATCCGATCCCAAACAAACCTCCTACAACTCTTCTCCAACTCATCACAAATATGGCTCGGTACCTAGGTTGTCTGCATAGCATATGAGGGGAGAGCGCTAATCACTGATTGCACTAGCATCACTCTCCTGACGCCTTCCATCCTGCCAGCCTTTGATCTGCTTTATCCAAGATGGCTCTGTACGTTGATTTTGTTATTCTAGTATGTAAGATCGGCATCTCCGAATATTTGCCTAAGTCCTCAACCACTTGGAAGTCCATCCCTTGTGAGATGATCCCTTGTTGCTCCTTAGGCACACTCTTTGAAAAGTATATTTTAGTCTTCATATCATTCACTTTTAGCCGAGAACAATTGCAAAATGATTGGAGAACCTCTTTCACCACCACCCCCTGCTCCACTGAGGCCTCTGCAAATAATAGCAAATCATCAGTAAACATTAAGTATGGTACATGCCCTTCCTTTACCCACAGTTATGGGCCTCCACTCTCCTGCCACAACTTTCCTATTGACGGACTATGCCAATATTTCCATGCACAGGACGAATATGTACGGTGATAAAGGATCTCCTTGCATCACTCCCCTCGAGGGAAGAACTCCTTGCATGCGCACCTGTTCTATAGTAGTTGCATAGAGTCAGTTCGAACACAAGTCATTACGGCCTCAACAAACCTTCCTGGGGCTCCCAACTTGACCAACGTATGCTGGAGGAAGTCCCCCTGGAGATAGTCATATACTTTCTCCAAATATACCTTAACAACCATAAACCCCTACTTTTCTGCCTCGCCCCTCATGGGATGATTTAATTCTTGTGTAATGACGATATTGTTAGTGATCTGGCGACCCGGTACAAAACTAACCTGCGCTGGTCCAACTACTTGCGGCATAATCGATTTTAGCCTATTCACTAGGACTTTGGTCGCCACCTTATAGGCCACATTAAGCAACTTGATTAGCCTGTAATCCTTCAATTTAACCGGATTTTCAACCTTAGGAATGAGTACAATCAAAGTTATATTGAGACCGTCCAACATTACCCTATTATGCACTATACCCCGCACTACCTGGCACACTGACTCCCTCACGCAGCTCCACTGGCTCTGGAAGAAGAGAGCATTAAGACAATCCACTCCTGGAGCCTTTAAAGGATGCATAGCAGACAAGGTTTTCCAAATTTCAGAATTGCTCACATCTCCCCTTATCACTTCCCAAATTCTAGCATCTACAATAGGAATTTGCTAGGAACTACCCTGCCATCAAAAGCCCTCGACCCGTTTTTATAAATATTTTGAAAAAACTCCTCAACCATATCCTCCAACCGATGAGAGTCCTCCACTAGGTTCCCATTATCATCAAGCAATCTTTGAATTTTATTGCGACTTCTGCAAACCTTTACCTGCCTATGGAAGAAGGATGTATTCCTATCTCCAAATAGGCTCTAGTCTCGCTGAGACTTTTAAATCAACAGAATTTTCTCCTGCAAGGAAGTCTCCTTCAATTCCCTTGTTAGTTGTAGTTCTAACCGTCTTAGCCTGACTGTTGAGTACTTATGGAACTCCCTCTGGACACCTCCGAGCCTTGCCAAAAGCTTCTTTTTCGTCTCAAAGCTGTTTCTAAAAGTGTTCAAGCTCCACTCTTGTGTAACCCTCTCAAAATTGGATACATTATTCATATAGCCACATGTCGCAACCCAGCTCTCCTTAACCAGTTTCCCAAACCCCTCATGTAGTAGCCACGTTGCCAAGAATCTAAACTGTTTCTTACTAGGATCCGCTGGACCCCTTTTCTGATCCATGTGTTAAAGAAATGGCATATGATATGAGCTCAGTCTTGGCAGATGTTGCACAAAGCCATTGAGAAAGCATTTCAACCACTCTCCATTGTCCACAAACCGATCAAATTTCTCCTCAATCCTCCCTCTGCTATCCTCACTGGCCCAAGTATACTTCAACCCATCCGTTAGGACCTCAATCATATTATTATGGAAGACCCGCTCCACAAACCATCTGCACACGCAATCACACTTCCAAGCAACCCCTTCTTTTCATGTAATCTTAGAAGGATATTGAAATCACCTCCTAAGACCCATGGTCTCACTGAGGCTGCCACTTGATTTAAACTCCTCTGTGCCTCCCCTCGTTTTTGCACTCTCGAGCTGGCATAAACAACTGTGAGAAAAACCTTTTGATCACCATCCTCCACCAAGGTGTGTATATATTGTTAATGGCACTGAAGCACCCGCACATTAATCATCCTCCTCCAGAGCAGCCAAATCCCCCTACGAATCCCTTGGCTTCGATTCGAAATGATTGAAAATCATACTTTTTGATGAAGTTGTCAGCCCGTTCACCACTGGGCTCCAAAACACTCACCATATCTGGCAAAAAGTTCTTAATCAGTGTAGAGAATGCCGCAAGAACTCCGGCGAGCTAGCTCCCCGTACATTCCAATACACTATCTTTATTAGATAATTAAAGCAAAACTTAGAGGCTACCTATGCATCAGCAGTGTCAGACACCGTGGTGCCTACTATCTCTTCCTGGCTATCATCCATTAGAGAATCTATGCCCAAGATCACCAGCCTCGAGAAAAGGCCACCTGTCAACTTATCCGGCGGCTTCGGTGGCATGGAGTTATCCTGCAAACTCGCCAAATTCTCCAGCTCCTCTCCCTGCCGATGTTGGATAGTGCCACTTGATTGCGTCGGGCTCTCTTCGTCAAAGGCCGCCTGGTGCAAATTTGGATCAATCACTAAGGCAGCCCAGAACACCTTCAACTGGGAGCTAAAAATCACACCTCCTTCTCCTTCTAGCAATACTGCATTCTCCAGATTCATTACCCACTCTTTACCGACCACTTCCACCCTTCCCACTCCGTCTCCTTTTCTCCCTCATGTTCCGCCACCAATCCCTTACCTTCCGTGACTAACCCCAGCCCATTCTGACTACTACGCGGAAAGCCCTTATGTGCATTGATTCTCTTCTTTCTCCCACCACCTTTTTCTCCTCTGTGCCCCGAACCCCCAACCACTCCATCACTGAACCCCTGTGGAATCACTCTAGCCTCACCGCCCCCCTGCGCAACATCCATATCCTCTCCCACTTCCTTTCCCCTTTCCTCCTCAAATAAGCTTCAAACCGAGAGCCCCCAGATCCTCCATCACCATACGGTCTCTCCTGCCTATCATAACCCCGAACATTGCTCCTCAACCCTCCCCTACCTTTCACCTAAACCTGCAACCAAGGGCCATACATTTCACCCTCATCCCTAGCTTCTGGACGCTCAACTGAGGTGGCTTCGTCCTCAGGCTACTTCTGCTCCACCCCATCAGTGCAAGCCATAATTCCATGCCCATAACGTCACTGGATAAAAACTCCATTAAGAACAAAAAAGTTGGGCTATGCCTCAGTTGTACACCCCTTTCACTACTAAATAGACTTTTAATGACATTTGAATAAAAATGTCATATTAAATATTTTATTATGACATTTTAATTATAATTAGTTCTAGTGACACTCTTTTAAAGACATTTAAATACAAATGTCCTAACAAAGTGTTATTAAGACATTTTTTAAGTATTTAAATTATACAAACATTTATTTTTAAAAACATTTATTAAAAATGTCATTAAACAATTTTTTTGGATCGATTTTATGTTTCATCGCTGGAATGTTCCTTTTTGAAAAACAGTCTGACACGCTGCCTCAATGGCTAGATATAACGCATCTTCTTGAGAAATGTTCAATGGCTCTTGAGAGGTGTGTTGCAAGAAACATAAATAGATTCAAGGTAATCACAAGATGGAAGTTTTTCGTAGTCCCCATTTAGGTATGAACTAACTTAAGCTAATTTCAATTTAGTTGTAGTTTTAAAATTTAAATTTGAATATAATTTCATCTGATATGTTTTCTCAACTGTTCTGATAGGAGTTATAAATATGTTCAGATACATTCATTTACATATATGTTCTCAATTGTTCTGATTAAAAATATGTTAAGATTTCTCTCCGGTTCAGTTAAGAGCTACAAATATATCCGGGTTTAGATACATTAGAATTTCTATATGATTTTGATAAGAATTACAAATATGTGCTGAGTGTGAGAATTATTGGAGGTGATCCGAAGTCTATCCCATTGAACTCAAACCAACATAACACAAAGAATGATCAAGATGAAAATTCAGCTTCAGAAGAAAATAAACAGTAAAAAATGGTGAGAGAACTTCTGTTTTGCTCATTAACCAACTTGTAACCAACAGTCAGCTATTTATACAAAATATGAGGCGGTTTCTAATACAATAAGAAGACTATCTTAACTTAATGGTGACTTAAGCTAAGTGACAACTATATACATTATTCACAACTACTAAATCACCGATTGTATCTTTTAGTATTGCTACTCATAGTTGTTGCATCCTGTAACCAATATCCTTGATTATTGAAGTCCGGATAGTGAAATCGTTGATATCCGGATCCTCACTTAACCGCCTAGCTGAGCTGGCAACATCCAAGTGCTGCTACTGCGTTTTAACTCCAAGCTGTTCAAACTGCATCTGCTGCTTACCATGCTCAATATTCATTAGCCCCTCCTCAAGATGAACATCTCAGAGGTTCAGATTGGACAACAATTTATGAAAAACAGCTGAAGGCAATGACTTAGTAAATATATCAGCAAGCTGGCCACTGGAAGTAACATGAAGATGATTCAAGAAGCCAGCTTTATAGGAATCATGCACAATATGACAGTCCATTTCTATCTGATTTGTATGCTCATGAAACACCGGATTCTCAGTGACATATATTGCTGCTTTATTATCACAATGGAATTGGCAGAGGTAAAGAGACTTGCAAATCTTTAAGAATGTATGACAACCATTTCAGCTCCTGAACCGTGGATGCCATGGCACGATATTCAGCCTCTGCAGTGAATGATCAAAACCGTAGATTGCTTCTTTGTTTTCCAGGACACCAAAGAGCTACCAAGAAAAACACAATATCCTGTCAAGGATCTTCGAGTTGCTTTGCATGCTCCCAAGTCTGAATCTCTAAATGCCTCAAGACTAGTGGAAGAGCTGGCAGAATAAAACAATCCTTTAGAAATAGATCCTGCCAAGTATTTCAGAAGATGGAGAGCATCAAACCAATGAGAGGCATGAGGAGCATGAACAAATTGGCTAAGCTGCTGAACTGAGTGAGTAAGATCAGGCCTTGTATACCCTAGATACAACAGTCTGCCTACTAATCTCCTATACTGCTCAGGATCAGACAAGAGAGGAGTATTGTCCTTCTCTTCAGCCAAAAATTTCAGACCAACAGGAAAAAGAGTGCTGACTGAACCACAATTCTCAAATCCAGTATCATGAAGTATATCCAGTGAGTATTTCCTTTGAGAAAGGAAAATACCTTCACTAGAACGAGCTATCTCCATTCCAAGAAAGAACTTAGTCGTACCCAGATATTTGATAGTAAAGCAAGCATGAAGAAAATCCTTAACTTGCTGTATTAAAGTAAGACTAGTCCCTGCAAGAAGCACATCATTTACATAAACTAACAAAGCTAAGAATTCAGAACCTGAGGCCAAGGTGAAAAGACAGTGATCATGGTAAGATTGCTTAAAACCAAACTCCAACAACTTAGAATGAAGTTCAAGATTCCACTGTCGGGAGGCTTGTTTTAAGCCATATAAGGACTTTTTGAGTGTGCACACTTGGCCTGCCTTAGCTTTGCTGTAACCAGGAGGAGGCACTTTAAAAACTTCTTCATCCAGGTGGCCATGTAAAAAGGCATTTTTGACATCAAGTTGATGAAGATGCCAACCATTTGCAGCAGTGACAGCCAACAAGACTATTACTGTTACCATTTTTGCCATAGTGGAAAACACCTCTGAATAATCCTCCCTTTCAACTTGTGTGAAGCCTTTTTCCACCAACCGAGCTTTATACCTCTCTATTGAGCCATCTGGATTGCACTTTACCTTATATACCCACTTGCAACCCACAACTTTCTTTCCTTCAGGCAACTCAGTTAATTCCCATGTTCTATTATCCTCCAAAGCTTCTAGCTCCTTATTGATTGCAGTCACCCACTACTCATGAGCCTTGGCCTTAGCATAAGATTGAGGCTCTTGGAAGGTGGACAAATTAGCTACAAACCTCACATGGTTCCCAGTAAAGACAGCTCGATTTTCAACTGAACCAGAAACAACATAATCCTGGAGCTAAAGAGGAGCACTTATAGTCCTAGTGTTGTGTCTAAGTGGTGGATCAGAAGTGTGTGCATTGTTGTGTTGCATATCAGAGTGCTCAGGGAAAATAGAGTCTAAAGAAGAATCAGATAAATCAAGCAATTCAGTACTATCATTACACAGTTTCCCAGAACTAGCAGAAGAAATACTGGACTGATCAATGATAGAAGGAGAAACAACAGGAATCACAACATTATCATCATGTTCAGAAGGCAGTAAGTCCCTAGAAATGATTTCATCATCAAAAGATGAGACCACATGTAGTTGAGAATTGGAAGAAACTTGCTCAGATATTCCAGTTGTATAAAAAATATCTTAAAAAAACACAATATCTCTAGAATCAGGACTTTCTTTGATTGAAAACAATAAATTTTGTATCCTTTGTGACCTGAAGCATAGCCTACAAAAATCCCTTTCAGAGACTTATTTATGAATTTGTCATAAGGAGGTGCCTTGTTTAAAATATAACAAATGCAACCAAAAACACGCAGATGATTATAGGTAGGTTTCCAATTATAAAGAACTTCAAAAGTTGACTTCCATTTTAATACTTCAGAAGGTATCCTATTTATCAAATAAGTTGCTGCTAGCACAGCTTCTCCCCAGAACTTAACATTCAGCCTTGACTGAGATAGAAGAGACCTAGCAACCTGAATTACATGTTTGTGTTTTCTCTCAACCACCCCATTTTGTTGTGGGGTGTATGGACAGGAATTTTGGTGTGACACCCCATGTTTAGAGAAAAGATTCTGACAGGCTTGACTCATGAATTCAGCTCCATGATCAGTTCTAACCATTTAAAAGAGGTAGAAAACTGATTTTGAACTAGAAGAAGGAAATTACTTAACAAGGAAACTACTTGATCTTTTTGTATTTAAACAGAAAGGTCCATGTGATCCTACTAAAATCATCAACTATTGTTAGAAAGTATTGACAATTTGTAATGGAAACTATTTTATAAGGGCCCCAAATGTCAACATGAATCATATCAAAAATCTTGGAAGTTTTGATTGAACTAGAAGAAAAAGGAAGCCTCTGCTGTTTAGACATTACACAAGTTTCACACCTAGCAACATTTTTGTCTAAACAGCTTGCTATATCACCTACTAAATGTCTAGTAACATTTTCTGAAGGGTGTCCTAATCTTACATGCCAATCTGGCTTATTTCTAGCTACTAGAGCTGAATCAGCAGTCAAATTCTTCAAGTTTGAAAACTCTATAGCATGTTGCTTCAGTGAAATCTGTATGTTTTTCTCAAGAAATGAACTCCTATCCAGTATGTATAGATATTTCACAATTCTACCAGTTGCAAGGACCTTGTCATTCTTCAGGTCCTGCAACACGCAAAATGAATCAAAAAATTTACAGTACACACTTGAATCCTCAGCCAGTTTCTTCACAGAGAATAGATTATGTTTGAATTTAGGAATATATAGCACAGACTTTAAAATGATGTTCTCAGATAGTTTAGACTCTCCTATGTGACTTACTGACTTCAAACAACCATCAGGTAAACAAACAGGAGTATATTTAGTCACTGCAGAAAATTCAGAAAGCAAATCTAAACTAAGTGCCATATGACTCGTTGCCCCAGTGTCCACTATCCAAGAGTCCCTTTCAATACGTTCAGAGACAAGGTTATCAAGAGTGAGAGAAACTTCTACCTGCAAAGTTCTGTAAATATGCCATATTGACTGCATTTGTTCCTTCAGCATCCTTCAGCAGTTTACTGAGTTGTTTCTGTATAGCTGCAATAGTTGAGTTCAAATTGGTTTGAGAAGGTTCCAGTTCTGCCAGAGGTGATTCTACCATGTGAGCAGCCTATGGATTTCCCCATTTCCTTTTCTTCTTGTCCCACCAGTCGGGATATCCCTTCAGTTTGAAGCAATTCTCTACAGTATGTCCTTTCTTCTTGCAATGACTGCAAAGAAGATGACTCTTATCCTGTTTGCCTTCTATTTTAGGTTTGTTATCCTTATTTTTCCAGGCCTGAGTCTTCACCATCATGGCAGCATTCTCTGAATGCATAGACACATTCACTGCCACTGACCTGTTCTGTTCAGCCCTCAATATCATAGCATATACCTTGTTGATGGAAGGCAGTGGCTCCATCATCAGGATATGATTCCTTTCAGCCTCAAAGTGGTCATTCAGTCCCATAAGAAACTCCATTACCCAAGCATCCTGATTCTTCTCCTCAAGATATGTTATCATTTCCTTCACAGCTTCTCTTACTCCAGACATGAACTGAACATGACGACCACCTCCTACTCTCTTCTTCATTCTGCCAAACAAATCCTCTTTAGGTTTGAGTTGATCAATTTGATCTCTCAATGCCTTCAGACGCCCATAGTATTGAGTTACTCCAAGATTATCCTGTTTCGTTATTGTCTTTTCTCTTTACAATTGAAACACTAAAGATTGATTCGTTGTACCAAAACGATCAACAATTTCTCTCCATAAGATTGCAGCATTGTTAATATAGGTAAACTGGTTAATGAGATCTCTGGCTATAGAGCCTTTGATCCAAGCAGTAACCATGTTGTTCACCTGTTGCCATCTGCGAAATCAAGGTGAGGATTCCTCCGACGTGAAACACCTGCCATCAACAAATCCTAATTTCGTCTTCGCCAACAGTGCGTTTACAATATCATTCTTCCAAATCAGATAATTATTTTTGTTTAGTTGAATCGGAGTCAAGAGCAAACCTGGATGATCCGATACATGGAGCACCAGCTGTTGCTCATATTCTTCATCAAATTCTTGCGGCATTGGATCAGTCATTTCATCAAACACCTCCTGATCATAGCCTTTTTCTGTATCCATTCCCTTTAAAAAATGCTTCAAACTGACTACCTTCGTTTTGATACCATGATCCGAAGTCTATCCCATTGAACTCAAACCAACATAACACAAAGAATGATCAAGATGAAAATGCAGCATCAAAAGAAAATAAACTCAGTAAAAAATGACGAGAGAACTTCTGCTTTGCTCATTAACCAACTTGTAACCAGCAGTCAGCTATTTATACAAAATATGAGGCGGTTTCTAATACAATAAGAAGACTATCTCAACTTAATGGTGACTTAAGCTAAGTGACAGTTATATACATCCTTCACAACTACTAAATCACCGATTGTATCTTTTAGTATTGCTCCTCATAGCTGTTGTATCCTGTAACCAATATCCTTAATTATTGAAGTCCGGATAGTAAAACCGTTGATATCCGGATCCTCACTTAACCGCCTAGCTGAGCTGGCAACATCCAAGTGCTGCTGCTGCGTTTTAACTCCAAGCTGTTCAAACTGCATCTGCAGCTTACCATGCTCAATATTCATCAATAGGCTCAGGGTATGCTTCCCCATTTCTGTTTACATGTTTCCTTGTGAAAAATTTTTCCAGATTTAGACGCTTTATTACTTTCCTCAGAGAGATGGAGTCTAGTTTCTTTTTTTTTTTTTTTTTTTTTTTTTTTTTTTTTTTGAAAGTGTATATTTTCATTAAACACTTATAGTGCATGTTTTTGAGTTTGAATTTTGAAGAGAACAACATTTTTTGTCGACCTTGCCCCCTTTGTACTTCCATTTACAGTGTTCCTCCAATAGTAGAGGCTGAAGATATTTTAAGTTATTCAGATGTATACTTTCCTATGTTGATGATGATCATCTTACGTGTAATTGGTGTTTAAATACCGGTTGTTGTTGCTGTTAGAGACTATTACTCTCTGCGACCTATGTAGTTTTTTAAAAAATTATTGATTGGGGTATTTGTTACCTTCTATCTTGTATGCCATTAGGCCACTGCTACAATTAGGTCCAAATATAGTTCTGTTGAGAATGATGCCAGATTACCTCTGCATAGATTAAAACTCTTGAGGAATATTGCTTAAAATGAAATGGTTCTTGAACATTGCTTCTTTTTAGCTCTAAAATGTGGTCAGTGCTTGGTACAATGATTGTTTCTTCACTGAGATGGATGCATTTGTTCAATGATGGGGTAAGTGTAGATTTCTGGAACTTCAATGTTCTTGCTCTTTTATAATGGGTTCACATGTTTATTTTGCATGTGTTTTCTTGAAAAATGGATCTCCTCTGGGGTGGTTCGCCACGAGATTACATGGAAGAGTGTTTCTTGTCATTTAAGGTTAGATTTGTTCATTCCTATATTCCCACGGTCAGTAACTTTTCAGATTATCTTGATTTGGGATAAGGTTTGTTCCCACGATGTATTTCAGCTTTGTTCCTTCTGTAATGGGACACTTACAGTGATTTCAGTTGGGCAAAGCATTTTTTGTCATCTCTGTGTATATGTTTGTATAAGCTATTGTTTGGAACTAATTTGCCTTAAAAATGGTTCGCAAACTCGCTCTGCAGCATTGGATTGAAGCTGTAAGTTCCCTTTTCAAATGGAAAGTTTGCGTGCAGACCTACTTTTTATCTTGATAGCTGATATCTTAGAAAATTATTTGAATAGATTGACCCCCGACATCGCTATGACCATAATCTTCAATTTTATTATATCAATGCATTTTCTTATTGGTAAACTTGAGTTCTTTCAATGTTGACTTTTCTTTCCCTTTCTAATGTTTACAGGTTGCAATCGGAACTCTTGCTTGGTTGGGCTGGCAAGAATTCAAGATAGTTTTGACATGGTATGTTCCTATTTTCCCTCACCACTAATTGGGTTTCAGTACCAGCGAATTTGAATGAAGCTGAAGATTTAGGTATTTTTGCCTCGCGATGTGTGTTGGTGGTAGAATTTTTAGGTCCATCTGCTTGTGATTATCTTCTGTGTCTATTGATTTACAAATATGGAACATTGATAGGTTTGTGTGGTTATCTTCTGTGTCTATTAATTTACATATATGGAACATTGACAGGTTTGTGATTTATGGTAGCATCATTTATTCAGGCAATCCCAAATTGTTTTTGGACGAGATTTTTTTTTTATGTAACATATGATTCTGCTTGATTAGCCTAATTTTTTTATTAACACTATGTAATTATCGCATATTGATTATTTGTAACATAACTTGGTAACAAATTCGTAATGTGGTAAATTGATTTATTTGTTTGTTTAGTCCTAGTAAGTTGCCTCTTCTAAGGTTATTTTCTGTATGAACCTTCATTTTTTGTAGTTGTGCACACTGCCAATTCCGGAGTCATTGGTTTGCTTTGGAAGATAATGAGCTTCAAGTAGAACCTTTGAAAACTTTGAAGTAGAAGGCAACAGGGTAACTTCTGTTGAGGAAATAACAATTGATCCACGACTTAATGGACAAGGATAACCTTGCCCTACCTGTTTGAACCAATTAGGATACAATCAACTTATGGCAGCCCTATAACAGCCCCAAAAACAGCCCCAAGCATGCAGATATAAAGGCAATCCAACACACAACAAGAACACACAATTTTTAGCGTGGAAAACCCCAAAAACGGGTAAAAATCACGGGACACCTAGTGCCACTTAAATTCCACTATCACCAAATCAATAGAACAATTCAATCCAATCTTCTCTAGGTATACTAGAGGTTCACAACAATCATCATATACTTGGCAATAAAGAACATCAAGATATATGGTATGAAATCAAACGAAATGGAGAAGAAATCACCAAATTCACGCAGTCTGTTCGACCACCAGAAACCAGAGCGGCGGACATCAAACAGTGATCTCCACCGTTCAGAATCTTCGTCCCGATGACAGAAAGCTGCTATCCAAAATTCACGATGATCCAACGGTGCAATCTCCGGAAAATCGCAGTTTACTGCAGCTGCTCTGTTGAAATTCGAAAAATGAATTTTCTCTATGTTGTTTTCTGTGGCTATCTCTATTTTGGCTGAAAAATTTAATTCGTTCCTTCACACACCCCCTGCCATCTGCTATCACATTGGGAGAAAAATAAATGGGCCAAAATGAGCCCTAATTTGTTGGGCTAATTACATAGGAAGAAAAATAAACCCAACAAATCTCCCCCTATTTTTCTGCCTATGAGGACGAGTTCACCATTCCGGCGATCGAGCAACACACCTTCACCTTTTCTCTTGGTAGAGCCTTTGTCAACATATCGGAGGCATTATCATCCGTATGAACTTTATCAAGTTCAAACATACTATCTTCAATGCATCTCTAATCCAATGATAACGGACATCGATATGTTTTGTTCTTTTGTGAAACATCGAATTCTTAGCAAGGTGAATAGCACTTTGATTATCACAAAGAATCACATACCGTTTTTGTGTGAATCCAAGCTCCTGCAAAAAACGTTTCAACCACAACATTTCTTTACCAGCTTCTGTTGCCGCCATATACTCAGCCTCAGTTGTAGACAAGGCCACACACTTCTGCAATCTTGATTGCCATGAAACAACTCCCCCTGCAAAGGTCATCAAATATCCAGAAGTGGATTTCATATTGTCTTTATTTCCAGCCATGTCAGAATCTGTGTATCCAATAAGAATCGGTTGCTCATTTCCAAATGTGATACCCAATTTGGAAGTACCACACAGATATCTAAATATCCATTTAACAGCTTCCCAATGCTTCCTACTAGGATTTGACATAAACCGACTGACAACACCTACTGCATGAGTTAAATCAGGCCTTGTACAAACCATGGCGTACATCAAACTACCAACCGCTGAGGCATATGGAACTCTATCCATCTCTTCAATCTCCCTTTCTGTAGTAGGGCAATCTTTATCAGTTAGCTTAAAGTTGGTAGTAAGAGGAGAACTAACCACTTTAGCTTTATTCATGTTGAACCTGCTAAGCACCTTCTCAATGTACTGTTCTTGTGATATGTGCAACTTCTTGGCATGTCTATCTCGTGTAATTCGTATGCCAAGGATCTGTTTTGCTGGCCCCAAGTCTTTCATAGTCAAAATACTTGCTCAAATCTTTCTTTAATTGGACAATTCTTCCAATGTTCTTGCCAACAATCAGCATATCATCAACATATAACATCAAGATGATGAAGTCATCATCACCAAACCTCTGAAAGAAAACGCAGTGATCTGAAGAAGTCTTTCAATATCCTTGTTTCCCTATGACTGACTCAAATTTCTTGTACCACTGCCTTGGCGCTTGCTTCAAACCATATAAACTCTTCTGAAGTCTGCACACATAATCTCCCTTCCCCTTGACCTGAAAACCTTCAGGTTGCTCCATGTAGATTTCCTTATCTAAATCACCGTGAAGAAAGGCTGTCTTGACATCCATTTGCTCAACCTCAAGATTAAGACTAGCCGCTAGACCAAGAAAATCCCGAATCGACCCCATCTTCACGACTGGAGAGAAGATCTCATCAAAATCAATACCCCTTTTCTGACTGAAACCTTTAACCACCAATCTGGCTTTGTATCTGGGTCTAGAAGTATGCACTTCAGTCTTCTATTTGAAAACCCACTTGTTTTTCAAAGCTCTCTTGCCTTTAGGCAATTTTACCATCTCAAACCACTCTTTCTTGTGCTCATCCTCCATAGCTTCTGCAAAGCTCTCGGGCTCTCCCCCTTCAGTAAGTAATACATACTCATATGCAAAATAACGTGTGGACGGATGACAATCTCTAGTAGACCGCCTAAGTGGAAAGAACGGTGGCACATCTAGTACTGGTAACTCATGATGAACATTTTCATCTACCTCTGGTTGCTCTGGAGCATCAACATCAACCTCCTCTGCATCAACATCAGCATCTAACTCACCAGTACCCTGCTCTTCTTCATTCTGGGCATTATCTCTTAAATGTGAGTCAACATGTTCAGGAGGAACTGGATCCAAATCAATAGGATCATCATTATGTTGAGGGACTATCTCTACATTGGCTTTCTCAACATCTTTCATAGTTTGATCTTCCTCAAACACTACATCTCGGCTTCGAACAAGTTTATTTTGAATTGGATCATACAACCTGTACCCAAATTCATCTTGACCATAATCGAGGAACACACATGGCTTAGTCTTCATGTCAAGCTTTGATCTTTCATCTTTGGGAATATGCACGAACGCCTTGCATCCAAAGACTCGTAAGTGACGGTATAAAACATCTTTGCCACTTCAAACCCTGTCTAGAACATCAAAATTCAAAGGAACACAAGGAGTTAGATTAATAACATGTACCGTTGTATTCAAAGCTTCACCCCAAAAGGATGCAGGCAACCCTGATGTGAAAGCAAACATCTGACTCTCTCAATCAACGTTCTATTCATCCTTTCTGCTAGGCCATTTAACTGGGGTGTCTTCGGAGGAGTCTTCTGGTGTTTAATTCCATGCTCTCTACAATAAGCATCAAAGGAGCCAATGTATTCACCTCCATTGTCAGTTCGAATACATTAGAGTTTCTTCTCTGTCTGCCTCTCAACCAAAACATGAAACTGTTTAAACACATCCAGCACTTGATCTTTAGTCTTCAAAGTGTAGACCCACACTTTCCTTGAATGATCATCAATGAAAGTGACAAAATAGGAACATCCACCGAGTGTTTTAGTCTTCATCGGACCACAAACATCAGAATGCACAAGATCAAGTTTGTTCTCCATTCTGAAGGGAGAACAACTTCTAAAGGCAACTCTGGTTTGCTTTCCTGCCAAACAATGAGAACATTTCTTCAAGTTAATAGCATGCACACCATATAACACATTCTTCTTTGAAAGAATAGATATCCCTTTTTCACTCATATGACCAAGTCTTTTGTGCCACAGCTCGGTCATATCATCATTGTCTACAACATTGACAATGCTTTTGGAGATCTTCGGATGTGTCATATATAACTTTGACTCCTTTTTACCTCTTGCCACAATAAAGGATCCAAGAGTTAGTTTCCATAAACTATTACCAAAGCTGTTGTAATAACCATCTTCATCAAGAAGACCTGTGGAGATAATATTAAGTCTCATATCTGGGACATGTTTTGCATTATGTAAAATCATTTCCATCCCAGTGTCAAACTTTAAGCGAACATCTCCAATACCAACGACATTTGATAACCCAGCATTACCCATCCTGACAACACCAAAAGCACCTGCAGTGTAAGATGAATAATAATCCTTTCGTGTTACAACATGACACGAAGCTCCACTGTCAAGAATCCAACTTGAATCATCATGAGCAAGGTTAACCATATCATGATCACAACAAACAAAGAACTCATTTGTGGTAGTATTTACTTCAGTCTTGTCACCCTCATCATCATCTTTCTTGTGATTGTTCTTCTGGTTGTTGTAGTTTTTCTTCTTGTTCTCCTTTTTCAATTGCCTACAGTATCGTATAGTGTGTCCTTTTCTTTGACAGTGAAAACACTCAACATCAGCAAGTTTTCCTTTTCTGGAACTGCTGCGGTGGTTCCCTCTATTGCTTGGGCCTTTACTTTGACTTCTCCCCCGCCTTTCTGTGACTAAGACATCTGACTGTGAAGAAGAACCTTGTGACTTTCTTCTCATTTCTTCATTCAGAATAATGCCTTTAGCCAATTCCATGGTGATAATACCATCTGGTGCAGAGTTGGACAAAGATGTCCTAAAAGTCTCCCAAGAATCTAGTAGTGTACCAAGAAGCCATAAGCCTTGAATCTCGTCTTCAAACTTGATACCCATACCTGAAAGCTGATTTATAATACCCTGAAACGCATTCAAGTGATCAGTGATAGGAGAGCCATCAATATATTTCAATCTCATCATTTGCTTGATCAAGAACAATTTATTATTCCCAGTTTTTCGAGCATATAGTTGTTCAAGTTTGTTCCAAAACGTACGAGCATGTGTCTCCCCACTAATATGGTTGAAGACATTATCATCAGCCCATTGCCTGATATACCCACAAATCTGTCTATGCAAGATGGTCCACTCTGCTTCTGTTTTATTCTCAGGTTTCTCAACAGAAAATACAGGCAAGTAGTAATCTTTAACATAAAGGAGATCTTCCATTTTTCCTCTCCAAATATGATAATTTGAACCATTCAAATTAACCATCCTAGTTGTATTAGTTTCCATCATTCAAACAGATTTATTCCCAAACAAGAACCTAGCTCTGATACCAATGTGATGGACAAGGATAACCTTGCCCTACCTGTTTGAACCAATTAGGATACAATCAACTTATGGCAGCCCTATAACAGCCCCAAAAACAGCCCCAAGCATGCAGATATAAAGGCAATCCAACACACAACACGAACACACAATTTTTAGCGTGGAGAACCCCAAAAACGGGTAAAAACCACAGGACACCTAGTGCCACTTAAATTCCACTATCACCAAATCAATAGAACAATTCAATCCAATCTTCTCTAGGTATACTAGAGGTACACAACAATCATCATATACTTGGCAATAAAAAACATCAAGATATATGGTATGAAATCAAACGAAATGGAGAAGAAATCACCAAATTCACGCAGTCTGTTCGACCACCAGAAACCAGAGCTGCGGACCTCAAACAGTGATCTCCACCGTTCAGAATCTTCGTCCCGATGACAGAAAGTTGCTGTCCAAAATTCACGACGATCCAACAGTGCAATCTTCGGGAAATCGCAGTTTACTGCGGCTGTTGAAATCCAAAAGATGGATTTTCTCTATGTTGTTTTGTGCGGCTATCGCTATTTTGACTGAAAAATTTAATTCGTTCCTTCACACTCCCCCTGCCATCTGCTATCACATTGGGAGAAAAATAAATTGGCCAAAATGGGCCCTAATTTGTTGGGCTAATTACATAGGAAGAAAAATAAACCCAACACGACTCGTGTCTAATCAACTCACAAATTTAACTTGTTGGGTTGGGTTAAATGAGTTATGGATCAATCGAGTCAATAACCCAATCACTTAACTCATACCTGGTTGGGTTGTCGGATCAACACGGGTTAAGTGACAACCCGTGAACAACCTGCTGCTTCAGTCATGGCATTTTTGTGAGATTTTGGAGAATGTAATGTAGAGCTGGAGTGGAGTTAGAATTTTTTTTTTTTTTTTTTTGTCTTATCTTTAATAAGATTTTTATTATTTCCATCCCTAAATTTCTATATTTTTAATTTTAATCCTAAAATCTATTCTATTGATTCTTTTAATCGTAAATTAAATTTTATAATTAGTTAATTAAAACACTAAATATATATTAAAAGGAACTAATGAAAAGTTTTAAAAATATATATTAAACGAATCGTCCAATACAAAACGGTTTGTTTAATTTAAACTGAATAAATAAAAATAAATTTATATTAAAAAGATAAATAAAATATAATATATAATGTATAATTCTATTAATTTAAATTTTAAAATAGAGAGATAATAATAACGGAAATGATTTTATCATGTATTTTAATATAAAATATATATAATATGATTTTTTATTAAAAATCTTCATTTACAACCATCTTAAATTATAAATTATGAGATTTAATTTTTGTTGTAAAGAAATTAACTCAGTAAATAGCGACAAAAATTAAAAAAAAAAAACTAAATTAGAAGACTCGTATATTATATTATTAAGTAATTACCTTGTGTTATCAATAATATTACACAAAATTAGAAAAGAAAAAAAATCACACGAGGGCCTCACATCTTTGTCGGAATTAGGGCTGTAAACGAACAGAGCTGCTAGCGAGCAGCTAGGTCAAAGCTCGGGTTGACCGAGGTTGAGCCGAGCTCGAGTCGACTCGTCTCACTGACGAGCCGAGTATCGAGCAGACAAAAAACAGGTTTGGTAGGCTCGCGAGCCTACCACGTCTCAGACAACAAGAACCACATCTGAAAATACTAGAACAACGTCCAAAAAAGTCTACATCTAGACATATGAATTTAAACTAATTTTTACGAAACATCTCAACTCGTCTCAGAACAACTAGAACCACGTCCAAAAACGTCTACATCTATTCATGTGAATTTAAACTGATTTTTTTCACAAAGACAGTCTACCACGTCTCAGAATAACTAGCAACACATCTCAAAACACTATAACCACGTCCAAAAACGTCTACATCCAGACATGTGAATTTAAACTGAATTTTTCACAAAATATCTCAACTCGTCTCAGAACAACTACAACCACGTCCAAAAACTTCTACATCCATTCATGTGAATTTAAACTATTTTTTTCATAAATATAGTCTACCACGTCTCAGAACAACTAGCACCACGTCTCAAAAAACTAGAACCACGTCCCAAAACGTCTACATCCAGACATGTGAATTTAAACTGATTTTTTCACAAAACATCTCAACTCGTCTCAGAATAACTAGAACCATATCCATAAACGTCTACATCCATTTATGTGAATTTAAACTGAATTTGATTCACAAAGACAGTCTACCACGTCTCAGAACAACTGGAACCACGTCTCAAAAAACTAGCACCATATCTAAATCGTCAACATCCATACATGTGAATTTAAACTGATTTTTTCACAAAACATCTCACCTCGTCTCAAAACAACTAGCACCACGTCCAAAAACATCTGAGGTGGACTGAAATGTTCATAATCTCTTATCTAAGGGTTTTGATAATATAAAACAAATAAGACGGTTATACAATTCTTAGAAATGATCATGATCTCATATCTAAGAGTTGTAATGAGATAAAACAAATAAAATGACCATTCAACTTTTAGAAATATTCATGATCTCTGATCTAAGTGTTCTGTGAAGATAAAACAATTAAAATGACCATATAACTCTTCGAAATGTTCATGATCTTGTAAGTAGGTGTTGTAATAAGATAAAAAAAATAAAATGGCCATACAACTCTTAGAAATAGTTTTTTGCAGAAATTATATCATGTACCATGCGTGTGAATTTAAACTGATTTTTTTTTCACAAAGACAGTTCACCACGTCTCAGAACAACTAGCACCACGTCCGAAAATGTCTACACCCATGCATGTGAATTTAAACTGATTTTTCACAAAACATCTCACATCGTCTCAGAAAAACTATAACCAGGTCCAAAAATGTCTACATCCATTCATGTGAATTTAAACTGAATTTGTTTCACAAAGACAGTCTACCACGTCTCAGAACAACTGGTACCATGTCTCAAAAAACTAGCACCACGTCCAAAAATGTCAACATCCATACATGTGAATTTAAACTGATTTTTTCACAAAACATCTTATCTCGTCTCAGAACAACTAGCACCATGTCCAAAAACGTCTGAGGTGGACCGAAATGTTCATAATCTCTTATCTAAGGGTTTTGATAAGATAAAACAAATAAAACGGCTATACAATTCTTAGAAATGATCATTATCTCATATCTAAGAGTTGTAATGAGATAAAACAAATAAAATAATCATTCAACTCTTAGAAATGCTCATGATCTCTGATCCGAGAGTTTTGTGAAGATAAAACAATTAAAATGACCATATAACTCTTACAAATGTTCATGATCTTGTAAGTAGGTGTTGTAATAAGACAAAAAAAATTAAAATGGTCATACAACTCTTAGAAATAGTTTTTGCAGAAATTATACCCTGTACCATGCGTGTGAATTTAAACTGATTTTTTTCACAAAGACAGTCCACCACGCCTCATAACAACTAGCACCACGTCCGAAAACATCTACATTCATGCATGTGAATTTAAACTGATTTTTTCACAAAACATCTCAACTCGTTTCAGAACAACTAGAACGACGTCCAAAAATGGCTACATCCATGCATGTGAATTTAAACTGATTTTTTTTCACAAAGATAGACACGTCTCAGAACAACTTGCACCACGTCTCAAACAACTAGCACCACGTCCAAAAAACAATAGCGCAAAGTCCACTGTAATAGGTACCACGTCTTGACACATCCAAAAAAGCATTAGCGCAACGTCCGGTACTTCCTACTACATGATAATACTGAATAGTAATTTGGTACATGAGAGTGGTGAATAGTAATTGGGTACATGAGATTGGTGAATAGTAATTTGGTGCAACATATAATTTGAGCTCCAGTGCAGTCTCAAGTTCTCACCCATCCGTCGCTTTCCACACCGAAACCACCACCATACAACTATTGCCTCCACCCAAACCAGCCACTCATCTTTTTTCTTGCACCACCAGTTCCCCTATCTCTCTCTCCCTTGATTTTTTTCTCGTTCTGTCGATTTTAGTTGGATGTGCCTCGCCTGAAACTTCTGTGAGGAAAGTTCTACAATGTTCGACTTTTGAGGTTAGTTTCTTGCTATTTTTTGACGACTTCTGTTGTTAATCGGTTGAGAAAGTGCCTTTGGGTTTCTATCGCCGTGATCTATCTGGGTTCACCCAATTATTGGGTTCTTTTTTAGCTGTGATTACCGGGATAGGTTATGGGGTTGACTTTGATTTCATTATCTTCTTTTCATTTATGTGTTTTCTTGTAGTTATCATTATGAATACAAAAGATACCTCTTTCTCGCTCTCGATTGATAGTGACACTGTCGAAAGTACCAAAGCTAATGATGAGCTTCAAAATGAAACTATAGCTCAAGGAAATATGGAGTTGAATTCAGCAAGATCGAATGCTATTAAGGAGGAAGAGAAAACTACTCAAGAGGGAGATGAAACTTTCAAAATCAATAAAAGGAAAAAAACTTCAGCTGTGTGGAAAGATTTGGAAGAGGTTATTTTGAAAGATGGGGAAAAGAAAGTCAGATGCATTCATTGTCAAGCTAACCTTGCTGTAGCTAAAACAGGGGCCACCACCCATTTGATAAGGCATATGAATTCATGTGCAAAAAGAAAGATCAATTTGAGGATAGCTGAACAACAAACAAAGCTGAACTTTTTGCCAACAGATTCGCCATGATCTTTCATTCCTATTTTGCATTATGGGAAATTTGACATGGAAAAAATAAGTGAGGCAGCCTCATATTGGGTTATGATGCATGAGCATCCATTCAGTATATTAGAAGAGGAAGGATTCAACTTGATAATGAAATGGATTGCGCCAGAGTGGCATAAAATCAGTAGAAACATATGCAATGCTGATTGTCATAAAATTTATGAGATTCAGAAGAGGAAGTTGAAGAAACATCTTGAAGTGGTTAGCAAAATAAGTTTGACGACAGATTGTTGGAAATCAAAGAATCAGAAGATTGAGTACATGGTTGTCACTGGACATTGGATTGACTCCAAATGGAAATTGTAAAAGAGGGTTTTGAGCTTCATCAACATTCCACCCCCAAGAGAAGGTATTCAAATTTCTGATGCTTTATTCAAATGCATGAAAGATTGGGATATTGAGAAAAAGGTTTTCAGCATTACTGTTAATAATGCCTCAAATAATAATGTGGCTCTTGAAAATATGAAGAGTACAATTCTAAAGTCTATAAAGCTGGCTTATGGAGGAAAATTGTTTCATGTGCGGTGTTGTGCACATATATTAAACTTGTGTGTGCAAGGTGGTTTGAAACAGATTGGAAGTATTATTGAAGAAGTGAGAGAAAATGTGGAGTATGTAAATCAATTAGATGCAAGGCGTATGCAATTTGAAGATATTGTGAACCAATTATCTTTGAAAGATAGAAAGTTGATTCGTGATTGCAAAATAAGATGGAATTCTACTTTTGAGATGTTGAGTATTGCACTCAAGTTTAGAGAGGCATTTGATATGTTTAGCGAGCGGGATCTATACTTTGATTGCTGCCCTTTGAGAGAAGATTGGGATAAGATTGAGAAGATATGTTCTGTTTTGGAAACTTTTTGGACAGCAACCCATGTCATTTCGGGTACTGATTATCCTACTTCAAATCTTTTTCTCCAAGAAGTTCAGAATATAAAATCAACATTGGATGGAAATATGAATCATGAGGATATTTTCATTAGGGAATTGGTTGGCAAAATGAAAGATAAATTTGACAATATTGGGGGGAGTGTAACTTGTTGATGGCTCTAGCTGCAGTGTTTGATCCAACAATCAAAATACGAACTGTTGAATTTTGTTTTCCTAGACTTTATCCTGAGTATGAGGCACGGGAGAATATTTTAAAGGTGAAAGATGCTATTTCGCATCTTTATAAAGAATATGTATCTGAACATTCTGGTGATAAAAGTTCTAAACCTTCTACTGCTGCTGAGAGTTTTGGTTCTTCTAGTATTCTTGGAAAGATACCCATTTCAACAAAAAGGAAGTGGTCTGATTTTGAGGCATATTGTGCAGAGTTTGAGACTTTAGATCCAAAAAAATCTGAATTGATAGACTACTTAGAAAAGCCTCGCCTGAAGAGTGATGAGATTTTTGATGATTTTTCTTGTTTAGAGTGGTGGAAGATGAATAGGTTACAGTATCCTATACTCTCAAAGATGGCTTGTGATATTTTAGCTATCTCTATAAGTTCAGTGGCTTCTGAAGCAATTTAGTGCTGGAACAAGGGTGATTGATACTTATCGTGCATCACTATCTCCTGATACAGTACAAGTCATACTTTGTGGAGGAGATTGGCTTAGAAATATCAATGGAGTTAAGAAGCAAAAAGTAAGTCTATTTCAGTTTTTGTAAGTCTATTTCAGTTTTTGTTTGATAAGTTGGTTACTTACAAATAGTTTAATTGCTTTTATTTATTTATTTTTCAACAGAAGGATAAGGGCTATCGAGAAATTTTTCTTCCTACGTCCACTTCTACATCATCATAGTAAGTAAAATTCGAATTCTCGCATGACAGCTGTACACTTCTGGTTCTTACTAAGATTTTTTCCTCGCTAAGTCTACCATGTCTTCTCTGAGTCCACCACGTCTCAAACAAATAGCAACACATCCAAACAAGTCTATATCCATACATGTGAATTTAAACTGATTTTTTCACAAAACATCTCAACTCGTCTCAGAACAACAAGAACAACTAGAACCACGTCCAAAAACGTCTCAAAACATTCATGTGAATTTAAATAGATTTTTTTCACAAAGAAAGTCTACCACGTCTCAGAACAACTAGCACCACGTCTCAAAACACTATAACCATGTCAAAAAATGTCTACATCTAGACATGTGAATTTAAACTGATTTTTTTTACAAAAATAGCCCACCACGTCTCAGAACAACTGAACCATGTCCAAAAACGTCTCAGAACATTCATGTGAATTTAAACTAATTTTTTTCGCAAAGACAGTCTACCACATCTCAGAACAACTAGCACCACATCTCAAAACACTAACACAACGTCCAAAAACATCTACATCTAGACATGTGAATTTAAACTGATTTTTTTCACAAAAAGAGTCCACCACATCTCAGAACAACTAGAACCACGTCAAAAAATGTCTCAGAACATTCATGTGAATTTAAATTGATTTTTTTCACAAAGACAGTCTACCACGTCTCAGGACAATTAACACCACGTCTCAAAACACTAGAACCACGTCCAAAAACGTCTACATCCTGACAAGTGAATTTAAACTGATTTTTTTCACAAAAATAGCCCACCATGTCTCAGAACAACTATAACCACGTCCAAAAATGTCTCAAAACATTCATGTGAATTTAAATTGATTTTTTTTCGCAAAGACAGTCTACCACGTCTCAGAACAACTAGCACCATGTCTCAAAACACTAACACCACGTCGAAAAACATCTACATCCAGACATGTGAATTTAAACTGATTTTTTCACAAAAAGAGCCCACCATGTCTCAGAACAACTAGAACCATGTACAAAAACATCTCAGAACATTCATGTGAATTTAAACTGATTTTTTTCACAAAGACAGTCTGCCACGTCTCAGAACAACTAACACCACATCTCAAAACACTAGAACCACGTTCAAAAATGTCTACATCCAGACATGTGAATTTAAACTGATTTTTTTCACAAAAATAGCCCACCACGTCTCAGAACAACTTGCACCACATCCAAAAACAACTAGAACCATGTCCAAAAACGTCTAAAAACAACTCATACTGCTTACAGCGTCCCACTACGTCCAGTCACGTCTAAAAAAAAATAACAAAAACACATCAAAATTCATTCCCAATATCTCAAATCAAAATGTTAATTACAATCATCTCAAATAAATGTAAAAATCTTAATCTTCTACAAACTCTCATATACTTTTTTTTTTTTGTTTTTCACAAATACAAACAGCAAAGACATTGTTTCTCTACTAAATTCCATAAAATATACTGCAACGTCCAGTATAACAAACACAAAGTTAATTTTTTCACAAAAAAGGGCAAACAGATGCGCAACGTCTACTATAATGGGTACCATATCCCGCTACATCCACTCTAATGGGTACCATGTCCCGCTACTCCACTATAATGGGTACCACATCCCGATGCGTCCACTATAATGGATACCACGTCCCACTACGTCTTTCTTGGATCACCCTTACTGGTTTCCGTAAAAAGGAAGGAATTGTGGATGATGGAATCATCAAAGATTTGACCTTTTCGAACTCTATCTGTAACTTACTAACGCCCCAAAAAATAGAGAGAATATATGTACAAACGAGATATCCAGCAACAAGAAGAAGGAAAAGGGTTAAATAGAGAAACTCCCGAATATTTGGCATTCTCAGATGTGTCGATATCAATAGTGACTCATTATTTTGATGAATCCTTTCTTTGGACAGGCCTTGCACAGAGTTGATATTCTGGCTAGAGAGATTTTGTTTGCAGCCTATGATCTAGTAGATTTTCTCACCTTCTTGATTATATCGCCATATGTGTCCTTAGTGATCCTCCCGTGGATAAGAGGTGTGCCCAGATAGCGACCAAGGTCGTGAACGAGTTTAACCCCGAGGCGGGAACTCAAATCCAAAGCTGATGGGGGATCCTATGGATACTTGTACCTATTTTTGGTCTTATATTAGGAATCACAATAGGTGTACTGGTATTTTTTAGTTAGAACAACGTATTGCCCCTGAATACGCTGGCCCTTTAGGAATTCTTCAAGCTCTATTAATTCCTAAGATTTTTGACATCAATAAAGCGGGTAAAATCTTTGGAACAATAATCAGTATACTTATTACATTAGCTAAAACTTTCAACTGTAATGCCCTGTCATATACTAAGAACACAAGTCCAAATTGCATAGAAAGAAGAGGTATTAGCACCTCCACGGATAACTAGAAAGAAAAATTCCTCACTCAGGAGTTAGTCGGAGGCATTGCTGTTAATGCTTTTGGAAGTGGTATAATTAGGAAGATTTGCCTTTCTTTTTCGATTACGAAGCAGGGATCGCAGGTTGACTCATCCTTTAAGAAAAAAAGTAAGTGACTAACATGGGTCCACCCAAAACTACAACTAGACTACCTAAAGAGGAACTGAACGGGCAATAAGACCTACTTATAGGAAGAAAAGGTGCTTTCAAAATAGGCTCCATATTTAGAACTTTGAGAATGGATTAAGGCTTAATGCTCTATTTTCAGTTTTGGTTTAAAATGGATTAAAGGCTATACGGATTAAAGAGCTATGCTTGATTGCTTCGGTTTTAGGATTTAAGCAGCTATAATTCTCAAAATGGATGAAAATGATGATTAATTTGCTTCTATTTGAGAATTAAAACAAACGTTATCTTGGCTGGATAATTTACAAAGCCTTCGGTTTTGTCCAGTAGCAAAACTTGGTGCTTTGTGTCTTTAAATTAATCAAAAACTGATGCCAAGAAGAAGGAGTAACTTCTTCTTCTTAAATATTCCAAATGAAATATAGATTCCAAGAATTAATGTGTGGATTAATTTTAGCTCTAGCATAAGCCTGTATATAGCTTGTCATTTAGATCTTTTCAAACACACCAAAAGCTTCCAAAGCTCTCATCCTCTCATTAGCAAGTTTTTACTATTATTCTTCTTTCTACAACTCAAAGGGTTTTCTAAGCCTTCCCTGAATTTCCTTCCTTCAGTGTTCAAGCTTTTGTTCTTGTTCATTGGTAAGGCAGTTTTTGTGCAAAACTGACTTTACAATTTTCCATTGTATCCTAGGAGATAGTTGTTCACGTATTCTCTAGCACAGTTGTAGAGAGGACAAATCTATCTTAAGGAAATTGTGCTCTACAAGCCTAGGAAATTTCCTATTTTTTTTATTATTCACTTACCAGCCGTATTGTTCTTCATATTTTTTCAACAATCTTACGATAGATTCGTTGTTACTTTCCCAATGGCTGCTTGAAGTGATATGCCTCTTAGTGCTGTCAACACTGCTGAAGTCAATCGACCTTCACCATTATTACAGTGGTTACTCCTAAAGTGGCAATCCCTATTGTGACAGGGAGCCACCATGAGAAACTAGAGAAATTTCAAGGGGTTATTGTGTTGTTCAAGAGATGACAACAAAAGATGATGTTCTACCTGATTATTTTGGGGCTGTTGAAGTTGTTGAAAGAGGATCGCCCTAAGGTCCCGGAAGGAAGTGATTATGCTACAACTGAAAATACCATTGAGGCATGGGAGTACTCTAACTTCTTGTGTCACAATTACATTTTAAATGGATTGCATGATTCCCTATATACTATATATGGGAAGTAAAAAATGGCAAAGCAAATGTGGGAGGCTTTGGACCGTAAGTACAAGATCGAGGATGTGGGCGCAAAGAAATTTGTGGTCGAACGCTTCCTTGACTACAAGATGGTTGATTCTAAATCTGTCAAGTGGATGAGTTGCAGCTCATCTTGCATGAGATAACTGCCGAAGGGATGATACTGAATCAGGCTTTCCATGTGGTGGCAATGATCGAGTAATTACCACCAAGTTGGAAGGATTTCAAGAATTATCTTAAGCATATATGCAAAGAGATGACTTTACAGGATCTCGTTGTCAGACTTCGGAAGACAATAAGAAGGCTGAGATCAAGCTGGTTAACCCTGCAGAAGCCAAAGTCAATGTGCTGAAACATGGCTAGGGAGGCTTCAAGAATAAGGCTAGGACCACCAACAAAGGTAAGGCCAAGCTTGGGGCAACTGGAGGTATCTCAAATTAGAAATCCAAGTTTAAAGGTAAGTGTTTTAACTGTGGAAAATAGGGTCACATTGTCAGAGTACTGTGTTCCCAAGAAGAACCATGAGGCAAATATGATCCAAGAAAACCCAGAGGAAGACCTCAGCTTGGAGGCTGTTATCTCCGAGGTTAATATGGTGAAGTCAAACCAGAAAGAGTGGTGGTGTGACTCGGGTGCAACCAAGCATGTGTGCACCAACAAAAGGCACTTCTCAAGATGAGAAGTTGTACATGGGAAACTCGGCTATCACCAAAGTTGAGGGGAAAGGAACGGTTTCGCTCAAGCTGACTTCGGGCAAAACGTTGACTCTGAAAAATGTGTTGTATGCTCTAGAAATCCAGAATTTCTGGGTTATGCTGAATAAGCATGGATTCCGTGTTGTAATAGAGGACAAAATTATTCTTTCAAAGTCGGGAATGTACTTGGGAAAGGGTTATGTATCCGAGGGGATGCTTAAAATGAATGTAATGACGGTTGTCAAGAATAATGCAAGTACCTCTTATGTGAAAGATTATCTGTCTGGACCCAGTCAAAAATTCACTTTCGTGCTACGCATTCCAGAATCGGAACTCTTGACCAGGCCTAAGCTATAGCCCAATCGCTATTCCAATCCTTGCTCGAAATAACATTGCACAGGATCTTAGCTTCTACTTATTCGATTTGTCACGCAATAATAAATTCTTAATAAAAGCGAAAGTTTAAGAATTACCTCTTGAAGCGTGTACTTAGGTGATTCTCTTGTATGACTCAAGACTTGATCGTACATTGTGTGGGTAATGATCTAATGAGCAATTGATAAGGAAACCACCATAAAAGCGGCGCCGGAATTCCTCGGCCGAAAAACCAACCGCCATCGCCGCTCACGCATGCCGTTCATAAGCTGACGCGGACTAGTAAAACCGGCCGCCGCTTGAAGACGCAAAAACCAAGGCACCACTAGGAGAAAGGAAGATCCGACTTTGAGGAAGAAATAAATTCTCTCTCTAGGATTTTCTCTCTCTAGTTTTTTTGTCTTGAAAACTTATGAATTGTATCTTGTGAATTGCTAATCTCTTGTTTATTTATAGAGTTACAAGAGAGACCCCAAGTTTATTTAGGATTGACCTTCATAATGGGTTTAGAATTATTAATTAGTTTCCAAATCCAATTAGGATCCAAATCTAATAGGATTTCCACATCCAAATAAATTTCCTAATCTCTAGGATTTCCTAATTCTAATTGAACATTAAGACTTAATTAATTAATTAAATAATTCCACTTTGTTAATTACTTAATTAACCATTTGGAATAATTAATTATACTTTATCAATTAACCCACTACATAATTAATCGTACCACTAATGGATTAATTATGGCACTACCATCCTACACCAGAATTGCTTCCGGAATAACTAAATTAATTATTCTTCAATCTCCCCACATCAAATATATAGTGCTCGTTAATTTATTAATTTACTGATAAATTAATTAATTAACTTCTTATAATCCGAGATTAGTACCACTCGACCTTTTCACTATACCGGACATAAGTCTACCAGCTTGGTTTAGTATAATAAACATAACGAGCTCATCTCGGGAGCACCATCACCCCGGACGCACTGGTAGATGGTTTCCTTTCGACAAGCAACAACACACCAATTAATCAAACACGCGCACCTAACCTACCGAGACTATTGGCCTCAAGTGACCTCACTCTTTGGCATATTAAAATACACTATGTCCAATCCTCATGCCTGCTCAAGTCTAGGGATTAAGAGACAAAATACTAGAACCGAATAGTCTATTTAATCAGTATAAGATAATTCATCCTAAATGGTCAAGTTCAATATACCCCGGGAATATCTATATGATTCAATTAGTTTAGACAAACCAATTTCTGAATCACATAATAACCTAAACCGACAGTGTGTCCAAAACTACCTCGGTTATGAATTACATTTATATATTATGTCTTTTAACCAATGATGAGATCTACTGTGTAACACCTGACACCTCATCATCTAATTACATAATATAAATGGACAATAAAAAATTTAACTAAAACATGTAATCGATATATAAACTTGGAAATAGTTTAATACAAGCAAAGTTTTAGTATTCAAAACCAACAATCTCCCACTAATATTTAAGCTGTGCTTTATGTATAAAACTACATCAATCCTACAACTATAATAATGTCTAGAAAAACAATCATGGCTCTACTAAGTATCTGATCCCCTTGCCCTCCACATGAGCCTCAAAGAATTTTGCAGTCAATGTCTTCATGAATAGATCTGCAATGTTATCTTCCGATGCTATCTTCGCCACGACCACGTCTTCCCTCTTTACGATGTCTCGTATTAGGTGGTACTTGTGTTGTATATACTTACTCGCCTTGTGGACTCGTGGTTCCTTCGAGTTTGCTACTGCACCGTTGTTGTCACAGACACTATAATCGACTTCTGCAAACTAGGAATCACGTCTAAATCCACTAAGAAGTTTTTGAGCCTTACTGCTTCTTTCGTTGCCTCTGATGCTGCAACGTATTCAGCCTCTATGGTAGAGTCTGCCACGTATTTCTGCTTGACACTAGGCATCCATCAATTTTTTTGAAAAATTTCTAAAGATGGAAGACATAAATTAATAACATAATTTAAAGAGAGCAGTGAATCACAAAGAAGAAAATAGTGAATCAAGAATTTCAGAAAATAAAGAGTTTTAATTTTAATTTAAAACTTACTCCCTTCTGGACTCATCATCTTCCGGTTCTATGGATCCCTGGATAATAATTTCAGTTATTCTTTCCAATGATAATGAAGATCTGACTCCAAATGTAAACACATATCCTAAGGTAGACTTGCTCTTGTCCCTGTCGCATTGGAAATCTGAATCTGTGTAACCACGTGGTACTTGGCGATGCATATGCTTACTTGCCTTGTGGGCTCGTGATTCCTTCGAGTTTGCTTCTACACCGTTGTTGTCACAGTACATTGTGATCGACTTCTGCAAACTAGGAATCACGTCTAAATTCACTATGTAGTTCTTGAGCCATACTGTTTTTTTCGCTGCCTCTGATGCTGTAACGTATTTAGCCTCTATTGTAGAGTCTACCACGTATTTCTGCTTAACACTCCGCAAAACTATGGCTTCACCTCCCAAAGTAAACACATACCCTGAGGTAGACTTGCTGTTGTCCCTGTCGCCTTAGAAATCTAAATCTGTATAACCACGGGGCACAAGCTCAGGCACCTAATAGACCAAGACTTGGTCTTTCATTCTATGCAAATACTTGAGAATGCATTTTACTGCCTCCCAATGAGTTTTCCCGGGGTTACTCTGATATCTGCTTACAATGCCAACAGCATAGCAAATATCAGGCCTCAAACACAACATCGCATACATGAGACTTCCTACTGCAGAAGCATAAGGAACTGTCTCCATGGATTCTATCTCCTCGACAGTCTTTGGAGACTGTTCTTTAGATAGATGTACTTCGTGTCTAAAAGGTAGAAAACCTTTCTTGGAGTTCTGCATGTAAAAACGAGCCAGAATCTTATCTATGCATAAAGCTTGAGAGAGCGTTAACGAACGTTTCTTACGATCTCGAATGATCTTGATCCCAAGGATATGTCCCGTTTCTCCTAAGTCTTTCATATCAAACTGTTTGGACAGCCATGCCTTTACGTCTGATAACACTTTCTTATTGTTGCCAATTAGTAAAATGTCATCTACGTAAAGCACAAGAAACACCACCGTGTTTCCATCACGTCTGCGGTACGCACATTGTTCATTTAGACATTGATTAAATCCATAGGATTAGATCACCTCATCAAACCGGATGTTCCAAGATCTGGATGCTTGCTTAAGTCCGTAACTTGACTTTTTAAGCCTGCAAACCTTATGCTCTTGGCCTTTTTCAACGAATCCCTCTAGTTGCTGCATGAAGATGGTTTATTCAAGACTTCCTTTAAGGAAAGCTGTCTTGACATCCATCTGTCATATCTCATAATCTAAATGAACAGCTATGGCCAAGAGAATCTGGATCGACTTAAGCATGGCCACCGGGGAGAAGGTTTCCTCATAAGTGCATCATCTCTGATATCTTGTGCAGTGTGTGGTGTATCTACTTGTGCTTGTGCATCTGGATTATCAGATTGCTTTCTAAGTTCTTCTAGTACTATCTTACTCTTGGGCTTGTGATCTAGAATATAGTTTTCCTCAAAAAATCTGGAGTTAGTACTAACTATCACCTTCTGATCTTTATGACTATAGAACAGACCACCTTTCGTTCCTCTAGAAAAATCCTACAAATAGCATTACTTCCGTTCTTGCATCTAATTTAGTTGCATCTACCTTAAGCACATGTGCTGGACAACCTAAATTCTGAGATGTCTTAGACCGGGCTTGCGCCCGTTTCACAACTCTGTAGGGGTTGAAGGCACGATCTTAGATGGTACAAGATTTAGAATGTACATTACAGTTTCTAAGGCATATCCCCAGAACAAACTGGCAAATCACTATAGCTCACCATTGACCTAACCATTTCCATGAGAGTTTTGTTTCTTCTTTCCGCTACACCGTTCTGCTGTTGTGTGCTAGGTGCAGACAACTGAGACTGAATTCCGACCTCACTGAGGTATTCTCAAAATTCGTGGGTCAGATACTCACCACCATGATATGATCGTAGTGTCTTGATACTTTTACCGTGATGTTTCTCCACATCTACCCGATACTCTTTGAATTTACTAAAGCATTCAGACTTGTGGCATACTAACTAAATGTATCCGTATCTTGAGTAATCATCTGTGAAAGTCACAAAATACTCAAACCCATCATACTTGGACCGAAATTGGTCCACACAAGTTAGAGTGAATAAATTCTAATACTTCTTGGGCTCTATAACCTTTCGCTTTAAAAGGTCTCTTAGTCATCTTACCTTCCAAGCAAGATTCACAGGTTGAATAACTGTTAATCTCTAATGAACTTAAAGGTCCATCATTTACTAACCTCTGAATCCTACTAAGGTTTATATGGCCTAGCCTAAGATGCCAAAGATAGGTTTGATTCATTTTAGAAGGTTCTTTTCTCTTATTTTGGTTAGATGATGCGTCATTTAGTTTTGTGTTTTACACAACAGAGGAGTTTGATTTAACCAAAAACAAATTATTTACTAATGAACCAGAACAAACAAGTTTGTCATCTTGTCAAACAATAACAGACTTATCAAAAAAAATAAACTTGTAACCATTCATTAAGAGTTTAGAAACCGAAATAAGGTTCTTTCTAAAACTCGGTATATAAAGACTATTATGTAAATCAAGCCTAGAATTTTTTAAAAATAAGCTAACTACTCCCACTTCTTCTACTACACTCTTGTAGTGTTACCTAAGTAAACTTCTAGCTCGCCTTCTCTAAGCTTTCGGGTTACTTCGAACCCCCTGCAAAGAATTACAAACGTGGTCAGTGACGCCTGAATCCACACACCAAGTATCTGTGGGAATCACCGTTAAACACGTCTCAGTAATTAAGGCAGAAACTATCATACCTTTGAGCTTTGGACAATCCGATTTCCAATGTCCCGTCTTACCGCACTTGATTCTTGGCTTTAGGCTTCTTCTTCTTTGCAATGTCTGGCTTGGCAACATGATTCTTGGCTTTCTTCTTATTCTTGTTCTTGCTCTTAGGCGCAGAAGATGAACTCGAAGCTTTCACCGTGACCAAAGCTTACTTCTTCTCTTGGAAGATGCCTTCGGTCGGCACCAATGCTGTTAGGAGCTCGGGAAAAGTGCAAACTCTTTAGTTCATATTGTAGTTCACCCGAAACTGCTTGAAACTAGAAGGTAAGCTCTGGAGGATGATATCGATCTGACTCTCTTGATCAATTTCACCTCCCAACACTTCTATTTCATTGATGTTACTGATCATGTGAAACACATGATCTCTCACCGATGAGCTTTCAACCATCCTAGTATTCATTATCTTTCTCATGGCTGATTGTCTCGTTGTCCTACCTTGATGACCAAACATCTCTCTCAGGTGAGCCATCATGTTAAAAGTGGAGACCATGGGATGAAGTTGATGTTGCAGAATATTCACACAGAGGGCAGAATGTAACACCGTGCCATATCATCCACTTTTGTCCACCCTGTATAGGCATCCCTATCTTCTTGAGGAGATTCATCATTAGGCACGTCTGGACAAACCTTAGGGAGCACAAACTTATACTACTTAGCCGTCAGGAGAGTGTCCAAATTTTGACTCCAATCGACATAATTTGGACAGGTTAGTTTGTTGTCTTTCAATATCGTAACTAAGGATTAAATACCATATCGAATACTGTAAATAAATAAACAGACAATGTTTCAGTACAAGAATTTCAAAAAATAAAATTCTGCAATTATTGACATCCCTCAAACAATAATTAAATTCACTGACACCTCATTCATCTGGATTTTCGCAAGCCACGATAGTGTGGACGTTTATTCTAACCCACATTCATTTGAGAATAACTAGGTCCATTAACTACATTATCTCACCAAACAATGTATTGATCAATGTAGCTAATAGTCAGTGCTTTCAGTCATACAAATAAGGAGCGTAACCTTAATGGGAAGAATACTACAAATCCTACACTAAGTGTGCACCATTACATGACTTCTGAGTTTGTTACCTTAGGATAGTGCATTTCAGATGGAGAGAGTATCGCATTTCTCATATTTTAACTTACTCTAGTCATCTTACTTAGAAATTCAAAAGCTAGTGATCTTATGGTTGAACTCATCCGATATGGAGGAAGGCCCTAATGCCAACGTGCAAGTCCAACCACATCACATATGAACTCGTAATGGAGGTAATGGAAATATTAACCGACCCTTTCCCACTTAAATTTCTAAAATGAGGGTTTTTACAGTTTTAACATGCAATTAACTAATTCTAAATTATATGCAAAAATAAAACCATCATGCTTTAAATCATGTATCTAAAATACAACACAAAAATTAAAGCACATAATTAAAACTATAAATACGGGAAATAAATGTGTAAAATAAATTTATCGACTATTATGGTTTTAATTGCTTCCATCTGCTGCCTTGATCTTGTGTCCCATCATGTCACTTGATGGAATAAGTCTTGAAAAGCTGGATCTTGAAATATCCTCGGAAAATGAAAATGGGCAGCGCATGCAACCCAAACGGGCCACGCGGGCACTACTCAAATGGCTCGTAAATGGGCCGCATGTGCTAGGCCTTGCGCGCAGCCTTAAGGGCCACGCGCTTGCTAGCGTGCGCTGGGCCAGGCCTGCGTGTGCAGCTAGTGCGCTGGCACTGTGCAAGGGTAGTGCCGCACCAGTTGCGCATGCGGCCTCATTGCCACGCAACGTCTGCCAGTGATTTTTTCGCAAGCGTTGCCTTCTGGATTTTCATCCCACTACGTTATTTGGTCTTCTCGCAATTCATTATGGGTTTTCTTGGTTTTCTACGTATTAACGATAAATCAAATCCAACAAAATTAAGTCGTCCACCCCAACAACTTCGATTACATAAAATTTTCCTACTACAAGGCTTCTAGGAAAATAAGACAGAAAATTACATAAAAAAAATCCTACTACAGATTTGATCTAATCCTACACGGCTTCCAGCACGTGGTTTTACTATTACAAGCATTTATAAAAAACAACCCGGACATGTCTTCGGGTTTAATTAAAACACACAAACGCAACCATAATAGCCGGGATTTCTAAACCACCTGCAAACAAAACCATGTAGCAAATCGAACAAGCACAAAGCCAAGACCATAGCTCTGATACCAATTGAAAGATTATCTGCCGGGACCCGGTCACAAATTCACTTTCGTGCTATACATTCCCGAATCGGAACTCTTGACAAGGCCTAAGCTCTAGCACAATCGCTATTACAATCCTTGCTTGAAATAACATTGCGCGGGATCTTAGCTTCTACTTATTCGATTTTTCACGCAATAATAAATTCTTAATAAAAGCGGAAGTTTAAGCGTGTACTTAGGTGATTCTCTTGTTTGACTCAAGACTTGATCGTAAGTTGTGTGGGCAACGATCTAACGAGTAATTGATCAGGAAATCACCACAAAAGCAGCGCCAAAATTTCTCACAGAAAAAACCAATCGCCGTTGCTGCTCAAGTGTGTTGTTCACGCTTCGTCACCCGAGATCTCCACACGCCGCCGCTGACTAGTAAAACCGACCACCGCTTGAAGACACAAAAACTGAGGCACAACTAGGAGAAAAAAAGATCCGACTTTGAGGAAGAAATAAATTCTCTCTCTCAGATTTTCTATCTCTAGTTTTCTTGTCTTGAAAACTTATGAATTGTGTCTTGTGAATTGCTAATTTCTTGTCAATTTATAGAGTTACAAGAGAGACCGCAAGTTGGTTTAGGATTGGCCTTCATAATGGGTTTTGGTTTATTAATTAGTTTCCAAATCCAATTAGGATCCAAATCTAATAGGATTTCCAAATCCAACTTTAAGACTTAATTCCACTTTAATTAATTAATTAATTGAACTTTAAGACTTAATTAATTAATTAATTAATTCCACTTTATTAATTACTTAATTAACCCTTAGGAATAATTAATTAAATAATTAATTCTACTCTATCAATTAAACACTACATTATTAATCGTACCACTAACGGATTAATTATGGTACTGCCATCCTACACCAGAATTGTTTACAGAATAACTAAATTAATTATTCTTCAATCTCCTCATATCAAAGATACAGTGCTCGTTAATTTATTAATTTACTGATAAATTAATTAATTAACTTCTTATAATCCGAGATTAGTACCACTCGACATTTTCACTATACTGGACATAAGTCCACCAGTTGGGTTAGTATAATAAACATAACGAGCTAATCTCAGGAGCACCATCACCCAGATGCACGCACCAGTACATGGTTTCCTTTCAACAAGCAACAGCACACCAAGTAATCAAACACACACCCACCTACCTAGACTATTGGCCTCAAGTGACCTCACTCTTTGGCAGATTAAAGTACAATATGTCTAATCCTCATGTCTAGGGATTAAGAGATAGAATACTTGGACCGAATAGTCTATTTAATCAGTACAAGACAATTCATCCTAAATGGTCAAGTTCAATATGCCACGGGCATATCTATATAATTCAATTAGTTTAGACAAACTAATTTATGAATCACATAATAACCTAAACCGACAATGTGTCCAAAACTGTCTCGGTTACGAACCACATTTATATATTGTGTCTTTTAACCAATGATGAGATCTACTGTGTCACACCAGACACCTCATCATCTAATTACATAATATAAATGGACAATAAACAGTTTAACTAAAGCATTTAATCGATATATATAAACTTGGAAATAGTTCAATACAAGCAAAGCTTTAGTATTCAAAACCAACATTCTGCTTATTTGATTGAGTCTTCTAGCTTATGGCATGGTAGACTAGGTCATTTTAGTTATGATTCGATACATCAATAATTAACTTGAACCATATCCCAAGTGTCCAAATTGACCAAAGTCAAAAATGTGAAATTTGCGTTGAAGCGAAACTAACAAGGTCATCATTCCAAACTGTTGAAAGAAATAATGAGCCCCTTGACTTGATACATAGTGATGTATGTGATTTGAAATCGGTTCAAATATGGGGTGGTAATAAATACTTTATTACCTTTATTGATGATAACACAAAATATTGCTATGTTTATTTGCTTAAAACCAAAGATGAGGGGTTAGAGAAATTTATTCTCTATAAGACCGAGGTTGAAAATCAACTTAGAAAATGGATCAAGAAATTGAGAAGTGATAGAGGTGGAGAGTACGAAGTACCGATTGGTGACTATTGTGCTAAAAATGGTATAATTCATGAAGTAACTGCACCATACTCACCGCAATCCAATGGGGCTGCTGAATGTAAAAATCGCACACTAAAATAAATGATGAACGTGATGTTATTAAATTCAGGTTTACCTTCTAACATGTGGGGGGATGCTATTTTATCAAGTAATTATGTACTTAATAGAATACCTCACAAGACAGAAGGGAAAACTCCATATGAATTATGGAAAGGAAAAATGCCTTTTTGCAAACACTTACGAGTATGGGGTGCCTAGCGAAGGTAGCAGTACCAACACCAAAGAAAATAAAGATAGGTCCTAAAACGGTGGATTGTATCTTTATAGGCTACACTTATAATAGTGTTGTATACCGATTTCTTTTGTATGATTCGAGAATACCAAATATACACAAGAATATGACCATGGAATCAAGAAATGCATTTTTATTTGAAAATGTATTTCCTTGGAAATTAGTTGGGGAGACTGGTTCAAAACGGCCTAGTGAAACCATTGATGAAAAACCACAAAATCAAGAAGTGGTAGAGTTAAGACGTAGCAAAAGAGCAAGGGTGAAAAAATCATTTGGTGATGATTTTGAAACTTTTCTCATTGAGAAAGAACTACAGACTTATGCTGAAGCTATGAATTCTTCAGATGCGCCTTTATGGAAATAGGCCATAAAGAGCGAAATTGATTCCATTATACAGAATCATGCGTGAGAGTTAGTGGATCTCCCTCGTGGCTGTAGTCCTTTAGAGTCAAAATGGATTTTCAAATGGAAAACGAACGCTGATGACTCTATTGACAAATACAAAGCTAGGCTGGTAATTAAAGGTTATAAGCAACGAGAAGGCTTAGACTACTTTGATACATATTCTCCGATGACGAGAATAAATTCCATAAGGATAATACTGGCTACTGCAACCTTACGGAATTTGGAAATCTATCAAATGGATATAAAAATAGCTTTCTTAAATGGGGATTTAGATGAGGAAATCTATATAGATTAACTCGAAGGGTTTAAAGGTCCAGATTCCAATAAGAAAGTGTGTAAGTTGGGGAAGTCATTGTATTGTTTTGAAATAAGCTCCAAAGAAGTGGCATGAAAAGTTTAACCATGCAAGGATAACCAGTGGATACAAAATTAATGAGTGTGATAAATGTGTTTATTGGTCAAGTATACTAAAGAAATCTTGAATTCAAAATTTGACATAAAAGATATGGGACTAACAAATGTGATTCTTGGAATCAGAATCATTAGGTCCCCGGTGTTGGAGTAGAATACATAAGCTATGCTTGTATTGTACAGTTTCCCAGTTTAATATATCGATTTGTGTTTCAATTATATTTTGTTGTGCAGTTTTATGTCCATTTATATTATGTAAGTAGATGATGAGGTGTCTGGTGCGACACAGTAGATCTCATCATTGGTTGAAAGACATAATATATAAATGAGGTTCGTAACCGAGACAGCTTTGGACAAACTGTCGGTCTAGGTTATTATGTGATTCAGATACTTAGTTTGTCTAAACTAATTGAATCATATAGATATACCCGGGGCATATTGAACTTGACTCTTAGGAATGATTTGTCTTGTACTGATTTAATAGACAAATCGATCCTTGTATTCTATCTCTAAATCCCTAGACTCGAGCGGGCATGAGGATTAGACATAGTGTACTTTGATCTGCCAATGGGTGAGGTCAAATGTGGCCAATAGTCTCGGTGGGTTGGGTGCGCGTGTTTAGTTACTTGGTGTGCTACTGCTGGTCGAAAGGAAACCATGTATCGGTGCGTCCGGGGTGATGGTGCTCCCGAGATGAGCTCAAAATGTTTATTATACTAAACCTGGCTAGTGGACTTATGTCCGGTATAGTAAAAAGGTCGAGTGGTACTAGTCTCGGAATATTAAGAAGTTGATGAATTAATTTATCAGTAAATTAATAAATTAACGAGCACTATCTCTTTGATGTGGGGAGATTATGAATATAATTTAATTAAGTTGTTCCGGAAGCAATTCTGGTGTAGGTTGGTAGTGCCATAATTAATCCGTTAGTGGTACGATTAATTATGTACTGGGTTGTTGACAAAGGTAGATTTAATTAATTGAGAAATTAATTAATCCTTGTGTCAGTTGGTTGTGAATCATCCCATGAACTGGTTTGGGATAAGTGAATCCCTGTGTCAGTTGGGAGTGAATCATCCCAGGAACTGGTTTGGGATAAGTGAATTCCTGTGTCAGTTGGGAGTGATTCATCCCAGGAACTAGATTGGGATAAGTGAATCCCTGTGACAGTTAGGAGTGTATCAGTCCAGGAACAGGATTGAAGGAAACAGAATCTGTATCAGTCCAGAAACAGGATTGAAGGAAAACAGAAACCCAGTAGGAAGACCAATCCTAAACCAACTTGGAGTCTCTCTTGTAACTCTATAAATAGACAAGGGATCAGTCATTCAGATTACACAATAACACAATTAATCCACAGGATTTCTAGAGAGAGAAAACGTTTCTCTCTCCAAGTCAAATTTTCAAGAAAGTGTGCAGCTGGTTTTTGGGTTTCTAGTGACTGAAATTTTGGCCTTGGTCTATACCAACTGCACGTAGCTTTCTCTCTCTGCGGGCGGTGCATTTATAGTACGTGCCAGGTGCTGCGAGGCTAGAGTTTTCTAGCAGGTGGATTATGGTGAGTAGCTGATCAATTGACTTCTAGTTCGTTGCCCACACAACGTGAAGTCATAGTCTTGAGGCATACAAGAGAATCACCAGGTGCACGCTTCAAAGGTACTTTTCTAAGATTCCGCTTTAATAGAAATTTTTGTTGCGTGGTAAATCGAGCAAGTGCAAACCCAGATCCTACCAAAATCCTTTCAATTGGTATCAGAGCCTGGTTTGGGGGGTTCTGTGCTTATTCGATTTATTACATGGTTTTATTTGCAGGTGGTTTAGAATCCCGACTATTATGGTTACGTTTGTATGGGTTTTAATTAAACTCTGGGACTTGTCCGGATTTAATTTTATTATGAATGTTTGTAATAGTTTAACCACGTGCTGGAAGCCGTGTAGGATTAGATTAAATCTGTAGTAGGATTTTTTCTATGTAATTTTGATTATTTAATTTTCCTAGAATGCCTTGTAGTAGGAAAATTATTTTTTTTATGTAATCGAAGGCGTTATGGTGTGCGACTTGGATTCGTGGGTTTTGGGTTATCAGGAATTTGAAGAAACCCAGGAAAACCCAGAACGAATTGCAAGAAGACCAAATAGCGTGGGAAAAAGTGAAGGAGGAGTTGGCGGCAGGAGGCGACGCCGGTAACGTTTGCCGGCAGCACAATCGCCGGCCGACAGGCGAAAAATGCAGCAGCAGGCAACAGCAGCACGCAGCAGTCACTGCACGCAGCAGCTGCTGCGCGCTGCTGCCGCGCGTGGGCCGCGCGCGCAGTGGCCTCATGCTGGGCCGCGCGCAGGGGCCGCGCGCACGGCACGTGCGGCCTGGGCGCGGGCAGCCCGGCCCTTGGGCCGTGCTGCGGCCAGGGCGGCCCGTTCGGGCTGTTTTTGGCCCGTTTTTCCTCCAGTTTTCATTTTTTGAAATTCAAGACTCTCTCCATCGAGTGACGTGACGGGACACGAGATCAAGGCAGAAGATGGAAGCAATTAAAACCATAATAGTCGGGGAATTTATTTTTTCGAATTTATTTCCCGTATTTATTGTTTTAATTTTTATGCTTTATTTTTATGCTGTATTTTAGATGCATGAATTAAAGCATGTCTGGTTTTATGGTTGCACATAACTTAGGTTAGTTAATTGCATGTTAAAACCGGAAAAACCCTCAATTTAGAAATCTAAGTGGGAGTGGGTTGTGTTATATCCCCATGGCCACCATTATGGGTTCATATGCGATGTGGGTGGGCTTGTGCATTAGCATTAGGGCCTTCCTCCATTCGGATGAGTCCAGCCCCGAGATCGCTAGACTATGAGTTTCTGAGTAAGATGACTAGAGCGAGTTTAACTAGGAGAAATGTGACACCCTCTCCATCTGAGGCGCACTATCCTGAGGTAACAAACTTAGAAGTCACGTAATGGCACACACTTAGTGTATGATCTGCAGTATTCCTCCCGCGAGGTTACGCTGCTTGCTTGTACGGCTGAAAGCACCGACTATTAGCTACATTGATCAAAAGATCGTTGGTCAGATAGTGTAGTTAATGAACTTGGTTCTTCTCAAATGAATGTGGGTTAGCGTAAACGTCCACACTGTGTGGCTTGCGAGAATCCCGGTGGATGAGATGTTGGTGGATTAATATTATTGTTTTGAGGGAAATCAATAATTAATTGAATTTTCATGTTTTCGAAAATTCTAGCATATATAACTGAAACACTGTTTGTTTACTTTCCAGTTTAAATCGATATGGCATTCAATCCTTTAGCTGCTATTTTGAAAAACAACAATTTAACTGGAACTAATAATGTCGATGGAAGTCGTAACTTGGATATTGTCCTTAGGGCTGAGAGCTCTCCTGTGAGACATCGTGTCATTGACATGATTAGTAACATCAACAAGGTTGAGGTAGTGGGAGGCGAAATCGTTGGTGAAACCAAAGTCGATATTGTCCTCCAGAGCTTGCCTCAAAGCTATGAGCAGATTTGGTTGAACTACAATATAAGTAAGATGTTGTGGAGTTCATCCGAGCTCTTGGCAGAGTTGATGGCGCCTCAAAGCTATGAGCGGATTCGGTTGAACTACAATATAAGTAAGATGTTGTGGAGTTCATCCGAGCTCTTGGCAGAGTCGATGGCGGCTCAAAGCTATGAGCGGATTCGGTTGAACTACAACATAAGTAAGATGTTGTGGAGTTCATCCGAGCTCTTGGCAGAGTTGATGGCGGCTAAAAGTCTTCTTCAAGAGAAGAAGCAAGCTTTAGTCGCAGTCGAAGCTTTAGAATCTTCTTCTGAGCCTGAGGCTGGAAAGAAGAAGAGAAAGCTCGAGGGAGTAGCTAAAAAGGCACAAATTGCGCCTAAGCCAGATATTGCAAAGAAGAAGTCGAAAGAAAAGTGCTTCAAGTGCAATAAGATGGGACATTGGAAAGCGGATTGTCCAAAGCTTATAAGTACGATAAATTATGCCTTAATTACTGAGACATGTTTAGCGGTGATCCCACAGATACTTGGTGTGTGGATTCAGGTGCCACTGACCATGTTTGTAATTCTTTGCAAGGGTTCCAAGTAACCCAGAAGCTTAGAGAAGGCGAATTGGATATCTACTTGGGCGACACTACAAGAGTGTCAGTAGAAGCAGTGGGAGTAGTTAAGTTGAATTTCAAAAATTCTAGCTTGGAGTTAGTTAATTGTCTTTATGTACCGAGTTTTAGAAAGAACTTGATTTCGGTTTCTAAACTCTTGAAGAACGGTTACAAGTTTATTTTTTCTGATGAGTCTGTTTTTATTAGAAGAAATGGCAAACTTGTTTGTTCTGGTTCATTGGTGGACAATTTATTTGTGATTAATTCTAACTCCCCTGTTGCGCAAAACATAGAAATAGATAGCTCAGTATCTAACATTAATAAGAGGAAGAGACCTTCTGAAATGAATCAAACCTATCTTTGGCATCTAAGGCTAGGTCATATAAACCTTAGTAGGATTCAGAGGTTGGTCAATGATGGAACTTTGGGTTCATTAGATATTGACAGTTATGCAACCTGCGAATCTTGCTTGGAAGGTAAGATGACCAAGAGACTTTTTAAAGCAAAAGGCTATAGAGCTAAAGAAGTATTAGAGTTGATTCATTCTGACTTGTGTGGACCTATGACGGTCCAGGCACGAGGGGGATATGAGTATTTCGTGACATTCACGGATGACTACTCTAGGTACGGATACATTTACCTAATGCACCACAAGTCCGAATGTTTTGGCAAGTTCAAAGAATTTCGGGTGGATGTGGAGAAGCATCATGGTAATAGTATCAAGACACTGCGTTCAGATCGTGGTGGGGAGTACCTGTCCCATGAATTTCGAGATTACCTCACTGAGGTAGGAATTCAGTCTCAGTTGTCTGCACCTGGCACGCCACAGCAGAATGGTGTAGCAGAAAGGAGGAACCGAACTCTTATGGAAATGGTTAGGTCCATGATGAGCTATAGTGATTTTCCAAGTTCATTCTGGGATATGCCTTGGAAATGGAAATGTATATTCTTAATCTTGTACCATATAAAACCGTGCCTTCAACCCCAGTAGAGTTGTGGAACAGGCGGAAGCCCAGTCTAAGACATCTCAGAATTTGGGGCTGCCCAGCACATGTGCTTAAGGCAGATACGGCTAAGTTAGATACAAGAACAGAATTAATGCTGTTTGTAGGATATCCTAGAGGGACGAAAGGTGGTCTATTCTATAGTCCTAAAGATCAGAAGGTGGTGGTAAGTACCAACGCTAGATTTTTAGAAGAGGACTATGTCTTAGACCACAAGCCCAAGAGTAAGATAGTACTAGAAGAGCTTAGATGACAAACTACTAATCCTGATGCACCAGCGCAAGTAGATACACCACACACTACACATGAGATCACAGATGATGCGCCTACACAGGCAGTGCCTCATCGTAGTGGGAGGGTTGTGAGACAGCCAGACAGGTTCATTGGCATGGGAGAGGCTTCAGACCTGGTCCCAGGTGTGCCTGAACCTGACCCAGTTAACTATAATGAGGTGCTTCGAGATAAAGATGCAGAATCTTGGTGTAAGGCAATGATATCCGAGATGGGGTCAATGGACCACAATCAAGTCTGGGAGCTTGTGGACCTGCCTGATGGGTTTAAGCCCATTGGAAGCAAGTGGGTCTACAAACGTAAAAGATGACCTGATGGGAAGGTGGAAACCTTTAAAGCTAGGCTGGTGGCGAAGGGGTATACTCAGAAAGAAGGAATCGACTATGAGGAAACCTTCTCCCCGGTAGCCATGCTTAAGTCGATCCGGATTCTCTTGGCCATAGCTGCTCATATGGATTATGAGATTTGGCAGATGGATGTCAAGACAGCTTTCCTAAACGGAAGTCTTGAAGAAATCATCTTTATGCAGCAACCAGAGGGATTCATTGAAAAAGGCCAAGAGCATAAGGTTTGCAGGCTTAAGAGGTCTATTTATGGACTTAAGCAGGCATCTAGATCTTGGAACATCCGGTTTGATGAAGTAATCCAGTCCTTTGGATTTACTCAGTGTCCGGATGAGCAATGTGTATATCGCAGACGTGATAGAAACTCAGTGGTATTTCTTGTGCTTTACGTAGATGACATTCTATTGATTGGCAACAACAAGAAAGTGTTATCAGACTTAAAGGCATGGCTGTCCAAGCAATTTGATATGAAGGACTTAGGGGAAGCGGGACATATCCTTGGGATTAAGATTATTCGAGATCGTAGGAAACGTTCACTAACGCTCTCCCAAGCTTCATACATAAACACGATTCTGGCCCGTTTTAACATGCAGAACTCCAAGAAAGGTTTTCTACCTTTCAGGCATGGAGTGTTTCTATCTAAGGAACAGTCTCCTAAGACTGTTGAGGAGATAGAGACCATGAAGACAGTTCCATATGCTTCGGCAGTAGGAAGTCTCATGTATGCCATGTTGTGTACGAGGCCTGATATCTGTTATGCAGTTGACATGGTGAGCAGATATCAGAGTAACCCCGGGAAAGCTCATTGGGAGGCAGTAAAATGCATTCTCAAGTATTTGCGCAGAACGAGGGACCAAGTTCTGGTCTATCAGGCGTCTGAGCTGGTACCCCGAGGTTACACAGATTCAGATTTCCAAGGCGACAGGGACAAGAGCAAGTCTACCTCAGGGTATGTGTTTACTCTAGGAGGTGGAGCCATAGTTTGGCGGAGTGTCAAGCAGAAATGCGTGGTGGACTCTACCATGGAGGCTGAGTATGTTGCCGCATCAGAGGCAGCGAAAGAAGCAGTATGGCTCAAGAACTTCCTAGTGGACTTAGATGTGATTCCTGGTTTACCGAAGGCTATCACAGTTTATTGTGATAACAATGGTGCAGTAGCAAACTCGAAGGAACCACGAGCCCACAAGGCGAGCAAACATATACAGCGGAAGTACCACCTGATACGAGACATCGTGAAGAGGGAAGACGTGGTCATGGCTAAGATAGCGTCAGAGGATAACCTTGCAGATCCGTTCACGAAAACATTGACCTCTAAAGTCTTTGAGGCTCACGTGGAGGGCATGGGGATCAGATATCTAGGAGAGCCATGATAGTTTTTCTAGATAGATAGCAGCAGATTGTATAGGATTGTATGTAGTTGTATACTTAAAGCACAGCTTAAGTATTAGTGGGAGATTGTTCGAGTATAATACATAAGCTATGCTTGTATTGTACAGTTTCCCAGTTTAATATATCGATTTGTGTTTCAATTATATTTTGTTGTGCAGTTTTATGTCCATTTATATTATGTAAGTAGATGATGAGGTGTCTGGTGCGACACAGTAGATCTCATCATTGGTTGAAAGACATAATATATAAATGAGGTTCGTAACCGAGACAGCTTTGGACAAACTGTCGGTCTAGGTTATTATGTGATTCAGATAATTAGTTTGTCTAAACTAATTGAATCATATAGATATGCCCGGGGCATATTGAACTTGACTCTTAGGAATGATTTGTCTTGTACTGATTTAATAGACAAATCGATCCTTGTATTCTATCTCTAAATCCCTAGACTCGAGCAGGCATGAGGATTAGACATAGTGTATTTTGATCTGCCAATGGGTGAGGTCAAATGTGGCCAATAGCCTTGGTGGGTTGGGTGCGCGTGTTTAGTTACTTGGTGTGCTACTTCTGGTCGAAAGGAAACCATGTACCGGTGCGTCCGGGGTGATGGTGCTCCCGAGATGAGCTCGAAATGTTTATTAAACTAAACCTGGCCAGTGGACTTATGTCCGGTATAGTAAAAAGGTCGAGTGGTACTAGTCTCGGAATATTAAGAAGTTGATGAATTAATTTATCAGTAAATTAATAAATTAATGAGCACTATATCTTTGATGTGGGGAGATTATGAATATAATTTAATTAAGTTGTTCCGGAAGCAATTCTGGTGTAGGTTGGTAGTGCCATAATTAATCCGTTAGTGGTACGATTAATTATGTACTGGGTTGTTGACAAAGGTAGATTTAATTAATTGAGAAATTAATTAATCCTTGTGTCAGTTGGTTGTGAATCATCCCAGGAACTGTTTTGGGATAAGTGAATCCCTGTGTCAGTTGGGAGTGAATCATCCCAGGAACTGGTTTGGGATAAGTGAATCCCTGTGTCAGTTGGGAGTGATTCATCCCAGGAACTGGATTGGGATAAGTGAATCCCTGTGACAGTTAGGAGTGTATCAGTCCAGGAACAGGATTGAAGGAAACAGTATCTGTATCAGTCCAGAAACAGGATTGAAGGAAAATAGAAACCCAGTAGGAAGACCAATCCTAAACCAACTTGCAGTCTCTCTTGTAACTCTATAAATAGACAAGGGATCAGTCATTCAGATTACACAATAACACAATTAATCCACAGGATTTCTAGAGAGAGAAAATTCTAGAGAGAAAACGTTTCTCTCTCCAAGTCGAATTTTCAAGAAAGTGTGCAGCTGGTTTTTGGGTTTCTAGTGGTTGAAAATTTGGCCTTGGTCTATACCAGCTGTGCGTAGCTTTCTCTCTCTGCGGGCGGTGCGTTTATAGTACGTGCCAGGTGCTGCGGGGCTAGAGTTTTCTAGCAGGTAGATTGTGGTGAGTAGCTGATCAATTGACTTCTAGTTCGTTGCCCACACAACGTGAAGTCATAGTTTTGAGGCATACAAGAGAATCACCAGGTGCACGCTTCAAAGGTACTTTTCTAAGTTTCCGCTTTAATAGAAATTTTTGTTGCGTGGTTAATCGAGCAAGTGCAAACCCAGATCCTACCAAAATCTTTTCACCCGGAAGGTCTAAGTTTGAGTCAAGCTCATTATGTAGACAAAATTCTGGAAATATTCAATCAGAATGACTTTGGAATTGCTAGAACTCCATTAGATAACAATCTGTTATAAAATAATTGTGGAGAGTATTTTTCAAGTAGAATACTCCAGAATTATAGGGAGTTTGGTGTATCTAATAAGTTGTACTAGACCAGATATTGCTTATGTGGTAAGCAAATTGAGTTCATACACGAGTAATCCAGGGAAAGATCAATTGATTGCGATAATTAGGGTACTAACGTATTTGATTTATACTCGCCATTATGGATTACATTATACCAGATATCCATCTGTACTAGAAGACTATACAGATGCTAATTAGATATCTGATCTGAATGACTCGACGTGCACGAGTGGCTATGTATTTATACTTGCTGGGGCTATCATGTCGTGGAAATCCTTAAAACAAACTATGATAGCTAAATTTACAATGGAATTAGAGTTTATTGCTCTAGATAAATGTGGAGAAGAAGCTGAATGGCTACGCCACTTCCTAGAGGATGTTCCAAAATAGGAAAAACCTGTGCCACCAATTTGTATACATTATGATAATCAATCTGCAATTGGTAGAGCACAGAGTACAATGTACAATGGTAAATCGAGACATATTCATCATCGACACAATACCATTAGACAACTACTCTCAACAGGAGTTATCTCATTTGCAATTGTAAGGTCAAAAGATAACATCGCGGATCCGCTAACCAAAGGGTTAAACAAAGAGACAGTTGAAAGATTGACAGAATGAATGGGGATAAAGCCTGTGAAGGATAAAAGATTTTAAGAAGAAAACCCAACCTAGTTGACTGGAGATCCCAAGATCTAGGTTCAAAGTGACAACCTAATCATAAGACCTGATACGGTCACTGTGGGGCGACCTCAACTCATTCTTGTCAAGAAACAGTGACAATGTTGATAAGGCTAGCGATTGTCCCTTCAATGACTCTTAAGGAAGTAACTATAGTTACGTTTCAAATTTAAGAAGTCACATATGTGAGAGAGAAGTGGGGCCACTTCGAAGGAGAATCGAACAGGCTTAATTCTTCAAAAACTCTTGCAGAACCAGGATGTGTTTTATGCCATAATGAACAAAACTATGAGAACAGAAAAATTGAGATTGGTTCATGTGTAGGGTACGTGGATCGTTTACACCAAAAAGCCAGACAGTTCAAGGACATCATGTCTACTGGACAGTTAGTAAAGAAAGTATGGTCTACAAAGGGGAAGTTCAAAGGGTAACACATACTTTCTCTTTTCAGATATCAGTCACTGAACACTAACAAACCAATATCTCATTCATGTGGGGGATTGTTGGAAGAAAAGGAGAAAATAAAGTGTGAATGAGAGAATGTTTGGGAAACGGGAAAAGGAAAAAAATATTTACGCTCTTAGGCAAAAACGTCGGGCCTGATCAACCCGCATTTTTCACCGTTCCTGAATCGGATTTTCCCAACTCTTAAGAATATTATCTAAGATTTGAATTTGGGATAATTGAATTTATTGAATTCAATTACTTCAAAATTAAATTTGAAGAGAATTAAGGCTCCTTTTCTAGAAATTTAAGAATGGATTAAGGCCTAATACTCTATTTTTGGTTTTGGTTTGAAATGGACTAAAGGCTATACGGATTAAAGATCTATGCTTGATTTCTTCGATTTTGGGATTTAAGCAGCTATAATTCTCAAAACGGATGAAAATGATGATTAATTTGCTTCTGTTTGAGAATTAAAACAAACGTTTTCTTTGCTGGATAGTTTACAAAGCCTTCGGTTTTGTCCAGTAGCAAAACTTGGTGCTTTGTGTCTTTAAATTAATCCAAAACTGATGCCAAGAATAAGGAGTAACTCCTGCTGCTTAAATATTCCAAAGGAAAAACGGATTCCAAGAATTAATGTGTGGATTAATTCTAGCTCTAGCATAAGCCTATATATTGTTAGTTTTGAATACTGAAAAGCTTTGATTGTTTGAAAAACGATTTCTCATTCACATATCGATTGTGTTTCAGTATTATAAATTATCCCTTTATATCATATATCTAGATAATAAGATGTTTGGTGTGACACATTAGATCTTATCATTGGTTAAAGTTATGATATATAAATAACGCTCGTAACTGAGACAGTTTGGACACACTGTCGGTTTAGGTTATTGTAGGATTCTGATATTGGTTTGTCTAGACTAATTGAATTATACAGATGTGCCCGAGGCTTATTGAGCAGAACCTTGAGTAGGATCGAATCAACTTGTACTGATATTCATAGTTAATTCAAGCTTTGTATTATATCTCTTAATTCCTAGACTAGGACGGGCATAAAGATTAGATATAGTATGCTTTGATTTGTCAAAGGGTGCAGTCTATATTTTGAGGCCTTGATCTAGGTAAGTTGGGTATGCATATTTGATTTTTTGTTGTGCTGCTACTTGTCGAAAGGAAACTATGTACCGGTGCGTCCGGAGTGATGGTGCTCTCGAGATGAGCTCGTAAGGATTATTATACTAAACTCGGCTGGTGGATTATGTCCGGTATAGTAATAAGGTTGAGTGGTACTAATCTCGGATGAGAAGAAGTCGATTAATTAATTTATTAGTAAATTAATAAGAGCACTATATCTTTGATACGGGGAGATTAAAGAATAATTAAAAGTGGACCCGGAAGCAATTTCGGTTTAAGCGGTAGTTCCATAATTAATTCGTTAGTGGTACGATTAATTATGAGTTGAATTAAATCGACAAAGTGGATTTAATAATTAATTAATAATCCTTAAGTAAGTTGATAGAGGATTTAATTATTCGATGAATTATCCTTGGGTCGTTAGAATTAATTAATGATTAAAGTTGACTAGTCTTGTGAAGATTTAGAAGTAAACAAGTCCAACTAGTAAGGCCCAACTTAAACTCACTTAAAGGTTTCCCTAGGAGCTCTCTATAAATAGATTAAGTGATGCTTTGAAAACATAAGAATTCTAATCTTGCCTCCCATAGAGAAAGAAACACCTAGAGAGAGAACTTCATATTTTTCTTTAAAGAACTTTCTCGAAGTCGGTGTATTCTCTCCCGGAATCGCGTGGACTTTTGTTATTGTAGACGTGGGAAGAATCCGGTGAGGTGACAAGGTTTTCCGGTGAGTTTCGCATTTTCTGGGCAGCAGCAATTCTGAGAATTCTGGCGACCGGCGTTTGGATTTTCTGGCATGTTCGGCTTCACGGCGGTCTTCACGATGTTCGGCTCCGGGCAGCTTTTTGCGGCAAATTTTCAAGCTTTGGTGGGCTGGGTTTTCTCCGGGGTACTTGGTATTTGTTGGATCTATAGATCTGACAATAGATTTGAGTTTCGGGAACCAGATATGTTCACTTGGAGTTTGTTTTTGGCAAGATCTGATAGATTGAGTGATTTCCAATTAGATCTGATCTTCGTTTTTCAGATCCGGGTTATCTGTCAGAGTTTTTGGTCTAGCTGATCTGGTACATAGTGCCTACACGACTTCCAGATCTATCTTGGAGACATTCTGGAGATTTCTTTGAGGAACAAGTTTCAAAGGTCAAATCTTTAATTCCGTTTTTACTTAAAGATTTAATTTTTAGTGTGTCGTTTAATAGATCTAATAAGTTTAAGTCTAGATCCGCTCATGAGAATTAATTATAGTGTTTGGCTCAATCGAAAGTTTCCGATTCTGGAACGCATAGCACGAAAGTGAAATTTTCCATTTAGCCTGGACCAGACTTAATTCCTTCATATATAGCTTGTCATTTGGATCTTTTCAAACACACCAAAAGCTTCCAAAGCTCTCTTCCTCTCCTCAGCAAGTTTCTCCTATTATTCTTCTCTCTAAAACTCAAAGAGTTTTCTAAGCCTTTCGAATTTCCTTCCTTCAGTGTTCAAACTCTTGTTCTTGTTCATTGGTAAGGCAGTTTTTGTTCAAAACTGACTTTACGATTTTTCATTGTATCCTGGAAAATAGTTGTTCACGTATTCTTTAGCACAGTTGTAGAGAGAACAAATCTATCTTAAAGATATTGTGCTCAACAAGCTTTGAAAATTTCTTTTTTTTTTTTTATATTATTCACATACCAACCGTATTGTTGTTCATAATTTTTCAACACATACTTGCCTAACTAGAGACTTTATAGTGTTGCTCTTTAGAATTCGCCATTAATTAATCTGTTAAGGTTCCTAACTATAGACTTTATAGGGTTGCCCTTTTGCATTCACCATTAATTAATTTGTTAAGGTGCCTAACTAGAGACTTTTTAGCGTTGCTCTTTTACATTCACCATTAATTAATCTGTTAAGATTCTTCCCTTGGTTTATTCAATGTTGATTTTCATGGCAACATATGTTTGGATATATCCAGTCCTTTGTAACTCTGTTTGTTTTACTATCTGTTTTACAATTTTAACTTATTGTAATTCTGTTTCTTGCATTTTGTTTGTGCCAGGTCATCGACATATGATACTCTGCTCTGAATTCAAAGCCGCCTTTGCCTGAAACTATGATGAAAAGAATGTCAGTTCAAATGACAAATATGAAGGTGCTGCGGATTCCAGTGCTTCAGTTTCCAACCACTACCACTAATGAAGAATAAGGATGATGAATAAGGGATGATGGTAGCAGTACGAACTTCGAAGGATGACATGATGTGTTAGGACTATACATTTGTTAGTTCAGGGAATTCTCAAGAGAAATAGCACAATTTTGATGATAAATAATGAATTCAATTTTTGTAGTAGCTGTAATTTTAATAAATTCTTTGAAGGTATTTAATAATATTTTTATAGAAAAATATGGTGTAATTTTATATAACTTATATTGATTTTTTATCAAATTTAATTTTAAATGTTTAATAGTTAATAAATTTAGTTTTAAATTTTACTATTTGCAACACATTTAATTCTAGTAATAATTTCTTGTTTGAGCACTTAACAATTGAATTGTAATTCTATCAATTCTTATGCAACATGGACGTCACATAGATGGTAAATTTATGTAACGCGAACTAACATAATATCATAGACTCTATATACATTTTTTAATTAAACGTTTGATTTGGTTAAAAAAACGTATATAGTGCACACGATCCATGTAATGTGCACATGATAGAAAAAGTGACGAATAAGTGAACTATTTAAAAAATGAAGAATATGATATTTCACAGAACTTAGATTTACATAATAAGTGGACTATTCCTAGAGTTGAACCTAAGTTGATATATCAACTAGGAACTTTTGAAAGAGTGGGTTTAAAACAAGTAGTAAAAATTACTGAAGAATCTATTTCATTAGATAATAATGAAATGATAATTAAGTTAATATCTGAAAAAGATATAAGTCCAAATAGGGAAACACATAAGTTTCTTCATATAGGATTAGTGCAAATTGCATTCAAACCTTTAACTTTAGAAGGTTTACCAGAAAGCTTTATAGTAGCTTTAAGAGATGGAAGAAATCTGAATTGGAAAAAATCTTTGATGGGAATAATACAATCCACATTATCACATGGCCCTGTTTATTTTAATGTGTATCCTAATTTACAGTTATCTTTAACTGATGTAAATATCTTCGATGCTTTAACATTAAATGTTAAAACGCATGGTTATAATTATATCAGATTTGATAATCAGTTGAAATTACTATCATTTCCTAAAAGTACTTCTATGATATCATACATATCACCTAAAGATTATAGAATAGAATCACTTATGCCTGCTTGAGCATCTACTTCTCAAATAAGAGAATCGGAGATTTTTACACCTTTGATATATTATCATGGTCCTGAATCTGGGGTTGTACCGGAACAGCCTGTTCTATTACCCAGTTGTCTAAAAAGTTAATATCAGATTTGATAATCAGTTGAAATTACTATCATTTCCTAAAAGTACTTGTATGAGATCATACATATCACCTATAGATTATAGAGTAGAATCACCTATGCCTGCTAGAGCATCTACTTCTCAAATAAGAGAATCAGAGATTTCTACACCTTTGACTGAAAAGTTATATATAAAAAAGCATAATATTGTGAAAGACATTAATAATCAAACTCAGAATAGACATGAGTTAGAACCGACAATGTCTAAAATGAAATTTTCTATTTAATGGATAGGATTGAAATTATAGATTTCAGCCCTGGCTCTCCAGCCAGAACAATAATTGCTAAAGAATTTAAAGACACAGGTTATACTCAATTCAGAAGATGGCTTTTTGAAACTTTTAGTAATGAGGAAATATTATATTTCTAGGAAGAATTTTATAAATATTGCAAATTGGTAAATGCTTTAATACCTTTTGCTCTATGGTTTATAAAGATATATGTGAGAAATTATATTTCTGTTATTGAAAGGGATTATAAACTAGAAAGTGGAAATGTTTATAAGGGGGTGCATCCTCAACAACAAGCTTTTCATATTGAAAAAAATGGGAAAATTCATAATTTTTCAGCTTTTATAAAATTACTGGAAAATGATACATTGCCTATCACATGCAAACATATTAATACTATGTTTGAGCATCAAAATTATACAAATCTTTTCCTAAATGTTTTAGGAGAACAGTTACAATCGCTTCATAATAAAATAGAAATCATTCACAAGGCTATTAATAATATACAACCAGCACTTATAAAAATAACTGTTGAAGTTAAAGAGGCTTCTCCTACCTTTCAGCCTCCTCCGTCTGTATCTGATTTTAAGATAAGGCCAATATAGGAATTAAAAAAATTCTAGAAGACAAATTTAATAAATTAAGTATAAAAACTAGATATGGAGTTACAATATGAATTAATAGAGAAACTCGATCATAGTCAAGTTTTTCAAAATCAGATAAACAAAATTAATAATAAATGGCAGATAAGCCTATACAGAATAAATTTTATTATCCTAGACGACACCTATGGATGTGTTGCATGAAGAATATACTGATACAATAGATATTAGTTATTCAGGTAGTAAAATTTATGAATGGAATATTGATGGATATTCTAATAAACAAATTTATAATACAATTCATAGAATGCTGATGTATTCTACTATTTGTAAGAATAATAATAATTCTGATAAGACTACTGCAGCAATGATAGTTGCTGGATTCACTGGACAACTTAAAGGTTGGTGGGATAATTTTTTATCTCAACAAAATAAAGATGAAATCATGAAAACAGTAAAACAAGAAAATAATGTTTTAATAGAAAATGCAGTTTATACACTTGCTATTAATATTATAGAACATTTTACTGGAAGATTTAGTGATAATAGTGATACTATTAGAACTTTACTACAGAATTTAAGGTGTAAAACACTTTCTGACTTTAGATGGTATAAAGATACTTTCTTGAGTAGAGTAATAAAATTACCAGAATGTAGTAATACACACAGGAAATCTAAATTTATAGATGGACTTCCGAGCTTATTTGCTGAAAGGGTTAGAAAAAACCTTAGGAAAAATAATATTACAATATTAAATGAAAATTATACATATGGAGCTTTAATAGATACCTGTATTCAAGAAAGATTAGCTTTATGTAATGAAATAAAGCTGAATCAGCAAATTAAAAGACAAAACCTTGATGAAAGAAAGCAGTTAGGACAATTTTGCCAACAATTTGGACTAGATAATTCTACATCTAGCAAAACTCATAAAAAACATGATAAAGTTTATAAATCTAGACATAGAAGACCTTCTCCGAATTATATTGAAAAAAATAAACAAAAAGAAGAAAAAATAAAAATAAAAATCCTAAATATTATAAAAGGAAAAAGAAAAATAAAGAAAGACATTGTAAGATATGTGCCAAATTTGGCCATACAGCAGAATATTGTTAGACTAAGGAAAGATTAATAATCTAAATATACCAGATGATATAAAGTTGATAATAATACAGACACTTTTATATTCTGAATCTGATAGATCAGAAATAAAAGATACAGATATTTCTGAATCCGAAGAAGAAGAAATAATAAATGCTCTAAAAAATGAAAACAATTCTGAATCAGAATGTGAGCCCTATAAAATAGGACAAATTTGTCTTAAAGAAAAAAATAAAATTGAGGATAATGTAAATCAGGATGAATTTTATAAAATAATGTCTCAATTTTTAGATATGACATTAAATGTATTAACTTCTAATAATTCGATAGAATTATTAAAATCAATAAGAGATCCAGAATTAAGAATAAAAATTATAAATGAAATTAATATAGAAAAAAGAACTTCATCATCTTCTAATATAGGAGGAGATGTTTCAGAAAAAATATTAAATAATAATAAAACATATAACATGACTGAAGTCATGAATCAATTAAGAAATAAATATCATAATAAAGAGGAAAATATTTCTCTTGGAACTCTTTATAAGGAGATAAATAATTTAAAAGAAGAAATTAGAATATTAAAAGAGAAAAATATAATTCAAGAGATTAGAATTTGTAAATTAGAAAATGTTTCTTCAGAAATAGTTCCGATAGGGAAAATTATTGAACATGATGTTCCAGAAAATTTCTTTCTACTTTAGAAACGGTCATATCCCAGAAATGGTATATTAAAATATCATTATTAATTGATACTCATTATACAAAAAGATTTACTGCTTTAGTTGATAGTGGAACAGATTTGAATGTTATACAGGAAGGTTTGATCCCTACCAGGTATTTTTATTAAACTACTCATAATTTATGGTATGCTGGTGGTGATAAACTCCAGATTAAATATAAGCTTCTTAAAGCTTTTATATGTATTGATAATAAGTGTATTGCTTAAAGTTTTATTCTAGCAAAAGATATTTCTAATCAAGTAATACTTGGTACACCATTTTTAAATAGTATATATCTAATTAAAAAAATTGATAACGGGGGAATAATTGGAACTTTTGAAAATAATGATATTTTTCTTGAATTTATAATAGAACCATTCACTAGAGTTTTGCATAGTATTTATGATAATATTAAGGCAGAACATAATCAAATAAATTTTTTAAAACAAGAAATAAGTATCTTGTCAATTGATGAACAGTTAAAAAGTCCTAAAATTACAAGATAAAATTGAATTATTAAAAAATAATTTCTTTATAGAAATATGTAATGACCATCCCAATGCTTTTTGGAATAGGAATAAACATATTGTCTCTTTACCTTATAAAGATTCTTTTAATGAAAAAGTACTAAGGCTAGGCCTTGTCAAATGAATTCTGAATATTTTGAAATTTTTAAAAAAGAAATTGAATCTCTTTTATAGACAGGATTAATAAGTCCTTCACAATCATCATGATCATGTACTGTTTTTTATGTTAATAAACACTCGGAAATAGAAAAAGGAATACCTAGATTAGTTATAAATTATAAACCTCTAAATAAAGTTTTAAAATGAATTAGACATCCTATTCCTAATGAAAATGATTTACTTGATAGACTCTATGATAGTCTAATATTTTCTAAATTTGATTTAAAGTCAGGATATTGGCAGATCCAGATTAATAAATTGGATAGGTATAAAACAATATTTAATGTTCCCATAGGACATTATGAATGTAATGTAATGTCATTTGGTTTAAAGAATGCTCCTTCTGAATTCCAGAAGATCATGAATGATATATCTACTCCTTATAGTACATTCATAATTGTATATATTGATGACATATTAGTTTATTCTAAAACTATTGATATGCATTTTAAATATTTAAATATGTTTAATCAATTATTGTTCAAAATGTTTTAGTTATTTCAAAACCTAAAATGGTTTTATTTCAAACAAAAATTAGATTTCTTGGTCATATAATTGAGAAATGAAATATTATTCCTATAAATAGAAGCATAGATTTGGCTGATAAATTTCCTGAAAAAATCACTGATAAAACTAGCTTACAGAGATTTTTAGGAAGTTTAAATTATATTTCTCCTTATTATAAAGACTTAATAAAGGACACAGTCATTTTATATGATAAACTTAAAAAGAATCCTAAACCTTGGTCTGAAGAACATTCTGGCATTTAGAAGGATAAAATCTAAGGTTAAGACATTACCTTGTTTAATGATAAGTAATCCAAATTGGGAGAAAATAATTGAAACTGATGCATCTGATATAGGATTTGGAGAAATTTTAAGTCAAATAAATCCAGAATATAAACAAGTATATCTTGTTAGATTTCATTCAGGAAAGTGGAATGATTCACAGAAAAATTATGCTACTGTTGCTAAAGAAATTTTAGCAATAGTAAAATGCGTTTTAAAATTTCAAGATGATTTATATAATCAGAAATTCATTATAAGGACAGATTGTAATGCTGCCAAATTTATGTTTCAAAAAGATTTTAAACATGATGTTTCTAAATAGATGTTTGCAAGGTGGCAGACTCATTTAGCCCCATATGATTTTGATATCTGGGCTGCTATTTGTAGCTCAGTTTTGCTATTTGTAGCTCAAAAAAATTGATGAAATGACAAAAATGCCCTTAAAATCAGAAAATGTGAAAATGCAATGAAAAATCGGACCCAATGTGTGAAATATTTGTTAAAAATCGGACCCAATTTGCTAAAAATTGTGGAAAAATCACCTACAATGCGTGAAATAAAATGCAAAAATTGCCATACTTATCCGAAATTTTGGGCAAAAATCGCCGAGAGCAGCCGATTTTTGACTGAAAAATCGGATAAGTGTGGCGATTTTGCCCAGAAAATCGCCTAACACATCCGATTTTTCAGTCAAATTTCGGCTGCTCTGGGCAATTTTTGCCCGAAATTTCGTTCTTATATTTGTCTGCAAAGCTTACAAAATCACAAGTCATTTCAGATTTTCCTAGCAAAACTCTCTCAGACCAACGAAAAAATTTTGCAAAAAATCGCACGTAATGAAAGCAGGCGGATCTCAACCACCACAGCGTCCCGGGAAGGGGAAAGGATTGTATAGCAAGGTAAAAAGCGTAAAATTTCGTTTAAATTTTTGAATTTCGCGTAGAAATTCGCACCTGATGTGCGAATTTTATGGTAAAATTCGCACATGATGTGTGAATTTAGTGCGAATTTTTTGAGAAAATTTGCACATCCCAAAAAATTCGCACATCAGGTGCGAATGATGTGCGAATTTTTTGGGAAAATAATATTTTATATTTGTTTTGTATTAATTTTAAATATTATTTATATTTTGCATGTTTCTAAATTATTATTTGCACTTTCTCGTAGGTTGCGGGGAAGTCCCTCCCGCGACAGCGGCCCACTGCTTCTGCTAGGATGAAGAAAGCAGCGAGACGTGTCCCTGCACATACGCTAGTAGATGAGGACTCCGATCAGGAGGAGCAACCTTTCGGTGGCGGCGAGGATTTTCAGTCGTCCTCAGGACACGATGAGGAGCCCCCACGAGGTAAGTTATAAATTTAACACTAATATCATGTATATGTTTTGATTTCTATTATTTAATATCTGTAGTGTATTCGTGATTATAATTATTTGTTTAATTTGATTATATGATCATATGTTGTTATTTAAATTACATTATTCAATTTTTATTATTTATGTAATTTGATTATATGATTATGTGTTGCTATTTCAATTCAATCATTGAATGTTTTTGTTTTGTGTTTTTTTAAATAAGTTTATTTATAGTAAATATTTTTTGAAATTAGTTACGAATAAGCGTGGGCGGAGCGATACGTCTTGGCTTGTTACTGAGGCGTGTACGGGTGGCCCTATTGATGGGTCAGTCATACCTAGTTGGAAGGGCCATGTGGCCTATAGGTATAGACCGGACGGAGATGAGGGTGAGGAGGTTGTAGCACCTAGGTCCCACATGAGATGCCAAAATAGGGCAGGTGTGTGTGAGCGTCTAGTATCTTGGTTGGCTTCGATGTCAGATGACTGCCAGCTATTGTTGCGCGCCACTGGTTTATCTCACTTGCCGTACATTATGCACACATCCATTGATGGCCCACTGATTATTGCATTTATTGAGCGGTGGCAGCCGGATACGAACACGTTTCATCTCCCTGTCGGTGAGATGAGTATACTCCTGCACGACGTGTGGGAGATACTTCGTATCCCAGTTGATGGTGGTATGCTCGCTGACTGCACTGACAATTCAGTGCTTTGGAGCCTGTGCAGAGATTCGCTACAGGTGTCTGAGAGGGACGAGGAGTGGTTGGCGAGCCACAGCTATGGTGGTGCACTAGTTGAGTACGTGTTCAAGAGGCGGGCAGCACTAGTGACGAGCAGTACGCACCTGCCTCGTGATTTGGAGGCTTGGTTGTGGTTGACTATTGGTTCTACTCTTTTTGTTGACAAGAGTTCCAATAGGATTAAACCACAACATCTTGTGCATATTAGGGGACAGTTGCATACTGTGCAGCAGCATGCTTGGGGTACCTCTGCATTAGCCTACTTGTATAGACATTTAGGTAAGGCTAGTAGAGGTTCTTGCAGCGGGATGGCGGGCTGTCTGACGCTACTGCAGGCATGGATTTATGAGCATTTCCCAGCGTTTAGACCGCATTCTGTGCCGATGCCTGATGATCTACATACCCCACGCGCTGCTTTGTGGACAGTTGGACCCCGACAGGCAGCAGTGCACGTCTGCAGAGGTACCGTCATGCCCTTGACCACTTGCGACCGGAGGAGGTATGTTAAAATATATTTGCCGATTTTAGAAATAAATGTTTATGGTAAAATTTTAAATATGTAATAAATATCTGACAATAATTTTATATATTACAGGTGACATGGACCCCATACGGTCAGTTTTCGCACGTACGCACCCCGATCACCACTTACAGGGGGTTGATCGCATGTGGTGGTGAGGTCGAGCCGTACATGCCAGATAGGTGTGTGCATCAATTGGGATACGTGCAGGATATCCCAGTCGACATCTTCCGTCCGAAGACGGCGTTTCGGCCGTACAGTGGTGGGTATAGTGTGGACTTCGACTTGGAGTTCGCCAAGAGTATATGGCGGGTAGCACGTATGGCTAGTTTACGACTCGAGGACTTGCAGCATGCTGATACTCCGGGCGCAGTCACACACGATTACCTTACATGGTATCGCCAGCACTCCCACCCGTATCTGTTCATAGATGGCCCCCCAGCTGATGATGGTGGAGTTCCGCTGCGAACCAACACAGAATATGTAAGTATTTTCTGTTACATAATTTGATTAACTATACTGTTATATTATTATAAAATAAGTGCACTTAATCATTCCAATGTGTTGTCTTTGTAGTGTGTGCGCCGATTTACGCATTTCGGCGAGGACTGTGTACAGATCATCAGAGATGCTGGGTTAGTCCAGACGGAAGAAACGGAGGCTAGGTTGAGGGCGGAGATAGATAGATGACATTTGGCTGGGTGATTGTAGTATATTACTATATTTATATTTGTTGTTTAGATTGTGATGCTATGACGATTCTGTTATGTTATAATTTACCTTTTTACGCATATTTTAGCTGTTTGGTATTTCATTTAGCCATGTTTATCGTTTAATGCTCTTATGAAATTAAAATTGGAAAAATAAATAAATGACAATTATTAGAAGATCAATGTACGTTTCAAATCAAAGTGCAATGCTACAAACAATCATGGTCCACAAATAATGTCCCAATGGTCCAGCCTATTTTTAAATTCAGCAGATGCTGCAAATCTAGCCATAGCCTCATCGCAGTGATGCCTCCACAACAATGCCAACGAAGGTACAGGACAGTCACCAGTCAAACTGACATGAACGAAATGATTACCACGTACGTGGGCAATGGCTATCTGACGAGATGGTCTTGCGATACCACGTAACGGCCGCAAAGGTAAAATGGAGAAACAGCAACCGCGAGCAAGACTGAGGTGGATTACCAAGGCGTTTGCATAATTGGCGATAGCAAACAAGTCCGTTGGGGTGATCATCCAGCAAGCAAAGGGGCATGGTGAGGAAAAATGATTCAATCGACCAATTGCCCAAGCAATAGGATCTGCGTCGGCTTCAATAAGAGTCTGTGGTAGACATGCACCGAGGAGGCGTCTGTAAGTATCCTGATGCATAAGAATCTCTCTAATAGACGCATTTCGGACCATCTCCCATTCATTCTCATTGCCATACAGACCGTGTGCAACAGCGCGAAATCCGCAATTGCCATCTGCCTCTACGTCCGTAATGCCATTGCAGAAAGGATGGACATAATGTGGAATCATGGGGATACTCTCACTGTCCGCTCTAACTACAAATTGGAATATAAACACGTAATAGTAATTTTTAGTCTTATAGAAAAATTAAAGTAACCAATCAATATAAATTAAAAAAAAAAAAGAACAAAACATAGATTACCTTCCTCGAATGGCAACGATCTCTGAGAAGATCTCCTGGACGCATTACTGCATCTTGAATGCTCGCACCGCACGGATTCATGTAATCTTGGTCTACCCCTTGATGTAGACAAAATGGCTGGTTTGAACACACTTGCATTGTCAGGATTGAGCGACTCATTCATCTTGACAATCAGACCGCGCATGACCACACATGGACTATTCTCGAATTTAGGAACGATTTCCTGGCGGAAGTATCTGTTAAAAAAAATGAATTACAACAAATTAAAATTATTTATATAAATGTATGTTAATAAATCATAACACCCTAAAATAAAATACATAATGTAAATTTTACTTAAGTTCTGCAGAAATTGTGTTCGAATCCACTTCAGATGTCTCAATCGTCAACCGCTTCCAAAACTCGTGCACCATTTCAACGGTGATCGTGTCGTGCGATTCCTTCAACTTCCAGATGTCACAGGCACAAGGAATCCCATGCGTGGCCTTGCAGACACATCCACATCTCTCGAACAAGTCATTGCCCAACTTGGTAATCCTTTCAACTTGTTCGCTGATTAACTCCAAACAAGAGTGAGAGACATGGCCATTCAATAATTCATACAGGAAACACAACATAGCGGTTGCTTTCTTGGAAATGCATGCCTCAAGGGTTTCCCTAAAAATACATCAATAAAGTCAAAGGTACATAAATTAAATAAATAACGTAAAAAGCGAATTAATCTAAGTAATAAACGTACCTTATCTGTGATAACTGGTAATTGACGTGGTCGTCAATCACCCCAAATAGCGTGTCAAGTGAATGTGTGCCAGCATTCATCCAATCCTTCAGTGCAGCATGCGTACTCTCCACTCTGTTACTGCTAGTATTACCAAAGTGCAGAATTTTGTTTGTCCAAGCCCTACAAAACATCTCTTTATATGCCAGCCACGTCCTCTCCAAGTAAACAACAACAGAGCCAGCAACTAAAGAATAACCATTCTTCAACCGCTGCAGTAACACTTCATATTCTTCAACTGTTGCCGCATTAACAATTCCCTTCCAAATCTTTTTTATTGCTTTTTTTCTCTCACCCTCACCAACAAGCTTTTTCAACTGATTATCAACATCACGATCGATATGCCACTAACACAGCAGGTGGTGTGATCCAGGAAAATGATCCCTTATAGGATCCATCAAACTCATCTCTCAATTAGAAACAATAACGCTAGGAACATTTTCAACATCCAAGAACCCTCTCAATTGTTCAAAAACCCAATCATAACTAATTCTTTTCTCATCTCTCAAAAGGGCACATGCAATATTAAAATTCTTGTTGGAAGGAGTCATACCTATAATCTGAAAGAGTGGCATCTTGTACTTGTTGGTCTTGTATGTTGCGTCCACCACAATCACCCAATAATATCTGTTCAACAGCTGGATTGAACTTGGATACGCTATGAATGCATGTGTGATAACATCTGTGCCATCTTCTGTCAAAACTTTTACATAGTAATGCTTCTCCTTGGCGTAATGAACAAATTGTTGCGCAATATTTCTACCCTCGAACTTTGCTCTCCTTTCATCAGCTTTAAGATTGTTTAGCTGCCTCACTGTCACATTATCTTCAGGATGCGTCTCAGCAAGATGAGTCCTAATCAATTTTGGCTTCATATTTGCATTGTTCAAAGTCCTAGCAACCTGCCTTGCTCCATCACTCATGCGGCTGAGCTGCCTGTGACCCTCTGGATACACTATAGCAGTGTGATTGTGCATTGAATTCGCACCTGGTGTAACTCTGACCCACCAACCATTATCTTTCACCTCCTTGCAAAATAACTTGAATCTGCACTTACATCCTCGTCGGCTAGTGTTCTTCCTCTGTTGTGGGAGAGACCCTTGTTCAACCGGATCTCTGAATCTGTTGCAATGATATGTGACCGATTTTCCATTGTTACCCCTCCCCACTTTAATCAGCTCGAAGCGAAATGTAAGAGCCAAATCCGAATAATACGTATATGCTTGTTCTTCAGTTGGAAAAAAACCAGGACACTGAAACTCAAGACTCAAATCCCTCTGAATGTCTGGTAATCCATTTAGATCCTGCGTCATTAATCAAATTAAAACTAAAAATAAGTAATTACATAAACAATTAAAACATATAAATATGAAAAAATTGCCTGCAATTGGTGAAGTTGGAGGAAAAAATCGCCCAGCTTAAGCGATTTTTGGTTGAAAATTCGCCAATTGTAGGTGAAATTTTTGGGAAAAATCGCCTGGAATGTGCGAATTTTGTTGAAAAAATCGCACACTCCATGCGATTTTTCCCCAAAATTTCACCTACAATTGGCGAATTTTCAACCAAAAATCGCTTAAGCTGGGCAATTTTTTCCTCCTACTTCACCAATTGCAGGCGATTTTACCTACTGAAATTACAAAACATGTGCGATTTTTAAAGCAGTATGCAAAAAACTATACAAAAGTATTAAATTCGTACCATATTTGCGTATATTTTGAAGTAGACGCTATCCCAAATTAACCCAAATCTGTGTTCCGATTTGCTTCTACGATTTTGAACGTTTTTTTCAACGATTTCGAATGGTTTTGTTTGATTTTTGAAGGATTTTTGTCTGTTTTGATATGTATTTTGAATTGCATGAAGTATATACCTTATTCATATGTTAAGGGCAATTTTGTCATTTCATTTTTTTTGAGCTACAAATAGTAAGATCCTTTTGATATTATTTATAAAAAAGGAGAAGATAATAGTCTTCCAGATTTTTTAACTCAAGAATATTTATGTTGATAACAAATATGAGTTCTCGAGGCCAAGGAACTTCCTCTTATAGAGGAAGAGGGGGTCAGAGGAAAATCCCGAAGATTATATCTCAACATGGGAAACAAAAGCTTATTGCTATGGACTTATCTCAAGACAATGAATATCAGGAATTCCTGAAATATAAAGGAGTCAGCAAATTGATGGTGAAGGTAATGATACTCCTTCCTATGCCAAAATAATTGGTGAATCTAAATCCAATAATACTGGATTCTCAGAAAATGAATACAAAGAGATTATATTTCTCTTGGAAGAAAAAGACTTAAAATGGAAAAATGATCCATGGGCCTTAATGCAAAGGTACTTAGATAATTCCTCCTTACCTACAAGGACTTATAAGTCCAGGTCCTTTTATGATCAAATACTGATTCAGAGTGGATCCTGTGAAATATCACATTTTCATGGAAAAAATAAGAAAATTTATAATTTCAGTAAAATGATTATCAAAAAGGTTATATCCTTAGAAAATTGGGAAATATCTCCAATGAAAAAAAACGATATACTAATTAATATGTCAGCAGTAGTTAAATATAATTACTGGGACTATTGTGATGCTTTTATAAAAGCATTTTATTATGAAAATGACAGGCACAAACACTCATGGTTTATAAAAATTTATGCTCAGATTTATAATATGGAAATTTCACACTGGTTTATAAACTGGTTTTATTGTTTTGATCCTACTCCGAGTATATTACCGGAGCCAATGAAAATTTATTTTGATAAATGGGTGGAAATTTCACCTCAGCTTCTAAAGAAGCAAGAAACTAAATTTTATATTGAGGGAATAGCCTCATGTTTCTTTTTCATTGAATTCTCGATTCAATGGATTTGTAAATGGAGTCCAGAAATGGGTCATACCAATACAGGAATCCCGTGTTTACAAAGAAAATTTTATACAAAATTTTGGAAAAAAATGATACAGATTGATCCCACCACCAAAGAAATTTTGGCCCAAGAAACAATAGATTTAATGAAAAGACAAATAAGTCTTTATGAGTTTCAACAAGAAGTTATGGATAGTCCATCTCCCTTTGATTATATCTCGGAAAAATTCAAAATGAGGTCAGAAAATCTGACTAAGCTACAGATGATAGCGGCTTATGTAGATGAGATGAAAAAAGATTTCATTTCTCAATTTGAGGAAACAAAATCAACAAAGTCAGATTCGACTATGGCATCAGAATACATGCAGGTTGCACAAGACCCAAATGATGTTAGTATTGAAGTGATTAAAGACACTTTGGTAGAGACAATCTCAAAGAAGACAGGAGAAGCATCTTCCTCCACTCAAAGACATATAGGAGAATAAAGACGAAGCTGATAAAGACATCTTCCTAATAAAGAAAGATATTGAAGACACAAGATCCGGGAATCCCGGCTTTCCTATGTAATTATTGAACTATTCATAAATAGTTCCTCCATTAACTTTAGACTTTGTCAGCCAACATTATTGGCTTTTAATGTTCATTTTTTACTTATGTTTTAGTGCAGAGAACTATTCATAAATAGTTCTTTCACTTTTCATTGTATAAATAGATTAGCTTAGTTCAGAAAGAGGCAGAACAAGTTTTAGGGATTTCTGCTTTTGTAAACTTCTCTCTTGTATGCTGATGTGTTGAGCCTCTTTTTTGTTTTATAAATCATTTCACAAGTAAATAAAGTTTTCATATTTCTCTTTAAGGAGCTGTTTAGCTCTTGAAGACTGGTGGTCGAGAACTATAAGTTTTCTTTTCTTTTTGTTTGAATGATGTAGCATTATAGGCTAAACCTATTTGTGTGTTGATTGATAATTGTGCATACTAGACATGTAATTGATCTTATTTAATGCTTAGGGTATAAATAGGTTAGATAATTGTAACTGGCATCAACATGAAATTTATATCCTGTTTGACATCTGGCCTGGTAAGTCCCACTTGAGCCATAGATAGGCGTTTAGGGCAGTTGGTATGATGTTTTTGGATAGACTGTCTCATGGAAGATTATCGGTTTATAGCTAAGGGTAGGATAAGGATTGTATTCTGATGCCATAGTCGAATCTGACTTTGTTGATTTTGTTTCCTCAAATTGAGAAATTAAATCTTTTTTCATCTCATCTACATAAGCCACTATCATCTGTTGCATAGTCAGATTTTCTGACCTCATTTTGAATTTTTTCGAGATATAATCAAAGGGAGATGGACTATCCATAACTTCTTGTTGAAACTCATAAAGACTTATTTGTCTTTTCATTAAATCTATTGTTTCTTGGGCCAAAATTTCTTTGGTGGTGGGATCAATCTGCATCATTTTTTTCCAAAATTTTGTATAAAATTTTCTTTGTAGACATGGGATTCCTGTCTTAGTATGACCCACTTCTAGACTCCATTTACAAATCCATGGAATCGAGAATTCAATGAAAAGGAAACATGAGGCTATTCCCTCAATATACAATTTAGTTTCTTGCTTCTTTAGAAGCTGAGGTGAAATTTCCACCCATTTATCAAAATAAATTTTCATTGGCTCCGGTAATATACTCGGAGTAGGATCAAAGCAATAAAACCAGTTTATAAACTAGTGTGGAATTTCCATATTATAAATCTGAGCACAAATTTTTATAAACCATGAGTGTTTGTGCCTGTCATTTTCATAATAAAATGCTTTTATAAAAGCATCACAATAGTCCCAGTAATTATATTTAACTAGTGTTGATGTATTAATCAGTATATCTCTTTCTTTCATTGGAGATATTCCCCAATCTTCTAAGGATATAACCTTTTTGATAATCATTTTGCTGAAATTATAAATTTCCTTATTTTTTCCATGAAAATGTGATATTTCACAGGATCCACTCTTAATCAGTATTTGTTCATAAAAGGACCTGGACTTATAACTCCTTGTAGGTAAGGAGGAATTATCCAAGTACCTTTGCATTAAGGCCCATGGATCATTTTTCCATTTTAAGTTTTTTTCTTCTATGAGAAATATAATCTCTTTGTATTCATTTTCTGAGAATCCAGTATTATTGGATTCAGATTCTTCTTCACCAATTATTTTGGCATAGGAAGGAGTATCATTACCTTCACCATCAATTTGCTGACTCCTTTTAAATTTCAGGAAGTCCTGATATTCATTGTCTTGAAATAAGTCCATAACTATAAGCTTTTGTTTCCCATGTTGAGATATAATCTCCGGGATTTTCCTCTGACCGCCTCTTCCTCTATAAGAGGAAGTTCCTCGGCCTAGAGAACTTATATATGTTATCAACATAAATATTCTCGAGTTAAAAAATTTGGAAGACTATTATCTTCGCCTTTTTATAAATAATATCAAAATCAAATGGGGCTAAATGAGCCTGCCACCTTGCAAACATCTGTTTAGAAACATCATGTTTAAAATCTTTTTGGAACATAAATTTGACAGCATTACAATCTGTCCTTATAATGAATTTTTGATTATATAAATCATCTTGAAATTTTAAAACGCATTTTACTATTGCTAAAATTTCTTTAGCAACAGTAGCATAATTTTTATGTGAATCATTCCACTTTCCTGAATGAAATCTAACAAGATATAATTGTTTATTTTTTAGATTTATTTGAGTTAAAATTCCTCCAAATCCTATATCAGATGCATCAGTTTCAATTATTTTCTCGCAATTTGGATTACTTATCATTAAACATGGTATTGTCTTAACCTTAGATTTTATCCTTCTAACTGCCTCAGAATGTTCTTCAGACCAAGGTTTAGGATTCTTTTTAAGCTTGTCATATAAAATGGCTGTGTCCTTTATTAAGTCTTTATAATAAGGAGAAATATAATTTAAACTTCCTAAAAATCTCTGTAAGCTAGTTTTATCAGTGATTTTATCAGGAAATTTATCAGCAAAATCTATGCTTCTATTTATAGGAATAATATTTCATTTCTCAATTATATGACCAAGAAATCTAATTTTTTTTTTGAAATAAAATCATTTTAGGTTTTGAAACAACTAAACCATTTTGAACAATAATTGATTTAAACATATTTAAATGTTTAAAATGCATATCAATAGTTTTAGAATAAACTAATATGTCATCAATATATACAATTATGAATGTACTATAAGGAGTAAATATATCATTCATGATCTTCTGGAATTCAAAAGGAGCATTCTTTAAACCAAATGGCATTACATTCCATTCATAATATCCTATGGGAACATTAAATGATGTTTTATACCTATCCAATTTATTAATCTGGATCTGCCAATATCCTGACTTTAAATCAAATTTAGAAAATATTAGACTGTCATAGAGTCTATCAAGTAAATCCTTTTTATTAGGAATATGATGTCTAATCCATTTTAAAACTTTATTTAGAGGTTTATAATTTATAACTAATCTAGGTATTCCTCTTTCTATTTCTGAGTGTTTATTAACATAAAAAGCAGTACATGACCATAATGATTGTGAATGACTTATTAATCCTTTCTGTAAAAGAGATTCAATTTCTTTTTTACAAATTTCTAAATATTCAGAATTCATTTGACAATGCCTATCCTTAGTAGAAATTTCTTTTTCATTAAAAGAATATTCATAAGGTAAAGAGACAATATGTTTCTTCCTATTCCAAAAAGCATTGGGATGATCATTATATATTTCTATAGAGAAATTACTTTTAATAATTCAATTTTATCTTGTAATTTAGGACTTTTTAATTGTTCATCAATTGACAAGATACTTATTTATTGTTTAAAAAATTTATTTGATTTTGTTTTTGCCTTAATATTATCATAAATACTATGCAAAACTCTAGTGAATGGTTCTATTATAAATTCAAGAAAAATATCATTATTTTCAAAGGTTCCAATTATTCCCCTATTATCAATTTTTTTAATTAGATATATATTATTTAAAAATGGTGTACCAAGTATTACTTGATTAGAAATATCTTTTGCTAGAATAAAACTTTGAGCAATACACTTATTATCAATACATATAAAAGCTTTAGGAAGCTTATATTTAATCTGGAGTTTATCACCACCAGCATGCCATAAATTATGGATAGTTTTATAAAAATACCTGGTAGGGATCAAACCTTCCTGTATAACATTCAAATCTGCTCCACTATCAACTAAAGTAGTAAATGTTTTTGTATAATGACTATCAATTAATAATGATATTTTAATATACCATTTCTGGGATATGACCGTTTCTAAAGTAGAAAGAAATTTTTCTGGAACATTATGTTCAATAATTTTTCCTATCGGAACTATTTCTGAAGAAACATTTTCTAATTTAGAAATTCTATTTTCTTGACTTATATTTTTCTCTTTTAATATTCTAATTTCTTCTTTTAAATTATTTATCTCCTTATAAAGAGTTCCAAGAGAAATATTTCCCTCTTTATTCTGATATTTATTTCTTAATTGATTCATGACTTCAGTCATGTTATATGTTTTATTATTATTTAATATTTTTTCTGAACCATCTCCTCCTATATTAGAAGATGATGAATTTCCTTCTTCTATATTAATTTCATTTATAATTTTCATTCTTAATTCTGGATCTCTTATTGATTTTAATAATTCTATCAAATTATTAAAAGTTAATACATTTAATGTCATATCTGAAAATTGATACATTATTTTATAAAATTCATCCTGATTTACATTATCCTCAAATTTATTTTTTTCTTTAAGACAAATTTGTCCTATTTTACAGGGCTCACATTCTGATTCAGATCTGTTTTCATTTTTTAGAGCATTTATTATTTCTTCTTCTTCTGATTCAGAAATATCTGTATCTTCTGTTTCTGATCTATCAGATTCAAAATATAAAAGTGTCTTTATTATTATCAACTTTATATCATCTGGTATATTTATATTATTAATCTTTTTCTTAGTCCAACAATATTCTGCTGTATGGCCAAATTTGCCACATATCTTACAATGTCTTTCTTTATTTTTCTTTTTCCTTTTATAATATTTAGGATTTTAATTATTTTATTATTTTTGTTTCTTTGTTTCAATATAAGTCGGAGAAGGTCTTCTATGTCTAGATTTATAAACTTTATCATTTTTTTATGAGTTTTGCTAGATGTAGGATTATCTAGTCTAAATTGTTGGCAAAATTGTCCTAACTGCTTTCTTTCATCAAGGTTTTGTTTTTTAATTTGCTGATTCAGCTTTATTTCATTACATAAAGCTAATCCTTCTTGAATACAGGTATCTATTAAAGCTCCATATGTATAATTTTCATATAATATTGTAATATTATTTTCCTAAGGTTTTTTGTAACCCTTTCAGCAAATAAGCTTGGAAGTCCATCTATAAATTTAGATTTACAGTGTGTATTACCACATTCTAGTAATTTCATTACTCTACTCAAGAAAGTATCTTTGTACCATTTAAAGTCAGAAAGTGTTTTACACCTGTTGTAAAGTTCTAATAGTATCACTATTATCACTAAATCTTCCAGTAAAATATTCTATAATATTAATAGCAAGTGTATAAACTGCATTTTCTATTAAAACATTATTTTCTTGTTTTACTGTTTTCATGATTTCATCTTTATTTTGTTGAGATAAAAAATTATCCCACCAACCTTTAAGTTATCCAGTGAATCCAGCAACTATCATTGCTGCAATAGTCTTATCAGAATTATTATTATTCTTACAAATAGTAGAATACATCAGCATTCTATGAATTGCATTATAAATTTGTTTATTAGAATATCCATCAATATTCCATTCATAAATTTTACTACCTGAATAACTAATATCTATTGTATCAGTATATTCTTCATGCAACACAACCATAGGTGTCGGTCTAGGATAATAAAATTTATTTTGTATAGGCTTATCTGCCCATTTATTATTAATTTTGATTATCTGATTTTGAAAAACTTTACTATGATCGGGATTCTCTATTAATTCATATTGCAACTCCTTATCTAGGGTTTTTATACTTAATTTATTAAATTTATCTTCTAGAAAATTTTATAATTCCTGTATTGGTCTTATCTTAAAATCAGATACAGACGGAGGATGCTGAAAGCTAGGAGAAGCCTCTTTAACTTCAGGAGTTATTTTTATAAGTGTTGGCTGTATATTATTAATAGCCTTGTTAATGATTTCTATTTTATTATGAAGCGATTGTAACTGTTCTCCTAAAACATTTAGGAAAAGATTTGTATAATTTTGATGCTCAAACATAGTATGAATATGTTTACATGTGATAGGCAATGTATCATTTTCCAGTAATTTTATAAAAGCTGAAAAATTATGAATTTTCCCATTCTTTTCAATATGAAAAGCTTGTTGTGGAGGATACACCCCCTTATAAACATTTCCAGTTTCTAGTTTATAATCTCTTTCAATAACAGAAATATAATTTATCACATATATCTTTATAAACCATAGAGTAAAAGGTATTAAAGCATTTACCAATTTGCAATATTTATAAAATTCTTCCTGGAAATATAATATTTCCTCATTACTAAAAGTTTCAAGAAACCATCTTCTGATAACCTGGTCTTTAAATTCTTTAGCAATTATTGTTCTGGTTGGAGAGCCAGGGCTCAAATCTATAATTTTAATCCTATCCATAAAATAGAAAATTTCATTTCAGACATTTTCGGTTTTAACTCATGTCTATTCTAAGTTTGATTATTAATGTCTTTCACAATATTATGTCTGTTTATATATAACTTTTCAGTCAAAGGTGTAGAAATCTCTGATTCTCTTATTTGAGAAGTAGATGTTTTAGCAGGCATAGGTGATTCTACTCTATAATCTATAGGTGATATGTATGATCTCATAGAAGTACTTTTAGGAAATGATAGTAATTTCAACTGATTATCAAATCTGATATTGACATCTCCTTCATCATTTTGTACTATGTTAATTATATTATCTTGGTCCTGAATCTGGGGTTGTACCGGAACAGCCTGTTCTATTACCCAGTTGTCTGGAAAAGTTATTTCTTCCCATTTTATAGGTCTTCTACAAGTAATATTAGACCTATTAAAATTTGATTCAATTATTATAGTTTCATTTTTAGGTTTATCAATCCTTTTACAGTGTGGATTTAATGTAAATAAAGGTTTATAATAAATCCTATAACACAAACATATAACTTATGTTCCAGGAATATAATTATAACCATGCGTTTTAACATTTATTGTTAAAACATCCAAGATATTTACATCAGTTAAAGATAATTGTAAATTAGGATACACATTAAAATAAACAGGGCCATGTGATAATGTGAATTGTATTATTCCCATCAAAGATTTTTTCCAATTCAGATTTCTTCCATCTCTTAAAGCTGCTATAAAGCTTTCTGGTAAACCTTCTAAAGTTAAAGGTTTGAATGCAATTTGTACTAATCCTATATGAAGAAACTTATATGTTTCCCTATATGGACTTATATATTTTTCAGATAATAACTTAATTATCATTTCATTATTATCTAATGAAACAGGTTCTTCAGTAGTTTTTACTACTTGTTTTAAACCCAGTTTTTCAAAAGTTCCTAGTTGATATATCAACTTAGGTTCAACTCTAGGAATAGTCCACTTATTAAGTAAATATAAGTTTTGTGGAATATCATATTCTTCATTTTTTAAATTTTTAATATTATTAGTTTTATGAATGATGTTCATAATATTCATAATGAACGAGTGTATTGACCGATAACATATTACATACTAACCAGACTCTGATACCATTTATAGCTAAGGGTAGGATAAGGATAATTTTACAACATAATTTAAAATCGGCAATCTTTGATGAGACAGTCTATCCAAAAACTTAGTTTTTAGGTGGGTTTTGACTTTTGGTTATTCTTAATCCTGCTTCACTACTTGTAAAATATAAATAGAGTTGTTGGGTGGGGGGGGGGGGGGGGGGGGGGGGGGGGGGTTGATCTGCTTAATTCCACGCATCCCTCCTCCAGCCCACCACACAAACAAAATATCATCGAATCCAATCATCCAATGGCGCAAAGTCTACCAATATCATCTAACAAACTTTCTACAGCTTTTCTGTTGGCAATTTTCGCCTTTACGACAGCCACCTTCGATCATCTAGTTCCGTATAAGGAAACGAAGATGACTCTGTTCTTCCAGGATATTTCAAGTGGATGTGGAACAAACGCCACCGAGGTCAAAGTCGCCGGGATCCCGGGTGCCCAGTGGGATTTCCTCAAGTTCGGGACGGTTTTCGTCACCGACAATCCCATAACTGCAGGGATAAAAAGAGATTCAGATGAAGTGGGTCGAGGCCAGGGGATCTACGTGACCTCATCACTAGATGGGATGAATACCCATGTTTTGATCTCCATTTCTTTCACCAACAAAAAGTACAATGGTAGCACTTTGGAGATACAGGGACGAAGCATACAACTTGCCCCTGTTAGAGAAGTTTCCATAGTTTCTGGAACTGGAAAGTTCCGATTTGCTCGGGGATATGCCACTTTTGAGACCTTGTTCTACCAGCCAGCCACTTTTTATTCTGTTATAAGGTGTAATGTCACTGTCCGACATTAATCAAGATTTATATTACTATCACCGTCGGGCTTCCTTCTTTACGCCGCCCCCCACCTCTTCTTAATATGCTTTCAATGTAAACGTTGCTTTAAACAATATTTCAATTTCTATGTTTTTACTAATAATGTATACATCAATATGCTAATAAATTCAATGATTTGTATATAATTTATAATTAAAGGCTTAAATGCAATTTGTTCCCTTGTTTCACTTTTGGCCTCTCTTATATTTTAACTGACAATATTAGTACCCATCATTTTTTTTTAAGTAGATTTAATAATTTTTTATGAAAAAATTTGTACGATAATGGATTAACTTATTTAATCGCTAGTCAAACTTAATTTTTTCTTCAAAATAATTTGTAACATGATGTTTTCAACTAATTTTATTATCCGGATTCTGATGAATGTTCAACCCATTTAAGGTTTCGACGGTCATTTTGGATTGTGAGTCAATCTAAATGGGTTGAACATTCATGAGAAACCAAGTTATAAAATTGATTGAAAACATCATGGTTTAAATCATTTTGAAGAAAAAATTAAGTTTGATTAGCGATCAAATGAGTTAATCTGTTATCTTCTAAGTTTTTTCATAAAAAATGACTAAATCTGTTAAAAAAAAGAATAAAGACTAATATTGCTACTCAAAGTATAAGAGGGATAAAAAATAAAATTACCCTATTATGGGGGATCAAAATTGCATTTAAGCCATAATTAAAATATATATATAAAAAAATTTATTAGATGTACCTTGATTAAAAGATTAAAAAAAACATTATTAACAAAATTGTTTTTATAAGATAGGGAGGCGTGTTTTTAAACATGTTTTTAGAAAAAAAAAAAACAAATATTTGATAATATTTGTGTAGTGCAGATCCTAAAATGGGATGATAATGATTTCACGTTGTGCAATTTTCTATAATGACCACTAGAATTTGTTATTTTGATTTTTTTAAGCAATTATTTTGATTTAATTACCGTGCTCAAAATAAAAATCACAGTAAAAATGTTAATTTTATCGTTTTCTATTTGACTACCTAATTCTTAAAAAATTCAATTTGGATATGTAAATAGTTTACCAATGATTTTTACCTTCCATTTGGTTGAGGTTGACATAAATCCATAATACACCACAGCTAAAAATTATAATATTATGTTACTCTAATAGTATTCTAATATTATACGTGATGTATTTTCATATTATAAGTGATCCAATTACATTTGATATAATATTTGTTAATGTATTTATTAGGAATATACTTCCTTAGGAGTATAGTACAAAAATGGGACAGCATCTAATTACAAATTAATGATTTGATTGGTTCTTAAGGTTCATTCTTTTCTATGTATGGGTTTAATTGTTCATGGATTAATTTTTCTTTTCCTTGTTCTTTTTTTAGGTATATGTTTGCATGTTGTTTATCCATGATTTTTTTTATTCAAGTTTATGCGTGGGTTATTCACATTTTTGTCTTTTTTACAAATAATGGATTTATTGTTGCATTGTCTTTTATGGTTTGATGTCTGATTAATCCAAAAATTATACCATATACCTAATACTATATTTAAAAATAAAGTGATGATAACTCAATGTAAAGATCAATTTCAATTTAAAAAATTGATGAGTTGTCATCACTTTATTTCTAGATATAGTAATAGGTACATGTACCTACAGGTCAGTGGTGTACTAGAAATTTTGACAACGTGGGGCAAAAAAAAAAAATTCGCTGTCATCATTTGCATTGATATGTTAGATATTATATATATTTTTAATATAATAATAAAATATACTAATAATATTAAAATCAAGGAATAATGACAAAAAGGAATTGACCTAATGGTAGCCCTCCTTACTTAGGACCTGGAGGTCCTGAGTTCGAGTTTTTGGTTTTGAATACTAAAACTTTGCTTATATTAAAACTATTTTCCGGTTTATATATCGATTGAATGCTTTAGTTAAATTGTTTTTATGTCGTTACATATATTGTCCATTTATATTGTATGACTAGATGATGAGGTGTCTGGTGTAGCATGGTAGATCTCATTATTAATCAAAGTCATGATATATAAATGAGGCTCGTGTCTGTCTAAACTAATTGAATCATATAGATATACCCGGGGCATATTGAGTATGGCCGTTTAGAATTGAATTAACTTGTACTGTTCTTAAGTAGTTAATTCAAACATTGTATTTTATCTCTTAATCCCTATACTAGAACGGGCATGAGGATTAAGCATAGTGTACTTTAATCTTCCAATGAGTGCGGTCACGTGGGCCCTACGTTCACGGTAGGTTGGGTGCGCGTGTTTGATTGCTTAGTGTGCTGTTGCTTGTCGAAAGGAAATCATGTACTGGTGCTTTCGCGGTGATGTGCTCCCGAGATGAGTTCGTAATGATTATTATACTAAACTCGGCCGGTGAACTTATATCCGGTATAGTAATAAAGTCGAGTGGTACTAATATCGGATGAAAAAAAGTCGATTAATTAATTTATCAGTAAATTAATAAATTGACGAACGGTATATCTTTGACGTGGGGAGTGTTGGTGTATGTGCCCTAATGAGGGCTATTTATGTAAATAAACAACAACAACAACAACAACAACAAACATACCCAGTATATCCCACTCATAGCCAGGCTATTCGCAGGGTCTGGGGGGGGTGGGATGTAGGCAGACCTTACCTCTATCCCTAGGGACAGAGAGGCTGCTTCCAGAAGAGACCCCCGGCTCAAAAGAACATCATATTGATATGCCGAAGTAAGGATATGTTCCATAACTAGAGCCTAGGGAACTTGGGGTGTGTGCAATAAGTATCATAACAATAAGTATCATAACAACATAGCATCATAGTATTTCCTACCATACTATCAAGTAGTACCATATGTACATGTACAGATATGGCAATAAAGTTAGAGGCATGCAGAAATCTCCTAAACTATGGCAATAAACTTTGAGGGTTATTTATGTAAATAAGACATTTGTCGTTTGATTGATTATTTATCTAATGAGTTAATTTCATGAAATTATATTCTTGTGCATATTGAATTTCATGAAATCGATCCGCCAAAAGAAACACTCCATGGACTGTTAGATCATGAGTGATTCTTTTGAGTAGTACTCGTACGAGGATCCTTAGACCAGAAATCACTGCATAGTCTTAGGTGAATTAGAGTGTGCTTTGACATATGCCTAACGGGACCGTAACAGGTTGCCAAGTACGGGTATGATTGGGTACACCATAAGTCACGCTAAGGTATGTAGGTGAAGTGATGGGACTACAAGTCTCTCTTAAATGAGAGATGATATCTTGGCCGCTTGATAGTGAACTGAGAAGTGCATGGTCGTGCCCAAGAAATGATAAGGGTTATCATTTGCTTGATTAAGTTCAGTGTCACTAAGAGATCAAGTAAAACGTTTAGCTATATAAGGATGATTGGTTCCATACCTTATACTAAACTGGATATCAGTGTAGAGGACATTACGTAGTATACTCGGAAGGTTGTGTTGAATCACCATTCGACCCTCCGTTCTGAATTGTGTAGTCATTATGTCTTGCTAGAGACCACTAATGATTTATGGATTAATTAATGAGATTAATTTATTCATTGTCAATTTGGAATGGGCCTACAGGATCGCACATAAGAGAGTTGATGATTCAGAATTAAATTGCCTGTAATAAGTATAAGAGTTATGCTTAAATAGATAATATTTAATCAACTGGTTTAATTAAATATTATTGAAGAGTTTTAATGGTATTAATTAAAAGTTAATTAATTACCTGGGAAGAATTGAGTTGAGCTGATAAATCAAGGGACCTAATTGTGAATCAAGGTTCTTGACCCATCAGCCTGATCCATGGATCAATGGGTTGATCCATGGTGTTGGTTAAACCCAACTCAGTAAATTATTTATTAATTATTATTTATTATTATTAAAACAGATACTTCTCAAATCAGAGAAGTATCTGGGAGTCTGTTAAATGAATTTTATCAAAATTCAGTTTAAAGACGTTTTAAAGATTTTGAAAAAAAAACACTCTGACTCCAAGAAAAAAAAAACAGACGCTCTTCCAAAACTCTTCCCAGAGAAAATTGTTTTCTCTTGACAGGCACTTTTGGGCTAGCACCGATTCTGAGAGACTCCAGTGCAAGATCGTAGAGACAATTCACGTGAATTGTTGGTGAACGCCATCTTCTCAGAGGAGCCAGGCGACTGCACAACTGATTACGCATCGAGGGTAAGACCCGAATCCTTAGTGTTTAGGAATTCCGCCGTTTAATTTTGAATTAAATGCCTAAACACACACCAACAGTGGTATCAGAGCAATAGGTTAATTTTGTTTTAATTAAAAATGTTTTAATTGAAACAAAAGAGTTTAGAAATGGTATAAGTTTTTCTTTCTTGAACAAAAACGTTTGAAAAGAAAAGAAAACATAAGATGCTGTCGCCGGTTTTCTGGAAATGGTCGCCGGAAAGGTGTTCCGGCCGGCCAGAAGTTCACCAGAAAATCGCAAACGGAAAGAAAAAAATTGGTTTTGGCCTGAATTTTTCCTGTGCCTTTTGTTCTTTTCTTAATGGGGAACGATTTTGTATTGTTTGGGTTTTCAAAACATGTTTCTGGTTTTGGTATTACCGGTACTGATTATCGAAACAAACACTGCTGGGGTTTGAAAGTTTTGGGTTCAATTTGATTCGCCAGAACTTGGGTTTCATTTTGGTGTATATTTCATTGCCGGAAATCGAATTTTGGAAAATCTGGATGCTTGCATTTTGTACGAAGAACTGGTTTTTCAATTTTTGCTCTGGGTTTCGGAAACTTTCGCCGATTTCTATTTTCGGAAAGCTTGCTTTGGATTAAACTAGTTGCTGGGCTGCTGTGTTTTTCCCGTTTTGATTTGCAGGTGATTGGGTCGTCCGTTTCGCCGGAATCCATGTTGGCGAGCTGCTTCGTTTTCATCGAAGCGGTCGCTGGGTTCGCGGCTGGTCAATCTCCATCGGGGCCGGAAATGTTCTGGTCGCCGAACGATTGCAGCGACGGAGAGACGACGATCGGTCGGAACCGAGCCGGATGAGATGAACGGCAAGTGTCGCCGGGATTCGAGGAAGCCGGCTGAAACCCGATGGCATGTTTGCCGGAGAAGAAAGGAGGCGGCGGGAGGCTGGTGCCCTAATTGGGTGAAATGACCAAATTGCCCCCGCCGCACTCCATAATCTCAGAAATGCCAGCCTTTTAAAATTGTTTTAAAAATTTGCAAAACAACCCCAGAAGTTTTAAACCTTAAAACCCTAGCCCGAGAGGTTTTGTAAATTACAGATTGGCCTCAAAATTTTCAGAAAAACCTTAGTTTTCTGAATTTTAAAATTTGATAATGTTTTAATTTATAATTTAGGATAAATTAAAAGATATTATCAGATTTTTAAATCACGATAAGATAAGATTAGATTTAGATTTAATTCTTATCCTATAGAATTTTAAAATTTAGAATTTTGAATAATTATCTTAATGAGATTAGGATAATTAGAAATATTTAAATTTTAAAATTAGAAAAAAAATTATCTTAATAAAATTAGATAATTAAATGAATAAATAATTAATTAATTAATTAATAAGATTAGTTAATTAATTATTATGTTTTATTTATTTATTCATTTTCTGAAATAATGTGTTATTTATTTAAAATGTTTAAATAATTGCACGCATTATTGGTATGACCATGCATCATTCGATTAAAATGAATGAATATGGAATTGATTAAAATTGATCATGACACGATCAATTTTAATAGTGTAAGAGTTACACAATCCCTAATTAAATGATTCGGCTTGATAAAATTGGCTTGTATGAAGCATATGCATTTATGTGTTTTTCGATGCGTTGAATTGGGCTTAAAATTTATTATTTAAATTTTGGGCCTGCGAGCCATTTTAAAATTGGGCCTGCGTGCCTATTAAATAATTATGTAATAGTTAGGCCCAAAAAGAGATTCCGAAGGAGTCCATGGTGGAGCCCAGGAACGGAAGCCCAAAATGGAGGTCTAAAAGAAGTTTTTTTTTTAAAGGCCCTGTAATAGATTAGAGCCCAATTCATCGCATTTCCGCAATTTTATGTTTTGTGAATGAATGAAAATGACAATGCATGTTAAGCCAATCAAACTTAAATCCCAAAAACCCAAGATTTTGCTTCCATACTTGAGGGCCCGCTTGAGCGTTGAACGTCTGGTGGACTTGGAGAGCCCAAGGGCCTCAGGTTTTCTTCGTGCGGCGGGTTGTTGCATAATAGTGCCCAACTTTATCACTACCATTAATGAGTGGAAAAACTGTTTGGGTATTAGATGCTCAACTTTATCACTACCACTTGTTATGGAAAAACTGTGTGGGTGTCTATTGATGTGATGCCTTGAGGGATGGTTTAACTTGGGAAAATTAATCCTAGCTTGACCCGATAAGTTGACTAGGGATTAATTTTGCAAAGATAGGATGGTGTCAAACATTTGGAATGTTCATCCTATCACCGAAAAGTTGCATAGTGATGCAATTGGAAATCGTTAAATTACATAGGGATGTGATTTGAACGTTGCCTACCAAAAGAGTCCAATCCCTACGATACTTGCCAAAGCAAGACTGGGGTTGACTCTTTGTGGATTTTCGGCCCACAATCTAGCACCAACACAAAATTATTTGGGATTTCAATTTTGGCTGTGGAAAATATTTTAAAACTCATTCTAATGTTTTGCATCTTTCTTTTGTAGAAATGGCATTTACTAGCACTAATACATCTAATCTCACTCTAAGAAGCATTTTGGACAAAGAAAAACTTGTTGGTCCAAACTTTTTAGATTGGGAAAGAAACTTGAGAATTGTTTTCAAACAAGAAAGGAAGCTAAATATCTTAGACGCTGTTTTACCTGAACCACCTGTAAATGCTACGGCTGCTGTTCAACGAGCATGGGAAAAGCTGAAAAGCGATTCCGATGACGTGACATGTCTGATGCTCGCGACTATGTCAGGCGAGCTTCAGAAACAATTCATGAATTCAGAAGCGTTCCAAATTTATGTGTCACTAACGGAAATGTTCCATGAACAAGCCCGTAACGAAAGGTTCGTTACGATAAAAGCATTGATCTCGTGCAAGATGGCGAAGGGTTCGTCAGTAAGCACGCATTTGATGAAGATGAAGGGGTATATTGATACCCTAGAGAGATTAAATGCACCTCTTCCTAGAGAGTTAGCCATTGACATCATCTTGGCTTCACTGCCTGATGATTACAATGATTTTGTGGTAAACTACAACATGCATAACATGGAGAGGACGATTCCTGAGCTCCATGGAATGCTTAAAAATACTGAGCAAACCCTTTGGAAGGCAACGCCAGTACTTGTTGTAGAAAAAGGTAAGGGCACCAAGAGAAAGTTTAAAGGCAAGGCAAAAGTTGCTGAAAACAAGAAGCCTCGCAGTAAGACTGCTTCTAAGGCTCAGCCTCAAACTCCTCCTGCTAAGAAAAATGCTCAGAAGGACGCGATATGTTTCCATTGCAATCAAAAGGGGCATTGGAGAAGAAACTACAAGTTGTTTCTTGAAGAGAAGAAACAGAATCCTTCGGCTTCAGGTATCTTTGTTATTGAAATTAATCTTTCTATGTCCACCTCATGGGTATTAGATACCGGATGTGGGGCTCACATTTGTACTAATGTGCAGGGACTGAGCAATAGAAGGATGACAAAGAAAGGCGAAGTAGATCTCCAAGTGGGCAACGGGGCAAGAGTTGCAGCCGTTGAAGTTGGAGATTACACTTTGTCTTTACCTTCCGGTTTAAACATTGTTTTAGAGAATTGTTATTATGTACCTACTATGAGTAGGAATATTATTTCAATTTCTTGTTTGGATATCAAAGGATTTCGTTTTATTATTGGTAATAAATCGTTGTCTTTATATCAAAAAGATATTTTATATGGACTGGAAAATTTGTGCAATGGCCTATATATCTTGGATTTTACCCAAGAGAAACCGGTATATAACATTGAAAAGAAAGACAAATTAATTCAATCTGATTTAAGTCCAACATATCTGTGGCACTGTCGTCTAGGCCATGCAAATGAGAAGTGAGTTCAAAGACTTCATAAGGATGGAGTGCTTGGTTCATTTGATTTCGAATCATATGACACATGTGAACCCTGTTTGCAAGGCAAAATGACGAAGAGTCCTTTCAGCAAGAAAGGCGAGAGGACTAGTGAGCTATTGGCACTAATACATACAGATGTATGTGGACCGATGAGCACACAAGCCAGATGTGGATTTGAATACTTCGTGACTTTTACCGATGACTATAGTAGATATGGTTATGTCTACGTAATGAGGTATAAAAGTGAAACTTTTGAAAAGTTCAAAGAGTTTAAAAATGAAGAGAAAATCAGTTAAATAGAAGGATTAAGGCTATTCGCTCCGATCGGGGAGGTGAATACCTTAATGATGAGTTCGATGGCTATCTAAAACAGTATGGAATTGTTTCACAACTGACTCCACCAGGAACACCTCAATGGAATGGTGAATCCGAGAGGAGGAATCGGACCTTATTAGATATGGTTCTATCTATGATGGGCCAAGCAACTCTCCCTATGTCCTTTTGGGGTTATGCCCTCCTTTAAGCTGCCTACTTACTAAATCGTATTCCATCTAAGGCAGTAGATAAGACTCCATATGAGATGTGGACGGGTCAAAAACCCTATATGTCATATCTATGAGTTTGGGGTTGTCAAGCTCATGTAAAGCGTTTACAAAGTAGTAAGCTTGAACCTAAAACTGACAAATGCCTGTTTGTGGGATATCCTAAGGAAACTAAAGGATATCAATTCTACAATCCAACTGAGAACAAAGTGTTTGTTGCTCGAGGAGCCACTTTCTTAGAGAAAGATTTTCTCTACAAGAAAGATAGTGGGAGTAGAATAGAACTCGGAGAAGTTCCAGAACCGCAAGAGAATGTGGAACGATCTACAGAAACTGAGATGGAAGTTGACATGGGAACTCATGAAGATGAGCAGCCTGAGTCAACAACACAAGAACCTAGAAGGTCTAGTAGATCTCGTCATGAACCCGAGAGATACGGATTTCTCGTGACTGACGATCAAGATTTGATCTTGGTGGACTCTAATGAGCCCGTGAACTACAAACAGGTTTTAGAAAGTCCAGATTCAGATAAATGGCTACAAGCAATGGAATCTAAAATGTAATCCATGAGGGACAATAAAGTTTGGACTTTGATTGATCCTCCTGTTCAGGCAAAGGTTGTCGATTGCAAGTGGATTTTCAAGTTAAAACCTGGCAGGATCTTCAAGGCACGACTAGTGGCTAAAGGTTTCAGACAGACTCATGGTATAGACTATGATGAAACCTTCTCCCCTGTCGTGATGCTCAAGTCCATTCGGACTATGCTCGCCATAGCTGCATATTATGACTATGAGATATGGCAGATGGATATTAAGACGGCTTTCCTGAATGGAAACCTACTCGAGGATGTTTATATGAAACAACCGGAGGGATACATCAATCAAGAGCATCCAAATCGTGTATGCAAGCTTCAGAAGTCCATCTACGGACTAAAGCAAGCATCTCGGAGTTGGAATCTTCGTTTTGACGAGGCAGTAAAAGGTTACGACTTCATAAAGAACGAAGATGAGCATTGTGTTTACAAGAAGGTTAGTGGGAGCAAGATAGTTTTCCTTGTCCTATATGTGGACGACATCCTACTCATAGGAAATGACATTCCCATGTTGAAAGATATCAAACAATGGTTGGGGAGTGTATTTTCTATGAAAGACTTAGGAGAAGCTGAAATGATACTGGGTATCAAAATCTATAGAGATAGATCAAAGAGGCTTCTAGGACTAAGTCAAGAAGGGTACATAGACAAAATATTGAAGAGGTTCAATATTTCTAACTCTAAGAATGGTATGGTACCATTCAGACATGGCCTTCTTTTGAAGAAGAACCAAGGTCCTTCAACAAGAGAGGAGAGGGATACAATGAGTAGAGTTCCATATGCTTCGGCAATAGGACCTATCATGTATGCCATGTTGTGTACCCGCCCGGATGTCGTACATGGACTGAGCATGACTAGCAGATACCAACAAGATCCTGGAATGGATCATTGGACTGCAGTCAAAGCAATCCTGAAGTACTTGCGAAGGACTAAAGGATTGATGCTAGTGTATGGAGGACAAGAACAGCTCATCGTACAAGGTTACACTGATGCTGCTTTCCAAACAGATCAAGATGACATAAAGTCACAATCAGGCTACGTGTTTAGTCTGAATGGCGGTGCAATAAGTTGGAAAAGCTCAAAGCAAGATACAACAGCCGATTCTACAACAGAGTCTGAGTACATTGCTGCATCAGATGCTGCAAAGGAAACTGTTTGGTTGAGAAAGTTCGTGTCAGACATCGGAGTGATACCGAGTATCCAAGATCCGATAGAACTTTTCTGTGACAATAACTGGGTCATCACACAAGCAAAGGAGCCTCGGTCACACCAGAAAACCAAACACATACTCAGAAGGTTTCACCCCATCCGAGAGATCATTGATCGAGGAGATGTGAAAGTGTGCAAAATAGGGTCAGACGACAATGTAGCAGATCCTCTCACAAAAGCTCTACCGCAGTCAAAGTTTGATAGACATGTAATAGAGCTTGGTCTTAAACAGTTTAGGACATAGCCCTTCAACGGGCAAGTGGGAGATTGTTGCTGTATGTGCCCTAATGAGGCTATTTATGTAAATAAACTTTGAGGGTTATTTATGTAAATAAGACATTTGTCGTTTGATTGATTATTTATCTGATGAGTCAATTTCATGAAATTATATTCTTGTGCATATTGAATTTCATGAAATCGATCCACCAAAAGAAACACTCCATGGACTGTTAGATCATGAGTGATTCTTTTGAGTAGTACTCGTACGAGGATCCTTAGACCAGAAATCACTGCATAGTCTTAGGTGAATTAGAGTGTGCTTTGACATATGCCTAACGGGACCGTAACAGGTTGCCAAGTACGGGTATGATTGGGTACACCATAAGTCACGCTAAGGTATGTAGGTGAAGTGATGGGACTACAAGTCTCTCTTAAATGAGAGATGATATCTTGGTCGCTTGATAGTGAACTGAGAAGTGCATGGCCGTGCCCAAGAAATGATAAGGGTTATCATTTGCTTGATTAAGTTCAGTGTCACTAAGAGATCAAGTAAAACGTTTAGCTATATAAGGATGATTGGTTCCATACCTTATACTAAACTGGATATCAGTGTAGAGGACATTACGTAGTATACTCAGAAGGTTGTGTTGAATCACCATTCGACCCTCCGTTCTGAATTGTGTAGTCATTATGTCTTGCTAGAGACCACTAATGATTTATGGATTAATTAATGAAATTAATTTATTCATTGTCAATTTGGAATGGGCCTACAGGATCGCACATAAGAGAGTTGATGATTCAGAATTAAATTGCCTGTAATAAGTATAAGAGTTATGCTTAAATAGATAATATTTAATCAAATGGTTTAATTAAATATTATTGAAGAGTTTTAATGGTATTAATTAAAAGTTAATTAATTACCTGGGAAGAATTGAGTTGAGCTGATAAATCAAGGGACCTAATTGTGAATTAAGGTTCTTGACCCATCAGCCTGATCCATGGATCAATGGGTTGATCCATGGTGTTGGTTAAACCCAACTCAGTAAATAATTTATTAATTATTATTTATTATTATTAAAACAGATACTTCTCAAATCAGAGAAGTATCTGGGAGTCTGTTAAATCAATTTTAACAAAATTCAGTTTAAAGACGTTTTAAAGATTTTGAAAAAAAAACACTCCGACTCCAAGAAAAAAAAAAAACAGACGCTCTTCCAAAACTCTTCCCAGAGAAAATTGTTTTCTCTTGACAGGCACTTTTGGGCTAGCACCGATTCTGAGAGACTCCAGTGCAAGATCGTAGAGACAATTCACGTGAATTGTTGGTGAACGCCATCTTCTCAGAGGAGCCAGGCGACTGCACAACCGATTACGCATCAAGGGTAAGACCCGAATCCTTAGTGTTTAGGAATTCCGCCGTTTAATTTTGAATTAAATGCCTAAACACACACCAACAGGGAGAATAAAGAATAATTAAATTAGTGGTTCTGGAAGCAAATTCTGGTTTGAGCGGTAATTCCATAATTAATCCATTAGTGGTATGATTAATTATGTGTCGGGTTAATTGATAAAGTAAAATTAATTATTTAATTAATTAATCCTTGTATCAATTAGTATTTGACGAAATTAATTAATTAATTAATTCTTGGTTCAATTAAGAATTAGGAAATCCAAAAATTAGAAAATATAATTGAGATTTGGAAACTACTAAAACTCAAACCCAACAAGAAGGCCTAATTCAAGCCCACTTAAGGTCTCTCTTTTAACTCTATAAATAGACACAAGGGTCAGCAATACAACACACAAGTCATTATTGACAAAGCACAAAAGAAAGCTAGAGAGAGAAAGGGAGAGAACCTTAAGCGAGTTTCCCGAGGTGCGATATCCGACCCGACTATTCCCGCGGGCAGCGAGAGTATTCCCACGAGCGGTGCGACTTTTCTGGCGAGCAGCTTTTTTAAGAATTTTTCTGCGGGAATTTCTATTGGTGCTGATTCAATCATTTGGTAGATAGTTGCCCACAACTTCCAGAAGGGTCTCAGAGTCATACAAGAGAAATAGTTAAGGGACATGCTTCAAAGGTTAAATCTTTATCATTCCACTTTAATTTAGATTTATTTTTGTCGCGTAACAAGTCGAATGAGGTAAACTAAGATCCTATGTTCATATGATATTTCAAAAGGGTTTGAATCGTATTACACGAGCGTCTGGCCTGAAAGAGAGTTTTCGATTCTGGAATGCATAGCACGAAAGTGAAATTTTCGATTGGTCCCGGACAAATAATTCTTTCAATTGGTATCAGAGCTAAGGTTTTGCTTTATATTTGTTCGATTTGTTACATGATTTTTATTGCAGGTGATTTGTTATCCCGGCTATTATGGTTTGCGTTTATATTTTAATTAAACACCGGGACATGTCTGGGTTGGGTTTTTATATGAATGCATGTAATAGTAAAATCACGAGTTAGTAACTGTGTAAGATTAGATTAAATCTGTAGTAGGATTTTTTCTATGTACTTTGTCGAAATTATTTTCCTAGAAATCAGCCTTGTATTTTGGAGAATTATGTAATCGAAGACGCTATGGTGGGCGACTTGAATTCGTGGATTTTGGTTTATGGCAATTTGGGTGATTCCAAGGATTGCGTTGAAAACTGAGAAAACCCAAGCAAATTGCAAGAAGACCAAATAATGAGTGGGAGCAGAGTAAAAGACCCGAAAGGCGACGCCGACGGAGTTGCCGGCAGCAGGCACCGCAACGCGCACGAGCTGTGTGCAGGCGCTGCGTTTGCGCAGTGCTAGGGCACCAGCTGCACCGTGCATAGCCCAGCTATGCATGGCACAGTCCCAGCGCGCAGCTTGCTGCATGCGCGGCCCGTGCATACGGGTTGTGCGCGCAGGTGCATGCGCGTGGCCTATTTTTGGAGTTAGTTCTGAGATCTTTCAAGTTCAAGACTCAATCCATCAGAGTGATGTGACGGGACACGCAAATAAGGCTGCAGATGCAAGTGTGATGCAGTTTTAAAACCATAATAGTCGGAAAATTTATTTACGTATTTATTTGTCGTATTTATCATTTTAAGTTGCATGCTTATGTGTTTTAATTTGTGCTTTATTTTATGCATGATTAAAATAGTGATTTTTATGCATATAATTTAGGATAGTTAAAAGCATGTTAAAATTGGAAAACCCTCGTTTTAAAAATCTAAGTGGGAGCGGGTTAGTTAATTAATTCCCATGGCCACCATGACAAATTCATAAGTGATGTGGGTAGACTTGCGTGTTGGCATTAGGGCCTTTGTCCATATCGGATGAGTCTAATTCACAAGATCACTAAATTGGATGACTATAGTAAGTTAAATTGGAGAATGCGATATCCTCTCCATCTGAGGCGCACTATCTTAGGTATTAAGGTCACGTAATGGTATACACTTAATGTACAATTAGTAGTATTCCTCCCATCAAAGTTAGACTGCTTTTGTGTATGGCTAAAAGTACCAACTATTAATTTTATTGATCAATAGAATGTTTGGTTAGATAATAAGATTAATGAACTTAGTTCTTCTCGAATGAATGTGGGTTAACGTAAACATTCACAATATCGTGACTTGTGTGAATCTCGGTGGACAAGATATTGGTAGATAGATTATATTGTTTTTGAGGGTTCAATATTTTTGAATTTTTTATTCTAAAACATATATGTTTATTTATGTTTTTAGTTTTCGACATGGCATTCAATCCGTTAGCTACTATACTAAAAGAGAACAAATTAATCGGTCCAAATTTTGTCGATTGGAATCATAACTTTGACATTGTCCTAACGGCTTAGCAGTACAAGTTTGTGCGCACTGAGGTTTTCCCACTCACGCTAAATGATGAGACACCTCAAGAAGAGAGGGAAACCTATTAAAGGTGAAGGAGGCTCATGAGATGGCACGGTGTCACATTCTGGCATCTATGTCAAATGTTCTGCAACATCAGCATCAGTCAATGGTCTCTGCTTTTGACATGATGACTAACTTGAGAGAGATGTTCGGTCATCAAGGTAGGGTGACAAGACAAGTAGCCATGAGGAAGATAATGAACACTAAAATGGCTTAAGGAACCTCAGTGAGAGATCACGTTCTTGACATGATTAGCAGCATCAATGAGGTTGAGGTATTAGGAGGAGAGATTGATGCGGAAACGCAGGTTGATATGATCCTCCAAAGTTTGTCTTAGAGCTTTGATCAGTTTCGCCTGAATTATAATATGAATCAGCTAGTTTATACTCTACCCGAGCTCTTAGTTGTTTTGGTGTCGGCTGAAGGCCTCTTTCAAGAAAAAAAGCAAGCTTTAGTCACAGTAAAGGCTCAAGGTTCATTTTCTAAGCCCAAAGCGGGAAAGAAGAAGAAAAAGAAAGCCTAGAAGACAGTTATTCATGCGTCTAAGCCTGACATCGCAAAGAAGAAGAAGCTGAAAGGCAAGTGCTTGAAATGCGGCAAGACGAGGCATTAGAAGTCGGACTGTCCAAAGATAAAAAATACGACTATTTTTGGCTTTATTATTGAAACATATTCAGCGGTGATTCCCACATATGCTTGGTGTGTGGATTTAGGAACCACTGATCATATTTGTAATTCTTTGCAGGGGTTTCACGTAACCCGGAAGCTTAGAAGTGGCGAATTAGAGGTCGACTTGGGCGACACTACGAGAGTGTTAGTTGAAGCAGTGAGAGTAGCTAAGCTTAATTTCAAAAGTTCAGTTTTAGTTTTAAACAATTGTATTTATGTTCTGAGTTTTAGAAAGAATTTGATTTCAGTTTCTAAACTCATGTTGGATGGTTATAAGTTTATTTTTTCTAATAAATCTGTTATTGTTGTAAAGAATGAGAAACATGTTTGTTCCGGTTCATTAGTAGATAATCTGTGTTTACTAAAACCAAACTCCCCTGTTGCACAAAACACTTAATCAAATAATGCATCATTGAATCATAATAAGAGGAAAAAACCTTCTGAGATTGACCAAACATATCTTTTGGCACCTTAAAATAGGTCACATTAACCTTAGTAGGATTTAAAGGTTAGTCACAGATGGACCTTTGGGTTCATTAGAACTTGACAACTATTCGACTTGCGAATCTGCTTGGAAGGTAAAATGACCAAAATACCTTAGGGATATAGGTAAAAAAGAAGTGTTAGAACTGGTTCACTCTGACTTGTGTGGACTTATGTCTATTCAAGTGAGAGGAGGTTTTGAGTATTTTGTGACGTTCACAGATGACTACTCTAGTTACGGATATATTTACCTAATGCGTCACAAGTCCGATTGCTTTGGTAAGTTCAAAGATTATCGGGCAGATGTGGAGAAACAAAATGGTAAGAGTTTCAAGAAACTACGATCAGATCGTGGTGGTGAATACCTTTCGGGCGAATTTAGAGACTATCTGTTAGAGGTAGGAATTCAGTCTCAGTTATATGCACTTTGCACACCCCAGTAGAATGGTGTAGCAGAATGGAGAAACAGAACTCTTATGAAAATAGTTAGGTCGATGATGAGCTATAGTGAATTGCCTAATTCATTTTGGGTATTTTCCTTAGAAACAGCTACTTACATTCTTAACCTTGTACCATCTAAATCCGTGTCTTCAACCTTTACAGAGTTATGGACGGGACTCAACCCCAGTCTAACACATCTCAGAATTTGGGGATGCCCAACACTTGTGCATAAGGTAGATACAGTTAAGTTAAATTCAATAATAGAAGTAATGTCGTTTATAGGATATCCTAGAGGAACGAAAGGTAGTTTATTTTATAGTCCTAAAGATCAGAAGGCGATAGTTACCACTAACGCCAGATTTTTAGAAGAATACTATATTCTAGATCACAAGCCCAGTAGTAAGATCGTACTAGAGGAACTTAGTGTTGGGAATAGTCTAGGTGTTTAATCCAATTAAACAGCGGAATCTTAAACTATGAGGATCGGGTCTTACCCTTGAAGCGTAATCGGTTGCGCACGTCGTCTGGCTCCTCTGAGAAGATGGCATTTTGTTGTCTCCAAAATCCTTCCTCGAAGGATTCTCTACTCTTACGCACGAAAGCCTTCGCAGGTTGGTGCTAGCCAATCTTGCCTACCGGGAGAATTTTGGGAATTCTGTGTATTTTGTCTGATGAGAATAACTCCAAAATCCCCATCCTACAATTATATCCCTAGGATATTTGTAGAGAATTAATTTCCAAAATCAGTATTGTAATTTATCCAATTATAACTTAACTGATTTTAGTAATTTTCCAAATCAGTATTATTACCAAATATTATTTAACTGATTCCAAGTCAATATTTAAATAATATTTACTAATTTCAAATCAGCCTTAAATAATACATTAATGATTTGGGTTATACACCAAGCCCATGGATCAACCCATGACCCATGGATCAGGCTGATGGGTCAAGAACTTCAATTGTAATTAAGTCCCTTGATTTATCAGCCCATCCCAATTGTTCTCAGGTAATTAATTAACTATTAATTAATACCATAGACCTTTCCAATAATATTTAATTAAACTATTTAATTAAATCTTATTTATTTAAGTATAACAATTATACTTATTGTAGGCAAGAATCCTTATTCTGCATCATTGAACTTTCTTATGTGCGATCCTGTAGGCCATTCCAAATTGGCAACGGATAACTCAATCTCATTGATTAATCCATAAGTCATTAGTGGTCTCTAGCAAGACATAATGACTACCCAATTCAGAATGAAGGGTCGAATGGAGATTCAACACAACCTTTCCGAGCAAACTGCGTACGATCCTCTACATCGATATCCAGTTTAGCATAAGGCATGGAACCATCATCCTTATGTAGCTAAACGTTTACTTGATCTCTTAGTGACACTGAATCCATCAAGCAAATGATATCCTTATAATTCCTTGGGCATGGCCATGCACTTTTCAGTTCACTATCAAGTGGCCAAGATATCATCTCTCACTTAAGAGAGATTTGTAGTCCCATCACTTCACCTACATACCTTAGCGTGTCTCATAGTGTACCCAATCATACCCGTACTTGGCAACTTGTTACGGTCCCGTCAGGCGTATGTCAAAACACACTACAATTCACCTAAGACCATGTAGTGATTTCTGGTCTAAGGATCCTAGTATCAGTACTACTCAAAAGAATCACTCATGATCTAATTAGTCCATGGAGTGTTTCTTTTGGCGGATCGATTTCATGAAGTTAAATATGCACAAGGATATTACTATCATGAAATTAACTCATTTGATAAACAATCAATCAAGCGACAAATATCTTATTTACATAAATACCCTTAAAGTATATTTACATAAATAGCCCTCATTAGGGCACATTCACCAACAATCTCCCACTTGCCCGATGAAGGGGTATGTCCTAAACTGTTTAAGACCAAGCTCTATTACATGTCTATCAAACTTTGACTGTGGTAGAGCTTTTGTGAGAGGATCTGCTATATTGTCGTTTGACCCTATTTTGCACACTTTCACATCTCCTCGATCAATGATCTCTCGGATGAGGTGAAACCTTCTGAGTATGTGTTTGGTTTTCTGGTGTGACCGAGGCTCCTTAGCTTGTGCGATGGCCCCGTTATTATCACAGAAAAGTTCTATCGGATCTTGGATACTCGGTATCACTCCGATGTCTGACACGAACTTTCTCAGCCAAACAACTTCCTTTGCAGCATCTGATGCATCAATGTACTCGCACTCTGTTGTAGAATCGGTTGTTGTATCTTGCTTTGAGCTTTTCTAACTTATTGCACCGCCATTCAGACTAAACACGTAGCCTGATTGTGACTTCATGTCATCTTGATCTGTTTGGAAAGCAGCATCAGCGTAACCTTGTACAATGAGCTGTTCTTGTCCTCCATACACTAGCATTAATCCTTTAGTTCTTCGTAAGTACTTCAGGATTGCTTTGACTGCAGTCCAATGATCCATCCCTGGATCTTGTTGGTATCTGCTAGTCATGCTAAGTGCATGTGCAACATCCGGACAGGTACACAACATGGCATACATGATAGATCCTATTGCCGAAGCATATGGGACTCTACTCATTGTATCCCTCTCCTCTCTTGTTGAAGAACCTTGGTTCTTCTTCAAGAGAATGCCATGTCTAAATGGTACGTTACCATTTTTGGAGTTAGACATATTGAATCTTTTCAATATCTTGTCTATGTACCCTTCTTGACTTAGCCCCAGAAGCCTTTTAGACCTATCTCTATAGATCTTGATACCTAGTATCGTCTCAGCTTCTCCTAAGTCTTTCATAGAAAATACACTCCCCAACCATTGTTTGATGTCTTTCATCAAAGGAATGTCATTTCCTATGAGCAGGATGTCGTCCACATATAGGACAAGGAAAACAATCTTGCTCCCACTAACTTTCTTGTAAACACAAGGCTCATCGTCGTTCTTGATGAATCCGTAACCTTTTACTTCCTCATCAAAACGAAGATTCCAACTTCGAGATGCTTGCTTTAGTCCATAGATAGACCTCTGAAGCTTACATACTCGATTAGGATGCTTGTGATCGATGTATCCCTCGGGTTATTTCATATAAACATCCTCGAGTAGGTTTCCATTCAGGAAAGCCATCTTAACATCCATCTGCCATACCTCATAGTCAAAATATGCTGTTATGGCAAGCATTGTCCTAATGGACTTGAGCATCACGACAGGAGAGAAGGTTTCATCATAGTCTATACCATGAGTTTGTCTGAAACCTTTAGTCACTAGTCGTGCCTTGAAGATCCCGCCAGGTTTTAACTTGAAAATCCACTTGCAATCGACAACCTTTGCCTGAACAGGAGGGTCAATCAAAGTCCATACTTTATTGTCCCTCATGGATTGCATTTCAGATTCCATGGCTTGCAGCCATTTATCTGAATCTGGACTTTCTAAAACCTGTCTGTAGGTCGTGGGCTCATCAGAGTCCACCAAGATCAAATCCTAATCGTCAGTCACGAGAAATCCGTATCTCTCAGGTTCATGACGAGATCTACTAGACCTTCTAGGTTCTTGTGTTGTTGACTCAGGTTGTTCAACTTCATGAGTTTCCATGTCAACTTCCATCTGAGTTTCTGTAGATCGTTCTACATTCTCTTGTGGTTCTTGAACTTCTTCGAGTTCTATTCTACTCCCATTGTCTTTCTTGTACAGAAATTCTTTCTCTAAGAAAGTAGCTCATCGAGCAACGAACACTTTGTTCTCAGTTGGGTTGTAGAATTGATATCCTTTGGTTTCCTTAGGATATCTCACAAATAGGCATTTGTCAGTTTTGGGTTCAAGCTTATTACTTTGTAAACGCTTTACATGAGCTTGACAACCCCAAACTCGTAGATAGGACATATAGGGCTTCTAACCCATCCATATCTCATGTGGAGTCTTATCTCCTGCCTTAGATGGAATACGATTCAATAAGTAGGCAGCAGAAAGGAGAGCATAACCCCAAAAGGATGTAGGGAGAGTTGCTAGGCCCATCATTGATCGAACCATATCTAATAAGGTCCGATTTCTCCTTTCGGATACACCATTCCATTGAGGTGCTCCCAGTGGAGTTAGATGTGAAACAATTCCACACTGTTTTAGATAGCCATCGAACTCATCACTAAGGTATTCACCTCCCCTATCGGAGCGAATAGCCTTAATCCTTCTATCCAACTGATTCTCTACTTCATTTTTAAACTCTTTGAACCTTTCAAAGGTTTCACTTTTGTACCTCATTAAGTAGACATAACCATATCTACCATAGTCATCAGTAAAAGTGATGAAGTATTCAAATCCACCTCTGGCTTGTGTGCTCATTGGTCCACATACATCCGTATGTATTAGGGCCAATAGCTCACTTGTTCTTTCACCTTTCTTGTTGAAAGGACTCTTTGTCATTTTGCCTTGCAAGCAGGGTTCGCAGGTATCATATGATTCAAAATCAAATGAACCAAGCACTTCATCCTTGTGAAGCTTTTGAATTCGCTTTTCATTTGCATGACCTAATCGACAATGCCAAAGGTAAGTTGGACTTAAATCATTTTTAGATGATTTAGCTTTCTTTTCTATGTTATAGACTGGTTTTTCTTGGGTCAAATCCAAGACATACAGACTGTTACACATATTTGCAACTCCGTATAAAATATCATTTCGATATAAAGATAACGAATTATTCTCTATAATAAATCAAAAACCTTTATTATCTAAACTCGAAACTGAAATAATATTTCTGCTCAAAGCAGGTACATAATAACAATTTTCAAGTTCGATATTTAAACCAGAAGGTAAAGACAGAGTGTAATCTCCAACTTCAACAGCAGCAACTCTTGCCCCGTTGCCCACTCGGAGATCTACTTCACCTTTCTTTGTTATCCTTCTATTTCTGAGTCCTTGCACATTAGTACAAATGTGAGCCCCACAACCAGTATTTAATACCCATGAGGTGGACATAGAAAGATTTATTTCTATAACAAAGATACCTGAAGCTTGTTCACGAAACATTTCCGTCAGTGACTCATAAATTCGGAACGCTTCCAAATTCATGAACTGCATTTGAAGCTCGCCTGTCATAGACGCGAGCATCAAGCACGTCACATCATCGGAGTCACTTTTCAGCTTAACCCAGGCTCGTTGAACATTTGCCGAAGCATTTTGTGGTGGTTCAGGTAAAGCGGTCTCTAAGACATGTAGCTTCCTTTCTTGTTTGAGAACTATTCTCAAGTTTTTTTCCCAATCTAAAAGGTTTGGTCCAACCAATTTATCTTTATCCAATATACTTCTTAGAGTAAAGAAAACATTTGTGCTAGATGATGCCATTTCTACAGAGAGTAAATGCAAAATATTAGAATGAGTTTTGAAAAATGTTTTCCACAATAGCCAAAATTGAAATCCCAAACAATTTTGTGTTGGTGCTAGATTGTGGGCCGAAAATCCACAAAGAGTCAACCCCAGTCTTGCTTTGGCAAGTATCGTAGGGATCGGGCTCTTTTGGTAGGCAACGTTCAAATCACATTCCATGTAATCTAACGCTTTCCAATTGCATACCATGCAACTTTTCGGTGATAGGATGAACATTCCAAATATTTGACACCATCCTACCTTTGCAAAATTAATCCCTAGTCAACTTATCGGGTCAAGCTAGGATTAATTTTCCCAAGTTAAACCATCCCTCAAGGCATCACATCAGTAGACACCCACACAGTTTTTTCATAACAAGTGGTAGTAATAAAGTTGAGCATCTAATACCCAAACAGTTTTTCCACTCATTAATGGTAGTGATAAAGTTGGGCACTATTATGTAACAACCCGCCGCATGAAGAAAACCTGAGGCCCTTGGGCTCTCCAAGTCCATCAGACGTTCGACACTCAAGCGGGCCCTCAAGTATGGAAGCAAAATCTTGGGTTTTTGGGATTTAAGTTTGATAGGCTTAACATGCATTTTCGTTTATCATTCATTTGCATAAATAAAAGAATGAAATTAAAGCGATGAACTGGGCTCTAGTCTATTACAGGGTCTTTTAAAATCTTCATATTTGGCCTCCGCTCCTGGGCTCCACCATGGACTCCTCTTGGAACCTCCTTTTGGGCGCCTAACTATTACATGATGATTTTATAGGCACGCAGGCCCAATTCAAAATTGGCTCACAGGCCCCAACTTTTAAAACGTTAAAATTAAAAGCCCAATTCATGCTTTGAAACACATAAAATGCATATGCTCATACAAGCCGGTTTTAATTTAAGCCGATTAATTTTAAGGATTGTGTAACTATTACAGAATTAAAATTAATCGTGTCATGATCAATTTTAATCAATCCTCCTTCTGTTCATTTTACATTTATCCAAAATGATGCATGAACATGCTTGCATAATTATGATGCTTCAAATAAAATTTAAACAATTTAAATAAGAATCAAAATTAAAATAAAATAAAATAAATAAATAACAATTCAAAATTTAAACAAATTAATTAATCTAATTAATTAATTATTTATTTATTTATTTATCTTTTCTAATTATTTTAATCTAATTAAAATAATTATTTTAAAATTTATCTAATTAAGATAAATTTTAACTTATAGGATAAAATTCTAAATTAATCCTATCTTTATCTAATAAGACTATTTAAATAAAATTCAAAAAAATTTCAAATTTAATTTTCTGAAACTTTTGGGGCAATTTGGTAATTAAAATAAAATTCTGGGCTATGTTTTGAGGAGGATTCAAAATCCAGGGACCATTATGCAATTTTAAAACCATTTTAAAATCTGCATTCCATTTTGGTAATTAGAGGCTGCGGCGGGGGCATTTTGGTAAATTCACCCTTTTTAGGGTTCCGGCCCACGCCGCCTTCTCAGCCAATTAGGGTTCCTGGGCGAAGGGGTATATTGGTCATTTCACCCATTAGGGTTTCTTGCCCCAGCCGCCACCTGCCTTTCTCCTTCCTCGAATTTTTCGTCGGCCGGTTTCGTTTCTCATCTTCGATTTCCCGGCGAAAACTTCGCCACTGAGCAGCGCCGGTCTCCGTCTCTTCGCCCAGATATAACTCCGATCAAATCGAAGCTCATCCCGACGAATCATCGATCGTAGACCACACGGAAACCATGACCACGATTCCCATCGCCCAACGCCGGAACCAGCTCGCGATGGAGATGCAGGCGCGACGCTCGTCACTTCGCTCTCCATCCTCAACCAACATGAAAGATTGGTCCGGTTCATTATTTTCGCATGGAAAAACTCTGCCCAGAAACAATTTTCGGCATCCTCGTTTCTCCGGTGAGATAACAAACGCAGTGCCCCCACCGTCAATGCCGACCAAAATCGACACCGATCGAAGAGACCCGTTGACCAGACAAAACCCAGCTAATCAAGAATCAAAACCATCCGATTCCATCCATTTTTGAAACTATTGCAAGTCCGGCCAATACCCAGATTCCGGTGGCTTTGTTTTTGAAAACCCAGAAAACAAAATAACCCAGTCATTAGAATGGTTTTTCCGATCAAAACCCAGCTTGGTGAAATCAAATTTCCGGTAGAAAAACTTCGAATTGCCCGGAAATAAACTTTGCCCAGCGAAAAAAAAAAAACAAAACCAAAACAGCCCAAAATCCTTTCGAAACCAAACATAGAATTCGGTGAAAATCGGTTTCATCAGAACCATTTAACAATCCAGTAATTCAAAGTCAATTTTGAATCCAATCAAGCCAAAACCATTTTGTTTCCGGCGAACCCCCGGCATCCAAACCGAAAAGAAACAACAACAAACAGCAACGTTTTTTTTTTTTTTTTCCCGGTGACATATTTATCCGGCGACAAAAACAAAAAACAGCCAAGAGCCATTTACAACCCAACGTCTCAAATTTCTTTTACTTTCGGTTTACTGTTTCCCATCAAAGCCTTAATTTCCTTTTTCGAGAATGGTTTCCAAAACCAAAAAAAAAAAAAATTTTGATAGCCTCGATTATTCCCGATTCTAATTAAAAAAGTTTTAATTAAAACTGAAGAACCTAGCTCTGATACCACTGTTGGGAATAGTCTAGATGTTTAATCCAATTAAACAGCGGAATCCTAAACTATGAGGATCGGGTCTTACCCTTGAAGCGTAATCGGTTGCGTACGTCGTCTGGCTCCTCTGAGAAGATGGCATTTTGTTGTCTCCAAAATCCTTCCTCGAAGGATTCTCTACTCTTACGCACGAAAGCCTTCGCAGGTTGGTGCTAGCCAATCTTGCCTACCGGGAGAATTTTGGGAATTCTGTGTATTTTGTCTAATGAGAATAACTCCAAAATCCCCATCCTACAATTATATCCCTAGGATATTTGTAGAGAATTAATTTCCAAAATCAGTATTGTAATTTATCCAATTATAACTTAACTGATTTTAGTAATTTTCCAAATTAGTATTATTACAAAATATTATTTAATTGATTCCAAGTCAATATTTAAATAATATTTACTAATTCCAAATCAGCCTTAAATAATACTTTAATGATTTGGGTTATACACCAAGCCCATGGATCAACCCGTGACCCATGGATCAGGCTGATGGGTCAAGAACTTCAATTGCAATTAAGTCTCTTGATTTATCAGTCCATCCCAATTGTTCTCAGGTAATTAATTAACTATTAATTAATACCATAGACCTTTCCAATAATATTTAATTAAATTAATTAAATATTATTTATTTAAGTATAACAATTATACTTATTGTAGGCAAGAATCCTTATTCTGCATCATTGAACTTTCTTATGTGCGATCCTGTAGGCCCATTCCAAATTGGCAACGGATAACTCAATCTCATTGATTAATCCATAAGTCATTAGTGGTCTCTAGCAAGACATAATGACTACCCAATTTAGAATAGAGGGTTGAATGGAGATTCAACCCAACATTTCTGAGCAAACTGCGTACGATCCTCTACATCGATATCCAGTTTAGCATAAGGCATGGAACCATCATCCTTATGTAGCTAAACGTTTACTTGATCTCTTAGTGACACTGAATCCATCAAGCAAATGATATCCTTATCATTCCTTGGGCATCGCCATGCACTTTTCAGTTCACTATCAAGTGGCCAAGATATCATCTCTCACTTAATAGAGATTTGTAGTCCCATCACTTCACCTACATACCTTAGCGTGTCTCATAGTGTACCCAATCATACCCGTACTTGGCAACTTGTTACGGTCCCGTTAGGCGTATGTCAAAACACACTACAATTCACCTAAGACCATGTAGTGATTTCTGGTCTAAGGATCCTAGTACCAGTACTACTCAAAAGAATCACTCATGATCTAATTAGTCCATGGAGTGTTTCTTTTGGCGGATCGATTTCATGAATTTAAATATGCACAAGGATATTACTATCATGAAATTAACTCATTTGATAAACAATCAATCAAGCGACAAATATCTTATTCACATAAATACCCTCAAAGTATATTTACATAAATAACCCTTATTAGGGCACATTCACCAACACTTAGAGGAGAATCCACTAATCCTATTGCACTAGTACAAGTAGATACACCATAAAATACTGCACAAAAAGTCACAAATTATGCGCCTACACAGGTGGTGCCCTGTAACAGTATGAGGGTTGTGAGACAACCCAAGAGGTATGTGGGCTTGGGAGAACCTTCGAATTTAGTCCCCGGTGCGCATGAACCAAACCAGGTCAAGTACAATGAGGCACTCCGAGATAAAAATGCAGAATCTTGGCAAAAAGCAATGATATCCGATATGGGGTTGATGGACTCTAATCAAGTCTGGGAGTTTGTAGACTCGCCTGATGGTTTTAAACCCATTAGATGGAAGTGGGTCTACAAAAGAAAGAGATAACTCGACAAAAAGGTTGAAACCTTTAAAGTTAGGCTTGTGGCGAAGGGGTATACTAAAAAAGAAGGTATCGATTACGAGGAAACCTTTTCCCCGGTAGCTATGCTTAAGTCGATTCGGATTCTCTTGGCCATAGCTGCTTATTTAGATTATGAGATTTGGCAGATGGATGTCAAGACAGCTTTCCTCAACGGAAGTCTTAAGAAAACCATCTTCATGCAGCAGCCAGAGGGGTTCATTACAGAAAGCCAAGAGTATAAGGTTTGCAAGCTTAAGAGGTTCATCTGTGGACTAAAGCAAGATTCCACATCTTGGAACATCTGATTTGTTGAGGAAATCCAGTTCTACGGATTTACTCAGTGTCTGGATGAGCAATATGTGTACCGCATACGTGATGGTGTTTCTTGTACTTTACGTAGATGATATCCTACTTATTGGCAACAATAAGAAAGTGTTATCAGACATAAATGTTAGATATGAATACTAAAGCTATACTTGTATTAAACTTTTTCCCAGTTAATATATCAATTTAATGTTTTGGTTTATACGTTGTTCATATTTGTCCATTTATATTATGTAGTTAGATGATGAGGTGTCTGGTGTGACACAGTAGATCTCATCATTGGTTGAAAGACATAATATATAAATGAGGTTCGTAACCGAGACAGTTTTGGACAAGCTGTCGGTTTAGGTTATTATGTGATTCAGATGATTGGTTTGTCTAAACTAATTGAATCATATAGATATGCCCGGGGCATATTGAACTTGACCATTTAGAATGATTTGTATTGTACTGATTTAATCGAAAAATCATTCTTAGTATTCTATCTCTTAATCCCAAGACTTGAGCGGGCATGAGGATTGACATAGTGTACTTTGATTTGCCAATGGGTGAGGTCAATTGTGGCCAATAGTCTCGGTGGGTTGGATGCGCGTGTTTAGTTACTTGGTGTGCTGCTGCTTGTCGAAAGGAAACCATGTACCGGTGCGTCCGAGGTGATGGTGCTCTCGAGATAAGCTCATAATGTTTATTATACTAAATCCGGTCGATGGACTTATGTCCAGTATAGTAAAAAGGTCGAGAGGTACTAGTCTCAGAATTAAAGAAGTTAATTAATTTATTTATTAGTAAATTAATAAATTAACGAGCACTAAATCTTTGATGTGGGAAGATTAAGAAAAAATTAATTTAGTTGTTCCGGAAGCAATTCTAGTGTAGGATGGTAGTGCCAAAATTAATCCGTTAGTGGTACGATTAATTTTGTAATGGGTTAATTGAATAAGTATAATTAATTAATTAATTAATTATTCCTAAGGGTTAATTAAGTAATTAACAGAGTGGAATTATTTATTTAATTAATTAAGTCTTAAATTTAAATTAGAATTAGGAAATCCTAGAGATTAGGAATTCTAATTAGATTTGGCTTATCCTATTAGATTAGTTACCTAATTGGATTTGGAAACTAATTAATTACCCGAACCCATTAGGAAGGCCAATCCTAAACCAACTTGAGGTCTCTTTTGTAACTCTATATATAGACAAAAGATTAGCAATTACATAACACACAACACATAAGTTTTTAAGACAAGAAAACTAGAGAGAGAAAATATTTTTCTCCCTCTAGAAACTTTGGGAGGCCGATTTTTGGTCCCAAGAGCAGGCGGCGGTTCGTTTTCCAGCGAGAATCCCAATGCAGTTTTTGTGTTGATTACTGATAAATTGGTTGCAAGATCGTTGCCCACACAACGTGTGATCATAGTCTTGAGTCATACAAGTGATCACCTGAGTTAACATGCTTCAAGAGGTACTTTTTCTATGATTTTAATTAGAAAATTATTGTTGTTTGATAAATAGAATGAGTACAAACCAAGATCCTGCGCAATGTTATTTCAACCAAGGATTGGAATAGCGACTGTGCTAGAGTCTAGGCTTGGTCAAAGATTCCGATTCTGGAATGCATAGCACGAAAGTGAATTTTTGACCGGGCCCGGACAGATAATCTTTCAATAAAGGCATAATTGTCCAAGCAATTTGATATGAAGGACTTTGGAGAAGCTTAACATATCCTTGGGGTCAAGATTATTCGAGATCATAGGAAACGTTCACTGACACTCTCTCAGGCTTCATACATGGATACAATTCTGGCTTGTTTCAACATGCAGAACTCCAAGAAAGGTTTTCTACCTTTTAGACACGGAGTGCATCTATTTAAAGAGCAGTCTCCGAAGACTGTTGAGGATATAGAAGTCATGAAGACAGTTCCTTATGCTTCGGCAGCAGGAAGTCTTATGTATACAATGTTGTGTACGAAACCTATTATTTACTATGCCGGTGGCATGGTTAGCAGATATCAGAGTAATCCTTAATTATTTGCGCTGAACGAGAGACCAAATTTTGGTCTATCAGATGCAAGAGCTAGTTCTGAGAGGTTTCACAGTTTCTGATTTCCAAGGCTATAGGGACAAAAGTAAGTCTACCTCAGGGTTTGTGTTTACTTTGGGAGGTGGAGCCATAGTTTGGTGGAGTGTCAAGCAGAAATGTGTGGCGAACTCTACCATGGAAGTTGAGAACGTTGCATCCTCAGAGGCGGCAAAAAAAGCAGTGTGGCTCAAGAACTTCTTAGTTGACTTAGACGTAATTCCTGGTTTGCAAAAGTTGATCACAGTGTACTGTGACAATAACGGTGCAGTAGCAAACTCGAAGGAACCACGAGCCCACAAAGCGAGTAAGCACATACAATGCAAGTACCACCTGATACGAGAGTTCGTTAAGATGAAAGGCGTGGTTATGACAAAGATAGCATCAGCGGAGAACCTTGCAGATCTATTCACGATGACATTGACTGTAAAGGTATTTGAGGCTCACATGGAGGGTATGGGAATTAGATACTTAGCTGAGTCTTGACTGTTATCTAGTTATTAGTATAGCAATAGATTAATGTAGTTTTATAACTTAAGTATTAGTGGAAGATTGTTGGTTTTGAATACTAAACCTTTGCTTGTATTAAAACTATTAAAACTTTGCTTCGATTGAATATTTTAGTTAAATTATTTTTATGTTTTTTCCTGTGTTGTCCATTTATATCGTATAACTAGATGATGAGGTGTCTGGTGTGATATGGTAGATCTCATCATTGGTCAAAGTCATGATATATAAATGAGGCTTATAACTGAGACAGTTTGGACATACTATTGTTGAGCCATTGGAGCTGCTACAATGAAGCTTTCTTAGCCTTTATTAAAGTCCAATGTTGTGTTGTAATTGTTGCAACCACATTGTGACAAATCTGTGAATTACTAAGGCAATAATGGACTGAGTTCATGAGGATTGTCTGGACAAAATCTCAGCAAGAAGCCGATGAATAAACTGAAGTGCCAAAATGAGAAGGAAGTGTACTGTTGGCACATCAGATCAAAGGCTACACAGATCAGATCAAGTTACGCGCACATCAGATCAAGTTACGCGCACATCAGATCAAAGGCTGCACAGACAAGTTACGCGCACATCAGATCAAAGGCTGCACAGACAAGTTACGCGCATATCAGATCAAAGGCTGCACAGATCAGATCAAGTTACGCGCACATCAGATCAAAGGCTGCACAGACAAGTTACGCGCACATCAGATCAAAGGCCACACAGATCAGATCAAGGGAAGTGAAGATCAGATCAAATGCAGTGCGCATCAGATCAAAGGATGCACACATCAGATCACATGCAGCACAAATCAGATCAACGGAAGTAAAGATCAGATCAAATTCTCAAGGGATTGCTCAGCAGCTTAGTTTCACAGAAACAAGGCAAGTCAGCAACAAAACATATTTGCAGCAGAAGAGAACAACTCAAGGCTGGAGAGCTAGAGCAGACACCTAAGAAGCTGAAGTCAAGGACGGCTAGTGAATCACACCTCAAACGCGCGACTCTAAAAGTCTCCCAAAGATTCAGAAGACGCAGGAGCATCATGTTGAAGTATCTAGCAATCCGGTGAGCGAGCAGAAATACAAAAGAATCAAGAAATGCCGATCAGAAGAACTGCAGGAGCTACATGGATGGTTCTGAGTTGCTGGACAGAACGTTGTGACATGAAGCTAACATCAGATCAACCGGAGGCTAACATCAGATCAACTGCAAGCTAACATCAGATCAACCGGAGGCTAACATCAGATCAACTGCAAGCTAACATCAGATCAACCGAAGGCTAACATCAGATCAACTGCATGCTAACATCAGATCAACCGAAGCGTGACATCAGATCAAATGCCGGGCACATCAGATCAGCTATAAGCTAAGATCAGATCACTTCTGCTGTTTCAACATATCTAAGACAAGCTACTCGAGAAAGTCTGAAGGAGTACAGTCAACAATATGACATGGCAAGCAAGTTGCAACTTAAAAAGGTTGAAAATGGATTATATGAATCTTGAGCCGCCTTCCGTGTAAGATATGCTGACACACCGCACGTAGGGCACAGTTTTTCTTCTGGGAAAAGAAACGGGCAGATGAGTAGGTGTGGTAGGCACAACAACTGCAGAATGCAGGATAAACCACATTGGGAGGAAAAACAAAAAGAGAGAAGGCACGAAAAGAAAGAAAAAGAGAGAGAGAGGAGCAGCAGCCAAGGTGAGTGCTGAACAGAACGAAACCGAGAAAAGGGAGGAGAAAAAGAGGGAGAGCAGAAAAAGATGATATGAGAAAGACAAGAGAGAAAGAAACAGTCTGCTGCACAAGGAGAAGCTGAAGCACTGGAGAGGCAGAAGTCAAGGAGAAGAAGAAGCTGAGGAGGAGCAGAATCGGGAGAACTGACCCTGAGATTGCAGTTTCAGGTGGTAAGCCTAGAACACTATCAAACGTCTTTCATTAAGTGATTTTGAAAGATATTTGTGTAGAAAAGGCAGCACAACAGAGATTTACATGTTATTGTTTTAGTTGATGAACTTGTAGAGGTAGTGAACCTCAATGTGTTGAGCAGTGAGCTCTTGTTTATGTTGCTTATGGTCAGTGAGGCCAGAGTTGAATGATTCTGTGATAGTGAAGATTGACAGGAGTGAATCTGTCCGTGGATGTAGATCATTTGATCGAACCACGTAAAAATCCCCCTTGCACATTTACTGCTTTGAGTGTGTCTTGACTGGTGTGGTATTATCAAACTGTAAGCTTGAACAGGAGTGTCATGGTTGTGTAAGTAAACCCTCCTTGAGTGATTGAATTGATCTGATGTCTTCCTTGGTTGATCTGATGTCTTCCTTGGTTGATCTGATCTGCCAACAGTCCATCTAAGCCAAAACGTGAGTTCAACAATAAGCTCTAACTGAGCTAACATTTGAGAGGGAATCCTTTAGTTGAAAGAAAAATTGATAGAGTGTTGATTCACCCCCCCCTCTCAACACTTGACACGATCCAACAACTATCGGTTTAAGTCAATATGTGATTCGGAAATTAGTTTGTCTAAACTAATTGAATCATATAGATATGCCCAGGGCATATTAAGCATGACCGTTTAGGATTGAATTAACTTGTATTGTTCTTAAGTAGTTAATTCAAACCTTGTATTATATCTCTTAATCCCTAGACTATAACGGGCATGAGGATTAAGCATTGTGTACTTTAATCTGCCAATGAGTGCGGTCACTTGGGGCCTATATTCTCGGTAGGTTGGGTGCACGTGTTTAATTGCTTAGAGTGTTGTTGCTTGTCGAAAGAAAACTATGTACCGGTGCGTCCGGGGTGATAGTGCTCTCGAGATAAGCTCGTAATGTTCATTATACTAAATCCTACCGGTGGACTTATGTCTGGTATAGTAATAAAATCGAGTGGTACTAATCTAAAATGAAAATAAGTCGATTAATTAATTTATCAGTAAATTAATAAATTGAGGAGCACTATATCTTTGACGTGGGAGAATAAAGAATAATTAAATTTGTGGTTCCAGAAGCAATTCTGGCTTGAGCGGTAATTCCATAATTAATCCATTAGTGGTACAATTAATTATGTGTTGGGTTGATTGATAAAGTGAAATTAATTATTTAATTAATTAATCCTTGGGTCAGTTAGTAAATTAATAAAGTGAAATTAATTATTGGTTCAATTAAGAATTAGGAAATCCAAGAATTAGGAAATCTAATTGAGATTTGGAAACTAATAAACCCAAGCCCAACAAGAAGGTCTAACTCAAACCCACTTAATCTCTCTCTTGTAACTCTATAAATAGACACAAGGGTCAGCAATACAACACAGAAGTCATTATTGACAAAGCACAAAAGAAAGCTAGAGAGAGAAAGGGTGAGAACCTCAGGCGAGTTTCCCGAGGTGTGATATCCGGCATGACTATTCCTGCGGGCAGCGTGAGTATTCTCGCAAGCGGCGTGACTATTCTGGCGAGCGGTGCAACTTTTCTGGCGAGCATCTTTTTCAGGAATTTTTGTGCGGGTATTTCTGTTGGTGCTGATTCAATCGTTTGGTAGATAGTTGCCCACACAACTTCCAGACGGGTCTCAGAGTCATATAAGAGAAACACTTAAGAGACATGCTTCAAAGGTCAAATCTTTATCATTCCACTTTAATTTAGATTTATTTTTGTTACCTGACAAATCGAATGAGGTAATTAAGATCCTATGTTCGTATGATATTTCAAAAGGGTTTGAATCGTATTACACAAGCGTTTGGCCTGAAAGAGAGTTTTTTATTCTGGAATGCATAGCACGAAAGTGAAATTTTCGATTGGGCCCGGACAGATAATTCTTTCACGAGTCACACCCGAGGCACTCAGAAGCATGGAGATCGAAGTCACATCGGATCTAGATTAATAGACTTTAATAGGCATTATGCCTCTCTCATTGTACCAAAAAAATTCAAGGCATAACATTGATTTTAACAATTATCTTGAGTATATCCTCATTCAAACCCGTTCATGTGTACAAAGCTGAATTTTTTTATCATCAAATTGAAGAATGAAGAAACACCTACACAAAATTGAAACCCAAATCAAGGTGCTAGAATTCTTAAATTTTAATTAGTTTAATACTATTGAAGGATACCAATCTTTCCTTTCAAACTTCTATTAAGAAGCATCTTCATGTTCAAGCTCCATTATTCGAAATTCCTATTCCAGCAATGTTTAAATTCTTCTCCCAGTTACCACTAGGTCACAACATGCCTAACCAACAACTTAAATAGGAATAGAGATATTGAACTGAAAATTCAAATACTGAAGGACTACTACAATGTCAACGAACAGATCCTTTAATGTAAATATGCAATTATACAAAGCTTGTTGTCCCTAAGCCACAACAAATTCCAAGCAGATATTCATTTGGCAATAGTTTAACTACAATTATTCATATCATTGGACTAAAGCTCCAAGCTCATAGGACCCAGATCAATTCATTTCAAATGTTAACAGTATTAAGAATAGCAACAAGAAATCCTTATTGTAAATTGAACTCGAGTATACCATCAAACTAATAAAAGTTCGTGTGGGAAGTAGGAATTAGAACGAGAATAACACCGAAAGAACTTTACCCCAACAAATCCTTTTAAATATGGCATCAAACTAAAACTACCAGTAAACTCAGGAGCGTAAAGCTAATAAGGCATACAAGCAGGAGTACAAATTTATATTCAGAAATCCAAAACTCCAAGACAATTAAAGTCCAACAGAAACCCATGAAAGAATAAACTGGAAACAAGTTTACCTTGCGAGAGGAGCCCTTCTAGGGACTTCGGGCTCAAATTCCATAGGCAAACCCAATAACCCATTGAAGCTCTTCTCTTTCGGTAGTAGTCCGACAAGCTGTTACACGTCTTCCCTCTAACAAAGATTTCTCGGAATAGGATTTCTTTTGCAGAAGAAATTAGTGTTTAAATTACCGATCTAGGAGCTCTAGTGAAATTCACTATCTTACAAACAAGCGGAATATTGGTTTTAAGATAGGTAGAATAAAACCACAACAATAAAAACCACGTATTGTTGATAAATCCGATGAATGCATAAAGAATATCAAATACTCGAATTTTGGGCTATCACGAGCTCTCAACAAAATTAGTTTTAATCTTAAAAAATGCATTGAGAAATTTGAAGGCACCACTCTCTATTTATAGATATAGGGGGGCCGAATTTTTTGTACAAGAATAAGGTAATTCTTGTGTAACAAGAATTTCCTTGTCTTAAGGCAAAAGTCTTTTCTTTTTTCAAAACTAAGATTTGTTCCCTTATTTCTATCTCAATCTAACTAGAAATAAACTAGAATTCTTACTTAGATTTATTCCCTCATGGGCTAGGTTTTCTTTCCCTTTCTTGCCTTATTATCCAAGTAAACTCCTTGTGAACCTTCTAGATGTTCCTTCGCCGAATTTCTACCTTCCTTGTGTCTTAGTGAACTTTATTGGACTTGCTTAAGGATTTATGAAGCCCTTAAACAAGTACAAAGACTCAATAAACTAAATTATATGTCTTTGACTCAAAAGTAATAAGAATGAAGGCTAGCTCTGAATCATGCTTAGCACATGGACTTCTTTTGGCAGATACTTGTTTTGAGAAACAAGTTCTTCATTGAAGCTTTGAATAACCAATGTGCTAAGGGCTTCTTGTGCCTTCCTAGCTCTTGTTCTTGTAATTGTTCCATCAATGTTGATAAGCGGGTCTCTTTGATGGACTTTTGTAGTTGCTGAAACATCAGGTACATGAGGTGGTCCTAGGATTATATCATCTCATACCTCTTGAAAAGGAATTGTCCTCAATTCCAAACCTTCATCAAAATCAAAAATATAAATCAGTTACATTGAAAGTTGAATGAACTCCGGACTGGCCTTTAAGGTCCAACTTGTAGGCATTGTCGTTAATTATTTCCACCGCTTAGAATGGGCCATCGCCTCTTGGCATTAACTTGTTTTTCCTTACATTAGGAAATCTATCTTTGCGGAGGAGCAACCATACCCACTCGCCTGGCTCAAACACAACCTTCTTTCTACCTTTGTTCACACAGTGTTCATTATGCTCATTGTGTTTGAGGTTGCGGAATCGTGCCTGTTCATGCATTTTCTTCACTAACTTGGCCTTCTTTTCTCAGTGTTGGTGATCTCTTTAATTGGAATTGGCGAAAAATCCATTGGTGTTAAAGGTTGAAAAGCATACACAAGCTCAAAACGAGAAAAATTAGTTGACGAATGAGTAGTCCTATTGTAAGCAAGCTCACAAATCGGCAAACATTCTTCCCACCTTACAAAGCTTTTTTTTACTAAGACACGAATCAAACTTCCAAGGGTTCTATTTGTTACATCAGTCTGGCTATCTGTCTGAGGATGGCTGGTAGTGGAGAATAACAGCTTAGTTCCCAACTTACTCCATAAGGTTTTCCAAAAGTAACTCAGAAACTTAACGTCTCTATCACTTAGTATGCTCTTTGGAATTCTGTTCAACCGTACGATCTCATTGAAGCATAGTCGTGCGACTTCCTTTGCATTGTCAGTTTTCCTACAAGCAATGAAGTGTGCCATTTTTGAAAACTTATCAACAACTACAAAAATTGAATCATTACCTCGCTGGGTCCTAGGGAGACTGAGGATGAAATCCATGGAGATGTCTATATAAGGCGAGGTAGGTACAGGTAGTGGCATGGGGAGTCCGTGCGGCTTAGACGTGAATTTTACCTTTTTGCATTCTATGCATCTTTCACAAACCTTTCTCACATCTTTTTTCATATTTGGTCAAAATAAGTGTTCTTGCAGGACCTCAGGGGTTTTGAAAACTCCAAAGTATCCTATCAGTCCACCGCTATGAGCCTTTCTACCTAATAACTCTCGCAAGCTGCTCCTTGGGACACACAACTTGTTTTCTTTAAAAAGAAAACCATCATGCCTGTAGAACTTGTTAAACACCACCTGTTTACAAGCCACATAAACATTACCAAAGTTAGGGTTATTACCATATAGACATTTGATAAACTCAAAACCCAACAACATGGCATTAAGGTTAGTGAGAAGGGTATGTCTTCGAGATAATGCATCAACTACTACATTATCTTTTCCTTTCTTATACTTGAGTATGTAGGAAAAAAGAATCAATAAAAGTTACCCAATTTGCATGTCTCTTATTTAACCTACTCTGGGAGTTGAGATGCTTTAAGGACTCATGATCAGTATATATCAGGAATTCTCTCCCTAACAGATAATGTTGCCAAGTTTCCAAGGCTCTAACTACGACATATAACTCCTTATCATATGTAGGATAGTTCAATAATGCTCCACCCAACTTCTCACTAAAATAAGCAATTGGTATCTTATTTTGCATCAGAACAGCTCCTATCCCAATCCCACATGCATCACATTCAATTTCAAAAGTTTCATGGGAATTAGATAATGCAAGAGTAGGGGTAGAAGATAGCTCTCTCTTAAGTAATTCAAAAGATTCCTTTTGCTTTGGTCCCCATTCAAACTTCACGTCTTTCTTCACCAACTCATTGAGAGGGGCGGCTTTAGTGGAGAAATCCTTAATGAATCTTCGGTAGAAGCTTGTAAGTCCATGGAAGCTTCGAACCTCTGATACATTTTTAGGCGTTGGCCATTCTTGAATAGCCTTGACCTTTTCTTAATCAACCTGTACTCATTGTGCGCTTTCCACAAATCCTAAAAATATAACTTTCGACACACAAAAGGTACCTTCTTGAGGTTGGCATAGAGCTTGGCCTCGCCAAGGGTTAGTAACTTCTCTTAAATGATTAACATGCATTTCCAAAGTATTACTGTAAACTAAGATGTCATCGAAGTAAACTACCACAAACTTACCGATAACCTTTCGCATCGCATGGTTCATTAGTCGTATGAATGTGCTCGGGGCATAGGACAGGCCGAAGGGCATGACCAGCCATTCGTACAAACCAAACTTTGTCTTGAATGTTGTTTTTCATTCATCTCCTTCCTTTATCCGAATTTGGTGGTAGCCATTTTTCAGATCTATCTTTGAGAAGATTGTAGACCCGTGCAGCTCATCTAGCATGTCATCAAGCCTAGGTACAGGGTGCTTGTACTTGATGATTATCTTGTTAATTGCTAAACAATCAACGAACATCCGCCAAGTCGAGTCTTTCTTTGGAACTAAAATTACGGGCACCGCACACGGACTTAGGGTCCGTTTTATAAAACTGAATTTGAGGTTTGAAAACTGAAGTTTTGAAGTCTGGATTCTGAAAACTGAAAACTGAATTCATTAAGTTAGCCTGTTTGATAAAATTATAAAATATGTCTGAAATCTGAAGTCTGACAACTGAATGTTGAAGTGTCAATTACAAAATCAGTTTATAAAATTAAATGTATTTAAATTTTAAATTAAATTATCTTTTTTATTAAAAAATAAACACTTATTTTTTAATTTATATAATATAATTTTTAAAATTTATAATTATTTACTTAATAATATAAAATTCTACTAATAAAAAATATTTTAGAACCTTTTAACAATAAATTAGAATGTTATTATTATTTTAAAATTAAAATATTAATAAAAATAAATATAAATTTTTTTAAAAAAATTAAAAACTCACTTGAAAAGTATATTTTTTATTTATTTAAATGATAAAAATATTTAATGAAATAAAAAAATTTAAAGAAAAACTAAAAAAATGATAAATAATGAAAAAAATATAAAAAATTACAAGTAATTCAGTTCAACAATAAGTGGTTTACATATCACTTATTTTTATGTTAACATTTGTACTTGCCTTTCAAATCCACTTAATCTATTAAAATTTTAATTTGTAATTATCAAACGCACTTAATTATTAAGTTCTTAATTAAAAAAGCTCTTAATTCATTAAGTCATAAATAAGTTGAGTTATCAAATACTCTTAATCAAATAAGCACTTAATCTATTTAAATTAAGTGCTGAATTTTTTTATCAAACAGACCCTTAAACTCTCACGGATGTGTCATTTGTCTAACAACTCTCTAACTTTTCGTTGTAATTCCTTCGTTTCCTCAGGATTTACACTGTATGCTGGCCGATTAGGAATAGTTACTCCCCATTTGATGCTCAATACCTCGGATCGGTGGCAGTCTCTTTGGTAATTCATCGGGGAATACATCTGTTAATGAATCCAGGAGTACTTGCACACTGGATGGAATTGGACGAGCCACGGTTATGTTTAGGGCATGTTCAACAAATATAACCAATACTAAACACTGTTTCCGGTTGGTGGCTTTTTGCAGATCTTGGAATGAAGCGAAGAAACTAGGAGTTTTCTTGGCTTCACTCTTGTTAGGCATTAGCGGTAGTCTTTGTGATTATTTCTTTGGATTTTTAGAAATTGCCTTGCCTTGTTGCCTTGCCTTTGCTTCCCTCATCTCTATGTTGGATTTGACCACCTGTGCATGAGATAAAGGTGTGAGGATTATCTTTTTATTATTGAAGGTGAAGTGATACCTGTTTGTGCAGCCATCATGTCGGGTCTTGTGGTCGTACTCCCACGATCGACCAAGAATCATATGGGCGGCGTCCATCGGAACTACATCGCATAGGACATGATCTTGGTATTTATCGATAGTGAAAGCTACCTTGCATTGCTTATTCACTTCAACTTCTCCACTGTTGTTGAGCCACTGCAACTTATAAGGTGTAGGGTGAGGTATCATTGCTAGACTTAGCAATGACACTAAATAGTTAGACATAAGGTTGTTCCAATTACCGCTGTCAATTATGATCAAACAGGTCACATCTTTTACCTTCCCTTTTGTGTGAAATATATTTTGTCGTTGCTCAACACCTTCTTCTAGCCTAAGATTACAGTTTAGTGTCCTTACCATGCTAGAAATTTGTGATTTGGAATCACTTGAACTTGGTACTTATAGCGAGACTCCACATGTACCTTTTGGAGTTTCCGGAGGCTTTGGAAGTTCGTCATCAACCTCATATTTCTTAGTAGATCTATAGAGGAACGAAGGTGGTGACAACTTCTTCAAAAAGGGTGGAACTTCATCAACATTGGTTGATAAATTCCTTGCTGCTCGGAACTCTTCCATTGAATCAATCAACCTATCCAACAATTAATCCATCTTTTTCAAGAACTCTAGTAATGCTTGGTTTTGCCAGGAGTTGAATGCTTCCATTTTTCTGTCAAGAAACACTCAATCTTAGGTAGAAGTGAAGACTTCTCCTTGAAGGATAGTAACCAAAACTAAAAACTACAAAGAATTAAAAATTCAAAACACAAAAACCCAAAAAAAACTAAGCAAAAATTGCTACAACTACACTAAGTCACAAAAACCCAAAAAACAAATCAAATAAGTCACAAAACAAAACAAAAACTAAGAAAATTAGCAAAAATCGGGCGGCAAAACACACAAAATCGCGGCACACTAAAAACTAAAAAATTATAAAAACTACAAAAATCAAATAAATTACAAATATACAAATATGCACTGTGCTAGTGTGAAGTTGATCAATATTCTACCTTTTTCCTTAAAAACTTAAATTTCTTTAAGTCTCTAACCTTCACTTTATCAAACCTTCTCTCAAACTCAGTTATCCTACTCAAAATTGGGAGACACCTATTATAAGAATCTAGACTCCGGTGAGTTCACCGTTACCTTTATTCTCACTCAAATGTGGGTCCTAATGTTGATGATTATGTGAATCTCAACTCTCACTTCACCGACCCTCCTTTTAGCTCAAGTATAGCTTTATAGACTTGTACTTTCACCTCAAGGACTCTCTAGTCTCGATTTTTCCCTTTGGTTAAGAGACTTGTCTTTTCTACACTTGCACTTTTCTTTTTGGAATCCTTTGGGATTCTCTTTTTTTTTCACTCAAGGAAGTCTCAAGGAAGTTCTTTTGAACTTCTTTTCTTTTTCTTTCACTTTTAGACACAATTGAATATGTCTATTTTTCATTCTTTCTTTTCTTTTCTTTTTCTTCAAATTCCTTTGGGAATTCCTCTTTGTTTTTTCCTTTACACTCTTTCCAACTTGATGACGACACAAGCCAACCACACTACAAGTCAAAAAGAAAGTTAGTAAAACAAGAATTAAACACACACGTCGTCTCAAGTAAGAACACCACTAGATGGAAAGTTTTAAGCCTTTAGATCCTTCGTGGAATAGACCTTATAACAAGCTTCTCTATTTCAATAAAAAAGATACCAACTTTTTGCAAGAAATCACCAAGAATTTCAAGTTAGTATGCATCAGGTTCACTTAGAGACGACAACTTTTTCTTCTTATTAATTAAGCTTAAATTCTATGTTTGGATTAGGGGCGTACACGGTCCGGTTTGGCCGGTTTGAAAGTAAAAGTATAGGCCAAACCGTAATATACGGTTTGAAATTTTTTCAAACCAAACAGGCCAATATTATTTTTCAAACCAAACTGTAAACTGGCCAAACCATTTTTTATCGGTTTGGTTTGGCGGTTTGACAGTTTGGGCCATTTTTTATTTATTTTTAAAGTCTACAAAATTATTTGTAAAGTCTATTAAGTTTTTAAACTGATTTTTTTCACAAAGGTAGTCCACCACGTCTCAGAACAACTAGCACCACGTCAAAAATAACTAGCACCACGTCCAGATACGTCTACATCCATTCATGTGAATTTAAACTGATTTTTTTCACAAAGACAGTCCACCACGTCTCAGAACAACTAGCACTACGTCAAAAACAACTAGCACTACGTATACATCCAAACATGTGAATTTTAGCTGAATTTTTCACAGAACATAGTCTACCACGTCTGGATACGTCCAAAATAACTAGCACTACGTCCAGATACGTCTACATCCATGTGTGTGAATTTAAACAGATTTTTTTCACAAAGACAGTCCATCACGTCTCAGAACAACTAGCACTACGTCAAAAACAACTATAACTATGTATACATCCAAACATGTGAATTTTATCTGAATTTTTCACAAAACATAGTATACCACGTCTGGATTCGTCCAAAATAACTGTCACCATGTCCAAATACGTCTACATCCATGTGTGTGAATTTAAACTGTTTTTTTCACACAAACAGTCCACCATGTTTCAGAACAACTAGCACTACGTCAAAAACAACTAGAACTACGTATGCATCCAAACATGTGAATTTTAGCTGAATTTTTCACAAAACATAGTCTACCACGTCTGGATACGTCTAAAATAAATAGCACCACGTCCAAATACGTCTACATCCATGTGTGTGAATTTAAACTGTTTTTTTCACACAAACAGTCCACCATGTTTCAGAACAACTAGCACTACGTCAAAAACAACTAGAACTACGTATGCATCCAAACATGTGAATTTTAGCTGAATTTTTCACAGAACATAGTCTACCACGTCTCGATACGTCCAAAACAACTAGCACCACGTCCAGATACGTCTACATCTATGTGTGTTAATTTAAACTGATTTTTTCATAAAGACAGTCCATCACGTCTCAAAACAACTAGCACTACGTCAAAACAACCAGCACTACGTATACATTCAAACATGTGAATTTTAGCTAAAATTTTCACAGAACATAGTCTACCACGTCTCGATATGTCCAAAACAACTACTACCACGTCTAGATACATCGACATCCATGTGTGTGAATTTAAACTGATTTTTTTGACAAAGACAGTCCACCAGGTTTTAGAATAACTAGCACTACGTCAAAACAACTAGCACTACGTATAAATCTGAACATGTGAATTTTAGCTGAATTTTTCACAGAACATAGTCTACCACGTCTCGCTACGTCCAAAACAACTAGCACCACGTCCAGATATGTCTACATCCATAAGTGTGAATTTAAACTGATTTTTTTTCACAAAGACAGTCCACCATGTCTCAGAACAACTAGCACTACGTCAAAACAACTAGCACTACGTATACATCGAAACATGTGAATTTTAGCTGGATTTTTCACAGAACATAGTCTACCACGTCTCGCTACGTCCAAAAAAAACTAGTATCACATCCAGATACGTCCAACTACATCCCGCTACATCCAGCTAGGGAACTAGTACCCTAATATATACGGTTCAGTTAGGCCAGAATGGCCAGTTTCACAGCCTAACCCGTTGGCCGAACCGTTATTACGGTTTATAAATTTTTCAAACTGTCAGCCTATAAATATATATTTAAACCGGCCAAACCAAAAAAAATGATTTGGTTTGGCTGGTTTAAACGGTTTCGGCCGAACTGGGTACACCCCTAGTTTGGATGCAACTCAAATCACATACAATCACAAAAGATTCAGTTTCAAACTTCAATTAATGAAAAGAAACACAAAAGACTCTATTTTTGGTGAAAAAACATTTTCGATTTTTTGACTCGATTTATAGACCAATTGTGCAATCAATATGGTGCACAAACAAGACTCACTGATTGAATTTAAAACAACAAACTAGACACTAAATTATAACACCAAATAATAACAAAAACAACAATCTTTCAACCAAAGAAGGTTAAAAGAATCACAAACAAACAATCTTTTTGTGAAGCACAATTTTTTATTTTTCTTGACCTATAGGGATAAAATTGGTGCGGAAACTAGGGAAAACACACCAAACCAAAAATAAAAAATTAAATCTAGAAACTATACTAAAAAATGAAGAGTGAATTGTAAAAAAGGTCATCATACTTTGGTAAAATTTAGGTTTTGGTCACTAACTTTTAAATATTCAAAAAAAGTCACTAACTTTAGCATTTTAATTTTAATTTTGGTCATTCCGTTAGAATGAACCATTAAGTCCACTAACAATTCTATATTTGGAGGGTATTTTTGTCCATTCATTAATGTTGTACACATGTTGCTCGCGCTACAGTAACGCGCTACAGTTATTTTTTTTTTAACGCATAGCCTTTTTTTAAAAAAATATACTTTTTTAAAAAAAATAATTTACTAAAAATACCAAAAAATTTTATTTATAATTTCGTTCATCTATCCTACTTTATTTATAATTTTTATAAATTTTTGGTAGATTAAATTATAAATAAAGTAGCATAGATGAGCGGAATTATAAATAAATTTTTTTGGTATTTTTAGTAAATTATTTTTTAAAAAAAAAGTATTTTTTTTAAAAGTATATTTTTTAAAAAAAAGGCTATGCGTTAAAAAAAAAATAACTGTACCCCGTTACTGTAGCGTGTTACTGTAGCGCGCACTGTAGCGCGAGCAGCATGTGTACAGCATTAATGAATGGACAAAAATACCCTCCAAATATAGGATTGTTAGTGGACTTAACGGTTCATTCTAACGGAATGACTAAAACTAAAATTCAAATGCTAAAGTTAGTGACCTTTTTTGAATATTTAAAAGTTAGTGACCAAAACCTAAACTTTACCAAAGTATGATGACCTTTTTTACAATTCACTCAAAAATGAACGAAATAGATATGATCTTGCAACATTAAAACAATTGACGCAAAACAACTCTTTTTTTGAAACAAATTTTTGAAAATTCTGGACACTTGCACAAGATGAAGAACCGACACACAATTTGAAATTTATATTATTAAACTAGACCCAAAAATGAAGAAAAGACTTTTAATCGGACAAGTTAAAAGAACTTTGAAAGACACTTTGTTTTTATCGAGAAAAGTTTTAAACTTTTTGGACACATTGGTGTGTAGGGGTGCGATGACCAAGGTTAAAGCACAACCACATGATTTTGAAATTTTATTTAAAATAAAGACACAAAAGTTAAGAAAAATTTAACTTCTTGACACGATTTATTCAACTTAAAGAACGGACAAACTTGAGCATTGGCTTCGTTCAATTAAACAAATTGGTAAAAAGGTTATACCTTTCTTGAAAAGGGATATTTTCAAGAATCAAGCTGACAAGTGAACTCAAACATTGGCTTGCCGATCAACGGGGGTTGACACATCCTCCTTGAAATAGAAATTGTTGTGAATTTCCTCCAATTGGCTCTGATACCAAATGTTACGCGTTTTTCCTCTAACAAAGATTTCCCGGAAAAGGATTTCTTTGGTAGAAGACATTCGTGCTTAAATTTCCTGATCTAGGAGTTCTAGTGAAATTCAATATCTTACAAACTAGAGGTTGGTTGTAAGACGGGTAGAATGGAACCACAACAATAACAACCACGTATTGTTGATAAATCCAGTGAATGCATAGAGAATATCAACGAGCTCTCAACAAAATTAGTTTTAATCTTCAACAATGCATTGAGAAAATTGAAGGCACCACCCTCTATTTATAGATATAGGGGGCCAAATTTTAGTACAAGAATAAGGTAATTCTTGTGTAACAAGAATTTCCTTTTCTTAAGGCACAAGTATTTTCCTTTTTCAAGATTAAGACTTGTTTCCTTATTTCTATCTCAATCTAACTAGAACTAAACTAGGATTCTTTCTGAGATTTATTCTTTCTAAATTCCTAATATAATAAATTTTATTTAACACTTATCAACAAAAATCATAAAACTGCCAAAAACCGGAGACAGAAGGGTGCGGCGGTAGAACTCCCTCTTGGGCCAGGTTTTCCTTCCCTTTCTTGTCTTTTTATCCAAGTAAAATCCTTGTGGACATTCTAGAAGATCCACGGCCGAATTCCTACCCTCCTTGGGCCTTAGTGGACTTTATTTGACTTGCTTAAGAATTTATGAAGCTCTTAAACAAGTACAAAAACTCAATAAACTAAATTATATGTCTTTGACTAAAAAACAATAAGAATGAATCTGAATCATGCTTAGCACATGGACTTCTCTTGGTGGATACTTGTTTTGAAAAACAAGTTCTTCATTGAAGCTTTGAATAACCAATGTGCTAAAGGCTTCTTATACCTTCCTTGCTCTTGCTCTTATAATTGGTCCATCAATATTGATAAGCGGGTCTATTTGATGGACTCTTGTAGTTGCTGAAGCATCACGTACATGAGGTGGTCCTTGGATCATATTAAAAGACATCCAAAAACTCTTCCTAAATAACGTCACAAGGAAAATTAAAAAAATTAAAACCTAAATCCAATAGAAGAAAAAAAAAAAAAAAAAGGTGAAGTGAAGCTTCACCGATCTTCATCTTCAACCTCCGTCAGCTGCCGATGAGAAACCCTAAAACCTAAATTCACTAACGCAGTACTGATCGTGGGGCAACCTGCATCGATCGAATACTGTTAGTTTTGAATACAGAAAAGCTATGGCTTGTATAAAAAACTAATATCCATAGATGACATATCATTTTGTTCAGTATTAAATTATTCCATTATATCATAGAACTAGATAACGGGGTGTGAAAAGACACAGTAGATACCGTTATTGGTTAAAGTATTGATATATAATAAGTATGCTCGTAACTGAGATAGTCTGAACATACTATCGATATAGGTTATCGTGTGGTTTGGAAATTAGTTTATCTAGACTAATTAAATTACACGGATATGCCCGGGGCATATTGAGCACGACCAGTTTGGATAGAATTGACTTGTACTGATCGGCGTTGTTAATTTAGTCCTAGTATTCAGTGTCTCAATCTTGAGATTGGGGCGTGAGAGTTAGGTATCGTATGCTTTGATGTGCCAAAGAGTGTGGTCAATTGAGGCATATACCTCGATAGGTTGGGTATGCAGTGTTTAGCTTCTTACGTGCCATTGCTAGTCAGAAGAATCCACGTACCGGTTCGTCGAGTTGATGGTGCTCCCTAGATGAGCTCGTAAGGTTTATTGTACTAAAATTGGCCAGTGGACTTTACAGGCGTGAGAGTTAGATATCGTATACTTTGATGTGCCAAAGAGTGCGGTCAATTGAGGCCTATACCTTGGTAGGTTGGGTATGCAGTGTTTAGCTTCTTATGTGCCGTTGCTAGTCGGAGTAATCCACGTACCGGTTCGTCGATTTGATGGTGCTCCCGAGATGAGCTCGTAATGTTTATTGTACTAAAACTTGCCAGTGGACTTTACGTCCGGTATAATAAGAAGGTCGAGTGGTACTAATCTCCGATACCAAGAAGTCAGTGAATTAGTTTGTCAGTAAATTGATAAACCGATGAGCACTAGATCTTTAATGTGGAGAGATAGAAGAAAACAAAGTGGTGCGATGTAAAGTCATTTTTGAGCTGTAGTTCCATAATTGGTCCGTTAGTGGTACGACTAGTTATGCGTTTGACTAATCAACAAAGTCAATTAATTAATCCTAAATGTTTAATTAATATTTACTTGACAAAGTGGATTAAGAAAATTAATTCTATATGAATTAATTAATCCTAAGGGTTCAATTAAATTAAAATAACGAAGTGGGTTAAAGATTTAATTCAAAAGGATCGATTGGAGTTGAATAGTCTAGGAAAGACTAAGGGGTCAACGAAATTCAAACTAAAAGGCCCAACTCAAAGGCCTATTAGGTCTCCTTAGAAGCTCCCTATAAATATCCCATGTTAGGCAATTTACAAGACATAAGAAACTTGGAGGCCATTTTGCCTAGAAAGAGAAAGTCTAGCTTAGAGTTTTCTTCGAATCTTCTCATCGAAGTCAGCTAAGATCTTTCTTCTTCGAGAATCCTCAAAGCCCATAACCTAGAGAATCCTAGATTATTGAAAAAGCTTCCGCCTTTGGTCTCTCTTTCCCAGCCACCGGATTTGTTACGGCTGTGAACCGGCGCCGACGCTTGGCTTCAATTTTGGGCAGCGGTTTTGGTTATTTTTGTGTGGGTTTGTTGACTCTTGTTGTGTTGATCCTCTAGCTTTATCTTCTTAGATCGCTAGAGTCTAGATCTACGAGCAGGAACACATTCCAGACACTTTTGGTGTGGATTCTCAGTTTAGGTTCAGTTCCCGGGCTAAATCTGTTTCTTCAAATTTGAGTGATTCTTGAAGTGAGTTTCTTTGGATTTCTTCATTTTGATTTGGGCTACTCTATAGACACTAGCCCACACTAGTTCAGAGTCGAATTGGATTTATTCTTTGGATTTCTTGTGGAATTCGCTTTCCCAAAGTTTCGGTTTTCTTATTTGCGTTAGACTTCGCTTCAAATGTATAACCTTTATGTTTTTCGCTTTTAATTAAAAGTTGATTCTTTGTGCATTGTTTGTCGATTTAATAAATTAAATAAGTATAAGCCTAGATCTGTTCAGGGGAAAATGAATTTGAGCCTGAGCTTTGTCGAAAGTTTCCGATTCTGGAATGCATTGCATGAAAGTGAGATTTTTTATTTAGCCCGGGCTTGTTGTGTTTTCCTTCAAATACCCCTACCCCTAAAAATTCCGCATCAACGTTGGCGGTCACCTTACCATCCTTGTATGTAGATCCACCCCTGCTTTAGGTATATGGTATAATTTGCGAATTAATCCATAAAGTATACCATATACCTATAGGTACATGTACCTATTATTATATTTAGAAATTAAGTGATGACAAACTCAATGTAAAGATCAATTCCAATTTAGAAAATTGATGAGTTTTTATCACTTTATTTTTAGATATAGTATAGGTACATGTACATATAGGTATATAGTATAGTTGGGTTAGCCATGTTTATGCACTAATTTGTTTATGATGTTTGGTTAATTTAGTCCATATTGGCGATTCTTCTACGATCTATGGTTGAATAGCGGTCAACGGACTATCCAGATTTGTACTCCGGATCTCCTGGTCCATTCCTTCATCTCCTCCCTAGTCCCCTCCAATAAAAAAATACCACATATCATTCTTTTTTACTTTTACTAAGGGGGACTAGGGAGGGGATCAGGGAAGCGACCAGGAGATCCGGAGTGCCATATTTGAGGAGTATGCACATTGTCCATGGGAGAATCATCATATATATGGATAATATTATCAAAATGTATGAATAATCAACTGTTTCATTGCGGATAATTGACGATTAAAATATCATCCAATAACTTTAAAAAATAAGTTAATTTATGGCTAATTTGCACTTGAACACTAATATTTTTGATATTGAACTACAGATGATTAACAATACATGAACAATGCTATTCAAAATGTATTATCCACCAAAAATCATAAATAATAAATAGGCCTAAATCCATTTTTGGTACCCCATAACATGGGTTATTCCATTTTTGGTCCCCCTTAAGTTTTAGTCACCAATTTTAGTCTCACTTTTTTTTCTTTTTTTTTTTGACAATTCTAGTCCTTTTCTTATGAAAATACTCTTGACTAAAGGGTGAACAATTAGGGTTAGTCAAGGATATTTTTGTAATAAAAGGACTAGAATTGTCAAAAAAATTTTAAGTTGGACTAAAATTGGTGACTAAAACTTAAGGGGGACAAAAAATAAAATAACTCATGTTATGAGGGACCAAAAATATATTTAAGCCTAATAAATAAAAATATATAAATATACAACTATACGAAACTTGAAAAATATACAATATGAATGTCAATGAAAAGATCTCGTCAATAATTTAAATTAGAGTCAATTGTAAAATTGATTCTCATTCTTTTGTAAAATATCACTTTTGGTTATCATTATTTAAAAATGATATTTAACGCACTAAACTTTCATTTTTGGTCACTCCTTGAAAGTACACCCTTAAGTGTTCTAATGGAGATTTTTTTGAGGGTAAAAGTGTAAAAATTCATTCCACTATGATGACCAAATATGAGATTTCGCAATAGCATGATGACTAATTTTATAATTTACTTATATGAATATATATTGCATAAATTTTAGGCTTAAATCCATTTTTGGCCCCCAAGTAATTCCAGTTTTAGTCCCTCTTTTTATTTCGTCACCAATACTAGTCCCACTTAATTTTTTTTTGAGAATTATAGTTCTTTTTTACGAAAATACCTTTTGACTAACAGTTGACTAACCCCAAAAACCCTTATTCTTCTTATTCTCCGCTGTCGTCATCGCCACCGCCCTCGCCGTCGTATCTACCACCGGAAAACATAAAGAAACCAAAAAATTCCAAAGAGATGAGGTTATCTCCGGTCATAGGATGTTGAAATCCATAAAAATCCGACAAAAATGATGAAAAAAAGCCATCTCCAGTGGTGAATACGGCGACGGTGGCGGTGGCGATGGCTATGGCGGCAGCGGAGAATGAGAAGAATTAGGGTTTTTGGGGTTAGTCAACTGTTAGTCAAAAGGTATTTTCGTCAAAAAGGAGTATAATTTCAAAAAAAAATTAAATGGGACTAGTATTAGTGACGAAATAAAAAGAGGGACTAAAACTGGAATTACCTCTATTAATGGGGACCAAAAATGGATTAAAACCTAAATTTTCATACAGTTTTAAAATTCTCAAAATATCTTTTCATTTCTAAACATTGTTTTAATACAAAAATAAGTTAAAATATAATAAAAAATATAGCATCAATAATTAGTTAAATTAGGTAATAATAACTGAGAAAATACAAAAATGATAATAACTAATAATTTAAATATCACTAAAATTTTTAAAAAATTCATAATTTTTTTAAAAATAGAAAACAGAAAATGGCTAAAATTAAATTGTAGTTAAATTCATGTTATGCTATGAAGCAATTAGTAACCAAAAACCTAGAGTTCAGATTTCAGAGGAAGTAAGAATAGAAGAGAAAAAAGAAGAAAAGAGAGAATAACTTGAATTGCAGAAGAAGAAATTTACCAGAATTCAGAATAATTTCCCAAAACTCAACAGAATGCAGTAATATCCTTCCTATCTCACCTCTACTGTGTGTGCCAAAATGAGAAGAAAAATGTGAAGCCTTTCTCTCAAAAATCTACTCAGCATGCTATACTAAAATAAATGGCCAACAACAGTGTCGTTTACAATTAAAAGTCTAACAACTCCCTACCCCTTAAAGAAAAAGCTTGTCCTCGAGCACTGAAATGTGGAAACTGCTTCTGAATGAAGCTCTGATCTTCCTAGGAGGCATCTTCATTTGGCAATTAACACAATTTAATCAACCACTGCATCACCATTTTCTCTTCTTGCACCTGAAATCTTCTTTGCATTACCTTTTCTGGCTTAAGCTCAAACACATCTTCTGCATCAAGCTCAAGAATAGGAGATGCATACTAGAGCTGCTTCCAGGTGTTTCTTCAGAAGGGAAACATGAAAAATTGGATGAATCTTAGACTCAGAAGGCATCTTCAGTTTATAAGCCACATTACCAATCCTCTCTATCACTTGAAATGGTCCATAAAACTTGGCTGCCAGTTTCAAATGTGTTCTCATCATCACTGAAGATTGTCTATATAGTTGCAGTTTCAAATAGACCCAATCTCCCACTTTCAACACCTTTTCAGTTCTATTTTGATCCTCAAAAAACTTTATCCTGTGTTGTGCCTTTCTCAGATTCTCCTGTACTTTTCTCCATATTCTAGCTCTCTGCTGGATCATGTCACCTGCTGCAGGGATTACCATTTCTTCATAAGGACCTAGTGGAAAATCCACTGGTTTCTGACCAAAGAAGGCTTCATAAGAGCACATCTTCAAACTGGTATATACCACCTTTCTGCCATAGACAACCATTTATTCCAAATGGAAGGATGCTTATGAAAGATTATCTGCCCCGGCCTAGCCAGAAACTCACTTTCATGCTATGCATTCCAACCCTTCTGCCCGGGCCAGGCCTAGACTCTAGCACAATCGCTATTCCAACCCTTTTGAAATAACATTGCGCAGGATCTGGGTTTGCACCTATTCGATTTATCACACAAAAAAAATTCTTAATTAAAAGCGGAATAATAAGAATTACCTATTGAAGCGTATACTTAGGTGATTCTCTTGTATGCCTCAAGAGTTTGCTTGTATGCTGTGTGGACAGCAATCTAACGAGCAATTTGATCAGCTAATCACCACAATCCACCTGCCAGAAAAATTCCAGCACCGCTGCACCTGGCGCGTACAATCCACGCGCCGCCCAGAGAGAGAGAATGCTTCACGCGCTGCTGCCAAAAATTGGGAAAATTCGGCCAGCTTAAAAAACTTGAGAAATCTTCTCTCTCTGAGATTTTTAGAGAGAGCAAATTTTCTCTCTTTAAGATTTTCTCTCTCTAGATCCTTGAATTATGAATCTATTGAATTGTATGTCTTGAATAGCTAATCCCTTGTCTATATATAGAGTTACAAGAGAAACCCCAAGCTGGTTTAGGATTGGTCTTCTTAATTAATTAGTTTCCAAATCCAATTAGGTAACCAATCTGATAGGATAAACCAAATCCTACTAGATTCCTAATCTCTAAGATTTCCTAATTCTAATTGAAACTTAAGATTTAATTATTTAATTAAATAATTCCACTTTGTTAATTACTCAATTAACCCTTAGGAATAATTAATCAATTAATTAATTCTACCTATTCAATTAACCCATTACAAAATTAATCATACCACTAACGGATTAATTTTGGCACTACTATCCTACACCAGAATTGCTTCCGGAACAACTTAATTAATTTATATTCATAATCTCCCCACATCAAAGATATAGTGCTCGTTAATCTATTAATTTACTGATAAATTAATTAATTAACTTCTTTAATTCCGAGACTAGTACCACTTGACCTTTTTACTATATCGGACATAAGTCCACTGGCCGGGTTTAGTATAATAAACATTACGAGCTCATCTCGGGAGCAGCATCACCCCGGACGCACCGGTACATGGTTTCCTTTCGACAAGCAGCAGCACACCAAGCAACTAAACACGCGCACCCAACCTACCGAGACTATTGGCCACAATTGACCTCACCCATTGGCCGATCAAAATACACTATATCTAATCCTCATGCCCGCTCGAGTCTAGGGATTAAGAGATAGAATACCAAGAATGATTTGTCTATTAAATCAGTATAAGATAAATCATTCATAATGGTCAAGTTCAATACGCCCCGCGCATATCTATATGATTCAATCGGTTTAGACAAACCAATTATCCGAATCACATAATAACTAAACCGACAGTTTGTCCAAAGCTATCTCGGTTACGAACCTCATTTATATATTATGTCTTTCAACCAATGATGAGATCTACTGTGTCACACAAGACACCTCATCATCTAATTACATAATATAAATGGACAAATAATGCACAACAAAATATAACCAAAACATAAATCGATATATTAACTGAGAAAATGTGCAATACAAGCATAGCTTATGTATTCAACTCCAACAATCTCCCACTAATACTTAAGCTGTGCTTTAAGTATACATCTACATACAACCCCTATATACTCTGCTACTATATATCTAGAAAAACTATCATGGCTCTTCTAAGTATCTGATCCTTATGCCCTTCACATGAGCCTCATAGACTTTTGAGGTCAATGTCTACGTGAACGGATCTGTAAGGTTATCCTATGATGCTATTATAGCCATGACCACGTCTTCCCTCTTTACGATATCTCATATCAGGTGGTACTTGCGCTATATATGTTTACTCGCCTTGTGGGCTCATGGTTCCTTCGAGTTTGCTACTGCACTGTTGTTATCACAATACACCGTGATAGACTTCTGCAAACTAGGAACTACATCTAAATCCACTAGGAAGTTCTTGAGCCATACTGCTTCTTTCCCTACCTCTGATGCGGCAACATATTCAGCCTTCATGGTAGAGTCCGCAACGCATTTCTGCTTGACACTCCGCCAAACTATGGCTCCACCTCCTATAGTAGGTAGAGTTGATCTCGTCCCTATCGCCTTAGAAATCTGAATCTGTGTAACCTCGGGGTACCAGCTCAAGCACCTAATAGACCAACACTTGGTTTCTTGTTCTGCGCAAATACTTGAGAATGCATTTTACTGCCTCCCAATGAGCTTTCCCGGGGTTACTCTGATATCTACTTACAATGCCAACGGTATAACAGATATCAGGCCTCGTACACAATATGGCATACATGAAACTTCCTACTGTCAAAGCATAAGGAACTGTCTTCATGGCCTCTATCTCCTCAACAGTCTTAGGAGACTGTTCTTTAGACAGATGCACTCCGTGTCTGAAAGGTAAAAAACCTTCCTTGGAGTTCTGCATGTTAAAAAGGGCCAGAATCGTATCTATGTACGAAGCTTGGGAGAGCGTTAACAAACGTTTTCTATGATCTCAAATTATCTTGATCCCAAGGATAGGTCCCACTTCCCCTAAGTCATTCATATCAAACTGCTTGGACAGCCATGCTTTACGTCTGATAACACTTTCTTGTTGTTTCTAATCAATAGAATGTCATCTACGTTAAGTACAAGAAACACCACTGAGTTTCCATCACGTCTGCGGTACACACATTGCTCATCCAGACACTGAGTAAATTCATAGGACTAGATTACCTCATCAAACCGAATGGTCCAAGATCTGGATTCCTGCTTAAGTTCATAAATGGACCTCTTAAGCCTGCAAACCTTATGCTCTTGGCTTTTTTCAACGAATCCCTTTGGTTGCTGCATGAAGATGGTTTTCTCAAGACTTCCGTTTAGGAAAGCTGTCTAGATATCCATGTGCCATATCTCATAATCTAAATGAGCAGCTATAGCCAAGAGAATCCGGATCGACTTAAGCATGGTTACCGGGAAAAAGGTTTCCTCATAATCGATTCCATTTTTCTGAGTATACCCATTCGCCGCCAAACTAGCTTTAAAGGTTTCCACCTTTCTGTTAGGTCCTCTCTTACGTTTGTAGACCCACTTGCATCCAATGGGTTTAAACCCATCAGGCAGGTCCACAAGCTCCCATACTTGATTTTGGTCCATTGACCCCATCTCGGATATCATTGCCTTAAGCCAAGATTCTGCATCTTTATCTCGGAGAGCCTCATTGTAGTTAACCGGGTCAAGTTCAGGCGCGCCTGGGACTAGGTCTAATGCCTCTCCCATGCCAATGAACCTGTCGGGCGGTTTTACAACCCTCCCACTACGATGAGGCACCACCTGTGTAAGCGCATCATCTGTGATCTCTTGTGCAATGTGTGATGTATCTACTTGTGCTGGTGCATCAGGATTATTAGTTTATCTTCTAAGCTCTTATAGTACTATCTTACTCTTGGGCTTGTGATCTAGGATATAGTCTTCCTCTAAAAATCTAGCGTTGGTATTAACCACCACCTTCTTATCTTTAGGACTATAAAACAGACTACCTTTCATTCCCCTAGGATATCCTACAAACAGTATTAATTCAATTCTTGCATCTAACTTAGTCGCATCTGCCTTAAGCACATGTGCTGGGCAATTCCAAATTCTGAGATGTCTTAGACTAGGCTTTCGCCCGTTCCACAACTCTACTGGGGTTGAAGGCATGGTTTTAGTTGGTACAAGATTAAGAATATACACTGCTATTTCTAAGGCATATCCCTATAACGAACTCGGCAAATCACTATAGCTCATCATCGACCTAACCATTTCCGTAAGAGTTCGATTCCATCTTTCTGCTTCACCGTTCTGCAGTGGTGTACCAGGTGCAGACAACTGAGACTGAATTCTGACCTCACTGAGGTATTCTCAAAATTCGTGGGATAGGTACTTCCCATCACGATCTAATCACAGTGTCTAGATACTCTTACCATGATACTTCTCCACATCTACCGAAACTCTTTGAACTTGCCAAAGCATTCGGACTTGTGACGCATTAGGTAAATGTACTCGTACCTTGAGTAGTCATCCATGAACATCACGAAATACTCAAACCCACCTCGTGTTTGGACCGACATTGGTCCACACAAGTCAGAATGAATTAACTCTAGTACTTATTTGGCTCTATAACCTTTTGCTTTAAAAGGTCTCTTGGTCATCTTACCCTTCAAGCAAGATTCGCATGCTGAATAACTGTCAATCTCTAATGAACCTAAAGGTCCATCATTGACCAACCTCTGAATCCTACTAAGGTTTACATGACCTAGCCTAAGATGCCAAAGATAAGTTTGATTCATTTCAGAAGGTTTCTTCCTCTTATTAATGTTAGATAAAGAGCTATCTATTTCTATGTTTTGCACAACAGGGGAGTTAGAATTAACCACAAACAAATTTCCAGCCAATGAACCAGAATAAATAAGTTTTCAATTTTTTCTAATAACAACACAATCATCAGAAAAAATAAACTTATAACTGCTCTTTCAGAGTTTAGAAACCGAAATAAGGTTATTTCTGAAATTCGGAACATAAAGACAATTATCTAACTCTAATCTAGAATTTTTGAAATTCAGCGTAACTACTCTCACTGCTTATACTGACACTCTTGTAGTGTCACCCAAGTAGATATCCAATTCGCTTTCTCTAAGCTTCCAGGTCACTTGGAACCCTTGCAAAGAATTACAAACAAGGTCAGTGACACCTAAATCCACACACCAAGTATCTTTGAGAATCACCGCTAAACATGTTTAAGTAATTAAGGCAGAAACTATTGTACCTATAAGCTTTGGACAATCCGATTTCCAATGTCCCATCTTATTGCACTTGAAGCACTTGTCTTTCGACTTCTTCTTTACAATATCTAACTCAGGCACAATTCGGGCCTTTTGAGCTATTCCCTCGAGCTTTCTCTTATTCTTTCTAGGCTCAGGCTCAGAAGAAGATTCTAAAGCTTTGACTGCGGCTAAAGCTCGCTTCTTCCCTTGAAGAAGACTTTTAGTCGCCACCAACTCTCCCAATAGCTCAGATGAAGTACACAACATCTTACTTATGTTATAGTTCAACCGAATCTGCTCATAGCTTTGAGGCAAGCTCCGGAGGACAATATCGACTTTGGTTTCACCCACGATTTCGCCTCTCACTACCTCAACCTTGTTGATGTTACTAATCACGTCAATGACATGATCTCTCACAGGTGTGCTCTCAGTCGTCAGGACAATGTCCAAATTATGACTCAAATTGACATAGTTCGGACTAATTAATTTGTTGTTTTTCAATATAGTAGCTAAGGGGTTGAATTCCATATCAAATATTGTAATTAAACAGACAATGTTTTAGTTATCTAATCTAGAATTTCGAAACAAAGGAAATTCTAACAATTATTGACTTTCCTCAAAACAATAATTTTAATCCACCAACATCTCATCCACCGGGATTCTCGCAAGCCACGATAGTGTGGATGTTTACGCTAACCCACATTCATTTGAGAAGAACCAAGTTCATTAACTACACTATCTGACCAAACGATCTATTGATCAATGTAGCTAATAGTCAGTACTTTCAGCCGTACAAATAAACAGTGTGACCTCGATGGGAGGAATACTGCAGATCGTACACTAAGTATGTGCCATTACGTGACTTCTGAGCTTGTTACCTCAGGATAGTGCACCTCAGATGGAGAGGGTATCGCATTTCTCCTAGTTAAACTTACTCTAGTCATCTTACTCAGAAATTCATAATCTAGCGATCTCGTGGTTGGACTCATCCGAATGGAGGAAGGCCCTAACGCCAATGCGCAAGCCCACCCACATTGCGTATGAACTCATAATGGTGACCGTAGGGATATTAAACCAACCCGCTCCCACTTAGATTTCTAAATTGAGGGTTTTTCCGGTTTTAACATGCAATTAACTAACCCTAATTTATATGCAACCATAAAACCATCATGCTTCAAAATCATGCATCTAAAATACAGTATAAAAATTAAAGCACAAAAATTAAAACAATAAATACGGGAAATAAATGCGAAAATTAAATTTCCTGACTATTATGGTTTTAATCGCTTTTATCTTCTGCATTGATCTCGTGTCCCGTCACGTAACTCGATGGAAAGAGTCTTGAATCTCAAAAATGAAAACTGGAGAAAAAACGGGCCAAAACATGACCCGAACGGGCCGAGCAGGCACCGCGCACACTAGGCGTGCGGCCCAGCAACTCGCGGCAGTTGCTGCGCGCTGCTACCGGCGGTTGCCGGCGGCGGCTCCTGCTGCGAGTCGTCGCCGGCGCCGCCCCTTGCCACCAATCCCTCCTTCAATTTTTCTACGCTATTTGGTCTTCTTGCAATTCATTCTGGATTTTTCCTGGGTTTTATGAATTAACGATAACCCAAAACCCACGAATTCAAGTTGCCCACCATAACGCTTTCGATTTCAAAAATTATTCTCCTACTACAAGGCTTTCTAGGAAAATTAAAGAATCGAAATTACATAGAAAAATCCTACTACAGATTTGATCTAATCCTACACGGCTTCCAGCACGTGGTTATACTATTACAAACATTCATAATAAAATCAAATTCGGACATGTCCCTGAGTTTAATTAAAACCCATACAAACGTAACCATAATAGTCGGAATTTCTTAACCACCTACAAATAAAACCATGTAATAAATCGAACAAGCACAAAACCCAAAACCAGGCTCTGATACCAATTGAAAGATTATCTACCTGGGCCTAGCCAGAAACTCACTCTCGTGCTATGCATTCCAGAATCGGAATCTCTGGCCAGGCCTAGACGCTAGCACGATCGCTATTCCAACCCTTTTGAAATAACATTGCACAGGATCTGGGTTTGCACTTATTCGATTTATCACGCAAAAAAATTTCTTAATTAAAAGTGGAAGAATAAGAATTACCTATTGAAGCGTATACTTAGGTGATTCTCTTGTATGCCTCAAGACTTTGCTTGCATGCTGTGTGGGCAGCAATCTAACGAGTAATTTGATCAGCTAATCACCACAATCCACCTGCCAGAAAAATTCTAGCACCGCTGCACCTGGCGCGTACAATCCACAAGCCACCCGGAGAGAGAGAAAGTTTCACGCGCTGCTGCCAAAAATTGGGAAAATTCGGCCACCTAAAAAACTTGAGAAATTTGATTTTTAGAGAGAGAAAATTTACTCTCTCTATGATTTTCTCTCTCTAGATTCTTGAATTATGAATCTATTGAATTGTATGTCTTGAATAGCTAATCCATTGTCTATATACAGAGTTACAAGAGAGACCCCAAGTTGGTTTAGGATTGGTCTTCCTAATGGATTTAGGTAATTAATTAGTTTTCAAATCTAATTAGGTAACCAATCTGATAGGATAAACCAAACCCTACTAGATTCCTAATCTTTAGGATTTCCTATTTCTAATTGAAACTTAAGACTTAATTAATTAATTAAATAATTTCACTTTGTTAATTACTCAATTAACCCTTAGGAATAATTAATCAATTAATTAATTCTACCTATTCAATTAACCCATTACAAAATTAATCATACCACTAACAGATTAATTTTAGCACTACCATCATGTACCAGAATTGCTTCTGGAACAACTTAATTAATTTATATTCATAATCCCCCCACTTCAAAGATATAGTGCTCGTTAATCTATTAATTTACTGATAAATTAATTAATTAACTTCTTTAATTCTGAGACTAGTACCACTCGACCTTTTTACTATACCGGACATAAGTCCACCGGTCGAGTTTAGTATAATAAACATTACGAGCTTATCTCGGGAGAACCATCACTCCTGACGCACCGGTACATGGTTTTTTTCAACAAGCAGCAGCACACCAAACAACTAAACACGCGCACCCAACCTACCGAGACTATTGGCCACAATTGACCTCACACATTGGTAGATCAAAGTACACTATATCTAATCCTCATGCTCGCTCGAGTCTAGGGATTAAGAGATAGAATACCAAGAATGATTTGTCTATTAAATCATTACAAGACAAATCATTCCTAATGGTCAAGTTCAATACGCCCCGGCATATCTATATGATTTTATCAATTTAGACAAACCAATTATCCGAATCACATAATAACCTAAACAGACAATTTGTCCAAAGCTGTCTCGATATGAACCTTATTTATATATTATGTCTTTTAACCAATGATGAGATCTACTGTGTCACACAAGGCACCTCTTCATCTAACTACATAATATAAATGGACAAATAATGCACAACAAAATATAACCAAAACATAAATCGATATATTAACTGGGAAAATGTACAATATAAGGATCGCTTACGTATTAAACTCCAACGGCTTACTGCATAAACACCTTAAGTAGTTCTCCAGGTATTAGTTGACTCTCTCAGTTTGGCCATCGGTTCAAGGATAATATGCAGTAGTGTAGTGCAATTTAACTTCCAACAGTTTGAATAGAGCTTACCAAAAGTGACTTGTAAAAACCTTATCCCTATCTAAGATGATTGTTTCAGGGATTCCATGTACCTTGTAAATTTCTTGCAAGAACAATTCAGCTATATCACTTGCTTCAAATGGATGAGCTAGAGGAAAGAAAAGACTAAACTTAGTCAATCTGTCCACTATAACCAATATCACTGCGTATTAGGGGTGTACACAGTTCGGTCGAAACCGTTTAAACCAGCCGAACCAAACTATTTTTTTAGTTTAGCCGGTTCAAATATATATTTATAGGAATATATATTTATAGGCCGACTGTTTAAAAAATTTATAAACTGTAATAATGGTTCGGCCAACGGGTTTGGCTGTGAAACCGGCCATTATAGCCGAACTGAACCGTATATATTAGGGTACTAGTTCCCCAGCTGGACGTAGTGGGATGTAGCTGGACGTATCTGGACTTGGTGCTAGTTGTTTTGGACGTAGCGAGATATGGTAGACTATGTTCTGTGAAAAATTCAGCTAAAATTCACATGTTTGGATATATACCTAGTGCTAGTTGTTTTGACATAGTGCTAGTTGTTCTGAGACGTGGTGGACTGTCTTTGTGAAAAAAATTAGTTTAAATTCACACACATAGATGTAGATGTATCTGGACGTGGTGTTAGTTGTTTTGGACGTATCGAGATGTGATAGACTATGTTCTGTGAAAAATTCAGCTAAAATTCACATATTTAGATGTATACATAGTTCTAGTTTTTTTTGACGTAGTGCTAGTTGTTCTGAGACGTGGTGGACTGTCTTTGTGAAAAAAATCATTTTAAATTCACACACATGGATGTAGACGTATCCGGACATGGTGCTAGTTATTTTGGACGTATCCAGATGTGGTAGACTATGTTCTGTGAAAAATTCAGCTAAAATTCACATGTTTGGATGTATACGTAGTTCTAGTTGTTTTTGACGTAGTGTTAGTTGATGTAGATATATCTGGACGTGGTGCTAGTTATTTTGGATGTATCTAAACGTGCTAGACTATGTTCTATGAAAAATTCAGCTAAAATTCACATGTTTGGATGTATACATAGTTCTAGTTGTTTTTGACGTAGTACTAGTTGTTCTGTGACGTAGTGAATTGTCTTTGTGAAAAAAATCAGTTTAAATTCACACACATGGATGTAGACGTATATGGACGTGGTGCTAGTTATTTTGGACGTATACAGACGTGGTAGACTATGTTATGTGAAAAATTTAGCTAAAATTCACATGTTTAGATGTATACGTAGTGCTAGTTGTTTTTGACATAGTGGTAGTTGTTCTAAGCCGTGGTGGACTGTCTTTGTGAAAAAAATTAGTTTAAATTCACATGAATGGATATAGACGTATCTGGACATAGTGCTAGTTGTTTTTGACGTGATGCTAGTTGTTCTGAGACGTGGTGGGCTGTCTTTGTGAAGAAAAATCAGTTTAAAAACTTAATGGACTTTTTGGAGCCACTGCCAACAACTCTTTTTGGAGCCACTGCCAAAACTTAATGTTCTGAGAATCCACTGCCAACAACTCTTTTTCGTACACAGAAAGTCCTAGATTTTTGGAGCAAAAGACCTACTGATAAATGCTATAGGTCTTCCTTCCTACATCAACACAGCCCCCATGCCCTCTTTACTAGCATTAGTTTCTAAAATGAATGCCTTCCCAAAGTATGGCATCCTCAGAACAAGCGCATTCATAACAGCTTCTTTTGTTTTTGAAAAGCTACAGTAGCTTCTATAGTCCACTCAAAAGCTCATTTCTTAAGCAAATTAGTCAATGGTTTAGCTATGATCCCATATCCCTTAATGAGCCTCCTATAATAGCCTATTAGTCCCAAAAATCCCCTCAATTCTTTTATTGTCACCGGCTGTTTCCATTTTTTAATGCAGTCAATTTTCTATCCATCCATCTCCACTCTATGCCCTAGATAGCCTACTTTGGATTGTCCAAAGATGCATTTAGATTGCTTAGCAAATAGTTTCTGCTCTCTCAGTACTTCCAGCACACAAGTCAGATGCTTAATATGTGATTCCAAGTCAGGGCTTGAAGGAAAAAAGAATAAGTCCGGGCTAAATTGAAAATCTCATTTTCGTGCAATGCATTCCAGAATCAGAAACTTTCGACGAAACTCAGGCTCAAATTCATTTTCCCCTGAACGGATCTTGGCATATACTTATTTAATTTATTAATCAAGACACAAAAAATACAATCTTTAATAAAAGCGAAAAGTTCAAAGATTATACCTTTGTAGCGAAGTCCCTAGCAAAAAGAAATCCAAAAACTTCGGGCAAGTGAAATCCACAAGAAATCCGAAGAATAACTCCAAATCAACTCTGAACTAGTGTGGGCTAGTGTCTACGGAGTAGCCCAAAGCAAAACAAAGAAATCCTAAGAAACCCGCTTCGAAAAAACTCAAACTGCCCAAAAACAGATTAGCCCGGAGGCCTCTGCGCAAATCAAAAGCCACCACCGAAAAACTGAAGGGACTTCGCGGGGAAAAAGCTCCGACCAGTCAGAGATCTAGACACTAGCTCAAAGCTTTTGCCAAGCTAGCGGATCACCACACCGGAGGCAACCAAAATCGCGACGGCGCTGCCCACCGAAAATCGCCAATTGCCTGCGGCGATTCAAATTTCGGGCGGGAATATAAACTAACGGCGGCGGCTTCCAAAAAATAAAATCGAGGGACAAAAACGGGATGAGTTTAATTGAAGAAGAAAGTTATCCTAGCTGACTTCGAGGAGAAGATTCGAAGAAGAAGAATTTCTCACTCTAAGCTAGACTTTCTCTCACTAGGCTAATAGCCACCAAGGTTTCTAATGTCTTCATTAATGCCTAACAAGGGATATTTATAGGGAGCTTCTAAAGATACCTAGTGGGCATTTGAGTTGGGTCTTTTAATTTGACTTTCGTTGATTTCTTAGTCTTTCCTAGACTAATCAACTCCAATCGATACTTTCGAATTAATTTCTTAACCCACTTTGTTAATTTAATTTAATCGAACCCTTAGGATTAATTTAATCGGACCTACTTTCCAATTTTTAAGCCAAACATCGGTTAATGTGCGATTGTGGGGCAAAAAATCGCCCAACTTATTCGATTTTTGGGGGAAAAATCGCCCCACTTATCCAATTTTTCTCCCAAAAATCGAATAAGTGAGGCAATTTTTCGCCCCATTTTCGCACATTTCGTCCGATTTTTGGATTAAAAATTGCATTTTGGGTCTGATTTTTTTTTCTGCTATCGCAAATTACAGGCAATTTTTCATGCAAACTTCACATTTTCTGTTTTTAAGGGCATTTTAGGCATTTTATCAATTTTTTTGTGCTACAAATAGTAAGATCCTAAATTTTTGGATAAATTTAATGAGCACTTTGTCAAACTCAAAATCGAGCTTGGCTCGTGAGCCGAACTCGCGAGCTCGAGCTCGAGCTTCACAATTCTTAAACGAACTCGAGCTCGAGCTCCACAAAATGAGCTCGAACGAGCTCGAGCTCGAGCTCGAGCCCCTTCATATTTAGGCGAGCCGAGTCTGAACATAGGCAAGTTCGAGCTCGGCTCGGCTCGTTTACATCCCTATTTGCACCCAATAGGCTGAAACCCATTAGGAAGGTCTACCAGCTCCCAGACCTGATTTGAGTGTATATAACCCATCTTAGCAATCATCGCTCTCTACCAATAATCTGCATCTTTACCTTGAGAGCCTCGTTGTAGCTAACTAGGTCTAGTTCATGAGCGCCAGGGATAAAGTTCGAAGACTCACCCAAACCCATGTACCTCTTGGGCTGTCTGGTAACCCTCCCACTACGACGGGGCGTAGCCTGTGTAAGAGCACCATTTGTGATAGTGTGTGCAGTCGCTTGTGGTGTGTCTTCCTGCACTCTTGCATCTAGAATAGTGGACTGACTTTTAAGCTTTTCTAATACTACCTTGCTGCTTGACTTGTGATCTAAAACATAGTCCTCCTCAAGAAATCTGGAATTGGTGCTCACCACTACCTTCTGATCCTGAGGACTGTAAAATAGACCACTTTTCGTTCCTTTGGGGTAGCCTACAAACATCATAGCCTTTGATCTCGAATCTAACTTACCTGCATCTGCCTCGAGCACATATGTTGGACAACCTCAAATCCTGAGATGTCTCAGACTAGGCTTTAGCCCAATCCACAACTCTAGGGGTGTCATAGGCACAGATTTAGATGGTACGAGATTAAGGAGATAACACGTTGTCTCCAAGGCATAACCCCAAAATGAGGTAGGCAACTCACTATAACTCATCATCGATCTAACCATATCCATAAGAGTCCTGTTCATCCTCTCTGTTACACCATTCTGCTGGGGTGTGCCAGGTGCAGACAACTGGGACTGAATACCCACCTCTGACAAATAGGACCTAAATTCACTAGAGATGTGTTCGCCACCACGATCAGATCGCAGGGTCTTGATACTCTTACCCAGATGGTTCTCCACCTCAGCCTTAAACTCTTTGAACTTGCCAAAGCATTCAGACTTATAGCGCATCAGGTATATGTATCTATATCTAGAGTAATCATCCGTGAATGTCACGAAATACTCATAACCACCTTTAGCCTGAACTGACATAGGCCTATGAAACAAGTCAGAATGAATCAACTCTAAAACCTCTTTGGCCCTATACCCTTTTGTCTTAAAAGGCCTCTTGGTCATTTTACCCTCCAAGCAGGACTCACAGGTAGGAAAACCGTCGTTATCTAATGAGTCTAAAGACCCATCATTGACCAACCTTTGAATCCTACTAAGGTTAATGTGACCTAGTCTCAGGTTCCAAAGATAAGTGTGATTCAAAGGGGAAGACTCTTTTATCTTATTATGATTCGGTGATGAGTTACTAGTTTCTGTGTTTTGTACAACTGGGGAGTTTGTCTTAATTAAAAACAGATTGTCAACTAATGTACCGAAACATATAAGCCTCTGGTTCTTTCTAATAAAAACTGAATTATCAGAAAAACACACTTATAACCATCCAATAAAAGTTTAGAAACTGAAAGCAAATTCTTTCGAAAACTGGGTACATATAAACAATCTCTCAAATGTAAAATAGAATCTGAAAAATAAAGACATAAAACTCCCACTTCAATAACAGAAACTCTGGTAGTATCCCGAAGGTAGACCTGCAACTCTCCTGCAACTCTCCCTCTTTAAGCAGTTGGGTCACTTAGAACCCCTGCAAAGAATTACAAACATAATCAGTGGATCCTGAATCCACACACCAAGTATCTGTGGGAATCGCCGCTAAACACATCTCAGTAACTAGGGAAAATTTACACATACCTTGAGGCTTTGGGCAGTCATTCTTCCAATGTCCAGTTTTGCCACATCTAAAACACTTGCCTTTCAGCTTATGCTTCTTGGCAATGCCCGCCTTGGGTCCATGATCAACAACTCCTGCTTTCTGGCTTCTCTTCCTCTTTTGCTTCCTGGCTTTGGGCCCAGCAGAGGAACCTGAGGGACCAACAGTAGCCAAGGCTTGCTTCTCCTCTGCGAAGAGGCCTTCAGCAGACACCAATGTAGTCATGAGTTCGGGAAGTGAATATGAGAGCTTGCCCATATTATAGTTTAATTGAAACTGCTCAAAACTGGGGGGCAAGCTCTGGAGGATGATATCGACCTGGGTCTCCCCATCAATGTCACCTCCCAATACCTCGATCTCATTGATGCAGCTCATCATGTCCAGCACGTGATCCCTTACTGAAGTGCCCTCAGCCATCCTAGCATTCATGTGTTTCCACATAGCTGACTGCTTGGCTGCTCTGCCCTGATGTCCAAACATCTCCCTGAGGTTGAGCATCATATCGTAGGCTGAGGTAAACAACTGATGTTGGTGTTGCAATACACTCGACATAGAAGCCAAGATGTAGCATCGGGTCATCTCATCAGTCTTCTGCCACCTCGTATATGGCTCTCGCTGCTCAGGGGTGGCATCATCGCTGGGCTTAGAGGGCACACCTCAGTGAGCACGTACTTGTAACACTCAGCAGTAAGGACAATGTCCAGGTTATATTTCCAGTCAATGTAATTAGGACCCATAAGTTTGTTCTGATTCAAAATGACAGCTAGCGAGTTGAACGACATATCAACAACTGAAAAATAAACAGTCAAGTTTCAGTATACTTTTTCAAAAATATTGATATCCTCAAAACAATACATTCTCCTACCGACACCTCTCACACCGGGATTAACTCAGGTCATTTTGGGTGAACGTCTACGCCAACCCACATTCGTTTGAAAAGAACCGAAGTTTATTAATTCCATTATCTGACCAACGATCTTATGATCAATGAAATTAATAGTTGATAACTTTATCCGTACACAATAAGTAGCGTAACCTCTTAGGAGGAATACTACAGATGGTACACTAAGTGTTTGCCATTACGTGACTTCTAAGCTTGTTACTTAGGATACTAATGCGCCTCAGTTAGCGAGGGTGTCGCAACTTTCTCCAATTAAAATTACTATCGTCATCCCTTTAGAAATTCAATCTAGTGATATCTCGGTGTTGAAGACTTATCCGTAGGGAAGAAGGCCCTTGGCCAGCGCGTCGGTCTAACCCACGTCACATATGAATCCGTAATGGAGTCCATGGGGATATTTACCAACCCGCTCCCACTTAGATTTTTAAGTTTGAGGATTTTTACATTTTAACATGCAATATCTTAACTATGGATATTCGCACCCATAAAACCGTTGGAGTTTTAATATGCGAATAATCTACCTTAGTTAATTGCACTTTGCCTTTTAAAACGGTTTGGTTTGGTTTTCGTTCATGCAAAATAAAAAGAAAACACGCAATCAACAAAAAGACATAAATGCGGGAAATTAAAGAAATAAATTTTTTTGACTATTATGGCCTTCTCTATCGTTGATTCCTTGACGTCTCGGTGACACGTCCCGTCATGTCACTCCCACTCGTTATTTGGATTCTTCTCAATTCACCCGAGTTTTCTCGGTTTACTACGTAATTAGGAATCACCCAAAATTACGAGAAACAAAACCCGTGAATATAAGTTACCCAAAATAACGTCTTCGTCATAATACATAAACTCCTATATACAAGGCATTTTTCTAGAAATTTAAAGATGACAACATTAGATTAAATCCTACTACAACATTTATCTAATCCTACACGGCTTCCAGCTCATGGTTATTACTATTATAAACATTTCCATTCAAAAATAATACGAGCCCGGATATGTCCCGGGGTTTATGAATGAAAAATAAATTCTACCATAATAGCCGAAAAACTAATAACCACCTGTTTAAACATTTCGACAAAAGTAATAATGCCAAAATAAAGCCGTGTAATAAATTAAACAAGTATAAAGCCAAAACACTCACTCTGATACCAATTTGAAGGAAAACAGAACAAACCCGGGCTAAATCGAAAATCTCACTTTCGTACAATGCATTCCAGAATCGAAAACTTTCGATGAAGCTCAGGCTCAAATTCATTTTCCCTTGAATGGATCTTGGCATATACTTATTTAATTTATTAATCGGGACACAAAAAATACAATCTTTAATTAAATCGGAAAGTTCAAAGATTATACCTTTGTAGCGAAGTCCCTAGCAAAAAGAAATCCAAAAACTTCGGGCAAGCGAAATCTACAAGAAATCCGAAGAATAACTCCAAATCAACTCCGAACTAGTGTGGGCTAGTGTCTATGGAGTAGCCCAAAGCAAAACGAAGAAATCCTAAGAAACCCGCTTCGAAAAAACTCAAACTGCCCAAAAACAGATTAGCCCAGAAGCCTCTGCGCAAATTAGAAGTCACCGCAGGAAAACTGAAGGGACTTCATCGGGAAAAAGCTCTGACCAGTCGGAGATCTAGACACTAGCTCAAAGCTTTCACCAAGCTAGCAGAAAACCACACGGGTGGCAACCAAAACCGCAGCGGCGCTGCCCACCGGAAATCGCCAATCGCCGGTGGCGATTCAAATTCTGGGCGGGAATATAAACTAACGGCAGCGGCTTCCAATAAATAAAATCGAGGGACAAAAATGGGCTGAGTTTAATCGAAGAAGAAAGTTATCCTAGCTGACTTCGAGGAGAAGATTAGAAGAAGAAGAATTTCTCACTCTAAGCTAGACTTTCTCTCACTAGGCTAATAGCCACCAAGGTTTCTAATGTCTTCATTAATGCCTAACAAGAGATATTTATAGGGAGCTTCTAAGGAGACCTAGTGGGCCTTTGAGTTGGGCATTTTAATTTGACTTTCGTTGACTTCTTAGTCTTCCCTAGACTAATCAACTACAATCGATCCTTTCGAATTAATTTCTTAACCAACTTTGTTAATTTAATTTAATCGAACCTTAGGATTAATTAATTCATATAGAATTAATTTCTTAATCCACTTTGTCAATTAAATATTAATTAAACCTTTAGGATTAATTAATTCACTTTATCGATTAGTCAAATACATAATTAGTCGAACCACTAACAGACCAATTATGGAACTACCGCTCAAAAACAACTTTACATCGCGTCACTTTATTTTCTTCTATCTCCACACATCAAAGATCTAGTGCTCATCGGTTTATCAATTTACTGACAAACTAGGGGTGTAAACGAGCCGAGCCGAGCTCGAACTTGCCTATGTTCAGGCTCGGCTCGCCTAAATATAAAGGGGCTCGAGCTCGAGCTCGAGCTCGCTCGAGCTAATTTTTTGGAGCTCGAGCTCGAGTTCGTTTAATAATTGTGAAGCTCGAGCTCGGATCGCGAGCCTCGGCTCGTAAGCTCGGCTCGTTAGGCTCGCGAGCCAAGCTCGATTTTGAGTTTGACAAAGCGCTCATTAAATTTAATATTAATTCCGTTCCGTCCGTGAGGGAAGAAACCATAAAAGATCATAATCCTGTAGAAGTGGGGTTGTTTTATTTTTTAATATTTTTCTCACCACTATACTTCACAAGTTATTTTTGACGTTTCTGGACGTGGTGCAAGTTATTTTTGACGTGGTGCAAGTTATTTTTGACGTGGTGGACTGTCTTGGGGGAAAAAATCAGCTTTCACATGAATGGATTTAGACGTTTATGGACGTGGTTTTAGTTGTCTTTGACGTGGTGGTTTGTCTTTGTGAAAAAAAATAGCTTAAATTCACATGAATGGATTTAGACGTTTCTGGACGTGGTGCAAGTTATTATAGACGTGGTTCTAGTGTTATGAGACGTGGTGGAATATCTTTACTGAAAAAAATCAGTTTAAACTCACATGAATGGATGTAGACGTTTATGGACGTGGTTCTAGTTGTCTTTGACGTTATGGGTTGTCTTTGTTGAAAAAATAGCTTAAATTCACTTGAATGGATGTAGACGTTTCTGGACGTGGTCTTAGTATTTTTAGACGTGGTTCTTGTGTTTTGCGACGTGGTACACTGTCTTTTTGAAAAAAATCAGTTAAAGTTCACATGAATGTATGTAGACGTTTTTGGCGTGTTTCTAGTTGTTCTGAGACGAGTTGAGATGTTTTGTGAAAAAATCAGTTTAAATTCACATGTCTGGATGTAGACGTTTTTGGATGTGGTTCTAGTGTTTTTAGACGTGGTTCTAGTGTTTTGAGACGTTGTCGACTGTCTTTGTGAAAAAATTCAGTTTAGTTCACATGAATAGATGTAGACGTTTTTGGACGTAGTTCTAGTTGTTCTGAGACGATTTGAGATGTTTTTTTGAAAAAATCAGTTTAAATTCACATGAATGGATGTAGACGTTTTTTGACGTGGGCCTAGTGTTTTTAGACGTGGTTCTAGTGTTTTGAGACGTGGTTCTAGTAAAGCAGTATACAAAATGTGTTAATTAATTAAGCTATTCAAGAAATTATTATAAGGAAAAATTATATATATATATTTAAAAAATGGGCAGTATTTATATAAGACGTTTTGGAACGTGGCTAATATATTTACAGATGTGGCAGGCTATCTAATTTCCCCTACCCCTCGACTTTCCCTTTTGTTGTGCCCCTGCTTGCTGCTTGTCGATTCACCACAAATGTTTTATATTCTTCATTTTCTCCATTATCTTCTTTTGGAGGAGGCAAAGATTCTTGTGACATGGTGGATAAGGTATGATAGTTCTCCTTATAATACTCCAGTGCATTTTTCTTGAAATCATCCTTGAGCATGTTTGATGGAGACATGAGGATGTTGTATGCATACTTGGCTCTTAATGTGATCATGATGTTTTTGTCCTCTTTAGCCTTCATCAGGAGATTATCATAATCCAGTTCCATATCCCCTCCATGCATCTCCATGTGCCTGATTGTGAAAAGAACTTCAATTTAAGTAAATAAATACTAGCTACCTTGTCAAGATACGTAGAGAATAAGTAATATTACCTGATGCAGTATATACCGTAATCGTTCACGTTTGTTGCATCTTGCCATTTTGCAGCAGGGAATAGTATATCTATACCTTTCATCTCTTTGTATTTGGGGTTTTCACTTGATTGTTCCGACAGTATTGCAAGTAACATTTGTAGCATGTCCTTTGGCAATTTGTGATTGGGATTCGGAGGTAAGTTGTTGATTACCATGGCCACTTCAAACGCAAAATTGATCACAAGCAAGGTGAAGTGCTTGTGGTCCAAGAGAGGGAAGAAAACCTGGGAGTGAATAAAAAAAGAATTAGTTTATGTTAATGAATTGATTGTTAATGAATGGTTTTGTAAATGTACTTACAATGTCTGCATTGAAACCTTCCAAGGTTCTGTGGTTTCGTGCAAGTTCTTCAATCATCCAGTCACGAAAAAAAAATTTTTGTTTTTCTTTTGAAGAAATTTTGAATATTCCTTGGCCAGTCCAAATTGTCTGCATGAATTGAGATTGTAAATACACACCACGTCCATTAAAAGTGAATAGAAGTACCAATTTAAATGTTCTTACCGAAAATCTTGTTGTGAAGAAGAACCTTTTATAATCAGTATGGTCCCTTTTTTTCCCAGGAAAGCTTCTGATGTAGTTCATGTGGTTGCACCATGCATCTACCATACTGTTAGATAGCCACTTATTGATTGACATGTTGTGGAAATCTTGTCTAGTCAGTCCCAGGGTTCCATAGCTGTAAAGTGTTTGCCTGCATTGATATTAGAGTTAGTAAGACGTGGTTAGTAACACGTAGTTGGACGTGGCGACTGTGTACACAGACGTGGTCACTATGTACACAGACGTGGATAGTGTGTAAATAGACGTGGCGACTGTGTAAGTGTGTACAGCCTGATGACTATGTGTTGTGTCAAATGATTGAAATATGGAAATTGAATGTACTTACCCAGTTTCGTAAGGGATACCTCTTTCTGTATCCTTTATAAGGAATGCAAAGTTTGTCATGATTTCCTCATTTTTAGAAAGCTTTAAATCTGGCATTTCCTTCGTTGGAGCCTTCATGTAGCAATAGAATGGACTCCTCAGTGCCAATGGAAGTTTGATTTGCCGATGCTTTGGATTTGGCTTTGTGTCTGCTATTTCCAGAGGATTGTCTTCTTCATCCATGATGATTCTGTAGACATTTAAAATGTACCACGTTTAGACAAGTCTATTTACGTCTACCCTATCAGTAATAATATTATAATACTAGTAAATGAATGATAGTATTACTTACTTTCTGATTTCGTCCTCTGGTTGTGCCTGAGAAGCATCACATTCCTTTTCAAGATTCCTTGGCATTGGCATTTGCTCCTTTGGAGTAGTTAAATCTATGCCCAGGTTGAAGCTTGGCATAGAATCTTTAACTTCTTGAAACCTCTTGTTCAGGAGATTGTTTGTCTCCTGTTGTTGTTTTTCAATCTTTGCAATCTGAGTCAGGATTGCAGCAATGTTGTTGTTTTCTTGTTGAACTTGACTCTGTGGCTTCTCATATGCTGCAAACTTCTTCTCCATCTCTTGCTTAAGGATCTTATCCACTTGATTCAGTATTGCAGGAGTAAGTTCTTGACTCAGATTGGCTGTTGCTGCGTTTGTATCAGCAAACTTCTTGTTGAGTTCTTCTTGTTGCTTCTGGAACATCTTTTCAACTTGACTCAACAATGGTGCAACAAATTCAGTGGCAGCTTGACTTTGTACAATTTGATCTTGTACTATTTCTTTATTCTCATTTTTGAACAGATTTGCCATTTGTTTGCACATCATATGAAGCATCATCAATGCTGGATTATCTTGGATTTCCTTGGTATCATCCACAAGTTGGATAATGTTGGTCAATCCTTTAGATAATCCATTCAATTCTTGATTCAGGCTTATGATCTTTGCTTCAACAGGCTATACAAAACCAAATATAAACAACATAGGTGTAAGTGTGATTGAATTAATACTCGCCACGTCTGTGTACACATTCGCCACTTCTGTGTACACATTCTCCACATCTGTGTACACATTCGCCACGTCTGTGTATCTGTGTACACAGTCGCCACGTCGGTGTACACAGTCGCCACGTCCAAATACGTCTAGTAAATGTGTAATAGAAATTATTTGGATTTTGAAATTTACCTGATCTTCCATCTCTGGCATTTCTTTATCTCTGATCTCGGCATCATAATCATCATCATCAGGCTGTAAAATATCAAATTTGTTAGCGAATAATATATACCACGTCTGTATATATAGCCACCACGTCTTTATATATGGCCACCACGTCCAAATACGTCTAAAACAAGTAATAAGAGTAAGTATTATTTTTTGATTTTGAATATTACCTGATGTTGGTATTCAGGTTCCTTCTGTTTTTGTTGGTCTCCATGTTGCTCATTGTGGTGGTGTTGTTCTTCTTGCTGCTCTCCAGGTTGTTGTTCTTTTTGGAGATCTTCTCTTGAAATTATTCTTGCCCTTCCAAAACCTCCCAACCTTTTAATCTCCTTTCTCTCTCTTTTGTTATATTTTTCTATGTCCCAATAGGAGAGTAGAGTGGTGTTTGTTGGACGTGGGGCATCACCAGCAAGTCTGACTCTGTCCAGATAGAGTAGCTTTGGAAAAATGAAAAAGTTATAGTTAGCTACATCTGAAAAAATGATGATTTACAGTGGACAACGTTTGAAATACTTACCACAAGGAAGGGGAGTGATCCTCTAAACATGGATCTCTTTTCCTTCCAAAGCTCTACTAATTCTTTCAAACCTCTGATTGTGAACTCGCACCAGTTCATATTTCTGATGTCATTGACATTTTTGATGCTCTTCAGTATTGCTTGTCGACATCCAAGGTCCTGGAAAGCCCAAAGCAGAGTTGTTGCCATGTAGATTGTGAAGTCAATCTTGAAGTTATCATTGGCATATTCTCTGTTTGCTTTGATATATGCTGCAAGTTGTGTGGTGGTTGGTTTTCTTGGTTTCCCGGTTGTCTTGTCAATTGTTCCTGTATGCCTTGAATGGAAGTTGTTCATGTCATTCTTGTATTCTTCATTGTGTTCTTCATAATGTGTGTATTCTTCAACCCTAATACCACCAAGTGGTATTCCGAACACATGATGGACATCTTCTTCTTCTATTTTCAAACTTCCACTTTGCAATCTGATTGACATGCTTGCGAGATCAAAACGCTGCAAGAGATGCTCTCCTAAAGAACATGGGACTTGTTTTAGATTTACATCCAGCAATGATCCCAGTCCAATCTCTCTTACTGCCTCTCTTTGAACCTCGGACAACACTCTAATCAGCTTGTACAATCCAGCAGTTGTTGTCCTTGTTTGGAATTTAATCTGTTCTGCTTCTTCTTCTTCATGTTCTGAAAATGAATAAATAAATCTTAGCCCACATACAAAGTCCTCATATGTCATGAAAAAGGCTACAACGTCCGAACACATCCTCATACCTGATTCAACTCTCTGTCTTTTTGTTGATTTTTTTCTGGTGTAGTATTCTTTTTTGCTGCTGTTTTTTTGGCTTTCTGTTTCTTTCTCTGTTGTAGTTCATCTTCTTCTGATTCAATTTCATCTCTTGGTCTCTTTGTTGGCTTTTTTGTTGGTGGTTTTTTGGCTACGGGTTGTTTTTGTGTTGGTTGTTTTTTGGTTTTGGATTGCTGTTTTTGAGGTTTCTGTTTGTGTTTTTCAGGTTCAAGGATGTGTTGTGTTGTTGCTTGTACAAGGGTTGCTAGATCCTGTTCAGAAATTTTAGGGCTTGGGCTGGCTGTTCTTTTTTTCAGCAAATATTGGTTTAGTTGTATTTGTGATTCATCTTCACTTTCTGTGGGAGACACATGCTGGCATGGTAAGGCAGAATCATCTTCTGATGCTGATGATGGTGTGACAAAATCATCATCACAATCATATAACACATGTTTTATATTTTGTTCTGTTTTGTTAACCATCCTGCATTGAACATTGGAAATAACCATAAGAAGAAAAAAAACAAAACAAAACAGGAAAAGAAGCGCAACGTCCGAAATAATAGGTACCACGTCCCAATACGTCAGAAAAATCAATAGCGCCACGTCCGAAAACATACACAAAAAATTTATTATTCTTTCTCAAATACAGACAGCAAAGACATTGTTTATCTACTAAATTCCATAACAAATACTTAAACGTCCAGTATCACAAGAACAAAGTTAATTTTTTCAGAAAAATAATTGACAAACAGCCGCGCAACGTCCACTATAGTAGGTACCACGTCTTTATACGTCTGAAAACAATAGCGCAACGTCCAAAAACAATAGCGCCACGTCCGAAAACACACAATTATAATTTCAGTACAAACACAGATAAAAAACACAATGAAACGTCCAGTAAACACCAATATATCATATTTGATAGTAATAGAGCATTATTTTAAGGGTAATACACGATTATAGCATCATAATATACAACCAAAATCAAACGCAGCAAATACGAGAAAATAGGGTTTTGTAAATCCATTAATTGCAGTAAAATATAGTTCATAGTTTACGATGTAGTAATTTTTGCGACGTATTACCTGTTTTTTGCTTGAATGTTATTTTTTTGGAGTTGAAGAACGAAGTTCCGATGAACGTAGCAGGACGGAGTCGGTCTGGATTGAACGTGTTGTCGTGTTTTTTTGGTCTTCTTCGTCGGAAATTTAGTCGGAGACGAAGTTTGTATGGATTTTTTGAAAATAAGAAAACGAAATCTCTGTTTTCAGACTTTGATCGATTGCGGTTATGGAAGTTTTTGAGGGGAAGGAAGTTTTTTTTTTTTAAAAAGGTAACTGCAGCAGCAAGGGGGTTTTGAGGAGGTATTAGTGACGGAGCGCGTGCGTGAAAGCTACTTGCTAGTAGGGATTTTAAAACGATTTTATTCACAAAAAACAGCCCACCACGTCTCAGAACAACTTGGCCCATTTCCAAAAACAACAAGCACCACGTCTAGAAATGTCTTTATGGACGTGGTTCTAGTTGTCTTTGACGTGGTGGGTTGTATTTGTGAAAAAAATAGCTTAAATTCACATGAATGGATGTAGACGTTTCTGGACGTGGTGCTACTTGTTCTGAGACGTGGTGGACTATCTTTGTGGAAAAAAATCAGTTTAAGCTCACATGAATGGATGTAGACGTTTATGGACGTGGTTCTAGTTGTTCTGGGACGAGTTGAGATGTATTGTGCAAAAATCAGTTTAAATTCACATGCATGTATGTAGACGTTTTTGGACGTGGTTCTAGTGTTTTGAGACGTGGTTCTAGTGTTATGAGACGTGGTCGACTGTCTTTGTGGCAAAAATCAGTTTAAATCCACATGAATGGATGTAGACTTTTTTTTTGACGTGGTTCTAGTTGTTCTGAAACCAGTTGATATGTTGTATGGCCATTGTAGTTGTTTTATCTATTTATAACACATACTTACAAGTTACAAGATCAAAACATTTCTAAGAGTAATATGTTCATTTAAATTGTTTTATATTCACAAAAACTTACATCCGATATCATAAACATTTCTAAGAGTTGAATGGTCATTTTATTTGTTTTATCTCATTACAACTCTTAGATATGAGATCATGATCATTTCTGAGAATTGTATAGCCTTTTTATTTGTTTTATCTTTTCAAAACCCTTAGATAATAGATTATGCACATTTCGGTCCACATCAGAATTTTTTTTTGGCGTGTTTCTAGTTGTTCTGAGAAGAGTTGAGATGTTTTGTGCAAAAATCAGTTTAAATACACATGCATGGATGTAGACGTTCATGGACGTGGTTACAGTGTTTTGAGACGTGGTGGTAGTGTTATGAGACGTGGTAGACTGTCTTTGTGGCAAAAATCAGTTTAAATTCACATGAATGGATGTAGACATTTTTTTTTACGTGTTTCTAGTTGTTCTGAGACGATTTGAGATGTTTTGTGCAAAAATCAGTTTAAATTCACATGCATGGATGTAAAACCACGTCAAAAATCACTAGCACCACGTCCCGAAACGTCTACATCCATGCGTGTGACTTTTAGCTGAATTTTTCACAGGACATAGTCTACCACGTCTCTCAACATCCAAAAAACCTATCGCCACGTCTATATGCGTCCAGCTACATCCCGCTACGTCCAGCCACGTCCAGAAACGTGGTGTTTAGACGTTAAGTATACAAACAGACGCGTCTTTAAAACTTCATTAAAGACGCGTCTTTAAAACTTTTCTGCCCAATTGTAGAGACGTTGAGTATACAAACAGACGCTTCTTTAAAATTTCATTAACTGTATCGAACAAAAAACCGGATGACTTTCCAAGCATACCTTCGTTTCAAACAAGAAAACTATCCACTCCTATAAAACTAATGCTAAAACAATGTTTCACATTCACTTTCGTAGAACTTAAAAATTACTTCGCTTTCCTTCTTCCCTATCAAACACACCAATCCCAAAAACTTCTTCACTTTCCAATGGCCAGTCATTATATTCTTGAAAGCATGAACATATTCGAAGAAAACCAAGACCCGCAACCACCAATGCCTCCATCACTCCCGCTTGAACAAATGCCAATGAAACATATGTTCAGCGTAGAACCTCATTCTGAACTCCGAATGTTTCTCTTCAGAAATCATTGGAGTGGATTGATGCCGATGAACGACCAACACGTAAACAGATCGCTGGTCCTAGAGTTCTATAATGGTCTGCATCATAGAAATAGACTAAATACAGTTTACGTCAGAGAACATTCAATCAGAATAACTACTCAAGCCATCAACGCCCACTTGGGCATCAGGAACTTGGGTCCTCAGTCTTTAAAACTTGATGATATTGCCCATTTCCAACCAACCATGGAGGAAGTCCGAGCAGTATTAAAGCAAAACATTAACATCCCAACCAATTATTGGACGATCAGATTGGAAGATCTGAACAGTTTTGCAAAAATATTGTACACGTTTCTTCGTTACAATGTCGCTACAGGACAAGTCTCCAAGCCATTCGGTTTGGCACTTTTAATTGCAACAAATGCAAGAAAAAGTATCAATTAGGGCAACATCATCAAATACTACATGGAAGATGTTGGCTTATCAAATAGGTGGACTCGGAGTATCCTTTACCCCAGCCTCGTCATGGACATGTGCGAAATGTCTGGAATCCTACAATCCCATCATGATGAAGTGGTTCCACTCCCTGAATATCTTTGAGACATCTCTGCCATTCTGCTTGACGAGGATGACGCCTCAAGTGTAGATAGCAATGAGTTGTAATAATAATTTTAGCCCACATTCATTTTTTTTTCTTCAAATATCAGTATCTTAAACTTTCTCTTTGCATATTAGACGTTGTGTTAGTATTTTACTGGACGTTGTGGGACGTGGATGGACGTGGTGAGCCATTCACTTTCAAAAACCATTTAAAAAACAACAAAACTTCTTCAAAAAAATTGACAGATATCATAAACATTTCTAAGAGTTGAATGGTCATTTTATTTGTTTTATCTCATTACAACTCTTAGATATGGGATCATGATCATTTATGAGAATTGTATAGCCGTTTTATTTGTTTTATCTTTTCAAAACCCTTAGATGATAGATTATACACATTTCGGTCCACATCAGAATTTTTTTTTACATGTTTCTTGTTATTCTGAGACGAGTTGAGCTATTTTGTGCAAAAATCAGTTTAAATACACATGCATGGATGTAGACGTTTTTGGACGTGGTTATAGTGTTTTGAGACGTGGTGCTAGTGTTATGAGACGTAGTAGACTGTCTTTGTGGCAAAAATCAGTTTAAATTCACATGAATAGATGTAGACGTTTTTTTAACGTGTTTTTAGTTGTTCTGAGACGATTTGAGATGTTTTGTGCAAAAATCATTTTAAATTCACATGCATGGATGTAGACGTTTTTGGACGTGGTTATAGTGTTTTGAGACGTGGCGCTAGTTGTTCTGAGACGTGGTAGACTGTCTTTGTGAAAAAAATCAGTTTAAATTCACATGAATAGATGTAGACGTGTCAGCACAACTAGAACCACGTCAAAAATCACTAGCACCACGTCCCGAAACGTCTACATCCATGCGTGTGACTTTTAGCTGAATTTTTCAAGGGACATATTCTACCACGTCTCTCTACGTCCACAACAACTATAGCCACGTCTAGATACGTCCATCTATGTCCAGCTACGTCCAGCCACGTCCGAAAACGTCCAGTTACGTCCCACAACGTGTTAATTTATGTTATAATATTAAATATTTTTAATATTTTTAAAATTTTTCATTTTGTAGGCAAGTAACTATCCTTTAACCCTAATCCTAATTTATTTCTCCCGCCATTTCCTCGCCGATATCCCTCTCCTAAGTCATTTCTCCCGCCATTTCCTCGCCGATATCCCTCTCCTAAGTCATTTCTCCCGCCATTTCCTCGCCGATATCCCTCTCCTAATTCATTTCTCCCGCCATTTACTCGCCGATATCCCTCTCTTCTCTGCCCAATTTTCTCTCTCCCCGTCGCTTCGCGCCACCATTTCTGACCATTCCCTGCCGTGTTTCGGGTCGCACGTCACCATTGGAATACTCCTCATATCTTACGAGCAAAACCCACCGATTGGTGTTGATTTTGTTGGTCGGATTTCGATTTGGTACCCTTGCCGCCACTGTGCTCCACCGCGAACCACCGCCTTCCGGTGTCTTGTGATCTTGAATTTTATTCTTGCATTCTATTTTTTTTATTTGGCTAAACCTTTGAGATCTTGAATTTTTTGTCTTGCAGTTGAGTTCGTCATTATGAGTACAGGAAATCCTCCTCCCCTAACTACAAGTGCCAGTGGTGTTGCAGAAAGTAACAAGATGGATGATGAACTTCAAAATCAAACCAACACTATGAGAGATATGGAGTTGAATTCAGCAAGATCACATGGTTTTGGGGAGCAGAAAGATACCGCAGTAGAAAATGAAGAGGTTTTTCAAACCAATAAAAGGAAGAAAACTTCAAAAGTTTGGGATGATTTTGAATAATGCATAGAGGATGGGAAGAAGAAAGCAAAATGTCTCCATTGTCATACTATACTTGTTCGTACTTTAGGGGCCACAAGTAGTTTGTTGAGACACAGAGATGGATGTGTGAAGAGAAAACTGAATTTGAAGGTATCTTCTGAACAACAAAAGTTGAATTTTATGCCAACTGATTTGCCATCAACTTCTATGTCTCTTCTGCATTCTGGTAAGTTTGACATGGAACAAATGAGAGAGGCAGCTTCCCATTGGATTATGATGCATGAGCATCCATTTACCATTTTGGAAGAGGATGGATTTAACTTGATGATGAAGTGAGGACATCCAGAGTGGAAAAAAATTTCTAGAAACACGTGTAGAGCTGACTGTTACAAAATATTTGAGATTGAAAGGAAGAAGTTAAAGAAAAGTCTTGCGGGAGTTAGCAAGATAAGTTTGACTACGGATTGCTGGAAATCAAAAAATCAAAAGATTGAATACATGGTTGTTACTGGCCACTGGATTGACTTCTCTTGGAAATTGCAGAAGAGAGTTTTAAGCTTCATCAACATTCCACCACCAAGAGGAGGTATCCAAATTTGTGATGCATTATTCAAATGCATGAAGGATTGGGATATTGAGAAAAAGGTATTCAGTATTACTGTTGATAATGCTTCCAGTAATAATGTTGCTCTTGAAAATATGAAGAATACCATTCAAAAGTCAAGAGTTTTGCCATGTGGAGGAAAGTTATTTCATGTGCGTTGTTGTGCACATATATTGAACCTATGTGTTCAGGATGGATTGAAGCAGATTGGAGATCTTATTGAAGATGTGAGAGAAAGCGTGGAATATGTTAATCGTTCAGAGGTCAGACGTCTGCAATTTACAGAGATTGCACAACAATTATCATTGAAAGATAGAAAATTGATTCGTGATTGCAAGACAAGATGGAACTCTACCTTTGAGATGTTGAGTTGCGCCCTCAAGTTTAGGGAGGTTTTTGAAATGCTGAGCCAACGTGATCTAAATTATTGTTGCTGCCCTTTAAAAGAAGATTGGGATAAAGCTGAAAAGATTTGCTCTATTTTGGAAAATTTTTGGACAGCAACTCATATCATTTCAGATACTGACTATCCTACCTCCAATTTGTTTCTGAAAGAAGTTCAAAAAATTAAATCAACATTGGACAAGCATGCTTATCATGAAGATGATTTCATTAGAGAATTAGTTGGCAAGATGAAAGATAAGTTTGACAAATATTGGGGGGAGTGTAATTTGTTAATGGCTATAGCTGCAGTGCTTGATCCAACAATGAAAATGCTTGCTGTTGAATTTTGTTTTCCTAAACTATATTCTGAGGGTGAGGCTCAAGACAACATTTATAAGGTGAAAGATGCACTTCATCGGCTTTATGAAGGGTATGCTGTTGAAAATACTTCTAGTAGAAGTTTACTTCCGGCGAATTCTGATAGTTTTGGTCCTGCTAGTAGTTTTGAAGATCAGCAGCACCTTTCCTCGCGGGGTAAGTGGGATGATTTTGATGAATATTGTGCACAAATTGAGACCGTGGAGCCTAAAAAATCTGAATTAGTAGACTATTTAGAAAAGCCACGCCTCAAGAACAATGAGATTCCTGAAAATTTTTCTTGTTTAGAGTGGTGGAAGATGAATATGATACAGTATCCTATATTATCTAAGATGGCAGCTGATATTTTAGCTATCCCTGTAAGTTCAGTGGCTTCTGAAGCAACATTCAGTGCGGGGACAAGGGTGATTGATTCTTATCGTGCCTCACTTTCCCCTGAGACAGTGCAGGCCTTACTTTGTGGAGGGGATTGGCTTAGATACTCCAATGGAATTAAACACAAGATGAAAGTAAGTTTTACTAATAAAGTTGATTAGTTTCATTTCATTTATTTACTAAGTTGGTGGTAACACTGTTTCTTTATATTTGTTATTTTGTTACAGAAGGATAAGACCTATCAAGAAATTTATCTTCCAACGTCTACAATTTCATCAAAGTAAGCTCAATCCTATATTTTTTTAGCTTCTCTTATTTGTGCATTCTAAGAGTTTACATGGATTTTAACAGAGCATCCCAAGGTTCCAGTTCCTGAAGAAGAATATTGAGCAGAACAAGTGTACGAGAGGGTTCATGAAGTTGCTAAATTTTTTGTTTATTTATTTTTTTTGCTAACAGTGACTTCATATGTAATACTCCAATTTACAGTAATAATAATATTTTATTCACAAGTATTTGTATTTTTATTATTATATCACTATAATTTTTTTAGGGGTGTACCACGTCTCATAACACTTGCTCCACGTCAAAAATAACTTTCACCACGTCCAGAAATGTCTACATCCATTCGTGTGAATTTAAGCTATTTTTTTTCACAAAGACAACCCACAACGTCAAGGACAACTATAACCACGTCCATAAACTTCTACATCCATTCATGTGAGTTTACTCTGATTTTTTTCACCAAAGATAGTCCACCACGTCTCATTACACTATCACCACGTCTAAAATAACTAGCACCACGTCCAGAAACGTCTGCATCCATTCATGTGAAATTAAGCAATTTTTTTCACAAAGACAACCCACAACGTCAAGGAAAACTAGAACCGCGTCCATAAACGTGTACATCTATTCATGTGAATTTAACCTGATTTTTTTCCCCAAAGATAGTCCACCACGTCTCATAACACTAGAACAACGTCAAAAATAACTAGCACCACGTCCAAAAACGTCTACATCCATGCATGTGTATTTAAACTATTTTTTGCACAAAACATCTCAACTCGTCTCAGACTCAGAACAACTATAACCACGTCAAAAAATTTCTACATCCATTCATGTGAATTTAAACTGATTTTTTTCACAAAGACAGTATACCACGTCTCAGAACAAGTAGCACAACGTCTCAAAACACTAGGACCACGTCAAAAAACGTCTAAAAAAACTGATATTGTAGTACGGGACAAAAAACGCACCAAAAATTTTCGACATTTACTTAGCCATTTTCTACCTTTTTCCTTCATAAGGCCATTTTCGTCATTTCATAAATATTTTGATTTTTTTTGTGATACAAATAGCAAGTCCCAATAAATAAATATATATATATAATATATAAGCTCGTTAGGCTCGTCGAGCCTAACGAGCCTATATATTACATGCTCGAACTCGGCTTGTTACCTTAACGAGCCGAGCTCGAGCTCGAGCTCGGTCAACTCCGAACTCAAGCCAAGCTTTGACCGAGCCGGCTCGCGAATAGCTCACGAGCGGCTCAGTTCATTTACACCCCTAGCTAGAAGGTAAATCTGTATTAATTATCCAAATTATTTAAAAAAATTAGTAGGGACACTTGCTCCATGTTCTATAGGATTATAATATAATTTGCACCAAAAATAGTGGAAATGCTGTTTACAGTTACTGCACTCTTGTAGTATTTTGTTTTAGTGTTACCGTACTTTTGCAGTATTTCTCTACTTGTGTAAATATATAGTAGGAGATAGAGTTATGGTTAAAGAAACAAATTACCTAAAATTAAAAAATATTGAATTTTTGGGTACTAATTGGAGATGCTCTAAATTTCCCTTAATGGACTACTATTTGTAGTCATATTTTCAAAGTTTGCTATCCAAAATACCCCTCTAACAAAAAAAGAAAAAACTCAATATTTTTTTTATTTCTTCTTCTCATTTTTCAAACTCCACCACAAACACACTACCCTGAGAAAAATTTCTGCACAAAAAGTTTAATTAAAAAATATTTGAATTCTGAAACAATTATTTTTACTTAGTGCATAACATATTCTCATAATAAGATAATAAGATAATAGAATTTATTCATAATTACACATATATATATTTATTTATTTATTTTGCCCATTTTTTAGAATTATTTTTCTTCCCGCGGATACCACTTAACGATGGCCAGAGCCACTATGAGACAATTCATGCCATCATCTTCTTCTTTCTTATCTTCTCTGCAACAACAGTAGCAGGAAGAATTGCTCCAAAAAATGCTGCATTTTCCACAAAAATAAACCATTTGATGAAGATGATAACGATGATCACGAGGATGAAAATCAAACTCATTGTTGCGATCGTGCTCATGGAAACGACTGTGATGTTGATGGTATTGGTTCTAGTAATTAATCCGAGTTCATTCGATTAACACAAGTAGTTGTTCAGAAATTTTTTACCAAAATTTTTTTTTTATTATTTCCTCCCCCATTTCCTCCCTTTTTTTAATCTTTTTACTTTTCTAAAAAATACTGTATGTATTATAATTGTTCTTATAATTGGTTATTATATGATTAAATATGTTTAAAATGATTAAGATAGTATTCATTTTGTCGGGATAAAAAAATATATATTCATTTTGTTGAATTTTGATAAATTATTTAAAAATTAGTAAAAGGACAATTTGAGAAAATTGTTTTAAAAATGGGCTACAAATAGTAAAAAATGGGCTACAAATATTACTACCCCCTTTCCTTATTTAAGGATTAAGTAACCTATTATATATTCTAAGTTCTTTTTTCCTTGCTTAGCATTAAGAATATTAGATTGTATGGTGTTTTTTTAATAAAAGATAACTAGAGTTAGTTTAGGTGGTTGTATCACACTTTTTCTTTTAAGTTAAGCGTTTGAAGCTTTTAATAAATTTAAGTTGAATATTTCATATAACTAAGGAAATAAATAAATTAATAAATAATAAGAACATATTTCATTTATATTAGTAGAATTAATTAAAGAAATATTACATCAAGAATTTATTTGAATAAAATAAAAAATTCTAATAATATTAATAAAATAAACTTGAATTAGCATGTAAACAAAACATATTATTAATATTAATGTATTCAATTGGATAATAAAGAAAGCATGTAAATAATCAGATAAATTAGAATAATATAAAAAGAGCATAGTACTAGCTAATAAAATCCATTCAATAGCAAACAAAGAAAGAATGAAAAAAAATTATATTATTTTTATTTTGTTTTTTCTTCTTGAATTGTCAGCTTATCACTTGTACTCTTTTCTTTATTTTACCACGAAAAATAATAAGGTAATCAATAGCCCCATCTATCTTGCCGAATTTTAAATGACTCGATGTTAAAAGTTATTAGCATCTATCTTGCCGAATTTTAAATGACTCGATGTTAAAAGTTATTAGTTTTATGTAGGGAGGGCTAACTATTGGGTTACAACTCTCTTGTTTAAAAATATCGACTTTTATTATAGTGACTTTTTATTTTTTTTTAAATATTTTTTTTCTCTTTAAGTTTTTATTTTTTTATTTTTTTTTTGAGACTCTTTGAGTTCTTGTTATGTATTTGAGTCTTCGTTTTTTAATTGCCGAATGTTGTGTTTTTAAATTTCTATGTTAAAGTTTGAAATTTAGGCAAATGGATGACTATGATATATTACCAAAGTTTATATTAGCTTCCAGAGCAAATTTGGTTTCATCTTACAAAATTACCCTTCTCATTTATTCATTTATGCAAATAAATGAATAAATGACTATGATATATTACCAAAGTTTATATTAGCCTCCAGAGCAAATTTGGTTTCATCTTACAAAATTACCCTTCTCATTTATTCATTTACAGTATTTACATTTATTCATTTATTTGCATTTATATACAAAATAAACATCATCACCAACAAATCATCCCTACCACCACCTCCCCCTCCATCGCCGTCGCCACAGTAAATCTCCCCTTCTGGCACCGTCACCACGAACCGACTTGAGTGGCATGGGGAATTTACTGAATAAAACGGCTATTTCCCAGCAAAACTTTCAGAGATCAGTTTTTTCTGTTGGATTTTGTTGGGTTTTAAAACGGATGTTGTGGGTTTATTTTTCGAAAGAAATGGTTTTGATTTTCTGCTGTTTTTGTTTGGATTTTAAACAACTGGTTGTTAAAGGTTTCGCCGGAAAACAGAATTGATCAGAAAGGTTCCAGGCTTGATTCCGTTTTGAAATTTTATTTCTAGGATTTGGTTTTCATCACCGAAAAAAACAAAGAGGTTTTCTTCGCCGAAAAAATGGGTTTATTTTGAATTTGGGTTTTCTCACTGGGAAATCGTAGAACAACGGAAAGGTCTCGTTTTTTGTTTTGAAAAAAGATGGAGAATTCTGAAATATGTTTTTTCTTAGAGAGGGAAGAAAGAGCAATGATCCTTCAGCTTTAAGGTAAACAAATAGATTTCAAAGTGCTCAGTGTGGTTATATGCGAGCTAGCCGTCCTTTTTGAAAAGGTTATGTTTGGCTTGTCTTGGAAGGATATTATCAGAAGGACTCCTTGAGAAGTGAAAGACTACTACTATTACTTTTCTAGGATGTATTAGGCGTACAGTGCACTAGCAGGAGGACTAGAATCATCTTTTTCTTATTCAATTTCTTTCCCCGGCTGGTGCTTTTGGAAAGATAGAGAAAGGATGAGATGCTAATTGTTTTACCATTTCTGTAAATTTCTTAAGTGAAGGTACATTTTGAATACAATATAAATTGAATTGACTCACTTGCCTTTAAAATGAGCTCCGTCATAAAAGCTAAGGACTTGATGGAGTGACCAATTTTGTGATAGAATCCAAAATATGATGGCTGAAAAAATAGTTTTCAAAATATATAATGATCATTTTTAGAATTTACTCATAATATTACTATATATTGATATAAAAAGAGTGAATTATAACTATTGAAAAATTTCATTTTTGGTAATCATACTTTAAAAATCATATTTGAAGTCACTAAACTTTTATTTTTGTCATATTTTTTGTCACTCTGTCATCTCTGTCCGTTAAGTGATCTAATGGCCCTGTTTGGTTAGGATATTTTTGTATTTTCTCATCTCTGTTGACTTCTTAATCTTTTTTAAACCACCATCACTATCGCCACCTCCACACTACCCACTCGATCACCGTCACCACCATTAATCCACCAAGTTACCACACCTCTCATCAAATCAACCCATCACTTCCACCTTTCTTCATCCTTTATTTTTTCCTCAATCAAATTCTTCAATTTTCTAAATTAAACTAGGGATTAATAGCAAATTAAAAGCCTATGAATTCTTTTGGGCAAATTACAAGCCCGTGAATTATAGAGAAGGAAAGAAAACTGAGAAGAAATGGAAAGAAATCGATACATCTTATTGGTTATGAATTCAATTTTTTTTTCCCCATAAACCCAGCTCCAACCCCATTAATTCTCTTTCTCTCATCCAATCTAATTTTCTATTCAAGCTCTGTCCCCACCTCCCCCTCCCCAGCCCAATAAACCCAATTCCAACCTCGTATCCATTAATTGACAGAGTGTATGTGTGTGTGTGTGTTGAGTAGTTACTGAAATTGACAGTCACCAAAGAAATGGAAAAAAGATGGGTAGCATATCCAGATGTGTAGTACTACTACTCTTTCATTCCCATAATCAAACATAGCGTTCCAAACCCCCCTTATACAAAAACTACGATTTAGAATTTATCAAAACCCCAAACTTTATTCGTCTCTCTATCCCCTGTCATTATCTCTCTTCCATGGCAGAAGCTGCAATCAAACCCATCTCCCTGTTTTCCTTTTTCTTTTACCTTTGCCTTTCTTTATCTTCCTCCTCCTCCCACACCGCAGAGTCCTCAACTCTCTCCCCGGACTTCCTCAGTCCCTTGCTGGAAAACCCACTAGGAACCCCAAACATTACCACTACAACAAGTAGATGAAGGAGCTGCATCCATTTTCTCTATGCGGTTGCACCATGTCGACGCCCTCTCTGTCTCCTCAGATGAAACCCCGAAGTCCCTTTTTAGATTTCGTCTCCAGCGTGATGTTGCCAGGGTCAAATCCATCTCAAATCTCACGGAAAAATATCACTTTTGGTCATCATAGTTAAAAAAAAATCATATTTGAAGTCATAACTTTTCATTTTTGTCACATTTTTTGTCACTCGGGTAAAGTAGACCATTAAGTACTCTAACATATTTAACTTTTAAGGAAAAATTTGTATAACCATCAATAATTATAAATATACTAAAAAAATACACGTGGCCTAACCTTTCCTTTTTTTTTCTATTCATGCAATCCTCCACCCTGTCTCTACCTTTCCGCCACCGTCTCCACAATTGTGCCCCTTTTTATCTTCGACGGCTCCTCTTCCTCTATTTCCCCTCTCTTTAACTGTGGTCCTTCTTCTTAATTTTTAACTGCTGAAGTTTAAACCCCCAACACCTGTCGACCTTTAGCATCAGCGAGGTAGGAGGTGGATTTGACCCTGACAATATCACGCTAGAGACAAAATCTGAAAAGGGAATCTGAGGTGTCATCTGAGGAGACAGAGAGCGTCTACATAGTGCAACCGTAGAGAGAAAGTGGATGCAGCTCCTTCATCTAATTGTTGTAGTGGCAATGTTTGGGGTTGCTTGTGGGTTTTCGAGGAAAGGGACTAAGGAAGTCTGAGGAGAGAGTTGAGGACTTAGCGGTGGAAACTGCAGCGGGGGAGGAGGAGGAAGAGAAAAAAAAAAAAGAAAAGGTCAAAAAAAAGGGAAACAAAGAGATGAGTTTGATTACAGCTTCTGCCACCGGGGGGGAGAGGAATAAAGCTTGGGTTTTTTATAAACGATAAATGGTAGTAATCGTAAAAAGGGGCGGCAATTATGGAGACGGGGGCAGAAAGGTGGAGACAGGGAGGAGGATAGTGTGAATAGAAAAAAAGGAAAGGGAAGGCCACATGGAATTTTTTTAGTATATTTATAATTATTGATAGTTAGACAAATTTACTCTTAAAAGTTAAATATGTTAGAACATTTGACGATCACTTTAACAGAGTGTCAGTGGTGATGGTGATAGAAGGGGAGGATTTACTGTAGCGGTGGTGGTGGAGAGAATTTGTTGGTGATCATTTTATTTTTTATGGATAAATGTAAATAAACTTTGTAAATGAATAAATTTATTGATAAGAAATAATTTTGTAAAATAAAACCAAATTTAATGTGGAGGCTGACCATTTCAAAATTTAAGCTACTGGATGAATATTATTGTAATTAATAATGAATAAATGAAATTACTGTAATATTGTATTATATATGTAATTTATGTTTTTAATTTTTATTAGATAACATAAATAATAATAAACATGATTATAGTATTAAATTAAATTTTAAATGATAGAAAAGTTTAATTTATTTGATATTTACCCTTCAAAAAATTTATTTGATATTTGGAGCAAAATAAATTTATTAACATAAAATTTTGCATTTTGGACATAATGTTTTTCGTGTAAAGAATATTTATTCGATCTGATTGAATTGAACATGAACCCAATAACCCTTTCACTTTATCAATTTCACTTTTTTATGACAATATTATCAAAAGTACTAACTAAATGATCAATCAAAAGTTCTTTTTCTCTTTTTAATACTAAATGTATTTAATTTTAATTTTCTTGAATATTCCTTCTAAACTGCAAATGATTTTAGGAAAAGTAAAAGAATATATAAATATTGCAATCACTATGAACCATGTCATTTTTGTTGTAGAAATGGTAGATAAATATTTTTTAAATAAAAGACTTGCTGTGTCATTTTTTAAATTGAAGGGCTCTTTTATCAGTTCGTATATCATACTCCTTGGAGTACTACTCCTAGCAAAAAAAAAAAAAAAGGCAAAAAATGAGGCCCGCTTTAACTAGCCCACTTTAACTAGCCCACTTCAGCATCCTCAGTTTACATAAGTTGTTCAACACCCTCAGTTTACATAAGTAGTTCAGAACCCTCAGTTTGCATAAGTACTTCAGCACCCTCAATTTACATAAGTAGTTCAGAACCTTCAGTTTACATAAGTAGTTCAGCACCCTCAGTTTACATAAGTAGTTCAGCACCCTCAGTTTACATAAGTCGTTCAGCACCTTCAGTTTACATAAGTAGTTCAGCACCCTCAGTTTACATAAGTAGTTCAGCACCCTCAACTTACATAAGTAGTTCAGAACCCTCAGTTTACATAATTAGTTTCAGAATCCTCAGTTTACATAAGTAGTTCAGAACCCTCAGTTTACATAAGTAGTTCAGAACCCTCAGTTTATATAAGTAGTTCAGAACCCTCAGTTTACATAAGTAGTTCAGCACCCTCAGTTTACATAAGTAGTTCAGCACCCTCAGTTTACATAAGTAGTTCAGCAGCCTCAGTTTACATAAGTAATTCAGCAGTCTCAGTTTACATAAGTAGTTCAGCAGCCTCAGTTTACATAAGTAGTTCAGCAGCCTCAGTTTACATAAGTAGTTCAGCACCCTCAGTTTACATAAGTAGTTCAGCACCCTCAGTTTACATAAGTAGTTCAGAACCCTCAGTTTACATAAGTAGTTCAGAACCCTCAGTTTACATAAGTAGTTCAGCACCCTCAGTTTACATAAGTAGTTCAGAACCCTCAGTTTACATAAGTAGTTCAGCAGCCTCAGTTTACATAAGTACTTCAGCAGCCTCAGTTTACATAAGTAGTTCAGCACCCTCAGTTTACATAAGTAGTTCAGAACCCTCAGTTTACATAAGTAGTTCAGCAGCCTCAGTTTACATAAGTAGTTCAACAGCCTCAGTTTACATAAGTAGTTCAGCACCCTCAGTTTACATAAGTAGTTTAGAACCATCAGTTTACATAAGTAGTTCAGAACTCTCAGTTTACATAAGTAATTCAGCACCCTCAGTTTATATAAGTAGTTTACATAAGTACACATTCGAGTTTACATAAGTACACATTCGAGTTTACATAAGCCAGTTTACATAAGCCCACGTTAATTAGCACCACGTCTGAATTTACCGGCTATTGCCGGCGTACTTGGAGTTGGGGTCATTGCTGCCGGCGTCCGTTTACATAAGCCCTTCGGTACCATCCATGGCAATACACCGAACAACATTTTCACCCAAATGTTGAGCCACCTCAAGCACAAGGCAGATCTGATTATCAAGCACCTCAAGAGCCGTCAAGATCGGCGGCAATCCTTCTTCCACCTTAGCAGAGGCAAAGGTGGAGGAACCGCGACGGAGAGAAGCGGTGGAGGAGCGGGCTCAGCTGCGGAGGTAATGACGACGGATCTGGAGTTGCGTTCTGGGAAGATGGAAGATCGGGTGGTGAAGAGAAAAATGAGGGGGAAGAGAGAGTGAGAAAGAGAGAGAGAGAGAGAGAGAGAGAGATATATATATATATAGAGAGAGAGAGAGAGAGTGGGAGGGCGGTGGGGCGGTTTTTTAGAGATAAACCTCCTAGCCTCCTAGGAGTAAACCGCCCGGTTTACTCCTAGGAGTATAATATAATTTGCCCTCTTTTATAGTATAACTAGAAGAGAATGCAATGTATACTTTTAATAAATAGCAGTGGAGCATTTTATTTAAAGAGTAAATTCTGAGGTAATGTATTAAATGAGAGTTTTTTCTATTGGAGTACACTATTAGAATACATATTATTAGTTGTACAATATATTTTGTCTCTTTTGGGAAATACTTCATTTTTCAGGGTCACTTCAGTTATTTAGATTTTTGACTTATAAGGACTCATGGAATAATTGTTTAAGTTTAAAGGCCAATTTTGCGATTTTCTTCCTCACAGGGTCCAATTGAAAATTTTAAATTGAACGAAACGACAAAGTTTACCAAAGCAGTTCAAGAAGTAAAATCTTAACGTATAAACTAAAGAAAAGAGTAGAAAAGAAAGAGGAAAAAGATGAAGAAAGGAAGCGGAGGCGGAGGCGGTGGAACAGCGTCGGAGAAGAAGAAAGCCCGTCACTCTTCAAACAGCGATACCCCTCCGAGAGTTAGTTTCCACCTTTTCCTATCTACCTTCCCTCTCTTCTATTGAATCTTTTGACATGTATTTACTGTTTTCGCCTGAATTTTTCATTTGCGTTCCCGTTCGGACTTGGGTTTGATTTCATTTTCTGTTATATGATTTGGGTTATCTTCTAGAAGATCCAACCGGTGAATTGATCACTTTGCATTTGTACACCAGAGACACAGGACAAAGTGAAACGTGCAACCATTTTTTATTTCTTGATTCTTGTATTTTGGGTTGATTTTTACTGTTCATCTTTTTTGGGGAGAGGGGGATTTCTAGAAATGGATTTCTGATCAATTGTGAGCAAAATCCCGAATTGATGTGGTTTTGCAATTTTATGAGTACATTCATATACCCGGGGATCTTTTCTCTCCCTTATCCTCGTTCCTTGTATTCTATCAAGTTTGTTGTCCTCTTGGGGTTTTTGAGGATTTGTGTAGACGACCGAGCATCATTGAGTCACAGGAATGAAGTTTCAAATTTGTATAGCTGAATAGAATTCTCAGTGTTTGTTTCAGCATTGAAGGTTTTAAACTTGATGTTCATAATTCCTGGGATTAGCTTCTTCATTATGTACTTAATCAGTAACAGCTGTGTTGTGTCCATTCGTGCTGGAATTGGACTTTTATTCTGCGTCATATAAGCATTATTTGATGAGTATTTTTACAAAGTCTCATAAAAAAGGCTAGTACAGCCTTAATCTCATTCAAAGCAGTGCAGTGATTCTATTGGTTCCCTCATGCCTTTTTTTGTTTCTTACTTATTGATTATTTGCGCAACTTATCCCTATGTTTTGTATCATCTTTTAGACCTCATTGGTTATGTTTAGTCTACATAAATTTACATGCTTTATTACCTTTCAGAATGAATTTTTTTATGTCAATGTGATTAACCTTAGTTCTTTTGTGGTTTAGGGTTGGAACAATTAGTCCTAAAGTTATAGCATTGTTGTGGTCATGTCTCGAGGTAGCTGTCCGATGTTTGTATGAATCCTTTCTATCTAATTATTAGTTTCTTATCGTATATATGATGCCGGAGATAGAGAAAGGAGTGGAGGATGTCTATCCATGTCTTTAAGACTTGCTATAAATTTCTTGCAAGCAAAAATGGTCTCATTCCTTTTGTCATATAATTTTGTTTTCATTTCAGAAGCAAGCTGCAAAAAGGGATGTATTTCAGTTATTTGCAGAAAAAGTTAGAGACCACAAGGATTTAGAGTCCAGGTGGGCTGTCTTGCATGAAACGCGTGTAGAATATTTTAGAGGAAAAGGTTTTGTTAGCTTCTTGCGAAATCATGTGGAGCTCAAAAATATACTGGAATCAGATAGGAATTTAGAAGCAGACGATATTGCCAATGTTTTGTTGAAGAAGAATCTTCTAGTGCGCTGTGATCGAGTAGTCAAAACTGTTAGGCCTGGGAAGAAGAAATTGTCTACTTGGCCAGCTCATTTGGAGATATTTCCTGTAAGTGATTTTCTGATCTCAACATATAATGGTGATATATTAGCCCTTCTCTGCTCTTTGTAGTTAACCGGTAAATGTAGGTTTTGACGCTATGAGACATAAAAATTATGAGTATCTTATTTCAGACTATTACTTTTTTTTTCTGAAACATGTCTTTATATGTTGTGTTTTTTCTGTATATTTCCTAATAAATTGATTTAGTTTTAATGAGGGAAAAATTAACCAATTACTATGGATTAGCTTCTATGCTAGTTCAGCACCTCAACTGTTGGAGATGCTTCTTTTTGGCCCAAAAATGGGAAACAGAAATTAAAGACAATATTTGGGATACCATTATCTCAGTTTACTTTTAGTGCACGCACAAGCATTTCTCAGATTCTGTCTTTTGTCCTCTAAGAGATTAAATTAATTGTCTTTCTCTCTCCTAAAGATTCTCTAGTCTTAGATGCATCAATTTTTCAGTTCCATCTATACATCTTTCTCAAAATATCTAGTAGTGTGTTTTCGTTTCTAAATTTTCTGTGATACTGCATATTCTCCCTATAAATATGTGTACTTTGTTAACCCTGTTACCATACAATGTTTCTACTAAAATGCATAGTTTGGTAAATACTAAATATGCTTTTAACCCTAATGAGCTTACCAGAAACTTGAATGTTTTTTACCTGAATCATGGATCATGAATCTTTTAAGTATTCTATTTTCATTTCTTTCTCAATTTTGGTCTAGCTTATCGGAAGTTTGTTGACTTTAGTCTTTGATTTGAGTTTTGATATCTCACTGCTTTTGGATTCCAGGATCAGGTTTTCTCTGATAATGATGCCTTTTTTGCATGGACTTTTGCGAAAAGAAGGCCTTTGTGGCAGACTCTACTCTCATTTTCTTGGCCAGTGTTGACTCTGGCTATCTGCCTATTTCCTGTTTATCCCCATCGGTGCAAGCTACTTATTCTCTACTCCTGCGCTAGTCTCCTTCTCCTTATTCTTTGCCTCCTGCTCTGTAAGTTTCAAATTCTGTTGAAGTGAAGTTCTTGAACTGTTCATATGAAGAGAAGATTTGATTTTAATGGGTTGCACACATTTTTATCCAATCATGTTTCTTCTAGAAAACTTTTTGAAGGAGGGTTTGGGTGTAACACCTAAGATTTTAATCTTATGAGTGTTCTTACAGTTTTACAAGATGACTCTCATTTGAAGCTGTAATTCACAAAATTATTTTGACTCAGTTGTGTGGTGGTAGGTGTGATAAATTATAGAATACAAAGAGAGGTAGATCTAAGAATAAAAAGTGACCCTTTTGGTTTTCCCCCTTTGTAGTAGCTAGGACTTCCTTGGAAGTTCTTTCTGGTAAAGTTTGATTGGATTGTGAGTAGGCAGATAACATTGTAGAAACTTGACACTTGAAATTGAAATTGCTTGACAAGCCCAACCATACTGAATTCATAGGTTCATCATTCATGGATGTCTCATATTTTTATAACTTTTACATGTGAATTATGTTTTAAACTGAGGCCTTTTTTCAAGTTATGCGTGATTTAAAGTTGAAACCTGGTTGTTTCATTTTTTTTTTTTTTTTAGTTTTCTATGAAGCTTAGATGGTATTTGACATGGATTTCATAAACAAAGCAATTTCTGGACAAAAAATTTGACAGATGGTTCTCTTGTTTGTTTAATGGTTTTTGTAATATCTTAAACCCTAACTAGATTAAGGGGTGTGGTTGTATATGTTCATACTTTAAATAACCAAGTTTGTTTCGTATGTTATGAATCCTGGTCCTTCTATGTCATAACTGAATCATTTTCATGCTTTTTCTTGTGTTAAAATTCTCGCCATTGGTTGGACCCAACTATATGAATTCCCTTGTGTGGATTTGATCAATGAATTGTACATGACCATCAACACTTCCTTTTCATGTTTGACTTCAGTAGTATTTCTGCTATGTTTAGTCCTCCAATACTTGTGAAAAAATCAACAAATTGTTTCAAGTGGTAATATTGAAATATGAAGTGTTTCTTGATGTGAATTACCGTAGTTGATTTTTCTTGACTCTGAAGGAAATCTAATTTTATGCTTTATAAGGATGTGCCTAAGTATAACTTGTGTGCGACTGGTATAAATCTGTGCTAGCAAAAATATGGTCTTAATATTTGTGGCTGCTGAATTTTAGCATTATGGGTTTTTTGGTTCATGAGGTCATTTAGTACCATTGTGTAATTTATTCAGCTGCTTGAGTGGAGTAGATACTTTTGACTGTTGTTGAAATGGTGACCTTTGCTATATCCTGTGTACCCTTACAGTGAGGGGTTTGGTTTTTGGGGCTGGATGGATTTTCCTTGGGAAGCGCATTTGGTTTTTCCCCAACATCCTTGCTGAGGAAGCAACATTGAAGGAATTATTCCAGTTTTGGCCCCCAAAAGATGAGGGAGAATCACCAAAATGGACCGCAAGACTCTTCTATGCTGTTGTTTCTGTTTTGGCCATATTACTATTGAAGCATCACGCACCCGATGAGGCTGCAAGAGCTAGGTTTGTTTTCTCAGCTTCATAATAATCTTACAACATGTGAAATTTAAGAATGGAGCAATGCCGTAAGTTTTGATTAAATATTAGATGAGGCAGGAGCCTGAAACCTTGTTGTGTTCATGAGATTCAACCTTTGTTGGTGGTTGCAGGTATCAAAAGCGGGTTTCGAATATTATTGACGATGTTCTGGAGTGGTCGCCTAGACTAGCTTTATCAGGGATGATGGAGAAGCAGTCAGTGATTAATGTGACTGAGACTAATAACAATACTACTGATGGTGGGCAAGCAAGCCCGGAAGACTCAAGTTGGGAGACCAACTCAGAGGAATATGAAGTTAAAGACACAATTTCAAACTCTGAAGACGCTGATCAAAATGAAGTTGAAGTTGAAACCGGAAATGTAGAAGAAGACATTGATCATGACCACCATAGTTTTAATGAATTGTGATTTTAGACTTAATATGCATAGACTACTACAGATTTACGTGGGTTTTGTTTTTGGATTTATGGTTTTTTCTTTTGACTGTTGTTTGATTGTAGAATTATGTAATCAAAGTATTACAGATAGTGTGACAAGTATTACAAATAATATGTAAACCAAGTATTTTTCGTTTCTTAAAGAGAGAATTTGAAGCCTTTGGAACCATGTTTACAACAGGAGCACTCGTAGTGCCCAAATTATACCATGTACCTGTACTTATTCCTCTGCAGCTATTTCCTTGTCAAAAATAAAATCTGAAAGTACACATTAAAAACCTAACAAGCAGGAGAGAGACTTCAGCCATGTTGCAAAGATGAGGAGAATTTTCAGACTATTTGATGCTAAGATGGTATTTAAAAGTTGAAAAGTCAAGCCAAAAAAACATAACTGCAACAAGGATTGATAGAAACAGAACGGGGATTCCAATTTCGACCCCTCATGAGTATCAACAATTACCTATTACTTTCTCTGTGAAGAAACTACTAGAGGCAAGCCACAAGGAGGCTGAAATAAACAAGAAAGAAAAAGTAAAAGCCAGGTGAAGGGACAAGACAGAGGAGCTATATGAAAACAGCGCATTAAACATGCAACAGAACTTCCATAGCGCAGGGTATGCCGGTACAATCTACATCCATGAGTTTGTTCATGGCGATGATTGGCTCAATTCTCCTGCTGTTGTCTTTGCATTCAACCTCCTCATGAAATGGGGATTGGATCGAAGCCTCTCCTTCAAATGTGAAGTCCGGGCATCCTCCACCAGCACCCTGGCCTTCCCACACTCCTCAATCAACGAGTAAAGTGTCCTGAGACAATCCTTTCTGTTCTCTTCCCGATGCTCAAACCTGACAAGAATTTCGGCAGAGTATATAAACAATCTACAGCAGCAAAGATCAAACATGGGATGAGGTGGGGAGGCCTCTACATAAGAGTGGAAAGGGAGAACAATCCCACTTTTTAAGCAACGCAAGACAAGACACAAGGCCATCCCATTTATTCAAAACACTAAAATTTTGTTGTTTGAAGACAGCATCTATATACATGTTAACAAATAATCAAAAGCTTTTATTATGATGACTTGCCTTTCACTGGTTATGGTAAGCTCATCTCTGCCTGGATTGTAACGCTTTCCAACTAATTCTCTGAGACGGCAATACTGATGTTTTGACAAACCAAGCTCTTTCACAGTAACAGCAAGCTTCACCTTTCGGTTTTTAGGGTGCCATGCATCACCCCCAGGAGCAAACACTATACGTGATTGCCACCTAAGGATTGGACCTTCACCCGGTGGATCGTCCAAATCTTTTTTCTTATCAGGCACTGCAGTTTCATCAAACTCTGGAGTCTCAGACTCTATCAGTTTAGCACATTCCATGACCATTTGGTCTTCGTATTCCTTGAACAATGCATAGCCTTCTTCATCGTTAAGCTCGCCATTTTCAATCCTTGCTGCTATCTCTTCAAACTTCACTTCCACCTTCTTTTTAATCTCATCTGCATAAAATTGCAAACAAAAAGAAACGAGGAAGCACATTAAACAAATGAATCCAGTTCCCAACAATTGCACCCAGACATGGGAATTTTTATTGACATCATCATTCAATCAGTTTCATATCTCAAACACCATCAAGTTAACAAGTACTACTTCTCAAAAGAAGATGAATAACCAAGTAGTGGCCAAGAGGAAAACTCTACCCTGAGGCTGGAGTTAGAATCACATCAACTCAAAAAGCAGTATCCAACTCCTTTGAATCCAAATTCAAAAACAAAAGAAGATTATCAAACACTACTATCCATCATTATTTTAATCCCAACATGATTTCCCTGCACCAACTATTCCTCAAACATGGGAGTCTTGAACCCTTCTTCAAGTAAAAGAAGATATGTCTAAATCTTACGGTTGTGCTCTTCTCTTCCTTTATGCCAGCCAATGTAACTTTAAACCATGATAAGCACTAAAATAAATTAAAAATACAACACTCCACGGTCTTCTCTTCTTTCATTGCCAGCCCAATGTAACTTTAAACCATGATAAGCACTAATAATAATTAAAAATATAACACTCCACGGATAAGAACCGATGGATCCAGTCCTGTGAACACTGTTCGGTTTCCACAACAGAAAACTTAAAAATAATAGAAACAAATGTAAAATTTATAAATTAGAGGCAACAGAATGCATAATAGATATTAAAAAACAACATAGAAACATCGCCATGGGGAAGAAGGGAGGGGAGAGGGGGAGAGAGAATAAACAGAAGGATAGATGATTATTTTGCATCTATAAGTAAGACCTAAAACCATACCAAACTATACGTGATTTAGAGTGATGTTGACACCAAATATAGGAAGATGGTTAGATTGAGAATTCTACCTGGTAGCAGTTTGTCCCAGTTCAGCATATCCTCTAGAATTGCCTCACATTCTCTTGTATCTTTAATAAAACCGTGTTCAATCCCCTCTTTAACCATTTCATCCCACTTTCTGTCATCCATATTATAGTACTCATCAGTGGTCGTTCTCTTTGAGACAATATCCCTTGCATTATACAAGTCATCAATCTCTTCATCAGTCTCAATGATCTCATCAAAATCAGAATCAAATTCCCGGTCATTTATACCGTCGATTGGTTGCAATTGTAGTTCCCGTGTCAATTCATCATCCGTTTCCTCATGCTTTCCAACCAACCTTCTCTGTAAAACTGCTTGAAGGATTGACGGAAGCGCCTGTTCATCTCCTTTCTTAAAGTACTCATCCAGTCGCAGTTTCAGCTCTGAACAGAGAATTAAGAAATGACTAAGTTGAAGCAAATAGAGCACAGATTCTGCTATTCAAAAAAATTTAATTTCTTTAGCCACACAAATTGTATTCTTGAAATCATTCAAGTAATATGAACATTTACAGCCCAGGTACTCGCGGAACATACAATTAGTACTAACAATCAAGCAAAACAGAAGAAAACGTGCTAATTGATTGACTAATAAGACAATCTAGAAAGCGTATGACCTCAACATGATATCATTACCACACCATTGATACAAAGCCAAAAAGATTACCTTCCTTGTATTTCACAAAACTATCTCAACCCCAAGAAAAAAGAACTAATGGACCATTAAATTGAGAGTAAAATATTCGAAAATCAAGATAAAGAAGCCCAATTATCATTCAGCGTGTTTTTAACTTACACCCAAAGAACAATCTTTCGCTTAGGCATCCCCAAAACTAGATATGAAAATAAGAACCCAGAAACGAATTCTGGAAAAATTGCGTCTTCAGCATTTACCTTTGTTATCTACGTCTTCAACATCATTTGTGACTTGTTTATTTTCAGGCAGAACCACTTGGGATTCGGGCTCCGGATTTGGGTTGGGATCAGGGTTTTGGGTGGAAGAGTCATTTTCTGAGGAGGAGAAAAATCTGAGCTTGGAACCCAGTGAAGAAAGAAGCGTAACGTCGCGGAAGTTAGTGGGATTTAGATTACTGGAGTTGCGCTGCTTAAGACATTGAAACTGGTGAACGGAGCGAGAGTAAAGAGAAAAAGCCCTCCTCATGATTTCAGGGTTTTAGGAGTTCTGCGGTTCACTTCGGATCCTCTGTTGCAGATTTTCTACTCCAACCCTGTTCCAAAACAAAACGACGCCGTTTTCTCTGTTTTATAGCTTTCAAACATATCTGCCACCGGCTTCTTCTCGGCTTTTCCGTTTTGGAGCAGTTGCAGTCTTCAGTTGAGCTTGGTTCCTCTATGATATATAGCTACCATTTCTCAACGTTCTGGAAGTAGCAGCAGTAATTTTCCAGAGGGAGAGCGATGGAGTAAAGGGTGAATCGCCTTATTCAATTTGATTTTTCGCCACTGCTGTCTAATTTTAAAAAATAAATAAATAATTTTTTTTTTTCCCTCACTATTTTGTTTTGACAGTGATGAATTGTTAGACTTCTAATTGTAAACGGCACCGTTTTTGGCCATTCACTTTAGTATAGCATGTTGAGTAGATTTTGGAGGGAAAGGCTTCACCCTTAAATTTCTTCTTCTACAATTAAGTTATTCTCTCTTTTCTTCTTCTTTCTCTTCTGTTCTTACTTCCTCTGAAATCTGAACTCTAAGTTTTTGGTTACTAATTGCTTCAGAGCATAACAATTAGTATCAGAGCAAGTGATTCTTGTCGCGAACTCTGAAAAACCATGGTAAAGACTCGATCGAAAGCTCATGATGAAAGTATTAAGAGGCTGGAACTTTCAATGAAGGAATAAAGGAGATGATCAAAGCTCAGAAAGAGGAATGGAATTCCAAATTTCAGAAACAGATGGAAGCTATGACGGTGCTAATTGATCAGAGAATTGAGCAGAATGAGATTCGGCTACCCCAAAAAGAGAAAGTGGTGGATGAGACTCCTCTACTGCAAACACCAGGTAACATTCGGATTCCCTCTGATGAAGATTATGGTGCTTATTGGAACGATAGAAATGTGAAGGCCTTGGTTAATAATCCTAGAATTGAGCTAGCTGTATTTAAAGGGGAAAATCCTAGTGAATGGATTAGGAAGTGTGAGAAGTATTTTCTACTTTATAATATTGCTAATAAGTGGAAGGTTGAGGCTATGGAATTATACCTGAAAGACAAAGCAGATATTTGGTTTCAAAGATTTAAAAGGGTAAGGGGTCAATTGTGTTGGAATGAATTTGCTTAAGCTCTAATTGTTAGATTTGGAGAGAAAGGAGAACAGGATGCTTTTGAGGAGTATAATAAGCTACAACAAGTAGGGAGTGTTTCTGAATGCTTAGAAAAGTTTGAATTACTCAAATCTAGAGTATTGTGCTTAGATCCTAGATTGATTAAATAGTACTTTATTTCGGGTTTCATAAGTGGATTAAAGGAAGAGTTAAAACCAGGAATTAGAATGTGGAAACCTATCACATTATCACATGCAATGGAGTTAGCTGCATTTCAAGAGCAGTCATTAGAACTTGATGTGAAGAAACTGAAGGTATCATCATCCAGTTCCAGCAAACCTGTAGGAATTGTGGCTAGAAATCCTAAGTTGATTAATAAGGATAAGGAAAGAAAACCTTGGCAACAGAAATATAAGCACATCACCCCTCAAGAGCTGCAATATAGAAGGAACAACCACCTTTGCTATAAGTACGGTGAGAAATTCACTGTGGGGCATCAATGCAAGCTAAAGGATTATGCATTTTTTATCACAGATGAGGAGTTTCAGGAAGAGGTAGAACCACCCTTGGTAGAGATCATGGACACCAGTGTTGAGTTAGATACTGCTTAGAAGTTGACTTTGCACACTGTGGTGGATGACACATCTCTTAAAACCATAGCCTTACAAGAAAGGTTATATGGAAGATTGGTTAATATCTTTATAGACACGGGTTCAACAGATAGTTATGTGACCCCAAGGATGGTGGAAAAAGCTGTGCTCAGAGTGAAGAAGAGTGCTCCCTTTGTAGTGACTATAGCTAATGTCTCTGTAGTTACAGGAACTCACTTTCGTCCTAAAGTCACTTGGGTAATAGAGAAAAGGGTTTTCAGTCATGATTTCAGAATTATGGAATTAGGTTTATGGGATATGTTGTTAAGGGTAGACTGGATGTATCATTATAGTCCTGTGATGTTTGATTTTAATAACAGGTGCATCAGTATATATGTTGAAAGGAACTGACTTACTCTGAATGGTATAGCTCATCCTGCAAACTCCATGTCTATTGCTGACTATAAAGGGGTACAAGCTGGGGATCAGGGAAGTTCCAAAGGGAGTGTGCAACATATGGCAATTCTGGACAGTGAGCAACCTAATTCTGTAGAAGAGATACCAAGTGGAATTCTGTACCTACTTCAGAAGTTCCAGGAAGTCTTTGAGATTCCTACTTCTCTACCACCAGACAGAGAGATAGTACACAGGATCAAACTCAAAGAAGATGGTCAGCCTTTCAAGCTCAAACTATACAGGTATCCACATGCTCACAAGGAGGAAATTGAGAAACAGGTAGCTGACATGCTGAAATCTGGAGCTATACAGGTGAGTAATAGCCCTTTTACTTCTCCTGTTTTATTGGTAGTTAAGAAGGATAAAACCTAGAAATTGTGTGTAGACTATAGGAAACTGAACATGCTTACTGTGAAGGATAAATATCCTATACCCTTAATTGATGAACTCCTAGATGAACTACATGGATCCCAATATTTTTCTAAGATTGATCTAAGAGCAGGCTATCACCAAATTAAAGTTCGCTCTGAGGATATCCCTAAAACCGCATTCCAAACTCACCATGGCCATTTTGAGTTTTTGGTAATGCCATTTGGTTTAACTAATGCACCTGCCACATTTCAATCCTTAATGAACCTGATTTTCCAGCCTTATTTAAGAAGATTTGTTTTGGTTTTTTTGATGACATATTAGTATTATAGCCTTGTTAGTTTTGAATACAGAAAAGTTATGGCTTGTATCAAAAACTAATATCCACAGATGACATATCATTTTGTTTCAGTATTAAATTGTTCCATTATATCATAGAACTAGATAACGGGATGTGGAAAGACACAGTAGATACCGTTATTGGTTAAAGTATTGATATATAAAAAGTATGCTCGTAACTGAGAGTCTGAACATACTACTGGTATAGGTTATCGTGTGGTTTGGAAATTAGTTTATCTAGACTAATTAAATCACACGGATATGCCCGTGGCATATTGAGCACGACCAGTTTGGATAGAATTGACTTGTACTGATTGGCGTAGTCAATTCAGTCCTAGTATTCAGTCTCTCAATCTCGAGATCGGGATAGGCGTGAGAGTTAGATATCATATGCTTTGATGTGCCAAAGAGTACGGTCAATTGAGGCCTATACCTCGGTAAGTTGGGTATGCGGTGTTCAGCTTCTTATGTGTCGTTGCTAGTCGGAGAAATCTAAGTACCGATTTGCCGGGTTGATGGTGCTCCCGAGATGAGCTCGTAAGGTTTATTGTACTAAAACTGGCCAGTGGACTTTACGTCCAGTATAATAAGAAGGTCGAGTGGTACTAATCTAGGATACCAAGAAGTCGGTGAATTAGTTTGTCATAGGGGTGTAAATGAACTGAGCCGCTCGTGAGCTATTCGCGAGCCGGCTCGGTCAAAGCTTGGCTTGAGTTCGGAGTTGACCGAGCTCGAGCCGAGCTCGAGCTCGGCTCGTTAAGGTAACAAGCCGAGTTCGAGCATGTAATATATAGGCTCGTTAGGCTCGACGAGCCTAACGAGCTTATATATTATATATATATATATTTATTTATTGGGACTTGCTATTTGTATCACAAAAAAAAATCAAAATATTTATGAAATGACGAAAATGGCCTTATGAAGGAAAAAGGTAGAAAATGGCTAAGTAAATGTCAAAAATTTTTGGTGCGTTTTTTGTCCCGTACTACAATATCAGTTTTTTAGACGTTTTTTGACGTGGTCCTAGTGTTTTGAGACGTTGTGCTACTTGTTCTGAGACGTGGTATACTGTCTTTGTGAAAAAAATCAGTTTAAATTCACATGAATGGATGTAGAAATTTTTTGACGTGGTTATAGTTGTTCTGAGTCTGAGACGAGTTGAGATGTTTTGTGCAAAAAATAGTTTAAATACACATGCATGGATGTAGACGTTTTTGGACGTGGTGCTAGTTATTTTTGACGTTGTTCTAGTGTTATGAGACGTGGTGGACTATCTTTGGGGAAAAAAATCAGGTTAAATTCACATGAATGGATATAGACGTTTATGGACGCGGTTCTAGTTGTCTTTGACGTGGTGGGTTGTCTTTGTGAAAAAAATAGCTTAAATTCACATGAATGGATGTAGACATTTCTGGACGTGGTGCTAGTTATTTAAGACGTGGTTCTAGTGTTATGAGACGTGGTGGACTATCTTTGCGGAAAAAAATCAGTTTAAACTCACATGAATGGATGTAGAAGTTTATGGACGTGGTTCTAGTTTTCCTTGACGTTGTGGGTTGTCTTTGTGAAAAAAATTGCTTAATTTCACATGAATGGATGCAGACGTTTCTGGACGTGGTGCTAGTTATTTTAGACGTGGTGATAGTGTAATGAGACGTGGTGGACTATCTTTGGTGAAAAAAATCAGAGTAAACTCACATGAATGGATGTAGAAGTTTATGGACGTGGTTGTAGTTGTCCTTGACGTTGTGGGTTGTCTTTGTGAAAAAAAATAGCTTAAATTCACACGAATGGATGTAGACGTTTCTGGACGTGGTGGAAGTTATTTTTGACGGGGAGCAAGTGTTATGAGACGTGGTACACCCCTAAAAAAATTATAGTGATATAATAATAAAAATACAAATACTTGTGAATAAAATATTATTATTACTGTAAATTGGAGTATTACATATGAAGTCACTGTTAGCAAAAAAAATAAATAAACAAAAAATTTAGCAACTTCATGAACCCTCTCGTACACTTGTTCTGCTCAATATTCTTCTTCAGGAACTGGAACCTTGGGATGCTCTGTTAAAATCCATGTAAACTCTTAGAATGCACAAATAAGAGAAGCTAAAAAAATATAGGATTGAGCTTACTTTGATGAAATTGTAGACGTTGGAAGATAAATTTCTTGATAGGTCTTATCCTTCTGTAACAAAATAACAAATATAAAGAAACAGTGTTACCACCAACTTAGTAAATAAATGAAATGAAACTAATCAACTTTATTAGTAAAACTTACTTTCATCTTGTGTTTAATTCCATTGGAGTATCTAAGCCAATCCCCTCCACAAAGTAAGACCTGCACTGTCTCAGGGGAAAGTGAGGCACGATAAGAATCAATCACCCTTGTCCCCGCACTGAATGTTGCTTCAGAAGCCACTGAACTTACAGGGATAGCTAAAATATCAGCTGCCATCTTAGATAATATAGGATACTGTATCCTATTCATCTACCACCACTCTAAACAAGAAAAATTTTCAGGAATCTCATTGTTCTTGAGGCGTGACTTTTCTAAATAGTCTACCAATTCAGATTTTTTAGGCTCCACGGTCTCAATTTGTGCACAATATTCATCAAAATCATCCCACTTACCCCGCGAGGAAAGGTGCTGCTGATCTTCAAAACTACTAGCAGGACCAAAACTATCAGAATTCGCAGGAAGTAAACTTCTACTAGAAGTATTTTCAACCACATACCCTTCATAAAGCCGATGAAGTGCATCTTTCACCTTATAAATGTTGTCTTGTGCCTCACCCTCAGAATATAGTTTAGGAAAACAAAATTCAACAGCAAGCATTTTCATTGTTGGATCAAGCACTGCAGCTATAGCCATTAACAAATTACACTCCCCCCAATATTTGTCAAACTTATCTTTCATCTTGCCAACTAATTCTCTAATGAAATCATCTTCATGATAAGCATGCTTGTCCAATGTTGATTTAATTTTTTGAACTTCTTTCAGAAACAAATTGGAGGTAGGATAGTCAGTACCTGAAATGATATGAGTTGCTGTCCAAAAATTTTCCAAAATAGAGCAAATCTTTTCAGCTTTATCCCAATCTTCTTTTAAAGGGCAGCAACAATAATTTAGATCACGTTGGCTCAGCATTTCAAAAACCTCCCTAAACTTGAGGGCACAACTCAACATCTCAAAGGTAGAGTTCCATCTTGTCTTGCAATCACGAATCAATTTTCTATCTTTCAATGATAATTGTTGTGCAATCTCTGTAAATTGCAGACGTCTGACCTCTGAACGATTAACATATTCCACGCTTTTTCTCACATCTTCAATAAGATCTCCAATCTGCTTCAATCCATCCTGAACACATAGGTTCAATATATGTGCACAACAACGCACATGAAATAACTTTCCTCCACATGGCAAAACTCTTGACTTTTGAATGGTATTCTTCATATTTTCAAGAGCAACATTATTACTGGAAGCATTATCAACAGTAATACTGAATACCTTTTTCTCAATATCCCAATCCTTCATGCATTTGAATAATGCATCACAAATTTGGATACCTCCTCTTGGTGGTGGAATGTTGATGAAGCTTAAAACTCTCTTCTGCAATTTCCAAGAGAAGTCAATCCAGTGGCCAGTAACAACCATGTATTCAATCTTTTGATTTTTTGATTTCCAGCAATCCGTAGTCAAACTTATCTTGCTAACTCCCGCAAGACTTTTCTTTAACTTCTTCTTTTCAATCTCAAATATTTTGTAACAGTCAGCTCTACACGTGTTTCTAGAAATTTTTTTCCACTCTGGATGTCCTCGCTTCATCATCAAGTTAAATCCATCCTCTTCCAAAATGGTAAATGGATGCTCATGCATCATAATCCAATGGGAAGCTGCCTCTCTCATTTGTTCCATGTCAAACTTACCAGAATGCAGAAGAGACATAGAAGTTGATGGCAAATCAGTTGGCATAAAATTCAACTTTTGTTGTTCAGAAGATACCTTCAAATTCAGTTTTCTCTTCACACATCCATCTCTGTGTCTCAACAAACTACTTGTGGCCCCTAAAGTACGAACAAGTATAGTATGACAATGGAGACATTTTGCTTTCTTCTTCCCATCCTCTATGCATTCTTCAAAATCATCCCAAACTTTTGAAGTTTTCTTCCTTTTATTGGTTTGAAAAACCTCTTCATTTTCTACTGCGGTATCTTTCTGCTCCCCAAAACCATTGATCTTGCTGAATTCAACTCCATATCTCTCATAGTGTTGGTTTGATTTTGAAGTTCATCATCCATCTTGTTACTTTCTGCAACACCACTAGCACTTGTAGTTAGGGGAGGAGGATTTCCTGTACTCATAATGACGAACTCAACTGCAAGACAAAAAATTCAAGATCTCAAAGGTTTAGCCAAATAAAAAAAATAGAATGCAAGAATAAAATTCAAGATCACAAGACACCAGAAGGCGGTGGTTCGCGGTGGAACACAGTGGCGGCAAGGGTTTATACCAAATCGAAATCCGACTAACAAAATCAACACCAATTGGTGGGTTTTGCTCGCAAGTATATGAGGAGTATTCCAATGGTGACGTGCGACCCGAAACACGGCAGGGAGTGGTCAGAAATGGTGGCGCGAAGCGACGGGGAGAGAGAAAATTGGGCAGAGAAGAGAGGGATATCGGCGAGTAAATGGCGGGAGAAATGAATTAGGAGAGGGATATCGGCGAGGAAATGGCCGGAGAAATGACTTAAGAGAGGGATATCGGCGAGGAAATGGCGGGAGAAATGAATTAGGATTAGGGTTAAAGGATAGTTACTTGCCTACAAAAAGAAAAATTTTAAAAATATTAAAAATATTTAATATTATAACATAAATTAACACGTTATGGGACGTAACTGGACGTTTCCGGACGTGGCTGGACGTAGCTGGACATAGATGGACGTATCTAGACGTGGCTATAGTTGTTTTGGAAGTAGAGAGACGTGGTAGAATATGTCCCTTGAAAAATTCAGCTAAAAGTCACACGCATGGATGTAGACGTTTCGGGACGTGGTGCTAGTGATTTTTGACGTGGTTCTAGTTGTGCTGACACGTCTACATCTATTCATGTGAATTTAAACTGATTTTTTTCACAAAGACAGTCTACCACGTCTCAAAACACTATAACCATGTCCAAAAACGTCTACATCCATGCATGTGAATTTAAACTGATTTTTGCACAAAACATCTCAAATCGTCTCAGAACAACTAAAAACACGTTAAAAAAACGTCTACATCCATTCATGTGAATTTAAACTGATTTTTGCCACAAAGACAGTCTACCACGTCTCATAACACTAGCACCACGTCTCAAAACACTATAACCACGTCCAAAAACGTCTACATCCATGCATGTGTATTTAAACTGATTTTTGCACAAAACAGCTCAACTCGTCTCAGAATAACAAGAAACATGTAAAAAAAAATTCTGATGTGGACCGAAATGTGTATAATCTATTATCTAAGGGTTTTGAAAAGATAAAACAAATAAAACGGCTATACAATTCTCATAAATGATCATGATCCCATATCTAAGAGTTGTAATGAGATAAAACAAATAAAATGACCATTCAACTCTTAGAAATGTTTATGATATCTGTCAATTTTTTTGAAGAAGTTTTGTTGTTTTTTAAATGGTTTTTGAAAGTGAATGGCTCACCACGTCCATCCACGTCCCACAACGTCCAGTAAAATACTAACGCAACGTCTAATATGCAAAGAGAAAGTTTAAGATACTGATATTTGAAGAAAAAAAATGAATGTGGGCTAAAATTATTATTACAACTCATTGCTATCTACACTTGAGGCGTCATCCTCGTCAAGCAGAATGGCAGAGATGTCTCAAAGATATTCAGGGAGTGGAACCACTTCATCATGATGAGATTGTAGGATTCCAGACATTTCGCACATGTCCATGACGAGGCCGGGGTAAAGGATACTCCGAGTCCACCTATTTGATAAGCCAACATCTTCCATGTAGTATTTGATGATGTTGCCCCAATTGATACTTTTTCTTGCATTTGTTGCAATTAAAAGTGCCAAACCGAATGGCTTGGAGACTTGTCCTGCAGCGACATTGTAACGAAGGAACGTGTACAATATTTTTGCAAAACTGTTCAGATCTTCCAATCTGATCGTCCAATAATTGGTTGGGACGTTAATGTTTTGCTTTAATACTGCTCGGACTTCCTCCATGGTTGGTTGGAAACGGGCAATATCATCATGTTTTAAAGACTGAGGACCCAAGTTCCTGATGCCCAAGTGGGCGTTGATGGCTTGAGTAGTTATTCTGATTGAATGTTCTCTGACGTAAACTGTATTTAGTCTATTTCTATGATGCAGACCATCATAGAACTCTAGGACCAGCGATCTGTTTACGTGTTGGTCGTTCATCGGCATCAATCCACTCCAATGATTTCTGAAGAGAAACATTCGGAGTTCAGAATGAGGTTCTACGCTGAACATATGTTTCATTGGCATTTGTTCAAGCGGGAGTGATGGAGGCATTGGTGGTTGCGGGTCTTGGTTTTCTTCGAATATGTTCATGCTTTCAAGAATATAATGACTGGCCATTGGAAAGTGAAGAAGTTTTTGGGATTGGTGTGTTTGATAGGGAAGAAGGAAAGCGAAGTAATTTTTAAGTTCTACGAAAGTGAATGTGAAACATTGTTTTAGCATTAGTTTTATAGGAGTGGATAGTTTTCTTGTTTGAAACGAAGGTATGCTTGGAAAGTCGTACGGTTTTTTGTTCGATGCAGTTAATGAAGTTTTAAAGAAGCGTCTGTTTGTATACTCAACGTCTCTACAATTGGGCAGAGAAGTTTTAAAGACGCGTATTTAATGAAGTTTTAAAGACGCGTCTGTTTGTATACTCAACGTCTAAACACCACGTTTCCGGACGTGGCTGGATGTAGTGGGACGTAGCTGGACGCATATAGACGTGGCGATAGGTTTTTTGGACGTTGAGAGACGTGGTAGACTATGTCCTGTGAAAAATTCAGCTAAAAGTCACACACATGGATGTAGAAGTTTCGGGACGTGGTGCTAGTGATTTTTGACGTGGTTCTACATCCATGCATGTGAATTTAAACTGATTTTTGCATAAAACATCTCAAATCATCTCAGAACAACTAGAAACACGTAAAAAAAAACGTCTACATCCATTCATGTGAATTTAAACTGATTTTTGCCACAAAGACAGTCTACCACGTCTCATAACACTACCACCACGTCTCGAAACACTATAACCACGTCCATGAACGTCTACATCCATGCATGTGTATTTAAACTGATTTTTGCACAAAACATCTCAACTCTTCTCAGAACAACTAGAAACACGCAAAAAAAAAAAATTTCTGATGTGGACCGAAATGTGCATAATCTATTATCTAAGGGTTTTGAAAAGATAAAACAAATAAAAAGGCTATACAATTCTCAGAAATGATCATGATCTCATATCTAAGAGTTGTAATGAGATAAAACAAATAAAATGACCATTCAACTCTTAGAAATGTTTATGATATCGGATGTAAGTGTTTTGTGAATATAAAACAATTTAAATGAACATATTACTCTTAGAAATGTTTTGATCTTGTAACTTGTAAGTATGTGTTATAAATAGATAAAACAACTACAATGGCCATACAACATATCAATTGGTCTCAGAACAACTAGAACCACGTCAAAAAAAAAGTCTACATCCATTCATGTGGATTTAAACTGATTTTTGCCACAAAGACAGTCGACCACGTCTCATAACACTAGAACCACGTCTCAAAACACTAGAACCACGTCCAAAAACGTCTACATACATGCATGTGAATTTAAACTGATTTTTGCACAATACATCTCAACTCGTCTCAGAACAACTAGAACCACGTCCATAAACGTCTACATCCATTCATGTGAGCTTAAACTGATTTTTTTCCACAAAGATAGTCCACCACGTCTCAGAACAAGTAGCACCACGTCCAGAAATGTCTACATCCATTCATGTGAATTTAAGCTATTTTTTTCACAAATACAACCCACCACGTCAAAGACAACTAGAACCACGTCCATAAAGACGTTTCTGGACGTGGTGCTTGTTGTTTTTGGAAATGGGCCAAGTTGTTCTGAGACGTGGTGGGCTATTTTTTGTGAATAAAATCGTTTTAAAATCCCTACTAGCAAGTAGCTTTCACGCACGCGCTCCGTCACTAATACCTCCTCAAAACCCCCTTGATGCTGCAGTTACCTTTTAAAAAAAAAAACTTCCTTCCCCTCAAAAACTTCCATAACCGCAATCGATCAAAGTCTGAAAACAGCGATTTCGTTTTCTTATTTTCAAAAAATCCATACAAACTTCGTCTCCGACTAAATTTCCGACGAAGAAGACCAAAAAAACACGACAACACGTTCAATCCAGACCGACTCCGTCCTGCTACGTTCATCGGAACTTCGTTCTTCAACTCCAAAAAAACAACATTCAAGCAAAAAACAGGTAATACGTCACAAAAATTACTACATCGTAAACTATGAACTATATTTTACTGCAATTAATGGATTTACGAAACCCTATTTTCCCGTATTTGCTGCGTTTGATTTTGGTTGTATATTATGATGCTATAATCGTGTATTACCCTTAAAATAATGCTCTATTACTATCAAATATGATATATTGGTGTTTACTGGACGTTTCATTGTGTTTTTTATCTGTGTTTGTACTGAAATTATAATTGTGTGTTTTCGGACGTGGCGCTACTGTTTTTGGACGTTGCGCTATTGTTTTCAGACGTATAAAGACGTGGTACCTACTATAGTGGACGTTGCGCGGCTGTTTGTCAATTATTTTTCTGAAAAAATTAACTTTGTTCTTGTGATACTGGACGTTTAAGTATTTGTTATGGAATTTAGTAGATAAACAATGTCTTTGCTGTCTGTATTTGAGAAAGAATAATAAATTTTTTGTGTATGTTTTCGGACGTGGCGCTATTGATTTTTCTGACGTATTGGGACGTGGTACCTATTATTTCGGACGTTGCGCTTCTTTTCCTGTTTTGTTTTTTTTTGTTTTTTTTCTTTTTATGGTTATTTCCAATGTTCAATGCAGGATGGTTAACAAAACAGAACAAAATATAAAACATGTGTTATATGATTGTGATGATGATTTTGTCACACCATCATCAGCATCAGAAGATGATTCTGCCTCACCATGCCAGCATGTGTCTCCCACAGAAAGTGAAGATGAATCACAAATACCACTAAACCAATATTTGCTGAAAAAAAGAACAGCCAGCCCAAGCCCTAAAATTTCTGAACAAGATCTAGCAACCCTTGTACAAGCAGCAACACAACACATCCTTGAACCTGAAAAACACAAACAGAAACCTCAAAAACAGCAATCCAAAACCAAAAAACAACCAACACAAAAACAACCCGTAGCCAAAAAACCACCAACAAAAAAGCCAACAAAGAGACCAAGAGATGAAATTGAATTAGAAGAAGATGAACTACAACAGAGAAAGAAACAGAAAGCCAAAAAAACAGCAGCAAAAAAGAATACAACACCAGAAAAAAATCAACAAAAAGACAGAGAGTTGAATCAGGTATGAGGATGTGTTCGGACGTTGTAGCCTTTTTCATGACATATGAGGACTTTGTATGTGGGCTAAGATTTATTTATTCATTTTCAGAACATGAAGAAGAAGAAGCAGAACAGATTAAATTCCAAACAAGGACAACAACTGCTGGATTGTACAAGCTGACTAGAATGTTGTCCGAGGTTCAAAGAGAGGCAGTAAGAGAGATTGGACTGGGATCATTGCTGGATGTAAATCTAAAACAAGTCCCATGTTCTTTAGGAGAGCATCTCTTGCAGCGTTTTGATCTCGCAAGCATGTCAATCAGATTGCAAAGTGAAAGTTTGAAAATAGAAGAAGAAGATGTCCATCATGTGTTCGGAATACCACTTGGTGGTATTAGGGTTGAAGAATACACACATTATGAAGAACACAATGAAGAATACAAGAATGACATGAACAACTTCCATTCAAGGCATACAGGAACAATTGACAAGACAACCGGGAAACCAAGAAAACCAACCACCACACAACTTGCAGCATATATCAAAGCAAACAGAGAATATGCAATTGATAACTTCAAGATTGACTTCACAATCTACATGGCAACAACTCTGCTTTGGGCTTTCCAGGACCTTGGATGTCGACAAGCAATACTGAAGAGCATCAAAAATGTCAATGACATCAGAAATATGAACTGGTGCGAGTTCACAATCAGAGGTTTGAAAGAATCAGTAGAGCTTTGGAAGGAAAAGAGATCCATGTTTAGAGGATCACTCCCCTTCCTTGTGGTAAGTATTTCAAACGTTGTCCACTGTAAATCATCATTTTTTCAGACGTAGCTAACTATAACTTTTTCATTTTTCCAAAGCTACTCTATCTGGACAGAGTCAGACTTGCTGGTGATGCCCCACGTCCAACAAACACCACTCTACTCTCCTATTGGGACATAGAAAAATATAACAAAAGAGAGACAAAGGAGATTAAAAGGTTGGGAGGTTTTGGAAGGGCAAGAATAATTTCAAGAGAAGATCTCCAAAAAGAACAACAACCTGGAGAGCAGCAAGAAGAACAACACCACCACAATGAGCAACATGGAGACCAACAAAAACAGAAGGAACCTGAATACCAACATCAGGTAATATTCAAAATCAAAAAATAATACTTACTCTTATTACTTGTTTTAGACGTATTTGGACGTGGTGGCCATATATAAAGACGTGGTGGCTATATATATAGACGTGGTATATATTATTCGCTAACAAATTTGATATTTTACAGCTTGATGATGATGATTATGATGCCGAGATCATAGATAAAGAAATGCCAGAGATGGAAGATCAGGTAAATTTCAAAATCCAAATAATTTCTATTACACATTTACTAGACGTATTTGGACGTGGCGACTGTGTACATCGACGTGGCGACTGTGTACACCGACGTGGCGACTGTGTACACAGATACACAGACGTGGCGAATGTGTACACAGACGTGGAGAATGTGTACACAGAAGTGGCGAATGTGTACACAGACGTGGCGAGTATTAATTCAATCACACTTATACCTGTGTTGTTTATAGTGGTTTTGTATAGCCTGTTGAAGCAAAGATCAGAAGCCTGAATCAAGAATTGAATGGATTATCTAAAGAATTGACCAACATTATCCAACTTGTGGACGATACCAAGGAAATCCAAGATAATCCAGCATTGATGATGCTTCATATGATGTGCAAACAAATGGCAAATCTGTTCAAAAATGAGAATAAAGAAATAGTACAAGATCAAATTGTACAAAGTCAAGCTGCCACTGAATTTGTTGCACCATTGTTGAGTCAAGTTGAAAAGATGTTCCAGAAGCAACAAGAAGAACTCAACAAGAAGTTTGCTGATACAAACGCAGCAACAGCCAATCTGAGTCAAGAACTTACTCCTGCAATACTGAATCAAGTGGATAAGATCCTTAAACAAGAGATGGAGAAGAAGTTTGCAGCATATGAGAAGCCACAGAGTCAAGTTCAACAAGAAAACAACAACATTGCTGCAATCCTGACTCAGATTGCAAAGATTGAAAAACAACAACAGGAGACAAACAATCTCCTGAACAAGAGGTTTCAAGAAGTTAAAGATTCTATGCCAAGCTTCAACCTGGGCATAGATTTAACTACTCCAAAGGAGCAAATGCCAATGCCAATGCCAAGGAACCTTGAAAAGGAATGTGATGCTTCTCAGGCACAACCAGAGGACGAAATCAGAAAGTAAGTAATACTATCATTCATTTACTAGTATTATAATATTATTACTGATAGGGTAGACGTAAATAGACTTGTCTAAACGTGGTACATTTTAAATGTCTACATAATCATCATGGATGAAGAAGACAATCCTCTGGAAATAGCAGACACAAAGCCAAATCCAAAGCATCGGCAAATCAAACTTCCATTGGCACTGAGGAGTCCATTCTATTGCTACATGAAGGCTCCAACGAAGGAAATGCCAGATTTAAAGCTTTCTAAAAAGGAGGAAATCATGACAAACTTTGCATTCCTTATAAAGGATACAGAAAGAGGTATCCCTTACGAAACTGGGTAAGTACATTCAATTTCCATATTTCAATCATTTGACACAACACATAGTCATCAGGCTGTACACACTTACACAGTCGCCACGTCTGTTTACACACTATCCACGTCTGTGTACATAGTGACCACGTCTGTGTACACAGTCACCACGTCCAACTACGTGTTACTAACCACGTCTTACTAACTCTAATATCAATGCAGGCAAACACTTTACAGCTATGGAACCCTGGGACTGACTAGACAAGATTTCCACAACATGTCAATCAATAAGTGGCTATCTAACAGTATGGTAGATGCATGGTGCAACCACATGAACTACATCAGAAGCTTTCCTGGGAAAAAAAGGGACCATACTGATTATAAAAGGTTATTCTTCGCAACAAGATTTTCGGTAAGAACATTTAAATTGGTACTTCTATTCACTTTTAATGGACGTGGTGTGTATTTACAATCTCAATTCATGCAGACAATTTGGACTGGCCAAGGAATATTCAAAATTTCTTCAAAAGAAAAACAAAAAAAAAAATTTCGTGACTGGATGATTGAAGAACTTGCACGAAACCACAGAACCTTGGAAGGTTTCAATGCAGACATTGTAAGTACATTTACAAAACCATTCATTAACAATCAATTCATTAACATAAACTAATTCTTTTTTTATTCACTCCCAGGTTTTCTTCCCTCTCTTGGACCACAAGCACTTCACCTTGCTTGTGATCAATTTTGCATTTGAAGTGGCCATGGTAATCAACAACTTACCTCCGAATCCCAATCACAAATTGCCAAAGGACATGCTACAAATGTTACTTGCAATACTGTCGGAACAATCAAGTGAAAACCCCAAATACAAAGAGATGAAAGGTATATATATACTATTCCCTACTGCAAAATGGCAAGATGCAACAAACGTGAATGATTGCGGTATATACTGCATCAGGTAATATTACTTATTCTCTACGTATCTTGACAAGGTAGCTAGTATTTATTTACTTAAACTGAAGTTGTTTTCACAATCAGGCACATGGAGATGCATGGAGGGGATATGGAACTGGATTATGATAATCTCCTGATGAAGGCTAAAGAGGACAAAAACATCATGATCACATTAAGAGCCAAGTATGCATACAACATCCTCATGTCTCCATCAAACATGCTCAAGGATGATTTCAAGAAAAATGCACTGGAGTATTATAAGGAGAACTATCATACCTTATCCACCATGCCACAAGAATCTTTGCCTCCTCCAAAAGAAGATAATGGAGAAAATGAAGAATATAAAACATTTGTGGTGAATCGACAAGCAGCAAGCAGGGGCACAACAAAAGGGAAAGCCGAGGGGTAGGGGAAATTAGATAGCCTGTCACATCTGTAAATATATTAGCCACGTTCCAAAACGTCTTATATAAATACTGCCCATTTTTTAAATATATATATATATAATTTTTCCTTATAATAATTTCTTGAATAGCTTAATTAATTAACACATTTTGTATACTGCTTTACTAGAACCACGTCTCAAAACACTAGAACCACGTCTAAAAACACTAGGCCCACGTCAAAAAACGTCTACATCCATTCATGTGAATTTAAACTGATTTTTTCAAAAAACATCTCAAATCGTCTCAGAACAACTAGAACCACGTCCAAAAACGTCTACATCTATTCATGTGAACTAAACTGAATTTTTTCACAAAGACAGTCGACCACGTCTCAAAACACTAGAACCACGTCTAAAAACACTAGAACCACGTCCAAAAACGTCTACATCCAGACATGTGAATTTAAACTGATTTTTTCACAAAACATCTCAACTCGTCTCAGAACAACTAGAAACACGTCCAAAAATTTCTACATACATTCATGTGAACTTTAACTGATTTTTTTCAAAAAGACAGTGTACCACGTCGCAAAACACAAGAACCACGTCTAAAAACACTAAGACCACGTCCAGAAACGTCTACATCCATTCAAGTGAATTTAAGCTATTTTTTCAACAAAGACAACCCATAACGTCAAAGACAACTAGAACCACGTCCATAAACGTCTACATCCATTCATGTGAGTTTAAACTGATTTTTTTCAGCAAAGATATTCCACCCCGTCTCATAACACTAGAACCACGTCTATAATAACTTGCACCACGTCCAGAAACGTCTAAATCCATTCATGTGAATTTAAGCTATTTTTTTTACAAAGACAAACCACCACGTCAAAGACAACTAAAACCACGTACATAAACGTCTAAATCCATTCATGTGAAAGCTGATTTTTTCCCCCAAGACAGTCCACCACGTCAAAAATAACTTGCACCACGTCAAAAATAACTTGCACCACGTCCAGAAACGTCAAAAATAACTTGTGAAGTATAGTGGTGAAAAAAATATTAAAAAAATAAAACAACCCCACTTCTACAGGATTATGATCTTTTATGGTTTCTTCCCTCACGGACGGAACAGAATTAATATTAAATTTAATGAGCGCTTTGTCAAACTCAAAATCGAGCTTGGCTCGCGAGCCTAGCGAGCCGAGCTCGCGAGCCGAGGCTCGCGATCCGAGCTCGAGCTTCACAATTCTTAAACGAACTCGAGCTCGAGCTCCAAAAAATTAGCTCGAGCGAGCTCGAGCTCGAGCTCGAGCCCCTTCATATTTAGGCGAGCCGAGCCTGAACATAGGCAAGTTCGAGCTCGGCTCGGCTCGTTTACACCCCTATTCTAGCTCATTCACGTACGTTTGCCTCCTCCAGACTCCACGCTTTACCGTTTCATCTTCTGTAGCCGTTTGTGCATTTTTTTTCCAAGCATTAATTTCCGTGTCTATTGTAATCATCATCCGTTTTTTTTTTTCACTTTGTTAAGTTATTATCATGTAATGGTTTTTTATTGTTCCCAATGCATGTGTACGCGTTTTTGCTGACGGAATCTGTAGTTATAATTGATGGAATCTGGGTTTTTGTATTGTTTTTCTTGCGGAAGATGATCATTTCAGAAGCTTATCTCGTTTTTTCGTCTTTTTTTCAATTAGTATATAATACCATAGAGTATATTGCTATATACCTCTACTTACCAAAATTAAAACAAATTTTGGTGCCAAAAACATGTTTAAAGTCACGCGCATGCAAGAAGTATAGAAAGAATGAAAAACATAGAAATCAATATCAATTTATGAAAACTGAATATTTTTTACAAAATAAAATAAATATTCTGGCAATATTTTTTCCAAAAAAAAAGAAAACGGATGAATACAGTTTTCTTTAATTCTACTCTATGTATTTTATGCTATATAAAGCCATATTACAATCACTCTGGACAAAAAATATATTTCTCTAAACCATGGTTTCTCTTGTTCGCAGTGGCCACCAATTTCTTTCTTACTTGCAGTGCCGATAAACCAGATGTCAATCAAAAGGTAAGTTAACTAACATTTATAACCATTAATTTTCATCATGATTTTATTTATAGTATTTTTAAAATTTTTAAACATAACTATTTTTTAGAGATGATCAAAATATATAATTTATGATTTTTTTTTATTAAAAGAAACATGGATTCAATTTGATGAAATACTTTTATTTTGTCAATTACTTTGTTTTTGGGTTCAGGAAGACATCTTGGATGAGTGGTTTAAGTTCATTCAAAACATCTGGTTATTCACCAATTTTAGGCTTTAAAAAAAGGGATAGCTTGATGCATTGTATAGTTTGATAAATTTGTTCAGTTTGATATGCTTTATGCATTGTATGTATGTTATGTTTTCTAATAAGAACACTGCAATACTGAAATCTAAATCATTTTCTTTTATTTTTAAACTATATTTGAGAAAACTGGATCTTTTGTTATATGACAAATAGTCCTGATGAAAACAAAAACAAAGTTGATGAAAATAATATATTCTTATATTGATGAAAACTGTTTTACCCATGTTATGTCTTTTGTTTAGCCCATCTTTTCAAGAATTAAAGACGGTATCAATCAACTGGGATTTCAGCAACACTATTTCATCAAGTTAAAGCCATGAAGGTATTTTTGAGTTCACCCCTTCCCCCCCAAAAGTTCATCACCATAAGCTTATATTGTGGTTATGTACATGGAATTAGTGAAGTGTGTATCACTGCTTTCAGTAATAAATTTTGTTTTGTATGTAGAATTTGTAGTATTAGTGTGATTTTTTTATATAAGTTTGAGACACTGAGGAAAAAAAATGTAATTGACTAGAAAAAATGACGTGTGTGGTTATGTTGAAGAGAATGTTTATATTGCTTGCTTCTTGTTCTTGGTAGTTGAGTAAGAGACACATAACTTATGTGATCTCAAAGTTTTGATCACAACTTAAAACTATGTTGCTTTCAAGGTATATATATATATATATCATGATTTGTCTTGAAAAAATTATTTCATTTGAAATTTTAGATAATTTGCTCCTTTTTGTTCAACGTGAGCCTAACATTTTTGATAAAACACTGAACCCTTGTTAGGTTTGAATACTAAAGCTATGCTTGTATTAAACTTTTTCCTAGTTAAAATATTGATTTAATGTTTTAGTTTATATGTTGTGCATATTTAGTCCATTTATATTATGTAGTCAGATGATGAGGTGTCTGGTGTGACACAGTAGATCTCATCATTGGTTAAAAGACATAATATATAAATGAGGTTCGTAACTGAGACAGTTTTTGGACAAACTATCGGTTTAGGTTATTATGTGATTCAGATAATTGGTTTTCTAAACTAATTGAACCATATAGATATGCCTGGGGCATATTGAACTTGACAATTTAGAATGATTTGTCTTGTACTGATTTAATAGACAATTCGTTCTTAGTATTCTATCTTTTAATCCCTAGATTTGAGTGGGCATGAGGATTAGACATAGTGTACTTTGATCTGCCAATGGATGAGGTCAATTGTGGCCAATAGTCTCGATAGGTTGGGTGAGTGTGTTTAGTTACTTGGTGTGCTGCTGCTTGTCGAAAGGAAACCATGTACCAGTGCGTCCGGGGTGATGGTGCTCCCGAGATGAGTTCGTAATGTTTATTATACTAAACTCGACCGGTGGACTTATGTCTGGTATAGTAAAAAGGTCAAGTGATACTAGTCTCGGAATTAAAGAAGTTAATTAATTAATTTATTATTAAATAAATAAATTAACGAGCACTATATCTTTGATGTGGGGAGATTAAGAATTAATTAATTTAGTTGTTCCGGAAGCAATTCTGGTGTAGGATGGTAGTGCCAAAATTAATCCGTTAGTAGTACGATTAATTTTGTAATATGTTAATTAAATAAGTAGAATTAATTAATTAATTATTCCTAATGATTAATTAAGTAATTAACAAAGTGGAATTATTTAATTAATTAATTAAGTCTTAAGTTTCAATTAAAATTAGGAATTCCTAGATATTAGGAAATATAATTGGATTTGAATTATTCTATTAGATTAGTTACCTAATTGGATTTGGAAACTAATTAATTACCTAGGAAGGCCAGTCCCAAATCAAGTTGGGGTCTCTCTTGTTGGGGTCTCTCTTGTAACTCTATATATAGACAAGGGATTAGCAATTACATAACATACAACTCATAGTTTTCAAGACAAGAAAACTAGAGAGAGAAATTTTATAGAGAGAAAACGTTTTCTCCCTCTAGCATAATTTCGGGCGGCTGATTCTTGTCCCTAGGCGGCGGCCGGCATCCAACTTCGGCAGGTGGCGGCGACAAGTGGTTACCGGCGGCGGCGGTGGAATTTTTCCGGCGATGAAGAGCTGCTGAATTTTTCTTGACAACCCAGTTGTGTTGATTACTGATCAATTGGTTGCTAGACCGTTGCCCACACAATGTGCAATCATAGACTTGAGTTATACAAGCGATCATCTGAGTTATCACGATTTAAAAGGTACTTTTCTATGTTTCCGCTTTTAATTAGAATATTATTGTTGTGTGATAAATCGAATGAGTACAAACTAAGATCCTGCGCAATGTTATTTAAAGCAAGGATTGCAATAGCGATTGTGCTAGAGGCTAGGCCTGGCCAAAGATTCTGATTCCGGAATGTGTAGCACGAAAGTGCATTTTTTACCGGGCCCGGGCAGATAATCTTTCAACCCTAACATTTTTTATGAAACGTTGAACCCTAACTGTTTTGATTGAAATCTAAACCCTAACATTTTTTATGAAACGCTAAACTGTAACAAACCGAATCCTAACCTTTTTGATAAAACACTGAACCCAAACTTTTTTGATGAAACACTGACCCCTAACCTTTTTATGCAGTCTTGAGAACTTCTGTACAATGATATATTGTTAATCTTTCCTTTCAAGTTGAAATTAATTTGCTGTTGTGTAATGTCATTTGTATATGGATTTCCGTGGATTATGAAAGTGGATTTAGCATGTACTAATTGTGTGTTTGTGTATGTTGTAAGACTGTATGAGGGGAAAGAACATTGAAAAAGCTGATGTTGGATTCCATGGACAGAGGTATATATATATATATATATATTATTTGATTCCATGCGGTTTTCGAGACTTCTAAGAACATTTTCTATCCTATTTTTCTTGACAATGTTCATAAGTATGAAAGAACGTTTCTTTGAGACTAACCTTTTGATGAAAGAACATTTTGATGAAACACTGAACCCTAACATTTTTTTATAAAACACTGAACACTAACATTTGTTTTATAATGGACTCAATTCTAACATTTTCAATTAAAAAACTGAACTCTAACCTTTTCGATGAAACACTAAATCCTAACCTTTTTTTATGAAGAACTGAACTCGTAACATTTTTCAAATAAAAAACTAAACCCTAACTTTCTGATGAAACATTGAACCTTAACCTTTTAACTTAAAAAACTGAATTCTAACCTTTTTTATGAAACACTGAACCCTAACTTTTTCACTTACAAAACTGAACCCTAATCTTATTGATGAAACACTGAACCCTAACCTTTTTTTATGAAATAATGAACCCTAACATTTTTTATGAAACACTGAACCATAACCTTTTTTTATAAGGCCTAAACCCTACCCTTTTCAATTAAAAAACTGAATCCTAACCTTTTTGATGAAACACTGAACTCTAACCTTTTTATGCAGTCTTTGAGAAATGCTGTACAATGATATAAAGGGTGCTATTTGTTAATCTTTCCTTTGAAGAAAAATTAATTTGCTGGTGTGTAATGTCATCTGTATATGGATTTTCGTGGATTATGAAAGTGGCTTTAGCATGTACTAATTGTGTGTTTGTGTATGTTGTATGACTGCAGGAGGAGGGGAAAGAAAATTGAAAAAGTTGATGTTGGATTCCATTGACAGAGGCATATATATGTATATATATATATATACGATTTGATTCCATGCAGTCTGGGAGACTTCTAAGAACATTTTCTATCCTATTTTTCTTGAGAATGTTCCTATGTATGAAAGAACGATTTCTTTGAGATTAACATTTTAATGAAAGAACATTTTGATGAAACACTGAACCTAACCTTTTTTATGAAACACTAAACGGTAACATTTGTTTTTATAAAGGACTAAATTCTAACATTTTCAATTAAAAAATTAAACCCTAACATTTTTTATGAAACACTGAACCCTAACCTTTTTTATGAAGAACTAAACCCATAACCTTTTCAATTAAAAAAATGAACCTTACCTTTATGATGAAACACTGAACATTAGCATTTTCATTTAAAAAACTGAACCCTAACATTTTTTATGAAACACTTAACCTAACTTTTAACTTACAAAACTGAACCATAACCTTATTGATGAAACACTGAACCTTAACCTTAACCTTTTCGATTAAAAACCTCAACCCTAACCCTTTCGATGGATCACTGAACTTTAACATTTTTGATTAAAATATAAACCCTAACATTTTTTAATAAATAACTATACCCTAAACGATTTGATGAATAACTGAATTCTAACCTTTTAAATAATAACTAAAGACTAACACATTTGATGAATAACTGAACCTTATCCTTTTCGACGAATAACTAAACCCCTAACCCATTTGATGAATAACTGAACCCTAACATTTTATATAATAACTAAAACCTAACCCATTTGATCAGTAACTGAACCCTAACCTTTCATATAATAACTAACCCCTAACCCATTTGATGAACAACTGAACCCTAACCCTTTCGATGAACAACTGAACCCTAACCTTTTATATAATAACTAAACCCTAACTCATATGATAAATAACTGAACTCTAACCATTTAGATGAATAACTAAACCCCCAACCCATTTGATAAATAACTGAACCCTAGCCATTTAGATGAATAACTAAAGCCCTAACTAATTTGATAAATAACTGAACCCTAATATTTTCAATTAAACAACTTAACTCTAACATTTTTTATGAAAAGCTGAAAACTAACGTTTTTAATTAAAAAACTGAACTTACCATTTTTTATGAAACACTGAATCCTAACTTTTTTGATTAAAATATAAATCCTAACCTTTTTTATTAAACAATGAACCCTAACCATTTTGATTAAACATTGATTCATAACATTTTTTTATGAAAAATTGAACCATAACCTTTTCCATTAAAACACTGAACCCTAACCTTTTTGATGAAATACTGAACCCTATCCTTTTCATTTAAATAAGTGAACCCTAACCCTTTCAATTAAAAAACTGAACCATAACATTTTTTATGAAACACTAAAGCCTAACCCTTTTAATTAAAAACCTGAACCCTAACCTTTTTTATGAGACACTGAACCCTAATATTTTCACTTAATAAACTGACCCCTAACTTTTTTGATAAAACACTGAACCCTAATCTTTTTGACGAAACACAAAACCCTAACAATTTTGATGAATAATTGAACCATAACATTTTATAGAATAACTAAACCCTAACCCATTTTATGAATAACCGAACCCTAACCATTTATATATAACAAAACCCCTAACCTATTTGATGAATATTTGAACCCTAACCTTATAATAATAACTAAAACCCTAGCACTTTTGATGAAAAACTGAACACTAACATTTTATATTATAACTAATCCCTAACCCATTTGATGAAAACCCCCAACACATTTTGTGAATAACGAACCCTAACATTATTAAACCCCTAACCCATTTGATGAATAACTGAACCCTAACAATAACTAACCCTTAATCCATTTTATGAAAACATCTAACCATTTGATAAATAACCGAACCCTAATCATTTATATAATAACTAAACCCCTAATCCATTTGATGAATAACTAAACCCTAACCTATATACTAAGTAAACCCTAAAACTATTTGATGAAATACTTATCCTAATATTTTCGATGAATAACTAAACCCTTAACATATTTGATGAATAATTGAACTCTAACCTGTTTAGGTTTAGGGTTTAGGGTTTTAGGGGTTAGGGTTTAGTTATTATGGTTTAGGGTTTAGTGTTTTAGGGTTAGAGTTAGGGTTAGGGTTTAGTTATTTAAGGGGATTAGGGTTTCAGGGTTTAAGGGGTTAGGTTTAATTATTTAAGAGTTAGGGTTTAGATTTTAATAAAATGGGTTAGGTTATAGATTTTAAATGAAAGATTAGGGTTTAGTTTTTATAAAAAATTTTAGGATTCAATGTTTCATTGAAAAGGGTTAGAGTTTAGTTATTATATAGAAAGTTATGGTTCAGTTATTAATCAAATGGGTTAGGGTATAGTTTTTGATAAAATAACTAAACACTAATATTTTTAATTAAACAACTTAACCCTAACATTTTTTATGAAACGCTGAAAACTAACGTTTTCAATTAAAAAACTGAACCCTACCCTTTTTGATGAAACACTAAACCCTAACTTTTTCGATTAAAATATAAACCCTAACCTTTTTTTATTAAACAATGAAACATAACCATTTTGATGAAACATTGATTCCTAACATTTTTTTATGAAAAATTGAACCCTAACCTTTTCTATTAAAACACTGAACCCTAACATTTTTATGAAACATTGAACCCTAACCTTTTTATTTAAATAATTAAACCCTAACCCTTTCAATTAAAAAATTGAACCCTAACATTTTCTATGAGACACTAAACCCTAACATTTTCACTTTATAAACTGATCCCTAATTTTTTTGATGAAACATTGAACCCTAACCTTTTTGACGAAACACAAAACCCTAACAATTTTGATGAATAACTGAACCATAACATTTTATATAATAACTAAACCCTAACACATTTTCTGAATAACCGAACCCTAACCATTTATATATAACTAAACCTCTAACCCATTTGATGAAAAACTGAATCCTAATATTTTATATCATAACTAACCCCTAACCCATTTGATGAAAACCCCTAACATATTTTATGAATAATCGAACCCTAACCTTATTAAACCCCTAATCTATTTGATGAATAACTGAATACTAACGATAACTAACCCCTAATCTATTTTATGAAAACATCTAACCCATTTGATAAATAACCAAACCCTAATCATTTATATGTTAACTAAACCCCTAACCCATTTGATGAATAACTAAACCCTAACCTATATACTAACTAAACCCTAAAACTATTTGATGAAACACTGATCCTAATCTTTTCGATGTATAACTAAACCCCTAACCCGTTTGATGAATAATTGAACTCTAACTTGTTTAGGCTTAGGGTTTAGGGTTTTAGGGACTAGGGTTTAGTTATTATAGTGTAGGGTTTTGGTGTTTTAGGGTTTAGGGTTTATAGTTAGGATTTAGTTATTTAAGGGGATTAGGGTTTTAGGTTTAAGGGGTTAGGGTTTAATTATTTACGAGTTAGGGTTTAGATTTTAATCAAATGGGTTAGGGTATAGATTTTTAAACGAAAAGGTTAGGGTTTAGTTTTTATAAAAAAATTTTAGGATTCAATATTTCATTGAAAAGGGTTAGGGTTTAGTTATTATATCGAAAGTTATGGTTCAGTTATTAATCAAACGGGTCAAGATATAGTTTTTTATGAAATCATATTAAAAATTGATGAACACTATTTGTTTCTCCTTTATCGTTCAAAAATTTAGATAATTAAATTAGTGTTCGTAAGGTATTATTTGTTATGAAAATAAATTCAAAATCAATGAACACTATAAGCATCTCTTAATAAAAGAAAGTTGATATAGTTATAATGTATTGATTGATATCTTCAATATAGAACAAAATCTTCAACATATTTAAGTTTCCCTTATTTAATGCAAGAATATTAAATTTTAGGTAATATAATTATCTTTCAATCAATAAAGACTGACCATAGTTACGAAAGTGTTTGTGCAACACACAACAACAAGTGGAGAATGAAAGAATCTTCACCAAAGTTTTCAAAAATATTAAAATTATGAAAAAATTACCTAAAAAAACGAATAAGGGCATAAAGCTATATACCCTAGGGGTACTATATAATTTGCATTTTTTTCTGCCCCTTTTGTTTGAAAATAATGTTATATGTGATAGTAATGGAGATAGTCTTCTTGTTTCATGTGAAGATAAGTTATTTTTTAAGGTCGAATTTCAATGTATGTTATTGTTTAGATTTCTCTGTTTTGATAATAGTGGTTTGTTTGTTTATATTATTTTTTCGTTGGTTTTCATCAACTGCTTATCAGTTTCCATCATGTATTCAAATGTGTTCTTCATTTTCCGAAGCAATGGTTTTCATCAAGATAATTTATAAGATAAAATCTATTTTTTCAAAAAAAATGATTGATAAGATAATTTCTATTTTTTAAAAAGATAATTTGTAAGATAATTTTCATTTTTTAAAAAGATAATTTATAAGATAATTTCAATTTTTAAAAAAGATAATTCATAAGATAATTTCCATTTTCGAAAAAGATAATTCATAAGATAGTTTTCATTTTTTTAAAAAAGTCATTCATAAGATAATTTTCATTTTTAAAAAGGATAATTCATAAGATAATTTCCATTTTTAAAAAAGATAATTTATAAGAAAATGTTCACTTTTTAAAGAGATAATTCATAAGATAATTTTTATTTTTAAAAAGATTATTCACAATTGTTTACATCATTTTTTAAACTAACATATTTATTTTTTTATTTAATATAATAGTGTTCTTCTTTCCAGTTCTATTTCCGTATCTTTTTGTGTTTTCATAATTTTTCAGATTCATGTTCAATGCGGTGAAATTCAATAAGTGACTGGTTTATTGATTATGTTTCCATCATTTTTTTTTTTTTTTTTTGTGTTTTCATCAATTTCACATACATCTTACCTTTATAAAAATATATCATTCAATGTTATTTAATTCATAAGATCATTTTTCTTTTTTAAAAATATAATTCATAAAATAATTTTCATTTTTAAAAATAAATCGCTTCTAAAAATGAATAACAAATTTGAAAAGATGATGTTTTCACCTTCTTTACCTTGTCCTCATCTTCTTTTTTTTTTTTTTTTTTTTTTTTCTTACCCTTTTTCTTCCTTTTCATCATCATTCCACAAGTTTAAATCAATACATTGTATACAGAACGAATACCCTACAAACAGAGATACAAAACAAATTCCAAACAGAAACATCAATACATAATATACAACAGATTCCAAACAAACTAAATCAATACTCCATCAATACAAAACAGATTCCATCACCAGTTTCTATTAGTTTCAACAGACACCAAAATACAGGAAATATGTTATATGAACAAGTTTCATTAGCAAACATAAGAAAGATTTACGACTCAAAAACACAGTTTTGATGAAATATAAATCGGATTCCTGTAGCAACCATAAGAAAACTTTGCTATTGACAATATTAAATTGTCATCATTTTTTGCTGGTTTCCAACAACAAGCATATGAAAACCAATATCATTATCCTCTTGACAAGATTCGTGTTAGAAACATGTACTAACCAACAAAAAATCTTCATACCCATAAATGATGTTAACTAATAATATTTGATATCAACTAGTACAGAGAGGATGATATACAATAGACACCAAGAGCAATTGTTTTTTACAAATTTAGGATTTCCATCAACGTCATTTTGAGTTTTCATCATCCAATATGTTTGATTTTTACAATGAACAACAAATATGAACCTATCTTCTAGGGTTCAAGAGTATAAATCTCGCATGGACAACACAAATTATCATATTTCATCAATTATGAAATTATCATAATACCTTTGTAGCGAGCTGAACACTGAATGATGAAGACAAATCACTACAGAAGTGAAGACGGCAGACTATGACGGAAGGCGTAGTACCGGAGAAGATGATTTTCATATGTGATAAGGTTTTGTCATGCCTGTCAAATTAATCCGAATTCGCTTACGGACTACAAAAATTTGCAGCAGTAGTGGTTTCGGGTCGAATCCCAAAGGAGTCTGATTTAACTCTAATTCCTAACTTGATCAATTAGGTGAAGAGATTTTGAATGAAGGGAAGTGACTGGAAAGAATTAAAGTAGAAAGCTGAAATACGAAATTGAATTGCTGCTTGAATTTCAAATTAACTAAAAAAAGTAGAGTTTGGTTGCACTTTAATTGGTTAAAAGAAACCGACAAAGGAAATAACTCTAGAAAGTAAAACTAATTCTGAAGACTACTACTAGTAAACTACGTTCCTTTGCAGGGAATGGTCTGTTTTTTTCTTTTTCTCAATGCCTTTACTTATAGGCAAATAAAAAAATATTTCAAATTCAAAACTAACTCAATCCCAACAGTAAAATTAAATCTGATTTGTCTACGGAAAATATTCCATTCAATAAATTCTGTTCCACTTCAACTTCCCCCAAATCTTGCAAGCCAGAAAAATCATAACTCCCAACAGACTTTTACCCGGTCAAAACTTACTTTCTTCCTTGTAAATTCCTTCAAGCCGCCACTTTGCTTCCAAGTCAGCATCATCTTCTTCAGACTTTGCACTTTAGTCCTCTGCTAGCTAATTTCCTTCAAAAACGCCCTATTGATACCACAAATCCTAATTTAGCCTAAATCACCAAGAATCACATTAAATAGGTGCATAATAATAACAAAATTAATCCTAAAAACTAACTAATTATGCACCTATCAAATTCCCCCACACCAAAACCATGCTTGTCCCCAAGCATGACTCAAGAAGAAAAATCCAATAACACTTGGATCCTCAACATGCAATATATAAACAAGCAAGACTCACAATCAAATAGCAAACTTTTCACAGTATCAAGCATTTGAAATGGTTATCTCTAGTTCCTCTTAACTCCCCCAAATTCAAATGACAAGAAAAAATGACAACCACCTCACCAAGTAGTCTCTCATGCACTCAAAAGTGTATATTGGGACATATCCTCTCTCAAATTCAATACATAGCACGTTTTTACCATAAGCTTGCCAATATATCATACTACCATTACACAAATGAAGTCAATGCACAAATCAAAAGGACTTTTCACAGGATATAACGGGGCTTAGGACAAAAGGTTAGGATGAACAAAGAGAACACAAAAGGCTCAGTCATGAGAGAAAGTTACTACTTGATTGCCAACCTATCACCATCTTACCAATGATGACCCATGCAAAGCAATACTAACTCACAAAGTTCACAAACTTGACTACTGCTCACTTTTCCATTTTTTTTTTCTCTTTTTTTTCTTTATTTTATTTTCACTTGCATCTTGAGAGAAAGAACTTGTACTTTTTCTTGATTTTTTTTTTCAAACACTCGCGCCTTTATTACTTAACATAGGCGACTTAACTTTTCTCTTTTTTTTTTTTTTTTTCTTCTCTTTCTTTTTCAAGAGCATACTAACCTCTTTGTGAACTAGCATTACCTTGCAATGTCCACCTTCGTACCACAAACCCAAGGTCAACAACCAAGCACAACTTCTCTCACAACAAGGTAGAAATAAGCAAGCTAAAACAGGCCTCGGTTTATTTTAATGACTTTTCACATCAAAGAACAAGTCCAAGCTTCAAAAGGGTTCACTAGTGGTAATCAAAGAAGGTTGGAATTTTTAAAGAAAGCCAAAAGGGTTCATCCTAGTGCCTTTATCATATTTGCACAATGAAAACATAAGCAACAATAATATGCATAACAAGGCAAGTTCTAGAATCTGCAACCATGTGTGAAAACACTCTTCAACAACAATTGAGCACAAAAAAATTTTGCTCATATAAAGCTCAAACCTCACTTATCTAGGCTTTTTGTTGTCACTTAAGCAAGCATTTGTCAATTGAGTCATCACAAAGAACAAGTTATAACCACCCAACACCTCATACTATTATTATTTTCTACTTTTCATGTTCATCTTACCTAATCACACATCGCATGTTAGTTCCCAAAACAAAGTAGAGAACTTCTCCCCCACACCTAGACTCTAAACACAATAAAACAAAAACACTCCCATAAACACACATAATCAAACAAACAACCCCCCCACACCAACACTCTAGATTGTCCCCAATGTAGAAAATAGGCATAAAGAGGGTTGCAAAAATAAACACCACCAAGTCATAAAATAACACAAATAATTTAAACAAAATGAAAGCGAGTAAAGGGAAAGAGAAGCTTCTCTATTTTGGAGGTAGAGGAAATGGTGGCATGAAGTGCAGATGGGCACAAAGCGCGTGAAGATTTGCCTTCATTTCCTTAATGGTGGTGTTCAACACTTCGATCTCGTGACGTGCATCCAACTGCCCTTGTGAGGCAAAAACAGTCTCACTATGCTCCTCCTCCAATGAACCTGGTTCTTGAGCGACTCCGAGGAACTCTAATCGGCAACTGAGATCCCGGGGGTTGACGCTGCGGCTTACTTCGCTTGGCCGGAATGGGTGCGGACTGCCCCTCCTCTTCGGACTGTAGGATGAATTGTCGTTTAGCCTTTTCTTTTCCCCTCGCCATGGTCCTTGTTGTACCAGTAAGGTGGGAAAAGTTTTTCAGACCTTTCTTCGCCGGACGGAAGTAGCAAGAAGGAGGCCGCCGATCAAAATTGGACAATAGTGTTGGTGGAGATGAAGATAGCAGCTGTGTGTTTCTTCGTAACCCCTGGCAATAGAAGAATAAATGTGAGTAGGGTTATAAGAATTGCTGAAGGTAAAGTAAAGTTTTTTTTTTTTTTAAAGTAAACTTGAGGTGGGCGTATCCTGGAGTAAATCCACTTCTGGAATGTTGCTTCTGATCTCCCGTGGGCGTGCCGTGGGAACCACTCTCCTCTGGAATTTTCAGTCATTGTACTGATTAAATCGACACGGGCGTGTCGTGGGAAAAATCCACTGCTGGAATTCTGGAGGTAACAACTAATTAATTGACATGGTCGTGTCGTAGGATACACTCTTCTCTGGAATTTTCAGAAAAAATTCACTCAAAACCCACCTGCAATATACTCGAAAAACACCAATTTAAAACCATAACTAACTAGAACATAAAATGAGAAACATAACAAAAAAAACTCAGTTGGGTTGCCTCCCACTTAGCGCCTTTGTTTATGGTCTTTGGCTAGACCACTTACGATCATTCATAGGAAGGTAAGGACAAGCTAATCTCTTTCACATTTGCTACTTCAATATTCTCAATGAAAGGTTTCAGTCTATGCCCATTTACCTTAATCAATTTACATGACTCCATCCCTTCAATCTCAATCATACCATGGGGATAAACATTTGCTACCAAGAAGGGTCCTTTCCATCGTGACCTCAGTTTACCTGGCATCAGTTTAAGTCTTGAATCATATAACAACACTTTTTGGCCTACAACAAACTTCTTCTTGCGAAGAAAACTATCATGCAGGAGTTTGGTTCGCTCCTTGTACATTCGGGCATTGTCATAAGCCTCCAACCGTATTTCCTCTAATTCCTGCAGCTGTAACTTCCTTTCTACACCACTTGCCTTAGCATTCATATTACACATTTTAACAGCCCAAAAAGAACGATGCTCAATACTAACAGGCAAATGGCACAACTTACCAAATACTAACCTATACGGTGACATTCCTATGGGAGTCTTGTATGCAGTTTGGTAGGCCCAGAGTGCATCGTCCAAATGCCTGCTCCAATCCTTGCGCCCAGTATTCACTGTTTTTTCCAAAATATTCTTTATCTCCCGATTAGTAATCTCAGCCTGACGATTAGTTTGTGGATGGTATGCTGTAGAAACTCTGTGATGAACACCATATTTCCTCATCAATGCTTCCATGGTCCGGTTACAAAAATGTGTCCCTTGATCACTAATAATTGCTCTTGGCACCCCGAACCTACTAAAAATGTTAGTCCGAAGAAATCCTGAAACAACTTTAGCATCATTAGTCCGGGTGGCTTTTGCCTTCACCCATTTTGACACATAATCCACAGCAAGCAAAATATACAAATTACCAAACGAGCTTGGAAAGGGTCCCATAAAATCTATTCCCCACACATCAAATATTTCACAAAATAATATTGGAACTTGAGGCATTTCATTACGAAAAGAAATGGTACCCATCTTTTGGCATCTCTCACATCCCTTACAAAAGTTATAGGCATCTTTAAACAGAGTATTCCAGTAAAATCCACTATCTAAAACCTTCCTTGCTGTCCTTCTAGGTCCAAAATGACCACCACAAGCAAAAGTATGACAATAAGCAAGAATCGACTCAATTTTTTAGGTACACACCTTCTAATCACCTGATCTGACCCTATCTTCCATAAATAAGGCTCATCCCATAAATAATATTTTGCTTCACTTCTCAACTTATTTCTTTGAAAAGAACTCAATTCAGGTGGGAACTTATGAGTCACCAAATAATTCACAATATCAGCATACCAAGGTTCCTTACCTCTTTCCTCCTGTAAAGCCCATAAATGCTCATCTGGGAATGCCTCGCTGATGGCTACTCTTTCTTCCTCAACTGTTATTCTACTCAAATGGTCTGCCACCGAATTGTCAGCCCCTTTCCGGTCTTTAATTTCCCAATCAAACTCCTGAAGTAGAAGTATCCACCGAATCAATCTTGGCTTTGTTTCTTTCTTCCCTAAGAGGTACTTCAACGCTGCATGATCAGAATAAACAGTTGTTTTAGTACCTAATAAATAAGATCTAAATTTTTCAAATGCAAAAACAATAGCCAAGAGCTCTTTTTCTGTAGTGGTGTAGTTGCATTGAGCTTCATTCAACGTTTTGGAAGCATAATAAATGACATGACATGTCTTCCCAACTCGCTGCCCCAACACTGCGCTGACTGCATAGTGGCTAGCATCGCACATAAGCGCAAACGGCAACTCCCAATTCGGAGGTTGGACAATGGGTGCTGATGTGAGCAACCTTTTTAAAGTGTTGTATGCTTCCTTGCATTCTTCCCCAAACTCAAAAGGAACTTCATTTTGTAGCAATCTTGTTATTGGTTGTGCTAACTTTGAGAAATCCTTGATGAACCTGCAATAGAAACCTGCATGTCCAAGGAAACTACGCACCTCTCTCACATTAGTTGGGAAAGGCAATCTAGCAATTAAATCCACTTTTGCTCTATCGACTTCTATTCCTTTTTTAGAAATCGCATGCCCCAAAACTATCCCTTCCTTAACCATGAAATGACATTTCTCATAATTAAGTACTAAGTTAGTATTAATGCAACGTTCTAACACATGCTTCAAATTCTCTAAACAAACATCAAAAGAACTGCCATAAACCGTAAAATCATCCATAAAAATCTCAATGCAATTCTCAATCAAATCTGAAAATATGCTCATCATGCAAAGTTGAAAGGTACCAGGAGCATTACATAATCCGAAAGGCATGTGACGATAAGCAAAAGTTCCGAAAGGACATGTAAAAGTGGTTTTCTCCTGATCTTCAGGAGCCACAACAATTTGATGATAACCCGAAAATCCATCAAGAAAGCAGAAAAATTCTTTTCCAGCTAATTTCTCAAGCATTTGATCAATAAATGGAAGTGGAAAATGATCTTTCCTAGTAGCTGCATTTAATTTCCTATAATCTATACACATTCTCCAACCACTTTGCATTCTCATAGGCATAAGTTCATTATCACCATTTTTAACCAAGGTAAAACCAGACTTTTTAGGGACAACATGCACAGGACTCACCCAATTACTATCCGAAATGGGAAAAATAATTCCTAACTCTAATAATTTTAAAATCTCTTTAAGAACTACCTCCTTCATTGCAGGGTTCAATCTGCGTTGTGGGTCACGAATTGCCTTAGAGTTAGGCTCTAATGAAATGTGATGCATACAAACAGCTGGACTGATGCCTTTGATGTCTGCTAATATCCACCCTATGGCCGTCTTATGCTTTTTCAACATTCGGATCAATTTATTCTCCTGCACTTCTGTGAGGTCATTTGCAATAATCACCGGCAGGGTACTATTCTCACCTAAGAACACATATTTCAGATGTGTAGGTAAGGGTTTGAGTTCCAAGGAGGGCGCCTGCAAGACAGAAGGTAATACTAAATTAGCACCCTGAAATCCCTGCACCAACTTATTTGATAACGAAAGTTCAGAGTTCAATATTTTTCTATCACTTCCTGCTGTAGCCTCCATTGGTAAATTTTCCTCCATAATAATTCCTTCTCCAAGCTCATCCTGCAACCAATTATTTTCCACATGCTCTTCCACATACTTATCAATAATACTTATATCATAAATAGATTCAACATCCTCCGAATAATCCATGGTATTATAAATATCAAAATCCATAGAAAAACCATTAACCCTGAAAGTTACCATTCCTGAATCAACATCAATTACAGTCTTGGCTGTTTTCATAAATGATCTGCCTAACAACAAAACAGCTTCACTAGGTGAGATGTCATTGCCCATATCAATTATATAAAAGTCCACTGGAAAAACAAACTTATTGATTTTCACCAAAACATCTTCCATTATCCCCTTAGGACGCGTAGTTGGCCTATCTTCCAATTGAATTATTACATTCGTAACCTTCATAGGTCCTAAGCCTAGATAATTAAATAATGTTAATGGCATGACATTTACTGAGGATCCTAAATCCAACATGGCTCTTCTAACCAATTTATTACTTATTATGCAGGATATTGCAAATATACCTGGATCGGAGCATTTTGTGGGTAGCTCAAGTGGTTCACCTTGTATGACGGTTGACATAATTTGTCCTACCTGTTCCTTCTCTTCCTCAGGTTTCCTTCTCCTCGTGCATCTTTCCTTTAAAAATTTGGCGTATCTTGACATGTGATCAATTGCCTCCAGAAGAGGAATATTAATTTCTACCCTGCGAAATATTTCAGAAATTTTTTTTTCCTCTCCTTCCTTCTTAGATTTCCTAAACCTGCCAAGAAAGGGAACATGAGTTAGAACATTATGGTCATCTTGTTCAACTTCAGCTCTTACCTCTTTTTCTTGGGGTGGTGTCTCTGCTGATTTCTGAATTTTTGGAACTTCATTCTGCACTTCTCTCCCACTGCGAAGTGTCATGGCACTCGCATTTTCCTATTTAGAAAGAGATGTTCCTGCTTCTGTTTCGCTCACCCTACGGGCCAATTGTGCAAATTATTTTTCCATGTTCTTAAAATTGGCCCGAGTTTCTTTCTGGAAAGCCTGAGTTCTTGTGGCCAGGTTCATAACTATCTCCTCCAGATTCATGTTGGGTTTTTGAAACACTGAAGGAAGCTGATAGGGCTGCCTCATTGCTGGAGGTTGGTACGCCTGAGGTTGTTGAAATCCTGGTGGCCTGAAATTTGAATTGGGCTCCCTCCACCTTGAATTATTCTGCGTTGGGTATTGATCATATCTCCCATGGGGCTGACCAAGGTATCCTCCAACTTGGTTGACTTACTCATTTGGCTCATTCCTAATGGCGGGGCATGCATCTGTGGCATGTCCAGGCATCAAACATATCCCACAAGCCTTTGCCTATTGCATTTGACCTACAACCAATTGATGTACTAAGTCAGTTAAAGCGTCAAGTCGTTGGTCAATTGAATTGGTACTTACCTCAGAAACAATTTCTCTTCTAATCTCGAATTGCTGTGCATTGGCTGCTATGTTGGAAATCAAAGTTTTAGCTTCAGCAATGGTTTTGTTCATCAAGGCGCCACCGCTTGCTGCATCAATATTGCTCCTATCTCCATCTAAGAGCCCCTCATAAAAGTACTGTATCAGCAGTTGTTCAGGGATTTGATGCTGGGGACAGCTGGCACACAGTTGCTTGAATCTCTCCCAGTAGTTATGCAAAGTCTCACCCTGATGTTGACGAATTCCACATATATCTTTCCTGATATGTGCAGCCCACGATGCTGGAAAAAATTTCTCCAGAAATTGCCCCTTGAGTTCATTCCATGTGGCTATCGATCCGGGAGGTAGGTCATATAACCAGTCCTTTGCTTTATCTGCAAGTGAAAAAGGAAAGGCATGTAATTTTACCTGTTCCTCTGTAACCCCTTGGTGTCGAACTGTTGAGCAGACCACTTGAAACTCTTTCAAGTATTTGTGAGGGTCTTCACCTGCACTGCCATGAAAAACCGGTAATAAGTGAATTGTTCCAGATTTTAATTCAAATGGAGGAATATTATCAGGCAAAGCAATGCACAAAGTTTGATTATTGATATCAGGTGTTGCCAACTCCCTTAATGTTCTTGCAGCCATGGAAACTCCTTCTTCAAATTCTGACTCGTTCCTGGTTGAGCTAGAGCCAATGGTATCGTTTGAAGAAGATGGCGAATTGCTGGACTTTTTCTTCGTCTTTGTTTCTCGCTGATTTGCTCTAGCCAATTTCTCGATCTCTGGAATATAGGTTAATTCTCCTGTACGGGAATAACGCACCATAAACCAGTAAAAGTAACAAAAATGGGGGGGGTATGGTATCGTGAAATAAAGAAAAAAAATTACGGATGCAAAGAAAATTTTGTAAATAGTAAAAGGAAAACAAAAAGATATATATTTTTTTTCAAACTAAAATTCACAATAAAACAATTAAATAAAATAAATAACTCTACAGAATACACCAAAACAAATTAAAGATGAGAAACGTAAATAGCAATATGTCCCTACTCACAATTCACTGGCGTAAAAACACTAAAACACTTAATCACTTAATTAAACAAACGTAAACAGCAAATTTTTGTTTTTTTTTCAAAGCTAAAATTAACAATCGAAAATAAAAGTGAAGAGATTAAAATCATAGAAACACATAATCAAATTAAGAATCAAAATACTTGACTCCCTGGCAACGGCACCAAAATTTGATAAGGTTTTGTCATGCCTGTCAAATTAATCCGAATTCGCTTACGGACTACAAAAATTTGCAGCAGTAGTGGTTTCGGGTCGAATCCCAAAGGAGTCTGATTTAACTCTAATTCCTAACTTGATCAATTAGGTGAAGAGATTTTGAATTAAGGGAAGTGACTGGAAAGAATTAAAGTAGAAAGCTGAAATACGAAATTGAATTGCTGCTTGAATTTCAAATTAACTAAAAAAAGTAGAGTTTGGTTGCACTTTAATTGGTTAAAAGAAACCGACAAAGGAAATAACTCTAGAAAGTAAAACTAATTCTGAAGACTACTACTAGTAAACTACGTTCCTTTGCAGGGAATGGTCTGTTTTTTTCTTTTTCTCAATGCCTTTACTTATAGGCAAATAAAAAAACATTTCAAATTCAAAACTAACTCAATCCCAATAGTAAAATTAAATCTGATTTGTCTACGGAAAATATTCCATTCAATAAATTCTGTTCCACTTCAACTTCCCCCAAATCTTGCAAGCCAGAAAAATCATAACTCCCAACAGACTTTTACCCGGTCAAAACTTCCTTTCTTCCTTGTAAATTCCTTCAAGCCGCCACTTTGCTTCCAAGTCAGCATCATCTTCTTCAGACTTTGCACTTTAGTCCTCTGCTAGCTAATTTCCTTCAAAAACGCCCTATTGATACCACAAATCCTAATTTAGCCTAAATTACCAAGAATCACATTAAATAGGTGCATAATAATAACAAAATTAATCCTAAAAACTAACTAATTATGCACCTTTCAATATGATGGAATGATAGAGGGATGTTCATTTGATCTTCTTCAAAATGACATAAAAATAAAATCTTTGCTTCTGTTTCTCGTCGTGAAGAGCAAAGTTTCACCAGTCGAACAAGTCTGGGTAGAGGTGAAACCAGTGGAAAGATGGAGAAGAAGATTCTGCCACTTTAGAATACAAACAACCAAGTACTAGAGAAGAGAAAACAATGAAGAAGAGGATTTCCTTCTGAATATTGGCGGCACAGGTTTTTCCATTTTGGAGCATCCTCTAGGAAATGGTGTAGCCATGCAGCCTCTTCTCCACATTTATCTAGAGCAATAAACTCTAATTCCATTATGAATCTAGCTATCACAGTTTGTTTTGAGGATTTCCAAGACAAGCAAGTGTAAATACAAAGCCACTTGTGCACGTCGAGTCTTTTATATCAGATATCCAATCAGCATCTGTATAGCCTTCAAGCATAGATGGATATCTGGTATAATATAATCCATAATCACGAGTATATCTTAAGTACCTTAGTACCCTGATTATTGCAGTCCAGTGATCTTTTCCTGGATTACTCGTGTATAAGCTCAATTTGCTTACCACAAACGCAATATCTAGTCTAGTACAACTCATTAGATACATCAAACTCCTTATAATCCTGGAGTATTCTACTTGAGAAATACTCTCTCCACGATTTTTGGTTAAATGAAGATTGTTATCTAATGGCGTTCTAGCAACTCCAGAGTCATTCTGATTGAATTTCCCTAGAATTTTATCTACATAATGAGCTTGACTCAAAATTAGACCTTCCGGGGACCTTATGATTCGGATTCTAAGAATCACATATGCCAGTCCCATATATTTCATGTCAAATTTTGAATTTAACATTGTTTTAGTAGACTTGACCAATTTGTCACTACTACCTACTATGAGTATGTCGTTTACATGCAGACATAAGATGACATAGCCATCTCCCGTCTCTTTGATATAAACACATTTATCACACTCTTTAATTTTGTATCCACTGGTTATCATTGCATGGTCAAACTTCTCATGCCACTTCTTTGGAGCTTGTTTCAAACCATACAATGACTTAACCAACATACGCAGTTTCTTATTAGAACCTGGAGCTTTGAACCCTTCGGGTTGCTCCATATAGATTTCTTCATCTAAATCCCCATTTAAGAAAGCTGTTTTGACATCCATTTGATGGATTTTCAAATTTCGTAAGGCTGTGATAGCCAATATCATCTTTATGAAATTTATTCTCGTCACTGGAAAATACGTATGAAAGTAATATAAGCCTTCTTGTTGCTTATACCCTTTGATTACCAACCTAGCTTTGTATTTGTCAATGGAGCCATCAGCTTTCAGTTTTCGTTTGAAAATCCATTACTACAGCCAAGAGGGAGATCCACTAACTCCTAAGTATGATTCTGTAAAATAGAATCAATCTCGCTCTTTATAGCCTCTTTCCATAAAGGCGCTTCTGAAGAATTCACAGCTTCAACATAAGTCTGTGGTTATTTCTCAACGAGAAAAGTTTCAAAATCATCACCAAATAATTTTTCCACCCTTGTTCTTTTGCTACGTCTTAACTCTACAACTTCTTGACTTTATAGTTCTTCATCAATGGTTTCACTAGGCCGTTTAGAACTAGTTTCCCAAACCGATTTCCAAGGAAATACATTTTCAAAGGAAGATGCATTTCTTAATTACATGGTCATATTCTTGTGTATATTCGACATTTTTGAATCATACACAAGGAATCAGTATCCAATATTATTATGAGCGTAGCTTATAAAGATACAATCCACTGCTCTGGGACCTATCTTTATTTTCTTTGGTGTTGGTACTGCTACCTTCGCAATGCACCCCCACACTCGTAAGTGTTTGTAGGTAGGCATTTTTCCTTTTCATAACTCATATGGAGTTTTCCCTTCTTTCTTTCAAGGTATTCTATTAAGTACGTAATTACTTGATAAAATAGTGTCCCACCACATGTTAGAAGGTAACTTGAACTTAATAACATCGCGTTCATCATCTCTTTTAATGTGTGATTTTTACGTTCAGCAATCCCATTGGTTTGAAGTGAATACGGTGCAGTTACTTCATGAACTATACCATTTTTAGCACAATAGTTGAAAGATTATCTACCCGAGCCCGGTCAAAAATTCACTTTCGTGGTACGCATTCCAAAATCAAAATCTTTGACCAGGCCTAGACTCTAGCACAGTCGCTATTACAATCCTTGCTTGAAATAACATTGCGCAGGATCTCGGTATGTACTCATTCGATTTATCACGCAACAAAGTATTTTTACTTATAAGCAGAAAACATAGAAAGTACCTTTTGAAGCGTAAACTCAGGTGATCGCTTGTATGACTCAAGACTAGGCTTGAACGTTATGTGGACAATGAACCAATGAACCAACGATCAACAATTCTCCACAATTTGCTCATCGAAAATCAACCAGCGCCGCAGCCCCTTGCGTGTGTATTACACGCGCCACCTAGGACCCGAGATCAAGCTTCACGCGCCGCCAAGATTTTTCCCACGCGCTGCTGATTTAAAGAAAGAAATCTGGCTGCTACAACTTGGAGAAAATCCGGCTGCACTATGCTTGCAAAATCCAAAATTTTGGAGAGAAATTATTTCTCTCTCTAGGATTTTGTCTCTCTAGTTTTCTTGTTTTGAAAATTTATGAATTGTGTGTTATAGAATTGCTAATCCTTTGTCTATATGTAGAGCTACAAGAGAGACCCCAAGTTAGTTTAGGATTGGTCTTTCTAATGGGTTTAGGTAATTAATTTGTTTCCAAATCCAATTAGGTAACTAATCTAATAGGATAATCCAAATCCAATTAGATTTCCTAATCTCTAGGATTTCCTAATTCTAATTGAAACTTAAGACTTAATTAATTAATTAAATAATTCCATTTTGTTAATTACTTAATTAACCCTTAGGAATAATTAATTCTACTTATTCAATTAATCCATTACAAAATTAATCGTACCACTAATGGATTAATTTTGGCACTACCATCCTACACCAGAATTGCTTCCGGAACAACTAAAATAATTTATTCTTAATCTCCCCACATCAAAGATTTAGTGCTCATTATTAATTTACTAATAAATTAATTAATTAGCTTATTTAATTTCGAGACTAATACCACTAGACTTTTTTACTATACCGGACATAAGTCCACCAGTTGGGTTTAGTATAATAAACATAATGAGCTCATCTTGGGAGTATCATTACCCTGGACGCACCGGTACATGGTTTCATTTCAATAAGTAGCAGCACATCAAGTAACTAAACACGCGCACCCAACCCACCAAGACTATTGGCCACAAATGACCTCACCCTTTGGCATATCAAAGTACACTATGCCTAATCCCCATGCCTGCTCAAGTCTAAGGATTAAGAGATAGAATATAAGGAACGAATTTTCTATTAAATCAGTATAAGACAATTCATCCCAAATGGTCAAGTTCAATATGCCCCGGGCATATCTATATGATTCAATTAGTTTAAACAAACCAATTATCTGAATCACATAATAACCTAAATCGACAGCGTGTCCAAAACTGTCTCGGTTACGAACCTCATTTATATATTATGTCTTTTAACCATTGATGAGATCTACTGTGTCACACCAGACACCTCATCATCTAACTACATAATATAAATGGACTAAACATGCACAACATATAAACCAAAACATTAAATCGATATATTAACTGGAAAAAATACAATACAAGCATAGCTAATGTATTCAAACCTAACAATAGTCACCAATAGGTACTTCGTACTCTCCACCTCTATCACTTCTCAATTTTTTGATCTGTTTTCCAAGTTGATTTCAACCTCGTTCTTATAGAAAATAAATTTCTCTAACGCCTCATCTTTGCTTTTAAGTAAATAAACATAGCAATATTTTTTGCTATCATCAATAAAGTTAATAAAATATTCATTACCACCTAGTGTTTGAACCAATTTTAAATCACACACATCGCTATGTATCAAGTCAATGGGTTCATTATTTCTTTCAATAGTTTGGAACGATGACCTAGTTTATTTTGCCTCAACGCAAATTTCACATTTATGACTTTGGTCAATTTAGAAACTTGGGATATGGTTTAAGTTAATTAATCAACGTATCGAATCATAATTAACATAACCTAGTCTACTATGTCATAAGCTAGAATACTCAACCAAATAAGCAGAAGAGGTACTTGCATTATTTTTGACAATCATCATTACATTCATCTTAAATATACCCTCAGATGCATACCCCTTCCCTAAGTACATTCCCGACTTCGAAAGAATAATTTTGTCCGACTCTATTACAATGCGAAATCCATGCTTATTCATAGGGGTGTAAATGAGCCGAGTTGAGCTCGAACTTGCCTATGTTCAGGCTCGGCTCGCCTAAATATGAAGGGGCTCGAGCTCGAGCTCGTTCGAGCTCATTTTTTAGAGCTCGAGCTTGAGCTCGTTTAAGAATTGTGAAGCTCGAGCTCGAGCTCGCGAGCCAAGCTCGATTTTGAGTTTGACAAAGTGCTCATTAAATTTTAAAAATATTAAAAATATTTAATATTATAAAATAAATATATATAATATATAAGCTCGTTAGGCTCGTCGAGCCTAACGAGCCTATATATTACAGGCTTAAACTCGGCTCGTTACCTTAACGAGCCGAGCTCGAGCTCGGCTAGAGCTCGGTCAACTCCGAACTCAAGCCAAGCTTTGACCGAGCCGCTCGCGAATAGCTCACGAGCGGCTCAGTTCATTTACACCCCTACTTATTCAGCATGAACCCAGAAACGAAATTCATGCTTATTCCTCCGTGTTTTTCTGGATCACATTTGCCTCAGGGTTCTTCTTAGAAACACAGCACTCTGATGACTTGTGACCCTGTTTTCCAAAGTTAAAACACTTACCTTTAAACTTAGATTTTTGCTTTGAGACACCTACCATTGCCCCAAGCTTAGCCTTTCCTTTGAATTGATCTCAATCTTCTTGTTGTCTTCTTCAATCCGAAGTCTAACAATGATATCCTCCAAGGTCATATCCTTGCGTTTATGCTTGAGATAGTTCTTGAAATCCCTCTAACTTGGTGGTAGTTTCTCGATCACCGCCGCCACTTGGAAAGTCTCACTCAGCACCATCCCTTCGGAACTTATCTCGTGCAAGATGAGCTGCAACTCATCCACTTGACTCATCAATGATTTAGATTCAACCATCTTGTAATCAAGGAAGCGGCTGACCACAAGTTTCTTTGCACCTGCATCCTCAATTTTGTACTCACAGTCCAAAACCTCCCATATTCGCTTTGCCATTTTGTACGTTCTATATATAGTGTATAGGGAGTCATGCAATCCATTCAAAATGTAATTGCCACAGAGGAAATTAGAGTACTCCCAGGCCTTAATGGTATCTTCAACTGTAGCATCATCACGTTTAAGTCCACTAGGAAGTTCTTGAGCCACATTGCTTCTTTCGCTGCCTTTGATGATGCAGCGTACTCAGCCTCCATGGTAGAGTCTGCCACACATTTCTGCTTGACACTCCACCAAACTATGGCTCCACCTCCCAAAGTAAACACATACCCTGAGGTAGACTTACTTTTGTCCCTGTCGCATTGGAAATCTGAATCTGTGTAACCACGTGGTACAAACTCAGGCGCCCGATAGACCAAAACTTGGTCTCTCGTTCTGCGCAAATGCTTGAGAATGTATTTTACTGCCTCCCAATGAGCTTTTCCAGGGTTACTCTGATATCTGCTTACAATGCCAACAACATAGCAAATATCAGGCCTCGTACAAAACGTAGCATACATGAGACTTCCTACTGCAGAAGCATAAGGAACTGTCTTCGTGGCTTCTACTCCTCAACAGTCTTTGGAGACTGCTCTTTAGATAGATATACATCGTATCTGAAAGGTAGAAAACCTTTCTTAGAGTTTTGCATGTTAAAACGAGCCAGAATCATGTCTATGTATGAAGCTTTAGAGAGCGTTAGCGAACTTTTCCTACGATCTCGAATAATCTTGATCCCAAGGATATGTCCCACTTCTCTCAAGTATTTCATATCAAACTGTTTGGACAACCATGCTTTTGTGTTTGATAACACTTTCTTATTGTTGCCAATTAGTAAAATGTCATCTACGTAAAGCACAAGAAATACCACCTTGTTTCCATCACGTCTGCGGTACACACATTGTTCATCAGGGCACAGAGTAAATTTGTAGGATTGGATTACCTTATCAAACACGATGTTCCAAGATCTAGATGCTTGCTTAAGTCCACAAATGAACCTTTTAAGCTTGCAAACCTTATGCTTTTGCCTTTCTCAACGAATCCATTTGGTTGCTGCATGAAGATGGTTTATTCAAGACTTTCGTTAAGAAAAGCTGTCTTGACATCCATCTGCCATATATCATAATCTAAATAAGCCACTATGCCCAAGAGAATCTGGATTGACTTAAGCATAGCTACCGGGGAGAAGGTTTCCTCATAATCGATTCCCTCTTTCTGAGTATACCCCTTCGTCACAAGCCTAGCTTTAAAGGTTTCAACCTTTCCATCAGGTCCTCTCTTGTGTTTGTAGACCCACTTACATCCAATGAGTTTGAAACCATCAGACAGATCCACAAGCTCCAAGACTTAATTGTGGTCCATCGACCCCATCTCGAATATCATTACTTTTCACCAAAATTCTGCATATTTATCTCGGAGAGCCTTATTGTAGTTAACAGGGTCAGGTTCAGGCACGCCTAGGACTGGGTCTGAGGCCTCTCTCACGCCAATGAACCTGTCGGGTTGTCTCACAACCCTCCCACTAGGCACCATCTGTGTAGGCGCATCATCTGTGATATCTTGTGCAGTGTTCTATGGTGTATCTACTCATGCTGGTGCATCATTATTAGATTGTCTTCTAAGTTCTTCTAGTACGATCTTACTCTTAGGCTTGTGATCTAGAATATAGTCTTTCTCTAAAAATATGGCGTTAGTGATAACTACCACCTTCTGATCTTTAGAACTATAGAACAGACCACCTTTCGTTCCTCTAGGATATTCTACAAACAGTATTACTTCTGTTCTTGCATCTAACTTAGCCGCATCTTCCTTAAGCACATGTGCTGGACAACCCCAATCCTGAGATGTCTTAGAATGGCCTTGCGCCCGTTCCACAACTCTGTAGGGGTTGAAAGCACGGTTTTAGATGGTACAAGATTTAGAATGTATGCTGCAGTTTCTAAGGCATACCCCCAAAATGAATCAGGCAAATCACTATAGCTCATCATCGACCTAACCATTTACATGAGAGTTCTGTTTCTTCTTTCTGCTGCACCATTTTGTTGTGGTGTGCCAGGTGCAGACAACTGAGACTGAATTCTGACCTCACTGAGGTATTATCAAAATTCTTGGGATAGATACTCTCCACCACGATCTGATCGTAGTGTTTTGATACTTTTACCGTGATGTTTCTCCACATCTGCCCGATACCCTTTGAATTTACTAAAGCATTCGGACTTGTGGTGTATTAAGTAAATGTATCCGTATCTTGAGTAATCATCTGTGAAAGTCAAAAAATACTCAAACCCCCATCGTGCTTGGACTGAAATTAGTCCACACAAGTCAGAGTGAATCAACTCTAATACTTCTTTGGCTCTATAATCTTTAGCTTTAAAAGGTCTCTTGGTCAATTTACCTTCCAAGCAAGATTCACAGGTAGAATAACTGTCAATCTCTAATGAACTTAGTGGTCCATCATCGACTAACCTCTGAATCCTACTAAGGTTTATATGACCTAGCCTGAGATGCCAAAGATAGGTTTGATTCGTTTTAGAATGTTCTTTCCTCTTATTTTGGTGAGATGATGCGCCATTTAATTCTATGGTTTACACAACAAGGGAGTTTGATTTAATCAAAAACAAATTGTCTACTAATGAACCAGAACAAATAAGTTCGCTATCTCTTCTAACAACAACATATTTATCAGAACAGATAAACTTATAACCATTCATTAAGAGTTTAGAAACCAAAATTAGGTTCTTTCTAAAACTCAGTACATAAAGACAATTATGTAAATCTAGCCTACTATTTTTGAAAAATAAGCTGACTACTCCCACTACTTCTACTGATACTCTTTTAATCTCGCCCAGGTAGACTTCTAGCTCATCTTCTCTAAGCTTCTGGGTTATTTGGAACCCCTGCAAAGAATTAAAAACATGGTCAGTGGCGCCTGAATCTACACACCAAGTGTCTGTGTGAATCGCCACTAAACACGTTTCAGTAATTAAGGAAGAAACTTTCGTACCTTTGAGCTTTGGATAATCTGATTTCCAATGTCCCACTTTCCCGCACTTGAAGCATTTGCCTTTAGGCTTCTTCTTCTTTGCGATGTCCAGCTTGGAAGCATGATTCGTGGTCTTCTTCTTGTTGTTGTTCTTGCCTTTAGGCGCAGAAGAGGAACTCGAAGCCTTAATGGTGACTAAAGCTTACTTTTTCTCTTGGAAGATGCCTTCAGCCGACACCAATGATGTTAGGTGCTCGGGAAGAGTATAAACTCTTTGATTCATGTTGTAGTTTATCTGAAACTGCTCGAAACTAGAAGGTAATCTCTAGAGGATGATATCGATCTGACTCTCAAGATCAATCTCACCTCTTAATACTTCTATCTCATTGATGCTACTGATCATGTGAAGCACATGATCTCTTATCGAGGTGCCTTCAGCCATTTAGGTATTCATAATTTTTCTCATGGCTGACTGTCTCGCTGTCCTGCCTTGATGACCAAACATCTCCCTCAGGTGAGCCATCATGTTAAAATCAGAGATCATGGGATGAAGCTAATGTTGCAGAACATTCGACACAGAGGCCAGAATGTAACACCGCACCATCTCTTCCGTTTTTCTCCACCTCGAATAAGCATCCCTATTCTCTTGAAAAGATTCATCAATAGGCACATCTTGACAAACTTCAGTGAGTACAAACTTATACTGCTCAACCGTCAGAACAATGTCCAAATTTCCCAATCGACATAATTCGGACCGGTTAGTTTGTTGTCTTTCAATATCGTAGCTAATGGATTAAATACCATACCGAAAACTGTAAATAAATAAACAGACAATGTTTCAGTAAATAAATACTAGAATTTCGAAAATTCAAACATTATTATCTCTCAAAACAATAATTAAATCCACATACATCTCATCCACTGGGATTCGCACAAGCCACGATAGTGTGGACGTTTACGCTAGCCCACATTCGTTTGAGAAGAACTAGGTTCATTAACTACACTATCTGACCAAATGATCTATTGATCAATATGGCTAATAATCAGTGCTTTCAGCCGTACAAATAAGTGGCGTAACCTTGATGGGAGGAATACTTCAAGCCATACACTAAGTGTGTGCCATTACGTGACTTCTAAGTTTATCTCCTTAGGATAGTGCGCCTCAGATGGAGAGGGTTTCGCATTTCTCCAAAGTCAACTTACTCGAGTCATCTAACTTAGAAATTCAAACTAGTGATCTTATGGTTAAACTCATCCGATAATGAGGAAGGCTCTAATGCCAACGCGCAAGTCTAACCACATCACATATGAATTCGTAGTGGAGGCTATGAGAATATTAACCAACCCGCTCCCACTTAGATTGCTAAAGCGAGTGTTTTTCTAGTTTTAACTTAATCCTAAGTTATGTGCAACATAAAAAACTTATTAGGTTGTTTATACTTAAAAGTATTGGGTTTTTGGTTTAATTTTCTTTTCAACTTCGTATCTACTAGATTAATGGAATGAACTCCCATTTTCTTTTATCTCACTTCTTATTGTATAAACTTAATGGAAAGTTCATCAATGTTCCACTTATCCTTTGATGTGTTATAATTGATGTGAAACAATCCATAACAGAAAGTGAGTTTATAATGAACTTCACTAAGGAAGAGTCATTCACATTTATACCTAGTATATTTAGTTTTGTTACAACAATAGTCAAGTCTACGACAATAACCACATGCTCTTTCACCTATCAACCTTCATGGTCGTAAGCTCAATCATGCATGTCCATACACCTATCTTATTGTATAACAAAATTTCTCATCCTCAACCTTAAGAAAATCATTTAGCATTCTGATTTTTACTTTTATGAAAAGTTACCTTAATGCTGCTAATAATTTTCAATTTGCATAGATTAAAAACATAATCTATTGACAATAAAATAAAAATGTTCACTAACTAAAAAAATAATTCAGACACAAAACACATTCATAAAATATTATTGATTTCCTTTGGGAAATACAACAATATGTCTACCATCATCATTTGAATGTTATTTGAATTTCATAAGAAAATTAAAACTTCATAAATATATAGCATATTTTGATAACTATATATATGCAACATAAATATATTAATTTTCTCATTTATATTATTGGTTGTAAAATATTGATTTTCTTTTTGGTAAAATCCATGATTTATATCAACCAATAAATTTCATAATGCATCCAATAGTACATAAGATTATATGACTATGCATTCAAAATTATTTTGGTCACTTTGGTGACTTACAAAGTAACTTTATCTAAATGTCAAATAATAATATAAATATGGCATTACATAAAACATATGAAATCATATGACCACATTCAAAATTAAATTGATCACTTTGATGACTAACAAATTAACTTTTCTTAATGCCATATCATAATTTATGAAATTACATAAGTTCATAAGATTATATGACCACATTCAAAATTAATTTTGCCACTTTAGTGACTGACAAATTAATTTATCTTAATGTCATATAATTTGAACGATTCTTGTATTCATAAAATACTTTAAACTATATGACCATTATCAAAATTAATTTGGTCACTTTTGTGAGTAACAAACTAACTTGCACTTAAAGCCATATAATTAAAACAATCATTGTATTTTATAAATTAAAATGTTAAAAACTTGTGAGGCCATTAAACTTATTCAATAGTATACTTTTGACAATTGAACTCTTTACTTCAACTAATTACCCATTAAACTCTCAAAAAGTTCACTTATAACACTTTTGTCATTGACTGGAAGGAAAATCTAACTATAAAAAAATTCTGTTAAATCTTTTAGGGGCAAAGAGGGAAACATCAAATACTAAATTTTTTTTTAATAACACATTTCCTCGATGATAGTAAGGGACTGTTTGGTAGAACTAGTTGGAATCAGTATTGGAGTAGGTATGATTGAGATAGGAATAGGTATGGATTTTGTAAATCTAATAAGTTTGTTTGGTTTGTAAGTTAGGATTGGGTATTATAACAATTTAAGATGTTTGATTTGTTGAGAGGATGAGTTTAGAATAATATGAAATATCTATTTTATCCTTAGGGTAAAATTTTTTTATCACATTGCCCGTCGACCACCACCATCATCTCCCTCGCTCTTTCCCGATTCCTCCATCACCATAAGCATCACTAACACCTTTTATTCAGATTTACGTTTCACGATGACAAGCAAGAAATGGGCTTTGAGTGGTGTTGTATAATTCATAGATGCTTTGAATATGTCAAAAAATGTGGGTAATGTCCCTGTACGTTCATGGATGCTTGGGTTCTTTGGATTAATATTCCACAACCGAATTTTGCTATCTTGATGGCCTGTAAGAGCAACTCTAACCATAAATTTTAATTTACAGTACAGTTTATTTTAAAATTCAGTATCTACAGTGTTTTACAGTACATCCCCTCCAACCCAACAACTCTATTTTCTACTTAAAAATAATATTTTATTTTATTTTTATTTTTATTATTATATTATTATAATTTTTTTACTCATTCACATTATATTTTTATAAACATATCTATATTTATAAATTTAGTGATTTAATCTTAAATTATATTTTTAAATAATTAATATTAATTAATAATAAAATAATTTATATAAAATTAAGTATAATAATAATAATGAACATATGAATTGTATTGATTTAGTTTTATAATGAAATAAAATAGGTAAAACGTACAAAATAAAATTTTATTAAACATAAAAATTTTAAAATATACAAAATACCAAATTAGCATGCTTACAAGATATTATTATCAAAAAAAAAAAAAAAAAAAGAAACATAGCAATACCATTCAAATGAACATAACTCATTTCTTAGTTCGATAAGTAAGCACGACGTGCCCATAAATGATCTATTAAGGCATTTTTAACTCAAAGTGTGCATTTTTATCCTTGACTTGTCTATACCGAGTGAGAAATTGATCAAATCGACTATTACGATTTGGTATCATTTGCAAATCTTCTCGTCGTGCTTATATTATAGACTGTCAAACCAATATTCTTAATGCAAGAGCATGTCAAGAACCATATCCAAATCCATATCAAGATCCATATTCATCAAATGTTATATTTGGAGTTGATTTTAATAATATTTGTGGTAGTAAAAGCGGGCTAGATGATGACACTAATAATGACGAATGAATATGTTAGTTTAGTTATTATTAGTTACTTAATAATAAATTTGTATGAGTTTGTTTATGTTGAAGTGAATGTATTTCATGCGAATTTGTGTTTTTTTAATTGTTGCTTGTAATAATATTGTATTTAGTAAGTAATAAATTTTAATGTTATTTTATTTCATTTTTTCCCTTACAATTTAATATTGAATAATTTTATATTTACTTTATTATTTATAAAAATGACAGTCAAAATTCAAGAATTTTAAATTATATAATTAAATACAAAAATTTTGATCATATATTTATTATTAATATAAAAGTTATGTTAATAAAAATTTTTTATTAATGTTGAAATTAAAATAAAATGAATAAATTATAAAAAAAGAAAAAATAAATAATAAATTAACAAAAAAAAATGAATTTGAAAAAATATTAAAAAAGTGGCCTTCTCCATAAGGTAAATATAGCATATGGACTCCCTTCTTTCTTCATACTGTAAAATTTACAGTATGGATTGGAGAAGGTTTTGACTGCAAATTATGAGAAAACGTTACTTTTGCGTCTGATTGGAGTTGCTCTAAAGATCTTGCCCCCGATATTATAATGACCTTGACAAGGCACTTCGGATCCTCTATTACGACGTCGCGGCTTGAGCCAAGTTTTCTCTCCCCAGCCCCTAGCCACCACATGCATCTCCGACTGCCCTTTCCTCCTCCACTCGCCACCACAAACCTCAAATCCAAGGAGTTGTAGTTTCCATTATTTCTTACTTTCTGGCCCAATTTATGTTTTTTCTCACTTGAAAGTATATTACTGGACTTGGAATTTTATCCCTGTTTTTACCATCTAAAAGCACGAGGAGATACAAAACAAAAAGCATTCCTCCATGGCTACTTAAAAAAGGGTTAAGAATCTTTTCATAATTTTAACACATTCACACATTAATACCCCTTTTTGGTGAATCTTTTGTCCATGTTATCCTAGGCTGCTGCTTAAAATCAATCATTGGTCTTCAATTTCTTACTTCTTGTATTCTAGCCCACTTATCTATCAAATTTGTCAGTCAAGTTGAAACATGGAGAATTCTGAAAACAGATTATCACATTTCCCTCATAGGAGATCAGAAAGAAGATAGTGATCAATTCAATTTTAAGCAAAATCAGATAGTTGATCACTCTAAACCCAGATGCAGCAACATCCAAACGGAACTCGCTAAACACGCTTTGCAGAGAAACCCAGATACCGAAAATCATTCAAAAGTCATCAAAATCCAATCTTGACATTCGTGCAACAAAATACGTATAAATGATAACGCACCCCACCAAAAGAAAACAGAAAAAATCATTGACGATAGTTCAGGGTGGGAAAAAAGAAAAAAAAAAAAAAAAAAAAAAGCTACTGCTTGTACCATTTACATCATTTACTAAATCAAATCCTTCACTTTTCCTCTCGATTACTGGCCAATGGAAGCATTGGTTCCGAACTGGTTCCAAAAAAAAAAAAAAAAAAAAGGGAACAAGAAGGGGTTCCGCCACAGGGAAATTGTTTCCGATTTGGGGGTTTGAGGTTTGTGGTGGCGGGTGGAGGAGGAAAGGGGAGTAGAGATGCATGTGGTGGCTGTGGATGGAGGGGAGAAACAAAAAGGGAAGACAAACCAAGAGAAGGTTGACAAAAAAACGTTTTGGCTTGGCTCAAGCCATGACGAAAGAAGTTGAGAGATTTTTTTCTGTGTTAAATTAGTAAAACCGTGTAGTTTTATTGTGGAACAGGGTTAGAACAGAGAAACGGAACAGAGTATCCGACCTGTTGACAAGGCCGCTGTTTGATTTGAAACCGCCTCCTCCCTTCCCTCTTCATTCTCTCTCCCCGGCCACCTTCAACCGCCGCCTACCCGCAGAGCTCAACCTTCTACACCGCCTACCACCCAAGCTATCACTCTGGCAGATCTACCCCTCATCAGATCAACATCGCTGTCGACCACCACCATCATCTCCCTCGCTGTTTCCCCGATTCCTCCATCACCATCGGCATCACCAACACCTTTCATTCAGATTTACGTTTCATGGAAGCATTTCCAAACACTCAAGCGAAGGAAAGCATTGAAGTTAAATTCAGAGCCCAACAAAATTGATTAACAAACCAACAAAGAGAAATTAAATTCAGAAGAATCTCAGTAGCAATTTTCTGGTTGATGGTGCTTCTCCGTGGCAATTTTCCGGTATGTGTTTGCGTTGATGGTGCTTTCATGGCAATTTTCCGGTCGATCGGTGCTTCTCCGTGCTTTGCTGCTCAATTTTCCCTTGACACCAAATCAAAGGACAAGCGAAGAAAAGCCAAAAAAATGGGTGAAACCCACTTGTAGGAGGAATGAAAATTGGGGGGGAGGGGTGGGTTTCCAGAAACCCACAGCTTATGGGTTTCAATCCAAAATCCTGGGATTGAAAATCACCAAACAAACAGTAGTTATGGATGGGAATGATTTCTATACCCATAAAACAGAAGAAACAAACAGCCCCTAAATGTTCAAACTTTCTCCCGAGGCCATGGAGAAAAAAGTGACGCGGCCGACCAAAGAACAGAGAAGCGGAGATCAACGAACGATGAAGGTCGACCGTTCCGATTCTCCGACAACAGCGACGCGGGCGAACGTTTGAGCCAGAACCAAAAGACCGAACCCAAAGCAAAGAACTTCACGTTTCTTGCGGCAATGAATGCAAAAAAGAAAGATGGTGAGCGGCGGAACCAAAATCCGAACGAAACCCGGTGACAGTGAGGGCGACCGTTCGGTGAGAATTCTAGAAAAGCACGGACAGCGACGGTGAGCGCCTTAAGCAGCCACGATTCTTCCCTAGGATGTTATAGGTGGATGCTGCATTTCTGGAGTCAACAGCTTCTAGTTTCATGCTAGTATAGCCAGCGGCTGAACCAGGAAAAATAATATGAGGTGCTATTTTCTTTAGTCAAACTAAATTTACAATAAAAAAATAAAATTAATAATAAATACAATTAATTTTTATTGCCAATAGAATGAATAAAAGTACGAGTACGATCAATAGATGGCAATTGTATTCTTCGAATTGCCATATTTTGAAACCACTGCAAAATTACTTTATTTTTAATATCAACAAAAATTTCTTTCTCAATGTAATACAACAAACTATCTGTAAGATATTCATCTCCCATTTTGTTGCGCAAATCATTCTTGATAATCTTCATATTGAAAAAAGATCTTTCAACTGTAGCTATTGCAATGGGCAAAACAAATGCCAACTCAATAAGTTGATACACTAAAGTGAAGGTAGTATGCCATTTTCTTTCAACCATCTTCTTTGCAAGATCTCCAATACTCTCAAGACCAGAGAAAAATACACGTTCTCTTGTTGAAACTATAGAAATATACTGGTTCAATTCTTCAGGAAGTTTAAATTGAATATCACTTGCAAGAAAATCATTTGGATATAACTTGGCAAGATGGATCAACTTTTCACGATCAAAACTAGCAAATGAATCTCTAGGATCAAAGCATGATATACACATAAGAAGTTCTGAAGTTGACTCCACAAAACGATTATTCATTTCTTGTAAGAGAAGATCAATAACCTAACACAATAACAAAGAAAGAAAGAATGCTAATATTTTATAACATAAACAAAAAGTGAATTGGATATTTGTTAATATTGAATCAAATAAGATAATTACCTGAAGAAAGATATCTCGACGAAAATAGTGAAAATAAGTCTTTGCTTAACCATCAACTTGTCTTTGAGATCTAAGTCTACCTGGCATAGGAGCATCCATCTTGGGCACCTCAATATAATTTTTGGAGCAAAAATCAGTGACAACTCTCAATAAATCCTCCCAACCATCTGAAAGATTTTTGGTAGGATCTGGGTTTGCACTTGCTCGATTTACCACGCAACAAAAATTTCTATGAAAGCGGAATCTTAGAGAAGTACCTTTGAAGCGTGCACCTGGTGATTCTCTTGTATGCCTCAAGACTATGACTTCACGTTGTGTGGGCAACGAACTAGAAGCCAATTGATCAGCTACTCACCACAATCCACCTGCTAGAAAACTCTAGCCCCGCAGCACCTGGCACGTACTTTAAACGCACCGCCCGCAGAGAGAGAAAGCTACGCGCAGCTGGTATAGACCAAGGCCAAAATTTTAGCCACTAGAAACCCAAAAACCAGCTGCACACTTTCTTGAAAATTCGACTTGGAGAGAGAAACGTTTTCTCTCTCTAGAAATCCTGTAGATTGATTGTGTTATTGTTGTAATCTGAATGACTGATCCCTTGTCTATTTATAGAGTTACAAGAGAGACTCCAAGTTGGTTTAGGATTGGTCTTCCTACTGGGTTTCTGTTTTCCTTCAATCCTGTTTCTGGACTGATACAGATTCTGTTTCCTTCAATCCTGTTCCTGGACTGATACACTCCCAACTGTCACAGGGATTCACTTATCCCAATCCAGTTCCTGGGATGAATCACTCCCAACTGACACAGGGATTCACTTATCCCAAACCAGTTCCTGGGATGATTCACAACCAACTGACACAAGGATTAATTAATTTCTCAATTAATTAAATCTACCTTTGTCATTAACCCAGTACATAATTAATCGTACCACTAACGGATTAATTATGGCACTACCACCCTACACTATAATTGCTTCCGGAACAACTTAATTAAATTATATTCATAATCTCCCCACATCAAAGATATAGTGCTCGTTAATTCATTAATTTACTGATAAATTAATTCATCAACTTCTTTAATTCCGAGACTAGTACCACTCGACCTTTTTACTATACCGGACATAAGTCCACCGGCCGGGTTTAGTATAATAAACATTTCGAGCTCATCTCGGGAGCACCATCACCCCGGACGCACCGGTACATGGTTTCCTTTCGACCAGCAGTAGCACACCAAGTAACTAAACACGCGCACCCAACCCACCGAGACTATTGGCCACATTTGACCTCACCCATTGGCAGATCAAAGTACACTATGTCTAATCCTCATGCCCACTCGAGTCTAGGGATTTAGAGATAGAATACAAGGATCGATTTGTCTATTAAATCAGTACAAGACAAATCATTCCTAAGAGTCAAGTTCAATATGCCCCGGGCATATCTATATGATTCAATTAGTTTAGACAAACTAATTATCTGAATCACATAATAACCTAGACTGACAGTTTGTCCAAAGCTGTCTCGGTTACGAACCTCATTTATATATTATGTCTTTCAACCAATGATGAGATCTACTGTGTCGCACCAGACACCTCATCATCTACTTACATAATATAAATGGACGATTAATGCACAACAAGATATGACTGAAACACAAATCGATATATTAAACTGGGAAACTGTACAATACAAGCATAGCTTATGTATTCTACTCCAACACCATCATCCTCCCTATATGCTTTCAAGTCATTCTTCAACTCTTTAATCAATACTACAACATTGCCAATATTTTGAGTATTCTTTTGTAAAGCCTCAGACAATGTACTTGTTTTTTACAATAATTTTATCATTAGATGCGCAATGAAAACAATTTCAAAACTTAACATTTTCTCAGCCAATCCTGCAGCAGCTCCTCGATTCTTTTGATCAGAGCCTTCCTCATATATAATTTCAAGAACATCTTTTATTGCATCCCACATTTGCAAAACTCGACTTATTGTTTTATAGTGAGACCCCCAACGAGTATCACCTGGTCGAGCTAAACTTATTTCTTGATTCTTGCCTTTTCCCGTAACAATTTCACCACTTTCTATGCCTCTAACAAGATTATCATATTGATGTTGACGAATAGCATCCTTTCTTTTACATGAAGCTCCAACAAGATTCACAATCATAATCAGATAATCAAAAAAATTACTCACTAATCCATGATCCTTTGAAGTAGCAACAACCACTAACTGAAAATGGTGCGCAAAATAATGAATATAATATGCCTGCTTGTTTTCATTTAAAGTAAGTGCTTTCAAACCATTAAACTCACCACGCATATTAGAAGCTCCATCATACCCTTGACCTCTAAGCATAGAAAGAGATAATCCATTTTTACCAAAAAATTTATCAATGGCATTTTTCAAAGATTGTGCAGAAGTATCACTAACATGTACTACTCCAAGAAACCTCTCAATCACTTCTCCACGATCGTTAATAAATCTCAACACCACAGCCATTTGTTCTTTTATTGAACTATCTCGGGATTCATCAATTAAAAGAGAAAAAAATCGGCCTCCAATGTCATTGACAATAACTTTTCTCACCTCTGTCGCACAAGCATTGATAATTTCTTTTTGAATTTTAGGAGAAGTCAATTGGTTATTTCCCGGAGCATTTGAGTTCATTACTCTTTTCACCTCTCACAATACCAATTCAAAATGGCAAGAAAATTACCTTGATTCATTGACTCTTTGGACTCATCATATCCCCGAAAAGACAATCCCTGCCCTAATATCAATCGAACTACATTCAAAACCGTTGTTAATCAAATTCGATAATCAATCTCTATATCTTTACTTTTTTGTGATAACAAATAATCCACATTATGTCTTTGATCCATATACGCCGAATACTGAATTTTGGCATAGTGTGGACTAGTTATACTTCCTTCATGAGATTTAAATTTCTCTAAAGCCTTCCTCCAATTTTTAAAACCAGCAGTAGTAAAAGCATTATCTCCACCACGTTGATTACCTCTAGCAAATAAATAACACACAAAACAATATGCAACATCTTTATGAACACTATATTCCAACCAATCATATGACTTAAACCATGAACTTTGAAATTTTCTTTCAATGTCACCAAATTTAGCTTTTGGAAAATTGTGCTCATATGGTTGACAAGGGCCTTGAACTATGTACCATCTCCTCAATTCATCCCTAATACCAACGAGATAACTATCAATCAGTTTTCGTAATCCCGGATCACCAATAATATCACCATCCGATAATTCAATTTCAATTCGAGGTTTCTTATCATTTTATCTTTCATCAACAACCACATTATTTGACATAGATGAAGTCAGCTTCTTTGATTTAATAAGATATTTGTCCATAGTAAAATTCCTAAAAAAAATATATTCAAATTATATTCAACTCATACAAAACATTTAAACATTATAAAATAAACTTTTCAATTAAATAATAAAATTAACTATAATAGCTCAACAAATTACATTATAAACAAAAGTTTATAAAGAAACACAATTAAAATATACTATTATCTATAAAATTCACAAACTCTAAATAAATAAACATTTTTAAAAAAATAAAAAAATATTATTGACAATAGTAATTACATTAAAATGAGTAACTAATAAGTATTATGCTAGATTATAATATTTTTTTATCTATTATAAAAAATAATCAAAAAATTCAGATTTAATAAAAAAATACCTTTCATGGTGCTGCCCGTCTTGCCCAGAAGCTGCCCTCAACTGCCCGCTACTACCTTGCTGTTGTGCTGAGGTGGATGTGGTGAAATGGTAAGAAAATAAATGGGAAAGATTGTTGTGGGTATTTGAGTTGGAGAAGGAGACAAACGAGGAAGAAGTAAAGAAGAGGGACTTGTCTGTTGTGAGTAAGTGAAAAAGGTAGGAGTATAATTGAAAAGGGGTGAACTTACAGGTATTATATAGTACTCCTATGAGTAAATGGCTTTCGGTACACCCAGAAGTAAAAATTGGAGTTGTCCCTAGAGTTTGAACCATACGCGCGTCTTATATACTATCATCAACCACTTTTTCCTCCCCAAACCCTAATCCCTTTCTTGTTCTCTCTCTCTCTCTCTCTCTCTCTCTCTCTCTCTCTATTTTCTTTCTCCAACGGTTTCTCTCCCCCAAATTCTCTTACCCCGCTGCTTCTTGCCATCGATTCTGGTCATTCAAGGAAGATTTTTGAAGATATCTCATCTCCAAAATACTCTATACCTCTCAAGCTTCAAAACCCATACCCTTTTCTATCATTTTTGGCCTTTCTTGATTTTGGGAGAATCACAAATCAGCCATGAAGATGAAAGGAAAACTAGGGTTTTGTAGATCTGAGGTAGGGGATTCGTTTGGTTGTGTTTGCAGCCCACGAAGATGAAAGAAAAAACTAGGGTTTTGGAAAAAAAGGTATAATTTTTATGTAAAATCGTATGTTTTTGCTTGTTTGTTGGTGTAAAATGGTATTTGTTGGTGTAAGATGCTCAGATGCTTCAGCCAGTCAAGAGGTGGCTCCGGCCCTTCTTTGTAAACTATTGGTGTAAACTGTTGGCTTATGTTAACTACTGATTGTTTGGTAAAAATATTGTTTCTTGGTATAAAATAATGTTTTCTGGTTCAAAGTGGTCTTTGTTAGTGTAAAAACATCGTTCTGATTCGATTGTGTAAAGTGCTGATTGCTTATGTAAAGTGCTGAATGTTTGTGTAAAGTACTGTTGACTTATGTAAAGTGCTGAATGTTTATGTAAAGTACTGTTGGCTTATGTAAACTACTGTTGGCTTATGTAAACTACTGATTCTTTGGTCAAAATGTTGTTTCTTGGTGTAAAATACTCTTTTTTGGTTCAAAGTGGTCTTTGTTAGTGTAAAAACATCGTTCTGATTCATTTGTGTAAAGTGCTGGTTGTTTATGTAAAGTGCTGAATGTTTATGTAAAGTATTGTTGGCTTATGTAAACTACTGTTGAGTCTACCAAGTCTTCGCTGAGTCCACCACGTCTCAAACAACTAGCACCACGTCCAAAAACGTCTACATCCATGCGTGTGAATTTAAACTGATTTTTTTCACAAAGACAGTCCACCACGTCAAAAACAACTAGCACCACGTCTAGAAACTTTGACATCCATGCGTGTGAATTTAAATTGATTTTTTTTCACAAAAATAGTCCACAACGTCTCAGAACAACTAGCACCACGTCCAAAAACAACTAGCACCATGTCCAGAAATGTCTACATCCATGCATGTGAATTTAAGCTATTTTTTTCACAAAGACAACTAGCACCACGTCTCAGAACAACTAGCACCACGTCCAGAAACGTCTACATCCATGCGTGTGAATTTAAACTGATTTTTTTCACAAAAACAGCCCACCACGTCTCAGAACAACTAGCACCACGTCCAGAAATGTCTACATCCATGCGTGTGAATTCAAACTAATTTTTTTCACGAAGACAGTCCCCCACGTCTCAGAACAACTAGCACCACGTCAAAAATAACTACCACACCACATATACATCCAAACATATGAATTTTAGCTGAATTTTTCACATAACATAGTCTACCACATCTCGCTGCGTCCAAAAAAACTAGCACCACGTCCATATACGTCCAGCTACGTCCTATAACACCTTCTACCACGTCCAGCATCAGGGAGGAATCAGAAGCAACCCATTTCACATGAAAGTGTCAATACCTTACGGAAAACATTTATATATCATATTTCAGAGTAATAAAACATTATTTGAATACAAAAACACGAATATAACATCATTAATACATTACCCAATATCAAATCGTGAAAATAAGGTTCCGTAAATTTATCAAATCGTGAAAATAAGGTTCCGTAAATTTATCAAATGCAGTTCATACTTTATGATGTAGTGATTTTTTAAGAAGAATAAGTTATTTTTGAAGAAGAAGAAGAAGAAGAAGAGATTTTTGAAAAAGAAGAAGTGAACTGGCAGTTTACAAAAAGGCAGCTTACATAAACTTTTATGTAAACTGGCAGGGTAAGGCGGAGCCCTGGCTCTGCAACTCGTCGGAAACCATGGAGGTGTCCTCCCTGGTAATTGACCACCATGCAATTTTACTCCTACTGTAGTGCACTACAGTATGCGCTACAGTGCCTTCCTTTCTTTTGTTATTTTTGGCTATTTTTTTATTTTATTTTTTTGCCTTCCTCCTTGAGACTTTTTTCCGTCCTTTTTTAAACAATTTAATACTTTTTAATGTTTTTGAATTTTATAAAAAAATATTTTTAAATTATCATTTTATTTATTTTATAATTAAATAATTTTAGATATTATGATACATATTATGGACGTTTTTGTTGTATGATATGATTTATTTTTATATTCTTGATCTGATAACTATAGTCTGTTGATTTGATGTCTACTATTTTGTGATCTGATGTCTATATAATCCTGATGTGATCTCCCTTGTTAAGTATGTTTTAATTCTATTGTATGATTTCTTTTATATTCTTGATCTGATATCTATAGTCTGTTGATCTGATGTCTAGTATTATTTGATCTGATGTCTATATAATCCTGATGTGATCTCCCTTTTTAAGTATATTTTTGTTCCACTGTATGATTTCTTTTATATTTTTGATCTGATATCTATAGTCTGTTGATCTGATGTCTAGTATTCTCTGATCTGATGTCTATATAATCCTGATGTGATCTCCCTTGTTAAGTATGTTTTAGTTCTATTGTATGATTTCTTTTATATTTTTGATCTGATATCTATAGTCTGTTGATCTGATGTCTAGTATTCTCTGATCTGATGTCTATATAATCATGATGTGATCTCCCTTGTTAAGTATGTTTTAGTTCTATTGTATGATTTTTTTTATATTCTTGATCTAATATCTGTAGTGTGTTGATCTGATGTCTAGTATTCTCTGATCTGATGTCTATACAATCATGATGTGATCTCCCTTGTTAAGTATGTTTTAGTTATATTGTATGATTTCTTTTATATTCTTGATCTGATATCTATAGTCTGTTGATCTGATGTCTAGTATTCTCTGATCTGATGTCTATATAATCCTGATGTGATCTCCCTTATTAAGTATGTTTTAGTTCTATTGTATGATTTCTTTTATATTCTTGATCTGATATCTATAGTCTGTTGATCTGATGTCTAGTATTCTCTGATCTGATGTCTATATAATCCTGATGTGATCTCCCTTGTTAAGTATGTTTTAGTTCTACTATATGATTTCTTTTATATTCTTGATCTGATATCTATAGTCCGTTGATCTGATGTTAAGTATTCGCTGATCTGATGTCTATATAATCCTGATCTGATCTCCCTTGTTAAGTATGTTTTAGTTCTACTGTATGATTTCTTTTATATTCTTGATCTGATATCTATAGTCTGTTGATCTGATGTCTATTATTCTCTGATCTGATGTCTATTATTCTCTGATCAGAAGCAACCAATTTCACATGAAAGTGCTAATACCTCACGGAAACCATTTATATATCATATTTTGGAGTAACATAGCATTATTTGAATAAGAAAACACGAATATAACATCATTAATACATTACCCGTCTTCAAAATCGTGAAAATAAGGTTCCGTAAATCCATTACATACAGTTCATACTTTATGATGTGGTGATTTTTTAAGAAGAATAAGTTATTTTTGAAGAAGAATGAGAGATTTTTGAAGAAGAAGAAAAGATTTTTGAACAGGAAGAAGTGATTTTTTAAGAAGAAGTGGCCAAAATCGGTGACAAAAAAATGGCGGGAGATAGGGTTTAAGGAGAGAGAAACCGTGAGGGAAAAATAGAAACAAGGTTAGGTTCCGTAAATCCATTACATACAGTTCATACTTTATGATGTGGTGATTTTTTAAGAAGAATAAGTTATTTTTGAAGAAGAATGAGAGATTTTTGAAGAAGAATGAGAGATTTTTGAAGAAGAAGAAAAGATTTTTGAACAGGAAGAAGTGATTTTTTAAGAAGAAGTGGCCAAAATTGGTGACAGAAAAATGGCGGGAGAGAGGGTTTAAGGAGAGAGAAACCGTGAGGGAAAAATAGAAACAAGGGTTAGGTTTTGTTCCTTGTGAAGAGAGGAAGCTTTCCAGGGGTTTGCACGACTTGGACGACGCATGAGGGCTGAACGGCCGGTGACGTGCGGCGAGGAGGCTGTCCGGCAGGGGGGAGAGAGGGGGGGTTGGTAGGAGAAGAGAAAAAGAAAAAGAAATGGAAGAAGAAGAAGGAGGAGATTTTTTGACGGTCAAAATGGTCAATCCGTTAGCAGACCCATTTTTCCATCTAAAAAGATGTAAAATGCTAATAAAAAATAGATAAGGGACTAAAACGATAATCGTGGTTTTATGAGGGACCAAAACGACAACACCCCTATTTATAAGGGACCAAAACACCAATTTGGCCTTTTTAAAAATAGTTGTATGGTACTATCTTTTACGACTTCAATTTTTGTGCAATATTCCTCAAATTTTGATACATTTACTGTTATTAATTTATTAAAATTTACGAAATAATTTTCCTTTAAAACCTATTAACTTATATTAAAACGTACTTTTTTTATTTAAAAAAAAACGTACTTTTTTCCTTCTAAATCGTAATATTTTTTTTTAGTTCTAACTCTAATTTTGTCATTTAGTGTACACACTTAGGGTCTGTTTGATAAACTAATTCAGTACTTATTCTAAATAGATTAAGTACGTAATTGATTAAGGGCATTTAATTACCTAACTTGTTTCTGACTTAATAAATTAAAATTTTTTTTAATAAAGTACTTAATAATTAAGTGCGTTTGATAACTATAATTCAAAGTTTGAAGTGATTAAGTGGGTCTGACTCTTAAGTACAATTATTAACCTAAAAATAAGTGATTGGTGAATAACTTATTGCTGAACTAAATTACTTATAAATTTTTTCTTATTTTCAATATTTATTATTCTTTTTAGTTTTTTCTTTAAATAATTTTTTAAAAAAATATTTTATCATTTAAATAAATAATATATATATGACATCGGTTTTTATTTTTTTATAATTTTAATTAATATGTGATATTTATTTAATTAATATTTTAGTTTTAAAATAATAATAACATTCCAATTTATTATTAAAAGTTTTAAAAATATTTTTATTAGTAGAATTTCACATTATTAAGTAAAAAATTACATATCTTAAAAATTATATTATATATTAAAAAAATATGTGTCTAACATTTTATTAAAAAAAAACAAGTTAATTTAATTTAAAATTTAAATATATTTAATTTTATAAACTTATTATATAATTCAGACTTCAGAATTTAAACTTCATAATTCAGATTTCAAACTTTAGATTTCAGACTTTATATTCAGACATATTTTATAATTTTATCAAACAGACTTAACTTAATGGATTCAGATTTCAGAATTCAGATTTTAGATTTCAGACCTCATGTTAAGTTTTATCAGACGGAACCTTATTATTATTATTTTTTTGTTGAAAAGACACACATTATTTTAGCCTAACATAACAACATCTTTGTTTATCTATTTTATTCAAAATTTAAATTGAATTAAAAGAAATTTTTTTTAATCATATATCAAGATCACTCTATTTCTGTAATCAGATTAAGAACGACAACTTGCTTCAAAAAAAAAAAAAAAATTATGAAAGACAACTGCCAGTTCGTATATCATACTTCTAGGAGTATATGTACTGTTACTACTCCTAGCAAAAAAAAAAAAAAAGGTAAAAAATGAGGCAACACCATTTAATCTATTAAGCAGCCTCTCTCTCCTCAAACCCTAATCTATTCACTCTCTCTCATCTTCTCCTTCAGCAGCCTCTTTTCTTTCTTCTCTCGCACCGATTACGGCCATTCCAAGAAGATTTTTGAAGATATCTCACCGCCAAAATACTCTCCACATCTCAAGCTTCAAAACCCATACCATTTGCCTAGCGGAGAAATAATGATGCCGGGCGGTGTTTTTGTGCTTATGTAAACTCGTCTGTGTACTTATGTAAGTGGTTCATGAACGACTGTGTACATATGTAAACTCGACTGTGTGCTTACATGAACAACGAGTAGTTTACATAAGTTCAAACGTGGTGCGAGTTGACGTGGGCTTATGTAAATTGGAAACGATAGCTTATGTAAACTCTAATGTGTACATAACCTTTGTAGTTTACATATGGTGAAGGAGAGATTTATGTAAACTACAAAGTTTACTGCAAAGTTTATGTAAACTGGTACTTGGGCAAAGTTTATGTAAACTGCAAAGTTTACTGCAAAGTTTATGTAAACTGCAGTTTCCATTTTGAAACTTCAAAGTTTACTGCAAAGTTTATGTAAACTGCAGTTTACTACAAAGTTTATGTAATTTGCAAAGTTTATACAAAGTTTACTGCAAAGTTTATGTACACTGGTACTTGGGCAAAGTTTATGTAAACTGCAAAGTTTACTGCAAAGATTTATACAAACTGGTACTTGGGCAAAGTTTATGTAAACTGGTACTTGGGCAAAGTTTACTGCAAAGTTTATGTAAACTGCAGTTTACTGCAAAGTTTATGTAAATTGCAAAGTTTATGCAAAGTTTACTGCAAAGTTTACATAAACTTTGCAGTAAACTTTGCAGTTTACATAAACTTTACACTAGCAAAGACCACTTTGAACCAGAAAAGAGTATTTAACATAAAAGAAAATCATTTTGACCAAAGAATTAGTAGTTTACATAAGCCAACAGAACTTTTATAGAACGTAGCTCTGTTCTTTGTTATTTTTCAGAAAATCTAGAAAGCCAAAGTTGCTTATATAAATTTTTGAGTAAATCTTATACAATGAGGTTTAAATCGAACTATAGTTTGCTTAAATCAGACAAAGAATGAAGAAGATATGAATTTCTGAAGTACAGTCATTACTTAAAATTTTTTTGCGAAAAGAACAGCACTTGCAGCTCTGTTTCAGAGCTAATTTATGGGATATTTACAAGTCCAAATAAAGATCCGTAAAATTATGTGTAATCCTTGTAAGGAGAGGTTTAAAACAAGCCAAAGTTTGATCAAAACGGATGAGAAACGATGGAGATATGAAATTCCAAAGTTTGATGACAGCTGCAGAATTTTCACTTCAGTTTACATAAACTTTGCAGTAAACTTTGCCCAAGTACCAGTTTACATAAAATTTACAGTTTGCATTTTACATAAACTTTGCCCAAGTACCAGTTTACATAAACTCTGCAGTAAACTTTGCAGTTTACATAAATTTTGCACTAACAAAGACCACTTTGAACATAAAAGAAAATTATTTTGACCAAAGAATCAGTAGTTTACATAAGCCAACAAAACTTTTGCAGAATGCAGCTCTGTTCTTTGTAATTTTTCAGAAAATCTAGAAAGCCAAAGTTGCTTATATAAATTTTTGAGTAAACCTTATGCAAAGAGGTTTAAATCGAGCTATAGTTTGCTTAAATCGGACAAAGAATGAAGAAGATATGAATTTCTGAAGTACAGTTATTACTTCAGATTTTTTTGCGAAAAGAACAGCACTTGCAGCTCTATTTCAGAGCTAATTTATGGGAGATTACAAGTCCAAATAAAGATCCGTAAAATTATGTGTAATCCTTGTAAGGAGAGGTTTAAAACAAGCCAAATTTTGATCAAAACGGATGAGAAACGATGGAGATATGGAATTCCAAAGTTGGATGACAGCTGCAGAATTTTCACTTCAGTTTACATAAACTTTGCCCAAGTACCAGTTTACATAAAATTTGCAGTAAACTGCAGTTTACATAAACTTTGCAGTAAACTTTGCAGTTTACATAAACTTTGCCCAAGTACCAATTTACATAATCTTTGCAGTAAACTTTGCAGTTTACATAAACCTTGCCCAAGTACCAGTTTACATAAACTTTTCAGTAAACTGCAGTACATAAACTTTGCAGTAAACTGCAGTTTACATAAACTTTGCCCAAGTATCAGTTTACATAAACTTTGTAGTAAACTAAACTTTGCAGTAAACTGCAGTTTACATAAACTTTGTAGTAAACTTTCCAGTTTAGCTGGTACTTGGGAAAAACAGATATATGAGTATTCAAAACTATGTTATCATCGTCCTAAATGAAGACCTCATCCAAAAGTTTAGTTGGAATAACAACTGGGGAAACCTCCTCCTTCTCCCCGGGTTGAACAGATGGTGCCAGAAATGAATTACACTTCAATGAACGTTTCCCTTTAGCTGCATTCCCAAAGTTCACAACAACATAAGGTTCAGTTCCATTACAAGTCAATTTCGGCTGCAAATTTGTCAAAACTCTACTGCCATCTTTATCCTTCTCAACTGGCTCGCCTTCACCCTCCCCAACCTGTTATGCTTTCTCATGTCCCAAATGTGAATTTGCATAAGTCTCAGGGGCTGGAAATATCGGCAACCATGAAGGTATATGCTCCCCAGGTGGCTCCACTCCAGTCAGAGCAAAACTAGAAGGTGGCTCCATTTGCTTGAGAACAGGAAATTCAGGAATTGAATATGCAAACGGAATCTCTTCAGCCTCTCCAATGTAGCGGCCCAATTCCCTCACTACACCAGAACCCGAAAGACAATGATGAACATCTGAAGCACTTGAAAATCCCTGCACGGATCCCAAATCCTCCAGCGCATAAATTATATCAAACACATTACACTGACTCCTACATGCTAAATTTGCAGACAAGCTTGCAGTTCTCCCAATCTCACGGATGTAGCGGACAACCATATTAGACATGGCGTCCAAAGCAGACCGTTGAAAGCCCTGGAAACCAGCATCCTCGCATATCTGAGCTACCGCGACTCTAGCAATGGAATGGGTAAAATCAACAACCCCAGAAGAAAAGGGTTAGAGAATCCATCAGGGAGAGAAATTGGGGGGGGGGGGAAGAGAGAGAGAGAGAGAGAAGGGGGAGTGTGTGAGTGTGTGTGTGTTGGAAAGTTGGGGAAGGGGGTTTACTCCTTGGATAAACCGGGTAGGAGTAAACCAGCCGGTTTACTCCTAGGGTTTACTCCTAGGAGTATATTATAATTTGCGCAACAACTGCCTATTCAAATTTTCGGGATTATTGTTAACTATTTCATATACTTTTTTACTATCATAATTTTAATATTATACTTATAACACAGTATTAAATATTTATAAATATAAAAATTTATACAAGATAATAATACGTAAATAATGTCATCACAATGTTAAATTATAAAATTAATAAATTAGATAAATCATAATTTTATATCAACATAAAACTTGAAGCAAAATTTGCTGACGTGTCACTCACTAATTACTTATTTACTATCAAACTAATTTTTAACTAAAGTTTTTAAATATTTAAAAAAAAACTAAAATTTTTAAATATTTTACCATATTATCTATCTAATATATATATTCATCACAACCAGAACATAAAACAAAATCAAATTCAAAACTATAACTTATCAAAATCCTCATTCCTCTTTCACAATTTATCTCAAATAAATTAACCCTTATCACTCTAATCTCATCCATGATATTTTTTGAAGCATCTCATCTATGATATGAAATTAAGTATGATTTGGAAAATTTTATTATTGAAAAAAATTTAAAAAATAGAAGGAAGAGGACGTGTACGAGAGGGTAATTTATATGGTGGTCCTATAGGACCACCATGAATTTTACTCCTACCCCGCTACAGTAGCGCGCTACAGTAGCGCTACAGTTCGCGCTCGCTACAGTACCTTCATTTCTTTTGTTATTTTTGGCTATTATGATACATATTATGGACGTTTTTGTTGTATGATATGATTTCTTTTATATTTTTGATCTGATATCTAAATTCTGTTGATCTGATGTCTGCTATTTTGTGATCTGATGTCTATATAATCATGATTTGATCTACCTTGTTAAGTATATTTTAGTTCTACTGTATGATTTCTTTTATATTTTTGATCTGATATCTATAGTCTGTTGATCTGATGTCTTGTATTCTCTGATCTGATGTCTATATAATCATGATTTGATCTACCTTGTTAAGTATATTTTAGTTCTACTGTATGATTTCTTTTATATTTTTGATCTGATATCTATAGTCTGTTGATCTGATGTTAAGTATGAGTTGATCTGATGTCTATATAATCCTGATCTGATCTCCTTTGTTAAGTATGTTTTAGTTCTGCTGTGTTAAGTATGTTTTAGTTCTGCTGTGTGATTTCTTTTAAAATCTTGATCTGATGTCTATAGTCTGTTGATCTGATGTCAAGTATACGCTAATCTGATGTCTATAGTCTGTTGATCTGATCTCCCTTTTTAAGTATGTTTTAGTTCTACTGTATGATTTCTTTTAAAATCTTGATCTGATGTCTATAGTCTGTTGATCTGATGTCAGGTATGAGTTGATCTGATGTCTATATAATCCTGATCTGATCTCATTTGTTAAGTATGTTTTAGTTCTGCTGTGTTAAGTATGTTTTAGTTCTGCTGTGTGATTTCTTTTAAAATCTTGATCTGATGTCTATAGTCTGTTGATCTGATGTCAAGTATGAGTTGATCTGATGTCTATATAATCCTGATATGATCTCCTTTGTTAAGTATGTTTTAGTTCTGCTGTGTGATTTCTTTTAAAATCTTGATCTGATGTCTATAGTCTGTTGATCTGATGTCAAGTATACGCTGATCTGATGTCTATAGTCTGTTGATCTGATCTCCCTTTTTAAGTATGTTTTAGTTCTACTGTATGATTTCTTTTATATTCTTGATCTGATATCTATAGTCTGTTGATCTGATGTCAAGTATTCGCTGATCTGATGTCTATATAATCCTGATTTGATCTCTCTTGTTAATTATATTTTAGTTCTACTGTATGATTTCTTTTATATTCTTGATCTGATATCTATAGTCTGTTGATCTGATCTCTTGTATTCTCTCATCTGATGTCTATATAATCCTGATCTGATTTCCCTTGTTATAAAAAGTATTTTTTTTTAAAAAAAAGAATTTTTTTTAAAAAAGGTATTTTTTTTAAAAAGTTTGTGCGTCAAAAAAAAAAAAAAAACTGTTGCGCGTTACTGTAGCGCGAAACTATAGCGCGTCACTGTAGCGCGCGCGCTGCTGTAGCGCGCTACAGTAAGTAGGAGTAAAATTCATCCTACTCCTATAGTACCACCGTAAATGGACTCGTACGAGAGAGAGAGTTCAGCAAGTTACAAATGCGTTCAACAGGTAACAAATCAATAGATCATAATTTCAATTTTCCAGATAGTTGATTCAGTATTTGTTTAATTATGTGACAATATTTTTCGATATATTAAATAAATAATCATATAATAAAATAATTAATTTAGACAAAAAATAGCCACGGTTGTTGTCTATTTTTGTTTTCTTATTTTAATTTCGTCATCGAATAAAAGGGGATTATCTCCAGTCTTTATTATCTTCTGGTAGTGTATTGATCGCGGTTTCATTTATGGTGTTCGTGGTTATGGCGGCAATTTCGTTAGTGAAATTTGTTAGAGTGGTAGCAACATTTTTTATTATTCGGATTAAAATTTGGTCATGTAATATATCCACATCTTGATAGAGACGTTTTTCTCTAAATTAATATATATATTTTTTTATTTCAAAAAAAATTAGGCAAAAAATAGTAAAATTTAAAATGTTAAACTATTTATAGGAAGTGATAACTAGCGTTAATTTTAAAATGTATTATTATAGTTTTAATGAATAAATTTTTTTGAAGCAGTTTTAATGAATAAATTAAGTATACAAGTGTTATGATAATAATTTTTTTTTACAATCATATTTATTTTTCAAAAATTTTGTTTATATGTTTAAAGAAATAATCAATCAAAATCAATATCGTATGGGTAAATTTGAAATACAAATTTGTAGGTTAAAGAAAATATAAAGAAATATAAATTTGAAAATATTAACAAAATTATTAAATACACTATTGAAAAATTAACAAAATCTATATCAATTTTACAAAGAATTTGATGGCGAATGAATTTTTTAATACACTACTATGATTTAAATTAAAAATAAATTTAACATATAAGTGATTTGTTAATAATTTTATTTAATAATGTATTTGGAGTGATTTGTGTCTATTTTAAGCATGAGTATCGCTCATCTTGATGTGCATCACCGCCTGATTTCAGATCTCGTAAATTTCAGCTGCGCTCCTTATTTCAGTGCATCACTGCCTCATTCTAGGCATGAGTATTGCTCGTCTTGATGTGTATCACCGCCTAATTTCAGGATTTTGGAAATTTCAGTTTCGCTCTGATTTCAGGATTATCTATCATTAGGGAGTGACATGTAAGCAAATTTTGTTCAAGTTTTATAATAATATAAAGGCCAAAATGTTTTTTTCCCTTATAATTAGTATTGTCTTATTTTTTGTCTCTTATAATTTTACGGAAACCTTTTTAGTCGTCAACCTTTAATTTATTAGTTCTTTTGGTCCATTTTAACAGAAATTTTGGTCAAACCACAACCCCATAGAAAGAATCCCCACACTCCATAGAACAAAACCCAACTCTTATTCCTCCATTTCTTGGCCATTTTTTCCTCTCCTCGTGAATTCTTCTCCGCCACTCCTCGCCGTCGATCTCGGCCAATCCGGAAAGGTGTCACTTGTTAGTTGCTTACGATTTTAATCCACTTTGCCAAATCTGACAATTCAAAAGAATCGCATTGAAAAACTGAAACATTCCATTTTCTGCAAGTGCACTGACCATTTTGCGCTGAAATTTTGTTTGTATTACCAAGATGTCAGAACGCCGTGCAGTGGTGCTTTTAAGAATTTTTTTTGCTTTTAAGAATGTTTTTTTTCTCCATTTCATATGCAATATGTTTGTTAAAATTTGCATGTCAGAGTTCAAATACGTAGGCAGTAATGCTATCAGAAGTCAAATTGGAGTGGTGGTGTTTCTGGTTCAGTTCCATCTTGATTTGTCAGAAAAATAAGAGAATTGTCATTTATTTTCTGTTTCAATGATGCCCTTTTGATTGTCAGTTGTCAGTTTATTATTTTTCTCTGATCCACAGATGTTATAAGGGCATACGGTTGTTTGTTTGCATCTAAGTTCTCATTTGAGTTTGAGACTGTGTGGTTGTTGAAAAGCGCTGTAAAATTTCTCTTTGCAGATTAGGCCGTAGCCATAGTTTTGAGAAAGCAGTCTAACAATAATGAGAATGACGATTCTGCAGAAAAATATGCCAAGGTAACAATATTGATACGGGAATCGGCCGGCGGGAGTTTTTTTGGGGAAGAAGATAGATTGGCGATGGCGGAGGCGACATAAGCAAAAGAAGAAGAAGAACTATGGGAAAAAAAATTTATACAATGGCCCTTAAATTTTTTTTTTTACAAAAAGACCCTCAATACTAATAGTAAATTTGATCAAACCGTTAGTTGACTCAAATTTCCATTAAAAAGGACTAAAAAACCTAATAAATTAAAGGTTAGGGACTAAAAAAGCTCCCGTAAATTATAAGAGACTAAAAGTGAGACAATCCAATTATAAGGGACCAAAAAAGTATTGTAGCCTAATATAAATTTATGATTTATCTAATTTATTAATTTTACAATTTAATATTATGGTGGTATTATTAACGTATTATTATCTTGTACAAATCTTTATATTTATAAATATTTAATACTACTTTTTTTTGAAGCAATATTTAATACTACTTTGTTATAAGTATAATATTAAAATTACGATAGTAAAAAAGTATATGAAATAATTAACAATAATGCCGAAAGTTTGATTAGGCAGTTGTCGTTCATAATCCGATCACAAAATTAGGTGAATTTTTTTAAGCAAAAAATTAGGTGAATTTGATATATGATTAAAAAATCTTTTAATTTAATTTTAATTTTGTAAAAAATAAATAAACAACAACAAACATTTCTTATGTTAGGCTACAATAATAAGTCTATACACTAAATGACAAACTTAGAGTTATAATTTTTAAAAAATTATGCCATTTAGAAGGAAAATAATATGTTTTAATATAAGTTAATAGATTTATAATAAAAATTATTTCGTATATTTTAATAAAGTAATAACAGTAAACGTATCAAAATTGGATTCGTATATTGTATGGTTATAGGAATAAAATTCATGCTGCTCCGCTACAGTAATGTGCTAATTTTTTTTATGCACCGCCTTTTTTTAAATGTTTTTAAAAAATAATAATAAAACAGTAGACATCAGATCAGTGGACAACATATATCATATTACAAATATAAAAGAAATCATCTTATAGAACTAAAACATACTTAACAGAGGTATAAAATCATGCATCTATAAACATCACATCACAAGACAGTAGACATCAGATCAGCGGACTATATATATTATATTACAACTATAAAAGAAATAATCTTATAGAACTAAAACATATTTAACAAGGGGGATCAAATCATGATTATATAGACATCAGATCACAAAATAATAGACATCAGATCAACAGGCTATAGATATCACATCAAGAATATAAAAGAAATCATACAATATAACTAAAACATACTTAACAAAGGGGATCAATTCATGATTATATAGATATGAGATCACAAAATAGTAGATATCAGATCAACAGACTATAGATATCACATCAAGACTATAAAAGAAATCATATAATAGAACTAAAACATACTTAACAAGGAAGATCAAATCATGATTATATTGACATCAGATCACAAAATAGTAGATATCAGATCATCGGAAAACAGATATCATATCATAATATATAAAATTAAATAATTATAAAATAAATTTAAAATAATTAAAAACTATTTTTTAATTATTTTTTTAAAAAAATTCAAAAACGTAGAAAAAAATTACTGAATTATTTTAAAAAAACGGACGGAAAAAAATTTCAGGGAAAAAGAAAAAAAGAAAAATGGCACATGATAAGCAAGAAAGGGAGAAGAAAGAAAATAATAAATTGGGCGGACAAATATGACTTAGTGGCAACACATATGTGAAGGAAAACAGAATAATCCCGGGCTTAATCGAAAATCTCACTTTCGTGCAATGCATTTCAGAATCGGAAACTTTCGACAAAGCTTAGGCTCAAATTCATTTTTCCCTGAACGGATCTAGGCTTATACTTATTTAATTTATTAAATCGACAAAAAAGGCACAAAGATTCGACATTTAATTAAAAGCGGAAAGTCTAAAGGTTATACCTTTGTAGCGAAGTCCTTAGCAAATAGAAAACCAAAACTTCGGGCAATCAAATACCACCAAAATCCGAAAGATAACTCCAAGAAACCTCGAATATTGCGTGGGCAATAGTCTATCGAGGTATGCTAACAAAACCCATGAAAACCCACAAAGAAAATCCCTCGAAAAGATTAAATCTGCCCAAAAGATCGAAACTTTTTCAGCCCACAAGTACAGCTGCCTACCGCCGTGAAAACCGTCCGATTAGACCCCCTCCCTCATCAAAATCCGGTCACGATCTGGACAAATCTCCAAGTGGTTCACCAGTCAAGAGATCAACACAAGAAAATCTGGATCTAGCACCCTGGATTGATAAAGAAAACTGCCGGAATTCTTAAGCAAAAACCGGACCAAAATTCTGGCGGAAAAAATGTAAATTCCGGCGAAAATAAATAAAAACTAGCTACGGGAAGCTTTAGAGAAACATCTAGATAATAAAAGTTTGATCTTTCAAGCTTAATCTAAATCGAGATGTGAGAATCCAAGTTCGTTTTTGAAAGAAAACTCAAAAGGGGAAGAGAGTCCATCTCTAGAACTTTCTCACTCAAGAGGCAAGACAAATGTCTTGCAAGATTTTCTTAGTTTTCTTTGGTCTTAAGCTTTCTATTTATAGGGAGCTCTTAAGGAGACCTAGTGGGCTTTTGAGTTGGGCCTTTTAATTTGACTTTCGTTGACTACTTAGTCTTTCCTAAACTAATCAACTCTAATCGATCATTTCGAATTAATTTCTTAACACACTTTGTTAATTTAATTTAATCGAACCCTTAAGATTAATTAATTCATATAGAATTAATTTCTTAATCCACTTAGTCAATTAAATATTAATTAAACCTTTAGGATTAATTAATTTACTTTGTCAATTAGTCAAACACATAATCAGTCGTACAACTATCGGACTAACTATGGAACTATCGCTCAAAAACGACTTTATATCATGACACTACATTTTCTTCTATCTCCCCACATCAAAAATCTAGTGCTCGTCGGTTTATCAATTTACTGACAAATTAATTCACCGACTTCTTGGTATCCGAGATTAGTACCACTCGACTTTCTTATTATACTTGACGTAAATTCCACTGGCCAATTTTAGCATAATAAACCTTACGAGCTCATCTCGGGAGCACCATCAACCCGGCGAACCGGTACGTGGATTCCTCCGACTAGCAACGGCACGTAAGAAGCTAACCGCATACCCAACCTACCGAGGTATAGGCCTCAATTGACCGCACTCTTTGGTAAATCAAAGCATATGATATCTAACTCTCACGCCCGTCCCAATCTCGGGATTGAGAGACTGAATACTAGGACCGAATTGACTACACCGATCAGTACAAGTCAATTCTATCCAAACCGGTCGTGCTCAATATGACCCGGGCATATCCGTGTGATTTAATTAGTCTAGATAAACTAATTTCCAAATCACACGATAACCTATATCGATAGTACGTTCAGACTATCTCAGTTACGAGCATGCTTTTTATATATCAATACTTTAACCAATAACGAGATCTACTATGTCTTTACACACCCCGTTATCTAGTTCTATGATATAATGGAATAATTTAATACTGAAACAAAATGATATGTCAACTGTGGATATTAGTTTTTGATACAAGCCATAGCTTTTCTGTATTCAAAACTAACAATATGCACCTAAAAGCCAAAGTTACTTTGACAAACTCACGGGCGCGCGAAAGAAAAAAAAGTTGTGCAGCGTAGTCTATTAATCTTATTCCCAAATATTTACTATTTTTGGGTTAAGAATAAAATTGGATGGTGGTATAAATTACCATCAAAATTTAAGAAATATTGCACAAAAATTGAAGTAGTAAAAGATAGTACCAAAAAACAACAATTTTTAAAAAGCTGGTTTTTTCAGCGCATATATCCTTTTCTTGTTATTTATTTATTTATTTATTTTTAACCTTTTTTCACAACCCTGAGGTTCGAATCCCCGACCTCTTGGTTATAAGTCCCCACACTTACCACCTCCCCAAACTCTCCCACCCTTTTTATTGATTTATCTTTCTTTAGAACATAATTTTGTATTTCAAGTATAACCCTATAATCAACACAACCACAATGTATAACAAAATAAAAATAAAAATTATAATTATCAAAATCCTTATTCCTCTTTCGCAATTTATCTCAAATAATTACTCAAAATTAACCCTTATCACCCACTTATCACTCTAACCTCATCCATAAGATAAGAATAATTTTGTTATTGAAAAATTTTTAAAATAAAAATAAGAGGACGTATACTACAAATTATACCATACTCCTAGGAGTAAACCGGGCGGTTTACTCCTACCCGGTTTACTCCTCCCCCCATTTCTCTCCCTCCCTCCCTCCTCATCATTATCTCCTCTCTCACACATTCACACACTCAAACTACTGTAATCTCTCTTCTCCAACTCTCCAACCAAACCACTTCAGGGTTTTCAACATATTTATGAAATTGAATGAGTGATAATAAATCACAAAGATTCACCTTGGAACTAGATTTGTTGTAGTGAGGAGCTGAGTCACCGGGAAAGGCTGCGGAGCAGCTTAGAGTCTGGGTTCTTGAGCTTGGAGATAAGTAAGAGGGGAATTTCATCTGCCGGGGAAAGGATAAACTGAACGGCGACGGAGGAACGGAACTGCGGGAGGAGAATGAGGATTGGGCGCCACGTGGAGGACGAGAAAAAGAGAGGAAGGAAGCCAGGGTTGCCATTTGGACGACGATAACCAGCCGCCAAGATGACCGTTTGCTTCTCTCTCTTCCCTCTCTCCCACTTCCCAAAAGGGTCCCTCAGTCAGCGAGGTCTCTCTCACCACCACCAGTGTAGGCGTCTTTTTAGATTTCTCGGCCACAATTTTGATCTTTATGGGAACCACCAAATAAAATTAGAGTGATAATCTACCGTCGGTGAAGCACCGGCGACCTCACTGCCCGGATGGAATTTCCTAGCCCACTCAGCTTGGAGGCACTGATAGTCCGTACCACCAACTCTTTTCTTTTATATTGGTTATTTTTTCTTCCAAAAATTCTCGGATACTAGGTTTATGCCGTTACCAAGTTTACTGCTTTATGTCCGCAGCAAAGCCATGGGTTCTGAACTACTTATGTAAACTGATGGTTCTGATCTGGTTATGTATTCTGAGAGTTCTGAACTACTTATGTAAACTGATGGTTCTGATCTGGTTATGTATTGTGAGAGTTCTGAACTACTTATGTAAACTGAGGGTTCTGAACTACTTATGTAAACTGAGATTTCTGAACTACTTATGTAAACTGAGGGTGCTGAACTACTTATGTAAACTGAGGGTTCTGAACTACTTATGTAAACTGAGGGTTCTGAACTACTTAAGTAAAGTGAGGGTTCTGAACTACTTATGTAAACTGAGGGTTCTGAACTACTTAAGTAAAGTGAGGGTTCTGAACTACTTATGTAAACTGAGGGTTCTGAACTACTTAAGTAAACTGAGGGTTCTGAACTACTTATATAAACTGAGGGTTCTGAACTACTTATGTAAACTGAGGGTGCTGATCTACTTATGTAAACTGAGGGTTCTGAACTACTTATGTAAACTGAGGGTTCTGAACTACTTATGTAAACTGAGGGTTCTGAACTACTTATGTAAACTGAGGGTTCTGAACTACTTATGTAAACTGAGGGTTCTGAACTACTTAAGTAAACTGAGGGTTCTGAACTACTTATGTAAACTGAGGGTTCTGAACTACTTATGTAAACTGAGGGTTCTGAACTACTTAAGTAAACTGAGGGTTCTGAACTACTTATGTAAATTGAGGGTTCTGAACTACTTATGTAAACTGAGGGTTATATAAACTGAGGGTTCTGAACTACTTGTGTAAACTGAGGATTCTGAACTACTTATGTAAACTGAGGGTTTTGAACTACTTATGTAAACTGAACTACATAAGTTCAGACGTGGTGCTAGTTGAAGTAGGCCTCATTTTTTATTTTTTTTTTTTGCTAGGTGTAGTAACAGTACATTTACTCCTAGGAGTATGATATACGAACTGGACGTGTACAAGAAAGAGCGTTCACTAAATTACAGATCATTTATTCAACCGGTTACAGATTATAATTTATATTTCTGACATACTGTAATTCAGTATTTTTTTTAAAAAAAAACCAATTCAGTATTTGTTTAATCATGTAACAATATTTTTTGATATATTAAATAAATAATCATATAATTAAATAATTAAATTAGGCAAAAAATAGTAAACTAAATTTAAAATGTTAAACTATTTATAGTAAGTGATAACTAGCGTTAATTTTAAAATGTATTATTATAGTTTTAATTTGAATAAATTAAGTATACAAGTGATATGATAATAAAATTTTTTTACAATCATATTTCTTTTTTAAAAATTTTGTTTATATTTCTAAAGATATAATCAATCAAAATCAATATCGTATGAATAAATTTGAAATACAAATTTGTAGGTTAAAGAAAATATAAAGAGATATAAATTTGAAAATATTAACACAATTATTAAACAAACTATTTGAAAATTAACACAATTTATGTCAATTTTATAAAGAATTTGATTGCGAATGAATTCTTTAATACAGTACTAAGATTTAAATTAAAATAAATTAAACATATAGGTGTTTTCAAACAATAAATTAATTATAAGTATTTGGAGTGAAATTGACATGTGTATTCATTACTGTAAGAATTGGTTCAAATTTTTCTCGGTCCCTTCTCATCAATGTACCCGTAATGTATACAAATAAACGCAGTTCGTTCGATAAATTTCTGCCTCTAATTTTTGTTCAATAGTACCTAATTTTAGGTATGAGAACGGTTATCTTTTGATTTCAGTGAGGACGCTCATCTTTTTGTTAATCAATGCCTGATTTCAGACTTGAAAACGTTCTTCTTTATGTGCTTATACGGCTGCAGGAATTAGATAAATTACTACAAAAAAAAAAAAAAAATACATGTTTAAATAAAATAATGGATCAAAATCTATAATATAAGAATTTTGTCCTAAAGAAAAGATAGCAGAAATTATACCATCTTTCTAAAAACAGTTGATTTTTGGTACTATCTATTATGGCTTTAATTTTTGTGCAATATTCCTTCAATTTTGGCACGTTTACTGTTATTATTTATTAAAATTTACCTAATAAATTTTCTTATAAATCTATTGACTTATATTAATTTTCCTTCTAAATGGTAGTATGATTTTTATTTTTTTTAAAATTCTAACTCTTAAATTTGTCATTTAGCGTATATACCTATTATTGTAGGCAATTTATATCCTACTCCTATAGGACTACCATGAATTTTACTCCTACCCCGCGCTACAGTAAACGCGCGCTACAGTAAACGCGCTACAGTTCCGCGCGCTACAGTAAACGCGCTACAGTACCTTCATTTCTTTTGTTATTTTTGGCTTTTTTTTTTTTTTTTTTTTGCATTCCTCTTTGAAATTTTTTTTCGTCCGTTTTTTTTCTAAACAATTCAGTATTTTTTTTAATGTTTTTGAATTTTATAAAAAAATTATTTTTAAATTATCATTTTATTTGTTTTATAATTAAATAATTTTAGATATTATGATACATATTATGGACGTTTTTGTTGTATGATATGATTTCTTTTATATTTTTGATCTGATATCTAAATTCTGTTGATCTGATGTCTGCTATTTTGTGATCTGATGTCTATATAATCATGATTTGATCTACCTTGTTAAGTATATTTTAGTTCTACTGTATGATTTCTTTTATATTTTTGATCTGATATCTATAGTCTGTTGATCTGATGTCTTGTATTCTCTGATCTGATGTCTATATAATCATGATTTGATCTACCTTGTTAAGTATATTTTAGTTCTACTGTATGATTTCTTTTATATTCTTGATCTGATATCTATAGTCTGTTGATCTGATGTTAAGTATGAGTTGATCTGATGTCTATATATCCTGATCTGATCTCCTTTGTTATGTATGTTTTAGTTCTGCTGTGTGATTTCTTTTAAAATCTTGATCTGATGTCTATAGTCTGTTGATCTGATGTCAATTATGAGTTGATCTGATGTCTATATAATCCTGATCTGATATCCTTTGTTAAGTATGTTTTAGTTCTGCTGTGTGATTTCTTTTAAAATCTTGATCTGATGTGTATAGTCTGTTGATCTGATGTCAAGTATACGCTGATCTGATGTCTATAGTCTGTTGATCTGATCTCCCTTTTTAAGTATGTTTTAGTTCTACTGTATGATTTCTTTTAAAATCTTGATCTGATGTCTGTAGTCTGTTGATCTGATGTCAAGTATGAGTTGATCTGATGTCTATATAATCCTGATCTGATCTCCTTTGTTAAGTATGTTTTAATTCTGCTGTGTGATTTCTTTTAAAATCTTGATCTGATGTCTATAGTCTGTTGATCTGATGTCAAGTATACGCTGATCTGATGTCTATAGTCTGTTGATCTGATCTCCCTTTTTAAGTATGTTTTAGTTCTGCTGTATGATTTCTTTTATATTCTTGATCTGATATCTATAGTCTGTTGATCTGATGTCAAGTATTCGCTGATCTGATGTCTATATAATCCTGATCTGATCTCTCTTGTTAATTATATTTTAGTTCTACTGTATGATTTCTTTTATATTCTTGATCTGATATCTATAGTCTGTTGATCTGATCTCTTATATTCTCTAATCTGATGTCTATATAATCCTGATCTGATTTCCCTTGTTAAAAAAAGTATTTTTTTTTTAAAAAATAGCGCGTTACTGTAGCGCGAAACTATAGCGCGGCACTGTAGCGCGCTACAGTAAGTAGGAGTAAAATTCATCCTACTCCTATAGTACCACCGTAAACGGACTCATTATTGTAGCCTTACATAGCAACATGTTTGTTTATCTATTCTGTTCAAAATTTAAATCAAATTAAAAGATTTTTTTTTTTATCGTATATCAAATTCACTCCATTCTAAAAAAAAAAAAAAAAAATTCACTCCAATTCTGTAATCAGATTATAAACGATAAATGCCTATTCAAATTTTAGGGATTATTGTTAATTATTTCATATACTTATTTATTATCATAATTTTAATATTATACTTATAACAGAGTATTAAATATTTATAAATATAAAAATTTATACAAAATAATAATACGTAATTAATAGCATCATAATATGAAATTGTAAAATTAATAAATTAGATAAATCATAATTCCTAAGAACATTAATTTCCTTGCGGCAAAATGCATCAACCCCAGCACTCATTCATGCCTTCCCATAATGGAGGAGTGTCGTGCTTTGATCCCACCTGCCTTGCGAACACAACTTTATTGGATACCGCGGAGTCAAAATTTGTATGCACATGGAGTTGCTAGTTACACTAAAAGCAATGTAGTCACTGATCACGACTGGCATTGTGTGCCAGATTTCCTTTCACATTTATCGCTGGACAATTTGCCAGCAAATTAATAAAATTTTCTTTATTCTCAAAAAAAAAAAAAAGATAAATCATAATTTTATAGTACATTGTAACCTTATAATCTATCCTGTAACTATATATTAATGTAAAACTTGAACAAATTTTACTTCGTGTCTCCCCCTAATTACTTATTTACTCTCGAATCTTATTTTATCAAACTAATCTATATCAATTTTACAAAGAATTTGGTAGCGAATGAATTTCTTTAATACACCATGTGATTTAAATTAAAATAAATTTAATAGATAACTGATTTGATCATAATTTTATTTAATAATCATAAGTACTTGGAGTGAAATTGGCATGAGAACACTCAAATTATTCTGTGCATCACTGCGTTCATTAGTGTAAAAATTTATGCTTCTATCGTTTTTGTGGAACAATGCCTGATTTAACTCCAAACTCAACCCTACCATCCACGGTTCCTCACTTATCTCCCAAACTCAACCTTAATAAAGGTTATTCCCAATTTTTAATTTTTTTGTCCTTCAATAGATGATTTATAGAATGATACAATGTTTTTTTTTATTCATTGATGGTGTTCATTGTTACGATGACAGTTCGTTGGTGAAGTTCGTTGGACTGGTAGCGGTGTCGTTGGTGATGTTTGCTGATTTGGTCCACGATGATTCAGTCATCATAGATCTATTTATTAGATTTATAATTTGAGGATTTCATATGATAATTAGTGATGTATCAGTGTTCAGATTAAAATTTCGACAAGAGGTATATTCACCACGTGATAGGGTAGATCTATATAGGTTTATCCGTAGTAAACACAACAATACTTGTAATTTGTATTTCTTTGGTTGTAATCGTTGCTGAATGTTTTCCAGTAGATTAATATGTCTTTTATTTCAAAGAAATTTGATGTTTTGTTCAATTATTGTTTCTTATCTACGGCGGCAATTTCATGATAATATATATGATAAATATGTTTTGATTCTGTAAATGTTAAAAAATCTTTATATGTTTTATTATAGGGTAGTGTTACATCGCGCCTCCATTTTTGTTATTCAACGCTTCTCTTTTTTTAAAAGAGTCCTCAATTTTTTTAAGTATCGCTTCTTAATTGTTATTTCTCACTCCCATAATGCTTATTTTTCGCCATTCCTATTATTACCTAACTGCCCTTAATCAATTTACAAAAAATTTTATAAGTCCCTTCTTAATTTATCAAAAATTTATAAAAATTATGATTAAAGTAGCATACATGAGTGAAACTATAAATGATTTTTTTTGGTATTTTTATTAAATTAATTAAGGTAGTTACGTAATTTAATATATTATTATATTTTATATTTAAATATTATGGTTAGTATTTTCTAATTTATCAGGAATATTTTGGGTATACAAGGGGCACAAAATAATCCTTCACTTTATTATATGACATTATATGAAAATTAATTTGTAGTCACCAAAGTGATCAAATTAATTTTTGAATGGAGTCATATAATTTTTATGTGTTTTATGACATATTATAATTATTTTTATTATATGATATTAAAGTGAAAATTAATTTCTCAATCACCAAAGTGATTAAATTAATTTTTGAATGTGATCATATAATTTATTATTTGTGGAATTTTATGATTGTTTTAATTATATGACATTAAGTCTGACCAAATTAATTTGTATGTTTATTCATGTAACTTATTTAATTTAGGGTTAAAAACCTATCACACCATCAAACTTATTCAATAATATATTTGTAGCCAATGAAACTTTTTTAGTCAACTAATTGCTCATTAAACTCTTCAAACAAACCAATTTATCATACTTCGTTGGCTATTCATGTTGACCGAACGGAAAATAAAAAACTGTTAACTTTTTCAAGAGTAAAACAAGACATACATACAATTCCCTTCCTTCAATTTATTTAAAAAATTCTAATAATATCTCCTTCCCGTCCGTCACTTCTCCCTCTCGCCCTCTTCTTCCCCGTCTTTTTCATCCATCCTCCATCTCACAAAGATCGAATGGGTTTCATGGCAGCAGTCTAACGCACTGATGCCTTCTCATGGCTACTCCTTCACCGCCTTGCCCTTCCCACTGGCCGTTCATCTTCGCCCACCACCGCCATCACCTCTCAGCTCATTCCCGTCTCCAACCCAACTCACATAAGCAGGAGAAACTCCGAGATTCAATTGGTAGGCAATTTGTGACTGATCGTCATCGTTAGGGGTTGAGCTCTTCTGCCAGCGATCTGATAATAAAGCGTCAAAGTACCTGGCGCGGCGAAGGACGTCAAGAAGAAGATGGTGGGTAAAAATTAATTTAGAATTTTTTTAATGTATTGAAGAGTTATGTGTGGTCTCTGGAGTGGGTTAAAAGTCAGCAGGGGACTAATAGAGAAACAGAGGAGTAAAATATGGTGGTGAGACAGAGGGTGGCTGATAAGCTGGAAATTAAGTGGTGGATTGAATGTAATTTGAGGGCTATTTTGAGGGATTTAATGAGTTAATGAGCTGATTTTACTTGCAGGGGAGATTTCATAAAGGAAAGCAAAGAAAAGAGATTTTGGCGAATTTTTGGAAGAAATGGGCTAGATTGAAGAAAAGGAACTGAAAAGGGAAATTTATTAAAGCGGGCTGTGGGTTGAGACCCAGGATTTATTTTGGATTTTACAATCATTTTTATTTTAATTGGTGTTCAAATTTAATTAGGAATAGTTATATATACTTAGTTGTGGGCCCGTTATTGGGGAGTAGTATATATACTACAAAACGTAGGTTTAGAAAAACATCTTTTGACTTTGGTTTTGGGAAGCTTTTGGCTGGAGACTGGGCAGACTTAGTTGGCGGATCAGGAGAGAATTTTGGCCAAAGATTTCTTGCGGCTACAGTACTACTCCTCTTCCTTATTGTTCATGGGATTTTTATTTATTATTGTTAGCTTTGTTTTTAACTCAATTATGAGTAGCTAGACTTTTAATTCTAGTCGGAGGAATTACACTCTAGATGTGAATTAAATTGTGAGATCAATTGTTCTTAATATCAATTAAGCTCTGATTATTTAATTATTCTCCGCTTTGATTGTTAGATTATTTAGCATTAATTGAATAGCTGGTAGCATTCAATTCTTCCTAGGTAGTCTAGTCAACTCGAATACACGAGGTTCGGTATTCCTAAGAGTTTCAATTCAACTAATCACGTGGTACGTAGGTTAGCGTTTTGAAGGGAATAATTAGTCAACGTGCAATTAAACAAGGTTTGGTTAATTGTAAATTGAATTGGGTCCTAGACTATCGAAATCAATGTTCTAGGAGGTTCCAGGGCAGATATTCGATTATAGATGCAATTAACGGAGGTTCCTTAATTGCTGGGTTAAATTTATAGGACTGAACTGTTAGGAGGTTCCAACAGGGAAAACCAATATAATCAAGGTTAATTGAGAAAATTTGTGCATCGAGGATCAATTTATCACATCAGGGTGGAAACAATTCCTTTGACTAGATCATTTCATAAATTGAATTTAAGCATATTCTTGTTTTCTTTATTCATTTTAATTGAAGTTTAGTTAAGTAAATTAAATTATCAAAAACCCCCCTTTTGGTTACCAGGTTCTGATATAATTAATTCACTACCCTGCTTCCTGTGGAGACGATCCTACTCACTGCTTGCTATTTTTATTCTGTGTAGAGTAGGTATTTATTTTTGATTGGTTGACGACCCATCAAATTTTGGCGCCGTTGCCGGGGAGCACGGTTTAGTGTTTTTAATTTTATCAGAATTGTTTGTTCCTTTTTATGGTTCGCTCTTCTCGTACAGGCAAACTCGTCTTTGATCCAGAGATAGAGAAGACTGCAAAGAGTAACACCAAAGAGAAGAAACAAAGAGAGCAACTGGTTGAGTCAACATTTGGGGCTCCACCAGTTGACGAACAAGACGAAATTCAAGTTCTTGAAGTGGAGGAAGAGTTGGTTGCAACACCAATGGCAGACCGCACTTTAAGGGAGCTGGCAACTCCTGATGCCAACCCACAATCTTTATGCATTGCTCTTCCTGATAATACACCTAGATTTGAATTAAAATCTAGTACGATTCATTTACTTCCTAAATTTCGTGGTTTGACAGGCGAGGATCCCCACAAGCATCTGATGGAGTTTCATATCGTCTGTTCAGCAGTGAGCTACGAAAATGTCACTGAAGAGCAGATTAAGTTGCGGGCTTTTCCCTTTTCTTTGGAGGACAAGGCAAAGCATTGGTTATTTGGGTTACCCGCAGGCTCAGTCACCACATGGAATGATCTGAAGAAGCTGTTCTTGGAGAAGTTTTTCCCTGCGTCTCGGGCTTCTAACATCAGGAAGGATATATGTGGTATCCGACAATACAGTGGAGAGAGCTTGTACGAATATTGGGAGAGATTCAGTGATTTGTGCAGAAGCTGTCCTCAGCATCAGATACCAGAGCAGCTGCTGATCCAATATTTTTATGAGGGGTTATCTGAGCTTGACAGAGATAAAATTGATTCAGCGAGTGGAGGAGCACTTATGAACAAGACTCCTACAGAGGCGCGCAGGTTGATTTCAGTAATGGCGGAGACCTCACAGCAGTTCTATAGGAGAGCAGAACCGGTCACCAGAAGAGTAAATGAGGTCGGTACTCCAAGCATAGAAAATCAAATTGCTGAACTGACTAGTGTGGTGCGTCAGTTAGCAGTTGGACAGTTGCAGTCAGTTAAGGTGTGTGGTATTTGTGCAATGCAAGGACACACTTCAGAGGATTGCCATGTTATGCAGGAAGGTGAATTGGTAAATGCTGTAGGCGGATTTCAGGTTCCTCAAAGGAAGTATGATCCGTATAGTAATTCCTACAATCCGGGATGGAGAAATCATCCGAATTTCAGTTATAAGCAACCTGGATTTCAGGAGCCTGGTTTACAACCACATCCACAGCCTCAACCTCAAATGAGGAATCCAGTGCCTGCACAGGGAAATGCTTCAGGACCTTCCATGGAAGAAATGATTAAGAATTTAACAATGACGGTGAATGGAATGGTTGAGAGAGAGCAAACACGTGAACAACAGTCTCAAGCAGCTATTAGGAATTTGGAGAAGCAAGTCTCACAATTGGCCACTCAAATGAATCAGAGGGACAGAGCAAATGGGAAACTTCCATCTCAAGCGGGATCGAGCTCAATGGAGAATGTTAGTGCCATGACCCTGAGAAGTGGGAAAGAGTTACCGGACCTACCAGCTCCCATTCCAGCTGCCAAAGCATCTTCACATGAATCAAAGGAGGAAGTGGAGATTGAAGAGAAGAACGAACAAGTGGTAAGTTCTAAATCTCCTGAGAAAAATACTGAAAGTTTAGTTCCACCTTTTCCTGGCAGGTTGGCACCAACGAGGAAGGAGTACAGTGATGATGAGGTTCTAGATGTGTTTCGAAAGGTGACAATCAACATACCCTTGATGGAAGCCATAGGTCAAATCCCGAGGTATGCAAAATTCTTGAAGTCACTTTTGACTAGGAAGAGGCGACCGGAAGGTAAAGTGTATGTTAATGAGAATGTATCTTCAGTGCTTCAGCGGAAATTGCCTAAAAAATGCACAGACCCAGGTATATTTGCTATTTCATGTGTTATTAGGTCAAGGGTAATAGAAGCAGCTATGCTGGATTTAGGTGCTTCAATTAATGTGATGTCTTTATCTCTTTTTAAGAAGTTAAAAATTGGAGCTCTTAAAGACACAAATGTCATAGTACAATTAGCAAATAGATCAATGATATATCCTGAAGGGGTAGTGGAGGATGTTTTAGTTAAATGCGATAAATTAATATTTCCTGCTGACTTTTACATCCTTGACATGAATGATGAACATGTTATAAATGCTGATATTTTGTTATTAGGAAGATCATTCATGAAAACTGCCAAAACAAAAATTGATGTTGATGCTGGCATTTTTACTTTTGAGTTTGATGGTGAGAAAGTGCAATTTAACATGTATGAAGCTATGAAGTACCCACCTGACTCTGAGTATTTTGTTAATGTTAGCTTAGTTGATGCTATTGTGCAAGAAGAGATAGAGTTTAAACTGATGCTTGATGAGCTGAACTTTGTGTTACAACATAGTTTGCAGGAAAAGGACACTCACAGAGACATGAGTGAAGCTGTAATTGAGGCGATAATGGCGTTTCATGCCAATCCTGAGCTGCCACCAAGGTTTGCAAATAATTTTTTGGAATTGCCTTCATCTTCTGAAAGAGTTTTACCTTCTGTGGTACAGGCACCCAAGTTAGAGTTGAAGACATTGCCGAGTCATCTCAAGTATGTTTACTTGGGAGAGCTTGACACATTGCCCGTGATCATTTCAAAGGGCCTCACTGAGGTGCAAGAAGAGAAGTTGCTGAGAGTATTGCGGGACAACAGAACCGCCATAGGATGGACCCTCGCAGATATCAAGGGAATTAGTCCGTCCATCTGCATGCATCGCATTTTTCTTGAAGCAGACTCGAAACCTGTCAGAGAAGCTCAGAGGAAATTAAATCCTGCAATGAAAGAGGTAGTGATGAAGGAAATAATTAAATTACTTGATGCAGGAATTATTTATTCTGTTTCTGATAGTAAATGGGTTAGCCCAGTCCATGTTGTACCTAAGAAGTCGGGATTTCAATTGGTTAAAAATGAGGCTAATGAGTTGGTTCCCATGAGGTTGCAGACAGGTTGGCGCATGTGCATAGATTTTAGGAAGTTAAATGCAGCCACAAGGAAGGATCACTTTCCCCTTCCTTTCATTGACCAAATGTTGGAACGTTTGGCAGGTAAGGATTTCTTTTGCTTTCTAGATGGGTATTCCGGGTACTTCCAAATAGCGGTAGCTCCGGATGACCAAGATAAGACTACCTTTACTTGTCCATTTGGTACATTTGCATATAAGCGCATGCCCTTTGGTTTGTGTAATGCTCCGGGAACTTTTCAAAGATGCATGATGAGTATATTTTCAGATTTTCTTGAAAAATGCATTGAAATTTTCATGGATGATTTTACTGTGTATGGTGACTCGTTTGACCAATGCTTGGAAAGTTTGTCATTAGTTTTACAAAGATGCATTGAAAAAGATTTGGTGTTGAATTATGAAAAGTGTCACTTCATGGTGAGAGAGGGAATTGTACTAGGTCATGTGGTATCATCAAGAGGAATAGAAGTGGATAAGGCTAAAATTGATTTGATTGCTAGTTTGCCTTATCCTACTAACGTTCGAGAAATTCGAAGTTTTCTTGGTCATGCAGGGTTTTATAGACGCTTTATTAAGGATTTCTCGAAGATCACACAACCCTTGTCACGGTTACTGCAGAATGATGTGCCCTTTGAATTTGGGGAGGAGTGTAGGAAGGCTTTTCAGAAATTAAAGGAGTTACTCACGTCAACTCCAATAATTCAACCCCCCAATTGGGAACTGCCTTTTGAGCTGATGTGTGATGCCAGCCACTATGCTGTGGGGGCTGTGCTTGGACAAAGAAGTGGAAGACAGAGTCACGTCATTTATTATGCCTCTAAAACCCTTGACTCAGCACAGTGCAATTATACCACCACCGAAAAAGAACTTTTAGCGATTGTTTTTGCTTTTGAAAAATTTCGTTCTTATTTGCTAGGTTCTAAAGTGGTCGTATATTCTGATCATGCAGCCTTAAAATTCTTGTTGTCAAAGAAGGAATCAAAGCCGAGGCTCATTCGATGGATTCTTCTACTACAAGAGTTTGATTGAGAAATAAAGGATAGGAAGGGTGCGGACAACTCAGTTGCTGATCACCTCAGCCGTTTAGTGCGTGAAGAGGACTCCAAACCCATTGCAGAGTTATTTCCAGAGGAGAAGCTGTGGGCGTTGCAAGGTAAAGAGCCATGGTATGCCGATATAGTAAATTACTTGACAAGTGGTAAGTTTCCTCCCAATATGAATGTTTACCAGCGAAATAAATTGAAAGCTCAATTTAAGCATTATGTGTGGGATGAACCTTACTTGTGGAAAATTTGTTCTGACCAAGTAGTCAGGAGGTGTGTGGCTAATCATGAAATATACTCTGTGCTTGAATTTTGCCATTCTCATGCATGTGGTGGTCATTTTGGCCCAAAAAGAACTGCTAGGAAAGTTTTAGACTGTGGGTTCTATTGGAATTCTTTATTTAAGGATGCTTATGATTTTTGCAAGAGATGTGATAAATGCCAGAGAGTAGGAAATTTATCGTCTAGAAATGAGATGCCTCAGATTCCCATGTTATTTTGCGAAATTTTTGATGTATGGGGCATGGATTTTATGGGACCGTTTCCAAGCTCATGTGGAAAGTTGTATATTCTGCTTGCTGTTGATTATGTATCGAAATGGGTAGAAGCGAAAGCTACCCAAACTAATGACGCTAAAGTAGTTACAGGATTCCTTAAGTCTAACATTTTCAGTCGGTTTGGAGTGCCAAAAGCGATCATAAGTGACCAGGGGACACATTTTTGCAATCGACAAGTCGAGGCATTGATGAGGAGATATGGCGTGAATCATCGCGTGTCCACCGCATACCACCCACAGACCAACGGGCAAGCTGAAATTTCCAACCGTGAGATAAAGAGCATTTTGGAGAAGACAGTGAATCCTAGTCGGAAGGATTGGAGTTTGCGGTTGGAAGATGCTCTGTGGGCGTATCGAACAGCATACAAAACGCCCATTGGAATGTCTCCGTACAGGTTAGTTTTTGGAAAAATGTGTCACTTACCTGTTGAGCTAGAACACCGTGCTTTTTGGGCAGTCAAACAGTTCAATATGGATGCAAAGGAGATTGGGTCGGAAAGGAAACTACAGCTGCAAGAATTGGAGGAAATTCGATTAGAGGCGTATGACAACTCGCAGTTGTACAAGGAAAGGACCAAAATCATACATGATAAACTGCTGAGAGAAAAAGACTTTGTGGTTGGTCAGCGGGTGCTTCTATTTGATTCCAAGTTGAAATTCATGCCAGGTAAGTTAAAGTCAAGATGGCATGGCCCGTATTTGGTGGTAAGTATTTCTCCTTATGGCATGATTGAGATTCAAAGTTTAAAATCAGGCAAAGTGTTTTGTGTTAATGGACATAGACTTAAACCTTTTCTTGATAATGACATTATTGAGCATGTGGAGGAGATTACATTATTTCAGCCATTGTATGTGGATTAGTTTGCAGCATAACTGTGTCTAGCCAAAGACATTAAAGAAAGGCGCTTGTTGGGAGGCAACCCAAAATTTTTATAATTCTTTTCATTTAAGTTGATCTAATTTTTATCATTTTTTTTAGGTTTGAGGAGCAGGAGCACCAACAGAATACAAGTTTGCTTGTGACATGCCCATGTCAAAAATCTGTTGTGTTTTTAAAGAATTTTTGGTTCACCAACAGAATACAAGTTTGTTTGTGACATGCCCATGTCAACCACTTTTGTGTTTCTTAAATATTTTTCGGGCATCAAACAGAATACAAGTTTCCTTCTCACATGGGCATGTTGACTAAGGTTCTCCTGTTAAGTTTTTTTACAAAAAAAAAAAAAAAAAAAAAAAAAACGTCTGACGTTTTTTTTCCTCTTTTCATATTTTTTTTTTTCCTAATTCCAAACCTAGCAGCCATTATTTTTTTCTTTTCTTCTCCTCTGCTCCGCCTCCACACCAGCCGCCCCTCTCCTTACTGTCGCGAACGGCCATCCGACAATCGCCCCTGTTATCGCCTCCACCAGCCGAGCTTCTCCTTGTTGTCGCCAACACGCGCCGGCCGTCTCACTGCTGTCGTCATCGCCGGCCATCTCTCTCCTCAGCGTCTCCATCGCTCCTGTTCCCGTTTTTCTCCTCCTCGGCCCGTCAACTACCACCCGGCCCTCTGTTTCGCCACCCCACCGGCCGGCCATCTTCCCTATCCCCAACAGCACCCACCTTCTCTCTTCCTATCTCGGTTCCGTTCAGCCGCGCCCAAGTTCTGGATCGGCAGAGGACGGGTGACGCACCAAGTTAGTTCGCTTTCGTCCGGGGACCTCCGTCGGCGCCGCACACCGCACGCAGAGTCGGCAGTTTAATCGGATTCGGCAGCTTCGTCGGCTACTCCCAGCCGTGAGTCTTCAACACTTTGCACCGTCGTCTCTCCAGTGCAGCAGTATGGTTCGCAAGAAGGCAAAAGCTAACCGGCCATCACGGGTGGAGTCAACTTCATTGGAGCTGGAATACCCGCCTTCGTCATCACCGTCGCTGTCGGTTCGGTCCGCTCGGGCGCTAGTTCCTGTTCATGGGCCTCAAGCCAAGCGGCCGACGGATGCTCCAGGTCCTTCCCACACGTCCACTGCCGCGGTTTCAACTGGACATTCGGCTGCCGCTGTGTCCTCCTCAGACAGTGATGTACCAGAGCCGCCGCCACCTAAACGGACTAGGTTGCCGGCCGCTACATCACAAGGAGCAGACAAAACGAGGAAAGGACGTAGGAAGACTACCTCAGGCCCCAATACTCTGCCCCCTTCCGACTCTCGTTTATTCAAGGTAAAATTTGCTAAATCCAGTCACCAGGAGAAGTATAAACTGCTTTCTTCCAAAAGTATTTATGAGTGTAAATGTTTTGATTTGGAAGCTTTGCATAAGTTGAATGTTTATGATGCCGTGCGGGCAATGTTTGAGGGAATTGGTTGGGAAGAATATTTCAATTTATCCTTGCCTGCTTATGTAGAATTAACAAGGGAATTTCATGCGAGTTTAGAATATACCCCTCCAAAGCAGAATTTTACTCTGGATTCACCAAATGTTATAAGTTTTCAATTGATGAATAAATGTTTTAAGATGTCTTTGGTGCAATTTGATATAGCAATGGGGTTTATTTCTGAGAGTGAGTCTAAAACAGAAGCTTATACGTCCTGTGAGTTAGATGTCCCGCAAGGTTTTTATCCTGAAGAATGTCTTCCTGCATGGAAAAGATTGGCTCCTAAATCTTTAGATATTTTTAAGCCAAGCAAAGTCTGTGATTATTTCTTTGAGGATCCTGTATTAAGATTGTGCCATAGATTCCTGGGCTATAGTTTAGCAGGGAGAAAGGATCAGGCGAACATAATCACCACACACGAATTATTTTTAATTACTCGCATGCTTCAGCGGAAACGTGTGTGCTTTGCTTATACTTTTGTGCATCAATTGAGAGCTTCTCATAACCGAAAGGGCAGGGGGTTAACCTTGGGATCGTTAATAACTCATTTGGCAGTTAATTTAAAGGTTTTAGATTTACAGCATCATCCTTTGCATGTGGCTTGTCCTGTCGTGCCTTTGAATTTACCTAGTTTATTACGCATGCAACTCATTGTTTGTAAAGGTGATTCATATGAGTTTCTTTCGCCGGGAAAACCATTCCCGAGCACGCATGCCAGTTCTTCTCATGCAGGTGATTCCGAGGACGAACAAGAAGATTCTCCCTTCGTGACCAGGGAGAAATTCAAAGCTCTCCAAGCCCAGCTTAATAGCATTCAGGAGGTTTTAGCCATCCATCAAGCCACTCTCCAGGCCTTGTGTGATCGCGTCGGCCTCAATCCAGCAGCTCCTCCACCATAGGGAGTTTCCTCCATCCCTTATTTTTGTTTAGTAATTCAATTGCGTGTCTAGTTCTTTATTTTTATTTTTATTTTCGTTTATTTTATTTTATGTGTTGCTTGTTGAATCCATACTTATTGTCTACATTGAGGACAATGTAGATTTTAGGTGTGGGGGGGTGTTATTTTGGTTGCTTTGTTTTAAGTATGTTTTGTTTTATGTTTTGTGTGGATAATTGATAGGCAATGTGTGATTTAGGTAAGATAAGGATGAAATGTAGGAAGAATTAGTAGTGTTTGGTGTTGGATGACTATAACTTTTCTTTGTGATAACTCAAATGACGATGCATGTTGAAGTGACACCAAAAGCCATTTTAGGTGAGATTTTGGGCCTTAACGAGCAACAACTCTTTCTTGTGCTCAAATTGTTTTTTTTTTTAGAGTGTTTCACGCATAGTGTGCATATTCTAGAACTTGCTTTGTTATGCATGTTACCATTGCTTGTAAATTTGAAGTACAAAAAGGATAAAGGCAATAGGATAACCAAATTTGGCTTGCTAAAAAAATCCAACCTTCAATGCTTACCCTTGGTTAACCTTTTCGAAGCTTGGACTTGATTCTTTGATTTTAAAGCCACTAAATTAAACCTAGGCCTGTGTTTAGCTTGCTCTTCTCCCCTAGTTATTGAAAGAAGTATATACTTGGTTGTTAACTTGGGTTTGTGGTTTGAAGGCGGACATTGTAAGGCAATAGTAACTCATTAAGGATAAGTTGTGCTCTGACTAAGAAAAAAAGGAAAAAAAAAAAAAAAAAGAAGAAGACAAGAAAGAAAAAAGAGCCAGTATAAACAAATTTAAATGAATTTGTGTGGCTAGAGAAAAAAGAAAAAAAATTGGAAATTGTGGAAAGAGCAAAGTTTGGAATTTTTGGTGAGTTACTAGTGTTTTGCATGGGTCATTCTCGGTAAGATGGTTGAAAGTTAACAATCAAGTGTGTTCTTTCTTTCATGACTTTAGCCTTTGTTTAATTCTTGTTTATCCTACCTTGTCCTGAGCCCCATGATAACCCTTGACGAAGACCTTTTGATTTGTACTTTGATTTATTTGAGTAATAGTGATGTGATAATTTTGCAAGCTTATGGCAAGAACATGCTATGTGATGAATTGAGTGCTTAAATGTCCTTGAAACACTTTTGAGTGCATGAGAGATTACCGGTGAGGTGGTTGTCACTTTTATGTGTTATTTGAGTTTGGGAAGTTATGAGGAAGTGGTATAGTCATTACAAATGCTTGATGCTATGAAAACTCCTATGTGGATTGCAAATCTTGCTTAGTTACACATTGCGTATTGAGAAGCCAAGTGTTGTGTGTGTTTGTTTTGTGATTATTGTCTAGTGTTGAGTCATGCTTGGGGACAAGCATTGTTTAGGTGTGGGGGAATTTGATAAGCTGGAAATTAAGTGGTGGATTGAATGTAATTTGAGGGCTATTTTGAGGGATTTAATGAGTTAATGGGCTGATTTTACTTGCAGGGGAGATTTCATAAAGGAAAGCAAAGAAAAGAGATTTTGGCGAATTTTTGGAAGAAGTGGGCTAGATTGAAGAAAAGGAACTGAAAAGGGAAATTTATTAAAGCGGGCTGTGGGTTGAGACCCAGGATTTATTTTGGATTTTACAATCATTTTTATTTTAATTGGTGTTCAAATTTAATTAGGAATAGTTATATATACTTAGTTGTGGGCCCGTTATTGGGGAGTAGTATATATACTACAAAACGTAGGTTTAGAAAAACATCTTTTGACTTTGGTTTTGGGAAGCTTTTGGCTGGAGACTGGGCAGACTTAGTCGGCGGATCAGGAGAGAATTTTGGCCAAAGATTTCTTGCGGCTACAGTACTACTCCTCTTCCTTATTGTTCATGGGATTTTTATTTATTATTGTTAGCTTTGTTTTTAACTCAATTATGAGTAGCTAGACTTTTAATTCTAGTCGGAGGAATTACACCCTAGATGTGAATTAAATTGTGAGATCAATTGTTCTTAATATCAATTAAGCTCTGATTATTTAATTATTCTCCGCTTTGATTGTTAGATTATTTAGCATTAATTGAATAGCTGGTAGCATTCAATTCTTCCTAGGTAGTCTAGTCAACTCGAATACACGAGGTTCGGTATTCCTAAGAGTTTCAATTCAACTAATCACGTGGTACGTAGGTTAGCGTTTTGAAGGGAATAATTAGTCAACGTGCAATTAAACAAGGTTTGGTTAATTGTAAATTGAATTGGGTCCTAGACTATCGAAATCAATGTTCTAGGAGGTTCCAGGGCAGATATTCGATTATAGATGCAATTAACGGAGGTTCCTTAATTGCTGGGTTAAATTTATAGGACTGAACTGTTAGGAGGTTCCAACAGGGAAAACCAATATAATCAAGGTTAATTGGGAAAATTTGTGCATCGAGGATCAATTTATCACATCAGGGTGGAAACAATTCCTTTGACTAGATCATTTCATAAATTGAATTTAAGCATATTCTTGTTTTCTTTATTCATTTTAATTGAAGTTTAGTTAAGTAAATTAAATTATCAAAAACCCCCCTTTTGGTTACCAGGTTCTGATATAATTAATTCACTACCCTGCTTCCTGTGGAGACGATCCTACTCACTGCTTGCTATTTTTATTCTGTGTAGAGTAGGTATTTATTTTTGATTGGTTGACGACCCATCAGTGGCGACGAAGCTGCTGGCATTAATTCTAGCCCTAAAAGACGAGTCTTTAACAAAATCAAGCATCAATAATGCTGCCGTGGGAAGGGGGATAGGGGCTGCCGAACAGCTGTTGTCTTCGCTTAGACGAACTTTTTCTCTCTACGATCAAATCAACCTCATCGACGATGTCCCCGAAGATCAATTGCGCTTCCAAAAGTAACGAACTCGTCTCTGCTTTGCTTTTTTTACAGGCTAGTGATATTTTTCTTGTATTTCTGATGTGAAATGATGAGATGTTTTCCCTGACGTTCGGCGATATTTTCCTTTATGCATTAGTCTAATTCTCACAAATTTGTGTAAGTATCTTGGACATGTTTTTGAGCAGTAAGGATTTTATACTTGTTTTGCTTGTTAGCAAAGCGTTTGAGCCTGCACCCGTGAATAGAATCTGATTTGTTGATTATTATCATTCCTTCTTTTTGTAGGTTTACTGATACAGGGTTCACTGTAAATGGAATGGAGTTGAGTATGAGGGTAGCTTACTTTGTATAGGAAGTTTGTTGATGTGAGTCCTAAAAAAATTCTCAGAGGTCAATGCTGAGAGCTTATCTGTCTTCCAAACTATGAGAATATATCAGAAATCTTAATTTTGATTTGTGGAAAGAATATTCAACCAGTCAAGCCTGAGCTCACGCAATTTATCTACTCTACTCGGGGGGCAACTACTCTGGGGCTTGTGGGTGCTGAAAAATCTCCATTACGCTAAAAAATCCCTTAATAAGATTATGTATTTGGGATTTTTGCAAAAGGAGCACCCAGGGAGGGCACCTGCATGGTTTCCGACGAGTTGCAGAGCCCAGGGCTCCACCTTACTGTGTAATATTTTTTTTTACCCGCTGCCTACTGACTTATTGTCGTTTCAGTAAGGGCAAAAATAAAAAATATATACTCCCTCCATTTTATATTATAGGTCGTTTTTGACCAAACACGAATATTAAGATAATACTTAATTTTTTAACATTTTTATAAATTTTACTAGTTAAACCTGTTTTACCCCTAATTAATGCAGTCTTGGGAACAAGTATATTCTTAACTATGACAGCTGCGTAATTGTTTCTGCAGCTTAACTATGGCAGTTGTATGCTTAACATTAAATTGAACTAAAATTTCCCTCCCTTTTTGTGACAAATTAGTATGAAGTTTGAAAAATTCCCACCATTAATTTTGGGGAGGAGAAGAAAGTGAACACTATAAACGTTGCTTAAGTCCAACAATTTTGTTTACTGTACCGTCAAAAATCTATTATGGCATCCATAGGAGATGGAGATAATCATTTGCCCGATCTTAATGAAGCACCACGAGACGATTTTGTAATCAACCTCAATGCTCGTCCCCCAAGTTTATCCATAAGTGGTTCAGTTGCGTCAAACAGTCTCCTTCCCGATCTTAATGAAGAACCAACTCTGTTTTTGGATGATTTTATTGGTAAGAAATATTTAATGTATGGTAATTGAAGAAAGAACAAAGATTAGTACTGACAATTGTTTTTTTTTTTTTTTTTTTTTTCACTTATACAGAGAACGAAGAGGAGGAGGATTATTCTGATGAAGATGATGAAGAAATTAATGACGTCGATCGAATATATTCTTCACATGAAGAAGATTTTGGTAACGTATATTTTGGATATTTTAAATTTTAATTGGAGATATGGTTACATGTTTATCTGAGATTAGATTTTTTACTTTTGAAGCAATTATGTGAGATTACTGTTGTCTATGTTTATTTTTTCCGGCCGTTGTCTATCTTTGGACTCGTTCAAGCTTTCAAGAAATATATGGTTCTATTACATGTTTATCTGAGATTAGATTTTTTTTTGAAACAATTATCTGAGATTGAGTTACCATTGGATTATATATATATATATATATTCAATTACTGTTGTATATACACGGTAGACAGAGTAGTAATAGTAATTTGATTTAGCAAATTTGATTTAGTAAAACAACAAAGGTTGTCTGGTTTTATATTTGGGTGAAATCCTTAAAATTGGATTTATCTAGAACCCCAGTGGTGGGTTTAATCCAATCTTACTTAAATATTACTAGTCGGTCTTATCTCTTTTATCCCCTAATCATTTTACATTTTACACGTTTTACTTTCGTCTTATTTGTTTTCTCTCATAACTATTTGAATAAAATTTTATGTAACTTAATTTATTAAACGATTCAAATATTTACTTCATCTTATTTGTTTCGTCTCCTAATTATTCGAATAATTCTATGTAAGAATAATTCGATTTGTGAAAAATTACTCTATCTTATTCTTTGTTTGAGTGACTATTGTTGTCTATATTTTTAATATATATATTTTAAATATATGTCTGTTGATCCTTCATTTTGATTTTTTTTCTATTTATCGAATGATTTATTTAGATAATGACATTGTCAATATAGGAGGTAGAGGTAATCAAAATACGAGACGTTTTACGTCGAATGATAAACGCTTGAGAATATATCATTCTCTTTTAGATAAAAGTCAGGGTGGAAAGTTTAAGAAAGGTGTGACACATATGGTGGCTTCGGAATTTTCAGTGTCCATAAGAACTGTACAACGAATTTGGAAACAACATAAAAATACTGGTGATGTTCATCATAGGAAGATAAATTGTGGACGTAAAAGAGTTGAAATTGATCATGATCGTTCGCGTGCATTGCCTGTGTTAAAAAGAACAACGTACAGTTCGTTAGTTGAAGCTATGGGGATTAGTAGATCTACTTTATGTCGAAGGAGGAAGTCAGGGGTAATACGACGACATTCTAGTTCGATAAAGCCTCATCTGAAGGATGAAAACAAAAAACAAGGTTGAGATTTTGCTTATCAATGCTACAAGATCTAAACAGTCCAGAAAATCCAGTTTTCAAAGGCATGTATAATGTTGTTCATGTCGATGAAAAGTGGTTTTTTTATGACGAAGAAGAATACCATAGTCTATTTGACTGAAGATGAGCCTGACCCACATCGCATGGTCCCAAATAAAAATTTTATAAAAAAGATTATGTTTTTAGTGGCTATAGCTCGACCAAGATATGATTCCAAAGGTAACTTAACTTTCGACGGAAAAATTGGTGTATGGCCTTTCGCCACCCGAGTGCTAGCTAAAAGAACGAGTGTTAATAGACTGGCAGGGACATTGGAAACGAAGCCAATACTCTCGGTGACTAGAGAAGTCAATAGAGCATTTTTCATTGATAAACTTCTGCCTGCAATAAGGGAAAAATGGCCTAGAGAGGACTTGGGTAATCCGATATTCATTCAACAAGATAATGCAAGCCCCCACCTTAATCAAAGTGATGATCAATTTGTCCAAGCTGCTACACAAGATGGTTTTGATATTCGTCTGATGAGCCAACCTCCAAACTCTCCAGACTTTAATGTGTTGGACTTTGGATTTTTTAGAGCTATTCAAGCTATAAAAGATAAAGAGGCAACAAAAACTTATGATGATCTTATTGGAGCTGTGGTAAGAGCATATGAAAATTATCCACCACACAATGTTAACAGGATTTTCTTAACCTTGCAGACATGCATGATAGAAGTTATGAAGGATATGGGCAGTAACAGGTGCATACTTTCACATATATTTACTTTTAATTAGTTGAAAGTTAAATTTTCTTTTATATTAAATCAAACATATAATTTTTTTTAATCAGGCCTAATCTCCAACATATGAAGAAAGCATTGCTTGAAAGACAAGGTCGACTACCCAAACAGTTGGAATGTGATCGTAGTGTTATTCAAACAGTTATCAATTATTTAAATTATGTTTAGTATTTTTGCCATATTTTGTTTTGGTCATGACTTGGAACATGACTTATGAAGAACTGCATTTGATTCTGATTTTTTTTTTTTTAAGTTCAACTGCATTTGAACATGACTTATGAATTATGTTTAAGTTGAATTGCTTTTCTTTTTTTTTTTTTTAACTCTTTTCCTTCACATATCAAAAAACAATAAAAAAAAAATAAATAAAATGGACATAAGTATCTAATAAAATCTGAATTTGATTGAATTTAAACAAAAACTGACATATCAAGATTTTGATATGAAGATCATAGAAATTTTGAATTAAAATATCCATAATTATTAGATTAATGCTAAGAAATCATATTAATTCTCGTCATACTCCAGTACAGTATGATGATATATTAAGCTCAAAATAAACCATTAAATATTAAATATTAAGCTCAAAATGTTTCAATATGATAAGATTTTCCTTTTTCCTTTTTTTTTTTAATAAACCATCAATTCTTCAAAGTTGTGTTCCAGTAATGCAAATTCACTTCATTATCTGCAAAAACTCTACTTAGAACCAACTTCATAAACCCATGTTAGCCCGAGTAACCGAGTCACTTGGTTGGGGGGAAAGGCAGAGTGCCTTTTTTCTTTTGTTCAACACCATGCTTTTCTCTCATTCTCAATTGTTTTCATGGATTTTTCCTCTCTTTGTGACCCTTTTAAGCATTATTGCTGATGTTGATTCGGTCAACAGTGTTCCAGCCAAAATAGGCTTAGGTTACAAATTGATTTCTGTAGAAGAGTCCCCAGAAGGTGGAATTATAGGCCTCCTCCAAGTGAAGCAGAAAAACAATGTTTATGGTCCTGATATTCCTTATTTGCAGCTCTACGTCAAGTAAGCCCGAAATTTGCTATACAAAATTCAAGTTGTTTTCTGGCTAAGAGATTTGTGGGAAGAAAAAATAGATAAGTTCCAACCCCATCTCTTGAATGAAACGAAATTTAAGAGTTGCCAAATCTTTGATAACTCTAATCAGAAGCAATCCAAATGTACTTTGATACAAAAAATTTACTTCAGAAAATACTCATCCTCTAAACAAAACAAATTGAACACAGTACCGGTACAATAACAGTGAAATTATAGAAAAATAATTAAGGTTAAAAAAATGCAGGACAATATATCCTTAACATGTCTCTGACTACATCTTCATGTCCTTTTGCTTCGAATCCTTCCCATAATTCTTCAGGGTATTTGTTCAAATCAAAATCTAACATCGCGGGTTCATTCAAATCAAAAGGTAATGATTTTTTTGTACCTTCTCTTTCATATATAGCATCATCATCATCATTGTCGTCTTCAAAATCATCTTCAACACCCTCGAATGAATCTTCAACCACTGCATTTTCAAACGAATCCTCAACAACTAAATCTTCTACACTTTTGCCTAATCCAAATCCAAACGACTGTTCCATTTCAAAACAAATATAATGAATAGAAATTGAAAATAAATATGTATAGAATTGAAAACAGATATGTATAGAATTGAAACGAACCACTGAATTCCTCCCTTTGCGTATTTCCAATACTACTCATTTACAGCATAGTGTAATTAATCATCTCGAGTTAAGGAGAGAATTAACAAACACACATCCCAGTGAAATCAATAAATAAGGGTATTGTAGTAAACACACTCTATCAGTAAAAAAAACGACCTATATTTTGACATGCCACCTAATTTGAGAAAATGACTAATAATATGAAATGGAGGGAGTATAATGAAAGGAGGAGAGGCTCCTTTTTACGGATAAGTTCACCCCCTTTTCAACTAGGCTTAAATTTATTTTTGCTCACTCATAACATGAGTTATTCCAATTTTGGTCCCCATATGTTTTAGTCACTAATTTTAGTTCCATTTAATTTTTTTGTTACCAATTATGATCCTTTTTAACGGAAAAGTTTAGAAGGTAATGGATTATCTCATTTGATCGCTAGTCAAACCTAATTTTTTCAAAATTATTTGTAACATGATGTTTTCAATCCATTTTATGACTCGGTTCCTCATGGATGATCAACCCATTTAGATCGACTCACAATCCAAAATAACGGCCGAAACTCTAAATGGATTGAACATTCATGAGGATCCAGATTATAGAATTGGTTAAAAAATCACTGTACAAATCATTTTGAAGAAAAAAATTAGGTTTGACTAGCGATCAAATAAATTAATCCGTTATCTTCTAAACTTTTCCGTTAAAAAGAACTAGAATTGTCAAAAAAAATTTAAGTGAGACTAAAATTGATGACTAAAATATATAAGGGACCAAAACTGAAATATCTCATATTATGAGGGATTAAAAATGGATTTAAGGCTTTTCAATTATACTCCTACCTTTTTCAATTACTCACAACAGACAAGTCCCTCTTATTTACTACTTCCTCGTTTGTCTCCTTCTCCAACTCAAATATCCACAACAATCTTTCCCATTTATTTTCTTACCATTTCACCACATCCACCTCAGCACAACAGCAAGGTAGTAGCGGCCAGTTGAGGGCAGCTTCTGGGCAAGACGGGCAGCACCAAGAAAGGTATTTTTTTTTTTATTAAATCTGAATTTTTTGATTATTTTTTATAATAGATAAAAAGTATTATAATCTAGCATAATACTTATTAGTTACTCATTTTAATGTAATTACTAATGTCAATAATATTTTTTATTTTTTTAAAAATGTTTATTTATTTAGAGTTTGTGAATTTTATAGATAATAGTATATTTTAATTGTGTTTCTTTATAAACTTTTGTTTATAATGTAATGTGTTGAGCTATTATAGTTAATTTGATTATTTAATTGAAAAGTTTATTTTATAATGTTTAAATGTTTTGTATGAGTTGAATATAATTTGAATTTATTTTTTTTAGGAATTTTACAATGGACAAATATCTTATTAAATCAAAGAAGTCGACTTCATCTATATCAAATAATGTGGTTGTTGATGAAAGACAAAATGATAAGAGACCTCGAATTGAAATTGATTTATCGGATGGTGAATTGGTGATCCGGGATTACGAAAATTGATTGATAGTTATCCCGTTGGTATTATGGATGAATTGAGGAGACAATACATAGTTCAAGGCCCTTGTCAACCATATGAGCACAATTTTCCAAAAACTAAGTTTGGTGACATTGAAAGAAAATTTCAAAGTTCATGGTTTAAGTCATATAATTGGTTGGAATATAGTGTTCATAAAGATGTTGCATATTGTTTCGTGTGTTATTTATTTGATAGAGGTAATCAACGTGGTGGAGATAATGCTTTTACTACTGCTGGTTTTAAAATTTTGAGGAAGGCTTTAGAGAAATTTAAATCTCATGAAGGAAGTATAACTAGTCTACACCATGATGCCAAAATTCAGTATTCGGCGTATATGGATCAAAGACATAATGTGGATTATTTGTTATCACAAAAAAGTAAAGATATAGCGATTGATTACTGCGTTCGATTAACAGCGGTTTTGAATGTAGTTCGATTGATATTAGGGCAGGGATTGTCTTTTTGGGGATATGATGAGTCCAAAGAGTCAATGAATCAAGGTAATTTTCTTGCCATTTTGAATTGGTATTATGAGCATAATGAAGAGGTTAAAAGAGTAATGAACTCAAATGCTCCAGGAAATAACCAATTGACTTCTCCTAAAATTCAAAAAGAAATTATCAATGCTTGTGCGACAGAGGTGAGAAAAGTTATTGTCAATGAGATTGGAGGACGATTTTTTTCTCTTTTAATTGATGAATCCCGAGAAAGTTCAATAAAAGAACAAATGGCTGTGGTGTTGAGATTTATTAACGATCGTGGAGAAGTGATTGAGAAGTTTCTTGGAGTAGTACATGTTAGTGATACTTCTGCACAATCTTTGAAAAATGCCATTGATGAATTTTTTGGTAAAAATGGATTATCTCTTTCTATGCTTAGAGGTTAAGGGTATGATGGAGCTTCTAATATGCGTGGTGAGCTTAATGGTTTGAAAGCACTCATTTTAAATGAAAACAAGCAGGCATATTATATTCATTGTTTTGAGCACCATTTTCAGTTAGTGGTTGTTGCTACTTCAAAGGATCATAGATTAGAGAGTAATTTTTTGGATCATCTTATTATGATTGTGAATCTTGTTGGAGCTTCATGTAAAAGAAAGGATGCTATTCGGCAACATCAATATGATAATCTTGTTAGAGGCATAGAAAATGGTGAAATTGTTACGGGAAAAAACAAGAATCAAGAAATAAGTTTAGCTTGACCAAGTGATACTCGTTGGGGGTCTCACTATAAAATATGTTCTTGAAAATATATATGAGGAAGACACTGATCAAAAGAATCGAGGAGCTGCTGCAGGATTGGCTGAGAAAATGTTAATTTTTGAAGTTGTTGTCATTGCGCCTCTAATGATAAAATTATTGTAAAAAACAAGTACATTGTCTGAGGCTTTACAAAAGAATACTCAAAATATTGGCAATGTTGTAGTATTGATTAAAGAGTTGAAGAATGACTTCAAAGCATATAGGGAAGATGATGGTTGGGAGGATTTATTGAGAGTTGTCACTGATTTTTGCTCCAAAAATGATATTGAGGTGCCCAAGATGGATGCTCCTATGCCAGGTAGACTTAGATCTCAAAGACAAGTTGATGGCCAAGCAAAGACTTATTTTCACTATTTTCGTCGAGATATCTTTCTTTAGGTAATTATCTTATTTGATTCAATATTAACAAATATCCAATTCACTTTTTGTTATGTTATAAAATATTAGCATTCTTTCTTTCTTTGTTATTGTGTTAGGTTATTTATCTTCTCTTACAAGAAATGGATAATCGTTTTGTGGAGTCAACTTCAGAACTTCTTATGTGTATATCATGCCTTGATCCTGATCGTGAAAAGTTGATCCATCTTGCCAAGTTATATCCAAATGATTTTCTTGCAAGTGATGTTCAATTTAAACTTCCTGAAGAATTAAACCGATATATTTCTATAGTTACAACAAGAGAACGTGCATTTTTCTCTGGTCTTGAGATCTTGCAAAGAAGATGGTTGAAAGAAAATGGCATACTACCTTTACTTTAGTGTATCGACTTATTGAGTTGGCATTAGTTTTGCCCCTTGCAATAGCTACAGTTGAAAGATCTTTTTCCAAGATGAAGATTATCAAGAATGATTTGCGCAACAAAATTGGAGATGAATATCTTACAGATAGTTTCTTGTGTTACATTGAGAAAAAAATTTTGTTGATATTCAAAATAAAGTCATTTTGCAACGGTTTCAAAATATGGCAATTCGAAGAATACAATTGACATATGTTGATCGTACTCGTATTTTTGTTCATTCTATTGGCAATAAAAATTAATTGTATTTATTATTAATTTTATTTTTATATTGTAAATTTAGTTTGACTAACGAAAAGTAGCACCCTTTTATTATTTTTCCTATTTCCGCCACTGCTTATAATATAGATTTTGATCCATCATTTATTTAAATGTAGTAATCGCACCCTAAAATCAGGCATTCTTTTATCTAAAGATAGTTATAAAAAGAATGCAGGACCCTTCGACTTATTCCCTCTCACATGTGAATTCTTCGTCCTTCACACGTGGGAGTTTTTGTTTTTTTTTTTTTTAACCTTCTTCCAGTCCTTATTCTTTCATTTCATTTATTCTTTGATTCTCGATTTTCCTCTTTGTCTTTGGTCCATTCTCTCCCCGTCTCCCTCTTGCCACTCTTTGTCTTCGATGCAATCTCCTCTTCCTTTTGGAAAATCAGTACTGGGAAGCAACAACAACTTGCCGCAATGATTTTTACTCAAAATTCCAACTGTCTAGGGTTTTCGATTGCAAATTCTCCTCTCCCTAATCGGATCCAATTTCATTCACGCCAAGTGGATTGGTACAGAAGACTGGGTCCTGAAAACTGAACAATTAGCAGAGTTGCGCAAGGTTAGAAACTTATGTTGAATACTGGATTCAATTTCATTTGCACACTTTTAGATTGTTGAAATGGCTACACAGTTTCTCCGGTAGTGAATTCATGTGTTGATCTCTAAAGTAACCATAAATGTACTCACAGTTAACCTGAATTTATTTAAAAATCTTATTACAAGAGGGATTCTTGACCTACATTCTGCAAGTTCAAGGCCACCTTTTGTCACTGATTTGATACTGTGAGGGTCATTTGGAAAGGAAACCATTATTGTTCCCTTGTGTGCCATTTCATTTCTAAGTTGGAAGCAAAAGTTGAAATTTTATCTAAGACTTCCATTTCTATCGATCCTTTATAGGTATGACATTGAGATGTTTCTAAACCACCATTTGGCTGATTCAAGAGAGGCAGTAAGTACCCAACTTTGGTCAGATGCCTTTATAATCGTGATGATTAAGTATATATCTTGTTGATAGTGTTAGTTGAATTTGTTTTTTGTATTTTGTGTTTGGTACAGCATGTGCTTGATTCTTTTTATACCTCACATGCTTTAAGACATTAAAGTACTCATATAATTCCTGAGCTGCAATATCAATTTGGTTTTCGTGACTATAGCTGGAGTTAAATCTTTACAAGAATGAATCGTTATCCATGTGTGTGAATTTAAACTGATTTTTTTCACAAAGACAGTCCAACACGTCTCAGAAAACCTAGCACTACGTCAAAAACAACTACCACTACGTATACATCCAAACGTGTCAATTTTAGCTGAATTTTTCACAGAACATAGTCTACCACATCTCGCTACGTCAAAAACAACTAGCACCACGTCCAGATACGTCTACATCCATGTGTGTGAATTTAAACTGATTTTTTTCACAAAGACAGTTCACCACGTCTCAGAACAACTAGAACTACATAAGAAATAACTAGCACTACGTACACATCCAAACATGTGAATTTTAGCTGATTTTTTCACAGAACATAGTCTACCACATCTCGTTACGTTCAAAACAACTATCACCACGTCCAGATACGTCTAAATCCATGTTTGTGAATTTAAACTGATTTTTTTCACAAAGACAGTCCGCCACGTCTCAGAACAACTAGCACTACGTAAAAAATAACTAGCACTACGAATACATCATAACATGTGAATTTTAGCTGAATTTTTCACAGAACATAGTCTACCATGTCTCGCTACGTCCAAAACAACTAGCACCACGTCCAGATACGTCTACATCCATGTGTGTGAATTTAAACTATTTTTTTCACAAAGACAGTCCACCACGTCTCAGAACAACTAGCACTATGTCAAAAACAACTAGAACTACATATACGTTGAAACATGTGAATTTTAGTTGAATTTTTCACAGAACATAGTCTACCACGTCTCTCTACGTCCAAAACAACTAGCACCACGTCCAGATACGTCTACATCCATGTGTGTGAATATAATCTAATTTTTTTCACAAAGACAGTCCACCACGTCTCACAACAACTAGAACTACGTAAAAACTGAAAGGATTACCACATAGGATCTGGGTTTGCACTTGCTCAATTTACCACGCAACAAAAATTTTTAATTAAAGTGGAACCTTAGAAAAATACCTTTGAAGCGTGTACTTGGTGATTCTCTTGTATGCCTCAAGACTATGACTTCTTGTTGTGTGGGCAACAATCCAGAAGCCAATTGATCAGCTATCACCACAACTCCACTTGCTAGAAAAATCCAGCATCTCTGCACTTAGCACGTACTGCAAACGTAGTGCCCGGAGAGAGAGAAAACAACACGAGCAGCTAGAGAAGGGAAGACCAAAAATCTGGCCAATAATCCCCAAAAACCAGCCGCCACTTTTGTTCTTAAAATTCGTTTAGGAGAGAGAAAATTTTCTCTCTCTATAATTTTATCTCAGAAAATTTTCTCTCTCTAGATTCTTGAATTATGAATCTATTGAATTGTATATCTTGAATAGCTAATCCCTTGTCTATTTATAGAGTTACAAGAGAGATCCCAAGTTGGTTTAGGATTGGTCTTCCTAATGGGTTTAGGTAATGAATTAGTTTCCAAATCTAATTAGGCAACCAATCTGATAGGATAAACCAAATCCTACTAGATTTTCTAATCTCTAAGATTTCCTAATTCCAATTGAAAATTAAGACTTAATTAATTAATTAAATAATTCCACTTTGTTAATTACTTAATTAACCCTTAGGAATTAATTAAATAATTCTACTTTGTTAATTACTGAATTAACCCTTAGAAATAATTAACCAATTAATTAATTAAATCTACCTATTCAATTTACCCATTACAAAATTAAACGTACACTAACGGATTAATTTTGACACTACCATCCTACACCAGAATTGCTTCCGGAACAACTTAATTAAATTATATTCATTTATCTCTTTACATCAAAGATATAGAGCTCGTTAATTATAAATTAATTTACTGATAAATTAATTAATTAACTTCTTTAATTCCGAGACTAGTACCACTCGACCTTTTTACTATACCGGACATAAGTCCACCGGCTGGGTTTAGTATAATAAACATTTCGAGCTCATCTCGGGAGCACCATCACCCCGGACGCACCGGTACATGGTTTCCTTTCGACAAGCAGCAGCACACCAAGTAACTAAACACGCGCACCCAACCTATCGAGACTATTGGCCACAATTGACCTCACCCATTGGCAGATCAAAGTACACTATGTCTAATCCTTATGCCCGCTCGAGTCTAGGGATTAGGAGATAGAACACAAGGATCGATTTGTCTATTAAATCAGTACAAGACAAATCATTCTTAAAGGTTAAGTTCAATATGCCCTGGGCATATCTATATGATTCAATTAGTTTAGACAATTGGTTTTGTTGGAGTAGAATACATAAGCTATGCTTGTATTGTACAGTTTCCCAGTTTAATATATAGATTTATGTTTCAGTCATATCTTGTTGTGCATTAATCGTCCATTTATATTATGTAAGTAGATGATGAGGTGTCTGGTGCGACACAGTAGATCTCATCATTGGTTGAAAGACATAATATATAAATGAGGTTCGTAACCGAGACAGCTTTGGACAAACTGTCGGTTTAGGTTATTATGTGATTCAGATAATTAGTTTGTCTAAACTAATTGAATCATATAGATATGCCCGGGGCATATTGAACTTGACTCTTAGGAATGATTTGTCTTGTACTGATTTAATAGACAAATCGATCCTTGTATTCTATCTCTAAATCCCTAGACTCGAGCGGGCATGAGGATTAGACATAGTGTACTTTGATCTGCCAAAGGGTGAGGTCAAATGTGGCCAATAGTCTCGGTGGGTTGGGTGCGCGTGTTTAGTTACTTGGTGTGCTGCTGCTTGTCGAAAGGAAACCATGTACCGGTGCGTCCGGGGTGATGGTGCTCCCGAGATGAGCTCGAAATGTTTATTATACTAAACCCGGCCGGTGGACTTATGTCTGGTATAGTAAAAAGGTCGAGTGGTACTAGTCTCGGAATTAAAGAAGTTGATGAATTAATTTATCAGTAAATTAATAAATTAACGAGCACTATATCTTTGATGTGGGGAGATTATGAATATAATTTATTTAAGTTGTTCCGGAAGCAATTCTGGTGTAGGTTGGTAGTGTCATAATTAATCCGTTAGTGGTACGATTAATTATGTACTGGGTTATTGACAAAGGTAGATTTAATTAATTGAGAAATTAATTAATCCTTGTGTCAGTTGGTTGTGAATCATCCCAGGAACTGGTTTGGGATAAGTGTATCCCTGTGTCAGTTGGGAGTGATTCATCCCAGGAACTGGATTGGGATAAGTGAATCCCTGTGACAGTTGGGAGTGTATCAGTCCAGGAACAGGATTGAAGGAAACAGAATCTGTATCAGTCCAGAAACAGGATTGAAGGAAAACAGAAACCCAGTAGGAAGACCAATCCTAAACCAACTTGGAGTCTCTCTTGTAACTCTATAAATAGACAAGGGATCAGTCATTCAAACAACAACAATAACACAATTAATCCACAGGATTTCTAGAGAGAGAAAATTATAGAGAGAGAAAACGTTTCTCTCTCCAAGTCGAATTTTCAAGAAAGTGTGCAGCTGGGTTTTGGGTTTCTAGTGGCTGAAATTTTGGCCTTGGTCTATACCAGCTGCGCGTAGCTTTCTCTCTCTGCGGGCGGTGCGTTTATAGTACGTGCCAGGTGCTGCGGGGCTAGAGTTTTCTAGCAAGTGGATTGTGGTGAGTAGCTGATCAATTGACTTCTAGTTCGTTGCCCACACAACGTGAAGTCATAGTCTTGAGGCATACAAGAGAATCACCAAGTGCACGCTTCAAAGGTACTTTTCTAAGATTCCGCTTTAATAGAAATTTTTGTTGCGTGGTAAATCGAGTAAGTGCAAACCCAGATCCTACCAAAATCTTTCAATTGGTATCAGAGCCTGGTTTAGGGGGTTCTGTGCTTGTTCGATTTATTACATGGTTTTATTTGCAGGTGGTTTAGAATCCCGACTATTATGGTTACGTTTGTATGGGTTTTAATTAAACTCCGGGACTTGTCCAGATTTAATTTTATTATGAATGTTTGTAATAGTTTAACCACGTGCTGGAAGCCGTGTAGGATTAGATCAAATCTGTAGTAGGATTTTTTCTATGTAATTTCGATTATTTAATTTTCCTAGAATGCCTTGTAGTAGGAAAATTATTTTTTTATGTAATCGAAGGCGTTATGGTGGGCGACTTGGATTCGTGGGTTTTGGGTTATCATGAATTTGAAGACACCCAGAAAAACCCAGAACGAATTGCAAGAAGACCAAATAGCGTGGGAAAAAGCGAAGGAGAAGTTGGCGGCAGGAGGCGACGCCGGCGACGACCGCCAGCAGCAAGTCGCGCCGGCCGGGTGGCCAGCAGCAGCTGCTGCCGCACCAAGGGTGCAGCAGCAGCAGCTGCCGCGCCCAGGGCACAGCAGCCGCGCGCAGGCCCGCGCGCGCACGGCCCGGGCGGGCCGTGCGCGCACGGGAGCGCGGGCACGGGCGCTGCGCCGCATGCGTAGGGCCCGTGCGGGCCGTGCGCCCGCGCGCGAGCCCTGGGCCGCGCGGCCCTCGGGCTGTGCTGCGGCCCGGGCGGCCCGTTCGGGCTGTTCGGGTTGTTTTTGGCCCGTTTTTCCTCCAGTTTTCGTTTTTTGAAATTCAAGACTCTCTCCATCGAGTGACGTGATGGGACACGAGATCAAGGCAGAAGATGGAAGCAATTAAAACCATAATAGTCGGGGAATTTATTTTTTCGAATTTATTTCCCGTATTTATTGTTTTAATTTTTATGCTTTATTTTTATGCTGTATTTTAGATGCATGAATTAAAGCATGTCTGGTTTTATGGTTGCACATAACTTAGGTTAGTTAATTGCATGTTAAAACCGGAAAAACCCTCAAATTGGAAATCTAAGTGGGAGCGGGTTGTGTTGTATCCCCATGGCCACCATTATGGGTTCATATGCGATGTGGGTGGGCTTGCGCGTTGGCATTTGGGACTTCCTCCATTCGGATGAGTCCAGCCCGAGATCGCTAGACTATGAGCTTCTGAGTAAGAAGACTAGAGCGAGTTTAACTAGGAGAAATGCGACACCCTCTCCATCTGAGGCGCACTATCCTGAGGTAACAAACTCAGAAGTCACGTAATGGCATACACTTAGTGTACGATCTGTAGTATTCCTCCCGCGAGGTTACGCTGCTTACTTGTACGGCTGAAAGCACCGACTATTAGCTACATTGATCAAAAGATCGTTGGTCAGATAGTGTAGTTAATGAACTTGGTTCTTCTCAAACGAATGTGGGTTAGCGTAAACGTCCACACTGCGTGGCTTGCGAGAATCCCGGTGGATGAGATGTTGGTGGATTAATATTATTGTTTTGAGGGAATCAATAATTAATTGAATTTTCATGTTTTCGAAAATTCTAGCATATATAACTGAAACACTGTTTGTTTACTTTCCAGTTTAAATCGATATGGCATTCAATCCTTTAGCTGCTATTTTGAAAAACAACAATTTAACTGGAACTAATAATGTCGATGGAAGTCGTAAGTTGGACATTGTCCTTAGGGCTGAGAGCGCTCCTGTGAGAGATCGTGTCATTGATATGATTAGTAACATCAACAAGTTTGAGGTAGGAGGAGGCGAAATCGTTGGTGAAACCAAAGCCGATATTGTCCTCCAGAGCTTGCCTCAAAGCTATGAGCGGATTCGGTTGAACTACAACATAAGTAAGATGTTGTGGAGTTCATCCGAGCTCTTGGCAGAGTTGATGGCAACTCAAAGCTATGAGCGGATTCGGTTGAACTACAACATAAGTAAGATGTTGTGGAGTTCATCCGAGCTCTTGGCAGAGTTGATGGCGGCTAAAAGTCTTCTTCAAGAGAAGAAGCGAGCTTTAGTCGCAGTCGAAGCTTTAGAATCTTCTTCTGAGCCTGAGGCTGGAAAGAAGAAGAGAAAGCTCGAGGGAGTAGCTAAAAAGGCACAAATTGTGCCTAAGCCAGATATTGCAAAGAAGAAGTCGAAAGACAAGTGCTTCAAGTGCAATAAGACGGGACATAGGAAAGCGGATTGTCCAAAGCTTATAAGTACGATAAATTATGTCTTAATTACTGAGACATGTTTAGCGGCGATTCCCACAGATACTTGGTGTGTGGATTCAGGTGCCACTGACCATGTTTGTAATTCTTTGCAAGGGTTCCAAGTAACCCAGAAGCTTAGAGCAGGCGAATTGGATATCTACTTGGGCGACACTACAAAAGTGTCAGTAGAAGCAGTGGGAGTAGTTAAGTTGAATTTCGAAAATTCTAGCTTAGAGTTAGTTAATTGTCTTTATGTACCGAGTTTTAGAAAGAACTTGATTTCGGTTTCTAAACTCTTGAAGAACGGGTATAAGTTTATTTTTTCTGATAACTGTGTTGTTATTAGAAGAAATGGAAAACTTATTTGTTCTGGTTCATTGGCGAACAATTTGTTTGTGGTTAACTCTAACTCCCCTGTTGCGCAAAACATAGAGATAGATAGCTCAGAATCTAACATTAATAAGAGGAAGAAACCTTCTGAAATGAATCAAACCTATCTTTGGCATCTCAGGATAGGTCATATAAACCTTAGTAGGATTCAGAGGTTGGTCAATGATGGACCTTTGGGTTCATTAGATATTGACAGTTATGCAACCTGCGAATCTTGCTTGGAAGGTAAGATGACCAAGAGACCTTTTAAAGCAAAAGGCTATAGAGCTAAAGAAGTATTAGAGTTGATTCATTCTGACTTGTGTGGACCTATGACGGTCCAGGCACGAGGGGGATATGAGTATTTCGTGACGTTCACGGATGACTACTCTAGGTACGGATACATTTACCTAATGCGCCACAAGTCTGAATGTTTTGACAAGTTCAAAGAGTTTCGGGCAGATGTGGAGAGGCATCATGGTAAGAGTATCAAGACACTGCGTTCAAATCATGGTAGGGAGTACCTGTCCCATGAATTTCGAGATTACCTCACTGAGGTAGGAATTCAGTCTCAGTTGTCTGCACCTGGCACGCCACAGCAGAATGGTGTAGCAGAAAGGAGGAACCAAACTCTTATGGAAATGGTTAGGTCCATGATGAGCTATAGTGATTTGCCAAGTTCGTTCTGGGGATATGCCTTGGAAACGGCAATGTATATTCTTAATCTTGTACCATCTAAAACCGTGCCTTCAACCCCAGTAGAGTTGTGGAACGGGCGGAAGCCCAGTCTAAGACATCTCAGAATTTGGGGCTGCCCAGCACATGTGCTTAAGGCAGATACGGCTAAGTTAGATGTAAGAACAGAATTAATACTGTTTGTAGGATATCCTAGGGGAACGAAAGGTGGTCTATTCTATAGTCCTAAAGATCAGAAGGTGGTGGTAAGTACCAACACTAGATTTTTAGAAGAGGACTATGTCTTAGACCACAAGCCAAAGAGTAAGATAGTACTAGAAGAGCTTAGACGACAAACTACTAATCCTGATGCACCAACGCAAGTAGATACACCACACACTGCACATAAGATCACAGATGATGCGCCTACACAGGCGGTGCCTCGTCGTAGTGGGAGGGTTGTGAGACAGCCAGACAGGTTCATTGGCATGGGAGAGACTTCAGACCTGGTCCCAGGTGTGCTTGAACCTGACCCAGTTAACTATAATGAGGCGCTTTGAGATAAAGATGCAGAATCTTGGCGTAAGGCAATGATATCTGAGATGGAGTCAATTGACCACAATCAAGTCTGGGAGCTTGTGGACCTGCCTGATGGGTTTAAGCCCATTGGATGCAAGTAGGGTCTACAAACGTAAGAGAGGATCTGACGGGAAGGTGGAAACCTTTAAAGCTAGGCTGGTGGCGAAGGGGTATACTCAGAAAGAGGGAATCGATTATGAGGAAACCTTCTCCCCAGAAGCCATGCTTAAGTCGATCCGGATTCTCTTGGCCATAGTTGCTCATATGGATTATGAGATTTGGCAGATGGATGTCAAGACAGCTTTCCTAAACGGATGTCTTGAGGAAACCATTTTTATGCAGCAACCAGAGGGATTCATTGAAAAAGGCCAAGAGCATAAGGTTTGCAGGCTTAAGAGGTCTATTTATGGACTTAAGCAGGCATCCAGATCTTGGAACATCCGGTTTGATGAAGTAATCCAGTCCATGGATTTACTCAGTGTCCGGATGAGCAATGTGTATATCGCAGACGTGATGGAAACTCAGTGGTGTTTCTTATGCTTTACGTAGATGATATTCTATTGATTGGCAACAACAAGAAAGTGTTATCAGACGTAAAGGCATGGCTGTCCAAGCAATTTGATATGAAGGACTTAGGGGAAGCGGGACATATCCTTGGGATCAAGATCATTCTAGATCGTAGGAAATGTTCAGTAACGCTCTCCCAAGCTTCATACATAGATATGATTCTGGCCCGTTTTAACATTCAGAACTCCAAGAAAGGTTTTCTACCTTTCAGGCATGGAGTGTTTCTATCTAAGGAACAGTCTCCTAAGACTGTTGAGGAGATAGAGACCATGAAGACAGTTCCATATGCTTCGGCAGTAGGAAGTCTCATGTATGCCATGTTGTGTACGAGGCCTGATATCTGTTATGCCGTTGGCATGGTGAGCAGATATCAGAGTAACCCCGGGAAAGCTCATTGGGAGGCAGTAAAATGCATTCTCAAGTATTTGCGCAGAACGAGGGACCAAGTTCTGGTCTATCAGGCGCCTGAGCGGGTACCCCGAGGTTACACAGATTCAGATTTCCAATGCGACAGGGACAAGAGCAAGTCTACCTCAGGGTATGTGTTTACTCTAGGAGGTGGAGCCGTAGTTTGGCAGAGTGTCAAGCAGAAATGCATGGCAGACTCTACCATGGAGGCTGAGTACGTTGCCACATCAGAGGCAGCGAAAGAAGCAGTCTGGCTCAAGAACTTCCTAGTGGACTTAGATGTGATTCCTGGTTTGCAGCGGTCTATCACGGTATATTGTGATAACAACGGTGCAGTAGCAAACTCGAAGGAACCATGAGCCCACAAGGCGAGTAAACATATACAGCGCAAATACCACCTGATAAGAGATATCGTAAAGAGGGTAGACGTGGTCGTGGCTAAGATAGCATCAGAGGATAACCTTACAGATCCATTCACTAAAATATTGACTTCAAAAGTCTTTGAGGCTCACGTGAAGGGCATGGGGATCAGATGCTTAGGAGAGCCTTGACAGTTTTTCTAGATAGATAGCAGCAGATTGGGTAGGATTGTATGTAGTTGTATATTTAAAGCACAGCTTAAGTATTAGTGGGAGATTGTTGGAGTAGAATACATAAGCTATGCTTGTATTGTACAGTTTCCCAGTTTAATATATCGATTTGTGTTTCAGTCATATCTTGTTGTGCATTAATCGTCCATTTATATTATGTAAGTAGATGATGAGGTGTCTGGTGCGACACAGTAGATCTCATCATTGGTTGAAAGACATAATATATAAATGAGGTTCGTAACCGAGACAGCTTTGGACAAACTGTCGGTTTAGGTTATTATGTGATTCAGATAATTAGTTTGTCTAAACTAATTGAATCATATAGATATGCCCGGGGCATATTGAACTTGACTCTTAGGAATGATTTGTCTTGTACTGATTTAATAGACAAATCGATCCTTGTATTCTATCTCTAAATCCCTAGACTCGAGCGGGCATGAGGATTAGACATAGTGTACTTTGATCTGCCAAAGGGTGAGGTCAAATGTGGCCAATAGTCTCGGTGGGTTGGATGCGCGTGTTTAGTTACTTGGTGTGCTGCTGCTTGTCGAAAGGAAACCATGTACCGGTGCGTCCGGGGTGATGGTGCTCCCGAGATGAGCTCGAAATGTTTATTATACTAAACCCGGCCGGTGGACTTATGTCCGGTATAGTAAAAAGGTCGAGTGGTACTAGTCTCGGAATTAAAGAAGTTGATGAATTAATTTATCAGTAAATTAATAAATTAACGAGCACTATATCTTTGATGTGGGGAGATTATGAATATAATTTAATTAAGTTGTTCCGGAAGCAATTCTGGTGTAGGTTGGTAGTACCATAATTAATCCGTTAGTGGTACGATTAATTATGTACTGGGTTATTGACAAAGGTAGATTTAATTAATTGAGAAATTAATTAATCCTTGTGTCAGTTGGTTGTGAATCATCCCAGGAACTGGTTTGGGATAAGTGTATCCCTGTGTCAGTTGGGAGTGATTCATCCCAGGAACTGGATTGGGATAAGTGAATCCCTGTGACAGTTGGGAGTGTATCAGTCCAGGAACAGGATTGAAGGAAACAGAATCTGTATCAGTCCAGAAACAGGATTGAAGGAAAACAGAAACCCAGTAGGAAGACCAATCCTAAACCAACTTGGAGTCTCTCTTGTAACTCTATAAATAGACAAGGGATCAGTCATTCAAACAACAACAATAACACAATTAATCCACAGGATTTCTAGAGAGAGAAAATTCTAGAGAGAGAAAACGTTTCTCTCTCCAAGTCGAATTTTCAAGAAAGTGTGCAGCTGGGTTTTGGGTTTCTAGTGGCTGAAATTTTGGCCTTGGTCTATACCAGCTGCGCGTAGCTTTCTCTCTCTGCGGGCGGTGCGTTTATAGTACGTGCCAGGTGCTGCGGGGCTAGAGTTTTCTAGCAAGTGGATTGTGGTGAGTAGCTGATCAATTGACTTCTAGTTCGTTGCCCACACAACGTGAAGTCATAGTCTTGAGGCATACAAGAGAATCACCAAGTGCACGCTTCAAAGGTACTTTTCTAAGATTCCGCATTAATAGAAATTTTTGTTGCGTGGTAAATCGAGCAAGTGCAAACCCAGATCCTACCAAAATCTTTCAGGTTTGTCCAAGTTGTCTCGGTTATGAATCTTATTTATATATTATGTCTTTTAACCAATGATGAGATCTACTGTGTCACACCAGACACCTCATCATCTACTTACATAATATAAATGGGTAATTAATGCACAAGATGTAACCAAAATATAAATCGATATATTACAGGGAAAAAGTACAACACAAGCATAGCTTATGTATTCAATTCCAACAATCTCCCACTAATACTTAAGATGTGCTTTAAGTATACATCTGCATACAACTCCTATACAATCTGCTGCTATCTATCTAGAAAAACTATCATGGCTCTCCTAAGTATCTGATCCTCATGCCCTCCACGTGAGCCTCAAAGACTTTCAAAGTCAATGTTTTTGTGAATGGATCTGTAAGGTTATCTTCTGATGGTTACGTCTTCCCTCTTTACGATGTCTCGTATCAGGTGGTACTTGCACTGTATATGTTTACTCGCCTTGTGGGCTCGTGGTTTCTTCGAGTTTGCTACTGCACCGTTGTTATCACAATAAACCGTGATAGACTTCTGCAAACCAGGAATCACATCTAAGTCCACTAGCAAGTTCTTGAGCCATACTGATTCTTTCGCTGCCTCTGATGCGGTAACGTACTTAGCCTCCATGGTAGAGTCCGCCACGTATTTCTGCTTGACAGTCCGCCAAACTATGGCTCCACCTCCTAGAGTAAACACATACCCTGAGGTAGACTTGCTCTTGTCCTAGTCACCTTAGAAATCTGAATCTGTGTAACCTCGGGGTACCTGCTCAGACGCCTGATAGACTAGAACTTGGTCCCTCATTCTGCGCAAATACTTGAGAATGCATTTTACTGCCTCCCAATGAGCTTTCTTGGGGTTACTCTGATATCTGCTCACCATGCCAACGACATAACAGATATCAGGCCTTGTACACAACATGGCATACATGAGACTTCCTACTGCCGAAGCATATGAAACTGTCTTCATGGCCTCTATCTCCTCAACAGTCTTAGGAGACTGTACCTTAGATAGAAACACTCCATGCCTGAAAGGTAGAAAACCTTTCTTGGAGTTCTGTATGTTAAAACGGGCTAGAATTGTGTCTATGTACGAAGCTTGGGAGAGCGTTAACGAACGTTTCCTACGATCTCGAATAATCTTGATCCCAAGGATATGTCCCGCTTCCCCTAAGTCCTTCATATCAAACTGCTTGGACAGCCATACCTTTACATCTGATAACACTTTCTTGTTGTTGCCAATCAATAGAATGTCATCTACGTAAAGCACAAGAAACACCACTGAGTTTCCTTCACGTCTGCGATATACACAATGCTCATCGGAACACTGAGTAAATCCAAAAGACTGGATTACCTCATCAAACTGGATGTTCCAAGATCTGGATGCCTGCTTAAGTCCATAAATAGATCTCTTAAGCCTGCAAACCTTATGCTCTTGGCCTTTTTCAATGAATCCCTCTGGTTGCTGTATAAAGATGGTTTCCTTAAGACTTCCGTTTAGGAAAGCTGTCATGACATCCATCTGCCAAATCTCATAATGCAAATGAGCAGCTATGGCCAAGAGAATCCGGATCGACTTAAGCATGGCTACCGGGGAGAAGGTTTCCTCATAATCGATTCTCTCTTTCTGAGTATACCCGTTTGCCACCAGCCTAGCTTTAAAGGTTTCCACCTTTCCGTTAGGTCCTCTCTTTTGTTTGTAGACCCACTTGTATCCAATGGGGTTAAACCCATCAGGCAGGTCCACAAGCTCCCAGACTTGATTGTGGTCTATTGACCCCATCTTGGATATCGTTGCCTTATGCCAAGATTCTGCATCTTTATCTCGGAGAGCCTCATTGTAGTTAACTGGGTCAGGTTCAGGCGCACCTGGGACTAGGTCTGAAGCCCCTCCCATGCCAATGAACCTGTCGGGCTGTCTTACAACTCTCCCACTACGACGAGGCACCACCTGTGTAGGCGCATCATCTGTGATCTCATGTGCAGTGTGTGGTGTATCTACTTGTGCCGGTGCATTAGGAATAATAGTTTGTCGTCTAAGCTCTTCTAGTACTATCTTACTCTTGGGCTTGTGGTCTAAGACATAGTCCTCTTCTAAAAATCTAGCGTTGGTACTTACCACCACCTTCTGATATTTAAGACTATAGAATAGACCACCTTTCGTTCCCCTAGGATATCCTACAAACATCATTAATTCTATTCTCGCATCTAACTTAGCTGTATCTGCCTTAAACACATGTGCTGGGCAGCCCCAAATTCTGAGATGTTTTAGACTGGGCTTGCGCCCATTCCATAGCTCTACTGGGGTTGAAGGCAAGGTTTTAGATGGTACAAGATTAAGAATATACATTTCCATTTCTAAGGCATATCCCCAGAACGAACTTGGCAAATCAATATAGCTCATCACGGACCTAACCATTTCCATAAGAGTTCGATTCCTCCTTTCTGCTACACCATTCTGCTGTGGCGTGCCAGATGCAGACAGCTGAGATTGAATTCCTACCTCACTGAGGTAATCTCGAAATTCATGGGACAGGTACTCCCACCACGATCTGAATGCAGTGTCTTGATACTCTTACCATGATATTTCTCCACATCTGCCCGAAACTCTTTGAACTTGCCAAAACATTCGGACTTCTGGCGCATTAGTTAAATGTACCCGTACCTAGAGTAGTCATCTGTGAACGTCACGAAATACTCAAATCTCCCTCATGCCTGGACCGTCATAGATCCACACAAGTCAGAATGAATCAACTCTAATACTTCTTTAGCTCTATAACCTTTTGCCTTAAAAGGTCTCTTGATCATCTTACCTTCCAAGCAAGATTCGCAGGTTGCATAACTGTCAATATCTAATGAACCTAAAGGTCCATCATTGACCAACCTCTGAATCCTACTAAGGTTTATATGACCTAGCCTGAGATGCCAAAGATAGGTTTGATTCATTTCAGAAGGTTTCTTCCTCTTATTAATGTTAGATACTGAGCTATCTATTTCTATGTTTTGCGCAACAGGGGAGTTAGAATTAACCACAAATAAATTGTCAACCAATGAATCAGAACAAATAAGTTTCCCATTTCTTCTAATAAGTATAGAGTCATCAGAAAAAATGAACTTATAACCGTTCTTCAAGAGTTTAAAAACCGAAATCAGGTTCTTTCTAAAACTCGGTACATACACACAATTCACTAATTCTAAGCTACAATTTTCAAAAATTAAGCTAATAACTCCCACTGCTTCTACTGACACTCTTGTAGTGTCGCCCACGTAGATGTCCAGTTTGCCCTCTCTAAGCTTCCGGATAACTTGAAACCCCTGCAAAGAATTACAAACATGGTCAGTGGTGCCTGAATCCACACACCAAGTATCTGTGGGAATCACCGCTAAACATGTCTCAGTAATTAGGGCAGAAACAATCGTACCTTTGAGCTTTGGACAATCCACTTTCCAGTGTCCTGCTTTACTGCATTTAAAGCACTTGCCCTTGGGCTTGCTTTTTTTCGCGATGTCTGGCTTTGCAGTAAGTTTCCTGGCGTTCTTCTTCTTCTTATTCTTCTTGCCTTTCGGTCCAGAAGAAGAATTCGAACCCCTTACTGCGAAAAAAGCTTGCTTCTTCTCGTAGAAGATGCCTTCAGCTGCCACCAAATCAGTCAAGAGCTCGGGCAAAGTATAAACCCTTTGGTTAATATTGTACTTGACCCGAAACTGCTCAAAACAAGAGGGTAGACTCTGGAGAATAATATCTATCTGACTTTCTGGGTCAATTTCTCCTCCCAACACCTCTATTTCATTGATATTGCTCATCATGTGTAAAACATGATCTCTCAAGATCCGCCTTCAGCCATTTTGGTGTTCATCAACTTCCTCATGACTGACTGCCTAGCAGTCCTGCCTTGATGCGCAAACATCTCCCTTAGGTGTGCTATCATGTTGAAGGCGGAGACCATGGGATGAAGCTGATGTTGCAACACATTTGATACAGAAGCCAAAATGTAGCACTGCGCCATCTCATCCATTTTCCTCCACCTGGCATAGGCATCCCTATCCTCTTGGGTAGAGTTCTCATCAGGCACTTCTGGACATATTTCGGTGAGCACAAACTTATACTGCTCAGCCATTAGGACAATGTCCAAGTTTCGACTCCAATAGACATAATTTGTTCAAGTTAATTTGTTGTCTTTCAAAACAGCATCTAAGGGGTTGAATGCCATATAGATTTAAACTGGAAAATAAACAAACAATGTTTCAGTTATATATGCTTAGAATTTCAAAAACATGAAATTCTATTAATTATTGACTTCCCTCAAAACAATAATATTAATCCACCAACATCTCATCCACCGGGATTCTCGCAAGCCATGCAGTGTGGACGTTTATGCTAACCCACATTCGTTTGAGAAGAACCAAGTTCATTAACTACACTATCTGACCAACGATCTTTTGATCAATGTAGCTAATAGTTGGTGCTTTCAACCGTACAAGTAAGCAGCGTAACCTCACGGGAGGAATACTACAGATTGTACACTAAGTGTGTGCCATTACGTGACTTCTGAGTTTGTTACCTCAGGATAGTGCGCCTCAGATGGAGAGGGTGTCGCATTTCTCCTAGTTAAACTCGTTCTAGTCATCTTACTCAGAAGTTCATAGTCTAGCGATCTCGGGGCTGGACTCATCCGAATGGAGGAAGGCCCTAATGCCACGCGCAAGTCCACCCACATCGCATATGAACCCGTAATGGTGGCTATGGGAATATTAAACCAACCCACTCCCACTTAGATTTCCAAATTGAGGGTTTTTCTGGTTTTAACATGCAATTAATTAATCTAAGTTATGTGTAACCATAAAACTAGTCATGCTTCAAATTATGCATCTAAAATACAGCATAAAATAAAACATAAAAATTAAAACGATAAATATGGGAAATAAATATGAAAAATAAATTCCCCGACTATTATGGTTTTAATTGCTTCCATCCTCTGCCTTGATCTCGTGTCCCATCATGTCACTCCATGGAGAGAGTCTTGAACTTCAAAAAACAAAAACTGGAGGAAAAGCGGGCCAAAACATAGCCCGAATGGCCCGAACGGGCCGCACGTGTGCACAGCCCGCACGTGCCTTGGCGCAGCACCCTGCTGCGCCGCACGACAGCAGCTCTTGCTGCCCACAGCCAGCGCGACTGCTGCCAGCAGTTGTTGCCGGCGTCACCTCCTGCCGCCAAATCCTCCTTCGCTTTTTCCCACGCTATTTGGTCTTCTTGCAATTCGTTCTGTATTTTCCTGGGTTTCTATGAATTACCGATAACCCAAAACCCACGAATTCAAGTTGCCCACCATAACGCCTTGGATTACAAAATTTAATTCTCCTACTACAAGGCTTCTAGGAAAATTAAAGAATCGAAATTACATAAAAAAAATCCTAATACAGATTTAATCTAATCCTACACGTCTTCCAGCACGTGGTTATACTATTACAAACATTCATAATAAAATTAAATCTGGACATGTCCCTGAGTTTAATTAAAACCCATACAAACGTAACCATAATAGTCGGGATTCTTAACTACCTGCAAATAAGACCATGTAATAAATCGAATGAGTACCAAAACCCAAAACCAGGCTCTGATACCAATTGAAATGATTGCCACATAGGATCTGGGGTTGCACTTGCTCAATTTACCACGCAACAAAAATTTCTAATTAAAGCAGAACCTTAGAAAAACACCTTTGAAGCGTGTACTTGGTGATTCTCTTGTATGCCTCAAGACTATGACTTCTTGTTGTGTGGGCAACAATCCAGAAGCCAATTGATCAGCTATCACCACAGCTCCACTTGCTAGAAAAATCCAGCACCTCCGCACCTTGCACGTACTGCAAACGCACTGCCTGGAGAGAGAGAAAACAACACGAGCAGCTAGAGAAGGGAAGACCAAAAATCCGGCCAATAATCCCCAAAAACCAGCCGCCACTTTTGTTCTTAAAATTCGTTTAGGAGAGAGAAAATTTCCTCTCTCTAGAATTTTATCTCTCTAGATTCTTGAATTATGAATCTATTGAATTGTATATCTTGAATAGCTAATCCCTTGTCTATTTATAGAGTTACAAGAGAGACCCCAAGTTGGTTTAGGATTGGTCTTCCTAATGGGTTTAGGTAATGAATTAGTTTCCAAATCCAATTAGGTAATCAATCTGATAGGATAAACCAAATCCTACTAGATTTTCTAATCTCTAGGATTTCCTAATTCCAATTGAAACTTAAGACTTAATTAATTAATTAAATAATTCCACTTTGTTAATTACTTAATTAACCCTTAGGAATTAATTAAATAATTCTACTTTGTTAATTACTGAATTAACCCTTAGGAATAATTAACCAATTTATTAATTAAATCTACCTATTCAATTAACCCATTACAAAATTAATCGTACCACTAACGGATTAATTTTGGCACTACCATCCTACACCAGAATTTCTTCCTGAACAACTTAATTAAATTATATTCATTTATCTCCCCACATCAAAGATATAGTGCTCGTTAATTATAAATTAATTTATTGATAAATTAATTAATTAACTTCTTTAATTCCGAGACTAGTACCACTCGACTTTTTTACTATATGTGACATAAATCCACCGGTCGGATTTAGTATAATAAACATTTCAAGCTCATCTCGGGAGCACCATCACCCCGGATGCACCGGTACATGGTTTCCTTTCGACAAGCAGCAGCACACCAAGTAACTAAACATGCGCACCCAACCTACCGAGACTATTGGCCACAATTGACCTCACCCATTGGCAGATCAAAGTACACTATGTCTAATCCTTATGCCCGCTCGAGTCTAGGGATTAGGAGATAGAATACAAGGATCGATTTGTCTATTAAATTAGTACAAGACAAATCATTCCTAAAGGTCAAGTTCAATATGCCCCGGGCATATCTATATGATTCAATTAGTTTAGACAAACCAATTATCTGAATCACATAATAACCTAAACTGACAGTTTGTCCAAAGCTGTCTCGATTACGAATGTCATTTATATATTATGTCTTTCAACCAATGATGAGATCTACTGTGTCACACCAGACACCTCATCATTTATTTACATAATATAAATGGACAATTAATGCACAATAAGATGTAACCAAAACATAAATCGATATATTACAGGGAAAAAGTACAACACAAGCATAGCTTATGTATTCAATTCCAACAAAAACAACTAGCACCACGTATACATCCAAACATGTCAATTTTAGCTGAATTTTACACAGAATATAGTCTACCACGTCTCTTTACGTCCAAAACAACAAGCACCACGTCCAGAAACGTCTACATCTATGTGTGTGAATTTAAACTAATTTTTTTACAAAGACAGTCCACCACGTCTCAGAACAACTAGCATTACGTCAAAAACAACTAGCACTACGTATACATCCAAACATGTGAATTTTAGCAAAATTTTTCACAGAACATAGTCTACCACGTCTCGCTACGTCCAAAACAACAAGCACCACGTCCAGATTCGTTTACATCTGTGTGTGTGAATTTAAACTGATTTTTTTCACAAAGACAGTCCACCACATCTCAGAACAACTAGCACTACGTCAAAAACAACTAGCACTACCTCTACATCGTAACATGTGAATTTTAGCTGAATGTTTCACAGAACATAGTCTACCATGTCTCCCGACATCCAAAACAACTAGCACCACATCCATATACGTGTACATCCATGTGTGTGAATTTAAACTGATTTTTTTACAAAGACAATCCACCACGTCTCAGAACAACTAGCTGTTGGAGTAGAATACATAAGCTATGCTTGTATTGTACAGTTTCCCAGATTAATATATCGATTTGTGTTTCAGTCATATCTTGTTGTGCATTTATTGTCCATTTATATTATGTAATTAGATGATGAGGTGTCTGGTGTGACACAGTAAATCTCATCATTGGTTGAAAGACATAATATATAAATGAGGTTCGTAACCGATACAATTTTGGACAAACTATCGGTCTAGGTCATTATGTGATTCAGATAACTGGTTTGTCTAAACTAATTGAATCATATAGATATGCTCGGGGCATATTGAACTTAACTTTCAGGAATGATTTGTCTTGTACTGATTTAATAGACAAATCGATCCTTGTATTCTATCTCTGAATCCCTAGACTCGAGTGGGCATGAGGATTAGATATAGTGTACTTTGATCTGCCAATGGGTGAGGTCAAATGTGGCCAATAGTCTCGGTGGGTTCGGTGTCCGTGTTTAGTTACTTGGTGTGCTACTGCTTGTCAAAAGGAAACCATGTACCGGTGCGTCCGGGGTGATGGTGTCCCCGAGATGAGCTCGAAATGTTTATTATACTAAATCCGGCTGGTGGACTTATGTCCGGTATAGTAAAAAGGTCGAGTGGTACTAGTCTCAGATTTAAAGAAGTTAATTAATTAATTTATCAGTAAATTAATTTTAATTAACGAGCACTATATCTTTGATGTGGGGAGATTAATGATTATAATTTAATTAAGTTGTTCCGGAAGCAATTCTGGTGTAGGATGGTAGTGCCAAAATTAATCCGTTAGTGGTACGATTAATTTTGTAATGGGTTAATTGAATAGGTAGATTTAATTAATTAATTGGTTAATTATTCCTAAGGGTTAATTCGGTAATTAACAAAGTGGAATTATTTAATTAATTCCTAAGGTTTAATTAAGTAATTAACAAAGTGGAATTATTTAATTAATTAATTAAATCTTAAGTTTCAATTGGAATTAGAAAATCCTAGAGATTAGGAATCTAGTAGGATTTGGTTTATCCTATCAGATTGGTTGCCTAATTGAATTTGGAAACTAATTCGTTACCTAAACCCATTAGGAAGACCAGTCCTAAACTAAATTGGAGTCTCTCTTGTAACTCTATAAATAGACAAGGGATTAGCCATTCAAGATACGCAATACAATTAATCCACAAAGTTCTAGAGAGAGAAAACTTTCTCTCTCAAAGTCGAATTTTCTAGCAAAATTGGCGGCTGGTTTTCCAAAGTAGTGGCCAAAAATTCTTGGTCCATTTACTAGCCCCGTGTGTTTCTTTCTCTCTCTCCGGGCAGTGCGTTTGCAGTACGTGCTTGGTGCGGAGGTGCTAAATTTTTCAGCAGGTGGATTGTGATGAGTTGCTGATCAATTGACTTCTAGATTGTTGCCTGCACAACAAGAGGTCATAGTCTTTGAGGCATACAAGAGAATCACCAGGTGCACGCTTCAAAGGTAACTTTCTAAGGTTCCGCTTTAATCAGAAATTTTTGTTGCGTGGTAAATCGAGCAAGTGCAAACCCAGATCGTATGTGGCATATTCTTTCAATTAGTATCAGAGCCTGGTTTAGGGGTTTTGTGCTTGTTTGATTTATTACATGGTTCTGTTTTGCAGGTGGTTAAGAAATCCCGACTATTATGGTTACGTTTGTATGGGTTTTAATTAAACTCTGGGACTTGTCCGGATTTAATTTTATTATGAATGATTGTAATAGTATAACCACTTGTCGGAAGCCATGTAGGATTAGATTAAATCTGTAGTAGGATTTTTTCTATGTAATTTCGATTCTTTAATTTTCCTAGAATGCCTTGTAGTAGCAAAATTGTTTTTTGTAATCGAAGGCGTTATGGTGGGCGACTTGGATTCGTGGGTTTTGGGTTATCATGAATTTTGAAGAAACCCAGGAAAACCCATAATGAATTGCAAGAAGACCAAATAGCGTGGGAGAAAGCGAATGAGGAATTGGCGGCAGGAGGCGGTGCCGGCAAACACTGCCGGCAGCAGCAGCCACCAGCAAGCCACCAGGAAGGCAGTAGTAGTGCGCAGCAACTGCTGCGCGCTGCTGTTAGACGCTCGAGCCGCGCGCGCGGGCAGTGCGGCCCTCGGGCCGTGCTGCGGCACGGGCAGCCCGTTTGGGCCGTTCGAGCTGTTTTTGGCCTATTTTTCCTCTAGTTTTTGTTTTTTGAAGTTCAAGACTCTCTCCATCGAGTGGCGTGACAGGACACGAGATCAAGGCAGAAGATGGAAGCAATTAAAACCATAATAGTCGGGGAATTTATTTTTTGAATTTATTTCCCGTATTTATTGTTTTAATTTTTATGCTTTATTTTTTATGCTGTATTTTAGATGCATTAATTAAAGCATGTCTGGTTTTATGGTTGCACATAACTTAGGTTAGTTAATTGCATGTTAAAACCAGAAAAACCCTCAATGTGAAAATCTAGGTGGGAGCGAGTTGGTTTAATATCCCCATGGCACCATTACGGGTTTATATGCGATGTGAGTGGGCTTGCGCATTGGCATTAAGGCCTTCCTCCATTCGGATGAGTCCAGCCCCGAGATCGCTAGACTGTGAACTTGTGAGTAAGATGACTAGAGCGAGTTTAACTAGGAGAAATGCGACACCCTCTCCATCTGAGGCGCACTATCCTGAGGTAACAAACTCAGAAGTCACGTAATGGCACACACTTAGTGTACGATCTGCAGTATTCCTCCCGCGAGGTTACGCTGCTTACTTGTACGGCTGAAAGCACCGACTATTAGCTACATTGATCAAAAGATCGTTGATCAGATAGTGTAGTTAATGAACTTGGTTCTTCTCAAACGAATGTAGGTTAGCGTAAACGTCCACACTGCGTGGCTTGCGAGAATCCCGGTGGATGAGATGTTGGTGGATTAATATTATTGTTTTGAGAAAGTCAATAATTAATTGGATTTTCATGTTTTCAAAAATTCTAAGCATATAACTGAAACATTGTTTGTTTACTTTCCAGTTTAAATCGATATGGCATTCAATCCTTTAGCTGCTATTTTGAAAGACAACAAATTACCTGGAACTAATTATGTCGACTGGAGTCAGAATTTGGACATAGTCCTGACGGCTAAACAGTACAAGTTTGTGCTCATCGAAGCATGTCCAGAAGTGCCTGATGAGGACTCTACCCAAGAGCATAGGGACGCCTATGCCAGGTAGAGGAAAGCGGATGAGATGGTGCGGTGCTATATTTTGGCCTCTGTGTCAAATGTGCTGCAACATCAGCTTCATCCCATGATCTTCGCCTTAGACAAGATGGCGCACTTAAGGGAGATGTTTGCGCATCAAGGCAGGACTGCCAGGCAGTCAGCCATGAGGAAGTTAATGAACACCAAAATGGCTGAAGGCGGATCGGTGAGGGATCATGTTTTACACATGATCAGTAACATCAATAAAATAGAGGTGTTGGGAGGAAATATCGACCCGGAGAGTCAGATAGATATTATCCTCCAGAGTCTACCCTCTTGTCTTGAGCAGTTTCGGGTCAACTACAATATGAACCAAAGGGTTGTTCGTTGCCCGAGCTCATGACTGATTTGGTGGCGGCAGAAGGCATCTTCCATGAGAAGAAGTAAGCTTTGGTCGCGGTAAAGGGTTCGAGGTCTTCTTCTGGGCCGAAAGGCAAGAAGAATAAGAAGAAGAATAACGCTAAGAAACTTGCTGCAAAGTCGGAAACCGAGAAGAAAAGCAAGCCTAAGGGCAAGTGCTTTAAGTGCGGCAAAGCAGGACACTGGAAAGAAGATTGTCCGAAGCTCAAAGGTACGATTGTTTCTACCCTAATTATTGAGACATGTTTAGCGGTGATTCCCACAGATACTTGGTGTGTGGATTCAGGCGCCACTGACCATGTTTGTAATTCTTTGCAGGGGTTCCAAGTAACCCGGATGCTTAGAGAGGGAGAACTGGACATCTACATGGGCGACACTACAAGAGTGTCAGTTGAAGCAGTGGGAGTAGTTAGGTTAAATTTCGAGAATTGTAACTTAGAGTTAGTAAACTGTCTTTTTGTATCGAGTTTTAGAAAGAATCTAATTTCGGTTTCTAAACTCTTGAAGAACAGTTACAAGTTTATTTTTTCTGATGAGTCTGTATTTATTAGAAGAAATGGAAAACTTGTTTGTTCTGGTTCATTGGTGGACAATTTATTTGTGGTTAATTCTAACTCCCCTGTTGCGCAAAACATAGAGATAGATAGCTCAGAATCTAACATTAATAAGAGGAAGAAACCTTCTGAAATGAATCAAACCTATCTTTGGCATCTAAGGCTAGGTCATATACACCTTAGTAGAATTCAGAGGTTGGTCAATGACGGACCTTTGGGTTCATTAGATATTGACAGTTATGTAACCTGCGAATCTTGCTTGGAAGGTAAGATGACCAAGAGACCTTTTAAGGCAAAAGGTTATAGAGCTAAAGAAGTATTAGAGTTGATTCATTCTGACTTGTGTGGACCTATGACGGTCCAGGCACGAGGGGGATTTGAGTATTTCGTGACGTTCACGGATGACTACTCTAGGTACGGATACATTTACCTAATGCACCACAAGTCCGAATGTTTTGGCAAGTTCAAAGAGTTTTGGGCAGATGTGGAGCAGCATCATGGTAAGAGTATTAAGACACTGCGTTCAGATCGTGGTGGAGAGTACCTGTCCCATGAATTTCAAGATTACCTTACTGAGGTAGGAATTCAGTCTCAGTTGTCTGCACCTGGCACGCCACAGCAGAATGGTGTAGCAGAAGGAGGAATCAAACTCTTATGGAAATGGTTAGGTCCATGATGAGCTATAGAGATTTTCCAAGTTCGTTCTGGGGATATGCCTTAGAAACAGCAATGTATATTCTTAATCTTGTACCATCTAAAACCGTGCCTTCAACCCTAGTAGAGTTGTGGAACGGGCGGAAGCCCAGTCTAAGACATCTCAGAATTTGGGGCTGCCCAGCACATGTGCTTAAGGCAGATACGGCTAAGTTAGATGCAAGAACAGAATTAATGCTGTTTGAAGGATATCCTAGGGGAACGAAAGGTGGTCTATTCTATAGTCCTAAAGACCAGAAGGTGGTGGTAAGTACCAACGCTAGATTTTTAGAAGAGGACTATGTCCATCCGACTCCGAGATTAGCATAAGAAGAAGAAGTGCAGGTATTCCAAAGCAGTCAAACAGGCCCAAGAGTAAGATAGTACTAGAAGAGCTTAGATGACAAACTACTAATCTTGATGCACCAGCACAAGTAGATACACCACACACTGCACATGAGATCACAGATGATACGCCTACACAGGTGGTGCCTCGTCGTAGTGGAAGGGTTGTGAGACAGCCCGACAGGTTTGTTGGTGTGGGAGAGGCCTCAGACCTAGTCCCAGGTGTGCCTGAACCTGACCCAGTTAACTACAATGAGGCGCTTCGAGATAACGATGCAGAATCTTGGCGTAAGGCAATGATATCCGAGATGGGGCAATGGACCACAATCAAGTCTGGGAGCTTGTGGACCTGCCTGATGGATTTAAGCCCATTGGATGCAAGTGGGTCTACAAACGTAAGAGAGGACCTGACGGGAAGTTGGAAACCTTTAAAGCTAGGCTGGTGGCGAAGGGGTATACTCAGAAAGAGGGAATCAATTATGAGGAACCCTTCTCCCCGGTAGCCATGCTTAAGTCGATCCAGATTCTCTTGGCCATAGCTGCTCATATGGATTATGAGATTTGGCAGATGGATGTCAAGACAGCTTTCCTAAATGGAAGTCTTGAGGAAACCATCTTTATGCAGCAACCAGAGGGATTCATTGAAAAATGCCAAGAGCATAAGGTTTGTAGGCTTAAGAGGTCTATTTATGGACTTAAGCAGGTATCCAGATTTTGGAACATCTGGTTTGATGAGGTAATCCAGTCATTTGGATTTACTCAGTGTCCGGATGAGCAATGTGTATATTGCATACGTGATGGAAACTCAGTGGTGTTTCTTGTGCTTTACGTAGATGACATTCTATTGATTGGCAACAACAAAAAAGTGTTATCAGATGTAAAGCATGGCTGTCCAAGCAATTTGATATGAAGAACTTAGGGGAAGTGGGATATATCCTTTGGATCAAGATTATTCGAGATCGTAGGAAACGTTCGCTAACACTCTCCCAAGCTTCGTACATAGACACGATTCTGGCCCGTTTTAACATGCAGAACTCCAAGAAAGGTTTTCTACCTTTCAGGCATGGAGTGTTTCTATCTAAGGAGCAGTCTCCTAAGACTGTTGAGGAGATAGAGACCATGAAGACAGTTCCATATGCTTAGGCAGTAGGAAGTCTCATGTATGCCATGTTGTGTACAAGACCTGATATTTGTTATATCGTTGGCATGGTGAGCAGATATCAGAGTAACCCCCGGAAAGCTCATTGGGAGGTAGTAAAATGCATTCTCAAGTATTTGCAAATAACGAGGGACCAAGTTCTGGTCTATCAGGCGTCTGAGCTGGTACCCCGAGGCTACAGGGACAAGAGCAAGTCTACCTCAGGATATGTGTTTACTCTAGGAGGTGGAGCCATAGTTTGGCGGAGTGTCAAGCAGAAATGCATGGCGGACTCTTCCATGGATGATCAGTACGTTGCCGCATCAAAGGCAGCGAAAGAAGCAGTATGCTCAAGAACTTCCTAGTGGACTTAGATGTGATTCCTGGTTTGCCAAAGTCTATCACGGTTTATTGTGATAACAACGGTGCAATAGCAAACTCGAAGGAACCACGAGCCCACAAGGCGAGTAAACATATACAGCGCAAGTACCACCTAATACGAGATATCGTTAAGAGGGATGACGTGGTCGTGGCTAAGATAGCATCAGAGGATAACCTTACAGATCCATTCACAAAAACATTGATTTCAAAAGTCTTTGAGGCTCACGTGAAGGGCATGGGGATCAGATGCTTAAGAGAGCCTTTACTGTTTTTCTAGATAGATAGCAGCAGATTGTAAAGGGATTGTATGTAGTTGTATACTTAAAGCACAACTTAAGTATTAGTGGGAGATTGTTGGAGTAGAATACATAAGCTATGCTTGTATTGTACAGTTTCCCAGATTAATATATCGATTCATGTTTCAGTCATATCTTGTTGTGCATTTATTGTCCATTTATATTATGTAATTAGATGATGAGGTATCTGGTGTGACACAGTAGATCTCATCATTGGTTGAAAGACATAATACATAAATGAGGTTCGTAACCGAGACAGTTTTGGACAAACTGCCGGTCTAGGTTATTATGTGATTCAGATAATTGGTTTGTCTAAACTAATTGAATAATATAGATATACTCGGGGCATATTGAACTTGACTTTTAGGAATGATTTGCCTTGTACTGATTTAATAGACAAATCAATCCTTGTATTCTATATCTGAATCCCTAGACTCGAGTGGGCAGGAGGATTAGACATAGTGTACTTTGATCTACCAATGGGTGACGTCAAATGTGGCCAATAGTCTCGGTGGGTTGGGTGCGCGTGTTTAGTTACTTGGTGTGCTACTGCTTGTCGAAAGGAAACCATGTACCGGTGCGTCCGGGGTGATGGTGCTCCTGAGATGAGCTCGAAATGTTTATTATACTAAACCCGGCCGGTGGACTTATGTCCGGTATAGTAAAAAGGTCGAGCGGTACGAGTCTAGGAATTAAAGAGTTAATTAATTAATTTATCAGTAAATTAATTTTAATTAACGAGCACTATATCTTTGATGTGGGGAGATTAATGAATATAATTTAATTAAGTTGTTCCGGAAGCAATTCTGGTGTAGGATGGTAGTGCCAAAATTAATCCGTTAGTGGTACGATTAATTTTGTAATGGGTTAATTGAATTGGTTGATTTAATTAATTAATTGGTTAATTATTCCTAAGAGTTAATTCAGTAATTAACAAAGTGGAATTATTTAATTAATTCTTAAGGGTTAATTAAGTAATTAACAAAGTGGAATTATTTAATTAATTAATTAAGTCTTAAGTTTCAATTGGAATTAGGAAATCCTAGAGATTAGAAATCTAGTAGGATTTGGTTTATCCTATCAGATTGGTTGCCTAATTGGATTTGGAAACTAATTCATTACCTAAACCCATTAGGAAGACCAGTCCTAAACCAACTTAGAGTCTCTCTTGTAACTCTATAAATAGACAAGGGATTAGCCATTCAAGATACACAATACAATTAATCCACAGGATTTCTAGAGAGAAAATTCTAGAGAGAGAAAACTTTCTCTCTCCAAGTCGAATTTTCTAGCAAAATTGGCGGCTGGTTTTTCAAAGTACTGGCCAAAAATTCTTGGTCCATTTACTAGCCCCGTGTGTTGTTTTCTCTCTCTCCGGGCAGTGCGTTTGTAGTACGTGCTAGGTGCGGAGGTGCTGAATTTTTCAGCAGGTGGATTGTGGTGAGTTGCTGATCAATTGACTTCTAGATTGTTGCCCACACAACAAGAGGTCATAGTCTTTGAGGCATACAAGAGAATCACCAGGTGCACGCTTCAAAGGTAACTTTCTAAGGTTCCGCTTTAATTAAAAATTTTTGTTGCGTGGTAAATCGAGCAAGTGCAAACCCAGATCCTATGTGGCATATTCTTTCACTAGCACTACGTCAAAAACAACTAGCAATACGTATACATCCAAACATGTGAATTTTAGCTGAATTTTTCATAGAACATAATCTACCACGTCTCGCTACGTCCAAAACAACTAGCACCACGTCCAAATATGTCCAGCTACGTCCCGTTACGTCCGCTACGTCCAGCTGGGGAACTAGCACCCTCGTGTTAATTTTCCTGGTTCCGCCATTGGATTTTAGAATTTGTAGGGTTAGGTTGTACACTAGGTAAACATGTAATTTTCCTTTCTTTTTCTTTTTTTTCTTCTTCCAAAACAAGTTTGTCGACTTGTGGCGGGGTTTTGGAGGATATATCCATGGAAAAATAGGAATAGGGAGACATGTTTTGCTGATCGAGCAGTTTTACGATGTTGCTTACAACTATTGTATTTTTTAATCCAAACACAATGACATAAAGTGTTCCACTTGAATTGTATAAATTTTATTTTTTTATGTTTATCTGATGATGATATCTTGTGCAGTAGTTCTAAATAATATGCCCAAAATAGAAAGATAATTTCTAAGAAAGTGGCAATGGTGTAATCATGATTCATATATAATTAAAAAAAAGAAAAGAGTGAGGACTAAAAAAAACTAAAATTTAACATGAAAAGATACATGAAAATATGAATATTACATTTAAAAATAATAATAAAGAAAGAAATTTTAGAGAGAATAGAAAATAAATAAGGAGTGATATCTTTTTAATTATTCATTTCAATAGTTATTTTTTAATATGATATTTTTTCTTTAATAATTTATTTTTAGAGCGAGTTTGGTGAGCTGACCCAACATAATTAACTCTTTGGTTACATAATCAATGTAACATGTGTATACACATATGAAAAAAGTATTTGATTTTCAATTTTCAAATTCTTGATTTTTGGTGGGCCGCGCATCGTGCTGCTGACTCCACTAGTGTATATATATATATATATACATATATATATATATATATATAGAGAGAGAGGGAGGGGGAGGGGGAGGGGGGGGAGTAGGGATCATCCATTGATGAAAGTGGCTGAACTTGAAATCAGGCACTCTTTTGTACACATCAAAGTTCAGGGATCCATTGATGAAAGCGTCAATGAAGCAGAAATTCAGCACTGATAAACACAATTGAAATTTCTGGGGAGCTTGAAATGCACAATGCACATAAAGATATAAAATTATTTTAATTTAAATTATAATAATGTATTAAAGAATTCATTCGCTATCAAATTCTTTACAAAATTGTTATAGATTGTGTTAATTTTCATAAAGTGTATTTAATACATGTGTTGTAAATATGATTGTTAAAAAAAAACTTTATTATCATACTTAATTTGTTCATTAAAATTATAATAATACATTTTAAAATTAACGCATGCTGTAACGCGCGTTCTCTCTTACATGTATCCTTCCTTCTATTTATTAAATTTTTTCAATAACAAAATTATCTTTATTATACTTAAGTTCATATTAAGGATGAGATGAGAGTGATGAGATAGTGACAAGGGTTATTTTTTGAGTAATGATTTGAGATAAATTGTGAAAGATGAATGAAAAGATGTTGATAAGTTATAGTTTTGAATTTGATTTGTTATAAGTTGTGATTGTGATTGTGATAAATGTATATAGTAGATAGATAATAGGGTAAAATATTTTAGAATTTTAGTTAAAAATCAGTTTGGTAAAATAAGGTTGGAGAGTAAATAAGTAATTAGGGGGATACAATGTAATATAAGATTATGACTTATCTAATTTATTAATTTTACATCAAATTTCTTAACTACACATTAAGAATCGGCAATTGAGCGGCGACTTCAGCAAAATATCAGATCTTTTGGGCGGCCAAGATGAACAACCATTAAACAAAAGCTTTCATTTATATATGTATGTGTAATGCCATGCCTTAATGAAAAAATGGAAACGTTCATCAATTATACCATACTTAAACAAGGCAGTAACTTAATACGGCAACAGCAAAATAAATGCACAATTAGCGGCTCGCTTCCATACGCATACTAAAACAATAAATAATAAGAACGGCGGCCTCATATGCAAATTACATACTTGGGTTTTCCCTTCATATTTACCAATCAAAAAATAAGGGGATGACGGCAGCCCATTCCAATGGAAGCATACATGTTCATATTAATTAATTTATACTTTAATTAATTTAAAATATATGAATTATTATTTATTCAAAGCTCAAGCTGAACATCATAAAAATTATGCTCATAAGGATGTTGAGTATAATAATAACAACATAAATAAAACACATAAAAAATACCTTAATGCGGAATTCATCATTAGATAAGAAATCACCATATCTCCATGAACACCAGATACGCAGTAGGATCCTAATGATCTCCATAAACTAGTTTCTCCACATTGACCATCATAAGTAGTAGATAACCAGATGGAGTGTGCAAATTATATCATGTACCTAGTAGTACAACTACTATATATAGTAAATGTCGTATGACAGGTGCACACTTACTAAATATATTAAGTTTCGCCAATGCGCACGTCTTTTTTTTTTCCTCGCTGAGTTGTTGGGACGTTGTTACTTTGTATTTTGGACGTAGCGGGACGTTGGCATGTGAATTTAAATTGAATTTTTCACAGAGACACACTCCAAAGTCTCTTAACACCTACTGCAACGTCCCGCTACGTTCCATAACAACTACTCCAACATCTACATCCAGAGGTGTGAATTTAAGCTAAATTTTTTACATAACACCTTCTACCATGTCTTATAACACCTTCCACCACGTCTACATCCACGCATATGAATTTAAGATGAATTTTTCACATAACACCTTCCACCATGTCCCGCTACGTCCTGATACGTCTCGCTATGTCCCGCTACATCTCATAACACCTACTACGTCCAATAGCGGGGAGGAATCAGAAGCAACCCATTTCACATGAAAGTATCAATACCTTACGGAGAATATTTATATATCATATTTCAAAATAATAGAGCATTATTTGAAGCAGAATACACGAATATAGCATCATTAATACATTACCCAACATCAAATCGTGAAAATAAGATTTCGTACATCCATCAAATGCAGTTGATACTTTATGATGTAGTGATTCTGAAGAAGAACAAGTTATTTTTGAAGAAGAATAAGTGATTTTTCCGATGTATTTGTTGTTGTTCATCAAAAAATACAATTGCCGATCTCCGTTGAATCTGTGTTTGGATGAGGATTTGATTGAATGCGATTTCAAATGGAGTCCGTCGAAGAAGAAGAAGTGATTTTTGAAGAAGAATAAAGTGGATTTTTGAAAAAGAAGAAGAAGAAGCGTGTGGATCTCACTCTCTTATAGTGAGAGTGGCGATGTTACTAATAATTATTAGGTACATGTACCACTAAGTACATGGCATAATTTCTGGATAGAGAGACAACTTTCATCTACTATTATCATACTTGTTGATTAGGGCAGGAAGATGACTAGTTTATATACCCACCAATTTTAATCTAGTATGTCCATCGAATACTAGTTTAACGGTCTAGATTTAATCATATTATTAAACTGATTAGAAATTTAAACCAACTTAATTGGGTTTATCAAAGACATGGGCCATAACATCCAGACCACATTCTTACACCTTACACGACAAGTGTGCAGAGTTTTGAGAAATGCTCACTAGTGGGTCTCATTAGCCTTATTTCCCTATCATAAATAATAGCGATCTGTTAAATTCCATCACCAATCAATATTCTCAACTGCTGCAGCACCCAACCATAACTAAATTCAGTTTTGTCCTTAATAATAGCATATTCAATATTGAAATTCTTATTGTATGAAGTTACCCCAACAAATTCTCTGAAAGACATCTTGTACTTGTTGGCCTTGTATGTTGAATCCATGTTAATGACCTAATGGTAGGTACGAAACAAGTCCACTAGTCTAGATGTCTCATGAACACATAAGTCAACACATTTGTCTTCGGGACCTCCTGTACCTGAAACACATATTCGTTTTTAACAGTTACATAAAAGAATTTGGTTGTGACGTCTCTACCTTCGATCACCTCAACTTGCATATGATCTTTGTGATTGTAGATGTGTCTGCCGGTGGCGTTGTCCTCTAGATGTTGTTTCTGCACCACCACCAAAAAAGCCTTCAACTTTGTTTGAGCAACAGTCATTTTCTGGACAAGCTCATTCGATGTGGAACTAAGTCCACTGATTTGTCGGTGTCCCTCTACATACAAAATCATGGCATAATTGTGAATCCCCTTAGATTCACTCTCATACGCACGGATCTTCATATGTTAGACTCTTCCTCTTGCCCGGCCAATATCTAAAATTTTACAGGCGCGAGTTTTTGTCTTTGTGTTTTTTTGCACCCATATATCCAAAGATCTCTCAACTCATCTATCGCGTACATCTTGGGCACATCTCAAGAATTTTACAATGTCACCTTATTCATGCGATAAAAACAAGCTCAAATCATTACTTTGCCCAATTTAATGGCAGCCTCGTCAGTCTCAAATATTTCTTCAGTGGCAAAATATCCACTATAATTCACTCTGTCGCCACTAAAAATTTTAAATAAGTATTGTATAATTTACTGAAAATTATAGATTTACAAATAGTAACAATACACGCTTACTAATAAATAATTAAAGAATACTCAAATCTAACAAAAAAAACTAAATAATTATTGAGTTAGTATATTATGGTCCTATAGGAACAATTTTGCTCCTATAGGACCTGACGCTGTCACGTGTCAGTGCTGACGAGTCAATACCTTTGTTTTTTTGAGGTATGGTCATTTTTTTCTATTTTTTTAACTAGCCACTTATTTTTTTTTAATCAATATTTTTTAATTCAGATTTAAAAAAATCCTAAATCATATATATATTTTTTTCATTCTTATATTTTTTAAACATAAAATAGTTTAATTTAAAAAATTCAAATTATAAAAAAATTTAATTTATCTTCATATCATATTATATATCAAAATATATAAGGAATCATATAAGCGAATATGATATATCATATCACAAGATATAAGATACCATATCAGCATATAATAGATATCGTATCAGCATATAACAGATATCATATCACAAGACAAAAGATATCATATCAGCATATAACAGATATCCTATCATAAGACAAAAGAAATCATATCAGCATATAATAAATATCATATCACAAAAGAAAAATATATCATATCAGCATATAACAAATATCATATCACAAAACAAAAATATATCATATCTGTATAGAACATATATCATATCACAAGATAAAAGATATCATATTAGAAGACAAAAGATATCATATAAACATATAACAGATATCATATAAGCATATAACAGATATTATATCACAAGACAAAAGATATCATATCAGTATATAACAGATATTGATGGGTTGTCATACCAATAAAAAATAAAACATATTCTATAAGCTTTTAAAATAGTATAGTGCGAGTAGGATCGTCTTCACAGGGAGCACCGGAGTGAAATCACTTCAGCTAAAGTACGTAACAAAAGGGATTTTTTTTTTAAGATTAAAATTAGTAACGAAAATTCAATTAAAATAAAAGACTGGAAATTAAACAAATTATTAAAATCAAATTCGAGAAAAACTCTAGTCACGGGAATTGGACCACCTCTATGCGACAAATCGATCTTTGATGGAAGAATTTACCAATTTAATCAAGGTTACAATGGTTTTCAATGTTGGAACCTCTTAACAATTCAGTCCTATTACTTAAGGCCAGCAATTAAAGAATATTCGTTAATTGCATATATAATCGATGACCAATTCTGGAACCTCTTAGAACCTAGATCATGATAGTCAAGGAGCCAGTTCAATTACAATTAAGCAACTTGGTTTAATTGCACTTGATTATTTATTCTTTTCAATACGCTAACCTACGTACCACGTGATTAGTTGTATTGATCTCTTAGGAATACCGAACCTTGTGTATTGTAGTTAATTGGACTACCTAGAAAAGTTTGCATGCTACCAGCTATACACACAGTGCTAAATAATCCTCACGAAAATTCACAGGAATAAATAAAAAACCATGAATAATTGATATAAAAACTATTCGATCTCACGATTAAATCAATATCAAGGGGTTTAATTCCCTTGGTTAGACTAAAGAAATTAACTACTCATGCTTGAACTATTAAAAATAATATAAAAATTGTATGCCATCAATTAACTAGACTTAAAGCAAGAATTAAAACTGAGTACTTAAAAGTAGTTGCTGCGCAGCCGCACGGAACCTAGAGCCAAGCTGCTGTCACCATGCTTGTTGCTCTCTTCGAAAGTCTGGCCAAAAACCCCACTTCCAAAATTGAGTCCTCAATCAATCCCCAAAAGCTGCTGCCCGCAGTCAACCCCAAAAACAAAACGTAAGTCCCCCCAAAATCCCTTGCCAAAAACCTAATAAACACCCTTTTCACCAATTGGGCCCACACTCATTTTCCAAATAAAAACCTCCCAAAATAATTACAGTCCAATTGCTAGTTAATAAATAAAATCCCTTGTACATAATTAAATCTCAAGCCTCAATAATAGCCAAAATTTCTTTGTCTTCCTTCAAGCCCAATTAACCTTTCTTTCTCAAAGCATCAAATTCTTTCTAATTGCATCCAAAATGGCCAATCCTGCTCAAAGTTAAATCTCCTCCCTACAAGTATCAAAACAAACCCATTAGACTCCGCCAAACATCCAAATCAACCCAAATTCATACCAAATATTGTTAAGAAATTTATGTTCATCAAATCCCCCATACATAGACAATGCTTGTCCCCAAGCATGACTCAAGACGCGACAAAGAAGTAAACACAAAACAACAAACGAACAACTGGATCCTCAATATGCAACAAACGATCAAGCAAGGTTCGCAATCCACATAGGAAACTTTCATAGTACAATGCATTTGCTATGACTATATTCATTCCTCATAACTCTCCAAACTCAAATACAAGCAAGAATGACACCCAACTCTCAGGTAATTCACTCATGCACTCAAAGTATTTAAAGGGCATAATCACTCAAGTTCACCACATAGAGTTGTTCTTAACATATGCTTGCAAAGTTATCACACTACCATCACTCAAATGACTCAAAGTACAAATAAAAAGGTCTTCGTCATGGGTTATAATGGGGCTCAGGACAAGGTAGGATAACAAAGATCAAACCAGGGCTAAAGTTATGAAAGAAAGAACATACTTAATTGTTAACCATCAACCATCTTACCTAGGATGACCCATGCAAGACACTAGTAACCACTAAGGATTCCAAACTTGGCTCTTCCCATAATCCTTTTTTTTTTCAAATTTTATTATTAGAAACACAAATTCATTTGAATTCGTTTATATTGGCTTTTTTTCTCTCTTTTCTTTCCTTCAAACCACAAACCCAAGCCAACAACTAAGTATGTACTTCTTTCAATAACTAGGAAAAAGAGCAAGCTAAACACAGACCCAAGTTTAATTTAGTGGCTTTTAAAATCAAAGAATCAGGTCCAAACTTCAAAACGGTTAACTAAAGATAAATATAGAAGGTTGGATTTTTAAAGCAAGCCAAATTTGGTTATCCTATTGCCTTTATCACTTTTGTACTTCAAATTCACCAGTAACGATAACACACATAACCAAGCAAGTTCTGAGATATTCAACCTATGTGTGAAACACTCTAAAAGAAATTAAGCACACGAAAGAATTGTTGCTTATTAAAGGCTCAAAATCTCACTTTTCTAGTGGTTTTGGCGTCACTTCAACCAGGTATTATCATTCGAATCGCTACTAAGAATGATTATAGTCATCCAACACAAAGCACTACTAATATTTCCTACATGTCATCCTCACCTCACCACATCACAAATTGCATATCAAGTACCAGCACAACACATAACATTTACATGCACACCTCCCCCACACCTAGATTCTACGCACCATAAAACACCAAACAGCCCAAAACAAACACATAAACCGACCAAAATAATAACATAACCCAAACATTCCCCCCACACCTAAACTACATTGTCCCCAATGTAGAATGCAGGAATGAAAATAACACCAATACCCCACCAAAGACACATACTAACTGTTGGAATTTATTTAGGTGTTTAATCTAATTAAATAGCATAATTTTTAAACTATGAGGATCGGGTCTTACCCTTGAAGCGTAATCGGTTGCGCACGTTGTCTGGCTCCTCTGAGAAGATGACGTTTTTGTCTTCAGAATTCTTCAAATCCTTCCTCGAAGGATTCTCTACTCTCAAGCACGAAAGTCTTCGCAGGTTGGTGCTAGCCAATCTTGCCTACCCAGAGAATTTGGAAAATTCTGTGTATTTCGGCTGGTTTGAATTTTCTTAATTCCAAATCCTTTGTCCTATTTCCTACAATCATACCCCTAGGATATTTGTAGAGAACAGATTTCCAAAATCAGTATTGTAATTATCCAATTATAACTTAATTGATTTTGGTCATATTCCAAATCAGTATTATTACCAAATATTATTTTACTGATTCTAAATCAGTATTTAAATAATATTTACTGATTCCAAATCAGCATTAAATAACACTTTAATGATTTGGGTTATACACCAAGCCCATGAATCAACCCATGACCCATGGATCAGGCTGATGGGTCAAGAACTTCAATTGCAATTAAGTCCCTTGATTTATCAGTCCATCCCAATTGTTCCCAGGTAATTAATTAACTATTAATTAATACCACAAAACTTTTCAATAATATTTAATTAAACCATTTAATTAAACCTTATTTATTTAAGTATAACAATTATACTTATTGTAGGCAAGAATACTTATTCTGCATCATCGAACTTTCTTATGTGCGATCCTGTAGGCCCATTCTAAATTGGCAATGGATAACTCAATCTCATTGATTAATCCATAAGTCATTAGTGGTCTCTAGCAAGACATAATGACTACCCAATTCAGAATGGAGGGTCGAATAGTGATTCAACACAACCTTTCCGAGCAAACTGCGTACGATCCTCTACATCGATATCCCGTTTAGCATAAGGCATGGAACCATCATCCTTATATAGCTAAATGTTTACTTGATCTCTTAGTGACACTAAATCCATCAAGAAAATGATATCCTTATCATTCCTTGGGCATGACCATGCACTTTTCAGTTCACTATCAAGTGGCCAAGATATCATCTCTCATTTAAGAGAGATTTGTAGTCCCATCACTTCACCTACATATCTTAGCATGAATCATAGTATACCCAATCATACCAGTACTTGGCAACCTGTTAAGGCCCCGTTAGGCGTATGTCAAAGCACACCACAATTCACCTAAGACCATGTAGTGATTTCTGGTCTAAGGATCCTAGTACCAGTACTACTCAAAAGAATTACTCATGATCTAATTAGTCCATGGAGTGTTTCTTTTGGCGGATCAATTTCATGAATTTAAATATGCACAAGGATATTACTATCATGAAATTAACTCATTTGATAAACAATCAATCAAGCGACAAATGTCTTATTTACATAAATAACCTCAAAGTATATTTACATAAATAGCTAACTCACATGAAATAGACTCTGGGGATTTTGACTCAGATTCATAAATAAAACTCATAGCCATGTCAAATTCAACCAAGGACATCTTAAAGGGTTTATTCATCAGCCTAAAGCATATCACTCTGGGATACTCTAAGTTAAAATTCTTTTTGGGTGGTTTATATTCTAAGGTGGCATGAAACTCACGAGTAATCTCCATATAAGCAGGCAAAGCCAAATTAAAATACTGCAACCATCCAATGCCACCAAATAAATGATGAACTTCCTCATAGACATTCAAAGTATGCAAAGTATCCACATCGAAGCATTTACATTCATAGAAAGGTCTAGGGGATACCTTGGCAAACAACTGTCATTGTTTGGAATTTGCAAATGTTACCTCAAATTTCTGAGCTACAGAGGGAGGTAAGATATTTGGACCATTCTTGGTACGTGAGCGGCCTGTGAATATTGGCCCAACAGCCCCGCTAGACTCAGGAATTGTCTTTTGCCATTTCGGACGCTGCACCGCAAGTGGTAGGGGTATGAAAGCGGGTCCTCCTCCGAAGAACTAGATTCATCTCACAATGGTATCTTAGCCGGTGCTTTCTATCATACCATACTTTCCTGCACCCAAGAAAATAAGAACTAAAATCAGCCCACTTCAAAAATTCCCAAAAGAAAAATATGCACAGGAGTTAAAAAGAACTAAGAAGTAAATGTGCGCGAGAGGATGAAATTTTCTGTGCGGCTAGATGGAAGTAACCCCTAGTCGCAACACGAGCACAACCACGGCCAGACAGAGGTTACTGGTATGAGAACAAAAAATTCTGACCGCTGTAATGGCGGGGCGATTCAAAGCTCTCGGACGTGGTTGCAGATAGGTACGGTTGGTTGAGAAAAACTTTGAGGCCGGAGGCGGACTGAACTGGATGGGCTTGAAATGCAGTGGCTGGATGAGAAGCTTGAATGCCAGTGCGATTGCAATCGTGGTTGGCAGAATGAACCAGCCAAACACGGACTGATGAGTGAGCGGAGTAGCGGAGTACCCTACAGTCGTGAATGGCTAGACGAACACTGGCCAAAACGATGGACAACGGCCGGGTAAAACAGCAGAAGCCGTGCAGACCGATGGCTATTTGGTGCTACGAAAAGTTGAATTTTGTTGGCGTGAACTCCGTGAGGGTTGGGAAACTAACCGATTAAATTCTCTCCTTAACAACCGATGAAGACGCAGAACCCTTGCAATTGGGAAGCGGACCAGCACAGCTGCGAGTTCGTCAATGGGTTTGGTGGAAAAAAAATGTGGGAAGAAAACCTTGTTGCGGCGGAGGTGAGAAACGAAGTAAAGGAAATGGAAAATTACAACCCTAATTAAAAACGGAAAGGAAAAAGGATTTTTTTTATAAAGTAAGTGACATGGGCATGTCGGAGGAAGACTTGTATTCTACCTAAACTTTCTTAAAATGAAAGAAAATTTAACCTGGGCATGTCGGGGGAACTTTTCTATTCTGCCCAAATTCGCTTAAAATTGAAGGAAAATTTGAACGGGGCATGTCAGGGGAACTTTTCTATTCTACCCATCCTCTCTTAAAATTGAAGGAAAATTCGACCTGGGCATGTCGGGAGAACTTTCCTATTCTGCCCGTCCTCCTTTAAAAATCAAAGAAAAATTGACCTGGGCATGTTGGAAGAACACTTATATTCTGCCCAAGCTCCTTAACTCCTTCTCGACAATTCCTGCTAAAAATCACTTAAAAAATATTAAATGATTAAAATCATTACAAAAACTTGAAAAAAAATTTGGATTGCCTCCACAAGCGCATTTCTTTAATGTCTTAGGCTAGACTCACTCCGACCTTAATTAATCCTCATAAATGGGGTGAATTAACATAATCATCTGGATGGACTCATTGTTACCATGTTAACATGAAACACTTTTCCAGAATTTAAACATTGAATGCCAACCATCCCATACGGAGAAATACTTAGCACATTATACGGTCCATTCCATCTTGACTTCAGTCTACCTGGCATGAACTTTAACTTGGAATCAAAGAGAATGACCTTTTGACCTACCACGAATTCCTTCCTCCTCAACAGCTTGTCATGAACGAGTTTGGTTCTCTTTTTGTATAGCTGGGAGTTATCATAAGCCTCTAAACGAATCTCCTCTAACTCGTGCAGCTGTAACTTTCTCTCTAATCCCACTTCTTGGGTATCCATATTAAATTGCTTAACTGCCCAACAAGCGCGATGCTCTAACTCAACAGGTAAGTGACACATTTTTCCAAAAACTAACCTGCAAGGAGACATTCCAATGGGAGTCTTGTAAGCCGTGCGTATGCCCATAGTGCATCCTCCAGCCTTAAACTCCTATCCTTCAGGCCTAGATTCACCGTCTTCTCCAGGATACTCTTTATCTCTCTATTTGAAATCTCGGCTTGCCCATTGGTTTTGGGATGATAAACAGTGAAGATGCGATGCCTAACTCCATATCGCTTCATTAATGCCTCGACCTGACAATTGCAAAAATACGTTCCTTGGTCGCTGATGATCGCCTTGGGCACACCAAACCTACTAAATACGTTAGATTTAAGAAATCCTACAACAACTTTAGCTTCATTAGTTTGGGTAGCTTTTGCTTCTACCCACTTCGAGACATAATCTACAGCTAGCAAAATATACATCTTCCCAAGAAGCGGCCCCATAAAATCCATACCCCATACATCAAATATCTCACAAAACAACATAGGTATTTGAGGCATCTCATTCCTAGAAGATAAATTGCCCACTCTCTGACACCTGTCGCATCTCTTACAATAATCATATGCATCCCTAAATAAAGAATTCAAATAAAACCAACTGTCCAACTGGCAGAATGTTTTGGACCAAAATGACCACCACATGTATGAGAATGACAAAATTCAAGTGTAGAATGAATTTCATGATCGACAACACATCTCCTAACTACCTGGTCCGAGCATATTTTTCACAGATAAGGGTCATCCCAAACATAATGCTTAAACTGAGACTTCAATTTATTTTTATGATAAATATTCATGTTGGGAGAAAACTTAACGCTTGTCAAATAGTTCACTATATCTGTATACCATGGCTCATGACCTTGCAGTGCCGACAATTTCTCCTTCAGGAACACTTCTGAAATTGGTCACGTACCAACCGGCTGAGATGATCCGCAACCGAGTTGTCTGCACCTTTTCTATCCTTGATTTCCCAATCAAGCTCTTGCAGCAGAAGAATCCATCCAATGAGTCTCGGCTTTGATTCCTTCTTTGACGGTAACAATTTTAGAGGTGCATGATCAAAATAAACCACAACTTTAGAACCTAGCAAATAAGAACGAAACTTCTCAAAATCAAACACAATAGCTAAAAGTTCTTTTTCTGAGGTAGTGTAATTACACTGCGCTGAGTCGAGTGCCTTAGAGGCATAATAAATGACATGGCTCTATCTCCCGTTTCTTTGTCCAAGCACGACTCCAACAGCATAGTGACTTGCGTCACACATGAGCTTGAATGACAAGTTCCAATTTGGAGGCTGGATTATGGGAGTAGACGTGAGTAACTCCTTCAGCTTCTGAAATGCACTTTTGCACTCCTCACCAAACTCAAACGGCACATCTGTTGCAAAAGCCTCGACAGGGGTTGAGTAATCTTCGAGAAATCCTTGATAAAGAGTCTGTAAAATCCTGCATAACCAAGAAAACTCTGAATTTCTCGAACATGAGTTGGATATGGTAAGCTAGCAATCAAATCGACCTTTGCCTTATCCACTTCTATTCCTTTAGATAACACTACGTGACCTAAGACAATTCCCTCTCTTACCATGAAGTGACACTTTTCATAGTTTAGGACCAAGTCTTTTTCTATGCATCTCTGTAAAACCATTGCTAAACTATCTAGACATTAATCAAATGAGTCACCATACACAGTAAAGTCATCTATAAAAATTTCAATGCATTTTTCAAGAAAATCAGAAAATATACTCATCACGCATCTTTAAAAAGTTCCCGGAACATTGCACAAACCAAACGGCATAACACGATATGCAAATGTACTAAATGGACAGGTAAAGGTAGTCTTATCCTGGTCCTCCGGAGCTACCGCTATTTGGTAGTAACCAGAGTACCCATCTAAAAAGCAAAAGAAATCCTTACCTGCCAAACACTCCAACATCTGGTCAATGAAAGGAAACGGGAAGTGATCCTTCCTCGTGGCTGCATTTAATTTGCGAAAATCTATGCACATGCGCCAACCTGTCTGCAGTCTCATGGGAACAACTCATAAGCCTCATTTTTAACTAATTGAAAACCTGATTTCTTAGGCACTACATGTACTGGGCTAACCCATTTACTATCCGGAACAGCATAAATTATTCCTGCATCTAATAACTTGATAATTTCTTTCATTATTACCTCTTTCATAGCTGGATTCAGCTTCCTCTGAGCTTTTCTGACCAGCTTGGAATCTGCCTCCAACAATATTAGGTGCATGCAGATTGAAGGACTAATTCCCTTGATGTCGGCCAATATCCATCCGATCACTGTTCTATGCTCCTCAACACTCTCAGCAACTTCTCCTCTTGCAAAACCGTCAAATCCTTGGAGATTATCACTGGCAAAGTCTCCAACTCTCTCAAGTAGACATACTTGAGATGGTTAGGCAATGTCTTTAATTCAAGCTTAGGAGTCTGCACTACAGAAGGTAAATTTTTTCAGAACTAATAGGTAATCCTGAATATTGGTTAGCAAACCTCGGTGGCAATTCAGGACTAGCATGAAACGCTATGATTGCCTCAATTACATCATTGCGAGCATCAATTTCCTGCAAACTATGTTGTAACACAAAATTCAGCTCATCAAGCATTAAATTAAATTAAATTTCTTCTTAAACAATAGAGTCAACTAGGCTAACATTAACAAAGTACTCAGAATCCGGCGGATACTTCATAGCTTCATACATATTAAATTGGACCTTTTCACGATCAATCTCAAAAGTAAAGACACCAGCATTTACATCAATATTTGTTTTAGCCATTTTCATAAATGATCTACCAAATAGAATAATATCAGAATTCGTCACATGCTCATCATTCATATCAAGGATGTAGAAATCAGCAGGAAAAATCAACTTCTCACATTTAACTAAGACATTCTCAACTACCCATTCCGGATAAATCATAGACCTATTGGTTAACTGGACTATGACATTTGTGTTCTTAAGGGCCCCAATTTTCAATTTATTGAACAAAGACAGACACATCACATTAATCGAAGCTCTTAAATCCAACTTAGCTGCTTTTATTGAAAGATTATCTGCCTGGGCCGGGTCAAAAATTCACTTTCGCGCTACGCATTCCAGAATCAGAATCTTTGATCTGGCCTAGACTCTAGCACAATCGTTATTCCAATCCTTTCTTGAAATAACAAAGCGCAGGATCTTGGTATGTACTCGTTCGATTTATCACGCAACAAAATTATTTCTAATTAAAGCGAAAAATTGAATTTATCAATCCACTCGATGGATTGAGTCTTAAAAAATTGAATTTCCAAAAAAAATGAATTCCAGAGGAAAAATGGGCCAAAACGAGCGAGCCAAACGGGCCGCATGTGCAGCACGCACCTGCACAGCGGTTGCTGCGCTTACGCAGCTGCGGTGCCGCTGGTGCCAGCCGATGGCTCTAGATCGCCAGCGCCGCTGGCCACCTTTGATCCCTTCTTCGCTTCTTTTACACTATTTGATCTTCTTGCAATTTGTTCTGGGTTTTCCTGGGTTTCTACGAATTAACGATAACCCAAAACCCACAAATTCAAGTCGCCCAACATAACGCCATCGATTACAAAAAAATTCTCCTACTACAAGGCTTCTAGGAAAATTAAAATCGAAATTGCATAGAAAAAATCCTACTACAGATTTGATCTAATCCTACACGGCTTCCAGCACGTGGTTATACTATTACAAGCATTCATAATAAAACCAAACCCGGACATGTCCTGGGGTTTAATTAAAAAATATGCAAATGCAAACATAATAGTTGTGATTTCTAAATCACCTACAAATAAAAACATGTAATAAATCGAACAAGCAAAAAACTCAAAACCAGGGTCTGATACCAATTGAAAGATTATCTGCCCGGTCCCGATCAAAAATTCACTTTCGTGCTACGTATTCAAGAATCGAAATCTTTGACTAGGCCTAGACTCTGGCACAATCGCTATTTCAATCCTTGCTTGAAATAACTTTACACAGGATCTTGGTATGTACTCATTCAATTTATCACGCAACAAAATTATTTCTAATTAAAGCAGAAACATAGAAAGTACCTCTTGAAGCGTGTTACTCAAGTGATCACTTCTATGACTCAAGGTTAGGCTCGAACGTTGTGTGGGCAACAATCCAACGAATTAACGATCAACAACTCAATACAAAGAATCACCGGAAAATTTCTACAGCTCGTCACCGCCTGAATTCCAACGGCTGTAGCCACCGGAAAATTTCACCACCGGCCGCTGCCTCTAGCAAAAATCGGCCGCCTGAGAAAAATTATTTGCGAGGGAGAAATTTATTTTCTCTCTCTAAAATCTCTCTCTCTAGTTTTCTTGTCTTGAAAACTTATGAATTGTGTGTTATAGAATTGCTAATCCTTTGTCTATATATAGAGCTATAAGAGAGACCCCAAGTTGGTTCAGGATTGGCCTTCCTAATGGGTTTAGGTAATTAATTAGTTTCCAAATCTAATTAGGTAACTAATCTAATAGGATAAATCAAATCCAATTAGATTTCCTAATCACTAGGATTTCCTAATTCTAGTTGAAACTTAAGACTTAATTAATTAATTAAATTATTACACTTTGTTAATTACTTAATTAACCCTTAGGAATAATTAATTCTACTTATTCAATTAACCAATTACAAAATTAATCGTACCACTAACGGATTAATTTTGGCACTACCATCCTACACCAGAATTGCTTTCGGAACAACTAAATTAATTTATTCTTAATCTCCCCACATCAAAGATTTAATGCTCGTTAATTTATTAATTTACTGATAAATTAATTAATTAACTTCTTTAATTCCGAGACTAGTACCACTAATCCTTTTTACTATACCGGACATAAGTCCACCAGCTGAGTTTAGTATAATAAACATAATGAGCTCATCTTGGGAGCACCATCACCCCAGACGCACCAGTACATGGTTTCCTTTTGACAAGCAGCAGCACACCAAGTAACTAAACACACGCACCCAACCCACCGAGACTATTGGCCACAATTGACCTCACCCATTAGCAGATCAAAGTACACTATGTTTAATCCTCATGCCCGATCAAGTCTTGGGATTAAGAGATAGAATACCAAGAACGAATTGTCTACTAAATCAGTACAAGAAGAATCATTCTAAATGGTTAAGTTCAATATGTCCCGGGTATATCTATATGATTCAATTAGTTTAGGCAAACCAATTATTCGAATTATATAATAACCTAAATCGACAGTGTGTCCAAAAAATTGTCTCGGTTACGAACCGCATTTATATATTATGTCTTTTAACCAATGATGAGATCTACTGTGTCACACCAGACATCTCATCATCTAACTACATAATATAAATGGACTAAACATACACAACATATAACCAAAACATTAAATCGATATATTAACTGGGAAAAAGTACAATACAAGCATAGTTTATGTATTCAAACCTAACAATTAACTCTTGATCCAATAACACAAGAAATTGCAAAAATACCTGGATCCGTGCACTTCTGAGGCAATTGCGTTGGAGTACCAAGGAAACGTTTTCATTGACATAGACCTTACCTTCAGGTCTCCTCTTCTTTGTCAGCAGTGACTTTAAAAATTTTGCATACCGTGGAATCTGCGCAATAGCCTCCATTAATGGAATTTTGATGGCCACCTTGCGAAACACTTCTAGCACCTCCTCGTCACTATACTCCTTCATCATTTGGACCAACCTGCCAGGAAAAAGGTGGAATTACACTTTCAGATTTTCTGACAATAAATTTAGAATTTACCTCTTTTTCTGGCAACTCTTCCACTTCCTCTTCCTTCTCTGATTTATGAGAAGATTCTTGAACCTCGAGAGTCAGACTTTTAGGTTCTGGAAATTTTCTCACACTCCTCAAAGTCATGGCACTAACATTTTCTGTGGAACTACCTGGTTAAGAAGGAAGCTTCCCGTGGGCTTTTTCTCTCTGATTCACTTGAGTGGCTAGTTGTGAGATTTGTTTCTCCAAGTTTTTAATTATTGCCTGTGATTGCTATTCACGTGCCTGCTCCTGCTGTTCACATGCCTGTTGTTGATGTTCACGTGCTTGATCCCTCTTAATAAGTCCCTGAACAGCAACTGTCAACCCTTTAATCATAGATTCTACAGACGAACCTGAAGCCTCTGCTGGTGAGGAAATTGAGTTTCGCACTGGAGGTTGGATTTGAGGTTGAAAACTAGGCTGTTATTGGGGTGATTCCTCCACCCGGGTTGTAAGTATTAGAATACGGATCATACCTCTGTTGGAGTGGAGCCTAGAATCCTCCTATAATATTTACCTACTCCTCTTTTTGCATTGCTGGATAATCATCCAAGGCGTGTCCTTGCATTGCACATATCTCGCAGACCTTAACTGCCTGCAACTGTCCCACAGCAAGCTGGCATACCAAATCAGTTAACTGTTCAATCTTACTTTCCATATTAGAAACACTTACCTCATTAATTCTTTTGGTGGGAATGTCTGCGCGCCTATGGAATTACTGAGATGTCTCCGCCATCACGGAAATCAGCCTCATTGCCTCTACAGGAGTCTTGTTATCAGTGCTCCTCCACTTGCTGAGTCAATCTTGTCCCTGTCTAACACAGATAAACCCTCATAGAAATACTAAATTAAGAGCTACTCGGGAATTTGGTGTTAAGGGTAGCTTCTGCAAAGATCACTGAATCTCTCCCAGTACTCATACAAATTCTCGCCCGTTGATTGCCGGATACCACAGATATCCTTCCTGATGTTTGAAACACGAGAGGTTGGGAAAATTTTTTCCAGAAAACACTTTTTAAGCTCGTTCCATGTGGTGATTGAGCCCACTGGTAGCACAAAAAACCAATGTTTTGTCTTATCTTCCAAAGAAAACGAAAACGCCCTAAGCTTGACTTGTTCTTCTATAACATCTGGATAGCTTACTGCTGAGCACACAATGTGAAACTCCATCAAATGCTTGTGGGGGTCCTCACCTGTCAAACCATGAAATTTAGGTAGTAAGTGTATGGTACTAGATTTTAACTCAAATCTAGGAGTGTTATCAGGAAAAGTTATGTATAAAGATTGTTGATTATCAGCAGGAGTTGCCAACTCCCTTAGAGTCCTGTTTACCATTGGTTTTGCGATCAACTCCTCTTCCTCTTCCGGGAACCTCTATTTCTTCTTCATCAACTGGTTGAGACACCAATGTTGACTCAGCTAATTGGGCTCTTAATTTCTTCTCATTTGTGTTCCTCTTTGCAGTTTTCTTTACCTCTGGGTCAAATACTAATTTGCCTATACGAGAAGAGTGAACCATAAAAAAGAACAAACAAACCAAACTTTTAACCAAATTAAAAACACTACACCGTGCTCCCGGCAAAGGTGCCAAAATTTGATGGGTTGTCAGACCAATCAAAAATAAAACCTACTCTATAAGCTTTTAAAATAGTATAGTGCGAGTAGGATCGTCTCCATAGGGAGCACCGGAGTGAAATCACTTCAACTAAAAGTACGTAACAAAAGGGGTTTTTTTTAAGATTAAAATTAATAACGAAAATTCAATTAAAATAAAAGACTGGAAATTAAACAAATTATTAAAATCAAATTCAGGAAAAACTCTAGTCAAGGGAATTAGACCACCTTGATGCGAAAAATCGATCATCGATGCAAGAATTTACCAATTTAATCAAGGTTACGCTGGTTTTCATTGTTGGAACCTCCTAACAATTCAGTCCTATTAATTAAGGCCAACAATTAAGAAACCTCTGTTAATTGCATCTATAATCGATGACCAATTCTGAAACCTCCTAGAACTTAGATAATGATAGTCAAATGACCCAGTTCAATTACAATTAAGCAACTTTGTTTAATTGCACTTGATTATTTATTCTTTTCAATACGCTAACCTACGTACCACGTGATTAGTTATATTGACCTCTTAGGAATACCGAACCTCGTGTATTCTAATTAATTGGACTACCTAGGAAAGTTGCATGCTACCAGCTATACACACAGTGTCAAATAATCCTCACTATAATTCACAGGAATAAATAAGAAACCATGAATAATTGATATTAGAAACGATTCGATCTCACAATTAAATCAACATCAATGGGTTTAATTCCCTTGACTAGACTAGAAAAATTAGCTACTCATGTTTGAACTATTAAAAATAATATAAAAATTGTATGCCATCAATTAACTAGACTTAAAGCAAGAATTAAAATTGAGTACTTAAAAGTAGTTGCCGCGCAGCAGCACGGAACCTAGAGCTAAGCTGCTGTCACCAAGCTTGTTGCTCCCTTCGAAAGTCCGGCCAAAAACCCCACTTCCAAAATTGAGTCCTCAACCAATCCCCAAAAGCTGCTGCCCGCAGTCAACTCCAAAAACAAAACGTAAGTCCCCCAAAATCGCTTGCCAAAAACCTAATAAACACCCTTTTCACCAATTGGGCCCACACTCATTTTCCAAATAAAAATCTCCCAAAATAATTACAGCCCAATTGCTAATTAATAAATAAAATTCCTTGTACATAATTAAATCCCAAACCTCAATAACAGGCCAAATTTCTTTGTCTTCCTTCAAGCCCAACTCGCATGTCTTCCTCAAAGCGTCAAATTCTTCCTAATTGCATCCAAAATAGCTCATCCTACTCAAACTTAAACGTCCTCCCTACAAGTATCAAAACAACCCATTAGACTCCGGCAAGCATCCAAATCAACCCAAATTCGCACAAAATATTGTTAAGGAATTTAAGCTCATCAGATATCATATCAGTATATAACATATATCATATCACAAGACGAAAGATATCATATCAGCATATAACAAATATCATATCACAAGACAAGAGATATCACACCACAAGACAAAAAGATATCATATCAGCATATAATAGATATCATATCACAAGACAAAAGATATCATATCAACATATAACAAATATCATATCAGCATATAATAGATAGCATATCAGCATATAACAGATATCATATCACAAGACAAAAGAAATCATATCGCAATATATATAATATTATTTAGTTAAAAAAGACAAAATAGGCTCCTTGAAATTGAAAAAAAAAAAAAACACCTGACAACTGACGTGTCAATCAACAATCGTCAGCAACTGACGCGTAAGTCAAACTGAGGCGTCAGCTCTGTGGGTGCTCCTATAGGAACAATGTATAATTTACCATAATTATTAGGTACAAGGAAACTAATCAATTAACAATTAACCTTACATAATAAATTAAAAAGTATAAATCTATAAACAATTAACAAATTAACTAACCAATTAACAAGTTAACTAAATAATAAATATAAATAAGTTTAATAAATAATTAAAGAATATTCAAACCTAATAAGAATTAAATAGATACTATCATGTAACATGTATATTAATCAATTAACAATTAACAATAAATAATGAATTAAAAAGTTTAAATATGTATACATTAACTAAATAATTAACAAGTTAACTAAATAACAAATATAATATATATTCTAAATAATGAATAAAATAAAAAAGTTCGGGTGCGCCAATTTTGCACTTTAAAATTGGGCAAATTATATCATAGGGCTAGTAGTAAGAGGAGGGTTTTACACCTAACCGGTTTTTGAAAAAAAACCGGGTTAATGGCTTAAAAATCATGAAAAAATCGGGTATTATAATTAATGTGTCCTTTCATACGCATTAAATGTGCATTTAATGTGCCTGAAAGGAAAAGAAACCCTCACGCACGTTATTTCCCTGTTGCATAACACCATAGCATCTTCACCTACCGTCGACAAGACATGAGCCGTGTTTTTGAGCATCGAAACCATGCTCCAGTGGTACCTTTTTTTGTACATTGGGCAATTAATGATGACGGGGGCTGCTAATCGAGGTTCAAAATTTGGATATATCATCATCTTCATCTTCATCGAGTTTCAAAATTCGTATTCGCGCATTGTTCTTTTGGTTTCCTCGAGTGTTGGCTTCCCGATTGTTGATGTAAAATCACATTATATTGATGTAAAATCGCGAGTTTACGTTAGCTGTTCTTTATTGTTAACTGATTTGATATGCTTGCTATGGTGGAAATAGTTCCTTTAATTGAAGGAAATGGTTTAGGTCATTGCAAAAGTGGCGGAAATCGTTCTACCATGCAAGTAATATGTTGTGGTAGGTTACTGTTTCTCATATATTTTTAGTTCTTTAATGAATATTCATTTGATGTAAAATTCATTCTTTTTTATTTGTTTCAGATTCGGAACCAGGCAATGATGAAACAATGACTTCTCTTGTTGATAGAATTGCTGAGAGTGAGGAGCAAGCATATGAACTTTATAATTCTTATGCTTGGGATCTTGGTTTTGGTGTTCGTTTAGAGAAAGATAGAAAGAGAAGTGATGGAACAAGGTATTCGAGAAGGATTGTTTGCTGTAAAAATGGTAAGAAAAAGGAGAATTGTAAGATGGACAAAATGTTCACAAAGATTGATAGTTGTTGTGATTGTTTAGCTTCTGTTGAAATTAAAATGAGGCCTAAAGATGGTTTATGGGTCGTGACAAAACATTTTCGAAAGCATAATCACGTTATGTGTCCGGAGAATGAAAGGCATTTGTTACGTTCCCACAGGAAGTTGTCGAAAGCATCTATTGAATTTTTTCATTCAATGAACTCTGTTGGGATATAAGTTTGTGATAGTTATAAGCTTATGTATAAATATGTGAGTTTTTTTCTTATCCATGTATCGAATCAAGAATCATGATGTAAAATGTCTTTTTACATCAGATTTGATGTAAAATGACATTTTACACCAAAAAGAATTCTGATGTTAAATATATTTTTTTATGTCAAACCAATGAATGTTATGTAGGCTGGAGGTCGATTAAAAGTTGGTTTTACAGCAAGGGATGTATACAATGTGCTGGAAACTAAAAAAAGAAGATTTATTGATGACAGTGATTCGAATGCTTTGATAGAGATATTGAAATACAGAGTTTCTCACGATGAAGTTTTTTCTTTGATTTTGAATTGGATAATGAGTCTTCTCTGAAAAATATTTTTTGGAGAGATAATCAAATGAAGACTGATTACAATCTGTTTGGTAATTTTTTGATCCATGATACCACATATTGTACTAATAAATATGATTTGATATGTGGTCCATTTATCGGATTGGACAACCACAGGAAGAATGTCATGTTTGGAATTGTTTTTTTGAGGGACGAGAAATTTGAATAATTTGTTTGGTTATTTTCTGCATTCTTGAGGTCAATGGACAATAAGCATCCTATAACTGTAATGACTGATCAATCAGCCTCTATGGGAAAGGTGATTCAAGAGATATTTGTTCGTTCATGCCATCGTCTTTCCATTTGACATATCATTAAAAACTCTGAGAGCAAAATTGGTTTTCTCAGACAGCAACCAGGTTTCTCTGTGTTGTTTTATAGATTGCTCTCCAAAGTAGACACCGTGGATGAATTTAATTACCACTGGAAGAGGTAAGTTTTCGTTACTGTGGTTTTTCTTCCCTTTTTTTTTGTTGTTGTTGATGTAAAATTGAATTTTTACATTAACGATTGATAGAAGATGTAAAATTATATTTTTACATCAACGATTAGTGTAAAATACCATTTTACATTAGCGACGGATGTAAAATGACATTTACATTATTTGATTGCCAAAACCGTAGTGAACATGTATTATGTGTTTTCAGGATGGAACAAAAATATGGCTACCAAGACAATGAGTAGTCGAAAAAAACTTACGATTCAAGGGAGAAGTGGTGTCCTGCTTTCAGCAAGGATTATTTTTCTGGGGGAACATTATCTTCTCAGAGGAGTGAAAGTACAAATAACTCTATTTCTCGAAGATTGTCTAAGACTTCAATATTATGTGAGTTTAACCATCAATTTGTTGATGTTGTTCTTGATTGGCGATAGCAAGCTACTTGTGAAGATCATAGGTGCTTCTATGATAATGTTGATGTGCCTGTTAAACATTCTCTAATGTTGAAGCTGTTGGAGTTGAATACATAAGCTATGCTTGTATTGTACATTTTCCAAGTTAATATATTGATTTATGTTTTGGTTATATTTTGTTGTGCATGATTTGTCAATTTATATTATGTAAGTAGATGATGTGGTGTCTTGTGTGACACAGTAGATCTCATCATTGATTGAAAGACATAATATATAAATGAGGTTCATAACCGAGACAGCTTTGGACAAACTGTCGGTTTAGGTTATTATGTGATTCGGATAATTGGTTTGTCTAAGCTAATTGAATCATATAGATATGCCCGGGGCGTATTGAACTTTGACCATTAGGAATGATTTTTCTTGTACTGATTTAATAGACAAATCGTTCTTGGTATTCTATCTCTTAATCCCTAGACTTGAGCGGGCATAAGGATTAGATATAGTGTACTTTGATCTGCCAATGAGTGAGGTCAATTCTGGCCAATAGTCTTGGTAGGTTGGGTGCGCGTTTTAGTTGCTTGGTGTGCTGCTGCTTGTCGAAAGGAATCCATGTACCGGTGCGTCCGAGGTGATGGTGCTCCCGAGATGAGCTCGTTATGTTTATTATACTAAACCCAACTGGTGGACTTGTGTCCGGTATAGTAAAAAGGTCGAGTGGTACTAGTCTCGAAATTAAAGAAGTTAACTAAATTAATTTATCAGTAAATTAATAAATTAATGAGCACTATATCTTTGATGTGGAGAGATTATGAATATAAATTAATTAAGTTGTTCCGGAAGCAATTCTGGTGTAGAATGGCAGTGCCAAAATTTATCCGTTAGTGGTACGATTAATTTTGTAATGGGTTAATTGAATAGGTAGAATTAATTAATTGATTAATTATTTCTAAGGGTTAATTAAGTAATAACAAAGTGGAATTATTTAATTAATTAATTAAGTCTTAAGTTTCATAGGAAATCCTAGAGATTAGGAAATCTGGTAGGATTTGGTTTATCCTATCATATTGGTTACCTAATTGGATTTGGAAACTAATTAATTACCTAAACCCATTAGGAAGACCAATCCTAAACCAACATGGGATCTCTCTTGTAACTCTATATATAGACAAGGGATTAGCTATTCCACAACACACAATTCAATAGATTCATAATTCAAGAATCTAGAGAGAGAAAATCCTAGAGAGAGAAAATTCTCTCCCTAAAATTTCTAATTTTTCCAAGCCTTAAGGCTGTCGATTTTCTCCTAGTTTTTGGTGGCCTACGTGTGGCTTTCTCTCTCTCTCCGGGCAGTGCATTTATTGTACGTGCCAGGTGCAGCGGTGCTGGAATTTTCTGGCAGGTGGATTGTGGTGATTAGCAGATCAATTGCTCGTTAGATTACTGCCTACATAGCATACAAGTAAAGTCTTGAGGCATACTAGAGAATCACCTAAATACACGCTTCAAAGGTATAATTCTTATGTTTCCGCTTAATTAAGAATTTTTGTTGCGTGATAAATCGAATAAGTGCAAACCCAGATCCTGCGCAATGTTATTTCAAGAAAGGGTTGGAATAACAATTTTGCTAGAGTCTAGGCCTGGCCAGAGATACCGATTCTGGAATGCATAGCACGAAAGTGAGTTTCTGGCTAGGCCCGGGCAGATAATCTTTCAGAAGCATGCCGGTGAAGTGTACAAACTTGAGTTGTACACATATTTTGAGAAGCAATATCTTAATATGTTGGAATTAAAGATGAAACAGAAGTCCCAATCAAATGGTGTATATGTGTTTGAACTTTGGATTCCAAAAGAAGATGAGAATGATTACACATTCCGTCATGTTGTTATTTATGATGACAATGATTATTCTGTCAAGTGTACTTGCAAAAAACTTTCTGAAGTTGGTATTCTATATTCCCATTGACTTCGTGTCATTTTTTCAGAATAATTTTACGGTATATCTTCTTTTCTGATGTCAATGATATAAAATAGTAAAAATTGATGTAAACTATTATAATCTTTTTTTTTTTTTTTTGACCTTTTTGCAGAAAATTCCACAAATTTATATCTTGGATAGGTGGACAAAAGCTGCTTCAGTTTCCCGTAATGGAAAGTTAAATGCTTTCGAAGAGTCGATCTATTCTTCAAGTTTTTCACCATCTTTGTGGAGGGCAGATGCTAGTATAAAGTATAAGAATTTAATTAGATTATCTCATACCAGTGAGATTGGTCACGGTATTTTGGATAATACTATGTGAAAGCTCAAAATGCACTTGCTGCCCAAGTTGATATTATGGATGAGAATTTGGAAATGCTTTCTTCAAAGAATATTAGAGATCGCACTTCGAGGAGGGCAAGAGGTGTCCGGAATGTTCGTTTCAAGAGTACAGTTGAGAAGTGGATGCATAAAGCCAAATTGAAACATCAAAGGAAAAAGAAGTGTGTTAGATCAAAGGAATGTTGTTAACAATATTTTGACATAAAAGCTTGAGAATTTAAATGGTGTTTTGTAAGATTGTTTGGGAATTTATTATGTATTATGATGTAAGATGTTTTTTTTTTATTTTGCTCATAAACTGTGTTTGTTCAATCAGTGTATTTTTACTGGAATATCAGTTTGTTCAATCAGAATTTTGTGTAAAATTCTGTTTTGTTCTTGTAAAATGATCGTACTCATATGAAATACATTCTACACCAAAATCTGATGTAAAATGACATTTTACATTATTTTTTGATGTAAAATGCAAAGTGTGATTGTGAAGTATTCTGATATTACAGTTTCCCGTTATTTTACATCATACATAAGAAAAGATCAATTGAACATCACAATAAAAACAAACATAAATTAACATAGAAGATGATTTTTACATCATGAAGATATGTTCATAAAATCAATAACACTTTGAATCATGAATATATGTCCAAAAAATGAATAACAAACAGAACTCTGTCCTACGTCAATAAAGATTATTTTACATCTGAATCCTAGTTTTTATAGTAAAAATATGGTATCTTTCTCTTGAGTGGAACCAGGAGGTTATTATGTGACGACATTAGCAAGTTATGCATGTACTTCACCCTCAACATCTTCAAAATCTCAGCATTATTCTTCGCAACAATCATGTCATAGTCATAGTCGAAAACTTGTTGCCCATCGTAAAGCTCCATGTGCCTCTTGACGTAAAGGCCACAATTGAAACCATCTAGGTTTTTCCATTTGAGGTCGGCGTAGATCCATTTATAATGGTAGCATTTCTCATAGCGTTTAGACCAAGGTGTATCTGTCACCTTGTCTTGGAAGTAGTATACTTGTAGCAGTATTCAATGATGTTAGATACATCATTATTTATGTAGAATGACATTTTACACCATTTATGATTTAAAATGACATATTTTACATCTGAAATGGTGTAAAATGTAGATTATTATGGTAATTGTACTTACTACTTTCTTGGGGACACCATCGTAGGATCCTTGTTCTCCGCCAGCGTTGTCTAACACTATCACCTGTTTTTTGTTGATGTTGATGCACACCAAGACATAGTGTTGCCCTAGGTGAACTGGGAAGAATACCTGAGGTATCAATTTTTTCTTAAATGTGATGTAAACTATGAAAAATGGGTATTCATTACCATGAACGGCTGAAAAGAACCTTCTGTTTTCTTGATGACCCATAACTCCATTATCATTTATACAGAGCATCTCTGTACACATATTTTGTTCCTTCCTCTGGCAGTTTCTACGTCTCTCACAATGAGCTGTAATATTTTTTAGATGTAAAGTAGTGAGGTTATGAACAAACTGTATCATGCAGAAATTCAAAGTGATGTAAAGTAGTGGGTAACTATTAACGTACCAAAAACTGGAGGGTGAAGAAAAATTTTGAAGGTATTTCACTTTGTGTCACATTTTTTGTTCTACTTAAGTGGTATGCCCAACAATCAATGATGGTCATATCCAACCACTGTTCCCAAATCATGCTTGAAATCTGTTCCCTGTCGATGGTAAGATTTAATCTGTTCCCTGTCGATGGTAAGACTTACATCCCCACCAAAAAGTTGCTCGCTGCTAAGTGTTTAACGCACATTGTTGATGTAAACTAGATTGATGTAAACTGACTTATGTAAAATTGATTGATGTAAAATAGATTTAAGCCAAAAATATTGAATTGTTTGATCTGCCTTTGCTTGCATCTGCAGGTAACATTGCATAGTCATTGATAATAATCTCATTTTCCGAGACACTCATAAGTGTATCTTTCCTCCAGCTGATGATTTAAGGAGACAACAGTTTTCTTTGTTTTTTTATTGGTCTATGTACCCTGTTCGGACGAAATGCAGCTACCTCTTTAGTGTTGTTCGGATCTCCCATGATTACGCTGAAAGGTTGAATTCAAATAATTCATTAGATATTCAATGTTAAATTACATCAACAGAGAGATAATAAAATTACTTACTCAAAGTCTTCCTCGTCTGCATGCAATGCTGGAGTACTGTAGTTGAGCTTCCTTGCCAAGTCGGTATCACCATCTTGAATAGACGCATGAATCAAGGCTATTGCTCCATCCACGTCTGGCGTTTTCACTGTTTCAACTTCTTGAAATTTATTAATCAAACGGACTGGTGTTAGTTGTGAAAAGCCTAGATCAAAAGATGGAGTTGTTGGCATTCTATTCTTCATAGTAATGCCCGTTAGCCCAAAGCTTTTTTCAACAACATCAGACACCAAACACATTACTTTTAAAAACTATGTTTCTGGTGTGTCTGTTGGCTCAAATTGTTATTAGATAATCATTCAACATCATTTCACGAACATAGGGATTTTACACCAACGAACATTATTTTACATCAATACCTCTCCCTCTTGTATTTTGCTAGTTTCGTGTGTTTCTGCTGTCTCTGTAGGTTTTCCCCCTTCGGTATTTGCCTTTTGGTTTTCCTCCAAACATAAGCCAAACATTAATATAAGTATTTTACATCAAAATTATAAGTATTTTACATCATATCGATATGGACTGTCCTTACATCTTTCTCTTTAGTTTCCTCTGAAGGAAAACAGAACGAGCCTGGGCTAAATTGAAAACCTCACTTTCGTGCAATGCATTCCAGAATTGGAAGCTTTCGACAAAGCTCAGGCTCAAATTCATTTTCCCATGAACGGATCTAGGCTTACACTTATTTAATTTATTAAATCTACATCTAACGCACAAAGATTACACCTTTAATTAAAAGCGAAAGGATTAAAGGTTATACCTTTGAAGCGAAGTCCAACGCAATAAGAAAAACCAAATCTTTCTTTGTGATTACCATCGAAATTCAAAAGATGACTCCGAGAAAACTTCGAATATTGCATGGGCAATAATCTATCGAAGTGTGCTACCAAAGCCCACGAGAAATCCACAAAGAAAATCCCTCAATTACATAAAATCTGCCCAAAAGATCAAACCTTTAACCCAAAAATTGCTGCCCACTACTTTCCTCGCCAACAAAATCGAACTCACTTCAACTTCGGTCACGATCTGGACAACCAGGATTGTGGATCACCAACCCAAGGAAGAGATCAACACAAACCCAGCTGGATCAAGCACCTCGGAGTGATTAGAAGTGGCTGCCATCTCACCAAGAAAACGGTGAACAGTAACCGGTGAACAGTAACCCCGTGAACAGTATCCGTGAACAGTGATTCCAGCAGTGGGCAACTCCAAAAAGCGATGGACAATCAAAAAGTTTAATCTTTCAAGCTTAATCTAAATCGAAAATTGAGAATCCAAGTTCGTTTTTGAAAGAAAACTCAAAAGGGAAGAGAGTTTCTCTCTAGAACTTTCTCACTCTAAGGAATGTCTTGCAAGATTTTCTTAAGTTTCTTTGGCCTTGAGCTTTCTATTTATAGGGAGCTCTAATGGAGACCTAGTGGGCTTTTGAGTTGGGTCTTTTAATTTGATTTTCGTTGACCGCTTAGTCTTTCCCGACTAATCAACTCCAATTGACCCATTCGAATTAATTTGTTAACCCACTTCGTTAATTTAATTTAATCGAACCCTTAGAATTAATTAATTCAAATAGAATTAATTTCTTAATTCACTTTGTCAATTAAATATTAATTAAACCTTTAGGATTAATTAATTCACTTTGTCGATTAGTCAAATACATAATTAGGCGTACCACTATCGGACTAACTATAGAACTACCGCTCAAAAACGAATTTACATCGCGCCACTATTTCTCTTCTATCTCTCCACATTAAAGATCTAGTGCTCGTTGGTTTATCAATTCACTGAAAACTAATTCACCGACTTCTTGGTATCCAAGATTAGTACCACTCGACCTTTTATTATACCGGACATAAAGTCCACAAGCCGGGTTTAGTATAATAGACCTTTCGAGCTCATCTCGGGAGCACCATCAACCCGGTGAACTGGTACGTGGATTCCTCCGACTAGCAACGGCACGTAAGAAGCTAAACACCACATACCCAATCTACCGAGGTATAGGCCTCAATTGACCGCACTCTTTAGCAAATCAAAGCATACGATATCCAACTCTCACACCCGTCCCAATCTCGGAACTGAGAGACTGAATACTAGGACCAAATTAACTTCGTCGATCAGTATAATTCAATTATATCCAAACTGGTCGTGCTCAATATGCCCCGGGTATATCCGCATGATTTAAACTAGTCTAGATAAACTAATTTCCAAATCACACGATAACCTATACCGATAGTATGTTCAGACTATCTCAGTTACGAGCATACTTTTTATATATCAATACTTTAACCAATAACGGTATCTACTGTGTCTTTCACACACCCCGTTATCTAGTTCTATGATATAATGGAACAATTTAATACTGAAACAAAATAATATGTCATCTGTGGATATTAGTTTTTGATACAAGCTATAGCTTTTCTATATTCAAAACTAACCATCTCCCACTAATACTCAAAGCTATGCTAAGAAGTACAAAAACTGTCCAACCCGCTATTACACTACTGTCACAATGAAATCTCCAGAACACCTTTAAGCTCACTCACATGGCTCCCTCAAGAATCTGACTCACATGCCCTCCACATGTCTCTCAAAGACCTTTGGGGTCAATGGCTTTGTGAAAGGATCTGCAAGGTTGTCATCTGATACTATCTTGGTCACGATCATGTTTCCCCTCTTTAGGATCTATCGTATCAGGTGGTACTTGCGCTCTATGTGTTTACTCGCCTTATGGGCTCGTGGTTCCCTCGAGTTAGCAACTGCACCATTGTTATCACAGTAAACTGTGATAGACCTAGGTAACTCAGGAACCACATCTAAGTCCATCAGGAAGCTCTGGAGCCATACAACTTCTTTCGTTGCCTCTGATGAGGCAACGTACTCAGCCTCCATGGTGGAGTCCGCCACGCATTTCTGCTTGACACTCCGCCATACTATGGCTACACCTCCTAGAGTAAACACAAACCCAGAGGTAGACTTACTCTTGTCCAAATCACCTTGAAAGTCCGAATCTGTGTAACCCAATGGTACAAGCTCCTGCGCTATATAACTAGGACATAATCTCTCGTCCTGCACAAGTACTTGAGAATGCATTTTACTGCCTCCCAGTGAGCCTTCCCAGGGTTACTCTGATATCTGCTAACCATGCCAACGGTAAAGCAAATATCAGGCCTCGTACATAACATAGCATACATGAGACTACCCACTGCAGAAGCATAGGGTACCGCCTTCATGACATCTATCTCCTCAGCAGTCTTGGGACACTGCTCTTTAGACAAATGCACCCCATGCCTGAAAGGTAGTGAACCCTTCTTGGAGTTCTGCATGTTAAAACGAGCCAGAATCATATCTATGTAGGATGCCTGGGAAAGTGTCAGAGAACGTCTCCTACGATCTCGAATAATCTTGATCCCAGGGATAAGTCCAGCCTCTCCCAAATCCTTCATATCAAATTGCCTGGACAACCATGCCTTTATGTCTGACAACACCTTCTTACTGTTGCCAATCAGAAGGATGTCATCTACATAAAGTACGAGAAACACCACCGTATCACCATCACGCCTACGATAAACACACTGCTCATCCGGACACTGAGTGAATCCATAGGACTGGATAACCTCGTCAAAATGGATGTTCCAAGATCTTGATGCTTGCTTAAGTCCATAAATGGACCTCCTAAGCCTGCATACCTTGTACTCTTGGCCCTAAACAATGAAACCCTCTGGTTGCTGCATAAAGATGGTCTCCTCAAGACTTCCATTAAGGAAAGCTGTCTTGACGTCCATCTGCCAAATCTCATAGTCCATATGAGCAGCTATGGCCAAGAGAATCCGAATCGACTTAAGCATAGCTACCGGAGAAAAGGTCTCCTCATAATCGATACCCTTTTTCTGAGTATACCCATTCGCCACAAGCCTAGCCTTGAAGGTCTCAACCTTCCTGTCAGATCCTCTCTTTCGCTTGTAGATCCATTTGCACCCAATAGGCCGAAACCCATCAGGAAGGTCTACCAGCTCCCAGACCTAATTTGAGACCATAGAACCCATCTCAGCAATCATCGCTCTCTGCCAAGAATCTGCATCTTTATCCTGGAGAGCCTCATTGTAGCTAACTGGTCTGGTTCATGAGCGCCAGGGATAAAGTCCGAAGACTCACCCAAACCCATGTACCTCTCGGGCTGTCTGACAACCCTCCCACTATGACGAGACGCAGCCTGTGCAAAAGCATCTTCTGTGATAGTGTGTGCAGTCTCTTGTGGTGTGTCTTCCTATATTTGTGCATCTGGAATAGTGAACTCACCCCTAAGCTCTTCCAATACTACCTTGCTATTTGCCTTGTGATCTAAAACATAGTCCTCCTCAAAAAATCTAGCATTAGTACTCACTACCACCTTCTGATCCTGAGGACTATAAAACAGACCACCATTCGTTCCTTTGGGGTAGCCTACAAAAAACATAATCTCAGATCTCGCATCTAGCTTGGTTGTGTCTGCCTTAAGCACATATGGTGGACAGTCCCAAATCCTGAGATGTCTCAGACTAGGCTTTCGCCCAGTCCACAGCTCTACTGGAGTCGAAGGAACAGACTTAGATGGTATGAGATTAAGGAGATAACATGCTGACTCCAAGGCTAAACCCCAAAACGATATAGGCAATTCGCTATAACTCATCATCGATCTAACCATATCCATAAGAGTCCTGTTCTGCCTCTCTGCTACACCATTCTGCTGGGGTGTGCCAGGTGCACACAACTGGGTCTGAATACCCTCCTCCGACAAATAGGACCTAAATTCATTAGAGAGGTATTCGCCACCGCGATCAGATCGCAAGGCCTTGATACTCTTACCCAGATGGTTCTCCACCTCAGCTTTAAACTCTTTGAACTTGCCAAAGCATTCAGATTTGTGGCGCATCAGGTATATGTATCCATATCTAGAGTAATCATCCGTGAAAGTCACGAAATACTCATAACCACCTCTAGCCTGAACTGACATAGGCCCACACAAGTCAGAATGAATCAACTCTAAAACCTCATTGGCCCTATACCCCTTTGCCTTGAAAGGCCTCTTGGTCATCTTACTCTCCAAACAGGACTCACAGGTCGGATAGCTGTCAATATCCAATGAGTCCAAAGACCCACTATTGACCAACCTTTGAATCCTACTAAGGTTGATGTGACCGAGTCTCAGGTTCCAAAGATAAGTTTGATTCGAAGGGGAAGACTCCTTTCTCTTACTATGATTCGGTGATGAGTTACTAGTTTGTGTTTTGCATTACTGGGGAGTATGTCTTGATTAAAAACAGATTGTCAACTAATGTACTAGAATATATAAGCTTCTGGCCTTTTCTAATAAAAATAGATCCATCAAAAAAAGCACACTTATAACCATCCAAAATAAGTTTAGAAACTGAAAGTAAATTCTTTCGAAAGCTGGGTACATATAAACAATCTCTTAAATGTAAAACTGAGTCTAAAAATAAAGACAAAGAACTCCTACTGCAACAACAGAAACTCTGGTAGTATCCCCAAGGTAGACCTGTAACTCTCCCTCTCTAAGCAGCCGGGTCACTTGGAACCCCTGCAAAGAATTACAAACATGATTAGTGGCTACTGAATCCACACACCAAGTATCTGTGGGAATCGCCGCTAAACACGTCTCAGTAACTAGGGAAAATTTACACATACCTCGAGGCTTTGGGCAATCCTTCTTCCAATATCCTGCTTTGCCATATCTGAAGCATTTGCCTTTCAGCTTGTACTTTTTGGCAATGCCCGCCTTGGGTCCATGATCAGCTCCTGCTTTCTGGCCTCTCTTCCTCTTTTACTTCTTGGCTTTGGGCCCAGCAGAGGAACCTGAGGGACCAATAGTAGCCAAGGCTTGCTTCTTCTCTGCAAATAGGCCCTCAGCAGACACCGATGCAGTCATGAGCTCAGGAAGTGAATATGAGAGCTGGCCCATATTATAGTTCAACCGAAACTGCTCAAAATTGGGGGCAAGCTCTGGAGGATGATATCGACCTGGGTCTCCCCATCAATGTCACCTCCTAATACCTCAATCTCATTGATGCAGCTCATCATGTCCAGCACGTGATCCCTCATTGAAGTACCCTCAGCCATCCTAGCATTCATGAGTTTCCTCATAGCTGGCTGCTTGGCTGCCCTGCCCTGATGTCCAAACATCTCCCTGAGGTTGAGCATCATATCGTAGGTTAAGGTAAACAACTGATGCTGGTGCTGCAGTACACTCGACATAGAAGCCAAGATGCAGCACCGGGTCATCTCATCAGCCTTCTGCCACCTCGTATATGGCTCTCGCTGCTCAGGGGTGGCATCATAGCTGGGCTTAGGGGGGCACTCCTCAGTGAGCACGTACTTGTAACCCTCAGCGGTAAGGACAATGTCCAGATTACGTTTCCAGTCAATATAATTTGGACCCGTAAGTTTGTTCTGGTTCAAAATAACAACTAGTGGGTTAAACGACATATCAACAACTGAAAAATAAACAGTCAACTTTCAGCATACTTTTTCAAAAATATTGAAATCCTCAAAAACAATATAATCTCCATCGACATCTCTCACACCGGGATTAACGCAGGTCACGCGGGTGAACGTCTACGCCAACCCACATTCGTTCGAGAAGAACCAAAGTTCATTAAATTCATTATCTGACCAACGATCTTATGATCAATGAAATTAATAGTCAATGCTTTTAGCCGTACACATAAATAGTGTAACCTCGCGGGAGGAATACTATAAATAGTACACTAAGCGTATGCCATTATGTGACTTTTAAGTTTGTTACTTAGGATACTAATACGCCTCAGCAGAGAGGGTGTCGCAACTTTCTCCAATTAAACTCACTATAGTTATCCCTTCAGAAATTCATTCCGGTGATATCTGTGATTGAAGACTTGTTCGCATGGAGGAAGTCCATAATACCGACTAGCAAGAATAACCACATCACCAATGAACCCGTAATGGAGGCCATGGGGATATTTACCAACCCGCTCTCACTTAGATTTTTAAGTTTGAGGATTTTTACGTTTTAACATGCAATATCTTAACTATGGATATTAGCACCCATAAAACCGTTAGAGTTTTAATATACGAATAATCTACCTTAGTTAATTGCACTTTACTTTTTAAAACGGTTTGGTTTGGTTTTCGTTCATGCAAAATAAATCAAAAATACACAATCAACGAAAAGACATAAATACGGGAAATTAAAGAAATAAAATTTCCAGACTATTATGGTCTTCTCTATCGTTGATTCCTTGACGCCTCGTGACACGTCCCGTCATGTTGCTCCCACTCGTTATTTGGATTCATCTCGATTTGCCTGGGTTTTCTCAGTTTACTGTGTAATTAGGAATCATCCAAAATTACGAGAAACCAAAAACCCGCGAATATAAGTTACCCAAAATAACGTCTTCGTCATAATACATAAATTCCTATATACAAAGGCATTTTTCTAGGAATTTACAGACGACATGATTAGATTAAATCCCACTACACGATTTTTCTAATCCTACACGGCTTCCAGCTCGTGGTTATTACTATTACAGACATTTTCATTCAAAAACAATACGAGCTCGGACATGTCCCGGGGTTTATGAATGAAAAATAAAATTCTACCATAATAGTCGGGAAACCAATAACCACCTGTTTAAACATTTTGACAAAAATAATAATGCCAAAATAAAGCCGTGTAATAAATTAAATAAGTATAAGACCGAAACCAACGCCCTGATAACATTTTGAAGGAAAACAGAACAAGCCCGGGCTAAATCGAAAACCTCACTTTCGTGCAATGCATTCCAGAATCGGAAGTTTTCGACAAAGCTCAGGCTCAAATTCATTTTCCCATGAACGGATCTAGGCTTATACTTATTTAATTTATTAAATCGACATCTAACGCACAAAGATTACACCTTTAATTAAAAGCGGAAGGATTAAAGGTTATACCTTTGAATAAGAAAAAGAAAATCTTTCTTGGCGATTACCACCGAAATCCAAAAGATGACTCCGAGAAAACTTCGAATATTGCGTAGGCAATAATCTATCGAAGTGAGCTACCAAAGCCCACAAGAAATCCACAAAGAAAAACCCTCAATTAGATTAAATCTGCCCAAAAGATCAAACCTTTAACCCAAAAACTGCTGCCCACTACTTTTCTCGCAAATAAAATCGAACCCACTTCAACTCCGGTCACGATCTGGACAACCAGGATTGTGGATCACCAACCCAAGGAAGAGATCAACACAAACCCAGTTGGATCAAGCACCCCGGAGTGATTAGAAGTGGCTGTCATCTCACCAAGAAAATGGTGAACAGTTACCGGTGAACAGTACCCGTAAACAGCAACCGTGAACAGCAACTGGTGAACAGTACCTGTGAACAGTATCCGTGAACAGTGATTCCAGTAGTGGGCAAATCCAAAAATCAATGGGCTATCTAAAAGTTTAATCTTTCAAGCTTAATATAAATCGAGAAGTGAGAATCCAAGTTCGTTTTTGAAAGAAAATTCAAAAGGGAAGAGAGTTTCTCTCTAGAACTTTCTCACTCTAAGGAAGACATAAATGTCTTGCAAGATTTTCATAAGTTTCTTTGGCCTTAAGCTTTCTATTTATAGGGAGCTCTAATGAAGACCTAGTGGGCTTTTGAGTTGGGTCTTTTAATTTGACTTTCGTTGACCGCTTAGTCTTTCCCGACTAATCAACTCCAATTGACCCATTCGAATTAATTTGTTAACCCACTTCGTTAATTTAATTTAATCGAACCCTTAGAATTAATTAATTCAAATAGAATTAATTTCTTAATTCATTTTGTCGATTAAATATTAATTAAACATTTAGGATTAATTAATTCACTTTGTCGATTAGTCAAATACATAATTAGTCGTACCACTATCGGACTAACTATGGAACTACCGCTCAAAAATGACTTTACATCGCGCCACTATTTTTTTTCTATCTCCCCACATTAAAGATCTAGTACTCGTCGGTTTATCAATTCACTGACAAACTAATTCACCGACTTCTTGGTATCTGAGATTAGTACCACTTAACCTTTTATTATACTGGACATAAAGTCCACTGGCCGGGTTTAGTATAATAGACCTTACGAGCTCATCTCAGGAGCACCATCAACCCGGCAAACTGGTACGTGGATTCCTTCAACTAGCAACGGCACGTACGAAGCTAAACACCGCATACCCAACCTACCGAGTATAGGCCTCAATTGACCGCACTCTTTGAAAAATCAAAGCATACGATATTCAACTCTTACGCTCGTCCCAATCTCGGGATTGAGAGACTGAATACTAGGACCGAATTGACTACGCCGATCAGTATAAGTCAATTCTATCCAAACTGGTCGTGCTCAATATGCCCCGGGCATATTCGTGTGATTTAAACTAGTCTAGATAAACTAATTTTCAAATCTCACGATAACCTATACCGATAGTATGTTCAGACTATCTCAGTTATGAGCATACTTTTTATATATTAATACTTTAACCAATAACGGTATCTACTGTGTCTTTCACACACGCCGTTATCTAGTTCTATGATATAATGGAACAATTTAATACTGAAACAAAATGATATGTCATCTGTGGATATTAGTGTTTGATACAAGCCATAGCTTTTCTCTATTCAAAACTAACATCCGCCTCATTGTTTACTGCTTTCGTGAGCTCAGTTATCATAATTTTTACATCATCGAGGATAGAATCTAACGTCCCCAGATTTGGATTCTTTGAAGCCCTTACTGATGCCAAACGCTTTATGAATACTCTACTTGATTTCCCCAGTTCAATGTAGATGTCTATAAGCTTCCCCAGGGATTCAAGGTCATCTCGTGAACATATTGTACATTTTCTATCAATTTTTTCATGTCAAAAGACTATTAACATCAGTATCATATTTACCTTTTCGTCTTGTCCTTTAGACGCAGAAGGGTTCCCCTCTTCCATAGCAGATATTATCATCTCAGAAGCAATTGTTGCCCTATTTGCATCACCCTCATCCATTTTTGCTACAGTCTCTAACAACTGTGACAATGCCAAAAACCTCAAACGAATTAGAAACGAAAGTAGTAGATTGATGTAAAATCACATTTTACATCAAGTCTCATGTTTGAACATTACCTCCTCTCCAATTCGAGAATCAGGTTCCTGCATTTGATCGTCTTCAGCCTCAACCATCACTGCTGCAGCCTCCCGTGATTCATTTTGCACATAAGCTTCTCCTCATGTAGACTTACCTCCTCTTGCATGTCCACTTGAGCTTCTCCCCTGATTGTGTCTTTAGCCTCAATCATTTCTGCTGGAGCCTCCAACAACTGTGATAATGCCAAAAATATTAAAATCAAGTTAGATTTAAAAGTAGTATTTTGATGTAAAATAACACTTTACATCAAACTTTGTTGTAAAATATCATTTTACATCACTTCTCATATTTGAATATTACCTCTACTCCAACTCGAGTTTCGGGTTCCTCCATTTGATATTCTGGAGCATCAACTATCACTGCTGCAGCGTCATGTGATTCATTTTTCACCTCAGTTTCTCCATCATGTACACTTGCCTCCTCTTGCATGTCCACTTGAGCTTCTCCCTCGGAAGTGTGTGCAGTCTCAACCATTTTTACTGCAGCCCCCAACAACTGTGATGACGTCAAAAACATCAAAATCAAGTTAGATAAAAAAGTTGTAGTCTGATGTAAAATGACAATTTACATAATAGGTTGATGTAAAATAGCATTTTTACATTAAATCAATATGACATGTTGCCCTTGAGCTTTATCTCCCTAATGTCTACTTGTCTGATCTGTTTCAGCTTCCTCTGCGGATTTCTCCCCAGTTTCCTCTATTGATTCGCCCCTTGCCTCATTCACGGTTTCCTGCCCTGCATCATCCTCGCCAGATTCATCCCTGCTTAATTCATCCCCGCCTGTTTCATCCCTGTCTATTTCATCCCCTCCATCGGAGGATGATTCACCTTCATCATCCTGCCAACATAATGTTAAATATTACGTGTTGCTATAAAAGTAATGTATTTTGACATCAAGTTAAATACAAACCTCATATTTCTCATCTTCCTCTTGTGGGCGTTCTCTTATTTTGCCCACTCCCTACAATTTTTTCTATTTGCAAGTTCCATCAGCTTACTTTGCGGCCAATTTTGGATTGTTGGTATAAGGCGAGCGTCAGTATTGACCTTCGAATACCCAATCCTATCAGCATACAACAACTGCGATAGTGCCAAAAACATCATAATCGAGTTAGAAATAAAATAAAAACTATGATGTAAAGTGCAATTTTACATCAACAAATGATGTAAAATGACAGTTTACATTAGACTCTGATGTACATTATGTAAAATTGCAAATATGTAACAAAACAAAAATATACCACAACAAATGTAAGAGGCCCAGTGAATTGGCCTTTAGGATATGCTCTCCACTCCTTTGTGCTTTCTATCAAGCGATCGAGGATGTATTTTCTCCAATTTAGCTTCATGATATTGTCCACAAACCTGAATGATTTCAGATATCAGTATTGAACCGTGTTGCTTCTATTGCTGTGCATCAGAGTTGATACCATCAATATCAAGAAGTCTTGAATGAGTTCCAGGCTAGGGTCCTTGTTGCTCTTGATGTGGTTTGCTAAGGTTGTTGATGATATCATAGCCTTATTTTTTGGAACTGGGTGCCTTAGCTCAACCTTATTCTTGTCTTCCTTGTAGCCATCTGAATTTTGCTCCTTCCGAGAGTATTCCTCAACAGGTACTTCCCCATCAGGGAATCCCATTACCAATTCGACATCAACTTCATTAATTAGAATTGAGCCTACATCCAACTCTAATGTGCTTGTTTGAGTGTTGATGTTCGATATCAAGTACTGCTCAAAGGAATTTGGAAACCTCCCGTAATTTATGTGGAATAGGCAGCCCAATCCCACATTTGTCAGTTGCTCCTTTTGGGATTCACTGAGTTCTTTGAGCAGTAATGATATTCCAGCAGCTGAAGTTCTGGACTGGAATCTTCCCTTTGTTTCCTCCCCTTGGTCTTCTTCTGTTTCTTTCTTGTCTGCCTCTTCAACCTGATCATGCTTTCTCTTTCTCCTATCCTCTAACATATCCACAGTGAGCTTTGCTTGTTTCATTTTTTGCTCCTTTTTTTTTTTTTTTTTTTTTTTGTCTGCAGCTTTCTCTTTTATTTTTTACTTAAATGTTTGTAAAGTCATTCTCTCATTGAAATCATTTTCTAAATCTTGTTCAATAGCCTTATTTCTTTTGCCAACAAGCACATGATACCAGAATTTTACATCAACAAACCCATTATTATTGTTACACCAACAAGCAGCACTTTACACTAACAAATCATTACTACCATTTTACACTAACAGAAAATAATTTTACATCAGTACGATCATTTTACACCAACAGATCAGAACGAGCATTTTACACCAACGAACAACATTTTACAGGACTACGATCATTTTACACAAACAAACATCATATTACACGAGTTCGAACATTTTACATTAGTACGCACATTTTACACCAACAAGCCGCATTTTACATGAGTGCGAGCATTTTACACTAACAGATCAGTACGATCATTTTACACCAACTAACAGCATTTTACAGGACTATGATCATTTTACACCAACAAACAGTATTTTACGCGAGTTCGAGCATTTTACATCAGTACGCACATTTTACACCAACAAGCAGCATTTTACATGAGCGCGAGCATTTTACACCAACAAACAGCAAACATTTGCAAATATGTACGACCATTTTACATCAACAGATCAGTACGAGTTTTTACACCAACGAACGAGCATTTGACATGAGTGCGACCACTTTATACCAACAGATCAGTACGAGCATTTTACACCAACGAAAACAGCATTTTACAGGACTACGATCATTTTACACCAACAAACTGCATTTTGCTCGAGTTCGAGCATTTTACATCAGTACTCACATTTTACACCAACAAGCCGCATTTTACATGAGTGCAAGCATTTTACACCAACAAACACCATTTTACATGAATACGATCATTTTACACCAACCAACAGCATTTTACACAAGTACGAGCATTTTACATCAGTACGCATATTTTACACCAACAAGCAGCATTTTACATGAGTGCGAGCATTTTACACCAACAAACAACATTTTACACGACAACGATCATTTTACACTAACTAACAATATTTTACTCGAGTACGAGCATTTTACATCAGTAAGTATATTTTACACAAACAAACAGCATTTTACATGAGTGCGAGCATTTTACACCAACAAGCATCATTTTACACGATTACGAGAATTTTACACCAACAAACAACATTTTACATGAGTACGAGCATTTTACACCAACAAACAGTAAAGATTTTCAAATTCATACGAGCATTTTACATCAACAGAAAATTATTTTACACCAACAAACCGGATGTTACATGAGTACGATCACTTTACACCAATAAAAATCATTTTACACTAACAAATAGTATTTCACTTGAAAATACATACCTTTTGTTCCTTGTTTATCTGCTTCCTTACCGACCTTTTTTGTCCTCGGCCTCTTTTTTACATGTCCTTCAACAATATTTTTCCTCCTCTCAACTGTTTTGCATTTTTTACATCAAAATATAAAGTAGGACCACATCAGAACAACATCAAGTAAACCTAAAGTGAAAAAATGAGTTCAAAATTTGTTATAAACATACCTTCCATTGTGTCTTCACTTCTTTTTGCTTCTCCTTCAGTTGTAACGTGCTTAACCCTAACCATCTTTGCACGCCTTGCTCGAAGTTTTTTCTTCTGTCACTCAAAAATGATGGTTTTTTCTTGGTTTGTTCTTCAAAAACAATGTCGAGTTGTCTGCTTTTGGATGTCGGTTTTATAATCGTCTGCTGCTGTGGAATCGTGGTTAGTTTGATGCTGAATCGTTTGGAAACGAAGTGAAGTGGGTCGATTCCGTCGTAGAACGTGCTCTTGTTTCCGTTTTTTCTCCCTTTTTCTGCGGAGGTCGTGGGTCGAGTGGAGAGGTTGACGAGCGCTTCTATTTTTTCAAATGGAAAATTAATTCCGAAACCCCCCTTTCCATTGGTATTGTTCGATTGTGGTGTAAAATCCGTACTATCCGATTTCCAAAAAATTTTGAATTTGATTGATGCGCCGTATTTGGTTTGATGTAAAATTCTGATTAAGGTGGTTCATTTTCGTGGATTTCCGATGAGCGTGTATACACAACTTGGCATCCATATTTTTGGAGTTTTATTTCTCTTTTTTTTCCAGCCAGGTCTACCAAAAATTGTATTACTCTTATCCCTACTATGTAAGAACGGTCAAAATTGAGTGTGGGAGCACTTGAAATACATTCTCCCATTGGGGCGGGGACACAAATGGTGCACTCGCCTTAATGCAGCAATGCTCAATGGGCAGCGCACATGCCTTCCATAGCAGAATTTAAAAAGTTTTCGATTTTTATACCCAAAAATTAGAAAACTTATCATTTTAACTGTGGAAAAAATGCAATTTTTGTCCAACATGCTTGGCCATTTCACTCTTTTGGTCTAACATGTTTGGTTTCCTCCAAAAATACCCATTACGTTTATATTTTGAAGCGATTTTGATCTATTAACCTGCTACAACAAGTTTTTGTATTAGTCAAAGCAAGTCAAAGGTAAAACTAATCATTTTAAAAAGGCTTAAATTCATTTTTGGTCTCCCATAATAGGATTTATCCCGGATTTTGTCTCTTTTATTTCGTCACCAAAACTAGTCCTACTTAATTTTTATTTTTGTAATTATAGTCATTTTTTACAAAAATATACTTTGACTAACGATCGACTAACGGTTGACAAACCCTTAGCCACCACCACCGCCCCCTCTGCCGCAGCCGCCCCAGGCGGCAGGGCGGCAGCTTCAGCGAATTAGTCAATCGTTATTCAAAGGTTATTTTTGTCAAAATTGACTATAATTACCAAAAAAAAAAAAGTAGGACTAATATTGGTGACGAAATAAAAGAGGGACCAAAATCAGAATAACTCCTATTTTGGGAGACAAAAAATGGATTTAATCCTTTTTAAAATTACCTTTTTTACTTTTGACTTACTTTGACTAATACAAAAAACTGTTGTAGCAGGTTAATGGATTAAAATTGCTTAAAAATGTAAACGTAATGGGTATTTTTGGCGGAGGCCAAACATATTGGACCAAAAGAGTGAAATGGTCAAACTTGTTGGACTAAAATTGCATTTTTTCCTTTTAAGTGTCCTCATATGTTTTCGACATCCAAAACTAGTAGGTACTAGTCTATATGAGTATGATATAAAATATTGATAGTATTGTAGTATATATGTGAAAAAATAATTGATGAATTGTATGATAAAATATTGGATTAATTTGGTAAGAAATGTATGGATAATGGTATAAATCCTACATTAAAAAAAAAAAAAAAAAAGTGAAGCCAATCTGATAAAATTGAAAAAAAACCAATATTTAGTGAAAAATGATAATGTTTACTAACATGCTCGTGCAGTGTAACTGATGTATTTTCTTTAATTATATTTGATATATTTTCATAATTTAAAAATTAATGCATTTTCGTATAATATAATTTTAAATATTCTTATGTATTTGAAAAATAATATATTTTTATGTAATATTTGATATATTTCCATACTATAATATATTTTTTCATTTTATATTTATATATATATATATTTTAGCTTAATTAACTTGAATCCAAGAGCAAGATTCAAGACCTATTGCATTAGGTAGGGAACTATTGTATTAGCCTGGGGGTGCTACCACTGGACCCTCTTGTTATATTTTAATTATATTTAATATAAATAAAATTCATGTAGTGGGGTATACTCCATTAAGCATATGGTTTAATGATTGCATCTATGACATGTTTGCGAATAAAGTGATTATACAAAATAAAAAATTTGAGGGAGGCACAACTTCAAAAGGATGAAACTTTCAAGTACTTGTGAATCAAGTCAATTCAGATGTCCAGTTCACATCAAGCATGTAAAAAATACAGTTAATTTCATCCCTTCTTCAAGCAGAAACTGTTTAGCAGCTTATTATACAACAACGTCATCGAATCATCTTCTGCAAGTTGACTTGGTCACTCCACAATTCACACTGATTCTTCAAATGGTGAAACTACGGGAACCCTGATTTTCGCGTTGAACAGCAGGCAAGCAGACATACTTGGGACATGAGCTTTTTGAGCCAACCAGAAAACTTTCAATGTGAGGTTCACTGATGCAATCTCGAGGCTGCAAGTAATTTAGTTTTCGAAAAGAAAGATTACGAACTCCATGCGAAGGACAATAACCAAAACTTACCATTATGATCAAATGCAATATTGTTGAAACCAAGACTGAAGGTAGGTGTTGCACCATTAATACAGCTAATCAAAGCTAAGTGCATTCAGGGGTTGAGAAAATGAAATTTGATTAATGAAGGGAATATCAGAAAATTTGCACTACTAACAAAAGATCCATGTGGAAAATCATAAACTAACCTTGAAATCCTTGAAAAAGCATAAGCGAAGTTCCTCAACAGCATCACCTTTGCATTGGATTTCTGGTGTTGCATGGAAAGCATTTTGGATAGCTGAGATTATGCCGCCGAGGGGATACTTTTCAGAGTTCGATGGTACATATCCAGCTTCATTCAGGACTGCCTGTTTTCATTTTAAAAACATTTAAATGTTGGATAAGGCAAAAATAAGCCTACTGCAACATCGCGCAAACACAGAAAAAAACATACTTCCTCTGTCCCAGAAAATATTCTTTTTCAGACAGGGTACATTTCAAAGAAAGGTAATGATCTAAAATTATATTGACCTAAACATGGTTTTACAAATCTGCCCAGTTGAATCATGGCATTGTGCTTGCACTTAAAAGAGTTCATATACGTGATATCCCTTAGGAATACATAGATGGAGTGCTTCATATCATATTCATGGTATCAACATACAAGAGGTATGAAAGTTTCCAGGATTAGGGAAGCTAGCCCCTAGAGGCAAGTTCAAATTAAAGTCCATCACCAATTTTAACAATAACTAATTTTCCTATTATACAAAGGCAACAATAGTATTAGCTTTAAATGGCTGCTTGAGCTGGTAGTACCAAAAACACAGGTCAAGAAACACAGTTTCTCAGGCTGTCCGGGGGGAAGTTAATGCAGCCACCACCCTTGTTTCCATACATGAAAAAATTGGAGCAAGAAGAACGAACGTTAAAGGTACAAATACTCGAAATCAATTAGCAGTTCATAGTACACTAGAAAGAGTAACTTGTTTCTCTTCCTGCCAATGTGTTTCATTTAAAGAATTGCGTAATTAATTCCCTACCAGCAACATTAACTCCAACGATTTTCATGCTGTTAACATTCTGCTTCCAAAAAGTTGTACCCCCTCCAGTTTTCCTTTTTTCTTTTGTAAGATGTTTAAGGTTGTTCACACAAATTAAAGATCAATCATCATTTAATTTGAAAGACAAGGTTATCCTTACTCCTTTTAAATTACATCTCTTTCTCCCAAAAAAATCACTTTTTAACCATTAAAACTCAACCACTAAATATGGGCAATTTAAGATTAAAAAGCCAAAAGTTCCATTGAAAGTCTAAAACATCTCATTAAAAAAAATTTCTCCCACTTTTTAAAACCTCTTACGTTAAAACCGGATGGAGTAATTAACAGCATCCCCTAGTGTTGGATTTTAAGAGCAACAAGAAGGTATCTACAAAAGTAGCCATCCTATCTGCATTCTTATGCCGTTCAATTTGCATTCTCTCCGACATATACAGCTACCATATCAAAAAAGTATAAACTACTGGGCATTTTAACAACATTAATCAGTTTGAGCTTCGAACTTGCAACAATGTATCCACAGTTCCAGCATAATGAACAGAAAATGTCTTCTAGTCACAATAATTCATTAAGTTTCGAACAATACAAAGTACTACCTCCTTTCTAAAAAAAAGAGTCCTATTTATTGTACTATTTTACGTCAACAAACAAGACTCTTTTCATGGAATAGAGGGAGTAAAAGACAGCAATAAAACAAACATAAACTCATCTAAGAGGACATTTACACATGGGAAAATAGATTCAAGGCAACTCTTGAGCTTTCAGAGAATACTTTAGAGCATAAAAACCGAGTTAATGCCTAAATCTTACCGTGACATTATACTTGAAGTAAACATTGAGAGTCGTCAGGAAGTAGCTATACTCATCATGAACAACAGGAGATGAACATGTACCATGTTTTTCTGTAAGAAATGAGAGGAAAAAGCTAAATTCAGCTATTAAGTATCAGAATAACCAACAATCCACATCATACAGCTACATAGCAATTTAAATACAAATTAGCATAATTACAGCTTTCACCCAGAAAAAAGAGGTTGAACATGATGGAAATGGTCCTCCTTAAGATGGGAAAATATCAGTTTTCATGTGACAAATATTGTAACATTAAAATTTTGCAACTTTACAACCCTATGTTAATATTCAGCCTAAGCAATTCTAGGAATTTGCAGCTCAAAAAAGCTTGGTGCTACAGATACATTGTATCCTCACCAGTCAGCATGGCAGATATTAAGAGATGATTGTACAGAGGTGGATTTTTCAGATACTTATCAAGTTTTCAGGAGTGATGCCAAATATTATTCTGAAGAGGTCCATTCTTCTTCCTAGGTGTAACTCCTAAATTCCTGCTTACTCTAGTTCTTTTCTGGACAACGTGAGAGATATTCTCTGTTGCTCATAAAGTGCACATCAACCAGTATTAATGTGAGCTCATAGCAAGAAACTTTCTTGAAGAAAATCAGCACAATTTGAAATTCATTCCTCTCAACCTTGCTGAGGTTGGGATACATTCAATCGCATTCATAATGTAAACATAAGATACCAATAATCACCGTCTACTACTATAACCCAAAAGAAAAAGTAAACATGCATATATCCCTCTGTGTGTGTGTGTGTGTGTGTGTGTGAGAGAGAGAGAGAGAGAGAGAGAGAGAGAGAGAGAGAAGTAGTAGTAGTATGTTACAAATCAAAGCCAAAGTTCCATATATTCTCTACAGCGACGACCAATTGAAAGACCCATACGTTTCCCAGAAGAATAACATAGTTGACTCGCCTAAGAATCATAAAACCAGAACATAAATAACTATACATCACTCGTTCACCACAAGAAATTTATATTTAAATGTTAGCTTGAGGTCCTCCACTTCACCATTATATGATAAAAAACTTTGAGATAAAGCAAAGATAATTACCCCACTGCCAGCAAAAGTCACCCCATCCGGAAACAAACATGAGGAGAATATGTCAGCTTTCATGGGAAAAACTAAAGAGGTAGTCTGAAAATAAAAAAATGTTTTAACCACCTCGTGGGCCCAAAATGTTCCTTTCCCTCCATGGCAAGTGGATGCAGAATTACAACTTAAAGATGGCCAGTACTTCTTGAGAGCATTGCCCAATGTTGAAATCTGATTAAAGAACACGTCAGAAGAATTTATACAACAGTTGAATTGTAAAAGTTACATGGAAGATTCAGGAGCTTATGCAGCACATCATTTTCACAGAATCACAGATAACCAATGAAAGAATTGCAAATAATAGTACTACTATAATATGAGACTAAATATTAACAATTGAAATGCTGAATTGGTGGTTAAGGGCAATGGAAACTATGTGAGACTGTTTGATTCTGGGCACTCTGACAAGTGATCATAACAGCTGCAAACAAACCTCCATTAATAGTTGTGGTTTACCTTAACTCAGCACTAAGCTGGGCTTTATTAATCACCAACAACCTTCCCAAAGTATGATGGTAAGGAAAAACTTAATGTGGAAATACATTTTAAAGGAAGCACCTCTTTCGAGTCAAATCTAGAACCACTGCAACAGGCTGGCCATGTTCCATCGTTGTAGTCAGGCCATAGCCCATCTGCATAGTGACAGAAAGACTGGTATTATAGAAACACATGAACAACAAAAGAGAAATTGCACATGACTCAACCATGTTGAGGAATGAAAGTAACAAATGATAGATACTCTGGAATAACAAATTAACAAGATCGATGAATAAACGATAAGGGTTACTAAATTGACAATCAAAGCTTTACCAACTATAATTTTCATCAAAAAACATGGCAAGTATTGCCATCTTTGACTGACTTAGTAAACATAAACAAGATGGTATGGGGAGTTCCACCAAAGTAAGATGCCTATGGAGCATTCCCAGAGCCTAATATCCAAACAAGGTTATCTCAGTCCAGTATCTTCAGATAAATCCAATTAAGCAGTACTGACTTGAACCAGTTAAAAAATGGATCATACAAACAAAAGGAAATTTTCAAGAACCAGAAAAGAAAAAAGCATGCAAATGAAATGCAGAAAGATGATGAAAGACCATAACCAACAAAACAGATGAAACCTAAACTACAAGATAATATGGGAATGAATTTTACGTATTGTGAAATCCACTAGCGAATTTGAGCTGCAAAAGAAAAGCAAAAGCAAAACTAGTAAGTTCTCTAACCACTCTCACTCAATAACATTAAAAATGCAAAATGATTCAAGAATTTTAAATTACCCATGACAACAACCATTAGAAGAACAGCACCGGCGAGTTCCACGACAAATGGTGCCGGGCCATTGAAGAGACAACTTGAAGTAATCAAACTCTCGCTGTTTTCCACCTAAGCCTTTACCAAAATTTTTAACTGTAGCTTCTTCTCCCACGTCCACAGAGCAGTTGATATGAATAACGCATATCATTGCAAAAAACAGTATGAATATCTCTATAAACATAACCATGTGGACTGGGATAGAAGCCATAACTGCCTGACCTCTAGCCTGCTGCAAATCAAAATCCTAATTCATGTTATGAGGACATTAGAAAGATAAATCCCAGCTTTCAAACAATGCTTAGAATCCAGATAATGTCAATGTGAATGAAAAAATCTTCATGAATATAAATTCACATTAACATTAGAGAAGAGCAACATTGCTAAAAATTCAAAACTCATGAAGTATTTATGTTGCACATAATCCACAAACATTAAACAGTATCTTGAGCAATACAGATAACAAGAGGTATTCATGCATAAGTTTACAGATTCACTAGGACTAAATAGAAACAAAAGAACCAAAAAAGAAAAGAAAACAAAGAATTCAAGTCATCAGTCCTAATTGCTCCAAAATAAGAAATGATAGTAAAACTCTTGCGAGGAATCTGTAAATAGAACATTCGATTTTAAATAATTATACAAATAAAAACCATCCCAATTAAATAATTGCATCAAGCCACTTTTAAATTCCAACCAATTCATGAAGAATTTGTTCGGCAAAATTCAAAACTATTACGAATCTAAAACTTCTATTCATTGAGAAAACCACACAAATTAACAATCAAACCAGAGAAAAAAAATAATAAATAATTTCCCGACAGAGATAACGAGAGCCCACTTTAAGAGCAGAGGGAGAAATTTCGCAATGATTGATCCGTTCTGTTTGTTGCTAAATTCCTGCAAGCTCAAAGTGCCTCTGTTCCCTATCTCAATTTGCTCGATATTTTATATAGTTTCGTTGTAATTAGTGAAGGGTTTAATTGTAAATATACAGGACTTTATGCTTATGATGCAATTTTAGTAAAAGCATTCTCAAGGAAAAAAAAAAGTAATTATTAATTAATCAATAGTAAATTATACAATTAGTATAGTATATAGGTACCATGATATATAACCCCTACTAAAATATATATATATATATATATATATATATGTGTGTGTGTGTATAAATTGGGTTGGTGAAGTGCACACTATTTAAATTAAGAAAATAAATGAAAACATGGTGAAAAAAAAATTGCTCCAAAATCTATCCAAAAATAACTTAATTAATTTTAAAAATAAATGAAAAATCATCCTCCTACTTTTGCCAAAAACGGAAGCAGCACCATTTTTTTAAAACCAACCACAATAGTTAAGAAACAGAAAATTTTCTATTTTTTCATGGTTTTGTTTCCTCTGAACTGACGAATGAAGACGACATTCCACCAACTAAAATTTCATCAACAATAAAGTTTTTAACCAACAAAAGTCTTGCTGAAAGTTTCATCAATCCGTAGCTTCAAGTTGCTTTTGTGTTTCTCCAGTCGATGGTTCAACTTCAAAGGCGAAAGTATCAACTAAAATTTGTCGTTGTATACTATTTCTTGCACAAAAATTAGTTTCTTTCATATATTTAATGATAAAAAAATGATTTCTACATTTAAACATTTCATTATTCTTGTTTTTTGAAAAAACCCCAAATTTTAAATATCTAAGATGATACGATCCAAAGGTCATCACTCAAACTTAAATATGCGTGTCAAGAAGAGCCCAACCACGAAGCTTACATACTTGGGATAAATCATAAGCATCAAGCCCAATTTGAAGGCATGAGATCAAGTTCAAAAATAATTGGGCCACACAAGTTTGAAGAGCCCATTAAGGAAACTTGTTTGGGCAAGACAAAAATAATAAAACTCAACAAGTTCACAAAGGACTTGTTCAAAGTCCCTTGGATCATTTTCAAAGGCCTTTTCTTTATTTTCTTGCCAAGAATAATTTCATCCCACTCATTTTATTTGTAATTTGGCCATTACTTGTTTTATTGGCCTGAATAAATTAGGCCCAAGTGTTAGGTCTTGTCTTAGTTAGGCCTTAATAAGAATATTAGTTGTATTAGGAGTAGGCCAAATAAATAAGGTGAAGCCCAGCCCACGAAGACATTGGAAGGCTACAAGAAACTTCTAGAAGATTCAATAAAGGAATAAGTAATCAGCCTTAATTCTTCAAAAAGAAAACAAGGTAGATTGAAGAATGATTAGGCAGATTGAAGGAAGATTAATGATGATTGAAGATTCTACCATAAATGTAGGCTAGGGTTTTGTAACCTAAAGGCTCACTTCTACTCCTATAAATAGAGGAGAAGTTCAACCTTTGTAGGCATGATTTTGTTGGAGTAGAATACATAAGCTATGCTTGTATTGTACAGTTTCCCAGTTTAATATATCGATTTGTGTTTCAATCATATCTTGTTGTGCATTAATCGTCCATTTATATTATGTAAGTAGATGATGAGGTGTCTGGTGCGACACAGTAGATCTCATCATTGGTTGAAAGACATAATATATAAATGAGGTTCGTAACCGAGACAGCTTTGGACAAACTGTCAGTCTAGGTTATTATGTAATTCAGATAATTAGTTTGTATAAACTAATTGAATCATATAGATATGCCCGGGGCATATTGAACTTGACTCTTAGGAATGATTTGTCTTGTACTGATTTAATAGACAAATCAATCCTTGTATTCTATCTCTAAATCCCTAGACTCGAGCGGGCATGAGAATTAGACATAGTGTACTTTGATCTGCCAAAGGGTGAGGTCAATTGTGGCCAATAATCTCGGTAGGTTGGGTGCGCTTGTTTAGTTACTTGGTGTGCTGCTGCTTGTCGAAAGGAAACCATGTACCGGTGCGTCCGGGGTGATGGTGCTCCCGAGATGAGCTCGAAATGTTTATTATACTAAACCCGGCCGGTGGACTTATGTCCGGTATAGTAAAAAGGTCGAGTGGTACTAGTCTCGGAATTAAAGAAGTTGATGAATTAATTTATCAGTAAATTAATGAATTAACGAGCACTATATCTTTGATGTGGGGAGATTATGAATATAATTTAATTAAGTTGTTCCGGAAGCAATTCTGGTGTAGGGTGGTAGTGCCATAATTAATCCGTTAGTGGTACGATTAATTATGTACTGGATTAATGACAAAGGTAGATTTAATTAATTGAGAAATTAATTAATCCTTGTGTCAGTTGGTTGTGAATCATCCTAGTAACTGGTTTGGGATAAGTGAATCCCTGTGTCAGTTGGGAGTGATTCATCCCAGGAACTGGATTGGGATAAGTGAATCCCTGTGACAGTTGGGAGTGTATCAGTCCAGGAACAGGATTGAAGGAAACAGAATCTGTATCAGTCCAGGAACAGGATTGAAGGAAAACAGAAACCCAGTAGGAAGACCAATCCTAAACCAACTTGGAGTCTCTCTTGTAACTCTATAAATAGACAATGGATCAGTCATTCAGAATACAACAATAACACAATTAATCCACAGGATTTCTAGAGAGAGAAAATTCTAGAGAGAGAAAACGTTTCTCTCTCCAAGTCGAATTTTCAAGAAAGTGTGCAGCTGGTTTTTGGGTTTCTAGTGGCTGAAATTTTGGCCTTGATCTATACCAGCTGCGCGTAGCTTTCTCTCTCTGCGGGCGGTGCGTTTATAGTACGTGCCAGGTGCTGCGGGGCTAGAGTTTTCTAGCAGGTGGATTGTGGTGAGTAGCTGATCAATTGACTTCTAGTTCGTTGCCCACACAACGTGAAGTCATAGTCTTGAGGCATACAAGAGAATCACCAAGTGCACGCTTCAAAGGTACTTTTCTAAGATTCCGCTTTAATAGAAATTTTTGTTGCGTGGTAAATCGAGCAAGTGCAAACCCAGATCCTACCAAAATCTTTCAATTGGAATCAGAGCCTGGTTTAGGGGGTTCTGTGCTTGTTCGATTTATTACATGGTTTTATTTGCAGGTGGTTTAGAATCCCGACTATTATGGTTACGTTTGTATGGGTTTTAATTAAACTCCGGGACTTGTCCGGATTTAATTTTATTATGAATGTTTGTAATAGTTTAACCACGTGCTGGAAGCCGTGTAGGATTAGATTAAATCTGTAGTAGGATTTATTCTATGTAATTTCGATTATTTAATTTTCCTAGAATGCCTTGTAGTAGGAAAATTATTTTTTATGTAATCGAAGGAGTTATGGTGGGCGACTTGGATTCGTGGGTTTTGGGTTATCATGAATTTGAAGAAACCCAGGAAAATCCAGAACGAATTGCAAGAAGACCAAATAATGTGGAAAAAAGCGAAGGAGGAGTTGGCGGCAAGAGGCGACGCCGGCAACGTTTGCCGGCAGCAAAATCGCCGGCCGGCAGGCCAAAAACGGCAGCAGCAGGCAGCAGCAGCGCGCAACAGTCGCTGCACGCAGCAGCTGCTGCGCGCTGCTGCCGGGCGCGCGCGCCGAGGCCGCGCGCGCCGAGGCCGCGCGCACGGCCCGTGCGGCCTGTGCGCGCGGGCAGTGCGGCCCGGGCGACCCGTTCGGGCTGTTCGGGCTGTTTTTGGCCCGTTTTTCCTCCAGTTTTCGTTTTTTGAAATTTAAGACTCTCTCCATCGAGTGACGTGACGGGACACGAGATCAAGGCAGAAGATGGAAGCAATTAAAACCATAATAGTCGGAAATTTATTTTTTCGAATTTATTTCCCGTATTTATTGTTTTAATTTTTATGCTTTATTTTTATGCTGTATTTTAGATGCATGAATTAAAGCATGTCTGGTTTTATGGTTGCACATAACTTAGGTTAGTTAATTGCATGTTAAAACCGGAAAAACCCTCAAATTGGAAATCTAAGTGGGAGCGGGTTGTGTTATATCCCCATGGCCACCATTACGGGTTCATATGCGATGTGGGTGGGCTTGCGCGTTAGCATTAGGGCCTTCCTCCATTCGGATGAGTCCAACCCCGAGATCGCTAGACTATGAGCTTCTGAGTAAGATGACTAGAGCGAGTTTAACTAGGAGAAATGCGACACCCTCTCCATCTGAGGCGCACTATCCTGAGGTAACAAACTCAGAAGTCACGTAATGGCATACACTTAGTGTACGATCTGTAGTATTCCTCCCGCGAGGTTACGCTGCTTACTTGTACGGCTGAAAGCACCGACTATTAGCTACATTAATCAAAAGATCGTTGATCAGATAGTGTAGTTAATGAACTTGGTTCTTCTCAAACGAATGTGGGTTAGCGTAAACGTCCACACTGCGTGGCTTGCGAGAATCCCGGTGGATGAGATGTTGGTGGATTAATATTATTGTTTTGAGGGAAATCAATAATTAATTGAATTTTCATGTTTTCGAAAATTCTAGCATATATAACTGAAACACTGTTTGTTTACTTTCCAGTTTAAATCGATATGGCATTCAATCCTTTAGCTGCTATTTTGAAAAACAACAATTTAACTGGAACTAATAATGTCGATGGAAGTCGTAACTTGGACATTGTCCTTAGGGCTAAGAGCGCTCCTGTGAGAGATCGTGTCATTGACATGATTAGTAACATCAACAAGGTTGAGGTAGTGGGAGGCGAAATCGTTGGTGAAACCAACGCCGATATTGTCCTCCAGAGCTTGCCTCAAAGCTATGGGCGGATTCGGTTGAACTACAACATAAGTAAGATGTTGTGGAGTTCATCCGAGCTCTTGGAAGAGTTGATGGTGGCTAAAAGTCTTCTTCAAGAGAAGAAGCGAGCTTTAGTCGCAGTCGAAGCTTTAGAATCTTCTTCTAAGCTTGAGGCTGGAAAGAAGAAGAGAAAGCTCGAGGGAGTAACTAAAAAGGCACAAATTGTGCCTAAGCCAGATATTGCAAAGAAGAAGTAGAAAGACTAGTGCTTCAAGTGCAATAAGACGGGACATTGGAAAGCGGATTGTCCAAAGCTTATAAGTACGATAAATTATGCCTTAATTACTGAGACATGTTTAGCGGCGATTCCCACAGATACTTGGTGTGTGGATTCAGGTGCCACTGACCATGTTTGTAATTCTTTGCAAGGGTTCCAAGTAACCCAGAAGCTTAGAGAAGGCGAATTGGATATCTACTTGGGCGACACTACAAGAGTGTCAGTAGAAGCAGTGGGAGTAGTTAAGTTGAATTTCGAAAATTCTAGCTTGGAGTTAGTTAATTGTCTTTATGTATCGAGTTTTAGAAAGATTTGATTTCGGTTTCTAAACTCTTGAAGAACGGGTATAAGTTTATTTTATCTGATGACTGTGTTGTTATTAGAAGAAATGGAAAACTTATTTGTTCTGGTTCATTGGTGGACAATTTGTTTGTGGTTAACTCTAACTCCCCTGTTGCGCAAAACATAGAGATAGATAGCTCAGAATCTAACATTAATAAGAGGAAGAAACCTTCTGAAATGAATCAAACCTATCTTTGGCATCTAAGGCTAGGTCATATAAACCTTAGTAGGATTCAGAGGTTGGTCAATGATGGACCTTTGGGTTCATTAGATATTGACAGTTATGCAACCTGCGAATCTTGCTTGGAAGGTAAGATGACCAAGAGACCTTTTAAAGCAAAAGGCTATAGAGCTAGAGAAGTATTAGAGTTGATTCATTCTGACTTGTGTGGACCTATGACGGTCCAGGCACAAGGGGGATATGAGTATTTCGTGACATTCACGGATGATTACTCTAGGTACTGATACATTTACCTAATGCGCCACAAGTCCGAATGTTTTGGCAAGTTCAAAGAGTTTGGGCAGATGTGGAGAAGCATCATGGTAAGAGTATCAAGAAACTGCGTTCAGATCGTGGTGGGGAGTACCTGTCCCATGAATTTCCAGATTACCTCACTGAGGTAGGAATTCAGTCTCAGTTATCTACACCTGACACGCCACAGCAGAATGGTGTAGCAGAAAGGAGGAACCGAACTCTTATGGAAATGGTTAGGTCCATGATGAGCTATAGTGATTTGCCAAGTTCGTTCTGGGGATATGCCTTGGAAACGGCAATGTATATTCTTAATCTTGTACCATCTAAAACCGTGCCTTCAACCCCAGTAGAGTTGTGGAACGGGCGGAAGCCCAGTCTAAGACATCTCAGAATTTGGGGCTGCCCAGCACATGTGCTTAAGGCAGATACGGCTAAGTTAGATGCAAGAACAGAATTAATGCTGTTTGTAGGATATCCTAGGGGAACGAAAGGTGGTCTATTCTATAGTCTTAAAGATCAGAAGGTGGTGGTAAGTACCAACGCTAGATTTTTAGAAGAGGACTATGTCTTAGACCACAAGCCCAAGAGTAAGATAGTACTAGAAGAGCTTAGACGACAAACTACTAATCCTGATGCACCAGCGCAAGTAGATACAACACACACTGCACATGAGATCACAGATGATGCGTCTACACGGGCGGTGCCTCGTCGTAGTGGGAGGGTTGTGAGATAACCTGACAGGTTCGTTGGCGTGGGAGAGGCTTCAGACCTAGTCCCAGGTGTGCCTGAACCTGACCCAGTTAACTATAATGAGGCGCTTCGAGATAAAGATGCAGAATCTTGGCGTAAGGCAATGATATCCGAGATGGGGTCAATGGACCACAATCAAGTCTGGGAGCTTGTGGACCTGCCTGATGGGTTTAAGCCCATTGGATGCAAGTGGGTCTACAAACGTAAGAGAGGATCTGACGGGAAGGTGGAAACCTTTAAAGCTAGGCTGGTGGCGAAGGGGTATACTCAGAAAGAGGGAATCGATTATGAGGAAACCTTCTCCCCGGTAGCCATGCTTAAGTCGATCCGGATTCTCTTGGCCATAGCTACTCATATGGATTATGAGATTTGGCAGATGGATGTCAAGACAGCTTTCCTGAATGGAAGTCTTGAAGAAACCATCTTTATGCAGCAACCAGAGGGATTCATTGAAAAAGGCCAAGAGCATAAGGTTTGCAGGCTTAAGAAGTCTATCTATGGACTTAAGCAGGCATCCAGATCTTGGAACATCCGGTTTGATGAAGTAATCCAGTCCTTTGGATTTACTCAGTGTCCGGATGAGCAATGTGTATATCGCAGACGTGATGGAAACTCAGTGGTGTTTCTTGTGCTTTACGTAGATGACATTATATTGATTGGCAACAACAAGAAAGTGTTATCAGACGTAAAGGCATGGCTGTCCAAGCAATTTGATATGAAGGACTTAGGAGAAGCGGGACATATCCTTGGGATCAAGATTATTCGAGATCGTAGGAAACGTTCTCTAACGCTCTCCCAAGCTTCATACATAGACACGATTCTGGCCCGTTTTAACATACAGAACTCCAAGAAAGGTTTTCTACCTTTTCAGGCATGGAGTGTTTCTATCTAAGGAACAGTCTCCTAAGACTGTTGAGGAGATAGAGACCATGAAGACAGTTCCATATGCTTCAGCAGTAGGAAGTCTCATGTATGCCATGTTGTGTACGAGGTCTGATATCTGTTATGCCGTTGGCATGTTGAGCAGATATCAGAGTAACCCCAGGAAAGCTCATTGGGAGGCAGTAAAATGCATTCTCAAGTATTTGCGCAGAACGAGGGACCAAGTTCTGGTCTATCAGGCGCCTGAGCTAGTATCCCGAGGTTACACAGATTCAGATTTCCAAGGCGACAGGGACAAGAGCAAGTCTACCTCAGGGTATGTGTTTACTCTAGGAAGTGGAGCCATAGTTTGGCGGAGTGTGAAGCAGAAATGCGTGACAGACTCTACCATGGAGGCTGAGTACGTTGCCGCATCAGAGGCAGCGAAAGAAGCAGTATGGCTCAAGAACTTCCTAGTGGACTTAGATGTGATTCCTGGTTTGCCGAAGTCTATCACGGTTTATTGTGATAACAATGGTGCAGTAGTAAACTCGAAGGAACCACGAGCCCACAAGGTGAGTAAACATATACAGCGCAAGTACCACCTGATACGAGACATCGTAAAGAGGGTAGATGTGGTCGTGGCTAAGATAGCATCAGATGATAACCTTGCAGATCCGTTTACGAAAACATTGACTTCTAAAGTCTTTGAGGCTCACGTGAAGGGCAAGGGGATCAGATGCTTATGAGAGCCTTGACAGTTTTTCTAGATAGATAGCAGTAGATTGGGTATGATTGTATGTAGTTGTATACTTAAAGCACAGCTTAAGTATTAGTGGGAGATTGTTGGAGTAGAATACATAAGCTATGCTTGTATTGTACAGTTTCCCAGTTTAATATATCGATTTGTGTTTCAATCATATCTTGTTGTGCATTAATCGTCCATTTATATTATGTAAGTAGATGATGAGGTGTCTGGTGCGACACAGTAGATCTCATCATTGGTTGAAAGACATAATATATAAATGAGGTTCGTAACCGAGACAGCTTTGGACAAACTGTCAGTCTAGGTTATTATGTGATTCAGATAATTAGTTTGTCTAAACTAATTGAATCATATAGATATGCCCGGGGCATATTGAACTTGACTCTTAGGAATGATTTGTCTTGTACTGATTTAATAGACAAATCAATCCTTGTATTCTATCTCTAAATCCCTAGACTCGAGCGGGCATGAGAATTAGACATAGTGTACTTTGATCTGCCAAAGGGTGAGGTCAATTGTGGCCAATAATCTCGGTAGGTTGGGTGCGCGTGTTTAGTTACTTGGTGTGCTGCTGCTTGTCGAAAGGAAACCATGTACCGGTGCGTCCGGGGTGATGGTGCTCCCGAGATGAGCTCAAAATGTTTATTATACTAAACCCGGCCGGTGGACTTATGTCCGGTATAGTAAAAAGGTCGAGTGGTACTAGTCTCAGAATTAAAGAAGTTGATGAATTAATTTATCAGTAAATTAATGAATTAACGAGCACTATATCTTTGATGTGGGGAGATTATGAATATAATTTAATTAAGTTGTTCCGGAAGCAATTCTGGTGTAGGGTGGTAGTGCCATAATTAATCCGTTAGTGGTACGATTAATTATGTACTGGGTTAATGACAAAGGTAGATTTAATTAATTGAGAAATTAATTAATCCTTGTGTCAGTTGGTTGTGAATAATCCTAGGAACTGGTTTGGGATAAGTGAATCCCTGTGTCAGTTGGGAGTGATTCATCCCAGGAACTGGATTGGGATAAGTGAATCCCTGTGACAGTTGGGAGTGTATCAGTCCAGGAACAGGATTGAAGGAAACAGAATCTGTATCAGTCCAGGAACAGGATTGAAGGAAAACAGAAACCCAGTAGGAAGACTAATCCTAAACCAACTTGGAGTCTCTCTTGTAACTCTATAAATAGACAATGGATCAGTCATTCAGAATACAACAATAACACAATTAATCCACAGGATTTCTAGAGAGAGAAAACGTTTCTCTCTCCAAGTCGAATTTTCAAGAAAGTGTGCAGCTGGTTTTTGGGTTTCTAGTGGCTGAAATTTTGGTCTTGATCTATACCAGCTGCGCGTAGCTTTCTCTCTCTGCGGGCGGTGCGTTTATAGTACGTGCCAGGTGCTGCGGGGCTAGAGTTTTCTAGCAGGTGGATTGTGGTGAGTAGCTGATCAATTGACTTCTAGTTCGTTGCCCACACAACGTGAAGTCATAGTCTTGAGGCATACAAGAGAATCACCAAGTGCACGCTTCAAAGGTACTTTTCTAAGATTCCGCTTTAATAGAAATTTTTGTTGCGTGGTAAATCGAGCAAGTGCAAACCCAGATCCTACCAAAATCTTTCAGATTTGAATAGCAAGAATTGAGAATTCCTCTCTACTTTGAATCATCATTAGCATTTATCAAAAGCTAGGGTAGTTAGCTTTTGTGGTTGCCTCCTTCGGCTCTTCCTTTCGAAGGCCTCATCCCACTACCACCATATTTTCACACTTTGAGAATAGCACTAGATTAGGGACCTTGATCCTTCATACAACACTCCGCCATCATCCAAATCCGAGCCTCCATATAAGCCTTCATACAAACAAACCTCTGCCGGATTTTGATAGTTTGGAAGGATCACAACATAAGAACCCTAAATCGAGGCAAAAAAGAAGATTGATGAAATATAGTTGAAATCTATAAAATCAACTTTTGAAGCATGGTAGTTATAAAACAAACAGTTGATGAAAGCGCAATCAAAATTGATGAACACAGTTCTGCCTATCCGTTTAATTTTTTTATTCTCTTCTTCACATGCTGGAATCTAGAGCAAAAATGTATATTTCACTATTTGGGAATGTTTAAAGATATTTTCTTTGATATATTAGTTGCAAAATTAAAGATTTGTCATGTTTTCACTAATTGATTTTGTTTGTTGTGTAAAGCCCCAATTTTGGATTGCAATAAGGGTTCTAATCATACTATGCCGCAAGATTGATGAAATATGTTCGAAACTAAACAAATAAGACATTATAGTTATGGATATCTTCATTTGGTGAACACATATGTAATTGGTGAACACAGATTTGAAGAAACAACATGCAGTTTTGATGAACGCACACATAATTTTGATGAAAAGCCTAATTTTTTACTTTTTCCAATACATTTTCATACTAAACTCTAAACCCTTTGATAAATAATTAAACCCTAAACACTTCCCTTTACATATTTGTCTTTATGGGGAGGACTTGCTTGTGTTATTTTCAATCTTTTTTGCAGGCTATTGATAGTAGGCTAGCAAACTGGAAGAATAAATTCCTTTCACAAGCGGGTCGGGGGTAGCTCATCAAATCTGTGTTGGTGTCTCTTCCTCTACATGTAGCCTCGGCTTTCTCTCTTCCAAAAGGTATAAATAAGGGGATTCAGAAGCATTGTCAGCGTTTTTAATGGGGTCGACAGACACACAAATGAAGAGGCATTGGTGTTCCTGGGAACGGCTAACATATACTGAGTTGCATAATAGAATAGGTATCTGAAAGCTGCCTGTAGTTGTGTGAAGTCTAGAGGCAAAGTTATGGTGGAAGTGGCGTATGGGGAAGAGTTTTTGGGCATGTTTCCTCTCTTCTTTGTCATACACAGCTAAGCTTAGAACAACATGGAAGAATGTATGGAAAGAATCAAGAGTTTTGTTTTATTGTCAAAAACTCTAATTCAATACACTGGAGTCTTACCAAGGACAAACAACTTCTAATTATGATAGAAAGCTTACAGCATCATCTACCTCAAAAGCATTAGATGTTCTTAGGATCAAATTTGCATATACTATTATGTTGTCTACAACAAATATGGTGAATGATGAGTTGAAAAAGAAGGTTGATAACTTCTATAGTGTAAAAAACTCTTGAAAGTTTATATTGTTCTTGACAGATTTTAAATTCTATAAAATTTATATTGTTTTGTTCTAAATTTAACACTTGTATGATTTTTTAGTATTAATACTTTAGTTCCAATTGATATGAAAATTTATTATGTATAGCAGTTGTGATTGATATGAATATCAGTTGTAATTGATATGGAATGTTGTTTCTCAAACTCTATAATAACTTAAGCTGCTAATGTTATATCAAGTCAACAATATCATATCAAATAACTCATTATTCATATTATCTAAATGGCTTAAATTCATTTTTGGTTCCTCATAACATGTGTTATTCCATTTTTTGTCCCCCTTAAGGTTTAGTCACAAATTTTAGTCCCACTTAAATTTTTTTTTTTACCATTTTTAGTCATTTTGGATGTTGACCAATTTTAAAGGTTAGTCAAAGGACTTTTGTGTAATTTTTTTTCTTTCAAAATTTCCTTACAAACCCTCATTTTTTCCAACACCTTCAAACCCTAATTTTTTCCTCCTCCTATTATCTCTTTTGGCCGCCGCTCCGCCTCCCTCGTCCTCCTTCTTCTTCTCCTCCTCGTCGTTCGCAAACCCTCATTCTAGGCCATTTGCAAACCCTTCTTCTGGGCCGTTCGCAAACCCTTCTTCTGAGCCTTTTATTTTTTCCCCTTGTTGGTGAATTGAGAATTACCGGATGAACTCGTCGGAAGATCGGGCGTCAATCGTGACGGAGTACAGCAGCAATCGTAGATGAAGATCGAGAAACCGAATACACAATCACTGGCTATTTTATGGGTTACTCGAAGGCTTTGGCTCAGAAAAAGCAAAATTTTATTTGCGTTTGTTTGAAGAGAATTTGGGATTTGGGGTTTCTGCTTTTCGCTTGAAAACTTTGCCGGATAAATTCTTTCTTTTTCTTTGGTTTTTAGGTTCTCTGGAAGCCTTGAATGGCCGAAAACTGGACTATATTTTTTTTCTTGAGCATGACTTTTGCCGACAAATGTTTTGGATTGTTTGTTTCTTTTACCGGAAAAGGAGGCTATTCCGCTTTGGATTTTCTTACCGGAAATGTTCCGGAATGATGGATGGTTTAAATCGTTTTCTGGTCTGTTTGTTTCTTGTTGAAGTTTTTGACCAGATTTTCAAAATAGTTTTGGAAAGGGTTTTCCTTGGTCGCTGGTGTCGCTAGAAAAACTAGTTGGTTTTCTGGGTTTTTGGAAACCCTCACCAGAATAACAAATTTGGTTTTCGAAATTAACACTCTGGGTTTTATTTTTATCACCGGAAAAGTTCCATTTTTCTTTTTGGTTTGCTTCGCCGGGAAAACAATGGTATTCATCATCCGACAATTGTTCTCAACTGATGAAGTTTTGTGGTTGCAACAAATGCGTTCAAAATTCAAAATTTGCAGAAAATATTGTTGCGAGTTAATTGTGTTTCTTGTTGGGTTTTGTTTAATTCCTAGGTGAAGTAACCAAAATGAAGAGCACTTACTTTGTGGATTATTGTTATTCTATTCTAAAATGCGATATTAGGACCAGAGATCCTTGTTCGATTTCACTTTTGTTTTTGCTTCGCCGGAAATATTCTGGGTTTGTTGTGGTGGTTCTTCGCCGGGAAAAAGGGGAGGGAGCCGCGCCGAGTTGGGGAGGAAAAAAAAAGGTCTTTAAGGTTTCTAAAGGAAAAAAAATTGGAAAGTAAAAAAAATTACAACCCTCAAAATTGGTCAACATTTCATCCAAAATGATTAAAAATAGTAAAAAAAAAATTTAAGTGGGACTAAAATTGGTGATTAAAACTTAAAAGGGACAAAAAATAAAATAATCTATTTTATAAGGGACCAAAAATAGATTTAAACTTATCTAAATCAACATATTACATCAAATACAATCTATCCACTACAAGATTAATAAAATTACCATAAAAAACTCAGTATTTTTCAATCACAATTGATGTAGCACCTTCTAGAGACCGCAATGCAAATTCTATTGCATTCTTCTTTCTTTTCGATCTATTGCACCGTTTCTCTACAACTTTTTTTGGCCGAATATTTGTAATACCTTTTTATTTTCTTCTCTTAGAATCTCTAATTCCAAGAATGTTCAAACCTTCTTCTTTGTCATCAATATAGGATAGACTAACTTCAAATACGATAGAACCTCTAACCAAAATGAAGTGCTTGTTGAGAATACAACGTGCAACAGCACTAAACTGGGCATGTCTAATTAATTCTAAATATTTTCTGCTTGTTTCAACTCTCTAAGCGGAATCTGAATTTTTCTCGCAGTTATTTGCTGTCCACAAACAATCATCTTTGCAATAATGTCACTAGTGGCACTCTTTGTCCACCTTTTCACTATACACTTCTCAGGAATTATCTATAAAATAGAAAGAAAAGTAAGTTTATCATGAATATATCAACAACATATTAGTGACATAACTTCTGTTCTATTAAGATAAAGAAGATTTCATATCAAAACTAAGATGAGTTCATATCAAATATATTAGAATATCACATCAAATAAATCTAATAGCAACATAAAAACCTAAGTTGGGATAAATAAATACCTGGAAACAGTTCATATTTAGCACACGAAGAGCATGGGAGCATAATACCCCGACCTCAGAAAACAGATTGCAAGTGCATGTGGCGTTATACTCATTCTCATCAAAACAAACTACTTGTTTGAACAAATCAGCTTTTGGATGCCACAACTCAAATTGATACCTCCCGTTTTTGTTATTGGTCTGCACATGACTGTAACATACATTTTCACACACTGCTTCTCGAATACCAAAAATATCTCTATTGTAGAAATCTTAAGAACATGTTTAAACATTAATAAATCTCCAACAACAGAGTCAACACTTCCTCTACATATATACTTTTATGCCTTCTCTTTATTTCTCCACTCATTAACAATATCAAGAATTGCTGATAGAGTTCACAAAAAGTAGACGTCTTCGACAACTTTCTTGAAACAAAATGATTGGTTGTTTCGCAAATTTGAGAAGAAAGTGTTTCTTCAGAAAAATATTGTTTGCTAAATGCATGACTCCACTTTTCTTTTGTGTCATATAATTTCATCAACCAATTATTTTCTGTGCCTGTTTTCTTTGCATTGAAATGCCTCCAACAAACTGATAGCATCAACTAAAATTTATTAATATCTAATATCAACCGAACATAATATCATATCATGTAAATTATCATATCATATCACATTACATATACATTCATATCAAGCAAAAATAGCATATAAAAACATAGCTTACCTTAACTGAAATAATATACAAAATCACTTTACACATAAATTCATATCAACAGGACAATATTTATCATATTAATTAAAACAATTTATCATATCACATAAAACTTGATATCATAATACGTTAAACATTTAAAACACACCTGTTCTAATGATAATTAAATTCAACTTCTGTAGTGATTTATGTCAGCAAAAATTGAAACGCATCTACAAAACCTTTCTATCATCGAAAAGCACCTATATGTTTCATAGAATTCTCACTGATGTGCCAAATACAAAGATAGTTTTGAACATTTGGAAAAACCACACGAATAGTAGCTGTCATTGAAAAAGAATGGTCTGTCATCAATGTAATTGGTTCTTTGTTGTCCATTGACCTCAAAAATGTATTAAAAATCAAATAAATGACTTCACCTTCTCGTCTTTGATGAAACCAATACCAAATATTATACTACGACAATGATTGTCAATGCCAACAAAAGGTCCACTTATCATGTCATATTTGTTCATTCGGTAAGTCGTATCATGAACCAACAAATCTCCAAATATACTATAATCCACATCATCTTCCCATCCCTTCAAAATCCACTACATAATGAAGACTCATCATCTAAATCAAAATCATAATAAAAATCCTTCTAATCAATAGATTTTTGTTTATCTTAATCAAAGCATTAGTATCGCAACTATCAAGCGTCCTCCTCTTATCCTTGTTCCAAATTATTATATACTTTTCGTATGGTATAACCAACTTCTGATAACCCTCCAGACTAGAAAATATATACATCATATCAACTAACCAATTATTTTATATAACACATAACGATATATCATATTATATACAACAACAAATCATATCACATATAAAACTAAATAACTTCATATCCTATCAATTCTATAATTTAGACCTTCTAGACTGTAAAATATATACATCACTTCAACTAATGACTTATTTCATATAAGACAAAACACTATATCATATTATAGACAACAAAAAATCATATCCCGTGTAAAACTAAATAACTTCATATCTTATCAATTCTATAATTCAAACAAAATTTTCTGCAAAAATGATTAAACAACAGACACTAACCTCTTTTGATGTGATCCAAGGACCACCTTCCAACCACAAGTCAAGATGATGCTTAAGGCACAAGGACCTATCAAAGAGACCCACTAGTTGACATTAATGGTCCAATCACAAGAGCAAGAATGAAGAAGGCATATCAAGCCCTTAGTACCATGATACAAGAGATCTACAATGAAGGGCTTCTCTTCAAGGATAAGTACTCATCAAGAGAAATCATGGTTCTAAACATTTGTAATAATTAGACTTCATCTTTAGTGCAAGACACTTTAATTTCGGCTATAGGTTAGAGTTTGGGCCAATTTTTGTACTTTACTTTATTTTTGAGTGTTTGGGCTAATTAAGGGGTTTTGTAAATCCTTTATGGATGAGTTTTACTCTTAGTTAAGTCCAACAAGGTCCAATTTAGCCCAAGATGGAAGGAGAATCTCGGCTACATTAAATTCTAGAATATCTACAAGCTTACTTGGACAAGAAGTCAAGTAGAAGGAAGGAGGAAGGTGGCATGGCCGAAATTCCCCCTCATTGGCACGATTGTAATATTGTGGTGCGGGGTTGTGATTTTTATTTTTAACTTACTTTGGTCAAATAATGACTAAATATTATTAGATATAGTAAGATTAGGTCATAGAATGATTGCTAGTTGAATAAGGTCATGATTGACTAGTGTAATTAAGGAAACAAGGCTCTCTCTCTCTCTCGCTCTCTCTCTTTTATCTTTTATAAAGAGAGAGACTTGTAACTTAAGAAAGGAAATCCTAGTACCACTAGGATTCCCTCTTTTACATGGCTGGCCACTCCTCTATATAAAGGAGGGTTGATCCTTCAATAAAATCATCTAAGTGATAATATTAAACCTTGTGTGAGCTAGAATAGCTGAGCTTTTAGTATACTTTTGCATCTCCCGAATTTATCAACAATACCGTGGTTGTTATTGTTGTGATTTCACTCTACCTTTCTTACAACCATATTCCATCTATATAAATTAAATATAAAGCTACTAAATAGAGTGAATTCGTGTGAGGAACAAATACTAGGTCGCAACAAGTAGTTTTCTTCTATCTCAAGTAAAAAAAAAAAACCTCATCATCTTTGCTCAATATACTATATCCTTCATAGACATGAACACCCAAACTTTTCAATTCATCAAAATATTGTAATGCAAATTATTCAAAATTCCTCTAAGGACGTAAAAACTGTGTCTCAACTGTTGGGTACATTTCGTGACTATGTTTCCTGAAGTGTCTTGTTATAACCCAACATTCATTTTCTCTTCTCTTAAATTCAACAAAAGTTTTACATCCAATTCGTATATCAACTTTTGAATAAACTTTCTTCAAATTCTCCTTGAATTGTTTAGCTCCATGTTGATTACACACAAATTTTCTACAACATCTAATCCCGATATTTTTAGTTTTACGATCTTTACTTTTCCTCACATTAAATCATTACCTAAAAGCATACTGATTATATAATTTGTATGCTTCTTCTTCATTAACAACAATCAAACCTAACAAAGATTCCATTGATTCATCATCGGAACCTTTCAAAATATACTAATATCATATCAGTAAAAGCGTAAATTCATATCAGTCTCATAATATTTTCATATAATACACATGTGTCTTGCGTATTCATATGATATTAAGCATAACCAAATTTTCATATCAACCATAACTATATTTCATATCAAACATAAATATATTTCATATCACAAAGTCTATACAACATTAAATCCGAACAAAACTTTATAGATGCACAACGTATTATCATATCAACAATACCTATATATCATATCATCGATGCCTATAATTCATAACATACGTAACCTGTTATCATATCAGAACTAACCATCTCCCATAGATACAACAGATTCACTTTGGATAGAAAAGTCAAACGATTCATGATCATATTCTAAACGATTAACTACATCACCCACTGTAACATCCACTGCATTCAAATTAAGCGATTTCATATTCAAAGCGATCAACTCCTCAGTGACTAAACATAATTCTCGAAGACGAACGAAAATAATCCTTTAATCCAAATCGATCAACAACACCAAAACAGAGATAAATAAGCAATAATATTAAATTAGAAGTAGAAAATTAACATAGAAGAACACGAAGACCCAAAAAACAAACAACAATTCCTTCAATGTCAAAGCAGAAGAAGAATGAAAACGCAACGATACTAAAGACGCAAACAAAGAACTAAAATGCAGAAACCAAAAAAAAATTTGTTAGAATTAGAGTTGATTGATTGCATTAATTAGAGTAAATTGTTGATTGATTAGTTGTACATATTTAGCTTATTCTACTACCTTGTTTAGATTAGACAATTAAGGCTAATCGTGATAACTAATTAAATAGGAAATATTATTGCCATATTTTGTAACCAATCTTGTACTATATATCAGGCTAATTGGCCATGTACAGAATAAAGAAGAATACATTTTTCCATACGTGTTGTGTTCTTGAATTCTTTCATGGTATCAGAGCCATGATCCTCTGTTGATCATGGCAAAATAAGGTGAAAGTTCCAATAAGTCTGTTGAATAAACAAAACGGAAATCAATTTCTCCATACGATCTTGTTGTCAATGATAATACTGGAAGTGTGATCAGTCAAGTGGTACTCAAGGAAGAAAACTACGCAAAATGGTCGACATCTCTACAGATGGTCTTTCAAGGTAGAAAGAAATTTTGATTTGTTAATGGCACCATTACTCAACCATCGACGGATTCGGGTGACTTGAAAGATTGGTGTACCATCCAATCTCTCATTTGTTCAAGAATAATGAATATGGTGGAGCCTTCGTTTGTTCGTCTATCACCACTACTGAAATTGTGACTGCAAAAGAATTGTGGGATGACATCAGAGAGCGATTGACTGTTGTCAATGGCCAACGAATTCATCAATTGAAGACCGAATTGGCATAATGCAAACAATTCAGACTCAGTATCAGTGCATATTATGGTAAGTTGAAAAAGCTGTATGGAGAATTATACAGTTATGAATGTTTGCCGGGTTTCTCAACCTGTGCAATGTGTGATTGTGGTATTAAACAAATTCTTGAAAACAGATGTGAGGATGAAAATTTTCATTATTTTTTGATGGGCTTAGATGTTGGTTCTTATGGCATTGTCCGTTCTAACATATTGGCATCAGATTCGTTGCCTGCATTGAATAAAGGTTATTATTTGATTGTTCAAGAAGAACCTATCCGAAAAATGTCTAAAATTTAGGAAGGTAATGGTGCTTCTCCAGCTATGGCGTTTGTTGTTCGAGGTCCAAGTCGTGTTCCCAAGAGAGGAAGACATCTTGTTAGTACTGTGTGTAACAAAGGTGGCCATGACGCTGACGTGCTCTTGTCATTGTATAAGTTAAGGGTGAACATGCAAAATAAATTTATAAATAAACAAAACAAAAATTCCAAAACTATAGTACTTAAGGTTTCGTTTCCATACGAATTGTGGTCTTGCTTGATAAGAGTGTTGGGTTTGAGTCCTTACTTACTAAGGTTCTAGTAGTTTTTAGCCTAAGTATCTAATAAAACAAAGTGGTAGATAAGTGATTTCAAGTAAACATACAAATGCTAAAAACAAAAGACAAAGATAATAAATGGATAAAAGGCGGGAAAATCACACCACCACTAAATCAAGGGAGATTTTGTAAATGGAATTCAAGCAACTTACTAATCAAACGAATAATCCCTCTTGTTACATTCCTATAAGGACTAAAATAGCTAATAGTAGAATAGAATCGTCAATCCTACCTACTATCAATCCTCTAAACCAAATGCACAAGGAAAATTGGTGACATAAACTTCTAATCACAAATAGCATAAAATCAACCAAGCTTGCAACACAAGAAATCTCAATTGACTACACCAAATGTTCTCATAAGATAAAATCAACAATTATTCCCTTAAATGGAGTAGATTCAACATATATTCCACCAACAAGGCAAAATCCACATGAAAAGATATAGAATATATTCAATTACAAGAAACCCATTTAACAATATTCATGAATAACCATAGATAAGAGCAAATCCACATAGAAATGATAATTTTTGCAGTACATTTGAAAATTTAAGGAATTATCCCAGCAATATTTTATTGACTTATAAATCCTGTTATAATTAAAAGACATGCATCCTTTTTTAACATATTTTTTAATCTATATCCTGTTTTTGCCATTCCAATTTCTTGTAAGGTATTCAATATTTCATACTCACTCCTATCATCTATATTCCAGTTAGTTAAAGAGTTTCCATCATAACTGTTAGAACAAAATTTTGCGCTTTCTTCATATTGAATATCCGGTGGTGTTGGTCTAGGATAATAAGTTCTTGACTCTGCCTTTTTCCAATTATTCCTACTTGGATATTTAGGTTTTCTTCTTATTCTGCTGATATCATGTGGTGATTCCTCTAATAAATCCTCTTCTATTTCATTTATTTGGTGTATGATTTCATTATCAGAATCATTACTACTAGAATTATCCTCGAAATCTGGTCTTTATCTATCATATTTATTTTTGAAGGACCAGGAGCAAGATTTGAATTCAATTTGTCTAATGTTTGTGATATTTTCTCCATCAAAGGCGTCTGTAATCCATTAGAAGATAATTTTATTTTATCCCTTTCTGTGATTAATACATTAGGTTGAAAATGAGGAAATGAATAACTATCAGGAAATTTTTGACTATGCCTAGGTAAAAATTTGATATCTACTGATAAAGAATCTAATTGTTTAGTGATATGATGTAATACTACATTGGAATAATTATGCTGCATATGTAATTTTTTAATGTCTTCCATCTTAACAGATTCATCATTCTCTTTGCCAGTTTCAAATGGAGATGACATTAATTCACCCTGAGCCGTATCTATCTTTAATGTATGTAAAGGAGGATATGTATGTGCTACTATTGTTCCATCCACTAATTTCCATTTTTTTACCAAATTCGTCTGTACATTAATATGAGATAATGTATATACATCATCTATATTCATTTTAGTGAAATAATATTCTAACCATGTATAGAAATTAAACGGAGTATTATGCCTCTTTACATCCATTATCCATTCTTTTTGTAATTTATCCTGATATTGAGAGTCTAATTTCTGATACCAATTTCTTTGTTCTAAATACTCATCATCCTGACTACTCTTTCCATGACTACTCTGAGCTCTCTAAACACTCTTTGAAATATCTATATTTTGTACCAGCACTTTCAGAATAATATCAGATTCTAAGGATTATATCTCGGTGTTTATCTTCTTAATCGAAGTTCAAAATTATCTTCTACATCAACAAACTATCATGCAGCTTTCGGGATTTCTTTTATCTTAGAGTGGCTTTTACCTACAATCATTCTAGAATTGGAGTAACTTTATTTGAATGATGAATAAACACAATGCATTCTAGAATCGGAGACTTTGGAATCTGCTCAGGCTCAAATTCATTTCCCCTGAACGGATTTAGGCTTATACTAGTTCAATTTATTAAAATGACTCTCAAAGATTAAATCTTTAATTAAAGCGGAAGGATTAAAGATTATACCTTTGAAGCGAAGTCCCAAGTAAAAAAGAAAACCAAAATTGGAAAATCTTGCTATTTACCGTCTGCGACCAATCACGAGAAAATCCCGATAATGACTCTGTTTCCACCCCGAAATCATGTGGATGATTATCCACAGGGTAGCTAAGCCACTAAGGAAAAAATCCCAAAAAGACCCACTTAGAAAAATTCGTCAGATCCTCAGCAGATCGTTGCCCAAAGATTAGTCTCTTATTTACCGTCTGCTGTGAAAACCAAGTCTTTAGCGCAAATTCCACACAGAATCCCAAGGATAACTCCAAACAACCTCGAACTTGGCTGGGCAAGTGTCTACGATGTGGCTAAAGATACTAGCGAAGAAATCCACTTCAAGAAACTCATAGATATGAAAAACAGATCTAGCCCGGAAAACTAATTCTAATCTGAAAATCCACATCGCCTCAATAAAATTTCGTGGGTAAGCTGTTTGCTATAAAACTTTGTGGGTAAGCTATTTGCTCGTAGATCTAGATTTTGGCAAACCAAAAGGAATGAGCCAAAGGATCAACGCAACAAATAAACAAAGCCCACTCCAAAAATAGCAAAAATCAGCACCGATTTATCTAAAAACATTTTTGGCACTTCGGCCAGAAAATGGGCAGCAAACGGACTTTTTGGGGCAGCTAGGCGATGATCTTGGGTTTCTAGAATCATGGGCTGAGTTTCTCGAAAAGAAAGATCGCAAACCGACTTTGAGAAAGAACTCTTAAGGAAGGAGAAGAAATTCTCTCTCTAGGCTTGTCTTTCTCACTCTACGGCATTTGCCTACAAGGTTTCTAATGTCTTAAAATGTGTCTAACATTAGCTATTTATAGGGAGCTCCTTGGGAGACCTAGTGGGCTTTTAAGTTGGGCCTTAGTGTTTGACTTTCGTTGACCCCTTAGTCTTCCCTAGACTAATCAACTCCAATCGAGCCTTTTGAATTAATTTCTTCACCCAGTTCGTTAATTTAATTTAATCGAACCCTTAGGATTAATTAATTCAATATGAATTAATTTCTTCATCCATTTAGTTAATTAAATATTAATTAAATATTTAGGATTAATTAATTCACTTTATCGATTAGTCAAACGCATAATTTGTCGTACCACTAACGGACCAATTATGGAACTACCGCTCAAAAATGACTTTACATCACGCTCATTTTATTATTCTTCTATCTCCCCACATCAAAGATCTAATGCTCGTCGGTTCATCAATTTACTGACAAATTAATTCAACGACTTCTTGGTATCCGAGATTAATACCACTCGACTTTCTTATTATACCGGACAAAAAGTCCACCGGCCGGGTTTAGTATAATAAACCTTACGAGCTCATCTCAGGAACACCATCAACCCGGCGGACCAGTACGTGGATTCCTCCGACTAGCAAAGGCACACAAAAAGCTAAACACCGCATACCCAACTTACCGAGATTTAGGCCTCAATTGACCGCACCCTTTGGCAAATCAAAGCATACGATATCTAACTCTCATGCCCGTCCCAATCTCAGGATTAAGAGATTAGAATACTAGGACCGAATTAGAAAGACAAATTTGAAAATGGCTCACCACGAAAGAATGTGAGGGAAGTAAGAATAATCAAGAAACGAGGGCAAATCCAGTAGTGGTGAATTCAAGAGAGAACCTGGCTAAAGAAGGGTCTAGGAGCCACGAGGAACTAAACCTTGTTTACTTTCACCTATTATTTGCATTTGTAGTATTATCATCTTTTAATTTTTCTACAACATCTTAAATTCTTTAACGTGACGAACTAAGGAGAAGGTTAGTTAATGGAAGCCTATATGAATGAGAGATTAAGTTAGAGGAGGAGACAAATTATTACCTCTGACAAATGGCACTGAGGGTTGAGGAAAAGTACCCTGTCAAGGATCGCGAAAAATATAGAGTTTTCATTTAAAGTTCCTAAATTTATGGGTATTTATGGTTATCTTTTTTTTTTTTTTTTAGGTTATATATCCTTGACTTACTTATCGCTAAGGTACGGTGTGGGCTGGGAAAGAGTTTATTGTAACGTAGGGGAGTTAAGTTTTCAACGTGGCTTAGTATTATTAGATTATTAGTCTGAGTTTGAATTCTTGTATTAACCTAAGTACACTCGAGTGACTGATTTTGTATAAGGCCAAGTTTAAAATTGATTTAAATGGTCTATGCTACTTATATTTGGATTCTCTATAAAAAGAGAGGTCCAAAATGGGATATCTTATAGAGGTGTGTAAGGTAAGAAAGTAGTAGGAAATGGAAAGGGCATCGAATATGAGGCATACCCCTAGAAAGGGTTAAGGCTGAAGGGATTCCAAAATAGGACAAAGATTAAGATATACATACAATTTAGGAACAGTTAGTAATATTTATTTTAGTCGTTAGTTTATTTCATAACCTCTTTGCTTGATCTAAGAACGAGCCGTAGGTACACCATGGTTAAGGTTCTTGTAAGCTATTTACTTTTGGTGTTATAGGAGTTAGGAGTAACCAAGGCAAAAAAGGTTCCCTAATGAATGGTGGAGTGTAGCTAAGAAAGAAGAAATGACAACTATAGGGATGAAATGTAAAGTATACCCGGGTCCATTTTAAGACGGTTTCTAAACCAGCCTTAGGTAATAGTTTAGTTTAGTTTACTAACCTAACTTTAACGATTTCCCCCAAAGAATAACAGGTTAGTGGGAGGAACTACTAGTTCGTCATGTTTTGACAATGATCCACCCGTTTAGATCAACGATAAGTTATTTTCCAATCTTGTGTGTAACTTGTATGACTTATCATGTCTTATCTAGCCTAACTCTATTTCCTCTAATTCTATTATTGCTTGTATCTACATTTTATAATTTGTATATATTTGACTTAGGTGACTTATTCATATTTTAGACCAACCAATATGTCTTTATACTTAGGTTTACTAACATGTCTATTCGACTCACACCCTAAAACTTATGATTATTTATTACATTTAGGGATATGTTTGTATATGTACATGTATGTACAATGACCTTTAAATTCAACTTCGTTCTTCTTCCTTTCTGTATTTATTTACTAACCATATTGTTATTATCTTATTATTCATGTTATTATTATTATTTATTCTATTATGGTTCATAGCTACTGTTGGAGAAGAATACATAAGCTATGCTTATATTATACAGTTTCCCAGTTTAATATATCGATTTGTGTTTCAATTATATTTTGTTGTGCATATTTATGTCCATTTATATTATGTAAGTAGATGATGAGGTTTCTGGTGTGACACAGTAGATCTCATCATTGGTTGAAAGACATAATATATAAATGAGGTTCGTAACCGAGACAGCTTTGGACAAATTATCGGTTTAGGTTATTATGTGATTCAGATAATTAGTTTTTCTAAACTAATTGAATCATATAGATATGCCCGGGGCATATTAAACTTGACCATTAGAAATGATTTGTCTTGTACTGATTCAATAGACAAATTGATCCTTGTATTCTATCTCTAAATCCCTAGACTTGAGTGGGCATGAGGATTAGACATAGTGTACTTTGATCTGCCAATGGGTGATGTCAAATGTGGCCAATAGTCTCGGTAGGTTGGGTGCACGTGTTTAGTTACTTGGTGTGCTGCTGCTTGTCAAAAGGAAACCATGTACCGGTGCGTCCGGGGTGATGGTGCTCCCGAGATGAACTTGAAATGTTTATTATACTAAACCCGGCCGGTGGACTTATGTCCGGTATAGTAAAAAGGTCGAGTGGTACTAGTCTCGGAAATTAAAGAAGTTAATTAATTAATTTATCAGTAAATTAATTTTAATTAACGAGCACTATATCTTTGATGTGGAGAGATTAATGAATATAATTTAATTAAGTTGTTCCGGAAGCAATTCTGGTGTAGGATGGTAGTGTCAAAATTAATCCGTTAGTGGTACGATTAATTTTGTAATGGGTTAATTGAATAGGTAGATTTAATTAATTAATTGGTTAATTATTTCCAAGGGTTAATTCAGTAATTAACAAAGTGGAATTATTTAATTAATTCCTAAGGGTTAATTAAGTAATTAACAAAGTGGAATTATTTAATTAATTAATTAAGTCTTAAGTTTCAATTGGAATTAGGAAATCCTAGAGATTAGGAACCTAGTAGGATTTGGTTTATCCTATCAGATTGGTTGCCTAATTGGATTTGGAAACTAATTCATTACCTAAACCCATTAGGAAGACCAATCCTAAACCAACTTGGAGTCTCTCTTGTAACTCTATAAATAGACAAGGGATTAGCCATTCAAGACAACACAATTAATCCACATGATTTCTAGAGAGAGAAAATTATAGAGAGAGAAAACTTTCTCTCTCTAAGTCGAATTTTCTTAGCATAGGGGCGGCTGATTTTTTGGGTCTGAGGTGGCCGAATTTTTTGGCTTGACCTTGGCAACCCCGTGTGTTGCTTTCTCTCTCCGGGCAATGCGTTTGCAATACGTGCTAGGTGCGGAGGTGCTGAATTTTTTCAGCAGGTGGATTGTGGTGAGTTGCTGATCAATTGACCTCTAGATTGTTGCCCACACAACAAGAGGTCATAGTCTTTGAGGCATACAAGAAAATCACCAGGTGCACGCTTCAAAGGTACTTTTCTAAGATTCTGCTTTAATAGAAATTTTTGTTGCGTGATAAATCGAACTAGTGCGAACCCAGATCCTACCAAAAAACTTTCAGCTACATGGTTGCCTATTTTGGTAACTTATTTATTTCTTAAACCACTTATCGGTTCTTACATTTAGACTCAACGATATGATTATGCATTTTACGGTCTACGGTTTATTTATAGTCATTATCTTTAGGCTTGTAGCTGTATATATATACTAATCCTTACCCTTAAATTCGCTTCTTCATTCTTTTTATATGTTTAAATTCATTTCATTTATCTTAAGGCAATCTTAGCCTACGTTTCTTCTCCACTCTATATAACTTGTTATTATTAACTTGTTATTGGTGTTGCTCTTATCATTATTTTTTAATATTTTTGTGCTTGTCTATTTTATTTCTATTGTATATATAAGGTACTCATTTATTTTATTCTATTTTTATTTGTTTACCTAACTACCTAATCCTAGTAGTACTGGCCTCTATGTCAAATGGTGCGGTGTTACGTTCTGGCACGGTAGTACCTAATCCTAGATGAGATGGCGTGGTGTTACATTCTGGCCTCTATGTCAAATGTACTATAACATCAGCATCAATAAATGATCTCTGCTTTTGACATGATGACTAATCTCAGACAGATGTTTGTTTACCAAGGTCAGACAGCTAGGCAAGTAGCCATGAGGAAGATTATGAACACCAAAATGGTTGAGGGTACTCATGTGAGAGATCACATCCTTGAGATGATGAGCAACATTAACGAATTTGAGGTACTTGGGGGCGAGATTGACGAGGAAACCAAAATTGATAGCATTCTCCAAAGTCTACCTTAAAACTTTGAGCAGTTTTGGCTAAACTATAACATGAATAAGAGAATTTATAGTTTGCCCGAGCTCTTGGCAGAGTTGGTGTTGCCTGAGGGATTTTTTCAAGAAAAGAATCAATCTTTAGTCACAGCCAAGGCTTTAGGTCCTTCTTCTGTGCCTAAGGCTGGTAAGAAGAAAAAGAAGTCTAAGGCAAAGACGAAGAATCACGCGCCTAAGCCAAATATCGCAAAGAAGAATAAGCCGAAAGACAAGTGTTTCAAGTGCGTTCAGACGGGTCATTCAAAAGTGGATTGTCCAAAGAAAGGTATGACTAATTTTGCCTTAATTACTGATACATGTTTAGCGGTAATTCCCGCATATACCTGGTGTGTGGATTCAGGCACCACTAATCATGTTTGTAATTCTTTGCAGGGGTTTCGGATAACCCGAAAGCTTAGAGAATGTGAGGTAGAAGTCTACATGGGAGATACTATGAAAGTGTCAGCTGTTGTAATGGGAGAAGTAGACTTAAATTTCAAAAATAATAGTCTAGTTTTAAATAATTGTCTCTACGTTCCTAGTTTTAGAAAGAACCTTGTTTCAGTTTCTAAACTTTTATTGAATGGTTATAAGTTTTTTTTTCTGATAAGTTTGTATTTATTAGAATAAATAATAAACTTATCTGTTCTGGCACATTGATAGACAATGTGTTCATTTTAAAACCAACTTCTCATACTAGTCATGCAACAACAACTCATACATCATTAAACCATAATAAGATGAAAAAACCTTCTGAAATGAATCAGACATATCTTTGGCATCTTAGATTAGGTCATATAAACCTTAGTAGGATTAAAAGGTTAGTCACAGATGGACCTTTTGGTTCGTTAGAAGTTGACAACTATACGACCTGCGAATCATGCTTGGAGGGTAAAATAACTAAGAGGCCTTTCAAGGCAAAGGGGTATAGAGTCAAAGAAGTGTTAAAATTGATTCACTCTAATTTGTGTGGACCAATGTCGATACAAGCAAAAGGAGGTTTTGAGTATTTTGTGACATTCATAGATGACTACTCAAGATACAGATACATTTACTTAATGTCTCACAAGTTTGAATGCTTTGATAAGTTTAAAGAGTTTCAGGTGGATGTGGAAAAACATCATAGTAAAAGTATCAAAACACTATGATTAGATCGTGGTGATGAATAATTGTCCACAGATTTTTTAAAATATCTAGTGGAAGTAGGTATTCAGTCTCAGTTATCTGCACCCTGCACACCCCAGCAGAATGGTGTAGTAGAACGAAGAAACATAACTCTTATAGATATGGTGAGATCTATGATGAGTTATAGTGAGTTGCCTAATTTGTTTTGGGGTTATGCCTTAGAAACTGCAGCTTATATTCTTAATCTTGTACCATCTAAATCCGTGCCTAAAACTCCTACTGAATTGTGGACGGCGCAAGCCCAGTCTGAGACGTCTCAGAGTTTGGGGTTGTCCAGCACATGTGCTGAATGTAGATGCCTGTAAGTTGGATTTAAGAACGGAAGTAACGTTGTTTTTAGGTTACCCCAAAGGTACAAAAGGTCGATATTTTATAGTCCTAAAGATCAGAATATGATAGTTAGCCCTAACGCCAGATTTTTAGAAGAGGATTATATTTTAGATCACAAGCCTAATAGTAAAGTAGTACTAGAAGAACTTGGTAGACAATCCACAACTCCTGTTGCACCAGTACAAGTAGATACACCACAAGACACTGCCCAAACAATCACAGAAACTGCACCTGAACCAGTGCCTCATCGTAGTGGGAGGGTTGTGAGACAGCCCGATAGGTTCATTGGCATGGGAGAGTCCTCAGACTTCTTCCCGAGTGCGCATGAACCGAATCCCATAAACTATAATGAGGTAATCTGAGATAAAGATGTAGATAATTGGCAAAAAGTAATGTTATCTGAAATGGGGTCGATGGACTCTAATCAAGTCTGAGAGCTTGTAGAACTGCCTGATGGTTTTCGACCAATAGGCTATAAGTGGGTTTACAAACGCAATAGAAGACCTGACAGAAAGGTTGAAACCTTTAAAGCTAGGCTTGTGGCGAAGGGGTATACTCAGAAAAAAGGTATCAATTATGAGGAAACCTTTCCCCGGTAGCTATACTTAAGTCAATCTGGATTCTCTTGGCCATAGCTGCTCATTTAGATTATGAGATTTGGCAGATGGATGTCAAGACAACTTTCCTTAATGGAAATCTTAAGGAAACCATCTTCGTGAAGCAACCAGAAGGATTCATTGCTAAAGGCCAAGAGCATAAGGTTTGCAAGGTTAAGAGGTCCATTTACGGACATAAGCAAGCATCCAGATCTTGGAATATCTGGTTTAATGAGGTAATACAATTTTATGGATTTACTCAGTGCCCGATGAGCAGTGTGTATATCGCAGACGTGACAAAGACATGGTGGTGTTTCTTATACTTTTCATGGATGGCATTTTACTTATTGGCAACAATAAGAAAGTGTTGCCAGACGTAAAGGCATGGCTATCCAAAAAGTTTGATATGAAATACTTAGGAGAGGCTGGACATATTCTTAGGATCAAGATTATTCGAGATCGTAGGAAATGTTCACTAACACTATCCCAAGCTTCATACATAGACACTATTTTGGCGTGTTTCAACATGCAAAACTCCAAGAAAGATTTCTTGCCTTTCAGACATGGAGTGTATCTATCTAAAGCTCAGTCTCCTAAGACTGTCAAAGAGATAGAAGCCATGAAGGTAGTTCTTTATGCTTCTGCAGTAGGAAGTCTCATGTATGCAATGTTGTGTACGAGACTTATATCTGTTTTGCTGTTGGCATGGTTAGCAGATATCAAAGTAATCCTAGTAAAGCACATTGGGAAGCTGTAAAATCTTTAAGTATTTGTGCAGAATAAGAGACCAAGTATTGGTCTATCAGGTGCAAGACTTAGTGCCTAGAGGTTACACCGATTCTGATTTCCAAGGTGATAAAGATGAGAGTAAGTCTACCTCAGGTTTTGTGTTTACTCTAGGAGGTAGAGCCATAGTATGGTGGAGTGTCAAGCAGAAATGCGTGACAGACTCTACTATGGAAGCTGAGTATGTCAAAGCATCAGAGACAGCGAAAGAAGCTGTGTGGTTCAAGAACTTCCTAGTGGACTTAGATGTGATTCCTGATTTGCCCAAGTCAATCACAGTATATTGTGATAATAATGGTGCAGTAGTGAATTTGAAGGAACCACGAGCCTACAAGGCAAGTAAACACATAGAGCGCAAGTACCACCTAATACGAGAGATCGTTAAGATGAAAGATGTGGTCATGGCCCAGATAGCATCAGCAAATAACCTTGAAGATCCATTCACAAAGACATTGACTGCAAAAGCCTTTAAGACTCACGTGGAAGGCATAGGAGTTAGATATGTGGCTGAGTCATGATAGTCCTCTAGATGTTAGTATAGCGGCACATTAGTGTATCGAACTGTAATTTTACTTTAAGCTTAGCTTTGAGTATTAGTGGGAGATTGTTAGTGTGAATACTGAAAAGCTTAGCTTGTATGACCACTATTTTCCTAGTTTATATATATCGATTTAGATTACTTTAGTTAATTGTTTCATATTTATTTATGTAGTTCATTTATATCATATGACTAGGTGATGAGGTGTTAGGTATAACACAGTAGATCTCATCATTGGTTAAAGTGATGATTTATAAACTAGGCTCATGACTGAGACAGTTTTGGACATACTGTCGGTTTAAGTTATTATGTGATTCTGAGGTTAGTTTATCTAGACAAATTGAATCATGTAGATATACCCGGGTATATAGAGCATGGCAAATTAGGTTTGAATTAACTTATCCTATTCTATTGTAGTTAATTCGAATCTTATATTCTGTCTCTTAATCTTTAAGATGAGGATAGGCACAGGGATTAGACATAGTGTACTTTTTTCTGCCAAAGAGTGCGATCACTCGAGGCCTATAGTCTCGGTAGGTTGGGTGCACATATTTAGTTGCTTGGTGTGCTGTCGCGAGTCGAAAAGAAACCATGTACCGATGCGTTCGGGGTAATGGTGCTCTCGAGATGAGCTTGAAAAGTTTACTGCACTAAATCTGGCCAGTGGATTTATGTCCGATATAGTAATAAAGTCAAGTGGTGCTAGTCTCGGATAATAAGAAGTCGATTAATTAATTTATCAGTAAATTAATGAAATTGACTAGCACTATATCTTTGATATGGGAAGATAAAGAATAAAAAATAATTAATTTAATTTAAGTTGTTCCGAAAGCAATTCTGGTGTAGTATGGTAGTGCAATAATTAATCCGTTAGTGGTATGCTTAATTATGTATTGGGTTAGTTGATAAAGTAGAATTAATTAATTAATTTGTTAATCCTAAGGGTCAATTAGTAAATTGATAAAGTGGAATTATTTAATTAATTAAGTTTTAAAGTTCAATTAGAATTAAGAAATTCAATAGATTAGGAAATCTATTTGGATTTGGAATCTAATTAAATTTGGTTACTAATTGGATTTGGAAACTAATTAAAACAAAAACCCAATAGGAAGACCAATCCTAAACTAACTTGGGGTCTCTCTTGTAGCTCTATAAATAGACATAGAGAGTTGGCAATTAAAGAACACAATTCATAGCTTCATAGTTCAAGAAACTTAGAGAGAGAAAGTTGGAGTGAGAAAAGAGAAAAGAATTTGTTTTCAATATTTTCTCTCTCCTTGAAAACTGTGCGCAACATCGAGTAAGCGTTGGCCATTCTTTCTCTCGGTGGGCGCGTGAGCTTGGACAGGCGGCGATGACTTTCTCCTGATGGCGTGTGTTAGTCACGTGCGGGTGGAGATGGTGGTGGTCAAATTCCGACGAGAATTTTTCCGGCGAGTTTTGTGTGATTGATGATTCATTTTGGTTCGTTGCCCACACAACATACGAGCTTGTCTTGAGTCATACAAGAGAATCATCTAAGTACACGCTTCAAGAGGTAATTCTTATACTTCCGCTTTAATTAAGAATTTTATTTGTTGCATGACAAATCGAATAAAGGAAAACTAAGATCATGTGCAATGGTATTTCAAGTAAGTATTAGAATGATATTGCACTAGAGTTTAGGCCTGGTCAAAAGTTTCGATTCTGGAATGCAATGCGCGAAAGTAAATTTTTTATTGGGCCCGGGCAGATAATCTTTCATTGGTATGGTTATTCCTTTGTCCCTTATTATGTATAGCTAATTTTCTTACTTGGATTTGTTGATTGTGAACCCCATGGGGATTTAATGTTATGACTTGTATTCTCATTCTGTGCAAGGGTATCGATTTATTGTTGATTTGTGTTTATTGTGTCTTGTGGTGAAACCCTAGATGAATCCATGAGATGCATTTACATAACTTAGCTTATAATTGCTGGGTTGGTTCTCCAACAGTCGAAACACACTAGCAATAGAATGATAAGTTTAGAAGGACATCGTAGGGTTAATTAACCATGGGAAGTGAAGGAATTATCCGCCCGAACCCGATAAAAAATTTCACTTTCGTGCATTGCATTCCAGAATCGAAGATCAATCATGAGCCCAGAAGCATTCAAACCCTTTTGAAACACCATTGCACAGGATTTTAGTTCTACCTTATTCGATCTGTTATCACACAAAAAAATAATTCTAATTAAAAGTGGAAGGAAAATAATTGCCCTTTGAAGAGTGTCCTCAACAAAATCTCTTATATGACTCTAGACTCATCAGGAAATTGTGTGGGCAATTGTCTACCAAACGATCAGATCAGTACCAACGAAAATCTACACAAAACTCTCTGGAAAAGTTCATCGAAAAATCTTGTCGGAAAACTAGACCCGCCGCCGTCTCCTTCTTCGAGCTCGCCCCTTGCAGTTGAAAAAAATCTCGCCAGCCGCCGTTGGAAAAGCTACCACCGCCGTCGCCTGAGAAGAACCGACTTCAAGAAATAATTCTTTTGATTTCTTTCTCTAAGTTTCTGTTGTCTTGAAACTTATGAATTGTGTATTATGTTGTTGATCCTCTATGTCTATTTATAGAGCTACAAGAGAGACCTCAAGTTGGAAAAGGATTGGTCTTCCTATTGGGTTTGTATTTTACTTCAATCCTACTCCTGGACTGATTTACTCCAACTGATACAATGATTCACTTATCCTTAATCCAGTTCCTGGACTGATTCACAACCAACTGACACAGGGATTAATTAATTAAATCTACCTTTGCCAATTAACCAATACATTATTAATCGTACCACTAACAGATTAATTATGGCATTATCATCAAAACCAGAATTACTTCTAGTACAACTAAATTAATTATTCTTTAATCTCCCCACATCAAAGATATAGCGCTCATCAATTTTATTAATTTACTGATAAATTAATTAATTGATTTCTTATTATCCGAGACTAGTACCACTCGACTGTTGGGTACATTTCGTGACTATGTTTCCTGAAGTGTCTTGTTACAACCCAACATTCATTTTCTCTTTTATTAAATTCAACAAAATTTTTACATCCAAATTCGTATATCAACTTTTGAATAAACTTTCTTCAAATTCTCCTTGAATTGTTTAGCTCCATGTCGATTACACACAAATTTTCTACAACATCTAATCCCGATATTTTCAATTTTACGATCTTTACTTTTCCTCACATTAAATCATTACCTAAAAGCATACTGATTATATAATTTGTATGCTTCTTCTTCATTATCAATGATCAAACCTAACAAAGATTCCATTGATTCATCATCGGAACCTGTCAAAATATACTAATATCATATCAGTAAAAGCGTAAATTCATATCAGTCTCATAATATTTTTGTATAATACACATATGTCGTGCGTATTCATATAATATTACGCATAACCAAAATTTCATATCAACCATAACTATATTTCATATCAAACATAAATATATTTCATATCACAAAGTCTATACAACATTAAATCCGAACAAAACTTTATAGATGCACAACGTATTATCATATCAACAATAACTATATATCATATCATCAATGCCTATAATTCATAACATACGTAACCTGATATCGTATCAGAACTAACCATCTCCCATAGATACAATAGATTCACTTTGGATAGCAAAGTCAAAAGATTCATGATCATATTCCAAACGATTAACTACAACACCCACTGTAACATCCACTGCATTCAAATTAAGCAATTTCGGATTCAAAGCGATCAACTTCTCAGTGACTAAACATATTCTCGAAGACGAAGGAAAATAATCCTTTAATCCCGATCGATAAACAACACCAAAACAGAGATAAATACACAATAATATTAAATTAGAAGTAGAAAAATGACGTACAAGAACACGAAGATGCAAAAAACAAACAACAATTCCTTCAATGTCGAAGCAAAAGAAGAGTGAAAACGCAACAATATAAAGACGCAAACAAAGAACTAAAATGCATAAACCAAAAAAAATTCTGTTAGAATTAGAGTTGATTGATTGCGTTAATTAGAGTAAATTGTTGATTGATTAGTTGTACATATTTAGCTTATTCTGCTACCTTCTTTAGATTAGACAATTAAGGCTAATTGTGATAACTAATTAAATAGGAAATATTCTTGCCATATTTTGTAATCAATCTTGTACTACATATCAGGCTAATTGGCCATTTACATAATAAAGAAGAATACATTTTTCCATACGTGTTGTGTTCTTGAATTCTTTCATGGTATCAGAGCCATGATCCTCTGTTGATCATGGCAAAATAAGGTGAAAGTTCCAATAAGTCTGTTGAATAAACAAAATGGAAAACAATTTCTCCATACGATCTTGTTGTCAATGATAATACTGGAAGTGTGATCAGTCAAGTGGTGCTCAGGGAAGAAAACTACGCAGAATGGTCGAGATCTCTATAGATGGCCCTTTAAGGTAGAAAGAAATTCTGATTCGTTGATGCCACCATACTCAACCGTCGGCGGATTCGGGTGACTTGGAAGATTGGCGTACCATCCAATCTCTCATTTGTTTATGAATAATGAATACGGTGGAGCCCTCGTTAGTTCGTCTATCACCACTACTGAAATTGTGACTGCAAAAGAATTGTGGGATGACATCAGAGAATGATTCTCTGTTGTCAATGGCCCACGAATTCATTAATTGAAGACCAAATTGGCATAATGCAAACAATTCATACTCAGTATCAGTGCATATTATGGTAAGTTGAAAAAACTGTAGGGAGAATTATACAGTTATGAACGTTTGTCGGGTTGCTCAACTTGTGCAATGTGTGATTGTAGTATTAAACAAATTCTTGAAAAAATATGTGAGGATGAAAAATTTCATTATTTTTTGATGGGCTTAGATGTTGGCTCTTATGGAATTCTCCGTTCTAACATATTGGCATCAGATTCGTTACCTACATTGAATAAAGTTTATTATTTGATTGTTCAAGAAGAACCTGTCTGGAAAATGTCTAAAATTCAGGAAGGTAATGGTGCTTCTCCGGCCATGGCGTTTGCTGTTCGAGATCCAAGTCGTGTTCCCGAGAGAGGAAGACATTTTGTTTGTACTGTGTGTAATAAAGGTGGCCATGACGCTGACGTGCTCTTGTCGTTGTATAAGTTAAGGGTGAACACGCAAAATAAATTTATAAATAAACAAAACAAAATTTCCAAAACTATAGTACTTAAGGTTTCGTTCCCATACGAATTGTGGTCTTGCTTGATAAGAGTTTTGGGTTCGAGTCCTTACTTACTAAGGTTCTAGTAGTTTTTAGCCTAAGTAACTAATAAAACAAAGTGGTGGATGAGTGATTTCAAGTAAACATACAAATTCTAAAAACAAAAGAAAAAGATAATAAATGGATAAAAGGCGAGAAAATCACACCACAACTAAATCAAGGGAGATTTTGTAAATGGAATTCAAGCAACTTACTAATTAAATGAATAATCCCTCTTGTTACCTTCCTATAAGGACTAAAATAGCTAATTGTAGAATAGGATTGTCAATCCTACCTACTATCAATCCTCTAAACCAAATACACAAGGAAAATTGGTGACATAAACTTCTAATCACAAATAGCATAAAATTAACCAAGCTTGCAACACAAGAAATCTCAATTGAATACACCAAATGTTCGCATAAGATAAAATCAACAATTATTCCCTTAAATGGAGTAGATTCAACATATATTCCACCAACAAGGCAAAATCCACATGAAAAGATATAGAATAAATTCAATTACAAGAAACCCATTTAACAATATTCATGAATAACCGTAGATAAGAGCAAATCCAACTAGAAATGATAATTGCATAATGAAAAGATTTGATCCATAAGAGAAGGTGAAGTCTTTCTTAACATATGAAAGAGGAAATCCACAAATCCCTTGAACTTCCACCTATAGAATGCACTTCTTTACATTAAATCCTTGAATTTGGTCTACATCACATGAAAATCCACTACCCCCTGTTAGTTTTAAATACTGGAAAGCTATTGCTTGTATGAAAAACTAATATGCACAGTTGACATATCATTTTGTTTCAGTATTAAATTCGTTCCATTATATCATAAAACTAGATAACGAGGTGTGGAAAGACACAGTAGATCTCGTTATTGGTTAAAGTATTGATATATAAAAAGAATGCTCGTAACTGAGATAGTCTGAACATACTATCGATATAGGTTGTCGTGTGATTTGGAAATTAGTTTATCTAGACTAATTAAATCATATGGATATGCCCGGGGCATATTGAGCATGACCAGTTTGGATAGAATTAACTTGTACTGATTGACGTAGTTAATTCGATCCAAGTATTCTAATCTCTTAATCCCGAGATTGGGACGGGCATGAGAGTTAGATATCGTATACTTTGATTTTCTAAAGGGTGCGGTCAATTGAGGCCTAAATCTCGGTAAGTTGGGTATGCGGTGTTTAGCTTGTTTTGTGCCGTTGCTAGTCAGAGAAATCTATGTACCAGTTTGCCGGGTTGATGGTGCTCCCAAGATGAGCTCGTAAGGTTTATTATACTAAACCCAGCCGGTGGACTTTATGTCCGGTATAATAAGAAAGTCGAGTGGTACTAATCTCAGATACCAATAAGTCGGTAAATTAATTTGTCAGTAAATTGATGAACCGACGAGCACTAGATCTTTGATGTGGGGAGATAGAAGAATAATAAAGTGAGCGCGATGTAAAGTCATTTTTGAGCTGTAGTTCCATAATTGGTCCGTTAGTGGTACGACTAATTATGCGTTTGACTAATCGATAAAGTGAATTAATTAATCCTAAATATTTAATTAATATTTAATTGACTAAGTGGATTAAGAAATTAATTCATATTGAATTAAATAATCCTAAGGATTCGATTAAATTAAATTAACGAAGTGGGTCAAGAAATTAATTCAAAAGGCTCGATTGGAGTTGATTAGTCTAGGAAAAACTAAGGGGTCAACGAAAGTCAAACACTAAGGCCCAACTCAAAAGCCCACTAGGTCTCCCAATGAGCTCCCTATAAATAGCTAATGTTAAGCACATTTGAAGACATTAGAAACCTTGTAGGCAAATGCCTTAGAGTAAGAAAGACAAGCCTACAGAGAATTTCTTCTCCTTCCTTAAGAGTTCTTTCTCAAAGTCGGTTTGCGATCTTTCTTTTCGAGAAACTCAGCCCACAATTCTAGAAACCCAAGATCATCGCCTAGCTGCCCTGAAAAGTCCATTCGCTGCCCATTTTTCTGGCCGAAGTGCCGAAAACGTTTTTGGATAAATCAGCGCCGATTTTTGCTATTTTTGGAGTGGGCTTTATTTATTTGTTGCATTGATCCTTTGTCTCATTCCTTTTGGTTTGCCAAAGTCTAGATCTACGAGCAAATAGCTAACCCACTAAGTTTTATTGAGGCGGTGTGGGTTTTTAGATTATAATCAATTTCCCGGGCTAGATCTGTTTTTCAGATCTGTGAGTTTCTTGAAGTGGGTTTCTTTGGATTTCTTCGCAGTGCCTTTAGCCACCTCGTAGACACTTTCCCACCTAAGTTCGAGGTTGTTTGGGTTATCCTTGGGATTCTGTGTGGAATTTGCGCTAAGGACTTGGTTTTCGCAGTAGGCGGTAAATGAGAGACTGATCTTCGGCCAACGATCTGCTGAGGATCTGACGAGTTTTTCAAAGTGGTCTTTTTGGGATTTATTCATTAGTGGCTTAGCTACCCTATGGATAATTTCCCACATGATTTCGGGGTGGAAAAGGCGTCATTATCGAGCTTTTCTCGTGATTGGTCCTGGGCGGTAAATAGCAGAATTTTCCAACTTTATTTTCTTTTTGCTTGGGACTTCGCTTCAAAGGTATAATCTTTAATCCTTCCACTTTAATTAAAGATTTAATCTTTGAGCATTGTTTTAATAAATTGAACTAGTATAAGTCTAGATCCATTCAGGGGAAATGAATTTGAGCCTAAGCAGAGTCGAAAGTTTCCGATTCTAAAATGCATTGCACAAAAGTGAGATTTTTTATTTAGCCCAGACTTGTTCTTTTTTCTTCACCCCTATCACTTAGAAGGGTAGATTTCCTTATAAATCTACTTAGAACATAGTACTATGAGAATTCATAGTGTGTGTGTGTGTGAAAATGTGAGAAAGTGTGTGTTTCTTCCTTCCTAAGTTACTCTCTCTAAAACTATGAAAAACCTACTAATGTGTAATAGTATATGTCTTTACAAAGGGCCTTGGCCATTTAGAAAAGTTCCAGAGGGCTAAAATTAGAATTACATAAGTTGAGTCACGCCAAGGGCAAATTTGGAATTATTAGCAGTGATTTTCGGGGGACCGCCAGGCCATGGCGACAAATGGACGCTGAGGTCGGTGACGATCAGGCATTGGCGCCATGTGGACGCCGAGATTAGCGACGAATAGGCGCCAGCGCCCCAGTGGAAGCTGGTCTCAAAATCTTCATCTTTTCGTGCTCTTTCCAAATTCTTCTCTTTAAACTTCAATCTTGCATGATTTTTCCCTTTTTTCAGCAAAAGTCTTTAAGTTTTATCCAAATTCTCCAATATGCCTCCTTACTACAAAATCAAGCAAATTCAACTATAAATGCATTGAAAGCTCATAAAGTATATCATAATCATTGAAAATCAACTAAAAGTAAGCTAAATGTGCATGAATTTGGAGTCATACAAAGGTTTATTTTGGAGTCACGTCAGACGCCACGACATGTTTTGAAGTTGTTGGATTTCCCGACGGGTGGAATTGTAGCGTGGTAGTGGTGCGACTGGACAGCAATCGGTGGTAGGAAATAATTTTTTTTTATGCAGGAAAATCAGTGATGGCGGCAGTGAGTGTCCGAGGAAACACCGGCCGTGGAAATTGGTCGGGTGATGGAAGCCGTGGACATGCAAATTTTTTTATCGGATGGCGAGGTCCACATAGCCATGGGTTGCTGCTAGGCCAGTTCTGGATTGGTCGAATTTTAATGCTAGGCCGAATTATGCTGGACAAAATTTTAATAGCCCCGAATCTCATTTTAGCTATTATTTTGGTGGGCCAATTGGGCAAATTATGGCTGGGCCACTTGGACAATTTGGTGGGACAAGTGGGCAGCTTGCCGGGCTGACTGGAGCCTTTAGTGCTGTTGGAGTTGAATACATAAGCTATGCTTGTATTGTACATTTTCCCAGTTAATATATCGATTAATGTTTTGGTTATATCTTGTTGTGCATGATTTGTCCATTTATATTATGTAAGTAGATGATGAGGTGTCTTGTGTGACACAGAAGATCTCATCATTGGTTGAAAGACGTAATATATAAACGAGGTTCGTAACCGAGACAGCTTTGGACAAACTGTCGGTTTAGGTTATTATGTGATTCGGATAATTGGTTTGTCTAAACTAATTGAATCATATAGATATGCCCGGGGCGTATTTAACTTGACCATCAGGAATGATTTGTCTTGTACTGATTTAATAGACAAATCGTTATTGGTATTCTATCTCATAATCCCTAGACTCGAGCGGGCATGAGGATTAGACGTAGTGTACTTTGATCTGCCAATGGGCGAGGTCTATTGAGGCCAATAATCTTGGTAGGTTGGGTGCGCGTGTTTAGTTGTTTGGTGTGTTGTTACTTGTCGAAAGGAAACCATGTACCGGTGCGTCCGGGGTGATGGTGCTCCCGAGATGAGCTCGTTATGTTTATTATACTAAACCCAGTTGGTGGACTGATGTCCGGTATAGTAAAAAGGTCGAGTGGTACTAGTTTCGAAATTAAATAAGTTGATTAATTAATTTATGAGTAAATTAATAAATTAACGAGCACTATATCTTTGATGTGGGGAGATTATGAATATAAATTAATTAAGTTGTTCCGGAAGCAATTCTGGTGTAGGATGGTAGTGCCATAATTAATCCGTTAGTGGTACGATTAATTATGTATTGGGTTGTTAACAAAGGTAGATTTAATTAATTAAGTAATTAATTAATCCTTATGTCAGTTAGTTGTGAATCATACCAGGAACTGGTTTGGGATAAGTGAATCCCTGTATCAGTTGGTTGTGAATCATACCAGGAACTGGTTTGGGATAAGTGGATCCCTGTATCAGTTGGATGTGTATCAGTCCAGGAACAGGATTGAAGGAAACAGAGACCCAGTAGGAAGACCAATCTTAAACCAGCTTAGGGTCTCTCTTGTAACTCTATATATAGACAAGGGATTAGCTATTCAAGACACAATTCAATATACAATTCATAAGTTTTCAAGACAAGAAAACTAGAGAGATAAAATTCTAGAGAGAGAAATATTTTCTTCTCTCTCCAAGTCAAATTTTTGAAGCTTTGTGCGGCTGGTTTTTTCTTCTGCTTTGGCCAAAATTTTGGCCTGTTCAAACCAACTGTGCGTGTAGCTTTCTCTCTCTCCAGGCGGTGAGTTTATTGTACGTGCCAGGTGTAGCGTTGCTGGAATTTTTTGGCCGGTAGATTGTGGTGATTAGCTGATCAAATTGGTTTCTAGATCGTTACCCGCACAACGTGAAATCAAAGTTTTGAGGCATACAAGAGAATCACCTGAGTGCACACTTCAAAGGTATTTCTAAAGTTCTGCTTTTAATTACAAATTTTTGTTGCGTGGTAAATCGAATAAGTGCAAACCCAGATCCTATTCAATGTTATTTCAAAAGGATTGGAATAACAATTTCGCTAGCGTCTAGGCCTGGCCAGAGATTCTGATTCTGGAATGCATAGCACGAAAGTGAGTTTCTGGCTAGGCCCGGGCAGATAATCTTTCAATTGGTATCAGAGCCTGGTTTTGGGTTTTGTGCTTGTTCGATTTATTACATGGTTTTATTTTGCAAGTGGTTAAGAAATCCCGACTATTATGGTTACGTTTGTATGGGTTTTAATTAAACTCTGGGACATGTCCGGATTTGATTTTATTATGAATGTTTGTAATAGTATAACCACGTGCTGGAAGCCGTGTAGAATTAGATCAAATATGTAGTAGGATTTTTTCTATGTAATTTTGATTATTTTATTTTCCTAGAAAGCCTTGTATTAGAAGAATTAATTTTTTTTGTAATCGAAGGCGTTATTGTGGACAACTTGAATTTGTGAGTTTTAGGTTATCGTTAATTCGTAGAAACCCAGGAAAAACCAGAACGAATTGCAAGAAAATCAAATAGCGTGGGAAAAAGTGAAGGAGGGATTGGCGGCTGGGGGCGGCACCGGTGATGACCCGCCAGCAGGTACCACCGCCGGTAAACGCCAGCGGCAGCGGGCTGCCACGCGGTGCAGCAGGCAGCTGTGCCAGCTCGCGGCAGTAGCAGGTGGCAGCAGCGAGCGCGTGGCCCGTTCGGGCTGCGTTTTGGCCCTTTTTTCTCCTGTTTTCATTTTTTTTAAGTTCAAGACTCTCTCCATCGATTGACGTGGTGGGACACGAGATCAAGGCAGAATATGAAAGCTATTAAAACCATAATAGTCGGGAAATTTATTTTTTGTATTTATTTCCCGTATTTATTGTTTTAATTTTTATGTTGTTTTTTAGATGCATGATTTTAAAGCATGTTGGTTTTATGGTTGCATATAACTTAGGGTTAGTTAATTGCATGTTAAAATCGGAAAAACCCTCAATTTGGAAATCTAAGTGGGAGCGGGTTAGTTTAATATCCCCATGGGCACCATTACGAGTTCATATACGATGTGGGTGGGCTTGCGCGCTGGCATTAGGGCCTTCCTCCATTCGGATGAGTCCAACCCCGAGATCGCTAGATTAAGAATTTCTGAGTAAGATGACTGGAGTAAGTTTAACTAGGAGAAATGCGACACACTCTCCATCTGAGGCGCACTATCCTGAGGTAACAAACTCAGAAGTCACGTAATGGCATATACTTAGTGTACGATCTACAGTATTGCTCTCACGAGGTTACGCTGCTTATTTGTACGGCTGAAAGCACCGACTCTTAGCTACATTGATCAATAGATCGTTTGGTCAGATAGTGTAGTTAATGAACTTGGTTCTTCTCAAACGAATGTGGGTCAGCGTAAACGTCCACACTGTGTGGCTTGCGAGAATCCCGGTGAATGAGATGTTGGTGGATTATAATTATTGTTTTGAGAGAAGTCAATAATTATTAGAATTTCATGTTTTCAAAATTCTAGGTTAATAACTGAAACATTGTCTGTTTGTTTATTTTACAGTTTTATCGATATGACATTCGATCCCTTAGCTGCTATTTTGAAAACAATAAATTAACTGGAACCAATTATGTTGACTGGAGTCGTAACTTGGATATTGTCCTGACGGCTGAGCAGTATAAGTTTGTGCTCACCGAAGTATGTCCAGATGTGCCTGGTGAGGACTCTCCTCAAGAGGATAGGGATGCCTATGCCCTGTGAAGAAAAGCGGATGAGATGGCGCGGTGCTATATTTTGGCCTCTGTGTCAAATGTGCTGCAAAATCAGCTTTATCCCATGGTCTCTGCCTTCAACATGATGGCTCACCTGAAAGAGATGTTTGCACATCAAGGCAGGACTGCTAGGCAAGCAGCCATGAGGAAGTTAATGAACTCAAAGATGGCTGAAGGCGGATCGGTGAGAGATCATGTGCTAAACATGATCAGTCACATCAATGAAATAGAGGTGTTGGGAGGAGAAATCGACCCAGAAAGTCAGATAGATATTATCCTCCAAAGCTTACCCTCTTGTTTTGAGCAATTTCGGGTTAATTATAACATGAACCAAAGAGTTTACACTCTACCCGAGCTTTTAACTGATTTCAGTGGCGGCCGAAGGCATTTTCCACTAGAAGAAGCAAGCTTTGGTCGTGGTAAAGGCTTCAGGTTCTTCTTCTGTGCCTAAAGGCAAGAAGAATAAGAAGAAGAAGAATGCCAGGAAACTTGCTGCGAAGCCCAAGATCGCAAAGGGGAGCAAGCCCAAAGGCAAGTGTTTCAAGTGCGATAAAACGGGACACTGGAAAGTGGATTGTCCAAAGCTTAAAGGTATGATAGTTTCTGCCCTAATTACTGAGACATGTTTAGCGGTGATTCCCACAGATACTTGGTGTGTGGATTCAGGCGCCACTGATCATGTTTGTAATTCTTTGCAGGGGTTCCAAGTAACCCGGAAGCTTAGAGAGGGCGAGATGGACATCTACATGGGTGACACTACGAAAGTGTCAGTAGAAGCAGTGGGAGTGGTCAATTTAAATTTCAAAAATTATAGATTAGAGTTAGTTAATTGTCTTTATGTACCGAGTTTTAGAAAGAACCTTATTTCGGTTTCTAAACTTTTGAAGAATAGTTATAAGTTTGTTTTTTCTGATGAGTTTGTATTTATTAGAATAAATGGAAAACTTATTTGTTCTGGTTCATTGATGGACAATTTGTTTGTGGTTAACTCTAACTCCCCTGTTGTGCAAAACATAAAAACAGATAGCTCTTTATCTAACACTAATAATAGAAAGAAACCTTCAGAAATGAATCAAACCTATCTTTGGCATCTCAGGCTAGGTCATATAAACCTTAGTAGGATTCAGAGGTTGGTCAATGATGGACCTTTAGGTTCATTAGAGATTGACAATTATGCAACCTGCGAATCTTGCTTGGAAGGTAAAATGACCAAGAGACCATTTAAGGCAAAAGTTTATAGAGCTAAGGAAGTATTAGACTTGATTCATTCTGACTTGTGTGGACCAATGATGGTCCAGGCATGAGGTGGGTTCGAGTATTTCGTGAAGTTCATGAATGATTACTCAAGGTACGAGTATATTTATCTAATGCATCACAAGTCCGAATGTTTTGGCAAGTTCAAAGAGTTTCGGGCAGATGTGGAAAAGCATCTTGGAATCAGTATCGAGACACTGCGTTCAGATCGTGGTGGGGAGTACCTGTCCCATGAATTTTGAGAATACCTCAGTGAGGTCAGAATTCAGTCTCAATTGTCTGCACCTGGCACGCCACAACAGAACGGTGTAGCAGAAAGGAGGAATCGGACTTTCATGGAAATGGTTAGGTTTATGATGAGCTATAGTGATTTGCCAAGTTCCTTCTGGGGATATGTCTTAGAAACGGCAATGTATATTCTTAATCTTGTACCATCTAAAACCGTGTCTTCAACCCCAGTAGAGTTGTGGAATGGGCGCAAGCCCAGTCTAAGACATCTCAGAATGTGGGGTTGCCCAACACATATGCTTAAGACAGATACGGCTAAGTTAGATGCGGGAACTGAATTAATGCTGTTTGTAGGATATCCCAGGGGAACGAAAGGTGGTCTGTTTTATAGTCCTAAAGATCAGAATGTGGTGGTTAGTACCAACGCTAGATTTTTGGAAGAGGACTATTTCTTAGACCACAAGCCCAAGAGTAAGATAGTACTAGAAGAGCTTATATGACAAACTACTAATCCTGATGCACCGGCACAAGTAGATACACCACACACTGCACATGAGATCACAGATGATGTGCCTACACAGGTGGTGTCTCGTCGTAGTGGGAGGGTTGTGAGACATCCCGATAGGTTAATTGGCGTGGGAGAGGCCTCAGACCTAGTCTCAGGTGCGCCTAAACCTGACTCGGTTAACTACAATGAGGCTCTCCGAGATAAAGATACAGAATTTTGGCGTAAGGCAATGATGTCCGAGATGGGGTCAATGGACCACAATCAAGTCTGGGAGCTTGTGGACCTGCCTGATGGGTTCAAGCCCATTGGATGCAAGTGGGTCTACAAACGTAAGAGAGGACCTGACGGGAATGTGGAAACCTTTAATGCTAGGCTGGTGGCGAAGGGGTATACTCAAAAAGACGGAATTGATTATGAGGAAACCTTCTCCCCGGTAGCCATGCTTAAGTCGATCCAAATTCTCTTGGCCATAGCTGCTCATTTAGATTATGAGATTTGGCAGATGGATGTCAAGACAGCTTTCCTAAACGGAAGTCTTGAGGAAACCATCTTTATGCAGCAACCTGAGGGATTCATTGAAAAAGACCGAGAGCATGAGCTTTGCAGGCTTAAGAGGTCCATTTACGGACTTAAGCAGGCATCCAGATCTTGGAACATCCGGTTTGATGAGGTAATCCAGTCCTACGAATTTATTCAGTGTCTGGATGAGCAATGTGTGTACCGCAAACGTGATGGAAACTTAGTGGTATTTCTTGTGTTTTACGTAGATGACATTCTATTGATTGGCAACAACAAGAAAGTGTTATCAGACGTAAAGGCATGGCTGTCCAAGCAGTTTGATATGAAGGACTTAGGGGAAGCGGGACATATCCTTGGGATCAAGATAATTTGAGATCGTAGGAAACGTTCGTTAACGCTCTCCCATGCTTTGTACATAGATACGATTCAGGCCCGTTTTAACATGCATAACTCCAAGAAAGGTTTTCTACCTTTAAGACACGGAGTGCATCTATCTAAGGAACAGTCCCCTAAGACTGTTGAGGAGATAGAGGCCATGAAGACAGTTCCTTATGCTTCGGCAGTAGGAAGTCTCATGTATGCCATGTTGTGTACGAGGCCTGATATATGTTATGTCGGAAAGCTCACTGGGAGGCAGTAAAATGCATTCTCGAGTATTTGCACAGAACGAGGGACCAAGTTCTGGTCTATCAGGCGCCTGAGATGGTACCCCGAGGTTACACAAATTCAGATTTCCAAGGCGACAAGGACAAGAGCAAGTCTACCTCAGGGTATGTGTTTACTCTAGGAGGTGGAGCCATTGTTTGGCGGAGTGTCAAGCAGAAATGCTTGGCGGACTCTACCATGGAGGCTGAGTACGTTGCCGCATCAGAGGCAACGAAAGAAGCAGTATGGCTCAAGAATTTCCTAGTGGACTTAGATGTGATTCCTTGTTTGCAGAAGTCTATCAGGATATATTGTGATAACAACGATGCAGTAGCAAACTCGAAGGAACCATTAGCCCTCAAGGCGAGTAAATATATACAGCGCAAGTACCACCTGATACGAGACATCGTAAAGAGGGAAGATGTGATCGTGGCTAAGATAGCATCAAAGGATAACCTTGCAGATCCGTTCACGAAGACATTGACTTCGAAAGTCTTTGAGGCTTAAGTGGAGGGCATGGGAATCAGATACTTAGGAGAGCCATAATAGTTTTTCTATATATATAGCAGCAGAGTGTATAGGAGTTGTATGTAGTTGTATACTTAGGAGTTGTTATATATAGCATCAGAGTGTACAGTTTTTCTAGTGGGAGATTGTTGGAGTTGAATACATAAGCTATGCTTGTATTGTACATTTTCCAAGGTAATATATCAATTAATATTTTGGTTATATCTTGTTGTGCATGATTTGTCCATTTATATTATGTAATTAGATGATGAGGTGTCTTGTGTGACACAGAAGATCTCATCATTGGTTGAAAGACGTAATATATGAATGAGGTTCGTAACCGAGACAGCTTTGGACAAACTGTCGGTTTAGGTTATTATGTGATTCGGATAATTGGTTTGTCTAAACTAATTGAATCATATAGATATGCCCGGGGCGTATTTAACTTGACCATCAGGAATGATTTGTCTTGTACTGATTTAATAGACAAATCGTTATTGGTATTCTATCTCTTAATCCCTAGACTCGAGCGGGCATGAGGATTAGACGTAGTGTACTTTGATCTGCCAATGGGCGAGGTCTATTGAGGCCAATAATCTTGGTAGATTGGGTGCGCGTGTTTAGTTGCTTGGTGTGTTGCTACTTGTCGAAAGGAAACCATGTACCGGTGCGTCCTGGGTGATGGTGCTCCCGAGATGAGCTCGTTATGTTTATTATACTAAACCCAGCTGGTGGACTGATGTCCGGTATAGTAAAAAGGTCGAGTGGTACTAGTCTCAAAATTAAATATGTTGATTAATTAATTTATCAGTAAATTAATAAATTAACGAGCATTATATCTTTGATGTGGGGAGATTATGAATATAAATTAATTAAGTTGTTCCGGAAGCAATTATGGTGTAGGATGGTAGTGTCATAATTAATTCGTTAGTGGTACTATTAATTATGTATTGGGTTATTGACAAAGGTAGATTTAATTAATTAAGTAATTAATTAATTCTTGTGTCAGTTGGTTGTGAATCATACCAGGAACTGGTTTGGGATAAGTGAATCCCTGTATCAGTTGGTTGTGAATCATACCAGGAACTGGTTTGGGATAAGTGGATCCCTGTATCAGTTGGATATGTATCAGTCCATGAACAGGATTGAAGGAAATAGAAACCCAGTAGGAAGACCAATCCTAAACCAACTTGGGGTCTCTCTTGTAACTCTATATATAGACAAGGAATTAGCTATTCAAGATACAATTCAATATACAATTCATAAGTTTTCAAGACAAGAAAATTAGAGAGATAAAATTCTAGAGAGAGAAATATTTTCTTCTCTCTCCAAGTCAAATTTTTTAAGCTTTGTGCGGCTGGTTTTTTTCTTCTGCTTTGGCCGAAATTTTGGCTTGTTCAAACCAGCTGTGCGTGTAGATTTCTTTATCTCCAGGCGGTGCGTTTATTGTACGTGCCAGGTGTAGCGTTGCTGGAATTTTCTGGCAGGTGGATTGTTGTGATTAACTGATCAAATTGGTTTCTAGATCGTTGCCCACACAACGTGAAATCAAAGTCTTGAGGCGTACAAGAGAATCACCTGAGTGCACACTTCAAAGGTATTTTCTAAAGTTCCGCTTTTAATTAGAAATTTTTGTTGCGTGATAAATCGAATAAGTGCAAACCCAGATCCTACGCAATGTTATTTCAAAAGGGTTGGAATAGCAATTGCGCTAGCGTCTAGGCCTGGCCAGAGATTCTGATTCTGGAATGCATAGCACGAAAGTGAGTTTCTGACTAGGCCTGGGCAGATAATCTTTCAAGTGCAACATCCAACCTCCTTCCTTTGGTGATCATTTGGGCAGCAGGTCTTCTCCAGCAAATAGGCCAGATTTGACTGGGCTTAATTCTGATCAATGGTCCCGTTTGGTGGCTATATTGAATAAACTCGAACCCACTGAAAATTTGACTGGTAATTGTATTTCTAATTTTTGGATGATTGATAACGGGGCTACTAATCATATGACAGCCTCTGTAAATTGTTTTTTGAAAGTGCAAAATATTATTTCTAGACCTGTGCAACTTCCTGATGGGTCCGTGACAGTGGCAAATAAGGCAAGAACCGTCAGACTCAGCAGTCATGTGACATTATATGACGTGCTTTATATTCCAAATCTCCAATGCAATTTAATTTCCTCACATAAGTTGTTAGATCAATCTTGTGCCACAACCTATTGCACTAATAAATTTTTTGTTATTCAGGACCGCACTTTGAGAACGCTGATTGGAGCGGGTGAGCAGGTGAAGGGCCTGTTTTTCTTTCGTGGGACTATGAGTGCAGCAGCAGTTCGAGCTTTAAATAAAGTTACTCCAGATATTTGATATAGTCGTTTGGGACATTCGTCATCTCAGATTTTGGAACAGTTATCTTTGGGTAATGTAAGCAATAAAAATTGTGATACTCGTTTTAGAGCAAAACAATGTCGTAATTCTTTTCCTATTAGTGTTAATGAAGTTGCTGCAATTTTTGACTTAATTCATTGTGACGTGTGGGAATCATATCAGAAACCCAATGTGTGTTGTGTTCGATATTTCTTGACTGTGGTTGATGACTACTCTCATGCTATCTGGTTGTATTTATTTCGTGATAAAACTGAGGTGTCTCAACATATATTTCAATTTTTTGCTATGGTTCATAGACAATTTGGAAAAGCAGTTAAAACGGTCCGCAGTGATAATGTCACCGAGTTTATGGCTCTCACTGACTACTTTGCAAAGGAAGAAATAATTAGAAGACTTCATGTGTTGCCACTGTATAGCAAAATGGGCAGGTGGAACGCAAACATCAGCATATCTTGAATGTTGCTCGGGCTCTGAGATTTCAAGCAAAAATAGCCTCTTAAATTTTGGGGCTACTGTGTGTTGACGGCGGCCTATCTTATTAACCGTCTTCCCACACCGATTTTAAATGGTGTAACCCCATTTGAATTTTTACATGGAAAATCTCCGTCATTGACACACCTTCGGGTATTCGATTGTTTATGTTACGTCTACAACAAAGATCACAAACGAGACAAGTTTGCCAGTCGCAACTGTCGGTGTGTGTTTCTTGGCTATCCCTTTGGAAAAAACAGTGGCGAGTTTATGATTTAGAAAAAGATGATTTTTTGGTGTCCTGTGATGTGGTTTTCTGTGAAACCAAATTTCCTTTCTCCACTCCAGCTCAACTGATAAATCGGTATTGTCCCTTCCTCCTGTAGTTGTTCTCAAGGAAGATGAAGAGCCCGAAATCTTAGATACACCTTCTACACCTCGGGTTGATAGTCCCCTTGCACTAGTGTCTACTAAAGAAACTATAGGTCGAGGACATCAGGCCAAAATCCTGTCCACTCGTCTTCGTGAATATGTCACTCACACAGTCTCACCCCCTATACTGATCCTGTTTCTTCAGCTCAATCAGTGTCCTCAGGTAACCATTATCCTATATCTCATTATCTTGATTGTGCTTCATTTTCTCATCAGCACAGAGGTTTTCTTGCTGCTATGACTGCGGGTATTGAGCCTACCACTTTCTGGGATGCGGTTACTGATCCCAAATGGCGTACATCTATGCAGTCTGAAATTACGGCTCTTGAAGCCAACAAAACTAGGTCTGTCACCACTTTGCCTCATTGCAAAGAGTAATTGGGTGCAAATTGATTTATAAAATCAAATATAAACCTTATGGTACAGTGGAACGTTAAAAAGCTCGCCTTGTTATTCTCGACAACAATCATGTGGAAGGCATTGACTACAAGGAAACGTTTGCTCCTGTTGCAAAAATGGTCACTATTCACACTTTCCTTGTTATCGTTGCGGCTTGTAAATGGGAATTGCATCAGATGGATGTCCACAATGCATTTCTTCATGGTGATCTGACTGAGGAAGTATATATGAAACTTCCTCTTGGTTTTCATTTGTCTGCTTCTGGATAAGTATGTCGTCTGTATCTGTCCTTGTATGGTCTCAAACAAACTCCTCGATGCTGGTTTGCGAAGTTGGCTCAGGCTCTTCGCACATATGGTTTTATTCAGTCTTCGACTGATTATTCTTTATTTACCTTCTGTGAACAACAAGTGCAACTCCATGTTCTTGTCCATGTCGATGATTTGGTCATTTCTGGCAGTCACCCGGTTGCCATTGCTGCATTCAAGGATGACTTAAGTAAATGTTTTCATATGAAAGATTTGGGGTTGCTTAAGTATTTTCTTGGTATTGAAATAGCTCGGAATTCCACGGGCATTTACTTGTGCCAACGGAAATATGCTCTTGACATCATTTATGAAGTGGGGTTTCTGGGTGCTAAACCTATGGGTTTTCCTTTAGAACCCAATCATCGTCTTGCCCTGACTGATGATGCTCCTCTTCCTGATCCCGATCGTTATCGGTGTCTCGTAGGACGTCTTATTTATTTAGCAGTTACTCGTCCTAAACTCTCCTACTGTGTTCATACTCTTGCTCAGTTTATGCAGTATCCCCTCTAAACTCATTGGGATGTTGCTCTTCACGTTGTTCGCTACTTGAAGGGACATCCGGGTCAGGGTATTCTTCTGCGATCTGACTGTGATCTTCAGCTTTAAGCTTGGTGCGACTCGGATTAGGCCAGTTGTCTTCTCACTCGTCGTTCTCTCACTTGTTGGTTCATTCAACTTGGTTAGTATCCTATTCCTTGACGCACCAAAAAATAACAGACTGTGTCCAGATCTTCTGCCAAAGCTGAATATCGAGCTATGGCATCCACTACTTGTGAACTCAAGTGGCTTCGTTCCCTCCTCAACAGTCTCGGTGTGTCTCATCGTGAGCCCATGCACCTTTATTGTGATAATCAAGCGGCTCTTCACATCGTTGCTAATCCAGTGTTTTATGAACTAACTAAGCACATAGAAATCGATTGTCATTTTCTTCGAGATGCATTCGTTCAAGGTATAATTGCTCCTAGCTATGTTCCATCACGTGATTAACTGGTGGATATTCTTACTAAGGCTCTTGGAAAACGTCAATTCGATGATATTTTGTTCAAGTTGGGCATTTGAAATCCTCGCGCTCCAACTTGAGGGGGGGTGTTAGAATTAGAGTTGATTGATTGTGTTAGTTAGAGTAAATTAATGATTGATTAGTTGTACATATTTAGCGTATTCTGCTACCTTCTTTAGATTAGACAATTAAGGCTAATTGTGATCACTAATTAAATAGGAAATATTCTTGCCATATTTTTGTAATCAATCTTATACTATATATCAGGTTAATTGGCTTTGTACAGAATAAATAAGAATACATTTTTTGATACGTATTGCGTTCTTGAATTCTTTCAAATTTTTTCAATGCCGATCACCAACATTAAACACAGAGATCAATACCGTAAAAATAAAATTCGAAACAAAATAACGAAGTCATAGACAAACGAAGACGCAAACAAACTCAACAAAAATAAAAAAGACGAAACTAACGTCAATATAAAGAAACAAAGCGCCTATCTTTTTAAAATTAAAAATAAGCTATTAATTTTCTTTGAGACCAAAAATAGCAAAAACTTATTATTTTGGAGTGTGTACAAAAGTATATAGGGGTTATATAATTTATTTACGGAATAAGATAAGATAAGTACAATTAAAATAATTGTTAAATTATTAATATTTAATCACTAATTGTAAATTAATGTTTTCAAAGATCATTAACCAAAACTTCCTCATTTTAGAACAGTAAGGCCACTCCAGAAAATTTTTCCCCGATTTGATCCATTAAAAAGTAGCAGAGAAAGACTGCACAAAAACAGGAAATACTCATTTCATATCGTCCTCCTTAGGAAAAAAACCTAAACCTAAACCACTACCAGTAGAAGGGGGCGCAAACTCAAGAATCTCCTCCTCTGAACCAAAAAAAAAAAAAAATTAAGAAAATCTTTGGCATGGTCGTGTGAATTATCAATGCTTGTTGATGATAAGCTCTTCAATCAGTCTGTAAAGGGCCAAAAGGGTTCCCTAAATGCTCTGTTTCCTAACTCCCTTTCCTCATTATTTCATGTCTTCAATCGTATGCCCCCTTCTTTCCTCATCAACTGTGCCTTACAAACAAAGTTTAGATTTTTTTAAGTTAAGTATACACTTGTTTTCTTCCTTCTCGTATTCTCCCAATCCTCATCCCAGCTGAAGCCCTCTGTTTCCTTCCCACCATGAGCGATTCCAAGGTTAGTGCCGTCCTTGTGCTTTGCAATTTATTATTTTTTAAAATGATTTTTGTTTATTACTTGAACGAAAGTTTTAAACTTCATGATGTTTGTTTCATTTGTAAACGGAGAAGTTTGAGTTTGCTGCGGATTTATTTATTATATCTTTGTCAATTATCCTTACATCTTTGTAGTGTCAAGCAAAATCTTCCGGGTTTGCTGGGTTTGCTAAAATATAATAATTTATTTTCTTTCTCTGTTAATGAGTAGTGCAAACCTTGATTTTTCAGCAAGTATGTTGAGGTTTTATTAGGATTGTTGGTTTTAGTAGTTGCTCTAGTTGTGTATGTTATCTTGCACGGAAAGTAAAATTTTGACTTTCTTTGGTATTTATTGCTACTTATGAGCATGAACCTTAGCTTGTAACTTATGAGCAATCTACGACAATGGTTGAGTTCATGGGGTTTGATGTGCTTACTTGCTAGGTAATTAGTTGAATGTGTAGGTGTTTCTGGGTAAATTTGCTGTTACCAGAAGAGCACAAAACGTGTGAAGCAAAGGAATAAAATGTAAGAAAACATATACTTGTTGGTAGCTTGTTGAGCATGTATAATTTGAAACCTAGATAATAGGTTAGTAGCAAAAATTTTATACTCGAATTTCTTAATGATTTGCAATCAATTCCTCAGGGTGGTCCTTAAGGTTAAGCACACAAGGGAAGATGTAAAACTACACACTTGTGCATCAGCCTAGGAGCACTATGTCCACATTAATAGTTTTTATATTGGCTTACCTCCTGCCCCCATTTCTGCTTGCGGGATACAATAGTTGATGGTGCAAGTTATAGAATGTTTTTGAATTTACCCCATTACAACACCTCTCTATGCAATCTAGGTGCCACTGCATAACCTTTGACCTAGGTGTGGGTAACTCTCTTGTAATTTCCTAGAACCACTTGATTTGGATCTCTTAATACTTCAGAAGTTTGCATGTAAGTCACATCTCCTATAGCCTTCATTAAGATGCCTCTAGTTGCCCTTGTATTACATTGTACTAATGTACTCTGTGTTATCAAGGAATACAGACTATCACATTTTGATGGAACCCTGTTGGGTGTTCCATTTTCTGGATTGACTGATTAGCCCCTTTTTTGGTTTTCTTTAAGACATTGTAATTTTTTTTTTTTTTTTTTTTTTTTTTTGCTGAGAATGTCTCAGTATTCGCCATAGAATGATTTACATTTCCCCTTTTCATGTTTTGTCTAGTCTCTCAGCTTCTGTGGAAGTGTAAATTAACATCATCTTAGTGTGTGTATGGGATTTGGCAAATGTCGTTTCACTTTGGCTCCAGCCATTTTTTTTTGTTTGTTCGGTTGTTGGTTTTCAATGTTTGTAATCTTTGTATCTCAGATGACATCCTATTATTCTTATTCGTTTTGGCATTGTTTACACTAGTGGGAACTTTTCTTCACGTTTCACCAAATTTAGGAGTGCAACTTAATTTTTGGTTATTTTTACTGTTCTTATTTGCTTAAAACTGCTTTTATTTTCCCCCTGAAGGTGTTTCTATTTGGTTCTTTTACTGAGGATGAAACCAAATCCCGTTTTGGGCAATCTTCAAAAGACTCCCAAAAGGGAGGGATGGAAGAGTTGCAAATTGATTCAAGTGGCTCTGTTCAAGAATCATCTATAGCCAGCTTTGACGAGTCCAATCCAAAATATGGAAATGGGCCAAACATACAGTTTGGTACCTTGGAAGCACCTACAGTTTCATTTTTGCCCAAATTTCGGAAGCACAGTGATGCTCATACTGTAAATTTAGCAGACAATCTCATGAAAGGTGATCTGAAACAAAATGGCAATGTTTACCAGCCGGTTCATTTTTACAGCAATGGAAATGAACGAAAAAGTGAGGTTAATAATTTGGATTTTACTCTTCTACATTTGTCTGGAAATAAGGATGATGCTTTCAGTAAATCACATTCCTTGCCATCAGAAACTCTTGGTGATGTGAGTTTCAAGGGAATAAGCAATGTTGATCCCCGTCCAGGGGTATATGATGGTTCTGCAGCCTTTGCTGACCTTTTGCCTCGTGGCCTGATTAACTCAGGAAACTTGTGCTTTCTCAATGCAACATTACAGGCTCTTTTGGCATGTTCCCCTTTTGTTCAGCTTTTGCAAGAATTAAGAATAAGCAGTGTTCCTAAGGTGGTTATAGATTCTCTTAATTTGATCTCGATCCCGTGACCTTTATTTGGTTGCTCTTATTGCTTTCTTCTCTGTTCCACTCATAGTTCAATATTTGTTAAATTTTTAGGTTGGGTTCCCCACTCTAGCAGTGTTTTCCAAGTTCATTCATGAGTTTGACTTGCCAACTGGTGTTAATTTAAAGAAGAAAGATGTTGTCATTGAAACTGGCAGACCATTTAGGCCTGCGATGTTTGAAGTAATTCTGAAAAATTTTACTCCAGATATTCCCTGCGGTATATCTGGCAGGCCAAGGTTCGTCTCCATTTGCTATATCTATTTTCTCTCTTCTATTCATAATTATGGTTACTGGCTTGTTTTGATCTTTGTTTGTTTGACTCTTTAGTGTCGGTATCCTATATTAATTGGAACTTAATTGTGTTACACGTAAGGTATTTCCTTTAATTGTGTTACACATAGAGGTATTTCCTTAACTATGAGAGGATATCTTGGAATATATCAATTTTGCTATTGTAAATGGACTATTACTTTTTCCTTGAGCAGCTCATGATGAACAGTTGAGCAGAAGAAGTAGAGAACCTAGAATTTGGTGAGAAATTGGAAGCTAGTTATATTTTTTCTTTACCTGGTCCTTTGTGATATGGGGATTATGAAGTTTAAGAATTGACAATTCTTCTTTAAGGAGATGTATTCCTTTTGTTGGATCAACATTCCACTAATTATTACCTAATTTTTCAGATGTACCTTGTTTTCTTTTTAATAATACTTGGTCCCCCTTCAACTAAAAAGGTGTTTTGACCATATCAAGTTCGAATGTCTTGTTAGTCAAATGTGAAACCGTAATCCTTATGAAAATGAACAATATATATAAACGCAGGCACATATTTATGAGAAATATACCTTCACATAATAGCAATAGCATTGTATCTAAGCTACTTCTACTAGCCCTGACATTCAGCTGGAGATGACCTTATTAATTAAAAACTTTATTTAAATTGGAGATATGGCTAGGAATTAATATCAAACCAGATGTTGCATGAATTGTTCCAATTTTCTCACGCAGGCTTTCTATCATCTACCTATACCTAAACCACCAGACTATGTCGCTAATTTGTCTCCGTATGCTATGGTTCTATTCTATTTGATGCAAGCGCATGTTAAATAAACTCCTTAAAGAGAGTCTCTGGAAAGTAGGCATGTTATAGTTTACCTGCTTACCTAAACTATGCTTAAGGGATACAAAACCCATTTATTGCAATTTAGACAGAATTTGGGAAATTAATTCTGAGGATATCAAAATAAATTACAAGTATTGGTTTATAGACAAGAGGGCTGCCAAGAGCTTGGTCATAGCAACTGTGAATTAGATGAGCAAGGCAGTCATAAAGCATGAATGGAGGTGGAAGAGGCCAACCAAAGACATATCCTAGCTAAGGAATCCTTTTAGGAAGGTCGTGGGTGAGTGAAGGTGGTAGAGTAGGTAGCTTGTTTGGTGAAATAGAATAGTTGCAGAAGCAGCAGGCCTCATCTGGTTCTTAAACCACTGGTGGCAGAATGCTGCAATTAGATGCATAAAGTATTCATTATTTACTTTAATCCCGTTACTAGATGGTTTACACTGAAGTAGTGATCACTTTAATTTCAGTGAGATTCCTGATTGAGCCAGTTGTCAAGTATTTATCAAATCTTGACCAGTTGTAACTGTAGTATTGTTGTTCTGTGTTTTCGCCTTTTAAAGACAAATTAATTCATTTTTGTGAGTTCCATTTTTCTACTGTTCTTGGATGCTGGAGGTAGAAGTCTGAGCAAGAGCAGGGTGGAGAAGGATGTATAGCTAGAGAGTTATGGATGTCTACTGGCAACTTCTTTTGTTTTGTTTTTTGAGGGAGAAGAGGAGAGGAGGAGAAAAGTGTTTTTTGGGTGGGGAGCGGGGGTGGGGTGAGTGTTAGATGGTGAAAAGAAGTCATGAAGTTGTAAAATCTGTGATTTAATGGGATACAGAGTAGCTAATGGTAAAAATGGATGGAATGCCTTCAAGTATGAACTTCAAGAATTAAGTTACTTATTTTGTGTTAAGAAAAAAACAAAAGTAAATTTATGTGCTTGTTTTGGTGACTTATGGGTTCAATTGCTCCGAATTACATTATTGTTATTTTGTTTTTCCTTGTTAACTACACCACCAAAATTGAAAATTGAATAAAGCGTGCACATGAGGTTTACTCTTACTGAATCCTAAGGCATGACTATTCCATTTGAAGTGACTGAGGTTTACTCGGTGTGATGCTTGACAGGCAAGAAGATGCTCAGGAATTTCTAAGTTATGTTATTCATCAAATGCATGATGAATTAATTAAGCTTGAAGGGCGATCTAACTTGATTGGGGGGAAATCATCACTTGTTTCTGCAGCTGAAGATGATGAGTGGGAGACCGTTGGACCAAAAAATAAATCTGCTGTGACCAGAACACAAACCTTTGTTCCTTCTAAACTAAGTTCAATTTTTGGGGGACAATTGCATAGTGTTGTGAAGGCAAGAGGTATTATTGTCTTTTGGTGGTCATCACATTTTGATCTGCTGCTGTGTAACAGACTATGAGTGTTGTTTCCATGAAGTTGGAGTTAAAATTCTCTTTGGCTAGGTGTTCATATCTCTACCTTCCATGTTAATTGTTGAATATTATGTATCTTGCCACTGTCTTTTTGAGTAAGAAGGATCTTGTTTTACAGACTTGCCACTGTCTTTGTTTTTCTCTTAATGGCAAATTGTTGCAGAATTTAACCTACTGCAGCATGTTTTTTGTCTATACCTTGTGTGCATTCATGTGTGAGGAGAAAAAGGGGAGATGGAAGGGTTTTTTTTTTTTTTTTGAGATGATTGTTGTTTGGGACTTTGGCTTTATTCAGTTCGTCCTATTGCATTTTATGCATGCTTATCCACTGCTTATCATGTGAGTTTGTTTAATATAGTACTGTTCACATAGTCACCCCCATGTTTTTGCTCATTACTCCTTGAATTTGATGGTTTAATTAGACATGAATTCTTTCAGCTACAAAGGTCTCTGATTGTGCATCTTCTACTCATATGAAACAGGAAATAAAGCCTCTGCTACTGTTGAGCCTTTTCTTTTGCTTCATCTTGACATTACTCACGAATCCGTGCATACAATTGAAGATGCTCTTCATTTATTTTCTGCGAAAGAGACACTGGACGAGTACCGAGCACCAGCAAGTGGAAAGGTTTCTACTTTAATCACCCTGCAAATTTTGAAAATTTTTGCACCACTGGAAAGGTTTAACATTGCCCATACGTTAACTCTGAAAAGATTTGGGGGGGGGGGGGGGGATCGGTCTTAGCTCGGGTTTCTCTAAGTGGGCTATTATAAAAAATCTATTGTTATATTAAAGTTTTAAAGAGCATTCTTTTGTTTCGGTTTATTTGGCCGTGTTCAAGTTAGCTCAGTAATTGCCTTTTGATGATATTACTATTGTGATTATTGATCTATGTCTGTAGAAAAAGGATTTGTATCATTACTAGTTTTCGACATTCTTTCATGTTATTGTAACTAATAACTTTTGCTTATGCCACCTGTTTGTCTTATTTTTCTAGTCTATTCCGTCTTGGGACTTTTCAGCTTAATTTCCATGCGTTTGATAGTTGAATCAATCAGTTTTTACAATCACTATTGTTTCTGTATAGAGAGAACTCTCTCTGACTGAGACAATCATAAAATAGATGGGCTTTCAGGAAGAAGAATAAAAATGGAAGAAATATAGTGGAAATGAGTGGAAGGAGGTTAAAATGACATGTTCAATTAGCTTTTGACTTGATAGAACAGATTGAATGGCTACGATTTGGGGTTATTGGAATTTGTCTGCAAGTTGCTTGTATGGATAATTTGTGGACTTGCCTGCTGATGTTTGATTGTATGCATGTTGCATCATCTTTCAGGTTGGAGTTGTTACTGCAAGAAAATCTGTTAGCATACAGACTCTTCCCAAGATAATGATATTACACCTGAAGCGGTTTTCCTACTTGACCCGTGGTAGCACCAAGTTGCCCAAGCCAGTTCGGTTTCCTCTAGAACTGGTCCTCAGCCGTGATTTGCTTTTTTCCTCAACTACTGAGGTAATTTTTAGGGGTGGTTATGAAAGCTTATTTACTTGGATGCTTGATAAGAAGATATAGTCCTATATTTTAGCAGAAATCTTTGTTGAAATCGAAGTTTTGTTCCTCAGATTAAGGTATAAATGATAAGACTCGTACATGTTTGGTTGTAAAAGGAGGATATGGAGGATATGAGTAAAGATAACTTTGAATTCTGATCTTAAGTGAAATCTTGATGGGAAAGGAAAATTGAATACATGAGCTAACAGCATACTAATTTATGCTGCTTTATATCAGCTGAAAGGATATTTATTCTAGCACTTTGTATTTGATTAGGGGCGAAAATATGAGCTTGTTTCCACAGTAACACATCATGGAAGGGAAGCATCGAAGGGGCATTATACTGCAGATGCTCGCTATTCCAATGGTCAGTGGTTGCGGTTTGATGATGCATCTGTTACAGCCATTGGGACTGACAAAGTACTGCATGAACAGGCTTACATTCTCTTTTATAAGCAGCTGTAGGATGCAAATCTGGGTACGCTATACAGCTTTATTTCCTGGAAAAGGAATCTGACCTGCAAAGATCTTTTCGACATGAACGTTTGATGTATCCTCATGAGACCTGGCATGCAAGCTGAGACAAATCCTGACATTTACAGATTGACTCTGAAGGGGAGGGTGTACCGAGGTCTCTAGTGCTTTTTGATTCAGAGCTCCAGAAGTGTATAATGTTATCTTCTTTTTTGTGAAATTGAGTTCTTGTTAGATACAGAAATGCCGTAGGCAAAGGTAAATATCGAAATTGTAATCTTGTTGAGAGGTAGATACTGAACTGGGATGCACGAAGTTTTGTCTGATTTCTTTTGATTTTTCCTTGATGGTATTCAACTCCAAGAATCTTTGATGAATGCGTGTGGCTCTCTTGCCTTTTTTTTTTTTTTTTTTTTTTTTTTTTTTCTTTTGGTATCCGGTGGAACTTATAAGAAGGTTATCTTGGCATGTGCACAGCTTTGGCAAGTGTATTTGCAATGCACCTAGGTGGTTATTTTAGGAAGTGCAAACCCATAGGCAAATTGATGCAAATTTTGCAAGATGATCAGTGCATTTGTTCGTTGTTCTGCTTCTGTAGCTGACTAATTCTTGATGTGAGTTCTTGGATGTGTTGTATTATATTTTTGTGAGCGTTCTTTGTTGGTGTTGATGTTGGTGTTGTGAATATTTGGATTGCCAATTTGTAGTTTGTCTATAACTTCGTGAGGAGGGGAGAGCATTCGCCTATATTTGCCGTAAATTCTGCAATCCAAATGCCTTGGAAAATCCTTGCTACACCTGCTGTTGTCGAATTCCCTGGTGAAGAACTTGAGGCACCATTGATGTTTACTTTTATGCGCCCCAAATCTGGATGTTGCTAGGATTCAGACAGCTGTTGGTTTAAGGATGCTGGCGAACGAAAGTTGTTATTTGCCCTGTTGAGGAGTCAGTGCCAGAGGATATTCTTGGTGGAAAAATTGGGCCAATATTTTTCCAAGCATGCACAGGGAGGACGTGAAATCTCCAGCCAATTTCATTCAACCGTTACCACTTTCTCCAATAGGGAGGTGTATATTTGCATAATCCTGTAAAGGCCTATCCACGGTTGCCCACAAGTTCTTCCAGAATCTGAATTTGCTGTCTTGCTTTGATAGCAGCAGCACACTTGAGTAGATCTATGGACCTCAATGGCACAAGCTCTAATATCATGTGTTTAACCCGTATGCAAAATAACCCTAAGGTAACTTGTTTGGATGGCAAAAGTTTCATAATTATGTATTTGACCTAACTCGTCTTACCCAAAATAACCCAAACAAATACTATATTATGTATAACTCTTACAAGTATATCACATTTGATATCTTCTTATATTTTTCACCATCTTATTAATACTGGTTAGATCCTCAAACATTAAGTATTACAGATATTCATGATTAGTGAATAAGACATACTAAAACTTCTCATCCATAAGTAACATGATAGATTAATAAAGAGAGTAAAGGGAGAGAGTATCTTTCCTTTTGTCTTAGAAAAGAAATAAAGAGAGTAAAACACACAAGTACTTGAGGATTCTATAAACCCCCAAGGATTGAAGGAAATGCCCTGATGCCACCCACATAAGTAGCTTCAACAGAAACAGATGCTTCTGTACTCAAGTCATCCCATGAATCAGTGGATAATACAACGAAGTCTGCCAGCTTTCCAGAAGAAAGTGATCCCACATCCATATCAAGAAAACATGAATATGCTGCCCAGATGGTGTGCCTATGGAAGCAGGAAACCTTAGTATTCACAAAAATGGTTATTCACACAAAACTAAAATTTATCATTTTTGAATCCAAGTTCCCCAAAATAAGAACCAAGCTGAGTACCAATATTTTCTTACGCTTTTAATGCATCATTCAGATTCATGCACTCGGATGAAGCCCAAGGACGTTCCCACCCAGGAGGGATTCGTTTCATTGCTGTCCTTATGCTTCTTAAAGGGTTGATATCTGCAACCTGCCAATGCGGTGATCATATGCCCAATGAAATAATGCAAGAGGACCATGAAAGAGCCCTCCATGTCAGCAAAAGATTGGATGTCTCACCGGCCAATCCGAGCCAAATGCAAGAGTTGCACCACTAGCAAGAAGGGACTGGAAAAGATACGAGCCTTTCTCTGCTCTCTCCGAACCAAGTTTTTTAATCGCGGAATCAGCATCATCCATCATATGATCAGGCTGTAAGAAACAAAAATTCAGCTAATTAATATTTTCAACAACACGTGTCATGGTTGGTTGGTGGCAAGCATCCTGCAGCCGGAATTCAACAAAAAGATCAGCAGCCAAAAAACAAGAACTCAATTCTAGAAATAGATATTGATCCTGCCACGCAGCAGCAATTTTGAATGTGAAGGAGCAACGACACTGATGGAAAAAAATCTATATGCACTAGAAGAGGGCTAGATAAACACGGCTGAAGGTAGAATCAAATTAACCAACAATGAAGCAGTGACATAAAAGCTATAAAGTGACAAATATTTGGAGAAATTCAACATACATATCAAGGATGTAAAGGAGATACCTGAACTGAAGCAATAACTGCTTGTTCACCAAATCGAGACGTTGTACCAGGTACCAAATGCTGAGCATGTTCAACCTGCAAGAATAGATGCAAGTTAAGAAAAAGAATTGTGGCATAATGAGGCTTGACAGACCTCCAGCCATGTGAACTAGGTTGCTTCTTTAGGCCGGATCAAGGAGGATGGGAAAATCAGGTTGACAGCCAGTGACAATTTTGTTCAATTTCATGATATGGGTAAATATAAGAAGTTGTTTACGGAACATGGTAGCAAGGTAGGGTCCATATAGCTGATCGCACAAGTGCAATAAAGGTTGCAATCATAGCCTCCTTGTCTACATCCTAACTATATCGAGTTTAGAAAGTATATTTGGCCTACTTCAGTCCACACTGAGGAGGGGAAGAGGAGCACAACAGAGTGCACAAAGGACTGGATCCTAGGGTCATTTCATAGTGGATCTACAACTTCTAGTGCACCTTTACATGTTTCTCCAGGCCCACAAGTGAATCAAGGCACAAGGCCCTACCAAAGAGATCCTTTGGTAAACATTGATAGGTTTATCACAAGAGCAAGGCTTAAGAAGGCAACACAAACCCTTAATACATTGATTCAGGAGTGCTACAAGCAAGAGTTCGTCTCCCAAAACAAGTATCCTCACAAAATAGTCATTGTATTAAGCATTTGTAACATTTAGCAAGTCATCCTTTGTTTTCAATAATTCGGCCAAGTGTTTAGGCCTTGTACTTTATTTTTACGCCATCTTTTAGAGTCTTGGGCCACTCAAAGGGGTTTTGTACATTAGTTTTACCCTTTGGGCTGTCCATTAGTTGAAGATCCAGCCTATAAAAGCCAAAGGAGCGCACGGCCTCTCACTCTCTTCTAGAAGAATAATCTCGCGCAAGGCAAGTGTGGAGAAGAAAGGGAAGACACGGCTTTCTTTAGCTATTTGTGGCTGATTTTCATGTCCTTGATTAGTTAATTAGTTAATAAAGGCTAGATCTAGTAGATTATAGAATGATCTAGCTAAATAGAGATGATTTGTAATAAAAGGAAGATCACACCTCACAAGCTACTATAATTTGTAAAGCTAGTAAAAGACGGTGTTCAATCTTCCCAATTTTAATTGCTTTCTTTTATTAATAAAGAAGAATAATTGGCATACTCCACCCTATAAATAGAGGGTGAATGGCCGGCCAACAACTCAAGCTTAGACGAATATAATTGTGAGTTTATCTCTGTCCCTAGTGTATCTCTCTTAGCTTCAATTATCACTAGTGGAGGTTAAAGCTAGTGCGGTCTCGTTCTACTGGAGTTCCCTTTTGAAATCCAAGTCTCATAACCATCAATTCCGCCATATTCATGTGAGGTAAGGTACAAGTCGGGCAATCTCTTGCATTATTCCTCCTTTTGTGGAAGAAATTGCATCACTTAACCAACACAAGCAATCAACATGGCATCTACTTCAGATTTTCAAGTTGGTTACATGATTTAAGTTCCAGGATTAGTTAACTCCAATAGGATCATGACTTACCCGAAACCTTCTGTCTCTGATTCCATTCTGAAGAGCCACTGATGCATACATGTCCAAAACTTTTTGATTTGCTTTGTCACCTATTGCATGAACAGCTACCTGAAAGGAAGCATAAGTATCTCCTCATTTGTTGCACACATAAAGAAGAATGGAAGCCAGTGGTGCCTATGAGGCATTAAATAAGCACCTGAAGCCCAGCTTTATCTGCTGAAACAATCATGCTATGCAGACTTTTCAAATCTGCTACTTCAAGACCAAAATTATCTGGTTCATCAATGTAAGCCTGCCAATACCCCATCGAGCCACTTAAACATGGAAAACATACATTCAAATTCTGGAAAATGAATTACTTGAAACATAATAAGAAGCTCAAATGTAAATGACAATCCTATGGAAAGTCAACTTATTTCAACACTCCAAGCAAAAAATATAGGTTCTCCTAAATTTGAATAACTTCAAGAACAAAAGCTAATCTTTACCTCATGAAAAAGTGCACTATTGGATCCCAACGATCCATCAGCAAAAGCCTTTACACCACCCAAATGAATCTTTTCACTTCTTCTTGGGCCTGCCTCCTCCATAAATTCCTAAACAATATGTGACTGACTGGGATGAAAATGAAAGATTAAAAGAGAGCACTATAGCAAGAAATTTGGGGTAGTACATGAGTTCTTCTAACCCAACTGAGTAGCATGCAAAACAGGCAGTTGTCAGCATGTTAATAAACTAAAATCTCACATGTAAACGTGCCCATGTCTCCATTGGAAAGAATAAGCAGACCCTGATCAACATCTTTCCAAATGAATCAGCCCATGCATACACATCTGCAATTGTAGACAAAGTCCCTGCTATTTCAGAATCATATCTTTACCACAACACCTCTATGGAGTAAGAAAATCTCGCAAAGTTTCTTTTCATCATGTCAAAATATTCAAAGAGTTTCCAATCTATAAACAAATGATAGATTTCTTATTGGTTCCCCATGAAATTATTTAGCTTGGAATACTTGTTTTCTTGATTCACCCTCCCAGTGCTTACCCTTTTTTCTTTTGTTTATCAAAATATCAAAAGAGTTTCCACTTTGCAAGAAATCATAGAATTCTTAATGATTTCCTGATAAATAATTAGATTAGGGTTTCTTGTTTCCTGACCTGATCAAGTGCTTTAGCCTTTAGCTAATAATTAAAAAACAGATATTTTGAATAATCTATTAACTTATTATCACAGATGAATCTTGAAAAACTATTTACTATTGAAAGTCCAAAAAAGATGTTCCAGAACCTGAGAAATCTTCCCATGAAGGTTCTACTGCTAAACCAGGAAAATATCTCCCCATATCAACTACTGTTGTTACACCTCTCTTTAAGGCAAGCTTGCTAGCTCTTGATAGAGCTTCCCTTCTTTCTTCTATTGAGACTTCTGGTATGCAGGATAAGATGAGCTTCATAGCAGAATCAACTAACAAACCGGTAGGCTCTGCATTTAATGATTATTTTAAACAAATAAGATCCTTCTTTCTTGTTTGAAATGTTGGACCTTAGCAAGATTTGATATAAACATTGATGCCAGATATGGAAAGGAAAATAGAGCAAAAGGATGAAAATGCTAGTGCATTAGCCCTTGAATGTGGTCTTCAGTTTTCAACCAACAAGTAATGAGTTTTAAGAGTTGCTAAAGACTTGTCACGCAAGCACTCAATAACTTTCACGCTTCACTCCCTTCTTTGAAACACTGATGGACATTCAAAAGACAGATCATCTAAAGACTTGCAGTCAATGCTTGGTCCTGTGCTTTAACCAGATTTCAAGTCTAGTGGAAGAATTAACTTAGATATAAGTCTAAACATGCTAAGAACAACTCTATCTTTGCTGTAACCACTTAAACTGCATAATTATTTACTCAACGGTACTGACTGGCCTGAACCATTGGGAAGAGATTCACACATTAACTGTGTGCAGATAGGTAATGCCAGTCAATAGCTCATCCTGCCCAATCTGCAACTGTGCACAGCCAACTACCTGCGCATTACCTTTATTAGAATATGACAAGCCTTATCCTGATGTTTCTTTGATGGATTTAAGGATGCAAATTGCACGTGCCAATGACTATAAAAGGGAAAATACAAAAATTGACTGACCACGAAACAAAAAAGATACACGACACAGCACAGACGTAGAAGGATGGTAGACACTAATCTTAACAGGAAATCTGAGGCAGCAATAAAGAATGACAAGAAAACTGGGGGGGGGGGGGGAAAAAGAAGAATAAGAAAGAAAAAGACTAGGAATCACTCCTAGAACCCGGAGGCGTCACACCTAGGGACCTTTATTTTGTCAGACAAGCAAGAACTTTTATTGAAGTAAAGTCTGAACCTCTTGAAGAGGTACACTAGTTATAGACCTAAAACAAAATCCAAATCTCTTTTGAAAGTCCGAATCAGCTCTCGAAACTTCTTTCCCAAAAACTACTTTCTTAAACTAAACCAAATAAGAAAAGGCACCTACTACTAAAACTAAAAAAACTTGAAAACAAAATAGGAAACTATATTTCAAATTCCTGCACTGCAGCCAATTTACTGAAAATAACAAATAAAAATCCTACAGAGAACTAAAATTAACTGGACATATTTACATAGTTTCCTTCTTCTATGGATCCTAGCAAATTGTGCACAGTTAAGGAAATCCTTATTGATTGATTTCCTTGTTCACATCATTCTCCCCTGATTGGAAAAAGCTCATCCTCTAGTTTTAAAGAACTTGATAATCAAAAACCCTGAACCTGGCATCCAACCCATGAGATCACAGCAAAATCATCGTGACAAAGCCTCCTTTTCCTAACTTCAGGCAGAAAGAAATATACTTGGAGATTTGGTCTTTGCATTTTCTCATAACACTCGCTAAGGAAAAATCAATTCTGGAATACATTGAACAGGAAGCATCACTATATTCGTTTCAAAAACTTGCTCAACCCTGGCCTCTACAAAAAGTTCATACAGATCAACTTTTGTTCCACTATCTTTGGCTACCATGGGTTTCTCCCTACACAAACCAATGTGTTTCCCCAGCTTGAGTAAAACAAAGTTATTCTCTTGAATCTCATTGTCACTTAGTGTTACTTCTGTTTTATTCTTTTATGGGGCTCACTGGAACTGTAAACTTCTGTTGGAAGAGTGCTTCCACTGAGCTTTGTTTCCTGAACTCCATCTACTACTGTAGGTTCCCCTCAATTGTAGTCCCCTAGAGACTCCATTGTATCTTCCTCTAAATTGTTCTGAAGAACATTGGTAGCTTTCTCATTAGCAATTTCATTGAAAAAGGTGGATAATTCTCAAACTTCCGACACCTTTGAAGGTCTTGCAGCCTCAAAATTAGTAATAAGTTTGTCAGAATTTCCCCCCTCTACTGGAGGATTAAGAACTTTGTTATTGCTTGCTGCTAGACCTTTTGCGGACTTAGTTGATCTTGCTTATTGATGCTTCCTTATAGTTTCATCACTTAAGGGGTGGTCCACTGCATAGAAGCTCCCACATACGTAGGTTCCAAGGAAGGGCCAGCCACTAAGGCAAAATATTCGAGCCCTGCCTCTTTATTTGCAAGAGGCTGCAAACTCCTATGAATGTTTTGTTAGCGGTACTTCACTGTTAAAACCAAGCAATGTACAAAACTACAATTATAACAAACACTCTAGCCCCGCTGATCCATAATTAGTCACATCTCAAACATATTAATACATGAAAGAAATCTGTGAAGCAATTTTGACATAATTAGCAAAAGTACAACGATAGTGTTTATTTGATACTACCTCCGTCCCAAAATAATAGTCATGTTTGTTGTATTGTTTTAATTCAACAAATAGGACTATTATCATGTGAAAGAGGGAGTAAGAAAGTTTACACTATTGAAATTACCAGCATCATTGTTTCTAATAATAGCACCACCATCTGGATCATTTGTGTAATTAAATATTCCAGCAACTTTTAGAGCATAAGTGTTAGCCAATCCCATATGACCATCCATCCTTGAAAGCCAGACCTGCATACAACTAAATAAGTAAACAACAAAAATATCAGGATACAATAAGCTTCAGGATGAAATTCAATCTTCTTACAGGATTATGGGGTGTAATATCATCAATCCAAGATGCCATAGGCAGTTCTCCTCCCCAGAAGTCATTGTTCCATCCACCACCCAATAACCATGAACCACTTTTCATATCTTGTGATGTTTGACAATAAAAAAGACTAGTAAGATGCTCAGAACTTGACAAAAATATTAATTTGTGGAACCTTGTCAGAAGAAAAAAATTGAAAATATAGAAAAGGTAAATCATCAAAAAAGGAGAATTCACAAATTCATGGAACTCTAGAATTAACTTGTATGACCAAGAACTGAGAAAATAAAAAACTTTTACCCTGTACAGATTCTGCTACAACTTTCGTAGCTCAAATGTACAACAGAAACACTGAAAGCAACAGACGAGGTGGTATCAATTCACCGACATCGATACATCCCACAATTTCAGAAGATATGGGAAACAAAATGTACACTATCTGTTCAACTAGGTACAACAAGATCATAATAAAGTAAGCAAAGAGTTAGGTAACAATCACATCCAACACAAGAACAAAGATCCTCAATTTCAAGAGAACTCTGTTCCTGTAGAAGCTGGTGTACTAAAATTGATCATTCACAAAAAGGATAACCACCAATTTCATAAACAAAAGGCAATGATGAGACGAATAACCGAGCTTTGCTAGTTCTCTTGCAAGCATATCGATCACAGAAAACATATTTGGCCTTTCAAGTATCAAAAAGAGATCTGGTTTCATCCAGGAAAAAAAAGAAAGAAAAAGAGATATCAAAAGGATATCAGGTGTATTGTCTAATACAAATGCAAGAAACTAAAGAAACCAAATGGGGAGATGAAGTGCAGATATTGGTCCAATGTTTACAGTAATAAAAATGCACAGAGACGAGCACTGTAACCTTCTTTCTTAATCTTCATTTGTCTTTTACTCATTTGAGGATCATTATCCATAAGAAAACAAGTACTAATCAGGTCTTGTTATCAGTGTAAAAACAATTCTTTATTTGGCTACTCAACTATGGCACACAAGTTTGCTGTTAGCTGTAGCAATTATCTTCAACTTCATTACGCATATGAGTGTGTTACGAAGAGGTTGGACAATCAATACTATCTCAACTGTGCAACACCTTACATATGAAAGGTAATGTAAAAGAGTGAGGTTCAAATAGACTTATCTCTTAACCCAACAAAGAGGAGCAAGTTTCATTCTTAACATAAGAAGTGAATGAATAAATAAATAAATGAAGAGAACATAACAGAAGTTTTAGTTATATATATATATACAAAAGAAACATACTCATTACAGCTTCCTTCACCTTGTTCACAAACTGGTCCTTAGTTTTGACTTCACGAAGTTCAACACGTGTCATCTGTTTCCAGAACAGGGATCAACATCAAAATTACCAAACTATGTACTTTAGCGAAGAATACCCTATCTATGGTGCTAAAAACAACAGAAAACTTGAGATCTAATGGTGTACCAAAAGTTGATAGACAATTGAGGTTTAGCAAACTTCCAAACAAACTTGTAACGGCTAATGAAGTTATACTCCTGGATGTATTCGCATTTACTTTGTCATACAACACACAGTTACTCTTCAACAGTACAACCCTCATATGAACTTATGTTGGATCTCTGATGTATCTGGTGCAATAATCATCAACTATCAAAGTGTGTACAAAAAACACTGTTTCATCTATCCTTCCACAGCCATGAATCATTTCTCAATAGATCCACATTCCCACATTGAGATACTAGTTCATACTCCTAAAAGTGCATTTATTCAGTTCTTCACTCCTATGGATGCAAATCCCATGATCTTCTGATCAATTACAAATGATTTATCAAATAGTTCCACAACCATTATAACATGCTCATGCATAAATAGGGAAACACACGTAACCTCGACGAATAATTTTATATCCTGTCATCTTCCTTGGCTTGGCATTTACTAGAAGAAAGATCATGAACTACATCAATCAAGAATCTATTACTATATAATAAAAGAAGAACCAGAGAGAAAACTGAAATAAATTCTGAAATGCCACCTAAGCAAGATCTTAGGTGTCATTTTCTTAATTTTTAATTTTGTAACTAATTAAAATTTATTAATTACCTTATCTTGTATTATCTTTAATCAAAATAACTTTTAATTATCCTTTACCTCTTATAAATTTTGCATTTAAAATTTAAATTCAAATTTAATTTTCCACCAAAACAAATTTTTTGTTCTCACATCTAATTTTAATCTGTAAAAATTTTATTTAAATTATAAATGGTCAAAAATGTATCAAAATAATTTTTTAATAATAATTGTTGAACACATCTACGGACAGCCTCATAATCTAGTTTTTGACAACAAAAGGGGGGGAGGGGGGGTAATTTTGTAATATAATTAATAAAAAGAGAGGCTCCGCAGAAAGATTGACCAACAAGAGTTTTATCTGTCCCTAGGTCAGCAATTTGTCACCAACTTGAGTTTCATGGATTCTCAGGTTCAATTTTCAAGACTGACCCTTTCCCTTACCCCGCATGTAAATATCCTTGAAACTTCTACTGCCTGCTTCATCAGTCAATGGTCTGGAACTGGGGAATAACATACTTAGTAAATTGTAAAAAAATAAAAGTAGATCGGTCATATACCCACTCCAACCACTCGGTGTGAGACCGATTGACACCCAATTTTTCTGAGTGGAACCAATTTGGATATTGACATGCATGCTGACAATATATGGGAGTATTTGAACTATTATTATAGCACGTCTTATGTTAAGCAACAAAGATTTCCACATTCAATGGTAAGAACACACTGACATCATTATTTGGATTAAGGTAAAGCAACTGGATCATATCCAGGCTGTTCACATAGCAATGCTTGTTCTGATTAAAAAACAGTAAAGGAGAATAAAGATTGTAAGAAATGAACCAAATCTAGATGTTTGACATATTTAATTCCAATAAGAATCAAACAGAGAAAACACAAGAAATACAAAATCTATTCCAAAATTTTCCAAAGGGCTTGTAATCTTCCATCAGGAGATATTATGAAGCTTCACAGAGATTCTGAAAACAAGTTTATCAGTCATCACAACTTGACAAGGTGACTTTTTTGGCAAAGCTTTCAAACAAAGCATATACTCCCTCTGTCCCACAATAATAGTCTTGTTTGAAGATTAACTTTGTCCCGCAAAAATAGTTCAATTTTGATATTTTTACTATCTACCCATCATTTTTACTTTCAAAATTCAAATTAATGTAATTATATATGATTTTTATGTGTTTACAACTAAAATATAAAATTACACCTGAAAAAAATAAATTAGCAAATGTATTATGTGAGTTGTACCTTACTCAAAATAAAAAGTTATACCTTGTCTAATCATGACTATTATTATGGGTTGGGGGTACTATTCTACAATGAGAAATGACAACTTGACCATCATAGTGTTAGTTGATAATAGAACTAAAGTATATATAGTTCTTGAGTAATATTGTTGCCAACGGACAGAAATTCACAATTATGTAAGAACTAGCCCATCCATAACTAAGAAAAGAGTGACAAGGAAGTATACACAAGAATCGGTTAACGAGAAGACAAACTCCCTCACATGTTTTTGTGTCAGTCTAGGAAACTCCTATCTTATGCTAAAGGTGCAAGAGTTTCGGGGAGTAAATTCATAGAAACATATCAAAAGTCTGATCCAAAAGCTTTCTTTGCTACCTTGGTGGTATATATACCCCATTATGCATTTAAGGAAAGTACATTGCCCCTACTTGCACAAACTTATAACTCTCTGTGGAAAGATAACATTGACACTCAAGCAACTCTGAATAATCTGTGAAAGCAGTAATGTGATCTAATATATGTACATTTTGCCATCTGCAAAGGGCCGGGGAAAAATATATTGAGTAAAACATTCTGGAACCTGAGTGTGGGGTGTATTTATTGTTCTAGAAGACAGAAACCGTTGAGCACCTATCCTTGAAAAAGAAAAAGCTGATGCAAAGAGAGAGGCACTAAACCTGTAATCCTCCGAAAATCAGATGCACATGGGAATCAATAAATCCAGGAACCACTATCTTCCCCTCTAAATTCAACTCTCTACAACCAGGTCCTGCCAAATCCTGTATTAATACCATAACTCATAAGTCAGAAACAATTATGGTTAGAAGTATATAACAGTTAAAAATAGCTAACCAGTCCATTATACAGTTTATTCCAGGGTAATCAGTAGTTTGCTGTCAAATGCATAAAATTATTCATATTGACCTGAGCTCAAAATCATTGATCATTTTTATCATAAAAAAGGGGGTATTTAATGAGTTATGAAACAACAAACACATTCCAAAATACAGTTTTCACGATATCAAAATGCTCAATCTGATTGATCAAGTTCCAGTAGAGGAAGTCCAAAATCAGATGAAATATCGAAACTTGTATTTAATAAAAAAAAAGCTTGAGTACATTGAGCTCTTAATCATAGGCCATCGTGATGTAACCAGCCTGTTAGTGTAGCATTTTTAAATTGAAAAATGATACCATCCATTCGACTTCTCTTTTTCTGGATAAGTCAAATAAAGACATCATTTATAAGAAATGATTTTCCATGAATATAAGTAGTATAAACTAGATAAGAAGTTGAGAAAAAATATTCTGCCAGGTTTTAAGCATTAACAAGTAATATGCTTGTTCCAAGAGAACATCAAAATAAATTAGAGCTTTAAGATACATGGAAGCTTCTAGGGCTTGAAAAGTTTCAAGCCACACAACCCCAAACACAAAATGAAGCTAATTTCCCAAGCTTTTCCATTTTCTGAGTAGCATCACCTTGGCTAAAAGAACACGATTTCTAACACTGTTTTTTACTCGACCAATGACATCTAGAATAAGCCATGACCTTCCACAGAACAAATGAATTAGTTCACAAAAGAACCTATCATGATCTGTTTTTAAAACGAACTATAAACATATAAGCCTGTCAAATATTATCTCCAGCCATAGATACTTGGGTGGATCTTAAGCCAGAAGTGTACAAAAAATATTCACGGGACCTAAACTAAAAACAAATAATTTAGTATGGGAAGAAAATGAGTATTAAATTACACATAAAAAAGATATGACCTTGATGAAAGAGTAGTTCCCAACTCTAATTATGCGACCATTACGAATGGCCATGGATTCAGCGTACGGCAAAGAATCATCACTGGTGTAAATCGTCCCGTTAGTAACTATCAAATCAGCGACTTGAACTACAATATTACTTGAAAATACATTGAAGAAACCTAGGATCAAAATCAGCAAATCAGTTAACAATGAGAAATAAATAATTGAACCCGGAAAGGAAACAGCAGAGGGGTGCGTGTTGTTACTTGAAAAGGGGAAGTAGGAGTTGCCCATGATATTGTTATTGAGAAGAGGAAGTGAGGCCATGGAGAGAAGAATAGCCAGAGCGGCGGAGATGGTCCACCACCAATTATTCATACTTGTTGCAGTTGCAGTTGCAGTTCCAGTTCCAGTTGGATTAGACTCTTGCCCGGAAAACTTGACTGTTTTCTCCTCGGTAGACGCTTAAATACCCACGGTTATATTATAATACTTGGACATAATACCCGAGTCTAATATAAAAGAACAAACAAAATTTCGAAAGTATGCGCCAAATTTATATCATGTACTACAGTGCACATGTACCACTTACTATAATTAATAAATTTTTTTGAATCGACTGTCTTTTTTCTATTTTTAGTAATATTTAGTGACGCGTCCAGTTTTTTCTTTTTTTTCTTTTTTTTCCCGTCGTGGTATATATACATTCAAAACGTGATGGTTGCACTTTTTTTTCAAAAAACTGAACGAGAGCGATCAAAAACTGAACGAGAGCGATCAAAAACTGAACGAAAGATATCAGAATCAGAGTTTTTCGAATTGCGCTGCTTCTGAAATCATTCTGCAAGCATTGAAATTGTTAATAAAGGTATCGGATCGAAGAACAATGATGATTATTTTTTTTTTCGTGATTGATGTTTTTGTTGTTTAATTGTTGTTCTTATAGTATGTTTTTGAGAATTATGATTTTCGATCGTTTGAAAATTGTTGTTCCATTCGTATGGTTCGTATTTGTGATGCTGTTATTTTGATCGTTGTGTTCGAGGACGTTGTTGGTATGTATTTTTGAATGTTGCGGCATAAATATGCACGTTGCGGTATAGGATGTTTTTTTTTTTTATATGATGTAGCTGGACGTTGCGAAGGTATAACTGAGACATTTTTGGACGTTGCTTAATGCGATGTTGTTTGTTTTTGTTTTGTTGTGATGTTTCTGGACGTTGCGTAAGTAATAAGTGAGACGTAGTGTGACGTTGCGGGATATGAGTTTTTTCTCTAGTTTTTATGTGATGTTCATCTGGACATTGCGTAAGTAATAAGTGGGACGTGTTGGGACGTTGCGTAAGTAATAAGTGGGATGTTGCTTAAGTTGTTATAATTTGTTTTTTTTTTTCAGATATGGAATCAATGGATGATGAGTCGATGCTGTCTTTGATTGGTCAGAGAGTTGGTAGCGTAGATGAGGCATACGATTTGTATAACAAATATGCTTTCGAATTGGGTTTTAGTATTAGGAAGCATAGGTCTCGTAGCAAGGAAGATGGGTTATATATGAGACAGTTTGTGTGTTCCAAGCAAGGTGAGAAGGATTATAAAAATAAGACTGAGAATGAGAGGATTTATTCTAAATTGGATGTTCGAACGAAATGTAATGCGCTTGTTGAATTTAAGAGAATTGATGATGGTATTTGGGAAGTGCAGAAGCATTTCCGGAAACACAATCAAGAGCTGTGCTTTGAACATCAGAGACACTTATTGCGTTCTAGTAGAAATATGAATTCTTTATCAGTTGATTATTTGAAGACTTTGAAGGATTCTGGAGTTCGTGTTTCAGATGGTTACAGAGTGTTGTGCAAAGAGGTAATGAACTTTAAATAGTTTTCCTGTAGACTTAAGTGGACGTTGCGAGAGTATTATTACTGACGTTTCAGGACGTTGCGAGAGTATTATTACAGACGTTTGTGGACGTTGTAGTTATAACTTTTATTTATTTAATTTTTTTTTTTTGCAACAGGCTGGTGGACCATCTCAAGTAGGTTTTACTTCACGAGATGTTTATAATCGTATGGAAATTGAGAAGAAAAAGACCATTGATGGTTGTGATGCAAATACACTTTTTGAGATATTGAAGAAAAGGTCTTGTGATGAACATGATTTCTATTTTGATTTTGAGCTGGACAGCGATTCATCATTGTGTAATTTATTTTGGCGTGATGGACAAATGAAGGCAGATTACAAGATATTTGGAGATTTGGTTATTCATGACATGACTTATAGGACAAATAAATATGGTTTGATATGTGTACCATTTGTTGGGATGGACAATCACTGCCGTAACGTTATGTTTGGAATTGGTTTTATAAAGAATGAGAAGATTGAATTATTTAATTGGTTGTTTAAGACGTTTTTGAGGTCCATGGATGGTCAAACACCGATTACTTTGATGACAGATCAAGCATTTTCGATGGCAGCAGCTATAAAGGATGTATTTCCATCAATTCGTCATCGGTTGTGTCTTTGGCATATAAGTGAGAACTTCCGGAAGAACTTACCTTCATTGCGTGATGACACAAGTTTTTTTAAATTGTTTCAACGCCTTCTTTACAGTGTGATTACAAAGGAAGAGTTTCAGCATGTTTGGGACAGGTAAGGACGTTGCGATAGTGTTTTATTGGACGTTGCAATATTGTTTTTACATACGTTGCGGTATTTGTTTTTGACGTTGTGGTATTTGTTTACAGCATGGTGGCTGAATATGAATGTCAAAATATTAAGTGGTTGAATGATCTATATGAGATTCGCGAGAAATGGTGTCCTGCATTTAACAAAGATTATTTTTCTGGAAGGGTTCTCTCATCTCAAAGGAGTGAGTCAACAAATCGTGCGATTTCAAGGCGGCTAAGCAAAACATCATCACTTTGCGATTTTTACCATCAGTTTGTAGATGTGATGAATGACTGGAGGAATAACGAAAATGAAGAAGACTACAGGTGTCATCAAGAGAAGCCGGATTTGTTTGTTCCGAAACATTCGATGTTAATTCAAGCTTCTGAAGTTTACACAATTAATGCATATTGTATGTTTGAGACTCAGTTTAAAGACATAACTTTATACAATTATGAAAAGGTTTGTGAAGATGACAGGTTAATTCAATATCATGTCTGGTGGGATGGCGAAGATATTTTTCAACATGTTGTGTTGTTTGATAAGTTGACTTATTGGATAGAATGCAGCTGCAAATATTTCAATGAAATTGGGATATTATGCGGTCATTCACTTCGTGTTTTTAACATGAATTATGTTAAGGTATGAATTTTATTGGTTCAGTTTTTTTTTTTTTTTTTTTTTGGTGACGTTGTTAATGTGTTAATTGGACGTTGCGATTATGTTTTTATGGACGTTGATTATAAAATATCATACGTTGTTGTTGTGAAACTTGTTTTGTTGATTAATTAATTAATTTTTTTTTATAGATACTACCCGATAGGTGTATATTGCAAAGGTGGACTAAGGATGTGACATATGGCCGTCAGATTCAATTTCACAATTCACGTCCGAGAAATGAAGGAGATTATGTTTACTGTTCTGTTTGGAGGCATGTTGCCAGCAAGAAGTATTTGAGATTGATTCAATTATGTCAGTCGAGTTCTATTGCTCGTGAAATTATAGATGATAAATTCAAAGATCTTAGAGACTGCATTGCTGATTTAGCTGGTATTAGATTGGAAGGAGGAGGTGAAGATGTGGATGATGATGATGATGATGGTACAGAAGGAGAAATTAGAGATCCGAAAGGAAAGAGACCAAAAGGTGTTCGAAATGTACGGCCAAAGAGTACAATGGAGAAAAAAAGGAATATTTTGAGAGGTAAGAAATACAAAAGGAACAGTTCAAAAGGTGTAGTTGAGTTATATGATTACAGTGATTAAGATGAATTTGTAGTTGTAATAAACATTTGATTTGGAAAATGAATGTTTATTGATTTTAATTTGAGATTTTGTAGACGTAATTGGATGTATTAGGACGTAGTGGCATAATGAGTTGTGTTTTGATATTAGTTGTTACGTTTCTGCATGTTTGGTTATGTCCAAAAAAAAAAAAAAAAAATTATTCGCAACGTCCATAAGGAATCATAAAATTTTATTTGGGTTGTGGACATGCCTGGATTAAGACGTTGCGACAGTTGTTTTTTGGACGTTGCGTCAGTTGTTCTGAGATGTTGTTGACTCAGCGAAGACGTTGTTGACATGCTTGGATGTAGACGTTCGTGGACGTGGTGCTAGTTGTTTTTGATGTGGTTCTAGTGTTATTAGACGTGGTGGACTGTATTTTTGAAAAAAATCAGCTTAAATTCACATGCATGGATGTAGACGTTTATGGACGTGGTTTTAGTTGTTTTTGGCGTTGTGCTAGTTTTAGTGATTCTGGTATTGATTTCTAGCCATTTTTTTGAAGAAGTTTTGTTGTTTTTAACTGGTTTTTGAAAGTGAATGTCTCAACACGTTCATCCACGTCCCACAACGTCCCGTAAACTACTAATGCAACGTCTAATATGAAAAGAGAAAGTTTAAGATACTGATATTTAAAGAAAATAATGAAATTTTATTAAAATTATTATTACAACTCATTGCTATCTACACTTGAGGCATCGTCCTCGTCAAGCAGAATGGAAGAGGAGTCTCCAAGATATTAAGGGAGTGGAACCACTTCATCATGATGGGATTGTAGGATTCCAGACATTTCGCACATGTCCATAACGAGACTGGGGTAAAGGATACTCCGAGTCCACCTATTTGAGAAGCCAACATCTTCCATGTAGTATTTGATGATGTTACCCCAATTGATACTTTTTCTTGCATTTGTTGCAATTAAAAGTGCCAAACCGAATGGCTTGGAGACTTGTCCTGCAGCGACATTGTAACGAAGGAACGTGTACAATGTTTTTGCAAAACTGTTCAGTTCTTCCAATCTGATCGTCCAATAATTGTTTGGGACGTTAATGTTTTGCTTTAATACTGTTCGGACTTCCTCCATGGTTGGTTGGAAACGGGCAATATCATCATGTTGTAAAGACTGAGGACCCAAGTTCCTGATGCCCAAGTGGTCGTTGATTGCTTGAGTAGTTATTCTGATTGAATGTCCTCTGACGTAAACTGTATTTAGTCTATTTCTATGATGCAGACCATCATAGAACTCTAGGACTAGCGATCTGTTTACATGTTGGTCGTTCGTTGGCATCAATCCACTCCAATGATTTCTGACGAGAAACATTCGGAGTTCTGAATGATGTTCTACATTGAACATATGTTTCATTGGCATTTGTTCAAGCGGGAGTAATGGAGGCATTGGTGGTTGCGGGTCTTGGTTTTCTTCGAATATGTTCATGGTTGGAAGAATTTAACGACTGGCCATTGGAAAGTGAAGAAGGTTTTGGGATTGGTGTGTTTGATAAGGAAGAAGGAAAGCGAATGAATTTTTAAGTTTTACGAAAGTGAATGTGAAACATTGTTTTAGCATTAGTTTTATAGGAGTTGATAGTTTTCTTGTTTGTAACGAAGGTATGCTTGGAAAGTCGGACGGTTTTTTGTTTGATGCAGTTAATGAAGTTTTAAAGACGCGTCTGTTTGTATACTCAACGTTTCAGGACGTGTTGTGACGTAAATGATGAATATTTTTTTACAGTTGTTTAGTTTTACGAGATGGACATGTTGTGACGTATATGGACGTTGCGATAGTGTTAACAGATGTTGTTCTACTAAATTGAAGAAAATGATATGTAGATTAAAATAAATTATAACAGAAACGAGAATTTTAGTGATTCTGGTAGTGATTTATGGTCATTTTTTGAAGAATTTTTGTTGTTTTTGAATTGGTTTTTGAATGTGAATGTCTCACCACGTCCAACGTCCTTCAACTTCCCCTAAACAACTATCGCAACGTCTGATATGAAAAGAGAAACATTTCTTATTTTATTGAAACACAAACGTAGTACAACATTTTTCGGACGTTGTAGAATTGAACTATAAATAAAGATAGTGATCTTAAAAGAAAACTAGAGATTATATTAAAAATTATAATTTATTTTACAATAATTTTTTTAATTGCTACCTAGGCTTGAGGATGGTTCAAGCGTATGATTTTGTACATGTCTTCGTCTTCCATAGTTAATGTCAAGAAGAACGCTAGAGGTGTCATCAAGATACACAAGAAGTGGCACCATTTCATCATCATTGTGGTGTAGCTCTCCAACCATTCCACACATGTCCATGACTAGGCTGGGCTAAAGGATACTCCGAGTCCATGTGGTGCCAACGTCGTCCATGTAGTATTTGATGATGTCGCCCCAATTTATTCTTTTTCTTGCCATCGTGGCAATTAACAGTTGCAACCCGAATGCCTTGGAGACTTCTCCTGCAGCGACATTGAAACGTAGGAAGGTGTACAATGTTATTGCAAAATGGTTCAGATCTTCCAATCTGATCATCCAAAAATCATCTGGGACATCAACGTTTTGCTTTAATATTGCTCTGACTTCTTCCTTGGTCGGCATACTTCTTCGGAGAGCCTCATGTGTTAGAGCATCCGGACTTGGGTTCCTCCAGTACAAGTGCGAGTTTATTGCTTTTGTTGATATGCTAACTCTAAAACCCCTCACATTCAGTATATTTACTGATTTTTTGTTGAGTAGGGCATCATAGAACTCTAGGACCAACGATATGTTTACGAAATGGCGGTTCATTGGCAACAATCCCGACATACCATTATTGTCGAGAAATACCTTAAGTTCTGAATTATTTTCAACATTGAACATATGCTTCATCGGCATATGGCCAAGCAGAAGGGACAGTGGTGGCGGCATTTGTTGTTGTGTTTCTTGGTTTTCTTCAAACATATTTAGGTCAAGAATAATGTAACGAAGGGCCATTGAGGAAATTGGTGAGAAGTAGTTGAGGTTTGTGGCTTGGTTTTTTGGGAAGGGAAGAAGAAAAGCAGAGGAAATATTGGTTTTGGATGTTGTATGGACGTTGCCAGACGTGGTTCTTGTTTATAGTATAACTTTTGAAAGAGTTTATATTGAACGTACGTGGTTGGTTTGGCAATTAATATGAATGTAGTTGAAACTATTAATAAGTAAGTGGTTGAGGAAATTGAATGAAGTGATGGAGTGTTGGTTGGTTTTCAGAAGTTGCAGGACGTTGTACGGTTATTGTTAACAAATATTATATACTTTAAGTTTTGATTTTTCTTGATATGTCCGCCACGTCCAGCAACGTCTTAAAAAACAACTATCGCAACGTCGAAATGAAGTAATTTTGCTTGGACGTTGTATGGACGTTGCCAGACGTGGTTCTTGTTTATAGTATAACTTTTGAAAGAGTTTATATTGAACGTAGGTGGTTGGTTTGACAATTAATATGAATGTAGTGAAACTATTAATAAGTCAGTGGTTGAGGAAATTGAATGAAGCGATGGAGTGTTGATTGGTTTTCAGAAGTGGCAGGACGTTGTACGGTTATTGTTAACAAATATTATATACTTTAAGTTTTGATTTTTCTTTATATGTCCGCCACGTCCAGTAACGTCTTAAAAAACAACTATCGCAACGTCAAAATGAAGTGATTTGTCTTGGACGTTGTATGGAGTGTTGATTATATATAGTGAAAAGTATTGATAAATTATATATAGTGGAAAGTATATGAAAATATAAGAAATATACAAATATACAAAGAAACATATTTATTTTTTATTTTCGGGGATTCTGCTTTTGTTGTTTCTTTGGCGGTTGTTTTTTCTGATTTGGATTTGCAATCTCAGGATCTGAATCAAACAAATCATATTCTTCTCTTTCGCTTTCTTTTTTCCCAGTGGGCATTGGCAATGACTCCTGTGTCATGGTTGATAAAAGATGATAATTCGTCTGGTAGTAGTCCAATGCTTTTTGCTTGATCTCATATTTTATCATGTTCGATGGAGACATCAGGATGTTGTATGAATACTTGACTCGCAACCTGATGAATACGCTTTTGTCATTGGCCTTCTTATTTTGGATGAGAAGATTGTCATAATTGAAATCCAAATCACCTTCATACATCTCCATGTGCCTGATAGTAAACACAAAATAGTGGAAGTTATTTTGCAAAATAGCAGTTTAACAATAACAAGCAATAACAATGACCCGCAACGTCCAGTTAATACCCACCACGTCTACCTACGTCGAAAAAATCAACTATCGCAACGTCCGACAGCAAACAGAAATAGCAATTATTAACTAACTCACCAAGTCTATCTACGTCACATAAACAAGTAATGCAACAAGTAGTAAGAGAATTAATATTACCTTATTGTGTATATTCCGCAATCGCATTTGTTATTTTGATCTTTCCAAGGCAGATCCGCATATTCTAATAAATTAGTCTTCATTAGTTTGAATTCTAGATATTGGCCTTTTTTCTCCTCATCCATTATGGTTGCAAACATTGTTAGGACCTCATGATGCAATTGATTTTGAATTGGTCCTAAGTTGTCGAGAACTTTTGCATATGCATCCTGGATATTAATGGCCAGGGTGGTGAAGTGTCCACCATCGATGATGGGGAAATAAACCTTGTAGTGATTGAAAAAAATAAATTATAAAATAGAATTTGATATGTATACTTAATGAATGATTTAGTAAATGTACTTACAAATTCGAAATTGAAATGTTCCAAGCTATGGTGGAATCGAGCAAGTTCTTCCTGCATCCAATCACGAAAACATTTTTTTTTTGTGCATTTTTACCATCTTGTTGTAAGCTTCTTTTGTAACTGGTGAAAATTAACTGCATCAAAAGTAATACACAACGTCAGTTAAAGGTTTTATATCAAACAGCAAAAAGGTCAATGATACTTATATCTCAAACATAAACAGTTAACAAGTCGCAACTGTTGGAGTAGAATACATAAGCTTGTGTTTCAGTCATATCTTGTTGTGCATTAATCGTCCATTTATATTATGTAAGTAGATGATGAGGTGTCTGGTGCGACACAGTAGATCTCATCATTGGTTGAAAGACATAATATATAAATGAGGTTCGTAATCGAGACAGCTTTGGACAAACTGTCAGTCTAGGTTATTATGTGATTCAGATAATTAGTTTGTCTAAACTAATTGAATCATATAGATATGCCCGGGGCATATTGAACTTGACTCTTAGGAATGATTTGTCTTGTACTGATTTAATAGACAAATCGATCCTTGTATTCTATCTCTAAATCCCTAGACTCAAGCGGGCATGAGGATTAGACATAGTGTACTTTGATCTGCCAAAGGGTGAGGTCAATTGTGGCCAATAATCTCGGTAGGTTGGGTTCGCGTGTTTAGTTACTTGGTGTGCTGCTGCTTGTCGAAAGGAAACCATGTACCGGTGCGTCCGGGGTGATGGTGCTCCCGAGATGAGCTCGAAATGTTTATTATACTAAACCCGGCCGGTGGACTTATGTCCGGTATAGTAAAAAGGTCGAGTGGTACTAGTCTCGGAATTAAAGAAGTTGATGAATTAATTTATCAGTAAATTAATGAATTAACGAGCACTATATCTTTGATGTGGGGAGATTATGAATATAATTTAATTAAGTTGTTCCGGAAGCAATTCTGGTGTAGGGTGGTAGTGCCATAATTAATCCGTTAGTGGTACGATTAATTATGTACTGGGTTAATGACAAAGGTAGATTTAATTAATTGAGAAATTAATTAATCCTTGTGTCAGTTGGTTGTGAATCATCCCAGGAACTGGTTTGGGATAAGTGAATCCCTGTGTCAGTTGGGAGTGATTCATCCCAGGAACTGGATTGGGATAAGTGAATCCCTGTGACAGTTGGGAGTGTATCAGTCCAGGAACAGGATTGAAGGAAACAGAATCTGTATCAGTCCAGAAACAGGATTGAAGGAAAACAGAAACCCAGTAGGAAGACCAATCCTAAACCAACTTGGAGTCTCTCTTGTAACTCTATAAATAGACAAGGGATCAGTCATTCAGATTACAACACAATAACACAATTAATCCACAGGATTTCTAGAGAGAGAAAACGTTTCTCTCTCCAAGTCGAATTTTCAAGAAAGTGTGCAGCTGGTTTTTGGGTTTCTAGTGGCTAAAATTTTGGCCTTGGTCTATACCAGCTGCGCGTAGCTTTCTCTCTCTGCGGGCGGTGCGTTTATAGTACGTGCCAGGTGCTGCGGGGCTAGAGTTTTCTAGCAGGTGGATTGTGGTGAGTAGCTGATCAATTGACTTCTAGTTCGTTGCCCACACAACGTGAAGTCATAGTCTTGAGGCATACAAGAGAATCACCAAGTGCACGCTTCAAAGGTACTTTTCTAAGATTCCGCTTTAATAGAAATTTTTGTTGCGTGGTAAATCGAGCAAGTGCAAACCCAGATCCTACCAAAATCTTTCAGCAACGTCCAGTTACATACCCACCACGTCCCACAACGTCCAAAAAATAAACTATCGCAATGTCCACTATAATACCTACCACGTTCCACTACGTCCAAAAATTAACTACCGCAACGTTCGACAAGCAAATACAAACAGTTGTTATTTTTTGCAAATATAAATATTCTTACCGAAAATCTGGTTGTGAAGAAAAACCTTTTTAGCCCAGATTTGTCTCTTAGTTTGCCAGGAAGACATCTTATGTAGTTTTCGTGGGCGCACCATGCATTTATGATTTCCATACTAACCCATTTATTTGCTAACATGGTGTGGAAGTCTAGCCTAGTCAAAACCGTTCTTCCAAAGCTGTAGAGTGTTTCACTGCATTTGTTGGATCATAAGTTAGTAAGAATAAATAATTAATTTTGTTGGATGATAATGTTTTGGATGTACTTACTGTTTGTGGTGAGTCTTATCCCTTTCCTATCCTTAATGAGGAATGCAAAATTGATCATCAATTCCTCTTTCTTGGAAAGCTTTGCATCCAGCATCTGCTTCTTTGGAGGCTTGATGTAACAGTAAAATGGACTCCTCAGTGCCAATGGAAGCTTGATCTGCTTTGGGTTTGGAATTGGATTTTCATCATGTCTTTCCAGAGGATTGTCTTCCTCGTCCATGATGATTTTTAGAGAAATAATGAAAATGTATCTGTCAGTAATAATATTATGATACAAAATGAATGAATTATAGTATTACTTACTGTCTGATTTCTTCCAATTTTTGAGTATGTGGATCAGCCTGTATCTGCTGAGAAGCATCATACTCCTTTTGTAGATTCCTTGGCCTTGGCTCATGCTGCTGCTGTGACAAGTCTATGCCGAAGTCAAAGCTTGGTGGTAGGATTTCTCTAATTTCTTTAAGCTTCTTGTTTGTCTCTTGTTGTCCTTTTTCTATCTTATCAATCTGACTAAGAAATGCAGTAATGTTTTCTTTATCAATCTGACTTTGTGGTGTGACAAATGCAGCAAACTTCTTGTCGATCTTTTCTTGGACAATCTTATCCACTTGACTCAAAATTTCAGCAGGATATTGAGTTGTTTGTGTAACATCAATCTTCTTGTTGAGTTCTTCTTGTTGTTTTTGGAACATCCTTTCAACTTGACTCAACATTGGTTCAAAGTCAGTGGGAGGTTGACTTGGTACAACAACAGCAGCATCTTCATCTTGTAGTGTTTCTTTGGTGCATTGTTGAAGAGATTTTCCATTTTTTTCAATGTCACTTCAAGCATCCTCAATGCTGGATTATCTTGTATTTCCTTTGTATCTTCTACAAGATTTATGAGGATGGTGTATTCCTTGACTAATCGAGCCATTCCTTGATTAAGTCTTCTGATTTTGGCTTCATCAGAATTATCAACAGGCTGTACACAATAAAAAAGGAACAACAGAGGAGTTATTTTTGTGAGTGAATAATACACGCAACGTCCTGTTACACACACGCAACATCCTGTTACACTAACGCAACGTCCAATAACAAAGCCACAACGTCCAGTTACATCCAGTTAATGTATAAGAGAAATAGTAATTTTGGATTCTGAATTTTACCTGATCTTGCTTCTCTGGTATTTCTCCATGTCTTATCTCAGCATTATGATCATCATCATCATTGTCGTAATCAACATCATGAGGCCTATGCTTTTAAAAATAAAAACAGAAACATAGACATGTGTAAGTTTAATGTGTACAACGTTCAGTATAATATCCACAACGTCCTTCAACGTCTATAACAAATAATGCTTTTGTGTTTGAAAATGTAAATATTACCTGATGTTGATCTTCTGGGATTTGATCGTCTTGTGGGATTTGATCATCTTCTATCTGGTTTTTCATCTCATCCCTTGTCAATATTCTTCCCCTTCCAAATCCTCCCAATGTTGTCTCTTTTGCCTCTCTTCTTGTATACTTTTCATAATCCTAATGTGAAAGTAGAGAGACGTTTCTTGGACGTATGGGTTCACCAGGAATTTTGACTATGTCCAGATACAATAGCTTGAAAAAAATGAAAGAATAAATGTTAGTTACGTCTGATGAAAATCAAGTGCACAACGGTTTATAAAGTAGATTGGAAGTACTTACCACAATGAAGGGGAGCGATCCTTTAAAGATTACTCTTTGATTTGTGTCATTCCAATGTTTGACAGATTGTATCAAGCCTCTGATGGTGAACTCGCACCAGTTCATGTTTTTGATGTTATCTACATTTTTGACACTTTTCAGTAGTGATTGTCGGTAACTTAAATCCGTGTAAGCCCAAAGGAGAGTTGTTGCCATGTAGATTGTGAAGTCAATTTTGAAGTCATCATCAGCATACTCTTTGTGTTGCTTGATATAATCTGCCATTTGCGTTGTTGTTGGTTTTCTTTGAGTCCCTTCATTGCTAACGGATCTTGGATGTCTGGAATGGAATTTTTCCATTTTTGTCTTGTATTCGCCAGAGTACAGATCAGAAGTGGTGTATTCTTCAATCTTAATACCACCATGTGATATTCCAAAAACATGCATGACATCTTCTTCTTCAATATCAATGCTGCCACTATTCAACTGGATTTTGCACCTATTGTTTAAGATTGTGAAAGACTGCAACAGATGTTCTCCTAATCCACATGGCAGTTGATTTAAATTGATATCAAGCAACGATCCAAATCCAATATCTCTCACTGCTTGTTTTTTCTGCTCAGTCAAATGTCTTACAAGCTTGTACAATGCAGCAATGCTGGTCCTTGTTTGGAATTTGGTCCTTTTAGGAGATGTTTTTTGTTCATTTTTTTGACTGACTGTGATGAACATAAATGAAAAAAATCAGTCACGTACAAAACATATTTCGCAACGTCTATTATAATACATACCAGGTCCATTTACGTCCATAAAATAACTACCGCAACGTCCTAAAACAACATGTTGATATGATAATAGAAAATATGAAAGTAAGAAGATCACAAAGTCTTCATACCTGATTGAAGTTTTGGTCTCTTTGTAGGTTTTTCTGCTACAGGTTGCTTTTTTGTTTGTGTTTTTTTGGGTTTAGTAGCCTGTTTCTTTTTTTGTTGTGGTTCATCTTCTTCTGTTTCTGATTCGTCTCTAAGTCTTTTTGGTTTATGTTTTGTTGGTGGTTTTTGTGCAACAGGATTTTTTTGTTGTTGATGGGTTTTTGGTGTTTGACTGGTGAACTTGGGTTTTTGTTGTTTTCTGCTTTGGCTGTGGAGTTTTTTGAGGGCTGAGGATGTGTTTTGTTGCTGCATCAACAAGGGAATCCAGTTTTTTTACAGAAATTTGAGGGCTGGAATTTCTTTTTTTGAGTATGTAATGGTTTAATGGAATATGGGAGTCATCTTCACTTGGTGCGACAACATTATTTTTACTTGGTGTTGGTGATGGTGTGGAATCTGTGACGAAATCATCATCTGTATTTTCATCATCTGTATTTGGTATTGATCTTTTTGCGGGTTGTTTGTAGCTAACCATGCTGCAATGAACTAGGGAAATAATTATCAGAAACAAAAACACAAAATTGGTAACATTATGATTACAACGTCCAGTTACGTCTGAAAAAAAGATTACAGCAACGTCCAACAACAAAGACCAAAAATTTATTATTTTTTCATAAATACAAAACACATTTTTGGTCACCAAATTTCTATAACATAACTACAACAAACACAATGTTACTTTCATTAAACTAAACAAACATCAAAGACACCGCAACGTCCAGTTACATACCCACCACGTCTATCAACGTCCCAAAAAATACTACCGCAACGTCCCAAAAAATACTACAAAAAAAACTGTTATTTCCTCCAATTCAAAAACCAAACAGATTGTTAATGATCTTATTCGTATAAAATATATCACAACGTCAAATTTAAAACAAAAACAATTCTATTTTTGGCAGAAAAACAAAGAAGCAACGTCCAGTTACATACCCACCACGTCCAACAACGTCCAAAAATTACTACCGCAACGTCCATTAGGAAACAAAAAAAAAAAAAACTGGTATTTCGTCCAATTAAAAAAAAAACAGATTGTGAATCCTCCTATTCGTATAATATATATCACAACGTCAAATTTGAAACAAAAAAAATTCTATTTTTGGCAGAAAAACAAGCAGCAACGTCCAGTTACATACCCACCACGTCTATCAACGTCCCAAAAAATACTACCGCAACGTCCATTAGGAAACACAAAAAAAAAACTGTTATTTCCTCCAATTCAAAAACCAAACAGATTGTGAATGATCTTATTCATATAAAATATATCATAACATCAAATTTGAAACAAAAACAATTCTATTTTTGGCAGAAAAACAAAGCAGCAACGTCCAGTTACATGCCCACCACGTCCAACAATTACTACCGCAACGTCCATTAGGAAACACAGAATTTTAATTTCAGTACAAATAGAAAAAATAAAGACGATGCAACGTCTAGTAAAATTTAGAGTAATATAGCATTATTTAGAGTAATGGAGCATTATTTACAGTAGTTTGAAGAGTAACAGAGCAACGTCTAGTATAGCATTATAATCGAATGCAGTAAATACGGGAAAATAGGGTTTCGAAAATTCATCAATTACAGTGAAAAACACTTTATAGTAAACGATGCAAACGATGTAGTAGATTTTGCAATGTATTACCTGTAGTTTTGTGAAGTTTCGATGTAGTGTTTTAACGTTGCGGGACATATGTTGCCTGGATTGAAGTTGTTCCGGTGGGTTTTTTCTCTTCTCTGTCGGAAACTTTGTCAGAAATTTTCGTCCGATTCGTTTTTCGTCTGGATTTTTGAAGATTGGAAGTAGAAATAAGTTTTTTTAGGGTTTGATCGCTGGCAGTTATGGAAGATTTTGATGGGAAGGAGTTTGAGTTTTGAAAAAGGAAACTGCTAGCAAGTGGGTTTTGAGCAGGGTTCGCGCGCGTGTAACTACTATATAGTAGTGAGAGTGGGATATAAACACTAGGTATATGTACACAGTGTACAAGGTATACGGGCTGAAGTATGCGCCATTAAAATTGATGAAAAGAGATAAGAGAGATGATAGTTTGTTGCATCCTATTTGTGAAAAAAATAAATAAATTTGAATTTAATTTAATTATAATTAATTATATTTCGGATTTTAATTATCTTAAAAAAAGCAATTTGTAATTAATATAAATTAGTTATAAACTATAACATAAAATTTTATGTAATTTCTCTTAATTTCTAAATGCTTATTATTACTTTTTTTAACAAACCAAATAATATATAAATATTACAAAAAATCTATAATTAATTATAATTTCTGAACTATTTATAATAATATTAATAATTATTATTTTATAATCAATATTTAAATAACTTAAGATTAAAAAATCCAGGATAGAAAGGAAAAAAAAAAAAAAAAAAAAAAAACAATATGTCCAAAACAATTGCACCCGTTTCTATTGTTTCTAAAGAACTTGGTTAAAACCTCAAATTCCATCTGAGATGGGAAGGAATTGACATAAGAAATGGCTATTGAACTGAAGTTATTATGAACTGAAACGAGAGCAAGAAAATTTCAAAACTCAGGCAATATGGCTTGCAAGACTAAGAATCTTGACATGCTTCTTCTTCCTTAGCTCATGTGGAACAGGGCCAAACACTCTAGTTCCAATTGGCTCTCCTTGCTTGTTTACAAGAACCACTGCATTGTCATCAAATTTGACTTCACTTCCATCGCAACGGCCTCGCTGCATTGCAGCACGCACGATGACACCATACACAACATCTCCCTTCTTCACTTTCCCTCCAGCTTGAGCTTCCTTTACTGATGCAACTATCATGTCTCCCAATCTTGCACCTTTCTTCCCTTTCAATGCCTGTATGCACATCACCCTCTTTGCCCCTGAGTTGTCCACTACTTTCAGATTCGTCCTCATCTGTGTAAAACTCCTCAGTTGCTGGAGACACAGGAAAATAAGCTTGCTTATAATTAGAGAGACAAAAAACTTGAACATCATCACATCATTGAATTCTTTCACTCAGAACAATGCTATTTACGCACAATCTTTCTGCAAAGACGAAATAGCAACAAAGTGATTATATGTTTATTAACAAAAATCAGAGAGACCAAATGATGAAAACCTTCACAGGAATGAATGATCAGTAATCAATGCCCTAAAACTTAAACGAATGTCGCATTAGCAAACCAAACTTGGAAAATAACTTAAAAAATACAAGAAAATGAAAAGTGTGCTTTTCGGAGATTCTTGGTTCTGCATGTTTAGAATCTAGAAATCTATGGCTGTCAATTATTACATCAACTTGAAAGAACTGTTGTTACATTTTCCAATAAGTCATAGAAAGTAGGTTTATCCCTAAATATTTTCTCGAATTTCTCACTCATATCAGTAAGCGAACACTCATTATTAAATAAGTCAATGTAATTCCTAAATGTTAGGCATAAAAATGAAACTAACAGAATCCAAAAGTTCACAGAAGATAATTGTTTTTATGCATATACATGTTAGTTAACTCCAAGGGAAAGTAAATGATGCCCTATCTGTGTAGTCTTAACCTTAACAGGAACTAACCTGAAAGCAGATGTGAGTGAAGGAAAAGTCGCTTGATGTTCTAATTAACCCACTAGGAGAGTTGATACAGCCCCCAGAGAGTGAACAACCAACTGGTGTTGTTTGCAAAAGCCACAGCAGCGGGAGAAGATATTGAAAAAGAGCAGAAAGACAAAACTCAGAAATAACTTCACAACATTTCATAACTAAATAACATAGAATTCAAGGTGAGATCATCATTCCAGAAACATAAGCCAATAAACACTTGACAGTATGCAGAAAAGACAATGTACAACAAGTATACAATTACACTGCTGTACTCAAAAAGAATCAGTACAGAAATAAATCTGAGGTCATAGATGCTAGTAACAAGGTTTTATAAGTATACAGGAAATAAATCTTCACACAGCAAGTATTGCACATTAATCTTCATATTCAAGATCAGTATGTCTATTTTTCATCTACATCACAAGCCAATAGCTGTATACAGATTTTGCTTCAATCACGCCATGCATGCAATTCCTTACTTTAAGGCATCAAACTTCAAGCAAAGTCACAATCAGGTGGACAAGGGTAGTCTTTCTCTGACACATGCATAGTTAACATACCTTTTAACTATAAGCAATAATACCAAATGACTAAAGATACAGCTAATCAATTCAACAAGTTTTCATATGCCTGTATTAAGCATAAGATTTTGATTTTCCAGATAAAATTGCTTAAAGAAAATTACACAATCTGAGCTACTACATCATTTAGTTTCAACAACAGCTACCAGATCAACAGAGAGACTATCAGATTCTAACCAAAACCGTTCCAACATAACTAGAAAAGCCATATCCACAGGCTACACATCTTTTTACATGTTTATTTCGTCAGTCTTACTAGGCCAAGCACTTCAGCACACAACATACACCAATGCAGCAAGAAGTAGTACTCAAAAACTGAAATCCTAGAATACACAGACAATTAAAAGTCTTGAAGAACAGGTTGGATAGAAATGCAACATCATCAAATACCACGAAATAGTGTAGCAGCTGCCCGAGTAGCCATCTGAAAATTGGATTTGAGAATTAAGCAACGCCTGTAAGAAAATCTTTCCTTAGCTTCCTCCGATAGCTGAACCAAACACAAGAAGAAACATCAGAACGTCATGTTACAAACCCACATCTTCATGAACAAAAAACAATCCCTAAACCAAAAATTCTACATGACATTAAGTACAGAACATTTTGAATACTCTCAGACTCAGCCCTCAGCAACACAATCAAAGCTGCGCATCTGTACGGTGTTCAATGGCCGCCGGTTGTTCAAATTAAACCGGTCAAATAAGTCTTCCAAATCAGCCGCCTTTTAAATGGGCTTTTCAACTGTTTTCTGGGCCAATCACACACACAGCCCAATTAGGTCAAAATTTAGGTTTGAACGAGGCGGGAGAAGTTCTGGAAACACTTGCGGTCGAGATGAAAAAGTTGTAGTGTGGCGGTGAGCAGAGAGTTTTTAAATGGGACTTGCTATTTGTATCAAAAAAAAAAAAATAATAATAATAATAAAATGACCAAAATACTCTTATGAACAAAATTTTTGATAAATTGACAGATTTTATGTCAAAAAAGGGGCAAAATTGCGTTTTTTTCTCTTCCAAAACGAAATGAAAAAACGTTTTGGACATACAAAATTTAGCCAAAATTGCGTTTTCCTATGTTAAAAACGCTGAATGAGAGCGTTTTTGGCTGTCAAAAACGTCAAAATGAGAAGTTTCCACCATAGTTCGCTCGTTAAAATGATGTGTTTTTGACTGTCAAAAACGTCAAAATGATGTGTTTTTGACTGTCAAAAACGTCAAAATGATGTGTTTTTGACTGTCAAAAACGTCAAAATGTTGTGTTTTTGACTGTCAAAAACGTCAAAATGATGTGTTTGACTGTCAAAAACGTCAAAATGTTGTGTTTTTAACTGTCAAAAACGTCAAAATGATGTGTTTTTGACTGTCAAAAACGTCAAAATGATGTGTTTTTGACTGTCAAAAACGTCAAAATGTTGTGTTTTTGACTGTCAAAAACGTCAAAATGATGTGTTTTTGACTGTCAAAAACGTCAAAATATTGTGTTTTTGACTGTCAAAAACGTCAAAATGTTGTGTTTTTGACTGTCAAAAACGTCAAAATGATGTGTTTTTGACTGTCAAAATGGGAAGTTTCCACCATAGTTCGCTCGTTAAAATGATGTGTTTTTGACTGTCATTTTATGTATCTGGACGTGGTGCTAGTGTTATGGGACGTGGTAGACTGTCTTTGTGAAAAAAATCAGCTTAAATTCACAAACATGGATGTAGACGTATCTGGACGTGGTGCTAGTGTAATTTGACGTGGTGCTAGTGTAATGGGACGTGGTAGACTGTCTTTGTGAAAAAAAATCAGCTTAAATTCACAAGCATGGATGTAGACGTATCTGGACGTGGCGCTAGTGTTATTTGACGTGGTAGACTGTCTTTGTGAAAAAAATCAGCTTAAATTCACAAACATGGATGTAGACGTATCTGGACGTGGTGCTAGTGTTATTTGACGTGGTGCTTGTGTTATGGGACGTGGTAGACTGTCTTTGTGAAAAAAATCAGCTTAAATTCACAAACATGGATGTGGACGTATCTGGACGTGGTGCTAGTGTTATTTGACGTGGTGCTAGTGTTATGGGACGTGGTAGACTGTTTTTGTGAAAAAAATCAGCTTAAATTCACAAGCATGGATGTAGCTTAAATTGTAATTATATGTTTCATTAAATAAACAAACCTTCATAATTTATTTATTTGAAAAACTTAACAGGACTTATTTACCTGTCCTTAATGGAGATCCACCATCAAAACCTGTATGAATGCGGTGTGATCGACCTGTCGAGCGGCTGGATGAACCTGAACGGCACCTGCCACGTCGGCCACGTGTCGCTCTTTCTCGTGAACTCCACTCGCGCATAACTTCATATAACGAATGTTTTTTAAGTTAAGAATTTGTGTGGATTTGTTTTTTGGATAGTTGTTGTGTATAAGTGTTTCCTCCAATTCACATGAATGTATGTAAACGTTTTTGAACTTCTGTACATGTCAAAAACACATCATTTTTACGAGCGAACCATGGTGAAAACTTCCCATTTTGACGTTTTTGACAGTCAAAAATACATCATTTTTACGAGCGAACCGTGGTGAAAACTTCCCATTTTGACAGTAAAAAACACATCATTTTAATGAGCGAACCATGGTGGAAACACATCATTTTGACGTTTTTGACAGTCAAAAACACAGCATTTTGACATTTTTGACAGTCAAAAACACATCATTTTGACATTTTTGACAGTCAAAAACACATCATATTAATGAGCGAACCATGGTGGAAACTTCCGTTTTGACGTTTTTGACAGTCAAAAACACATCATTTTAATGAGCGAACCATGGTGGAAACTTCCCATTTTGACGTTTTTGACAGTCAAAAACACATCATTTTAACGTGCGAACCATGGTGAAAACTTCCCATTTTGACGTTTCATCCATGGTATAAACGCACCATTTTGGCGTTTTTTGTGAAGAAAAAACGTACTTTTGGTGCGTTTTGTGTAGCGAAAATCATTCAGTTTTGACGTTTTCAATCATCAAAAACGTCATTTTACTTAATTTTTACATGTAAAAATGTTTTTTCATGCGTTTATGTGTGTGGTAAAAATGCATTTTTGGTGCGTTTTTGTCAAGTACTTAGTATTTTCTACAAATGTTCCATCATAAGGGCATTTTGGTCTTTTTATTATTATTTTTATTTTTTTTTGTGATACAAATAGCAATTTCATGATACAAATAGCAATTCAGTTTTTAAATCCCACATAGGAAGGATAAACCCTGTTCAGCAACTATATAAACAAAATGATGCGGTTTCAGGTGTTTCGGGCTGGGTAAAGTTGCGCTTACCTGTAACTTAAGCAAGAGGCTTGGGCGGGGTAGTATTGGCCCTAGGGGGATGGTAATGGGGCGATCCTTCTTTTGCCTAAAGTAGTTTTACATACAGTAGTGGTGAAAGAAAAGGATTGAAGTGGCCCTAATGGAGATGATTCAATCGCAAAGTGATGCATTGAATGAGCGCGCGAGGAAGCAAACCACTACAACAAATTTGACCTTTTAAAACATTTAAAAGTGTCTTGAAATTGATATTTGGTGACATTTTTACTTTGTATGACATTTATATTAAATGTCGCCTAAATATAGTGTGACTATAAATAAAATGTCTTGAAAGATTAATTTTTGAGGCAATTTTAAGTGTCTTAATAAATTAAATTTTAGACATTTTAGAGTATCTTAATACACAATACCTTAATAGGCTACTTATTAAGACATTGTTTAAGTGTCTTAATAAATTAATGTTAAGACATTTTAGAGTGTCTTGATTAATAATTTTTTAAGACATCATTTGATGTCATGATAAATAATTTTAAATATCATTTATATTATCATTAGTAGACATAATCAAGTGTCAAGAGAAATAACATATTAGGATAATTTTTGTTGGCTATAAAAACATTTTAAATTTTCATTTTATTTATAGATATAATTTGATAAAGAATAATGCATTTTTGCCACTCAATGAAGTCATCTATAAAATGAAGAGAATACATTTGTGATCTCAAATCAATTTATAATTGATGAAGAGAAAAAATAATTGAAGAAACCAATTTGTAATTTCCTATCTCAAATCCTTATAAAAAAATTGAAATTTCAATTTGAATAGAACAATTAAAAGTACATACAAATTTACATGAGCAAACACCTAATTTCTTTTCTAATTATGGTGGTAGTGCGTTGTTAAACCAACCTGCATACGTAACTTATTCATTGTCTTTCCAACCCAATTGATGAAGTTGACATCCTCCACAAGCAAACCACTTGCATATTCAATGAGAAGGAATTGGAGGTCTTCTCAACTTAAGACCCTGCCTGCATCCGAGTAGATATCCAACTTAAGACCCTTGCTATGCACATAGTCAGCCAGGGCTTTCATCCCTGAAGGAAAGTTGACCTTGTGTGTGAGCCACTAAATTTCCCTGAGTTTGTCATTATAGATCAAAGCTAATCAAAATTTATATCATAACATTCTCTTAGAAAATAATAAAAAGAAAAAAAGTAAAGTAACCTTGTCATCACGAACAATCTCGGCCCAACAATCATCTGAGTGAATAAACAAGTTTTTTCTTCAGTCATCTGCTCTAGATAATCGTACTACAATCTAACTTAGTATACACAGATAGAGAGAGATGAAATGAAAAAGAAAAAAAAAGGTAAGGATGTATGTATGTTGTACCTATGTTAACATAGTGATATCCAAGCTTAGAAAGGCTAGTTGAAACTATGGCATCAGCTGCCATCCATATCAAATAACAATGAAAAGAGGGCTTCAAATACCATTAACAGCAAGCAGAGAACTTGCAAAACTTCACTATATTGATTGAAGTGTTTCATTCATTTAATGCTTTAAACTTTCTTGGCACACACCTTAAGAATGTGTGGAATCTTCTTGTTAGTAAGAGATTAATGTTAACCAAGCTAATAACAAGAGCAACCCAAGAAAGTAATGTAAGGCATATACATGACACTCATGTCTATGTGTGAAATACCTATTTCTTTGATGAGTGTTTCATTAACACCACAGCCAAAATGGTTCCAGCTATTCCACCTGTAAGAAAAACAATGAAGCAAATAAGAAAAAGACCTTTTTGTACAAAAATACCGAGTTTCAGTTTTTTACCCAAAGCAGAACTGAATTTTCGTCATGTTTCTTGAAGCTATTCTAAACTGTTAATTTTATAACTATAATTTCTGTACTCTTCTTGAAGGGTGAGAAGCAAAAAAAAAAAATTATCAAAATACGAATTTGACAAGACTGAAAATAAATGTGGGAGAATAGTATACACAACTACTATTTAGTTTTGCACTCATTGAACCCCTCTGTATATCTCAGAAAGCAAGAAAAACAAGAAAAGAACATGCCCTGATGCTGTTTTTTTAAAAGAAGAAGTAATTGGGAGAAAAAGGGAAAAGAAAAACACCTTTTTGGTTATCTTGTCAACTTCATCTATGTAGACCATTCCTTGCTGTGCAGCTTGAACATTGAACTCAGCCACCTTCATGCCAAATTCAAAGCTAGAATTTAGCAAAACTGAAAGCTACTACTACACACACACACCCAACCCCCCAGTTCAGCAAGACTCATTTTATGAGATATGGAGAAATTTTTTATGGCTGACAAGTGATAATTACACATACCACAAAATGTTGGAAATAGAAACCATATTGGATAATGACTGTGAAAAAGTTCAGCGCAACCTTTGATGCTCTATTCGCTCCAAGCCACTGATCTGGATCATGATCTAGAAACTCATACAGATAGAAAAAAATAACATGACTTCACTCAGGCAGAACAAGTACTAAGGTAATGCACAGAGAATTGAAGCAGAGGGGCTAACAAAGTTCTAAAAGTGCTAAGAGAGATTCTTTATGATTACTATATCATGATTGTGTTGGTTCCAAGGCTGGTGTATTGCAGGACCGGAGACGTAGTACGTTCTTCACTAGACGTAGTCTGCTCTTTACGTGACGTTGTACGATATAATTCCTGCTTTACTAGACGTAGTCCGTGCTTTGATAGACGTAGTTCCTTCTTCACTGGACGTAGTCCGTAGTTTTTGCTTTACTAGACGTAGTCCGTGCTTTTCTAGACGTAGTTCCTGCTTCACTAGACGTAGTCCGTGCTTTACTAGACGTAGTTCCTGCTAGACGTAGTTCCTTCTTTACTAGATGTAGTCTGTGCTTTTCTGGACGTAGTTCCTGCTTCACTAGACGTAGTTCCTGCTAGTATGAAATTCCAGTGCTTGCACAAGCCTTGGAATTTCATACTAGCAGGAACTACGTCTAGTGAAGCAGGAACTACGTCCAGCAAAGCACAGACTACGTCTAGTAAAGAAGGAACTACGTCTAGCAAAGCACGGACTACGTCTAGTAGAGCAGGAACTACGTCGTACAACGTCAAACAACCAACAACATTCACCAGTCTGTCAGTTCAAGCCAGGCAAAGGCAGAAAAACAATGTTAGTCATTCATCAGAAAAACACTGGAATTCCACCTCTGTACTTTAACAACAGACTTTCTCTGATATTCCAAAATTGAGAACATCAATCATCCAATTATTGCTTCACAATGTAAAGGATAAAACATTCAATAACTAAATATTCTGCATATGGAAGAGATTCAGAACTCAATATGAACAATAGAACCACATGAAGCAGTATCAAATTAGACTTACTCGTAAACAAAACTGACAAATCATCTAAAACATGCATTTGCTAACAAAAATTTAAACGAAACAGACCAAAGAACTAATTTGATGATACGATACAATTCAAGAACGAGAAAAATAAACGAAATTAACTTCTTCGCGATTCCATTAGTGATCAGCACCAATTCATACGAAAATAAAGCGCAAAATTAAGACGAGAAAAAGAAATGAAAATAGCTTCTTCACAATTCCGTCAGTAATCAGCAATGAAAATTAACACCAATCATACGAAAATAAAGCGTAAAATCAAAATAGAAATAGGAAAAAAAACCTCTGTGCGCGGCATGGCGGTGGAGTGAAGAAGCGGATTGCGAACAGAAATGGAGTGAAACCGGAACGAACAGAAGCTTCTGGAGAAGAAGAAGAATTGAAGATGATGAACAGAAACTTCGAAGGTAAAATGTGAGAGTGAAAGTGGAGAAAATTGAAACCCTCTGCGAAACCGACATCTAAATTTGAGGCGTAGAGGAGTGTAATTGCTAGATATAGCATAGAATAATGAGAGAAAACAGAGGGGTTTTTCTGTTAAGTGAAGATTTGGGAGCGATGTTTCAGAACGGAACAAGAAAATGCCCGGGAAGCTCCAAATTATTATAACCTGATTTTGACCCGCGAATTTTCAATTAAATTATCAGTAAAAAATTTAGTACTAATAAAATGTCATTACAAAAACTGTTTAGTGACATTTTTAATAAATGTCTTTAAAAAAATACTTATATAATGTAAAGACGTAAATAAGTGTCATATACAAATTTTATTATGACGTTTATATTAAAATGTCATTAAAAAAGTGTCATAAAAGAGATTATCATTCAAATATCTCAATAATAGTTATTTTTAGACACTTTTATTAAAATGTCATTATTTTAGTGTCATTAAAAGCTTAAATTGTAGTAGTGAACGGAAGAGCTGAACACGCAATTGCAGATTCAGAAGGAGACTAGTGCCCAGTTGAAGCTTCAAATGGATACGATGAATTCACTACTAGAACAGAAGATTAAACAGAATGTTTCCCGATTGTTACAAAAGGAGAAAGAAGTGGATCGAACTCCTTTGTTGCCTACTCCAGGTATCTCTCGAACTCACTTAGATGATGAGATTGGTTCATTTTGGAAGATAGAAGTGCTAAAAATTTGATGAATTGTACTCCTAGAATCGAGTTGTCTGTGTTTAAGGGAGATAGTCCTAGGGAATGGATTAGAAAATGCCAAAAATATTTTATGATATATAACATTCCTGAAAAATTGAAGGTTGATGCTGTTGAGTTATATTTGGAAGATAAGGCGGATGTGTGGTTTCAAGAATTTAAATCAGGAAGGGAAAACATTAGTTGGAGTGAGTTTGAGTCTGCATTGTTGTTGAGATTTGGTAATAAGGGTGGACAAGATGATTTTGAGGAATTCAATAAATTGCAGCAAGGTTCTGATGTGGCTGAATACCAAGAGAGGTTTGAACTTCTAAAATCAAGAGTGTTGTGCCTTGATCCTCGTTTGACTGAATAATATTTTGTATCTAGCTTTATAAGTGGTTTGAAGGAGGAGTTGAAGCCTGTGGTAAGAATGTGGAAACCAGTGAGTTTAGCTCATGCTTTGGAGCTAGCCACTTTGCAGGAACAAGCATTAGAGCTTTATATTAAGAAAGGGAAGTATGTAGCTGTCCATCCTAGTAAAATAGTAAATAATCCTGTAAGGAACTTTAAGTCAGTGAATAAAGATGAAGAAAGAAAACCATGGCAAGAGAAATTCAAGCACATCACTCCTCAGGAACTGCAATATAGGAGGAATAACCACCTTTGCTATAAGTGTGGTGAAAAATTTGGAGTTGGACATCAATGTAAGATGAAGGGATATGCATCTGTGCTAACTGATGAAGAAGAGTTTGAGGAAGCAGTTCCACCTTTGGTAGAGATAGTAGATCTGAGCACTGAGTTGGAAAATCTAGTTAACATGTCATTGCATGCTGTTAAGGATAGTAGAGGTCTTAAGACTATCGCTGTTTTGGGAAAATTGCAGGGTAAATATGTTAGAATCTTGGTGGATACAGGTTTTACCCATAGCTATGTGAATCCAGACGTGGTGGAGAAAGCTGCTCTGAGTGTGTTGTCTGGTAACTCCTTTTCAGTTACTATAGCTAATGGAACTACAGTGATTGGCAATTGTTTCTGTCCCAAAGTCACTTGGATTATGCAGAATAAAAGCTTTAGTCATGACTTTAGAATCATGGAGATAGGAATTTGGGATATGCTTCTTGGAGTTGATTGGATGTGCTATTTCAGTCCAATCATGTTTGATTTCACAAACAGATGTATTGGACTATACCTTGAGGATGGTTGGTTTTCTATTGAAGGAATGGCTCACCCTTCATAGTTTTTAACCATTACTGAGGAAGATGAGAAAAATCATACTGGTAGGGTGGAACTGAAGCAGGAACTATATGAAGGAAGTAAGCCAATTAGTACAACATGGGAGATTCCTGCTGTCATTCAGAGAATTCTGGATCAATTCAAGAAAGTATTTGTCGTACCTACTACTTTACCACCTGAAAGAGAAGTAGTACATAGAATTACTTTGAAAAGTGAAGCTCAACCTTTCAGACTAAGGCCATATAGACATTCACACTCTCACAAGACTGAGATTGAGAGACAGGTGGATGAAATGCTTAAAGCTGGAACCATTCAAGCAAGTCAGAGTCCTTATGCATCTCCTGTGCTGCTGGTAGATAAGAAGGATCATACTTGGAGGTTATGCGTGGATTACAGGAAACTCAATCTACTCATCATTAAGGACAAGCTCCCTATTCCTATTATAGATGAGCTATTGGATGAGCTGCAAGGATCGCAATATTTCTCTAAGATTGATCTGAGAGCTGGCTACCATCAGATTAGAGTTAATCCTGAAGATGTGCATAAAACTGCATTTCAGACACGCCATGGGCACTTTGAATTTTTGGTGATGCCCTTTGGCCTAACAAATGCACCAACTACATTTCAATCACTTATGAACTCCATCTTTAAGCCTTATTTGAGGAAATTCGTTTTGGTATTCTTTGATGACATCCTAATATACAGCCCTTCCCTGGAGCTACATGTAACTCATCTGACCAGAGTCTTGGAAGTCCTGAAGACTCAACAACTGTTTGCTAAGAAGACTAAGTGTGTGTTTGCTCAAGTCAAGGTGAGTTATCTGGGACACACTATAACTGCTGAAGGAGTTGAAATGGATGAGGCTAAAGTTGACTGCATCAAGAACTGGAAACAACCAGTAAACACTAAAGAGTTGAGGGGATTCTTAGGGCTGATGGGTTACTTTAGAAGATTCATTAGGAACTATGGAATTAAAGCTAAACCATTGACTAACCTATTGAGGAAGGATGCATTTAAATGGACCACAGAGGCTACCAGTGCCTTCCAAGAGTTGAAGAAAGCTGTAATGTCTGCTCCTATCTTAGGGTACCTGACTTTGAGAAGGTTTTTGTTCTAGAGACAGATGCCAGCAACTCTGGAATGAGAGCAGTACTTATGAAAGAAGGAAGACCAATAGCCTATATCAGTAGAGCTTTTGCTCCAAGAAATTTAGGCCTTTCTATTTATGAGAAAGAGCTTATGGCAGTAGTCTTGGCAGTGCAGAAATGGAAGCGTTATCTGATGGGACACACATTTGTTATTAAGACAGATCATCAGGCAGTAAAGCATATGTTAGAGCAAAAGCTGAATATACCTTTACAACATAAGTGGTTGACTAAGTTGTTAAGTCTGGACTACACCATACAATATAAGCAAGGGTGCTATAACAAAGTGGCAGATACTTTGTCTAGAGCGCCTACAAGGGAGGAGGAAGAGATGGAGACTTCACATTGCTCAGCTATATCTTCAGTCTATCCAGAGTGGATAAATCAACTCAGAGCTAGCTATGAAGATGACAGTGAAATGCATGAACTGATTGCAGCCACTTTATTACAGAAGGAAACTAACCCTTTGTGGTCATATGACAAGGGATTACTCAGAAGAGGGAATAAGATCTATGTAGGCAAGAATCAGAACATAAGACAACTACTGATGGAGAATATTCATTCCTCACCTCTAGGAGGTTACTCAGGACAGAATGCATCTTGGAAGAGACTGAAGACTATTTTCTTTTGGCCCAACATGAAGGTTGATATGGAGGAATTTATTAGAAGGTGTATGATTTGCCAAAAAAATAAAAGTGAGCATGTACAATATCCTGGTTTACTGAACCCTCTACCTATTCCCCAACAAGCATGGAAGCACTTGTCTATGGATTTTATAGAAAAACTTCTAGAATCTCAAGGTTTTACTGTGATAATGGTGGTAGTTGACAGACTTACTAAGTATGGCAGATTCTTTGCATTAGCTCATCCATTTGGTGCAAGCAGCATAGCTGAGTTATTCATGCAAGAGATTTATAAAATACATGGAATTCCAGAATCAATAGTGTCTGACAGGGACAAAATCTTCACTAGTTATTTCTGGCAAGCACTTTTTAGATTGTTGGGGGTCAAATTACAATTCTCCACTGCATATCACCCACAAACGGATGGACAAACGGAAAGGGTGAACCAATGCATAGAAAACTATCTTAGATGTTTTTCATGTGATCAACCGGCAACATGGAGTAAGTGGTTGTCTATGGCAGAAAGGTGGTATAACACTTGTCACCATATTAGCATTAATATGTCACCATATGAGGCATTGTATGGAGTTCAACCTACTGATTTTCCTCTTGGTCCATATGAGGAAGTATTGATACCTGTTGCTGTGGAAATGGTAGAACAAAGGGCCAGAATTTGGAAAAAAGTGCAGGAGAATCTGAGACAGGCACAAAGAAGGTGAAGTTTTTTGAGGATCAAAATAGAACTGAAAGAGTATTGGTAGTAGGTGATTGGGTATATCTGAAGCTACATCCATATAGACAGGCTACCGTGGCTGCTAGAACGCATTTGAAACTGTCAGCTAAGTTCTTTGGACCATTTAAAGTGTTAGAAAAGATTAGGAATATGGCATACAAGCTCCAATTACCCCCAGAATCAAGAGTGCATCTTGTGTTTCATGTGTCCCTTCTGAAAAAACACATTGGAATTGCACCAGTCAGTTCATCACCCATTCCTGCATTAGATTTAGAAGATGTATTATCTCTGATCCCAGAAAAGGTGCTGCAAAGGAGATTTTGGATGCATGAAGGCAAGAGATTGGTGTAGTGGTTGATCAAATGGAAGGAGTTACCAACTGAGGATGCATCATGGGAGAATCAAGATTTCATTAACCAGCAATTTCCAAACTTTAAAGCTTGAGGACAAGTCTTTGTTTAAGGAGTGGGGATTGTTATCTCTTGGTTGTTAAACGGTGTAGTTTTGTTCATTTAGTAACCTAGAGTTTAATTTGTTTAAGTATTACTGTTTGGAGGGAAACCTTGTTCACGTTTCTTCTGCCTAAAGTAGTTTTACACACAGTAGTGGTGAAAGAGCAGGATAAGGAGTAGTTATGTACAACTTTGACATTCATTTGGTAATTTGATCAATATTCTTCCTCTTATTTCTTCTCTGTTTACCTCCCTGTTCTCTTCTGCTCCTTCCATTCCCTAATTTCTTTTCTGCATCTCTTAATTTTAGTGAAATTGAGCTCAGTATATAACAAATACACTCGCACGTCCAAGCCCAGCTCTGGATTGCCTCTCTCACAAGCCCAGGCCCAACCCAATTCACGGTGCCCAGGGTGGGACTGCCTCGGTGGGATGGGCATCACCACCGAGATTATCATTGCTAATTAGGGCGGGAGGGGTTGTCTAGATATTGGGTTTGGGCCTCCTCGGATTAGAGCCCCATTATCACACCATACCCTGCCCACCCTTTTTCTTTTCTCTCTAATTATTTTTTTTCATATTTATTCATATAACCAAATCCAACTCCTGCCCCCTTTTTTCTTTTCTCTCCAATTTTTTCCCCATATTTATTGACCTAGTTAAAAGTAATGTTTTTGCGTTTTTTCTCCTTTGTGTTTTTGCGTTTTTCTTCCTTTGGTTGTTACTTGTGGGTTTGCTTTGTTATTTTTTTAATTAATATGTTACCTGAAATGTAATTCTATCAATGAGGAGAATTTTTTTTTTTTATTTTCTTTCATTTCATTTGGGTTATGAGAGATTAAAAGGATATGGATCTTACTATTTGTAGCACAAATTTACTATTTGTAGCACAAAAAAAATGAAATGACAAAAATGCCCTTAATATATTAATAAGCAATATACTTCACAAAATTCAAAAAACATCTCAAAACATACAAAACTCCCTAAAAAATCTTACGAAAGCCTTCCAAATCATTCAAAAAACGTTCAAAATCGTAGAAACAAATTCAAACACATAGTTCGTTCAAGTTGGGATAGAGTATACTTCAAAATTTACGCAAAAATTGTACGAATTTAATACTTTTGTATTGTTTTTATCATGCTGCAAAAAAAATCGCACATGTTTTACAATTTTATTTAGTAAAATCGCCCTTAATTGGCCAGACTGTACTAAAAAATCGCCCAGTGTTGGCGATTTTTTATACAAATTTCGCCAACTATAGGCAATTTTTCAGTGAAAAATCGAATGCAATGTGCGATTTTCACTGGAAAAATCGCACAATGCATGCGATTTTTCACTGAAAAATCGCACATTGCTGGCTGGCGATTTTTCAGTGAAAAATCGCCTATTGCAGGCGATTTTTCAACAGGCGATTTTTCAGCAAAATATCCCTCATTGCAGGAGATTTTTCATGGAAATCTTGCACATTGTGCGCGTGATTTATTTAAAAAATCACACTTTATGTGCGATTTTTTTTTATGAAAATAACGTATTTGCTTCAATTTTTGAAAATTATATATTTTGTATGGTTTGTAATTGTTTATGTAATACTTATTATTAGTTTGAATTTGATTAATGATGCATGATCCAAATGGATTGCCCGACCTTCAGAGGGATATGAGTCACGATTTTAAGTGTCCTGGCTTCTTTCCTACTGAAGAAGCAGCATACACTTATTATTCAGATTTGGCTCTTTCATTTCGTTTCGAGCTGATTAAAGTAGGGAAGGGTAATAATGGAAAATCGGTCACATATCGTTGCAACAGATTCAAAGATCCGGTTGAACAAGGGCCTCCCCCACAACAGAAGAAGAACACCAAACGGCAAGGGTGTAAGTGTATGTTCAAGTTATATTGCAAGGAGGTGAGGGATAATGGTTGGTAGGTCAAAGTTACACCAGGTGAAAAATCAATGCACAGTCACACTGCTATAGTGTATCCAGAGGGGCACAGACAGCTCAGCCGGTTGAGTGATGATGCAAGGCAGGTTGCTAGATCTTTGAACAATACAAATATGAAGCCTAAGCTGATTCGGAATCACATTGCTGAGACGCATCCTGCAAATAATGTGACAGTGAGGCAGCTAAACAATCTGAAATCTGATGACAGGAAGGCAAAATTTGAAGGCAGAAATTTTGGGCAGCAGTTTGTGCATTACGCCGAGGAGAAGCATTATTATGTTAAAGTTTTGACAGAAGATGGCACATATGTGATCACACATGCATTCATAGCGCATCCAATGTCAATTCAGTTGTTGAACAGATATTATTGGGTGATTGTGGTGGATGCAACATACAAGACCAACAAGTACAAGATGCCACTCTTTCAGATAATTGGTATGACTCCTTCCAATAAGAATTTTAATATTGCTTGTGCCCTTTTGAGAGATGAGAAAAAAATTACTTATGATTGGGTGTTTGAGCAGTTGAGAGAGTTGTTGGATGTTGAAAATTGTCCTAGTGCTATTGTTTCTGATCGATAGATGGGTTTGATGGATCCTATGCGGGATCATTTTCCTGGATCACACCACCTGTTATGTTTGTGGCATATCGACCGTGATGTCGATAATCAGCTGAAAAAGCTTGTTGGTGAGGGTGACAGGAAAAAAGCAATAAAAAAGCTTTGGAAGGCAATTGTTAATGCGCCAACCATTGAAGAGTATGAAATGTTACTGAAGCTGCTGAAGGATAGTTACTCTATGGTTGCGCCGTCTGTTGTTGTATATTTGGAGAAGACATGGCTGGTCTACAAAGAGATGTTTTGTAGGGCTTAGACAAACAAAATTCTGCATTTTGGCAACACTAGTAGTAACGGAGTGGAGAGCACTCATGCTGCACTTAAGGATTGGATGAATGCTGGCACCTATTCACTTGACACGCTGTTTGGTGTGATTGACGACCATGTCAATTACCAGCTATCACAGATGAGGTAAATTTATTACCTAGTTTAATTCCGTACTTACTTTATTTATTTAAATTATGCACTCATAACTTGATTATTTAACACGATTCAATACTTAATTTATTAATTTAATACATGTATGTTTTACTTTATTAATGTATTTTTTAGGGAAACGCTTGAGGCATGCATTTCCAAGAAAGAAACCGCTATACTGTGTTTTCTGTATGAATTATTGAATGGTTATGTGTCGCACCATTGTTTGGAGTTGATAAGTGAACAAGTTGAAAGGATTAGTAAGTTTGGCAATGACTTGTTTGAGCGATGTGGGTGTGTCTGCAAGGCTACACATGGGATTCCTTGTGCGTGTGAAATTTGGAAGTTGAAGGAATCTCATGACACGATCACTGTTGAAATGGTGCACGAGTTTTGGAAGAGATTGACGATTGAGACATCTGAAGAGGGTTCGAACACTATTTCTGAGGAACTTAGGTATGATTTATATTAAGTATGTTGTTTTACGATGTTATGCTTATTTACATATATTGGGCTCTGACTTTAATACAGTAAGAAAAGAGAAACTTTTCGCATATAACTTTTATATGTTGTAATTAATTTTGTTTTAACAGATTCTGCCGCGAGGAAATCGTTCCTAGATTCGAGAGCAGTCCACTCGTGGTCATGCGTGATCTGATTGTCAAGATGAACGCATCGCTGAATCCTAACAATTCAAGTGTGTTTGAGCCAGCTATTTTGTCAACATCAAGGGGTCGCCCAAGATTACATCCATCAGTGAGGCGCGAGCTGAGTGCACGAGAGAAAGCTGCACGTCGAAATAGTGCGTCCAGGAGATCATCACAGAGATCGTTGCAATTTGAGGAAGGTAAGCATTGTTTTTTGTCAATTAATATTGACTGTTTACTTTAATTTTCCAAAAGAGTAATATAACAATAATTGTTTATTTCTAATTTGCAGTTAGAGGAGAGAATGAGAGTAATCCCATGATACCACATTATGTTTATCCTTTCTGTAATGGCATTACGGACGTAGAGGCAGATGGCAATTGCGGATTTCGAGCTGTTGCACTTGGGCTCTACGGCAATGAGAATGAATGGAAAACGGTTAGAACTGTGTCTATTGGGGAGATTCTTGTGCATCAGGATACTTACATACCGCTTCTCTGGGCTTGTCTACCATATACTCTTCCTCAGGACACTGATCCTATTGCTTGGGCAATTACTCGATTGAATCATTTTGCATCGCCATGTGACGGTGCTGGCTGGATGACCACCCCCACGGACTTGTTTGCTATTGCCACCTATGCCAATGCCTTGGTAATCCATCTAAGTATCGCTCGTGGTTATTGTTTCTCAATTTTACCTTTGAGGACGTTACGGGGTTGCAACAGACCATCTCGGCAGATAGCCATTGCCCATGTACATGGAAATCATTATGTCCATGTTAGTTTGACTGATGATTGCCCTATCCCTTCTTTGGCGTACTTGTGGAGTTTTCACTGCGATGAAGTTATGGAGCGATTTGCAAGAAGTCCTGAATTTAAAAGTAGGCTCGACCATTGGAACATGATTTGTGGACAATGATTTGTGATATTTCACTTTGATTTGTATGTTTAGTATGTTATCTTTTAATGGTTATCAGTTATGTAGACTTCACATTATCATTTCATTAGTCAAATTACCATAAATCATACCTAAATAAAATACTAAAAAACCAAAAAGTCTTAAAGAAATAAAATACAACACTACAATATATATTACAAACAAAGTCAAAAAATAATAACAAAAAATAGTACACTAATACAATCACCCAGCTAAATGCCACCTATCCATCTCCGCCCTCAACCTAGCCTCACATTCATCTGACTGTAGTTCTCCAATATCTCTCATGATCTGCACAAAGTCCTCAGACATATGCGTAAATCGGCTCACCCACTACAAAGTCAACACGATGAAATTAGTAAGTTTATATATTCTAAAACAATATAAAAATATTATTAAATATAATTAAATTAGAAAACAAATTACATACATATTCTGTGTTGGTGCGCGGCGGAACTCCACCATCATCATCGGGGGGGCCATCGATGAACAGGTACGGGTGGGAGTGCTGGCGATACCATGTGATGTACTCATGTGTGGTAGCGCCGGGATACTCAGAATGCTGCAGGAGATCAGGCCGTAAACTAGAGAGCATTGCAGACTGCCATAGGCTCTTGGCGAACTCCAAATCGAAATCCACACAATGCCCACCACTATACGGCCTATACGCCATCTTCGGTCGAAGGATGACGAATGAGATATCCTGCACGAACCCCAACTGTCGCACGCATCTATCTGGCATGTACGGCTCAACTTTGTCACCACATGCGATCAATCCCCTGTACGTGGTGATCGGGGTGCGTAGCTGGGGATACTGACCGTATGGGGTCCATGTCACCTGTAACATATACAATTGTGGTCAGATATTTATTAAATAGTTACAATTTAACTATAACTATAATTATAAAATGTACAAATATATTTTAACATACATCCTCCGGCCGCAGGTGGTCAAGTGCATGCCGGTACCTCTGGAGACGGGAACTGGTGCCCTGTCGGGGGCCAACACTCCACAAAGCAGCGCGCGACGTATGTGGATCATCAGACATAGGCACGGAGTGCGGCCTGAATGCCGGAAAATGCTCGTATATCCATGCCTGAAGTAGCGTCAAACAACCTGCCATCCCGCTACAGCTACCTCTACTAGCCTTACCTAGATGTCTATACAGGTAAGCTAGTGCAGAGGTGCCCCAAGCATAATGATGCACAGTGTGCAACTGGACCCTAAGCTGTACAATATGCTGTGGCCTAATCTTATTGGAACTCTTGTCCACCAATAAAGTACAACCAACGGCCAGCCACAACCAAACCTCCAAATCACGGGGTATGTGCATAGTGCCCATCGACAAAAGCGACCGCCTCGTGAACACGTAATCAGAGAGTACCCCTCCATCTGTGTGATTCACCAACCAACCCCCATCCCTCTCTGACACCTACAGCAGATCTCTGCACAGTCCCCATATCACACTCTTGTCAGTACGATCAGCGACCATACTGCCATCTATGGGGACACGAAGTATCTCCCACACATCATGCAGGAGAATACTCATATCATCGACAGGGAGATGAAAGGTGTTCGTATCGGGCTGCTACCTCTCAACGAATGCACATATAAGCGGCGCATCAATGGACGTGTGCATGATAGATGGCAAGTGAGCCAAACTGGTCCCCCTCAACAATGTCTGACAGTCGTCAGGCATGGCGGCAAACCAAGAAACAAGTCGCTCGCAAGCCCCTGCCCTATTGTGGCATCGCAAGGGCATCCTAGGTGGTAAAGCCTCCTCACCATCCTCCCCGTCCTGTCTATACCTATAGGCCACATGGCCCTTCCAACTAGGAATAACCGACCCATCAATAGGGCCACCAGTACACGGCTCAGTCACAATCCAAGACGTGTCATTCCGCTCACGCTTATTTGTAACTAATCTCAAAAAATTATTTATTATAAATAAATTTATTTAACAAAAATAATTAAAAAAATCAATAATTTAATTCAAATAGCAACACATAATCATATAATCAAATTACATAAATAATAACATTAATATAATTCAAATACCAACACATAATCATATACTCAAATTACATAAATAATAACATTCACTAATATAATTCAAATATCAACACATAATCATATAATCAAATTACATAAATAATAACATTCACTAATATAATTCAAATATCAAAACGTAATACGAGAAATAAATAAATATACATGATATTCGTCGCAAAACTGACCTCGTGGGAGCTGCTCATTGCGTCCTGAGGATGACGGAAACTCCTCTCCGCCAATGGAAGGCTGCTCCTCCCTATCGCTGTCCTCATCTACCAGCCCATGGATAGGGATACCTCTCCCTGCTTTCTTCTTCCTATAAGACGTTGTGGACCGCTGTCGCGGGAGATACTTCCCCGCAACCTACAGCAAATTTCATGAAAACAACATTAAAACTACGAATAATAATTAAGAACATGACAAATGTTAATCATATTTAAAATTAATTAAAAATGAACATAAAATAATAATTTTGGGTAAAATCGTACCTAGGAAAATCGCACTGACACAAGGAAAATCGCAATCTGGTGCGATTTTGTCCAAAAAAATTGCACCAGATTGCGATTTTTCTCAACAAAATCGCACCTATTGTGCGATTTTATTGGTAAAAATTGCACTACAAAATCGCACAATAGGTGCGATTTTCTACGCGGTTTCCAACAATTTTAAACGAAATAATACAATTTTTACCTTGCTGTATAAGCCTTTCCCCCTCCCGGGAGCCCGTGGTGGTTGAGAGCCGCCTGCGTCCATTTTGCGATTTTTTCAAAATTTTTTGGATGGTCTGAGAGATTTTTGCTTAGAAAATCTGAAATGAATTTTGATTTTGTAAGGTTTGCAAGATAATTATATAAACATACAAATAGGAAAAAATCGCACATACTTTCTAATTTTCAGGAGAAAAATCGGATGCAAAGTGCGAAAGTGGGGCGAAAAAATCGCCCCACTTTATCCGATTTTTGGGAGAAAAATCGCCCAACTTATCCGATTTTTCCCCAAAAATTGGATAAGTGGGGCGATTTTTCGCCCCACTTTCGCACTTTGCATCCGATTTTTCTCCTAAAAATTGCATATTGGGTCCAATTTTTTGTTCTGAAATCGTAAATTACACGCGATTTTTCATGAAAAATTCACATTTTCTGTTTTTAAGGGCATTTTAGGTATTTTATTAATTTTTTTGTGCTACAATTAGTAAATTTGTGCTACAAATAGCAGCCCAGAAAGGATTCATCGTTCAACTCATGAAAAATCTCTGTGGAGCACCTTTGTAGTTTCCGGAGGAACTGTTCAAAGGACTTGGCCCATATTGGAGTAACAGTTTTCTCCTTGCCTATTTACTTGTGGGTTCTTATTAATCAGCTGCAGCATTAGTATTCAAGGTTCTGTTTTATTTCCACAATGATTGCTAGAGTTTTTACTTATTTTATTGGTTACTATGTCTCTGATGAATCTCATTCACTCAATGGCAGACTGCACTGAAATTGTTAGCTGGTGAAGAACAATTTTTGTTGCATATTATTCCAGTTATTCTTGGGTGCAGCAATGAAAATGCTGTTGAAGGGAAACTAACTAATAACAGACACGGCAGTGCAGAATCTTCTAAATTAAATGGGAAAAACTGCATTCAGTCATCTAATGGAGGTACCCTAATACATCAAAACAGTAGTTCTTTTTGCATTTTAAACTTGTCAATGATTTCTTTGATTGCCTCACATGGAGAAACAGTTTTCTTTGTTTCCTTGGCTTAATATAGTGTACACTTGTATTTTATGATATTTTGATTGTCTATAATTTTTGTCTCACAGGTTGTCTTGGAAGTGGCCCCTGATACCTTGTATGTTGAGTTATTCCTCAAAAGTTTTCAAGAATAGATTGTTTCCTCTGTCATCAGATCAATGTGGGAACTTTGTTGTGCATACTTTTTCTGGATAGTTACTGTTTTAGTGAAGATGAAACAAACTGGAGCTGGACACATGGTTCCAAGATGCATGTATTGGGTTCTTTGATGCTGCAGTCAATTTTCGCACTTCCAATTGTATGTCCCTTGAATAAAAACTATCAATTTTCTACTCGAAATTATTTAAGTTTCCATCTTTAATCCCGCTCCGCTTTTTGTTTAAAAAATCCAAAAACAATTTTCATACCAGGATTATCTGCTGTTTCTCTGTGTTATTATTTTTGTTTGACTTAAATCCATTTTTGGTACTCTTAATAGGGGTTAATTCCCATTTTGCTCACTCTTTTATTTTGGTCACCAATACTAATCCCATTTAAATTCTTTTTTGGCAATTATAATATTTTTTTACGAAAAAGTTTAGAAGATAACGTATTAACTCATTTGATTGCTAGTTAAACATACTTTTTTCTTAATCATGATTTGTACCATAGTTTGTTCAACCAATTTTATGATCCAGATCTTCATGAATGTTCAACCCATTTTAGGGTTTCGGTCGTCATTTTGGATTGTGAGTCAATCTAAATGGGTTAAACATTCATGAGGAATCGAATAATAAAATGGATTGGAAAAATCATGGTACAAATCATGATGAACAAAAAATTAGGTTTGACTAGCGATCAAATGCGTTAATCCATTATATTCTAAACTTTTTCGTAAAAAATGACTATAATTGTCAAAGAAAAAATTAAGTGGGACTAGTGATATGAATCATTTTACACCTAATTTCATATGTTTTTGAAACGGTTTTAAGCTTACTGTAGATTGATTCTTAATCTATTTTTGCGGTAAATATACTAGTTACGACTGTTATTGTGCCGATTGCATGTGAAATATGGATGGAATGAAGACAGTAGAAAACCACACTAAGGATTAAGCATTTGGAGCAGAGCTGAAGAGTTTCAAGGTAGCAGAGGACACAACGAGCAGAAGACAGCTTTTCATGGTCGTGAGACACTTGACGATCAGTCAATGACAGCGTTCGCTAAAGCGTGAGCAGAAGACGTCCAGACCACGACACCGTCCCCTGGACGTGACATGGATAAGTCAAGACTTTACTAAGGAAAGTAGCTAACTCTGAGCGGAGGAGATCAAGGCTCACTCACGCCAGCGTCACTTGGGTGTGACATCTTGACGATCAGTGAACCCTAGCTTCTAGTGACCGTGAGAATATGACGACCCATAATTGCAACGTCTAAAAAAGCTAAGTCCACTCGACCAGTGCACAGTGACTCTAACAGATAATTTCCAGGAGACGTTCAGCAAACTCCATCTTCAGCTGAGCGTCAGAAGAACACCACCTGCACGGGCAGCAGGCACAACTGGAAAGGACAACTAGTACACCGGCACAAACTGCGGGCAGGACCAAAAGAGACAATTAGTACATCGGCACGAGCTATGATCCTACCAAAGAGGACAAATAGTACATCGACACGAGAGAAGCATGCTGAAGGACAACCATTACGCTGTTGCAGGTTGCTTTAATGGCCTCTGAGAAGAAAGTAACAGTGCATGTTACTTTTTTGGCTGTGTCAGCTAGCCACTTTCCAAGAAAATGCCACCTTGCAAAACTTAGCCTCAAAGAAAAATTGTGGAATTTCCAAAATAGCCATCCTGCATTTCCTTCATTAGATTTTCTCTTTTATTAGATGTAGGATGCTCGAACTTAGGGGAGTTCGAAGTTTTTTCCCTTGTAACACTTGGGTTGTTTTATCCGAAACTCATTTTCTTTTCATTTTATTCATGTCTTTCTTTTCTTGCTGAGAACTGATGAGGTTATAAGCATCTTGTAGGGATTTTCACTCATTTAATGGAATAGAGGCAAAGTGAAAGTTCCATTTATAAGATGTGCCTAAATCAGATTTAATATGTGCGCTTGCGCTTGCCTATATCTCTGTTCACGTGTGCATTATTCACTGCATTTAGAATAATGTGTGTGCGTTTTCTGTATCAGGTTGATTAGCGATTAACCCTGTTATAAAATCTGATGAGCACATATTATAATTGGGCTTTCATTCATTTCGGTTATGGTTAGTATTGTGGCTTCATGTTCTTAGCTAATTTAACTGATTGAGTAAGGTGTGGAGTGTTGGGTATTTGGTACTCTATCATAACAATGCGTCGTGCCATTTGGGAGTGGGAAAGAAGCTGAGGTCTGATCATTGTAGGGAGATCTTAATTGATGATACCTTAGGAATTGCTGGCCCAGTGGAAGTCTTATGTCCTTGTGTGTGGATGTCATGGTAAAGGGTCGACTCCATATGTTAAGACCATATGTGAGTAACTGTGCTAGGCGAAGTGCTTGTGTGTAAACAGGGATTTCACGATTAGTAATAGATTTTTCGTGGAGTAAGTGACACAGGTGTTACACATGAGTGAGTCGCGATTGAATATTCAGCATTCCATGATGTTTCAGTCCTGATTGTTAGAGAGGTTTAACTTGCTCGGCGTAAGAAGGCCATAACTGAAGCCTCCAATTTCAGGAAGGGAGTGGAAATCTCGCCTCTTATCTTTTGTTTATGGTTTTGTGTCTTATTTCCCCTGTTTTATACCTCGCCAATTGCTAACACAATTGCTACTTTTAGAGATCTCAGGAAGAAGTTCTTGACCAAGTACTTTCCACTGTCAAAGATTGAGAGACTAAGGAACGACATCTTGCAGTTCAAACAATTTGAGGACGAACCATTTAGCGAAGCATGGGAGCGTTTTCAATAATTAATGAGAAAGTGCCCTAGTCACGATTTTGAGGATGGTAGGGAATTGCAAATATTCTACAAAGGGCTAACAAATAAAAGTATGTCTTTGGTTAATGCCAGTGCAGGTGGTCACTTGTTTGGGAGAACATTGGCTGCTATCAGAGAATTATACGACAACATGGCACCCTCTGATGCTTCTTGGACAAGAATCACCGGAGCAGGAGTGCTGGAATTAGACAGGATCGCAGGATTAGAAGCTAAGATAGCTTACTTCCAGAGAGAAGTGAAACTGAGGAATAACCCAAATAAAGTTTGTGGAATCTGCGAAGGTCCACATTTTAATGATGAATGCACATTTCAGCTAAGAGAAATAAATTACAGTGGACAAGAGGGTGGAAAGACGCAGAACACAGGCATGCCCATGCAAGAATCCCCAGAGCAAAAACAATTTCAAAGTAATTTTTTGGCTCCGTGAAATATCGTCCAGGATGAATTCAACCATATAGATGATGAGACCGCAGACCAGGTATTCCGGTTGTGAGGTAATAAATCACAGGTCAAAACCTCAATGGGAAGCTGGAAAAATCTCTCTGGAAGACAAAAGTGAATTTGATGTTGACTTGCGTCTGAGCTAATTCAAGCGATATTGATGAGCTAGGGAAGGATGTAAATAAGATAGAAGGCACCATTGGAGCATTAACTAAGGAAATTGAAAATCTGAAAAAGTTTTTTGTACAGAGCAAAAATTCTCAAGCCTCTAAAGATGTTGAAAAGTGCATGATGGTACATTTAAAAGGCAGAAATGAGCCGTGTACAATGAAAGATGAAGAAGAAGCCTTTGAAAAGCAAAAGGAAAAGAATGAAGCTTTAGAAAAGGGAGATTGGAAGGTAACCGATCAAGAAGCAACTGAAACAACTGAAGAATTGAATATAACGAAAGAGGAGAAGAATGAGGTAAATCAACACTTCACTTCTCATAAGGCAGAAAAAGAATATGAAAAGGAAATCTTCAGGAAATTCCTTGAGCTAACCAAGGAAATTAACTTCCAGGTATCATTGGTGGATTTAATCATGTACATCCCCAAATACCAAAACTTCTTAAAAGAGTTGCTCAAAAAGAAAGAACGGTTTTATCTGGAGTCTGTGTTTCCTGAAAATAAGAAAATTGAGAGACTTTTCTATGCAGGACTACCAGATAAAATCGGCGACCCTGAGATGTGTACGATTCCCTGCAAAATTAGTACCAGAGAATTCCCAAAAATACTGTGTGACTCAGGGGCATGAGTCAACTTAATGCCACTCTCGATTGCGAAATCATGTGGACTCATCAAGGACCTAAAAAAGGTAAGTATGATGCTCCAAATGGCAGATAGATCAAGTGTGATGCCGAAGGGCATAATTGAAAATATTTTAGTCCAGGTAAATCAAATCGTTCTACCTGCTGACTTTGTTATCATCGATGTGGAAGAGGACAGCGATGTTTCAATTATTGTTGGAATACCATTTCTGGCAACAGGAGACGCTGTTATGAGAGTTAAGGACAAATCTATCACCTTCCATGTCTTTGATCAGGAATATGTTTTTACTGTGAATATGGTTGATACAAAAACAGTATGAAGGTATATTGGAAACTGCACCGTGTAATGAAGAAGAGGGGGAAGAGGTTTTGAGTGAATCTGAGTGGGAATTTACTGATAGTGAACAAGGGTACTTCGAATATGAAGAAGAAGGTGAAGTGGGAACAAAATTCGATCCTGATGAGGAACTGTAACAAGACGATTTGGAGGAAGAAATGAAACCTGAATCATTAGAAGAAAAATTCAAACTCATCATGGATGATTATAGAACTAATCAGAACCCTCAAATCAGTACAGCTCAGTCAAACCAAGAAGATCAGAATGAAGCATTGGCAAGGTGCACTTTGAAGAATCAGGAATTGGAAATCAAGATGGACAAAATGCAGGGCACTTTAAACTCAATCTTGGAGGCATTAAAAAAACCTAAACAAGAGCCGTTGCCAGTAATACAGAAGAGGGGGTTGAGAATGCAACCTCAGAATGCAAGCTAGCAGCAGTAGCGGAGAAGATCAACAAATTAAAAAAAAAAGTCAGGGAAGGAGAAAGGTTCAAGAAATGGAAAGATGAAATCTCTCAGTAGGCAATGAAGAATGGTTTCATGGAAAGAAAAGATAACATTACTTTCTCTCTGTCGCAGGATTCAGGAAGTTGGGAAGGATCCTAACTCAACAATGAAAGAAGTCTGGTCGGAGACTCTAATCCACAATGCTACTGGGAGGCAGCCCAGAGTTTTTACTTCCTTTTTAATTTTAAAGAGTCAGTAATAGGTTATTAATAATGAAAAAATGAATTTTGTTTTAGGGATGAAGGAGCGAAGAGGCAAATAGAACAAGGAGTCATCAAAGCAGCAAGAAAACTTCAGCAGAAATGATGCAAACTGCTAGGGAAACAGAGAAGCTTCCTTTTGACATCTGAATTTTACTTTATCCTTTGATTACAAATTTGTTTCTCTTGTTCTTAGTTGAGTCGGAAGGAAGTACATGACAAATTTTGGTTCCATGGAATTAGCTTTGAATTAGTACCACTTTTCTCACACAATGCACTTTAATTTCTTATAATATGCATAAAGCAAGTTTGGGGGAGGAGAAAAAATCCAATGATTGCTTGTCTTCATGCTTATTCGGTTTCAAAATTAGAAAAGTAGTAAGTTCATATGATTAAAATTTCTCAAAATCATGCTCTAAGTTTTGAAGAACAAAGACTTTTTCAAAATTTTTTTAACCCCCTTCGAGCCAATTTTTAGAAGCCTTAGTGATGCATGAAGTATGAGCATAGCCTTAAGCGAGTAGGGTAGTGATACATGAATTGAACCGTGGTTATTGCCTTAGATTTGTCACACAACCCCTATTTCAGTGAGGAGTTTTTGAGCCTAGAGTCTCACTAAAGAATCATATTTTTTTTGTTGTGTGATTAGTCTTATATGCATAAATGAATCTAGATTTTGGCTAGATTATACATAACAAGATCATGTACGTGTCCATGATTTTTCAAGATGAGAAAGACACCTAGTACATCCCATTTTCTTTTATTTCTGCTATCGTTCATCAACCCTTATGATTAACCCCTTGAACCCAGCCTTTTCTTTGACCTCCCTCACCCGAAATAAACCCCTTCGTATCCTTCCTTTTCGACCTCTCCATTCTAAACCTCTATTTGGGAGTTGTAATTTTTGCCTAAAAATGCCAAGATCACCAAGTGTTGTTTTTATTGAATGCTATCTCAAAAAATAAAAGAGTTCTTGAGTATGAATAAGCAGGGAAGTGAAGGACTTTTAAGTATTGGATCCTTGTAGTAGAATAGAGGTAAAAAGTGAGGAAGTAAAGGACTTTTAAGCCTTGTACCCTTGTGAAAATTATGTTATTCGTAGGCATGCACAAAAACACACATTAGAAGGCTTATAAACATTCTATTTGAGTGAAAATTGCAGCTTCCAGATTTCTCCCCCTTCTTTTCTTTTCTCACCTCTTCAAGCTTTTAACTTTTCTCTTCTTACTCCCATTTCCTTCTTACCCGATAAAAAGCCATTTTGATTGACCTATTATGGATGTAATAGTTTGGTGGAGGAGTGATGTCTAGCCAAGCCTATGGTTGAAGTTTATGTATATAATTGACTTTAGTGCCTCATTTCTTCATATATAGCCCAAACACATTGAGTGATATTGAGTGAATCTTTAAGTGTGAGAGTGACAAGTCAAGGGAGGATAGCTTCGGTAAGAAATTTGTGTGTTATAATTCTGATTGCCGATGCTATTTTTATACTATAATGTGTCATTGGAGCTTGGTTTTTCATGCATATCTTGAACGGAAAATATTAGAGCACAATATTGTTTTCTTGAACTTACTCATCTCTGATTTCGTAATTAGTTTACTTGAGGACAAGCAAAGCCTTAAGCATGGGGGTGCTTATGTGAATCATTTTACACCTAATTTCATAATTTTTTCGGCATGGTTTTAAGCTTACTGTAGATAGATTCTTAATCTATTTTTGCGGTAAATATACTAGTTACGGCTGTTATTGTGCTGATTGCAGGTGAAATATGGATGGAATGAAGACAGTAGAAAACCACGCTAAGGATTAAGCATTTGGAGCGGAGCTGAAGAGTCTCAAGGTAGTAGATGACACGACAAGCAGAAAACAGCTTTTCCTGGTCGTGAGACACTTATGATCAGCCGATGACAGCATTAGGTGAAGTGTGAGCAGAAGACGTCCAGACCACGACACTGTCCCCTGGACGCGATATGGATAAGTCAAGACTTTACTAAGGAAAATAGATAACTCAGAGCGGAGGAGATCACGGTTCACTCACGCCACTATCACTTGGGTGTGACATCTTGACGACCAGTGAACGCTAGTGTCCCCTGGACGCGACATGGATAAGTTAAGACTTTACTAAGGAAAACAGCTAACTCAAAGCGGACTAGATCACAGTTCACTCACGCCAGAGTCACTTAGGTGTGACATCTTGACGACCACTGAATGCTAGTATCTAGTGATCGTGATAAGATGACGACCCAAAACTGTAGCACCTGAAGAAGCTAAGTCCACCGAGCAATGCACGGTGACTCCAACAGATGATTTCGAGGTGATGTTCAACAAACTCCATCTTTAGCTGAGCGTCAGAAGACCACCACCAGCACGGGCAGCGGGCACAAACAAAAAGGAGAGCTAGTACACCGGCACGAATTGTGAGCATGACCAAAAGAGACAATTAGTACATCGGCACGAGTTATGATTCTGCCCAAAGGGACTAATAGTAAACCAGCACGAGAGAAACATGCTAAAAAAGGACAACCAGTACTCTGCTGCAGGTTGCTTTAATGGCCTCTGAATAGTGCAGGTTACTTTTACGGCTGTGTCATCTAGCCACTTTCCAGGAAGATGCTACCTTGCAAAATTTAGCCTCGAAGTAAAATTTTGGAATTCTCAAAATATTAATCCGTCATTTCCTTTCTTAGATTTTCTCTATAAATAGATGTATAATGCTCGAACTTATGGGAGTTCGGAGTTTTTTTCCCTTGTGACACTTTACATGGGTTGTTTTATCTGAAATGCATTTTTTTTTCGTTTTATTCATGTCTTTCTTTTCTTGCTAACAACTGACGTGCTCTTGTTGTTGTAAAATTTTTAGGTGAACACTCAAAATAAAATTTATATAAAAAAACAAAAATACCAAAACTATAGTACTTAAGGTTTCTTTCCTATATGATAGTTGTCTTGAATGAAGGGCGTGTTTGGGCACAATTCCTCACTTAATACAAGTTTAGTAGTTTCTAGACCTAAAAACTAACAAAACAATATAAACAAAGGGGTAAAATGGTAATATCAAGTGTGTCATGAAAGTAACAAAATAAAAACAAAAAGATAATAATAAGATAAAAGCGGGATCATACCACCTCAAATCCAAAGGGCTACAAACAAGCAAGTTATCATGCAAATATGGGTAGTTAAGACTTTTCAAGACTAATTCCTTTACATTTCCCTCATTATACTTTGGGACCATAATACATCTCGTCATGAAATCCGGTTTTTAGGTGAATGACATAATTTCTTCACTCCGAAAAAGTGAACCATGACATGACCATCCAAGTAAATTATAGAAATAGGGTCATCAATCCTACTCTACTATCAATCCTCTACACATGTACCTATGTTCAAGAGAGATATAATTAGTTACTTAGCAAGTGACTTGAAAACCATTAAGCATAATACAAATCAAGCCTAATATGCCTATATCATTACATATGTAACAAAGACAATCAACAAATCAACAAGCCACGAATAGATTCAACCTCATGTAACCATGACAAACACAAATTCCATCAATCTATCTAAGAAATAACTCATTTGTATGAAACCCATTTTCCTAATATACATGAAAAACCATAGAAGAGAACATAATAAAGAAGATAATGAGTAACTACTCATAAAAGAACTCCATTCATAAGAAAAGCTGTGGCTTTTATCAACAAAATATGATAGAAGCTCATCCAACTCTTGAAATACATTCTTATGACAATTTCTCTCCATTAAATCGATAAACTTGTTCTACATCTAAGGATTTTCACTACCCTCTATCACTTAAAGGGGTAGAATCCCTAAAAAGCTCCTTAGAACACCATGGTACTAGGAGGATTCATTTAGTGTGTGAAGAGAAAGGTGTACAATTGTGTGTAACTTCTCCTCTAAGAAACTCTCTAAAAAACCTACTAAAAGTGTGATTGTATGCCATTAAGAGAGAGGTCTGAGGGCTCAAAATGGTAAATTACATTTTAAAACACACCTAAGGGTAATTTGAAACTTTCAGCAGTTTTTCGGGCGACATTGGGGCACGGCGCTGAGCGATTGCCTAGGTCGACAGCGTACAGGCACCAATGCTTATAGGTCACCGATCCTGCACTCTTCAACTCATTTTGCGTCTTTTCCAAATTCTTCTAATTCAGCTCCATTTTTTCTCTTTTTCAGCAAAAGTCTTTTAGTTTCTTCCAAAATCTCCAACATAGCTTTTTATTACAAGATCATGCAAATCCAACTATAACTACATTGTAAGCTCATAAAAGATCATTTTCATTGAAAACAAATTAAAAATTAGCTAAACATGCATGAAATTGGATCATAAAAAGTTATAGTTTTGAGTCACGTCACACTTTAAGACTTTGCTGTCCTCAGGCAAACTAACTAGAAAAGCTAGTAGATCATAAGTCCATCACAAAACAAGGTTGCTCTAAGATGGTTTTTCTTCCGCCTTCAAGCTAAACATGAAAAACATGCACTCACCTTACATTCATGATTTCAACACAATCAAATTCGACAAGCATGATATAGATTCTCTACTAACATCAATTGACCTCATCACCTCAAACTATCATACTCAATAACGCTCAGGCTTTGAAATATTCAACAACGCTCAAGTCAATTGCATGAACGATCTTCAACCATAAGCTTGACTCAAGATCACCTCGCCACCCACCTATTACGAATGCAACACATTGATCAAAAGGACTTTTATTAAGGTGTAATGGGGCTAAGAAAATGGCTAAGGACAAGAAAATGTCAAGGCTTGAAAATTGGAGTTTATTGTAAAGAAATTTGCATTGGTTGGAATGTTTCATCAACTACTTCTACTTGGATTCTTCTTCTACTAATGGAGGTTTAAGGCTTAGATGTCCTTTACTTCCCCATTCTTATTTCTTCAAACTTAAAACTTAAACTTTTTTTTTTTTTGAAACTTCTAAAAAATGAAAACTACAACTTAGAATCCATCAAATTATTTTTCATTTCCACAACCAACCACATATAAACTCTTTAAGGGTCCAAAAACAAGGCTTAACAAAAAAAAAAAAAAAAAAGCTCAAGTTGGCTTATTGAGACAAACAAAACAAAGAAAAGATGGGGCTCAACTTGGTTATTCCTAAGGGATAAAGATGATTACGGGAATTGTAAAGCAAAGAAAAAGTAAAGTAACAAAAGTTAAACTAATTTCCTTTATCACGTCAATGTATCACAAACACGTATAAGGTCTTGATATGCATGCTAAAGTCAAATTCTATATTCAATCATACATATAAGACAAATCACACAACCAAAGAAATATGAGCAAGCAAATAAGATATGCTCATTTAAGGCTCAAATTCATGCTCACATAAAACAAGGGTTGAAATGTGATTAAATCTCAAGATGCCAACTAAGAATTCACATCATACTTATCAATACTCAACCATTTTTATCATGTTTTCACCAATCATGCAATGCAAATACACAAACCTAGCTTGAAGGGGTCCTTTTGTTTTGGAAAAATTTTTTCTATATCCAAAATAGAGCAAATTTTTGAAAATTATCCACAAAATGGACTCATTCACTACTAGTTTCCAAATTAGCAAGCATGAAGACATAGGATAAAAACTTATATTCATCCCCCCCCCCCCACACACTTAAGATATACATTGTTCTCAATGTATCAAAACAAAACACTAGTGGGAAAATGTGGTACCATTTTTTCTTTAATTCTTATCATATCCCAATTAAACTCATGCACATTCTAATAGTAGCCAAAAACCAAATGTAAACATCACTTATTTAAAAACTTAAAAATAAACACACCAAAGCATATAAAAATAACTAAGTAAAAACAAACCAAATATCCAAATCTAAAACAAATATCAAAAAACATGAAAAAGTAAAATAAACTAGCAAATTGTCATCAAAAGTAGGTACAAGTCATAGTAGTGAGGGATCTCCAAACTCTCCATCACTGCTGGGAACGTTTGGAATAATGTGGATGAGAAGCTGGAACTGTCTTCAGTAGTGTGGGCTCCATATTGTGATGCCAAATGTGTATACACATCGTCATCCAACTTCTCTAAGTGATCCTGTCTGGCAGTGATGACTTGTTGGGCTGCTCTAATTTCTCTAATCTTGCTCTCTAGCTCCCTCCTATGTGTTCTATCTTGTTCACTCTTCTTCTTCTTCATCCAAGCTTATATTTCTGCCATCTGCTCCTGCAATACACTTATTGTTTGTGCTGAAGTGGACGAACTTGGATCCCCTTGTTGTATCTTCTTCTTGTCAGTGTCAAAACCCTGACAATTCTTATCATTGATCTCAGAAAGTAATGTAATCATTCCATTAGTGTTCCTCTTCCTGAGTCCAACATCATAACAATAAGCTTCAATCAATGATGAATAAGGCAATCCATCCACATCTCTACTCTCTAGAGTCTCCAGCATAGTTATAAATATGATGTCCCCCAAATCAAGGTTCTATTCTTCCATCAAATCCAATAACAGTAAAAATCTATCTTCAGTGATTCTATTGTTCTTTGATGGAAATATGTTGCTTCTGATAAAAGTATAGATGGTTCTAGCATTGTTCTAAAAGTTTGTATACATCATTTATTGCTAAGTAGAGGGACAAGTAACTGCAGGACTGATGCATTTGCTCCAGTCCTTGTTCTCTACTTTTCTTTTCTCCAGATCACTCTTCCTCAACATTCCATGAGCATCTATGTTCAAAAACCTATTAATTCATTCCCTTAAAACAAAAACCTTCTTCTCTCTCAATGTAATGTATCTCATAGCATCTTTAAACCATAAGGCTGCATAGAATTGCTTGCATTGTTGACCATTCACTTCCCTTGAGGTAGGAATAAGCTTCTTCCATCCATATTGTTCCACCAAACTCCAATAGTTACTGGATTAGCGTATCCCTCTCTGCAAGGTTAGTTTTCTTGTACTCATCTTTGTTTTTGTTTCTTCTATGCTCTTAGGTTTTTTTTCTTTCTTAAACTTCTTCATGAGTGGTGAGTGAGGTACCTTTTCTTCTTTTGTTTAAGGAAGTCTCCTGGCAGTTTGAGAGTCCTCAATGTCTATAATAGAAACAAACACCTCATCATCACTCTTCCTTTTTGCCCCTGCATCTTCATCTTCAAACATTTATTCAATAAAGGTAGAGTAGCTCTCTTCTGCACAACCTTCCTTTCGTGCCTTGCTGTATTTCTAGTTCTAGCCATGATCTGCATGTTAAAAGAAAAAAAAATGAATTTAAAAAGTTTAAATTAGCTGAAGGAATCATGTGGGAGGTGTATAGGCACTGGCGCCATGAGGTCGGTGTTAGTTTTGAATACTGAAAATCTCTACTTGTATGAAAAACTAATACCCAATTTACATATCGATCGTGTTTCAGTATTAATTGTTCTCATGTGCATAGATGATAAGGTGCCGAGTGTAGCACAATAGATCTTATCATTGGTTAAATTTATGATATATAAACAGACCCTCGTAACCGAGATAGTTTGAACATACTATCGATTTTGGTTATTGTATGATTTGGATAATTAGTTTGTCTAGACTAATTAAATCATACGGATGTGCCCGGGGCATATTGAGCAAAACTTAAGAAGGATTGAATTAACTTATACTGATCGACGTAGTTAATTCAAACCTAATATTCTAATCTCTTAATCCCTAGCGGGTATAAGAGTTAGACATGTGTACTTTGATTTGCCAAAGGGTGCGGTCATTTGAGGCCTAGATCTCGGTAAGTTGGGTATACGTGTTTGGCTTCTTAGTGTGCCATTGCTTGTTCGAAAGGAATCTATGTACCGGTTCGCCGGGTTGATGGTGCTCCCAAGATGAGCTCGTAAGGTTTATTATACTAAACCCGGCCGGTGGACTTATGTCCGGTATAATAAGAAAGTCGAGTGGTACTAATCTCGGATACCAAGAAGTCGATGAATTAATTTGTCAGTAAATTTATGAATCGACGAGCACTATATCTTTGACGTGGGGAGATAGAAGAATAATAAAGTGAGCGCGAAATAATTTCGTTTTTGAGTGGTAGTTCCATAATTGGTTCGTTAGTGGTACGACTAATTATGCGTTGGACTAATTGACAAAGTGAATTAAATAAATTACCATTGGGTTAATTTTATATTTAATTGAGAAAGTGGATTATATGACATAATCCTAAGGCTCGATTAGTATTTAATTAACGAAGTGGGTTAAGGAATTAATTCTAAAGGTCGATTAGAGCTGACTAGTCTAGAGAGGACTAAGATATTCAACGAAAGTCCAACACTAAGGCCCAACTCAAAAACCCACTAGGTCTCCCTCGAAACTCCTTATAAATAGCTAATGTTAGGCACTTTGAAGACATTAAGAAACTTGTAGGCAAAGTTGCCTAGAGAGAGAATGAGAAGCCTAGAGAGAGAACTTCATCTTCTTCATTGAGTTCTTTCTCGAAGTCAGTTTAGGATCCTTCTTCTTCGTGAAAACTCATCCCAGAGTTCGCTTCTTTTTTATTTTTGATAAAAGCCCAGTCCGATTAGCCGCCGGTTTTCGCGCGATTTTTGGGTTCAACATTTTTTGGAATTCTGGCCCCGGTTTTTGAAGTCTGACGTGCCAATCCACTTCCGGCATGTTTGATATTGGCCTTGGCTAGTGATCCACGTCAGATTGTGTCCAGATCGTGGTTAGATCAGATCTGCTGAAGGGGAGGTAGGCGGTAAACAGGTATAAGATTTTCGGGCAACGATCTGTCACAGTTCTGTCGAGTTTTTTCAAAGCGGGTTTCTTTTGGATTTATTCCTTAGTTCCTTAGCCACCCTGTAGATAGTCGCCCACTCAATTTCGGGGTTTTCGGAGTCATTCGAGGGATTCGATAGTGAATTTCGTGGTAGGCGGTAAATAGGCACAGGATCTTCGGGCAACGATCTGTCAAGGATCTGACGAGTTTTTCGAAGCGGGCTTCTTTTGGATTTCTTCCTTAGTGCCTTAGATTCCTCTGTAGATAGTCGCTTACATACTTTTGGAGGTTTTTGGAGTCATTCTTGGGATTCTCTCATGGTTGGTCCCAGGAGGTAAATAGACGCGAGATTTTTTGGCTTTGGTTTTCTTATTGCTTTGAGGACACGCTTCAAAGGTATAATCTTTAAGTCTTCCACTTTAAATTAAAGATTTAATTTTTAGCGTGTCATTTTAATAAATTGAATATGTATAAATCTAGATTCGTACAGGGGAAATGTTTTAGAGTCTGGGCCAGATCGAAAGTCTCTGATTCTGGAATGTATAGCATGAAAGTGAGATTTTCGGTTTTGCCCGGACCAAATCTGTTTCCTTCAAATTGGTATCAAAATGAGTGTTTTGGCTATATATACTTGTTCGATTTATTACACGGCTTTGTTATTTTATTAACAGATGGTTATTATTCCTGGCTATTATGGTATTTACATTCAAAACCAGGCTCTGATACCAATTTGAAAGATTATCTGCCCGGGCCTAGCCATAAACTCACTTTCGTGCTATGCATTCCAGAATCGGAATCTCTGGCTAGGCCTAGACGCTAGCATAATCACTATTCCAACCCTTGCTTGAAATAATATTGCGCTGGATCTTGGTATGTACTTATTCGATTTACCATGCAACAATAACTTCTAATTAAAAACGGAATAATAGAAAATACCTCTTGAAGCGTGAACTCAGGTGATCGCTTGTATGACTCAAGACTTTGATTGCACGTTGTGTGGGCAATGATCTAGCAACCAATTGATCATCAATCAACATAAAAACTGCGTCGGGAATCTCGCCAGAAAAATGAACCGCCGCCTCGCCGCCTTGACCAAGAATTTTGGCCAACCCAAAGCTTTTCTAGAGGGAGAAAATTATTTTCTCTCTCTAAACTTTATCTCTCTAGTTTTCTTGTTTTGAAAACTTATGAATTGTGTGTTATGTAATTGCTAATCCCTTGTCTATATATAGAGTTACAAGAGAGACCCCAAGTTGGTTTAGGATTGGTCTTCCTAATGGGTTTATGTAATTAATTAGTTTCCAAATCCAATTAGGTAACTAATCTAATAGGATAAACCAAATCCAATTAGATTTCCTAATCTATAGGATTTCCTAATTCTAACTGAAACTTAAGACTTAATTAATTAATTAAATAATTTCACTTTGTTAATTACTTAATTAACCCTTAGGAATAATTAATTAATTAATTAATTCTACTTATTGAATTAACTCATTGCAAAATTAATCGTACCACTAACAGATTAATTTTGGCACTACCATCCTACACCAGAATTGCTTCCGGAACAACTTAATTAATTTATTCATAATCTCCACACATCAAAGATTTAGTGCTCGTTAATTTATTAATTTACTGATAAATTAATTAATTAACTTCTTTAATTCTGAAACTAGTACCACTCGACCTTTTTACTATACCAGACATAAGTCCACCAGTTGGGTTTAGTATAATAAACATAACGAGCACATCTCGGGAGCACCATCACCCCAGACGCACCAGTACATTGTTTCTTTTCGATAAGCAGCAACACACCAAGTAACTAAACACGCGCACCCAACCCACCGAGACTATTGGCCACAATTGACCTCACCCTTTGGCAGATCAAAGTACACTATGTCTAATCCTCATGCCCGCTCAAGTATAGGGATTAAGAGATAGAATACTAAGAACGATTTGTCTATTAAATCAGTACAAGACAAATCATTCTAAAATGTCAAGTTCAATACACCCCAGGCATATCTATATGATTCAATTAGTTTAGACAAACCAATTATTTGAATCACATAATAACCTAAACCGACAGTTTATCCAAAACTATCTCGGTTACGAACCTCATTTATATATTATGCCTTTTAACCAATGATGAGATCTACTGTGTCACACAAGACACCACGTCATCTAACTACATAATATAAATGGACAAATGATGCACAACAAAATATAACCAAAACAAAAATCGATATATTATCTGGGAAAAAGTACAATACAAGCATAGCTTATGTATTCAACTCCAACAATCTCCCACTAATACTTAAGTTGTGCTTTAAGTATACAACTACATTCAACTCCTATACACTCTACTACTATATGTCTAGAAAAACTATTATGGCTCTCCTAAGTATCTGATCCCCATACCCTCCACGTGAGCCTTAAAGACCTTTGAAGTCAATGTCTTCGTGAACGGATATGCAAGGTTATCCTCTGATGCTATCTTAGCCACGACCATGTCTTCCCTCTTTACGATATCTCATATTAGGTGGTACTTGCGCTGTATATGTTTACTTGCCTTGTGGGCTCGTGGTTCCTTCTATTTCGCTGCTGCACCGTTGTTATCACAATACACTGTGATAGACTTTTGCAAACTAGGAATCACATCTAAGTCCACTAGAAAGTTTTTGAGCCACGCTGCTTCCTTTGCTGCCTCTGATGCGGCAACGTATTCAGCCTCCATGGTGGAGTCTGCCATGCATTTCTGCTTGACACTCTGCCAAACTATGGCTTCACCTCCCAGAGTAAACAGATACCCTGAGGTAGACTTGCTCTTGTCCCTGTCGCCTTAGAAATCTGAATCTGTGTAACCTCGGGGTACCAGCTCAGGCGCCTGATAGACCAACACTTGGTCTCTCATTCTGCGCAAATACTTGAGAATACATTTTACTGCTTCCCAATGAGCTTTCTCGGGGTTACTCTGATATCTTCTTACAATGCTAATGGCATAACAGATATCAGGCCTCGTACATAATATAACATACATGAGACTTCCTACTGCAGAAGCATAAGGAACTGTCTTCATGGCCTCTATCTCCTCAACAGTCTTGGGAGACTGTTCTTTAGATAGATGCACTCCGAGTCTGAAAGGTAGAAACCTTTCTTAGAGTTTTGCATGTTAAAATGGGCCAGAATCGTATCTATGTATGAAGCTTGGGAGAGCGTTAACGAACATTTCCTACGATCTCAAATTATCTTGATCCCAAGGATATGTCCCGTTTTCCTTAAGTCATTCATATCAAACTACTTGGACAGCCATGCCTTTACGTCTAATAACACTTTCTTGTTATTGCCAATCAATAGAATGGCATCTACGTAAAGCACAAGAAACACCATCGAGTTTCCATCACGTCTGCGGTACGCACATTGCTCATCCGGACACTGAGTAAATCTGTATGACTGGATTACCTCATCAAACCAGATGTTCCAAGATCTAGATGCCTGCTTAAGTCCGTAAATGGACCTCTTAAGCCTAGAAACCTTATGCTCTTGGCATTTTTCAACGAATCCCCCTGGTTACTGCATGAAGACGGTTTTCTCAAGACTTCCGTTAAGGAAAGCTGTATTGACATCCATTTGGCATATCTCATAATCTAAATGAGCAGCTATGGCCAAGAGAATCTAGATTGACTTAAACATTGCTATAGGGGAGAAGGTTTCCTCATAATCGATTCCCTCTTTCTGAGTATACCCCTTCGCTAGCAGCCTAGCTTTAAAGGTTTCCACCTTTCCGTCAGGTCGTCTCTTACGTTTGTAGACCCACTAGCATCCAATAGGCTTAAACCTATCAGGTAGGTCCATAAGCTCCCAGACTTGATCCATCAACCCCATCTCGGATATCATTGCCTTTCGCCAAGATTCTGTATCTTTATCTCACAGAGACTCATTGTAGTTCACTGGGTCAGGTTCAGGCACGCCTGAGACTAGGTATGAGGCCTTTCTCACGCCAATGAACCTGTCGGGCTGTCTCATAACCCTCCCACTACGACGAGACACCATCTGTGTAGGCACATCATCTATGATATCTTGTGTAGTGTGTGGTGTATTTACTTATACTGGTGCATCAGGATTATTTGTTTGTCTCCTAAGCTCTTCTAGTACTATCTTACTCTTGGGCTTGTGATCTAGGATATAGTCTTCATCTAAAAATCTAGCGTTAGTACTAACCATCACTTTCTGATCTTTAGGACTATAAAATAGACCACCTTTCGTTCCCCTAGGATATCCTACAAACAGCATTAATTATGTTCATGCATCTAACTTAGCCGCATTTACCTTAAGCACATGTGATGGGCAACCCCAAATTCTGAGATATCATAGACTAGGCTTTCGCTCGTTCCACAATTCTACTGGGGTTGAAGGCACGATTTTAGATGGTACAAGATTAAGAATATACATAGCTGTTTCTAAGGCATATCCCCAAAACAAACTCGACAAATCACTATAGCTCATTATTGACCTAACCATTTCCATGAGAGTTCGATTCCTTCTTTCTGCTACACCGTTCTGCTGTGGCATGCCAGGTGCAAACAACTGAGACTGAATTCTAACCTCACTGAGGTATTCTAGAAATTCATGGGACAGGTACTTCCCACCACGATCTGATTGCAGTATTTTGATACTCTTACCATGATGCTTCTCCACATCTGCCCGAAACTCTTTGAACTTGCCAAAACCAGGCTCTGATACCAATTGAAAGATTATCTGTCTGGGCCTAGCCAAAAACTCACTTTCGTGCTATGCATTCCTAAATCGGAATCTCTAGCAAGGCCTAGTCACTAGCACAATCGCTATTCCAACCCTTGCTTGAAATAACATTGTGCTGGATCTTGGTATGTACTCTTTCGATTTACCACGCAACAATAATTTCTAATTAAAAGCGGAATCATAGAAAATACCTCTTGAAGCGTAAACTCAGGTGATCGCTTGTATGACTCAAGACTTTGATTGCACGTTGTGTGGGCAACGATCTAGTAACCAATTGATCATCAATTAACACAAAAATTGTGTCGGGAATCTCGCAGGAAAAATGAACCACTGCCCCGCCGCCTTGACCAATAATTTCGGCCAACCCAAAGCTTTTCTAGAGGGAGAAAATTATTTTCTCTCTCTAAACTTTATGTCTCTAGTTTTCTTGTTTTGAAAACTTATGAATTATGTGTTATGTAATTGCTAATCCCTTGTCTATTTATAGAGTTACAAGAGAGACCCCAAGTTGGTTTAGGATTGATCTTCCTAATGGGTTTAGATAATTAATTAGTTTCCAAATCCAATTAGGTAACTAATCTAATAAGATAAACCAAGTCCAATTAGATTTCTTAATCTATAGGATTTCCTAATTCTAATTGAAACTTAAGACTTAATTATTTAATTAAATGATTTCACTTTGTTAATTACTTAATTAACCCTTAGGAATAATTAATTAATTAATTCTACTTATTCAATTAACCCATTACAAAATTAATCGTACCACTAACGGAATAATTTTGGCACTACCATCCTAAACCAGAATTGCTTCTGGAACAACTTAATTAATTTATTCATAATCTTCCCACATCAAAGATTTAGTGCTCGTTAATTTATTAATTTACTGATAAATTAATTAATTACCTTCTTTAATTCCGAGACTAGTACCATTCAACCTTTTTACTATATCAGACATAAGTCCACCAGCTAGGTTTAGTATAATAAACATAACGAGCTCATCTCGGGATGGTTTCTTTTCAAAATGGTACATGGTTTCTTTTCGAAAAGCAGCAGAACACTAAGTAACTAAACACGCGCACCCAACCCACCGAGACTATTGGCCACAATAGACCTCACCCTTTGGCAGATCAAAGTACACTATGTCTAATCCTCATGTTCGCTCAAGTCTAGGGATTAAGAGATAGAATACTAAGAACGATTTGTCTATTAAATCAGTACAAGACAAATCATTCTAAAAGGTCAAGTTCAATACGCCCTGGGCATATCTATATGATTCAATCAGTTTAGACAAACCAATTATCTGAATCACATAATAACCTAAACTGACAGTTTGTCCAAAATTGTTTCGGTTACGAACCTCATTTATATATTATGCCTTTTAACCAATGATTAGACCTACTGTATCACACAAGACACCACATCATCTAACTACATAATATAAATGGACAAATGATGCACAACAAAATATAACCAAAACATAAATCGATATATTATCTGGGAAAAAGTACAATACAAGCATAGCTTATGTATTCAACTCCAACAGTTTGAACATACTAGCGGTTTAGGTTATCGTATGATTTGGATAATTAGTTTGTCTTGACTAATTAAATCATACGGATGTACTCGGGGTATATTGAGCAAGACCTAAGAAGCATTGAATTAACTTACACTGATCGACGTAGTTAATTCAAACCTAATATTCTAATTAATCTCTAGACTAGAGCGAGCATAAGAGTTAGACATGTGTACTTTGATTTACCAAATAGTGCGGTCAATTGAGGCCTAGATCTCGGTAAGTTGGGTATATGTGTTTGGATTATTAGTGTGCCGTTGCTTGTTCGAAAGGAATCCATGTACTGGTTTGCCGGGTTGATGGAGCTCCCAAGATGAGCTCGTAAAGTTTATTATACTAAACCCAGCTGGTGGACTTATGTCCGGTATAATAAGAAAGTTGAGTGGTAATAATCTCGAATACCAAGAAGTCGATGAATTAATTTATCAGTAAATTTATGAATCGAAGAGCACTATATCTTTGACGTGAGGAGATAGAAGAATAATAAAGTTAGCGCGAAATAATTTCGTTTTTGAGTGGTAGTTCCATAATTGGTGCGTTAGTGGTATGACTAATTATGTGTTGGACTAATTGACAAAGTGAATTAAATAAATTACCCTTGGGTTAATTTTATATTTAATTAAGAAAGTGGATTATACGAAATAATCCTAAGGTTCGATTAGTATTTAATTAACGAAGTGGGTTAAGGAATTAATTCTAAAGGTCGATTGGAGTTGACTAGTCTAGTGAGGACTAAGATAGTCAATGAAAGTCCAACACTAAGGCCCGACTCAAAACCCACTAGGTCTCCCTTGAAACTCCTTATAAATAGCTAATGTTAGGCACTTTGAAGACATTAACAAACTTGTAGGCAAAGTTGCCTAGAGAGAGAAGGAGAAGCCTAGAGAGAGAAATTCATATTCTTCATTGAGTTCTTTCTTGAAGTCGGTTTAGGATCCTTCTTTTTTATGAAAAATCATCCCAGAGTTCGCTTAGTTTTTATTTTCGATAGCCGCCCAGTCCAATTAACCACTGGTTTTCGTGCGATTTTTGGGTTCCGCATTTTCTGGAATTCTGGAGCCGGTTCTTAGAGTCTGATGCGTCGATCCACTTCTGGCATGTTTGATATTGGCCTTGTCTAGTGATACACATCGGATTGTGTCCAAATCGTGGTTAGATTTTCAGATCTGGCAAAGGGGCAGTAGGCAGAAAACTGGCATAGGATCTTTGGGCAACGATCTATCACGGATCTATCAAATTTTTCGCAGCGGGTTTCTTTTGAATCTCTTCTTTAGTGCCTTAGCCACCCAATGGATAATCACCCACTTGATTTTGGGGTTTTCAGAGTCATTCGAAGGATTCGATAGTGGATTTTGTGGCATGCGGTAAATAGGCACAGAATCTTTGGGCAACGATCTGTCAAGGATTTGCTTTTTGTTCCATCCAATCTTTCTAAAACATGTACCTACAACATATACACATGCTCCAAATCAATATTCTCACAATCCACATCAAAATATATGACAAATTTGCATTTGAAAAATCTAAAAATCTAAAATCTAGAAAATGAGATAAAAAGTGATAAAAACACTTGGGTTGCGTCCCAATAAGCTCTTTGGACTTTATAGTCTCCGGCTAAACTTGTCTCAAGGTATAGGATCAAGTTGGTACAAGACTCATGGAGTCTTGCACATAATTTGCACATCCAATAGCCTCATTAATCTTCCCAAGTACTTCCTTAAGTTTTGAGAAATTCTCAACCATGTTTCTGCAATTTTCCTTGGCTAACTTCTTTTTCATATTCCTTCTGAGCTTTCTTCTTTTCTTTTGATTTCTCACTTTCTCCTCATGAGTTAGCTCACTATTATCCATCTTAGTGCTAGCTTCCAATTCATCCAACTTGTCCTTATAAAGCTTCTCTCTCATTGAATCCTTCCATAAGGTATCCTTAATCTCCATCATATTAATCATGAGAATATCTAGAGTGTCTTGCATCCTATTCACCTTAACCTCTATTTTTCTCAAACAACTAAGGCACAAAAGAATATTCTCATCGTCATTAAGCTCATCATCTTCACTAATTTCCTCAATAATTGGTCCAACCTCTTCCGGTTCATTCCAATACTAATCAAATACACCGACCTTGATTATTCACTCACTAATTCCTCAACTTCAACTTCAACACCTAAGGAGTCATCATTTTTCTTTTCAATTACAATCTTAGACTCAAGTTCTTTCTCCAATTCTTCACTAATATCCAATCTAACTCTTAAATGCTACATCATCTTCATCAATTTCTCCTTTATTCGTCATTTCCTTCAAGATTTCTTTACTTTGCTTTAAGAAGGCTTGATAAATTGCTTCTCTTTCTCCCGGTGTATAATCATCACAATCCTCTAAAGATTCTACATCTTCATAATCATCGGTAGGTATGTTTTGAATGTTCAAAGGGAGTTCAGTAATATCAAATCTTTTATTCTCCACTTCCCTTTGATTTTGACCTTGATAAATCCTTACTAAAGCATCCAACTTCAATTCCATTTTTTCTAATTGTGATTTTATACCCGCAATAGATATTGTATTCTTATTTGCTCTATAGATCACATCTTGTAATTGATTCTTCATAAACCTTACATCTTCATCTATCCTTGAATCATTTGCATTGATATAACCACCAAATTCACTCCTCCTAGGCTCATTAAACCTCAAATTCTCTCCATGATTCGCTTGGCAACTTTCACATCTACACATTCCTTAAACTTCCATATTTTGGCTAAGAAAACTATTAAGCATCCTTGATTCTTCTTGATTAGATCCTCGAAACGTGATGTTACAAGAACTGTAAAACTTTTGCTCATATGTCCTAGGAGTAACCCGAATTTTGATGTCCCATTGTTCCAAGTAACCAAGTACCTAAAAACAAAAGAAAACTATTAAAAATAAGCTAAATACACAAAAAGATATGAATAGTAGAAAAAAACTACTGCACTAAATACACTACTTAAAAACACACAAAAACTACTAAAAATGCAAAAACAAGTGAACCAACAAAACTACCAACACAATAATCAATCAAAATAAACCATTATCGTCGACAATGCCAAAACAAAAATAAAAATTATATAAAATTAAACAAAAATACCAAAAATATAGTACTTAAGGTTTCGTTCCCATACAATAGTTATCTTGAATGAAGGTCGGGTTTGGGCACAATTCCTCACTTACTACAAGTTTAGTAGTTTCTAGACCTAAAAACTAACCAATAAAAAATATAAAGAAAGGGGTAAAATGGTAATATCAATTGTGTCATGTAAGTAACAAAATAAAAACAAAAAGATAATAATAAGATAAAGCGGGATCATACCACCTCAAGATCCAAAGTGCTACTAACAAGCAAGTTATCATTCAAATGTGGTTAGTTAAGACTTTTCATGACTAATTCCTTTATATTTCACTCATTATACTTGGGGACCATAATACATCTAGTCATGAAATCCAGTTTTTAGATGAATTATATAATTTCTCAACTCCTGAAAGGTGAACCATGACATGACCATCCTAGTCAATAATAGAAATATGGTCGTCAATCCTATTCTACTATCAATCCTCTACACGTGTACCTAAGTTGAAGAGAGATAATTAGTTACATGGCAAGTGACATGAAAACCATTAAGCATAATACAAATTAAGCCCAATATGCCCACATCATTACACTGTAACAAAGACAATCAACAAATCAACAAGCCATGAATAGATTCAACCTCATGTAACCATGACAAACACAAATTCCATCAATCTATCCATAAAATAACTCATTTGCATGAAACTCATTTGCTAATATACATGAAAAACCATAGAAGAAAACATAATCAACAAGATCATGAGTAACTACTCATAAAAGAACTCCATTCATTAGAAAAGGTGTGGCTTTTATCAACAAAATATGATAGAAGCTCATCCAACTCTTGAACTCCATGCTTATGAGCGATTTCTCTCCATTAAATCCATAAAATTGTTCTACATCTAAGGATTTCCACTACCCTCTATCACTTAGAGGTGTATAATCCCTAAAAAGCTCATTAGAACACCATGGTTCTAGGAGAATTCATCTAGTGTGTGAAGAGAAAGATGTGGAAGTGTGTTTAACTTCTTCACTAAGTAACTCTCTAAAAAACCTACTAAAAGTGTGATTGTATGTGTTTTACATCAGGCATTGGCCATTAAGAAAGAGGTCTGAGGTGAAGGAAACAGAACAAACCTGGGCTAAATCGAAAATCTCACTTTCGTGCTATGAATTCCAGAATCAAAAACTTTCGTCTTGGTTCAGGCTCAAATTCATTTCCCCTGAACGGATCTAGGCTTATAGTAGTTCAATTTATTAAAACAACGCTCAAAGATTAAATCTTTAACTAAAGTAGAAGGATTAAAGATTATACCTTTGAAGCGAGTCCCAAGCAATATAGAAAACCAAATCTCTGGGAAAACGAAATCCACTTAGAATCCCAAGGATAACTCCAAACAACCTCGAACTTGGGTGGGCAAGTGACTACGAGGTGGCTAAAGACACTAGCGAAGAAATCCAAAGAAACCCACTTCAAGAAACTCACAGATCTAAAAAATATATCTAGCCCAGGAACTTGATTCTAATCTAAAAACTCACACCGCCTCAATAAAACTTAGTGGGTAAGCTATTTGCTCATAGATCTAGACTTTGGCAAACCAAAAGGAACGAGCCAAATGATCAACGCAACAAAATCACAAAGCACACAATGAAAATGCACCAACAGGGCATCGAAAAATCTAAAAAATGCTGGCGACGCTAACTTGTCAGAATAAGAGCGGCAAACGGACTTCTCGAGCGGCGTTCGAACTTTCGGGCGGTGGTCTTGGGCTTCTAGAATCGGGGGCTGAGTTTCTCAAACAAGAAAGATCGCAAACCGACTTCGTAAAAGAATTCTCAATAAGGAAGAAAGAATTCTCTCTCTAGGCTTGTCTTTCTCACTCTAAGGCATTTACCTACAAGGTTTCTAATATCTTCAAATGTGCCTAACATTAGCTATTTATAGGGAGCTTCTCAGGAGATCTAGTGGACTTTTGAGTTGGGCCTTAGTGTTTGACTTTCGTTGACCCCTTAGTCTTCCCTAGACTAGTCAACTCCAATGGAGCCTTTCGAATTAATTTCTTAACCCATTTCATTAATTTAATTTAATTGAACCCTTAGGATTAATTAATTCAATATGAATTAATTTCTTAATCCACTTAGTCAATTAAATATTAATTAAACCTTTAGGATTAATTAATTCACTTTGTCAATAAGTCAAACACATAATTATTCGTACCACTAAAGGACCAATTATGTAACTACCGCTAAAAAATGACTTTACATCGTGCTCACTTTATTATTCTTCTATCTCCCTACATCAAAGATCTAGTGATCATCGATTCATCAATTTACTGACAAATTAATTTACCGACTTATTGGTATCCGATATTAGTACCACTCGACTTTCTTATTATACCAGACATAAAGTCTGTTAGTTTTGAATACAGAAAAGCTATGGCTTGTATCAAAAACTAATATCCACAGTTGACATATCATTTTGTTTCGGTATAAATTTGTTCCTTTATATCATAGAACTAGATAACGGGGTGTGGAAAGACACAGTAGATACCGTTATTGGTTAAAGTATTGATATATTAAAAGTATGCTCGTAACCGAGATAGTCTGAACATACTATCGGTATAGGTTATCGTGTGGTTTGGAAATTAGTTTATCTAAACTAGTTTAAATCACACGAATATGCCCGGGGCATATTGAGCACGACCAGTTTGGATAGAATTGACTTATACTGATCAGCATAGTCAATTCGGTCTGAGTATTCCGTCTCTCAATCCCGAGATTGGGACGGGCGTGAGAGTTGGATATCGTATGCTTTGATTTGCTAAAGAGCGCAGTCAATTGAGGCCTATACCTCGGTAGGTTGGGTATGCGGTGTTTAACTTCTTACGTGCCGTTGCTAGTCGGAGGAATCAAGTCTGGGAGCTGGTAGACCTTCCTGATGGGTTTAGGCCTATTGGGTGCAAATGGGTTTACAAGCGAAAGAGAGGATCTGACGGGAGGGTTGAGACCTTCAAGGCTAGGCTTGTGGAAAAGGGGTATACTCAGAAATAGGGTATCGATTATGAGAAGACCTTTTCCCCGGTAGCTATACTTAAGTCAATCCAGATTCTCTTGGCCATAGCTGCTCATATGGACTATGAGATTTGGGAGATAGACGTCAAGACAGCTTTCCTTAATGGAAGTCTTGAGGAGACCATCTTTATGCAGCAACCAGAGGGCTTCATTGTTAAGGGCCAAGAGTACAAGGTATGTAGGCTTAAGAGGTCCATTTATGGACTTAAGCAAGCATCCAGATCTTGGAACATCCGTTTTGATGAGGTTATCCAGTCCTATGGATTCACTCAGTGTCCGGATGAGCAGTGTGTTTATCGCAGGCGTGATGGTGATATGGTGGTGTTTCTCATATTTTACGTATATGACATCCTTCTTATTGGCAACAGTAAGAAGGTGTTGTCAGACGTAAAGCCATGGCTGTCCAGGCAATTTGATATGAAGGATTTGGGAGAGGCTGGACATATTCTTGGGATTAAGATTATTCGAGATTGTAGGAGACGTTCTCTGACTCTCTCTCAGGCATCCTACATAGACACGATTCTGGCCCGTTTTAACATGCAGAACTCCAAGAAGGGTTCACTACCTTTCAGGCATGGAGTGCATTTGTCTAAGGAGCAGTGTCCTAAGACTGCTGAGGAGATAGATGTCATGAAGGTGGTACCCTATGCTTCTGCAGTGGGTAGCCTCATGTATGCTATGTTGTGTACGAGGCCTAATATTTTCTTTGCCGTTGGCATAGTTAGCAAATATCAGAGTAACCCTGGGAAGGCTCACTGGAAGGCAGTTGTACTTGCACAGGACAAGAGATTATGTTCTAGTTTATAGAGCGCAAGAGCTTGTACCATTGGGTTATACAGATTCGGACTTTCAAGGTGATTTGGACAAGAGTAAGTCTACCTCTGGGTTTGTGTTTACTCTAGGAGGTAGAGCCACAGTATGGCAGAGTGTCAAGCAGAAATGCTTGGTGGACTCCACCATAGAGGCTGAGTACGTTGCCGCTTCAGAGGCAGCGAAAGAGGCTGTATGGCTCTGGAGCTTCCTGATGGACTTAGATGTGGTTCCTGAGTTGCCTAGGTCTATCACAGTTTATTGTGATAACAATGGTGCAGTTGCTAACTCGAGGGAACCACGAGCCCATAAGGCGAGTAAACACATAGAGCGCAAGTACCACCTGATACGAGAGATCGTAAAGAGGGGAGACGTGATCGTGGCCAAGATAGCATCAGATGACAACCTTGCAGATCCTTTCACCAAGCCATTGACTCCAAAGGTCTTTGAGAGACATGTAGAGGGCATGGGAGTCAGATTTTTGAGAGAGCCATGTGAGTGAGCTTAAAGGCGTTCTGGAGATTTCACCATGACAACAGTGTAATAGCGGGTTGGACAGTTTTTGTACTTCTTAGCATAGCTTTGAGTATTAGTGGGAGATTGTTAGTTTTGAATACAGAAAAGCTATGGCTTGTATCAAAAACTAATATCCACAGTTGACATATCATTTTGTTTCGATATAAATTTGTTCTTTTATATCATAGAACTAGATAACAAGGTGTGGAAAGACACAGTAGATACCGTTATTGGTTAAAGTATTGATATATTAAAAGTATGCTCGTAACCGAGATAGTCTGAACATACTATCAGTATAGGTTTTCATGTGGTTTGAAAATTAGTTTATCTAAACTAGTTTAAATCACACGGATATGCCCGGGGCATATTGAGCACGACCAATTTGGATAGAATTGACTTATACTGATCGGCGTAGTCAATTCGGTCCGAGTATTCAGTCTCTCAATCCCGAGATTGGGATGGGTGTGAGAGTTGGATATCGTATGCTTTGATTTGCCAAAGAGTGCGGTCAATTGAGGCCTATACCTCGGTAGGTTGGGTATGTGATGTTTAGCTTCTTACGTGCCGTTGCTAGTCGGAGGAATCCACGTACCGGTTTGCCGGGTTGATGGTGCTCCCGAGATGAGCTCGTAAGGTCTATTATACTAAACCCAGCCGGTGGACTTTATGTCCGGTATAATAAAAGGACGAGTGGTACTAATCTCGGATACTAAGAAGTCGGTGAATTAATTTGTCAGTAAATTGATAAACCGACGAGCGCTAGATCTTTAATGTGGGGAGCTAGAAGAAAATAAAATGGCGCGATGTAAAGTCATTTTCGAGCGGTAGTTCCATAATTAGTCCGTTAGTGGTACGACTAATTATGCATTTGACTAATTGACAAAGTGAATTAATTAATCCTAAAAGTTTAATTAATATTTAATCGACAAAGTGAATTAATAAATTAATTCTATTTGAACTAATTAATTCTAAAGGTTCGATTAAATTAAATTAACAAAGTGGGTTTAAGAAATTAATTCGAATAGGTCGATTGGAGTTGATTAGTCAGGAAAGACTTAGCGGTCAACGAAAGTCAAATTAAAAGGCCTAACTCGAGAGCCCATTAGGTCTTCTTAGAAGCTCCATATAAATATCCTTGTTGGGCAAGAAAGACATCAAGAAACTTGAAGGCCAAGTTAAGCCTAGTGAGAGAAAGTTTAGCTTAGAGTGAGAAGTTTGTCTTCCTCGTCGAAACATGTTCTTGAAGTCAGCTAAGAAAGCTTTCTTCTTCATGAAAAACTCAAGCCAAAACCCCGGTTTTCACTGCTACTGCTCGCCGCTTATTAGTTCTTCCATCGCCGCCGCGATTTTCTGGTTGGCGCAGTTTTCCGGCGACTGAACTCCAAGCCCGCGTGCTGATCCACTGCTGCAGCGTTGATCTCTGTTAACCCAGGTGATCTGTTGCAGTTGGTGTCCAGATCGTGGCGGGTTTTGGGGTTTGATCGAAGGAGTTTATTCGGGTTTTCAAAAGGCAGCAGTTTTTGGCAGTTTAGGGGCTAGTTCGGGCAGTTTGGGTTTTTCTTGCGAAGCAAGTTTCTTGGGTTTTCTTAATTTCGCCGTGGGTAACTTCGTAGATAATAGCCCACACTATTTCAGAGTTGGATAGGAGTTATTCTTCGGATTTCTATTGGAATCGCTAGGAAAGATTGGATTTTTCTTTAAGCAATGGACTTCGCTACAAAAGGTAGAATATTTAAACATTCCGCTTTAATTAAAGATTGAATCTTTTGTGTCCCGATTAATAAATTAAATAAGTATAAGCCAAGATCTGTTCGTGGGTAAATGAATTTGAGCCTGAGCTTGGTCGAAAGCTTTCGATTCTGGAATGCATTGCACGAAAGTGAGGTTTTCGATTTAGCCTGGGCTTGTTCTGTTTTCCTTAAAAGTCCACCGGCCGAGTTTTGTATAATAAACCTTACGAGCTCATCTCGGGAGCACCATCAACCCGGAGAACCGATACGTGGATTCTTTCAACTAGCAACAGCTCACAAGAGACTGAACACCGCATACCCAACTTATCAAGATTTAGGCCTCAATTGACCGCACCCTTTGGCAAATCAAAGCATACGATATCTAACTCTCATGCCCATCCCAATCTTGGGATTAAAAGATTATAATACTAGGATCGAATTAACTATGCCGATCAGTACAAGTTAATTCAATCCAAACTGGTCGTGCTCAATATGCCCCGGGCACATCCGTATGATTTAATTAGTTTAGACAAACTAATTTCTAAACTATACGATAACCTATACTGATAGTATGTTCATACTATCTCAGTTACGAGCATTCTTTTTATATATTAATACTTTAACCAATAACGAGATCTACTCTGTCTTTCCACACCTCGTTATCTAGTTCTATGATATAATGGAACAAATTTAATAATGAAACAAAATGATATATCAATAGTGGATATTAGTTACACACAAGCAATAGTTTTTCAGTATTCAAAACTAACAATCTCCCACTAATACTCAAAGTTATGCTCTGAAGTATTAAAAACTGGTTTAATACACATATTCCTATGTCACACCAAAAGTTAGAGAACTATCAAGGTTTATCCAAGTATCTAACTCCCATGCCCTTCACGTTGTTCTCAAAGACTTTTGCAGTCAATCCTTTCGTGAATGGATATGCAAGATTGTCTGCTGATACTATCTTTGCCCACGTCTCCCCTATTTACGATTTCTAGTATTGGGTTGTACTTGGGCTCTATGTGCTTACTCGCCTTGTGGATTTGCTGTTCCTTCAAGTTTCCCACTGCACTATTGTCATCGCAGTAAACTGTGATAAACCTGGGCAACTCAGGAATCACATTTAAATCCACTAGGAAGTTCCTGAACCACACTTCTTCCTTCGCTGCCTCTGAAGCAACGAATTCAGCCTCAATGGTTGAGTCTACCATGCATTCTGCTTGACACTCCGCCATACTATGGCTCCACTCCCAGAGTAAACACAAACCCAGAGGTAGACATTCTTTTTGTCCATATCACTTTGAAAACCCTAATCTGTGTAACCCCTAGCTCTTGCTCCTGATATACCAAAACTTGGTTCTTCATTTTGCGCAAATACTTGAGTTTTTCCTAAGTTACACTGATATCTGCTAACTATGCCGATGGCAAAGCAAACATCAGCCTCGTACACAACACGCATACATGAGACTTCCTTCTGCAGATGCATCAGGAGTCTTAGAAACTGCTGGCCCAGTGGAAGTCTTATGTCCTAGTGTGTGGTTGTCATGGTATGGGTTGAGTCCATATGTTAAGACTAGGGGTGTTCACGGATCGGATTGGCCGGATTTTGCATCAATCAGGAACCAATCCATAACATACGGATTTGAAATTTTTTGCTCCATAGCTGACCGATTTTAATTTCGTATCCAATCGACTTTGGACAGTCCGGATTGACAAGTTGGACTTACAATTTTTTCAGTTTTGGTCGTAATATGAGATTTTCTACATTTGGACCTCTATATTTTGCCATAAATCAAAATGCCCAAAATCAAATTATCAGATTTTCAGTATTATAGAGTCCAAAAACTAGATCACAATCAAATGAAAAATAGTCCAAAAACATCTTCAGTTTGAAAAAAAAATAAATAATACCAAAGTATGCTTAGAAATATAGAAACCAGTCCAAGAAAATGTCCAAAAACATTACAACTTACCAACACTAACTTTAAATTTTAATGACACTAAACATCAAATATTAATATATATATATATACATATAAAATAATATTATTATTAATTAAATTTATGTACGGATCCGGATTGATGACCGATTTTTTAGGGTAAATCACAAATCTGATCCAAAATGAATGGTTTTCAATTTTTGAATCAACTGAGTTAAAAATTAAAATAAAATCCATCTATGAATCCGATCCGCAGATCAGATTGACAGGATCAATCCAAATCGTGAACACCTCTGGTTAAGACCATATGTGAGTAACTGTGCTAGGCGAAGTGCTTGTGTGTAAATAGGGATTACACGGTTAGTGATAGAGTCTCCATGGAGTAAGGGACATAGGTGTTACACATAGTGAATCGAGACTGAATATTCAGCATTTGATGATGTTCCGGTCCTTATTGTTAAAGAGCTTTAACCTTCTTAGCGTAAGAAAGCCGTAACCGAAGCCTCCAATTTCAGGAAAGAAGTGGAAATCTCACATTTTTACCTTTTGTTTCTTGTTTGATGTCTTATTTCCCATGTTCTATACCTCACCAACTGCTTATACTTTACTGTTTACTTACTTGCACTTTTTTACTGCTTTTCTAACTTGTGCAGCACAATTCTACCCCTGTTCCCTGTGGGATCGACACATTTTACTACATTTTCTTGTGGTGCAAGGTTAAATATAAATATTAGTTCTGTACGATACATGATAGTAAATCCGTCATCAACAAGTGTTGGTGACCAAAATAAAAGAGGTAACAAAATCGGAATAACCCCTATTAACAGGGATCAAAAATATATTTAAACCTTTCAATTATGACATGTGTATCTTTTGAATTCATTTTCAATTATTCAGGGCATAAGATTATCTTTGATGTTTAATTATTTTGTCAATTACCATATTGACGGTATATTCACACCCTCATGAATGACCCTTAGTTAAAATGTAACTTACAAAATTCGAATTATTCTAAGGAAACTAATAAAAAGAAACTACTAAAAGACTTCTTTATTATTTTTTTGAAGAGAATCTATATATATTATCATATTTATCTCTTGGTGATTCCAACTATTCATAACTTTTTGGTTCCAAATGAGAAATAACTACTAAAAATAGGGCTGGCAATTTCTGACACGACACGAAAATCAAATACGGAATCGACACGAAACGGTTCGGGTCAGGATTTTGGACCCGGAAAAAAAGCGGGTCGGGTCTAAAAATTTCTGGTCAAAAATAGGTCAACGAATTGGCATGATGACCCGAAATATTTTTGAAATACTGTTGGGGGAAAAAATTCAAGTTAGCAGGCCGCGTTAGGGTTTTTGTCCCTGAACTGACCTGGTCAACCCGCTTGGGTCAGGTTAGCCGGTCAACCAACCTGAAACCGACTTGGTCAACCCATTGACCAAATGGGTTGACCAGTTCGGGTTGGAATTTTCCAACCCGTTTGGGTTCTGGTCGGGTTCATGTTGGGTGAAAAATGTAATTTTCTCTTCCAATCAGTCACGAAACTGACACATCGACACGAATTGACAGCCCTAACTAAAAAGACTTTTACAAAGAAAAAATAACGAGTGGACAGTATTAAAAATATATTTGTTACGTATTTTTGGGCGGTTGTGAAAGATCGACCTCAGGCCTTTGTTGAGTTTCTGTCTCTCCTTGGTAAAACACATGTTGCTCCCATGAACAAGGTAAATTTCCTTTGATAGAAACATCAATAGTGGTTCGTGAATACTCTGTCTCTTTACATATATTAGGCGTTTTAAATTTTCACTGTTATTAAGGATAACTAATTATTGCTTTAGTTTGAGAGAGTTTTCATTTTTACCCCAACTTAGAAAGAGAGTTAGTTGTTTAATATAAAAGAAAGTAGGTAGTAAGTGATAGAGTTCAATATACTCACGAACTCTGACAAAGGGTAGACACACCTTTTTGTAACTTTGATGGAATATTAGCCAAGTTTGTCATCATGGTAGTGTTGAAAATTTGGAATTTGATTGCATTGAAAAGCCACTTTTTGTCATTTTCGTTTGGTGAGGAGATCCTACGCCATTTGTTTATCTACTATCCCTTACTCCACAAATGTTTACTCTGATTTTCTTTCCATTCTAGGTTATTTTGGTCTATGAGGGCTTGAAGTTTGAAAATGAAGATTTTTACCACTAGGACTTCGTGCTTTTGTACAGCTCAAGCAAGACACGGTGTTTGAACTTTAAAACTAAATGTGTTTCCATTTATGTATTTTTCAATTATATATATATATATATATATATATATTAGGCCAGGCAAAAATGCCCACCAACCCATTACCCGCCCTAACCCAATCTTTTATGATATGATCTCAAGATCACCTCATGGTTTACGACCTACCGCAACAAGTTGTGTTCAAGCTGTGAGGAGCATGAATCTGTTGGAGTTGAATACATAAGCTATGCTTGTATTGTACTTTTTCCTAATTAATATATCGATCTATGTTTTAGTTATATTTTGTTGTGCATTATTTGTCATTTATATTATGTAGATAGATGATGAGGTGTCTTGTATGACACAGTAGATCTCATCATTGGTTAAAAGACATAATATATAAATGAGGTTCGTAACCAAGACAGTTTTGGACAAACTGTTGGCTTAGGTTATTATATGATTCGGATAATTAGTTTGTCTAAACTGATTGAATCATATAGATATGCCCGGGGCATATTGAACTTGACCATTTAGAATGATTTGTCTTGTACTAATTTAATAGACAAATCGTTCTTAGTATTCTATCTCTTAATCCCTATACTTGAGCGGGCATAAGGATTAGACATAGTATACTTTGATCTGCCAATGGGTGAGGTCAATTATGGCCAATAGTCTCGGTGGGTTGGGTGCGCGTGTTTGGTTACTTGGTGTGCTGCTGCTTATCGAAAGGAAACCATGTATCGGTGCGTCCAGGGTGATGGTGCTCCCGAGATGAGCTCATTGTGTTTATTATACAAAACCCACCTGGTGGACTTATGTCCGGTATAGTAAATAGGTCGAGTGGTACTAGTCTCAGAGTTAAAGAAGTTAATTAATTAATTTATCAGTAAATTAATAAATTAATGAGCACTATATCTTTGATGTGAGGAGATTATGAATAAATTAATTAAGTTGTTCCGGAAGCAATTCTAGTGTAGGATAGTAGTGCCAAAATTAATCCGTTAGTGGTACGATTAATTTTGTAATGGGTTAATTGAATAGGTAGTATTAATTAATTGATTAATTATTCCTAAGGGTTAATTAAGTAATTAACAAAGTGGAATTAATTAATTAATTAATTAAGTTTTAAGTTTCAATTAGAATTAGGAAATCCTAGAGAATAAGAAATCTAATTGGATTTGGTTTATCCTATTAGATTGGTTACCTAATTAGATTTGAAAAATAATTAATTACCTAAACCCATTAGGAAGACCAATCCTAAACCAACTTGGGGTCTCTCTTATAACTCTATATATAGACAAGGTATTAGCTATTACAAAATATACAATTCATAAGTTTTCAAGACAAGAAAACTTAGAAAGAAAAAATCCTAGAGAGAGAAAAATTCTCTCTCTAAAAATCGGATTTCCCAAGCCTTAAGGCCGGCCGAATTTTCTCAATTTCGGGGCTGCTCATGTGGCTTTCTTTCTCCAGGCGGTGCGTGGATTGTACGTGCCAGGTGCGATGGTGCTGGAATTTTTCTGGCAGGTGAATTGTGGTGATTAGCTGATCAATTGTTCGTTGGATTGTTGCCCACACAACATACAAACAAAGTCTTGAGGCATACAAGAGAATCACCTGAGTAAACAATTTAATAGGTAATTTTTATTCTTCCACTTTTAATTAAGAATTTATTTGTTGCGTGATAAATCGAATAAGTACAAACCAAGATCCTGCGCAATGTTATTTCAAGCAAGGGTTGGAATAGCGATTGTGCTAGCGTCTAGGCCTGGCTAGAGATTCCGATTCTGAAATGCATAGCACAAAAGTGAGTTTCTAGCTAAGCCCAGGCAGATAATCTTTCAGAATCAAGTACAACTTGTAGACATTTGGGATCCAAGATCAGGAGCTAAAGTAAAGAAAGAAATTGAAACCCTTAGCACAGTGGTTCTTATTTTCAAAGATAAGTCACCATCAAGAGAAGTCATTGTGCTAAGCAATTTGGATGAGCAGCCTTCTATTTAATTTTCAAGTCAAATACAATTATTTTTAAGTAATTTTAATTATTGAGTCTTTGTACTTATTTAAGGGCTTTTGTAAATCCTTTTAAGGATGAGTTTTTCTCTTAAACAAGTCCAATAAAGTCCATGAGGACCAAGGAGGGTTGAATTTCTTCCAACAAGTGTTCTAAAAGGTCCATGAGAAGATTACTTAGACAAGAAGACCACAAGAAGGCAAGGGTGACCCCTATACCTTAAGTTTGGCCGACCACCTCCCTAAAGCTCCCGAATTTTTGTAGTTTTCTGATTTTTGCTAATTAGTATTAAATAAGGTTTACTCTTTTAGGAATTTAGAAAGAAAAAATCTCAGCAAGAATCTTAGATAATTATAGTTTGATTAGAGTTAGAATAAGGAAACAAGTATAATTCTTTTCCAAATTGTAAAAGGAAAAGACTTATGCGTTAAGAAATGAAATTCTTGTTCCACAAGAATTCCTTTTTTCTTCTCTGTAATTCGGCCACCCCTATAGTCTATAAATAGAGGGTTGTGCCTTCAATTTTATTATGCATTGATGATTATTTGAAACCAATTGGTGAGAGCTTGGTATAGCCCCCTTTTTCAATTGTTTGATAACATAGTGCATCAACTGAATTTATCAACAATACGTGATTGTTATTGTTGTGGTTCCATTCTACCCGTCTTATAACCAATATTTCGCTAGTTTGTAAGATAGTGAATTTTACTTAAACTTCTAGATCGGGCAAACTTGAACACAAATTTCTTCTACCGAAGAAATCCTTCTCGGGATATCTTTTGTGGGAGAAAGAAGCGTATTATTTGGTATCAGAGCCAAATAGGAGGAAATTTTCAACAATTCCTATTTCAAGGAGGACATATCAAACCCGTTGATCGGCAAGCTAATGTTCGAGTTTGCTTTTCAGCGTATTTCTTGGAAATATCCTTTTTTCAAGCAAGGTATAATTGTTGGAGTAGAATACATAAGCTATGCTTGTATTGTACAGTTTCCCAGATTAATATATCGATTTGTGTTTCAGTCATATCTTGTTGTGCATAATTGTCCATTTATATTATGTAAGTAGATGATGAGGTGTCTGGTGTGACACAGTAGATCTCATTATTGGTTGAAAGACATAATATATAAATGAGGTTCGTAACCGAGATAGCTTTGGACAAACTGTTGGTTTAGGTTATTATGTGATTCGGATAATTGGTTTGTCTAAATTAATTGAATCATATAGATATGCCCGGGGCATATTGAACTTGACCTTTAGGAATGATTTGTCTTGTACTGATTTAATAGACAAATCGATCCTTGTATTCTATCTCTAAATCCCTAAACTCGAGCGGGCATGAGGATTAGACACAGTGTACTTTGATCTGCCAATGGGTGAGGTCAAATGTGGCCAATAGTCTCGGTGGGTTGGGTACGCGTGTTTAGTTACTTGGTGTGCTGCTGCTTGTCGAAAAGAAACCATGTACCGGTGAATCCAGGGTGATGGTGCTCCCGAGATGAGCTCTAAATGTTTATTATACTAAACCCGGCCGGTGGACTTATGTCCGGTATAGTAAAAAGATCGAGTGGTACTAGTCTCAGAATTAAATAAGTTAATTAATTAATTTATCAGTAAATTAATTTATAATTAACGAGCACTATATCTTTGATGTGGGGATATTAATGAATATAATTTAATTAAGTTGTTCCGAAAGCAATTCTGGTGTAGGATGGTAGTGCCAAAATTAATCCGTTAGTGGTATGATTAATTTTGTAATGGGTTAATTGAATGGGTAGATTTAATTAATTAATTGGTTAATTATTCCTAAGGGTTAATTCAATAATTAACAAAGTGAAATTATTTAATTAATTCCTAAGGGTTAATTAAGTAATTAACAAAGTAGAATTATTTAATTAATTAATTAATTAAGTCTTAAGTTTCAATTGGAATTAGGAAATCCAAGAGATTAGGAATCTAGTAGGATTTGGTTTATCCTATCAGATTAGTTACCTAATTGGATTTAGAAACTAATTCATTACCTAAACCCATTAGGAAGACCAATCCTAAACCAACTTGGGGTCTCTCTTGTAACTCTATAAATAGACAAGGGATTAGCCATTCAAGACATAACAATTCAATAGATTCATTATTCAAGAATCTAGAGAGATAAAATTCCAGAGAGAGAAAATAACTTCTCTCTCCAAAACGAATTTTGAAGAGCAAAGCGGCTGGTTTTCTTCATCAAGTGGCCGAAAATATTGGTCCAAAATACTAGCCCCTTATGTTGCTTTCTCTCTCTCCGGGCAGTGCGTTTACAGTACGTGCTAGGAGCGGAGGTGCTGGATTTTTCTGGCAAGTGGATTGTGGTGAGTTGCTGATCAATTGACTTCTAGATTGTTGCCCACACAACAAGAGGTCATAGTCTTTGAGGCATACAAGAGAATCACCAGGTGCACGCTTCAAAGGTAACTTTCTAAGGTTCCACTTTTAATTAGGAAATTTTGTTGCGTGGTAAATCGATCAAGTGCAAACCCAAATCCTATGTGGCAAATTCTTTCAATAATCTCTTTACCGATTTGTTTAATTGAACAACGCCAAAGTTCGACTTCGCTTGTTCTTTAAGTTGAATAAATTGTTTTAAGAAGTTAGATTTTGCTTAACTTTTGTTTCTTTATTTTAAATAAAATTTTAAAATCGTGTGGTTGTGTGTTTGCTTGTGTAATCGCACCATAACATACACCAAAGTGTCCAAAAAGTTTAAAACTTTTCTTGATTGATGGATCGTCAGGCCAATAAAAAATAACCTACTTTAGAGACTATTAAAAATAGTGTAGTGCGAGTAGGATCGTATCCACAGGGAGCAACAAAGTGAACTAAATTTGGTCAAAAGTACGTAACCAAAATGGGGGGTTTGTTTTTAATTAACTAACTAACAAAAATCAAATTAAAATAAATGACCAGAAATTAAACAAATTGTAAAAATCCAAGTTTGGGAAAAACATCTAGCCAAGGGAATTGGACCACCTCGATGCACTAATCGATCCTTGATGCAAAAATATATTAATTAATTATGGGTTACACCGGTTTTCATTGTTGGAACCTCCTAACAATTCAGTCCTATTAATTAAAGCCAGTGATTAAGGAACCTCCGTTAATCGCATCTATAATCAATGATCAATTCTGGAACCTCCTAGAATCTAGATCACGATAGCCAAGGACCCAGTTCAATTACAATTAACCCAATTAGCTTAATTGCACTTGATTATTTATTCTTTTCAATTCACTAATCTACGTACCACGTGATTAATTTCATGAACTCTAAGGAATACCGAACCTCGTGTATTCTAGTAAATTGGATTACCTAGGAAAACCCGCATGCTACCAGCTATACAGACAATGCCAAATAATCCACAAAACATGCACAAGAATAAATAAGAAACCAATAATCAATTAATAGTAATATCAATTCGATCTCACGATTCAAGTAGCATCGAGGGGTTTTGAGTCCCTTGACTAGACTAAAGAAATCTAGCTACTCATAGTTAAAAAGAAAAACATCAAATAAAAATAGTGCAACATAATTAAAACTCAAAATTAAGAACTAGGAATAATACTCAGTAAAGTTGTACGCAAGAATACTGCTCAAAATTCCGCCTCAGAACTGCTCCAGTGTATTACCCTCAAAGAAAAATGTCTCCACACTTTTTTTTTTTTTTCCAAAATCCACCACAACCAATTTGCTGCCTCCTTTTTTAATCGTGGTCCCCGCCAGAAATTTCTTTTCCAAAATAAACCAAAGTGAATCTTGCCAAAGAATGAATCCCGAATGGTAATATCCCTCTGCAGTCAAAGTATTCCCTCAAATAACCAAAGTCTTTCCTTTTTTTAAAACTGGTCCCCGCAATCAAAACTATCAAGTCTCCAATCAAAAATTCTGCCTCCTTTCTTTTTTTATTCCCTTCCTTATATAATCCTTCCTTCCCAATTTGGCCATTCTTTCTTTCTTGTCTTTCCCAAAAAATCTACAGCACTTGACCCATCTTCTTCAATTGTCCAATTTGCCCTTCATTCTTAAAAAGATTGCTCCATCCTTCTCAAAATCAATATAATTCCCTGTAAATATAAAAACCATCATTAAGCCTCACCAAAACATCCAATTTTTGCCCAAGTTAGCCCAATTCGTATCATAAAATATAAACTCATCAAAATCCCCCACACCTAAACAATGCTTGGCCCCAAGCATGACTCAAGACTCGACACATAAACAAAACACAAGTAACAACAAAAACTGGATCCTCAATATGCAATATATAACCAAGCAAGACTTGCAATCCACATAGGAAATTTTTCATAGTACCAAGCATTTGCAATGACTATACCAAGTTCCTCATAACTCTCCAAAATCAAATAACAAGCAAAAGTGACATCCACCTCTCATGTAATCTCTCATGCACTCAAAAGTGTTTAGGGGATATATAATCACTCAAATTCATCACATAACCTGTTCTTACCATAAGCTTGCAGATATATCACATCACCGTCACTCAAATGAATCCAAAATACAAATCAAAGGGTCTTGTCAACGGGTTATAATGAGGCTCGGGACAAAAGGGTAGGATAAACAAAAGATAATATCTAGGCTACAGTTACGAAAATAAGCATATACTCAATTGTCAACCTTCCAACATTCTTACCGAGGATGTCCCATGCAAGACACTAGCAACCCATAAAGATTCCAAACCTAGCTCTTTATTCACTTTTTTTTCACTTTTTTTTCTAGCCTCACAAATTCAATGGAATTTGTTTATATTGGCTGTTTTTTTTTTTCTTCATTTTCATTTCTTTTTTTTTTCTTTTTTTTTTTTCAACAACTTTTGTGCCTCTATTTTACACATAGGCAACTTTACACTGTAGAGCACAACTTATTCTTTTATGAGCTACTAATGTCTTGCAATGTCCGCCTTCAAACCACAAACCAAGGTCAACAACCGAGTACACACTCATTTCAATAACTAGGCAGAAAAAAAAAATAGCTAAACACAGGCATTGGTTTTATTTTAATGGCTTTACAATCAAAGAACAAGATCCAAGCTTCAAAAAGGTTCACTAATGGTAAGCATAGAAGTTTGGATTTTAAAGCAAGCCAAAAATTGGTTTATCCTAATGCCCTTATCATCTTTGTATATCAAATTCACAAGCAATGGTAACATGCATAACAAAGCAAGTTCTAGAATATGCAAATTATGTGTGAAACACTCTGAAGAAAAACAATTGAGCACATGAAAGAATTATTTGCTCATTAAGGCCCAGAATCTTGTTAGTTTTGAATACAGAAAAGCTATGGCTTGTATCAAAAACTAATATCCACAGATGACATATCATTTTGTTTCAGTATAAATCTGTTCCTTTATATCATAGAACTAGATAACGGGGTGTCGACAAACACAGTAGATACCGTTATTGGTTAAAGTATTGATATATAAAAGTATGCTCGTAACTGAGATAGTCTGAACATACTATCGGTATAGGTTATTGTGTGGTTTGGAAATTGGTTTATCTAGAATAGTTTAAATCACACAGATATGCCCGGGGCATATTGAGCACGACCAGTTGGATATAATTGACTTGTACTGATCGGCGTAGTCAATTTGGTCCTAGTATTCCGTCTCTCAATCCTGAGATTGGGACGGGCGTGAGGGTTGGGTGTCGTGTGCTTTGATTTGCCAAAGAGTGAGGTCAATTGAGGCCAATACCTCGGTAAGTTGGGTATGCGGTGTTTAGCTTCTTGCGTGCTGTTGCTAGTCGGAGGAATCCACGTACCGGTTCGCCGGGTTGATGGTGCTCCCGAGATGAGCTCGTAAGGTTATTATACTAAACCTGGCCAGTGAACTTTATGTTCGGTATAATAAAAGGTCGAGTGGTACTAATCTCGGAAACCAAGAAGTCGGTGAATTAATTTGTCAGTAAATTGATAAATCGACGAGCACTAGATCTTTAATGTGGGGAGATAGAAGAAATAATAATGGCGCGATGTAAAGTCATTTTCGAGCGGTAGTTCCATAATTGGTCCGTTAGTGGTACGACCGATTATGCGTTTGACTAATCGACAAGGTAAATTAATTAATCCGAAGGGTTTAATTAATATTTAATCGATGAAGTGAATTTAGAAATTAATTTGATTTTGAATTAATTAATTCTAAGGGTTCGATTAAATTAAATTAACAAAGTGGATTAAATAAATTAATTTAAAGGGTCGATTGGAGTTGATTAGTCGGGAAGACTTAGCGGTCAATGAAAGTCAAATTTTAAGGCCTAACTCGAGAGCCCATTAGGTCTCCAATCTAGCTACTATAAATAGAATACTTGATGCTCAAGAAACCCTAAGGAAATTCTAGTAAGACATTTTTGTCTTGCTTTCTTGAGTGAAAAGATTTAAGAGAGAAAATTCTTCTTCAAGAATTTTTCCTCAAAAACAAATCAGATTTTTCACTCATTGAATTAAACTCAGCCCAAAGATCAAACCTTGATTATTAGTGGGTTATTATATTTGACCGCTACTGGGTTTTCTTCACCGCCAAGTTGCTGCAATTTTTGTCCGATATTTAGCACGTTATAATCGGCGCTGAAAACCTGCTTGCTTGTGCGTTTGATTCGAGCAGCTGGTGTCGATCTCTTTCAATTCTTGATCGGTGATCCACCTGGCTGCTTGTCTAGATCACGACAAGAATAACAAGCTTCGATAGATTATTGCCCACGCAATATTCGGAGTGTTCTTGTAGAATCGATTGGATTTCTTGTGGAAATCGCAGTAGATTTTATTTGGTATTCTTTAATCGAGGGACTTCGCAACAAAAGGTATAATCTTTAAGTTCCGCTTTAATTAAAGATTTAATTTTTTGTGTCCCGATTAATAAATTAAATAAGTATAAGCCTAGATCCGTTCATGGGTAAACTAATTTGAGCCTGAGCTTGGTCGAAAGCTTCCGATTCTGGAATGCATAGCACGAAAGTGAGGTTTTCGATTTAGCCCGAGCTTGTTCAGTTTTCCTTCAAATTGGTATCAGAGCGTTGGTTTCGGTCTTATACTTGTTTGATTTATTACACGGCTTTATTTTGGCATTATTATTTTTGTCGAAATGTATAAACAGGTGGTTATTGGTTTCCCGGCTATTATGGTAGAAATTTAATTTTCATTCATAAACCCCGGGACATGTCCGGGCTCGTTTTATTTTGAATGGAAATTTCTGTAATAGTAATAACCATGAGCTGGAAGCCGTGTAGGATTAGAAAAATCTTGTAGTAGGATTTGATCTAATCATGTCGTCTTTAAATTCCTAGAAAACGCCTTTGTATATAGGAATTTTTGTACTATGACGAAGACGTTATTTTGGGTAACTTATATTCGCGGGTTTTGGTTTATTGTAATTTTGGGTGATTCCTAATTACGGAATAAACCGAGAAAACCCGGGCGAATCGAGAGGAATCCAAATAACGAGTGCGAGCGACACGACGGGAAGTGTCACCGAGGCGTCGAGGAATCAACGATAGAGAAGGCCATAATAGTCGGGAAATTTTATTTTATTTAATTTCCCGTATTTATGATTTTTTCGTTGATTGTGTGATTTTCATTTTATTTTGCATGAACGAAATTCAAACCAAAAGTTTTTTTCAAAAAGGTAATGTGCAATTAACTAAGGTAGATTATTCGCATATTAAAACTCCAACGGTTTTATGGGTGCGATATCCATAGTTAAGATATTGCATGTTAAAACGTAAAAATCCTCAAACTTAATTACATTCGCAAGTTTTGGTTTAATCGTAATTTTGGGTGATTCCTAATTACGTGGGGTTTTGGTTTATCGTAATTTTGGGTGATTCCTAATTACGTAGAAAACTGAGAAAACCCGGATTTTGGTTTTTCGTAATTTTTGGGTGATTCCTAATTACGTAGAAAACCGAAATGGAAAACCGAGAAAACTAGGGCGAATTGAAATTATTTTAAAAATCTAAGTGGGAGCGGATTGGTTAATAGCCCCATGGCCTCCATTACGGGTTCATTGGCGATGTGGTTAAACGGCTTCCCTACGGATGAGTTTTCAATCACAGATATCGCTGGAATGAATTTCTAAAGGGATGAATATAGTGCGTTTAATTGGGAAAAGTTGCGACACCCTCGCTACCGAGGCGCATTAGTACCCTAAGTAACAAACTTAGAAGTCACGTAATGGCATACACTTAGTGTACTGTTTATAGTATCCCTCCTACGAGGTAATGCTATTTATGTGTACGGCTAAAATTATTGACTATTAATTTCATTGATCATAAGATCGTTGGTCAGATAATGAGATTAATGGACTTTGGTCCTTCTCGAACGAATGTGGGTTGGCGTAGACGTTCACCTACGTGACTTGCGTTAATCCCGGTGGGAGAGATGTCAGTAGAAGATTATATTTCTTTTCTGAGGATTTTTCAATATTTTCGAAAAGTATACTTAGACATGTTTTTTCATTATTTTCAGTTGATATGTCGTTCAACCCGCTAGCTGTCATTCTGAACCAAAACAAACTCACCGGTCCTAATTACATTGATTGGAAACGGAATCTGGACATTGTCCTAACCGCCGAGGGTTATAAGTACGTGCTCACTGAGGAGTGCCCCCCTAAGCACAGTGAGGATGCCACACCTGAGCAGCGAGAGCCATATACGAGGTGGCAGAAAGCTGATGAGATGACCAGGTGCTACATCTTGGCTTCCATGTCAAGTGTACTGTAGCACCAGCATCAGTTGATGACCTCAGCCTACGATATGATGCTCAACCTCAGGGAGATGTTTGGACATCAGGGCAGGGCAGCCAAGCAGTCAGCTATGAGGAAACTCATGAATGCTAAGATGGCTGAGGGCACTTCAGTGAGAGATCACGTACTGGACATGATTGGTTGCATCAATGAGATCGAGGTATTGGGAGGTGAGATTGATGGGGAAACCCAGGTCGATATCATCCTTCAGAGCTTGCCTCCCAGTTTTGAGCAGTTTCGATTGAACTATAATATGGGGAATCTCTCATATTCACTTTCTGAGCTCATGACTGCATTGGTGTCTGCTGAGAGCCTCTTCGCAAAGAAGAAGCAAGCCTTGGCTACTGTTGGTCCCTCAGGTTCCTCTGCTGGGCCCAAAGCCAGGAAGCAAAAGAGGAAGAGAGGCCAGAAAGCAGGAGCCATTCATGGACCCAAGGCGGGCATTACCAAGAAGCAGAAGCCGAGAGGCAAATGCTTCAGATGTGGCAAAGTGGGACATTGGAAGAAGGACTGCCCAAAGCCTCGAGGTACGTGTAAATTTTCCCTAGTCACTGAGACGTGTTTAGCGGCGATTCCCACGGATACTTGGTGTGTGGATTCGGGAGCCACTGATCACGTTTGTAATTTTTTGCAGGGGTTCCAAGTGACCCGGCTGCTTAGAGAGGGAGAGTTGTAGGTCTACCTTGGGATACTACCTTGGATGGTTATAAGTGTGTATTTTCTGACGGTTCGGTTTTTATAAGAAAATGCCAGAAACTTATATGTTCCGGTACATTGGTTGACAATCTGTTTTTAATCAAGACTTACTCCCCAGTTATGCAAAACACAAAAACTAGTAACTCATCACCGAATCATAATAAGAGAAAGGAATCTTCCCCTTTGAATCAGACTTATCTTTGGCACCTGAGACTAGGTCATATCAACCTTAGTAGGATTCAAAGGTTGGTCAAGAGTGGGTCTTTGGACTTACTAGATATTGACAGCTATTCAACCTGTGAGTCCTGCTTGGAGGGTAAAGTGACCAAGAGGCCTTTTAAGGCGAAGGGGTATAGGGCCAAAGAGGTTTTAGAGCTGATTCATTCTGACGTGTGTGGGCCTATGTCAGTTCAGGCTAGAGGTGGTTATGAGTATTTTGTGACTTTCACGGATGATTACTCTAGATATGGATACATATACCTGATGCGCCACAAGTCTGAATGCTTTGGCAAGTTCAGAGAATTCAAGGCAGAGGTGGAGAACCATCTGGGTAAGAGTATCAAGTCACTGCGGTCTGATCGTGGTGGCGAATACCTCTCTAGTGAATTTAGGACCTATTTGTCAGAGGAGGGTATTCAGACCCAGTTGTCTGCACCTGGCACACCCCAGCAGAATGGTGTAGCAGAGAGGAGGAACAGGACTCTTATGGAGATGGTTAGATCGATGATGAGTTACAGTGAGTTGCCTACCTCGTTTTGGGGTTATGCCTTAGATACAGCATGTTATATCCTCAACCTTGTGCCCTCTAAGTCTGTGCCAACGACCCCATTAGAGTTGTGGGATGGGCGCAAGCCTAGTCTGAGACATCTCAGGATTTGGGGTTGTCCAGCACATGTGCTCGAGGCAGATGCAGGGAAGTTAGAGGCGAGATCTAAGGTTATGCTGTTTGTAGGCTACCCCAAAGGAACGAGAGGTGGTTTATATTATAGTCCTTAGGATCAGAAGGTGGTGGTCAGCACCAATGCCAGATTTCTTGAGGAGGACTATATTTTAGATCACAAGTCAAGCAGCAAGGTAGTATTGGAAGAGCTTAGAAGTCAGTCCACTATTCCAGATGCACACGTACAGGAAGACACACCACAGGAAACTGCACGCACTATCACAGATGATGGTCTTACACAGGCTGCGCCTCGTCGTAGTGGGAGGGCTGTGAGACAGCCCGAGAGGTACATGGGTTTGGGTGAGTCTTCGGACTTTATCCCTGGTGCTCATGAACCAGACCTAGTTAACTACAATGAGGCTCTCCAGGATAAAGATGCAGATTCTTGGCAGAGAGCGATGATTGCTGAGATGGGTTCTATGGACTCAAATCAAGTCTGGGAGCTGGTAGACCTTCCTGATGGGTTTAGGCCTATTGGGTGCAAATGGGTCTACAAGCGAAAGAGAGGATCTGACGGGAGGGTTGAGACCTACAAGGCTAGGCTTGTGGCGAAGGGGTATACTCAGAAAGAAGGGATCGATTATGAGGAGACCTTTTCCCCGGTAGCTATGCTTAAGTCGATCCGGATTCTCTTGGCCATAGCTGCTCATATGGATTATGAGATATGGCAGATGGACGTCAAGACAGCTTTCCTTAATGGAAGTCTTGAGGAGACCATCTTTATGCAGCAACCAGAGGGCTTCATTGTTAAGGGCCAAGAGCACAAGGTATGCAGGCTTAGGAGATCCATTTATGGACTTAAGCAAGCATCCAGATCTTGGAACATTCGTTTTGATGAGGTTATCCAGTCCTATGGATTCACTCAGTCTCCGGATGAGCAGTGTGTTTATTGCAGGCGTGATGGTGAGATAGTGGTGTTCCTCGTACTTTATGTAGATGACATTCTTCTTATTGGCAACAGTAAGAAGGTGTTGTCAGACGTAAAGGCATGCCTGTCCAGGCAATTCGATATGAAGGATTTGGGAGAGGCTGGACATATCCTTGGGATCAAGATTATTCGAGATCGTAGGAGACGTTCTCTGACTCTCTCACAGGCATCCTATATAGACACGATTCTGGCCCGTTTTAACATGCAGAACTCCAAGAAGGGTTCACTACCTTTCAGGCATGGAGTGCATTTGTCTAAGGAGCAGTGTCCTAAGACTGCTGAGGAGATAGATGCCATGAAGGCGGTACCCTATGCTTCTGCAGTGGGTAGCCTCATGTATGCTATGTTGTGCACGAGGCCTGATATTTGCTTTGCCGTTGGCATGGTTAGCAGATATCAGAGTAACCCTGGGAAGGCTCACTGGGAGGCAGTAAAATGCATTCTCAAGTACTTGGGCAGGACGAGAGATTATGTCCTAGTTTATAGAGCGCAGGAGCTTGTACCATTGGGTTACACAGATTCGGACTTTCAAGGAGATATGGACAAGAGTAAGTCTACCTCTGGGTTTGTGTTTACTCTAGGAGGTGGAGCCATAGTATGGAAGAGTGTCAAGCAGAAATGCGTGGCGGACTCTACCATGGAGGCCGAGTACGTTGCCGCTTCAGAGGCAGCGAAAGAGGCTGTATGGCTCAGAAGCTTCCTGATGGACTTAGATGTGGTTCCAGAGTTGCCTAGGTCTATCACAGTTTATTGTGATAACAATGGTGCAGTTGCTAACTCAAGGGAACCACGAGCCCATAAGGTGAGTAAATACATAGAGCGCAAGTACCACCTGATACGAGAGATCGTAAAGAGGGGAGACGTGATCGTGGCCAAGATAGCTTCAGAGGACAACCTTGCAGATCCTTTCACCAAGCCATTGACCCCAAAGGTCTTTGTGAGGCATGTGGAGGGCATGGAAGTCAGATTCTTAAGAGAGCCATGTCAGTGAGCTTAAAGGTGTTTTGGAGATTTCATTATGACAGCAGTGTAATAGCGGGTTGGACAGTTTTTGTACTTCTTAGCATAGCTTTGAGTATTAGTGGGAGATTGTTAGTTTTGAATACAGAAAAGCTATGGCTTGTATCAAAAACTAATATCCACAGATGACATATCATTTTGTTTCAGTATAAATCTGTTCCTTTATATCATAGAACTAGATAACGGGGTGTCGACAAACACAGTAGATACCGTTATTGGTTAAAGTATTGATATATAAAAGTATGCTCGTAACTGAGATAGTCTGAACATACTATCGGTATAGGTTATTGTGTGGTTTGGAAATTGGTTTATCTAGACTAGTTTAAATCAAACAGATATGCCCGGGGCATATTGAGCACGACCAGTTGGATAGAATTGACTTGTACTGATCGGCGTAGTCAATTTGGTCCTAGTATTCCGTCTCTCAATCCCGAGATTTGGACGGGCGTGAGGGTTGGGTGTCGTGTGCTTTGATTTGCCAAAGAGTGAGGTCAATTGAGGCCAATACCTCGGTAAGTTGGGTATGCGGTGTTTAGCTTCTTGCGTGCTGTTGCTAGTCGGAGGAATTCACGTACCGGTTCGCCGGGTTGATGGTGCTCCCGAGATGAGCTCGTAAGGTTATTATACTAAACCTGGCCAGTGAACTTTATGTTCGGTATAATAAAAGGTCGAGTGGTACTAATCTCGGAAACCAAGAAGTCGGTGAATTAATTTGTCAGTAAATTGATAAATCGACGAGCACTAGATCTTTAATGTGGGGAGATAGAAGAAATAATAATGGCGCGATGTAAAGTCGTTTTCGAGCGGTAGTTCCATAATTGGTCCGTTAGTGGTACGACCAATTATGCGTTTGACTAATCGACAAGGTAAATTAATTAATCCGAAGGGTTTAATTAATATTTAACCGACGAAGTGAATTTAGAAATTAATTCGATTTTGAATTAATTAATTCTAAGGGTTCGATTAAATTAAATTAACAAAGTGGATTAAATAAATTAATTTAAAGGGTCGATTGGAGTTGATTAGTCGGGAAGACTTAGCGGTCAACGAAAGTCAAATTTTAAGGCCTAACTCGAGAGCCCATTAGGTCTCTAATCGAGCTACTATAAATAGAATACTTGATGCCCAAGAAACCCTAAGGAAATTCTAGTAAGACATTTTTTTCTTGCTTTCTTGAGTGAAAAGATTTAAGAGAGAAAATTCTTCTTCAAGAATTTTTCCTCAAAAACAAATCAGATTTTTCACTCGAATTAAACTCAGCCCAAAGATCAAACCTTGATTATTAGTGGGTTATTATATTTGACCGCTGCTGGGTTTTCTTCACCGCCAAGTTGCTGCAATTTTTGTCCGATATTTAGCACGTTATAATCGGCACTGAAAACCTGCTTGCTTGTGCGTTTGATTCTAGCAGCTGGTGTCAATCTCTTTCAATTCTTGATCGGTGATCCACCTGGCTGCTTGTCTAGATCACGACAAGAATAACAAGCTTCGATAGATTATTGCCCACGCAATATTCGGAGTGTTCTTGTAGAATCGATTGGATTTCTTGTGGAAATCGCAGCAGATTTTATTTGGTATTCTTTAATCGAGGGACTTCGCAACAAAAGGTATAATCTTTAAGTTCCGCTTTAATTAAAGATTTAATTTTTTGTGTCCTGATTAATAAATTAAATAAGTATAAGCCTAGATCCGTTCATGGGTAAACTAATTTGAGCCTGAGCTTGGTCGAAAGCTTCCGATTCTGGAATGCATAGCACGAAAGTGAGGTTTTCGATTTAGCCCGGGCTTGTTCAGTTTTCCTTCAAATCTCACATTATCTAGCTAAACACAGGCATTGGTTTTATTTTAATGGCTTTACAATCAAAGAACAAGATCCAAGCTTCAAAAAGGTTCACTAATGGTAAGCATAGAAGTTTGGATTTTAAAGCAAGCCAAAAATTGGTTTATCCTAATGCCCTTATCATCTTTGTATATCACAAGCAATGGTAACATGCATAACAAAGCAAGTTCTAGAATATGCAAATTATGTGTGAAACACTCTGAAGAAAAACAATTGGGCACAAGAAAGAATTATTTGCTCATTAAGGCCCAAAATCTCACATTATCTAGCTTTTTGGATGTCACTCACACAAGTATCCTCATTTGAATTATCATACGGAACAGTTATAGGCATCCAACACATAATACTACTATTATTCCCTACATTTCATTCTTACCTCACCCAATCACATATTGCATATCAATTTTCCCACACAAAACATATAACATTTACAACTCCCCCACACCTAGCTTTCACGTACCATACTACCCCAAACAAATGACATAATCCATAAACAATCAAAACAATAACACACAACTAGAAAATGTCCTAACTATAATCAACAAAACCTCCCCCCACACCTACGTCCTACATTGTCCTCAATGTAGAAAATAGACATAGTGGAAAAACAGTATACACCACCAAAGCAAGAAAAATTCCACATAAAAGGAAAAAATTAATAATAACTAAAAACAAGAACAGAACAAAACACTTCCTGATGTGGGGGACACTCAATCTAAGCCGACACGAGCACAAATGGCATTGATCTTGGAGTTCATTTGTTGTAACATCTCCTGGATATTGGTGAGCTGCGCTTGTACCCCTGCTAGCTGTTCTACTGTCACTGCTGGGGGAACAGCTTGCGCTGAAGTAGAGGGACCTGCAAAAGAAGCACGCAAAGGCTCGGGTGGACCAGGCTTACCCGGCGATAAAAACTCGTAAGAATCACCCCTCTTGCGAATCAATTGCATTCGCTGGAGGGAAAAAGGCATCAAGGGTCATCACTTTACAAGCTTCATGCAAAGGGTTGTTCTCTAAGTCTAAAACCTTCAAATTAACAGCTAGATGCGTAATGAGAGAACCCAAAATTAACCCCCGTCCTGGGCGATTCAACGATGCAAGCACTTGAGTCACAAACGAGTAAGCAAAACTAACCCTCGACCCCTTAAGCATTCTAGTCAAAATGAACAATTCATGGGTCGTGATTATGTTGGCCTGATCCCTCCGTCCCGATAAACTATAGCCCAAGAATCTATGACACAAGCGCAAAGCAGGGTTTGTGAAATAATAATCACAAACTTTGCTTGGACTAAAAATACCCAGAGAAGAAGGAGCTAAACTCCGCCAAGCAGCAAAACATTCAGTGGGGTAAAAATCATCCGGCGTATCCAATCACAAGCAAGATACGCCGGCGACCTAGACTCTTCTACTGTCAGAAAACCCATGGCAATATCAAATTCTGTTAAAGACATTTTAAACGGTTTGTTCATGAGTCTAAAGGAAATCACCCCAGGAGAATCTAATGTAAAATTTTGTTTGGGAGGCTTATACTCTAAGGTTGCATGAAATTCACGTGTTAATTCCATATAAGCAGGCAACTCAACATGAAAATACGCCAACCAACCAACCCCAGCAAATAAATTCCTAACTTCATCATAAACATTGAGCGCATGCAAGATATTCATATCAAATTTTCGGCACTCATAAATACGTCTGGAGGATACCTTATCAAATAGTTGTCGCTGCTTGTCCGTCGCGAGTCGGACAACAAATTGCTGGGAAATTGCCGGAGGGAGCGTGTTGGGAGCATTTCTCGTGCGTGACCACACAGTGCGAGTACGCATGGTCTCCGCACCTTGGGTGGACTCGGGTTGGGCCTTTTGCCGCTTAGAGGGTGGTCGAACCACAGACAGTGGTGAAGATGGGGCCGCTTCTTCAGAGGAGCTTGATTTATCCCTCAGTGCAATTGGTTGGGGAGCCTTTTTACGCACCATCGTTGGAAGCAACAGGCGTGAACAGGGCTGCCTTGTTGGGACGAACGGAACCAGGACCGAAACCAAAACAGACAACTACTGCGAGGTGCGGTTGATACCGACACCCGTGAACGGCCGGAGCGACTTGGATGACTGGCAGATTGCTGCTAGGCCGACGAAAGACGTTTGCACCCTGGACGAAAGAACGGCTGGCTGAGGCGGATGAGCAGGACGATTCGTACGAAGCGGCGGAGTCAGACGTTGAACAAAAATTCAACCAAAAATGGCCGGCCACCCAAAACTGACGACACCTGGAGCGGCGAAAGCACTCAGAAAGGCCGTCGACTTCGGAAGACGGCTGCGAGAGAATCCCCCAAAAGAACCAATAGCGACCCCCGCGGAGAACGTACGGTCGAAGGGAAGAATGGGTGAGCGTCGCGGGTTTCCTTCCAAGGCCGGCCGGTGTGGCAGTACCTGACGGAAAAACTAGCAGCGGTTGAATGGTGAAGAATGGTGGCGGAGAAGATGAAGGATGGTGGCAGCAGCGGGTTTGGGGGAAAAATTAAAAATCGGCAGCTGCTAGTCACAGAAGAGAAAAGAAAGAAAGGAAATTAGTAACCCTAATTAAAAATGGAAAAGGAAATTTTTTTTTTTATAAATAAAATTGACATGGGCATGTCAAAGAGAAGATTGTAATCTGCCCAAGTACTGAAAAATCCCAAATAAAAGCAAAGAAAATCGTGAGAAATCCAAAGGTACTGACCTGGGCATGTCAGAGGAAAAATTGTATTCTGCCCCCAACCCTTAAAAATCAAAGGAAAACTCACCTGGGCATGTCAGAGAAAGACTTCTATTCTGCCCAAACCTTCAGAAAATCTAAAAAAATGCGAAGCTTGACCTGGGCATGTCAGAGGAAGACTTCTATTCTGCCCAAACCTTCAGAAAATCTAAAAAAATGCAAAGCTTGACCTGGGCATGTCAGAGGAAGACTTCTATTCTGCCCAAACCTTGAACTCCCCTCGAAATTCTCACTAAAAATCACTTAAAAATACAATTTAAAAAAAACTAAAAGTACTAAAAAAAACTTAGAAAAATATGGGTTGCCTCCCACAAGCGCCTTTCTTTAACGTCTTTGGCTAGACTCACTTTCCCTCAATTAATCTGCATAAATTGGGTGAACTAACATGATCATCTCTACGACCTCATTGGTTCTATATTCAAGAAACGGCTTAAGCCTATGCCCATTTACATGCAACACTTTTCCGGATTTTAAGCACTGAATCCCTATCATCCCATATGGAGAAATACTTACCACATTATATGGTCCCGTCCATCTTGACTTAAGCTTACCAGGCATAAACTTCAGCTTGGAGTCGAACAAGAGTACCTTTTGCCCTACCACAAATTCCTTCCTCCTCAACAGCTTGTCATGAGCGAGCTTGGTCCTTTCCTTGTAAAGTTGGGAATTATCATACGCCTCTAAGCGAATCTCCTCTAATTCTTACAGCTGCAATTTCCTCTCTAGTCCCACTTCGTGAGCATCCATATTGAATTGCTTCACTGCCCAAAAAGCACGATGCTCTAACTCAACAGGTAAATGACACAATTTCCCAAAAACTAACCTGTAAGGCGACATGCCAATGGGAGTCTTGTATGCCGTTCGGTAAGCCCATAATGCATCCTCTAACCTTAGACTCCAATCCTTACGGCCTGGATTCACAGTCTTTTCCAAAATGCTCTTGATCTCTCTGTTTGAAATCTCGGCTTGGCCATTGGTCTGAGGGTGATACGCAGTAGAAATTCGATGACGAACTCCATAGCGCTTCATTAATGCCTCCACTTGACGATTGCAGAAATGTGTTCCTTGATCACTTATTATAGCCTTTGGCACTCCAAACCTACTAAAGATGTTAGATTTAAGAAACCCTGCAACAACTTTAGCTTCATTAGTCTGGGTAGCCTTTGCTTCTACCCATTTCGAGACATAATCAACAGCAAGCAAAATGTATAATTTCCCACAAGAGCTTGGAAATGGACCCATAAAATCCATCCCCCATACGTCAAAAATCTCACAAAATAGCATAGGTACTTGAGGCATCTCATTTCTAGAAGATAAATTGCCTACCCTCTGACACCTATCACATTTCTTACAGTAATCATATGCATCCTTGAATAAGGAAATCCAATAAAAACCACAGTCTAGCACTTTCCTAGCAGTACGCTTTGGACCAAAGTGACCACCACAAGCATGAGAATGACAGAATTCAAGTATGGACTGAATTTCATGATTAGCAACACATCTCCGAAGTACTTGATCAGAACATATTTTCCACAGGTATGGTTCATCCCAAACATAGTGTCTAAATTGAGACTTCAATTTATTTTGCTGATAAATATTCATGCTGGGAGGAAACTTACCGCTGGTCAGATAGTTAACTATGTCTGCATACCATGGCTCGTGACCGTGCACTGCCCACAACTTCTCTTCTGGAAACACCTCTACGATAGGCCTAGAATCCTCTTCACGAACCAACCTGCTAAGATGATCAGCAACTGAATTATCAACACCTTTCCTATCCTTGATCTCCGAATCAAATTCTTGCAACAGGAGGATCCATCTTATGAGTCATGGCTTTGATTCCTTCTTTGCCAACAGAAACTTCAGAGCTGCATGATCAGAATAAACAACAACCTTAGAACCTAGCAAATAAGAACGAAACTTTTCAAACGCAAACACTATTGCTAAAAGTTCTTTTTCCGTTGTTGTATAGTTGCATTGAGCCGAGTCAAGTGTCTTGGACGCATAGTAAATGACATGGCTTTGTCTTCCATTCCTCTGTCCAAACACTGCTCCCACAGCATATTGACTCGCGTCACACATGAGCTCAAATGGTAATTCCCAGTTTGGGGGCTGGATGATCGGAGTAGATGTGAGTAACTCCTTCAACCTCTTAAATGCACTTCTGCACTCCTCACCAAACTCAAATGGCACGTCATGTTGTAAGAGCCTCGACAGGGGTTGAGTGATCTTGGAGAAGTCCTTGATAAATCGCCGGTAAAAACCTGCATGACCAAGAAAACTCCAAATTTCTCGGACATTAGTAGGATAAGGTAAACTAGCAATTAGATCGACCTTCGCCTTATCCACCTCTATTCCCCTAGAAGACACCACATGACCTAAAACAATGCCCTCTCTTACCATAAAATGGCATTTCTCATAGTTCAACACTAAATCCTTCTCAATGCATCTCTGCAGTACCATGGCTAAACTGTCAAGACAATGATCAAAAGACTCACCGTACACAGTAAAATCATCCATAAATATCTCAATGCATTTTTCAAGAAAATCAGAAAATATGCTCATCATGCATCTCTGAAAAGTCCCAGGTGCATTACACAGACCAAAAGGCATACGGCGATAAGCAAAAGTACCAAATGGGCAAGTAAAAGTGGTTTTATCTTGGTCCTCTGGAGCTACCGCTATTTGGTAGTAACCAGAGTACCCATCTAGGAAGCAAAAAAATCTTTACCTGCCAAACGCTCCAACATCTGATCAATGAAAGGGAGCGGGAAGTGGTCCTTCCTCGTTGCTGCATTTAGCTTGTGGAAATCAATGCACATTCGCCATCCTGTCTGCAATCTCATGGGAACCAACTCGTTAGCTTCATTTTTGACTAACTGAAAACCGGATTTCTTAGGCACTACATGTACCGGGCTAACCCACTTACTATCCGGAACTGCATAAATTATACCTGCATCGAGGAGCTTAATAATCTCTTTCATTACTACCTCTTTCATGGCGGGATTCAGCTTCCTCTGGGCTTCTCTAACCGGCTTGGAATCTGCCTCCAATAAAATCCGATGCATGCAAATAGAAGGGCTGATTCCTTTGATGTCGGCCAGTGTCCATCCAATTGCGGTTCTATACTCCCTCAGCACTCTTAATAGCTTCTCCTCTTGCAATTCCGTCAACTCCTTGGAGATGATCACGGGCAAAGTCTCAAACTCTCCCAGGTAGACATACTTAAGGTGATTCGGCAGTGTCTTCAATTCAAGTTTAGGTGCCTACACCACAGAAGGAAGATTTTTGTCAGCAGTAACAGGTAATCCTAAAAAGTGGTTAGCCAACCTTGGTGGCAATTCCGGACTAGCATGGAATGCCAAGACTGCCTCAATAACCGCTTCACTCATATTGCTGTGATCATCAATTTCCTGCACACTATGCTGTAAAACAAAATTCAGCTCATCCAGCATTAGATTAAATTCAATCTCTTCCTGCACAATAGAGTCTACTAGGCTAACATTTACAAAATATTCAGAGTCTGGTGGGTACTTCATTGCTTCATACATGTTAAACTGCACTTTTTCTCCATCGAATTCAAAAGTAAACACACCAGCATCCACATCTATTTTTGTCTTAGCCGTTTTCATAAATGACCTACCCAGTAAAAGAATATCAGAGTTTGTTACATGTTCATCATTCATGTCAAGAATATAAAAATCATTAGGAAAGATCAACTTATCACATTTTACTAGTACATCCTCGACTACCCCCTCTGGATAAATCATCGCCCTATTGGCTAACTGGACAATCACATTGGTATTTTTCAGAGCCCCAATTTTCAACTTGTTAAACAAAGACAAAGACATCACATTAATTGAAGCTCATAAATCTAGCATGGCTGCTTTAATGACAAGTGACCCAATTACACAAGATATGGCAAAAATACCTGGATCAGTGCACTTCTGAGGCAACTTACGCTGAAGAACCGAAGACACATTCTCGTTCACATAGACCTTGCCTTCAGGTCTTCTCTTCTTAGTCAGCAATGACTTTAAAAATTTTGCATACCTGGGAATCTGTGCAATGGCTTCCATCAATGGTATATTGATTTCCACTTTGCGAAATACTTCAAGCACCTCATCGTCACTGTACTCCTTTCTCACTTGGACTAACCTGCCAGGAAAAGGAGGTGGAATCGCACTCTCAGTTTTTCTTACAATGAATTTAGGAATTACCTCATTCTTTGGCAACTCTTCCACTTCCTCTTCCTTTTCTGCATTCTGAGAAGGTTCTGGAACCTCGACGGTCGGAAATTCAGGTTCTGGCAATTCTCTTCCACTCCTCAAAGTAATAGCACTCACATTTTCGGTGGAACTACCTGGCTGAGACGGAAGCTTCCCTTGGGCTCGGTCTCTCTGATTGACTTTAGTAGCTAGCTGAGAGATCTGTTTCTCCAAGTTTTTAATTGCAGCATTTTGTTGTTGTTCTCTTGCCAGATCCCTCTCAACAAAACCCTGCACTGTAGCTGACAATCCTTTAATCATTGACTCCATTGATGAACCTGAAGCCTCTGCTGGTGGAGGTACTGGATTTCTCACTGGGGGTTGAAATCCAGATTGTTGAAGTTGGGGCTGAGGTTGAAATCCAGGCTGCTTGTAGCTGAAGTTGGGATGATTCCTCCACCCTGGGTTGTAGGTATTGGAATAGGGGTCATATCTTCTCTGGGGTGGGGCCTGGAATCCGCCCACAACATTCACTTGCTCTCCTTCTTGCATTGCTGGACAGTCATCAGAGGCATGTCCTTGCATTGCGCAAATTCCGCAGACCTTCACTGCCTGCAACTGTCCAACAGCAAGCTGGCGCACTAAATCAGTTAATTGCTCAATTTTATTTTCCATGTTAGAGACACTCACCTCGTTAACTCGTCTAGTGGGCATGTCTCCTCTCCTATGAAATTGCTGGAAGTCTCAGCCATCACAGCTATTAGCCTCATTGCCTCTGCAGGAGTCTTATTCATCAATGCTCCTCCACTGGCAGAATCAATCTTGTCTCTGTCCAACTCAGATAGCCCCTCATAGAAATACTGAATCAGAAGTTGCTCGGGAATCTGGTGTTGGGGACAACTTCTGAACAGATTGCTGAACCTCTCCCAGTACTCATACAGGCTTTCACCAGTTGCTTGCCTGACACCGCAGATATCCTTCCTGATATTAGAAGCTCGGGAGGCTGGGAAGAATTTCTCCAAAAATCTTTTCTTCAGCTCGTTCCATGTGGTAATGGACCCGGCTGGTAGCCCAAATAGCCAGTGTTTCGCTTTATCCTCTAAGGAAAATGGAAATGCCCTAAGCTTGACTTGTTCCTCTGTAACTCCTTGGTAACTCACTGCCGAGCATACGATGTGAAACTCCATCAAGTGCTTGTGGGGATCCTCACCTGTCAAACCACGAAACTTAGGCAGTAAGTGTATAGTGCTAGACTTCAACTCAAACCTAGGAGCATCATCAGGAAAAGTAATGCAAAGAGATTGCTGATTTTCATCAGGTGTGGCTAACTCCCTGAGAGTCCTGTCAGCCATTGGTGCTGCGATCAACTGCTCTTCTTCTTCGTAAACCTCAATTTCTTTTTCGTCAACTGGTAGAGATGCAGATGCTGACTCAGCCAGTTGTTCTCGTTGTTTCTTCTCTTTTGTGTTCCTCTTTGCAGTCTTCTCTATCTCTGGGTCAAATACTAGTTTGCCTGTACGAGAATAGCGAACCATAAAAAGGAACAAATAAAACCAAAACTTTTAACCAAATATAAAACACTACACCGTGCTCCCCGGCAACGGCGCCAAAATTTGATGGATCGTTAGGCCAATAAAAAATAACCTACTTTAGAGACTATTAAAAATAGTGTAGTGCGAGTAGGATCGTATCCACAGGGAGCAACAAAGTGAACTAAATTTGGTCAAAAGTACGTAACCAAAATGGGGGGTTTGTTTTTAATTAACTAACTAACAAAAATAAATTAAAATAAATGACCAGAAATTAAACAAATTGTAAAAATCCAAGTTTGGGAAAAACGTCTAGCCAAGGGAATTGGACCACCTCGATGCACTAATCGATCCTTGATGCAAAAATGTATTAATTAATTATGGGTTACACCGGTTTTCATTGTTGGAACCTCCTAACAATTCAGTCCTATTAATTAAAGCCACCGATTAAGGAACCTCCGTTAATCGCATCTATAATCAATGATCAATTCTGGAACCTCCTAGAATCCAGATCACGATAGCCAAGGACCCAATTCAATTACAATTAACCCAATTAGCTTAATTGCACTTGATTATTTATTCTTTTCAATTCACTAATCTACGTACCACGTGATTAATTTCATGAACTCTAAGGAATACCGAACCTCGTGTATTCTAGTAAATTGGATTACCTAGGAAAACCCGCATGCTACCAGCTATACAGACAATGCCAAATAATCCACAAAAAATGCACAAGAATAAATAAGAAACCAATAATCAATTAATAGTAATATCAATTCGATCTCACGATTCAAGTAGCATCGAGGGGTTTTGAGTCCCTTGACTAGACTAAAGAAATCTAGCTACTCATAGTTGAAAAGAAAAACATCAAATAAAAATAGTGCAACATAATTAAAACTCAAAATTAAGAACTAGGAATAATACTCAGTAAAGTTGTACGCAAGAATACTGCTCAAAATTCCGCCTCAGAACTGCTCCAGTGTATTACCCTCAAAGAAAAATGTCTCCACACTTTTTTTTTTTCCAAAATCCACCACAACCAATTTGCTGCCTCCTTTTTCTAATCGTGGTCCCCGCCAGAAATTTCTTTTCCAAAATAAACCAAAGTGAATCTTGCCAAAGAATGAATCCCGAATGGTAATATCCCTCTGCAGTCAAAGTATTCCCTCAAATAACCAAAGTCTTTCCTTTTTTTAAAACTGGTCCCCGCAATCAAAACTATCAAGTCTCCAATCAAAAATTCTGCCTCCTTTCTTTTTTTATTCCCTTCCTTATATAATCCTTCCTTCCCAATTTGGCCATTCTTTCTTTCTTGTCTTTCCCAAAAAATCTACAACACTTGACCCCTCTTCTTCAATTGTCCAATTTGCCCTTCATTCTTAAAAAGATTGCTCCATCCTTCTCAAAATCAATATAATTCCCTGCAAATATAAAAACCATCATTAAGCCTCACCAAAACATCCAATTTTTGCCCAAGTCAGCCCAATTCGTATCATAAAATATAAACTCATCATTGATAAAAACAAAGTGTCTTTCATAATTCTTTGAACTTGTCCGATTAAAAGTTCATATCCTTTTTCTTCGTTTTTGAGTCTAGTTTCATAAAATAATGTTCTGGTGTGTGAAACCTTGTGATCGTACCTTTTCTTTCACAAAAAGAGTTGTATTTTGTTAATTGTTTTAATAGTTCTTACAACTTGTACGGTTGCAAGATCATATACATTTTGTTCGTTTCTGAGTCGAGTTTAATAATTTAATTTTAATTTGTGTGTCAGTGTTGTGCCCTAGGTGATCACACATCATCATCATCGTGTCAAGAAAAATCGAAAATTGTGATTCACAAAAAAAAATTGTGTGTTTGAGTCTTTTAACCTTCGTTGGTTGAAAGATTGTGTCTCTTGTGATTATTTAGTGTCTAGAATTTAGTTTTAAATTCAATTGTTGAGTTTGGTTTGTGTACTCTAGGAATCGCACCTTAGGTCCATAAACTGAGTCGAAAAATCGAAAACTTTGTTTTTACCAAAAATAGAGTCTTGTGTGTTTCTTTGTGTTAATTGAAGTTTGAAATTGCATATTTTGTGCTTGCATGTGATTTTTGTTGCATCAAAACATAGAAGTCAAGCTTAATTAATAAAAAAAAAAAGTTTTCGTCTCTAAGTGAACCCGAAGCACACTAACTTGAAATACTTGGTGATTTCTTGCAAAGAGTTGGTATCGTTTTGATTGAAACAAAGAAGCTTGCTATAAGGTCTATTCCACCGAGGGATCTAAAAGCCTTAAAACTTGCCATCTAGTGGTGTTCTTACTTGAGACATTGTGTATGTTTTATTTTCTTGCGTAATTAACCTTCTTTTTGACTTGTAGTGTGGGTGGCTTGTGCCGTCATCAAGTTGGAAAGAGTGTAGAAAAAAAAAGGGTGAATTACATTTTACCCCTTTAGATTTGGTTAAAATATGAAAACCTCCCTAAGATTTTAAAAATTACAAACCCCCCCCCGTACTATCCAATAGTTGTCTTTTTGCCCCCTAAACAGATGATGTCATTCAATTTATTAAGTAAATGGACAATAATACCCTTAATAGATCCCTAAAAAAAATTTAGACCAAAACACCCTCCTACCCGTTTCGTAAAAAATAATTTTGCATTGAAATGATAAAAATTTAAAATTTACGAAACGGGTCGACTCAACTCTAAACGGTTAAATCCGAGTTGAAATAGATTTTCGTGATTATAAAAATACATGTAAAAAATAATTTTGCATTGAAATGATAAAAATATAAAATTTACAAAATGGCTCGACTGAGTTCAAAACGGACCGACCCATCTCGAAACGGGTCAACCCAGGTTGAAATAGGTTTTCGTGATTATAAAAATATATGTAAAAAATAATTTTACATTTAAATGATGAAAATTCAAAATTTACAAAACGGGTCAACCCAGCTCGAAACGGGATCAACCCGGGTTGAAATAGGTTTCCATGATTATAAAAATGCATGTAAAAATAATTTTGCATTGAAATGATGCAAATTCAATATTTATGAGACGGGTCGACCCAACTCGAAACTGGTCAACCCAGGTCAAAACGAATCAACCTAGGTTGAAATAGATTTTCGTGATAAAAAAATGCATGTAAAAAATAATTTTGTATTGAAATGATGAAAATTTAAAATTTACGAAATGGGCCGACCCAGCTCTAAACGGATTGAAATATAAATACCCAATAGATTTTTAATAATAGATAATATAAGTTATCGAATGGGTACCCATCATGAATACCCAATGAGTACCCTATAAATTAATATTCAGGATATCTATAGATACCCTGAAATACCCATTACCCATTTAAATTCGTCCATTTAAGCCCATTAACTATATGGGTAAGAGCGGGTAAATGCCCTTAAATTTAATACCCATTTAATACGCTCCTAATATCCGCCTTACTTGCCCGTTTCACATCCCTATGATATATTGCGTGAGTTCAAAATACTAATAGCTAGTCTTTACGTCTAAAAACTAGATAATCCTATTTTTTGAAATAAAATGATTTAATCGAAATTTTTTAAAAAAATTGGAATAATAATATATGTTTTTTTTTTGAAATAATAATAATATATATTTAAATCCTTGAGTTCTTTAGATCTTTATAATTTCACCTCAAGAGGAAAGGACAAAATGAGAAAAGAGAGAACTGAAAAGGGAAATGACAAAAACAATAGCAGTCCAAATTATCCTATCTACTTATCATAATTCTTAAATTTTATGATAGTTAATTGTAAATTTTCAATTCAAATAATCATCTGTACACTTAGATGATCATATATATACATTTTGCAACATGATGCTTATTCTTGAAAGCTGTCAGTACACTCCATTAAAATTTAGCTTTTTTCCAGTATATTTTCCTCCAGGATATTTTCAAGGTCAATCAAAGCCCCATAACGACAGATTTCATATATCTTTCGAGATTTACGAAATTTTTAAAGGAAAAAACGAAATTGTTTCTAACAATTGCAAAAGAAGCACCAATTCCTTTTCTTAGGAACACATACAAGATTCGTCACTCCAAAAAGGATTTTGACTCTCATCTATATTTTCTCTTCTTTTTTCATGTGTCTAAGGAGAGTTTTGGAATTGGTTTTTGTTTTGTTATATCGCGGTCCCTTTTTTGTTAAACGTCATGTTTTTAAAAAAAAGTTCTATATTTTCTTAAATATTATCCCTTAATTCTTATTTTTCGCCCCTTTAATGCTTATCTTCCGCCCCTCATATAATTATCTACCCTTAATTAATTTACCAAAAATTTTATAAGTCCCTTTTTAATTTATAAAAAATTTATAAAAATTATGATTAAAGTAACATAGATGCGGAACTATAAATGATTTTTTTTTGTATTTTTAGTAAATTAATTAAGGGTAGTTAGGTAATTTAATATATTAATGTATTTTATATTTAAATATTATGGTTGGTATTTCTTAATTTGTCAGAAATAATTTGAGTATAAAAGGAACGTGAAATAACAAAATAGGGGGGCACGAAATAATAGGGGGGCACGAAATAAGCCTTCACAAATGGTTTTGAACCCTATATAATAATGTAACACCCAAACCAGACTCCCTATCCAATACGCGAGCCTCGGCGGACACTTGCCCAACTCACACTAGGTCTTATTCAATAGTGATAAATTTTGGTAAGTAAAACTACAGATTTAGTGTTTAAAATTAAAAATTTAAAAGTATAAAGGCCCTAGATAGCACATAAAGGTTCAACCTGACTTATAATTGGGACATAACGGGTTTACTATGTAAACTTCTGAAGGTATTTACTACAGAATACATCCATTAGTATAGAAAGAATACCTTTCAGAAAAAAATATTATAACAATACTTTAATCACTAAACTAAAAGTCTTCAAAACTCAAACCATCACCCGGGGCAGCTACATCTTTGCCCTAGTATCTGCTCTTGTATTCCAACCTAAGGGAGAATAAGAGTTTTGAAAACAACGGTGAGCTATGGCACGTGAGGTTCTGTTTTAGTTTAAAATAGAAGTTCTCCCTCCAGAAATAACAATCCCAATGACATCCCATGCCAAAAATTAAGTTTTACATTCAATAAACATATAACAGTGCACATGATTTCAATCAATATAACGTATCATTTGGTTCAAGCCAAAAGATAAACATTGAATCAGTCAATCAATAATCAATTAGCGTGGATAGAACTCACCATGGGCTACCTAGTCCCAAAAAGGTGAAACTAACCACTCACTTTACCAGTTTGTGCGGCGTCCCACACTATCGTCAATCTTCACCCTCGATCAATATTCAGTAAGACAGCTCGAGTTCTGTCCTCCCCACAACGGCCTTACTCTGTTTGCCTAGCCCTTTACTGGCCTAGGGAGCTCAGCGCGTTTGCAGAGAGTTAGGGGATCCATCGGCGCAACAATCAGACACAAATAAAGGGTACCCGGGTAACCATCTATACTACCGCAATCAAAGTATAGCATGCAATAGTCGTTGCATATAAGTCAATCATTCCATGGCGTGGGATCAACAGTTTAACATTTATAAATATGTATATACATTGCCATACAAATATATATATAGGAAGAATTTTAGCAGCAATTGATTAAGAATGCTAAAACCCTAGAACATGAATGAAGAAGAACTGAAGCAAGACATGTGGAAGCTTTTCTCTATATTTCGTATATCAAAAAAACTGAAAACTATTTCTGTACAAAATATATATATCAAAACTAATAACCGCTTCCAACTTGCGTATTAAAGAAGCTAATTATTAGTCCAGCTCAGTATAAATAATACTAAAGCAACTAACAACACCAAATAAATGTTCAGCCTGGATCTACGTCCATTAGTTGCTCCATGTCAGCACTACAAGGCTTAATCTGAACCCTTGATGTTACTAGAAATGCCACATCAGCTGGTACTGCTGCAAACATTCTCTGCTGCTGATGCTGAAATCGAGCTGCTGAGCATGTGATCTGATCTCCATGTAAGTTGATCTGGTCTCCGTGTAAATTGATCTGATCTGTTGAGCATGAGCATGTGATCTGATCTCCATGAAAGTTGATCTGATCTCCGTGTAAATTGATCTGATCTGTTGAGCATGTGATCTGATCTGCGCGTAACTTGATCTGATCTGTTGTGATCTGATTCGCGCGTAAGTTGATCTAATCCGCGCTGAAGTTGATCTAATCTGCGTTTCTTTCTCCTTGATATATCAACATCCCCCCCCCCTCAAGTTCAGCCTCAAAAAGCTGCAACTTGGACACCAATCGGGAGAAAGTAGAAACAGGCAGCAGCTTAGTAAACAGGTCAGCAACTTGATCAGAAGAAGAAACATGCTGGAGAGAAAGGAATCCTGATTTATAAGCTGCACACACCACATGACAATCAATGTCAATGTATTTTGTGCGTTCATGGAAGACATGATTTTTAGCTATATGAATGGCAGCTTGGTTGTCACACCAAAAATCGACTGGCAAAGAAGTTGGAACCCTCAAATCACCAAGAATATAATGAATCCATTGAAGCTCGCGAACAGTAGTGGCCATAGCCCTGTACTCAGCTTTGGCAGTTGAACAGAGATTGTGGACTGCTTCTTAGCCTTCCAAGAAATCAAAAAAGGACCAAGGAAAATACAATATCCTGTGATAGAACGCCTAGTAGTCTTACAGGAACCCCAATCAGCATCACTAAAGGCTTGCAGTTGTAAAGAAGTCTGAGTGGAAAAGAAAAGGCCCTTACTGAAACTGCCCACAAGGTATCTGAGCAGATGGATAGCTGCTGTCCAATGGGAATGATGAGGAGAGTGCACAAATTGACTTAATTGCTGCACAGGAAATGAAATATCAGGCCGAGTGAACCCCAAATAGAGTAATCGACCAATGAGCCTTCTATATTGATCAGGCTGAGCAAGCAAAAGAGTGTCATCTTTATCAGCGGCAGAAAACTTAAGGCCTGGAGGAAAAGGAGTAGAAACAGCTGTACAGTGCAACATATTGGCATCCTTTAAAAGATCCAGAATATATTTGCACTGACTAATGAGAATTCCAGAATCAGACCTAGCCAACTCCATCCCAAGAAAATACTTAGCTACCCCAAATCCTTAATAGTGAAAGCCTGATCTAGAAACAGCTTGACCTTATTGATTTCATCTTCATCAGTTCCTGTGATGAGAACATCATCCACATAGACAAGGTAGCATGTAAAATAAAAAGACAATGATCAAAGGCTGACTGAACAAAGCCATAACCAGTAAGCTTGGCTGTGAATTCCAAATTCCACTGCCTAGAAGCTTGTTTCAACCCATAAAGGGATTTCTTCAATCTGCACACTTGTCCTGGTTGAGCGTTGTCAAATCCAGGAGGCAACTTCATATAAACCTCCTCATCTAATGTACTATGAAGGAAGGCATTGTTGATATCCACTTGGCACAAAGGCCAACCTTTTGAAACTGCAACAACAATCAACAATCTAACAGTCACTACTTTAGCAACTGGTGAGAAAACTTCAGAATAATCTTCCCCTTCCTTTTGTGTAAAGCCTTTTGCTACCAACCGAGCTTTAAACCGATCTATACTGCCATCAGGATTACACTTGACCTTGTAAACCCATTTACAACCAATGGCTTTCTTTCCTACAGGTAAAGAGGTTAATTCCCAAGTATCATTGTTCTCAAGAGCTGTAATCTCTTGAGACATAGCATCTAACCACCTAATATTAGTACTTGCTTGATTATATGATGATGGTTCCTTAAAAGAAGCCAAATTAATAAGAAATTGATTATAATCTGTGGAAAAATTACAGCTGGAAATAGTGGACTCAGAAGCAAGGACAAAGTCCTGCATCCATTTTGGAGCAGTTCTAAGCCTGTTGCTGCATCTAACAGGCTGTAAAAATTCATTAGAAGGAGCATTAGTCATTTCAAATAAAGAAGGACTGTCATGATCAAGAAGATCATGATCTGAAGGAGAAGGTAAACATTGCTCAGAAGAACAATCCTGATTCTGAGCTGAAAGAGCATAAGGAAAGGCTTCTGAAGAAGAAATAGGAAAAGAATCAAAATCAAAGACATGAGACGGAGAATCACCTAAAACAGTAGGCTGATCAAGATTAGCTGAGGGAAAGTTCTGCTCATGAAAGATGACATCTCTGGAAACCACAATTCTGTTTAAAGTAGGACAAAAAATCTTGTAACCTTTTTGACCTACTGGATAACCAACAAAAATTCCTGCATAAAACCTGGGAGCAAACTTATCACAGGAAGGAGACTTATTTAATGCAAAAGCAAGACAACCGAAAACTTTCATCATAGAATAATCTGGAGTTCGGTTATGCAAGAGTTCATAAGGAGTGGACCAATTAATGACTGAGGAAGGAGTTCTATTAATCAGAAAAGTGGCTGTAAGAATAGCTTCTCCCCAAAATAGGTTTGGTAATTTGGACTGAAACAGAAGAGACCTGGCCACCTGCACTAAATGCCTATGTTTCCTCTCAACTAATCCATTCTGCTGAGGAGTATAGGCACAAGATTTTTGATGAATGATGCCAAGATCAGTGAAGAATTTCAGACATTCAGAATTGCAGAATTCTGAGCCATTATCAGTTTGAATTATCTTAACTGAACAATCAAACTGTTTTATCTGTTTAACAAAGGCTATGACAATTCCAGGAACTTCTGATTTGTGTTTCAACAGAAAAGTCCAAGTACTTCTACTGTATTCATCCACTACAGTAAGGAAAAACTGACAACCATTCAAGGAAGCAACTCTATAAGGACCCCATAGATCCATATGTAAAATTTGTAAAGGAGTAATCTGTTTAGGAGCAGAAACAGGAAAAGGCAATTGCTTAGACAAAGGACAAATCTCACAAGGCTTTATTGATTCATGATTATTTAGAAAGGAATGGGGAAATTGAAATCTCTGCATTACATCAACTGCAGGATGTCCAAGCCTAAAATGCCAAACTACTGCATCATTCAAAGTATGAGAAACTGAAGCTGAAACATCCAGCAAAGGACTATTTAAACAATTATCACTAGTCATCTTTTTATATCTCTGAATAGTTTCTGAAAGGAAAGAAACTTTATTCAAGACATACAAGCCATTATTGATTGAGCCAACTGCTAAGATTGTTTTAGTCTTCAAATCCTGCAGTAGACAACAATCAGGGAAAAAGGAGACAAAACAGAATGAGTCATGTGCCAATTTCTGAACAGACAGCAAATTATGCTTGAAGCTGGGAATCACCAACACATGCTTCAAGACTATAGAATGAGATAAATGCAAATTTCCAGAACTATGAACTACTTGGACACTACCATCAGGGAACATGACTGAGGAACCAAGACTCATAGGTTGAACATCAATAAGACAGGAAAGGTTATAAGTCATATGGCTTATAGCTCCAGTATCAACAATCCAATACTCATCATCAATATAATCATTCTTAAGCATACTGATATTAGGAGAGTTAGAACTACCTGCAAAGTCATGATACCGAGCATAATTTGCAAAACTAGTCTCAGCTCCTCCTTTCCCTTTGTTCATCTTGTCCAGCTCCTTTTGAACTGCTGCTGCCAAGGCTTGATTCTAGTTATCATTCTCCTTATGGCCAGTAGTCACAGATTCATTTACCACCTGAGCAGCATTCACTCTTTCTCCATTCTTTTTCTTGTTCTCCACCCACCAATCCGGGTATCCATGAAGTTTGAAGCAACCACTGACCAAGTGCCCCTTCCTTTTGCAATGAGTACACATTAAGTGACTCTTGTCTACCTTCTGGTTCTTCCTTCCATTTTTCTTCTCATTCCCCTTTGAATTGATAGACATCATAGCGGCATTTTCAGACTTCATAAGCAGCATATTAATACCAACCTGCCTATTGTTCTCAGCCTTAAGCATCATAGAATAAACTCTATTCAATGAAGGCAATTCATATGGTTCTTTTCTGCCTCATAAACCTCATTAATCCCCGTCAAAAACTCCATGCACCTCTCATCGGCAGCCAGAAGCTCCAATTCCCTTAAGACCATTTTCAGACATTCCTTGACTCCAGACATAAAAAGTGCTGGTCGTCGTTCCTTCTGAATCTCTCTATGTATCTTTTCTCCCAATTGATTTGGTTTCAATTGATCTAATCTGTCCCTCAACTCTTTCACTTTGCCAAAATACTGAGTAACTTGTAGATTACCCTGCTGTACCATAGCAATTTCACGCTTAAGTTGATACCACAAAGACAGATGAGACATACCAAATCGTGCATTAATCTCCTCCCACAAATCACTTGCCAGTATAATATAGACGAATTGATCCACTGATTCGGCTGATATAGCTCCTTGAATCCATGAGACAACCATGGAATTCACTGTTATCCACCTCCTGTAATAAGGAGAATCAAATTCCAGCATAGGACACGAACCGTCAACAATCGCGAACTTGTTCTTCGAACGGAGTGCTCGCACCATCTTCATCCTCCAAATCAAGAAGTTCGACTCCGTGAGAACTTTCGAAACCAGTAGAAGATTCGGATGATCAGCTCCATGAAGAGTAAGTTGCTCTTCAATCTCTTCGTTCGTAAGTTTTCTCCCCTCAATCGCAACTTCCAAATCTTCACATTCAGTTCGATCTTCATCCGTCATACGGATCAATATCAACAACTTCAGAAATTAAACGGACCGCACACCAAAGCGCTTTGATACCATGAAGAATTTTAGCAGCAATTGATTGAGAATGCTAAAACCCTAGAACATGAATGAAGAAGAACTGAAGCAAGACATGTGGAAACTTTTCTCTATATTTCGTATATCAAAAAAACTGAAAACTGTTTCTGTACAAAATATATATATCAAAACTAATAACCGCTTCCAACTTGCGTATTGAAGAAGCTAATTATTAGTCCAGCTCAGCATAAATAATACTAAAGCAACTAACAACACCAAATAAATGTTCAGCCTGGATCTACGTCCATTAGTTGCTCCATGTCAGCACTACAAGGCTTAATCTGAACCCTTGATGTTACTAGAAATGCCACATCAGCTGGTACTGCTGCAAACGTTCTCTGCTGCTGATGCTGAAATCGAGCTGCTGAGCATGTGATCTGATCTCCATGTAAGTTGATCTGATCTCCGTGTAAATTGATCTGATCTGTTGAGCATGAGCATGTGATCTGATCTCCATGTAAGTTGATCTGATCTCCGTGTAAATTGATCTGATCTGTTGAGCATGTGATCTGATCTGCCGTAACTTGATCTGATCTGTTGTGATCTGATCCGCGCGTAAGTTGATCTGATCCGCGCTGAAGTTGATCTGATCTGCGCTTCTTTCTCCCTGATATATCAACAATATATATATATAGAATACATAAGGCTTAGAGAAAATCATTTACACCACTGGAAAATAGTGAGAACACTCACCTCGCTCAATAGCCAATATTGGTATAACATCCTTAGTCTACCGGTTATCCACAACCTACAGGAAAACAAGGATCATTGCAATGCTTCTGGTCATTTTAAACTGTAGCTATGCCTTGAGTTAATATATGACTGATCCTATATACGTCCTAACCTTTGGGCATAATTAACACATTTAAACTCCTATTCTTATGTTACCTTAAAATTTTGAGCGGAGGAAACAGAGTGTTATTGTGAATTTATTCCAAAGTTCAGTTCAGAAGGCAAAGAGAACGCCTTGAAAATCAAGAGGTTAGTTGTTGATTCATAAAGAACTATCGCAACAGGTGGTTATGTTCCAAGAAGCTTTTCAGAAAATCGAAAAGGATAAAGTGAAATTCAAAAATTTCTAAGTAAACCTTGAAAGAAGAGGTCTAAACCAAGTATAAGTTTGAACAAAACAGAAAAGGAACGAAGGAGTTATGATATTTCAAAGTTAGTAATGACTGCTGAATTTCTGCAGAAAACAGCAGTGGCAGTCTGATCCTAAAAAGGTTTTCTGGGCAATTCACAAATCCAACTTGTAATCTAGAAATTTCTGAGAAATCCTGGTTGTATACGGTTTGAATCAAGATATAGTTTACTGAAAACGGAAATATAATGGAAGAGATATGAAATTTTAAAACTAGACTTTCAGTTCTGAAATTTATCGACCACAACAATCCTAGTTTAAAGACAGTTTTCGTAAAATTTATGAATTCAAATTACAAGCTAAAAGATTCTGGATGTTCTTTGAAACTAAGAGTTCAAACCAAGATGAGATTTATGGGAATCAAGCCATAGACAAGAGAGATATGAGGTTTGAAAGTTTCATGTTCAAAACAGTATCTAATTGAATCCCAAGAAGAGTCATGCTTGCTGCCCTCTTTTCAAATAAGTTCCAAGGTATTTTGTAATCTCATTTCGCCAACAGAAAGGAACACTTGATTTCTGGGAGTATAGAGGTGAACACCAACTCAAGTTTTAGCCGAAACCATTACAGTTCTTAGTAGGATGTTTTAGATGCTGTTTAGACCTCTGTCATCTAAATAACAGTCCTGAACCAATGCTTAATTCAAACAAAACCAAAGAGTCCACTATTCAACTTAAATCCTAAAGCAACACATAAATCCCAGGAATCTTTAACCAATTAAACCAGGGGTATTATTACCTTTACTGGACAACTAGAGGATTCAGTGGCTCTTTTCTCCTCGCAATTGACAGTTATGAATTCATTCGGCTCTTGATTTTGTCTAACACATTTTAGCAGCCCTTTTCCTCACCTTGTAGCCTAAACTCCTCACTCAATTACCTCAAAATTGCCACAGTTAAACTCCAATCTTCTAAGCTATCTAAGAATCATTAAAGAACAATAGGATTTACCTTCACTCAAGCTTGGGATTATGGAATTGAGGTCAAGAACTACAAATTGAAAGAGAGAGTGGACCAAAAAAAAGGGCGGTGTAGAAGAAGAAGATGAGACTGAACGAAAAAGAAAACAGAGAAAGAGAAGTTCTGGGTTATTCTTTTCCTCCAACGTCTTACTCATCAAATTTTTGACCAAATTAATCTCCTAAATAAATTTATGGACAAAAAAATAAGAAAATGGGAAGGTGTGACCTAAAAGAGGCATTTCGGATTTTGAAAATCCGAAATAAGACAAAATCGAATTTTAGAAATCCGAATTCATCCACTTTCAGATTTTGAAAATCTGAAATATCAATAACCCTAATTAAATTAAAAATTAATAAGGGAGATTAATTTGATTAATTATATTGATATGTGGCATGAACGTAGTTCCAGCTTTGTAGGACGTAGTTGAAGTTTTGCGGGACGTAGTTGGAGTTTTGCGAGACGTAGTTCCAGCTGTGCAGAACGTAGTTGCAGCTTTGCGGGACGAAGTTCAAGCTTTGTTGGACGTAGTTCCAGCTTTGCGGGACGTAGTTCCTACTATGCAAGACGTAGTTGGAGTTTTGCGAGACGTAGTTCAAGCTGTGCAGGACGTAGTTGCAGTTTTTCGGGACGTAGTTCAAGCTTTACGATCCGTCGGCGGCGGGCGGCGGTCTGGCAGCGGAGGGTGGCCTTACGGTGTCGAAAACAAAAACCGATCGGTTCGTTTTGTAGAGTTCAACAAGATGAATATGTTGGTGCTATTGTATCACAAAAACACCAGCCAAAATTTTGTAAATCTATGAAAAGTTAATGGGTTTTGATTTTTGAGAAATGTACAAAACACAAAAAAAATTGGATTGAAATGTATGGTTTTTTTCCTTGAGATGAGATGAATGTTTTGATCGGTTTAGATTTTTAAATGGAAGTTCGGTTGGTCGGAATTGAAAAATCCGGCGAGGGAGAAGGGAGAAGAAAAAAGAAGAAAAAAAGGGGGGGTGGGGTTTTATAATTCGGGTAGAATTCGGATTTTGAAAATCCAAATTCTACCCAATTCGGATTTTGCAAATCCGAATTTTGGCGGGATTTGTCCTGCCGACGAGAAAAAATCCGATTTCAGATCCGAAACCGGATTGGATGGATATCCGAATTATTAATTCGGATTTCACAAATCCGAATTAATTAATTCGGATTTGCGAAATCCGAATTAATTAAATTCGGAATTTTATTGTCCAAATTAAATTGAATTCGGATTTTCTAAATCCGAAATCAATTTTAATTCAGATTTTCATTATACGAATAAAAAAAAAATCATAATTCTACATATTCCATATACCAAAACATCAATCAATAACTCATCAACACACAAATATGAACTTCAAAATCACAATTCTACCTATTCCATATACCACAACATCAATAACACATCAAAAAACAAATATGAACTTCAAAATCACAATTCTACCTATTCCATATACCAAAACATCAATCAACAACTCAACAAAACACAAATATGAACTTCAAAATCACAATTCTATCTATTCCATATACCAAAACATCAATAACTCATCAAAACACAAATATGAACTTCAAAATCACAATTCTACCTATTCCATATACCACAACATCAATAACTCATCAAAACACAAATATGAACTTCAAAATCACACTTCTACCTATTCCATATACCAAAACATCAATCAACAACTCATCAAAACACAAATATGAACCTCAAAATCACAATTCTACTTATTTCATATACCAAAACATCAATCAATAACTCATCCAAACACCAAAATGAACTTATAATTTACAATTGTACTTATTACATAAAATAAAAAATAATAACTCAACAAAACATCAAAAGATACATCAAATAATGTCATCAGCGTCATATAGTTTACCAAGCCTTGTTCGATCTGCTCTGGGATGTGAGACGGGACACCTTCTGGCACCATATGATCTACTTCCACACAGCGTCCTAACTGTATTTATATGTAGACATTTTTGGACGTGGTGCTAGTTGTTTTTGACGTGGTTCTAGTTGTTCTGAGATATGGAGGACTGTCTTTGTAAAAAAATCAGTTTAAATTCACACATATGGATGTAGACGTTTTTGGACGTGGTGCTAGTTATTTTTGGACGTGGTGCTAGTTGTTCTGAGATGTGGTGGACTGTCTTTGTAAAAAAATCAGTTTAAATTCACAGTATCGATGTAGACATTTCTGAATGTGGTTCTAGTTGTTTTTGACATGGTGCTAGTTGTTCTGAGACGTGGTGGGTTGTCTTTATGAAAAAAATAGCTTAAATTCACACACATGGATGTAGACGTTTCTGGACGTGGTGCTAGTTGTTTTTGACGTGGTTCTAGTTGTTCTGAGACGTGGTGGGCTGTCTTTGTGAAAAAAATCAGTTTAAATTCACACACATGGATGTAGACATTTCTGGGCGTGGTGCTAGTTGTTTTTGACGTGGTTCTAGTTGTTCTGAGATATAGTGGGCTGTCTTTGTGAAAAAAATCTATTTAAATTCACATGCATGGATATAGACATTTCTGGACGTGGTGATAGTTGTTTTTGACGTGGTTCTAGTTGTTCTGAGATGTTGTGAGCTATTTTTGTGAAAAAAATCAGTTTAAATTCACACGCATGGATGTAGACATTTCTGGACGTGGTTCTAGTTGTTTTTGACGTGGTGCTAGTTGTTCTTAGACGTGGTGGGTTGTCTTTGTGAAAAAAATAGCTTAAATTCACATGCATGGATGTAGACATTTCTGAACGTGGTGTTAGTTGTTTTTGACGTGGTGTTAGTTGTTCGAGACGTGGTACTACTTTTTTTTTTTTTTTTTCAGAAATCAGATTTCCAAAATCCGAATTCGTTTTGGATTAAGAAATCGGATTTGTGAAATCCGAATATCAAATTGATTAAGAGACTCAGATTTTACAAATCCGAGATGCCTAAAAATGGTCCACATATTTCAAATTCTAAATATTTCCGTTTATACCCCCAAATTTTGTATTAATTTGGTCTGGGCCCCCTTACTTATCCTTATCCTTTCCTTTTTTTTTTTTTCTCCTTTTAGTCCACTGGCTCTTCTCCTCATTTCATTTTATTTTCAGTTAACTTTTAATAAATTAGACTCTAATCTCCCACATTTATTAATTTAGAATTTTAATTCTTCAAGCATTGCTATTAACTTCTAACTCAACCTTCTCTTTATTTTTAATTATACTTTTACATTTTCATTCAAATTCCTCAAATCATGTTATACGTTCACATTGTAATTTTTTCATTTCTAGCGAAACCTGGGGCCTCACAAATAAGATCAAAACGGTTTGAATCAACGTATCGATCCAAAGCTACTAATCCATTTCTAACCCGTCCCGATTTTTTTAAAATTAAGGAAAATAATTGAATCGTCCAAGGAGACCTCAAGCTTGTAATTTATTTAAAATTATTACGAGAAAGTTTCACGTTCTATAGTGTATGTATATTTTACCTGAAAATCAAATAACAAGTTACATTTCAATAGGCGATTCATTAACTGCGATGGGAGGTGAGGGGCCGTGGAATCTACGTTGAGTGGCGCGGTCAGGAGCCTCGAAAGAGCAATCACAGACGCCTCCTATAGGGCACACACCAAGAAAAAACCAAGCCAGAATGGCGAAATAACCACACTTTCTTTCAACCCGACACACATTCCGCCTGAAAGTGCTCGCTTATGCAGCCATTCTCTAGAAATATTAAATGGTGACAATGAAATATTATCTGACCGGGCCAGGTCAAAAATTCACTTTCGTGCTACACATTCCAGAATCAGAACTCTTGACCAGGCCTAAGCTCTAACACAATCGCTATTCTAATCCTTGCTTGAAATAACATTACCTTGTGTCACGGGCTCACCTTTTAACTAGCGAACCGTGCGGCACTAGTTCTAACAACTAACGACTAGAACTAGCTCAGCTTTAACCCTTGCACACAACTAATGTTGTGGGCAGCAAAGTGACCAAGAAAACTCAAGAGAAATGTAGGCACAAAAGTGACCGAAAATGGAACGGAAGTATATTGCTCTACACAAGTACTTACACACTCTTGCTTGGTGCGGCCATGACCCCTTACGAACGATTAAGAGAAAGCTTGTCTTAAGAGCAGAACCTCGCTCTGATACCACTTGTCACGGGCTCACTCTTTAACTAGCGAACCGTGCGGCACTAGTTCTAACAACTAACGACTAGAACTAGCTCAACCTTAACCCTTTCACACAACTGATGTTGTGGGCAGCAAAGTGACTAAGAAAACACAAGAGAGATGTAGGCAAGAAAGGGACCGAAAATGGAACGGAAGTATATTGCTTTCACAAGTACTTACACACTCTTGCTTGGTGGTGTTTACAAATGACCCTTGGCCCCTATTTATAGTGCTCAAGGTCGGTTACTATTCCTGGCTTCCTTGAGAAGCTTTCAATATTTTAATCTTGGAAGAATCTAGTCCTTAAATTTTATATACAAAGGAATTCCTAGGGCTGACTTCATGCATGATGTCACTCGTGTCAACTTGCCAACTTGCAAGGCCAACTTGTGCAACTTGCAAGGGAGATCTTTCTAGATGATGTCCGTCCAAGTCCCCCAAACGTGCAAGGAAATCAGGCTGAAGGATTGTCTCGAGCAAGAACGGAAACGGGCCAGAACGGATGGAATTACTGGCACACGGCCGTGTCATTCCTGAACCCGTGCTTGGCGCATGATGTGTTTCCTGCTGCGCCTAGTACCGTCCCAGCTCGGTCCCGTTGGTTTGGCCCGTGCCCCATGCACTCCAAAGTCCCACGTTCTGTTCCGTTTTGTGCATATGGCCCTGAATCTCGGCCACCGATGCTTCCGTCCCACTTGGGCCGAATCATCCGTGTCAAGGCCGTGACACTCTACCCCACTTGAGTGAGGCATCGTCCCTGATGCCTCTCCCTCCTCAAGTACCGGTGTCTTTGCTGCCTCAAGCTTTCGACCCTGGTCCCTGTTTGGTGGTACGCCACTTCAACCGGCTTTCCTACCGGTGGCTTCTGTTTCAGCACCATCGCGGCACAAGTGTGCTGCACCTGTTCCTCCCCTCGGTCGAGCTGTTTCCCATACCGTTCGTGTTCCCATTTGATCGGTATGGTGCAAGGGCTTTTCCCTCGCAAGACGACTATGGCGTCTGACCTCGTGATGTATGGCATGATTTTTTTTATGAAGTTCATGCCATAGTCATCAAGTGGAGCAACGGAGAAAGTTAACTTACCTTACCACGCCCCGATCCTTACCGTTGCGTCGGCCTTGACCCGTGCTAGAAGTCACCTTGATCCCTAGCTTTTGTGCAAATCTCTCGTGCATGTAGCTCGTTACGGCCCCGGGTCAAAGAGAGCCGGTTGTAGAATCCTCCCAAAGTCTACGTCCATGAACATCCGCCCCTGGTTGTCCGTGTCCTCGGTGGCTTGGTCCACCTTGTCTTGAATGCAGGCTAAGTGCTCCCGTTCTCCTTCGTCCAACCTTTGGATGATGGCGGCGAGCTTGTTTTGGGATGGGTAGTCCCGTGCCATGTGCGTTCCGTCACACAAGAAGTAACCCTTGAACTTCTTGGGTTCGTCCCGTTTCAGTGCCTGCCTTGTTTCTGCCGACTTGACGGTCTCGTGAGACTTTGAGCGAGGCTTGTATGTGTCCTCCTCATCGTCGTCCTCTATAATGGCCTTGCCTTTGTCTTTGCCCCCGTCTTTCTTTTGAAACTCGATCAAAGACTCGGCCACGTTCATGGCTTGGGTTATGTTGGAGACGTCCCTCCGTTGCAGCTCCAACTTGGCCCAATGCTTGAGACCGTCCATGAATGTGAATAAGGCCTCTTTAGGCGATAGGTCAGAGATCTCCAACATTAGTTCTGAAAATTCCTTGACGTACTCCCTAATTCGGCCGTCCTTGTGGCTCAATTGACGAAGTCTAGCCCTTGCTTCGTCTTTGGCATCTTTCGGCATAAATTGTTTCTTGAGCTCCACCTTGAAGCTCTCCTAAGTGTTGATGGGCTCGACCCCAATATCTACCGTTCCCATCCTCTGTCTCCACCACACCAAGGCCGTGTCCTTGAGGTAGAGAGGAACGAAGTCCAGCCAGGCCTCATCCCCATATGCTCCAACGGCTTTGAAATATCATTCCAAGCCGTAGAGAAAATTCTCAATGTCCCTAGTCTTCCGGGCTCCCCCATAGGCCTCAGGCTTTGGGACTTCGACTCTTGCCAAAGCTAGTGCTCCACCTTGAGTACCTTGACCGACACGAGCTGCTAAGGCCTTCACCGTCTCAAGCTCCCCCTGGAGCTTTAGCATCTCCCCCTAGAGTATGCTAATTTGAGCCATCCTTTCCTCGTCGGCCTTTGAGAAACGTTCAACGATACGGTTGAGAGTCCCCAGTACTCTTTCCTCAAACTCGTTGAACTGTCTATCTTGGTCTTCCCCTCGATCAAGATAGTCGACAATGACCAACTTCATCTTGGCCACCCGTTGCTCAAATTCGACCAATGGCTCCCAGACAACGGACTTATCCTTACGGCCTCCCTTCTTAGAGGTCCGTTCCATTTCCCTTGAGACGTGCTCACCACCCTCGACTTCACCCACCTTGGTAACATCGCTTGGTGCGGCCATGATGATATACTCGTGCACAACGAAGGCTTGGCTTCCACCCGATGCGCTAAACCTTGCTCTGATATCACTTATCACGGGCTCACTCTTTTACTAGCGAACTGTGCAGCACTAGTTATAACAACTAACGACTAGAACTAACTCAGCCTTAACCCTTGCACACAACTGATGTTGTGGGCAGCAAAGTGACTAAGAAAACACAAGAGAGATGTAGGCACGAAAGGGACCGAAAATGGAACGGAAGTATATTGCTCTCACAAGTACTTACACACTCTTGCTTGGTGGTGTTTACAAATGACCCTTGGCCCCTATTTATAGTGCTTAAGGTCGGTTACTATTCCTGGCTTCCTTGAGAATCTTTCAATATTTTAATCTTGGAAGAATCTAGTCCCTAAATTTTATATACAAAGAAATTCCTAGGGCTGACTTCATACATGATGTCACCCGTGTCAACTTGCCAACTTGCAAGGCCAACTTGTGCAACTTGCAAGGGAGATCCTTCTAGATGATGTCCGTCCAAGTCCCCCAAACGTGCAAGGAAATCGGGCTGAAGGATTGTCTCGAGCAAGAATGGAAATGGGCCGGAACGGATGGAACGACTGGCACACGGCCGTGTCATTCTTGAACCCGTGCTTGGCGCATGATGTGTTGCCTGCTGCGCCCAGTACCGTCCCAGCTCGGTCCCGTTGGTTTGGTCCGTGCCCCATGCACTCCAAAGTCCCACGTTCTGTTCCCTTTTGTGCATATGGCCCTGAATCTCGGCAACCGATGCTTCCGTCCCACTTGGGCCGAATCGTCCGTGTCAAGGCCGTGACACCAGCATCTTAGCTTCTACTTGTTCAATTTTCCACGCAAAAATTAATTCCTGATTGAAGCAGAAGTTTATGAATTACCTCTTGAAGTGTGTACTTAGGTGATCGCTTGTTTGACTCAAGACCAGCTCGTACGTTGTGTGGGCAACAAACCAACGATCAACAATCTACCACAAACTCACAAAGCAGCCGCCAAAAAATCCACCGAAGCCGTTGCCACGAACGCATGAAGTCCACGCGCCGAACGAGAGCTTCCACGCACCGTAGCCTCACCACCCATGCACTGTCGGAAAAGCTTGAAGGAAAGCCGACTTCCGATCTAGGTAGAAAAACCGACTCTGAGATAAAATATTAATTCTCTCTCTAGTTTTCTTGTCTTGAAAACTTATGAATTGTGTATTGTGAATTGCTAATATCTTGTCTATTTATAGAGTTACAAGAAAGACCCCAAGTTGGTTTATGATTGGCCTTCCTAATGGGTTTAGGATAATTAATTAGTTTCCAAATCCAATTAGGTTCCAAATCTAATAGGATTTCCAAATCCAAAAGGATTTTCTAATCTGAAGGATTTCCTAACTAACTTTAAGACTTAATTAATTAATTAAATAATTTCACTTTGTTAATTACATAATTAACTCTTAAGAGTAATTAATTTTACTTTATCAATTAACCCACTACATAATTAATCGTACCACTAACGGATTAATTATGGCACTACTATCCTACACCAGAATTGTTTCCGGAATAAATAAATAAATTATTCTTTAATCTCCCCACATCAAAGATATAGTGCTCATTAATTTATTAATTTACTGATAAATTAATTAATTACCTTCTTATAATCTGAGATTAGTACCACTCGACCTTTTTACTATACCAAACATAAGTTCACAGGTCGGGTTTAGTATAATAAACATAACGAACTCATCTTGGGAGCACCATCACCCCGGATGCACCGGTACACGGTTTCCTTTTGACAAGCAACAACACACTAAGTAACTAAACATGCGTACGCAACCTACCAAGACTATTGGCCTCAAATGACCTCACTCTTTGGCAGATCAAAGTACACTATATCTAATCCTCGTGCCTGCTCAAGTCTATGTATTAAGAGATATAATACTAGGAATAAATAGTCTATTAAATCAGTACAAGACAATTCATCCTAAATGGTCAAGTTCAATATGCACTGGGTATATCTATATGATTCAATCAGTTTAGACAAACCAATTTTTGAATCACATAATAACCTAAACCAACAGTGTGTCCAAAACTGTCTCGGTTAAGAACCTTATTTATATATTATGTCTTTTAATCAATGATGAGATCTACTGTGTTACACCAGACACCTCATCATCTAACTACATAATATAAATGGACAACAGATGTAAAAACATATAAACAATTTAACTAAAATATTTAATCGATATATAAAACACGAAATAGTTTAATACAAGCAAAACTTTAGTATTCAAACCCAACAATCTCTCACTAATACTTAAGTTGAGCTTTAAGTATAAAACTACATTAATCCTACAACTACAATAATATCTAGAAAAACAATCAGGGCTCTACTAAGTATCTGATCCCCATGCCCTCCACATGAGCCTCAAATACTTTTGTAGTCAATATCTTCGTGAATGGATCTGCATGGTTATCTTCCAATGCTATTTTTGCCACGACCACGTCTTCCCTCTTGATGATATCTCGTATTAGGTGGTACTTGTGTTGTATATTCTTACTCGCCATGTGAGCTCGTGCTTCCTTCGAGTTCGCTACTGCACCGTTGTTATCACAACACACTGTGATCAACTTCTGCAAACCAGGAATCACGTCTAAGTCCACTAGGAGTTCTTGAGCCACTCTGCTTCTTTCGCTACCTCTTATGCTGCAATGTATTCAGCCTATATGGTAGAGTCTGTTGGGTTTGAATACAAAAAGCTTTGTTTATATTAAACTATTTCCAAGTTATATATATCGATTAAATACTTTTGTTAAATTTTTTATTGTCCATTTATATTTTGTAGTCAGATGATGAGGTGTCTATTGTGACATAGTAGATCTCATCATTGGTTAAAAGACATAATATATAAATGAGGTTTGTAACCGAGACAGTTTTGGATACACTGTCAGTTTAGGTTATTATGTGATTAGGAAAATTGGTTTATCAAAACTAATTGAATCATATAGATATGCCTGAGACATATTGAACTTGACCATTTAGGATGAGTTGTCTTGTACTGATTTAATAGACTATTCATTCCTAGTATTCTATCTCTTAATCCCTAGACTTGAGCAGGCATGAGGATTAGATGTAGTGTACCTTGATCTGCCAAAGAGTGAGGTCGCTTGAGACCAATAGTCTCGGTAGGTTGGGTGGGCGTGTTTAGTTGTTTGGTATGTTGTTGCTTGTCGAAAGGAAACTATGTATCGGTGCGTTCGGGGTGCTGATACTCCCGAGATGAGCTCGTTATATTTATTATACTAAATCCCGTCGGTGAACTTATGTCCGGTATAGTAAAAAGGTCGAGTGGTACTAATATCGGATTATAAGAAGTTAATTAATTAATTTATCAGTAAATTAATAAATTAACGAGCACTATATCTTAGAAGTGGGGAGATTAAAGAATAATTAATTTAGTTATTCCGGAAGCAATTCTGGTGTAGGATGGTAGTGCCATAATTAATCTGTTAGTGGTATGATTAATTATGTAGTGGATTAATTGATAAAGTAGAATTAATTATTCCTAATAGTTAATTAAGTAATTAACAAAGTGAAATTATTTAAGTAATTAATTAAGTCTTAAAGTTCATTTAGAATTAGGAAATCTATTTGGATTTGGAAATCTTATTAGATTTGGATCCTAATTGGATTTGGAAACTAATTCATAATCCTAAACCCATTAGGAAGGTCAATCCTAAACCAACTTTGGGGTCTCTCTTGTAACTCTATAAATAGACAAGAGATTAGCAATTCACAATACACAATTCATAAGTTTTCAAGACAAGAAAACTAGAGAGAGAAAATTCTAGAGAGAGAATTCTTATTTTTCTTTCAAAGTCAGATTTTCCAAGCTTCAGGCAGTGGCTCTCCTCCATGTTAGTTTTGAATACAGAAAAGCTATGGCTTGTATCAAAAACTAATATCCACAGATGACATATCATTTTGTTTCAGAATAAATTTGTTCCTTTATATCATAGAACTAGATAACGGGGTGTCGACAAACACAGTAGATACCGTTATTGGTTAAAGTATTGATATATAAAAAGTATGCTCGTAACCGAGATAGTCTGAACATACTATCGGTATAGGTTATTGTGTAGTTTGGAAATTGGTTTATCTAAACTAGTTTAAATCACACAGATATGCCCGGGGCATATTGAGCACGACCAGTTTGGATAGAATTGACTTATACTGATCGGCGTAGTCAATTTGGTCCTAGTATTCCGTCTCTCAATCCCGATATTGGGACGGGCGTGAGGGTTGGATATCGTATGCTTTGATTTGCCAAAGAGTGAGGTCAATTGAGGCCAATACCTCGGTAAGTTGGGTATGCGGTGTTTAGCTTCTTACGTGCCGTTGCTAGTCGGAGGAATCCACGTACCGGTTCGCCAGGTTGATGGTGCTCCCGAGATGAGCTCGTAAGGTTATTATACTAAACCCGGCCGGTGAACTTCATGTTCGGTATAATAAAAGAACGAGTGGTACTAATCTCAGAAACCAAGAAGTCGGTGAATTAATTTGTCAGTAAATTGATAAACCGATGAGCGCTAGATCTTTAATGTGGGGAGATAGAATAAAATATAATGGCGCGATGTAAAGTCATTTTCGAGCGGTAGTTCCATAATTGGTCCGTTAGTGATACGACCGATTATGCATTTGACTAATCGACAAGGTAAATTAATTAATCCAAAGGGTTTAATTAATATTTAATCGACAAAGTGAATTTAGAAATTAATTCTATTTTGAATTAATTAATTCTAAGGGTTCGATTAAATTAAATTAACAAAGTGGATTAAATAAATTAATTTAAATGGGTCGATTGGAGTTGATTAGTCGGGAAGACTTAGAGGTCAACGAAAGTCAAATTAAAAGGCCTAACTCGAAAGCCCATTAGGTCTCCTTAGAAGCTCCCTATAAATACAACTTGTTGGGCAAGACAAAGAATAAGAAACTTGAAGTCCAAGAAAGGGCTAGAGTGAGAAAGTTTAGCTTAGAGAGAGAACACCGTCTTCCTCGTCGGAATTCTTTCTCGAAGTCAGCTAAGATAGCTTTCTCCTTCGGAAGATTACTTCTTTAGTTTGCCCAGACCATCTTTAAGCAGGCTGCTGATCGGATTTAGTTGGCAGCAGCGCCCAGACCATTTTAAGCAGGCTGCTGATCGGATTTAGAGGCAGTGTTGTCCAGTGCAGATCGGATTTTCTGAATGGAAAATCTCGGCACTGCTTCAGCAAGAAAAGCCCAGGACTGATCAGCCTTCTCGGTCGCTGGTAGGATTGCGCGATAGAACAGCCCTGCGCTGTTCGGATTATTGCTACTGCATCTTCAGCAGTTCCGGTGCTGTCGTGCGGTCTGGTGCCCTGAGCCGACCAACCCTTCACGTTGATCTTCTTCTTGAGTGATCCGTGGGGTTGGTTGTACAGATCGGGACTGGACTTGACAGTTCTGGTGGTCAGATTTTGCAGAGGTTCTGGCGAGTCCAGCGGCTGTAGTTTTCTTGCGCAGTGGGTTTTCATTGCTGCAGTTTTTAAAAAAAAAAAAAAATTCTGGGCAGCTTCAATTTTCAAAAAAAAAAAAAAAAATTCTGGTCTGCTTCAATTTTCAGAAAAAAAATTCTGGGCAGCTTCAATTTTCAGAAAAAAATTCTGGCCAGCTTCAATTTTCAAGAAAAAATTCTGGGTTTTCTTCCGAAGCAAGTTTCTTGGGATTTCTTCGATTTGTCGTGGGTAACTTCGTAGACAATAGCCCACACTATTTTGGAGTTAGTATCTGAGTCATTCTTCGGATTTCTTGTGGAATTCGCGTAAAGATTGGATTTTTTCTTTAGGCAAGGGACTTCGCTACAAAAGGTAAAATCTTTAATATTCTGCTTTAATTAAAGATTTAATTTTTTTTGTGTCCCGATTAATAAATTAAATAAGTATAAGCTAAGATCCGTTCATGGGTAAACTAATTTGAGTCAGAGCTTGGTCGAAAGCTTCCGATTCTGGAATGCATTGCACGAAAGTGAGGTTATTGATTTAGCCCGGGCTTGTTCAGTTTTCCTTCACTCCACAGATTGGCGGACGGCTTTCCTTCACTATCTTTCGGTGGCGAGTGGAAGCTCTCGGTGGCATGTGACCTTCATGCGCAGACGGTGACGTTGGATTTCTCCTTTCTGGTGGCAGCTTTGGTGGATTGTGGTGATTGTTGATCAATTGCTCATTAGTTCGTTGTCCACACAACGTACGATCAAGTTTTGAGTCATACAAGAGAATCACCTAAGTACACGCTTCAAGAGGTAATTCTTAAACTTCTGCTTTAATTAAGAATTTATTATTGCGTAGCAAGTTGAACAAGTAGAAGCTAAGATCCTGCACAATGTTATTTCAAGCAAGGATTGGAATAGCGATTGTGCTAGAGCTTAGGCCTGGTCAAGAATTCCGATTCTGGAATGCGTAGCACGAAAGTGAATTTTTGACAGGGTCTGGGCAGATAATCTTTCAATTGGTATCAGAGCCAGATTTTGGTTTTGTGCTTGTTCTGTTTGTTACATTGTTTTGTTTGCAGGTGGTTTAGAAATCCTGACTATTACGGTTGCGTTTGTATATTTTAATTAAACCCTGGGACATGTCTGGGTTATTTTTTTATAAATGCTTGTAATAGTAAAATCACGAGCTGCAAGCCATGTAGGATTATATCGAATTTGTAGTAGAATTTTTTCTATGTAATTTTCGATTTTATTTTCCTAGAAGCCTTGTAGTAGGAAAATTTTATGTAATCGAAGGCGTTATGGTGGACAACTTGATTTCGTGGGTTTTTAGTTTATTGTTAATTCGTAGAAAATCAGGAAAATCCAGAACGAATTGCAAGAAGACCAAATAATGTAGTGAGAGTAGGATAGAAGACCCGAGAACCAAATAGGGCAGACAGGCTTGCAAAAAGTTTTGCCGACAGATAAGGAGCGCCGCTGCGTGCATAACGAGCGCAGCAAGCACTGGTGCAGCACCGCAAGTTTGCTGTGCTAGGCACACCAGTGCTCACGCACAGGCCCAACAAGGGCTGTGCCCACGCGAGCGCGCTTGCAGCCCGGCCCATTCAGGCTGCACGCGCTGCCGTTTTCCATTTTTTCGAGGTGTTTTTGAGATCCAATTTTTTTTAAGACATGATGGGACATGAGATCAAGGCAGAAGATGGAAGCAATTAGAACCATAATAGTCGGGAAATTTATTTTACGCATTTATTTCCTGTATTTACAGTTTTAATTATATGCTTTAATTTTTGTGCTATATTTAAGGTGCATGATTTAAAGAATGTTGGTCTTATGTTTGCATATAACTTAAGATTAGTTAATTGCTTGTTAAAAACAGAAAAAAAAAACCTCGTTTTAAAAATTTAAGTTGGAGCGAGTTGGTTAATATTCCCATATCCTCCATTACGAATTCATATGTGATGTGGGTGGACTTGCGTGTTGGCAGTAGGGTCTTCCTCCACATTGAATTGATAGGAACGTCCATTTTAAGTCCATCATGTCTGGCATATGGACGTTGATAATTACCAAGTCAAATCTGTCTCTAGTATCCCTCAGCATCTTCAAGGCCATTACGTGAGTTTTGGTAATGTTAGTATTTTTGCACACTGAAAAGGCTTATTGCTAACATATCTCACTTTCTCATTTGCAATTTTAGATAGTGAAGTATTGAGACATTTGTGTTTTAGCACGCATAAAATGTTAATATGAAATTTTCTCACAATCTTATATGCAATTTGAGATACTGGGGTATGCTAACACTAGCCTTTTTGCACACACAAAAAGCTTATGTGAACAAATCAGACTACCTCATTTGCCATTTGTGATAAAGAGGTTTGGTAACATAAGTGTTCTTGCATGCAAATTTAATAAAATTTTCTAAATAGCAAAAATACACTATCCTTTAAGGATTTCATATAACATTAAGCTATAAAATAAGAAAATTAATAACACTCAACAAGTCGTAAGATATGATCAAACTTTTTCTTTATTGAACACAGTATATAATGAGATTAATGAAGATAATTCAAATAAGAAGATTACTATGTTAAAAGATCCTAGGAAGGAAAATCTATAGTAAGCCTAAAAACAATGTCCAATTTTCTTTAAAAAAAAGGGTAAAGGAGCACATGCTTACTGATGACAGAAAGGTCTATTTCAAGTCCAAAAATATCCAAGAGCTTAAAACCATCATATCTGCATATGGACGTTGCTGATTACCAAGTGAAATCTGTCGCTATTATCCCTCTGCATTTTCAAGGCCATTACATGAGTTTTGGTAACATTAGTACTTTTACACACATAAAAGGCTTATTACAAACATATCTCACTTTCTCATTTACAATTTTTGTCAGTGAGGTATTGAGATATTAGTACTTTTGCACAAATAAAAGGCTTATCTAAAATTTTTTCACTATCTCATTTGTAATTTGAGATATTGAGGTATGTTAACACTAGTCTTTTTGCACACACAAAAGGCTTATGTGAACAAATCACACTATCTCATTGACCACATAGTGAGGTATTGAGACATTAGTCTTTTTGCAAACGTAGAAGGCTTATATGAAATTTTTTTCACTATCTTATTTATAATTTGAGATATTGAGGTATGTTAACTCTAGTCTTCTTGCACACACAAAAAACTTATGTGAACAAATCTCACTATGTCATTTGCCATTTGTGATAGTGAGGTATAGTACAGTAGTGTTTTTGCACGCAAATTTAAGAAAAATTTCTAAATTACAAAAATACACTATCCTATAAGGGTTTCCTATTAAATTAAACCACAATATAATAAAATTAATGACACTCAACATGTCATAAGATATGAACTAAATTTTTCTTTATTGAACACATTATATAATGAGATGAATGAAGATAATTCAAATAAAAAGATTACTATGTTAAAAGATCCAAGGAAGGAAAATCCATAGTATACCTGGAAACAAGGTCCATGTTGCTAAAAAAAAAAAAAAAAAAAAAAAGGTAAACGAGCACGTGCTTACTGAAGTCGGGAAGTTGCATTTCAAGTCCAACAATCTCAATGAGCTTAAAACCATCATGTCTGGCATATGGACGTCCCTGATTACCAAGTCAAATCTGTCTCAATTATCCCTCAGCATTTTCAAGGCCATTGCATTAGTTTTGGTAACATTAGTATTTTTACACACATAAAAGGCTTATTGCAAACATATCTCACTTAGTCAATTGTAATTTGTGATATTAAGGCATCGAGATATTAGTCTTTTTGCACAAATAAAAGGCTTATATGAAATTTTCTCACTATCTCATTTGCAAATTTAGATATTTAGGTATGTTAGCACTAGTCTTTTTGCACACAGAAAAGGCTTATGTGAACAAATCTATCTCATTTGCGATTTGTGATAGTGAGGTATGGTAACATTAGTGTTTTTGTACACAAATTTAATAAAATTTTGTAAATAGCAAAAATACACTATCCTTTGAGGATTTCCTAAAACATTAAGCTAAAAAGTAAGAAAATTAATAACACTCAACACGTCGTAATACATGAACAAAATTTTCTTTGTTGAACACAGTATACAATGAGATGAATGAAGATAATTCAAATAAGAATATTACTATGTTAAAAGATCCTATGAAGGAAAATCCATAGTAAGCCTGAAAACAAGGTCCGCGTTGCTTCAAAAAAAAAAATTTTATAGGAGCATATGCTTACTGATAATAGGAACGTCCATTTCAAGTCCAACATGTCTGGCATATGGACATGGATAATTACCAAGTCAAATCTGTCTCTAGTATCCCTCAGCATTTTCAAGGCCATTACGTGAGTTTTGGTAACATTAGTATATTTGCACACTGAAAAGGCTTATTGCTAACATATCTCACTTTCTCATTTGCAATTTTAGACAGTGAAGTATTGTGACATTTGTGTTTAAGAACACATAAAATGTTAATCTGAAATGTTCTCACAATCTCATTTGCAATTTGAGATATTGGGGTATGTTAACACTAGCCTTTTTGCACACACAAAAAGCTTATGTGAACAAATCTCACTACCTCATTTGCCATTTGAGATAAAGAGGTATGGTAACATAAGTGTTCTTGCAAGCAAATTTAATAAAATTTTCTAAATAGCAAAAATACACTATCCTTTAAGGATTTCCTATAACATTAAGCTATAAAATAAGAAAATTAATAACACTCAACAAGTCGTAAGATATGATCAAACTTTTTCTTTATTGAACATAGTATATAATGAGATTAATGAAGATAATTCAAATAAGAAGATTACTAAAAGATCCTAGGAATGAAAATCCATAGTAAGCCTAAAAACATGGTTCAATTTTCTTTAAAAAAAAAAGGGTAAAGGAACACGTGCTTACTGACGACAAAAAGGTCTATTTCAAGTCCAAAAATCTCCAAGAGCTAAAAAACCATCATATCTGGCATATGGACGTTGCTGATTACCAAGTCAAATATGTCTCTATTATCTCTCTGCATTTTCAAGGCCATTACGAGAGTTTTGGTAACATTAGTATTTTTACACAAATAAAAGGATTATTACAAACATATCTCACTTTCTCGTATACAATTGAGGTATTGAGATATTAGTACTTTTGCACACATAAAAGGCTTATCTGAAATTTTCTCAGTATCTCATTTGTAATTTGAGATATTGAGGTATGTTAACACTAGTCTTTTTGCACACACAAAAGGCTTATGTGAACAAATCTCAGTATCTCATTGGCCACATAGTGAGGTATTGAGACATTAGTCTTTTTGCAAACATAGAAGGCTTATATGAAATTTTTTCACTATCTTATTTGCAATTTGAGATATTGAGGTATGTTAACACTAGTCTTCTTGCACACACAAACAGCTTATGTGAACAAATCTCACTATGTCATTTGCCATTTGTGATAGTGAGGTATAGTACAGTAGTGTTTTTGCACGCAAATTTAAGAAAAATTTCTAAATTACAAAAATACACTATCCTATAAGGGTTTCCTATTAAATTAAACCACAATATAATAAAATTAATGACACTCAACATGTCATAAGATATGAACTAAATTTTTCTTTATTGAACACATTATATAATGAGATGAATGAAGATTATTCAAATAAGAAGATTACTATGTTAAAAGATCCAAGGAAGGAGAATCCATAGTATGCCTGGAAACAAGGTCCATGTTGCTAAAAAAAAAAAAAAAGGTAAACGAGCACGTGCTTACTGATGTCAGGAAGTTGCATTTCAAGTCCAACAATCTCAATGAGCTTAAAACCATCATGTTTGGCATATGGACGTCCCCAATTACCAAGTCAAATCTGTCTCAATTATCCCTCAGCATTTTCAAGGCCATTGCATTAGTTCTGGTAACATTAGTATTTTTACACATATAAAAGGCTTATTGCAAACATATCTCACTTAGTCAATTGCAATTTGTGATATTGAGGCAATGACATATTAGTCTTTTTGCACAAATAAAAGGCTTATATGAAATTTTCTCACTATCTCATTTGCAAATTTAGATATTTAGGTATGTTAACACTTGTCTTTTTGCACACGTAAAAGGCTTATGTGAACAAATCTCACTATCTCATTTGCGATTTGTGATAGTGAGGTATGGTAACATTAGTGTTTTTGCACACAAATTTAAGAAAATTTTGTAAATAGCAAAAATACACTATCCTTGAAGGATTTCCTATTACATTAAGCTATAAATTAAGAAAATTAATAACACTCAACATGTCGTAAGACATTAACAAAATTTTCTTTATTGAACACAGTATATAATGAGACGAATGAAGATAATTCAATTAAGAAGATTACTATGTTAAAAGATCCAAGGAAGGAAAATCCATAGTATGCCTGGAAACAAGGTCCATGTTTCTCAAAAAAAAAAAAAAAAAAAAAAAAGGTAAACGAGACGTGCCTACTGATGTCAGGAAGTTGCATTTCAAGTCCAACAATCTCAATGAGCTTAAAACCATCATGTCTGGCATATGGACGTCCCTGATTACCAAGTCAAATCTGTCTCAATTATCCTTCAGCATTTTCAAGGCCATTGCATTAGCTTTGGTAACATTAGTATTTTTACACACATAAAAGGCTTATTGTAAACATATCTCACTTAGTCAATTGAAATTTGTGATATTAAGAAATTGAGATATTAGTCTTTTTGCACACATAAAATGCTTATATGAAATTTTCTCACTATCTCATTTGCAAATTTAGATATTTAGGTATGTTAACACTTGCCTTTTTGCACACATAAAAGGCTTATGTGAATAAATCTCACTATCTCATTTGCGATTTGTGATTGTGAGGTATGGTAACATTACTGTTTTTGTACACAAATTTAAGAAAATTTTGTAAACAACAAAAATACGCTATCCTTTGAGGATTTCCTATAACATTAACTAAAAACTAAGAAAATTAATAACACTCAACATGTCGTAAGACATGAACAAAATTTTCTTTGTTGAACACAATATATAATGAGACGAATGACGATAATTCAAATAAGAATATTACTATGTTAAAAGATCCTATGAAGGAAAATCCATAGTAAGCCTGAAAACAAGGTCCACGTTGCATCACAAAAAAAAAAAAAAAGGTATAGGAGCATATGCTTACGGATGATAGGAATGTCCATTTCAAGTCCATCATGTCTGGCATATGGACGTTGATAATTACCAAGGCAAATCTGTCTCTAGTATCCCTCAGCATTTTCAAGGCCATTTTGAGAGTTTTGGTACCGTTAGTATTTTTGCACACTGAAAAGGCTTATTACTAACATATCTCAATTTCTCATATGCAATTTTAGATTGTGAAGTATTGAGACATTTGTATTTTATCACACATAAAATGTTAATATGAAATTTTCTCACAATCTCATTTGCAATTTGTGATATTGGGGTATGCTAACACTAGCCTTTTTGCACACACAAAAAGCATATGTGAACAAATCTCACTACCTCATTTGCCATTTGTGATAAAGCGGTATGGTAACATAAGTGTTCTTGCACGCAAATTTAATAAAATTTTCTAAACAGCAAAAATACACTATCCTTTTAAGGATTTCCTATAACATTAAGCTATAAAATAAAAAAAGTAATAACACTCAACAAGTCATAAGATATGATCAAACTTTTTCTTTATTGAACACAGTATATAACGAGATTAATGAAGATATTTCAAATAAGAAGATTACTATGTCAAAAGATCCTAGGAAGGAAAATCCATAGTAAGCCTGAAAACAAGGTCCAATTTTCTTTAAAAAATAAAAGGGTAAAGGAGCACATGCTTACTGATGATAGAAAGGTCTATTTCAAGTCCAAAAATCTCCAACAGATAAAAAACCATCATATCTGGCATATGGACGTTGCTGATTACCAAGTCAAATCTGTCTCTATTATCCCTCTGCATTTTGAAGACCATTACGTGAGTTTTGGTAACATTAGTATTTTTACACACATAAAAGGCTTATTACAAACATATCTCACTTTCTCATTTGCAATTTGTGTCAGTGTGGTATTGAGATATGAGTACTTTTGCACACATAAAAGGCTTATCTGTAATTTTCTCAGTATCTCATTTGTAATTTGAGATATTGAGGTATGTTAACACTAGTCCTTTTGCACACACAAAAGGCTTATGTGAACAAATCTCAGTATCTCATTGGCCACATAGTGAGGTATTAAGACATTAGTCTTTTTGCAAACATAGAAGGCTTATTTGAAATTTTTTCACTATCTTATTTGCAATTTGAGATATTGAGGTATGTTAACTCTAGTCTTCTTGCACACACAAACAGCGTATGTGAACAAATCTCACTATGTCATTTGCCATTTGTGATAGTGAGGTATAGTACAGTAGTGTTTTTGCACGCAAATTTAAGAAAAATTTCTAAATTACAAAAATACACTATCCTATAAGGGTTTCCTTTTAAATTAAACCATAATATAATAAAATTAATGACACTTAACATGTCATAAGATATGAACTAAATTTTTCTTTATTGAACACATTATATAATGAGATGAATGAAGATAATTCAAATAAGAAGATTACTATGTTAAAAGATCCAAGGAAGGAAAATCCATAGTATGCCTGGAAACAAGGTCCATGTTGCTCAAAAAACAAAAAAAAAAAGGTAAATGAGCACGTGCTTACTGATGTCAGGAAGTTGCATTTCAAGTCCAAGAATCTCAATGAGCTTAAAACCATCATGTTTGGCATATGGACGTCTCTAATTACCAAGTCAAATCTGTCTCAATTATCCCTCAGCATTTTCAAGGTCATTGCATTAGTTTTGGTAACATTAGTATTTTTACACACATAAAAGGCTTATTGCAAACATATCTCACTTAGTCAATTGCAATTTGTGATATTGAGGCATTGACATATTAGCCTTTTTGCACACATAAAAGGCTTATATGAAATTTTCTCACTATCTCATTTGCAAATTTAGATATTTAGGTATGTTAACACTTGTCTTTTTGCACACGTAAAAGGCTTATGTGAACAAATCTCACTATCTCATTTGCGATTTGTGATAGTGAGGTATGGTAACATTAGTGTTTTTGTACACAAATTTAAGAAAATTTTGTAAATAGCAAAAATACACTATCCTTTGAGGATTTCCTATTAAATTAAGCTATAAATTAATAAAATTAATAACACTCAACATGTCGTAAGACATTAACAAAATTTTCTTTATTGAACACAGTATATAATGAGACGAATGAAGATAATTCAAATAAGAAGATTACTATGTTAAAAGATCCAAGGAAGGAAAATCCATAGTATGCATGGAAACAAGGTCCATGTTTCTCAAAAAAAAAAAAAAAAAAAAAAAAAAGGTAAACGAGCACGTGCCTACTGATGTCAGGAAGTTGCATTTCAAGTCCAACAATCTCAATGAGCTTAAAACCATCTTGTCTGGCATATGGACGTCCCTGATTACCAAGTCAAATCTGACTCAATTATCCTTCAGCATTTTCAAGGCCATTGCATTAGCTTTGGTAACATTAGTATTTTTACACACATAAAAGTCTTATTGCAAACATATCTCACTTAGTCAATTGAAATTTGTGATATTAAGAAATTGAGATAGTAGTCTTTTTGCACACATAAAAGGCTTATATGAAATTTTCTCACTATCTCATTTGCAAATTTAGATATTTAGGTATGTTAACACTTGTCTTTTTGCACACAGAAAAGGCTTATGTGAACAAATCTATCTCATTTGCGATTTGTGATAGTGAGGTATGGTAACATTACTATTTTTGTACACAAATTTAAGAAAATTTTGTAAACAACAAAAATACGCTATCCTTTGAGGATTTCCTATAACATTAAGCTAAAAAGTAAGAAAATTAATAACACTCAACATGTCGTAAGACATGAACAAAATTTTCTTTGTTGAACACAGTATATAATGAGACGAATGACGATAATTCAAATAAGAATATTACTATGTTAAAAGATCCTATGAAGGAAAATCCATAGTAAGCCTGAAAACAAGGTCCACGTTGCATCACAAAAAAAAAAAGGTATAGGAGCATATGCTTACTGATGATAGGAACGTCCATTTCAAGTCCATCATGTCTGGCATATGGACGTTGATAATTACCAAGGCAAATCTGTCTCTAGTATCCCTCAGCATTTTCAAGGCCATTATGGGAGTTTTGGTAACGTTAGTATTTTTGCACACTGAAAAGGCTTATTACTAACATATCTCACTTTCTCATTTGCAATTTTAGATAGTGAAGTATTGAGACATTTGTGTTTTAGCACACATAAAATGTTAATATAAAATTTTCTCACAATCTCATTTGCAATTTGTGATATTGGGGTATGCTAACACTAGCCTTTTTGCACACACAAAAAGCTTATGTGAACAAATCTCACTACCTCATTTGCCATTTGTGATAAAGCGGTATGGTAACATAAGTGTTCTTGCACGCAAATTTAATAAAATTTTCTAAATAGCAAAAATACACTATCCTTTAAGGATTTCCTATAACATTAAGCTATAAAATAAAAAAAAGTAATAACACTCAACAAGTCATAAGATATGATCAAACTTTTTCTTTATTGAACACAGTATATAATGAGATTAATGAAGATAATTCAAATAAGAAGATTACTATGTTAAAAGATCCTAGGAAGGAAAATCCATAGTAAGCCTGAAAACAAGGTCCAATTTTCTTTAAAAAAAAAAAAAGGGTAAAGGAGCACGTGCTTACTGATGATAGAAAGGTCTATTTCAAGTCCAAAAATCTCCAAGAGCTAAAAAACCATCATATCTGGCATATGGACGTTGCTGATTACAAAGTCAAATCTGTCTCTATTATCCCTCCTCATTTTCAAGGCCATTATGTGAGTTTTGGTAACATTAGTATTTTTACACACATAAAAGGCTTATTACATGTTAGTTTTGAATACAGAAAAGCTATGGCTTGTATCAAAAACTAATATCCACAGATGACATATCATTTTGTTTCAGTATAAATCTGTTCCTTTATATCATAGAACTAGATAGAGGGGTGTCGACAAACACAGTAGATACCGTTATTGGTTAAAGTATTGATATATAAAAGTATGCTCGTAACCGAGATAGTCTGAACATACTATCGGTATAGGTTATTGTGTGGTTTGGAAATTGGTTTATCTAGACTAGTTTAAATCACACAGATATGCCCGGGGCATATTGAGCATGATCAGTTTAAATAGAATTGACTTGTACTGATCGGCGTAGTCAATTCGGTCCTAGTATTCCGTCTCTCAATCCCGAGATTGGGACGGGCGTGAGGGTTGGATATCGTGTGCTTTGATTTGCCAAAGAGTGAGGTCAATTGAGGCCAATACCTCGGTAAGTTGGGTATGCGGTGTTTAGCTTCTTGTGTGCCATTGCTAGTCGGAGGAATCCACGTACCGGTTTGCCGGGTTGATGGTGCTCCCGAGATGAGCTCGTAAGGTTATTATACTAAACCTGGCCAGTGAACTTTATGTTTGGTATAATAAAAGGTCGAGTGGTACTAATCTCGGAAACCAAGAAGTCGGTGAATTAATTTGTCAGTAAATTGATAAATCGACGAGCACTAGATCTTTAATGTGGGGAGATAGAAGAAATAATAATGGCGCGATGTAAAGTCGTTTTCGAGCGGTAGTTCCATAATTGGTCCGTTAGTGGTACGACCGATTATGCGTTTGACTAATCGACAAGGTAAATTAATTAATCCGAAGGGTTTAATTAATATTTAATCGACAAAGTGAATTTAGAAATTAATTCGATTTTGAATTAATTAATTCTAAGTGTTCGATTAAATTAAATTAACAAAGTGGATTAAATAAATTAATTTAAATGGGTCGATTGGAGTTGATTAGTCGGGAAGACTTAGCGGTCAACGAAAGTCAAATTTTAAGGCCTAACTCGAGAGCCCATTAGGTCTCCTTAGAAGCTCCTATAAATACAACTTGTTGGGTAAGAAAACCCTAAGAAGAAACTTGATAGCCAAGAAAGGGCTAGTGAGAGAAAGTTTAGCTTAGAGAGAGAACGTCGTCTTCCTGATCGAAATTCTCTCTCGAAGTCAGCTAAGATAGCTTTCTCCTCTGGAAGATTAAATCTTTATATACTGCCCGGTCGATTTTTATTGTTCGCTGTTTTTGCTCGCCGATTGGATTTGTTGAAGGAAAAAGCGCCCAGCGCTAATTATCCTTCTTGTTCGGTTTTTATAACCCAGTACGTTGTTTTTCAATTGGTGCCCTGAGCCGGCTTTGGGTTCATGTTGATCTTCTAATTAATTAGAGTGATCTGTGAATATGAAGTTGTACAGATCGGGACCAAATATTATTGCTCAAACGGTGGGTTTTTGCGGCGGAAATCGGTGAGCTAACAGCTGAAGGAAAAACTTGTGCAGCAAGTTTGTTTTCGGTAAAACTGGGCAGTTTGGATTTCATATTTTCAGATTTTAATTTTCTCCGGAGCAGGTTTCTTGGGTCTTCAATTATTTGCCGTGGGTAACTCCGTAGATAATAGCCCACACTATTTCGGAGTTCGTATTGGAGAATTCTTCGGATTTCTTGTGGAAATTGCACTAAAGAATTGGGTTTTCTTTTAGGCAAGGGACTTCGCTACAAAAGGTATAATCTTTAAATTCCGCTTTTATTAAAGATTTAATTTTTTGTGTCCCGATTAATAAATTAAATAAGTATAAGCCTAGATCCATTCATGGGTAAACTAATTTGAGCCTGAGCTTGGTCGAAAGCTTCCGATTTTGGAATGCATAACACGAAAGTGAGGTTTTCGATTTAGCCCGGGCTTGTTCAGTTTTCCTTCAAATTGGTATCAGAGCGTTGGTTTCGGTCTTATACTTGTTTGATTTATTACACGGCTTTATTTTGGCATTATTATTTTTGTCGAAATGTATAAACAGGTGGTTATTGGTTTCTCGGCTATTATGGTAGAAATTTAATTTTCATTCATAAACCCCGGGACATGTCCAGGCTCGTTTTATTTTTGAATGGAAATTTCTGTCATAGTAATAACCACGAGCTGGAAGCCATGTAGGATTAGAAAAATCTTGTAGTAGGATTTGATCTAATCATGTCGTCTTTAAATTCCTAGAAAACGCCTTTGTATATAGGAATTTATGTACTATGACGAAGACGTTATTTTGGGTAACTTATATTCGCGGGTTTTGGTTTATCGTAAATTTGGGTGATTCCTAATTACGTAGAAAACCGAGAAAACCCGGGTGAATCGAGAGGAATCCAAATAACGAGTGGGAGCGACACGACGGGAAGTGTCACCGAGGCATCAAGAAATCAACGATAGAGAAGGCCATAATAGTCGGGAAATTTTATTTTATTTAATTTCCCGTATTTATGATTTTTTCGTTGATTGTGTGATTTTCGTTTTATTTTGCATGAACGAAATTCAAACCAAATGTTTTTCAAAAAGGTAATGTGCAATTAACTAAGGTAGATTATTCACATATTAAAACTCCAACGGTTTTATGGGTGCGAATATCCATAGTTAAGATATTGCATGTTAAAACGTAAAAATCCTCAAACTTAATTACATTCGCGGGTTTTGGTTTAATCGTAATTTTGGGTGATTCCTAATTACGTGGGGTTTTGGTTTATCATAATTTTGGGTGATTCCTAATTACGTAAAAAACCGAGAAAACCCGGATTTTGGTTTATCGTAATTTTGGGTGATTCCTAATTACGTAGAAAACCGAGATAGAAAACCGAGAAAACCAGGGCGAATTGAAATTAATTAAAAATCTAAGTGGGAGCGGGTTGGTTAATAGCCCCATGGCCTCCATTACGGGTTCATTGGCGATGTGGTTAAACTTGCGTGCTGGCTTAGACCTTCCTCCCTATCGGATGAGTTTTCAATCACAGATATCGCCGGAATGAATTTCTAAAGGGACGACTACTATAGTGCATTTAATTGGGAAAAGTTGCGACACCCTCGCCATCCGAGGCGCATTAGTACCCTAAGTAACAAACTTAGAGGTCACGTAATGGCATACACTTAGTGTACTGTTTATAGTATCCCTCCCATCGAGGTTACGCTATCTACGTGTACGGCTAAAATTATCGACTATTAATTTCATTGATCATAAGATCGTTGGTCAGATAATGAAATTAATGAACTTCGGTTCTTCTCGAACGAATGTGGGTTGGCGTAGACGTTCACCCATCGTGACCTGCGTTAATCCCGGTGGGAGAGATGTCGGTAGAAGATTATATTTCTTTTCTGAGGATTTTTCAATATTTTCGAAAAAGTATACTGAGACTTGTTTTTTTTATTATTTTCAGTTGATATGTCGTTCAACCCGCTAGCTGTCATTCTGAACCAAAACAAACTCACCGGTCCAAATTACATTGATTGGAAACGTAACCTGGACATTGTCCTAACCGCTGAGGGTTATAAGTACGTGCTCACTGAGGAGTGCCCCCTAAGCCCAGTGAGGATGCCACACCTGAGCAGCGAGAGCTATATACGAGGTGGCAGAAAGCTGATGAGATGACCAGGTGCTACATCTTGGCTTCCATGTCAAGTGTACTGTAGCACCAGCATCAGTTGATGACCTCAGCCTACGATATGATGCTCAACCTCAGGGAGATGTTTGGACATCAGGGCAGGGCAGCCAGGCAGTCAGCTATGAGGAAACTCATGAATGCCAGGATGGCTGAGGGCACTTCAGTGAGAGATCACGTGCTGGAGATGATTGGTTGCATCAATGAGATCGAGGTATTGGGAGGTGATATTGATGGGGAAACCCAGGTCGATATCATCCTTCAGAGCTTGCCTCCCAGTTTTGAGCAGTTTCGATTGAACTATAATATGGGGAATCTCTCATATTCACTTTCTGAGCTCATGACTGCATTGGTGTCTGCTGAGAGCCTCTTCGCTGAGAAGAAGCAAGCCTTGGCTACTGTTGGTCCCTCAGGTTCCTCTGCGGGGCCCAAAGCCAGGAAGCAAAAGAGGAAGAGAGGCCAGAAAGCAGAAGCCAGTCATCGACCCAAGGTAGGCATTGCCAAGAAGCAGAAGCCAAGAGGAAAATGCTTCAGATGTGGCAAAGCAGGACATTGGAAGAAGGACTGCCCAAAGCCTCGAGGTACGTGTAAATTTTCCCTAGTCACTAAGACGTGTTTAGCGGCGATTCCCACGGATACTTGGTGTGTGGATTTGGGAGCCACTGATCACGTTTGTAATTCTTTGCAGGGGTTCCAAGTGACCCGGCTGCTTAGAGAGGGAGAGTTGCAGGTCTACCTTGGGGATACTACCAGAGTTTCTGTGGCTGCAGTGGGAGTTATTAGTCTTTATTTTTCAGACTCTATTTTATATTTAAAGGATTGTCTTTATGTACCTAGTTTTCGAAAGAACTTGCTTTCGGTTTCGAAACTTGTTTTGGATGGTTATAAGTGTGTATTTTCTGACGGTTCGATTTTTATTAGAAAATGCCAGAAACTTATATGTTCCGGTACATTGGTTGACAATTTGTTTTTAATTAAGACTTACTCCTCAGTTATGCAAACCACAGAAACTAGTAACTCATCACCGAATCATAATAAGAGAAAGTAATCTTCCCCTTTGAATCAGACTTATCTTTGGCACCTGAGACTAGGTCATATCAACCTTGGTAGGATTCAAAGGTTGGTCAAGAGTGGGTCTTTGGACTTACTAGATATTGACAGCTATTCGACCTGTGAGTCCTGCTTGGAGGGTAAAATGACCAAGAGGCCTTTTAAGGCGAAGGGGTATAGGGCCAATGAGGTTTTAGAGCTGATTCATTCTGACGTGTGTGGGCCTATGTCAGTTCAGGCTAGAGGTGGTTATGAGTATTTCGTGACTTTCACGGATGATTACTCTAGATATGGATACATATACCTGATGCGCCACAAGTCTGAATGCTTTGGCAAGTTCAGAGAATTCAAGGCAGAGGTAGAGAACCATCTGGGTAAGAGTATCAAGTCACTGCGGTCTGATCGCGGTGGCGAATACCTTTCTAGTGAATTTAGGACCTATTTGTCAGAGGAGGGTATTCAGACCCAGTTGTCTGCACCTGGCACACCCCAGCAGAATGGTGTAGCAGAGAGAAGGAACAGGACTCTTATGGAGATGGTTAGATCGATGATGAGTTACAGTGAGTTGCCTACCTCGTTTTGGGGTTATGCCTTGGATACAGCGTGTTTTATCCTCAACCTTGTGCCATCTAAGTCTGTGCCTACGACCCCAGTAGAGTTGTGGAGTGGGCGAAAGCCTAGTCTGAGACATCTCAGGATTTGGGGTTGTCCAGCACATGTGCTCGAGGCAGATGCAGGCAAGTTAGAGGCGAGATCCAAGGTTATGCTGTTTATATGCTATCCCAAAGGAACGAGAGGTGGTTTATTTTATAGTCCTCAGGATCAGAAGGTGGTGGTCAGCACCAATGCTAGATTTCTTGAGGAGGACTATATTTTAGATCACAAGTCAAGCAGCAAGGTAGTATTGGAGGAGCTTAGAAGTCAGTCCACTATTCCAGATACACACGTACAGGAAGACACACCACAAGAGACTGCACACACTATCACAGATGATGCTCTTACAAAGGCTGCGCCTCGTCGTAGTGGGAGGGTTGTGAGACAGCCCGAGAGGTACATGGGTTTGTGTGAGTCTTCGAACTTTATCCCTGGTGCTCATGAACCAGACCCAGTTAACTACAATGAGGCTCTCTATGATAAAGATGCAGATTCTTGGCAGAGAGCGATGATTGCTGAGATGGGTTCTATGGACTCAAATCAAGTCTGGGAGCTGGTAGACCTTCCTGATGGGTTTAGGCCTATTGGGTGCAAATGGGTCTACAAGCGAAAGAGAGGATCTGACGGGAGGGTTGAGACCTTCAAGGCTAGGCTTGTGGCGAAGGGGTATTCTCAGAAAGAAGGGATCGATTATGAGGAGACCTTTTCCCCGGTAGCTATGCTTAAGTCGATCCAGATTCTCTTGGCCATAGCTGCTCATATGGATTATGAGATTTGGCAGATGGACGTCAAGACAGCTTTCCTTAATGGAAGTCTTGAGGAGACCATCTTTATGCAGCAACCAGAGGGCTTCATTGTTAAGGGCCAAGAGCACAAGGTATGCAGGCTTAGGAGGTCCATTTATGGACTTAAGCAAGCATCCAGATCTTGGAACATTCGTTTTGATGAGGTTATCCAGTCCTATGGATTCACTCAGTCTCCGGATGAGCAGTGTGTTTATTGCAGGCGTGATGGTGATATAGTGGTGTTCCTCGTACTTTACGTAGATTGCATTCTTCTTATTGGCAACAGTAAGAAGGTGTTGTCAGACGTAAAGGCATGGCTGTCCAGGAAATTTGATATGAAGGATTTGGGAGAGGCTGGACATATCCTTGGGATCAAGATTATTTGAGATCGTAGCAGACGTTCTCTGACTCTCTCTCAGGCATCCTACATAGACACGATTCTGGCCCGTTTTAACATGCAGAACTCCAAGAAGGGTTCACTACCTTTCAGGCATGGAGTGCATTTGTCTAAGGAGCAGTGTCCTAAGACTGCTGAGGAGATAGATGCCATGAAGGCGGTACCCTATGCTTCTGTAGTGGGTAGCCTCATGTATGCTATGTTGTGCACGAGGCTTGATATTTGCTTTGCCGTTGGCATGGTTAGCAGATATCAGAGTAACCCTGGGAAGGCTCACTGGGAGGCAGTAAAATGCATTCTCAAGTACTTATGCAGGACGAGAGATTATGTCCTAGTTTATAGAGCGCAGGAGCTTGTACCATTGGGTTACACAGATTCGGACTTTCAAGGAGATTTGGACAAGAGTAAGTCTACCTCTGGGTTTGTGTTTACTCTAGGAGGTGGAGCCATAGCATAGAAGAGTGTCAAGCAGAAATTTGTTGCCGCTTCAGAGGCAGCGAAAGAGGCTGTATGGCTCAGGAGCTTCCTGATGGACTTAGATGTGGTTCCCGAGTTGCCTAGGTCTATCAGAGTTTATTGTGATAACAATGGTGCAGTTGCTAACTCGAGGGAACCACGAGCCCATAAGGCGAGTAAACACATAGAGCGTAAGTACCACCTGATACGAGAGATCATAAAGAAGGGAGACGTGATCGTGGCCAAGATAGCTTCAGAGGACAACCTTGCAGATCCTTTCACCAAGCCATTGACCCCAAAGGTCTTTGAGAGGCATGTGGAGGGCATGGGAGTCAGATTATTGAGAGAGCCATGTGAGTGAGCTTAAAGGTGTTCTGGAGATTTCATTATGACAGCAGTGTAATAGCGGGTTGGACAGTTTTTTGCACTTCTTAGCATAGCTTTGAGTATTAGTGGGAGATTGTTAGTTTTGAATACAGAAAAGCTATGGCTTGTATCAAAAACTAATATCCACAGATGACATATCATTTTGTTTCAGTATAAATCTGTTCCTTTATATCATAGAACTAGATAACGGGGTGTCGACAAACACAGTAGATACTGTTATTGGTTAAAGTATTGATATATAAAAGTATGCTCGTAACCGAGATAGTCTGAACATACTATCGGTATAGGTTATTGTGTGGTTTGAAAATTGGTTTATCTAGACTAGTTTAAATCACACAGATATGCCCGGGGCATATTGAGCATGACCAGTTTGGATAGAATTGACTTATACTGATCGGCGTAGTCAATTCGGTCCTAGTATTCCGTCTCTCAATCCCGAGATTGGGACGGGCGTGAGGGTTGGATATCGTGTGCTTTGATTTGCCAAAGAGTGAGGTCAATTGAGGCCAATACCTCGGTAATTTGGGTATGCGGTGTTTAGCTTCTTGCGTGCCGTTGCTAGTCGGAGGAATCCACGTACCGGTTCGCCGGGTTGATGGTGCTCCCGAGATGAGCTCGTAAGGTTATTATACTAAACCTGGCCAGTGAACTTTATGTTCGGTATAATAAAAGGTCGAGTGGTACTAATCTCTAAAACCAAGAAGTCGGTGAATTAATTTGTCAGTAAATTGATAAATCGACGAGCACTAGATCTTTAATGTGGGGAGATAGAAGAAATAATAATGGCGTGATGTAAAGTCATTTTCGAGCGGTAGTTCCATAATTGGTCCGTTAGTGGTACGACCGATTATGCGTTTGATTAATCGACAAGGTAAATTAATTATTCCGAAGGGTTTAATTAATATTTAATCGACAAAGTGAATTTAGAAATTAATTCAATTTTGAATTAATTAATTCTAAGGGTTCGATTAAATTAAATTAACAAAGTGGATTAAATAAATTAATTTAAATGGGTCGATTGGAGTAGATTAGTCGGGAAGACTTAGCGGTCAACGAAAGTCAAATTTTAAGGCCTAACTCGAGAGCTCATTAGGTCTCCTTAGAAGCTCCTATAAATACAACTTGTTGGGCAAGAAAACCCTAAGAAGAAACTTGATAGCCAAGAAAGGGCTAGTGAGAGAAAGTTTAGCTTAGAGAGAGAACGTCGTCTTCCTGATCGAAATTCTCTCTCGAAGTCAGCTAAGATAGCTTTCTCCTCCGGAAGATTAAATCTTTATATACTGCCCGGTCGATTTTTATTGTTCGCTGTTTTTGCTCGCCGATTGGATTTGTTGAAGGAAAAAGCGCCCAGCGCTAATTATCCTTCTTGTTCGGTTTTTATAACCCAGTACTTTGTTTTTCAATTGGTGCCCTAAGCCGGCTTTGGGTTCATGTTGATCTTCTAATTAATTAGAGTGATCTGTGAATATGAAGTTGTACAGATCGGGACCAAATATTATTGCTCAAACGGTGGGTTTTTGCGGCGGAAATCGGTGAGCTAATAGCTGAAGGAAAAACTTGTGCAGCAAGTTTTTTTCGGTAAAACTGGGCAGTTTGGATTTCATATTTTCAGATTTTAATTTTCTCCGGAGCAGGTTTCTTGGGTTTTCAATTATTTGCCGTGGGTAACTCCGTAGATAATGGCCCACACTATTTCGGAGTTCGTATTGGAGAATTCTTCGGATTTCTTGTGGAAATTGCGCTAAAGAATTGGGTTTTCTTTTAGGCAAAGGACTTCGCTACAAAAGGTATAATCTTTAAATTCCGCTTTTATTAAAGATTTAATTTTTTGTGTCCCGATTAATAAATTAAATAAGTATAAGCCTAGATCCGTTCATGGGTAAACTAATTTGAGCCTGAGCTTGGTCGAAAGCTTCCGATTCTAGAATGCATAGCACGAAAGTGAGGTTTTCGATTTAGCCCGGGCTAGTTCAATTTTCCTTCATTACAAACATATCTCACTTTCTCATTTGCAATTTGTGTCAGTGAGGTATTGAGATATGAGTACTTTTGCACACATAAAAGGCTTATCTGAAATTTTCTCAGTATCTCATTTGTAATTTGAGATATTGAGGTATGTTAACACTAGTCTTTTTGCACACACAAAAGGCTTATGTGAACAAATCTCAGTATCTCATTGGCCACATAGTGAGGTATTCAGACATTCGTCTTTTTGCAAACATAGAAGGCTTATTTGAAATTTTTTCACTATCTTATTTGCAATTTGAGATATTGAGGTATGTTAACACTAGTCTTCTTGCACACACAAACAGCTTATGTGAACAAATCTCACTATGTCATTTGCCATTTGTGATAGTGAGGTATAGTACAGTAGTGTTTTTGCACGCAAATTTAAGAAAAATTTCTAAATTACCAAAATACACAATCCTATAAGGCTTTCCTATTAAATTAAACCACAATATAATAAAATTAATGACACTCAACATGTCATAAGATATGAACTAAATTTTTCTTTATTGAACACATTATTTAATGAGATGAATGAAGATAATTCAAATAAGAAGATTACTATGTTAAAAGATCCAAGGAAGGAAAATCCATAGTATGCCTGGAAACAAGGTCCATGTTGCTCAAAAAACAAAAAAAAAAAAAAAGGTAAACGAGCACGTGCTTACTGATGTCAGGAAGTTGCATTTCAAGTCCAACAATCTCAATGAGCTTAAAACCATCATGTTTGGCATATAGACGTCCCTAATTACCAAGTCAAATCTGTCTCAATTATCCCTCAGCATTTTCAAGGCCATTGCATTAGTTTTGGTAACATTAGTATTTTTACACACATAAAAGGCTTATTGGAAACATATCTCACTTAGTCAATTGCAATTTGTGATATTGAGGCATTGACATATTAGTCTTTTTGCACACATAAAAGGCTTATATGAAATTTTCTCACTATCTCATTTGCAAATTTAGATATTTAGGTATGTTAACACTTGTCTTTTTGCACACGTAAAAGGCTTATGTGAACAAATCTCACTATCTCATTTGCGATTTGTGATAGTGAGGTATGGTAACATTAGTGTTTTTGTACACAAATTTAAGAAAATTTTGTAAATAGCAAAAATACACTATCCTTTGAGGATTTCCTATTATATTAAGCTATAAATTAAGAAAATTAATAACACTCAACATGTCGTCAGACATTAACAAAATTTTCTTTATTGAACACAGTTTATAATGAGACGAATGAAGATAATTCAAATAAGAAGATTACTATGTTAAAAGATCCAAGGAAGGAAAATCCATAGTATGCCTGGAAACAAGGTCCATGTTTCTCAAAAAAAAAAAAAAAAAAAAAAAAGGTAAACGAGCACGTGCCTACTGATGTCAGGAAGTTGCATTTCAAGTCCAACAATCTCAATGAGCTTAAAACCATCATGTCTGGCATATGGACGTCCCTGATTACCAAGTCAAATCTGACTCAATTATCCTTCAGCATTTTCAAGGCCATTGCATTAGCTTTGGTAACATTAGTATTTTTACACACATAAAAGGTTTATTGCAAACATATCTCACTTAGTCAATTGAAATTTGTGATATTAAGAAATTGAGATATTAGTCTTTTTGCACACATAAAAGGCTTATATGAAATTTTCTCACTATCTCATTTGCAAATTTAGATATTTAGGTATGTTAACACTTGCCTTTTTGCACACATAAAAGGCTTATGTGAACAAATCTCACTATCTCATTTGCGATTTGTGATAGTGAGGTAAGGTAAGGTAACATTATTGTTTTTGTACATAAATTTAAGAAAATTTTGTAAACAACAAAAATACGCTATCCTTTGAGGATTTCCTATAACATTAAGCTAAAAAGTAAGAAAATTAATAACACTCAACATGTCGTAAGACATGAACAAAATTTTCTTTGTTGAACACAGTATATAATGAGACGAATGACGATAATTCAAATAAGAATATTACTATGTTAAAAGATCCTATGAAGGAAAATCCAAAGTAAGCCTGAAAACAAGGTCCACGTTGCATCACAAAAAAAAAAAAAAAAAAAAGGTATAGGAGCATATGCTTACTGATGATAGGAACGTCCATTTCAAGTCCAACATGTCTGGCATATGGACGTTGATAATTACCAAGGCAAGTCTGTCTCTAGTATCCCTCAGCATTTTCAAGGCCATTATGAGAGTTTTGGTAACGTTAGTATTTTTGCACACTGAAAAGGCTTATTACTAACATATCTCAATTTCTCACATGCAATTTTAGATAGTGATGTATTGAGACATTTGTGTTTTAGCACACATAAAATGTTAATATGAAATTTTCTCACAATCTCATTTGCAATTTGTGATATTGGGGTATGCTAATACTAGCCTTTTTGCACACACAAAAAGCTTATGTGAACAAATCTCAATACCTCATTTGCCATTTGTGATAAAGCGGTATGGTAACATAAGTGTTCTTGCACGCAAATTTAATAAAATTTTCTAAATAGCAAAAATACACTATCCTTTAAGGATTTCCTATAACATTAAGCTATAAAATAAAAAAATTAATAACACTCAACAAGTCATAAGATATTATCAAACTTTTTCTTTATTGAACACAGTATATAATGAGATTAATGAAGATAATTCAAATAAGAAGATTACTATGTTAAAATATCCTAGGAAGGAAAATCCATAGTAAGCCTGAAAACAAGGTCCAATTTTCTTTAAAAAAAAAAGGGTAAAGAAGCACGTGCTTACTGATGATAGAAAGGTCTATTTCAAGTCCAAAAATCTCCAAAAGCTAAAAAACCATCATATCTGGCATATGGACGTTGCTGATTACCAAGTCAAATCTGTGTCTATTATCCCTCTGCATTTTCAAGGCCATTACGTGAGTTTTGGTAACATTAGTATTTTTACACACATAAAAGGCTTATTACAAACATATCTCACTTTCTCATTTGCAATTTGTGTCAGTGAGGTATTTAGATGAGTACTTTTGCACACATAAAAGGCTTATCTGAAATTTTTTCAGTATCTCATTTGTAATTTGAGATATTGAGGTATGTTAACACTAGTCTTTTTGCACACACAAAAGTCTTATGTAAACAAATCTCAGTATTTCATTGGCCACATAGTGAGGTATTAAGACATTAGTCTTTTTGCAAACATAGAAGGCTTATTTAAAATTTTTTCACTATCTTATTTGCAATTTGAGATATTGAGGTATGTTAACTCTAGTCTTCTTGCACACACAAAAAGCTTATGTGAACAAAGGTCACTATGTCATTTGACATTTGTGATAGTGAGGTATAGTACAGTAGTGTTTTTGCACGCAAATTTAAGAAAAATTTCTAAATTACAAAAATAAACAATCCTATAAGGGTTTCCTATTAAATTATACCACAATATAATAAAATTAATGACACTCAACATGTCATAAGATATGAACTAAATTTTTCTTTATTGAACACAATATATAATGAAATGAATGAAGATAATTCAAATAAGAATATTACTATGTTAAAAGATCCAAGGAAGGAAAATCCATAGTATGCCTGGAACAAGGTCCATGTTGCTCAAAAAAAAAAAAAAAAAGGTAAAAAGAGCATGTGCTTACTGATGTCAGGAAGTTGCATTTCAAGTCTAACAATCTCAATGAGCTTAAAACCATCATGTCTGGCAATGGACGTCCTGGATTACCAAGTCAAATCTGTCTCAATTATCCCTCAGCATTTTTAAGGCCATTGCATTAGTTTTGGTAACATTAGTATTTTACACACATAAAAGGCTTATTGCAAACATATCTCACTTAGTCAATTACAATTTGTGATATTGAGGCATTGAGATATTAGTCTTTTTGCACATAAAAAAGGCTTATATGAAATTTTCTCACTATCTCATTTGCAAATTTAGATATTTAGGTATATTAACACTTACCTTTTTGCACACATAAAAGGCTTATGTGAACAAATCTCACTATCTCATTTGCGACTTGTGATAGTGAGGTATGGTAACATTAGTGTTTTTGTACACAAATTTAAGAAAATTTTATAAACAGCAAAAATACACTATCCTTTGAGGATTTCCTATAACATTAAGCTAAAAAGTAAGAAAATTAATAACACTCAACATGTCGTAAGACATGAACAAAATTTTCTTTGTTGAACACAGTGTATAATGAGACGAATGACGATAATTGAAATAAGAATATTACTATGTTAAAAGATCCTATGAAGGAAAATCCATAGTAAGCCTGAAAACAAGGTCCACGTTGCTTCAAAAAAAAAAAAAAAAGGTATAGGAGCACATGTTTACTGATGATAGGAACGTCCATTTCAAGTCCATCATGTCCGGCATATGGGCGTTGATAATTACCAAGTCAAATCTATCTCTAGTATCCCTCAGCATTTTCAAGGCCATTACGTGAGTTTTGGTAACGTTAGTATTTTTCCACACTGAAAAGGCTTATTGCTAACATATCTCACTTTCTCATTTGAAATTTTAGATAATGAAGTGTTGAGGCATTTGTGTTTTAGCACACATAAAATGTTAATATGAAATTTTATCACAATCTCACTTGCAATTTGTGATATTGGGGTATGCTAACAATAGCCTTTTTGCACACACAAAAAGCTTATGTGAACAAATCTCATTACCTCAATTGTCATTTGTGATAAAGCGGTATGGTAACATAAGTATTCTTGCACGCAAATTTAATAAAATTTTCTAAATAGCAAAGATACACTATCATTTAAGGATTTCCTATAACATTAAGATATAAAATAAAAAATTAATAACACTCAACAAGTCGTAAGATATGATCAAACTTTTTCTTTATTGGACACGGTATATAATGAGATTAATGAAGATAATTCAAATAAGAAGATTACTATGTTAAAAGATCCTTGGAAGGAAAATCCATAGTAAGCCTGAAAACAATGTCCAATTTTCTTTAAAAAAAAAAAAAAAAAGGTAAAGGAGCACGTGGTTACTGATATCAGGAAGTTGCATTTCAAGTCCAACAATATCAATGAGCTTAAAACCATCATGTCTGGCATATGGACGCCCCTGATTACCAAGTCAAATCTATCTCAATTATCCCTCAGCATTTTCAAGGCCATTGCATTAGTTTTGGTAACATTTGTATTTTTACACACATAAAAGGCTTATTGCAAACATATCTCACTTAGTCAATTGCAATTTGTGATATTGAGGCATTGAGATATTAGTCTTTTTGCACAAATAAAAGGCATATATGAAATTTTCTCACTATCCCATTTGCAAATTTAGATATTTAGGTATGATAACACTTGTCTTTCTGCACACATAAAAGGCTTATGTGAACAAATCTCACTATCTCATTTGCGATTTGTGATAGTGAGGTATGGTAACATTAGTGTTTTTGTACACAAATTTAAGAAAATTTTGAAATAGCAAAAATACACTATCCTTTGAGGATTTCCTATTACATTAAGCTATAAAGTAAAAAAATTAATAGCACTCAACATGTCGTAAGACATGAACAAAATTTTCTTTGTTGAACACAGTATATAATGAGACGAATAAAGATAATTCAAATAAGAAGATTACTATATTAAAAGATCCAAGGAAGGAAAATCCATAGTATGCCTGGAAACAAGGTCCATGTTGCTAAAAAAAATAATAATAAAAAAGGTAAACGAGCGCGTGCTTACTGATGTCAGGAAGTTGCATTTTAAGTCTAACAATCTCAGTGAGCTTAAAACCATCATGTCTGGCATATGGACGTCCCTGATTACCAAGTCAAATCTGTCTCAATTATCCCTCAGCATTTTCAAGGCCATTGCATTAGTTTTGGTAACATTAGTATTTTTACACACAGAAAAGGCTTATTGCAAACATATCTCACTTAGTCAATTGCAATTTGTGATATTGAGACATTGAGATATTAGTCTTTTTGCACACATAAAAGGCTTATATGAAATTTTCTCACTATTTCATTTGCAAATTTAGATATTTAGATATCTTAACACTTGTCTTTTTGCACACATAAAAGGCTTATGTGAACAAATCTCACTATCTCATTTGCGATTTGTGATAGTGCGGTATGGTAACATTAGTGTTTTTGTACACAAATTTAAGAAAATTTTGTAAATAGCAAACATACACTATCCTTTGAGGATTTCCTATAACATTAAGCTATAAAGTAAGAAAATTAATAACACTCAACATGTCGTAAGACATGAACAAAATTTTCTTATTGAACACAGTATATAATGAGATGAATGAAGATAATTCAAATAAGAATATTTCTATGTTAAACGATCCTTTGAAGGAAAATTCATAGTAAGGCTGAAAACAAGGTCCACGTTACTTAAAAAAAAAAAAAAAAAAGGTATAGGGGCACATGCTTACTGATGATAGGAACGTCCATTTCAAGTCCATCATGTCTGGCATATGGACGTTGATAATTATGATCCTCTACATTGATATCTCATTTAGCATAAGGTATGGAACCATCATTCTTATATAGCTAAATGTTTACTTGATCCCTTAGTGACACTGAATTCATCAAGCAAATGATAACACTTATCATTCCTTGGGTACGGCCATGCACTTCTCAGTTCACTATCAAGTGGTCAAGATATCATGTCTTACTTAAGAGAGACTTGTAGTCCCATCACTTCACCTACATACCTTAGCGTGTCTCATAGTGTACCCAATCATACTCGTACTTGGCAACCTTTTACGGCCTCGTTAGGTGTATGTCAAAGCACACAACAATTCACCTAAGGCTATGTAGTGATTTCTGGTCTAAGGATCCTCGTACGAGTACTACTCAAAAGAATCACTCATGATCTAATCAGTCCATGGAGTGTTTCTTTTGGCGGATCGATTTCATGAAATTAGATATGCACAAGAATATTACTATCATGAAATTAACTCATCTGATTACAACATTAATCAAATCGAAAAATATCTATATAGCCCTTAAAAAGGGCACATACACCAACAAATCAAAGTTCACACTTTATTGTCCCTCATGGATTGCATTTCAGACTCCATGGCTTGTAGCCATTTAAACCTGGACTTTCTAAGACCTTTCTATAGGTCATGGGCTCATCAAGGCCCACCAAGATCAAATATTGATCATCAATCATGAGAAATCTGCATCTCTCGGGTTGTTGACGAGATCTACTAGACCTTATAAGTTCTTGTGTTGTTGGCTTAGGTTGCTCAACTTCATGAGTTTTCATGCCAACTTCCATATGAGTTTCTGTAGATGGTTCTACACTCTCTTGTGAGTCTTGAACCTCTTCGAGATCTATTCTACTTCCACTTTATTTCCTGTAGAGAAACTCTTTCTCTAAGAAATTAGCCTCAAGCAACAAACACTCTGTTCTCGATTAAGTGGTAGAATTGATATCCTTTTGTTTCCTTAGGATACCCTACAAATAGGCATTTGTTAGTTTTAGGTTAAAGCTTATCACTTTGTAACACTTTACATGAGCTTGACAACCCCAAACTCGTAGATAGGACGTATAGGGTTTTTTACACATCCATATCTCATATGTAGTCTTATCTACTGCTTTGGATAGAATACGGTTTAATAAGTAGGCAACAGAAAGGAGAGCATAACCCCAAAAGAACTTAGGTAGAGTTGCTTGGCCCAGCATTGGTCGAACCATATCTAATAGGGTCTGATTCCTTCATTCGGATACACCATTCCATTAAGGTGTTCCCAGTGGAGTCAGCTGTGAAATAATTTCACACTGCTTTAGATAGCTATTGAACTCATCACTTAGGAATTCACCTCTTCGATCGGAGCGAATAGCCTTAATCCTTCTATCCAACTGATTCTCTACTTCATTCTTGAACTCTTTGAACTTTTCAAACATTTCACTTTTATACCTCATTAAGTAGACATGACCATATCTACTATAATCATTGGTAAAAGTTATGAAGTATTCAAATCCATGTCTGGCTTGTGAGCTCTTTGGTCCACATACATCCGTATGTATTAGAGCCAATAGCTCACTAGTCTTGTCCCCTTTATTGTTGAAAGGAATCTTTGTCATTTTACCTTGCAAATAGGGTTCACACGTGTCATATAATTCGAAATCAAATGACCCAAGCACTCCATCTTTATGAAGTCTTTGAACTCGCTTCTCATTTGCATGACCACTCGGATATCTATTTCCTTGTTGTCCTTTTATTTGTGAGTCCCTACACATTAGTACAAATATGAGCCCCATATCTGGTATCCAATACCCATGAAGTGGACATAGAAAGATTTATTTCAATAACAAAGATACCTGAAACTGAAGGATTTTGTTTCTTGCTATCTTCAAGAAACAGCTTGTAGTTTCTCTTCTAGTGACTCGTTTATTTGTAGTAGAAACATGCAGCGTCCTTCTGAGAATTTGTATTAGTAGGTGGAGGAACTTGAGGCTGGGTTTTGGCAGTAGTCCTACTGTGGCCTTCTTGTTTTCACCAACTTTAGCCTTGCCTTTGAACTTTCTCTTGTTCCTTATACTCTTTTCTACGACCAATACTGGTGTGCCTTACTGAAAGGTTTGCTCAGTATTTTTCAGCATTACATGAAACTCAGGAATGCTCCTCTCCATGTTATGCATGTTGTAGTTCACCACAAAGTCATTGTATTCATCAGGTAGTGAGGCCAAGATGATGTCAATGGATAACTCTCTTGCAAGAGGCGCATTTAATCGCTCTAGGGTATCAATATACCCTTTCATCATGATCAAATGCGTGCTTATTGATGAACCCTTCACCATCTTGCATGAGATTAATGCTTTTATTGTAACGAACCTTTTGTTATGGGCTTGCTCATAGAACATTTTTGTCAGTGACTCATAAATACGGAACGCTTTCGAATTCATAAACTGTTTTTTAAGCTCTCTTATCATAAACACGAGCATCAAACATTTCACATCATCGAATCACTTTTCAATTTATCCCATGCACGTTGAGCAACAACCATAGCATTTTCAGGTGGTGCGGCTAAAGCTGTTTCTAAGACATGTAGCTTCTTTTCTAGTTTTAGAATGATTCTCAAATTTCTTTCCCAATCTAAGAAATTTGCACCAACAAGTTTGTCTTTATCCAAAATATTTCTCAATAAAAGAGATGAGATGACATTGGTGCTAGATGAGGCGAATGAGTTTTTTAAAACATTTTCCACAACAGCCAAAATTGAAATCCCAAAAACTTTTGTGTCGGTGCTAGATTGTGGGCCAAAAATCCACAAAGAACCAAACTCCAGTATTGCTTTGCAAGTATCATAGGGATCAGTCCAGGAAGGTGGTGCCTGCCTTAGTCTTCCATGTAATAGTTTAGCCAAATTTGCTAAATTGGGAATAAAATCAGCAACATAATTTAAACATCCTAGAAATCTTTGTTGTTGCCGTTTTTCTAAAATCTGGTCAGGAAACTTATCAGCAAAACCAATTGATCTTTCAATTGGGGTAATTATTCCTTGGTAAATATAATGTCCAAGGAATCTAATTTTAGTTTGGAAGAGGCTTATCTTTCTCTGAGAGACTACTAATCTATTTGTTTTCGTCACCTGTAAAAATATATTGAGATGTTTAAACTGTTGGTCAAGATTATTAGAATAAACCAAAACATCATCAATATAAACAATAATAAAATTTGAATAAGGATTAAAAATATCATTCATAATCCTTTGAAACTCTGAAGGGGCATTCTTTCGTGCAAATGGAACTGTGAATGCCGTCTTATACCTTTCAGAAGGTGAATATGAATTTGCCAAAATCCAGATTTCATGTCAAATTTAGGAAAGATTTTTGCTGCAAAAAATCTTTGCAACAAGTCCTTTTTGTTTGGAATTGGATATCTAATACATTGTTAATTTATTAATTTACTGATAAATTAATTAATTAACTTCTTTAATTCCGAGACTAGTACCACTCGACCTTTTTACTATACCGAACATAAGTCCACCGGCCGGGCTTAGTATAATAAACATTACGAGCTCATCTCGGGAGCACCATCACCCCGGACGCACCGGTACATGGTTTTCTTTCGACAAGCAGCAACACACCAAGCAACTAAACACGCGCACCCAACCTACCGAGACTATTGGCCACAATTGACCTCATCCATTGGCATATCAAAGTACACTATATCTAATCCTCATGCCCGCTCGAGTCTAGGGACTAAGAGATAGAATACCAAGAACGATTTGTCTATTAAATCAGTACAAGACAAATCATTTCTATTGGTCAAGTTCAAAATGCCTCGGGCATATCTATATGATTCAATTAGTTTAGACAAATCAATTATCCGAATCACATAATAACCTAAACCGACAGTTTGTCCAAAGCTGTCTCGGTTACGAACCTCATTTTATATATTATGTCTTTTAACCAATGATGAGATCTACTGTGTCACACAAGAAACCTTGTCATCTAACTACATAATATAAATGGACAAATAATTCACAACAAAATTTAACCAAAACATTAATTGATATATTAACTGGGAAAAAGTACAATACAAGCATAGCTTATGTATTCAACTCCAACAGGAATGGCACACAACAAAATTATTCCACCATAAAAAAGGAAACACTTACTATTATTCTTTGTGTTTCTAAATTCCAATCCGATTTACTTAATCAAAAATTCTTAATAAGGGTAGATTGTAAATCAGCAAAAGATGTTTTACAAAAAGATGTAAAAAATCTAGCATCCAAACAAATTTTTGCTAGATGGCAAGTTATATTCTCTGTATTTGATTTTGATATTGAATATATTAAAGAAGAATATAATTCTATTCCAGATTTTCTGACTCGTGAGTTTTTGCAGGGAAAATAATGCCTCCCAGAAAAAAGAAAAAAGAAAGGCCCCCAGACAACCTTGTGATAGCAATTGAAGCTATCAAGGCATCAAAGGAAGGATCCCCTTCGTCCAAGCAACCTTTCGAAGCCTCAACTTCGAAGCAAATGGTGAAAAAGTCACCAAAGGACTATGCCTTAACCCCGAGGCAATTTCAAGCAATGGATAACCTCGCCACTATCCAACCAATCTCAATAGTCTCCCCAAAAACCTGGGCAGAGATGGCAGAAGAATAACAAATAAAGAGAGCCCAAATGGAATGCATCCAAGAGTGGGCAACAAGATCAGAATTTTCATTGGTAAAATCCCCTCAACCTCAAGTGGTGATTAATAGTCTCACTACTCAAACTAAAGTGGTGATTAACAGTCCCACTTCTGAATCCCCAATGGTGAGTATTAATCTCACTCCGTCAAACAAAGTGGTGGTTACAAATCTCACTTCACAAAATAAAGTGGTGATTACAAATCCCACTTCACAAAATAAAGTGGTGATTACAAATCCCGCTAACAAACAGATTTTTAAAACAGGGCAAAAATCGATCCCAACTGAATACTTCAAGTGCCAGACTTCCCAACTGGTATTCCAAACAGAGCCGGATTTCTTTACAAGCAATCCTATTCAGGTAGCCCAAAAAGTCCTACCACCACAAAAAAATTTTATTCCCCACTCCCTGAATAAAACCCAAAAATATTACGAGTTCATATTGGTAGATTCAGGGTCTGTCTCATTAAGGAGAGAATACACATTCTACAGCCCAAATTCTCTCTGTCTTAACTCCAGCAGATTGGAAAGACAATCTAAATAAACCTAGAAACTTCTCACAATCTTTCTCTCCCCCAGAATATACTTACTGGGATTATAGACAAGCTTGGTTTAACGCGTTTACCGTACAAAATCAGGCTTACAGACACTCATGACTCTTTTATTTTAAAAGAGGAAATCAATACAATTTTTCGATATGGTTTATAACATGGTGGAATACCCATGGCCCAAACCCACAAATTTTACCAGAATCAGTACGACCTGGTTACAAACTATTCTATGAAAGATTTACGGCACCAAAATCTGTGCCAAAATTATTACAGTTTTATTCCATATTCTCTTTATCATGGATATATGCTTGGAAATTTGAGTTTTCTAAGCAAGAAGACATGCTACCAGCCTTTGTAAGACAAGAATACTCAAAGTGGTGGAAAGAATTCAAGACCGATGCTGTTCAGCCATAAATGATTGAAGCATGGTTCTATAACAATCCAAGATATCTGCCACCTGCAGATTAACAAACATCAGTCTTCCTGCAACAGAAGGCGTTAGCTGCTTCCAAATTAGCAGCAGTATCAACCCAGGAAGATTATATAAAACACTTGGAAAATATATTAAGTCAGCTTAAAAATGACACGAGCTCCCAGGGAAACAGAGGAACCTCAATCAAAGAAGAAAATGAAGAAGAATATCCCCTTATTGATCTTCTAAATGAAGACGACTGCTTTGAAATTTTCTCCCGAATTCATAAATAAAATAGGAAATTTAAAAAAAAAAAAATCCTGTAGCTACGCGGAATAAAAAAAAATTATTTGTCTATAAATAGACAACCAAGGAACCAGCTGTAGGTATTACTTTGCTTACCCATTTCTCATCTCTTCTTTCTCTCTCTAAACCTCCCCTCTTCCAAAATCTCTTAGTACTCTCTCTCTACTCTTTTCTTCTGTTTCCTTTTCTATTCTTCCTCTTTCCTTGGTAATCTTTTTGTAATTTCTTCGTCTTTTCATTGTATCCCTTCAACATATCTCTTCTCCTCCCTCTCACCTTCTTAGATATATTTTTTATTTTGTACCTAAGCTTTGGAGAATATATAAGTAAGTAATATACTTAAAGCAGTGAACTATTTTGGAGTTTCAATTGTGAAACTATTATGTTTTAATTTGAAATCATGTATATTATTTCTGTTTATCATGTATATTATTTCTGTTTATGATTTTTAACTTCTGACATTTATATATATATATATTCAAAATATGTGATTTATGAAACGCCCCAAAATGAAGACATGTTTTCAACAAAAAAAAAAAAAAAGAAGAAGACATTATAAGCCACTAAAATCATCAGCCAGAAGCCTACCACAGTAAATCATGATAAACCAAGCAATACTTTCATTTTAGTAACATGGGGAATATCTCATCGTAGCATTATACTCCACTTTAATATCCAATACATAATCATATATAATCTAGTTAAAGACAATAACATTATTTTCACATTTTCTCAATACATAATCATATAGTTAGACGGGTGATAAACCAAAATCTGCTCAATAGCTATGCTTACTAATTCTTTTTTGAGAGTAAGGCAGCAGAAGTAAGCCAAGACAATGTACAGGGACGAGCTAAGGAGGATTATAAAATGAGAAAGGAAAGAGCTTCTGGGATAGCCACGATCTCTGTAGACGGCCTGACCACAGAAAGCATAAACTTTTGTCACCTTATTTATGAGCAAGCATATCGGCACTTTCATCACTTGTTTCACCCCTCTATCGAGCTAAGCCAATCAGGAGATCTCCATTTGTATGTTTAAAACCTGTACTCCATTCCAGCGATTCCAGAACCCTTGAGACAAATTATATCTGCACAAGCAAGATTTTCTTGAACAAACTTATTCTCATGGACGAACTACTTTTTGTATTGCTTGCACAAACGTGAGTTTGGGGATGAATAAGTGGTTAACAATCTAGTTAAGGAAATTGACTGTTGCATGAAATAACAGAAATCTGTTGAAAGGTCCCCCCCCCCCCCCCCCCCCCCCCCAGTTTTTTCTATTCACAAGTATTTTAAGCAGCTCTGAAAACACTATTTTAAGAAACTACCAAGCATTTTAGCCACACAGAAGGAATAATCCAACTTTTGCTTTCGTAGTGCAGAATAGCCTCTAAGACAGACGATGACGTGTTGTCTTCTCATCTACCCCTGCTTACCTGATAACATATATACAGCTGTTTGAACATGCAACGAATAATCAATCAATTAAAGGTGTTATCCAACTTTAAATACTTACATATCTGATGAATGCGTGCACAAGAACATAATCCAAGTATGTAGAAGAGTAAATCAAGAAATTTCATTCAGCCTTTTTGGGCAATCACAGAAGATTGATGCATATGGTCAATCAAAGAACAGTATACGTATTCATCCATCTTTAATCCTGTTTGCACCATTTCATCGAACACCTTCGAGGCCTCTTGTATTTTTCCTTCCTTGCAAAACGTACTTCTCAGTATGCTATAAGTTACAGAATCTGGAGTAATTCCATTTTGCACCATATCAGCAAGAAGTTTATTTGCTTCTTTCACAGCACCTAATTTACAATACCCATCAATAATTACAGTATATGTTATCTCGTTAGGGTGTATGCACTGTGAAGACATTTTCTGCATGAGTCTCCTTGCTTCATTCATTTGGCCAAGTTTACAGTAGCCACCAATTAATGCCGTATAACAAACAACATCTGGAAGCAAGTTATCTTCCATTTCATCAAAAAGGTGTCTAGCATCCTCCACACAGCCAATATTGCACATTCCATGAATGATAGTGGTATAGGTGGCACATGTAGGTAGAATTCCTTTGCTTCCCATTTCATCCTTCAGTTTAAAGGCTTCTGTCACATTTCTATTTCTACAATAACCTCCAATGATTATATTGTATATAATGGAATTCAACTCATTTTTCTCTCTGATAAAGTCATCAAATAGGATTTTAGCCTCTCCAACTTTTCCAGTTTTGCAGAACCCATCCATCATGATCCAGTAAGTATAGACATCACGAACAAGGCCATTCTTCCCACATTCATTCCAAATATTTAGAGCATAATCCATCTTTCCATTCCTACAAAGGACATGAATAAGGCTGTTGTATGTAACAATATTAGGTACAACCCCATGCTTAACCATTTCTTCTTTTAGCTGAAAAGCATAATCCAAATCCCCCTCTTTGCACCACCCATAAATAAGGGTGTTATATGTAATTCTATCGAGTGGAATGTTTCTATTCAACATCTCCTTGAGAATCCAAAGAGCATCCTGCATTTTTCTAGCTTCACAAAGTCCATGAATAAGAGCATTCGAGGTTATTGTATTGGCTGCAACTCCTTTCTTCAACAGCAAGAACCAAAGCTCCATTGCATCTGAGTGTTTTTTGTCCTTACAAAGTCCCTCAATTAATTTGGTAAATAATGTGTCATCTGGTACCATACCTCTCAATAGCATTTTCTTGGTGAATCGTAGTGCAGAATTAAACTTTGAATTTCTGCATAACTCATGAATAAAGGAAGTGAATGCACCAGCATTCATGCACAGTCCTTCAGATAAATTTTCATCTACAAGTGGCATAGCTTGGTCGATTTGGTCTCCCATGCATAAACCACTAACAAGAGAACCAAGAGTAACTGAATTAGGAATCAAACCATGACCTAACATATCCTCCTTTAACTTTAATGCAGACTCAACATCTCCTGCTCTGCAAAAAGCATCAATCAGAATGTTATAAACATACTCATTTGGAACAAACCCTTTATCATCCATTTCTTTCAAAAGAAAATTTACTTCATTGAATTTCCCAACTGTTCCCAAAGCCTTAATTAGCATACTGTACGTGTAAAGATTAGGTTGAACACCATTATTAACCATTTTGTTTTTGAACTCAAAAGCTTCTTCTGTCTTCCCTGTCTTACACAGGCCATGTATAAGATTATTATAAGTAACTACATTTGGGGGAACACTCATCTTATGCATTTTTCCAAACAACCTCAATGCATCTCCAATTCGTCTTCTTTTACAGAGTGCATCGATGGCAATGCTAAACAGATAAACATCCGCAACAAAGTGGTGGCATAAAATTTCAAAAGCTTCACAGGCGTTTTGAAGGTCATTTGCCTTGACAAGAGAATCCAACAAAAAAACACTAGTTATCTCAGAGGGAAACAACCCCTTTTAAGTCAAAAACCGAAAAACATCCAACGAAGCATGCAGGCCCCCAGAATTCTTGAATTCAGATGCATAAACATGCACCAATAAGTCACATACCGTAACACTAAGATGAGAATTATTAGATGTCAAAACTAAATCAGCAAAAACAGCAGCAAGCTCCAAATGCCGAACATGGTTACAATTATCGTTAGTATTCAAGCTACCACCATGAACATTAAATTTTCCACCGATCAGCTTTATCAAACGCAACCGAGCATCCGAGTCAAGATTGGAAACAATGAGCAAACGGATCAAAACACAATAGGATCTAAGACTAAAACTAAAACCACAAGAATCGGAAGCAAAATCGAAAAACTTCATAGTACCTAAAGGATTCACAGACTCATGAATGCTAATAAAAATATCTTCAAATTGCAGAGGGCTCAAATGGGTAAGCAAATCTTTATAGTTTGAATAATTGAAAGATTCTTTCGAAAGAATAGAACTAACCCACTTCACAAAATTGCCCTTGACATCATGTACAACCTTTCCTTCACCCATCCACTGTTCTGTTCTAGGTTCCCTCAAATTCAGCGGGGGTTTTGATTCTTCCAAAGGCTTAACCTTTTCCTTATGTGCTTTTTGTTGGCTACGATTCACAATATGGTCCTGAGAAGTTGAGGTGGCGTTTAACAGACCGAAGTAACACCTTTGTAGCTCTGGAAACTCTCAGTGTTCTAATGTCCATCAGAATCGGTCACAGAATTAAATGTTTTTTTGTGTGGCGAGGATTTATAGTGTTGCGGGAGCGTTGGGAAACGAGGATTATTTGGAGGCAATGAGAACACAGTTTCGGTCTCAAAAAAGGGAGGAAAAATGGGTCGGAATTGATGGAGGTGGAGAGAGTCTGTCAATAGGGAAGAAGGAGGGCTTTTGATGCGCGGGAATGGGAAGAGCGTTTGGGTACGCTAATAAATATTCGATTAATCAAATGTTGATTATTCTATTCTCATTCTCGAGCTTGATTATTCTATTCTCATTCTCGAGCTACAAATAGTATGAAAGAGTTTTTATGAGAGTTTATATCACAATAGTATGATTTTATAAAATTATAATATAAATAGTTACAAACTAATAAGATTGACAACCGATTAAACACTGATATTAACTCGAACTCGTTTTGTTAAAACTAGAAATAATATCTAAATGGCAATCAACTATACGACTACAAAATCTGTTGACCATATGGTGAAAAGCAATGATGAAATCCCAATTGACATTCGCTTCGGGAAGGCATTCTCCAATCAGTGAATGGATCCCAACCAAGAAGAAATATGAAATCCCCCTGAGAAAGACGCTACAACGTCTTGCAATCACCGATACTCACATGTCATTGTCAATGATATCGCGCATCATCTGTATCGGGATGAGCCCTTCAGTTCTGATCGCATCTTTGTTTTGATCAGGACTAATGAAATATAGTGTCGGTAATCCACGAACCTGACAGCAGGGGATTACATAATGGTTAGTTTTTCACGTACTGAAACTTCACCTACAAGGCTATAAGCAAAGCACAAAGAGACGACGGGAAGTTCTGACTAAAAATGCACAACTGATAAAGTTGCATGCAACCATCTTTGAAGTTCTTGAAAGAATCCTTCACATATGCTAAACATTGAACAATATCATGTTGCACTGTGGCAGTCATTGTATAGATGCAGTAAGATGAAACAGTGTTTTTTTGCTCGCATCGTATCCCATCTAAGTTAAGCAACAAAAGCAGCACACTGAAAGTAATAATATAACGAAAAGCAAATCAATAGAACCTTAGATTACCTGCATGTCGCGTGCAAATTCATATTCATCATCTGTATCAACCTTCACAATCTCCAAATCATTTTCGTATTCTACAGCAAGCTGCGAAATGGAAATCAAATTAAAGCTCATTCACAATATTGATACTTAAAAAATACTAGGTAAACTATCCAGAAGACATCACAGGTATATTGGTCCTTGTTTGGTAATAGCAATTGCAACAGGGAAAGGAGACCATCAATTTAAATGAATATGGTTGGCTTTCACTTATGTGCTTGGGGATTATCAGAAAATGCAATTAGTTATTTATTCTTTGTTCTAATTTCCTTTTGTGTACTGTTAAAATCCAACCATAAGCATAAAAAAGGGCACCCCAGAGCATAGAAGTTTCCACAGACTTGGGTCATTTAGGCCAATCATAGGCAACCTTACCTCATATTCTGTAAGAGGCTGTTTCTGCAACTCAAAATCAATATCTAACCATAAGCATACAGGATAGATAGAAACCAGGGTGAATGACTTGTAACTTGTAAGTAATCACATTCCCAACCTCTCCTATGCATGTAAAATCTGTTTCTAGACAAATAATTACAGTTTGCTACAAAACCAGTTAGAATCAGACAAATGCACACAATTTCACTCTGTTTAAGGTTAAGCACTCAAGCAAGGCAGAATCTTCCATCCCAGTGATATAACATTAAGAATTCAAAACAAAATGATAGCATGACACCCACAGAAACACTTACTTTATTGAGCATGAGATTAAGTAACAGAATGAAAAACTACTGCAAGATCTTACAATTAGGGGTTGGTGAATAAATTAAAATAAAGGGGATGTAGAGGCTTCTTTCTTTTTCCTAAAAATTGAACCTTAAATTGCAGCTAACTTATAAAAATCTTACTCCTACTTTTCATATCCTTCTTAGGAGATTGAAAATGAAGATTGCCAAGAGAGAATGGATGATGTTGGCATGAAAAAGACAAAATACAAAATAGAAACATTACAACAAGAGCTTTGCCACAAATTCTTTTCATGTTTTTATATTATGAAAACAATTCTCAATAAAAGATAGGCATCAATTACCCTGAATGTGGAAATGAAAATGAAATGCATATACTTCAAGGAATTCATCATAAAAGTTTTGTATGTAAATAAAGTTACATTTTGAGCACAATTAAGATTACTCTTCTTACCGTTTCCAGTTCTTGAGCCATCAAAATACAAGGACCGCACCATGTTGCATAGAAATCAATGATCAGGGGTACATTTCTCTTTCCTTTGACGAGCTCCTGAATTTCTTGGGCAGATTTCTTTTTCTATGTCGACAAAGAAAACAACAAATTGCCCATTAAACTTCAGACAAACACCAAACAATTCCTTTGTTTTTACTCACAGAACTGAAACTAAACACCTAAGATTACTGAACTAAAACAATTAACATAACCCGACAATGCAATTGAAACCCAAAATGGTTATGAAGTAACTAGTCCCAGTTTACAACGCTTAACATGCAATTTAACCAAAAGCCCACGAATTAAAACAGAGAAAAAAATTGTCTATAAACATATAGTTCGAATGCTTACAACAAGATAATCCTCCCTGATATATTTGCCAGCAGGAGGCAGGCAGAGCAACTTTGTTGAGGGTTGGTGAGATGGTAATGAAAGCAAAGAATGGCTCTTGCCGGTGGTTATGGGATTGGGGTTTAAGAAGATGGATTTCGAGTGAGGAAGGTTTGGTGGAGCATGAAATGAAGAGATGGCAGATAGCATCTTTTTGCTGTCTATGCTGAGAGAACAAGTGGTGGTCGGATACGATGAGAGGTTTTTCGGGGGGTTTTAGGGCTCCGGGAGGATATAGGATATCAAAGAGAAGAGAGCCTTTAGAACGACACCGTTTATCTCTTTTCTAACTTCACAATATTTGTATCGGCTCTCTCTCGGCTTGGAGCCAAGCAAAGAAATTTCCTTAGTTTCCCAACCTTTTCTCTCCGTTTCTTCTCCACCACCTGCGCCATCTCCTACTCCCCTTTCCTCCTCCATCCGCCACCACAAATCCTAAACCCCAAATCGGAACCAGTGTCAGAAACCCCTCCCCTGCTCCCCCGTCCTTTTTTTTTTTTTTTTTTTTAATCTCTCGCCACTTCACAATCGCTGCTTCTGTTGGCTGTTGCTGTGCATCACTCGTTGTGCAGGTGAGATTGACAACGATTTGTTTGCAGTTTTTGTCCTCAATTGAATCCACTGAATTATGAAGGTTTGGTGACTGTGGTATTGATTCTTATTCAGTATGCGCTTTTTGCAGAAATTATATTGTTTGACATTTCTTGATTTTGATCATGACCAAGAATATTGTATGGGATTGTTATGCTTTCACTACAATTCTTGTAATGTCTTCCTTTCTTCTCGTCTATAAGTGCAACCAACAAAGAAAACTCAATTATTGTAGTTTATGTTAAGGGTCCTCTGATTTCCGACTTGATTTTGAGCTAGATTTAGTTCTATTGAAAAAAATGGGTTGTTAGTTATCCTTATTTGCATATTCTACCATTAGTTGATTGGCTCACGATGATGTAGTCCTTTACTGTGTTAAGCAGAGATTAAGGGAACTTCATAAAATAACAAAAAGGTGCCACATAGAAAGGTTGAAAGAGGATGGAAACAATATTACTTTTAGTGGACTGTTTTTGAAATTTATTCGAAATTTATGGAAGAACCATTTGCTTGTTATATACTCTGTTCCAAGCCATAGTACTAGTATGTATATAACGATTGTCTTTTACTCGACTGATAACTGGATTCATGGCAATTCCATCAATATCTTTATTGTGACAGACCGGATTGGCAGTTCTGTTATGAACTGTGGTATAAGCGTGTTGAAATTTTACGCGTACATTAGCTTCCTTGTTGCCGCTGCACATTGCAGATTTTCAACGGCTACTAGCAGCACAATCCCTTTGAAATTTTGTTTTCCTCTCTCCTTAGAGCTAGCATAACAAGGTAATTCTCTTAGGTCATTTTTTTCCCGCGATTGTTGTTTTTGTGTTTCAACTTCTTTATTGCAAAGTTACTTTAGGAATCGATGAGACAATGAATTACAGATGTTGATTCTCTTCTCGGTTGCTTGTGGAAATTGTGTTGACCTAGTATTGTATGATAGGTATATACTTGTCTAATAGATAGCGATAAAACTCATCTGGGATTTTCTGGGGAGTTCCCCTTCTGATCGAATCCCTGTGGTGGCTGTGGGGGACCCTGCAGCCTAAATGGTTTTTCCCCTGCAAATATCGGGCCTAGTCCACTTAATTACTTCAGTCTTCTTTAATTCCAAGAAGGTTGATGACAATTGCCTCCCATTTGTTGGATTAAATTATTTTAATTTTTAGTTGTGTCGATTCTCCTAGTAATTTTGTGTGAATACTGTGACTAAAGCATATGCCTGCAGCTATTCACCAGAACAGGCTGCTTACTTTTTTTTTTTTTAATGCTTAAAGATGGCTTTACTTAATACGTTCAGCTTCCCTCAAGTGCTTGTGGTATGTTGTGTAGTTTATAATTGAGACGTAAGTTCCCCCTCACAGTTGCGAACAATGGTGTTGATAATTTTTTGGCAGTACATAATTATTTGCTTCATTTCTATGCTAGTCGTCTGCTACTTCGACTTGTTGAAATGACGGCGATGGATGTCATGTCTTGATATATTTGGATGGTTTTGTTGCTGTGAATGAATTAGAAATGGTGCATTAGTTGTTTGATGCAATGCCCTGAAAAATTATTATTTCTTGGAATATAATGACAGCATATTTGGATTTCGGGAAGTCTGTGTAAAGTTATTTGGAGAATGGTGAAGTTGGGTTGTAGACCAAATGAAAAAAACTATGCTAAATGTGCTCTCGTGGTCTGTCTTAACTCTGCCAGATTAAAAGAAGGAATGTTGGTTCCTAGAGGATTTTTGGAAATGTATTGTGATGATAGATACATCATTAATTAACGAGTATACTAAAAGTAGATGTTGGATGCTGCTCGGTTGATATTCGATACGATGCCATTGAATAATTTAGTGTCTTGGAGTGCATTGATATTAAGAAATTGATGGCAATTCACTAGGTGGACGGGGTTTGTATGATAAGATGAGAAGGAGAAGTTGTTGTTCAAAATATGAGGAACTGTGTTTGTGTGAAAAATTAAGTAATTTGATGAGAACAGGATTGTCCTAGAGCTTGATACTGATATTGAATTACAACAATACTTATGCAAAAAAAAAATTGATGTTTTAGTAATTTTTCAATATAATTAATTTGTTTTTTGTAAAATATCTGCGAGTATCTTTTTTATTTATATACTGACAGTGAAATTGTGACCCTGGGTCTGTAAAAATTCTGGTTCTGCCATTACTGATAGAATTATCATGAAGAGAATCCACAATACTGTGTTTGAAGACATTAACAGATTATAAAAGGAAAATTGGTTACATGTAGGAAGAACTTAAGAGAAAGCTTTGATCTTACTTACAATCTGTCCAAGTTTTTCTTTGACAAGGAAACTTATGAGTTCTGATGGGAAAAAAGGGAATCCATGATTTGAAAAGCTCAGTGCAGCTCTGCTTTTGTGCGCCCTGGGTCCGCTTTTAGCTTTTTATTCTCTGGGTCCTTCCTACATTTACAGATTTACTTTTTGGTTGCAATTTTGTGCTGTGTGGCCTCCATTTTTTCCTTGGACATTGCTTCTGTCATTTATTTGGTTATTGTTCTTTGTTTACTGTTTTCTGTATCATCTTTTGTTTAAGCTTAACTTTACTGTTTCATTGCAGTTTTGTGGTCGTCAAGGTGACTTTGCCTTGGTAATTTCTTCTTTCCTTCAGGTGAGTGCATTTTAAGATTCGTTTTGCGTTACCTCAACTTTTACTTTTGTTATAATGTTGTGGTGAGTACTTATTTACTTGTGGTGTTGTTAAATGTTGATTGCTGTATGGGCTGCTCTTTATGGATAGCTTTACTTTGTTTAGTTAAAGCTTCAATTGCAAAAAATGGCAATTTCCATGACGCTAAAACAGTTTTCAAGGTGCTTCTCAACAGTTTCCTCTAATAAACCATTCTTTGCCTGTGTCGTCGGTGGCGGTCCTGCTGGCTTCTACACTGCTGAAAAGGTTACTGTTCTCTCTACCTTGGTCATGCGCACATACACATTATCACATCAGCTAATTGGAAAATTTTAATATTTAATGTTTTTTGAAATTTCTGTCGGATGATTGATAGATTTTGAAGAGGCATGAAAGAGCTCAAGTCGACATAATTGACCGGTTGCCAACGCCATTTGGACTAGTCCGTTCTGGTGTAGCACCTGATCATCCTGAAACTAAGGTCTCATTCTGCTTTACACTTAGCTTTTTGCCATTTGAAATCTGTTTCTAAGTTATATGCACAGTGCTTCCGTTTTTTCTTTGAAAAATAATCTTGAAAAGCCTTTTGAATGTATATAATGTTGGCGATGTTGGAGCAACAAGAACTAGTTACAGTTAGAAGAATGGATTGGCTGACAAGAAATAGTTGGACGTGGGAAATGGAAAGCCATAGTGCAGCTGAGTTTTTGCTACTATAGTTGCATTGGATTGATGGTTATCAGACTGAACATGGGAAATCTGCTAGTTTTCTCGAATGTGAATACATCAAGAAAGGATTTTGAATGTACCCCAGATCTTAATAAAACTCATTTATAAGCTTGAGTTACGCAAAAAAATTAAATGAGGTAGAGAATCCAAAGAAAGAATCGGATGGAAATTTATTATAGTGCCATTCTTAGTCTTAAAATTGGATAGAAGGGAGAAGTTGAATGCAGGAAGGCAGCAAATTTCACTAGCTTGAAATTATAAATTTCTGTCCCTGCGATTGTGCTGGATTTAATGTTTTAAACTGGAAATGCTAAAGATATAAGCCCTGAAAAATCTCTCTTGAGCATTAGGTAACATTAGAAAATATGGTTGAGTAATGATTACTCGACCTAGTAGTTTATGGTTCTTTTATTCAACTTGGACTCTTTTAAGTTATTGCACATTGTTACCAACTTGTTATAGGAAAAGAAAAAAAAAAAAAAAAAAAAAAGATGCTTGATATATCATAAATGTTTCTGACCCTTCTTGGAATGGGAGTCAAAATCTCTCTCTGTCATATGTTATGAGCCTTGCATCTCTATCTTTGTGAATTGAGAATTAGATCTAATCTTTGTTGTGCTTTAGAGAGCATTTCTTTCATATCAGACTTTGTAGATTTTATACGATATTCAATTGTTAGTGGATGGGTAGTTTGACTTTTCATTTTTGTGCCTCTTTGTAGTAAACAATTTTGGAGGTCAATCATTACGTACCTTTTTGAAGATAATGTTCTTAGTTGGGATAATTGACCAAAAAACTTGAAACAGATAGTGACGAATCAATTTTCTCGGGTTGTGCAAAATGGACACTGTTCGTTCTTTGGAAATGTGGCTCTTGGATCTTCCATATCTTTGTCAGAGCTACGTCATATATATGATGTGGTAAGTAGTAACTGGTGCGCTTACTCTTTTTTTTTGTTGTGGGATCTTAATTATCTGACCTAATTGGAATCTGCTTTGAGGTAGGTTGTTCTTGCCTATGGTGCTGAAAGTGATAGGAGTATTGGTGTACCTGGAGAAGTGAGAAGCTAAATCTTTGATTTCCCTGGTTCTTTTCTTTATTACTTTATTTTTTTCAAGACAGTTATAATCTGGTGCATTTGCTAAAGTTGTAGAGTTAAGCACTCTATTACATGATTAACTGGTATTGATTTTTATTCATTTTTCCTTCTTGTGAACCTTATAGGAGCTAGCAGGTATTTACTCTGCTCGAGAGTTTGTCTGGTGGTATAACGGACATCCGGACTATGGCAAGGTGGATCCTGACCTGAAGAGCACTGATACTGCAGTTATACTTGGTCAGGTAACTTTGTGCATGTCAATAGTGGAATGAACATAAAAAAGAAAGAGAAGATTTTAGCTGACTATTGTTGCCATGAATGCCACATTTGAAATGGTTATAGAGATTTGAGCTTTCTATAGCCTCTGCATCTATGTGTCTTATATGTTAATTATCTTGAATGCATCTGGAAACTTGTCAATCTGGAATGGTAACATTGTTTGGAACTTTTAGGTTAGATTACTGAACCTTACTTCTGGAGTACGAAGTTATTTAGAATTGAATTTTGCAAAGCATGAAAGATCCAGAACAGATTCGTCACTTGTCATTATGTTGTTGCAAGCTCTAAATTATGCATTTGACGATTGGTCATAGGGGAACTTTACGAAGATGATGCATTTGATTCAAGACCTCTGACCATATATAATCATTGAAATTTCTTTTATTGTTAAGATTTATTTTAGCTTTGAATTCATGATGATAATATACCGTATGCAAACAACTTCTAGAATTTTTTCTTTTATAAGTATTTCCAATCTGAAGCATTATTTTTTGCACTTTGTCATTTGTAGAAAGAGTATTGGTTGATTTAGAATTCAGGTGATTTTTCTCCTAAGATAAGAATCCATTTAAACTTAACATTTTCTTTTTCCCCACTGTGAAACAATACATACAGGGTAATGTAGCTCTTGATGTTGCAAGAATTCTTTTGCGACCAACAGTTGAATTGGCATCAACTGATATTGCCAGTCACGCAGCTGCGGTGCTGGAAGAGTCTTGTGTAAGGTTTATGATCATGTTCACGTATCTCTTGGACTTCCAATGCATTTGCCTACTGTTCCAATGTGCTTGTGTTGAATTTGCATTTGTAATTGCAGAAAAGTTTACTTGGTTGGCAGACGTGGACCGGTACAGGCAGCCTGCACAGCAAAAGAACTCCGTGAACTTCTTGGTATTTCAGATCAATGTATCATCACTATTATTTTACTGAACTTGACACATGGCCTCCCAATTTACATCAGCATTTTACATTTTCTTCCATGGAGGATATTGAACTTATTGATCATCTCATCATGTTTGTCTTGCTTCGGCTTTGTTAAGTTTGGATAATAATGGTGCACTGCTGAGGATTTTCATTATATGCACCAGTTGGAATGTTGATCTTGGTTTGCACCACAATGCAAAAGGTTTCATGACACGAGACCTTTGGTATTTGTCTAGATCTGGATCAATTTGTTTGAACATGAACCCAAACTGACATAAGATATAATACTCCCTCCATCCCAAGTAAATATTCATGGCCACAAGAATTAAGAAAATTCAGTTATGATGGCTAGAATAAAAACTTTTAAGTTACTTTTACTTATATACCCTTACAATTTTTTTATTTAATACTCCATCCGTTCTTTTTTATAGGCTTTGGTTGGAAAATTTTCTTGTTCATGTAAACAAGGCATTTAGCATTTCTTAGAAAGCATTTACTGTTTGTTTCCAATTTTGTCCTCCTAAACTCCCCTCATTAATGACTACTACCATGAAGTGTTTTCATGTTATTTCCGCCGATGTTGTAAACTCTGCTTGAAGCAGCTTTATGCGGTTGCAGGCATCAAAGATTTATCTATTCACATTAATGAGGCGGACCTAGTGAAAACCCCAGCTGATGAGGTGCATATGGTTTCCATGCCATATTCTTTCCTCTAATTTAATGGGTTTATTTTTTTGATTTATTTTTATTTTTTTGTTTACCCTTCATGGACCTGCAACTGATTTTCTATGTATTAATGAAGGAAGAACTGAAGAATAATCGGATACACAGAAGGATTTATGAGTTGCTTTCTAAAGCAGCCTCGTCAAGAGCCTCCCCTAGATCAGCTGAACGTGAACTCCATTTTGTTTTCTTCCGGAAACCAGATAGATTTGTAGAATCAGATAATAGGAGTGGTCATGTGGCTAGGGTGCAGTTGGAGAAGACAGTTTTGAGAGGTAATGTTAAACTTTTTTTGCGTGATTGTTTGCATCTTAACCTTTTTTACATTATATTGTTTCTACTGTTCGTCCGAAGTTAGTTTATTTTGGTCAACTTTTAAGGAACTAACAAACGACATGGCTTCTTTTCGATAAATGCCGTATAAGATATGATCTGAATTGCTAATAATGCGATTCGTTTTCTTAAATGTTCCAGAAAATAAGGAATCTGGGAAGCAGATTGCATTGGGTACAGGAGATTTTGAGAGCATAGAATGTGGGTATGTTTGGTTACTCTTTCCTTCGTTGGCTGGAGTCCATGATTGTTTTTAGTTGTTCCACTCCATTTTACCATATTACTCGAGTGGGAGAAATTTTTAATTGGAAACTGTTTTTCTTGGCTTTATATTAGTTAGTGAGGAGTAAAATTGTAACAGGAAATATAAGGTTATCTTGCACTCGAAGTGGCACAGATTCTTAGATGAACTAAATGAATGTGGAAAGGGTTAGTGTAGGATATGAGCATAATCTTAACTGTGATCATTTTTAGCTTGGATTTATTTGTTCTGTCTGCAGTTCTGCTGCCTTTCTATTTTGTTGATCAGATTTCAATCTTCCCTTTTTGCAGTTTAGTGCTGAAGAGCATTGGTTATAAATCCGTACCTGTTGATGGATTACCATTTGATCATAATAGAGGTATATTACGGGTGAAAATTTTGCAGTATCAGTTGTCTTTTCTCTACTGTTTAATGCTTTAATGCTTTTGCAGAGGATTTTTAATTCAACTTTAGAATAGTGCTAATTTAATTGCCAAGATGACCTTTAGAATTTTGACCTTCTAGTATTTACATGAGGCTACTTTCTTTTGTGCATTTACTTGCATTGCAAGTGGGAAAATTTAAAGAAATATTTGGAGCTGGGGGTTTAAGATAGGTGGTCAAGGGAGGGCACACTGCTCCTTTGCCATCTTGCACAGCTTTCTGTTCCAGTCTACAACATTTATAATCTCCTGGTATTACCATGGACTCGTGTGCATGACGATACCTTTTTCAGGTGTGGTTCCGAATGTTGAAGGTCGTGTTACCAGTGATGCTACTGGAGATGGATTGCAGTTTGAAAAGGGCTTGTATGTCTGTGGATGGTTGAAGAGAGGTCCAACTGGTATCATTGCAACCAACCTCTACTGTGCTGAAAATACGGTATAACCAAACGCTTTCATACAAGTTTTAGAATATCATTTGCGCAACAATGATCTGTTCCGTGTGAGTGACTTTGCCATGTACTGAAACAACTGTTTGCCATCACTTTGACATTTTTTCTGCTTCATTCTTTGTTTTACCTAAATCTGGACAGGTAAACAGTATATCTGAAGATATAGAGAATGGAGTATTATTTCCTGTCTCCAACACAACAGAAAAACCTGGAAGAGAGGGGTTGCTTCATTTACTTGACAGCAGAAACATCAGATACGTTCCCTTTGAATCTTGGGAAAAGATTGACAGGGAAGAAAAAAGGCGAGGAATGTTGAAGAACAAGCCAAGAGATAAGCTTACCACATGGCCTGAGCTATTAAGGACTGCTTTCGGGTGAATTGAAGAATTGTAAATGTTTCTTCCTAAACCAATTCTTCCCTTCCATTTTTTCATCCAGATCATATATAGTAATTCTTACCAGCTTAATTATGCGGTCAGGGGCATCATTTTTGCAGTTGCTAGTAGCGATTATATTCGAGAGAATCTAATAAAGATTATTTTCCATAGGTCTAACTTAGCGGCATTTGTGGCTTCCTTGACTAAGTCAATTGATATACACATAGGAGTTTGTTTCTCTTGGTCTGTGTTTGTTAAATTTGAATCGATATTTGCATTGAATAATCATACTTTATTTTTAAATATAATAATAGATACATGTACACTATTACATGATATAATTTGCCCAATTTTACTATTACTGCCAATGAGATAAATTGGCAAATTTGGTGAATTATATACATGGAGATTGCCATATTATAATTAATTTTAATTAATTAATTTTAATTAATTTTCGTCACTAATACTAATCAATTTTAATTTTTTTTTATAATTATAGTCTCTTTTTACGAAAATACCATTTAACTAACGAATAACTAACTCTTCAAAATTCTAATTGTTCACCCCCTAGTCAAAGAATAATTTTGTCAAAAAAGAAATAATTGTCAAAAAAAAAAAGGGGACTAATATTAATGATCAAAGTAAAAGAGGAATCAAAATTAAAAAAACTCCTAACAAAGGGACTAAAAATAGATTTAAACCTTTTCTAAAAATACAAATAAAGCTCTCCATTTGAGATGGTGAGAATCACATTTTCAAATGATTAAGAGAGTTTTGTTAAGTGGTGGACTCTTTTTGGAATATTTCATGTGAGTTTTGCTAATTATTTTGAGATAATTATAAATTTGGTCATCATATTTGGTAAAATTTAGATTTTGACCACTAAAATTAAAAAAAGTCAAAAAAATCACTAACTTTGTCTTTATCATTCCGTCAACTTGCACCGTTAAATACATTAACGTTCTGAGTGAATTATAAATTTGGTTATCATACTTTGGTGAAATTTAAATTTTAATCACTAACTTTTAAAAACTCAAAAACATCACTAAATTTATTTTTTAATTTCACTTTTGTTCAAAAAAAGAAACTTAATGTTTGTAGTTCAGTTCCTTTATCTGTCCAACCAACTAGTAATTTGGAACCAACCTCAATGAGTTTATGTTTTCATACTTTTCATGACAATATGTTGATTTATTCTTATAGCTATTTTAATTTTCACATTTTTCTTCTTTTTTTTCCTTTATCATTGCCCATATAATCCCTAAAAAGGAGTATGAACTTCAATTAATCAAAGGGGTGGTGATTTCATAGGCAAAAAAGGAAGAGACTCATAGAATAGAATGCATATTTTCGTGAACAGGCGAATTGAACTCATGTAGAAAATGAGATGATTTGCAAACCTGTTTCTGTAATGATTTTTACACATTATTGTTGTGTTTTTCCAAGTTTTTGCACCCTTCAACTTCTTTGGCAGCACTTAATCAACTGGATTTATTTAGCAAGGCTAGGTGTTATTCATCACCTTCATAAATGCTTTCTACTTGAAGTTATAAAAAACAGACTATATATGCTACATATAAATAACTGATAGAAGTCACAGTACCCTGAAGAGCAACTACAACTACAGGGCCATTGAACTAATGAAAATAGACACAAATTTAAAAAAGGTACAGGAAACACTTAGTTTAAAATGCTGCTACCACACTAACTGAATTCAAATGCTAAGTTCCTCCAATGTAACCCATCATTCCTGGGTTGCAAGTGGAACCTTATGTAACCCATCTCAGCAACCAGGAAACTTGGGGGAGAGACCAATGGTTACCAAATTTGACAGTGGGATTGCTTTGGTGAAGTACTCCAGGTATACAAGAGACAGCGACAAGCAGAGACTGGCTCATTCATCTCGATCACAGTTGCATCCTTTGGCTGTAAATAGATATAGTAACTACAATCCGCAGTGCAAACTAGATAATGATGAATTGTTAAAAAAAAAAAAAAAAAGAAAATGCTACAAAAGATACACCTTTACACGTCTGACAATATTATCTTCTATTGCTACGCCGGAGAACTCCACACCACCTTCCTTTGTCACAGATATCAGGACTGAAAAGTCCCAGAAAAGTCAGAATCCAGAACCACAAAACTATATCCACAAATATGACTAAATTCAGAATTCAATTCACCTAAGTTACAGGGTGAGAGAATATCTTTACAGATGCTAGCAAATTCACTTAGAAGACGTTCTAACAATCGCATGGTACTCTATCTTCTCAGGGAACCATTCCAGGGAGTCCACCTTTACTGTCTATAAGCTCCATACCAAAAAACCTATGCTTCCCTGCATCATAGTAACAACAAACTAATCACTTACTACGGCACATAACAATCAAAAATTTGCCAAAAATCATCATCCATAATCATAGTAACATGGCACATTAACAACTAAAAATAATTACTGACGAATCGAAACTTACTAGGGTTAGGGCTTTCAAACATAAATCTGACGATATCGCTGTCACCCTCGATGAGGATATTTACAATGTCATCACTTCTCACCATCTTAGCCATTTTTTTAAGATCCACTATAATTTATTTTATAAATTTTAAAATTTATGAATATGTACAAAATTTTAAAAATAATGACTAAATATTTGAATTATTTTAATATTTAAATTATTATTTTTTTTTGGTACAAAAAAGAGATTTAGTGCCTATCTACCCGACTTCTACATTTCTTATGTGAGTTGCTCTTCGTTGATCCATCAACAACCACCTTCTTATCTCATCAGGTGGCTCAGCTAGCTGTCTACATCCCCTTTTTTGCAATTTGGCAAGATTCGTCAGCTCGTCTGCTGCGAAATTAACTTCTCTCATTATGTGACTTATCTTCACTTCCCAATCCAACTCAAGCATTCTACAGATACCTTGCACTATGCTTGACCCTTCCTCGGTAATCTCCTGCATCTTGTTGATCTGCTTTACAGCCTCCAAGTTATCCAATTCAACCTCCAGCCTTCTGTATCCATCATCCCAAGCCTTTTGCCAAATTAATTATTTACCTATAATTTTTTTTTTGTCTAAAATTGTTAAAGATACTTTTAGTAATAGTTAAATATATATATAATATAAATCACTATAAAAAAAACTGCTAATGCATCTCTAAATTTTGTCCAATCATTAGTACATGAAACAATTATAATTTCACTAGTGTCTCCAACTCTCACGCCATCCTCTTGCGGAGAGAAATGTTCCATGACTGGGTTCCAGGATTGGGTTACGAAATTTAAGTTCACAATCAATAACAAAAGACTTTACTCTATGATTCTTGCTCGCTCTGCGTTAAAAAATATAAAATTTTAATTACAATTTAACACATAATTTATGTCAGGCATATAATAAATTGGCCAAAAAAATTAGTAATTTTGAAACTTAACCAAATTGATAAATTCCACGGATTAACTGCTAAATTCATCAAGATGAGCGACCTAGCTAGGTCAAGACACTCCTGGTAGGGAATGAAAGGTAATAATGAGACAAAACCTTACCCATGCAAGCAAAAAGGAATTTCCATAATATTTTGCTCCAAATTAAAGCACCCTATTGATTCCAAGAAATGCTAGCTTCAAATAATGTCTACAACGGCAGTTAACATTCCCGTGGTCCTTACTGCATTCTGCCGAAACTTGTCCTGACAGTTGATCTCAATCGAACCCCATGCTTAAGGTGAATCTACAGGACAGACAGCGATATATAAATCAACTTAGCTACTAGAGCTGTGAAATAAAAGAACATAATCATTTTAGGGGGTTGAATGTTGTCTTGTTACTACCTGTGCACGTACTCCTTCATACTTATACTCGCAGGTAAATTCCTTACCATCAAACTTATCCAAAATTTCGGTTATGCTCTGCGTTGGTGTAGCTAGCATAGGTCCAACAGGGACCCTACTGTAAACTTACATGTATATTCAAACTTCCATACTCCAACATTCTTATCAAGGAGAGCCGTAACTATTTATCATACCTAGGCCTATCCAGCATATACCTTTAAATATATATAATTTATTCTAATTATATTTTAAATATTCTTTTAGTCCATATTTCGAAATCTCTTTATTGAATTTTAGTTTGTTTTTCTAATTGTCTAAAATCTTAGGGTGTGAAATTAATGGGAAGAGACGAGCATTTTTTGTTGTATTTCTTGAGATTTTTTTAATGTATTTTTCTAGGTTTTGTTGGGTGAATTTGAGTTTTTTATGTCTTTTCTAGTATTTAGTTTTGCAACAGGAAGATATAATTTTTTAAGAGTAAATTCTAAAATTGGTCACTATACTATAGTCAGTTTCTGGTTTTGGTCATCATATTTTGAAAACTATTTTTAAGGTCATCACACTTTACTTTTCTTTTCAAAAATGGTCACTCCGTCAAGTTTGACTGTTAACCCACTAACGGTCAACTTTTTTTTTTTTGCAAACAGTTCCTCAGTCTGATGCGGACTGAAGGAACCTTCTGGGTTGACACCCTTCCATTGATTCATTAAAGTTTCAGTACATGATCAGAGACAAAAAACATACCCTAATCAATTCGTCCCCTAAAGCTAACTGAACAAAATAGGGGTGCGGAGCTATGTTAGACAACCTACTACTACCAGACCACCTTATGTAGAGTATCAAGAGGTGAGTGAGACTTACTGTCTAATACGTAATGTCGATGTATAAGTAGCATCTAATGCTATAAGGCCACGAAGTCTTGATGGCGCTTCCTCTATATTTCTGAGCTTGAGAACATAGCCTCGAGAACCAAGTTTTGCCATGAAGTCTGCTGGGGCGTTGCCTTCCCTTGGGATAAAGCGAATATTTGAGGAGCTCTGTATAACAAAAAGGCATATCTCTACAAGAGCCCTGTACTCCTTCCGAAAGAAATTTTCTCCTTGAGTGACCATTTTGACCAACCCTTCATTATCTGTAAGAAAAGTTATTTCCCTAAAATCTGAGAGTTTGCAAAATTTTGTTGCCGTATGAAGAGCTCGAATTTCTGTTTGTACTGCACTTTCTGCTTCAATCTGACCTGTCTCCCCATAAATAAATCTTCCTGAACTGTTCTTAATCAAGAAGCCTATGCCAGCTGTTCCCATAGAGGATTTGGATCCATCTGAGTTTACCATCAAGTTTGAGGAGCAATAATCCTTCCAGTTAATCTGTTGAACTTTGCCTCTCATCCTAGAGCGGGGGAGGTCGGCTGCAGAAATGATGAGAAGGATTTCCTGTTTTATCATTTTCAGCAAATCTTCCAAATTTGGCTTGGTGCCCTCAAAAAAAGCCGCATTCCTTAATTTCCATATCAGCCATAGGAGAATAGCCGGTACCAGAATCCAGAATCTGTCCACTGTTCTATTTGTCCCTGTGTGCCAATTTCTCCAGATATTCCAACCTGAAAGCCTTGACAAGCCTATTCCAGATGCTGCTGAAATCCGGTCCCAAATGGCTCTTATTTTCAGGCAATCAAAAAAACAGTGTTCCAATGTTTCCATATGATTTAAACAAAAACAACATCTCGACGGGTAAGCACACTTACCTCCAATCTTGCTAAGAACATCTGGGAAGGCAAGGAGTTGATTGTGAAGATGCCACAAGAAAAGGGCTATTTTTGGAGGATAATTCGGATTCCAAATTTTGGGAGCCATGGGGAAGGTTTCCTGGGACTTAGAAATATCTTTGTAGGCTTGCGACACACTGAAATTGCCATTTGGAGATGACCGCCATATCAACTTGTCTGGGTAGTCTATGAAATCCATTTCTAGATTTTGAAGCAGGGTGGATAGAGGCTCATGAATGACCCCCTGTAATTGCTCTAAGTATTGGCTCCTATTGATGTAGAATTCCTTGACTGTGAGATTCGGGAAAGGTGGAAGCGAGGTAGAATTCCATATTACCCCATGATCACACTAGTTTTCAAACCAAAAGAGTGAGGTGCCATCCATGATTATTGTTTTGGCCAGAGGGTTTAGCTTTTGGGAGAGCAACAATATTCTTCTCCATGAAGTCTTCATTCTTGCAGTGTGAGAGAGTGAAGCCGAGAACCTAGCCCATAGACCTTCGCCCTTCTTCCATTTCCACCAAAGCTTTGCCCAAAGTCTCTCCACAATGGCCTGAATCTATCTAATTCCCAATCCGTTTTGAGCCGTAGGATACGTAAGACGGTTCCAAGCGCCAATGTCTCCGTGTTTCCTTCGTCGTGTTTCCCCACAAAAATCTTTGGCATTTCTTCTCTAGCTCCTGAATTACAGATTTTGGCAACCAATAACTGGAGGCAGTGTGGATTGGGATTGAGAGAATAACAGATTTTATCAGCATTACCCTCCCCGCTTGAGTTAGGAACTTATTTTCCCAACTTTTGATCTTGGATTCAACTGATTCCAGCAGCGGCCTGAAATATTCTCTTTTTGATCTTCCTACAAATAATTGGCAGCCAAGATAAGGGAAGGGAAATGAACCAGTCTGCATCCTTAATATGTTGAGAATTTTTTCTCTTCTCGCAGGAGAACATCGCTTAGGGAAAAGGATTGCGCTCTTTGAAAAATTCACCTTTTGTCCTGATCCTTTTTCATACTGCCTCAAAAATTCCTTCAAGTTCTTAAGCGATTTCTGAGTACCCCTAGTGAAAATCATAATATCATCAGCGAAGCTGAGATGAGTTATGATGTTGGAGCCTGGGGGTGAATGATATGGAGCTATTTTTCCTTCTCTGACCCTTTCCTTTAGACCTCTTGACAGGGCCTCTGCAGCAATGATGAATAAGAGGGAAGACAAGGGATCTCCCTGTTTTAGACCTCGGAAGCTCTGAAAAATCTGGCCGGAGTACCATTTAACAGAATTGAAAACCAGCCACCTCTCAAAACGTTTAACAGTAAATCAATGAACCGAATGGGGAAGCCCATTTTTCCCAGAATCTGTTCCAAGAAGCTCCAGGACACCCTGTCGAAAGCCTTCTCCATATCCAATTTTATCATCAGGTTGAGGCCAGTGGTTTTACTCTCCATGAACTGAGTGAGGTCTTGAGCAAGGAGAACGTTGTCGATAATTTCCTTGCCTCTCATAAATCCTGTCTGCTCAGGGGATATTATCTTTGGGAGGAGAGTCTGCAGACGATTTTTTAGAGTAGTTGAGATCAACTTGATTGTGAATGAGCATAAGCTTATAGGCCTGTAGTCAGAGAATGTTGAAGCCGATTGTTTTTTGGGAATGAGACAAATGAAATCGCTGCCCAGTTCCCTTGGCATGGGGACCCCTCTGAAGAATTCAGCACATGCAGAAAAAAGATCTCCCTTGATTATCTCCCACGCTGATCTAAAGAATGCTCCCGAAAATCCGTCCGGGCCCGGTGCGCTGTCTGGAGAGAGACTGAAAACAGCCTCCTTAACTTCCTCTACACGTAGAGGGGACAAGAGACTGTCCCTGTCTTCAGAACTGAGGGCTTGAGGAATAGGTTGTAGCAGAGTCCGTATTGTCTGCGGATCTGGTTCTCCTTCGGAAGATAAAAGCTTGTTATAGAACTCCACTGTTTTAGCCTCAATATCAACTCTGTCTGTGATCCATGAATTGTTATTTTTGATCTTGAGGATGCTGTGATGAAATGGTCTATCTTTTATCGCCGCATGGAAGAGTGCTGTATTACGGTCTCCGTCTTTGAGCCACTTCAGCCTGGATTTTTGTCGCAAGAAAACATCTTGTTCCATAAGACGATTGAAATAAGCCGCTTGTGCTTTGGAGTAAACTTGGCGAGTGAAGTCTGACGACTATCTCTGGAATTCCTTCTCTTTCTCAATCATTTCCTCTTCACTATGCTTTACGTTTTTAAAAATGTCTCCAAAGACTTGTAAATTCCATTATTTGAGTGTCATCTTCAGTCTTTTCAGTTTGGTTGCCAAGGCATACATACCTCCCCCCATGCATGGTTGAGACCATGAGTCCTTGACAAGCTTCAAAAATCCAGGTCTGCGCAGCCACATCTCCTGAAATCGAAAGGGTTTAGGACCAGAATGGGTAGCTAGGTCACTTTGGTACAACAGAGGGCTATGGTCTGAGCCCGCTTTAGGAAGATTGTGAACTATGGATACTTTAAACAGAGAAAGCCATTCCTCTGAGAATAGGATTCTGTCCAGCCGCTTTAGCACATGTCCTGAAGCTCTGTTTCCTCCCCAAGTGTATTCAAGACCAACAGTGGGGATGTCTTGCAGATCAGCTGCATGAATGAAATCATTAAAGTCGGTGGTAGGAGTTTGAGCCGGGTTAGATCCTCCCTTGTATTCTGATATACTCCGTATGACATTCCAGTCACCTCCAGCTGCCCAAGGTGTACCTGGATGAGCAGCTCTGAATTCCAGCAGATCTTTCCAAAGTTGACGTCGCTTGATGTAGGAAGTGTTAGCATATATCCAAGAAAACCAGAAAGGAGTAGATACCACAGGATTAAATATCTCACAGCATAATAATTGGTCAGTATTCTTCTGCACCCTAAGCGTAGTGCCATTTCTATACATCACACAAATCTTGCCATTTATAGAAATTTCAGCATTATCAAAATGTAAGATTTTAACATAGTTGCGTAGCCTATCTATATTAACCATTAGTTCTACTATACACAGACACGAAATATTATAACGAGCAATTAAAACTTTCAGCCTTTGCAGAGATGCCATATTGGCGATCCCGCGAATATTCCAAATGAGGTGTGCTAACATATTAAAAGGATGTAAGACTACGGACCTGAAGCCGTTCCGAGCGGCGTTTAATTGTAGCATGGCGATTTCCTTCTGATTTCGGGGGTCTTCCTCTTCTCTTTTTTTTCCTCACAATGGTGAAACCTTCATCATCCGGGTATTCCTCCATCCAGTGCGGTGAGTCTGAAACTACCCCTTCTTCCTGATCACTGGAATATGTTATGAAGTCTATGATTAGTTGGCCTTTTTCTTGAGGAACTGATGTCGACCGAATCAGTCGAGTTTGGTTTTGTAAAGGGATTGCAACCCTGCTATCTAACGCCAAGTTAATCTCGTCTGCCATTTTTTGGAAGTCAGTGATGCCCTCCATTGTTGATTCTGATACAAAGGATTCTGTCTTTTCACCCTCTTCTACATCATCCTCGTGGCTAGTCAGAATGGCCATTGGAGTTGAGGTTTCTTCTTGGATTGGATGAAGATTATTTGATTCTGACTCATTTGTCTGCTCTTTGAATTCCGGATTTGCCTCTGTGCCTTTGGAATTTTCCTCTTGAGCCCTGTTTTTTATTTTCCATTCTGATTCCTTTGCCTTATCTACTACCTTCGATTTTGCCTTGTTTGTATTTGGGGGTTCCCCTGTGTTTCCAATTCGAGAGTTCGCCGTCTTTTGGGGTGCAGCAAGGACTGGAATTAACTCCTTTTCCTTAATAGATAAACCAGAAGGCCCAGCTTTCTCTTGATTTTTCTCCATATTTCCTTGATCTTCTATCTCCTTCAACTGTTCCTGAACTTGCTTAGCCAAACTGTCATCTTTGCCATCTGTAATCTCCCTAGCCTTTTTTAGAGAAGGATTTCTACCCACTTTGCACTCTTTTTCATCATATCCTATTTTTTTGCACCTTAGGCAGTACTTAGGCACAAATTCATATGAAAAGAGTTATTTCTGGAGGAATCCTTCTTCTCCAATTAGAACTGATGTTGGGAGGGGTTTTAGTAAATTTACCTCGGCACAGAAGCGGGCAACCGAGGGCCTTGTTTGTTTGGCGGTGGGAGGGTCAACTTTGAGGGGTTTTCCAACTACCTTTTCCATGGAGAAGATCGACTCAGCTGATTGACATTCTAGAGGGAGGTCGTATAGCGAAACCCACACCGGAGCGATGGGAGGGTCTTCTTCATACTTGAAGCGGGGAGTCCATTTTAGTACCCGCATCTGGAAACCTCCTATGACCCATGTTGCTTGAAGCCAAAGGCGTTGAAAATCTTCATCCAAAGAAAATCTTATCCAAATGTGGCGAGAGTTTAGGAGACCAACTTCGAAACTCCCTTGGAAGCCCACAGAGTTTAGTGCTTTGCGAATTCCAGTCATGGTTGGTCGTCCGTGGCTGAATTTTCCGACGAGGCTTAGACGGTGGGGTGCAGTCAGCTTCTCAAACTCTGATTTTGTGTATTCTATTACATATGATCCATTCCTAAATTCAGGTTCCTTGGGTGGTATTAATGGAGTTTTAGAGGCATCTTTGAACAGAGAGGAAAAAGATTTTAGTCTTTCTGGAGAAGGTGGGGGATGACCCCCTTGACCGGGCGGTGGAGCCATAGCCGGCCAGCAATTTATCCTTTGAGCTTTACTCCTCCATTATCAGATAATGGAGTTTTTCCTACCTCAAAATCAATCCACGAGAAGTCTCTCCGGTAGATCAAGATCGATCCCCTAAAATGTACCACCGGAAAACTAGCAGCGCCGGGAATGCCCAATCCGATCACCGGGGTCTGACGCCAAGATCTGGCCAGAATTGTCACCGATCGGAGAACCCAAACCCACCAGAATCAGTCGTCGGAGAAGACCGTGCCGCTGTGCCGCCCAAACGCCAAGATCTTGTGCCGCTGTGCAAAAAGCTTCTAAAGCAACTTTACCCGCACTATGGTACGTTCAGTCCTGTTTTGGTATGGGCAAATGACCTACCTCACTAACGGTCAACTTTTGTTAGGGTTATTTTTGTCTTTTCATTAACTCATTAAATTAAAAAAGAGTAAATTCTGAATTTGGTCATCATACTTTTCTAAAATCCTATTTTTGGTCATCTTACTTTAAAAATTATATTTGAGGTCATCATACTTTCATTTTTTATTTAATTTTGGTAATTTCATCTAAATGTTCCGTTAAGTATCAATCAGTCATAATTTTTTAGGGTAAATACCAAAAAAAATACCCCATCATGCACGTGGAATTTTTTTTATTTATTAATTATTTTTCGTATCTCCGCCGCCAACACCCACACCCTCACCCCCATCATGCACTTGACTTTAAAAAGTTTTATTCTTCTTAAGGGTGTGGGTTAGGGCTGTTAATTCATGTCAGTGTGTTGGTTTCGTGTCGGTTGAAAGAGAAAATTATATTTTTGCCCCCGACCCTAACCCGAACCCGAATGGGTTGGAAAACTCCAATCCGAACCTAACCTGATTTTTACCAGGTCAATCCGAAACCGACATAGTCAACCCGTTGATTGACCCACCAACCAGAGCCAAACAGGTTGACGGGGTTGGGTTAGTGTCGACCAACCCTAACTCGACCCGCAAACCCTATTTTTTTCACACAATAATTTTTTAAAAATATTTCGGGTCATCATGTCAACCCGTTGACCTGGTGTGTTGACCTAATGTTGACCTGAAAATCTTGGACCGACACGAACCCGGCCTAAAAATATTTTGGGTCCAAAATTCCAACTCGAACCCTACCCGTTTTGTGCCGATTTCACAATTTTTGTGTCGTATCAGAAATTACCAGCCCTACTGTGGGTGTTCGTGGCGAAGATGCGAAAAACTAATTAATAAAAAAAAGAAATTCCACGTGTATGATGGGGTGCGTTTTTCTGTATTTACCCTCAAAAAATTATGGTCGTTAGAGACTTAACGGAACATTTAGAAAGAATAACCAAAATTGACTAAAAAATGAAAGTATGATGACCCAAATATAATTTTTAAAGTAAGATGACCAAATTCAGAGTTTACTCTTTTTTTAATTTAATGAGTTAATGAAAAGACAAAAATAACCCTAAAAAAAGTTGACCGTTAGTGGGTTAACGGTCAAACTTGAAGGAGTGACCATTGTTTGAAAGAAAAGTAAAGTATGATGACATTAAAAATAGTTTTCAAAGTATGATGACCAAAACCAGAAAGTGACTATAGTATAGTGACTAATTTTGAAATTTACTCTTATGATTACATTTATAAAATTAATTGAATCACTGTTGTGATTGACAAATTAATTTTCACCTTAATATTATATAATTAAAATAACTATAATATGCCATAAAATACATAAAATTATATGACTACATTCAAAAATTAATTTAGCCAATTTGATGACTATCAAATTAATTTTTACATAATGTCATATAATAAAATATTTAATGATTCTTTTAATCGTTAATAGAATCAAAAACATTTATCATACGTGTATATATATATATATGGGTAGCTGCTTAAACAGAAAACATAAAAAAATGGCAACGACATAATTATGGACCTAACATAAAAATGACCATATACCATAATTATAACATAAAAATGGCAACTTATATTTTCCTTTAGGTTTTGGGCGGCGGCAGCAAACAATAAGCATAACAAGAAGAAAAAAACACACGGCCAGCCTTTATCACATATAATACCCAATGTGAAGATTTAATTTAGAATAAAGAACCAGCACCTTTATATATATGCTTAAGCCATTGAAAACTAAACCAAGCTGCTGGATCAACTCTCATAAAAAAAAAAACATACGATTTCACAAAAATACGGTGGCTTCACATAAAAAAAACATCGAACGACTTCCTTAATGCGAACTAGGGGCGGCGGCAAGTTATCGACAAACATCTTCATAAAATTAATTCATAATGTTAATTAATTTAAAATCTATGAATTATTATCTATTCAGAACTCAGGCTCTGATACCACATGTAGATTTTAATATGATAAGAACATCATAACAATTATGCCAATTAGGATCTTGAATATAATAATAACCACATAGATAAAGCACAGAAAACATATATTAATGCATAATTCATCATTATCAGAAGATCACCATATATACAGGAAAACAAGATCTGCAGCAGGATCGCAATAATCCCTATAAACTCGTTTCTCCACCTTGACCCTCGTAAGTAGTAGATAGCCAGATGGAGATGCAACTTTATTCTACCCACACATAATAGTGTGTTGTGTGTTAATTAATTAGGACAGGGAGATGACTAGTTTATATACCCACAATCTTTAATCTAGTACATCCATCGAATACTAGTTTAACGGTCCAAATTTAATCCTATTATTAAACTAATTAGAAAGGCTAAACTAACTTAATTGAGTTTATTAAAAATATGGGTCATAACATCCAGGTCACATTCTTACATGTTCACCCACACCAATGCACAATTTTGTCTGCATGTAGAGTTAACAAGACTTTACAAAGGATTAAATGAAAGATAGTAAGTGAGATTGGTTCATTTATGTGCTTTCCCGGAGTAGACGAGTATTCAGTTTCACATCTATCCGTGATTCCTGCTAGTAGTTCCACGACGTGTCTCTTGATTTTCGCCTGCCTCCCTCTATCACCAGACGTCTGATGTATTCAGAACAAAGGCAAAAAGGCAGTGGGTGAGTATAAACAACAAAATAGGGGGGGAATTGTCTTAGAGGAGTACAGGTTATGTAGATTCTGATTCTCTCCTGTGTGTAAATACCACTTGGGTCTGCTATCTAAAACTGAATAGAACAAGCTGGAGACAAGCAAGTTTTGAGAAATTACGTTAGCGATTAGACAGACTTTCATAGCAGTTAGGGATCCTTCTTTTCATTTCATGAAATTCCTGATGCTGACCACGGGAAACAGGTAGCTATCTTTTGCCACTCGGGCAAGATCTTTACGATCCTAAAACAGATCAAATTTTATAACGGAAGAAAAGTAAATGGAATGTATGAGCAAAATAAGCGTTCTACAACACCCAATATAATTGAATCAAAATCGAAAGCAAATATTCAGTGAAAACAAACGCACCTCATATATATATATATATATATATATATTTATCTTGGGCTCTGCTTGCCCAGATGGCCTTTATAATTATATGGTCAATCCTACCTATCTCGAGTCCTTTCTCGGCAGTACCAATCTCGATCCCGAAAAGATACACCACTGCCAACAGATCCTGGGGCGTCGTTTGTATCATTGCCCTCAGGACATCACGGACAGTCTCTGTAATAGCTACTCCGGGACGTTTCTTTCGAGTAGGTTGCATCGATATTAATAATGAGTTTATCAACTGAAGATTCTAGAGAGCAAGTTTTTTCTGCCCAAGAAAAATGATAAGTTCTTCTAATTAAAGCTAATCCTGCTAAACTAACTTAACTAATTTGATTAACTCGTCAGACCCACTCATTAATTAACACCCACGTGAGAGCGATAGTTCAAAAAGGTTTCTACTCCACTCTCATAGGGTCAAACCACCATTAATAAAAATAATAATTATTATGTTTTCACATTTTTTATGAATTTAATTTAAAAAGTATAGTAAATTAAAATGTATTATATTTTTCATTTTAAAATCACTCCAAATTTATAATTCTGAAAGCCTATTAAATTTTTGGAATGATAATCATGTAATGTATAAATTTTTTAGACTTATTATTTTATTTAATAGCTAAAAAAATATTTTTATGAATTATGAATCTTACTTTTTTTTTAGATACAACTGATGTAGAATAGTAATTAGGACAAATCTAACTTCATAGGAATCTATATGAATGATTTCTTAATACTATTTTAATTATTAAAATATAAAAGTTTTTTTAATAATGACAGCAAAATTAAATGAAATTTGGACATAAAAAGAAAAAAATAAAATTCCAAAGAGTTCAAAGTTAGGGTTAGTTATGAGATGATAATGACAAGAAGTCAACAAAGCTCTCGAGCCAACAAATGTTCAAGACTACAAGAGCTTTTAAACTTTGGGTGCAACAATCCATGTTTTCTGATGTTATACCATTGAGCAAAATATGCTTATATATCTACATCTTGTATGTGTAATTTAATCGAAATCCTCGAGAACTTCCGAGGACTAACTTCGTTGTTTTCTTATTGTATTCGATGATGTGGTACTTCTGGGACAAAACTCTGAATGTCTACCAATGTCTAATGTTCTTGCTTTCAAGTGTGTCATAATCAACTTTGCAATCCCATCATGAGTCGACCTTTATAATTTTCTCGAAAGATATTTGTTGTAAGATGATATGACTCTGATACAACCACTATATTTGATCCAAAAATTGATTGTTTCTTATCTGCTTGTGAGTTTGATATTTGCTATCATTTTTCTTCCATTGTTACAGGTAATGTCATATGTTCAGTCACTTCCTTTGCTAAAGATAACTTTATTTCTTCCATAATCATTCTTGGAACAATACTTGACTGTTTAGTGGGATGTTGTGTTGTTTTGCTGTTCTTTACATCGGATTCATGAGAGAGTGAGACAAATGCAGGACCAGTAAACAGTTTGATTTAGATGAGGAGAAAGAGGATACGAGCGCAAAGTGCATCCCTCAATCGATCAAGGCTTCACTAAATAAGCATCCAAGAAGCGAATCAATGAGATTGCCTCTTTCCGATGGATCTAGGATCTCATCCTATAGAGTGCACAGTTCCAGTAGTATGACCTCTGACGTATCAAATGGAGGCAGCAAGAGACACATTGAGGTGAAAAGCCAATCAAGTCGGGTAGCTTCTTTCAGAGAGGAGAAGGAAAACACGATCAAAATTGAACAAATTTGAGTTTCGATCCCCCTGCTCGAAGATTTACTTCATTTTATATGGTTGTTTATTTGTATTAAGATTCAAAGTTGATGTTTGGTTAACAGGCTTGCTTCATGAGACGGGGTTATAATACAATCAAAAGCGTCAGCATTTGAGTAAATAGCAAAATAGGGGGAATTGTCTTCTGAACTATGAGGAGTGCATGTTACGTTGATTCTAATTCTCTCCTTTGTTCTTGCCGATAAATACCACTTTAGGTCTGTTATCTAGCATGTTTTGAGATGTAAAGTTCATATCTGATGCTTTGAGAGTAGTACATTGAGAGATTAAATATGTATTGCTATTACTACAAGAAATTATCCCTTAAAAAGAGTATTTGGTTTAGTTTAATTTTGTTCCTTATACTATTTTAATTCAACGAATACATACTTGTATTCTTTTTCTATGTGAAAATCCCTGGCACCTTTGGTTCATTTTACTTTTTTTTTAATGATTAAATCATATTTTGGGTCCTTACATTTTGTCGAATAATTTATTTAGTCTTTTACATTAAAATATTTTTTTTGTTCTCTTATGTATAAAATATGTATCATACAGTTTCCCAACTAAATATAGATAAAATAGTGTATTTCACTTTGAATAATTTGGAGGAAAATTAATTTGGGCAAATTTCTGAAATAATAGCTTGAGAATTTTTTGTTTGGTTTCGGGCCCAAGGCGTAGCCGTGGTGAACAATATAAGATTGCTAAAATTAACAAATGGACATCATTTTTGTTGTTTGGTGATGGTTTATTCTCAACTGTAGAATACTGTATTCATACGTATGGATGTACATACTATCGAGAAAAGCTGTAGCAAACGTTGTTTGGGAGTAATGTCGTGTTTGGTTGTGTCACCTTATTTTGGGGCCGGACCGGAAAAATGTCAAAATTGGGGGTGTGGACGGAAATATTGTGAATTAAAAGTGGGTGGATAAAAAATAGGCCTCTCGAATTTGTAATATGCGAATATCTTAATTAATTAGAGATTCGGATTTTACAAATTCGAATACAGGTAAAAATAGGATTTGTAAAATCCGAATGTATTAAATATTAATGTATATTGTAACTTTATTTGTAAAAGTTGAAGGAAAAAAAAGTAAAAATCAGATTTTACAGATCTGAATATGTTTAAAAATAAATAAAATCGGACTAATTTTTGTAAACTTTGAAAATGAAAAAAGAAAGGAAAATCCGAATTTTCAAAATCTGAATGTTTATAAATCAAAATTTTGAAATTCGAATTTCTAGGACAAAAAAGATTTTAGGGGTGGATTTATTTCGATATGGATAGAAAGTTTTTAATGAATTTGAATTTTTAAAATTCGATTATAGTAAAATTCAGATTGTAAAAATCCGAATGTTTCAAAATTTGGATAGTTGAAATCCGGATTTAGTAGAATTTGGAAATTTAAAATCTGAATTTGATCGTGACCATATAAACCAAACCCTAGCCCTTTTTTTTTTTTCTCATTCTTCTCTTATTCTTCTTCCCACACACTTTCTCTCTCTAGCAGCCAAATACTATTCATCTACAAATTTTGGATTCCGGCAAAATTTCTTCAAAAATCTACGTCACATTGTGATATCGTACTAAGGTAAGTCACGATTTAAGTGTTTTACGGTTGATATTTCATTATTCATACAATTTTCATGTGATTAGATGATGTTTTGAGTAGTGGTGTATGTAGTTGATGAAATATGGTTAGGAAATACATGTATTAGTAGTATAGGACTAAGATTTGTGTAAAATTTGTGTAAGTTTTGTGGACCTTTTAATTACTAGTCATGAATTAGTAGTGTAATTATTCTAATTACGATTTTAATGTGATTACATGATATTTTGAGTAGTGGTGGACGTAGTTGATGAAATGTGGTTAGGAAATACATGTATTAGTAATATAGGACTACGATTTGTGTAAGGTTTGTTGAATTTATAATTAGTAGTCATGCATTAGTAGTGTAATTATTCTAATTACGATTTTAAATATGATTAGTCGTAAGTGGTAATGAAATTATAATTAAAATAATATTATCGTAATGTTGTGGATTGTTCATAATGTTGTGGGTTATTTCATTTAATGTGGTTTATAAATTTTATTGATAATAAATTTTGATTAAGAAAATTGAAAATTAATTGTTATAATGACATTTTTACGATTGATAGGTATAATGGCATTTAATGGTCCGTATATGTTTAATTTATATTGGACATCTACGTTTGATTTTGATAACACTCCGAATCCCGATCATACATTAGTCGTTAATCTTAGATTGTCAATGGATGATTTGGTAGAAAGCATTTGCAATGTAATTGGGGTGTCAATGAATTCTTGCAAAATCACACTTACAGCGTTTTTTGAAGTAGATGAGACTAGGAGGCAAACAGTAATTACATCTGATGCCGTGCTGAATTTTTTTTATAATTTTCAAGCATGGAATTTTATTGATGTCAACGTCAGTATTGAGAAAATTCAATCTTCAGAAAGGGTTGATAGACGAAATGTTGCTTCGAGTTCGTCCCATGGTGGAGAAGGTCAATTTGACTATGGATTCCGTTATGATTTTAAAGAGGAGTCCAGGGACTTGGATTATAATATTGAGGACGATGCCGATGTTAGTTTTGAATACAGAAAAGCTATGGCTTGTATCAAAAACTAATATCCACAGTTGACATATCATTTTATTTCGGTATAAATTTGTTCCTTTATATCATAGAACTAGATAACGGGGTGTGGAAAGACACAATAGATACCGTTATTGGTTAAAGTATTGATATATTAAAAGTATGCTCGTAACCGAGATAGTCTGAACATACTATCGGTATAGGTTTGTTAGTTTTGAATACAGAAAAGCTATGGCTTGTATCAAAAACTAATATCCACAGTTGACATATCACTTTGTTTCAGTATAAATTTGTTCCTTTATATAAAAAGTATGCTCGTAACCGAGATAGTCTGAACATACTATCGGTATAGGTTATTGTGTGGTTTGGAAATTAGTTTATCTAAACTAGTTTAAATCACACGGATATGCCCGAGGCATATTGAGCACGACCAGTTTGGATAGAATTGACTTATACTGATCGGCATAGTCAATTCGGTCCTAGTATTCCGTCTCTCAATCCCGAGATTGGGACGGGCGTGAGGGTTGGATATCGTATGCTTTGATTTGCCAAAGAGTGCGGTCAATTGAGGCCAATACCTCGGTAGGTTGGGTATGCGGTGTTTAGCTTCTTACGTGCCGTTGCTAGTCGGAGGAATCCACGTACCGGTTCACCGGGTTGATGGTGCTCCCGAGATGAGCTCGTAAGGTTATTATACTAAACCCGACCGGTGAACTTTATGTTCGGTATAATAAAAGGACGAGTGGTACTAATATCGGAAACCAAGAAGTCGGTGAATTAATTTGTCAGTAAATTGATAAACCGATGAGCGCTAGATCTTTAATGTGGGGACATAGAATAAAATATAATGGCGTGATGTAAAGTCGTTTTCGAGCAGTAGTTCCATAATTAGTCCGTTAGTGGTACGACCGATTATGCATTTGACTAATCGACAAGGTAAATTAATTAATCCAAAAGGTTTAATTAATATTTAATCGACAAAGTGAATTTATAAATTCATTATATTTTGAATTAATTAATTCTAAGGGTTCGATTAAATTAAATTAACAAAGTGGGTTAAATAAATAAATTAATTTAAATGGGTCGATTGGAGTTGATTAGTCGGGAAGACTTAGCGGTCAACGAAAGTCAAATTAAAAAGCCTAACTTGAGAGCCCATTAGGTCTCCTTAGAAGCTCCTTATAAATACAACTTATTGGGCAAGAAATGAATTAAGAAACTTGGCAGCCAAGAAAAGGTTAGAGAGAGAAAGTTTAGCTTAGAGTGAGAACTTCGTCTTCCTCATCGAAGTTTCTTCTCGAAGTCAGCTAAGATAGCTTTCTCCTTCGGAAGACTCAACTTTTATATACTGCCCGGAATGTTTTAAATGGCCGCCGGTCGGATTTCGCGATAGAACAGCCCAGCGCTGATCGGATTATCGCTGCTGCATTTTCAGGAATTCCGGTGCTGTCGTGCGGTCTGGTGCCCTAAGCCGACCAACCCTTCACATTGATCTTCTTCTTGAGTGATCCGTGGGGTTGGTTGTACAGATCGGGACTGGACTTGACAGTTCTGGTGGTCGGTTTTTTTGCAGAAGATCCGACGAGTCCAGCGGCTGAAGAAAACTTGCGCAACAAGGGTTTTCTCAAAAAAAAAAAAATAAATAAATAAAAAAACTGGGCAGTTCGGTTTTTCAAAGTTTTTGAGTTTTCTTCCGGAGCAAGTTTCTTGGGTTTTCATTATTATGCCGTGGGTAACTCCGTAGATAATAGCCCACACTATTTCGGAGTTTGTATCGGAGTCATTCTTTGGATTTCTTGTGGAAGTTGCGCAAAAGATTGGTTTTTTTCTTTAGGCAAGGGACTTCGCTACAACAGGTAGAATCTTTAAATTCCGCTTTTATTAAAGATTTAATTTTTTGTGTCCCGAATAATAAATTAAATAAGTATAAGCCTAGATCCGTTCATGGGTAAACTAATTTGAGTCTGAGCTTGGTCGAAAGCTTCCGATTCTGGAATGCATTGCACGAAAGTGAGGTTTTCGATTTAGCCCGGGCTTGTTCAGTTTTCCTTCAAGGTTATCGTGTGGTTTGGAAATTAGTTTATTTAAACAAGTTTAAATCACACGGATATGCCCGGGGCATATTGAGCACGACCAGTTTGGATAGAATTGACTTATACTGATCGGCGTAGTCAATTCGGTCCTAGTATTTGGTCTCTCAATCCCGAGATTGGGACGGGCGTGAGAGTTGGATATCGTATGCTTTGATTTGCCAAAGAGTGCGGTCAATTGAGGCCTACACTGAAAGATTTTGGTAGGATTTGGGTTTTTGCACTTGCTCGATTTACCACGCAACAAAAATTTCTATTAAAGCGGAATCTTAGAAAAATACATTTGAAGCGTGCACCTGATGAATCTCTTGTATGCCTCAAAGACTATGACCTCTTGTTGTGTGGGCAACAATCTAGAAGTCAATTGATCAGCAACTCACCACAATCTGAAAGATTTTTGGTAGGATCTGGGTTTGCAACTCACCACAATCAGCAACTCACCACAATCAGCAACTCACCACAATCTGATAACACTTTCTTGTTGTTGCCAATCAATAGAATGTCATCTACTTAAAGCACAAGAAACACCACTGAGTTTCCATCACGTCTGCGATATACACATTGCTCATCCGGACACTGAGTAAATCCAAAGGACTGGATTACCTCATCAAACCGGATGTTCCAAGATCTGGATGTCTGCTTAAATCCATAAATAGACCTCTTAAGCTGCAAACCTTATGCTCTTGGCCTTTTTCAATGAATCCCTCTGGTTGCTGCATAAAGATGGTTTCCTCAAGACTTCTGTTTAGGAAAGCTGTCTTGACATCCATCTGCCAAATCTCATAATCCATATGAGTAGTTATGGCCAAGAGAATCTGGATCGACTTAAGCATGGCTACCGGGGAGAAGGTTTCCTCATAATCGATTCCCTCTTTCTGAGTATACCCTTTGCCACCAGCCTAGCTTTAAAGGTTTCCACCTTCCCGTCAGGTCCTCTCTTACGTTTGTAGACCCACTTGCATCCAATGGGCTTAAACCCATCAGGCAGGTCCACAAGCTCCCAGACTTGATTGTGGTCCATTGACCCCATCTCGGATATCATTGCCTTACGCCAAGATTCTGCGTCTTTATCTCGAAGTGCCTCATTGTAGTTAACTAGGTCAGGTTCAGGCATACCTGGGACTAGGTCTGAAGCCTCTCCCATGCCAACGAACCTGTCTGGCTGTCTCACAACCCTCCCACTACGACGAGGCACCGCCTGTGTAGGCGCATCATCTGTGATCTCATGTGCAGTGTGTGGTGTATCTACTTGTGCTGGTGCATCAGGATTAGTAGTTTGTCGTCTAAGCTCTTCTAGTACTATCTTACTCTTGGGCTTGTGGCCTAAGACATTGTCCTCTTCTAAAAATCTACCGTTGGTACTTACCACCACCTTCTGACCTTTTAGGACTATAGAATAGACCACCTTTCGTTCCCTTAGGATATCCTACAAACAGCATTAATTCTGTTCTTGCATCTAACTTAGCCGTATCTGCCTTAAGCACATGTGCTGGGCAGCCCCAAATTCTGAGATGTCTTAGACTGGGCTTCCGCCCGTTCCACAACTCTACTGGGGTTGAAGGCACGGTTTTAGATGGTAAAAGATTAATAATATACATTGCCGTTTCCAAGGCATATCCCCAGAACGAACTTGGCAAATCACTATAGCTCATCATGGACCTAACCATTTCAATAAGAGTTCGGTTCCTCCTTTCTGCTACACCATTCTGCTGTGGCGTGCCAGGTGCAAACAACTGAGACTGAATTCCTACCTCAGTGAGGTAATCTCAAAATTCATGGGACAGGTACTCCCCACCACGATCTGAACGCAGTGTCTTGATATTCTTAGCATGATGCTTCTCCACATCTGCCCGAAACTCTTTGAACTTTCCAAAACATTCAGACTTGTGGTGCATTAGGTAAATGTATCCGTACCTAGAGTAGTCATCCGTGAACGTCACGAAATACTCATATCCCCCTCGTGCCTGGACCGTCATAGGTCCACACAAGTCAGAATGAATCAACTCTAATACTTCTTTAGCCCTATAGCCTTTTATTTTAAAAGGTCTCTTGGTCATCTTACCTTCCAAGCAAGATTCGCAGGTTGCATAACTGTCAATATCTAATGAACCCAAAGGTTCATCATTGACCAACCTCTGAATCCTACTAAGGTTTATATGACCTAGCCTTAGATGCCAAAGATATGTTTGATTCATTTTAGAAGGTTTCTTCCTCTTATTAATGTTAGATTCTGAGCTATCTATCTCTATGTTTTCCGCAACAGGGGAGTTAGAGTTAACCACAAACAAATTGTCTGCCAATGAACCAGAACAAATAAGTTTTCCATTTCTTCTAATAACAACACAGTCATCAGAAAAAAAAACTTATACCCGTTCTTCAAGAGTTTAGAAACCGAAATCAAGTTCTTTCTAAAACTCGGTACATAAAGACAATTAACTAACTCTAAGCTAGAATTTTCAAAATTCAACTTAACTACTCCCACTGCTTCTACTGACACTCTTGTAGTGTCGCCCAAGTAGATATCCAATTCGCCTTCTCTAAGCTTCTGGGTTACTTGGAACCCTTGCAAAGAATTACAAACATGGTCAGTGGCACCTGAATCCACACACCAAGTATCTGTGGGAATCGCCGCTAAACATGTCTCAGTAATTAAGGCATAATTTATCATACTTATAAGCTTTGGACAATCCGCTTTCCAATGCCCCGTCTTATTGCACTTGAAGCACTTGTCTTTCGACTTCTTCTTTGCAATATCTGGCTTAGGCGCAAGTTGTGCCTTTTTAGCTACTCCCTCAAGCTTTCTCTTCTTCTTTCCAGCCTCAGGCTCAGAAGAAGATTCTAAAGCTTCGACTGCGACGAAAGCTCGCTTCTTCTCTTGAAGAAGACTTTTAGCCGCCATCAACTCTGCTAAGAGCTCGGATAAACTCCACAACATCTTACTTATGTTGTAGTTCAACCGAATCTGCTCATAGCTTTGAGCCGCCATCAATTCTGCCAGGAGCTCGGATGAACTCCACAACATCTTACTTATGTTGTAGTTCAACCAAATCCGCTTATAGCTTTGAGGCAAGCTCTGGAGGACAATATCGGCTTTGGTTTCACCAACGATTTTGCCTCCCACTACCTCAACCTTGTTGATGTTACTAATCATGTCAATGACACGATCTCTCACAGGAGCGCTCTCAGCCCTAAGGACAATATCCAAGTTACGACTTTCATCGACATTATTAGTTCTAGTTAAATTGTTGTTTTTCAAAATAGCAGCTAAAGGATTGAATGCCATATCGATTTAAACTGGAAAGTAAACAAACAGTGTTTCAGTTATATATGCTAGAATTTTCGAAAAAACATGAAAATTCAATTAATTATTGATTCCCTCAAAACAATAATATTAATCCACCAACATCTCATCCACCGAGATTCTCGCAAGCCACGCAGTGTGGACGTTTCGCTAACCCACATTCGTTTGAGAAGAACCAAGTTCATTAACTACACTATCTGACCAACGATCTTTTGATCAAAGTAGCTAATAGTCGGTGCTTTCAGCCGTACAAGTAAGCAGCGTAACCTCGCGGGAGGAATACTACAGATCGTACACTAAGTGTATGCCATTACGTGACTTCTGAGTTTGTTACCTCAGGATAGTGCGCCTCAGATGGAGAGGGTGTCCCATTTCTCCTAGTTAAACTCGCTCTAGTCATCTTACTCAGAAGCTCATAGTCTAGCGATCTCGGGGCTGGACTCATCCGAATGGAGGAAGGCCCTAATGCCAACGCGCAAGCCCACCCACACCGCATATGAACCCGTAATGGTGGCCATGGGGATATAACACAACCCGCTCCCACTTAGATTTCCAAATTGAGGGTTTTTCCGGTTTTAACATGCAATTAACTAACCTAAGTTATGTGCAACCATAAAACCAGACATGCTTTAATTCATGCATCTAAAATACAGCATAAAAATAAAGTATAAAAATTAAAACAATAAATACGGGAAATAAATTCGAAAAAATGAATTCCCCGACTATTATGGTTTTAATTGCTTCCATCTTCTGCCTTGATCTCGTGTCCCGTCACGTCACTCGATGGAGAGAGTCTTGAATTTCAAAAAATGAAAACTGGAGGAAAAACGGGCAAAAAAACAGCCCGAACAGCCCAAACGGGCCACCCGGGCCGCAGCACGGCCCGAGGGCCGCGCTGCCAGTGCGCACAGCCCGCACGGGCCTTGCGCGCGGCCCAGCGCTCGCGGCGCTGCGCCCGTGCGCCCGCGCGCCCGCCCGCCCGGCAAGGGCCGTGCGAGCGCGGGCCTGGGCGCCTGTGCGCCTAGCAGCAGCGCGCAGCAGCTGCTGCGTGCAGCGACTGCTGCGCGCTGCTGCTGCCTTTTTGGCCTGCCGGCCGGCAATTTTGCTGCCGGCAAACGTTGCCGGCGTCGCTTCCTGCCGTCAACTCCTCCTTTGCTTTTTCTCACGCTATTTGGTCTTCTTGCAATTTGTTCTGGGTTTTCCTGGGTTTATTCAAATTCATGATAACCCAAAACCCACGAATCCAAGTCGCCCACCATAACGCCTTCGATTACATAAAAAACAATTTTCCTACTACAAGGCATTCTAGGAAAATTAAATAATCGAAATTACATTGAAAAAATACTACTACAGATTTAGTCTAATCCTACACGGCTTCCAGCATGTGGTTATACTATTACAAACATTCATAATTAAATTAAATCCGGACATGTCCCGGAGTTTAATTAAAACCCATACAAACGTAACCATAATAGTCGGGATTCTAAACCACCTGCAAATAAAACCATGTAATAAATCGAACAAGCACAGAACCCCCTAAACCTGGCTCTGATACCAATTGAAAGATTTTTGGTAGGATCTGAGTTTGCACTTGCTCGATTTACCACGCAACAAAAATTTCTATTAAAGCGGAATCTTAGAAAAGTACCTTTGAAGCGTGCACTTGGTGATTCTCTTGTATGCCTCAAGACTATGACTTCACGTTGTGTGGGCAACGAACTAGAAGTCAATTGATCAGCTACTCACCACAATCCACCTGCTAGAAAACTCTAGCCCCGCAGCACCTGGCACGTACTATAAACGCACCGCCCGCAGAGAGAGAAAGCTACGCGCAGCTGGTATAGACCAAGGCCAAAATTTCAGCCACTAGAAACCCAAAAACCAGCTGCACACTTTCTTGAAAATTCGACTTGGAGAGAGAAACGTTTTCTCTCTCTAGAAATCCTGTGGATTAATTGTGTTATTGTATTAATCTGAATGACTGATCCCTTGTCTATTTATAGAGTTACAAGAGAGACTCCAAGTTGGTTTAGGATTGGTCTTCCTACTGGGTTTCTGTTTTCCTTCAATCCTGTTCCTGGACTGATACACTCCCAACTGTCACAGGGATTCACTTATCCCAATCCAGTTCCTGGGATGAATCACTCCCAACTGACACAGGGATTCACTTATCCCAAACCAGTTCCTGGGATGATTCACAACCAACTGACACAAGGATTAATTAATTTCTAAATTAATTAAATCTACCTTTGTCAACAACCCAGTACATAATTAATCGTACCACTAACGGATTAATTATGACACTACCAACCTACACCAGAATTGCTTCCGGAACAACTTAATTAAATTATATTCATAATCTCCCCACATCAAAGATATAGTGCTCGTTAATTCATTAATTTACTGATAAATTAACTCATCAACTTCTTTAATTCCGAGACTAGTACCACTCGACCTTTTTACTATACCGGACATAAGTCCACCGGCCGGGTTTAGTATAATAAACATTTTGAGCTCATCTCGGGAACACCACCACCCCGGACGCACCGGTACATGGTTTCCTTTCGACAAGTAGCAGCACACCAAGTAATTAAACACGCGCACCCAACCCACCGAGACTATTGGCCACATTTGACCTCACTCATTGGCAGATCAAAGTACACTATGTCTAATCCTCATGTCCACTCGAGTCTAGGGATTTAGAGATAGAATACAAGGATCGATTTGTCTATTAAATCAGTACAAGACAAATCATTCCTAAGAGTCAAGTTCAATATGCCCCGGGCATATCTATATGATTCAATTAGTTTAGACAAACTAATTATCTGAATCACATAATAACCTAAACCGACAGTTTGTCCAAAGCTGTCTCAGTTATGAACCTCATTTATATGTTATGTCTTTCAACCAATGATGAGATCTACTGTGTCACACCAGACACCTCATCATCTACTTACATAACATAAATGGACATAAACATGCACAACAAAATATGACTGAAACACAAATCGATATATTAAACTGGGAAACTGTACAATACAAGCTTAGCTTATGTATTCTACTTCAACACAATCCACCTGCTGAAAAAATTCAGCACCTCCTCACCAAGCACGTACTGCAAACGCACTGCCCGGAGAGAGAGAAAGCAACACACGGGGCTAGCCAAGAAGGACCGAAATTCGGCCACTTGAAGGAAAAATCAGCCGCCCCGAAATTGCTAAAATTCGTTTTTGAGAGAGAGAATTTTCTCTCTCTAGAATTTTATCTCTCTAGATTCTTGAATAATGAATCTCTTGAATTGTGTTTTCTGAATGACTGATCCCTTGTCTATTTATAGAGTTACAAGAGAGACTCCAAGTTGGTTTAGGATTGGTCTTCCTAATGGGTTTAGGTAATGAATTAGTTTCCAAATCCAATTAGGCAACCAATCTGATAGGATAACCAAATCCTACTGGATTCCTAATCTCTAGGATTTCCTAATTCCAATTGAAACTTAAGACTTAATTAATTAATTAAATAATTCCACTTTGTTAATTACTTAATTAACCCTTAGAAATTAATTAAATAATTCCACTTTGTTAATTACTGAATTAACTCTTAGGAATAATTAACCAATTAATTAATTAAATCTACCTATTCAATTAACCCATTACAAAATTAATCGTACCACTAACGGATTAATTTTGGCACTACCATCCTACACCAGAATTACTTTCGGAACAACTTAATTAAATTATATTCATTTAATCTCCCCACATCAAAGATATAGTGCTCGTTAATTAAAATTAATTTATTGATAAATTAATTAATTAACTTCTTTAATTTTGAGACTAGTACCACTCGACCTTTTTACTATACCGGACATAAGTCCACCGGCTGGATTTAGTATAATAAACATTTCGAGCTCATCTCGGGAGCACCATCACCCCGGACGCACCGGTACATGGTTTCCTTTCGACAAACAGTAGAACACCAAGTAACTAAACACGCGCACCCAACCTACCGAGACTATTGGCCACATTTGACATCACCCATTGGCAAATCAAAGTACACTATGTTTAATCCTCATGCCCACTCGAGTCTAGGGATTTAGAGATAGAATACAAGGATCGATTTGTCTATTAAATCAGTACAAGACAAATCATTCCTAAGAGTCAAGTTCAATATGCCCCGGGCATATCTATATGATTCAATTAGTTTAGACAAACTAATTATCTGAATCACATAATAACCTAGACCGACAGTTTGTCCAAAGCTGTCTCAGTTACGAACCTCATTTATATATTATATCTTTCAACCAATGATGAGATCTACTGTGTCACACCAGACACCTCATCATCTACTTATATAATATAAATGGACATAAATATGCACAACAAAATATGACTGAAACACAAATCGAAATATTAAACTGGGAAACTGTACAATACAAGCATAGCTTATGTATTCTACTCCAACAATCTCCCACTAATATTTAATCTGTGCTTTAAGTATACAACTACATACAATCCTACCCAATATGCTGCTATCTATCTAGAAAAAAACTGTCAAAGCTCTCATAAGCATCTGATCCCCATGCCCTTCATGTGAGCCTCAAAGACTTTAGAAGTCAATGTTTTCGTGAACGGATCTGCAAGGTTATCCTCTGATGCTATCTTAGCCATGACCACGTCTACCCTCTTTACGATGTCTCGTATCAGGTGGTACTTGCGCTGTATAAGTTTACTCGCCTTGTGGGCTCGTGGTTCCTTCGAGTTTGCTACCGCACCATTGTTATCACAATAAACCGTGATAGACTTCGGCAAACCAGGAATCACATCTAAGTCCACTAGGAAGTTCTTGAGCCATACTGCCTCTTTCACTGCCTCTGATACGACAACGTACTCAGCCTCCATGGTAGAGTCCGCCAAGCATTTCTGCTTGACACTTAGCCAAACTATGGCTCCACCTCCTAGAGTAAACACATACCCTGAGGTAGACTTGCTCTTGTGCCTGTCGCCTTGGAAATCTGAATCTGTGTAACCTCGGGGTACTAGCTCAGACGCCTGATAGACCAGAACTTGGTCCCTCGTTCTACGCAAATACTTGAGAATGCATTTTACTGCATCCCAATGAGCTTTCCCGGGGTTACTCTGATATCTGCTCACCATGCCAACGGCATAACAGATATCAGGCCTCGTACACAACATGGCATACATGAGACTTCCTACTGCCGAAGCATGTGGAACTGTCTTCATGGTCTCTATTTTCTCAACAGTCTTAGGAGACTGTTCCTTAGATAGAAACACTGCATGCCTGAAAGGTAAAAAACCTTTCTTGGAGTTCTGCATGTTAAAATGGGTCAGAATCGTGTCTATGTATGAAGCTTGGGAGAGCGTTAGTGAACATTTCCTACGATCTCGAATAATCTTGATCCCAAAGATATGTCCCGCTTCCCCTAAGTCCTTTTTATCAAATTGCTTGGATAGTCATGCCTTTACGTCTGATAACACTTTTTTGTTGTTGCCAATCAATAGAATGTCATCTACGTAAAGCACAAGAAACACCACTGAGTTTCCATCACGTCTGCGATATACACATTGCTCATCCGGACACTGAGTAAATCCAAAGGACTAGATTACTTCATCAAACCGGATGTTCCAAGATCTGGATGCCTGCTTAAGTCCATAAATAGACCTCTTAAGCCTGCAAACCTTATGCTCTTGGCCTTTTTCAATGAATCCCTCTGGTTGCTGCATAAAGATGGTTTCCTCAAGACTTCCGTTTAGGAAAGCTGTCTTGACATCCATCTGCCAAATCTCATAATCCATATGAGCAGCTATGGCAAAGAGAATCCAGATCGACTTAAGCATGGCTACCGGGGAGAAGGTTTCCTCATAATTGATTCCCTCTTTCTGAGTATACCCCTTCGCCACCAGCCTAGCTTTAAAGGTTTCCACCTTCCCGTCAGGTCCTCTCTTACGTTTGTAGACCCACTTGCATCCAATGGGCTTAAACCCATCAGGCAGGTCCACAAGCTCCCAGATTTGATTGTGGTCCATTGACCCCATCTCGGATATCATTGCCTTACACCAAGATTCTGCATCTTTATCTCGAAACACCTCATTGTAGTTAACTGGGTCAGGTTTAGGCACACCTGGGACTAGGTCTGAAGACTCTCCCATGCCAATGAACCTGTCTGGCTGTCTCACAACCCTCCCACTATGACGAGGCACCGCCTGTGTAGGCGCATCATCTGTGATCTCATGTGCAGTGTGTGGTGTATCTACTTGTGCTGGTGCATCAGGATTAGTAGTTTATCGTCTAATCTCTTCTAGTACTATCTTACTCTTGGGCTTGTGATCTAAGACATAGTCATCTTCTAAAAATCTAGCGTTGGTACTTACCACCACCTTCTGATCTTTAGGACTATAGAATAGACCACCTTTCGTTCCTCTAGGATATCCTACAAACAACATTAATTCTGTTCTTGCATCTAACTTAGCCGTATCTGCCTTAAGCAGATGTGCTGGGCAGCCCCAAGATGTCTTAGACTGGGCTTCCGCCCGTTCCACAACTCTACTGGGGTTGAAGGCACAGTTTTAGATGGCACAAGATTAAGAATATACATTGCCGTTTCCAAGGCATATCCCCAGAATAAACTCGGCAAATCGCTATAGCTCATCATGGACCTAACCATTTTCATAAGAATTCGATTCCTCCTTTCTGCTACACATTCTGCTGTGGCGTGCCAGGTGCAGACAACTGAGACTGAATTCCTACCTCAGTGAGGTAATCTCTAAATTCATGGGACAGGTACTCCCCACCACGATCTGAACGTTGTGTCTTGATACTCTTACCATGATGCTTCTCCACATCTGCCCGAAACTCTTTGAACTTGCCAAAACATTCGGACTTGTGGCTCATTAGGTAAATGTATCCGTACCTAGAGTAGTCATCCGTGAACGTCACGAAATACTCATATCCCCCTCGTGCCTGGACCGTCATAGGTCCACACAAGTCAGAATGAATCAACTCTAATACTTCTTTAGCTCTATAGCCTTTTGCTTTAAAAGGTCTCTTGGTCATCTTACCTTCCAAGCAAGATTCGCAGGTTGCATAACTGTCAATATCTAATGAACCCAAAGGTCCATCATTGACCAACCTCTGAATCCTACTAAGGTTTATATGACCTAGCCTTAGATGCCAAAGATAGGTTTGATTCATTTCAGAAGGTCTCTTCCTCTTATTAATGTTAGATTCTGAGCTATATATCTCTATGTTTTGCGTAACAGGGGAGTTAGAGTTAACCACAAACAAATTGTCCGCCAATGAACCAGAACAAATAAGTTTTCCATTTCTTCTAATAACAACACAGTCATCAGAAAAAATAAACTTAAACCCGTTCTTCAAGTGTTTAGAAACCGAAATTAAGTTCTTTCTAAAACTCGGTACATAAAGACAATTAACTAATTCTAAGCTAGAATTTTCAAAATTCAACTTAACTACTCCCACTGCTTCTACTGACACTCTTGTAGTGTCGCCCAAGTAGATATCCAATTCGCCTTCTCTAAGCTTTTGGGTTACTTGGATCCCTTGCAAAGAATTACAAACATGGTCAGTGGCACCGAAATCCACACACCAAGTATCTGTGGGAATCGCCGCTAAACATGTCTCAGTAATTAAGGCATAATTTATCGTACTTATAAGCTTTGGACAATCGCTTTTCAATGTCCCGTCTTATTGCACTTGAAGTACTTGTCTTTCGACTTATTCTTTGCAATATCTGGCTTAGGCGCAATTTGTGCCTTTTTAGCTACTCCCTCGAGCTTTCTCTTCTTCTTTCCAGCCTCAGGCTCACAAGAAGATTCTAAAGCTTTGACTGCGACTAAAGCTCGCTTCTTCTCTTGAAGAAGACTTTTAGCCGCCATAAACTCTGCCAAGAGGTCGGATGAACTCCACAACATCTTACTTATGTTGTAGTTCAACCGAATCCGCTCATAGCTTTGAGCCGCCATCAACTCTGCCAAGAGCTCGGATGAACTCCACAACATCTTACTTATGTTGTAGTTCAACCGAATCCGCTCATAGCTTTGAGGCAAGCTTTGGAGGACAATATCGGCTTTGGTTTCACCAACAATTTCGCCTCCCACTACCTCAACCTTGTTGATGTTACTAATCATGTCAATGACACGATCTCTCACAGGAGCGCTCTCAGCCCGTAGGACAATGTCCAAGTTACGACTTCCATCGACATTATTAGTTCCAGTTAAATTGTTGTTTTTCAAAATAGCAGCTAAAGGATTGAATGCCATATCGATTTAAACTAGAAAGTAAACAAACAATGTTTCAGTTATATATGCTAGAATTTTCGAAAACATGAAAATCCATTTAATTATTGATTTCCCTCAAAACAATAATCATTATCCACCAACATCACATCCACTGGGATTCTCGCAAGCCACGCAATGTGGACGTTTACGCTAACCCACATTCGTTTGAGAAGAACCAAGTTCATTAACTACACTATCTGGCCAATGATCTTTTGATCAATGTAGCTAATAGTCGGTGCTTTCAGCTGTACAAGTAAGCAGCGTAACCTCGCAGGAGGAATACTACAGATCGTACACTAAGTGTATGCCATTACGTGACTTCTGAGTTTGTTACCTCAGGATAGTGTGCCTCAGATGGAGAGGGTGTCGCATTTCTCCAAGTTAAACTCGCTCTAGTCATCTTACTCAGAAGCTCATAGTCTAGAGATCTCGGGGCTGGACTCATCCGAATGGAGGAAGGCCCTAATGCCAACGCGCAAGCCCACCCACATCGCATATGAACCCGTAATGGTGGCCATGGGGATATAACACAACCCGCTCCCACTTAGATTTCCAATTTGAGGGTTTTTCCGGTTTTAACATGCAATTAACTAACCTAAGTTATATGCAACCAAAAAACCAGAATGCTTTAATTGATGCATCTAAAATACAGCATAAAAATAAAGCATAAAAATTAAAACAATAAATACGGGAAATAAATACGTAAAATAAATTTCCCGACTATTATGGTTTTAATTGCTTCCATCATTTGCCTTGATCTCGTGTCCCATCACGTCACTCGATGGAGAGAGTCTTGAACTTCAAAAAATGAAAACTGGAGGAAAAACGGGCTAAAAACAGCTCGAACGGCCCGAACGGGCCGCCCGGGCTCCAGCCGGCGCGCACAGCCCGCACGGGCTGTGCGCGTGCGGGCCTACGCGCGGCTGCTGCGCCCTGGGCACGGCAGCTACTGCTGCGCCCTTGGCCACCCGGCCGGCGCGACTTGTTGCCGGCGGTCGTCGCCGGCGTCGCGTCCTGCCGCCAACTCCTCCTTCGCTTTTTCCCACGCTATTTGGTCTTCTTGCAATTCGTTATGGGTTTTCCTGGGTTTCTTCAAATTCATGATAATCAAAAACCCACAAATCCAAGTCGCCCACCATAACGCCTTCGATTACGTAAAAAACAATTTTCCTACTACAAGGCATTCTAGGAAAATTAAATAATCGAAATTACATAGAAAAAATCCTACTACAGATTTGATCTAATCCTACATGGCTTCCAGCACGTGGTTATACTATTACAAACATTCATAATAAAATTAAATCCGGACATGTCCCGGAGTTTAATTAAAACCCATACAAACGTAACCATAATAGTCGCGATTCTAAACCACCTGCAAATAAAACCATGTAATAAATCGAACAAGCACAGAACCCTCAACACCAGGCTCTGATACCAATTGAAAGATTTTGGTAGGATTTGGGTTTGCACTTGCTCGATTTACCACGCAACAAAAATTTCTATTAAAGCGGAATCTTAGAAAAATACCTTTGAAGCGTGCACCTGGTGAATCTCTTATATGCCTCAAAGACTATGGCCTCTTGTTATGTAGCCAACAATCTAGAAGTCAATTGATCAACAACTCACCACAATCCACCTGCTGAAAAAATTCAGCACCTCCGCACCTAGCATGTACTGCAAACGCACTGCTCGGAGAGAGAGAAAGCAACACACGGGGCTAGGAAAGAAGGACCAAAATTCGGCCACTTGAAGGAAAAATCAGCCACCCCAAAATTGCTAAAATTCGTTTTTGAGAGAGAGAGAATTTTCTCTCTCTAGAATTTTATCTCTCTAGATTCTTGAATAATGAATCTCTTGAATTGTGTTTTCTGAATGACTGATCCCTTGTCTATTTATAGAGTTACAAGAGAGACTCCAAGTTGGTTTAGGATTGGTCTTCCTAATGGGTTTAGGTAATGAATTAGTTTCCAAATCTAATTAGGCAACCAATCTGATAGGATAACCAAATCCTACTGGATTCCTAATCTCTAGGATTTCCTAATTCCAATTGAAACTTAAGACTTAATTAATTAATTAATTAATTCCACTTTGTTAATTACTTAATTAACCCTTAGGAATTAATTGAATAATTTCACTTTGTTAATTACTGAATTAACCCTTAGGAATAATTAACCAATTAATTAATTAAATCTACCTATTCAATTCACCCATTACAAAATTAATCGTACCACTAACGGATTAATTTTGGCACTACCATCCTACACCAGAATTGCTTCTGGAACAACTTAATTAAATTATATTCATTTAATATCCCCACATCAAAGATATAGTGCTCGTTAATTAAAATTAACTTATTGATAAATTAATTAATTAACTTTTTTAATTCTGAGACTAGTACCACTCGACCTTTTTACTATACCGGACATAAGTCCACCGGCTGGATTTAGTATAATAAACATTTTGAGCTCATCTCGGGAGCACCATTACCCCGAACGCACCGGTACATGGTTTCCTTTCGACAAGCAGTAGCACAACAAGTAACTAAACACGCGCACCCAACCCACCGAGACTATTGGCCACATTTGACCTCACCCATTGGCAGATCAAAGTACACTATGTCTAATCCTCATGCCCACTCGAGTCTAGGGATTAGAGATAGAATACAAGGATCGATTTGTCTATTAAATCAGTACAAGACAAATCATTTCTAAGAGTCAAGTTCAATATGCCCCAGACATATCTATATGATTCAATTAGTTTAGACAAACTAATTATCTGAATCACATAATAACCTAGACCGACAGTTTGTCCAAAGATGTCTCGGTTACGAACCTCATTTATATATTATGTCTTTCAACCAATGATGAGATCTACCGTGTCACACCAGACACCTCATCATCTACTTATATAATATAAATGGACATAAATATGCACAACAAAATATGACTGAAACACAAATCGATATATTAAACTGGGAAACTGTACAATAGAAGCATAGCTTATGTATTCTACTCCAACGTATACCTCGGTAGGTTGGGTATGCGGTGTTTAGCTTCATACGTGCCATCGGTAGTCAGAGAAATCCATGTACCAGTTCGTCGGGTTGATGGTGCTCCCGAGATGAGCTCGTAAGGTCTATTATACTAAACCCGGCCGGTGGACTTTATGTCTGGTATAATAAAAGGACGAGTGGTACTAATCTCGCATTCCAAGAAGTCGGTGAATTAATTTGTCAGTAAATTGATAAACCGACGAGCACTAGATCTTTAATGTGGGGAGATAGAATAAAATATAATGGCGCGATGTAAAGTCATTTTCGAGCAGTAGTTCCATAATTGGTCCGATAGTGGCACGACTAATTAAGCATTTGACTAATCAATAAGGTGAATTAATTAATTCAAAAGGTTTAATTAATATTTAATCGACGAGGTGAAATAAGAAATTAATTCTATTTGAATTAATTAATTCTAAGGGTTTGATTAAATTAAATTAACGAAATGAGTTAAGAAATTAATTCGAATGGGTCGATTGGAGTTGATTAGTCGGGAAAGACTTAGCGGTCAACGAAAGTCAAATTAAAAGGCCCAACTCCAAAGCCCATTAGATCTCTATTAGAGCTCCTATAAATAGAAAACTTGAGGCAAAAGAAAACTAAGAGAAATCTTGCAAGACAAGTCTTGCCCCTTTTAGAGTTAGAAAGTTCTAGAGAGAGAACTTCTTCCCTTTGAAGTTTTCTTTCAAAAACGAACTAGATTTCTTGCTCTTCGAATTGGATTCAAAACAAAGATCGAATCTTCAAGTTATTTTTCAGAAAATTCCACCAGATTTCTGCCGGGTTTTCTTCGAACAGCCGCTACTGCGTTTTCAGTTTTTCGCCCGACACTGGTTTACTTCAGTCGCAAGTTTCGTGCGGTTGATTCGAGAAGGCTGCGTTGATCTCTTTCATTTTGATGGGTGATCCGCAGCTCCTTCTTGTCTAGATCCCGGTGAGATATTGGGTTGAGCGCCAGCAGAATCCGGGCGCTGCAGCAGCCGCTAGTTGAGCAGGAGGTGGAATATTTTTCAGGGTTTTTGTTCGATCAGTTTTTTGGGTTTTTAAAATTTGATTTGAAAGATTTCTTTGTGGGTTTTTGTGGGCTAAGCAAGTAAGCTTCGAAAGATTATTGCCCACGTAATATTCAAAGTTTTCTCCGAGATATCTAGTGGATTTCTATTGGAATTCGCTCAAAGATCGGATTTTTCTTATTGCAAGGGACTTCGCTACAAAAGGTATAATCTTTAAATATGCCGCTTTAAATAAAGATTGCATCTTTTGTGTCGATTTAATAAATTAAATAAGTATAAGCCAAGATCCGTTCGTGGGTAAATGAATTTGAGCCTGAGCTTGGTCGAAAGCTTCCGATTCTGGAATGCATTGCACGAAAGTGAGGTTTTCGATTTAGCCCGGGCTTGTTCTGTTTTCCTTCAAATTGGTACCAGAGCGTAGGTTTTGGTCTTATACTTGTTTGATTTTTTACACGGCTTTATTTTGGCATTATTATTTTTGTCGAAATGCTTAAACAGGTGGTTATTGGTTTCCCGGCTATTATGGTAGAAATTTATATTTCATTCATAAACCCCGGGACATGTCCGGGCTTGTATTGTTTTTGAATGGAAATGTCTGTAATAGTAATAACCACGAGCTAGAAGCCGTGTAGGATTAGAAAAATCTTGTAGTAGGATTTGATCTAATCATTTCGTCTTTAAATTCCTAGAAAAACGCCTTTGTATATAGGAATTTATGTATCATGACGAAGACGTTATTTTGGTAACTTATATTTGTGGGTTTTGATTTCTCGTAATTTTGGGTGATTCCTAATTACGTAGTAAACCGAGAAAACCCGGGCGAATCGAGAGGAATCCAAATAATGAGTGGGAGCGACATGACGGGACGTGTCACCGAGACGTCAAGGAATCAACGATAGAGAAGGCCATAATAGTCAGGAAATTTTATTTCTTTTAATTTCCCGTATTTATGTCTTTTCCTTGATTGTGTGTTTTTCATTTTATTTTGCATGAACGAAAACCAAACAAAAATGTTTTTAAAAGGTAATGTGCAATTAACTAATGAAGATTGTTCGCATATTAAAACTCCAACGGTTTTATGGGTGCGAATATCCATATTTAAGATATTGCATGTTAAAACGTAAAAATCCTCAAGCTTAAAAATCTAAGTGGGAGCGGGTTGGTAAATATCCCCATGGCCTCCATTACAGGTTCATTGGTGATGTGATTAAACTTGCGTGCTGGCTTAGACCTTCCTCCCTATCAGATGAGTTTTCAACCACGGGTATCACCGGAATGAATTTCTAAAGGGATGACTATAGTGAGTTTAATTGGAGAAAGTTGCGACACCCTCGCCATCCGAGGCGTATTAGTATCCTAAGTAACAAACTTAGAAGTCACGTAATGGCATACACTTAGTGTACCATTTTTAGTATCCCTCCCATCGAGGTTATGCTATTTTCGGGTACAACTAAAATTATCGACTATTAATTTCATTGATCATAAGATCGTTGGTCAGATAATGAAATTAATGAACTTCGGTTCTTCTTGAATGAATGTGGGTTAGCGTAGACGTTCACCCATCGTGACCTGAGTTAATCCCGGTGTGAGAGATGTCGATAGAAGATTATATTTGTTTTTTGAGGATTTTCAATATTTTCGAAAATGTATACTGAAACTTGAATTGTTTATTTTTCAGTTGATATGTCGTTCAGCCCGCTAGCTGTCATTTTAAACTAAAACAAACTCACCGGTCCAAACTATATTGACTGGAAACGTAACTTGAACATTGTCCTTACCGCTGAGGGTTACAAGTACATGCTTACTGAGGAGTGTCCCCCTAAGCCCAGAGATGATGCCACCCCTGAGCAGCGAGAGCCACATATGAGGTGGCAGAAGGCTGATGAGATGACCAGGTGCTACATCTTGGCTTCTATGTCAAGTGTACTGCAGCACCAGCATCAGCAGGTGACCTCAGCCTACGATATGATGCTCAACCTCAGGGAGATGTTTGGACATCAGGGTAGGACAGCCAAACAGTCAGCTATGAGGAAACTCATGAATGCTAGAATGGCTGAGGGCACTTCAGTGAGAGACTACGTGCTGGAAATGATTAGCTGCATCAATGAGATCGAGGTATTGGGAGGTGACATTGATGGGGAAACCCAGGTCGATATCATCCTTCAGAGCTTGCCTCCCAGTTTTGAGCAGTTTCGGTTGAACTATAATGTGGGGAATCTCTCATATTCACTTTCCGAGTTTATGACTGCATTGGTGTCTGCTGAAAGACTATTCGCAGAGAAGAAGCAAGCCTTGGCTACTGTTGGTCCCTCAGGTTCCTCTGCTGGGCCCAAAGCCAGGAAGCAAAAGAGGAAGAGAGGCCGGAAAGCAGGAGCTGATCATGGACCCAAGGCGGGCATTGCCAAGAAGCAGAAGCCGAAAGGCAAATGTTTCAGGTGTGGAAAAGTAGGAAATTGGAAGAAGGACTGCCCAAAGCCTCGAGGTATGTGTAAATTTTCCCTAGTCACTGAGACGTGTTTAGCGGCGATTCCCACAGATACTTGGTGTGTGGATTCGGGAGCCACTGATCACATTTGTAATACTTTGTAGGGGTTCCAAGTGACCCGGCTGCTTAGAGATGGAGAGTTGTAGGTCTACCTTGGGGATACTACCAGAGTTTCTGTTGTTGTAATGGGAGTTGTTTGTCTTTATTTTTCAGACTCTACTTTATTGTCGAGAGATTGTCTTTATGTACCCAGTTTTCGCAAGAACTTACTTTCAGTTTCTAAACTTGTTTTGGATAGTTATAAGTGTGCTTTTTTTGATGGATCTATTTTTATTAGAAAAGGCCAGAAACTTATATGTTCCGGTACATTGGTTGACAATTTATTTTTAATTAAGACATACTCCCCAGTAATACAAAACACAGAAACTAGTAACTCATCACCGAATCATAATAAGAGAAAAGAATATTCCCTTTTGAATCAGACTTATCTTTGGCACTTGAGACTCGGTCACATCAACCTTAGTAGGATTCAAAGATTGGTCAATAGTGGGTCTTTGGACTTACTGGATATTGACAGTTATTCAACCTGTGAGTCCTGCTTGGAGGGTAAAATGACCAAGAGGCCTTTCAAGGCAAAGGGGTATAGGGCCAAGGAGGTTTTAGAGTTGATTCATTCTGATGTGTGTGGGCCTATGTCAGTTCAAGCTAGAGGTGGTTATGAGTATTTCGTGACTTTCATGGATGATTACTCTAAATATGGATACATATACCGGATGCGCCACAAGTCTGAATGCTTTGGCAAGTTCAGAGAGTTCAAGGCTGAGGTGGAGAACCATCTGGGTAAGAGTATCAAGGCCTTACGATCTGATCGCGGTGGCGAATACCTCTCTAGTGAATTTAGGTCCTATTTGTCAGAGAAGGGTATTCAGACCCAGTTGTCTACACCTGGCACACCCCAGCAGAATGGTGTAGCAGAGATGAGGAACAAGACTCTTATGGATATGGTTAGATTGATGATGAGTTACAGTGAGTTGCCTATCTCGTTTTGGGGTTATGCCTTGGAGACAACATGTTTTATCCTCAACCTTGTGCCATCTAAGTCTGTGCCTTCGACCCCATCAGAGTTGTGGAATGGGCGAAAGCCTAGTCTGAGACATCTCAGAATATGGGGTTGTCCAGCACATGTGCTCGAGGCAGATGCATGCAAGTTAGAGGCAAGATCCAAGGCTATGCTGTTTATAGGCTACCCCAAAGGAACAAGAGGTGGTCTATTTTATAGTCCTCAGGATCAGAAGGTGGTGATCAACACCAATGCCAGATTTCTTGAGAAGGACTATATTTTAGATCACAAGTCAAGCAGCAAGGTAATATTGGAAGAGCTTAGAAGTCAGTCCATTATTCCAGATGCACAAGTACAGGAAGACACATCACAAGAGACTGCACACACTATCACAGATGATGCTCTTACACAGGCTGCGCCTCGTCGTAGTGGGAGGGTTGTTAGACAGCATGAGAGGTGCATGGGTTTGGGTGAGTCTTCAGACTTTATCCCTGGCGCTCATGAACCAGACCCAGTTAACTACAATGAGGCTCTCCAGGATAAAGATGCAGATTCTTGGCAGAGAGCGATGATTGCTGAGATGGTTTCTATGGACTCAAATTAAGCCTGGTAGCTGGTAGACCTTTCTTATGGGTTTAGGCCTATTGGGTGCAAATGGGTTTACAAGCGAAAGAGAGGATCTGACGAGAAGGTTGAGACCTTCAAGGCTAGGCTTGTGGTGAAGGGGTATACTCAGAAAGAGGGTATTGATTATGATGAGACCTTTTCCACAGTAGCTATGCTTAAGTCAATCCGGATTCTCTTGGCCATAGCTGCTCATATGGACTATGAGATTTGGCAGATGGACTTCAAGACAGCGTTCCTTAATAGAAGTCTTGAGGAGACCATCTTTATGTAGCAACCAGAGGGCTTCATTGTTAAGGGCTAAGAGCACAAGGCATGCAGGCTTAGGAGGTCCATTTATGGACTTAAGCAAGCATCCAGATCTTAGAACATCCATTTTGATGAGGTTATCCAGTCCTATGGATTCACTCAGTGTCCGGATGAGCAGTGTGTTTATTGCAGGCGTGATGGTGATACGGTGGTGTTCCTCGTACTTTACGAAGATGACATCTTTCTTATTGGCAACAGTAAGAAGGTGTTGTCAGATGTAAATGCATGGTTGTCCAGGCAATTTGATATGAAGGATTTGGGAGGGGCTGGACATATCCTTGGGATTAAGATTATTCGAGATCGTAGGAGAGGTTCTCTGAGTCTCTCTCAGGCATCCTATATAGACACGATTCTGACCCGTTTTAACATGCAGAACTCTAAGAAGGGTTCACTACCTTTCAGGCATGGAGTGCATTTGTCTAAGGAGTAGTGTCCTAAGACTGCTGAGGAGATAGATGCCATGAAGGCGGTACCCTATGCTTCTGCAGTGGGTAGCCTCATGTATGTTATGTTGTGTACGAGGCTTGATATTTGCTTTGCCGTTGGCATGGTTAGCAGATATCAGAGTAACCCTGGGAAGGCTCACTGGGAGTCTGTAAAATGCATTCTCAAGTACTTGCACAGACGATAGATTATGTCCTAGTTTATAGAGCACAGGAGCTTGTACCATTGGGTTACACAGATTCGGACTTTCAAGGTGATTTGGACAAGAGCAAGTCTACCTCTGGGTTTGTGTTTACTCTAGGAGGTGGAGCCATAGTATAGCGGAGTGTCAAGCAGAAATGCGTGGCGGACTCCACCATAGAGGCTGAGTACGTTCCCGCTTCAGAGGCAGCGAAAGAGGCTGTATGGCTCCGGAGCTTCCTGATGGACTTAGATGTGCTGCTTAGGTCTATCACAGTTTATTGTGATAACAATAGTGCAGTTGCTAACTCGAGGGAACCACGAGCCCATATGGCAAGTAAACACATAGAGTGCAAGTACCACCTGATACGAGAGATCGTAAAGAGGGAAGACATGATCGTGGCCAAGATAGCATCAGATGACAACCTTGCAGATCCTTTCACCAAGCCATTGACCCCAAAGGTCTTTGAGAGACATGTAGAGGGCATAGGAGTCAGATTCTTGAGGGAGCCATGTGAGTGAGCTTAAAGGCGTTCTGGAGATTTTACTATGATAGCAGTGTAATAGTGGGTTGGACAATTTTTTGTACTTCTTAGCATAGCTTTGAGTATTAGTGGGAGATTGTTAGTTTTGAATACAGAAAAGCTATGGCTTGTATCAAAAACTAATATCCACAGTTGACATATCATTTTGTTTCGGTATAAATTTGTTCCTTTATATCATAGAACTAGATAACGGGGTGTGGAAAGACACAGTAGATACCGTTATTGATTAAAGTATTGATATATTAAAAGTATGCTCGTAACTGAGATAGTCTGAACATACTATCGGAATAGGTTATCGTGTGGTTTGGAAATTAGTTTATCTGAACTAGTTTAAATCACACGGATATGCCCGAGGCATATTGAGCACGACCAGTTTGGATAGAATTGACTTATACTGATCGGCGTAGTCAATTCAGTCCTAGTATTCCGTCTCTCAATCCCGAGATTGGGACGGGCATGAGAGTTGGATATCGTATGCTTTGATTTGCAAAGAGTGCGGTCAATTGAGGCCTATAACTTGGTAGGTTTGGTATGCGGTGTTTAGCTTCTTACGTGCCGTTGCTAGTCGGAGGAATCCACGTACCGGTTCGCCGGGTTGATGGTGCTCCCGAGATGAGCTCGTAAGGTCTATTATACTAAACCCAGCCGGTGGACTTTATGTCCGGTATAATAAAAGGTGGAGTGGTACTAATCTCGGATACCAAGAAGTCGGTGAATTAATTTGTCAGTAAATTGATAAACTGACGAGCACTAGATCTTTAATGTGGGGAGATAGAACAAAATATAATGGCGCGATGTAAAGTCATTTTCGAGCGGTAGTTCCATAATTGGTACGATAGTGGCACGACTAATTATGTATTTGACTAATCGACAAGGTGGATTAATTAATTCAAAAGGTTTAATTAATATTTAATCAACAAGGTGAATTAAGAAATTAATTCTGTTTGAATTAATTAATTCTAAGGGTTTGATTAAATTAAATTAACGAAATGGGTTAAGAAATTAATTCGAATGGGTCGATTGGAGTTGATTAGTCGGGAAAGACTTAGCGGTCAACAAAAGTCAAATTAAAAGGCCCAACTCGAGAGCCCATTAGGTCTCCATTAGAGCTCCTATAAATAGAAAACTTGAGGCAAAAGAAAACTAAGAGAAATCTTGCAAGACAAGTCTTGCCCCTTTTAGAGTAAGAAAGTTCTAGAGAGAGAACTTCTTCCCTTGAAGTTTTCTTTCAAAAACGAACTAGATTTCTTGCTCTTCGAATTGGATTCAACCCAAAGATCGAATCTTCAAGTTATTTTTCGTAAAATTCCACCAGATTTCCGCCGGGTTTTCTTCGAACAGCTGCTGCTGCGCTTTCAGTTTTCTGCCCAGCGCTGGTTTACTTCAGTCGCAAGTTTCGTGCAGTTGATTCGAGAAGGCAGCGTTGATCTCTTTCATTTTGATGGGTGATCCGCAGCTCCTTCTTGTCTAGATCCCGGCGAGATATTGGGCTGAGCACCAGCAGAATCCGGGCGCTGCAGCAGCCGCTAGTCGAGCAGGAGGTGGAATATTTTTCAGGGTTTTTGTTCAATCAGTTTTTGGGGTTTTTAGAATTCGATTTGAAAGATTTCTTTGTGGGTTTTCGTGGGCTAAGCAAGTAAGCTTCGATAGATTATTGCCCACGCAATATTCAAAGTTTTCTCGGAGATATCTAGTGGATTTCTATTGGAATTCGCTCAAAGATCGGATTTTTCTTATTGCAAGGGACTTCGCTACAAAAGGTATAATCTTTGAATATTCCACTATAAATAAAGATTGCATCTTTTGTGTCGATTTAATAAATTAAATAAGTATAAGCCAAGATCCGTTCGTGGGTAAATGAATTTGAGCCTGAGCTTGGACGAAAGCTTCCGATTCTGGAATGCATTGCTCGAAAGTGAGGTTTTCGATTTAGCCCGAACTTGTTCTGTTTTCCTTCAGCCGACACTAACCATGCATCCGAGAGTATTTTTGTTCTGACTCTACGGAGTTCAGTTTTGAGGAAAGTTCGGATGAGCTTAGAACGTCTGAAAGGGGACATTTCGTCCACTATGATGTGAGATACCAGGATCCGTACGCCATTGATCAGGATGAATATATTTTGCCTCGATATAAAGGCAATCCTGAGACGATAGGTCTTGGAACTATTTTAAAAAATAAGGAATAAGCACAACGGTCATATCCGCATAGAACGTGGCAAAGCTTAGGGAATATGTCAATGTTGAGAGGAATAAAATCACATGGTGCGTGGAATGCAACCAGAAGGTTATTCCCCATGTGCATGGAAAATTTGGGTGTCGAAAAAGAATCGTATTCACGATCGATGGGAAGTAGTTATTTGGTGTCCGAGTCACAATTACATTGGAATAGCCATGGGAAATGACCACCATAATGTGACGTCATCCACAATAGCGCCTCTCATAATGAAACAAATTGAACAAGATCCGGAGTATCCAGTCACCGCTATTCAAATTTATGTCAAAACCCAATTAAAAGTTGACGTCAGGAAGAAGAAAGAATGGCATGCTAGAAGGAAAGCCATCGAATTGGTATTTGGTAATTAGGTCACTAATTTTGTTGAGTTACCGAGGTAAGTTTTAAAAGTTTATGATTTTTTGTAATTTTGATTGGAATTATTGTTTACATGATGATTGGGTGATGACTGTGTCAATGGTTGGTTTATGTAGTTTTTTTGAAGCTTTACAATTGTCGAATCCAGGGACGATTGTAGAATGGGAATATGAAGGAGGGTCAAGCAAAATGGCCAATTCATAAAGGCATTTTAAAGATTTGTTTTGGGCATTCAGTCAAGCTCGATGTACGTTTAGGAGATTTTGTCCACCGGTGGTTAGTATCGACGGGACACATTTGAGTGGTGGATATAAGGGGAAATTGCTGGTTGTCGCTGCACGTCGTCTTCTTCTACTCGCTTATGCATTGGTTGATGATGAAACAACTGAAAGTTGGAGCTTTTTCATCAGAAAACTCATTCATCATGTCTTTGCTCAGAGTGCGACGTGTGTGCTATCCGATCGTTGTACTGGTATCCTCGCTGCTTTTAGAGACATTGAGGAATGGGAAAAAGGTGTAACAAGTCACCACAGATTTTGCCTGTGACACGTTCGAAACAATCTAATGACACATTTTTGCGGTAATAGATTGAATAGTTTGTGTTAGGAAATGGGGGAAAGCTGTCAACCTCGGAAGTTTGATATAGTTGGTGCGGAACTGTTTGAATACAGTCCGGATGCATATCTGTATTTGCAAAAAATCGATGCAGATAAATAGAGTCCCGCTCATGACGAATTCCATTGCTGGGGTAACTTAATGGCGAATATGTCCGAAAGTTACAATAGTGCATTGAAAAGTGTCCGCTATCTTCCAATTAGAGCAATCATTGAGTCGACCTTTCAGAAAACAAAAGACATATTCCACCAGGAAAATGAAGTCTGGTAAATGCAACACTCAATTTCCTCCTCTGTTTTGGGAAATATTCAAGGAGCTAGGGGACATCAGGTTGAACCTTATGGCTGGACAAACAAAATCTTCAGGGTTAGTACATTTGTGTGTTATGATAGTAAATGGGGAAACATACACAAAGTTGATTATCAGGCGCGCACTTGTACGTGTCATAAGTGGCAAACTTATAGGTTTCTGTGTTCCCATACCTTGGCGGTGTGTCGTTATTTTGGTGATAATGCATTCAATCTCGTGGATGACTTAATTACGGTTAGAAACTGGAAGAGACAATTTGGGAATGACATTTTCATCCCAATCCCGCCGAAAAAACAATGGCGAAGAGACATTACATGGAAGGTGATTCCAGATTACCAAAGACTCGTTGTTCATAGTACACCACCGGGAAGGAGACAGAAGCGGAGATTTACAATGCAAATGGATTGATGTGGAAGACGACACCGAGGCAAATGCTTGAGGTGTTGTAGTACGGCCCATCGAGCTCGAATGTGTCCTGTATCTCATCCTAGATCGGATCGAACAAGGCTTGGTAGTCTTTATGACCCAAATGATATTATTTGATGTTCTTATGGTGTAATGTTTAGTTATTTATGTATTGGTTTATGTAATAGGTACAATTGCATTATTTGATGTTCATATGGTGTTTTGGATAGTTATTGTTGTTTTTGGTCTACATAATAGGTACAATTGCTTATTTGAAGATCTTATGGTGTTTTGGTTAGTTATTGTAGTTTTGGTATATGTAATAGCAAAAATTTATTAAAAAATTTGACTTAAATAAAATCCGGATTATAAGCATCCAAATTTCCATAAATTCAGATTATTGTAATCCAAATTTGAGTGAGATTCAGATTTATGAAATCCGAATTATATAAAATTTAGATTACAAAAATCCGAATCTAAAACACGTTAATTTTAAACTTTTTTTTTTATGAAAGTTCGGATTTTTAAAATTTGAACTTTCAATGAACATTCTGTCCGTGGAAGAATGTTCAAGGAACGTTCGAATTTTACAAATCTGAATGTTCCTTGAACATTGTGCCTAAGGACAAATGTTCAAGGAACGCTAAATCCGAATGTTCCTTGAACATTCTAGCCATTCGGCACAAATGTTCTAGGAGCATTCGGATTTGTAAAATCCGAATGCTCTTTTTATATTCTGCCGTTTATGCAGAATGTAAAATTTTTTTGGGGGGTTTTAAGATGATTCGGATTTTAAAAATTCGAATTACGGTGATTCGGATTTCTAAAATCCGAATCATGGTGGTGAAAAATTATCTGCCCGGGCCCGGTCAAAAATTCACTTTTGTGCTATGCATTCCAAAATCGGAACTCTTGACCAGGCCTTGACTCTAGCACAATCGCTATTTCAATCCTTGCTTGAAATAATATTGCGCAAGATTTTGGTTTGCACTTATTCGATTTATCACGCAACAAATAATTTCTAATTAAAGTGGAAGGTTAGAAATACCTCTTGAAGCGTAAACTCAGGTGATCACTTGTATGACTCAAGACTAGACTCGAACATTCTATGGGCAACGTGAAAGATTGCCACAGGATCTGAGATCGCACTTATTCGATTTACCACGCAATAAAAATTTCTAATTAAAAGCGGAATCTTAGAAAAGTACCTTTAAAGCGTGCACTCAAATGATTTTCTTGTATGCCTCAAGACTTTGACTTCACGCTGTGTGGGCAACAAACTAGAAATCAATTGATCAGCTAATCACCACAATCCACCTGCTAGAAAATTCTAGCACCGCTGCACCTGGCACGTACTGTAAACGCACCGCCCGGAGAGAGATAAAGCTGCGCGCAGCTGGTAAAAACCAGGCAAAAAATTCGGCCAAAAAAACCAAGACCCAGTCGCAAAAAGCTTTGAAAAATTCGACTATGAGACAGAAAATTTTCTCTCTCTAGATTCTTGAATTATGAATCTATGGAATTGTGTGTCTTGAATAGCTAATCCCTTGTCTATATATAGAGTTACAAGAGAGACCCCAAGTTGGTTTAGGATTGGTCTTCCTACTAGGTTTCTGTTTTCTTTCAATCTTGTTCCTGGACTGATACACATGCAACTGTCACAGGGATTCACTTATCCAATTCCAGTTCCTAGTATGATTCACAACCAACTGACACAGGGATTAATTAATTACTTAATTAATTAAATCTACCTTTGTCAATAACCCAATACATAATTAATCGTACCACTAACGGATTAATTATGACACTACCATCCTACACCATAATTACTTTCGGAACAATTTAATTAAATTATATTCATAATCTTCCCACATCAAAGATATAGTGCTCGTTAATATATTAATTTAATGATAAATTAATTAATTAACATCTTTAATTCTGAGACTAGTACCACTCGACCTTTTTACTATACCGGACATAAGTCCACCGGCCGGGTTTAGTATAGTAAACTGTACGAGCTCATCTCAGGAGCACTATCACCCGGACGCACCGGTACATGGTTTCTTTTCGACAAGCAACAGCACACCAAGTAACTAAACACGCGCACCCAACTTACCGAGACTATTGGCCACAATTGACCTCACCCTTTGGCAGATCAAAGTACACTATGTCTAATCCTCATGCCCGCTTGATTCTAGGGATTAGGAGATGGAATACCAAAAACGATTTGTCTATCAAATCAGTACAAGACAAATCATTCTTAATGGTCAAGTTAAATATGCCCCGGGCATATCTATATGATTCAATTAGTTTAGACAAACCAATTATTCGAATCACATAATAACCTAAATCGATAGTTTGTCCAAAGCTGTCTCGGTTGTGAACCTCATTTATATATTATGTCTTTCAATCAATTATGAGATCTACTGTGTCACACAAGACACCTCATCATCTACTTGCATAATACAAATGGACGTATCATGCACAATAAGATAAACCAAAACATAAATCGATATATTACTGGGAAAAAGTACAATACAAGCATAGCTTATGTATTCAACTCCAACAATCTCCCACTAATACTTAAACTGTGCTTTAAGTATACAACTACATGTAACTCCTATATATTCTGCTGCTATATATCTAGAAAAACTGTCATGGCTCTCATAAGTATCTGATTTGCATGCCCTCCACGTGAGCCTCAAAGACTTTCGAAGTCAATGTTTTCGTGAACGGATCTGCAAGGTTATCCTCTCATGCTATCTTAGCCACGACCACGTCTTCCCTCTTTACAATATCTCGTATCAGGTGGTACATGCGCTGTATATGTTTACTCGCCTTGTGGGCTCGTGGTTCCTTCAAGTTTGCTACTGCACCGTTGTTATCACAATAAACTGTGATAGACTTCTGCAAACCAGGAATCACATCTAAGTCCACTAGGAAGTTCTTGAGCCATACCGCTTCTTTCGCTGCCTCTGATGCGGTAACGTACTCAGCTTCCATGGTAGAGTCCACCACGCATTTCTGCTTGACGCCAAACTATGGCTCCACCTCCTAGAGTAAACACATACCCTGATGTAGACTTGCTCTTGTCCCTGTAGACTTGCTCTTGTCCCTGTCGCCTTGGAAATCTGAATATGTGTAACCTTGGGGTACCAGCTCAGGCGCCTGATAGACCAGAACTTGGTCCCTTGTTCAATGCAAATACTTGAGAATGCATTTTACTACCTTCCAATGAGCTTTCCCGGGGTTACTCTGATATTTGCTTACCATGCCAACGACATAACAGATATCAGGCCTCGTACACAACATGGCATACATGAGACTTCTTACTACCGAAACATAAGGAGCTGTCTTCATAGCCTCTATCTCCTCAACAGTCTTAGGGGACTGTTCCTTAGACAGATACACTCGATGTCTGAAAGGTAGAAAACCTTTCTTGGAGTTCTGCATGTTAAAACGGGCCAGAATCATATCTATGTACAAAGCTTGGGAGAGCATTAACAAACGTTTCCTACGATCTCGAATTATCTTGATCCCAAGGATATGTCCCGTTTCCCCTAAGTCCTTCATATCAAACTGCTTGGACAGCCATGCCTTTACGTCTGATAACACTTTCTTGTTGTTGCCAATCAATAGAATGTCATAGATGTAAAACACAAAAAACACCACTGAGTTTCCATCACATCTGCGATATACACATTGTTCATCCGGACACTGAGTAAATTTGAAGGACTGGATTACCTCATCAAATCGGATGTTCTAAGATCTGGATGCCTACTTAAGTCTGTAAATGGACCTCTTAAGCCTGCAAACCTTATGCTCTTGGCCTTTTTCAATGAATCCCTCTGGTTGCTGCATAAAGATGGTTTCTTCAAGACTTCCGTTTAGGAAAGCTGTCTTGACATCCATCTGCCAAATCTCATAGTCTAAATGAGCAGCTATGGCCAAGAGAATCTAGATCGACTTAAGCATAGCTACCGGGGAGAAGGTTTCCTCATAATCGATCCCTCTTTCTGAGTATACCCCTTCACCACCAGCCTAGCTTTAAAGGTTTCCACCTTCCCGTCAGGTCCTCTCTTATGTTTGTAGACCCACTTATATCCAATGGGCTTGAACCTATCTGGCAGGTCCACAAGCTCCCACACTTGATTGTGGTCCATTGACCCCATATCGGATATCATTGCCTTACGCCAAGACTCTGCATCTTTATCTCAGAGAACCTCATTGTAGTTAATCGGGTCAGGTTCAGGCGCCAGGGACTAGGTCTGAGGCCTCTCATACGCCAATGAACCTATCGGGCTGTCTCACAACCCTCCCACTAGGACGAGGCACCACCTGTGTAGGCGCATTATCTGTGATCTCATGTCCAGTGTGTGGTGTATCTACTTGTGCAGGTGCATCAGGATTAGTAGTTTGTCATCTAAGCTCTTCTAGTACTATCTTACTCTTGGGCTTGTGGTCTAAGACATAGTCCTCTTCCAAAAATCTAGTGTTGGTTCTAACCACCACCTTCTGATCTTTAGGACTATAAAACAAACCACCTTTCATTCCTCTGGATATCCTACAAACAGCATTAATTCAGTTCTCGTATCTAACTTAGTCGTATCTGACTTAAGCACATGTGTTGGGCAACCCCAAATTTTGAGATGTCTTAGACTGGGCTTGCACCCATTCCACAACTCCAATGGGGTTGAAGGCACGGTTTTAGATGGTACAAGATTAAGAATATACATTTCCGTTTCTAAGGTATATCCCCAGAATGAACTTGGCAAATCACTATAGCTCATCATAAACCTAAGCATTTCCATGAGAGTCCGATTCCTCCTTTCTGCTACACCGTTCTGCTGTGGCGTGCTAGGTGCAGACAACTGAGACTGAATTCTGACCTCACTGAGGTATTCTCAAAATTCATGGGACAGGTACTCTCCACCATGATCTGAACACAGTGTCTTGATACTCTAACCATGATGCTTCTCCACATCTGCCCAAAACTCTTTGAACTTGCCCAAACATTCGGACTTGTGAAGCATTAGGTAAATGTACCCGTACCTTGAGTAGTCATCCGTGAACATCATGAAATACTCGAACCCGCCTCGTGCCTGGACCGTCATTGGTCCACACAATTCAGAATGAATCAACTCTAATACTTTCTTAGCTCTATAACCTTTTGCCTTAAAAGGTCTCTTAGTTATCTTACCTTCCAAGCAAGATTCGCAGGTTGCATAACTGTCAATCTCTAATGCACCTAAAGGTCCATCATTGACCAACCTCTGAATCCTACTAAGGTTTATATGACCTAGCCTGAGATGCCAAAGATAGGTTTGATTCATTTCAGAAGGTTTCTTCCTCTTATTAATGTTAGATAAAGAGCTATTTGTTTCGTGTTTTGCGCAACAGGAGAATTAGAGTTAACCACAAATAAATTGTCAACCAATGAACCAGAACAAATAAGTTTCCCATTTCTTCTAATAAATACAGACTCATTAGAAAAAACAAACTTATAAACGTTCTTTAAGAGTTTAGAAACCGAAATAAGGTTCTTTCTAAAACTCGGTACATAAAGACAATTAACTAACTCTAATCTACAATTTTTGAAATTTAAATTGACAACTCCCACTGCTTCTACTGACACTCTTGTAGAGTCGCCCATGTAGATGTCCAGTTCGCCCTTTCTAAGCTTCCGGGTTACTTGGAACCCCTACAAGGAATTACAAACATGATCTGTGGCGCCTGAATCCACACACCAAGTATCTGTGGGAATCACCGCTAAACATGTCTCAGTAATTAGGGCAGAAACTATCGTACCTTTAAGCTTTGGACAATCCGCTTTCCAGTGTCCCGTTTTACCGCACTTGAAGCACTTGCCTTTGGGCTTGCTCCTCTTTACGGTCTCGGGCTTTGTAGCAAGTTTCCCGACATTCTTCTTCTTCTTCTTATTCTTCTTACCTTTAGGCACAGAAGAAGAACCTGAAGCCTTTACTGCGACCAAGGCTTGCTTCTCCTCGTGGAAGATGCCTTCGGCCACCACCAAATCAGTTAAGAGCTCGGGTAGAGTATAGACTCTTTGGTTCATGTTATAATTGACCCGAAACTGCTCAAAACTAGAGGGTAGACTCTGGAGGATAATATCTATCTGACTTTCTGGGTCGATTTCTCCTCTCAACACCTCTATCTCATTGATGTTACTGGTCATGTGTAGCACATGATCTCTCACTGATCCGCCTTCAGCCACCTTTGAGTTCATTAATTTCCTCATGGCTGCTTTTCTAGCAGTCCTGCCTTGATGCACGAACATCTCTCTCAGGTGAGCTATCATGTTAAAGGCAGAGACCATGGGATGAAGTTGATGTTGTAGCACATTTGACACAGAGGCCAAAATATAACACCGAGCCATCTCATCCGCTTTTCTCCACCGGGCATAGGCATCCTTATCCTCTTGAGGAGAGTTCTCATCAAACACATCTGGACATACTTCGATGAGCACAAACTTATACTGCTCAGCCGTCAGGACTATGTCCAAGTTCTGACTCCAGTCGACATAATTGGTTCCAGTTAATTTATTGTCTTTCAAAATAGCAGCTAAGGGGTTGAATGCCATATCGATAAAACTGTAAAATTAGCAAACAGACAATGTTTCAGTTATTAACCTAGAATTTTGAAAATATGAAATTCTATTAATTATTGACTTCCCTCAAAACAATAATTATAATCCACCAACATCTCATCCACCAGGATTCTCGCAAGCCACGTAGTGTGGACTTTTACGCTAACCCATATTCGTTTGAGAAGAACCAAGTTCATTAACTACACCATCTGACCAAATGATCTATTGATCAATGTAGCTAATAGTCGGTGCTTTCAGCCGTACAAATAAGCAGCGTAACCTCTTGGGAGGAATACTGCAAATCATACACTAAGTGTATGCCATTACGTGACTTCTGAGTTTGTTACCTCAGGATAGTGCACCTCAGATGGAGAGGGTGTCGCATTTCTCCTAGTTAAACTCGCTCTAGTCATCTTACTCAGAAATTCATAATCTAACGATCTCGGGGCTGGACTCATTCGAATGGAGGAAGGCCCTAATGCCAACGCGCAAGCCCACCCACATCGCATATGAACTCGTAATGGTGGCCATCGGAATATTAAACCAACCCGCTCCCATTTAGATTTCTAAATTGAGGGTTTTTTCGGTTTTAACATGCAATTAGCTAACCCTAAGTTATATGCAATCATAAAACCAACATGCTTTAAACTCATGCATCTAAATACAACATAAAAATTAAAATAATAAATACGGGAAATAAATACGAAAAACAAATTCCCCGACTATTATGGTTTTAATTGCTTTCATCTTCTGCCTTGATCTCGTGTCCCGTCACGTCACTCGATGGAGAGAGTCTTGAACTTCAAAAACGAAAACTGGAAGAAAAAAAGGGCCAAAACCGCAGCTCGAACGAGCCGCACGCACGCAGCAAGCCCAAAGGGCTCGGTGCGAGCGCGGCCCAGCTGCGTGCAGCAATTGTTGCGCGCTGCTGCCACCTGCTGCTGCCGTTGTTGGCGGTCCGGCGACGACTGCTGCCGGCGGTTGGTTGCAGGTGCCGCCTCCTTCCACCACCCCCTCCTTCACTTTTCCCACGCTATTTGGTCTTCTTGCAATTCTTTCTGGGTTTTCCTGGGTTTCTACGAATTAACGATAACCCAAAATCCACAAATTCAAGTTGCCCACCATAACGCTTTCGATTACAAAAATTAATTCTCCTACTACAAGGCTTTCTAGGAAAATTAAATAATCAAAATTACATAGAAAAAATCCTACTACAGATTCAATCTAATCCTACACCGCTTCCAGCACGTGGTTATACTATTACAAACATTCATAATAAAATCAAATTCAGACATGTCCTGGAGTTTAATTAAAACCCATACAAACGTAACCATAATAGTCGGGATTTCTTAATCACCTGTAAATAAAACCATTTAATAAATTGAACAAGCACAGAACCCAAAACCTGAGCTCTGATACCAATTGAAAGATTGCCACAGGATCTGGGTTCGCACTTATTCGATTTACCACGCAACAAAATTTTCTAATTAAAAGTGAAATCTTAGAAAAGTACCTTTGAAGCGTGCACTCAGGTGATTCTCTTGTATGCCTCAAGACTTTGACTTCACGCTGTGTGGGCAACGAACTAGAAATCAATTGATCAGCTAATCACCACAATCCACCTGCTAGAAAATTCTAGCACCGCTGCACCTGGCACGTACTGTAAACGCACCGCCCTGAGAGAGAGAAAGCTGCGCGTAGTTGGTAAAAACCAATCCAAAAATTTGGTCAAAAAACCAAAACCCAGCCGCAAAAAGCTTTTAAAAATCTGACTGTGAGAGAGAAAATTTTCTCTCTCTAGGATTTTCTCTCTCTAGATTCTTGAATTATGAATCTATGGAATTGTGTGTCTTGAATAGCTAATCCCTTGTCTATATATAGAGTTACAAGAGAGACCCCAAGTTGGTTTAGGATTGGTCTTCCTACTGGGTTTTTGTTTTCCTTCAATCCTGTTCATAGACTTATAGACATCCAACTGTCACAGGATTCACTTATCCCAATCCAGTTCCTGGTATGATTCACAAACAACTGACACATGGATTAATTAATTACTTAATTAATTAAATTTACCTTTGTCAACAACCCAATATATAATTAATCATACCACTAACGGATTAATTATGGCACTACCATCCTACACCAGAATTGCTTCCAGAACAACTTAATTAAATTATAATCATAATTTCTCCACATCAAAGATATAGTGCTCGTTAATATATTAATTTACTGATAAATTAATTAATTAACATCTTTAATTATGAGACTAGTACCACTCAACCTTTTTACTATACCGGACATAGTCCACCGGCCAGGTTTAGTATAATAAACTTTACGAGCTCATCTCGGGAACACCATCACCCCGGACGCACCGGTACATGGTTTCCTTTCGACAAGCAGCATCACACCAAGTAACTAAACACGCGCACCCAACCTACCGAGACTATTGGCCACAATTGACCTCACCCTTTGGCAGATCAAAGTACACTATGTCTAATCCTCATGCCCGCTTGAGTCTAGGGATTAAGAGATAGAATACCAAGAACTATTTGTCTATTAAATCAGTACAAGACAAATCATTCTTAATGGTCAAGTTCAATATGCCCCGGGAAGTCGCGTGCCGCCTTACCGAAAATATCCTGTTGCCGTCGAGCTTAAAACCAATTCTTGAGGGAGAAATTTCTTACTTTCTCTCTCTTGGTTTTCTCTCTCTAGTTTCTTGAATTATAAAACTATGAATTGTGTATTATGGAATTACTAATCCCTTGTCTATATATAGAGCTACAAGAGAGACCCCAAGTTGGTTTAGGATTGGTCTTCCTAATGGGTTTAAGTAATTAATTAGTTTCCAAATCCAATTAGATAACTAATATAATAGGATAATCCAAATCCAATTAGATTTCCTAATCTCTAGAATTTCCTAATTCTAATTGAAACTTAAGACTTAATTAATTAATTAAATAATTCCACTTTATTAATCACTTAATTTACCTTTAGGAATAATTAATTAATTAATTAATTCTACTTATTCAATTAACCCATTACAAAATTAATCGTACCACTAACGGATTAATTTTGGCACTACCATCCTACACCAGAATTGCTTCCGGAACAACTAATTTAATTTATTCTTTAATCTCCCCACATCAAAGATTTAGTGGTCGTTAATTTATTAATTTATTGATAAATTAATTAATTAATTTCTTATAATCCGAGGTTAGTATCACTCGACATTTTGACAATACTGGACATAAGTCCACCAGCTGGGTTTAGTATAATAAACATAATGAGCTCATCTCGGGAGCACCATCACCCCGGACGCACCGATACATGGTTTCCTTTAGACAAGAAATAGCACACCAAGCAACTAAACATGCGCACCCAACCTACCGAGACTATTGGCCACAAATGACATTACCCTTTGGCAAATCAAAGTACACTATGTCTAATCCGCATGCCTGCTCAAGTCTAGGGATTAAGAGATAGAATACAAGGAACGAATTGTCTATTAAATCAGTATAAGACAATTCATCCTAAATGGTCAAGTTCAATACGCTCCGTACATATGTATATGATTCAATTAGTTTAGACAAATCAATTTTCTTAATCACATAATAATCTAAACCGACAGTGTGTCTAAAACCGTCTAGGTTACGAACCTCATTTATATATTATGCATTTTAACCAATGATGAGATCGACTGTGTCACACCAGACACCTCATTATCTAATTATATAATATAAATGGACGACATATGCACAACATATAAACTAAAACATTCAATCGATATATTTACTAAGAAAAAGTATAATACAAGCATAGCTTTAGTATTCAAATCTAACAGGCGGTACTATAAAAGGGCTTCAAGCCCTATTCCTTCTTCTTCTTCCTTGTTTTCTCCTCCAAATTCCGCCGGTCCCCCCCTTTTTCCGACCAAAAATCAGGTTTTCACATTCTAAGCGTCAAAAATCACTTCTAAACCTATTAAAATCTTCCCCTAATCACAAGGAATACAACCATAACCCCCTTTCTCGTGTAGATTTTTTCTCTAAAAATTTTTTTCAAAACCCACCACATTTTTGTAGATTCCGAAAAATTCAGCCGCAATTTGAGTGAGATATTAACACAAAAATACTCCCCTAGTGTTTCTCTACAAAACTAACCGAATTTTTTTGCATTTAGACCGTCACTGCCGGACCGCCGCCTCCATTAATCACCGCCGACCAGAATTTCATTTTGTCTTATCATCTATCTTGTAAACATTTTCTTATTAGTAGTTTTTCATTTTAACGACTAATTTGTATTTTATTGTGAATTATGCAATTGATTTTCATTTTTCAAATATTTATTAGTATGAATAGTGTGTATTGTTGTATTGGTTAGTTTAATATGCACAATTATGGTATTGTTGGAATTGTTAGTTGTAAATTAATTTAGTAGTATAATTATTTCTTGGAATTGTTGTATATTGATTATATATAAACATTTAGATGATTATGGCCTTGCTGGAGCATAGGTTGTTGTTAATTGTTGAATGTGTGTTAATTGATTCATATATGGCTGTGTTTATAGTTTATGTCCTGATTGGGAATTTGGAAAAGTTACATTTACTGTCGTTATGCTGTCGAAATTTTTATTTATTTTTTTAATTAAAGTATCCATGTTTAATGTCTTATTCTAGGTAGAACATAAATGGCACCATCGAGCAGTTCTCAGCCACGTTGTGAATATCTAAACCCCGGACCAATAGATCTTGAGCTCCTTTATCTACAACAGTCACACCGTTCGCAACGTGTGTACTTAGATTCTCTAGGGTTTAGATCGCGGACCATCAAGTGTCGCATGGCAGATTGTGGGTTGTGGGCACCATTGGCAAATGAACCCCCTAAAGTGACAGATGAGATGGAACGGTTTGGCTTTGGGGGAGTTGCCCATGTGGGGTCGATTCAACTAGACCATGCCCTTATAACGGCATTGGCTGAGAGATGGCGCCCAGAGACCACACATTCCATTTCAACATCGGCGAGGAAACAGTGACATTTCATGACGTCCAAGTACTATTTGGTCTGGCGACACATGGTGATCCTGTTACGGGTCTTTTTGTTGAAAGACCACCTGAAGAATGGAGCGATGAGTGTGAAAGGGTTTTTGGTTTTATTGTAGAGCCAGAGGAGTTAAGGAGCACCACTCTACATCTCGCAAGTCTTAAGCGTGCCATCGCATTGCCACTAGCGCCTCATGGGGTTGAATAGGTGTTATATAGACAGAGGGCTAGATGTTACATCATGTACATCTGTTTTAGATTGCTCTTTGCGGACACCTCCGACAACTACATCCCTCTATATCTTCTTCAAAATATAGAGGATCCGAATAGGTGTTCTACACTTAGTTGGGGTTCCGCAGCCCTCTGCAGTTTGTATTATGGCCTATGCAAAGCTTGGCGATGAGAATCAAACGACATTATCTGTTGTCCGATCCTACTACAGGTAAAAACATTATGATGATTATTTTTTATTTGTGTTTATTTTTTATTATTTTATTGTTTTCACATTATTTCTCTTCATATTTATTTTTATGTTAATGTCAATTTCAATTTATTATCCAGATATGGGTTTTAGAGCGTATTTGAAAGATTTTGGTAGGATCTGGGTTTGCACTTGCTCGATTTACCACGCAACAAAAATTTCTATTAAAGCGGAATCTTAGAAAAGTACCTTTGAAGCCTGCACTTGGTGATTCTCTTATATGCCTCAAGACTATGACTTCACGTTGTGTGGGCAACGAACTAGAAGTCAATTGATCAGCTACTCACCACAATCCACCTGCTAGAAAACTCTAGCCCCGCAGCACCTGGCACGTACTATAAACGCACCGCCCGCAGAGAGAGAAAGCTACGCGCAGCTGGTATAGACCAAGGCCAAAATTTCAGCCACTAGAAACCCAAAAACCAGCTGCACACTTTCTTGAATATTTGACTTGGAGAGAGAAACGTTTTCTCTCTCTAGAATTTTCTCTCTCTAGAAATCCTGTGGATTAATTGTGTTATTGTGTTAATCTGAATGACTGATCCCTTGTCTATTTATAGAGTTACAAGAGAGACTCCAAATTGGTTTAGGATTGGTCTTCCTACTGGGTTTCTGTTTTCCTTCAATCCTGTTTCTGGACTGAAACAGATTCTGTTTCCTTCAATCCTGTTCCTGGACTGATACACTCCTAACTGTCACAGGGATTCACTTATCCCAATCCAGTTCCTGGGATGAATCACTCATAACTGACACAGGGATTCACTTATCCCAAACCAGTTCCTGGGATGATTCCCAACCAACTGACATAAGGATTAATTAATTTCTAAATTAATTAAATCTACCTTTGTCAACAACCCAGTACATAATTAATCGTACCACTAACGGATTAATTATGGCACTACCAACCTACACCAGAATTGCTTCCGGAACAACTTAATTAAATTATATTCATAATCTCCCCACATCAAAGATATAGTGCTCGTTAATTCATGAATTTACTGATAAATTAATTCATCAACTTCTTTAATTCCGAGACTAGTACCACTCGACCTTCTTACTATACCGGACATAAGTCCACCGGCCGGGTTTAGTATAATAAACATTTTGAGCTCATCTCGGGAGCACCATCACCCCGGACTTACCGGTACATGGTTTCCTTTCGACAAGCAGCAGCACACCAAGTAACTAAACGCGCGCACCCAACCTACCGAGATTATTGGCCACAATTGACCTCACCCTTTGGCAGATCAAAGTACACTATGTCTAATCCTCATGCCCGCTCGAGTCTATGGATTTAGAGATAGAATACAAGGATCGATTTGTCTATTAAATCAGTACAAGACAAATCATTCCTAAGAGTCAAGTTCAATATGCCACGGGCATATCTATATGATTCAATTAGTTTAGACAAACTAATTATCTGAATCACATAATAACCTAGACCGACAGTTTGTCCAAAGCTGTCTCGGTTATGAACCTCATTTATATATTATGTCTTTCAACCAATGATGAGATCTACTGTGTCACACCAGACACCTCATCATCTACTTACATAATATAAATGGACGATTAATGCACAACTAAATATAATTGAAACACAAATCGATATATTAAACTGGGAAACTGTACAATACAAGCATAGCTTATGTATTCTACTCCAACAGTATTTGTGCTGTCAGACCAACTAGAGTGGCGGTTAGTGACATACTGGAAATTGGTTGCCCTTTGACAGAACGGTGGCACATCAGGAAAAAAATTTGACAACACGAGTCCTCATTTCTTGCCCACCTACCGAGATCAGCTACAGGGTCTTCTAGAAGCGGAGGTAAGTTTCAATTTTTGTGAAATTCGATGCATATTTAAATATTATTATATTTATGAGTGTTTCATATTTTTCCTATTTATTTTTTCAATTTCTCTGGGAGCTTTATCTGGAGGAAAATTTGCTTGATGGGTATCTCCCTCAATACTGTCGAGAAGGGAGAGAGTGTTGGGTTACTGTTGAGAAGGGAGGGAGTGTTGGGTGTCCAATACTTTACTGATTTATTGGGACACCCATGAGCCACATGAGGCTGGGATGGTACTTTGCCAATTTGGCTGCCATCAGCCTATCCCTGGCCCCCAATGATTTTCCTATGTGGGCGAACATATATGAAATGAGCATAGCAAGGGTATGGGAGGCAAGGGGTACATTAACTGGTCAATTGAATGTGTGCGGTACAATCAGCATTGTCGAGCTAGGATGTCAGCTGCTAATTTATCTCAAGCTGAACCAGAACAACCTCCAGAAGCTGACACGGGGTAGCAAAGCTGGTATAACCGAAGGACAGTGAGGCTCATCAATGATCCAAGTAAGGATGATCCTACTCAGATTGGATACCGTGGTGCGATGAACTGAGCTAGAGTATAAGTAAGTGTTTAATTTAGTTATTGTTTACATTATTTTATATTTATGCAATGATTATCGATTTTTTTTTTAAATATTCCACTTCTTTTATTCCTTTGTAGTCAGATTTGATGAGTGAATGGTACAATAAGAGCATTCAATTCTAGACTAATTACTATCGCAGAGATTACGCTCACCCTGAAGTACTGCAATTCATCAAAGAGATGTCCACCTCTTTCCAGAGTGCCCTCACACTTGGGTCTTCACATCTTGAAGAATTAGACGATGCTGGTTCCCAATTACTCGTGAATGATCCATCTCCTTTCACTCAGGCCCCAATTCCAGCTTGCCGAGCAAGGCATGCTCCTCTAAGGGGGGAGACAAAAAAAGGAGCATCATCCATGAAGAGCAAGGAGAGTCATTATTTGTGGAACATATTGGGGGCCAACATGATGAAGATGAAGGAGATGAAGAAGATGAGGAGGAAGAGGATTAGAGCAGCGATGATAATGGCGGTTCGTCACCGCCACGGGGTCCAGGTGGAGGTGGAGGTAGAATTAGAGGTTATCGAGGTGGAGGTTCACAGGGTTCATGTTCTAATACCGGACCTATTTTAAAGAGAGTAGGTAGAAGAAATGCGCCTCCACGTACAAGATATGGATTTAGTTAGATTTTTTTATTTTTCATTGGATGTTTTGGATTTTATAATAGTTATCATATTTTAACATTTCGGTTCTCTTTTTTCGTTACATATATTATGGTTCAATTCAATATCAATGTCCTTCCGTAGTGATTTATTTACATTTAAATTTTTCAACATTAGAAGTTGTGATTTCATTCTTCCTAACAAATTAAATCAACAATTTGTTTTCACTATTTTTTTTATTTAAACAAAATTCGGATTTGTAAAATTCGAATTTAAATAATTCGGATTTTATAAATCCGAATTAGTTTAATTCAATTACTAAATTTTTGAAAATTTCATTTTCATAATCTTCTTTAATTTTTTCAATTTTTTAACTCACAAAATTCGGATTTCTAAAATCTGAATTTCTTAAATTTTGGATTTTTGGAATCCGAATTTAATTAATATCATTAACCAACCTAATTAATTTTTAATTAAAAATGGATTGGTGATGATTCGGATTCTAAAAATCCTATGTGAAGAACATTCGGATTTTTAGAATCCGAATTCATTTACATTCGGATTCTTAAAATTCGGTAGGCCCTTTTCAGTCCACAAATTTAAAATTCTTTTTTTTCCGTCCATAAATTCATTTTTGGGATTTTTGTGGTAAAAAATTCCACCTTATTTAGACTAGGGATATATGTGCCTCTCTTTTTCTTATTCAACGTTCTTCTTTTCTCAAAATTGTTCTCTATTTTCTTAGGTAGTGCCCTTTAATTTTTATTTTTCGCTCTTTAATGTTTATCTTCTACCATTCCTATTATTACAATATAGCCTTTATTGTTTTTAAACTTTCGCCCCCTAAATTTTATATATCACCCCCTTTAATTACTAATATAACATTATAATATTTTAAAATTTAAAAAAAATAAAAAATACTAATGTAAATTAAGAAATTCCCATTACGCTATTAAAGAAATACTAGTGAATGCTCATTTCTGTTGGGGTGGGGGGAGGAGCGAACAAGAATTAGGGCCATTTCTCAGGAGGGAAACAAACCTGCTCCCTATGGTGCGGATGTGGGTGGAGGAAGGTGGCGGGGGAGCACGGTAGGGTGTTTGTGCCCAGTAACCGTAATTGTGGGTAGGGGTGTTCAAACGGGCAGTTTGCGAGTTACGCGGGTTAATCGGTTCAGGTTAATCGGTTTTTTGGTAGTACGCCACCCACCTAAGAACCGAACCGCATAAGGAGAAAATCGCACCAAACCGCACTGATTTTTGTTCGGTTTTGCAGTTTGGGGCCCAAATAACCCACTTTTAACAAATTTCTTTGTTTGTTAAAAAAAAACTCCTGTTTTACAAATCTCTCACTTTCTACCAATAATCAATCCATATGCATAAAGAAAAAACATTCAAATCTCTTACTTTCTACCAGTAATCAATCCATACAAGCATAAAGAAAAACATTCAACAACCTTACAAAGCATAATAAAATCCATCCATCAGTAGCAAATAACAACAATCCATAAAATCCATCCATCAACAATCCATAAAAATTAAAATACATTTATCCAGCAATAACAACAATCCATAAAATCCATCCATCAAGATTCAAGTCAAATAAGAAAGGCTTCAAATCAATTGCATGGCTCCTCCATGTCAATAGATGAGAGTTCCAAGTTCAACCTACAAAAACAATACACATAGTAAGATTGACGCCCTAAAACATCATTTGAATATTTAAGAATGGATTGAAATACAAATACTTTCAAACTTACAAACCCCTTGATTCACAAAAGTTGCAACTTTAATTTGTTTTGGTACCACTAACCCCATCCTCATATTCTACAAAAAGGAGATTAAAGTGAGTAAAACATCAAGTACTTATAAAATATAGGAAAAAAATAATATCAAACAAATACAACCTTCTTCCAATTGCTGAATTTCGTCACAAGATTCTTCAACATCAATTGGAGTTGAATCTACACGAAGCCAATCTTGACAACAAATTAATGCTTGAACAATTTTAGGAGTTAAAGAACTCCTAAAAAAATCCAAAACCCTTCCACTAGTGCTAAAAACTTATTCAGAAGCCACAGTAGAGATTGAAATTGCCAAAACATCACGAGCCATCAAAGACAAAATAGGAAACCTAGGACTATTCACCTTCCACCAATCCAAAATATTAAAATCAGGAGAATCTTCCTCAACTTCCTCTTTCAAATACTTATCTAACTCAGATTTTGATCCAAACAAACCACTTTCTTCCTTTCTCCTTTTCATTTCCATTCTAAACTTGTTTTTCAACTCTTTAGAAGGTTCCATATCTGCTGGAGAAGACCTTTTTCCAGCAGATTGAGAAGACAAGAATATGGGAGGGGTAGCATTAGCAACAGGAAGGGTATGAATCCTTACATATTCAGCATATATCTCATCAACATGTTCTTTTACCAAACTAAGCATACTTGATCCATCAGCTTTTCCATAAACATCAATAAGCATATATTCCATGTATGCATACTTGTTTCTAGGATCAAGCAAAGAAGCAACAAAAACTCACATATTGAATTTCTCCACATTTCCATAGCACTTATCAAACTTAACTCTCATCAAAGTAGTCATAGCAATAAGATTCAAATCATCAATATCAGTCAAACATTTCCTTAACAGCACATCAATAATAGTAATATCATCCAAAAAAAGTATTAGCAGTCACATATTTGGTCCCAGAAACTTTCAAAGTCAACTTATAAAAATGAGAAAGAAAACCAGTCAATTTTCTCACATTGCTCCAATCTTCAGCAATAGGTATTCATGTCTTTGAAAGATCATCCCTAAAATCAGAATCTTTATTAGCATATCTCCTAAAGGTTCTTTCATAGACCTGAGCCGTATCTAACATCAAATAGGTGGAATTTCACCTTGTAGGGACATCTAGGATCAAATTCTCATAACTACCACACTTTTCATATTCAGAACATTATCTAAACATTTTCAGCCTTTAGGTAGATTGTCTAACATACTTAACAGCAGCTCTAACACAATCCACAGATTTTCCAATATGATTCAAACCATCTTAAACAATCAAATTCATGATATGAGCAGCACAACGAACATGTACCCATTTCCCTCCCAAAATGCAATTATCATAATTCACCAATTGAGATTTCAAGTAATTAAGGGTAGCATCATTAGCACTTGCATATCAACAGTAACAGTAAGCAAATTATCAATCCCCACTCAATCAAACACAACTCAAGAGCTTTTCCAATGTCAATTCCCCTATGACTTGATATAGGTTTAAAACTGAGAACTCTCTTCTATAATTTCCAATCATTACCCACAAAATGAGAAGTAACACACATATAATTAACTTTTTGCAACGAAGTCCAAGTATCTGTTGTCAAACAAATTCTACTAACATTTTCTTTAAGAAGAGCCCTAACTTTCTTCTTTTCTTCCAAATAAAAAGTATCCAACACTAATCCTTGATGGAATTTGAAACAAAGGTTGACACACACTCAAGAAATGCTCAAATCCCTTACCCTCTACAAATTTGAAAGGAAGTTCATCAACAATAACCATATGTGACATAGCTTTCCTAATAGTAAGTTGATCAAACTTCCAAGCAAGCAAATTAACCTTTTTATCATCCTTATGGAGGGTTAAATAAGTCTGGGCGGAATCTATATTTTCATGGAAAGACACACAGTTGTTCAAATGCCCTCTTAAAGAACTAGTCCCATGAGTCCTAGGTGCAGAACAATACTCTTTCCTACAATAACGACACCTACTTTTGTGTTTACCATTATCATCCAAAAAAGAGTCAAAATGATCCCAAACCTTAGACCTTTTGTGATATGCCCTTATTTTCTTTGGTTTTTCCTCATTTGGTGGTTGATTTGATGAATCCCCCACCGCCACATTCTCCTCCCCTTCCTGCTGCTCCATGTCCATATCAAAATCTATGGATTCGTCATCTTCAAATTGGGATATCCTTCAAAGCAAAAAAAAAATTAAAATTTATATTTCAAAAACAAAATTCAGAATGTATTAAACACAAAAAACAAGCTCCATTCAAGCAGAAAAACAAAAAACTCAATTCCAACAGAAAACACAAAACAGCTCAATTCCAACAGAAAACAGAAAAAGCTCCATTCCAGCAGAAAACAGAAAAAAGCTCCATTCCAGCAGAAAACAGAAAATAGCACCATTTCAGCAGAAAATAGAAAAAAAAAAAAAAAGCTCCAACAAAAAAATCAAAAAAACTTCACATAGAACATTAAAAAAAACTCCAAACAGAAAATAGAAAACAGAAAAAAAAGGCTCTATTCCAGTAGAAAACAGGGAAAAAAAAGCTCCAACCAAAAAAAAAAAAGAAAGCTCCACGCAGAACATTAAAAAAAACTCCAAACAGAAAAAGGAAAAAAAGGCTCTATTCCAGCCGAAAACATAAAAAAAACTCCATTCCAGCAAAAAACATAAAACATCTCCATTCTAGCAAAAAATATAAAACAGCTCCATTCCAGCAGAAAAACAGAAAACTCAATTCCTGTTGGAGTAGAATATATAAGCTATGCTTGTATTGTACTGTTTCCCAGTTTAATATATCGATTTGTGTTTCAATTATATTTTGTTGTGCATGTTTATGTCCATTTATATTATGTAAGTAGATGACGAGGTGTCTGGTGTGACACAGTAGATCTCATCATTGGTTGAAAGACATAATATATAAATGAGGTTCGTAACCGAGACAGTTTTGGACAAACTGTCGGTCTAGGTTATTATGTGATTCAGATAATTAGTTTGTCTAAACTAATTAAATCATATAGATATGCCCGGGGCATATTGAACTTGACCATTAGGAATGATTTGTCTTGTACTGATTTAATAGACAATTCGATCCTTGTATTCTATCTCTAAATCCCTAGACTCGAGTGGGCATGAGGATTAGACATAATGTACTTTGATCTGCCAATGGGTGAGGTCAAATGTGGCCAATAGTCTCGGTGGGTTGGGTGCGCGTGTTTAGTTACTTGGTGTGCTGCTGCTTGTCGAAAGGAAACCATGTAACGGTGCGTCCGGGGTGATGGTGCTCCCGAGATGAACTCGAAATGTTTATTATACTAAACCCAGCCGGTGGACTTATATCCAGTATAGTAAAAAGGTCAAGTGGTACTAGTCTCGGAATTAAAGAAGTTAATTAATTAATTTATCAGTAAATTAATTTTAATTAACGAGCACTATATCTTTGATGTGGGGAGATTAATGAATATAATTTAATTAAGTTGTTCCGGAAGCAATTATGGTGTAGGATGGTAGTGCCAAAATTAATCCGTTAGTGGTACGATTAATTTTGTAATGGGTTAATTGAATAGGTAGATTTAATTTATTAATTGGTTAATTATCCCTAAGGGTTAATTCAGTAATTAACAAAGTGGAATTATTTAATTAATTCCTAAGGGTTAATTAAGTAATTAACAAAGTGGAATTATTTAATTAATTAATTAAGTCTTAAGTTTAAATTGGAATTAGGAAATCCTAGAGATTAGGAATCGAGTAGGATTTGGTTTATCCTATCAGATTGGTTGCCTAATTGGATGTGGAAACTAATTTATTACCTAAATCCATTAGGAAGACCAATCCTAAACCAACTTGGGGTCTCTCTTGTAACTCTATAAATAGACAAGGGATCAATTATTCAAGAAATACAATTAATCCACAAGATTTCTAGAGAGAGAAAATTTTAGAGAGAAAACTTTCTCTCTCCAAGTCGAATTTTTCCAAGCAATAGGCGGCTGGTTTTCCTTAGAGTTGGCCGAATTTTAGCCCTCTTTTACTAGCCCCGTGTGTTGCTTTCTCTCTCTCTCCGGGCAGTGCATTTGCAGTACGTGCTAGGTCCGGAGGTGCTGGATTTTTCTGGCGGGTGGAGTTGTGGTGATAGCTGATCAATTGACTTCTAGTTCGTTGCCCACACAACGTGAAGACATAGTCTTGAGGCATGCAAGAGAATCACCCAAGTCACGCTTCAAAAGTACTTTTCTAAGATTCCGCTTTAATAGAAATTTTTGTTGCGTGATAAATCGAGCTAGTGCGAACCCAGATCCTACCAAAACTTTCAATTCTAACAGAAACCAAAAAACACCTCTATTCCAGCAGAAAAACAAAAAATAGCTCAATTCAAGCAGAAAACAAAAAACAGCTCCATTCCAGCAGAAAACAGAAAACATTCCAGCAGAAAAATAAAAAAAAACTCCATTCCAGCAAAAAACAGAAAACATCACCATTCCAGCAGAAAACTGAAAAAAAAAGCTCCAACAGAAAACAGCAAAAAAGCTCCACACATAACATTAAAAAAAAGCTCCAAATAGAAAACAGAAAAAAAAAAAAAAAAAAAGGCTCTATTCCAGCTGAAAACATAAAAAAAGCTCCATTCCAGCAGAAAACATAAAACATCTCAATTCCAGCAGAAAATATAAAATAGCTCCATTCCAGCAGAAAATATAAAAATATCTCATTTCTAGCAGAAAACAGAAAAAAGGTTCAACAGAAAATAGAAAAAAAAGCTCCACACAGAACAGCAAAAAATCTCCATACATAATAGAAAAAACCCTCCATAAAGAACAGGAAAAATTCTCCAAACAAAAAATAGAAAAAAAAATCTCCAAACAGAAAACATATAAAATAGCTATATTCCAACAGAAAACGGCAAAAAAACTCATTAAGTGTGATTTCATTAATTAATAGAATGTGACATCCCAAACTGTAGCAGGGACAAAATCAGATAAAACAGCAAACAAATTATCAAAGAAAGTTTTCTCTTTTCTGTTTATCCCAGAGAAATAACAGTATGAGATATTAAATGATTAAATTTCAATTAGCAAAGAAAAGGGCACACTAAAGCACACTAATTATTTACAAACAAAATTCTATGCTTAAACATCCTCAAGATTCAAGAAATGGGCACACTTAATTAAGAAATTTTAACAAAGAAATGTTTTAAAAATAAAAATTAACAGGAAAAACTAAGTTTGTAAAAAAAAAAATCCAAATGTATATGTATGGCAGAATATTAGGTGGGCGTTCAAATGTATGGCAGAAAACATACAAATATATATATATGGGGCTAATATAAAAAATGTATATTATAGCAATTCAAATTGAAATGGCTAAACTATAGGATCATTACGTGAACAGACATATTGATCTAATATACCTATTATAACATATTCATCATATACATATTGATCCTATCCGACTAACAAAGAAAACATATATGAGAGAAAAAAACTAATATATTAGAGAAAAAAAATCCACCACACACGAACAGAAAACGTAAACACCAAAAACACAACAGATCAGCAACCCAAAAGCTTCAACCAAAAAAAAAAAAAAAAAAAATCAACCTTTGTACTACATCTTCTTCTATCTAGTCTCTATTCTCCCTCACTTAGATTTGGAAAAACAGCCCTGCAAAAAATATGCACATTTTAAATATTATTTAAACTCATACACTCCCCTAGCTAACTGTTGCTTGAGGGTAGTTTGTTCATTTAGAAACCTGGAATCAGACCCGTATATTAAGATTAGAAGGAGAAAAGCTAACGAGAAATAAAATCCGTTATATTAGGAAGTACTGTCCTACTAATAAATTGAGTACACAAATTTGATGAAGTTCCATTTCTTCTTCAATCCAAAAAAACTTACTGATCATATGCTTCTACCCATTTATCAGCAGAACTACCAGCAAATACCCCTTCAACAACCTGCTCCCAAATTCTTCAGCCCAGTCATCAACATGTAATTTAAAAAATTCATTCACCCACTCATCATCGGCTAATTCATGGTGTCCACGTTCAACAGCAACTCATTAGCCCATCCAGTAGTGTTGGTGAATGTGCCCTAATAAGGGCTATTTATGTAAATCTACTTTGAGGGTATTTATGTAAATAAGACATTTGTCGCTTGATTGATTGTTTATCAAATGAGTTAATTTCATGATAGTAATATCCTTGTGCATATTTAAATTCATGAAATCAATCCGCCAAAAGAAACACTCCATGGACTAATTAGATCATGAGTGATTCTTTTGAGTAGTACTGGTACTAGGATCATTAGACCATAAATCACTACATGGTCTTAGGTGAATTGTAGTGTGCTTTGACATAAGCCTAACGGGGCCGTAACAGGTTGCCAAGTACGGGTATGATTGGGTACACTATAAGGCACGCTAAGGTATGTAGGTGAAGTGATGGGACTACAAATCTCTCTTAAGTGAGAGATGATATCTTGGCCACTTGATAGTGAACTAAAAAGTGCATGGCCATGCCCAAGGAATGATAAGGATATCATTTTCTTGATGGATTCAGTGTCACTAAGAGATCAAGTAAACGTTTAGCCATATAAGGATGATGGTTCCATGCCTTATGCTAAACGGGATATCAATGTAGAGGATCGTACACAGTTTGCTCGGAAAGGTTGTGTTGAATCTCCATTCGACCCTCCATTCTGAATTGGGTAGTCATTATATCTTGCTAAAGACCACTAATGACTTATGGATTAATCAATGAGATTGAGTTATCCGTTGCCAATTTATAATGGGCCTACAAGATCGCACATAAGAAAGTTCGATGATGCAGAATAAGGTTTCTCGCCTACAATAAGTATAATTGTTATACTTAAATAAATAAGATTTAATTAAATAGTTTAATTAAATATTATTGGAAAGTTCTGTGGTATTAATTAATAGTTAATTAATTACCTGAGAACAATTGGGGTAGGCTGATAAATTAAGGGACTTAATTGCAATTGAAGTTCTTGACCCATCAGCCTGATCCATGGGTTGATCCATGGGCTTGGTGTATAACCCAAATCATTAAGGTATTATTTAATGTTGATTTGGAATCAGTAAATATTATTTATATACTGATTTGGAATCAGTAAAATAATATTTGGTAATAATACTGATTTGGAATCTGACTAAAATCAGTTAAGTTATAAGTGGATAATTACAATACTGATTTTGGTAATTTGATCTCTACAAATATCCTAAGGGTATGATTGTAGGAGGATGATGATTTTGAATTAGAAAAATCAAATCACACAAAAATACACAGAATTCCCAAATTCTCTTGTAGGCAAGATCGGCTAGCACCAACCTGCGAAGACTTTTGTGCTTGAGAGTAGAGGATCCTTCGAGGAAGGATTTTGGAGACAACAAAACGCCATCTTCTCAGAGGAGTCAGGCGACGTGCGCAACCGATTACGACCCGATCCTTATAATTTAGGATTCCGCCGTTTAATTAGATTAAACGCCTAAATAGTTCCCAACAGTGGTATCAGAGCCAGGTTGTTTTAGTGTTAAAATAAAGTTAATTGTTGAAAACAAATTGTTTGTTTTGAGAATTAATTTATGTGGCTGAAAAAAAAAAATTCTTCCGTCAAATTGTTTCGGGAATTGAAAAAAAAATTTTTGGCCGAAATTAAACAAGGGCTAAATTTGGTTTTAGTTTTCTGGGTTTTGGAAAAACCAAATTGGCTAGAACGGAAAATAGCTTACCCTTTGAATAAAACGAAATATGGGCTATTTTTTTTTTTCAAAACTATTCACAGAGAAACTGGGTTTTCTCACCAAATTGTTTTTCTGGGTTTTTTCGGTTCACTCGCCGGAAATCGGGGTTTCAAAACATGATTTTTCTAAGCGGAACAGTGGGTTTTCGGTTCTCATTTCTGGGCTTGAAAATTTTTCCCCAACCCGGAAATTGCTTGGATTTTGGGGTTGTTTTGATCAAAATAATGAAAGACGGAATGGTTCCGTTTTGTTTTGAACTTTAAAATCGTGGGTTTTTGGTCGATGCTCACCGGAAAATGGATGAACGGATTGGGTTCTATTTATTTATTTTGGTTTGGTTTAAATTGTTTGCTGGGCTGAATTGGGGTTCATTTCATTGCCGGAAATTGAGTTTTTTTTTTTTTTTTTTTTTTGTGTCTTCTCCGGGAAAACGGGGTCACCGAAAAGGTCCCGGTTAACCTAGGTCGATCGCGTCGTCATCATTGGATGACAGTCGTGGACACAGACTGAGCAAAGGCGAATGTCGCCACTACGTAACCACCAATGGGGTCACCGGTTTCGAGCCTCACCGTTCGGAACGCGGCCGGACCTCACCGGATCTCGCTTCAATCGACGGCCAGAAGTATTATGGCCACCGAAAGAAGATCGGCGCTTGTGGATTCGCAACATCAGAAGAGAAAGAATGGCGCTGGGCGCCAGAAATGAAGACCAGGAAAAGAACCCGGTGAAGAGAGGGTTTTGAGGTTGAAGATGAAGCTGGCGGCGGGGTGGCTGAAGCCCTAGGGGCTGATTTTACTAAAATACCCCCCACCCGATCAAACCCTAAAATGGAAAGGGAAGAGGCAGATGCCCTAATAGGCTTAAATTACTAAACTGCCCCTCCGCCCCATTAACCCTAAACAGCCTTAAATTTTAAAATAGTTTTAAAATTACAAAATGGCCCCTAGACTTTGAGTCCTCCTCAAAACCCTAGCCCAGAATTTTATTTAAATTACCAAATAGCCCAAAAAGTTTCAGAAAATTAAAATTTTAAATTTTTTGAATTTTATTTAATAAGATTTTAATTAAATAGTCTTATTGGATAAAGATAGGATTAATTTAGAATTTTATCCTATAAGTTTAAATTTATCTTAATTAGATAATTAGATATATTTTAAAATAATTATTTTAATTAGATTAAAAATAATTAGAAAAGGGTAAATAAATAAATAATTAATTAATTTGTTTAAATTTTGAATTGTTACTTATTTATTTATTTTAATTTTGATGCTCATTTAAATTGTTTAAATTTTATTTGAAGCATCATAACTATGCAAGCATGTTCATGCATCATTTTGGATAAATGTAAAATGATCAGAAGGATTGATTAAAATTGATCATGACACGATCAATTTTAATTCTGTAATAGTTACACAATCCTTAAAATTAATCGGCTTAAATTAAAATCGGCTTGTATGAGCATATGCATTTTATGTGTTTCAAAGCATGAATTGGGCTTTTAATTTTAACGTTTTAAAAGTTGGGGCCTGCGAGCCAATTTTGAATTTGGGCCTGCGTGCCTATAAAAAATCATCATGTAATAGTTAGGCCCAAAAGGAGGTTCCAAGAGGAGTCCATGGTAGAGCCCACGAATAGAGGCCCAAAAATGAAGATTTTAAAAGGCCCTGTAATAGATTAGAGCCCAGTTCATCGCTTTAATTCATTTTTAATTTGTGCAAATTAATGATTAACGAAAATGCATGTTAAGCCGATCAAACTTAAATCCCAAAAACCCAAGATTTTGCTTCCATACTTAAGGGTCCGCTTGAGCGTCGAACGTCTGGTGGACTTAGAGAGCCCAAGGGCCTCAGGTTTTCTTCGTGCGGCGGGTTGTTACATAATAGTGCACAACTTTATCACTACCATTAATGAGTGGAAAAACTGTTTGGGTATTAGATGCTCAACTTTATCGCTACCACTTGTTATGGAAAAACTGTGTGGGTGTCTATTGATGTGATGCCTTGAGGGATGGTTTAACTTGGGAAAATTAATCCTAGCTTGACCCGATAAGTTGACTAGGGATTAATTTGGCAAAGGTAGGATGGTGCCAAATATTTGGAATGTTCATCCTATCACCGAAAAGTTGCATGGTATGCAATTGGAAAGCGTTAGATTACATGGAATGTGATTTGAACGTTGCCTACCCGAAGAGCCCGATCCCTACGATACTTGCCAAAGCAAGACTGGGGTTGACTCTTTGTGGATTTTTAGCCCACAATCTAGCACCAACACAAAATTGTTTGGGATTTCAATTTTGGCTATTGTGGAAAACTGTTTTCAAAACTCATTCTAATATTTTGCATTTACTCTTTGTAGAAATGGCATCATATAGCACAAATGTTATCTCAAACTTTACTCTAAGAAGTATATTGGATAAAGATAAATTGGTTGGACCAAACTTCTTAGATTGGGAAAGAAACTTGAGAATAGTTCTCAAACAAGAAAGGAAGCTACATGTCTTAGAGACCGCTTTACCTGAACAACCACAAAATGCTTTGGCAAATGTTCAACGAGCCTGGGATAAGCTAAAAAGCGACTTCGATGATGTGACATGCTTGATGCTCTCATCTATGACAGGCGAGCTTCAAAAACAGTTCATGAATTCGGAAGCGTTCCAGATTTATGAGTCACTGATGAAAATGTTTCGGGAACAAGCTTCAGCTATCTTTGTTATAGAAATAAATCTTTCTATGTCCACCTCATGGGTATTAGATACTTGTTGTGGGGCTCACATTTGTACAAATGTGCAGGGACTCAGAAATAGAAGGATAACAAAGAAAGGTGAAGTAGATCTCCGAGTAGGTAACAGGGCAAGAGTTGCTGCTGTTAAAGTTGGAGATTACACTCTGTTTTTACCTTCTGGTTTAAATATCGAAATTGAAAATTGTTATTATGTACCTGCTTTGAGCAGAAATATTATTTCAGTTTCGAGTTTAGATAATAAAGGTTTTCGATTTATTATAGAGAATAATTCGTTATCTTTATATCGAAATGATATTTTATACGGAGTTGCAAATATGTGTAACGGTCTGTATGTCTTAGATTTGACCCAAGAAAAACCAGTCTATAACATAGAAAAGAAAGCTAAATCATCTAAAAATGATTTAAGTCCAACATACCTTTGGCATTGTCGATTAGGCCATGCAAATGAAAAGCGAGTTCAAAAGCTTCACAAGGATGAAGTGTTTGGTTCATTTGATTTTGAATCATATGAAACCTGCGAACCCTGCTTGCAAGGCAAAATGACAAAGAGTCATTTCAATAAGAAAGGTGAAAGAACAAGTGAGCTATTGGCCCTAATACATACGGATGTATGTGGACCAATGAGCACACAAGCCAGAGGTGGATTTGAATATTTCGTGACTTTTACTGATGACTTTAGTAGATATGGGTATGTCTACTTAATGAAGTATAAAAGTGAAACTTTTGAAAAGTTCAAAGAGTTTAAAAACGAAGTAGAGAATCAGTTGGATAGAAGGATTAAGGCTATTCGCTCCGATCGGGGAGGTGAATACCTTAGTGATGAGTTCGATGGCTATCTAAAACAGTGTGGAATTGTTTCACAGCTGACTCCACCGGGAACACCTCAATAGAATGGTGTATCCAAAAGGAGAAATCGGACCTTATTAGATATGGTTCGATCAATGATGGGCCTAGCGACTCTCCCTACATCCTTTTGGGGTTATGCTCTCCTTTCTGCTGCCTACTTATTGAATCGTATTCTATCCAAGGCAGTAGATAAGACTCCATATGAGATATGGATGGGTCGGAAGCCCTATATGTCATATCTGCGAGTTTGGGGTTGTCAAGCTTATGTAAAGCGTTTACAAAGTAATAAGCCTGAACCCAAAACTGACAAATGCCTATTTGTGGGATATCCTAAGGAAACCAAAGGATATCAATTCTACAACCCAACAGAGAACAAAGTGTCTGTTGCTAAAGGAGCTACTTTCTTAGAGAAAGAATTTCTGTACAAGAAAGACAGTGGGAGTAGAATAGAACTCGGAGAAGTTCAAGAACCACAAGAGAATGTAGAACGATCTACAGAAACTTAGATGGATGTTGACATGGAAACTCATGAAGATGAGCAACCTGAGTCAACAACACAAGAACCTAGAAGGTCTAGTAGATCTCGTCATGAACCCGAGAGATACGGATTTCTCGTGACTGACGATCAAGATTTGATCTTGGTGGACTCTGATGAGCCCACGACCTACAGACAGGATTTAGAAAGTCCAGATTCAGATAAATGGCTGCAAGCCATGGAATCTGAAATGCAATCCATGAGGGACAATAAAGTATGGACTTTGATTGACCCTCCTGTTCAGGCAAAGGTTGTCGATTGCAAGTGGATTTTCAAGTTAAAACCTGGCGGGATCTTCAAGGCACGACTAGTGGCTAAAGGTTTCAGACAGACTCATGGTATAGACTATGATGAAACCTTCTCCCCTGTCGTGATGCTCAAGTCCATTAGGACAATGCTTACCATAGCAGCATATTTTGACTATGAGGTATGGCAGATGGATGTTAAGACTAGGGCTAGTAATTCGTGTCGTGTTCGTGTTATCGTGTTCGGGTTGGCGTGTTGGCGTGTCAAGAAACCCCCAACCCTAACCCAACCCACTTAATTAATCGTGTCAAAAACTCCAACCCTAACCCGACCCATTTATAATCGTGTCGACCCGAACCTAACCCGCGTAACCCGTTTAACTAAACAAGTCAAGTCAACCACCTGGCCACCAATACATATTATGAACGTTTTTGTTGTATGATATGATTTTTTTTTTTTATTCTTGATCTGATATCTATAGTCTGTTGATCTGATGTCAAGTATTCTATGATCTGATGTCTATACAATCATGATGTGATCTCCCTTGTTAAGTATGTTTTAGTTATATTGTATGATTTCTTTTATATTCTTGATTTGATATCTATAGTCTGTTGATCTGATGTCTAGTATTTGCTGATCTGATGTCTATATAATCCTGATCTAATCTCCCTTGTTAAGTATGTTTTAATTCTATTGTATGATTTCTTTTATATTCTTGATCTGATATCTATAGTCTGTTGATCTGATATCTAATATTCGGTGATCTGATGTCTATATAATCCTGATGTGATCTCCCTTGTTAAGTATGTTTTAGTTCTATTGTATGATTTCTTTTATATTCTTGATCTGATATCTATAGTCTGTTGATCTGATGTCTATATAATCCTGATGTGATCTCCCTTGTTAAGTATGTTTTAGTTCTATTGTATGATTTCTTTTATATTCTTGATCTGATATCTATAGTCTGTTGATCTGATGTCAAGTATTCGCTGATCTAATGTCTATATAATCCGGATGTGATCTCCCTTGTTAAGTATGTTTTAGTTCTACTGTATGATTTCTTTTATATTCTTGATCTGATATCTATAGTCTGTTGATCTGATGTCTAGTATTCTCTGATCTGATGTCTATATAATCCTGATCTAATCTCCCTTGTTAAGTATGTTTTAATTCTATTGTATGATTTCTTTTATATTCTTGATCTGATATCTATAGTCTGTTGATCTGATGTCTAGTATTCTTTGATGTGATGTCTATATAATCCTGATCTGGTCTCCCTTTTTAAGTATGTTTTAATTCTATTGTATGATTTTTTTTATATTTTTTATCTGATATCTATAATCTGTTGATCTGATATCTACTATATTATTATTTTTTTAAAAAAAATTCGTTCATAATATGTATCATAATATCTAAAATTATTTAATTATAAAACAAATAAAATGATAATTTAATTATAAAACAAACAATTTTTAGTCAGTTTTTTTTTAAATTTTTCGGGTTAACAGGTCAACCCGCCAACCCGGCGGGTTGACCTGAACCTAACCTGGAGATAAACGGGTCGACACGAACCCGACCCGTTTACTTAATTGTGTCAAAAAACTCAACCCTAACCAGCTTTTTTTCGTGTCGTGTTCGTGTCGTGTTGTCGTGTCGTGTCAGAAATTGCCAGCCCTAGTTAAGACGACTTTCCTGAATGGAAACCTACTCGAGGATGTTTATATGAAACAACCCGAGGGATACATCGATCAAAAGCATCCTAATCGAGTATGTAAGCTTTAGAGGTCCATCTATGGACTAAAGCAAGCATCTCGAAGTTGGAATCTTCGTTTTGATGAGGAAGTAAAAGGTTACGATTCATCAAGAACGAAGATGAGCCTTGTGTTTACAAGAAAGTTAGTGGGAGCAAGATTATTTTCCTTGTCCTATATGTGGACGACATCCTGCTCATAGGAAATGACATTCCTTTGATGAAAGACATCAAACAATGGTTGGGGAGTGTATTTTCTATGAAGGACTTAGGAGAAGCTGAGACGATACTAGGTATCAAGATCTACAGAGATAGGTCTAAAAGGCTTCTGGGACTAAGTCAAGAAGGGTACATAGACAAGATATTGAAAAGATTCAATATGTCTAACTCCAAAAATGGTAAGGTACCATTTAGACATGGCCTTCTCTTGAAGAAGAACCAAGGTCCTTCAACAAGAGAGGAGAGGGATACAATGAGTAGAGTCCCATATGCTTCGGCAATAGGATCTATCATGTATGCCATGTTGTGTACCCGTCCGGATGTTGCACATGCACTTAGCATGACTAGCAGATACCAACAAGATCCAGGGATGGATCATTGGACTGCAGTCAAAGCAATCCTTAAGTACTTACGAAGAACTAAAGGATTAATACTAGTGTATGGAGGACAAGAACAGCTCATTGTACAAGGTTACGTTGATGCTGCTTTCCAAACAGATCAAGATGACATGAAGTCATAATCAGGCTACGTGTTTAGTCTGAATGGCGGTGCAATAAGTTGGAAAAGCTCAAAGCAAGATACAACAGCTGATTCTACAGCAGAGTCTGAGTACATTGCTGCATCAGATGCTGCAAAGGAAGCTGTTTGGCTGAGAAAGTTCGTGTCAGACATCAGAGTGACACCGAGTATCCAAGATCCCATAGAACTTTTATGTGACAATAACGGGGCCATCGCATAAGCTAAGGAGCCTCCGTCACACCAGAAAACCAAACACATACTAAGAAGGTTTCACCTCATCCGAGAGATCATTGATCGAGGAGATGTGAAAGTGTGCAAAATAGGGTCAGACGACAATATAGCAGATCCTCTCACAAAAGCTCTACCACAGTCAAAGTTTGATAGACATGTAATACAGCTTCATCTTAAACAGTTTAAGACATAGCCCTTCATCGGGCAAGTGGGAGATTGTTGGTGAATGTGCCCTAATGAGGGCTATTTATGTAAATATACTTTGAGGGTATTTATGTAAATAAGGCATTTGTCGCTTGATTGATTGTTTATCAAATGAGTTAATTTCATGATAGTAATATCCTTGGCATATTTAAATTCATGAAATCGATTCGCCAAAAGAAACACTCCATGGACTAATTAGATCATGAGTGATTCTTTTGAGTAGTACTGGTACTAGGATCCTTAGACCAGAAATCACTACATGGTTTTAGGTGAATTGTAGTGTGCTTTAACATACGCCTAACGGGGCCGTAACAGGTTGCCAAGTACGGGTATGATTGGGTACACTATGAGACACGCTAAGGTATGTAGGTGAAGTGATGGGACTACAAATCTCTCTTAAGTGAGAGATGATATCTTGGCCACTTGATAGTGAACTGAAAAGTGCATGGCCATGCCCGAGGAATGATAAGTATATCATTTGCTTAATGGATTCAATGTCACTAATAGATCAAGTAAACATTTAGCCATATAAGGATGATGGTTCCATGCCTTATGCTAAACGGGATATCAATGTAGAGGATCATACGCAGTTTGCTCAAAAAGGTTGTGTTGAATCTCCATTCGACCCTCCATTCTGAATTGGGTAGTCATTATGTCTTGCTAGAGACCACTAATGACTTATGGATTAATCAATGAGATTGAGTTATCCGTTGCCAATTTAGAATGGGCCTACAGGATCGCACATAAGAAAGTTCGATGATGCAGAATAAGGATTCTTGCCTACAATAAGTATAATTGTTATACTTAAATAAATAAGATTTAATTAAATTGTTTAATTAAATATTATTGGAAAGTTCTGTGGTATTAATTAATAGTTAATTAATTACTTGGGAACAATTGGGGCAGGCTGATAAATCAAGGGACTTAATTGCAATTGAAGTTCTTGACCCATCAGCCTGATCCATGGGTCATGGGTTGATCCATGGGCTTGGTGTATAACCCAAATCATTAAGGTATTATTTAATGCTGATTTGGAATCAGTAAATATTTTTTAAATACTGATTTGGAATCAGTAAAATAATATTTGGTAATAATACTGATTTGGAATATGACTAAAATCAGTTAAGTTATAATTGGATAATTACAATACTGATTTTGGTAATTTGATCTCTACAAATATCCTAAGGGTATGATTGTAAGAGGATGATAATTTTGAATTAGAAAAATCAGATCAGACAAAAATACACAGAATTCCCAAATTCTCTTGTAGGCAAGATCGGCTAGCACCAACCTGCGAAGACTTTCATGCTTGAGAGTAGAGGATCCTTCGAGGAAGGATTTTGGAGACAACAAAACGCTATCTTCTCAGAGGAGCCAGGCGACGTGCGCAACCGATTACGCTTCAAGGGTAAGACCCGATCCTTATAGTTTAGGAATCCGCCGTTTAATTAGATTAAACACCTAAATAGCTCCCAACAAGTAGGTCCTTTAGAAAGCTGAAAATAGTAAATGCATATATATGAAACAAAAAACAAAGTTCCTTTCACTTATTTGAAGCAATGCATTCAAAACTATAACATCATCAGTGCGGCAAATAATGAGAATATTTATTGATTCAACAGTTGCGAAATGTTAGAACATAAATCCCTGATTCTTGGATGCCAAAACGTTGGCCACAGTTTCCATTTCACATATGTTATGTTAGTTAAATTCCTACCACACTCATTATTATCAATGAATTCCAAATGTGGTGATTGAGAATTCAGCCACTACTAAAAAAAATGTTCTTGAGAACCAAATCCAAGCAGTATATGGCAAACAGGAGTCATTTATTTGAAGCAGTAAAAACAAAGACTTTGTATTTGTAGCAACTTACCCAAAGAAAAAAAAATTTCCAATCGACAGGTTAATTCGAACAAGCCACAAAAATTTTGCAATTATTAGACAAAACGAAAATAATAATGATTGTATAAGTAGTAGAAACTACCTGCTCAAATTTGTAAGAAAGCTTAATCTTGTGTGAAGAGAAATGGCTGCTTGTTGTGGGGAAAGACAACCAAGGGATACAGGGATTGGGCGTAGGGTTTGCAGTGAGAAATGAAGAGTTCGTGAGGAGTAGAAAAGGCAGCCGAAGTAGTAGTTCACGAGTCGCGTCACCAATCGACTGAGGGAGAAGAGGAGAGAAGACGTGTCACCAATCCTCAGGCGACGCACGATCAATTCGCGTCACAGATCGACGAGAGAGAAGAGAGTGAAGATGCACAACTATCAATTTTTATTGCGTTCGAAATTTTTTTCCTGCGTTCGAATTTTTTTTCCTGCGTTCGAATTTTTTTGTTTCAGTTGAATTCTTCTGATAATCGATCGATATAGGCCTAGGCTAGGCTGCTACCACAGACGAGATGAGACGAGGAGGGAGGAGGAGTGGTGGTGGTGGTGGACTGAGGTGGTGTGGTGTGGTGGTGGTGGAGGAGGAATTAGTCGGCCGTCTAGGGTTTCTCAGAAGAGAAGAAGAGAGAAACGAAAAGAGGGAGAGAACTGTCGGCTAGGGTTAGATGCGAGGCAGCATTTTTTGGAATGAAGACTAACCCTAAATTTTAACATATATACCCTATTTGCTATTTGGGTTGCGGGCGGTCCCCGACTAAGAAATCTCATACCCACACCCGCCCACTAAATCGCCTCCTTTATTCAGTTCTCCGCCCACATAACCCGCTCACCCGCATAACCCAACCCATTTTCTTAAACGGATACGGGTCGGGCGGGTTATTCGGGTCGAATCGAATAATGAACAGCCCTAATTGTGGGGTACCCAAACATTTTCCTTCAGGTTTTGAAATGTTAATTCTTTTTTCTCTCAGTTCTAGATGGAAAACTATAAAAATCCAGAGAATAAAGGAATAAAAACGGAGTTGAATTTAGAAATAAATTTTTTTAATGGGTATTTTTGATAATTTGTGTAAGGACAAATAGGTAATTTAATATTTTATTTTATTTCATATTTAAATTTTATAATTGGTTTGAGCATTCAAAATCCACATGTTCCAAGAAAGAAGTCGGGAGGTGTTAGTGTTTGTTGTAAATAGGAAATTTTAAATATGATAGTTAGTGATATCCTAATTGTAGTGCTTTTTTAATTGTAGAAATTTTTTAATTGTAGTCAGACAAGGATTACAGATATTATAAATAATACAAAGGTGATCTGCCAAGGGGTACACACTCCCTTCACAAAAAATTGAGTTGTCTATTATTTTGTCAGTGACCTCTGATGCAGCATCTGTTGAGAACTGATAAGTCTGAATTGGAGAAGAACGCAGCTACTTGGTGCTTCTTTGGTCCGGCTGTGTTCTCAAATGTCATGCCTTGTGCGATGAAACCTTGGCCCTTCACGCGTGGCAGAATTGAAAGTCGGGGAGTCTTTGGCAGAGCTCCGGCTACCAGTGACTATAGTATAATCCATGCCATCTCCAATCATCACTATATTCCATTTATTGTTCTTGATCTCCACATTTTCCCTATAAAGCCCTGACTTCACGTATATAACAAACGGCTTCAGGGAGCGATCCGAGGCGGCGTTCACAGCATCGTTGGTGCTCTTAAAGTTGTCAGAACCATCAAACGCCACCATAGCAGCGGGCGCTTCCTTGGTGTATTGCATCATTTTGTGGTGTCTAATTGGAGGTTGTTGAGTTGTATGGAGAAATATGGTGACTTGTCGGACCTCGCCAAGAGTGTTGGTGACAAAGGAGGCTATATTGTTGAGGCTTTTCCCCAATAAGATTTGAATGTTGTTGTCGCCATTTTTGTTGGTATGAAGATCATCAAGCATTGCTTCTTTGCATGAACCTTGATTCACTAGGACACTGGTTAACCGTGTCCGTACGTCTAAACTTAGATCGCCGGTACTTACTAACCTTCATCCCAGAAGGATTGAAGAAAGCCTCAAGTGTCCAGCCTAACTCCTCAGCAGAGCCATCAAGTAGCTCAAGGCACTCAGAATGGGTAATTTATATGGTGGTCCTATAGGACTACTATACAATTTTACTCCTACCTACTATAGTGCGGTATAGTAACGCGTTACAGTACGCGCTACAGTAACGCGCTACAGTTCCGCGCGCGCTACAGTAACACGCTACAGTACCTTCCTTTCTTTTGTTATTTTTTAATATTATTTTTTTGTCTTCCTCCTTGAGACTTTTTTCCGTCCATTTTTTTTCTAAACAATTCCGTATTTTTTTAATTTTTTTGAATTTTATAAAAAAAATATTTTTAAATTATCATTTTATTTGTTTTATAATTAAATAATTTTAGATATTATGATACATATTATGGACGTTTTTGTTGTACTGTTAATCTGATGTCTAGTATTCTCTGATCTGATGTCTATATAATCCTGATGTGATCTCCCTTATTAAGTATGTTTTAGTTCTATTGTATGATTTATTTTATATTCTTGATCTGATATCTATAGTCTGTTGATCTGATGTCTAGTATTCGCTGATCTGATATCTATAGAATCCTGATGTGATCTCCCTTGTTAAGTATGTTTTAGTTCTATTGTATGATTTCTCTTATATTCTTGATCTGATATCTATAGTCTATTGATCTGATGTCAAGTATTCGCTGATCTGATGTCTATATAATCCTGATGTGATCTCACTTATTAAGTATGTTTTAATTCTATTGTATGATTTCTTTTATATTCTTGATCTGATATCTATAGTCTGTTGATCTGATGTCAAGTATTCACTGATCTGATGTCTATATAATCCTGATGTGATCTCCCTTGTTAAGTATGTTTTAGTTCTATTGTATGATTTCTTTTATATTCTTGATCTGATATCTATAGTCTATTGATCTGATGTCAAGTATTCGCTGATCTGATGTCTATATAATCCTGATGTGATCTCCCTTATTAAGTATGTTTTAGTTCTATTGTATGATTTCTTTTATATTCTTGATCTGATATCTATAGTCTGTTGATCTGATGTCAAGTATTCACTGATCTGATGTCTATATAATCCTGATGTGATCTCCCTAGTTAAGTATGTTTTAATTCTACTGTATGATTTCTTCTATTTTCTTGATCTGATATCTATAGTCTGTTGATCTGATGTCTAGTATTCTCTGATCTGATGTCTATATAATCCTGATGTGATCTCCCTTGTTAAGTATGTTTTAATTCTATTGTATGATTTCTTTTATATTTTTGATCTGATATCTATAGTCTGTTGATCTGATGTCTAGTATTCTCTGATCTTATGTCTATATAATCATGATGTGATCTCCCTTGTTAGTATTTTTTTAAAAAAAAGTATTTTAAAAAAAAAACATTTTTTTTTAAAATGGCTGTGCGTCAAAAAAAAAAATGTAGCGCGCAACTATAACGCGTACTGTAGCGCGTTACTGTAGCGCGCTACAGTAGGTAGGAGTAAAATTCACGGTAGTCATAGGACTACCGTAAACGGACTCCTCAGAATGGGGACCTATAATTGGACGCAAACTTCTTCACTTTCTCTACGCTTTCTATTCTAGATTATATCGAACTCGCAAAATCATTAACTGATGTAATATTAATATATCGATTTCGATTAGGAGAAATGGACATATATTTTTTTTTTTTAAAAAAAGGAATTTTTATTTTTAAAAAAGTACCAAATATATAAAAAGTGCCGTAATAAGAAATAAGAAAAATTTATTTCAAAGAAATAAGGAGTGGGCAAGTATATTATAATCCATGCAATTAATTTATGTCTATTTTCTTTGCTGTTTTGTGTTCTTTCCTTATCTTTATCTGATTATATTAATAATTAAAATTATGACATTTAAGTGATTGTTATATATATATATATATTTTTTTTTTTATTGAACGCACGTAGTGGGCATTTTTTTTTTTGTCTTAAAAAAATTTTCAGTTTGCTTTTGATTTTTATAATTTTTATTTGATTTTTACATAAAAAATCATAATTTCATAACTATAACATTAAATTTGGTATACACAATATTCATTTTATTTAAACTAAATATTTATTTATTCATCCATTAATACATATTTTGTTTTTTCTTTTACATAATAAAAATGCATATGTTCAATAAAGTTAAAAGTCTATAATAGGGTAAATGAAAGATGGTGGCAAAATAATCAAATATGCCATAGTTTGAATATTAATAAAACACAATTCACCTTCTTTGATAAATTTACTAGTATTTATAAATCAAAGGGACTTGCTATTTGTATCATGAATTTGCTATTTGTATCACAAAAAAAATAAAAATAATAATAAAATGACCAAAATGCCCTTATGAACAAAAAAATTAATAAATTGACAGATTTTATGTCAAAAAAAGGGGCGAAAATTGCGTTTTAATCTCAAAAAACGCAATGCAAAAACGTTTTGGACATACAAAATTTACCCTAAATTGCGTTTTTATATGTAAAAAACGCCAATTGAGTGCGTTTTTGTATGTCAAAATCGCCAAATGAGTGCGTTTTTGCATGTAAAAAACGCAAAAATGTGATGTTTCCACCATGGTTCGCTCGTTAAATTATTGCGTTTTTTACACCAATAAACGTCAAAATGTGAAGTTTCCACCATGGTTCGCTCGTTAAAATGTCGCGTTTTTTACATGTACAGAAGTTAAAAAACGTTTACATACATTCATGTGAATTGGATGAAAAACTCATACACAACAACTATCCTAAAATCAAATCCAGATAAATTCTTAACTTAAAATCATTGTTGGATCATTCAGTTGACGGCGAAAGAATATTTAGCAAGCGAATCATCACGATATGGTAAGTTTTCGTACCTTAAAGTTATATAAGTTGTTTTAAAAATATTGTATGTCGAAACACGCTAAAATGACGTTTAGGAAGCGGTCAAACGTCCCTTTTTAGCGTTTCTGAGTGTAGAAAAAGTCGCTTTTTAGTGTTTCCGACATGCATTATATAAAAAGTGTTGCGTTTTTGACATGCATTATATAAAAAGTGTTGCGTTTTTTACATGCATTATATAAAAAGTGTTGCGTTTTTTACATGAATTATATAAAAAGGGCTGCGTTTTTGACATGCATTATATAAAAAGTTCTGCGTTTTAGGTTGCTGAAAACCACATCTGGGTGCGTTTTTTACTGCATGAAACGCACTGTTATTGCGTTTTTTGTGGAAGAAACGCACATTTGTAGCGTTTTTATCTACAAAAATGCAAAAATGGAGCGTTTCATGTTGCATGAAACTTCAAACTGTTGCGTTTTTTGATTGCAAGAATCATAACTGTGCTGTAATTTTAATTAATCTGTGTATTCACCTACAGGCTGACAATGATGATTACGATGAGGATGAGTTGTATGATGATGATGAGGAGGCGGAGCATGAAGAGGAGGATGACGATGAAGATGAGGATGTAGATGACAATGAGGCGGATAATACTCATGGGGAGCCGGTGGAACTTGAACCTGGCGCAGATTTGAGTGGATATTTCAAGATTGACAGAGAGTTTCGAACTATTGGCAAGGCTTTGAAATATTGCCAGAAAATAGCTAAGAGGCTGAAGTTTGTAATTACAAAGAGGGGAGGTAACCAAGGATTTGCGACGTACTACTTCTCGTGCAAGCGATGGAGAGATCCTGCCAAAGCCCCTCTCCCAACTAGACGGAAGAATACACGAAGGAGCGGCACTAATTGCCCCTTTAGGTTGACTTGTAAGCGGATTGATTTGGGACGGCACAAGGTTTATACAAACCCAGGAGCAGCGTCAACTCACAATCACACTGGTATTTCATTATTTGCGCATAATATTAATTAAGTTGATTGATGTGTTGTATGTATTAATTGTTATTATAATTACATGTGATTTACAGGTATAATGCATCCATATGGTCACAGACAGTTGAGCCATTTTACAAAGGATTCAAAGGCTGTTGCTGAATTTATGCTGCGTTCGAATGTTAAGCCAAAGTGTGTTTGGGAAGCTGTGAATAAACAGTTTCCCGATTCCCAGGTACCAATCAAATCTGTGTACAATTTGAAAGGAGAGATGAAGACCGCCGGATTGGAAGGTAGGAATATTGGGCAGCAATTTATTCATTTGGCTGAGGAGAAGCAGTACTATCTGAAGATTCTGAAGGATGCGAACACTGATGAGATCACACATGTCTTCTTTGCACATCCAACATCAATTCAGATGTTCAACAGATGGTATTGGGTGGTTGGGATTGATTCTACCTACAAGACCAACAAGTACCAAATGCCTGTCGTCGAGATGGTAGGTATGACTCCTACAAACAAGAATTTCAATATTGCATTTGCTATTGTTAGGAATGAGAAACAGGATACATATGACTGGGTTATGAGGAACTTGAGATTTTTGCTGCCGGCTAGTTTGTCACCTAGTGTGATTGTGACAGATAGGGAGTTGGGCTTGTTACAGCCGATTAAGGATCATTTTCCCGCTTCACATCACTTGTTATGTTTGTGGCATATTGGGCGTGATGTGAACGCGTGGTTGGAAAAAAATGTTGGGAGGAGGAACAAAAATTTAGCATGTGATATTCATGACAACTGGTGGAAGAAAATCATTAAGGCTCCGACAGCAGAGGAATTTAATCGTTTATTGCAGAATTTCAAGGTTAAGTACACTCTCCTTGAGCCGTTGGCTGTTGAATATCTAGAGACTACATGGCTCATTCACAAGGAGAAATTTGTTCGAGCCTGGACCAATCAATTTCTCCACTTTGGTAATACTTCCACTAACAGAGTAGAGGCTTCGCATGCTGCTATGAAAGATTGGCTTAATTCTTCCACCAATTCCCTTGACACTTTGTTCACAAAGATTGACTCTCACCTCAGCCACTTGTACCCTCACATCGGGTTAGTTTACTTATTTAATTGTTTATAGCAGATGTTGTTTAATGTCTTAGAATTTATTTTTTTGGTATGCTTTTATTTATTTAGATGTTTCAAGTAATTTTATTTTTAATTGACATTATTATAGAGGCTCTCTTGAGGCTTCCATCTCCACGACTCAAACAAGTATGCAGGGATATCCATACTGTTATTTGAACAAGTACATGTCACACCATTGTTTGAAGTTGGTTAGGAAAGAAGTTCGGCGGAAGGATAAGTTGGGAGGCCTTGTACTTGAGCGATGTGGATGTGTGCCCAAGGTGACACGTGGGATTCCCTGTGCGTGCGACATATTCAAGGCACAGTCATTGCCTGAATATCCCTTACTTCCACACGTGCATGAGTTTTGGAAGAGGCTGACCATTGTGCCATCACATGGTGATGCGAATTACATTGATGAGGACATCAGGTGCATTTTTCAATTATGACCTTTAATATTATGCAATTGAATTGACAATTTTTTTTTTGACGAAATATTTGGAGTTGATATATTTGTTTGTTAAGGTATTTCAACGAGGAAGTAGTCCCCACCGTATCTACCAGTCCGTCTTTTTTGGCCCGGCTGTTGAATAGGGCGTACGTAGAGCAGATGTATCCTGACATGGCCAGTGTTGGAGAGCCAGGTACATCGGGACCCCAAAGGGGGCGACCACCAAATAGATTACATCATTCTGTTATGCGCGAGTGGAGCTCACGCGAAAGAGCGACACGTGGCCGGCGTGGCAGGTGCCGTTCAGGGTCATCCGGTCGATCAACAGGTAGATCACACCGCATTCATACAGGTTTTGATGGTGGGTCTCCATTAAGGACAGGTAAATAAGTCCTTTAATTTAGTCAATTAAATAAATAAATGATGAAGGTTTGTTTATTTACTGTAACATAATTACTTAACAGGGTCTGGTGGAGACATTCAGTGTGTGCCAGCATTTTTTCAGCCTTATTGTACAGGGTGGTCAGATGTAAATGGGGATGGCCATTGTGGTTTCCGAGTAATTTCTACGTACCTTTTTGGCCACGAGAAATATTGGAGGTTAGCTCGCAGGTCATTGAGTGGAGAGATTACGAGCCAACCGGACAGGTATAGGGGTGTATTCCAATCATTGGAGTTGCGTCCGGCCGATGGTGATTTTGTGGCCATGGTACTTAGGCGAATAAATTTCGAAGGCACTGATTGTGGTGAGCAGCATTGGATGGCTACACCTACGGATTTGTTCCCTCTCGCCACTTATGCAAATGCACTGGTAATACAGTTAGACCGTACTCGTTCAGATGGAAATTATTCTGTACTACCTTTGTATTGCTCTACTGGCGACACCCAACCGGAAAGGGTTATAGCGCTTGCCCTTGTGAATGGGAATCATTATGTACGCGTAGATGTGGTCGATGACTGCCCTATCCCACCGTTGAGCTTCGTTTGGCACCATCAGCGTCATGCTGAAAGTGTAGGTGAGTGGCCACAAAATTTAGAAGCTAGATTTAATGCTTGGAATGCACTCCGTGATGGATAGGACGTTTATTGCCATGTGACATATGTTTTATTATTATTATCTTGTGCTTACCACTATTTATTTTGGGTTTTGAAGAAATATACGTATAAAAATACAACATATATATGATGAATACAATAAACTATAATCAGCGAAATAATAATACAATATTCGGATAATGTATACAAAAATAGTACAATCCAAAGATCATATGGAACGGTCGAACTCATCCTCTAGATCTGCAGTACGAGGCGTTTTCGATACCCAAAACGCCGGCCGATGGCGTTTTGGGTTACCGAAAAGCCGTCGGTCGGCGTTTTCGGGACTGAAAACGCCGGCAGATGGCGTTTTCAGCCCCGAAAAATTCAGATCTGCCCGAAAAAATTATGAAAAAATGCTAAAAAACTCAAATTCAAAACGATTTTTACCCTGTTTATCAGTGGACCTTTGCCCGCTCCGTGCCTTCGTGATTGTTCGCCATCTCCTCCGTCCATGATTTGCGTTTTTGGCCGGCAAAATCTATCCCCTTTTGCGTTTTTTGGACTGATTTTTTTGAGAAAAAATGCCCTAATGAAGCTGCTGCCGATTTGGGGGTTTTATGGTTTTTTTGTGTCCAAAACGCCCCAAATCGGCGAGCGAGCCGCGGCGTAAACGCCTCTTTTTGGCGTTTCGTCCGCGGCGGAAACACACAGAATTTGCGTTTTTGAACGGTCAAAAACGTAATTTTGTAGCGTTTTATGTGGTTAAAAAATTATTGTTTTGACGTTTTAAAGCTTCAAAAACGGCATTTTACTTAATTTTTACATGTAAAAAACGTTTTTCCTTGCGTTTGTGGCTATGGTAAAAACGCATTTTTGCTGCGTTTTTACACAATACTTAGTATTTTCTACTCATTTTTCATCATAAGGGCATTTTGGTCATTTTATTATTATTTTTATTTTTTTTGTGATACAAATAGCAAATTCATGATACAAATAGCAATTCAGTAAATCAAAATATGTTTGAAAGGTCAAGAACAAACAGATAGATCTTTTCCATTGCTAATTACATTACATTATCTGTTTTGCTGCTTGACAACTGGATTCGAGCAAGCATTCACTTTGTCAATTTAAATTTTTGTAATTTGCCACATTCAAAAAAATCATGCACATTGAATTCATAACATAGTGATCAGTGTTTTTAACTAGAAAATCAATCTGGAAAACACAAAAAATAGATAATTGGTTTCCTACATATTCACAAAATGGAATTCAAAGGGTGTGGAAGAGAATACAAATGTTGGGGAGTCTCGGGATGCAAAGTTGCTAATATACCTTATTAAAAAAATGAAAGATAGAAATATGAAAAAATACGGCTGCTCAACAAGTATTATTATAGGAGTACAATACAATTGTCCACCTACTAATTTTTGTATTTTTTTTTTAATCTAGTGAGTTATAACTGTAATTATTGACTTTTTGACCAGCAGTAGGTTCACACACGCGCCTCCAGTTGTGAGTGCACTTGTATTTTGTTCAATTGTAAAGCAATTGAAATACTATTACTGCGCAGGTTTTTCATTTTTTTTTGTCATTTTTTAATTAATCATCCAATTTCTCTCTTTATTTTTTGCCTTTAATTTTTTTTGGTTTTTGTTTTGAAAATAAATTTTATTTATTTATTTTATTTCAAAATTAAAAAAATAAATTTTTTATAAAATGAAACATTTTTAATTAAAATTTTAAAATTATTTAATTAAGTTAAAATATGTGATTATAACAAAATTTTAATTTCATGAATTTTTTTTTTTTAAGTTTTGTATATATATAAAGTAAAAATTAATTATATCAGACAAAACATGAGTTTATATCATGGTTTCATGAAGTTTTATATGTATATGTATAGATATAAAAGAAAGATGATTATATCATTTGAGACATGAGTTTATATCAAGTAGAATATAAGTTTATATCATGTAGAACATGTGTTTATTTCAATATAACAAGGGGTTATATCATGTGTACAATAGTTTCATGAAGTTTTAAATGTATATGTATATATATATATAAAGAGTAAAAATTTGATTATATCGTTGAAAAATACAAGTTTATATCGAGTAGAACGTGAGTTTGTATCATGTAGAGGATGTGTTTATATCAATATAACAAGTGGTTATATCATGTATACAATGGTTTCATGAAGTTTTAAATGTATGTGTATATATATATATATATAAAGAGTAAAGATTTGATTATATTATTGAAAAATATGAGTTTATATTAAGTAGAACATGAGTTTATATCATGTAGAGAATGTGTTTATATAAAAAAGAGTTATATTATATACAATAGTGTTTTATATCAACTAAATAAGAGTTCTTTTTTTTTTTTTTTTGTGTACCATGGCGAAATCTAGAGCAAAAGCAAAATCATGTTGAATAACACATTGCCTCAACCTCTAATTGATGATCGGACGTGTTCAAACTTTCTCCCGAGGCCATGGAAAAAAAAAAAGCTTATTTTGCATACCCTATTGTAATCGAAATTGTGCACAAGTTGGGTTGCTGCACCTGCTCATATATCCTATTACTGCTAGTTAAATTAGAGAACATATTTAGTCGCCAAGAAAAAGATGCAGTACTAATCCTGTACTCCATAAGGAAGAAGAGGAGCTGTCACGATTCTTCCCTCTTCATTTAGGATGATATAGGTTGATGCTGCATTTCTCTGTAACGTAAGATAGTAAGAAACTATGAACTTGTCAAGATTAAGGTACCACAACAAGACCAAAAATCATCTGATAAAACTGAAAAGAGAGTTGTACAACAAATTATCATTTCATCAAAGATATACAGTCTCCAGGTTCAAAAATACCTTTTTTTTTTTTTTTTCCACGAGGTCTTAATATTAGTCCACATGGAAAGCACAAAACTTGTGTTAAAATGATATCAAAGCAAATAAATTGAACCCAACCCAGTGCTTCTTTCCCATGGCAGCTTTACTTGCACTAAAGTAATCAATACAACTAAGCACACGAACAAATATGACATTACTACAGTCTAATTCCACAAGCTGCAATTTCAAATATTTACTGACTTTATAGTGATTACGAGTGCAAAGCCCACAAGCAAAAAATAGCAAAGAAAGTACACATACCGAGTCAAAAGCTTCTAAGTTTCATGCCAGTAGCTACTGGTTGAATATTCTTTCCGCAACCCAAAATTAAGATTTCTGTTATCGGTCTCATAGTTTAGAAGACGGATAACTCTCAGCATTGACCTCTGAGAATTTTTTAGATCTCCAAACATCAACAAATTTCCAATACAAAGCAAGCTACTCTCTTACTCAACTCCATTTACAGTGAACCTTGTATCAGCATTGTCGACGGCGAGAAGAATGTCGATCTTCATTGATTTCTTCACAGACACAACACAGAGTGTAGATCTGGGCTCTCTCGGAGGAGGCAAAAATGAGATCGAGAGGAGGGAGGGAGGGATAGAGAGGAGAAGGAGGGAGGCGGCGAAGGAGATGAGAGATTGGAGGAGGCGGCGGGAGGGTCGGGAGAGATAGGGAAGAGGAAGAGTGCAATTTTTGTTGGTTTCTGATAGGTTTTACACGCACGTGAGTAAGTGTCATCCGGCGAATGTAAAAGATTAAGACGTATTAGTACAGTATAGGAATTGCAGATTATGATTTGTCCGCATCTCATTTCTGTAGAATATAAAGATATAAAAATAATAGTGTAAAATTAATGAACGCTCAGTTGGTATATTATACTCCTAGCAAAAAAAAAAAAAAAAAAATCAAAACATGAGGCAGGAGGATGGTGGCTTTAACGCACCTCACCTTTCCCTAATTAGCAGCCCCGTATCCCCGAGTTTACATCAAATCAAATCCCTCGATTCCAAGCAAAATTAAATTTCAAATATTTGTTGGGCTTCGTTCTGTACGGACTTTACACAAAGGAGGTACAAATCTAATGGAAACAGATGGGATGGGAATTTATTTTCCATTAGAAGTAGCAGCAGCCCTCCTTACACTTTCCCCACGACCCACGAGCTCCGAAAAAATAGGCAGCATTCACAGCACGACCGTTCGCGCAACCGAGCAACCTGAACGCTACGAGTCGACCAGCGGAAGGCGATTCGACGTTCATTTCGAGTGGGAAAAAAAAGCGATCAAAGAGAAAAATCATGGTTAGGGTTAAGCAAGTTACCAGCGAAGCAGAAGCCCAAAAAATTGAAAGAATGATGAAAGGTATGTTTATACCAAATGTTGAATTTATACTTGCAGTTTAGGGGTAGTCGATGTTGTTTATAATGGTCGGACTTTTTTTTTTGGGGTAAAAAACGCAACACAGAGCCTAGGGCAGTAAATATTCTTGGTGTAAAGAGGTCGAGCAAGGAAATCGGCGCCGAGAAATCAGACAAACAAGTTCTGGAGAGTAAGTTTGTTGCAGTTTATCGTTGTGTAAAGTACTCTTTTCCTATGTACAGTCCCGTTTTTGTGTATGTAAAGTGATGGCTGTTTATGTAAACTACTGTTTGCATATGTAAAGTGCTGATTTGCTTGTGTAAAGTGTTGTTTTCTCATGTAAACTTCCTTATTTTGGGTGTAGAGTAGTGTTCCTAAGACTACAATGCTCATAATTCGGCCGTAATCATCGTATGATATGCTTATGTAAACTAGTGGTTGATTATTTAAAGTCCTGAATTACTTGTGTAAACTGCTATTTTCTCATGTAAACTCACTTATTTTGGTTGTAGAGTAGTGTTCCTAAGACTGTAATGCTCATAATTCGTGTTTAATCATCGTCTGAAATGCTTATGTAAACTACTGGTTGCGTATGTAAAGTGCTTGTTTGATTTTATAAAGTGCTGTTTTCTCATGTAAACTCCATTTTTTTGGTTGTAGACTAGTGTTTATAAGACTCGAATGTTCATAATTCGGGTTTAATCATCATCTGATATGCTCATGTAAACTGGTGGTTGATTTTTTAAAGTCCTAAATTGCTTGTTTAAACTGCTGATTTCTCATGTAAACTCCCTTATTTTGGCTGTATAGTAGTGTTCCTAAGTCTGGAATGCTCATAATTTGTGTTTAATCATCGTTGATCTGCTTATGTAAACTCGTGGTTGCGTATGTAAAGTGCTTGTTTGATTGTGTAAAGTGTTATTTTCTCATGTAAACTCCCTTAGTTTGGTTGTAGAGTAGTGTTCATAAGACCCGAATTCTCATAATCCGGGCTTAATCATCGTCTGATTTGCTTATGTAAACTACTAGTTCATTATTTAAAGGTCTGATTTGTTTGTGTAAACTGCTGTTTTCTCATGTAAACTCCCTTTTTTTGGTTGTAGAAGAGTGTTCATAAGACTGGAATGCTCATAATTCGTGTTTAATCATCTTCTGGTCTGCTTATGTAAACTACTGGTAGATTATGTAAAGTTCTGATTTGCTTGTGTAAAGTGCTGTTTTCTCATGTAAACTTACTTTTATTGGTTGTAGAATAGTGTTCCTAAGACTAGAATGCTCATAATTCGTGATTAATCATGGTTTGATCTGCTTATGTAAACTCCTGGTAACTCATGTAAAGCGCTTATTTGCTTGGTTAGAGTACTGTTTTCTAATGTGAATTCCATTTTTTGGTTGTAAATTGTTGTTTCTAAAACTAGAATGCTCATAATGCGAGTAAATTCATCCTCTGTTCTGCTTATGTAAACTATTGGTTTTTTATGAAATGTGATTTTGCCTTTTTGATGCGGTTTCAGGCAAAAGAAAGAAGATCGTCGAAGCGAATTCAGACGATGATTTTGAGGAAATAATCACCTTCAAAAAATTGCAGAAGCTGAAACAAAAAAAAATGAGGAAAGAAAAAAGAAGAAAGATGATAATAAAAGGAAATATGAAGAGCTTGCTATTCAAATCTTTCAAGAAAGGACCCAACCACTCCGTGAAGATGCGGAATTGGCATGTTTGCAAGAAACCGCAGGATACCAAACGGTTAGAGAGTCAAAACAATCATTCCAGTCAAGAACCTCTGCTGCTGGAATATCGTCGCTGCTTGCGGATCTAAATGAAGCGCAGAGGCAGCAGCTGACAAATGTGGGGCTAGGATGCCTGTTCCACATTAACTATGGGAGGTTTCCGAATTCGTTCGGCCATTACTTGATCTCGAACATCAATACTGAAAGAAGCACTTTGGAGTTAGATGCTGGCACAATTCCAATTACAGAGGCAGATGTCGAGTCAGTAATGGGATTTCCTGGTGGGGAACTGGATGTGGAGGAATACACCAGGAAAGATCAAGCATCTCGGGTGCACAAAGAAGACAAGAAAAAGTGGGATCTCAGGCACCCTGTTCCACAAAACAAGGCGATTATATCAGCAATTAGCCTATCTGATTACATCAAGCGTAACAAGGACACTGGCCTAGAATTCCTTCAAGATTTCTTGATATTCATGGTGTCCACGATAATTCACAGCAACGGCACCAACACAGTTCAATACCGATATCTGAAATCATTCAGGTCAGTAGAGAATATCAGGAAACTGAATTGGAGAAAATTCATCGTTGCTCGCTTGATGGACAACATACAAGAATGGAGAAAGCATCCTAGAGGCCAATTCACGGGGCCTCTTACATTCGTTGTGGTATAACTTTCAGTTTACATAACATGTTTAGTTTACATAAAGTTTACATATTCAGTTTACATAAAGTTCACATAAAGATCAATTTACATAAAGTTCACATAAAGATCAGTTTACATATTCAGTTTACTTAAAGTTTACATAAAGTTCAGTTTACATAACTTGTTCAGTTTACATTACTTGTTCAGTTTACATATTGTAATCAGTTCTGTAAACTTGAACTTTACATCACACATTCATAACAGAAAACTCATGTTTTTTTGCACTATCACAGTTGTTGTATGCTGATAGACTTGGGTATGCCGCTGTGAATAACAATAATCGCATTGTCCCGACAATCCAAAATTGGCCCCAAAGCAAGCTGATGGAGCTTGCATAGCGAAACAAACTCTGGGGAATGGGCAGAATAAGAGAACGCCCTGAAGAAGATGAAGACTTTTATGAGGTTTGTATTTAACATTACTTTTATAGCATTATGCAACATTACTTTACACAATTTGAGAACCATTGTCATAGTTTACATTACATTTAAAAAAAAACGCATTTTGATATATACATATAATGCAGATGTTCTTCCCTATCCACCTAGATGGCCATTTTGTGTTAGTGTGCATCAACAGCAATGAAAAACAGGTGGTACTGTTTGACAATGCATGCGGAGAAGCGGCATCCTACGGTGGTCTTCCAAAGAAACTAGTAAGTACAATATAACATAATAATGTAGAATTTATAACATTGTAGACTTCATTTTACACCAAATCTTATGTAAAATTCTGCAGGTGTACTACTTCCAAGACTGGACATCAGATACACCTTGGGCTAAACGCTATGAGAAGTGCTACCATTGGAAGTGGACCAACCTTGACCTTGCATGGAAAAAACCTGAAGGATTCAGTTGTGGCCTATACGTCATGTGGCATATGGAGCTTTATCATAGACAACAAGTTTTCGACTTTGACTATGACTTGATTATGGCGAAGGACAATCCTGAGATCCTAAAAACGTTAAGGGTGAAGTACCTGTTTAACTTGCTCATGTCACCACACAATACCCTGGGGGTTCAGCTCAAGAGAAAGATATTTGAATTTTACTACAAAAACTAACATTCGAATGATAACTAACTATGTTAGTTAAGGTTAGTTAAATTTACATTGACTGTCAGCTTATGTAAACTTAAGTTTACATAAGGAGATTATATATTCACAGATTTATATTTGTGATGTAAACATTATATTTGTTATATGTTATCTTTACTTAAATAGTTCAGAACCCTCAGTTTACATAAGTAGTTCAGAACCCTCAGTTTACTTAAGTAGTTCAGAACCCTCAGTTTACATAACGAGATCAGAACCCTCAGTTTACATAAGTAGTTCAGAACCCTCAGCTTACATAAGTAGTTCAGAACCCTCAGTTTACATAAGTAGTTCAGAACCCTCAGTTTACATAAGTAGTTCAGAACCCTCAGTTTACATAACGAGATCAGAACCCTCAGTTTACATAAGTAGTTAAGAACTCTCACAATACATAACGAGTTCAAAACCCTCAGTTTACATAAGTAGTTCAGAACTCTCACAATACATAACGAGCTCAGAACCATCAGTTTACATAACCAGATCAGAACCCTCAGTTTACAAAACGTGATCAGAGCCCTTACACTACATAACGAGAACAGAACCCTCAGTTTACATAAGTAGTTCAGAACTCTCAGAATACATAACCAGATCAGAACCCTCAGTTTACATAAGTAGTTCAGAACTATCACAATACATAACGAGTTCAGAACCATCAGTCTACATAACGAGATCAGAAACCTTACACTAAACAAAAAGATCAGAACTTTAAGTTTACATAACGAGATCAAAAATCCTTCTTTTTCCTTTGATGTTTTAATTTGGCTTTGTGCACCCTCTTCTCAACTGTACTTTTAAACCGAACATTCCTCACACCTCTTGCCCTCCTAGAAGTGGGGTCTCTAATCTTTCTTCGACGAAGGCACTTCAGAATTCCCATCCAAAATATCAACTTAGGCAGCAAGTGCATCTTTGGCTTTCACATTGTACTCATCCAAAATACTGCGACCAATCTCACTGGTATGCGATAATGTAATTAGATCAAAATACCTTCTACTAGTATCTACCCTCCACAAAGATGGTGAAAAAATTGATGCCGAACACATCGACACTTCTGAAGCATTAAACTTTCCACAACGGGAAACCGAAGCAGTTTTTGTCCACCTATCGAGGATATACATTTTTGGAATTTTCTACAAAAAGGGAAAAAAAAAAAGGAAAACCACATTAGTTATGTTGTTGTGTATCAGTTTTAACTAGTTTACATAATTGACATCAGTATATAGAGCATACCGTAAAATTGTTCTGAAAAAGGACACGGAGGCAATGAGAACATAGAATCCCAACTTCAGAAAACTTCTTGCATGAACAATTTACAGAATAATCATTGTCATTGTAAATGACAACGTGCCGGAATATGGGATCATCCTCATCTTCTTTTGGAATCCAAACTTCAAACACATATACACCATTTGATTGGGACTTCTGTTCCATCTTCAATTCCAGCATATTAAAATATTGCTTCTCAAAATATGTGTACATCTCAGATGCAAGCTGAGAGTGAGGAAGCTGAGCAATCTGAGGAGGAAGCTCAGGAAGGTGAGGGTGAGGAATGTGAGGGGTCTGAGGAGGAAGATGAGGAGAAAGCTGAGGAAGATGAGGGACACGAGGATGACGATGACGAAGCTGAGCAAGCTGGGACATCTGAGACAGTAAAAAGGGATGAGGATGCTGCAAATATTAATCAAATTGTTTCAGATATCATCGTATCACTTATGGAAGAGGGCAACCCTGCAGCGTCAGCAAAGCAAGATGGAGAGGTAAATACCATACTCAATGTAGTTTACAGTCATTTTTGTCACCAAACACTTCATATGAAAAATGCAATATATATGCAGGATGACGATCAGATCCTCTCAAATTTTCTAGAAATGTACATTGAATTGGGAAAATATAGTAGATCTTTCATAGAATACTTGGCGAGAATGAGGGCTTCAAAGTGTCCCGATTTGTGTAAACTAGAAACAATCCTGCAAGATGTTCGAGGTGTAATACATGAACTCAAGAAGGCAGTGGACAATGAGCAGGAGGAAGATGGAGAGAAAGCGATAAGCCTAATACTGTAAAGTCTTTATGTAAAGTTGTGAGTGCTGACATGCATGTGTAAAGTACTTTTTTCTATGGTAAAGTCCTTTTTTCGTGTAAAATCATAGACTGATATGCTTATGTAAACTACTGGATGTTTATGTAAAGTGCTGTCATGCATGTGTAAAGTACTGTTATTGCTGGTGTTCTTAATCATTTGCAAAATAATTCTAATAATATTTTGCTTATGTTTGGAGCAAAAGCAGGGTGCACAAACTGGGAGAACACCACCAGCGAACAAAATACCGGAGGTGCAAAACGAGGAGGAGAAAGCTGAACAGAAAGAGGTAAGCATAATACTGGATAGGCTTATATTAATTACTATTCAATCTGATTTCTTTATGTCAGTTGATGACATGCTTGTGTAAAGTACTGTTTACTCATCTAAAGTCCCTATTCTAGTTGTAAAGTGGTGTTCCAATTACTAGAATGCTCATAATTCGGGTCAAATCATATTGTCTGATATGCTTATGTAAACAACTGGTTGGCTATGTAAAGTGCTGATTTGATTGTGTAAATTACTGTTTTCTCATGTAAAGTCCCTTTTTTTGGTTCTAGATTGGTGTTCCTAGGACTAGAATGCTGATAATTGGTGATTAATATTCTGAGAAGCTTATGTAAACTACTGTTTCTTTATGTAAAATAATTCTATTAATGTTTTGTTTCTTTATGTAAACTACTGCAGGTTCCTGTGGGGGTGGAACCTGCAGAAACTGAAAAACCACGCCAGCAACCAAAATACCAGCCGGAGAGGTATTTCACTTGAATTTACATAACGAGATCATGACAGTCAGTTTACATAAAGATTTCAAAACTGTCGTTTTATATATCGAGAGGAGAACTGTCAGTTTACATAACCAGTTCAGAATGGTCAGTTTACATAAGGAGATTATAACTATAAAGTTATCATAGCGATATCAGAACACTCACTTTACATAATGATATCACAACGGTCAGTTTACATAAGTAGTTCAGAACTCTCAGGATACATAAAAAGATCAGAACCCTCAGTTTACATAAGTAGTTCTATTAATGTTTTGCTTCTTTATGTAAACTACTACATGTTCCCGTGGGGGTGGAACCTGCAGAAACAGAAAAAACTACGCCAGCAACCAAAATACCAGCCGGAGAGGTATTTCATGTAAAATCATGTAAATTTGTTATTTTAAATTGCACATCTTTGTGGAATAACTTTCAATGATTATATAATAACAACTTGCAGCCAACAGACACACCAGACACTCAGTTTTTAAAACAAATGTGCCTGGTGGCTACTCTTGTAAAGAAAAGCTTTGGACAGGCGGCCATTCCAATTAAGAAAATGACGGCAATGACTCCAACTTTTGATCTAGGCATTTCACAACTAACGCCAGTTCGTTTGATTCATAAATTTCAGGAAACTGAGAAAGATAAAACGGTCGATACGGAAGGAGAAAATGCATTGGTACATGAGTCCATTCAAGATGTTCAGTCCTACTTATTTAGGAGACTTGACTTCGAGGCTGAACCATTGTTTGCGGACGAGCCTAACTTTGAGTAAGTATTCTTATCATCTCCCATTTGATGTAATTAAATATTGAATATCGATTAAAGAATTTGAATCCAACATTTCAGCGTGATAATGGGGGATCCGGATAACACTGATGAGGTAGCTGCATTCCCTCCCAACAGGGCTCATCGAGCCGTTAAAAAACCAAGGAAATTGTTGTCTCCTTACATCACCGGCTGGAAGAAGGATACACTTGCAAGAATCTCAGAGAAGGAGAAGATAGTCAATGACTACGCACTTTTTCTTGAGGATGCAAGCAAGGGCAGGTCGAAGTAGTAAGTGTTCTTGACCTACATCTGTTTCACATAATTCTATTTTACATAAGTCATTATTCAACAAATCTAGTTTACATAAAAGTTTACTTAAGTCATTTTTACATAAAGGTTTATCCAAACGAGTTTACATAAATGTACTTTACATAAGCATATTTTACGTGGCCCAGTTTACATAAGTATATTTTACATAACACTGTCAGCGAGCAACTGTTTGGTGCGGATGACAATCTTACCATAGACCGGGAGCAGATGTCCAGCATGGTTTGGGGTGAATGGTTGGATACGGCCATCATTGATTGTTGGTCGTATCACTTGACCATAACCAAAAATTGGCCACAAACTGAGAAACCTTCGAGGTTTTTCTGCTCAGTCCAGTTTTTGGTGAGTTAATACTTACACACTTCTTTACATCACTTGGCCTCATACGGTCTGTTATAACCCCTATATTTAACATTTCATATTATACTGCTCATAGTGAAAGACGTGGGAATGAAGGCAGGAAAGAACAAAACATGTATGCACAGGTTTTCAAAACAAATGACAACAGAATTATGGTTCATCAAGAAAACCAAAAATACTTTTCAGCCGTCCATGGTAATCAGTAGAACCATTGTCATAGTTTACATTACATTTTAAAAAAACGCATTTTGATGTATACATATAATGCAGATGTTCTTCCCTATCCACCTAGATGGCCATTTTGTGTTAGTGTGCATCAACAGCAATGAAAAACAGGTGGTACTGTTTGACAATGCATGCGGAGAAGCGGCATCCTACGGTGGTCTTCCAAAGAAACTAGTAAGTACAATATAACATAATAATGTTGAATTTATAACATTGTAGACTTCATTTTACACCAAATCTTATGTAAAATTCTGCAGGTGTACTACTTCCAAGACTGGACATCAGATACACCTTGGGCTAAACGCTATGAGAAGTGCTACCATTGGAAGTGGACCAACCTTGACCTTGCATGGAAAAAACCTGAAGGATTCAGTTGTGGCCTATACGTCATGTGGCATATGGAGCTTTATCATGGACAACAAGTTTTCGACTTTGACTATGACTTGATTATGGCGAAGGACAATCCTGAGATCCTAAAAACGTTAAGGGTGAAGTACCTGTTTAACTTGCTCATGTCACCACACAATACCCTAGGGGTTCAGCTCAAGAGAAAGATATTTGAATTTTACTACAAAAACTAACATTCGAATGATAACTAACTATGTTAGTTAAGGTTAGTTAAATTTACATTGACTGTCAGCTTATGTAAACTTAAGTTTACATAAGGAGATTATATATTCACAGATTTATATTTGTGATGTAAACATTATATTTGTTATATGTTATCTTTACTTAAATAGTTCAGAACCCTCAGTTTACATAAGTAGTTCAGAACCCTCAGTTTACTTAAGTAGTTCAGAACCCTCAGTTTACATAACGAGATCAGAACCCTCAGTTTACATAAGTAGTTCAGAACCCTCAGCTTACATAAGTAGTTCAGAACCCTCAGTTTACATAAGTAGTTCAGAACCCTCAGTTTACATAAGTAGTTCAGAACCCTCAGTTTACATAACGAGATCAGAACCCTCAGTTTACATAAGTAGTTAAGAACTCTCACAATACATAACGAGTTCAAAACCCTCAATTTACATAAGTAGTTCAGAACTCTCACAATACATAACGAGCTCAGAACCATCAGTTTACATAACCAGATCAGAACCCTAAGTTTACAAAACGTGATCAGAGCCCTTACACTACATAACGAGAACAGAACCCTCAGTTTACATAAGTAGTTCAGAACTCTCAGAATACATAACCAGATCAGAACCCTCAGTTTACATAAGTAGTTCAGAACTATCACAATACATAACGAGTTCAGAACCATCAGTCTACATAACGAGATCAGAAACCTTACACTAAACAAAAAGATCAGAACTTTAAGTTTACATAACGAGATCAAAAATCCTTCTTTTTCCTTTGATGTTTTAATTTGGCTTTGTGCACCCTCTTCTCAACTGTACTTTTAAACCGAACATTCCTCACACCTCTTGCCCTCCTAGAAGTGGGGTCTCTAATCTTTCTTCGACGAAGGCACTTCAGAATTCCCATCCAAAATATCAACTTAGGCAGCAAGTGCATCTTTGGCTTTCACATTGTACTCATCCAAAATACTGCGACCAATCTCACTGGTATGCGATAATGTAATTAGATCAAAATACCTTCTACTAGTATCTACCCTCCACAAAGATGGTGAAAAAATTGATGCCGAACACATCGACACTTCTGAAGCATTAAACTTTCCACAACGGGAAACCGAAGCAGTTTTTGTCCACCTATCGAGGATATACATTTTTGGAATTTTCTACAAAAAGGGAAAAAAAAAAAGGAAAACCACATTAGTTATGTTGTTGTCTATCAGTTTTAACTAGTTTACATAATTGACATCAGTATATAGAGCATACCGTAAAATTGTTCTGAAAAAGGACACGGAGGCAATGAGAACATAGAATCCCAACTTCAGAAAACTTCTTGCATGAACAATTTACGGAATAATCATTGTCATTGTAAATGACAACGTGCCGGAATATGGGATCATCCTCATCTTCTTTTGGAATCCAAACTTCAAACACATATACACCATTTGATTGGGACTTCTGTTCCATCTTCAATTCCAGCATATTAAAATATTGCTTCTCAAAATATGTGTACATCTCAGATGCAAGCTGAGAGTGAGGAAGCTGAGCAATCTGAGGAGGAAGCTCAGGAAGGTGAGGGTGAGGAATGTGAGGGGCTGAGGAGGAAGATGAGGAGAAAGCTGAGGAAGATGAGGGACACGAGGATGACGATGACGAAGCTGAGCAAGCTGGGACATCTGAGACAGTAAAAAGGGATGAGGATGCTGCAAATATTAATCAAATTGTTTCAGATATCATCGTATCACTTATGGAAGAGGGCAACCCTGCAGCGTCAGCAAAGCAAGATGGAGAGGTAAATACCATACTCAATGTAGTTTACAGTCATTTTTGTCATCAAACACTTCATATGAAAAATGCAATATATATGCAGGATGACGATCAGATCCTCTCAAATTTTCTAGAAATGTATATTGAATTGGGAAAATATAGTAGATCTTTCATAGAATACTTGGCGAGAATGAGGGCTTCAAAGTGTCCCGATTTGTGTACACTAGAAACAATCCTGCAAGATGTTCGAGGTGTAATACATGAACTCAAGAAGGCAGTGGACAATGAGCAGGAGGAAGATGGAGAGAAAGCGATAAGCCTAATACTGTAAAGTCTTTATGTAAAGTTGTGAGTGCTGACATGCATGTGTAAAGTACTTTTTTCTATGGTAAAGTCCTTTTTTCGTGTAAAATCATAGATTGATATGCTTATGTAAACTACTGGATGTTTATGTAAAGTGCTGTCATGCATGTGTAAAGTACTGTTATTGCTGGTGTTCTTAATCATTTGCAAAATAATTCTAATAATATTTTTCTTATGTTTGGAGCAAAAGCAGGGTGCACAAACTGGGAAAACACCACCAGCGAACAAAATACCGGAGGTGCAAAACGAGGAGGAGAAAGCTGAACAGAAAGAGGTAAGCATAATACTGGATAGGCTTATATTAATTACTATTCAATCTGATTTCTTTATGTCAGTTGATGACATGCTTGTGTAAAGTACTGTTTACTCATCTAAAGTCCCTATTCTAGTTGTAAAGTGGTGTTCCAAATACTAGAATGCTCATAATTCGGGTCAAATCATATTGTCTGATATGCTTATGTAAACAACTGGTTGGCTATGTAAAGTGCTGATTTGATTGTGTAAATTACTATTTTCTCATGTAAAGTCCCTTTTTTTGGTTCTTGATTGGTGTTCCTAGGACTAGAATGCTGATAATTGGTGATTAATATTCTGAGAAGCTTATGTAAACTACTGTTTCTTTATGTAAAATAATTCTATTAATGTTTTGCTTCTTTATGTAAACTACTGCAGGTTCCTGTGGGGGTGGAACCTGCAGAAACTGAAAAACCACGCCAGCAACCAAAATACCAGCCGGAGAGGTATTTCACTTGAATTTTACATAACGAGATCATGACAGTCAGTTTACATAAAGATTTCAAAGCTGTCGTTTTACATATCGAGAGGAGAACTGCCAGTTTACATAACCAGTTCAGAATGGTCAGTTTACATAAGGAGATTATAACTATAAAGTTATCATAGCGATATCAGAACACTCACTTTACATAATGATATCACAATGGTGAGTTTACATAAGTAGTTCAGAACTCTCAGGATACATAAAAAGATCAGAACCCTCAGTTTACATAAGTAGTTCTATTAATGTTTTGCTTCTTTATGTAAACTACTGCAAGTTCCCGTGGGGGTGGAACCTGCAGAAAAAGAAAAAACCGCGCCAGCAACCAAAATACCAGCCGGAGAGGTATTTCATGTAAAATCATGTAAATTTGTTATTTTAAATTGCACATCTTTGTGGAATAACTTTCAATGATTATATAATAACAACTTGCAGCCAACAGACACACCAGACACTCAGTTTTTAAAACAAATGTGCCTGGTGGCTACTCTTGTAGAGAAAAGCTTTGGACAGGCGGCCATTCCAATTAAGAAAATGACGGCAATGACTCCAACTTTTGATCTAAGCATTTCACAACTAACGCCAGTCCGTTTGATTCATAAATTTCAGGAAACTGAGAAAGATAAAACGGCCGATACGGAAGGAGAAAATGCATTGGTACATGAGTCCATTCAAGATGTTCAGTCCTACTTATTTAGGAGACTTGACTTCGAGGCTGAACCATTGCTTGCGGACGAGCCTAACTTTGAGTAAGTATTCTTATCATCTCCCATTTGATGTAATTAAACATTGAATATCGATTAAAGAATTTGAATCCAACATTTCAGTGTGATAATGGGGGATCCAGATAACACTGATGAGGTAGCTGCATTCCCTCCCAACAGGGCTCATCGAGCCGTTAAAAAAAAAAGGAAATTGTTGTCTCCTTACATCACCGGCTGGAAGAAGGATACACTTGCAAGAATCTCGGAGAAGGAGAAGATAGTCAATGACTACGCACTTTTTCCTGAGGATGCAAGCAAGGGCAGGTCGAAGTAGTAAGTGTTCTTGACCTACATCTGTTTCACATAATTCTATTTTACATAAGTCATTATTCAACAAATCTAGTTTACATAAAAGTTTACTTAAGTCATTTTTACATAAAGGTTTATCCAAACGAGTTTACATAAATGTACTTTACATAAGCATATTTTACGTGGCCCAGTTTACATAAGTATATTTTACATAACACTGTCAGCGAGCAACTGTTTGGTGCGGATGACAATCTTACCATAGACCGGGAGCAGATGTCCAGCATGGTTTGGGGTGAATGGTTGGATACGGCTATCATTGATTGTTGGTCGTATCACTTGACCATAACCAAAAATTGGCCACAAACTGAGAAACCTTCGAGGTTTTTCTGCTCAGTCCAGTTTTTGGTGAGTTAATACTTACACACTTCTTTACATCACTTGGCCTCATACGGTCTGTTATAACCCCTATATTTAACATTTCATATTATACTGCTCATAGTGAAAGACGTGGGAATGAAGGCAGGAAAGAACAAAACATGTATGCACAGGTTTTCAAAACAAATGACAACAGAATTATGGTTCATCAAGAAAACCAAAAATACTTTTCAGCCGTCCATGGTAATCAGTAGAACCATTGTCATAGTTTACATTACATTTTAAAAAAACGCATTTTGATGTATACATATAATGCAGATGTTCTTCCCTATCCACCTAGATGGCCATTTTGTGTTAGTGTGCATCAACAGCAATGAAAAACAGGTGGTACTGTTTGACAATGCATGCGGAGAAGCGGCATCCTACGGTGGTCTTCCAAAGAAACTAGTAAGTACAATATAACATAATAATGTTGAATTTATAACATTGTAGACTTCATTTTACACCAAATCTTATGTAAAATTCTGCAGGTGTACTACTTCCAAGACTGGACATCAGATACACCTTGGGCTAAACGCTATGAGAAGTGCTACCATTGGAAGTGGACCAACCTTGACCTTGCATGGAAAAAACCTGAAGGATTCAGTTGTGGCCTATACGTCATGTGGCATATGGAGCTTTATCATGGACAACAAGTTTTCGACTTTGACTATGACTTGATTATGGCGAAGGACAATCCTGAGATCCTAAAAACGTTAAGGGTGAAGTACCTGTTTAACTTGCTCATGTCACCACACAATACCCTGGGGGTTCAGCTCAAGAGAAAGATATTTGAATTTTACTACAAAAACTAACATTCGAATGATAACTAACTATGTTAGTTAAGGTTAGTTAAATTTACATTGACTGTCAGCTTATGTAAACTTAAGTTTACATAAGGAGATTATATATTCACATATTTATATTTGTGATGTAAACATTATATTTGTTATATGTTATCTTTACTTAAATAGTTCAGAACCCTCAGTTTACATAAGTAGTTCAGAACCCTCAGTTTACTTAAGTAGTTCAGAACCCTCAGTTTACATAACGAGATCAGAACCCTCAGTTTACATAAGTAGTTCAGAACCCTCAGCTTACATAAGTAGTTCAGAACCCTCAGTTTACATAAGTAGTTCAGAACCCTCAGTTTACGTAAGTAGTTCAGAACCCTCAGTTTACATAACGAGATCAGAACCCTCAGTTTACATAAGTAGTTAAGAACTCTCACAATACATAACGAGTTCAAAACCCTCAGTTTACATAAGTAGTTCAGAACTCTCACAATACATAACGAGCTCAGAACCATCAGTTTACATAACCAGATCAGAACCCTCAGTTTACAAAACGTGATCAGAGCCCTTACACTACATAACGAGAACAGAACCCTCAGTTTACATAAGTAGTTCAGAACTCTCAGAATACATAACCAGATCAGAACCCTCAGTTTACATAAGTAGTTCAGAACTATCACAATACATAACGAGTTCAGAACCATCAGTCTACATAACGAGATCAGAAACCTTACACTAAACAAAAAGATCAGAACTTTAAGTTTACATAACGAGATCAAAAATCCTTCTTTTTCCTTTGATGTTTTAATTTGGCTTTGTGCACCCTCTTCTCAACTGTACTTTTAAACCGAACATTCCTCACACCTCTTGCCCTCCTAGAAGTGGGGTCTCTAATCTTTCTTCGACGAAGGCACTTCAGAATTCCCATCCAAAATATCAACTTAGGCAGCAAGTGCATCTTTGGCTTTCACATAGTACTCATCCAAAATACTGCGACCAATCTCACTGGTATGCGATAATGTAATTAGATCAAAATACCTTCTACTAGTATCTACCCTCCACAAAGATGGTGAAAAAATTGATGTCGAACACATCGACACTTCTGAAGCATTAAACTTTCCACAACGGGAAACTGAAGCAGTTTTTGTCCACCTATCGAGGATATACATTTTTGGAATTTTCTACAAAAAGGGAAAAAAAAAAAAAAGGAAAACCACATTAGTTATGTTGTTGTATATCAGTTTTAACTAGTTTACATAATTGACATCAGTATATAGAGCATACCGTAAAATTGTTCTGAAAAAGGACACAGAGGCAATGAGAACATAGAATCCCAACTTCAGAAAACTTCTTGCATGAACAATTTACAGAATAATCATTGTCATTGTAAATGACAACGTGCCGGAATATGGGATCATCCTCATCTTCTTTTGGAATCCAAACTTCAAACACATATACACCATTTGATTGGGACTTCTGTTCCATCTTCAATTCCAGCATATTAAAATATTGCTTCTCAAAATATGTGTACATCTCGAGTATGTACACTTCACGGGCATTCTTCAACATTAGACATTCTTTAACAGGCACGTCAACCTTGCCATAGAAGCACCTATGGTCTTCGCAAGCAGCTTGGTATCGCCAATCAAGAACAACATCCACAAATTGATGGTAAAAATCACATAATGTCGAAGTCTTACACAATCTTCGAGAGATAGAGTTATTTGTGTTCTCACTCCTCTGGGAAGATAATGTTCCCCCAGAAAAATAATCCTTGCTGAACGCGGGACACCACTTCTCCCTTGATTCGTAAGTTTTTTTCAACCACTCATTCTCTTGGCATCCATATTTTTCTTCCATCCTGAAAACACATAAAAAATGTTCTTCAATTATGTAAACTTATGTAAACTGCGAGTTTATGTAAACTCATAATTTATGTAAACACAGAGTTGACATAAAAACATTTGTGTAAACTGCCAGTTTACAACAGTCCTTTATGAAAAAATGAACAAGTCAAATCACTTACCTCTCCCACTGGTAATTAAATTCTTCAACGGTGTCCACTTTGGCCAGCAATCTATAAAACAACTCACGGAAACCTTCCTGCTGTCTGAGAAAACCAATGTTGCTCTGGGAGTTTTTTATGATATGCCAAATGCAAAGACGATGCCGTGAATCAGGAAATATCTCTTCAATCGCCCTTCCCATGGATTCTGATTGATCACTCATTACAGTTATCAGATACTTATTGTCCATCGACCTCAAGAATGTAGAAAATAACCAAACAAATGATTCAACTCTCTCGTCCCTCATAAAACCAATTCCAAACATCACATTCTTCTTGTGGTTGTCCAATCTGATAAATGGACCACATATCAAATCATATTTATTAGTACAATACGTGGTGTCATGGATTAAAAGATCACCAAACAGCTTGTAATCACTCTTCATTTGTCCGTCTCTCCAAAAAATATTTTTCAGACAAGACTAATCGTCCAATTCAAAATCAAAGAAAAAATCTTCTTCGTGAGCAGCCCTGTATTTCAATATCTCAATCAAAGCATTGGAATCACTGCCATCAATGTATTTTCTTTTTTTCGTTTCCAGCTCGTTGTATACATCCCTTTGTGTAAAACCAACTTTTGATCGACCTCCAGCCTACACAACATCATAATTCTGTAACATATTTAACATTGGCAGTTTACTTATTTAACTTGGCAGTTTACATAAACAGAATGGTACTTTACACAAGTTATATCAGTATTGATATATTATGTTCATGTAAATTGGTAGTTTCCATAATCGTTTATGTAAAGTGGTAGTTTACATAAGTGTTCATGTAAACTATCAGTTTACATAATTGGTCATGTAGACTATCAGTTTACATGAACGTTTATGTAAAGTGGTAGTTTACATAAATGTTCATGTAAACTATTAGTTTACATAAATGTTCATGTAAACTATCAGTTTATATAAATAACAAGCATTTTACACGAACATACCGTGCGATTGTTGTATGCAAATAAAAAACATTTTACACGAACAAAACTAACCTCTTTATAAAGCAGCTTGTAACTATCACGAACAGATATCCCCGCAGATTTCATTGCCTGGAAAAAATCAATAGATGATCTCGACATCTTTCTATGAGAACGTAACAAATGTCTTTCAGTCTCCGGACACATAAAGTGATTATGCTTTCGGAAATGCTTCTTGACGACCCATAAACCATCTCCCGACCTCATTTTAATTTCAATACAAGCCAAACAATCAGAACTACTATCAAGTTTGGTGAATATTTGGTCTATCTTACAATTCTCCATCTTCTTACCATTTTTACAGCAAACAATTCTCCTCCAATACCTCGTTCCGTCACTTCTCTTTCTATCTTTATCTAAACGAACACCGAAACCAAGATCCCAAGCATATGAATTATAAAGTTCATATGCTTGCTCCTCACTCTCGCATATTCTACCAACAAGAGAAGGCATTGTTTCATCATCCCCTTCAATTAAATTAGCTATTTCCCCCATAAAGTACCTGTTTACATATTCTACCACAAACAAAACTAGTTTACACAAACACACTACCTGTTTACATAAACACACAGACGAGTTTACATAAGCACAAAAGGCGATTTTACATAAACTATCGTGCACATTGGAGTTAACATACGCACCCAGTCGAGTTTACATAAGCATAATATGAGAGTTTACATAAACTATCTTGCCCTTAAGACTCCCTGAAATGGATACACAATGATCGGAAATTTAAAATTTGCAACACTATCAAGATGAACATGATGATTTCTACCAAATTTGAATCTCGAAAATCAACCCCTGTCATCAATATTTGTCCGCTGAGCAACAAAATAAATCAAAAAATCATCCTTTCGAGGATGATCTGGTCTTGTTGAACGCGCGTGAACCAATTTTTCTCTCCAGTAGCAGTAAATGCGCATTTAATGCTTATTTACACATACACAATGCTAGTTTACATAAGCACACCGTCAAAATTTACATAAGCACACGGTTCAGAGTTTACATAAGCAAGCTGTCGAGTTTACATAAGTACACATTCGAGTTTACATAAGCACACGGTTCGAAGTTTACATAAGCAAGCTGTCGAGTTTACATAAGTACACATTCGAGTTTACATAAGCACACGGTTCGAAGTTTACATAAACAAGCTGTCGAGTTTACATAAGTACACATTCGAGTTTACATAAGCACACGGTTCGAAGTTTACATAAACAAGCTGTCGAGTTTACACTACTTACATAAGTACACAGACGAGTTTACATAAACTATCGACCAAAAAATCAACCTTTGAAGGATGCTCCAGTCTTGTCGATCGTCAGTGACCACGACTCCTGCCTTGTGGAACGCGCATGAACCATTCTTTCGATTCAGTAGCATTAAATGCGCATTTAATGCCGTGATGGAAGAAATCGAACGAGTGTCTTCATGTAAAATTTCGGTTTTGGGCTCATTAACCCGGTTTTTTAGAGATAAACGCCCGGTTTACTCCTAGGAGTATGGTATAATTTGCGAATGAACGCTAGCCTACAAGTCACACTTTTTCTGTTTTTCTATTGCATGCATTTCGCACGTTTTTTCCTTAAAAAGAATTTCTTTTAATTTTTTTTATTTCTCATTTGATTTTTACATTATTTAATATTTTCAATATTTCTTCCACCGCACAAAAATATCTAATTTTATTGATAATTAAGTGATTATTATATATTTCCTTTTTTTTATTACACGAACATACAACACACGTTTTTTTTTTTTTTTCTTAAAAAAAGTTTCAGTTTTCTTTTGATTTGTACATAAAAAATGGTATTATCATAATTATAACATTCAATTTGATATACACAATTTAATTTTATTTAAACTAAATATTCATTTATTCATCTATTAAAACAGAAGCTCGGTGTTGCCGACCGTTTCCAACATTTGATATTTATGTACAAGAGCATGGGTAAGTTGATAGAAAATACATTGAACCCAAACAATGCATTTATTGATCACAACCATCATAATCATAAACATGGTTTTCAAGTTGGATCACCTCATGATATCAAAATTACTACAAATTTTAAATGTCACACTAGATATTATAGTAACTTAACACGATTCAATAAATTTAAAAATAATTAATGTGACACTTTAAGCAATTGTTCAACGAATGGACACTAGCAATAGGAGGTTTATTATCAGAATAAAGAGCAATAGGATGTTTAACAATATTCGTTCAAAACTTATTAATAAATGTTTTGATAAGAAACATAGTGCGTGCTTGTGAAAGCAATATCAGGTAGAATTTTGAGAAATGAATGGCAATCGTATGCTACTCATTTTAATTGGAAGTTGGGAGGGATTGACAAAGACAAACTGACCAACTTGCAAATACTAATAAGCTTTCTTATGAGAAAAGGACAAAAATAAATAATAACAATAAAAAATAAATTGAGATATGCGGGCCAAGAAAGCTATATTAGGAAGTCGAACTAAGAAAGTATTAGTTAAAGAAAACACGAGATAAATTTAAAAGGTCAATGCATTAAATAGTTTATTTCTATTAAGTCAACACTATTAACATACTCTTAATTATACGATATAATTTGTCAAGACAGAGAGTCAGTTTTATGTGTGACGTGTCCTTTCTTCTAATATTTTATTAACTTTAAATTACTTTTATTCAAATAATAAATATTTTTAATATAATTTTTAAAAAAATAGTATTAATTATTTTATAAAACAGGGAGAATAAAAGTCAGTATCCCCTGAATACACTAGATTAATTTTGTTTGTGATATATGTAAATTACAAATTGTATTAGAAAGTGATATATTTTTAATAAAAAGTGACAAAAATTAAAAGCTCTAAAAATATTCATATTTATATAGTACAATTTGAGACTAAATACCATGAGTGGGTCGAAAAAGGGGCTGAAAGAAATTTAGTGAAAATATCAGTGAGCTAACTATAATAAAAAAAAAGGAAATTAGTAAATTACATATATGTCTATAGAAATCACATTTTCTAAAGCTTTGCTTATACCTACTTTGGGGTTTTTCCGCCGCCTTGGCCTAGAAGCTCTACATAACTTTCCGCCCTTGTGCAAGGCACCGAACGTCCCTAAACAAAGTCAATCCATGAACCAGGGTCCAAATTTATTTATTTATTTATTTTTTTATATAGATAAGCAAAAGCAATTTAATTAAATACGTGTAAAATTCTCAAAAAAGAACAACTATGTGAGTTGGCCACACATTCTCATCATTTGAGTAGTTCCAAACTAAAAAAAGTACAAGTTGTAGCCAAATACTCTAAGGCACACACACCCTCTTCAGCTCTCCATATAAGCTCATTTACTCTTTGGACTTGTGGATGCTCTCCCTTCACCTTCATGCACATGTCATGGTACATGTGCATGTCAATCTTCTTTGATTCTCTCAATTTTCGGAACATACGCCTAAGCACTCTTATCCTCCTCATCCTAAGTAGCTTCTCTTGTACCTTTGCATTTACCATATCAAGAATGTCGGCCCTTTCGATTGGCCTCTTCCATTCGGCGAGCCCGGGACCGTGAGTGAATCTTGGTTGCCTTCCTGATGATAAAACCATCCTTAACTGACTTCCTAATGTTCTGCCCTTTCCTTAGAATCTAGTATATTTGACTCTGAGAGCGGAAATTGAGTTTACATCTAGATTGATTAGCCCCCTAAGCTTTTAAGGCATGGGATTTGTTGAAGTGTAGGCGACCGCAGTTCCATTTGCCCCTAACCTTGACAGAAAGTGAGCTGGTTGGTTTCCCTCATCCGAAAATGTGCTTGATCACTGAAGAGCTTTGCTTGATGAATGATTCAATCTCCCTTAATGACATGTATTCTTTCCATAGGAAGTCCCTCCTTTCGTTTATCTTGGCCGCAAGGATGGAGTTGTCCGTGAGAAAGGTCATGTTGGTGAAGTTCCTTATTCTACAGAATCTGATTGCTTCCATTGCTGCCTTAATCTCTGCTTGAAGAGGCGTTGTATCCACCAGTACATTTGCCTCACCATATATAAACTCACCGGTGCTTCTTCTCACCATAAAATCGTAGCCCCCCGTCCCATCAACATTACAAGATCCATCCACATTTATCACGAGTGGACTACTACAAAATTCTTTCTAAATGCGTCCTGTCAACTTCCTGGATCTTTTTGGCCTTCTGGGACAAAAAGCCAAGATTTGGAGCGTTTCTCTCCTTAGGTTTGTCGCCAGTTCTTCAAGCTTTGGTCTTTTTCCTTCATAGACTGCCAAGTTCTTCAGCTTCCATAACAACTATAACAATACAAATGGCGCCAAAGCCCACGAATTTCGGTTTGGAATCGACAGAGGGGTAAACCACTAGTGTAGTAGGTTCCAGCCCATCTCCCTCCTCAAACCAATCCCAGCTGATGCACTAAGAGAATCCCAAAACTTTTTTTGGCAATTGAAGAAGCAATGGTTTAATATGTATGAGTTCTTAAGGCAGAAACAACAAATAGATGGAAAGATGCAGCGATTGCCAAATTTACATATTGTCTTAGGGGATGCTATGAAGCCATTGTATAAGCTCCACACCAACATAGAAATTTTTGGGGGTAGATGCTGGTTCCAAAAAAGAGTTGCCATGTGTTGGAAAGTATATACTATAGTAGTTAGTTTGTTACCGGATGTTGTTGTGTATACTTAAGTTTAGGAGAGTTTGTAGTTGATTAGTTTTTCACAGCTGGTATAGTTTATCCTTCTACGCTGTTTACTACTGCTATAAAGCAGCACCCATGTACAGTTTTTTACTATGACAAAAATACTTCATTATTTCTTTATGGTATCAAAGCAGTGATTCTGGCTCTTTTATTTTTTTTCCGCAACTATTATTCAACTCTGGCTGGAAGAGGTGTGAACGATGACTCTCCTGGAGGTAGCCGGGAATTAGATTCACACTCGTCTCAGCGATTAACCTCAACACTCTTAAACGACTTCAATTATCTTCCATGGCGTCGAGTAGGCGCGAAATTGGTTCGGCCGAAACTGGCCGAACCGGCAAAACCGGTCAAGTTTGGCCAGTTTGGCCGGTCTCAAAATATATATAATTACTGTCGGTTTAAAAATTTTCAAACCGATAAATACGGTTCGGCCGACGGTTTCAGTAATAAAACCGGCCACTTCGGCCGGACCGGCCGTTTTTAATTTAATATATATAATAAATTTATATAGACATACTTAACAAGGGAGATCAGATCAGGATTATATAGACATCAGATCAGCGAATACTTGACATCAGATCAACAGACTATAGATATCAGATCAAGAATATAAAAGAAATCATACAGTAGAACTAAAACATACTTAACAAGGGAGATCAGATCAGGATTATATAGACATCAGATCAGCGAATACTTGACATCAGATCAACAGACTATAGATATCAGATCAAGAATATAAAAGAAATCATACAGCAGAACTAAAACATACTTAACAAGGGAGGAGATCAGATCAGGATTATATAGACATCAGATCAGCGAATACTTGACATCAGATCAACAGACAATAGATATCAGATCAAGAATATAAAAGAAATCATACACTAGAACTAAAACATACTTAACAAGGGAGATCACATCAGGATTATATAGACATCAGATCAGCTAATACTTGACATCAGATCAACAGACTATAGATATCAGATCAAGAATATAAAAGAAATCATACATTAGAACTAAAACATACTTAACAAGAGAGGTCAGATCAGGATTATAGAGACATCAGATCAGCGAATACTTGACATCAGATCAACAGACAATAAATATCAGATCAAGAATATAAAAGAAATCATACATTAGAACTAAAACATACTTAACAAGGGAGATCACATCAGGATTATATAGACATCAGATCAGCGAATACTTGACATCAGATCAACATACAATAGATATCAGATCAATAATATAAAAGAAATCAATTATTTTTGTGAAGTCTTGTTTTGGGTGCAAAATATCACGAGTTCGAATCCTGTCATCCCTAGTCATTAATGCTCAAAGTAGCAGTAATGGGGGATCGCCTGAGATCGATTCAAATTGGACATAATTTTTCATTTTTATGATACGATCCATAAATCCCCTTTTGATAGTCTATATTCGGATATATTTTCATTGACTGGCTGGGTAGTTACCACTTTCAAATGATAGTTTCCATTTATGTTTTACAAAATATAGAAGCTCCAGTTATTGTATTTGTGTGTACTTGTTTTTTTGAAATAAAACGTAAATTTGTTTGAAACCGTCCAAACCGGCCGAAGCAAACCGTCTAACTATGGTTTGGCCGACTTGGTTTGGCATATTTATTTGGCCGACTTGGTTTGAAAATTTGTCAAACCGTAGTTATTGGTTTGGCCGGTACTTTAGCCTTCAAACCGGCCAAACCGGCCAATTTACACCCCTAGCGTCGAGCAGTCATGATTGCTATAGGAGGCCGTTCCAAACTTGGGTTCGTTTCGGGCAAGGAAAAGGCTCCAGATTCAGAAATAGATGGTTATGAGGCTTGGTTAGCAAAGGACCAGATGGTCATGTCGTGTCTACTTCATTCGATGGAACCAAAACTTGCAGAAATCTTTAGTTACTACGAGTCTTCTATCGAATTATGGGAGGCAGTGCATGATATGTACGGTAACTAAAATAATTGTGCTCATATTTTTCAAATTCAGCAAGATATTACTAACGTTTGTCAAGATGGGAAACCATTTGTTCATGTATTAGCCAGGCTAAAGAGTTTGTGGAATGAACTGGACGTATATCGTCCTCATTGTGTTGATCCGGTAATTTTGAAAAAACGTACGGAGGAAGATCGGGTGTTTAAACTATTGGCCAGTTTGGGTCCCGAATTTGAAGACTTCAGACGGAGTAGTTTGATGAACACTGAATTACCATCGTTAAAAACAGTGTGTGCTGCAATCCAGCGTGAGGAAGTTCGTCGGAGTGTGATGAATTTTACACCTCGGTTGGGCAGTCAAGCGTATATTGTTCAAAAATTGGTGGAGAAGAAAGGGCCTAAGGGCAGAGGGTCTGATCTTAAGTGTACTCACTGTCATGCTCAGGGCCACACCGTCGATCGTTGCTGGATTCTTCATCCAGAACAGAAATAGAGATTTGTTGACAATAAGGAGAAATGTGAGCACAGAGGGTCATCATTATCCAAGGCTCACGTTGCAGCACCGAATTTGGACTCTTTTACTGCTAACCCAGTTACTTTGTTAAATGATTTTGCAGCCTATCTACAAGCTAGACAGGATAATAGTCAAACTACTGGAGTTAGTGTTCCAAAGAAGGATGATTCTGCAGCACTCTTGAGTCAATTTTCAAATTATCTCAATACTATAAAAGTGGATACTTCTCAAGGTATTTTTCACGCTTTCGCTTTTGCTCTACATGTTAATTCTTCGCATGATGTCTGGATTGTGGATTCTGGGGCTACCGATCATGTGTCCAATCATTGTAATAATATTCGTGATTATCATCCGGTGTCATCTCCTACGTTTATATCGGTGGCAAATGGTACAGGAGTGTCGGTTGAGGGCAAAGAAAAAATTTGTTTTCTGTCTAATATAGAATCTGATGTTTTGTATGTGCCTCACTTTCCTTTGCAATTGTTGTCTGTCAAAAGGTTGATTGCCTCTCTTGATTGTGATGTACGGTTTACAACTGATAAGGTATTGTTTCAGGATCGTCTTACCGGGAAGACGATTGGTGAAGGACTACACATGCAGGTCTGTATTATTTTTTTACAGATTCGCAGTCTCCTAAAGGGTTTCAAGTTAGCTCCTTGGTTGATAACCAGCAGTCTCTGTGGCACCATCGACTTGGACATCCGTCCAATGCAGTGATTTCTCATATAGACCCAGTAATGTCTAAGAATCTGAATTCTTGTGATATCTGTCAGTATGCTAAATCATCTAGACTTCCGTTTGGAATTTCTTCTTCAGCAACTAGGAAAATGTTTGATCTTGTTCATACTGATGTATGGGGTCCGTTTTCTGACTCGGTTGATGGTTTTAAATATTTTGTAACTTTTATTGACGATTTTTCTAGAGTTACATGGGTTTATTTGTTGAAGTCCAAAGGAGAGGTTTTTCATTTTTTTAAAGTGTTTCATATGATGATTTTGAATCAATTTTCATCTATCATTCATGTGTTGCGATCTGATAACGGAACCAAGTATACCTCTAGTGATATGACAGATTATTTAAGGTCTCATGGTATTATACACCAGACTAGTTGTGTGTATACACCGCAGCAGAACGGTGTTATTGAACGCAAAAATTGGGATCTTCTGGAAAAAAACTCGCGCATTAATGCTCCAATTGCATGTTCCTAAACGTTTCTGGTCATTTGGTGTTTTAACGGCCTCATATCTTATCAATCGTTTACCTAGCAGAATTTTGAGTTTTAAATCTCCTCTTGAAGTCTTGCAGGGCACCAAACCTTCTTTAGCCCATCTTCGCATTTTTGGAAGCACATGTTTTGTGCATGTTCCAGTCGAGCAGCGAGACAAACTAGATCCCCGTTCTATCAAATGTGTTTTTTTGGGTTATTCTGTCACCAAAAAGGGGTATAAATGTTATGATGTCACAGGCAAGAAGCTGTATATAAGCCGTGATGTTCATTTTGTTGAAGATATTTCCTTCTTTATTCCTTCATCTGGAGACCGTTGTTCATCTGTTTGCCCTTTGCTTGAGTTTTTTGAGTGTCCTAATGATGATTTACAGTTTTCTGCAGCTTCCGATCCATTGGATTCTTTGGCGACTTCCTTTCCACGAGTTCAAGAATCAGTGCCATCGGTTCCGCTTCCTCGGGATCGTCGCATGCCTGCCAAATTGACTGATTATATCACCACTACTCATACTTCTGGTCGTCATTCCGTTGCTAATTGCATGACATATACTAATTTTTCTGCTTCTCATCAAGTGTTTCTTGCTGCCATCGTCAAAAACTCTGAGCCGACTAGCTACAAGGAAGTTGTTCAGCATCCTGAGTGGAGGAATGCCATGGCCAAAGAGCTGTCCGCTCTTGTTGAGAATCACACTTGGAGTATTACTCCGCTCCCTCCTGGTAAACATGTTGTCGGAAGTCGGTGGGTTTTTAAAACCAAGTTTAATGCAGATGGTTCTGTTGAACGATTTAAAGCCCGACTTATGGCTCAAGGTTTTACTCAACAATATGGCGTTGATTACAAGGATACTTTTGCTCCAGTGGCTAAAATGATGACGGTACGTATTTTGTTATCAGTTGCTATTAATCGAGGTTGGTTGTTGTCCCAAATAGATGTTAAAAATGTTTTTTTGCATGGAAATCTTGACGAAGAAGTGTATATGAAGCTGCCACCAGGACATCCTCAATCCAGTGACCCTGCCTTAGTGTGTAAATTGCACAAATCGATTTATGGCCTTAAGCAGAGTCCCCATGCCTGGCACGCACAGTTAAGTGCTGCACTTGAGAGTTTTGGTTTTTCTCGGAGTTCGGCAGATTCCTCCTTATATACTCGCCATTGGGCAGGGGATTCTTTGGTTGTCTTAATATATGTTGATGATCTTATAATTACTGGCAATAGTGAAGTGTCTATTTCTCAGTTAAAACATGCTCTTCAGTCCAGGTTTCCGGTTAAAGATCTTGGATTATTGAAGTTTTTTCTTGGCATTGAAATGGATACTTCTTCTAAAGGTTTGTATTTAAACCAACGAAAGTATATACTTGATCTCCTTCGTGATGCCCGCTTAGCGGATTCTAAACCGGTAGTGACTCCTTTAGACAGCAAATTGTGTCTCCGGTCAGGGGGAAAATCTTTGTCCTCTCCACGTACTTATCAACGTCTTGTTGGTAAGCTGATTTATTTAACTATTACACGGCCGGATATTGCGTTTGCTGTCAGTCTAGTTAGTCAGCATATGCATGCTCCGACTGATTACCATCTTCAGTTAGTCAAACAAATTCTTCGTTATTTAAAAGGTACCATCGGACGAGGACTCTTGATGACTAATAATGGTCACACTAATCTTGTTGGATACACTGATTCTGATTGGGCTGGTAATGCTCTTGATCGACGGTCTACCACAGGATATTGTGTCTTTATCGGTGGCAATTTAGTATCCTGGAATAGTAAAAAATAACATGTTGTTGCCCGATCAAGTGCAGAAGCGGAATATCGCGCAATGGCATCGACTGCATGTGAATTAGTGTGGCTTAGATGTCTCCTTACTGATCTTGGTTGTGTGGTTTCAACCCCTATCTCACTATATTGTGACAATCAGGCAGCAATGCATATTGCCGCCAATCCAGTTTTTCACGAGCGGACTAAGCATATTGAAGTTGACTGTCATTATATTCGTCAACAGGTTCATTCAAAGTGCATTGAAACATTGTATGTCCGCAGTGCAAATCAAATTGCTAATATTTTCACCAAAACTCTAACTACAACACAGTTTCATCGTCTTCTAACCAAGCTTGGCTCCATCAATCTTCTGGATCCAGCTTGAGGGGGGATGTTGGAAAGTATATACTATAGTAGTTAGTTTGTTACCGGATGTTGTTGTGTATACTTAAGTTTAGGAGAGTTTGTAGTTGATTAGTTTTTCACAGCTGGTATAGTTTATCCTTCTACGCTGTTTACTACTGCTATAAAGCAGCACCCATGTACAGTTTTTTACTATGGCAAAAATACTTCATTATTTCTTTACCATGCTATCCTCCCTTCTGTTTTGGCAGAGACTCTTATAAGCCGAGGCTACAGAAAATTTACCAGAGGATGTGGGACACCAAAATAAGATATCCGACGAGTTGCTAAATTCCATATGCAAATTCATGAGATACTCACACACTGAATCTTCTAACAAACCATCCAGATTAGACAAAACGAGTTCTTTATTAATATAGAACTCTCTTACCATAAGCTCAGCAAAGGCGGCAACTTAAGGTTTTTCCAAATCACTTCAATCTCACTCCAGTTGTCTGACCAAAAAGAAAAGGATCCATCCAGAACAGTTGCTTTTGATAATGCAGCATACTTCGAAGAGTTTCCAGATGCGGCTCCAGTATTTTTTCAGCCTTGCTATGTGTGAGAGAGTAGCCATAAATTCCACCCATAGTCCATCCTTTGTTTTCCATTTCCACCAAACCTTTGCCTAGAGACTTTCCACAATAATTGGAAGTTGCCTGATTCGAAGACCATTCTGGTTTGTTGGGAAGGTGATTCTCTTCCATGCCGCCCAGTGTTTCATGTGCTCACCTTCTTGAGACTCCCATAAAAACCTTTGGCACTTTTTCTCAATCTCTCCTAATAGCCTTTGGGATCCAAAAACTGGCAGCTGTATGAATTGGCATAGAAAGGAGGACCGACTTTATCAATTGAAGGTGACCGGCCTGGGATAGGAACTTATTTTTCCAGTTCAGCAGTTTGGAGTCCACACTTTCCAGAAGTTTGCGAAAGTAACTGATTTTTGTCCTTCCATGAAAAATATTTACTCCCAAGTATAGGAAGGAGAAGCAACCTTCATGCATTTTCAGTTCCCAGAGAATTTTTCTTTTCCTGCAGTTGGGGCAATATTTGGGAAAAATGATGACACTTTTGGAGAGATTGATTTTTTTACCTGAACCAGCTTCATACAGAGTGAGGAAATTCATGAGAGTCTTGAGCGATTTTAGGGAGCCCCTCGTGAAGATCATCATGTCATCAGCAAAGCTTAAGTGAGATATTATTTTTGAGCCCGGCAGAGTGTAAAAATTGCTCAATGATTCATTCCTCCACCCTCTTTTTGAGTCCCTTGATAGAGCTTCCGAGGCAATAATAAAAAGCAAAGGAGATAGTGGATCCCCTTGTTTCAGACCTCTGGAGGATTTGAAAAATCCCGCCAGGAAGTCATTAAGCAAGTCTGAGAACCAATTACTACAAGAAAATAACATATTAGTCAGGGGCAGTTTTATGGAAAAAATGACTCAATTTCTTGGGTAATAGCCAATTACCAATAATTTACCTATATTTGTGAGTACCTTACTAAAAGCTCCGTGCCCACAACAAATCAATAGCTAATATTATAAATGTGATAGGTAAATATTTGAGAAGGTTGAGTAGATGCCCATAAAGTACCCATCACAATGCTCATGGGGGAAAATGTCATGGGTAAAATTAGCCATTGAATTTTCATGGGAGAATAGTCATGGGCAAAAATTACACATTTATAGTTCCATGAGTAATGTGTGGCTATTTATTTGTCACAATAATAATGTAAAAATTCATTAGTTATGGGCAATTATTGGGTAAATATACAAATTAATATTTTTTAAATAATTATTTGGGTTAATTTGAAAAGTAAATAGCAATTTATTAAATAGATCCACTTCTATTATCCGATTTCATACACAAAATAAAATATGCACAAATCAAAACTTTTTAAATATAATTAATCTATTATAAAAATAATACACCAATTAATTAACATAATTTATACAAAAATAATATATATGTCATTTCATCACATGCAACCTAGTCTATTAAGTAATAAGATTAACACTAGTCTACATTAGAAAACTAGTCTAAGCATCACCAAAAACAGTTCCAAGCTTTGCAAAACGTTGAGGCTCGAAACATGAACACTTACTCTACCTTGATGTTGTTTGTAGAATATATCCCAGTACTTCTTTGCTTCTCTTTCATACTTCTCTGCAAGAAAATAGCTAAATAGTTTACCATAAAAAACAATAGACAAATTAAAGAAGTTGTTTTCTGTTGTCTGCTAAAGAAAAAGGAGAGAGACAAAACATGTAACAACTCTAGAATGGGGAAATTTCACCATTTGAGTTAGAATATATTTGAAGCTGCGGTTGTGGCTGGTTTGCAACTCTATCTTGGCTTTGAATCTGACTCCATTGTCGAGACTGGAGAAACAATTGCTTATTATCAGTTTAAAGTAATAAAAGAATAATGAAGGCCTCTTTTACTTTAGCAGGCATAATGGACATCTATTCTAATTAAGGTCAAAACCTATCTAAGTCAGCACTACAATAAAGTTAGTCATTACATCATATGATAACATCAAGTAGACAATATAGACTCTAAGAACTGGATGGTGCATTGTACAGTAAATAAATTAGAAAGAAAGAACAATGATGTTTGAAAAGTGAAAAATTAAACTGGCAAACTAATTTTCAAATTACGGAATTAGTTATAGCTTCTTAAACACCCAACCATGATAAGATTTACTTTCCCAATGACAAAGTACAAATAGAAGGCTTCATAAATAAAATTTACAGGGATAAAAGTCTTCAAAGATCGAGATGGAAAATATAACACATTCAATAACAAGTATACATGTATGGATAGATGAACAAAGGTAAAATTAACCAAGAATTGTGTATTGGCACACAAAACTTCGAAACATCTTTTGTAAGTTTTAATATTCCAGTGTTACCAACGGGCAACAGGATAAACACTATCTCAATAGCAACTTTTTCAGTGGAAATAAAGACTAGGTTTGTTTAACTCAGATACTTGGGCAAAAGATTTCTGTCTCGTTTAAACCCTATTCAGGCGAACTCTTTCTAGTTACACTGACTAATAGAACTAGTCTTTCCGTCACCTGGAAGCGCAATCCAAGCAGAAGAGAAAGAAATCCAAAAGAAAAAGCCTATCATGCAAAATTTTAACTTGACGTTGCCCAAGCACAAGCAGTTGCTCAGCAAGAGAATTCCTTTTTAAAAAGATATTAATTCTTTCTACTTCCTCAGTTTCCTAGCCCGCGTCCGGGCAGTAAAGCATTGATCTCAGATGACTACAGCCTGATTTAAAAATTCAACTTTTAGAAGGGAAAAATTGAAGCTATATTGTGAGACCAACTGTACAATTGCTCATCAGTGGATAATTAGCAATAAAAAATAAGCAATAAAAAATAAGTGTAAAGCATCATCTACCCTAAAACTCAAAAGAAAAATCTTGACTTTCACTTGCATTGAAATTAAACTGTCAACTTAATCCTACTATAAAAAATATTACCATTGTTGGAGAACCCGAAACGGTTGGAGTTTACCCATAACTACTTTATTTTATGGCAGGAGAGGTTTATTTCATCCAAGCCTAACGTAAAAGAACCTAGATTTTGTTAATGCCAAGTAATTCTTAAAAGGCTGAAAACACTCAACCACAGCATTTCCCCACAATAAACCACTTATAAGTATTTTACAATCAAGAAAAACATAAACAAATACTGCACAATCTGAATGAAGAAGGAATAGGAAGAGAAGAAATAGATCAACCCAGTTTCTGTTTTGGTATAAGCGACAATTTCAATAGGGAAACAAACCAAACGAATGCAACCATTAAAGCTGGAAGTGAAATCAAGAATCATGGAAGTCAGTCTTGACAGAAGAACAGACTTGAAAATGTTCCAAAACACGACTTCAATCAATATATGTCGAGAGAAACTCACAGTCAATACTAGCACCAGGTGGGAGCAGCAGAATGAGACTTCAGACTTTATTTTCTTCCTTGCTGCTAGGCTGCTGCGACTGTCCAACTTGAGAGAGAATATTCAGGCCGACTACAAGAAAATAGTTTTGGGTTTTAGCACCGTTGAAAACCTCTTATTATCGCTGCCGGTTCAGTTAAAAGATTTACCGTACGTTTTTATACTTCATAACTGAATTCCATCTATACACCGAAATTCAAACTAAAAAAGGAAACCCCCTCCACAAGTACACCACATAAGCAAACATTTCAAAGATATTATTTGCTTACCTTATCCCAAGTGAAACAATCTTATCAAAAGCATAGAACAACGGACTAGAACATGAAGAATTTCACGCATGACTCAATCATAGTAAATACCCTTATGTCGCAAATGACTACTTTTAACCTTTTCAAATCGAGGACCCATCAGAAATGGCCTTGGTTGGTCTTATATCCCAAACAAAATAACTACTACCCAAAAGAATAGAACAGATAGCATTTGAAGTTGTAAACTTAAAACCTTGAAAGACAAAAAGCAATGGCCATAATAATGCCACTCCAATTACGTTACAGTGGCACTCAAATTTGGCACATCACAAAAACTAGTTCTGTAAAAGTTATATGCATGCACAAAATGAACTTAAGCTCGAGTTCTATGGATATCAATGAAACATACCCGAATGACGTAGATAATTGTTAAAAAAAGGCTTTCTTAATGAAACAAGTACTTCAGATTCATTACCAGCTTACTCCATAGGCAACAACTCAAATGCCAGGACCAATTAAAATCCTAATATATCTGGGCACAACCTGGAGACAAAAGTTTAAACAACAGAAGCATTCATGCTAGTCAAAAAGCATAACCGTTCAAATGTTTCGATTTTTATTGCATGGAAAAATTGAAACTTTACACTAGTAAGGTTGATCGTGTTAAATTATAGGAGATTCAGATTGGCATTTGGTTCATAAACACAAATTCATGTACCATGATACTCTCCGTTGAGATCAGAGAGCAAAGTTCAAAGAAACAGGTACAGGAGATTAGAAAATAAACTTGCAAAGTGAACATAACAGAATCTTGTCCACCAATTATATCCAAATTAGAAGACAATAAGTTTTTCAAGACTTCATTGAAGACAGCAACCAAAATTCCAAACGCCATTCAAAACTCTCATAAAACCCACAGTAACTGCCAGGTTCTAATTTACCGTATTCCAGCGATACGAAAGATAATGGAAGATTAGATAACCAACAAACGGATCAATATAAAGCAAAACCCAAAATCAGAATGCAATCAAACGAAACGTGCTGCAAAACGGCTGCAAACACAAGAGAAACCCACGTCTCCAAAATGGCTTCATTTCAATAGGGATGCAATACAATATAACAAAAAAGCATAACCCATCATCGCAATTCCATCAAACAACTAAATTGGGAGAACCCATGTTCTAAATTAGGAAGAAAAGCTGTTTAATCGTACAAATTTTATAGAGATTGCAATGCAATATAAGAGGAAAACTGTACTTCACCTTAACCCGAAAAGTAAATGCAGCCAAGAAATAAGTGTTGCGAGTACAAATTAGTTGAAGTTAATTCTTTGTTTCTACCAGCTCCGGAGGAGATTGTAGGGGCTGGCTTAGCTAACAAGAGAAATGCCAACAGGAATTCAACCTAAGGAATGAAAATGGTATAGAAGTTTAACCATTTCATTAGTATTTACATTATGGTCCTTATTTTTTTAGTTTTCTACTTTTAGAGTAAATGGTTTCTAATGGCTAGTTAATGGGAAATGAATGGGTAGTTAAAATGACTCATAATTTACCCATTATAATGGGTAATATTTGGGTAATAATTAGGGGGAGTTTTCTCTCCTAAATTTACCCAAGTATTAATTACCTAAGGAATATGGGAAATTTTTAGGTAGTAATTGGAGGCAGAGTTTCCTCCTAAATTTTTTCAAGTATTACCCAATAAAATTTTTCCTTAAACAAAATATATGAGTCCGTTTATGGTGGGTCTATAGGAGTAGGGTGAATTTTACTTCTACTGTAACGCGCTACATTAACGCGCTACAGTTGCGCGCTACAGTTTTTTTTTTTTTTTTACGCACAGCCTTTTTAAAAAAATATATTTTTTTAAAACAAAATAATAAGACAGTAGATATCAAATCAATAGACTATAGATATCAGATCAAGAATATAAAAGAAATCATACAACAGAACTAAAATATACTTCACAAGAGAGATCACATCATGATTATATAGACATAAGATCAGAGAATACAAGACATCAGATCAACAGACTATAGATATCAGATCAAGAATATAAAAGAAATCATATAATAGAATTAAAACATACTTAAAAAGGGAGATCACATCAGGATTATATAGACATCAGATCAATAGACTATAGATATCAGATCAAGAATATAAAAGAAATCATACAGTAGAACAAAAACATACTTAACAAGGGAGATCACGTCAGGATTATATAGACATCAGATCATAGAATACTAGACATCAGATCAACAGACTATAGATATTAGATCAAGAATATAAAAGAAATCATACAATAGAACTAAAACATACTTAATAAGGGAGATCACATCAGGATTATATAGACATCAGATCAGAGAATACTAGACATCATATCAACAGACTATAGATATCAGATCAAGAATATAAAAGAAATCATACAATAGAACTAAAACATACTTAACAAGGGAGATCACATCATGATTATATAGACATCAGATCAGAGAATACTAGACATCAGATCAACAGACTATAGACATCAGATCAAGAATATAAAAGAAATCATACAATATAACTAAAACATACTTAACAAGGGAGATCACATCATGATTGTATAGACATCAGATCAAAGAATACTAGACATCAGATCAACAGACTATAGATATCAGATCAAGAATATAAAAGAAATCATACAATAGAACTAAAACATACTTAACAAGGGAGATCACATCAGGATTATATAGACATCAGATCAACAGACTATAGATATCAGATCAAGAATATAAAAGAAATCATACAATAGAATTAAAACATACTTAACAAGGGAGATCACATCAGGATTATATAGACATCAGATCAACAGACTATAGATATCAGATCAAGAATATAAAAGAAATCATACAACAGAACTAAAACATACTTAACAAGGGAGATCACATCAGGATTATATAGACATCAGATCAGAGAATACTAGACATCAGATCAACAGACTATACATATCAGATCAAGAATATAAAAGAAATCATATAATAGAATTAAAACATACTTAACAAGGGAGATCACATTAGGATTATATAGACATCAGATCACAAAATAGTAGACATCAAATCAACAGACTATAGTTATCAGATCAAGAATATAAAAAGAAATCATATCATACAACAAAAACGTCCATAATATGTATCATAATATCTAAAATTATTTAATTATAAAATATATAAAATGATAATTTAAAAATTATAAATTCAAAAACATTAAAAAAAATACTGAATTGTTTAGAAAAAAAAACCGGACGGAAAAAAGTCTCAAGGAGGAAGGCAAAAAATAAAATAAAAAAATAGCCAAAAATAATAAAAGAAAGTAAGGCACTGTAGCGCGCTACTGTAGTGCGCGCTACAATAAGAGTAAAATTGCATGGTAGTCCATATAAATTACCAAAATATATGGGTAATTTTTGAGTAATAATTAGAGGGATAGTTTCTCTCCTAAATTTACCTAACTATTAACCAAAAATTTTATGGTTTGGAAAATTTTATTGGATAACTTATGGGTATCTCATGGGAAAAAAATAGATGAGATTTTTTTACCATATTTATGGGAAACTCATGTGTAATTACACATGAAATCATAGTAATGGGTAATTGAACATTTTCTTGTAGTGAACTTCCTTTGAGAATATTTAGAACCAGCTCTGCCAAGTGGTTTGGGAACCCAAATTTGAGCAACATCATCTGGAGGAATTTCCAATCCACTATGTCGAAGGCTTTCTCCATATCCAGTTTGATAATCAAATGCATGCCATAAGCCCGATTCTCTATGAACTGAGCCAAGTCTTGTGCCAATAAAATGTTATCCAAAATCCCTCTGTTTTTCATAAATCTTGTCTGTTCCGGGGATATAATTTTGTGAATGATCCTTTGAACCCTGTTTTTCAAGACCGAAGATAAAACCTTGCACGTAAAGTTGCAGAGGCTGATTGGTCTAAAATCGGTGAAGGTTGATATCTCCTTTTTTTTTTTTTTTTTTTTTTTTTGGGAATAAGAGTGATGAAGGCGCAGCCCGTTGCTCTGGGGATAGGGACGTCATTCATGAACTCCTTGGCTTTTGAGAATATGTCCCCTTTGATTATTTCCAAGCCATTCTAAAGAATTTTCTAGAAAAACCGTCCGGACCAGGGGCACTATCTTCAGCGAGCTCAAAAACAACGCTTTTAATTTCATTTTCCTCTAGCTGCTTCAAAACAAAAGCGCGGTCTTCATTACTCAGAATTTCAGGTATGTCCTCTAGAAGCTCAAGTAGACTTTCTGTGGGAGAGCTCCTTTATTCGGCAGAGAGAAATGAGCTGAAAAAACTGATTGCATGGTTTTATATACTTCTCCTATCCGTGATCCATCCTTCCTCTGCTTTTATCTTGTTGATTAATTGTCTGCCAGTTCCATCTCTTATTGATGCATGAAAGAAAGCAGAATTCTGATCCCCTTCCTTGAGCCATTTAACTTTAGACCTTTCAGTGGTATAGTCATCATGCTCCTTTAAGCTTTTGAAGTATCTTGCCTGGGCTTTTGAGTATTTTTCTCGAGAGAGATCGCTAGGATTGTTTTGAAAATCCAGCTCCATAGACATCATGCTCTCCTCACTATCTTTCAGGTTCTTAAAAACATCGCCAAAAGTCCTTTTGTTCTATTCCTTGAGCTCCATTTTTAACCTTTTCAATTTAATTGAAAAAGCACTCATTCCACATCCAAGTATTGGCTTTTTCCAATTCTCTTCAACCATTCCAGGAAACCATGTCTTTGGAGCCACATTGTTTGGAAGTGAAATGGTTTCAGACCCGTCTCTGTTGCCAGTTTTCCTTGCTAAAGAATCGGATAGTGATCTAAACCTGCCTTCGGGAGATTATGGATAATAGAGGACTGAAAAGTTTCCTGTCATTCCTTGGAAAACAGCATCCTGTACAATATTTTAAGAACATGCCCTGAACTCCTTTTTCCACTCCAAGTAAATTTGTACCCAATAGCGGTCATCTCATCTAATTCAGCCCTGCTAATAAACTCATTGAATTTGTCAATAGGGAGTTTTGATGGGAAGGACCCCCCTTTGTATTCATCCACTGATCTGATCATGTTTCAGTCTCCCCTTTATTCCTATTTCCAAACTCCAGCAAATCTTTCCAAAGTTCTCTTCTCTTGACATAGCTTGTGTTGGCATAAATCCAGCTTTAAAAAACTGGACACGGCAGTATTGGATTATCCAACTCCTCATAGATAATTTGATCAGACATTTTTAACAAGATGGATCATTTGATCATTTGATCCAGTGTCCAATTTCGTAACCCAGTCCGACTAAATTCTCTGATATTTAATTTACATTAAATTTATTTATTTTTAGGATAAAAGTGATATAATCGATTTGAAATCAAGGTTAAAGTGATGGTTCAAAAAGTATTTACATGTTTATTATTCTTTTAAAAAATAAAAGAGATAGATAAGCATGAGTTAGTTTGGTGGTTGACACTACTCACCAAGAATAATGAGTTCCTGATCTCGAATTTTATTATATTGGGACACTTAGGAATATGGTTGGAACCGATCAAACACCTAAATCTCATGAATTGACCAATAAAAACATGCACAATTATTAATTCTCAGTTCATTTTTATTTTAAAATTTTTCCTTATTTCATTTTTGTTATTTTTTGGGCCTAAATTAAATAATAAAGTACAATTATGACAACAAGAGGGGATTAAGTTGGTAATTTATAGGACCACCATGCAATTTTACTCCCACCCCTAATATAGTAATAGTTTCTATTTTAACCCCCCAATTGTATTAGTAGTTTCTTTTTTAAAAAAAATCGGACACGCGCCTTACTTACCCGAAGCTATATAAGGTTCTTTTTTTTTTTTTTTCCACGAGTTTGTTGCCGATATTCTGCTTCGTCTTTTGTTGCCGTTTTTCGTCTTCGTCTTTCGCTTGGATTCTTTTGCTTCCAATTTTGATTACGGTATGTATTTTATGATTGTGATTGATTTATGTTACAAATTTGTTGTTTATCTGTTTTTCGTCTTCGTTTTTCGTTTAGTCTGTTTCCATTTATGCTCTGTTTATCTTTCTGTGGAGTTTTTGCTTCGAATTTGATAACTAAGATATTTATTCCTGTGTTTTGATCCTTTTGATTGATTTATGTGTTTGAATTTGTTGTTTCTACGGTTCTGTTCTTCTTACCATTTTGTTTTTGATCAAAAATTGTTGCTTAAAGTCTATTTTTTTTGTTGATAGATCATTCTGGATTGGAGAAATTTCAATGGAAGATACGGTTGGTGGTATAGTTGATTTCTTTCGCGAAGAAGATGCTCCTGAATTGTTTGATTTTGATAAACAGCAAGAATCTGCAGTATCTCTGTTGGAAAGTAAGTCATGATGTGATATTAGTTATGAATTGATCTGATATTAGTTATGCATTGATCTGATATTAGTTCTATGTTGATGTGATACGTTTTCAGTATATTGTTCTGAATCTATCAGATGATAGTTGACATCAGATTAGTAGAGTATACATATCAGATCAGATAGTAATTGAAATCAGATCAACGTACTATAGATATCAGATCAATAATATTAAACAAATCATTGAATAGAACCAAAAATACTGAATAAGGAGGATTATAATTATAGATATCAGATCAAGTGACCATAGATATCAGATCAATTGACTATAGATATCAGATCAACTGACTATAAATATCAGATCAACTGATTATAGGTATCAGATGAACTGACTACCTATATCAGATCAACTAACTATAGATATCAGATCAACTGACTATAGATATTAGATCAACTTACTATATATATATCAGATCAACTATGTTTAAACTAATATGATATTATTATTTTTTATACAGGTTCAGATGATGAATCTATGGAATCTTTGTGTAAATCAGTGGTTGAAAATGAAGAAGCAGCATACAATTTATATAATGATTATGCTTTTAGGTTAGGATTTAGTGTGAGGAAAGGTAAAGATCGTAAAACCAAAACTACTGGAATCAGGTATTTGAGAAGATATCTTTGTAATAGAGAAGGAGCTAAACAATGCAAGGAGAATTTGAAGAAGATTTATACGAAAGTTGATATGCGATCTAGATGTAAAGCTTTTATTGAATTTAAGAAAAGAGAAGATGGGAGTTGGATTGTCCAAAAGCATTTCATGAAGCATAATCATGAACTGTGTCCTGTAGCTGAGAGGCAGTTTTGACGTTCTCAGAGGAAGTTTGATGATTCTGCATTACAGTATTTTGAGGAATTGAAAAGTTCAGGTGTTCGTGTAACGGATGGTTATCATATATTGTCCAAAGAGGTTAGTTATACTTTCAGTTTATTTTTTATGAATCTACATAAATGTGATATTTGTTATGATCTGATATTACGTTTGAGTTGATCTGATATTACTTTTCTGTTGATCTGATATTATGTTCCTATTGATCTGATATTATTTTTCTGTTTAATCTGATATTATTTTTCAGTCTGGAGGTTCATCAAATGTTGGTTATACCATGCAAGATGTATATAATCATTTGGAACAAGAGAAGAGGAGGAAGATTGATGGTTGTGATAGTAATGCACTGATCAATATGTTAAAACAGAGATTTACGGATGAGAAGGAATTTTATTATGATTTTGATTTGGATGAGGAGTCTTCATTATGTAGTGTATTTTGGAGAGATCAGAAGATGAATGAGGATTATAGTAGATTTGGGGATTTGTTGGTTCATGATACAACTTATCGGACAAACAAATACGACATGATCTGTGGACCTTTTGTTAGTATGGACAACCATTGTCGTAATGTTATGTTTGGTATAGGTTTCATAAAAAATGAGAAGGTGGAGTCGTTTATTTGGTTGTTTAGTACATTTTTGAGATCGATGGGGAACAAGCAACCAATGACATTTATGACAGACCAGGATTTTTCGATGGCAGCTGCTGTGCGTGTGGTTTTTCCAAATGTTCGTCATCGTCTTTGTGTTTGGCACATTGCAAAGAATGCTCATAGTAATATACCTCATTTGATGAGTCCAGAAGGATTTTCAGATGCCTTTCAATTCTTGCTTAATCAAGTTTGCACAGAAGCTGAATTTAATCACTTCTGGAACAGGTGTGTGTTTTTTCTGTATTAGTTGTTAGGTGATCTGATATTTTTTATGTATTGATCTGATATGAAGTTTGTGTTGATCTGATATATTATTATTATACTACTTTATTCTTTTTTTTGCTGTAAGCTGATCTGATATTAGTTATGAATTTATCTGATATATTAATCAGTTACATTTTTATTCCATCAGTTTGTTGAAGGATTACAATTGCAAAGACAACACTTGGTTGATGAAATTAGATGAGATAAAAGAGAAGTGGTGCCCTGCATTCAGTAAACAATATTTTTCTGGAGGGGCAGTTTCTTCCCAAAGATTTGAGACAACCAATCATTCGATTCAATGAAGTTGTCGAAAACTTCTACTTTGTGTGAATTCTATCAGCAGTTTCTTGATGTTGTGACTGAGTAGAGAAACAATGGCATTGCAGAAGATTTTAGATGTAGAGGAAGGGTTGATCCTATTGTTGGAGATTCATTAATGCTTCAACATGCTGCTGAGGTTTATATGATAGAGGTGTTTGTAAGATTTCAGGAGCTGTATATCAAGATGTTATCTTACAATCACTTGCAGACGAGTAGCAATAATGGTGTTTATGAATATCAGGTTTGGCGTACCAAACTTGATTTGTTTCGACATGTAGTTCGTTTTGATGAGAATGAGTATACAGTGAGCTGCACTTGTAATCTTTTTTTCTGAGGCTGGGTTGTTATGCTCGCATGCTCTTCGTGTGCTAAATCTGAATAATTACTCGGTACGTATTTATTGCAACTTCAGAGCTTTTTTTGTTTTTGTTTTTGAGTTGATCTGATATTAGGTTCTATTTGATCTGATATTATGTTTGAGGTGATCTGATATTTTACAATTGAGTGATGCGATTTTTTTTTAGTTTGCTGATGATTATTCTTTTATGTAATGTGGTTGATCTGATATTAGTTGCTAGTTGATATGATATTAGTTGCTAGTTGATCTGATATGTTTAACTTTATATTTGTTATATACTGTAGAGAATCCCTGAGAAGTATGTATTGAAAAGGTGGACTAAGAGTGCAAGTAGCTGTGATTATTATTCAAAAGAAGATTGTTTGTTGACATCAAGTAGCTTTAAGAAACATTCAGATTCTGTTTGGAGAGTTGAAGCAAGCAGAAAATATTTGGATTTAATTAGACATGCACAGTCTAGTTCTGTTGCACGTTCTATTCTTGGCAGGCACTTCAATTTGGCTAGAGATTCTATTAAATTAGAGGTTGGTCCATCCTATGATTGTGAAAAAGAAGAAGGTTCAAACATTGCTGAAATTAGAGATCCGAAGAGAAGAAGAGAAAAGGGTGTTAGAAACATTCGTCCAAAAAACGTTGTGGAGAAAATGTGCAATAGGGCAAGAGGAAAGAAAAAAAAAAAAAAAAAAAAGCAGAAGCATTTGCATTGCGTACTAGAGAACGGGTCGCATCAATGGGGATTGAAAATTGTGGAGTTGTTGATGGTAATTTTGTAAATCCTGTTGTGGAGAAGTTGTAGTTGTAGTTGTAGTTTATATGAATTCTTTTATTTAGTTGATACAAAACATTAAAAGACTTGTTGTACTTAGTTGTTTCATTACAAAGTTTAGAAGATATCAGATCATAGGAATATAGACATCAGATCAGAGTGTTACAGACATCATATCACAAATGTATAGAGATCAGATTAGAGGACTGTAGTCATCGGATAAGAGGAATATAGACATCAGATCAGAATTATATGGAGATCAGATCAGAGTACTATATATATCAGATCAATGTATTATAGATATCATATCAATAATGCAATACTATATTAGGTGTTAGTTGTTAGTTGATACATTATTGTGTTCACAGTAACCGTACAACTTACTGCCACTTCTGAAAAACAACTCCGGCCAAGGTACAACACTCCATCACTTCATTCAATTTCCTCAACCACTTATTAATAGTTTCAACTACATTCATATTAATTACAAAGTCTAGAAGATATCAGATCATAGGAATATATACATCATATCAGAGTGTTACAGACATCAGATCACATGTCTATAGAGATCAGATTAGAGGATAGTAGTCATCGGATAAGAGGAATATAAACATCAGATCAGAATTATATGGAGATCAGATCAGAGTACTATATATATCAGATCAAAGTATTATAGATATCATATCAATAATGCGATACTATATTAGGTGTTAGTTGTTAGTTGATACATTATTGTGTTCACAGTAAACGTACAACTTCCTGCCACTTCTGAAAAATAACTCCCGCCAAGGTACAACACTCCATCACTTCATTCAATTTCCTCAACCACTTATTAATAGTTTCAACTACATTCATAGCAACCTCGTACTTTCAACGTAAACTCTTTAAAAAAATCTACTATAAACAAAACCCACGTCCGGCAACGTCCATACAACATTTCCTCTGCTTTTCTTCTTTCCTTGCAAAAAAACAAGCCCAAAACCTGAACTATTTCTCACCAATTTCCTCATTTCCTCAATGGCCCTTCGTTACATTATTCGTGACCTCAATATGTTTGAAGAAAACCAAGAAACACAACAACAAATGCCACCACCACTACTGCCCCTTCCGATTGGCCATATGCCGATGAAGTATATGTTCAGTGTTGAAAATAATTCAGAACTCAAGGTATTTCTCGACAATAATGATATGTCGGGATTGTTTCCAATGAACCGCCATTTCGTTAACATATCGTTGGTCCTAGAGTTCTATGATGCCCTACTCAACAAAAAATCAGTAAATGTACTGAAAGTGAGGGGTTGTAGAGTTAGCATATCAACAAGAGCAATAAACTCGCACTTGTCTTGGAGGAACCCAGGTCCGAATGCACTAACACATGAGGCTCTCCGAAGAAGTATGCCGACCAACGAAGAAGTCAGAGCAATATTAAAGCAAAATGTTGACATCCCAGATGATTTTTGGACGATCAGATTGGAAGATCTGAACCATTTTGCAATAACATTGTACACCTTCATACGTTTCAATGTCGCTGCAGGAGAAGTCTCCAAAGCATTCGGGTTGCAACTGTTAATTGCCACGATGGAAAGAAAAAGAATAAATTGGGGCGACATCATCAAATACTACATGGAAGACGTTGGCACCAGATGAACTCGGAGTATCCTTTACCCCAGCCTAGTCATGGACCTGTGTTTAATGGAGGGGGAGATATACCACAATGATGATGAAATGGTGCCACTTCCTCGGTATCTTGATAACACCTCTAGCGTTCTTCTTGACATTAACCATGGCAGACGAAGACATGTACAAAATCCTACGCTTGAACCATCCTCAAGCGTAGGTAGCAATTAAAAAATTATTGGACAATAAATTATAATTTTTATTATAATCTCTAGTTTTCTTTATAGTTCAATTCAAATCATCATTATAGAGACATCAGATCAAGAGTAGACAGATATCAGATCAGCATATAACAGACATCAGATCACAACAACACCCCACATCAGATCAGTAATTTTGATAGAAAATTATTTAAAATAACTAAAACAAAATTAACATTATATAACAGACATCAGATCAACAGGAAACAGATATCAAATCAAATGAATACAAACATCAGATCACAAGTTATTGAAAGGAATTATTTAACTGAACTAAAACAGACATCAGATCAGAAAATACAAACATAAGATCAACAAATAAAAGATATCAGATCAGCATATAACAAACATCAGATCACAACAATACCCCACATCAGATCAGTAATTTTGATAGAAAATTATTTGAAACAACTAAAACAAAATTAACAGTATATAACAGACATCAGATCAACAGGAAACAGATATCAGATCAAATGAATATAAACATCAGATCACAAGTGATAGAATGAAAATATTTAACTGAACTAAAACAGACATCAGATCAGAAAATATAAATATCAGATCAACATATAAAAGACATCAGATCAGAACAATAAAAATATCAGATCAGTAATCAAATGAATACAGATAATAAATATCATATAACAACAGAAAATAGACCATTTTGATAGAATTTGGAACAATTGTGAAATTTGGAATAAAAGACTAATATATATTTCATATAATTAAAAACTGTACATTGTCATTTACAATCAATATTGTCCTATAAAACTAGACTAATATAAATTTTTAATTTCTAAAGACTAGACTCTAATACTTTTTACAATTTTGTACTATAAAACTTCTCAATTTTGGATTTGACCTCATCCTTCATTGTATTTGTTTGAGAAGCCAGTATATTATAAGAATACTTGACCCTAAGAATCTGTAGAGCCCTGTTGAGAGCAGCTTTGCTCTTGCGTGCTTCTCTTGTGAGCTCATTATCCCAAGTGTGAGTTGTTTGTTCTATGTAGAGCTCCATGTGTCTCATTGTAAGAATGCCACAATCAGCGTGGTTCTTGTTATCTTGCCAGGACAGTTTTGGATACTCCACTTTATATTCTTTGGGATTTCCAAAAATTTTTTCTGCTGATGTCCTTTTTATTATCTCAACAAAATATTGCAGCTGCATTAATGATGAAAAGGATATCAGACTATTGAAAAAATGATATCAGATTAGTGTAAAACCATATCAGATCAATGTAAAAAAGACATCAGATCATGGGAAAGAAGATATCAGATTAGTGCAAAAGCATTTCAGATACGTGTAAAAAAAACATCAGATCAAGGGAAAGAAGACATCAGATCAAGGCAAAGAAGACATCAGATCAAGGGAAAAAAGATATCCGATCAAGGGAAAGAAGATATCAGATATGAGACAGGTACTTACCATAAGTTCGGGAATTGCAGTGTACCAAGTGTTTTCTACGATTTTGTTATTAAGTACGACTACTTTTCTCGCCGTTGCATTTATACACAAAGTATAGTAATGCTCATGCTGATATATTGGGATAAAGATCTGCACAAAGTATAATACTAATTAGAAGTTGATATTTTTATACATTGAATTCACTGAATAGAGGAATTAAAATTGCACATACCATTTTTACATTTAATGTGTCCATTTTTTTTTGGCTCTTGTGACATCATCTATGAATTGAATTTTCATGATGTGCAGAATCTCTGGTTTAACCTCATAGTGAGGAAATGCTGGTTTTGGTATTGTGGGGGTAAAAGGGACGCCTAACTTCTTGGAAGCATCATGTCTTTTCTTTGAATTGTTGTAATCATCCATTGAAGATACGAACTCCAGACGTTGATGTAGTGTATCTTCCATTAGTGAAAGTTGAAAACATAATGAATTTAATTCATATCAGATGGAATAATATGTATATATTTTTGAAAATGAATTTCATATTAAAATTATAAGGGATTGATATCTTACACAAAATTGTTGAGACATGAACAGGCTTGTTGGATCTTTGAAGTTCATATGTGTGATCCATGCATTTAGTACCGATATTGTCATCCATTCTCCAGGATGCATGGTCAGGAAGTCCGATCGGTCCATTGTTATATATGTTCCATCAGAGTAGAGTTGTTCTCTATATGCGTAAATCAAAATAATGTTAACAAAAGTATGTTGAAATCCCAAAATTTACAGCATATAATAGAAATCAGATCACAAAATGTAAACAGCAGATCAGCATATAACAGATATCAGATCAATTTATACAACAGATATCAGATGACAAGACAGTAGATATCAGATCAGAGGACTATAGACATCAGATCAGAAGACTATTTATAACAGATCAATAATATAAAAGAAATCATACATTTTTTTAGAAAGGATCAAATCATGCATTTAACACATATAATATCAAAAAGACAAGATTAGAACTTACCCCTCACTGATTTTCTTTTCTTTTGTCCCTGTTAGGTAAGCATAATCAGTGAACAGTCTCTCTCTCCTTGAGATCATCAAAAATGGTCTAGGCGTCTTGAGCCAAAAATATGATCTCAAACGTACAGGGAGTTGTCTATCTCGATGTCTTGAGTTTGGTGACAAGATGACATCTTCCTCAGCATTGTCTGGCTCTTCATTGATCATGCTAGAAATAAAGTTCATATCAGTAGATATAACATATCAAATTATTCAATTAAAGATATCATATCAGATCGTAGTGTGTTTTTACTTACGTTATGAGCTCTGCTATGTCTTTATTATCTTTTGAAGTCATGGCTTCTTTTGGAGGTTGATCTGCTTCTGAAATGATTGCATTGATGTTTGTAGCAAGCAGTACTGCATCCTCAACCATTCTTTCAGTATCTATATCTTGTGTTTCTTCAGGCTTCTCTTCCTCCCTATCTTTTTCTTTTTCATTCTTGTTTTTTCCACTCTCTGCATCCAGCTTTTCATTCTCCTTTAGTAACATTCTATACACCAATTGCTTTGCAATTGGATTTTCCTTAAGCTTTGTTCTGCTCTCTTCCATTTCCATTTCTTTTGGTTCAACTTCTTTTTGTTCCAGGGTTATTGGAGAGATATGTGGTGTCTGAGGTTTTTTTTTCCTTTTGCTCCACCACATTTTATTGTATTTGTTCTCCTTCTGCTTCATGAATGCTGTCTTCTGAAGGTGTACAGAGGTTGAAATTTGGCATATCATCTTCCAAGCGTACAGTGGCAGATTTCTTCTGCATATTGTTGTAATCCTCTTGTAGTTTATCCGCAATTTCGGCACATACCGCATAGAACCTTGCATCCTGTGATGGTGTTGGTTCATTTTCTTCTGTTGGGGATTTTGAGGATTGACCTTGTTGCTCAGGAGTTGTATTTTTCTCCCTCATGTCACAGATAATCCCCTCCACTGTGCTTGTTATTGTGGCAAATGCTGCAGCACCTTCTGGATTTTTTGCTGCCCCAACATTGTGTCATGCTTTGATGAAAACCATCATGGACTTTGCAAAATCAACCACTGATTGCGTCATTTCATCAGCATTTTCAAAATCCTGTTGCAGAAGATAATTGTTATAGTTAGTTTGTTTCATATTAGTATATAAAAGATAAATCAAATCACAGTAAAATAGACATCAGATTAGCATATAAGACATATCAGATCAGAACTATGAAAAGAAAGCATACTACAGAACGAAAACATAATTAAAAAAAGGGTGATTAAAGCATCATTATAGAGAGATCAGATCATGAAAAAACAGATATCAGATCATCATATAACACATATCAGATCACAACTATAAAAAAAAGCATACTATAGAAATGAAATGTACTTAACAATCGGACATCAGATAAAAAAAAAAATACATCAGATCATCAAATAAAAGATTTCAGATCAGAAGTTTACATTGCTTTTTGATGTGGTTGGAGCTTGTTTTGATTTGTTAGGCTTTTCAGAAGCATGTGCATGTTGTTGTTTTTCTACATGCACCTCGGCTGTAGCCCTTTCTCTTATCCAGCCTTGACCATGTCCTCCCTTTTTCTCTTCGAGTTTTGCTCTTTCAAAGAGTTGAGTCTGACTCCAGTTTGTGAATGTTGGTAGGTTTCTTGGAATATCTTTGTGAATTCCATACACAACCCTATCAACATAGAATAACTGAAGAAAATATGTTAGTTGTGAGTTAAGAAAATAAAATTTTTAGCAAAGCATTTCACAAACTAAAACAAACATCAGATCAAGATAATACCCACATCAGATCAACATATAACATACATCAGATCACAACAATACCCACATCAGATCAGTAATTTTGATAGAAAATTATTTGAAACAAATAAAACAAAATTAACAGTATATAACAGACATCAGATCAACAGGAAACAAATATCAGATCATATGAATACAAACATCAGATCACAAGTTATTGAAAGGAAATATTTAACTGAACTAAAACAGACATCAGATCATAAAATATACACATCAGATCAACATATAAAGGACATCAGATCAAAACAATACAAACATCAGATCAGTAATCAAATGAATACAGAAAAGAAAGATGAGAGACTTACAATCAGAAAAGAGAGTGGTCCATTGTAGGCTGTTGATGTTGTGTCATCTTTATGGAAATACTTCTCTTGGCATTCCACTAATGCTCTGAATGTGTAGCTGCACCAGTTCAGCTGCCTTATTTGATCAATGCTGTTTAGGGATTTGAGAAACCGATATCTGATGTTGTTGATGCTCCCATGATGGTAAAGAAATGTGGTGGCCAGGTAGATAAGGAAATCCTGGACGAAGTTGATGTCATTGTAGTCCTGATGGTTGACAATGTACTGCTCAAACTGCTTGATGGTTGATCTTTTTGTGGGTAGCGTGCCAAAGCTTTGACAGTAGTGCTCGACATTCTGCTCATAATCTTCACCCTTTGACTCAGCAGCTGTGTATTCTTCAACTTCAATTGGACCTCTTGGGAAGCCAAGAACCAATTCCACATCTTCTTCAGCAATGGGAATAACTGTATCTTGTTCCAGCTCCAGTCTCAACTTGATAGAGTTGAATTTTTTGAGCAGATATTGTCCCAATTTGTTTGGCATCTTGGTGTAGTTGATACTGAGGAAGCTGCCAAAGCCTATATCCCTCACAACATTTCTTTGTGGTTCTGAGAGTCTAAAAACCACGAAACTTATACCGTTTGGAGATGTACTGCAACTGAATCTTTTGCTCATCTCATTATCAGCATCATCATCACTGTCCTTTCTTCTCTTTTCTTTTTTCTCTTTTTTTGTGATTTGGATATCCACATCGCCCTGTTTCTTTTCCTTATTGACCATCACATTGGTCTTTTTCTGTTGCTGCTTTTGCTGCAGATCCTTCTTCTGCATTTGTAGAAGAATTTCTTGATTTGTCTTCTTCTTTGCAGGTACTTTCATCCTTTTACTTGTTTGATCCTTTTGGGATGATTGAACAACTTCCTGTTCTTTTCTTTTCTTGTCTGATTTACGTTTGTACGTATGTTGTAACGACTTGCTTGGGGTATCTTGAAAGTATGAACTGTCATTTTGTGCTTGAATAACTTGCTTGGTTTTATCAGCCATCATATGTTTATATTGTTGTTTCCTGTAATATGTCAGTAAGAGTATGTAAATAAAAATAAGTTGATATCAGATTAGAAGAAAGCAGATATCAGATCAGCAGATATAAGACATCAGATCACAACATGAACACATCAGATCAGCATATTACAGACACCAGATCATGAAAACACAGAGATCAGATCAACTGAATACACATATCAGATCAAGCAAAAATACACATCAGATCAACTTAATTCTCACATCAGATCAACAAAAAATGGACATCATATCACTATTTTGTAAGAAAATCATTTCACAGAAAGAAAACAAATTTAACACATAAATCAAATCACGATATAACTTATATCAGATCAAGAAAATGAAGACATCAGATCAAAACAAAACAGATATCAGATCAAAATAATACAGTCAACAGATCAGTAATTTTGATAGAAACTTATTTCAAAGAACTAAAACAAAATTAAAAGCATATAAGAGACATCAGATCAATTGAAAACATATATCAGATCACTTGAATATAGACATAAGATCACAAATGTTTATAAAAATTATTTCAAACAACTAAAACAAAATTAATAGCATATAACAGACATCAGATCAACTTAAAATATATATCAGACAAAAAGAATACAGACATCAGGTCACAAAATATTGAAGGCAAATATTTCAATGAACTAAAATAGACATCAGATTATGATAATACAGAGATCAGAGCAACATATAACATACATCAGATCAACGAAATATAGACATCAGATCACTAATTTTGATAGAAATTAACAAAATAAACAAAAACATATATCAGACATAAAAAAAAAAAACAAAATTTCGAACCCTAATTATATCAGATTAGAAAATTTTGAACCCTAATTATATCAGATAGCAAAATTAACAGCAAACAGGCATCAGATCAATCGAAAACACATATCAGATTAGAACAATACAGACATCAGAACCCTAATTATTCAATGAAAATAACGGTTATAAAATTGAAATCATATGATAGATATGTATAATTGTTAAAAAATTAGGTTTTTGTACCTGTAGATAAATGTCGAAGCAGGAAAAATGTTGGTTTGAGAAAAACAGCAAGTTTTTCGTCCGATTTGGAGACTTTTTTAGCGTTTGAGTTGAACAGCAAGCTTTTTCTTCGCGCAGATGCTGGCTATGGTTTTTTTGAACCGGAAGAAGAGCAGAAAATCGAAATGCAGTGATCTCTGAACGTATTTGAGGTTAGAAATTTAGATTGTGGTGATCTGATGTTGTTAATGGAACAATGAAGATCGCGGGGATGAAATCGGTTTAAGAGCCGCGAAGGAATGAAGGGTTTTGGGTTTTCAGTTTCAGAGCGGGAGAAAGGAAAGTACTCCGTTTTAATTAAGGCGCGTGTTACCACGCGTGTATAATGCGACTGGGAATGCGCGTCTGTTACAGTAGGAGTAAAATTCATCCTACTCCTATAGGCCCACCGTAAACGGACTCAATTAAGTTACTTTCATTTCAAAATAATTTTTTATTATAATACTTTAATTTAATTAATATGACTATTATTCTAAAACAGATAAAGTTAAAATTATTATCAACTGAAGAATCTAAAAGTATTATCATGGTCTAATAATTAAATTTTGATTTACCCATAACATAAACTCACTTATGTGTTTTACTTACAAGTGGTGGATCACGCACCTACATAATTATGTTATGCTATATACCTTAGGTACTTATTAATATATTTAAAAATAAAGTGATTACGGTCCTCATGTTCTCCCAAAACATGTTAGAAATCATTAGATGTATTGTGCAAATTTCTATATCTTAAGTCCACCATAAAGATACCACATATTGGCATAATCCATTTACTTTTACACCCTATCTTTTCAAAGTTTAAAAAACTATTTTTAAAGAAATTAAAATTTTTTAAATACTTATTATTTTTTTTATATAGATTTCCTCTATTTTTATATTATCCTTGAAAAAAATTATATAGGAATGATAGGATGAAGTCGAGTTTAGCTAATGCAATTATTTTTTTTCCTAATCTTTTCAGTGTTTCATAATGTAATTTTTACCCCTATAATCCTAGGCTTGATCTAAGTAAGGGTATCATTATCTTCTTTTTATCATGGCCTCTTTATTTTGATAATAAATCTGCTGTGTTGCCACTTGGTTATTGCATAAATTATAACAACTTCCAATTATGAAAATCAGGAGTCGGATCCTGAGAAAAATGACTACATTTTTTATAAACAAAAGTCGTAATATTTTTTTTCACTCTTATCACATAAATCTACCTAAATTTCTTACTTCTATCTTTTTTAAAATTTTTAAATCATATTACAATAATATTGTTAAAAAATTATTATTTTTTTAATCTTTTATTTAAATAAATATAAATATTTGATAATCATAGTCTAGATATTACTTAATAAAGTGGGGCGTGCGCTTTACAAAATTTTCCGGCAGTTTAGGGCCACTCTCCGCCCATAAATTCAGATACAGATTTTCCTGAACAAATGACGCCCTTCCTTTTACTGTCTAGCCCTTGTCTGTATTTCCGGCGAGTCCTGCAAGTCCTTTGTGTTTTAAATCCCTGTCCAAGTTTACGCCGTCGATTCAAATGAGCCTGGAACGGTTGACTCATTTTTCTAGAAAATAAATAAATACCCAAAAATTCATAAACACAAATAAATAAATTAAATCTCAAAATGCATAAATTATAAACAGGAATTAAAAGAGATCTAAAATTCAGAAAGAAAAGAAAAAACCAAAGTACTAAAGGTGCTGTTTGCTATTGAATTCCACATGAATTCAAACAAAGAAAACTGCCTCGAGGAAACCAATTAATATTTCTGATTGCCTAAACAACTTTGCTCGGTTTTTCTGAGTTTGGAAAGAAAGAAAAGCACGTCAAATTTGGGAACAAGTACAAGTTCCTCAATACTTGAACAACTCATAATTCAAAATGGTCTACTTTTGTTTAGTTCAAGTTCCGTTTGTGTGTGCAAAAACATGCCCGGAAACAAACGACAAGAAATTGCATCAAGTGCTCAAGAAGCCATGCTTATGGACTCCTAAGAAAGAAACTTACTCCCTTTTATTTTAGGTCATGCATTGAATTACTGCAGCTCTTCGTAAGTCCAACAGAAGATGAAGAAAAGAAATTATTAAAGAAATAATGAATTGGTAGAAAATTTAGTAGAAGATGGGAGAGAAGGGAAAACAAAATCCCAAGTTATTAACACTGAAAGGAAACACAAATCCATTACAGCATCATACGATTGCACAAAAAAGGATATCTCAGCAGCATACAAACTTGAATGCAAGAGAATAATTCAAAAACAGAACAACAACAAAAGGCAAGGAGGAAATTGAAACCAATGTTACATCACCTGGTAAAGACAATGTATTCGCTCAAGAATCTGAATTCAGACAAACATCATCAACTCAGGCCTACTGTATACATTGGTTCCGTCATCATCCAGCATAGGATAAGCTGCTACCAGTGCATCCTGCGCCCCAATGTATAACGAATTGTAGATCTTCCAGTACACTTCCCTCACCTTCCTCGCTGGGTGAAACAGCCCTTGCAGACAGTAATTAAGGACAACCGCTGCTCCTAATGCAACTCTCATTCCTTCAATGGCTTCCATTACAGCATTAATAACATGCGGGGATGTCTCAAAGATGTTTGGCCACACATAATTCATCAGATGAACCAGTGCGTCCTCGCACCCAAGCCCAGCAACCCCCAATGCCATGTGTTTCACTGCTGAAGCCGCTGTTTGACGGTGGACCAGGTCTCTATCCATCAGGGCATCCTCTAGTAATGGTGTAACCGCATAAATGTAGTCCTTACCCATTTCACCAATGTACTCAAAAAGGAAAGACAGACTCTTCAAAACACCATTCTGAACATTAAGCTCCGGCACACGATATTCATTCATCAGGGCAGGTAGAACTGTAAATGGGGAACAGGTTTCCGCAACAATTGCAATTGCCACAGTTGTGCACACACGATTCTGACGCTCCTGGACTTTTAGATTATTCAGCAACGTTGCAAGGACATCCTGCGGACCAATGGCTTTTGCAATATATCCAAATGTATTCACTGTTGCACGACGGATACCTTTCTTGTGGGCTTTGAGCATTTCAAGGAGCTCAAAACAAATCCTCATCCATTCTCTAGCAGGAACAAACTCAGCTCCTCTGTCAGCTATCCTGCCAACAAGATCAATGCAGTTCTCCTGCACTTTTTCATGACGATTTTTCAAAATTGGAGTCAACCGAGGAAGTAAATCCTTTATTGGAGGAGTCATCTTAGTCATACCAATAACATTCACAATTGCCTTAAGAGCGCCCAAGATAGACCCTAGAACTTCTGGGTACTCTTCTCCCAAATACTCATACAAAACAACTCCCAGATGGCCCATCAGCTGTTCCTCTCCACACTGCTTCATCACAACAGCTATCCTGGATATAAGATCAGCTGCTTGTTGCCTGACCTTTGCACTCTTATTATTTAAACGCCATTTGATGGTACCACATATTTGTGGAAGATAAGGCTTCACTCTCGGCCCAAGAGCATTGACAACAGCCCCAAAACCATTTAGCATCACATTTGCGTCGTCACTGGTTTGCTCTTGAAATGAATAAAGAATTCCATCTATCAACAGCTCTTCGAGGCGTGCATCAATATCAGAGGCACCCAGATTCGCAACCACCTTCTCAATGGTCTCCATGACCATCCTTCTATAAGGTTCACTTTCGTCTTTCAGGTCTTCAACGATCCTACCCACTATATCAGCAACTCCAACTTTATTTGCTATCTCAACAGTTGTATCAACGAGCTGCCTATAATTTCTGCGGTCCAAAGCCATTCTTCTCACCCAGAAGTTGCGAAAGAATTCAGGAAGAATGTCATTCCTTATGTAGTCTGGCTCCACGCCTTCAGTGCTCACACACTGCTTCACAACTTTCAGAACAATTTTCTTCATCTCTTCATCAGGTGACTGAAACTCACGAATTAGAATGTGCATCACTTCCTTGGTATAATAACTAGCATAGATAGCATCCATCAGGGGAATGATGAAACCAATGGCCTTCAAGAAGGCAGCCAAAACCTTACCACGATGTGATCTAATACCTTTCCATAAAGGCTTCAAAACTGAATCGAAGCTTTCAATACCGTATGGGGCAGCAGCCTCAGCAAGAGCAGCAAGGGAGAGAGCAGTGATGGTTCTGACCTTCTGGTTCTCATCATTCAGTCCATGTTCTATAATTTCTACAAGAGACTTCAAATGTGGAAGAACAGCACAACCTATCAAAATTGCTATCTGCTGAACAATTTTAATGCCAGTGTGACGTGCCTGCCAAGACTTCTTACTTTGACACACAGCTTTCAAGAAAGGTAACAAAGCAGGAATTCCCAGAGCAGAGGCAACAACACTAAATGCTCTTGCAGTGGTATTCCGCACATACTCGTCAATATTATCAATATCAGGCCGCATTGCAGCAATCATAGTTGCCAAGCCAGCTGCCTTGCTGAGATTAGAGATAATCTCTCGACCTTCTACACGGGCGTAGTAATCTTCATCAATCAGCAGGGGCTCAATTACCACAAGAATTTTGTGCACATACGGACGAACAAGCTCATCCAACTTATAAAGCACACGATCAATGACTTTCACAAGCAAGTGTCTTTCTTGGTCCTCCAAAGTTGGTTGCATAAGCAATGGAAGAATGCGATTGAAGAGTGGTCCAGCACCAAACTCTCTGGCCTTGTCAGTCAATTGACGCAAAGCTGTTTTCCTCTGAGGTGGTGTCCCATTCTTAACTTTTAGCAAAAGCTTCATAATCTTTCGCTCTTTCTGCTCTTCAGGAGACAACTCCTCCTCATTTTCTTCATTCAGTAAGGCACCAAAAAACTGGTGATCTTCCGGCTTCATAAAAGGCAGTCCACCAGGCATCTCCTTTGGCACATCAAACTGCTGACCTCTATTTTCTTCAGGAATATTATACAGTGGTGTCCCAATTGGAGTTGGGGTGGCAAGCAGCTTCCTCGCAGGAGTTCTAATTGGAACATAAGAGGATGGAGGATCCAGAATCTTATAGCCTTCCTGAGGAAACATAGCATCCAGCTCTTCATCAGTCAAAGGTCTGTTCCTTTCTTCAATATCTTTTTCCCACCTCAACAAATTATACTGTTCAGGGGTCATGGCACCTCGAAGGTTAATAGCACTTGGAGTTGGCGTAGCAAGTTCAACTCCTCCAACAGGGGTCACACCAGGGGTATATGAAGCTGGTGTAGCATTAGACATCGGTGTTACACTGCCCATGGTAGCTGGAGTCTCATCCCACCTTGACCTCTGTCTTTTAGGTGTAGGAGTAGCCAACCCAGCTAGCTTAGGCGTGGCATCCCAAGTCATTCCAGCAGGTGTAGCACCTGGAGTAACCCCACCACCAGCAGGGGTGGCATCTGAATCGGCTATCCTTCCTGGAGTTGGAGTCTCATCCCACCTATTCTTCTTCACAGAAGGAGTGGCATCCCCAAACCTCCCTGGAGTTGGAGTAGTAGCATCCCACCTCCCAATTCCAGGAGTTGAGTCAGGCAAATCCCAATCAGACCCACCCTTAGCTTTCTTTGAGCTAGTATCATCCTGCGATTGATCCCACCTATTCCTCTTTTTCGGCTTTTCGGCTTCCTTTTCTTTCACAACTACCTTACCTTCCTCTTCTTCCTTCTTCCTCTTCTTTGCAATCTCTTTCAAAGTCTCGTCTTTCTGCTTCTTTAAAGCCTCCTCTTTCATGATATCAGCATAAGTCCTCACATCTGCACCTGGGGTCTTGTCCAAGAAGGGATCAACCCTCTCAGGAGAAATAACACGATTCAACCTCCTCCGCCGATAATCATCCTCCCTATCAATTATCTTACCAGGCTGCTTAAAACCCATATCATCATCCTTTCCAGTCTTGGGAACATCATTAAGAAACTCTCTGGGGGCAGTATAGGACGGCATTCTCCTGGCTATCTCGTTATCCGCAGCTACATCATCGTCTTCATTCACCTCAATAGACATCTCGTAACCTTCAAACCGATTATCACTGTATAACTCTTTATCAAATGTGACCGAGGTAAGTGCTGCGAGTTCTTGCTCCATCTTCTTCCTCTCCTCTTGGGTTCTCCTAATCTCTCCATCCGCATCCATTTTCTCAATAAGTAAACAATCCAAAGAATATTCGCAACTTCAATAGCAAACCCTAAACCCTAGTTTTCCAATACTTCCCTAAATACGCTAGAAATTGCCAAAAATCCATCACAAGAGACACCTATTAAGCACAAAAACAGAAATCAGCAAACCCACGATAAATAAAAAGATTAAACTTAAATTAAAAAAGGAAAGAAAAATGAGAAGCAAAACAGTGCGAGGCACTGATATCTGAAACTCAAATACAAGGAAGCAAAGGGTTCCACGAAAACCGGCTCCCCGACATGAATCTGTAGAACAAAATCAACGCAAAAATCGAAAAAGGTAGACAGCAAATGTAAAGAATCGAAGAGGAGAAACTAACCTTGGCTGGTGGCGCTATCTACTCGGTGACCAGGGTCTAAGATGGCAATAATATGCTAAATCGTTCCAGAAAGAAGTCTGAGAAGCAGACGGGAACGGAGGGCATTAGAGAAGGAAAAAATGACGAAGCTATTAAACCCTCCGCTTTATGAATGGGGCATTCTTGTAAACTTGGTATGGGTTATGTTATGCATGTGAACGGAACGGCATCGTTTCAATTTTTGTCTAAATTTAGTAAACACAAATAACATGAGTTAGTTTTAACAAACTTGGTGGGAAAATCTTCTCTTCACGTTCCTGTGAAGGCACCAGCTGGGCGGGAGTTATTAAAAAGTAGGAGAAGTATTCTTTTTGTGATTATCGGAAATTTATGTAATTTTTCTTCCAAACTCCTTATTCACTCTGAACTTCTTCTTCTATACTTCTCTTTTGTTATGAATTTTGTTTGAAATTTTTATAAAATTGCTCTAGTTCATTACAAGTGGTATCAGAGCAGGACGATTCTCGGCGTGATTCTGAGAAACTATAGCGGAAACGTGAGTGAAGGCATAGGATGAAAGCATCAAGCTATTGGAACTCTCAGTGAAGGAAATAAAGGAGATTATGATAACTCATAATGAGGAATAGAACGTGAAATTGAAGTAGTAGATCGAGGCGGTGTCGTGCTATTGGATCAGAAAATTGAGCAAAACGTGAATCAGTTACTCCAGAAAGAGAGTAGACCGAACTCCGTTACTTTCGACACCAGCTAACTCTCGAATTCACACTGATGAAGAGGCTGGTAGTTACTGAAAAGATAGGAATATAAAAGGCCTGATTAATAGTAATTCAAGAATCAAATTATCTGGATTAGGACATGTGAGAAATATTTTTTGCTCTATAATGTGGCTGATAAGTGGAAGGTAGATGCTGTGGAATTATATCTAGAAGATAGGGCTGACATTTGGTTCCAAGGATTTAAAGGAGGAAAGGGACAGTTGTTCTGGAATGAGTTTGTTGAAGCTTTGATAGTGAGGTTTGGGGAAAAAGGGGGCAAAGATGATTTTGAAGAATATAATAAGCTACAACAGTTGGGTAGTGCGTCTGAATATCAGGAAAAGTTTGAGTTGCTTAAATCTAGAGTCTTATGCCTTGATCGTAGATTTACTAAACAATATTTCGTTTCGGGGTTCATTAGTTGTTTGAAGGAGGAGTTAAAACCTGTAGTTAGGATGTGGAAGCCTACTTGTAAGACCCCAGGTCTTGACAGATATGAATATATATTGTAATGTGAAAATGTAACGTGCTTTGAGGTATATGGCTGAAGTCCTAGAGCCATAATTAAGAAAAGTGAAGTTAGAATCATTGAAATCAAAAGACTGAAAGGCAAAAAAAATAATAAATCATAAGAATAAACGCCTAAAGAGCAATTAGTAAGAAATCAAATTAATTAGGGGAAAAGTAATGGGAAAGAACAAAAATAGAAAAAGAAGAAAAATGAGGAGAGGACATGTGGCAGACTTATTCATCTCCATCTTCTCCAATCGTCTACACCTTACTCCCTCTCATTTCTTCATCATTTCCACCGCTCAAACTCTTTTCCCTTGTGATCTCACACCCTTCCACCAACTCCTCCAACTATCTTCCCTCCAATTTGAGGTTTTAGAACCCAACGGGACAAGAAGAATTGTTAATCAGCAAACCATCAAGAACTACTTATCTGCTTGTTTTCTTCTTCATTGTAGAAACCTCAATCTAAGGCCCAACCTCATGTTTTTCTCAATCCAATTCAACCTGATTTATAAACATACTAGAGTTCGTAGAAAACCTAACTAGAAACCAGTTAAGCTGGAATCGATAATTATGGATTTGGGTCACCAAGGAACCGATCAAGGAAGGGGCTGCTCAAACTTCTAAGAAAAAACGAGAGCCTGAATGGATACATAATCGTCAATCGATCCCTAACTATCCAGTTTAGGTAATAACTCTTGTTTTGATTTTGGCTTCTAAAATTATTGGATAGAAATGTTGTTCATAGTTGTTTGGTACTTCTTAAAGGTTAGGTTGAACTATGCTATGAAACTGGGTCTTGGGTTTGAATGTGCAACGAGGTGGATATTCCCTCTGCACCGTTTGTGTGTGTTTTGGTGTTTGACTAGGATTGGTTAACCAATAGAGACTGAATTAGATTATTTATTTAAGATGCGTTGATGGTGAGGAACTGGGAATATACACTACCAATTGTATGAAGTCTGTGTTGAAGATTACACAACATAAGTATAAACAAATGTTTCTAAAAGATGGCAGCAAGCATGGCTTTCCTTAAAATTCCATAAGATCCTGTTTTGAGCATAGAACTTTAGAACCTTGTATCTCCCTCATCTTATATCTGATTTCTGCAAACTTTATCTTGTTTTAAACCTTGAACTGCAAGTTTTAACCAGTATATTGTGTTTTGTAATTTGGGTTTTTATATTTTCTGAAAGATATCCTTCAACCAAGACTGCTGTAGCTGATATTTATCTCTTTCAATATAAGTCCGTTTTTAGTGAAACTCATCTTGTTTAAACCTCTTATCACAAGGATTATACAGAATTTTACGGCTTCATATTTGGCATAGTAAATCTTCCAGAAACTGTTGTCGAAGCAGGGGTAGTATCGCAAAATTTCTGAAAAGGCTTGAACTAGTCATTTAACTTTAAAGTTTCATATCTTCCTCATTCCTTACCCGATTTGACCAAAATTTAGCTTATTTTGATCCTCACAAATCAAGGTTTATTCTAAAACTTGTATCTTGTAAAATGGTTTTACAGACCTTCCAGAATATTGTTTTAAACAGAGCTACATTCCTATTGAGTAGTCTTTCCATGACTTACTATCCTAAGATTGGGCCTAGGTGTTGGAGTAGAATACATAAGCTATGCTTGTGTTGTACTTTTTCCCTGTAATATATCGATTTATGTTTCATTTATATCTTGTTGTGCATAATTGTCCATTTATATTATGTAAGTAGATGATGAGGTGTTTGGTGTGACACAGTAGATCTCATCATTGGTTGAAAGACATAATATATAAATGAGGTTCGTAACCAAGACAGCTTTGGACAAACTGTAGATCTAGGTTATTATGTGATTCAGATAATTAGTTTGTCTAAACTAATTGAATCATATAGATATGCCCGGGGAATATTGAACTTGACTTTTAGGAATGATTTGTCTTGTACTGATTTAATAGACAAATCGATCCTTGTATTCTATCTCTAAATCCCTAGACTCGAGTGGGTATGAGAATTAGACATAGTGTACTTTGATCTGTCAATGGGTGAGGTCAATTGTGGCCAATAGTCTCGGTAGGTTGGGTGCGCGTGTTTAGTTACTTGGTGTGCTGCTGCTTGTCGAAAGGAAACCATGTACCAGTACGTCCGGGGTGATGGTGCTCCCGAGATGAGCTCGAAATGTTTATTATACTAAACCTGGCCGGTGGACTTATGTCCGATATAGTAAAAAGGTCGAGTGGTACTAGTCTCGGAATTAAAGAAGTTAATTAATTAATTTATCAGTAAATTAATTTTAATTAAAGAGCACTATATCTTTGATGTGGGGAGATTAATGAATATAATTTAATTAAGTTGTTCCAGAAGCAATTCTGGTGTAGGATGGTAGTGTCAAAATTAATCCGTTAGTGGTACGATTAATTTTGTAATGGGTTAATTAAATAGGTAGATTTAATTAATTAATTGGTTAATTATTCCTAAGGGTTAATTCAGTAATTAACAAAGTGGAATTATTTAATTAATTAATTAAGTCTTAAGTTTCAATTGGAATTAGAAAATCCTAGAGATTAGAAAATCTAGTATGATTTGGTTTATCCTATCAGATTGGTTGCCTAATTGGATTTGAAAACTAATTCATTACCTAAACCCATTAGGAAGACCAATCCTAAACCAATTTGGAGTCTCTCTTGTAACTCTATAAATAGACAAGGGATTAGCTATTCAAGATATACAATTAATCCACAAGATTTCTCGAGAGAGAAAATTCTAGAGAGAGAAAATGTTTCTCTCTCCAAGTCGAATTTTCAAGAAAGTGTGCGGTTGATTTTTGGGTTTCTAGTGGCTGAAATTTCGGCCTTGGTTTATACCAGCTGCGCGTAGCTTTCTCTCTCTACGGGCGGTGCGTTTATAGTACGTGTCAGGTGTTGCGGTGCTGCATTTTTCTAGCAGGTGGATTGTGGTGAGTAGCTGATCAATTGACTTCTAGTTCGTTGTCCACACAACGTGAAGCCATAGTCTTGAGGCATACAAGAGAATCACCAGATGCACGCTTCAAGGGTATTTTTCTAAGGTTTCGCTTTAATTAGAAATTTTTGTTGCGTGGTAAATCGAGCAAGTGCAAACCCAGATCCTATGTGGCAAATATTCTTTCACTAGGTGAGTTATGACTTATGGTTTGGACGTTTCTAGATGTGTCCAGACGTGGCTAGATGTGTCCAGACGTGTCCATACGTATCTAGACGTGGCCAGACGTGCCTAGACGTGGCTGATGTATGCAGAAATTCTGCAGTTATCATCCAACTTTGAAATTCCATATTTCCCTCGTTTCTTATCCCTTTTGACCAAAATTTGGCTTGTTTTGGACCTCTTTCTGCTAGAATTATTCAAAATTTTGAAACTACTCAATTGGATTTGTAAATCTTCCAAAAAGTATTCTTGAAGTAGGAGTGCTAATACAAATTTTTCTGAAATTGCTGATTAGAGTAGCCAACTTCAAAACTGTGTAACTCCCTCATTTTGTATCCGATTTGAATGAACCATATCTTGTTTTAAACCTCTTATTACATGGATTACAAAAATTTTATGTCTCTCCATTTTTATTTGTAAATTCTCCATAAATCAGCTCTGAAACAGAGCTGAATAAGCTATTCTTCTCGCAGAAAAATCTGAAGTAATAGCTGTACTTCAGAAATTCATATCTTCTTCGTTCTTTGTCCGATTTAAGTAAATTATAGCTCGATTTAAACCTATTTGAATAATTTTTACTCAGAAATTCATATAGTCAAGTTTGGATTTCTAGATTTTCAGAAAAATAGCAAAGAACAGAGCTACATTCTGCAACAATTTTATGAAAATTGAAGCCATCCTTGAAATCTTGGAAGTTCCTTTCTTACTCCTCTATGTTTAAGTCCTATTGAGTTTCTTTTGTAGAAAAGTCTGGTTTTGAACATTCTCTTCTTGGAAAATATCATAGTACTTCCAAGAAGTTTCTCCCTTTCTTTGTTTACCTCTTGACTTGTTTTTCCTTTAAATCCCTTAACTAGGAATGTTATTTTGCTCAAGAGACATAACTTGAAACCTGCACCCTACTTTAGATTAGAATAAGTAAATTGTCTAGGCTAGTTGAATAGACATGTAAGAAGGAAGAGAACCTAAGTTTTAAAGTTGGTAACCATGACTTTTCCTTGTTGTAGGAAATCAACTGGACAAAGGTGACCATTCAAAACCTTGAAGATTGGTGAGTGCTCTCGCTATTTTCTTGTCATGAAAATGATTTTCTATCACCTATATGTGTTCTGCATATATGTATAATATATATAGTTATATCTGTGCATATCCCTTTATCTCATGCCTTTACATGAATGATTTATACATGTTACTGACTGGATTGAACGACTATTGCTTGACATTACTGTTACGGTAGTGTAAATGGTTACCCGGGTATACCTTGATTGTAATTGCAACTGTTGGCCATAATGGGGATCCCCGACCCTCTACGATTGAGCTGAACTCTCCAGGCCAGCGACGGGCTCGGCTGGTTGAGTAAGGCCGTCGGGAGGTACTGTTTTAGCTAGCTACACTGACCGTTAAGGGCGAAGGTTGATGATAGTGCGGGACGCCGCACAAACTGGTATAGTATGTGGTTAGTTCACTTCTTTGGGTTCAGGTAGCCCAAGGTGAATACTAGCCACGCTAAATGAGCATTGATTGATTTACTGAATGGAAGCTCCATTGTTGAGCTAAATGTGTTTTAATTGAAATGATTGTTTCCTTGTTATATGTTTATCGAATGTGAAACTGGATTTAGCATTGAATACTTTAGCAAACTATTGTTTTAAGAATAAAAGATAACCTCACGGGCGTTAGCTCACCGTTATTTTCAAACCTATTATTTTCCTTTAGGTTGGAAAGCATGTGCAGATGCTAGATCAGAGTGGCGCAACGACTAAACTAATGGTTAGAGTTCTTAGGATTTTAACCCAATCATTACATTGGTAAATATGTTGTATCTTGCCATTGTATGTATAAAAGCATTAAATTGGATCATCGGTTCTAAATTTGTAATTCCATTCATTAAGATTGTACTTTTCGAATGAGACCTGACGCGAGTCAGGCAGACGTCCGATTAAACTTCCGTATTTGATAGAGAGTTTGGTTGGGCGGTTACAGAATGGTGTCAGAGCACTCTTTGTGGTTATTTTCCCTAAGTTGACCAGAATTAACTAAAGCTACATTGCTTTAGTTTAGCCGTTGAACCAATTGCAGAGATTTAAGATTGAATCATTCAGATGAATTATTTTGGTCTAGAGTTAAACTACCATCAAGCATGAAATGTTTGAATGATTGAGGTTTGTAGTGGTTAAAGTTGTGTTAATTCGAAAAGCTTGAACTATCTAGTTTGCTTGGATGTATGAATTGTGCTGCACCTATTCTAGTGGTTTAAGTCTAAACTTACTGAACTGGGTTTTGTCATTTACGATTGAAGTGCTTCAATGTGTGAGATGAATTTCGATAAGCTTGAAATGGTAGGATCAACTGAATTTGTTTAAACATGCGTTGTTTGACCTACCTTAAAAGATTTCTATTCGAAATTAGACCGAGAAGGTTCTGAAATTAGATTTATTGTAAAGCACAGGATGCAGCTAGCTTTTTGATGCTTTCATCTACCTCAAGCAATTAAATAATGGTGAAAGTGAATGAAAGAACTCTCCAGGTCAAGGCTCTGCCCAGAAATCATGGGAAGATTTCTATTTTAGGAAAGACTTGGCTAGCTGAGTTAGGATGATTAGGTGTATAAGTTCGATGTCTGAATTAGATAGGCAGCTTATGTCTAAATTGGTAAAACAAATCCTTAAAACCTAAAAGTGAGTTGTAGCCTTTAGTGGATTGATTTGTCCTAAACACCTAAGTTTGACATGTTGTGTCATTGGGTGAAACTCGATATAGGTTCAAGCTTTCAGGATTTGACTTGGGTTTTTATGGCTTATGTTGAATTGTTCTAATCGGTGATTGTGACTTATGTTCAAATTTAGTTGAGATTATAACCTTAATATACATTTGATAATCACAGAAACTAATTCATGGTAACATTGAATTTGGATTCTACATCCTGAACAACGTATGAACCTCAAGTTGAGGGTATGGACACTAAACTTGAAGGAAGACAACATGTGGGTATGATAAAACCAAAAGTTTTAAAGTTTGAGTAATGGGTTGAAACAATAAAAGATTGATGAATGAGAATACGACTCGCACTAAACTAGAGGAAAGGAAAATATAAATGTTTCAGATTGAAATTATATATATTGTGCTTAGTGGCCCTAATTATTTAGTTAACCATTTCTTGAACATTTATGTAAACTTAGTTGCACCCTTTTGAAAAATACACTACTCATATTGGTAATAAAACCTTAGTGTAAGATCCTATGCATATTCCGGTGGTTGATGTGGTTGATTATATAAAGGGATAAATATATACATATATATAAAAAAAAAAAAAAGGACTCAAATAAAATTTGATTGTATTGAATTATCAGTTTGTAACTATAGCTCTCTCCCCTTTCACCTTAACCCTTTTTTTTATCTGTTATTACTCTTCATCAACTCCTGCCTTTATTAATAAGTAGTACATGTGAAATCATACTTCTTACTTACTTGGGGAGATATATGATTGTTGTATTTTTTTTTTTTATGAATGACCAAATTAGCATGTTATACTGGTTAGCTATCTCCTAGTTTGGAACCACTGTCTCCTGTATAAATTGGAAACCGTTTTAGCCACACATCAACTGAGTACCAATCTTGGTTGTTCCTACAATCTTAGGAATCATAAGATAAATTGTAAAGAAGTATAAGGTACTACGAGACCAATTTTGAGTCCAGTCAAGTTGTATATGATTCTTTTATCAAATAATATAACTATGTAGGATAAATAGTTCCTTGGTCATTTATTTATAACATATTGAAATTCATCTGAACAGATGGATAAGGATAGTTTATAAAAAGGAACCCTTATTTTTTTCAGAAAATTTTCATTTCTTTATTTTGGTGATAGAATAACACTGAAACCATTTCGGGAATGGCCAACCCAGAACTGGATTCGTGTGGTTCTTGCAGAGAGAAAACCGGTGATAGTCGTTTGCTTGCAGAGAGAAAAGTTTTTTTTGGAAGAATTTTTTGGTAAAATCAATTTTCTTTTCTTAGAAAACCTCTGTTTACCACTGACTTGTATCCGTGACTTTATTGAACTCACAAGATTGAGTCAGTAACCAAAAATCAGTAAATCTTTTAGTTAATTAAATAATTAAAAAAATATTTACTATACTGACTTGGGTTTTATCTGTTGGAGTAGAATACATAAGATATGCTTGTATTATACAGTTTCCCAGTTTAATATATCGATTTGTGTTTCAGTCATATCTTGTTGTGCATTAATCGTCCATTTATATTATGAAAGTAGATGATGAGGTGTCTAGTGCGACACAGTAGATCTCATCATTGGTTGAAAGACATAATATATAAATGAGGTTCGTAACCGAGACAGCTTTGGACAAACTGTCAGTTTAGGTTATTATGTGATTCGGATAATTGGTTTGTCTAAACTAATTGAATCATATAGATATGCCCGGGGCATATTGAACTTGACTCTTAGGAATGATTTGTCTTGTACTGATTCAATAGACAAATCGATCCTTGTATTTTATCTCTAAATCCCTAGACTCGAGTGTACATGAGGATTAGACATAGTGTACTTTGATCTGCCAATGGGTGAGGTCAAATGTGGCCAATAGTCTCGGTGGGTTGGGTGCGCGTGTTTAGTTACTTGGTGTGCTGCTGCTTGTCGAAAGGAAACCATGTACCGGTGCGTCCGGGGTGATGGTGCTCCCGAGATGAGCTCGAAATGTTTATTATACTAAACCCGGCCGGTGGAGTTATGTCCGGTATAGTAAAAAGGTCGAGTGGTACTAGTCTCGGAATTAAAGATGTTAATTAATTAATTTATCAGTAAATTAATTTTAATTAACGAGCACTATATCTTTGATGTGGGGAGATTAATGAATATAATTTAATTAAGTTGTTCCGGAAGCAATTCTGGTGTAGGATGGTAGTGCCAAAATTAATCCGTTAGTGGTACGATTAATTTTGAAATGGGTTAATTGAATAGGTAGATTTAATTAATTGATTGGTTAATTATTCCTAAGGGTTAATTCAGTAACAAAGTGGAATTATTTAATTAATTCCTAAGGATTAATTAAGTAATTAACAAGGTGGAATTATTTAATTAATTAATTAAGTTTTAAGTTTCAATTGGAATTAGGAAATCCTAGAGATTAGGAATCCAGTAGGATTTGGTTATCCTATCAGATTGGTTGTCTAATTGGATTTGGAAACTAATTCATTACCTAAACCCATTAGGAAGACCAATCCTAAACAAAATTGGAGTCTCTCTTGTAACTCTATAAATAGACAAGGGATCAGTTATTCAAAAAACACAATTCAACAATTAATCCACAGGATTTTCTAGGTAGAGAAAATGTTTTTCTCTCCAGATCAAATTTTCAAGAAGTTTTGGCGGCTGGTTTTTCTTCCTAGTGGCCGAATTTTTAAGCCCTTGGTGCATACCAGCTGCAAGCAACTCTCTCTCTCTCTCTCTCTCTCTCTCTCTCTCTGGGCAGTGCGTTTGCAGTACGTGCTAGGTGCGGAGGTGCTGGATTTTTCTGGCAGGTGGAGTTGTGGTGATAGCTAATCAATTAACTTCTAGTTCATTGCCCACACAACGTGAAGTTATAGTCTTGAGGCATACAAGAGATTCACCAGGTGCACGCTTCAAAGGTATTTTTCTAAAATTTCGCTTTAATAGAAATTTTTGTTGCGTGGCAAATCGAGCAAGTGAAAACCCAGATCCTACCAAATTCTTTCATTATCTAAACCCATGGATCATCCAATGACCCATGGATCAGGCTGATGGGTCAAGAACCTTAATTTGTAATTAGGTCCCTTAATTTTTTAGCCTATTCCAATTCTTCCTAGGTACTTAATTAACTCTTAATTAACACCACAAAACTTTTCAATAATATTTGAATAAACTATTAAATTAAATATTATCTGTCTAAGTATAAAAATTATACTTAGTGCAGACAATTATACTTATTCTGTAACATCGAACTCTCTTATGTGCGATCATGTAGGCCCATTCTAAATTGACAATGGATAAATCAATCCCATTGATTAATCCATAAATCATTAGTGGTCTCTAGCAAGACATAATGACTACTCAATTCAGAACGGAGGGTCGAATGGTGATTCAACACAACCATCCGAGCATACCACGTACGATCCTCTACATCGATATCCAGTTTAGTATAAGGCATGGAACCTTCATCCTTATTTAACTAAACTTTTACTTGATCTCTTTGTGACACTGATTTTATTCAAGTAAATGATAACACTTATCATTTCTTGGGCACGACCATGCACTTCTCAATTCACTATCAAGTGGTCAAGATATCATCTCTCACTTTAGAGAGACTTGTAGTCCCATCACTTCACCTACATAACTTAGCGTAACTCATAGTGTACCCAATCATACCCGTACTTGGAAACCTGTTATGACCCCGTTAGGCATATGTCAAAGCACACTACAATTTACCTAAGACCATGTAGTGATTTCTGGTCTAAGGATCCTTGTACGAGTACTACTTAAAAGAATCACTCATGATCTTAGCAATCCATGAAGTGTTTCTTTTGGCAGATCATTTTGATGAATTAAAACATGCACAAGAATATTACATTCATGAAAATTAACTCATCTGATAAAAAAATCAATGAAACAACAAATGTCTATTTACATAAATAGCCCTTAAAAGGGCACATTCACCTACATGCCTAACTTCCATAAACCTTTTGTGCTTGAAACTGATGCTAATTTTGAAGGAATGGGAGCTGTTTTGATGCAGGAAGGGCAACCTATAGCTTTCATCAGTAGAGCATTTGCTCCAAGAAACTTGGGTCTTTCAGTTTATGAGAAGGAATTGTTGGATGTGGTTTTATCTGTTCAAAAGTAAAGGCATTATCTGATAGGACACTTTTTTGTCATCAAGACTGATCATTAGGCTTTGAAGTACCTTCTGGAATAAAGACTGAGCAATCCCTTGCAGCACAAATGGCTCACTAAATTATTGGGAATGGATTATGTTGGGTTTGAATACTAAATCTTTGCTTGTATGAAACTATTTCCAATTTTATATATCGATTAAATGTTTTTAGTTAAATTTTTTGTATGTTTTACATATGCTATCCATTTATATTATGTAATTTGATGATGAGGTGTCTGGTGTACATAGTAGATCTCATCATTGGTTAAAAGACATAATTTATAAATGAGGTTTGTAACTGAGACAGTTTTGGACACACTGTCGGTTTAAGTTATTATTTGATTCAGAAAATTGGTTTGTCTAAACTAATTGAATCATATAGATATGCCCGGGGCATATTGAACATGACCAATTATGATGAATTATCTTGTACTAATTTAATAGACTATTCAATCCCAATATTCTATTTCTTAATCTCTAAACTGGAGCACACATAAGGATTATACATAGTGTACTTTGATCTACTAAAGAGTGAGGTCACTTGAGACCAATAGTCTTGGTAGGTTGGGTGCGCGTGTTTGATTGCTTGGTGTGATGTTGCTTGTCGAAAGGAAACCATGTACGGGTGTGTCTGGGGTGATGGTGCTCCCGAGATGAGCTCGTTATGTTTATTATACTAAATCTGGCCGGTGGACTTATGTCCGGTATAGTAAAAACGTCGAGTGGTACTAATATCAGATTATAAGAAGTTAATTAATTAATTTATCAGTAAATTAATAAATTAACGAGCACTAGATCTTTGATATGGGGAGATTAAAGAATAATTAATTTAGTTGTTCCGAAAGCAATTCTGGTGTAGGATGGTAGTGCAATAACTAATCCTTTAGTGATACGATTAATTATGTATTGGAAAAATAACAAAGGTATATTTAATTAATTAAGTAATTAATTAATCTTTGTGTCAATTGGTTGTGAATTAGACCAGAAACTGGATTAAGAATAAGTGAATCTTTGTGTCAGTCTGTTGTGAATCAGACCAGGAACTGGATTAATGATAAGTTAATCCTTGTGTTAGTTGGATGTGAATCAATCCAGGAATAGGATTGAAGTAAAAAAACAAACCCAATAGGAAGACCAATCATAAATCAACTTGGGGTCTCTCTTGTAACTCTATAAATAGACATAGAGAGTTGGCAATTAGAACACAATTGATAAGTTTGTCAATTCAAGAAACTAGAGAGAGAAAGAAAAGAAAAATCAATTCTTCAGTTTTCTTTCTTCCTTGAAACTCGCATGTGTGACCCAGAGTTTGCGTGGCCTGAATATTTTTCCGGCCGGCGTGTTGATTCGGTAGATGGTGAGATCTTTTCTCTGGCTGGTTGGTGGTGGCGAGTGGCCCGAGATCGACGGAGCGTGGATCTCTCTAGGCGACTGCAGCTTATTTTCTTCAGGCGAATTGGGGTTCTATTTTTCTTTGCTGATTCGTTTGGTTTGTTGGTTCATTGCCCACACAACATACAAGTTGGTCTTGAGTCATACAAGCGATCACCTAAGTACACGCTTCAAGAGATAATTCTTAAACTTCAACTTTAATTAAGAATTTGTTATTGCGTGACAAATTGAATAAGTAAAAGCTAAGATCCTACGCAATGGTATTCCAAGTAAGGGTTAGAATAGTAATTGTGCTAGAGCTTAGACCTGGTCAAGAGTTTCGATTATGGAATGCGTAGCATGAAAGTACAATTTTGACCGGGCCCAGGTAGATAATCTTTCAATTGGTATCAGAGCTATGGTTTTGGCTTTGTGCTTGTTCGATTTGTTATATGGTTTTGTTTGTAGGTAGTTTAGAAATCCCGACTATTATGGTTGCGTTATATGTGTTTTAATTAAACCCCGGGACATGTCCGGGTTGCTGGAAGCCGTGTAGGATTAGATTAAATCTGTAGTAGGATTTTTTTTATGTAATTGTCGATTTTATTTTCCTACAAGCCTTGTAGTAGGAAAATCTTTTGTAATCGAAGACGTTGTGGTGGGAGACTTGATTTCGTGGGTTTTGGTTTATCGTTAATACGAAGAAAACCAAGAAAACCCAGAACGAAGTACAAGAAAATCAAATAACATAGTAGGAGCAGGATAGAAGACCCGGCAGGCGTTGCCGGTGAAGAAATCGCCGACAGAAGATTGGCAAACAGAGGCGCAGGAGCGCGCGCGGCCACGCACGGCAGCACCTGTAGCACTGGCACGTGCAGCGCAGGCACCGCGCATAAGCCCAGCGCGTGCAGCTCAGCCCGTTTGGGTTGCACGCACTGGGCTTGTGCGCAGTGGGTTGCACGCGTGACCCATTTTCTATTTTCTGAGGTTATTTCAAAATCTAATTTTTTCAAAACTCAATCCATCGAGTGACGTGACGGGACACGAGTCAAGGCAGCAGATGGAAGCAATTAAAACCATAATAGTCTGAAATTTTATTTTACGTATTTATTTCGTATTTATTGTTTTAATTTTGTGTTGTATTTTAGATGCATGATAGCCTTAATTACGAATTCATATGTGATGTGGGTGGACTTGCGCGTTGGCATTAGGGCCTTCCTCCATATCGGATGAGTTTAACCACGAGATCACTAGTTTTTGAATTTCTAAGTAAGATGACAAGAGTAAGTTAAAATTAGAGAAATGCGATACCCTCTTCATCTGAGATGCACTTTCCTAAGGTAACAAACTTAGAAGTCACGTGATGGCATACACTTAGTGTACGATTTGTAGTATTTCTCCCATCGAGGTTATGCTGCTTATTTGTACGGCTGAAAGCACTGACTATTAGCTACATTGATCAATAGATCGTTTGGTCAGATGGTGTAGTTAATGAACCTAGTTCTTCTTAAACGACCGTGGGCTAGCGTAAACGTTCACACTATCGTGGCTTGCGCAAATCCCGGTGAATGAGATGTCAGTGGATTTAATTATTGTTTGAGGGATGTCAATAATAGTTGATTTTTTTTTAAATTCTATGCTTAGTTTACTAATACATTGTCTGTTTATTTATTTACAGTTTTTGATATGACATTTAATCTGTTAGCTACAATATTGAAATACAACAAATTAACTAGTCCTAATTATGTCGATTGGAGTCAAAACTTGGACACTGTCCTAATAGCAGAGGGGTACAAATTCGTGCTTACGAAAAAGAACCCAGATGCGCATTATGACCAGTCAATTGAACAAGACAGGTTAGCCTATCAAAGGTGGATTAAGTCAGATAAGATAGCGCGGTGTTACATTCTGGCATCTTTGTCGGATGTTCGGTAATATCAGTATATGATCATGAATTCCGCTTTTAAGATAATGGTTTACTTGAGTAAAATATTTGGTCATCAAAGTCAGACTGCAAAGTTAGAAGTGGCGTATAAGACTGGGATTACAAAGAAGAAGCTGAAGGGCAGGTGCTTCAAATGCAATTAGATGGGACATTGGAAATCAGAATGTCCAAAGGTCAAAAGTACGACAGTTTCTGCCTTCATTACCGAGACATGTTTACCGGCGATTCCTATAGATACTTGGTGTGTGGATTCAGCGCCACTGACCATGTTTGTAATTTTTTGTAGGGGTTCCAAGTAACCCGGAAGCTTAGAAAATGCGAGCTAGAAGTCTACTTGGGCGACACTACAAGAGTGTCAGTAGAAGCAGTGGGAGTAGTCACTATAGTTTTCGAAAATAGTAGGCTAGATTTACATAATTGTCTTTATGCACGGAGTTTTAGAAAAAACTTAACTTCAGTTTCTAAATTCTTAATGAACGGTTATAAGTTTATTTTTTTTCTAATAATTCTGTTGTTGTTAGAAAAGATGACAAACTTATTTGTTCAGATTCATTAGTAGACAATTTGTTTTTGGTTAAATCAAACTTCCCTATTGTGTAAAACACATAACTAAATGGCGCATCGTCTAACCAAAATAAGAGAAAAGACACTTCTAAATCGAATCAAACCTATCTTTGGCTTCTCAGGCCAGGCCATATAAACTTTAGTAGGATTCAGAGGTTAGGCAATTATGGACCTTTAAGTTCATTAGAGATTGACAACTATTCAACCTACGAATCTTGGTTAGAATGTAAGATGACTAAAAGACTTTTTAAGGCAAAAAGTTATAGAGCCAAATAAGTACTAAAATTGATCCACTCTGACTTGTGTAGACCAATTTCGGTCCAAGCATGAGGTGGACTTGAGTATTTTGTGACATTCACATATGATTACTTAAGGTACGGATACATTCACCTAATGCGCCACAAGTTTGAATGCTTTAGTAAATTGAAAACGTATCGGGTAGATATGGAGAAACATCATGGTAAAATTATCAAGACACTACGATCAGATCGTGGTGGTGAGTACCTATCCCATGAATTTCTAGAATACCTCAGTGAGGTTGGAATTCAGTCTCAATTGTCTACACCTAGCACACCACAGCAAAATGGTATAACGGAAAGAAGAAACAGAACTCTCATGGAAATGGTTAGGTCAATGATAAGCTATAATGATTTGCCGAGTTCGTTCTGGGGGTATGCCATAGAAACTGCAATGTATATTCTAAATCTTGTACCATCTAAAACTGTGCCTTTAACCCCTACAGAGTTGTGGAATGGGCGCAAGCCCAGTCTAAGGCATCTCAGAATTTGAGGTTGTCCAGCACATGTCTTAAGGCAGATGCGGTTAAGTTAGATGCAATAACAGAAGTAATGCTGCTTGTAGGATATCCTAGAGGAACGAAAGGTGGTCTGTTCTATAGTCCTAAAGATTAGAATGTGATAGTTAATACTAACGCCAAATTTTTAGAGAATGATTATATTCTAGATCACAAGCCCAAAAGCAAGGTAGTACTAGAAGAACTTAGAAAGCAATATGATAATCCTGATGCACTAGCACAAGTAGATACACTACACACTGCATAGGATATCACAGATGATTTGCCTAAACAGGTGGTGCCTCGTCGTAGTGGGAGGGTTGTGAGACAACCCAACAGGTTCATTAGCATAGGAGAAGCCTCTGACTTCATCCCGGGTGCGCCTGAACCAAACCCTGTAAACTACAATGAGGCTCTCCGAGATAAAGATGCAGAACCTTGGAGAAAAGCAATGATATCCGAGATGGGATCGATGGACCACAATCAATTTTGGGAGCTTGTGGACCTCCCTGATGGTTTCAAACCCATTGGATGTAAGTGGGTCTACTAATGCAAGAAATAACCTGACAGAAAGGTTGAAACCTTTAAAGCTAGGCTTGTGGTGAAGGGGTATACTCAGAAAGAGGGAATCGATAATGAGGAAACATTCTCCCCGGTAGCTATGCTTAAGTCAATCGGGATTCTCTTGGCCATAATTGCTCATTTAGATTATGAGGTATAGCAGATGGATGTCAAGACAGCTTTCCTTAATGGAAGTCTTAAGGAAACCATTTGCATGCAGTAACTAGAGGGATTCGTTACAAAGGGCCAAGAGCATAAGGTTTGCAGGTTTAAGAGGTCCATTTACGGACTTAAACAAGCATCCAGATCTTGGAACATCTGGTTTGATGAGGTGATCCAATCCTATGGATTTACTCAGTGCCTGGAAGAACAATGTGTATACCACAAACGTGATGGAAACGTGGTGGTGTTTCGTGTGCTTTATGTAGATGACATTTTCCTAATTGGCAACAATAAGAAAGTGTTATTAGAAGTAAAGGCATGGCTGTCTAAACAGTTTAATATTAAAGAATTAGAAGAAGTGGGACATATCCTTGGGATCAAGATAATTCGAGATCGTAGAAAACGTTCGCTAACGCTCTCTCAAGCTTCATACATAGATGCGATTCTGGCTCGTTTTAACATGCAGAACACCAAGAAAGGTTTTCTATCTTTCTGAAACGGAGTGCATCTATCTAAAGAGCAGTCTTCAAAGACTGTTTAGGAGGTAGAAGCCATGAAGACAGTTCCTTATGCTTCAGTAGTAGGAAGTCTTATGTATGACATATTGTGTACGAGGCCTGATATCTGTTATGTCGTTGGCATTATAAGCAGATATCAGAGTAACCCTGGAAAAACTCATTGGGAGGCAGTAAAATGCATTCTCAAGTATTTGCACAGAACGAGAGACCAAGTGTTGGTCTATCAGGTGCCTGAGCTGGTACCCCGAGGTTACACAGATTCAGATTTTCAAGGTGACAGGAATAAGAGCAAGTCTACCTCAGGGTATGTGTTTACTTTGGGAGGTGGAGCCATAGTTTGGCGGAGTGTCAAGCGGAAATGTGTGGCGGACTCTACCATGGAGGCTGAATACGTTGCAGCATCAGAGGCAGTGAAAGAAGCAATGTGGCTCAAGATCTTGCTAGTGGACTTAGACGTGATTTCTGGTTTGCAGAAGCCAATCACAGTGTACTGTGATAACAATGGTGCAGTAGCAAACTCGAAGGAACCACGAGCCCACAAGGCGAGTAAGCATATACAGCGCAAGTACCACCTAATATGAGATATCGTCAAGAGGAAAGACGTGCTCATGGTAAAGATAGCATCGGAAGATAACCTTGCAGATTCTTTCACGAAGACATTGACTGCAAAAGTCTTTGAGGCTTACATGGAGGGCATGGGGATCAGATACTTAGTAGAGCCATGATAGTTTTTCTAGTTGTATTGTAGTTTTAGGATTAATGTAGTCTTATTCTGGAAGTGCAACTTAAGTATTAGTGGGAGATTGTTGGGTTTAAATACTAAAGCTTTGCTTATATTAAACTATTTCCCAGTTTTATATATCTATTAAATGTTTTAGTTAAATTGTTTATATATTTTACATGTGTCGTTCATTTATATTATGTAATTAGATGATGAGGTGTCTGGTGTGACACAGTAGATCTCATCATTGGTTAAAAGACATAATGTATAAATAAGGTTCGTAACAGAGGTAGTTTTGGACACACTGTCAGTTTATGTTATTATGTGATTCAGAAAATTGGTTTGTCTAAACTAATTGAATCATATAGGTATGCCCGAGCATATTGAACTTGGCCATTTAGGATGAATTGTCTTATACTGATTTAATAGACTATTCATTCCTAGTATTCTATCTCTAAATCCCTAGATTTGAGCAGGAATGAGGATTAGACATAGTGTACTTTGATCTGCCAAAAAGTGAAGTCATTTGTGGCCAATAGTCTCTGTAGGTTGGGTGCGCGTGTTTAGTTGTTTGGTGTGTTATTGCTTGTCGAAAAGAAACCATCTACCGGTGCGTCCAGGGTGATGGTGCTCTTGAGATGAGCTCGTTATGTTTATTATACTAAACCCAGCTAGTGGACCTATGTCCGGTATAGTAAAAAGGCCGAGTGGTACTAATCTCGGATTATAAGAAGTTAATTAATTAATTTATCAGTAAATTAATAAATTAAGGTGCACTATATCTTTGATGTGAGGAGATTAAAGAATAATTAATTTAGTTATTCCGGAAGCAATTCTAGTGTAGGATAGTAGTGCCATAATTAATCCGTTAGTGGTATGATTAATTATGTATTGGGTAATTGACAAAGGTAGATTTAATTAATTAATCCTTGTGTCAATTGGTTGTGAATCAGACCAGGAACTGGATTAAGGATAAGTGAATCCTTGTGTTAGTTGGTTGTGAATCAGACTAGGAATTGGATTAAGGATAAGTGAATCCTTGTGTCAGTTGGATGTGAATCAGTCCAAGAACGGGATTGAAGTAAAACACAAACCCAATAGGAAGGCCTATCCTAAACCAACTTGGGTTATCTTTTGTAACTCTATAAATAGACAAGAGATTAGCAATTCACATACACAATTCTATAGTTTCATAAATAAAGAAACTAGAGAGAGAACTCAAGAAGAATTCTCCCTCGAAGTTGGAATTCTCCCTCAGAGCTCGGCGGTACTACTTCTTCAGTCGGCGGCTGGAATTCTTCCAACGAGTTCGGCAGCGCATGAAGTAGGTTTGGGTGGCGCATGGAGTTGGTCGGTGGCGTGTGGACTATACGTACAGGTGGCGGCAGGTTTTTCTCTGGCGACTGTGGTGATTGTTGATCGTTGGTTCATTAGTTCGTTGCCCACATAACGCACGAGCTTGTCTTGAGTCATACAAGCGAATCACCTAAGTACACGTTTCAAAAGGCAATTCTTAAACGTCCGCATTAATTAGGAATTTATTGTTGCGTTGCAAATCGAACAAGTAGAAGCTAAGATCCTGCACAATATTATTTCAAGCAAGGATTGGAATAGTGATTATGCTAGAGTTTAGGCCTGGTCAAGAGTTCCGATTCTGGAATGCATAGCAGGAAAGTGAATTTTTGACCAGGCCCGGGCAAATAATCTTTCACTAATATCTAGAGAACTGTCAAGGTTTAGCTAAGTATCTGACTCCCATGGCCTCCGCATGAGTCTCAAAGATTTAGCAGTCAGGGTCTTTATGAGCGGATCTGCAAGGTTGTCTACTGATGTTATCTTTGTCACGTCTCATCTTTTAACGATCTTTCGTATTAGGTGGTACTTGCGCTCTGTGTGTTTACTCATTTTGTGAGCTTATGGTTCTCTTGAGTTGGCTACTGCACCATTGTTATCACAGTACACTATGATTGATCTTGGTAACTCAGGAATCAAGTATAAGTCCAATACGAAGTTTTTGAGCCACACTGCTTCTTTCGCTGCCTCTGATACTGCGACATACTCAACCTCGATGGTAGAGTCCTCTATGCATTTCTGCTTGACACTCCTCCAAACTATGGCTCCATCTCCAAAAGTAAACACAAACCCGGAGGAAGATTTACTTTTGTCTTTATCGCCTTGGAAATTTGAATCTTGTAATCACGGGGCACAAGCTCTTGCGCATGATAGACCAACACTTGGTCCCTCGTTCTGCGCAAATACTCGAAGATGCACTTTACAGCCTCCCAATGAGCTTTGCTAAGGCTACTCTGATATCTGCTAACCATGCCAACAACATAGAAAATATTAGGTCTCGTACTCAACATCGCATACATGAGACTTCCTACTACATATACATAAGGAACTATCTTCATCGCTTTTATCTCCTCAACAGTCTTTGGAGACTGCTCTTTAGATAGATGCACTCTGTGTCTAAAAGGTAGAAAACTTTTCTTGGAGTTCTGCATGTTAAAATGAGCCAGAATCATGTCTATGTATGAAGCCTAGGAAAGCGTCAAGGAATGTTTCCTACGATCTCGAATAATCTTGATCCAAAGGATATGTCCAGCTTCTCCCAAGTCCTTCATATCAAACTGCTTAGACAACCATGTCTTTATGTCTGATTATATTTTCTTACTGTTGCTAATAAGAAGAATATCATCTACATAAAGTACAAGAAACACCACTTTGTTTCCGCCATGCCTGCGGTACACACACTGCTCATCCGGACACTGAGTAAATATGTAGGACTGGATTACTTCATCAAAACGGATGTTTCAAGATTTGGATGCTTGCTTAAGTCTGTAGATGGACTTTCTAAGCTTGCAAACCTTATGCTCTTGGCCTTTTGCAATAAATCCCTCTGGTTGCTGCATGAAGATAGTTTCCTTAAGATTTTTGTTAAGGAAGGTTGTCTTGACATCCATCTGTCATATCTCATAATCTAAACGAGTAGCTATGGCCAAGAGTATCTGGATCCACTTAAGCATAGCCACCGGGGAGAAGTTTTCCTCATAATCGATTCCCTTTTTCTAAGTATACCCCTTCGCCACAAGCTTAACTTTAAAAGTTTCAACCTTTCCGTCAGGTTCTCTCTTGTGTTTATAGACCCACTTGCATCCAATGGGTTTAAAACCATCGGGCAGATCCACAAGCTCCCAGACTTGATTGGAGTCCATTAACCCCATCTCTGATTTCATTGTCTTCTGCCAAGATTCTGCATCTTTATCTCGGAGAGCCTTATTGTAGTTCACTGAGTCTGGTTAGTGAGCGCCTAGGAAAAAATCAGAGGATTCTCCCGATCCCACGTACCTCTCGGGTTGTCTTACAACCTTCCACTACGATGAGGCATCACCTATGTAGGTGTATCATCTGTGACATCTTGTGCAGTATTCTGTGGTGTATTTACTTGTACTGGTGCAACAGGAGTAGTGGATTGTCCTCTAAGTTCCTCTAGTATGATTTTGCTATTGGGCTTGTGATCTAGAATATAGTCATCTTCTAAAAATCTGGCGTTAGTATTAACAACCACCTTCTGATCTTTAGGACTATAGAATAAACCATTTTTCGTTCCTTTGGGGTATCCTACATACATCATTACTTCTGTTATTGCATCTAACTTACTCGTATCTGCCTTAAGCACATGTGCTGGACAACCCCAGATCTTGAGGTGTCTGACACTGGTTTTTCGCCCAAACCAAAACTTCACTAGGGTTGAAGGCACGGATTTAGATGATACAAGATTTAGAATGTATGCAGCTGTTTCTAAGGCATATCCCCAAAATGAATTCTGCAAATCACTATAACTCATCATTGATCTAACTATTTCCATACGAGTTCTATTTCTCCGTTCTACCACACCATTCTGCTGGGGTGTGCCATATGCAGATAACTGAGACTGAATACCTACTTCCACTAGATAATTTCAAAAATCAGTGGACAAGTACTCACCACCACGATCTGATTCTAGTGTCTTGATTCTTTTACCATGATGCTTCTCCACATCTGCCCGATACTCTTTGAACTTGTCAAAGCATTCAGACTTGTTGTGCATCAAATAAATGTATCTGTATCTCGAACAATCATCTGTGAATATCACAAAATACTCGAAACCTCCTCGAGCTCGAATAGACATAGGTCCACACAAGTCAAAATGAACCAACTCTAGTACTTCTTTGGCCCGATACCCCTTTGCTTTAAAAGGCCTCTTGGTCATCTTACCTTCCAAGCAAAATTCACAGGTTGAGTAATTGTCAATCTCTAATGAACCTAAAGGTCCATCATCGACTAACCTCTGAATTCTACTAAGGTTTATATGGCCTAGTCTCAGGTGCCAAAGAAAAGTTTGGTTCATTTCAGAAGGCTCTTTCCTCTTATTATGGTTTAACGATGTTTGATTTGCAGTTGCATATCTAGTATGAGAAGTTGGTTTTAAAATAACAAATTGACCAACAAAACCGAACAAATGAGTTTCTTATTTCTTCTAACAAATAACGATTTATCAGAAAAAACAAACTCATAACCGTTCTTTAAAAGTTTAGAAACTGAAATAAGGTTCTTTCTAAAACTAGGAACATAAAGACAATTTTCTAAAACAAGCTCTTGATTTTCGAAAATCAGCTTGACCTCTCCCACTGCAACAACTGACACTTTTGCAGTGTCACTCAAACAGACTTGCATCTCGCATTCTCTAAGTTTTTGGGTCACTTGAATCCCTTGTAGAGAATTACAAACATGATCAGTGGTGTATGAATCCACACACTAGGTACCTGTGGGAATCACCGCTAAACATGTCTCAGTAATTAAGGCAGAGATTTTCGTACTTATGTTCTTTGGACAATCCTATTTCCAATGTTCCGTTTGATTGCAAATGAAGCACTTGCCTTTCGACTTCTTCTTTGCAATCTCCGGCTTAGGCGCAATTCGCACCTCTTGAGCCATTATTTTAAGCTTTCTCTTCTTCTTTTCAGCCTTAGACTAAGAAAAAGATTCTGAAGCTTTGACTGCGACTAAAACTTGCTTCTTTTCTTGAAAAAGACCTTCAGTCGTCACCAACTCTGCCAAGAACTCGGATGAAGTACACAACATTTGACTTATGTTGTAGTTCAACCGAAACTGCTTATAGCTTTGAGGCAAGTTCTGGAGGACAATATGGACTTTGGTTTCACCATCGATTTCGCCTCCCACTACCTCAACCTCGTTGATGTTACTAATCATGTCAATGACATGCTCTCTCTCAGGAGTTCTCTCATCCGTTAGGACAATGTCCAAGTTACGTTTCCAATTGATATAATTAAGACTATTTAACTTGTTCTCTTTTAATATAACAGCTAATGAATTAAATGCCATATTGAAAACTGTAAAAATGAATAAACAGAACATGTTTCGGTACATATGAAATTTGAAACAAATATTGCAAATATCCCTCAAAAAAATATTTAAATCTACCGACATCTTATTCACCGGGATTCGCGTAAGTCATGTTAGTGTGGACGTTTGTGCTAGTCCACATTCGTTCGAGAAGAACCTAGTTCATTAATTCCACTATCTAACCAAATGATCTATTGATTAATGAAATTAATAGTCAGTGCTTATGGCCGTACACAAAAGCAGTGTAACCTCGTTGGGAGGAATACTACAAATTGTACACTAAGTGTTGTGCCATTACGTGACATCTAAGTTTGTTACATAGGATAATGTGCCTCAATTAGAGAGGGTGTCGCATTCTCCAATTTTAACTTACTATAGTTATCTCACTTAGAAATCAAGTCTAGTGACCTTATGAGTTGGACTCATCCGTTATAGAGGAAGGCCATAATGCCAACGCGCAAGTTCACCTACATCACTTATGAATTCGTAACGGAGGCCATGGGAATATAAAACCAACCTGCTTCCACTTAGATTCTTAAACTGAGGATTTTTTTTGGTTTTAACATGCAATTAACTAATCCTAAATTATATGCAACATAAAACTAACATGCTTTAATCATGCGTAAAATAAAACACAAAATTTAAACATGTAAACAAAAATTAAAACAATTAAAAAAATAGGAAATAATTGCTTTAAAATAACTTTCCCGACTATTATGGTTTTAATTACTTCCATCTGTTGTGTTGTCTCGTGTCCCGTCACATCACTCCGATGGATTGAGTCTGAAATATGGATCTCAAAAAATATCTCGGAAAAGAAAACGGGCCTAGCACGTACACGATCGAGCCAGGCTGTGCGCGTGGAACACTGGGCCGCGCGTGCTGTGCCTGTGTGCAGCGCTTGCGCACACTGGCGCCCCTGCGCCTCATTATTGCGCAGCGCTGGTGTTGCAGCGCACCCAACGCGTGCACATGTCTCGCCCTGATTGTCGGCAAGCTCTGTCGGTGATTCATTCGCCAGCGTCACTTTTTGGGTCTTCCGTTTTGCTCCCACTCGTTATTTGGTCTTCTTGTAATTTTCTTGGATTTTCTACGTAATCCTTGGAATTACCCAAATTATGACAAACAAAAAACCCACGAATTCAAGTTGCCCATAACAACGTCTTCGATTACATAAATTTCCTAAATACAAGGTTTGATTTATAGGAAAAATAAATTGACAATTACATAGATAAAATCCTACTACAGATTTAATCTAATCCTACACGGCTTCGAGCACGTGGTTTTACTATTACAAGCATTCATATAAAAATTTATCGGGGCATCCCAGAGTTTAATTAAAACATACAAAGGCAACCATAATAGCCGGGATATCAAAAACCATCTGCAATAAAACCATGTAATAAATCGAACAAAGCAAAACCAAAACCTTAGCTCTGATACCAATTGAAGGAATTATCTGTCTAGGCCCGATAAAAAATCTCACTTTCATGCTATGCATTCCAGAATTGGAGATTCTCAACCAAACCCGAACACTCGTGGAATACAATTCAAACTCTTTTGAAATACCACACGAGCACTAGATCTTAGTTTCACTTTATATAATTTATCACATATACAAATTTACGATAACTAATAAAAGTGGAAAGATAGAAATCGACCTCTTGAAGTGTGTTCCTTAAGTAATCGCTTGTATGACTCTTAGACAGATCCTGACGTTGTGTGGGCAACGAACTACAGAACCAGTTGATCAACAACACAATCTGACCTGCTCGATCGCCACCTCTGGAAGATATCCTGTCGTCAATCGTCAAAATTCGACAATCACCATCGCACGTAGGTGAAAACGAGGCACCGACCATCGACCGTGGAGAAGAGGAAAAAAATAGTGTCGGTTCTGGGCTTATTTACCTCTCTCTGTGCTAGGCTTATTTACCGCTCTGCACTGAATTATTTACTGCCCTGCGCGGCTTATTTACTGCTCCCTGCACACTCTCTATGTCTCTAATCTTTCTCTCTCTAGTTTCTTGAATCATGAAACTTGTGAATTGTTGTCTTATGTTGTTGACCCTCTATGTCTATTTATAGAGTTACAAGAGAGACCTTAAGTTGGAAAAGGATTGGTCTTCCTATTGGGTTTGTGTTTCACTTCAATCATGTTCCTGGACTGATTCACATCCAACTAATACAAGGTTTCACTTATTCTTAATCCAGTTTCGGACTAATTCATAACCAACTAACACAATGATTAATTAATATCTTAATTAATTAAATCTACCTTTGCCAATTAACCAATACATAATTAATCGTACCATTAACGGATTAATTATGGCACTACCATCCAAACCAGAATTGCTTCTAGTACAACTAAATTTATTAATTCTTTATTTTTCACACGTCAAAGATATAGTGCACGTCAATTTATTAATTTACTGATAAATTAATTCATCGGCTTCTTATTATCCGAGATTAGTACCACTTGACTTTATTACTATACAGGACATAAAGTCCACTGATCAGATTTAGTATAATAAACCTTTTAAGCTCATCTCCAGAGCACCATCACCCAGAAGCACCGGTACGCGATTTTCTTCGACTCACAACGACACACCAAGCAACTAAACATGCACAACTAATCTACCGAGACTATAGGCCTTAAGCGACTGCACTCTTTGGCAAATCAAACTACGCAATGCTCAATCATCATGCTCATTCTCATCTAGGGATTAAGAGATAGAATTCAAGGTTTCAATTAACTATAAACGAACAGTACAAGTTAATACAATCATTGACGATCATGCTCAATATGCCCTGGGCATATCTGTATGCTTCAATTAGTCTAGACCAACTAATCTAAGAACCACATAATGGCTTAAACCAATAGTATGTCCAAAACTATCTCAACCATGAGTCTAATTTATATATCAAGACTTCAAACAATGACGAGATCTACTGTGCTACACCTGACACCTCATCATCTAGTCACATGATATAATTGGACTACATATGTAACACACAAAGTAATTAACTGAAACATATAATTCGATATAAATGGGAAATAGTTTTTCATACAAGCTCAGCTTCAGTATTCAAAACTAACAGTTATTGCACAGTAATATATATGAGCTTGTATTTGTTGTGAATGGAAGATCTGTTGTGGATTGGAGCTTTGAATTGCTTAAGGGAAATAACGAAATAGATGTTGGTTGAACATTTCTGCCAAGCAACACAAAGTATTTTGTTGAGTGAATGTGTATTAATTGTCATATATCATTCGTGTATATATATATATATATATATATATATATAATTGATGTCTGTATGGTGAATGCTTTAGTTGATAAGTGGAGTTATAATTCAGATTTGGATAAGAAATTTGAAAAATTTTGTATTTTCAATTTCAAATATAGGTGATTAAAGGTTAAATGATTGATATAATGCTTTTAAATTTTGAATACACTTGATTATCAAAGTTTTAATGATAAATTCATATTCATTTGCATTTATTTAAAATCATTTAAATGTTTTGATTGATATATAATGATTCATGTTATATTTTGAAAATAAAATATGTAAACTCAAAATTAAATTAATAGTGTGGATGCTTAAGAAAAAAAAAAAAAACTAAAGAGTGTTGAACTTAAGAGAATAGTGGCAGGGTGAGAAGGAATCCACTGGGTGTATTCAATTGTGTATAAAGAAAAAGAAAAAGTGAACTTGTGTCACTAAAGATTATTCTTATATTATGTGTGACACTAATTGCGTTGATTGGGACACGAAACATAGTACATATATATGTACATATATATATATATATATATATATATATATATGAATATATGATAGATAATTATTGTGTGCATGGTGAATGGTTTACTTGATAAGTGAAGTTACAATTCAGATTTCGATAAAAAAAAATTTTAAAAATGTTTGTATTTGCAATTTCAAATATAGGTGATTAATGATTAAATGATTAATATAACTTCTTTTGAATTGCAAATACACTTGCAGATCAATGGTTTAATGATAATTACATATTCATTTCAAAATTTTGATGGATAATTTTTGAAATAAATAATATTTTATATGATTCCATCTTCATTTAGAATTATTATAATTTATATATTAAGATTAATTGATTAAATGTTAAATGATAAATACAAATGCATTTGAATATTGCTTGTTGACATGATTGGTTTGATGAAATAAGGCATGGCAAATGTGACATTTTAGGAAATATTAAGAGTAATCATCCATTATGAAAAAATAAGGTAATAATCATTATGTAATTATGTAAAATTCATAAACTAAAAAAATAATAATTATGTAAAATCCATAAAGTAAAAAAAATATAATAAATTATCAGAAATTAAAATAATAATTATTCATAAACAATGGAGACTAGAAATGTAAACAAATTATTAATTGGTAATTTGTCTAGCTTTTCGATATTCACACCTATCTTTCTCATCGTTTGATATCTTTGAACATCCATATCATCTTCCACAATAGTTATGGGTTGCTTGCTACGTTTAATGTTCTCTGGACTATTGAGATCTACGTCGGACATTGAATTCTCATTATCAACAGTTGCAGACACGGATTCCTAAAACAAACAAATCTCTCATTAATTACACTAACTTGAAACAGTATATATATATATATATATAAAATTATCGAACAAAATGTAGTTATGTTATTAAAATCTTAAACTTACATTGGAAGAATCAATTGAGACAGACGTTAGAGGAGGATACACATCATGTTAGAAGTCATTTCCTGCATGATTAAAATATACAATAATAACATCAATTGTTTAAATCGTATATTTATAACCATATTGCATATAGAGCAAAGGATGTTTTACATTATAACTTGATGGCAATCCAAAGAATTTTTTCATGATTTCTTCATCATTGCAGATCTTCACAATGGTATAAACATGCCAATTTTTTTTTAATATAATAGTCCAAAAGCTGCACATTGTATAGAAACCTCTTCCCCACAAGTATTATTTGACTCATTGCGAAAGGAATCCGAATCTTCAACCTAGAAAATAATAATTGGATGTAAAGTAATATAATACCAATATATAACTAAAAATATTTTTGTATTTGCACATTTGTAGGTTTTTACCTTTCCTAAATTTTTCCTCAATCCACTTACAGTTTTATGCAATAGATGATGAACCACTCGATCAAACATTACAAATGATACACTCCCAGTGTGATCTTGAATACGAACCTGCACTTTGTACCTGAAGCCAAAAAAAAAAAAAAAAACAGTAATCCAAATAAAATTTATGTAAATATTAGCACTTAACAAAGTAAATAATAGTGCGTTAACCTTGGAATAACTTGGGAAACAAATAATTTTTTTTCTATGTAGAACATGAAAAGCCTTTTTGATTCATATTCTTGGTGAATTGATCGAGGGTGGTTTGCATATCGGAATGATGTTGTGGATCATCATTGGAAGAATCAGGTTTATCCACTTTTTTATTGTATTTCTTGCATGCAATATAGAACCAATTATGATCTGTCTCAATGCAAAAATTTCTGCAAGAGTAATGCAGAAGGAAACCTGCAAAATTAAATATTCGAGTGAGATTGTTATAACTGAAGTGGAATTATTTCTATATTTATTGATACATACATCTCCAATATCATTGATTTCTTGCACAGTTTTCCTATCAGATGATTGCAAGAACTCTTCATGCAGTGATTGAGGACTGTTGACTGGTATTTGACTAATTCTCGGTAAAGAATTGTCATATTTCTTGCTAGATATCAACCTATAATAATGTTAAAATAAAAACATAATAGAGTTTTCATTAAAAAGGTTTATAAAAATATATTTGGCAATTAGGATGAACATTTTATTTATTACCTCATTTTAAAATCATTGATCTCAGGAAGCTCAGAGTTCATAAATATCTTTGTTGTTACTCAAAATCTTCTAATTCTATTACATATCTCCTAGACTGCTTGCCGTCCTTTTCTTTTACTTGGGGAGTACCTATGGAAACAATTTCTCCAATAACATATGCATCATAAAATAAATGATTTAGTATAATAAAGCAATTCCATGTTATACCAAATATTTTAAAAAATCAAAGTAGAAAAAGTAAGAGAACATACCTACTAAACAATTTTCATCGAGTTTGCTGGATATAATATCATCAAAAGATACAAATTTGAACCCATTCATAGGAATGTCCAAATCAGAATAAGTTGACACCAAAGTTGATCTCGTGAAGTGGATCTTGTACGAATGACTGGTTTGTTTATACGAACCAGTATTTTGGCTGACTCTAAAGTTGTTTATCACTCTAACTTCTCTTTCTGCAAGCAATGGTGAAAATTTCTGCATGAATGCGTTTTTCACGGTTGCTTGTATTCTATCACCCTATCATTAATGGAATAAATGATTATAATACAATTTTAAATATAAGAAAATAGTTGCTCAGAAAGTAATATTATGAAAGTACCATCTCATCCATTAAGACCATGTTTATGCGTCCATCTTCACTCGGACTATTGTAGAATGGTTGTTTCCATAACCGAATGATCCTTACTCAAATCTTCAAGTGTTGATTCAATGGCATTATGTCTTTGATGAAAGTTTGACTATCGACCATTATTCTAGTTGAATAGTTGTCTTGAAAGTATGTAAATGAATAATGTGATGATTGAGAGGTGAAACATGAAAGGATTGCAAATGAAGAGTTCGAAGAAAAAAAATAAAAACTAAAATGCTAGTGATTGTGATAGCTGAATTGAAATGACTATATGTATATTAGTTGGTAGTGATATATAGTCTATTGTTATTGTTATTTATATAGGTATATATATAGAAACTGTTCTGTGTATATGATTATTTGTAAGGATTGTATAATGATAGAAGATGGACATAATTTTGAATTTTTTTAAATTGTAATAGATAAATCAATTATAAATGTAAATAGTAATGGTGATCATATATGTGTAATAATGTGATGTGATGAGGTGATGTAGGAATAGGAAAAAATTTAAAGAATATACAAATTTATCTTAATTTTTATATTTTTATTATTTAGAATAGTACCGTTGATTGATTGAATTGATGATTGACTATTGATTGATGATCATGATAATTGATGAATGAATTTAGTTATGGCATAAGAATTGTTTTGATAATAATTTTATATGGTCAATATGTGTTAAATTATTAATTTTAAAATTTAAGATACGTTGGTGTGATTTATCAATTTATCTACTGAACTCATTTGATAATTTGATGTGGTTAATAGGTTAAATTGTTATGTTCAAAATTTGAACATTATTTCGTGTTGTTTATCAATGTATTGAGTCATTTTTTTAATTTAATATGTTGTTTATAAATTGTTTATTATATAGATATATAGATATAGATAGAAGATAAATAGTTGGAATGAGATAATAATAATCATACGTTTTGTTATTTTTATTGTTTATTTTTTATTATTATTTGAACATATTAAAAAAAGGATATATATGATTTTTTGTTAGTAATCACGAAATTTATGATATATTATATTTTTGTATATTTTATTGTGATATAAATAAGTGTATTTCAAAGTGTGATTAAGATAATTATCATATATATTTTTTATTTTTATCAAAATTTATAATTTAAAAAAACTAATTCACGTAAAATTATAATTAAATATATATAGATATGATGCTTATTGTGATTTATGATAAATTTTATGATGTATTAAAATTTATATATAATTATATTTTTGTAATATAATTATTTGAATTTGAATATTTAGCGAGATAGATTATAGTAGTTTTAGGAAAATATTTGATCATTAAAAAAGCAATTGATGTTCAAAATCAAATAAATAACATAACAATTTGTTAAAATTTAATTTGGGATATATTTGGAGTCTTTGTATGTAATCAAAATGAATATACGAAGGTTTGATATGAATGGTAGTTTACAAAGTGAATTTGTCACATTTTCCAATTAAGAATTTTATAATATAATTTAGAGTAAATTATAAATTTGATCATTTAGTAAAGTTTAAATTTTGATCATCAACTTTTAAAAATATAAAAAACATCACTAACTTTTACTTTTACATTTTAATTTATTTTTAGTCACTTTGTCCAACTTGATCGTTAATGTGTTAACAGACTACTTTATATAGGGTTATTTTTGTCGATCCACATAAAATCCATATCTTCCTCGCACTCACCTCGCCAATCACCACCACCGTGCTACCATCCTAATCCCAACAAATAGAACAAAAGGGCAAAATGCAAGAAGCAAACAGAAATTATATTTTGCAGCTAGAGATAAATAAAACTATTCAAAAATCACGATTGAACACCAAAATAATACAGAATTCACTTCATAATTTACATAACTACTAAGTGTTCAAATTTCAATGCAACAACGCAACTATGAATATGAATATGATGCTTGAGATGTATATATTATGGACCAACTTCAGGAGTGAAGTAATTGAATCAAAATGAAAAATACCTTTGACCTCACATACCCTCTAAGGTCGCTAATTTGACATGCTATCCCATGAATTCTTAAATATTTTTTGGACTCAAATGGTTTATTGTATCAAAGGGGAGCATTTCGCAACAGTAACTTACGCATAGTGCCAGAACCCACCAAAAAAACCTTATCGTCACCCAAGTACTCTACCTCGTACAGCGAGGAAAGCAACCGGAGGATCCTGATTCATTCTCCAGAGCCTCGATTTGTGAAGGCAAACATGAACTCTTATCCATAGCAAAAAACTAAATTAGAATTCTCGTCATCGGTAGCGCAGGCGGCGGGATGGTTGGGCTGCCAGCTCGATTGCAACGAGATGAGAGATTGAGTGGCAGGCTAGCGTGGGAAGTGAATCCGACGACGCAGCGGCAAAAATAGAGCTGAGGTAGGGGAGAGAGAAACCTGGAAGAAAAAAAAGGCTGTTTGGGTTTGGTCCAGGTTTCTGATCGTAGTGGTGGTGGCTTGAATCGGCGGTTGGTGGCGACCAAAACTAAAGAGAAGGGAGGTGGTGGTTCGGCGCTGACGAGAAATGGGGAAAAAAGAAAAGGAAAATAAAAGTTGGGGTTGGAGGAAGAAAGAGAAAAAGGGCTTTAGGATTAAAATTTTAAAAATTTTGTTTAAACCCTTGAATTTTTTAAGTTTTTTTAATTTCACCCTAGGAGAAAATGACAAGATTAGAAAGAAAGAGGTACACAGGAAAATAACAAAAATACCCTTAAAATATAAGTCCGTTAGTGGATTTAACGGCTGTTGTTGATGGAGTGACCAAAAATGTAATAGTTAGTATTTTTTTTTTTGTTTTTTAAAAGTTAGTGACCAAAACCTAAACTTTACTAAATATGATGACCAAATTTATATTTTACTCTATAATTTATCATTTAATCATTGATTCCAAATATTCATGTAAGCAATAAAATTAAACTTTAAAATAAAATAAACATTAATGGAATAACTTAAAAATATTGAAGGATGGTCTAAACATAATGAAAATCGTTTGTAGATAACACAGAGTTACACTTAGGGAACCGTATGAAATTCCTGAATATATTGAAAAAAAAGAAACATTGTTTACATTGATGAGAAATATGACCATATTACCATGGTACACTGTAAACATGATTTGAGAGTTAAAAATATGACATATTTGGAAAAACCACATATAAGGTAAGGTAAAAGAAACCATAAAAGCAAAGAAACATATAGTTGAACATTAAATAATTATACACATTTAATTTTGGGTATTGTCTACCAAACTGTTGGTGTATATGCCCTTATAAGGGCTATATAGACATTTGTCGTTTGACTGATATATATCAAATGAGTTAATTTCATCAATTTAATATTCTTGTGCATATATAAATGATAAAATTATCCACGTACTGGAATATATGCTTATGATTGAACCTTCAGAATGTCTTGGTTGTGAAACCCAATAAGCAAAACATGTTATAAGTACAAAACTATCCCTAGTCGGTTATTGACGTGAGAACGTCAATATAATAAGACTAGTATGTGCTTTAGTGTGGGTAGAGTTTCACTAGCTATGATGTGGTGATATCAACTAAAGACGTAGATGAATATGTCTATAAACATATCATTGGATCGATCCGCCAAAAGAAACACTCCATGGATTGTTTAGATCACGAGTGATTCTTTTGAGTAGTACTCGTACTAGAATCTTTAGACTAGAAATCACTATATTGTCTTAGGTGAAGAGTAGTGTACTTTGACATACGCCTAACGGGACCATAACAGATTGCCAAATACGGGTATGATTGGGTATGCTATGAATTACGCTAAGACATGTGAGTGAAGTGATGGGACTACAAATCTCTCTTAAGTGAGAGATGATATCTTGGCCACTTGATAGTGAACTGAGAAGTGCATGGCCGTGCCCAATGAATGAAAAGCGTAATCATTTGCTTGATGAATTTAGTGTCACTAAGAAATCAAGTAAACGTTTAGCTATATAAGGATGATACTTCAATGCTTTATGCTAAACGGGATATCAATGTAGAGGATCGTACGTGGTATGCTCAGAAAGGTTGTGTTGAATCACTATTCGACCCTCCATTCTGAATTGGGTAGTCATTATGTCATGTTAGAGACCACTAATGACTTATGGATTAATCAATGAGATTGAGTTATCCATTACCGATTTAGAATGGGCATACAAGATCACACATAAGAGAGTTCGATGATGCAGAATAAGTATTCTTTCCTGCACTAAGTATAATTGTTATACTTAGATAAATAATATTTAATTAAATGGTTTAGTTAAATATCATTGAAAAGTTCTGTGGTATTAATTAAGAGTTAATTAATTACATATGAACAATTGGGATAGACTGATAAATCAAGGGACTTAATTTCAATTGAGATTCTTGACCCATCAGTCTTATCCATGGGTCATGGGTTGATCAATGGGCTTGGTGTATAGTCCAAATCATTAAAGTATTATTTAATTATAATACTGATTTGGAATCTGATTAAATCAGTAAAGTAATCTTTGATTACAATACTGATTTGGAAAACCTTACTTTATAAATATCCCGGGCATATTATTGGATCAGGGAGAGAAAATCAGAACAGAAATAAAATACACAAAATTCCGATATTCCTCTGTAGGCAGAATAACGGCTAGCACCGAATCTGTGAAGACTATCAGTGCTTGAGAGTAGAGGGTTCTTCCAGGGAAGAATCTGTGGTGATCAACGACATCAAACAAGGATCCAGACGTCGGCCAACGATTACGTTTTAAGGGTAAGAGTTACCTACTTTGAACGGAGGATTAATTAAACACTAAAATTGGATTAGGCATGAATCCGTTTCGAAAAAAAGAAAATTTTTGAAAACCATGCATTAGATCCCAACAGAAACATGATTAAATAAGCATTCATGCTTTTAGTTATTGGGATTTGTTTAGGCGTTTAATCTAATTAAACGGCGGAATCCTAAACACTAAGGATCGGGTCTTACCCTTGAAGCGTAATCGGTTGCGCACGTCGCCTGGCTCCTCTGAGAAGATGGCGTTTTGTTGTCTCCAAAATCCTTCCTCGAAGGATCCTCTACTTTCAAGCACGAAAGCCTTCGCAGGTTGGTGCTAGCCAATCTTGCCTACCCGGAGAATTTTGGGAAATCCTGTGTATTTTGGCTGATCTGAATTTTCTTAAATTCCAAATCATCATCCTACAATTATATCCCTAGGATATTTGTAGAGAATTAATTTCCAAAATCAGTATTGTAATTTATCCAATTATAACTTAATTGATTTTAGTAATTTTCCAAATCAGTATTATTACCAAATATTATTTAACTGATTTCAAGTCAGTATTTAAATAATATTTACTAATTCCAAATCAGCGTTAAATAATACTTTAATGATTTGGGTTATACACCAAGCCCATGGATCAACCCATGACCCATGGATCAGGCTGATGGGTCAAGAACTTCAATTGCAATTAAGTCCCTTGATTTATCAGCCCATCCCAATTATTCTCAGGTAATTAATTAACTATTAATTAATACCATAGACCTTTCCAATAATATTTAATTAAACCATTTAATTAAATCTTATTTATTTAAGTATAACAATTATACTTATTGTAGGCAAGAATCCTTATTCTGCATCATTGAACTTTCTTATGTGCGATCCTGTAGGCCCATTCCAAATTGGCAACGGATAACTCAATCTTATTGATTAATCCATAAGTCATTAGTGGTCTCTAGCAAGACATAATGACTACCCAATTCAGAATGGAGGGTCGAATGGAGATTCAACGCAACCTTTCCGAGCAAACTGCGTACGATCCTCTACATCGATATCCAGTTTAGCATAAGGCATGGAACCATCATCCTTATGTAGCTAAACGTTTACTTGATCTCTTAGTGACACTGAATCCATCAAGCAAATGATATCCTTATCATTCCTTGGGCATGGCCATGCACTTTTTCAGTTCACTATCAAGTGGCCAAGATATCATCTCTCACTTAAGAGAGATTTGTAGTCCCATCACTTCACCTACATACCTTAGCGTGTCTCATAGTGTACCTAATCATACCCGTACTTAGAAACCTGTTACGGCCCCGTTAGGCGTATGTCAAAGCACACTACAATTCACCTAAGACCATGTAGTGATTTCTAGTCTAAGGATCTAGTACCAGTACTACTCAAAAGAATCACTCATGATCTAATTAGTTCATGGAGTGTTTCTTTTGGCGGATCGATTTCATGAATTTAAATATGCACAAGGATATTACTATCATGAAATTAACTCATTTGATAAACAATCAATCAAGCGACAAATATCTTATTTACATAAATACCCTCAAAGTATATTTACATAAATAGCCCTCATTAGGGCACATTCACCAACATTAGTAAGGTTATCCAACATTGCTTAACAAAGAAACTTACAAAATTATGTTTTTAAAAAGGCTAAATTGGTATTTTGGTCCCTTATAAATGGGGGTGTTGATGTTTTGGTCCCAAATAAAACTACGATTGTTGTTTTGGTCCCTTATCAATTTTTTATTAGCGGTTTTAGTCCATTTTTACGAAAAAGTTTAGAAGATTACGGATTAACTCATTTGATCGCTAGTCAAACCTAATTTTTTCTTCAAAATAATTTATATCATGATGTTTTCAATCCATTTTATGACTCTGTTCTTCATGAATGTTCAACCCATTTAGATCGACTCACTCTCCGAAATAACGACCGAAACCCTAAATGGGTTGAACATTCATGAGGAACCGAGTCATAAAATGGATTGAAAACATCATGGTACAAATCATTTTGAAGAAGAAATTAGGTTTGACTAGTGATCAAACTAGTTAATCCGTAATCTTTTAAATTTTTTCGTAAAAAAGGACTAAAAATGCTAATAAAAATTGATAAGGGACCAAAACAGAAATTGTAGTTTTATTTGGGACCAAAACAGCAACACCCGCATTTATAAGGGACCAAAATACCAATTCGGCCTTTTAAAAAACACTTGTCTACTCAGCATAAGGATGGAAGGAAGAAAAGAATGGGAAGGCTAAACACATGGTTTCAGCAAGGAAATAGGCAAAGGATATAGAGGTTAATCCTAGGGTCATCTTTCTCAAAACATAGGCAAATTGGTGTGCTACATATTCAGTTTTTTGCTCACTCATGAAAAAAACCGGTGTGTCTATACGTTTAAACCAAAAAATAATGCATCAATCACTTCACATGAAGCATGATTACATATAAGGTAAACCAATATACATAACATCAAATTATTGCCGAAAAAATAACACTTGGGATTTTCAGAACATTTGAAAAGGACTTACCTAGAGGCTTAAGGAGAGATCAGCCACCCACTTGTCATCAAAACAAGGAAAACACAATAATTAATCATCTGGATATGGCTTATATTATGGAAATAATTAAACTCCACTTGACTTTGGAGAAAAGAAAATTTAGTCAGAAATTCCCACAAAATACTAAAATACTATCCACGAGTGCTAGTGGCTCGTCAAAACTTCAAACTAAAATAGAAATTTAAAACATGTCCAGGGGATATCAAAACATGATCAGGGATTAAGCAGATTCAGAGCTGTCCATTTCAGAAAGAGGGGTGACAGATACACTAGTGGCCAGGTACTTGTAAAACATATCTAGTTGATTCCGCATTGCGCGTAATTCCTCTATATTAATTTGAATTTCAAGCTGCTGCCTTCACAATTGGATACTCATATCTTCATCTCCTCGTACCATGCTTGCATCTTGGCCCAGTTTCCCTTCAATCCTAACAAGTTCATCATCATACAGTTGCTTTGCACAATTTTCAATACACATGTCTTCCACCAAACTGGCATATGGAAGACCATTTTTCTGGCTTCTGGTGGCAATGAACATGTATTGCATGATGATGCTACCAAGATTGACTGGTTTGCTATCCATCACAGCTGATAGGATGTGGAACTATCTGTCCTGGATTTTTCCACTCGCATCAGCATCGATTGGTGCTATGTTCTTACAAATAAAAGTATACAGAATCTAGGGTACAACCCTCATACTTTCAAATGGGATATCCAACCATTTTCCCAGTATCTGAAACTCCAGTCTCACAATCTTTTGAAGCTTCTCCTTGCTTGGCTGGTAAACATCTAACTGACAAATATCCAAAGCTTCTTCGTTCAACTCAACTCCAAAAAACCAATTAATGAATTCTGGAGAAAACGGTACCCTAACAGAACGTACGGTTACCATCCATTTCTCTTCTTGATGCCTTGAACTAAAATAAAACTCTCTTACCAGAGTTTCGTTGGCATAACGGCAAGAAGGGGCAAGCTTAGCCCATTGCTTGCCTGCCAAATATAGCTTGAGCATACTATCTTCCTCCACCCATATATGATTGTGGATAGGATTAGTAGCAATGCCAACGCCCTACCTATATACAAACAACGGTCTGTCTTCCATATCAATATCACCATGACCATTCCTGGTCGAAGATGTCATTATATCTATTCTGTTTTTATCAAGAATAGCAAATAATATGAGAATTTAGTTTTGATCCACAATACCGCTATTCCCGTTGGTAACACATTTGCAGGTTCTTAGAATCACTTGTAATATTACTTGATAAAGGGATTTAAATACATAAACAATATAACAGAATGGATAAAAGATTTTTCATACAACATACCTGGTATGAAGAATTTTGGCAAAACTGCTTCTGTAAGTGAAGAGAGAGAAACGGAAAAAGTTGAGAAACGGAAAAATCTATATAAAGAGAGAGAAAAACATTAGGGTTAGTCAAGTTATGATTACCCGTCGTGTCGTTTACATATTCCGAAATGCATGGGCTTTTTGACTGAAACGCTATTTGTAGCTCAAAAACGCTATTTGTAGCTCATAAAAAGAGGTAAAATGACTAAAGTAACCCCGAACTAAGAATAATAAATTTTTAACAGACAAATTTCGGAAAAATTCACTCGACCCATGGATGTCGCGACATGAATTTAAGTAATAACCATGGTACAAACTTTAAAATGGGACGCAAATACCATGGTAGGAGAGACAAAACCATGCGCCCGGCCATGGTGCCGGGCGCATGGAGGACGCGTCCGACCATGGTGCCGGACGCATCATCCATGCGTCTGGCCATGGTGTCGGACGCATAAGTTGTGCGTCCGGCACCATGGCCGGACGCATGGATGATGCGTCCGGCCCATGGTCGGAGCCTAAAAATTAGGCGTCCATATTTTATTTATATACAAAGCCTTCCAAAGCAGTGCAGCATTTTCATTCTTTGAAATTTTGAAAATTCTTATCTCTCAAAAAAATCCATGGACAGACGCCAAGGTGCTGGAGGTCAACAACCCAGGCGACACGGAGCAGGAAAAGGCTTGATGATTGGCCAGGTAATTTTTTGAAATTTATCAGTAAATTTGCGGCGACGGACACCGGACGGCAGGCGTCCGGTCGATGGATCGGACGCCTGCCGTCCAGATGATGGACTGGACGCCAGGCGTCCGGTCCATCGACCAGACGCCTGCCGTCCGGTGACCGGACAGCCAGCGTCCGGTCATTGACCGGACGCCGGCGTCCCGATTTTTTTTAATAATTTTTTAATTATATTAATTTTAATTGATTAATAATTGTTGTTAATGTTAATTTTTAGGTACTTTTAATTATTTCAATTTGTATCGTAATTATTATGTGTGTAATGTGTATATTATTTATTTGTATAATTTATCAATGTTTGTTTTGGTTAATTTTAATTATTTAAATTAGTATTAACTTGTTTGAGTTAATTATTGAACTTATGTGCCTAATGTTAAAATTATTTATTTGCACATATGTTATTTGTTTTTTATGGCTAATTTGAATTATTTGAAATATTGTTGAATTTATTTCACTAATTTTATAACAATTTAATTTAATTATTGTTAACTTACTTTTTGAATTATTATTTGTTTGGTAGGCTCCGGATGTACCTGCACCGCGACAGCGGCCTACTGCTTCGAATCGGAAGCAGAGAGCAAATAGGGGTAGCTCATCCCAGCATTGGATGGATGAGCAGCAATACGAAGGAGGTACGGAGCATGACATACACGGGGAGGATTATATCATTCCCAGTTCGGATTACCTCACTGGTGGTGAGCAGTACATCCTAGGCGGGCATGATTTTTTCCTCGGCGGAGAGGAGGAGCACATAGGCGAGGAGGACGATCATAGAGGTGGGGAGGAGCAGATGGATAGTGAAGAGGATCAGGAGGATAGTGGAGCGAGTGGGGATGAGCAGGGCGATGATGTGCATATCCGCGAGGAGAACGTCTCTCAGATTCGCAGCAAATCTGATGGGCGGTTTACAGCTAAAGGTACATGCTTAAAAATCTATAACTATTTAGCTTTAAAATTGAATTACTATATTGGAATTTGCATTCGTAATTTATGAATATTTACTTTTTATTTTACTAAGTGTGTTTCATATATGTGATTTGAGATATTTTTTTCAAAATTTACTTAATTAATGTACAAAATATTTATATGATTATTATTAATTATAAGTGTTTGTGGCCTTTATTAAAATTTGGGTGAATGGTGGTAATCATTTATAAATCATTTTTTGTTAAATTAGAGAAAAGAAAGCGTGCAAAAGTTGTTGAGGAACAATGGCAGGTGACTACGCCTTGTATTGGTGGCCCTTGGGATGGGTCTGTGATCCCTAGTTGGCTGGGTCATGTGGCATCGCGGTACGTAGACCCCAACCAACCACTTAGGGAGCCCTTTAGGTGTCAGAATAGGGCCGGAGTGTGTCGTAGGTTGGTGGATTGGTATGGCGAGATGCCCGATGATTGGCGGTTGACACTGAGGGAGACAGGTTTGGCCCACTTGCCTTCGACCATGTTTAGGTCCATAGATATACCTCTTATATGCGTATTTATCGAGCGGTGGCAGCCAGACACCAACACCTTCCATCTTCCGTTTGGTGAGATGGGGATACTGCTCCATGACGTGTTCGAGATACTCCGCATATCTGTAGATGGTGAGTTGATGGATGAGGTCGTGGATTTGGACATCATCCAGGGGTTTTCTAGAGATATTCTTGAGCTGTCTTCTTCCAGTCGCTCTACATGGAAGGAGTATTATACGAGTGGGGCTATTGTTACTGAGAAGGTGTTTGAGCGTCGTAGGCATAGTGGTGATCGGAGGCATCAGGTTTTTGATATGGAGGCGTGGTTGTGGGTTACAATTGGCGCTTGTTTATTCCCAGACAAGAGTGGGAATAAGTTTAGGCCACACTCCATTATGCAGATTAGGAATAATATCGAGGGTGTTGGCCAGTTTTCATGGGGTTCCGCCACACTAGCATGGCTATATAGACAGTTAGGTATAGCCAGTAGAGGTGGCATTTCGTCTATGGCTGGATGTCTTACGTTATTACTGTTGGATCGTGTCAAGTGTTGAGAGGGGGGGTGAATCAACACTTTATCAATTTTTCTTTCAACTAAAGGATTCCCTCTCAAATGTTAGCTCAGTTAGAGCTTATTGTTAAACTCACGTTCTTGGCTTAGATGGACTCACTCAAGGAGGGTTCACTTACACAACCACGACACTCCTGTTCAAGCTTACAGTTTGAGAACACCACACCAGTCAAGACACACTCAAAGCAGTAAATGTGCACGGGGGATTTTTACGTGGTTCGATCAAATGATCTACATCCACGGACAGATTCACTCCTGTCAATCTTCACTATCACGGAATCATTCAGCTCTGGCCTCACTGACCGTAAGCAACATAAACAAGAGCTCACTGCTCAACACATTGAAGTTCACTACCTCTACAAGTTCATCAACTAAAACAACAACATATAAACCTCTATTGTACTGCCTTTTCTACACAAATATCTTTCAAAATCACTTAATGAAAGACATTTGATAGTGTTCTAGGCTTACCACCTGAAGCTGCAACCTCAGGGTCAGTTCTCCCGATTCTGCATCATCTTTGATCTTAGTTTCAGTCTTCCCTTTTTCTGCTCCTCCTCAGCTTCTTCTTCTCCTTGACTTCTGCTTCTCCAAAGCTTCAGCTTCTCCTTGTGCAGCTGACTGTTTCTTTCTCTCTTGTATTTCTCATATCATCTTTTTGCAGCTCTCACTCTTTTACTTCTCCCTTTTCTCGGTTTCGTTCGGTTCAGCACACATCTTGCCTGTTGCTCATCTCTCTCTCTATTTCTCTTCTCGTGCCTTCCCCCTTTTTAATTGTTGTTTTTGCCCCCTTTTTGGTTTTTCCTCCGTTCTGCAGTTGTTGTACCTACCACACCTACTCATATGCCCGTTTTTTTTTTTATTATCTTCCGCACTCTATCTTCTTTTTCCCAGAAGAAAAACTGTGCCCTACCGTGTAGTGTGTCAGCACATCATACACGAAAGGCGGCTCAAGATTCAAATAATCCATTTTCAACCTTTTGAGTTGCAACTTGCTTGCCATGTCATATTGTTGACTGTACTCCTTCATACTTCTCGAGTAGCTTGTCTTAGATATTTTGAAACAGCAGAAGTGATCTGATCTTAGCTTATAGCTGATCTGATGTGCGCGGCATTTGATCTGATGTCGCGATTCGGTTGATCTGATGTTAGCTTGCAGTTGATCTGATGTTAGCCTTCGGTTGATCTGATGTTAGCTTGCAGTTGATCTGATGTTAGCCTTCGGTTGATCTGATGTTAGCTTCATGTCACAACGTTCTGTCCAGCAACTCAGAACCATCCATGTAGCTCCTGCAGTTCTTCTGATCGGGCACTACTTGATTCTTTTGTATTTCTGCTCGCTCACAGGATTGCTAGATACTTCAACATGATGCTCCTGCGTCTTCTGAATCTTTGAGAGACTTTTAGAGTCGCGCGTTTGAGGTGTGATTCACTAGCCGTCCTTGACTTCAGCTTCTTAGGTGTCTGCTCTAGCTCTCCAGCCTTGAGTTGTTCTCTTCTGCTGCAAATATGTTTTGTTGCTGACTTGCCTTGCTTCTGTGAAACCAAGCTGCTGAGCAATCCCTTGAGAATTTGATCTGATCTTTACTTCCGTTGATCTGATCTGTGCTGCATGTGATCTGATGTGTGCATCCTTTGATCTGATGCGCACTGCATTTGATCTGATCTTCACTTCCTTTGATCTGATACGCACTGCCTTTGATCTAATCTGTGTGGCCTTTGATCTGATATGCCAACAGTACACTTCCTTGGCCTTTGATCTGATATGCCAACAGTACACTTCCTTCTCATTTTGGCACTTCAGTTTAGTCCAGATAAAATGCTTTCAAACCTCATGAACTCAGTCCATTATTGCCTTAGTAATTCACAGATTTGTCACAATGTGGTTGCAACAATTACAACAAAACATTGGACTTTAACAAAGGCTAAGAAAGCTTCATTGTAGCAGCTTATGACATCCTTACTGATTCAGCTCCATTGTAGCAGCTTCATTGTAGCGGCTCCAATGGCTCAACAATCTCCCCCTTTGGAATTGTTGGCAACCACATTTGCAGCCAATCAGTCAACTCAGTGCTAAGCTCCCCCTGAGCCTTATTCTTCTTCATAGTAAGCTCCCCCTGCATAGAGCTTTTTCCAACGTCCTTCTCTCCCAAGGATAATACTGCTGCGTCTGGCCGGCTGCTGCGGCTATCTCTCCCCCTTTGACAACCAATTTCAAAGGGATTTGGGGATGCTCAACTGATTCAGCATGAGAAGGAGGACTGCACTCCCATTTGCATCCTCAAAGTTTCAAACATCTCGGCTGGAAGAGGCTTTGTCATTACATCAGCTATTTGTTTAGCTGTGGGAACATACTCTAGCATAATTTCTCCTTTCTCAACCTTGTCCTTTATGAAGTGATACTTGATTTCTATATGTTTGGCTCTCGAGTGCTGCACTGAATTCTTTGACAAATCAATGGCACTTTTGTTGTCACAAAGAATTATCAGTGGCAGGGGAACTTCTTCTTTAAGATTTTGCAGTTCAGATCTCATCCATATAGCTTGAGTGCATGCCTTGGTTGCTGCTATGTACTCGGCTTCAGCAGTGCTTAAGGCTATACTTTCTTGCTTCTTGCTTAACCAGCTCACACATCTATTACCAAGAAAGAATACTCCTCCTGAAGTGGATCTCCTGTCATCAACATTTCCTGCCCAATCAGCATCAGTGAAGCTTCTTAATCCCAAGCTTCCTTTCCTTGCATACCACAGACCATAATCTACTGTCCCTTGCAAGTATCTTAGCACCCTCTTTAGTGCAATCATATGAGAACTCTTTGGATTTGCCTGGTATCTAGCAGCTTGGCAGACAGCAAAGGTAATATCAGGCCTTGTTGCTGTTAAGTACAATAAGCTTCCTATCATGCTTCTGTATAGACTTTGATCAGCTTCAGCTCCTTTTTCATCCTTGCTCAGCTTGCAGTTGGTTGCCATGGGTGTAGACATTGGCTTAGCATCAGTCATACCAAATTTCTTCAGCACTTCTTTGGTATACTTGGTTTGAGAGATAAAAATTCCAGTTGCTTTTTGATGAATCTGTAGTCCAAGGAAAAATGATAGCTCTCCTATCATGGACATTTCAAACTCTTCTTGCATCTTTCTAGCAAATTCATGGCACAGCTGCTCCTTATCTCCTCCAAATATTATGTCATCAACATAGACTATGGCTATTAACTGTCCACCCTTTCCATCAAGGACATATAAATTGCTATTTATGCAACTTTTTCTGAAATTCAGATTCTTCAGGTAACTGTCCAGCCTTGAGTACCATGCTCTTGGGGCTTGTTTTAATCCATAGAGTGCCTTTTTGAGCTTGCACACCTTGTTTTCATCTTCACAAACTAGAAAACCATCCGGTTGCTCAATGTACACTTCTTCTTCCAGATTTCCATTCAAGAAGGCAGATTTAACATCCATTTGGAAGACCTTGTAGCTTCTTGCTGAAGCCACTGCCAAAAACATTCTTATGGCTTCAAGCCTTGCTACTGGGGCAAAGGTTTCATCCACATCTATTCCTTCAATTTGAGAGTATCCTTTGCACACAAGCCTTGCCTTATTCTTTACAACCTTTCCTTCCTCATTCAACTTGTTCCTGAACACCCATTTTGTGCCTATCACATTTTTGTTTGCTGGCCTATCCACGAGCTCCCAAGTTTGGTTTTTCTCAATTTGGTCCAGCTCTTCATTCATGGCTTGCAGCCATGACTGGTCCTCCAGGGCTTCCTCTATTGACCTTGGCTCAACTTGAGACAGTAGGGCAGTTGCAACCATACTTTTCAGTTGCCTTCTTGTTCTTACTGGAGCTTTGGGGTCTCCAATGATAGGCATCTTGTCAATTCTCTTGTTGTACTTTCTTTTTGCTATTTCCAGGCCTTCTGTAACTTCTGTCTCTGATCCTTCTGCATCAGTCTCCTCAGTAGCTGATTTCAGCTCCAGGTCTGCCTCATCTTGGCTCTCTAAGTCATCTAAGTGATCCAGAAAATTTTCAGGATCAGTGGCTTTCATCTTGACTTCCTCAACCACTTTCACATCATAGCTTTCCATAATCTTATCCAGCCTCTTGTTATAAACCTTGTAAGCCTTGCTCTTATTTGAGTAACCAAGGAAAATGCCCTCATCAGCCCTCTCTTCAAATTTTCCAAGGCTTTGCTCCTTGTTCTTGATGAAGCATTTGCTGCCAAAAACTCTAAAGTACTTCACATTTGGCTTGTGACCATACCAAAGTTCATATGGTGTCTTTTCAGTGTTTGGCCTCAACATGGTTCTATTTTGTACATGCACAGCTGCCATTGTGGCTTCCTTCCAGAAGTGCTTTGGAGTATTGTGCTCCAACAGCATGGTTCTTGCCATCTCAATCACACTTCTATTTTTCCTCTCTACAACTCCATTTTGCTGGGGAGTGTGAGGACTTGAGACTTGATGTTTGATTCCCATTTCCTCCAAGTATTCTTCAAATTCCTGCGAGGTAAACTCTCCTCCATTATCTGATCTCAAAACTTTGATCTTCCTTCCATGCTGGTTTTCTGCCAGTTTTTGAAATCTTTTGAAACAGTTGAAGGCTTCACTCTTTTGCTTCATGTGCATGATGCACATCATCCTAGTGAAGTCATCCACAAAAAGAATGAAATACATCTCTTTACCTGTACCTTTTCTTTTCATTGGTCCACATACATCAGTGTGAACTAGCTCCAATGGCTTAGAGGTTCTATGCTCCTTGGACTTGTGAGAAAGCTTTGCAAATTTCCCTTTTTGGCATGAGTCACAAGTGCTGTTGTCCCTCTTTAGTACAGGGAGGTTTAACACTGCATTGCACTTCACCAGGCTTCTCATGCTCTTTTGATTTAAGTGTCCAAGCCTGCAATGCCAAAGCGTATTTTCATCCATTTTGCTTAGCATGCACAACTTTTCCTTCACATCTATGAGGTATAAATCCTTGTTGTCTCTTATTCCTTTTGCCATGATTTCTCCAGTCTTGCAGTCTTTGATGAAACAGCCATTTTTTGAGAAGTCTACTTTGAAACCATTGTCACACAGTTGTCTTACACTCAGCAAGTTGTACTTCAGCCCTTCTACAAACAGCACCTCCTTAGATTTGAACTTTTCTGATCCAATGGTGGCTTCTCCAACAGCCTTGATCTTTAACCCACTCTTATCTGCAAACTTGACAAACCCTCTTTCAACTTCTTTTGTGTTTCTCAGTAGAGTTTTGTCTCCAGTCATATGGCTTGTGCACCCACTGTCAATGATCCATTGGGCTTCCTTAGCTTTTGTTTTCAGTGCAACTTCAGCAATGCAAGCTTCTTCAAATCTGTGTTTCTTCCTCCAAATTTTTCTCGCTGCTGGTATGCCTTGCTGTTCATTCAATCTCTGATTGCTCCTGCTGCAGCTCCAGTGATCATTCTCTTCTAACCCTTCAAAAATTTGAAATCTGTTTCTCAGATTAAGTGGCTGCATTAGAGACTGATTTCTTCTTGCGTAATCTGCTTGGTTTCTTCTTGTTCCTGCTGCAAAGTTTCTTCTATTTGTAGCTTGTTGCAGTGACTGGGCTCTCCTGCTATTCACTTCTTCCGACCACTTGCTTCTCTTATTTGGCAATCTGCATCTGCACCAGACATTCAATTTCTGATACACTTCTCCAGGTTGTATGATATGGCCTTTTCTGATTTCAGCTTCAGGGATCCTTCTTGAAGTACTTAGGCTTCTTTGATGATAATACTCTTTTCTATTCCATCCTCTTGACTGCATTGTTCTTCCTCCAAATCTCCAGAATACCTTCCTCCAGCAATTTGCTGCATAGTGACCTGATTCTCCACAGGTGAAACATACTCCAGCAATCAGCCTTCTACTTTTGAGCAGGCTTCTTTGATACATAGATTGCCTCCCCCTCAGCTCGTGCAGTCTTTCATTTTGCTCAGTAGACTTTCTTGATCCATTAGAAATTTCCATCTTCTTAGAATCAACAAAACTAGTTCCTGCCTTTACACCAGCAACACAAATTGAACCTTCTTTGACAAAGGTAACAGTCTTCTTGGTTGTTGCAGCTGGTTGTCCTTCTGATTTTTTATCTCCTTCATAACCAAGACCTTTCTTCCCTTCTGAATGAGATCTCTGCTTGCTGAGGCACTCATCTAACTTCCTTGTGGCTTCTTCAGTTTTTGCAGCCACTTCTTTGCTCCTTGAGGATTCACCAGGCTCAGTTTTGCTTGACTGAAGCTCCAGCTTTCCTTTCAATTTTGATTCTACAGTAGTTCCATCAGTCATTTCTTCAGCTTTGATCACAGTTTGTTGAGACAGCAGATCTTCTATCTTTCTTGTTGCATCCTCTAGTTCGGCAGTGGTGGCATCTAGCTTTTCTACCAAGGTTTCACATGTCTTTTGAAGTTCCATCTTTTCTCTTGTACAATTTTTGTGAACCTCAGCTTCATTTTGTATGAGAATCAGTTCCTGCTCCAATTCAATTACTCTATTCTCCAGTATTGAGTTTTCTTCTTGACTGCTCAAGATGACCTTTTCCATCTCCTTCATTGTCTTCATTGTCTTCTTGTGCAATCTCTTCTGCTCCTCTATCTTGTTGTATGCAAACTCCAGTTCTTCCTCTAGATCCACTTCTTCAGCATCAGCTGATTGGTTCTCTAGTTCAGCATCCTCCTTTAATGAAACAGTTGAAGATTTCATCACCATGAGAGTCTCCTCTTCAGCTTCAGACTCATCTTCACTGTCTGAGACATCAGTCTCTTCATCCTCCTCAGAGCTATCATTTTTCTTCTTGCTCAGGTAGCTCCGTTTTCTGTAAGCTTTCCCTTTTCTTGATTTGAAGCTCATCTTCTTCTTTCCTTTCTGCTCAGGCCACCTGTCTGATGGCTTGTCAGCTTCCTCATCTTCTGTTCTCTTGTTCTTCATGAAGCACTTGCTTGCAAAGTGGCCTATTTTGCCACAATTGAAGCATTTTAAGGGCAACTTTCCCTTGTACTTTCCAGTCTGGCCTCTGAAACTCCTTGAAATCAGCACCATCATTCTTTCAAGATCACTGTCTGCTGCTTCATCTTCACTGCTTTCCTCCTTTAGCTTCCTTGAGTGTTTTGTTTTAAATGCTATCTCCTTGACTGCCTTTGACGTCTCCTCCTTTGAATTTGAAATCCTCATTTCATATGCTACAAAGGTGCTTTGTAGCTCATCTAATGTCACTTTATCTAGGTCCCTCTCCTCTATAGCAGAGACCTTAGAATCATATCTTGCTGGTAGGGATCTAAGAACCTTTTTAACTATATTGGAATCTCCAACACTCTCACCCAGACCCCTCATTGAGCTAACTAATTCAACAACTCTGTTTAGGAAGTCCTCAATGTTTTCACCTTCTCCCATCTTAAGACCTTCAAACTTACTTCTAAGAACCTGCAATTTTGCCTCCTTAACCTTGATGTCTCCCTCATGAATATTAATCAGTTTAATCTATATTTCATGAGCAGTAACACAGTCTATAACTTTAAAGTTCTCTTTTTCCGACAGAGCTGCATATAGAGCATTCCTTGCCTTTCCATCAGCTTCTAAGTTTTTAGTTTCTGCAGCTGTAGGATTCTCCTCATCTACGGTTGGTGTAAATCCATGCAAGACTACTCTTTGTACTTGTAGGCCTTGTGCTAAGAGATAAGCACTCATTCTCTTTTTCCATAACTGGAAATTTTGGCCACCGAAATAAGGAACTCCCTTAACAGTCGTTGCTTGATTCTCCATTTCTACTGCTGGTTCTAAGTTTCAACAATCACTTGACAAAAGCGAACCTTGCTCTGATACCAATTGTTGGATCGTGTCAAGTGTTGAGAGGGGGGGGTGAATCAACACTTTATCAATTTTTCTTTCAACTAAAGGATTCCCTCTCAAATGTTAGCTCAGTTAGAGCTTATTGTTAAACTCACGTTCTTGGCTTAGATGGACTCACTCAAGGAGGGTTCACTTACACAACCACGACACTCCTGTTCAAGCTTACAGTTTGAGAACACCACACCAGTCAAGACACACTCAAAGCAGTAAATGTGCACGGGGGATTTTTACGTGGTTCGATCAAATGATCTACATCCACGGACAGATTCACTCCTGTCAATCTTCACTATCACGGAATCATTCAGCTCTGGCCTCACTGACCGTAAGCAACATAAACAAGAGCTCACTGCTCAACACATTGAAGTTCACTACCTCTACAAGTTCATCAACTAAAACAACAACATATAAACCTCTATTGTACTGCCTTTTCTACACAAATATCTTTCAAAATCACTTAATGAAAGACATTTGATAGTGTTCTAGGCTTACCACCTGAAGCTGCAACCTCAGGGTCAGTTCTCCCGATTCTGCATCATCTTTGATCTTAGTTTCAGTCTTCCCTTTTTCTGCTCCTCCTCAGCTTCTTCTTCTCCTTGACTTCTGCTTCTCCAAAGCTTCAGCTTCTCCTTGTGCAGCTGACTGTTTCTTTCTCTCTTGTATTTCTCATATCATCTTTTTGCAGCTCTCACTCTTTTACTTCTCCCTTTTCTCGGTTTCGTTCGGTTCAGCACACATCTTGCCTGTTGCTCATCTCTCTCTCTATTTCTCTTCTCGTGCCTTCCCCCTTTTTAATTGTTGTTTTTGCCCCCTTTTTGGTTTTTCCTCCGTTCTGCAGTTGTTGTACCTACCACACCTACTCATATGCCCGTTTTTTTTTTATTATCTTCCGCACTCTATCTTCTTTTTCCCAGAAGAAAAACTGTGCCCTACCGTGTAGTGTGTCAGCACATCATACACGAAAGGCGGCTCAAGATTCAAATAATCCATTTTCAACCTTTTGAGTTGCAACTTGCTTGCCATGTCATATTGTTGACTGTACTCCTTCATACTTCTCGAGTAGCTTGTCTTAGATATTTTGAAACAGCAGAAGTGATCTGATCTTAGCTTATAGCTGATCTGATGTGCGCGGCATTTGATCTGATGTCGCGCTTCGGTTGATCTGATGTTAGCTTGCAGTTGATCTGATGTTAGCCTTCGGTTGATCTGATGTTAGCTTGCAGTTGATCTGATGTTAGCCTTCGGTTGATCTGATGTTAGCTTCATGTCACAACGTTCTGTCCAGCAACTCAGAACCATCCATGTAGCTCCTGCAGTTCTTCTGATCGGGCACTACTTGATTCTTTTGTATTTCTGCTCGCTCACAGGATTGCTAGATACTTCAACATGATGCTCCTGCGTCTTCTGAATCTTTGAGAGACTTTTAGAGTCGCGCGTTTGAGGTGTGATTCACTAGCCGTCCTTGACTTCAGCTTCTTAGGTGTCTGCTCTAGCTCTCCAGCCTTGAGTTGTTCTCTTCTGCTGCAAATATGTTTTGTTGCTGACTTGCCTTGCTTCTGTGAAACCAAGCTGCTGAGCAATCCCTTGAGAATTTGATCTGATCTTTACTTCCGTTGATCTGATCTGTGCTGCATGTGATCTGATGTGTGCATCCTTTGATCTGATGCGCACTGCATTTGATCTGATCTTCACTTCCTTTGATCTGATACGCACTGCCTTTGATCTGATCTGTGTGGCCTTTGATCTGATATGCCAACAGTACACTTCCTTGGCCTTTGATCTGATATGCCAACAGTACACTTCCTTCTCATTTTGGCACTTCAGTTTAGTCCAGATAAAATGCTTTCAAACCTCATGAACTCAGTCCATTATTGCCTTAGTAATTCACAGATTTGTCACAATGTGGTTGCAACAATTACAACAAAACATTGGACTTTAACAAAGGCTAAGAAAGCTTCATTGTAGCAGCTTATGACATCCTTACTGATTCAGCTCCATTGTAGCAGCTTCATTGTAGCGGCTCCAATGGCTCAACAATTACAGGCTTGGATATATGAGTATTTTCCAGTCTTTAGACCCCAGTCCGCGCCCATGATTGTTCCTCCTCACACCCCGCGCGCGAAATTGTGGAAGGTTGGCACCCGCAGCGACAAGGGATGGAGTATGACCGAGTATCGGGAGCAGCTCGATAGGATGACAGTCGATGAGGTATGTTAATAAATATATGTTTTATTAATATTTAAATATGCTATTTGAAATTACATAGTTAATAGTTTTAATGTATTTTGACATCATCATGTAGGTGACCTGGTTGCCATATGGGCCGGATCCTCACGTGCGCATGGAGCGGACCATTTTTAGAGGATTGATAGCATATGGCGAGTTTGTGGAGCCATATATGCCCGATAGATGCGTCCGCCAGTTGGGATACGTCCAGCGAGTCCCCAATAGGATACTCCGGCCTTCTGATTGTCTTCGCCCATTTCATGGGAAGACTTACAAGGTTGAGTTCGCTAAAGGAATGGCCCGGGATCTATGGGATTCTGCGGATATTTATTGCATACGGACTGATAGGCTACAGTCCAGTATTGAGAATCCCGGCACATGCGACGGCAATTACTTAGAGTGGTACGAGCAGTACTGTCATCCGCGGCTTTTCCGTGATATACCACTCAGTGATCCAGATCGCGTGCCATCGCGCGCCAATTCTGAATATGTAAGTATTTTTTTTATGTATTATAATTATAATAATGTGTCCAATTTATTTATTATAGATATTCATTTTTTGTATTTGCATTTTGTAGTGGGTTAGAGAGTACGAGAGGGTAGCTCAGAGGCATGTTGGGATTATTAGAGATGCAGCCATACCCCAGGCGGAGGAGTGCGATGCAGAGCTGTCCAGATTGATGCATAGATGGCGATTATCTAGGTGATAGTTAGGTGATATGAACATTGATGTAGTATATTTTCAGTTGATTTTATGATTATGGTTATATATGTGTGTTACTATAATAAGCTTGAACTGAACTAAAAATATAAAACAATGAATGGTATCAATATAGTTAGGTGTACAAAATCATGGGCATATCCCACTCCACGCTGTAGTCCTATCAACAAACTCATCTGACGTTGCAAACGCAGCCAGTCTTTCATCGCGATGACGATGCCACATGCGGATCAATGGTGGAATAGGACCATTAGGGATCAAACTTACACTAATAAAATGAACATTCCGAACGTGCGCAATGCATATTTCTTTATCCGGTCGAACGGCACCTTCTACCACCCTCACAGGCAAGACAGAGAATCAAGCAGCTGTACCTTGATCGCTGAGGTGGACGACCAATGCGTTCGCAAATGTTACGATAGGAAATAAGTATTCTGGTGTGTGCATCCAATAGTCCATACCACATGATGGTGCCCGATGTAATATCCTTTGCGCTGCCCACTCTAAAGCATGCTCATCCGGGATCTCATTCGGTGCAAATGCAGCAAAAATATTTCTGTATACATCTCGATTACTTAGAATTTCCCCGTATGCCACCATCCTAACCGTTGCCCATAAATCCTGGTTCCCGTATAAAGAATGTGCCACAGCACGAAAACCACAATTGCCATCTGACTTTACGTCCAAATACCCAGTGCAATAAGGGTGGATATACCTTGGCAATAGGGGAAAGCTATGAACCTCGTCTCTATCATCATCAAAACGCAATCTGCGACCCGATGAAGTTGATCGACGCATCACTCTCTCGAAGGTGCTCTGTGTTCTCATCACAGATGAATGTAACCTTTGCCGACCGCGAGATGTTGACAAGACAGCAGGCTCACAACCACTATTCCTGTCAGGAAACACTGCTCCCTCCATTGAGACAAGCATCTGGTGCATCATTGCAGCTGGACTGTTTTCAAATCTTGGTATGATTTCCTCACGGAAATACCTGTTAATAAATATAATATGAATATAGAGGCGACATACACATATATATTTTTTTTAAAATATAACATGCGAATCAACAAACATACCTGAGTTCCGCAGAAATAGTATTCGAAGCCACTTCAGAGGGTACGATCTGCAATCTTTGCCAAAATTCGTGAACCATGTCGACTGTGACCTTGTCGTTCGCCTCCTTCAATTTGAATAAGTCGCAAGCACAGGGAATCCCATGAGTCACATTGCAAAAGCACCGACAGTGCTCAAACACATGATCGCCCCACTTAATCATTTTATCAACCTGCATGCTGATCAAATCCATACAATGGTGCGACACATAACCATGCAACAGATCGTATGTACCCTGTAACTTGTCAGTTGGTTTCGTCGACATGGATTCCTCAAGTTTTCCCCTAAAACAACATATATACGTGTGCGTATAAATTTAAATGGAAAAATAATCAAAATATTTTTTTATACAGTGTAAAAATAAATATCTAGTCTTTAAAATTAATGAATGTACCTGATATGAGATAACTGGTGCATGACATGGGCGTCAATCACACCAAACAGCGTGTCCAGTGCTTGGGTCCCAGAATTCATCCAATCCTTCAGTGAAGCATGAGTACTCTCGACTCGATTGCTACTAGTATTGCCAAGGTGGAGAACTTGGTTTGTCCAAGCCTTACAAATCTTCTCCTTGTGATAAAGCCATGTACCCTCCAAGTATACGACAGCGGCACGCGCAAGAGTTGAGTAAATATCCTTGAAAAGCTGTAATAACATACCATACTCTTGCACTGTTGGCGCATTAATAAGTTTCTTCCACATGCCTTTCACGTCGGACCTCAATTTCTCATCGCGAATCTTTTTCCTCAGCATGGCATCAACATCGCGGTCTATGTGCCATAAACATAACCGGTGGTGTGAATGTGGAAAATGATCCGCTATAGGCTGAAGCAAGCCCATCTCTCGATCTGAGACTATTGCACTTGGTATTTTCTCTTCATCCAACAAAAGCCTCAAATTCGACATCACCCAATCATAGGTATCTCTTGACTCATCTCTCAAAATGGCAAATGCAATATTGAAATTCGTATTGGTAGGAGTCATACCTATTATCTGGAAGAGTGGCATCTTGTACTTATTTGTCTTGTAAGTTGAATCAACCACAATAACCCAATAATATCGGTTGAACATCTGGATGGATACTGGATGCGCCATAAATGCATGAGTGATCGCATTAGTGCCAGGTTCCTTCAGAGTCCGCACCATATAATGCTTCTCAATAGCCAAACGAACAAATTCTTCCCCAATATCTCTACCTTCCAAATGTGATCTCCTGTTCTGCGACTTGTTATTGGTAATATGCCTGATTGTCACATTGTCTCTGGGAAACTCCGCATCAATCATTGCCTTCACCATTTTTGGCTTAACATTTGCTTTATCCAACCGATTAGCCAAAACCCTTGCATCATCGCTCATGAAACTAAATTGCCTGTGACCCTCTGGATAGACTATCCCAGGATGGTTATGTGTCGACTCATACCCAGGAAATACTCGGATCCACCAACCATAATTCGGCACTTGCAAGCAATATAATTTGAACGGGCAACCACATCCTTTGCGTTTTGTATCCACCAACCACTTTGGGCGTTTGAACCATGGAACAAATGCCTAGCGTTTGTTCCATGGCATTCCCACACATCTTTCAGTCCATGGTGCACACGCCCACTTTTTCGGTCCCTTCCATGGTATCCACGACCACATTTTTATTCCTTACCATGGACGTCACTACTTCTTTGGGCGTTTGCACCATGGAAAATGCGCCCAAACTGGGCGTGTGTACCATGGAATTCGCTAACAAATCGAACGACAAAAAAATACGTCAAAAACGTACCATTTTCCCGAGAGTCTTCGACCAATGCGTTCGCTTCAACGTAAATCTACGCTGATTGTGACGTTTTCTGCAATATTTCTCTTTGATTTAGGGTGTTTTTGGATTGTAAAATGAATTTATAGTATATTTTGAATGAAGGATAAAGTTGAAAGTTTACAAAATTTTTTGAGCTACAAATAGCGTTTTTGAGCTACAAATAGTAATACCCGCTTTTTGAATAGTTAATTTTGATGTGAGTGAGTAGAATCCGTTTTAATGTAGCCGCACTTTTATTGAGTATCTCTTTATCTTCCAATGCAGAAAATCCTTAGAATAAATGGAAAGGAAATTTGATATAAATTAAAATATGTGAGAGGTAGATTAATTAGGAATTAATTATCAGAGACACAATAAATCTTAATAACATAAATTTAAAATAAGTAAACATGGAGAGATTCAATTATTTTACTAAACATGGAGAGATTAATTTAATGTATTTAATAATTGAAAGTATAATAAGAAAAGAATTTCATATAGATTTATTTAAAGTATAAATTAATATAGAAATATAGATTGATGATTTAGTTATTGATAAATAAATATAAACATTAATGATTTAACAATATAAAGATGGAGTGATTGAAGTATATGAATTGGATATATGATTTTAAATAATTTAATGATAAGTATGAATAATTTCTTATTGTTTGAGGAGTTAAAAAAATATATTTAAAATTAAAACAAGTAGTGATTGAGTTAATTATGGACTTAAAGATGAAAATATTTACTTAACATAATCTCGGATAAATTATAATTTAATTAACGATTTATTAATATTTTTTTATAGTTTACTTAGGTTTATTAATTATTTATTTTTATTTAAGGGAATAAATTTATGGACTCATAAATTTTTTTTTTTGTTGATTTGTTAAAATATGAATCATTGTAAAGAAAAAATGCATGGAAATAAATACAAAGTGAGATGTGAGGGAAATACTACTTGGTGAAAGATGAGAATTGGAAATTGTGCAGGTGCAGTATACTAAGTGAAGAAGGAAAAGATTTTGTTAAAAAATATGGCGACAGCATAATCATCATTACAATATAGAGTATTAAAATTTAAAAATAAATTTATGTATATAATAAATAACAAATATTTAATGTGTTGGTATAAATGAAGTTCTAATTTATTAACATTTGAAGTTGAATAATTAATAAGAAAATAACTTAAATATAATGCTGATAAAAATTGCATAGTTTAATGAGAATATAAACCATACGAGAACATAAAAGATAATATTTCAAATTGGGCTGCTATTTGTAGCTCAAAAAAATTGATGAAATGCCTAAAATGCCCTTAAAAGCAAAAAATAGGAAAATACAATGCAAAATCGCATGTAAGTTGCGAAATAATAACAAAAAATCGGACCCAATTTGCGAAAAACTGGGGAAAAATCACCAATAATGCGCAAAAAAAAGGAAAAAATCGCCACACTAATCCAAAATTCGGGGCAAAAATCGCACAACCTATCCGATTTTTGCCCAAAAAATCTGATAAGTGTGGCGATTTTTGCACAAAAATTCGACTAACACATCCGATTTTTTGGGCAAAAATCGGAAAGTGTAGGCGATTTTTGGGGCAAGTTATGTTTATATAATTGTCTTGCAAACCTTACAAAATCATACGTTATTTCAGATTTTCTAAGCAAAACTCTCTCAGACTTTCCAAAAAATTTTTGAAAAAATCGCAAAATGGAAGCAGGCGGATCTCAACCACCACAGCGTCCCGGGAGGGGAAAGGATTGTTCAGCAAGGTAAAATTCGTAATATTTCGTTTAAATTTTTGCATTTCGTGTAGGAATTCGCGCAGATCTGCGAATTTTTTGGGAAATGTGCGAATTTCTGGATGTGCGAATTTTCCCAGACAATTCGCACCTGATGTGCGAATTTTTTGGGAAAATTCGCAAATTATGTGCGAATTTTCCCAATAATAATATTTTATGTTTGTTCTGTATTAATTTTAAATATTATTTATATTTTGCATGTTTCTAATTATTCGCACTTTTAATGTTGTATTCATGAAATTTCTTGTAGGTTGCGGGGAAGTCTCTCCCGCGACAGCAGCCCACTACTTCTTATAGGAAGAAGAAAGCAGGGAGAGGTATGCCTATACATGGGCTGGTAGATGAGGACTACGATCGGGAGGAGCAGCCTTTTGTTGGCGGAGAGGAGTTTCCGTCATCCTCAGGACACGATGAGGAGCCCCCACGAGGTAAGTTTTAAATTTAACACTAATATCATGTTTATTTATTGAGTTCTAATATTTAATATCTGAAGTATATTCGTGATTATAATTATTTGTGTGATTTAATTATATGATTATGTCTTGTTATTTAAATTACAGTATTCAATTTCATTATTTATGTATTTGGACTATATGTTTATGTGTTGTCATTTGAATGCTATTAGTGATTTTTATTACTTATGTAATATGATTATATGATCATATGTTGTTATTTAAATTACAGTATTCAATTTTTATTATTTATGTAATTTGATTATGTGATTATGTGTTGATATTTCAATTAAATTATTGAATTTCTTGGTGTTATGTTTTTTTAAATAAGTTTATTTATAGTAAATATTTTTTGAAATTAGTTACGAATAAGCGTGGGCGGAGCGATACGTCTTGGCTTGTTACTGAGGCGTGTACGGGTGACCCTATTGATGGGTCAGTCATACCTAGTTGGAAGGGCCATGTGGCCTATAGGTATAGACAGGACGGCGATGAGGGTGAGGAGGCCGTAGAACCTAGGGCGCCCCTGAGAATCCAAAATAGGGCAGGGGTATGTGAGCGTTTAGTATATTGGTTTGCGGCGATGCCAAATGACTGCTAGCTATTACTGCGCGCTACCGGTTTGTCTCACTTGCCATACATCATGCACATGTCCATTGATGCCCCACTCATTTGTGGATTTATTGAGCGATGGCAGCAGGATACGAACACGTTTCATCTCCCTGTCGGTGAGATGAGTATACTCCTGCACGACGTGTGGGAGATACTTCGTATCCCAGTGGATGGTAGTATGCTCGCTGACTGTACTGACAAGTCAGTGCTTTGGAGCCTGTGCAGAGATTTGCTACTCGTGTCTGAGAGGGACGGGGATTGGATGACGAGCCACAGCGATGGCGGTGTACTCGTTGATTTCGTGTTTAAGAAGCGGTCAGCTTTATTGACGGGCAGTACGCACCTGCCTCGTGATTTAGAGGGTTGGTTGTGGTTAGCTATTGGTTCTACTCTTTTTGTTGACAAGAGTTCCAATAGGATAAAACCACAACATCTTGTACATATTAGGGGCCAGTTGCATACTGTGCACCAGCATGCTTGGGGTACCTCTGCATTAGCCTACTTGTATAGACATTTAGGTAAGGCTAGTAGAGGTACTTGCAGCGGGATAGCGGGTTGCATGACGCTACTGCAGGCATGGATATACGAGTATTTTCCAGCGTTCAGACCGCATTCTGTGCCGATGCCTGATGATCCACATACCCCACGCGCTGCTATGTGTACCGTTGGACCCCGACAGAGCAGCAGTTCCCGTCTGCATAGGTACCGGCATGCCCTTGACCACTTGCGACCGGAGGAGGTATGCTAAAATATATTTGTAGATTTTTAGAAATAAATGTTTATGCTAAATTGTAAATATGTAATAAATATCTGACAATAATTTTATATATTACAGGTGACATGGACCCCATACGGTCAGTTTCCGCACGTACGCACCTCGATCACCACGTACAGGGGGTTGATCGTATGTGGTGGTGAGGTCGAGCCGTACATGCCAGATAGGTGCGTGCGTCAGTTGGGATACGTGCATGATATCCCATTCAATATCTTCCGTCTGAATACGGTGTTTCGGCCGTACATTGGTGGTTATACTGTGGACTACGACTTGGTGTTCACTAAGAGTTTATGGCGGGCAGCACGTCTTTCTGGTTTACGTCTCGAGGACTTGCAGCACGCTGATATTCCCGGCGCAGTTACACACGAGTACCACACATGGTATCGCCAGCACTCCCACCCGTATCTGTTCATCGATGGCCCCCCCGCTGATGATGGTGGAGTTCCACCGCGAACCAACACAGAATATGTAAGTATTTTTTGTTACATAATTTGATTTAATAATAGTGTTATCTCATTATAGAATAAGTGCACTTAATCATTTCAATGTGTTGTCTTTGTAGTGGGTGAGCCGATTTACGCATTTGACTAAGGACTGTGTACAGATCATCAGAGATACTGGGTTAGCACAGACGGAAGAAATGGAGGCTAGGTTGAGGGCGGAGCTAGATAGGTGGCATTTAGCTGGGTGATTGTATCAGATTACTATATATTTTTTTTTTCATTTTTTAGATTTTGATGCTATGACGATTTTGTTATGTTATATTTTATTTGTTTAGTCCTTTTTTAGTTGTTTGGTATTTCATTTAGCCATGTTTAATGTTTAATGCACTTTTGAAATTAAAATTGGAAAATTAAATAAATGACAACAAAAAACTGGACGTAGCGGGACGTATTCGGACGTAGCTGGACATAACGGGACGTAGCTGGACGTATCTAGACGTGGCGATAGTTGTTTTGGACGTAGCGAGACGTGGTAGACTATGTTCTGTGAAAAATTCAGCTAAAAGTCACACGCATGGATGTAGATGTTTCTGGACGTGTTCCTTGTGGAAAAAATCAGCTTAAATTCACATGAATAGATGTAGACATTTCTGGACGTGGTGCTAGTTATTTTTGACGTGGTGCTAGTGTTCTGAGACGTGGTGGACTGTCTTTGTGGAAAAAATCAGCTTAAATTCACATGAATAGATGTAGACGTTTATGGACGTGGTGCTATTTATTTTTGACGTGGTGCTAGTGTTCTGAGACGTGGTGGACTGTCTTTGTGGAAAAAATCAGCTTAAATTCACATGAATAGATGTAGATGTTTTTGGACGTGGTGTTAGTTATTTTTGACGTGGTGCTAGTGTTCTGAGATGTGGTGGACTGTCTTTGTGGAAAAAATCAGCTTAAATTCACATGAATAGATGTAGACATTTCTGGACGTGGTGCTATTTATTTTTAACGTGGTGCTAGTGTTCTGAGACGTGGTGGACTGACTTTGTGGAAAAAATCAGCTTAAATTCACATGAATAGATGTAGACGTTTATGGACGTGGTGCTAGTGTTCTGAGACGGTGTGGACTGTCTTTGTGAAAAAAATCAGCTTAAATTCACATGAATAGATGTAGACGTTTCTGGACGTGGTGCTATTTATTTTTGACGTGGTGCTAGTGTTCTGAGACGTGGTGGACTGTCTTTGTAGAAAAAATCAGCTTAAATTCACATGAATAGATGTAGACATTTCTGGACGTGGTGCTATTTATTTTTGACGTGGTGCTAGTGTTCTGAGACGGTGTGGACTGTCTTTGTGAAAAAAATTAGCTTAAATTCACATGAATAGATGTAGACATTTCTGGACGTGGTGCTATTTATTTTTGATGTGGTGCTAGTGTTCTGAGACGTGGTGAACTGTCTTTGTGGAAAAAATCAGCTTAAATTCACATGAATAGATGTAGACGTTTCTGGACGTGGTGCTAGTTATTTTTGATGTGGTGCTAGTGTTCTGAGACGTGGTGGACTGTCTTTGTGGAAAAAATCAGCTTAAATTCACATGAATAGATGTAGACATTTCTGGACGTCGTGCTATTTATTTTTGACATGGTGCTAGTGTTCTGAGACGTGGTGGACTGTCTTTGTGGAAAAAATCAGCTTAAATTCACATGAATAGATGTAGACATTTCTGGACGTGGTGCTAGTTATTTTTGACGTGGTGCTAGTGTTCTGAGACGTGGTGGATTGTCTTTGTGGAAAAAATCAGCTTAAATTCACATGAATAGATGTAGATGTTTTTTGACGTGGTGGACATGATACAAATAGCAAAGTCCCTTTTCAAATCAAAGTGAAAATGCTACAAATAATCATGCTCCACAAATCATGTTCCAATGGTCCAACCTATTTTTGAATTCATCAGATGCTGCAAATCTAGCCATAGCCTCATCGCAATAATGCCTCCACAACAATGCCAACGAAGGTACAAGACAATCATCAGTCAAACTGACATGAACGAAATGATTAACACGTACGTGGGCGATGGCTATCTGACGAGATGGTCTTCCGCTACCACGTAACTGCCTCAGAGGTAAAATGGAGAAACAACAACCGCGAGCGATACTGAGGTGGATTACCAAGGCGTTTGCATAAGTGGCGATAGCAAACAAGTCCGTTGGGGTGATCATCCAGCCAGCAAAGGGGCACGGTGATGAAAAATGATTCAATCGACCAATTGCCCAAGCAATAGGATCTGCGTCGGCTTCAATAAGAGCCTGTGGTAGACATGCACCGAGGAGTGGCCTGTAAGTATCTTGATGCATAAGAATCTCTCCAATAGATGCATTTCGGACCGTCTCCCATTCATTCTCATTGCCATACAGACCATATGCAACAGCGCGAAATCCACAATTGTCATCTGCCTCTATGTCCGTAATGCCATTGCAGAAAGGATGGACATAATGTGAAATCATGGGAATACTCTCACTGTCTGCTCTAACTGCAAATTGGAATATAAACACGTAATCGTAATTTTAGTCTTTTACAAAAATTAAAAGTTACCAAATCAATCTAAATTGAAAAAAAACATAGCATACCTTCCTCGAATTGCAACGATCTCTGAGAAGATCTCCTAGATGCATTACTGCGTCTTGAACCTTTCTCGCGAGCGCTCAGCTCACGCCTCACGGATTGATGTAATCTTGGTCTACCCCTTGATGTTGACAAAATGGCTGGTTCGAACACACTTGCAATGTCAGGATTCAGCAACGCATTCATCTTCACAATCAGATTTCGCATGACCACGCGTGGACTATTCTCGAATAGTGGAACGATTTCCTCGCGGAAGTATCTGTTAAACAAAATTAATTACAACAATTTAAAATTATTTGTAGAAATGTATGTAAATAAATCATAACAGCGTAAAGTAAAATACATAATGTAAATCTTACTTAAGTTCTTCAGAAATTGTGTTCGAACCCACTTCAGATGTCTCAATTGTCAACCGCTTCCAAAACTCGTGAACCATTTCAACAGTGATCGTGTCGTGCGATTCCTTCAACTTCCAGATGTCACAAGCACAAGGAATCCCATGTGTGGCCTTGCAGACACAGCCACATCTCTCGAACAAGTCATTACCCAACTTGTTCATCCTTTTAACTTGTTCGCTGATTAACTCCAAACAATAGTGCGACACATGGCTATTCAATAATTCATACGGGAAACACAACATAGCGGTTGCTTTCTTAGAAATACATGCCTCAAGCGTTTCCCTAAAAATACATCAATAAAATAAAAATTGCATAAATTAAATTTATAAAGTAATTATAAAAATCATGTAAAATGGCCAAATTAAAGGTACATAAATTATATCAATAAAGTAAAAAGTGAATTAAGCTAAGTAATAAAAGTACCTTATCTGTGATAACTGGTAATTGACATGGTCGTCAATCACACCAAATAGCGTGTCAAGTGAATGTGTGCCAGCATTCATCCAATCCTTCAGTGCAGCATGCGTACTCTCCACTCTGTTACTACTTGTATTGCCAAAGTGCAGAATTTTGTTTGTCCAAGCCCTACAAAACATCTCTTTATAGGCCAGCCACGTCCTCTCCAAGTAGACAACAACAGACTTCGCAACTGAAGAATAACTAGCCTTCAAACGATGCAGTAACACTTCATACTCTTCAACTGTTGCCGCATTAACAATTCCTTTCCAAAGCTTTTTATTGCTTTTTTTCTCTCACCCTCACCAACAAGCTTCTTCAGCTGATTATCAACATCACGGTCGATATGCCACAAACACAGCAGGTGGTGTGATCCCGGAAAATGATCCATTATAGGATCCATCAAACCCATCTCTCGATAAAAAACAATAGCGCTAGGAACATTTTCAACATCCAACAACTCTCTCAATTGTTCAAACACCCAATCATAACTAATTTTTTTCTCATATCTTAAAAGGGCACATGCAATATTAAAATTCTTATTGGAAGGGGTCATACCTATAATCTGGAAGAGTGGCATCTTGTACTTGTTGGTCTTATATGTTGCATCAACCACAATCACCCAATAATATCCGTTCAACAACTGAATTGACATTGGATGCGCTATGAATGCATGTGTGATAACATCTGTGCCCTCTTCTGTCAAAAATTTTACATAGTAATGCTTCTCCTCGGCGTAATGAACAAATTGCTGCGCAATATTTCTACCCTCGAACTTTGCTTTCCTGTCATCAGCTTTAAGATTGTTTAGCTGCCTCACTGTCACATTATCTTCAGGTTGCGTCTCAGCAAGATGATTCCTAATCAATTTTGGCTTCATATTTGCATTGTTCAAAGTTCTAGCAACCTGCCTTGCTCCATCACTCAAGCGGCTGAGCTGCCTGTGACCCTCTGGATACACTATAGCAGTGTGATTGTGCATTGAATTCGCACCTGGTGTAACTCTGACCCACCAACCATTATCCTTCACCTCCTTGCATAATAACTTGAACATACACTTACATCCTCGCCGTCTGGTGTTCTTCCTCTGTTGTGGGACTGGCCCTTGTTCAACCGGATCTCTGAATCTGTTGCAACGATATGTGACCAATTTTCCATATTACCCTTCCCCACTTTAATCAGCTCGAAGCGAAATGTAAGAGCCAAATCCGAATAATAAGTATATGCTTGTTCTTCAGTTGGAAAAAAACAGGACACTGAAACTCGTGACTCATATCCCTCTGAAGGTCTGGCAATCTATTTGGATCCTGCGTCATTAATAAAAAAATAAGTAATTACATAAACAATTATCACATGTAAGTTTAAAAAATTAGATCAAAAAAGTTATTTTAATATAAAAAATCGCACCTAATGTGTGATTTTTTACATATAAATTGCGCACAATGTGCAAGATTTATATAAAAAATCACCTACAATGTTGGAAATATTTCTGAAAAATCACCTGCAATGGGCGATTTTTCTTGCAAAAATCGCTTGGAATGTGCGATTTCTGTAGGAAAAATCGCACATTCCAGGCGATTTTTCCCAATAATTTCGCCTACAATAGGCAAAATTTCAACAAAAAATCGCCAAAGCTGGGCAATTTTTTGCCACTTCTTCACCAATTACAGGCAATTTTACCTACTAAAATTGCAAAACATGTGCGATTTTTAAAGCAGTATACAAAAAACAATACAAAAGTATTAAATTCGTACCATATTTGCGTATATTTTGAAGTAGACGCTATCCCAAATTAACCCAAATCTGTCTTCCAATTTGCTTCTGCGATTTTGAACGTTTTTTTTAATGATTTCGAATGGTTTTGTTTGATTTTTGAAGGAGTTTTGTCTGTTTTGATATGTATTTTGAATTTCATGAAGTATATAACTTATTCATCTGTTAAGGGCATTTTTGTCATTTCACTTTTTTTTAGCTACAAATAGTAAATTTGAGATACAAATAGTAAGATCCTATTTCAAAATGAAAGAGTTACATCTAATATTCATATATGGACTAAATATATAAAACAAAATATGATTGATACCAAAATGTTTGGGATGCAAATACAATAATTGAGTAATAAATAACATAATATATCTTAATAAAAAATTCAACGCCATATTAATAGGAAAAAACAAATTCCACCAAGAGAATTCATAACCATAATGCAAATAATATAGTTTGAAATCATTAATCGATTAGCACAACATTTGAACCACTTGATTGCTCATTTTGATGACCATACCAAAAAAATTAATTCCAATAATAAAATAATTTCAAATAAAAAATAATATATTTAATAAAGGAATATTATGGAGTGAATAAGAAAGGATATTACATATATGATAACATATAATGAAATACAACTTACACTAAAATACACAAGATGAACATCTTTATTATCTAATAAGAAAATGAAAATAAAATGGAGAACAATATATATTGGTTGTATTTGAGTTCTGATTAATAAGAATTCACAGGGACACATAAAACATTGAATGAGAATTCAAAAGATACGTTGATTGATACATACGTTTGGATGGTAATCATCATTAATTAATACATAAATTTATTAATTAAACCAAACAAAGCCTTAAAACATTGAATATATTTATTAATTAATTAATACAGAGGTTTAAAAAGCCTTATTTAAACCAAAACCTTTTTAATTAATTAATATAGCTATTTCGAAAAAAGTTATAACAGCCAAAGACGTTTTAATTTTGTTGTAATAAATGGAAATGTAATTTTATATAAATTCAAATATGTATATTGATGATATAGAAATATGATTGATTGATAAGAGTATTTGATATAAATTCAATTATATAAATGGAGTTATTAATCGATGGAAATGGAATAAATAACCAAGTACGTTTTAATTAATATAGAAATATTGATTGATGATGATTTAGTTAATGATGAATACAAATATTATTGATTGATAAATATAAAGATGGAGCGATTGAAGTATAGGAATTGGATTAATGATTTTAAGTAATTTAATGATAAGTATGAATAATTTCTTTTTTTTTTTGAGGAGTAAAAAATATATGTATAAATTTGAATAATTATTTGTTGATTTAATTATGGACTTAAAGATGAAAAGATTTACTTAACAAAATTTGTGATAACTTATAATTAAATTAAATTATTTATTAATATTGAAAACGGCAACAACATCACCATCATTCATCATCATTACAATATAGAATCAAGAGAATGAGATGATACATATGGGGTCTTAGTAATTGTAAAGAAATGAAGTGACTAATGCTTTGATGGATGATTGATGGATTAAATTAGAAGTGAGAGAAAATGAAAGAATTTTTGGAGAAGGAGGAGAGGTGGAATATGTGCAGTGAAAGAAGGAAAATAGTTGAGTGCTGTATTAATTACTAAAGAGATTGTAACCAAAAAAAATATTAATATTTAGACATGAAGGACTTATATGTAATATTCATATCTTTGCCAAAATAACATTTATGATGAAATGTTTGAAATGCAAATACAATAATGCGGGACAAAATAGTACAATAGAGTTGAATAGCAATTGAAGAGCATATTAATACTAAATAACATAGTATTGTAGAAACAAAATGATAACAAACATGCAAGGAGCATCTTAAAAGACAGCTTAAAGTTATGAATCCAATATCATACATCAGAATCAGAAACATTTGATTCAACAGTTTCATGAGCCTGCAAAATAAAAAAATTAAATAAGAATAAGAGGAAGAAGAAGAACATTGTTAAAAAAGTTTTATTATGTAAACAACAAAAAATGATAATAACTTACCTTAAATTTCACAAGAGGAACATCTTCATTATCTAATAAGCGCAATGTGTATTTCTTGTCCCTCTTTCAGTGAATTTGCATTTCTAAACTCAATGCATCCATCAATAATCTTGAAATGTTTATCATTACCAAATTTCACGTGTATTGGCCATTTCCTACCAGCAGCATTGGTAAGAATCATTTAATGCTTGTTCAAGAGTTCATTTTCCTCAGCGAAGTCATTTGGAATATACTACAAAACAAAACATAACAACAAAGTTCAAACATAAATTAACTATCAGAGTGACAAAATTAATGAATGTGTAATGATTCATAATGTTAAAGTTCAAATATATCTTACCAAGTAATTTCTTGTCATGCTATATGGCATTACGGTTGCAGTAAATAAATTCTGAATAACTTGAGAAGGACCTACTTTCTAAAGGGATATGGTTTAAAATGTCAAAACCGGATAATCTCCTTTTTTCAACAAACACAATCTGATTCTGTCTCCTTGAGCAATTCCATTTTCATTCAACAGAACAGACAAATTTCCTTGCTTTTTGATTTGGATACAGTTTTTACTTTCATAAATGTTAAAATCCCAATGGATTCCTCTTGGATCTTCAATGGAAACATTAAGTTTTCCTCGCAATAAACTGTTTCTCATCGCAAATACCCACGGAACTATATGAAAAACACAAATATTTGCAATTGCATACCATAATGAACATCATTCAGACCAAAAAATAGTAATATATTATGAAAAAATTAAATCATAGGAATTTAATAATACGAAAAACAACAATATACATTTAAAGATAAAAATTAGGAGCAAAAAAGGAATATAAAGAAGAAATTTATTAGGATAACAGGAGAGACTATAAACAAGTAAAAATTTCTCACATGTTAATCTAACAAGGTTCCCAGTAGGATACATCAACAAAAAAGGTTCCATTATCAGCAACAGCAAAATCTTCAAAACGAGATCAGAACGAAAAAATTTACCATATTAATAAATAGACAAATTTTTTGGAAAATAATAAAACATTACCAAGCATTGATTTGAAAAGCAATATTCAGTCAACTTGATTCCGAAGAATGGATATTCATCCATTGAAGATGGAGGACCTTCATCATTGGATTTTGAATATTTAGATTCAGAATCATGCTTCTCTATAGGGGATTCCTTTACCAAGTGATCTGGTCCAAAGGTTAGTACTTTGAAACGAAATCGTCTATCTTATTGAAAAACATCAAATCATAAACTTGAAGCATGGTCTCAGATCTGAACATCTTCTAGCCATTGGTGAAAAATCCATTATGGTATTTCACCTTCCATTGATAATGTCCTATATTCAAAGTTACTGAACATGAGTTAACATCATCAAACATTCTTGCTTGTATCGATCTTGAAATTGGAAGACTATCCACAGAAGATGCAACATAAGTTTCGAACCAATAGCGAACATGTTTGGATTGATTGTGATATTTGTCCTCCATAACGGTAGTAAAATTTTCAAGGAGTAAGAGTAAGGCAAAATAGTGGTGCCGCCGGTGGTGGAATTCCTTTGGTATGAGATAATTGTGAGGAAATATGAATGATGGAAGAGAATGGTTGATTGCTTATTAAGTTGTGAAGATTTCTGCTAAAAAAAAAAAAAAACAATATCAACATATGAGAATGAATAATCGATCAGAGGTATTTGTGTGGTTTAGTGTGAGAATGGAATGGATGTTTTATTTTATAATAAGAGTTCAAGAAAAGGATAGAATTATATTTTATAATTTGAATTGATAATTGATGATTAAGTTACTAATAGTGATTGATAAGTTAAATTAAATTTATTGATAGATTGAAAAATAAAAGAGCGTGAATGGAAGAATTTTTTATTTTTTATAAGAATATTTGACATGTTAGCAACATATCAAAATAAGGAGTTTTTTAAAGATATCCTGCTTTAATATATATATATATATATATATAATATAATGATGATAATGGTTACCTTATAAAATCCATTAAAATAACTTTCAATTAAACAAAACAAACCACCAATTATAGATTCGTCAATATGTCTAGTAATGCTCATCCATTCCTCTATTATATATATATATATATGTATATATAATATTTTTCAATTCTATCACAATGCTTTTTTTTTTTTAAATAATCACATTTGGAAAAAAAAATTACATCAAATAGATTTCAACCGAGATTTACATTAAATACAACGAAGAATTTCAATTGTAGATTGAAAAAGATAGAATTTTGTATTTATAGACGGAAGTAGTACTTCTAGATTTTGTAAATTTCGAACCTTTTGAAATTTAGATTTTGTGAATCTTCCATCCACAAACACAAAATTCTATTTTTTTCAATCAACAATTTGAATTCTTGGATTTTCCCCGTCAGGCCCTCATCTAGGGGTGTAAATGAACTGAGCCGCTCGGTCAAAGATTGGCTTGAGTTCGGAGTTGACCGAGCTCGAGCCGAGCTCGAGCTCAGCTCGTTAAGGTAATGAGCCAAGTACGAGCCTGTAATATATAGGCTCGTTAGGCTCGACGAGCCTAACGAGCTTATATATTATATATATATTTATTTTATAATATTAAATATTTTAAAATTTTTCGTTTTGTAGGAAAGTAACTATCCTTTAACCCTAATCCTAATTCATTTCTCCCTCCCTGGACTATCTTTGTGAAAAAAAATCAGTTTAAATTCATATGATGTAGACGTTTATGGACGTGGTTCTAGTTGTCTTTGACGTGGTGGGTTGTCTTTGAGAAAAAAATAGCTTAAATTCACATGAATGGATGTAGATGTTTCAGGATGTAGTGCTAGTTATTTTTGATGTGGTGCTAGTGTTATGAGACGTGGTGGACTGTCTATGTGAAAAAAAATTTAGTTTAAATTCACATGAATGGATGTTGACGTTTATGGACGTGGTTCTAGTTGTCTTTGACGTGGTGGGTTGTCTTTGAGAAAAAAATAGCTTAAATTCACATGAATGGATGTAGACGTTTCTGGACGTGGTGCTAGTTATTTTTGACGTGGTGCTAGTGTTATGAGACGTGGTGGACTGTCTTTGTGAAAAAAAAATTAGTTTAAATTCACATGAATGGATGTTGACGTTTATGGACGTGGTTCTAGTTGTCTTTGACGTGGTGGGTTGTCTTTGAGAAAAAAATATCTTAAATTCACATGAATGGATGTAGACGTTTCTGGACGTGGTGCTAGTTATTTTTGACGTGGTGCTAGTGTTATGAGACGTGGTGGACTTTCTTTGTGAAAAAAAAAAATTAGTTTAAATTCACATGAATGGATGTTGACGTTTATGGACGTGGTTCTAGTTGTCTTTGACGTGGTAGGTTGTCTTTGAGAAAAAAATAGCTTAAATTCACATGAATGAATGTAGACGTTTTTGGACGTGGTGCTAGTTATTTTTGACGTGGTGCTAGTGTTATGAGACGTGGTGGACTGTCTTTGTGAAAAAAAAAAAATTAGTTTAAATTCACATGAATGGATGTTGACGTTTATGGACGTGGTTCTAGTTGTCTTTGACGTGGTGGGTTGTCTTTGAGAAAAAAATATCTTAAATTCACATGAATGGATGTAGACGTTTCTGGACGTGGTGCTAGTTATTTTTGACGTGGTGCTAGTGTTATGAGACGTGGTGGACTTTCTTTGTGAAAACAAAATTAGTTTAAATTCACATGAATGGATGTTGACGTTTATAGACGTGGTTCTAGTTGTCTTTGACGTGGTGGGTCGTCTTTGAGAAAAAAATAGCTTAAATTCACATGAATGGATGTAGATGTTTCTGGACGTGGTGCTAGTTATTTTTAACGTGGTGCTAGTGTTATGAGACGTGGTGGACTTTCTTTGTGAAAAAAAAATTAATTTAAATTCACATGAATGGATGTTGACGTTTATGGACGTGGTTATAGTTATCTTTGACGTGGTGGGTTGTCTTTGAGAAAAAAATAGCTTAAATTCACATGAATGGATGTAGACGTTTCTGGACGTGGTGCTAGTTATTTTTGACGTGGTGCTAGTGTTATGAGACGTGGTGGACTTTCTTTGTGAAAACAAAATTAGTTTAAATTCACATGAATGGATGTTGACGTTTATGGACGTGGTTCTAGTTGTCTTTGACGTGGTGGGTTGTCTTTGAGAAAAAAATATCTTAAATTCACATGAATGGATGTAGACGTTTCTGGATGTGGTGCTAGTTATTTTTGACGTGGTGCTAGTGTTATGAGACGTGCTGGACTTTCTTTGTGAAAAAAAAAATTAGTTTAAATTCACATGAATGGATGTTGACGTTTATGGACGTGGTTCTAGTTGTCTTTGACGTGGTAGGTTGTCTTTGAGAAAAAAATAGCTTAAATTCACATGAATGGATGTAGACGTTTTTGGACGTGGTGCTAGTTATTTTTGACGTGGTGCTAGTGTTATGAGACGTGGTGGACTTTCTTTGTGAAAAAAAAAAAAATTAGTTTAAATTCACATGAATGGATGTTGACGTTTATGGACGTGGTTCTAGTTGTCTTTGACGTGGTGGGTTGTCTTTGAGAAAAAAATATCTTAAATTCACATGAATGGATGTATACGTTTTTGGACGTGGTGCTAGTTATTTTTGACGTGGTGCTAGTGTTATGAGACGTGATGGACTTTCTTTGTGAAAACAAAATTAGTTTAAATTCACATGAATGGATGTTGACGTTTATAGACGTGGTTCTAGTTGTCTTTGACGTGGTGGGTCGTCTTTGAGAAAAAAATAGCTTAAATTCACCTGAATGGATGTAGACGTTTCTGGACGTGGTGCTAGTTATTTTTAACGTGGTGCTAGTGTTATGAGACGTGGTGGACTTTCTTTGTGAAAAAAAAATTAATTTAAATTCACATGAATGGATGTTGACGTTTATGGACGTGGTTATAGTTATCTTTGACGTGGTGGGTTGTTTTTGAGAAAAAAATAGCTTAAATTCACATGAATGGATGTAGACGTTTCTGGACGTGGTGCTAGTTATTTTTGACGTGGTGCTAGTGTTATGAGACGTGGTGGACTTTCTTTGTGAAAAAAAATTAGTTTAAATTCACATGAATGGATGTTGACGTTTATGGACGTGGTTCTAGTTGTCTTTGACGTGGTGGGTTGTCTTTGAGAAAAAAATAGCTTAAATTCACATGAATGGATGTAGACGCTTCTGGACGTGGTGCTAGTTATTTTTGACGTGGTGCTAGTGTTATGAGACGTGGTGGACTTTCTTTGTGAAAAAAAATTAGCTTAAATTCACATGAATGGATGTTGACGTTTATGGACGTGGTTCTAGTTGTCTTTGACGTGGTGGGTTGTCTTTGAGAAAAAAATAGCTTAAATTCACATGAATGGATGTAGACGTTTCTGGACGTGGTGCTAGTTATTTTTGACGTGGTGCTAGTGTTATGTGAATTTAAACTAATTTTGTTTTCACAAAGAAAGTCCACCACGTCTCATAACACTAGCACCACGTCAAAAATAACTTGCACCACGTCCAGAAACGTCTACATCCATTCATGTGAATTTAAGATATTTTTTTCTCAAAGACAACCCACCACGTCAAAGACAACTAGAACCACGTCCATAAACGTCAACATCCATTCATGTGAATTTAAACTAATTTTTTTTCACAAAGACAGTCCACCACGTCTCATAACACTAGCACCACGTCAAAAATAACTAGCACCACGTCCAGAAGCGTCTACATCCATTCATGTGAATTTAAGCTATTTTTTTCTCAAAGACAACCCACCACGTCAAAGACAACTAGAACCACGTCCATAAACGTCAACATCCATTCATGTGAATTTAAAGTAAATTTTTTTTCACAAAGACAGTCCACCACGTCTCATAACACTAGCACCACGTCCAGAAACGTCTACATCCATTCATGTGAAGACAATTATATAAACATACGAATGTGAAAAAATCGGACATACTTTCCAATTTTTAAGCCAAACATCGGATAAATGTGCGATTGTGGGGCAAAAAATCGCCCCACTTATCCGATTTTTGGGGGAAAAATCGCCCCACTTATCCGATTTTTCTCCCAAAAATCGAATAAGTGAGACAATTTTTCGCTCCATTTTCGCACATTTCGTCCGATTTTTGGATTAAAAATTGCATTTTGGGTCCGATTTTTTGTTCTGCTATCGCAAATTACAGGCGATTTTTCATGCAAACTTCACATTTTCTGTTTTTAAGGGCATTTTAGGCATTTAATCAATTTTTTTGTGCTACAAATAGTAAGATCCTAAATTTAATGAGCACTTTGTCAAACTCAAAATCGAGCTTGGCTCGCGAGCCTAGCTCACGAGCTCGAGCTCGAGCTTCACAATTCTTAAACGAGCTCGAGCCCATTCATATTTAGACGAGCCGAGCTTGAACATAGGTAAGTTCGAACTCGGCTCGGCTCGTTTACACCCCTACCCTCATCAAAGGACGCGATTGGTTTTTTTGTTTGTTGTATATTTATTATAGTAGGATCATAATATGACTGTTGTATTAAAATTCGTTGGGGTGGTTTCCGTTAATTAGAAAAAAATTTGAGGGAAAGAAAGAACAATTGGAAAGGTTGAAAAAAAAAAAGAAAAAATAATAAAAAAAAAAAAAATGGAGGGAACCAACAACGAGCCGCAACCCCTTTTCTTGACTACCAGCAAAAAAAAAGAACCCACTCCACAGAGAAGATGGGAATACAGTGACGGCCACTGAATAATCCGCGGCGGGAGCTTCGAATCTTTAATCCAGAAACTTACAAAATCAACAGGTTGCTACAACTCTCAACTGGGCAAAAGCAAAAAAATCAGAGAAAATTCCCAAGCAGCATCTCAGGTAACCGCTTTCATAGGCGGAGTAAACTCAATCTTGCATAGTAACCGGTTATTAATTCTCTGTTCTGACAGCCATTGTACTCCATTCCCTCTCTAAACTGAAACTGATAAGACATAGTTTCGGAATGGGTGGCGGTCTGGACTTTGAGAAATTGGTTTGTTGCCTCGGTTTTAGTTTCAAGAATTTAAACTGAGAGTTTTCTTGAAAGCAATCAACGGCTGAAATTATTATAAGCAATAATTGAGACCTTGTGTTTTCTGTATTTGATTGCATCATTTAGTATGCAAACATTTGCCATAAAGCTGTAAATTTTGTGTTTTGGTTGATTTCCTGATTCTACATTCCAAGTTTCTATATGTGTACATGTTTAGTTCAATGGTTGTTTGATCCCTTTTTATCTTATACTACTCTCATATCATTTTTAAGTTTCTTAAGCTCAGTTATTTTCTTGTAATGGTGTTCCCATTTGATACATGTACACAAGTAACACAACATTACTTGATATTTTGTATGAGGAGATTTTGATGTTTTAGAATCAGTTAAGAATTCCCAAGCTATGGTTCGATCCCAGTACATGTTATTAGGCTGTTTTTTTTGCTTATAGTTTCTCGAGTTGTTATACTGATTGAAAAGAAATCCTTCCAGTCTTATTCCTCATCTAATTTAGTCATATTAAAGAGATAATTTTCGCCCTCAATTTTATTTCTTGATTGTCTTCATTTCACTGTACTTAATTCTAATTTGTCTACCAAATATGAGTTTCTGCTGCCAAGAGTTTTTATTGTATCTTACGAGCAGCTTTTTTGTAATAATTGACGTTGCTAGATATCTTATGTTCCTTTTTGTATCTTGATATTTAGACTTATCCTGAATCATAAGCAAGTGATTTGATTCAGTTATATCGGTTAAAACAGATATCCAAGGTTTCAATAAGCCAATCTGTCACTGAGGTTCAGGCTACACATTGTATTTTTGGAACCCCATATTGTACCATTTTCACACACTTCTGTTGCCATCATACTCAATCATAGAACTATAGTTTTGCGGAAGTAGTTAGATGTTGACATGCATGACACCTGAGTAATACAGCATTAAGTTTTGAGTTTATACTAGATAAATACTGAGATGATTAGGATGGTACTCTTAAACTATGGACCTATTTCACATTTCCCTTTATGCCATGAATTAAGCTAGAAGAACCCTTCCTTTGACTTTTGTCATTTGGACAAATGGTAGATAAATCCTGGATTATGAATTTTCTCTGAGATATGTTATTATGATAGCCAATAAATATCTGAAAGGTGGTAATACCTCAGGAAAATTTTTTACTGTCATTCATAAGATAGGCTAGTTTAATAGTCAATAAATAATAGAACAAATTAAAGTACAATCAAAATTAACATTGTTGGTCATGTTAAGAAGAGAGACAGAAGGAAATACTTTTTTTCTGTTATTCATTCTTGTCTACGTGTTAGAATACTCTTTGGGCTTTTGGTGATGATTTGTGGATGGTTGCCGTAGGTGTTTCTGTTGAGATGATTTATCTTTCTTTGCATTTGTACCTGTGATCAATTTATTTAAAACATCAATCATGTGTCTTTATGGCATATATTGATAATGCCCTGTCTTCGACCATGAGAAAAAAACTGGTATCGCTTTTATTTTAAGATTTAATCTTTTTCCTGCTTTTGGTAATTATTATGGATGCAATCATTTTCATGGCTAAGACATACCTGTGTGGATTTTTGGTGAATTATATCGTTGAAAGCATCTTATGACTATTTCTAAGTTATGTCCAGTCCTCACCTCCTCAATATTTTTTTTTTCTATTGATAACCAATGGCATTATCTTGAAGAGCCTCTAATGACAATAAATTTAGACGAGGTAAAAATAAAGAGAAATTGGCGTAGTTGTGAAAAGATTCTTGACACACAAAGTTATTTTTCTATGTGGTGGTTACTGATTTTTCCTTTATTTTCTCCTTTTTAATTTTGTTACTATATTTTTGCTTGAAATGGTAGACGCTGCAAGTGAATTATGTATAGGTTATATTTTCTGTTGTAAAATTGTGGGTTCATCTTAGGTGCTTTAGTTGGTTCTCGTCTTTTGTCACTTTATTTTAATGTTCCTTTTTTCTTTTTGCATGTTAGGATGTCACTGGTATGAGCTTTATGATACTACCATTACCTTCTGTTTTGCTTTCATTTTCTGGAACCAGAGCTTGATTGTGCATGCATATGCAACATACTTACTCTTCTATGTCACCAAAGATGATAATGAATTGAGGATTGTATAACATAGCACTATTTTTGCTTTGCACTATTTCGTTCAATTTGTGCATTTCTAGAAATTTCCTGGAATCTGGACTACATCTGAAGATTTGTGAACTTAATGCTTTTCTGATTATTATCCATTGTTTATCAGGATGCTAAATTTATGATTAAAAGTTTGTTTGTAAATACTTTGTTTTGATTAATATGAATGAATATGCATATCTGCTTTAACCATGCTGCTGTGTTGCATTCAACTTCTTCTGCATGTAAATAAGGGTTCTCCATTTTACCTCTTTTGTATTTTGTTGATGATTTACTGTTTACTAGGTTGCTTATCCAAAAAGATTCTTGCATTTTGTTCTTCCCACACATGGTAGATTAAAGCACCAATGAACATAATATCAGTTTCTTGATCTTGTTTCCATCTAAATATGCACTACATTTCTTGACCACTGACGTTACATTAATGTGTCTGACAACTTTCCATTTAGTTATTCCCTTCATGCAGAGAAAAGGGGTAGAGGAAGAGTAAGTGTTTGTGGCTTTCTCATTTATCCTGCTTAATACACGTTAGAAGTTTGGCGTGGGATGTTGCATCTCTGCACTTAGTCCATACCCGTCCATGTCTTCTTTGATTGCCAAAGCCAGACTTACTTCCCAATTACTTTCTCATTTCAGATCTTGGTATTTTTCGTGGTCAGTCTTCAGCTTTCTTGCTACACATTTGTTCCCAACTTATGAATGAGTAGGATCATCTATTTACTTGTATTTCTCAAAGAAAATCTCGACATAATCTGTCACTTTGTTTACTATGCTCCGTGGAAAGATAAAAATGGATGGCTGGTACCCAATATTTATTATCAGCAAAACGTCATTGGCTAGTTGCATTCTTCCTGCATAAGATAGATGTATAATTGACCAACATTTCATTCTTGCTGCAGTTTTGTCAATTATATTTTGAAAGTCGGCCTTAGACCATTTTCCCGGGTATAAAGGGACTCTTAGATTTTATGGGAAATCTGCCTTCTTCAAAACCAGTCAATTCAAGAAGTTTCTGCATCTCTGAACACATCTAAAATACATTTGAGACTTAGCAAGATTAGCTCGAAAACCCTTGTGTACTTGAAAATCTTTGAAAGCAGAATAGATTAGTTGGACAACTATTTTGTTAAAATGATAGGATTTGCATTAAAATGAATAAAACCTTGTTGGGGATGCAATTGAATGTGGATATGTTATGGAATCTGTATAATTATAAACTTATTTGTGGGATTAAATAGAATTAAACAAATAAATAGGGCAAATTAAAAATATGCATTATTCTCTATTGTAAAAATATCCCTTGTTATTATGCAAAATCCCACAATCTTCTATTGGTCTTCTGCCTTTGGTTCTTCTTCGCCGCAACCACACCTCAGCTCACTGCCAGCTCCACTAATTCCTTGGTCAACCATCCGTATCTGCAACATCCTCCTATCAAACTCGACTGACTTCAGAAAGAGACCCCCCCCCAATCCCCAAACCCCATGTAGGATTCAGTTGGAGCTGTCCAAATTCAAGAACCCTATTTCTCCCTAACCTTGGTGGGGAAAGAGTTGAACTTGAGGCAAATTAATCTCTTACAATGCTTCTGTTGTTGTTTCAGTGATTCTAATTGACCAAGTGTCTCATTCTTGGAAAATTGTGGAAATGCTGTTGCAATTTTCTCTTTTTTCTCCGTTGAAAATTTCTGAGTGATTTCTGTTCAACTCAATGAAGATTAGTAGGATCGTGGTTGATTGATTTCATGATATTTGTTGACTGCATTTTGTTGTTTTTAAAGCTGACACTATCCACATTCCATTACCCATTCCTCCCACCAATCTGCCACAACTGGTGAGCTATTTCTGACGTCACCCAGCTGCATATCTGCTGATCCCATTTGTCCTCAATCGGCTCAGGATGAAAACTGAAGTTTTCTTGTTCCCAATATTTTATCACTCCACCTACTATAACTGAGTACTACTCCATCCCATAAAAATAGTCCTGTTTCAAGATTTTTTTTGTATCATAAAATAATTTAGTTATTTTGTTTTAACTATTAATACGTTATAATTTGTATAAATTAATATGATTATGGTGATTTTTATGTAATTTATTATTAAAATATAAAGTTACACATGAAAATAACACAATAATAACGTTTTATATGTGTTGCGCTTTACCAAAAATAAATAGTTTTTACTTGTCCAAACGGAACTGTTTTTATGGGAAGGAGGGGTATTATCTTTACTACTTATTACTGCCTTTCTCCTTAAAATATTTCTTTCATCCGTGCCGTTATTATCTAATCATTGGGAGATTTGCAATAAATCTGGATGGGTGGTGTTATGCACGCAAATTTGAATGAGTGATTATTGAAGTAGCTGGTAGTTTAATGCAGGGAAAAGAAGGATGAGGGTCATGTTAGTTGGATGGATGTGTCATGTCAGTTGCTCACCTCAATGGATTACAACATTCTACTTTTGGGTTTCTGTGTTATCTAATTGTATTTTTTTTGTGGCAGAAATTTTCCTTTGACTTTGCATTGAGCACTAATTTCAAACAATGCTGCCAATGGAACTGGAAAAGAAGCTATCTTTCAATCGATTCATTAGTGTTGGGGATTTAGTTATTGTATATGAGAGGCATGATGTGATGAAGGCTGTTAAAGTATGTGAGAATGGGGTTCTTCAAAATCGTTTTGGTGTGTTCAAGCATGAGAGCTGGATAGGCAAACCATTTGGCTCTAAAGTGTTCAGCAACAAAGGCGGATTTGTTTACTTGTTAGCTCCGACTCCAGAGCTTTGGACGCTAGTCTTGAGCCACAGAACTCAGATTCTTTATATTGCTGATATTAGCTTTGTTATCATGTATCTGGAGATTATTCCTGGTTGTGTTGTTCTTGAGTCCGGTACGGGAAGTGGATCTTTAACTACTTCACTTGCAAGAGCTGTGGCTCCTACAGGACATGTCTACACCTTTGACTTTCATGAACAAAGGGCTTCTTTGGCTAGGTATGTAATGAAGCAGGACATTTTTTTAAGCTATAAGTTTGCATTGACACATTGACTGACCACTTATCTTAAAATTTCTCAAATTTCAACTCCTTTTCAATTTGCGAAAAACAATACTAGCATGTAGAGAAAAAAGAATTGTATGATCTGGCTATATGTCTACACATGAAGAGAAATTTGATAGTTCTTTTATGCTGCATCAAAAGTTATGTTGAGTTACAAATTAGTTTCGTAATTGTGCTACAGGGAGGATTTTGAAAAGACAGGATTAACTAGTCTAGTCTCGGTTGGAGTCAGAGATATTCAAGGTGAAGGCTTCCCTGATAGATTTACTAGGCAGGTGGATTCAGTGTTTCTTGACCTTCCTCAACCTTGGCTTGCCATTCCTTCAGCTGGAAAAATGTTAAAAGAAGATGGAGTGTTGTGTTCATTCTCACCTTGCATTGAGCAAGTACAACGATCATGTGAAACACTTAAAACCTCTTTTACTGGTAAAATCTAATACGCGGTTAATTATTTTGACAGTTGCATTATTGCTGTGCAGTTTACTTTGTTTCAGTGACATATCGCTTTTTAAAATTTACTATTGATGCTCTGTTCTATCTTTCTGAAGACATAAGAACATTTGAAGTGCTTCTTCGGTCATTTGAAGTTCGAGAAGAAAGGTTAGAGATGTGGGAAAACTATACAGCTGTTTCTAACAGGTCTCGGAAGAGGAGGCATTCTTCCAACGAAGGACGCAATGGAGTTGAAGGATCTAATTCTGCCACAGTCATGGCAAGGCCTTCCTGTGAAGGGAGAGGTCATACTGGCTACTTGACTTTTGCCAGACTCAGATGTGTTGTATAAGCTCTTCATTTAATAGAGAAGGATTTCTGCATCTTGGATTAGGTTCAGCTTATTGCTATCAAGTTCTGTTTTTCTTATTATCTGTTAGAAAACAGAGAGGTATTTGTCTTTGATCCTTTGTCATATGCTGTATAAGCACAGAAACAGAATGGTGCTATATTGTTGCTTGTTCAGCTACTCTTGTAGGATCATCAATGGAAGATAAGAATTTGTTCCGGAAGAGAGAATGGCTAATTGGAACTGAGAGCCTACATAAGAGAACAATCAAGCTAATGCATGTTGTGTAGGGCAGCATTTTTACTGTTTTGTAGCAGTTTCACTTTGGGACTTGCTATTTGTATCATGAAATTGTTATTTGTATCATAAAAAAAAAAAAAAATTATTTATGACGAAAATGCCCTTATGAACTAAATTCTTGATAAATTGGCATATTTTATGTAAAAAAAAGGGCAAAATTGCGTTTTTCCTCTCCCAAAACTTCATGAAAAAACGTTTTAAACATACAAAATATAATCAAAATTGCGTTTTGAAGGGTTGAAAACGCAAATTTATAGCGTTTTTGTCCCTCAAAAATGTCAAAATGGGAAGTTTTCACCATGGTTCGCTCGTTAAAATGCTGCGTTTTTAGCTTATCAAATCGTTAAAATGATGTGTTTTAACCATGGTTCGCTCGTAAAAATAGTGTGTTTTTGACATGTACAGAAGATAAAAAACGTTTACACACATTCACGTGCGTTGGAGGAAAAATTTATACACAACAACTATCAAAAAAACAAATACGAACAAATTCTTACGGTAAAATACATTCGTTACATCATTCAGTTGCCGTGGAAAGAATATTTAGCACGCCAATCATCACGATATGGTAAGTTTTCGAACCGTAAAGTTATTTATTTATTTTTTTAAAATTAATGTAGGGGAAACACCTTAAAATGACGTTTAGGAAGCGTATAAACGCATCAGCTTGACAATTTCGCCGTGGTAGAAACTTTAGTATGTAGCGTTTTTGACAGTTAATATATAAAAAGTGCTGCGTTTTTTACGTCTGTCATGTAAAAAGTGCTGCATTTTTGACATGCATTATATAAAAAGTGTGACGTTTTAGGCTGATGGAAACTAAATCTTGGTGCGTTTTTGGCTGCAAGAAACGCAAAGTTGTAGCGTTTTTGGCTGCATGAAACGCAAATTGTAGCTTTTTTTCAGCTTGAAATTCAAAATTGTTGCGTTTTTGATTGCCAGAATCATAAATGTGCTGTGTTTTTGGTAGAAATAATTGTTTCGTATGTAATTTTGATTATGTTTTTGTATAATATATAAGTAAATGTGTTTTTTTTTAATTAATGTGTGTATTCACATACAGGATGACGATAATGAGTACGAGGAGGAGGAGTTGTATGAGGATGAAGAGGAGGAGGACGATGAAGAGGATGATGAAGATGACAATGAGTCGGATCATGCTCAAGGAGAGGCGTTGGAACTTGAACCTGGCGCAGATTTGAGTGGATATTTCAAGATTGACAGAGAGTTTCGTACAATTGGCAAGGCCTTGAAATATTGCCAGAAAATAGCTAAGAGGTTGAAGTTCCTAATTACAAAGAGGGGAGGTAATCAAGGATTTGCGAGGTACTACTTTTCTTGCAAGCGATGGAGAGATCCTGCCAAAGCCCCTCTCCCAACCAGACGAAAGAATACAAGGAGCGGCACTAATTGCCCCTTTAGGTTGACTTGTAAGAGAATTGATCTGGGACGTCACAACGTTTATACAAATTCAGGAGCAGCGTCAACTCACAATCACACTGGTATTACATTATTTGCGCATAATAGTAATTAAGTTGATTGCTGTGTTGTATGCATACTATTGTTATTATAACTAAATGGTATTTACAGGTATAAGGCATCCATATGGTCACAGACAGTTGAGCCATTTTACAAAAGAGTCAAAGGCTGTTGCTGAATTTATGCTTCGTTCGAATGTGAAGCAAAAGTGTGTTTGGGAAGCTGTTAATAAACAGTTTCCCGATTCCCAGGTACCAATCAAATCAGTGTACAATTTGAAAGGAGAGATGAAGACCGCCGGATTGGAAGGTAGGAATATTGGGCAGCAATTTATGCATTTGGCTGAGGAGAAGCAGTATTATGTCAAGATTCTCAAGGATGCTAACACTGATGAGATCACACATGTCTTCTTTGCACATCCAACCTTAGTTCAGATGTTTCACAGATGGTATTGGGTGGTGGGGATTGATTCTACCTACAAGACCAACAAGTACCAAATGCCTGTCGTCGAGATGGTAGGTATGACTCATACAAATAAGAATTTCAATATTGCATTTGCTATTGTTAGAAATGAGACAAAGGAGTCATATGACTGGGTTATGAGGAACTTGAGATTTTTGCTGCCGGCTAGTTTGTCGCCTAGTGTGATTGTGACAGATAGGGAGTTGGGTTTGTTACAACCAATTATGGATCATTTTCCTGCTTCACATCACTTGTTATGTTTGTGGCATATTGGGCGTGATGTGAACGCGTGGTTGGAAAAAAATGTTGGGAGAAGAAACAAAAACTTAGCATGTGATATTCATGACAACTGGTGGAAGAAAATTATTAAGGCTCCGACAGTAGAGGAGTTTAACCGTTTATTGCAGAATTTCAAGGTTAAGTACACTCTCATTGAGCCGTTGGCTGTTGATTATCTTGAGATAACATGGCTCATTCACAAGGAGAAATTTGTTCGAGCTTGGACAAATCAATTTCTCCACTTTGGTAATACTTCCACTAACAGAGTGGAGGCTTCGCATGCTGCTATGAAAGATTGGCTTAATTTTTCCACCAATTCCCTTGACACTTTGTTCACAAAGATCGACTCTCATCTCAGCCACTTGTACCCTCACATCGGGCTAGTTTCATTATTTAATTGTTTAAGTATTTTTTCAATATTAGTTCATATCATTCATTTTTGGTATACTACTTTTTATTTCAGATGTTTTAATTAATTTTATTTTTGATTGACATTATTATAGAGGCTCTCTTGAGGCTTCAATCTCCACGACTCAAAAAAGTATGCAGGGATTTCCATACTGTTATTTGAACAAGTACGTGTCACACCATTGTCTGAAGTTGGTTAGGAGAGAAGTTCGACGAAAGAATAAGTTGGTAGGCGCAGTACTGGAGCAATGTGGATGTGTACCCAAGGTGACACGTGGGATTCCCTGTGCTTGTGACATATTCAAGGCACAGTCATTGCCTGAATATCCCCTACTTCCACACGTGCATGAGTTTTGGAAGAGGTTGACCATTGTGCCATCACAGGGGGATGCGAATTACATTGATGAGGACATCAGGTGCATTTTGGTTAACGAACTTTAATATTATTCAATTGATTTGACATTTAATATTTTTCAAAAATAGTTTACATTTAATATATTTGTTTGTTAAGGTATTTCAACGAGGAAGTAGTCCCTACAGTATCTACCAGTCCGTCTTTTTTGGCCCGTCTGTTGAATAGGGCGTACGTAGAGCAGATGTACCCTGAAATTGCCAGTGTTGGAGAGCCAGGTACCTCGGGACCCCAAAGGGGGCGTCCATCAAGTAGATTACATCATTCTGTAATGCGCGAGTGGAGTTCACGAGAAAGAGCGACACGTGGCCGACGTGGCAGGTGTCGTTCAGGTTCATCCGGCCGCTCGACAGGTCGATCACACCACATTCATACAGGTTTTGATGGTGGTTCTCCATTAAGGGCAGGTAAATAAGTCCTTTTAAATTTTTAAATAAAATAAATTATGAAAATGCATATTTTTTTAATAAATATTTTACGTATATATAAAGTATGCAGTTATGTTTATTAAATGAAACATAATTACTTGACAGGATCTGGTGGAGACATTCAGTGTGTGCCAGCATTTTTCCAGCCTTACTGTATAGGCTGGTCAGATATAAATAGGGATGGCCATTGTGGTTTCCGAGTAATTTCTACTTACCTTTTTGGCCACGAGAAATATTGGAGATTAGCTCGCAGGTCATTGAGTGGGGAGATTATGAGCCACCCGGACAGGTATAGGGGTGTATTCGAATCGTTGGAGTTGAGTCCCCCTGATGGTGATCACTTGGCTATGGTACTTAGGCGAATAAATTTTGAAGGCACAGATTGCGGTGAGCAGCATTGGATGGCTACACCTACGGATTTGTTCCCTCTGGCCACTTATGCAAATGCACTGGTAATACATTTGAGTCGTACTCGTTCAGATGGAAATTATTCTGTATTACCTTTGTATTCCTCCACTGGCGACACACAACCTGAAAGGGTTATATCGATTGCACATGTAAATGGGAACCATTACGTACGTGTCGATGTGGCCGATGAGTGTCCTATCCCGCCGTTGAGCTTTGTTTGGCCACATCAGCGTCATGCTGAAAGTGTAGGTGATTGGCCAGCAAATTTGGCTGCTAGATATAATGCTTGGAATGCACTGCGTGATGGCTAGGATGTAGAGTGGGGAGATCAATATGTTGTTTTACTATTGTTTATTCTTATTGTCATATTTTGTAAATAGAGTAAATTCCAAAATTAGTCATCATACTATGGTCAGATCAAGAGAATAATAGACATCAGATCAAGAAAATAGAGATCAGATCAGGATTATATAGAGATCAGATCAGGATTATATAGAGATCAGATCAGGATTATGTAGAGATCAGATTAGAGAATACTAGACATCAGATCAAGAAAATAGAAGAAATAATAAAATAGAACTAAAACATACTTAACAAAAGAGATCAGATCAGGATTATATAGAGATCAGATCAGAGAATACTAGACATCAGATCAAGAAAATAGAAGAAATAATACAATAGAACTAAAACATACTTAACAAAAGAGATCAGATCAGGATTATATAGAGATCAGATCAGGATTATATAGGATTATTTAGTTCTATTGTATTATTTCTTCTATTTTCTTGATATGATGTCTAGTATTCTCTGATCCGATCTCTATATAATCCTGATCTGATCTCTATATTTTGGAATTTACTCTTGTAAATATTAACGTGTTGTCTTTCATAATTTGTTTGCTTGGTGTCAACGCAATTTGTGTTACTCTTTAGGTAGGTGGAATGTTTGATGAAATATAATGATCACATACATAATAATAATATTTCAGGATTTATACAATGAAAATAACTAATACACTGCAATATCATATCGACCGGTCAAACTCATCCTCTAGATCTGTAGTGGCGGGTGCGAACTCAGCGTACAGATCTGGAACACTCTCCCGTACTACATCTAATAATGCATGATGTAGCTGACCAAATCGACCCATCCACTGCAAATGTACAAACAATATATTAGAGTCAAATAAAATGAAATGAACTTAATAAACCAAATAATTTATGCAAATGTACATTAATACTTACAAACTCTAAGGCGGCGCGACGTGGACGAGGGGGCTCTATAACAGCCTGGGGATCGAGGGGAAGTACTCGCGGACGTGATTGGGGACGAAACCACTCCAAATAGCCGTCGACCGCGGCACTCCGAGCAACAGCTCCACCGGTCCGCTGTCGGCCAGCGAGGGAAATACCCATGGACGATGTGCCGAACTCCTCCCATGTAGACTCGGCATACTCAACCGCATGTCGTACCACATATGGTCTCCCTGTGTATCCGCGGTAAGTATCCCGGCCCGGACGGATGAAGCGAGCTGGAATCCACTGGACATAACCAAGCTGGCGCACGCATCGGTCTGGCATGTACGGCTCGATGTGATCCCTGTACGCAATAAGTCCTTTGTACAGGGTCCTCGGCGTCTACGAAATAGCGTCCCGTCCATATGGCATCCAAGTGACATTTGAAAATTATTTAAAAATATTATATAATAAAATATATCAAACTATTTTAAATTAAAAAAATAATAGTTAAAAATTCTAAATATTTACTAACCATGTCCGCTGTCATCTCGTCAAGCACAAGGCGTATGGCGGCCAAGCGCTGCTCTGTGCCCCTGTGGCTGTCGATAGCCCACCTCAATGCACGCGGCTGTGTGCCATGCAAAGGAAGGGGCATAGGATGTGGTCTAAAATCGGGAAAGTACTTGTAGATCCATGACTGTAATAGAGTCATGCATCCAGCGAAGCTCTGCATCCCGTGATGACTCGCGCATCCTAGATGGTGGTACAGGAATGCAAGTGTCGCTGTACCCCATGCCTCCTGGCCAATCTGGTCTAGCCCCTGCCTAACCTGTACCACAGGGACTGGCATAAACTTATTGGAACTTTTGTCTGTAAACAGACAAGTCCCAATAAGGCTCCATACTAAAACAGCCACATCCGAATCATCTCTGTCCCGCTGCATACACCGCTCGATCACCCGCTGAGTAGAGAATCCTCCATTCCTATACAGATCCCCGTCTATACGCTCCTCAGGAGAAATCTCTAGCAAATCTCTAGCAAAATCTCCCACACATCGTGTAGGAGGATGGTCATCTCTCCGAAGGGGAGGTGGAATGAGTTCGTATCCGGCTGCCACCTCTCTAAAAACGCATTGATGAGAGGCTCATCAATGCTCCGGTGCATAATGCGGGGCAGGTGTCCAAGTCCTGTTCCGCTCAAGATCTGCGCACCCTCAACCGTCATGGATGCGATCCACCTCTCAAACATGTCGTACATACTACCTCTATTGTGGCATCTAATGTGGTATCTAGTAGGCACCCCCTCCTGCCAATATCTAGATACCACATGCCCTAAAAAGCTAGGGATGAGGCTATCATCTATAGGGCCCCCCTCAATGGGCCCTGTAACTATCCAACTCAGATCCTGCCGCACGCGCTTCCTAGAGTGTACTATGGACAAAAATATATACATATATAAATATATATGTAAATTAAATGTATAAACCAATAAATAAACAATGTAATTAAATTAATGTAATTCAAAAATAAGTACAATAAGCAACTACATATGATAGGTGTTTTTCAACATGTTCAGGAAGTTTTTTTTTTTCAAACATGGTGATAGGTGGTTTTACGTCATGTTAGTTTATGCAATTTGTACTCTAAATCAACTAAAATAATTAAATAAAAATACAAATAATTCAAGCAAATACATATACAAATTAAAATAATTACTGAACTACATAAAAAACACACAATTAAGTCAAGCAATAAACAATTCTAATTTTATCAACAATTAAATTAAATCAATTATTTATTATAAATAATAATATATGTAAATTAAAACGCGTACCGGAAGCAGGATCCACCTCCTCGAACTGGCCGTGGTCCGGATTCCTATACTGGACGGTCCTCTCAGCATGTGGGTGAGAAGGGTCACCTCCGTAGGTATCCCCCTCACCCTGATCCTCTAGTGGCCGTCCACTCCCATTAGCCTCCTCCTGCTGGCCCTGCTCATGCGGACGCTCATCCTCCTCCTGATGGCCAAAATGCTCATCCTCACTCTCATCAGTGTCATCGGAATCAGTAGTATCGTAATACTCATCCCTCAACTGAAATGCGGTGTCAGCGTCACCTCCAACTACTCTACCGCCTCCCCGTCTACCACCACCTCGTCCACCACCTCCCCGTCCTCCCTCTGAAATAACAATCCCACCTCCACCACGACCCCTACCTCTACCTCCTCCCCTAATCACAGGTACCTTCTGCCTTCTAGCAGAAGCTGTGGGACGCTGCCTATCCACTTGTGGCTTTAACTTAGCACCACCCTAAATAAATAAATAAATAAATACATAAATAAATAAATAAATCAATCGAAGCAATTATATTGTAAAATTCAATTATGGAATTTAAATCAAATTATGGATAGGGGTCGTGGGGGATCATCAAAACGCCACAGACTGGCGTTTTGAGATACTCAAAACGCCATCTGCTGGCGTTTTGAGGTACCCATCGGATGGCGTTTTGAGATACTCAAAACGCCAGACGATGGCGTTTTGGGTACCTCAAAACGCCGATGATGGCGTTTTGAGTCTCTCAAAACGCCGGCCGATGGCGTTTTGAGCGGCGTTTTGAGGTACTCAAAACGCCGCCGACCGGCGTTTCCGGCATACAAATAGCCACCAAATCCATACCAAATTGCGTTTCTACATACCTAAAACGCACCTAAACATAGATTTCTAACAAAAATAACGCAATATAAATGCCAAAAAATGCAGAAAAAACTGAAAATCATAACGATTTTTACCCTGTTTATCAGTGGACCTTTGCCCGCCCCGTGCCTTTGTGATGATTCGCCATCTTCTCCGTCCATTTTTTTGCGTTTTTGGCCGACAAAATCTAAACCCTTTGGCGTTTTGGAACTGAAATTTTGAGGAAAAAATGGACACAATGGTTCGGCTGAGGATTTGGGGGTTTTTAGGTTTTTTCTGGGCAAAAACGCGGCTGTTTGGCGAGCGAACCGTGGATGAAACGCCCCATTTTGGCGTTTCATCCATGGTATAAACGCCCCCTTTTGGCATTTTTGCCCCCTGAAAACGTACATTTATTGCGTTTTTGTTAGTTAAAATCGTTCAGTTTTGACGTTTTCAATCATCAAAAACGTCATTTTACTTAATTTTTACATGTAAAAAACGTTTTTTTATGCGTTTAAGTGTATGGTAAAAATGCAAATTTGGTGCGTTTTTGTCCCGTACTTAGTATTTTCTACAAATGTTCCATCATAAGGGCGTTTTGGTCTTTTTATTTTTATTTTTTTTGTGATACAAATAGCAATTCCATGATACAAATAGCAATCCAGTTTCACTTTTTTTGACTTGGAAAAATTTGGAACATATTTTATTTCATAATAATAGTTGTATTAGAATATGAGTCTGTTATAGAGTGGTGTAATAATTTTAGTTAAAAAATATTTTAATAAAAAAGAGGGATAATCGTTAGTTTTGTTAGTTCAAATTAAACGTGGATAATTATTTATTGTCTCTAAATTTTTATTTATTGTCCTCCAAATTTCAAAATTGCCTTTAACAATCCACAAAATTCCTTTAATATTATTTGAATAAAAAATAATATTATCCAGGGAATAACCAAAATAACCTTGAGATATTTACCAAAAATAACCCAAAAAATTTTAATCGGAGGAACATTTGAAAACCCTAATACCCCGAACTTCAATTAGTAGAAACCCATTCCATAGTGGGAGACAAAATACCTACTGTTAGCCAATTTTTATTTGATGATTTTTCCGTTCGAGCCAACATAGAACGGGCGTTGCAGGACTGTTGGGACTGTGTTGGGATTTTAGCTAACTGCGGAGCTTCTGCCATTTTTTTACTTTGCATTTGAGTTGCATAAATTTTGCATGGACTTACCTGATGAGCTAGTAGGTAGTTCTAGAAGGTTATTGCATGGTGCTGAGCTGGCAAGCTAGTAGGAAGGCATTACTTCGGGCAGTTATGATCAGTTACTAACTTGAAATCTTCAGTCTGGTCTAGGCCGAGTAGTGGGCAGTTATTTTTCTTTTCTTTTGCCATATGTTCTGCCCATGGCTGAGCCTTGCCCTTGGCAATTGTAACAGTTCTATAGTTACATTTTGTAGCTAGATTTAGACAGCAACCTACTTTTGAGCATTTTCCTTTAGAGCATTTGGGATGAATTTGTACTGATTCAAGTCAACTTTATTTCCTTTGTTCAAGTTAATACAAGTGTTGGGCATTGTTGCTTGTAAACTTTCGGTGTTGCTTGAATATTCATTTTTCTACACAGTCCGTTGTATTTTCTTGCTTAATTCGGTTATATTTCTAATGGAACAACTTGAGGTGTGACAATTTTGGTATCAGAGCTTGGGTTGAAGCTCTTCAGTCATCGTTTCCGTTGTTATAAGTACTGGAGTTGGTTGCTGCTTGAGATTTCACCATGGTTGTTCTTGAAGGAACATTAATGGATCGGGTTGGCCGGATAGAGTCCCATATTGACTCCCTAATTCATTTTCTGTATTGCTAAGTCTCGCCCCCCTTTTTACCATATTAGCCCTCTTTATTTTAAAAATTTTCCTCTCCATCCTCTCCTCTTCACTCTCTTCTCCTTCTTAGTCATTCAAAACAAATGGACTCCACATGCAGTCGATCGGCGGCATGACTTGAAGAGAATGGAAAAGGAGCCACCAAATAAAGCAAAGGGAACCATTAGATTGAAAGTATGTTTGAGTTTGAAAATTTATGTTATGGAGGTCAAAATGGATTGAAAATAAGATGCTGATTTTGGTTGAAAAAATGGGTAAAAAGCTGTGATTTTTTTGGCAAAATTGTGCTGGTTGATGCTGTGGTTTTTTTTGCTCTAGGTAGGGCTTGGGGAAGCTGTGAGGACGTCATGGAGGGGGTAGAAAGCTCAGCCCCGTTCCTAGACATTTGAAATATGTAACTTGCCTTGAAAAAAGCTTGTTAGTAGCACTATTACTTGAAGAGTGAGAAATTGATGGTTTGGAGGAGAAAACGTGAGAACTTGAAAACAAAGGGTTAGATATTACCTTAAGGGTACCCTTGGACCCAACTGACGCACCACTACTTTGGGCAGAATTATTACCTTCATACAACGGGTTGCTCCGCTATGAGACCTCGGTGTCTAGCTTGCTGTTGAATTGGGAAAAGGTCACCTTGGGCTTGTATGAGGATGACCTTGAGGTGGACTCGTGAGAATCTCGTGATTCTCGTGAACCCCAATCTCTGTCTCTCCTTGTTCGTTCTTGATCCCTTTCTATCTTTAGGAGTTCGATCTCTGCCCGGAGTTTGGCGAACCTCTTTTCGTAGTCCCTCACCTTGTCCATTAGGATGTACCTAAGCATCTTTTCATGGTTAGTTTTGGGAGGGATGTACAACTCTGGATCTTCTTTGTTGTCGAAGTTGGCCATATGAGACAAGAGTTTTGGGTAGAAGTGTTCTTCTCCCTTAAAGTTAATCACAAAATTTCAAAAAGACATATAAAAATATTTACAAATGTTACACTTAGCTAGATATTCACAAAGACCGTAAGACAAGACAAACTAGTTTAGAAAAGATAGAAATGGAAAAGACCACACTTATGAATGCTTGTGCTTCGGGTGTGCTTAGTGATCCGATTTTATGACCTAGTATTTCTAGGAAATGATGGCCTTAAGTCTCTTTTGTACTCCTTTGGTTGCTTCGGTTATCAATCTGCAAGTTAGGAGAAAAGTAAGTTATAATACCAAGACTACCCTTGACTATTTCCCACTATTATCTATTTGCTAGTATGGCGCCTAATGTTGAAAAACCATTGAACAACTTCTTTAAGGATCTCGGAAAAACTTCTCATTTGGTTCGAGTATAAACAAACTTATACTTTCGCTTAAGGGTTTTCTTTTTCTTTGCATAAAAACTCCTTTTAAAACACACTTGTCTTTTTCTTTTTACTACTCTCTATCTCTCTCCTTTTTTTTTTTTTTTTTTTTCGTACAAAGCTTTGTTTTTAGCCTTTACACTTTTGCTTAGGAGATACTTTTTCCAAGTGCAATCCTACCCTATTATAGGTGGCGTAAGCCGACTATACCAAAACCAAAGAGAAAGTTGTTGGATAGAAATACAAAGAAATTATTCATAAGTTAAATCAAGTAAAGCATACTAAGGAGTTTTATGGTTGTAGCACAATCATAGAATATGCACGATAACAAATTTTCTCGGTTGTACCAACTTTTAGAAAGAAATCACCAAATAAACTTATTAGTTATACTAGGTGACCTTAAACCAACAATTCCCTTTTTAGTGTTATCTTTTTGTTTCTTTTCTCTAAGTATGGATGACAAAAATTATGCACAACTAAGTAAGTAATAAGATATTCACAAATAACTAAAAATTTAAAATTCAAATTATGCACATTACCACAAATTCAAATAATTTACAAATAAGATTTAAAAAAAATTAATAAATAAATTTTTTTCAAATTTAAAATTTAAAATTACAAATTTCAAGACAAATTATTATTTTCTTTTCAAATTTTAAAATTCAAAAATTTGAATTCAAAACTATGCACACAATTTTTTTTCTCGTGGCACATGTAAGATTCACTTGTTACGATTATCTAAGTGGTTAGATTATCAAGGAAAAGTAAAGAACAAAAACAAAATTAAATAAAAAAAATTATGAACAAGAAAATAATGAAAAAAATTAAGAACAAGAAATAAAAATAAACAATATGAACAAAATAAAACAAAAGAATTTCTCGGAGTCAAGGGAAGAGAATCCGGCTATATAACCGATTTTTTCAACCTTTCCGATTTTAGAATGTTGATTGTAACAACTTGGAGAAGGAGAAGGATCCTTCCTTCCACAAGTTGTTACAACAACTCTTCACATTGGTAGCACATGTGGCTTTGATACCAAAATGATGTGATTCTTCCTCACAAGTAAAAAATCCGACAGAGTTTCGGCTGTATTTGGCTAGTTTGGAACTTGAATTTGGAAAGGGTGAGGTTTTTGAAGGATCAGGTCCCTAATCTAATGCTTATCAAGGGGATGGAATTATGGTGATGGTGAGGTGAGGACTTCAAGAGCAAGGGTAGTTTTTGATAAATGCTAAAATATGGCTTGAGAGAATTTTTGGGAGTTCACAAACTCAACTTTTTTCAAAATCAAACATCGATGAAAATGGCTGAATTCCTTCTCTATTTATAGGAGAAGGAATGACTTTAGAAGTTACAAGATAGTCCTTAAAACCTAACTTTGTTACACTTGGATTCTAGACTTTTTTAACTCTCAAAATTAAATATTTTTTTGAGAAAATATTTAACCTATTTTTTTTCAAGCCGTGAATCAAATATTCTTTGGCTAATTCATTCCAGATTTTCGTCTGCCCCAGATTTGGCTAACTCTTTGACTTTTTCTATTGATTTAATGCAGAAAATTATGCTCCAATTTGCTCCAAATCTTTGACTTAGTTTATTTTGCTTTGCGGCCGAAGAAGACTCAAGATTTGGTTGAACTTGACTTGTCCAATTGTGATGTCCAAATGCTTCAAAAAAAATTCGGCCGCATTCTTGTAAAAACCGAAGCTGCTCTACTAAATTAACTGGATTGCTATTTGTATCACTAAATTACTATTTGTATCACAAAAATAAATCAAAATGATTATGAAATACCCAAAATGGCCTTTTGTACAAAGAATCTTGATTTTCGCCAAAAAGGCAGAAAAATGCTATAGAATAGCGATTACACTTGAACAAAAACACTTTAAAAAATGTTTCTAATCTACTAAAACGATGACTATTCCCGACACCTAAAATGCTAAATCGGTCATCGGAATTGAACAAAAAATGCTGCACTTTAATGTTGCCGATAGTGACCAAATCGCTAATGAAAGCGTTTTCGCCATGGCTTGCTCACTAAAATGGAGCATTTAGGCCATGGCTCGCTCGCTAAAGAGGTGAGTTTCGGATCCGTTCAGTTTAAAAAGGCCATTTTGACCAAAACGCTGCACTTTTCACATTTTGTTTCCCTTTCAAAAATCTTTCTCTAAAACCCTAAACACCCAAAACACACTCTCTCAACGTTTCTTCGATAAAAAAATGGCGAAATGAACGTAGGAGGAGGTGAATCATCGCAAAGACATGACGTGGGCAAAGGTCCAATGACTAGTAAGGTAAAAATATGTTAAATCTGAAACGTTGTTGTGCATTTTAATTCGTTCTTTATAAACGTCGCATATTTGTGATTTTATTGGTCATAAACGCTATAGATTTGATATAGGTAGGTTAGAATAAGCTGTTTGGAATCATTTTGGTATTGTTGAAACACTATTTTGTTGCGTTTTGGTTTCAGCAAAACACAAAATCAGTGCGTTTGACCAAAACTTAAACGTTAAAGTGGTGCATTTTGGTAAAACCAAAACGTGGATGCGTAACATTTTGGTGAAACCAAAACGTTGGCATTCGACATTTTGGTAAAACCAAAACATATCATTTTAACGTTTGACTTTTGGTTAAACATTGAAAACAAACATTTGACCGAACGACACACGTTTTTCTGTGGCGTTTGCTTATTTTTGGTCAATTCTAACTTATTTTTATGTTCTAATTTCAAATAATATATTTATATTATTCATGCATATGCTTAAATGTTATTTAGGGTGGAGGTAAGGTAAAACCGTCTGTGGATAGACAGCGTCCTATAGCTTCTGCTAGAAGGCAGAAAGTGCCAGTGAAGAGAGGAGGCCGAGGGACAGGCGGAGGTCGACGAGGATATTGGAGGCGGAGGTCGAGATGGAGGACGGGGGATAGGCGGAGGTAGAGGTGGAGGATGAGAAGATGGAGGACGAGGATGTGGATGGACAGACGACTCATCATTTCACTTGAGGGATGAACACTATTCTGATACTGATATTGAGGAGGAGTCTCATGAGCTTGAGGAAGAGGAGCAGCAGCACGAGAAGGAGGAGGAGCAACACGAGGATCAGGGGGAGGGAGATACTAATGGAGGTAACCCTGATCACCCCCACGCCGAGAAAATCGTGAACCCTGACGATGGACAGTTTGAGCAGGTTGATCCTGCTATAAGTACATGCTCGATTACGTTAAATTAAGTTATTTTATTTAATTATTTATTTGATTTAATTAGTTATTTGATTTAATTTGTTAATTGATTTAATTTTTTAATTGATTATTTAATTGATTATTATTTAATTAGTAAATCTGTTTATTTAGTTATTTTTTAAATTAGTTATTTAATTAATTATTTAATTAATTTTTAATTGATTATTTAATTATTTATTTAATTAATTAGTAATTTTATTTATTTAGTTATTTCTTAAATTAGTTATTTAATCAATTATTTGATTATTTATTTAAATTAGTTATTTTGTATATATATTTATATGAGTTTTATATTTGTTAAATTTAGTTCATTTTGGAAAGCGCATTAAGGAGGACACGAGTTGGTTGGTCAGAGAGCCTGTTCCTGGTGGCCCAATAGATAATAGTGTGATCCCTAGCTTTTTAGGGCATGTTGTTTCGAAGTATTGAGAGTAGGGCGAGGCTACTAGATACCATTTTAGGTGCCATAATAGGGGGACCATGTATGATAAGTTTGAAGAATGGATTGCAGCTATGAAACCCGAGGGGGCCCAGATTTTGAGTCAGACCGGGCTGGGACACATTGCTCGCATTATGCATATGAGCATAGACGAGCCTCTCATCAATGGTTTTATAGAGAGGTGGCAGCCGAACACAAATTCATTCCTCCTGCCCTTTGGAGAGATGACCATCTTACTCCACGATGTGTGGGAGATACTGTGCATCCCCGTAGATGGTCGCTTGATCATTGAGGTGATGGATACGTCCACCGTACTTTCCTAATCCAGAGGTTTGCTTGAGATACCTAAAAAGGAATGCCTGGATAAGGATTTATAAAAAAACGGTGGGTTTTTTACGCAATAGGTGATTGACACGTGTATGGAGCGTGACCGAGACAATTTCTGAAAGATTTTGGTAGGATCTGGGTTTGCACTTGCTCGATTTACCACGCAACAAAAATTTCTATTAAAGCAGAATCTTAGAAAAGTACCTTTGAAGCGTGCACCTGGTGATTCTCTTGTATGCCTCAAGACTATGACATCACGTTGTGTGGGCAACGAACTAGAAGTCAATTGATCAGCTACTCACCACAATCCACCTACTAGAAAACTCTAGCCCCGCAGCACCTGGCACGTACTATAAACGCACCGCCCGCAGAGAGAGAAAGCTACGCGTAGCTGGTATAGACCAAGGCCAAAATTTCAGCCACTAGAAACCCAAAAACCAGCTGCACACTTTCTTAAAAATTTGACTTGGGAGAGAAACATTTTCTCTCTCTAGAAATCCTATGGATTAATTGTGTTAATTGTATATTCTGAATGGCTGATCCCTTGTCTATTTATAGAGTTACAAGAGAGACTCCAAGTTGGTTTAGGATTGGTCTTCCTACTGGGTTTCTGTTTTCCTTCAATCCTATTTCTGGACTGATACAGATTCTGTTTCCTTCAATCCTATTCCTGGACTAATACACTCCCAACTGTCACAGGGATTAACTTATCCCAATCCAGTTCCTGGGATGAATCACTCCCAACTGACACAGGGAATCACTTATCCCAAACCAGTTCCTGGGATGATTCACTCCCAACTGACACAGGGATTCACTTATCCCAAACCAGTTCCTGGGATGATTCACAACCAACTGACACAAGGATTAATTAATTTCTAAATTAATTAAATCTACCTTTGTCAACAACCCAGTACATAATTAATCGTACCACTAACGGATTAATTATGACACTACCAACCTACACCAGAATTGCTTCCGGAACAACTTAATTAAATTATATTCATAATCTCCCCACATCAAAGATATAGTGCTCGTTAATTCATTAATTTACTGATAAATTAATTCATCAACTTCTTTAATTCCGAGACTAGTACCACTCGACTTTTTTATTATACCGGACATAAGTTCACCGGCCGGGTTTAGTATAATAAACATTTTGAGTTCATCTCGGGAGCACCATCACCCCGGACGCACCGGTACATGGTTTCCTTTCGACAAGCAGCAGCACACCAAGTAACTAAACACGCGCACCCAACCCACCGAGACTATTGACCACATTTGACCTCACCCATTGGCAGATCAAATTACACTATGTCTAATCCTCATGCCCACTCGAGTCTAGGGATTTAGAGATAGAATACAAGGATCGATTTGTCTATTAAATCCGTACAAGACAAATCATTCCTACGAGTCAAGTTCAATATGCCCCGGGCATATCTATATAATTCAATTAGTTTAGACAAACTAATTATCTGAATCACATAATAACCTAAACCGACAGTTTGTCCAAAGCTGTCTCGGTTACGAACCTCATTTATATATTATGTCTTTCAACCAATGATGAGATCTACTGTGTCGCACCAGACACCTCATCATCTACTTACATAATATAAATGGACGATTAATGCACAACAAGATATGACTGAAACACAAATCGATATATTAAGCTGGGAAACTGTATAATACAAGCATAGCTTATGTATTCTACTCCAACAATTTCGATGTGGCTGCTTTTGTGTGGAGTGTTATTGGGACTTGTCTTTTTACAGGCAAGAGTTCCAATAAGTTTATGCCAGTGCCTATAGTGCATGTCAGAAAGGGGATGGATCAGGTGGGCTAGGAGGCATGGAGCATCGCGACACTTGCATTTCTATACTTTCATTTAGGTGCTGCCAGTAGGCATGAGACACAAAACATGGCAGGGTGTATGACTTTGCTATAGTCTTGGATCTATAAGCACTGCCCAGATTTTAGACTACATGTGATGCCTCTCCCATTGCACGGTACGCAAGCACAAGCATTAGGCAGCGACACCCACTGCAGTACAGAGGAGCGGTTGAGATCATTTCGACATGCGTTTGATGATATGACTCCTGATTCGGTACGTAACTATTGTTAAAAATAAATATTATTATTTTATTTGATTGATGTTTTATTTATTTTTTTTAATGTAATTGCAAATTATGTTTATAGGTTACCTGGATGCCATACGGTCGCGAGGCTATGGTGCGGACACCGAGGACCCTGTACCGAGGTCTGATTGCGTACAGGGATTATATCGAGCCATATATGCCAGACAGATGTGTGCGCCAGCTTGGATACGTTCAACGGATCCCTGCTCGTTTCTTGCGTTCCGATACTGGGGATGCACTGGGAAACTATATGTTATGAAACACGAGTAGAGTACGCAGAATCGGCGTGGGAAGAGTTTGGTACTACGACTAATGGTATATTGCTTAGTGACAGGCAGCCTACAGGTAGGGCCATGAGCCATAGTGTGTGCATTAATGGCTACCTCCAATGGTTCATAGAGCGATCTCGTTCGTGCGTCATCCCAGTTGATCCTGATGATCAGGCAGCTCCAGCTAGACCTCGTCGTGCCGCTTCAGAGTTTGTAAGTATTGATTACTTTTTATTATAAATTTATTAAATTCAATTTATTAGACTTTTAATTTTATTGTTTGAATTTTTGTAGTGGATGAGTCGATATTCCCAACATCACCACAGCTTGCTTGCTGCGGTAAGGGAGTGAGCACAAGACCCCTACGATGAGTTTGCCACTGCCGAGATCGACCAGGACTTTGACCGGTCTATTTGTTGGATTGATATTTGTGGATTGTGTTTTAATTAGTGTTGTATTTTATGTTATACTGTGTGCATTTGTGGATTGAACTATTTACTATATCGCCAATGGTAATGCATTACTACAACAACAATTAGTTCACAACATCAAATAAAATCAAAATTAGTACATAACTTCAAATAAATGTCAAATTACATTAATATCAATCATCAAAATGTCACATAAAAAAGAAATTTCTATGCATCATGATGATTTTCCCATAGCCTATACCTCATCCTCAAATTCCAAGCCCATTTTCCTACAGTACCAATATCACGCTGATATTACCAAACAAAGTTGAGCATCATCCATAAATCACATCTACACGTATATAATGATTCCTATTTGTGTGAGCAATCCCTATCACCCTTTTAGGTTTTGTGTCGCCACTTGATGCATACAAATGTAATACAGAATAATTTGCATCATTTTGAGTACTGTTGAGACGGATTACCAGTGCATTAGCATGCATGGTGAGGGGAAACAAGTTCCTGGGATTCACTTCAATCCTGTTCCTGGACTGATACACTCCCAACTGTCACAGGGATTCACTTATCCCAATCCAGTTCCTGGGATGAATCACTCCCAACTGACACAGGGATTCACTTATCCCAAACCAGTTCCTGGGATGATTCACAACCAACTGACACAAGGATTAATTAATTTCTAAATTAATTAAATCTACCTTTGTCAACAACCCAGTACATAATTAATCGTACCACTAACGGATTAATTATGGCACTACCAACCTACACCAGAATTGCTTCCGGAACAACTTAATTAAATTATATTCATAATCTCCCCACATCAAAGATATAGTGCTCGTTAATTCATTAATTTACTGATAAATTAATTCATCAACTTCTTTAATTCCGAGACTAGTACCACTCGACCTTTTTATTATACCGGACATAAGTTCACCGGCCGGGTTTAGTATAATAAACATTTTGAGTTCATCTCGGGAGCACCATCACCCCGGACGCACCGGTACATGGTTTCCTTTCGACAAGTAGCAGCACACCAAATAACTAAACACGTGCACCCAACCCACCGAGACTATTGGCCACATTTGACCTCACCCATTGGCAGATCAAAGTACACTATGTCTAATCCTCATGCCCACTCGAGTCTAGGGATTTAGAGATAGAATACAAGGATCGATTTGTCTATTAAATCAGTACAAGACAAATTATTCCTAAGAGTCAAGTTCAATATGCCCCGGGCATATCTATATGATTCAATTAGTTTAGACAAACTAATTATCTGAATCACATAATAACCTAGACCGACAGTTTGTCCAAAACCGTCTCAGTTACGAACCTCATTTATATATTATGTCTTTCAACCAATGATGAGATCTACTTTGTCGCACCAGACACCTCATCATCTACTTACATAATATAAATGGACATAAACATGCACAACAAAATATAATTGAAACACAAATTGATATATTAAACTGGGAAAATGTACAACACAAGCATAGCTTATGTATTCAAATCCAACAACAAGTCGGTAGGCATAACCATCCAATGCTCCTCACCACAATCTATACCTTTAAAATTTATTCGCCTGAGTACTACAGCTATACGATCATCATATGCAGACATCTATTCTAAAGATTCAAATACATCTTGATACCGCTCTGGATACATAGTAATCTCTCTAGTTGCGAGCCAATTTCCAATATTTCTGGTCTCACGGAAGATAGGTAGCAAAAATTATGAAACCACAATGGCTATCCCCATGGACGTTCGACCAGCCAGTACAGAAAGACCAAAAAAATTCAGGCACACAAGGAAGATCTGCTCGAAAGCCAGAAAATTTATATAATAGTAATAAACATAACTGATAAATATTTTTAAAAAAAAAGTAATATGAAACAGCAATAATGTAAGTTAAAAAATAAAACAAAATGCATAGTTACATTCACGTAACGGAGAATGCCCATCTGAGCCCGACTCGTGGTTGGATGTGCAGCAAGTTGAGTGCCCGATTGAATTTGAATGACCCCTACCATGTGGGGTACGTGTCACTCTCTCTCTCTCTCTCTCTCTCTCTCTCTCTCTCTCCGTGCACTTCACTCGCGCATAACTGAAGAGTGTAATCTCTGGTTAGGTGGCCACCCCCTATGGGGACCCAACACACCTAGCTAGGCAACACTAGACCTATCAGGGTGCATCTCTTCTACATAGGCCTGATTCAACCTACGCATTAAATAGGACAGACTGGTACTGACTGTAGGAACGACAGTCTCGTGGAAAATCCTTAAAATCAAATTTAATATATCAAAACACTTTCTAGAAAATAATATAGATGAAATCTAATTTTTATTGTTGAGATACATATGTAAAAAATTACCTGAGGTCCTCATTCATGGTATTAGAATCCGTCAAAGATAGTACAATGGTCAATCTCATCCAGAACTCATGTATACATGGTAGCAATTGATAGTCCGTCGATACTTGTGCTTTGAATATATCACAAGCACAAGGATCCCAAGTGTCACCTTGCACACGCATCCACATTGCTCGAGCATGTCGTTGGCCAACCTATTCTTCCTTACAACTTGTTTTCTAACCAATATCAAATAGTAGTGTGACACATTCTTGTTCAAGTAACCGTATGAGAAGTCCATAATACTAGTTTGTGTCATGGAAGTGGAAGCCTCAAGCGATCCACTGTTATTGTGTCAAGTTATAGTAAAAAAAATGTAAAAATAAATATTAAAAGAGTGAAATAAAATACATAAACAAGTAAATGATTAAAATTACCCGATATGAGGGAACAGGTGAGTGAGATGGGCATCGATCTTAATGAACAACGTGTTAAGAGAATTGGTCGAAGAATTCAGCCAATCTTTCATTGCAGCATGAGAAGCCTCAACCCTGTTGGCGGCAGTATTCTCAAAGTGGAGAAATTGATTTGTCCAAACCCAACAAAATTTCTCCTTGTGAATTAACCACGTGTCCTCCGGATATTCAACAGTTGCAGGCTCTAGCATAGAGTATTTAACCTTGAATTACTGCAATAGAAGGTTATACTCTTCAACTGTTGGGGCCTTACTAATTTTCTTCCACCAAGTACGATAGATATCCTCTACAAAGCTGCTATTTCTTCTCCCAACATTTTTTTCCAACCAAATCTGAACAGCACGATTAATATGCCACCGACATAAAAAGTGATGTGTAGCTAGAAAATGAGCATTAATAGGCTCCAACATACCCAACTCCCTATCTTCGACAATAACACTTGGTGCCAAACTAGTAGACAACAAAAATCTCGAGTGACTCATCACCCAATCATAAGTATCTTTTGTCTAATTTTTAACAATGGAAAATGCAATATTGAAAATCTTATTGGTAGGAGTCATACCAATCATCTCAAAGACGGGCATTTATATCTGCTCCTTCTGGTATTCTTCTATTTGGTTGGGAGAGGGTCCTTCGATGGATCTCTCCGTCGCTTGCACGAGAAGTAATATGTTGCAAAACCTTGATTGCCCCCTCTCTTTGTGAGAAGGAACTTAAGTCGTGTTGCTATTTTCTGGCAATGTTCCAATGCTTTATCAATACTGGGAAACTCTCTATCAATTTGAAAATATCCACTCAGATCTGCACCAACCTCAAGTTCATGGCCTTCTCCTGATCCTCATCCTGATCCTTCTGATAATGCTCACGATCTTCATCCTGTATAAATACACATATAAATTAAAACGCTCAAAATATTAGATTCACAAGGATTAAAACGCACCCAAATTTAGATTTCTATTAGCACAAACGCCAAAAATTTTAGATTCTGAAGGCCAAAAACGCCACAAATATTGGATAAACAGTGTCAGAAATGTTGAAAATATTATATTCAATAGATATGAAACACACGCATATTTTGATTTTCATATGCAGAAACGCTAAAGCTTACTAATTTAAGTATGCAAAAATGCTACAATATTTATATTCACAATATACAAAATGCCACAAATTTTATATTCATCATGTCAAAAATGCAGAGAAAATTAAATCCTATCACTATAAAACGCTACAAATATTACATTCAGTAGATATGAAACACACCCAGATTTAGATTGTAATAGAAATAATTACTTCCAAATAAAACCTGCCTAATTTTACCAAAATAAATAAAAATTATGAAAAATTTAAACCTTTTATAAGGAAGAGCTGAATTTAGTTCCTATGTACATACCATATGTGCTTACAGTATTGTCTGTAGCAGATGGCCTCCCATGTATGATTTTTTCGCCCTCATAGACCTATTTATTCACCAAATCTAGCTCTTTCTCACCATACATTTGCCAACCTTGATGGCTGAAATTGAGTTGTATACATTCTGATAAAGCAAGCATTGCAGCTGAGATAGCAACAAAAAAAGGCAGCTGATGAACCCAAACCTGATCCAATTGGAAGCTCAGAAGTAACAGTTGCTTTTGCTGGTTTAAACCTAGAGTCCAAACCAAAAAACATTAAAAAACAAATTATTATATTTCAAGAGGAAAAAGAAAAAATAGTGTTCTTCAAAATAAATAAATAAGAATTTTGTTTTGCTGCTAGAAAGAAATGGTACAACACACCCATGGATGGAGATGTAGAGACAGAGAAAGCTGAAACACCAGAAGCAAGTCCTATTTTTGCCTCTGGAATGTTCTGTTCTTCAACTAGAGCAGCAATTGCTTTTGTGATCTCCAGTGAGCATGGTGTAGGTGTGGAAGCACTATGACCACCCAATTGAGGAATAACTTCTTGAGTTATACCCACTGACCAAGAAAACTCTATATCCATATCCTTGACCAGGAGTTATGATCAAAGCTTTATAATAAACGAGATTATTATCCATGACTATGTGTTTGAGGCTCAGAAATGCAATTTGGCATTGCAAAATAGTTGAATACTCTTACCTTTCACCACTTTGGTTGCATTTGCATTTTTAGCTAAGCATGCTGCAATTACAAACAACAGTTGATTTGAGGGCTATGAGATCATAACAAGTTATACTATCTATGCAAAGAAGTCTGTCCCAGAAGAGAACAAGTTTAATCTCACCAATGCCTTTTGATCCAGTGGCAGAAGTCTGTGATCATCCCACCTACTACAAACAGAGGATTATCTACGAATTGCATGTACTCCCTGACTGGATCATAGCTATACTTGTAGCTCAAGAATGTTGGGTTTGAATACTAAAGCTTTGCTTATATTAAACTATTTCCCAGTTTATATATCGATTAAATGTTTTAGTTAAATTGTTTATATGTTTCACATATGTTGTCCATTTATATTATGTAATTAGATGATGAGATGTCTGGTGTGACACAGTAGATCTCATCATTGGTTAAAAGACATAATATATAAATGAGGTTCGTAACCGAGACAGTTTTGGACACACTGTCAGTTTAGGTTATTATGTGATTTAGAAATTAGTTTGTCTAAACTAATTGAATCATATAGATATGCCTGAGGCATATTAAACTTGACCATTTAGGATGAATTGTCTTGTACTGATTTAATAGACTATTCATTCTTAGTATTCTATCTCTTAATCCCTAGATTTGAGCAGGCATAAGGATTAGATATAGTCTACTTTGATCAGCCAAAGAGTGAGGTCACTTGAGACCAATAGTCTCAGTAGGTTAGGTGTGCGTGTTTGATTGCTTGGTGTGTTGTTGCTTGTCAAAAGAAAACCATGTACCGGTGCGTCCGGGGTGATGGTGCGTCCGAGATGAGCTCGTTATGTTTATTATACTAAACCCAGCCGGTGGACTTATGTCCGGGATAGTAAAAAGGTCGAGTGGTACTAATCTTGGATTATAAGAATATAATTAATTAATTTATCTATAAATTAATAAATTAATGAGCACGATATCTTTGATGTGGGGAGATTAAAGAATAATTAATTTAGTTGTGCCGGAAGCAATTCTGGTGTAGGATGGTGGTGCCATAATTAATCCGTTAGTGATAAAATTAATTATGTAGTGGGTTAAATGATAAAGTAAAATTAATTATTTAATTAATTATTCTAAAGGTTAATTAAGTAATTAACAAAGTGAAATTATTTATTTAATTAATTAAGTCTTAAAGTTCAATTGAATTAGGAAATCCTAGAGATTAGGAAATCTATTTGGATTTGAAAATCTAATTAGATTTGATTACTAATTGGATTTGGAAACTAAATAATTATCCTAAACCCATTAGGAAGGCCAATCCTAAACCAACTTGAGGTCTCTCTTGTAACTCTATAAATAGACAAGAGATTAGCAATTCACAACACACAATTCATTAGTTTTCAAGAAAATAAAACTAGAGAGAGAAAATCCAAGAGAGAAAGAATTATTTTTTTCTCTCAAAGTTAAATTCTCCAAACTCCGTGTGGTAGGTTAATTCTCGAGGAAAGTTTGGCGTTCTGTTCATCTTGAATCCGGCGGTGCGTGGGACTTGAGTGGCGGTGCGTGGAGGAGTTTCTTGGGAAGCGGCGGAATGGAAGATTTTTTTGGTGAGCTTTTGGGGTGGATTGCTGATCGTTGGTTTGTTGATTCATTGTCCATACAACGTACGAGCTGGTGTTGAGTCATACAAGCGATCACCTAAGTACACGCTTCAAGAGGTAATTCTTAAACTTTCGCTTTAATTAGGAATTCATTGTTGTGTGGCAAATCAAACAAATAGAAGCTAAGATCCTGCGCAATGTTACTCCAAGCAAAGATTGGAATAGAAATTGTGCTAGAGTTTATGCTCGATCAAGAGTTCAGGTTCTGGAATGCGTAGTACAAAATTGAATTTTTGACGGTGCCTGTGAAAGATTTTTGGTAGGATCTGGGTTTGCACTTGCTCGATTTACCACGCAACAAAATTTTTTTATTAAAAGCGGAATCTTAGAAAAGTACCTTTGAAGCGTGCACCTGGTGATTCTCTTGTATGCCTCAAGACTATAACTTCACGTTATGTGGGCAACGAACTAGAAGTTAATTGATCAGCTATCACCACAACTCCACCTGCCAGAAAAATCCAGCACCTCCGCACCTAGCACGTACTGCAAACGTACTGCCCGGAGAGAGAGAGAAAGTTGCTTGCAGCTAGTATACACCAAGGGCTTAAAAATTCAGCCACTAGGAAGAAAAACCAGCCGCCAAAACTTCTTGAAAATTCGACCTGGAGAGAGAAACGTTTTGTCTCTCTAGAATTTTCTCTCTCTAGAAATCCTGTGGATTAATTGTTGAATTGTGTATTCTGAATGGCTGATCCCTTGTCTATTTATAGAGTTACAAGAGAGACTCCAAGTTGGAATAGGATTGGTCTTCCTACTGGGTTTCTGTTTTCCTTCAATCCTGTTTCTGGACTGATACAGATTCTGTTTCCTTCAATCCTGTTCCTGGACTGATACACTCCCAACTGTCACAGGGATTCACTTATCCCAATCCAGTTCCTGGGATGAATCACTCCCAACTGACACAGGGATTCACTTATCCCAAACCAGTTCCTGGGATGATTCACAACCAACTGACACAAGGATTAATTAATTTCTAAATTAATTAAATCTACCTTTGTCAACAACCCAGTACATAATTAATCGTACCACTAACGGATTAATTATGACACTACCAACCTACACCAGAATTGCTTTCGGAACAACTTAATTAAATTATATTCATAATCTCCCCACATCAAAGATATAGTGCTCGTTAATTCATTAATTTACTGATAAATTAATTCATCAACTTCTTAATATTCCGAGACTAGTACCACTCGATCTTTTTACTATACCGGACATAAGTCCACCGGCCGGGTTTAGTATAATAAACATTTCGAGCTCATCTCGGGAACACCATCACCCCGGACGCACCGGTACATGGTTTCCTTTCGACAAGCAGCAGCACACCAAGTAACTAAACACGCGCACCCAACCCACCGAGACTATTGCCCACATTTGACCTCACCCATTGGCAGATCAAAGTACACTATGTCCAATCCTCATGCCCACTCGAGTCTAGGGATTTAGAGATAGAATACAAGGATCGATTTGTCTATTAAATCAGTACAAGACAAATCATTCCTAAGAGTCAAGTTCAATATGCCCTGGGCATATCTATATGATTCAATTAGTTTAGAAAAACTAATTATCTGAATCACATAATAACCTAGACCGACAGTTTGTCCAAAACCGTCTCGGTTACGAACCTCATTTATATATTATGTCTTTCAACCAATGATGAGATCTACTATGTCACACCAGACACCTCATCATCTACTTACATAATATAAATGGACATAAACATGCACAACAAAATATGACTGAAACAGAAATCGATATATTAAACTGGGAAACTGTACAATACAAGCATAGCTTATGTATTCTACTCCAACAGCCCGGGCAGATAATCTTTCAATTGGTATCAGAGCCTGGTTTTGGCTTTGTGCTTGTTCAATTTGTTACCTGGTTTTGTTTGCAGGTGGTTTAGAAATCCCATCTATTATGGTTGCGTTTGTAAGTTTTAATTGAACCCCAGGACATATCCAAGTTTTTTTTTTTTTTTTGTATGAATGCTTGTAATAGTAAAATCACGTGCTGGAAGTCGTGTATGATTAGATAAAATATGTAGTAGGATTTTTCTATGTAATTTTTGATTTTATTTTCCTAGACGCCTAGTAGTTGGAAAGTTTTTATGTAATCAAAGATGTTATGGTGGGCGACTTGAATTAGTGGGTTTTGGTTTATCATTAATTCGTAGAAAATCAAGAAACCCAAAATGAATTGCAAGAATACCAAATAACAAAGTGGGAGTAGGATAGAAGACCTGGAAATGAAACGGGGCAAGCATGCCAGCGAATGACTCTCCAGCAGAAATTGCAGGCCGGCAGCAGCACAGTTGTGAGTGCGCGTCTTGGCCTGTTCGGGTCACACGTGCGGCCCGTTTTTCATTTTTTCAAGTTTTTTCAAGATCCAACTTTTCAAGTCTCAATCTATCGAGTGACGTGACGGGACACCAGATCAAGACAGAAGATGGAAGCAATTAAAACAATAATAGTCGAGAAATTGATTTTATGCATTTATTTCCCGTATTTATAGTTTTAATTTTATGCTTTAATTTTTGTGTTGTATGTTGGATGCATATTTTAAGGCATACTGGTTTTATGTTACACATAACCTAGGATTAGTTAATTTCATATTAAAATCGGAGAAACCCTGGTTTTAGAAATCTAAGTGGGAGCGGGTTGATTAATATTCCCATAGTCTCAATTACGAATTCATATGTGATGTGGGTGGACTTACGCGTTGGCATTAGGGTCTTTCTCCATATCGAATAAGTTCAACAATAAGATCACTAGCTTATGAATTTCTAAGTAAGATGACTAGAGTAAGTTGAAATTGGAGAAATGCGATACCCTCTCCATCTGAGAGGCACTATCCTAAGGTAACAAGCTCAAAAGTCACGTAATGGCACACACTTAGTGTACAATTTGTAGTATCCCTCTCATCGAGGTTATGCTGCTTATTTGTACGGCTGAAAGGCACTGACTATTAGCTACATTAATCAATAGATCATTTGGTCAGATAGTGTAGGTAATGAACCTAGTTCTTCTCAAACGAATGTAGGTTAGCGTAAATGTCCACACTATCGTGGCTTGCAAAAATCTCGGTGAATGACATGTTGGTGGATTTAATTATTATTTGAGGGATGCCAATAATAATAGGATTTATTTTCAAAAATTCTATGCTTATTTTTCTGAAACATTGTCTGTTTATTTATTTGCAGTCTTCGATACGGCATTTAAGCCGTTAGCTACGATATTGAAAGACACAAATTAACTGGTCCGAACTATGTCGACTGGAGTCGTAATTTGGACATTATCCTGACGGCTGAGCAGTATAAGTTTGTGCTCACCAAAGTTTGTCCAGATGCGTCTACTGATGACTCTCCTCATAAGGAAATAGATGCCTATGCGAGGTGGAGAAAAGCGGATGAGATGGCGCGGTGTTACATTCTGGCCTCTGTGTCGAATGTTTTGCAACATCAGCTTCATCCCGGGCAGATAATCTTTCAATTTTAAGCAAGGATTGAAATAACTATTGTGCTAGAGTCTAGGCCTGGTCAAGAATTCTGATTTTGGAATGCATAGCACGAAAGTGAATTTTTGACCTGGCCCGGGCAGATAATCTTTCAATTGGTATCAGAGCCTGGTTTTGGTTTTCTGCTTGTTTGATTTATTACATGGTTTTATTTGCAGGTGGTTTAGAAATCCCGGCTATTATGGTTGCGTTTGTATGTTTTTAATTAAACCCCAGGACATGTCCTAGTTTTGTTTTTATGAATGCTTGTAATAGTAAAACCACATGATGGAACCGTGTAGGATTAGATCAAATCTGTATTTGGATTTTTTCTATGTAATTTCGATTTTATTTTCCTAGATGCCTTTTAGTAGGAAAATTTTGTTTGTAATCGAAGGCGTTGCAGTGAGCGACTTGAATTCGTGGGTTTGGTTTATCGTTAATTCGTAGAAAACTGAGAAAACCCAGAATGAATTGCAAGAAGACCAAGTAACGTAGAAGAAGCAAAGGAGGGAATCAGAGGAGGGCAGTGGCGCCGGTGACTACTTGCCGACGGGAGCCGCTGGCAGCACCCAGCAGCGCGCAGGCCAATTATGGGTTATGCGCGCGACGCGCTTTGTGCATGCTGCGCGTGGCCCGTTTGGCTCACGCGTGCATCCCATTTTTCCTCTGGTGTTCTTTTTTTTTAATTTTTTTAAAGACTCAATACATCGAGTAGCGTGATAGGACACGAGATCAAGGTAGAAGATGGAAGCAATTAAAACCATAATAGTCGGGAAATTATTTTACATATTTATTTCTCGTACTTATAGTTTTAATTTTATGCTTTAATTTTGTGTTGTATATTAGATGCATATTTTAAAGCATGTTGGTTTTATGTTTGTACTTAACTTAGGATTAGTTAATTGCATGTTAAAACCAAAAAAACCCTCGTTTTAGAAATCTAAGTGGGAGCTGGTTGGTTTAATATCCCCATAGCCTCCATTACGAGTTCATATGTGATGTGGGTGGACTTGCGTGTTGGCATTAGGGCCTTCCTCCATATCGGATGAGTTCAACCATAAGATCACTAGATTATGAATTTCTAAGTAAGATGACTAGAGTAAGTTAAACTATGAGAAATGTGATACCTTCTCCATCTGAGGCACACTATCCTGTGGTAACAAGCCCAGAAGTCACGTAATGGTACACACTTAGTGCATGGTTTATAGTATTCCTCCCATCAAGGTTACGCTGCTTATTTGTACGGCTAAAAGGCACTGACTATTAACTACATTGATCAATAGATCGTTTGGTCAGATAGTGTAGTTAATGAACTTAGTTCTTCTCAAACGAATGTGGGTTAGCTTAAACGTCAACACTATTGTGGCTTGAGAGAATCCCAGTGAATGAGATGTCGGTGGTTTTAATTATTGTTTTGAGATAAGTCAATAATTGTTAGAATTTTTCATTTTTGAAATTCTAGGTTAAATACTAAAACATTGTATGTTTATTTAATTTACAGTCTTCGATATGGCATTCAATCCTTTAGCTACAATATTGAAAGACAACAAACTTACTGGTTCGAATTATGTTGAATGGAGTCAGAATTTTGATATTATCCTGACGGATGAGTAGTATAAGTTTGTGCTCGCTGAAGTTTATCTAGATGTGCCTAATGATGAATCTCCTCATGAAGATAGGGATGCCTATACGAGGTGGATAAAAGTGGATGAGATTGGGTGGTGTTACATTCAGGCATCTGTGTCGAATATTTTGCAACATCAGTTTTATCCCATGATCTCTGCCTTTAACATGATGGCACACCTTAGAGAGATGTTTGCTCATCAAGACAGGACAGTTAGGCAAACAACCATGAGGAATATCATGAATACCAGAATGGCTGAGGGCTCATCGGTGAGAGATCATGTGCTTCACATGATCAGCAACATCAATGAGATAGAGGTATTGGGAGGTGAAATTGATCTTGAGAATCAGTTTGATATCATCCTCCAGAGCTTACCCTCTAGTTTTGAGCAATTTCGGGTAAACTACAACATGAACCAAAGAGTCTATACCCTTCCCGAGCTCTTAACAGCATTGGTGTCAGCCGAAGGCATTTTCCACGAGAAGAAACAAACTTTTGTCACAGTAAAGGATTTTAACTCTTATTCTGTGCCTAAAGGCAAGAATAAGAAAAAGAAGAATGCCAAGAAACATGCTGCCAAGCCGGATATCTCAAAGAAGAATAAGCCTAAAGACAAATGATTCAAGTGCGGTAAAACAAGACATTAGAAATCGGATTATCCAAAGCTTAAAGGTACTATAGTTTCTACCTTAATTACTGAGACGTGTTTAGCAGCGATTCCCACAGATACTTGGTGTGTGGATTCAAATGCCACTAACTATGTTTGTAATTATTTGCAGGGGTTTTAAGTAACCCGGAAGCTTAGAGAATGTGAGCTGGAAATCTACTTGGGCGACACTACAATAGTTTCAGTAAAAGCAGTGGGAGTAGTTAGTTTATTTTCCAAAAATTCTAGACTAGATTTACCAAACTGTCTTTATGTACCGAATTTTAGAAAGAACCTTATTTCGTTTTCTAAACTCTTAATAAATGTTACAAGTTTAATTTTTCTGATAATTCTGTTGTTGTTAGAAAATATGGAAAACTTGTTTGTTCAGGTTCATTAGTTGACAATTTGTTTGTGGTTAAATCAAACTCCTATGTTGTGCAAAATATAGAACTAAATGGCGCATCATCTAACAATAATAAAAGGAAAGAACCTTCTAAAATGAATCAAACCTATCTTTGGCATCTCAGGCTAGGTCATATAAACCTTAGTAGGATTTAGAAGTTAGTCAATGATGGACCTTTAAGTTCATTATAGATTGACAGTTAGTCAACCTGCGAATCTTGCTTGGAAAGTAAGATGAGCAAGAGACATTTTAAAGCAAAAGGTTATAGAGCAAAAGAAGTATTAGAGTTGATTCACTCTGACTTAAGTGGACCAATGTTGGTCTAAGCACGAGGTGGGTTTGAGTATTTTGTGATATTTACAGATGATTACTCAATGTACTGATATATTTACCTAATGCGTCACAAGTCCGAATGCTTTAGTAAATTCAAAAAGTATCAGGCAGATGTGGAGAAGCATCATGGTAAGAGTATCAAGACACTGTGATCAGATCGTGGTGGTGAGTACCTGTCCCATGAATTTTGAGAATACCTCAGTAAGGTCGGAATTCAATCTCAGGTGTCTACACCTGGCACACCACAGCAGAAAGGTGTAGCAGAAAGAAGGAACCGAGCTCTTATGGAAATGGTTAGGTCAATGATGAGCTATAGTGATTTGTCTAGTTCGTTATGGGGTATGCCTTTGAAACAACAATGTACATTCTAAATCTTGTACCATCTAAAAACGTGCCCTCAACCCCTACAGAGTTGTAGAACAGGCGCAAGCGCAGTCTAAGATATCTTAGAATTTGGGGTTGTTCAGCACATATGCTTAAGGCATATACGGCTAAGTTAGATGCAAGAACGGAAGTAATGCTGTTTGTAGAATATCCTAGTGGAATGAAAGGTGGTCTGTTTTATTGTCCTAAAGATCAGAAGGTGATAGTTAGCACTAACGCCAGATTTTTAGAGGAAGACTATATTCTAGATCACAAGCCCAAGAGCAAGATAGTACTAGAAGAACTTAGGAAACAATCTGATAATCCTGATGCACTAGCACAAGTAGATACACCACACACTGCATAGATATCATAGATGATACGCCTACACAGGTGGTGCCTCGTCGTAGTGGGAGGGTTGTGAGACAGCCCGAGAGGTTCATTGGTGTTGGAGAGGCGTGTGAACCAAACCCAGTGAACTACAATGAGGCTCTCCAAGATAAAGATGCAGAATCTTGACGAAAACAATGATATCCGATATGGGGTCGATGGACCACAATCAAGTCTAAGAGCTTGTGGACCTGCCTGATGGTTTTAAACCCATTGGATGTAAGTTGGTCTATAAACGCAAAAAAAGGACCTAACAAAAAGGTTAAAACCTTTAAAGCTAGGCTTGTGGCGAAGGGGTATACTCAGAAAGAGGGAATCGATTATAAGGAAACCTTCTCTCCGGTGGCCATACTTAAGTCAATCCGGATTCTCTTGGCCATAGCTGCTCATTTAGATTATGAGAAATGGCAGATGGATGTCAAGACAGCTTTCCTATACAAAAGTCTTAAGGAAACCATCTTCATGCAGCAACCAGAGGGATTCGTTGAAAAAGGCCAAAAGCATAAGGTTTATAGGCTTAAGAGGTCCATTTACGGACTTAAGCAGGCATCCAGATCTTGGAACATCTGGTTTGATGAGGTAATCAAATCCTACGAATTTACTCAGTGCCCGGATGAACAATATGTGTATCGCAGACGTGATGGAAATGTGATGGTGTTTTTTGTGCTTTACGTAGATGACATTTTACTAATTGGCAACAATAAGAAAGTGTTATCAGACTTAAAGGCATGGTTGTCCAAACAGTTTGATATGAAAGACTTAGGAGAAGTGAGACATATTCTTCGTATCAAGATAATTCGAGATCGTAGGAAACATTCTCTAACACTCTCTTAAGCTTCATGCATAGACACGATTCGGGCCCATTTTAACATGCAGACCTCCAAGAAAGGTTTTCTACCTTTCAGACACAGAGTGCATCTGTCTAAAGAACAGTCTCCAAAGACTGTTGAGGAGACAGAAGCCATGAAGACAGTTCCTTATGCTTCGGTAGTAGGAAGTCTCACATATGCGATGTTATGTACGAGGCCTGATATCTGTTATGCTGTTGGCATTGTAAGCAGATATCATTGTAAGCAGATATCAGAGTAACCCCGGGAAAACTCATTGGGAGGCAGTAAAATGTATTCTCAAGTATTTGTGTAGAACGAGAGACCAAGTGTTGGTATATCAGTTGCCTGAGCTGGTACCCCGAGGTTACACAGATTCACATTTCCAAGGCGACAGGGACAAGAGCAAGTCAACCTCTGGGTATGTGTTTACTTTGGGAAGTGGAGCCGTAGTTTGGCAGAGTGTCAAGCAGAAATACGTGGCGGACTCTACTATGGAGGCTGATTACGTTGCAGCATCAGAGGCAACGAAAGAAGCAATGTTGCTCAAGAACTTCTTAGTGGACTTAGATTTGATTCCTGGTTTGCAGAAGTCGATCACAGTGTACTGTGATAACAACGGTGCAGTAGCAAACTCGAAGGAACCACGAGCCCACAAGGCAAGTAAGCATATACAGCACAAGTACCACCTAATACGAGACATCATTAAGAGGGAAGACGTAGTCATGACAAAGATAGTATCAGAATATAACCTTGCAGATCCTTTCACAAAAACATTGATTGCAAAAGTATTTGAGGCTCACGTGGAGGGCATGGGGATCAGATACTTAGTAGAGCCATGAGTGCTTTTCTATATATTATTGTAGTTGTAGCATTAATTTAGTTTTATACATGAAGTGCAACTTAAGTATTAGTGGGAGATTGTTGGGTTTGAATACTAAAGTTTTGCTTGTATTAAACTATTTCTCAATTTATATATCGATTGAATGTTTTAGTTCATATGTTGTGCATACATCGTCCATTTATATTTTGTAATTAGATGATGAGGTGTCTGATGTGACACAATAGATCCCGTCATTGGTTAAAAGACATAATATATAAATGAGGTTCGTAACCGAGACAGTTTTGGACGCACTGTCAGTTTAGGTTATTATGTGATTTGGAAAATTTATTTGTCTAAACTAATTAAATCATGTAAATATGCCTGAGGAGTATTGAACTTGACCATTTAGGATGAATTCTCTTATACTGATTTAATAGACTATTCGTTCCTAGTATTCTATCTCTTAATCCCTAAACTTGAGCTGGCATGAGGATTAGACATAGTGTACTTTGATCTGCCAAAGGGTGAGGTTATTTGTGGTGAATAGTCTCGGTAGGTTGGGTACGTGTGTTTAGTTACTTAGCGTGTTGCTGCTTGTCGAAAGGAAACCATGTACCGGTGCGTCCGGGATGATGGTGCTCCAAAGATGAGCTCGTTATGTTTATTTTACTAAGCCCAGCCGGTGGACTTATGTCCGGTATAGTAAAAAGATCGAGTGGTACTAATCTCAGATTATAAGAAGTTAATTAATTTATTTATCAGTAAATTAATAAATTAACGAGCACTATATCTTTAATGTGGGGAGATTGAAGAATAATTAATTTAGTTGTTTCGGAAGCAATTCTAGTGTAGGATGTTAGTGCCAAAATTAATCCGTTAGTGGTACGATTAATTTTGTAGTGGGTTAATTAATTAAGTAGAATTAATTAATTAATTATTCCTAATGGTTAATTAAGTAATTAACAAAGTGTAATTATTTAATTAATTAATTAATTCTTAAATTTCAATTACAATTAGGAAATTCTAGAGACTAGGAAATCTATTTGGATTTGGATTATCCTATTAGGTTAGTTACCTAATTGGATTTGGAAACTAATTAATTACCTAAACCCATTAGGAAGGCCAATCCTAAACCAACTTGGGGTCTCTCTTGTACCTCTATAAATAGACAAGGGATTAGCAATTCCATAACACACGATTCATAAGTTTTCAAGAAAAGAAAACTAGAGAGAGAATTTATTTTCTTCTTTTAAATTTGGGTTTTTTCCAATTCTTGCCTGCCCAGTTCCCAAGAAATAGTTGTTGGGTTTTTCCTCCATAACTTCGGCGGTGCCTGGACGGGATAGCGATAGCGTGTGGACTCTCGAGTAACGCGTGGACATCACGCACTTGGTGGATCGCGGCTCCGATGATTATTTTCGATAGCTGTTTCATCCCTTTGTGTTGGATTGCTGATCATTGGTTCACTGGATCGTTGCCCACACAACGTTCGAGCCTGTCTTGAGTCATACAAGCGATCACCTGAGTTTACGCTTCAAAAGGTATTTCTAAACTTCCGCTTTAATTCGAAATTATTTGTTGCGTGATAAATCCAATAAGTGCAAACCAAGATCCTGCGCAATGTTATTTGAAGCAAGGATTTGAATAGCGATTGTGCTATAGTCTAGGCTGGTCAAGAATTCTGATTCTTGAATGCATAGCACGAAAGTGAATTTTTTACCTAGCCCGGACAGATAATCTTTCAGTGCATGAGGTCTGATATATGTTATGTTGTTGGCATTGTAAGCAGATATCATAGTAACCCCGAGAAAGCTCATTGGGAGGCAGTAAAATACATTCTCAAGTATTTCCGTAGAACGAGAGACCCAGTGTTGGTCTATCAGGCGCCTGAGCTGGTACCCCGAGGTTACACAGATTCAGATTTCCAAGGTGACAGAGACAAACGCAAGTCTACCTCAGGGTGTGTGTTTACTTTGGGAGATGGAGCCATAGTTTGGCGGAGTGTCAAGCAGAAATGTGTGGCAGACTCTACCATGGAGGCTGAATGCGTTGCAGTATCAGAGGCAGTGAAAGAAGCAGTATGGCTCAAGAACTTCCTAGTGGACTTAGACATGATTCCTTGTTTCCATAAATCGATCACAGTATACTGTGACAACAACGGTGCAGTAGCAAACTCGAAGGAACCATGAGCCCACTAGGCGAGTAAGCATATACAGCACAAGTACCACCTGATACGAGATATCGTGAAGAGGGAAGACGTGGTCGTGGCAAAGATAGCATCGGAAGATAACCTTGCAGATCCATTCACGAAGACATTGACTGCAAAAGTCTTTGAGGCTCACATGGAGGGCATGGGGATCAGATACTTAGTAGAGCCATGAGTGTTTTTCTAGATATTATTGTAGTTGTAGGATTAATTTAGTTTTATACTTGAAGCGCAGCTTATGTATTAATGGGAGATTGTTGGGTTTGAATACTAATGCTATGCTTGTATTAAACTATTTCCCAATTTATATATCGATTAAATATTTTAGTTAAATTATTTATATGTTTTACATATGTCGTCCATTTATTTTATGTAATTAGATGATGAGGTGTCTGGTGTGACACAATAGATCTCATCATTGGTTAAAAGACATAATATATAAATGAAGTTCGTAACCGAGACAGTTTTGGACACTCTGTCGGTTTAGGTTATTATGTGATTCAGAAATTGGTTTGTCTAAACTAATTAAATCATATAGATATGCCCGGGGCATATTGAACTTGACCATTCAGAATAAATTGTCTTGTACTAATTTAATAGACTATTAATTCTTAGTATTCTATCTCTTAATCCCTAGACTTGAGCAGGAATGAGGATTAGACATAGTGTACTTTGATCTGCCAAATAGTGAGGTCACTTGAGACCAATAGTCTCGGTAGGTTGGGTGTGTGTGTTTGATTGCTTGGTGTGTTGTTGCTTGTTGAAAGGAAACCATGTACTGGTGCATCCGGGTTGATGGTGCTCTCGATATGAGCTCGTTATGTTTATTATACTAAATCTGGCAGGTGGACTTATGTCCGATATTGTTAAAAGGTCGAGTGGTACTAATCTCGGATTATAAGAAGTTAATTAATTAATTTATCAGTAAATTAATAACATAACGAGCAATATATCTTTGATGTGGGGAGATTAAAGAACAATTAATTTCGTTATTCCGAAAGTAATTCTGGTGTAGGATGGTAGTGTCATCATTAATCCGTTGGTGGTACTATTAATTATGTAGTAGGTTAATTGATAAATTAGACTTAAGTATTTAATTAATTATTCCTAAGAGTTAATTAAGTAATTAACAAAGTGAAATTATTTAATTAATTAATTAACTCTTAAATTTCAATTGGAATTTGAAAATCATAGAGATTAGGAAATCTATTTGGATTTGGAAATCTAATTAGATTTGGTTACTAATTAGATTTGGAAACTAATTAATTTTCTTAAACCCATTAAGAATGCCAATCCTAAATCAACTTGGGGTCTCTCTCTTATAACTCTATAAATAGACAAGAGATTAGCAATTCACAACACACAATTTATTAGTTTTCAAGGCAAGAAAACTAGAGAGAGAATTAATTTTTTCTCTCAAAGTCAGATTCTTTAAACTCCGTGTGTCAGCTCAATTCCCGAGGAAAGTCCAACGTTCTGTTCTTCTTGAATCCGGCAGCGCGTGGGACTTAACCGGCGGGGCGTGGCGGAGTTTCTCGGGCGAGGCAGCGCGTGGATTGTACGCGTGGCGGCGGCGGGTCGGAAGATTTTTTGGCGAGCTTTTGTGGTGGATTGTTGATCATTGGTTTGTTACCCATACAACATACGAACTGGTCTTGAGTCATACAAGCGATCACCTAAGTACACGCTTCAAGAGGTAATTCTTAAATTTCCGTTTTAATTAGGAATTCATTGTTGCGTGGCAAATCGAACAAGTAGAAACTAAGATCCTGCACAATGTTATTTCAAGCAAAGATTGGAATAGCGATTATGCTAGAGCTTAGGCTCGATCAATAGTTCTGATTTTGGAATGCGTAGCACGAAAGTGAATTTTTGATCGGGTCTCAAAGAAGTTATCATTTGCAAAACAAGAAGCAAACACTTCAAGACCTGCTCTGTGCAGATCAGATAACGAACTCGTAGCAGGCTGCAAAACCCTCAATTATCAACAGGCCAGATTGTTTCTGTTGCGAGAACAACTCAAAATGTATTCACGTCTGACATCAGGGTTGAATATGCTTTTTGGGTGGTGGGTTCAGTATCATTCAGATTTGTGACCTTGAGGAAAACCTTAGTGGCAGTCTTCTCCACCTGGAGACCCTTCAAGAATGCAACCTCAGGTGATGAAATGTAAGACAGAATCAAGTCCAATTGGCGGTGGCTGAGTTCGGGTTGAGGTGTCAAACAGCAGCAGGGAGAGAAAAAATTCAATGACCAGGGGGGTTTTGGGTTCCGCGGATGGGAAAGTAGAGGGAGAGGCAACGACCGACGAGAGAGGGAGGGAGTAGATCAGAAGGATTATGATTCGAAAACAAATAAAATGAGAGACACGTCTGACGTTGAAGATGGTATCGGGTGATGAGTGAAGAGGCATTCGGAGATGGTGTGACAAGAAGATGGAGGACATGGCAGTGGCAGGTGATGGTGACCGGCGGGCTCGATCGCGAGAAAGGAAACGACGGCGGCCGATCGAGTGGATGAAAGAGAGATGGCCGATCGAAATTGAATGGAAAATGGTGGAAGAGTGGCAGCCGAAGGAGAAAAAAAATAAGGGAAAAAGATCTAGAGTTTTGTGAAAAGTAATATTTATAACTAGGGTTTATCTATTTTCCCTTTAGGTCCTTTAACTTTTTTCTCTATGTCTTTTGCCCTTTATTAGTTATCATTAATCCAATTAAACCCAATTTATTAATAAAAGTATTATTTTCCAAATTATTTTTTTGATTTTCTCTATGACCTTACTTATTTTCTCAATTTAAAAATCAATTCTATTAAATCTTGTAAGTGTTAGAATAGTTATAATATAATATTTTGCTATCATTTAGTCTCAATTTATGGTATCCAAATAATGTGTGTGAATACAATGCAAGTCATCTATTTGAGGGACTACACGATCGCTCAAAATTGTTCTTTTTATATGCCAGCAAAAAGCAAAAGCTACCCACGTATCAGATAAAAGAAAATTTTTTGATCATTTGGATCCTTAAGAGCTCTTCGAAGTAACAACCTTTTAGTTGCGATCATTCTCTATTCTCCCCATGCTACCTACAAAAATATTCTTCATTCAACTATAGTTTAGGACAATTGGAGAAAGGAAAAGATTAATTAGGATTATAGAGAGAAGTAGTACTTATACATTTGTAATTACTTTTTTTAGAAAAATAGCTATAAAATGCATATTTCTATTGACAATAGTAAGAATGACGTGTCATGGATTAGAGCAAATATTGAAGAGGACATACTTGACATGCTAAGTCGAGATACTCAAAGAAAAAGTTGTCCTGTAAGTAAAGTTAACGTAAATGATTTAACTTCCTCAAGCGAGGATGGAATGGAAGATTATGTTGGTGATGGCTCTAGTGACACTCATTATGATGATGTTTTTTTGATAATATCAATGCACAAAATGAGGATGATTTATAAAATTATAAACAAATTAATTTAAGGTATGAAGTAGAAAAATAAGCAGTGTACTTGAGTGGATTAATTCTTCATTTTTGTATATTATTATTACTTGATGTTGCACTATATCCATTTAGATGTATGATAATTTCTACAAACTTTTAGAAGAAATGCACTTAATATTTTAGCATGCCCTAATCTTAAAAGGAAGAAGTTTTAAGTATAACATCAATCATACTTTGTTATAAAATTTTTAAAAATATAGCTCATTAGTCCACTGTGAAATTTTGTCCCTGAATATAAATAATGCAACTGTAGGTGATTTGGGACATGTTAACAACTTTTCATTAATTTGTTTGTGTCATTAAATAACGTCACTTTAACAAAGTGACACAATAATTGTGTTGCAGCTTAGCGACAAAAAAATTAATTGACGTATATTAGAAGCAAATTCACCCCCTTTTCTAATAAAGTCGCAACTCGAACATAAACGTGCTTCGTAAATTTAAACATGTCGCTATTTAAGGGCACTTCATTTTAATGTTGCAAATAAATGTCATTAATTTATGTCACAATAACCAAATGTCGTATTTTTGAGTCATTATTGTTAAGTGACGTCATAATGATGCAAATTAACGACACACTTTCAAAAGTGTCATAAATTTGGGTCACTTGGTTGCGGCACATCTTTATATTCTGTCGCAATAGGTCATTATTGTTGTAGTGATTCAAATAATTTCTCTATTTCTCTATCTTTACATTAAAATACAACTTTTACCCAAGGATCGTTATCTCTTTATTTCCTTAATTTTATTACTTTATATTTTAATTGTCAATTATACAAAAATAATGGAAAATTAATAAATATATATGGAGTAAAATAAAAAATTATTTTGTTTAATTTTTCATCAAAGAGAGTTCCGGTGTTGTTATGCCTGTGGTGGAAGAAAACTCAGGCTTGCCGTCAGCTTTCTTCTCCTGAATATAAAAAGCCAGAAAAAATTTCTTTTCTGTAGCGATCCCAATTCCAATTTCTCGTCCTCCCCTTCTTCTTTTCCCGTCATCCATTAATCCCAAGTGGGACCATCCCCTTTTCTGGTGACTGATAATGAAGCGCGGTCGTGTCAGCAGCGAGCAAGAATTGGAGGTGATGAAGGCTGTGCCAATAGTGGATGCCATGGTGATTCAATCTGCTATACAGGTAATAAATCGGTGGGTTCAGTCTTATAATTTGAATTTTTTCACAGTTGTCAGTGATCGTGTAATTAATTTGATGTATGCAGGCTGATGACAGTGCTGCTGTTCTGCTCAAACTGGGTGAGTTTCTGAAGAACTGCTTCTATTGCAAAAAATCAATGTCGGACGATGATGAAGTTTACATGTACAATTAAACTTAACGTTTGAGCAGTTCAATCTCGTATAAAGTTTAAATTTTGAGCAGTTTATCCATATGGGCTATTACTCTTCATGCATGCTGACATCAATGGCGCTTGATTTTCAAGTTTCCGCCATAGATATTAGTAATTTGTTTCAACTTTTGCCTTTTTCCCGTAAAATTTCAGTTTTTTTTTTCAACCAAATTTGGTATTATTGTTGCTGTGATTATCTGGAGATCCTTAGTGAAAATGATATAGCTTTTGTCTTTGGAAAAAATTGATTTTGGGACGCTAATAAGAAATAATAGAAAAGAGTGGGCGGAGTAAGATAGAATTTGTCTTTCCAATTTGCTTCATGGGGAGAGAGGGGTGGCGGTGTTGATCGGCGGCTCACCGGAGTTTGTTCCATCAAAGAATTCTAATTACTATTATATCATTGGTGTTAGTTACCTATTTTAACTAAATTATAGTTGAAATTTTATTTAGTAGTATTCATTATTTTAAGGGTATATGAATATCAGAAAATAAAATCTAAAATTTATTATATGTAAAGACATAATTAACTTTTCTTAATCCATGAAATTAAATGACTTGGAGACAACTCAGGCAACAACTCGAACGATAGGCTGAACCGCACCGACACACAGACATCATATTTAACCACTGACACATATACACAACATGTCAGATATAACTGACACATTCGGCACGACACACATACACATAAGATATTATTAAACATATAAATAATATAATCCAATCTTAACACAACAATCTAAACTATACACCAAAACACCTACCCTTTTCCAGACTTGGTCTTTTAGTTTAGAATGAACAATTCAGAAACACAATTCATAAGTTTTCAAGACAAGAAAACTAGAGAGATAAATTATTTTTCATCTCTCAAAGTCGGATTTTAGAGGCTAAAATTACGGCTGGTTTTCCTCTGTGTTTGGCCAAAATTTTGGTTAGTGTTTTCCAGCTGCGTGTGTAGCTTTTTCTCTTTAGGCGGTGCGTTTATTGTACGTTCCAGGTGCAGCGGTGCTGGAATTTTTTGGCAGGTGGATTTGTTAGTTTTGAATACAGAAAAGCTATGGCTTGTATCAAAAACTAATATCCACAGTTGACATATCATTTTGTTTCGGTATAAATTTGTTCCTTTATATCATAGAACTAGATAACGGGGTGTGGACAGACACAGTAGATACCGTTATTGGTTAAAGTATTGATATATAAAAAGTATGCTCGTAACCGAGATAGTCTGAACATACTATCGGTATAGGTTATTGTGTGGTTTGGAAATTAGTTTATCTAAACTAGTTTAAATCACATAGATATGCCCGGGGCATATTGAGCACGACCAGTTTAGATAGAATTGACTTATACTGATCGGCGTAGTCAATTCGGTCCTAGTATTCCATCTCTCAATCCCGAGATTGGGACGGGCGTGAGGGTTGGATATCGTGTGCTTTGATTTGCCAAAGAGTGAGGTCAATTGAGGCCAATACCTCGGTAAGTTGGGTATGCAGTGTTTAGCTTCTTACGTGCCGTTGCTAGTCGGAGGAATCCACGTATCGGTTCGCCGGGTTGATGGTGCTCCCGAGATGAGCTCGTAAGGTCATTATACTAAACCCGGCCGGTGAACTTTATGTTCGGTATAATAAAAGGATGAGTGGTACTAATCTCGGAAACCAAGAAGTCGGTGAATTAATTTGTCAGTAAATTGATAAATTGACGAGCGCTAGATCTTTAATGTGGGGAGATAGAATAAAATGTAATGGCGCGATGTAAAGTCGTTTTCGAGCGGTAGTTCCATAATTGGTACGATTGTGGTACGACCGATTATGCATTTGACTAATCGACAAGGTAAATTAATTAATCTAAAAGGTTTAATTAATATTTAATCGACAAAGTGAATTTAGAAATTAATTCTATTTTGAATTAATTAATTCTAAGGGTTCGATTAAATTAAATTAACAAAGTGGATTAAATAAATTAATTTAAATGGGTCGATTGGAGTTGATTAGTCGGGAAGACTTAGCGGTCAACGAAAGTCAAATTAAAAGGCCTTACTCGAGAGCCCATTAGGTCTCCAATCGAGCTCCTATAAATAGAAGACTTGAAGCCCAAGAAAACCTAAGGAAGTCTAGCAAGACAATTTTTCTTGCTTTCTTGAGTGAGAAGGTTTAAGGGAGAGAATTTTCTTCAAGAATTCTTTCTCAAAAACAAACCAGATTTCTCACTTGCTTGAATTGGATTCCTCTCAAAGATCAAACCTTTGGTTAATTAATTATCTAAGCTCGCCGGATTCTTGCTGTTTTATTTTCCTGGACAGCAGCAATTTACGCTGGAATTTCCTGGACAACAGCAATTTACGCTGGAATTTTCTGGACAGCAGCAATTTACGCTGGAATTTTCTGGGCAGCAGCGTGCTAGATAGGACAGCCCCAGTGGTTTTTCTGCAGCTGATACGCTGGAATTTTCTGGGCAGCAGCGTGCTAGATAGGACAGCCCAAGTGGTTTTTCTGCAGCTGATACGCTGGAATTTTCTGGGCAGCAGCGTGCTAGATAGGACAGCCCAAGTGGTTTTTCTGCCGCTATTCTTTAGCTTCAGTCCCGCGCGTTTGATTCGAGAAGGGGCAGCGTTGATCTCTTTCTAATCAATTGGTGATCCGCTGCTTCTCCTTGTCTAGATCACGGTGGGATAAAGGGCTGGGTACTAGGGTTTTTGTGGGTTTTATAAATTGTGGCAGCAGCAGTTTTTCCAAGCAAGAGGCTGAGCAGATTATGGGTTTTTTGATAAGTTTTTGAGAGTGTTTTGAATCCGATTTGAGAGATTTCCTTGTGGGCTAAGCAAGTAGACTTCGATAGATTATTGCCCATGCAATATTTGAAGTTTCTACGGAGATATCAATTGGATTTCTATTGGAATCGCAACAAAGAATTGGTTTTTCTTTAGGCAAGGGACTTCGCTACAAAAGGTATAATCTTTAAATTCCGCTTTAATTAAAGATCGAATCTTTTGTGTCCCGATTAATAAATTAAATAAGTATAAGCCTAGATCCGTTCATGGGTAAACTAATTTGAGCCTGAGCTTGGTTGAAAGCTTCCGATTCTGGAATGCATTGCACGAAAGTGAGGTTTTCGATTTAGCCCGGGCTTGTTCAGTTTTCCTTCAGGATTGTGGTGATTAGTTGATCAAATTGGTTTCTAGATCGTTGCCCACACAACGTGAAATTAAAGTCTTGAGGCATACAAGAGAATCACCTGAGTGCACACTTCAAAGGTATTTTCTAAAGTTTCGCTTTTAATTAGAAATTTTTTGTTGCGAGGTAATTCGAATATGTGCAAACCCAGATCCTATGCAATGTTATTTCAAAAGGGTTGGAATAGCAATTGCGCTATCGTCTAGGTCTGGCCAGAGATTCCGATTCTGGAATGCATAGCACAAAAGTGAGTTTCTGGCTAGGCCCGGGCAGATAATCTTTCAATTGGTTTCAGAGCCTGGTTTTGGGTTTTGTGCTTGTTCGATTTATTACATGGTTTTATTTGCAGGTAGTTAAGAAATTCCGACAATTATGGTTACGTTTGTATGGGTTTTAATTAAACTCCGGGACATGTCTGGATATGATTTTATTATGAATGTTTGTAATAGTATAACCACGTGCTGGAACCAGTGTAAGATTAGATCAAATCTATAGTAGGATTTTTTCTATGTAATTTCGATTATTTAATTTTCCTAGAAAGCCTTGTAGTAGGAGAAGTAATTTTTGTAATCCAAGGCGTTATTGGAGGCAACTTGAATTCGTGGATTTTGGGTTATCGTTAATACGTAGAAACCCAGGACAACCCACAACGAATTGCAAGAATACCAAATAGCATGGGAAAAAGCGAATGAGGGATTGGCGGCAGGGGGCGACGCTGGCGATGACCTGCCGGCAGGCACCACCGCTAGCAACTGTCAGCGGCAGCGGGCTGCCGCGCGATGCAGTAGGCTGCTACACCATTGCACGGCGGCTGTAGTGCAGCAATTGCTGCTCACTGCTTGGCCGCGCGTGCGACCCTTATGGTCTCCGCGCATGCGCGACACGCCCTTTGAGCGTGCTGCGCGTGCGGCCCATTCGGGCTGCATTTTGGCCCTTTTTCCTCCAGTTTTTTCATTTTTTTGAAGTTTAAGACTCTCTCCATCGAGTGACGTGGCGGGACACAAGATCAAGGTAGAAGATGGAAACGATGAAAACCATAATAGTCGGGAAATTTATTTTTCGTATTTATTGTTTTAATTTTTTATACTTTATTTTTATGTTGTATTTTAGATGCATGATTTTAAAGCATGTTAGTTTTATGGTTGCATATAACTTAGGGTTAGTTAATTGCATGTTAAAACCAGAAAAACCCTTAATTTGGAAATCTAAGTGGGAGCGGGTTGGTTTAATATCCCGATGGCCACCATTACGAGTTCATATGCGATGTGGGTGGGCTTGCGCGTTGGTTTTAGTTCCTTCCTCCATTATGATGAGTCCAACCTCGAGATCGCTAGATTATGAATTTCTGAGTAAGATGACTAGAGTAAGTTTAACTAGGAGAAATGCGACACCCTCTCTATCTGAGGCGCACTATCCTGAGGTAACAAACTCAGAAGTCACGTAATGGCATACACTTAGTGTGCGATCTGCAGTATTCCTCCAGCAAGGTTACACTGTTTATTTGTATAGCTGAAAGCACCGACTATTAACTACTTTGATCAATAGATCGTTTGGTCAGATAATGTAGTTAATGAACATGGTTTTTCTCAAACGAATGTGGGTTTGCGTAAATGTCCACGCTGCGTGGCTTGCGAGAATCCCGGTGAATGAGATGTTGGTGAATTATAATTATTGTTTTGAGGGAAGTCAATAATTATTAGAATTTCATGTTTTCAAAATTCTAGATTAATAACTAAAACATTGTATGCTTATTTATTTTACAGTTTTATCGATATGGCATTCAACCCCTTAGCTGCTATTTTGAAAGACAATAAATTAACTGGAACCATTTATGTCGACTGGAGTCGTAACTTGTATATTGTCCTGACGGCTGAGCAGTATAAGTTTGTGCTCACCGAAGTATGTCCAGATGTGCCTGATGAGAACTCTCCTCAAGAGGACAGGGATGCCTATGCCCGGTGGAGAAAAGCCGATGAGATGGTGTAATGCTATATTTTGGCCTCTATGTCAAATGTGCTGCAACATCAGCTTCATCCCATGGTCTCTGCCTTCAACATGATGGCTCACTTGAGAGAGATGTTCGCACATTAAGGCAGGAATGCTAGGCAAGCAGCCATGAGGAAGTTAATGAACTCAAAGATGGCTGAAAGCGGATCGGTGAGAGATCATATGCTACACATGATCAGTCACATCAATAAAATAGAGGTGTTGGGAAGAGAAATCGACCCAGAAACCCGAGCTTTTAACTTATTTGGTGGCGGTCAAAGGCATTTTCCATAAGAAGAATCAAGCTTTGGTCGAAGTAAAGGCTTCAGGTTCTGCACCTAAAGGCAAGAAGAATAAGAAGAATAAGAATGCCAGGAAACTTGCTACGAAGCCCGAGATCGCAAAGAGGAGCAAGCCCAAAGATAAGTGCTTCAAGTGCGGTAAAACGGGACACTGAAAAGCGAATTGTCCAAAGCTTAAAGTTATGATAGTTTCTGCCATAATTATTGAGACATGTTTAGCGGTGATTCCCACAAATACTTAGTGTGTGGATTCAGGCGCCACTGATCATGTTTGTAATTCTTTGCAGGGGTTCCAAGTAACCCGGAAGCTTAGAGAGGGCGAGCTGGACATCTACAGAGGTGACACTACGAGAGTGTCAGTAGAAGCAGTGGGAGTGGTCAATTTAAATTTCAAAAATTATAGATTAGAGTTAGTTAATTGTCTTTATGTACCAAGTTTTAGAAAGAACCTTATTTCGGTTTCTAAACTCTTGAAGAACGGTTATAAGTTTGTTTTTTCTGATGAGTCAGTATTTATTAGAAGAAATGGAAAACTTATTTGTTCTGGTTCATTGGCTGACAATTTATTTGTGGTTAACTCTAGTTCCCCTGTTGCGCAAAACATATAAACATATAACTCTTTATCTAACATTAATAAGAGGAAGAAACATTCTGAAATAAATCAAACCTATCTTTGGCATCTCAGTCTAGGTCATATAAACCTTAGTAGGATTCAGAGGTTGATCAATGATTGACCTTTAGGTTCATTAGATATTGACAGTTATTCAACCAGCGAATCTTGCTTGGAAGGTAAAATGACTAAGAGACCTTTTATGGCAAAAGGTTATAGAGCTAAGGAAATATTAGAGTTGATTCATTCTGACTTGTGTGGACCAATGATGGTCCAGGCACGAGGTTCGAGTATTTCATGATGTTCACGGATAACTACTCAAGGTACAGGTACATTTACCCAATGAGTCACAAGTCTGAATGTTTTGGCAAGTTCAAAGATTTTTGGGGCAGATGTAGAGAAGCATCATGGTAAGAGTATCAAGACACTGCGTTTAGATCGTGTTGGGGAGTACCTGTCCCATGAATTTCGAGAATACCTCAGTGAGGTCGGAATTCAGTCTCAGTTGTCTGCACCTGGCACGCCACAGCAGAATGGTGTAGTAGAAAGGAGGAATCGGACTCTCATGGAAATGGTTAGGTCTATAATGAGCTATAGTGATTTGCCAAGTTCGTTATGGGGATATGCCTTAGAAACGGTGATCTATATTCTTAATCTTGAACCATCTAAAACCGTGCCTTCAACCCCAGTAGAGTGTTGGAATGGGCGCAAGCCCAGTCTAAGACATCTCAGAATTTGGGGTTGCCCAGCACATGTGCTTAAGGCAGATACAGCTAAGTTAGATGCGAGAACTGAATTAATGCTATTTGTAGGATATCGTGGGGGAATGAAAGGTGGTCTGTTTTATAGTCCTAAAGATCAGAAGGTTGTGGTTAGTACCAACGCTAGATTTTTAGAAGATGACTATGTCTTAGACCACAAGCCTAAGAGTAAGATAGTACTAGAAGAGCTTAGATGACAAACTACTAATCCTGATGCACCGGCATAAGTAGATACACCACACACTGCACATGAGATCACAGATGATGCGCCTACACAGGTGGTGCCTCGTCGTAGTGGGAGGGTTGTGAGACAACCCGATAGGTTCATTGGCATGGGAGAGACCTCAAACCAAGTCCCAAGCGTGCCTAAACCTGACCCGGTTAACTACAATGAGGCTCTCTGAGATAAAGATGTAGAATCTTGGCGTAAGGCAATGATATCCGAGATGGGGTCAATGAACCACAATCAAGTCTGTGAGTTTGTGGACCTGCCTGATGGGTTCAAGCCCATGGGATACAAGTGGGTCTACAAACATAAGAGAGTACCTGATGAGAAGCTGGAAACCTTTAAAGCTAGGCTGGTGGCGAAGGGATATACTCAGAAACAGGGAATCGATTATAAGGAAACCTTCTTTCCGGTAACCATGTTTAAGTCGATCCGGATTCTCTTGGCCATAGCTGCTCATTTAAATTATGAGATTTGGCATATAGATGTCAAGACAGCTTTCCTAAACAGAAGTCTTGAGGAAACCATCTTTATGCAGCAACCAGAGGGATTCGTTGAAAAAGGCCAACAGCATAAGGTTTACAGGCTTAAGAGGTCCATTTACGGACTTAAGCAGGCATCCAGATCTTGGAACATCCGGTTTGATGAAGTAATCCAGTCCTTCAGATTTACTCAATGTCCGGATGAGCAATGTGTGTACCGCAGACGTGATGGAAACTCAGTGGTGTTTCTTGTTCTTTACGTAGATGACATTTTATTGATCGACAACAACAAGAAAGTGTTATCAGACGTAAAGGCATGACTGTCCAAGCAGTTTGATATGAAGGACTTAGGGGAAGCGGGACATATCCTTGGGATCAAGATAATTCGAGATCGTAGGAAATGTTTGTTAACGCTCTCCCAAGCTTCATACATAGATACGATTCTGGCCCGTTTTAACATGCAGAACTCCAAGAAAGGTTTTCTACCTTTCAGACATGGAGTGTATCTATCTAAGGAACAATCCCCTAAGACTGTTGAGAAGATAGATGCCATGAAGACAGTTCCTTATGCTTTGGCAGTAGGAAGTCTCATGTATGTCATGTTGTGTACGAGGCTTGATATCTGTTATGCCATTGGCATGGTGAGCAGATATCAGAGTAACCCCAGAAAAGCTCATTGGGAGGCAGTAAAATGCATTGTCAAGTATTTGCGCAGAATGAGAGACCAAGTTCTGGTCTATCAGGTGTCTGAGCTGGTACCCCGAGGTTACACAGATTCAGATTTCCAAGGCGACAGGGATAAGAGTAAGACTACCTCAGGGTATGTGTTTACTCTGGAAGGTGGAGCCATAGTTTAGCGGAGTGTCAAGCAGAAATGCGTGGCGGACTCTACCATGGAGGCTGAGTACGCTGCCATATCAGAGGCAGCGAAAGAAGTAGTATGGCTCAAGAACTTCCTAGTGGACTTAGATGTGATTCCTAGTTTACAGAAGTCTATCACGGTTTGTTGTGATAACAACGGTGCAGTAGCAAACTCGAAGGAACCACGAGCCCACAAGGCGGCGCAAGTACCACCTGATATGAGACATTGTAAATAGGAAGACGTGGTTGTGGCTAAGATAACATCAGAAGATAACCTTACAGATCCGTTCACGAAGACATTGACTTTGAAAGTCTTTGAGGCTCACGTGGAGGGCATGGGAATCAGATACTTAGGAGAGCCATGACAGTTTTTCTAGATATATAGCAGCATAGTACATAGGAGTTGTGTGTAGTTGTATACTTAAAGCACAGCTTAAGTATTATTGGGAGATTGTTGGAGTTGAATACATAAGCTATGCTTGTATTGTACATTTTCCTAGTAATATATCGATTTATGCTTTGGTTATATTTTGTTGTGCATGATATGTCCATTTATATTATGTAAGTAGATGATGAGGTGTCTTGTGTGACACAGTAGATCTCATCATTGGTTGCAAGACATAATATATAAATGAGGTTCGTAACCAAGACAGCTTTACACAAACTGTCGATTTAGGTTATTGTGTGATTCAAAAAATTAGTTTTTCTAAACTAATTGAATCATATAGATATGCCCGGGGCGTATTGAACTTGACCATTAGGAATGATTTGTCTTCTATTGATTTAATAGACAAATCGTTCTTGGTATTTTATCTTTTAATCCATAGTCTCGAGCGGACATGAGGATTAGACATAGTCTACTTTGATCTGCCAAAGGGCGAGGTTAATTGTGGCCAATAATCTCGGTAGGTTGGCTAATATACTTGGTGTGCTGCTTGTCGAAAGGAAACCTTGTACCGGTGTGTCCGGGATACTAGTCTCGGAATTAAAGAAGTTAATAAATTAATTTTTTAGTAAATTAATAAATTAACGAGCACTATATCTTTGAAGTGGGGAGATTATGAATAAATTAATTAAGTTGTTCCAGAAGCAATTCTGGTGTACGATGGTAGTGCCATAATTAATCCGTTAGTGGTACGATTAATTGTGTATTGGGTTGTTGACAAAGTTAGATTTAATTAATTAAGTAATTAATTAATCCTTGTGTCAGTTGGTTGTGAATCATATAAGGAACTGGTTTAGGATAAGTAAATCCCTGTATAAGTTGGTTGTGAATCATACTAGGAACTGGTTTGGGATAAGTGGATTCCTGTATCAGTTGGTTGTGAAACATATCAGGAACTGGATTGGGATAAGTGAATTCCTGTATCAGTTGGACTTGCATCAGTCCAGGAACAGGATTGAAGGAAACAGAAACCCAGTAGGACGACCAATCCTAAACCAACTTGGGGTCGCTCTTGTAACTCTATATATAGACAAGGGATTAGCTATTCAAGACACAATTCAGAAACACACTTCATAAGTTTTCAAGACAAGAAAACTAGAGAGATGAATTATTTTATCATCTCTCAAAGTCGGATTTTACAGGCTAAAATTGCGACTGGTTTTCCTTTGTGTTTGGCCAAAATTTTGGTCAGTTTTTACCTGCTGCGTGTGTAGCTTCCCTCTCCAGGAGGTGCGTTTATTGTACATGCCAGGTGCAGCGGTGCTGGAATTTTCTAGCAGGTGGATTGTGGTGATTAGTTGATCAAATTGGTTTCTAGATCGTTGCCCACACAACGTGAAATCAATGTCTTGAGGCATACAAGAGAATCACCTGAGTGCACGCTTCAAAGATATTTTCTAAAGTTCCGCTTTTAATTAGAAATTTTTTGTTGCGTGGTAAATCGAATAAGTGCAAACCCAGATCCTGCGCAATGTTATTTCAAAAGGGTTGGAATAGCAATTGCGCTAGTGTCTAGGTCTAGCCAGAGATTCCGATTCTGGAATGCATAGCACGAAAGTGAGTTTCTGGCTAGGCCCGGGCAGATAATCTTTCAATACCAAGATCCTGCGCAATGTTATTTCAAGCAAGGGTTGGAATAACGATTGTGCTAGCGTATAGGCTTGGCCAGAGATTCCGATTCTGGAATGCATAACACGAAAGTGAGTTTCTGGCTAAGCCCGGGCAGATAATCTTTCAATTGGTATCAGAACCTGGTTTTGGATTTTGTGCTTGTTCGATTTATTACATTGTTTTATTTGCAGGTGGTTAAGAAATACCGACTATTATGGTTACGTTTGTATGGTTTTTAATTACACTCCGGGATATGTATGGATTTTATTTTATTATGAATATTTGTAATAGTATAACCACGTGCTGGAAGCCATGTAGGATTAGATCAAATCTGTAGTAGGATTTTTTCTATGTAATTTTGATTATTTAATTTTCCTAGAAAGCCTTGTAGTAGGTGAATTAATTTTTTGTAATTGAAGGTGTTATGGTGGGCAACTTGAATTTGTGGGTTTTGAGTTATCGTTAATTCGTAGAAACCTATGAAAACCCAGAAAGAATTGTAAGAAGACCAAATAACGTAGAAGAAGCGAAAGGAGGAATCAGAGGTTGGGGCGGCACCGACAACAACTTGTCGGCAGGAGCCATCGCCGGCGACTGGCAGCAATCGCCGCTGCGTGGTGCAGCAGCTGCTGCGCCAGCGCGCGGCAACGACAGCAGTTGTTGCTGCGCGTGGGCGCGTCACGCCATGTGCGCTTTGTGCGTGCGTGGCCCGTTTTGGCCCGTTTTTCCTCTAGATTTTTTTTTCGAAGTTCAAGACTCTTTCCATCCAGTTACGTGGCGGGACACGAGATCAAGGAAGAAGATGGAAGCGATTAAAACCATAATAGTCGAGAAATTTAATTTTTGCATTTATTTCCCGTATTTATTGTTTTAATTTTTATGCTTTAATTTCTTTTGTGCTGTATTTTAGATACATGATTTTAAAGCATGATGGTTTTTGGTTACATTTAACTTAGGTTAGTTAATTGCATGTTAAAACTGGAAAAACCCTCAATTTATAAATCTAAGTGGGAGCGGGTTGGTTTAATATCCTCACGGCCACCATTACAAGTTCATATGTGATATGGGTGGGCTTGCACGTTGGCATTAGGGCCTTCCTTTATTCGGATGAGTCCAACCACGAGATCGCTAGATTATGAATTTCTGAGTAAGATGACTAAAGTAAGTTTAACTAGGAGAAATGCGACACCCTCTCCATCTGAGGTGCACTATCCTGAGGTAACAAGCTTAGATGTCACGTAATGGCACACACTTAATGTATGATCTGCAGTATTCCTCCCATCGAGATTACGCTGCTTATTTGTACGGCTAAAAGCACCGACTATTAGCTACATTGATCAACAGATAGTTTGGTCAGATAGTGTAGTTAATGAACTTGGTTCTCCACAAATGAATGTGGGTTAGCGTAAACGTCCACACTATCGTGGCTTGCGAGAATCCCGGTGAATATCTTTAATTTCGTGAATTCTGGATAAATTATTTAAAAATTAGTAAAAAGGACAATTTGAGAAGTTTGTTTTGAAAATAGGACTACAAATAGTAAAAAATGAGTTACAAATAGTAATACCCCTAACTATTTGATCATAGCCCCGTCGTCACCATTACCGCCCCGCTACCACCACCACCCCTCCCCCAGCCCTGCGTCGTCATCACCGCCTCGTTGTCACCACCACTCCACCCTGCATATGCGTCTCCTTTCTCATTAAAACCACACTCTCATTATCAACCTCTACAATGGAGTAAATCCTTTAGAAAAGGATTCCAAAATATTCAGGATAAACAAAACAAAAACCGATTCCATAACCCTCCTAGACATCATAAAAGAAGCAGAGGAAAGATAGATGCGATATGTCATTTTGGGGCTTTGGAGCTTTAGATATTAACCCTGAAAATATACTGGAAAGAAGCTGAATTTTAATTGAGTGTACTGACAGTTTTGAAGAATAAGGCATCATGTTGCAAAATATATAGATGATCATCATTTCTTCGCTCTCTGCAACTTTTGTAGCCGGAACAGTCAGCAACACATAGAAGAAAAATAGCCAAGTCGAAGAGGAACCAGAGGTATGCTAGGAAGCATACCAAGAAGGGTGATGTGGTTGCTTCTGAGGGGTAGATTTGAGGGCTGGGAGTAGAGGCTTTATAGCAATTTTTAAGATTTTTCTTTTTTTGGATTAGTGTTTTGTGACTTCATTGGGGCTACTTATTAGTAATCTTAAATTTAATCGAAGTGTACAGATGATTATTTGAATTGATCTTTAAAAGGCTCAGCAGAGACTCATTGATAATCTAGAATGAGAGTTTGTCATGTTTGTCAGGTTGATAACTTATATTGTATAACTAAGAGTATGTATTCCTAGTAGTGTTGACCTAATTAAAATAAATCATTTAATGCAAATGCCCCCTAGATTTACCTTGTTTCCCCCTTAACTGATGATGCTCTGCCATTTGTCAAAAATGAACATTGCAATGTATTTATAGTTGTAATGTATAACAACCGTGTCAGGTTAGGTTAAGTTATACATCAATGGTGGAGCCTTTTCAATTGTGGCTACCTTCTCCTATCTTGATAGGTTCAAAGACAGTTCCATTTGCCGACGGGCAGTTTCCCGAATACGGAACACTTCAGGGAAATCTTGAGTGGTTATAGCCTTGATAAGTTTGAGAAGTTGAAGCCAAGGATGATACAAGCTGTTGATGATATGCTGGGATATGACATTCCTGAACTTCTCAAGAATTTTTGAAATCCTTATGACTGATTGGGGGAGTGGGATGATTTTTTTGTGGCAAAATGTACACTCATTTGAGATGAGATGAACCTTTCCATTCCTCTGGCTTTAACTCAAAATGTACTCAAAAGTGTATACAACATCTATAAGATGCATGATTTGGCTCCCATCGGCAGTGTTATCAAAGGAAATTTTATGGAGTTTGCATATTCTTTATAATCCCAACATTGTATATAATTATTATATTTGCTTAAAAAGAAGGGTGTTATTAGATTAAAAAATAATGACATTCCAGTGGAAAAAAAGGGACAAAATAGTACTTCAGGAACAATGAATAAGATAAATGAGCGATATTTTGGTAGAAAAAAATAAGAAAAAGAAATTATATTTAGACGTCCAAAGATATTTCGGTAGAAAAAGAGGGAGAAAATAGTAATTTAGGGCTGTAAAGATATTTTGATAGAAAAAAATAAATAAAATAATAATTTAAAAAACCATAAATAAAATAAATGAGCTTATAATTTAAGCTGGAAAAAATCGAAGCTCAGACTGTGCGCTATTTCATCAAATAGATCAGAAGACAGTGGCGACCCACGCCAACATTGGCACGACTCATCATGGCTAAGTGCACCAGGCGTGAATTGAACCCGGGTTTGTACCGTGGCAAGGAAATATTGTACCACTAGACCACTGGTGCTTGTTGTTAAGTCTGTGTACGACCAGGGTTTGGGATGCTTAATGTTCAGTCATCATTTTAAATCCAGTAAAGTAGAAAATTAACAGTTGGGAGCCGTCGTAGCCTCAGCAAACTGCTTTGTACTTTCATCATCGTCCAGTTGTTCTTGAATTCACCAGGTACAAAAATCTGTATATTAATTCCCTTTTGGTTATATATATATATATGATGTGATGTTCATGTGTTTGAATAAATTCCCTTTGGTTATTGGTTTCTGTTTTCGCGGTTTAACTTCGCTTCGAATTGAGGGCATGCTGTGATTTTCGTTTAGCAGTTTGTTAACTTTAATTTTTCGGATAAGGTGTGTGTATGTGTGTCATTTTGTTTAAAATTGGAATCCTTTGGCAATTGTTTAAGAAAATATGCTTAAATGAGAACTGTGCTTGTTGCCTGTAGGACTGAGGTAGTTTTTTTTTTATTGGATATTCTGGATTGCAGAGTGAATCAGGTGTCTTGTTGTAGACTTGATGCGTAAGGCTCCATTTTAGAGTTCCTCAGTGGTGTATTCCAAGATGGTTTAACAGAGCATCTTCATTATCACAAATATGCACAAGGTTGAGCTGCGTATTTTGCTGCAGATCAGGTTGGCCGGAGTTTGACCAAAATAACTCTATTAGAGAAAATTCTGATCATTTTGGGGGTCAGTACCCTCCCTCGCCACACTGCCCCTTGCTAGAGACATGGATCTGTTGGAGTTGAATACATAAGCTATGCTTGTATTGTACATTTTCCCAGTTAATATATCGATTTATGTTTTGCTTACATTTTGTTGTGCATGATTTGTCCATTTATATTATGTAGTTAGATGATGAGGTGTCTTGTGATCTCATCATTGGTTAAAAGATATAATATATAAATGAGGTTGGTAACCGAGACAGCTTGGACAAACTGTCGGTTTAGGTTATTATGTGATTCGGATAATTGGTTTGTCTAAACTGATTGAATCATATAGATATGCCCGGGGCGTATTGAACTTGACCGTTATGAATGATTTGTCTTGTACTGATTTAATAGACAAATCATTCTTGGTATTCTATCTCTCAATCCCAAGACTCGAGCGGGCATGAGGATTAGACATAGTGTACTTTGATATGCCAATGAGTGAGGTCAATTGTGGCCAATAGGCTCGATAGGTTGGGTGCGCGTGTTTAGTTGCTTGGTGTGCTGCTGCTTGTCGAAAGAAAACCATGTACCGGTGCGTCCGGGGTGATGGTGCTCCCGAGAGGAGCTCGTAATGTTTATTATACTAAACCCGGTTGGTGGACTTATGTCCAGTATAGTAAAAAGGTCGAGTGGTACTAGTCTCGGAATTAAAGAGGTTAATTAATTAATTTATCAGTAAATTAAGATATTAACGAGCACTATATCTTTGATGTGGGGAGATTATGAATATAAATTAATTAAGTTATTTCGGAAGCAATTCTGGTGTAGGATGGTAGTGTCATAATTAATCCGTTAGTGGTACGATTAATTTTGTATCGGGTTATTGACAAAGGTAGATTTAATTAATTAAGTAATTAATTAATTCTTGTGTCAGTTGGTTGTGAATCATACTAGGAACTGGATTGGGATAAGTGAATCCCTGTATCAGTTGGTTGTGAATCATACCAGGAACTGGATATGGATAAGTAAATCCCTGTATCAGTTGGATATGTATCAGTCCAGAAACAAGATTGAAGGAAACACAAACTCAGTAGGAAGGCCGATCCTAAACCAACTTGGGGTCTCTCTTGTAACTCTATATATAGACAAGGGATTAGCTATTCCACAATATACAATTCATAAGTTTTCAAGAAAAAGAAAACTTAGAGAGAGAAAATCCTAGAGAGAGAAATTTTTCTCACTTTGAAAATGGGATTTCCTAGGCTTATTGCTGCCGATTTTTCTCCAGTTTTTGGCTGGCCGATTCTGCTCCACAGATCGGTGGCTTGTGAGAATTTTGGCAGCGCGTGAAGCTTCTCTCTTGGGTCCCAGGTGGCGCGTGATCTTCATGCACTAGGGGCAGTTGGTTGCAGAATTTTTCAGGCGACCCAGTTGTGGTGATTAGTTGATCAATTGCTCGTTAGATTGCTGCCCACACAGCATACAAGCAAAGTCTTGAGGCATACAAGAGAATCACCTGAGTGAACGCTTCAATAGGTAATTTTTATGTTTCTGCTTTAATTAAGAATTTTTGTTGCGTGGTAAATCGAGTAAGTGCAAATCCAGATCCTGCACAATGTTATTTCAAAAATATTGGAATAGCAATTGTGCTAGCGTCTAGGCCTGACAGGGATTCTGATTCTGGAATGCATAGCACGAAAGTGAGTTTCTGGCTAAGCCAGGGCAGTTAATCTTTCAATTGGTATCTGAGCCTGGTTTTGGGTTTTGTGCTTGTTCGATTTATGACATGGTTTTATTTGCAGGTGGTTAAGAAATCCCGACTATTTTGGTTATGTTTGTATGGGTTTTAATTAAACTCCGGGACATGTCCGAATTTTATTTTATTATGAATGTTTGTAATAGTATAACCACGTGCTGGAGGCCGTGTATGATTATATCAAATCTGTAGTAGGATTTTTTCTATATAATTTTGATTCTTTAGTTTTCCTAGAAAGCCTTGTAGTAGGAGAATTAATTTTTGTAATCGAAGGCGTTATGGTGGGCAACTTGAATTCGTGGGTTTTGGGTTATCGCTAATTCGTAGAAACCCAAGAAAACCCATAACGAATTGCAAAAAAACCAAATAGCGTGGGAAAAAGTGAAGAAAGGATCAAAGGCAAGGGGCAGCGCCGGCAAAAAATCACCGGCAGAAGTCGTCTGCCGACAGCGGTGCAGCTGCCGCTACGCAGCGCATCAACTGCTGCACAGGCGAGCGGCAGCAGCTGCAGTTGCAGGCACGAGCGTGTGACCCGTTTTGGGTCACGTTTTGGCCCGTTTTTTCCTCCAGATTTTGTTTTTTGAAGTTCAAGACTCTCTCCATCGAGTTATGTGGCGGGACACGAGATCAAGGCAGAAGATGGAAGCGATTAAAACCATAATAATCGGGAAATTTAATTTTCACATTTATTTCCCGTATTTATTGTTTTAATTTTTATGCTTCAATTTTTGTGCTGTATTTTAGATGCATGATTTTAAAGCATGATGGTTTTATGGTTGCATATAACTTAGGGTTAGTTAATTGCATGTTAAAACCGGAAAAACCCTCAATTTAGAAATCTAAGTGGGAGCGGGATGGTTTAATATCTCCACGGCCACCATTACGAGTTCATATGCGATGTGGGTGGGCTTGCGCGTTGGTATTAGGGTCTTCCTCCATTTGGATGAGTCCAACCACGAGATCGCTAGATTATGAATTTCTGAGTAAGATGACTAGAGTAAGTTTAACTAGAAGAAATGCGACACTCTCTCCATCTGAGGCGGACTATCCTGAGGTAACAAGCTCAAAAGTCACGTAATGGCACACACTTAGTGTATGATCTGCAGTATCCCTCCCATCGAGGTTACACTGCTTATTCGTACGGCTGAAAGCACCGACTATTAGCTACATTGATCAATAGATAGTTTGGTCAGATAGTGTAGTTAATGTACTTGGTTCTTCTCAAACGAATACGGGTTAGCGTAAACATCCACACTATCGTGGCTTGCAAGAATCCCGGTGAATGAGATGTTGGTGGATTAAAATTATTGTTTTGAGGGAAGTCAATAATTTTTGGAATTTTGTCATGTTCGAAATTCTAGTTTAGATAACTAAAACATTGTCTGTTTAATTTACAGTTTTCGATATGGCATTCAACCCATTTGCTACTATATTGAAAGACAATAAGTTAACTGGACCTAATTATGTCGATTGGAGTCGTAATTTGGGCATTGTCCTTATGGCTGAGAGCACTCCTGTGAGAGATCATGTCATTGACGTGATTAGGAACATCAACAAGGTTAAGGTAGTGGGAGGCAAAATCGTTGGTGAAACTAAAGTCGATATTGTCCTTCGGAGCTTGCCTCAAAGCTATGAGCAAATTCGGTTGAACTACAACATAAGTAAGATATTCTGTACTTCATCCGAGCTCTTGGCAGAGTTGGTGGCGACTAAAAGTCTTCTTCAAGAGAAGAAGCGAGCTTTAGTTGCAGTCAAAGCTTCAGAATCTTCTTCTGAGCCTGAGGCTAGAAAGAAGAAGAGAAAGCTCGAGGGAATAGCTCAAAAGGCTTGAATTGCGCCTAAGCCAGATATTGCAAAGAAGAAGTTGAAAGACAAGTGCTTCAAGTGCTGCGCGTGTAGCCTTGATAGGCCTGCGCCCGCTGGTGCATCCAGTGCCGCAATTATGCGGTGCTGCTGCTGCGTCTCGCTGGGATTTTTCGCCGGCATCGTTTGGCACCACATTTCGTTTTTCGTCTTCTGCTCCCACTATGTTATTTGGTCTTCTTGCAATTTGTTCTGGGTTTTTTTTTGTTTTCTACGAATTAACGATAAACCAAAACCCACGAAAATAAGTCGCCCACCATAACATCTTTGATTACATAAAATTTTCCTACTAAAAAGTTTCTAGGAAAATAAAATCGAAAATTACATAGAAAAAATCATACTACAGATTTGATCTAATCTTTCACGGCTTCTAGCACGTGGTTTGACTATTACAAGCATTCATAAAAATATAACCCGAACATGTCCCGGGGTTTAATTAAAACATACAAACGCAACCATAATAGCCATGATTTCTAAACCACCTGCAAACAAAATCATGTAACAAATTGAACAAACATAGCCAAAACCATAGCTCTGATACCAATTGAAAGATTCTCTGTCTGGGCCCGGTCAAAAACTTACTTTCGTGCTATGCATTCAAGAATCGAAATTCTTCACCTGGTTTAAGCTCTAGCGCAATTACTATTCCAACCTTTGCTTGAAATACAATTGCGCAAGCTTCTACTTATTCGATTTGTCACGCAACATTAAATTCTCAATAAAAGCGGAAGTAGAAAAATTACCTCTTGAACCGTGTACTTAGGTAATTCTCTTGTATGACTCAAGACTTGATCGTACATTGTGTGGGCAACGACCTAACGAACAATTGATCAGCAAATCACCACAAAAAACAGTGCCAGAATTCTCGCTGGAAAAACCAGCCGCACGCGCTTGCCATTTACGCGCCGCCCGAGACTCCACGCGCCACACCTCAATCCCACATGCCATCGCTAGAAAATGTCACTGAATGCTGCTTGAAGCCTCGAAAATCGAGGTGTCACTTGGAGATTGGAAGATCCGACTTTGAGAGAGAAAATATTAATTCTCTATAGGATTTTCTCTCTGTAGTTTCAAGAACTATGAAACTTTTGAATTGTATGTTGTGAATTGCTATTTATAGAGCTACAAAAGAGACCCCAAGTTAGTTTAGGATTGGCCTTCCTAATGGGTTTAGGTTTCTTAATTAGTTTCCAAATCCAATTAGGTTCCAAATCTAATAGGATTTCCAAATCCAAATAGATTTCCTAATCTTTAGAATTTCCTAATTCCAATTGAACTTTAAGACTTAATTAAATAATTAATTAATTAATTCCACTTTGTTAATTACTTAATTAACCCTTGGGAGTATTTAATTAAATAATTAATTCTACTTTATCAATTAACCCACTAAGTAATTAATCGTACCACTAACGGATTAATTATGGCACTACCATCCTACACCAGAATTGCTATCGGAACAACTAAATTAATTTTTCTTCAATCTCCCCACATCAAATATATAGTGCTCGTTAATTTATTAATCTACTGATAAATTAATTAATTAATTTCTTATAATCCGAGATTAGTACCACTCGACCTTTTTACTATACCGGACATAAGTCCACTAGCTGGGTTTAGTGTAATAAACATAACGAGCTCATCTTGGGAGCACCATCAACCCGGACGCACCGGTACATGGTTTCCTTTCAACAAACAACAGCACACTAAGCAACCAAACACGTGCACCCAACCTACCGAGACTATTGGCCTCTAGTGACCTCACTCTTCACTACAAGAAAATATCATATTAGCCAGGGACAATTTTATGGGAAAAATAACCCAATTTCATGGGTAATAGGTAATTACCCATGATTTACCCATATTTACTGGTACCTATCTAAAAGCTCCGTGGGTAAATTTTTTACCCAAAAAAATCTCATTCATGGGTAATTTAGCCATGACAAAATCAATGACTAATATTATAAATATCATGGGTAAATATTTGAGAAAATTGAGTAGATGCCCATAAAGTACCCATCATAGCACTCATGGGAAATGTCATGGGTAATTTTAGCCATTGAATTTTCATGGGAGAATTGTGTCATGGCCCTAGGTATTTTTGTTAAGAAATTAATAAAAAAATTATAGTTTACCAAGGAAAATTTGCTGGGAGAACCATGGGCAAAAATTACACAGATCCAGTTTCATGGGTAATGTTTGTCTACTTATTTTTCGCAATAATAATGTAGAAATTCATTGGTTATGGGTGATTCTTGGGTAATTATACAAATTAATAATTTTTAAAATAATTATTTGGATTAATTTGAAAAGTAAATTTTTCTTGAGTAATAAATAATATACCAATTAATTAACACACACAAATTAAAATTTCAAAAATATAATTAACCTATTATAAAAATAATATATCAATTAATTACCATAATTTATACAAAAATAATACATCCTTCAAATGCAATATTTTTTATTGCATCACATGCAAACTACCCTATTAAGTACTAAGATTAACACTAGTCTGCATCAAAACGCTAGTCTAAGCATCACCCAAAATAGCTCCAAGCTTTGCAAAAAGCTGAGACTCAAAATATGAACACTTACTAGGATTACTTACAACAACCTAGTGCTAATTTTAAGTGTTTCTAATTGAAATTTAAAACACACGACTGATTACTAGAAACACTTAAAACAACCCATGTTGTACAAAAGCGAAGACTTAAAATATAGAAAGTCTAATAACAATCCATCATACTTGCTCTATGTAACTAATGTCGGTGTTTATAACTTTCAATTAAGACCAAAATCACGATCACCTTCATTTTCTGGAATTGTTGCTGAAGGATTTGCATCTTCAACATTTTCTACATTTTGATTCCTCAAAGTATGTTCACTTGGAACATCAAAAAGTGTAACTTCTTCACCAAGTTGATAGCACAGCTTCTCTACAGTTTGCTTAAGAATATTGATGGTATGTTCCTGAATTTCAACCTTCCTAACCAACATTTGATTACTCATATTCTCTCCATGAAGCAATGTTTTGAAGGATGATGCATTTGAATTATGTGCACTTGAAAAAGTAATAACTATTTGCTTGTGAGCCCAAACCATATACCTTTCGCTTCTTTTTTCCTCCGACAGCTTCACAGTACATAGCATACTCATCTACATCTTCTCCAGTCTCAAGATTTGCCTCATGTGCTTGTCTCAAACTCATCATATCATCCTGTAATAGTAGATAATATATTACTGTTGGAAAAACGAACTAATGAATCAAACAATTGAAAGAACTATATCATAAACCAAGACTTACATCAACTGATTTTGCTTTTGCATCAATGAAATTTATACCATCATTTTTTTTTTTGGTATGGGTATGTTTAAAAAACTCATGTTGCGTACGCGCTCGACCCCATTTTAATTCCTAAAAATTAACATATCAATGCAAGTCGTATAGAAAATCAGAACCTATATTTTTCTACCACAAGGACTTGTAACTCTAAATAATAGGAGTGGAACAGGTGGAACAGAAGTGCATGACAAACAGAAGAAGAATATATACATATTTAAGTGTTTTAACATCTGATTTTGTAAAAGAATGTACTGCTTTGCAGTGTAAGGAGAAAAAGGACTAGGTTCCCAAAGTACATAATAAAGATAACAAAGGAAAAGAATAATCATCAGATAAATTCAACCATCTTTGAGGAGACCAGGCCAAATGAGGAAAAGTAAAGGAGTACATTTGCAAAATTGCAAGCAACACGACAAGAAAACAAACAGAAAGCTGTAAATTTCTTCTGTCTAGTGATGTATAATTTGTAACTAAGCATAAGTGAGACTTAAATAGCATAACAAACTCAAATAGCTCACTTAAAAATGACACTAGTTCTTGATTACTAGAAATTATATTTCAAACTTACAAAAGAAAATATAAGATTGAACGTGCCAAATCTCACACCAATATAGCAAACTAAAGAAATGTAAAGTTCACCGGCAACTAAATAAAATCCAACAAACAGCAAAGAGTAGAAACAGAGCATCAATAGCTGCTGCATCATCTTTTCCAATAAGCCACATTCATAAAACAACCAACAACAAAGTTAAAACAGCATCAACAGTTGCTGCATCATCTTGCCAATCAGCCACATTCATAAACACAACCAACAACTATGTAAAAACAACATCAATAGCTGTTGCATCATCTTGCCAACAAGCCACATTCAATCTTCACGAATTAACTTAAAAATAAGTTCGTATATATATATCCCTATACTTTTAATCGAAGTTAAGGTATAGTAAACTTACAAGTCTCCTTGCATGCTCAATATAAGATATTGATCATCCTGTATGAGATGAATATCCCGTCTCACTGCATCTATTGTTCGAATTTCTTTCACGTTTTTCCTTATACTGAGAAGATTCCCAATAACATCTAAAGCTTATCCAAGCATCTTCATTTCAGACAACTGGTTTTTTCACTTTGTCTCGTATATCTCTCATAAAGTCTGCATAGCGTTCTGGAGCTTTTAAATTCCACGCCTCCTTCACTTGTGCGTCAATCTCGTGATGCCATATAAAATGTTTCTACATTAAATTGAATTTATGAATATTTTCAATGTTCAAAATGAATAACATAAGAAAATTGATGTCTAAATATTTATACCTTGAACTCTTTAAAGTAAAATTCCTTTGTAGCTTGTGACACATTTCTCCATGTGTAGCCTTTAATATCAACCTTCTCCTTGAAAACTTTTGTTATTTTTCGGGAGCAATCAGTAGAGTAGCTTAACCTAATAAATTCATGAACAAGTAAATTAGATAATACAACATACAGTATTATTTGCATATAGTATTGATTACTTACAATCCATTGATGATGGTGAGTTCTTTTCTTCCACCTTCATACGACTGTTTTAATGAATTATTGCCTGATTGAGGAATTGAACATGGTACCACATTTTCAGCTTCATTTCCATCACCACGTGATGTATTTGAATTATTAAAAGTTTTTCTTCTAGAATCCCGAGATGCTGAATTCCCACCAGTATTTCCTGAACAAACCATCATAGTAAACTTAGAAACAAGAAAATTATAGACTGGAAACTTATGTAAGAAGAAAGAGAAAGTTGGAGAGAAAGAAAAGACAAGTTTGTAGATAAAAATCAATAAATAAACCACAAAGTATAACCCAAACCATAAACTCTGAAAAAAAAACCCTTAGAACCAAGTTGATGCTGAGTAGATTTCAATGACCTTGAAGGGATTGTTGTGGTGAATTGTTGTTGCTTGATCGAGGAATTGCAGGTGAAACCACATTTTCAGCATCATTTCCATCACCATGTGATGTATTTGAAGGGTCAGAAGTGTCATTTATTGTAAAAAGACATGCTGAATTCTCACCAGTATTTCCTAAAACAAACCATCATCAACACGTGAGATTAAACTCAAGTAAATACATACTCAAGAAATAAGATGTATACGTGAGATTAAAAGTTCAATTTGTAGTACCATTGGTCACTGAATCATTAACACGTTAATCTTGCTTTCTCGCAATCTGTGGAATGTCATTTGATGATTGTGACCTACCTCCCCTTCCTGTTTGTCCACCTCTTCCCCTTATTATAGGCATATTTGCATATACTATTTTTTCAAATTTTTTATATTATAAATGGTTAAAATGGAAAAAGAAATAATAAAAATATCAACATAAGAAAAATAGTTAAAACTAATAGAAATTCAAAACACTTTAAAATATTGCATTTATGTATTTCAAGAAGAAATTTTGTTAGCTTCTTCAAAGATCAATCTGGTTTTACTAATTGTATAAGAATCTTGCAACTACCAATTACTGAATTAGGTGCTTGTTTGCATTACTCATTAAATTGCAAGGTAGGTAATTTTTTTTTTTTTAAGTATGGTTTAAATTACCATTGATCATTGAACTTGCACCAAATTGATTTTGGTTTCTTTCTCCAACAAGTGGATTGTCATTTAGTGTTCTACCTCCACTTTCTATATGTCCACCACCCATCATAGGCATATTTGCAACTCATATGTATTAAAAATTTTAATATAAAAAAAAGAGAGAAAAAAACAAGAATTTCAGTTGATAACAAGAAAAAACCAGTGACAAATCAAGAAGGTACAAGAATATCATTTTTAAAAAAATTTACAAGTTCATATTAGTACCATTAACCGTTGAACTACCAACACGTCGATTTTGATTTCCTTCTTCAACGTGTGGATTGTCTTTTGGTGGTCCTCCACTACGAAGGGGTCTACCTCCCCTTGCTGTATACTCACATTTTCCCCTCATGATAGGCATTTCTGCAACAAAATTCCATTGGTAGAGCTGGTTGTAATAGCATACTTGTGCAATGAATAATCAAATTGAATAGCAGACTTGAATCTTCTATATATTTGTGACTATTCAGCACATCATAAAAGCATAGCAAGTAAATTATAAGATGAATTTGATAGATAACAGTAGTATCTCGTACCATTGGATATCGAATCATCACCATGCTCATTGTCACTTCTATTTTCGACACGAGAAATGTCATTTAGTACTGCATTAGGAACGGACCTACCTCCCTTTATTTGATGTCCACCTCTTCCCCTCATTCTGGTCATATCTGCAATCACTGTATAAAGTCAAATTAGTTTCAATTAGTGGTTTTAAAAAAATGAAAGGTAATACAAACCATAAGTTAAAAGGATATAAATATTTAAAAATTAAATTTAAATTTAGAGGACCATAAATAGTCTTATAAGGGTAAAATCTAGAATTGTATATCAATATTATAATACACCAACATCACCAAGACTATTCACTACACCCGGACATGTTTTCATCTTGCATCATTTCCTAAGTTAACATCACTATGGCCATCATTTACATTAATCAAAACACCACTTCGATCATCTAAAACTGTTACACGACCAAACATATCAACTGAATGCTCCTCCACTTCATCATCTTGGAAAGCCAAATCTGTTGAAGAAATATCAAAAGCAAGTCTTGCTTTAACTTTGCACACAGCCCACCAATCAAATTTATCCTTTTTTGTGCTCGAGTAAGGTGCATAGTATACTTGGGCTGCTTGAGTAGCCAAAACAAAAGGTTCATACCTATTAAACCTTCTTTTATGGTTTATATCAACTATATTATACTCCCTATGAACCTTCGTCCCACTATTTGAAGCTGGAGCAAACAAATCACACTTAAAGAGTACGACCCGTTTAATAGGCAGTGCAGGGTATTCCAATTGCACAATTTCCCTTAAAGTACCATAATAATCACATGACAGATCGCTATAGTTTAAACCCTTTATGCACACTCCACTGTTGAAAGTTGATCTCCCATAATTATGATCACTTGTATGGAACTTAAACCCATTAACAAAATACACCAGATAAGAGATCACAGTTCTTAAAGGTCCATAATCAACATCCTTTATGATCTGGCTAATCATGTTGCCACTTTCATCACGTGCCTATAAAAAAAAATGTAAGTACCCATATATTAAAAAATAATACAACCATAGCTTTTGTAACACTTACATATTTTTCAAACCAATTCGCAAATTCAGTCTCAATCTTACTCTCTATTTGCTCATCAGTTACATTTGTGTCATTTGCTTTCATCTCCTTAACAAATATCCTACAAATAATAAATTGTATTTATTAACACTAATTCCATAAGAATTTTACACATTATTTAATTTGCATTAAGAAGCTTACTTAATGTATTCTTCAATCTCAACACAATTTAGTAACACATAAGTCCTTGCAGCATTGTACTCTTTATCAGTCAAACATCTTGGTTTTGCTTTCCCATATGATCGACCCGGAGACATAAATATAGAAATACTCTCCTCACAATGTTCTATTTCACCCCCATCATCATTACGAGATGCTTTATTTATCTTTGTACTAATATCAGGCTCAAAGTAATGAGAACAGAACATTGATGTTTCCTCAATCAAATAAGCATTAGCAATTGAACTTTCTACCTTTGCTTTATTGGTCACTTTCAGCTTCAATTTGCATAAGAACCTAAGTAAAAATAGATGTTTAAACTTGTCAATATATCGATTAACACATCTAAGTTAATAAAAAACAAAAAATATATATGTAGTTTAACAAACCTTTCAAACGGATACATATAACGATATTGGACTGGCCCTGCAACTCTTGCTTCATACGGTAAGTGAATGGGAAGGTGTTCCATGGAGTTAAAAAAAAACTAGGAGGAAATATGTTTTCCAATTTGCACAAAATCACAGGAATATCCCTCTCAAGTTTGATCATGTCATTCTCTTTAATGACTGTACATGTAAGATCTCTAAAAAACAAACTTAGCTCCGTTAAAGCTTTCCACACCGTGATTAGCAACTACTCACGAAAGGCTATTGGGATTAATCGTTGCATAAACACATGACAATCATGACTTTTCAACCCAAAAAGTTTATACTTTTGCATATCCACACACCTTGCCATATTTGAAACATAGCCATCAGGAAACTCAAGTTTTGTCACCCAATCACACACAATTTTTTTCTCCATTTTACCTAAGCTATAACAAGCTTTAGGATATTTCCCACTTAGTTCATTTTTCTCTAACTCTTTTCAATTACATAAAATCTTTACATCCTCTCTTTCCTTTGCATTATCTTTGGATTTTCCTTCAACATCCATCACAGTATCAAACATATTTTCAAAAACATTCTTCTCAATATGCATCACATCAAGATTATGACGAATAAGATTAGTACTCCAATAAGGCAAATCCCAGAATATACTTCGTTTTTTCCATCCACACGACTTGCAAATAGGAGCATTCCATTGTTCCCCACCAACTTCAATAACTTTCTTCAATTATAAACTATCAATTTGTTTGATAACTTCTTCATCAGTCAATGTCAACGGACGTAGAGACTCTTCTATCCTATTCTTAATGAAGTGAGATTTATTTCGTCTAAAAGCATGATTCTCCGGTAGAAATTGACGATGGCAATCAAACCATGAAACCTTTCTACCATTAATCAAACTAAAAGATTTTGATTTGTCCATACATTAGGGACAAGCTCTTTTTCCCGATGTACTCCATCCGGACAACATACTATAAGTAGGAAAGTCATTAATGATCCATAGAAGTGCAGCTCTCATAAGAAAATTCTGTTTATTTGAAACATCTTATGTTTGTACACCCTCCCAAAGAGTTTAAAATTCTGCTACCAAGGGTTGCAAATAAACATCAATATTTTGTTTTAGATTTTTTGGGCCAGGGATAATAATAGTTAAGAATATATAAGGGTCTTTCATACACATCCACGGAGGCAAATTGTATGGTGTTAGAATAACAGGCCATCATGAATATTGTTTTCCTGATTGCCCAAAAGGTTAAAATCCATCTGTGCATAACCCAAGTCTAAGATTTCGAGCCTCTAAAGAAAAAGATGAATGCATACAATAAAAAATTTTCCATGCCTCAGCATCAGATGGATGTTGCATCACACCATCCTTTTTAGCATGCTCATTATGCCACCTCATATGATTAGCTGTGACTTTTGAAGTGTACAATCTTTGTAGCCTAGGTGTGAGAGGAAAGTAATGCATCATCTTATATGGTGCTTCAGTTTTTCTCTTTTTTAAACCTCTCTTTCTCTCTTTATATCGAGGATGATTACAAAACTTACAACTTGTTCTGTTGTTATCCTCTCTCCAATATAACATGCATCCATTAATACAACAATGAATTTTCTCACACGGGAGACCCAAATTAGATGCAAACTTCTTTGTTTCATAAAAACTATCAACCAATTTATTTTCAGCTGGTATTGCATCCCTAAGAACATCCAAGATAGCATCATAACCTTTTTCTTGTATACGATACTCAGACTTTATATTTAACAATCTAGCAACAGTAGATAGCTGTGATAATTTTGAACATCCAGGCCAAAGTGGTTCATCATCTTTATGGAGTAAATCATATAACTTTTGAGTTTTTTTATCTGATTGGTCCTCAATAATTATAGAATGTGGGTCAAAACTAGGATCAATTGCATCTACAATCATGTTGCGATATGGATTAAAACCTTCTACATTTCTTTGACTTGAAGTGTTGTTTTCTGATTGCATAAGATCCAAACCCAACAATGGTTCCCCATGGCAAACCCACTGATAATAGTCTTTAAAAAATCCACTTTATAAAGATGCAATTTAACTTCACTTGGTAAAAGATACTTTCGATTGTGACATTTACAACATGGGCACCTAATCTTATCATAGTCCATATGAGCTAGTTGTTGAGTGGCATATTCAACAAATGATTTAACCCTAGTAAGAATTCAGGATTAATATAGCTTTGTCCAGCTAAAAATCTACTATACATCCAATCCCGATCTAGTCTCATTTAAAATCAAATAGGTCGTAGATGAGCTGAAAAGAACAACATAAATAGATAAATATTCAACAAAGTTATATAAAATTAATATTTATGAAATGTTCATTCATATTTGAACCGAAACAACATTAAAAAGAACAGTTTTATTGGTTGAATCTATCAATTATTATAAGAACTTTAGCCTTCGAACTCTATGCCAAAGACACAAATGCAGAATACCACTTTCAATCAATCTATAACCATAAAAGTTGCACATGAATATCTATTTAAAATATGATTTTCCCAACTCCAACATACTTAAAACATAAATAACTGTTTATTTTATTTAAAACTTATTGAAACAAATAGAATTATACTAATGAAAAGGTTTAGACAAAAGCAACTTGTAAAAAAGTTTAAACGAAAAGTAATTTAGTCTAATCATTTGGGAGGTTACCTCAAGTGCTAGTCTACTTCGAGATGGTTAGAAAGGGCACTGCCCTAATTCCATTTAGAGTCTTGTTCACTTCCAGAATTTGTTCTCGATTTTTTACGCCAGTTACGAGCCACTGAGATACCCATGTCACATTCAAAAGAAAAAAAAATGTATTAGACAAGAAATCATATATAATATGAAATTACCCAACAAATGCAAAAAACATATCTCCAGTGCTGATGAACTTCAAGAAAAATCTTGAACTAGCTTTAAAGAAAAACATATCTCCTCGCGTGTTTTGTAAATTATTTTCCAAGAACAGTTATTTATCAAAAGCTTTCACCAAACATAATCAGAACTGAAGAATAACAAAGTTATTGGAGGTACTGTGTAAATACTAGTGTTAATCCAAAAAATAAAGAAAAACCCATGATATTCAAAGGCAATAATGATTCGGGAAAATATAATCCAAAAAAAAGAAAAACCCATGATATTCAGCAGCTAGAATTAATTTCTAAGAAATAAATTTATTTTTACCAACGATTTCACAGGTGAACAGAATCTCAAAATAGGGTGAAGACTTCCTTTCTACTGGAGCACCTTGTCCCCTTCATCTTCGCCTCAATACCTCTTGGTTTGTTAGCTTAATTAATCTAAGCACTTATTGTTGAAGAACCCCGAATCACTGATTTAAAAAAAAAAATTGCGGGCAAAGACAACCATGGCAATTGAGTTTGGAATTTTTACAAGTGAGAAAAATAAGGTCTGTCAAAATAAGGGCTAACTAAAATCTGGACTATTGGTGGAGTGAAAAAGTAAGAATTCATCCAGGATAACTATTATTATTATTTAATTATTTTTCACATAATAATATTAATGGGTAAAAAATGGTTAGTTAAAATGACTCATAATTTACCCATTATAATGGGTAATATTTGGGTAGGAATTGGAGTGAGTTTTTCCTTCTAAATTTACCCAAGTATTAGCCAATGAAATTTTCCCATAAAAATAATATTTGGGTAATTTTTGGGTAGTAATTGGAGTGAGAGATTCCCTCCTAAATTTTCCCAACTATTACCCAACAAAATTTTTTCCTTAAACACAATATATGGGTAATTTTTGGGTAATAATTGGAGGGAGAGTTTGCCTCCTAAATTTTCCCAAGTATTAGTCATGGGATTTTATGATTTGGGAAAATTTATGGGTATCTCATTGGAAAAAAATAGATGAGATTTTTGTGCCTTATTTATGGGAATTTCATGTGTAAGATATGGGTATTTACCCATGAAATTATATTAATGGGTAATTTTACTGGGTAATTGAACATTTTCGTGTACTGCTTTGGCAGATCAAAGTACACTATGTCTAATCCTCATGTCTGCTCAAGTCTAGGGATTAAGAAATAGAATACTAGGACCGAATAGTCTATTAAATCAGTACAAGACAATTCGTCATAAATGGTCAAGGTCAATATGCCTCGGGAATATCAAAATGATTCAATTAGTTTAGAAAAACCAATTTCTGAATCACACAATAACCTAAACTGAAAGTGTTTCAAAAATTGTATCAGTTACGAACCTCATTTATATATTATGTCTTTCAACCAATGATGAGATCTACCGCATTACACCAGACATCTCATTATCTAACTACATAATATAAATGGACAACATATGTAAAACATACAAAGAGTTTAAATAAAACGTTTAATCGATACATAAACTGGGAAATAGTTTAATACAAGCAAAGCTTTAGTATTCAAATCTAACATATTTCTGCCTTAATTACTGAGACATGTCTAGGGGTGATTCCCATAGATACCTGGTATGTGGATTCGGGCACCACTGATCATGTTTGTAATTCTTTGTAGGGGTTTCAGGCAACCCGGAAGCTTAAGTGGCGAATTAAAAGTCTATTTGGGCAACACTACGAAAGTGTCAGTTTAAGCAGTGGGAGTAGTTAGAGTCAATTTCAAATCTTCAGTTTTAATTTTAAAGAATTGTCTTTATGTTCCGAGTTTTAGAAAGAACTTAATTTCAGTTTCTAAACTCATGTTGGATGGTTATAAGTTTATTTTTTCTAATAAATCAGTTGTTGTTAGAAAGAATGAGAAACTTATTTGTTCTGGTTCATTAGTAGATAATTTATTTTTGTTAAAATAAACTCCCCTGTTGCGCAAAACACTGAATTAAATAACATATCATTAAACCATAATAAGAGGAAATAACCTTCTGAGACGAACCAAACATACATTTGGCACCTTAGACTATGTCACATTAACCTTAGTAGGATTCAATGGTTGGTCACAGATGGACCTTTAGGTTCATTAGAAGTTGACAACTATTCAACTTGCGAATCCTGATTGGAAGGTAAGATGACCAAAAGGCATTTCAAGGTGAAGGGGTATAGGGCTAAAGAAGTGTTAGAACTGGTTCATTCTGACTTGTGTGAACCTATGTCTATTCAAACAAAAAGAGGCTTTGAGTATTTTGTGATGTTTACAGATGACTACTCGAGGTATGGATACATTTACCTAATGCGCCACAAGTCCGAAGGCTTTATTAAATTCAAAGAGTAACGGGAAGATGTGGAGAAACATCATGGTAAAAGTTATCAAGACACTGCATATACATTTATCTAATGCGTCACAAGTCCGAATACTTTGGCAAGTTCAAAGAGTATCAGCAGATGTGTAGAAACATCATGGTAAAAGTATAATTACACTATTATCAGATCGTGGTGGCAAATACCTTTTGGGTGAATTCAAAGACTACCTGTCAGAGGTATGAATTCAGTCTCAGTTATTTGCACCTGGCACACCTAGCAGAACGGTGTAGCAGAACAAAAAAACAGAACTCTTATGGAAATGGTTAGGTCGATGATGAGTTATAGTGAATTGCCTAATTCGTTTTGGGGATTTGCCTTAGAAACAGCGGCTTACATTCTTAACCTTGTACCATCTAAGCCTATATCTTCAACCCCTACAGAGTTGTGGACGGGGCGCAAGCCCAGTCTAAGACATCTCAGAATTTGGGGTTGCCCAGTACATGTGCTCAAGGCAGATGTGAAGAAAACAGATCTAGCCCGGGCTAAACCGTGTATTCCGAAATCAGAGACTTTCGATTCGACTCAGGCTTAAAATCATTTCCCATGAATGGATCTAAGCTTATACTAGTTCAATTTATTAAAATGACATGCAAAAATTGAATCTTTAAATTAAAGTGAAAACCTTTAAATATTATACCTTTGAAGCGTGTCCCTTGCAAATAAAGAAAATCGGGTCTTGAGTTGCGAATCCACTAAAGAGTCCTGAGAATAACTCCAAACGATCTCGAATTTGAGTGGTAAAATGTCCACGGGATGGCTAAGGCACAATATGAAGAAATCCAAAGAAACCCACTTCAAGAAACTCAATCTGCCCAAATCTGAAATAGCCCGGAGGCCTGAGCCTAATCTGAAAACCCACGTATGCTGCTAAAAGAATCTTCTACCGACCAGAGATCTAGACTTTGGGGAACCCAAGGAACAAGCCAAAGGATCAGTGCAATGGAAGAAGATCAAGCCTAAGAAAATGGCTGCCCAAACGCTGCCAAAAACTGGCCGTCGGACTGATGGCCACCGATCGGGCATGGCTGAAGTGCGACGAACTCGGGCGGAAGATTGGACAAATGGGGCAGAAATCTAACGGGGTTTTCTTAGGCTACTAATGGGATGAGCTCTCAAAAAAGAAGAATCCAGAAACCGACTTCAAGAAAGAACTAATCGAAAAAGATGAAGTTCTCTCTCTTGGCTCTTCCTTCTCTCTAAGGAGGAAACTTTGTCTACAAGGTTTCTTATGTCTTCTAAAAGCCTAACTTAAGCTATTTAGAGGAGTTTTGAGGGAGACCTAGTGGGCTTTTGAGTTGGGCTTTAATGTTTGACTTTTGTTGACCCCTTAGTCTTCCGTAGACTAATAAACTCCAATCGAACCTTTCGAATTAATTTCTTAACCCACTTCATTAATTAAATTTCATCGAACCCTTAGGATTATTTCGTATAACCCACTTAGTAAATTAAATATTAATTAAACCTTTAGGATTAGTTAAACGTATAATTAGTTGTACCACTAACGGACCAATTATGGAACTACCGCTAAAAAAAAATTTACTTCGCGCTCACTTTATTATTCTTCTATCTCCTCACATCAAAGATCTAGTGCTGGTCGATTCATAAATTTACTGACAAATTAATTCATCGACTTCTTGGTATCCGAGATTAGTGCCACTCGACTTTCTTATTATGTCGGACATAAATTCCACTTGCCAGATTTAGTATAATAAACCTTTCGAGCTCATCTCGGGAGCACCATCAACCTGACAAACCCGTACATGGATTCCTTCGACTAGCAACGACACACAAAGAAGCCAAACACTGCATACCCAACTTACATAGATTTAGGCCTCAATTGACCGTAACCTTTGGTAAATCAAAGCATACGATATCTAACTCTCATGCCCGTTCCAATCTAGGGATTAAGAGATTAGAATACTAAGATCAAATTAACTATGCCGATCAGTATAAGTTAATTCAATCCTGAACAGGTCGTGCTCAATATGCCCTGGGCACATCCGTATGATTTAATTAGTCTAGACAAACTAATTTCAAAATCACACGATAACTTATACCGATGGCATGTTCAAACTATCTCAGTTACGAGCATCTGTTCATATATTATTATTTTAACCAATAACGAGATCTACAGTGCTTTTCTACACCTCTTTATCTAGTTCTTTGATATAATGGAACAAATTTAATATTGAAACAAAACGATATGTCAACTGGGTATTAGTTTTTTATACAAGTAATAGCTTTTCAGTATTCAAAACTAACAAGATGCGGGTAAGTTAGATTCAAGAACATAAGTAATGTTGTTTGTAATATATCCTAGAGGAACGAAAGATGGTTTATTTTATAGTTCCAAAGTTCAGAAGGTGATAGTTAGCACTAACACCAGATTTTTAGAAGAGGAATATATTCTAGATCACAAGCCCATAAGTAAGATCATGCTAGAGGAACTTAGAGGACAATCCAATAATCCAGTTGTACCAGTACAACTAGATACACCACAGAACACTGCATAAGAAGTCACAGATGATGCGCCTACACAGACGGTGCCTCGTCATGGTGGGAGGATTTTGAGACAACCCAAGAGGTACGTGGGCTTGGGAGAATCCTTAGATTTGCTCCCAAGCACACACAAACCAGACCCGGTTAACTACAATGAGGCTCTCAAAGATAAAGATGCAGAATCTTGTCAAAAAGCAATGATGTCCGAGATGGGGTCGATAGACTCTAATAAAGTCTGGAAGCTTGTAGACTTGCCTGATGGTTTTAAACCCATTCGATGCTAGCGTGTCTACAAAAGAAAGAGAAAACCCGATGAAAAGGTTAAAACCTTTAAAGCTAGGCTTGTGACGAACGGGTATACTATTGGGTTTAAATACTAAAGCTTTGCTTGTATTAAACTATTTCCCATTTTTATATATTGATTAAATGTTTTAGTTAAGTTGTTTATATGTTTTTACATATGTCATCCATTTATATTATATAATTAAATGATGAGGTGTCTGGTGTGACACAGTAGATCTCATCATTGGTTAAAAGACATAATATATAAATAAAGTTCATAACCGATACAGTTTTGGACACACTGTGAGTTTAGGTTATTATGTGATTCAGAAATTGATTTGTCTAAACTAATTGAATCATATAGATATGCCCGGGGCATATTGAACTTGACAATTTAGGATGAATTATCTTGTACTGATTTAATAGACTATTCAATCCTAGTATTCTATCTCCAAATCCCTAGATTTGAGCAGGCATGAGGATGAGACATAGTGTACTTTGATCTGCCAAAGAGTGAGGTTATTTGTGGCCAATAGTCTCGGTAGGTTGAGTGCGCGTGTTTAGTTGCTTGGTGTGTTGTTGCTTATCGAAAGGAAACTATGTACCGGTGTGTCCGGGGTGATTGTGCTCTCGAGATGAGCTCGTTATTTTTATTATACTAAACCCAGCTGGTGGACTTATCTCCGGTATAGTAAAAAGGTCGAGTGGTACTGATCTTGGATTAAAATAAGTTAATTAATTTATCAATAAATAAATAAATAAATTAACGAGCACTATATCTTTGATGTGGGGAGATTAAAGAATAATTAATTTAGTTATTCTTGAAGTAATTTTTGTGTAGGATGGTAGTACCATAATTAATCCGTTAGTGGTACGATTAATTATGTATTGGGAAATTGATATATGTCGATTCAATTAATTAAGTAACTAATTAATTCTTGTGTCAATTGGTTGTGAATCATGAAAGATTATCTGCCCGGGCCTGGTAAAAAATTCAGTTTCGTGCTATGCATTCTAGAATCAAAATTTTTGACCTGGCCTAGACTCTGCTAATCCAATCCTTACTTGAAATAATATTGCGTAGGATCTTGGTTTGTACTCATTCGATTTATCACGTAACAAATAAATTCTTAATTAAAAGTGGAAGTATAAGAATTACCTATTGAAGCATTAGCTCAGGTGATTCTCTTGTATAACTCAAGACTTTGTTCGTCTGTTGTGTGGGCAACAATCTAATGAGCAATTGATAAGCAAATCACCACAATCCACTCGCCGAAAAATTCCAGCACCACCGCTGCCTGCGCGTCGTGACCTTGCGCCGCCGCCTCCGCCCTACGCTCCGCCACCTTCAACTGCCACGTGCCACTGGGACTTAATGAAGAACCGGCCGCCGGTTTCTCGGAAGGAAGGCTGCCGCACGGAGCTTGTAAAATCCAAATTTGAGAGAAGAAAATTAATTTCTCTCTCTAAGATTTTATCTCTCTAGTTTTCTTGTCTTGAAAACTTATAAATTGTGTGTTATAGAATTGCTAATCCCTTGTCTATATATAGAGTTATAAGAGAGACCCCAAGTTGGTTTAGGATTGGTCTTCCTAATGGGTTTAGGTAATTAATTAGTTTCCGAATCCAATTAGGTAACTAATCAAACAGGATAATCCAAATCCAATTAGATTTCCTAATCTCTAGGATTTCCTAATTCTAATTGAATCTTAAGACTTAATTAATTAATTAATTAATTTCACTTTGTTAATTACTTAATTAAACCTTAAGAAAAATTAATTAAATAATTAATTCTACTTATTCAATTAACCCATTACAAAATTAATCGTACCACTAACGGATTAATTTTTCACTACCATCCTACACCAGAATTACTTCCGGAACAACTAAATTAATTTATTCTTAATCTCCCCACATCAAAGATTTAGTGCTCGTTAATTTATTAATTTACTGATAAATTAATTAATTAACTTCTTTATTTCCGAGACAAGTAACACTCGACCTTTTTACTATACCGGACATAAGTCCACTAGTTAGGTTTAGTATACTAAACATAACGAGCTCATCTCGGGAGAACCATCACCCTAGACGCAAAGGTACATTGTTTCCTTTTGACAAGGAGCAACACACCAAGTTACTAAACATGCGCATCCAATCCACCGAGACTATTGGCCACAATTGACCTCACCCATTGGTAGATCAAAGTACACTATGTCTAATCCTCATGCCCGCTCAAGTCTAGGTAGTAAGAGATGGAATACTAAGAACGAATTGTCTATTAAATCAGTACAAGACAAATCATTCTAAATGGTCAAGTACGATATGCCCCGGGCATTTCTACATAATTCAATTAGTTTAGACAAACCAAATATCCGAATCACATAATAACCTAAACCGACAGCGTGTCCAAAATTGTCTCGGTTACGAACCTCATTTATATATTATGTCTTTTAACCAATGATGAGATCTACTGTGTCACACCAGACACATCATCTAACTACATAATATAAATGGACTAAACATGCACAACATATAACCAAAAACATTAAATCGATATATTAACTGGGAAAAAGTACAATACAAGCATAGCTTATGTATTCAAACCCAAAAAATCACACCAGGAACTCGATTGAGGATAAGTGAGTCCTTGTGTCAGTTGGTTGTGAATCAGACCAAGAACTGGATTGGGGATAACATAATCCTTGTGTCAATTGGATATCAATCAATCCAGGAATGGGATTGAAATAAAATACAAACCCATTAGGAAAGCCAACCCTAAACTAACTTGGGGTCTCTTTTGTAACTCTATAAATAGACAAGAGATTAGCAATTCACAATACACAATTCATAAGTTTCATAATTCAAGAAACTTAGACAGAGAAAGTCTACAGAGAGAATTCAAAAACTTTATTCTTGAAGTCGACTTCTCCTTCAGGAGGTGGCGGCATTGGTCTCCAACAAGCGGTCGGGGAATTATTTTCCGGCAGCGCGTGTTGTGATCAAGACTAGTGGTCGGCGCATGGAACATACGCGCGGCAGCATCCCAGGTTTTTCACGGTAAGTTGTTTTGTAGAGTTCTGGTGTTTTGATGATGAATTACTTGTTAGTTCATTGCCCACACAACGTACAATCATGTCTTGAGTCATACAAGAGAATCACCTAAGTACACGCGTCAAGAGGTAATTCTTAAACTTCCGCTTTTATTAAGAATTTATTGTTGCGTTACAAATCGAATAAGTAGAAGCTAATATCCTGTGCAATGTTATTTCAAGCAAGGAATGGAATAACGATTGTGCTAGAGTCTAAGCATGGTCAAGAGTTCCGATTCTGAAATTCATGGCACGAAAGTGAATTTTTGATTGGCCCATGGCAGATAATCTTTCAATTTGTATCAAAGCCTGGTTTTAGCTTTGTGCTTCTTCGATTTGTTACATGGTTTTGATTGTAGGTGGTTTAGAAATCCTGACTATTATGGTTGCATTAGTATGTTTTAATTAAACCCCAGTACATATCCGGGCTGTTTTTTTGTGAATGGTTGTAATATAAAACCACGTGCTGGAAGCCACATAGGATTAGATCAAATCTATAGTAGGATTTTTTCTATGTAATTTTCGATTTTATTTTCCTAAACGCCCTGTAGTAGGAAATTTTTTTATGTAATCGAAGGCTTTATGGTAGGCCACTTGAATTCGTGGGTTTTTGGTTAATCGTTAACTCGTAGAAAACCAAGAAAACCCACAATGAATTGCAAGAAGACCAAATAACAAGTGGGAGCAGAAGACAAAAAATGGCGTGGGGTGGCATACGATGCCGGCGAGGTTTCGCTGGCGACCAGCGGCGACAGCGCAAGTGCTGTGGCACGGGCGTGGCTCATTAGGTTCGCACATGCAGCCCATTTTTTTCTCCATTTTCATTTTTTTTCAAATCCAACTTTCAAGACTCAATCCATCGAGTGGCGTGACGGGACATGAGATGAAGACAACAGATGGAAGCAATTAAAACCAGAATAGTCGAGAAATTTATTTTACGCATTTATTTCCTGTATTTACAGTTTTAATTATATGCTTTAATTTTTGTGTTGTATATTAGATGCATATTTTAAAACATGCTGGTTTTATGTTGCACACAACTTAGGATTAGTTAATTGCATGTTAAAACTCGAAAAAACCTCGTTTTAAAAATCTAAGTTGGAACGGGTTGGTTAATATTCCCATAGGCTCCATTATGAATTCATATGTGATGTGGGTGGACTTGCGTTAGCATTAGGGCCTTCCTCCATATCGGATGAGTTCAACCATAAGATCACTAGCTTATGAATTTCTAAGTAAGATGACTAGAGTAAGTTGAAATAGGAGAAATGTGATACTCTCTCCATCTGAGGTGCACTATCCTAAGGTAACAAGCTCAGAAATCACATAATAGCACACACTTAGTGTATGATTTGTAGTATTCCTCCTGTTGGTGTATGCCCTTTTGAGGGCTAGTTTAGACATTTATCGTCTGTTTGATAATTTATCAAATGAGTTAATTTCATGATAATTATATTCTTGTGCATATTTAATTTCATGAAATTGATCCGCCAAAAGAAACACTCCATGGACTTTTAGATCATGAGTGATTCTTTTGAGTAGTACTCGTACGAGGATCCTTAGACCAGAAATCACTGCATAGTCTTAGGTGAATTGTAGTGTGCTTTGACATACGCCTAATGGAACCGTAACAGGTTGCCAAGCACGGGTATGATTGGGTACACTATGAGTCACGCTAAGGTATGTAGGTGAAGTGATGGGACTACAAATCTCTCTTGAGGGAGAGATGATATCTTGGCCACTTGTTAGTGAACTGAGAAGTGCATGGCTATGCCCGAGAAATGATAAGTGTTATCATTTGCCTGAATAGAATTAGTGTCACAAGGAATTCAAGTAAACGTTTAGCTAAATAAGGATGATGGTTCCATGCCTTATGCTAAATGAGATATCAATGTAGAGGACCGTATGCAGTATGCTCAGAAAGTTGTGTTGAATCACCATTTGACCCTTCGTTCTAAATTGGGTAGTCATTATGTCTTGCTGGAGACCACTAATGATTTATGGATTAATTAATGAGATTAATTATCTATTGTCAATTTGGAATGGGCCTACAGGATCGCACATAAGTGAGTTCGATGATTCAGAATTAATGAAATTGCATGTACTAAGTATAAGAGTTATACTTAAATGAATAATATTTAATTAAATAGTTTAATTAAATATTATTAAAGAGTTTTATGGTATTAATGAAGGGTTAATTAATTACCTAGGAATAATTGAAATAGGCTAACAAATGAAGAGACCTAATTATAAATTGAGGTTATTGACCAATCAGCCTGATCCATGGGTTAATGGGTTAATCCATGGTGTTGGTTAAACCCAACACAGTAAATAATTATATTATTATTTAATTAATTAAATAATAAAAATTATTTACTTAACAGATAAGTCTTTACCTTTTATTAAAAAGGTAAGAGACGTATCTGTGGATGATCAGATCATTCTTTTTCTTTTAAAGCGTGAAAAGTTTTCCCTTTTTCCAAACGCTCTCCCAGAGAAAAATAGTTTTTCTCTTGTGTAGGTAAGAATTGGCTAGCACCCATTTTGCTAGACTCCGGTGCAAGATCGTAGAGACAATTTATCTGAATTATTGGTGAATGCAATCTTCTCAAAGGAGCCAGGAGACGAGTGCAACCGATTACGCTTCAAGGGTAAGACCTGATTTCTGACAATTTAGGCATCTTCCGCTGCGAAAACTATAATCATGCCTAATCAATCCTAACACCTCCAATCGAGGTACTCTGCTTATTTGTACAACAGAAAAGCACTGACTATTAGCTGCATTGATCAATATATTATTTTGTAAGATAGTGTAGTTAACGAACCTAGTTCTTCTCAAACGAATGTGGGTTAGCGTAAACGTCCACACTATCGTGGCTTAAGAAAACTATGTGAATGAGATGTCGGTGGATTTAATTATTTTTTGAGGGATGTCAATAATTACTTGAATTTTTAAAAATTCTTGAATTTATTTGCTGAAACATTGTCTTTTTATTTATTTACAGTCTTCGATATCGCATTTAATATGTTAGCTTCGATATTGAATGACAACAAGTTAACTGGTCCAAACTATGTCGATTGTAGTCGGAATTTGGACATTGTCCTGACGGCTAAGCAATATAAGTTTATGCTCACCGAAGTTTGACTAGTTGTGCCCAATGATGAATCTCCTCAAGAATATAGGGATACCAATGTGAGGTAGAGAAAGAGGATGAGATGGCACGGTGTTACATTCTGGCCTCTGTGTCGAATGTTCTGCAACATCAGCTTCATCCCATGGTCTCCGCTTTTAACATGATGGCTCACTTGAGAGAGATGTTTGCTCATCAAGGCTGGACAGCAAGAAAAGCATCCATGAGGAAAATTATGAATACCAAAATAGCTGAAGGCTCATCGGTGAGAGATCATATGCTTCACATGACCAATAACATCAATGAAATAGAAGTGTTGGGAGGTGAAATTGATCTGGAGAGTCAGATTGATATCATCCTTCAGAGCTTACCTTCTAGTTTCGAGTAGTTTCGGGTAAATTACAATATGAATCAAAGAGTTTATACTCTTCCCGAGCTCCTAACAGCATTGATGTCTGCCGAAGGCATCTTCCATGAGAAAAAGCAAGCTTTGGTCACAGTGAAGGCTTCTAGTTCCTCTTCTGTTCCTAAAGGTAAGGACAAGAAGAAGAAGAAGACCAAGAAACATGCTGCCAAGCCAGACATCACAAAGAAGAATAAACCTAAAGGCAAATGCTTCAAGTGCGGTAAGACGGGACATTGGTAATCGGATTGTCCAAAGCTCAAAGGTATGATAGTTTCTATATTAATTACTGAGACATGTTTAGCTGCGATTCCCACAGATACTTGGTGTGTGGATTCAGGCGGCACTGACGCTGTTTATTATTCTTTGCAGGGGTTCCAAGTGACACGGAAGTTTAGAGAATGCGAGCTGGAACTCTACTTGGGCGACACTACAAGAGTGTCATTGGAAGTAGTGGGAGAAGTTACTTCGATTTTAAAAAATTCTAGGATATAATTAGCTAATCGTCTTTATGTACCGAGATTTAGCAAGAACCTTATTTCGGTTTCTAAACTCTTAAAGAATGGTTATAAGTTTATTTTTTCTGATAATTCAGTTATTATTAGAAAAGATGGTAAACTTATTTGTTCTGGTCCATTAGTTGTTAATTTTTTTTGATTAAATCAAACTCCCTTGTTGTTCAAACCACAGAATTAAATGGCACATCATTTAACAGTAATAAGAGAAAAGAACCTTCTAAAACGAATCAAACCTATATTTGGCATCTCAGGCTAGGCCATATAAACCTTCATAGGATTCAAAGGTTAGTCGATGATAGACCGTTAAGTTCATTAGAGATCGGCAGTTATTCTACCTGTGAATATTGTTTGGAAGGTAAGATGACCAAAAGACGTTTTAAAGCAAAAGGTTATAGAGCCAAAGAAGTATTAGAGTTAATTCACTCTGACTTGCGTAGACCAATTTCGGTCCAGGCACGAGGTAGGTTTGAGTATTTTGTGACTTTCACAGATGATTACTCAAGGTACGAATACATTTACCTAATGCGCCACTGAAGGAAAACAGAACAAGCTCGGGCTAAATCAAAAATCTCACTTCGTACAATGCATTCCAGAATCGGAAACTTTCGACAAAGCTCAGGCTTAAATTCATTTTCCCCTGAATGGATCAAGGCTTATACTTATTTAATTTATTAAATAGACAAACAACGCACAAAGAATCAACCTTTAATTAAAAGTGGAAATCATAAAGGTTATACCTTTGAAGCGAAGTCCAACAAAAACCAAATTTTTAACTTGCGTTCACCACTGGAATCCATTGAATTACTCCCAGAAGCCTCAAATATTGAGTGGGCAATAATCTATCGAGGTGTACTACCAAGCCCATGAGAAACCCACTAAGAAAATCCCTAGAAAAGATTAAATCTGCCCAAAAAATTAAACCTTTACCACAAAAACTGCTGCCCACTACTTTTCGCCTCAAAATAATTGAACTCACTTCAACTCCGGTCACGATCTGAACAGTTTTGATTGTGGATCACCAACCCAAGGAAGAGATCAACAAAAAACCCAGCCGGATCAAGCACCCCGGAGCTGCTAGAAGTGACCGCCGGACTGCTCAAGTGAAGAACCAAAATTCTGGCCAAAAGAAAACTGCTGTCCGGAGGAAATATTAAGAAATCCAGGCAGAAAAAAAATAAAATCCAGCAGTGGGCAACTCAAATAAATCGATGGGATAACTAAAAGTTCGATCTTTGAACTTAATCTAAATCGATAAGTGAGATTCCAAGTTCATTTTTGAAAGAAACTCAAGAAGGAAGGAGAGTCTCTCTCTAGAACTTTCTCACTCAAGGGGAAGACAAAATTTCTTGCAAGACTTTCTTAAGTTTCTTAAGGCATAAGCTTTCTATTTATAGAGAGCTCCAATGGAGACCTAGTGGGCTTTTGAGTTGGGCCTTTTAATTTGACTTTTGTTGACCGCTTAGTCTTTCCAAGACTAATCAACTCCAATCGACCCGTTCGAATTAATTTCTTAACCCACTTTGTTAATTTAATTGAATCGAACCCTTAAGATTCATTAATTCATGTAGAATTAATTTCTTGATCCACTTAGTCAATAAAATATTAATTAAACCTTTAGGATTAATTAATTCACTTTGTCGATTAGTCAAATACATAATTAGTCGTACCACTATCGGACTAACTATGGACCTACCGCTCAAAAATGACTTTACATCGTGCCACTTTATTTTCTTCTATCTCCCCACATCAAAGATCTAGTGCTCATCGATTTATCAATTTACTGACAAATTAATTCACCGACTTCTTGGTATCCAAGATTAGTACCACTCGACCTTCTTATTATACCGGACGTAAAGTCCACTGGCCAGATTTAGTATAATAAACCTTACGAGCTCATCTTGGGAGCACCATCAACCCGGCAAACCGGTACGTGGATTCCTCCGACTAGCAACGACACGTAAGAAGCTAAACACCGCATACCTAACCTACAGAGGTATAGGCCTCAATTGACCACACTCTTTGGAAAATCAAAGCATACGATATCCAACTCTCACGCCCATCCCAATCTCAGGATTGAGAGAATGAATACTAGGACCGAATTGACTATGCTGATCAGTACAAGTCAATTCTATCCAAACTGGTCGTGCTCAATATGCCCCGGGCATATCCGTGTGATTTAAATTAGTCTAGATAAACTAATTTCCAAACCACACGATAACCTATACCAATAGTATGTTCAGACTATCTCAGTTACGAGCATACTTTTTATATATCAATACTTTAACCAATAAAGGTATCTACTGTGTCTTTCTACACCCCGTTATCTAGTTCTATGATATAATGGAACAATTTAATACTGAAACAAAATGATATGTCATCTGTGGATTTTAGTTTTTGAACAATCCATAGCTTTTCTATATTCAAAACTAATAGCCACAAGTCCGATTACTTTAGTAAATTCAACGAGTATCGGGCAGATATGGAGAAACATCATGGTAAGAGTATTAAGACACTGCGATCAGATCATGGTGGTGAGTACCTATCCCACGAATTTTGAGAATACCTCAGTGAGGTCGGAATTCAGTCTCAGTTGTATGCACCTAGCACACCACAGCAGAATGGTGTAGTGGAAAGAAGAAACAGAACTCTCATGGAAAAAGTTAGGTCAATGATGAGCTATAGTGATTTTCCTAGTTCGTTATGGGGTTATGCCTTAGAAACTGCAATGTACATTCTAAATCTTGTACAATCTAATCGTGCCTTCAACTCTACAGAGTTGTGGAACGGGCGCAAGCCCAGTCTAAGACATCTCAGAATTTGGGGTTGTCCAGCACATGTGCTTAAGGCAGATGCGGCTAAGTTAGATACAAGAACAGAAGTAATGTTGTTTGTAGGATATCCTAGAGGAACGAAAGGTGGTCTGTTCTATAGTTCTAAATATCAGAAGGTGATAGTTAGTACTAACGCCAGATTTTTAGAGGAGGACTATATTCTAGATCACAAGACCAAAAGTAAGATAATACTAGAATAACTTAGAAAGCAATCTGATAATCCTGATGCACCAGCACAAGTAGATACACGACACACTGCACAAGATATCACAGATGATGCGCCTACATAGGTGGTGCCTCATCGTAGTGGGAGGGTTGTGACATAACCTGATAGGTTCATTGGCGTGGAAGAAGCCTCTGACTTCCTCCTGGGTGCGCCTGAAGCAGACCCCATAAACTACAATGAGGCTCTCCGAGATAAAGATGCTGAATCTTGGCGAAAAGTAATGATACCCGAGATGGGGTCGATAGAGCAAAATCAAGTCTGGGAGATTGCGGACCTACCTTATGGTTTCAAACCCATTGGATGTAAATGGGTTTGCAAATGCAAGAAAGGACCTGACAAAAAGGTTGAAACCTTTAAAGCTAGGCTTGTGGTGAAGGGGTATACTCAGAAAGAAGGAATCGATTATGAGAAAACCTTCTCCCCGGTAGCCATGCTTAGTTCGATCCAGATTCTCTTGGTTATAACAGCTAGATTATTATATATGGCAAATGGATGTCAAGATAGCTCTCCTTAACGGAAGTCATGAAGAAACCATCTTCATGCAGCAACTAGATGGATTGAAAACGGCCAAGAGCATAAGGTTTGCAGGTTTAAGAGGTCCACATACAGACCTAAGCAAACATCCAGATCTTAGAACATCAAGTTTGATGAGATAATCCAATCCTATGGATTTACTCAGTGCCCGGATGAACAATGTGTATACCGCAGACGTGATGAAAATGCAGTGGTGTTTCTTGTGCTTTACGTAGATGACATTTTATTAATTGGAAACAATAAGAAAGTGTTATCAGACGTAAAGGCATGGCTGTCCAATCAATTTGATATGAAAGACTTATGAGAAACGGGACATATATTGGGATCAAGATAATTCGAGATCATAGGAAATGTTCGCTAACCCTCTCTCAAGCTTTATACATAGACACAATTCTGGCTCGTTTTAACATGCATAACTTCAAGAAAGGTTTTCTACCTTCCAGACACGGAGTGTATCTATCTAAAGAGCAGTCTCCAAAGACTGTTGAGAAGATAGAAGCCAAGAAGATAGTTTCTTATGCTTATGCAGTAGGAAGTCTCATGTATGCAATGTTATGATGAGGCCTGATATCTGTTATGCTGTTAGCATTGTAAGCAGATATAAGAGTAACCTTGGGAAAGCTCATTGGGAGGCAGTAAAATACATTTTCAAGTATTTTTGCAAAACGAGAGACCAAGTGCTGGTCTATCACTCGCCTAAGCTGGTACCTCAAGGTTACACAGATTCAGATTTCCAAGATGACAGGGAAAATAGTAAGTCTACCTGAGGGTATGTGTTTACTTTGAGAGGTGGAGCTATAGTTTGGCGGAGTGTCAAGCAGAAATGCGTGGCGGACTCTACCATGGAGGCTGAATACATTGCAGTATCAGAGGTAGCGAAAGAAGCAGTGTGGCTCAAGAACTTCCTAGTGGACTTAGATGTGATTCCTGGTTTGCAGAAGTCGATCACAGTGTACTGTGACAACAAAGGTGCAATAGCAAAATCAAAGGAACCACTAGCCCACAAAGCGAGTAAGCATATACAGCGCAAGTACCACTTAATACGAGATATCGTCAAGAGGGAAGAAGTGGTCGTGACAAAGATAGCATCAGAAGATAACCTTGCAGATCCATTCACGAAGACATTTAAAAAAGTCTTTGAGGCTCACGGGAAGGCATGGGGATCAGATACTTAGTAGAGCCATGAGTGTTTTTCTAGATTTTATTGTAGTTGTAGGATTAATGCAGTTTTATCTTTGAAGCGCAGCCTAAGTATTAGTGGGAGATTGTTGGGTTTAAATACTAAAGCTTTGCTTGTATCAAACTATTTCTCAGTTTTATATATCGATGAAATGTTTTAGTTAAATTGTTTATATGTTTTTACATATGTCATCCATTTACATTATGTGATACAGTATATCTCATCATTGGTAAAACGACATAATATATAAATGAGGTTAGTAACCGAGACAGTTTTGGACACACTGTCAGTTTAGGTTATTATGTGATTCAGAAACTGGTTTTTCTAAACAAATTGAATCATATAGATATGTCTGGGGCATATTGAACTTGACCATTTAGGATGAATTGTCTTGTACTGATTTAATAGACTATTCAATCCTAGTATTCTATCTCTAAATCCCTAGACTTGAGCAGGTATGAGGATGAGACATAGTGTACTTTGATCTACCAAAGAATGAGGTTATTTATGGCCAATAGTCTCGGTAGGTTGGGTGTGCGTGTTTTGTTGCATGATGTGTTGTTGCTTGTCGAAAAGAAACCATGTACCGGTGCGTCCAGGGTGATGGTGCTCCCGAGATGAGCTCGTTTATTATACTAAACCCAGCTGGTGGACTTATTTCCAGTATAGTAAAAAGGCCGAGTGGTACTGATCTCGGATTATATGAATTTAATTAATTTATTTATCAACAAATTAATAAATTAACGAGCACTATATCTTTGATGTGGAGAGATTAAAGAATAATTAATTTAGTTGTTCCAGAAGCAATTCTGGTGTAGGATGGTAGTACCGTAATTAATCCGTTAGCGGTACGATTAATTATATATTGGGAAATTAATAAAGGTAGATTTAATTAATTTAGAATTAATTAATCCTTGTGTTAATTGGTTGTGAATCATACCAGGAATCGGATTGAGGATAAGTGAATCCTTGTTTCAGTTGGTTGTGAATCAGACCAGCAACTGGATTGGGGATTAGTGAATCGGTGAATCCTTGTGTCAGTTGGATGTGAATCAGTCCAAGAATGGGATTGAAGTAAAACACAAACCCATTAGGAAGGCATATCCTAAACCAACTTGGGGTCTCTCTTGTAATTCTATAAATAGACAAGAGATTAGCAATTCACAATACACAATTCATAAGTTTTATAATTCAAGAAAATTAGAGAGAGAAAGTCTAGAGAGAGAATTCAAAAAATTCATTCTCGAAGTCGACTTCTCCCTCAGGCGGTGGTAACGTTGGTCTCCAAGAAGCGGCCAGGGAACTATTTTCCGACAGCGCATGCCGAGATTAAGACCGGTGGTCAGCGCGTGGAACATAAGCGTGACGACGACATCCCAGGTTTCCACGGCAAGTTGTTTTGTGGAGTTCGGGTGTGTTGCTAATTAATTGCTCATTAGTTTGTTTCCCACACAACGTACGATCAAGTCTTGAGTCATACAATAGAATCACCTAAGTACACGCTTCAAGAGGTAATTCTTAGCCTTCCGCTTTTATTAAAAATTTATTGTTGCGTGACAAATCGACAAGTAGAAGCTAAGATCCTGTGCAATGTTATTTCAAGCAAGGATTAGAATAGTGATTGTGCTAGAGTCTAGGCCTGGTCAATAGTTCCGATTTTGGAATGCATAGCACGAAAGTGAATTTTTGACTGGGCCCGGGCAGATAATTTTTCAATTGATATGAGAGTCTGGTTTTAGCTTTGTGCTTGTTCGATTTGTTACATGGTTTTGTTTACAGGTGGTTTAGAAATCCCGAATATTACGGTTGTGTTTGCAAGCTTAAGAGGTCTATCCACGGACTTAAGCAAGCATCCAGATCTTGGAACATCTAGTTTGATGAAGTAATCCAGTCTTACGGATTTACTCTGTGTCTGGATGTGTGTACCGTTGATGTGATGGAAATACGATACTGTTTCTTGTACTTTATGTAGATGACATCCTTATTATTGGCAAAAATAAGAAAGTGTTATCAAATGTAAAGACATGGTTGTCCAAGCAATTTGATATGAAGGAATTGAGAGAAGCTGGACATAACCTTGGGATCAAGATTATTCGAGATCGTAGGAAATGTTCACTGACGCTCTCTTAGGATTCATACATAGATACAATTCCGGCTTGTTTCTGTTGGAGTAGAATACATAAGCTATGCTTCTATTGTACAGTTTCCCAGTTTAATATATCGATTTGTGTTTCAATTATATTTTGTTGTGCATGTTTATGTCCATTTATATTATGTAAGTAGATGATGAGGTGTCTGGTGCGACACAGTAGATCTCATCATTGGTTGAAAGACATAATATATAAATGAGGGTCGTAACCGAGACAGCTTTGGACAAACTGTCGGTTTAGGTTATTATGTGATTCAGATAATTAGTTTGTCTAAACTAATTGAATCATATAGATATGCCCGGGGCATATTGAACTTGACTCTTAGGAATGATTTGTCTTGTACTGATTTAATAGACAAATCGATCCTTGTATTCTATCTCTAAATCCCTAGACTCGAGTGGGCATGAGGATTAGACATAGTGTACTTTGATCTGCCAATGGGTGAGGTCAAATGTGGCCAATAGTCTCGGTGGGTTGGGTGCGCGTGTTTAGTTACTTGGTGTGCTGCTGCTTGTCGAAAGGAAACCATGTACCGGTGCGTCCGGGGTGATGGTGCTCCCGAGATGAGCTCGAAATGTTTATTATACTAAACCCGGCCAGTGGACTTATGTCCGGTACAGTAAAAAGGTCGAGTGATACTAGTCTCGGAATGAAAGAAGTTGATGAATTAATTTATCAGTAAATTAATGAATTAACGAGCACTATATCTTTGATGTGGGGAGATTATGAATATAATTTAATTAAGTTGTTCCGGAAGCAATTCTGGTGTAGGGTGGTAGTGCCATAATTAATCCGTTAGTGGTACGATTAATTATGTACTGGGTTGTTGACAAAGGTAGATTTAATTAATTTAGAAATTAATTAATCCTTGTGTCAGTTGGTTGTGAATCATCCCAGGAACCGGTTTGGGATAAGTGAATCCCTGTGTCAGTTGGGAGTGATTCATCCCAGGAACTGGATTGGGATAAGTGAATCCCCGTGACAGTTGGGAGTGTATCAGTCCAGGAACAGAATTGAAGGAAACAGAATCTGTATCAGTCTAGAAACAGGATTGAAGGAAAACAGAAACCCAGTAGGAAGACCAATCCTAAACCAACTTGGAGTCTCTCTTGTAACTCTATAAATAGACAAGGGATCAGTCATTCAGAAAACAACAATAACGCAAGTAATCCACAGGATTTCTAGAGAGAGAAAATTCTAGAGAGAGAAAACGTTTCTCTCTCCAAGTCGAATTTTCAAGAAAGTGTGCAGCTGGTTTTTGGGTTTCTAGTGGCTGAAATTTTGGCCTTGGTTTATACCAGCTGCGCGTAGCTTTCTCTCTGCGGGCGGTGCGTTTATAGTACGTGCCAAGTGCTGCGGGGCTAGAGTTTTCTAGCAGGTGGATTGTGGTGAGTAGCTGATCAATTGACTTCTAGTTCGTTGCCCACACAACGTGAAGTCATAGTCTTGAGGCATACAAGAGAATCACCAAGTGCACGCTTCAAAGGTACTTTTATAAGATTCCGCTTTAATAGAAATTTTTGTTGCGTGGTAAATCGAGCAAGTGCAAACCCAGATCCTACCAAAATCTTTCAATTGGTATCAGAGCCTGGTTTAGAGGGTTCAGTGCTTGTTCGATTTATTACATGGTTTTATTTGCAGGTGGTTTAGAATCCCGACTATTATGGTTACGTTTGTATGGGTTTTAATTAAACTCCGGGACATGTCCGGATTTAATTTTATTATGAATGTTTGTAATAGTATAACCATGTGCTGGAAGCCGTGTAGGATTAGATCAAATCTGTAGTAGGATTTTTTCTATGTAATTTCGATTATTTAATTTTCCTAGAATGCCTTGTAGTAGGAAAATTATTTTTTGTAATCGAAGGCGTTATGGTGGGCAACTTGGATTCGTGGGTTTTGGGTTATCATGAATTTGAAGAAACCCAGAAAAATCCAGAACGAATTGCAAGAAGACCAAATAGCGTGGGAAAAAGCGAAGGAGGAGTTGGCGGCAAGAGGCGACGCCGGCGACGACCGCCGGCAGCAAGTCGCGCCGGCCGGGTGGCCAGCAGCCGCGCGCAGGCCCGCTCGCGCAGGGCCCGGGCGGGCCGTGTGCGCAAGGGCGCGCGGGCACGGGCACAGCGCCGCGCGCGCAGGGCCCGTGCGGGCCGTGCGCACGCGCCCGGGCAGCGCGGCCCTTGGGCCGTGCTGCGGCCCGGGCGGCCCGTTCGGGCTGTTCGGGCTGTTTGGGATGTTTTTGGCCCGTTTTTCCTCCAGTTTTCGTTTTTTGAAATTCAAGACTCTCTCCATCGAGTGACGTGATGGGACACGAGATCAAGGCAGAAGATGGAAGCTATTAAAACCATAATAGTCGGGGAATTTATTTTTTTTGAATTATTTCCCGTATTTATTGTTTTAATTTTTATGCTATATTTTAGATGCATGAATTAAAGCATGTCTAGTTTTATGGTTGCATATAACTTAGGTTAGTTAATTGCATGTTAAAACAGGAAAACCCTCAATTTGGAAATCTAAGTGGGAGCGGGTTGTGTTATATCCCCATGGCCACCATTACGGGTTCATATGCGATGTGGGTGGGCTTGCGCGTTGGCATTAGGGCCTTCCTCCATTCGGATGAGTCTAGCCCCGAGATCGCTAGACTATGAGCTTCTGAGTAAGATGACTAGAGCGAGTTTAACTAGGAGAAATGCGACACCCTCTCCATCTGAGGCGCACTATCCTGAGGTAACAAACTCAGAAGTCACGTAATGGCACACACTTAGTGTATGATCTGCAGTATTCCTCCCGCGAGGTTACGCTGCTTACTTGTACGGCTGAAAGCACCGACTATTAGCTACATTGATCAAAAGATCGTTGGTCAGATAGTGTAGTTAATGAACTTGGTTCTTCTCAAACGAATGTGGGTTAGCGTAAACGTCCACACTGCGTGGCTTGTGAGAATCCCGGTGGATGAGATGTTGGTGGATTAATATTATTGTTTTGAGGGAATCAATAATTGATTGAATTTTCATGTTTTTTCGAAAATTCTAGCATATATAACTGAAACACTGTTTGTTTACTTTCCAGTTTAAATCGATATGCATTCAATCTTTTAGCTGCTATTTTGAAAAACAACAATTTAACCGGAACTAATAATGTCGATGGAAGTCGTAACTTGGACATTGTCCTTAGGGCTGAGAGCGCTCCTGTGAGAGATCGTGTCATTGACATGATTAGTAACATCAACAAGGTTGAGGTAGTGGGAGGCGAAATCGTTGGTTAAACCAAAGCCGATATTGTCCTCCAGAGCTTGCCTCAAAGCTATGAGCGGATTCGGTTGAACTACAACATAAGTAAGATGTTGTGGAGTTCATCCGAGCTCTTGGCAGAGTTGATGGTGGCTAAAAGTCTTCTTCAAGAGAAGAAGTGAGCTTTAGTCGCAGTCGAAGCTTTAGAATCTTCTTCTGAGCCTGAGGCTGGAAAGAAGAAGAGAAAGCTTGAGGGAGTTGCTAAAAAGGCACAAATTGTGCCTAAGCCAGATATTGCAAAGAAGAAGTCGAAAGACAAGTGCTTCAAGTGTAATAAGACGGGATATTGAAAAGCGGATTGTCCAAAGCTTATAAGTAAGATAAATTATGCCTTAATTACTGAGACATGTTTAGCGGCGATTCCCACAGATACTTGGTGTGAGGATTCAGGTGCCACTGACCATGTTTGTAATTCTTTGCAAGGGTTCCAAGTAACCCAGAAGCTTAGAGAAGGCGAATTAGATATCTACTTGGGCGACACTACAAGAGTGTCAGTAGAAGCAGTGGGAGTAGTTAAGTTGAATTTCGAAAATTCTAGCTTGGAGTTAGTTAATTGTCTTTATGTACCGAGTTTTAGAAAGAACTTGATTTCGGTTTCTAAACTCTTGAAGAACGGGTATAAGTTTATTTTTTCTGATGACTGTGTTGTTATTAGAAGAAATGGAAAACTTATTTGTTCTGGTTCATTGGCGGACAATTTGTTTGTGGTTAATTCTAACTCCCCTGTTGCGCAAAACATAGAGATAGATAGCTCAGAATCTAACATTAATAAGAGGAAGAAACCTTCGGAAATGAATCAAACCTATCTTTGGCATCTAAGGCTAGGTCATATAAACCTTAGTAGGATTTAGAGGTTGGTCAATGTTGGACCTTTGGGTTCATTAGATATTGACAGCTATACAACCTGCGAATCTTGCTTGGAAGGTAAGATGACCAAGAGACCTTTTAAAGCAAAAGGCTATAGAGCTAAAGAAGTATTAGAGTTGATTCATTCTGACTTGTGTGGACCTATGACGGTCCAGGCACGAGGGGGATATGAGTATTTCGTGACGTTCACGGATGATTACTCTAGGTACGGATACATTTACCTAATGCGCCACAAGTCCGAATGTTTTGGCAAGTTCAAAGAGTTTCGGGCAGATGTGGAGAAGCATCATGGTAAGAGTATCAAGACACTGCGTTCAGATCGTGGTGGGAAGTACCTGTCCCATGAATTTCGAGATTACCTCACTGAGGTAGGAATTCAGTCTTCTGCACCTGGCATGCCACAGCAGAATGGTGTAGCAGAAAGGAGGAACCGAACTCTTATGGAAATGGTTAGATCCATGATGAGCTATAGTGATTTGCCAAGTTCGTTCTGGGGATATGCCTTGGAAACGGCAATGTATATTCTTAATCTTGTACCATCTAAAACCGTGCCTTCAACCCCAGTAGAGTTGTGGAATGGGCGGAAGCCCAGTCTAAGACATCTCCGAATTTGGGGCTGCCCAGCACATGTGTTTAAGGCAGATACGACTAAGTTAGATGCAAGAATAGAATTAATGCTGTTTGTAGGATATCCTAGGGGAACGAAAGGTGGTCTATGCTATAGTCCTAAAGATCAGAAGGTGGTGGTAAGTACCAACGCTAGATTTTTAGAAGAGGACTATGTCTTAGATCACAAGCCCAAGAGTAAGATAGTACTAGAAGAGCTTAGACGACAAACTACTAATCCTGATGCACCAGCACAAGTAGATACACCCCACACTGCACATGAGATCACAGATGATGCGCCTACACAGGCGGTGCCTCGTCGTAGTGGGAGGGTTGTGAGACAGCCAGAGAGGTTTGTTGGCATGAGAGAGGCTTCAGACCTAGTCCCAGGTGTGCCTGAACCTGACCCAGTTAACTACAATGAGGTGCTTCGAGATAAAGATGCAGAATATTGGCGTAAGGCAATGATATCCGAGATGGGGTCAATGGACCACAATCAAGTCTGGGAGCTTGTGGACCTGCCTGATGGGTTTAAGCCCATTGGATGCAAGTGGGTCTACAAACGTAAGAGAGGACCTGACGGAAAGGTGGAAACCTTTAAAGCTAGGCTGGTGGCGAAGGGGTATACTCAGAAAGAGGGAATCGACTATGAGGAAACTTTCTCCCCGGTAGCCATGCTTAAGTCGATCTGGATTCTCTTGGCCATAGCTGCTCATATGGATTATGAGATTTGGCAGATGGATGTCAAGACAGCTTTCCTGAACAGAAGTCTTGAGGAAACCATCTTTATGCAGCAACCAGAGGGATTCATTGAAAAAGGCCAAGAGCATAAGGTTTGCAGGCTTAAGAGGTCTATTTATGGACTTAAGCAGACATCCAGATCTTGGAACATCCGGTTTAATGAGGTAATCCAGTCCTTTGGATTTACTCAGTGTCTGGATGAGCAATGTGTATATCGCAGACGTGATGGAAACTCAGTGGTGTTTCTTGTGCTTTACGTAGATGACATTCTATTGATTGGCAACAACAAGAAAGTGTTATCAGACGTAAAGGCATGGCTGTCCAAGCAATTTGATATGAAGGACTTAGGGAAAGCGGGACATATCCTTGGGATCAAGATTATTCGAGATCGTAGGAAACGTTCACTAATGCTCTCCCAAGCTTCATACATAGACACGATTCTGGCCCGTTTTAACATGCAGAACTCCAAGAAAGGTTTTCTACCTTTCAGGTATAGAGTGTTTCTATCTAAGGAACAGTCTCATAAGACTGTTGAGGAGATAGAGACCATGAAGACAGTTCCATATGCTTTGGCAGTAGGAAGTCTCATGTATGCCATGTTGTGTACGAGGCCTGATATCTGTTATGCCGTTGGCATGGTGAGCAGATATCAGAGTAACCCTGGAAAAGCTCATTGGGAGGCAGTAAAATGCATTCTCAAGTATTTGCGCAGAACGAGGGACCAAGTTCTGGTCTATCAAGCATCTGAGCTAGTACCCCGAGGTTACACAGATTCAGATTTCCAAGGCGACAGGGACAAAAGCAAGTCTACCTCAGGGTATGTGTTTACTCTAGGAAGTGGAGCCATAGTTTGGCGGAGTGTCAAGCAGAAATGCGTGACAGACTCTACCATGGAGGCTGAGTATATTGCCGCATCAGAGGCAGCGAAAGAAACAATATGGCTCAAGAACTTCCTAGTGGACTTAGATGTGATTCCTGGTTTGCTAAAGTCTATCACGGTTTAATGTGATAACAATGGTGCAGTTGCAAACTAGAAGGAACCACGAGCCCACAAGGCGAGTAAACATATACAGCGTAAGTACCACCTGATACGAGACATCGTAAAGAGGGTAGACGTGGTCATGGCTAAGATAGCATCAGAGGATAACCTTGCAGATCCGTTCCCGAAAACATTGACTTCTAAAGTCTTTGAGGCTCACGTGAAGGGCAAGGGGATCAGATGCTTAGGAGGGCCTTGACAGTTTTTTCTAGATAGATAGCAGCAGATTGGGTAGGATTGTATGTAGTTGTATACTTAAAGCACAGCTTAAGTATTAGTGGGAGATTGTTAGAGTAGAATACATAAGCTATGCTTGTATTGTACAGTTTCCCAGTTTAATATATCGATTTGTGTTTCAATTATATTTTGTTGTGCATGTTTATGTCCATTTATATTATGTAAGTAGATGATGAGGTGTCTGGTGCGACACAGTAGATCTCATCATTGGTTGAAAGACATAATATATAAATGAGGTTTGTAACCGAGACAGCTTTGGACAAACTGTCGGTTTAGGTTATTATGTGATTCAGATAATTAGTTTGTCTAAACTAATTGAATCATATAGATATGCCCAGGGCATATTGAACTTGACTCTTAGGAATGATTTGTCTTGTACTGATTTAATAGACAAATCGATCCTTGTATTCTATCTCTAAATCCCTAGACTCGAGTGGGCATGAGGATTAGACATAGTGTACTTTGATCTGCCAATGGGTGAGGTCAAATGTGGCCAATAGTCTCGGTAGGTTGGGTGCGCGTGTTTAGTTACTTGGTGTGCTGCTGCTTGTCGAAAGGAAACCATGTACCGGTGCGTCCGGGGTGATGGTGCTCCCGAGATGAGCTCGAAATGTTTATTATACTAAACCCGGCCGGTGGACTTATGTCCGGTATAGTAAAAAGGTCGAGTGGTACTAGTCTCGGAATTAAAGAAGTTGATGAATTAATTTATCAGTAAATTAATGAATTAACGAGCACTATATCTTTGATGTGGGGAGATTATGAATATAATTTAATTAAGTTGTTCCGGAAGCAATTCTGGTGTAGGGTGGTAGTGCCATAATTAATCCGTTAGTGGTACGATTAACTATGTACTGGGTTGTTGACAAAGGTAGATTTAATTAATTTAGAAATTAATTAATCCTTGTGTCAGTTGGTTGTGAATCATCCCAGGAACTGGTTTGGGATAAGTGAATCCCTGTGTCAGTTGGGAGTGATTCATCCCAGGAACTGGATTGGGATAATTGAATCCCCGTGACAGTTGGGAGTGTATCAATCCAGGAATAGGATTGAAGGAAACAGAATCTGTATCAGTCCAGAAACAGGATTGAAGGAAAACAGAAACCCAGTAGGAAGACCAATCCTAAACCAACTTGGAGTCTCTCTTGTAACTCTATAAATAGACAAGGGATCAGTCATTCAGAAAACAACAATAACGCAAGTAATCCACAGGATGTCTAGAGAGAGAAAATTCTAGAGAGAGAAAATGTTTCTCTCTCCAAGTCGAATTTTCAAGAAAGTGTGCAGCTGGTTTTTGGGTTTCTAGTGGCTGAAATTTTGGCCTTGGTTTATACCAGCTGCGCGTAGCTTTCTCTCTGCGGGCGGTGCGTTTATAGTACGTGCCAGGTGCTGCGGGGCTAGAGTTTTCTAGCAGGTGGATTGTGGTGAGTAGCTGATCAATTGACTTCTAGTTCGTTGCCCACACAACGTGAAGTCATAGTCTTGAGGCATACAAGAGAATCACCAAGTGCACGCTTCAAAGGTACTTTTCTAAGATTCCGCTTTAATAGAAATTTTTGTTGCGTGGTAAATCGAGCAAGTGCAAACCCAGATCCTACCAAAATATTTCAGTTTCGATATACAGAACTCCAATAAAGATTTTTTAGCTTTCAGACACGGAGTGCATCTATCTAAAGAGCAGTCTCCGAAGACTGTTGAGGAGATAGAAGCCACAGAGATAGTTCTTTATGGTTAGGCAATAGGAAGTCTCATATACGCAATATTGTGTACGAGACTTGATATTTTTTATGTCGTTGGCATGGTTAGCAGATATCAAAGTAATCTCGGAAATGCTCATTGGGAGACTGTAAAGTGCATCCTCAAGTATTTGTGTAGAACGAGAGACCAAGTTTTGGTCTATCAGGTGCAAGAGCTAGTTCTGATGGTTTACACTGATTCTGATTTCCAAGGCGATAGGGACAAGAGTAAGTCTTCCTCAGGGTTTATGTTTACTTTGTGAGGTGGAACCATAGTTTGGCAGAGTGTCAAGTAGAAATGCGTGACAGACTCTATCATGTAAGCTAAGTACGTTGCAGCCTCAGAAGCAGCCAAATAAGCAGTGTGGCTCAAGAACTTCTTAGTGGACTTAGACGTAATTCCTGGTTTGTAAAAGTCAATCACAGTGTACTTTGACAATAACGGTGCAATAGCAAACTCGAATAAACCACGAGCCCACAAAGTGAGTAAGCACATAGAGCGCAAGTACCATCTGGTACGAGATATCGTTAAGAGGAAATACGTGGTCATGACAAAGAAAGCATCAGCAGATAACCTTTCATATCCATTCACGAAGACATTAACTGTGAAAGTCTTTGAGACTCATGAGGATAGCATGTGAATAAGATACTTAGCTGCGCCTTGACTGTTTTCTAGTTATTAGTGTAGCTATAGATTAATGTAGTTTTATACTTGAAGTACAACTTAAGTATTAGTGGGAGATTGTTGGTTATAAATACTAAAGCTTTGCTTGTATTAAAACTATTTATCGGTTTATATATTGATTGAATGTTTTTGTTAATTTGTTTTTATGTTTTTACATATGTTGTCCATTTACATCGTATAACTAGATAATGAGGTGTCTGGTGTGACACAGTAGATCTCATCATTGGTTAAAGTCATGATATATAAATGAGGCTCGTGATTGAGACAGTTTGGACATACTGTCGGTTTAAGTCAATATGTGATTTGGATATTAGTTTGTCTAAACTAATTGAATCATATAGATATGCCCGGGGCGTATTGAGCATGACCAATTTGGATTGAATTGACTTGGACTGATTTAGTAGACTATTCGATCCTAGTATTCTATCTCTTAATCACTAGACTTGAACAGGCATGAGGATTAGGCATAGTGTACTTTAATCTGCCAATGATTGCGGTCACTTGAGACTTATATTCTCGGTAGGTTGGGTGCACGCGTTTGATTGCTTAGTGTGTTGTTGCTTGTCGAAAAGAAACCATGTATCAGTGCGTCCAGGGTGATGGTGCTCTCGAGATGAGCTCATAAATTTTATTATACTAAATCTGGCCGGAAGACTTTTGTATGGTATAGTAATAAAGTTGAGTGGTACTAATTTTGGATGATAAGAAGTTGATTAATTAATTTATCAGTAAATTAATAAATTGACGAGCACTATATCTTTGACGTGGGGAGAATAAAGAATAATTAAATTAGTGGTTTCGAAAGCAATTATGGTTTGAGTGGTAATTCCATAATTAATCCGTTAGTGGTACGATTAATTATGTATTGGATTAATTATTAAAGTGAATTAATTATTTAATTAAATAATCCTTGGCTCAATTAGTAAAATGACAAAGTGAATTTAATTATTTAATTAATTAATTCTTAGTTCAATTAAGAATTAGGAAATCCAAGAATTTGGTAATCTAATTGAGATTTGGAAATTACTAAAACCTAAGCCCAATAAGAAGGCCTAACTCAAGCCCACTCTCTTATAATTCTATAAATAGACGCAAGGGGTTAGCAATACAAGATACAGAATTCATAATTCATAGAACACAGAAACTTAGATAGAGAAACTCTGAAGGTAGAACTAGAGAGAGAAAGAACTTTTTGGTTAAGATTCTCTCTCCAGCAGCGACACCAATTCCAATACGGTGGTGGCGGTTTCTCACTTGGTAATCGGAGTGTGCAACGGTGCGTGGAGTGTGCCTGTGGAGTGCGCAACGGTGCGTGGACGGCGACGAACTAGTTTTCCACTGGAAAATTTTGTGTTGATTTTTCTGTTGTTGCTGATCTATTTGTTTGGTAGAAAATTGTCCACACAACTTCCAGGCGCATCTCAGAGTCATACAAGATAATCACTTAAGGGACACGCTTTAAAAGGTAAAAAATCTTTATCCTTCTGCTTTAATTAAAGATTGTATTTTTGTTGCGTAATAAATCAAATAAGGTAAACCAAGATCCGATGCTCGTGTGATATTTCAAAAGGGGTGTGAATCGGATTGCACGAGCTTTCGGGTTTAGTTGAGAATTCCCAATTCTGGATGCTATGCACGACAATGAAACTTTTGATCAGACCCGGACAGACAATTCCTTCAATTATTTCACTCAACAATGTAAGAAACTTGGAGAGACACCAATCACTAATTAGGATGAGATGAAAACCATCATGCATAAGAGATATGTACCTCCAAGTTACACTAGATCGATTCTCAAAACTCTTAACAAATTTGTGCAAGGTACAATGAGCTTTGGAGATTATGCAAGAGAGTTCGAGAATATCAAGATTAGAAATGGCGTACAAGAAGAAAAAAATCACCATTTCAAGGTTAATGAATGGATTGAATCTGAAGATTGCAAGCATGGTTGAGTTTCACCATTACTTGACAATGGATGAGTTGGTTCATAAGGATACCTTGCTGGAATCAAGAATGAAGAATGAAGGGAGCTGAGGTTACACCGATTCCAACTTGACTTAGAGAGGTTCTAGCCCAAGTGTACAAAGTACCCAAGTCAAGGGTAAGTCCTCTTTTTAGAGCAAAGTACAATCTAAACTTTTTTCTATCTTTAAATGTTTTTAAAGCTCTGAGTGCAACTGCTACTAACAAACCTCCTACCGAGGAGAGTACTTGTTTAAAATGTTTAGAAAGAGGGCACATAAAATCTCAATGCCCTAACTTGAGAACAATGGTAGGACTAGAAGATGAAACCATTGTAGAGAAGGATAAAGAAGAAGAGGAGACCGAAAAAGAGTTTAAAGAAATCGGCCAAGAGGACAAAGAAAGTGATAAGGGAGATGAGCAAAAGGCATGCAAAAAAGGATCTTGTTTTGTCTCAAAAACCATGGCCGAAAATACCTCATCTTCCCAAGACACGAGTATTGTTTGTGTGAATACTGAAAAGTTTCGCTTCTATGAACAGTATTTCTCAATTATATCGATTAAAAGTGTTTTAGTTAATTATTCGTGTTATGCATGAAGTCCCTTTGTATCGTATGACTAGATGATGTAGTGTGTGGTGTGACACAGAAGATTACATCATTGGTTAAAGTTATGATATATAAAATAGGCTCGTGATTGAGACAATTTGGTCGCACTGTTGGTTTAAGTCATTGTATGATTTTGGAATCGGTTTGTCTTAACTGATTAAATTATACAGATATGCACAGTGCATATTAAGCAAGACCGATCTAGGATTGAATAAAATTGTACTGATCCTTCGTAGTTAGTTCGAACCTGGTATTCTGTATTTTAATCTCCAGATGATGAATGGTATGAGGATTGATCATAGTGTACTTTAATCTGCCAAAGAGTGCGGTCGCTTAAGGCTTGTATACTCGGTAGGTTGGATGTGCGTGTTTAGTTGCTTGGTGTGTTATTCAGAGTCAAAAGGAAACCTTGTACTGGTGCATCGGAGAGATGGTGCTCTCGAGATGGGCTCGAAAAGATTACAGTAATAAGGTCGAGTGGTACTAATCTCGGATGAGAAGAAGTTGATTAATTAATTTATTAGTAAATTAATAAATTGAGGAGCATTAAATCTTTAGCACGGGGAGATAAAGAATATTTAATTAAGTGAAACCGGAAGCATTATTTGGTTTGGACGGTAGTTCCATAATTAATCTGTTAGTGGTACGATTAGTTATGTGTTGGGTTAATTGACAAAGTGAATTGAATTAATCCTTGGGTCAATTGGTTATTAATCATTTCAGGAAGTGGATTGGAGTTAATAAAATACAAACCCAACAGGAAGGCCTAACTCAAGCCCACTTGAGGTCTCTCTTGTAGCCCTCTATATAAGACAAAAGAATCAGCTTAGGAAACATACAGAAGTCATAATTGACAGAGCACTTTAAAACCTAGAGAAAGAAAGCTAGAGAGAGGGAAATCTTGGGGGTGTGAATTCTTTTGCGCAGTAGTGGCGGTATTTCTTCTCGACGGCGGCCCGTGGAGTCTCTCGACGGCGGTGCGTGGAGTTTTTCGGTGGCAGCGAGTGAAGCTGAACGGCGGTGCGGTGCGTCGTATGTAAATTAGAGCTCAGACGCAGATTTTGAGGTGCAGGTTTCTGTGTTGATTGTTCTATTCAAAGCTGATTCAGGATTGTTCGTGTTAGTTTTGAATACTGAAAGCTGTACTTGTATGAAAACTATTTCCCAGTTTATGTATCGAGTTAAATGTTTCAGTTATATGCCTTATATTTTACATATATTGTCCAATTATGTCAAATGGCTAGATGATGAGGTGTCGGGTGTAACACAGTAGATCTCATCATTGGTTAAAGTCATGATATATATAAATTAGGCCCGTGACTGAGACAATTTGGACATACTGTTGGTTTAAGTCATTATGTGATTCTGAGATTAGTTTGTCTAAACTAATTGAATCATATAGATGTGTCCGGAGCATATTGAGCATGACCGTTTAGGATTAAATTAACTTGTGCTGATCTGTCGTAATTATTTCGAGCTTGTCAAAATGAAACCATGTACCGGTGCACCCGGGGTGATGGTGCTCTCGAGATGAGCTCGTAATGTTTATTATACTAAACACTGCCGGTGGACTTATGTCCGACATAGTAAAAAGGTCGAGTGGTACTAATCTCGGATAATAAGAAGTCAATTAATTATTTTATCAGTAAATTAATAAATTGATGAGCATTATATCTTTGACGTGGGAAGAATAAAGAATAATTAAATTAGTGGTTTTGGAAGCAATTCTGGTTTGAGTAGTGATTCCATAATTAATTCGTTAGTGGTACGATTAATTATGTGTTTGGTTAATTGATAAAGTATAATTAATTAATTAATTAATTAATCCGAAAGGTCAATTAGTAAATTAACAATGTGAAATTAATTAAGTCTTTGGTTTCAATTAAGGATTAGGAAATCCAAGAATTAGGTAATCTAATTAGGATTTGAAAGCTACTAAAACTCAAGCCCAACAAGAAGGCTTAACTCCAGCCCACTTAAGGTCTCTCTTGTAACTCTATAAATAGACACAAGGGATCAGCAATCAAGAACACAATTCAGAAGTTTCAGAACAACAGAAACTTAGAGAGAGAAAAACCTAAATAGAGAAATCAAAAGACTTCTTCCTCGAAGTCGGTTCTTCTCCTTAGGCAGCTGCAGGTGGCAAAATCCATCGGCTGCGCGTGAGAGTCACGCGCGATTGCCGGCGGGCGGCGCACGGTTTTTTTCCGGCTGCGGTGCTGGAAGTTTTTTTCGCAAGCTTTTATGTTGGTTTCGTTTTTCTGATCCGTTCATTTGGTAGATAACTGCCCACAAAGTTTCCAGACACGTCTCAGAGTCATACAAGCGAATTCTTAAGGGACACACTTCAAGAGGTCGATTTCTATCTTTCTGCTTTTATTAGTTATCATAATATTGCTGTGTGACAAATCGAATAATGTAAACTAAGACCCAGTGCTCGTGTTATATTTCAAAAGGGTTTAAATCGTATTACATGAGCTTTCGGGTTTGGTTGAGAATTTCCGATTCCAGAATGCATAGCACGAAAGTGAGATTTTTTATCGTTAGTGAATGTGCCCTAATGAGGGCTATTTATGTAAATATACTTTGAGGGTATTTATGTAAATAAGATATTTCTCGCTTGATTGATTGTTTATCAAATGAGTTAATTTCATGATAGTAATATCCTTGTGCATATTTAAATTCATGAAATCGATCCGCCAAAAGAAACACTCCATGGACTAATTAGATCATGAGTGATTCTTTTGAGTAGTACTGGTACTAGGATCCTTAGACCAGAAATCACTACACGGTCTTAGGTGAATTGTAGTGTGCTTTGACATACGCCTAGCGGGGCCGTAACAGGTTGCCAAGTACGAGTATGATTGGGTACACTATGAGACATGCTAAGGTATGTAGGTGAAGTGAAGGGACTACAAATCTCTCTTAAGTGAGAGATGATATCTTGGCCACTTGATAGTGAACTGAAAAGTGCATGGCCATGCCCAATGAATGATAAGGATATCATTTGCTTGATGGATTCAGTGTCACTAAGAGATCAAGTAAACGTTTAGCTACATAAGGATGATGGTTCCATGCCTTATGCTAAACTGATATCGATGTAGAGGATCGTACGCAGTTTGCTCGGAAAGGTTGTGTTGAATCTCCATTCGACCCTCCATTCTGAATTGGGTAGTCATTATGTCTTGCTAGAGACCACTAATGACTTATGGATTAATCAATAAGATTGAGTTATTCGTTGCCAATTTGGAATGGGCCTACAGGATCGCACATAAGAAAGTTCAATGATGCAGAATAAGGATTCTTGTCTACAATAAGTATAATTTTTATACTTAAATAAATAAGATTTAATTAAATGGTTTAATTAAATATTATTGGAAAGGTCTATGGTATTAATTAAAAGTTAATTACCTAAGAACAATTAGGATGGGCTGATAAATCAAGGGACTTAATTGCAATTGAAGTTCTTGATCCATCAGCCCGATCCATGGGTCATGGGTTGATCCATGGGCTTGGTGTATAACCCAAATCATTAAAGTATTATTTAAGGCTGATTTGGAATTAGTAAACATTATTTAAATACTGACTTGGAATCAGTTAAATAATATTTGGTAATAATACTGATTTTGAAAATTACTAAAATCAGTTAAGTTATAATTGGATAATTACAATACTGATTTTGGAAATTAATTCTCTACAAATATCCTATGGATATAATTGTAGGGATAGGGGATTTTGAATTATTCCAATTAGACAAAATACACAAGATTTTCCAAAATTCTCCGGGGTAGGCAAGATTGGCTAGCACCAACCTGCGAAGGCTTTCGTGCGTAAGAGTAGAGAATTCTTCGATGAAGGATTTTGGAGACAAAAACGCCATCTTCTCAGAGGAGCCAGGCGACGTACGCAACCGATTACGCTTCAAGGGTAAGACCCGATCCTTAGTGTTTAGGAATTTCGCCGTTTAATTAGATTAAATGCCTAAACAATTCCCAACAGTGGTATCAGAGCTAGGTTTTTCAGTTTTAATTAAAATTGATTTTAATTAGAATCGGGAATAATTGAGGCTATCAAAAGTTTTTTTTATGTTTTGGTTTTGGAAACCATTCTCGAAAAAAAAAATTAAGGCTTTGATAGGAAATTAATTTTATGATTAGCCGGTTTAAAAAAAAATGATTTCTGGGCTGTTTTCCCGTTTTTCCATTTTCCCGTCGAAATTTGTTCGTGGTCGGACCTAAAAGGGGCTGAACAAAAGGTTTTAGAAATTGGCTTCTTTCCTTATTTCTCCCCGTTTTTCCTTTCTTAGTCAAACAAACTGGAAGTGGTTTCTGGTCAGAAAATTTTGTTTTCGGAAAAAGGTCACCGGGGATTTTTTCAAAGAGGTCGGAGAAACGTTTTTCTCCCTTTCGTTCTTGGGTTTTTCTTCGGGAAAGATAGATTGCCCGGTTTTTGTCTCCTGTTCATGGAGAATTTTCTTTTGGTCTTAGTTTCTGGGAAAGATAAATTGGATTTTGGTATTGTTTGGTTTTCATTTTTCTGGGCTGCCAAATTGTTTGGCCGGATGGTTGATTTCCTTGTCGGAATTGTTCCGCTTTTAACTTAGTGTTTTGGTTTTTCGGTCGCGGAAATTTGCCAGAAATATTTTGCTGGGCTGGTTATGTTTCTTTCGCAGGGTTTTGGTCGCCGGGAAAACCAATTCGTCGGGATGGTCCTTGAGCGATTTTTTTTTTTGTTTTTCTCGCTAACTTTTGATCAGAGATTCTGTCATGTCGGACTGGGTTTGATGTTGACGGACCGAGAACGAACAGCGATCGTCGCTGGTCCTTCTCCTCCAAATCGCCGCTGTTTTTTTTTTTTTTATCAGCATTGGATGTTGGTTGGGAAGATCGCAATTTCGGGCGAGAAATGTTCAGCCACCGAACGAAACCCAGCGCTGCGAACTCGTAGTGCCGGGAGACCCGTTTCGCCGGAGGAAGATGATCGAAAATGGGCCAGATTCACCGGAGAAGATGACCGGTGTTTGACACCGGCGAGTTGAGGGTGAAAAGGGTTGGCGGCGGCTAGGGTGAAGCCCTAGGGGCTGATTTTACTAAAATACCCCAGCCACCCCATCAAACCCTAAAATGGAAAGGGAGGAGGCAGATGCCCTAATGGGCTTAAATTACTAAACTGCCGCTCTGCCCCTTGAACCCTAAACAGCCTTAAATTTTAAAATAGTTTTAAAGTTGTAGAATGGTCCCTGGACTTTGAGTCCTCAAAACCCTAGCCCAGAATTTTATTTAAATTACATAATTGCCCCAAAAAGTTTCAGAAAATTAAAATTTTAAAATTTTCTGAATTTTATTTAATAAGATTTAATTAAATAGTCTTATTAGATAAAGATAGGATTAATTTAGAATTTTATCCTATAAGTTTAAATTTATCTTAATTAGATAATTAGATAAATTTTAAAATAATTATTTTAATTAGATTAAAATAATTAGAAAAGATAAATAAATAAATAAATAATTAATTAATTAGATTAATTAGATTAATTAATTAGTTTAAATTTTGAATTGTTATTTATTTTATTTTGATGCTTATTTAAATTGTTTAAATTTTATTTGAAGCATCATAATAATGCAAGCATGTTCATGCATCATTTTGGATAAATGTAAAATGAACAGAAGGATTGATTAAAATTGATCATGACACGATCAATTTTAATTTTGTAATAGTTACACAATCCTTAAAATTAATCGGCTTAAATTAAAATCGGCTTGTATGGGCATATGCATTTTATGTGTTTCAAAGCATGAATTGGGCTTTTAATTTTAACGTTTTAAAAGTTGGGGCCTGCGAGCCAATTTTGAATTTGGGCCTGCGTGCCTATAAAAATCATCATGTAATAGTAGGCCCAAAAGGAGGTTCCAAGAGGAGTCCATGGTGGAGCCCAAGAGTGGAGGCCCAAACATGAAGATTTTAAAAAAGGCCCTGTAATAGACTAGAGCCCAGTTCATCGCTTTATTTTATTCTTTTATTTATGCAAATGAATGATAAACGAAAATGCATGTTAAGCCGATCAAACTTAAATCCCAAAAACCCAAGATTTTGCTTCCATACTTGAGGGCCCGCTTGAGTGTCGAACGTCTGATGGACTTGGAGAGCCCAAGGGCCTCAGGTTTTCTTCATGCGGCGGGTTGTTACATAATAGTGCCCAACTTTATCACTACCATTAATGAGTGGAAAAACTGTTTGGGTATTAGATGCTCAACTTTATCACTACCACTTGTCATGGAAAAACTGTGTGGGTGTTTATTGATGTGATGCCTTGAGGGATGGTTTAACTTGGGAAAATTAATCCTAGTTTGACCCGATAAGTTGACTAGGGATTAATTTTGCAAAGATAGGATGGTGTCAAACATTTGGAATGTTCATCCTATCACCGAAAAGTTGCATGGTATGCAATTGGAAAGCGTTAGATTACATGGAATGTGATTTGAACGTTGCCTACCAAAAGAGCCCGATCCCTACGATACGTGCCAAAGCAAGACTGGGGTTGACTCTTTGTGGATTTTCAGCCCACAATCTAGCACCAACACAAAATTGTTTGGGATTTCAATTTTGGCTATTGTGGAAAACATTTTTCAAAACTCATTCTAATATTTTGCAATTATCTTTTGTAGAAATGGCATCTTCTAGCACAAATGTTATCTTAAACTTTACTCTAAGAAGTATATTGGATAAAGATAAATTGGTTGGACCAAACTTCTTAGATTAGGAAAGAAACTTGAGAATAGTTCTCAAACAAGAAAGGAAGCTACATGTCTTAGAGACCGTTTTACCTGAACCACCACAAAATGCTTCGACAACTGTTCAATGAGCCTAGGATAAGTTGAAAAGTAACTCCGATGATGTGACTTGCTTGATGCTCGTGTCAATGACGAGCGAGCTTCAAAAGCAGTTCATGAATTTGGAAGCGTTCCGAATTTATGAGTCACTGACGGAAATGTTTCGTGAACAAGCTTCAGGTATCTTTGTTATAGAAATAAATCTTTCTATGTCCTCCTCATGGGTATTAGATAATGGTTGTGGGGCTCACATTTGTACTAATGTTCAAGGACTTAGAAATAGAAGGATAACAAAGAAAGGTGAAGTAGATCTCCGAGTTGGCAACGGGGCAAGAGTTGCTGCTGTTGAAGTTGGAGATTACACTCTGTCTTTACCTTCTGGTTTAAATATCAAACTCGAAAATTTTTATTATGTACCTGCTTTGAGCAGAAACATTATTTCAGTTTCGAGTTTAGATAATAAAGGTTTTCGATTTATTATAGAGAATAATTCGTTATCTTTATATCGAAATGATATTTTATACAGAGTTGCAAATATGTGTAACGGTCTGTATGTCTTGGATTTGACCCAAGAAAAACCAGTCTATAACATAGAAAAGAAAGCTAAATCATCTAAAAATGATTTAAGTCCAACATACCTTTGGCATTGTTGATTAGGCCATGCAAATGAAAAGAGAGTTCAAAAGCTTCACAAGGATGGAGTGTTTGGTTCATTTGATTTTGAATCATATGAAACCTGCGAACCCTGCTTGCAAGGCAAAATGACAAAGAGTCCTTTCAACAAGAAAGGTGAAAGAACAAGTGAGCTATTGGACTAATACATACGGATGTATGTGGACCAATGAGTACACAAACCAGAGGTGGATTTGAATACTTCGTGACTTTTACTGATAACTTTAGTAGATATGGGTATGTCTACTTAATGAGGTATAAAAATGAAACTTTTGAAAAGTTCAAAGAGTTTAAAAACGAAGTAGAGAATCAGTTGGATAAAAGGATTAAGGCTATTCGCTCCGTTCGAGGAGGTGAATACCTTAGTGATGAGTTCGATGGCTATCTAAAACAGTGTGGAATTGTTTCACAGCTGACTCCACTGGGAACACCTCAATGGAATGGTGTATCCGAGAGGAGAAATCGGACCTTATTAGATATGGTTTGATCTATGATGGGCCTAGCGACTCTCCCTACATCCTTTTGGGGTTATGCTCTCCTTTCTGCTGCCTACTTATTGAATCGTATTCCATCTAAGGCAGTAGATAAGACTCCATATGAGATATGGATCGGTCGGAAGCCCTATATTTCCTACCTACGAGTTTGGGGTTGTCAAGCTCATGTAAAACATTTACAAAGTAATAAGCTTGAACCCAAAACTGACAAATGCCTATTTGTGGGATATCCTAAGGAAACTAAAGGATATCAATTCTACAACCCAACTGAGAACAAAGTGTTCGTTGCTAGAGGAGCCACTTTCTTAGAGAAAGAATTTCTGTACAAGAAAGACAGTGGGAGTAGAATAGAACTCGGAGAAGTTCAAGAACCACAAGAGAATGTAGAACGATCTACAGAAACTCAGATGGAAGTTGACATGGAAACTCATGAAGATAAGCAACATGAGTCAACAACACAAGAACCTAAAAGGTCTAGTAGATCTCGTCATGAACCCGAGAGATATGGATTTCTCGTGACTGACGATCAAGATTTGATCTTGGTGAACTCTAATGAGCTCGCGAACTACAAACAGGTTTTAGAAAGTCTGGATTCCGGTAAATAGCTAGAAGCCATGGAATCTGAAATGCAATCCATGAGGGACAATAAAGTGTGGACTTTGATTGACCCTCCTGTTCAGGCAAAGGTTGTCGATTGCAAGTGGATTTTCAAGTTAAAACCTGGCGGGATCTTCAAGGCACGACTAATGGCTAAAGGTTTCAGACAGACTCGTGGTATAGACTATGATGAAACCTTCTCTTCTGTCGTGATGCTCAAGTCCATTAGGACAATGCTTGCCATAGCAGCATATTTTGACTATGAGGTATGGCAGATGGATGTTAAGACGGCTTTCCTGAATGGAAACCTACTCGAGGATATTTATATGAAACAACCCGAGGGATACATCGATCAAAAGCATCCTAATCGAGTATGTAAGTTTCAGACGTCTATCATGGACTAAAGCAAGCATCTCGAAGTTGGAATCTTCGTTTTGATGAGGAAGTAAAAGGTTACGGATTCATCAAGAACGAAAATGAGCCTTGTGTTTACAAGAAAGTTAGTGGGAGCAAGATTGTTTTCCTTGTCCTATATGTGGACGACATCCTGCTCATAGGAAATGACATTCCTTTAATGAAAGACATCAAACAATGGTTGGGAAGTGTATTTTCTATGAAAGACTTAGGAGAAGCTGAGACGATACTAGGTATCAAGATCTATAGAGATAGGTCTAAAAGGCTTCTGGGGCTAAGTCAATAAGGGTACATAGTCAAGATATTGAAAAGATTCAATATGTCTAACTCCAAAAATGGTAACGTACCATTTAGACATGGCCTTCTCTTGAAGAAGAACCAAGGTCATTCAACAAGAGAGGAGAGGGATACATGAATAGAGTCCCATATGCTTCGGCAATAGGATCTATCATGTATGTTAAGTTGTGTACCCGTCCAGATGTTGCACATGCACTTAGCATGACTAGCAGATACCAACAAGATCCAGGGATGGATCATTGGACTGCAGTCAAAGCAATCCTGAAGTACTTAAGAAAAACTAAAGGATTAATGCTAGTGTATGGAGGACAAGAACAGCTTATTGTACAAGGTTACGCAGATGCTGCTTTCCAAACAGATCAAGATGACATGAAGTCACAATCAGGCTACGTGTTTAGTCTGAATGGCGGTGCAATAAGTTGGAAAATCTCAAAGCAAGATACAACAGCCGATTCTACAACAGAGTCTGAGTACATTGCTGCATCAGATGCTGCAAAGGAAGCTGTTTGGCTGAGAAAGTTCGTGTCAGACATCGGTGTGATACCGAGTATCCAAGATCCGATAGAACTTTTTTGTGACAATAACGGGGCCATCGCACAAGCTAAGGAGTCTCGGTCACACCAGAAAACCAAACACATACTCAGAAGGTTTCACTTCATCCGAGAGATCATTGATCGAGGAGATGTGAAAGTGTGCAAAATAGGGCCAGACGACAATATAGCAGATCCTCTCACAAAAGCTCTACCACAGTCAAAGTTTGATAGACATGTAATAGAGTTTGGTCTTAAACAGTTTAGGACATAGCCCTTCATCGGGCAAGTGGGAGATTGTTGGTGAATGTGCCCTAATGAGGGCTATTTATGTAAATATACTTTGAGGGTATTTATGTAAATAAGATATTTGTCGCTTGATTGATTGTTTATCAAATGAGTTAATTTCATGATAGTAATATCCTTGTGCATATTTAAATTCATGAAATCGATCCGCCAAAAGAAACACTCCATGGACTAATTAGATCATGAGTGATTCTTTTGAGTAGTACTGGTACTAGGATCCTTAGACCAGAAATCACTACACGGTCTTAGGTGAATTGTAGTGTGCTTTGACATACGCCTAACGGGGCCGTAACAGGTTGCCAAGTACGGGTATGATTGGGTACACTATGAGACACGCTAAGGTATGTGGTGAAGTGATGGGACTACAAATCTCTCTTAAGTGAGAGATGATATCTTGGCCACTTGATAGTGAACTGAAAAGTGCATGGCCATGCCCAAAGAATGATAAGGATATCATTTGCTTGATGGATTCAGTGTCACTAAGAGATCAAGTAAACGTTTAGCTACATAAGGATGATGGTTCCATGCCTTATGCTAAACTGGATATCGATGTAGAGGATCATACGCAGTTTGCTCAGAAAGGTTGTGTTGAATCTCCATTCGACCCTCCATTCTGAATTGGGTAGTCATTATGTCTTGCTAGAGACCACTAATGACTTATGGATTAATCAATAAGATTGAGTTATCCGTTGCCAATTTGGAATGGGCCTACAGGATCGCACATAGAAGTTCAATGATGCAGAATAAGGATTCTTGCCTACAATAAGTATAATTGTTATAATTAAATAAATAAGATTTAATTAAATGGTTTAATTAAATATTATTGGAAAGGTCTATGGTATTAATTAATAGTTAATTACCTAAGAACAATTGGGATGGGCTGATAAATCAAGGGACTTAATTGTAATTGAAGTTCTTAACCCATCAGCCTGATCCATGGGTCATGGGTTGATCCATGGGCTTGGTGTATAACCCAAATCATTAAAGTATTATTTAAGACTGATTTGGAATTAGTAAATATTATTTAAATACTGACTTAGAATCAGTTAAATAATATTTGGTAATAATACTAATTTGGAAAATTACTAAAATCAGTTAAGTTAAAATTGGATAATTACAATACTGATTTTGGAAATTAATTCTCTACAAATATCCTAGGGATATAATTGTAGGGATAGGGGAATTTGAATTATTCCAATCAGACAAAATACACAGGATTTCCCAAAATTCTCTGGGGTAGGCAAGATTGGCTAGCACCAACCTGCGAAGGCTTTCGTGCTTAAGAGTAGAGAATTCTTCGAGGAAGGATTTTGGAGACAAAAACGCCATCTTCTCAGAGGAGCCAGGCGACGTGCGCAACCGATTACGCTTCAAGGGTAAGACCCGATCCTTAGTGTTTAGGAATTTCGCCGTTTAATTAGATTAAACGCCTAAACAATTCCCAACACATTGCCCACATAACGTTCGAATGAGTCTTTGGGAATACAAGTGAATTCTTAAGTTCACACTTCAAACGTCAGTTCTAAACTTCCGCTTTATTTAGTTTTTGTATTTGATTGCGTGACAAATCGAACAAGGTAATCCAAAATTCTATGCCATGGTTTCTAAGCGAGAGTTTTCAAATCGGATGACAAGAAACTGAAATTCCTTCACATTGTGAAGTCTCTCAACACAAATACTAGGATTGAAAACTATGTTGAGCAAAGAAATAACATTTTCCACATCAAGGGAAAAGTTGGTAAGATTATGTGTTTGTTCATGATTGATAGTAGTAGTGAGAATAATCTTGTTTCTAACCACATTGTGCCTCTTTTGAATTTTTACACTTTGGACCACCCTCACCCTTACAAGTTGCAGTGGCTCAACTATAGTGTTGCAGTTGAAGTAAGAAGACAATGTGTGGTACCCTTCACCATTGGCGAGTATAAGGATTACACTCTATGTGATGTGGTTCCAAAGGATGCAGCCCACGTGATTCTTGGAAGACCTTGGCACTTCGACCGCAAGACAAGATATGAAGGCTACACAAATAGGTACTACTTCAACTATGGCAACAAGGAAATTGTTCTAACACCTTTATCTCATACGGAGGTTATGCAAGAGCTTAAGGAGATGTGGGAAGCTAGAGCAAGAGAGGAAGAAATGCTCCAAAGCTACAAAAGTGGAAAGAGAAAAAAAGGAGCATAAATACGGGTTATAAGGCATCAAAGTTAGAGTGAATCTAGCTCAAGCTAATCAAGTTTGGATGAGTCTTCACCTCTGAAAGCTAAAACCCAAATTAGCCTCACAGTGTTTAGTTGGACCAATTCATCATCTCAAGGGTCCAACACCTAGCCAAGCTCTTTTGAATGTTCATTACAAGGATCCGATTCTGAGCCAAGTGTGTGCAACTGTCCTTAAGGATCCAATAGTATTTGTGGCCTAGCCTTCAAGTCCTACTCCACCAAAGAAGCATCATTAGAGGAGTTGGAAAAGAAAGAAGAAAAGTCCCAACAAAGGCCAAAGCAACTCAAGTCCTCGACTTCACTAAAGAGGGAACTGAATGTGTTGTGGAGGCCTGAATGTGATCTTTTTCGACATGTTGTACTTTTTAATGAGAATGATTATTCAGTAACGTGCACTTGCAAGACGTATTCTGAAGTTGGTTTCGTATGTTCACATGCTTTGCGGATTTTGAACCTTATTGGTTGTTTCCAGGTATTTTTGTGTTTTTTAAGTTTTTGTGTTGTGTATTAATGAATGACATGTTACTGTTTGATATAATTTGATTTTATTATTCATAAATTTTTATTTTTTGATAGAGAATTCCGGACAAGTATATTTTGAATATATGGACTAAGAGTGCTACTGTTAGTAAGTATTGTATTGTTGATGGTCAAGGCAGAACAAATTATGGAGATTGTGGTTCTGTTTAGAGGGCTGAAATAAGCAGGAAATTTCTTGATTTGATTAGATGTGCACAATCTAGTGTTATTGCTCATGGTATTATTGATAAGCATTTTGGTTTGGCTAGAGAGTCAATTATTTTTGAAGCTGGTTATTTTTATGTGGGGGAGGTTGATGAAACAAGAAATGATGCTGTTGTTAGAGATCCTAAGAGCAGAAGGCCAAAAGGTGTTCGAAATGTTCGAGAAAAGAGTATTGTAGAGAAACAGTGTATGAAAGCGAAGGGGAAGAAAAAGAATTCAATAGCAGCTGCAGTACGGACAAGGAAAGCTGTTTTGTCAATTTTATCTGAGAGTTATGGTGATGTTAATGGGAATTTCGTGAATCCAGTTGTTTAGGAGGGTTGATATAATACTTCTTTTTTGGTTATGTAAAGGAAAGTGAAGTTTGATATAATACTTTTTTTGGTTTTTTTACCAATTGTTTTTAATTATAAAGGAAAGCGAAGTTTATAATAATATTTTTGGTATTGATATATTATTGTGTTTTTAGGTATATAAAGAGTATTGAAGATTGATATAATATATGTGTTTACAGTGATGTAAATGAACAATAACTATTAAGAATAGAAGAATAAGTTTCAATGAAATGGAAATAACTGATATTCATTAGAAATATTCATTTCACTACTTCTACTAATATTAGTAACTAACTAAACTAATCGATTAAGTAATAACTACTAGATTATTGTTCATTAAAACATGTTAAAGCTATTCAGTAATAACTACTACTGTTTAGCAATTCACAAACATTCATGTAGATTCAGATATAAATATTTTCTATCATTGTCTTGAGGTTGTCTTTCAGATTGTTGAAATCACTCATCATCAATGCATATGTTGTTTGGGGAAGCAAATGTTAGTTCTCTATCCTAGCTAGCTGTTGTTTGGCCTTTGTACATTTTCATGTGCCTCATTGTCATTATACCGCAATCAGTATTGTTGTTATCATCTTGCCATGCAAGCACTGGAATTCTACGCCATAAGACTTGATATCCTTGAAAATGTTTGCTACTGGTGTGCCTTTGATTACCTCTGCAAAGTAATCTCTCTGTGGTGGTAAAAATTAAGTATGGTTACATTATATCAGAATAAAGTACACTTTATATATAAAATATGAATAGTTTATATTAGTACTTACAATTTGCTATGGCATATGTCTGTACCATATCCTAGGGCAGACTTTAGTGGTCTTATTGTTGAGAACTGTAACAACCTTTCCTGTTGCATTTATACAAACCACATAATAGTGTGACCTTGGAAGAACTGGAAAGAACACCTGTTTGGAAAATATTATTTGTTAGTTCATATCTCTATGGATTTAATATTGATATTGAATTTCTTACCAATTTTGTAGGAAATGTATTTATGTCTCTCTTGCAAGCTTTCAAAGTTTCATTGAAATTGTTCTTGCATATTTCCAGCATTTGAGGATTTATCTTGCCATCATATTCTTCCAATGGTGGTCGTATAGTTCTTGTACATGTTGAGCCTTTTTTGTTGATTCTTTCCCCTTGCATGCTTGCTCTCTTCTGCTTTGGAATATTCTTTCAGAAAGTTTGAAATATTAAGCGCCATCTGATTCTGCATTATATATAATAAATGATTATATCTTGCATTATGTAGGTTTATATAAAAAATAACAGAAGTTGTGTTATATATCAGCCATATGTTTTAACTTACTGTAAACCTGCATGAAAAGTAGAATCTCTATGGGTTCTCTTTTCTTCTTTCGGGATTGTTGTTCAAATGGTACACCCAAGATTCAGTAAAACTTATTGACAACCATTCTTTTGGCACCATTGTTCTGAAATCTGCTCTATCCATTGAATAGAAAGAAGAACCTTGAAATATTGTATCACTGCAAAACATAATTATTTATCATTGTTAATATTATATTACATCAATTATAAATTGACTTTACAGAACTAGAAAAATTATATAATTTTATTACCGCCCATTGATTCCCTTCTATTTATTGTCTTTCAGCCACAGGAAATCAGTGAAAAGCTTTTCCCTCTCTGTCACTTTCAGCTTTGATCCAGTAGGAAGTTTGATATAATAATCTAACCTTAAAGCCACAGTGAGCTCTTTATTTCTATGAGCTTGGTTTTCCTTGATCGTGGTTGTCTGCATTGAGTTATCAGGGTCATCATTTATGAACCTGTAAATTAAGAAATTATATAAAACAGTATTAGTATTTTTTAATATGAATTATTTAACAATCCTTATAGAATAGAAAGTGTGATACTTACTTTTCAATGCAGACAGTTTTTTGGCTGATTCTGGTTCTAAATCATTAATGTTCAGCTTCTTTGGTTTTGTTGCCAATGACACTGCAGAGTTCATGATTTGTTCTGTTTCCTCATCATCTATATCTGTGATGTCATAGAAGTTTGGATTCTTTTCCAAATTCTGCCGAATTTCAGTAGCTATCTAATCTTCTTCTTCCTTATGTTCTTCTCCCTTATTCTCTTGTTGCTCTTTCTCTTCTTCCTTATTCTTTTCATTCTCTTTCTCTTTTCCTTCTGTGGTTGCTTTGTTCTGCTTTTGCTGGTTCTGGAAATCCTCAATATCTTGTGAGATGTTGAGGTCAAATGATGGAGGTGTGAACTCTGCTGTCCTTTTCTTACATTCTTCTTCCAATTCGTCCATTAATTTGACAACTTCACTGAAGAATTTGAAATCTTGTGAAGGTGTGGTGTCAAAATCTCTTAAAGGAGTGGATGGTCATGCTTCATTTTCTGGTTTTGATGTCATATGCTAGAATGTTCCAAAAAGATTTCCAAGTGTTATTGTAATTAACTTGAATGTTGTTGCAACACTTTTATTTCTCATCCCACCAGCATTGCACCAAGTGATAGTTTTGAATACAGAAAAGCTATGACTTGTATCAAAAACTAATATCCACAGATGACATATTTGAAAGATTATCTGCCCGGGCCTAGCCAGAAACCCACTTTCGTGCTATGCATTCCAAAATCAGAATCTCTGGCCAGGCCTAGACGCTAACACAATTGCTATTCCAACCATTTTGACATAACATTGTGCAAGATCTGGGTTTGCACTCATTCGATTTACAACGCAATAAAAAAATTCTTAATTAAAGCGGAAACATAAGAATTACCTATTGAAGCGTATACCCAGGTGATTCTCTTGTATGCCTCAAGACTTTGCTTGTATGCTGTGAGGGCAGCAATCTAACTAGCAATTTGAACAACTAATCACCACAATCCACCTACCCGAAAATTCCAGCACCGCAGCACATGGCACGTACAATTAACGCACAACCCGGAGAGATAGAAAGCTACACATTGCTGCCAAAACTTGAAGAAATTTCGGCTGCCCCAAAGCTTAAGAAATCCGAATTCTTTAGAGAGAATTTCCTCTCTCTAGGATTTTATCTCTCTAAGTTTTCTTGTCTTGATAACTTATGAATTGTATATTGTGGAATAGCTAATCCCTTGTCTATATATAGAGTTAAAAGAGAGACCCCAAGTTGGTTTAGGATTGGCCTTCCTACTGGGTTTCTGTTTCCTTCAATCCTGTTCCTGGACAGATACACATCCAACTGATACAGGGATTTACTTATCCCAATCCAGTTCTTGGTATGATTCACAACCAACTGATACAGGGATTCACTTATCCCAATCCAGTTCGTGGTATGATTCACAAACAACTGACACAAGGATTAATTAATTATTTAATTAATTAAATCTACCTTTGTCAATAACCCAATACATAATTAATCATACCACTAACGGATTAATTATGACATTACCATCCTACACCAGAATTGCTTCCGGAATAACTTAATTAATTTATACTCATAATCTCCCCACATCAAAGATATAGTGCTCATTAATATATTAATTTACAAATAAATAAATTAATTAACCTCTTTAATTCCGAGACTAGTACCACTCGACCTTTTTACTATACCGGACATAAGTCCACCGGCCGGGTTTAGTATAATAAACTTTACGAGCTCATCTCGGGAACACCAGCACCCCGGACGCACCGGTACATGGTTTCCTTGTGACAAGCAGTAGCACACTAAGCAATTAAACACGCGCACCCAATCTACCGAGACTATTGGCCACAATTGACCTCACCCATTGGCAGATCAAAGTACACTATGTCTAATCCTCCTGCTTGCTCGAGTCTAGGGATTAAGAGATAAAATACCAAGAACGATTTGTCTATTAAATCAGTACAAGACAAATCATTCCTAATGGGTCAAGTTCAATACACCCCGGGTATATCTATATGATTCAATCAGTTTAGACAAACCAATTATCCGAATCACATAATAACCTAAACTGATAGTTTGTCCAAAACTGTCTCGGTTACGAACCTTATTTATATATTATGTCTTTTAACCAATGATGAGATCTACTGTGTCACACAAGACACCTCATCATCTAACTACATAATATAAATGGACAAATCATGCACAACTAAATATAACCAAAACATAAATCGATATATTAACTGGAAAATGTACAAACAAGCATAGCTTATGTATTCAACTCCAATAATCTCCCACTAATACTTAAGCTGTGCTTTCAATATACATCTGCATTCAACTACTATACACTCTACTACTATATATCTAGAAAAACTATCATGGCTCTCCTAAGTATCTGATTTCTATGCCCTCCACGTGAGCCTTAAAGACTTTTGAAGTCAATGTTTTTGTGAAAGGATATGCAAAGTTATCCTCTGATGCTATATTAGACACAACCACATCTTCCCTCTTTACGATGTCTCGTATTAGGTGGTACTTGCGTTGTATATGTTTACTCACCTTGTGGGCTCGTGGTTCCTTCGAGTTTGCTACCGCACTATTGTTATCACAATACACCGTGATAGACTTCTGCAAACAAGGAATCATATCTAAGTTCACTAGAAAGTTCTTGAGCCACACTGCTTCCTTCGCTACCTCTGATGCGGCAATGTATTCAGCCTCCATGGTAGGGTCTGCCATGCATTTTTCCTTGACACTCCGCCAAACTATGGCTCCAGCTCCCAGAGTAAACACATACCCTGAAGTAGACTTGCTCTTGTCCCTGTCACCTTGGAAATCTGAATCCGTGTAATCTCGGGGTACCAGCTCAGGCGCCTGATAGACCAACACTTGGTATCTCGTTCTACGCAAATACTTGAGAATGTATTTTACTGCCTCCCAATGAGCTTTCCCGGGGTTACTCTGATATCTGCTTCCAATGCCCGATATAACAGATATCAGGCCTGGTACACAACATGGCATACATGAGACTTCCTACTGCCGAAGCATAAAAAACTGTCTTCATGGCCTCTATCTCCTCAACAGTCTTGGGAGACTATTCCTTACACAGATGCACTCCGTATCTGAAAGGAAGAAAACATTTCTTGGAGTTTCACATGTTAAAATGGGCCAAAATCGTACCTATGTATGAAGCTTGGGAGAGCGTTAACGAACGTTTCCTACGATCTCGAATTATCTTGATCCCAATGATATGTCCCGCTTTCCATAAGTCCTTCATATCAAACTGCTTGGACAGCCAGGCCTTTACATCTGATAACACTTTCTTGTTGTTTCCAATCAATAGAATGTCACCTACATAAAGCACAAGAAACACAACTGAGTTTCCATCACGCCTGTGATACACACATTGCTCATCCAGACACTGAGTAAATCCGTAGGCCTGGACTACCTCGTAAAACTGGATATTCCAAGATCTGGATGCCTGCTTAAGTCTATAAATAGACCTCTTAAGCATGCAAACCTTATCCTCTTGGCTTTTTTCAACGAATCCCTCTGGTTGCTGCATGAAGATGGTTTCCTCAAGACTTCCGTTTAGGAAAGCTGTCTTGAAATCCATCTGCCAAATCTCATAATCTAAATGAGCAGCCGTGGCCAAGAGAATCTGGATCGACTTAAGCATGGCTACCGGGGAGAGAAGGTTTCCTCATAATCGATTCCCTCTTTCTGAGTATACCCCTTCACTACCAGCCTAGCTTTAAAGGTTTTAACCTTCCCGTCATATCCTCTCTTACGTTTGTAGACCCACTTGCATCCAATGGCTTAAACCCATCAGGCAGGTCCACAAGCTCTCAGACTTGATTGTGGTCCATTGACCCCATCTCGGATATCATTGCCTGATGCCAAGATTCTGCATCTTTATCTCGAAGAGCTTCATTGTAGTTAACCGGGTCAGGTTCAGGCGCACCTGGGACTAGGTCTGAGGCCTCTCCCATGCCAATGAACCTGTCGAGCTGTCTCACAACCCTCCCACTACGACGAGGCACCACCTGTGTAGGTGCATCATCTGTGATCTCTTGTGCAATTTGTGGTGTATCTACTTGTGCTGGTGCATCAGGATTAGTTTGTCTTCTAAGCTCTTCTAGTACTATCTTACTCTTGGGCTTGTGATCTAGAATATATCCTCCGAAAATCTAGAGTTGGTACTAACCACCACCTTCTGATCTTTAGGACTATAAAATGGACCACCTTTCGTTCCCCTAGGATATCCTACAAATAGTATTAATTCAGTTCTCGCATCTAACTTAGCCGCATCTACCTTAAGCACAGGTGCTGGACAACCCCAAACTCTGAGATGTTTTAGACTAGGCTTTCGCCAGTTCCACAACTCTAATGGGGTTGATGGCACGGTTTTAGATGGTACAAGATTAAGAATATACACTGTTGTTTCTAAGGCAAATCCCCAGAATGAACTCGAAAAATCACTATAGCTCATCATCGACCTAACCATTTCCATGAGAGTTCGATTCCTTCTTTCTGCTACATCGTTCTGCTGTGGCGTGCCAGGTGCAGATAACTGAGACTGAATTCCGACCTCAGTGAGGTATTCTCAAAATTCGTGGGACAAGTACTCCTCACCACAATCTGAACGCAGTGTCTTGATACTCTTACCATGATGCTTCTCCACATCTGCCCGAAACTCTTTGAACTTACCAAAGCACTCGGACTTGTGACACATTAGGTAAATGTACCCATACCTTAAGTAGTCATCTGTGAACGTCACGAAATACTCAAACCCACCTCGTGCTTGGACCAACATTGGTCCACACAAGTCAGAATAAATCAACTCTAGTACTTCCTTGGATCTATAACCTTTTGCTTTAAAAGGTCTCTTGGTCATCTTACCCTCCAAGTAAGATTCGCAGGTTGAATAACTGTCAATCTCTAATGAACCTAAAGGTCCATCATTGACCAACCTCTAAATTCTACTAAGGTTTATATGGCCTAGCCTGAGATGCAAAAGATAGGTTTGATTCATTTCAGAAAGTTTCTTCCTCTTATTAATGTTAAATAAATAGCTATCTGTTTCTATGTTTTGTACAACAGGGGAGTTAGAGTTAACCACAAACAAATTGTCAGTCAACAAGCCAGAACAAATAAGTTTTCCATTTCTTCTAATAAATACAGAATCATCAGAAAAAATAAACTTATAACCGTTCTTTAAGAGTTTAGAAACCGAAATAAGGTTTTTTCTAAAATTCGGTATATAAAGACAATTAACTAACTCTAAACTAGAATTTTCAAAATTCAAAATGACCACTCCCATTGCTTCTACTGACACTCTTGTAGTGTCGCCCATGTAGATGTCCAGCTCGCCCTCTCTAAGCTTCCGGGTTACTTAGAACCCTTGCAAAGAATTACAAACATGATCAGTGGCGCCTGAATCCACACACCAAGTATCCGTGGGAATCACCTCTAAACATGTCTCAGTAATTAGGACAGAAACTATCCTACCTTTAGGCTTTGGACAATTCGCTTTCCAGTGTCCCATTTTCTCGTATCTGAAGCACTTGCCTTTGGGCTTGCTCTTCTTTGCGATTTCAGGCTTAGCAACAAGTTTCTAAGCATGCTTCTTCTTCTTATTCTTCTTTTCTTTAGGCATAGAAGAAGAACTCAACACCTTCATGACCAAAGCTTACTTCTTCTCGTGAAAGATGGCTTCGGCCGCCACCAAATCAGTTAAGAGCTCGGGTAGAGTGTAAACTATTTGGTTTATGTTATAATTGACCTGAAACTGCTCAAAACAAGAGGGTAAGCTCTAGAGGATGATATCTATCTCACTTTCTGGGCCAATTTCACCTCCCAACACCTCTATCTCATTGATGTTACTGATCATGTGTAGCACATGATCTCTCACCGGTCCACCTTCGACCATTTTAGTATTCATCAACTTTCTCATGGCTGCTTGCCTAGCAGTCCTGCCCTAATGAGTGAACATCTCCCTTAGGTGAGCCATCATGTTGAAGGTAGAGACCATGGGATGAAGCTGATGTTGCAGCACATTTGCAAAATATAGCATCACGCCATCTCATCCGCTTTTCTCCACCTGGCATAGGCATCCCTATCCTGTTTAGGAGAGTCCTCGTCAGGCACATCTGGACATACTTCGGTGAGCACAAACTTATACTACTCTGCCATCAGGACAATATCCAAGTTACGGCTCCAGTCGACATAATTAGTTCCAATTAACTTATTGTCTTTCAATATAACAGCTAAGAGGTTGAATGCCATATCGATAATACTGTAAAATAAATAAGCAGACAATGTTTCAGTTTATAAATCTAAAATTTCGAAAACAAGGAAATTCTAACAATTATTAACTTCACTAAAAATAATAATTTTAAACCACCAACATCTCATTCACCGGGATTCTCGAAAGCCACGATAGTGTGGACGTTTACGCTAACCCACATTCGTTTTAGAAGAACCAAGTTCATTAACTACACTATCTGACCAAACGATCTATTGATCAATGTAGCTAATAGTCGGTGCTTTCAGGCGTACAAATAAGTAGCATAACCTCGATGAGAGGAATATTGCAGATCATACACTAAGTGTGTGCCATTACGTGACTTTTGAGCTTATTACCTCAGGATAGTGCGCCTCAGATGAAGAGGATGTCGCATTTCTCCTAGTTAGACTTACTCTAGTCATCTTTCTTAGAAATTCATAATCTATCGATCTTGTGATTGGACTCATCCGAATGGAGGAAGGCCCTAATGCCAACGCACAAGCCCATCCACATCGCATATGAACTCGTAATGGTGGCCGTGGCGATATTATACCAACCTGCTCCCACATAGATTTCTGAATTGAGGGTTTGTCTGGTTTTAACATGCAATTAACTAACCTAAGTTATATGCAACCATAAAACCATCATGCTTCAAAAATCATGCATCTAAAATACAGCACAAAATTAAAGCATCAAAATTAAAACAATAAATACGGGAAATAAATGTGAAAATTAAATTTCCCGACTATTATGGTTTTAATTGCTTCCATCTTCTGCCTTGATCCCGTGTCCCACCACGTAACTTGATGGATTGAGTCTTGATATTGAAAAAACAAAAACTGGAGAAAAATGGGCCAAAAACAAGACTCGAACGGACAGCGCACAGCACGCCTAAGGGGCGCAGCGCGCGCGGCCCAGCAGCGCACAGCAGTTGTTGAGCAACTGTTGTGTGCCGCTGCTATGCCTGCTACCATGCGCTGGCGGTTGTCGACGGCGGCTCCTGTCGGTAAGTCATCGCGGGCGCCGCCCCTTGCAGCCAATCCCTCATTCGCTTCTTTCTCCCACTATTTGGTCTTCTTGCAATTCGTTCTGGGTTTTCCTGGGTTTCTACGAATTAACAATAACCCAAAAACTCACAAATTCAAGTCACCCACCATAACACCTTCGATTACAACAAATTAATTCTCCTACTGCAAGGCTTTCTAGGAAAATTAAATAGTCGAAATTACATAGAAAAAATCCTACTACAGATTTGATCTAATCCTACACAGCTTCCAGCACGTGGTTATACTATTACAAACATTCATAATAAAATCAAATCCAGACATGTCCCAGAGTTTAATTAACCCATACAAACGTAACCATAATAGTCGGGATTTCTTAACCACCTGCAAATAAAACCATGTAATAAATCGAACAAGCAGAAAACCCAAATCCAGGCTCTGATACCAATTGAAAGATTATCTGCCCGGGCCTAGCCAAAAACTCACTTTCGTGCTATGCATTCCAGAATCGGAATCTCTGGCCAGGCCTAGACGCTAGCACAACTCCTATTCCAACCCTTTTGAAATAACATTGCACAGGGTCTGGGTTTGCACTCATTCTATTTACCGCGCAACAAAAAAAATTCTTAATTAATGCAGAAACATAAGAATTACCTATTGAAGCGTATACCCAGGTGATTCTCTTGTATGCCTCAAGACTTTGCTTGTATGCTGTGTGGGCAGCAATCTAACTAGCAATTTGATCAACTAATCACCACAATCCACCTGCCAGAAAATTCCAGCACCGCTGCACCTGGCATGTTCAATTAACGCATCGCCCGGAGAGAGAGAAAGCTACACGTTGCTGCCAAAACTTGAAGAAATTTTGGCTGCCCCAAAGCTTAAGAAATCCAAATTCTTGAGAGAGAATTTTCTCTCTCTAAGTTTTCTTGTCTTGAAAACTTATGAATTGTATATTGTGGAATAGCTACTCCCTTGTCTATGTATAGAGTTATAAGAGAGACTCCAAGTTGGTTTAAGATTGGCCTTCCTACTTGGTTTCTATTTCCTTCAATTCTGTTCTTGGACTGATACACATCCAACTGATACAGGGATTCACTTATCCCAATCCAGTTCCTGGTATGATTCACAAGCAACTGACACAAGGATTAATTAATTACTTAATTAATTAAATCTACCTTTGTCAACAACCTAATACAAAATTAATCATACCACTAATGGATTAATTATGGCACTACCATGCTACACCATAATTGCTTCCGGAACAACTTAATTAATTTATATTCATAATCTCCCCACATCAAAGATATAGTGCTCGTTAATATATCAATTTACTGATAAATTAATTAATTAATCTCTTTCATTTCGAGACTAGTACCACTCGACCTTTTTACTATACCAGACATAAGTCCACCGGCCGGGTTTAGTATAATAAACTTTGCGAGCTCATCTTGGGACTATCACCCCGGACGCACCCGTACATGGTTTCCTTTTGAAAAGCAGCAGCACACTAAGCAACTAAACACACGCACCTAACCTACCGAGACTATTGGCCATAATTGACCTCACCCATTGGCAGATCAAAATACACTATGTCTAATCCTTATGCCCGCTCGAGTCTAGGGATTAAGAGATAGAATACCAAGAACGATTTGTCTATTAAATCAGTACAAGACAAATCATTCCTAACGGGTTAAGTTCAATACGCCCCGGGCATATCTATATGATTCAATCAGTTTAGACAAACCAATTATCTGAATCACATAATAACCTAAACCGACAGTTTGTCCAAAACTGTATCGGATACGAACCTCATTTATATATTATGTCTTTTGACCAATGATGAGATCTACTATGTCACACAAGACACCTCATCATCTAACTACATAATATAAATGGACAAATTATGCACACCTAAATATAACCAAAACATAAATCGATACATAAACTGGGAAAATGTACAATACAAGCACAACTTATGTATTCAACTCCAACAATATCATTTTGTTTCAGTATTAAATTGTTCTATTATATCATAGAACTTGATAACGAGGTGTGGAAAGACACAGTAGATACCGTTATTGGTTAAAGTATTGATATATAAAAAATATGCTCGTAACTGAGATAGTCTGAACATACTGTCGATATAGGTTATCGTGTGGTTTGGAAATTAGTTTATCTAGACTAATTTAAATCACACAGATATGCCCGGGGCATATTGAGCACGACCATTTTGGATACAATTGACTTGTACTGATCGGCGTAGTCAATTCGGTCCTAGTATTCAGTCTCTCAATCCCGAGATTGAGACGGGCGTGAGAGTTAGATATCATATGCTTTGATGTGCCAAAGAGTGCGGTCAATTGAGGCCTATACCTCGGTAGGTTGGGTATGCGGTGTTTAGCTTCTTACGTGCCATTGCTAGTCAGAGGAATCCACGTACCAGTTTGCCGGGTTTTTGGTGCTCCCGAGATGAGCTTGTAAGGTTTATTGTACTAAAACTGGCCAGTGGACTTTACATCCGGTATAATAAGAAGGTCGAGTGGTATTAATCTCGGATACCAAGAAGTCGATGAATTAGTTTGTCAGTAAATTGATAAACTGACGAGCACTAGATCTTTAATGTGGGGAGATAGAAGAAAATATAGTGGCACGATATAAAGTCATTTTTGAGCTTTAGTTCCATAGTTAGTCCAATAGTGGTACAACTAATTATGTATTTAACTAATCGACAAAGTGAATTAATTAATCCTAAAGGTTTAATTAATATTTAATTGACTAAGTGCATTGAAAAATTAATTCTATATGAAATTAATCCTAAGGGTTCGATTAAATTAAATTAACAAAGTGGGTTAAGAAATTATTTCGAATGGGTCGATTAGAGTTGATCAGTCAAGGAAAGACTTAGCGGTCAACGAAAGTAAAATTAAAAGACCCAAATCAAAAGCCCACTAGGTCTCCATAGAGCTCCATATAAATAGAAAACTTGAGGCAAATGAAAACTAAGAAAGTCTTGCAAGACAACTCTTGCTTTCTTGAGTGAAAATATTCTAGGGAGAGAACCTCTCATTCAAGAGTTCTTTTTCAAAAACGAATCAGATTTTTCACTTTCTCAAGATTGGATTCACCCAAAAGATCACACCTTTGGTTTAAATTTCAAATTTCTTAGCCGGGTTTTCTCGTCGCCGTTCAAGGACCGCCGCCGCCAGTTTTTTCCAGCGCCGATCTTCTTGCAGTCCAGGGCGTTTGATTCGGTCTGGGTTTTACCGATCTCTTCTTAGTGATCCAAAACCCAAATTTTCTAGATCACGTCTGGACCGGTGATTTTCTGGTGATCAGCGTGGATTTTATTTGTCGCCGGCGGTGGTTCTAAGACGGTGGAAGGCTGTAGCAATTTGGTGATGGTGATGATCAGTTTTTTGGGTTATTTTTGTGTCCAATTTTGAGAGATTTCCTTGTGGGTTTTCGTGGGCTTTGCGAGTACACTTCAAAATATTATTGTCCACGCAATATTCGAAGTTTCTTGGATTGATCTTTTGGATTTCGGTGGTATTCGATTGCCCGAGATTTTGGTTTTCTTTACACTGAGGACTTCACTTCGAAGGTATAACCTTTAATCCTTCCGCTTTTAATTAAAGGTCCAATCTTTGTGTGTTGTTTTTTTATTTAATAAATTAAATAAGTATAAGCCTAGATCCGTTCAGGGGAAAATGAATTTGAGCCTGAGCTTCGTCAAAAGTTTCTGATTCTTGAATGCATTGCACGAAAGTGAGATTTTCGATTTAGCCCAGGCTTGTTCTGTTTTCCTTCAAAATGGTATCAGAGCGAGTGTTTCGGCTTTATACTTGTTTAATTTATTACACGGCTTTATTTTGGCAATATTATTTTTGTCAAAATGTTTAAACAGGTGGCTATTATGGTAGAATTTATTTTTCATTCATAAACCCCGGGACATGTCCGGGTTCATATTGTTTTTGAATGGAAATGTCTGTAATAATATTAACCACGAGCTGGAAGCCGTGTAGGATTAGATAAATCTTGTAGTAGGTAGGATTTAATCTAATGTTGTCGTCTTTAAATTCCTAAAAAAATGGCTTTGTATATAGAAATTTATATACTATGACGAAGACATTATTTTGGGTAACTTATATACGCGGGTTTTGGTTTCTCCTAATTTTGGGTGATTCTTAATTACGTAGTAAACCGAGAAAACCCGGGCAAATCGAGAGGAATCCAAATAACGAGTGGGAGCGACATGACTGGACGTGTCACCGAGGTGTCAAGGAATCAACGATAGAGAAGGTCATAATAGTTAGGAAATTTTATTTCTTTAATTTCCCGTATTTATGTATTTTCGTTGATTGTGTGTTTTGATTTATTTGCATAAACGAAAACCAAAACGTTTGAAAAAAAGTAAAGTACAATTTGTTGGAGTTGAATACATAAGCTATGCTTGTATTGTTCAATTTTCCAGATTAATATATCGATTTATGTTTTGGTTATAATTTGTTGTGCATAATATGTCCATTTATATTATGTAAGTAGATGATGAGGTGTCTTGTGTGACACAGTAGATCTCATCATTGGTTGTAAGACATAATATATAAATGAGGTTCATAACCAAGACAGCTTTGGACAAACTGTCGGTTTAGGTTATTATGTGATTCGGATAATTGGTTTGTCTAAACTCATTGAATCATATAGATATGCCCGGGGTATATTGAACTTGACCTTTAGGAATGATTTGTCTTGTACTAATTTAATAGACAAATCGTTCCTTGTATTCTATCTCTTAATCCCTAGACTCTAGCGGGCATGAGGATTAGACATAGTATACTTTGATCTGCCAATGGGTGAGGTCAATTGTGGCCAATAGTTTCGGTAGGTTGGGTGGGCTGTTTACTTACTTGGTGTGCTGCTGCTTGTCGAAAGGAAACCATGTACCAGTGCGTCCGGGGTGATGGTGCTCCCGAGATGAGCTCAAAATGTTTATTATACTAAACCCAGCCGGTGGACTTATGTCCGGTATAGTAAAAAGGGGAAGTTGTATTAGTCTCGAAATTAAAGAGGTTAATTAATTAATTTATCAGTAAATTAATATATTAACGAGCACTATATCTTTGATGTGGGGAGATTATGAATATAATTTAATTAAGTTGTTCCGGAAGCAATTCTGGTGTAGGATGGTAGTGCCAAAATTAATCCGTTAGTGGTATGATTAATTTTGTAATGGGTTAATTGAATAGATAGAATTAATTAATTGATTAATTATTCCTAAGGGTTAATTGAGTGATTAACAAAGTGGAATTATTTAATTAATTAATTAAGTCTTAAATTTCAATTGTAATTAGGAAATCCTGGAGATTAGGAAATCTAGTAGGATTTGGTTTATCCTATCAGATTGGTTACCTAATTGGATTTGGAAACTAATTAATTACCTAAACCCATTAGGAAGACCTATCCTAAACCAACTTGGGGTCTCTCTTGTAACTCTATATATAGACAAGGGATTAGCTATACAAGACATACAATTCCATAAGTTTTCAAGACAAGAAAACTAGAGAGAGAAAATCCTAGAGAGAGAAAACTTTCTCTCTCCAAGTCGAATTTTCAAGGGAAAATTGTGACTGGTCTTTGGTCCTTTATTGGCCAAATTTTGGCCTTGGTTTTATACAAGCTGCGAGTAAATTTCTCTCTCTCCGGGCGGTACATTTACAGTACGTGCCAGGTGCTGCGGTGCTAGAATTTTCTAGCAGGTGGATTGTGGTGATTAGCTTATCAATTGACTTCTAGTTCGTTGCCCACACAATGTGAAATCAAAGTCTTGAGGCATACAAGAGAATCACCAAGTGCGCGCTTCAAAGGTACTTTTCTAAGATTCCACTTTAATTAGAAATTTTTGTTGCGTGGTAAATCGAGCAAGTGCAAACCCAGATCCTATGTGGCAATCCTTTCACAATTAACAAAGGTAGATTATTCGCATATTAAAACTCCAACGGTTTTATGGGTGCAAATATCCTTTGTTAAGATGTTGCAAGTTAAAACGGAAAAATCCTCAAACTTAAAAATCTAAGTGGGAGCGGGTTGGTAAATATCTCCATGGTCTCCATTAAGGGTTCATTGGTGATGTGGTTAAACTTGCGTGCTGGCTTAGACCTTCCTCCCTATCGGATGAGTTTTCAACCACAGATATCACTGGACTGAATTTCTAAAGGGATGCCTATAGTGAGTTTAATTGGAGAAAGTTGCGACACCCTCGCCATCCAAGGCGCATTAGTATCCTAAGTATCAAACTTAGAAGTCACGTAATGGCATACATTTAGTGTACCATTTTTAGTATCCTTCCCATCGAGGTTACACTATCTTCATGTATGGCAAAAATTATCGACTATTAGTTTCATTAATCATGAGATCGTTGGTCAGATAATAAAATTAATGAACTTCGGTTCTTCTCGAACAAATGTGGGTTGGTGTAGACGTTCACCCATCGTGACCTGCGTTAATCCCAGTGTGAGAGTTATCGGTAGAAGATTATATTTTTTTTGAGGATTTCAATATTTTTGAAAAAGTAATACTGAAACTTGACTGTTTATTTTTCAGTTGTTGATATGTCGTTCAACCCGCTTGCTGTCATATTGAATCAGAACAAACTTACGGGTCCAAATTGCATTGACTAGAAACGTAACCTGGACATTGTCCTTACTGCTGAGGGTTACAAATACATGCTCACTGAGAGTGCCCCCTAAGCCCAGTGATGATGTCACCACTGAGCAGCGAGAGCCATATACGAGGTGGCAGATGGCTGATGAGATGACCCGGTGGTACATCTTTGATTCTATGTCGAGTGTACTGCAGCACCAGCATCAGTTGTTTACCTCAGCCTACGATATGATGCTTAACCTCAGGGAGATGTTTGGACATCAGGGCAGGGCAGCTAAGCAGTCGGCTATGAGGAAACTCATGAGTGCTAAGATGGCTGAAGGCACCTCAGTGAGGGATCACGTATTGGACATGATCAGTTGCATCAATAAGATTGAGGTATTGGAAGGTGATATTGATGGGGAGACCCAGGTTGATATCATTCTCCAGATCCTGCCCCCCAAGTTTTAAGCAGTTTCGGTTGAACTATAATATGGGCAAGCTCTCATATTCATTTCCTGAGATCATGACTGCATTGGTGTCTGCTGAGGGCCTCTTCGCAGAGAAGAAACAAGTCTTGGCTACTGTTGGTCCCTCAGGTTCCTCTGATGGGCCTAAAGCCAGGAAGTACAAGAGGAAGGGAGGCCAGAAAGCAGGAGCTACTGATCATGGACCCAAGGCGGGCACTGCCAATAAGCATAAGCTGAAAGGCAAGTGCTTCAGATGTGGCAAGGTTGGAGATTGGAAGAAGGATTGCTAGAAGCCTCGAGGTATGTGCAAATTTTCCCTAGTTACTGAGATGTGTTTAGTGGCAATTTCCACGGATACTTGGTGTGTGGATTCCAGAGCCACTGATCATATTTGTAATTATTTGCAAGGGTTCCAAGTGACCCGGCTACTTAGAGAGGGAGAGTTGCAGGTCTACCTTGGGGATACTACTAGAGTTTCGGTTGTTACAGTGGGAGTTTTATGTATTTATTTTTTAGACTCTGTTTTAAATTTAAAGGATTGTCTTTATGTACCCAGTTTTTGGAAGAACTTGCTTTCAGTTTCAAGACTTATTTTGGATGGTTATAAGTGTGTTTTTTCTGATAATTCTATTTTTATTAGAAAGAACCAGAAGATTATATGTTCTGGTACATTAGTTGACAATCTGTTTTTAATCAAAACATAAGCCCCAGTAATGCAAAACACTGAAACTGGATATCATCACCAAATCATAATAAGAGAAAAGAGTCTTCCCCTTTGAATCAAACTTATCTTTGGCACCTGAGACTAGGTCACATCAACCTTAGTAGGATTCAAAGGTTGGTCAATAATGGGCCTTTAGGTTCATTGGAGATTGACAGCTATCCGACCTGTGAGTCCTGCTTGGAGGGTAAGAAGACCAAGAGGCCTTTGAAGGCAAAGGGGTATATGGCTAAAGAGGTTTTAGAGTTGATTCATTCTGACTTGTGTGGGCCTATATCAGTTCAGGCTAGAGGTGATTATGAGTATTTCGTGACATTCATGGATGATTACTCTAGATATGGATACATCTACCTGATGCGCCACAAGTCTGAATGCTTTGGCAAATTCAAAGAGTTTAAGGTTGAGGTGGAAAACCATCTGGGTAAGAGTATCAAGGCCTTGCGATCTGATCACGGTGACGAATACCTCTCTAGTGAATTTAGGTCCTATTTGTCAGAGGTGGGTATTCAGTCCCAGTTGTCTGTGTTGGAGTTGAATACATAAGCTATGCTTGTATTGTACATTTTCCCAGTAATATATCGATTTATGTTTTGTTATATCTTGTTGTGCATGATATGTCCATTTATATTATGTAAGTAGATGATGAGGTGTCTTGTGTGACACAGTTGATCTCATCATTGGTTGGAAAACATAATATATAAATGAGGTTCGTAACCGAGACAGCTTTGGACAAACTGTCGGTTTAGTTATTATGTGATTCGGATAATTGGTTTGTTTAAACTAATTGAATCCTATAGATATGCCCGAGGCGTATTGACCTTGACCATTAGGAATGACTTGTCTTGTACTGATTTAATAGACAAATCATTCTTGGTATTCTATCTCTTAATCCCTAGACTCGAGCGGGCATGAGGATTGACATAGTGTACTTTGATCTGCCAATGGGTAAGGTCTATTGTGGCCAATAATCTCGATAGGTTGGTTGCGCGTGTTTAGTTGCTTGGTGAGCTGCTGCTTGTGAAAATGATACCATGTACCGGTGCGTCCAGGGTGTTGGTGCTCCTGAGATGAGCTCGTTATGTTTATTATACAAAACTTAGCTGGTGGACTTATGTTCGGTATAGTAAAATGGTCGAGTGGTACTAGTCCCGAAATTAAAGAAGTTTTTTAATTAATTTATCAGTGAATTAATAAATTAACGAGCACTATATCTTTGATATGGGGAGATTATGAATATAATTCAATTAAGTTGTTCCGGAAGCAATTCTGGTGTAGGATGGTAGTGCCATAATTAATCCGTTAGTGGTACGATTAATTGTGTATTGGGTTGTCGACAAAGGTAGATTTAATTAATTAAGTAATTAATTAATCCTTGTGTTAGTTGGTTGTAAATCATACCAGGAACTATTTGGGATAAGTGAATCCCTGTATCAGTTGGTTGTAAATCATACCAGGAACTGGTTTGGGATAAGTGAATCCCTGTATCAGTTGGTTGTGAATCATATCAGAAACTAGATTAAGATAAGTGAATCCCTGTATCAGTTGGATGTGTATCAGTCTAGAACAGAATTGAAGGAAATAGAAACCCAGTAGGAAAACCAATCCTAAACCAACTTAGGGTGTCTCTTGTAACTCTATATATAGACAAGTGATTAGCTATTCAAGACACACAATTGAAGATACAATACACAAATTTTCAAGAAAAGAAAACTAGAGAGATAAAATCCTAGAGAGAGAAATAAATTTCTCCCTCAAAGTCGGATTTCAAGAGCAAATTTGTGGCTGGTTTTTCTCCTTCTATTGGCCAAAATTTAGGCCTATTTATACCAGCTGCGTGTGTAGCTTTCTTTCTCTCCGGGCGGTGCATTTATAGTACGTGCCAGGTGCGGTGGTGCTGGAATTTTCTGGCAGGTGGATTATGGTGATTAGCTGATCAAATTGGTTTATAGATCGTTGCCCACACAATGTGAAATCAAAGTCTTGAGCATACAAGAGAATCACCTAAGTGCATGCTTCAAAGGTATTTTCTAAAGTTCCGCTTTTAATTAGAAATTTTGTTGTGTGGTAAATCGAATAAGTACAAACCCAGATCCTGCACAATGTTATTTCAAAAGGGTAGGAAAAGCAATTGCGCTAGCGTCTAGGCCTGGCCAGAGATTCCGATTCTAGAATGTATAGCACGAAAGTTAATTTCTAGCTAGGCCAGGGCAGATAATATTTCAATTGCGATCAGAGCCTGGTTTTAGATTTTTGTGCTTGTTCGATTTATTACATGATTTTATTTGCAGGTGGTTAAGAAATACCGACTATTATGGTTATGTTTGTATTGGTTTTAATTAAACTCTGGGACATGTCCGAATTTGATTTTATTATGAATGCTTGTAATAGTATAACCACGTACTAGAAGTCGTGTAGGATTAGATCAAATCTGTAGTAGGATTTTTCTATGTAATTTCGATTATTTAATTTTCCTAGAAACCCTTGTAGTAGGAGAATTAAAATTTTTAAGGCGTTATGGTGGGCAACTTGAATTCGTGGGTTTTGGGTTATCGTTAATTCGTAGAAACCCTGGAAAACACAGAGCGAATTACAAGTAGACCAAATAGCGTGGGAAAAAGCGAATGAGGGATTGGCGGCAGGAGGCGGCGCCAGCGACGACCCGTCGGCAGGGGCCATCGCAGGCAACTGCCAGCGACAGCGGGCTGCCGTGCGGTGCAGTAGGTAGCTGCGCCAGCGCGTGGTAGCAGCAGGTGGCAACTGCTACGCGCGTTGCTAGGCCGCACGCGTGGCCCATTTTTGCTGTGCGCGTGCGGCCCGTTCGGGCTGCATTTTGGCCTGTTTTTCCTCCAGTTTTTATTTTTTGAAGTTCAAGACTCTCTCCATCGAGTGACATGGCGGGACACCACATCAAGGCAAAAGATGGAAGCGATTAAAACCATAATAGTCAGGAAATTTATTTTTCGTATTTATTTCCCATATTTATTGTGTTAATTTTTATGTTGTATTTTAGATGCATGATTTTAAAGCATGTTGGTTTTATGGCTGCATATAACTTAGGGTTAGTTAATTGTATGTTAAACCCGGAAAAACCCTCAATTTGGAAATCTAAGTGGGAGCGGGTTGGTTTAATATCCCATGGCCACCATTACGGGTTCATATGCGATGTGGGTACGCTTACGCGTTGGCAATAGGGCCTTCCTCCATTCGGATGAGTCCAACCCTGAGATCGCTAGATTATGAATTTCTGAGTAAGATGACTAGAGTAAGTTTAACTAGGAGAAATGCGACACCCTCTCCATCTGAGGCGCACTATCATGAGGTAACAAACTCAGAAGTCACACAATGGCATACACTTAGTAGACGATCTGCAGTATTCCTCCCTCGAGGTTACACTGCTTATTTGTACGGCTGAAAGCACTGACTATTAGCTACATTAATCAATAGATCATTTTGTCAGATAGTGTAGTTAATGAACTTGGTTCTTCTCAAACGAATGTGGGTTAGCGTAAACGTCCACACTGCGTGGTTTGCGAGAATCCCGGTGAATGAGATGTTGGTGGATTAAGATTATTGTTTTGAGGGAAGTTAATAATTATTAGAATTTCCTTGTGTTCAAAATTCTAGGTTAGATAACTAAAACATTGTCTGTTTAATTTACAGTTTTCGATATGGCATTCAACCCCTTAGCTACTATATTGAAAAACAACAAGTTAACTGGACCTAATTATGTTGATTTGAGTCGTAACTTGGACATTGTGCTTATGGCTGAGAGCACTCCTGTGAGAGATCATGTCATTGACGTGATTAGTAACATCAACAAGGTTGAGGTAGTGGGAGTCGAAATCTTTGTGAAACCAAAGTCGATATTGTCCTCCGGAGCTTGCCTCGAAGCTATGAGCAGATTCGGTTGAACTACAACAGAAGTAAGATGTTGTGTACTTCGTCCGAGTTCTTGGTAGAATTGGTGACGGCTAAAAGTCTTCTTCAAGAGAAGAAGCGAGTTTTAGTCGCAGGCAAAGCTTCAGAATCTTTTTCTGAGCCTGAGGCTAGAAAGAAGATGAGAAAGCTTGTGGGAATAGCTCAAAAGGCGTAGATTGCACCTCAGCCAGATATTGCAAAGAAGAAGTCGAAAGACAAGTGCTTTAAGTGCAATAAGACGGGACATTGGAAATCGGATTATCCAAAGCTTATAAGTACGATAGTTTCTGCCTTAATTACTGAGACATGTTTAGCGACAATTCCCACAGATACGCGGTGTATGGATTCAGGTGCCACTGACCATGTTTGTAATTCTTTGCAAGGGTTCCAAGTGAACCGGAAGCTTAGAGTGGGCGAGCTGGATATCTACTTGGGAGACACTACGAGAGTGTCAGTAGAAGCAGTGGGAATAGTTACTCTGAATTTTGAAAGTTCCAGTTTAGAGTTAGTTAATTGTCTTTATGTATCAAGTTTTAGAAAGAACCTTATTTCAGTCTCTAAACTCTTAAAGAACGGTTATAAGTTTATTTTTTCTGATGATTGTGTTGTTATTAGAAGAAATGGAAAACATATTTGTTCTGGTTCATTGGCGGACAATTTGTTTGTGGTTAACTATAACTCCTGTGTTGTGCAAAACATAGAAACAGATAGCTCTTTTTCTAACATTAATAAGAGAAAGAAGCCTTCTAAAATGAATCAAACCTATCTTTGGCATCTCAGGCTAGGTCATATAAACCTTAGTATGATTCAGAGATTGGTAAATGATGGACTTTTAGGTTCATTAGAAATTGACAGTTACTCAAACTGCGAATCTTGCTTGGAGGGTAAGATGACCAAGAGACCTTTTAAAGCAAAAGGTTATAGAGCTAATGAAGTATTAGAGTTGATTCATTCTGACTTGTGTGGACCAATGATACAGGCACGAGGTGGGTTCGAGTATTTCGTGACGTTCACAATGACTACTCAAGATACGACTACATTTACCTAATGCGTCACAAGTTTGAATGTTTTGGCAAGTTCAAAGAGTTTCAGGCAGATGTGGAGAAGCATCATAGTAAGAGTATCAAGACACTGCGGTCAGATCATGGTGGGGAGTACCTGTCCCATGAATTTCGAGAATACCTCAATGTGGTCGGAATTTAGTCTCAGTTGTCTACACCCGGCACGCCACAGCAGAACGGTGTGGCAGAAAGGAGGAATCGGACTCTCATGGAAATGGTTAGGTTGATGATGAGCTATAGTGATTTGCCAAGTTCGTTCTGGGAATATGCCTTAGAAACGATGATTTATATTCTTAATTTTGTACCATCTAAAATCGTGCCTTCAACTCCAGTAGAGTTGTGGAATGGGCGCAAGCCCAGTCTAAGACATCTCAAAATTTGGGGTTGCCCAGCACATGTTCTTAAGGCAGATACGGCTAAGTTAGATGCGATAACTGAATTAATGCTATTTGTAGGATATCCTAGAGGAACGAAAGGTGGTCTGTTTTATAGTCCTAAAGATCAGAATATGGTGGTTAGTACCAACGCTAGATTTTTGGAAGATGACTATGTCTTAGACCACAAGCCCAAGAGTAAGATAGTTCTAGAAGAGCTTAGGCGACAAACTACTAATCCTGATGCACCGACACAAGTAAATACACCACACACTACACAAGAGATCACAGATGATGCACCTACACATGTGGTGCCTTGTCATAGTGGGAGGATTGTGAGACAGCCCGACAGGTTCATTGGTGTAGGAGAGGCCTCAGACCTAGTTTCAGGCGTGCCTGAACCTGACCCGGTTAACTACAATGAGGCTCTCCAAGATAAAGATGCAGAATCTTGGTGTAAGGCAATGATATCTGAGATGGGGTCAATGGACCACAATCATGTCTGGGAGCTGGTGGACCTGCCTGATGGGTTTAAACTCATTGGATGTAAGTGGGTCTACAAACGTAAGAGAAGACCTGACGGGAAGGTGAAAACCTTTAAAGCTAGGCTGTTGGCAATAGGGTATACTCAAAAAGAGGGAATCAATTATGAGAAAACCTTCTCCCCGATAGCCATGCTTAAGTCAATCCAGATTTTCTTGGCCATACTCATTTAGATTATGAGATTTGGCAGATGGATGTCAAAACAGCTTTCCTAAACGAAAGTCATGAGGAAACCATCTTTATACAGCAACTAGAGGGATTCGTTAAAAAAGGCCAAGAGCATATGGTTTGCAGGTTTAAGAGGTCCATTTACGGACTTAAGTAGGAATCCAGATCTTAGAACATCCAGTTTGATGAGGTAATTCAGTCCTATGGATTTACTCAGCGTCCGAATGAGCAATGTGTGTACCACATACATGATGAAAACTCAGTGGTGTTTCTTGTGCCTTACGTAGTTGACATTCTATTGATTGGCAACAACAAGAAAGTGTTATCAGACGTAAAGGCATGGCTGTCCAAGCAGTTTGATATGAAGGACTTAGAGGAAGCGGAATATATCCTTGGGATCAAGATAATTCGAGATTGTAGGAAACGTTAGTTAACGCTCTTCCAAGCTTCGTACATAGATATGATTCTGGCCCGTTTTAACATGCAGAACTCTAAGAAAGGTTTTCTACCTTTCAGACATGGAGTGCATATATCTAAGGAACAGTCTCCCAAGACTGTTGAGAAGATAGAGGCCATGAAGGTAGTTCCTTATGCTTCGGCAGTAGGAAGTCTCATGTATGCCATATTGTGTACGAGGCCTGATATCTGTTATGTCGTTGGCATGGTAAGCAGATATCAGAGTAACCCCAGGAAAGCTCATTGGGAGGCAGTAAAATGCATTCTCAAGTATTTGCACAGAACTAGAGACCAAGTTCTGGTCTATCAGGCGCCTGAGCTGGTACCCCGAGGCTACACAGATTCAGATTTCCAAGGCAACAGGGACAAGAGCAAGTCTACCTCAGGGTAGGTGTTTACCCTAGGAGGTGGAGTCATAGTTTGGTGGAGTGTCAAGCAGAAATGCGTGGCGGACTCTACCATGGAGGCTGAGTACGTTGTCGCATCAAAGGCAGCGAAAGAAGTAGTATGACTCAAGAACTTCCTAGTGGACTTAGATGTGATTCCTGGTTTGCAGAAGTCTATCACTTTATATTGTGATAACAACGGTGCAGTAGCAAACTCGAATGAACCACGAGCCCACAAGGCGAGTAAACATATACAGCGCAAGTACCACCTGATACGAGACATCGTAAATAGGAAAGACGTGGTCGTGGCTAAGATAGCATCAGAGGATAATCTTGCAGATCCATTCATTAAAACATTGACTTCCAAAGTGTTTGAGGCTCACGTGGAAGGCATAGGGATTAGATATCTAGAAGAGCCATGACAGTTTTTCTAGATAGATAGCAGCAAATTGTATAGGATTTTATGTAGTTGTATGCTTAAAGCACAGCTTAAGTATTAGTGGGAGATTGTTGGAGTAGAATACATAAGCTATGCTTGTATTGTACATTTTCCCAGTAATATATCGATTTATGTTTTGGTTATATCTTGTTGTGTATGATATGTCCATTTATATTATGTAAGTAGATGATGAGGTGTATTGTGTGACACAGTAGATCTCATCATTGGTTGAAAAACATAATATATAAATGAGGTTCGTAACCGAGACAGCTTTGGACAAACTGTCACTTTAGTTATTATGTGATTCGGATAATTGGTTTGTCTAAACTAATTGAATCCTATAGATATGCCCGAGGCGTATTGACCTTGACTATTAGGAATGATTTGTCTTGTACTGATTTAATAGACAAATCATTCTTGGTATTCTATCTCTTAATCCCTAGACTCGAGCGGGCATGAGGATTAGACATAGTGAACTTTGATCTGCCAATGGGTGAGGTCTATTGTGGCCAATAATCTCGATAGGTTGGGTTCGCATATTTAGTTGCTTGGTGAGCTGCTACTTGTCGAAATGATACCATGTACCGGTGCGTCCGGGGTGCTGGTGCTCCCGAGATGAGCTCGTTATGTTTATTATACTAAACCCAGCTTGTGGACTTATGTCCAATATAGTAAAAAGGTCGAGTGGTACTAGTCTCGAAATTAAAGAAGTTGATTAATTAATTTATCAGAGAATTAATAAATTAACGAGCACTATATCTTTGATGTGGGGAGATTATAAATATAATTGAATTAAGTTATTCTGGAAGCAATTCTGGTGTAGGATGGTAGTGTCATAATTAATACGTTAGTGGTACGATTAATTATGTATTCGGTTGTTAATAAAGGTAGATTTAATTAATTAAGTAATTTATTAATCCTTGTGTTAGTTGGTTGTGAATCATGCCAGAAACTTGTTTGGGATAAGTGAATCCCTGTATCAGTTGGTTGTGAATCATATCGGGAACTGGATTGGGATAAGTGAATCCCTGTATCAGTTGGATGTGTATCAGTCCAGGAATAGGATTGAAGGAAACAGAAACCCAGTAGGAAGACCAATCCTAAACCAACTTGGGGTCTCTCTTGTAACTCTTTATATAGACAAGTGATTAGCTATTCAAGACACACAATTGAGGATACAATTCACAAGTTTTCAAGACAAGAAAATGAGAGAGATAAAATCCTAGAGAGAGAAATAAATTTCTCCCTCAAAGTCAGATTTAAAGAGCAAATTTGTGGCTGGTTTTTCTCCTTCTATTGGCCAAAATTTAGGCCTGTTTATACCAGCTGCGTGTGTAGCTTTCTCTCTCTCCGGGCGGTGCGTTTATAGTACGTACTAGGTGCAGTGGTGCGGGAATTTTCTGGCAGGTGGATTGTGGTGATTAACTGATCAAATTGGTTTCTAGATCATTGCCCACATAATGTGAAATCAAAGTCTTGAGGCATACAAGAGAATCACCTGAGTTCACGCTTTAAAGGTATTTTCTAAAGTTTCAATTTTAATTAGAAATTTTGTTGCGTGGTAAATAAAATAAATACAAACCCAGATCCTGCGTAATGTTATTTCAAAAGGGTTAGAATAGCAATTGTGCTAGCGTTTAGGCCTGGCTTGAGATTCTGATTCTATAATGCATAGCACGAAAGTGAATTTTTGGCTAGGCTCGGGCAGATAATCTTTCAGTCTGCACCTGGCACACCCCGGCAAAATGGTGTAGTAGAAAGGAGGAACATGACTCTTATGGATATGGTTAAATCAATGATGAGTTATAGTGAGTTGCCTATCTCATTTTGGGGTTATGCCTTAGAGACAACATGTTTTATTCTCAACCTTGTGCCATCTAAGTCTGTGCCTTTGACCCCAGTCTGACACATCTCAGGATTTGCGGTTGTCCAGCACATGTGCTAGAGGCATATGTAGGCAAGTTAGAGGCAAAAACTAAGGCTATGCTGTTTATAGGCTACCCCAAATAAACTAGAGGTGATCTATTTTATAGTCATCAGGATCAGAAGGTGGTGATCAGCACCAATGCCATATTTCTTGAGGAGGACTATATTTTAGAACAGAAGTCAAGCCGCAAGGTATTATTGGAAGAGCTTAGAAGTCAGTCCATTATTCCAAATCCACGAGTACAGGAAGACACACCATAAGAGACTGCACAAACTATGACAGATGATCCTCTTACACAGGCTGTGCCTCGTCGTAATGGGAGGGTTTTCAGATAGCCCGAGAGGTACATGGGTTTGGGTGAGTCTTCAGACTTTATCCCTGGCGCTCATGAACCGGACCCAGTTAGCTATAATGAGGCTCTCCCGGATAAAGATACAGATTCTTGGCAGAGAGCGATGATTGCTGAGATGGGTTCTATGGACTCAAATCAGGTCTGGGAGCTGGTAGACCTTCCTAATAGGCTTTGGTCTATTGGGTGCAAATGGGTCTACAAGCAAAAGAGAGGATCTGACGAGAGGGTTGAGACCTTCAAGGCTAGGCTTGTGGCGAAGGGGTATACTCAGAAAAAGGGTATCAATTATGAAGAGACCTTTTCCCGTTAGCTATGCTTAAGTTGATCCAGATTCTCTTAGCCATAGCTGCTCATATGGACTATGAGATTTGGCAGATGGACGTCAAGACAGCTTTCCTTAATGAAAATCTTGAGGAGGCCATCTTTATGCAGCAACCAGAGGGTTTCATTGTTCAGGGCCAAGAGCACAAGGTGTGCAGGCTTAGGATGTCCATTTATGGACTTAAGCAAGCATCCAGATCTTGGAACATCCATTTTGATGAGGTTATCCAGTCCTATGGATTCACTCAGTGTCCGGATGAGCAGTGTGTTTATCACAAGCGTGATAGTGATACGGTGGTGTTCCTCGTACTTTACGTAGATGACATCCTTCTAATTGGGAACAGTAAGAAGGTGTTGTCAGACGTAAAGGTATGATTGTCCAGGCAATTTGATATGAAGAATTTGGGAAAGGCTAGACATATCCTTGGTATCAAGATTATTCGAGATCGTAGGAGACGTTCTCTGACTCTCTCCCAGGCATAATACATAGACACGATTATGGACCGTTTTGACATGCAGAACTCCTAGAAGGGTTCACTACCTTTCAGGCATGGAGTGCATTTGTCTAAGGAGCAGCATCCCAAGACTGCTGAGGAGATAGATGCCATACAGGCAGTACCCTATGATTATGCAGTAGGTAGCCTGATGTATGCTATGTTATGTATGAGGCCTCATATTTGCTTTACCATTGGCATGGTTAGCAGATATCAGAGTAACCCTGGGAAAGCTCACTGGGAGGTAATAAAATGCATTCTCAAGTACTTGTGCAGGACGAGAGATTATGTCCTAGTTTATAGAGCGCAGGAGCTTGTACCGTTGGGTTACACAGATTCAGACTTTCAAGGTGATATGGACAAGAGTAAGTCTACCTCTGGGTTTGTATTTACTCTTGAAGGTAGAGCCATAGTATGGCGGAGTGTCAAGCAGAAATGTTTGGCAGACTCCACCATGGAGGCTGAGTACGTTGCCACATCAGAGGCAGTGAAAGAAGCTGTATGGCTCTGGAATTTCCTGTTGGACTTAGATGTGGTTCTTGAGTTGCCTAGGTCTATCACAGTTTATTGTGATAACAATGGTGCAGTTGCTAACTCGAGGGAACCATGAGCCCACAAAACGAGTAAACACATAGAGCGCAAGTACCACTTCATACGAGAGATCGTAAAGAGGGAAGACGTGACTGTGGCCAAGATAGTATCAGATGACAACCTTGCAGATCCTTTCACAAAGCCATTGACCCCAAAGGTCTTTAGGAGAAATGTAGAGGGCAGGGTAGTCAGATTCTTGAGGGAGCCATGTGAGTGAGCTTAAAGGTGTTCTGTAGATTTTATTATGATAGCAATGTATTAGCGGGTTGGACAGTTTTTGTACTTTTTAGCATAGCTTTGAGTATTAGTGGGAGATTGTTAGTTTTGAATACAGAAAAACTATGGCTTGTACCAAAAACTAATATCCACAGATGACATATCATTTTGTTTCAGTATTAAATTGTTCTATTATATCATAGAACTAGATAACGGTGTGTGGAAAGACACATTAGATACCGTTATTGGTTAAAGTATTGATATATAAAAAGTATGCGCGTAACTGAGATAGTCTAAGCATACTATCGGTATAGGTTATCGTGTGGTTTGGAAATTAGTTTATCTAGACTAATTTAAATCACACAGATATGCCCGGGGCATATTGAGCACGACCAGTTTGGATAGAATTGACTTGTACTGATCAGCGTAGTCAATTCAGTCATAGTATTCAGTCTCTCAATCCCGAGATTGTGACAGGTGTGAGGGTTAGATATCGTATACTTTGATGTGCCAAAGAGAGCGGTCAATTGAGGCTTATACCTCGGTAGGTTGGGTATGCGGTGTTTAGCTTCTTACGTACCGTTGCTAGTAAGAGGAATCCACTTACCGGTTCACCGGGTTGATGGTGCTCCCGAGATGAGCTCGTAAGGTTTATTGTACTAAACCTGGCAGTGAACTTTACGTCCGCTATAATAAGAAGGTTGAATGGTACTAATCTCGGATACCAAGAAGTCAGTGAATTAGTTTGTCAGTAAATTGATAAACCGACGAGCACTAGATCTTTAATGTGGAGAGATAGAAGAAAATATAGTGGCACGATATAAAGTCGTTTTTGAGCGGTAGTTCCACAGTTAGTCCGATAGTGGTACGACTAATTATGTATTTGACTAATCGACAAAGTGAATTAATTAATTTTAAAGGTTTAATTAATATTTAATTAACTAAGTGCATTGAAAAATTAATTCTACATAAATTAATTAATCTTAATGGTTCGATTAAATTAAATTAACAAAGTGGGTTAAGAAATTAATTCGAATGGGTCGATTGGAGTTGATTAGTCTAGGAAAGACTAAGCGGTCAACGAAAGTCAAATTAAAAGGCCCAACTCAAAAGCCCACTAGGTCTCCATTAGAGCTCCATATAAATAGAAAACTTGAGGCAAAAGAAAACTAAGGAAGTCTTGCAAGACAACTCTTGCTTTCTTGAGTGAAAAGATTCTAGAGAGAGAACCTCTCCTTCAAGAGTTCTTTTTCAAAAAACAAATCAGATTTTTCACTTTCTTAAGATTGGATTCACCCAAAAGATCACACCTTTGGTTATAATTTTGAATTTCTTAGCCAGGTTTTCTCCTAGCCGTTCAAGAACCGCCGAGGCCAGTTTTTTCCGGCACTGATCTTCACGTGGTCCAGGGCATTTGATTCGGTCTGGGTTTTGTTGATCTCTTCTTGGTGATCCAAAAGCCAGACTGTCTAGATCACGTCTGGACTGGTGATTTTCCTGTGATCGGCATGGATTTTATTTGTCGCCGGCGGTGGTTCTAAGACGGTGGAAGGCGGCAACAATTTGGTGATGGTGATGTTCAGTTTTTTGGGTTATTTTTGAGTCCAATTTTGAGAGATTTCCTTGTGGTTTTTTATGGGCTTTGCGAGTACACTTCGATAGATTATTGCCCACGCAATATTCGAAGTTTCTTGGAGTAATCTTTTGGATTTCGGTGGTATTCGATTGCCCAAGATTTTGGTTTTCTTTATACTGAGGACTTCGCTTCAAAGGTATAACCTTTAATCCTTCCACTTTTAATTAAAGGTCCAATCTTTGTGCGTTGTTTTTCGATTTAATAAATAACTATAAGCCTAGATCCATTTAGGGGAAAATGAATTTGTGTCTAAGCTTCGTCGAAAGTTTCTGATTCTAGAATGCATTGCACAAAAGTGAGATTTTCTATTTAGTCCGGGCTTGTTCTGTTTTCCTTCACCAAGACCTCATGAAATCCATCACTGCATGGGCCAATGCAGTTGTTGTTTTGTTCATTATTTGAATGTCATCCTCTTCTTCCTTTGTCAATAACATTTGTATTATATCTTCTTGTATAATAGATTATATAACTATGTAAATTATTTTATATCAACTGTATGAATATTTTATATCATAATAAACTGTGTTTTATATCCAAAGAAGATGAATTTTATATCATCATGTAATGTGGTTTACATGATGATATAAAATTTATATCTTCCAGGAAACAAATACCAAAACATATTGTAATTCTTTATATCATCCAAATCCAAACTTTATATCAGTTTTATACTATAAATTTTTTAACCAACAGTGAGCAAAAAACATAGGGTTTATATCAATATAATCGATTTATTATATTAACAAACGATAAAGATTATATCTAATAGATAATCAAATAAGTAACGTCAAGTGTAATAGTATACCTTTTTTCTCTTGTTTGGTGAGAAAGGAGGACTGGCAGGAGGAGTTGGATTTGCATCCTTTTTCTGAGACAAACTTGAACTTGAACTTGAACTTGGTGGTGGGCTTGAATGTGATCCTTTGAGAATTGGCCTTTTTCTTACATATCCTTTGGCAAAACCACCCATATCTATTTCCATGAGATATCTTTCAAAAAGCATTTGTTCACTCCAATTTGTGAATATGGGAATGTTCCTTTGGACATCGTCACGGCCAGCATATACCACCCGGTCAACATACAACAGCTACAACAAATTATATGTAATAAGATATAGTTTTCTATCATGTAAAAAAGATGTTTATATGTTTTTCACTAACAGCTATTTGTATGAAGAATAAATAGAGTATTTATATCTTACTAAATACTTGTTTATATCATTGAAACTATTTATTTATATCATATATAGAAACAGATTATATATGACATGCATAAGTAATCAAACTATTTGGAATAGAATACTTACAATTAGGAATGTTAATGGACCACTGAAAGGTGGGACCTTCCTGCCATCTTTTCTGATGTATTTTCTGTGACCATCCACCAAGGACTTTATGATGTATCTACACCAATTGGCTTTTTGATGTTCTCAATGTTTTGGATTGATTTCGGCAACCTAAACCTGATTATATCAGTGTCATAGCTGTTGATGAATGTTGATACCATGTAAATGATGAAATATTGAATGAATGTAACGTCATGGTATTCATGGGTTGTTATGTAATCCAGTAGTTGATGAAGAGTTGGCATTTTACCACCACGTCTATTTTCGAAAGCTTTTATTTCTCTTTCATATTCCTCTGTACTTTCTTCTTTGAAGGTGTATTCCTCTATTGCAACAGTACTGATAGGGAATTCGAGGACAATATTTACATCTTCTTCCTCAATGTGGATGTTGCTGTCTTCAATACGTAACGTGAGGTTGATAGGATTCAGAAATGTTAACAGGTGTTTTCCTAAGACATTTGGTAGAGAATTGTAGTTGAGTTGCAGCATGCTTCCCAAACAAACTTCCCGAACAACAATTCTTTGTTGGTCGTTCAGGGATTGAACCAACATACTCAAGGATTTAGGAGATGTTCTGTTAAGAAATCTCCTAGGTTATTTCTTCTTCTCTTTCACTTCAGCAACTTGATTTTTCTTTTGTTTCTTTTCTGTTGGCTGTTTCTCCTCTTGTTTCTGGATTTCCACAATTTGTGCCGCTTTCCTTTTTTTGTCTGCAAGAGCAGGGGAAGCTTTTGACTTTGGAGCAGGAGCAGGAGTAGTAGCAGTAGGGGATGGATTTGCTTTTGTCTTTGGAGTAGGAGCAGGATCAGCAGTTGATACCTTTTTTTTTTTGCAGCAAGTGATGGTTTTGATGAATGTGATGCTTTTGGTATTGCAGCAGGGGATGCTTTTGGTGTAGGAGTATGTGATGGCTTTGCAGTAGGTGACTTTTGTTGCCTTGTTGATTTTGCTTGTCTATCAAAATGTTTCTTTTGGACTCTATTTGCTTGGAGTTTGATACGAATTTTTTTGGGATTGTTTGGTGCAGGATTTTCTTTCTCAGGATTCTCCTGTTGAGTAGATTTTTTTCTCTTCTTTCCGAAATCTATTATATCTTGTATTTTTTCGCTTGTATCTACTGTAAATTCGCTGTCGTTGTTACTTGAATCCATTTTACCTAAAAAGTGAAAAAGTTATTATTTTATGATATCATATAATGTGGTTTATATCCAAAAAAGATGAATTTTATATCATCAGCAATGTGGTTTATATCAAAAAAGGTGAAGTGATATCATATACTGTGGTTTATATCCAAAGAATATGAAGTTTATATCATTATGCAATGTGGTTTATATCAAAAAAAGGTGAAGTTATATCATATACTGTGGTTTATATCCCAAGAAAATGAAGTTTATATCATCATGCAATGCAGTTTATATCGTAAGAACGTGAAGTTTATATCATGCATAACATGAAAATATATATCTTCCAGGAAATAGAAACCAAACATATATTGTATTTCAATGTGTAATTCTTTATATCAGTAAAATATGAAGTTTATATCATCCAACTGCAAAGTTTACATCAGTCATATTCTATAATTTTTTTAACCAACAGTGAGGCAATAACATAGGGTTTATATCAATATGATCGATTCATTATATTAACAAACGATAAAGTTTATATCTAATAGACAATCAAACAAGTATTTTTTGCAGCAGTCGGACATTTGTTCAAATGTTTTGAATGCATTATATCACATGTAGAACAATATTTATCAACTAGTATTATGTTTTACATATTTCTGTGGTGAAAAGGTTCCAAACAAACATATGTGCAGATTTATATTTATATCAAGCAGAAATATTCTATTTAAAAAGATTGTACTATTTTCTTGAACAATAATGACAGATATCGCAAACGGATTAAATTGCCGTCATCGGATTAAAACTAAATTTAAACAGTAGTTCGCGATGGACATTGTATCAGCAGAAAAATCCATTATATAGCATAGAAGTTGATTATACTAGTAAGAAATCAATAAAAGATTATCATATTATGAATCAAACCTTTTGTATTTGGAATATTTATTCGATCGTTATGAAATTTGGGTTAGAAACCCTTGCTCTCTGAGATCGTCCGTACTGCCTCTGTTTCATAGAGGTATTTTGTCAAGATTCGTAACTTTGTAAGGTTGATGATAAGGATAATGTGGTGGTTTTGATTCAGTTGTCGGAGTTGCAGGAGGTTTCTTTGATATAAACTTTGTTTTTCCATCGAATCGATGCTACTTCTTGCTATTTGAAGATTGTGTTCTCTGGAAGAGTTGCGGAAGCTGAAGCGATGGGTTGCACCTTGTTTGTTTAGGGATGTAAAACACGATATTGAATTTTGATGGGAAAAAAAATAGCGCGTGTTGCTAATCGCGCGGGGTGCGACTGGTGAAAGTTTAGAAATTAAGGCGGATACAATAGCACCGTACTACTATAGTTGTACGGTCTACGAATTGAATAAAAATAAAATAAGGAAAAAAAAATACTGTTTTCATCTCTTACAAAAGCCATGTGCCACAAATACTTCCTCTTTATATTTTGTGGACAAAAGTGGCCCCTCTTATTCACATTTAGTCACTCTAATGGCTAAATTTGTAATTTTAACGAGTTGTTTTATTTTAAATGTTAGCCAACAAGTATTTTTATTCATATGTCAACAAATGAGGTCAAACTCCCTTCTTACTAACTCAACTAATTCAAATCTAATATTACTTCCATGTAACTTAGAACTGTGAAAAAACTTATTGACCTAGATGTTATATTTGAATTTGTGGGGTTAGCAAAGATGGGGATTTAGCCCAAATTTGTTGACGAACTGACCTATATAGACTAAAGTAGTGTTGACTAATGGTCAAAATTGAGAACATGCTAAATTCTAAAATTAGTCAAGGACCACATGCGAGACATTTCGGTTACCAGAGAGATCACGTCATTCGACAAAAATTAAAGAGGCACTGTTTGTCTTACAATGTCTTTAATAATAAGGGGCCAAAAATGTTATTTTTTCCTTCCAAAGTATAACACCACTTCATTAGATCTTTATGGGATAATACTACAATTGCATGGGACTTCTTTGGCAAGATATTCAGACTTCAGTAGTTAGTCTACATGTATTTTGTAAGATATTCAGAGTTATAACTTGAATAAAGACCATGTGATTAGTATATTTACTTGTGTTGTGGTGTGGATGTAGTGTCTTCTCAAGCTTGATAAAGTTTTTTCTCAAATTAATCTAAGAGTCATTTTTTCTTTAGAGTAATAGCGATGTATTTTGTGGCAATCAAATCCAGAAAGACAGCATGCACTACAAAAAATTGGAGCTATAGTGACGGCTTTAAAATTAATCACTAAAGACACCTATTTGTTTTGTTGGATTTGAATACTAAACCTTGCTTGTATTAAACTATTTTCCAGTTTTATATATCGATTGAATGTTTTAGTTAAATTGTTTGTATGTTTTACATATGTTGTCCATTTATATTATATAATTAGATGATGAGGTATCTGCTGTGACACAATAGATCTCATCATTGGTTAAAAGACATAATATATAAATAAGATTCGTAACTGAGACAATTTTGGACACACTGTCAGTTTATATTATTATGTGATTCAGAAATTTGTTTGTCCAAACTAATTGAATCATATAGATATGCCCGGGGCATATTGAACTTAACCATTTCGGATGAATTGTCTTATACTGATGTAATAGACTATTCAATCATACTATTCTATCTCTTAATCCCTAGACTTGAACATGCAAGAGAATTAGACATAGTGTACTTTACTCTGGCAAAGAGTGAGGTCACTTGAGGCCAGTAGTCTCAGTAGGTTGGGTGCGAGTGTTTGGTTGCTTTGTGTGTTGTTTGTCGAAAGGAAACCATCTACCAGTGCATCCGGGGTGATGGTGCTCCCGAGATAAGCTCGTTATGCTTATTATACTAAACCCAACTGGTGGACTTATGTTCGGTATAGTAAAAAGGTCGAGTGGTACTAATATCAGATTATGAGAAGTTAATCAATTAATTTATCATTAAATTAATAAATTAACGAGCAATATATCTTTGATGTGGGGAGATTAAAGAAAAATTAATCCGGAAGCCATTCTGGTGTAGGATAGTAGTGCCATAATTAATCCGTTTGTGGTACGATTAATTATGTAGTGTGTTAATTTATAAAGTATAATTAATTATTTAATTAATTATTTCTAAAGGTTAATTAAGTAATTAATGTTAGGTTTGAATACTAAAGCTATGCTTGTATTAAACTTTTTCCCAGTTATATATCGATTTAATATTTTGGTTTATATGTTGTGCATATTCTGTCCTTTTATATTATATACTTAGATGATGAGGTGTCTTGTGTGGCACAGTAGATCTCATCATTGGTTAAAAGACATAGTATATAAATGAGGTTCGTAACCGAGACAGTTTTGGACAACCTGTTGGTTTAGGTTATTATGTGATTCAGATAATTGGTTTGTCTAAACTAATTGAATCATATAGATATGCCCGGGGCGTATTGAACTTGACCATTTAGAATGATTTTTCTTGTACTGATTTAATAAACAAATCGTTCTTAGTATTATATCTCTTAATCCCTAGACTTGAGCGGGCATGAGGATTAGACATAGTGTACTTTGATCTGCCAATGGGTGAGGTCAATTGTGGCCAATAGTCTTTGTGGGTTGGGTGCACGTGTTTAGTTACTTTGTGTGCTACTTCTTGTCGAAAGGAAACCATGTACCGGTGCGTCCGGGGTGATGGTACTCCCGAGATGAGCTCGTAATGTTTATTATACTAAACCCGGCCGGTGGACTTATGTCCGGTATAGTAAAAAGGTAAAGTGGTACTAATCTCGGAATTAAAAAAGTTAATTAATTAATTTATCAGTAAATTAATAAATTAACGAGCACTAAATCTTTGATTTGGAGAGATTAAGAATAAATTAATTTAGTTGTGCCGAAAGCAATTCTGGTGTAGGATGGTAGTGTCATAATTAATCCGTTAGTGGTACAATTAATTTTGTAGTGGGTTAATTGAATAAGTAGAATTAATTAATTAATTAATTATTCCTAAGGGTTAATTAAGTAATTAACAAAGTGGAATTATTTAATAAATTAATTAAGTCTTAAGTTTCAATTAGAATTAGGAAATCCTAGAGATTAGGAAATCTAATTGGATTTGGATTATCCTATTAGATTAATTACCTAATTGGATTTGGAAACTAATTAATTACCTAAACCCATTAGGAAGGCCAATCCTAAACCAACTTGGGGTTTCTCTTGTAACTCTATATATAGACAAGGGATTAGCAATTACATAATACACAACTCATAAGTTTTCAAGACAAGAAAACTAGAGAGAGAAACATTTTTCTCCCTATAGCATAATTTCGGGCTGTCAATTCTTGTCCTTAGGGGCAGCGGCTGTCATTCAAATCCGGCAGGCGGCAGCGGTGGAATTTTTTTGGCGGCGAAGAGCTGCTGAATTTTTCCTGACAACCCAGTTGTGTTGATTACTGATCAATTGGTTACTAGATCTTTGCCCACACAACGTGCAATCATAGTCTTGAGTTATACAAGCGATCACCTAAGTTGACACGCTTCAAGAGGTACTTTTCTAAGATTTCGCTTTTAAATAGAAAATTATTTTTGCGTGATAAATTGTATGAGTACAAACCAAGATCTGACGCAATGTTATTTCAAGCATGGATTAGAATAGCGATTGTGCTAGAGTCTAGGCCAGGTGAAAGATTCCGATTCTGGAATGCGTAGCACGAAAGTGAATTTTGGACCGGGTCCGGGCAGATAATCTTTCAATTAACAAAGTGGAATCATTTAATTAATTAATTAAGTCTTAAAAGATAAAGATTATCTGCTCGGGCCCGGTCAAAAATTCACTTTCGTGCTATGCATTCCAAAAATTCACTTTCAAAATTGGATTTGGAAACTAATTAAGAAACCTAAACTATTAGGACGGCCAATCATAAACCATCTTGAGGTCTCTCTTGTAACTCTATAAATAGACAAGAGATTATCAATTCACAAGACAACAATTTATAAGCTTTCAAGACAAGAAAACTAGAGAGAGAATTAATAATTCTTCTCTCAAAGTCCAATTGTTCAACCTCCAGGCGGCGGCACTCTTCCCAAAAATTGGCGGCCAGTTTTCCTCTAGCAACTCGGCAACGCGTGGTTTGAGAGCGACGACGTGTAAGGCATCTCGTGCGGCGTGTGGTCTTTACGGGCTTGTGGCAGCAGGTCTGATCAGATTTTCTGCTGGCAGCTTTTGTGGAATTGTGGTGGTTTTGCTGATCAATTGCTCGTTAGTTCATTGCCCACACAACGTACGATCAAGTTTTGAGTCATACAAGAGAATCACTTAAATACATGCTTGAAGAGGTAATTCTTAAACTTTCGATTTGATTAAGAATTTGTTGGTGCGAGACAAATCGAATAAGTAAAAGCTAAGATCCAGCGCAATGGCATTTCAAGCAAGGATTGGAATAGTAGTTGCACTATAGCTTAGGCCTGGTCAAGAATTTCGATTCTGGAATGCATAGCATGAAAGTAAGTTTTTGACCGGGCCTGGGCAGATAATCTTTCAATTAGTATCAAAGCTATGGTGTTGCCTTCGTGCTTATTCAATTTGTTACATGATTTTGTTTGCAGGTGGTTTAGAAATCCCGGCTATTATGGTTGCGTTTGTATATTTTAATTAAACCCTGGGACATGTCCAATTTTTTTTTTATGAATGCTTGTAATAGTAAAACCACGTGCTCAAAGTCGTGTAGGATTAGATCAAATATGTAGTAGGATTTTTTCTATGTAATTTTCTATTTACTTTCCTAGAAGCCTTGTAGTAGGAAAATTTTATGTAATCGAAGATGTTATGGTGGGTGACTTGTTTCATGGGTTTTCATTTATCGTTAATTCATAAAAAACCAAGAAAACCCAGAACGAATTGCAAGAATACCAAATAACATAGTGGGAGCAAAAGACTAAAAATTGAACGGGGTGCCAGACGACACTGGTGAATTCGGTGATACACAGCCGCACCACTGCACACAGCGTGCGATGGTGCAGCGCCATGTAATTGTGGCGTTTGATGCACCAGCATGCACGCACAGCCCATACGTGATGCTCGCGCGTGGCCCAGCCCGTTCGGGCTGCATGCATCGCTTGTTTTTTATTTTTTCTAAGACGTCTTTCGAGATCAAGTTTTTCAAGACTCAATCCATTGCGTGATGTGATGGGACATGAGATCAAGGCAGCGGATGGAAGCAATTAAAACCATAATAGTCAGAAAATTTATTTTACGCATTTATTTCCCGTATTTACAGTTTTAATTATATGCTTTAATTTTTGTGCTATATTTTATATGAATGATTTAGGATTTTTAATTGTATGTTAAAACCTGAATAAACCTCGTTTTAGAAATCTAAGTGGGAGCGGGTTGGTTAATATTCCCATAGCCTCAATTACGAATTCATTTGTGATATGGTTGGACTTGCGCATTGGCATTAGGGCCTTCCTTCATATCGGATGAGTTCAACCATGAGGTCACTAATCTATAAATTTCTAAGTAAGATGACTAGAGTAAGTTGAAATCGGAGAAATGCAAAACCCCCTCCATCTGAGGCGCACTATCCTAAGGTAACGAACTCAGATGTCACGTAATGGCATACACTTAGCGTACAATTTGTAGTATTCCTCCCATTGAGGTTACACTGCTTATTTATACGGCTGAATGCACTGACTATTAGCTACATTGATCAATAGATCGTTTGTTCAGATAATGTAGTTAATGAGTTTAGTTCTTCTCAAACAAATGTGGGTTAGCGTAAACGTCCACACTATCGTGGCTTGTGAAAATCCCTGTTAATGAGATGTCAGTGGATTTAATTATTATTTTGAGGGATGTTAATAATAGTAGAATTTATTTTCAAAATTCTATGCTTAGTTTATTGAAATTTTTTCTGTTTATTTATTTACAGTCTTCGATATGGCATTTAAGCTAATAGCTACAATATTGAAAGACAACAAACTAAGCGGTCCGAATTATGTCGATTGGATTCAAAATTTGGACATTGTCCTGACGGCTAAGCAGTATAAGTTTGTGCTCACTGAGATTTGTCTAGACATGCCTACTGATGAATCTTCTCAAGAGGATAGGGATGCCTATGCAAGTTGGAGAAAAGCAGATGAGATGGCGTAGTGTTACATTCTGTCCTTTGTGTCGAATGTTCTGCAATATTAGTTTCATCCCATGTCTCTGCTTTTAACATGATTGCACACCTGAGAGAGATGTTTGCTCATTAAGGCAGGACAGCAAAGCAAACAGCCATGAGGAAAATTATGAATACCAGGATGACTAAAAGCAGCTCAGTGAGAGATCATGTGTTACACGTGATCAGTAACATCAATGAGATAGAAGTGTTGGGAGGTGATCCTAAAATTCAGATCGATATCATCTTTCAGAGTTTACCTTCTAGTTTTGAGCAGTTTTGGGTAAACTACAATATGAATCAAAGAATCTATACTCTTCCTAAGCTCCTAACAGCATTGGTGTCAACTGAAGGCATCTTCCAATCGAATAAGCAAGCTTTGGTCACAGTGAAGACTTCGAGTTCCTCATCTGCGCCTAAAGGCAAGAGCAAGAAAAAGAAGAAGACCAAGAATCATACTGCTAAGCCGGACATCACAAAGAAGAAGAAGAAGCCTAAAGGCAAATGCTTCAAGTGTGGTAAGACGGGATATTAGAAATCAGATTGTCCAAACCTAAAAGGTACAACAGTTTATGCCTTAATTACTGAGACATGTGTAGCGGCGATTCCCACAGATACTTAGTGTGTAGATTCAAGAGCCACTGATCATGATTGTAATTCTTTGCAGGTGTTCCAGGTAACCCGGAAGCTTAGAGAAGGCGAGCTAGAAGTCTACTTGGGCGATACTACAAGAGTGTCAGTAGAAGCAGTGGGAGTAGTTAGGATTATTTTTGAAAATAGTAGGATAGATTTACATAATTGCCATTGTGTACCGAGTTTTAGAAAGAACCTGATTTCAGTTTCTAAACTCTCAATGAATGATTATAAGTTATCTTTTCTAATCAATCTATTAGTATTAGAATAAATGGAAAACTTATTTCTTCAGGTTCATTAGTAGACAATTTGTTTTTTATTAAATCAAACTCCCCTATTATACAAAGCACAGAGTTAAATGGTGCATCATCTAACCTAAATAAGAGCAAAAAACCTTCTAAAATGTATCATGTTAGTTTTGAATACAGAAAAGCTATGGCTTGTATCAAAAACTAATATCCACAGTTGACATATCATTTTGTTTCAGTATAAATTTGTTCCTTTATATCATAGAACTAGATAACGGGGTGTGGACAAAAACAGTAGATACCGTTATTGGTTAAAGTATTGATATATAAAAAGTATGCTCGTAACCGAGATAGTTTGAACATACTATCGGTATAGGTTATTGTGTGGTTTGGAAATTAGTTTATCTAAACTAGTTTAAATCACACAGATATGCCCGGGGCATATTGAGCACGACCAGTTTGGATAGAATTGACTGATACTGATCGGCGTAGTCAATTCAGTCCTAGTATTCCGTCTCTCAATCCCGAGATTGGGACGGGCGTGAGGGTTGGATATCGTGTGCTTTGATTTGCCAAAGAGTGAGGTCAATTGAGGCCAATACCTCGGTAGTTTGGGTATGCGGTGTTTAGCTTCTTACGTGCCGTTGCTAGTCGGAGGAATCCACGTACAGGTTCGCCGGGTTGATGGTGCTCCCGAGATGAGCTCGTAAGGTTATTATACTAAACCCGGCCGGTGAACTTTATGCTCGGTATTATAAAAGGACGAGTGGTACTAATCTCGGAAACCAAGAAGTCGGTGAATTAATTTGTCTGTAAATTGATAAGCTGACAAGCGCTAGATCTTTAATGTGGGGAGATAGAATAAAATATAATGGCGCGATATTAAGTCGTTTTCGAGCGGTAGTTCCATAATTGGTCCGTTAGTGGTACGATCGATTATGCATTTGACTAATCGACAAGGTAAATTAATTAATCCAAAAGGTTTAATTAATATTTAATCGACAAAGTGAATTTAGAAATTAATTTGATTTTAAATTAATTAATTCTAAGGGTTCAATTAAATTAAATTAACAAAGTGGATTAAATAAATTAATTTAAATGGGTCGATTGGAGTTGATTAGTCGGGAAGACTTAGCGGTCAACGAAAGTCAAAATTTAAGGCCTAACTCGAGAGCCCATTAGGTCTCCTTAGAAGCTCCTTATAAATACAACTTATTGGGCAAGAAAGAATCAAGGAAACTTGATAGCCAAGAAAGGGCTAGTGAGAGAAAGTCTAGCTTAGAGTGAGAAATTCTTCTTCTTCGAATCTTCTCCTCGAAGTCAGCTAGGATCTTTCTTCTTCGAGATTAACTCTGCCCATATTATTTGTCCCTCGATTACACGAAGCTGCTGCTGCTGATTTTTTGAAGAAGGCCGAAATTGCAAGATGTGATTTTTTTTTTTTGGTACAGCAAGCAGAACAATCGTGGGCTGCAAGTTGCTGTCCAGCAGATCGCAAGTGGCGATTTTTTTTTTGGTACAGCAAGCAGCACAATCATGTGATGCAAGTTGCTGTCCAGTAAATCGCAAGCAGCGATTTTTTTTTTTTTTTGGTAAAGCAAGCAGCACAATCGTGGGCTGCAAGTTGCTGTCCAGCAAATCGCAAGCGGCGATTTTTTTTTGGTACAGCAAGCAGCACAATCATGTGCTGCAAGTTGCTGTCCAGTAAATCGCAAGCGGCGATTTTTTTTTTTTGGTACAGCAAGCAGCACAATCGTGTGCTGCAAGTTGCTGTCCGGCAAATCGCAAGCTGCGATCTTTTTTTTTTTTGGTACGGCAAGTAGCGCAACCTTGAGCTGCAAGTTGCTGTCCAGCGGTGCTGGGTTTGTGGTTGCAGACCAGTGTGGTGAACCGCTAGCTTGGCGAGAGCTTTGAGGTAGTGTCTAGATCTCCGACTGGTCGGATCATTTTTCGGCAGATTTTAATACCATTTGCGGCGGCAGCTTCAGTTTTGCACAAGAAGCCTTTGGGCAGTTCTGCACTTGGGATTTTTTGAGTTATTTTCGAAGTGGGTTTCCTTGGGTATTCTTAATTTGCCGTGAGTAACTCCGTAGACGATAGCCCACACTATTTCGGAGTTAGTATCGGAGTCATTCTTCGGATTTCTTGGGGAAATTGCGCAAAAGATTGGATTTTTCTTTTAGGCAAGGGACTTCGCTACAAAAGGTATAATCTTTAAATTCTGCTTTTATTAAAGATCGAATCTTTTGTGCCTCGATTAATAAATTAAATAAGTATAAGCCTAGATCCGTTCATGGGTAAACTAATTTGAGCCTGAGCTTGGTCGAAAGCTTCCGATTCTGGAATGCATTGCACGAAAGTGAGGTTTTCGATTTAGCCCGGGCTTGTTCAGTTTTCCTTCATATCAAACCTATCTTTGGCATCTCAGGCTAGGTCATATAAACCTTAGTAGGATTCAGAGGTTAGTTAATGATGGACCTTTAAGTTCATTAGAGATTAACAGCTATTCAACATGCGAATCTTGCTTGGAAGGTAAGATGACCAAGAGACCTTTCAAGGTAAAAGTTTATGGGGCCAAATAAGTATTAGAGTTTATTCACTCTGACTTGTGTGGACTAATTTCGGTCCAAGAACGAGGTGGGTTTGAGTATTTTGTGACCTTCACAGATGATTACTCAAGGTACGGATACATTTACCTAATACGCCACAAGTCCGAATGCTTTAGTAAATTCAAAGAGTATCAGGAACATGTGAAAAAACACGGTAAGAGTATCAAGACACTGCGATCAGAACATGGTGGTGAGTACCTGTCCTAGATTTTTAGAGGAATACTATATTCAAGATCATAAGCCCAATAGTATGACAGTACTAGAAGAAATTAGAAACCAATTTGATAATCCTGATGCACTAGCACAAGTAGATACACCACACACTGCACAAGATATCAAAGATTATGTGCCTACATATTTGGTGCCTTATCATAGTGGGAGGGTTGTGAGACAAGCCGACAGGTTCATTGGCGTGCGATAAGCCTCTGACTTCATCCCAAGCGTGCCTGAACTGGATCCTGTGAACAACATTGAGACTCTTCGAGATAAAGATGCAGAATCTTAGCCAAAGGCAATGATATCCGAGATGGGGTCGATCGACCACAATCAAGTCTGGGAGCTTGTGGACCTACCTGATGGTTTAAAACCCATTGGATGTAAGTGGGTCTACAAACACAAGAGAGGACCTGATGAAAATGTTGAAACCTTTAAAGCTAGGCTTGTGGCAAAGGGGTATACTCAAAAAGATGGAATCAATTATGAGGAAACCTCCTCCCCGGTAGCTATGCGTAAGTCAATCTAGATTCTCTTGGCCATAGCTGCTCATTTAGATTATGAGATATGGCAGATGGATATCAAGATAGCTTTTCTTAACAAAAGTCTTGAAGAAACCATCTTCATGCAGTAACCAGAGGGATTCGTTGAAAAAGGACAAGAGAATAAGGTTTGCAGGCTTAAGAGGTCCTTTTACAGACTTAAGTAGGTATCTAGATCTTGGAACATCCAGTTTGATTAGGTGATCCAATTCTACGGATTTACACAGTGCTCGGATAAACAATGTGTGTACCATAGGCGTGATGGAAATGTGGTGGTATTTCTTGTTCTTTACGTAGATGACATTTTATTAATTGGAAATAATAAGAAAGTGTTATCAGACGTAGGAAACATTCGATAACGCTCTCTTAAGCTTTATACGTAGATATGATTCTGGCTCGTTTTAACATGCAGAACTCCAAGAAAGGTTTTCTACCATTCTGACACGGGGTGCATCTATCTAAAGATCAGTCTCTCAAGACTATTGAGAAGATAAAAGCCATAAAGACAGTTCCTTATGCCTCGGAAGTAGGAAGTCTTATATATGCAGTGTTGTGTACGAGCCATGATATTTGCTATATTGTTGGCATTGTAAGCAGATATCATAGTAACCTCGGGAAAGCTCATTGGGAGGCAATAAAATGCATTCTCAAGTAATTGCGCAGAGTGAGAGACCAAGTGTTGGTCTATCAGGCACTTCAGCTTGTGCCCCAAGGTTACACAGATTCAGATTTCTAAGACAATAGGGACAAATGCAAGTCTACCTCACGATATGTGTTTATTTTGGGAGGTGGAGCCATAGTTTGGTTCAGTGTCAAGCAGAAATGCGTGGTAGAATCTACAATGGAGGCTGAATACGTTGCAACATCAGAGGCAGCAAAAGAACCAATGTGGCTCAAAAACTTCCTAGTGGACTTAGACGTGATTCCTGGTTTGCAGAAGTTGATCACAGTGTACTGTGACAACAATGGTGCAGTAACAAATTTGAAGGAACCAGGAGCCCACAAGGCGAGTAAGCATATACAGCGCAAGTACCACCTAATACGAGATATCTTCAAGAGGGAAGACGCGGTTGTTGCGAAGATAGCATCGGAAGATAACATAGATCCATTCATGAAAACATTGACTGCAAAAGTATTTGAGGCTCACGTGGAGGGCATGGGGATCAGATACTTAGTAGAGCCATGATTGTTTTTCTAGACATTATAATAGTTGTAGGATTGATGTAGTTTTATACTTAAAGCGCAACTTAAATATTAGTGGGAGATTGTTGGGTTTGAATACTAAAGTTTTGCTTGTATTAAACTCTTTCCCAGTTTGTATATATCGATTAAATGTTTTAGTTAAATTGATTATTGTCTATTTATTTTATGTAATTAGATGATGAGGTGTCTGGTGTGACACAGTAGATCTCATCATTGGTTAAAAGACATAATATATAAATGAGGTTCGTAACCAAGACAATTTTGGACACACTGTCAGTTTAGGTTATTATATGATTTAGAAAATTGGTTTGTCTAAACTAATTGAATCATATAGATATGCCTAAGGCATATTAAACTTGACCATTTATGATGAATTATCATGTACTAATTTAATAGACTATTCAATCCTAGTATTCTATCTCTAAATCCCTACACTTGAGCAGGCATGAGGATTAGACATAGTGTGCTTTGACATTCCAAAGAGTGAGGTCACTTGAGGCCAATAGTCTCAGTAGGTTGGGTGTGCATTTTTAGTTGCTTGGTGTGTTGTTACTTGTTGAAAGGAAACCATGTACCAGTGCGTCCGGGGTGATGATGCTCCCGAGATGAGCTTGTTATGTTTATTATACTAAACTCGGACGGTAGACTTATGTCCGTTATTGTAAAAAGGTCGAGTGGTACTAGTCTTGAATAATAAGAAGTTAATTAATTAATTTATCAGTAAATTAATAAATTAATGAGAACTATATCTTTAATGTGGGGATTAAAGAATAATTAATTTAGTTGTTCTGGAAGCAATTCTAGTGTACGATGGCAGTGCCATAATTAATCCGTTAGTGGTACGATAAATTATATAGTGGGTTAATTGACAAAGTAAAATTAATTATTTCCAAGGGTTAATTAAGTAATTAAAAAAGTAGAATTATTTAATTAATTAATTAAGTCTTAAAGTTCAATTAAAATTAGGAAATTCTAGAAATTAGGAAATGTATTTGGATTTGGAAATCCTATTAGATTTGGAACTTAATTGGATTTAGAAACTAATTAATAATCCTAAACTCATTAGGAAGTCCAATCCTAAACCAACTTGGAGTCTCTCTTGTAACTCTATAAATAGACAAGAGATTAGCAATTCACAACACACAATTCGTGTTATTTTTGAATACTTAAAAGCTATTGCTTGTATAAAAAACTAATACCCATTATGTCATAGAACTAGATAACGAGGTGTAGAAAAGCACAGTAGATCTCGTTATTGGTTAAAGTAATGATATATAAACTGATGCTCGTAACTGAGATAGTTTGAACAGATTATCAGTTTAGGTTATCGTGTGATTTGGAAATTAGTTTGTCTAGACTAATTAAATCATACGGATGTGCCCAGAACATATTAAGCATAACCTGTTCGGAATTGAATTAACTTGTACTGATCAATGTAGTTAATTCAATCCTAGTATTCTAATCTCTTAATCCCTAGATTGGAGCGGGCATGAGAGTTTGATATCATAGGATTTGATTTGCCAATGGGTACAGTCAATTGAGACCTAAATCTCAGTAAGTTGGGTATGTGGTGTTTGGCTTCTTTGTGTACCGTTGCTAGTCAACGGAATCCATGTACCGGTTCACTGGGTTGATGGTGCTCTCGAAACGAGCTCGAAAGGTTTTTTATACTAAATCTGGCCAGTGGACTTTATGTCTGGTATAAAAAGAAAGTCGAGTGGTACTAATCTCGGATACCAAGAAGTCGATGAATTAATTTGTCAGTAAATTTATGAATCGACGAGCACTACATCTTTGATGTGGGGAGACAGAAAAATAATAAAGTGAGCGGTAGTTCCATAATTGGTCCGTTAGTGATACAACTAATTATGCGTTTGACTAATCGACAAAGTGAATTAATTAATCCTTAAGGTTTAATCAATATTTAATTGACTAAGTAGGTTATACGAAATAATCCTAAGGGCTTGATTAAATTTAATTAACGAAGTGGTTTAAGAAATTTATTTGAAATGTTTGATTGGAGTTGATTAGTCTAGGGAAGACTAAGAGGTCAACGAAAGTCAAACATTAGGCCCAACTCAAAAGCCCAATAGGTCTCCTTAGAAGCTTCCTATAAATAGCTTAAATTAGGCATTTAGAAGACAAAAGAAACCTTGGAGGCAAATAGCCTAGAGTAAGAAAGTCAATCCTAGAGAGAAAACTTCATCTTCCTCATTGAAGTTTTCTTTCAATGTCGGTTTAGAGAACTTTCTTCTTCAAAAAACTCAGCCCGTTTTTAAACCTAGAAAACCACCATGTGATCACCACCCGTTTTTTATCGGACTTCTGCCGATTTCACCGCGATAGCGTTTGACCAGTGCTCGTGTTTCCACCGTGGGTCTTCATTATTTCTGTCACGCTGATCCTTTGGCTCGTTCCTCCAAGTTCACCAAAGTCTAGATCTTTGGTCGGAAAGTTTTATTTCCCGGTGAGTTTTCCAGTGGTTCTTGGTGGGTTTTCAGATTAGGCGCAGGTCTTCGTGCAAGATCTTAGCTTATACTTATTCGATTTGTCAAGCAACAAATAAATTCCTAATTAATTCAAAAGTTTATGAATTATCTCTTGAAACGTGCACTTAGGTGATTCTCTTGTATGACTCAAGACTTGATCGTACGTTGTGTGGGCAATGAACTAACGAGCACTTGATTAACAAATCACCACAAACTTGCAGGAAAAAAACCAGCCGCTGCCACCCCCCTAAATTCGCCGCCGCACCTAAATCCCACGTGCAGCCTAGTGATCCGAAGGAATCCGGCCGCCGACTTAGGGAATAGTACAGCTGCCTGGAGGGAGAGATATTCGACTTCGAGAAAGAATTCTTTTGATTTCTCTCTCTAGTTTCCTGAATTATGAAACAAATGAATTATGTATTGGGAATTGCTAATCTATTGTCTATTTATAGAGTTTCAAGAGAGACTCCAAGTTGGTTTAGGATTGGCCTTCCCAATGGGTTTAGGATTATTAATTAGATTCCAAATCCAATTAGGTTCCAAATCTAATAGGATTTTCAAATCCTAGTAGATTTCCTAACATCTAGGATTTTCTAAATCCAATTGAACTTTAAGATGTAATTAATTAATTAATTAATTTTACTTTTTTAATTACTTAATTAACCCTTAGGAATAATTAATTAAATAATTAATTCTACTTTATCAATTAACCCACTACATAATTAATTGTACCACTAACGGATTAGTTATGGCACTACCATCCTACACCAGAATTGCTTTCGGAATAACTAAATTAATTATTCTTTAATCACCCTACATCAAAGATATAATGCATGTTAATTTATTAATTTACTGATAAATTAATTAATTAACTTCTTATAATCTGAGATTAGTACCACTCGACCTTTTTACTATACAGGACATAAGTCCACCGACCGGGTTTAGTATAATAAACATAACGAGCTCATCTTGGAAGCATCATCACCCTGGAGGCACCGGTACATGGTTTCCTTTCGACAAGTAACAACACACGAAGCAACTGAACACGCGCACCCAACCTACCGAGACTATTGGTCTAAAGTGACCTCACTATTTAGCAGATTAAAGTACACTATGTCTAATTCTCATGCATGCTCAAGTCTAGGGATTAAGAGATAGAATACTAGGAATGAATAGTCTACTAAATCAGTACAAGACAATTCATCCTAAATGGTCAAGTTCAATATACCCTGGGCATATCTATATGATTCAATTAGTTTAGACAAAACAATTTCTAAATCACATAATAACTTAAACTGACAGTGTGTCCAAAAATGTCTCGGTTACGAACCTCTTTTATGCATTATGTCTTTTAACCAATGATGAGATCTACTGTGTCACACCAGACACCTCATAATCTAATTACATAATATAAATAGACGACATATGTAAAACATATAAAGAATTTAACTAAAATATTTAATCGATATATACGAAATGGAAAAAAGTTTAATACAATCAAAGCTTTAGTATTCAAACCCAACATATGAGAGTAGGGATTTTCACTTCACGACCGAGATTAGAGGCTCCAGAGATGGTTCATGTTGACAAGAATGGTTAAAACTTTTCAACAGCCAGGGCCGTAAATAATAAAATGCTGAATATTCATTATCGGCTCACTTGAAGTAACACTGTGCCACTTACTCCATGGTGACCCTACAACCTAACCATGTAGTCCTTGTTTACTGTAAATTCTCACTTAGCACAGTCCTACCACTAAGGGACTGACCTCTCCACCATGACATGCTCACGCCAGGACTTGAGTGAAACAATCTTTAGTTTCTAAGATATTATCAATTAAGATTTTCCTACAAGCACTCCAACTCTGTTCATTCATAAACTTCACAGAATATTTGGTTGTTAAGGTAATATCAATTAAGATTTCCCTAAAAGCATTCCTTATTCATATTCACTCTGAGTTTCACAGAATATTTAGTTGCTAAGGTATCATTAATTAAGATCACCCTAGAAATATTCATATTCTGATTAACTATGGGATTCACAGGATCTAGAGCTGTTAAGGTATCATCAATTAAGACTTCCCTACAAGCATTCCAATCCTACTTCATCATAGCCCCTTAATGGCATGAACTTAGCCATGATTCGGACTAAATCTTCAATACCTCACTCCATACTCAATATCATTTACCAAACTATAGAACCTAAACTACAACACTCTCCATAAATGAAATCAGTGAAGGCTTAAGTGCGAGATGTGCTCGTCAAATTTTATAGCAGCATAGTCCACAAGTCTGCTAGTAGAAGAAATAGTCACACATCATTCTAAATATAGTGAATGATGTATGCTAGACTTAAGGAATAATGCATTTGGTTCTCACTTATTAAATTGAGGCATAATGCATGCGATTCACACTTATTAAATCCGCCTTACTGCACATTTTGCAACAGGAGCTTTCACATTGCCTCTAATCTTTAGATGAGTAAAAATTCTCACATGATACTGAGAACCTCATCGGTTCTTAGCAACACTCAAATGAAAATGAATTCATGAATAAATAGAAATAAAAATGAGTTTCGGGTAAAAAAACCAAAGTAACAAGTTACAAGGGAAAAAACTCTGAACTACTACTCTAAAACTCTTTACTCCCTATTGTTTCTTGCTTTTTGAGTTCGGAGCTTACTACTGCTATTTATAGAGAAAATCTAGTGAAGAAAAATGCAATATGACTAATTTTGGCATTTCGGCTTTGCTTTGGGCCAAGGCTTACAAGCTGGCATTAAGGGGGACAGTAGCTGACATCCAGCCGTAAAAGCAATATGCACTATTCATAGGCCATTAAAGTGATCTACAACACTATACCGATCGTCATTCTTCATCATGCTTCTATCTTGCAGATATACTTTTTGTCTCCTCGGGCAGGATCATAGCTTGTCATGTTGTACGATTTGTCTCTTCAAGTCATGCCCGTAGTTCGTGCTGGTATACTAGCTGTTCTTTTGGTATCTGCCCGTTGCCCGTAACGATGATGGTCGTCGAATGCTCAGCACACGTTGGCTTCTACTGGGCGTCACCTGGAAGTGTTCTGTTTCAGTCACCGTGCACTGGTCGGGTGGATTTGGCTTCTTTAGATGTTGCTATTTTTGGTTGTAATCTTCTCACGTTCACTTGACGCTAGCGCTTGATGTTCGTCATGTTGTGCCCTTCCAGGAATGCTATCGTCCGCAAGCCGTGATCTCTCTCAGCACCTGCTGCTTCACTTCAGCGCTAACTCCACTTGGTCTTTGTCATGTCCAGTGAACTGGGCGTCTATAGGTCACTTTCACTAGACACTGAATTTTACATGATTTTGTGAACTTCACGCTCATGTGAAGTTGCTGTCAGTTGTCGTGTCCTTCTTCTAGCTTGATAACCTTTAGCTCTACTCCAAATGCTCGAAGTGTGATTTTTTACAATCTTCATTCCATCCACATTTCACCTACAATTAGCATAAGTAAAACCATAACTAGTATTTTACCGTACAAACAAATTAAGAATCTGTCCATAGGCAGCTTAAGGCTGTACTAAAAACATGTAAAAATATGTATAAAATAAATCGCATCAACCAGTTGAAAAATGAAAAATAGTGATGGTATTGAACCTTATTATATTACTTATATTTAGGGACAAGTTTCTTGTTATCACTATGAAATATTTATAGTGATAAGAATAATATTCTCACTAAAGATCATAACTAGTGATGACATGGTAATACGTATATCATTTTTAACTAAAAATACAAAGCAGTTTATTCACTATTCCCCTCATCTTCCCTCCAACAAGAAAGAACAATAATAAATTTGGGATCGTAGGCATTAAATGTCAAATCGCAACGGAAAGAAATTAGCAATTTGTCATGCGCAACTTTCAATTTTAGTATTAGATAATAACAATAGCGATTATACCTTTGTAGCGTGATTTATTTGAGCCATCAACTTCTAGATCCTTCATTATGAGCCCTAACTTTTAGATCCTTGGGTAAGCACCTTAGAATTCACCAAACTCATTGGGAATTTCTCTATCAAGCATAAGAACTCTGTACAGAATGACTGCTACATCCTTTGACACACGAAAGGAAAATGAATTTCTTTCTAACTTTTAGAAAGTAAAAGCTTCATTTCTAAAACTTGTTCAATGCTTGTGTGGAAACCAAAGGACATCATTCAATTTATAGAATGTGCAAGTTTTCAAAACTGCAATTTTGGTCCCTACACTTTTCAGTCTATTTCAATTGCTCTCTGATGTTCAATTAACATTTGATTAACACCATAAGAGTTTAATTAATACTTAATTAAACCTTTTAATTAAGCACTAATCACCTAAGTATAACATTTATACTTAGTACAAGTGTGACAATCTATTCTGTTTCTTCGAACTGTTATATGTGCGATCCTGTAGGCCCATTCTTTTGTTGGCAATGGATAATTCAATCTCATCGAATAAAACATAAATCATTAGTGGCATATAGCAAGATATAATGACTACCTAATTTAGAATGGAGTGTCGAATGGTGATTCAACACAACCTTAAAAACTTACCGCATTCGATTATCTACATAGATATCTTATTTAGCATAAGACATAGAAACTATCAATCTTATTTTTCTAAACTTTTACTTGATCTCCAAATGATACTACTTTCATCAAATAAATGATAACACTTATCATTTCCTTGGGTACTGCCATGAACTTCTCAGTCTCACTATCAAGCGGCCAGAGATATCATATCTCACTTAAGAGAGATTTGTAGTCTATTCACTTCATTCACATATCATATCGTGTTTCGTAGCATATCCAATCATACCCATTTTTGACAGCTTGTTACTGTCCCGTTAGCTTTATGTCAAAATATTAGTACTCCTCACTTAAGACCATGTAGTGATTTCTGGTCTAAGAATCCAAGTATGAGTACTACTCAAAAACAATCACTCATAATCATAGTTCATGGAGTGTTTCTTTTGGTGGACCGACCCAATGATACGTTCTCTAACATATTCATTTACGTATTTAGTTGATGTTTCTACATTATGGCTTGTGAAACTCTACTATCACTAAAGCACATATTAGTCTTAGCATACTGATGTTTCCACATCAATAACCGACTAAGGATAGTTTTGTACTTCGAATATTTTATGGCTTAAGGGGTTTCACAACCAAGACATTTTGAAGGTCATTTATAAGCCAATGTTCTAGTATATGGATCATTTCATCATTCATACATGCATAAGAATAATGCAATGATGAAATCAACTCATTTGATATATATCATCAATCAGACCGATGAATGTCTATATAGCCCTTATAAAGGCACATTCACCAACAATAAATTCCTAATTTTGCATAAAATCAGTACATATTTGATATCGATAATCTTCATATCTACACACACTACAATCAATACAGACACACCTAATACAACCTTCGTATCTAAATTTTGCAATGCAACCACCTCTGCATGATCTCAAACTTTTACATTCCTCATCATCATTACAAGTGATCGTATAGAATAATGGAAAGAATAAGCAGTATCAATTAAACACAAATTTGGTAAATTTAGAAAATAAATAAACAAATTTGATATGATTCGTTCCCCTAAAACTGTTTATTGAACTTACATGAAAGTGAAATATCCCTGAGGCAATCAAATTGCAGATTAAGGTAAAACAAAATATACATGCCAAAGTTAGCCATAAAATTAGAAAATAATGTGGCACGTATCATGCACGGCATATTTTCTGATGGTGCACGCACAAAGCACGTTGTATTTCCTCATTTAAGTGAAAATCATGGATATCATGATGCATTAAAGACCACTAAGCTCCATAGACTTAGGTTTTCATAAGAAAAACTACCTAAGCAATTTCTCATAGTGAAGTTTGTTCAAAATAGTCATATATTTAAAGTAAGATAACTATAGCGAAATAATAACTACATGTGGACACGTTATCGTCAAATAGAGAAACTTATTTGTCTTTCGATATGTCTAAACATTGCCAGTCTTGAAAGATTATCTGCCCGGACCCGGTCAAAAAATCACTTTCGTGCTATGTATTCCAGAATTGGAACTCTTGACCAGGTCTAGACTCTAGCACAACCACTATTCCAATCTTGGCTTGAAATAACATTGTGCAGGATCTTAGCTTCTATTTGTTTGATTTGCCACGCAACAATAAATTCCTAATTAAAGCAGAACTTTAAGAATTACCTATTGAAATGTGTATTTAGGTGATTCTCTTGTATCACTCGAGACTTGATTGTACGTTGTGTGGGCAACGATCTAACGAACAATTTATCAGCAACTACCAAACAATACAAAGAAACTGGGCTAGAAATCCAGCTTTTGGTCGCCGAAAAACTGTCGCCACCACTCGCCGAAATTTCGCGCCGCTTGCCGCCGGTCACCACCTAGCACCGCCACCTGACACCGCCGTGTGCCGCTGCTGCTTGGGTAGCAATGTTGTCCTGCGTGCCTGAGGAGAGAAGGCTGACTTTGAGGGAGAATTCTTTTGACTTATCTCTCTATGTTTTCTCTCTCTAAGTTTCTTGAATTATGAAACTATGTATTGTGTATTGTGAATTGCTAATCTCTTGTCTATTTATAGAGTTACCAGAGAGACCCCAAGTTGGTTTAGGATTGGCCTTCCTATTGGGTTTGTGTTTTACTTCAATCCCGTTCCTGGACTGATTCACATCCAACTGACACAAGGATTCACTTATCCTTAATCCAGTTCCTGGTCTGATTCACAGCAAACTAACACAAGGATTCACTTATTCTCGATCCAGTTCCTGGTCTGATTCCCAATCAATTGACACAAGGTTTAATTAATTACTTAATTAATTAAATCTATTTTTATTAATTTCATAATATATAATTAATCGTACCACTAACGGATTAATTATGGCACTACCATCCTACAACAGAATTACTTCTGGAACAACTAAATTAATTATTCTTTAATCTCTCAACATCAAAGATCTAGTGCTCGTTAATTTATTAATTTATTGATAAATTAATTAATTAACTTCTTATAATCCGAGATTAGTACCACTCGACCATTTTACTATACCGGACATAAGTCCACCAGTTGGGTTTAGTATAATAAACACAACGAGGTCATCTCGGGAGCATCATCACCCTGGACGCACCAGTACATGGTTTCCTTTCGACAAGCAACAACACATCAAGCAAATAAACACGTGCACCCAACCTACCGAGACTATTGGTCTCAAGTGACCTCATTCTTTGGCATATCAAAGTACACTATCTCTAATTCTCATGCTTGCTCAAGTCTAGAGATTAAGAGATAGAATACTAGGAATGAATAGTCTATTAAATTAGTACAAGACTATTCATCCTAATTGGTCAAGTTCAATATACCCCGGACATATCTATATGATTTAATTAGTTTAGACAAACCAATTTTCCGAATAACATAAAAACCTAAACCGACAGTGTGTCCAAAACTGTCTCCGTTACGAACCTCATTTATATATTATGTCTTTTAACCAATGATGAAATCTACTATGTCACACCAGACACCTCATCATCTAACTACATAACATAAATGGACAACATATGTAAAAACATATAAACAATTTAACTAAAATATTTAATCGATATATAAAACTGGGAAATAGTTTACTACAAGCAAAAGTTTAGTATTTAAACCCAACAAGTCTTGCTTAAGTAGCACATTGCTGTATATTCTGAATGTTCTTGCACTTATTCTATTCTGGTAAAAAATTTTCATTCGTGCAATCCGATTAGAAAACTTTCAACCAAGTCCAACAGCACGTTTGTGCTATTCTGATTTCATCTGGGGATATTTTGGTTCATGCAATCCGATTTGAAATTTATCAAAAATATATAGTACAGGATCTTATATTACTTTAATTTGATTTGACACGCATGCAAATACAATATCTTAAAATAAAAGCGAAAGTTTAAGAATTTGCCTTTGAAGCGTGATACTCAATAAATCTCTTGTAATCCCAAAGATTTGTTCGGACGTTGTGTTGGCAATGATCTACCGAACAAAACTGAATAAGCTCTTATAGAAAACACCGTACAAGAAAACACCTCGAAAAACTGAGCTGACGCCCTGGTTTACTGTGTTGCGCCATCGCCGTCGCGGTACAAACTTCCATCACCGCCGATGGGATATTTTGCCGCCGCTACCGATAGAAGACAACCAGAGATGATAAGTCTTTCTTCTATTTCTCTCTCTAACTTTTTCTCTCTAATATTCTGTCTTGATGACTTATGCAATCTGTGTCTAGGTCTGGCTGATTCATGTGTTTTATATAGAGGGCTACAAGAGAGACCTCAAGTGGGCTTGGGTTTAGCCTTCCTATTGGGTTTGTGTTTCACTAATTCCAATCATTCTCTAGAACTGATTAGCAAACAACTGACACAAGGATTAATTAATTAATTAATTCAACTTTTTCAATTATCCAAACATATAATTAATCGTACCACTAACGGATTAATTATGGAACTACCGCCCAAACCGATTTATGCTTCCGGTTCCACTAAATTACATATTCATTAATCTCCCCGTGTCAAAGATATAATGCTCGTCGATTCATTAATTTACTGATAAATTAATTAATTAATTTCTTTAACCAATATTAGCACCACTCGACCTTATTACTATGCCGGACATAAGTGAAAGATTATTTGTCCGGGCCCGGTCAAAAATTCACTTATGTGCTATGTATTCCAGAATCGGAACTCTTGACCAGGCCTAGACTCTAGCACAATCTCTATTCCAATCCTTGCTTAAAATAACATTGTGCAAGATCTTGGTTTGCACTTATTCGATTTATCACGCAACAAATAATTTCTAATTAAAGCAGAAGTTTAGAAATGCCTCTTGAAGCGTAAACTCAGGTGATCGCTTGTATGACTCAAGACTGTGATCGTACGTTGTGTGTGAAAGATTATCTGCCGGGGCCTAGCCAGAAACTCACTTTTGTGCTATGCATTCCAGAATCAGAATCTCTGGCCAAGCCTAGACGCTAGCACAATTGCTATTCCAACCCTTTTGAAGTAACATTGCGCAGGATCTGGGTTTGCACTCAGGTGATTCTCTTGTATAGCTCAAGACTTTGATTTCACGTTGTGTGGGCAACGATCTAGAAACCAATTTGATCAGCTAATCACCACAGTCCACCTGCCAGAAAATTCTAGCACCGCTGCACCTGGCACGTACAATAAGTACACCACCCGGAGAGAGAGAAAACTATACGCTCTGTTGGTTTGAACAGGACAGAATTTTGGCCAACACAGAGGAAAAATCCAGCCGCAATTTTCCTTCTAAAATTCGACTTTGAGGGAGAAATTTATTTCTCTCTCTAGGATTTTATCTCTCTAGTTTTCTTGTCTTGAAAACTTATGAATTGTATGTCTTGAATAGCTAATCCCTTGTCTATATATAGAGTTACAAGAGAGACCCCAAGTTGGTTTAGGATTGGCCTTCCTACTGGGATTCTGTTTCCTTCAATCCTGTTCTTGGACTGATACACATCTAACTGATACAGGGATTCACTTATCCCAAACCAGTTCTTGGTATGATTCACAACTAACTGATACAGGGATTCACTTATCCCAAACCAGTTCCTAGTATGAGTCACAACCAACTGACACACAGATTAATTAATTACTTAATTAATTAAATCTACCTTTGTCAACAACCCAATACATAATTAATCGTACCACTAACGGATTAATTATGGCACTACCATCCTACACCAAAATTGCTTCCGGAACAACCTAATTAATTTATATTCATAATTTCTCCAATTAAAGATATAGTGCTCGTTAATTTATTAATTTACTGATAAATTAATTTATTAACTTCTTTAATTCCGAGATTAGTACCACTCGACCTTTTTACTATACCGGACATAAGTCCACCAGCTAGGTTTAGTATAACAAACATAACAAGCTCATCTCGGGAGCACCATCACCCCGGACGCACCGGTACATGGTTTCCTTTCGACAAGTAGCAGCACACCAAGCAACTAAACACGGGCACCCAGCCTACCGAGATTATTGGCCTCAATAGACCTCACCCATTGGCATATCAAAGTACACTATGTCTAATCCTCATACCCGCTCGAGTCTAGAGATTAAGAGATAGAATACCAAGAATGATTTGTCTATTAAATCAGTACAAGACAAATCCTTCCTAATGGTCAAGTTCAATACGCCCCGGGCATATCTATATGATTCAATTAGTTTAGACAAACCAATTATCCGAATCACAAAATAACATAAACCGACAGTTTGTCCAAAGTTGTCTCGGTTACGAACCTCATTTATATATTATGTCTTTCAACCAATGATAAGATCTACTGTGTCACACAAGACACCTCATCATCTACTTACGTAATATAAATGGACATATCATGCACAACAAAATATAACCGAAACATAAATCGATATATTACTGGGAAAATGTACAATACAAGCATAGCTTATGTATTTAACTCCAACAGTCTGGGCAATGATCTAACGATCAATTGATCAGCAAAAGAATACAAAAATTTCGCTGAAATTTTCTCTGACCAACCGTCGCTGCTACGCATGAAGTACACTCGTCGACCGCCGCCCAAGAGATTGCCTACGCGTCGCCGCACACACTATCTCACGCGCCTCTGGAACTTAAGAAGAAATCCTACCGCCTCTTGGGTATTGTGCAGCCGCCTGAAGCTTTTAAAATCCGACTCTGAGAGAGAAAAATAATTCCCTCTCTAAGATTTTATCTCTCTAGTTTTCTTGTCTTGAAAACTTATGAATTATGTATTATGGAATTGCTAATCCCTTGTCTATTTATGGAGCTACAAGAGAGACCCCAAGTTGCTTTAGGATTGGCCTTCCTAATGGGTTTAGTTAATTAATTAGTTTTCAAATCCAATTAGGTAACTAATCTAATATGATAATCCAAATCCAATTAGATTTCCTAATCTCTGGGATTTCATAATTCTAATTGAAACTTAAGACTTAATTAATTAAATAATTCCACTTCGTTAATTACTTAATTAACCCTTAGGAATAATTAATTAATTAATTCTACTTATCCAATTAACCCACTACAAAATTAATTGTACCACTAACGGATTAATTTTGGCACTGCCATCCTAAACCAGAATTGCTTTAGGAACAACTAATTTAATTATGTTGTAATCTCCCCACGTCAAAGATTTAGTGCTCGTTAATTTGTTAATTTAGTGATAAATTAATTAATTAACTTCTTATAATCCGAGATTAGTACCACTCGACCTTTTTACTATACCGGACATAAGTCTATCGGCCGGGTTTAGTAGAATAAAGATAATGAGCTCATCTCTGGAGCACCATCACCCCGGACGCACCGATACATAGTTTCCTTTCGACAAGCTGCAACACACCAAGCAACTAAACACGCGTACCCAACCTACCAAGACTATTGGCCACAAATAACCTCATCATTTGGCAGATGAATGTACACTATGTTGAATCATCATGCCCGCTCAAGTCTAGGGATTAAGAGATAGAATACAAGGAACAAATGGTCTATTAAATCAGTATAAGAAAATTCATCCCAAATGGTCAAGTTCAATACGCCCCGGCATATCTATATGATTCAATTAGGTTAGACAAACCAATTTCTGAATAACATAATAACCTAAACCGACAGTGTGTCCAAAACTGTATCGGTTACAAACCTCATTTATATATTATGTCTTTTAACCAATGATAAGATCTACTGTGTCACACCAGATACCTCATCATCTAATTACATAGTATAAATAGACGACCAATGAACAACATATAAACTAAAACATTCATTCGATACCAAGAAATAGTATAATACAAGTATAGCTTCAGTATTCAAAACTAACAATCTCACACTAATACTTAAGCTGTGCTTTAAGTATTAAACTATATTAATGTTTACAACTAAAATACACAAAGAAAAACTATCATGGCTCTACTAAGTATCTTATCCCCATGCCCTCCACGTGAGCCTCGAAGACTTTTGCAGTCAGTGTCTTCGCGAAAGGATCTGCAAGGCTATCTTCTGATGTTATCTTCGCTACGACTACGTCTTTCTCTTGACGATGTCTCATATTAGGTGGTACTTGCGCTGTATATATTTACCCGCCTTGTGGACTCGTGGTCCTTTGAGTTTGCTACTGCACCGTTGTTATCACAGTACACTGTGATTGACTTTTGCAAACCAGGAATCACATCTAATTCCACTAGGATGTTCTTGAGCCACACTGCTTCTTTCACTGCCTCTGATGTGGAAACGTATTTAGCCTCCATGGTAGAGTCCGCCACACATTTCTGTTTGACACTCTGCTAAACTATGACTTCATATCCCAAATTAAACACATACCCTGAGGTAGACTTTTTCTTGTCCCTATCGCCTTGGAAATCTAAATCTGTGTAACCTCGGGTTACCAGCTCAGGCGCCTGATAGACCAAGACATGGTCTCTCGTTCTGCGTAAATACTTGAGAATACATTTTACTACCTCCCAATGAGCTTTCCTGGGGTTACTCTGATATCTGTTTACAATGCCAACAGCATAGTAGATATCAGGCCTCATACATAACAGCGCATACATGAGACTTCCTACTGCCGAAGCATAAGGAACTATCTTCATGGCTTCTATCTTCTCAACAGTCTTGGAAGACTGTTCTTTAGATAGATGCATACCGTGTCTGAAAGGTATAAAACCTTTCTTGGAGTTCTGCATGTTAAAACTAGCCAGAATCGTGTCGATATATGATGCTTGAGAGAGCGTTAGTGAAAGTTTCTTACGATCTCGAATTATCTTGATCCCAAGTATATGTCCCACTTCTCTTAAGTCTTTCATATCAAACTGTTTGGACAACCATGCATTTATGTCTGATAACACTTTCTTGTTGTTGCCAATTAGTAAAATGTCATCTACGTAAAGCACAAGAAACACCACCGAGTTTTTATCATGCCTATAGTACACTTTGTTCATTCGAGCACTGAGTAAATTTGTAGAGTTGGATTACTTCATCGAACCGGATGTTCCAAGATCTAGATGCCTGCTTAAGTCCATAAATAGACCTCTTAGGCCTACAAACCTTATGCTCTTGGCCTTTTTTAACGAATCCCTCTAGTTGCTACATGAATATGGTTTTCTCAAGACTTCCATTTAGGAAAGGTGTCTTGACAACCATCTGTCAAATCTCATAATCTAAATGAGCAGCTATGGCTAAGAGAATCCAGATTGACTTAAGTATGGCCACCGGGGAAAAGGTTTCCTCATAATCAATTCTCTCATTCTGAGTATACCTCTTCGTCACAAGCCTAGCTTTAAAGGTTTCAACCTTTCCGTCAGGTCCTCTCTTGCGTTTGTAGACCCACTTATATCCAATGGGTTTGAAACCATCAAGTAGGTTCATAAGCTCCCAGACTTGATTGTGGTCCATCGACCCCATCTCGGATATCATTGCTTTTCGCCAAGATTATGCATTTTTATCTTAGAGAACCTCATTGTGGTTCAAAGGGTCCAGTTCAGGCACACCTTGGATGAAGGCACACATCTCTCCCACACCAATGAACCAATCGGCTTGTCTTACAACCCTGTCACTACGACGAGGAACCACCTGTGTAGGTGCATCATCTGTGATATCTTGTGCAGTGTGTGATATATCTACTTGTGCTAATGCATCAGGATTATCATATTATTTCCCAAGTTATTCTAGTACTATCTTGCTCTTGGGCTTGTGATCTAGAATATAGTCTTTCTCTAAAAATCTGGCGTTAGTGCTAACTATCACCTTCTGATCTTTAAGACTATTAAACAGACCACCTTTCGCTCCTCTAAGATATCCTACAAACGGCATTACTTTCATTCTTGCATCTAACTGAGCTACATCTGTCTGAAGCACATGTGCTGGACAATCCCAAATTCTGAGATGTCCTAGACTGGGCTTGCGCCCACTCCACAACACTGTAGGGGTTGAAGGCACGGGTTTAGATTGAACAAGATTTAGAATGTACATCGTCGTTTTTAAGGCATACACCCAGAATGAACTCAGAAAATCACTATAGCTTATCATTGATCTAACTATTTCCATAAGAGTTCAGTTTCTTCTTTCTGCTACACCGTTATGCTGTGGTGTGCCAGGTGCAAACAACTGACACTGAATTCTGACCTCACTGAGGTATTCTCGAAATTCGTGGGACAGATACTCACCAACATGATCTGATCGCAGTGTCTTGATACTCTTACCATGATATTTCTCCACATCTGCCAATTACTTTTGAATTTACTAAAGCATTCGGACTTGTGACGCATTAGGTAAATGTATCCGTACCTTGAGTAATCATTTGTGAACATCACAAAATACTCAAACCCACCTCGTTCTTGGACTAAAATTGGTCCACACAAGTCAGAGTGAATCAACTCTAATACTTCTTTGGCTCTATAACCTTTTGCCTTAAAAGGTCTCTTGGTCATCTTACTTTCCAAGCAAGATTCACAAGTAGAATAACCGTCGATCTCTAATGAACTCAACGGTTCATCATCGACTAACCTTTGAATCCTACTAAGGTTTATATGGCCTAGCCTGAGATGGCAAAGATAGGTTTGATTCATTTTAGAAGGCTCTTTCCTCTTATTATTGTTAGATGATGCACCATTTAGTTCTATGTTTTACACAACAGGGGAGTTTGATTTAACCACAAATAAATTATCTACTAATGAACCAGAACAAACAAGTTTGCCATATTTTCTAACAATAACAGAATTATCAGAAAAAATAAAGTTGTAACCATTCATTAAGAGTTTGGAAACCGAAATAAGGTTCTTTCTAAAACTCGATATATAAAGGCAATTTGGTAAATCTAGTCTAGAATTTTTGAAAATTAAACTAACTACTCTCACTGCTTCCACTGACACTCTTCTAGTGTTGCCCAAGTAGATTTCCAGCTCGCCTTCTCTAAGCTTCCGGGTTACATGGAACCCTTGCAAAGAATTACAAACATGGTCAGTGGTGCTTGAATCCACACACCAAGTATCTGTGGGAATCACAGCTAAACACGTCTCAGTAATTAAGGTAGAAACTATCATACCTTTGAGCTTTGGACAATCCAATTTCCAATGTCCCATTTTACCGCACTTGAAGTATTTGCCTTTAGGTTTATTCTTCTTTGCGATGTCTGGCTTGGTAGCATGTTTCTTGGCATTCTTCTTCTTCTTGTTCTTGCCTTTAGGCACAGAAAAAGAGCTAAAAGCCTTCATTGTGACCAAAGCTTGCTTCTTCTCGTGGAAGATGCCTTCGGCCGACACCAATGCTGTTAAGAGCTCGAGCAAAGTATAGACTCTTTGGTTCATGTTGTAGTTTACCCAAAACTGCTCAAAACTAGAGGGTAAGCTCTGGAGGATGATATCAATCTGACTCTCCGGATCAATTTCCCCTCCCAATACCTCTATCTCATTGATGTTGCTGATCATGTGAAACACATGATCTCTCACCGATGAGCCCTCTGCCATTATGGGATTCATGATTTTCCTCATGGTTGCTTGCCTAGTTGTTCTGCCTTGATGAGCAAACATCTCTCTAACACGTGTCATCATGTTAAAGGCAGAGACCATGGGATGGAGCTGATGTTGCAGAACATTTGACACAGAGGCCAGAATGTAACACCGAGCCACATCATCCGCTTTTATCCACCTCGCATAGGCATCTCTATCTTCTTGAGGAGATTCATCATTAGGCACATCTGGACAGACTTTGGTGAGCACAAACTTATACTACTCAGCCGTCAGGACTGAAAGATTATTTGCCCAGACCTAGCCAAAAACTCACTTTCGTGCTATGCATTCTAGAATCGGAATCTCTGGCCAGGCCTAGACGCTAACACAATCTCTATTCCAACCCTTGCTTGAAATAATATTGCGCAGGATCTTGGTATGTACTTATTCGATTTATCACGCAACAAATAAATTCTTAATTAAAAGTAGAAACATCAGAATTACCTATTGAAGCGTTTACTCAGGTGATTCTATTGTATGCCTCAAGACTTTGATCGTATGTTGTGTGAGCAACAATCTAATGAGCAATTGATTAGCTAATCACCACAATTGGGTTGCCGTAAAATTCAGCAACCACCACACGCGCCGCTACCTTGGAAAATCAAACGCCGCCGTATAGAAATTCGGGTCGTCAAAAATTATTCTAAGAGGGAGAAAATATTTTCTTTCTCAAAATTTTCTCTCTCTAATTTTCTTGTCTTGAAAACTTATGAGTTGTGTATTGTGTAATAGCTAATCCCTTGTCTATATATAGAGTTACAAGAGAGACCCCAAGTCAGTTTAGGATTGGTCTTCCTAATGGGTTTATGTAATTAATTAGTTTGCAAATCCATTTAGGTAACTAATCTAATAGGATAAACCAAATCCAATTAGATTCGTAATCTCTAGGATTTCCTAATTCTAATTGAAATTTAAGACTTAATTAAATAATTCCACTTTGTTAAATACTTAATTAACCCTTAGGAATAATTAATTAAATAATTAATTCTACCTATTCAATTAACCCATTACAAAATTAATCGTACCACTAACGGATTAATTTTGGCACTACCATCCTACACCAGAATTGCTTTCGGAACAACTTAATTAATTTATTCATAATCTCCCCACATCAAATATTTAGTGCTCGTTCATTTATTAATTTACTGATAAATTAATTAATTAACTTCTTTAATTTGAAGACTAGTACCACTCAACCTTTTTACTATATTGAACATAAGTCCACCAGTATAATAAACTTAACGAGCTCATCTCGAGAGCACCATCAACTCGGACGCACCGGTACATGGTTTCCTTTCGACAAGCAGCACCACACCAAGTAACTAAACACGTGCACCCAACCCAACGAGACTATTGGCCACAATTGACCTCACCCATTGGCAGATCAAAGTACACTATGTCTAATCCTCATGCCCACTCAAGTCTAGGGATTAAGAGATAGAATACTAAGAACGATTTGTCTATTAAATCAGTACAAGACAAATCATTCTAAATGGTCAAGTTCAATACGCCCCGGGCATATCTATATGATTCAATTAGTTTAGACAAACCAATTATCTGAATCACATAATAACCTAAACCGACAGTTTATCCAAAACTGTCTCGGTTACGAACCTCATTTATATATTATGTCTTTTAACCAATGATGAGATCTACTGTGTCACACAAAACACCTCATCATCTAACTACATAATATAAATGGACAAATAATGCACAACAAGATTTAACCAAAACATTAATCAATATATTAACTGGGAAAATGTACAATACAAGCATAGCTTATATATTCAACTCCAACACCTTGACGTTTTCCCAGGCTTCATACATAGACACGATTCTGGCTTGTTTTAACATGCAGAACTCCAAGAAAGGTTTTCTACCTTTCAAACACGGAGTGCATCTATCTAAATAGCAGTCTCCAAAGACTATTAATGAGATATAAACGATGAAGAAAGTTCTTTATGCGTCTACAGTAGGAAGTCTCATGTGTGTGATGTTGTGAACGAGACCTGATATTTGCTATGCTGTTGGCATGGTTAGCAGATATCAGAGTAACCCTGGAAAAGCTCATTGGGAGGCTGTAAAATGCATTCTCAAGTATTTGTGCAGAACAAGAGACCGAGTGTTGGTCTATCAGTCGCAAGAGCTTGTGCCCCATGGTTACACAGATTCGGATTTCCAAGGCGATAAAGACAAGAGTAAGTCTACCTCCGGGTTTGTGCTTACTTTGGGAGGTGGAGCTATAGTTTGGAGGAGTGTCAAGCAGAAATACGTGGCGGACTCTACCATGGAGGATGAGTATGTGTAGGGCATGGGAGTTATATACTTAGCTGAGACTTGACAGTTCTCTAGATATTAGTATAGCAGTAGTAGAAATTTCGGATATGCCAGTTTTATATTACTTTAAAGCACAACTTTAAGTATTAGTGCTAGATTGTTAGTTTTGAATACTGAAAGCTGAGCTTGTATGAAAAACTCTTTCCCGTTTATATCGAGTTATATGTTTCAGTTAATTACTTTGTGTTTTACATATGTAGTCCAATTATATCATGTGACTAGATGATGAGGTGTCTGGTGTAGAACATTAGATCTCGTCATTGTTTGAAGTCTTGATATATAAATTAGGCTCGTGGTTGAGACAGTTTTGGACATACTATTGGTTTAAGCCATTACGTGGTTCTGAGATTCATTGGTCTAGACTAATTGAATCATATAAATATGCCCGGAGCATATTGAGCATAACCGTCTAGGATTGAATTAACTTGTACTGTTCGTTTGTAGTTAATTCAAATCTTGAATTCTATCTCTTAATCCCTAGATGAGAATGAGCACGAGGATTAAGCTTTCCGTAGTTTGATTTGCCAAAGAGTGTGGTTGCTTGAAGCCTATAGTCTCGGTAGGTTAGCTGCGCGTGTTTAGTTTCTTGGTGTGTCGTTACGAGTCGAAGGAAACCGCGTACCGGTGCGTCCGGGGTAATAGTGCTCTCGAGATTAGTTAGAAAGGTTTATTATACTAAAACTGATCAGTGGACTTTATGTTTGGTATAGTAATAAAGTCAAGTGGTATTAATCTCAGATAATAAGAAGTCGATGAATTAATTTATCAGTAAATTAATAAATTGATGAGCACTATATCTTTGACGTGGGGAGACTAAGGAATTAATTAATTTAGTTGTACTAGAAGCAATTATGGTTTGGATGATAGTGCCATAATTAATCTATTAGTGGTACGATTAATTGTGTATTGGTTAATTAGCAAATGTAGATTTAATTAATTAAGATATTAATTAATCCTTGTGTCAATTGGTTGTAAATCAGTCAGGAACTAGATTAAGGATAAGTGAATCCTTGTATCAGTTGGATGTGAATTAGTCCAAGAACGGGATTGAAGTAAAACACAAACCAAAAGGAAAACCAATCATTTTCCAACTTAAGGTCTCTCTTGTAACTTTATAAATAGACATAGAGGGTCAACAACACAACAAAACACAACAATTCACAAATTTCATAATTCAAGAAACTAGAAAGAGAAAGATTAGAGAGATGGAGAGCTGCACAGGGGGCGGTAAATAAGTCCAGTGTGAGGCGATAAATAAGCCCATCGCGAGGAGCAGTAAATAAGCACAGAATTGTCTGCAATTTTTTCCCTCTTCTCCATGGTCGGTGCCTCGTTTTCACCAGCTAGCAGCAGCGTTTGTCAAGTTCCGGCAATCGACAACAGGACATCTTCCAGTGGCGGCGATCGAGCGGGTCAGATTGTGTTGCTGATTAACTGATTCTATAGTTCGTTGCCCAAACAACGTCAGGATTTGTCTAAGAGTCATACAAGCGATTACTTAAGGGACACGCTTCAAGAGGCCGATTTCTATTTTTTCGCTTTTATTAGTTATCGTAAATTTGTATGCATGATAAATCGAATAAAGTGAAACTAAGATCCGGTGATCGTATGGTATTTCAAAACGGTTTGAGTCGTATTACACGAGCGTTCGGATTTGGTTGAGAATCTCCAATTCTGAAATGCATATCACGAAAGTGAGATTTTTGACAGGGCCCGGGCAAATAATTCCTTCAAACTGTACGGGGACAAATAAAAAGGGGACAATATCTAGTAATGCTCTTTTTGAATTGAGAGGCATGTCCATACTGATAACTTTCTCACATCTGCCATCTGTCACACGTTCTACATGCCAAGGTTCATATTTTCACAAAATTTGCTTTTATTATAGGCAAACTCCTCTTTTACTAATTCCATTCCACCTTAAGTGCTCTCTCTCTCTCTCTCTCTCTCGAAGATTAACTTATACTTCTTAAACTTTCAAATAGCTATTTTCCTGTCCAGCTCTTTACCATATTTACCTCTCATAAATGACAAATTTCTCTTTAATACCAACAGTCTTTTCCTATCTCTCTTATTCCTTTTAATGGTTTATTACTAAATATCTTTTATCTCTAATGTCTCCTCAACAGCTAGTTCCTCTAATTCTAGTATTCCAATACACTCAACCATTAAATCCTACCTCCACTCCATTTACTTGTCGCTTATAGACAATGGCTAGTTAACCTCCATTCCCTTTATTGTCTCTTTTAAACAACGGCTAGTTTCTCCTCGATTTTTATCTCTTCCATTCTATCTCAATGGCAATCTCAACTTCACGCCTGTTCCTTATCTATTATAGACTCCAACGGCTAGTTTTTCCTCTGTTTATATATGTTCAATCTCTCTTATTCCTTTTAATGGTTCACTACTAAGTATCTTTTATTTCTCATGTCTCCTCAACGGCTAGTTCCTCTAATTCTAGTATTCCAATCTACTCAACCATTAAATACTACCTCCACTCCATTTACTTGTCTCTTATAGACAATGGCTAGTTAACCTCCATTCCCTTTATTGTCTCTTATAAACAACGGCTAGTTTCTCCTCGATTCTTATCTCTTCCATTCTATCTCAATGGCAATCTCAACTTCACGCCTGTTCCTTGTCTATTATAGACTCCAACGGCTAGTTTTTCCTCTGTTTATATATGTTCCATCTCTCTTATTCCTTTTAATGGTTCACTACTAAGTATCTTTTATTTCTCATTTCTCCTCAACGGCTAGTTCCTCTAATTCTTGTAATCCAATCTACTCAACCATTAAATACTACCTCCACTCCATTTACTTGTCTCTTATCGACAATGGCTAGTTAACCTCCATTCCCTTTATTGTCTCTTATAAATAACGGCTAGTTTCTTCTCGATTTTTATCTCTTCCATTCTACCTCAATTGCAATCCTAGCTTCACGCCTGTTCCTTGTCTATTATAGACTCCAACGGCTAGTTTTTCCTCTATTTATGTATGTTCCATTCGATGACTAAATCCTACATCCATTCCCTTTCATTGTCTCTAATAGACTCTATCGGCTTTTTTTCTTCTTCATTAACTCCCTTTCTTCACCTAATTCTATATCATAACATATTTCGACAATTTAAAATCACGTACAACCTTATTTGTCAACAAAATATTCCTAGGAAGCATTCTCACATAATTTGAATCACATCATGTTTACTAATGAAGATTGTAGTAAATTCAGGGGAGTACATAAGGTAGAACCAAACTTGATTGAGATCGAGTGTCAATGCACACTACGAAGATATGGAGATAGCTACGGAATTCTTAGAGTTTACACAGATGGAAAACTAGAGATTGACTGTCGTTGTTACTCAGATTGTCCAAAAGGTAATTAATTTATTATTAACATCTTTTTACTCGTGTTCTTTTCTGTTCAATGAATACGAAGGCCAAGAGAATTGCACGTATTTGAAGGAAAGATTTGACCAAGAATGTTAACTATAGTTATAGAAAATGTTCATGATAAGAAGAAACCGATTCTATTGGACAATAATACTGTAAAACTAAAGCAAAACTCTTAATCTCGCTGAATAAATGCCCAAACCTCGAGTACGGCATAATTCAGTTAGGCCAAAATTACTACAGGTTAAGTTAATTATATTTTTTAAATTGTTCATAGTAGAAAGTCACGAGTTTGATTGGATAGTAACCATATCGAACATCAAATAGAGAATTGAGTGAGAAGCATAATGCATACAATTAATTTACAAATGGTAATGTTTAGATACTTCGCCAAAATTTTAGTATTCTCTACCACAGCTATATTGGTAATGCATCAATGTGTTTTTTTATAATAATTTATTACTGATAGTACTTATTTGGAGTTAGTAAATTTGTCACCGCTCGAATTTGCCAAACATCTTGGGAAAAGGACGACAATGGATACTTGGAAGAAGCACATATGGGTAATGGACACTGAAGGAAACAGAGTACGCTTAGGAAATACTACTTTGCTAAGGTATCACAGCCAGACCTTTCAAAGACCACAACGCCGTTCATATGTGCATCGTGATGAGTTCATAAAGTGCTCTAAATGCAACAAAGAACGTCGTTTTTCCCTTAAAACCAAAGAACTATGTCGAATTTACCATGACGCGCTACTTAAGCAAGACTGGCAATGTTCAGACATGCCTCAAGAGAAGTAAGTTTCTTTATCTGTCTATAACATGTCTAGAAGCAGTTATTAGTTCTCTTTAGTTATCTTACTCTAAATATATCACTAATTTAAATGAATTTCACTATGAAAAGTTGCTTAGATAGGGTTAGCGTTTTGGGTATATGCATTGCAAGGGAATGATTTACTCCAAATTTCTTTCTTTCTTTCGTTTTTTTTTTTTTTTAAATTTACCAAATTTCTCTTAGATGGATCCTGCTTATTCCTTCCATTGTACTGCAGGATAACTTGTAATGATGCCGAGGAACGTAAAAGTCGAAGATTATGTAGAGGCTGCACTAAAAAATCTAAATGCAAAGGTTGTATTAGATGTGTATGTATTGGTTGTAGTATGTGCAGATATGAAGATTGTCAATGTCGAATATGTATTGATTTTATACAAAATTAGGAATTTATTATTGTACTTTCTAGTATGAGGGCAGGTGAGAAAAAAAAATTACTTTGTGCTTTTAGAAAATTTCCTTTGTTTGTAGAACAATTTGAGGAAACTATGATGTGTTTCGTGCGTTCTAAAGGCACTATTTTCTCTTATAGAGAAAATTTTGTTGGAAGGAAGAGGTGTGAATGAGAATATTTGAAAAACGTCGGGCCTGATCAACCTGCGTTTTGATTCTCTTTAGTTTTCAATTGAAGGATAATTATTAATTTGTTGGATAATTATCTAGTCTAATCCATTGAAGGATAGTGACTAAGTTATTTTGAAAGTCATATTAATGGATTAAGATAGCAGATTAATGGATTATTGTTGGAATTAATCATATTTATCTGCATATTTATTGAAAACTGGTGATGTCTATAAATAGCAATTTATAGATCTGCAGAAAACACACCTCTCTTTGGAAAATTCTCCTTCTCTCAGAATCTCTCTTCCCATTCAAAATTCTGCTCCTCTCTCTCTGAAGAAATATTCTCCCAATTTCCTACCAAAATTTCCTCAAGTGTTCAACATCTGTTCTAGTTCGTTGGTAAGGCGGTTTTGTGCAAACCGAATTTACGGTTTCCATTGTATCCTGGGAAACATTTTGCTCACGTAACCTCTTGCACATTCGTAGAGGGGGCAAATCTGTTTTAAGGAAATTGTGTGTTACACAAGCCTTGGAATTTTCTTACTACTAGCCTTAATTTTCCTAACAATCTTAAAACAGATTCTTTTATTGTTGTTCTTTAAAATGGCTGGTACAATTAGTATTGTTTCTTCTATGGAATTTCTTGGTGGCTGCATTGATTTCATGAAAGGAGTTGCAGGATCATAAAATGAAATTTAGAACGAAGCGGATTGAGGATCTTTGATGGATATGAACATTAGAACAGAGAAATCTAATTTCTCTATAAAGGTATGTTTATCATATTCAAGTTGATATTGCTATACCTGATTATTTGTTTAAACATATGCATGACAATATGTTTGTCTGACTTAGTGATATGATTGTTATCAAACTTGAGGTTTGGTGAAATCCTTGAGTTACATATTATGTTTTTTCTCTTTATTGAAAAATGATTATATATTTAAAGGCAAAATTCAAGTTTTCCAATTTAATCTCATTTTAATAGATGGCAGCAAGTTTAATTTATATTAATTTAGCTGCATTTCCTCAAAAGTAAATCTGGATTAATTTGGATTTTTAAATTGGAAAGAAAACTGAAATGGCTTTAATTGGAATAATTTAAATTGCTGGGAAAACCGTTTTGAGGGGTTTGAATTAAAGCTTCAATTAAAAACGTTTTCCTTTGGGAAGATTAAAGCTAAAGTTTCAGGTTTGCATTTTGGAGGGTTATGACTTCAACCGATTTGAATATTACAAAAATCAATAAATTGATGGTTGGTTAAGGTTTTAATAATCCATCAATTGTCCATTTAGTTGTTACAGAAAAAAAAAATAATGGATTATTAGTTGGGTTTTAATCTATCAGGTTTCCGTTTGAGTTATAATGTGTGAAACCAATGAATTATTTCTTTAGGTTTTAAAAACCTAGTCAAAACGTTTGGAAAAACTGAAGGCTTAAGAGGAGAATTAATTATGGAATTAATCTATAGCTTGAGCCTGTAAATAGTGGAGTCATTTATCCAAAAATCAGAAACTTAATGTGTGCAGAATTAATAATAATATTAATTCTATGATTAAATGTCTGCCTATAAATAATCCATAAGAGTTTCAAATGAGGCATGGAATTTTGAGATGTTATTATTTAATAACAATGTGGCCTTATTATGATTAAATCTTTAAATATCCGAATGTGTCAAAAATTGTGAAAAACTCTTCTTGTGGTATGAAAGAGTTGAGATAGAACAACATTATGTTGATTCTTTGGTCCAAACCTCACAGTGGCAATGGACACATTCATTAACTCTATCAGTAAAAATAGATAAATGATATGTGAAAAATTTGTTTCCTACGAGAAATGTTATTTATGAGATTGAGAAATGATTAACGATGTGAGTGAAGCACTTTTTGGTGACTTCTTTGCACAATATAGACTTGTCTATAAAGTGCCTACACGTATTCATTTCAATGAGAATCTGTTCATTAAAAAGGAACGAGCAAGATATTTCCATTGTGAGCTCAATATTCTCGATAATGAATCTCGTGAGATATATTCTCTATGAAGAGATTTTATGAGATCGAAGTTGAGTGTCAATTCGATATAAGAACTCATAAACTAGAAAGTGGTACAAGTGGTGAGTGAGACACCAATTGGTGATTTCTTTACATAACATAGAGTTGTCTATGAAGTGTCTATCATAATACCTCTATATGAGATGAAAATCGCATAATGAAAGAAATGTCAAATGTGATATTCCTTGAGTTTAACTAGACCTACCAAATGTGGGGGGACGATTTCTTGTTAAACGAACTATTTTAAAGTAAGATATCTTTAAAATAAAAGGCATCACCTTATAAATACTTGCGAGTGTGGGGGTGCCTAGCGAAGGTAGCAGTACCGACACCAAAGAAAATAAAGATAGGTCCCAAAAAGGTGGATTGTGTCTTTATTGGCTACGCTCATAATAGTACTGCATACCGATTTCTTGTGTATGATTCGAAAATACCGGATATACATAAGAATACTACCATGGAATCAAGAAATGCATGTTTCTTTGGAAATGCAATCCCTTGGAAATCAGTTGGGGAAACTGGCTCTAAAAGGCCTAGTGAAACCATCGATGAAGAACCACCGAGTCAACAAGTGGTAGAGTTAAGACGTAGCAAAAGAGCAAGGATAGAGAAATCATTTGGGGATGATTTTGAAACCTTTCTTGTTGAGAAAGAACCACAGACTTATGCTGAAGCTGTGAATTCTTCGGAAGCGCCTTTATGGAAAGAAGCCATAAAGAGCGAGATTGATTCTATTTTACAGAATCATACTTGGGAGTTAGTGGATCTCCCTCCTGGCTGTAGTCCGTTAGAGTCAAAAATGGATTTTCAAACAGAAAATGAAAGCTGATGGCTCTATCGACAAATACAAAGCTAGACTGGTAATCAAAGGGTACAAGCAACGTGAAGGCTTAGACTACTTTGATACATATTCTCCTGTGACGAGAATAAATTCTATAAGGATGATACTTGCTATCGCAGCCTTACGGAATTTGGAGATCCATCAAATGGATGTTAAAACAACTTTCTTAAATGGGGATTTAGATGAAGAAATCTATATGGAGCAACCCGAAGGGTTTAAAGCTCCAGGTTCCGATAAGAAAGTTTGTAAATTGGTTAAGTCATTGTATGGTTTGAAACAAGCTCCAAAGAAGTGGCATGAGAAGTTTGACCATGCAATGATAACCAATGGATACAAAATCAATGAATGTGATAAATGTGTCTATGTCAAAGAGATCGGGGATAATTACGTTATCTTATGTTTGTACGTAGACGACATACTCATAGTTGGTAGTAGTGACAAACTGGTCAAATCTACCAAAGACATGTTAAATTCAAAATTTGACATGAAAGATATGGGACTGGCGGATGTGATTCTTGGAATCCGAATCATCAGGTCCTCGGAAGGTCTAATTTTGAGTCAAGCTCATTATGTAGACAAGATTCTAGGGAAATTCAGTAAGGATGACTCTGGAATTGCTAGAACACCATTAGATAATAGTCTCCACCTATCCAAGAATCGTGGAGAGGGTATGTCTCAAGTAGAATACTCCAGAATTATAGGGAGTTTAATGTATCTAATGAGTTGTACTAGACCAGATCTTGCTTATGTGGTAAGCAAGTTGAGTTCGTACACGAGTAATCCAGGGAAAGATCACTGGACTGCAATAATTAGAGTACTAAGGTACTTAAGATATACTCGTGATTATGGATTACATTATACCAGATATCCATCTGTGCTAGAAGGCTATACAGATGCTAATTGGATATCTGATACAAAAGACACAACTTGCACGAGTGGCTATGTGTTTACTCTAGCAGGTGCTGCCGTGTCTTGGAAATCCTCAAAACAAACCGTAATAGCTAGATCCACGATGGAGTCAGAATTTATAGCTCTAGATAAATGTGGAGAAGAGGCTGAATGGCTTCGCCATTTCTTGGAGGATGTTCCAAAATGGGAGAAACCTGTGCCACCAATATGTATTCATTGTGATAGTCAATCTGCGATTGGTAGGGCACAGAGTACACTATATAATGGTAAATCGAGACATATTCGTCGTCGACATAATACCATTAGACAACTGCTCTCAACAGGAGTTATCTCAATTGACTATGTAAGGTCAAAAGATAACATCGCGGATCCGCTAACCAAAGGGTTAAATAGAGAGACAGTTGAGCGATTGACGAGAGGAATGGGTATAAAGCCTGTGGAAAACAAAAGTTTTATGAAGGAAAACCCAACCTAGTTGGCTGGAGATCTCAAGATCTAGGTTCAAAGGGACAACCTAATTATAAGACCTAGTAGGGTCACTGTGGGGGCAACCCCAACTCATTCCTGTCATCAAACAGTGACAGTATGGTTAAGGCTAGCATTTGTTGCTTTAATGACTCTTAAGAAAGTAACTGTGGTTACGTTTCAAATTTAAGAAGTCACCTATGTGAGAGAGAAGTGGGGCCGCTTCGAAGGGAAATTGATCAGGCTAATTTCCTAGAAACTCTTGCAGAACCAGGACGTGTTCATGGCCATAATGAACAAAACCATGAGAACAGAACAAATGGGAATGGTTCCTGTGTAGGGTACGTGGGTCTTTACATGGAAAAGTCAGACAGTTCAAGGACATCACGTCTACTGGAGGGCTAGTAGAGCAAGCGTAGTCTATAAGGGGAAAGTTCAAAGGGTAACACCTACTTTCTCTATGCAGGGATCATTCATTGAACACTGACCAATCAATATCTCATTCATGTGGGGGATTGTTGGAAGGAAGAGGTGTGAATGAGAATATTTGAAAAACGTCGGGCCTGATCAACCTGCGTTTTGATTCTCTTTAGTTTTCAATTGAAGGATAATTATTAATTTGTTGGATAATTATCTAGTCTAATCCATTGAAGGATAGTGACTAAGTTATTTTGAAAGTCATATTAATGGATTAAGATAGCAGATTAATGGATTATTGTTGGAATTAATCATATTTATCTGCATATTTATTGAAAACTGGTGATGTCTATAAATAGCAATTTATAGATCTGCAGAAAACACACCACTTTTTGGAAAATTCTCCTTCTCTCAGAATCTCTCTTCCCATTCAAAATTCTGCTCCTCTCTCTCTGAAGAAATATTCTCCCAATTTCCTACCAAAATTTCCTCAAGTGTTCAACATCTGTTCTAGTTCGTTGGTAAGGCGGTTTTGTGCAAACCGACTTTACGGTTTCCATTGTATCCTGGGAAACATTTTGCTCACATAACCTCTTGCACATTCGTAGAGGGGGCAAATCTGTTTTAAGGAAATTGTGTGTTACACAAGCCTTGGAATTTTCTTACTACTAGCCTTAATTTTCCTAACAAATTTCTACCTATGTTGTTAGAACTCAACAACTTTGTTTTCTTTTTCAAATGTAAAATGCAGTCAGAATCCTTTGAGAGTTCTAACTAAAACTTCAATATACTGATAAAAGGTAGGTTGCATCACATGTTAGGCAATACCAAAATGGGAAAGGAATATATATTCCAGCATCTCAAACTTTGTTAGTTATATTAAGGGAAAAAATTCCAAGATATGGTGAATCAATTCTAATTTGAAATTCCCATACCAGCTAGTTTTCAAGTTTTCTTTCCTCAAGTATTCACACATACAAACGAGCGTATATACGTACATACACACATATTATAGAGAGAGACAAGGAAATCCAACTTCTGTATTAGTATGCTTTCATCAATACTTCTCTCTTTCTTATTGGTAAGGTCAAAAGTCCAAAATCATTGCTTTTCATAAATCCTTTAAATTTTTCCCATAATATTTTTCGTGTAATCTCTATACTTAACTCTCTTTTGAGTCTACAAATAGAGTCTTAGGTCTTTTTAATATATTTGTACCTTTTATTCTCCAATAAAAACGCAAAAGCTCATCGATCGCAACCCAACATCAAGGTATGCCCGACTTCTTTACGATTTCTTTTCCTTAATTCATCTATTTTCTTGAAATTTCTTCAAGAAATATGTTGTGTCTTGAGTCAATTAGAGTCTAGAATAATGAGAAATTTTTTGGAAATCAATTCAAACGTGAACAACATTAAAATTGATCGGAACCTTCTTGCGAGTTAATTGCTAGAACCTATTGAAATATTTGGTTGTTCTTGTGGTTTTTAAAATTTTCCTTTAGATTTTCTTAATCATTCTTCCATAGGAATTCTTTGAATTGTGTTTTTAGTGCTTTAGAATAAACGAAAAAATTTTGTAAACTAATTTGAAGAAGAACAAAATTGCTTTTTGTTCCGAACCCAAGTTCTTGCTTGTTCTTGTTGTTTTAAAGAGGAGTGCTAGATTTTGAGCTTAGGAGTGGAAGGTCCGATCGTGGTCGTGGCGAAGCAAAAGCGACGATAAGAATGGAAGAACCGTCTATTACCAGTGCTTTTAAAATTTTCACTGGGTTGCCAGAATTTCTCAACTTCATCAAATGTTGACTGATTTCATGGGAAAACGATTTGTACAAAAAGCCATCTTTAAACTTCATGCCCTCAAGAACAAACCGCTAGTTCTCTTTGACGAATAAGGATAGAGTGGCTTGATTAAGAATTATTCTCACTTTCAGCCAGTGTAGATGTGAACCCCAATACCAATGAAGATGGAGTGCGGCGGCTGGAAGAATAAAAGAGAAAGGACTCTTTGGATCATTCATAATTTGGTAATAGGGTTTTGACATGGTAAGGGCAATTTTGTAACATCAAATCAAAATTGCTCTGAATGCTAATAATTGTTTTGGCAATATTAGTACCTTATTTCTAATTAAACTTTCTAACCGCCACATATACTTCCTATTTCTAAATTTATTCTTTCCTTATTTAATTTTCATATACTTCCTATTTCTAAATTTATTCTTTCCTTATTTAATTTTTGTGATACAAAAGTGATTCGAACTCAAAAATTATTGTTTTAAGCGGAGAATGCCTACCACTTGACTACATCCCTCTTGTCATTTACTTATTTATTTAGAATCTAATTTTATTTCTTTTGGCTGCGAAAAATTCTGATTCCCATCACGAAAAGAAAATAGAGGCCGAAAGTTTTTCTTCAAAACCCAAAAGGCTAAGGGGCTACATGGTACAAGAGAATGAGTATGAGTCAATGGATTTGATATCCATTCTAGTTGCTTAGTTCAAATATTTGGGTTTGAAAACAGTAGCCCAAACTCATATGTGTAGCTATGGTCCATTTCTTACTAAATTGGGGGATTCATTCATTCCCATTCTCTTGTCATCATCTCCTTCTGCTACCTAATAACTTTTCCTCCTCTCTTCACTTTTCCTTTACAAATTACTTAATCAAACTTAACAATGAGAAAACAACCACCAAAGCCCGGTTTTGTCAAGCTAGACTTTAAAATCCAAAAGATAATCCGAGAATTATGATCAAAACAAACATTTCACCAAACATTGAAATCAATCAATCTAGCACACAATTACAATCAAAACAAAACAGCCCCTTCCACGTAAATTTTTGGATATGTTTCTTGATTAGATACTAGACAGAGAGTCTCTGTCAGAGACGGAGGGCAAGGACGCATCCCCACAAATGTCTTCTCCTAGAGTCCCCATCCATCGTCACCATCATCACCTCCGTCGAATCTCCACTTTTCCTTCTTCGAACCATCCAAGTTGAAGAGATGACAAAAATTTGGAGATTAACAACCAAGAAGGAACCACCACAGTTAAGAAAATGGGAATAAGGGTTACTGATTTCGATTTTGGGTTGGGTTCTTGTGGGGATCTGAAATTTTGGTTAGGTTGTTGCGGGAGGATCTGAAATTGTTGTTATTGTATTTTTGTTTAATTGTTATAGATATGGGTACTATGCTGGATAACGTTGGGGTGCTGAGGGCTGGTAGGACTCTAGACTTGGGTCCGGTGGCGAGTGCTGCCATCAAGTTTTTGCAAAATCAACACCAATGGGGCGATGGCTGGTGGAAATAAGGCGGCTTAGGGGGGCTAATCCGGGATGACCAAGGAAGATGGGTGAGTTGTTTCATGAGAGAGAGAGAGAGAGAGAGAGAGAGAGAGAGAGAGAGAGAAGGGAAGGAGATGGTTTGATTAGGAAGAATTTTGGGTTTTTGTTTGGTGTTCTTGGGTGAGGAGGATGGAAGAAGAATGAGGGAATGAAATGAAGAGGTGGTGGAGATGGTGGGTAGAGGATGACACTGAAATGGACAAAAACCATTCCAAAAGATCAATCAAACATCAAAATTATATCCATTCTAATTTAACAAATACATTGTGATTCCATACTACTATTATACACATTCCAATTCGGATTGTAAATAGCAAACCAAGCAGCCCCTAAGTATTTCTCTGAAATTCAAAATTTTCTTATCCAAAATTTTTCTAACTTGGCTTTTTCCGTGCTTTTCAGATTTTCAAGGACTTAAAATTGCTTGCCTTGTGTTTCTTAAAAATTCCTGGCCTAAAGAATTTGGCGTGAAACTCAAATGTGCCTTTTTTAACTAGAAACAGCCGAGTTTGACTTTGTATCAAACATTTAATTACAGCTAGAAAATCCTTTGAAGTTCACGAAATGTGGGAAATAAATTTCTTACTTGATCATTGTGTCCTAAATCATATATTAAAGCCTTGATCTTGAAAGAAAACAATCTGTAATCATGGTGAACCACCAAAAAGAAGCAAAATCGAGAAAAGAAAAAAAAAAATCAAGAACGAAGCATAAAATATTCAAGAAAGCTTCAAGAAAAATACCAAAAGCTAAGATTTTAGAAAATACTAGAAAGAGTTCTCAAAACTTGATTCCGCTCTCTCCAAGTCATGAAACAACATCTAAAGATAGAAGGCACATAATAAAAATTAGAAACCATCTTTATTGGAAAACTAATGGTTTGATTTTATTATTTAGCCCTAGTTTTATTCTACTACTTGCTTATCTAACCAAAATTTCAAGGAAATAAGTGAAAAGGAGCCAAGTAGAGCTAGTAAGATCCTAAATATCTTCACCTCTCTCTGAAAACCCCTTTGCACAATTTTCTATTTTTTCTTAATTTTATCTTTTAAAATTTTAATATTTTTCTGAAATTTCTTTTTCTGTAATTTAGTATAGAGAGTAGTTTAGTGTAACTTTTATTAGAAATTATTTTAGGGTCTATATCAAATCTAGAAAATTAAGATTTGAGTTTTGCGTCCAAAACCCTAATTTCGAATTTCCTAAACATTAGGGTAGTTATTTTCATACATTTTGTGTTTTATTTTCTTTTGTTTTATTATTGTGTCACTAACCCTAAAGGAGAGTTTATCACTCTACCAGAAATCTAAGTTCTTTCCATAGCTAGGTCTAAGCCGAAAAGCTGCTATGTCAAGCTTTGGTGGGCATGATTGCCCTTAATAAACAGCTAATAGAAGAGCAACGAGCTGAAATTGACGACCTAATGTTGGAACAAGAACAGGATAAATGTCATAAAACAAAACAAAATCCTGCATCTAAGGAAACCTCCCAAAACAGACCACCCCCTTCATAAAGCAACTTTCCCACCATAAAATAGAAAAGCAGATCTCGAAGCATATATCTCATAGGAAAGGAGGATGGAAAGCCTACTAAAAGCTAACAAGTACCTCGAAGATGAATGGGTAAACCTTCCAACCTTAGAGTTCACGGACTATGCCCATATATGGTGGGAGGAGCACCAAGTCTACACTAGAGAGAAAAGGACCAATGAACCCCAACATCACTTGGAGCTAGCTTACAAGTCTTATGTGACGCAGGTATTTACCTCCACACTACACTAGAGAGATGCTAAAAGTCTTAATTAATACTATGCAGGGCACTAAGTCGAATGGAGACTACTACAAAGAGCTTAAAATAGCATCATTCGTAGTGGTTTAGACGAGGATGAGAGATGTTTGATGACAAGGTTCTTACACGACCTCAATTCCCGCATCGCCCGAGTAATTGAACTTCAACAATATCTTGACTTAGCGAAGCTGGTACATAAAACAAAGATGGTTGAAAAGCGTGTCAAGACAGACACCGTCCAACTAAAAGTACACCGCCTTCTACGTTTTCATGGAGAAAAAAATGGGCTCAAGGGCAAGCTGTAGGGAGTTGTTCTCAACAAACTCCTTCAAAGGTAAGTTCTCAAACCCCACAAGTTTTTAAAACTAACCAGACAGGTTATAGTCAGCCTAGTTCAAGTGTTAACAAGCCTCCACATATGCAAGTTGTTTGTTACAAATGCTGAGGTAAATGACACATACGGTATGAGTGCTCCTATCGACGCACCATAGTTGCATTAGAAGTGGAACGTTTGTACAGAAACTTGAGGAAGAAGCTGCACCCGGTGAGAATGCAAAATGTTCCTCCCGAGATTCACCTGTTTAAAAGCTCAAGACACAGCCCCTAAAATTTACATCAAATTGGACCTATAAGCAATGAGATCTTGATCCTCGGGCCAATGAGACCATCCAAAACAAAAAACATCGTCAAATTTGTCAAAGAGCTCTTTTAAGCCCTCTTAAAGAGTATAGTTTTAAAATAATTACTAGTTACCGCCCCAATTTGGACAATTATACCCTTAACAATACACTAAATACCTTCATAAATATTTAAATTAACAAATTCACTAATACCTAAAATACCCTGCATACAAATTTAGGTAAAAAAACCTACCACCCCCCCCCCCCCGGCGAACCCCCTTCCCCCCACCCCCTTCCCTAAATCGATTATCCCCCAAACGGTTACCCCTCCCTCAACGAAACCCTAGCCGGCGCTACCCACTCTCCTACCGGTGCCCTAACGATTCCACCACTCCCGCTACCAAAACCCTAGCCGGTCACTGTGTGGAGTTCTTAGCGCCGGTAGCGAAGTCGAGTCGCGAGCCTTGGGTTGCGAAGGTTGGCGCCGCGGTTTGGTGATATTAGGACCGGTCGGTAAGTCGATTCGCGAAACCTTGGGTTGCGAAGGTTGCCGGTCGCTTGGGTTACCAAGGGTGTCGCCGCTGTTTGGAGTTCTCAGCGCCGGTTGCGAAGTCTGTTGATCTGATTTCTTTTATATTCTTGATCTGATGTCTATAGTCTGTTGATCTGATGTCAAGTATTCTCTGATCTGATGTGTATATAATCCTGATCTGATCTCCCTTGTTAAGTATGCTTTAGTTCTGTTGTATGATTTCTTTTATATTCTTGATCTGATGTCTATAGTCTGTTGATCTGATGTCAAGTATTCTCTGATCTAATGTCTATATAATCCTGATCTGATTTTCTTTGTTAAGTGTGTTTTTATTCTGTTGTATGATTTCTGTTATATTCTTGATCGGATGTCTATAGTCTGTTGATCTGATGTCAAGTATTCGCTGATCTGATGTCTATATAATCATTATCTGATCTCCCTTGTTAAGTGTGTTTTAATTCTATTGTATGATTTCTTTTATATTCTTGATCTGATATCTATTGTCTGGTGATCTGATGTCTATATAATCCTGATCTGATCTCCCTTGTTAAGTATGTTTTTATTCTGTTTTATGATTTCTTTTATATTCTTGATCTGATGTCTATTGTCTGGTGATCTGATGTCAAGTATTCTCTGATCTGATGTCTATATAATCCTGATCTGATCTCCCTTGTTAAGTGTGCTTTTATTCTGTTGTATGATTTCTGTTATATTCTTGATCTGATATCTATAGTCTGTTGATCTGATGTTAGGGTTCAGTATCTATAGGGCAAACCGATTTGGGGCGTTAGGGTTTTCGAGGGAGGAGTCGCCGGGGCGATTTGGGGGAAGGCGGGAGGGGCGCGATGGAAGGTTTCGAGTGAGGGGTCGCCGGGGGAAGGGAGGGCAAACCGATTTGGGGCGTTAGGGTTTTCGAGGGAGGGATCGCCGGGGCGATTTGGGGGATGGCGGGAGGGGCGCGATGGAGGGTTTCGAGTGAGGGGTTGCCGGGGGACGGTAGGGCGAACTTGGGGGAAGGCGGGAGGTGCGCGATCGGGGAAAGGGGGTGACGGGGAAAGGGTGGGTCGGGGAGAGGGTGCGTCGCCGGGACGGGGAGAGGGTGGGTCGCCGGGACGGGGAGAGGGTGTCTAGAAATTTTTAAATTTATTATTTTTATTATATTAATATAATATTATAAGGTTATATTAATAAATTAGAATGGGGCGGTAAATAAAAATTGGGGCGGTAAACTAGGGCGATAATTAGTAAAACCAAGGATAATTTTGTCAAATTACAAGGCTACCGCCCCAGTTTTTCGGGCGGTAACTAGTAACCCCCTTGTCTTAACTCTAATATGATTTTAATTGTTTGGGACTTGAACTATTTCGGCCATTTATTCTTTTTAATTTTTAGTCATTGAGTATTTAGGCCTAAAGGTTTTTAGATCCACTTGTATTAGCTTTACTTTTTTTAAGTCCAAAACATATGTACATCTTTGGGTTATAAAGCTTAGGCCACCCTCAATTCTTATACGATAAATGTTAGAAGAATTCGGTTAACTACCATCCACACTAAAATTAGTTTTATCCTTCTCTAATTTGGATTCGGGTATTACTAGTTACCGCTCCAAAAATTGGGACGGTAGTCTTATAATTTGACCAAATTATCCTTAGTTTTACCAATTACCGTCCTAGTTTACCGCCTAATTTTTTTTACCGCCCCAAGCTAATTTACTAATATAACCTTCAAATATTATATTAAAATAATTAAAATATTAAAATATAAATTTTGAAATAGTAATTTTTATTAAAATATTAAATATTAAATAATAAAAATAAATATAATTAATATTAGGAATTCTACAGAGCTTAGAAATTTTTAATTAATATTATAATATGAAATAATAATAATATTAATTATAATTATTTTTATTATTTAATAAAATGAAAATTTAATTAATAAAACACTCAATCAAATCATTATTAATATTGTAAGGATAAACATTCCCTAATTTGTTGTAATCCTTTTTATCCCATTTATGAGTCCCTAATTTTCCACGCCGCTGCCATTCATAATAAGAACACTTCGCCGCTGCAGGACACGGAAACCACACAAAGATTTTCCAGACGCAAGCATAAGTGCGAGATGGATTCAGAGATGGATTTACCCATACCACCAGGGGCTACCAGAACTGTCAACAAGCGGCGGACCTGCAGAGTTCGGAGCTCCTTCTTCAGCAAACACGCGTCCTAATTATACAGAGGTTCGTAGGGTGCTACAGAAAAGATTGTACAGAGGTTTGGAGGATGCTGCAGAAAAGATTTGAATTTCACTGGTGCAGCTCCTCTCTTTTCATTTTTCTCTATCACCCCCGTGTTCCGGCATTATTGAGTCAGTTGATGCAGAAAATATTCCTCTGCTATGAAATTTTGATTAATTGATAAATTAGGCGTGATTTTGTATTGTAAAGTAGTGAATCTGGAATCTTTCAGAATTCTTTCTTCAATCTGTTGTGTAACCAATGTTTTATACAGTATTCTTTCGATTTTTGGGTTCTTTTTAATCTTCAATCCATGTAAAGAATTTAATTGGAATCTTTTACCGGTATTAAATAGAAGTGAGGTGTTTGGTTCATTTGTGAGTTGGTTTGTGGTGTGCTGTAAAATTATTGAGTCGCTGTAAAATTATTGAGTTGTGCAAAATTATTGGCATGCTGCAAAATTATTGTGTTGCTGGGTTGTTTCGCCGGCGAGGCGGGGTCGACTTAGCGCTATGTTCCGCGGACATCGCTGGCATTACGGACGGGGTGTCATCGGTTGGTGTCGCAGGGGATTGACGGAGCAAGGCAGGGGATCGCGGATGTTGGGTTGCAAAGTTTGAAGATATGGTGAGAGATGGGTCTGGGCAGCAGGCGTGGCATCTGATAAATGGACGGACGAACAGCGGTGGTGCTGGACAGAAATATGGATTTCAATTTAATTTTTACCGATATATAGAAATCTATAATTTTTTAATTTAATCTGTATTTGCAGGAATCTATAAATTTTCACCCTTCAAAAAAAAATTTCCATGTTATTTTTTATCTTTCAATTTAATTTTGAAATTATTTTTGTATAATTTTAGTATTATCCAATAATGTTTTATTTTATTAATGTTGGAATATTTAGTATTATCCAATAATGTTTATTTTATTTTTGTATAATTTTAGTGTTTGAAATTATTTTATTAATGTTTTATTTTATCCAATAATTTTAGTATTAAAATTATTACTGTTGGAATATTTACTATTGCAGTAGAATAATTTATTTTATTCATGATTAGTTGGTAACTTTCTATAATATTTTTATTACATGTTTGCAGGAAATTGTGTATTAATTTATTGATTTGCAGATATTTTAAGAAGGTAAGGTGTTTATGAATTATACTGAATGTATATTTGATGGTGAAGGTTTATATTTGAAATATTGGTGAGTTAATGAAATAGTTTTGCTAATGTTGTAATGAAATTTGCTGGTAATTTGGTTTTACTGAAAGGTTTGTCAGTAAGTTATTTCATACGCTGATTTTCATCATAGCCAAAGTAGCCTTTTGACAATAAGGTAACTCACCAAGTTAGGATAATGGAGGTTTTAATTTTGTCCATAGAAGTATTTTGACAACAGTATGCATCACCAAAATCAATTTTGTCAAAAAGTATAATAACCATTAGTGTTTTTTGCAGTATTTAAGTTATGCCAAAGCAAAATTTTGACAGTAAGTTATTTCTCCAAAACAAGGACGTGGCAGTATAAATTTTCAGCCTATTTCGGTTACGTTTTAGTCCAAACAATTCATTTGTTGTGCATAATATTATATGGTTAAAATTTGAAATTTGGTGTAGGATGGACAGTGGTTGGGACGAAAGTGGTTGGAACATATTCAATGATTGGGTATGAAAATTAAATTGATTATTTTAAATTTCTTAATGTAATTACGGTATTATTATATTATTTTTATTGAATTGATTAAATATAAATTTCGGTATTGTTGACATAGATTTTTATGAAAAAAAACATAGGGAGAATGTCAATATTGTCGTAGTAATAATCATAAATCAAACACTTGTCCGCGATTGACACTCAAATGTGATTATTGTCCATACTATGGGCATACTCAGGAAGAATGCCCTGAATACGAGCAGGACCAGCAAAATGAAGATGGAGTTAATTTAAACAATCTTGTACGTATTTAATATGCCAATGTAGAAATTTAATGTCAATACGGATGCAAACATTGAAATTATATATTTTCTACATTTTTAGTTTTTTCGTATAATTTAATATAATTGTTGTGAAAGATTTTGGTAGGATCTGGGTTTGTACCTGCTCGATTTACCACGCAACAAAAATTCTAATAAAAGCGGAACCATAGAATAATACCTTTGAAGCGTGCACCTGGTGAATCTCTTGTATGCCTCAAAGACTATGACCTCTTGTTGTGTGGGCAACAATCTAGAAGTCAATTGATCAGCAACTCACCACAATCCACCTGCTGGAAAAATTCAGCACCTCCGCACCTAGCACGTACTGCAAACGCACTGCCCGGAGAGAGAGAAAGCAACACACGGGGCTAGTATTTTGGACCAATATTCTCGGCCACTTGATGAAGAAAACCAGCCGCCTATTTGCTCAAAAATTCGTTCTTGAGAGAGAAAGAAATTTCTCTCTCTAGAATTTTATCTCTCTAGATTCTTGAATTATGAATCTCTTGAATTGTGTTTTTTGAATGGCTGATCCCTTGTCTATTTATAGAGTTACAAGAGAGACTCCAAGTTGGAATAGGATTGGTCTTCCTACTGGGTTTCTGTTTCCCTTCAATCCTGTTTCTAGACTGATACAGATTCTGTTTCCTTCAATCCTGTTCCTGGACTGAAACACTCCCAACTGTCACAGGGATTCACTTATCCCAATCCAGTTCCTGGGATGAATCACTCCCAACTGACACAGGGATTCACTTATCCCAATCCAGTTCCTGGGATGATTCACAACCAACTGACACAAGGATTAATTAATTTCTCAACTAATTAAATCTACCTTTGTCAACAACCCAGTACATAATTAATCGTACCACTAACGGATTAATTATGGCACTACCAACCTACACCAGAATTGCTTCCGGAACAACTTAATTAAATTATATTCATAATCTCCCCACATCAAAGATATAGTGCTCGTTAATTCATTAATTTACTGATAAATTAATTCATCAACTTCTTAATATTCCGAGACTAGTACCACTCGACCTTTTTACTATACCGGACATAAGTCCACTGGCCAGGTTTAGTATAATAAACATTTCGAGCTCATCTCGGGAGCACCATCACCCCGGACGCACCGGTACATGGTTTCCTTTCGACAAGCAGCAGCACACCAAGTAACTAAACACGCGCACCCAACCCACCGAGACTATTGGCCACATTTGACCTCACACATTGGCAGATCAAAGTACACTATGTCTAATCCTCATGCCCGCTCGAGTCTAGGGATTTAGAGATAGAATACAAGGATCGATTTGTCTATTAAATCAGTACAAGACAAATCATTCCTAAGAGTCAAGTTCAATATGCCCCGGGCACATCTATATGATTCAATTAGTTTAGACAAACTAATTATCTGAATCACATAATAACCTAGACCGACAGTTTATCCAAAGCTGTCTCGGTTACGAACCTCATTTATATATTATGTCTTTCAACCAATGATGAGATCTACTGTGTCGCACCAGACACCTCATCATCTACTTACATAATATAAATGGATATGCACAACTAAATATAATTGAAACACAAATCGATATATTAATCTGGGAAATTATACAACACAAGCATAGCTTATGTATTCAAATCCAACATGTTGTATCTTTTAAAAAATAATTAGGAAGTACCGCATGAGCTAAACAATGAGGACATCTGTCACGACACTACACTAGTTGTAGAAGATGAACATCAATCGAATGTGGTAATATCAATTTTAAATTGCCCATGGTTGTTTGTGTAGCATGGTCAAACGTCGTCCTTAATTATTATATTCTTCCTTAAGACATTGTAGGGTATTCCGGAAGCATTTCAATACGATAACTCGGTGGATTTTAATGTCAATACGAATGAGAATGTGGTAATTAAATGTTTAGATTATTTTGTAATTTTTATGTATTATTTAACATAATTGATTTATGTTTAATTTAAATATAATAAGGACGTATCGAATGATGGTAACAAGGATGAAATACGTCACGGCACTACACCAGTTCTAGAAGATGAACATCAATCAAATGAGGTATGTGTCAATTTTGTTTTAAAATTGCCCACGTTCATTTTTTTTATATTTAGTCAAACGTTGTCCTTAATTATTATAGGGTCTTCCGGAAGCATTTCAATACCGTCAATCTACAGATTTTAATGTCTACGGGTGCAAATCATATGGTACTTCATAAATATTTTATATTTAAATGTTTTCTTTTGTACTTTTTATGTTTGAGTATTGACATATGAGGAAGAGTATTATTCACAAACAACACGTACCACCAAAATATAAATTTGTCACAATAATATACTTGCAAGTGGAATATATGGCGTTGTTCAGTATAACCAAAGTAAACTTCTAACAATAACTTAAATAGCCAAGATAGGTTAATAGAGGTTTTAATTTTTGCCATAGAAATTTTTTGACAACAGTTTGCATCACCAAAACTTTATTTTGTCAAAAAGTACATTAACCAATAGTTTATTTGGTTGGTTTGATGTTCTGCCAAATCAGAATTTTGACAGTAAGTTAAGTCTACAATATAAGGACGTGGCAGTTTTAACTTTCAGCCTATTGTCAATGTTTTAGTCCAAACTATTCCTTTGTTTTGTCTAGTATTATTTTGTTAAAATATGTAATTATAGGTTGATGATGTGCTGAACATTGGTGACGATGTTGACTACAGTAGTCATTTCCAGAAAGGATTGGTATTTGAATCTGACGTGGCTGCTATTCATTGGGCAAAGGGTGTATCAATAAGTCTTGGGTTTACTCTCAATATTTCTAAACACAAGAGAGCCAACAAAAATTTTTTGAGGTGCAGTCTTGGGGAGCGTAGAAGAACAAGAAAACCTGATCCAAATAAAATTCCCTGACCATCACCATCGATGCTATGCGATTGTCCATTTGAACTTTATGCACAAAACTACAGGTGGTCGGGAGAGTGGGTGATAGTTGCTAACAGCGGACTTAAGGGTACCCACAATCATCCTTTAGCTGTGTACAAGGAAGGATATCGTCAAACGAGTTGCTTGAGTGATGAATGTAGAAAGACCATACGGAAAATGTCAGAGGCAAACGTGAAGGCGGATAATATTTTCAATTGTATTGTTCAAAAAAATCCAGAAGATAATGCAAATAAGAGACAAGTCTACAATACAACATCAAACCTGCGACTTGCCCGGTTGGAGGGAAGGGATGTGGTAACACAAGTACTATATTTGGCGATCAAGAATGAATATGTCGTGTACGTGGACGTGGATGATACAACAAGAAGGTTGAAAACCTTGTTTTTTGCGCACCCGGAATCTATCAAGCTGTTCAAAACCTTTTATTGGTACGTGGGTATAGATTCTACTTACAAAAGCAACAGGAACAAGATGCCACTATGTGAAATAGTTGGTTCAACTTCAACGAATAGTACTTTTTTGATAGTATATGCATTTATGCATGACGACACGAAAGCTACCTATCGTTGGTTGCTACTGCATTTGAGGATTCTGCTCGAAAATACAAAAAATCCAGTTATCATCATGACTGATAGAGAATTTGGGATATTAAAACCCCTTAAGGGTATTTTCTCAGACACTTCGCATCTTCTGTGCACTTGGCACATAAACGTGGATGTGCGGAAAAAGTTAACGTTTTTTCTACCAAAGAAGCAGGGATTGGTTGCCCATTACATGAACAAGTGGATGCTCATTGCCGATGCTAGATCTTACCCGGAGTATGAAGAAGTGGTTTCTGATTTAAAAAATGATGAACGCGTTGAGGCCCAACGAATTTATACCTACCTCGAAAAGACATGGTTGATTCATAAGGAAAAGTTTGTGAAGGTTTGGACGGGCAGATTATTACACTTCGGGAACACAACATCTTGTAGAGTGGAGAGCGCACATAGCATGATAAAAGGTTGGCTTGAAATGGCGACTGGCTCCATGGATACAGTTTGGGTCAAGATCCATAATGCAATCACTTGTCAAACACAGGAAATCAGGTAAGTTTTTTTGTGTACAAATTTTTGTATGTAGTTATAATTTCAAATTTATTCCACTCATGTTTGTCTTTTATTTTTAGGAAAAAATTGGAGATGTCTAGGGGAAAGATTGACATGAGATACAATGTATTTCCTTTTCAATATTTAAGGAATAAAGTGAGTATTTATTGTTTGGATTTGCAGCTGAAGGAACTAGAAAGAATCTCAAAATTGAAAGACCACGTGGCATGGGATTGTCTCTGCGTTCTTAATAAAACTCATGGTATTCCATGTTTTTGTGCAATTGATAAGATGGTAAAAGATCATCAATATTTGAGCTTGGACCATATCCATATTTTTTGGAGGATACTAGATTTTGAAGAAAATGGATCAAAAGGGGATGAAGAAGTTTCAGCAGATCACCTTTATTTATACTCTCTGATCGAAGAGATTAAGGACATGGATCTAGCTTTTGTGAGAGAGGTAAACTACATACTTGATTCCAAAATTCTGAAGGAAAACTGAACAAGCCCGGGCTAAATCGAAAACCTCACTTTCGTGCAATGCATTCCAGAATCGGAAGCTTTCGACCAAGCTCAGGCTCAAATTAGTTTACCCATGAACGGATCTAGGCTTATACTTATTTAATTTATTAATCGGGACACAAAAGATTCGATTTTTAATAAAAGCGGAATTTAAAGATTATACCTTTTGCAGCGAAGTCCCTTGCTTAAAGAAAAACCAATTCTTTATTGCGATTCCAAAAGAAATCCAATTGATATCTCCGTAGAAACTTAAAATATTGCGTGGGCAATAATCTATCGAAGTCTACTTGCTTAGCCCACAAGGAAATCTCTCAAATCGGATTCAAAACACTCTCAAAAACTGATCAAAAACCCATAAACTGCTCAGCCTCTTGCTTAGAAAAAACTGCTGCTGCCACTGTTTATAAAACCCACAAAAACCCCTAGTACCCAGCCCTTTGTCCCACCGTGATCTAGACAAGGAGAAGCAGCGGATCACCGATCGATTAGAAAGAGATCAACGCTGCCCCTTCTCGAATCAAACGCGCGGGACTGAGGCTGAAGACTAGTGGTAGAAAACTGCGTGGGCTATCCTAGCTTGCACTCTGCTGCCCAAAAAAAAACTCCAATAAATTCGCTGCTGTCCAGAAAATTCCAGCTAAAATAGCTGCCGTCCAGAAAATCCCAGCGAAAATATCTGCTATAGCTTGCACGCTGCTGCCAAAAAAAACTCCAATAAATTCGCTGCTGTCCAGAAAATTCCAGCTAAAATAGCTGCTGTCCAGAAAATTCCAGCTAGAATCCGGCGAGCTTAAATATATAATCAACCAAAGGTTTGATCTTTGAGAGGAATCCAATTCAAGCAAGTGAGAAATCTGGTTTGTTTTTGAGAGAGAATTCTTGAAGAAAAATTCTCTCTCTTAAACCTTCTCACTCAAGAAAACAAGAAATATTGTTTTGCAAGACTTCCTTAGGGTTTTCTTGGGCATCAAGTCTTCTATTTATAGGAGCTCAATTGGAGACCTAATGGGCTCTCGAGTTAGGCCTTAAAATTTGACTTTCGTTGACCGCTAAGTCTTCCCGACTAATCAACTACAATCAACCCATTTAAATTAATTTATTTAATCCACTTTGTTAATTTAATTTAATCGAACCCTTAGAATTAATTAATTCAAAATAGAATTAATTTCTAAATTCACTTTGTCGATTAAATATTAATTAAACCTTTTGGATTAATTAATTTACCTTGTCGATTAGTCAAATGCATAATCGGTCGTGCCACGATCGGACCAATTATGGAACTACCACTCGAAAATGACTTTACATCGCGCCATTATATTTTATTTTATCTCCCCACATTAAAGATCTAGCGCTCGTCGGTTTATCAATTTACTGACAAATTAATTCACCGACTTATTGGTTTCCGAGATTAGTACCACTCATCCTTTTATTATACCGAACATAAAGTTCACCGGCCGGGTTTTGTATAATAACCTTACGAGCTCATCTCGGGAGCACCATCAACCCGGCGAACCGGTACTTGGATTCCTCCGACTAGCAACGGCACGTAAGAAGCTAAACACCGTATACCCAACTTACCGAGGTATTGGCCTCAATTGACCTCACTCTTTGGCAAATCAAAGCACACGATATCCAACCCTCACGCCCGTCCCAATCTCGGGATTGAGAGAAGGAATACTATGACCGAATTGACTGTGTCGATCAGTATAAGTCAATTCTAGTCAAACTGGTCGTGCTCAATATGCCCCGGGCATATCTGTGTGATTTAAACTAGTTTAGATAAACTAATTTCCAAACCACACAATAACCTATACCGATAGTATGTTCAGACTATCTCGGTTACGAGCATACTTTTTATATATCAATACTTTAACCAATAACGGTATCTACTGTGTCTGTCCACACCCCGTTTTCTAGTTCTATGATATAAAGGAACAAATTTATACCGAAACAAAATGATATGTCATCTGTGGATATTAGTTTTTGATACAAGCCATAGCTTTTCTGTATTCAAAACTAACAATCTCCCACTAATACTCAAAGCTATGCTAAGAAGTACAAAAACTGTCCAACCCGCTATTACACTGCTGTCATAATGAAATCTCCAAAACACCTTTAAGCTCACTCATATGTATCCCTCTTTACGATCTCTCGTATCAGGTGGTACTTGCGCTCTATGTGTTTACTCGCCTTATGGGCTCGTGGTTCCCTCGAGTTAGCAACTGCACCATTGTTATCACAATAAACTGTCATAGACTAGGCAACTCAGGAACCACATCTAAGTCCATCAGGAAGCTCCTGAGCCATACAGCCTCTTTCGCTGCCTCTGAAGCGGCAACGTACTCGGCCTCCATGGTAGAGTCCGCCACGCATTTCTGCTTGACACTCTTCCATACTATGGCTCCACCTCCTAGAGTAAACACAAACCCAGAGTTAGACTTACTCTTGTCCAAATCTCCTTGAAAGTCCGAATCTGTGTAACCCAATGGTATAACCTCCTGCGCTCTATAAACTAGGACATAATCTCTCGTCCTGCGCAAGTACTTGAGAATGCATTTTACTGCCTCTCAGTGAGCCTTCCCAGGGTTATTCTGATATCTGCTAACCATGCCAACGACAAAGCAAATATCAGGCCTCGTGCACAACATAGCATACATGAGGCTACCCACTGTAGAAGCATAGGGTACCGCCTTCATGGCATCTATCTCCTCAGCAGTCTTAGGACACTGCTTCTTAGACAAATGCACTCCATGCCTGAAAGGTAGTGAACCCTTCTTGGAGTTCTGCATGTTAAAATGGGCCAGAATCGTGTCTATGTAGGATGCCTGAGAGAGAGTCAGAGAACGTCTCCTACGATCTCGAATAATTTTGATCCCAAGGATATGTCCAGCCTCTCCCAAATCCTTCATATCGAATTGCCTAGACAGCCTTGCCTTTACGTCTGACAACACCTTCTTACTGTTGCCAATAAGAAGAATGTCATCTACGTAAAGTACTAGGAACACCACTATATCACCATCACGCCTGCGATAAACACACTGCTCATCCGGACACTGAGTGAATCCATAGGACTGGATAACCTCGTCAAAACGGATGTTCCAAGATCTGGATGCTTGCATCTTTATCCTGGAGAGCCTCATTGTAGTTAACTGGGTCGGGTTCATGAGCACCAGGGATAAAGTCCGAAGACTCACCCAAACCCATGTACCTCTCGGGCTATCTCACAACCCTCCCACTACGACGAGGCGCAGCCTGTGCAAGAGAATCATCTGTGATAGTGTGTGCAGTCTCTTGTGGTGTGTCTTCCTGTACGTGTGCATCTGGAATAGTGGACTGACTTCTAAGCTCTTCCAATACTACATTGCTGCTCGACTTGTGATCTAAAATATAGTCCTCCTCAAGAAATCTGGCATTGGTGCTGATCACCACCTTCTGATCCTGAGGACTATAAAATAAACCACCTCTCGTTCCTTTGGGGTAGCCTATAAACAGCATAACCTTGGATCTCGCTTCTAACTTGCCTGCATCTGCCTCGAGCACATGTGCTGGACAATCCCAAATCTTGAGATGTCTCAGACTAGGCTTTCGCCCACTCCACAACTCTACTGGGGTCGTAGGCACAGACTTCGATGGCACAAGGTTGAGGATAAAACATGCTGTATCCAAGGCATAACCCCAAAACGAGATAGGCAACTCACTGTAACTCATCATCGATCTAACCATCTCCATAAGAGTCATGTTCCTCCTCTCTGCTACACCATTTTGCTGGGGTGTGCCAGGTGCAGACAACTGGGTCTGAATACCCTCCTCTGACAAATAGGATCTAAATTCACTAGAGAGGTATTCGCCACCACGATCAGACCGCAGTGACTTGATACCCTTACCCAGATGGTTCTCCACCTCTGCCTTGAATTCTCTGAACTTGCCAAAGCATTCAGACTTGTGGCGCATCAGGTATATGTATCCATATCTAGAGTAATCATCCGTGAAAGTCACGAAATACTCATAATCACCTCTAGCCTGAACTGACATAGGCCCACACACATCAGAATGAATCAGCTCTAAAACCTCCTTGGCCCTATACCCCTTTGCCTTGAAAGGCCTCTTGGTCATTTTACCCTCCAAGTAGGACTCGCAGGTCGAATAGCTGTCAATATCTAGTAAGTCCAAAGACCCACTCTTGACCAACCTTTGAATCCTACTAAGGTTGTGTTAGTTTTGAATACAGAAAAGCTATGGCTTGTATCAAAAACTAATATCCACAGATGACATATCATTTTGTTTCAGTATAAATCTGTTCCTTTATATCATAGAACTAGATAACGGGGTGTCGACAAACACAGTAGATACCGTTATTGGTTAAAGTATTGATATATAAAAAGTATGCTCGTAACCGAGATAGTCTGAACATACTATCGGTATAGGTTATTGTGTGGTTTGGAAATTGGTTTATCTAGACTAGTTTAAATCACACAGATATGCCCGGGGCATATTGAGCACGACCAGTTTGGATAGAATTGACTTGTACTTATCGGCGTAGTCAATTCGGTCCTAGTATTCCGTCTCTCAATCCCGAGATTGGGACGGGCGAGAGGGTTGGATGTCGTGTGCTTTGATTTGCCAAAGAGTGAGGTCAATTGAGGCCAATACCTCGGTAAGTTAGGTATGCGGTGTTTAGCTTCTTGCGTGCCGTTGCTAGTCGGAGGAATCCACGTACCAGTTCGCCGGGTTGATGGTGCTCCCGAGATGAGCTCGTAAGGTTATTATACTAAACCTGGCCAGTGAACTTTATGTTCGGTATAATAAAAGGTCGAGTGGTACTAATCTCGGAAACCAAGAAGTCGGTGAATTAATTTGTCAGTAAATTGATAAATCAACGAGCACTAGATTTTTAATGTGGGGAGATAGAAGAAATAATAATGGCGCGATGTAAAGTCGTTTTCGAGCGGTAGTTCCATAATTGGTCCGTTAGTGGTACGACCGATTATGCGTTTGACTAATCGACAAGGTAAATTAATTAATCCGAAGGGTTTAATTAATATTTGATCGACGAAGTGAATTTAGAAATTAATTCTATTTTGAATTAATTAATTCTAAGGGTTCGATTAAATTAAATTAACAAAGTGGATTAAATAAATTAATTTAAAAGGGTCGATTGGAGTTGATTAGTTGGGAAGACTTAGCGGTCAACGAAAGTCAAATTTAAAGGCCTAACTCGAGAGCCCATTAGGTCTCCAATCGAGCTTCTATAAATAGAAAGCTTTAGCCCTAAGAAATTAGAAGTGTGGCTTGAAAGACAAGAAATTTGTCTTGTAAAGAAAGAAAGGGGTTAGAGAGAGATTTGAACAAAAGATTGAATCTTTCTCGGAGTCACCCAGTCCTTTCTTTCTCCCGAATCATTCTCCAACCAAAAGGTTCCATCTTTGATAGTTGCTGGACATTATTCTCGCTGGGTTTTTTAAAAAAAAAAAGGGTTTTCTAGCGGAACTGCCGCTGCATTTTTAATAGGATTCAAAGGTTGGTCAAGAGTGGGTCTTTGGACTTACTAGATATTGACAACTATTCAACCTGTGAGTCCTACTTGGATGGTAAAATGACCAAAAGACCTTTTAAGGCGAAGGGGTATAGGGCCAAAGAGGTTTTAGAGCTGATTCATTCTGACGTGTGTGGGCCTATGTCAGTTCAGGCTAGAGGTGGTTATGAGTATTTCGTGACTTTCACGGATGATTACTCTAGATATGGATACATATACCTGATGCGCCACAAGTCTGAATGCTTTGGCAAGTTCAGAGAATTCAAGGCAGAGGTGGAGAACCATCTGGGTAAGAGTATCAAGTCACTGCGGTCTGATCGCGGTGGCGAATACCTCTCTAGTGAATTTAGGACCTATTTGTCAGAGGAGGGTATTCAGACCCAGTTGTCTGCACCTGGCACACCCCAGCAGAATGGTGTAGCAGAGAGGAGGAACAGGACTCTTATGGAGATGGTTAGATCGATGATGAGTTACAGTGAGTTGCCTACCTCGTTTTGGGGTTATGCCTTAGAGACAACATGTTTTATCCTCAACCTTGTTCCATCTAAGTCTGTGCCTACGACCCCAGTAGAGTTGTGGGGTGGGCGTAAGCCTACTCTGAGACATCTCAGGATTTGGGGTTGTCCAGCACATGTGCTCGAGGCAGATGCAGGCAAGTTAGAGGCGAGATCTAAGGTTATGCTGTTTGTAGGCTACCCCAAAGGAACGAGAGGTGGTTTATTCTATAGTCCTCAGGATCAGAAGGTGGTGGTCAGCACCAATGCCAGATTTCTTCAAGAGGACTATATTTTAGATCACAAGTCTAGCAGCAAGGTAGTATTGGAAGAGCTTAGAAGTCAGTTCACTATTCCAGATGCACACGTACAGGAAGACACACCATAGGAAACTGCACGCACTATCACAGATGATGCTCTTACACAGGCTGCGCCTCGTCGTAGTGGGAGGGCTGTGAGACAGCCCGAGAGGTACATGGGTTTGGGTGAGTCTTCGGACTTTATCCCTGGTGCTCATGAACCAGACCCAGTTAACTACAATGAGGCTCTCCAGGATAAAGATGCGGATTCTTGGCAGAGAGCGATGATTGCTGAGATGGGTTCTATGGACTCAAATCAAGTCTGGGAGCTGGTAGACCTTCCTGATGGGTTTAGGCCTATTGGGTGCAAATGGGTCTACAAGCGAAAGAGAGGATCTGACGGGAGGGTTGAGACCTTCAAGGCTAGGCTTGTGGCGAAGGGGTATACTCAGAAAGAAGGGATCGATTAAGAGGAGACCTTTTCCCCGGTAGCTATGCTTAAGTCGATCCGGATTCTCTTGGCCATAGCTGCTCATATGGATTATGAGATTTGGCAGATGGACGTCAAGACAGCTTTCCTTAATGGAAGTCTTGAGGAGACCATCTTTATGCAGCAACCAGAGGGCTTCATTGTTAAGGGCCAAGAGCATAAGGTATGCAGGCTTAGGAGGTCCATTTATGGACTTAAGCAAGCATCTAGATCTTGGAACATTCGTTTTGATGAGGTTATCCAGTCCTATGGATTCACTCAGTCTCCGGATGAGCAGTGTGTTTATTGCAGGCGTGATGGTGAGATAGTGGTGTTCCTCGTACTTTATGTAGATGACATTCTTCTTATTGGCAACAGTAAGAAGGTGTTGTCAGACATAAAGGCATGGCTGTCCAGGCAATTCGATATGAAGGATTTGGGAGAGGCTGGACATATCCTTGGGATCAAGATTATTCGAGATCGTAGGAGACGTTCTCTGACTCTCTCACAGGCATCTTACATAGACAGGATTCTGGCCCGTTTTAACATGCAGAACTCCAAGAAGGGTTCACTACCCTTCAGGCATGGAGTGCATTTGTCTAAGGAGCAGTGTCCTAAGACTGCTGAGGAGATAGATGCCATGAAGGCGGTACCCTATGCTTCTGTAGTGGGTAGCCTCATGTATGCTATGTTGTGCACGAGGCCTGATATTTGCTTTGCCGTTGGCATGGTTAGCAGATATCAGAGTAACCCTGGGAAGGCTCACTAGGAGGCAGTAAAATGCATTCTCAAGTACTTGCGCAGGACGAGAGATTATGTCCTAGTTTATAGAGCGCAGGAGCTTGTACCATTGGGTTACACAGATTCGGACTTTCAAGGAGATATGGACAAGAGTAAGTCTACCTCTGGGTTTGTGTTTACTCTGGGAGGTGGAGCCATACTATGGAAGAGTGTCAAGCAGAAATGCGTGGCGAACTCTACCATGGAGGCCGAGTACGTTGCCGCTTCAGAGGCAGCGAAAGAGGCTGTATGGCTCAGGAGCTTCCTGATGGACTTGGATGTGGTTCCAGAGTTGCCTAGGTCTATATCAGTTTATTGTGATAACAATGGTGCAGTTGCAAACTCAAGGGAACCACGAGACCATAAGGCGAGTAAACACATAGAGCGCAAGTACCACCTGATACGAGAGATCGTAAAGAAGGGAGACGTGATCGTGGCCAAGATAGCTTCAGAGGACAACCTTGCAGATCCTTTCACCAAGCCATTGACCCCAAAGGTCTTTGAGAGGCATGTGGAGGGCATGGGAGTCAGATTCTTGAGAGAGCCAAGTCAGTGAGCTTAAAGGTGTTTTGGAGATTTCATTATGACAGCAGTGTAATAGCGAGTTGGACAGTTTTTGTACTTCTTAGCATATCTTTGAGTATTAGTGGGAGATTGTTAGTTTTGAATACAGAAAAGCTATGGCTTGTATCAAAAACTAATATCCACAGATGACATATCATTTTGTTTCAGTATAAATCTGTTCCTTTATATCATAGAACTAGATAACGGGGTGTCGACAAACACAGTAGATACCGTTATTGGTTAAAGTATTGATATATAAAAAGTATGCTCGTAACCGAGATAGTCTGAACATACTATCGGTATAGGTTATTGTGTGGTTTGGAAATTGGTTTATCTAGACTAGTTTAAATCACACAGATATGCCCGGGGCATATTGAGCACGACCAGTTTGGATAGAATTGACTTGTACTGATCGGCGTAGTCAATTCGGTCCTAGTATTCCGTCTCTCAATCCCGAGATTGGGACGGGCGTGAGGGTTGGATGTCGTGTGCTTTGATTTGCCAAAGAGTGAGGTCAATTGAGGCCAATACCTCGGTAAGTTGGGTATGCGGTGTTTAGCTTCTTGCGTGCCGTTTCTAGTCAGAGGAATCCACGTACCGGGTTGATGGTGCTCCCGAGTGTTGGTGTATATGCCCTAATGAGGGCTATTTATGTAAATAAACTTTGAGGGTTATTTATGTAAATAAGACATTTGTCGTTTGATTGATTATTTATCTGATGAGTTAATTTCATGAAATTATATTCTTGTGCATATTGAATTTTATGAAATTGATCCGCCAAAAGAAACACTCCATGGACTGTTAGATCATGAGTGATTCTTTTGAGTAGTACTCGTACGAGGATCCTTAGACCAGAAATCACTGCATAGTCTTAGGTGAATTAGAGTGTGCTTTGACATATGCCTAACGGGACCGTAACAGGTTGCCAAGTACGGGTATGATTGGGTACACTATGAGTCACGCTAAGGTATGTAAGTGAAGTGATGGGACTACAAGTCTCTCTTAAATGAGAGATGATATCTTGGCCGCTTGATAGTGAACTGAGAAGTGCATGGCCGTGCCCAAGAAATGATAAGGGTTATCATTTGCTTGATTAAGTTCAGTGTCACTAAGAGATCAAGTAAAACGTTTAGCTATATAAGGATGATTGGTTCCATGCCTTATGCTAAACTGGATATCAGTGTAGAGGACATTACGTAGTATACTCAGAAGGTTGTGTTGAATCACCATTCGACCCTCCGTTCTGAATTGTGTAGTCATTATGTCTTGCTAGAGACCACTAATGATTTATGGATTAATTAATGAGATTAATTTATTCATTGTCAATTTGGAATGGACCTACAGGATCGCACATAAGTGAGTTCGATGATTCAGAATTAATTAAATTGCCTGTTCTAAGTATAAGAGTTATACTTAAATAGATAATATTTAATTAAATGGTTTAATTAAATATTATTGAAGAGTTTTATGGTATTAATTAAAAGTTAATTAATTACCTGGGAAGAATTGAGTTGAGCTGATAAATCAAGGGACCTAATTGTGAATTAAGGTTCTTGACCCATCAGCCTGATCCATGGATCAATGGGTTGATCCATGGTGTTGGTTAAACCCAACTCAGTAAATAAATAAATAATTATTATTATTAATTATTATTTATTATTTATTAATTAAAAACAGATACTTCTCAAATCTGAGAAGTATCTGGAGTCTGTTAAAAACGTTTTAACAGACTCATTTTTAAATAGACTTTCTGAAAACTTTTTTTATGAGAAACAATCGATCAGACTTCAGAAGACACGTTCTTCCAAAAATTATTCTTCCCACAGAGAAAAAGGTTTTCTCTAAAACAGGCAAATTTTGGGGCTAGCATCGGTTCTGAGAGAACTCCAGTGCAAGAACGTAGAGACAATTCGCTTGAATTGTTCTGTGGTGGTGAACGCAATCTTCCCAAAGGATCCAGGCGGCTGCACAACCGATTACGCGTCGAGGGTAAGACCCGAATCCTTTAGCGTTTAGGAATTCCGCCATTTAATTTAGAATTAAATGCCTAAACGCAATCCAACAGTGGTATCAGAGCCATAGGTTAATTTTTGTTTTAATTAAAAATGGTTTAATTAAAACAAAAGAGTTAAGAAAATTGGGTATAAGTTTTTTTCCTTGAAAACGGTTTTAAAGAAAAAAAAGGTTGCTGCTTTGAAGTCGCCTGTTTTCTGGGAAGACTCGCCGGAATTGTTCCGGCCGGCCGGAAGTTCGCCGGAAAAACGGGATTTACCCGGAAATTGATTTTTTTTTGGTGTTGTTTGAATTCCGTTTTTCTGGGTTACCAAATTGTTTGGCTGGATTGTTGATTTCATAATTCTGGACTAAATTGTTTTTTTTTTTTTGGCATTTGGAGGTTTTCGAAAACAGACGGGATTTTTCCTTTCTTTTCCGATTGAAATAGTTTCTGGGATAAGGGTTTCGAAACTAGCCTAAATTGATTCGGTTTGGTCGGTTTTTGATTAAAATCTTTGCTGGGCTGAATAGTTTTCGTTTTTTTTTTTTTGGCCGGAAATCTGGGTTTATATGTTGATTTGCCGGAAAAACGTTTTTGACTGGTTTTGTGTTCACTGAAAACATATGGGTTTTGATTTTGACGATGCAGGGGTTATATGTTTTGTGGTTATCGGAAACCGACTGATGGAGAAAACAACAGCGGCGAAGGTCGCCGCTGAGTTCTCTTTTCCGAACGCCGGGAAAGGGGCATCGGAGTCGCGGTTTTCGAACTGGCGTTAGACGCCAAGACGAAGATCGCTTCTTCGTGGTTTTCTTCGGACGGAGATCTTCATTTTGTTGGGAAGGTCACGATCGGTCGGATGAGCCGGATGAGATGAACGGCGAGTGTCGCCGGGATTCAAGGACGCCGGCCAGGAACCCGAGGCATGTTTGCCGGAGAAGAAAGGAGGCGGCGGGAGGCTGGTGCCCTAATTGGGTGAAATGACCAAATTGCCCCCGCCGCACTCCATAATCTCGGAAATGCCAGCCTTTTTAAAATTGTTTTAAAATTTTGCAAAACAACCCCAGAAGTTTTTTTTCCTTTAAACCCTAAGCCCAGAATTTCGGTTATTTACGAAATGACCCCAAGAGTTTCAGAAAATTAAAATTTTAAAAATTTTCTGAATTTTATTTAATAAGATTTTAATTAAATAATCTTATTAGATAAAGATAGGATTAATTTAGAATTTTATCCTATAAGTTTAAATTTTGAAATAAATTATCTTAATTAGATTAGGATAATTAGAAAAGATAAATAAATAAATAATTAATTAGATTAATTAATTGTTATTTATTTATTTTAGTTTACTTATGATGCTTAAATTTAAATTGTTTAAATTTTATGTGAAGCATCATAATTATGCTAGCATGTTCATGCATCATTCGATTAAAATGAATGAACATGGGATTGATTAAAATTGATCATGACACGATCAATTTTAATAGTGTAAGAGTTACACAATCCCTAATTAAATGATTCGGCCTAATAAAATTGGCTTGTATGAAGCATATGCAATTGTGTGTTTTTCTATGCATGAATTGGGCTTAAAATTTATTATTTAAATTTTTGGGCCTGCGAGCCATTTTAAAATTGGGCCTGCGTGCCTATTAAAAAAAAATAAAAAATTATGTAATAGTTAGGCCCAAAAGGAGGTTCCAAAGGAGTCCATGGTGGAGCCCAGGAACGGAAGCCCAAAATGGAGGCCCAAAAGAAGTTTTTTAAAAAAAAGGCCCTGTAATAGATTAGAGCCCAATTCATCGCATTTTCGAAATTTTATGTTTTGTGAATGAATGAAAACGACAATGCATGTTAAGCCGATCAAACTAAAATCCCAAAAACCCGAGTTGATTTTGCTTCCATACTTGGGGGCCCGCTTGAGCGTTGAACGTCTGGTGGACTTGGAGAGCCCAAGGGCCTCAGGTTTTCTTCGTGCGGCGGGTTATTGCATAATAGTGCCCAACTTTATCACTACCATTAATGAGTGGAAAAACTGTTTGGGTATTAGATGCCCGACTTTATCACTACCACTTGTTATGGAAAAACTGTGTGGGTGTCTATTGATGTGATGCCTTGAGGGATGGTTTAACTTGGGAAAATTAATCCTAGCTTGACCCGATAAGTTGACTAGGGATTAATTTTGCAAAGATAGGATGGTGTCAAACATTTGGAATGTTCATCCTATCACCGAAAAGTTGCATAGTGATGCAATTGGAAATCGTTAAATTACATAGGGATGTGATTTGAACGTTGCCTACCAAAAGAGCCCAATCCCTACGATACTTGCCAAAGCAAGACTGGGGTTGATTCTTTGTGGATTTTCGGCCCACAATCTAGCACCAACACAAAATTGTTTGGGATTTCAATTTTGGCTATTGTGGAAAATATTTTAAAACTCATTCTAATATTTTGCATTTTCTTTTGTAGAAATGGCATCTACTAGCACTAATACATCTAATCTCACTCTAAGAAGCATTTTGGACAAAGAAAAGCTTGTTGGTCCAAACTTCTTAGATTGGGAAAGAAACTTGAGAATCGTTCTCAAACAAGAAAGGAAGCTAAATATCTTAGACGCTGCTTTACCTGAACCACCAGTAAATGCTACGGCTGCGGTTCAACGAGCATGGGAAAAGCTGAAAAGCGATTCCGATGACGTGACATGTCTGATGCTCGCGACTATGTCAGGCGAGCTTCAGAAACAATTCATGAATTCGGAAGCGTTCCAAATTTATGTGTCACTAACGGAAATGTTCCGTGAACAAGCCCGTAACGAAAGGTTCGTTGCGATAAAAGCATTGATCTCGTGCAAGATGGCGAAGGGTTCGTCAGTAAGCACGCATTTGATCAAGATGAAGGGGTATATTGATACCCTAGAGAGATTAAATGCACCTCTTTCTAGAGAGTTAGCCATTGACATCATCTTGGCTTCACTGCCTGATGATTACAATGACTTTGTGGTGAACTACAACATGCATAACATGGAGAGGACAATTCCTGAGCTCCATGGAATGCTTAAAAATACTGAGCAAACCCTTCGGAAGGCAACGCCAGTACTTGTTGTGGAAAAGGGTAAGGGCAACAAGAGAAAGTTTAAAGGCAAGGCAAAAGTTGCTGAAAACAAGAAGCCTCGCAGTAAGACTGCTCCTAAGGCTCAGCCTCAAACTCCTCCTGCTAAGAAAAATGCTCAGAAGGACGCAGTATGTTTCCATTGCAATCAGAAGGGGCATTGGAGAAGAAACTGCAAGCTGTTTCTTGAAGAGAAGAAACAGAATCCTTCGGCTTCAGGTATCTTTGTTATTGAGATTAATCTTTCTATGTCCACCTCATGGGTATTAGATACCGGTTGTGGGGCTCACATTTGTACTGATGTGCAGGGACTGAGCAATAGAAGGATGACAAAGAAAGGCGAAGTAGATCTCCGAGTAGGCAACGGGGCAAGAGTTGCAGCCGTTGAAGTTGGAGATTACATTTTGTCTTTGCCTTCCGGTTTAAACATTGTTTTAGAGAATTGTTATTATGTACCTACTATGAGTAGGAATATTATTTCAATTTCTTGCTTGGATATCAAAGGATTTCGTTTTATTATTGGTAATAAATCGTTGTCTTTATATCAAAAAGATGTTTTATATGGAGTTGCAAATTTGTGCAATGGCCTATATATCTTGGATTTGACCCAAGAGAAACCGGTATATAACATTGAAAAGAAAGCCAAATTAATTCAATCTGATTTAAGTCCAACATATCTATGGCACTGTCGTCTAGGCCATGCAAATGAGAAGCGAGTTCAAAGACTTCATAAGGATGGAGTGCTTGGTTCATTTGATTTCGAATCATATGACACATGTGAACCCTGTTTGCAAGGCAAAATGACGAAGAGTCCTTTCAGCAAGAAAGGCGAGAGGACTAGTGAGCTATTGGCACTAATACATACAGATGTATGTGGACCGATGAGCACACAAGCCAGAGGTGGATTTGAATACTTCGTGACTTTTACCGATGACTATAGTAGATATGGTTATGTCTACGTAATGAGGTATAAAAGTGAAACTTTTGAAAAGTTCAAAGAGTTTAAAAATGAAGTAGAAAATCAGTTCAATAGAAGGATTAAGGCTATTCGCTCCGATCGGGGAGGTGAATACCTTAATGATGAGTTCGCTGGCTATCTAAAACAGTGTGGAATTGTTTCACAGCTGACTCCACCAGGAACACCTCAATGGAATGGTGTATCCGAGAGGAGGAATCGGACCTTATTAGATATGGTTCGATCTATGATGGGCCAAGCGACTCTCCCTATGTCCTTTTGGGGTTATGCCCTCCTTTCAGCTGCCTACTTACTAAATCGTATTCCATCTAAGGCAGTAGATAAGACTCCATATGAGATGTGGACGGGTCAAAAACCCTATATGTCATATCTACGAGTTTGGGGTTGTCAAGCTCATGTAAAGCGTTTACAAAGTAGTAAGCTTGAACCTAAAACTGACAAATGCCTGTTTGTGGGATATCCTAAGGAAACTAAAGGATATCAATTCTACAATCCAACTGAGAACAAAGTGTTTGTTGCTCGGGGAGCCACTTTCTTAGAGAAAGATTTTCTCTACAAGAAAGATAGTGGGAGTAGAATAGAACTCGGAGAAGTTCCAGAATCACAAGAGAATGTAGAACGATCTACAGAAACTGAGATGGAAGTTGACATGGGAACTCATGAAGATGAGCAGCCTGAGTCAACAACACAAGAACCTAGAAGGTCTAGTAGATCTCGTCATGAACCTGAGAGATACGGATTTCTCATAACTGACGATCAAGATTTGATCTTGGTGGACTCTAATGAGCCCGTGAACTACAAACAGGTTTTAGAAAGTCCAGATTCAGATAAATGGCTACAAGCAATGGAATCTGAAATGCAATCCATGAGGGACAATAAAGTTTGGACTTTGATTGATCCTCCTGTTCAGACAAAGGTTGTCGATTGCAAGTGGATTTTCAAGTTAAAACCTGGCGGGATCTTCAAGGCACGACTAGTGGCTAAAGGTTTCAGACAGACTCATGGTATAGACTATGATGAAACCTTCTCCCCTGTCGTGATGCTCAAGTCCATTCGGACTATGCTCGCCATAGCTGCATATTATGACTATGAGATATGGCAGATGGATGTTAAGACGGCTTTCCTGAATGGAAACCTACTCGAGGATGTTTATATGAAACAACCCGAGGGATACATTGATCAAGAGCATCCAAATCGTGTATGCAAGCTTCAGAGGTCCATCTACGGACTAAAGCAAGCATCTCGGAGTTGGAATCTTCGTTTTGACGAGGCAGTAAAAGGTTACGGCTTCATAAAGAACGAAGATGAGCCTTGTGTTTACAAGAAGGTTAGTGGGAGCAAGATAGTTTTCCTGGTCCTATATGTGGACGACATCCTACTCATAGGAAATGACATTCCCATGATGAAAGACATCAAACAATGGTTGGGGACTGTATTTTCTATGAAAGACTTAGGAGAAGCCGAAATGATACTAGGTATCAAGATCTATAGAGATAGGTCAAAAAGGCTTCTAGGACTAAGTCAAGAAGGGTACATAGACAAAATATTGAAGATGTTCAATATGTCTAACTCCAAAAATGGTAAGGTACCATTTAGATATGGCCTTCTCTTGAAGAAGAACCAAGGTCCTTCAACAAGAGAGGAGAGGGATACAATGAGTAGAGTACCATATGCTTCGGCAATAGGATCTATCATGTATGCCATGTTATGTACCCGCCCGGATGTCGCACATGCACTGAGCATGACTAGCAGATACCAACAAGATCCAGGAACAGATCATTGGACTGCAGTCAAAGCAATCCTAAAGTACTTGCGAAGGACTAAAGGATTGATGCTAGTGTATGGAGGACAAGAACAGCTCATCGTACAAGGTTACGCTGATGCTGCTTTCCAAACAGATCAAGATGACATGAAGTCACAATCAGGCTACGTGTTTAGTCTGAATGGTGGTGCAATAAGTTGGAAAAGCTCAAAGCAAGATACAACAGCCGATTCTACAACAGAGTCTGAGTACATTGCTGCATCCGATGCTGCAAAGGAAGCTGTTTGGTTAAGAAAGTTCGTGTCAGACATCGGAGTGATACCGAGTATCCAAGATCCGATAGAACTTTTCTGTGACAATAACGGGGCCATCGCACAAGCTAAGGAGCCTCGGTCACACCAGAAAACCAAACATATACTCAGAAGGTTTCACCTCATCCGAGAGATCATTGATCGAGGAGATGTGAAAGTGTGCAAGATAGGGTCAGACGACAATATAGCAGATCCTCTCACAAAAGCTCTACCGCAGTCAAAGTTTGATAGACATGTAATAGAGCTTGGTCTTAAACAGTTTAGGACATAGCCCTTCAACGGGCAAGTGGGAGATTGTTGGTGTATATGCCCTAATGAGGGCTATTTATGTAAATAAACTTTGAGGGTTATTTATGTAAATAAGACATTTGTCGTTTGATTGATTATTTATCTGATGAGTTAATTTCATGAAATTATATTCTTGTGCATATTGAATTTTATGAAATCGATCCGCCAAAAGAAACACTCCATGGACTGTTAGATCATGAGTGATTCTTTTGAGTAGTACTCGTACGAGGATCCTTAGACCAGAAATCACTGCATAGTCTTAGGTGAATTAGAGTGTGCTTTGACATATGCCTAACGGGACAGTAACAGGTTTCCAAGTACGGGTATGATTGGGTACACTATGAGTCACGCTAAGGTATGAAGGTGAAGTGATGGGACTACAAGTCTCTCTTAAATGAGAGATGATATCTTGGCCGCTTGATAGTGAACTGAGAAGTGCATGGCCGTGCCCAAGAAATGATAAGGGTTATCATTTGCTTGATTAAGTTCAGTGTCACTAAGAGATCAAGTAAAACGTTTAGCTATATAAGGATGATTGGTTCCATGCCTTATGCTAAACTGGATATCAGTGTAGAGGACATTACGTAGTATACTCAGAAGGTTGTGTTGAATCACCATTCGACCCTCCGTTCTGAATTGTGTAGTCATTATGTCTTGCTAGAGACCACTAATGATTTATGGATTAATTAATGAGATTAATTTATTCATTGTCAATTTGGAATGGACCTACAGGATCGCACATAAGTGAGTTCGATGATTCAGAATTAATTAAATTGCATGTTCTAAGTATAAGAGTTATACTTAAATAGATAATATTTAATTAAATGGTTTAATTAAATATTATTGAAGAGTTTTATGGTATTAATTAAAAGTTAATTAATTACCTGGGAAGAATTGAGTTGAGCTGATAAATCAAGGGACCTAATTGTGAATTAAGGTTCTTGACCCATCAGCCTGATCCATGGATCAATGGGTTGATCCATGGTGTTGGTTAAACCCAACTCAGTAAATAAATAAATAATTATTATTATTAATTATTAATTATTATTTATTAATTAAAAACAGATACTTCTCAAATCTGAGAAGTATCTGGAGTCTGTTAAAAACGTTTTAACAGACTCATTTTTAAATAGACTTTCTGAAAACTTTTTTTATGAGAAACAATCGATCAGACTTCAGAAGACACGTTCTTCCAAAAATTATTCTTCCCACAGAGAAAAAGGTTTTCTCTAAAACAGGCAAATTTTGGGGCTAGCATCGGTTCTGAGAGAACTCCAGTGCAAGAACGTAGAGACAATTCGCTTGAATTGTTCTGTGGTGGTGAACGCAATCTTCCCAAAGGATCCAGGCGGCTGCACAACCGATTACGCGTCGAGGGTAAGACCCGAATCCTTTAGCGTTTAGGAATTCCGCCATTTAATTTAGAATTAAATGCCTAAACGCAATCCAACACCGAGATGAGCTCGTAAGGTTATTATACTAAACCTGGCCAGTGAACTTTATGTTCGGTATAATAAAAGGTCGAGTGGTACTAATCTCAGAAACTAAGAAGTCGGTGAATTAATTTGTCAGTAACTTGATAAATCGACGAGCACTAGATTTTTAATGTGGGGAGATAGAAGAAATAATAATGGCGCGATGTAAAGTCGTTTTCGAGCGGTAGTTCCATAATTGGTCCGTTAGTGGTACGACCGATTATGCGTTTGACTAATCGACAAGGTAAATTAATTAATCCGAAGGGTTTAATTAATATTTGATCGACGAAGTGAATTTAGAAATTAATTCTATTTTGAATTAATTAATTCTAAGGGTTTGATTAAATTAAATTAACAAAGTGGATTAAATAAATTAATTTAAAAGGGTCGATTGGAGTTGATTAGTCGGGAAGACTTAGCGGTCAACGAAAGTCAAATTTAAAGGCCTAACTCGAGAGCCCATTAGGTCTCCAATCAAGCTTCTATAAATAGAAAGCTTTAGCCCTAAGAAATTAGAAGTGTGGCTTGAAAGACAAGAAATTTGTCTTGCAAAGAAAGAAAGGGGTTAGAGAGAGATTTGAACAAAAGATTGAATCTTTCTCGGAGTCACCCAGTCCTTTCTTTCTCCCGAATCATTCTCCAACCAAAAGGTTCCATCTTTGATAGTTGCTAGACATTATTCTCGCTGGGTTTTTTTTTTAAAAAAAAGGGTTTTCTAGCGGAACTGCCGCTGCGTTTTTTTTTTTCTGCTGCAAGTTTTTTTTCGGCTGGGCTGTTGAGAATTGGCACTCTGATCCAGGTGTTATTCACGTCATGATCTTCTACATGTTTGTAGAGTGATCCGTGGAAACATCCGTACAGATCGAGGCTGATGCTCCAGTTTTGGTTGGGTTTTCTCGGACTTGCGCAGCAGTGTGGTTGGCAGCGGCAGTTGCTTGAGAATTCTCGGCGGGTAGATTAACTTTGAGCAGCTAAGTACATAGCTTATTGAGCAGCTAGTTTGCAATTTATTGAGCAGCTAGTTTGCAGTTTGATTGAACCAGATTTTTGGTTAATTTTGGAGAAATTCGGGCAGCCCCTTTTGGTAATTCTCATCGGCTTAGTTAGCAAATCCCGTTAGATTATTGCCCACCCAATATTTGGGATTTCTAAGGAGAATCGATTGGATTTCTTTTGGAAATAGCAGCAGATTTTATTTGGTATTCTTTAATCGAGGGACTTCGCTACAAAAGGTATAATCTTTAAGTTCCGCTTTAATTAAAGATTTAATTTTTTGTGTCCCGATTAGTAAATTAAATAAGTATAAGCCTAGATCCGTTCATGGGTAAACTAATTTGAGCCTGAGCTTGGTCGAAAGCTTCCGATTCTGGAATGCATAGCACGAAAGTGAGGTTTTCGATTTAGCCCGGGCTTGTTCAGTTTTCCTTCAGGTTGATATGAACTAGTCTCAGGTGCCAAAGATAAGTCTGATTCAAAGGGGAAGACTCTTTTCTCTTATTATGATTCGGTGATGAGTTACTAGTTTCTGTGTTTTGCATAACTGGGGAGTAAGTCTTAATTAAAAACAAATTGTCAACCAATGTACCGGAATATATAAGTTTCTGGCATTTTCTAATAAAAACCGAACCATCAGAAAATACACACTTATAACCATCCAAAACAAGTTTCGAAACCGAAAGCAAGTTCTTTCGAAAACTAGGTACATAAAGACAATCCTTTAAATGTAAAATAGATTTTGAAAAATAAAGACATAAAACTCCCACTGCAACAACAGAAACTCTGGTAGTATCCCCAAGGTAGACCTGCAACTCTCCCTCTCTAAGCAGCCGGGTCACTTGGAACCCCTGCAAAGAATTACAAACATGATCAGTGGCTCCTGAATCCACACACCAAGTATCTGTGGGAATCGCCGCTAAACATGTCTCAGTGACTAGGAAAAATTTACACATACCTCGAGGCTTTGGGCAGTCCTTCTTCCAATGTCCCACTTTGCCACATCTGAAGCATTTGCCTCTCGGCTTCTGCTTCTTGGCAATGCCCGCCTTGGGTCCATGACTGGCTCCTGCTTTCTGGCCTCTCTTCCTCTTTTACTTCCTGGCTTTGGGCCCAGCAGAGGAACCTGAGGGACCAACAGTATCCAAGGCTTGCTTCTTCTCTGCGAAGAGGCTCTCAGCAGACACCAATGCAGTCATGAGCTCAGAAAGTGAATATGAGAGATTCCCCATATTATAGTTCAATCGAAACTGCTCAAAACTGGGAGGCAAGCTCTGAAGGACGATATCGACCTGGGTTTCCCCATCAATTTCACCTCCCAATACCTCGATCTCATTGATGCAACCAATCATGTCCAGTACGTGATCTCTCACTGAAGTGCCCTCAGCCATTTTAGCATTCATGAGTTTCCTCATAGCTGACTGCTTGACTGCCCTGCCCTGATGTCCAAACATCTCCCTGAGGTTGAGCATCATATCGTAGGCTGAGGTCATCTGCTGATTCTGGTGCTGCAGAACACTTGACATGGAAGCCAAGATGTAGCACCTGGTCATCTCATCAGCCTTCTGCCACCTCGTATATGGCTCTCGCTGCTCAGGGGTGGCATCATCGCTGGGCTTAGGGGGACACTCCTCAGCAAGCACGTACTTGTAACCCTCAGCGGTAAGGACAATGTCCAGGTTACGTTTCCAATCAATGTAATTTGGACCGGTGAGTTTGTTTTGGTTCAGAATGACAGCTAGCGGGTTGAACGACATATCAACTGAAAATAAACAAACAAGTTTCAGTATACTTTTTCGACAATATTGAAAAATCCTCAGAAAATAAATATAATCTTCTACCGACATCTCTCACACCGGGATTAACGCAGGTCACGATGGTTGAACGTCTACGCCAACCCACATTCGTTCGAGAAGAACCGAAGTTCACTAATTTCATTATCTGACCAACGATCTTATGATCAATAAAATTAATAGTCGATAATTTTAGCCGTACACGTAGATAGTGTAACCTCGATGGGAGGGATACTATAAACAGTACACTAAGTGTATGCCATTACGTGACTTCTAAGTTTGTTACTTAGGATACTAATGCGCCTCGGATGGCGAGGGTGTCGCAACTTTCTCCAATTAAACGCACTAAAGTCATCCCTTTAGAAATTCATTCCGGTGATATCTGTGATTGAAAACTCGTCTGATAGGGAGGAAGGTCTAAGCCAGCACGCAAGTTTAACCACATCACCAATGAACCCGTAATGGAGGCCATGGGGCTATTAACCAACCCGCTCCCACTTAGATTTTTAATTAATTTCAATTCGCCCGGGTTTTCTCCGTTTTATACGTAATTAGGAATCACCCAAAATCACGATTAAACTAAAACCCGTGAATTTAATTAATTTGAAGATTTTTACGTTTTAACATGCAATATCTTAACTATGGATATTCACACCCATAACCGTTGGAGTTTTAATATGCGAATAATCTACCTTAGTTAATTGCACATTACCTTTTAAAAACATTTTGGTTTGGTTTTCGTTCATGCAAAATAAAACGAAAAACACACAATCAACGAAAAGACATAAATACAGGAAATTAAACAAATAAAATTTCCTGACTATTATGGCCTTCTCTATCGTTGATTCTTTGACGCCTCGGTGACACTTCCCGTCGTGTCGCTCCCACTCATTATTTGGATTCCTCTCGATTCGCCCGGGTTTTCTCGGTTTACTACGTAATTAGGAATCACCCAAAATTACGATAAACCAAAACCCGCGAATATAAGTTACCCAAAATAACGTCTTCCTCATAGTACATAAATTCCTATGTACAAAGGCGTTTTTCTAGGAATTTAAAAACGACATGATTAGATCAAATCCTACTACAAGATTTTTCTAATCCTACACGGCTTCCAGCTCGTGGTTATTACTATTACAGAAATTTCCATTCAAAAATAAAACAAGCCCGGACATGGGGGTTTATGAATGAAAATTAAATTTCTACCATAATAGCCGGGAAATCAATAACCACCTGTTTAAACATTTTGACAAAAAAATAATAATGCCAAAATAAATCCATGTAATAAATCAAACAAGTATAAGACCGAAACCAACGCTCTGATACCAATTTGAAGGAAAACTGAACAAGCCCGGGCTAAATCGAAAACCTCACTTTCGTGCAATGCATTCCAGAATCGGAAGCTTTCGACCAAGCTCAGCCTCAAATTAGTTTACCCATGAACGGATCTAGGCTTATACTTATTTAATTTATTAATCGGGACACAAAAGATTCGATCTTTAATAAAAGCAAAATTTAAAGATTATACCTTTTGTAGCGAAGTCCCTTGCTTAAAGAAAAACCAATTCTTTGTTGCGATTCCAAAAGAAATCCAATTGATATCTCCGTAGAAACTTCGAATATTGCGTGGGCAATAATCTATCGAAGTCTACTTGCTTAGCCCACAAGGAAATCTCTCAAATCGGATTCAAAACACTCTCAAAAACTGATCAAAAACCCGTAAACTGCTCAGCCTCTTGCTTAGAAAAAACTGCAGTTGCCACTGTTTATAAAACCCACAAAAACCCCTAGTACCCAGCCCTTTGCCCCACCGTGATCTAGACAAGGAGAAGCAACGGATCACCGATCGATTAGAAAGAGATCAACGCTGCCCCTTTTCGAATCAAACGCGCGGGACTGAGGCTGAAGACTAGTGGTAGAAAACTGCGTGGGCTGTCCTAGCTTGCACGCTGCTGCCCAAAAAAAAACTCCAATAAATTCGCTGCTGTCCAGAAAATTCCAGCTAAAATAGCTGCTGTCCAGAAAATCCCAGAACGATATGTAGAGCCTGTAGTGAATCTAAAAAGTAAAGGGCGACGTCCACAATACTCTTCTACAAAGAGGGATAAGTCAAAATTTGAGAAATGGTTATCAATATTTGGGAAGAAAAACCCTAAAGATGGTAATGACTCTACTACCAAGAAAGTTTGACCAATTGGATGGTTGAAATCCAAATTTGGTAGTGGTAAACCTGTCCTTTGTGCTTCCGTTGTTGATGCAATTAATAAAACCAGATGAGGTACGGGTTGGTGAATTCAATGAATATTTCCACTTTATTTATTTTTTAGTTACAAAGTATGCCATAAATTTGTTGTATTTTCAGTTGACCGACCACGTCCAGCCGAATTCGAACAGCGACGTGCAGCCATGTCAAACGCGCCATTAGGTGATTCAGAAAGAGGTATGTTATTACATTTGTATTTTTTATTGTTTAATAATTTGAATATATTTAATTTATATATGTTTAATCTTTAGTTGCCCATTCACGTCCAGCCAAATTCGAACAGCGACATACATCCATGTCGGACACGCCGTTAAATGATTCGGTAATAGGTATGTTGTCATATTTATATTATTTTTATTGAATATTGCAAGTTTACTTTTTTGGTTTCTAAAACCTAGGATGTGAGTAAAAGGATACAACTAGTAGTCTTTATTTACAATTTGGGTATAACCAAAGAAGTATATAGGCAAACTTTTATTCCGCATAGACTGAAATGTGGCAGTCTAGATTATTGTCATAAAAGGTCTTTGGCAAATAATTTTATGTACAAAGGATACTTTTGTTGATATTGGTGCCAACCATGTATAGTGCATGAAACTTTTCAACCTTTACATATTTTGTTATTGACGAAATATTATTTTACCAAAACAATGTTTTGTCTCATTTTCTGGTTGAAAAATGAAGTAATTTGGCATAATTTTGTATCGCTTAATCAGTATTTTGGCAGTTTTGATTATCGTCATAAAATACATTTGAATAAAACTTTGATGCATATGGTATTTTTTTTAATTTGTCTTGGGTTGTAAGTTCGACGAGTTGGACGCGTGGAGACAAATGGAAACTATGATCTCATCAATACACTATGTCAGTAGCTATCTGGACGTTAATGATGATGGTAATTGTGGATTTTGTGCTGTTGCATCTCCCGTGTTTGGGAACGAAGATATGTATTTGTAGGTAATCTTTTATTTTGTGATATGACAACCGTTGTTGCATGATTCTAAGTACGATTAAGCCTACATTTTTTTTTTTTTTTGTGATTGTAAACAATATTTTGTGTTTTTTACAGGTAAGGATGGATGTAGCTGAGGAAATTAAAACACATAAAGACTTATACCAAAGGATATACTTGGGTGAAAACCTAACAGAAGTAGTTAACCGCATAAGGTGCGTAGGCGAACGATGTACTCGAGATTATTGGATGCATGCTCCTGCAGACTTGTATCAAATTGCAACACATTATGATGCGGCTATTTTTTACTACGCATTAGATCAAGGTGGCAAGTACAATAGTCATGGGATATGCTTCACCATTTTGCCACTACGAGCACGGAGGAATCGAAATGGTCCATCTACAAAATTCGCAATTGCCCATCTTGGTCCTCTTGCCCATTTTATAAGGTTAGATCTACTTCCTAATTCACCTTTGCCGAGTGTTATGAGGATGTGGCACGAATTATGTGATGAATACACTCGGCAATGGGAGAAACTATATGAACATAATATAAGTGCTTGGAATGCAAAGTTCCCTCAAGAGAATAAGGATGCATTTTTCATATCACTAGATGTTACAGAATAGGTGTAATAAAATAATTTGTATTGAATGTTTAACTAGCTGGAATGGTATGATGTTCAATTTGAAATAGGAGAGAACAGAAACAGGAGTTCAAAAAAAATATATATGCTTAGCCTATGCACTGATTCTAATTTGATGAAATGTAATATTCAACCCAAAAAATGCATGAATTTCAGTTGGTTTTAAATATTCCAAATCTACAATTTTAATTTTTGAAAAGTTACCATCATTGCTGTATCTCAAAAATGATAGTAGCAATTAATAATTTTGTTTACCATCATTGCTATATCATACACTACAAATGCCAACCAACCATTACCATTCAACAAAGTCTACTTTTAAATCAGTTATACACAAACATAAGGACAAAACTATTTCCATGGTGCACAACCAAACACAATTACATAGAAATCAAATCAAATCCATCATAACCACGCGAACAAATGAAAAACCTCAATATCATCCATCATAACAAAGACAATAAATCAAATCCAACACTAAGGCTGGCCATATTGAGAATCCAACAAGGACAATTGAGCCATATATTCTGCAACTTCTTCAGGATGCAAACTGGACCATCTATTGGTGGCTATATGAGAATATGAGCCACTGAGTGATCAAAATTTGACGTTATATATATTATGAATAATACGAATTTATTTCAAAAATATGCATTATAAAAGTAAATATAAGTAAAAATTAAATGACACTTACATATTCCTGACTGCTACGTAGAGGAAAGGTTCGCGATGTGGATGGTTGCTCAAGTAGAAGAAGAGGATGTGAGTGCTTCCTAAACCACTCCAAATAGTCCTCACTACACTCCCCCCTGTCATCGCCAGTTATTTGACCCAAAAAATTGAAACCATACATAGAAGAGAAGCCCGTCCACATAGAAACACTGGCTCAGACATCGAAGAGGAGAATATGGCTCAATTTTTTTTTAAATCTAACCCTGCCAAGAAACAGAGTCCTGGGATCATCACGATGTGGATGCTCCCCATACGGCAACCATATAACCTATACACAATACAATACACACGAAAATAGTTGTTATAAAGAACGGATAATATGCCATGTATTTATATAAATAAATAAGTACGAATATATACCTCCTGAGCTGTAAATCTATCCAATATGCTGCGAATCCTCATCAGGCGTGAGACATCTCGACTTCGCTCCTCGTACGGCACAACCCACATATGTGCCCTAGGAGATCCCGGTGGAATCTCCGCAACCCTCTCCTGCGAAGGCTTAAAACATGAAAAATACTCGTAAATCCAAGCCTGCAACAGTGTATGATAGCCAGCAAGACCTATATCCACCTCGACTAGCTATCCCTAACTCCATATAAAGACAAGCTAGCACAGCAGATCCCCAAGAATAAGACCCTATGCTATCCCAGTTATCCATAATCTCATCCAACAAATTTGCATTAATGCGGCTACCATTCTTGTCCACGAAAAGTGTGGACCCTAAAGCAAGCCAAACCCATGCTTGCGCCTCAGCATCATCACTACGACGGCAAAAACATTTCCCCATCACAGTATCAATCTTAACCCTCCCACGTGTCCATCCAGCACGTACCGTATCAACTGAGACCCCAAGAATCCTTGTGCAAAGTTCCATAAGTCTCTGCTTATTGGCAACCCCAGATACCATTCTACCTTTAATAGGAATCCCTAAGATGCGGCGCACATCGTGTAGCATAATCGTCATCTCACTAAAAGGAAAGTGGAAGGTATTAGTGTCCGGCTGCCATCTCTCAACAAACGCACTAATGAGGACGTCATCAGAACTTGGGTATGAAATATCTACCAAGTGCCTCAACCCAGTGGCTTTAATCATCTATCGAACAGGATCTGCCATACGCTCCCACTTGTGGATCAATTGAGGTATCAAATCCTTCCTCTTGTATACCATACGGAGGACCCCTCTATCAATGTTATTCCATATGTTGTAGGATACGGGCCCAAAAAGCTAGGAATAACGTTACCATCGCACGCTCCACCCTCAACCGGTCCAGATACCAACCACTTGTCCCATTTAACCTTTGGTGCAGATGCACGACCTAAAATAATATATAACATATTATTAAAGTTAAATATTACAAACACACGTATGTATATATATAGCCAAATTAAAGGTTTTTGAAAGACTTACTTGATGAAGGAAATGCACCATCTAAACTACCACCATCTGTTGCACCAAAATCTTCTCCATCAGCCTCACCTTTATCATACTCTCCTCCATCATCCTCTCCACTATCATACTCTCCACCATCATCATCTCCACCATCATCCTCTCCACCATCATGCTCTCCTCCATCACTGTCACCTCTAACATCCCCTCTTTCAATTGGGTAGATTGTCTGCAAAGGTACAGGCTCCACCCACATAGACACTGATTAGTCAGAATCCGCCTCTGCGCGAGAATGAGTGGATGTAACGTCATCGTCGCTCATCGTAAAACCAGTTCTCATTCGAGATGACTCCTCACACGTACTCGCCCTTATAGAGGGTCTACCTTGGTGAGTTGCTCTCCCAGAGGCATTTAGTTTCCGTTGTACAGCTTCCCATGTACCATCGCCTATGATGATGTTGGCGGTGTTTAGACCACCAAGTGATAATGACCTACTTCCCTGCAAATACTATCAAATAATTTTTTATATGTTCAATAATAATAGTAAATGCCATAAATTTCAACACATACTTATTTCGCAATTTAAGTTAGATACCGAAAACATATGTGAACATACCTTTCTAGAAGCCCTACAATCCGCCATTTCACAATATTTTTATTCGAGTCTGGCCTTTTTCTGGGTTAGGAAACCATTCAACATGAATATCTGATTTCTAACGCCTCATCTAAAGCCTAAAAGCTAATATGGAAGTATAAAATTTCCAATCCTAGTTTATTCGGGGGGAAAAAAAATTAAAAAACTTGATTATCGAACCAGGCCAACCATCAATCAGCCAGCCAAATTAGTAAAATTCAGTAGAAAAACAATAAATAAACTCAAATAGAGGAAGAAAGCCACAAAGTAAAGGGAGAACAAACAAGCATACACCTTCTAAGCAAAACAATAACCACAAATCACGCACAAAAACAACAAAGTAAACATATAAGAGAAGCTCTAAAGCAACCAAGAGAACAACAAGAACAAGAACAATCGGTTATACTAGATTACATCAAATTTTCAACTAAACAAGTCAACAAAAATTCAAACTTTCTGAGCTTCAGATCAAAGTTCATACCTTTAAAGTGAACTCCAACCCTGGTCACTGCTTTCGATAATCGCCGACTTCGTACCCCGACTCGCGACCCCGGCAGGTCACTGCTCTGCCATGAAGGAACTCCGGCCACCGCTCGAAGACCGACCGCAATCTTTGGTCACGATTTGGATGAACTCAGCCTTGGATCACCAAAAGAGATCAAACAAGGTGAGCCAGGATCAAGCACACCAAGAATTCTGGCGATCGGAGCTAAGAACACCAAACCGTGGTGGCAACCAAAAATCGGCTAGCAGTCTGAAAATCCAAGCTTTGCAACCCCAAGCTTCGCGAGGTTTTGGTAGAGAAGACTGACCAACCACCGGAATCCTTAGTCACTATCTGGACGAACTCAGCCTTGGATCACCAAAAGAAATCAAACAATGTCAGTCCGAATCAAGCACACAAACAATTCCGACGATCAGAGCTAAGAACACCAAATCGCAATGGCAACCAAAAACCGCCGAGTTATCCGACAATCCAAGCTTCACAACCCCAGTCTTCGCGACCTCGACTTCGCGACCAGCTATGGTTTTGGTAGAGGGAGGGGTGGAATTGTTAGGGCACTGGTGGGAGAGTGGGTAGCGCTAGCTAGGGTTTTTGAGGGAGGGGGTGGCAACCAAAAACCATCGAGTTGTCCAACAATCCAAGCTTCGCAATCCCAGGCTTCGCAACCTCGACTTCGCGACCGGCTAGGGTTTTGGTAGAGGGAGGGGTGGAATCGTTAGGGCACTGATGGGAGAGTGGGTAGCGCCGGCTAGGGTTTTCAAGGGAGGGGTGGATTTATTAGGGAATCCAATTAGGGCTAACTGATTTGGGAGAGGGGCATGATGGTAGGGGGGTCGCCGGGGGGAGTAGGGTTTTTTTACCTAAATTTGTATGAGGGTATTTTAGGTATTTTAGTATTTGTTAAATTAAATATTCATGAAGGTATTTAGTGTATTGTTAAGGGTATTATTGTCCAAACTGGGATGGTAGCTGAGGCGGTAACAAGTAATAGTTTTTGGATTTCTATTGAGATTCAAATTCTAGAAAAAGAATGTTTTTCTCTTGCATTGAAATTTTTGGCCACCCCTTTTATAAATATAGAGGCTGCCCTTAATTAATAATTGTTTTTTGAATATTTTGATATCTTTTGTATAGAAACTTGTGTGAGTTTTCTAGGATTCGACGCCGTAAGGGTGTTCTTCCTTTTTCTGACTTTATCTTTAGTTGACTAGAACTAAACTCCTAGAGAGTTTGTCATTTACCCACAGTAACAACTTATCTACAAGATATACATATATATCTTGGGTAGGGAATTCTCCTCTCTAGAAGGATGGTATCAAGAATTCTCGTCTCTCTCTATCCCCTCAAATCTCTCTTCTCTAAGGGTGTTTATTCAGACAAGTTTCTATTTAGTCTGTTTATTCGGGTGGGGTTAATCGGATTTCTAGATATTTTGAAACCACCCATACACTGCACTGAACACGGTAGCACCCGAACCGAACCGAACCATATAAACGTTTGATTGGTTCGGTTCTGGGCTTCATTCAACCTGAAAAATCAAAGGAATGAAACGATGAAATCAAGGCAAACCAAAAATCAGTGAACAATGTAACTAAACAAAAACAGAACATTGTTAAGGCATTAAAATAGTTATACCAGCAAGAAAAATTCGTAAAAATCACCCATTCAAAAATTTATAAAATTACAATACAACAAAATAATCCAATTCCAAAATTTAAATTGATGAACAATAGTTCTTAATTGGTGAAACCACCGAATATTGCTTGAGTCCACCAACAAGAAGAAAAGAGAAGATCTGCACGTTGAATGAAGGAGGATCGACCAGAGAAAGAGGGAAGGGTCATTTTTCCCGTAGTCATATCCACCACCAGAAAACCCTTATCTCCATCTCACACCACTAAATCTATTGCTCCATTGCATCCGTCGGAGGTGGCTACGCAGCTTGTTTCGGGAGAAGTGATGACACCGCTAAGTTATGAACAGATCTGTGATGTTGTGGTGCTGCTAAGAAAGCAAATAGAAAAGGATCTAGATGAAGAGGGAGGGAATGAAAGGAGGGAGATGAGATGATAGTCGACTGTCAATTCGAATCCACTGGAGATTATGATAATGGTGATGAAAGAAGCGAGTGGTTGCGGCCTAGGCAAGAAGGAGGAGAGCGGCTGGTGATGGACTGGAGGTGGTAGTGGTGGATATGACTAGAGTAGGGTTTCGGTCGTCCCCAGGGAGAAGGAGGAGAAATGAGGGGTGTGTACGGCTGCTGGTCTGGGAAAAACATAAACAATAGGCAAACCCTAAAAAATGCTTATATACCTCTATTACTACTTTGGGTTTTGGGTGATTCCCGATTAAAGAAACCAATATCAAAAACCGCCTATTAAATCGTTTATCTTAATCGGTTAACCACCCAAATAACCAATTCACCAGCATAAACCACGCTTCTTTTAAACGGTACGGGTCCGGCCGGTTATTCGGGTGAACCCAAACAATAAACACCCCTACTTTTCTCTATCTATTCAAATCTCTTTTCCATCCCCATAACCAGCTTCAACTCTGTCGCCGACCAAAACCATCCTATTCTTAAAGCCTGCAGTCACAAGATCTCGATCCCCTCTTACTCTCTATTTCTCTGACTGACCAAAAATTCATCAACCCTTCCATCGACGCATTGTTCATGCTCGATATTAGAGAAAATTGATAATCATTCCCTTACTTACAAAGAAGAGGTTATTCAGTGTCTTCCAGATTTGGTTTGTAAGGATATATATTGCAAGTATGGTGTGGATTTGTTTATTTAGATTTCGTAACTTATCTAACTTTGTTGGTTGTTTTGTATTTTAAATTGTATAATTTGATCATGGTTAATGAGCATCCCACGTATATAGCATGCCATTTGTATCTAATCAGTGATTATTGTTTGTTGTGTTTTTTTTTTTTCTTATGCTTTGCAAATAAAAAATGAAAGTACTAAAAATTTTTGGAGTTAAAAGAGACAAAACTAACCCGATTGGTGATTCCATTGGTTCGGTTCGGTTCAATTGCTACGGGCAGGCGAGTGTGTGAAAGTTTTCAAAATTCTCAAAACCCTGTAGACCTGACCCAAAAAACCGATCACCCACCCGAACAACAATTAGTATATGGTAAGAATTGGAGCAAACAAAAATTTGGTACTCCTAGCAAAAAAAAAAAGGATGAAAAAAGAGGGCAAAATACAAGCAGCTAAAGGGTGTAAATAACGCGCCTAACCTCCCCTCTAATAAGTCGGCATATGCCTCGAGTTTACATCAAATCAAATCCCGCGGATCCCATCAAAATTAAATTTCAAATTTTTGTTGGGCTTCAGGTTGTACAAACTTTACACAAAGAAAGAACAAAATGGAATGAAAACAGGCGGGTTGGGATTTTATTTTCCATTCGAAGAAGTTACAGCCCTTCGGAAACTCTCAACTCGACCCACGACGTCCAGAAAAATAGCAAGCACTAATAGCACGATCGATCGCGCAACCCAGCAACTTGAACGGCAGGAGACTACCAGCGGAAGGCGATTCGACTTAGATTTTGAGTGGGGAAAGAAAAAAATTTGATCAAACCATACAAAAATGGTTAGGTTTAAGCAAGTTACAAGTGAAGCAGAAGCAAAAAATTTAAAAGCAGCATAGAAGGTATGTTTATAACAAATGTTGAACTAACATTTGCAGTTTAGGGTTACTCGATGTTGTTCATAATGGTCGTAGTTTATTTTTTGGTGTAAAAAATGCAACACAATTAGGAGGACGGTAAATATTATTGGTGTAAAGAGACTGAGCAAGGAAATCGGCGGCGAGAAATCAAACAAACAAGTGTTAGAGAGTAAGTTTTTTGCAGTTCATCATTCTGATTTCTTTGTGGCAAGTTGTGGTTCTTTATGTAACGTGTCGATATGCTTGTGTAAAGTACTTTTGTCTCATGTAAAGTCTCTTTTTTAGTTGTAAAGTGGTGTTCTTAAGACTAGAATGCTCATAATTCGTGTAAAATTAGTGTTTGTTCTGTTTAAGTAAACTACTGGTTGTTTATGTAAAGTGCTGATATGCTTGTGTAAAGTACTGTTGTGTGATGTAAAGTCCCTTTTTTGGTCGTAAAGTGGTGTTCATAAGACTATAATGCTCATAATTCGTGTAAAATCATCGTCTGATCTGCTTATGTAAACTACTGGTTGTTTATGTAAAGTGCTGACATGCTTGTGTAAAGTACTGTTTTCTCATGTAAAGTCCCTTTTTTGGTTGTAAATTGGTGTTCATATGACTAGAATGCTCATAATTTGTGTAAAATCATCGTCTGATATGCTTATGTAAACTACTGGTTGTTTATGTAAAGTGCTGATTTTCTTGTTGAAAGTACTATTTTCTCATGTAAAGTCCCTTTTTTGGTAGTAGATTGGTGTTCCTAAGACTAGAATGCTCATAATTCGTCTAAAATCATCGTCTGATATGCTTATGTAAACTACTGGTTGTTTATGTAAAGTCCCATTTTTTGTTGTAGAGTGGTGTTCCTAAGACGAGAATGCTCATAATTCGTGTAAAATCATCATCTGATCTGCTTATGTAGACTACTGGTTGTTTATGTAATGTGCTGAGTTGCTTGTGTAAAGTACTGTTTTCTCATTTAAGTATTTTTTTTGGTTGTAAATTGGTGTTCCTAAGACTAGAATGCTCATAATTCGGTTAAAATCATCGTCTGATATGTTTATGTAAACTACTGGTTGTTTATGTAAAGTGTTGACATGTTTGTGTAAAGTACTATTTTCTCATGTAAAGTCCCTTTTTTGGTTGTAGAGTGGTGTTCCTAAGACTAGAATGATCATAATTCATGTAAAATCATCATCTGATCTGCTTATATAAACTACTGGTTGTTTATGTAAAGTGCTGACATGCTTGTGTAAAGTACTGTTTTCTCATGTAAAGTCCCTTTTTTGGTTGTAAATTGGTGTTCCTAAGACTAGAATGCTTATAATTCATGTTTAATAATCTTCTGATCTGCTTATGTAAACTACTGGTTGTTTATGTTAAGTGATTTTGCCCTTGTTGATGCGGTTTCAAGCAAAAGAAAGAAGATCGTTGAAGAGGATTCAAAAGATGATTTTGAAGAAAGTATAACTTTAAAAAAATTGAAACAGCTGAAACAAAAAAAGGATAACACTGAGGGAAAAAAAGAAAAGAAAACGGATAATAAAAAGAAAGAGGGAGAGCTTGCTATTGAAATCTTTGAGCAAAGAACACAGAGACTCCATGAACAAGCGAAATTGGCAGATCAAAGAGAATCTGCAGGATACTAAGGGGATAAAGAAACAAAAAAATCGTTCCAGTCAAGAACCTCTGCTGCTGGAATATCTTCACTGCTCACGGAGCTCAATGAAGCGCAGATGGAGCAGCTGACAAATGTGGGGCTGGGCTGCCTGTTCCACATTAACTATGGGAGGTTTCTGAATACGTTCGGCCATTACTTGATATCAAACATCAATACTGATAGAAGCACTTTGGAGTTGGATGTATGCACAATTCCAATTACAAAAGCTGATGTCGAGTCAGTAATGAGATTTCCTGGTGGGGAAGTAGATGTGGAGGACTACACCAGGAACTATCAAACTTCTCGGGTGTACATAGAAGACAAGAAAAAGTTGGATCTCAGGCACCCGGTTCCACAAAAAAAGGTGATAATATCAGCAACAAGCCTATCTGATTACATCAAGAGTAACAAGGACGCTGGCCTAGAATTCCTTCAGGATTTTTTGATATTCATGGTGTCAACGATCATTCACAGCAAAGGGACCAATACCGTTCAATACCAATATCTGAAATCATTCAAGTTGGTAGAGAATATCATGAAACTGAATTGGAGAAAATACGTCCGTGCTCGCTTGATGGAGAGCATACAAGAATGGAGAAAACATCCTAGAGGCCAATTCACAGGGCCTCTTACATTCGTTGTGGTATAATTTTCTGTCATATTATATTTGATATTTTACCTGGACAAGTTGTGTAAACTTTCAGTTTACATAACTGAACAATTTATGACATAACTTTCAGTTTACATAACTTGTTCAGTTTACATATCTTGTTCAATTATGTAAACTTGAACTTTACATCATATATTTTAGTTTGTTCGTAACAGAAACTGATGTTTTTTTGCACTATCACAGTTGTTGTATGCTGATAGGCTTGGGTATTCCGCTGTAAATAGCAGTAATCGCCTTGTCCCGATAATCCAAAATTGGTCCCAAAGCAAGCTAATGGAGCTTGCACAGCGAAACAAACTCTGGGGAACAGGCACAATAAGATAATGCCCTGAAGAGGATGATGACTTTTATGAGGTTTGTATTTAAATTGATGTCAAAATACATTACTTTTATAGCGTTATGCAACATTACTTTACACATACTCTGATCATTTTTCAGAAAGATTATCTGCCCGAGCCTAGCCAGAAACTCACTTTCGTGCTATGTATTCCAGAATTAGAATCTCTGGCCAGTCCTAGACTCTAGCACAATCGCTATTCCAATCCTTGCTTGAAATAACATTGCGCAGGATCTGGGTTTGCACTCATACGATTTATCACGCAAAAAAAATTCTTAATTAAAGCGGAAACATAAGAATTACCTATTGAAGCGTATACCCATGTGATTCTCTTGTATTCCTCAATACTTCACTTGTATCCTGTGTGGGCAGCAATCTAACCAGCAATTTGATCAGCTAATCACCATAATCCACCCGCCGAAAAATTCCAGCACCGCTGCACCTGGCACGTACAATCCATGCACCGCCCAGAGAGAGAGAAAGCTACACGTTGCTGCCAAAAACTTGAAGAAATTTCGGCTGCCCCAAAGCTTAAGAAATCCGAAGTCTTGTGAGAGATTTTTCTCTCCCTAGGATTTTCTCTCTCTAAGTTTTCTTGTCTTGAAAACTTATGAATTGTATTATGTGGAATAACTAATCTCTTGTCTTTGTATAGAGTTACAAGAGAGACCCCAAGTTGGTTTAGGATTAGTCTTCCTACTGGGTTTCCGTTTCCTTCAATCCTGTTCCTGGACTGATACACATCCAACTGATACAGGGATTCACTTATCCCAACCCAGTTCCTGGTATGATTCACAACCAACTGATACAGGGATTCACTTATCCTCAATCCAGTTCCTGGTATGATTCACAACCAACTGACACAAGGATTAATTAATTCCTTAATTAATTAAATCTACCTTTGTCAATAACCCAATACATAATTAATCATACCACTAACGGATTAATTATGGCACTACCATCCTACACCAGAATTGCTTCCGGAACAACTTAATTAATTTATTCATAATCTTCCCACATCAAAGACTTAGTGCTCGTCAATTTATTAATTTACTGATAAAGTAATTAATTAACTTCTTTAATTTTGAGACTAGCACCACTTGACCTTTTTACTATACAGGACATAAGTCCACCGGCCGGGTTTAGCATAATAAACATTACGAGCTCATCTCGGGAGCACCATCACCCCGGGCGCACCGGTACATGGTTTCTTTTCGACAAACTGCAGCACACCAAGCAACTAAACACGTGCACCCAACCTACCGAGACTATTGGCCACAATTGACTTCACCCATTGGTAGATCAAAGTACACTATGTCTAATCCTCATGCCCGCTCGAGTCTAGGGATTAAGAGATAGAATACCAAGAACGATTTGTCTATTAAATCAGTACAAAAAAAATCATTCCTAATGGTCAAGTTCAATACGCCCAGGGCATATTTATATGATTCAATCAGTTTAGACAAACCAATTATTCGAATCACATAATAATCTAAACCGATAGTTTGTCCAAAGCTGTCTCGGTTACAAACCTTATTTATATATTATGTCTTTTAACCAATGATGAGATCTACTGTGTCACACAAGACACCTCATCATCTAACTACATAATATAAGTGGACAAATAATGCACAACAAAATATAACCAAAACATAAATTGATATATTAACTGGGAAAAAGTACAACAGAAGCATAGCTTATATATTCAACTCCAACAATCTCCCACTAATACTTAAGTTGTGGTTTAAGTATACATCTACATTAAACTCCTATACAATCTGCTACTATATATCTAGAAAAACTGTCATGGCTCTCCTAAGTATGGCTCCACCTCCCAGAGTAAACACATACCCTGAGGTAGACTTGCTCTTGTCCCTGTCGCCTTGGAAATCTGAATCTGTGTAACCTCTGGGTACCAGCTCAGGTGCCTGATAGACCAACACTTGGTCTCTCGTTCTGTGCAAATACTTGAGAATGCATTTTACTGCCTCCCAATGAGCTTTCCCAGGGTTACTATGATATCTGCTCACCATGCCAACGACATAACAGAAATCAGGCCTCGTACACAACATGGCATACATGAGACTTCCTACTGCCGAAGCATAAGGAACTGTCTTCATGGCCTCTATCTCCTCAACAGTCTTGGGAGACTGTTCCTTAGACAGATTATGTCTGAAAAGTAGAAAACTTTTCTTGGAGTTCTGCATGTTAAAACGGGCCAGAATCGTATCTATGTATGAAGCTTGGGAGAGCGTTAACGAACATTTCCTACGATCTCGAATTATCTTAATCCCAAGGATATGTCCCACTTCTCCTAAGTCATTCATATCAAATTGCTTGGACAGCCATTGCTTTACGTCTGATAACACTTTCTTGTTGTTGCCAATCAATAGAATGTCATCTACGTAAAGCACAAGAAACACCACTGAGTTTCCATCACGTCTACGGTACACACATTGCTTATCCGGACACTGAGTAAATCCGAAAGACTGGATTACCTCATCAAACCGGATGTCCAAGATCTGGATGCCTGCTTAAGTCTGTAAATTGACCCCTTAAGCCTGCAAACCTTATGCTCTTGGCTTTTTTTCAATGAATGCCTCTGGTTTCTGCATGAATATGGTTTCCTCAAAACTTCTGTTTAGGAAAGCTGTCTTGACATCCATCTGACATATCTCATAATCTAAATGAGAAGCTATGGCCAAGAGAATCCGGATAGACTTAAGCATGGCTACCGGGGAGAAGGTTTCCTCATAATCGATTCCCTCTTTCTGAGTATACCCCTTCACCACCAGCCTAGCTTTAAAGGTTTCCACCTTTCCGTCAAGTCCTCTCTTACGGTTGTAGATCCACTTGCATCCAATGGGCTTAAACCCATCAGGCAGGTCCACATGCTCCCAGACTTGATTGTGGTCCATTGACCCCATCGCGGATATTATTGCCTTACGCCAAGATTCTGTATTTTTATCTCTGAGAGCCTCATTGTAGTTAATCGGGTCAGGTTCAGGCGCACCTGGGACTAGGTCTGAGGCCTCTCCCACGCCAATGAATCTGTCGGGCTGTCTAACAACCCTCCCACTACGACGAGGAACCTCCTGTGTAGGCGCATCATCTGTGATCTCTTGTGCAGTGTGTGGTGTATCGACTTGTGCTGCTGTATCAGGATTATTAGTTTGTCTCCTAAGCTCTTCTAGTACTATCTTACTCTTGGGCTTGTGATATAGGATATAGTCTTCCTCCAAAAATCCAGCGACCACCACCTTCTGATCTCTAGGACTATAAAACAGACCGCCTCTCGTTCCCCTAGGATATCCTACAAACAGTATTAATTTTGTTCTTGCATCTAATTTAGCCGTATCTGCCTTAAGCACATGTGCTGGGCAACCCTAAACTCTGACATGTTTTAGACTGGGCTTGCGCCCATTCCACAACTCTACTGGGGTTGAAGGCACGGTTTTAGATGGTACAAGATTAAGAATATACATCGTTGTTTCTAAGGCATGTCCCCAGAATGAACTTGGAAAATCACTATAGCTCATCATCGACCTAACCATTTCCATGAGAGTTCGATTCCATCTTTCTTCTACACCGTTCTGTTGTGGCATGCCAGGTGCAGACGACTGAGACTGAATTCCGACCTCACTGAGGTATTCTCCAAATTCATAGAATAGGTACTCCCCACCACGATCTGATTGCCATGTCTTGATACTCTTACCATGATGCTTCTTCACATCTACCCGAAACTCTTTGAACTTGCCAAAGCACTCGGACTTGTGACGCATTAGGTAAATGTACCCGTACCTGAAGTAACTCTAATACTTCTTTAGCTCTATAACCTTTTGCCTTAAAAGGTCACTTGGTCATTTTACCTTCCAAGCAAGATTCACAGGTTGAATAACTGTAAATCTCTAATGAACCTAATGGTCCATCATTGACCAACCTCTGAATCCTACTAAGGTTTATATAACCTAGCCTGAGATGCCAAAGATAAGTTTGATTCATTTCAGAAGGTTTCTTCCTCTTATTAATGTTAGATAAAGATTTATCTGTTTATATGTTTTGCACAATAGGGGAATTAGAATTAACCACAAATAAATTGTCAGCCAACGAACCAGAACAAATAAGTTTTTGGTAGATTACTTAAAGGCAAGGTACCCAGGACTATTAGTTGGTTTCTACCCCCATTCAATACTACTGGAATCTCTCTAGGTTTCAAAATGAATCTTGAATCTACAGCTACAGGCGCAGGAGATTTTTTCAGGTTCTCAGCTAGCTGCCATGTATATCTCTTTCGGATGTCTCCATACCACCGTGACGTAGATGAGGAAGAAACAGAGGCTTTTTTTGTTCGAACAAAGTTATAAAACTTTGCTATGGAGGAGGCTAGAGAGGTCTTGTTTCTTTTGGGAGGGTTTGACCCTCGGCCGCATCCGCATTCGCCTCGCTTTCCTCCTTTAGTTCGGAGTCGTCCATAGGTGGGGCGGGCTCGTTAAGATCAGGTAACCCGCCCGGGGCGGCAGAGCCAAAAGGGCCTATCATTTTCACGGATTGGGTCTCGAGTCATAACGGGATGCCTATTAACTAAACTATATTATGCCTTTACTCTCCAACTCAGTCTATTGCATAACCTCCCCTTTCTATACCTGCTAGACTGCTTTGTAAACACTTTTCGGTGCGCTAACAGCCAAAGCCATGGCCTTTCCCGCCCCAGATAAGAGTGGGTGGGTCTAGAACAACATATTCAATAGAGGCATCGCGAGATGAGACTTCTTCGTAAGAAGGGTTTAACCTTAGTTAGTATAGTTACAACATTTCTTATCCTCTCGCTATAGTAGAGTGTATTATATAACCTCTTGTTATCACTCGACTGTTTTCAAACCTTAAGTTAAAGTCTCGATCTTGGTACCAAAAGCAAGTCTCCGCAGATAATCAATTGTGAAGAGACCAGGAACAATGTGCTCACGAAGGAGTGTGCGCTCTCCAATACGTAAGCTACCCTCATCTAACTTAGATTGGATGATCAGTGGCGCCTAAATCCACACACCAAGTATCTGTGGGAGTCACCGCTAAACATGTCTCAGTAATTAGGGCAGAAACTATCGTACCTTTAGGCTTTGGACAATCCACATTCCAATGTCCCGTTTTCCCGCACCTGAAGCACTTGCCTTTGGGTTTGCTCTTCTTTGCGATTTCAGGCTTAGCAGCAAGTTTATTGGCCTTCTTCTTCTTCTTCTTCTTATTCTTCTTGCCTTTAGGCGCAGAATAAGAACTTGAAGCCTGTTGGAGATTAATACTGAAAGATTTTGGTAGGATCTGGGTTTGCACTTGCTCGATTTACCACGCAACAAAAACTTCTATTAAAGCGGAATCTTAGAAAAGTACCTTTGAAGCGTGCACTTGGTGATTCTCTTGTATGCCTCAAGACTATGACTTCACGTTGTGTGGGCAACGAACTAGAAGTCAATTGATCAGCTACTCACCACAATCCACCTGCTAGAAAACTCTAGCCCCGCAGAACCTGGCACGTACTATAAACACACCGCCCGCAGAGAGAGAAAGCTACGCGCAGCTGGTATAGACCAAGGCCAAAATTTCAGCCATTAGAAACCCAAAAACCAGCTGCACACTTTCTTGAAAATTAGACTTGGAGAGAGAAATGTTTTCTCTCTCTAGAATTTTCTCTCTCTATAAATCCTGTGGATTAATTGTGTAATTGTTGTTTTCTGAATGACTGATCTCTTGTCTATTTATAGAGTTACAAGAGAGACTCCAAGTTGGTTTAGGATTGGTCTTCCTACTGGGTTTCTGTTTTCCTTCAATCCTGTTCCTGGACTAATACAGATTCTGTTTCCTTCAATCCTGTTCCTGGACTGATACACTCCCAACTGTCATAGGGATTCACTTATCCCAATCCAGTTCCTGGGATGAATCACTCCCAACTGACACAGGGATTCACTTATCCCAAACCAGTTCCTGGGATGATTCACAACCAACTGACACAAGGATTAATTAATTTCTAAATTAATTAAATCTACCTTTGTCAACAACCCAGTACATAATTAATCGTACCACTAACGGATTAATTATGGCACTACCAACCTACACCAGAATTGGTTCTGGAACAACATAATTAAATTATATTCATAATCTCCCCACATCAAAGATATAGTGCTCGTTAATTCATTAATTTACTGATAAATTAATTCATCAACTTCTTTTATTCCGAGACTAGTACCACTCGACCTTTTTACTATACTGGACATAAGTCCACCTGCCGGGTTTAGTATAATAAACATTTCGAGCTCATCTCGGGAGCACCATCACCCCGGACGCACCGGTACATGGTTTCCTGTCGACAAGCAGCTGCACACCAAGCAACTAAACACGCGCACCCAACCTACCGAGATTATTGGCCACATTTGACCTCACCCATTGGCAGATCAAAGTACACTATGTCTAATCCTCATGCCCACTAGAGTCTAGGGATTTAGAGATAGAATACAAGGATCGATTTGTCTATTAAATCAGTACAAGACAAATCATTCCTAAGAGTCAAGTTCAATATGCCCCAGGCATATCTATATGATTCAATTAGTTTAGACAAACTAATTATCTGAATCACATAATAACCTAGACCGACAGTTTGTCCAAAGCTGTCTCAGTTACGAACCTCATTTATATATTATGTCTTTTAACCAATGATGAGATCTACAGTGTCGCACCAGACACCTCATCATCTACTTACATAATATAAATGGACGATTAATGCACAACAAGATATGACTGAAATACAAATCGATATATTAAACTGGGAAACCGTACAATACAAGCATAGCTTATGTATTCTACTCCAACAAATACTTAAACTATGCTTGTATTGTACATTTTCCCAGTAATATATCGATTTATGTTTTGGTTACATTTTATTGTGCATGATATGTCCATTTATATTTTGTAAGTAGACGATGAGGTGTCTTGTGTGACACAGTAGATCTCATCATTGGTTGAAAGACATAATATATAAATGAGGTTCGTAACCGAGACAGCTTTGGACAAACTGTCGGTTTAGGTTATTATGTGATTCGGATAATTAGTTTGTCTAAACTAATTGAATCATACAGATATGCCTGAGGCGTATTGAACTTGACCTTTAGGAATGATTTGTCTTGTACTGATTTAATAGACAAGAAAACTAGAGAGATAAAATTCTAGAGAGAGAAAATTCTTTCTCTCTCAAAGTTGATTTTTTCAAGGCTTTGTGCGGCTGATTTTTGTACTGTGTTGGCCGAAATTTTAGGCCAGTTTTATCAGCTATGCGCGTAGCTTTCTCTCTCTCCGGGCAGTGCGTTTGCAGAACGTGCCAGGTGCGGTGGTGCTGGAATTTTTTGCAGGTGGATTGTGGTGATTAGCTGATCAATTGATTTCTAGATCGTTGCCCACACAACGTGAAATCAAAGTCTTGAGGCATACAAGAGAATCACCTGAGTCACGCTTCAAAGGTATTTTCTAATGTTCCGCTTTTAATTAGAAATTTTTGTTGCGTGGTAAATCGAATAAGTGCGAACCCAGATCCCGTGCAATGTTATTTCAAGCAAGGGTTGGAATAACAATTGTACTAGAGTCTAGGCCTGGCCAGAGATTCCGATTCTGGAATTCATAGCACGAAAGTGAATTTCTGGCTGGGCCCGGGCAGATAATCTTTCAATTGGTATTAGAGCCTTGTTTTGGGTTTTGTGCTTGTTCAATTTATTACATGGTTTTATTTGTTGATGGTTAAGAAATCCCAACTATATGGTTATGTTTGTATGGGTTTTAATTAAACTCCGGGACATGTCCGGATTTGTTTTTATTATGAATGTTTGTAATAGTATAACCACGTGCTGGAAGCCGTGTAGAATTAGATCAAATCTATAGTAGGGTTTTTTCTATGTAATTTCGATTCTTTAATTTTCCTAGAATGCCATGTAATAGGACAATTAAAATTTTGTAATCGAAGGCGTTATGGTGGGCAACTTGAATTCGTGGGTTTTGGGTTATCGTTAATTCGTAGAAACCCAGCAAAACCCAGAATGAATTGCAAGAAGACCAAATAGCGTGGGAAGAAGCAAATGAGGGAGTGGCGTCAGGAGGCGGTGCCGGCGACGACAGCCGGCGGTAGCCGCTGCCGCGCGGAGCAGTAGGAGGCTGCGCCAGCGCACGCAGCCCATGTGGGATGTGCGTGCACGGCGCGCCTTTTGGACATGCTGCACAGGTGTGGCCCGTTCGAGCTGCGTTGTGGCCCGTTTTTTTTCTAGTTTTCATTTTTTGAAGTTGAAAACTCTCTCCATCGAGTGACGTGGTGGGACACGAGATTAAGGCAGAAGATGGAAGCAATTAAAACCATAATAGTCTAGAAATTTATTTTTTATTTCCCGTATTTATTGTTTTAATTTTTATGCTTTATTTTTATGATGTATTTTAGATGCATGATTTTGAAGCATGTTGGTTTTATGGTTGCACATAACTTAGGTTTAGTTAATTGCATGTTAAAACCAGAAAAACCTCAATTTGGAAATCTAAGTGGGAGCGGGTTGGTTTAATATCCCCATGGCCACCATTATGGGTTCATATGCGATGTGGGTGGGCTTGCGCGTTGGCATTAGGGCCTTCCTCCATTCGGATGAGTCCAGCCTCGAGATCTGTAGATTATGAACTTCTGAGTAAGATGACTAGAGTAAGTTTAACTAGGATAAATGCGACACCCTCTCCATCTGAGGCGCACTATCCTGAGGTAACAAACTCAGAAGTCACGTAATGGCACACACTTAGTGTACGATCTGCAGTATTTCTTCCGCGAGGTTACGCTGCTTATTTGTACGACTGAAAGCACCGACTATTAGCTACATTGATCAATAGATCATTTGGTCAGATAGTGTAGTTAATGAACTTGGTTCTTCTCAAACGAATGTGGGTTAGCGTAAACGTCCACACTGCGTGGCTTGTGAGAATCCCGGTGAATGAGATGTTGTGTGGATTAAGATTATTGTTTTGAGGGAAGTCAATAATTAATAGAATTTCATGATTTTTGAAATTCTAAACTTAAAACTGAAACATTGTATGTTTATTTATTTTACAATTTTATCGATATGGCATTCAACCCCTTAGATGCTATTTTGAAAAACAATAACTTAACTGGACCTAATTATGTCGATTGGATTCGTAACTTGGACATTGTCCTTATGGCTGAGAGCACTCCTGTGAGAGATCATGTCATTGACATGATTAGTGACATCAACAAGGTTGAGGTAGTGGGAGGCAAAATCGTTGGTGAAACCAAAGTCGATAGTGTCCTCTGGAGCTTGCCTCAAAGCTATGAGCAGATTCGGTTGAACTCCAACATAAGTAATATGTTGTGTACTTCATCCGAGCTCTTAGCAGAGTTGGTGGCGGCTAAAAGTCTTCTTCAAGAGAACAAGCAAGCTTTAGTCGCAGGTAAAGCTTCAGAATCTTCTTCTGAGCCTGACGCTAGAAAGAAGAAGTCGAAAGACAAGTGCTTCAAGTGCAATAAGACGGGATATTGGAAATCGGATTGTCCAAAGCTTATAAGTACGTAGTTTTTGCCTTAATTACTGAGACATGTTTAGCGTCGATTCCCACAGATACTTGGTGTGTGGATTCAGGTGCCACTGACCATGTTTGTAATTCTTTACAAGGGTTCCAAGTAACCCAGAAGCTTAGAGAAGGCGAATTTGATATCTAATTGGGTGACACAACAAGAGTGTCAGTAGAAGCAGTGGGAGTAATCATTCTGAATTTCGAAAATTCTAGATTAGAGTTAGATAATTGTCTTTATGAAAGAACCTTATTTCGGTTTCTAAACTCTTAAAGAACGGTTATAAGTTTATTTTTTCTGATGACTCCGTTGTTATTAGAAGAAATGGAAAACTTATTTATTCTGGTTCATTGGCTGACAATTTATTTGTGGTTAACTCTAATTCCCCTGTTGTGCAAAACATAGAAACATATAGCTCTTTATCTAACATTAATAAGAGGAAGAAACCTTCTGAAATGAATCAAACCTATCTTTGGCATCTCAGGCTAGGTCATATAAACCTTAGTAGGATTCAGAGGTTGGTCAATGATGAACCTTTAGGTTCATTAGAGATTGACAGTTATGCAATCTGCGAATCTTGCTTGGAAAGTAAGATGACCAAGAGACCTTTTATGGCAAAAGGTTATAGAGCAAAAGAAGTATTAGAGTTGATTCATTCTGACTTGTGTGGACCAATGCCGGTCCAGGCACGAGGTGGATTTGAGTATTTCGTGACGTTCACGGATGACTACTCAAGGTACGGGTACATTTAACTGATGCACCACAAGTCCAAATGTTTTGGCAAGTTCAAAGAGTTTCGGGCAGATGTGGAGAAGCATCATGGTAAGAGTATCAAGACACTGCTAACAGATCGTGGTGGGGATTACCTGTCCCATAAATTTTGAGAATGCCTCAGTCAGGTTAGAATTCAGTCTCAGTTGTCTGCACCTCGCACGCCACAGCAGAACGGTATAGCAGAAAAGAGGAATCGGACTCTTATGGAAATGGTTAGTTCGATGATGAGCTATAGTGATTTGCCAATTTCGTTTTGGGGATATGCCTTAGAAACGGCGATGTATATTCTTAATCGTGTACCATCTAAAATCGTGCCTTCAACCCCAGTAGAGTTGTGGAATGGGCGCAAGCCCAGTCTAAGACATCTCAGAATTTGGGGTTGCCCAGCACATGTGCTTGAGGCAGATACGGCTAAGTTAGATACGAGAACTGAATTAATGCTGTTTGTAGGATATCCCAAGGGAACGAAAAGTGGTCTATTCTATAGTCCTAAAGATCAGAAGGTGGTGGTTAGTAGCAACACTAGATTTTTGGAAGAGGACTATGTCTTAGATTACAAGCTCAAGAGTAAGATAGTACTAGAATAGCTTAGGCGACAAACTACTAATCCTGATACACCGGTACAAGTAGATACACCACACACTGCACATGATATCACAGATGATGCGCCTACACAGGTGGTGCCTCGTCATAGTGGGCGGGTTATAAGACAGCCCGACAGGTTCGTTGGCGTAAGAGAAGCCTCAGACCTAGTCCTAGGTGTGCCTGAGCCTGACCCAGTTAACTACAATGAGGCTCTCCGAGATAAAGATGCAGAATCTTGGTATAAGACAATGATATCTGAGATGGGGTCAATGGACCACAATCAAGTCTGGGAGCTTGTGGACCTGCCTGATGGGTTTAAGCCCATTGGATGCAAGTGGGTCTACAAACGTAAGAGAGGACCTGACGGGAAGGTGGAAACCTTCAAAGCTAGGCTAGGGGAGAAGAGGTATACTCAGAAAGAGGGAATCAATTATGAGGAAACCTTCTTTCCGGTAACCATGCTTAAGTCGATCCGGATTCTCTTGGCCATAGCTACTCATTTAGATTATGAGATTTGGCAGATGGATGTCAAGACAGCTTTCCTAAACGGAAGTCTTGAAGAAACCATCTTTATGCAGCAACCAGAGGGATTCTTTGAAAAAGGCCAAGAACATATGGTTTGCAGGCTTAAGAGGTCTATTTACGGACTTAAGCAAGCATCTAGATCTTGGAACATCCGGTTTGATGAGGTAATCCAGTATTTCGGATTTACTCAGTGTCTGGATGAGTAATGTGTGTACCACAGACGTGATGGAAACTCAATGGTGTTTCTTGTGCTTTACGTAGATGACATTCTATTGATTGGCAACAACAAGAAATTGTTATCAGATATAAAGGCATGGCTGTCCAAGCAGTTTGATATGAAGGACTTAGGGGAAGCGGGGCATATCCTTGAGATGAAGATAATTTGAGAACGTAGGAAACGTTCGTTAACGCTCTCCCAAGCTTCATACATAAACACGATTCTGGCCCGTTTTAACATGCAGAACTCCAAGAAAGATTTTATACCTTTCAGACATTGAGTGCATCTATCTAAGGAACAGTCCCCTAAGACTGTTGAGCAGATAGAGGCCATGAAAACAGTTCCTTATGCTTCGGCAGTAGGAAGTATCATGTATGCCATGTTGTATACGAGGCCTGATATCTGTTATGCCGTTGGCATGGTAAGCAGTTATCAGAGAAACCCCGAGAAAGCTCATTGGGAGGCGGTAAAATGCATTCTCAAGTATTTGCGCAGAACGAGGGATCAAGTTCTGGTCTATCGGGCGCTTGAGCTAGTACTTCAAGGTTACACAGATTCAGATTTCCAAGGCGACAGGGAAAAAAACAAGTCTACCTCAGGGTATGTGTTTACTTTAGGAGGTGGAGCCATAGTTTGGCGGAGTGTCAAGCAGAAATGCATGACAGACTCTACCATGGAGGCTCAGTACGTTGCCGCATCAGAGGCAGCGAAAGAAGCAGTATGGCTCAAGAACTTCCTAGTGGACTTAGATGTGATTCCTGGTTTACAGAAGTCTATCACGGTATATTGTGATAACAATAGTGCAGTAGCAAACTCAAAGGAACCACGAGCCCACAAGGTGAGTAAACATATACAGCGCAAGTACCACCTGATATGAGACATCGTAAAGAGGGAAGACGTGGTCGTGGCTAAGAAGGCATCAGAGGATAATGTTGCAGATCCGTTCACGAAGACATTGACTTCGAAAGTCTTTGAAGCTCACTTGAAGGGCATGGGGATCAGATACTTAGGAGAGACATGAAGTTTTTCTAGATAGATAGCAGTAGAGTGTATAGGAGTTTTATGTAGATGTATACTTAAAGCATAGCTTAAGTATTAGTCGGAGATTGTTGGAGTTGAATACATAAGCTATGGTTGTATTGTACATTTTCCCAGTAATATATCCATTTTTGTTTTGGTTATATTTTGTTGTGCATGATATGTCCATTTATATTATGTAAGTAGATGATGAGGTGTCTTGTGTGACACAGTAGATCTCATAATTGGTTGAAAGACATAATATATAAATGAGGTTCGTAACTGAGACAGCTTTGGACAAGCTGCCGGTTTAGGTTATTATTTGATTCGGATAATTGGTTTGTCTAAACTAATTGAATCATATAGATATGCCCGGGGCATATTGAACTTGATCATTAGGAATGATTTGTCTTGTAACTGATTTAATAGACAAATCGTTCTTGGTATTCTATCTCTTAATCCCTAGACTCGAGCAGGAATGAGGATTAGACATAGTGTACTTTGATCTGCCAATGGGTGAGGTCAATTGTGGCCAATAGTCTCGGTAGGTTGGGTGCGCGTGTTTAGTTCCTTGGTGTGCTGCCGCTTGTCGAAAGGAAACCATGTACCGGTGCGTCCAGGGTGATGGAGCTCTCGAGATGAGCTCGTAATGTTTATTATACTAAACTCGGCCGGTGGACTTATGTCCGGTATAGTAAAAAGGTCGAGTGGTTCTAGTCTCGGAATTAAAAAGTTAATTAATTAATTTATCAGTAAATTAATAAATTAACGAGCACTATATCTTTGATGAGGGGAGATTATGAATAAATTAATTATGTTGTTCTGAAAGCAATTTTGGTGTAGGATGGTAGTGTCAAAATTAATCCGTTAGTGGTACGATTAATTTTGTAATGAGTTAATTGAATAGGTAGAATTAATTAATTGATTAATTATTCCTAAGGGTTAATTGAGTAATTAACAAAGTGGAATTATTTAATTAATTCCTAAGGGTTAATTAAGTAATTAACAAAGTGGAATTATTTAATTAATTAATTAAGTCTTAAGTTTTAATTAGAATTAGGAAATCCAAGAGATTTGGAAATCTAGTAGGATTTGGTTTATCCTATCAGATTGGTTACCTAATTGGATTTAGAAACTAATTAATTACTTAAACCCATTAGGAAGACCAATCCTAAACCAACTTGGGGTCTCTCTTGTAACTCTATATATAGACAAGGGATTAGCTATTCCACAATATACAATTCACAAGTTTTCTAGACAAGAAAACTAGAGAGATAAAATTCTAGAGAGAGAAAGTTCTCTCTCAAAGTCAATTTTTTCAAGGCTTTGTGCGGCTGATTTTTGTACTGTGTTGACCGAAATATTAGGCCAGTTTAATCAGCTGTGTACGTAGCTTTCTCTCTCTCCGGGCGGTGCGTTTGCAGTACGTGCCAGGTGCGGTGGTGCTTGAATTTTCTGGCAGGTGGATTGTGGTGATTAGCGGATCAATTGATTTCTAGATCGTTGCCCACACAACGTGAAATCAAAGTCTTGAGGCATACAAGAGAATCACCTGAGTCACGCTTCAAAGGTAATTTCTAATGTTCCGCTTTTAATTAGAAATTTTTGTTGCGTGGTAAATCGAATAAGTGCGAACTCAGTTCCTGCGCAATGTTATTTAAAGCAAAGGTTGGAATAGAAATTGTGCTAGAGTCTAGGCCTGGCCAGAGATTCCGATTCTGGAATGCATAGTACGAAAGTGAATTTCTAGCTGGGCCCGGGCAGATAATCTTTCAAAGCCTTCACTATGACCAAACCATGCTTCTTCTCGTGGAAGATGCCTTCGGCCGACACCAAATCAGTTAAGAGCCCGGGTAGAGTGTAAAATCTTTGATTCATATTATAATTAACCTGAAACTGCTCAAAACTAGAGGGTAAGCTCTGGATGATGATATCTATCTAACTTTCTGGGTCGGTTTCACCTCCCAACACCTCTATTTCGTTGATGTTACTGATCATGTGAAGCACATGATCTCTCACCGATCCGTCCTCAACCATTTTAGTGTTAATCAACTTTCTCATGGCTGATTTCCTAGCAGTCCGGCCTTAGTGAGCGAACATCTCCCTCAGGTGGGCCATCATATTGAAGGCAAAGACTATGGGATGAAGCTGATGTTGCAGCACATTGGACACAGAGGCCAAAATATAGCACCACGTCATCTCATCCGTTTTTCTTCACCTGGCATAGGCATCCTTATCCTCTTGAGGAGAGCCCTCATTAGGCACATCTGGACATATTTCAGTGAGCACAAACTTATACTGCTCTGCCGTCAGGACAATGTCCAAGTTACAACTCCAGTTGACATAGTTAGTTCCAGTTAACTTATTGTCTTTCAATATAGTTACTAAAGGGTTGAATGCTATATCGAAAAAACTGTAAAATAAATAAACAGACAATATTTCAGTTTATAAATCTAACAATTATTGACTTCCCTCAAAACAATAATTTTAATCCACCAACATCTCATTCACCGGGATTCTCGCAAGCCACGATAGTGTGGACGTTTACGCTAACCCACATTCGTTTGAGAATAACCAAGTTCATTAACTACACTATCTGACCAAACGATCTGTTGATCAATGTAGCTAATAGTCGGTGCTTTCAGCCGTACAAATAAGCAGAGGAACCTCAATGGGAGGAATACTATAGATCATACACTAAGTGTGTGCCATTACGTGACTTCTGAGCTTGTTACCTCAGGATAGTGCGCCTCAGATGGAGAGGGTGTTGCATTTCTCCTAGTTAAACTCACTCTAGTCATCTTAATCAGAAATTCATAATCTAGCGATCTCGTGGTTGGACTCATCCGAATGGAGGAAGGCCCTAATGCCAACGTGCAAGTCCACCCACATCGTATATGAACTCATAGTGGTTGCTGTGGGCATATTAAACCAACCCGCTCCCACTTAGATTTCCAAATTGAGGGTTTTTTCGGTTTTAACATGCAATTAACTAACCCTAAGTTATATGCAACTATAAAACCAACATGCTTTAAAATCATGCATCTAAAATACAGCATAAAAATTAAAGCACAAAAATTAAAACAATAAATACGGGAAATAAATTCGAAAATTAAATTTTCCGACTATTGTGGTTTTGATCGCTTCCATCTTTTGCCTTGATCTCATGTCCCGCCACGTAACTCGATGGATAGAGTCTTGAACTTCAAAAAACGAAAATTGGAGGAAAAAGGGTCCAAAACGCGCCAAAAACGTGCCGCGCAAAAGGCACGCTGCTCGCGCGGCCTAGCAGCGAGAAGCAGTTGCTGCTGAGCCTGTTGCCGCGCACTGGCGCAGCAAACTGCTGAACCGTGCGGCAGCAGTGCTGCTGCTACCGCCGCCGGCACCGCCCTTTGCCACTAATCCCTCATTCACTTCTTCTACACTATTTGGTCTTCTTGCAATTCGTTTTGGGTTTTCCTGGGTTTCTACGAATTAACGATAACCCAAAACCCACGAATTCAAGCTTTCCACCATAACGCCTTCGATTACAAAGAAATTAATTCTCCTACTACAAGGCTTTCTAGGAAAATTAAATAATCGAAATTACATAGAAAAAAACCCTACTACAGATTTGATCTAATCCTACACAGCTTCCAACACGTGGTTATACTATTTCAAACATTCATAATAAAATCAAATCCGGACATGTCCCGGAGTTTAATTAAAACCCATACAAACGTAACCATAATATTTGGTATTTCTTAACCACCTGCAAATAAAACCATGTAATAAATCGAACAAACCCAAAACCCAAAACCAGGCTCTGATACCAATTAAAAGATTATCTGCCCGGGCCTAGCCAGAAACTCACTTTCGTGCTATTCATTCCAGAATCGGAATCTCTGGCCAGGCCTAGACTCTAGCACAATCACTATTCCAATCCTTGCTTGAAATAACATTGCACAGGATATGGGTTTGCACTCATACGATTTATCACGCAACAAAAATTCTTAATTAAAGCAGAAACTTAAGAATTACCTATTGAAGCGTATACCTATTGGAGTAGAATACATAAGCTATGCTAGTATTTGTACAATTTCCCAGATTAATATATCGATTTATGTTCTGGTTATAATTTGTTGTGCATATTAAGTCCATTTATATTATGTAAGTAGATTATGAGGTGTCTTGTGTGACACAGTAGATCTCATCATTGGTTGAAAGACATAATATATAAATGAGGTTCGTAACCGAGACAGCTTTGGACAAACTGTCGGTTTAGGTTATTATGTGATTCGGATAATTAGTTTGTCTAAACTAATTGAATCATACAGATATGCCCGGGGCGTATTGAACTTGACCTTTAGGAATGATTTGTCTTATACTGATTTAATAGACAAATGGTTCCTAGTATTCTATGTCTAAATCCCTAGACTCGAGCGGGCATGAGGTTTAGACATAGTGTACTTTGATCTGCCAATGGGTGAGGTCAATTGTGACCAATATTCTCGGTAGGTTGGGTGCGCGTATTTAGTTAGTTGGTGTGCTGCTGCTTGTCGAAAGGAAACCATGTACCGGTGCATCCAGGGTGATGGTGCTCCCGAGATGAGCTCGAAATGTTTATTATACTAAACCCGGCCGGTGGACTTATGTCCGGTATAGTAAAAAGGTCGAGTGGTACTAGTCTCGGAATTAAAAAAGTTAATTAATTAATTTATCAGTAAATTAATAAATTAATGAGCACTATATCTTTGATGTGGGGAGATTATGAATATAATTTAATTAAGTTGTTCTGAAAGCAATTCTGGTGTAGAATGGTAGTGCCAAAATTAATCCGTTAGTGGTACGATTAATTTTGCAATGGGTTAATTGAATAGGTAGATTTAATTAATTAATTGGTTAATTATTCCTAAGGGTTAATTCAGTAATTAAAAAAGTGGAATTATTTAATTAATTCCTAAGGGTTAATTAAGTAATTAACAAAGTGGAATTATTTAAATAATTAATTAAGTCTTAAGTTTCAATTAGAATTAGGAAATCCTAGAGATTAAGAATCTAGTATGATTTGGTTTATCCTATCAGATTGGTTACCTAATTGGATTTGGAAACTAATTACCTAAACCCATTAAGAAGTCCAATCCTAAACCAACTTGGGGTCTCTCTTGTAGCTCTATATATAGACAAGGGATTAGCTATTCAAAACACACAATTCATTCACAAGTTTTTCTAGAGAGATAAAATTCAAGAGAGATAAAATTTTCTCTCTTGTAGCTCTATATATAGACAAGGTAGCAGCGCACTGCTGGGCGGCCCGCACGGTCCGTGCGGGCCACGCGCGCAGGCCGGGGGCACGGCCTGTGGGGGCCATTCGGGCTGTGTTTTGACCCATTTTTCCTCCAGTTTTCATTTTTTGAAGTTCAAAACTTTCTCCATCGAGTGATGTGGTGGGACACGAGATCAAGGCAGAAGATGGAAACAATTAAAACCATAATAGTCGGGAAATTTATTTTACGTATTTATTATTTTAATTTTATGTTTTATTTTTATGCTGTATTTTTGATGCATGATTTAAAGCATGTTTGGTTTTATGGTTGCACATAACTTAGGTTTAGTTAATTGCATGTTAAAAGTGAAAAAACCCTCATTTTGAAATCTAAGTGGGAGCGGGTTGGTATAATATCCCTATGGCCACCATTACGGGTTCATATGCGATGTGGGTGGGCTTGCGCATTGGCAATAGGGCCTTCTTCCATTCGGATGAGTCCAGCCCCGAGATCGCTAGACTATAAACTTCTGAGTAAGATGACTAGAGTAAGTTTAACTAGGAGAAATGCGACACCCTCTCCATCTGAGGCGCACTATCCTGAGGTAACAAGCTCAGAAATCACATAATGGCATACACTTAGTGTACGATCTGCAGTATTCCTCCCGCGAGGTTACGCTGCTTGTTTGTACGGCTGAAAGCACCGACTATTAGCTACATTGATCAAAAGATCGTTGGTCAGATAGTGTAGTTAATGAACTTGGTTCTTCTCAAACGAATGTGGGTTAGCGTAAACGTCCACACTGTGTGGCTTGCGAGAGTCCCGGTGGATGAGATGTTGGTGAATTAAGATTATTGTTTTGAGGGAAGTCAATAATTAATTAGAATTTTCTAAATTCTAAGCATATATAACTGAAAAATTGTTTGTTTATTTTCAATTTAAATCGATATGGCATTCAATCCTTTAGCTGCTATTTTGAAAAACAACAATTTAACTGGACCTAATAATGTCGATGGGAGTCATATCTTGGACATTGTCCTTAGGGCTGAGAGTACTCCTGTGAGAGATCATGTCATTGATGTGATTAGTAACATCAACAAGGTTGACGTAGTGGGAGGCGAAATCGTTGGTGAAACCAAAGCCGATATTGTCCTCCGGAGTTTGCCTCAAAGCTATGAGCAAATTCGGTTGAACTACAACATAAGTAAGATGTTGTGTACTTCATCCGAGCTCTTGGCAGAGTTGGTGGCGGCTAAAAGTCTTCGTCAAGAGAATAAGCGAGCTTTAGTCGCAGTCAAAGCTTCAGAATCTTCTTCTGAGCCTGAGGCTAGAAAGATGAAGAGAAAGCTCGAGGGAATAGCTCAAGAAGCACGAATTGCGCCTAAGCCAGATATTGCAAAGAAGAAGTCGAAAGACAAGTGCTTCAAGTGCAATAAGACGGGACATTGGAAATCGGATTGTCCAAAGCTTATAAGTACGATAGTTTCTATCTTAATTACTGAGATTAGCGGCGATTCCCACATATACTTGGTGTATGGATTCAGGTGCCACTGACCATGTTTGTAATTCTTTGCAAGGGTTCCAAGTAACCCGGAAGCATAGAGAAGGCAAATTGGATATCTACTTGGGCGACACTACAAGAGTGTCAGTAGAAGCAGTGGGAGTAGTTACTCTGAATTTCGAGAATTCTAGCTTAGAGTTAATAAGTTGTCTTTATGTACCGACTTTTAGAAAGAACCTGATTTCGGTTTCTAAACTCTTAAAGAACGTTATAAGTTTATTTTTTCTAATGACTCTGTACTTATTAGAAGAAATGGAAAACTTATTTGTTCTGGTTCATTGGTTGACAATTTATTTGTGGTTAATTCTAACTCCCCTGTTGTGCAAAACATAGAGATAGATAGCTCAGTATCTAACATTAATAAGAGAAAGAAACCTTCTGAAATGAATCAAACCTATCTTTGGCATCTTAGGCTGGGTCATATAAACCTTAGTAGGATTTAGAGGTTGGTCAATGATGGACCTTTGGGTTCATTAGATATTGACAGTTATGCAACCTGCGAATCTTGCTTGGAATGTAAGATGACCAAGAGACCTTTTAAGGCAAAAGGTTATAGAGCTAAGAAAGTATTAGAGTTGATTCATTTTGACTTGTGTGGACCTATGACGGTCCAGGCACGAGGGGGATTTGAGTATTTCGTGACGTTCAAGGAAGATTACTCTAGGTACGGGTACATTTACCTAATGCGCCACAAGTCTGAATGTTTTGGCAAGTTCAAAGAGTTTTGGGCAGATGTGGAGAAGCATCATGGTAAGAGTATCAAGATACTGCTAACAGATCGTGGTGGGGAGTACCTGTCCCATGAATTTCGAGATTAACTCACGGAGGTAGGAATTCAGTCTCAGTTGTCTGCACCTGGCACGCCACAGCAGAATGGGGTAGCGGAAAGGAGGAATCGAACTCTTATGGAAATGGTTAGGTCCATGATGAGCTATAGTGATTTTCCAAGTTTGTTCTGGGGATATGCCTTAGAAACGGCAATGTATATTCTTAATCTTGTACCATTTAAAACCGTGCCTTCAACCCCAGTAGAGTTGTGGAGTGGGCGCAAGCCCAGTCTAAGACATCTCAAAATTTGGGGGTGCCCAGCACATGTGCTTAATGCAGATAAGGCCTAGTTAGATGCGAGAACAGAATTAATGCTGTTTGTAGGTTATCCTAGAGGAACGAAAGGTGGTCTATTTTATAGTCCTAAATATCAGAAGGTGGTGGTTAGTACCAACGCTAGATTTTTAGAAGAGGACTATGTCTTAGACCACAAGCCCAAGAGTAAGATAGTACTAGAAGAGCTTAGACGACAAACTACTAATCCTGACGCACCGGCACAAGTAGATACACCGCACACTGCACATGAGATCATAGATGATGCGCCTACACAGGTGGTGCCTCATCGTAGTGGGAGGGTTATGAGACAGCCCGACAGGTTCATCGGTGTGGGAGAGGCCTCAGATCTAGTCCCAGGTGCGCTTGAACCGAACCCAGTGAACTACAATGAGGCACTCGGAGATAAAAATACAGAATCTTGGCGTAAGGCAATGATATCCGAGATGGGGTCAATAGACCACAATCAAGTCTGGGAGCTTGTGGACCTACCTGATAGGTTTAAGCCCATTGGATTCAAGTGGGTCTACAAACGTAAGAGATGACCTGACGGGAAGGTGGAAACCTTTAAAGCTAGGCTGGTGGTGAAGGGGTATACTCAGAAAGAGGGAAACAACTATGAGGAAACCTTCTTCCCGGTAGACATGCTTAAGTGGATCCGGATTCTCTTGGCCATAGCTACTCATTTGGATTATGAGATTTGGCAGATGGATACTAAGATAGCCTTCCTAAACGGAATTCTTGAAGAAACCATCTTTATGCAGCAACCAGAGGGATTCATTGAAAAAAGCCAAGAGCATAAGGTTTGCAGGCTTAAGAGGTCCATTTACGGACTTAAGCAGGCATCCAGATCTTAGAACATCCAGTTTGATGAGGTAATCCAGTCCTTCAGATTTATTCATTGTCCAGATTGAAGGAAAACAGAACAAGTCCGGACTAAATCGAAAACCTCACTTTCGTGCAATGCATTCCAGAATCGGAAACTTTCGACAAAGCTCAGGCTCAAATTCATTTACCCATGAACGGATCTTGGCTTATACTTATTTAATTTATTAAATCGACAACTAACCCACAAAGATTAAACCTTTAATTAAAAGTGGAAGGATTAAAGGTTATACCTTTGAAGCGAAGTCCTTACCAAATAAGAAAACCAAATCTTTCGTTCGCGACTACCACCGAAATGCAAAAGATTACTCTAAGAAAACTTCGAATATTGCGTGGGAAATAATCTATCAAAGTATGCTACCAAAGCCCACGAGAAACCCGCCAAGAAAATCCCTCAATTAGATCAAATCTACCCAAAATATCAAACCTTTAACCCAAAAAACTGCTGCCCACTACTTTTCTCGCCAATAAAATCGAACCCACTTCAACTCCTGTCACGATCTGGACAATCAGGATTGTGGATCACCAACTCAAGGAAGAGATCAACACAAACCCAGCTGGATCAAGCACCCCGGAGTGAACATTGAATTCCATAAACAGTGTCCGGTGAACAGTGAATTCTGGGCAAAAATTATAAAATCCAACAGTGGGCAATTCAAATAAATCAATGGGCTATCTAAAAGTTTGATCTTTGGACTTAATCTAAAATCGAGAAGTGAGATTCCAAGTTCGTTTTTGAAAGAAACCCAAGAAAGGAATGAGAGTCTCTCTCTAGAACTTTCTCACTCAAGAGCAAGACAAAATGTCTTGCAAGATTTTCTTAAGTTTCTTAGGCCTAAAGCTTTCTATTGATAGGGAGCTCTAATGGAGACCTAGTGGGCTTTTGAGTTGGGCCTTTTAATTTGACTTTCGTTGATCGCTTAGTCTTTCCTAGACTAATCAACTCCAATCGACCCATTCAAATTAATTTATTAACCCACTTCGTTAATTTAATTTAATCGAACCCTTAGGATTAATTAATTCAAATAGAATTAATTTCTTAATCCACTCTGTCAATTAAATATTAATCAAACCTTTAGGATTAATTAATTCACATTGTCGGTTAGTCAAATACATAATTAGTCGTACCACTATCGGACTAACTATGGAACTACCGCTCAAAAATGACTTTACGTCGCGCCACTATTTTTTCTTTTATCTCCCCACATTAAAGATCTAGTGCTCGTCGGTTTATCAATTTACTGACAAACTAATTCACTGACTTATTGGTATCAGAGATTAGTACCACTCGACCTTTTATTATACCGGACATAAAGTCCACCGGCCGGTACCTTACGAGCTCATCTCGGGAGCACCATCAACCCGGCGAACCGGTACGTGGATTCCTCCGACTAGCAACGACACGTAAATAGCTAAACACCGCATACCCAACCTACCGAGGTATAGGCCTCAATTGACCGCACTCTTTGGCAAATCAAAACATACGATATCCAACTCTCACGCCCATCCCAATCTCGGGATTGAGAGACTGAATACTAGGACCGAATTGACTACGCCGATCAGTACAAGTCAATTCTATCCAAACTGGTCGTGCTCAATACGCCCCGGGCATATCCGTGTGATTTAAACTAGTCTAGATAAACTAATTTCCAAACCACACGATAACCTATACTGATAGTATGTTCAGATTATCTCAGTTACGAGCATACTTTTTATATATCAATACTTTAACCAATAACGGTATCTACTATGTCTTTCCACACCCCGTTATCTAGTTCTATGATATAATGGAGCAATTTAATACTGAAACAAAATGATATGTCATCTGTGGATATTAGTTTTTTATAAAAGCCATAGCTTTTCTGTATTCAAAACTAACAATCTCCCACTAATACTCAAAGCTATGCTAAGAAGTATAAAAACTGTCCAACCCGCTATTACACTGCTGTCATAATGAAATCTCCAGAACACCTTTAAGCTCACTCACATGGCTCCCTCAAGAATCTGACTCCCATGCCCTCCACATGTCTCTCAAAGACCTTTGGGGTCAATGGCTTTGTGAAAGGATCTGCAAGGTTGTCATCTGATGCTATCTTGGCCACGGTCACGTCTCCCCTCTGTACGATCTCTCGTATCAGGTGGTATTTGCGCTCTATGTGTTTACTCGCTTTGTGGGCTCTTGGTTCCCTCGAGTTAGCAACTGCACCATTGTTATCACAATAAACTGTGATAGACCTAGGCAACTCAGGAACCACATCTAAGTCCACCAGGAACTTCCGGAGCCATACAGCTTCTTTCACTGCCTCTGATACGGCAACGTACTCAGCCTCTATGGTAGAGTCCGCCACGTATTTCTACTTGACACTCCGCCATACTATGGCTCCACCTCCTAGAGTAAACACAAACCCAGAGGTAGACTTACTCTTGTCCAAATCACATTGAAAGTCCGAATTTGTGTAACCCAATGATACAAGCTCCTGCGTTCTATAAACTAGGACATAATCTCTCGTCCTGCGCAAGTACTTGAGAATGCATTTTACAGCCTCCCAGTGAGCCTTCCCAGGGTTACTCTGATATCTGCTAACCATGCCAACGGCAAAGCAAATATCAGGCCTCGTACACAACATAGCATACATGAGGCTACCCGCTGCAGAAGCATAGGGTACCACCTTCATGGCATCTATCTCCTCAGCAGTCTTAGGACACTGCTCCTTAGACAAATGCACCCCATGTCTGAAAGGTAGTGAACCCTTCTTGGAGTTCTACATGTTAAAACAGGCCAAAATCATGTCTATGTAGGATGCATGAGAGATAGTCAGAGAACGTCTCCTACGATCTCGAATAATCTTAATCCCAAGGATATGTCCAGCCTCTCCCAAATCCTTCATATTGAATTGCCTGGACAACCATGCCTTTACGTCCGACAACACCTTTTTACTGTTGCCAATCAGAAGGATGTCATCTACCTAAAGAACGAGGAACACCACCATATCACCATCACGCCTGCAATAAACACACTGCTCATCCGGACACTGAGTGAATCCATAGGACTGGATAACCTCGTCAAAACGGATGTTCCAAGATCCAGATGCTTGCTTCAGTCCATAAATGGACCTCCTAAGCCTGTATACCTTGTGCTCTTGGCCCTTAACAATGAAGCCCTCTGGTTGCTGCATAAAGATGGTCTCCTCAAGACTTCCATTAAGGAAAGCTATCTTGACGTCCATCTGCCAAATCTCATAGTCCATATGAGCAGCTATGGCCAAGAGAATCCGGATCGACTTAAGCATAGCTACCAGGGAAAAGGACTCCTCATAATCGATACCCTCTTTCTGAGTATACCCCTTCTCCACAAGCCTAGCCTTGAAGGTCTCAACCCTCCCGTTAGATCCTCTCTTTCGCTTGTAGACCCATTTGCACCCAATAGGCCTAAACACATCAGGAAGGTCTACCAGCTCCCAGACTTGATTTGAGTCCATAGAACCCATCTTAGCAAGCATCGCTCTCTGCTAAGAATCCGCATCTTTATCCTGGAGAGCCTCATTGTAGCTAACTGGGTCTGGTTCATGAGCGCCGAGGATAAAATCCAAAGACTCACCCAAACCCATGTACCTCTCGGGCTTTCTGACAACCCTCCCACTACGACGAGGCGCAGCCTATGCAAGAGCATCATCTGTGATGGTGTGTGCAGTCTCTTGTGGTGTGTCTTCCTGTACTTGTGCATCTGGAATAATGGACTGACTTCTAAGCTCTTCCAATACTACCTTACTGCTTGACTTGTGATCTAAAATATAGTCCTCCTCAAGAAATCTGGCATTGGTGCTGATCACCACCTTCTGATCCTGCGGACTATAAAATAGACCACCTCTCGTTCCTTTTGGGTAGCCTATGAACAGCATAGCCATGGTTATTGCCTCTAACTTGCCTGCATCTGCCTCGAGCACATGTGCTGGACAACCCCAAATTCTGAGATGTCTCAGACTAGGCTTTCGCCCATTCCACAACTCTGCTAGGGTCGAAGGCACAGACTTAGATGGCACAAGGTTGAGGATAAAACATGCTGTCTCTAAGGCATAACCCCAAAACGAGATAGGCAACTCACTGTAACTCATCATCGATCTAACCATATCCATAAGAATCCTGTTCATCCTCTCTGCTACACCATTCTGCTGGGGTGTGCCAGGTGCAGACAACTGGGACTGAATACCATCCTCCGACAAAAAGGACCTAAATTCACTAGAGAGGTATTCGCCACCGCGATCAGATCGCAAGGCCTTGATACTCTTACCCAGATGGTTCTCCACCTCAGCCTTAAACTCTTTGAACTTGCCAAAATATTCAGACTTGTGGCGCATCAGGTATATGTATCCATATCTAGAGTAATCATCCGTGAAAGTTATGAAATACTCATTACCACCTCTAGCCTGAACTGACATAGGCCCACACACATCAGAATGAATCAACTTTAAAACCTCCTTGGCCCTATACCCTTTTGCCTTGCAAGGCCTCTTGGTCATCTTACCCTCTAAGTAGGACTCACAGGTCGGATAGCTGTCAATATCCACTATTGACCAATCTTTGAATCCTACTAAGGTTGATATGACCGAGTCTCAGGTGCCAAAGATAATTCTGATTCAAATGGGAGGACTCTTTTCTCTTATTATGATTCGGTAATGAGCTACTAGTTTCTGTGTTTTGCATTACTGGGAAGTATGTCTTAATTAAAAACAGATTGTCAACCAATGTACCAGAACATACAAGCTTCTGGCCTTTTCCAATAAAAACAGATCCATCAGAAAAAACACACTTATAACTATCCAAAACAAGTATCCCCAAGGTAGACCTGCAACTCTCCCTCTCTAAGCAGCCGGGTCACTTGGAACCCCTGCAAAGAATTACAAATGTGATCAGTGGCTCCTGAATCCACACACCAAGTATCTGTGGGAATCACCGCTAAACATGTCTCAGTAACTAGGGAAAATTTACACATACCTCGAGGCTTTGGGCAGTCCTTCTTCCAATGTCATGCTTTGCTACATCTGAAGCATTTGCCTTTCGGCTTGTGCTTCTTGGCAATGTCCGCCTTGGTTCCATGATCAACTCCTGCCTTCTGGCCTCTCTTCATCTTTTGCTTCCTAGCTTTGGGCCTAGCAGAGGAACCTGAGGGACCAACAGTAGCCAATGTTTGCTTCTTCTCTGCGAATAGGCCCTCAGCAGACACCAATGTAGTCATGAGCTCGGGAAGTGAATATGAGAGCTTGCCCATATTATAGTTCAACCGAAACTGCTCAAAACTGAGGGGCAAGCTCTGGAGGATGATATCGACCTGGGTCTCCCCATCAATGTCACCTCCCAATACCTCGATCTCATTGATGCAGCTGATCATGTCTAGCACGTGATCCCTCACTTAAGTGCCCTCAGCCATCCTAGCATTCATGAGTTTCCTCATAGCTGACTGCTTGGCTGCCCTGCCCTGATGTCCAAACATCTCCCTGAGGTTGAGCATCATATCGTAGGCTGAGGTAAACAACTGATGCTAGTGCTGCAGTACACTTGACATAGAAGCCAAGATGTATCACCGGGTCATCTCATCAGCCTTCTGCCACCTCGTATATGGCTCTCGCTGCTCAGGGGTGGCATCATCACTGGGCTTAGGGGGGCACTCCTCAGTGAGCACATACTTGTAACCCTCAGCGGTAAGGACAATGTCCAGGTTACGTTTCCAGTCAATATAGTTTGGACCCGTAAGTTTGTTCTGGTTCAAAATGACAGCTAGCGGGTTGTGTTGGAAATTTTTTAGGCGTTTAATCTAATTAAATAGCAGGATCCTAAACTATAAGGATCGGGTCTTACCCTCGAAGCGTAATCGGTTGCGCACGTCACCTGGCTCCTCTGAGAAGATGGCGTTTTTCTGTCTCCAAAATCCTTCCTCGAAGGATTCTCTACTCTTACGCATGAAAGCCTTCGCAGGTTGGTGCTAGCCAATCTTACCTACCCAGAGAATTTTGGGAAATCCTGTGTATTTTTGTCTGATGAGAATAATTCAAAATCATCATCCTCCTACAATTATATCCCTAGGATATTTGTAGAGAATTAATTTCCAAAATCAGTATTGTAATTATCCAATTATAACTTAACTGATTTTAGTCATATTCCAAATCAGTATTATTACCAAATATTATTTAACCGATTCCAAATCAGTATTTAAATAATATTTACTAATTCCAAATCAGCCTTAAATAATACCTTAATGATTTGGGTTATACACCAAGCCCATGGATCAACCCATGACCCATAGATCAGGCTGATGGGTCAAGAACTTCAATTGTAATTAAGTCCCTTGATTTATCAGCCCATCCCAATTGTTCCCAAGTAATTAATTAACTATTAATTAATACCACAGAACTTTCCAATAATATTTAATTAAACCATTTAATTAAATCTTATTTATTTAAGTATAACAATTATACTTATTGTTGGCAAGAATACTTATTCTGCATCATCGAACTTTCTTATGTGTGATCCTGTAGGCCCATTCCAAATTTGAAATGGATAACTCAATCTCATTGATTAATCCATAAGTCATTAGTGGTCTCTAGCAAGACATAATGACTACCCAATTCAGAATGGAGGGTCGAATGGTGATTCAACACAACATTTTCGAGCAAATTGCGTACGATCCTCTACATCGATATCCCATTTAGCATAAGGCATGGAACCATCATCCTTATATAGCTAAACATTTACTTGATCTCTTAGTGACACTGAATCCTTCAAGCAAATGATATCCTTATCATTCCTTGGGCATGGCCATGCACTTTCAGTTCACTATCAAGTGGCCAAGATATCATCTCTCACTTAAGAGAGATTTGTAGTCTCATCACTTCACCTACATATCTTAGCGTGAATCATAGTGTACCCAATCATACCCGTACTTGGCAACCTGTTACGGCCCCGTTAGGCGTATGTCAAAGCACACCACAATTCACCTAAGACCATGTAGTGATTTCTGATCTAAGGATCCTAGTACCAGTACTACTCAAAAGAATCACTCATGATCTAATTAGTCCATGGAGTGTTTCTTTTCGCGGATCGATTTCATGAATTTAAATATGCACAAGGATATTACTATCATGAAATTAACTCATTTGATAAACAATCAATCAAGCGACAAATGTCTTATTTATAAAAATACCCTCAAAGTATATTTACATAAATAGCCCTCATTAGGGCACATTCACCAACAATCTCCCACTTGCCCGATGAAGGGCTATGTCCTAAACTGTTTAAGACCAAGCTCTATTATATGTCTATCAAACATTGACTGTGGTAGAGCTTTTGTGAGAGGATGTGCTATATTGTCGTCTGACCCTATTTCGCACACTTTCACATCTCCTCGATCAATGATCTCTCGGATGATGTGAAACCTTCTGAGTATGTGTTTGGTTTTCTAGTGTGACCGAGGCTCCTTAGCTTGTGCGATGGCCCCGTTATTGTCACAGAAAAGTTCTATCGGATCTTGGATACTCAGTATCACTCCGATGTCTGACACGAACTTCCTCAACCAAAGAGCTTCCTTTGCAGCATCTGATGCAGCAATGTACTCAGACTCTGTTGTAGAATCGGCTGTTGTATCTTGCTTTGAGCTTTTCCAACTTATTGCACCGCCATTTAGACTAAACACGTAGCCTGATTGTGACTTCATGTCATCCTGATCTGTTTGGAAAGCAGCATCAGCGTAACCTTGTACAATGAGCTGTTCTTTTCCTCCATACACTAGCATTAATCCTTTAGTTCTTCGCAACTACTTCAGGATTGCTTTAACTGCAGTCCAATGATCCATCCCTGGATCTTGTTGGTATCTGCTAGTCATGCTAAGTGCATGTGCAATATCCGAACGGGTACACAATATGGCATACATGATAGATCCTATTGCTGAAGCATATGGGACTCTACTCATTGTATCCCTCTCCTCTCTTGTTGAAGGTCCTTGGTTCTTCTTCAAGAGAAGGCCATGTCTAAATGGTACGTTACCATTTTTTGAGTTATATTGAATCTTTTCAATATCTTTTCTATGTACCCTTCTTGACTTAGTCCCAGAAGCTTTTTAGACCTATCTCTATAGATCTTGATACCTAGTATCGTCTCAGCTTCTCCTAAGTCTTTCATAGAAAATACACTCCTCAACCATTGTTTGATGTCCTTCATCAAGGGAATATCATTTCCTATGAGCAGGATGTCATCCACATATAGGACAAGGAAAACAATTTTGCTCCCACTAACTTTCTTGTAAACACAAGGCTCATTTTCGTTCTTGATGAATCCGTAACCTTTTACTTCCTCATCAAAACGAAGATTCCAACTTTGAGATGCTTGCTTTAGTCCATAGATAGACCTCTGAAGCTTACATACTCGATTAGGATGCTTTTGATCAATGTATCCCTCGGGTTGTTTCATATAAACATCCTCGAGTAGGTTTCCATTTAGGAAAGCCGTCTTAACATCCATCTGCCATACCTCATAGTCAAAATATGCTGCTATGGCAAGCATTGTCCTAATGGACTTGAGCATCACGACAGGGGAGAAGGTTTCATCATAGTCTATACCATGATTCTATCTGAAACCTTTAGTCACTAGTCGTGCCTTAAAGATCCCGCCAGGTTTTAACTTGAAAATTCACTTGCAATCGATAACCTTTGCCTGAACAGGAGGGTCAATCAAAGTCCACACTTTATTGTCCCTCATGGATTGCATTTCAGATTCCATGGCTTGCAGCCATTTATCCGAATTTGGACTTTCTAAAACCTGTTTGTAGCTCGCGGGCTCATTAGAGTCCACCAAGATCAAATCTTGATCGTCAGTCACTAGAAATCCGTATCTTTCGGGTTGGTGACGAGATCTACTAGATCTTCTAGGTTCTTGTGTTTTTTACTCAGGTTGCTCATTTTCATGAGTTTCCATGTCAACTTCCATCTGAGTTTCTGTAGATCGTTCTACATTCTTTTGTGGTACTTGAACTTCTCTGAGTTCTATTCTACTCCCACTGTCTTTCTTGTACAAAAATTCTTTCTCTAAGAAAGTAGCTCCTTGAGCAACGAACACTTTGTTCTCAGTTGGGTCGTAGAATTGATATCCTTTGGTTTCCTTAGGATATACCACAAATAGGCATTTGTCAATTTTGGGTTCAAGCTTATTACTTTGTAAACGTTTTACATGAGCTTGACAACCCCAAACTCGCAGATAGGACATATAGGGCTTCCGACCCATCCATATCTCATATGAAGTCTTATCTACTGCCTTAGATGGAATACGATTCAATAAGTAGGCAGCATAAAGAAGAGCATAACACCAAAAGGATGTAGGGAGAGTCGCTAGACCCATCATTGATCAAACCATGTCTAATAAGGTTCGATTTCTCCTTTCGGATACACCATTCCATTGAGGTGTTCCCAGTGGAGTCAGCTGTGAAACAATTCAACACTGTTTTAGATAACCATCGAACTCATCACTAAGGTATTCACCTCCCCGATCGGAGCGAATAGCCTTAATTCTTCTATCCAACTGATTCTCTACTTCGTTTTTAAACTCTTTGAACTTTTCAAAAGTTTCACTTTTATACCTCATTAAGTAGACATACCCATATCTACTAAAGTCATCAGTAAAAGTCACGAAGTATTCAAATCCACCTCTGGCTTGTGTGCTCATTGGTCCACATACATTAGTATGTATTAGGGCCAATAGCTCACTTGTTCTTTCACCTTTCTTGTTGAAAGGACTCTTTGTCATTTTGCCTTATAAGCAGGGTTCACAGGTATCATATGATTCAAAATCAAATGACCCATGCACTCCATCCTTGTGAAGCTTTTGAACTCGCTTTTCATTTGCATGGCCTAATCGACAATGCCAAAGGTATGTTGGACTTAAATCATTTTTAGTTGATTTAGCTTTCTTTTCTATGTTATAGACTGGTTTTTTTTTGGGTCAAATCCAAGACATACAGACCGTTACACATATTTGCAACTCCGTATAAAATATCATTTCAATATAAAGATAACGAATTATTCTCTATAACAAATCGAAAACCTTTATTATCTAAACTCGAAACTGAAATAATATTTCTGCTCAAAGTAGGTACATAATAACAATTTTCAAGTTTGATATTTAAACCAGAAGGTAAAGACAGAGTGTAATCTCCAACTTCAACAGCAACAACTCTTGCCCCGTTGCCCACTCAGAGATCTACTTCACATTTCTTTGTTATCCTTCTATTTATGAGTCCTTGCACATTAGTACAAATGTGAGCCCCACAACCAGTATCTAATACCCATGAGGTTGACATAGAAAGATTAATTTCTATAACAAAGATACGGGCTTATTCACGAAACATTTCCGTCAGTGACTCATAAATTCGGAACGCTTCCAAATTCATGAACTGCTTTCGAAGCTCACCTGTCATAGATGCGAGCATCAAGCACGTCACATCATCAGAGTCACTTTTCAGCTTATCCCAGGCTCGTTGAACAGTTGCCGAAGTATTTTGTGGTGGTTCAGGTAAAGCGGTCTCTAAGACATGCAGCTTCCTTTCTTGCTTGAGAACTATTCTCAAGTTTCTTTCCCAATCTAAGAAGTTTGGTCCAACCAATTTATCTTTATCCAATATACTTCTTAGAGTAAAGTTTAAGGTAACATTTGTGCTAGATGATGCCATTTCTACAAAGAGTAAATGCAAAATATTAGAATGAGTTTTGAAAAATGTTTTCCACAATAGCCAAAATTGAAATCCCTAACAATTTTGTGTTGGTGCTAGATTATGGGCCGAAAATCCACAAAGAGTTAACCCCAGTCTTGCTTTGGCAAGTATCGTAGGGATCGGGCTCTTCTGTTAGGCAACGTTCAAATCACATTCCATGTAATCTAATGCTTTCCAATTGCATACCATGTAACTTTTCGGTGATAGGATGAACATTCCAAATGTTTGACACCATCCTATCTTTGCAAAATTAATCCCTAGTCAACTTATCGGGTCAAGCTAGGATTAATTTTCCAAAGTTAAACCATCCCTCAAGGCATCACATCAATAGACACCCACACAGTTTTTCCATAACAAGTGGTAGTGATAAAGTTGAGCATCTAATACCCAAACAGTTTTTCCACTCATTAATGGTAGTGATAAAGTTGGGCACTATTATGTAACAACCCGCCGCATAAAGAAAACCTGAGGCCCTTGGGCTCTCCAAGTCCATCAGACGTTCGACACTCAAACGGACCCTCAAGTATGGAAGAAAATCTTGGGTTTTTGGGATTTAAGTTTGATCGGCTTAACATGCATTTTCGTTTATCATTCATTTGCATGAGTAAAAGAATGAATTAAAGTGATGAACTGGGCTCTAATCTATTACAGGGCCTTTTAAAATCTTCATGTTTGGGCCTCTGCTCCTGGGCTCCACCATGGACTCCTCTTGGAACCTCCTTTTTGGCCTAACTATTACATGATGATTTTTATAGGCACGCAGGCCCAAATTCAAAATTGGCTTGCAGGCCCCAACTTTTAAAACGTTAAAATTAAAAGCCCAATTCATGCTTTGAAACAAATAAAATGCATATGCTTATACAAGCCGGTTTTAATTTAAGCCGATTAATTTTAAGGATTGTGTAACTATTACAGAATTAAAATTGATCGTGTCATGATCAATTTTAATCAATCCTTCTGTTCATTTTACATTTATCCAAAATGATGTATGAACATGCTTGCATAATTATGATGCTTCAAATAAAATTTAAACAATTTAAATAACAATTCAAAATTTAAACAAATTAATTAATCTAATTATTTATTTATTTATTTATTTATCTTTTCTAATTATTTTAATCTAATTAAAATAATTATTTTAAAATTTATCTAATTATCTAATTAAGATAAATTTTCAAATTTAAACTTATAGGATAAAATTCTAAATTAATCCTATCTTTATCTAATAAGATTATTTAATTAAAATCTTATTAAATAAAATTCAGAAAATTTTAAAATTTTAATTTTCTGAAACTTTTTGGGGCAGTTCTCTAATTTGCGAAAATTCTCGGGCTTAGGGTTTTAAAGGAACAAAACTTCTGGGTTAGGGTTTTGAGGAAGACTCAAAGTCCAGGGGCCATTTTGCAATTTTAAAACTATTTTAAAATTTAAGGCTGTTTAGGGTTAATGGTGCGGAGGGCCAGTTTAGTAATTAAAGCCCATTAGGGCATCTGCTTAGGGAGTCATTGGGGCAGCAGGGGTAATACGGTAACTTCAGCCCATAGGGCTTCGCCCCCAGCCGCCGCCAGCCCGTCTTCTTTCTCAACATCCAGCCAGCCGCTTCGAATTCTCCGTCCGACATCCCAGACTTCCCGGCGTCCAACGCTGGTCATCTCTTCCGGTCGAAGAATCCCAGCTCGGATCAATGGCGGAAAACCATCACCCGCCAAAGATAAAATCCCGACCTGCCATAGCGTCGCGGTGAAGTTCGTCATTGCTTCTTTCCGTCAACCAAGACCAGACGCGAATCTGGCGTTCCCTTCGTTGAAACCGAAGTAGCCCGCGCAGGAAAACTCCATTTTCACCGGGTTTTTTGAACGGCCAATGAAACCATTCCGTTGATTCGTGTTTTCCCAGTGAGGAGTCGTAACAAAACCGAGAAAGAAAAATTGGTTTCAAAAACAAAACTCGATTTTACCCCAAATCGAAGCGGAACATTTTCGGCTTCCTTTTCCAATCTAAGAGAAAAGCCAAACAGCCTAGAAACAAAACCATTCAGTCCCCCTTCCCGTTTTGAAATTCCGGCCACAACCCAGATTCCGGTGATATATTTTTTTTTAAAAAAAAAACCCCAGATTTCCAGCGAGGAAATTAAAACAATAATTCAGCCCAGCAAGAAATTTAAACCAAAGCAGACAAAAAAATTCATCCTGGAACCATTCCGTGAACTCTCATCAGCCTAGAAGCCATTTTGAAACCACAAGTTTCCATTCAATCCAATTTTCCGATGAAACAAACCCAGTTGCTGGTGGCTTTCATTTTGAAGGCACACAGTTGTGTTCAAAACCACAAACCGTCCAATGAAAGGGAAAAAAAACCGTTCCAGCCAATTCATTTTTTCCAATTAGGGTTTCCAAAACCCAGAAAACCAAAATTCGAAACAGAACCTAGTTCCCTTGTTTTTTTTTCTTTTCTTACGTTTCCGACGGGCCTTCGAAACCCAGAAAATAATTTTCAAATTGGCTAATCATAAAATTAATTTCTGAAAACAAACCATTTGTTTCAATCCAAAATTAATTTTAGAGTAAATTCCAAAATTGGTCATCATACTATGGTCAGTTTCCAGTTTTGGTCATCATACTTTCAAAACTATTTTTAAGGTCATCATACTTTCATTTTATTTTCAAAAAAGGTCACTCCGTCCATATTGGTCGTTAACCCCCTTAACGGAGCCTTTTTTTGAGGGCATTTATGTCATTCTCATTTACAGTAACGCGCTACAGTGCGCGCTACAGTAACGCGCTACAATTGTCTTCCTTTCTTTTGTTATTTTTGGCTAATTTTTATTTTTTTTTGCCTTCCTCCTTGAGACTTTTTTCGTCCTTTTTTTTTCTAAACAATTCATTATTTTTTTAATTTTTTTGAATTTTATAAAAAAATATTTTTAAATTATCATTTTATTTGTTTTATAATTAAATAATTTTAGATATTATGATACATATTATGAACGAATTTTTTTTAAAAAAATAATAATACAGTAGATATCAGATCAACAGATTATAGATATCAGATCAAATATATAAAAGAAATCATACAGTAGAATTAAAACATACTTAACAAGGGAGATCAAATCAGGATTATATAGACATCAGATCAGCGAATACTTGACAATCAGATCAACATAATGATGTAACGAATGTTTATTAACTTAAGAATTTGTTTGTATTTGTTTTTTGGATAGTTGATGTGTATAAATTTTTCTTCCAATTCACATGAATGTATGTAAAATGCTCTTTTATTTTGTACTGAATTACGATCTGGACAACCGGGATTGTGGATCACCAACCCAAGGAAGAGATCAACACAAACCCAGCTGGATCAAGCACCCCGGAGTGAACAGTGAATTCCGTGAACAGTGTCTGGTGAATAGTGAATTTCGGGCAAAAATTATAAAATCCAGCAGTGGGCAACTCAAATAAATCAATGGGCTATCTAAAAGTTTGATCTTTTGACTTAATCTAAAATCGAGAAGTGAGATTCCAAGTTCGTTTTTGAAAGAAACCCAAGAAAGGAAGGAGAGTCTCTCTCTAGAACTTTCTCACTCATGAGCAAGACAAATTGTCTTGCAATATTTTCTTAAGTTTCTTAGGCCTAAAGCTTTCTATTTATAGGGAGCTCTAATGGAGACCTAGTGGGCTTTTGAGTTGGGCCTTTTAATTTGACTTTCGTTGGCCGTTTAGTCTTTCCTAGACTAATCAACTCCAATCGAGCCATTCGAATTAATTTATTAACCCACTTCGTTAATTTAATTTAATCAAACCCTTAGAATTAATTAATTCAAATATAATTAATTTCTTAATCCACTTTGTCAATTAAATATTAATTAATCCTTTAGGATTAATTAATTCACTTTGTCGATTAGTCAAATACATAATTAGTTGTACCACTATCGGACTAACTATGGAACTACCGCTCAAAAATGACTTTACGTCACGCCACTATATTTTCTTCTATCTCCCCACATTAAAGATCTAGTGCTCGTCGGTTTATCAATTTACTGACAAACTAATTCACCGCCTTCTTGGTATCCGAGATTAGTACCACTCGACCTTTTATTATACCGGACATAAAGTCCACCGGTCGGGTTTAGTATAATAGACCTTACGAGCTCATCTCGGGAGCACCATCAACCCGGCGAACCGGTACGTGGATTCCTCCAACTAGCAACGGAACGTAAATAGCTAAACACCGCATACCAAACCTACTGAGATATAGGCCTCAATTGACCACACTCTTTGGAAGATCAAAGTATACGATATCCAACTCTCACGCCCATCCCAATCTCGGGATTGAGAGACTGAATACTAGGACCCAATTGACTACGCCGATCAGTACAAGTCAATTCTATCCAAACTGGTCGTGCTCAATATGCCCCGGGCATATCCGTGTGATTTAAACTAGTCTAGATAAACTAATTTCCAAACCACACGATAACCTATACCGATAGTATGTTCATACTATCTAAGTTACGAGCATACTTTTTATATATCAATACTTTAGCCAATAACGGTATCTATTGTGTCTTTCCACACCCCGTTATCTAGTTCTATGATATAATAGAACAATTTAATACTGAAACAAAATGATATGTCATCTTTGGATATTAGTTTTTTATACAAGCCATAGTATTTCTGTATTCAAAACTAACACGGATGAGCAATGTGTATACCGCAGACGTGATGGAAACTCAGTGGTGTTTCTTATTCTTTACATAGATGACATTCTATTGATTGGCAACAACAAGAAAGTGTTATCAGACGTAAAGGCATGGCTGCCTAAGCAGTTTGATATGAAGGACTTAGGGGAAGCGGGACATATCCTTGGGATCAAGATCATTCGAGATCGTAGGAAACGTTCACTAACGCTATCCCAAGCTTCGTATAGACACGATTCCGGCCCGTTTTAACATGCAGAACTCCAAGAAAGGTTTTTTACCTTTCAGACACGGAGTGCATCTATCTAAGGAACAGTCTCCTAAGATTGTTGAGGAGATAGAGACAATGAAGATAGTTCCATATGCTTCGGCAGTAGGAAGTCTCATGTATGTCATGTTGTGTACAAGGCCTGATATCTGTTATGTCGGTGGCATGATGAGTAGATATCAGAGTAACCCCGGGAAAACTCATTGGGAGGCATTAAAATCCATTCTCAAGTATTTGCGCAAAACGAGGGACCAAGTTCTGGTCTATCAGGTGCCTGAGCTGGTACCCCGAGGTTACACAGATTTAGATTTCCAAGGCGACAGGGACAAGAGCAAGTCTACATCAGGGTATGTGTTTACTCTAGGAGGTGGAGCCATAGTTTGGCAGAGTGTCAAGCAGAAATGCGTGGCGGACTCTACCATGGAGGTTGAGTACGTTGCTGTATGAGAGCCAGCGAAAAAAACAGTATGGCTCAAGAACTTCCTAGTGGACTTAGATGTGATTCCTGGTTTGTAGAAGTCTATCACGGTATATTGTGATAACAATGGTGCAATAGCAAACTCGAAGGAACCACGAGCCCACAATGCGAGTAAACATATACAGCGCAAGTACCACCTGATACGAGACATCGTAAAGAGGGAAGACGTGGTCATGGCTAAGATAGCATCAGAGGATAATCTTGCAGATCCATTCATGAAAACATTGACTTCCAAAGTGTTTGAGGCTCACGTGGAAGGCATGGGGATTAGATATCTAGAAGAGCCATGATAGTTTTTCTAGATAGATAGCAGCAAATTGTATAGGATTGTATGTAGTTGTATGCTTAAAGCACAGCTTAAGTATTAGTGGGAGATTGTTGGAGTAGAATACATAAGCTATGCTTGTATTTGTACAATTTCCCAGATTAATATATCGATTTATGTTTTGGTTATAATTTGTTGTGCATATTAAGTCCATTTATATTATGTAAATAGATGATGAGGTGTCTTGTGTGACATAGTATATCTCATCATTGGTTGAAAGACATAATATATAAATGAGGTTCGTAACTGAGACAGCTTTGGACAAACTGTCGGTTTAGGTTATTATGTGATTCAGATAATTAGTTTGTCTAAACTAATTGAATCATATAATATGCCCGGGGCGTATTGAACTTGACCTTTAGGAATGGTTTAATAGACAAATCATTCCTTGTATTCTATCTCTAAATCCCTAGACTAGAGCGGGCATGAGGATTAGACATAGTGTACTTTGATCTGCCAATGGGTGAGGTCAATTGTGACCAATATTCTTGGTAGGTTGGGTGCGCGTGTTTAGTTACTTGGTGTGCTGCTGCTTGTCGAAACGAAACCATGTACCGGTGCATCCGGGGTGATGGTGCTCCCGAGATGAGCTCGAAATGTTTGTTATACTAAACCCGGCCGGTGGACTTATGTCCAGTATAGTGAAAAAGTCGAGTGGTACTAGTCTCGGAATTAAAGAAGTTAATTAATTAATTTATCAGTAAATTAATAAATTAACGAGCATTATATCTTTGATGTGGGGAGATTATGAATATAGTTTAATTAAGTTGTTCCGGAAGCAATTCTGGTGTAGGATGGTAGTGCCAAAATTAATCCGTTAGTGGTACGATTAATTTTGTAATGGGTTAATTGAATAGGTAGATTTAATTAATTAATTGGTTAATTATTCCTAAGGGTTAATTCAGTAATTAACAAAGTGGAATTATTTAATTAATTCCTAAGGGTTAATTAAGTAATTAACAAAGTAGAATTATTTAATTAATTAATTAAGTCTTAAGTTTCAATTAGAATTAGGAAATCCTAGAGATTAGGAATCTAGTAGGATTTGGTTTATCCTATCAGATTGGTTACCTAATTGGATTTGGAAACTAATTACCTAAACCTATTAGGAAGTCCAATCCTAAACCAACTTGGGGTCTCTCTTGTAGCTCTAAATATAGACAATGGATTAGCTATTCAAGACACACAATTCATTCACAAGTTTTTCTATAGAGAGAAAATTTTCTCTCTTCTGAACAAATTTTAAGGCAAAATTGGCGGTTGGTTTTTGGTGACGTGTGGCCGAAATTTTTGTCCTTCTTTCTAGCCCCGTGTGTTGCTTTCTCTCTCTCCGGGCAGTGCGTTTGAAGTACGTGCTAGGTGCAGAGGTGCTTGATTTTTCTGGCGGGTGGAGTTGTGGTGATAGCTTATCAATTGGCTTCTGGATTATTGCCCACACAACAAGAAGTCAAAGTCTTGAGTCATACAAGAGAATCACCCAAATCACGCTTCAAAGGTAACTTTCTAAAGTTCAGCTTTTAATTAGAAAATTTTGTTGCGTGGTAAATCGAACTAGTGCGAACCCAGATTCTACAAAATCTTTCAATACCAAGGAGATTCTCAAGACTTTGCTTGTATGCTGTGTGGGTAGCAATCTAACCATCAATTTGATAAGCTAATCACCACAATTCACCTGCCAGAAAATTCCAACACCGCTGCACCTGTCACGTACAATGCATGCACCGCCTGGAGAGAGAGAGAGAGAGAGAGAAAGCTACACGTTGCAGCCAAAAACTTGAAGAAATTTTGGTTGCCCCAAAGCTTAAGTAATCTGATTCTTGAGAGAGAATCTTCTCTCTAAGTTTTCTTGCCTTGAAAACTTATGAATTGTATTATGTGGAATAACTAATCCCTTGTCTATATATAGAGTTACAAGAGAGACCCGAAATTGGTTTAGGATTGGTCTTCCTACTGGGTTTCTGTTTCCTTCAATCCTGTTCCTGGACTGATACACATCCAACTGATACAGGGATTCACTTATCCCAACCCAGTTCCTGGTATGATTCACAACCAACTGATACAGGGATTCACTTATCCTCATTCCAGTTCCTGATATGATTCACAACCAACTGACACAATGATTAATTAATTACTTAATTAATTAAATCTACCTTTGTCAATAACCCAATACATAATTAATCGTACCACTAACGGATTAATTATGGCATTACCATCCTACACTAGAATTTCTTCCAAAAAAACTTAATTAATTTATTCATAATCTCCCCACATCAAAGATTTAGTTCTCATTAATTTATTAATTTATTGATAAATTAATTAATTAACTTCTTTAATTCCGAGACTAGTACCACACGACCTTTTTACTATACCAGACATAAGTTCACCAGCCGGGTTTAGTATAATAAACATTACGAGCTCATATCCGGAGCACCATCACCCCGGACGCACTATCACCCCGGACGCACCGGTACATGGTTTCCTTTTGACAAGCAGCAGAACACCAAGCAACTAAACAGGTGTACCCAACCTACTGAGACTATTGGCCACAATTGACTTCACCAATTGGTAGATTAAAGTACACTATGTCTAATCCTCATGCCCGCTCGAGTCTAGGGATTAAGAGATAGAATACCAATAACTATTTGTCTATTAAATCAGTACAAGACAAATCATTCCTAATGGTCAAGTTCAATATGCCCCGGGCATATCTATATGACTCAATCAGTTTAGACAACCAATTATCCGAATCACATAATAACCTAAACTGATAGTTTATCCAAAGCTATCTCTGTTACGAACCTATTTATATATTATGTCTTTTAACCAATGATGAGATCTACTGTGTCACACAAGATACCTCATCATCTAACTACATAATATAAGTGGACAAATAATGCACAACAAAATACAACCAAAACATAAATCGATATATTAACTGGGAAAAAGTATAACACAAGCATAGCTTATGTATTCAACTTCAACATTTTCCACATCATGTTGGCAGGATGATGGAAGTGAATCATCCCCTGATGGAGGGGATGACACAGACGAGGATGAAGCAACGGTGGTAGAATCTGTAGAGAAAGAAGCTACGGATGAAGCCTTCGTAGAGGAAGAAGCTTCAGATGAAGAATCCGCAGATCAAGGAGCTACAGATGAAGAATCCATCGATGAGGAAGCTGCAGAGCAATCCCCTTAGGAAGCTGAGGATGAAGCTGGGAAGGCAAGTATACAGGAAGCTAGTTTACATGAATCTAGTTTACATAAACCTTTATGTAAAGTGTGACATTACATCAAGGTTTGTGTAAAGTGTGATCTAACATTCACTTAATATTTCTGTCATTAGTACAGTTGTTGGAGGAACCAACATACATGGAAGTGATCATTGAAGATGAGGGAGTTGAAATTCAAAAGGAAGCTGAGGATGAGGAAACTGAGGAAGCTGAGGTAGCTGAGGGATCTGAGGATGAGGATGAGGAAGCTTAGGAAGCTGAGGGATCTGAGCCAGTAAAAGGGATGGGGGTGCTCTAAATATTGCTCCAATTGTTTTAGATATGATCATATCACTTATGGAAGAGGGCAACCCTTCTGCATCAGAAAAGCAAGATGGGGAGGTAAAATCATACTCAATCTAGTTTACAGTCTTTTCTGGCATCAAACACTTCATGTGAAACATGCAATGTGTGTACAGGATGACGATGACCTCCTGTCAAATTTTATAGAAATGTACATTGAATTAGGGAAATATAGTAGATCGATCATAGACTACTTAGTTAGAATAAGGGCCTCAAAGAGTCCGGATTTTGGTACATTACAAACAATCCTGGAGGATATTCAAGGTGTGATAAATGACCTCCGAAAAGCAGTGGACAATCACGAGGAGGAAGCTAAAGACAAAACGGTAAGCATAATACTGGATAGGTTTATGTTAAGTACTATTCATTCTGATTTCTTTATGTAAAGTTGTGGTTGTTTATGTAAAGTGCTGACATACTTGTGTACAGTACTGTTTTCTCATGTAAAGTCCCTTTTTTGGTTGTAGAGTGGTGTTCCTTGAAAGTTGTTGAAGGATCTGGGTATGCACTAGCTCGATTTACCACGCAACAAAAATTTCTAGTTAATGCGAAATCTTAGAAAAGTACCTTTGAAGTGTGACTTGGGTGATTCTCCTGTATGCCTCAAGACTATGACTTCACGTTGTGTGGGCAACGAACTAAAAGTCAATTGATCAGCTAATCACCACAATCCACCTGCTAGAAACTTCTAGCACCACAGCACCTGGCACGTACTATAAACGTACCGCCCTAAGAGAGAGAAAACTAAACGCAGCTGGTATAAGCCAAGGCCAAAATTTTGGCCACTAGAAACCCAAGAACCAGCCGCAATTGCTCTTTAAAATCCAACTTGGAGAGAGAAACGTTTTCTCTCTCTAGGATTTTCTCTCTCTAGAAATCTTATGGATTAATTGTGTTTCTTGAATAACTGATCCCTTGTCTATTTATAGAGTTACAAGAGAGACCCCAAGTTGGTTTAGGATTGGACTTCCTAATGGGTTTAGGTAATTAGTTTCCAAATCCAATTAGGTAACCAATCTAGATAGGATAAGATAAGATAAACTAAATCCTACTAGATTCCTAATCTCTAGGATTTCCTAATTCTAATTGAAACTTAAGACTTAATTAATTAATTAAATAATTCCACTTGTTTAATTACTAAATTAACCCTTAGAAATTAATTAAATAATTCCACTTTGTTAATTACTGAATTAACCCTTAGGAATAACTAACCAATTAATTAATTAAATCTACCTATTCAATTAACCCATTACAAAATTAATCGTACCACTAACGGATTAATTTTGGCACTTCCATCCTACACCAGAATTGCTTCCGGAACAACATAATTAAATTATATTCATCATCTCCCCACATCAAAGATATAGTGCTCGTTGATTCAAATTAATTTACTGATAAATTAATTAATCAACTTCTTAATTCCGAGACTAGTACCACTCGACCTTTTTACTATACCAAATATACGTCCACCGGCCGGGTTTAGTATAATAAACTTTTCGAGCTCATCTCGGGAGCACCATCCCCCCGGACGCACCAGTACATGGTTTCCTTTCTACAAGCAGCAGCACACCAAGTAACTAAACATGCGCACCCAACCTACCGAGAATATTGGTCACAATTGACCTCACCCATTGGCAGATCAAAGTACACTATGTCTAATCCTCATGCCCGCCCGAGTCTTGGGATTTAGAGATAGAATACAAGGATCGATTTGTCTATTAAATCAGTACAAGACAAATCGTTCCTAAAGGTCATGTTCAATACGCCCCGGGTAAATCTATATGATTCAATCAGTCTAGACAAACCGATTATCCGAATCACATAATAACCTAAACCGACAGTTTGTCCAAATCTGTCTCGGTTACGAACCTCATTTATATACTATATCTTTCGACCAATGACGAGATCTACTGTGTCACACAAGACACCTCATCATCTACTTACATAGTATAAATGGACTTAATATGCACAACCAATATAATTGAAACACAAATCGATATATTAACGGGGAAAATGTACAACACAAGCATAGCTTATGTATTCAAATCCAACAATCTCCCACTAATACTTAAGTTATGCTTTAAGTAAACAACTACATACAATCCTACACAATCTGCTGCAATCCATTTTGAAAAACTATCATGGCTCTCCAAGATATCTTATCCCCATGCCCTTCACGTGATCCTCAAAGACTTTAGAGGTCAATGTCTTCGTGAATGGATCTGCAAGGTTATCCTCTGATGCTATCTTAGCCACGACCATGTCTTTCCTCTTTACGATGTCTCGTATCAGGTGGTACTTGCGCTGTATATGTTTACTCGCCTTGTGGGCTCATGGTTCTTTCGAGTTTGCTACTACACCATTGTTATCACAATATACCATGATAAACTTCTGCAAACCAGGAATCACATCTAAGTCCACTAGGAAGTTCTTGAGCCATACTGTTTCCTTCGCTGTCTCTGATGCGACAACTTATTTAGCCTCTATGGTAGAGTCCGCCACGCATTTCTGCTTGACACTCTGCCAAACTATGGCTTCACCTTCTAGAGTAAACACATACCCTGAGGTAGACTTGCTCTTATCCATGTCGCCTTGGAAATCTGAATCTGTGTAACCTCGGGGTACCAGCTCAGGCGCCTGATAGACCAGAACTTGGTCCCTCGTTCTGCGCAAATACTTGAGAATGCATTTTACTGCCTCCCAATGAGCTTTCCTGGGGTTACTCTGATATCTGCTCACCATACCAATGGCATAACAGATATCAGGTCTCGTACACAACATGGCACACATGAGACTTCCTACTGCCGAAGCATACAGAACTGTCTTCATGGCTTCTATCTCTTCAACTGTCTTAGGAGACTGTTCCTTAGATAGATGCACTCCGTGTCTGAAAGGTAGAAAACCTTTCTTCGAGTTCTGCATGTTAAAATGGGCCAGAATCGTATCTATGTATGAAGCTTGGGCAGTGTTAGCGAACGTTTCCTACGATCTCGAATAATCTTGATCCCAAGGATATGTCCTGCTTCCCCTAAGTCCTTCATATCAAACTGCTTGGACAGCCATACCTTTACGTCTGATAACACTTTCTTGTTGTTGCCAATCAATAGAATGTCATCTACGTAAAGCACAAGAAACACCACTGAGTTTCCATCACGTCTGTGATATACACATTACTCATCCGGACACTGAGTAAATCTGAAGGACTGGATTACCTCATCAAACCGGATGTTCCAAGATCTGGATGCCTGCTTAAGTCCGTAAATGGACCTCCAATGCCTGCAAACCTTATGCTCTTGGCCTTTTTCAATGAATCCCTCTGGTTGCTGCATAAAGATGGTGTCATCAAGACTTCTGTTTAGGAAAGCTGTCTTGACATCCATCTGCCAAATCTCATAATCCATATGAGCAGCTATGGCTAAGAGAATCCGGATCGACTTAAGCATGGCTACTGGGGAGAAGGTTTCCTCATAATCGATTCCCTCTTTCTGAGTATACCCCTTCGCCACCAGCCTAGCTTCAAAGGTTTCCACCTTGCCGTCAGGTTCTCTCTTTCGTTTGTAGACCCACTTGCATCCAATGGGCTTAGACCCATCAGGCAGGTCCACAAGCTCCCAGACTTGATTGTGGTCCATTGACCCCATCTCGGATATCATTGCCTTACGCCAAGATTCTGCATCTTTATCTCGGAGCGCCTCATTGTAGTTAACTGGGTCCGGTTCAGGCGCACCTGGGACTAGGTCTGAGGCCTCTCCCAAGCCAATGAACCTATTGGGCTATCTCACAACCCTCTCACTACGACGAGGCACCACCTGTGTAGGCGCATCATCTGTGATCTCATGTGCAGTGTGTGGTGTATCTACTTGTGCCGGTGCATCAGGATTAGTTTGTCGTTTAAGCTCTTCTAGTACAATCTTACTCTTGGGCTTATGGTCTAAAACATAGTCCTCTTCTAAAAATCTAGCGTTGGTACTGACCACCACCTTCTGATCTTTAGGACTATAGAATAGACCACCTTTTGTTCCCCTAGGATAACCTACAAATACCATTAATTCTGTTCTTGCATCTAACTTGGCCGTATCTGCCTTAAGCACATGTGCTGGGCACCCCCAAATTCTTAGATGTCTTAGACTGGGCTTGCACCCATTTCACAACTCTACTGGGGTTGAAGGCACGGTCTTAGACGGTACAAGATTTAGAATATACATTGCCGTTTCCAAGGCATATCCCCATAATGAACTTAGCAAATCACTATAGCTCATCATGGACCTAACCATTTCCATAAGAGTCCGATTCTTCCTCTCTGTTACACCATTCTACTGTGGCGTGCCAGGTGCAGACAACTGAGACTGAATTCCTACCTCAGTGAGATAATCTCCAAATTCATGGGACAGGTACTCCCCACCACATTCTGAACGCAGTGTCTTGATACTCTTACCATGATGTTTCTCCACATCTGCCATAAACTCTTTGAACTTGCCAAAACATTCGGACTTGTGGCGTATTAGGTAAATGTACCCGTACCTTGAGTAGTCATCCATGAACGTCACGAAATACTCAAATCCCCCTCGTACCTGGACCGTCATAGGTCCGCACAAGTCAGAATGAATCAACTCTAGTACTTCTTTAGCTCTATAACCTTTTGCCTTAAAAGGTCTCTTGGTCATGTTACCTTCCAAGCAAGATTCGCAGGTTACATAACTGTCAATATCTAATGAACCCAAAGGTCCATCATTGACCAACTTCTGAATCCTACTAAGGTTTATATGACCTAGCCTAAGATGTCATAGATAGGTTTGATTCATTTCAGTAGGTCTCTTCCTCTTATTAATGTTAGATCCTGAGCTATCTATCTCTATTTTTGCGCAACAGGGGAATTAGAATTAACCACAAATAAATTGTCCACCAATGAACCAGAACAAATAAGTTTTTTATCTCTTCTAATAACAACAGAGTCATAAGAAAAAATAAACTTATACCCGTTCTTCAAGAGTTTAGAAACCGAAATCAAGTTCTTTCTAAAACTCGGTACATAAAGACAATTCATTAATTCTAAGTCAGAATTTTCGAAATTCAACTTAACTACTCCCACTGCTTCTACTGACACTCTTGTAGTGTCATCCAAGTAGATATCCAATTCACCTTCTCTAAGCTTCCGGGTCACTTGGAACCCTTGCAAAGAATTACAAACGTGGTCAGTGGCACCTGAATCCACACACCAAGTATCTGTGGGAATCGCCGCTAAACATGTCTCAGTAATTAAGGCATAATTTATCATACTGATAAGCTTTGGACAATCTTGTTTCCAATGTCCCGTCTTATTGCACTTGAAGCACTTGTCTTTCGACTTCTTCTTTGCAATACATGGCTTAGGCACAATTTTCGCCACTTGAGCTATTCACTCGAGCTTCCTCTTCTTCTTTCTAGCCTCAGGCTCAGAAGAAGATTCTCAAGTTTCGACTGTGACTAAAGCTCGCTTCTTCTCTTGAAAAAGACTTTTAGCCGCCACCAACTCTGCCAAGAGCTTCGATGAACTCCACAACATCTTACTTACATTGTAGTTCAACCGAATCTGCTCATAGCTTTGAGGCAAGCTCCGGAGGACAATATTGGCTTTGGTTTCACCAACGATTTTGCCTCCCACTACCTCAACTTGTTGATGTTACTAATCACGTCAATGACACGATCTCTTACAGGAGTGTTCTCAGCCATAAGGACAATGTCCAAGTTACGACTTCCATCGACATTATTAAGTCCAGTTAAATTGTTGTTTTTCAAAATAGCAGCTAAAGGATAGAATGCCATATCGATTAAATTGGAAAATAAACAAACAATGTTTCAGTTATATATCCTAGAATTTTGAAAAATTCTAATTAATTATTGACCTCTCTCAAAACAACAATCTTAATCCGCCAATATCTCATCCACCGGGATTCTCGCAAGCCACGCAGTGTGGACGTTTATGCTAACCCACATTCGTTTGAGAAGAACCAAATTCATTAACTACACTACCTGACCAACGATCTTTTGATCAATGTAGTTAATAGTCGGTGCTTTCAGCCGTACAAATAAGCATCATAACCTCGCGGGATGAAAACTGCAGATCGTACACTAAGTGTGTGCCATTACGTAATTACTGAGCTTGTTATCTTATGATAGTGCACCTCAGATGGAGAGGGTGTCGTATTTCTCTAAGTTAAACTTACTCTAGTCATCTTACTCAGAAGTTCATAGTCTAGCGATTTCAGGGCTGGACTCATCCGAATGGAGGAAGGCCCTAATGCCAACGCGCAAGCCCACCCACATCGCATATGAACCCGTAATGGTGGCCATGGGGATATTAAACCAACCCGCTCCCACTTAGATTTTCAAATTGAGGGTTTTTCTGGTTTTAACATGCCATTAACTAGACCTAAGTCATATGCAACCATAAAACCAGACATGCTTTAATTCATGCATCTAAAATACAGCATAAAAAATAAAGCATAAAATTAAAACAATAAATACGGGAAATAAATACGTAAAATAAATTTCCCGACTATTATGGTTTTAATTACTTCCATCTTCTGCCTTGATCTCGTGTCCCGCCACGTCACTCGATGGAAAGAGTCTTAAACTTTAAAAGACGAAAACTGGAGGAAAAAAAGGCCAAAAAAGGCCCGAAGGCCGCGCGGCCCGCCTGTGTGGGCGCGCGCAGCCCTGCGCACCCAGCAGCAGCGCGCAGCGACTGTTGTGCGCTGCTGCTGCGCCCTTGGTGTGGCAGCTGCTGCTGCTGGCCACCCGGCCGGCGCGACTTGCTGCCGGCAGTCGTTGCCGGCGTCGCCTCCTGCCGCCAATTCCTCCTTCACTTTTTCCCAAGCTATTTGGTCTTCTTGCAATTCGTTCTGGGTTTTTCTGGGTTTCTACAAATTCACGATAACCCAAAAACCCACGAATCCAAGTCGCCCACCATAACGCCTTCGATTACAAGAATTCAATTTTTCCTACTACAAGGCACTCTAGGAAAAATAAAGATTCGAAATTACATAGAAAAAATCCTATTACAGATTTAATCTAATCTTACACGGCTTCCAGCATGTTGTTTTACTATTACAAACATTCATAATAAAATTAAATCCGGACATGTCCCGGAGTTTAATTAAAACCCATACAAATGTAACCATAATAGTCGGGATTCTAAACCACCTGCAAATAAAACCATGTAGCAAATCGAACTAGCACAAAACCCAAAACCAGGCTCTGATACCAATTGAAAGTTATTGAAGGATCTGGGTATGCACTAGCTCGATTTACCATGCAAAAAAAATTTCTTAGAAAAGTACCTTTGAAGCGTGACTTGGGTGATTCTCCTGTATGCCTCAAGACTATGACTTCACGTTCTGTGGGCAACGAACTAGAAGTCAATTGATCCGCTAATCATCACAATCCACCTGCTAGAAACTTCTAGCACCGCAGCACCTGGCACGTACTATAAACGCACCGCCCGAAGAGAGAGAAAACTACACGCAGCTGGTATAAGCCAAGGCCAAAATTTTGGCCACTAGAAACCCAAGAACCAGCCGCAATTGCTCTTTAAAATCCAACTTGGAGAGAGAAACATTTTCTCTCTCTAGAAATATTGTGGATTAATTGTGTTTCTTGAATAACTGATCCCTTGTCTATTTATAGAGTTACAAGAGAGACCCCAAGTTGGTTTAGGATTGGACTTCCTAATGGGTTTAGGTAATTAGTTTCCAAATCCAATTAGGTAACCAATCTAGATAGGATAAGATAAGATAAACCAAATCCTACTAGATTCCTAATCTCTAGGATTTCCTAATTCTAATTAAAACTTAAGACTTAATTAATTAATTAAATAATTCCACTTTGTTAATTACTGAATTAACCCTTAGGAATAATTAACTAATTAATTAATTAAATCTACCTTTTCAATTAACCCATTACAAAACTAATCGTACCACTAACGGATTAATTTTGGCACTTCCATCCTACACCAGAATTGCTTCCGGAACAACTTAATTAAATTATATTCATCATCTCCCCACATCAAAGATATAGTGCTCGCTGATTCAAATTAATTTACTGATAAATTAATTAATCAACTTCTTAATTCCGAGACTAGTACCACTCGACCATTTTACTATACCGGACATACGTCCACCGACCGGGTTTAGTATAATAATCCTTTCGAGCTCATCTCGGGAGCACCATCACCGGTACATTATTTCCTTTCGACAAGCAGCAGCACACCAAGTAACTAAACACGCGCACCCAACCTACCGAGAATATTGGTCACAATTGACCTCACCCATTGGCAGATCAAAGTACACTATGTCTAATCCTCATGCCCGCCCGAGTCTAGGGATTTAGAGATAGAATACAAGGATCGATTTGTCTATTAAATCAGTACAAGACAAATCGTTCCTAAAGGTCATATTCAATACGCCCCGGGCATATCTATATGATTCAATCAGTCTAGACAAACCGATTATCCGAATCACATAATAACCTAAACCGACAGTTTGTCAAAAACTGTCTCAGTTGCGAACCTCATTTATATACTATGTCTTTCGACCAATGACGAGATCTACTGTGTCACACAAGACACCTCATCATCTACTTACATAGTATAAATGGACTTAATATGCACAACCAATATAACTGAAACACAAATCGATATATTAGCCGGGAAAATGTACAACACAAGCATAGCTTATGTATTCAAATCCAACATTCCTAAGACTATAATGCTCATAATTTGTGTAAAATCATTGTCTGATGTGCTTATATAAACTACTAGTTGTTTATGTAAAGTGCTGACATGCTTGTGTAAAGTACTATTTTCTCATGTAAAGTCCCTTTTTTGGTTATAAATTGGTGTTCCTTAGACTAGAATGCTCATAAATCATGTTTAATAATCTTCTGATCTGCTTATGTAAACTACTGGTTGTTTATGTAAAGTACTGTTGGTAGATTTAAAGTACCAATTATATTTGTAAAAGTGCTCTTCCTATGTAAAGTGCCATTTGTGTAAAGTACTGTTATTGCTGATATGTTGGTGTTCTTAATCATTTGCAAAATAATTCTATTAATGTTTTGCTTATGTTTGGAGGAAAACTAGGGTGCAAATCCCTTGGGGGTGGAACCTGCAGAAACTGAAAAAACACCACCAGCAAACAAAATACCAGCAAGAGAGGTGTTTTATGTAAAATCATGTAAATTTTTTATTTTAAATGCACATGTTTATGGAATAACTTTCAATGATTATATAATAACATCTTGCAGCCAACAGACACACCAAACTTAAGTACTATTCATTCTGATTATATTATGTAAAGTTGTGATTGTTTATGTAAAGTGCTGACATACTTGTGTAGAGTACTGTTTTCTCATGTAAAGTCCATTTTTTGGTTGTAGAATGGTGTTCCTAAGACTAGAATGCTCATAATTCGTGTAAAATTATCATCTGATATGCTTATGTAAACTACTGGTTGTTTATGTAAAGTGCTGCCATGCTTGTGTAAAGTACTATTTTCTCATGTAAAGTCTCTTTTTTGGTTGTAGAGTGGTATTCCTAAGACTATAATGCTCATAATTCATGTAAAATCATCGTCTGATCTGCTTATATAAACTACTGGTTGTTTATGTAAAGTGCTAATTTTATTGTTTAAAGTACTGTTTTCTCATGTAAAGTCGCCTTTTTTGGTTGAAAATTGGTGTTCCTAAGACTAGAATGCTCATAATTCGTGTTTAATAATCTTCTGATCTGCTTATGTAAACTACTGGTTGTTTATGTAAAGTACTGTTAGTCGATTTAAAGTACTGATTATATTTGTAAAATGCTCATCCTATGTAAAGTGCCCTTTGTGTAAAGTACTGTTATTGCTGATATGTTGGTGTTCTTAATCATTTGCAAAATAATTATATTAATGTTTTGCTTATGTTTGGAGGAAAACCAGGGTGCAAATCCCATGGGGGTGGAACCTGCAGAAGCTGAAAAAACACCGCCAGCAAACAAAATACCAGCTGGAGAGGTAATTTATGTAAAATCATGTAAATTTGTTATTTAAATTGCACATGTTTGTGGAATAACTTTCAATGATTATATAATAACAACTTGCAGCTAACAGACACACCAGACACTCAGTTTTTAAAACAAATGTGCCTGCTAGCTGATGTTGTAGAGAAAAGCTTTAGATAGGCTGCCATTCCAATTCAGAAAAGGAAGCCAATGACTCCAACTTTTGATCTAGGAGTTTCACAACTAACACTAGTCCATTTGGTTCATAAATTTTAGGAAACTGAGAAAGATAAAACGGCTGATACGGATGGAGCAAATGCCTTGGTACATGCATCCATTCAAGATGTTCAGTCCCATTTATTTAGGAGACTTGACTTCGTGGCTCAACCATTGCTTGCGGACGAGCCTGACTTTGAGTAAGTATTCTTATCATCTCCCATTTGATGTAATTAAACATTGAATATCGATTTAACAATTTGAATCCAACATTTCAGCGTGATCATGGGGGATCCGGATAACACAGAGGGCACATCGAACAGTTAAAAAACCAAGAAAATTGTTGTCTCTTTACATCACCACCTGGACGAATAATACACTTGCAAGCATTTCAGAGAAGGAGAGGATAGTCAATGACTACGCACTTTTGCCCGCGGATGCAAGCAAGTGTAGGTCGAAGTAGTAAGTGTTCTTAACTTACATGTATTTTACATAAATCTATTTTACATAAGTTAATATTCACCAAACCTAGTTTACATTAAAGTTTATTTAAGTCATTTTACATAAAGGTTTATCAAAACCAGTTTACATAAAAGTACTTTACATAACTCAGTTTACATAAACATATTTTACATAAAGTCAGTTTACATAAGTCTATTTTACATAACACTTGTCAACGAGCAACTGTTTGGTGGGGATGGCAATCTTACCATAGACCGGGAATAGATGTCCAGCATGGTTTGGGGTCAATGGTTGGATACGACCACCATTGATTATTGGTCGTATCACTTTAGCAGAACCAAAAATTTGCCACAAAGTGAGAAACCTTCAAAGTTTTTCTGCACAGTCCAGTTTTTGGTGAGTTAATACTTACCCACTACTTTACATCACTTAGCCTGATATGGTTTGTTGATAACCTCTCTATTTATGCAGCTCATAGTAAAAGACGTGGGAATGGCACCAGGAAAGAACAGAACATGTATACAGAGATTTTTCACACAGATGACAATAGAGTTATGGTTCCTCAAGAAAACCGAAAATACTTTTTAGCCGTCCATGGTAATGAGTACCACCATTCTCATAGTTTACATTACATTTTTAAAAAAACTCATTTTTATGTACACATATAATGCAGGTGTTCTTCCCCATCCACCTAGATGGCTATTATGTGTTGGCGTGCATCAACAGCAATGAAAAACAGGTGGTACTATTTGACAATGCACGCAGAGATGCAGTATCCTACGGTGGTCTTCCAAAGAAACTAGTAAGTACAATATAACATAATAATGTAGAATTTACACCATTGTAGACTTCATTTTACACCAAATCTTATGTAAAATGTTGCAGGTGTACTACTTCCAAAACTGGACATCAGATACACCTTAGGCTAAACGCTATGACAAGTGCTACCATTGGAAGTGGATCTACGCTAACCTTGCATGGAAAAACCCTGATGGATTCAATTGTGGCCTCTACGTCATGCGGCATATGGAGCTTTAGACAACACGTTTTCAACTATGACCATGACTTGATTGCTGCGAAGGACAATCCTGAGATCTTGAAAACGTTAAGGGTGAAGTACATGTTTAACTTGCTATTGTCACCACACAATAGCCTCCTAGTCCCGCTCAAGAGAAAGATATCTGAATTTTACTATAAAAACTAACATTTGAATGATAACTAATTTTATTCATGTAGAACGGATTTATATTTGTTGTTGTTGTTTTCTACATTGACTGTCAATTTACATAAACTGTCACTTTACAAAAATATATCTGAACTGTCAGTTTACATAAACAGATCAGAACTGTAAGTTTACATAAAGAGATCAGAACTTTAAGTTTACAAAACGAGATCAAAACTGTCAGTTTACATAAGAAGATTATAACTGTAAGTTTACATAACGAGATCAGAACTCTCAGATTACTTAAAGAGATCATAACTTTAAGTTTACATAACGAGATCAAAACTGTCAGTTTACATAAAGAGATTATAATTGTAAGTTTACATAATGAGAACAGAACTCTCAGTTTACATAACTAGATCAGAACTCTCAGATTACATAAAGAGATAAGAACTTTAAGTTTACATAACGAGATCAGAACATAACATAAATGTTTATGTAAACTACCAGTTTACATAAACATAATAGTACAATCATTGTATGCAAATAACGAGCATTTTACACAAACAAAATTAACCTCTTTATAAAGGAGCTTGTAACTATCACGAACAGATAAAATAGTACTTTACACAAGCAAATCATGAAACATCAGTACCTTAAACCAAAAAAAGTAACGGTTTTCATACACGAACCATGCTATCAAAAAAAACATTTTACATCTAAGTTACAATATTTTGTATCAAAAAATATCGTTAACAAAAATCCTTCATTTTCCTTTGATGTTTCAAATTGGCTTTGTGCACCCTCTTCTCAACTGTACTTTTAAAACGAACATTCCGCACACCTCTTGCCATCCTAGAAGTGGGGTCTCTAATCTTCTTCTATGAAGGCAATTCAAAATTCTCATCCAAAATATTAGCTTGGGCAGCAATTGCATCTTTGGTTTTCACATAGTACTCATCCAAAATACTGTGACCAATCTCACTGGTATGCGATAATCTAATTAAATCAAAATACCTTCTACTAGCATCTGCCCTCCACAAAGATGGTGAAAAACTTGATGGCGAATACATCGATACTTCTGAAACATTAAACTTTCCACTACGGGAAATTCAAGCAGCTTTTATCCACCTATCGAGGATATACATTTGTGGAATTTTCTGCAAAAAGGGTAAAAAAAAAAAAAAAAAGGAAAACCAGATATGTTATGTTGTTTTATATCAGTTTTAACTAGTTTACATAATTGCCATCAAAATATAGAGAATATCGTAAAATTGTTCTGAAAAAGGACACGGAGACAATGAGAACATGGAATCCCAACTTCAGAAAACTTCTTGCATGTACACTTTACATAATAATCATTGGCATCGTAAATGACAACGTGCCAGAATATGGGATCATTCTCATCTTCTTTTAGAATCCAAAGTTCAAACACATATACACCATTTGATTGGGACTTCTGTTCCATCTTCAATTCCAGCATATTCAGATATTGCTTCTCAAAATATGTGTACATCTCAAGTGTGTACACTTCACGGTGAAAGATTATCTGCCCGGGCCTAGCCAGAAATTCACTTTCGTGCTATGCATTCCAGAATCAAAATCTCCGGCCATGCTTAGATGCTAGCATAATTGCTATTCCAACCCTTTTGAAATAACATTGCGCAGGATCTGGGTTTGCACTTATTCGATTTACCACGCAACAAAAATTTCTAATTAAAAGCGAAACGTTAGAAAATACCTTTGAAGCATGTACTCAGGTGATTCTCTTATATGCCTCAAGACTTTGCTTGTATGCTGTGTGGGCAGCAATCTAACCAGCAACTTGATCAGCTAATTACCACAATTCACCTGCCAGAAAATTCTAGCACCGCTGCACCTGGTGCGTACAATTAACACATCGCCCAGAGAGAGAGAGAAAGCCACAGATAGGCTGCCAAAAACCAAGTGAAAATCGGCAGCCTTAAGGCTTGTAAAATCTGAAATTTAGAGAAAGAAAGTTTTCTCTCTCTAGGATTTTCTCTCTCTAGATTCTTGAATTATGAATCTCTTGAATTGTGTTTTTGTGGAATAGCTAATCTCTTGTCTATATATAGAGTTACAAGAGAGACCCCAAGTTGGTTTAGGATTGGTCTTCCTAATGGGTTTAGGTAATTAATTAGTTTCCAAATCCAATTAGGTAACCAATCTGATAGGATAAACCAAATCCTACTAGATTTTCTAATCTCTAGGATTTTCTAATTCTAATTGAAACTTAAGACTTAATTAATTAATTAAATAATTCCATTTTGTTAACTACTCAATTAACCCTTAGGAATAATTAATCAATTAATTAATTCTACCTATTCAATTAACCCATTACAAAATTAATCGTACCACTAACGGATTAATTTTGGCACTACCATCCTACACCAGAACTTAATTAATTTACTCTCCCCACATCAAAGATATACTGCTCGTTAATATATTAATTTACTGATAAATTAATTAATGAACTTCTTTAATTCTGAGACTAGTACCACTCGACCTTTTTACTATACCGGACATAAATCCACCAGCTGGGTTTAGTATATTAAACATAACGAGCTCATCTCGGGAGCACTATCACCCTGGACGCACCGGTACATGGTTTCCTTTCGACAAGCAGCAGCACACCAAGCAACTAAACATACGCACCCAACCTACTGAGACTATTGGCCAGAATTGACCTCACCCATTGGCAGATCAAAGTACACTATGTCTAATCCTCATGCCCGCTCGAGTCTAGGGATTAAGAGATAGAATACCAAGAACGATTTGTCTATTAAATCAGTACAAGACAAATCATTCCTAATGGTCAAGTTCAATACGCCTCGGGTATATCTATATGATTCAATTAGTTTAAACAAACCAATAATCCGAATCACATAATAACCTAAACTGACAGTTTGTCCAAAGCTGTCTTGGTTACGAACCTCATTTATATATTATGTCTTTCAACCAATTATGAGATCTACTGTGTCACACAAGACACCTCATCATCTACTTACATAATATAAATGGACATATCATGCACAACAAATTATAACCAAAACATAAATCGATATATTACTGGGAAAATGTACAATACAAGTATAGCTTATGTATTCAACTCCAACAATCTCCCACTAATACTTAATTGTGCTTTAAGTATACATCTACATACAACTCCTATACACTCTGCTGCTATATATCTAGAAAAACCCTCATGGCTCTCCTAAGTATCTAATCCTCATGCCCTCCACGTGAGCCTCAAAGACTTTTGAAGTCATGTCTTCGTGAACGAATCTGTAAGGTTATCCTCTGATGCTATCTTAGCCACGACTACGTCTTCCCTCTTTACGATGTCTCGTATCAGGTGGTACTTGCACTGTATATGTTTACTCGCCTTGTGGGCTCGCGGTTCCTTCGAGTTTGCTATTACACCGTTGTTATCACAATATACTGTGATGGACTTCTGCAAACCAGGAATCACATCTAAGTCCACTAGGAAGTTCTTGAGCCATACTGCTTCTTTAGCTGCCTCTGATGTGGAAATGTACTCAGCCTCGATGATAGAGTTCGCCACGCATTTCTGCTTGACACTCCGCCAAACTATGGCTCCACCTCCTAGAGTAAACACATACCCTGGGGTAGACTTGCTCTTGTCCCTGTCGGAAATCTGAATCTGTGTAACCTCAGGGTACCAACACTTAGTCTCTCATTCTACGTAAATACTTGAGAATGCATTTTACTGCCTCCCAATGAGCTTTTCCGGGGTTACTCTGATATCTGCTTACATGCCAATGGCATAACAGATATCAGGCCTCGTACACAATATGGCATACATGAGACTTCCTACTGTCGAAGCATAAGGAACTGTCTTCATGGCCTCTATCTCCTCAACAGTATTGGGAGACTGTTTCTTAGATAGATGCACTCCATGTCTGAAAGGTAGAAAACCTTTCTTGGAGTTCTGCATGTTAAAACGGGCCAGAATTGTATCTATATACGAAGTTTGGGAGAGCGTTAACGAACGTTTCCTATGATCTCAAATTATCTTGATCCCAATGATATGTTTCATTTCCCCTAAATCCTTCATATCAAACTACTTGGACAGTCATGCCTTTACGTCTGATAACATTTTCTTGTTGTTTCCAATCAATAGAATGTCATCTACGTAAAGCACAAGAAACACCACTGAGTTTCCATCACGTCTGTGGTACACACATTGCTCATACGGACACTGAGTAAATCCGCAAGACTGGATTACCTCATCAAACCGAATGTTCCAAGATCTGGATGCCTACTTAAGTCCGTAAATGGACCTCCTAAGCCTACAAACCTTATGCTCTTGGCCTTTTTCAATGAATCCTTCTGGTTGCTGCATGAAGATGGTTTCCTTAAGACTTCCGTTTAGGAAAGCTGTCTTGGCATCCATCTGCCATATCTCATAATCTAAATGAGCAGCTATGGCCAAGAGAATCCAGATTGACTTAAGCATGGCTAATGGGGAGAAGGTTTCCTCACAATCGATTCCCTTTTTCTGAGTATACCCATTCGCCACCAGCCTAGCTTTAATGGTTTCCACCTTTCCGTCAGGTCCTCTCTTACGTTTGTAGACCCACTAGCATCCAATAGGCTTAAACCTATCAGGCAGGTCCACAAGCTCCCAGACTTGATTGTGGTCAATTAACCCCATCTCGGATATCATTGCCTTACGTCAAGATTCTGCATCATTATCTCAGAGAGCCTCATTATAGTTAACTGGGTCAGGCTCAGGCGCACCTGGGACTAGGTCTGAGGTCTCTCCCACGCCAGTGAACCTGTCGGGCTGTCTCACAACCCTCCAACTACGACGAGGCACCACCTGTGTAGGCGCATCATCTGTGATCTCTTGTGCAGTGTGTGGTGTATCTATTTGTGCCGGTGCATCAGGATTAGCAGTTTGTCGCCTAAGCTCTTCTAGTACTATCTTATTTTTGGGCTTGTGATCTAAGATATAGTCCTCTTCCAAAAATCTAGCATTGGTACTAAACACCACCTTCTGATCTTTAGGACTATAAAACAGACCACCCTTCGTTCCCCTTGGATATCCTACAAACAGCATTAATTCAGTTCTCACATCTAACTTAGCCACATCTGCCTTAAGCACATGTACTGGGTAACCCCAAACTCTGAGATGTCTTAGACTGGGCTTGCGCCCATTCCACAACTCTACTGGTGTTGAAGGCACGGTTTTAGATGGTACAAGATTAAGAATGTACATCGTTGTTTCTAAGGCATATCCCCAGAACAAACTTGGCAAATCACTATAGCTAATCATCGACCTAACCATTTCCATGAGAGTACAATTTTTTCGTTCTGCTACACCATTCTGCTGTGGTGTGCCAGGTGCAGACAACTGAGACTGAATTCCGACCTCACTGAGGTATTCTTGAAATTCATGGGACAGGTACTCCTCACCACTGTTGGATTTGAATACATAAGCTTTGCTTCTGTTGTACATTTTCCCAGTTAATATATCGATCTGTGTTTCAGTTATAATTGGTTGTGCATATTAAGTCTATTTATACTATGTAAATAGATGATGAGGTGTCTTGTCTGACACAGTATATCTCATCATTGGTCGAAAGGCATAGTATATAAATGAGGTTCGTAATCGAGACAGTTTTGGACAAACTGTTGGTTTAGGTTATTATGTGATTCGGATAATCGGTTTGTCTCAACTGATTGAATCATGTAGATATACCCGGGGCGTATTGAACATGACCTTTAGGAATGATTTGTCTTGTACTGATTTAATTGACAAATCGATCCTTGTATTCTATCTCTAAATCCCTAGACTCGGGCGGGCATGAGGATTAGACATAATGTACTTTGATCTGTCAATGGGTGAGGTCAATAGTGACCAATATTCTCGGTGGGTTGGCTGCGCGTGTTTAGTTACTTGGTGTGCTGCTGCTTGTCGAAAGGAAACCATGTACCAGTGCGTCCGGGGTGATGGTTCTCCCGAGATGAGCTCGAAATGTTTATTATACTAAACCCGGTCGGTGGACGTATGTCCGGTATAGTAAAAAGGTCGAGTGGTACTAGTCTCGGAATGAAGAAGTTGATTAATAAATTTATCAGTAAATTAATAAATTAGCGAGCACTATATCTTTGATGTGGGGAGATGATGAATATAATTTAATTAAGTTGTTCCGGAAGCAATTCTGGTGTAGGATGGAAGTGCCAAAATTAATCCGTTAGTGGTACGATTAATTTTGTAATGGGTTAATTGAATAGGTAAATTTAATTAATTAATTGGTTAATTATTCCTGAGGGTTAATTCAGTAATTAACAAAGTGGAATTATTTAATTAATTTCTAAGGGTTAATTAAGTAATTAACAAAGTGGAATTATTTAATTAATTTCTAAGGGTTAATTAAGTAATTAACAAAGTGGAATTATTTAATTAATTAATTAAGTCTTAAGTTTCAATTAGAATTAGGAAATCCTAGAGATTAGGAATCTAGTAGGATAAGGTTTATCCTATCTAGATTGGTTACCTAATTGGATTTGGAAACTAATTACCTAAACCCATTAGGAAGTCCAATCCTAAACCAACTTCGGGTCTCTCTTATAACTCTATAAATAGACATGGGATCAGTTATTCAAGACACACAATTAATCCACAAGATTTCTAGATAGAGAAAAACCTTCTCTCTCCAAGTCGGATTTTTAGAGCAAGTGGGCGGCTGGTTTTTGACATAGCTTGGCCAAAAATTCTGCCTAGTTTTGCTAGCCCAGTGTGTTGCTTTATCTCTCTCCGGGCAGTGCGTTTGCAGTACGTGCTAGGTGCGGAGGTGGTGGATTTTTCTGGCGTGTGGCGTTGTGGTGATAGCCGATCAATTGGCTTCTGGATTGTTGCCCACACAACAAGAAGTCATAGTCTTGAGGCATACAAGAGAATCACCCGAGTCACGCTTCAAAGGTAACTTTCTAAAGTTCTGCTCTTATTAGAAATTTTTGTTGCATGGTAAATCGAGCTAGTGTGAACCCAGATCCTACAAGAACTTTCAATTGGTATCAGAGCCTGGTTTTGGGTTTTGTGCTAGTTCGATTTGCTACATGGTTTTATTTGCAGGTGGTTTAGAATCCCGACTATTATGGTTACATTTGTATGGGTTTTAATTAAACTCCGGGACATGTCCGAATTTAATTTTTTTAGGAATGTTTGTAATAGTAAAACCACGTACTGGAAGCCGTGTAGGATTAGATTAAATCTGTAGTAGGATTTTTTCTATGTAATTTCGATTCTTTAATTTTCCTAGAATGCCTTGTAGTAGGAGTTTTTTGTAATCAAAGGCGTTATGGTGGACGACTTGGATTCTTGGGTTTTTGGGTTATCGTGAATTCGTAGAAACCCAGGAAAACCCAGAATGAATTGTAAGAAGACCAAATAGCATGGGAAAAAGCGAAGGAGGAATTGGCGATTGGAGGAGAAGCCGGCAACGACCGTCGGCAGCAAGTCGCGTTGGCAAACCGTGGTGAGCAGCCCAGCTGCCGCGCGATGCAACAGTAGGGCATGCGGCAGCAGCACGCACGGCCCGCAAGGGCTGTGCATGCGCACGGGCGCGCAGGCCGCTCGCACGGTCCATGCGGGCAGTGCGGCACTCGGGTCGTGCTGCAGCACGGGCGGCCCGTTCGGGCCGTTCGGGCTATTTTTGGCCCGTTTTTCCTCCAGTTTTTGTTTTTTGAAGTTCAAAAGTCTTTCCATCAAGTGACGTGGTGGGACACGAGATCAAGGCAGAATATGGAACCAATTAAAACCATAATAGTCGGGAAATTTATTTTACGTATTTATTTCCCGTATTTATTGTTTTAATTTTTATGCTTTATTTTTATGTTGTATTTTAGATGCATGAATTAAATCATGTCTGGTTTTATGGTTGCACATAACTTAGGTTTAGTTAATTGCATGTTAAAATCGGAAAAACCCTTAATTTGAAAATCTAAGTGGGAGCGGGTTAGTTTAATATCCCCATGGCCACCATTATGGGTTCATATGTGATGTGGGTGGGCTTGCGCGTTGGCATTAGGGCCTTCCTCCATTCGGATGAGTACAGCCCCGAGTTTTCTAGACTATGAACTTCTGAGTAAGATGACTTGAGTAAGTTTAACTAGGAGAAATGCGACACCCTCTCCATCTGAGGCGCACTATCCTGAGGTAACAAGCTCAGTAGTCACGTAATGGCACACACTTAGTGTACGATCTGTAGTATTCCTCCCGTGAGGTTACACTGCTTATTTGTACGGCTGAGAGCACCGACTATTAACTACATTGATCAAAAGATCATTGGTCAGATAGTGTAGTTAATGAACTTGGTTTTTCTCAAACGAATGTGGGTTAGCGTAAACGTCCACACTGCGTGGCTTTCGAGAATCCCGGTGGATGAGATGTTGGTGGATTAAGATTATTGTTTTGAGGGAAGTCAATAATTAATTGGATTTTCATGTTTTCGAAAATTCTAAGCATATAACTGAAACATGTATGTTTACTTTCCAGTTTAAATCGATATGGCATTCAATCTTTTAGCTGCTATTTTGAAAGACAACAAATTAACTGGAACCAATTATGTCGACTGGAGTTGAAACTTGGACATCGTCCTAACGGCTGAGCAGTATAAGTTTGTGCTCACCGAAGTATGTCCAGAAGTGCCTGATGAGAACTCCACTCCAGAGGAAAGGGACGCCTATGCCAGGTGGAGAAAAGCGGATGAGATGGCGCGGTGCTACATTTTGGCTTCTGTGTTAAATGTGCTGCAACATCAGCTTCATCCCATGGTCTCTACCTTAAACATGATGGCGCACCTGAGGGAGATGTTCGTGCATCAAGGCAGGACTGCTAGACCGGCAGCCATGAGGAAGTAAATGAACTCAAAATTAGCTGAAAGTGAATCGGTGAGGGATCATGTTTTACACATGATGAGTAACATCAATAAAATTGAGGTGTTGGGAGGAGAAATCGACCCGAAAAGTTAGATAGATATTATTCTCTAGAGTCTACCCTCAAGTTTTGAGGAGTTTCGGGTCAACTACAATATGAACCAAAGGGTTTATACTTTGCCCGAGCTCTTGACAAATTTGGTGGTGGCCGAAGGCATTTTTCACGAGAAGAAGCAAGCTTTGGTCGCAGTAAAGGGTTCGAGTTCTTCTTCTAGGCCAAAAGGCAAGAAGAACAAGAAGAAGAAGAATGCCTACAAACATGCTGCAATGCCAGACAGGACACTGGAAAGTAAATTGTCCAAAGCTCAAAGGTACAATTGTTTCTGCCCTAATTACTGAGACATGTTTAGCGGTGATTCCCACAGATACTTGGTGTGTGAATTCAGGCGCCACTGATCATGTTTGTAATTCTTTGCAGGGGTTCCAAGTAACCCAGAAGCTTAGAGAGGGCGAACTGGACATCTACATGGGCGACACTACAAGAGTGTCAGTTGAAGTAGTGGGAGTAGTTAGGTTAATTTTCGAAAATTGTAACCTAGAGTTAGTAAACTGTCTTTATGTACTGAGGTTTAGAAAGAACCTGATTTTGGTTTCTAAACTCTTGAAGAATGGTTATAAGTTTATTTTTTCTGATGATTCTGTTGTTATTAGAAGAAATGGAAAACTTATTTGTTCTAGTTCATTGGTGGACAATTTATTTGTGGTTAATTCTAACTCCCCTGTTGCGCAAAACATAGAGATAGATAGCTCAGTATCTAACATTAATAAGAGGAAGAGACCTGCTGAAATGAATCAAACCTATCTTTGGCATCTCAGGCTAGGTTATATAAACCTTAGTAGGATTCAGAGGTTGGTCAATGATGGACCTTTAGGTTCATTAGACATTGACAGTTATGCAACCTGCGAATCTTGCTTGGAAGGTAAGATAACCAAGAGATCTTTTAAGGCAAAAGGTTATAGAGCTAAAGAAGTACTAGAGTTGATTCATTCTGACTTGTGTGGACCTATTACAGTCTAGGCATGAGGGGGATTTGAGTATTTCGTGACGTTCACGGATGACTACTCTAGGTACGGGTACATTTACCTAATGCGCCACAAGTCCGAATGTTTTGGCAAGTTCAAAGAGTTTTGAGCAGATGTGGAGAAGCATCATGGTAAGAGTATCAAGACACTGCATTCAGATCGTGGTTGGGAGTACCTGTCCTATGAATTTCGAGATTACCTCACAGAGGTAGGAATTCAGTCTCAGTTGTCTGCACCTGGCACGCCACAGCAGAATGGTGTAGCAGAGAGGAGGAATCGAACTCTTATGGAAATGGTTAGGTCCATGATGAGCTATAGTGATTTTCCAAGTTCGTTCTGGGCAATGTATATTCTCAATCTTGTACCATCTAAGACCATGCCTTCAACCCCAGTAGAGTTGTGGAATGGGCGCAAGCCCAGTCTAAGACATCTCAGAATTTGGGGTTGCCCATCACATGTGCTTCAGGCAGATACGACCAAGTTAGATGCAAGAACAGAATTAATGCGGTTTGTAGGTTATCCTAGAGGAACAAAAAGTGGTCTATTTTATAGTCCTAAAGATCAAAAGGTGGTGGTTAGTACCAACGCTAGATTTTTAGAAGAGGACTATGTCTTAGACCACAAGCCCAAGAGTAACATAGTACTAGAAGAGCTTAGATGACAAACTAATCATGATGCAGCGGCATAAGTAGATACACCACACACTGCATATGAGATCACACATGATGCGCCTACACAGGTGGTTCCTCGTCGTAGTGGGAGGGTTGTGAGACAGCTCGACAGGTTCATCGGCGTGGGAGATGCCTCAAACCTAGTCCCAGGTGTGCCTGAACCGGACCCAGTTAACTATAATGAGGCACTCTGAGATAAATTTGTAGAATCTTTGCGTAAGGTAATGATATCCGAGATGGGGTCAATGGACCACAATCAAGTCTGGGAGCTTGTGGACCTGCCTGATGGGTTTAAGCCCATTGGATACAAGTGGGTCTACAAAAGAAAGAGAGGACCTCACGGGATGGTGGATACCTTTAAAGCTAGGCTGGTGGCGAAGAGGTATACTCAGAAAGAGGGAACCGATTATGAGGAAACCTTCTCCTCGGTAGCCATGCTTAAGTCGATCCGGATTCTCTTGGCCATAGCTGCTCATATGGATTATGAGATTTGACAGATGGATGTCAAGACAGCTTTCCTAAACGGAAGTCTTGAGGAAACCATCTTTATGCAGCAACCAGAGGGATTCATTGAAAAAGGCCAAGAACATAAGGTTTGCAGGCTTAGGAGGTCCATTTATAGACTTAAACAGGTATCCAGATCTTGGAAAATCTGGTTTGATGGGGTAATACAGTCCTTTGGATTTACTCAGTGTCCGGATGAGCAATGTGTGTACCGCAGACGTGATAGAAACTCAGTGGTGTTTCTTGTGCTTTACGTAGATGACATTCTATTGATTGGCAACAACAAGAAAGTGTTATCAGACGTAAAGGCATGGATGTCCAAGCAGTTTGATATAAAGGACTTAGGGGAAGCAGGACATATCCTTGGGATCAAGATTATTCAAGATCGTAGGAACGTTCGCTAACGCTCTCCCAAGTTTCATACATAGACACAATTCTAGCCCGTTTTAACATGCAGAACTCCAAGAAAGGTTTTCTACCTTTCAGACATGGAGTGCATCTATCTAAGGAACAGTCTCCTAAGACTGTTGAGGAGATAGAGGCCATGAAGACAGTTCTGTATGCTTCGGCAGTAGGAAGTCTCATGTATGCCATGTTTTGTACGAGGCCTGATATCTGTGATGCCGTTGGCATGGTGAGCAGATATCAGAGTAACCCTGGGAAAGCTCATTGGGAGGCAGTAAAATGCATTCTCAAGTATTTGGACAGAATGAGGGACCAAGTTCTGGTCTATCAGGCGCTTGAGCTGGTACCCCGAGGTTACACAGATTCAGATTTCCAAGGCGACAGGGATAAGAGCAAGTCTATCTCAGGGTGTGTTTACTCTAGGAGGTGGAGCCATAGTTTGGCAGAGTGTCAAGCAGAAATGCGTGGCGGACTCTACCATGAAGGCTGAATACATTGCCGCGTCAGAGGCAGCGAAAGAAGCAGTTTGGCTCAAGAACTTCCTAGTGGACTTAGATGTGATTCCTGGTTTACAGAAGTCTATCACGGTACATTTTGATAACAATGGTGCAGTAGCAAACTCGAAGGAACCACGAGCCCACAAGGCGAGTAAACATATACAACGCAAGTACCACCTGATACGAGACATCGTAAAGAGGGAAGACGTTGTCGTGGCTAAGATAGTATCAGAGGATAACCTTACAGATCCATTCACGAAGACATTGACCTCTAAAGTCTTTGAGGCTCACGTGGAGGGCATGGGGATCAGATCTCTTGGAGAGCCATGATAGTTTTTCTAGATAGATAGCAGCAGATTGAGTATGATTGTATGTAGTTGTATACTTAAAGCATAGCTTAAGTATTAGTGGGAGATTGTTGGATTTGAATACATAAGCTATGCTTGTGTTGTACATTTTCCCGATTAATATATCGATTTGTGTTTCAGTTATAATTGGTTATGCATATTAAGTCCATTTATACTATATAAGTAGATGATGAGGTGTCTTGTGTGACACAGTAGATCTCATCATTGGTCGAAAGGCATAGTATATAAATGAGGTTCATAACCGAGATAATTTTGGACAAACTGCCGGTTTAGGTTATTATGTGATTCGGATAATCGGTTCGTCTAAACTGATTGAATCATATAGATATGTCCGGGGCGTATTGAACATGACCTTTAGGAATGATTTGTCTTGTACTGATTTAATAGACAAATCGATCCTTGTATTCTATCTCTAAATCCCTAGACTCGGGCGGGCATGAGGATTAGACATAGTGTACTTTGATCTGCCAATGGGTGAGGTCAAGAGTGACCAATATTCTCGGTGGGTTGGTGTTGGTGAATGTGCCCTAATGAGGGCTATTTATGTAAATAGACTTTGAGGGTATTTATGTAAATAAGACATTTGTCGCTTGATTGATTGTTTATCAAATGAGTTAATTTCATGATAGTAATATTCTTGTGCATATTTAAATTCATGAAATCGATCCATCAAAAGAAACACTCCATGGACTAATTAGATCATGAGTGATTTTTTTGAGTAGTACTAGTACGAGGATCCTTAGACCAGAAATCACTACATGGTCTTAGGTGAATCTTAGTGTGCTTTGACATACGCCTAACAGGGCCGTAACAGGTTGCCAAGTACGGGTATGATTGGGTACACTATGATTCACGCTAAGATATGTAGGAGAAGTGATGGGACTACAAATCTCTCTTAAGTGAGAGATGATATCTTGGCCACTTGATAGTGAACTGAAAAATGCATGGCCATGCCCAAGGAATGATAAGGATATCATTTTCTTGATGGATTCAGTGTCACTAAGAGATCAAGTAAACGGTTAGCTATATAAGGATGATGGTTCCATGCCTTATGCTAAACGGGATATCGATGTAGAGGATCGTACGCAGTTTGCTCGGAAAGGTTGTGTTGAATCACCATTAGACCCTCCATTCCGAATTGGGTACTCATTATGTCTTGCTAGTGACCACTAATGACTTATGGATTAATCAATGAGATTAAGTTATCCATTGCCAATTTGGAATGGGCTACAGGATCGCACATAAGAAAGTTCGATGATGCAGAATAAGTATTCTTGCCTACAATAAGTATAATTGTTATACTTAAATAAATAATATTTAATTAAATGGTTTAATTAAATATTATTAAAAAGTTCTGTGGTATTAATTAATAGTTAATTAATTACCTGGGAACAATTGGGATGGCTGATAAATCAAGGGACTTAATTGTAATTGAAGTTCTTGACCCATCATCCTGATCCATGGGTCATGGGTTGATCCATGGGCTTGGTGTATAACCCAAATCATTAAGGTATTATTTAATGCTGATTTGGAATCTGTAAATATTATTTAAATACTGATTTTGAATATGTATAATAAAATTTGGTACTAATACTGATTTGGAATATGACCAAAATCAGTTAAGTTATAATTGGATAATTACAATACTGATTTTGGAAATTTGATCTCTACAAATATCCTAGGGATATTATTGTAGGAAGTAGATGATTTGAATTATAAAAATCAGATCAGACAAAATTACACCATATTCAAAAATTCTCTGGGTAGGCAAGATCGGCTAGCACCAACCTGCGAAGACTTTCATGCTTGAGAGTAGAGAATCCTTCGAGGAAGGATTTTGGAGACAAAACACCATCTTCTCAGAGGAGCCAGGCGACGTGCGCAACCGATTACGCTTCAAGGGTAAGACCCGATCCTCAAAGTTTAGGAATTCCGCTGTTTAATTAGATTAAACACCTAAACAAAATTACAACAGTGGTATCAGAGCCAGGCTCAAATTAATTTTAGTGTTTAAAATTAAAATTGATTTTGATTAAAAGAAATTGTTTTTTTAATTAAAATTTGTTTTAATAAATTTTGGGAAAAAAATCGGGCTTTTAGAAAGCAAAAAGAGAAAAAAAATTCTGGGAAAAAGAATTAAAATATCATTTTATTTTTTAATTTATTTTTCCTGGGAAAATAATAAAATATTAATTTAAAGCTCCGCTGGACTGGGTTGATATCGACCGGCCGGAAAATTTTCCGACCGGCCGGATTCTAGCCAGAAATCGCGAGCGCCCGATATGGCCGGATTTCATGATTTTGGTTCAAAATTCTTTGAGGGTTTTGTTCTTCGTTCTCCCGGAAATCGTTTTCAGGTGATTTGGGTTTCAAAAACTAAAATGATTTATGAGAATCGAAATTTTTCTTTGGGTTTTCGAAACCGACCACCGGAAACCGATTTTAAAACAAAGGGTTTTAGGGATGTTTTTTGCTCGGAAAATTAAGTTTTAAAGGCTGGGTTTTGTGACCGGGATGATTCTGGTGATTTTCGAATTGGTTTAAAAGGGTTTTGTTGCCTGTCGGCCGGAGAAGTTCGTTCTTCGAATTTCGTCAGAAAATCGGGGTCACCGGAAGTTTGGTTGGACGAGATTTCCGTTTGGTTCTTTGAAGATCGATGATGGTTCTTCGATCATCGGGATATCTAGATCACCGAGAGAGATCGGACGAGATGAACGGTGTTCATCGATGACGCCGTGAAATTTTTCTTTCCCGCCGGAAATCGCAACTCACCGAGGAAGACGACCGAAGGCTGGTGGCGGGCGGTTGAAGCCCTAGGGGCTAAAATTACCAAAATGCCCCCATCATAGCCTCAAACTCTAAAATTGCCATCAGGTTTTAAAATTGTTTTAATTGAAAAAGAGACCCAGAAGTTTTGTTCCTTTAAAACCCTAAGCCCAGGAATTTTAGTAAATTAGAGAACTGCCCCAAAAAGTTTCAGAAAATTAAAATTTTAAAATTTTCTGAATTTTATTTAGTAAGATTTTAATTAAATAATCTTATTAGATAAAGAAAGGATTAATTTAGAATTTTATCCTATAAGTTTAAATTTTGAAATTTATCTTAATTAGATAATTAGATAAATTTTAAAATAATTATTTTAATTAGATTAAAATAATTAGAAAAGATAAATAAATAATTAATTAATTAATTAATTAGATAATTAATTTGTTTAAATCTTGAATTGTTATTTATTTATTTTATTTTAATTTAATTTTGATGCTTATTTAAATTGTTTAAATTTTATTTGAAACATCATAATTATGCAAGCATGTTCATGCATCATTTTGGATAAATGCAAAATGAACAGAATGATTGATTAAAATTGATCATGACACGATCAATTTTAATTCTGTAATAGTTACACAATCCTTAAAATTAATTGGCTTAAATTAAAATCGGCTTGTATGAGCATATGCATTTATGTGTTTTAAAGCATGAATTGGGCTTTTAATTTTAACGTTTTAAAAGTTGGGACCTACGAGCCAATTTTGAATTTGGGCCTGCGTGCCTATAAAAAAATCATCATGTAATAGTTAGGCCCAAAAGGAGGTTCCAAGAGGAGTCCATGGTGGAGCCCACGAACGGAGGCCCAAACATGAAGATTTTAAAAGGCCCTGCAATAGATAGAGCCCAGTTCATTGCTTTAATTCATTCTTTTATTTATGCAAATGAATGATAAATGAAAATACATGTTAAGCCGATCAAACTTAAATCCCAAAACCCAAGATTTTGCTTCCATACTTGAGGGCCCGCTTGAGCGTCGAACATCTGGTGGACTTGGAGAGCCCAAGGGCCTTAGGTTTTCTTCGTGCGGCGGGTTGTTACATAATAGTGCCCAACTTTATCACTACCATTAATGAGTGGAAAAACTGTTTGGGTATTAGATGCTCAACTTTATCACTACCACTTGTTGTGGAAAAACTGTGGGTGTCTATTGATGTGATGCCTTGAATGATGGTTTAACTTGGGAAAATTAATCCTAGCTTGACCCGATAAGTTGACTAGGGATTAATTTTGCAAAGATAGGATGGTGTCAAACATTTGGAATGTTCATCCTATCACCGAAAAGTTGCATGGTATGCAATTGGAAAGCGTTAGATTACATGGAATGTGATTTGAACGTTGCCTACCAAAAGAGCCCGATCCCTACGATACTTGCCAAAGCAAGACTAGGGTTGACTCTTTGTGGATTTTTGGCCCACAATCTAGCACCCACACGAAATTGTTGGGATTTCAATTTTGGCTATTGTGGAAAACATTTTTCAAAACTCATTCTAATATTTTGCATTTACTCTTTGTAGAAATGGCATCATCTAGCACAAATGTTATCTCGAACTTTACTCTAAGAAGTATATTGGATAAAGATAAATTGGTTGGACCAAACTTCTTAGACTGGGAAAGAAACTTGAGAATTATTCTCAAGCAAGAAAGGAAGCAACATGTCTTAGAGACCGCTTTACCTGAACCACCACAAAATGCTTCGGTAACTGTTCAACGAGCCTGGGATAAGCTGAAAAGCGAATCCGATGATGTGACTTGCTTGATGCTCGCGTCGATGACGGGCGAGCTTCAAAAGCAGTTCATGAATTTGGAAGCGTTCCGGATTTATGAGTCACTGACGGAAATGTTTCATGAACAAGCCCGTATCTTTGTTATAGAAATTAATCTTTCTATGTCCACCTCATGGGTATTAGATACTGGTTGTGGGGCTCACATTTGTACTAATGTGCAGGGACTCAGAAATAGAAGTATAACAAAGAAAGGTGAAGTAGATCTCCGAGTGGGCAACGGGGCAAGAGTTGCTGCTGTTGAAGTTGGAGATTACACTCTGTCTTTACCTTCTGGTTTAAATATCAAACTTGAAAATTGTTATTATGTACCTGTTTTGAGCAGAAATATTATTTCAGTTTCGAGTTTAGATAATAAAGGTTTTCGATTTATTATAGAGAATAATTCGTTATCTTTATATCGAAACGATATTTTATACGGAGTTGCAAATATGTGTAACGGTCTGTATGTCTTGGATTTGACCCAAGAAAAACCAGTCTATAACATAGAAAAGAAAGCTAAATCATCAAAAAATAATTTAAGTCCAACATACCTTTGGCATTGTCGATTAGGCCATGCGAATGAAAAGCGAGTTCAAAAGCTTCACAAGGATGGAGTGCTTGGGTCATTTGATTTTGAATCATATGATACCTGTGAACCCTGCTTGCAAGGCAAAATGACAAAGAATCCTTTCAACAAGAAAGGCGAAAGAACTAGTGAGCTATTAGCCCTAATACATACGGATGTATGTGGACCAATGAGCACACAAGCCAGAGGTGGATTTGAATACTTCGTGACTTTTACTGATGACTATAGTAGATATGGGTATGTCTACTTAATGAGGTATAAAAGTGAAACTTTTGAAAAGTTCAAAGAGTTTAAAAACGAAGTAGAGAATCAACTAGATAGAAGGATTAAGGTTATTCGCTCCGATCGGGAGGTGAATACCTTAGTGATGAGTTCGATGGCTATCTAAAACAGTGTGGAATTGTTTCACAGCTGACTCCACCGGGAACACCTCAATGGAATGGTGTATCCGAAAGGAGAAATCGGACCTTATTAGATATGGTTCGATTAATGATGGGCCTAGCAACTCTTCCTACATCCTTTTGGGGTTATGCTCTCCTTTCTGCTGCCTACTTATTGAATCGTATTACATCTAAGGCAGTAGATAAGACTCCATATGAGATATGGATGGGTCGGAAGCCCTATATGTCCTATCTACGAGTTTGGGGTTGTCAAGCTCATGTAAAGTGTTTACAAAGTAATAAGCTTGAACCCAAAGCTGACAAATGCCTATTTTTGGGATATCCTAAGGAAACCAAAGGATATCAATTCTACAACCCAACAGAGAACAAAGTGTTCGTTGCTCGAGGAGTTACTTTCTTAGAGAAAGAATTTCTGTACAAGAAAGAAAGTGGGAGTAGAATAGAACTCGGAGAAGTTTAAGAACCACAAGAGAATGTTGAACGATCTACAGAAACTCAGATGGAAGTTGACATGGAAACTCATGAAGATGAGCAACTTGAGTCAACAACACAAGAACCTAGAAGATAAGGTAAATCTCGTCACCAACCCGAGAGATACGAATTTCTCATGACTGACAAACAATATTTGATCTTGGTGGACTCTAATGAGCCCGCGAACTACAAACAGGTTTTAGAAAGTCCGGATTCAGATAAATGGCTACAAGCCATGGAATCTGAAATGCAATCTATGAGGGACAATAAAGTGTGGACTTTGATTGACCCTCCTGTTCAGGCAAAGGTTGTCGATTGCAAGTGGATTTTCAAGTTAAAACCTGGCCGGATCTTTAAGGCATGACTTGTGGCTAAAGGTTTCAGACAGACTCATGGTATAGACTATGATGAAACCTTCTCTCCTGTCGTGATGCTCAAGTCCATTAGGACAATGCTTGCCATAGCAGCATATTTTGACTATGAGGTATGGCAGATGGATGTTAAGACGGCTTTCCTGAATGGAAACCTACTCGAGGATGTTTATATTGAACAACCCGAGGGATACATCGATCAAAAGCATCCTAATCGAGTATGTAAGCTTCAGAGGTCCATCTATGGACTAAAGCAAGCATCTCAAAGTTGGAATCTTCATTTTGATGAGGAAGTAAAAGGTTACGGATTCATCAAGAACGAAGATGGGCCTTGTGTTTATAAGAAAGTTAGTGGGAGCAAGATATTTTTCCTTGTCCTATATGTGGACGACATCCTGCTCATAGGAAATGACATTCCCTTGATGAGAGACATCAAACAATGGTTGGGGAGTGTATTTTCTATGAAAGACTTAGAAGAAACCGAGACGATACTAGGTATCAAGATCTATAGAGATAGGTCTAAAAGGCTTCTGGGACTAAGTTAAGAAGGGTACATAGACAAGATATTGAAAAGATTCACTATGTCTAACTCCAAAAATGGTAAGGTACCATTTAGACATGGCCTTCTCTTGAAGAAGAACCAAGGTCCTTCAACAAGAGATGAGAGGGATACAATGAGTAGAGTCCCATATACTTCGGCAATAGGATCTATCATGTATGCCATGTGGTGTACCCGTCCGGATGTTGCACATGCACTTAGCATGACTAGCAGATACCAACAAGATCTAGGGATGGATCATTGGACTGCAGTCAAAGCAATCCTGAAGTACTTACGAAGAACTAAAGGATTAATGCTAGTGTATGGAGGACAAGAACGGCTCATTGTACAAGGTTACGCTCATGCTGCTTTCCAAACAGATCAAGATGACATGAAGTCACAATCAGGCTACGTGTTTAGTCTGAATGGCGATGCAATAAGTTGGAAAAGCTCAAAGCAAGATACAACAGCCGATTCTACAACAGAGTCTGAGTACATTGCTGCATCAGATGCTGCAAAGGAAGCTGTTTGGTTGAGAAAGTTTGTGTCAGACATCGGAGTGATACCGAGTATCCAAGTTCTGATAGAACTTTTCTGTGACAATAACGGGGCCATCGCACAAGCTAAGGAGCCTTGGTCACTCCAAAAAATCAAACACATACTCAGAAGGTTTCACCTCATCCGAGAGATCATTGATCGAGGAGATGTGAAAGTGTGCAAAATAGGGTCAGACGACAATATAGCAGATCCTCTCACAAAAGTTCTACCACAGTCAAAGTTTGATAGACATGTAATAGAGCTTGGTCTTAAACAGTTTAGGACATAGCCCTTCATCGGGCAATTGGGAGATTGTTGGTGAATTGCCCTAATGAGGGCTATTTACGTAAATAGACTTTGAGGGTATTTATGTAAATAAGACATTTGTCGCTTGATTGATTGTTTATCAAATGAGTTAATTTCATGATAGTAATATTCTTATGCATATTTGAATTCATGAAATTGATCCGCCAGAAGAAACACACCATGGACTAATTAGATCATGAGTGATTCTTTTGAGTAGTACTGTACGAGGATCCTTAGACCAGAAATCATTATATGCTCTTAGGTGAATTGTAGTGTGCTTTGACATACGCCTAACGGGGCCGTAACAGGTTGCCAAGTACGGGTATGATTGGGTACACTATGATTCACGCTAAGATATGTAGGTGAAGTGATGGGACTACAAATCTCTCTTAAGTAAGAGATGATATCTTGGCCACTTGATAGTGAACTGAAAAGTGCATGGCCATGCCCAGGAATGATAAGGATATCATTTTCTTGATGGATTCAGTGTCACTAAGAGATCAAGTAAACGTTTAGCTATATAAGGATGATGGTTCTATGCCTTATGCTAAACGGGATATCGATGTAGAGGATCGTATGCTGTTTGCTCGGAAAGGTTGTGTTGAATCACCATTCGACCCTCCATTCCGAATTGGGTAGTCATTATGTCTTGCTAGAGACCACTAATGACTTATGGATTAATCAATGAGATTGAGTTATCCTTTGCCAATTTGGAATGGGCCTACAGGATCGCACATAAGAAAGTTCGATGATGCAGAATAAGTATTATTGCCTACAATAAGTATAATTGTTATACTTAAATAAATAAGATTTAATTAAATGGTTTAATTAAATATTATTGAAAAGTTCTATGGTATTAATTAATAGTTAATTAATTATCTGGGAACAATTGGGATGGGCTGATAAATCAAGGGACTTAATTGCAATTGAAGTTCTTGACCCATTAGCTTGATCCATGGGTCATGGGTTGATCCATGGGCTTGGTGTATAACCCAAATCATTAAGGTATTATTTAATGCGGATTTGGAATCAGTAAATATTATTTAAATACTGATTTGGAATCAGTGTAATAAAATTTGATAATAATACTGATTTAGAATATGACCAAAATCAGTTAAGTTATAATTGGATAATTACAATACTGATTTTAGAAATTTGATCTCTACAAATATCCTAGGGATATTTATGTAGGAAGTAGATGATTTGAATTCGAAAAATCAGATCAGACAAAATTACACCATATTCCAAAATTCTCTGGGTAGGCAAGATCGGCTAGCACCAACCTGCGAAGACTTTCGTGCTTGAGAGTAGAGAATCCTTCGAGGAAGGATTTTGGAGACAAAACGCCATCTTCTCAGATGAGCCAGGTGATGTGCGCAACCGATTACGCTTCAAGGGTAAGACCCGATCCTCAAAGTTTAGCAATTTCGCTGTTTAATTAGATTAAACACCTAAACAAAATTCCAACAGTTGGGTGTGCGTGTTTAGTTACTTGGTGTGCTGCTGCTTGTCGAAAGGAAACCATGTACCGGTGCATCCGGGGTGATGGTGCTCCCGAGATGAGCTCGAAATGTTTATTATACTAAACCCGGTCAGTGGACGTATGTCCGGTATAGTAAAAAGGTCGAGTGGTACTAGTCTCAGAATTGAGAAGTTGATTAATTAATTTATCAGTAAATTAATAAATTAACGAGCACTATATCTTTGATGTGAGAAGATGATGAATATAATTTAATTAAGTTATTCCGGAAGCAATTTTGGTGTAGGATGGAAGTGCCAAAATTAATTCGTTAGTGGTACGATTAATTTTGTAATGGGTTAATTGAATAGGTAGATTTAATTAATTAATTGGTTAATTATTCCTGAGGGTTAATTCAGTAATTAACAAAGTGGAATTATTTAATTAATTCTTAAGGGTTAATTAAGTAATTAACAAAGTAGAATTATTTAATTAATTAATTAAGTCTTAAGTTTCAATTAGAATTAGAAAATCCTAGAGATTAGGAATCTAGTAGGATAAGGTTTATCCTATCTAGATTGGTTACCTAATTGGATTTGGAAACTAATTACCTAAACCCATTAGGAAGTCCAATCCTAAACCAAGTTGGGGTCTCTCTTGTAACTCTATAAATAGACAATGGATCAGTTATTCAAGACACACAATTAATCCACAAGATTTCTAGAGAGAGAAAATCCTAGAGAGAGAAAAACTTTCTCTCTCCAAGTCGGATTTTTAGAGCAAGTGGGCGGCTGGTTTTTGACATAGCTTGGCCGAAAATTCTGCCTAGTTTTGCTAGCCCCGTGTGTTGCTTTCTCTCTCTTCGGGCAGTGCGTTTGCAGTACGTGCTAGGTGCGGAGGTGCTGGATTTTTCTGGCGTGTGGAGTTGTGGTGATAGCCGATCAATTGGCTTCTGGATTGTTTCCCACACAACAAGAAGTCATAGTCTTGAGGCATACAAGAGAATCACCCGAGTCACGCTTCAAAGGTAACTTTCTAAAGTTCCGCTATGTTGGAGTAGAATACATAAGCTATGCTTGTATTGTACAGTTTCCCAGTTTAATATATCGATTTGTGTTTCAGTCATATTTTGTTGTGCATGTTTATGTCTATTTATATTATGTAAGTAGATGATGAGGTGTCTGGTGCGACACAGTAGATCTCATCATTGGTTGAAAGACATAATATATAAATGAGGTTCGTAACCGAGACAGCTTTGGACAAACTGTCAGTCTAGGTTATTATGTGATTCAGATAATTAGTTTGTCTAAACTAATTGAATCATGTAGATATGCCCGGGGTATATTGAACTTGACCCTTAGGAATGATTTGTTTTGTACTGATTTAATAGATAAATCGATCCTTGTATTCTATCTCTAAATCCCTAGACTCGATTGGGCATGAGGATTAGACATAGTGTACTTTGATCTGCCAATGGGTGAGGTCAAATGTGGCCAATAGTCTCGGTGGGTTGGGTGTGCGTGTTTAGTTACTTGGTGTGTTGCTACTTGTCGAAAGGAAACCATGTACCGGTGCGTCCGGGGTGATGGTGCTCCCGAGATGAACTCGAAATGTTTATTATACTAAACCCGGCCGGTGGACTTATGTCCGGTATAGTAAAAAGGTCGAGTGGTACTAGTCTCAGAATTAAAGAAGTTAATTAATTAATTTATCAGTAAATTAATTTTAATTAACGAGCACTATATCTTTGATGTGGGGAGATTAAATGAATATAATTTAATTAAGTTATTCCAGAAGCAATTCTGGTGTAGGTTGATAGTGCCATAATTAATCCGTTAGTGGTACGATTAATTATATACTGGGTTGTTGACAAAGGTAGATTTAATTAATTTAGAAATTAATTAATCCTTGTGTCAGTTGGTTGTGAATCATCCCAGGAACTGGTTTGGGATAAGTGAATCCCTGTGTCAGTTGGGAGTGATTCATCCCAGGAACTGGATTGGGATAAGTGAATCCCTGTGACAGTTGGGAGTGTATCAGTCCAGGAACAGGATTGAAGGAAACAGAATCTGTATCATGATTGAAGGAAAACAGAAACCCAGTAGGAAGACCAATCCTGAACCAACTTGGAGTCTCTCTTGTAACTCTATAAATAGACAAGGGATCAGTCATTCAAGACAACACAATTAATCCACAGGATTTCTAGAGAGAGAAAACATTTCTCTCTCCAAGTCAAATTTTCAAGAAAGTGTGCAGCTGGTTTTTGGGTTTCTAGTGGCTGAAATTTTGGCCTTGGTTTATACCAGCTGCGCATAGCTTTCTCTCTCTGCGGGCGGTGCATTTATAGTACGTGCCAGGTGCTGCGGGGCTAGAGTTTACTAGCAGGTGGATTGTGGTGAGTAGCTGATCAATTGACTTCTAGTTCGTTGCCCACACAACGTGAAGTCATAGTCTTAAGGCATAAAAGAGAATCACCAAGTGCACGCTTCAAAGGTACTTTTCTAAGATTTCGCTTTAATAGAAATTTTTGTTGCGTGGTAAATCGAGCAAGTGCAAACCCAGATCCTACCAAAATCTTTCAATTGGTATCAAAGCCTGGTTTAGGGGTTCTGTGCTTGTTCGATTTATTACATGGTTTTATTTGCAGGTGGTTTAGAATCCCAACTATTATGGTTACGTTTGTATGGGTTTTAATTAAACTCCAGGACATGTCCGGATTTAATTTTATTATGAATGTTTGTAATAGTATAACCACGTGCTGGAAGCCGTGTAGGATTAGATTAAATCTGTAGTAGGATTTTTTCTATGTAATTTCGATTATTTAATTTTCCTAGAATGCCTTGTAGTAGGAAAATCGAAGGCGTTATGGTGGGCGACTTGGATTCGTGGGTTTTGGGTTATCATGAATTGAAGAAACCCAGGAAAACCCAGAACGAATTGCAAGAAGACCAAATAGCGTGGGAAAAAGCGAATGAGGATTTGGCGGTAGGAGGCGACGCCGGCGACGACCACCGACAGCAAGTTGTGCCGACCAGGTGGCCAGCAGCAGCCGCGCGCAGGCCTGCGCGCACGAGCGCAGGGCCGCGCACGGCCCATGCGGGCTATGCTCGCGGGCTGCGGCACGGGCGGCCCATTTGGGCAGTCCGAACTGTTTTTGGCCCGTTTTTTCTCCAGTTTTCATTTTTTGAAGTTCAATACTCTCTTCATCGAGTGATGTGATGGGACACGAGATCAAGGCAAAGGATGGAAGCAATTAAAACCATAATAGTCGGGAAATTTATTTTACGTATTTATTTCCCGTATTTATTATTTAAATTTTTATGCTTTATTTTTATGCTGTATTTTAGATGCATGAATTAAAGCATGTCTGGTTTTATGGTTGCATATAACTTAGGTTAGTTAATTGCATGTTAAAACTGGAAAAACCTTTAATTTGGAAATCTAAGTGGGAGCGGGTTGTGTTATATCCCCATGGCCACCATTACGGGTTCATATGCGATGTGGGTGGGCTTGCGCGTTGGCATTAGGGTCTTCTTCCATTCAGATGAGTCCAGCCCCGAGATCGCTAGACTATGAACTTCTGAGTAAGATGACTAGAGCGAGTTTAACTAGGAGAAATGCGACACCCTCTCCATCTGAGGCGCACTATCCTGAGGTAACAAAATCAGAAGTCACGTAAAGGCACACACTTAGTGTACGATTTGCAGTATTCCTCCCGCGAGGTTACGCTGTTTACTTGTACGGCTGAAAGCACCGACTATTAGCTACATTGATCAAAAGATCGTTAGTCAGATAATGTAGTTAATGAACTTGGTTCCTCTCAAACGAATGTGAGTTAGCGTAAACGTCCACACTGCGTGGCTTGCGAGAATCCCGGTGGATGAGATGTTGGTGGATTAATATTATTGTTTTGAGGGAAATCAATAATTAATTGGATTGTCATGTTTTCGAAAATTCTAGCATATATAACTGAAACACTATTTGTTTACTTTCCAGTTTAAATCGATATGGCATTCAATCCTTTAGCTGCTATCTTGAAAGACAACCAATTAACTGGAACAAATTATGTTGATTGGAGTCGGAATTTGGACATAGTCCTGACGGCTGAGCAGTACAAGTTTGTGCTCATCGAAGCATGTCCAGAAGTGTCTGATGAGGACTCTACCCAGGAGGAAAGGGACGCCTATGCCAGGTGGAGGAAAGTGGATGAGATGGCGCGGTGCTACATTTTAGCCTCTGTGCCAAATGTGCTACAACATCAGCTTCATCCCATGCTCTCCGCCTTCGACATGTTGGCGCACCTTAGGGAGATATTTGCGCATCAAGGCAGGACTGCCAGGCAGTCAGCCATGAGGAAGTTAATGAACACCAAAATGGCTGAAGGCGGATCGGTGAGAGATCATGTTTTACACATGATCAGTAACATCAATGAAATAGAGGTGTTGGGAGGAAATATTGACCCGGAGAGTCAGATAGATATTATCCTCCAGAGTCTACCCTCTTGTTTTGAGCAGTTTCGGGTCAACTACAATATGAATCAAAGGGTTTATACGTTGCCTGAGCTCATGACTGATTTGGTGGCGGCTGAAGGCATCTTCCATGAGAAGAAGCAAGCTTTGGTCGCGGTAAAGGGTTTGAGTTCTTCTTCTGGGCCGAAAGGCAAGAAGAATAAGAAGAAGAAGAATGCCAAAAAACTTGCAGCGAAGCCAGATGTTGCGAAGAAAAGTAAGCCAAAGGGTAAGTGCTTTAAATGCGGCAAGGCAGGATATTGGAAAGTGGATTGTCCAAAGCTCAAAGGTACGATTGTTTCTGCCCTAATTACTGAGACATGTTTAGCGGTGATTCCCACAGATACTTGGTGTGTGGATTCAGGCGCCACTGACCATGTTTGTAATTCTTTACAAGGTTTCCAAGTAACCCAGAAGCTTAGAGAGGGCGAACTGGACATCTACATGGGCGACACTACAAGAGTGTCAGTTGAAGCAGTGGGAGTAGTTAGGTTAAATTTCGAGAATTGTAACCTAGAATTAGTAAACTGTCTTTATGTACTGAGTTTTAGAAAGAACCTGATTTCGGTTTCTAAACTCTTAAAGAACGGTTACAAGTTTATTTTTTCTGATGAGTCTGTTTTTATTAGAGGAAATGGCAAACTTGTTTGTTCTGGTTCATTGGTGGATAATTTATTTGTGGTTAATTCTAACTCCCCTGTTGCGCAAAACATAGAAATAGATAGCTCAGTATCTAACATTAATAAAAGGAAGAGACCTTCTGAAATGAATCAAACCTATCTTTGGCATCTAAGGCTATGTCATATAAACCTTAGTAGGATTCAGAGGTTGGTCAATGATGGACCTTTGGGTTCATTAGATATTGAAAGTTATACAACCTGCGAATCTTGCTTGGAGGGTAAGATGACCAAGAGACCTTTTAAAGCAAAAGGCTATAGAGCTAAAGAAGTATTAGAGTTGATTCATTCTGACTTTTGTGGACCTATGACGGTCCAGGCACGAGGGGGATATGAGTATTTCGTGACATTCACGGATAACTACTCAAGGTACGGATACATTTACCTAATGCGCCACAAGTCCGAATGTTTTGGCAAGTTCAAAGAGTTTCGGGCAGATGTGGAGAAGCATCATGGTAAGAGTATCAAGACACTGCGTTCAGATCATGGGCGGGAGTACCTGTCCCATGAATTTCGAAATTACCTCACTGAGGTAGGAATTCAGTCTCAGTTGTCTGCACCTGGCACGCCACAGCAGAATGGTGTAGCAGAAGGGAGGAACCGAACTCTTATGGAAATGGTTAGGTCCATGATGAGCTATAGTGATTTGCCAAGTTCGTTATGGGGATATGCCTTGGAAACGGCAATGTATATTCTCAATCTTATACCATCTAAGATCGTGCCTTCAACACAAGTAGAGTTGTGGAATGGGCGCAAGCCCAGTCTAAGACATCTCAGAATTTGGGGTTGCCCAGCACATGTGCTTCAGGCTGATACGGCCAAGTTAGATGCGAGAACAGAAATAATGCTGTTTGTAGGTTATCTTTGAGGAACGAAAGGTGGTCTATTCTATAATCCTAAATATCAGAAGGTGGTGGTTAGTACCAACGCTAGATTTTTAGAAGAGGACTATGTCTTAGACCACAAGCCCAAGAGTAAGATAGTACAAGAAGAGCTTATACGACAAACTAATCCTGATGCACCAGCACAAGTAGATACACCACATACTGAACATGAGATCACAGATGATGCGCCTACACAGGTGGTGCCTCGTCGTAGTGAGAGGGTTGTGAGATAGCCCAAGAGGTTCATCGGCGTGGGAGAGGCCTCAGACCTAGTCCCAGGTGCACCTGAACCGGACCCAGTTAACTACAATGAGGTGCTCCGAGGTAAAGATGCAGAATCTTGGCGTAAGGCAATGATATCCGAGATGGAGTCAATGGACCACAGTCAAATCTGGGAGCTTGTTGACCAGCCTGATGGGTTTAAGCCCATTGGATGCAAGCGGGTCTACAAATATAAGACAGGACCTGACGGGAAGGTGGAAACTTTTAAAGAAAGGCTGGTGGCGAAGGGGTATACTCAGAAAGAGGGAATCGATTATGAGGAAACCTTCTTTCCGGTAGCCATGCTTAAGTCGATCCAGATTCTCTTGGTCATAGCTGCTCATATGGATTATGATATTTGGCAGATGGATGTCAAGACAGCATTCCTAAACGGAAGTCTTGAGGAAACCATCTTTATGCAGCAACCAGATGGATTCGTTGAAAAAGGCCAAGAGCATAAGGTTTGCAGGCTTAGGAGGTCTATTTTCGGACTTAAGTAGGCATCCTGATCTTGGAACATCCAGTTTGATGAGGTAATCTTGTCCTTCGGATTTACTCAGTGTCCGGATGAGCAATGTGTGTACCGCAGATGTGATGGAAACTCAGTGGTGTTTCTTGTGCTTTACGTAGATGACATTCTATTGATTGACAACAACAAGAAAGTGTTATCAGACGTAATGGCATGGCTGTCCAAGCAGTTTGATATGAAGAACTTAGGGGAGGCGGGACATATCCTTGGGATCAAGATTATTCGAGATCGTAGGAAACATTCATTAACGCTCTCCCAAGCTTCATACATAGATACGATTCTGGCCCGTTTTAACATGCAGAACTCCAAGAAAGGTTTTCTACCTTTCAGACATGGAGTGCATCTATCTAAGGAACAGTCTCCTAAGACTGTTGAGGAGATAGAGGCCATGAAGACAGTTCCGTATGCTTCGGCAGTAGGAAGTCTCATGTATGCCATGTTGTGTACGAGGCCTGATATCTGTTATGTCATTGGCATGGTGAGCAGATATTAGAGTAACCCCGGGAAAATTCATTGGGAGGCAGTAAAATGCATTCTCAAGTATTTGCGCAGAACGAGGGACCAAGTTCTGGTCTATCAGGCGCCTGAGCTGGTACCCCGATGTTACACAGATTCAGATTTCTAAGGCGACAGGGATGAGAGCAAGTCTACCTCAGGGTATTGAAAGAATATGGAAAGATCTGGGTTTGCACTTGCTCGATTTACCACGTAACAAAAATTTCTATTTTAGCGGAATCTTAAAAAAGTACCTTTGAAGCGTGCACCTGGTGATTCTCTTGTATGCCTCAAGACTATGACTTCACGTTGTGTAGGCAATGAACTAGAAGTCAATTGATCAGCTACTCACCACAATCCACCAGCTAGAAAACTCTAGCCCCGCAGCACCTGGCACGTACTATAAACGCACCGCCCGCATAGAGAGAAAGCTACGCGCAGCTGGTATAAACCAAGGTCAAAATTTCAGCCACTAGAAACCCAAAAACCAGCCGCACACTTTCTTGAAAATTCGACATGGAGAGAGAAACGTTTTCTCTCTCTAGAATTTTCTCTCTCTAGAAATCCTGTGGATTAATTGTATGAATTGTATTTCTTGAATAACTGATCTCTTGTCTATTTATAGAGTTACAAGAGAGACTCCAAGTTGGTTTAGGATTGGTCTTCCTAATGGGTTTAGGTAATGAATTAGTTTCCAAATCCAATTAGGCAACCAATCTGATAGGATAAACCAAATCCTACTAGATTTCCTAATCTTTAGGATTTCCTAATTTCAATTGAAACTTAAGACTTAATTAATTAATTAAATAATTCCACTTTGTTAATTACTGAATTAACCCTTAGGAATAATTAACCAATTAATTAATTAAATCTACCTATTCAATTAACCCATTACAAAATTAATTGTACCACTAACGGATTAATTTTGGCACTACCATCCTACACCAGAATTGCTTCCGGAACAACTTAATTAAATTATATTCATTAATCTCCCCACATCAAAGATATAGTGCTCGTTAATTAAAATTAATTTACTGATAAATTAATTAATTAACTTCTTTAATTCCGAGACTAGTACCACTCGACCTTTTTATTATACCAGACATAAGTCCACCGACCGGGTTTAGTATAATAAACATTTCGAGCTCATATCGGGAGCACCATCACCCCGGACGCACCGGTACATGGTTTTCTTTCGACAAGCAGTAGCACACCAAGTAACTAAACACGCGCACCCAACCCACCGAGACTATTGGCCACATTTGACCTCGCCCATTGGCAGATCAAAGTACACTATGTCTAATCCTCATACCCACTCGAGTCTAGGGATTTAGAATAGAATACAAGGATCGATTTGTTTATTAAATCAGTACAAGACAAATCATTCCTAAGAGTCAAGTTCAATATGCCCCGGGCATATCTATATGATTCAATTAGTTTAGACAAACCAATTATCTGAATCACATAATAACCTAGACTGACAGTTTGTCCAAAACTGTCTCGGTTACGAACCTCATTTATATATTATGTCTTTCAACCAATGATGAGATCTACTGTGTCGCACCGGACACCTCATTATCTACTTACATAATATAAATGGACATAAATATGCACAACAGATATGACTGAAACACAAATCGATATATTAAACTGGGAAACTGTACAACACAAGCATAGCTTTTGTATTCAAATCCAACAATCTCCCACTAATACTTAAGCTGTGCTTTAAGTATACAACTACATACAATCCTATATAATCTGCTGCTATCTATCTAGAAAAACTGTCAAGGCTCTCCTAAACATCTGATCCCCATGCCCTTCACGTGAGCCTCAAAGACTTTAGAAGTCAATGTTTTCGTGAACAGATCTGCAAGGTTATCCTCTGATACTATCTTAGCCATGACCACGTCTATCCTCTTTACGATGTCTCGCATCAGGTGGTACTTGCGCTGTATATGTTTACTCGCTTTGTGGGCTCGTGGTTCCTTCGAGTTTGCTACTGCACCGTTGTTATCACAATAAACCGTGATAGACTTCGGCAAACCAGGAATCACATCTAAGTCCACTAGGAAGTTCTTGAGCCATAATGCTTCTTTTGATGACTCTGATGCGGCAACATACTCAGCCTCCATGGTAGAGTCCGCCACACATTTCTGTTTGACACTCCGCCAAACTATGGCTCCACCTCCTAGAGTAAACACATACCCTGAGGTAGACTTGCTCTTGTCCCTGTCGCCTTGGAAATCTGAATCTGTGTAACCTTGGGGTACCAACTCAGACGCCTGATAGACCAGAACTTGGTCCCTCGTTCTGCGCAAATACTTGAGAACGCATTTTACTGCCTCCCAATGAGCTTTCCCGGGGTTACTCTGATATCTGCTCACCATGCCAATGGGATAACAGATATCAGGCCTCGTGCACAACATGGCATACATGAGACTTTCTACTGTCGAAGCATATGGAACTGTCTTCATGGTCTCTATCTCCTCAACAGTCTTAGGAGACTACTCCTTAGATAGAAACACTCCATGCCTGAAAGGTAGAAAACCTTTCTTGGAGTTCTGCATATTAAAACGGGCCAGAATCGTGTATATGTATGAAGCTTGGGAGAGTGTTACCGAACGTTTCCTACGATCTCGAATAATCTTGATCCCAAGGATATGTCCCGCTTCCCCTAAGTCCTTCATATCAAATTGCTTAGACAGCCATGCCTTTACGTCTGATAACACTTTCTTGTTGTTGCCAATCAATAGAATGTCATCTACGTAAAGCACAAGAAACACCACTGAGTTTCCATCACGTCTGAGATATACACATTGCTCATCCGGACACTGAGTAAATCCAAAAGACTGGATTACCTTATCAAAACGGATGTTCCAAGATCTGGATGCCTGCTTAAGTCCATAAATAGACCTCTTAAGCCTGCAAACATTATGCTCTTGGCCTTTTTCAATGAATCCCTCTGGTTGCTGCAAAAAGATGGTTTCCTCAAGGCTTCCGTTTAGGAAAGTTGTCTTGACATCCATCTGCCAAATCTCATAATCCATATGAGCAGCAATGGCCAAGAGAATCCGGATCGACTTAAGTATGGCTACCGGGGAGAAGGTTTCCTCATAATCGATTCCCTCTTTCTGAGTATACCCCTTCGCCACCAGCCTAGCTTTAAAGGTTTCCACCTTCCAGTCAGGTCCTCTCTTACGTTTGTAGACCCACTTGCATCCAATGGGCTTAAACCCATCTCGAATATTATTGCCTTATACCAAGATTCTGCATCTTTATCTCGAAGCGCCTCATTGTAGTTAACTGGGTCAGGTTCAGGCACACCTGGGACTAGGTCTAAAGTCTCTCCCATGCCAACGAACTTGTTAGGTTGTCTCACAACCCTCCCACTACGACGAGGCACCGCCTATGTAGGTGCATCATCGGTGATCTCATGTGCAGTGTGTGGTGTATCTACTTGTGCGGGTGCATCAGGATTAGTAGTTTGTCGTCTAAGCTCTTCTAGTACTATCTTACTCTTGGGCTTGTGGTCTAAGACATAGTCCTCTTCTAAAAATCTAGCGTTGGTACTTACCACCACCTTCGATCTTTAGGACTATAGAATAGACCACATTTCATTTCTCTAGGATATCCTACAAACAGCATTAATTCTGTTCTTGCATCTAACTTAGCCGTATCTACCTTAAGCACATGTGCTGGGCAGCCCCAAATTCTGAGATGTCTTAGACTGGGCTTCCGCCCGTTCCACAACTCTACTGGGGTTGAAGGCACGGTTTTAGATGGTACAAGATTAAGAATATACATTGTCGTTTCCAAGGCATTTCCCCAGAATGAACTTGGCAAATCATTATAGCTCATCATGGACCTAACCATTTCCATAAGAGTTCTGTTCCTCCTTTCTGCTACACCATTCTGCTGTGGCGTGCCAGGTGCAGACAACTGAGACTGAATTCCTACCTCAGTGAGGTAATCTCGAAATTCATGGGACAGGTACTTCCCACCACGATCTGAATGCAGTGACTTCATACTCTTACCATGATGCTTCTCCACATCTGCCCGAAACTCTTTGAATTTGCCAAAACATTCGGACTTGTAGCGCATTAGGTAAATGTATCCGTACCTAGAGTAGTCATCCGTGAACGTTACGAAATACTCATATCCCCCTCGTGCCTGGACCGTCATAGGTCGACACAAGTCAGAATGAATCAACTTTAATACTTCTTTAGCTCTATAACCTTTTGCCTTAAAAGGTCTCTTGGTCATCTTACCTTCCAAGTAAGATTCGCAGGTTGCATAACTGTCAATATCTAATGAACCCAAAGGTCCATCATTGACCAACCTCTGAATCCTACTAAGGTTTATATGACCTAGCCTTAGATGCCAAAGATAGGTTTGATTCATTTCAGAAGGTTTCTTCCTCTTATTAATGTTAGATTCTGAGCTATCTATCTCTATGTTTTGCGCAATAGGGGAGTTAGAGTTAACCACAAACAAATTATCCGCCAATGAACCAGAACAAATAAGTTTTTCATTTCTTCTAATAACAACACAATCATCAGAAAAAAATAAACTTATACCTGTTCTTCAAGAGTTTAGAAACCAAATCAAGTTCTTTCTAAAACTCGGTACATAAAGACAATTAACTAACTCTAAGCTAGAATTTTCGAAATTCAACTTAACTACTCCCACTGCTTCTACTGACACTCTTGTAGTGTTGCCCAAGTAGATATCCAATTTGCCTTCTCTAAGCTTCTGGGTTACTTGGAACCCTTGCAAAGAATTACAAACATGGTCAGTGGCACCTGAATCCACACACCAAGTATCTGTGGGAATCACCGCTAAACATGTCTCAGTAATTAAGACAGAATTTATCGTACTTATAAGCTTTGGACAATCCGCTTTCCAAAGTTATATGCAACCATAAAACCAGACATGCTTTAATTCATGCATCTAAAATATAGCATAAAAATAAAGCAAAAAAATTAAAACAATAAATACGAGAAATAAATACGTAAAATAAATTTCCTGACTATTATGGTTTTAATTGCTTCCATCATTTGCCTTGATCTCGTGTCCCGTCACGTCACTCGATGGAGAGAGTCTTGAACTTAAAAAAAACAAAAACTGGAGGAAAAACGGGCCAAAAACAGCCCAAACGGGCCGCAGCACGGCCCGAAGGCCGCTCTGCCCGCGCACGGCCCAGCGCGTGTGGCCTCTGCACGAGCAGCAGGCAGCAGCGCGCAGCAGCTGCTGCGTGCAGCGACTGCTGCGCACTGCTGCTGCCTGCTGCTGCGATTTTTGCCTGCCGGCCGGCGATTTTGCTGCCGGCAATCGTTGCCGGCGTCGCCTCCTGCCGCCAACTCCTCCTTCGCTTTTTCCCACGCTATTTGGTCTTCTTGCAATTCGTTCTGGGTTTTCCTGGGTTTCTTCAAATTCATGATAACCCAAAACCCACGAATCCAAGTCGCCCACCATAACGCCTTCGATTACATAAAAATAATTTTCCTACTACAAGGCATTCTAAGAAAATTAAATAATTTAAATTACATAGAAAAAATCCTACTACAGATTTGATCTAAACCTACACGACTTCCAGCACGTGGTTATACTATTACAAATATTCATAATAAAATTAAATCTGGACATATCCCGAAGTTTAATTAAAACACATACAAACGTAACCATAAGAGTCGGGATTCTAAACCACCTGCAAATAAAACCATGTAATAAATCGAACAAGCACCGAACCCCCTAAACCAGGCTCTGATACCAATTGAAAGAATATGGTAGGATCTGGGTTTGCACTTGCTCGATTTACCACGCAACAAAAATTTCTATTTTAGCGGAATCTTAGAAAAGTACCATTGAAGCGTGCACCTGGTGATTCTCTTGTATGCCTCAAGACTATGACTTCACGTTGTGTGGACAATGAACTAGAAGTCAATTGATCAGCTACTCACCACAATCCACCAGCTAGAAAACTCTAGCCCCGCAGCACCTGGCACGTACTATAAACGCACCGCCCGCAGAGAGAGAAAGCTATGCGCAGCTGGTATAAACAAGGCCAAAATTTCAGCCACTAGAAACCCAAAACCAGCCGCACATTTTCTTGAAAATTTGACTTGGAGAGAGAAATGTTTTCTCTCTCTAGAATTTTCTCTCTCTAGAAATCCTGTGGATTAATTGTATGAATTGTATTTCTTAAATAACTGATCCCTTGTCTATTTATAGAGTTACAAGAGAGACTCCAAGTTGGTTTAGGATTGGTCTTCCTAATGGGTTTAGGTAATGAATTAGTTTCCAAATCCAATTAGGCAACCAATCTGATAGGATAAACCAAATCCTACTAGATTTCCTAATCTCTAGGATTTCCTAATTCCAATTGAAACTTAAGACTTAATTAATTAATTAAATAATTCTACTTTGTTAATTACTTAATTAACCCTTAGGAATTAATTAAATAATTCCACTTTGTTAATTACTAAATTAACCCTTAGGAATAATTAACCAATTAATTAATTAAATCTACCTATTCAATTAACTCATTACAAAATTAATCGTACCACTAACGGATTAATTTTGGCACTACCATCCTACACCAGAATTGCTTCCGGAACAACTTAATTAAATTATATTCATTAATCTCCCCACATCAAAGATATAGTGCTCCTTAATTAAAATTAATTTACTGATAAATTAATTAATTAACTTCTTTAATTCCGAGACTAGTACCACTCGACCTTTTTATTATACCGGACATAAGTCCACGGGCCGGGTTTAGTATAATAAATATTTCGAGCTCATCTCGGGAGCACCATAACCCCGGACGCACCAGTACATGGTTTCTTTTCGACAAGCAGTAGCACACCAAGTAACTAAACACGCGCACCCAACCCACCGAGACTATTGGCCACATTTGACATCACCCATTGGCAGATCAAAGTACACTATGTCTAATCCTCATGCCCACTCGAGTCTAGGGATTTAGAGATAGAATACAAGGATCGATTTGTCTATTAAATCAGTACAAGACAAATCATTCCTAAGAGTCAAGTTCAATATGCCCCGGGCATATCTATATGATTCAATTAGTTTAGACAAACCAATTATCTGAATCACATAATAACCTAGACCGACAGTTTGTCCAAAACTGTCTCGGTTACGAACCTCATTTATATATTATGTCTTTCAACCAATGATGAGATCTACTGTGTCGCACCAGACACCCCATCATCTACTTACATAATATAAATGGACATAAATATGCACAACAGATATGACTGAAACACAAATCGATATATTAAACTGGGAAAATGTACAACACAAGCATAGTTTATGTATTCAAATCCAACAGGTATGTGTTTACTCTAGGAGGTGGAGCCATAGTTTGGCGGAGTGTCAAGCAGAAATGGGTGGCGGACTCTACCATGGAGGCTGAATACGTTGTCGCATCAGAGGCATCGAAAGAAGCAGTATGGCTCAAGAACTTCCTAGTGGACTTAAATGTGATTCCTGGTTTGCAGAAGTCTATCACGGTATATTGTGATAACAACGGTGCAGTAGCAAACTCGAAAGAACCACGAGCCCACAAGGCGAGTAAACATATACAACGCAAGTACCACCTGATACGAGACATCGTAAAGAGTGAATACGTGGTCATAGATAAGATAGCATCATAGGATAACTTTGCAGATCCATTCACGAAGACATTGACCTCTAAAGTCTTTAAGGCTCAGGTGGAGGGCATGGGGATCAGATATCTTGAAGAGCCATGATAGTTTGTCTAGATAGATAGCAGCAGATTGTATAGGATTGTATGTAGTTGTATACTTAAAGCACAGCTTAAGTATTAGTGGGAGATTGTTGGATTTGAATACATAAGCTATGCTTGTGTTGTACATTTTCCCAGTTAATATATCGATTTTTATTTCAGTTATATTGGTTGTGCATATTAAGTCCATTCATACTATGTAAGTAGATGATGAGGTGTCTTGTGTGACACAGTAGATCTCATCATTGGTCGAAAGGCATAGTATACAAATGAGGTTCGTAATTGAGATAGTTTTGGACAAACTGTCGGTTTAGGTTATTATGTGATTCGGATAATCGGTTTGTCTAAACTGATTGAATCATATAGATATACCCGGCGCTTATTGAACATGACCATTAGGATTGATTTGTCTTGTACTGATTTAATACACAAATCGATCCTTGTCTTCTATCTCTAAATCCCTAGACTCGGGCGGGTAATAGGATTAGACATAACGTACTTTGATCTGCCAATGGGTGAGGTCAATTGTGACCAATATTCTCAGTGGGTTGGGTGCCTGTGTTTAGTTACTTGGTGTGCTGCTACTTGTCGAAAGGAAACCATGTACCGGTGCGTCCGGGGTGATGGTGCTCCCGAGATGAGCTCGAAATGTTTATTATACTAAACCTGGCCGGTGGACGTATGTCAGGAATAGTAAAAAGGTCGAGTGGTACTAGTCTCGGAATCAAGAAGTTGATTAATTAATTTATCAGTAAATTAATAAATTGACGAGCACTATATCATTGATGTGAAGAGATTATGAATATAATTTAATTAAGTTGTTCCGGAAGCAATTCTGATGTAGGATGGAAGTGCCAAAATTAATCCGTTAGTGGTACGATTAATTTTGTAATGGGTTAATTGAATAGGTAGATTTAATTAATTAATTGGTTAATTATTCCTAAGGGTTAATTCAGTAATTAATAAAGTGGAATTATTTAATTAATTCCTAAGGGTTAATTTAGTAATTAACAAAGTGGAATTATTTAATTAATTAATCAAGTCTTAAGTTTCAATTAGAATTAGGAAATCCTAGAGATTAGGAATCTAATAGGATTTGGTTTATCTTATCTTATCCTATCTAGATTGGTTACCTAATTGGATTTTGAAACTAATTACCTAAACCCATTAGGAAGTCCAATCCTAAACCAACTTGGGGTTTCTCTTGTAACTCTTTAAATAGACAAGGGATCAGTTATTCAAGACACACAATTAATCCACAAGATTTCTAGAGAGAGAAAATTCTAGAGAGAGAAAACTTTCTCTCTCCAAGTCAAATTTTTCCAAGCAATAGGCAGCTGGTTTATCATTGAGTTGGCCAAATTTTGCCTTCTTCTACTAGCCCCGAGTGTTGCTTTCTCTCTCTCCGCAGTGCGTTTGCAGTACGTGCTAGGTGCGGAGGTACTGGATTTTTCTGGCGGGTGGAGTTGTGGTGATAGCTGATCAATTGACTTCTAGTTCGTTGCCCACACAACATGAAGTCATAGTCTTGAGGTATACAAGATAATCACCCGAGTCACGCTTCAAAGGTAACTTTCTAAAGTTCCGCTCTTATTAGAAATTTTTTGTTGCGTGGTAAATCGAGTTAGTGCGAACCTAGATCGTACAGAACTTTCACGGCCGACACCAAATCAGTTAAGAGCTCGAGTAGAGTGTAAACTCTTTGGTTCATGTTGTAATTGACCCAAAACTGCTCAAAACAAAAGGGTAAGCTCTGGAGGATAATATCTATCTGACTTTCTGGGTCGATTTCTCCTCCCAACACCTCTATTTCATTAATGTTACTGATCATGTGTAGCACATGATCTCTCACCGATCCGCCCTCAGCCATCTTTGTGTTCATTAACTTCCTCATGGCTGCTTGCCTAGCAGTCCTGCCTTGATGAGCAAACATCTCCCTCAGGTGAGCCATCATGTTGAAGGCAGAGACCATAGGTTAAAGCTGATGTTGCAGTACATTTGACACAAAGGCGAAAATATAGCACCGCGCCATCTCATCCGCTTTTCTCCACCTGGCATAGGCATCCCTATCCTCTTGAGGAGAGTCCTCATCAGGCACATCTGGACATACTTCGATGAGCACAAACTTATACTGCTCAGCCGTCAGGACAATGTCCAAGTTACGACTTCAGTCGACATAGTTGGTTCCAGTTAATTTATTGTCTTTCAAAATAGCAGCTAAAGGGTTAAATGTCATATCGATAAAAAACTGTAAAATAAATAAACAGACAATGTTTCAATTATTAAGTCTAGAATTTCGAAAACAAGGAAATTCTATCAATTATTGACTTCCCTCAAAACAATAATCTTAATCCACCAACATCTCATCCACCGGGATTCTCGCAAGCGACGCAATGTGGACGTTTACGCTTACCCATATTCGTTTAAGAAGAACCGAGTTCATTAACTACACTATCTGACCAAACGATCTATTGATTAATGTAACTAATAGTCGGTGCTTTCAGCCGTACAAATAAGTAGCGTAACCTCGAGGGAGGAATACTGCAGATCGTACACTAAGTGTGTGCCATTACGTGACTTCTGAGTTTGTTACCTCAGGATAGTGCGCCTCAGATGGAGAGGGTGTCGCATTTCTCCTAATTAAACTTACTCTAGTCATCTTACTCAGAAATTCATAATCTAGCGATCTCAGGGCTGGACTCATCCGAATGGAGGAATGCCCTAATGCCAATGCCCCCTGCCGCCAATCCCTCATTCGTTTTTTTCCCATGCTATTTGGTCTTCTTACAATTTGTTCTGGGTTTTCCTGGATTTCTATGAATTAACGATAACCCAAAACCCACGAATTCAAGTTGCCCACCATAACGCCTTCGATTACAAAAATGAATTCTCCTACTACAAGGCATTCTAGGAAAAATTAAATAATCGAAATTACATAGAAAAAATCCTACTACAGATTTAATCTAATCCTACACGGCTTCCAGCACGTGGTTATACTATTACAAACATTCATAATAAAATCAAATCCGAACATGTCTCGGAATTTAATTAAAACACATACAAACGTAACCATAATAGTCAGGATTTCTTAACCACCTGCAAATAAAACCATGTAATAAATCGAAGAAGCACAAAACCCAAAACCAAGCTCTGACACCAATTGAAAGATTTTCTGCCCGGGCCTAGCCAGAAACTCACTTTCGTGCTATGCATTCCAGAATCGGAATCTCTGGCCAGGCCTAGACGCTAGCACAATTGTTATTCCAACCCTTATGAAATAACATTGTGCAGGATCTGGGTTTGCACATATTCGATTTATCACACAAAAAAAATTTCTAATTAAAAACGGAACTTTAGAAAATACCTTTGAAGCGTGTACTCAGGTGATTCTCTAATATGCTGTGTGGGCAGCAATCTAACCAGCAACTTGATCAGCTAATCACCACAATCCACCTGCTAGAAAATTCTAGCACCGCTGCACCTGGTGCGTACAATTAACACACCGCTCGGAGAGAGAGAAAGCCACAGATAGGCCACCAAAAACCAAGCAAAAATCGGCAGCCTTAAGGCTTGTAAAATCTGAAATTTAGAGAGAGAAAGTTTTCTCTCTCTAGGATTTTCTCTCTATAGATTCTTGAATTATGAATCTCTTGAATTGTGTTTTTGTAGAATAGCTAATCCCTTGTCTATATATAGAGTTAAAAGAGAGACCCCAAGTTGGTTTAGGATTGGTCTTCCTAATGGGTTTAGGTAATTAATTAGTTTCCAAATCCAATTAGGCAACCAATCCGATAGGATAAACCAAATCCTACTAGATTTCCTAATCTCTAGGATTTTCTAATTCTAACTAAAACTTAAGACTTAATTAATTAATTAAATAATTCCACTTTGTTAATTACTCAATTAACTCTTAAGAATAATTAATTAATTAATTAATTCTACCTATTCAATTAACCCATTACAAAATTAATCGTACCACTAACGGATTAATTTTGGCACTACCATCCTACACCAGAATTGCTTCCAGAACAACTTAATTAATTTATTCATAATCTCCCCACATCAAAGATATAGTGCTCGTTAATATATTAATTTACTGATAAATTAATTAATGAACTTCTTTAATTCCGAGACTAGTACCCCTCGACCTTTTTACTATACCGGACATAAGTCCACCAGCTGGGTTTAGTATAATAAACATAACGAGCTCATCTCGGGAGCACTATCACCCCGGACGCACCGGTACATGGTTTCCTTTCGACAAACAGCTGCACACCAAGCAACTAAACACGCGCACCCAACCTACCGAAACTATTGGCCAGAATTGACCTCACCTATTGGCACTATGTCTAATCCTCATGTCCGCTCGAGTCTAGGGATTAAGAGATAGAATACCAAGAACGATTTGTCTATTAAATCAGTACAAGACAAATCATTCCTAATGGTCAAGTTCAATTCACCCCGGGCATATCTATATGATTTAATTAGTTTAGACAAACCAATTATCCGAATCACATAATAACCTAAACCAACAGTTTGTCCAAAGCTGTCTCGGTTACGAACCTCATTTATATATTATGTCTTTCAACCAATGATGAGATCTACTGTGTCACACAAGACACCTCATCATCTACTTACATAATATAAATGGACATATCATGCACAACAAATTATAACCAAAACATAAATCGATATATTACTGGGAAAATGTACAATACAAGCATAGCTTATGTATTCAACTCCAACACACGGGCATGCCTCAACATTAGACATTGTTTAACAGGCACGTCAACCTTGCCATAGAAACACCTATGGTCTTCGCAAGCAGCTTGGTATCGCCAATCCAGAACAACATCCACAAATTGATTGTAAAAATCACATAATGTTGAAGTCTTAGACAATCTTCCATAAATAGAGTTATTTGTACTCTCACTCCTACAGGAAGATAATGTTCCCCTAGAAAAATAATCCTTGCTGAATGCAGGACACCACTTCTCCTTTGATTCATAAGTTTTTTTCAACTACTCATTGTCTTCGCATCCATATTTTTGTTCCATCCTGAAAACACATCAAAATGTTGTAAAATTATGTACACTTAGGTCAACTGTCAGTTTATGTAAACTCACAATTTATGTAAACTCACAGTTAACATAAACATTTGTGTAAACTGTCAGTTTATGTAAACTCACAATTTATGTAAACTCACAGTTGACATAAACATTTGTGTAAACTGTCAGTTTACAACAGTCGTTTATGTAAAAATGAACAAGTCCAATCACTTACCTCTTTCAGTGGTAATTAAATTTGTCAACGGTGTCCAATTTGGCGAGCAATCTATAAAACAACTCATGAAAACCTGCCTGCTGTCTGAGAAAACCAATTTTGCTTTCGGAATTTTTTATAATATACCAAATGCAAAGACGATGCCGTGAATCAACAAATATCTCTTGAATCGCCCTTCCCATGGATGCTGATTGATCACTCATTACAGTTATCGGATGCTTATTGTCCATCGACCTCAAGAATGTAGAAAATAACCAAACAAATGATTCAACTCTCTCGTCCCTCATAAAACCAATTCCAAACATCACATTCTTCATGTAGTTGTCCAATCCGATAAATGGACCACATATCAAATCATATTTATTAGTACAATATATGGTGTCATGGATTGAAAAATCACCAAACAGCTTGTAATCACTCTTAATTTGACCATCTCTCCAAAAAATATTTTTCAGGCAAGACTCATCGTCCAATTCAAAATCAAAGAAAAAACCTTTTTCGAGAGCAACACTGTATTACAATATCTCAATCAAAGCATTAGAATCACTGCCATCAATGTATTTTCTTTTTTTCGTTTCCAGCTCGTTGTATACATCCCATTGTGTAAAACTAACGTTTGATCGACCACCAGCCTACATAACATCATAATTCTTTACCGTATTTAACTTGGCAGTTTACATAAACAAAAGGGTACTTTACACAAGTTATATCAGTACTGATCTGTTTTTGTTTATGTAAACTTGTAGTTTACATAAATGTAAACTGGTAGTTTACATGCACGTTTATGTAAACTGTTAGTTTACATAAACGTTTATGTAAACTGGTAGTTTACATAAACATTTATGTAAACTGGTAGTTTACATAAACGTTTATGTAAACTGGTAGTTTACATAAGTGTTGATGTAAACTACAAGTTTACACAAACATAACAGTACGATCATTGTATGCAAATAACAAGCATTTTACACGAACAAAATTAACCTCTTTATAAAGGAGCTTGTAACTATCACGAACAGATATCCCCGCAGATTTCATTGCATGGAAAAAATCAATAGATGATCTCGACATCTTCCTGTGAGAACGTAACAAATGTCTTTCATTCTCCGGACACATAACGTGATTATGCTTTCGAAAATGCTTTGTGACGACCCATAAACCATCTTCCGGTCTCATTTTAATTTCAATACAAGTCAAACAATCAGAACGACTATCAATCTTGGTGAATATTTGGTCTATCTTACAATTCTCCTTCTTCTTACCATTTTTACAGCAAACAATTCTCCTCCAATACCTGTTCCGTCACTTCTCTTTCTATTTTTCTCTAAACGAACACTAAAACCAAGATCCCAAGCATATGAATTATAAAGTTCATATGCTTGCTCCTCACTCTCGCATATTCTATCAACAAGAGAAGGCATTGTTTCATCATCCCCTTATTGCGAATCTGAAACGAATAAAGAAATACTGAATTTTGCATCAAATCCATATTCATTAAAGACGAAAAAAATATATGATAAACAATAACCTACTACAACATATTACTTGCACTGCAGAACAATATCCCGTACTTTTGTAAACACCTAAACCACGTTCAATAAAATTAGCTATTTTCCCCATAAAAATTATTAGAAACTATAAGCACAAAGTCAACTTTACACAAACACAATGCGAGTTTACATAAACACACATTCGAGTTTACATAAGCACACAGTCGAGTTTACATAAGCATAAAGGCGAGTTTACATAAACTATCGTGCCCTTAAACACACATTCGAGTTTACATAAGCACATAGTCGAGCTTACATAAGCACAAAGGCGAGTTTACATAAACTATCGTGCCCTTAAACACACATTCGAGTTTACATAAGCACAGAGTCGAGTTTACATAAACACAAAGGCGAGTTTACATAAACAATCGTGCCTTTAAGACTGCTTGAAATGGATACCACAATGATCGAAATTTCAAAATTTGAAACACGCTCAAGATGAACATGATGATATATACCAAATTTGAATCTCGAAAATCACCGCCCGTCATTATTATTTGTCCGTTGGGCAACAAAATGGAGCAAAAAATCAACCTTCCAATGATGCTCCCGTCTTGTCGAATGTCGGTGAAGACGGCTCCCGGCTTATCGAACGGGCGTGAACTATTCTTGAAAGATTTGTAGGATCTGGGTTCGCACTAGTTCGACTTACCACGCAACAAAAATTTCTAATTAAAAGCGGAACTTTAGAAAGTTACCTTTGAAGCGTGACTCAGGTGATCGCTTGTATGACTCAAGACTTTGACTTCTTGTTGTGTGGGCTGAAAGATTTTGGTAGGATCTGGGTTTGCACTTGTTCGATTTACCACGCAACAAAAATTTCTATTAAAGCGGAATCTTGGAAAAGAACCTTTGAAGCGTGCACCTGGTGATTCTCTTGTATGCCTCAAGACTATAACTTCACGTTGTGTGGGCAACGAACTAGAAGTTAATTGATCAGCTATCACCATAACTCCACCTGCCAGAAAAATTCAGCACCTCCGCACCTAGCACGTACTACAAACGCACTGCCCGGAGAGAGAGAGAAAGTTGCTTGCAGCTGGTATACACCAAGGGCTTAAAAATTCAGCCACTAGGAAGAAAAACCAGCCACCAAAACTTCTTGAAAATTTGACCTGGAGAGAGAAACGTTTTCTCTCTCTAGAAATCCTGTGGATTAATTGTTGAATTGTGTGTCTTGAATAACTGATCCCTTGTCTATTTATAGAGTTACAAGAGAGACTCCAAGTTGGTTTAGGATTGGTCTTCCTACTGGGTTTCTGTTTTCCTTCAATCCTATTTCTGGACTGATACAGATTCTGTTTCCTTCAATCCTGTTCCTGGACTGATACACTCCCAACTGTCACAGGGATTCACTTATCCCAATCCAGTTCCTGGGATGAATCACTCCCAACTGACACAGGGATTCACTTATCCCAAACCAGTTCCTGGGATGATTCACAACCAATTGACACAATGATTAATTAATTTCTAAATTAATTAAATCTACCTTTGTCAACAACCCAGTACATAATTAATCGTACCACTAACGGATTAATTATGGCACTACCAACCTACACCAGAATTACTTTTGGAACAACTTAATTAAATTATATTCATAATCTCCCCACATCAAAGATATAGTGCTCGTTAATTCATTAATTTACTGATAAATTAATTCATCAACTTCTTTAATTCCGAGACTAGTACCACTCGACCTTTTTACTATACCAGGCATAAGTCCACCGGTCGGGTTTCGTATAATAAACATTTCGAGTTCATCTCGGGAGCACCATCACCCCGGACGCACCGGTATATTGTTTCCTTTCGACAAGCAGTAGCACACCAAGTAACTAAACACGCGCACCCAACCCACCGAGACTATTGGCCACATTTAACCTCACCCATTGGCAGATCAAAGTACACTATGTCTAATCCTCATACCTACTCGAGTCTAGGGATTTAGAGATAGAATACAAGGATCGATTTGTCTATTAAATCAGTACATGACAAATCATTCCTAAGAGTCAAGTTCAACAAGCCCCAGGCATATCTATACGATTCAATTAGTTTAGACAAACTAATTATCTGAATCACATAATAACCTAGACCGACATTTTGTCCAAAACCGTCTCGGTTACGAACCTCATTTATATATTATGTCTTTCAACCAATGATGAGATCTACTGTGTCACACCAGACACCTCATCATCTACTTACATAATATAAATGGACGATAAATATGGACAACAAAATATGACTGAAACACAAATCAATATATTAAACTGGGAAACTGTACAATACAAGCATAGTTTATGTATTCTACTCCAACAATCTCCCACTAATACTTAAGCTGTGCTTTAAGTATACAACTACATGCAATCCTACCCAATCTGCTGCTATCAATCTAGAAAAACTATCATGGCTCTTCTAGATATTTGATCCTCATGCCCTCCACGTGAGCCTCAAAGACTTTAGAGGTCAATGTTTTCGTGAACGGATCTGCAAGGTTATCCTCTGATGCTATCTTAGCCACGACCACGTCTTCCCTCTTCACGATGTCTCGTATTAGGTGGTACTTGCACTGTATATCTTTACTCGCCTTATGGGCTCGTGGTTCCTTCGAGTTTGCTACTGCACCATTGTTATCACAATAAATCGTGATAGACTTCGGCAAACCAGGAATCACATCTAAGTCCACTAGGAAGTTCTTGAGCCATACTGCTTCTTTCGCTACCTCTGATGCGGCAACATACTCAGCCTCCATGGTAGAGTCCGCCACGCATTTCTGCTTGACACTCCGCCAAACTATGGCTCCACCTCCTAGAGTAAACACATACCTGTTGGAGTAGAATACATAAGCTATGCTTGTATTGTACAGTTTCCCAGTTTAATATATCGATTGGTGTTTCAGTCATATCTTGTTGTGCATTAATCGTCCATTTATATTATGTAAGTAGATGATGAGGTGTCTGGTGCGACACAGTAGATCTCATCATTGGTTGAAAGACATAATATATAAATGAGGTTCGTAACCGAGACAGCTTTGGACAAACTGTCGGTCTAGGTTATTATGTGATTCAGATAATTAGTTTGTCTAAACTAATTGAATCATATAGATATGCCCGGGGCATGTTGAACTTGACTCTTTGGAATGATTTGTCTTGTACTGATTTAATAGACAAATTGATCCTTGTATTCTATCTCTAAATCCCTAGACTCGAGTGGGCATGAGAATTAGACATAGTGTACTTTGATCTGCCAATGGGTGAGGTCAAATGTGGCCAATAATCTCGGTAGGTTAGGTGCGCGTGTTTAGTTACTTGGTGTGCTGCTGCTTGTCGAAAGGAAACCATGTACCGGTGCGTCCGGGGTGATGGTGCTCCCGAGATGAGCTCGAAATGTTTATTATACTAAACCCGGCCGGTGGACTTATGTCCGGTATAGTAAAAAGGTCGAGTGGTACTAGTCTCGGAATAAAAGAAGTTGATGAATTAATTTATCAGTAAATTAATGAATTAACGAGCACTATATCTTTGATGTGGGGAGATTATGAATATAATTTAATTAAGTTGTTCCGGAAGCAATTCTGGTGTAGGGTGGTAGTGCCATAATTAATCCGTTAGTGGTACGATTAATTATGTACTGGGTTAATGACAAAGTTAGATTTAATTAATTGAGAAATTAATTAATCCTTGTGTCAGTTGGTTGTGAATCATCCCAGGAACTGGTTTGGGATAAGTGAATCCCTGTGTCAGTTGGGAATGATTCATCCCAGGAACTGGATTGGGATAAGTGAATCCCTGTGACAGTTGGGAGTGTATCAGTCCAGGAACAGGATTGAAGGAAACAGAATCTGTATCAGTCTAGAAACAGGATTGAAGGAAAACAGAAACCCAGTAGGAAGACCAATCCTAAACCAACTTGGAGTCTCTCTTGTAACTCTATAAATAGACAAGGGATCAGTCATTCAGAATACAACACAATAACACAATTAATCCACAGGATTTCTAGAGAGAGAAAATTCTAGAGAGAGAAAACGTTTCTCTCTCCAAGTTGAATTTTCAAGAAAGTGTGCAGCTGGTTTTTGGGTTTCTAGTGGCTAAAATTTTGGCCTTGGTCTATACCAGCTGCGCGTAGCTTTCTCTCTCTGCGGGCGGTGCGTTTATAGTACGTGCCAGGTGCTGCGGGGCTAGAGTTTTCTAGCAGGTGGATTGTGGTGAGTAGCTGATCAATTAACTTCTAATTCGTTGCCCACACAACGTGAAGTCATAGTCTTGAGGCATACAAGAGAATCACCAAGTGCACGCTTCAAAGGTACTTTTCTAAGATTCCTCTTTAATAGAAATTTTTGTTGCGTGGTAAATCGAGCAAGTGCAAACCCAGATCCTACCAAAATCTTTCAATTGGTATTAGAGCCTGGTTTAGGGGGTTCTGTGCTTGTTCGATTTAATACATGGTTTTATTTGCATGTGGTTTAGAATCCCGACTATTATGGTTACGTTTGTATGGTTTTTAATTAAACTCCGGGACATGTCCGGATTTAATTTTATTATGAATGTTTGTAATAGTATAACCACGTGCTGGAAGCCGTGTAGGATTAGATTAAATCTGTAGTAGGATTTATTCTATGTAATTTCGATTATTTAATTTTCCTAGAATGCCTTGTAGTAGGAAAATTATTTTTTATGTAATCGAAGGCGTTATGGTGGACGACTTGGATTCGTGGGTTTTGGGTTATCATGAATTTGAAGAAACCCAGGAAAACCCAGAACGAATTGCAAGAAGACCAAATAACGTGAAAAAAAAGCGAAGGAGGAGTTGGCGGCAGAAGGCGACGCCGGCAACGTTTGCCGGCAGCAAAATCGCCGGCCGGCAGGCCAAAAAAGGCAGCAGTCGCTGCACGCAGCAGCTGCTGCGCGCTGCTACCGGGCGCGGGCCGCGCGCGCTGGGCCGTGCTGCGGCCCGGGCGACCCGTTCGGGCTGTTTTTGGCCCGTTTTTCCTCCAGTTTTCTTTTTTTGAAATTCAAGACTCTCTCCATCGAGTGACGTGACGGGACACGAGATCAAGGCAGAAGATGGAAGTAATTAAAACCATAATAGTCGGGGAATTTTTTTTTTTTTCGAATTTATTTCCCGTATTTATTGTTTTAATTTTTTTATGCTTTGTTTTTATGCTGTATTTTAGATGCATGAATTAAAGCATGTCTGGTTTTATGGTTGCACATAACTTAGGTTAGTTAATTACATGTTAAAACCGGAAAAACCCTCAATTTAGAAATCTAAGTGGGAGCGGGTTGTGTTATATCCCCATGGCCACCATTACGGGTTCATATGCTATGTGGGTGGGCTTGCGCGTTGGCATTAGGGCCTTCCTCCATTCGGATGAGTCCAACCCCGAGATCGCTAGACTATGAGCTTCTGAGTAAGATGACTAGAGCGAGTTTAACTAGGAGAAATGCGACACCCTCTCCATCTGAGGCGCACTATCTTGAGGTAACAAACTCAGAAGTCACGTAATGGCATACACTTAGTGTACGATCTGTAGTATTCCTCCCGCGAGGTTACGCTGCTTACTTGTACGGCTGAAAGCACCGACTATTAGCTACATTGATCAAAAGATCATTGGTCAGATATTGTAGTTAATGAACTTGGTTCTTCTCAAACGAATGTGGGTTAGCGTAAACGTCCACACTGCGTGGCTTGCGAGAATCCCGGTGGATGAGATGTTGGTGGATTAATATTATTGTTTTGAGGGAAATCAATAATTAATGAATTTTCATGTTTTCGAAAATTCTAGCATATATAACTGAAACACTGTTTGTTTAACTTTCCAGTTTAAATCGATATGGCATTCAATCCTTTAGCTGCTATTTTGAAAAACAACAATTTAACTGGAATTAATAATATCGATGGAAGTCGTAACTTGGACATTGTCCTTAGGGCTGAGAGTGCTCCTGTGAGAGATCGTGTCATTGACATGATTAGTAACATCAACAAGGTTGAGGTAGTGGGAGGCGAAATCGTTGGTGAAACCAAAGCCTATATTGTCCTCCAGAGCTTGCCTCAAAGCTATGAGCGGATTCGGTTGAACTACAACATAAGTAAGAAGTTGTGGAGTTCATCCGAGCTCTTGGCAGAGTTGATGGCGGCTCAAAACTATGAGCGGATTCGGTTGAACTACAACATAAGTAAGATGTTGTGGAGTTCATCCGAGCTTTTGGCAGAGTTAATGGTGGCTAAAAGTCTTCTTCAAGAGAAGAAGCGAGCTTTAGTCGCAGTCGAAGCTTTAGAATCTTCTTCTGAGCCTGAAGCTGGAAAGAAGAACAGAAAGCTCGAGGGAGTAGCTAAAAAGGCACAAATTGTGCCTAAGCCAGATATTGCAAAGAAGAAGTCGAAAGACAAGTGCTTCAAGTGCAATAAGACGGGACATTGGAAAGCGGATTGTTCAAAGCTTATAAGTACGATAAATTATGCCTTAATTACTGAGACATGTTTAGCGGCGATTCCTACAGATACTTGGTGTGTGGATTCAGGTGCCACTGACCATGTTTGTAATTCTTTGCAAGGGTTCCAAGTAACCCAGAAGCTTAGAGAAGGCGAATTGGATATCTACTTGGGCGACACTACAAGAGTGTCAGTAGAAGCAGTGGGAGTAGTTAAGTTGAATTTCGAAAATTCTAGCTTGGAGTTAGTTAATTGTCTTTATGTACCGAGTTTTAGAAAGAACTTGATTTCAGTTTCTAAACTCTTGAAGAACGGGTATAAGTTTATTTTTTCTGATGACTGTGTTATTATTAGAAGAAATGGAAAACTTATTTGTTCTGGTTCATTGGCGGACAATTTGTTTGTGGTTAACTCTAACTCCCCTGTTGTGCAAAACATAGAAATAGATAGCTCAGAATCTAACATTAATAAGAGGAAGAAACCTTCTGAAATGAATCAAACCTATCTTTGGCATCTAAGGCTAGGTCATATAAACCTTAGTAGGATTCAGAGGTTGGTCAATAATGGACCTTTGGGTTCATTAGATATTGACAGTTATGCAACCTGTGAATCTTGCTTGGAAGGTAAGATGACCAAGAGACCTTTTAAAGCAAAAGGCTATAGAGCTAAAGAAGTATTAGAGTTGATTCATTCTGACTTGTGTGGACCTATGACGGTCCAGGCACGAGGGGGATATGAGTATTTCGTGACATTCACGGATGATTACTCTAGGTACGGATACATTTACCTAATGCGCCACAAGTCCGAATGTTTTGGCAAGTTCAAAGAGTTTCGGGCAGATGTGGATAAGCATCATGGTAAGAGTATTAAGACACTGCATTCAGATCGTGGTGGGAAGTACCTGTCCCATGAATTTTGAGATTACCTCACTGAGGTAGGAATTCAGTCTCAGTTGTCTGCACCTAGCACGCCACAGCAGAATGGTGTAACAGAAAGGAGGAACCGAACTCTTATGGAAATGGTTAGGTCCATGATGAGCTATAGTGATTTGCCAAGTTCGTTCTGGGGGTATGCCTTGGAAACGGAAATGTTTATTCTTAATCTTGTACCATCTAAAATCGTGCCTTCAACCCCAGTAGAGTTGTGGAACGGGCAGAAGCCCAGTCTAAGACATCTCAGAATTTGGGGCTGCCCAGCACATGTGCTTAAGGCAGATACGGCTAAGTTAGATGCAAGAACAGAATTAATGCTGTTTGTAGGATATCCTAGGGGAACGAAAGGTGGTCTATTCTATAGTCCTAAAGATCAGAAGGTAGTGGTAAGTACCAACGCTAGATTTTTAGAAGAGGACTATGTCTTAGACCACAAGCCCAAGAGTAAGATAGTACTAGAAGAGCTTAGATGACAAACTACTAATCCTGATGCACCAGCGCAAGTAGATACACCACACACTGCACATGAGATCACAGATGATGCGCCTACACAGGCGGTGCCTCGTCGTAGTGGGAGGGTTGTGAGACAGCCAGACAGGTTTATTGGCATGGGAGAGGCTTCAGACCTGGTCCCAGGTGTGCCTGAACCTGACCTAGTTAACTATAATGAGGCGCTTCTAGATAAAGATGCAGAATCTTGGCGTAAGGCAATGATATCCGAGATGGGGTCAATGGACCACAATCAAGTCTGGGAGCTTGTGGACCTGCCTGATGGGTTTAAGCCCATTGGATGCAAGTGGGTCTACAAACGTAAGAGAGGACCTGACGGGAAGGTGGAAACCTTTAAAGCTAGGCTGGTGGCGAAGGGGTATACTCAGAAAGAGGGAATCGATTATGAGGAAACCTTCTCCCCGGTAGCCATGCTTAAGCCGATCCGGATTCTCGTGGCCATAGCTGCTCATATGGATTATGAGATTTGGCAGATGGATGTCAAGACAGCTTTCCTGAACGGAAGTCTTGAGGAAACCATCTTTATGCAGCAACCAGAGGGATTCATTGAAAAAGGCCAAGAGCATAAGGTTTGCAGGCTTAAGAGGTCTATTTATGGACTTAAGCAGACATCCAGATCTTGGAACATCCGGTTTGATGAGGTAATCCAGTCCTTTTGGATTTACTCAGTGTCCGGATGAGCAATGTGTATATTGCAGACGTGATGGAAACTCAGTGGTGTTTCTTGTGCTTTACGTAGATGACATTCTATTGATTGGCAACAACAAGAAAGTGTTATCAGACGTAAAGGCATGGCTGTCCAAGCAATTTGATATGAAAGACTTAGGGGAAGCGGGACATATCCTTGGGATCAAGATTATTCGAGATCGTAGGAAACGTTCGCTAACGCTCTCCCAAGCTTCATACATAGACACGATTCTGGCCCGTTTTAACATGCAGAACTCCAAGAAAGGTTTTCTACCTTTCAAGCATGGAGTGTTTCTATCTAAGGAACAGTATCCTGAGACTGTTGAGGAAATAGAGACCATGAAGACAGTTCCATATGCTTCGGCAGTAGGAAGTCTCATGTATGCCATGTTGTGTACGAGGCCTGATATCTGTTATGCCGTTGGCATGGTGAGCAGATATCAGAGTAACCCCGGGAGAGCTCATTGGGAGGCAGTAAAATGCATTCTCAAGTATTTGCGCAGAACGAGGGACCAAGTTCTGGTCTATCAGGCGTCTGAGCTGGTATCCCGAGGTTACACAGATTCAGATTTCCAAGGCGACAGGGACAATAGCAAGTCTACCTCAGGGTATGTGTTTACTCTAGGAGGTGGAGCCATAGTTTGGCGGAGTGTCAAGCAGAAATGCATGGCGGACTCTACCATGGAGGCTGAGTACGTTGCCGCATCAGAGGCAGCGAAAGAAGCAGTATGGCTCAAGAACTTCCTAGTGGACTTAGATGTGATTCCTGGTTTGCCGAAGTCTATCACGGTTTAATGTGATAACAACGGTGCAGTTGCAAACTCGAAGGAACCACGAGCCCACAAGGCGAGTAAACATATACAACGCAAGTACCACCTGATACGAGTTATCGTAAAGAGGGTAGACGTGGTCATGGCTAAGATAGCATCAGAGGATAACCTTGCAGATCCGTTCACGAAAACATTGACTTCTAAAGTCTTTGAGGCTCACGTGAAGGGCAAGGGGATCAGATGCTTAGGAGAGCCTTGACAGTTTTTCTAGATAGATAGCAGCAGATTGGGTAGGATTGTATGTAGTTGTATACTTAAAGCACAGCTTAAGTATTAGTGGGAGATTGTTGGAGTAGAATACATAAGCTATGCTTGTATTGTACAGTTTCCCAGTTTAATATATCGATTGGTGTTTCAGTCATATCTTGTTGTGCATTAATCGTCCATTTATATTATGTAAGTAGATGATGAGGTGTCTGGTGCGACACAGTAGATCTCATCATTGGTTGAAAGACATAATATATAAATGAGGTTCGTAACCGAGACAACTTTGGACAAACTGTCGGTCTAGGTTATTATGTGATTCAGATAATTAGTTTGTCTAAACTAATTGAATCATATAGATATGCCCGGGGCATGTTGAACTTGACTCTTAGGAATGATTTGTCTTGTACTGATTTAATAGACAAATTGATCCTTGTATTCTATCTCTAAATCCCTAGACTCGAGTGGGCATGAGAATTAGACATAGTGTACTTTGATCTGCCAATGGGTGAGGTCGAATGTGGCCAATAATCTCGGTAGGTTGGGTGCGCGTGTTTAGTTACTTGGTGTGCTGCTGCTTGTCGAAAGGAAACCATGTACCGGTGCGTCCGGGGTGATGGTGCTCCCGAGATGAGCTCGAAATGTTTATTATACTAAACCCGGCCGGTGGACTTATGTCCGGTATAGTAAAAAGGTCGAGTGGTACTAGTCTCGAAATAAAAGAAGTTGATGAATTAATTTATCAGTAAATTAATGAATTAACGAGCACTATATCTTTGATGTGGGGAGATTATGAATATAATTTAATTAAGTTGTTCCGGAAGCAATTCTGGTGTAGGGTGGTAGTTCCATAATTAATCCGTTAGTGGTACGATTAATTATGTACTGGGTTAATGACAAAGGTAGATTTAATTAATTGAGAAATTAATTAATCCTTGTGTCAGTTGGTTGTGAATCATCCCAGGAACTGGTTTGGGATAAGTGAATCCCTGTGTCAGTTGGGAATGATTCATCCCAGGAACTGGATTGGGATAAGTGAATCCCTGTGACAGTTGGGAGTGTATCAGTCCAGGAACAGGATTGAAGGAAACAGAATCTGTATCAGTCTAGAAACAGGATTGAAGGAAAACAGAAACCCAGTAGGAAGACTAATCATAAACCAACTTGGAGTCTCTCTTGTAACTCTATAAATAGACAAGGGATCAGTCATTCAGAATACAACACAATAACACAATTAATCCACAGGATTTCTAGAGAGAGAAAATTCTAGAGAGAGAAAACGTTTCTCTCTCCAAGTCGAATTTTCAAGAAAGTGTGCAGCTGGTTTTTGGGTTTCTAGTGGCTAAAATTTTGGCCTTGGTCTATACCAGCTGCGCGTAGCTTTCTCTCTCTGCGGGCGGTGCGTTTATAGTACGTGCCAGGTGCTGCGGGGCTAGAGTTTTCTAGCAGGTGGATTGTGGTGAGTAGCTGATCAATTGACTTCTAGTTCGTTGCCCACACAACGTGAAGTCATAGTCTTGAGGCATACAAGAGAATCACCAAGTGCACGCTTCAAAGGTACTTTTCTAAGATTCCGCTTTAATAGAAAATTTTGTTGCGTGGTAAATCGAGCAAGTGCAAACCCAGATCCTACCAAAATCTTTCAATACCCTGAGGTAGACTTGCTCTTATCCCTATCGCCTTGGAAATCTGAATCTGTGTAACCTCGGGGTACCAGCTCAGACGCCTGATAGACCAGAACTCGGTCCCTCGTTCTGCACAAATACTTGAGAATGCATTTTACTGCCTCCCAATGAGCTTTCCCGGGGTTACTCTGATATCTGCTCACCATGCCAATGGCATAACAGATATTAGGCCTCATACACAACATGGCATATATGAGACTTCCTACTGCCGAAGCATATGGAACTATCTTCATGGTCTCTATCTCCTCAACAATCTTAGAAAACTGTTTCTTAGATAGAAACACTCCATACCTGAAAGGTAGAAAACCTTTCTTGGAGTTCTGCATGTTAAAACGGGCCAGAATCGTGTCTATGTATGAAGCTTGGGAGAGCGTTAGTGAACGTTTCCTACGATCTCGAATAATCTTAATCCCAAGGATATGTCCCGCTTCCCCTAAGTCCTTCATATCAAATTGCTTGGACAGCCATGCCTTTACGTCTGATAACACTTTCTTGTTGTTGCCAATCAATAGAATGTCATCTACGTAAAGCACAAGAAACACCACTGAGTTTCCATCACGTCTGCGATATACACATTGCTCATCCGGACACTGAGTAAATCCAAAGGACTGGATTACCTCATCAAACCGGATGTTCCAAGATCTGGATGCCTGCTTAAGTCCATAAATAGACCTCTTAAGCCTGCAAACCTTATGCTCTTGGCCTTTTTCAATGAATCCCTCTGGTTGCTGCATAAAAATGGTTTCCTCAAGACTTCCGTTCAGGAAAGCTGTCTTGACATCCATCTGCCAAATCTCATAATCCATATGAGCAGTTATGGCCAAGAGAATCCGGATCGACTTAAGCATAGCTACCGGAGAGAAGGTTTCCTCATAATCGATTCCCTCTTTCAGAGTATACCCCTTAGCCACCAGCCTAGCTTTAAAGGTTTCCACCTTCCCGTCAGGTCCTCTCTTACGTTTGTAGACCCACTTGCATCCAATGGGCTTAAACCCATCAGGCAAGTCCACAAGCTCCCAGACTTGATTGTGGTCCATTGAACCCATCTTGGATATCATTGCCTTACGCCAAGATTCTGTATCTTTATCTCGAAGCGCCTCATTGTAGTTAACTGGGTCAGGTTTAGGCACACCTGGGACTAGGTCTGAAACCTCTCCCACGCCAACGAACCTGTCTGGCTGTCTCACAACCCTCCCACTACGACGAGGCACCGCCTGTGTAGGTGCATCATCTATGATCTCATGTGCAGTGTGTGGTGTATCTACTTGTGCTGGTGCATCAGGATTAGTAGTTTGTCATCTAAGCTCTTCTAGTACTATCTTACTCTTGGGCTTGTGGTCTAAGACATAGTCCTCTTCTAAAAATCTAGCGTTGGTACTTACCACCACCTTCTGATCTTTAGGACTATAGAATAGACCACCTTTCGTTCCCCTAGGATATCCTACAAACAGCATTAATTCTGTTCTTGCATCTAACTTAGTCGTATCTGCCTTAAGCACATGTGCTGGGCAGCCCCAAATTCTAAGATGTCTTAGACTGGGCTTCCGCTCGTTCCACAACTCTACTGGGATTGAAGGCACGATTTTAGATGGTACAAAATTAAGAATATACATTGTCGTTTCCAAGGCATATCCCCAGAATGAACTTGGCAAATCACTATAGCTCATCATAGACCTAACCATTTCCATAAGAGTTCGGTTCCTCCTTTCTGGTACACCATTCTGCTGTGGCTTGCCAGGTGCAGACAACTGAGACTGAATTCCTACCTCAGTGAGGTAATCTCAAAATTCATGGGACAGGTACTCCCTACCACGATCTGAACGCAGTGTCTTAATACTCTTACCATGATGCTTCTCCACATCTGCCCGAAACTCTTTGAACTTGCCAAAACATTCGGACTTGTGGTGCATTAGGTAAATATATCCGTACCTAGAGTAGTCATCCGTGAACGTCACGAAATACTCATATCCCCCTCGTGCCTGGACCGTCATAGGTCGACACAAGTCAGAATGAATCAACTCTAATACTTCTTTTGCTCTATAGCCTTTTGCTTTAAAAGGTCTCTTGGTCATCTTACCCTCCAAGCAAGATTCACAGGTTGCATAACTGCCAATATCTAATGAACCCAAAGGTCCATCATTGACCAACCTCTGAATCCTACTAAGGTTTATATGACCTAGCCTTAGATGCCAAAGATAGGTTTGATTCATTTCAGAAGGTCTCTTCCTCTTATTAATGTTAGATACTGAGCTATCTATTTCTATGTTTTGCACAACAGGGGAGTTAGAATTAACCACAAATAAATTGTCCACCAATGAACCAGAACAGACAAGTTTGCCATTTCTTCTAATAAAAACAGACTCATCAGAAAAAATAAACTTGTAACCATTCTTTAAGAGTTTAGAAACCGAAATCAGGTTCTTTCTAAAACTCGGTACATAAAGACAGTTTACTAACTCTAGGTTACAATTCTCAAAATTTAACCTAACTATTCCCACTGCTTCAACTAACACTCTTGTAGTGTCGCCCATGCAGATGTCCAGTTCGCCCTCTCTAAGCTTCCGGGTTACTTGAAACCCCTGCAAAGAATTACAAACATGGTCAGTGGCGCCTGAATCTACACACCAAGTATCTGTGGGAATCACCGCTAAACATGTCTCAGTAATTAGGGCAGAAACAATCGTACCTTGAGCTTTGGAAAATCCACTTTCCAATGTCCTGCCTTGCCGCATTTAAAGCACTTGCCCTTTGGCTTGCTTTTCTTCGCAACATCTGGCTTCGCTGCAAGTTTCTTGGCGTTCTTCTTCTTCTTATTTTTCTTGCCTTTCGGCCCAGAAGAAGAACTCGAACCCTTTATCGTGACCAAAACTTGCTTCTTCTCATGGAAGATGCCTTCAGCCGCCACCAATTCAGTCATGAGCTCGGGCAACGTATAAACCCTTTGGTTGATATTGTAGTTGACCCGAAACTGCTCAAAACAAGAGGGTAGACTCTGGAGGATAATATCTATCTAACTCTCCGGGTCGATATTTCCTCCCAACACCTCTATTTCATTGATGTTACTGATCATGTGTAAAACATGATCTCTCACCGATCCGCCTTCAGCCATTTTGGTGTTCATTAACTTCCTCATGGCTGACTGCCTGGCAGTCCTGCCTTAATGCGCAAACATCTCCCTTAGGTGCGCCAACATGTCAAAGGCGGAGAGCATGGGATGAAGCTGATGTTGCAGCACATTTGACACAGAGGCCAAAATGTAGCACCGCGCCATCTCATCCGCTTTCCTCCACCTGGTATAGGCATCCCTTTCCTCTTGGGTAGCGTCATCATCAGGCACTACTGGACATGCTTCGATGAGCACAAACTTGTACTGCTCAGCCGTCAGGACTATGTCCAAATTCCAACACCAGTCGACATAATTTGTTCCAATTAATTTGTTGTCTTTCAAGATAGCAGCTAAAGGATTGAATGCCATATCGATTTAAACTGGAAAGTAAACTAACAGTGTTTCAGTTATATATGCTAGAATTTTCGAAAAACATGAAAATTCAATTTAATTATTGATTTCCCTCAAAACAATAATATTAATCCACCAACATCTCATCCACCGGGATTCTCGCAAGCCACGCAGTGTGGACGTTTACGCTAACCCACATTCGTTTGAGAAGAACCAAGTTCATTAACTACACTATCTGACCAACGATCTTTTGATCAATGTAGCTAATAGTCGGTGCTTTCAGCCGTACAAGTAAGCAGCGTAACCTCGCGGGAGGAATAATGCAGATCGTACACTAAGTGTGTGCCATTACGTGACTTCTGAGTTTGTTACCTCAGGATAGTGCGCCTCAGATGGAGAAGGTGTCGCATTTCTCCTAGTTAAACTCGCTCTAGTCATCTTACTCAGAAGCTCATAGTCGAGCGATCTCGGGGTTGGACTCATCCGAATGGATGAAGGCCCTAATGCCAACGCGTAAGCCCACCCACATCGCATATGAACCCGTAATGGTGGTCATGGGGATATAACACAACCCGCTCCCACTTAGATTTCCAATTTGAGGGTTTTTCCAGTTTTAACATGCAATTAACTAACCTAAGTTATATGCAACCATAAAACCAGACATGCTTTAATTCATGCATCTAAAATACAACATAAAAATAAAGCATAAAAATTAAAACAATAAATACGGGAAATAAATACGTAAAATAAATTTCCTAACTATTATGGTTTTAATTGCTTCCATCCTTTGCCTTGATCTCGTGTCCCGCCACGTCACTCGATGGAGAGAGTCTTGAACTTCAAAAAACAAAAACTGGAGGAAAAACGGGCCAAAAACAGCCCGAACAGGCTGTACGGCCCGAAGGCCGTGCTGCCCGCGCGCACAGCCCGCACGGGCCGTGCACGCGCGGCCCACTGTGCACGCGGCCAGCGCGCCCGGCCTTCTATGTGCGACTGCAGCAGCAGCGTGCAGTAGCTGCTGCCGTTTGCCTGCCGGCCAGCGATTTTGCTGCCGGCAAACCATGCTGGCGTCGCCTCCTGCCGCCAACTCCTCCTTCGCTTTTTCCCACGCTATTTGGTCTTCTTGCAATTCGTTCTGGGTTTTCCTGGGTTTCTTCAAATTCATGATAACCCAAAACCCACGAATCCAAGTCGCCCACCATAACGCATTCGATTACATAAAAAACAATTTTCCTACTATAAGGCATTCTAGGAAAATTAAATAATCGAAATTACATAGAAAAAATCCTACTACAGATTTGATCTAATCCTACACAGCTTCCAGCACGTGGTTATACTATTACAAACATTCATAATAAAATTAAATCCAGACAGGTTCGGAGTTTAATTAAAACCCATACAAACGTAATCATAATAGTCGAGATTCTAAACCACCTGCAAATAAAACCATGTAATAAATCGAACAAGCACAGAACCCCCTAAACCAGGCTCTGATACCAATTGAAAGATTTTGGTAGGATCTGGGTTTGCACTTGCTCGATTTACCACGCAACAAAAATTTCTATTAAAGCGGAATCTTAGAAAAAGTACCTTTGAAGCGTGCACCTGGTGATTCTCTTGTATGCCTCAAGACTATAACTTCACGTTGTGTGGGCAACGAACTAGAAGTTAATTGATCAGCTATCACCACAACTCCACCTGCCAGAAAAATCCAGCACCTCCGCACCTAGCACGTACTGCAAACGCACTGCACGGAGAGAAAGAGAAAGTTGCTTGCAGCTGTTATACACCAAGGGCTTAAAAATTCAGCCACTAGGAAGAAAAACCAGCCATCAAAACTTCTTGAAAATTCGACCTGGAGAGAGAAACGTTTTCTCCCTCTAGAAATCCTGTGGATTAATTGTTGAATTGTGTGTCTTGAATAACTGATCCCTTGTCTATTTATAGAGTTACAAGAGAGACTCCAAGTTGGTTTAGGATTGGTCTTCCTACTGGGTTTCTGTTTTCCTTCAATCCTGTTTCTGGACTGATACAGATTCTGTTTCCTTCAATCTTGTTCCTGGACTGATACACTCCCAACTGTCACAGGGATTCACTTATCCCAATCCAGTTCCTAGGATAAATCACTCCCAACTGACACAGGGATTCACTTATCCCAAACCAGTTCCTGGGATGATTCATAACCAACTGACACAAGGATTAATTAAATTCTAAATTAATTAAATCTACTTTTGTCAACAACCCAGTACATAATTAATTGTACCACTAACGGATTAATTATGGCACTACCAACCTACACCAGAATTGCTTCCGGAACAACTTAATTAAATTATATTCATAATCTCCCCAAATCAAAGATATAGTGCTCGTTAATTCATTAATTTACTGATAAATTAATTCATCAACTTCTTTAATTCCGAGACTAATGCCACTCGACCTTTTCACTATACCGGACATAAGTCCACTGGCCGGGTTTAGTGTAATAAACATTTCGAGTTCATCTCGGGAGCACCATCACCCCGGACGCACCGGTACATGGTTTCCTTTCGACAAGCAGCAGCACATCAAGTAACTAAACACGCGCACCCAACCCACCTATACTATTGGCCACATTTGACCTCACCCATTGGCAGATCAAAGTACACTATGTCTAATCCTCATGCCCACTCGAGTCTAGGGATTTAGAGATAGAATACAAGGATCGATTTGTCTATTAAATCAGTACAAAACAAATCATTCCTAAGAGTCAAGTTCAACAAGCCCCGGGCATATCTATATGATTCAATTAGTTTAGACAAACTAATTATCTGAATCACATAATAACCTAGACCGACAGTTTGTCCAAAACCGTCTCGGTTACAAACCTCATTTATATATTATGTCTTTCAACCAATGATGAGATCTACTATGTCACACCAGACACCTCATCATCTACTTACATAATATAAATGGACAATATATATGCACAACAAAATATGACTGAAACACAAATCGATATATTAAACTGGGAAACTGTACAATACAAGCATAGCTTATGTATTCTACTCCAACATGGGCAACAATCTAGAAGCCAATGGATCAGCAATCAATACAACTCCACTTGCTAGAAAAATCCAGCACATTCGCACCTAGCACGTACTGCAAACACACTGCCCGGAGAGAGAGAAAGCAACACACGGGGCTGGCAAAACCAGGCCAAATTTTCGGCCAAAATAATCAAAAACCAGCCACCAATTTGCTGTATAAAATTCGTTCAGGAGAGAGAAATTATTTTCTCTCTCTAGAATTTTATCTCTCTAGTTTTTTTGTCTTGAAAACTTATGAATTGTATATTGTGAAATAGTTAATCCCTTGTCTATATATAGAGCTACAAGAGAGACCCCAAGTTGTTTTAGGATTGGTCTTCCTAATGGGTTTAGGTAACTAGTTTCCAAATCCAATTAGGTAACCAATCTGATAGGATAAACTAAATCCTACTAGATTCCTAATCTCTAGGATTTCCAAATTCTAATTGAAACTTAAGACTTAATTAATTAATTAAATAATTCCATTTTGTTAATTACTTAATTAACCCTTAGGAATTAATTAAATAATTAATTAATTAAATCTACCTATTCAATTAACCCATTACAAAATTAATCGTACCACTAACGGATTAATTTTGGCACTACCATCTTACACCAGAATTGCTTCCGGAACAACTTAATTAAATTATATTCATAATCTCCCCACATCAAAGATATAGTGCTCGTTAATATAAATTAATTTATTGATAAATTAATTAATTAACTTATTTAATTCCGAGACTAGTACCACTCGACCTTTTTACTATACCGGACATAAATCCATCGGCCGAGTTTAGTATAATAAACATTTTGAGCTCATCTCGGGAGCACCATCACCCCAGACGCACCGGTACATGGTTTCCTTTCGACAAGCAGCAACACACCAAGTAACTAAACACGCGCACCCAACTCACCGAGAATATTGACCACAATTGACCTCATCCATTGGTAAATTAAAGTACACTATGTCTAATCCTCATGCCCGCTTGAGTTTAGGGATTAAGAGATAGAATACAAGGAACGATTTGTCTATTAAATGAGTACAAGACAAATCATTCATAAAGGTCGAGTTCAATATGCCCCTGGCATATCTATATGATTCAATTAGTTTAGACAAACAAATTATCCGAATCACATAATAACCTAAACCGACAGGTTATCCAAAGCTGTCTCGGTTACGAACCTTATTTATATATTATGTCTTTCGACCAATGATGAGATCTACTGTGTCACACAAGACACCTAATCATCTATTTATATAATATAAATGGACATATTATGCACAACAAATTATAACCAAAACATAAATTGATATATTAATCTGGGAAATTGTACAATACAAGCATAGCTTATGTATTCTATTCCAACAATTCTTTCCCTTTAGGATCATTAAATGCGCATTTAATGCGCCTGAAAGAAGAAAGCAACTAAAGAAACCCGGTTAATTTCCGATTTTGGGGTCATTAACCCGATTTTTTAGCAAAAACCGGGTGGGTGTAAAACTGGCCCTTTACTCCTAGGAGTACGGTATAATTTGTGCCCGAACAAACACCCCTACGTAGAAATATCTATTATGGTATTCCTAATAGGGCACACCAAACGGTATTATTTTTAAACTGCACCTAGACAATATTCAAAAACAGAAGCACACAAACAAATATCCATTTTTTGTTCGTATCGATTTATTTTTTGAATAACCTCCTTCTGAACAAGTTTAATAGTTTTACATAGACAATATCCAAACTACAGGTGTGATGATCTTATCAAAATAGAACTGATAATAGTTTAATCTGTGAACAAAACCTGCAGAAATCTATATTTGTTAATTGGAACAAGTGATATATCCTGATAAATCTTTCAAACTTGAAATCCAAAAATATACACTTGATCACTAGCATGATGTATGTATAATGAGCTCAACCATTCGACCACGAAAAGTTAATTTTCTTTATTTTAAAAAGAAGTGCTTAAAAATGTAGGTGCTAGTATGGTTGGACTGTCATTTAAGAATTCAAATCTTAAATTGCACCGTCTCATTTGTATACCAACTGCCTCCATTTTCATATGCTTATTTTTACATTATTTTTTATAAATCAAAGGGGATAATGTTGGAGTAGAATACATAAGTTATGCTTGTATTGTACAATTTCCCATATTAATATATCGATTTATGTTTTGGTTATAATTTGTTGTGCATATTATGTCCATTTATATTATGTAAGTAGATGATGAGGTGTTTTGTGTGACACAGTAGATCTCATCATTGGTCGAAAGACATAATATATAAATGAGCTTCGTAACCGATACAGTTTTGGACAAACTGTCGGTTTATGTTATTATGTGATTCGGATAATTGGTTTGGCTAAACTAATTGAATCATATAGATATGTCCGGGGCGTATTGAACTTGACCTTAAGGAATGATTTGTCTTGTACTGATTTAATAGACATATCGTTCCTTATATTCTATCTCTTAATCCCTAGACTCGGGTGGGCATGAGGATTAGACATAGTGTACTTTGATCTGCCAATGGGTGAGGTCAATTGTGGCCAATAATCTCAGTGGGTTGGGTGGGCGTGTTTAGTTACTTGGTGTGATGCTGCTTGTCGAAAGGAAACCATGTACCGGTGCGTCCGGGGTGATGGTGCTCCCGAGATGAGCTCGAAATATTTATTATAGTAAACCCGGCCGATGGACTTATGTCCGGTATAGTAAAGAGGTCGAGTGGTACTAGTCTCGGAATTAAAGAAGTTAATTAATTAATTTATCAGTAAATTAATTTATATTAACGAGCACTATATTTTTGATGTGAGGAGATTATGAATATAATTTAATTAAGTTGTTCCAGAAGCAATTCTGGTGTAGGATAGAAGTGCCAAAATTAATCCGTTAGTGGTATGATTAATTTTTTAATGAGTTAATTAAATAGGTAGATTTAATTAATTAATTGGTTAATTATTCCTAAGAGTTAATTCAGTAATTAACAAAGTGAAATTATTTAATTAATTCCTAAGGATTAATTAAGTAATTAACAAAGTGAAATTATTTAATTAATTAATTAAGTCTTAAATTTCAATTAGAATTAGGAAATCCTAGAGATTAGGAATCTAGTAGGATTTGATTTATCCTATCAGATTGGTTACCTAATTGGATTTGGAAACTAATTACCTAAACCCATTAGGAAGTCCAATCCTAAACCAACTTGGGGTCTCTCTTGTAGCTTTATATATAGACAAGGCATTAGTTATTCAAGACACACAATTAATTCACAAGATTTCTAGAGAGAGAAAATTCTAGAGAGAGAAAACTTTCTGTGACATCCCTGCAAAGCAGGTGAATAGTTCGAGAAGATTTTTGGTTGTAAATCCTTAAATAATAAAATAAACTGTGTTTAAATAAATATAATTAAATGATTAGTTAATAAAAGGAATTATTAAATAGGTAAATTGGTGGAATTGGGGACTTAATTGTAGGGAACAAAGGTTTTTAGGGAGCAATTTAGAGGATTGCTAAAGTCTAGGGGTTGAAACTAATTTTTAAAAGTAAATTCCTCAAACTCACTTTTCTTTCTTTTCTTCTCCTCCCAGCCGGGCCTTCCCTTTCCTTCTTCCCTCTTTCATTTTTCTTTCTCTTTTCCTTTCTTCCTCCCTTCACTCCCGCCGGATACCTCCACAAACCACCGCCGGCCGCCTTCATTACCGGTCATCCAGGCACCATCTCGGTGAGCTGAACATACCAAAGTGTTCCCCACGACATAAGGAATAAAACCCTACCCTCATTCCTACATTTTGTTCGACTTTTCTCTCTCCACGAAATTTACCGCCCAGTCACGATTTCTCCCGTCCGGCCATGCATTTGGTCGGAACTCACCATCAAAATACTCCTTCGTCCATCAGGAACAAAACCCAAGCTTTAATCTTCTTTTTATTTCATGTTTTCTCTCTCCCCGCCAAGCTCCCGCCGCCGTCTTTCCCCGCCGCGATTCAGCCTCCTCCGGCGTCGTTTGGGTCGCATAGCACCACGAAAAGAACCCCCATCTTGCAATTTGACCGCCGAAAAAACCACGCCGCCACCAGACCGCCGCTTCCGCCACCGGACCGCCGCTGCCGTCGCCGTCCCTCTTTCCTCCATTCGCCATCCAGAACCTTCTCCCTTAGGTTCCGGCTTTGTTCCAGCAACTTTTGTAGGTAAACCCTTAATTGTTATTTGTCTTAAGTTTAAGAAGCTTATTTGGAGATTAATTTTGTCATGCATAGTTCTAAGGTTAGTTGAGAAGTTTGTTACTTTATAATTACTTTCTAGTAAAAAGGGGAAGAATAAGTGGCTAATCTAAATGGGTAACCTTTCATTTGGAAATAGATAGAAATGATTTAAGCTAAAGAATTGAAGTCTAGGGAAAGAAGGGTGGGATTATTATTGCACTTGTTTTAGTTCAAGGTGATGTTAAATGAATATGAGAATCTATTGCACTTGACTGTAATTAAAATAAAAATTAGAGGACCAAATTAAAAATATAAGAGATAAAGGACCTAAAAATAAAATTAATAAGTACCAAACCTCACCCTTGACTGTGTGCCACCGTGGCCCGTCCCTTTCCCTTTCTTCCCCAACTCAATCACCTCCTCCCCTCTCTCCGTCATTCCCCCTTCGCCGCTATAAACCTGAACCCAAACCCCCTCGCCGCGGATCCATTCCTATGGCTACCCCAGCGGCGACATGCAGCCCCTTGCGTTCTGCCCCTGGTTTGAAGGTTTGCAATTTTTTTCATTTGTTTGTTTGACATTTCTATGTGATTTATTTTGTTTATGATTTAATCCGTTTATATGCAACTTTATTCTGTATTTTTGTTTGTGTTAAATTGGGGACGGCTCTGGTTGACAAATAAACAATTTCTATGAGTAAATGATAGTATTCAAAGTGATGAGGGGATGCTAGAATTTGTTGGTCTGAAAATTGCTAGAGTTGTACTTCTTCCCGTCACTATTCTTTGAAAGTTTAATGGCTTTAATCTGCGTTTATGCTACAAAGTTGCTGCTTCTGTTGTTTCTTCTGATGTCCGCTCCCCACAACCCCCCAAATGGAAAAGCTAAACTCACTATAAATATGAATTTTAGAATAATCACAAAACTTGATAATAATTTGACCATTGAATGGTTTAAATAACAGCATATCTAATGTCTTGGAACTTGGTACAAGTCAATATAATTTGGAAAACAATAATGGAAATCTGAAGTTTGCGATAAATCTCAAGGGCGTTTTGTGGAAGGATGAGAACCAAGAAAATTTAAGGTACAAAACTAACAGTAAGAAAGTTTGAAAGACATCTAATTCAAGTACTATCGATTCACTTTGGTTATACATATTAAGTAGCAACACTTCCATATTTCTTTTATGAATTGCAGTTTCATTTTTTTTGAGTTTGGACTGTTATTCGAAATGTAATACAATGGGACACAAGGAAACCAGCAGATAGGAAGCTATTCATTTGTTGGCTCCTTTGTCCCACATTCTTTGGGTGACGAACAGTCTCCTTCCTTAAAGTGGGAAAGGAGGCTACATTCTCCCAAATATTTTGTAAACATGTTTCTTGAAAATCAAGTTTGTTTTGTGATCTTTAAAAATTATTTGTGCATTGAGGAATTTTTTTCCTTTTTCTTTTTGGCCTTTTAGTTTGATATTGTGGCAATAATTGATTGATCATTTATTCATCAAACTAGTAGAGTCTTATTGGAGGGTTATAGCAATTTGATAATATGTATTGTATTCTTGTTCAAAATTTTCAGTGTCTAGTTATTTTGATGGGATCCAAGAACCTTTTCAATTTGTGCAACTATCGCTAAAAGGTTCTTAGATCCCGTCAGGGTAACTAATTGAGAATACAAAACATATTGCTAGATTGTCATAACCCTCCAATTAGGCTCCATCGTGCTCGATAGTTTGAGGAACACTCAAGTTTCTGCCACAATACAAAATGAGAGGGCAAACGGAATCAGAAAAATTGAGGAAATCCTCTTTTTGCTTTCTTTCTGTTTTTTCTCTACCTGGAAGAAGTGGATTTCACCTCCTGGTTTTTGCCAGAGAACTTTTAATACATTTTATAAGTAAACCAAAATGAGGCATTCAAAGAGGATGACATGGTATTTAGTGGAAGTGATGATAATCTTTTGCATCTCTTTCCCATCCAGTTCTGTGAATGTTATTTCTTTATTCTTGATTGATTAGCATTTGTTTGTGGGCTGAACCCTTCTACATCAGTTTTTAAGTTGGCCTTCTTTCTTATAATTTAGGCTGTGTGATGGACAATTTTTTTTGTCATTTTCGAAAGGAGTATCATTTGTGGTATGGTATTCTTGTTCCATAAATAGATCAAACATTTTCTCTGTTCTTCTGAATTCTCTTGTCAGATTGCTTTGAGATGGACTGAGAAGGAAATGACATCTGGGAAAGGTAAATTTTTTTTTTTTCCGCAAGATTTCCTGATTTTGCACCAGACATACAATTCAGCCATCCACTTCTTTACCACCTAAGATATTCACTTTTATGGGGTTTTTCTCCCCTTTAGATTATTATTTATAAATTTGCTTGTTGATGTTCTGTAATCTGATTTAGATTCATAAAATAAAGTAGACTTTGGGAAGTACGTAAGAGAAGCGTTAATTGGATCTGATTCTGAGAAGAGACAAAGTACTGACTTGCTAACTCACCCAGACATCTTCATTTAGTTTGACTGTGAAACTCATATGCTTTCTCAAATGCAATTTAGACTGATTTCTAGAAGACATGTTAAGCTTGTGCATGCGCTTTCAATGGGCACGTGTTTAATGCAAGCCAATATATGTGCACGTGTTTAAGGTTTTCAACATTGCTGCAAAACCTAGAAGATTATGGCTGAAGTTATTGATTTGAATGTATCTTTTGTTCAGGTTTATTGATGCTATTTCTGCTATGCTTTTTGTAACCTTGTCATTGAGTGAATTAGTTTAGCTCTATGTTATCAGGACAGTTTGTAGGTGTGTGGTAATAAACATTGCAGTGAGAAAGGTGGAGTGGCAAGTAATAAACATTGGTAATAAACATTGGTATCAGAGCCTGGTTTTATAAAAATTTCCAAACTCGATTTCCCAATTTTTTTCAACTATTTTGTTTTTAAAAGATTTTTACAATTTGAGGCTTCGGTAGAGTTTTGCATGCATACATCTAGGGTTTGGTAATAGGTTGGAGAAACAGTAAATCCGTTGGTAAGCCTAATAGGTGTTCCCGGTCTGAGACTCCCTAGTTCCCCGTAGCTGTCTGCATACACATTTACCTAAGTTAAAGCATGTTAAAATCATAGAAACAATATGGCTGAAAAAATTCTAAGATTTCTTTTTGGAGATTCTAATACAACCAATACATCTGCATCCATGGCATTATCATCATATTCATCTATCCTTAATTCTCATGAGTTAATACATGAAATTCTTCCTAGTAAGAGTATTTCTGCAGTCTACTCACAATGATTACTTGAGTTTAATAAAGCTTACTCTATTAAGATCCATGAGGAGATTCATCCCATGGAAGAAAACAAGAAAACAATTTCTTTATTGAATAATACTGCTATTTCTTATTATCTTAATCAAGGTTATAGATTTATGCACTATGGTTTAATTCAAATTGCTTTGCATCCTTTAATTAAACGTGGGGTTGATACTCCAGTTTTTATGGCTTTACGTGATGATATATTGATTAATTATAATGATTCTATCCTTGCTTTAGTACAGACTAATTTATGTAATGGCACTACTCGTTTTAATTGCGCTCCTAATTTCTCAGTTAGTTTAGCGGATAGAACTATACTTAAATCATTATTATTAGATATACATATTAATAATATGAAATTAGATCCCGAATCTGATAAATTTGTTCTAATTTATCATATTTATTTCAAATTAATGAAATATATTATTCCTACTGCTTTAAAATGAAAACCAACTAATAATGAAGATTTTGTTTTAGTAGTAATTGATTCTAATAATACTCATACTCAAACTCCTAGATTATTATCTAGACATGAAATTACTATTCCCACATAACTTTTAATTGATCGTCCTGTCATATCTCAAAGAAACCCAATTAGGACTAAGGCTAATATTGAAGAACTTTCTGATAATAAAATTTTAATAAAATTTGATCACATGTCTTCGTTTAGATCTTCTTCTTGCAGGATTAATGAACCCAGACCTAGGTATTCCGTAGATATACCTAGCTCATCTTCTATTCCTTCAGAACCTTCCAGGTATTCCTATTCTGATCCTAAACTTAAATTCTCTGTTCCTTTACCAGAAGTCATTCCAGACTCTAGCTCCTCTGTAGGTTCACCTACTCAGTCTCAAATGCGTTTTTCTGAAATTAATGTAATTAATAAAGCTTTTCAATTAGATAAAGATTATTTAAATAAAAACTATTTTTCTGAAAAAAATAGGGATAATCGTATATGGTTTGAACAGTTTGATGAAAAAGTGATTTCTCATCTAAAAACTGAATGGGTTAATGATATTAATAAAAAAGAAATTAATTTTCCATTTTTCACATGGTTAAATTATTATTTCAATAAAGAAAAAATTTCTTATCAACATGTACCTACTATTAATGTTCAGACTAATTTGTATAGAAAATGGAAATTACTCGATGATACTATTATGTCTTCTATTCATCCTCCTTTAAAAACTATTAAAATTCATACTAAAGATGGTGAAATAATTGCTTCTCCTTTTAAAAAAGGTAAAGATTCAAAAGAGCCAGTTGACTCAGAAGATGTTAAAAAGATTTTTCAGCAAAATAATTTCTCTAATCAGCTTTTACAAACAATATCTCAACAGGTTGATTTAATTTCTGTTAAATTAGATGCTAAAATTACTAATTTTCCTAATGAAGTAGCTAAACCATTAATTGTTTCTTTCCTTCCAACTGAAATGGAAAATGAAATTTCTTTAGTTCAGTGAATTAATTTGGCTTTAGAATCATCTAATAGAGCTTCTAGTTCTAATTCCTTAAATCAAGTAGAAAAACAGTTTAGTGGTCTAAGAATCAATGCAATTAATCGCGATGCACCTAAAGAAGAATCCACTGAACCTAATAGTTCTGAATCAGAAAATGAAGTGGATAATATAGCAGATTTAGAACAACAATTATCTGATAATCCTCCCTTAGAACTAAACCGAATACAATGTCGATCTTATAGAAGGTCATATAGAGATAATAGATGGTCTAATAAAAATATAATGAATTATTATAGTAAACCGACTCCTCGTGATATTCAATTTGAAGAAAAAAGTAGATTTGTCACTAAATCCTATGATGGAAGTGCTCTATATGAATGGAATATTGATGGAAAATCTGAATATGAAATAATGAATACTTTGCATGAAATGGGTACTGCTAAAATAGCTTATAAAGCTAAGTATAATAATATGACTGAAAGACAAATTGCTTCTTGTTTAGTTTTTGGTTTTACTGGTCAATTAAAAAACTGGTGGGATAATATGTTTAATAACGCTCAACGAATGGAAATATTAACTCATCAAACAATAGTTCGTAGAGAAATAACTACTGAAAATAATGAATTAGTAACTACTGTTGAATATGAATCTGATGGCGCTAGTTTTTTAATTTATGTGCTATCTATGCATTTTATTGGTAATCCTAAAAAAGAATTAACTAGTTTAAAGATTTCGTTAACTAATTTGAGGTGTCCTTTGTTTAAAGATTATTTTTGGTATAAAAATACTTTTTTGACTAATGTATTAAGAAGACCTGATTGTAATCAATCATTCTGGAAAGAGAAATTTATTACTGGCCTACCTCCTTTATTTTCACAAAAATTAATTACAAGTTTACTTAAAAAAATGGGAACTGATAATTTGGATTTAACTAATATTACTTATAGTCAATTGTTTGCCTTTCTGAAAAAAGAGGCTTTATCTATTTGTCAAGATTTCAAATTACAGCGTAAATATGGTTTAGAAAGAGAAGAATTGGGGGCCTTCTGTCAAGCATTTGGCATCACAGGTATTACACCTCCATCTACTCACGAAAGAAATACTAGAAAAATGAATAAATACAAATCTAGTAATTTAAGAGATAAAAAATATCATCGATATACTAAATCTAATAGATATAATAATAATGAATTTTATCATAATAATAAAAAGAAATTTAGAAAATTTAAAAAAACAGTTAAATGCTATAATTGTGGTAAAATAGGTCACATAGCTCCTAATTGTAAATTAGAAAAAAAGATTAATACTATATTTTCTGATGAAGTAGAATTAAAAAATAAATTAATGTCTATTTTGATTAATTCGGAAAATGATGATGAATTTTATTATTCCTCTTCAGATTCTAGTTTTAAGGATAAAGAAGAATTTTACGAATGTAAGAAAATAATTAATATGATGAATAGTGAAATAAAAGTTAATAATAATAGTAATAAAGAAATGTTATTTGATTTAATTAAAGAAATTAAAGATGAAAATGTTAAGAAAGATTACTTAGAAAAATTTAAAAAGTTAGTATTGCAAGAAAATAATCATGTTTTCGATATAAAAGAACCATTTAGTCTAAATAGTTTAATTGAAAAATATAAGCATGAAGACACTTTTCAATTTCGTAAAAGTAATAATATAAAAGAAGAAATAAATCAATTAAAAGCTGAAATAAAAGAAATTAATAAAGAATTAAGTAATTTAAAAATAAAAGATTTAGAATTAGAAACAAAGATAATATTAAATTCACAACAGAATATATCTAGTTCTACTAATGCATCTAGTTCTGGTATAATAAAACCTGAAGGTATTAAAATATCAGAAGACATTCCAGATAATAAAATTTTTTTAAATTTAATAACAAAGTAAAAATTGAAAAATGGTATGTAATGGTAACCATTGGAGTAGAAGATTGGACTACTACTTGTGTTGCCATGATTGATAGTGGTGCGGACCAATCTTGTATTACTAGAGGTATAATTCTTGAACATTATTTATCTCGTACTAAAGAAAAATTGTATGCAGCTAATGGTTTAGAAATTCCTATTTATGCGGAATTAAATAATGGATACACATGCAATAATGGATACTGTTTTAAACATTCTTTTTTAATTCTTGAAAACTTTACTATTGACGTTGTATTAGGCAATCCTTTTTTGTATCAAAATATACCTTTTAAAAAAGAGGCTAATCATATATCTGTAAAGATTTTAGGAAATAAATTATATTTTCTTTTTATCAATCCTATACAGCGTACTGAGTTGGATTTACCTCAGACTAATTTCATTTATAAAAAAATCTGTTTAATGAATAAGAAAAAGAATTGTTTAATGTTTTTAGAACAAGAATTAGAGTTTTCAAAATTAGAAGAAAAATTACAAACTAATGATATACAATTAAAAATAAAAAATTTAGAAGAAAAATTTAAGGTAATGTTTTTATTCATTTGTAAGTCCTGTTTTTGAACTTGAATTCATCCTTACGCCTTATATTCCATTTTATTCATCTTTTCTTTCTTAATATCGATCCGAGTAAGGATGAATTCAAGGTCAAAAAGTGACTTACAAATAAATAAAAAGATAATCAGAGTTGTTGAAAGAGATTTCTTAAAACTTGTTTCTTTATAAAAAGGCTTCTGCCTATTACATGATGAGTCGTCCCCTTTTATAGAAGGGATTTTAGAAAACTAATTACAAATCCGGAAATGAAGTCCAGAATGAAAAGTAAATGAAATTCAAATGAAAGTAAGTGCTCTATGATGTAAGCACTTACGTCTAACTTACATTATTGGACTATGAGCTATGCTATTACATCATACTTATAAATTATTACATTAAAAGTCAAAAGGATCCTGAGCACATGGACCCCCTAATTGGTCGAAATCTTCATCAGTAGTGGGAGAGGAATCTTCAACTTTTTCTGTTGGTGATGAGCTGGAAGGATAAGCTGAAGCTGGATTAATCGGAGGAAATTTATTCTTTCTATGATAAATTTATTTTTCATACCTTTGTTTTGAACTAGGACAACTCCTAACAACACCTTTTTAATGGGGTGTTCGATTTGGATCGATCTATCTTTTACAATTTTTTATATATTCATTTTTTATATGACAATTAATTTTGAAATGGGTCGAGTTAGAAGGACCTATTTAATATTTATTTTGTTGTTTTTATTTTTTTATATAAATTAATTTTTATTTTTTATTTTTTCAATGAATCCCTCTGGTTGCTGCATAAATATGGTTTCCTCAAGACTTCCATTTAGGAAAGCTGTCTTGACATCCATCTGCCAAATCTCATAATCCATATGAGCAGCTATGGCCAAGAGAATCCGGATCGACTTAAGCATGGCTACCGGGGAGAAGGTTTCCTCATAATCGATTCTTTCTTTCTGAGTATACCCCTTCGCCACCAGCCTAGCTTTAAAGGTTTTCACCTTCCCGTCAGGTTCTCTTACGTTTGTAGACCCACTTGCATCCAATGGGCTTAAACCCATCAGGCAGGTCCACAAGCTCCCGGACTTGATTGTGGTCCATTGACCCCATCTCGGATATCATTGCCTTACGCCAATATTCTGCATCTTTATCTCGAAACGCCTCATTGTAGTTAACTGGGTCAGGTTCAGGCACACCTGGGACTAGGTCTGAAGACTCTCCCATGCCAATGAACCTGTCTGGCTGTCTCACAACCCTCCCACTACGACGAGGCACCGCCTGTGTAGGCGCATCATCTGTGATCTCATGTGCAGTGTGTGGTGTATCTACTTGTGCTGGTGCATCAGGATTAGTAGTTTGTCGTCTAAGCTCTTCTAGTACTATCTTACTCTTGGGCTTGTGGTCTAAGAAATAGTCCTCTTATAAAAATTTAGCTTTTGTACTTACCACCACCTTCTGATCTTTAGGACTATAGAATAGACCACCTTTCATTCCCCTAGGATATCTTACAAACAACATTAATTATGTTCTTGCATATAAATTAGCCGTATCTACCTTAAGCACATGTGCTGGGCAGCCTCAAATTCTGAGATGTCTTAGACTGGGCTTCCGCTCGTTCCACAACTCTACTGGGGTTGAAGGCACGGTTTTAGATGGCACAAGATTAAGAATATACATTGCCATTTCCAAGGCATATCCCCAGAACGAACTTGGCAAATCACTATAGCTCATCATGGACCGAACCATTTCCATAAGAGTTCGGTTCCTCCTTTCTGCTACACCATTCTGCTGTGACGTGCCAGGTGCAGACAACTGAGACTGAATTCCTACCTCAGTGAGGTAATCTCGAAATTCATGGGACAGGTACTCCCCACCACGATCTGAACGTAGTGTCTTGATACTCTTACCATGATGCTTCTCCACATCTGCCCGAAACTCTTTGAACTTGCCAAAACAATCGGACTTGTGGTGCATTAGGTAAATGTATCCGTACCTCTAGTAGTCATCCGTGAACGTCACGAAATACTCATATCCCCCTCGTGCCTGGACCATCATAGGTCCACACAAGTTAGAATGAATCAACTCTAATACTTCTTTAGCTCTATAGCCTTTTGCTTTAAAAGGTCTCTTGGTCATCTTACCTTCCAAGCAAGATTCGCAGGTTGCATAACTGTCAATATCTAATGAACCTAAAGGTCCATCATTGACCAACCTCTGAATCCTACTAAGGTTTATATGACCTAGCCTTAGATGCCAAAGATATGTTTGATTCATTTCAGAAGGTCTCCTCCTCTTATTAATGTTAGATACTGAGCTATCTATCTCTATGTTTTGCGCAACAGGGGAGTTAGAGTTAACCACAAACAAATTGTCCGTCAATGAACCAGAACAAATAAGTTTTCCATTTCTTCTAATAACAACACAGTCATCAGAAAAAATAAACTTATACCCGTTCTTCAAGAGTTTAGAAACTGAAATCAAGTTCTTTCTAAAACTCGGTACATAAAGACAATTAACTAACTCTAAGCTAGAATTTTTGAAATTCAACTTAACTACTCCCACTACTTCTACTGACACTCTTGTAGTGTCGCCAAGTAGATATCCAATTCGCCTTCTCTAAGCTTCTGGGTTACTTGGAACCCTTGCAAAGAATTACAAACATGGTCAGTGGCACCTGAATCCACACACCAAGTATCTGTGGGAATCGCCGCTAAACATGTCTCAGTAATTAAGGCATAATTTATCGTACTTATAAGCTTTGGACAATCCGCTGTCCAATGTCCCTTCTTATTGCACTTGAAGCACTTGTCTTTCGACTTCTTCTTTGCAATATCTGGCTTAGGCGCAATTTGTACATTTTTAGCTACTCCCTCGAGCTTTCTCTTCTTCTTTCCAGCCTGAGGCTCAGAAGAAGATTCTAAAGCTTCGACTGCGACTAAAGCTCGCTTCTTCTCTTGAAGAAGACTTTTAGTGGCCATCAACTCTGCCAAGAGCTCGAATGAACTCCACAACATCTTACTTATGTTGTAGTTCAACCGAATCCGCTCATAGCGTTGAGCCGTCATCAACTCTGCCAAGAGCTCGGATGAACTCCACAACATCTTACTTATGTTGTAGTTCAACCGAATCCGCTCATAGCTTTGAGGCAAGCTCTGGAGGACAATATCGGCTTTGGTTTCACCAACGATTTCACCTCCCACTACCTCAACCTTGTTGATGTTACTAATCATGTCAATGACACGATCTCTCACAGGAGCGCTCTCAGCTCTAAGGACAATGTCCAAGTTACGACTTCCATCGACATTATTAGTTCCAGTTAAATTATTGTTTTTCAAAATAGCAGCTAAAGGATTGAATGCCATATCGATTTAAACTAGAAAGTAAAACAAACAATGTTTCAGTTATATATGCTAGAATTTTCGAAAACATGAAAATTCAATTTAATTATTGATTTTCCTCAAAACAATAATATTAATCCACCAACATCTCATCCACCAGGATTCTCGCAAGCCACGCAGTGTGGACGTTTACGCTAACCCACATTCGTTTGAGAAGAACCAAGTTCATTAACTACACTATCTGACCAACTATCTTTTGATCAATGTAGCTAATAGTCGGTGCTTTCAGCCGTACAAGTAAACAGCGTAACCTCGCGAGAGGAATACTGCAGATCGTACACTAAGTGTGTGCCATTACGTGACTTCTGAGTTTGTTACCTCAGGATAGTGCGCCTCAAATGGAGAGGATGTCGCATTTCTCCTAGTTAAACTCGCTCTAGTCATCTTACTCAGAAGCTCATAGTCTAGCGATCTCGGGGCTGGACTTATCCGAATGGATGAAGGCCCTAATGCCAAAGCGCAAGCCTACCCACATCGCATATGAACCCGTAATGGTGGCCATGGGGATATAACACAACCCGCTCCCACTTAGATTTCCAAAATGAGGGTTTTTTCGGTTTTAACATGTAATTAACTAACCTAAGTTATATGCAACCATAAAACCAGACATGCTTTAATTCATGCATCTAAAATACAACATAAAAATAAAACATAAAAATTAAAACAATAAATACGGGAAATAAATACGTAAAATAAATTTCCCGACTATTATGATTTTAATTGCTTCCATCCTTTGCCTTGATCTCGTGTCCCGTCACGTCACTCGATGGAGAGAGTCTTGAACTTCAAAAAACAAAAATTGTAGGAAAAACGGGCCAAAAACAGCTCGAACGGCCCGAACGGGTCGCCCGGGCCGCACGGGCCGCAGCACGGCCCGAAGGCCGCGCTGCCCGCGCGCGCGGCAGCAGCTGTTGCTGCTGCCTGCTGTTGCGTTTCCTTGGCTGTCGGTGGCGATTTTGCTGCCGGCAATCGTTGCCGGCGTCGCCTCCTGCTGCCAACTCCTTCTTCGCTTTTTCCCACGCTATTTGGTCTTCTTGCAATTCGTTCTGGGTTTTCCTGGGTTTCTTCATGATAACCCAAAACCCACGAATTCAAGTCGCCCACCATAACGCCTTCGATTACATAAAAAAATAATTTTCCTACTACAAGGCATTCTAGGAAAATTAAATAATCGAAATTACATAGAAAAAATTCTACTACAGATTTGATCTAATCCTACACGGCTTCCAGCACGTGGTTATACTATTACAAACATTCATAATAAAATTAAGTCTGGACATATCCCGGAGTTTAATTAAAACCAATACAAACGTAACTATAATAGTCGGGATTCTAAACCACCTGCAAAATAGAACCATGTAGTAAATTGAACAAGTACAGAACCCCCTAAACCAGGCTCTGATACCAATTGAAAGATTTTGGTAGGATCTGGGTTTGCACTTGCTCGATTTACCACGCAACAAAAATTTCTATTAAAGCGGAATCTTAGAAAAGTACCTTTGAAGCATGCACTTGGTGATTCTCTTGTATGCCTCAAGACTATGACCACATTGTGTGGGCAACGAACTAGAAGTCAATTGATCAGCTACTCACCACAATCCACCTGTTAGTAAACTCTAGCCGCGCAACACCTGGCACGTACTATAAACGCACCGCCCGCAGAGAGAGAAAGCTACGCGCAGCTGGTATAAACCAAGGCCAAAATTTCAGTCACTAGAGACCCAAAAACCAGCTGCACACTTTCTTGAAAATTCGACTTGGAGAGTGAAACGTTTTCTCTCTCTAGAATTTTCTCTCTAGAAATCCTGTGGATTAATTGTGTTATTGTATGTCTTGAATAACTGATCCCTTGTCTATTTATAGAGTTACAAGAGAGACTCCAAGTTGGTTTAGGATTGGTCTTCCTACTGGGTTTCTGTTTTCCTTCAATCCTGTTCCTGGACTGATACACTCCCAACTGTCACAGGGATTCACTTATCCCAATCCAGTTCCTGGGATGAATTACTCCCAACTGACACAGGGATTCACTTATCCCAAACCAGTTCCTGGGATGATTCACAACCAACTGACACAAGGATTAATTAATTTCTAAATTAATTAAATCTACCTTTGTCAACAACCCAGTACATAATTAATCGTACCACTAACGGATTAATTATGGCACTACTAACTTACACCAGAATTGCTTCCGGAACAACTTAATTAAATTATATTCATAATCTCCCCACATCAAAGATATAGTGCTCGTTAATTCATTAATTTACTGATAAATTAATTCATTAACTTCTTTAATTCCGAGACTAGTACCACTCGACCTTTTTACTATACCGGACATAATTCCACTGGCCGGGTTTAGTATTATATACATTTCGAGTTCATCTCAGGAGCACCATCACCCCGGACGCACCGGTACATGGTTTCCTTTCGAAAAGCAGTAGCACACCAAGTAACTAAACACGCGCACCCAACCCACCGAAACTATTGGCCACATTTGACCTCACCCATTGGCAGATCAAAGTACACTATGTCTAATCCTCATGCCCACTTGAATCTAGGGATTTAAAGATTGAATACAAGGATCGATTTGTCTATTAAATCAGTACAAGACAAATCATTCCTAAGAGTCAAGTTCAATATGCCCCGGGCATATCTATATGATTCAATTAGTTTAGACAAACTAATTATCTGAATCACATAATAATCTAGACTGATAGTTTGTCCAAAGCTGTCTCGGTTACGAACCTCATTTATATATTATGTCTTTCAACCAATGATGAGATCTACTGTGTTGCACCAGACACCTCATCATCTACTTACATAATATAAATGGACATAAACATGCACAACAAAATATAATTGAAATACAAATCGATATATTAAACTGGGAAACTGTACAATACAAGCATAGCTTATGTATTCTACTCCAACACCACTAACGGATTAATTATGGCACTACCATCCTACACCATAATTGCTTTCGGAAGAACTAAATTAATTATTCTTTAATCTCTCCACATCAAAGATATAGTGTTCGTTAATTCATTAATTTACTGATAAAGTAATTAATTAACATCTTATAATCCGATATTAGTATCACTCGACCTTTTTACTATACCGGACATAAGTCCACCTGCTGAGTTTAGTATAATAAACATAACGAGCTCATCTCGGGAGCACCATCACTCCGGACGCACCGGTACATAATTTCCTTTCGACAAGCAACAGCACACCAAGCAACCAAACAAGCGCACCAAACCTACCGAGACTTTTACCCTCAAGTGACCTCACTCTTTGGCAGATTAAAGTACACTATGTCTAATTCTCATGTCTGCTCAAGTGATACAAAAATCAAAATGAATTAAAATTAAATATAAATTAATAAATAAAATAATAATAATAAATTATAAAAATAAATTATAAATCACATAATATTAATATAAATATAATAAATAATACAATATAATAAATAATATAAATTATAATAATAAATTACAAATATAAAATAAATATAAATAAATAATAATAAATTTAATTGTAATAAATTAATAAATAAATAAGAATACTAGGACCGGATAGTCTATTAAATCAGTACAAGATAATTCGTCTTAAATGGTCAAGTTCAATATGCTCTGGGCATATCGATATGATTCAATTAGTTTAGACAAACCAATTTCTGAATCACATAATAACCTAAACTGACAGTGAATCCAAAATTATCTCGGTTACGAACCTCATTTATATATTATGTCTTTTAACCAATGATGAGATCTACTGTGTCACACCAGACACCTTATCATCTAACTACATAATATAAATGGACAACATATGTAAAACAAATAAAGCATTTAACTAAAACATTTAATTGATATAAAAAATGGGAAATAGTTTAATACAAGCAAAGCTTTAGTATTCAAATCTAACACACATGACTTCTAAGTTTATTACTTCAGATAGTGCGTCTCAGATGGAAAGGCTATCGCATTTCTCTAGTTTAATTTACTGTAGTCATCATCTTAGAAATTCAATCTAGTGATCCGCAGGTTTGACTCATCCAATATGGAGGAAGGCCCTAATGCCAACGCGCAAGCCAACCCACGTCATTTATGAATCTGTGATGAAGGCTATGGGAATAGAATTAACCTGCTCCCACATAAAATCTTAAAAACCTATGTTTTAACATGCCATTAACTATACTAAATTATGTGCAATCTAAAAACCTATGTTTTATTCTCTCTCTAGAATTTGAATACTAAAGTTTTGCTTGTATTAAACTATTTTTAGTTTATATATCGATTAGATGTTTTAGTTAAATTGTTTATATGTTTTACATATGTCGTCCATTTATATTATGTAGTTAGATGATGAGGTGTCTAGTATGACAGGATAGATCTCATCATTGGTTAAAAGATATAATATATAAATGAGGTTCGTAATTAAAACAGTTTTGGACACACTGTCAGTTTAGGTTATTATGTGATTCAGAAATTGGTTTGTCTAAACTAATTGAATCATATAGATATGCCCGGTGCATATTGAACTTGACCATTTAGGACGAATTGTCTTATACTGATTTAATAGACTATTCGATCCTAGTATTCTATCTCTAAATCCGTAGACTTGTGCATGTATGAGAATTAGACACAGTGTAATTTGATCTGCCAAAGAGTGAGGTCACTTGAGGCCAATAGTCTCGGTAGGTTAGGTGCCCGTATTTAGTCGCTTGGAGTGCTATTGCTTGTCAAAAGGAAGCCATATACCGGTATGTCCGGGGTGATGGTGCTCCCGAGATGAGCTCGTTATGTTTATTATACTAAATTCGGCCGGTGGACTTATGTCCAGTATAGTAAAAAGGTCGAGTGATACTAATCTCGGATTATAAGAAGTTAATTAATTAATTTATCAGTAAATCAATAAATTAATGAGCACTATATCTTTGATGTGAGGAGATTAAAGAATAATTAATTTAGTTATTCCGGAAGCAATTCTGGTGTAGGATGGTAGTACCATAATTAATCCATTAATGGTACGATTAATTATGTAGTGGATTAGTCAATAAAATAGAATTAATTATTCCGAAGGGTTAATTAAGTAATTAACAAAGTGAAATTAATTAATTAATTAATTAAGTTTTAAAGTTCAATTAGAATTAGGAAATCCTAAAGATTAGGAAAACTATTTGGATTTGGAAATCCTATTAGATTTGGATCCTAATTGGATTTGGAAACTAATTAATAATCCTAAACCCATTAGGAAGGCCAATCCTAAACCAACTTGGGGTCTCTCTTGTAACTCTATAAATAGATAAGACATTAGCAATTCATAATACACAATTCATAAGTTTTCAAGACAAGAAAACTAGAGAGAGAATTTATTTCTTCCTCGAAGTTGGGTTTTCCTTCATCCAAGCGGCGACTCGATTCCTGAAGGGCGGTGGTTGAAGTTCTTACCAGCGGCGGTGCTTGATGATCGACGGGCGGCGCGTGTGGGAGGTCAAGGGTGGCGCGTGGTGTTCATGCGCGGACGGCGGCTGGTCCGGTTAATTTTTCCAGCGACGGCGAGAGAGTTGTGGTGGTTTTGCTGATCAATTGCTCGTTAGTTCGTTGCCCACACAACGTACGATCAAGTCTTGACTCATACAAGAGAATCACCTAAGTACACACTTCAAGAGGTAATTCTTAAACTTTCGCTTTTATTAAGTATTTGTTGTTGCGTGACAAATCGAATAAGTAGAAGCTAAGATCCTGCACAATGGTATTTCAAGCAAGGGTTGGAATAGTAATTGAGTTAGAGCTTAGGCCTGGTCAAGAGTTCCGATTCTAGAATGCGTAGCATGAAAGTGAATTTTTGACCGGGCCCGGGCATAGAATATTTCAATTGGTATCGGAGCTATGGTTTTGGCTTTGTGCTTGTTTGATTTGTTACATGCTTTTGATTGCAGGTGGTTTAAAAATCCCGGCTATTATGGTTGCGTTTGTATGTTTTAATTAAACCCCGAGACATGTCCGGGTTGTTTTTTTTATGAATGCTTGTAATAGTAAAACCACGTACTGGAAGTCGTGTAGGATTAGATCAAATCTGTGGTAGGATTTTTTCTGTGTAATTTTCGATTTAATTTTCCTAGAAGCTTTGTAGTAGGAAGAGTTTGTGTAATCGTAGACGTTATGGAGGGTGACTTGATTTTGTGAGTTTTGATTTATCGTTAATACGTAAAAATCAAGAAAACCCAGAACGAATTGCAAAAAGACCAAATAACGCAGCGGGTGTAAAAGACAGAAAACGGCGCGGGGAGCCGGACGGCGCCGGTGAGAATTCGCTGACAGATATCGCCGGCAACGGGCAGCAGTAGTGCCGCAAGATAGGCACCGCGCAGCAAGTGCTACGCGTGCGGCCCAACTGCTGCGCATGCAGGCCCTTCAAAGGCTATATGCGCAAGGCACGCCCCGTGCGTGCTGCTCGCACGCGGCCTGTTTTCCTTTTTTTGAGTTTATTTCAAGTTCCAATTTTTCAAGACTCAATCCATTGAGTAACCTGACAGGACACGAGATCAAGGCAACAGATGGAATCAATTAAAACCATAATAGTCAGAAAATTTATTTTACGCATTTATTTCCCGTATTTATAGTTTTAATTATAAGCTTTAATTTTTGTGTTATATTTTATATGCATGATATAAAACATGTTGGTTTTATATTTACACATAACTTAGGATTAGTTAATTGCATGTTAAAACTTGAAAAACACTCGTTTTAGAAATCTAAGTGGGAGTGGATTGGTTAATATTCCCATAGCCTCCATTACGAATTCATATGTGATGTGGGTGGACTTGAGCGTTGGCATTAGGGCCTTTCTCTATATCGGATGAGTTCAACCATAGGATCACCAGCTTATGAATTTCTAAGTAAGATGAATAGAGTAAGTTAAAATTGGAGAAATGCGATACCCTCTCCATCAGAGGCGTACTATCCTAAGGTAACAAACTCAAAAGTCACATAATGGCACACACGTAGTGTACGATTTGTAGTATTCCTCCCATGGAGGTTACGCTGCTTGTTTGTACGGTTAAAATCACTGACTATTAGCTACATTGATCAATAGATCGTTTGGTCAGATAGTGTTGTTAATGAACCTAGTTATTCTCAAACGAATATGGGTTAGCATAAACGTCCACACTATCGTAGCTTGCGAAAATCCTGGTGAATGAGATGTCGATGGATTTAATTATTGTTTGAGGGATATCAATAATTGTAGAATTTTATTTTCAAAATTCTTGTACTGAAATATTGTCTTTTTATATATTTACAGTATTCGATATGGCATTTAATGCGTTAGCTACGATATTGAAAGACAACAAACTAACCGGTCCAAACTATGATGGTTGGAGTCGAAATTTGGACATTGTCCTGACAGCTGAGCAGTATAAGTTTGTGCTCACTGAAGTCTGTCCAGATGTGCCTGATGATGAATCTCCTCAAGATGATAGGGATGCCTATACAAGGTGGAGAAAAGCGGATGAGATGGCGCGGTGTTACATTCTGGCCTCTGTGTCGAATGTTATGCAGCATCAGCTTTATCCCATGGTCTCCGCTTTTAACATGATGGTTCGCCTGAGAGAGATGTTTGGTCATCAAGGCAGGACAGCGAGGCAATTAGCCATGAGAAAGATAATGAATACTAGAATGGCTGAAGGCTTATCGGTGAGAGATCATGTGCTTCACATGATCAATAACATCAATGAAATAGAAGTGTCGGGAGGTGAAATTGATCCGGAGAGTCAGATCAATATCATCCTCCAGAGCTTACCTTCTAGTTTCGAGCAGTTTCGGGGGAACTACAATATGAACCAAAGAGTTTATACTCTTCCTGAGCTCCTAACAGCATTGGTGTCAGCTTAAGGCATCTTTCAAGAGAAGAAGCAAGCTTTAGTCACAGTTAAGGCTTCGAGTTCCTCTTATGCGCCTAAACGCAATAACAAAAAGAAGAAGAAGACCAAGAATCATGCTGTTAAGCCTGATATCACAAAGAATAAGAAGCCTAAAGGCAAGTGCTTCAAGTGCAGTAAAATGGGACATTGGAAATCAAATTATCCAAAGCTCAAAAGTATGATAGTTTCTGCCTTAATTACTGAGACGTGTTTAGCGGCGATTCTCATAGATACTTGGTGTGTGGATTCAGACGCCACTGATCACGTTTGTAATTTTTTACAGGGGTTCCAAGTAATCAGGAAGCTTAGAGAAGGCAAGCTAGAAGTCTACTTGGGCGACACTACAAGAGTGTCAGTAGAACTAATGGGAGTAGTTAGCCTATTATTCGAAAATTCTAGGCTAGATTTACATAATTGTCTTTATGTACCGAGTTTTAGAAAGAACCTTATTTTGGTTTTTAAACTCTTAATGAATGGTTACAAGTTTATTTTTTCTGATAAGTCTGTTGTTAGAAAAGATGGCAAACTTGTTTGTTCTAGTACATTAGTAGACAATTTTTTTTTATTAAATCAAACTCCCCTGTTATGCAAAGCACAAAGTTAAATGGTGCATCGTCTAACCTAAATAAGAGAAAAGAACCTTCTAAAACGAATCAAACCTATCTTTGGCATCTCAGGATATACCATATAAACCTTAATAGGATTCAGAGGTTAGTCAATGATGGACCTTTAAGTTCATAGAAATTGACTTTTATTCAACCTGCGAATTGTGCTTAGAAGGTAAGATGACCAAGACCTTTTAAAGCGAAAGGTTATAGAGCCAAAGAAGTATCAGAGTTGATTCACTCTGACTTGTGTGGACCAATTTTGGTCCAAGCACGATGTGGGTTTGAGTATTTTGTGACCTCACAGATGATTACTCAATGTACGGATACATTTACCTTATATGCCACAAGTCCGAATGCTTTATTAAATTTAAAGAGTATCGGGTAGATGTGGAAAAATATCACGGTAAGAGTATCAAGACATTACCATCAAATTGTGGTGCGGAGTACCTGTCCCACGAATTTTGAGAATACCTCAGAGAGGTTAGAATTCAGTCTTAGTTGTCTGCACCTGGCACACCACAACATAATGGTGTAGCAGAAGGAAAAAACAGAACTCTCATGGAAATGGTTAGGTCAATGATGAGCTATAGTGATTTGTCTAGTTCGTTCTGGGGATATGCCTTAGAAACTGCAGTGTACATTCTAAATCTTGTACCATCTAAAATTGTGCCTTTAACCTCTACAGAGTTGTGGAACGAGCGCAAGCCCAGTTTAAGACATATCAGGATTTGGGGTTGTCCAGCACACGTGCTTAAGGCAGATGCGGCTAAGTTAGATGCAAGAACATAAGTAATGCTGTTTGTAGGATATCCTAGAGGAACGAAGGTGGTCTGTTTTCTAGTCCTAACGATCAGAAGGTGATAGTTAGCACTAATGCCAGATTTTTAGATGAAGACTATATTCTAGATCACAAGCCCAAGAGTAAGATAATACTAGAGGAACTTACAAAGCAATTTGATAATCCTATTGCACCAGTACAAGTAGATACACTACACACTGCACAAGATATCACAGATAATACACCTACACAGGTGGTGCCTCGTCATAGTGGGAGGGTTGTGTGACAACCCGACAGGTTCATTGGCATGGGAGAAGCTTCTGACTTCATCCCAGGCGTGCCTGAACAAGATCCGGTGAACTACAATGAGGCTCTCCGAGATAAAGATGCAAAATTTTGGCAAAAGGCGATGATATCCGAGATGGGGTCGATGGACCACAATCAAGTCTGGGAGCATGTGGACCTACCTGATGGTTTTAAACTTATTGGATATAAGTAGGTCTACAAATGCAAGAAAGGAGTTGACGAAAAGGTTGAAACCTTTAAAGCTAGGCTTGTGGCGAAGGGGTATACTCAGAAAGAGGGAATCGATTATGAGGAAACCTTCCCCCCGGTAGCTATGCTTAAGTGAATCTAGATTCTCTTGGCCATAGTTTCTCATTTAGATTATGAGATATGGCATATGGATGTCAAGACAACTTTCCTTAACGAAAGTCTTGAAGAAACCATCCAGAGGGATTTGTTGCGAAAGGCCAAGAGCATAAAGTTTGCAAGCTAAAGAAGTCCATTTACGGACTTAAGCAAGCATCCAGATCTTAGAACATCCGGTTTGATGAGGTGATCCAATCTTATGGATTTACTCAATGTCGGATGAACAATGTGTGTACCGCAGACGTGATGGAAATGCAGTGGTGTTTCTTGTCCTTTACGTAGATGACATTTTACTAATTGGCAACAATAAGAAAGTGTTATTAGACATAAAGGCATATCAAAAAATTTGATATGAAAGACTTTGGAGAAGCGGGACATATCATTGGGATCAAGATCATTCGAGATCGTAGGCAACATTCGCTAACGATCTCTCAAGCTTCATACATAGATACGATTCTGACTCGTTTTAACATACAGAACTCCAAGAAAGGTTTTTTACCTTTCAAACACGGAGTGCATATATCTAAAGAACAGTCTCTAAAGACTATTGAGGAGATAGAAGCCTTGAAAACAGTTCCTTATGCTTTTGCAGTAGGAAGTCTCATATATGCGATGTTGTGTACGAGACCTGATATATGTTATGCTATTGGCATTGTAAGCATATATCAAAGTAACCCCGGGAAAGCTCATTGGGAGGCAGTAAAATGCATTCTCAAGTATTTGCACAGAACGAGAGACCAAGTTTTGGTCTATTAGGCGCCTGAGCTTGTGCCTCGATGTTACACAGATTCAGATTTCCAAGGTGACAGGGACAAGAGCAATTCTACCTCAGGGTATGTGTTTACTTTGGGATGTGGAACCATAGTTTGGCGGAGTGTCAAGCAAAAATGCATGGCAGACTCTACCATGGAGGCTGAGTACGTTGCAGCATCAGAGGTAGCGAAAGACGCAGTGTGGCTCAAGAACTTCCTAGTGGATTTAGATGTGATTCCTGGTTTGCAAAAGTCGATCACAGTGTACTGTGACAACAACGGTGCAATAGCAAACTTGAAGGAACCACGAGCCCACAAGGCGATAAGCATATACAGCGCAAGTACCACCTAATACGAGATATCGTAAAGAGGGAAGATATGGTCGTGGCAAAGATAGCATCATAAGATTACCTTGCAGATCCATTCACGAAGACATTGACTGCAAAAGTCTTTGAAGCTCACGTGGAGGGCATGGGGATTAGATACTTAGCTGAGCCATGGCTGCTTTTCTAGTTATTTTGTAGTTGTAAGATTAAATGTAGTTTTATACTTAAAGCGCAACTTAAGTATTAGTGGGAGATTGTTGGGTTTGAATACTAAAGCTTTGCTTGTATAAACTATTTTCCAGTTTATATATCGATTAGATGTTTTAGTTAAATTATTTATATGTTTTACATATATCGTCCACTTATATTATGTAGTTAGATGATGAGGTGTCTGGTATGACACGGCAGATCTCATCATTGGTTACAAGACATAATATATAAATGAGGTTTGTAACTGCGATAGTTTTGGACACACTGTCGGTTTAGGTTATTATGTGATTCGAAAATTGGTTTGTCTAAACTAATTAAATCATATAGATATGCCCGTGGCATATTGAACTTGACCATTTAGGACGAATTGTCTTGTACTGATTTAATAGACTATTCGATCCTAGTATTCTATCTCTAAATCCCTAGACTTGAGCAGACATGAGGATTAGACATAGTGTACTTTAATCTGCCAAAGAGTGAAGTCACTTGAGGCCAATAGTCTTAGTAGGTTGGGTGCGCGTGTTTAGTTTCTTGGTGTGTTGTTATTTGTCGAAAGGAAACCATGTACCGGTGTGTCTGAGGTGATGGTGCTCCCGAGATGAGCTCGTTATATTTATTATACTAAAGTCGGCCGATGGACTTATGCCCGGTATAGTAAAAAGGTCGAGTGATACTAATCTCATATTATAAGAAGTTAATTAAATAATTTATCAGTAAATTAATAAATTAACGAGCATATATCTTTGATGTGGGGAGATTAAAGAATAATTAATTTAGTTATTCCGAAAGCAATTCTGGTGTAGGATGATAGTGCCATAATTAATCCATTAGTGGTACGATTAATTATTTAGTGGGTTAATTGATAAATTAGAATTAATTATTTATTTAATTATTCTTAAAGGTTAATTAAGTAATTAACAAAGTGAAATTATTAATTAATTAATTAAGTCTTAAAGTTCAATTAGAATTAGGAAATCCTAGATATTAGGAAATCTATTTGGATTTAGAAATCCTATAAGATTTGGATCCTAATTGGATTTGAAAACAAATTAATAATCTTAAACCCATTAGGAAGGCCAATCCTAAACCAACTTGGGGTCTCTCTTGTAACTCTATAAATAGACAAGAGATTAGCAATTCACAATACACAATTCATAAGTTTTCAAGCCAAGAAAACTAGAGAGAGAATTTATTTCTTCCTCGAAGTCGGGTTTTCCTTCCTCCAAGCGGCGGCTCGATTCCCGAGGGACGGAGGTCAGAGTTCTTACCGGCGGTGGCGCTTGGTGATCGATGGCAGCGCGTGGTGTTCACGCGCAAACGGAGGCTGGTCTGGTTGATTTTTTTGGCGGCAACGAGTGGAGTTGTGGTGGTTTTGCTGATCAATTGCTCATTTGTTCGTTGCCCACACAACGTACGATCAAGTCTTGAGTCATACAAGAGAATTGCCTAAGTACTCGCTTCAAGAGGTAATTCTTAAACTTCCGTTTTTATTAAGAATTTGTTGTTGCGTGACAAATCAAATAAGTAGAAGTAAGATCCTGCGCAATGGTATTTCAAGTAAGGGTTGGAATCGTAATTGCGCTAGAGCTTAGGCCTGGTCAAGAGTTTCGATTCTAGAATGCATAGCACGAAAGTGAATTTTTTACCGGGACCGGGCATATAATCTTTCAAGAACTATGCAAATCTAAGTAGTTCATGGGGATTTAGCCCCAGATGTCTTGATCTACGGTGGAATCAGGTGCCATTACAATCGGTCAGAGAGGATCTTCAGCTTTTTATCCAGCTCAGTGCGTTGCTTTTTCTTTAGAGGTGTGACAGGTCTCGCTATTTAGGGAGTTCACGAGTTGTAGTGTTTTCTTTAGTCTCTGAGTGTATGTATATCTGAATTCCTCTTATTCTCTATTTATTAGTTTCTTTAATTTCTAAGTGCGCTGACTTGCTTTATTAATATGATTATTAGCTTCCTCATTTGTTTTTGAAGTTTATGTGTTATCATTCTGTTGGATGAGCAATTGAGTTATTTTCCTAGGGCAGTACTCCAGCGATGTTCTCTCACAGGGTTAGTAGGAGTGAGTTGAGGCTTGAATCTATTAACAAATCGGCAATGGAACCTAAGAGAAATTAAAAAACTGATATAGAAAAGATACGTAGTTAAGATTGAATATGGTTAAATCACCCATCCCCCAAATCATATCCATTTATCTTTCTTGTAATTTGTTTTTATTTTATGAAATCATACTTCACTAGATCTTTGCTACCTACATGTTTTGATCTATTTGAATACACAAGCGTTTAGTTGCTCTCTGTGGTTCGACATTCTTACTACTATGCGATGGAATTTTTTCGGTCCTTAAGTGTGGAATCATGGTTATTATTAGTAGGTGTATTTTTCACACACCAGTAAACTAGTGAGAGGCGTATGAGGGAGAAACAAAAAGGCAAAGTGGGGATTAGCGCATTTAATGCACATTTGTATACAATTTCCCCTAGGTGTACAATACCCGCCCTTGTACACCTAGGAGTACTACATAATTTGCATAAATATACTAATCGCATTAGAATATACTTAATTGAAGACTTTTCAACAAATTTGGATTGAATTCTGAAATCATAAAACTCTTAGACAACTTTTGCAAAGAGTTTATTGGAAAGAGGGGCTAATTTTTAACAAAAACTTCTTTTCCTATTTAAGGTTCTGATTGTAAAAGTTTATGGGTAAAATTTGGAGAAGGACATAAAAGACAAGGGCCCTTTTGCAAGAAAAACATTCTTTCATTCTTGGGTTTCGATTTTGCAAAGAAAATATGTTATTGATATAAAAGCAAAGAGTGCGATAAAAGCAATGACTTATTTTGCAAAGAAAATATGTTATTACTACTAAGGTTTTAGCCACCACCCGCCGCACCCTTCTTTTTCTTCCTTCTCATTTTTTTGGCGACATTTCGCCTCTCACTTCCGATTTTCAGCGTCGGATCTTCGTCGATATGGCCAGAACACTTCTCTCTAGACGTCAACCAAAAGTATTTGGCTAATCGGAGACGCCCACGACTAGAAATTTTTTGGTCATGCAACGAGAAGTGGCAATGATGTTTGGTCATCGCTACAACGGATTCACCATGGATGCGTGGGCTGACGAGGCTGTTACAATTCGACTGGCGGTTTAACGATCAGATGGGGGTGCGATTGGAATAGTGTCACGATGATCGTAATCCTATAGCCTCACAGTCCAAACCATTTCTGATGTCGTTAGCGTTGATCTGGCCAGAAGATTTCTTGCCCGATGTCTCTTGTCGTTCAAAATGAGAAGTAGTGGCGACTTGCTTCCAGCTGAAAGATTATCTGCCTGGGCCCGGTCAAAAACTCACTTTCGTGCTACGCATTCCAGAATCAAAATCTTTGACTAGGCCTAGACTCTAGCACACTGGTTATTCCAATCCTTGCTTGATATAACATTGCGCAGGATCTTGGTTTGTACTCATTCGATTTATCACGCAACAATAATTTTGAATTAAAAGCGAAATCATAGAAAAGTACCTCTTGAAGCGTGTTAACTCAGGTGATCGCTTGTATGACTCAAGACTATGATCGATGTTGTGTGAGCAACAATCTAACGAGCAATTGATCATCAAATCACCATAATCCACTTACCAAAAAAAATTCCAGCACCACCGCACCGAGCGCGTGACCGAAGGGAGAGAGAAAGCCATGCGCCGCCGGAAATTTGGGAAAATTCCAGCCGCAAAAAGCTTTAAAATTCGGACCTTGAGGGAGAAGAATTTTCTCTCTCTATGTTTTCTTGTCTTGAAAACTAATAAATTGTGTGTTATGTAATTGCTAATCCCTTGTCTATATATAGAGTTACAAAAGAGACCCCAAGTTGGTTTAGGATTGGTCTTCCCAATGAGTTTAGGTAATTAATTAGTTTCTAAATCCAATTAGGTAACTAATCTAATAGGATAAACCAAATCCAATTAGATTTCCTAATCTCTAGGATTTCATAATTCTAATTGAAACTTAACACTTAATTAATTAAATAAATAATTCCACTTTGTTGATTACTTAATTAACCCTTAGGAATAATTAATTAATTCTACTTATTCAATTAACCCATAACAAAATTAATCGTACCACAAACGGATTAATTTTGGCATTACCCTCCTACACCAGAATTGCTTCCGGAACAACTAAATTAATTTATTCTTAATCTCCCCACATCAAAGATATAGTGCTCGTTAATTTATTAATTTACTGATAAATTAATTAATTAACTTCTTTAATTCCGAGACTAGTAGCACTCGACATTTTTACTATACCGGACATAAGTCCACCTGCCGGGTTTAGTATAATAAACATTACGAGCTCATCTCCAGAGTACCATCACTTCGGACGCACCGGTACCTGGTTTCCTTTCGACAAGCAGCAGCACACCAAGTAACTAAACACGCGCACCCAACCCACCGAGACTATTGGCCATAATTGACCTCACCCATTGGCAGATCAAAGTACACTATGTCTAATCCTCATGCCCACTCAAGTCTAGGGATTAAGAGATAGAATACTAAGAAAGATTTGTCCATTAAATCAGTACAAGACAAATTATTCCAAGTGGTCAAGTTCAATACACCCTGGGCATATCTATATGATTCAATTAGTTTAGACAAACCAATTATCTGAATCACATAATAACCTAAACCGACAGCGTGTCCAAAGTTGTCTCAGTTACAAACCTCATTTATATATAATGTCTTTTAACCAATGATGAGATCTACTGTGGCACACAAGACACCTCATCATCTAACTACATAATACAAAAGGACAAAATATGCACACATATAAACCAAAACATTATATCGATATATTATCTGGGAAAAATGTATAATACAAGCATAGTTTTACTATTCATATCCAACAATCTCTCACTAATACTTAAGTTGTGCTTTAAGTACATAACTACATTCAATCTCTACACTCTACAATATATCTAGAAAAACTATCATGGCTCTCCTGAGTAACTGATCTCATGCCCTCCACGTGAGCCTCAAAGACTTTTGAAGTCAATGTCTTCGTGAACGGATCAGCAAGGTTATCCTCTGATGCTATCTTAGTCACGACTACGTCTTCCCTTTTGACGATATCTCGTATCAGGTGGTACTTGCGTTGAATGTGTTTACTCGCCTTATGGGCTCGTGGTTCCTTCGAGTTTGCTATTGCACCGTTGTAATCACAATACACTGTGATACATTTCTTCAAACCAGGAATCACGTCTAAGTCCACTAGGAAGTTCTGAAGTCATACTGCTTCTTTTGTTGCCACTGATGCGGCAACGTATTCAGCCTCCATGGTAGAGTCTGTTGGATATGAATACATAAGCTATGTTTGTGTTGTACATTTTCCCAGTTAACATATCGATTTGTGTTTCAGTTATAATTGGTTGTGCATACTAAGTCCATTTATACTATGTAAGTAGATGATGAGGTGTCTTGTGTGACACAGTAGATCTCATCATTGGTCGAAAGGCATAGTATATAAATAAGGTTCGTAATCGAGACAGTTTTGGATAAACTGTCGGTTTAGGTTATTATGTGATTCGGATAATCGGTTTGTCTAAACTGATTGAATCATATAGATATGCCCGGGGCGTATTGAACATGACCTTTAGGAATGAATTGTCTTGTACTGATTTAATAGACAAATCGTTCCTTGTATTCTATCTCTAAATCCCTAGACTCGGGCGGGAATGAGGATTAGACATAGTGTACTTTGATCTGCCAATGGGTGAGGTCAATTGTGACCAATATTCTCGGTGGGTTGGGTGCGCGTGTTTAGTTACTTGGTGTGCTGCTGCTTGTTGAAAGGAAACCATGTACCGGTGCGTCCGGGGTGATGGTGCTCCCGAGATGAGCTCGAAATATTTATTATACTAAACCCGGCCGGTGGACGTATGTCTGGTATAGTAAAAAGGTCGAGTGGTACTAGTCTCGGAATTAAGAAGTTGATTAATTAATTTATCAGTAAATTAATTTGAATTAACGAGCACTATATCTTTGATATGGGGAGATGATGAATATAATTTAATTAAGTTGTTCCGGAAGCAATTCTGATGTAGGATGGAAGTGCCAAAATTAATCCGTTAGTGATACGATTAATTTTGTAATGGGTTAATTGAATAGGTAAATTTAATTAATTAATTGGTTAATTATTCCTGAGGGTTAATTCAGTAATTAACAAAGTGGAATTATTTAATTAATTCTTAAGGGTTAATTAAGTAATTAACAAAGTGGAATTATTTAATTAATTAATTAAGTCTTAAGTTTCAATTAGAATTAGGAAATCCTAGAGATTAGGAATCTAGTAGGATTTGGTTTATCTTATCTTATCCTATCTAGATTGGTTACCTAATTGGATTTGGAAACTAATTACCTAAACCCATTAGGAAGTCCAATCCTAAACCAACTTGGGGTCTCTCTTGTAACTCTATAAACAGACAAGGGATCAGTTATTCAAGACACACAATTCAATATATTCATAATTCAAGAATCTAGAGAGATAAAATTCTAGAGAGAAAATTTTTTCTCTCAAAACGAATTTTATAGCTAATAGGCGGCTGGTTTTTCCTCTCCCTTTGGCCGAAATTTTGGCCTTGTTTTACCAGCTGCGAGTATAGTTTTCTCTCTCCCCGGGCAGTGCGTTTGCAGTACGTGCTAGGTGCGGAGGTGCTGGATTTTTCTGGCGGGTGGAATTGTGGTGATAGCTGATCAATTGACTTCTAGTTCGTTGCCCACACAACATGAAGTCATAGTCTTGAGGCATACAAGAGAATCACCCGAGTCACGCTTCAAAGGTAACTTTCTAAAGTTCCGCTCTTAATCAGAAAATTTTGTTGCGTAGTAAATCGAGCTAGTGCGAACCCAGATCCTACAAGAACTTTCAGATTCTGCCACGCATTTCTGCTTGACACTCCGCCAAACTATGGCTCCACCTACAAAAGTAAACACATACCCTGAGGTAGACTTACTCTTGTCCCTGTCGCCTTGAAAATCTGAATTTTTGTAACCTCGGGGTACCAGCTCAGGCGCCTGATAAACCAACACTTGGTCTCTCGTTCTGCGCAAATACTTGAGAATGCATTTTACTACTTCCCAATGAGCATTCCAGGAGTTACTCTGATATCTACTTACAATGCCAACGGTATAACAGATATCAGGCCTCGTACACAACATGGAAAACATGAGACTTTTACTGCCGAAGCATAAGGAACTGTCTTCATGGCCTCTATCTCCTCAAAAGTCTTGGGAGACTGTTCTTTATATAGATGCACTCCGTGTCTGAAAGGTAGAAAACCTTTCTTGGAGTTCTGCATGTTAAAACGGGCCAGAATCGTATCTATGTACGAAGCTTGAGAGAGCGTTAACGAACGTTTCCTACGATCTCGAATTATCTTGATCCTAAGGATATGTCCCGCTTCTCCTAAGTCCTTCATATCAAACTGTTTGGACAGCCATGCCTTTATATCTTGATAACCCTTTCTTGTCGTTGCCAATCAATAGATTGTCATCTACGTAAAGCACAAGAAACACCACCGCGTTTCCATCATGTCTGCGATACACACATTGCTCATCCCGACACTGAGTAAATCCTTAGGACTGGATTACTTCATCAAACTGGATGTTCCAAGATTTGGATGCCTGCTTAAGTCCGTAAATAGACTTCTTAAGCCTGCAAACCTTATACTCTTGGTATTTTTCAACGAATCTCTCTGGTTGATACATGAAGATGGTTTCCTCAAGACTTCCGTTAAGGAAAGCTGTCTTGACATCCATCTGTCATATCTCATAATCTAAAGGAACAACTATGGCCAAGAGAATCCGGATCGACTTAAGCATGGCCATCGGGGAGAAGTTTTCCTCATAATCGATTCCTTTTTTCTGAGTATACCCCTTCGCCACAAGCCTAGCTTTAAAGGTTTCAACCTTTCTGTCAGGTCCTCTCTTGCATTTCTAGACCCACTTGCATCCAATGGGCTTAAACCCATCAGGCAGGTCCACAAGCTCCTAGACTTGATTGTGGTTCATCAACCCCATCTCAGATATCATTGCCTTTTGCCAAGATTCTGCATCTTTATCTCGGAGAGCCTCATTGTAGTTCACTGGGTCAGGCTCAGGCGCGCATGGGACTAGGTCTGAGGCCTCTCCCACACCAATGAACCTGTCGGGCTGTCTTATAACCCTCCCACTACGATGAGGCACCACCTGTGTAAGCGCACCATCTGTGATATCTTGTGCATTGTGTGGTGTATCTACTTGTGCTGGTGCATCATGATTATCAGTTTGTCTCATAAGCTCTTCTAGTAATATCTTGCTCTTGGGCTTGTGATCTAGCATATAGTCTTCCTCTAAAAATCTGGTGTTGGTACTAACCACCACCTTCTGATCTTTAGGACTATAAAACAAACCACTATTCGTTCCTCTAGGATATTCTACAAATAGCATTTCTTCCGTTCTTGCATCTAACTTAGACGTATCTGCCTTAAGCACATGTGTTGGGCAACCCCAAATTCTGAGATGTCTTAGACTGGGCTTATGCCCGTTCCACAACTCTACTGGGGTTGAAGGCACGGTTTTAGATGGTACAAGATTAAGGATGTACATTGCTGTTTCTAAGGCATACCCCAAGAACGAACTCGGCAAATCACTATAGCTTGACCTAACAATTTCCATGAGAGTTCGGTTCCTTCTTTCTGCTACACCGTTCTGCTGTGGTGTGCCAGGTGCAGACAATTGAGACTGAATTCTGACCTCAATGAGGTATTCTCGAAATTCGTGGGATAGGTACTCTCCACCACGATCTGATCGTAGTGTCTTGATACTCTTACCATGATGTTTCACCACATCTGCCCGATACTCTTTGAATTCACTAAAGCATTCGGACTTGTGCCACATTAGGTAAATGTACCCGTACCTTGAGTAATCATCCGTGAACATCACGAAAAACCCACCTCGTGCTTGGACCGACATAGGTCCACACAATTTAGAGTGAATCAATTCTAATACTTCTTTGGATCTATAACCTTTTGCCTTAAAAGGTCTCTTGGTCATCTTACCTTCCAAGCAAGATTCGCAGGTTGAATAACTGTCAATATCTAATGAACTTAAAGGTCCATCATTGACCAACCTTTGAATCCTACTAAGATTTATATGACCTAGCCTGAGATGTTAAAGATAGGTTTGATTCGTTTTAGAAGGTTCTTTCCTCTTACTAGTGTTAGATGATGCACTATCTATCTCTATGTTTTGCACAACAGGGGAGTTTGATTTAATTATAAACAAATTGCCAGCTAATGAACCAGAACAAATAAGTTTTCCATCTTTTCTAATAACAACAGAATCATCAGAAAAAAAACTTATAACCGTTCTTTAAGAGTTTAGAAACTAAAACAAGGTTCTTTCTAAAACTCGGTACATAAAGACAATTAACTAAATCAAGCCTAGAATTTTTGAAATTAAGGCTGAATACTCCCACTGCTTCTACTGACACTCTTGTAGTGTTGCCCAAGTAGATGTTCAGCTCACCTTCTTTAAGCTTCCTGGTTACTTGGAACCCTTGCAAAGAATTACAAACATGATCAGTTGCGCCTGAATCCACACACCAAGTATCTGTGGGAATCGCCGCTAAACATGTATCAGTAATTAAAGCAGAAACTATCGTACTTTTGAGCTTTGGACAATCTGATTTCCAATGTCCTGTCTGATTGCACATGAAACACTTGTCTTTCGGCTTATTCTTTGCAATCTCCGGCTTTGGAGCAATCTGTGCCTTTTGAGCCATTCCCTTGAGCTTTCTCTTCTTATTTCCAGCCTTAGGCTTCGAAGAAAATTCTGAAGCTTTGACTGCGACTAAAACTCGTTTATTCTCTTGAAAAAGACTTTTAGCCGCCACCAACTCTACTAAGTGCTCGGATGAAGTACACCATAATTGATTCATGTTGTAGTTCAACCGAAACTGCTCATAACTTTGAGGCAAGTTCTGGAGGACAATATCGAATTTGGTTTCACCATCGATTTCACCTCTCACTACCTCAACCTCGTTGATGTTACTAGTCATGTCAATGACATGATCTATCACAGGAGTGCTCTCAGCCGTCAGGACAATGTCCAAATTATGACTCCAATCGACATAGTTCAGACCAATTAATTTGATGTCTTTCAATATTGTAGCTAAAAGATTGAATGTCATATCGAATACTGTAAATTAAATAAACAGACAATGTTTTAGTGTTTAATCATAGAATTTCGAAAATCATAAGAAATTCTAACAATTATTGACTTCTCTCAAAATAATAATTTAAACCACCGACATCTCATTCACTGGGATTTTCGCAAGCCACGATAGTGTGGACGTTTACGCTAACCCACATTCGTTTGAGAAGAACCAAGTTCATTAACTACACTATCTGACCAAACGATCTATTAATCAATATAGCTAATAGTCAGTGTTTTCAGCCGTACAAATAAGCAGCGTAACCTCAATGAGAGGAATACAACAAATTGTACACTAAGTGTGTGCCATTACGTGACTTCTAAGTTTGTTACCTCAGGATAGTGCGCCTCAGATGGAGAGGGTATTGAAAGATTTTGGTAGGATCTGGGTTTGTACCTGCTCGATTTACCACGCAACAAAAAATTCTAATAAAAGCGGAACTATAGAATAATACCTTTGAAGCGTGCACCTGGTGAATCTCTTGTATGCCTCAAAGACTATGACCTCTTGTTGTGTGGGCAACAATCTAGAAGTCAATTGATCAGCTATCACCACAATCCACCTGCTAGAAAACTCTAGCCCCGCAGCACCTGACACGTACTATAAACGCACCGCCCGCAGAGAGAGAAAGCTACGCGCAGCTGGTATAGACCAAGGCCAAAATTTTAGCCACTAGAAACCCAAAAACCAGCTGCACACTTTCTTGAAAATTTGACTTGGAGAGAGAAACGTTTTCTCTCTCTAGAATTTTCTCTCTCTAGAAATCCTGTGGATTAATTGTGTAATTGTATTATCTGAATGACTGATCCCTTGTCTATTTATAGAGTTACAAGAGAGACTCCAAGTTGGTTTAGGATTGGTCTTCCTACTGGGTTTCTGTTTTCCTTCAATCCTGTTTCTGGACTGATACAGATTCTGTTTCCTTCAATCCTGTTTCTGGACTGATACACTCCCAACTGTCACAGGGATTCACTTATCCCAATCCAGTTCCTGGGATGAATCACTCCCAACTGACACAGGGATTCACTTATCCCAAACCAGTTCCTGGGATGCTTCACAACCAACTGACACAAGGATTAATTAATTTCTCAATTAATTAAATCTACCTTTGTCATTAACCCAGTACATAATTAATCGTACCACTAACGGATTAATTATGGCACTACCACCCTACACCAGAATTGCTTCCGGAACAACTTAATTAAATTATATTCATAATCTCCCCACATCAAAGATATAGTGCTCGTTAATTCATTAATTTACTGATAAATTAATTCATCAACTTCTTTAATTCCGAGACTAGTACCACTCGACCTTTTTACTATACCGGACATAAGTCCACCGGCCGGGTTTAGTATAATAAACATTTCGAGCACATCTCGGGAGCACCATCACCCCGGACGCACCGGTACATGGTTTCCTTTCGACAAGCAGCAGCACACCAAGTAACTAAACACGCGCACCCAACCTACCGAGATTATTGGCCACATTTGACCTCACCCATTGGCAGATCAAAGTACACTATGTCTAATCCTCATGCCCACTCGAGTCTAGGGATTTAGAGATAGAATACAAGGATCGATTTGTCTATTAAATCAGTACAAGACAAATCATTCCTAAGAGTCAAGTTCAACATGCCCCGGGCATATCTATATGATTCAATTAGTTTAGACAAACTAATTATCTGAATCACATAATAACCTAAACCGACAGTTTGTCCAAAGCTGTCTCGGTTACGAACCTCATTTATATATTATGTCTTTCAACCAATGATGAGATCTACTGTGTCGCACCAGACACCTCATCATCTACTTACATAATATAAATGGACGATTAATGCACAACAAGATATGACTGAAACACAAATCGATATATTAAACTGGGAAACTGTACAATACAAGCATAGCTTATGTATTCTACTCCAACAGGTATCACATTTCCCCAAGTTAAACTTACTCTAGTCATCTTACTCAGAAATTCATAATCTAGCGATCTCGTGGTTGGACTCATCCGAATGGAGGAAGGCCCTAATGCCAACGCGCAAGTCCACCCATATCACATATGAACCCGTAATGGTGGCCATGGGAATATTAAACCAACCCGCTCCCACTTAGATTTCTAAATTGAGGGTTTTTCTAGTTTTAACATGCAATTAACTAATCCTAAGTTATGTGCAAACATAAAACCATTCATGCTTCAAAAATACAACACAAAAATTAAAGCATAAAAATTAAAACTATAAATACGGGAAATAAATGCGAAAGATAAATTTCCCGACTATTATGGTTTTAATTGATTCAATCATCGGCCTTGATCTCGTGTCCCATCACGTCACTTGATGGATTGAGTCTTGATCTTCAAAAAATGAACTTAGAGGAAAAAATGGGCCAAATGGGTTGCGCACGCGCAGCACGCACAAGGTGCGCCGAGCGCGCACAGCCCTTATGTACCACGCGCACTGCTGCTGCGACAATTGCCGCCGCTCGCTGGCGCAGCAGAATTGCTATGCCGAGCGGTGGCAACGCTGCCAGTCACCGTGGTCGCCGGCGGTGGCTCCGGCCGGTGAGTCGTCTCCGGCACCGCCCCAATCTCCGAATCTTCCTTCGCTTCTTCTACCACGCTATTTGGTCTTCTTGCAATTCGTTCTGGATTTTCTTGGGTTTCTACTAATTAACAATAACCCAAAACCCACGAATTCAAGTTGTCCACCATAACGCTTTCGATTACAAAAATAATTCTCCTACAACAAGGCTTTCTAGGTAAATTAAAATCGAATTACATAGAAAAAATCCTACTACATATTTGATCTAATCCTACACGGCTTCCAGCGCGTGGTTATACTATTACAAGCATTCATAATAAAACCAAACCCGAACATATCCCGGGGTTTAATTAAAAACCATACAAACGCAACCATAATAGTCGGGATTTCTAAACCACCTGCAAATAAAACCATGTAATAAATCGAACAAGCACAAAACCCAAAATCAGGCTCTGATACCAATTGAAAGATTATCTACCCGGGCCCAGTCAAAAACTCACTTTCGTGCTACGCATTCCAGAATCGGAATCTTTGACTAGGCCTAGACTCTAGCACACTCGCTATTCCAATCCTTGTTTGAAATAACATTGCACATGATCTTGGTTTGTACTCATTCGATTTATCACGCAACAATAATTTCTAATTAAAAGCGGAATCATAGAAAAGTACATCTTGAAGCGTGTTATCTTAGGTGATCGCTTGTATGACTCAAGATTTTGATCGTATGTTGTGTGGGCAACAATCTAATGAGCAATTGATCAGCAAATCACCACAATCCACTCGCCAGAAAAATTCCAGCACCGCTGCACCTAGTGCGTATAATTCACTCGTCGCCCGGAGGGAGAGAGAAAGCCACGCGCCGCCGAAAATTTGGGAAGATTCCAGCCGCAAAAAGCTTTAAAATTCGGACCTTGAGGGAGAAGAATTTCCTCTCTCTAAGTTTTCTTGTCTTGAAACTAATGAATTGTGTGTTATGTAATTGCTAATCCCTTGTCTATATATAGAGTTACAAGAGAGATCCCAAGTTGGTTTAGGATTGGCCTTCCAAATGGGTTTAGGTAATTAATTAGTTTTCAAATCTAATTAAGTAACTAATCTAATAGGATAAACCAAATCTAATTAGATTTCCTAATCTCTAGGATTTCCTAATTCTAATTAAAACTTAAAACTTAATTAATTAATTAATTCCACTTTGTAATTACTTAATTAACCCTTACGAATAATTAATTAATTCTACTTATTCAATTAACCAATTACAAAATTAATCGTACCACTAACAGATTAATTTTGGCACTACCATCCTACACTAGAATTGCTTCTGAAACAACTAAATTAATTTATTCTTAATCTCCCCACATCAAAGATATAGTGCTCGTTAATTTATTAATTTACTGATAAATTAATTAATTAACTTCTTTAATTCCGAGACTAGTACCACTCGACATTTTCACTACACCAGACATAAGTCCACCTGCCGGGTTTAGTATAATAAACATTACGAGCTCATCTTGGGAGCACCATCACCCCGGACGCACCGGTACATGGTTTTCTTTTGACAAGCAGCAGTACACCAAGTAACTAAACACGCGAACCCAACCCACCGAGACTATTGACCACAATTGACCTCACCCATTGGCAGATCAAAGTACACTATGTCTAATCCTCATGCCCACTCAAGTCTAGGGATTATGAGATAGAATACTAAGAAACATTTGTCTATTAAATCAGTACAAGACAAATCATTCTAAGTGGTCAAGTTCAATACGCCCCGGACATATTTATATGATTAAATTAGTTTAGACATACCAATTATCTGAATCACATAATAACCTAAACCGACAGCGTATCCAAAGCTGTCTCGGTTACGAACCTCATTTATATATTATGTCTTTTAACCAATGAAGAGATCTACTGTGTCACACAAGACACCTCATCATCTAACTACATAATATAAAAGGACAAAATATGCACAACATATAAATCAAAATATTAAATCGATATATTATCTGGGAAAAATGTATAATACATGCATAGCTTTACTATTCAAATCTAACACCAGCCTTTTGTCCAGAACATTTCTGGTCCATAAGCTTCAAGCTTCCACAGTTGTTCCGGAACTATTTCGACAAGTTGCACCATTCATGCTGGCGAAAACCAAAAGAAAACAGCCCTCACACAAAACAAAAACCCACTATTTCGATTCATATTCAAAACAACATAATTCAAAAACAACGACTAGAAAATAAGGAGCTTTTGAATTTTGTGTGGCTCGAATCCCAGAACAAAAAGACCAACATCAAATAACCAAAACCCAGGAAACTAACCCATTTTCAGTTAATTATTGAGTAAATTCCAAAATTGGTCATCATACTATGGTCAGTTTCCAGTTTTGGTCATCATACTTTCAAAACTATTTTTAATGTCATCATACTTTCATTTTATTTTCAAAAAAGGTCACTCCGTCCATATTGGTTATCATACTTTCAAACCTATTTTTAAGGTCATCATACTTTCATTTTATTTTCAAAAAAGGTCACAGTAACGCGCTACAGTGCGCGCTACAGTAACGCGCTACAGTGTCTTCCTTTCTTTTGTTATTTTTGGCTAATTTTTTATTTTTTATTTTTTGCCTTCCTCCTTGAGACTCTTTTCCGTCCGTTTTTTCTAAACAATTCAGTATTTTTTTAATGTTTTTGAATTTAAAAAAATATATTTTTAAATTATCATTTTATTTGTTTTATAATTAAATAATTTTAGATATTATGATACATATTATGAACGAAATTTTTTTAAAAAAATAATAATACAGTAGATATCAGATCAACAGATTATAGATATCAGATCAAAAATATAAAAGAAATCATACAATAGAATTAAAACATACTTAACAAGGGAGATCAGATCAGGATTATATAGACATCAGATCAGGATTATATAGACATCAGATCAGCGAATACTTGACATCAGATCAACAGACTATAGATATCAGATCAAGAATATAAAAGAAATCATACAGTAGAACTAAAACATACTTAACAAGGGAGATCAGATTAGGATTATATAGACATCAGATCAGCGAATACTTGACATCAGATCAACAGACTATAGATATCAGATCAAGAATATAAAAGAAATCATACAGTAGAACTAAAACATACTTAATAAGGGAAATCAGATCAGGATTATATAGACATCAGATCAGCGAATACTTGGCATCAGATCAACAGACTATAGATATCAGATCAAGAATATAAAAGAAATCATACAGTAGAACTAAAACATACTTAACAAGGGAGATCAGATCAGGATTATATAGACATCAGATCAGCGAATACTTGACATCAGATCAACAGACTATAGATATCAGATCAAGAATATAAAAGAAATCATACAGTAGAACTAAAACATACTTAACAAGGGAGATCAAATCAGGATTATATAGACATCAGATCAGCGAATACTTGACATCAGATCAACAGACTATAGATATCAGATCAAGAATATAAAAGAAAAAATACAATAGAATTAAAACATACTTAACAAGGGATATCAGATGAGGATTATATAGACATCAGATCAGCGAATACTTGACATCAGATCAACTGAATGATGTAACGAATGTTTTTTAACTTAAGAATTTGTTTGTATTTGTTTTTTGGATAGTTGATGTGTATGAATTTTTCTTCCAATTCACATGAATGTATGTAAAATGCTCTTAAGTTAAAAAACATTCGTTACATCATTCAGTTGATCTGATGTCAAGTATTCGCTGATCTGATGTCTATATAATCCTGATCTGATCTCCCTTGTTAAATATGTTTTAGTTCTACTGTATGATTTCTTTTATATTCTTGATCTGATATCTATAGTCTGTTGATCTGATGTCAAGTATTCGCTGATCTGATGTCTATATAATCCTGATCTGATCTCCCTTGTTAAGTATGTTTTAGTTCTACTGTATGATTTCTTTTATATTCTTGATCTGATATCTATAGTCTGTTGATCTAATGTCAAGTATTCGTTGATCTGATGTCTATATAATCCTGATCTGATCTCCCTTGTTAAGTATGTTTTAATTCTATTGTATGATTTCTTTTATATTTTTGATTTGATATCTATAATCTGTTGATCTGATATCTACTGTATTATTATTTTTTAAAAAAAAATTTGTTCATAATATGTATCATAATATCTAAAATTATTTAATTATAAAACAAATAAAATGATAATTTAAAAATATTTTTTAAAAAAAATTCAAAAACATTAAAAAAATACTTAATTGTTAAGAAAAAAACGGACGGAAAAAAGTCTCAAGTAGGAAGGCAAAAAATTAATAAATAAATAATTAGCCAAAAATAACAAAAGAAAGGAAGACACTGTAGCGCGTTACTGTAGCGCGTTACTGGATGAAAATTGGAAAGCAAAATAAATGAGAATGACATAAATGCCCTCAAAAAAGGCTCCGTTAAGAGGGTTAACGGCCAATATGGACGGAGTGACCTTTTTTGAAAATAAAACGAAAGTATGATGACCTTAAAAATAGTTTTGAAAGTATGATGACCAAAACTGGAAACTGACCATAGTATGATGACCAATTTTGGAATTTACTCTTAATTATTTACAACAGAATATTATGCAAAATCATAATCGAGTTCTTCAAAAACTAGAAAAAAAAATTATGATTTTCAAAACACTTTTGAAAACCCAGATTTTGTTTCATATCAATTTCATGCATATTCAACCTATTTAAGGTTTCGACCTTCATTTTGGATTGTGAGTCAATCTAAATGGGTTGAACATTCACGAGGAATTGAGTCATAAAATGGATTGAAAACATCGTGGTACAAATCATCTTGAAGAAAAAAATTAGGTTTGACTAGCGTTCAAATGAGTTAATCCGTTATCTTCTAAACTTTTTCGAAAAAAAGGACTAAAACTCCTAATAACAAAAGTTAGGGGACTAAAAAAGTTCCCGTAAAATTAAAAGGGATCAAATGTGGAATTACCCCTATTATAAGGGACCAAAATTGCATTTTGACCTTATTTTCAAAAAGAACAATCAAAGACAGCTCTGATACCACTGTAAGGAAATCAATACATGACAACTCTTACTCACATCGGAATAATACATGATTTCTCATAAAAGCCAAGAATCGCTTTGTTGTTCTAAAGAAAACATACCTTTCAGTGTAGCCTTTGCGCTTTCCTTCTTCTTCGGATCAGCACGGACATCGATTTTCTTCCAGATCAAATCAGGAACTCCATTGATCAATAACCGCCGAAGTGTTCGGCCTCTAACGGTATCCACACGAACAATTAATGGAACCTCGTTAAACTGATCACACAGAGTGAATAAGCTAGATCCCTAGGAACTCAACTGTCACATTGAACGTACGTTCTTTGTCTGATGTGATAGTCTGTCTTTAACTTCTGCATGAATACCTATATGTAGCACGAGAGGTCATAATCTGATCAAAGTATCAACTTATTGATACTATATCAGCGTGAATCACATTTAACACTTTCATAGATTGAACCTGTCAACTAACGATTCTCCTTACTAGAATAGTTAAAGTTACATGTTGTTACTGTTACAGTTTAACTTTAACTCAGGTAAGTTTGTTAGTTTACTGTAGCTAACTTTTAGATAAATTGCATATAGATATAAGAGATAATAATATCTTATATTTTAATCCCTAATCAGTTTAACCATAAATTGCTCTTTTGTGTGTGACCATTTAGGTTCCTAAACAATTGGCAAATGAATATAACAATTAATCTTAGAATTAGATAGAGTTTAGTACAAAACCAACAATCCTAATTCCATAGCCACCAAAAAAGAGGGATAGAGAACCTCGAAATAAGCTTAAGGAAAATGCATCCGCTCTACAACAAAGAACTTGCTGAGTATGTTTTCAATTAATACTACCCTTTCAAATAAAAAGTTTCACATATAAAACTCATTATAAACCCCATAAAAAATAGAATACCTGAATAGTACCAGTCCACAAAAGAAATCTGACCTATCTTCTTTGAAAACCAAGTAAATCAGAGACACAAAAAATTATTAGTGTAAAACAAACTTCCTAAAACCAGATGTTGGTTTCATGCAAGTAGACGACACTTATCAAATTAAACACATGCCACAATCTAAAGCTAAAACCATCAAACACTCATCAAATAAGCATAACACATACAACAATATAAAACTAAAACCAACAAACACTCATCAAATCAGCACATGCCACAATCAAAAAATTAAACCAACAAACCCTAGGGCAATACAGACAAAATAAAAAAAGAACTCACCCTTAGAGAACAAGGTGTAAATATGGCGATTGCTATTGTTGGCTGCCTAAGGGAGGATATGAGGCGAGAGAGGAAGTGGTAGATGCTGGTGTTGGAGTTGAATACATAAGTTATGCTTGTATTGTACATTTTCCCAGTAATATATCGATTTATGTTTTGGTTATATTTTGTTGTGCATGATATGTCCATTTATATTATGTGAGTAGATTATGAGGTGTCTTGTGTGACACAGTAGATCTCATAATTGGTTGAAAGACAATATATAAATGAGGTTCGTAACCGAGACAGCTCCGGACAAACTGTCGGTTTAGGTTATTATATGATTCGGATAATTGGTTTGTCTAAACTAATTGAGTCATATAGATATGCCCGGGGCGTATTGAACTTGACCATTATGAATGATTTGTCTTGTACTGATTTAATAGACAAATCATTCTTGGTATTATCTCTTAATCCATAGACTCGAGCGGGCATGAGGATTAGACATAGTGTACTTTGATCTGCCAATGGGTGAGGTCAATTGTGGCCAATAGTCTCGGTAGGTTGGGTATGCGTGTTTAGTTACTTGGTGTGCTGCTGCTTGTCGAAAGGAAACCATGTACCGGTGCGTCCGTGGTGATGGTGCTCCCGAGATGAGCTCGTAATGTTTATTATACTAAACTCGACCGGTGGACTTATGTTCGGTATAGTAAAAAGGTCGAGTGGTACTAGTCTCAGAATTAAAGAAGTTGATTAATTAATTTATCAGTAAATTAATAAATTAACGAGCACTATATCTTTGATGTGGGGAGATTATGAATATAATTTAAGTTGTTCCGAAAGCAATTCTGGTGTAGGATGGTAGTGTCATAATTAATCCGTTAGTGGTACAATTAATTATGTATTGGGTTATTGACAAAAGTAGATTTAATTAATTAAGTAATTAATTAATCATTGTGTCAATTGGTTGTGAATCATACCAGGAACTGGATTGGGACAAGTGAATTCCTGTATCAGTTGGTCGTAAATCATACCAGGAACTGGATTGGGATAAGTGAATCCCTGGATCAGTTGGATGTATATCAATCCAGGAACAGGATTGAAGAAAACAGAAACCCAGTAGGAAGACCAATCATAAACCAACTTGGGGTCTCTCTTGTAACTCTATATATAGACAAGGGATTAGCTATTCAACATACACAATTCATAAGTTTTCAAGACAAGAAAACTAGAGAGAAAAAATCCTAGAGAGAGAAATAAAATTTCTCTGTCAAAGTCGGATTTTAGAAGCAATTGGCGGCTGGTTTTTCTTCAAGTAGTGGCTGAAATTTTTGGCTTCAATTACCAGCTGCGTGTGTAGCTTTCTCTCTCTCTCTCTCTCTCTTTCCGGGCAGTGCGTTTACAGTACGTGCCAGGTGTGGTGGTGCTAGAATTTTCTGGCAAGTAGATTGTGTTGACTGCTGATCAAATTGGTTTCTAGATTTTTGCCCACACAATGTAAAATCAAAGTCTTGATTCATACAAGCGATCACCTGAGTTCACGCTTCAAAGGTACTTTTCTAAGATTCCGCTTTTAATTAAAAAATTTTGTTGCGTGGTAAATCGAATAAGTGTGAACCCAGATCATGCGCAATGTTATTTCAAAAGGGTTGGAATAGCAATTGTGCTAGCGTCTAGGCCTGGCCAGAGATTCCGATTCTGGAATGCATAGAACGAAAGTAAATTTCTGGCTAGGCCTGGGTAGATAATCTTTCAATTGGTATCAGAGCCTGGTTTTGGGTTTTGTGCTTGTTCGATTTATTACCTGGTTTTATTTGCAGGTGGTTAATAAATTCTGACTATTATGGTTACGTTTGTATGGGTTTTAATTAAACTCCGGGACATGTCCAGATTTGATTTTATTATGAATGTTTCTAATAGTATAACCACGTGCTGGAAGTCGTGTAGGATTAGATCAAATTTGTAGTAGGATTTTTTCTATGTAATTTTGATTATTTAATTTTCCTAGAAAGCCTTGTAGTAGGAGAATTAATTTTTGTAATCGAAGGCGTTATGGTGGGCAACTTGAATTCGTTGGTTTTGGGTTATCGTTATTTCGTAGAAACCCAGGAAAACCCAGAACGAATTGCAAGAAGACCAAATAGCGTGGGAAGAAGCGAATGAGGAATTGGCGGCAGGGGGCGGCGCCGGCGACCGACCGCCGGCAGCAGCTGCCGCTGGCAACCGCTAGCAGCAGCGCCGCTGCCGCGTGGTGCAGCAGGGTACTGCGCTAGCGCGTGGCAGCAGCGCGCGCGGCGCGCCCTTTGGGCGTGTTGCCCGTGTGCGGCCCATTCGGGCTGCGTTTTGGCCCGTTTTTCCTCCAGTTTTCATTTTTTGAAGTTCAAGACTCTCTCTATCGAGTGACGTAGCGGGACACGAGATCAAGGCAGATGATGGAAGCAATTAAAACCATAATAGTCGAGAAATTTATTTTTACTATTTATTTCTCGTATTTATCGTTTTAATTTTGTGCTTTATTTTTATGTTGTATTTTAGATGCATGATTTTAAAGCAAGAAGGTTTTATGGTTACACATAACTTAGGTTTAGTTAATTGCATGTTAAAACCGGAAAAATCCTCAATTTGGAAATCTAAGTGGGAGCGGGTTAGTTTAATATCCCCATGGCCACCATTACGAGTTCATATGCGATGAGGGTGGGCTTGTGCCTTGGCATTAGGACCTTCCTCCATTCGGATGAGTCCAACCCCGAGATCGCTAGATTATGAGCTTCTAAGTAAGATGGCTAGAGTAAGTTTAACTAGGAGAAATGCGACACCCTCTCCATCTGAGGCGCACTATCCTGAGGTAACCAACTCAGAAGTCACGTAATGGCACACACTTAGTGTACGATCTGCAGTATTCCTCCCGCGAGGTTACGCTGCTTATTTGTACGGCTGAAAGCACCGACTATTAGCTACATTAATCAATAGATCGTTTGGTCAGATAGTGTAGTTAATGAACTTGGTTCTTCTCAAACGAATGTGGGTTAGCGTAAACGTCCACACTGCGTGGCTTGCGAGAATCCCGGTGAATGAGATGTTGGTGGATAAAGATTATTGTTTTGAGGAAAGTCAATAATTAATAGAATTTCATGATTTTCAAAATTCTAGACTTAAAACTGAAATATTGTCCGTTTATTTATTTTACAGTTTTATCGATATGGCATTCAACCCCTTAGCTGCTATTTTGAAAGACAATAAATTAACTGGAGCCAACTATGTCGACTGGAGTCATAACTTGGACATTGTCCTGACGGCTGAGCAGTATAAGTTTGTGCTCACCGAAGTAAGTCCATATGTGCCTAGTGAGGACTCTCCTCAAGAGGATAGGGATGCCTATGCCAGGTGGAGAAAAGTGGATGAGATGGCGTGGTGTTATATTTTGGCCTCTGTGTCAAATGTACTGCAACATCAGCTTCATCCCACGGTCTCTGCCTTCAATATGATGGCTCACCTGAGAGAGATGTTTGCTCATCAAGGAAAGACTGCTAGGCAAACAGCCAAGAGGAAGTTAATGAACACAAAGATGGCTGAGGGCGGATCGGTGAGAGATCATGTGCTACACATGATCAGTAACATCAATGAAATAGAGGTGTTGGGATGAGAAATCGACCCAGAAAGTCAGATAGATATTATCCTCCAGAGTCTACCCTCTTGTTTTGAGCAGTTTCAGGTCAATTACAACATGAACCAAAGAGTTTATACTCTACCCGAGCTCTTGACTGATTTGATGGCGGCCGAAGGCATCTTCCACGAGAAGAAGCAAGCTTTGGTCACAGTTAACGCTTTAAGTTCTTCTTCTATGCCTAAAGGCAAGAAGAATAGGAAGAAGAAGAATGCCAAGAAACTTGCTGCGAAGCCCGAGATCACAAAGAAGTGCAAGCCCAAAGGCAAGTGCTTCAAGTGCGGTAATATAGGACACTGGAAAGCGGATTGTCCAAAGCTTAAAGGTACGATAGTTTCTACCCTAATTACTGAGACATGTTTAGCGGTGTTTCCCACAAATACTTGGTGTGTGGATTCAGGCGCCACTGATCATGTTTGTAATTCTTTGCGGGGGTTCCAAGTAACCCGGAAGCTTAGAGAGGGGGAACTGGACATCTACATGGGCGACACTACAAGAGTGTCAATAGAAGCAGTGGGAGTTGTCAATTTAATTTTTGAAAATTGTATATTAGAATTAGTTAATTGTCTTTATGTACTGAGTTTTAGAAAGAACCTCATTTCGGTTTCTAAACTCTTGAAGAACGGTTATAAGTTCATTTTTTTTTATGACTCTGTATTTATTAAAAGAAATGGAAAACTTATTTATTATGGTTCATTGGTTGACAATTTATTTGTGGTTAATTCTAACTCCCCTGTTGTGCAAAACATAGAAACAGATAGCTCTTTATCTAACATTAATAAGAGGAAGAAACCTTCTGAAATGAATCAAACCTATCTTTGGCATCTCAGGCTAGGTCATATAAACCTTAGTAGGATTCAGAGGTTGGTCAATTATGCACCTTTAGGTTCATTAGAGATTGACAGATATGCAACCTGTGAATCTTGCTTGGAAGGTAAGATGATCAAGAGACCTTTTAAGGCAAAAGGTTATAGAGCTAAAGAAATATTAGAGTTGATTTATTCTGACTTGTGTGGACCTATGACGGTCCAGGCACGAGGGGGATTTGAGTATTTCGTGATGTTCACGGATGACTACTCCAGGTACGGGTACATTTACCTAATGTGTCACAAGTCCGAATGTTTTGGCAAGTTCAAAGAGTTTCGGGCAGATGTGGAGAAGCATCATGGTAAAAGTATCAAGACACTGCGTTCAGATCGTGGTGGGGAATACCTGTCCCATGAATTTCGAGAATACCTCAGTAAGGTCGGAATTCAGTCTTAGTTGTCTCCACTTAGCACGTCACAGCAGAACGGTGTAGCAGAAATGAGGAATCGAACTCTTATGGAAATGGTTAGGTCGATGATGAGCTATAGTGATTTGCCAAGTTCGTTCTGGGGATATGCCTTAGAAACTGCGATGTTGTTAGGAACTATGCATGCATAATTTCCTAAATTATGCTACGGAATAGCCTAAATTCTACGGAATCGGGTCGTACCCTCGACGCGTAATCGGTTGCGCTCGTCGCCTGGATCCCTTGGAAAGATTGCGTTCACCACCAAAAACAATTCACACGAATTGCCTCTACGTTCTTGCACTGGAGTCTCTCAGAACCGGTGCTAGCCCAAAAGTGCCTGTCAAAGAGAAAACCTTTTTCTCTCTGGAAGAATGTTTTTGAAAAAGTAGTGATCTTTTGGAAGAGTCAGAGAGAGCCCTTTCAAATTTTTCCAAAACGTGTTTTAAAACTAAATTAGTTGAAATCTCTCAACAGACTCCCAGATACTTCTCTGATTAAAGAGTTGAGAAGTATCTGTAAATAATTAATTATTAATAATAATTAATTAATTACTGAGTTGGGTTTAACCAACACCATGGATCAACCCATTGATCCATGGGTCAGGCTGATGGGTCAAGAACCTTAATTCACAATTAGGTCCCTTGATTTGTCAGCCCAACTCAATTCTTCCTAGGTAATTAATTAACTCTTAATTAATACCATAATACTCTTCAATAATATTTAATTAAACTATTTAATTAAACATTATCAATTTAAGTATAACTCTTATACTTAAAACAGGCAATTTAATTAATTCTGAATCATCGAACTCACTTATGTGCGATCCTGTAGGCCCATTCCAAATTGACAATGAATAAATTAATCTAATTAATTAATCCATAAATCATTAGTGGTCTCTAGCAAGACGTAATGACTACACAATTCAGAACGGAGGGTCGAATGGTGATTCAACACAACCTTCCGAGTATACTACGTAATGTCCTCTACACTGATATCCAGTTTAGCATAAGGCATGGAACCAATCATCCTTATATATAGCTAACCATTTTACTTGATCTCTTAGTGACACTGAACTTAATCAAGAAAATGATAACACTTACCATTTCTTGGGCACAGCCATGCACTTCTCAGTTCACTATCAAGAGGCCAAGATATCATCTCTCATTTAAGAGAGACTTGTAGTCCCATCACTTCACCTACATACATTAGCGTGACTCATAGTGTACCCAATCATACCCGTACTTGGCAACCTGTTACGGTCCCGTTAGGCATATGTCAAAGCACACTCTAATTCACCTAAGACTATGCAGTGATTTCTGGTCTAAGGATCCTCGTACGAGTACTACTCAAAAGAATCATTCATGATCTAACAGTCCATGGAGTGTTTCTTTTGGCGGATCGATTTCATGAAATTCAATATGCACAAGAATATAATTTCATGAAATTAACTCATCAGATAAATAATCAATCAAACGACAAATATCTTATTTACATAAATAGCCCTCACAAGGGCACATACACCAACAGATGTATATTCTTAATCTTTTACCATCTAAAACCGTGTCTTCAACCCCAGTAGAGTTATGGAATGGGCGCAAGCCTAGTCTAAGACATCTCAGAATTTGGGGTTGCTCAGCACATGTGCTTAAGGCAGATACGGCTAAGTTAGATGCGAGAACTGAATTAATGTTGTTTGTAGGATATCCTAGGGGAACGAAAGGTGGTCTATTCTATAGTCCTAAAGATCAGAAGGTGGTGGTTAGTACCAACGCAAGATTTTTTGAAGAGGATTATGTCTTAGATCACAAGCCCAAGAGTAAGATAGTACTGGAAGAGCTTAGGTGACAAACTACTAATCTTGATGCACCCGGCACAAGTAGATGCACCACACACTGCATATGAGATCACAGATGATGCGCCTACACAAGTGGTGCCTCGTCGTAGTGGAAGGGTTGTAAGACAGCCCGATAGGTTCATTGGCATGGGAGATGCCTCATACCTAGTCCCAGGTGCGCCTGAGCCTGACCCAGTTAACTACAATGAGGCTCTCCGAGATAAAGATGCATAATCTTGACATAAGGCAATGATATCCGAGATGGGGTCAATGGACCACAATCAAGTCTGGGAGCTTGTGGACCTGCCTGATGGGTTTAAGCCCATTGGATGCAAGTGGGTCTACAAACGTAAGAGAGGACCTGACGGGAAGGTGGAAACCTTTAAAGCAAGGCTGGTGGCAAAGGGGTATACTCAGAAAGAGGGAATCGATTATGAGGAAACCTTCTCCCTGGTAGCCATGCTTAAGTCGATCCGGATTCTCTTGGCCATAGCTGCTCATTTAGATTATGAGATTTGGCAGATGGATGTCAAGACAGCTTTCCTAAACGTAAGTCTTGAAGAAACCATCTTTATGCAGCAACCAGAGGGATTCATTGAAAAAGACCAAGAGCATAAGGTTTGCAGGCTTAAAAGGTCTATTTACGGACTTAAGCAGGCATCCAGATCTTGGAACATCCAGTTTGATGAGGTAACCCAGTCTTTCAGATTTACTCAGTGTCCGGATGAGCAATGTGTGTACCGCAGGCGTGATGGAAACTCAGTGGTGATTCTTGTGCTTTACGTAGATGACATTCTATTGATTGACAACAAGAAAGTGTTATCAGACGTAAAGGCATGGCTGTCCTAGCAGTTTGATATGAAGGACTTAGGGGAAGCGGGACATATCCTTAGAATCAAGATAATTCGAGATCGTAGAAAACGTTCGTTAACGCTCTCCCAAGATTCGTACATATACACGATTCTGGCCCATTTTAACATGCGGAACTCCAAGAAAGGTTTTCTACCTTTCTGACATAGAGTGCATCTATCTAAGGAACAGTCCCCTAAGACTGTTGAGGAGATAGAGACCATGAAGACAGTTCTTTATACTTCGGTAGTAGGAAGTCTCATGTATGCCATGTCGTGTATGAGGCCTGATATCTGTTATGTAGTTGGCATGGAAAGCAGATATCAGAGTAACCCCGGGAAAGCTCATTGGGAGGCGGTAAAATTCATTCTCAAGTATTTGCACAGAACGAGGGATCAAGTTCTGGTCTATCAGGCGCCTGAGCTGGTACCCCAAGATTACACAGATTCAGATTTCCAAGGCGACAGGGACAAGAGCAAGTCTACCTCAGGGTATGTGTTTACTCTAGGAGGTGGAGCCATAGTTTGGTTGAGTGTCGAACAGAAATGTGTGGCGGACTCTACCATGGAAGCTGAATACGTTGCCGCATCAGAGGCAGCGAAAGAAACAGTAGGGCTCAAGAACTTCCTAGTGGACTTAGAAGTGATTCCTGGTTTGCAGAAGTCTATCAATGTATATTGTAATAACAACGGTGCAATAGCAAACTCGAAGGAACCACGAACCCACAAGGCGAGTAAACATATACAACGCTGTTGGATTTGAATACATAAGCTATGCTTGTGTTGTACATTTTCCCGGTTAATATATCGATTTGTGTTTCAGTTATATTGGTTGTGCATATTAAGTCCATTTATACTATGTAAGTAGATGATGAGGTGTCTTGTGTGACACAGTAGATCTCGTCATTGGTCGAAAGACATAGTATATAAATGAGATTCGTAACCGAGACAGTTTTGGACAAACTGTCGGTTTAGGTTATTATGTGATTCGGATAATTGGATTGTCTAGACTGATTGAATCATATAGATATGCCCGGGGCGTATTGAACATGACCTTTAGGAAAGATTTGTCTTGTACTGATTTAATAAACAAATCGATCCTTGTATTCTATCTCTAAATCCCTAGACTCGGGCGGGCATGAGGATTAGACATAGTGTACTTTGATCTGTCAATGGGTGAGGTCAATTGTGACCAATATTCTCGGTAGGTTGGGTGCGCGTGTTTAGTTACTTGGTGTGCTGCTGCTTGTCGAAAGGAAACCATGTACCGGTGCGTCCGGGGTGATGGTGCTCCTGAGATGAGCTCAAAATGTTTATTATACTAAACCCGGCCGGTGGACGTATGTCCGGTATAGTAAAAAGGTCGAGTGGTACTAGTCTCGGAATTAAAGAGGTTAATGAATTAATTTATCAGTAAATTAATGAACTAACGAGCACTATATATTTGATGTGGGGAGATTATGAATATAATTTAATTAAGTTGTTCCGGAAGCAATTCTGGTGTAGGGTGGTAGTGCCATAATTAATCCGTTAGTGGTACGATTAATTATGTACTGGGTTAATGACAAAGGTAGATTTAATTAATTGAGAAATTAATTAATCCTTGTGTCAGTTGGTTGTGAATCATCCCAGGAACTGGTTTGGGATAAGTGAATCCCTGTGTCAGTTGGGAGTGATTCATCCCAGGAACTGGATTGAGATAAGTGAATCCTTGTGACAGTTGGGAGTGTATCAGTCCCGGAACAGGATTAAAGGAAACAGAATCTGTATCAGTCCAGAAACAGGATTGAATGAAAACAGAAACCCAGTAGGAAGACCAATCATATTCCAACTTGGGGTCTCTCTTGTAACTCTATAAATAGACAAGGGATCAGCCATTCAGAAGAGATAATTAATCCACGAGATTTCTAGAGAGAGAAAATCCTAGAGAGAGAAAAAGTTTCTCTCTCCAAGTCAGATTTTCAAGAAGTTTTGGCGGCTGGTTTTTCTTCCAAGTGGCCGAATTTTTAAGCCCTTGGTGTATACCAGCTGCAAGCAACTTTCTCTCTCTCCGGGCAGTGCGTTTGCAGTACGTGCTAGGTGCGGAGGTGCTGGATTTTTCTAGCAGGTGGATTGTGGTGAGTAGCTGATCAATTGACTTCTAGTTCGTTGCCCACACAACATGAAGTCATAGTCTTGAGGCATACAGGAGAATCACCCAAATCACGCTTCAAAGGTACTTTTCTAAAATTCTGCATTAATTAGAAATTTTTTGTTGCGTGGTAAATCGAGCTAGTGCATACCCAGATCCTACAACAACTTTCAAGCGCAAGTACCACCTGATACGAGACATCTTAAAGAAAGAAGACGTGGTCGTGGCTAAGATAGCACCAGAGGATAACCTTGCAGATCCGTTCACGAAGACATTGACTTTGAAAGTCTTTGAGGCTCACGTGGAGGGCATGGGGATTAGAGCAGCAGAGTGTATAGGAGTTGTTTGTAGATGTATACTTAAAGCACAACTTAAGTATTAGTGGGAGATTGTTGGAGTTGAATACATAAGCTATGCTTGTATTGTACATTTTCCCAGTAATATATCGATTTATGTTTTGGTTATATTTTGTTGTGCATGATATGTCCATTTATATTATGTAAGTAGATGATGAGGTGTCTTGTGTGACACAGTAGATCTCATCATTGGTTAAAAGACATAATATATAAATGACGTTCGTAACCGAGACAGCTTTGGACAAATTGTCGGTTTAGGTTATTATGTGATTCGGATAATTGGTTTGTCTAAACTAATTGAATCATATAGATATGCCCGGGGCGTATTGAATTTAACCATTAGGAATGATTTGTCTTGTACTGATTTAATAGACAAATCGTTCTTGGTATTCTATCACTTAATCCCTAGACTCGAGCAGGCATGAGGATTAGACATAGTGTACTTTGATCTGCCAATGGGTGAGGTCAATTGTGGCCAATAGTCTCGGTAGGTTGGGTGCGCGTGTTTAGTTACTTGGTGTGTTGCTGCTTGTCGAAAGAAAACCATGTACCGGTGCGTCCGAGGTGATGGTGCTCCCGAGATGAGCTCGTAATGTTTATTATACTAAACCCGGCCGGTGGACTTATGTTCAGTATAGTAAAAAGGTCGAGTGGTACTAGTCTCGGAATTAAAGAAGTTGATTAATTAATTTATCAGTAAATTAATAAATTAACGAGCACTATATCTTTGATGTGGGGAGATTATGAATATAATTTAAGTTGTTCCGGAAGCAATTTTGGTGTAGGTTGGTAGTGCCATAATTAATCCGTTAGTGGTACGATTAATTATGTATTGGGTTATTGACAAAGGTAAATTTAATTAATTAAGTAATTAATTAATCCTTGTGTCAATTGGTTGTGAATCATATCAGGAACTGGATTGGGATAAGTGAATCCCTGGATCAGTTGGATGTGTATCAGTCCAGGAACAGGATTGAAGGAAACAGAAACCCAGTAGGAAGACCAATCCTAAACCAACTTGGGGTCTCTCTTGTAACTCTATATATAGACAAGGGATTAGCTATTCAACATACACAATTCATAAGTTTTCAAGACAAGAAAACTAGAGAGATAAAATCCTAGAGAGAGAAATAAAATTTCTCTCAAAGTCAAATTTTAGAAGCAATTGGCGGCTGGTTTTTTTTTCAAGTAGTGGCCGAAATTTTTGACTTCAATTACCAGCTGCGTGTGTAGCTTTCTCTCTCTCTCCGGGCGGTGCGTTTACTGTACGTGCCAGGTGTGGTGGTGCTGGAATTTTCTGGCAAGTAGATTGTGTTAATTGCTGATCAAATTGATTTCTAGATCGTTGCCCACACAACGTGAAATCAAAGTCTTGAGTCATACAAACGATCACCTGAGTTCACGCTTCAAATGTACTTTTCTAAGATTTCGTTTTTAATTAGAAATTTTTGTTGCGTGGTAAATCGAATAAGTGCGAACCCAGATCCTGCGCAATGTTATTTCAAAAGGGTTGGAATAGCAATTGTGCTAGCATTTAGGCCTGGCCAGAGATTCCGATTCTGGAATGCATAGCACGAAAGTGAATTTCTGGCTAGGCCCGGGCAGATAATCTTTCAGCTGGCTGGCCAAGGAAGGAGAGAAGGCGAGAGATTCTTATAGGGTTCGTTCATGGCTAGGGGGTAAATGCTTTCTTGCTGACGATGACTACGGGACAGATTGAGAAAGAAGAGGATGAGGGTTGAGCAGAGCCGAGAAGGTGGCTACTACGTCGCAAAGGTTTGGAACCGAGAAAAACATTCATTGGAGACACAATCGCTGCGGTGGAGAGTGGTGACAGATATAAGGTTTCATTTGGGACGAAACTGTGAGAATGCTTCTGTTGCGATTTGGGGAAGGAGAATTAGGCACACATAGGTTATCGTCGTTACTTGCGATTTGGATGTGGAAAGAGAATAAGGCACACATCCTAGGGTTTGTCAATTGAAGACTTGAACGAACAATTTGGGAAGGAATATGCACACGCTTTTGATGAGATGAGGAAATGAGTCTGGCTGTCGACGTGAGGAGGTGGTGGCCGTTGGTTCTACAATTAGGAAATTGGGGCTAGGGCTAAGGTTTGTTTGTCGAATATTGGAGAAGAAGAGGTGGCCAAGAAAAAACCTAAAGAAAATGTATGCCCAATAATTTTTCTTTATATATTACGGGTTTTCCAGCTGATTTGACTGACCAAAACCTAACATGCGTCTTCATTGACATGACCACAACCCAACCTAGTTATTAAACAGGTTCAAAAACTCAACTCTAACATTAAAATTTTTACATCTATTTCGTGTCAAGTTATCGTGTCGTATCAGAAATCACCAACTCTAACTAAAATTACTGAAGGAACGCACGTCGAAGCAAAAGGAAAGATGAAAAGTAAAAAAAAGAAAAGTGATCCCTGCTAACAAATCAAAAAAAATACAAAAATAAGTAGATACACAAGAAATGATCGACAAATAAAACCTTAATATAATTTTTGTCTACCACTTTTAACAATTCATCTATATTTAAAATTGGACATAAAATAAACGTAAAGGAAATGTAAAAAAGTTCTTTTAAATAATTTAAAATTTTTCTTTTAAACAACAACTATCTTTAACATTTTGATTACAAATATTATTTTAATTTTTTTTGATGTAATTTCAAATATCTTTTTGTTTTTATTGTTCAAAAATCTATATGCAATTTACATATTCTTTCATTATAAAAAATAAGAGATATCCACAATCAATTGTGTCTATTAACAAAAAAAAAAAAACAAGTACTGCTGAAGAAAAGATTTTTGAACCAAAAATGTAATCAATAATTCTTGTCATTTTTCCTTAAAAACAAAAAGGTATATTTCATTCAAACCAAAGAAGGATAAGACAGAGGAAGAATAAAAGGGGAAAGATGAAAATATCAAGTGGATAGAGGGCAGAGGGATAGAGAGAAGAGAGAGAAAGGGGAAAGAGAAACAGAGGGCAGAGACAGGGAGAGAGAGGGAGGGGAAATAGAAAAAGGTCTCTTTTTTTTTTTTTTTTTAAAAAGGGGAAAATATATAGAGCTTTGACTCTCTCTCTTCAATGGCGGATTTCCACTTATGTAAACAATTCGTGCTTGAAAATATTTCGCTTCCCCAACAACCCTTTTCACATCTATAACGCCAAATCTCTGTTATCTACAAGCCCCCCCATCTTTGATCCCCAAAAGTCCTTTGGGTTGTCTTCTCATTTCCCTTTTCAGATACCCCAAACGATCAGGTGAGTTTAGGTTACAATCTTTTTCTTTTATTTCCTTCAGCAACATTGTGATTTTTTTTTTTTTTCCTTTTCAGTTCATTTTGTATTTTCGCGACTTAGCAATCCAACAGTTTTTCTGGGGTTCTCTCCCCCTTTTTCTTTCTTTTTTTTTTTTTGGGGGGGGGGGGGGGGGGCAGGGGAATGCGAGATTTGTACATCTTCCATATTTCGTGGAGATTGTTGGGATAAATCGTTCTTGATATTGGACTTTAAGATTTGGTTTCTGGATACTTTATGTTAAACATTATGTTTTACGGTGTAGCTCTGACCTAGAGGAGGTGTTTGATTTGAGAAATTGAATTTGGAATTTTTGTCATTCAATGTTCGTTGCGGGTAGCAAAGCTCAGCTTTTTCTTCTTCTGATTTTTATATTCAGGGTTTGCTTCCAGTATATTGGGAAACATAACAAGCAAGTAAGCTTAGAAGATTGGAGATATTGACTTATGGGGAACTGCTGTGTGACTCCTGTTGGCTTTTCTGAAAAGAAGGGTCGAAAGAAGAACAAACCCAATCCATTTTCTATTGACTACGGTGCTAATAATGGATCTGGAGGTGCTAATAAGCTTGTTGTGTTGAAACATCCTACCGGTAACGATATTCATGAGAAGTATGACCTTGGTGGGGAACTCGGAAGAGGTGAATTTGGGGTCACATATTTATGTACTGATGTGGACAACGGGGATAAATATGCCTGCAAATCGATTTCCAAAAAAAAGCTTAGAACTGCAGTGGATATTGAGGACGTGAGGAGGGAGGTTGAAATTATGAAGCATTTGCCTAAGCATCCCAACATTGTAACTCTAAAAGATACTTATGAGGATGATGATGCAGTTCACATTGTGATGGAACTGTGCGAGGGTGGAGAGTTGTTTGATCGGATAGTAGCAAGAGGGCATTATACAGAAAGGGCTGCTGCAGTTGTCATGAAGACGATTGTGGAAGTAGTTCAGGTATGATTTTCACTTAATTTGGTGTTTCATTGTACATTGTTCTAAGTTCCTGAAAAGAGTTTTATACTTTTCTTTTAAATACATGTCAAGTTGTTGGTCGGTGGAATGCGTTGTATTAAATTTTCTTTTCTTCTTTTCTTACGGGTTATGCTTGAAGCCAACTTCAGAGATATGGCAGGAGCTTTATGTGTTGGTTTATACCTTTGACATAATCGGTCTAAAGGTTATATAGATAATCCATTTCCTGGTTGTCAATGAAATTTTCACTTTCCTTCCATATCTAGTCTTTTCATGCTCTTGCGAATGTAATCTGTTTATGCAAATAGCCATTCCACTTGTATCTCACTCTGACAATGTTGATATTCATGCTCTTTATTTTTTGTAAAATTCACGTTCTTGAAAGCCTCAACTCCTTAAATGATTTGTTTTGAGTTTTGATTCTTGCCGTTTAGGAAACAAGTGGTTGGTATGTGCTTGTGAGTCTATTTGATGCTGAACTGTTTTGTTTTTGTTGGTGTAACTTTTGATGCCCGGTCAAGCTGTGTACCCTTCTTACCAGATGGCTATGACACCATCTCAAAATAAGTCTTACTTTCTTCTTGGTAGGTGTGCCACAGAAATGGAGTGATGCATCGTGATCTGAAACCAGAGAATTTTCTTTTCGCAAACAAGAAGGAAACATCACCTTTGAAAGCTATTGATTTTGGATTGTCCGTTTTCTTTAAACCCGGTGAGTCCTTTTCTATCATGTTAATGTTGGTCGCTTTATTTTTGTTGCTACATTTCACATGGCTATAGCTGTATGGTCTTGGACCTTGTTAAATGAATTGGTTTTTAAACAAGAAATTCTTTTGTTGTGTTCTTTTCATTTCTATTTTCGTTTCTGTTTCAATAAACAGTGAACTGATTTTTTAGGTGAACAATTTAATGAGATAGTAGGAAGCCCCTATTATATGGCTCCTGAAGTTCTGAAACGTAATTACGGTCCGGAGGTTGATGTCTGGAGTGCTGGAGTTATCCTGTATATCTTGCTTTGTGGTGTTCCACCTTTCTGGGCAGGTACTGTTTGACTTTAAGTTTGAAGATGTGGAAATGTACTTCTCATTACTGGGAGCCTTATTAAATATGATGATTGTTGGATAATTATATAGTTGGTTCAGTTAGAAAGAAAACTTGGGCATTTCTTGTTAATGGGTAATTTGATGAAAGCCTTGCTTGACTTTGGAGCCACATTTTTTGTCCTTCAGAGCCACATTTTTTAAATGGTTTACTGCCTATCATAATTTCTTACTCTTTTCCATTGAATGCAATTTGAAGTTTCCTCTTCTTAAACAATTTGAAAAGGTTTAGGGTTGTGGTCCAAACCAAGGATTTAGTTTTTGTTACCGTATCACCTGATACTTCAGGAACCTGTCATGTACAGTAATTATAAGTATGCTTGTTATCATTTGTGCAGAAACTGAACAGGGGGTGGCTCAAGCTATCATTCGATCTGTCATTGATTTTAAGAGAGATCCGTGGCCTAAAGTTTCGGATAATGCGAAGGATCTCGTAAAGAAAATGCTTGATCCAGATCCAAGTAGGCGACTTACTGCTTCACAAGTTCTTGGTAATGTTTGTATGTAAAAGATATTACGGTTCATTTGTGTTACATAGACTGCATCAAGTCTGATTTTCATTTTGTGTAATGTTACTTGAATCCAGAGCATTCATGGATACAAAATGCAAAGAAGGCACCAAATGTTCCATTGGGAGAGACTGTTAAAGCAAGGCTCAAACAATTTTCTGTGATGAACAAACTGAAGAAAAGAGCTCTGAAGGTCATATGATTACCTTTAAAACATCTGTTCTTTATCTTTTCTTGGGCTCTTTCTTCCATAATCAACTACAATGATCTATGCCCAACTTTTGGGAATATTTCCTGAACAGGTGGTTGCAGAGCATTTATCTGTTGAGGAAGTGGCTGGAATCAAGGAAACTTTTGAAATGATGGATAATGAAAAGAAAGGAAAGATAAACCTCAATGAGCTTAGAAATGGTCTACAGAAACTTGGCCACCAAATTCCTGATGCAGATCTTCAAATTCTTATGGAATCTGTAAGTATTTCCATATTTTTTCGTTGCTGTTAGATTGTAAGATTTTTTTTGCTTTTCATTTGTGGGATGCTCCTGATTCTGATTGTATATGAAGACTCTGGCTGAGCTTTTAAATCCCTTTATTTAAATGCTCTCACATTTGTGACTCTTTTTTGTACTTTTTCTTCCTGCTTCCAGAATTTTGCATTTTCACTAAAAATCAAATCTTGTATTTTTTGTCAATTGAAATTCTCAATTTTTGTTACTTTCTACCTGCTTTTGCAGGCCGATGTGGATAGAGATGGAACATTGAATTATGGGGAGTTTGTTGCTGTTTCTGTTCATATTAGAAAAATGGCAAATGATGAACACCTGCACAAAGCTTTTGCATTCTTTGATAGCAATCAGAATGGTTATATAGAGATTGAAGAACTACGGGATGCCTTGAGCGATGAAGGTGATGCTAATACCGAAGATGTAATTGCTGCTATCATGCATGATGTTGACACAGATAAGGTCAGATTTTCTTCATCTATTAATGGCAGTAATGTATTCTATCCATGCTATAGTCTAACTCTCTCATTTTGCTTGAAATTACCAGTGGGATTCATATTATGTCAATTTTTGACCCATGTATCTTTAGACTTGCAAATGAATTTAGTACGTCTTCAGAAGAGAATTGTCTTTTGTATATGTTGGTTATTGATTTCTGGTTGATGCACTTGGTGTTCTGCTTATTATTTAGACATTTCATTTGTAGCCTAATACAAACATCCTTTTATCTTTACTTTTTGGATTCAGCAGCAGGAAAAATGCTATTTATAGTATCTAACATAGTGCATTTTCCCTGGAAGGTGTTAATAGTGGATATACATTGGCATAAGTTAACCTTATTGTACTTCACCCTATTACCATTAGGCCTGTAAGATTTGGTAAACTATTCCCTAATTTGACATGACTGGTGACTAGTCCAGCATCCTATCGTATAAAAACTGGTTGAAAATATATTTGCTTGATTTTAAAAGACGTGGACAAAGTAAAAGAAGATATTTCTGTACATGTGCGAATTGACCATCTAGAGCTTTACATCTACTATTGCACCATGAAAGATATAGAGGTTACAAGGAAGCTATGGCTACCCTCAATCCTATTTAGTAGAATTAATTTCCAGCACCCCCTTTGTCCTAAGTGTCCAAGCTGTTGCTGTCTCTTTTCCCAATGGTGCTGCTCCCATCTTCTGCTTTCGAGTCCTCACCAGCTTCCCTAAATCACATTTTTCTTTTTACCACTTATACTTTTTGTACTGCTTTTACCATATCTTTGGACTCCTTTTCTCTACTTGCCTATTTCCTGCTATTCTGGAAACAGAGACATAGGATATGGAAACTCTCCCAGAGTTTGTTCGCATGTGAGTTCTCTAAGATGGGATAAAACAGGAAGATTATAGACCAAAAGAATGTCTGTTACACTATAATGTTTTTATAGGATAGCTTTGTGAACCTGAAACTAACTGGTGTTCCTTTCTGTTTCGATTTTTAATCTGATTGAATATAGGCATCTAGATCAGAAAAATCCATCTATACCTGAAGAGCCTTATCTTTTTACGGCTAATATATTTGTAGGTCATTTTTAGGTAATACTGATTCCAGTGGTGCAACCCAAACTGCAAAAGTTTGCATATTTTATCATTGAATCATTTTCTTTATGAAAACAAGTCTTCCTAATCGTAGCCCTTCCACTGGTTTCCTCCTATTTTAACATTGATTCAGCCAATATCACTGTTACATGCTCCTACTGCTGCAAACAGCCATAAGTGGTTGACCGTTATGATGTTTTGGGAAAATTTTAATGGTGATATTACTGGCTGGTGGAGAAATTACGATTGATTTGTGAAACTGGGAAGATGTTGGGAGAAAAGGGCTTTGGAGTAAGGTGGCGGGAATGGTGTGAGGTTGGAGAAGGCAATATTTTGGTCTAGACTGATTTCTTCTTCAAAATTTTGTCTCATAGTTCTTTCGTAACCCAAATAGGATGTCCTGGTGAGGGTGGTTACGCTACTTGATCTTCTTTCAGTTGTGAACATCTAGCTTTTTCAGGTGGTTAGTATCTAGTCTCAAACAGGAATAACTGATAGCTGCTAGTTAAACAAAACTAGAATACATATCTTGGGTCATTCTTAAAGAAGAGTTATTTTGACTGAATATCTTGGTTGCCAGCATCATTTCATCCAAACAAAATTGCAGTTTTGTGATTAAATATAAAACCCCCAAGCTTGGGGAATATAAACTCCTCTGAAGCACATTCTGTTACCTGACTGAAGGGGCCATTTCTTCCATGCACTGCTATTTTCTGGTGGATAATTTTAGGGGAAAATGTGGAAGTCACCAATAGTTTTTCCTTTTATTCCCTTTCTTGCCATTTTTTAAAAAAATTGGGTGGTATGTGATGTTGCTGTCATCTTGAATATAGGCATGTAATTGGTGTTCCTTCGTTTCTGCCATTTACTTGTCATTTCCTTGTTATTATTTTTAGTTAAAAGTAACCGTGTAGTATTTCATGATATGCAGGATGGGCGCATAAGTTACGAGGAATTCGCCACAATGATGAAGGCTGGTACAGACTGGAGAAAAGCCTCGAGGCAATATTCTCGAGAGCGGTTCAACAGTCTGAGCTTGAAGTTGATGAAGGATGGCTCATTACAAGTTGCGAATGAAGGTAGATAAAATCAGGGAAGTCCGGGAAATGGTTAGGGAAGGAACAGAAAGTAGTGGAAAGGGAGGGTGCTCTTATTGGATGAGTAATAGACCAAGTCTTGTAGAGAGCACGGCTCTTTTTTCTCTTATGACTATGACACTTTGACATGATTCTGCTGGCAAAAGTGACCCCAACCCCTCCCCCCTTTGCGGAGTATTTCTTTGAGTTCAACATCTCTCTTTAGGTCTCAAAATTTATTTTTTGGGAGGTAAGCAGTAGAAGGAGCAAATTCTAAGATGACGGGAAAGCTGATGAAGTGATTATTGTGTTGTATATATGCTACAATAGCAACTAGGTTTAGAGGCCATTTTCACTTGGGAGAGAAACCCTTCTGTATTCCTTGAAAAATCCTGACTGTTGCTGACAAAATCTATTTTGTAACTCTGAATCTCATTTCAGTCATTCCCATCTAAAAAGTTGTGTGTAACGAGTTCTTCTCTTCTTTTATTGCATCTGGTTTGTAGTAAAAATATATATATATATATATATGATATATGTAATGAAATCAAGAATTCTACTTGAATGGATAAATTGATTTTGAGCCCTCAATTCAATTCTATGACGTGGGATGTAAAATAAATAAAAATGCACTATTCTACCATTTCAGATCACACGATGTTGAAAACCACCATGGCGCCACCATGATTAACCCAAGTGCCAATTTCCACCATCAGAGGCCGACCCAACACCCAAACTTGGACCCCGATTAAATATTCCACGCCACCGGAGAACTTCATCACGGCGCCACCCCGTAGCCCAGATTCAATAACCTAACATCTACTGTTGTCTCGCTCAAAAACCCACCCTCCCTGTCGCCCAAATCTAACACTCAACACCTTCAATTTCTTATTCTCGGACAGGGGTCATGGCAGAGAACGAGCTGGTGAAGCCAAAGCCTCGGCCTATCATTCGCATAGGCCTCTTCTTAATGTCTTATAGTCTCCTTGTTAGGTATTTCATTTTCCTTTTTCGCATTTTATTGAATGTCCTTGGTTTACTAAGGAATATAGGCTAATGAATGGTACCCTTGATGATGTGGGGTTCAGTGTAGTTTGCTATGCGGCTGGGATTTTGGCTCTTCTACTCTTGCCCATTCTTGCCAAGAACACATACGTTTCTGAGAATGCCCTCATGCCTGGTTAGTTAACTGAGATTTTACTTCCATGCCCCAATCTTGTGAAAATATATCTCTACTCTTTAGTGTTGTGTTTTGTTTTTCCTTTATTTATCCTATCCCATTTGAGTTTCATATTATTGTTTTAGTTGCGGTTTCACAATGTGAAGATCTTGCTGGAAGAAATTGAGAAAAATGCATTCATTTTGGTTAAATACAAGTTCTTGTCCTTTTTATCATCTTGCATTTGGTTGATGGAATTGATAGTGCCACTTGCTTCTGTTCAACTAGATGTCTTGTGCTTAAGTTTTCTTCTTCCATCATTATCTTCAGGGTCTGCCAGCCCTATGCTTTCTAATGATGATGTTTCAGAGGCAATCAGATTTCTGAACCAGATTTCGAGCTCACAAATGTATGTATTCTCTCTATCCATTATATAATTGTTATCAAAGGGGATAATAAGAAATTATAACACCTCGCATAGCTTCTTTAACATGGTAATATATTGTAATTACTTTCTACTTAGACATTCCAACTTTCCCTCTTCTTGTTCGGATTGTAGAGAAATTCCAAGATTGATAGCGCAGCATATGTCAGCAGTGGGTGGTGAAGTGAATTATCACAAGTTCAGATCTCGATTAAATAAATATCATCCTCTACAATTTTTTACCAGTGTCGATCCTGGTATCATCCAAGAAAATTTTACTTCATCAGTTGGTATTAATACAGTTGGAATTATAAGAGCTCCGCGTGGGGATGGGAAGGAAGCTATTTTATTGGTGACACCCTACAATTCTTCAAGGATCTCACCTGGTGAGGTGTTATCACTTGGTATTGGTTATTCTATCTTCTCTCTGCTCTCCAGAGTTACTTGGCTTGCCAAGGATATTATATGGCTGGCATCAGATTCACAACATGGAGAATATGCTGCAGTGGTTGCCTGGCTCAGAGACTACTATAATCCTCTATTTGGTGGTGTCGCTGAGGGGAAAACAAGCGAAATAACTGAGACAGGAATTTCAGATACTTTCCGACGTGCTGGCACAATGGCTGCTGCTCTTGTTGTTAAAGTAGCAGATTCTAGTTCAGGGCTAGAGAAGGATACTCTTAGCATATATGCTGAAGCAGCCAATGGTCAGATGCCAAACCTTGATTTGATAAATATCGTGAATTATCTTGCTGTGCACGGACAGGGTTTACGGGTGAGGGTGGAAAAAATGCAATCCTTTATGAACTCTTGGTTGCTAGAGGGCCTGGCCGGATTGTTTGAGTCACTGGGGAAACTAGCTAGAAGCTTAAATCCCCAATGGAGTTTTGACATATCTATTGCAGAATATATTGAAGGCTCTGCTACACTCGCTAGCTCCTTGTATTGCCAGGTATTGCAGTCTATTTTCCCTTAGAGGGATGCATTTTATGAAGCACTTTGAAACAAATGCAGAAATGCCTTTCAGTCAAAAGAATTCCTTAGCATTGTTACTGATTTTGCTTTTTCACTAAAGCATTGGAAATTATTATATTTCTGTTAGGCATTGGGTGTTCCCACAGGTCCTCATGGAGCTTTTAGAGATTATCAAGTAGACGCAATAACAATAGAGATCTCTCGCCAGTTGTCAACTAGTTATAAAAACCGACAAAATGAGTTCCTGATGCGAAGTGGCAGGTTTGCTTTGTTGTTTTTCCTCTACATGCATAAAATTGTTTGTGCATTTTATTCGCTAGTACATTCACATGTTGTTGTTGCAGACTTGTCTTGATTTGTATCTATTTGTCTCAGGTTGGTGGAAGGAGTTATACGTTCTATAAATAACCTTCTTGAGAAATTTCACCAGTCGTTTTTTCTGTATCTCTTGACGTCTCCAAACAAATTTGTCTCAGTTGGAGTGTACATGATTCCTTTCGCCCTACTTGTTGCTCCCCTTCCTGTGGTCGCAGCTGCTATTTTTTCTGATGCTACTCTGAATTCTACAGAAGAAGACCAAGTTGGCACCGTATTTAGATCTTGGAGATGGCTTACAGCTGCAAAAACAGTATCTATAGTGCAATTCTGGGGTGCCATTATGACATTACTTCCTTATTTATACAGCCATATACCTGAGTTCACCCCAGAAACAAGCCTTCTCATCTGGATTGTGCTCTCACTGCTAAGCCTTGTCATCTTAACTAGAATGGGATCAGCTGGTTATCGATGTCGGCAAAATGGTGAATATTTGAAATCAGTGACAATTGCAGCTGCCTTTATAGGACTTGGTCTTATGTCAGTGATCAACTTTGCGACAGCCGAAATCGGAGCGATGGTGTTGGTTCCTATGTGTTTGATGGCTGCACCATTGAGGATCAGAACTCCGTACTTGACAAGTATTCTTCAGGGAGGCTGTAATGTAATTCTGGGATTCCTAGGGTTCCCACCAATTGCATTCTTTGTTATAAAAGGTGGATTACAGGGTTTTGAGAACCTAAGGTTTGGTGAATTCTGGACATGGATGGCAGCCCTTTGGGAATGGAGCAGTGCTACTTATGTTTTTATATGTATGGTTCACCTTCCTTGCTGGGCTCTGTGTGTACTCACTTTGTTACAACGTTGTTGACGCCCAAAATGTGTACCTGTGCAACTGCACAACTAAATTTTCAGCATATCTTTACCTTGAAGAGTTGGCTAATGTTGGAGATATCTTTTCCTTATTTATTTAAATTAGGGGTAAATTAAAATTATACAGAGTTGGTGTTAAATAAGTAATTTTATGACTTACTAATTTTTTAACTTTTCTTCTCCATTCTCCTTGCGCATGTGTAACATAAACCTTTGCTGGAGTTTAGTAGTTTTTTTTTTTTTTTTTTTCACATAAGCATAGTCCACATTTCTCATAGCAATTCTTTTGGTAAATTATATATAGTATTATAAGATTACCATCCAAGTGTAGCCATACCTTTTTTTTCCTATTTTAAAACTTTGGATAAATACATTTTACCTCTTAAACTTGACTCAAGATATGAAAATCTATTTAAGATTCTAAAAATTACAAAAATTTGTATGTACTATCCTATAGTTTATTTTCGTCATTTTTCGTCCTCTAAACAGATGATGTCATTCAATTTACGGTTAATTGAATTTAATAAATTAGTCTCGTTATTAATTGGGTAAAAATTAAGAAAAATGACATTGTTTTATAGAATAGATTATTGTGCATGATAATCTTAAAATTATGCTATAAATAGCCTATATCTTTTTTTTTTTGGTATTACTTTAATTTTATAACTACAATTGCTAAATTTACTACAATAAACATTCAATTGGTATATAATAGTCCTAAACCTACATTGTAAAGTGAATATTGAAAAATAATAAGAAAACATTAACTAGGAGGAATGGACATTCAAGAGTTACAATATTAAATGACAAAATATTCTTTTAATTTAAATTTTAAGAGATATTACAAGGTGTCTCCTGGATATAATTTACAATAATTATTAGTTTTCAGGACAATTGGCCGTTTCCATCCTTCAATTTTTTAATATACTTTTCTAATAATATAATCTAACTATTATATTTATGACTAAATATTAAAGATTTGTAAAATATGAAATTTTTATATAAATAATAATATTAAAATACTAAATAATAAAAATAATAAGCTATATAAATAGTAGTTGTATAATACAGTACATCATATATCCGCGAATAAATCTAGTTCAAAGAAATTAGAAAAGTGCAGTAGTAAGGAGAAAAGGGAAATATAGGCATTTGCAAATAGGATAATTTTAGGAAAGGGTGGTTGAGGGTTATTATTTAGACCCACACAAAATTGGCAAAACTGGAAAATGCTTTAAATTATATATACATATATATATATATAGGGTAGGTAACTAGGAAAGGCCAAAAGATCAGACAAAAGTTCCACGCCGGAGGTTTAGTTTAGTTTTATCGCATTTCTCCACTCCTCAACTCACTGAGTCGGCTCAGTTTCCGTTGGAGTAGCCCGTTGAGTTCCGGCCATGAACCAATCCATGCATATACGAATTCAAGCACCTTCCCCTCCTCTGTAAGTTACCGGAATTTAACCTTAACCTTTACTTTACAGAAAAGAAAATTGCAACTCTCTCATTTTCTTTGTAAGTACTTAAAGAATTGTGTGATATGTGCGTTTACATATCTGTGTTCCTGTGTGTAATGTGTGTATTGGGTAGGATTTTGTGAGATAAAGTTGTGTTTGGGTGGATTTTTGGTGAAATTCGCCGTTTACTGAAATGCGCTTTGCGATTGTATTCTCATTTTGATTAATCGAGCTGCTGGATGAGGCTCTTTCGGAAGCGAGTTTGAGTAGCTTTAATCTTTATGTGCTACTGTGAATTTAGTTTCTTTCGAGAGCTACTACTCGTAAATTTTAAAGTTTTTGCCTTTCAGGAAAAGCCAAGGGGCTGTAAGTATTTATTATCAGGAGCTGAAGTATCGTTTAACTTAAATTTATATTAGCATGTTTGTGCATATTCTTATCGGTCTGATCTGACTCAAACTTCAAATTGGGTTAAATTTTGATTTTTAAACATTCACAGGCTGTTCCCCCGGGCTAGTTTGTCTTCTCATCGAACTTGTCCTTGCAATGGAGTTCCTATGGAAGCATGTAGTAATGCTAGCAGTGCGAGAACATCTCTAGTATCTAGATGTTCATTGGGATTGAACAAGACTCATTCTGTATCTTCAATGCAGCAAATCCGTAAATGTTCGTCACAGATGGGAGCATTGGTTACTTCAAGAGATCCTGAAGTACCTACTATACCCATTATTGGTGATGAAAAGATAGGTGTATTGCTTCTTAATCTTGGAGGTCCAGAGACTCTTGACGATGTACAGCCATTTTTGTTTAACCTTTTTGCTGATCCAGTAAGTTCGTGAGTTTAACTCTTACAAGATTGAATGCTTAAGAAAGATGTTAGGAATCACTTAAGCCATTATTACTTTTCTTGCCTTGGAGGTGGAAATGATTTATTGGCTTTCCTTGCCATTGGATAGGATATTATCCGGCTGCCAAGATTGTTTCGCTTTCTTCAGAAACCTTTAGCACAATTTATCTCCGTTGTCAGAGCGCCCAAGAGCAAAGAAGGTTATGCTTCAATTGGTGGTGGATCTCCTCTTCGACAGATAACTGATGCTCAGGCATGATAAACAAAAATTTCACTTCTAAAGATGGTTTTTGCTTAAATAGATAAAGTGAATATGGTGTGATTATGGTTTTAAGCATATGATATGCATTGGCTCTAGTTGTTTATGGAACTCAGAATTACGTCGTAGAATCACCATAAGCATCTAAGTGTTCGTTCTTACTTTAATCTTGGTTGGTATATGCCTTTTTTTCCCCATGCTGTTAAGGAGATAATATATTTGATGATTCGATTGGAAGGTTTCTTGAGAAAGAAATGTGGTTAATAACTTTTTGTATCACTTCAGTATAGTAGATAATCCTTACAGTTGACTTGAACCTTCACATATCCCTATGTAAGGCGCTTATTTTCCTTGAAATGTTCTAAGAGCACATGTTATACTGGAGTGGAATGATTATAGTGAAGATGTTTCATTGAATCTCCCATGGAAGGAAATTTATAGCATCTTTACAAGTTTGAATAGCAGTGAAAGGAAACAAATTGGCATCAGAAGCTAATTTTATGCTCTGAGAATGAATGTTGGTTGCAAAAACTGACCGCACTGAGTGTAAACTTGAAATTGGTTTTAATTATGGGAGACTCAAGTGAAAATTGCTGCACAATTTCATTCTTTCTTGAGTTGGAAGGGATGACTCTGGTCTATGAAGTCCAAAATGGTTCCTTTCACCTGATTTGGAGGTGAAAGAAAGGTTTCGTTAGTTGAATAGGCTTGACAATTGAGTTCCCTGTTCCAGGAGTTATTTTATGCCTCAATGTTCTGTGCCTACTTGGTTTTCAATAAATTATCTCAATATAGGAATGTCAGATTAAATTGTTGTGTTAATTCTGAATGAAGTTATAGGGTGTCAACTAGCTCTTCGTTTCCAAATGATGCATTTAAAATGGAAGATTAATTTTCTTTTCTCCAATGAATGATATCAATGAATTGTGCTTTGCCGGCATTGCTGGTTACTAAAGAATAATATTGTCCTTTGTTCTAGGGTTTCATGACCTGCAACTTTTACATAATATTCATTCATTGATGCTCATTAGCATGTGCCACATACAAATGACGTCAAACTATTGCAAGCTTTAAATTCATATTACTGGGCATCATTAGGTTTTCTACTAAACTATGAATTTAGATTTTTGGTTTTCCCAGAATTGATTGTAGTGAATTGTCTCAATAAATTTTCTTCATTTCTATATCCATTTGTGGCAGCCATACACTCATGTGTACGCTAACGGAAGTTATTTGGGTATGCAGGCTGAAGAATTGGGAAAAGCGCTTCATGCAAAGAATGTCCCAGCTAAGGTCTATGTTGGTATGCGTTACTGGCACCCATTCACTGAAGAAGCTATTGACCAAGTATGCTCTAAATGATTACTCCTTTTTTGATACATTATATCTTTGATTAAAATTTTCCATATTTCTGTGTGTTAATATCCTTATGGAACTACATCTCCAACTTGCAAGTTAGTTTGACATTCGTCAATAGAACTTCTGGTATATTTTGGGTCTGCTTGAATATGTGGTACGTTTTGTTTATGAGACATACAAAGTTTAAGCTTATAGATTATGTGGAAGAGAAAATTGGCTTCCTATTACTGGATGCCTCCATTGGAGCCACATGTAGAAAGTTCATAAGGTATTGGCATTCATTTTACAGATAGACAATGAGCTAATGACTATTCTTTGGACAAGGAAAACCTGACTCGATATTGTACTGGTTGCTATTAAGGGACTCTCCTTTGGAAACTGTTTAAGATGATAGATATGGTTCATTGCTAGAGACATTTTGCACAAGAAAAGGGAACAGAACTGACCTATGAGCTTCGTGGTGAAACTGTGGTCTAAACATGCCATCCGGGTGGAAAGCCTTAGCCAAGTATCTGAAGTTAAGCAAAAGAACCAATTGTCTGTGTTTGTATTAGCATGCATATGAGTGTGCATTGGTCATTTAACTGTGCTTGAGATGTGTCTGTGTGTTTTCTGCTCCATTCTTTTGAGGGTTAGTGATGTCTTTTTTGTTCGGATGAAGAGTGTATAAAATAAAGTATTTTTCGTTCCTCTCTGCTTACTAGATTAAAAGGGATAAGATTACAAAACTGGTCGTGCTTCCTCTTTATCCTCAATTCTCAATATCAACAAGTGGCTCAAGCCTTCGGCTTTTGGAGAGTTTATTCAGGTTAGAATTACTTACAAGTAGATTATTTTGAAATATTGAAACCTTAAAAAATATCAATGGCAATGACAATGTCTATTGCTTTCTAGGGAGGATGAATATCTAGTTAACATGCAACACACTGTTATTCCTTCCTGGTACCAGCGTGAAGGATACATAAAAGCCATGGCTGATTTGATTGAAAAAGAGTTACAAAAATTTGACTCCCCTGAGCAGGTGATCTTTTTTTTTTTTTTTAAAAAAAAAAAATCTTTGGATGCTTATGCAGAGATTTGTTTGATTTAATGTTAATTTTCCAAGGTTTGTCGTGTTCTATAGTTAATGACTTTTAGCGGAATGCATCATAATTGTTAGTTGTTTATACATTGTTTGGTGTTCCACATTTGGTTATAGTTTAAATTTTGCATTGTTTTGTATGTTGCTTTTGTAGTTAATAAATTCACCAGTTGTGTGAAAGTGAAATTTATCTGTCATCCTTCTTTCTAATCTACATCCGAGGTTTGGCAGAAGTTCTATTCCTTGGTTGATTTACCACTAAATATAAGCATTTTCTTTTACCTGATCTTTTATGATAAAATTTTTAGTTTTCTTTTAGTACATTCATTACTTATTCTATGTAGCCTTGCATGTCACACATCCACCCCACATTCTCATTTCTACTTTTCTGAATATTTTTTTTATTTCAGTATTTACTTCCCATGTATGGATCAGACTGTTAACTAATTACAAACATGAATAACAATTTAAGGTAGGAAGTACAAAAATGTTGAGATGGATGTGCTGTCACCTTAGAATTTTAGATTAGGTATAACATACATTTAAGAGAAATTGAGGATAGCTCAAATAGATTAAAATAGCGAGATAAATCAACCGGTTTGCACAGCTTTGAACTCTGTTATAAAAATAGCGAGATAAATTTGCAGTCACATTAAACTAGGTAGAAAAATGATTTGGAAAGTAATTGAGGGTAGCCCTAATAGATGAAAATAATATGCAAAACACACTTAAGTGGTAGAAAAGAGAGGATTATGAACATATGAGCCCTAACAATAGTCCAGAGTATCTGAAACAATAAAAAAAGCAGACTTCTGTAGAAAATAGAGGATTTTTAACACAAATTATCAGGGAAAGAGAAGACCGAAGTAGACTTTGAAAGAAACTACTAAAAAAGACATGATATGATTAAACCTAAACAAGAGTATGTTTTGATAGACTGTGATGGCGAGATATGATGGATATGACCCACCCTACATAGTAAAGGGTTAGATGGTGTAGACTTTTTTAGGGCTTAAGATGGTTTGCCATTGAGTGTAAGGACTGTACGTTGATAATATTTCTAGATAGAGCAGGGTCTTTTGGCTGATCAGATAGGTAGTTTTGAGCTAGCATGTGTGGGAGCTGAAATGTAGGTTACTGAGATGAGAAGCCTTCGCATTGATATTTGTGACCTTTTCTGTTTTCATCTTTGTGGATACCCTTACAGAGATCTTCCTCTGATTTTTTGTGGCTGGAAAATGCCACCCAAGTGCTCAATCTGCTTAGGCACCTCTTTGGTTCAAAGCTCTTTGGATCCAAGAGTCAAGAAAATGACTTATCTTATTGAAGGGAAACATTGAGGTTGAGAGTCATGAACACTTGTGCAGTCACCAAACTGGTGCTTCTGCCTTATTTCCATTCTCTTTTCATATCTGACATGGTGGTCATGAACCTTTTAACTGTTCGTTTCAGGTCATGATTTTCTTTAGTGCTCATGGTGTACCACTTGCATATGTAGAGGAAGCTGGTGATCCATACAAGGCTGAGATGGAGGAATGTGTTGACCTAATTATGGAAGAACTGGAGAATAGAAAAATAACTAATTCATATACTCTTGCCTATCAGGTATCCGTTTTATAAGTCTATTCTTTTCACAAGCTTTGCACTATACTCTAGTCTTCTGAAATTGATAAACTAAGATTTCTTTATTCTTTTTGGTTGAATTTGTGCTTTCAAGCCACTGTCCATCTTAATAGGTCGCATCTGCATATCTTCAAAATTATATCGCTTGAGGGAATAATTTGGGATTCCCTTATATATGTTAAGCAGTTGGTTTATGTCCCCTCTCCATGGTAGTTTTTCAGTAATAAAACTATTAGGGTTATCCTTCATTTTATTTCCTTTCTGAAAATAAAGAATGAAATGGAAGCGGAGAATATGGTGTTTAGTATTGAGCTTGTTCTGTGAGGACAAGGAACAAATACCCTTATATTTTTCAGTTTTGTCTGTCAGACCTCACGCAGAACACTTATGAATATTTTGATTAATGCACTACCATATAAGTGTATTATGCAAGGCTAATTGCTATTTTAGGTTAAAACTTATGTAGTATTTGGTCGTTTATTTTCCTCCCGTTTGATCCATCTACAATAACAAATATTCATTTATTATGCGTGGAATCCTTGCTTCAGTTCAGGAGAAAAAAATTAAGCTTTTGCAGTTTATCAGTGTGGTACAACAGGATATGAATTCTGCAAATCAGAAATCATTACATTTTACTCATGTTATTGTTTGTGCTAGTGGTACTTGAATCGTACTTAAGTGCTAGCAGAAAGTTTCATCTAGATTGGGCTCCTCACAGTTATAAGCCACTAGCAACTTCTGCCCAGTTGCATTCGTTCTTTTCTTCAGCTTCTCCATCAGCTCCCTTTTCTATACTGGCTCCAACTGCTGATTCCTCAGATTTACTACTTACCTTTAGCAGGTCATATGCTGCTGGAAGGTCCTTGTTTTCCCTTTTGCTGATTCGGCCTCTCTTCTGTCTCTCATAAATTTGAATTCTGCCCATCGTCACTAATACACTTTTTCGGAAACGTGCTGAGCAGACCCGTAAATTGCTCCAGTAAGAAGAGTTGAAGACATCGAATCATTAACTCAGTTCAAAAGAGGAAGGGAAGACCTGAAAAGAATCGGAAAGAAACTAATAAAAATTAGCTAATCTATTGAAACTTAAGAATGTGTTTAGACAGATCATGATGACAGCATTAATTCATGTAGCCAACCCCACATAGTGGGACAAAGGTTTAGGGGTTGCTTGGTTCAAAACTCACAATGGATTTGATAGTAGTGTGGAATAAGAATGGTTATCATTGATTTATTGGTGCTGCTTGGTTCATTTCATGGGATGAGAATGATTGACATTATTTATATTTGGTTATTACATACTTTGTGCGAAATTTTCATTTTCTCTCCTACTTGATAAATATTTGTCTGCACTTTTTTAGCCAAAATATAAACCCAACAAACAGAAATCAGCAAATAAATGTTCACCCAAAAAAATCCACCTGTGCACTTTTCTGTTTATTAAGAAGAAAAGAAATAATAATGCAGAGGGAAAATTAGGGGGTGCTTGGTAATTAATATATATATATATTTATAAAGGAAAGACAGTTTGGTGCGAGAAGATTAGGTAAAATTTTTTTAAAAAAAGATTCAATTAATAGGGAATGAAAGTCGTTCCTCGCAAAATGGGGAGGAATGAACAGCTCCTCCGAAGTGGGGAATCATAGCTCCATTTTTTTCTCATTCCCTCTCCTTCTCCACACCCCTCTACCAAGCAGCCCCTAGTTATTGTATTAAGTCTGTCTTTTCACATAATTTGTATTTTCTATGAAGAAATTTACGTTAATATCAGCACTCATTTCTTTCCTTTAGCTTGTTGTCAACTTTTTCTATAAAAATACTGTTGTTTTAAATGTTCAAATTGGTCACTGGTTAAAAAGGAAATTCCTGGTAAAACAATTTTTGTCCTTCATGGTTCAAAATCAAATATCAGCCATAACCCTTTTCCATTATTAAGATTGAGTTACCATGAACGATTCATGCATAGTTTATCATCTATGTTTGCCTTTCCCAAATATATTTTGAGCACAAAATATATTGTCATTTTGTGTTGGTTATGCTCTCTGTAATACCTGTTTGACTTTTTCATTTGAGATTGTTGATTTGATTGTTTTATAACCATTGCAATAACTTTTGGTATTCACCTACCTTTAATGCAGAGTAGGGTTGGTCCTGTTGAGTGGTTAAAACCCTATACTGATGATACAATCATTGAGCTTGGACAAAAAGGAGTTAAGAGTCTTCTTGCTGTCCCCATTAGGTATATACACCTAAATGTTAGTGATTTAGGTCTTAATTCTTACTCCCTCTGTCACAAAAAAAAAGTCTTGTTATTATTTTGGGATAGAGAGAGTATCATTTTGAGATGGTATCTTCACTATATCTGCTAGTTAATGTTTCTGAGCCAACTCTTATGGCTAACTTTTGTTTTCTGGGAGTTAATAGTTTTGTCAGTGAACACATTGAAACGTTGGAGGAAATTGATGTGGAGTACAAGGAGTTGGCTCTGAAATCTGGCATACAAAAATGGGGACGTGTCCCTGCACTTGGTTGTGAGCCAACATTTATTGCAGATTTGGCAGATGCTGTGATTGAAAGTTTACCATATGTTGGAGCAATGGCAGTCTCAAATCTTGAAGCTAGACAGGTAGATGGAACTTATAAAAGTTTTTGAAGTAGGATGTTTCAATTTGCGGAATATCGTGTGAAAGATGTTGGGATTAGGAATCTTGATAAATTAGAACTCCAGACTTTGTTCACGTTCAATATGCCAATATGTTGCAGGTTACTGAATTGAACAGTTTCATCTAAATAGAAGTACCATCAATGCCTGTAACTCAGTAATTAGTACTTAATGATAAGAATATTTTGTTTAGGGGTATTACCTCGTACCCAATCTAGATTAACAATCACTTGAACTTGTTGAAAACAATTGCTTGATTGGATCAAATAAATTTAGGTCGTATATTATTTTCAACACTACAAAAATTTTTTTTTGGAAAGAATGACAAATGCTTTGGCCATTCTGCTATGAGTGACATTAATTGTCAGGATTGGCAAATATTAGAATTCATGTAGTATTAAAGAACATTTTGTAATTAGGATATAGATAGAGGCCCTTGGTTTCTTCCCTCTGGCTTTGTAGTCTCTAAAGCTGCTTGGATATTGAGATGTATATCTATAAATTTACTTTAAAGTTTCTTGTTCGGACTGTAATATATTGTTTTAGAATATCAAAGAGCTCTGTTTTTCTGTTTCTTGTATTTTCTTTAGTGCTTAGATGTCTACCTTTGTTTAGGGGTCAAGTCCTACACAGCTCTAAGTCAATTTCTAAATTTTCTTTTCCTTCTTTATTGTTTGCTGCATATAATTATGCATATTTTTGTAATTTTATTAAATTCCTTGAATAATTTGAATATCGGTGGGTTCATAGAGTTCTTGCTTCATTGCTATCATCAATTTTCTTCGGCATAAAGTGTTAGGATCCTTTTTCCCCTATTCAAGTATAACCAGCCTTTTAACTGGAGTCAGGGAAAGTAGGAATACTTTAGAAGAGGGATTATATTTTTGAAACCCAACTGCAAAAAGAACAATACACATCGATTTGAGAAATTCTTTTCACAATAAATTTTGATTCATTTGTTGCTTTCAGTTGCTAGAATCTAGTATTACATGAGCAAGCTAAACAGATGAAAGAACTTGTTCTATGATTTCTTGACATTGTTAAAACTAGAGTGCATGAAAATAAATTCACTTTCCATCGAGCTTGCATTGCCTCTTTTGATCTGCAAGAAGTGCCAGAGAATCTTTTTCTTCTTTACATTTCATACGTGAGGTGAACTCAGTCTACGCATCCATGCATTCATGCCTGACAAATCATTTAAGAATAGAAACAATGGCTAAGTTATCATTTTTGTAAAAATACAGTAGTAATTTAGATCATTTTCATGTTCTGGCGTAGAAAGTTTTTACTGCATCCAAGTTGAGGTGGCAAGAAGCTTTATTGTCAAAACAAACATCATTAGTGATGTTCATTTATAACTTTATGCTGAATTCCTCGGAAGAAATTCCAGCTCTTATGGTTCAGTAGACTAATTTCTTGTTGGAGTTAAGGGTTTTTGCTCTTGTTTGGCTGAGTAGTTAGGAAATCATGGCCCTCAACAGGAAGCTGTTGACAAAAAAATATTCATAAAGTTTTTTGAAATTTGTTGTTTCTGAAAGGTGCTTCAATTGCCGTAATTCGTTTAAAAAGCAAGCAATTTACCCATTTAGAAAAGAAGAGATAGGTGGGATGTAGTGCTTCAGATTCCCTTCTTGTAGCCTTTCATGCGTGAAAGGATCTCATTGATAGATATTGCTCATACTGAACATGATCACCTATTTAGATGAAAAATCTGTAATTCATGAGGCTGTACTGAAATCTTAAGCAAAGAACACGTGAAGGTTGTGCTGTTGGGTAGGGAAAATTGACTGCCAATAAGCAGTCATCCAGCAATTTCTGGCTATTTAATTGGCTGGGAGGAAGTGGTGAGGAAGGAGAATAACGATACCAACTCGGCAAAAGAACAAGTTATTCTAGGTCAGTTAACAATAAAATTAACCAGACTAATAGTATTTTACTCCAAAATATTAGGTTGAACTGAACACTGGGGGTTGGGGAAATCCATTCTATATGAAGTGTCTTCTAATTAGCTCTTGTTCTGGTTCCCCAATATTCATAAACTTAAATGAAAACATGTATAGACAGAGCATAATGACAGGGCATATGATCTGTATTGCGGATCATACATAGTGAGACAAAGGTTTAGTTGTATTCCAAAATCAATTTCCTAAGACTAATTCTATTTGTTGCTATTTGAGGTTCTTTATTCCGAAATTTGAAGTCCACTGAATCTGTATGTATGTGCTTCTTGATTTTGGCAGTCTTTAGTCCCACTTGGGAGTGTAGAAGAGCTATTGGCAGCATATGATTCACAGCGGAGGGAGCTACCGCCACCTGTAATAGTGTGGGAATGGGGTTGGACTAAAAGTGCTGAAACATGGAATGGAAGAGCAGCGATGCTGGCGGTACTTGTTCTGCTGGTCCTTGAAGTGACCACTGGAGAAGGCTTTTTGCATCAATGGGGTATATTGCCTTTGTTTCGATGACTGAATCAATTCTCTCTATCTGGAACACTTTCAGTCTCTCTCACTCTCTCCCTCATTCCACCAATATACTTCATGCAACTGTTTGTATTACTTGAGCAGTGAACTCGAACTGAAGGGAAAAGAAGCGGGATGGGGTCGATATCGGCCAAAAATCCTCAAAAGATGAATCACTCAGAATTCTAAAGGAATAGTTCTAAATAGTAAGCTGCGTTTTCAACCCTTTCTGGCAAGCTTGTCTCCTAAACAAAAGCACTTGTTTTTAGTTTTCTTTGATAAATTATTTAGTATTTATTTTATTTTCCTTTTTTTCGAGTTTGGGGGAGGATTTAGGCAGAGGGGGGGACCAAAGATAAGAAATAACACCCCCCCTTAGCGCCCCCCCTCTGAGATTGGTGAAGGGTTCAAAATGCAGGATACATAATATTCCACTTTCTGAATGTTGAAGTTGAGGGCCTTTTTTTGTCAATGTTTTTTGGGATTCATGTAGATTCAAAATCCCTGCAATTCTGTATAGGGTTCTAATATTTGAGCACTTGTATCAGTTTTTATATCAATCTGCCATGTAAGAAAGAGAACAAAACAAACTATTTTGAAGATGCATAATTGTAACCTCGTTCTGATGTTTTGTTCGTTTGTTCTATTTCTGTTTAGTGTGGTTGGTTAGATTTATTCTTCAGTCACCAGAGAGATGGAACTTTTACTGTTTTGGGCAATATTTGGCAGTAGTTTTCAAAGAAAAAAATAGGTGAACACACACATTAACTCATACCACTCTCATCTTAAAATATAATAGTTTTATTAGATTATGATCTTGTCTGGTGTTTGAAAAATATTATTGAAAATATTTTAATGTAATCGAAAAATTGCCTCAATTTATAAAAAATAAATATATAATGTATATTGACCCAAACAAAAATATATGAATTATTAGCAATTTAGGGTTAAATAGTCTTGCTGATTTTCTGGTAAGAATGAGATTTTTTGGCTAAATTGTTTATTTTCATTCTTTTGACTCGCTCACCTAAAGTGCGTGGTCTTCTTTATCTTGAAAGAAATGCGATTCCAATGCCCCCTCTTTTTTTGCTCATGGGTGATTTAGATTGCATTGATGTACAGCGGCGGCTTTTGCTCATGAAATATCAATGGTACAATCTTCGGTTTAGGAGACTGTTTGAAAAAAAAAAATATAATATAAAGGTTTATTTAAGTAGAGGATAAATATGGAGAAAATAATTTGTGTGGGAAGGAGGTTTCGTTTTTTTTTTTTTTTTTAAGATTAACTTTCTTGAAATATGCTTTTATAAAAATGTAACATAAATTCAACAAGGTTTTTGTCCAAACATGAATGAATGTTGATGACTACTGAATAATGCCAAATTGAGAAAAAAAAAAAGGACTTATTTCTGTAACTCTACTGAATAAAAAATATAACTAGTTGTTTCACAAGTAGTTTCCTTTCATCTGATCTGATGAGCTGAGTTTTGTGTTTGTGTTTAGTTTGGTGGGAAGAAGATTTCTTCTGCCATCGTCTTTGACCTGAATTGCTGCTCCACTTGATGAGTCACATTGAATGATGCTTGCAACACTTGAGGAGACAATGCCCTTCCATCCTGAAGTTGTTCCAGGCATATGAGTGAAAACGCATGGCTTTGCCTTGAATGATGACAAGATCTCCACCAAATCCAACTTCACCGATCAATGGCAAGTTGTTGGTCTTCAAAACAACCACTTTCCCTCCACCCTTAATGTCCACATCCAATGGCGCTTCTAATGCAGTTTATGGCCATGCCTTGACGATGCTCCAACAATGGTTTTACAGACACTTTCTTCCAGGTTCCATTCCCCTGCTAACAAATTCAGTTGTTGGAACCAGTCAAGAAGAAATCAGTGAATGATCCTGCTTTGTGTAGTGCCCAAGAACAGGACAATAAGTTGAGTGTCCTCCTTGTTGTACCACCATGAAACCACACCGAATGGAATAGCAACGGATTCTTGATTGCAATAACCTTTTCTTCCTTCTCTGGAAGGACAATTCCAGCAACACCACCGCCCTCAACAACATAGGCTGGCCAACTTATGAGAATCAGAGTAACGGGGCAGAGCAAGTCCATTCTTCTCGAGGGCGAGTTTACCAGCGCCACCTTGCTTTAGCATGGGAAGCTCCTCAGGGCTCCATGCAAAGTAACTCCCACCATCACCGCCGTACAACTTGTGTGCCAACTTGGGACTAAGATCAAGATCCATCTTCAAATATACAAAAACCCACAACCTAAAACACCAAATTAAACACTATTTAAAAAAACAAAAACCCTTCAGAATGCAAATCGTGATCATGGGATGGATATATATAGAGGGTTTGGGTTTAGATAACCATACCGACGAGATTACAATAATCCCATAAGGATTGGGAAATAAGTTACCTCGACAATCGTGGGAAGGAGGTATTACTAGTTATCCCTAAGTACTTTTTCTTTACTGTATCAGTTTGGACTAAAATGCCTCCCTACAATACTCTTTCTCTTCCCTCCCTTTTATGTAAAAGTACGTTTTTGTCAAAACCTATGACTACCGTAAAAAAAGTGAGGCGGTAATTAGTAACCCTATAAGGGATGATACAAGTAAAATTATGAAGAGAAGATCCTTTTAAAAAATAAGAAATATATATTATTAGTTAGGAAAATTATATAAGATCATTACTATTTGGCGTATTCACTTTTTATTGTATTGTGTTTTTATTTTTTAATGTAGAGGGAGGCATTTTTTTTTTCTTTTCGTTTTGTCTATTTGGTGCTTGCATTTTTTTTTCTTCCATCCTGTCTTTTTCCTAAACAATTCAGTATTCATTTTTTTAATGCTTTCAATTTTTTGACAATTTATATAGTACTACTATAGTAGTACAATACAATTGTACTCTTACTAGTTTTTGTACTATTTTTTAGTTAAAATATATGTCAACTGTAATTGTTGATTTTTGATTCGAGCAAGGGCCACGCGCACGTCAGTTGTTGGGGGTGGGGGGGGGGGGGGGTGATCTGTATACCTTGCTCTTATAGGAGCAAAATTGCTCCTATAGGTGCTGATGCGGACTGACGCACGTCTATAGACATTACATCACAAGATAATAGACATCAGATTATCGAAAAACAGATATCATACCATAACTATAAAAGAAATAATTGAAGGAAAACTGAACAAGCCCGGGCTAAATCGAAAACCTCACTTTCGTGCTATGCATTCCAGAATCGGAAGCTTTCGACCAAGCTCAGGCTCAAATTAGTTTACCCATGAACGGATCTAGGCTTATACTTATTTAATTTATTAATCGGGACACAAAAAATTAAATCTTTAATTAAAGCGGAATTTAAAGATTATACCTTTTGTAGCGAAGTCCCTCGCCTAAAAGAAAACCCAATTCTTTAGCGCGAAATCCACAAGAAATCCGAAGAATTCTCCAATACAAGCTCCGAGATAGTGTGGGCTATCGTCTACGGAGCTACCCTCGGCAATACGACTGAAAACCCAAGAAACTTGCTTCTCAAGAAACTCAAATTGAGGCTGCCCAGAATTTTTTTTTCAAAATTATAGCTGCCCATAATTTTTTTTAACGAAATTGAAGCTGCCCAGAATTTTCTTTCTCAAATTGAAGCTGCCCGGAGCTTAAAACAAAGGCTGCCAGTTTCCTGCTTCTTCAATCGGACCGTCCTATGAAAACCGACCACCGGACTGGTCTCTATGGTCCCGATCTGTACAGCCCGATATCATGGATCACTCCATCGGAAGATCAACATGAAAATCAGGCCGGCTCAGGGCACCTAAGTAAACCAGTACCGGGTTTTCTTTCACTGCAGCAGTGCTGCGAAAACCCTGGACAGCATCGGACTGTCGACTGTGTAGTCTGCCAAGGTCCAGCTGCGATCTGCACAGCAGCCCTTCCGGATCACCGACCAAAAAGGAAGAGATCAACAAGAGGAAGCTGCAGGATCAGCACCCCAGAACTGTAGCAGCTAGCCGGTGAAAAACTGGTGCAGAAATCTGCACCGAGGGAAAAACAGCGAGCAAAAAAAAATTGCAGCAAGGAAACCGACTGCCTTTTCCAAAATTCTGATCAAGCTGTTCTTAAAATCGAGTGGGCTGAGTTCCTTGTCGAAGAAGAAAGTTATCTTGGTCGACTTCGAGAGAAAACTTAACGAGGAAGACACGTTCTCTCTCTAGACCAAACTTTCTCTTTCTAGCCAAAAGACTTGGCTGCCAAGTTTCTTCACTTAGGGTTTTCTTGCCTATTATGTTGTATTTATAGGAGCTTCTAAGGAGACCTAATGGGCTCTCGAGTTAGGTCTTAAAATTTGACTTTCGTTGACCGCTAAGTCTTCCCGACTAATCAACTCCAATCGACCCTTTTAAATTAATTTATTTAATCCACTTTGTTAATTTAATTTAATCGAACCCTTAGAATTAATTAATTCAAAATAGAATTAATTTCTAAATTCACTTCATCAATCAAATATTAATTAAACCCTTCGGATTAATTAATTTACCTTGTCGATTAGTCAAATGCATAATCGGTCGTACCACTAACGGACCAATTATGGAACTACCGCTCGAAAACGACTTTACATCGCGCCATTACTATTTCTTCTATCTCCCCACATTAAAGATCTAGTGCTCGTCGATTTATCAATTTACTGACAAATTAATTCACCGACTTCTTGGTTTCCGAGATTAGTACCACTCGACCTTTTATTATACCGAACATAAAGTTCACTGGCCAGGTTTAGTATAATAACCTTACGAGCTCATCTCGGGAGCACCATCAACCCGGCGAACCGGTACGTGGATTCCTTCGACTAGCAACGGCACGCAAGAAGCTAAACACCGCATACCCAACTTACCGAGGTATTGGCCTCAATTGACCTCACTCTTTGGCAAATCAAAGCATACGACACCCAACCCTCACGCCCGTCCCAATCTCGGGATTGAGAGATTGAATACTAGGACCGAATTGACTACGCCGATCAGTACAAGTCAATTCTATCCAAACTGGTCATGCTCAATATGCCCCGGGCATATCTGTGTGATTTAAACTAGTCTAGATAAACCAATTTCCAAACCACACAATAACCTATGCCGATAGTATGTTCAGACTATCTCAGTTACGAGCATACTTTTTATATATCAATACTTTAACCAATAACGGTATCTACTGTGTTTGTCGACACCCCGTTATCTAGTTCTATGATATAAAGGAACAGATTTATACTGAAACAAAATGATATGTCATCTGTGGATATTAGTTTTTGATACAAGCCATAGCTTTTCTGTATTCAAAACTAACAATAATCTCATAAAACTAAAACATACTTAACAACGGAGATCAAATCATGATTATATATACTGATCATATCACAAGACAGTAGACATCAGATCAACTTTTTTTTTTTTTCATATAAGAACCTGTCTGTTGTATTGATATGAAAACATGTTATACATGATATGAAATCATGTTTCGTCTTATATGAAAATATGTTCTGTTATGATATGAATCTTTTATTTGCTTTCATATAGGAACCTCTATGTTGTATTGAAATGAAAGTCTGCTACGCATGATATGAAACCATGTTATGTGTGATATGAACTTATGTTCAGTATGATATATATGAACCCTTATTACTTTCATATAAGAGCTGTATGTTGTATTGATATTAAACCCGACTATGCATGATATGAAATCATGTTATGTGTGATATGAACCTATGTTCATTATGATACGAACCTATGTTCAGTATGATATGAACTTTTTGTTTACTTTTATATAAGAACCTGTCTGTTGTATTGATATAGAAGTTTATTATACATGATATGAAATCATGTTCTGTCTAATATGGAATTATGTTCTTTATGAAATGAATCTTTTGTTAGCTTTCATATAGGAACATCTATGTTGTATTGATATGAAAGTTTGCTACGCATGATATGAAACCATGTTCTATTTGATATGAAACTATGTTTTGAATAATATGAACCCTTTGTTTGTTTTCATATAAACAATCTATTTGTTGTATTGATATTAAACACTGCTATGCGTGATATGAACTCATGTTTTGTATGATATGAATTTTAAAAATAAAAAAATATTTTATGTTAAAAAATGTATATAAGAATGAAAAAAAATTACACATGATATAGGTTTTTTTAAAAAAATTGATTGCAATCAAATATTAAATATTTATAATTTAAAAAAAGTGTGATGAGAAATTCAAAAAAGATAACAAGAAACAAAAGGCATAAAAAAAATAAAAAAAGCGCCTTCCACACAAAAAAAAAAAAAAAAAAAAGAAAAGAAAAAAACAGGTGCCTTTGGGGTGGTCGTCCCTATGTTGCACCATATAACAATTGGTATTAACTACTAGATATAACCTTTTCGTCCTTTCTAATTTTTAAACGTAGTGTCATTGTTTTACAAATAATTTATATGCAAATTTTTAGTAAATTATTATATTATTATATTCATAAATTCTTTATTAAATTTATGATTATAAAATTTGTTAAATAATTAAGATAATTTTTGTTAGTATATCTTGTAATATCTAGATAAGTCAGTTGTAATGTATTTACTATCTCAGTTATGGTTACTGTAAATGTTACTGTAGATAATTAACTTTTTATTTATTCATTCAATACAAGTTTCCACAATTTATCTTTTCTCATTTGGTATCAGAGCATCAAGATCCTTTGCAAGTAAAAAGGAAAAAAAAAAGTTTAAATCCATTTTTTGTACCCCTTAAAAGGGTTATTCCAATTTTGATCCCTCTTTTATTTTGGTCACCAATACTAGTCCCAATTTAATTTTTTTGACAGCTATAGTCCCTTTTTACGAAAAAGTTTAGAAGATAACGGATTAACTCATTTGATCGCTAGTCAAACCTAGTTTTTTCTTCACCATGATTTTGTTAGTTTTGAATACTAGAAAGCTATTTGCTTGTATCAAAAACTAATACCCAGTTGAAATATCATTTTGTTTCAGTATTAAATTTGTTCCATTATATCATAGAACTAGATAACGAGGTGTAGAAAAGAACAGTAGATCTCGTTATTGGTTAAAGTATTGATATATAAAAAGAATGCTCGTAACTGAGATAGTCTAAACATACTATTGGTATAGGTTATCGTGTGATTTGGAAATTAGTTTGTCTAGACTAATTAAATCATACGGATATGCCCAGGGCATATTGAGCATGACCAGTTTGGATTAAGTTAACTTGTACTGATCGGCATAGTTAATTCGATCATAGTATTCTAATCTCTTAATCCTTAGATTGGGATGGGCATGAGAGTTAGATATCGAATGCTTTGATTTGCCAAAGGGCGCGGTCAATTGAGGCCTGAATCTTAGTAAGTTGGGTATGCGGTGTTTAGCTTCTTTGTGTGCCGTTACTAGTCGGAGGAATCCATGTATCGATTCGCCGGGTTAATGGTGCTCTCGAGATGAGCTCGTAAGGTTTATTATACTAAACCCGGCCGGTGGAATTTATATCCGGCATAATAAGAAAGTCGAGTGGTACTAATCTCAGATACCAAGAAGTCGGTGAATTAATTTGTCAGAAAATTGATGAAGACAAATTAATTCACCGACGAGCACTAAATCTTTGATGTTGGGAGATAGAAGAATAATAAAGTGAGCGCGATATAAAGTTATTTTTGAGCGGTAGTTCCATAATTGGTCCATTAGTGGTACGACTAATTATGCGTTTGACAAATTGACAAAGTGAATTAATTAATCCTAAAGGTTTAATTAATATTTAATTGCCTAAATGGATTAAGAAATTAATTCATATTGAATTAATTAATCCTTAGGGTTTGATTAAATTAAATTAACGAAGTGGGTTAAAAAATTAATTCGAAAGGCTCGATTGTAGTTGACTAGTCTAGGGAAGACTAAGGGATCAACAAAAGTCAAACACTAAGACCCAACTCAAAAGCCCACTAGGTCTCCTAAGTGTTAGTTTTGAATACATAAAACTATGGCTTGCATTAAAAACTAATATCCACAGATGACATATCATTTTGTTTCAGTATTAAATTATTCCACTATATCATAGAACTAGAAAATGGGGTGTGGAAAGACACAGTAGATACCGTTATTGGTTAAAGTATTGATATATAAAAACTATGCTCGTAACTGAGATAGTCTAAACATATTATTGGTATAGGTTATTGCGTGGTTTGGAAATTAGTTTATCTAGACTAATTAAAATCACACGGATATGCCCAGGGCATATTGAGCACGACCAGTTTGGATAGAATTGACTTGTACTGATCGGCGTAGTCAATTTGGTCATAGTATTTGAAAGATTTTGGGTAATATCTGGGTTTGCACTTGCTCGATTTACCACGCAACAAAAATTTCTATTAAAGCGGAATCTTAGAAAAGTACCTTTGAAGCGTGCACTTGGTGATTATCTTGTATGCCTCAAGACTATGACTTCACGTTGTGTGGGCAACGAACTAGAAGTCAATTGATCAGCTACTCACCACAATCCACCTGCTAGAAAACTCTAGCCCCGCAGCACCTGGCACGTACTATAAACGCACCGCCCGCAGAGAGAGAAAGCTACGCGCAGCTGGTATAGACCAAGGCCAAAATTTCAGCCACTAGAAACCCAAAAACCAGCTGCACACTTTCTTGAAAATTTGACTTGGAGAGAGAAACGTTTTCTCTCTCTAGAATTTTCTCTCTCTAGAAATCCTGTGGATTAATTGTGTTATTGTGTTATTGTGTTATACTGAATGACTGATCCCTTGTCTATTTATAGAGTTACAAGAGAGACTCCAAGTTGGTTTAGGATTGGTCTTCCTACTGGGTTTCTGTTTTCCTTCAATCCTGTTTCTGGACTGATACAGATTCTGTTTCTTTCAATCCTGTTCCTGGACTGATACACTCCCAACTGTCACAGGGATTCACTTATCCCAATCCAGTTCCTGGGATGAATCACTCCCAACTGACACAGGGATTCACTTATCCCAAACCAGTTCCTGGGATGATTCACAACCAACTGACACAAGGATTAATTAATTTCTCAATTAATTAAATCTACCTCTGTCAATAACCCAGTACATAGTTAATCGTACCACTAACGGATTAATTATGGCACTACCACCCTACACCAGAATTGCTTCCGGAACAACTTAATTAAATTATATTCATAATCTCCCCACATCAAAGATATAGTGCTCGTTAATTCATTAATTTACTGATAAATTAATTCATCAACTTCTTAATATTCCGAGACTAGTACCACTTGACCTTTTTACTATACCGGACATAAGTCCACCGGCCGGGTTTAGTATAATAAACATTTCGAGCTCATCTCGGGAGCACCATCACCCCGGACGCACCGGTACATGGTTTCCTTTCGACAAGCAGCAGCACACCAAGTAACTAAACACGCGCACCCAACCTACCGAGATTATTGGCCACAATTGACCTCACCCTTTGGCAGATCAAAGTACACTATGTCTAATCCTCATGCCCGCTCGAGTCTAGGGATTTAGAGATAGAATACAAGGATCGATTTGTCTATTAAATCAGTACAAGACAAATCATTCCTAAGAGTCAAGTTCAATATGCCCCGGGCATATCTATATGATTTAATTAGTTTAGACAAACTAATTATCTGAATCACATAATAACCTAAACCGACAGTTTGTCCAAAGCTGTCTCGGTTACGAACCTCATTTATATATTATGTCTTTCAACCAATGATGAGATCTACTGTGTCGCACCAGACACCTCATCATCTACTTATATAATATAAATGGACGATTAATGCACAACAAGATATGACTGAAACACAAATCGATATATTAAACTGGGAAACTGTACAATACAAGCATAGCTTATGTATTCTACTCCAACAATCTCCCACTAATACTTAAGCTGTGCTTTAAGTATACAACTACATACAATCCTACCCAATCTGCTGCTATCTTTCTAGAAAAACTGTCAAAGCTCTCCTAAGCATCTGATCCCCTTGCCCTTCACGTGAGCCTCAAAGACTTTAGAAGTCAATGTTTTCGTGAACGGATCTGCAAGGTTATCCTCTGACGCTATCTTAGCCATGACCACGTCTACCCTCTTTACGATGTCTCGTATCAGGTGGTACTTGCGCTGTATATGTTTACTCGCCTTGTGGACTCGTGGTTCCTTCGAGTTTGCTACTGCACCGTTGTTATCACAATAAACCGTGATAAACTTCGGCAAACCAGGAATCACATCTAAGTCCACTAGGAAGTTCTTGAGCCATACTGCTTCTTTCGCTGCCTCTGATGCGGCAACGTACTCAGCCTCCATGGTAGAGTCCGCCACGCATTTCTGCTTGACACTCCGCCAAACTATGGCTCCACCTCCTAGAGTAAACACATACCCTGAGGTAGACTTGCTCTTGTCCCTGTCGCTTCGGAAATCTGAATCTGTGTAACCTCGGGGTACCAGCTCAGGCGCCTGATAGACCAGAACTGGTCCCTCGTTCTGCGCAAATACTTGAGAATGCATTTTACTGCCTCCCAATGAGCTTTCCCGGGGTTACTCAGATATCTGCTGACCATACTAACGGCATAACAGATATCAGGCCTCGTACACAACATGGCATACATGAGACTTCCTATTGCCGAAGCATATTAAACTGTCTTCATGGTCTCTATCTCCTCAACAGTCTTAGGAGACTGTTCCTTAGATAGAAACACTCCATGCCTGAAAGGTAGAAAACCTTTCTTGGAGTTCTGCATGTTAAAACGGGCCAGAATCGTGTCTATGTATGAAGCTTGGGAGAGCGTTAGTGAACGTTTCCTACGATCTCGAATAATCTTGATCCCAAGGATATGTCCCGCTTCCCCTAAGTCCTACATATCAAATTGCTTGGACAGCCATGCCTTTACGTCTGATAACACTTTCTTGTTGTTGCCAATCAATAGAATGTCATCTACGGAAAGCACAATAAACACCACTGAGTTTCCATCACGTCTGCAATATACACATTGCTCATCCGGACACTGAGTAAATCCAAAAGGACTGGATTACTTCATCAAACCGGATGTTCCAAGATCTGGATGCCTGCTTAAGTCCATAAATAGACCTCTTAAGCCTGCAAACCTTATGCTCTTGGCCTTTTTCAATGAATCCCTCTGGTTGCTGCATAAAGATGGTTTCCTCAAGACTTCCGTTTAGGAAAGCTGTCTTGACATCCATCTGCCAAATCTCATAATCCATATGAGCAGCTATGGCCAAGAGAATCCGGATCGACTTAAGCATGGCTTCCGGGGAGAAGGTTTCCTCATAATCGATTCCCTCTTTCTGAGTATACCCCTTCGCCACCAGCCTAGCTTTAAAGGTTTCCACCTTCCCGTCAGATCCTCTCTTACGTTTGTAGACCCACTTGCATCCAATGGGCGTAAACCCATCAGGCAGGTCCACAAGCTCCCAGACTTGATTGTGGTCCATTGACCCCATCTCGGATATCATTGCCTTACGCCAAGATTCTGCATCTTTATCTCGAAGCGCCTCATTATAGTTAACTGGGTCAGGTTCAGGCACACCTGGGACCAGGTCTGAAGTCTCTCCCATGCCAATGAACCTGTCTGGCTGTCTCACAACCCTCCCACTACGACGAGGTACCGCCTGTGTAGGCGCATCATCTGTGATCTTATGTGCAGTGTGTGGTGTATCTACTTGTGCTGGTGCATCAGGATTAGTAGTTTGTCGTCTAAGCTCTTCTAGTACTATCTTACTCTTGGGCTTATGGTCTAAGACATAGTCCTCTTCTAAAAATCTAGCGTTGGTACTTACCACCACCTTCTGATCTTTAGGACTATAGAATAGACCACCTTTCGTTCCCCTAGGATATCCTACAAATAGCATTAATTCTGTTCTTGTATCTAACTTAGCCGTATCTGCCTTAAGCACATGTGCTGGGCAGCCCCAAATTCTGAGATGTCTTAGACTAGGCTTCCGCCCGTTCCACAACTCTACTGGGGTTGAAGGCACGGTTTTAGATGGTACAAGATTAAGAATATACGTTGCCGTTTCTAAGGCATATCCCCATAACGAACTTGGAAAATCACTATAGCTCATCATGGATCTAACCATTTCCATAAGAGTTCGGTTCCTCCTTTCTGCTACACCATTCTGCTGTGGCGTGCCAGGTGCAGACAACTGAGACTGAATTCCTACCTCAGTGAGGTAATCTCGAAATTCATGGGACAGGTACTCCTCACCACGATCTGAACGCAGTGTCTTGATACTCTTACCATGGTGCTTCTCCACATCTGCCCGAAACTCTTTGAACTTGCCAAAACATTCGGACTTGTGGCGCATTAAGTAAATTTACCCGTACCTAGAGTAGTCATCCGTAAACGTCACGAAATACTCAAATCCCCCTCGTGCCTGGACCGTCATAGGTCCACACAAGTCAGAATGAATCAACTCTAATACTTCTTTAGCTCTATAACCTTTTGCCTTAAAAGGTCTCTTGGTCATCTTCCTTCCAAGCAAGATTCGCAGGTTGCATAACTGTCAATATCTAATGAACCCAAGAGCCCATCATTGACCAACCTCTGAATTCTACTAAGATTTATATGACCTAGCCTGAGATGCCAAAGATAGGTTTGATTCATTTCAGCAGGTCTCTTCCTCTTATTAATGTTAGATCCTGAGCTATCTCTCTCTATGTTTTGCGCAACAGGGGAGTTAGAGTTAACCACAAACAAATTGTCCGCCAATGAACCAGAACAAATAAGTTTCCAATTTCTCCTAATAAGTACAGACTCATCAGAAAAAACAAACTTATACCCGTTCTTCAAGAGTTTAGAAACCAAAATTAAGTTCTTTCTAAAACTCGGTACATAAAGACAATTAACTAACTCTAAGCCAGAATTTTCGAAATTCAACTTAACTACTCCCACTGCTTCTACTGACACTCTTGTAGTGTCGCCCAAGTAGATATCCAATTCGCCTTCTCTAAGCTTCTGGGTTACTTGGAACCCTTGCAAAGAATTACAAACATGGTCAGTGGCACCTGAATCCACACACCAAGTATCTGTGGGAATCGCCGCTAAACATGTCTCAGTAATTAAGGCATAATTTATCGTACTTATAAGCTTTGGACAATCCAATTTCCAATGTCCCGTCTTATTGCACTTGAAGCACTTGTCTTTCGACTTCTTCTTTGCAATATCTGGCTTAGGCGCAATTTGTGCCTTTTTAGCTACTCCCTCGAGCTTTCTCTTCTTCTTTCCAGCCTCAGGCTCAGAAGAAGATTCTAAAGCTTCGACTGCGACTAAAGCTCGCTTCTTCTCTTGAAGAAGACTTTTAGCCGCCATCAACTCTGCCAAGAGCTCGGATGAACTCCACAACATCTTACTTATGTTGTAGTTCAACCGAATCCGCTCATAGCTTTGAGGCAAGCTCTGGAGGACAATATCGGCTTTGGTTTCAACAACGATTTCGTCTCCCACTACCTCAACCTTGTTGATGTTACTAATCATGTCAATGACACGATCTCTCACAGGAGTGCTCTCAGCCCTAAGGACAATGTCCAAGTTACGACTTCCATCGACATTATTAGTTCCAGTTAATTTGTTGTTTTTCAAAATAGCAGCTAAAGGATTGAATGTCATATCGATTAAACTGGAAAATAAACAAACAATGTTTCAGTTATATATGCTTAGAATTTTGAAAAATTCTAATTAATTATTGACTTCCCTCAAAACAATAATCTTAATCCACCAACATCTCATCCACCGGGATTCTCGCAAGCCACGCAGTGTGGACGTTTACGCTAACCCACATTCGTTTGAGAAGAACCAAGTACATTAACTACACTATCTGACCAACGATCTTTTGATCAATGTAGCTTATAGTCGGTGCTTTCAGCCGTACAAGTAAGCAGCGTAACCTCGCGGGAGGAATACTACAGATCGTACACTAAGTGTATGCCATTACGTGACTTCTGAGTTTGTTACCTCAGGATAGTGCGCCTCAGATGGAGAGGGTGTCTCATTTCTCCTAGTTAAACTCGCTCTAGGCATCTTACTCAGAAGCTCATAGTCTAGCGATCTCGGGGCTGGACTCATCCGAATGGAGGAAGGCCCTAATGCCAACGCGCAAGCCCACCCACATCGCATATGAACCCGTAATGGTGGCCATGGGGATATAACACAACCCGCTCCCACTTAGATTTTCAAATTGAGGGTTTTTTCGGTTTTAACATGCAATTAACTAACCTAAGTTATGTGCAACCATAAAACCAGACATGCTTTAATTCATGCATCTAAAATACAGCATAAAAATAAAGCATAAAAATTAAAACAATAAATACGGGAAATAAATTCGAAAAAATAAATTCCCCGACTATTATGACTTTAATTGCTTCCATCTTCTGCCTTGATCTCGTGTCCCCTCACGTCACTCGATGGAGAGAGTCTTGAATTTCAAAAAACGAAAACTGGAGGAAAAACGGGCCAAAAACAGCCGGAACAGCCCGAACGGGCCGCCCGGGCCGCACGGGCCGTGCGCGCGGCGCCTGCGCGCGCGCCCGGCAACAGCGCGCAGCAGCTACTGCGTGCAGCGACTGCTGCGCGCTGCTTGCTGCTGCCGTTTTTGGCCTGCCGGCCGGCGATTTTGCTGCCGGCAAACGTTGCCGGCGTCGCCTCCTGCCGCCAACTCCTCCTTCGCTTTTTCCCACGCTATTTGGTCTTCTTGCAATTCGTTCTGGGTTTTCCTGGGTTTCTTCAAATTCATGATAACCCAAAACCCACGAATCCAAGTCGCCCACCATAACGCCTTCGATTACATAAAAATAATTTTCCTACTACAAGGCATTCTAGGAAAATTAAATAATCGAAATTACATAGAATAAATCCTACTACAGATTTAATCTAATCCTACACGGCTTCCAGCACGTGGTTAAACTATTACAAACATTCATAATAAAATTAAATCCGGACAAGTCCCGGAGTTTAATTAAAACCCATACAAACGTAACCATAATAGTCGGGATTCTAAACCACCTGCAAATAAAACCATGTAATAAATCGAACAAGCACAGAACCCCCTAAACCAGGCTCTGATACCAATTGAAAGATTTTGGGTAATATCTGGGTTTGCACTTGCTCGATTTACCACGCAACAAAAATTTCTATTAAAGCGGAATCTTAGAAAAGTACCTTTGAAGCGTGCACTTGGTGATTCTCTTGTATGCCTCAAGACTATGACTTCACGTTGTGTGGGCAACGAACTAGAAGTCAATTGATCAGCTACTCACCACAATCCACCTGCTAGAAAACTCTAGCCCCGCAGCACCTGGCACGTACTATAAACGCACCGCCCGCAGAGAGAGAAAGCTACGCGCAGCTGGTATAGACCAATGCCAAAATTTCAGCCACTAGAAACCCAAAAACCAGCTGCACACTTTCTTGAAAATTCGACTTGGAGAGAGAAACGTTTTCTCTCTCTAGAATTTTCTCTCTCTAGAAATCCTGTGGATTAATTGTGTTATTGTGTTATTGTGTTATACTGAATGACTGATCCCTTGTCTATTTATAGAGTTACAAGAGAGACTCCAAGTTGGTTTAGGATTGGTCTTCCTACTGGGTTTCTGTTTTCCTTCAATCCTGTTTCTGGACTGATACAGATTCTGTTTCTTTCAATCCTGTTCCTGGACTGATACACTCCCAACTGTCACAGGGATTCACTTATCCCAATCCAGTTCCTGGGATGAATCACTCCCAACTGACACAGGGATTCACTTATCCCAAACCAGTTCCTGGGATGATTCACAACCAACTGACACAAGGATTAATTAATTTCTCAATTAATTAAATCTACCTCTGTCAATAACCCAGTACATAGTTAATCGTACCACTAACGGATTAATTATGGCACTACCACCCTACACCAGAATTGCTTCCGGAACAACTTAATTAAATTATATTCATAATCTCCCCACATCAAAGATATAGTGCTCGTTAATTCATTAATTTACTGATAAATTAATTCATCAACTTCTTAATATTCCGAGACTAGTACCACTTGACCTTTTTACTATACCGGACATAAGTCCACCGGCCGGGTTTAGTATAATAAACATTTCGAGCTCATCTCGGGAGCACCATCACCCCGGACGCACCGGTACATGGTTTCCTTTCGACAAGCAGCAGCACACCAAGTAACTAAACACGCGCACCCAACCTACCGAGATTATTGGCCACAATTGACCTCACCCTTTGGCAGATCAAAGTACACTATGTCTAATCCTCATGCCCGCTCGAGTCTAGGGATTTAGAGATAGAATACAAGGATCGATTTGTCTATTAAATCAGTACAAGACAAATCATTCCTAAGAGTCAAGTTCAATATGCCCCGGGCATATCTATATGATTTAATTAGTTTAGACAAACTAATTATCTGAATCACATAATAACCTAAACCGACAGTTTGTCCAAAGCTGTCTCGGTTACGAACCTTATTTATATATTATGTCTTTCAACCAATGATGAGATCTACTGTGTCGCACCAGACACCTCATCATCTACTTACATAATATAAATGGACGATTAATGCACAACAAGATATGACTGAAACACAAATCGATATATTAAACTGGGAAACTGTACAATACAAGCATAGCTTATGTATTGTACTCCAACAGTATTCAGTCTCTCAATCCCGAGATTGGGACGGGCGTGAGAGTCAGATATCGTATGCTTTGATAGGCCAAATAGTGCGGTCAATTGAGGCCTATATCTCTGTAGATTGGGTATACGGTGTTTAGCTTCTTACGTGCCATTGGAATCCACGTACCGATTCGCCGGGTTGGTAGTGCTCCCGAGATGAGCTTGTAAGGTTTATTGTACTAAAACTGGCCAGTGCACTTTACGTCTGGTATAATAAGAAAGTCGAGTGGTACTAATCTCGGATACTAAGAAGTCGGTGAATTAGTCTGTCAGTAAAGTGATAAACCGACGAGCACTAGATCTTTGATGTGGGGAGATAGAAGAATAATAAAGTGAGCGAGATGTAAAGTCATTTTTTAGCAGTAGTTCCATAATTGGTCCGTTAGTGGTATGACTAATTATGCGTTTGATTAATCAACAAAGTGAATTAATTAATCCAAAAGGTTTAATTAATATTTAATTGACTAAGTGGGTTATATGAAATAATCTAATGGTTCGATTAAATTTAATTAACGAAGTGGGTTAAGAAATTAATTCGAAAGGCTCTATTGGAGTTGATTAGTCTAGGGAAGACTAAGGGGTCAACGAAAGTCAAACATTAAGGCCCAACTCAAAAGTCCACTAGGTCTCCCTTGAAGCTCCTTATAAATACTAAAGTCTTGCAATTTCAAGATATAAGAAAACTTAGGAGGCAATATTTGCCTATTGAGAGAAGGAGTAGTCTAGAGAGAGAACTTCATCTTCTTCGTGGAGATCTCTTTCGAAATCGACTAAGGAACCTTCTTCATCGAAGGAAAAGCTCAGCCCAAAAAGAAATATTTTTTTATTCACATAAGCTAGCTGTTGTCTGCCCATTTTAATTAAAAAAAGGTAGCTATTGTCCAGAATTTTATGAGCGGCTGATTACTCATTTTATGAGCGCAAATTATATCATGTACCTAATGGGTACATGTACCTAATAATACATCACCACTCTCACTATAAGAGAAAATCAGTTATTCTTCTTCGCTGTACTCCATTCGAAACAGCATTTAATCAAAATTTTCATCCAAACATAGATTTAACGGAGATCGACGATTGTATTTTCCGACAAACAAAACCAAATACAACGGAAAAATCACTTATTATTAAAAAATCACTTCTTCCAGTTCAAAAATCTCTTATTCTTATTCAAAAATAACTTATTCTTCTTCAAAAATAACTTATTCTTCGTAAAAAATCACCACATCATAAAAGTATGAACTGTATTTGATGGATTTTCGGAACCTTATTTTTGAGATTTGATGTTGGGTAATGTATTAATGATGTTATATTCATGTTTTCTTATTCAAATAATGCTCTGTTACTCTGAAATATGATATATAAATGGTTTCTGTGAGGTATTGGTACTTTCATGTGAAATTGGTTGCTTCTGATTCTTCCTCACTGCTGGACTTGGTAGAACGTGTTATGGGACGTAACTAGATGTAACTGGACATTGCTGGATGTTGCAGGACATAACGGGATGTTGTTGCTTTGTATTTTGGATGTTGCGGGACGTAACAGGACGGTGCCGGACGAAGCTGGACTTAGCTGGACGTGGAGCTAGTTTTTTTGGATGTAGCGAGACGTGGTAGACTATGTTCTGTGAAAAATTCAGCTAAAATTCACATGTTTGGATGTATAAATGGTGTGGTAGTCGCCAGTTGTGATTCTGGCTGCCAAATTTGTCAAGAAAATTTTAAATAACAATTTAACACAACAAAATTTGTACAACAATATCTCCAAGTATTACCTCCACTTTGTGAAAAAAATCAGTTTAAATTCACATGCATGGATGTAGACGTATCTGGACGTGGTGCTAGTTGTTTTTGACGTGGTTCTAGTTGTTCTGAGACAAGGTGGACTGTCTTTGTGCAAAAAATCAGTTTAAATTCGCACGCATGGATGCAAACGATTTTGGACGTGGTGCTAATTGTTTTTGATATGGTTCTAGTTGTTCTGAGATGTGGTGCTAGTTGTATTTGTGAAAAAAAATAGCTTAAATTCACATGCATGGATGTAGACGTTTGTGGACGTGGTGCTAGTTTTTTTTGACGTGGTGCTAGTTGTTCTGAGACATGGTGGGATGTTTTTGTGAAAAAAATCAGTTTAAATTCGTACGCAAGGATGTAGACATTTCTGGACGTGGTGTTAGTTGTTTTTGACGTGGTGCTAGTTGTTCTGAGACTTGGTGGACTGTCTTTGTGAAAAAAATTAGTTTAAATTCACACGCATGGATGTAGATGAGTCTGGACGTGGGGCTAGTTGTTTTTAACGTGGTTCTAGTTGTTCTGAGACATTGTGCTAGTTGTATTTTTGAAAAAAATAGGTTAAATTCACATGTATGAATGTAGACGTTTCTGGACGTGGTGCCAGTTGTTTTTGACGTGGTGCTTATTGTTCTGAGACGTGGTGGGATGTTTTTGTGAAAAAAATTAGTTTAAATTTTTACGCAAGAATGTAGACGTTTCTAGACAAGGTACTACTTGGTTTTGAAGTGGTGCTAGTTGTTCTGAGACGTAGTTGGTTGTCTTTGTGAAAAAAATAGCTTAAATTCACACGCATAGATCTAGACGTTTCTGGACGTGGTGCTAGTTTTTTTTGACGTGGTTCTAGTTGTTTTGAGACGTTTCTAGATGTTTCTCAATAAGAAGTTGTGGAGGAACGTAGCTGGACGTTGCGGGACGTTGTGTGACGTAGCTGGACGTAGTGCTAGTTTTTTCGGATGTAGCAAGACGTTGCAGACTATGTTCTGTGAAAAATTCATCTAAAATTCACATGTTTGGATGTAGATGATTTTGGACATGGTGCTAGTTGTTTTTGACGTGGTTCTAGTTGTTCTGAGACGTGGTGCTAGTTGTATTTGTGAAAAAAATAGGTTAAATTTACATGCATGGATGTAGACGTTTCTGGACGTGGTGCTAGTTATTTTTGACGTGGTGCTTGTTGTTCTGAGACGTGGTGGGATATTTTTGTGAACAAAATCTGTTTAAATTCATACGCAAGGATGTAGACGTTTCTAGACGTGGTGCTAGTCATTTTTGACGTGGTGCTAGTTGTTCTGAGACGTGGTGCTAGTTGTATTTGTGAAGAAATCAGTTTAAATTTACACGCATGAATGTAGACGTTTTTGGACGTGGTGCTATTTGTTTTTGACGTGGTTCTAGTTGTTCTAAAACGTTTCTGGACGAGACGTTGTAGAGGGACGTAGCTGGACGTTGAGCGATTTTGCGGGACGTAGCTGGATGTAATTCTAGTTTTTTTGGACGTATCAAGTCGTGGTAGACTATGTTCTGTGAAAAATTTAGCTGAAATTCACATGTTTGGATGTATACGTGGTGTGGTAGTGGCCAATTGTGATTCCGGCTCCCAAATTTGCTAGTGGCCAGTTGTGGTTCCGGCTACCAAATTTGACAAGAAAATTTTAGAATAACAATTTTACACAACGAAATTTGTAGAACAATATCTCCATGTATTACCTCTAATTTGTGAAAAAAATCATTTTAAATTCGTACGCAAGGATGTAGACGTTTCTGGACGTGGTGCTAGTTGTTTTTGACGTGGTGCAAGTTTTTCTGAGACGTGGCAGACTGTCTTTGTGGAAAAAATCAGTTTAAATTTACAATAGATGTTTCTGGACATGGTTCTAGTTGTTTTTGACGTGGAGATAGTTGTATTTGTGAAAAAAATAGCTTAAATTCACATGCATGGATGTAGACATTTCTGGAAGTGGTGCTAGTTGTTTTCGACGTGGTGTTTGTTGTTCTGAGATGTGGCAGACTGTCTTTGTGGAGAAAATCAGTTTAAATTCACACCCATGGATGTAGACATTTCTAGACGTGGTTCTATTTGTTTTTGACGTCGTGATAGTTGTATTTGTGAAAGAAATAGCTTAAATTCACATGCATGGATGTAGACATTTCTGGACGTTGTGATAGTTGTTTTTTGATGTGGTGCTATTTGTTTTGAAACTTGGTGGACTGTCTTTGTGAAAAAAAATCAGTTTAAATTCACACGCATGGATGAAGACGTTTCTTGATGTGGTTCTAGTTGTTTTTGACGTGGTTTCTAGTTCTATTTGTGAAAAAATCAGTTTAAATTCACATGCATGGATGCAAACATTTCTGGACGTGGTGCTAGTGTTAGGAGATGTTGTGGACTTACCTGGATGTAGATGTTGCGACAGTTGTTTTTTGGATGTAGCGGCAGTTGTTTTGAGATGTTGTTGACTCAGTGAAGACATTGTTCACTCAGCAAAAAAAAAAAGGCGCGTGCATTGGCGAAACTTACTATATTTAGTAAGTGTACAGTTGTCATGCAAAAAATTACTATATATAGTAATAGGTACATGTACCATGGTACAGGATATACCTTCTGTTTTATGAGCAGCTGATTACCCATTTTCTATTGCGGCTGGTTACCCATTTTAATTATTGGCTGTCCACCTAATTTATGAGCAGCCTAGTCCGCAGTATTTAAACTTTGCTACCCAGCTCGGATTTCATTTTCAATGGTCTTTGCGGAAATCTTTTGCGCAGCTGTTTTGGTTTTATTTTGGGCAGCTGCTGTCCAGTTTTTGGGCCGCAGTTTTTTGAGCTTCTTCGAGGCTAAGTTCTTGTGGGTTTCTTGATTATTGCTAGATCTACCTCGTAGATAGTTGTCCAAACAACTTCTGCGTGTGTCGGAGTCATTCGAGGGAGTTTTTGGTGGTTTTCGCAACCAAAATTTCAACCTTTTGTTAAAGATTATTTATTTTCGATTTTGGGTGATTCCTAATTGAAAAGAAAAATCTTTTTTTGGGGAAAGTTCTTAACTTTTGATTTTGGGTGATTCCAAATTAAAAGGAAAATATATTTTCTTATGGATTTCGCTTGCCCGAAGATTTGGTATTCTTTTTGCTAGGGACTTCGTGAAGGAAAACTGAACAAGCCCGGGCTAAATCGACAACCTCACTTTCGTACAATGCATTCCAGAATCGGAAGCTTTCGACCAAGCTCAGGCTCAAATTAGTTTACCCATGAACGGATCTTAGCTTATACTTATTTAATTTATTAATCGGGACACAAAAAATTAAATCTTTAATTAAAGCGGAATATTAAAGATTTTACCTTTTGTAGCGAAGTCCCTTGCCTAAAGAAAAAATCCAATCTTTACGCGAATTCCACAAGAAATCCAAAAGATCACTCCGAGAAAACTTCGAATATTGCGTGGGCAATAATCTATCGAAGTCTGCTACCAAGGCCCACGAGAAACCCGCCAAGAAAATCCCTCAATTAGATCATATCTGCCCAAAAGATCAAACCTTTAACCCAAAAAACTGCTGCCCACTACTTTTCTCGCCAATAAAATCGAACCCACTTCAACTCCGATCACGATCTGAACAACCGGGATTGTGGATCACCAACCCAAGGAAGAGATCAACACAAACCCAGCTGGATCAAGCACCCCGGAGTGAACAGTGAATTCGGTGAACAGTATCCGATGAACAGTATCTGATGAACAGTGAATTCGGTGAACAGTATCCGGTGAACAGTGTCCGGTGAACAGTGAATTCGGTGAACAGTACCGATGAACAGTATCCAGTGGGCTATCTAAAAATTTGATCTTTGGACTTAATCTAAATCGAGAAGTGAGATTCCAAGTTCGTTTTTGAAAGAAACCCAAGAAGGAAGAAGAGTCTCTCTCTAGAACTTTCTCACTCAATGAAGACAAAGTTGTCTTGCAAGATTTTCTTAAGTTTCTTAGGCCTTAAGCTTTCTATTTATAAGGAGCTCTAATGGAGACCTAATGGGCTCTCGAGTTAGGCCTTTAAATTTGACTTTTGTTGACCGCTAAGTCTTCCCGACTAATCAACTCCAATTGACCCATTTAAATTAATTTATTTAACCCACTTTGTTAATTTAATTTAATCGAACCCTTAGAATTAATTAATTCAAAATAGAATTAATTTCTAAATATACTTTGTCTATTAAATATTAATTAAACCTTTTGGATTAATTAATTTACCTTGTCGATTAGTTAAACGCATAATCGGTCGTGTCACTATCGGACCAATTATGGAACTACCGCTCGAAAATGACTTTACATCGCGCCATTATATTTTATTCTATCTCCCCACATTAAAGATCTAGCGCTCGTCAGTTTATCAATTTACTGACAAATTAATTCACTGACTTCTTGGTTTCCGAGATTAGTACCACTCGTCCTTTTATTATACCGAACATAAAGTTCACCGGCCGGGTTTAGTATAATAACCTTACGAGCTCATCTCGGGAGCACCATCAACCCGGTGAACCGGTACGTGGATTCTCCAACTAGCAACGGCACGTAATAAGCTAAACACCGCATACCCAACCTACCGAGGTATTGGCCTCAATTGACCTCACTCTTTGGCAAATCAAAGCATACGATATCCAACCCTCACGCCCGTCCCAATCTCGGGATTGAGAGACGGAATACTAGGACCGAATTGACTACGCCGATCAATATAAGTCAATTCTATCCAAACTGGTCGTGCTCAGTATGCCCCGGGCATATCTGTGTGATTTAAACTAGTTTAGATAAACTAATTTCCAAACCACACAATAACCTATACCGATAGTATGTTCAGACTATCTCGGTTACGAGCATAGTTTTTATATATCAATACTTTAACCAATAACGGTATCTACTGTGTCTGTCCACACCCTGTTATCTAGTTCTATGATATAAAGGAACAAATTTATACTGAAACAAAATGATATGTCAACTGTGGATATTAGTTTTTGATACAAGCCATAGCTTTTCTGTATTCAAAACTAACACTTCGCTACAAAGGTATAATCTTTGATCTTTCCGTTTTAATTAAAGATTGTATCTTTTGTGTCCCGATTAATAAATTAAACAAGTATAAGTCTAGATCTTTTCAGGGGAAAATGAATTTGAGCCTGAGCTTCGTCAAAAGTTTCTGATTCTGGAATGTATTGCACGAAAGTGATAACGAAGACATTATTTTGGGTAACTCATATTCGAGGGTTTTGGTTTCTCATAATTTTGGGTGATTCCTAATTACATAGTAAACCGAGAAAACTCGGGCGAATCGAGAGGAATCCAAATAACGAGTGGGAGTGACATGATGAGACATGTCATCGAGGCGTTACGGAATCAACGATAGAGAAGGCCATAATAGTCGGGAAATTATATTTCTTTAATTTCCCGTATTTATGTTTTTTCATTGATTGTGTATTTTTGATTTATTTGCATAAACAAAAACCAAACCATTTTAAAACTTAAAGTGCAATTAACTAAGGTAGATTATTCACATATTAAAACTCCAACGGTTTTATGGGTGCGAATATCCATAGTTAAGATATTGCATGTTAAAACGTAAAAATCCTCAAACTTAAAAATCTAAGTGGGAGCGGGTTGGTAAATATCCTCATGGCCTCTATTACGGGTTCATTGGTGATGTGGTTAAACTTGTGTGCTGGATTAGACCTTCCTCCCTATCGGATGAGTTTTCAACCACAAATATCACCAGAATAAATTTTTAAAGGGATGACTATAGTGAGTTTAATTAGAGAAATTGCGACACCCTCGCCGTCTGAGGCGCATTATTATCTTAAGTAACAAACTTAGAAGTCACGTAATGGCATACACTTAGTGTACCATTTTTAGTATCCCTCCCATCGAGGTTACGCTATCTTCGTGTACGGCTAAAATTATCGACTATTAATTTCATTGATCATAAGATCGTTGGTCAGATAATAAAATTAATAAACTTCGGTTCTTCTTGAACAAATGTGGGTTGGCGTAGACGTTCACCCATCGTGACCTGTGTTAATCCCGGTGTGAGAGATGTCAGTAGAAGATTATATTGTTTTTTGAGTATTTCAATATTTTTGAAAAAGTAATACTGAAACTTGACTGTTTATTTTTTAAATTGTTGATATGTCGTTCAACCCGCAAGCTGTCATACTGAATCAGAACAAACTTATGGGTCCTAATTACATTGACTGGAAATGTAACATGGACATTGTCCTTACCGCTGAGGGTTAGCAGAATGGTGTAGCATAGAGGATGAACAGGACTCTTATGGATATGGTTAGATCAATGATGAGTTATAGTGAATTTCCCAATTCATTTTGGGGTTATGCCTTAGAGACAACGTGTTATCTCCTTAATCTCGTACCATCTAAGTATGTGCATTCGACCCCTGTAGAGTTGTGGACTGGGCGAAAGCCTAGTCTTAGATATCTCAGGATTTGGGGTTGCCCAGCATATGTGCTTAAGGCAGATGCAACCAAGCTAGATGCGAGATCTGAGGTTATGCTTTTTTTAGGCTGCCCCAAAAGAACGAAGGGTGGTTTATTTTATAGTCCTCAGGATCGGAAGGTGGTGGTGAGAATCAATGCCAGATTTCTTGAATACAGAAAAACTATGATTTGTATCAAAAACTAATATCCACATATGACATATCATTTTGTTTCAGTATTAAATTGTTCCATTGTTGGATTTGAATACATAAGCTATGCTTGTGTTCTACATTTTCCCAGTTTAATATATCGATTTGTGTTTCAGTCATATCTTGTTGTGCATTAATCGTCCATTTATATTATGTAAGTAGATGATGAGGTGTCTGGTGCGACACAGTAGATCTCATCATTGGTTGAAAGACATAATATATAAATGAGGTTCGTAACCGAGACAGTTTTGGACAAACTGTCGGTTTAGGTTATTATGTGATTCAGATAATTGGTTTGTCTAAACTAATTGAATCATATAGATATGCCCGGGGCATATTGAACTTGACCTTTAGGAATGATTTGTCTTGTACTGATTTAAAAGATAAATCGATCCTTGTATTCTATCTCTTAATCCCTAGACTCGAGTGGGCATGAGGATTAGACATAGTGTACTTTGATCTGCCGATGGGTGAGGTCAAATGTGGCCAATAGTCTCGGTGAGTTGGGTGCGCGTGTTTAGTTACTTGGTGTGCTACTGCTTGTCGAAAGGAAACCATGTACCGGTGTGTCCGGGGTGATGGTGCTCCTGAGATGAGCTCGAAATATTTATTATACTAAACCTGGCCGGTGGACCTATGTCCGGTATAGTAAAAAGGTCGAGTGGCACTAGTCTCGGAATTAAAGAAGTTAATTAATTAATTTATCAGTAAATTAATTTTAATTGACGAGCACTATATCTTTGATGTGAGGAGATTAATGAATATATTTCAATTAAGTTGTTCCGGAAGCAATTCTGGTGTAGGATGGTAGTGTCAAAATTAATCCGTTAGTAGCACGATTAATTTTGTAATGGGTTAATTGAATAGGTAGATTTAATTAATTAATTAGTTAATTATTCCTAAGGGTTAATTCAGTAATTAACAAAGTGAAATTATTTAATTATTGCCAAGGGTTAATTAAGTAATTAACAAAGTAGAATTATTTAATTAATTAATTAAGTCTTAAGTTTCAATTGGAATTAGGAAATCCTAAAGATTAGGAATCTAGTAGGATTTGGTTTATCCTATCAGATTGGTTACCTAATTGGATTTGGAAACTAATTCATTACCTAAACCCATTAGGAAGACCAATCCTAAACCAACTTGGGGGTCTCTCTTGTAACTCTATAAATAGACAAGGGATTAGCTATTCAAGATACACAATTCAACAGATTCATAATTCAAGAATCTAGAGAGAGAAAATCCCAATAGATGAATGAACGGACTTTCCCATCAGAAAGGCTGCTTCTTCTTGCTCAGAGCAGGACGAAAGAATACTAATGATAGTTATTCAAAAATGAATTGATTTGATCCAGGTTATAATTTTTATGGGATTCCCAAAGTCATTACTAGAAAATCAACCGCAAGGAATCAACGAACTGCAGACAACTCTACAAAAAGAATTTAATTATGTGAACCGAAAATGACCCAATGTTTTATTTCTGTCGTAGTTGATCCCGATTCAACATTAAAAGTATATTGATTTTTCGGCAATAACCTAATACTTTTGTCTCTTTTTTAACTTTCTGAACCTTTGTTTTCGAAAAATAGGATTTGGCTAAGTCGGATTTTCAAGAAAGTGTGCGACTGGTTTTTGGGTTTCTATTGGCTGAAATTTTGGCCTTGGTTGATACCAGCTGTGCGTAGCTTTCTCTCTCTGCGGGAGGTGCGTTTATAGTACGTGCCAGGTGCTGCGGTGCTGGATTTTTTCTAGCAGGTGGATTGTGGTGAGTAGCTGATCAATTGACTTCTAGTTCATTGGCCACACAACGTGAAGTCATAGTCTTGAGGCATACAAGAGAATCACCAGGTGCACGCTTCAAAGGTACTTTTCTAAGGTTCCGCTTTAATTAGAATTTTTTGTTGCGTGGTAAATCGAGCAAGTGCAAACCCAGATCCTATGTGGCAAAATATTTTTTCATCCATTATATCATAGAACTAGATAACGGGGTGTGAAAGACACAGTAGATACCGTTATTGGTTAAAGTATTGATAAATAAAAACTATGCTCGTAACTGAGATAGTCAGAACATACTATCGGTATAAGTTATCGTGTGGTTTGGAACACAGATATGCCTGGGGCATATCGAGCGCGACCAGTTTGGATAGAATTAACTTGTACTGATCGGCGTAGTCAATTCGGTCATAGTATTCAGTCTCTCAATCCCGAGATTGGGATGGGCGTGAGAGTTAGATATCATATGCTTTGATGTGCCAAAGAGTGCAGTCAATTGAGGCCTATACCTCGGTAGGTTGGGTATGCGGTGTTTAGCTTCTTACGTGCCATTTCTAGTCGGAGGAATCCACGTACCGTTTCGCGGGGTTGATGGTGCTCCCGAAATGAGTTTGTAAGGTTTATTGTACTAAAACTGGCCAGTAGACTTTACGTCTGGTATAATAAGAAAGTCGAGTGGTACTAATCTCGGATACCAAGAAATCGGTGAATTAGTTTTTCAGTAAATTGATAAACCGACGAGCACTAGATCATTGATGTAGGGAGATAGAATAATAATAAAGTGAACGCGATGTAAAGTCGTTTTTGAGCGGTAGTTCCATAATTGGTCCGTTAGTGGTACTACTAATTATGCATTTGACTAATTTACAAAGTGAATTAATTAATTCTAAAGATTTAATTAATATTTAATTGACCAAGTGGGTTATAAGAAATAATCCTAAGGGTTCGATTAAATTTTATTAACGAAGTGGGTTAAGAAATTAATTCGAAAGACTCGATTGGAGTTGATTAGTCTTGGGAAGACTAAGGGGTCAATGAAAGTCAAACATTAAGGCTGAACTCAAAAGCCCATTAGGTCTCCCTTGAAACTCCTTATAAATACTAGAGTCTTGCAATTTCAAGATATAAGAAAACTTATCAGGCAATATTTGCCTAGTGAGAGAAGGAGTAGTCTAGAGAGAGAACTTCATCTTCTTCGTGGAGATCTCTTTCGAAGTCGACTAAGGATCCTTCTTCCTCGAAGGAAAAGCTCAACCCAAAAAGAAATATTTTTTATTCACTTAAGCTAGCTGTTGTCCGCCCATTTTAATTAAAAAAGGTAGCTATTGTCCAGAATTTTATGAGTGTTTCTGGACGTTGCGGGATGTAGCTGGACGTAGTGAAAGATTTTTGGTAGGATCTGGGTTTGCACTTGCTCGATTTACCACGCAACAAAAAATTTCTATTAAAGCGGAATTTTAGAAAAGTACATTTGAAGCGTGCACTTGGTGATTCTCTTGTATGCCTCAAGACTATAACTTCACGTTGTGTGGGCAACGAACTAGAAGTTAATTGATCAGCTATCACCACAACTCCACCTGCCAGAAAAATCCAGCACCTCCGCACCTAGCATGTACTGCAAACGCACTGCCCGGAGAGAGAGAGAAAGTTGCTTGCAGCTGGTATACACCAAGGGCTTAAAAATTCAGCCACTAGGAAGAAAAACCAGCCGCCAAAACTTCTTGAAAATTCGACCTGGAGAGAGAAATGTTTTATCTCTCTAGAATTTTCTCTCTCTAGAAATCCTGTGGATTAATTGTATGAATTGTATTTCTTGAATAACTGATCCCTTGTCTATTTATAGAGTTACAAGAGAGACTCCAAGTTGGTTTAGGATTGGTTTTCCTAATGGGTTTAGGTAATGAATTAGTTTCCAAATCCTATTAGGCAACCAATCTGATAGGATAACCAAATCCTACTCGATTCCTAATCTCTAGGATTTCCTAATTCCAATTGAAACTTAAGACTTAATTAATTAATTAAATAATTCCACTTTGTAAATTACTTAATTAACCCTTAGGAATTAATTAAATAATTCCACTTTGTTAATTACTGAATTAACCCTTAGGAATAATTAACCAATTAATTAATTAAATATACCTATTCAATTAACCCATTAAAAAATTAATCGTACCACTAACGGATTAATTTTGGCACTACCATCCTACACCAGAATTGCTTCCCGAACAACTTAATTAAATTATATTCATTAATCTCCCCACATCAAAGATATAGTGCTCGTTAATTAAAATTAATTTACTGATAAATTAATTAATTAACTTCTTTAATTCCGAGACTAGTACCACTCGACCTTTTTACTATACCGGACATAAGTCCACCGGCCAGGTTTAGTATAATAAACATTTCGAGCTCATCTCAGGAGCACCATCACCCTGGACGCACTGGTACGTGGTTTCCTTTCGACAAGCAGCAGCACACCAAGTAACTAAACACGCGCACCCAACCCACCGAGACTATTGGCCACATTTGACCTCACCCATTGGCAGATCAACGTACACTATGTCTAATCCTCATGCCCACTCGAGTCTAGGGATTTAGAGATAGAATACAAGAATCGATTTGTCTATTAAATCAGTACAAGACAAATCATTCCTAAGAGTCAAGTTCAATATGCCCCGGGCATATCTATATGATTCAATTAGTTTAGACAAACTAATTATCTGAATCACATAATAACCTAGACCAACAGTTTGTCCAAAGTTGTCTCAGTTACGAACCTCATTTATATATTATGTCTTTCAACCAATGATGAGATCTACTGTGTCACACCAGACACCTCATCATCTACTTACATAATATAAATGGACATAAACATGCACAACAAAATATAATTAAACACAAATCAATATATTAAACTGGGAAACTGTATAATATAAGCATAGCTTATGTATTCTACTCCAACAATCTCCCACTAATACTTAAGCTGTGCTTTAAGTATACAACTACATACAATCCTATGCAATCTGCTGCTATATATCTAGAAAAACTATCATGGCTCTCTTAGATATCTGATCCCTATGCCCTCCACGTGAGCCTCAAAGACTTTAGATGTCAATGTTTTCATGAACGGATCTGCAAGGTTATCCTCTGACGCTATCTTAGCCACGACCACGTCTTTCCTCTTCACGATGTCTAGTATCAGGTGGTACTTGCGTTGTATATGTTTACTAGCCTTGTGGGCTCGTGGTTCCTTCGAGTTTGCTACTGCACCATTGTTATCACAATAAACTGTGATAGACTTCGGTAAACCAGGAATCACATCTAAGTCCACTAGGAAGTTCTTGAGCCATACTGCTTCTTTCGCTGCCTCTGATGCGGCAACATACTCAGCCTCCATTCTAGAGTCCGTCACGCATTTCTGCTTGACACTCACCCAAACTATAGCTCCACCTCCTAGAGTAAACACATACCCTGAGGTAGACTTGTTCTTGTCCCTATCGCCTTGGAAATCTGAATCTGTGTAACCTCGGGGTACCAGCTCAGACGCGTGATAGACCAAAACTTGGTCTCTCGTTCTGCGCAAATACTTGAGAATGCATTTTACTGCCTCCCAATGAGCTTTCCCGGGGTTACTCTGATATCTGCTCACCATGCCAACGGCATAACAGATATCAGGCCTCGTACACAATATGGCATACATGAGACTTCCTACTGCCGAAGCAAATGGAACTGTCCTCATGGTCTCTATCTCCTTAACAGTCTTAGAAGACTGCTCCTTAGATAGAAACACTCCGTGCCTGAAAGGTAGAAAACCTTTCTTGGAGTTCTACATGTTAAAACGGGCCAGAATCGTGTCTATGTATGAAGCTTGGGAGAGCGTTAATGAACGTTTCCTACGATCTCGAATAATCTTGATCCCAATGATATGTCCCGCTTTCCCTTAGTCCTTCATATCAAATTGCTTGGACATCCATGCCTTTACGTCTGATAACACTTTCTTGTTGTGCCAATCAATAGAATGTCATCTACGTAAAGCACAAGAAACACCACTGAGTTTCCATCACGTCTGCGATATACACATTGCTCATCCGGATACTGAGTAAATCCAAAAAACTGGATTACCTCATCAAAACGGATGTTCCAAGATCTGGATGCCTGCTTATGTCCATAAATAGACCTCTTAAGCCTGCAAACCTTATGCTATTGGCCTTTTTCAATGAATCCCTCTGGTTGCTGCAAAAAGATGGTTTCCTCAAGACTTCCGTTTAGGAAAGCTGTCTTGACATCCATCTGCCAAATCTCATAATCCATATGAGCAGCTATGACCAAGAGAATCCGGATCGAGTTAAGCATGGCTACCGGGGAGAAGGTTTCCTCATAATCGATTCCCTCTTTCTGAGTATACCTCTTCGCCACCAGCCTAGCTTTAAAGGTTTTCACCTTCCCGTCAGGTCCTCTCTTACGTTTGTAGACCCACTTGAATCCAATGGGCTTAAACCCATCAGGCAGGTCCACAAGCTCCCAGACTTGATTATGGTCCATTGATCCCATCTCGGATATCATTGCCTTACGCCAAGATTCTGCATCTTTATCTCAAAGTGCCTTATTGTAGTTAACTGGGTCAGGTTCAGGCACACCTGGGACTAGGTCTGAAGCCTCTCCCACGCCAACGAACCTGCCAGGTTGTCTCACAACCCTCCCACTACGACGAGGCACCGCCTGTATAGGTGCATCATCTGTGATCTCATGTGCAGTGTGTGGTGTATCTACTTGTGCTGGTGTGTCAGGATTAGTAGTTTGTCGTCTAAGCTCTTCTAGTACTATCTTACTCTTGGGCTTGTGGTCTAAGACATAGTCCTCTTCTAAAAATCTAGCGTTGGTACTCACCACCACCTTCTGATCTTTAGGACTATAGAATAGACCCCCTTTCGTTCCCCTAGGATATCCTACAAATAGCATTAATTCTGTTATTGCATCTAACTTAGCCATATCTGCCTTAAGCACATGTGCTGGGCAGCCCTAAAGTCTGAGATGTCTTTGACTGGGCTTCCGCCCGTTCCACAACTCTACTGGGGTTGAAGGCACGGTTTTAGATGGTACAAGATTAAGAATATACATTGCCATTTCCAGGGCATATCCCCAGAACGAACTTGGCAAATCACTATAGCTCATCATGGACCTAACCATTTCCATAAGAGTCCGATTCCTCCTTTCTGCTACACCATTCTGCTGTGGCGTGCCAGGTGCAGACAACTGAGATTGAATTCCTACCTCAGTGAGGTAATCTCGAAATTCATGGGATAGGTACTACCCACCACGATCTGAACGCAGTGTCTTGATAATCTTACCATGATGTTTCTCCACATCTGCCCGAAACTCTTCGAACTTGCCAAAACATTCGGACTTGTGGTGCATTAGGTAAATGTATCCGTACCTAGAGTAGTCATCCGTGAACGTCACGAAATACTCATATCCCCCTCGTGCCTGGACCGTCATAGGTCTACACAAGTCAGAATGAATCAACTCTAATACTTCTTTAGTTTTGTAGTCTTTTGCTTTAAAAGGTCTCTTGGTCATCTTACCTTCCAAGCAAGATTCGCAGGTTGCATAACTGTCAATATCTAATGAACCCAAAGGTCCATCATTGACCAACCTCTGAATCCTACTAAGGTTTATATGACCTAGCCTTAGATGCGAAAGATAGGTTTGATTCATTTCAGAAGGTCTCTTCCTCTTTTTAACGTTAGATTCTGAGCTATCTATCTCTATGTTTTGCGCAACAGGGGAGTTAGAATTAACCACAAACAAATTGTCCACCAATGAACCAGAACAAACAAGTTTGCCATTTCTTCTAATAAAAATAGACTCTGAAGGAAAACTGAACAAGCCCGGGCTAAATCAAAAACCTCACTTTCGTGCAATGCATTCCAGAATCGGAAGCTTTCGACCAAGCTCAGGCTCAAATTAGTTTACCCATGAACGGATCTAGGCTTATACTTATTTAATTTATTAATCGGGACACAAAAGATTCCATCTTTAATTAAAGATGAATACTTAAAGATTTTACCTTTTGTAGCGAAGTCCCTTGCCTAAAGAAAAATCCAATCTTTGTTGCGATTTCCACAAAGAATCCCGAAGAATGACTCCGATACGAACTCCGAAATAGTGTGGGCTATTATCTACGGAGTTACCCACGGCAAATCAAGAATACCCAAGGAAACCCACTTCGAAAATAACTCAAAAATCCCAAGTGCAGAACTGCCCAAAGGCTTCTTGCGCAAAACTGAAGCTGCCGCCGCAAATGGTATTAAAATCTGTCGGAAAATGATCCGACCAGTCGGAGATCTAGACACTAGCTCAAAGCTCTCGCCAAGCTAGTGGTTCACCACACCGGTCTGCAACCACAAACCCAGCACCGCTGGACAGCAACTTGCAGCTTAAGGTTGCGCTACTTGCCGTACCAAAAAAAAGATCGCAGCTTGCGATTTACTGGACAGCAACTTGCAGCCCACGATTGTGCTGCTTGCTGTACAAAAAAAAAAAACCCCAGCTTGCGATTTACTGGACAGCAACCTGCAGCCCACGATTGTGCTGCTTGTTGTACCAAAAAAAAATTGCAGCTTGCGATTTAGTGGACAGCAACTTGCAGCCCACGATTGTGCTGCTTGCTGTACCAAAAAAAACGCAGCTTGCAATTTACTGGACAGCAACTTGCAGCACATGATTGTGCTGCTTGCTGTACCCAAAAAAAAAAACAGCTTGCAATTTCGGCCTTCTTCAAAAAATCAGCAGCAATTTCGGCCTTCTTCAAAAAATCAGCAGCAGCAGCTTCGTGTAATCGAGGGACTAATAATATGGGCAGAGTTAATCTCGAAGAAGAAAGATCCTAGCTGACTTCGAGGAGAAGATTCGAAGAAGAAGAATTTCTCACTCTAAGCTAGACTTTGTCTCACTAGCCCTTTCTTGGCTATCAAATTTCCTTAATTCTTTCTTGCCCAATAAGTTGTATTTATAAGGAGCTTCTAAGGAGACTTAATGGGCTCTCGAGTTAGGTCTTAAAATTTGACTTTCGTTGACCGCTAAGTCTTCCCGACTAATCAACTCCAATCGACCCATTTAAATTAATTTATTTAATCCACTTTGTTAATTTAATTTAATCGAACCCTTAGAATTAATTAATTCAAAATTGAATTAATTTCTAAATTCACTTTGTCGATTAAATATTAATTAAACCTTTTGGATTAATTAATTTACCTTGTCGATTAGTCAAATGCATAATCGGTCGTACCACTAACGGACCAATTATGGAACTACCGCTCGAAAACGACTTTACATCGCGTCATTATATTTTATTCTATCTCCCCACATTAAAGATCTAGCGCTCGTCGATTTATCAATTTATTGACAAATTAATTCACCAACTTCTTGGTTTCAGAGATTAGTACCACTCGTCCTTTTATTATACCGAACATAAAGTTCACCGGCCGGGTTTAGTATAATAACCTTACGAGCTCATCTCGGGAGCACCATCAACCCGGTGAACCGGTACGTGGATTCCTCCGACTAGCAACGACACGTAAGAAGCTAAACACCGCATACCCAACTTACCGAGGTATTGGCCTCAATTGACCTCACTCTTTGGAAAATCAAAGCACACGATATCCAACCCTCACGCCCGTCCCAATCTCGGGATTGAGAGACGGAATACTAGGACCGAATTGACTACGCCGATCAGTATAAGTCAATTCTATCCAAACTGATCGTGCTCAATATGCCCCGGGCATATCTGTGTGATTTAAACTAGTTTAGATAAACTAATTTCCAAACCACACAATAACCTATACCGATAGTATGTTCAGACTATCTCGGTTACGAGCATACTTTTTATATATCAATACTTTAACCAATAATGGTATCTACTGTGTCTGTCCACACCCCGTTATCTAGTTCTATGATATAAAGGAACAAATTTATACTGAAACAAAATGATATGTCATCTGTGGATATTAGTTTTTGATACAAGCCATAGCTTTTCTGTATTCAAAACTAACAGTCTCATCAGAAAAAATAAACTTGTAACCGTTCTTCAAGAGTTTAGAAACCGAAATCAGGTTCTTTCTAAAAATCGGTACATAAAGACAGTTTACTAACTCTAGGTTACAATTCTCGAAATTTAACCTAACTACTCCCACTGCTTCAACTGACACTCTTGTAGTGTCGCCCATGTAGATGTCCAGTTCGCCTTCTCTAAGCTTCTGGGTTACTTGGAACCCTTGCAAAGAATTACAAACATGGTCAGTGGCACCTGAATCCACACACCAAGTATCTGTGGGAATCGCCGCTAAACATGTCTCAGTAATTAAGGCAGAATTTATCGTACTTATAAGCTTTGGACAATCCGCTTTCCAATGTCCCGTCTTATTGCACTTCAAGCACTTGTATTTCGACTTCTTCTTTGCAATATCTGGCTTAGGCGCAATTTGTGCCTTTTTAGCTACTCCCTCGAGCTTTCTCTTCTTCTTTCCAGCCTCAGGCTCAGAAGAAGATTCTAAAGCTTCGACTGCAACTAAAGCTCGCTTCTTCTTTTGAAGAAGACTTTTAGCTACCATCAACTCTGCCAAGAGCTCGGATGAACTCCACAACATCTTACTTATGTTGTAGTTCAACCGAATCCGCTCATAGCTTTGAGCTGCCATCACCTCTGCCAAGAGCTTGGATGAACTCCACAACATCTTACTTATGTTGTAGTTCAACCGAATCCGCTCATAGCGTTGAGGCAAGCTCCGGATGACAATATCAGCTTTGGTTTCACCAACGATTTCGCCTCCCACTACCTCAACCTTGTTGATGTTACTAATCATGTCAATGACATGATCTCTCACAGGAGCGCTCTCAGCCCTAAGGACAATGTCCAAGTTACGACTTCCATCGACATTATTAGTTCCAGTTAAATTGTTGTTTTTCAAAATAGCAGCTAAAGGATTGAATGCCATATCGATTTAAACTGGAAAGTAAACAAACAATGTTTCAGTTATATATGCTAGAATTTTTGAAAACATGAAAATCCAATTAATTATTTATTTCCCTCAAAACAATAATATTAATCCACCAACATCTCATCCACTGGGATTCTCGCAAGCCACGCAGTGTGGACGTTTACGCTAACCCACATTTGTTTGAGAAGAACCAAGTTCATTAACTACACTATCTGACCAACGATCTTTTGATCAATGTAGTTAATAGTCGGTGCTTTCAGCCGTACAAATAAGCAGTGTAACCTCGCGGGAAGAATATTACAGATCGTACACTAAGTGTGTGCCATTACGTGACTTCTGAGTTTGTTACCTCAGGATAGTGCGCCTCAGATGGAGAGGGTGTCGCATTTCTCCTAGTTAAACTCGCTCTAGTCATCTTACTCAGAAGTTCATAGTCTAGCGATCTCGGGGCTGGACTCATCCGAATGGAGGAAGGCCCTAATGCCAATGCGCAAGCCCACCCACATCGCATATGAACCCGTAATGGTGGCCATGGGGATATAACACAACCCGCTCCCACTTAGATTTCCAAATTGAGGGTTTTTCCAGTTTTAACATGCAATTAACTAACCTAAGTTATATGCAACCATAAAACCAGACATGCTTTAATTCATGCATCTAAAATACAACATAAAAATAAAGAATAAAATTAAAACAATAAATACGGGAAATAAATACATAAAATAAATTTCCTGACTATTATGGTTTTAATTGCTTCCATCCTTTGCCTTGATCTCGTGTCCCGTCACGTCACTCGATGGAGAGAGTATTGAACTTCAAAAAATGAAAATTGGAGGAAAAAAGGGGGCCAAAAACAGCCCGAACGGCCCGAGCCGCAGCCCTCCCGAGGGCCGCACTGCCCGCACGGGCCCTGCGCGCGGCGCTGCGTCCGTTCGCTCGCGCCCGCGCGCCCGCACGGCCTGCACGGGCAGTGCGCAAGGGGGCCTACGCGCGGCCCAGCAGCGCCCGTGCGAGCGAGCGCCGCACGTGGCTGCTGTGCCCTGGGCGCGGCAGCAGCTGCTGTGCCCTTGGTGCGGCAGCTGCTGCTGCTGGCCACCCAGCCGGCATGACTTGCTGCCGGCGGTCGTTGCCGGCATCGGCTCCTGCCGCCAACTCCTCCTTCGCTTTTTCCCTATTTGGTCTTCTTGCAATTCGTTCTGGGTTTTCCTGGGTTTCTTCAAATTCATGATAACCTAAAACCCATGAATCCAAGTCGCCCACCATAACGACTTCGATTACATAAAAAACAAATTTCCTACTACAAGGCATTTTAGGAAAATTAAATAATCGAAATTACATAGAAAAAATCCTACTACAGATTTGATCTAATCCTACACGGCTTCCAGCACGTGGTTAAACTATTACAAACATTCATAATAAAATTAAATCTGGACAAGTCCCGGAGTTTAATTAAAACTCATACGAACGTAACCATAATAGTTGGGATTCTAAACCACCTGCAAATAAAACCATGTAATAAATCGAATAAGCACAGAACCCCCTAAACCAGGCTCTGATACCAATTGAAAGAATATTGGTAGGATCTGGGTTTACACTTGCTCGATTTACCACGCAACAAAAAATTTCTATTAAAGCTGAATCTTAGAAAAGTACCTTTGAAGCGTGCACTTGGTGATTCTCTTGTATGCCTCAAGACTATAACTTCACGTTGTGTGGGCAACGAACTAGAAGTTAATTGATCAGCAATCACCACAACTCCACCTGCCAGAAAAATCCAGCACCTTCGCACCTAGCACGTACTGCAAACGCACTGCCCAGAGAGGGAGAAAGTTGCTTGCAGCTGGTATACACCAAGGGCTTAAAAATTCAGCCACTGGGAAGAAAAACCAGCCGCCAAAACTTCTTGAAAATTCGACCTGGAGAGAGAAACATTTTCTCTCTCTAGAATTTTCTCTCTTTAGAAATCCTGTGAATTAATTGTATGAATTGTATTTCTTGAATAACTGATCCCTTGTCTATTTATAGAGTTACAAGAGAGACTCCAAGTTGGTTTAGGATTGGTCTTCCTAATGGGTTTAGGTAATGAATTAGTTTCCAAATCCTATTAGGCAACCAATCTGATAGGATAACCAAATCCTACTGGATTCCTAATCTCTAGGATTTCCTAATTCCAATTGAAACTTAAGACTTAATTAATTAATTAAATAATTCCACTTTGTTAATTACTTAATTAACCCTTAGGAATTAATTAAATAATTCCACTTTGTTAATTATTGAATTAACCCTTAGGAATAATTAACCAATTAATCAATTAAATCTACCTATTCAATTAACCCATTACAAAATTAATCGTACCACTAACGGATTAATTTTGGCACTACCATCCTACACCAGAATTGCTTCCGGAACAACTTAATTAAATTATATTCATTAATCTCCCCACATCAAAGATATAGTGCTCGTTAATTAAAATTAATTTACTGATAAATTAATTAATTAACTTCTTTAATTCCGAGACTAGTACCACTCGACCTTTTTACTATACCGGACATAGGTCCACCGACCGGGTTTAGTATAATAAACATTTCGAGCTCATCTCGGGAGCACCATCACCCCGGACGCACCGGTACATGGTTTCCTTTCGACAAGCAGAAGCACACCAAGTAACTAAACACGCGCACCCAACCCACCGAGACTATTGGTCATATTTGACCTCACCCATTGGCAGATCAACGTACACTATGTCTAATCCTCATGCCCACTCGAGTCTAGGGATTTAGAGATAGAATACAAGGATCGATTTGTCTATTAAATCAGTACAAGACAAATCATTCCTAAGAGTCAAGTTCAATATGCCCCGGGCATATCTATATGATTCAATTAGTTTAGACAAACTATTTATCTGAATCACATAACAACCTAGGCCGACAGTTTGTCCAAAACTGTCTCAGTTACGAACCTCATTTATATATTATGTCTTTCAACCAATGATGAGATCTACTGTGTCACACCAGACACCTCATCATCTACTTACATAATATAAATGGACATAAACATGCACAACAAAATATAATTGAAACACAAATCGATATATTAAACTGGGAAACTGTATAATACAAGCATAGCTTATGTATTCTACTCCAACACATGGTTCTAGTTTTTTGTGGTTCTAGTTGTTCAAAGACATTTCTGGATAAGATGTTGTGGAGGGACGTAGCCGGACGTATTGCTAGTTTTTTTGTAAGTAGCAAGACGTCGTACACTATGTTCTGTAAAAAATTCAGCTAAAATTCACATGTTTGGATGTAGACGATTCTGGACGTGGTGCTAGTTGTTTTGGACGTGGTTCTAGTTGTTCTGAGACGTGGTGCTAGTTGTATTGGTGGAAAAAATAGCTTAACTATACATGCATGGATGTAGACATTTCTGGACGTGGTGCTAGTTGTTTTGGACGTGGTGCTTGTTGTTCTGAGACGTGGTGGGATGTTTTTGTGAAAAAAATCAGTTTAAATTCGTACGCAAGGATGTTGACGTTTCTGGACATGGTGCTAGTTGTTTTTGACGTGGTGCTAGTTGTTCTGAGACGTGGTGCTAGTTGTATTTGTGAAAAAATCAGTTTAAATTCACACACATGGATGTAGAAATTTCTGGACGTGGTGCTATTTGTTTTTGACGTGGTTCTAGTTGTTCTGAAATGTTTATGGATGAGATGTTGTGGAGGGACGCAGCTGGACGTTGCGAGACATTGCAGGACGTAGCTAGACGTAGTTCTAGTTTTGTTTGGATTTATCAAGACGTGGTAGACTATGTTCTGTGAAAAATTCAGCTTAAATTCACATGTTTGGATGTATACGTGGCGTGGTAGTGGCCAGTTGTGATTCCGGCTGCCAAATTTGCTAGTGGCCAGTTGTGATTCTGGCTACCAAATTTGACAAGAAAATTTTAGAATAACAATTTTACACAACGAAATTTGTAGAACAATATCTCCAAGTATTACCTCCAATTTGTGAAAAAAATTATTTTAAATTCGTACGCAAGGATGTAGACATTTCTGGACGTGCTGCTAGTTGTTTTTGATGTGGTGCTAGTTTTTCTGAGACGTGGCAGACTGTCTTTGTGGAAAAAATAGTTTAAATTCACAATAGATGTTTCTGGAAGTGGTTCTAGTTGTTTTTGACATGGTGATAGTTGTATTGGTGAAAAAAATAGCTTAAATTCACATGCATGGATGTCGACATTTCTGGACGTGGTGCTAGTTGTTTTTGACGTGGTGCTAGTTGTTCTGAGACGTGGCGGACTGTCTTTGTGGAGAAAATCAGTTTAAATTCACACCCATGGATGTAGATGTTACTGGACGTGGTTCTAGTTGTTTTTGACGTCGTGGTAGTTGTATATGTGAAAAAAATGCTTAAATTCTCATGCATGGATGTAGACATTTCTGGACGTTGTGATAGTTGTTTTTGATGTCGTGCTAGTTGTTCTGAGATGTGGTGGAATGTCTTTGTGAAAAAAATCAGTTTAAATTCACACGCATGGATGAAGACGTTTCTTGACGTGGTTCTAGTTGTTTTTGACGTGGTGCTAGTTGTATTTGTGAAAAAATCAGTTTAAATTCAAATGCATGGATGTAGACATTTTTGGACGTGGTGCTAGTTGTTTTGGACGTGGTGCTAGTGTTAGGAGACGTTGTGGACTTGCCTGGATGTAGACGTTGCGACAGTTTTTTTTTGGACGTTGTGGCAGTTATTCTGAGACGTTGTTGACTCAGCGAGGAAAAAAAAAGGTGCGCGCGTTGGCGAAATTTACTATATTTAGTAAGTGTATAGTTGTCATGCGAAAAATTACTATATATAGTAATAGGTATATGTACCATGGTACAAGATATACCTTCTGTTTTATGAGCACCTGATTACCCATTTTCTATTGCGGCTGGTTACCCAATTTAATTATTGGCTGTCCACCTAATTTATGAGCAGCCTAGTCTATAGTATTTAAACTTTGCTGCCCAGCTCAGATTTCATTTTCAGTGGTCTTTGCGGAAATCTTTTGCGCGGCTGTTTTGGTTTTATTTTGGGCAGCTGCAGTCCAGTTTTTGGGCAGCAGTTTTTTGAGCTTCTTCGAGGATAAGTTCTCGTGGGTTTCTTGATTGTTGCTAGATCTACCTCGGAGATAGTTTCCCAGTCGGAGTCATTCGAGGGATTTTTTTGTGGTTTTCGCAACCAATGTTTAAACCTTTTGTTAAAGATTATTTCTTTTTCGATTTTGGGTGATTCCTAATTGAAAAGAAAAATCTTTTCTTGGGCAAAGTTCTTAACTTTTGATTTTCGGTGATTCCAAATTAAAAGGAAAAGATCTTTTCTTGTGGATTTTGCTTGCCCGAAGATTTGGTATTCTTTTTGCTAGGGACTTCGCTACAAAGGTATAATCTTCGATCTTTCCACTTTAATTAAAGATTGTATCTTTTGTGTCCCGATTAATAAATTAAATAAGTATAAGCTAAGATCCGTTCAGGGGAAAATGAATTTGAGCCTGAGCTTTGTCGAAAGTTTTTGATTTTGGAATGCATTGCACGAAAGTGAGATTTTTGATTTAGCCCGGGCTTGGTCTGTTTTCCTTCACTAAGGACCTCCCTATAAATAGCAAATGTTAGGCACATTTGAAGACATTAGAAACCTTGTAGGCAAATGCCTTAGAGTGAGAAAGACAAGCCTCGAGAGAGAACTTTCTTTTTCTTCCTTGAGAGTTCTTTCTCAAAGTTGGTTTGCGATCTTTATTTTCGAGAAAGTTAGCCCACGATTGTAGAAGTCCGATCGTCGCTCGAGAGGTCCGATCACCACTTTTTTTTGGCAAGTTAGTGCCGCCGGCAGTTTTTTGATTTTCCCGCGCTGTTTTGGTTCATTTTCATTATGGGCTTTGTTTATTTGTTGTGTTGATCCTTTGGCTCATTCTTTTTGGTTCGCCAAAGTCTAGATCTACAAGCAAATAGTTTACCCACTAAGTTTTATTGAGGCGGTGTGTGTTTTCAGATTAGAATAAGTTTCCTGGGCTAACCAAAGGGACTATAATTGGTAAAAAAACATTTAAGTGGGACTAAAATTGGTGACTAAAATATTTGGGGGACCAAAACTGGAATGACCCATGTTATGAGGGACCAAAAATGGATTTAAGCATTTATTCCCGTATTTATGTCTTTTCGTTGATTGTATGTTTTCGTTTTCTTTTTGCATGAGCGAAAATCAAACCGTTTTAAAAAGTAAAGTGCAATTAACTAAGGTCGATTATTTGCTTATTAAAACTCCAACGGTTTTATGGGTGCGAATATCCACAGTTAAGATATTGCATGTTAAAACGTAAAAATCGTCAAACTTAAAAATCTAAGTGGCAGCGGGTTGGTATATATCCCCATGGCCTTCATTACGAATTCATATGTGATGTGGCTAGACTTGTGCTTTGGCATTAGGGTCTTCCTCCATTCGGATGAGTCTTCAATCACGAGATCACTATATTGAATTTCTAAAGGGATGACTATAGTGAGTTGAATTGGAGAATTGCAACACCCTTTCTGCTAAGGCGCTCTATCTCCTAAGTAACAAACTTAGAAGTCATGTAATGGCATACACTTAGTGTACTATTTATAGTATTCCTCCCACGAGGTTACGCTATTTATTTGTACGGCTAAAATCGTTGACTATTAATTTCATTGATCATAAGATCGTTGGTGAGATAGTGAAATTAATGAACTTTGGTTATTCTCGAACGAATGTGGCTTAGCGTAGACATTCACCAACATGACCTGTGTTAATCCCGGTGTGTTAGATGTCAATGGGAGATTATATTATTTTTAAGGATATCAATATTTTGAAAAGGAATACTAAAACTTGACTGTTTATTTTTTCAGTTTGTCGATATGTCGTTCAAACCGCTAGCTGTCATACTAAATCAGAACAAACTCACAGGTCCTAATTACATTGAGGGGAAACGTAACCTGGACATTGTCCTTATTGCCGAGGGTTACATGTACGTGCTCGCTGAGGGGTGCTCCCCTAAGCCCAGCGATGATGCCACCCCTGAGCAGCGAGAGCCATATACAAGGTGACAGAAAGCTGATGAGATCACCAGGTGCTACATCTTGGCTTCTATGTCGAGTGTACTGCAGTAATAGCATCAATTGTTTACCTCAGCCTATGATATGATGCTCAACCTCAGAGAGATATTTGGACATTAGGGTAGGGCAGCTAAGCAGTCAGCTATGAGGAAGCTCATGAATGCTAGGATGGCTGAAGGCACCTCAGTGAGAGATCACGTGTTGGACATGATGAGCTGTATCAATGAGATCGAAGTATTGGGAGGTGATATTGATGGTGAGACCCAGGTCGATATCATTCTCTAGAGCTTGCCACCTAGTTTTGAGCAGTTTCGGTTGAATTACAATATGGGCAAGCTCTCATATTCACTTCCCTAGCTCATGACTGCATTGGTGTCTGCTGAGGGCCTCTTTCTAAAGAAGAAGCAAGCCTTGGTACTGTTGGTCCCTCAGGTTTCTCTGCTGGGCCCAAAGCCTGGAAGCATAAGAGGAAGAGAGACCAGAAAGCAGTGGCTGATCATGGACCTAAGGGAGGCATTGCCAAGAAGCAGAAGTCGAAAGACAAGTGCTTCAGTTATGGTAAGGCTGGATATTGGAAGAAAGACTGCCCAAAGCCTGGAGGTATACTGAGACATGTTTAGCGGCGATTCACACAGATACTTGGTGTGGAGATTCAGAAGCCACTTATCATGTTTGTAATATTTTGCAGGGGTTCCAAGTGACCCAGCTGCTTAGAGAGGAAGAGTTGTAGGTCTACCTTTGGGATACTACCAGAGTTTCAGTTGTTGCAGTGGAAGCTTTATGTCTTTATTTTTCAGTCTCAGTTTTACATTTGAGAGATTGCCTTTATGTACCTAGTTTCAGAAAGGATTTACTTTAAGTTTTGAGACTTCTTTTGGATGGTTATAAGTGTGTTTTTTCTGATAATTCTGTTTTTATTAGAAAGAACCAGAGACTTATATGTTCCAGTACATTAGTTGACAATCTGTTTTTAATTAAGACAAACTCCCCAGTAGTGCAAAATACCAAAATTGATAACCCATTATCGAATCAAAGTAAGAGAAATGAATCTTCCCCTATGAATCAAACTTATCTTTAGAACCTGAGACTAGGTCACATCAACCTTAGTAGGATTCAAATGTTGGTCAATAATGGGCCTTTGGGCTCATTGGAGATTGACAGCTATCTGACCTGCGAGTCCTGCTTGGAGAGTAAGATGATCAAGAGGCTTTTCAAAGGCAAAGGGGTATAGGGCCAATGAGGTTTTAGAGTTGATTCATTCTGACTTGTGTGGACCTATGACAGTTCAGGCTAGAGGTGGTTATGAGTATTTCGTGATATTCACGGATGATTACTCTAGATTTGGATACATATACCTGATGCGCCACAAGTCTGAATGCTTTGAAAACTTCAAAGAGTTTAAGGTAGATGTGGAGAAACATCACAGTAAGAGTATCATGACCTTGCGATCTGATTGTGGTGGTGAATACCTCTCTAGTGAATTTAGGGCCTATTTGTCAGAGGAGGGTATTCAGTCCCAGTTGTTTGCACTTGGGACACCCTAGCAGAATGGTGTAGCAGAGAGGAGGAACAAGACTCTTATGGATATGGTTAGATCGATGATGAGTTATAGTGAATTGCCCAATTCATTTTGGGGTTATACCTTAGAGACAACGTGTTATCTCCTTAATCTCGTACCATTTAAGTATGTGCCTTTGACCCCTGTAGAGTTGTGGACTGGGCAAAAGCCTAGTCTTAGACATCTCAAGATTTGGGGTTGCCCAGTATATGTGCTTAAGGCAGATGCAACCATACTAGATGCGAGATCTGAGGTTATGCTTTTTTTAGGCTACCACAAAAAAATGAAGGGTGATTTATTTTATAGTCCTCAGGATTGGAAGGTGGTGATGAGCATCAATGCCAGATTTCTTGAGGAGGACTATATTTTAGATCACAAGCCAATGAGCAACGTAGTATTGGAAGAACTTAGGGGTCAGTCGAGTATTCCAGATGCACAAGTACAAGAGAACAAACCACAAGATATTGCACACACTATAACAAATGATGCTCTTACACAGGCTTTGCCTCGTCGTAGTGGGAGGGTTGTTAGATAGCCCTAGAGGTACATTGGTTTGGGTGAGTCTTCGAACTTTATCCTTGGCGCCCACAAACCAGACCTAGTTAGCTATAATGAGGCTCTCCAGGATAAAAATGCAGATTTTCAGCAGAGAACGATGATTGATGAGATGGGTTCTATGGACTCAAATTAGGTCTGGAAGCTGGTAGACCTTCCTACTGGGTTTCGACCCTTTGGGTGCAAATGGGTCTACAAGCGAAAGAGAGGATCTGAAGGGATGATTGAGACCTTCAAGGCTAGGTTTGTGGCGAAAGGATATACTCAGAAAGAGGGTATCGATTATGAGGAGATCTTTTCCCTGATAGCTATGCTTAAGTCGATCCGGATTCTCTTGGCCATAGCTGCTCATATGGACTATGAGACTTGGCAGATGGATGTCAAGACAACTTTCCTTAATGGAAATCTTGAGGAGTCCATCTTTATGCTGCAACCAGAGGGTTTCATTGTTCAGGGCCAAGAGCACAAGGTATGCAGGCTCAAGAGGTCCATTTATGGACTTAAGCAGGCATCCAGATCTTGGAACATCCATTTTGACTATGTTATCCAGTCCTGTGGATTCACTCAGTGCCAGATGAACAGTGTGTATACCGTATGCATGATGGTGAATGGTGGTGTTCAGTGTACTTTACGTAGATGACATCCTTCTGATTGGCAACAGTAAGAATGTGTTGTCAGATGTAAAGGCATAGTTATCCAGGCAGTTTGATATAAAGGACTTGGGAGAGGCTGGACATATCCTTGGGATTAAAATTATTTTATATCATAGGTGACGTTCTCTGACACTTTCCCAGGCTTCATACATAGACACGATTCTGGCCCGTTTTAACATGCAGAACTCCAAGAAGGGTTCACTACCTTTCAGGCATGGAGTGTATTTATCAAAGGAGCAGTGTCCCAAGACTACTGAGGAGATAGATGCCTTGAAGGCAGTACCCTATGCATCTGCAGTGGGTAGTCTCATGTAAGGCTTAAGCTATGTTATGTACTAGGCCTGATATTTGCTTTGCCATTGGCATGCTTAGCAGATATCAGAGTAACCCTGGGAAGGCTCACTGGGAGGCAGTAAAATGCTTTCTCAAATACTTGCACATGATGAGAGATCATGCCCTAGTTTATAGAGCGCAAGAGCTTACACAGATTCGGACTTTCAAGTTGATATGGACAAGAGTAAGTTTACCTCTGGGTTTGTGTTTACTCTGGAAGGTGGAGCCATAGTATGGAGGAGTGTCAAGCAGAAATGCATGGCAGACTCCACGATGGAGGCTGAGTATGTTGCCGCATCAGAGGCAGTGAATGAAGTTGTATGGCTGAGAAACTTCCTGGTGGACTTAGATGTGGTCCCTGAGTTGCCTAGGTCTATCACAGTTTACTGTGATAACATTGGTGCAGTTACTAACTCAAGGGAACCGCGAGCCCGCAAGGCGAGTAAACACATAGAGCGCAAGTACCACCTGATACGAGAGATAGTAAAGACGGGAGACGTGACGGTGGCTAAGATAGCATCAGGAGATAACCTTGCTAATCCTTTCACAAAGCCATCGACCCCAAAGGTCTTTGAGAGACATGTGGAGGGCATGAGAGGCAGATTCTTAAGGGAGCCATGTGAGTGAGCTTAAAGTTGTTTTGTAGATTTCATTATGACAGCAGTGTAATAAAGAGGGTTGGACAGTGTTTTTGTATTTTAGAGCATAGCTTTTGAGTATTAGTGGGAGATTGTTAGTTTTGAAGACTAGAACGGTATTTGCTTGTATCAAAAACTAATACCCAGTTGACATATCATTTTGTTTCAGTATGAAATCCATTATATCATAGAACTAGATAACGAGGTGTAGAAAGGAACAATAGATATCATTATTGGTTAAAGTATTGATATATAAAAATAATACTCGTAACTGAGATATTGTGAACATACTATCGGTATAGGTTATCGTGTGATTTGGAAATTAGTTGTCTGGACTAATTAAATCATACGGAGATACCTAGGGCATATTGAGCACGACCAGTTTGGATTGAGTTAACTTGTACTGATCGGAGTAGTTAATTTGATTCTAGTATTCTAATCTCTTAACCCCGAGATTGGGACGGGTATGAGAGTTAGATATCGTATACTTTGATTTGCCAAAGGGTGCATTCAATTGAGGCCTAATCTCGGTAAGTTGGGTATGTAGTATTTAGCTTCTTTGTGTGCCACTGCTAGTCGGAGGAATCCACGTACCGGTTCACCGGGTTGATGGTGCTCCTAAGATGAGCTCGTAAGGTTTATTATACTAAACCCGGCCAGTGGACTTTATGTCTGGTATAATAAGAAAGTCGAGTGGTACTAATCTCGGATACCAAAAAGTCAGTGAATTAATTTGTAAGTAAATTGATGAACCGACGAGCACTAGATCTTTGATATGGAGAGATAGAAGAATAATAAAGTGAGCATGATATAAAATAATTTTTGAGCGGTAGTTCCATAATTGGTCTAACTAATTATGCGTTTGACTAGTCGACAAAGTGAATTAATTAATCCTAAAGGTTTAATTAATATTTAATTGACTAAGTGGATTAAGAAATTAATCATAATGAATTAATTAATCCTAAGGGTTCGATTAAATTAAATTAACGAAGTAAGTTAAGAAATTAACTCGAAAGGCTCGATTGGAGTTGACTAGTCTAGGGAAGACTAAGGGGTCAACAAAAGTCAAACACTAAGGCCCAACTCAGAAGCCCACTAGGTCTCCTAAGGAGCTCCCTACATATCACTAATGTTAGGCATATTTGAAGACATTATAAACCTTGAAGGCAAATGCCTTACATTGAGAAAGACAAGCCGAGAGAGAACTTCTCATTCTTCCTTGAGAATTCTTTATCGAAATTGGTTTGTGATCTTTCTTTTTGAGAAACTCAGTCCACGATTCTAGAAGCCCAAGACCACCGCCCAGAGGTACGAACGCCGCTCGAGAAGTCCGATCACTGCTCTTTTTCCATCTAGTTAGTGCCGCCAGTGTTTTTTTGGATTTTCTCGCGCTGTGGAAAGATTGGTGCATTTTATTATGGGCTTTGTTTATTTGTTGCATTGATCCTTTGGCTCGTTCCTTTTGGTTCGCCAAAGTCTAGATCTACGAGCAAATAGCTTACCCACTAAGTTTTATTGAGGCGGCGTGGGTTTTCAGATTAGAATCAGTTTCCTGGGCTACATCTGTTTTTTAGATCTACGAGTTTCTTGAAGCGGGTTTTTTGGATTTCTTCGCCAGTGCCTTTAGCCAGCTCGTAGTTACTTGTGTTAGGTTTGAATACATAAGTTGTGCTTGTATTGTACTTTTTCCCAATTAATATATCGATTTAATGTTTTGGTTTGTATGTTTAGTCCATTTATATTATGTATTTAGATGATGAGGTGTCTGGTGTGACACAGTAGATCTCATCATTAGTTAAAAGACATAATATATAAATAAGGTTCGTAACTGTGACAGTTTTGGACACGCTGTCAGTTTAGGTTATTATGTGATTCGGATAATTAGTTTGTCTAAACTAATTGAATCATATAGATATGCTCGGGGCATATTGAACTCGACCATTTAGAATGATTTGTCTTGTACTGATTTAATAGAGAATTTATTCTTAGTATTCCATCTCTTACTCCCTAGACTTGAGCGGGCATGAGGATTAGACATAGCGTACTTTGATTTGCAAATGGGTGAGGTCAATTGTGGCAAATACTCTCGGTGGGTTGGGTGCACGTGTCTAGTTACTTGGTGTGTTGCTACTTGTCGAAAGGAAACCATGTAGAGGTGTGTCCGGGGTGATAGTGCTACCGAGATGAGCTCGTTATGTTTATTATACTAAACCCAACTGGTGGACTTATGTTCGATATAGTAAAAAGGTCGAGTGGTACTCGTCTCAGAATTAAATAAGGTAATTAATTAATTTATCTTTAAATTAATAAATTAACGAGCACTAAATCTTTGATGTGGGGAGGTTAAGAATAATTTAATTTAGTTGTTCCGGAAGCAATTCTGGTGTAGGATGATAGTGCCAAAATCAATCCGTTAGTGGTATAATTAATTTTGTAGTGGGTTAATTGAATAAGTAGAATTAATTATTTATTTAATTATTCCTAAGGATTAATTAATTAATTAATAAAGTGGAATAATTTAATTAATTAATTAATTCTTAAGTTTCAATTAGAATTAGGAAATCCTAGAGATTAGGAAATCTAATTGGATTTGGATTATCCTATTAGATTAGTTACCTAATTGGATTTGGAAACTAATTAATTACCTAAACCCATTAGGAAGACCAATCCTAAACCAACTTAGGGTCTCTCTTGTAACTCTATATACAGATAAGAGATTAGCAATTCCATAACCCACAATTCATAAGTATTCAAGACAAGAAAACTAGAGAGAGAAAATTCTAGAGAGAGAATTAATTTCTCTCCAAGAATTTTGAATTTCATAAGCTTTGGCCGGCCGGATTTTTCCTCCTAAACTGGCAGCGCGTGAGCTTAATCTCGGGTCCCAGGAGGTGCGTGAACATCACACGCTTGGGGCGAGGACGCTGGAATTTTCTGACGAGTGGATTGTTGTGATTTGCTGATCAATTGCTCGTTAGATTGTTGCTCACACAACATATGATCAAAATCTTGAGTCATATAAGGGATCACCTGAGTAACACACTTCAAGATGTACTTTCTATGTTTTCGCTTTAATTAGAAATATTTTGTCGCGTGATAAATCGAATGAGTACATACCAAGATCCTGCGTAATGTTATTTCAAGCAAAGATTGGAATAGCAATTCTGCTAGAATCTTGGCCTGGTCAAAGATTCCGATTCTGGAATACGTGGCACGAAAGTGAATTTTTGACCAAACCCGAACAGATAATCTTTCAATTGGTATCAGAGCCTTGTTTTGGATTTTGCGCTGGTTCAATTTATTACAGGTTTTATTTGCAGATGGTTTAGAAATCCCGACTATTATGGTTGCGTTTGTATGGTTTTTTAATTAAACATTGGGACTTGTCCGGGTTTAGTTTTATTATGAATGCTGATAATAGTATAACCACGTGCTGGAAGCCGTGTAGGATTAGATCAAATCTGTAGTAGGATTTTTTCTAAGTAATTTCGATTTTAATTTTCCTAGAAGCCTTGTATTAGGAGAATTTTTTTGTAATCGAGGGGCATTATGGTGGGCAACTTGAATTCGTGGGTTTTGGGTTATCGTTAATTCGTAGAAACCCAGGAAAACCCAAAACGAATTCCAAGAAGACCAAATAGCATAAGAAAAGTGAATTAGGGATCCGGAGTGGCCAACGGTGTCGGCGACGAATCACCAGTAGAGGCCGCCGGCCGGCACAAGCAGCACTGCTGCCGTGCAAGCGCAGCAACTACTGCGTAGGTGCACTACAGCGGCCGCAGCAGTGGCGCGCGACGCACTTCATGCGTACTGCGCACGCGAGGTCCAGTTGGCTCGTGCGTTTGGCCCTTTTTTCTCTGGATTTCATTTGGCTCGTGCGGGACATGAGATCAAGGCAGAAGATAGAAGCAATTAAAGTCATAATAGTCAAGAAATTTATTTTAAGTATTTATTTCCCGAATTTATAGTTTTATTTTTTATGCTTTAATTTTTGTGTTGTATTTTAGATGCATAATTTTAAAGCATGCTAGTTTTATGTTTGAACATAGCATAGATTAGTTAATTGCATGCTAAAACTGAAAAAGCCCTCGATTTGGAAATCTAAGTGGGAGCGGGTCGGTTTAATATCTCCACAGCCACCATTACGGGTTCGTATGACATGTGGGTGGACTTGCGCGTTGGGATTAGGGCATTCCTCCATTCGGATAAGTCCAACCACAAGATCACTAGATTATGAATTTCTAAGTAAGATGACTAGAGTAAGTTTAACTAGGAGAAATGCGATACCATCTCTATCTGAGGTGCACTATCCTGAGGTAACAAGCTAAGAAGTCACGTAATGGCTCACACTTAGTGTACGATTTGTAGTATTCCTCCCATCGTGGTTACGCTGCTTATTTGTACGGCTGAAAGCACTGACTATTAGCTACATTGATCAATAGATCGTTTGGTCAGATAGTGTAGTTAATGAACTTGGTTCTTCTCAAACGAATGTGGATTAGCGTAAACGTCCTTACTATCGTAGCTTGCGAGAATCCTGGTGAATGAGATGTCAGTGGTCTGAATTATTGTTTGAGGAATGTCAATAATTACTTGAATTTCAAAAATTCTGTGCTTTACATTGAAACATTGTTTGTTTATTTGATTTACAGTATTCGATATGACATTAATCCTTTAGCTACAAATTTGAAAGAAAAACAAGTTAACTGGTCCAAATGATGTTGATTGGAGTCGTAATTTGGACAATGTCCAGATGGCTGAGCAGTATAAGTTTGTGCTCACCAAACTCTTTCCAGATGTGCCTAACGATGATTCTCCTCAAGAGGATAGGGATGTCTATGTGAGGTGGAGAAAAGCAGATGAGATGGTACGGTGTTACATTCTGGCCTCTGTATCGAATGTTCTACAACATCAGCTTCATTACATGGTCTCTGCCTTTAACATGATGGCTCAGCTGAGAGAGATGTTCGCTCATCAAGGCAAGACAGCTAGACAAGCAGTCATGAGAAATATCATGAATACCAAAACAGTTGAGGGCTCGTCGGTGAGAGAAAATATGCTTCACATGATTAGTAACATCAATGAGATAGAGGTGTTGGGAGGTGAGATTGATCCAGAGAGTCAGATTGATATCATCCTCCAGAGTTTACCCTCTAGTTTCGAGCAGTTCTGGGTTAAATATAACATGAACCAAAGAGTGTATACACTACCTGAGCTCTTAACAGCATTGGTGTCGGCCGAAAGTATATTCCACGAGAAGAAGCAAGCTTTGGTCTCGGTGATGGCTTCAAGCTCTTTTTCTGTAGCTAAAGGCAAAAACAAGAAGAAGAAGAATGCCAAGAAACATGCTGCCAAGCCAGACATTGCAAAGAAGAGTAAGCCTGAAGAAAAATGCTTCAAGTGCGGGAAAACGGGACATTGGAAATCTGATTGTCCAAAGATTGAAGGTACGATAGTTTATGCCTGAATTACTGAGACGTGTTTAGCAGTGATTCCTACAAATACTTGGTGTGTGGATTAAGGAGCCACCGACCATGTTTGTAATTCTTTGCAGGGGTTCTAAGTGACCCAAAAGCTTAGAGAGGCGAGCTGGATATCTACTTGGGCGACACTACAAGAGTGTCAGTGGAAACAGTGGGAGTAGTTAGTTTAAATTTCAAAAATTATAGACTAGATTTACCAAATTGTCTTTATGTACTGAGTTTTAGAAAGAACCTTATTTCGGTTTCTAAACTCTTAAAGACTGGATTCAAGTTTATTTTTTCTGATAATACTGTTGTTGTTAGAAAAGATGGCAAACTTGTTTGTTCTAGTTCATTAGTAGATAATTTGTTTGTGTTTAAATCAAACTCCCCTGTTGTGCAAAAAATAGAATTAAATAGCGCATCATTTTACACTAATAAGAGGAAAGAACCTTCTAAAATGAATGAAACCTATCTTTGGCATCTCAGGCTAGGTCATATAAACCTTAATAGGATTCAAAGGTTGGTCAATGTTGAACCTTTAAGTTCATTAGAGATTGACAGTTATTCAAACTGCGAATCTTGCTGGGAAGGTAAAATAACCAAGAGATCTTTTAAGGCAAAAGGTTATAGATCTAAAGAAGTACTAGAGTTGATTCACTATGACTTGTGTGGACCAATGTCAGTCTAAGCACAAGGTGGGTCTGAGTATTTCGTGATGTTCACAGATGATTACTCAAGGTACGGATATATTAACCTAATGCGCCACAAGTCCGAATGCTTTAGTAAATTCAAAGAGTATCGGGCAGATTTGGAGATACATCACGGTAAAAGTATCAAAACACTGCTATCAGATCGTGGTGGTGAGTACCTGTCCCATAAATTTTGAGAATACCTCAGTCTCAGTTGTCTGCACCTGGCACACCACAGTAGAACGGTGTAGCAGAAAGAAGAAACCGAACTCTAATGGAAATTGTTAGGTCAATGATAAGCCATAGTGATTTGCCAAGTTCATTCTGTGAATATTCCTTAGAAACAGTAATGTACATCCTTAATCTGGTACCATCTAAAACTGTTCCTTCAACTCCAGTAGAGTTGTGGAATGGGCCTAAGCCCTGTCTAAAACATCTCAGAATTTGGGGTTGCCCAACACATGTGCTTAAGGCTGATGCGGCTAAGTTAGATGTAAGAACGGAAATAATGCTGTTTGTAGGATATCCTAGGGGAATGAAAGGTGGTCTGTTATATAGTCTTAAAGATCAGAATATGGTAGTTAGTAGTAACGCCAGATTTTTGGAGGAAGACTATATTCTAGATCACAAGCCCAAGAACAATATTGTACTATAAGAGCTTAGGAAACAATCTGATAATCCTGATGCACTAGCACAAGTAGATACATGACACACTACACAAGATAATACAGATGATGCACCTACAAACATGGTGCCTCTTCGTAGTGGGAGGGTTGTAAGACAGCCCGACAGGTTCATTGGTGTGGGAGATGCTCAGACCTAGTTCTAGGCGCGCCTGAGCCTGACCCAGTAAACTACAATGAGGCTCTCCGAGATAAAAATGTAGAATCTTGGCGAAAAGCAATGATATCCGAGATGGTGTCGATGGACCACAATCAAGTCTTGGAGCTTGTTGACCTACCTGATTGTTTCAAACCCATTGCTTGTAAGTGAATCTACAAACGCAAGAGAGGACCTAACGAAAAGGTTAAAACCTTTAAAGCTAGGCTTGTGACGAAGGGTTATACTCAGAAAGAGGGAATAGATTATGAGGAAACCTTCTCCCTGGTAGCCATGCTTAAGTAAATCCGGATTCTCTTGGCCATAGCTGCTCATTTATATTATGAGATATGACAGATGGATGTCAAGACAGCTTTCCTTAATGGAAGTCTTGAGAAAACCATCTTCATGCAGCAACCAGAGGGATTTATTGAAAAAGGCTAAGAGCATAAGGTTTGCAGGCTTAAGAGGTCCATTTACGTACTTAAGCAGGCATCCAGATATTGGAATATCTGGTTCGATGAGGTAATTCAATCCTCCGGATTTACTCAGTACCTGGATGAGCAATGTGTGTACCGCAGACGTGATAGAAACGTGGTGGTGTTTCTTGTGCTTTACGTAGATGACATTTTACTAATTGACAACAATAAGAAAGTGTTATCAGACATAAAGGCATAGCTGTCCAAGCAATTTGATATGAAAGACTTAGGAGAAGTGGAACATATCATTGGGATCAAGATAGTTCGAGATCGTAGGAAACGTTCGTTAACACTCTCTCAAGCTTTATACATAGTACGATTCTTGCCCGTTTTAACATGCAGAACTCCAAGAAAGGTTTTCTACCTTTCAGACATAGAGTGCATCTATCTAAAAAGTCTGTTGAGGAGATAAAGACCATGAAGACAGTTCCTTATGCTTCGGCAGTAGGAAGTCTCATGTATGCATGTTGTTTACGAGGCCTGATATCTATTATTGAAAGATTTTGGTAGGATCTGGGTTTGCACTTGCTCGATTTACCACGCAACAAAAATTTCTATTAAAGCGGAATCTTAGAAAAGTACATTTGAAGCGTGCACTTGGTGATTCTCTTGTATGCCTCAAGACTATGACTTCACGTTGTGTGGGCAACGAACTAGAAGTTAATTGATCAGCTACTCACCACAATCCACCTGCTAGAAAACTCTAGCCCCGCAGCACCTGGCACGTACTATAAACGAACTACCCGTAGAGAGAGAAAGCTACGCGCAGCTGGTATAAACCAAGGCCAAAATTTCAGCCACTAGAAACCCAAAAACCAGCTGCACACTTTCTTGAAAATTCGACTTGGAGAGAGAAACGTTTTCTCTCTCTAGAAATCCTGTGGATTAATTGTTTTGTCTTGAATGACTGATCCCTTGTCTATTTATAGAGTTACAAGAGAGACTCCAAGTTGGTTTAGGATTGGTCTTCCTACTGGGTTTCTGTTTTCCTTCAATCCTGTTTCTGGACTGATACAGATTCTGTTTCCTTCAATCCTGTTCCTGGACTGATACACTCCCAACTGTCACAGGGATTCACTTATCCCAATCCAGTTCCTGGGATGAATCACTTCCAACTGACACAGGGATTCACTTATCCCAAACCAGTTCCTGGGATGATTCATAACCAAATGACACAAGGATTAATTAATTTCTAAATTAATTAAATCTACCTTTGTCAACAACCCAGTTCATAATTAATCGTACCACTAACGGATTAATTATGGCACTACCAACCTACACCAGAATTGCTTCCGGAACAATTTAATTAAATTATATTCATAATCTCCCCACATCAAAGATATAGTGCTCGTTAATTCATTAATTTACTGATAAATTAATTCATCAACTTTTTAATATTCCGAGACTAGTACCAATCGACCTTTTTACTATACCGGACATAAGTCCATCGGCCGGGTTTAGTATAATAAACATTTCGAGCTCATCTCGGGAGCACCATCACCCCAGACGCACCGGTACATGGTTTCCTTTCGATAAGTAGCAGCACACCAAGTAACTAAACACGCGCACCCAACCCACCGAGACTATTGGCCACATTTGACCTCACCCATTGGCAGATCAAAGTACACTATGTCCAATCCTCATGCCCACTCGAGTCTAGGGATTTAGAGATAGAATACAAGGATAGATTTGTCTATTAAATCAGTACAAGACAAATCATTCCTAAGAGTCAAGTTCAATATGCCCCGGGCATATCTATATGATTCAATTAGTTTAGACAAACTAATTATCTGAATCACATAATAACCTAGACCGATAATTTGTCCAAATCCGTCTCGGTTACGAACCTCATTTATATATTATGTCTTTCAACCAATGATGAGATCTACTGTGTCGCACCAGACACCTCATCATCTACTTACATAATATAAATGGACACCTCATCGCACCAGACACCTCATCACTGTGCTTCTTTCGCTGCCTCTGATGCGGCAATATACTCAGCCTCCATGGTAGAGTCCACCATGCATTTCTGCTTAACACTCCGCCAAACTATGGCTCCACCTCCTAGAGTAAACACATACCCTGAGGTAGACTTGCTCTTGTCCCTGTCGCCTTGGAAATCTAAATCTGTGTAACCTCGGGGTACCAGCTCAGGCGCCTGATAGACCAGAACTTGGTCCCTCGTTCTGCGCAAATACTTGAGAATGCAATTTATTGCCTCCCAATGAGCTTTCCCGGGGTTACTCTGATATCTGCTCACCATGCCAACGACATAACAGATATCAGGCCTTGTACACAACATGGCATACATGAGACTTCCTACTGCCGAAGCATACGGAACTATCCTCATGGTCTCTATCTCCTCAATAGTCTTCGGAGACTGCTCCTTAGATAGAAACACTCCATGCCTGAAAAGTAGAAAACCTTTCTTGGTGTTCTGCATGTTAAAATAGGTCAGAATCGTGTCTATGCATGAAGCTTGGGAGAGCGTTAACGAATGTTTCCTACGATCTCGAATAATCTTGATCCCAAGGATATGTCCCGCTTCCCCTAAGTCCTTCATATCAAATTACTTGGATAGCCATGCCTTTACGTCTGATAACACTTTCTTGTTGTTGCCAATCAATAGAATGTCATCTACGTAAAGCACAAGAAACACCACAGAGTCTCCATCACATCTGCGATATAGACATTGCTCATCCGGACACTGAGTAAATCTAAAGGACTAGATTACTTCATCAAACCGGATGTTCCAAGATTTGGACGCCTGCTTAAGTCCATAAATAGACTTCTTAAGCCTGCAAACCTTATGCTCTTGGCCTTTTTCAATGAATCCCTCTGGTTGCTGCATAAAGATGGTTTCCTCAAGACTTCCATTTAGGAAAGCTGTCTTGACATCCATCTGCCAAATCTCATAATCCATATGAGCAGCTATGGCCAAGAGAATCCGGATCGACTTAAGCATGGCTACCGGGGAGAAGGTTTTCTCATAATCGATTCCCTCTTTATGAGTATACCCCTTCGCCACCAGCCTAGCTTTAAAGGTTTTCAACTTCCCGTCAGGTCCTCTCTTACTTTTGTAGACCCACTTGCATCCAATGGGCTTAAACCCATCAGGAAGGTCCACAAGCTCCCAGACTTGATTGTGGTCCATTGACCCCATCTCGGATATCATTGCCTTACGCCAAGATTCAGCATATTTATCTCGAAGCGCCTCATTGTAGTTAACTGGGTCAGGTTCAGGCACACTTGGGACTAGGTCTGAAGACTCTCCCACGCCAATGAACAAGTCTGGCTGTCTCACAACCCTCCCACTACGACGAGGCACCGCCTGTGTAGGCGCATCATCTGTGATCTCATGTGCAGTGTGTGGTGTATCTACTTGTGCTGGTGCATCAGGATTAGTAGTTTGTCGTCTAAGCTTTTCTAGTACTATCTTACTCTTGGGCTTGTGATCTAAGACATAGTCCTCTTCTAAAATCTAGCGTTGGTACTTACCACCACCTTCTGATCTTTAGGACTATAGAATAGACCACCTTTCGTTCCCCTAGGATATCATACAAACAGCATTAATTCTGTTCTTGCATCTAACTTAGCCGTATCTGCCTTAAGCACATGTGCTGGGAAGCCCCAAATTCTGAGATGTCTTAGACTGGGCTTTCGCCCATTCCACAACTCTACTGGGGTTGAAGGCACGGTTTTAGATGGTACAAGATTAAGAATATACATTGCCGTTTCCAAGGCATATCCCCAAAACAAACTTGGCAAATCACTATAGCTCATCATGGACCTAACCATTTCCATAAGTGTCCGATTCCTCCTTTCTGCTACACCATTCTGCTGTGGCGTGCCAGGTGCAGACAACTGAGACTGAATTCCTACCTCAGTGAGGTAATCTCAAAATTCATGGGACAGGTACTCCCCACCACGTTCTGAACGCAGTGTCTTAATAATCTTACCATGATGCTTCTCCACATCTGCCCGAAACTCTTTGAACTTGCCAAAACATTCGGACTTGTGGCGCATTAGGTAAATGTATCCGTACCTAGAGTAGTCATCCGTGAACGTCACGAAATACTCATATCCCCCTCGTGCTTGGACCGTCATAGGTCCACACAAGTCAGAATGAATCAACTCTAATACTTCTTTAGCTCTATAGCCTTTTGCTTTAAAAGGTCTCTTGGTCATCTTACCTTCCAAGCAAGATTCGCAGGTTGCATAACTGTCAATATCTAATGAACCCAAAGGTCCATCATTGACCAACCTCTGAATCCTAATAAGGTTTATATGACCTAGCCTTAGATGCCAAAGATAGGTTTGATTCATTTCAGAAGGTTTCTTTCTCTTATTAATGTTAGATTCTGAGCTATCTATCTCTATGTTTTGCGCAACAGGGGAGTTAGAGTTAACCACAAACAAACTGTCCGCCAATGAACCAGAACAAATAAGTTTTCCATTTCTTCTAATAACAACACAGTCATCAGAAAAAATAAACTTATACCCATTCTTTAAGAGTTTAGAAACCGAAATCAAGTTCTTTCTAAAACTCGGCACATAAAGACAATTAACTAACTCTAAACTAGAATTTTCGAAATTCAACTTAACTACTCCCACTGCTTCCACTGACACTCTTGTAGTGTCGCCCAAGTAGATATCCAATTCATCTTCTCTAAGCTTCTGGGTTACTTGGAACCCTTGCAAAGAATTACAAACATGGTCAGTGGCACCTGAATCCACACACCAAGTATCTGTGGGAATCGCCGCTAAACATGTCTTAGTAATTGAGGCATAATTTATCGTACTTATAAGCTTTGGACAATCCGTTTTCCAATGTCCTGTCTTATTGCACTTGAAGCACTTGTCGTTCGACTTCTTCTTTGCAATATCTGGCTTAGGCACAATTTGTGCCTTTTTAGCTACTGCCTCGAGCTTTCTCTTCTTCTTTCCAGCCTTAGGCTCAGAAGAAGATTCTAAAGGTTCAACTGTGACTAAAGCTCGCTTCTTCTCTTGAGACTTTTAGCCGCCATCAACTCTGCCAAGAGCTTGGATGAACTCCACAACATCTTACTTATGTTGTAGTTCAACCGAATCCGCTCATAGCTTTGAGCCGCCATCAACTCTGCCAAGAGCTCGGATGAAATCCACAACATCTTACTTATGTTGTAGTTCAACCGAATCCGCTCATAGCTTTGAGGCGCCATCAACTCTGGCAAGAGCTCGGATGAACTCCACAACATCTTACTTATGTTGTAGTTCAACCGAATCCACTCATAGTTTTGAGGCAAGCTCTGGAGGACAATATCGGCTTTGGTTTCACCAACGATTTCGCCTCCCACTACCTCAACCTTGTTGATGTTACTAATCATGTCAATGACACGATCTCTCACAGGAGCGCTCTCAGCCCTAAGGACAATGTCCAAGTTACAACTTCCATCGACATTATTAGTTCCAGTTAAATTGTTGTTTTTCAAAATAGCAGGTAAAGGATTGAATGCCATATCGATTTAAACTGCAAAGTAAACAAACAGTGTTTCAATTATATATGCTAGAATTTTTGAAAACATGAAAATTCAATTTAATTATTGATTTCCCTCAAAACAATAATATTAATCTACCAACATCTCATCCACCGGGATTCTCACAAGCCACGCAGTGTGGACGTTTACGCTAACCCACATTCGTTTGAGAAGAACCAAGTTCATTAACTACACTATCTGACCAATGATCTTTTGATCAATGTAGCTAATAGTCGGTGCTTTCAGCCATACAAGTAAGCAGCGTAACCTCGCGGGAGGAATATTACAGATCGTACACTAAGTGTGCGCCATTACGTGACTTCTGAGTTTGTTACCTCAGGATAGTGCGCCTTAGATGGAGAGGGTGTCGCATTTCTCCTAGTTAAACTCGCTCTAGTCATCTTACTCAGAAGTTCATAGTCTAGCGATCTCAGGGATGGACTCATCCGAATGGAGGAAGGCCCTAATGCCAATGCTCAAGCCCACCCACATCGCATATGAACCTGTAATGGTGGCCATGGGGATATAACACAACCCGCTCCCACTTAGATTTCCAAAATGAGGGTTTTTCCGGTTTTAACATGCAATTAACTAACCTAAGTTATATGCAACCATAAAACCAGACATGCTTTAATTCATGCATCTAAAATACAGCATAAAAATAAAGCATAAAAATTAAAACAATAAATACGGGAAATAAATATGTAAAATAAATTTCCCGACTATTATGGTTTTAATTGCTTCCATCATTTGCTGTGTTTTTTGGTTGCCGGCCGGCGATTTTGCTGCCGGCAATCGTTGCCGGCGTCGCCTCCTGCGCCAACTTCTCCTTCGCTTTTTCCCACGCTATTTGGTCTTCTTGCAATTCATTCTGGGTTTTCCTGGGTTTCTTCAAATTCATGATAACCCAAAACCCACGAATCCAAGTCGCCCACCATAACGCCTTTGATTACAAAAAAAACAATTTTCCTACTACAAGGTTTTCTAGGAAAATTAAATAATCGAAATTACATAGAAAAAATCCTACTACAGATTTGATCTAATCCTACACGGCTTCCAGCACGTGGTTATACTATTACAAACATTCATAATAAACTAAAATCCGGACATGTCCCGGAGTTTAATTAAAACCCATACAAACGTAACCATAATAGTCGGGATTCTAAACCACCTGCAAATAAAACCATGTAATAAATCGAACAAGCACAGAACGCCCTAAACCAGGCTCTGGTACCAATTGAAAGATTTTGGTAGGATCTGGGTTTGCACTTGCTCGATTTACCACGCAACAAAAATTTCTATTAAAGCGGAATCTTAGAAAAGTACCTTTGAATCGTGCACTTGGTGATTCTCTTGTATGCCTCAAGACTATGACTTCACGTTGTGTAGGCAACGAACTAGTAGTCAATTGATCAGCTACTCACCACAATCCACCTGCTAGAAAACTCTAGCCCCGCAGCACCTGGCACGTACTATAAACGCACCGCCCGCAGAGAGAGAAAGCTACGCGCAGCTGGTATAAACCAAGGCCAAAATTTCAGCCACTAGAAACCCAAAAACTAGCTGCACACATTCTTTAAAATTTGACTTGGAAAGAGAAATGTTTTCTCTCTCTAGAATTTTCTCTCTCTAGAAATACTGTGGATTAATTGTTTTGTCTTGAATGACTGATCCTTTGTCTATTTATAGAGTTACAAGAGAGACTCCAAGTTGGTTTAGGATTGGTCTTCCTACTGGGTTTCTGTTTTCCTTCAATCCTGTTTCTGGACTGATACAGATTCTGTTTCCTTCAATCCTGTTCCTGGACTGATACACTCCCAACTGTCACAGGTATTCACTTATCCCAATCCAGTTCCTGGGATGAATCACTCCAAACTGACACAGGGATTCACTTATCCCAAACCAGTTACTGGGATGATTCACAACCAACTGACACAAGGATTAATTAATTTCTAAATTAATTAAATCTACCTTTGTCAACAACCCAGTACATAATTAATCGTACCACTAACGGATTAATTATGGCACTACCAACCTACACCAGAATTGCTTCCGGAACAACTTAATTAAATTATATTCATAATCTCCCCACATCAAAGATATAGTGCTCGTTAATTCATTAATTTACTGATAAATTAATTCATCAACTTCTTAATATTCCGAGACTAGTACCACACGACCTTTTTACTATACCGGACATAAGTCCACCGGCCGTGTTTAGTATAATAAACATTTAGAGCTCATCTCGGGAGCACCATCACCCCGGACGCACCGGTACATGGTTTCCTTTCGACAAGCAGCAGCACACCAAGTAACTAAACACGCGCACCCAACCCACCGAGACTTTTGGCCACATTTGACCTCACCCATTGGCAGATCAAAGTACACTATGTCTAATCCTCATGCCCACTCGAGTCTAGGGATTTATAGATAGAATACAAGGATCGATTTGTCTATTAAATCAGTACAAGACAAATCATTCCTAATAGTCAAGTTCAATATGCCCGGGCATATCTATACGATTCAATTAGTTTAGACAAACTAATTATCTGAATCACATAATAACCTAGATCGATGTCCAAAACCGTCTCGATTACGAACCTCATTTATATATTATGTCTTTCAACCAATGTTGAGATCTACTGTGTCGCACCAGACATCTCATCATCTACTTACATAATATAAATGGACATAAACATGCACAACAAAATATGACTGAAACACAAATCGATATATTAAATTATGAAACTGTACAATACAAGCATAGCTTATGTATTCTATTCCAACAGTTATGCCGTTGGCATTATAAGCAGATATCAGAGTAACCCCAAGAAAGCTCATTGGGAGGCAGTAAAATGCATTCTCAAGTATTTACGCAGAGTGAGAAACCAAGTGTTGGTCTATCAGGTGCATGAGCTGGTACCCCGAGGTTACACAGATTCAGATTTCCAATGCGACATGTGTTTGGAATTTTGTTTAGGTGTTTAATCCAATTAAACAGCGAAATCCTAAACACTAAGGATCGGGTCTTACCCTTGAAGCGTAATCAGTTGCGCACGTCGCCTGGCTCCTCTGAGAAGATGGCATTTTGTTGTCTCCAAAATCCTTCCTTGAAGGATCCTCTACTCTCAAGCACGAAAGTCTTCGCAGGTTGGTGCTAGCCGATCTTGCCTACCAAGAGAATTTGGGAATTCTGTGTATTTTGTCTAATGAGAATCATTCGAAAAAATAATCCCCCTCCTACAATTATATCCCTAGGATATTTGTAGAGAATTAATTTCCAAAATCAGTATTGTAATTATCCAATTATAACTTAACTGATTTTAGTAATATTCCAAATCAGTATTATTACCAAATATTATTTAACAGATTCCAAGTCAGTATTTAAATAATATTTACTAATTCCAAATCAGCCTTAAATAATACTTTACTGATTTGGGTTATACACCAAGCCCATGGATCAACCCATGACCCATGTATCAGGCTGATGGGTCAAGAACTTCAATTGCAATTAAGTCCCTTGATTTATCAGCCCATCCCAATTATTCTCAGGTAATTAATTAACTATTAATTAATACCATAGAACTTTCCAATAATATTTAATTAAACCATTTAATTAAATCTTATTTATCTAAGTATAACAATTATACTTATTGTAGGCAAGAATCCTTATTCTGCATCATCGAACTTTCTTATGTGCGATCCTGTAGGCCCATTCTAAATTGGCAACGGATAATTCAATCTCATTGATTAATCCATAAGTCATTAGTGGTCTCTAGCAAGACATAATGACTACCCAATTTAGGATGGAGGGTCGAATGGAGATTCAACACAACTTTTCTGAGCAAACTGCGTACGATCCTCTACATCGATATCCAGTTTAGCATAAGGCATGGAACCATCATCCTTATGTAGCTAAACGTTTACTTGATCTCTTAGTGACACTGAATCCATCAAGCAAATGATATCCTTATCATTCATTGGGCATGGCCATGCACTTTTCAGTTCACTATCAAGTGGCCAAGATATCATCTCTCACTTAAGAGAGATTTGTAGTCGTATCACTTCACCTACATGCCTTAACGTGTCTCATAGTGTACCCAATCATACCCGTACTTGGCAACCTGTTACGGCCCCGTTAGGCGTATGTCAAAGCACACTACAATTCACCTAAGACCATGTAGTGATTTCTGGTCTAAGGATCCTAGTACCAGTACTACTCAAAAGAATCACTCATGATCTAATTAGTCCATGGAGTGTTTCTTTTGGATGATCGATTTCATGAATTTAAATATGCACAAGGATATTACTATCATGAAATTAACTCATTTAATAAACAATCAATCAAGCGAAAAATGTCTTATTTACATAAATACCCTCAAAGTATATTTACATAAATAACCCTCATTAGGGCACATTCACCAACAATCTCCCACTTTCCCGATGAAGGGCTATGTCCTAAACTGTATAAGACCAATCTCTATTACATGTCTATCAAACTTTGACTGTGGTAGAGCTTTTGTGAGAGGATCTGCTATATTGTCGTCTGACCCTATTTTGCACACTTTCAAATCTCCTCGATCAATGATCTCTCGGATGAGGTGAAACCTTCTGAGTATGTGTTTGGTTTTCTAGTGTGACCGAGGCTCCTTAGCTTGTGCGATGGCCCCGTTATTATCACAGAAAAGTTCTATCGGATCTTGGATACTCGGTATCACTCCGATGTCTGACACGAACTTTCTCAGCCAAATAGCTTCCTTTGCAGCATCTGATGCAGCAATGTACTCAGACTCTGTTGTAGAATCGGCTGTTGTATCTTGCTTTGAGCTTTTCCAACTTATTGCACCGCCATTCAGACTAAACACGTAGCCTAATTGTGACTTCAGGTCATCTTGATCTGTTTGGAAAGCAGCATTAGCGTAACCTTGTACAATGAGCTGTTCTTTCCATACACTAGCATTAATCCTTTAGTTCTTCGTAAGTACTTCAGGATTGCTTTGACTATAGTCCAATGATCCATCCCTGGATCTTGTTGGTATCTGCTAGTCATGCTAAGTGCATGTGCAACATCCAGACGGGTACACAACATGGCATACATGATAGATCCTATTGCCGAAGCATATGGGACTCTACTCATTGTATCCCTCTCCCCTCTTGTTGAAGGACCTTGGTTCTTCTTCAAGAGAAGGCCATGTCTAAATGGTACCTTACCATTTTTGGAGTTAGACATATTGAATCTTTTCAATATCTTGTCTATGTACCCTTCTTGACTTAGTCCCAGAAGCCTTTTAGGCCTATCTCTATAGATCTTGATACCTAGTATCGTCTCTGCTTCTCCTAAGTCTTTCATATAAAATACACTCCCAACCATTGTTTGATGTCTTTCATCAAGGGAATGTCATTTCCTATGAGCAGGATGTCGTCCACATATAGGACAAGGAAAACAATCTTGCTCCCACTAACTTTCTTGTAAACACAAGGCTCATCTTCATTCTTGATGAATCCGTAACCTTTTACTTCCTCATCAAAACGAAGATTCCAACTTCGAGATGCTTGCTTTAGTCCATAGATAGACCTCTGAAGCTTACATACTCGATTAGGATACTTTCGATCGATGTATCCCTCGGGTTGTTTCATATAAACATCCTCGAGTAGGTTTCCATTCAGGAAAGCCATCTTAACATCCATCTGCCATACCTCATAGTCAAAATATGCTGCTATGGCAAGCATTGTCCTAATGAACTTGAGCATCACGACAGGGGAGAAGGTTTCATCATAGTCTATACCATGAGTCTGTCTGAAACCTTTAGCCACTAGTCGTGCCTTGAAGATCCCGCCAGGTTTTAATTTGAAAATCCACTTGCAATCGACAACTTTTGCCTGAAAAGGAGGGTCAATCAAAGTCCACACTTTATTGTCCCTCATGGATTGCATTTCAGATTCCATGGCTTGCAGCCATTTATCTGAATCTGGACTTTCTAAAACCTGTCTGTAGGTCATGGGCTCATCAGAGTCCACCAAGATCAAATCTAGATTGTCAGTCACGAGAAATCCGTATCTCTCGGGTTCATGACGAGATCTACTAGACCTTCTAGGTTCTTGTGTTGTTGACTCAGGTTGCTCATCTTCATGAGTTTCCATGTCAACTTCCATCTGAGTTTCTGTAGATCGTTGTACATTCTCTTGTGGTTCTTGAACTTCTCCGAGTTCTATTATACTCCCACTGTCTTTCTTGTATAGAAATTCTTTCTCTAAGAATGTAGATCCTCGAGTAACGAACACTTTGTTCTCAGTTGGGTTGTAGAATTGATATCCTTTGGTTTCCTTAGGATATCCCACAAATAGGCATTTGTCAGTTTTGGGTTCAAGCTTATTACTTTGTAAATGCTTTACATGAGCTTGACAACCCCAAACTCGTAGATAGGACATATAGGGCTTCTGACCTATCGATATCTCATATGGAGTCTTATCTACTGCCTTAGATGGAATACGATTCAATAAATAGGCAGCAGAAAGGAGAGCATAACCCCAAAAGGATGTAGGGAGAGTCGCTAGGCCCATCATAGATTGAACCATATCTAATAAGGTCTGATTTCTCCTCTCGGATACACCATTCCATTGAGGTGTTCCTGGTGGAGTCACCTGTGAAACAATTCCACACTGTTTTAGATAGCCATCGAACTCATCACTAAGGTATTCAACTCCCCGATCGGAGCGAATAGCCTTAATCCTTCTATCCAACTGATTCTCTACTTCGTTTTTAAACTCTTTGAACTTTTCAAAAGTTCCACTTTTATACCTCATTAAGTAGACATACCCATATCTACTAAAGTCATCAGTAAAAGTCATGAAATATTCAAATCCACCTCTGGCTTGTTTGCTCATTGGTCCACATGCATCCGTATGTATTAGAGCCAATAGCTCACTAGTTCTTTCACCTTTCTTGTTGAAAGGACTCTTTGTCATTTTGCCTTGTAAGCAGGGTTCACAGGTATCATATGATTCAAAAACAAATGAACCAAGCACTCCATCCTTGTGAAGCTTTTGAACTCGCTTTTCATTTGCATGGCCTAATCGACAATGCCAAAGGTATGTTGGACTTAAATCATTTTTAGTTGATTTAGCTTTCTTTTCTATATTATAGACTGGTTTTTCTTTGGTCAAATCCAAGACATATAGACCGTTACACATATTTGCAACTCCGTATAAAATATCATTTCGATATAAAGATAACGAATTATTCTCTATAATAAATCGAAAACCTTTATTATCTAAACTCGAAACTGAAATAATATTTCTGCTCAAAGCTGGTACATAATAACAATTTTCAAGTTCGATATTTAAACTAGAAGGTAAAGACAGAGTGTAATCTCCAACTTCAACAGCAGCAACTCTTGCCCTGTTGCCCACTCGGAGATCTACTTCACCTTTCTTTGTTATCCTTCTATTTCTGAGTCCTTTCACATTAGTACAAATATGAGCCCCACAACCAGTATCTAATACCCATGAGGTGGACATAGAAAGATTAATTTCTATATCAAAGATACCTGAAGCTTGTTCACGAAACATTTCCGTCAGTGACTCATAAATTCGGAACGCTTCCAAATTCATGAACTGCTTTTGAAGCTCGCCTATCATAGATGCGAGCATCAAGCACGTCACATCATCGGAGTCACTTTTCAGCTTATACCAGGCTCGTTGAACATTTTCCGAAGTATTTTGTGGTGGTTCAGGTAAAGCGGTCTCTAAGACATGTTGCTTCCTTTCTTGTTTGAGAACTATTCTCAAGTTTCTTTCCCAATCTAAGAAGTTTGGTCCAACCAATTTATCTTTATCCAATATAATTCTTAGAGTAAAGATAACATTTGTGCAAGATGATGCCATTTCTACAGAGAGTAAATGCAAAATATTAGAATGAGATTTTGAAAAATGTTTTCCACAATAGCCAAAATTGAAATCCCTAACAATTTTGTGTTGGTGCTAGATTGTGGGCCGAAAATCCACAAAAAGTCAACCCCAGTCTTGCTTTGGCAAGTATCGTAGGGATCGGGCTCTTCTGGTAGGCAACGTTCAAATCACATTCCATGTAATTTAACGCTTTCCAATTGCATACCATGCAACTTTTCGGTGATAGGATGAACATTCCAAATGTTTGACACCATCCTATCTTTGCAAAATTAATCCCTAGTCAACTTATTGGGTCAAGCTAGGATTAATTTTCCCAAGTTAAACCATCCCTCAAGGCATCACATCAATAGACACCCACACAGTTTTTCCATAACAAGTGAGCATCTAATGCCCAAACAGTTTTTCCACTCATTAATGGTAGTGATAAAGTTGGGCACTATTATGTAACGACCCGCCGCATGAAGAAAACCTGAGGCCCTTGGGCTCTCCAAGTCCATCAGACGTTCGACACTCAAGCGGGCCCTCAAGTATGGAAGCAAAATCTTGGGTTTTTGGGATTTAAGTTTGATCGGTTTAACATGCATTTTCGTTTATCATTCATTCGCATAAATAAAAGAATGAAATTAAAGCGAAGAACTGGGCTCTAGTATATTACAGGACCTTTTAAAATCTTCATGTTTGGGCCTCCGCTCCTGGGCTCCACATGGACTTCTCTTGGAACCTCCTTTTTGGGCCTAACTATTACATGATGATTTTTTATAGGCATGCAGACCCAAATTCAAAATTGGTTCGCAGGCCCAAATTTTTAAAACGTTAAAATTAAAAGCCCAATTCATGCTTTGAAACACATAAAATGCATATGCTCATACAAGCCGATTTTAATTTAAGCCGATTAATTTTAAGGATTGTGTAACTATTACAGAATTAAAATTGATCGTGTCATGATCAATTTTAATCAATCCTTCTATTCATTTTACATTTATCCAAAATGATGCATGAACATGCTTGCATAATTATGATACTTCAAATAAAATTTAAACAATTTAAATAAGCATAAAAAATAAGATAAAATAAATAAATAACAATTCAAAATTTAAACAAATTAATTAATCTAATTAATTATTTATTTATTTATTTATTTATCTTTTCTAATTATTTTAATCTAATTAAAATAATTATTTTAAAATTTATCTAATTAAGATGAATTTTCAAATTTAAACTTATAGGATAAAATTCTAAATTAATCATATCTTTATCTAATAAGATTATTTAATTAAAATCTTATTAAATAAAATTCAGAAAATTTTAAAATTTTAATTTTCTAAAAATTTTGGGGCTATTTGGAAATTTAAATAAAATTCTGGGCTAGGGTTTTGAGGAGGACTCAAAGTCCAGGGGCCATTCTGCAATTCTAAAACTATTTTAAAATTTAAGGCTGTTTAGGGTTAATGGTGCGGAGGGGCAGTTTAGTAATTAAAGCCCATTAGGGCATCTGCTTAGGGAGTCATTGGGGCGGCAGGGGTAATATGGTAACTTCAGCCCCTAGGGCTTCACCCCCAGCCGCCGCCATCTACCTCCTTCCTCGAAACTCGCCACCGGCTACTTCGACTTTCAGCGTCCGACGCCGGTCGTCTATGTTTTTCCAGCGCTGCAACTATTTCCGCCGTCCATGGCCCCCAATCGTGACCATGCATGACCGAGGATACCAAAATGGAAGAAGGCCCACCGATCGACGACCATCGCCGACCGAAACCAAGACCGATCGAAACCATCCGGAACACTTCCGGTGGCAGCGCGAACGGTCAAAATTGCAGCGTCCGAACCGTGCCCAGGTCGCCTCTTGGAATCGCGATCGTCCGGAACAACTTCCGAAACCGACACCACAATTCTGGCGAGTTCCTGCGACAAAAACCAAGAAGCAAAAACAACGAAATTTTAAAACCAACAACAGCCCAGAAACTTTTGAAGCCAATCCTCGTAAGAAACCGATCGATTGGAACATTTCCGATCAATATGACCCTTTGAATATACGAAACAAAGAATTTTTCCGTTCGAAAAACATTTTTCTGGTGGATTTTGAATAACCTAGATTTCTGACAAGGAAATAAAACCAGCAAAACAATAAGCATCCCATATTTTGACAATCAAACCAAAATTGTTCTGGAACAATTTCCGGCAATAAAACCCCATTGGCCTTGTTCAAAATCATTTTTCCAATTGAAAATCCGGCCAGTTGATTAGCACAAAACCAGAAAAGAACAATCAGCCTAGTAAAATTAATTTTGAAATAAAAAGAAAACCCAACTTTCTGGCTCAATTCGAAACCCAGATTTAGCAAATCAACAATCCGGCAATATAATACGAATCCCAGAAAAGAAAATAGCCAAATCTTTAAAACCCAAGGTTCTGGTTTTTTCCGACCATCGTCTTACTTTGGTCAAAATCGTTTTTCTCAACTTCCGAAACAAATTGACGGGAGAATTTTTTTTTTTTTTCAGCCAAATAAATTAATTCTCAAAACAAACAATTTGTTTTAAACAATTAACTTTATTTTAACACTAAAAACAACCTGGTTCTGATACCACTGTTAGGAATTTTGTTTAGGTGTTTAATCCAATTAAACAGCGGAATCCTAAACACTAAGGATCGGGTCTTACCCTTGAAGCGTAATCGGTTGCGCACGTCGCCTGGCTCCTCAGAGAAGATGGCGTTTTGTTGTCTCCAAAATCCTTCCTTGAAGGATCCTCTACTCTCAAGCACAAAAGTCTTCGCAGGTTGGTGCTAGCCGATCTTGCCTACCAAGAGAATTTGGGAACTCTGTGTATTTTGTCTAATGAGAATCATTCAAAAAAATAATCCCCCTTCTACAATTATATCCCTAGGATATTTGTAAAGAATTAATTTCCAAAATCAGTATTGTAATTATCCAATTATAACTTAACTGATTTTAGTAATATTCCAAATCAGTATTATTACCAAATATTATTTAACTGATTCCAAGTCAGTATTTAAATAATATTTACTAATTCTAAATCAGCCTTAAATAATACTTTACTGATTTGGGTTATACACCAAGCCCATGGATCAACCCATGACCCATGGATCAGGCTGATGGGTCAAGAACTTCAGTTGTAATTAAGTCCCTTGATTTATCAGCCCATCCCAATTATTCTCAGGTAATTAATTAACTATTAATTAATACCATAGAACTTTCCAATAATATTTAATTAAACCATTTAATTAAATCTTATTTATTTAAGTATAACAATTATACTTATTGTAGGCAAGAATCCTTATTCTGCATCATCGAACTTTCTTATGTGCGATCCTGTAGGCCCATTCTAAATTGGCAGCGGATAATTCAATCTCATTGATTAATCCATAAGTCATTAGTGGTCTCTAGCAAGACATAATGACTACCCAATTTAGGAAGGAGGGTCGAATGGAGATTCAACACAACCTTTCCGAGCAAACTGCGTACGATCCTCTACATCGATATCCAGTTTAGCATAAGGCATGGAACCATCATCCTTATGTAGCTAAAAGTTTACTTGATCTCTTAGTGACACTGAATCCATCAAGCAAATGGTATCCTTATCATTCCTTGGGCATGGCCATGCACTTTTCAGTTCACTATCAAGTGGCCAAGATATCATCTCTCACTTAAGAGAGATTTGTAGTCCCATCACTTCACCTACATACCTTAGCGTGTCTCATAGTGTACCTAATCATACCCGTACTTGGCAACCTGTTACGGCCCCGTTAGGCGTATGTCAAAGCACACTACAATTCACCTAAGATCATGTAGTGATTTCTGGTCTAAGGATCCTAGTACCAGTACTACTCAAAAGAATCACTGATGATCTAATTAGTCCATGGAGTGTTTCTTTTGGCGGATCGATTTCATGATTTAAATATGCACAAGGATATTACTATCATGAAATTAACTCATTTGATAAACAATCAATCAAGCGACAAATGTCTTATTTACATAAATACCCTCAAAGTATATTTACATAAATAGCCCTCATTAGGGCACATTCACCAACAACAAGGACAAAAGCAAGTCTACCTCAGGTATGTGTTTACTTTTGGAGGTGGAGCCATAGTTTGGCGAAGTGTCAAGTAGAAATGCGTGGTGGACTCTACCATGGAGGCTAAATACGTTGCAACTTCAGAGGTAGCGAAAGAAGCTGTGTGGCTCAAGAACTTCTTAGTGGACTTATATGTGTTTCATGGTTTGCAGAAGTTGTTCACAGTGTACTGTAATAACAACGGTGCAGTATAAAATCAAAGGAACCACGAGCCCACAAGACAAGTAAACACATACAGTGCAAGTACCACCTGATATGAGATATCGTCAAAAGGGAAGACGTGGTCGTGACAATGATAACATCAGAGGATAACCTTGCAGATCCTTTCACGAAGACATTGACTTCAAAAGTCTTTAAGGCTCACGTGGGGGGCATGGGGGTCAGAAACTTAGGAGAGCCATGATAGTTTATCTAGATGTATTGTAGAGTATAAAATATTGAATGTAGTTATGTATACTTAAAGCACAACTTAAGTATTAGTGGGAAATTGTAAGGTTTGAATACATAAGATATGCTTGTATTGTACTTTTTCCCAGTTAATATATCGATTTAATGTTTTTGTTTGTATGTTATGCATGTTTAGTCCATTTACATTATTCAGTTAGATGATGAGGTGTCTGGTATGATACTGTAGATCTCTTCATTGGTTAAAAGACATAATATATAAATGAAGTTCATAACCGAGACAGTTTAGGACACGCTGTCGGTTTAGGTTATTATGTGATTTGGATAATTTGTTTGTCTAAACTAATTGAATCATATAGATATGTCTGGGGCATATTGAATTTGACCATTTAGAATGATTTATCTTGTACTGATTTAAGAGACAATTCGTTCGTAGTATTCTATCTCTTAATTCCTAGACTTGAGTAGGCATGAGGATTAGATATAGCGTACTTTGAACTACCAAGGGGTGAGGTCAATTGTGGCCAATAGTCTCGGTGGGTTGGGTGTGCGTGTTTAGTTACTTGGTGTGCTACTGCTTGTCGAAAGAAAAGCATGTACCGGTGCGTCCGGGGTGATGGTGCTCCCGAGATGAGCTCATTATGTTTATTATACTAAACACAGCTAGTGGATTTATGTCCGGTATAGTAAAAATGTTGATTGGTACTAGTCTCAGAATTAAAGAAGTTAATTAATTAATTTATCAGTAAATTAATAAATTAACGAGCACTAAATCTTTGATGTGGGGAGATTAAGAATAAATTAATTTAGTTGTTCCGAAAGCAATTCTGGTGTTTGATGGTAGTGCCAAAATTAATCCATTAGTGGTACGATTAATTTTGTAGTGGGTTAATTGAATAAGTATAATTAATTATTTAATTAATTTTTCCTAAGGGTTAATTAAGTAATTAACATAGTTGAATAATTTAATTAATTAATTAAGTGTTAATTTTTAATTAGAATTAGGAAATCCTAGAGAGTAGGAAATCTATTTAGATTTGGATTTTCCTATTAGATTAGTTACCTAATTGGATTTGGAAACTAATTAATTACCTAAATTCATTAGGAAGACCAATCCTAAACCAACTTGGGGTCTCTCTTGTAGTCTATATATAGACAAGAGATTAGCAATTCCATAACACATAATTCATAAGTTTTCAAGACAAGAAAACTAGAGAGAGAAAATCCTAGAGAGAATTAATTTCTCTCCAAGAATTTTGGATTTCATAAGCTTTGGTCGGCCGGATTTTTCCGCTTAAACCGGCGACGCGTGAGCTTAATCTCGGGTCCTAGGAGGTGCGTGGACATCACCTACTCGGGGCGACGGCACTGGAATTTTCTGACGAGTGGATTGTGGTGATTTACTGATCAATTTCTCGTTAGATTGTTGCCCACACAACATACGATCAAAGTCTTAAGTCATATGAACGATCACCTGAGTAACACACTTTAATAGGTACTTTCTATGTTTTCGCTTTAATTAGAAATATTTTTTCGTGTGATAAATCGAATGAGTACATACCAAGATCCCGTGCAATGTTATTTCAAGCAAGGATTGAAATAACGATTGTGCTACAGTCTAGGCCTGGTCAAAGATTCTGATTCTGGAATGCATAGCACGAAAGTGAATTTTTTACCGGGCCCAGACAGATAATCTTTCTACTTGCCCACCTATGTTTGAGGTCGTTTGGAATTATCCTTGGGATTCTGGGTGTATTTCGCTTCCCCGGAGTTTTGGTTTTATATATTGCTTGGGACTTCGCTCCAAATGTATAATCTTTAGTCCTTCCGCTTTAATTAAAGATTTAATCTTTGAGCGTTATTTTAATAAATTAAACTAGTATAAGCCTAGATCCGTTCAAGGAAAATGAATTTGAGCCTGAGCCGAGTCAAAAGTCTCCAATTTTGGAATGCATAACACGAAAGTGAGATTTTCGATTTAGCCTGGGCTTGTTCTGTTTCCTTCATATTTGTACCATGATTTTTTCAATCCATTTTATGGCTCGATTCCTCATGAATGTTCAACCCATTTAGATTGACTCACAATTTTAAATGACGGCCAAAACCTTTAATGGGTTGAACTTTCATGAGCATCCGGGTAATAAAATTGTTTGAACAAAATAAGGTACAAATCATGATTAAGAAAAAAGTAGGTTTGACTAGCGATTAAATGAGTTAATCTGGTATCATCTAAACTTTTTCATCAAAATAACTATAATTTCCAAAAAAAAAATTAAGTGGAACTAGTATTGGTGACCAAAATAAAATAGAGACTAAAATTGGAATAACCCTTATTAAGGGGAACCAAAAATGGATTGAAGAAAAAAAACAACATGGCTACTTTCTCTTCTACCTCTTCTATGATCACGCCTAATACTTCCTTTTCTGCTATCACATCCAGTACACCCACATCCCTCATCTCCTTCACCCCTTACCTTTCTTCTATTCATTACTCATTTGCCATCAAACTCACCTCTCGTGAAAACTATGTGATGGGTAATCTTCTTGGGAATTAAAATCAATGTGAAAGCGAAGTTGACAAGTTGGATGCTACACGAACAAAACCCTTGTATTGATGGACCTTTCTCGTCTATTCATTCCTATTATCTCCACAAGCATGAATTAAAGCGGCGGAATTGCTCAACTCAAGAACACGCACAATTATTTAGCCCTCTTTGTGCGAAAATTAATTTAGAGGATGGGTGATGGTTTATGATTGGTTTTAGTCAATACATGAAAAGGTTTAATAGTCCAACCAAATACTGTAACCAACGAAAAGGGTGTAAGTTTCCTCGTAAGGACAACTCACGATCTCGCAGGATCACTCAAAGATATTTTAGCTGAATTAGAAACTCAAAGATTTCGAAAATTCAAGGAGAAAATATCAATCAATTACTCATTAAAATTTTGGGTATATGGGGCCTTATATAGGAAATTACAAGGGACTCTTCCTTTTCTAAAAAGGTAATCTCAAATCCTAATGACTTAGAAATTAGGAAACAAAATCTAGACTAATCTTATTTGGCTTGGATTTTTGGCCAACTAGAAGTAGTATTACAAGAAAATTAAAATCCTACTATAGAAGGAAAAACTCCATCTATCCTAGTTGTAATAGGATAAACTTACAAAACCTTTTAGAACTAAGAAAGTAAAACATAAACCTATTAGGACGAGCTTTCCCAGTAACAGTTGGGTATAGAGAATGGCTTGGCTTTAGAGACATCATGTTAACACCCTATATTTGAACTCACCCTTTCAAAAGGGGCTTCAATCCATATCTACGTTCCATCTGCAAGTCCATTATCGAATAATCTCGAGACATTAATGGACTTGGGCCTCCAAGTTGGTAGATGGGCTTGGGCCTGTTGTTAGGCTTCTTCGATCATTAACTTCAAGGCTTCTTCAATCATTTCACCTGCTTTTCATCAAAGGTCCAACAATATCTACTGATGGATCTCACTAGCACATATCTGGATCTAGATTTGGGTTTTCCATGGACTCCCATGGGGAAATTCGTAACTAGACATGTCCTGAACTTGGAACCTGTATATTGATATCATGTGACATCTCTTTAGGCCCGTTTGAGGGGTTTGATCCATATATTGGCCCAGATGTCTTTTAACATGATAAAATCTTCAATTTGGGCTCATTTTGGATCTCTTTGGGGCGCCCTAAACGCTGTAAAAATCCCTTGTCAGTATAAAGAGATGATGTACAGTTTTGATGGGAGTGGAGGAAGAGATCTTGATGTTCACATTATATCCTCCTTACCGAAAACAATTTGCCCTCAAATCTACTTTGTCACACAAAGCAACATTAGAAATATTACAATGAACAGAAATAGACTTACCAAGTTTCCTAGGCTTAGGACTAGTGAACAAATTTGCTCAATTCTTTGAATTCTCTTAAACTTCTTATTGAACCTGTTTTCCTGCGCCATACAGACAAGTTAGGATATCAGGATGCATTAAAAAGTTTAAACAGACAACTGTACTCTCCCATTTGGAAGACAGGACTATTCACAGGGCGCATCCAGCGAGGAGCGACAGTCTCACTGTACTCTCTTTATGGGAAATAAGACTTTTCACAGGGTGCATCACACAACGAGGAGTGAAAATCGTTTAAGCTATCTGGGTATGTAGCTTAAGTCTCCTTTGTAAACCTTCAAACCTACATAAAACTGTAAGTAAAAGGTGGAAAGGTAAATAAACTGACTTAAGAAGACAACTATTAGCTCTCAATCAAATGGGTTTTCTCATATCCTCTTAGGAATAGAGCGAAATTCTGCTTAAGTTGTCCAAGGGTTATACTGCTTTCAATGTTTAGGACTCGATTGCTTTGCACTGTTCTTATTTTCTCGCAACATTCTTACTAGAAACCTGTGCACGAGACAAAGTAAAAAGTTAGCTTTCTTACCATGAGATATGAAAGAATACCTGGTAGTCGCACGGGTGAATCTTTTGTTAAATTCCCAAGGCCTTCCTAGGGGAACATATAACAGGCATCCATTGGTACATCATTGCATAACGCTACACCTTGACTAGTCTAAGGTATACTGCAGCCATAGCTGGTAGTCTAAGGTATACATCATTACTAGAAACCTGTGCAGGAGACAAAGTAAAAAGTTAGCTTTCTTACCATGAGATATGAAAGAATACCTGGTAGTCACACGGGTGAATCTTTTGTTAAATTCCCAAGGCCTTCCTAGGGGAACATAGCAGGCATCCATTGGTACATCATTGCATAACGCTACACCTTGACTAGTCTAAGGTATACTGCAGCCATAGCTGGCGTCTGCACCTTGGGTTCCGCCAGAACCATCTAACCATTGCAATCCTTGCTCTGAGTTAGCATCTGGGGAGGGTTGACTCACACGCAACTCGTATGGGTGCTCAACTGATGGACAATCCTTATGTAAGTAAATGAGGGTTTGTCAAGTTTCCTCCTCAACTGCTTCACTGGTCTCGCCAATGAAGAGCTCATCATCCTCTTCACCTCAAATCACTAGAGATGGAACAAGAGCATATAATAAGACTCATGGGGACTGTACTTATGATGCTCAGGGGCTTGATTCCCTAGCTCTTTTTTCCTAGTGGAATGTCCTACATACAACAAAACAACAACACCAAGAATAGACGGGAAAATAAGGTATTCGTAAAAAAGAAAGGATAATACTCTGTGTTTCTCCAAACTTCAAACGAATATAATGGGGAATATTTACTTTCGAATAAAATTCAAGAAGTACCTTTTATCACTTATTTCGAAAATAATAAAAAAGGTTCTAAAAAGAAAAATGATATTTACTTTCAAAAATTTCCAGAAAACCCAATTCCTTATAACTCTTGAAAATAATAAAAACACTCAAGACTCAAAAATAAAAAGATATTTATTTTAAAACTCAAGAATTAAATTCATAGGTATCTAAAATAATAAAAACACACAATCAATAGAAAATTACTAATAACAAATAAAAAGAAACAAACCTATGTGCACAAGAATTATATGCAAATTGAATGGCTTACTTCGGTACCTTGCGCGGATGGGTCTGATCAACCCAAAATGAATTTTGCTTGCATCTTGCACGTTTGGTCTTCTATTGGCCAAATACTTTTAGCGACGAACACAAGTTAATGTCGCAAATTGTCTTGGCTGCCATTAGGTGCTGGATTTCTCTTTTAGTGACAACCATGTGTGGTCACTATAAGGTTTTCCTTACTATCTTTCAACCTTCCAACTTGCTTATTTTTCCACTTGAGCTACACTTGTATTATCTTCAATGCCAACCTACAAAAAGGGTAGAACACAAAAGAAAACCAAGTGTAATCCGACACAAAACGAAACAAAACACAAAACAAAAATAAAATGAAAATAAAATAAAATAAAATAAAAGTACTACTGTGCCGCGTCGAGCGCGTAGGTTCTTGACGCAAGGGAATTAGTGATGAAACGGACGTGTCACTAAATCCTTGAGCTGCACAACTTGTGACTAGCGGCCGTGAATTAGCGAGGGCATTATGGGTGATGCTAAAAGGCTGGTGCTAGGGTTAGCGCAAGGGTTGCCGTGCCATTTTTCAACTTTTCAGTTTGCTCTCACCGTTAACCCAATCCTTTAGGTGCTAACTCGATGGTTTCTTTTCACACAATACTCAAAAACAAAAACAAAAGACTCTAAACCACACAAAAAGTCGATATCAAGTGATACCAAAAATCAAAAGCAAAACAAAAGACTACTTTGACTATAAAGATTGAAAAGTCAAAGACAAACAAATATGACTTTAAAACAATTACTAATAGTCAGTAGATGCTTATAGAGTCACACAGAAAGGCACAAACCAAAATTAAGCAGGTACGCTCTCGCAGTCAAACTGTAGTCAATCACAACACGAGCTTGACTACCGGATGAGAGGAAGAAGTTTATACACACACCGGGAAATATAACCTAGGGAAATTGATGACTCTTTTACTCCCTTTGTTGCTCAATTCAGGTGTGATCACTTCTATTTCAGAACTCCGTTTGCTTCCCTACAAAAATTTAGGAGCAACTAACTTTGGCTTCTCTTTTTTCTTTACTTAGCCAGACTTTTGCAGAAGAGCTTTTCTTTTATAGAATTTGTCAAATTCTTAAGATTGGCTCTTTGGCTCTTGCCTTTTCTCAATCTATAGACTTTTCTGGGAGTTTTAAAAAGATCAATTTAAGGCTAGGGGGAATTCAACCTCAAACACTTAGCAGGAGGATTAGGAATCAAGCTTCAAGTATTCTTTCAATATCATAGTAAAACTGTAAAAGAAATCCTACCACCTTTAGTCCGTGAATTCCGATGTTTCCCATTGCACCGAGTATGAAAATATGTATTTTCACCTCTCAACGTCCAAAACTCGTACTGCTTGTCAGAAAAAGACTAAAATGAATTGAGATTGACCAAAAACACTTTTCAAAATTAAAACCAGAGGAAAATTGATCAAAAATTGAGCAAAAATTTCACAGGGGCAAAACTATAATTTTGGTGAAGTTTCGAAGGGTTTTGACTCGGGGTAAAAATGACTTTTCTACCACTAGAACTCGAAACTAACAAAAAAACCTAGAGGGGGACATTTAGACTAAAAAAACAAAAATCACATAAAACGACTAAAAAACGAACAAACGCCTAGTTCCCTAAACGCCTAGTTCCCTAAGGGGGCTACAGACACTGGTTCTGACATGGATATTTGAACTAAAAATTGGACTAATTTTCAACCAATAGACTCAAAAAACCTGTGAATTGATTGACAGTGAATTCGAAAAAGACCTAAATATTTAGATAAAAAATTGGACAAATTTTATAACCAATGACATAACACAAAACTCGAAAAATAGATTGAAGAATAGAACGAAACAACCTTTATGCTCTGATACCAATCTAGCGGGTTATCTTCTTCAGAATTCAAATCAACGTGAAAGTGAAGCTGAAAAGTTTGATGCTATACGAACAAGACCCTTGTGTTGGCGGACCTTTCTAGTCTACTCCTTCCTATTATCTCCACAAGCATGAACTGAAGCGGCAGAATTGCTCAATTCAAGAACACACACAATTGTTTAGCCCTCTTTGTGAGAAAATTAATTCATAGGATGGGTGATAGTTTGTGATGGGATTTAGTTAATACATAACAAGGTTTAATAGTCCAACAAAAGACTATAACCAACGAAAAGGGGTGTAAGTTTCCTTGCAAGGACAACTCACGATCTCGCAATATCCCTTAAAGAGATTTTAACTGAGTTAGCAACTCAAAGAATTCGAAAATTCAAGAAGAAAATATCAATCAACGACTCATTAAGAATTTTGGTATAGTTGGCCTTATATAGGCAATTACATTGGACTCTTCCTTTTCTATAAAGGTAATCTCAAATCCTAGAGATTGAGAGATTAGGAAACAAAATCTAGACTAATCCTATTTGGCTTGGATTTTCGGCCAACTAGAAGTAGTATTATGAGAAAATTAAAATCCTACTATAGAAGGAAAAATTCCATCTATCCTAGTTGTAATAGGATAAACTTACAAAACCTTCTAGAACTAAGAAAGTAAAATCTAAACCTATTAGGAAGAGTTTTCCCAGTAACAGTTAGGTGTAGGCAATGGTTGTGCGTTAGAGAAAGCCTGCAACACCTTATATTCGAACCCACCCTTTTATAAAGGGCTTCAATCAACATCTACGTTCCATCTACAAGTCCATTATCAAATAATATCGAGACATTAATAGGCTAGGGCCTCCAAGTTGGTAGATGGGCTTGAGCCTGTTGTTAGGCTTCTTCGATCAGCAACTTCAAGTTTTCTTCAATCCTTTCACCTGCTTTTCATCATAGGTCCAAAAATATCTACTGGCATAGATCTGGATCCACAGTTGGGTTTTTCATGGACTCCCATGGGGAAATTCGTAACTAGGCATGTCCTGAATTTGGAACATGCATATTGATGTCATGTGACATCTCTTGAGTGTTGTTTGAGGGGCTTGACCCATATATTGGCCAGGGCATCTTTTAACATGATAAAATCTTGAATTTGGGCTCATTCTGGATCTCTTTAGGGCTTCCTAAATAAAAGCTATGAAGGAAAACTTAACAAGCCCGGGCTAAATCGAAAACCTCACTTTCGTGCTATGCATTCCAGAATCGGAAGCTTTCGACCAAGCTCAGGCTCAAATTAGTTTACCCATGAACGGATCTAGGCTTATACTTATTTAATTTATTAATCGGGACACAAAAAATTGAATCTTTAATAAAAGCGGAATTTAAAGATTCTACCTTTTGAAGCGAAGTCCCTTGCTTAAAGAAAACCCACTTTTCTTTGTTGCGATTTCCACAAGAAATCCAATCGATTCTCCGAGAAGACTTCGAATATTGCGTGGGCAATAATCTATCGAAGTTCCTATTTTAGCCCACAAGGAAATCACAAGAATTGCATTCAAATCATTATTCCAAAGTGTGACCGAACTATATGAAAACTGCCTACTGCAACCGAAATAAAAAACTTGCTGGCTACCGAAATTAAAACCCTGCTGCTATTCCTTCAATAATAAACCCACAGCGATATTTCTAATTGTTCTGGACTCTTCACGCCGGGATCTGGACAAGGGACACTTGCGGATCACCTATCAAAATGAAAGAGATCAACCCAAGGTCCCTCGAATCAACCGCACGTAACTATCCAAACTGCAGCAGCAAATAAAAAGAAACCCTCTTTTCGGTCTCCAGCAACTTCGGCGAAACCCAGCAGTAATCTGGCAAAATTCTGGGCTGCTAATTAAATTAGTTCAGTCTATGGAATGAATACAATTCAAGGAGAGAAAAATCTAGTTCGACTTCGAAAGAGAAAACTTCGGGAAGAAGAAAACTCTCTCTAGAACTTTTTCTCTCAAAAGGGCAAGAACAAAATGTCTTGCAAGACTTCCTTAGGTTTTCTTGGGCTTCAAGTCTTCTATTTATAGAAGCTCGATTGGAGACCTAATGGGCTCTCGAGTTAGGCCTTAAAATTTGACTTTCGTTGACCGCTAAGTGTTCCCGACTAATCAACTCCAATCGACCTATTTAAATTAATTTATTTAATCCACTTTGTTAATTTAATTTAATCGAACCCTTAGAATTAATTAATTCAAAATTGAATTAATTTCTAAATTCACTTTGTCGATCAAATATTAATTAAACCCTTCGGATTAATTAATTTACCTTGTCGATTAGTCAAACGCATAATCGGTCGTACCACTATCGGACCAATTATGGAACTACCGCTCGAAAACGACTTTACATCGCGCCATTATTATTTCTTCTATCTCCCCACATTAAAGATCTAGTGCTCGTCGATTTATCAATTTACTGACAAATTAATTCACCGACTTCTTGGTTTCCAAGATTAGTACCACTCGACCTTTTATTATACCGAACATAAAGTTCACTGGCCAGGTTTAGTATAATAACCTTACGAGCTCATCTCGGGAGCACCATCAACCCGGCGAACTGGTACGTGGATTCCTCTGACCAGCAACGGCACGCAAGAAGCTAAACACCGCATACCCAACTTACCGAGGTATTGGCCTCAATTGTCCTCACTCTTTGGCAAATCAAAGCACACGACACCCAACCCTCACGCCCGTCCCAATCTCGGGATTGAGAGACGGAATACTAGGACCGAATTGACTATGCCGATCAGTACAAGTCAATTCTATCCAAACTGGTCGTGCTCAATATGCCCCGGGCATATCTGTGTGATTTAAACTAGTCTAGATAAACCAATTTCCAAACCACACAATAACCTATACCGATAGTATGTTCAGACTATCTCGGTTACGAGCATACTTTTAATATATCAATACTTTAACCAATAACGGTATCTACTGTGTTTGTCGACACCCCGTTATCTAGTTCTATGATATAAAGGAACAGATTTATACTGAAACAAAATGATATGTCATTTTTGGATATTAGTTTTTGATACAAGCCATAGCTTTTCTGTATTCAAAACTAACAATCCCCCACTAATACTCAAAGCTATGCTAAGAAGTACAAAAACTGTCCAACCCGCTATTACACTGCTGTCATAATGAAAACTCCAAAACACCTTTAAGCTCACTGACTTGGCTCTCTCAAGAATCTGACTCCCATGCCCTCCACATGCCTCTCAAAAACCTTTGGGGTCAATGGCTTGGTGAAAGGATCTGCAAGGTTGTCCTCTGAAGCTATCTTGGCCACGATCACGTCTCCTCTCTTTACGATCTCTCGTATCAGGTGGTACTTGCGCTCTATGTGTTTACTCGCCTTATGGGCTCGTGGTTCCCTTGAATTAGCAACTGCACCATTGTTATCACAATAAACTGTGATAGACCTAGGCAACTCTGGCCAAAAAGCCACTTCCCAATTTGTTTGACTAAGAAAAGAAAAACGGGGAGAAATAAGGAAAGAAGTCAATTTCTAAAACCTTTTGTTCAGCCCCTTTTAGGTCCGACCACGAACAAATTCCGACGGGAAAAGGGAAAAACGGGAAAACAGCCCAGAAATCAATTTTCAAATTGGCTAATCATAAAAATAATTTCAGAAAACAAACCATTTGTTTCAATCCAAAATTAATTTTAATATAACACTAAAATTAATTTTGAACCTGGCTCTGATACCACTGTTGGGATTTGTTTAGGCATGTAATCTAATTAAATGGCGGAATCCTAAACACTAAGGATCGGGTCTTACCCTTGAAGCGTAATCGGTTGCGCACGTCGCCTAGCTCCTCTGAGAATATGGCATCTTGTTGTCTCCAAAATCCTTCCTCGAAGGATCCTCTACTCTCAAGCACGAAAGTCTTCGCAGGTTGGTGCTAGCCGATCTTGCCTACCAAGAGAATTTGGGAATTCTGTGTATTTTTGTCTAATGAGAATCATTCAAAAATCCTACTCCTACAATTATATCCCTAGGATATTTGTAGAGAATTAATTTCCAAAATCAGTATTGTAATTATCCAATTATAACTTAACTGATTTTAGTAATATTCCAAATCAGTAATATTACCAAATATTATTTAACTGATTCCAAGTCAGTATTTAAATAATATTTACTAATTCTAAATCAGCCTTAAATAATACTTTAATGATTTGGGTCATACACCAAGCCCATGGATCAGGCTGATGGGTCAAGAACTTCAATTGCAATTAAGTCCCTTGATTTATCAGCCCATTCCAATTGTTCTCAGGTAATTAATTAACTATTAATTAATACCATAGAACTTTCCAATAATATTTAATTAAACCATTTAATTAAATCTTATTTATTTAAGTATAACAATTATACTTATTGTAGGCAAGAATCCTTATTCTGCATCATTGAACTTTCTTATGTGCGATCCTGTAGGCACATTTCAAATTGGCAACGGATAACTCAATCTCATTGATTAATCCATAAGTCATTAGTGGTCTCTAGCAAGACATAATGACTACCCAATTCAGAATGGAGGGTCGAATGGAGATTCAACACAACCTTTCCGAGCAAACTGCGTACGATCCTCCACATCGATATCCAGTTTAGCATAAGGCATAGAACCATCATCCTTATGTAGCTAAATGTTTACTTGATCTCTTAGTGACACTGAATCCATCAAGCAAATGATATCCTTATCATTCCTTGGGCATGGCTATGTACTTTTCAGTTCACTATCAAGTAGCCAAGATATCATCTCTCACTTAAGAGAGATTTGTAGTCCCATCACCTGACCTACATACCTTAGCGTGTCTCATAGTGTACCCAATCATACCCGTACTTGGCAACCTGTTACGGCCCCGTTAGGCATATGTCAAAGCACACTACAATTCACCTAAGACCATGTAGTGATTTCTGGTCTAAGGATCCTAGTACCAGTACTACTCAAAAGAATCACTCATGATCTAATTAGTCCATGGAGTGTTTCTTTTGGCGGATCGATTTCATGAATTTAAATATGCACAAGGATATTACTATCATGAAATTAACTCATTTGATAAACAATCAATCAAGCGACAAATGTCTTATTTACATAAATACCCTCAAAGTATATTTATATAAATAGCCCTAATTAGGGCACATTCACTAACACTTATGTCTATCCGGATTTTCTTGGCCATAGCTACTCATATGGACTATGAGATTTGGTAGATGGACGTCAAGATAGTTTTTCTTAATGGAAGTCTTGAGGAGACCATCTTTATGCAGCAACCAGAGGGTTTCATTGTTCAGGGCCAAGAGCACAAGGTATGCAGGCTCAAGAGGTCCATTTATGGACTTAAGCAAGCATCCAGATCTTGGAACATCCATTTTGACGAGGTTATCCAGTCCGGATGAGCAGTGTCTATACCGCAGGCATGATAGTGATATGGTCGTGTTACTAGTACTTTACGTAGATGACATCCTTCTGATTGGCAACAGTAAGAAGGTGTTGTCATACGTAAAGGCATGGTTATCCAGGCAGTTTGATATGAAGGACTTGAGAGAGGATAGACATATCCTCGGGATCAAGATTATTTGAGATCGTAGGAGACGTTCTCTGACACTCTCCCAGGCTTCATCCATAGACACAATTCTTGCCAGTTTTAACATGCAGAACTCCAAGAAGGGTTCACTACCTTTCAGGCATGGAGTGCATTTATCAAATGAGCAGTGTCCCAACACTGCCGAGGAGATAGATGCCATGAAGGCGGTACCCTATGCATCTGCAGTGGGTAGTCTCATGTATGCTATGTTATGTACTAGGCCAGATATTTGCTTTGTCGTTGGCATGGTTATTAGATATCAGAGTAACCCTCGGAAGGCTCACTGGGAGGCAGTAAAATGCATTCTTAAGTACTTGCACAGGACAAGAAATCATGTCCTAGTTTATAGAGTGCAGGAGCTAGTACCACTGGGTTACACAGATTCGGACTTTCAAGGGGATATGGACGAGATTACGTCTTCCTCTGGGTTTGTGTTTACTATAGGAGATGGAGCCATAGCATGACTGAGTGTTAAGCAGAAATGTGTGGTGGACTCCATCATGGAGGCTGAGTACGTTGCAGCGTCAGAGGCAGCGATAGAAGCTGTATGGCTCAGGGACTTCCTGGCGGACTTAGATATGGTCCCTGAGTTGCCTAGGTCTATCACAGTTTACTGTGATAACTGTAATAACAATGGTGTAGTTGGTAACTCAAGGGAACTGCGAGCCCACAAGGCAAGCAAACACATAGAGCGTAAGTACCACCTAATACGAGAAATCGTAAAGAGGGAAGACATGATTGTGGCCAAGATAGCATCAAGAGACATCTTGCAGATCCTTTCACAATGCCATTAACCCAAAATGTCTTTGAGAGACATGTGGAGGGCATGGGAGTCAGATTCTTAAGGGAGCCATGTGAGTTAGCTTAAAGGTGTTTTGTAGTTTTCACTATGACAACAGTGTAATAAAGCGGGTTTAACAGTGTTTTTGTATTTCAGAGCATAGCTTTGAGTATTAGTGGGAGATTGTTAGTTCTGAATACTAGAAAGCTATTTGCTTGTATCAAAAACTAATACCCAGTTGACATATCATTTTGTTTCAGTATTAAATTTGTTCCATTATATCATAGAACTAGATAACGAGGTCTAGAAAAGCATAGTAGATCTCCTTATTGGTTAAAGTATTGATATATATAGAAAGAATGCTTGTAACTGTGGTAGTCTGTATATACTATCAGCATAGATTATCGTGTGATTTGGAAATTAGTATGTCTAAACTAATTAAATCATATGGATATGCCTGTGGCATATTGAGTACGACCAGTTTAGATAGAATTAACTTGTACTGATCGGCGTAGTTGATTCGGTCCTAGTATTCTAATCTCTTAATCCAGAGATGGGGATGGTCATGACAGTTAGATATCGTATGATTTGATTTGCCAAAGGGTGCGGTCAATTGAGGCTTAAATCTCAGTAAGTTAGGTATGCGGAGTTTAGCTTCTTGTGTGTCGTTGCTAGTCAGAGAAATCCACGCGCTTCCCCCTTTTGATCCCACGCACTACCAGCTGACAGGGAATAAATCCAAAATGTCGGTGCTACACTTTGAGAACTGGGCAGCTGCATGAAGGGAAGAAAAAACATTTTTGAGATAAGAAAATTTGATTTCTCTCTCTAGTTTCATCTCTCTAGTTTTCTTGTCTTGAAAACTTATGAATTGTGTGTCATGAATTGCTAATCCCTTGTCTATATACAGAGTTACAAGAGAGATCCCAAGTTGGTTTAGGATTTCTAATCCAGTTCCTGGTCTGATTCACAACCAACTGACGCAAGGATTCACTTATCCTTAATCCAGTTCCTTGTCTGATTCACAAACAATTGACACAATGATTAATTAATTATGTAATTAATTAAATCTACCTTTGTCAATAACCCAATACATAATTAATTATACCACTAACGAATTAATTATGACACTGCCATCCTACACCATAATTGCATTCGGAACAACTAAATTAATTATTCTTTAATCTCCCCACATCAAAGATTTAGTGCTCATTAATTTATTAATTTACTGTTAAATTAATTAATTAACCTCTCATAATCCGAGATTAGTACCACTCGACCATTTTACTATTTCGGACATAATTCCACCGGCCGGGTTCAGTGTAATAAACATAATGAACTCATCTCGGGAGCACCATCACCCCTGATGTACCAGTACATGGTTTTCTTTTGACAATCAACAGCACACTAAGCAACTAAACACGCGTACCCAACCTACCGAGACTATTGGCCATATATGACCTCACTCATTGACATATCAAAGTACACTATGTCTAATCCTCATGTTTGCTCAAGTCTAGGGATTAAGAGATAGAATACAATGAACAAATTGTCTATTAAATCAGTATAAGACAATTCATCATAAATGGTCAAGTTCAATATGCACCGGGCATTTATATATATGATTCAATTAGCTTAGACAAACCAATTATCCGAATCACATAATAACCTAACCGACAGTGTGTCCAAAACTATATCGGTTACGAACCTCATTTATATATTATGTCTTTTAACTAATGATGAGATCTACTATGTCACACCAGACACCTCATCATTTAATTACATAATATAAATGGACAACGTATGCACAACATATAAACTAAAATATTCAATCGATATATTAACTAAGAAATAGTATAGTACAAGCATAGCTTTAGTTTTCAAACCTAACAATCTCCCACTAATACTTAAGCTGTGCTTTGAGTATAAAACTACATTTAATCTTTACCACTACAATACCACTAGAAAAACTATCATGGCTCTACTAAGTATCTGATCCCCATGCCCTCTACGTGAGCCTCAAAGACTTTTGCAGTCAATGTTTTCGTGAATGGATCTACAAGGTTATATTCCGATGCTATCTTAGCCATGACCACATCTTCCCTCTTGACGATATCTTGTATTATGTGGTACTTGCGCTGTATACGCTTACTGGCCTTGTAGGCTAGTGATTCCTATGAGTTTGCTATTGCACCGTTGTTATCACAGTACACTGTGATTGACTTCTACAAACCAGGAATCACATCTAAGTCCACTAGGAAGTTATTGAGCCACATTGCTTTTTTTCGCTTCCTCTGATGTTGCAACGTATTCAGCCTCCATGGTAGAGTCCGTCATGTATTTTTGCTTCACACTCCGCCGTACTATGGCTCCACCTCCCAAGGTAAACACATACCCTGAGGTAGACTTGCCCTTGTCCCTGTCGCCTTGGAAATTTGAGTCTTTGTAACCTCAGGGTACCAGTTCAGGCGCCTGATAAACTAACACTTGGTCTCTGGTTTTGCGTAAATACTTGAGAATGCATTTTACTTCCTCCCAACGAGCTATCCTGGGGTTACTCTGATATCTGCTTACAATGCCAACTGCATAACAGATATCTGGTCTCGTACATAACATCGTATACATAAGACTTCCTACTTCCAAAGCATAAGGAACTGTATTCATGGTTTGTATTTCCTCAAAAGTCTTTTGAGACTGCTCTATAGACAGATGCACTCCGTGTCTGAAAGGTAGAAAACCTTTCTTGGAGTTCTACATGTTAAAACGAGCCAGAATCATATCTACGTATGATGCTTGAGAGAGCATTAGTAAACATTTCTTATGATCTCGAACTATCTTGATCCTAAGGACATGTCCCGCCTCTCCTAAGTCTTTCATACCAAACTGATTGGACAACCATGCCTTTACGTCTGATAACACATTCCTATTGTTGCCAATTAGTAAAATGTCATCTACATAAAGCACAAGAAACACCACCGTTTTTCCATCACGTCTGTGATACACACATTGTTCATCCGGGTACTAAGTAAATTCATAGGATTGGAATACCTCATCAAATCGGATATTCCAAGATCTGGATGCCTGCTTAATGAAAGATTATTTGCCCGAGCCTAACCAGAAACTCACTTTCGTGCTATGCATTCCAGAATCAAAATCTATGGCCAGGCCTAGACGCTAGCACAATCGCTATTCCAATCATTGCTTGAAATATCATTTGCGTATGATCTTGGTTTGTACTTATTCGATTTATCACACAACAAATAAATTCTTAATTAAAAGCAGAAACATAAGAATTACCTATTGAAGCGTTTACTCAGGTGATTCTCTTGTATGCCTCAAGACTTTGATCGTATGTTGTGTGGGCAACAATCAAATGAGCAATTGATGTGCTACTCACCACAATCCACTCACCAGAAAATTCCAGCACCAAGCCGCCTAGCGCGTGAAGACCACACGCCAACGCCGCCGACCGAGATAAGCTTCATGCGCCGCAGCCCCTTTATTGCACGTGCCACCGGGAAATATATGAAAATTGGCCACCTGATTTCCGTGCAAGGGCTGCCTCACAATAAGCAGAAATCCGATTATGAGGGAGAAAATTTATTTCTCTCTCTAGGATTTTATCTCTCTAGCTTTCTTATCTTGAAAACTAATAATTGTATGTTGTGTAATAGCTCATCCCTTGTCTATATATAGAGTTACAAGAGAGAGCCCAAGATGGTTTAGGATTGGTCTTCCTAATTGGTTTAAGTAATAATTAGTTTCCAAATCCAATTAGGTAACCAATCTAAAAGGATAAACCAAATCCAATTAGATTCCTAATCTCTAGGATTTCCTAATTCTAATTGAAACTTAAGACTTAATTAATTAATTAATTAATTCCACTTTGTTAATTACTTAATTAACCCTTAGGAATAATTAATTAATTAATTCTACTTATTCAATTAACCCATTACAAAATTAATCGTACCACTAACGGATTAATTTCGGCACTACCATCCTACACCAGAATTGCTTCGGGAAAAACTTAATTAATTTATTCATAATCTCCCCACATTAAATATTTGGTGCTCGTTAATTTATTAATTTACTGCTAAATTAATTAATTAACTTCTTTAATTATGAGACTAGTACCACTCAACCTTTTTACTATACCGGACATAAGTCCACCAGTTGGGTTTTGTATAATAAACATAACGAGCTCATCTAGGGAGCACCATCACCTTGGACGCACCGGTACATGATTTCATTTCGACAAGCAGTAGCACAGCAAGTAACTAAACACGAGCACCCAACCCACCAAGACTATTGGCCACAATTGACCTCACCATTTGGCAGATCAAAGTACACTATTTCTAATCCTAATGCCAGTTCAAGTCTAGGGATTAAGAGATAGAATACTATGAACTATTTGTCTATTAAATCAGTACAAGACAAATCATTCTAAATGGTCAAGTTCAATGCGCTCCGGACAAATCTATATGATTCAATCAGTTTAGACAAACCAATTATCCGAATCACATAATAACCTAAAGCGATAGTTTGTCTAAAACTGTCTCGGTTACGAACCTCATTTATATATTATGTCTTTCAACCAATGACAATATCTACTGTGTCATACAAGACACCTTATCATCTAACTACATAATATAAATGGACAAATAATGCACAACAAAATATAACCAAAACATAAGTTGATATATTAACTGGGAAAAAGTACAATCTCCCACTAATACTTAAGTTGTGCTTTCAGTATACAACTACATTCAACACCTATACACTCTAGTACTATGTATCTAGAAAAACTGTCATAGCTCTCATAAATATCAGATTCCCATGCCCTCCACGTGAGCTTCAAAGACCTTTGAAGTCAATATCTTTGGGAACAGATCTGCAAGGTTATCCTCTGATGCTATCTTAGCCACGACCACGTCTTCCCTCTTTACGATGTCTAGTATTAGGTGGTACTTGAGCTATATATGTTTACTAGCCTTGTGGGCTCGTGGTTCTTTCGAGTTTTCTACTGCACCGTTGTTATCACAATACACTATGATAGACTTTTACAAACCAAGAATCACATCTAAATCCACTAGGAAGTTCTTGAGCTACACTGCTTCCTTTGCTACCTCTAATGCGGCAACGTATTCAACCTCCATGGTGGAGTCTACCACGCATTTCTGCTTAACACTCCACCAAACTATAGCTCCACCTCCCAGAGTAAACACATACCCTGAGGTAGACTTGCTCTTGTCCCTGTCGCCTTGGAAATCTGAGTCTGTGTAACCTCGGGGTACCAACTCAGGCGCCTGATAGACCAACTCATTCTGCATAAATACATTAGAATGCATTTTACTGCCTCCCAAAGAGCTTTCCTAGGGTTACTTTGATATTTGCTTACAATGCCAACGGTATAACAGATATCAGGCCTCGTACACAACATGGCATGTATGAGACTTCCTAATGCAGAAGCATAAGAAACTGTCTTTATGGCCTCTATCTTCTCAACAGTCATGGGAGACTGTTCTTTAGATAGATGCACTCCGTGTCTGAAAGGTAGAAAACCTTTCTTGGAGTTTTTCATGTTGAAACGGGCCAAAATCATAACTATGAATGAAACTTGGGATAGCGTAAATGAACTTTTCCTACGATCTCGAATTATCTTGATCCTAAGGATATGTCCCACTTCCCCTAATTCTTTCATATCAAATTGCTGTGGCATCCATGCCTTTATGTCTGATAACACTTTCTTTTTGTTGCCAATCAATAGAATGTCATCTACGTAAATCACAAGAAACACCACCGAGTTTCCATCACTTCTGCGGTACACATATTGCTCATCCGGATACTGAGTAAATCTGTATGACTGGATTACCTCATCAAACCGGATGTTCCAAGATATAGATGCCTGCTTAAGTCCGTAAATGGACTTCTTAAGCCTGCAAACCTTATGCTCTTGGCCTTTTTCAATGAAACCCTCTGGTTGCTGCAGAAATATGGTTTCCTCAAGACTTCTTTTAAGGAAAGCTATCTTGACATTCATCTGTCATATCTCATAATCTAAATGAGTAGCTATGGCCAAAAGAATCTGGATTCACTTAAGCATGGCTACCGGGAAGTAGGTTTCCTCATAATCAATTCCCTCTTTCTAAGTATGCCCCTTTCGCCACCAGCCTAGCTTTAAAGGTTTCCACCTTTCTGTCAGGTCATCTCTTACATTTGTAGACCCACTTGCATCCAATGGGCTTAAACCCATCAGGCAGGTCCACAAGCTCCTAGACTTGATTGTGGTCCATTGACCCCATCTCGGATATCATTGCCTTAACCTCAACCTATAATATGATGCTCAACCTCAGGGAGTTGTTTGGACATCAGGGCAGGGTAGTCAAGCAGTCAGCTATAAGGAAACTCATGAATACTAGGATGGCTAAGGGCTCTTCAGTGAGGGATCACGTACTGGACATGATGAGCTGCATCAATGAGATCGAGGTATTGGGAGGTGATATTGATGGGGAAACCCAGGTCGATATCATCCTCCAGAGCTTGCCTCCCAGTTTTGAGCAGTTTCAGTGTAACTATAATATGGGCAAGCTCTTATATTCACTTCCTGAGCTCATGACTGCATTGGTGTCTGCTGAGGGCCTCTTCACTGAGAAGAAGTAACTTTTCGCTACTATTGGACCTTCAGGTTCCTCTGCTGGGCCCAAAACAGCAGCTAATCATGGACCTAAGGGAGGCATTGCCAAGAAGCACAAGTCAAAAGGCAAGTGTTTCAGATGTGGCAAGGCTGGACATTGGAAGAAAGACTGCCCAAAACCTCGAGGTATGTGTAGATTTTCCCTAGTTACTGAGACGTGTTTAGCGGTAATTCCCACAGATACTTAGTGTGTGGATTCAGGAGCCACTGATCGCGTTTGTAATTCTTTGTAGGGGTTCCATATGACCCAGCTGCTTAGAGAGGGAAAGTTGCAGGTCTACCTTGGGGATACTACCAGAGTTTCTGTTGCTGCAGTGGGAGTTTATGTCTTTATTTTTCAGACTCTATTTTACATTTAAGAGATTGTCTTTATGTACCTAGTTTCAGAAATAATTTACTTTCAGTTTCTAAACTTCTTTTGGATGGTTATAAGTGTGTTTTTTCTGATAATTCTGTTTTTATTAGAAAGAACCAAAGGCTTATATATTCTGGTACATTGGTTGACAATCTATTTTTAATTAAGAAAAACTCCCAGTAGTGCAAAATAAAAAAACTAATAACTCATCACCGGATCATAGTAAGAGAAAGGATTCTTTCCCTTTAAATCAAACTTATCTTTAGCACCTGAGACTAGGTAATATCAACCTTAGTAGGATTCAAAGATTGGTCAGTAATGGGCCCTTGGGATCATTGGAGATTGATAGCTATCCGACCTGCGAATCCTGCTTGGAGGGTAAAATGACCAAGAGGTCTTTCAAGCCAAAAGGGTATAGGGCCAAAGAGGTTTTAAAGTTGATTCATTTTGACTTATGTGGGCCCATGTCAGTTCGAGCTATAGGAGGTTATGAGTATTTCGTGACATTCACAGATGACTACTCTATATATGGATACATGCATATGATGCACCACAAGTTTGAGTATTTTGGCAAGTTCAAAGAGTTTAAGGCTGAGGTGAAGAAGCATCTGGGTAAGAGTATCAAGACCCTGTGATCTGATCGTGGTCGTGAATACCTCCCTAGTTAATTTAGGTCCTATTTGTCAGAGGAGGGTATTCAGTCCCAGTTGTCTACACCTGGCACACCCCAGTAGAATGGTGTATCAGAGAGGAGGAACAGGACTTTTATGGATAGGTTAGATCGATGATGAGTTATAGTGAGTTGCCCATCTCATTTTGGGGTTATGCCTTAGAGACAGCATTTTTTATTCTTAACCTCGTACCATCTAAGTCTGTGCCTACAACCCCCATAGAGTTGTGAACTGGGCGAAAGCCTAGTCTGAGATATCTCAAGATTTGGGGTCGCCCAGAACATGTGCTTAAGGCAAAAGCATGCAAGTTAGATGCAAGAACAGAGATTATGCTATTTATAGGCTACCCTAAAGGAACGAGAGGTGGTATATTTTATAGTCCTCAGGATCAGAAGGTGGTGATCAGCACCAATGCCAGATTTCTTGAGGAGGACTATATTTTAGATCACAAGGCAATCAGCAAGGTAGTATTAGAAGAGCTTAGGGGTCAGTCGAGTATTATAGATGCACAAGTACAAAATGATACACCACAAGATATTGCACACAGTATCACAGATGATGTTCTTACACAGGCTACGCCTCATCATAGTGGGAGGGTTGTCAGACAGCTCAAGAGGTACATGGGTTTGGGTAAATCTTCATATTTTATTTCTGGCGCCATGAACCAGACCCAGTTAGCTACAATAAGGCTCTTCAGGATAAAGATGCAGATTCTTGGCAGAGAGCGATGATTGCTGAGATGGGTTTGATGAACTCAAATCAGGTCTCAGAGCTGGTAGACCTTCCTGATGGGTTTCGGCCTATTAGGCGCAAATAGATTTACAAGCGAAATAGAGGATCTAACGGGAGGGTTGAGACCTTCAAGGCAAGGCTTATGGCGAAAGGGTATACTCAGAAAGAGTGTATCGATTATAAGAAGACCTTTTCCCCGGTAGCCATGCTTAAGTCGATCTGGATTCTCTTTGCCATAGCTACTCATATGGACTATGAGATTTGGTAGATGGACGTCAAGACAGCTTTTCTTAATGGAAGTCTTGAGGAGACCATCTTTATGCAGCAATCAGAGGGTTTTATTGTTCAGGGCTAAGAGCACAAGTTATGCAGGCTCAAGAGGTCCATTTATGGACTTAAGAAAGTATCCAGATCTTGGAACATCCATTTTGACCAGGTATCCAGTCCTATGGATTCACTCAGTGTCCGGATGAGCAGTGTGTATACCGCAGGCGTGATGGTGATATGGTGGTGTTCCTAGTACTTTACGTAGATGGCATCCTTCTAATTAGCAACAGTAAGAAGCTGTTGTCATACGTAAAGGCATGGTTGTCCAGGCAGTTTGATATGAAGAATTTAGGAGGGGCTGGACATATCCTTAGGATCAGGATTATTCGAGATCGTAGTAGACGTTCTCTGACACTCTCATAGGTTTCATACATAGACACAATTCTGGCCCGTTTTAACATGCAGAACTCCAAGAAGGGTTCACTTCCTTTCAGGCATGGATTGCATTTATCAAAGGAGCAGTGTCCCAAAACTGTCGATGAGATGGATGCCATGAAAGCGGTACCCAATGCATCTTTAGTGGGTAGTCTCATGTATGCTATGTTATGTACTAGGCCTGATATATGATTTGCCATTGGCATGGTTATTAGATATTAGAGTAACCTTGTGAAGGATCACTGGGAGGCAGTAAAATGCATTCTCAAGTACTTGTGTAGGACGAGCGATCATGTCCTAGTTTATAGAGCGCAGGAGCTAGTACCATTGGGTTACACAAATTCGGACTTTCAAGGTGAAATGGACAAGAGTACGTTTACCTTCGGGTTTGTGTTTACTCTAGGAGATGGAGCCATAGTATGGCGGAATGTCAAGTCGAAATGCATGGCGGACTCCACCATAGAGGCTGAGTACGTTGCCGCATCAGAGGCAGCGTAAGAAGCTGTATGGCTCAGGAACTTCCTGGTGGACTTAGATGTGGTCCCTTAGTTGCCTAGGTCTATCACAGTTTACTGTGATAACATTGGTGCAGTTGCTAACTCAATGGAACCGAAAGCCCACAAGGCGAGTAAACACCTGATACGAGAAATCGTAAAGATGAGAGACGTGACCGTGGCCAATATAGCATCAAGAGAAAACCTTGCAGATCCTTTCACAAAGCCATTGACCCCAAAGGTCTTTGAGAGACATGTGGAGGGCATGGGATTCAGATTCTTAAGGGAGCCATGTGAGTGAGCTTAAAGGTGCTTTGTAGTTTTCATTATGACAGCAGTGTAATAAAGCGGGTTTGACAGTGTTTTTGTATTTCAGAGCATAGCTGTGAGTATTAGTGGGAGATTGTTAGTTTTGAATACTAGAAAGCTATTTGCTTGTATCAAAAACTAATACCCAGTTCACATATCATTTTGTTTTAGTATTAAATTTATTCCATTATATTATAGAACTAGATAACGAGGCGTAGAAAAGCACAATAGATATCTTTCTTGGTTAAAGTATTGATATATAAAAAGAATGCTCATAACTGAGATAGTCTGAACATACTATCAGTATAGGTTATCATGTGATTTGGAAATTAGTTTGTTTAGACTAATTAAATCATACGGATATGCCCGGGGCATATTGAGCACGACCAGTTTGGATAGAATTAACTTGTACTGATCGGCGTAGTTAATTCGGTCCTAGTATTCTAATCTCTTAATCCTGAGATTGGGATAGGCATGAGAGTTAGATATCGTATGCTTTGATTTGCCAAAGGGCTCGGTCAATTGATGCCTAAATCTCGATAAGTTAGGTATGCGGTGTTTAGCTTATTGTGTGTCATTGCTAGTCGGAGAAATCCAAGTACCGGTTCGCTGGGTTGATGGTGCTCCCGAGATGAGCTCGTAAGGTTTATTATACTAAACTCGGCCGGTGGACTTTATGTCCTGTATAATAAGAAAGTCGAGTGGTACTAATCTCGGATACCAAGATGTCGGTGAATTAATTTGTCAGTAAATTGATGAATCGGCGAGCACTAGATCTTTGATGTGGGGAGATAGAAGAATAATAAAGTGAGCATGATGTAAAGTCATTTTTTAGCCTTAGTTGCATAATGGGTCCGTTAATGGTACGACTAATTATGCGTTTGACTAATTGACAAAGTGAATTAATTAATCCGAAAGGTTTAATTAATATTTAATTGACTAAGTGGATTAAGAAATGAATTCTAATTGAATTAATTAATCCTAAGGGTTCGTTAAATTAAATTAACAAAGTGGGTTAATAAATTAATTCAAAAGGCTCGATTGGAGTTGACTAGTCTAGGGAAGACTAAAGGGTCAACGAAAGTCAACCACTAAAGCCCAACTCAAAAGCCCACTATATCTCCTAAGGAGCTCCCTATAAATAGCTAATGTTAGACACATTTCAAGACATTAGAAACCTTAGAGGCTTTTGCCTAGTGAGAGAAACTTAAGTCTAGAAAGAGAAGCTCTCCATCTTCATTAAAGCTTTTCTTTCGAAGTAGACTTTGGAGCTTTCATCTTCGAGAATCTCAAGCCCAAAATTCTAGAAAACTCGAACCCACTCCGTTTATTGTTCATTTTTGTCAGACTGCCACATAGGCCGCCGGTTCACCGCCGCTAGATCCAGGCGGCCACCGCGGTTCTTGCCGCTGGTAGAGTTTCCAGCCAACTTTTTTAGTGGGTTCTATTGGGTTTTGTTTTCCTTTGTTGTGTTGATCCTTTGGCTCGTTCCTTCGGGTTCACCAAAATCTAAATATATGAGCAAAGTTCATTCCCAAAGTGGGTTTCCAGATTAGGATCAGTTCTTGGAATAAATCTATTTTCCATATTTGTGAGATTCTTGAAGTGGATTTCTTTGGATTTCTTTGCCAGTGCCTTTAGCCACCTCGTAGTTACTTGCCCACCCAAGTTTGAGGTCGTTTGGAGTTATCCTTGAGATTCTGAGTGGATTTTGTTTTCCCGGAGTTTTAGTTTTCTATTTTGCTTAGGACTTCGCTTCAAATGTATAATCTTTAATCCTTCCGCTTTAGTTAAAGATTTAATCTTTAAGCGTCATTTTATTAAACTGAACTAGTAAACCAATATCCGTTCAGGGGAAATGAATTTGAGCCTGAACCGAGTCAAAAATCTCCGATTCTGGAATGCATAGTACGAAAGTGAGATTTTCTATTTAGCCAGGGCTTGTTCTGTTTCCTTCATCTTATTTAGTCATTTCGTCTTCCATGTTCATCCTTGTCTCGCTTAAGTGAAATGTGTGATGCTTGTTATTTAGGAAACTTCATCGAGTCACTTTGCCTTCCACAAATCATCGTAGTGTGTCTCCTTTGTCATTAATTCACTCTGATGTATGGGGCCCTGCCCCCGTAGTTTCTAGCACTGGTTGTCGCTATTTTGTACTTTTTATCGATGATTTTCTTTATTTACTTGGATTTTACTAATAAAGATTAAAAGTGATATTTTTACTGTTGTTTGTGATTTTAAACTTCTTGTTGAAAAAAAATTTAATACACCGATCAAGAGTGATAACTCTTATTGGGGTGGTGAACTTCGTACTGTCTCTACTTTTCTGAAAAGCCAAAGAATATAGCATCGCTTTGCGTATCCTCACATGCATGAGAAAAACGGAATAGCTGAGCGTAAAATTCAGCATATCATCGATACGGGTCTCACCCTTATGGCTCATTCCGGCTGTCCGTTAAAGTATTGAGATATGGCATTTGACACCTCTACGTTCCTTATAAATCGTCTTCCTTCTTCCTCACTTCGGTTTAACATTACCTATGGTCTTTTATTCCACCAATCTCCTAATTTCCTTTTTATGAAAGTTTTCAGATGTGCAGATTATCCACTGCTTCGTCCATATAACAAACACAAGTCCGATTTTCTGTCAAAACAGTGTGTATTTCTTGGCTACTCTAACTCACATTTAAGATATCGCTGTTTAGATCCTTTGTCGGACCAAATTTATTTTTCTAGGCATGTCTCGGTTGATGAATTAGTTTTTGCCTTAAAAATTCAAAATTTTTTGTCTTCTGGTCCGCCTTCGGTAGCTCCTATTTGGTCTTATTCTCTTAGTAATTTTTTGTCCCAGTCAAAATTGCCTACTTCACCTGGCCAGCTTCTTTCGGTCAACCGTGCCACATCACCCACTGCGGTCCCCATGTGTCCTGACCCTCTCTCCTTTGGTCGACCCACATCCTCATCCCCTTCGCCCGCTACCTAACCCAAAAGCTCCGTTTAGCTTGCCCTTCTAATCTCTCCACCGTCCTTATCTCTTCAACATCCCTCCACTTTCCATCCGCTTATCTCTTCCTATCAGCCTCAATCACAATCCAATCCTTATCCCAACCGATTTCTCTGTTGTTCCTCTCCTCGACCAACCCCTGATTCTTCTCCTGTTATCTCTCCAATGAGTGTCATTCGCAATCAACCCCGTCTTTAACCTAACTTACAACTCTTCGTCTCTCTGATTAATGACCCTCCCCTAAATTTGAAAATTCTTATCATGTTCTCTCACTAACTCTACGCCCATCTCAATCCAATCCTTATATTGCCCAATCTCAACTTTCCAACTGTTCTCTCGATTCCCCTCAATTGTCAATTTTTTCTCGATCTTCACTTCCTTCTTAAGCTCTCAATCCTATCCCAGCCCAACCAACCTTGTCTGAATCTCATCCCTCCATATCCCTTCAGTCTAGGCTGCCTTTATCTCCCGAGATTTTCGTCGATTCATATCACCTGAGTCAATGTCCCTGTCCATTATCTCTTTCCAGCCTCATTCTACTAGTTCACTTCCCTATCCTTCGAGTGCCTCTCCTACTCAACCTCCTGACCAGTCTACCCATCATTCACTTATCTCTCCAGCCAATCCACTATTGATATAATTGGTTATAAAACAAACGTTGCTGATAAGCGAAGAACAAAAGCAGAAATTTAACAAGAATTTCCAAGGCTTGTTTATAACAACTTCCGTAAGATAAATTTTCCCTCTCTACAAGTGTGCTAGAGACAACTTGGACAATTATCTCCCAGGATGCAATGGAACACGTAAAGTCAGTTCGCACAAGAACTGCTTTACCAGCAAACGAAAGAAAAATCTAAACACCGAAGGCAAGAAAACTTAAACTGTATAGAGAGAGAGAGCTGTAGAGGGAAGGATGAGAGAATGGATTGTTGTGTGTTCTTGGAGGTTGAAGGAGTGCTGTATTTATAGGCTGGAGGCTGGAGCTTTTCTTGGACGAAATTAAGGCACAGCTTAATTGTCCTTGAATCAACGAAATCAAGGAGCTTAATTGTCCTTCAATCATTCTTCACACGTTTTGGAATTGTTCATCATTAATTCAATGAGTTGCAGCAATTAGTATGCAAAATTGAAGTTGAAATTCAAACTTCTTGCACCTATTGCTCTGCAGAAGGTCAAACTTCCAGCAATTAAGCAACACGTTTTATGCATTGATGCTAAAACGTTTCAATTCATTAATTTTGGCAATTAATCTTGAAGAATGAAATCAGCCAGCCAGCCATTCATGCAGAGAGAAATTTTAGGAAAAAATTGAATCCGTTACGCAGCAAAACGGAGGTTGATCAGGCCTGCCGTTTAAGCCTACGAGCGGTCCGACATTTGTGTCCGTAGGCGCGGGCATGCGCTCGCACACAAGTCAAGCTATTTTGGTCCCTCGATTGCACCCCCCTGTGCGCACTCACGCGAGCGGGATGTACGATGTATAATATAGTGTAGGAATTTTCAAAGTTCACTCAAAGCTTAAAAGCATATAAAGTGACTTTATTTTCCCAACCCAAGCAATGTGAGATTCACTTTACTTGCTTGCTTGTATTTCCAAATTTCCAAAACATCTCTTTCTCATTCACTCTTTTCCTCCAACAATCCCCCACATGAATGAGATATAGGTTTTTTTTTCAATGTTCAGTGACTAATTCCTGAAAAGAGAAAGTAGGTGTTACCCTTTGAACTTCCCCTTTGTAGACTACGCTTTTTTTACTAGCTGTCCAGTAGACATGATGTCCTTGAACTGTCCGGCTTTTTGGTGTAAATGATCCACGTACCCTACACAGGAACCAATCTCAATTGTTCCATTCTCATGGTTTTGTTTATTATGACCATGAAACACGTCCTGGTTCTGCAAGAGTTTTTGAAGAATTAAGCCTGTTCAATTCTCCTTCGAAGCGGCCCCACTTCTCTCTCACATAGGTGACTTCTTAATTTGAAGCGTAACTGCACTTACTTTCTTAAGAGTCATTAAAGCGACAAACGCTAGCCTCACCCATATTGTCACTGTTTTTTGACAGGAATGAGTTGAGGTTGCCCCCACAGTGACCGTATCAGGTCTTAAGATTAGGTTGTCCCTTTGAACCTAGATCTTGGGATCTCCAGTCAACTAGGTTGGGTTTTCCTTCTTAAAACCTTTTATCCTTAACAGGCTTTATCCACATTCCTTTTGTCAATCTTTCAACTGTCTCTCTGTTTAACCCTTTGGTTAGCGGATCCGCGATGTTATCCTTTGACCTTACAAAGTCAATTGAGATAACTCCTGTTGAGAGCAGTTGTCTGATGGTATTGTGTCGACGATGAATATGTCTCGATTTACCATTGTACATTGTACTCTGTGCTCTACCAATTGCAGATTGATTATCACAATGTACACAAATTGGTGGCACAGGTTTTTCCCATTTAGGAATATCCTCTAGGAAATGGCGTAGCTATTCAGATTCTTCTCCACATTTATCTAGAGCAATAAACTCTGATTCCATTGTTGATCTAGCTATCACAGTTTGTTTTGAGGATTTCCATGACACGGCAGCCCCAGTAAGGGTAAATACATAGCCACTCGTGCATTTCGAGTCACTTATATCAGATATCCAATTACCATCTGTATAACCTTCTAATACAGATGGATATCTGGTATAGTGTAATCCATAATCACGAGTATATCTTAGGTACCTTAGTACCCTAATTATCGCAGTCCAGTGATCTCTCCCTGGATTACTCGTGTATGAGCTCAGTTTGCTTACCATATAAGCAATATCTAGTCTGGTACAACTCATTAGATACATCAAACTCTCGATTATCCTGGAGTATTCTACTTGAGAATTACTCTCTCCACGATTTTTGGATAAATGAAAATTGTTATCTAATCGTGTTCTAGCAATTCCAGGATCATTCTGATTAAATTTCTTTAGAATCTTGTCTATATAATGAGCTTGACTCAAGATTAGACCTTCTGGGAACCTAATGATTCTGATTCCAAGAATCACATCTGCCAGTCCCATATCTTTCATGTCAAATTTTGAATTTAACATTGCTTTAGTAGATTTGACCAATTTGTCATTACTACCTACTATGAGTATGTCATCTATGTATAGACATAGGATGACATAACCATCTTGGGTCTCTTTGACATAGACACATTTATCACATTCATTAATTTTGTGCCCATTGGTTATCATTGCATGGTCAAACTTCTCATGCCATTTCTTTGGAGCTTGTTTAAAACCATATAATGACTTCACCAACTTACACACTTTCTTATTGGAGTATGGAGCTTTAAACCCTTCGGTTGCTCCATATAGATTTCCTCATCTAAATCTCCATTTAAGAAAGCTGTTTTTACATCCATTTGGTGGATTTCCAAATTCCGTAAGGCTGCGATTGCTAGAATCATCCATATGGAATTTATCCTCGTCACCGGAGAATACGTATCAAAGTAGTCTAAGCCTTCTCGCTGCTTATAACCTTTGATTACCAGCCTAGCTTTGTATTTATCTATAGAGCCATCTGCTTTCATTTTCCGTTTGAAAATCCATTTTGACTCTAAAGGATTACAACCAAGAGAGAGATCCACTAACTCCCACGTATGATTATGTAAAATAGAATCAATGTCACTCTTAATGGCTTCTTTCCATAAAAGAGCATCCGAAGAACTCATAACTTCAGCATAAGTCTGTGGTTCTTTCTCAACGAGAAAAGTTTCAAAATCATCACCAAATGATTTTTCCACCCTTGCTCTTTTGCTACGTCTTAATTTTACCACTTCTTGGTTTTGTGGTTCTTTATCAATGGTTTCACTAGGTCGTTTTGAACTAGTCCCCCCAACTGATTTCCAAGTAAATATATTTTCAAAGAAACATACATTTCTAGATTCCATGGTCGTATTCTTGTGTATATCCGGTATTTTCGAATCACACACGAGAAATTGGTATGCAGTACTATTATGAGCGTAGCCTATAAAGATACAATCCACTGTTTTGGGACCTATCTTTATTTTCTTTGGTGTTGGTACTGCTACCTTCGCTAGGCACCCCCACACTCATAAGTGTTTGTAGGAATGCATTTTTCCTTTCCATACTTCATATGGAGTTTTTCCTTCTTTCTTGCGAGGTATTCTATTGAGTACATAATTACTCGATAAAATAGCGTCCCCCCACAAGTTCGAAGGTAAACCTGAACTTAATAACATCGCATTCATCATTTCTTTTAATGTGCGATTTTTAAGTTCAGCAACCCCATTGGATTGAGGTGAATATGGTGCAGTTACTTTATGAACTATACCATTCTTAGCACAATAGTCACCAATAGGTACTTCATACTTTCCACCTCTATCACTTCTCAATTTCTTGATCTGTTTTCCAAGTTGATTTTCAACCTCGGTCTTATAGAGAATAAATTTCTCCAACGCCTCATCTTTGCTTTTAAGCAAATACACATAGCAATATTTTGTGCTATCATCAATAAAGGTAATAAAATATTTATTATCACCTCGTGTTTGAACCGATTTCAAATCACATATATCGCTATGTATTAAGTCAAGGGGTTCATTAGTTCTTTCAACGGTTTGAAATGATGACCTTGTTAGTTTTGCTTCAACGCAAATTTCACAATTTTGACTTTGGTCAATTTGGACACTTGGGATATGGTTCAGGTTAATTAATCGATGTATCAAATCATAATTAACATGACCTAGTCTACCATGCCATAAGGTACAAGACACAATCAAATAAGTAGAAGAGGTACTTGCATTATTCTTGACAATTGTCATTACATTCATTTTAAACATCCCCTCGGATGCATACCCCTTTCCCAAGTACATTCCCGACTTCTGGTGCATACAGCACATCTTTTAGAGTCAACGTTTTGCCCGAAGTCAGCTTGAGCAAAACCGTTCCCTTCCCCTCAACTTTGGCGATAGCCGAGTTTCCCATGTACAGCTTCTCACCTTAGGTTGGTTCGAACATTGAGAAGTGGCTTTTATTGGTGCACACATGCTTGGTTGCACTCGAGTCATACCGCCACTCTTTCTGGTTATACTCCACCATGTTGACCTCGGAGATCACAGCCACCAAGCTGATGTTTTCCTCCGGGTTAACCTGTATCAAATTTGCCTCAGGGTTCTTCTTGGGAAGGCGGCACTCTGACGACTTGTGACCCTGTTTTTCGCAGTTAAAAAACTTCCCTTTAAACTTGACTTTCTGCTTTGAGACACCTCCCGATGGTCCAAGCTTGGCCTTACTTTTATCGGTGAATCTCGCCTTATTTTTGAAGGCTCCCTTGCCATGTTCCAGCATATTGACTTTGGCTTCTACAGGGTTGACCGGATTGATCTCAGCCTTCTTGTTGTCTTCTTCAATCCGAAGTCTGACAACGAGATCCTCCTGAGTCATCTCCTTGCGTTTATGCTTGAGGTAGTTCTTGAAATCCCTCCAACTTGGTGGTAATTTCTCGATCATTGCCGCCACTTGGAAGGCCTCACTTAGCATCATCCCTTCGGCAGTTATCTCATGCAAGATGAGCTACAATTCATCCACTTGACTCAGCACGGATTTAGAGTCAACCATTTTGTAGTCAAGGAAGCAATCGACCACAAATTTCTTTGCGCCCGCATCCTCAATCTTGTACTTATGGTCCAAAGCCTCCCACATTTGCTTTGCCGTTTTGTACTTCCCATATATAGTATATAGGGAATCATGCAATCCATTCAATATGTAATTGTGACATATAAAATTGGAATACTCCTATGCCTCAATTGTATCTTCAGTTGTGGCATCATCACTCTCTGCTGGAATCTTAGGGCGATCTTCCTGCAAGAACTTGGCCAGCCCCAAAATTGTTAGGTAGAACAACATCTTCTGTTGCCATCTCTTGAACATCACAGCAACCCCAGAAAATTTTTCTAGCTTCTCATGGTGACTCCCAGCCACATTTGGAACTGTCATTTTAGGAGTAACCACTGTAGGAGTGGTGATGGCAGGAATGACCTCGTCAGTGGTGGTAGCAACACTAACGGGAACATCACTTACAGCAGCCATTAGTGAATAACCAAAATAAAAAAAAATTTCTCTTAAGATTGTTGAACTAATTGGTTATAAAACAAACGTGGCTGATAAGCGAAGAACAAAAGCAGAAATTTAACAGGAATTTCCAAGGCTTGTTTATAACAATTTCCTTAAGATAAATTTTCCCTCTCTACAAGTGTGCTAGAGACAACTTGGACAATTATCTCCCAGGATACAATGGAACACGTAAAGTCAGTTCGCACAAGAACTGCCTTACCAGCGAACGAAAAAAAATCTGAACACCGAAGGCAAGAAAACTTAAACTGTATAGAGAGAGCTGTAGAGGGAAGGATGAGAGAATGGATTGTTGTGTGTTCTTGGAGGCTGAAGGAGTGCTGTAATTATAGGCTGGAGGCTGGAGCTTTTCTTGGACGAAATTAAGGCACAGCTTAATTGTCCTTCAATCAACGAAATTAAGGAGCTTAATTGTCCTTCAATCATTCTTCACACGTTTTGGAATTGTTCATCATCAATTCAATGAGTTGCAGCAATTAGTATGCAAAATTGAAGTTGAAATTCAATCTTCTTGCACCTATTGCTCTGCAGAAGGTCAAACTTCCAGCAATTAAGCAACACATTTTATGCATTGATGCTAAAACGTTTCAATTAATTTTGGCAATTAATCTTGAAGAATGAAATCAACTAGCCAGCCATTCATGCAGAGAGAAATTTTAGGGAAAAAATTGAATCCGTTACGCAGCAAAACGGAGGTTGATCAGGCCTGCCATTTAAGCCAACAAGCGGTCCGACATTCGTGTCCGCAGGCTCGGACATGCACTCGCACACAAGTCAAGCTATTTTGGTCCCTCGATTGCACCCCCTGCACACACGCACGCGAGCGGAATGTACGATGTATAATATAGTGTAGTGATAGGTCGTCAGGCCAATCAAAAATAAACCTACTTTTGAAACTATTAAAAATAGTATAGTGCGAGTAGGATCGTATCCACATGGAGCACCATAGTGAAAGAAATTTGGTCAAAAGTGCGTAGCCAAAATGGGGGGTTTGTTGTTACTTAAAACTACTAACAAAAATCAATTAAATTAAAAGGCAAGAAATTAAACAAATTGTAAAAATCCAAATTCGGAAAAACGTCTAGCCAGGGGAATTGGACCACCTCGATGCACTAATCGATCCTTGATGCAAAAATGTATTAATTAATTATTGGTTACACCGGTTTTCATTGTTGGAACCTCCTAACAATTCAGTCATATTAATTTAAGCCAACAATTAAGGAACCTCCGTTAATTGTGTCTATAATCGATTATCGATTCTGGAACCTCCTAGAACCTATATCACGATAGTCAAGAACCCAGTTCAACTACAATTAACCCAATGAGCCTAATTGCACTTGATTATTTATTCTTTCCCAATTCACTAATCTACGTACCACGTGATTAGTTTCATGGACTCTAAGGAATACCGAACCTCGTGTATTCTAGTAAATTGGATTACCTAGGAAAGCCTACATGCTACCAGCTATACAAACAGTGCAAAATAATCCTCAAACATGCATAAGAATAAATAAGAAACCAATAATCAATTAATAATAATTCCAATTCGATCTCACGATTGAAGTAGCATCGAGGGATTTTTATCCCCCTGACTAAACTAAAGAAATCTAGCTACTCATAATTAAACTAATAAAAATAATGTATAATTTGTGCGACATAAATTCAAACTAAAGCAAAAGAAATAGAAACTGAGTACTAATGGTAGAAGCCCCTGGAACCAAAGTTGCTGTCCACCCCTTTTTTTTCCTCTCATTCCTTCAGCCGTCCCCACTTCTTTTCTCCCTTAGCCCCAAAATTGCTTCTAGTCCCCAGAATAATTTTCTACCGTCCAGTCCTCCCCCTTTTCTCAATTCCTTTTCCAAAAATATACCCCGCAGTCAACTCTCCAAATCCCCCCAAAACCCTCTAGAATACAATTTTCCCCTTTTATTTTAATTCCTAACCATATATAACTCTTCCCAATTTGGGCATTCTTGCTTCCTTGTTTTTTTTTCAAAAATCCTCCTCATCCAATGGAATATATTTCCCAAATTAACACTTAATTGTCCCAACTCCTCTTCTTCAATTGTCCAATTCGCCCTTCTTTTGTCCAAAGATTGCGCCATCCTTCTCAAAGTCAATATAATTCCCTGCAAATATAAAAACCATCATTAAGCCTCACCAAAACATCCAACTTTGCCCAATTCAGCCCAATTCGTATCATAAAATATAAGCTCATCAAAATCCCCCACACCTAAACAATGCTTGTCCCCAAGCATGACTCAAGACTCGACACATAAACAAAACACAAGTAGCAAGCAAAAACTGGATTCTCAATATGCAACATCCGATCTAGCAATACTCGCAATCCACATAAGAAACTTTCATAGTATCATGCATTTGTAATGACTATACCCATTCCTCATAATTCTTTAAACTCAAATAACAAGCACAAATGACACCCACCTCTCAAGTAATTCACTCATGCACTCAAAGATTTTAAAGGACGTAATCACTCAAGTTCATCACATAGCATTGTTCTTACCATATGCTTGCAAAATTAGCACATTACTATCACTGAATTGAATCAAAGTACAAATCAAAAGGTCTTCGTTAAGGATTAGAATCAGGCTCAGGACAAGGTAGAATAAACAAGGATTAACCAAAGGCTAAAGTCATGAAAGAAAGAACAAACGTAATTGTTAACCATCAACCGTCTTACTGAGAATGACCCATGCAAAACACTAGTAACTCACCAAGAATTCCAAACTTTGCTCTTTCCACAATTTAACCTTTTTTTTTCTCTTTTTTTTTCCTAGCCACACAAATTCATTTGAATTTGTTTATTTTGGCTCCTTTCCCTTCTTGTCTTCTTTTCTCTTTTTGTTTCACTTCCTTTTCTTTTTTTTTTTTTTCAACAACCTTGGTCAGAGCACAACTTATCCTTAATGAGTTACTATTGCCTTACAATGTCCGCCTTCAAACCACAAACCCAAGTGAACAACCAAGTATGTACTTCTTTCAACAACTAGGCAAAAAGAGCAAGCTAAACACAGGCCTAGGTTTAATTTAGTGGCTTTAAAATCAAAGAAATGGGTCCAAGCTTCAAAAAGGTAAACTAAGGGTAAGCATTGAAGGTTGGATTTTAAAGCAAGCCAAAAATTGGTTTATCCTATTGCCTTTATCCTTTTTGTACTTCAAATTCACTAGCAACGGTAACATGCATAACCAAACAAGTTCTAGAATATGCAAACTATGTGTGAAACACTCTAAAAAAAAATAATTGAGCACAAGAAAGAATTTTTTTGCTCATTAAGGCCCAAAATCTCACTTTATCTAGCTTTTTGGATGTCACTCACACAAGTATCATCATTTGAATTATCATAAGGAACAGTTATATTCATCCAACACACAATACTACTAATATTCCCTCCCTCACCAAATCACAAGTTGCATATCAATTCCAGCACACAACACATCACATATAACATGGCACACCTCCCCCACACCTAACTTCTACACACCATCCCAAAACAATCACATAAACCAAACCAAAAGAATACATAAACCAAACAATATTATACAAATACAACCAATCCCCCCCACCTATACTCTACATTGTCCCCAATGTAGAAAATAGTCATGGAGGAAAACAACATACACCACCAAAGCAATATAAATTCCAACTAAAAAGAAAAATTAACAATAAACAGCAAATAAGAAAAGAACAAAAAACTTCCTGATGGGGAAACAATCATTCTAGGCTGACTCGAGCACAGAGGGCATCGATCTTGGAGTTCATCTGTTGTAACATCTCATGGATGGTGGTAAGTTGCGCTTGCACCCCTGCTAGTTGTTCTACCGTCACTGCTGGGGGAACAAGTTGCGCTGAAGTAGAGGCACCTGCAAAAGAAGCACGCAAAGGCTCGGGTGGACCATGCTTACCCGGCGATAAAAAATCATAAGAATCACCCCTCTTGCGAATCAATTGCATTCGCTGGAGAGAAAAATCATCAAGGGGCATCACTTTACAAGCTTCATGCAAAGGGTTGTTCTCTAAGTCTAAAATCTTCAAATTATAAGCTAGATGAGTAATGAGAGAATCCAAAATTAACCCCCGCCCTGGGCGATTCAACGATGCAAGCACCTGGGTAACAAAAGAGTAAGCAAAACTAACCCTAGACCCCTTGAGCATTCTAGTCAAAATGAACAATTCATGGGTTGTGATTATGTTTGCCTGATCCCTCCGTCCCGATAAACTATAGCCCAAGAATCTATGGCACAAGCGCAAAGCAGGGTTTGTGAAATAATAATCACAAACTTTGCTGGCACTAAACATACCCGAAGAAGAAGGAGCTAGACTCTGCCAAGCAGCAAAACATTCATCGGGGTAAAAATCATCCGACGTATCCAATTCCCAAGCAAGATACGCCGGAGACCTAGACTCCTCTACAGTCAGAAAACCCATGGCAGTATCAAATTCTGTTAAAGACATTTTAAACGTTTTGTTCATGAGTCTAAAGGAAATCACCCCAGTAGAGTCTAAACAAAAATTCAGTTTTGGCGGCTTATATTCTAAAGTGGCATGAAACTCTCTTGTTAATTCCATATAAGCAGGCAACTCAATATTAAAATAAGCCAACCAACCAATCCCAGCAAATAAATTTCTAATTTCATCAAAAACATGTAGCTCATGCAAGATATCCATATCATAGCGGCGGCACTCATAAATGCGTCTAGAGGATACCTTATCAAATAGTTACCGCTGCTTGTCCGTCGCGAGCTGGACAACAAATTGCTGTGAAGTCGAATGAGGGAGCTTGTTGGGAGCATTTTTGGTACGCGACCGCACAGTGCGTGTGTGCGTTGTCTCCGCAACTATAGTAGAGTCGGGTTGGGACTTCTGGCGCTTGGAGAGTTGTCGAACCACGACCAATAGAGAAGAACGGGCTTCGTCTTCTGAAGAGCTTGATTCATCCTGCAATGCAATTGTTTGTGGAGCCTTTTTGCCACCATAGTTGCAAATAATTATGAACAACGGCTGACTTGCCGGGATGTACTGGAAAAGCTAGACTGAGTGTGAGAACTCCCGAAAACAGGGCGGAAACCAAAGCAGACAACTACTGCGAAGTGCGGTTGATACCGACGCCCGTGAACGGCCGGAGCGACTTGGAGGGCGACTGACGTTCTGGTTGAAAAGTGCGCAGCCTAGGCGAAAGAATGGCTTGCTGAGGTGGAGAAACAGGGCAAAACGCACAGAACAGCGGAAGAAAAAGAGGCACCAAAGTTCAAAGAAAAACTGCCGCCCACAAAAAAAACAAAATGATTCACGGCGAAACTGCGGTGCGACAGCAACCCCGCCCAGAGGATTGAGGAACGCCGTGGATGAGTGGTGTCGTTGATGAACGACCGAAGGAATGAGTAGAGCTGTCGACTGTCCGAAAAAGGGCTATGAGAATATCCCCAACAGAACCGAGGTTGACCCCCATGGAGAAAGGACGGTCGAAAGGAAAAATATAGGAGTCGCGGATTTGCTTCCCACGCCGGCCGGATATCGAAAGGGAGAAATGTGGAGTGTTGTAGTACCCGGCGGAAGACGAGCAATGGCCGATTTGGTGAAGAATAGTGCGGAGAAGATGAAGGAAAGGGACAGCGGTGTGGTTGGGGAGAAGTAAAGAACGGTCGCCGCAAGCTGCTGAGAAAAAGGAAAACCAACAATAATATTAGGAACCCTAATTAAACTTGAAAAGGAAATTTTCTTTTTTTTTTTTAAAGTAAATGACATGGGCATGTCATAGGAAAGATTGTAATCTGCCCAACAACTTAAAAATTCCAAATAAAAGCAAAGAAAATCGTGAGAAATCCAAAGGCACTGACCTGGGCATGTCAGAGGAAAAATTGTATTCTGCCTCCAACCCTTAAAAATCAAAAGAAAACTCACCTGGGCATGTCAGAGGAAGAATTCTATTCTGCCCAAACCTGTAGAAAATCTTTAAAAAAATTCGAAGCTTAACCTGGGCATGTCAGAGGAAAACTTCTATTTTGGCGAGCTACCTTAAAAATTCCAAATAAAAGCAAAGAAAATCGTGAGAAATCCAAAGGCGCTGACCTGGGCATGTCAGAGGAAGAATTCTATTCTGCCCAAACCTTTAATTCCCCTCGAAATTCTCAGCTAAAAATCACTTAAAAATACAATTAAAAGACTAAACCTACTTAAAAAAACTTAGAAAAATTTGGGTTGCCTCCCATAAGCGCCTTTCTTTAACGTCTTTGGCTAGACTCACTCTCCCTCAATTAATCTACATAAATTGGGTGAACTAACATGATCATCTCTACGGCCTCTTTGGTTCTATATTCAAGAAACGGCTTAAGCCTATGCCCATTAACATGCAACACTTTTCCAGATTTTAAGTATTAAATCCCTATCATCCCATATGGAGAAATACTTACCACATTATATGGTCCAGTCCATCTTGACTTAAGCTTACCAGGCATAAACTTCAGCTTGGAGTCGAACAAAAGTACCTTTTGCCCTACCACAAATTCCTTCCTCCTCAAAAGCTTGTCATGAGCGAGCTTGGTCCGTTCCTTGTAGAGTTGGGAATTATCATATGCCTCTAAGCGAATCTCCTCTAATTCTTGCAGCTGCAATTTCCTCTCTATTCCCACTTCTTGAGCATCCATATTGAATTGCTTCACTGCCCAAAAAGCACGATGCTCTAACTCAACAGGTAAATGACACAATTTCCCAAAAACTAACCTGTAAGGCGACATGCCAATGGGAGTCTTGTATGCAGTTCGGTAAGCCCATAATGCATCCTCTAACCTTAGACTCCAATCCTTACGGCCTGGATTCACTGTCTTTTCCAAGATGCTCTCGATCTCTCTGTTTGAAATCTCGGCTTGGCCATTGGTCTGATGGTGATACGCAGTAGAAATTCGATGACGAACTCCATAGCGCTTTCATTAATGCCTCAACTTGACGATTGCAGAAATGTGTTCCTTGATCACTTATTATAGCCTTTGGCACTCCAAACCTACCAAAGATGTTAGATTTAAGAAACCTTGCAACAACTTTAGCTTCATTAGTCTGGGTAGCCTTTGCTTCTACCCATTTCGAGACATAATCAACAGTAAGCAAAATGTATAATTTCCCACAAGAGCTTGGAAATGGACCCATAAAATCCATCCCCCATACATCAAAAATCTCACAAAACAGCATAGGTACTTGAGGCATCTCATTTCTAGAAGATAAATTTCCTACCCTCTGACACCTATCACATTTCTTACAGTAATCATATGCATCCTTAAATAAAGAAATCCAATAAAAACCACAGTCTAGCACTTTCCTAGCAGTACGCTTTGGACCAAAGTGACCACCACAAGCATGAGAATGACAGAATTCAAGTATGGACTGAATTTCATGATTAGTAACACATCTCCTAATTACTTGATCAGAACATATTTTTCACAGATACGGTTCATCCCAAACATAGTGTCTAAATTAAGACTTCAATTTATTTTGATGATAAATATTCATGCTGGGAGGAAACTTACCACTTGTCAGATAGTTAACTATGTCTGCATACCATGGCTCGTGACCTTGCAATGCCCACAACTTCTCGTCTGGAAACACCTCTGAGATGGGCCTAGAATCGTCTTCACAAACCAGCCTGCTAAGATGATCAGCAACTGAATTATCTGCACCTTTTCTATCCTTGATCTCCCAGTCAAATTCTTGCAGCAGGAGAATCCATCTTATGAGTCATGGCTTTGATTCCTTCTTTGCCAACAGGAACTTCAGAGCTGCATGATGAGAATAAACAACAACCGTAGAACCTAGCAAATAAGAACGGAACTTTTCAAAGGCAAACACTATTGCTAAAAGTTCTTTTTCTGTTGTTGTGTAGTTGCATTGAGCCGCATCAAGTGTCTTGGACAATAGTAAATGATATGGCTTTGTCTTCCATTCCTCTATCCAAGCACTGCTCCCACAGCATATTGACTCGCGTCACACATGAACTCAAATGGTAATTCCCAATTTGGGGGCTGGATGATAGGAGTAGATATGAGTAACTCCTTCAACCTCTTAAATGCACTTCTGCACTCCTCACCAAACTCAAATGGCACGTCATGTTGTAAGAGCCTCGACAGGGGTTGAGTGATCTTGGAGAAGTCCTTGATAAATCGCCGGTAAAAACCTGCATGACCAAGGAAACTCTGAATTTCTCGGACATTAGTAGGATAAGGTAAGCTAGCAATTAAATTGACCTTCGCCTTATCCACCTCTATTCACCTAGAAGGCACGACATGACCTAATACAATGCCCTCTCTAACCATAAAGTGACATTTCTCATAGTTCAACACTAAATCTTGCTCAATGCATCTCTGAAGTACCATGGCTAAACTGTCAAGACAATGATCAAAGGACTCTCCGTACACAGTAAAATCATCCATAAATATCTCAATGCATTTTTCAAAAAAATCAGAAAATATGCTCATCATGCATCTCTGAAAAGTCCCAGGTGCATTACACAGACCAAAAGGGCAAGTAAAAGTGGTCTTATCTTGGTCCTCTGGAGCTACCGTTATTTGGTAGTAACCAGAGTACCCATCTAGGAAGCAGAAAAAATCTTTACCTGCCAACCGCTCCAACATCTGATCAATGAAAGGGAGCGAGAAGTGGTCCTTACTCGTGGCTGCATTTAGCTTGCGGAAATCAATGCACATACGCCATCCTGTCTGCAATCTCATGGGAACCAACTCGTTAGCTTCATTTTTAACTAACTGAAAATCGGATTTCTTAGGCACTACATGTACCGGGCTAACCCACTTACTATCCGAAACTGTATAAATTATACCTGCATCCAGGAGCTTAATAATCTCTTTCATTACTACCTCTTTCATGGCAGGATTCAGCTTCCTCTGGAATTCTCTAACCGGCTTAGAATCTGCCTCCAACAAAATCCAATGCATGCAAATAGAAGGGCTGATTCCTTTGATGTCGGCCAGTGTCCATCCAATTGCGGTTCTATACTCCCTCAGCACTCTTAATAGCTTATCCTCTTGCAAGTCCATCAACTCCTTCGAGATGATCACGGGCAAAGTCTCCAATTCTCCCAGGTAGACATACTTGAGGTGATTCGGCAGTGTCTTCAATTCATGTTTAGGTGCCTGCACCACAGACGGCAGATTTTTGTCAGCACTAATAGGTAATCCTAAAAATTAGTTAGCCAACCTTGGTGGCAATTCCGGACTAGCATGGAATGCCAAAACTGCCTCAATGACCGCTTCACTCACATTGCTGCGAGCATCAATTTCCTGCACACTATGCTGTAAAACAAAATTTATCTCATCCAGCATTAGATTAAATTCAATCTCTTCCTGCACAATAGAGTCTACTAGGCTAACATTTACAAAATATTCAGAGTCTGGTGGGTACTTCATAGCTTCATACATATTAAACTGCACTTTTTCACCATCGAATTCAAAAGTAAACACACCAGCATCCACATCTATTTTTGTCTTAGCCGTTTTCATAAATGACCTACCCAGTAAGAGAATATCAGAGTTTGTCACATGTTCATCATTCATGTCAAGAATATAAAAATCAGCAGGAAAGATCAACTTATCACATTTTACTAGTACATCCTCGACTACCCCCTCTGGATAAATCATCGCCCTATTGGCTAACTGGACAATCACATTTGTATTTTTAAGAGCCCCAATTTTTAACTTGTTGAACAAAGACAAAGACATCACATTAATTGAAGCTCCTAAATCTAGCATAGCTGCTTTTATAACACGTGACCCAATTACACAAGATATGGCAAAAATACCTGGATCAGTGCACTTCTGAGGTAACTTACGCTGAAGAACCGAAGACATTTTCTCGTTCACATAGACCTTGCCTTCAGGCCTTCTCTTTTTGGTCAGCAACGACTTTAAAAATTTCGCATACCTGGGAATCTGTGCAATGGCTTCCATCAATGGTATGTTGATTGCCACTTTGCGAAATACTTCAAGCACCTCATCGTCACTGTACTCCTTTCTCACTTGGACTAACCTGCCAGGAAAAGGAGGTGGAATCACACTCTCTGTTTTTCTTACAATGAATTTAGGAGTTACCTCTTTCTCTGGCAACTCTTCCACTGCCTCTTCCTTTTCTGGTGTCTGAGAAGGCTCTTGAACCTCGACGCACAGAACTTTAGGTTCTGGCAATTCTCTTCCACTCCTCAAAGTAATGGCACTCACATTTTCAGTGGAACTACCTGGCTGAGACGGAAGCTTCCCTTGGGCTCGGTCTCTCTGATTGAATTGAGTGGCAAGCTGAGAGATTTGTTTCTCCAAGTTTTTAATTGCAGCCTGTGACTGCTGCTCTCTAGCCTGTTGTTGTTCCCTTACTAGATCCCTCTCAACAAGACCCTGCACCACAGGTGTCAATCCTTTAATCATTGATTCGACTGACGAACCTGAAGCCTCTGCTGGTGGAGGTACTGGGTTTCTCACTGGGGGTTGGAAACTGGATTGCTGAGATTGAGGTTGAAATCCAGGCTACTTGTAGCTGAAGTTGGGATGATTCCTCCACCCTGGGTTGTAGGTATTAGAATAGGGGTCATATCTTCGCTGGGTGGAGCCTGGAATCCTCCCACAACATTCACTTGCTCTCCTTCTTGCATTGCTGGACAGTCATCAGAGGCATGTCCTTGCATTGCACAAATTCCGCAGACCTTCACTGCCTGCAACTATCCAACAGCAAGCTGGTGCACCAAATCAGTCAATTGTTCAATCTTATTTTCCATGTTAGAGACACTCACCTCGTTAACTCGTCTTGTGGGCATGTCTGCTCATTTATGAAATTGCTGGGAAGTCTCAGCCATAACCACGATTAGCCTCATTGCCTCTGCAGGAGTCTTATTCATCAATGCTCCTCCACTGGCAGAATCGATCTTGTCTCTGTCTAACTCAGATAGCCCCTCATAGAAATACTGAATCAGGAGTTGCTTGGGAATCTGTTGTTGGGGACAACTTCTGCACAAATCGCTGAACCTCTCCCAGCACTCATACAGGCTTTCACCAGTTGTTTGCCTGACACCGCAGATATCCTTTCTGATATTAGAAGCTCGGGAGGCTGGGAAGAATTTCTCTAAAATTCTTTTCTTCAGCTCGTTCCATGTGGCAATGGACCCTGCTGGTAGCCCAAAGAGCCAGTGTTTCGCCTTATCCTCCAAGGAAAACGGGAATGCCCCGAGCTTGACTTGCTCCTCTGTAACTCCTTGGTAACTCACTGCCGAGCATACAATGTGGAACTCCATCAAGTGCTTGTGGGGATCCTCACCTGTCAAACCACGAAACTTAGGCAGTAATTGTATAGTACTAGACTTCAATTCAAACCTAGGAGCATTATCAGGAAAAGTAATGCAAAGAGATTGCTGATTTCCATCGGGTGTTGCCAACTCCCTGAGCGTCCTGTCAGCCATTGGTGCTGCGATTAATTGCTCTTCTTCTTCGTAAACCTCAACTTCTATTTCGTCAACTGGTTGAGATGCAGATGCTGACTCAGCCAGTTGTTCTCGTTGTTTCTTCTCTTTTGTGTTCCTCTTTGCAGTCTTCTCTATCTCTGGGTCAAATACTAGTTTGCCTATACGAGAAGAACGAACCATAAAAATGAACAAATAAAACCAAAACTTTTAACCAAAAATAAAACACTACACCGTGCTCCCCGGCAACGGCGCCAAAATTTGATACACTGTCAAACCGATCAAAACTAAACCTACTTTTGAAACTATTAAAAATAGTATAGTGCGAGTATGATCGTATCCACAGGGAGCACCATAGTGAAAGAAATTTGGTCAAAAGTGCGTAGCCAAAATGGGGGGTTTGTTGTTACTTAAAACTACTAACAAAAATCAATTAAATTAAAAGGCAAGAAATTAAACAAATTATAAAAATCCAAATTCAAGAAAAACATCTAGCCAAGGGAATTGGACCACCTCGATGCACTAATCGATCCTTGATGCAAAAATGTATTAATTAATTATTAGTTACACCGGTTTTCATTGTTGGAACCTCCTAACAATTCAGTCCTATTAATTTAAGCCAGCAATTAAGGAACCTCCGTTAATTGTGTCTATAATCGATGATCGATTCTGGAACCTCCTAGAACCTATATCACGATAGTCAAGGACCCAGTTCAACTATAATTAACCCAATGAGCCTAATTGCACTTGATTATTTATTCTTTCTTAATTCACTAATCTACGTACCACGTGATTAGTTTCATGGACTCTAAGGAATACCGAACCTCGTGTATTCTAGTAAATTGGATTATCTAGGAAAGCCTGCATGCTACCAGCTATACAAACAGTGCCAAATAATCCTCAAACATGCATAAGAATAAATAAGTAACCAATAATCAATTAATAATAATTCCAATTCGATCTCACGATTCAAGTAGCATCGAGTGGTTTTTATTCCCCTGACTAGACTAAAGAAATCTAGCTACTCATAATTAAACTAATAAAAATAATGTATAATTTGTGCGACATGAATTCAAACTAAAGCAAAAGAAATAGAAACTGAGTACTAATAGTAGAAGCCCCTGGAACCAAAGTTGCTGTCCACCCCTTTTTTTTTCTCTCCTTCCTTCAGCCGTCCCCACTTCTTTTCTCCCTTAGCCCCAAAATTGCTTCTAGTTCCCAAAATAATTTTCTGCCGTCCAGTCCTCCCCTTTTTCTCAATTCTCTCCTTTTCCAAAAATATACCCCGCAGTCAACTCTCAAAATCCCCCCAAAACCCTCTAGAATAAAATCTTCCCCTTTTATTTTAATTCCTAACCATACATAACTCTTCCCAATTTGGGCATTCTTGCTTCCTTGTTTTTTTTTTCAAAAATCCTCCTCATCCAATGGAATATATTTCCCAAATTAACAATTAATTGTCCCAACTCCTATTCTTCAATTGTCCAATTCGCCCTTCTTTTGTCCAAAGATTGCGCCATCCTTCTCAAAGTCAATATAATTCCCTGCAAATATAAAAACCTTCATTAAGCCTCACCAAAACATCCAACTTTGCCCAATTCAGTCCAATTTGTATCATAAAATATAAGCTCATCATGTAGAAATTTTCAAAGTTCGCTCAAAGCTTAAAAGCTTATAAAGTGACTTTATTTTCCTCACCCAAGCAATGTGGGATTCACTTTACTTGCTTGCTTGTATTTCCAAATTCCCAAAACATCTCTTTCACATTCACACTCTTTTCCTCCAACATCCACCTCCCTCCTTAAACTGTGCAAATTTTACCTCATCTCTTCCTTCTTCATCTAGGCTGCAGACCCATTCTTTCCCGTCACCTCCTTCTCCCGAGCGTACTAGCCTATGACCTTACGATCCACTACTATGGCTAAAAATAAATTCGCCCACTTAACGCATCAGTCCCCTTCCTTATCAACTACACCCTCATCTTTTTCCTAAGCTAAACATTCACCCATGTGGCAACAACCCATGAGTAATGAAATTGATGCTCTCATCAATGAAATAGAGGTGTTGGGAGGTAAGATAGACCCCTAAAGTCAGAATGATATCATCCTGTAGAGCTTACCCTCTAGTTTCGAGCAGTTTTGGGTTAACTACAATATGAACCAAAGAGTTTACACTCTACCCGAGCTCTTAAGAAATTTGGTGTCGGCCGCAGGCATCTTCCATTAGAAGAAACAAGCTTTGGTCACGAACAAGGATTTAAATTCTTATTTTGCGCCTAAAGGCAATAACAATAAGAAGAAGAAGAATGCCAAGAAACTTGCTGCTAAGCCAGACATCGCAAAGAAGAGTAAGCCTAAATGCAAATACTTCAAGTGCAGGAAGACGGGGACATTGGAAATCGGATTGTCTAAAACTTAAAGGTACGATAGTTTCTGTCTTAATTACTGAGACATGTTTAGCGGCGATTCCCACAGATACTTGGTGTGTGGATTTAAGCGCCACTGACCATGTTTGTAATTCTTTGCAGGGGTTCCAAGTAACCCGGAAGCTTAGAGAATGCGAGCTGGACATCTACTTGGGCGACACTACAAGAGTGTCAGTAGAAGCAGTGAGAGTAGTTAGTTTATATTTCAAAAATCGTAGACTAGATTTACCAAATTGTATTTATGTACCAAGTTTTAGAAAGAACCTTATTTCGGGTTCTAAACTCTTAAAGAATTGATTCAAGTTTATTTTTTCTAATAATACAGTTGTTGTTAGAAAATGTGTAAACTTATTTGTTCTGGTTCATTAGTAGATAATTTGTTTGTGGTTAAATCAAACTCCCCTGTTGTGCAAAACATAGAAACAAATAGCATATCATCTAACACTAATAAGAGGAAAGAACCTTCTGAAATGAATCAAACCTATCTTTGGCATCTCAGGCTAGGTCATATAAACCTTAGTATGATTGAATTTTTAAAACATGGTCATTAGTCTCTCTTCTCGTTCATTCGTAGTTGGAATAAATAATTGTTTAAGATCAAAACAAATCCATATGGCTGCATTGAATGGTACAAAGCCCATCTGGTGGCTCGGGGTTTCACGTAGACACACGAGGTTGACTACTTTGAAATGTTCCGCCCTATGGTTAAGTCAATCACAATTCGAACAGTCCTTACTATTGCCCTCACCCGGAAGTGGCATATCCAACAGCTTGACGTTAGCAATGCCTTCCTCAATGGTTATCTCCATGAGGAAGTTTATATAGTTCAGCCCCAGGGGTTTGTTGACTCTCAACATCCTCACCATGTTTACAAGTTGCACAATTCATTGTATGGGCTCAAGCAGGCACCTCGGGCTTGGTTTACTAGGCTCGCCCCTTTCCTGCACTCCTGGGTTTTCAATCATCTAGATGTGGTTCTTCCTTTTTTATCTTTAACACTTACAAGGGTTTTTGTTTTCTTCTCGTTATGTAGATGATATTATTATTAGTGGAAGTTCCCATTTTGTTGTGTCAAATTTCATCTCCTTGGTTGCCGTAAAGTTCCAGATTCGCGGCCTGGGTGCCTTAACGTATTTTCTCGATGTTGAAGCACAACCTTATGCTGGGGGTTTACTTTTGATGCAGAGAAAATACATTGTTGAATTGTTGGCCACTGCAGGTATGACCATGTACAAATCGGCGGCTACTCCTATGGTCTGGTCAGCCATTTACCCAGTTGGATGGTACGTCTCTGCCTGCATCTAAGTTCACCAGCTATTATCAACTGTGTGAGAAGCTTCAATATGCCACTCTCACCCATCCTGATTTAGCTTTACTGTCAACAAGCTCTGTCAGTTCATGCACCATCCCCGTACGACCCATTTTCAGGCTCTCAAACGCCTTGTTAGTGGGTATTGGCCTAATCTGGCCCTAAACCCACTTGTCATTTTCTTGAATCCACGTTACTCCCGGCCCAGCAACCAAGCAGCCCACCCTCTCTTTTGGTTTATACCCGGGTGATGCCCTTAGGGTTGAGAAGCGCGGTCATTTTTCATTTTGTTGTTGGCCGCTCTCTTCTCTGGTCTCTGTGACCTTCTCTCTCCCGAAGAAACTAGGGTATCCGTCTTTGCGGCCCTTTTTTGTTGTCTCTCTTCCGATATTCAGGATTAGTTCCTGCTTATTGCTTTTGTTGAGGTTGAGAAGGAAGAGTAGACAGGCCTTGTGAAGGCTGGGTCAGGAGTTTCTGGGCGATTCTCCGAGGTGCCAGCCGAAGAGGAACTCCTTCGTGGAGTAAGGAGGCCGGAGATCTGAGCTGATCTCCCGGGGGTTCAGAACCGAGAAGTCAAGCGAAATAAGGAAGTCGAAGCGAAGAAGGTGAAGGGGCGAAGTCGAACCGGTGAAGGCGGAGTGGTCCTCCTCCCAACAGTGGTATCAGAGCAGCGGGATTCTCCACCATACCGGAGTCGCTCTCACCGATCGCACTAAATCTCCCCGTCGCAGGTAAGACGGGATACAAAGCTTCGGTTCCTGCTCAGGTATAAACCCTAAAACACCCTGGAGTACCGGAGTGCCACCGGAATTTATTTTTGTTTTGGGTTTAATTGACGGGATACCAAGGAGTATATCCCCGCTCAGGTATAATCTCTAAAACATCCTGGAGTACCGGAGTGCCACCGGATTTATTTTTTCTCTGGATCTGTGTTGACTGTTTATATTTCTGGAGTACCGGAGTACCACCGGATTTATTTTTTCTCTGGATCTGTGTTGACTGTTTATATTTCTGGAGTACCGGAGTGCCACCGGATTTATTTTGTATACCCTATTTTTCACTAATCCTGCAGGGTTGGCTGTAAGGATTACCCGATAACCCCTCAGGTACGAACCCCGCACTATTTGTGTGCTATGCTGAATAAGAGTGGCTGAGAGTTGAGTTGGTGTAAAACAGTGAACCTTTAGGTTGTTTCTTGACTCTGTGAAAATACCTGTTTTTGTGAACCTGCCTCTCTGATTCTGAGTTCTGAATACTGTGTTCTGTTGTGTTTCCAAAACCTGCTTGTGTTTACTGTCTAGTAAATAGAGTCTAGGGCTAGAAGAGACCCCTGCCAGTCACAGAAGTGGCCTTGGAACTGTGTGGCTCTTCTAGTTTCCCTTAGTGTGTGCTTGTGCGTGCATTGCAGTTTGTGATGGCTGCCAATCAGTGTGCCAATCAGTATAGTTTGCTGTCCTTTAATGGGAAAACTGATTTTGATATCTGGAAATAGAAAATTAAATGTGTTTTAATTCAACAGAAAGTATTTAGAGCTGTAACTGGTAATTTTCTTGATAATGAGGATAAGAACATACAGAATGAGATGAATGAAACTACCTGTTCCACCATATACTTGAACTTATCTGACTCTGTGCTTAGAAAAGTAGGTATTGTGGAATCTGCAAAGGAACTGTGGGATAAACTTGATGATTTGTATACTGATACTTCTCTTCCTGGAAAGTTGTTTTTGCTTGAAAAGTTCTTTCGCTTTAAACTGGATTTATCTAAGGATATGGATGAAAACTTGGACGCCTTTAATAAACTGGTTCAGAATATTAAAGTGGCTGGTGACAAACACATTGATGACTATACTCCTATTGTGTTGCTTAATGCCATACCTGATTCTTATAATGATGTCAAATCTGCTATTAAGTATGGTAGGGATGAAATTACACTTGACATTGTTGTAAATGGCTTGAAAAGTAAAGAACTGGATTTGAAACACAATAAGGGTAATAGTAATCAGAGTAAAGACTCAGGAGAAGCCTTGTTTGTCCGTGGTAGATCTAAAAGTAGGTCTAGACACTCCAAGAAGAATAACCAAGATAAATCTGGTAAACAAGCTAAAAAGAATAGGCATAAGTCCAAGAAGAGAGTATGTTACGATTGTGGTAATCCAGGACATTTTATTATGGAATGCCCAAACCCTAAGAAACCTGAACTTGCCAATGTTGTCTCTGAAAAGAATGTGCATGAAAATATCTTTATGGTTTGTGATGTTGTTAACTCTGTGTTAAGCAAAATTCCTGAACATGAATGGTTGATTGATTCTGGCTGTACTTACCATATGACCCCTTTTAAGAATCTGTTTGCTTCTTTTGAGAATTGTGATGCTGGCTATGTATCATTGGCTGATAGTAAAAAGTGTAAGGCGTATGGGATTGGTGATGTGTGTCTTAAGTTTGAAAATGGGACTGTATTTACCATGAAGAATGTGAGACATGTTCCTGATTTATGTCACAACCTGTTTTCAGTTGCTGCACTAGAAAGTAGTGGGTTAGAAGGGAAATGGGGAAATGGTTGCATGAAAATTCTGAAAAACTCTCTTGTTTTATTCAAAGCACAGAAAGTGAATAACCTGTACATTTGCCATGCTGTTCCCTTCTCTGAATCCCTGAATGCTGTGAGTCATGACATGACTACTTTGTGGCATAATAGACTAGGACATATGAGTAATAAAGGGCTTGATATTATGCAAAAATCTGGTTATTTTGGTGATGACTCTGTGTATTCTGTACCTTTCTGTGAAGCTTGTGTGTTAGGAAAACAGCATAAGGTTAGCTTCCCTGTTTCTGCATATCCTAAAATGTCTAAGTGCTCTTCTGTGCTTGAATATGTGCATGCTGATGTGTGGGGTCCTACTAGTGTACCTTCCCATGGTGGGAAGAGATATTTTCTGTCCATTATAGATGATTTCTCTAGGAAAGTCTGGATTTGTCTTCTAGAGCATAAATCTGAAGTCTATAAGTAGTTTAGTGAGTGGAAAACCTTAATTGAAAACCAGACAAATCGTAAGGTTAAAACACTTAGAACTGATAATGGACTAGAATTCTGTAATAAAGAAATGGACCAACTCTGTGTTAATAGTGGGATTAGAAGGCATAAAACTGTGCCCTATAATCCTCAGCAAAATGGTGTTGCTGCAAGAATGAATAGGACACTCTTAGACAAGGTTAGAAGCATGTTAGCTACCTCAGGTCTGTCTAAGAAATTTTGGGGTGAAGCAATTCATACTGCTGCCTATCTGGTAAATAGGTCACCCTCTGTTCCCTTAGGAGGAAAATGTCCTGAATCAGTGTTTAGTGGAAAACCTCTGGATTTGTCCAACCTTAGGGTATTTGGTTGTGCAGCATATGTACACCAACAATCTGATAAACTGAACCCTAGGTCTAAGAAATGTGTTTTTTTAGGATATCCTGAAGGGGTAAAAGGATATAGGTTATGGGATAGAAGCCAGATAGGTTTTAAGGTAATAATTAGTAGGGATGTTATTTTTAATTAATCTGATTTTCCATGTTTAAACAGTTCTGTGTCTGAGTCTGTTCCTGAGAACACTCCTTTTGAGGTGGAGACCAAAACTGTTGTTGTTGCTAGTCCTTTGCCTGTACATTCTGATAACTCTGATGAGAATTTGCTGTCTGAAAATTCTAATGACTCTGATGATAATGTGTTGCCTGAATCTGAATCAACTGAGCCGGATATTAGTACCACTCATAGTGAGGTGAAGCGTCCTAATAACCATGAAAATGAACTTGAATTTTCTGATTTGTCTCCTGAATTTGAATCCCATAGTAATAGTGAATTACATGAACAGAATATGGAGCATAATTCACCTGATTTGAATAACTACCAACTTGCTAGAGATAGAAGTAGGAGAGCTATCAAGAGAACTGCTGATAGTATGCCTGATTTTGCTTTCCATGTGCATGACACTTCTCTCTTTGCATTTTCTGTGTTTGAAACCTTGGAACTGAATGAACCTAAAACCTACCAGGAAGCACTTAAGTCCAAGGAGTCCCAACAATGGCTCAGTGCCATGAAGAGTGAAATAAACTCCTTGAAGGTTAACCAAACCTGGACTTTAGTGCCTCCGCCAACTAACTGTTCTGTGGTAGAATTTAAGTGGTTGTTTAAGGTTAAAGAAGAACCTGAAAATGTTAGGTTTAAAGCTAGGTTAGTTGCCAAGGGTTTCACACAAAAAGAAGGTGTAGATTACTCTGAAATTTTTGCTCCTGTTGTTAAATTCACTACTATTAGAATAATTCTTGCTCTTGTTGCTCATCATGATTGGGAGATGAAGCAAATGGATGTTACTACTGCTTTCCTACATGGTGAATTAGATAAGGAAATTTATATGACTCAACCTGAAGGATTTATTGATCCTAAGAAACCTGATTATGTGTGTTTGCTTAGGAAATCACTATATGGACTTAAACAATCCCCTAGACAGTGGAACATCAAATTTGATAAATGCATGTCTTCCCTGAAATTTGAGAAATCTTTTTGTGATCATTGCTTGTATTTTAAGGATACTGCCACTGAACCTGTGTTCTTGATGATCTATGTTGATCACGTGTTAATTATCAGCCCTTCACTGAATGCTATTGTTAAGGTGCAAAAATGCTTGAGTGAGAATTTTGCCATGAAAGACCTAGGTGATGCTAAAAGGATCCTAGGCATTAATATTGTGAGGGATAGGAGTAAGTTTACTTTGATGCTGAATCAGACATCTTATATTGAAAATGTGTTGAGTAAATTTAATATGCTTAGTGCTGCTCCTGTAAATGTTCCTTTAGCTTCCCACTTTGTGTTAAGTAAGGATCAGTCCCATAAAACTGATCCTGAAATTGAGAAAATGAAAATTGTGCCTTATTCCAGTGCTATTGGGTCAGTTATGTATCTCATGGTAAGCACTCGACCTGACATTGCTTATGCTGTCAGTTGCTTGAGCAGATATATGTCGAACCCTGGATTGCCTCACTGGAATGCTCTTAAATGGTTGCTTAGATATTTGAAATCCACTGCAAACCATGGCTTGTTTTTCTCTAAATGTGCTCAGGGTATTCAGCTAGTTGGTTATGTAGATTCCAATTATGCTAATGATAGAGACAATAGGAAATCTACTACTTTCTATGTGTTTACTTTGTGTGGTTCTTGTATTAGCTGGAAATCTCAATTGCAGTCTATTGTTGCACTGTTCACAACTGAGTCTGAATATGTTGCTGCTACTGAAGCTTTTAAGGAAGCCATTTGGCTTAAACGCATTGTGTCTGAAATTGGTTTTTTAAAAGGAAATGTCACTGTTTTCTCAGATAGTCAATCTGCTATTCAGTTATGCAAAAATCCTATTTTTCATGATAGGACCAAACATATAGATGTTAGGTTCCACTTCATTAGGGATATTGTTGAGACTGGTGACATTAAACTAGAAAAAATTCCTTCACAGTTTAATCCTGCTGATATGGGTACAAAATGTCTGCCTGTTGAAAAACTGTTGTCTTGCAAACGTATTTTGTATATAAATCCTGGATGAAGTCTTTGTGTGCGTGTTACTGATAGTAGTTTACCTACTCAGTGTTAGTTAACTACATGATACTCTTGTGAACTTTGTGTTTTTCTTCTGAATAACCTGCTTTGTGTTTGTTATCAGTTTCTTTGTGATTCCCCTTAGTATGTCGGGTATTGTCTTCGTGATGTATCAGGCAAAATCAGCAATGATGAATCTCAATACGGCCATAATCCTTCCCATCTGATATCTGTGCCATCTTGGACCACATAAGGTGGAGAATGTTAGTGGGTATTGGCCCAATCTGGCCCTAAGCCCACTTGTCATTTTCTTGAATCGACGTTACTCCCGGCCCAGCAACCAAGCAGCCCACCCTCTCTTTTGGTTTATACCCGGGCGATGCCCTTATGGTTGAGAAGCGCGGTCATTTTTCATTTTGTTGTTGGCCACTCTCTTCTCTGTTCTCTGTGACCTTCTCTCTCCCGAAGAAACTAGGGTTTCCGTTTTTGCGGCCCTTTTTTGTTGTCTCTCTTCGCTCCCTTCCGATATTCAGGATTAGTTCCCGCTTATTGCTTTTGTTGAGGTTGAGAAGGAAGAGTAGACAGGCCTTGTGAAGGCTGGGTCGGGAGTTTCTGGTCGATTTTCCGAGGTGGCAGCCGAAGAGGAAACTCCTTCGTGGAGTAAGGAGGCCGGAGATATGAGCTGATCTCCCGGGGGTTCAGACCGAGAAGTCAAGCGAAACAAGGAAGTCGAAGCGAAAAAGGTGAAGGGGCGAAGTCGAACCGGTGAATGCGGAGCGGTCCTCCTCCCAACACGCCTTTTACGCTACTTAAAAGGCACTCAGTCGCATGATTTGTTACTCAAATCGTTCATTGCTCCTTCTATTCAAGCCTTTTGTGGTGCAGATTGGGCGGGCTGTTCCGGTGATCGACGCTCTAACTCGGGGTTCCTTATCTATCTCGGCAACACTCTTATCGTTTGGAACTTGAGTAAGCAGCCCACTTTTGCTAGATCATCTACTGAATCTGAATTGCGCTCCATTGCCAACGTGTGCATTGAGTTTCACTGGTTCTGTCACCTTGTGTCCGAATTACAGGTTCTGTTTGTGCACCCACCACGAATTTTGTGTGACAACAATGGGGCAATTTTGTGTCGGCTAATCCAGTTTTCCAGGCTATAACCTGTCATGTGAAGGTTGACTTTCATTTCATCCAGGAACATGTTCAGCAGTGGTTCGTCTCTATTTGGTTTATTCATTTTTCCGATCAACTTGCACATATACTCACCAAGCTGCTACCCAAAGCCTCATTCAACACAATTTTTGACAAGCTTTGTCTTCAGCGTCTTCCAGCTCAGCTTGAAGGGGCGTGTTAGTATATCTTGTAATATCTAGATAAGCCATTTGTAATGAATTTACTATCTTAGTTATGATTACAGTAAATATTACTATAGATAAGTAACTTGTTATTTATAAGTATGTAACTATTCATAAGTTTCCATACTTTCTTTTTCTAACTATGTTGATATGAACGGTGAAAAAAAAAAAAAAAACAAACAAACAAAGTTTCTTCAAATTATGCTAATGCCAAATTGATATTGATCCAGTACACGAAAGCTGAAGCCACAAAAACCTCCATTACCGACACGGATGCCAACAATTTAAACAATGAAGTCATACTTCTCTCAAATTTAATTTCTGGTTTCGGCCCTTTTATTTGTCTTCTGTGTCTCTCTCTTTTTTTTTAACTCCGACTTGCTATCTTTTCTTATTAGATACCAACACCTTCATTTAACTCATGCTTACTATCTTAGTTAGGTGCCAATCACCAATGAATGTGTTGGTAAATTCGTGAATTATTATTATAGATAATGAAATAAAATAATTAGGACAGCAAATTTGGTAGAAAAATAAGTATGTAAAATAGAAGTTGGAGGAAAATAAAGTAACCGCAAAGACACATTATCATTTTAAGAGTTTTTTTGTTCAAGTTTTCTCTTTCTCAGATTTTGTTTTAGTAAAATATTTTTTTTATACGAAATTACTCGAATTCAAGTAATATTTATTGTTTTAAACGAATAGAATATTATATTATATGAATAATTATAGATTATAAATTTATTGTATTATTTTAATTTTATAAATAAAATTATTATTTTGAGGCTGGAGAATATATTATTATTCCCAATTAGAGTATGGTACATGCAAGAGATTAATACTGTCATTTTTAATTAGAGTTGTTACTATATTACAAGAGTAATAATTATAAGATGGAGAGAGTACAAAAATAGTTGAAAGAAAACATAAGAGAAGATTAAAATAATAATTATTTGATGTGAAATTCAGCAGTTTGATGAACCACCCTAACGTGCTTCTCGTATTCATCCTCGTCTTCTTCTTCTTCGTCTTCCACCTCCTCGTCAGCAACATCTTCTTCATCACCCTCTACTCCCCACCCAAATCCTGCGGTTCGGATCGGAGATGGAGCCGGGTTTCTTGCTTCTCCGACTATATTCATTATCTGCTCAATGCTCTGGAGTGAAAAGTTTGAATTATTTTTCTGGTAATACATAGTTTGACCCGTTTCGGTGAGCTCTCTTGGTAAGTTCTTCAAGAACCATGGATGGTTCTTAATTTCTTTTATTGAGATCCTCTGCAGATAATCGAAGCAAATTTGTTATAATCAATCACCAAAATTATAACTTACAAGATATTATGATACTTACTCGGGAAGGAGTTGGAGTAAATATAAGAGAAAGAAGGTTTCTGCAATCTTGAGATATATGTACATAGTCTGGAATGTTTAATTGAGCCGCCATTATTTTCTGCAAATCAAGAATAAAAGAGACACTGCCAAATCGATCCATAATATAATTTGTGATAAATAAAATATAATATAAGAAGAACTTACAGTTATCGTTTTCCTGAAGTTTTTAGGATCATCAGGATCTTCGAAAGGGTATGCCCCCACCAACATAACATAAAGAGTCACCCCACAAGACCACACATCCGCCATCTATTTCATCAAGTTTCCAATATTCATTTGGTTAGTTTAGAAAAAGGTTAAGCATCCACAAAAAAAAAATAATAATAATAATAATAATTAATTAATTAATTAAATTAAAATTAAAAAAATCAATATTGCACCCCTCTTTTTTTTTTTTTTTTTTTTAATTACCTTGCCATCATATTCACGGCGAGAGAGAACTTCTGGTGCAATATAGGCAGGGGTTCCCACTGTAGATTTGGGTCTTGAATGCAATACTGACGACTGTGATGTGAATGATCCAGATAAATATAATCAAAATTCAAGCAATAGTTCATTTTTAGGGATTAAGTGAAGGTAAAAAAGAAAAAAAAAAAAAAAGAGAGCTCATTTCTATCAATTACTTTACTTCCTCTATCTTATAATAATAATTTTATTTAAATATTATTTTTTGTCTCATAAAAATAATCTATTTTTTTATATTTTTACTTTCAAAATCTAAATTAATATAATTATACATAATTTTTATGTAATTTAAAATTAAAATATAATAATAAATATTTATGTGAGTTACACATTATCCAAAATAAAATAAAAAATTGTACATTATTCAAAACATTACTAATATGTTGCAAGTAAGCTTAAAATAAATTTTAAGGTTGAAGAAGGAATTTGTTTCTCTTAATTAGAAACATGAATCAAGTTAGTGATATATCAAAATAAATTTTATTATTTTTATATCTAATTTTAATCTATATTTATTTTTAAAATATTTTAAATATTAATTATTATAACTCGTTTATCTACGAACTCATAATCTAGTGTAATATAATTACAGGAATTGTTTTCATTTGATATTGACGAGGGTTTAAATTCAGTCCAATAATGAGTTGGTGATTCATATGTTGCAAGGGAGGCCTTAGTTTCTATAGCATTTTTTGTTGGAAGGAAATAAAAGAAAGGCCATATTTTAATTTTGGTCATTTATAATAAGTCTTGTATCACTTTCGATCCTAATTAATTTTACATGACACTTTTATCTAACTTTTTTTTATTAATATTTTCAGTCATTTTTAACAAAAATATCTTTTGACTAGCGGTTTGACCACCTCCGCCACCATTGCTGCCACCGACATCTCTACCGTCGTCACCGCCCCGCTCACCAAACCGTTAGTCAAAGGGTTTTGAAGGTTAGTCAACTGTTAGTCAAAGAGTATTTTCGTCAAAAAAAATTTAAATACTAATAAAAAAAGATAAGGGACTAAAAATGTCCCCGTAAAATTATTTGGGATAAAAAGTGGTATAAAACCTATTATAAGTAACCAAAATTGCAATTAGAAATGTAAGTGTGTGAAAGAGAAATGGCAATATTAAAGAAGTCTTATAAGGGAACTTATGAGTCCCATATTAAAAAACAAAGGGATGAATGTACATTATTATTCAAGGAAATGATCGTTTAGTAGGTGTTCAAATTTCTGCTCTATATTATACATCACAGATTTTGCTTGCATGCGTATGTTTGGAGATTACGTATTAGTTATTATTAATAAAACGGATCCTAGTAGACCATATATAAAAAAGTGAAATATGAAAATAACTCATTTCAAATGTACAACCATATATTTAAAACTCATGCATAAATATGAAAGATTATATTTGTAAACGTTACCTCTAAAGTTCGAAACCAAACAAATGATCCCATATTAATCGAGAATCAATAATCACCCACGTTAAAGGGTAACAAATTAAATCGCCAAATAGTTTAAAATGTCAACATCGTCAAAAGGCCTAATATAGTTTTGTTTATTGTTTTTGGAAATAGTTAATATTTTCTCCATCTTAAAATATAAATTACGCTTTCATCTCAAAGTAGGAATTACATTTTGAGGTTTTTTTTTGATTTAAAATATTAAAGTACTTTTGTAGTATTATTATTTATATAAGAAAAATTTACCCTTTATCCATCTGTCTAAACACTTCAACCACCAAGGTTAAATTTTTAAGAACCCGTAATTACTAACGAAATACACTAATGAGTGTTATAATTTAATATAAATAAACTTATAATAATTATGAGAAACAGTAAACTTATAATATAAATAAACTTAACTTCTTTAAAGAAATTAATATTTTATTATTTAATTTTTGATATATTAACACTACAAAAATATCAATAATTGAAAGATTAATTTAAAAGGGAGGAAATATTAAAATAACAAATAAAAAGTTAAAAAAAAAAAAACTTTAAAAACTTTAAAGTGGCGAGTAAAATAAATGAAGAGTGGAGGGAGCATGATGCAATATGACTACCAACCTTGGAATAACCAAAATCACAAATTTTGAGACGGGGTGCTGGGCTTGCATCTAGCAGGGTATTCTCCAGTTTCAAGTCCCTATGGCAGATTTGCTGCACATTCCAATGAGAAAGTAGATTAAAACTTTGAAAAATGGGGAGATTAAATCGGATATTAACTCAAAATTAAAGGACCAATAACGTAATTCAGGGTAATTGGTTATGCGTAGTACCATAGCATGGCAGTAGCAGACTCCGGAAATCAACTGTTGGAAGAAATATCTGGCCTGAATAACATTCAAACGGGACAATTACGATCTACACCAACTGAATATTTAATTATTAAATTAAAATTTATTCTTGAAAAATGTAAAAAAATATTTTTTTTTAATTTTTCACAAATGAAGTAATAAAAGCTTTTCTATCACTAATAAATCAACCTTATTTTCAGTTCTTTAACAAATAAAATTATTTTTCTCCAACTCACCTCCATTTTTTAAAAAAGTTTCAAAATTAATTTGAAATAAAGTAATTTCCTTAACTGGAGGATACTTATGAAAACTACTAAGTGGTAGAGCATTTTTAGCTTTTACAGGTTAATACTCCTAGTTAGTGGAGGAATCAAATTTTAAAATAAAGAGGTATTTTGTAAAGTAGGTTAAGTGCCTATTCTTCTTCTTCTCCAATTCTCTCTCTCTCTCTCCCTTTTACTTTTACTGTTGCATTCCATCATCTCATCCTCTCTCTTATAAATTTCAGTCACCTCTCTTCTACACTTGTTAGATGTATACTCCACTCTACAATATGACTGCAAAATAGCTGTTTTTTGCGGTGAAGTGTTGCTACCTTGCTCCACCCTAAGTCCGCCACTACTCCTAGTTGAAGATTGTTTTTACTAATTAAAATAATAAAAAAAATTAATAAATTTATTGGGCTTAAAATGAGAATTTATTGAGGTTATAAATTTATAATAATTCCATAGAAACGACCATATTCATTGATGAAGATCATTTGGCAAACCTCATCTTCACTAAAGCGACCAGCTGAACAAATTCGATCAAAGAGCTCCCCTCCGGCTGCATACTCCATCACAATCCCCAAATGTGTTGGAGTTAAGATCACCTGCATTTTTCAATCTTAAATACTTATACCTCAAAATTATTTTAGTTTGGAAAAGGACTTTTTTTCTTTTAATGATTTATCCAAATATTGAAAATATGTTTCTTGAAGGTTTCAGTCAAAAAAATAATATATAACATACCTCTTTGAATCGAATTATATTAGGGTGCAGAAGAGACCTATGATTAATAATTTCTCTTGCAACATTTTCTTCAATCTGACAAAATTTAAAAAAATAATTATAAAAATCATGTTTATTAAACTACAACAGTTTAACCAACAATAAAATTATTTTACTACAGAGTCGATGTAGTAAACTAACCTTACTTCCACGCTCAATATATTTCATGGCCACCAATTCTTTGGTTTCCTTGTGCCTGATAAGCCTTGCGACCCCAAAATTCCCAGCTCCAAGATCCTTCACAACTTCATACTTATCCATCTTCAAAAACCCTAAATTACTTTCTCTTTGAACAACAAAGATATATGGCAATGGTAAGAAGAATGGGAACGCTTTGATTTGAACCCTCAAGATTTATACGTGGACGATGCAACTAATGATGGAATGGCGCAAATTAAGGAACGAGTAGTTGCATTTATGATCACTCATCACTGACAAGTCTGAGATCACAATTTAAAGACCCCCTTGTAAATGTACTAGTAGGATTCATTGCATCACAAGCTAAATATCAACATGCACATTATTATTCTCCCTTCACCACCCAACAAATATTAAAGATAATACGTAAAAATAATTATTTATTTCTCTAAAATATAACTATATAAGCGAATTTATATTTTGGTATATTTATATAAAAAAAAAGCTTATATAGTAATTGAAATAATTAAAAAAAGAGTAAATTCCAAAATTGGTCATCATACTATGGTCAGTTTCCAGTTTTGGTCATCATACTTTCAAAACTACTTTTAATGTCATCATACTTTCATTTTATTTCAAAAAAGGTCACTCCGTCCATATTGGCTGTTAACCCTCTTAACGGAGCCTTTTTTTGAGGGCATTTATGTCATTCTCATTTATTTTACTTTTCAATTTCCATCCAGTAACGCGCTACATACTTAACAAGGGAGATCAGATCAGGATTATATAGACATCAGATCAGCGAATACTTGACATCAGATCAAAGACTATAGATATCAGATCAAGAATATAAAAGAAATCATATAGTAGAACTAAAACATATTTAACAAGGGAGATCAGATCAGGATTATATAGACATCAGATCAGTGAATACTTGACATCAGATCAACAGACTATAGATATCAGATCAAGAATATAAAAGAAATCATACAGTAGAATTAAAACATACTTAACAAGGGATATCAGATCAGGATTATATAGACATCAGATCAACAGACTATAGATATCAGATCAAGAATATAAAAGAAATCATACAGTAGAATTAAAACATACTTAACAAAGGATATCAGATCAGGATTATATAAACATCAGATCAGCGAATACTTGACATCAGATCAACATAATGATGTAACGAATGTTTTTTAACTTAAGAATTTGTTTGTATTTGTTTTTTGGATAGTTGATGTGTATGAATTTTTCTTCCAATTCACATGAATGTATGTAAAATGCTCTTTTATTTTGTACTGGATTGCAACCAAATTTTTTTTGTATAAATAATTAATATTTCATTTGTATAAATAATTATTATTACAATATAATTACAATCAAAAAAATTACAATATAATTATTTATACAAATGAAATATTTATTATTTATACAAAAAAAAATTTGGTTGCAATCCAGTACAAAATAAAAGAGCATTTTACATACATTCATGTGAATTGGAAGAAAAATTCATACACATCAACTATCCAAAAACCAAATACAAACAAATTCTTAAGTTAAAAAACATTTGTTACATCATTATGTTGATCTGATGTCAAGTATTCGCTGATCTGATGTCTATATAATCTTGATCTGATATCCCTTGTTAAATATGTTTTAATTCTACTGTATGATTTCTTTTATATTATTGATCTGATATCTATAGTCTGTTGATCTGATGTCAAGTATTCGCTGATCTGATGTCTATATAATCCTGATCTGATATCCCTTGTTAAGTATGTTTTAATTCTACTGTATGATTTCTTTTATATTCTTGATCTGATATATATAGTCTGTTGATCTGATGTCAAGTATTCGCTGATCTGATGTCTATATAATCATGATCTGATCTCCCTTGTTAAGTATGTAGCGCGTTACTGGATGAAAATTGGAAAGCAAAATAAATGAGAATGACATAAATGCCCTAAAAAAAGGCTCCGTTAAGAGGGTTAATAGACAATATGGACGGAGTGACCTTTTTTGAAACTAAAATGAAAGTATGATGACCTTAAAAGTAGTTTTGAAAGTATGATGACCAAAATTGGAAAGTGACCATAGTATGATGACCAATTTTGAAATTTACTCTTAAAAAAATGATTTCGTCAATAAATCTTATTAAAAAAATCTTGTATTATTAAGATAATTAATTAAGATTTTAAAATTTATAAATTTAAATTAATAAAAATATGTATCAAATGATTATTTTCCTAATCATGTAAAAAATGACTCACATTGATAAACAGATAAATTATCTATAATCGATTTCCGGTCCACATTTAGTTGAGTGCATGGCTCGTGACTTAACGGATAGCACGTGGAGAAGTTTTATGGGAAAAGTGAAGTGGGGCATTGGTATGGCTTTCCATATGGGCTTTGAATCCCTCAATCATGCCGGATTTCTTTAGCGATAGCTTCCTTCAATTCAGCAGTTTTGGTCAAATGCTCAAATTGGGAATCGTTATTTGTAGAATATGTGAGACCCATTTTGGGTTGGATCTCCAATAACGGCGCTTTCGGTGGGAGAGAGTGCTGCATTTTTACAAGCTTTTATCCTTCTTCAGTGTAAGCATTGCGGCCTTAGGAGGTTAAACCAATTCCTTATGTTATATTGTTAATCGACAGAGTTTGGAGGTCAACACTGTTGCAAAAATTGGTTCAAGTATTTGTGATGCTCAAATAGTAAATAGATGGGAGAAAGAAAATTTTTAGGAACGTAAAAATACCTTTTCTTTAAAATATATTTGCTCTCTCCACTAAAATGCTAAGAGAATACAATGGATAACCTTCAAACATATGATGAATACCAAAGAAGGAGAGAAATGAGGTTTAAGGAAGAAAGTTTTTTATTTGGGGTACCAAATGCTTAAAAATGAGTCATATTTATAGATGAAAAATCATTTGATCTAACTGAATAGGTGCATAGTAAATTCATTATACATATGTTTCAATGTATTTAACCGTTTAGATTTATTGTAGAAACATTTCAACGTATCTAGCAAATAAATACGTTCATTCTGCTCATTACACAAGAATAACACCTCAAATTCGTTTATGAACCAGTCAAAATCGTTCAGCTTATTACAGAGTAAACCTTAACATTCAGCTCATTACAGAGTAAATCGTATGTTGACCAGGCTTTTTGGTTTTACTGTTTATTTTTCTAACACACTTAGAAACTCAATTCTCATACACTCTTGAACTTTTAAAAATATCAAAAACCCCTTTACACCAACCAAACTTTATGAAATGACTAAAAACCCATACAATTCTAACAAAAGAAAAGGTCAAAATTAAAAATACATCAAGTTACATTTTTGTCCCTCGAATACAAAAGCCTATCTTTGGCATCTCAGGCTAGGTCTTAGAAACTTTAGTAGGATTCAAAGGTCAGTCAATGATGGACCTTTAAGTTCATTAGAGATTGATAGTTACTCAACCTGTGAATCTTGTTTGGAGGTAAGATGACCAAGAGACCTTTTAAAGCAAAAGGTTATAGAGCCAAAGAAGTATTAGAGTTGATTCACTCTGACTTGTGTGGTCCGATTTCGGTCCAAGCACGAGGTGGGTTTGAGTATTTTGTGACATTCACAGATGATTACTCAAGGTACGAATACATTTACCTAATGTGCCACAAGTCCGAATACTTTAGTAAATTCAAAGAATATCAGGCAGATGTGGAGAAACATCACGGTAAAGTATCAAGACACTGCGATTAGATCGTGGTGGTGAGCACCTGTCCCACGACGTTCGAGAATACCTCAGTGAGGTTGGAATTCAGTCTCAGTTGTCTGCACCTGGCACACCAAAGCATAACGGTGTAGCATAAAAAAGAAATAAAACTCTCATGGAAATGGTTAGGTCAATGATGAGCTATAGTGATTTGCCTAGTTCGTTCTGGGGATTTGCCTTAGAAACTGCAACGTATATTCTAAATCCTTGTACCATCTAAAACCGTGTCTTCAACCCCTACAGAGTTGTGGAACGGGTGCAAGCCCTGTCTAAGACATATTAGAATTTGGTGTTGTCGACCACATGTGCTTAAGGCAGATGCAACTAAGTTAGATGCAAGAATAGAAGTAATGTTGCTTGTAGGATATCCTAGAGGAACGAAAGATGGTCTATTCTATAGTCCTAAAGATCAGAAGGTGATAGTTAGTACTAACGCCAAAATTTTAGAGAATGACTATATTCTAGATCACAAGCCCAAAAGTAAGATAGTACTAGAAGAACTTAGAAAGCAATCTGATAATCCTGATACACCAACACAAGTAGATACACCACACACTGCACAAGATATCACAGATGATGCGCCTACACAAGTGGTGTCTCATCGTAGTGAGAAGTTTATTGGCGTGGGAGAAGCCTTTGACTTTATCCCAGGTGCACTTGAACCCGATCAAGTGAACTACAATGAGGCTCTCTGAGATAAAGATATAGAATCTTGGTGAAATGCTATGATATCCGAGATGAGGTTGATGGACCACAATCAAGTCTGGGAGCTTATGGACCTACCTGATGGTTTCAAACCCATTGGATGTAAGTGTGTCTATAAATGCAAGAGAGGACATGACAGAAAGGCTGAAACCTTTAAAGTTAGGCTTGTTGTGAAGGGGTATATTTAGAAAGAGGGAATCGATTATGAGGAAACCTTCTCCCTAGTAGCTATGCTTAAGTCAATCCGGATTCTCTCTCATTTAGATTATGAGATATGGCAGATGGATGTCAAGACAACTTTCCTTAATGGAAGACTTGAGGAAACCAACTTCATGTAGCAACCAGAGGGATTCGTTAAAAGAGGCCAAAAGCATAAGGTTTGTAGGCTTAAGAGGTCCATTTACGGAGTTAAGCAAGTATCCAGATCTTGGAACATCTGGTTTGAAGAGGTAATCCAATCCTATGAATTTACTCAATGCCCGGATAAACAATGTGTGTACCGTAGACATGATGGAAATGCGGTGGTGTTTCTTGTGTTTTACGTAGATGACATTTTACTAATTGGTAACAATAAGAAAGTATTATCAGACGTAAAGGCAAGGCTGTCCAAATAGTTTGATATGAAAGACTTAGGAGAAGTGGGACATATGCTTGTGATCAAGATAATTCGAGATCATAGGAAACACTCGCTAACGCTCTCTCAAGTTTCATGCATAGACACGATTCTGGCTCGTTTTAACATGCAGAACTCCAAGAAAGGTTTTTTACCTTTCAAACACGGAGTGCATCTATCTAAAGAGCAGTCTTCGAAGATTGTTGAGGATATAGAATCCATGAAGACGGTTCCTTATGCTTCGGTAGTAAGAAGTCTCATGTATGCAATGTTGTGTACGAGGCTTGATATTTGCTATGTCGTTTGCATTGTAAGTAAATATTATAGTAACCATGGGAAAGCTCATTGGGAGGTAGTAAAATGCATTCTCGAGTATTTACGCAGAACGAGAGACCAAGTCTTGGTCTATCAGGCGCCTGAGCTAGTATCCCCTGGTTACACAGATTCAGATTTCCAACGCGACAGGGATAAGAGCATGTCTACCTCAGGGTATGTGTTTACTTTGGGAGATGGTGCCATAGTTTGGCAGAGTGTCAAGCAGAAATGTGTGGCAGACTCTACCATGAAGGCTGAATACGTAGCAGCATCAGAGGCAGCGAAATAAACAGTGTGGCTTATGAACTTCCTAGAGGACTTAGACGTGATTCCTGGTTTGCAGAAGTCGATCACAGTGTACTGTGACAATAATGGTGCAGTAGCAAACTCGAAGGAACCACGAGCCCACAAGGTGAGTAAACATATACAGCGCAAGTACCACCTAATACGAGATATCGTTAAGAGGGAAGACGTGGTTGTGGCAAAGATAGCATTGGAAGATAACCTTGCAGTTCCATTCATGAAAACATTGACTGCAAATGTCTTTGAGGCTAACGTAGTGGGTATGGGGATCGAATACTTAGTAGAGCCATGAGTGTTTTCTAGATATCATTGTAGTCGTAGAATTAATGTAGTTTTATACTTAAAACGCATCTTAAGTATTAGTGGGATATTGTTGGGTTTAAATATTGGCTAAAAGATATAATATATAAATGAGGTTCGTAACCGAGACAGTTTTGGACACACTATCAGTTTAGGTTATTATGTGATTAAGAAATTGGTTTGTCTAAACTAATTGAATCATATAGATATGCCCGGGGCATATTGAACTTGACCATTTAGGATGAATTGTATTGTACTGATTTAATAGACTACTTAATCCTAGTATTCTATCTCTAAATCCCTAGACTTGAGCAGGCATGAAGATTAGACATAGTGTACTTCGATCTGCCAAAGAGTGAGGTCATTTGTGACCAATAGTCTCGGAAGGTTGGGTGCGCGTGTTTAGTTGGTTGTCGAAAGGAAACCATGTACCGGTGCGTCTGGGGTGATGGTGCTCCCGAGATGAGCTAGTTAAATTTATTATACTAAATCTAGCAGGTGAACTTATGTCCGGTATAGTAAAAAGGTCGAGTGGTACTAATCTCGAATTATAAGAAGTTAATTAATTAATTTATCAATAAATTAATAAATTAACGAGAAATATCTGTCTGATGTGGGGAGATTAAAGAATAATTAATTTAGTTGTTCCGGAAGTAATTCTGGTGTAGGATGGTAGTGCCATAATTGATCCGTTAGTGCTACGATTAATTATGTAGTGGGTTAATTGATCAAGTAGAATTAATTATTTAATTAATTATTTCTAAGGGTTAATTAAGTAATTAACAATGTGGAATTATTTAATTAATTAATTAAGTGTTAAAGTTCAATTGAAATTAGGAAATCTAATTGGATTTGTTTACTAATTAGATATTGAAACGAATTAATTAACTAAACCCATTAGGAAGGCAAATTCTAAACTAATTTGGGGTCTCTCTTGTAACTCTATAAATAGACAAGAGATTAGCAATTCACAACACACAATTCATAAGTTCTCAACACAAGAAAACTAGAGAGAGAGAATTAATAATTCATCTCTCAAAGTCAGATTTCTCTTTCTCTGTGTGGTGGCCCAATTCTCGAGGCAAGCTCCGGCGATCATACTTTTCCTTTCTTGCTGGTTGTGCGTGGGATCGAGGGCGGCAGTGCGTGGAGAGTCTGCGGCAGCGCGTGGAAATAACACACGTGACGGTGGTGGTCATTGGATTTTTTCGGCGAGCTTTTGTGGTGGATTGCTGATTGTTTGTTCGTTGGTTCGTTGCCCACACAACGTACGAGCTGGTCTTGAGTCATACAAGAGATCACCTAAGTATATGCTTCAAGAGGTAGTTCTTAAACTTTCGCTTTAATTAGGAATTAATTGTTGTGTGACAAATCGAACAAGTAGAAGCCAAGATCCTGTGCAATGTTATTTCAAGCAAAAATTGGAATAGCGATTGTGCTAGAGCTTAGGTCTGGTTAAGAGTTTTGATTCTGGAATGCATAGCATGAAAGTGAATTTTTGACCAGGCTCGGGCAGATAATCTTTCATTAAGCACTGTAATGTATAGTTTTCTCGACCAACTAATTTTTTAGTGACTTGTTCAAAGTATCTCAAAGCCTTCTTTTTCTTGCTAGTTGGATCTTTTGCTTCTAAAAGCAAAGAAATAGCTATATTGTAAGAAATCATTACCTTATTGTTCTTCTTCCTAGCAGTAACCATCTTGTCTATTGCTTTAAATTCTTCACCACTTGGCTGAGCATTTCCAATGTTTGTTTCATCAGTTGAGAGAGTTTGATGTTTAGTAGCCGCCTATTCTAAGAAGTGGCGATTCAAATAAGGAAATTCAGTTTCAATAAACATCATTGTAAAGTTATATAATACTGATTAAAATTTACGCTATTGAAACTTAATCAAAACCATAAATAATTAATTACCTATTTTCCCCATTTCTTTAGACATCTCTTTGTCTTGACTTGACCACCGACACAAGTCCTTTTGTTATGAACCAATTGTTTGCACCTGGAGCATTTCAAAGTGCTAGACCTTTTAAACCCCTTGGCACAAACCTCACCATCTTCTCTTCTTCATGCCGTTTTAGGCCTCCTAATTCTTTTCCTCAATTATGGAGGCTTACAAACTGGTGCTTCTGTTGGTGTAAAAGCAGGCAAAAAGACTGGCCCAGTATGGTTGCAATATGCTGGCCATATGCCTTGAGGTATATTTCCTTGGATAACATAAAGTCACAATAGTCCTCTAAGTTTTCTCTCCTTTCAATGAGCACCACTGTTGCATGCTTTGCAAGGGATGCCAATATGGTTCCAAACCTTGCAATCACATGATCTATCACTCAAGTTCACTATATAGGAGTGTCTTCCATCCCTAACCTCATATGTTGTTAAGCCAGCATGCAAGTATGTCAAAGTTCTACTTGCTATTGCCTCTTTCCTTAGTTTCTCTATAACCATTAAAGTCACACCATGCACCCAATCACAAGCCTTTGCATACCGTTTTTTGCAGTTTTGACATTAATTTTCCCTAAGTTCATCCATGAGTGTCAAGATAGGTCTATCCCTTAAGTTAACAATCCAATTATTTAAAGTCTTGGATGAGTTATTGGTAACATGCTCACACTTTTAGGTATGAGAGAAAGCATGTCTAGCCCACAACTCATTTCCAACTTCACTTAAATATTAATATGCCTCGGGATTAATGAATTTCATTTTTCCCATAGCCCACTTAAAATATCTCTTATTATATGCCCTGGCAGTCACCCAAAATAATCTCCTCAAAATGATGGCAGGAAATTTGGCCCTTAAATTTGAAAACAAATGCTTGGCACATTTTCGGTGTATAGCATGCGGCACCTTAGAAGATATTGTTTCAACTAAACCCTAAAATACAATAAGAATACTCAAATTAGTTTATTTCATGACATAAAAGATACTCAAATCATGATTAAACTCCTAAAACGGTCCATTATATATAGTGAAAATATCATTTTGGTCCAAAACAAATAAAAACTACTTTTTCAGTCCATTACATTATTTTTTTAAAAATTTTAGTCAAAAACCCACTTTTGTCTGTCTTGACCGGGGACATTTTTATCTTAATGAAAAATATTTTTGTTTTAAAACCCTCAAAATTATATAATAATAAAAAAAATATTTACACTCTCCTCTCCCTTTTCTTTCTCCCCTTCTCTCTCTCTCTCTCTCTCTCTCTCTCCACAGCCCACCACCTGCCACCAACCCCTACCAGATCCACCCCCGCCACCAACACAAATCCACCCCTACCACCACCACCACTAGATTGACCCCCACCCCTCCGGCTTCTTCTTCCAACCAAATCAACCCCCACCACCAACACCTTTCCTTCTCCCCTTCTCCTCTTCTCTCCCTCTCTCACCCTCTGTCTGCCATCCCGCACCGCCTTCCCCCTCTATTCTTTTCTTCTTACATTTTTCGGTGCCACCTCCTCATCTCCTTTCTCCTCATCCATCTTCTCCTTCTTTTTCTTCATCATCATCATCATCATCATCTTCTTCTTCTTCTTCTCTTCACGCGATCCCAATCTCTTTTCGGCACTAGCGAGAGTAACAAAAATAGCCCAGACGTCAATTTTTCTTGCCAGCACATTTTTTCGACGACACCACAATGACCAAGAAAAATTTTGCAAAAATCAATTTTCCGTTTTTGGAATTCCGGCAAAAACAATACAAACCCAGAAACCGGCAAAGTTTTTGAAAACCCAAATAATGGTGAGATCTATTTTCTGGTAAAACCAAACTTTGAAACCAAAACCGATTTTCAAAACCAATTTCATGTGAAGATGTGAGAGAAAAACATGTAAATTTAGGCACAGATTACCTCTTTCAGCACTGCTTGCTGGCACTGGTACGAAGCTTCAGAAGTAATAATCCCAGAAAAGCTGAAAAAGAATATGAAAAGAGAAGCAGATGGAAACATTTTCTTCCATTTATTTTGATGAACAAAGTCATCCTTTCAATCGTAAGTCGTATTACAAAACAAAAGACACCAACAAAAAAACAGGGGCAAGCAACTTGTAAATGTCAATCAAGATTGAAATTTGCTACTAGTATTATCTACTACTACTACTATGGTAGTATGATTGGTGGCTTAATCCACAATTTCCAGAATGGATGCACCAATTATACCATGGTGATGTCTACTATCTTAACAAATTAACAACCCACAAAATAAAAAACTAACCAAAACGAGACCTGGGCAAAAAAGGATGAGGAATAGGAAATTAAGTAGGTATCCTAGGCAAAAGCTTCTCCGATGGAAGTTCTTGGCTTCATGGTGAAAAAAGTGTCTAGACCTGGAGGGTGGAAGCACCCATTCTTGGGAGGGTCTCGCTTGGTTGGGCTTTTGGCTTTCTTCTTCCTGGGAGCTGACGGGCACTCCATGAGCGGACGTATTCTAAATTCCTCATCTTTGGCATGGTTCATTCTTTCTCATACAAGTACGTCTCTATCTCTGAAAAATTCTTGGTTGATCAGAATCAAAGAATTGCAGTATGGGGGGCAAAATTTTAAGAAACTGGAAACTGGGGTTGGATAAATAATGAGATTGGGTTTGTGGTGTGGTGTGGGTATCGGATTTTGTCACAAGAAAGTGCGGCTGAGGGTGGCAGTGACTACCTACGAAGAAGATAAAAGGGAAGGGGGGGTTCGGGGCAGCAAGCAGAGGGAGAGAGAGTAGAGATGAGAGAGGAAATAGAGGGGGAAGGGAAGGGGAGGGTAAATTTTTTTTTTTAATATTTTATAAAAAGTTTTATTTTATTATCTACTAGAAGTCTATTAGTAATTGGTGGATGCATCATGAAAAAAAGTTTTGTCATCCAAATTTTTTGTCATCCATTTATTTACAAATCCTCACATGACAACCTTTCACGTCTTTTATCTTACAAATGTTACTTTTTTTGTGTTTACTTCTTCTTTACTTGTTTTCTGTTCCTCTTCCCACGTAACAACTTAACTTCCAATCGTGCTTTAACACCAGATTTCGATCACATGTAGTTATTTGTTGCTGGTAGAATTGGCACCATCATCTTGCCTCCTCTTGGAGTCTTCCTCAAATTTGGCTGCCCGGTAACCATCATCCTCCCCCACCCCCCCTTTTTTTTAATGGGCTCCCAATTTTTTAGCCTAAAATTAAAGATTTTGTTTGGATTTTCATTTTTTTAAAAGAATCAAATAAAAAACAAAAAATGAATGGTGAATTCTTAAGTATTTATGTGGAAATCATGGAAACAGGTTGAGTTCTAGATCTATTTGTTGCTGACTTTCTTTGGTTACTTGCCTGGAATCATCTATGTTATTTGGGTTATCACCAAGTAGGCACAGCGACCCCTTCAAGAAAGGTAAAATTTTCACCAATTTTCTTGCTCTAAACTGCTACAAATCTAAAACAGTCTCTGTTTTCCTTAAATTTATGCTATATTTATTTGTATATTTGAAATTAAAAGGAGGTAGCATGTGGAAGTGAAATAGGATTTGTGTTCATCAAGTTTAAAAGAAAATAAAAACTTTACTATAATTAGAACTGTCTGGCCCTCTTTGACACTTCCTCTTTGGTGTATCATGTGACCATGCTCAAGGTTGCAGGAATTTTTTTTTAAATAATAGTATTATAAAAATGATTTTGGAAAATGACATGTATGTTCAACATGTAAATATGTAAAAATGAAATTAAAAATTAAAGGAAAGTCTCAATCTCTTAATTTTGATGGATATAGAACTATGGTGTACAAAAGATTAAAACTTTATCTCTGCAGAAAGTTGCTTGTTTTATAATTTTTCATGATGATTATGGTTGCACTATAACAGCTTCTTCATGTTTGAGAATCCCTTGTACTTGATTGTTTGGTATTCAGAGTTTGTTTAGACTGTGATGCTTACTTACTCAACTTTTGATAGTGGCATTCTGATTATTGTTCAGCTGAATATTAGTTGTGTTTATGCAAACCAGCCTTTTCGTGCTAATTTCTTATGAGTTCTTTCTTCCCATGTGTCTTCTCTTACCAAGTAGGATTCAATATGGTTTGCTACTCAAACAAAGTTTATTCTTTCTATGGTTCATATTTATATGGTATTATTCATCCCATTTTGTGTGATAAAACTCCATATTGTTGTTTGTGGTTGCAGTTCTTCGCATAATATAACTCAAAGCTGCTGGAATCCCCAAATTACATTACCAGGAGAGAAGCTGTCAAGGTAGTACCAGTGTTTTCTTATTTATTTACTTATTTGGTACTTTTATAGTTTTTCTCTATACTCCTATCTGTGTATTCACCATACTTGAAAATTTTTGAATAAAATAACCAGGAATTATATAAAAAAATAAAATTCGGCGTAATAAGAAATGAAACATTGCTAGGCATGCAGGACAGACTGACCAACCACATGAATCATGTCCTGATTTTTTGTTATCTTTTCTGCAAACCCGAAATGCTACAATTGTGTATGATAACATGTGCATTTCATAGTCTGAGCAATTTCAAAAGAAGAATCAGCCATCCACTAATGCTTTTGTACGAGAATGACAAGAATTATATGGGTTTGATAAGACAATTTGGGAATGATAACCCAATATTAAACACTGAAGTGGATGTACTATACTAAACATCGATTGGGTCATTGCTGTTTTCACCATTTCTTGTCCACGTCCATTTCCTGCCCAGAATTTGTAACTTAGTGATTTTTGGTTTGTACAGTTTTTACTCTCATTGTGTCTATGGTTATACCTTGATAGAGAAAAGTCCTCAGATGTTTTGGCATCCAGATTACGTGTTACAGATAGTGTTTTTCTGGCAGAAGATATTCGTAATATAGTTGTCCATTGGCATGGATGGTTTTCTATCAATCAGAAATCATGTTGCTCGTTTAGGCCTTCCTCAAAGCATGCAGACCTCTGAGCGTAACTCTTTAAAAACATTTATCATTTACTGGCATCAATGCTTAAAATTTCATCCCTGCTTAATATGGTAATTAGCAGCTGGCTCACCTTTTCTTACACCTTCAAGCAATAGTTGTGCAAATTCAAGAACTGGTTCATACACATTCTCTGAAAACATAACATGCCCATAGCGAGCAGCAGCATAACCAATAATCCTTGCAAGCTCAATCTGAAACCACCAAAAAATAAAGCTACAACAAAAATTCTTTCAAATTTGCAATTACTGCTGCTTTATTAACTCTGAGGTTTTTTCTGTCGTTTAATCAATCGTCGTTCTCTGTGATCTTCTGTATATGGCTCTGGCTGAAACATCTAATTGCTATTATGATGATTATACAGGTTCCTAAAGAATGGAAGCTGGATCCTTAATTGGATGCAGAACCAAAACAGCAACAGAGCTACCAGAGGAAGTTTCCGAGCAAATGGCGAGCGACGTTTTCTCAGCAGGATCCTGTGACCTCAGTCCGAATAGTGGATCATTTCGTAATTCCACAAATACAGCAACAATCAATTTAGTGATAATTTGGGATCATCAAATCACTCATTGATGTGTGTTGTTGATCTTAGAAATATGGTTGGTTAGTATTTTTTGATATCTAACACAAGGAAATGTAGATTAGTCTTCTCTCTGAAGAAGTTGGAACTCTCCGAATCAATAAAATGTGAAAATTCTTGTAACAGGAACTACCTTGATTGGATATTAGTATTAACGAATATGCAAATTTGAAATGTGGCCAAGAAAGGGAAACAATCCAAGATTTTAATGACTTCTGGTTCTTGTTTGATCCCATTCCTGCAATTTGTTGAGATCTTGAATGTTGTACTATACTAAATATTGACAGTTCAAACATTAAATTCTTAAAATAATTGACCGTTATGTAATAAAGGACCGACAGAAATGAAGATTTTGTGTTATTACTCTTGAAAGTATGTTCTTGATTTCAAGATTCTTTGAAGATGAAATACAATATAGGCTCTATTTTGAAGCACAAAGTTGGATCAACATTTTTTAAGGCCAAAAAATGTACACAAAGTTGCAAGTCAGAGGAAGAGATTGTTACTATTACTGTAATTAAAAAATAAAAAATAAAAAAGGTGCATCCATGATTATTTCTCGTTCCTTTTACTTTGTGAGATTATATGAAATTTTAATAATTAGTTATTCTTGTGGATTAAGGCTTGAAGAATTTAATGTGCCAGTTTGTGGTTAATTGTACTTGGTTTGCTACTGGGAGGGTTGGATTTTGGGCAACTGAGGGATGATGTTTGTGATGTGAATATGGTGATAGAAGTTCTAAGGGGACGATTTGTGAGATGAAGAGTAATTAGGATGATGCTAATGAATATGAAGGGTGCCTTTGATATTGTGAAAATTGGAGATGAGAAGTCACCAAGTTGTGATTGTATTTAATGTTCATAAGAGCGTGACTTTGAATCCTATACTGGCTACTTATTTGTGTGGTATAGGTCAGATTCCAAATACAACAAGCTCTTTGCAGCTGAATAATTCCTTGGCTGGTTCATTATTTAAAACACAGAGGTCAAGATTAAATTTGTTGCAAACTACTCGGTTTTACTGTATGAGTAGATATTTGTTTCAGTTGCATACAAAATTTATGGATATTCTGTTGTAGTTAAAACAAATTTTAGACTGGCTTTTCAACAAGAAGAGAGTGATGTATTTGAAAAGAGTTTATCTGGGCTTTTACTGTGTAAAACATCATCTGAATTATATGGTATATGTTACACCTTTTCACTTATATGAAATATAACTATTTTTTGAAAATAGATTCCTATAATGTATATGCTTGAGATGATTCCGATGTGTTTCAGTTAATGGGTTATATCTAAGCCAAATACTGTTGTCTTTTATAAGTTAAAGATATTAATATTACCGCTTTTGAGTTTTTTGCACATTAGGTCTATGTATGCACTGTGCATGTGTGGTCGGTTTAAATATATAAAACATTTATAGCTACACGAGATTGGATGGGAATAATGTCTTAACTATCTATTAATCGTATATGTTTGGTAGAATTTGCTTCGGAGAGGTGGCGAAGAAGGCGACTCTGATTTTCCTACACAGGTAAACATAATTTTGCTGAAAGCTTTAAGCTATATGTTTCAATGAAAATTATAATTAGACTGTGATTTAAAGTTCAGTAGAGTGTCGAATCATTTTGTTTTTCTTAAGAATGGCCTGGACTATGTCGAAACCCTTCTTATTGTCTTCAACAGTGGGGGGAATAATTTGGGGTTAATATGGAGCTATAGTGTACGGTTTTAATGAAGCTTTGGGCAACATATGAGTATTAAGGTTCATATGAGACTGGAAAGGAATTTTGAATTCTAACAATTGCTTTCTGCCTTGGGAGTTGTTGATTTCAAGCACTGGTAGTAGAAACTCCAGCTAGGGATAAAAACAACAGCGATTGAGTTCCTACATATTTATAAATATAGGGCATAGGGGTGGTTTTGAAAAAAAATAGAAAATAACAGTTTTTGAGTTTCCAAGCAAACTAAATTGAAAAATATATGCTAAAACAGTGTGTAATTTCAAATATTGTTAAACATATGCTAGATTGTGTAATTACATCTCTGAATTTGGTTATTAATTTTCAGTTTTTCGGCATAGTTGTTCTATAAGGAGGAACTTAAGATTATATTTTTGACTTGTCCCATCCTCTTGGTTTTAATTGTTCCTTTATTGTTTTCTGGTTCATCGATTGGCAGAGAAAATGCGTCGATTGGCCTATAATCGCCCAATTATGAATGGGAATTCTGGGCAAAATGGTATGTTTTCTAATAATTTTTCTATTAAAGTAATTTCTACATAGAGAAGAGTATCATGCAACTATTTTATATGTTTATACTTATATTTCCTTTAAAGTTCCTTTAGTTTAGAAAGAAATTTAATTAACTAAGTGCTTAGTTTGATTTAGTTCGTTTTCTTTTGGGGTTAATACTGCTCTGCGAATATCAGACATTTTATATGGTTAATATTTTGGATATTTTCAAGCTTCTGATTAATATTTCTATCTGTTTCTCAGTCTTACCATCTCTGGTGATGCCTGCTGCTTCTCCCGGTGATTTGTGCTATGGATACATGTGGTGGAAGGTGCACTAAGCTTTGCCCTGAGATTTTTCATTATCTTCTTATTGTTTTAATATGTAAAAAGTTAAAAAATAATTGATTTCTCGTATTATTTCAGTTTTACCTGAGATTTTACTGGGTGATGAATGGTGAATGAACTACACCATTACCTTTATTAAATTTTACTACAGATCATGCTTATAAGTCATTTAATCATAAATAGTTTATTTTAACCATCATAAATTTTGTATTTATTCATTTTATAAATTTCAGTTTTATTTTGAAATAAATATGATCCAAGATATCAAAATATGGATGCGCTAAATTTGAAATTTTGAACAAATTAAAATAAAGAGTGACACAAAATGAAATAGATCAATGCTACAAATATATATATATATATATATCAATGTGAATTTGACATATTTATTAAACTCGATGAAAATCTCAACTTAAATTCACTTTTTTTTTGTGTCTATTTCTTGTTGGATTTTCACTTTTTCTTCGTGTCTATTTCTTATTGAATTGTCGTGTTGTGTTAACTTATTATCATAATTAACATGAATTGACCTAGTAAATAAATCACGAACTTGCGCATAGCGCGGGTTCATCCACTAGCTATTTTATAATTTTCAGTGATTAAAAGAAAAATACTTTCCACTAAGAACAAAATGCCCCTGGTCAATACAGGCAAAAGTGAGTTTTGGACCAAAATTTTTAAAAAACATAATGTAGTGGACTGAAAAATTAGTTTTTATTTGTTTTAGACCAAAATCATATTTTTGCTATATGCAATGGACCATTTTAGGAGTTTAATAAAAAAATCATTAAAATAATTGAACAAATTACTAAAACAATTACCTTATGCCTATCAGTCATGAGGTCCATTCCTTGTTTGGAGGAAAACCATCAAAAAATTCAGAAAGCCACTGTAGGAAAAAACACCAACTATCTTTATTCTCACTCTTAACCACAGCGAATGCGATAGGATAAAGTCCATTATTACCATCCATACCAATAGTAGACAACAAAACACCACCATTCGGACTTTTTAAAAAGGTACCATCAAATCCTAAAAATGGCTTACAACCCTCCATAAACCCTTTCTTCAAAGCATTCAATCCAAGCAAAAATCTCTTCACTGATGGAGTTGGAGTTTTTAAACCTATGTGGTAGTGAATCTTGGCAATACTCCTTGGGTTTGATCTCATAACCATCAAACAATACTTTGGCAACATTTTGTACGACTGACTATGATTGCCATCAATTAGTTCAAGGGCCATTTTGTTTGCCCTAAGAAGTTGCATGTTAGTTGGATGTAAACCTGAAAGATTATCTGCCCGAACCCGGTCAAAAATTCACTTTCGTGCTATGCATTCCAGGATCGGAATTCTTGACCAGGCCTAAGCTCTAGCACAATCACTATTCTAATCCTTGCTTAAAATAACATTGCCCAGGATCTTAGCTTATACTTGTTCGATTTGCCACGCAACAATTAATTCCTAATTAAAGCGAAAGTTTAAGAATTACCTCTTGAAGCGTGTACTTAGGTGATTCTCTTGTATGACTCAAGACTTTGATCGTATGTTGTGTGGGCAACGATCTAATGAACAATTGATCAACAATCACCACAAAAAAGATCTTACCGGAAAAAATCCAGCAGCTTGCCGCCGCCGGAATTTTGCACCGCCGCCCGACGCCGGTTTAACCTTGCCGCCGCAACCTGGAGTTAGTACTGCCCGGCCACTGCCTGAGGTGAGAACCCGCCGCCTGAGAGAATTAACTTCGAGGGAGAAACTTGTTTTCTCTCTCTTGTTTTCTTGTCTTGAAAACTTATGAATTGTGTGAATTTCTAATCTCTTGTCTATTTATAGAGTTACAAGAGAGACCCCAAGTTGGTTTAGGATTGGCTTTCCTAAATGGTTTAGCTAATTAATTAGTTTCCAAATCCAATTAGGTAACCAAATCTAATTAGATTTACAAGTCCAATTAGATTTCCTAATCTGTAGGATTTCCTAATTTCAATTGAACTTTAAGACTTAATTAATTAAATAAATAATTTCACTTTGTTAATTACTTAATTAACCCTTAGGAATAATTAATTAAATAATTAATTCGACTTTATCAATTAACCCACTACATGATTAATCATACCACTAACGGATTAGTTATGGCACTACCATCCTACACTAGAATTGTTTCCGGAACAACTAAATTAATTATTCTTTAATCTCTCCACATCAAAAATATACAACTCATTAATTTATTAATTTATTGATAAATAAATTAATTAACTTCTTATAATCCGAGATTAGTACCACTTGACCTTCTTACTATACCGAACATAAGTTCACCAGTTAGGTTTAGTATAACAAACATAACGAGCTCATCTCGGGAGCACCATCACCATGGACGCACCGGTGCATGGTTTCCTTTCGACAAGCAACAACACACCAAGCAACTAAACACGTGCACCTAACCTACCGAGATTATTGGTCACAAACGACCTTACTCTTTGGCAGATTAAAGTACACTATGTCTAATTCTCATGTCTACTCAAGTCTAGGAATTTAGAGATAGAATACTAGGATTGAATAGTCTATTAAATCAGTACAAGACAATTCATCCTAAATGGTCAAGTTTAATATGCCCCGGGCATATCTATATGATTCAATTAGTTTAGACAAACCAATTTCTGAATCACATAATAACCTAAACTGATAGTGTATCTAAAACTGTCTCGGTTACTAACCTTATTCATATATTATATCTTTTAACCAATGATGAGATCTATTGTGTTACACCAGACACCTCATCATCTAATTACATAATATAAATGGACAACATATGTAAACAATTTAACTAAAATATTTAATCGATTTATAAAACTGGGAAATAGTTTAATACAAGCAAAGCTTTAGTATTTAAACCCAACAATCTCTCATTAATACTTAAGCTGTACTTCAAGTATAAAACTACATTTAATCCTACAACTACAATACAACTAGAAAAACTATCACGGCTCTACTAAGTATTTGATCCCCATGCCCTCCACGTGAGTCTCAAAGTCTTTTGCAGTCAATATTTTCGTGAATGGATCTTCAAGGTTATCTTTCGATGCTATCTTCACCATGACTACTTGTTCCCTCTTGACGATATCTCTTATTAGGTGGTACTTGCGCTATATATGCCTACTTGCCTTGTGGGCTCGTGGTTCCTTCGAGTTTGCTACTGTACCATTGTTGTCACGGTACACTGTGATCGACTTCTGTAAACCAGGAATCATTTCTAAGTCCACTAGGAAGTTCTTGAGCCACACTGCTTTTTTCGCTGCCTCTGATGCTGCAACGTATTCAGCCTATATGGTAGAGTCTGCAACGCATTTCTGCTTGACACACAGCCAAACTATGGCTCCACCTCCCAAAGTAAGCACATACCCTGAGTTAGACTTGCTCTTGTCCCTGCCGCCTTGGAAATTTAAAGCTGTGTAACTACGGGGCACAAGCTCAGGCACTTGATAGACCAATAATTGGTCTCTCATTCTGTGTAAATACTTGAAAATACATTTTACTGGCTCCCAATGAGCTTTCCTGTGTTACTCTGATATCTGCTTACAATGCCAATAGCATAACAGATATTAGGCCTCATACATAACATTGCATACATGAGACTTCCTACTGTAGAAGCATAAGGAAATGTTTTCATGGCTTCTATCTCCTTGATAGTCTTTGGAGACTGCTCTTTAGATAGATGCACTTTGTGTCTGAAAGGTAGAAAACCTTTCTTGGAGTTCTGCATGTTAAAACGAGCCAGAATCGTGTCTATATATGAAGCTTGAGAGAGCGTTAGCGAACGTTTCCTAAAATCTCGAATCAACTTGATCCCAATGATATGTCCCGCTTTTCCTAAGTCTTTCATATCAAACTATTTGGACAACCATGCCTTTACGTCTGATAACACTTTCTTATTGTCACCAATTAGTAAAATGTCATCTACATAAAACACAAGAAACACCACCGCGTTTTCATCACGTCTGTGGTACACACATTGTTCATCTGGGCACTGAGCAAATTCGTAGGATTGGATTACCTCATCAAACTGGATGTTCTGAGATTTAGATTCCTGCTTAAGTCTGTCATTAGACCTCTTAAGCCTGCAAGCCTTATGCTCTTGGCCTTTTTCAACGAATCCCTCTGGTTGCTGCATAAATATGGTTTCCTCAAGATTTCCATTAAGGAAATTTTTCTTGACATCCATCTTCCATATCACATAATCTAAATGAGTAGCTATGGCCAAGAGAATCCAGACTGACTTAAGCATGACCACCGAGGAGAAGGTTTCCTCATAATCTATTCCCTCTTTCTAAGTATATCCCTTCACCACAAACCTAGCTTTAAAGGTTTCAACCTTTCTGTGAGGTCCTCTTTTGCGTTTGTAGACTCACTTACATCTAATGGATTTGAAACCACCAGGCAGGTCCACAAGCTCCCATACTTGATTGTGGTCCATCAACCCCATCTCGGATATCATTGCCTTTCACCAAGATTCTGCATCTTTATCTCGGAGATCCTCATTGTAGTTTACAGGGTCTGGTTCAGGCGCGCCTGGGATGAAGTTAGAGGCTTCTTCCACGTCAATGAACCTGTCAGGTTTCCTCAAAACCCTCATACTATGACGAGACACCACCTATGTAGGCGCATCATCTGTGATATCTTGTGTAGTGTATGGTGTATCTACTTGTGCTGGTGTATCAGGATTATCCGATTGCTTTTTTAAGTTCTTCTAGTACTATCTTACTCTTGGGCTTGTGATCTAGAATATAGTCTTCCTCTAAAAACTTGGCTTTAGTGCTAACTATCACCTTCTGATCTTTAGGACTATAGAACAGACCACCTTTCTTTCTTCTAGGATATCCTATGAAAAGCATTACCTCTGTTCTTGCATCTAACTTAGCCACATCTTGTTAGATTTGAATATTGAAGCTATGCTTATATTATACCATTTCCCAGTTAATATATTGATTGAATGTTTTAGTTTATATATTGTGCATATGTGGTCCATTTATATTATGTAATTAGATGATGTGGTGTTTGGTGTGACACAGTATATCTCATCATTAGTTAAAAGACATAATATATAAATGAGGTTCGTAACTGATACAGCTTTGGACACCCTGTCGGTTTAGGTTATTGTGTGATTCAGAAATTGGTTTGTCTAAACTATTGAATCATATAGATATGCCCGATGCATATTGAACTTGACCATTTAGGATGAATTGTCTTATATAAATTTAATAGACTATTCATTCCTTGTATTCCTTGTATTCCTTGTATTGAACTTATTATGAGGATTGGACATAGTGTACTTTGAGCTGCCAAAAAGTGAGATCATTTGTGGCCAATAGTCTCAGTAGGTTGGGTGCGCGTATTTAGTTGTTTGGTGTGCTGTTGCTTGTTGAAAGGAAACCATGTACCGGTGTGTCCGGGGTGATGGTGCTCCCAAGATGAGCTCGTTATGTTTATTATACTTAACCCGGCCGGTGGACTTATGTCCGGTATAGTAAAAAGGTCGAGTGGTACTAATATCAAATTATAACAAGTTAATTAATAAATTTATCAATAAATTAATAAATTAACGAGCACTAAATCTTTAATGTGGGGAGATTAAAGAATAAATGAATTAGTTGTTCTGGAAGCAATTCTGGTGTAGGATGGTAGTGCCAAAATTAATTTGTTAGTGGTACGATTAATTTTGTAATGGGTTAATTGATTAAGTAGAATTAATTAATTATTTAATTATTCCTAATAATTAAGTAATTAACAAAGTGGAATTATTTAATTAATTAATTAAGCCTTAACTTTCAATTAGAATTAGTAAATTCTAGAGATTAGGAAATCTAATTGGATTTGGATTATCCTATTAGATTAGTTACCTAATTGAATTTGGAAACTAATTATCTAAACCCATTAGGAAGGCCAATCCAAAATCAACTTGGTTTCTCTCTTGTAACTCTATAAATAGACAAGAGATTAGCAATTCTACATACACAATTCATTAGTTTCATAATTCAAGAAACTAGAGAGATAAATCTAAAGAATTCTTCCTCGTAGTCGAATTTTTTCCCAACATCTCGGTGGATTGGTTTCTGCTCTAGATGGTGATCAGAATTCATCCAAAATCGGCGGCGCAAGAAACCATTCCGGCCAGCGCATGAAGCTTCTCTCAGGCGGTCGGTGCGTGGTTCTCACGCGTGGCTGCGGCAGATCGGAGAATTTTTCTGGCTAGTTCAATTGTGTTGGATTACTGTTTGTTAGTTCGTTGGATCGTTGCCCACACAACGTTCGAGCCTAGTCTTGAGTCATATAAGCGATCACCTGAATTTACATTTCAAAAGGTATTTCTAAACTTCCGCTTTAATTAGAAATTATTTTTTGCGTGATAAATCGAATAAGTGCAAACCAAGATCCCGTTCAATGTTATTTCAATCAAGGGTTTGAATAGAGATTGTGCTAGTGTCTAGGGCTGTTCAAGAGTTCCGATTCTGGAATGCATAGCACGAAAGTGAATTTTTGACCGGGCCCGGGCATATAATCTTTCAATTCGTATTAGAGCCTGTTTTGGATTTGTGCTTGATCGATTTGTTACATGGTTTTAGTTGCAGGTGGTTTAGAAATTCCGATTATTATGGTTGCGTCTGTATGGTTTTAATTTAACTCCGGTACATGTCCGGGTTTGGTTTTTATGAATGCTTGTAGTAGTAAAACCACGTGCTGGAAGCCGTGTATGATTAGATCAAATCTGTAGTAGGATTTTCTCTATGTAATTTTGATTTTATTTTCTTAGATGCCTTGTAAAAGGAAAATTTATTTTGTAATCGAAGGTGTTATAGTGGGCGACTTGAATTCGTGGATTTTTGGTTTATCGTTAATTCGCAGAAAACCAAAAAAACCCAAAACAAATTTCAAGAAGACCAAGTAACATAGAAGAAGCTAAGGAAGAATCGGAAGAGGGAAGCAGCGCCGACAAAGCTGCCAGCCCCGGCAGCACACGCGGCCCTTTTGGCTCGCGCGTGAAACCAATTTTTTCTCCTGTGTTTTTTTTTTTTGAATTATTTTTTCAAGACTCAATCCATCGAGTGACGTGACGGGACACGAGATCAAGGCAGCTGATCGAAGTAATTAAAACCATAATAGTCAGAAAATTTATTTTACTCATTTATTTCATGTATTTATAGTTTTAATTTTAGGCTTTAATTTTTGTGTTGTATTTTAGATGCATAATTTTAAAGCATGCTGGTTTTATGTTTGCACATAACTTAGGATTAGTTAATTGCATGTTAAACTGGAAAAACCCTCATTTTAGAAATCTAATTTGGAGTGGGTTGGTTTAATATCCCCATAGTCTCCATTACGAATTTCATATATGATGTGGGTGGACTTGAGCGTTGGCATTTGGGCCTTCCTCCATATCAGATGAGTTCAACCACAAGATCAATAGATTATGAATTTCTAAGTAAGATGACTAGAGTAAGTTAAACTTGGAGAAATACTATACCCTCTCCATCTGAGGCACACTATACTGAGGTAACAAGATCAGAAGTCACGTAATGGCACACACTTAGTGTACGATTTGTAGTATTCCTTCCATCGAGGTTAAGCTGCCAATTTGTACGGCTAAAAGGCACTGACTATTAACTACATTGATCAATAGGTCATTTAGTCAGATGGTATAGTTAATGAACTTGGTTCTTCTCAAACGAATGTGGGTTAGCATAAACGTCAACACTATCGTGGCTTGCGAAAATTCCGATGAATGAGATGTCAGTGGTTTGAATTATTGTTTTGAGGGAAGTCAATAATTGTTAGAATTTTTTTTTCAAAATTCTAGGTTAAATACTGAAACATTATTTGTCTATTTAATTTCCAGTCTTCGATATAGTATTCAATCCTTTAGATACAGTATTGAAAGACAACAAACTTACTGGTCCGAATTATGTTGACTGGAGTCAAAATTTGGACATTGTCTTGACGGCTGAGTAGTATAAGTTTGTAATCACCGAAGTCTGTCCAGATATGCCTAATGATGAATCTCCTCAAGAAGATAAGGATGCCTATGCAAGGCCGAGAAAAGCGGATGAGATAGCGCGGTGTTGCATTCTGGCCTCTGTGTCGAATATTCCGCAACATCAGCTTCATCCCATGATGTCTGCCTTTAACATGATGGCACACCTGGGAGATATGTTTGCTCATCAAGGCAGGACAGTTAGGCAAGCAGCCATGAGGAAGATCATGAATACCAGAATAGCTGAGGGCTCATTGGTGAGAGATTATGTGCTTTAAATGATTAGCAACATCAATGAGATAGAGGTATTGGGACATGAAATTGAAGAGGTATTGGGACATAAAATTGATTCGGAGAGTCAGATTGATATCATCCTCCAGAGCTTACCCTCTAGTTTTGAGCAGTTTTAGGTAAACTACAACATGAACCAAAGAGTCTATACTCTTCCCGAGCTCTTAACAGCATTAGTGTCGGTCAAAGGTATCTTCCACGAGAAAAAACAAGCTTTGGTCATAGTTAAGGATTCAAGCTCCTCTTCTGTGCCTAAAGGCAAGAACAAGAAGAAGAAGAAGAATGCCAAAAAACATGCTGCCAAGCCAGATATCGCAAAGAAGAATAAGCCTAAAGGCAAATGTTTCAAATGCGGTAAAGCAAGACATTGGAAATCGAATTTACCAAAGCTCAAAGGTACGATAGTTTATGCCTTAATTACTGAGACATGTTTAGCGGCGATTCCCACAGATACTTGGTGTGTGGATTCAGGCACCACTGACCATGTTTGTAATTCTTTGCAGGGTTTCCAAGTAACCTGGAAGCTTAGAGAAGGCGAGCTAGAAATCTACTTAGGCGACACTACAAGAGTGTCAGTGGAAGCAGTGAGAGTAGTTAGTTTAATTTTCAAAAATTCTAGACTAGATTTACCAAATTGTCTTTATGTACTGAGTTTTAGAAATAACCTTATTTCAGTTTCTAAACTCTTAATGAATGGTTACAAGTTCATTTTTTCTGATAATTATATTGTTGTTAGAAAAGATGGCAAACTTGTTTGTTCTAGTTCATTAGTAGACAATTTATTTGTGGTTAAATCAAACTCCCCTGTTGTGCAAAATATAGAAGTTAATAGTGCATCATCTAACAGTAATAAAAGGAAAGAACCTTCTAAAACGAATCAAACCTATCTTTGGCATATCAGGCTAGGTCATATAAACTTAGTAGGATTCAGAGGTTGGTCAATGACGGACCTCTAAGTTCATTAGAGATTGACAGTTATTCAACCTACGAATCTTGCTTGGAACGTAAAATGACCAAGAGACCTTTTAAGGCAAAATATTATAGAGCCAAAGAAGTATTAGAGTTGATTCACTCTGACTTGTGTGGACCAATGTCGATCCAAGCACGAGGTGGGTTTGAGTATTTTGTGACGTTCACAGATGATTACTCAAGGTACGGATACATTTACCTAATGCGCCACAAGCCCGAATGTTTTAGTAAATTCAAAGAGTATCAGGCAGATGTGGAGAAACATCACGGTATGAGTAACAAGACACTGCGATCAGATCATGGTGGTGAGTACCTGTCCCATGAATTTCGAGAATACCTCAGTGAGGTCAGAATTCAATCTCAGTTGTCTGCACCTAGCACACCACAGTAGAATGGTGTAGCAGAAAGAAGGAACCGAACTCTCATAGAAATACTTAGGTCAATGATGAACTATAGTGATTTGCTGAGTTTGCTCTGGGGGTATGCATTAGAAACGGTGATGTACATTCTAAATCTTGTATCATCTAAAATCGTGTCTTCAACCCCTACAGAGTTGTGGAACGGGCGCAAGCCCAGTCTAAGATATCTCATAATTTGGGATTGTCCAGCACATGTGCTCAAGGCAGATGCGGCTAAGTTAGATGCAATAACAGAAGTAATGCTATTTCTAGGATATCCTAGAGGAATGAAATGTGGTCTGTTTTATATTCCTAAAGATCAGAAGGTGATAGTTAGCACTAACGTCAAATTTTTAGAGGAAGACTATATTATAGATCACAAGCCTAAGAGTAAGATAGTACTAGATGAACTTAGGAAGCAATGTGATAATCTTGATGCACCAGCACAAGTAGATACACCACACACTGCACAAGATATCACAAATGATTATCCTACACAGGTAGTGCATCGTCATAGTGGGAGGGTTATAAGACATCCCGAGAGGTTCATTGGTATGGGAGAGGCGTGTGACTTCATCCTAAGTGCACCTGAACCGGACCCTGTTAACTACAATGAGGATCTCCACGATAAAGATGTAGAATCTCGATGAAAAGTAATGATATCCGCGATGGGGTCGAAGGACCACAATCAAGTCTGGGAGCTTGTGGACCTACCTGATGGTTTTAAACCCATTGGATGTAAGTGGGTCTACAAACGCAAGAGAGGACCTAACAAAAAAGTTGAAACCTTTAAAGCTAGGCTTGTCGCGAAGGGGTATACTCAGAAAGAGGGAATCGATTATGAGAAAACCTTCTCCCTGGTGGCCATGCTTAAGTCGATCCAGATTTTCTTGGTCATAGCTGCTCATTTAGATTATGAGATATGGCAGATGCATGTCAAGACTACTTTCCTTAATGGAAATCTTGAGAAAACCATCTTTATGCAGCAACCAGAGGGATTCATTGAAAAAAGCCAAAAGCATAAGGTTTGCAGGCTTAAGAGGTCCATTTACGGACTTAAGCAGACATACAGATTATGAAACATCCGGTTCGATAAGGTAATCCAATCCTACAGATTTACTCAGTACCCGGATGGAAAATGTGTGTACAGCAGACGTGATGGAAACACGGTGATGTTTCTTGTGCTTTATGTACATGACATTTTACTAATTGGCAACAATAAGAAAGTATTATCAGACGTAAATGCATGGCTGTCCAAACTGTTTGATATGAAAGGCTTAGAAGAAGCGGGACATATCTTTAGGATCAAGATAATTCGAGATCATAGGAAATGTTCGCTAATGCTCTCTCAAGCTTTATACGTAGACACGATTCTGGCCCGTTTTAACATGCAGAACTTCAAGAACGGTTTTCTACCTTTCAGACACGGAGTGCATCTGTCTAAAGAACAATCTCCAGAGACTGTTTAGGAGATAGAAGCCATGAAGACAGTTCTTTATGCTTTGACAGTAGAAAGTCTCATGTACGCGACAAGGCCTGATATCTGTTATGTTGTTGTTAATGTAAGTAGGTATCAGAGTTGAAGGAAAACTGAACAAGTCTGGGCTAAATCGAAAACCTCACTTTCGTGTAATGCATTCCAGAATCGGAAGCTTTCGACCAAGCTCAGGCTCAAATTAGTTTACCCATGAACGGATCTAGGCTTATACTTATTTAATTTATTAATCGGGACACAAAAAATTAAATCTTTAATAAAAGCAGAATTTAAAGATTCTACCTTTTGTAGCGAAGTCCCTTGCTTAAAGAAAAAATCCAATCTTTGTTGCGATTCCAATAGAAATCCAATTGATATCTCCGTAGAAACTTCGAATATTGCGTGGGTAATAATCTATCGAAGTCTACTTGCTTAGCCCACAAGGAAATCTCTCAAATAGGACTCAAAGAAACGAAAATCTGATCACTAACTTGAGCCACAAACAACCCACTGCTGCCGAAAAAAAAAGGTGCTGCCTTTCATGAAATCCGCCACTTCTTCTACCAAAAATCGAACTACCCACTCGTGATCTAGACAGCCCAAGCCTCGGATCACCAAGGAGAGATCAATGAGACTTGAGCCAAATCAAACGCAGCAGGCAGCAGCGAAGATCAGCAGCAGAAAACTCGCACCAGCAGCAGGCGAAACCTGCGCGCGATTTAAAGAATACCCACGGCAGCAGTAGGGTTTTCTGCCCTGAAATCCGACCAAAAACTGGGTAAAATAAATCCCAAACAAAAAATGTGATCTTTGGTTCGAATCCAATCTAGAGCAAGTGAGAAATCTGGTTTGTTTTTGAGAAAAAATTCTTGAAGAAAAATTCTCTCTCTTAAATCTTCTCACTCAAAAAAGCAAGAATGAAATGTCTTGCAAGACTTCTGTAGGTTTTCTTGGGCTTCAAGTCTTCTATTTATAGGAGCTCAATTGGAGACCTAACGGGCTCTAGAGTTAGGCCTTTTAATTTGACTTTTGTTGACCGCTAAGTCTTCCCGACTAATCAACTCCAATCGACCCATTTAAATTAATTTATTTAACCCACTTTGTTAATTTAATTTAATCGAACCCTTAGAATTAATTAATTCAAAATAGAATTAATTTCTAAATTCACTTTGTCGATTAAATATTAATTAAACCTTTTGGATTAATTAATTTACCATGTTGATTAGTCAAATGCATAATCGGTCGTACCACTAACGGACCAATTATGGAACTACCGCTTGAAAACAACTTTACATCGCGCCATTATATTTTATTCTATCTCCCCACATTAAAGATCTAGCGCTCGTCGGTTTATCAATTTACTGACAAATTAATTCACCGACTTCTTGGTTTCCGAGATTAGTACCACTCGTCCTTTTATTATACCGAACATAAAGTTCACCGGCTGGGTTTAGTATAATAACCTTACAAGCTCATCTCGGGAGCACCATCAACCCGGCGAACCGGTATGTGGATTCCTCCGACTAGCAACAACACGTAAGAAGCTAAACACCGCATACCCAACCTAACGAGGTATAGGCCTCAATCGACCGCACTCTTTGGCAAATCAAAGCATACGATATCCAACCCTCACGCCCGTCCCAATCTCGGGATTGAGAGACGGAATACTAGAACCGAATTGACTACGTCGATCGGTATAAGTCAATTCTATCCAAACTGGTCGTGCTCAATATGCCCCGGGCATATCCGTGTGATTTAAACTAGTTTAGATAAACTAATTTCCAAACCACACAATAACCTATACCGATAGTATGTTCAGACTATCTCGGTTACGAGCATACTTTTTATTTATCAATACTTTAACCAATAACGGTATCTACTGTGTCTGTCCACACCCCGTTATCTAGTTCTATGATATAAAGGAACAAATTTATACTAAAACAAAATGATATTTCAACTGTGGATATTAGTTTTTGATACAAGCCATAGCTTTTCTGTATTCAAAACTAACAATATCCCACTAATACTCAAAGCTATGCTAAGAAGTACAAAAACTGTCCAACCCGCTATTACACTGCTGTCATAATGAAATCTCCGGAACACCTTTAAGCTCACACACATGGCTCTCTCAAGAATCTGACTCCCATGCCCTCCACATGTCTCTCAAAGACCTTTGGGGTGAATGGCTTGGTGAGAGGATCTGCAAGGTTGTCATCTGAAGCTATCTTGGCCACGATCACGTCTCCCATCTTTACGATCTCTCGTATCAGGTGGTACTTGCGCTCTATGTGTTTACTCGCCTTATGGGCTCGTGGTTCCCTTGAGTTAGCAACTGCACCATTGTTATCACAATAAACTGTGATAGACCTAGGCAACTCAGGAACCACATCTAAGTCCATCAGGAAGCTCCGGAGCCATACAGCCTCTTTCACTGCCTCTGAAGCGGCAGCGTACTCAGCCTCCATGGTAGAGTCCACCACGCATTTCTGCTTGACACTCTTCCATACTTGGCTCCACCTCCTAGAGTAAACACAAAACCAGAGGTCGACTTACTCTTGTCTAAATCACCTTGAAAGTCCAAATCTGTGTAACCCAATGGTACAAGCTCATGCGCTCTATAAACTAGGACATAATCTCTCGTCCTGCGCAAGTACTTGAGAATGCATTTCACTGCCTCCCAGTGAGCCTTTCCAGGGTTACTCTGATATCTGCTAACCATGCCAATGGCAAAGCAAATATCAGGCCTCGTGCGCAACATAGCATACATAAGGCTACCCACTGCAAAAGCATAGGGTACCGCCTTCATGGTATCTATCTCCTCAGCAGTCTTAGGACACTGCTCCTTAGACAAATGCACTCCATGCCTGAAAGGTAGTGAACCCTTCTTGGAGTTCTGCATGTTAAAACGGGCCAGAATCGTGTCTATGTAGGATGCTTGAGAGAGAGTCAGAGAACGTCTCCTACGATCTCGAATAATCTTAATCCCAAGGATATGTCCAGCCTTTCCCAAATCCTTCATATCGAATTACCTGGACAACCATGCCTTTACGTCTGACAACACCTTCTTACTGTTGCCAATATGAAGAATGTCATCTACATAAAGTACGAGGAACACCACCATATCACCATCACGCCTGCGATAAACTCACTGCTCATCCGGAGACTGAGTGAATCCATAGGACTGGATAACCTCAACAAAATGGATGTTCTAAGATCTGGATGCTTGCTTAAGTCCATAAATGGACCTCCTAAGCCTGCATACCTTGTGCTCTTGGCCCTTAGCAATGAAGCCCTCTGGTTGCTGCATAAAGATGGTCTCCTCAAGACTTCCATTAAGGAAAGCTGTCTTGACGTCCATCTGCCAAATCTCATAATCCATATGAGCATCTATGGCCAAGAGAATCCAGATTGACTTAAGCATAGCTACCGGGGAAAAGGTCTCCTCATAATCGATCCCTTCTTTCTGAGTATACCCCTTCGCCACAAGCCTAACCTTGAAGGTCTCAACCCTCCCGTCAGATCCTCTCTTTCGCTTGTAAACCCATTTGTACCCAATAGGCCTAAACCCATCAGGAAGGTCTACCAGCTCCCAGACTTGATTTGAGTCCATAGAACCCATCTCAGCAATCATCGCTCTCTGCCAAGAATCTGTATCTTTATCCTGGAGAGCCTCATTGTAGTTAACTGGGTCTGGTTCATGAGGGCCAGGGATAAAGTCCGAAGACTCACCCAAACCCATGTACCTCTTGGGCTGTCTCACAACCCTCCCACTACGACGAGGCACAGCCTGTGCAAGAGCATCATCTGTGATAGTGTGTGCAGTCTCTTGTGGTGTGTCTTCCTGTACGTGTGCATCTGGAATAATGGACTGACTTTTAAGCTCTTCCAATACTACCTTGCTGCTTGACTTATGATCTAAAATATAGTCCTCCTCAAGAAATCTGGCATTGGTGCTGATCACCACCTTCTGATCCTGAGGACTATAAAATAAACCACCTTTCGTTCCTTTGGGGTATCCTATAAAAAGCATAGCCTTGGATCTTGCCTCTAACTTGCCTGCATCTGCCTCGAGCACATGTGCTGGACAACCCCATATTCTGAGATGTCTCATATTAGGCTTTCGCCCATTCCACAACTCTGATGGGGTCGAAGGCACAAACTTAGATGGCACAAGGTTGAGGATAAAACATGCTGTCTCCAAGGCATGTCCCCAAAACGAGATAGGCAACTCACTGTAACTCATCATCGATCTAACCATCTCCATAAGAGTCATGTTCCTCCTCTCTGCTACACCATTCTGCTGGGGTGTGCCAGGTGCAGACAACTGGGTCTGAATACCCTCCTCTGACAAATAGGATCTAAACTCACTAGAGAGGTCATCGCCACCTCGATCGGACCGCAGTGACTTGATACTCTTACCCAGATGGTCCTTCACCTCAGCTTTGAATTCTCTGAACTTGCCAAAGCATTCAGACTTGTGGCGCATCAGGTATATGTATCCATATCTAGAGTAATCATCCGTGAAAGTCACGAAATACTCATAACCACCTCTAGCCTGAACTGACATAGGCCTACACACGTCAGAATGAATCAGCTCTAAAACCTCCTTGGCCCTATACCCTTTGCCTTAAAAGGCCTCTTGGTCATTTTACCCTCCAAGCAAGACTCACAGGTTGAATAGCTGTCAATATCTAGTAAGTCCAAAGACCCACTCTTGACCAACCTTTGAATCTTACTAAGGTTGATGTGACCGAGTCTCAGGTGCCAAAGATAAGTCTGATTCAAAGGGGAAGACTCTTTTCCCTTATTATGATTCGATGATGAGTTACTAGTTTCTGTGTTTTGCATTACTGGGGAGTATGTCTTAATTAAAAATAAATTATCAACCAATGTACCAGAACATATAAGTTTCTGGCCTTTTCTAATAAATATAGATCTATCAAAAAAAACACACTTATAACAATCCAAAACAAGTTTAGAAACTGAAAGTAAGTTCTTGCGAAAACTGGGTACATAAAGACAATCTCTCAACAATAAAGTAGAGTCTGAAAAATAAAGACATAAAACTCCCACTGCAGCAACAGAAACTCTGGTAGTATCCCCAAGGTAGACCTGCAACTCCCCCTCTCTAAGCAGCCGGGTCACTTGGAACCCCTGCAAAGAATTACAAACATGATCAGTGGCTCCTGAATCCACACACCAAGTATCTGTGGGAATCGCCGCTAAACACATCTCAGTGACTAAGGAAAATTTACACATACCTCGAGGCTTTGGGCAGTCCTTCTTCCAATGTCCTGCTTTACCACATCTAAAGCATTTGCCTTTCGGCTTCTGCTTCTTGGCAATGCCCACCTTGGGTCCATGATTGGCTCCTGCTTTCTGGCCTCTCTTCCTCTTTTGCTTCCTGGCTTTGGGCCCAGCAGAGGAACCTGAGGGACCAACAGTAGCCAAGGCTTGCTTCTTCTCTGCGAATAGGCTCTCAGCAGACACCAATGCAGTCATGAGCTCAGAAAGTGAATATGAGAGATTCCCCATATTATAGTTCAATCGAAACTGCTCAAAACTGGGAGGCAAACTCTAGAGAATGATATCGACCTGGGTATCCCCATCAATCTCACCTCCCAATACCTCAATCTCATTCATGCAACCAATCATGTCCAGCACGTGATCTCTCACTGAAGTGCCCTCAGTCATCTTAGCATTCATGAGTTTCCTCATAGCTGACTGCTTGGCTGCCCTGCCCTGATGTCCAAACATCTCCCTGAGGTTGAGCATCATATCGTAGGCTGAGGTCATCTACTGATGCTGGTGCTGCAATACACTTGACATAGAAGCCAAGATGTAGCACCTGGTCATCTCATCAGCCTTCTGCCACCTCGTATATAGCTCTCGCTGCTCAGGGGTGGCATCATCGCTGGGCTTAGGGGAACACTCCTCAGTAAGCACGTACTTGTAACCCTCAGCGGTAAGGACAATGTCCAGGTTACGTTTCCAATCAATATAGTTTAGACCGGTGAGTTTGTTTTGGTTCAGAATGACAGCTAGCGGGTTGAACGACATATCAACAGAAAAATAGTCATTTCAAGTTTCAGTATACTTTTCGAAAATATTGAAAAATCCTCCAAAAACCAATACAATCTTCTACCGACATCTCTCACACCGAGATTAACGCATGTCACGATAGGTGAACGTCTACGCTAACCCACATTCGTTCGAGAAGAACCGAAGTTCATTAATTTCATTATCTGACCAACGATCTTATGATCAATGAAATTAATAGTCAATAATTTTAGTCGTACGCAAAAATAGCGTAACCTCGATGGGAGGGATACTAAAAACGGTACACTAAGTGTATGCCATTACGTGACTTCTAAGTTTGTTACTTAGGAAACTAATGCGCCTGGGATGGCGAGGGTGTCGCAACTTTCTCCAATTAAACTCACTATAGTCATCCCTTTAGAAATTCATTCCGGTGATATCCGTGGTTGAAAACTCATCCGATAGGGAGGAGGGTCTAAGCCAACACGCAAGTTTAACGACATCACCAATGAACCCGTAATGGAGGCCATGGGGATATTTACCAACCCGCTCCCACTTAGATTTTTAAGTTTGAGGATTTTTACATTTTAACATGCAATATCTTAACTATGGATATTCGCACCCATAAAACCGTTGGAGTTTTAATATGCGAATAATCTACCTTAGTTAATTGCACATTACCTTTTAAAAATATTTTGGTTTGGTTTTCGTTCATGCAAAATAAAATGAAAATCACACAATCAACGAAAAGACAAAAATATGGGAAATTAAATAAATAAAATTTCCCAACTATTATGGCCTTCTCTATCGTTGATTCCTTGACGCCTCGATGACACGTCCCGTCATGTCACTCCCACTCGTTATTTGGATTCCTCTCGATTTGCCCGGGTTTTCTCGATTTACTACGTAATTAGAAATCACCCAAAATTATGATAAACCAAAACCCGCGAATATAAGTTACCCAAAATAACGCCTTCGTCATAGTACATAAATTCCTATATACAAAGGCGTTTTTCTAGGAATTTAAAGATGACATGATTAGATCAAATCCTACTACAAGATTTTCTAATCCTACATGGCTTCCAGCTTGTGGTTATTACTATTACAGAAATTTCCATTCAAAAATAAAACAAGCCCGGACATGTCTCGGGGTTTATGAATGAAAATTAAATTTCTACCATAATAGCTGGGAAATCAATAACCACCTATTTAAGCATTTCGACAAAAATAATAATGCCAAAATAAAGCCGTGTAATAAATCAAACAAGTATAAGACCGAAACCAACGCTTTGATACCAATTTGAAGGAAAACTGAACAAGTCCGGGCTAAATCGAAAACCTCACTTTCGTGCAATGCATTCCAGAATCGGAAGCTTTCGACCAAGCTCAGGCTCAAATTAGTTTACCCATGAACGGATCTAGGCTTATACTTATTTAATTTATTAATCGGGACACAAAAAATTAAATCTTTAATAAAAGTGGAATTTAAAGATTCTACATTTTGTAGCGAAGTCCCTTGCTTAAAGAAAAAATCCAATCTTTGTTGCGATTCCAATAGAAATCCAATTGATATCTCCGTAGAAACTTCGAATATTGCGTGGGCAATAATCTATCGAAGTCTACTTGCTTAGCCCACAAGGAAATCTCTCAAATTGGACTCAAAGAAACCAAAATCTGATCACTAACTTGAGCCACAAACAACCCACTGCTGCCAAAAAATAAAGGTGCTGCCTTTCATGAAAACCGCCACTTCTTCTACCAAAAATCGAACTACCCACTCGTGATCTAGACAGCCCAAGCCTCGGATCACCAAGGAGAGATCAATGAGACTTGAGCCGAATCAAACGCAGCAGGCAGCAGCAAAGATTGGCAGCAGAAAACTCGCGCCAGCAGCAGCAAAAACCTGCGCGCGATTTGAAGAATACCCGTGGCAGTAGTAGGGTTTTCTGCCCTGAAATCCGACCAAAAACTGGGCAAAATATATCCCAAATAAAAGCTGTGATCTTTGGTTCGAATCCAATCTAGAGCAAGTGAGAAATCTTGTTTGTTTTTCAGAAAAAATTCTTGAAGAAAAATTCTCTCTCTTAAACCTTCTCACTCAAGAAAGCAAGAATGAAATGTCTTGCAAGACTTCCTTAGGTTTTCTTGGGCTTCAAGTCTTCTATTTATAGGAGCTCAATTGGAGACCTAATGGGCTCTCGAGTTAGGCCTTTTAATTTGACTTTCGTTGACCACTAAGTCTTCCCGACTAATCAACTCCAATCGACCCATTTAAATTAATTTATTTAACCCACTTTGTTAATTTAATTTGATCGAACCCTTAGAATTAATTAATTTAAAATAGAATTAATTTCTAAATTCACTTTGTCGATTAAATATTAATTAAACCTTTTGGATTAATTAATTTACCTTGTCGATTAGTCAAATGCATAATCGGTCGTACCACTAACGGACCAATTATGGAACTACCGCTCGAAAACGACTTTACATCGCGCCATTATATTTTATTCTATCTCCCCACATTAAACATCTAGCGCTCGTCGGTTTATCAATTTACTGACAAATTAATTCACCGACTTCTTGGTTTTCGAGATTAGTACCACTCGTCCTTTTATTATACCGAACATAAAGTTCACCGGCCAGGTTTAGTATAATAACCTTACGAGCTCATCTCGGGAGCACCATCAACTCGGCACGTAAGAAGCTAAACACCGCATACCTAACCTACCGAGGTATAGGCCTCAATCGACTGCACTCTTTGGTAAATCAAAGCATACGATATCCAACCCTCACGCCCGTCCCAGTCTCGGGATTGAGAGACGGAATACTAGGACCGAATTGACTACGCCGATCAGTATAAGTCAATTCTATCCAAACTGGTCGTGCTCAATATGTCCCCGGCATATCCGTGTGATTTAAACTAGTTTAGATAAACTAATTTCCAAACCACACAATAACCTATACCGATAGTATGTTCAGACTATCTCGGTTACGAGCATACTTTTTATATATCAATACTTTAACCAATAACGGTATCTACTGTGTCTGTCCACACCCCGTTATCTAGTTCTATGATATAAAGGAACAAATTTATACTGAAACAAAATGATATGTCAACTGTGGATATTAGTTTTTGATACAAGCCATAGCTTTTCTGTATTCAAAACTAACAAGAGTAACCCTGGAAAAGCTTATTGCGAGGCAGTAAAATGCATTCTCAAGTATTTGCGCAGAACGAGAGACCAAGTATTCATCTATCAAACGCCTGAGCTGGTACCCCGAGGATACACAGATTCAGATTTCCAAGGCGACAGGTACAAGAGAAAGTCTATCTCAGGGTATGTGTTTACTTTGGTAGTGGAACCATAGTTTGGCAGAGTGTCAAGCAGAAATGCATGGCAGACTCCACCATGGAGGTTGAATACGTTGCAGCATCAGATGCAGTGAAAGAAGCAATGTGGCTCAAGAACTTTCTAGTGGACTTAGATATGATTTCTGGTTTGTAGAAGTCAATCACAGTGTACTATAACAACAACGGTACAGTAGCAAACTTAAAGAAACCACGAGCTCACAAGGCGAGTAAACATACACAGTGCAAGTACCACCTAATATGAGACATCGTCAAGAGGGAAGGCGTAGTCGTGGCGAAGATAGCATCAGAAGATAACCTTGCAGATCTTTTCATGAAAACATTGACTAAAAAAAGACTTTGAGGCTCACGTGGAAGGCATTGGGATTAGATACTTAGTAGAGCCATGATAGTTTTCTAGGTGAATTGTAGTTGTAAAGATTAAATATAGTTTTATACTTAAAGCAGAGCTCAAGTTTTAGTGAGAGATTGTTAGATTTGAATACTGAAGTTATGCTTGTATTATACTATTTTCCAGTTAATATTTCGATTGAATGTTTTAGTTTAGATATTGTGCATATGTCGTCCATTTATATTAAGTAATTAGATGATGAAGTGTCTGGTGTGATACAGTAGATCTCATAATTAGTTAAAAGGCATAATATGTAAATGAGGTTCATAACCGAGACAACTTTGGATACATTGTCAGTTTAGGTTATTATGTGATTCAGAAATTGGTTTGTCTAACCTAATTGAATCATATAGATATGTCGAGGGCATATTGAACTTGATCATTTAGGATGAATTGTCTTATACTGATTTAATAGACTATTCATTCCTTGTATTCTATCTCTAAATCCCTAGACTTAAGAAGGCATGAGGATTAGACATAGTGTACTTTGAGCTGCCAAAGAGTGAGGTTATTTGTGGCCAATAGCCTCGGTAGGTTGGGTGCGCGTGTTTTGTTGCGTGGTGTGTAGTTGCTTGTCGAAAGAAAATCATATACCGGTGTGTCCGGGGTGATGGTGCTCCCGAGATGAGCTCCTTATGTTTATTATACTAAACCTGGCCGGTAGACTTATGTCCCGTATAGTAAAAAGGTCGAGTGGTACTAATATCGGATTATAAGAAGTTAATTAATTAATTTATCAGTAGATTCATAAATTAACGAGCACTAAATCTTTGATGTGGGGAGATTAAATAATAAATTAATTAGTTGTTCTGGAAGCAATTTTGGTGTAGGATGGTAATGCCAAAATTAATCCGTTAGTGGTGCGATTAATTTTGTAGTGGGTTAATCGATTAAATAGAATTAATTAATTAATTAATTATTCCTAAGGGTTAATTAAGTAATTAACAAAGTGGAATTATTTAATTAATTTATTAAGTCTTTAGTTTCAATTAGAATTAGGAAATCCTAGAGATTAGGAAATCTAATTGAATTTGGATTATCCTATTAGATAAGTTACCTAATTGGATTTTGAAACTAATTACCTAAACCCATTAGGAAGGTCAATCCTAAATCAATTTGGGGTCTTTCTTGTAACTCTATAAATAGACAAGAGATTAGCAATTCTACATACACAATTCATTAGTTTCATAATTCAACAAAGTAGAGAGAGAAATCTAAAGAATTATCTCTCGTAGTTGAATTTTTTCCAAACAGCTCGGTGGATTGGTTTTTGCACTAGGCGGTAGTCGAAATTCATCCAAAGTTGGCAACGCATGAAAACATTCCGGGCAGCGCGTGAAGCTTCTCTCAGGCGGCGGTTGGCGCGTGGTTCTTATGCGTGGCGACGGCAGATTGAAGAATTTTTTTGGCTAGTTCAATTGTGTTGGATTGCTGATCATTGGTTCATTGGATCATTGCCCACACAAGGTTCGAGCCTAGTCTTAAGTCATACAAGCAATCACCTGAGTTTACGCTTCAAAGGGTATTTCTAAACTTCCACTTTAATTAGAAATTATTTGTTGCGTGATAAATCGAATAAGTGCAAACCAAGATCCTGCGCAATGTTATTTCAAGCAAGGGTTGGAATAGCGATTGTGCTAGTGTCTAGGCCTGGTCAAGAGTTCCGATTCTGGAATGCATAGCACGAAAGTGAATTTTTACTGAGCCTGGGCAGATAATCTTTCACATCTGCTTAAGCACATGTGTTGGACAACCTCAAACTCTGAGATGTCTTAAACTGGGCTTGCGCCCGCTCCACAACTCTGTAGGGGTTGAAGGCACGGGTTTAGATGGTACAAGTTTTAGAATGTACATTGTAGTTTCTAAGGCATACCCCCAGAACGAATTCGACAAATCACTATAGCTCATCATTGACCTAAACATTTCCATAAGAGTTTGGTTTCTTCTTTCTGCTACACTGTTCTATTGTGGTGTGCCAGGTGCAGACAACTGAGACTGAATTCTGACCTCACTGAGGTATTCTCGAAATTTGTGGGACATGTACTCTCCACCATGATCTGATCACAGTGTCTTGATACTCTTACCGTGATGTTTCTCCATATCTATCCGATACTCTTTGAATTCACTAAAGTATTGGGACTATGACGCGTTAGGTAAATGTATCCGTACCTCAAGTAATCATCTGTGAACATCACAAAATACTCAAATCCATTTCGTGCTTGGACCGAAATTGGTCCATACAAGTCAGATTGAGTAACTGTCAATCTCTAATGAACTTAAAGGTCCATCATTGACTAACCTCTGAATCATACTAAGGTTTATATGACCTAGCCTGAGATGCCAAAGATAGGTTTGATTCATTTTAGAATGTTATTTCCTCTTATTAGATGATGCGCCATTTAATTATGTGGTTTGCACAACATGTGAGTTTGATTTAATCAAAAACAAATTGTTAACTAATTAACCAGAACAAATAAGTTTGCCATCTTTTCTAATAATAATATAATTATTAGAAAAAATAAACTTATAACCATTCTTTAAGAGTTTAAAACCGAAATAAGGTTCTTTCTAAAACTCGGTACATAAAGATAATTGTCTAACTCTAATCTAGAATTTTTGAAAATCGCACTAACTATTCTCGCTGTTTCTACTGACACTCTTGTAGTGTAGCCGAAGTAGACTTCTACAAAGAATTACAAACATGGTCAGTGGTGCCTGAATCAACACACCAAGTATCTGTGGGAATCGCCGCTAAACATGTCTCATTGATTAAAGTAGAAACTGTCGTACTTTTCAGCTTTGGAAAATCTAATTTCCAATGTCCCGTCTAATTGCAAGCACTTTCCTTTCCGCTTCGTCTTTGCAATCTCTGGCTTTGGTGTAATTTGTGCCTTTTGAGCTATTCCCTCAAGCTTTCTCTTCATTTTTCCAATTTCAGGCTTAGAAGAAATTCTGAAGCTTTGACTGCGACTAAAGTTTACTTCTTCTCTTGAAAAAGACTTTTAGCTACCACCGACTCTGCTAAGAGCTTGAATGAAGTACATAACAATTGACTTATGGTGTAGTTCAACCGAAACTGCTCATAGTTTTGAGGCAAGTTCTGGAGGACAATATCGACTTTGGTTTCACCATCGATTTCGCCTCCCACTACCTCAACCTCATTGATGTTACTAATCATGTCAATGACATAATCTCTCACAGGAGTGCTCTCAGCCGTTAGGACAATGTCCAAATTTTGACTCCAATCTACATAGTTCGGACCGATTAATTTGTTGTCTTTCAATATTGTTGCTAACGGATTAAATGTCATATCGAAGACTGTAAATAAATAAACAGATAATGTTTCAGAAAAATAAGTACAGAATTTTGAAAATAAATTCTTCAATTATTGACATCCCTCAAAACAATAATAAAATCCACTGACATCTCATTCACCGGGATTTTTGCAAGCCACGATAGTGTGGACGTTCACGCTAACCCACATTTCGTTTGAGAAGAACCAGGTTCATTAACTACACTATTTGACCAAACGATATATTGATCAATGTAGATAATAGTCAATGCCTTTCAGCCATACAAATGAGCAGTATAACCTCGATGGAAGGAATACTACAAATCATACACTAAGTGAGTGCCACTACATGACTTCTGAGCTTATTCCATTAGGATAGTGCGCCTCAGATGGAGAGGGTATGGCATTTCTCCTATTTTAGCTTACTCTAGTCATCTTACTTAGAAATTCATAAGCTGGTGATCTTATGGTTGAACTCATCCGATATGGAGGAAAGCCCTAATGCCAACGTGAAAGTCCGCCCACATCACATATGAACTCGTAATGAAGGCTATGGGAATATTAACCAACCCGCTCCCACTTAGATTTTTAAAACGAGGGTTTTCTCGGTTTTAACATGAAATTAACTAATCCTAAGTTATGTGCAAATATAAAACCAACATGCTTTAAAATTATGCATCTAAAATACAGCATAAAAAATTAAACCATAAAAATTAAAACTAAAAATACGGGAAACAAATGCTTAAAATAAATTTATCGACTATTATGGTTTTAATTGCTTCCATCTTCTACATTGATCTCGTGTCCCGTCACGTCACTCGATGGATAGAGTCTTGAAAAGTTGGATCCTGAAAAAAATAAAAAAAAAAGGAAAACGGCCCACTCGCGCACAGCCCACATGAGCCTGCCCGCGCGCAGCTGTGCTGCTGCTGGCCGGCGATTTCTGTCAGTGACTCGTTTGCCGGCCTGCCTTCTCCGTTTCATTTTTGGGTTTTTTATCCTGCTTTCACTACGTTATTTGATCTTCTTGCAATTCATTCTGGGTTTTCTTGGTTTTCTTCGAATTAACGATAAACCAAAACCCACGAAATCAAGTCGTCCACCATAACGCCTTCGATCACATAAAAATTTTCCTACTATAAGGCTTCTAGGAAAATAAAATCGAAAAATTACATAGAAAAAATCCTACTACATATTTGATATAATCCTACACGGCTTCCAGCACGTGGTTTAACTATTATAAGCATTCATAATAAAACAACTCGTTCATGTCCCAGGGTTTAATTAAAACATACAAACGCAACCATAATAGCTGGGATTTTTAAACCACCTGCAAACAAAACCATGTAACAAATCAAACAAGCACAAAGCCGAAACCAGACTCTGATACCAATTGAATGATTATCTGTCAGGACCCGGTCAAAAATTCACTTTCGTGCTATACATTTCAGAATAAGAATTCTTGACTAGGCCTAAGCTCTAGCACAATCGCTATTCCAATCCTTGCTTGAAATAACATTGCGCAGGATCTTAGCTTATACTTGTCCGATTTTCCACGCAATAATTAATTCCTAATTAAAGCTGAAGTTTAAGAATTACCTCTTGAAGCGTGTACTTAGGTGATTCTCTTGTATAACTCAAGACTTTGATCGTACGTTGTGTGAGCAACGATCTAAAGAACAATTGATCAGCAATCACCACAAAAAAGATATTGCCGGAAAAAATCCAGCAGCTCACCTCTGCCGAAATTTAGCACCGCCACCCGCCACCAGTTCAACCTTGCCTCAGCCGCCCGGAGTTAGTAATGCCCGGCCGCTGCCTGAGGTGAGAACCCGCCGCCTGAGAGAATTGACTTCGAGGGAGAAACTTGTTTTTACTCTAATTCTCTCTCTAGTTTTCTTGTCTTGAAAACTTATGAATTGTGTATTGTGAATTATTAATCTCTTGTCTATTTATAAAGTTACAAGAGAGACCCCAAGTTGGTTTAGGATTGACCTTCCTAATGGGTTAAGATAATTAATTAATTTCCAAATCCAATTAGGTAACCAAATCTAATTAGATTTCCAAATCCAATTAGATTTCCTAATCTCTAGGATTTCCTAATTTCAATTGAATTTTAAGACTTAATTAATTAATTAATTAATTCTACTTTGTTAATTACTTAATTAACCCTTAGGAATAATTAATTAAATAATTAATTCTACTTTATCAATTACCCACTACATAATTAATCGTACTACTAACGGATTAATTATGGCACTACCATCCTACACGAGAATTGCTTCCGAAACAACTAAATTAATTATTCTTTAATCTCCTCATATCAAAGATATAGTGCTCGTTAATTTATTAATTTACTAATAAAATTAACTTCTTATAATCCGAGATTAGTACCACTCAACCTTTTTACTATACCGAACATAAGTCCACCAGTTGGGTTTAGTATAATAAAAATAACGATCTCATCTCGGGAGCACCATCACCCCCGACGCACCGGTACATGGTTTCCTTTTGACAAGCAACAGCACACCGAGCAACTAAACACGCGCACCCAACCTACCGAGACTATTGGTCATAAACGATCTCACTCTTTAGCATATCAAAGTACACTATGTCTAATTCTCATGCCTGCTCAAGTCTAGGGATTTAGAGATAGAATACTAGGATTGAATAGTCTATTAAATCGGTGCAAGAAAATTCATCCTAAATGGTCAAGTTCAATATACACCGGGCATATCTATATGATTCAATTAGTTTAGACAAACCAATTTCTAAATCACATAATAACCTAAACTGACAGTGTGTCCAAAACTATCTCGGTTACGAACCTCATTCATATATTATTTCTTTTAACCAATGATGAGATCTACTGTGTCACACCAGACACCTCATCATCTAATTACATAACATAAATGGACGACATATGTAAACAATTTAACTAAAACATTTAATCGATATATAAAATTGGGAAATAGTTTAATACAAGCAAAGCTTTAGTATTTAAACCCAACAAACCCATATTTCAACATCTCTTCTCTCATTGTTTCTAGTTTCAAATTTTGATCATACCTTAAAAGACCTAATTTTGAAGCCATCCAAATGCTGAAGCTTTGATTTTATGATCCATCTTGACAGTATGATTTGGAATACAAGTCTTAATCTGATAAGTAATGCAATCGAGCATTGGTGACGAATAAACCTTCCACTCACACCCTTTACCACCACAATATGACGAAACCTTTGATTTTTCATTTTCTTCATCACTGGTTTACAACCTCATAGAATACGATATTCTGATAATGCTTTCCTGAAAGCATAAACATCTTCAAAAAATCATTCCTTTTTCTAACCTCCACTTCTCACCAATTGGAACTTCAAATTTAGCACTATTTAAACAACCATTTAATACATCATTCTTAGACTCATCATCTGATGATGCAGACAATTATCAGACTGATATTCAGAGATCTCATTCCCGCTGTCATCCTCTTTCGATAATTCCACATTACTGTATTTTTTTAACATCGCATCATCGGCTTCTGTATGTACCATATCATCATCACTCCAGTTATATAACTCATCATCGCTACTTTCAGAATTCATTTCAACATGAATATCCTCTATACCATCTATCTCATCCTTAATAAAAGCTTTTGTTTCATCTTTGCTCTCGTGATTTTCATTATCTTTAAGAGTAGCAAACCTTTTACTCCTCTTATGCCTAGAAAGGTTTATCTTTTTCTCTACAAATTTTTTTTTCTTATTGGCCTTTGTGAAGGAAAATAGAACAAGCCCGGGCTAAATCAAAAATCTCACTTTCGTGCAATGCATTCTAGAATCGAAAACTTTCAACAAGACTCAGGCTCACATTCATTTTCCCCTGAATGGATCTAGGCTTATCCTTATTTAATTTATTAAATCGGGACACAAAGATTCAAACTTTAAATTAAAAGTAAAAACTTTAAAGTTTATACCTTTGTAGAGAAGTCCCAACCAATAAAGAATCCCAATTCTTCGGGCAAATGAATTCCATAAGAAATCTGAAGAATAACTCCAATTCGACTTCGAACTAGTGTGGGCTAGTGTCTACGGAGTAGCCCAAAGCAAAATGAAGAAATCCTAAAGAAACCCACTTCGAAAAAACTCAATATGCCCAAAACAGATGTAGCTCAGACAAAGTTCAATCCAAAACACCGGTCAGCCAATCCGATGAAGAATTCTAGACAACCAAACACTGATCTCAGCCGTGATCTGTACAACAACAATCGTGGATCACCAAGAGAACAAGAGATCATCACGGATGCTGTCAGATCTACGCACTGAGAAGATAAAAGTCACTGGAATTTTAGAGAAAAATCAGCGAACATAAAACCAGCGGCGAACTAAAATCCAAAAATAACTACCGAGCAATAATCTATTTATCTTGGGCTGAGTTTAATCGAAGGAGAAAGATCAAAATTGACTTTGAGAAAAATGAAAGAAGGAAGATCTCTCTCTAGATTTCTCTTTCTCAATCTAGAGTTTCCTCTCTAAGTTTCCTTATGTCTTCAAATGTCCAACAAGGGATACTTATAGGAAGCTTCTAAGAAGACCTAGTGGGCCTTTGAGTTGGGCCTTTTAATTTGACTTTCGTTGAGTCCTTAGTCTTTCCTAGACTAGTCAACTCCAATCGATCCTTTCAAATTAATTTCTTAACTCACTTTGTCAATTAAATATTAATTAAACTTTTAGGATTAATTAATTCACTTTATCGGTTAGTCAAATACATAATTAGTTGTACCACTAAAGGACCAATTATGGAACTACCGCTCAAAAAATGACTTTACATCACGCCATTTTATTTTCTTCTATCTCCCAACATTAAAGATCTAGTGCTCGTCCTTCTATCAAGGTAGCATCAGATGACAACCTTGCAGATCCTTTCAGAAAGCAATTGACCCCAAAGGTCTTTGAGAGACATGTGGAGGGCATGAGAGTCAGATTCTTGAGGGAGCCATGTGAGTGAGCTTAAAGGTGTTCTATAGATTTCATTATAACAGTAGTGTAATAGCGGGTTGGATAGTTTTCGTACTTCTTAGCATAGCTTTGAGTATTAGTGGGAGATTGTTAGTTTTGAATACAGAAAAGCTATGTCTTGTATCAAAAACTAATATCCACAGATGACATATCATTTTGTTTTAGTATTATATTGTTCCATTATATCACAGAACTAGATAACGGGGTGTAGAAAGACACAGTAGATACCGTTATTGGTTAAAGTATTGATATATAAAAAGTATGCTCGTAACTGAGATAGTCTTAACATTCTATCGGTATAGGTTATCATGTGATTTGTAAATTGGTTTATCTAGACTAATTTAAATCACACTGATATGGCCGAGGCATATTGAGCACAACCAGTTTAGATAGAATTGACTTGTACTGATCGGCGTAGTCAATTCGGTTCTAGTATTCATTCTCTCAATCTCGAGATTAGGACGGGCGTAAGAGTTGGATATCGTATGCTTTTGACACTGCCGTGTGCCAGACGTTCCCTGCCGGTCTGGCCCATTTCCGTTCCTTCAGCCCGTTGAGGTTGTTTCCTTGCACATTTGGTACTTTGAGGGAAACCAGCATCTAGAAGGATCTCTTACCTTCCACAAGTTGGCAAGTTGGCACGGCTGACATCATGCATGAAGTCAGCCCTAGGAATTCCTTTGTATATAAAATTTAGAGACTAGATTCTTTCAAGACTAAAATATTGAAAGCTTCTCAAGGAAGCCAGGAATAGTAACCGACCTTGAGCACTATAAATAGGGGCCAAGGGTCATTTGTAAACATCACCACGCAAGAGTGTGTAAGTACTTATGTAGAGCAATATACTTCTGTTCTATTTTCGTTCACTTTCGTGCCTACATTTCTCTTGTGTTTTCTTGGCTATATTGTTGCCCACAACATCAGTTGTGTGCAAGGGTTAAGGCTGAGCTAGTTCTAGTCGTTATTTGTTAGAACTAGTGCCGCATGGTTTGCTAGTTAAAGAGTGAGCCCGTGACACTTTGATGTGACAAAGAGTGTGGTCAATTGAGGCCTATACCTCGGTAGGTTGGGTATGCTGTGTTTAGCTACTTACGTGCCATTGCTAGTCGGAGGAATCTACGTACCTGTTCACCGGGTTGATGGTGCTCCAGAGATGAGCTTGAAGGTTTATTATACTAAATCTAGCCAGTGGACTTTACGTCCTGTATAATAAGAAGGTCGAGTGGTACTAATCTCGGATACCAAGAAGTCGGTGAATTAGTTTGTCAGTAAATTGATAAATTGACGAGCACTAGATCTTTGATGTGGGGAGATGGAAGAAAATAATGTGGCGCGATTTAAAATCATTTTTGAGCGGTAGTTCCATAATTGGTCCGTTAGTGGTACGACTAATTATGTGTTTGACTAATCGATAAAGTGAATTAATTAATTCTAAAGGTTTAATTAATATTTAATTGACAAAGTGGATTAAGAAAATTAATTCTATATGAATTATTTAATCCTAAGGGTTCGATTAAATTAAATTAACGAAGTGGGTTAAAGAATTAATTCGAAAGGATCGATTGGAGTTGAATAGTCTAGGAAAGACTAAGGGGTCAATGAAAGTCAAACTAAAAGACCCAACTAGGTCTCCTTAGAAGCTCCCTATAAATATCCCTTGTTAGGCATTTGAAGACATAAGAAACTTGGAGGCCACTTTGCCTTGTGAGAGAAAGTCTAGTTTAGAGTGAGAAAATTCTTTCTTCTTCAAATCTTCTCCTCGAAGTCAGCTAGGAAAGCTTTATTCTTTGAAAAAAACTCAGCCCATGGATTTATATTGAGAAGCCTATCGGATTTTAGGGACTTCGCCGGATTCCACTACGTTTTATTCTTGCGGCCGAATTCTTCACTTTTCCAGCGACCATTTGTATTATGGGGGTGCTTGATCTGACAACACTTCACGTCAATCTCTTCTACGGTTGGTGATCTGTGAAGATTGCCATCCAGATTGTGTCCGAAATCATTGGTCAGGTGATCGGATAGCGGCGGCCGGCGGTTGGTCTCGTGGGCTGTTCCGGGCAAGAACTGTTTCGACAGTTCTTGAGTTTTTCAAACCAAGTTTCTTGGGATTTCTTCGTTTTGCTTTGGGATACTCCGTAGACACTAGCCCACACTAATTCAGAGTCTAATTCGAGTTATTATTTGGATTTCTTGTGGATTTCGCTTTCCCGAAGATTTGATTTTCTTATTTGCGTTGAACTTCACTTCAAATGTATAACCTTTATGTTTTCCACTTTTAATTAAAGGTTGATTCTTTGTGCGTTGTTTGTCGATCTAATAAATTAAATAAGTATAAGCATAGATCCATTCAGGGGAAAATGAATTTGAGCCTGAGCCTTGTTGAAAGTTTCCGATTCTGAAATGCATTGCACGAAAGTGAGATTTTTTATTTAGCCCGGGCTTGTTCTATTTTCCTTCAAGTCTTTCCTAGACTAGTCAACTCCAATCGATCCTTTCGAAGTAATTTCTTAACTCATTTGTTAATTTAATTTAATCGAACCCTTAGGATTAATTAATTCATATAGAATTAATTTCTTAATCCACTTTGTCAATTAAATATTAATTAAACTTTTAGAATTAATTAATTCACTTTATCGATTAGTCAAATACATAATTAGTCGTACCACTAACGGACCAATTATGGAACTACCGCTCAAAAAATGACTTTACATCGTGCCACTTTATTTTCTTCTATCTCCCCATATTAAAGATCTAGTGCTTGTCGATTTATCAATTTACTGACAAACTAATTCACTGACTTCTTGGTATCCGAGATTAGTACCACTCGACCTTCTTATTATACCGGACATAAAGGCCATTGGCCAGTTTAGTATAATAAACCTTACAAGCTTATCTCGGGAGCACCATCAACCTGGCGAACTGGTACCTGGATTCCTCCGACTAGCATCAGTATGTAAGAAGCTAAACATGGCATACCTAGCCTACCGAGGTATAGGTCTCAGTTGACCGCACTATTTGGCACATCAAAGCATGCGATATCTAACTCTCACGCTTGTCCCAATCTCGGGATTGAGAGACTGAATACTAGGATCGAATTGACTATGCTGATCAGTACAAGTCAATTCTATCCAAACTGGTCGTGCTCAATATGCCCCGGGCATATCCGTGTGATTTAAATTAGTTTATATAAACTAATTTCCAAACCACACGATAACGGTATCTACTGTATCTTTCCACACCCCGTTATCTAGTTCTATGATATAATGGACCAATTTAATATTGAAACAAAATTATATGTCATCTGTGGATATTAGTTATTGATACAAGCCATAGCTTTTCTGTATTCAAAACTAACAATCTCCCAATAAAATCAAAGCTATACTAAGAAGTACAAAAACTGTCCAACCCGCTATTATATTGCTGTCACAATGAAATCTATAAAACACCTATAAGCTCAATCACATGGCTCCATCAATAATCTGACTCCCATGCCCTCCACATGTCTTTCAAAGACCTTTGGGGTCAATGGCTTTGTGAAAGGATCTACAAGGTTTTCAACTGATGCTATCTTGGCTATGGTCACGTCTTCCCTCTTTACGATCTCTCGTATTAGGTGGTACTTGCGCTCTATGTGTTTACTCGCTTTGTGGACTCGTGGTTCCCTTGAGTTAGCAACTGAACCATTCTTATCACAATAAACTGTGATAGACCTAGGCAACTCAAGAACCACATCTAAGTCCACCTGGAAGTTCTGGAGCTATACAGCTTCTTTCGCTGCCTCTGATACAGCAATGTACTCAGCCTCCATGGTGGAGTACGTCACGCATTTCTGCTTGACACTCCGCCATACTATGGCTCCACCTCCTAGAGTAAACACAAACCCAGAGGTAGACTTACTCTTGTCTATATCACTTTGAAAATCCAAATCTTTGTAACCCAATGGTACAAGCTCCTGCGGTCTATAAACAAGGACATGATCTCTCGTCCTACGCAAGTACTTGAGAATGCATTTTATTGCCTCCCAATGAGCCTTCTTAGGGTTACTCTAATATCTTCTAACCATTCTAATGGCAAATCAAAGGGTACCGCCTACATGGTATCTATCTCCCCAGCAGTCTTGGGACACTGCTTCTTTGACAGATGCACTCCATGCCTGAAAGGTAGTGAACCCCTCTTGGAGTTCTGCATGTTAAAACGGGCCAAAATCGTGTCTATGTAGGATGCCTGTGAGAGAGTCAAAGAACGTCTCCTACGATCTCGAATAATCTTGATCCCAAGGATATGTCCAGCCTCTCCCAAATCCTTCATGTCAAACTGCCTGGACAGCCATGTCTTTTTGTCTGACAACAACTTTTTACTGTTGCCAATCAGAAGGACGTCATCCACGCAAAGTACAAGGAACACCACCATATCACCATCATGCCTGCGATATACACACTGTTCATCCAGACACTGAGTGAATCCATAGGACTGGATAACCTCATCAAAATGGATGTTCCAAGATCTGGATGCTTGCTTAAGTCTATAAATGGACCTTCTAAGCCTGCATACATTGTGCTCTTGGACCTAAACAATGAAACCCTCTGGTTGCTGTATAAAGATGGTCTTCTCAAGACTTCCATTAAGGAAAGCTGTCCTGACGTCCATCTGCCGAAACCCATCAGGAAGGTCTACCAGCTCCCAGACCTGATTTGAGCCCATAGAACCCTTCTCAGCAATCATCGTTCTCTGCCAAGAATCTGCATATTTATCCTGGAGAGCCTCATTGTAGCTAACTGGGTCTGGTTCATTAGTGCCAAGGATATTGTCCGAAGACTCACCCAAACTCATGTACCACTCGGGCTGTCCGACAACCCTCCCACTACGACAAGGCGTAGCCTGTGTAAAAGCATCATCTGTGATAGTGTGTGCAGTCTCTTATGGTGTGTCTTCATGTACTTGTGCATCTGAAATAATGGATTGTCTTCTAAGCTCTTCTAATACTACCTTGTTGCTTGACTTGTGATCTAAAACATAGTCTTCATCAAGAAATCTGGCATTGGTACTGATCACCACCTTCTGATCCTGAGGACTATAAAATAGACCACCTCTAGTTCTTTTGGGGTAGCCTATAAACAGCATAGCCTTGGCTCTTGCCTCTAACTAGTTTGCATCTGCCTCGAGCACATGTGCTGGACAACCCCAAATCCTGAGATGTCTCAGACTCGGCTTTCGCCCAGTCCACAACTCTACTGGGGTCGAAGACACAGACTTAGATGGCACAAGGTTGACGATAAAACATGTTGTCTCTAAGGCATAACCCCAAAATGAGATAAGCAACTCACTGTAACTCATCATTGATCTAACCATATCCATAAGAGTCCTGTTTCTCCTCTCTGCTACACCATTCTGCTAGGGTGTGCCAGGTGCAGACAACTGGGACCGAATACCCTGCTCTGACAAATAGGACCTAAATTCACTAGAGAGGTATTCGCCACCGCGAACAGATTGCAAGGCCTTGATACTCTTACCCAGATGGTTCTCCACCTCAGCCTTAAACTCTTTGAACTTGCCAAAGCATTCAGACTTGTGGCGCATCAGGTATATGTATCCATATCTAGAGTAATCATCTGTGAATGTCACGAAATACTCATAACCACCTCTAGCCTGAACTGACATAGGTCCACACAAGTCAGAATGAATCAACTCTAAATCCTCTTTGGCCCTATACCCCTTTGCCTTGAAAAGCCTCTTGGTCATCTTACCCTCCAAGCATGACTCACATGTCAGATAGTTGTCAATATCCAATGAGCCCAAAGGCCCATTATTAACCAACCTTTGAATCCTACTCAGTTGATGTGACCTAGTCTTAGGTGCCAAAGATAAGTTTGATTCAAAGGGGAATACTCTTTCTTTTATTATGATTCGGTGATGAATTACCAGTTTCAGTGTTTTGCATTAATGGGGAGTATGTCTTGATTAAAAACAGATTGTCAACTAATGTACCGAAATATATAAGCTTCTGGTTCTTTCTAATAAAAATAGAATTATCAGAAAAAAACACACTTATAACCATTCAAAATAAGTCTCGAAACTGAAAGCAAGTTCTTCCAAAAATTGGGTACATAAAGACAATCCTTTAAATTTAAAACAGAGTCTACAAAATAAAGACATAAAACTCCCACTACAACAACTGAAACTTTGGTAGTATCACCAAGGTAAACCTGCAATTCTCCCTCTCTAAACACGTCTCAGTAACTAGGGAAAATTTGTACATAGCTCAAGGCTTCTGGCAATCTTTCTTCTAATGTCCCGCCTTGCCACATGTGAAGCACTTGCCTTTCGTCTTATGCTTCTTGGCAATGCCTGCCTTGGGTTCATGATCAGCAGCTCCTGCTTTCTGGCCTCTCTTCCTCTTATGCTTCCTGACTTTGGGCCCAGCAGAGGAACCTGAGGGACCAATAGTAACCAAGGCTTGCTTATTCTCTGCGAAGAGGCCCTCAGCAGACACCAATGCAGTCATGAGCTTGGGAAGTGAATATGAGAGCTTGCCCATATTGCAGTTCAACCAAAACTGCTCAAAACTGGGAGGCAAGCTCTGGAGGATGATATCGACCTGGGTCTCCCCCTCAATATCACCTCTCAATACCTCGATCTCATTGATGTAACTGATCATGTCCAATACGTGATCCCTCACTGAGGTGCCATCAGCCATTCTAGCATTCATGAGTTTCCTCATAGCTGACTGCTTAGCTGCCCTGATGTCCAAACATCTCCCTGAGGTTGAGCATCATATCGTAGGCTAAGGTAAACAACTGATGTTGGTGCTACAGTACACTCGACATAGAAGCCAAGATGTAGCACCCGGTAATCTCATCAGCTTTCTGTCACCTCGTATGTGGCTCTCGCTGCTCAGGGGTGGCATCATTGCTGGGCTTAGGGGGGCACTTCTCACTGAGCACGTATTTGTAACCTCAGCAGTAAGGACAATGTCCAGGTTACGTTTCCAGCCGATGTAATTTGGACCCGTAAGTTTGTTCTAATTCAATATGACAGCTAGCGGGTTGAACGACATATCAATAACTGAAAAATAAACAGTTAAGTTTCATAATTACTTTTTCAAAAATATTGAAATCCTAAAAAAAATATAATCTTCTACCGACATCTCTCACACGGGGATTAACGCAGGTTACTATGGGTGAACGTTTACGCCAACCCACATTCATTCAAGAATAATTGAAGTTCATTAATTTCACTATCTGACCAATGATCTTATGATCAATGAAATTAATAGTCGATAATTTTATCCGTATACGAAGATAGCGTAACCTCGATAGGAGGGATACTAAAAACGGTACACTAAGTGTATGCCATTACGTGACTTCTAAGTTTGTTACTTAGGATACTAATGCGCCTCGAATGGCTGGGGTGTTGCAACTTTCTCCAATTAAACTCACTATAGTCATCTCTTTAGAAATTCATTCCAGTGATATATGTGACTGAAAACTCATCCGATAGGAAGAAAGGTCTAAGCCAGCACGCAAGTTTAACCACATCACCAATGAACCCGTAATGAAGGCCATGGGGATATTTACCAACTCGCTCCCACTTAGATTTTTAAGTTTGAGAATTTTTCCGTTTTAACATGGAATATCATAACAAAGGAAATTCGCAACCATAAAACCGTTGGAGTTTTAATATGCGAATAATCTACCTTAGTTAATTGCAATTTACCTTTCAAAATGTTTTGGATTTCGTTCATGCAAATCAAAAACACACAATCAACGAAAAGACATAAATAAGGGAAATTAAAGAAATAAAATTTCCTGACTATTATGGCCTTCTCTATCGTTGATTCCTTGACGCCTTGGTGACACGTCTCGTCATGTCACTCCCACTCGTTATTTGGATTCCTCTCGATTCGCCCGGGTTTTCTCGGTTTACTACGTAATTAGTGTTAGTTTTGAATACAGAAAAGCTATGGCTTGTATCAAAAATTAATATCCACAGTTGACATATCATTTTGTTTCGGTATAAATTTGTTCCTTTATATCATAGAACTAGATAACAGGGTGTGGACAGACACAGTAGATACCGTTATTGGTTAAAGTATTGATATATTAAAAGTATGCTCGTAACCGAGATAGTCTGAACATACTATCGGTATAGGTTATTATGTGGTTTGGAAATTAGTTTATCTAAACTAGTTTAAATCACACGGATATGCCCGGGGCATATTGAGCACGACCAGTTTGGATAGAATTGACTTATACTGATCGGCGTAGTCAATTTGGTCCTAGTATTCCATCTCTCAATCCTAAGATTGGGACGGGCGTGAGAGTTAGATATCGTATGCTTTGATTTGCCAAAGAATGCGGTCGATTGAGGCCTATACCTCGGTAGGTTGGGTATGCGGTGTTTAGCTTCTTACGTGCCGTTGCTAGTCGGAGGAATACACGTACCGGTTCATCGGGTTGATGGTGCTCCCGATATGAGCTCGTAAAGTCTATTATACTAAACCCGGCCGGTGAACTTTATGTTCGGTATAATAAAAGGACGAGTGGTACTAATCTCGGATACTAAGAAGTCGGTGAATTAATTTGTCAGTAAATTGATAAATCGATGAGCGCTAGATCTTTAATGTGGGGAGATAGAATAAAATATAATGGCGCGATGTAAAGTCATTTTCCAGCGGTAGTTCTATAATTGGTCCGTTAGTGGTACGACTAATTATGCATTTGACTAATCGACAAGGTGAATTAATTAATCTTAAAGGTTTAATTAATATTTAATCGACAAAGTGAATTAAGAAATTAATTCTATATGAATTAATTAATTCTAAGGGTTCTATTAAATTAAGTTAACAAAGTGGGTTAAATAAATTAATTTAAATGGGTCGATTGGAGTTGATTAGTCGGCAAAACTTAGCGGTCAACGAAAGTCAAATTAAAAGGCCTAACTCGAGAGCCCATTAGGTCTCCTTAGAAGCTCCTTATAAATACAACTTGTTAGGCAAGTCAAGAAATAAGAAACTTGAGAGCCAAGAAAAGGCTAGTGAGAGAAAGTCTAGTCTAGAGTGAGAACTTTGTCTTCCTCGTCAAGTTTTCGCTCAAAGTCGACTAGGAAGCTTTCTTCTTCGTGAAATACTTAAGCCCATCAGATTTTATTGGTTCTGCCCATTGGTTTTTATCGGATTTCCACCGCTGCCGCCGGCTGTTCTTTCTTGCGCAGCAAGCGTCCGTTCGAATTCTTCATCTCTGGCGACTGTTCGCATTCCAGCGTGCTGAGCTGGCTATCCCACTGCGTTGATCTCTTCTCAGGCTGGTGATCAGCGGTGGAGGCTGTACAGATCGCGGCTGGTATCAACAGTAGACTGGTCGGACTTCTTCGCGCAGAATCGGCGGCCAGCGGTGATGAATTAGAGGGTTCCGGGCAAATTTGTTTTGGGCAGATTTAATGTTTTTCCGAAGCGAGTTTCTTTGGTTTTCTATATTTTTCCGTGGGTAACTCCGTAGACAATAGCCCATACTATTTCAGAGTTTGTATCGGAGTAATTCTTTGGATTTCTATTGGAATCGCAATCAAAGATTGGATTTTTTCTTTAGGCAAGGGACTTCGCTACAAAAGGTAAAATCTTTAAATTCCGCTTTTATTAAAGATTTAATTTTTTGTGTCCCGATTAATAAATTAAATAAGTATAAGCCTAGATTCATTCATGGGTAAACTAATTTGAGCCTGAGCATGGTCGATAGCTTTCGATTCTGGAATGCATTGCACGAAAGTGAGGTTTTCGATTTAGCCCGGGCTTGTTCAGTTTTCCTTCAAATTGGTATCAGAGCGTTGGTTTCGGTCTTATACTTGTTTGATTTATTACACGGCTTTATTTTGGCATTATTATTTTTGTCGAAATGCTTAAACAGGTGGTTATTGGTTTCCCGACTATCATGGTAGAAATTTAATTTTCATTCATAAACCCCGGGACATGTCCGGGCTTGTTTTATTTTTGAATGGAAATTTCTGTAATAGTAATAACCACGAGCTGGAAGCCGTGTAGGATTAGAAAAATCTTGTAGTAGGATTTGATCTAATCATGCCTTCTTTAAATTCCTAGAAAAACGCCTTTATATATAGGAATTTATGTGTTATGACGAAGACGTTATTTTGGGTAACTTATATTTGCGGGTTTTGGTTTCTCGTAATTTTGGGTGATTCCTAATTACGTAGTAAACCGAGAAAACCTGGGCGAATCGAGAGGAATCCAAATAACGAGTGGGAGCGACATGACGGGACGTGTCACCGAGGCATCAAGGAATCAACGATAGAGAAGGCCATAATAGTCGGGAATTATATTTGTTTAATTTCCCGTATTTATGTCTTTTCGTTGATTGTGTGATTTTCGTTTTATTTTGCATGAACGAAAACAAACCAAAATGTTTTTAAAAGGTAATGTGCAATTAACTAAGGTAGATTATTCGCATATTAAAACTCCAACAGTTTTATGGGTGCGAATATCCATAGTTAAGATATTGCATGTTAAAACATAAAAATCCTCAAACTTAAAAATCTAAGTGGGAGCGGGTTAGTAAATATCCCCATGGCCTCCATTACGGGTTCATTGGTGATGTGGTTAAACTTGCGTGTTGGCTTAGACCCTCCTCCCTATCGGATGAGTTTTCAACCACGGATATCACCGGAATGAATTTCTAAAGGGATGACTATAGTGAGTTTAATTGGAGAAAGTTGCGACACCCTCGCCATCCGAGGCGCATTAGTATCCTAAGTAACAAACTTAGAAGTCACGTAATGGCATACACTTAGTGTACTGTTTTTAGTATCCCTCCCATCGAGGTTACGCTATTTTCGGGTACGGCTAAAATTATCGACTATTAATTTCATTGATCATAAGATCATTGGTCAGATAATGAAATTAATGAACTTCGGTTCTTCTCGAACGAATGTGGGTTAGCGTAGACGTTCACCTATCGTGACATGCGTTAATCCGGGTGTGAGAGATGTCGGTAGAAGATTATATTAGGTTTTTAGAGGATTTTCAATATTTTCGAAAAAGAATACTGAAACTTAAATTGTTTATTTTTCAGTTGATATGTCGTTCAACCCGCTAGCTGTCATTCTGAACCAAAACAAACTCACCGGTCCAAACTATATTGACTGGAAACGTAACCTGGACATTATCCTTACCACTGAGGGTTACAAGTACGTGCTTACTGAGGAGTGTCCCCCTAAGCCCATAGATGATGCCACCCCTGAGCAGCGAGAGCCATATACGAGGTGGCAGGATGCTGATGAGATGATCAGGTGCTATATCTTGGCTTCCATGTCACGTGTACTGCAGCACCAGCATCAGCAGATGACCTCAGCCTACGATATGATGCTCAACCTCAGGGAGATGTTTGGACATCAGGGCAGGGCAGCCAAGCAGTCAGTTATGAGGAAACTCATGAATGCTAAGATGGCTGAGGGCACTTCAATGAGAGATCACGTGCTGGACATGATTGGTTGCATCAATGAGATCGAGGTATTGGGAGGTGAGATTGAATGGGAAACCCAGGTCGATATCTGTTGGAGTAGAATACATAAGCTATGCTTGTGTTGTACAGTTTCCCAGATTAATATATCGATTCGTGTTTCAGTAATATCATGTTGTGCATTAATCGTCCATTTATATTATGTAAGTAGATGATGAGGTGTCTGGTGAGACACAGTAGATCTCATCATTGGTTGAAAGACATAATATATAAATGAGGTTCGTAACCGAGACAGCTTTGGACAAACTGTCAGTTTAGGTTATTATGTGATTCGGATAATTGGTTTGTCTAAACTAATTGAATCATATAGATATGCCCGGGGCATATTGAACTTGACTCTTAGGAATGATTTGTCTTGTACTGATTTAATAGACAAATCGATCCTTGTATTCTATCTCTTAATCCCTAGACTCGAGTGGGCATGAGGATTAGACATAGTGTACTTTGATCTGCCAATGGGTGAGGTCAATTGTGGCCATTAGTCTCGGTAGGTTGGGGGCGCGTGTTTAGTTACTTGGTGTACTGCTGTTTGTCGAAAGGAAACCATGTACCGGTGCGTCCGGGGTGATAGTGCTCCCGAGATAAGTTCGAAATGTTTATTATACTAAACCCGGCCGGTGGACTTATGTCCGGTATAGTAAAATGGTCGAGTGGTACTAGTCTCGGAATTAAAGATGTTAATTAATTAATTTATCAGTAAATTAATTTTAATTAACGGGCACTATATCTTTGATGTGGAGAGATTAATGAATATAATTTAATTAAGTTCTTCCGGAAGTAATTCTGGTGTAGGATGGTAGTGCCAAAATTAATCCGTTAGTGGTAGGGGTGTAAATCGGCCGGTTTGGCCGGTTTGAAGGCTAAAGTACCGGCCAAACCAATAACTACGGTTTGACAAATTTTTAAACCAAGTCGGCCAAATAAATATGCCAAACCAAGTCGGCCAAACCCTATTTAGACGGTTTGGTTCGGCCGGTTTGGACGGTTTCAAACAAATTTACGTTTTATTTCAAAAAAAAAGTACACACAAATACAATAACTGTGGATAATATATTTTGTAAAACATCAATGGAAACTATCATTTGAAAGTGGTAACTACCCAGCCAGTCAATGAAAATATATCCGAATATAGACTATCAAAAGGGGATTTATGGATCGTATCATAAAAATGAAATATTATGTCCAATTTGAATCGATTCAGGCGATCCCCCATTACTGCTACTTTGAGCAGTAATGACTAGGGATGACAGGATTCGAACCCGTGACATTTTGTACCCAAAACAAGACTTCACAAAAATAATTGATTTCTTTTATATTCTTGATCTGATATCTATAGTCTGTTGATCTGATGTCAAGTATTCGCTGATCTAATGTCTATATAATCCTGATGTGATCTCCCTTGTTAAGTATGTTTTAGTTCTACTGTATGATTTCTTTTATATTCTTGATCTGATATCTATTGTCTGTTTATCTGATGTCAAGTATTCGCTGATCTGATGTCTATATAATCCTAATCTGATCTCCCTTGTTAAGTATGTTTTAGTTCTACTGTATGATTTCTTTTATATTCTTGATCTGATGTCAAGTATTCGCTGATCTGATGTCTATATAATCCTGATCTGATCTCCCTTGTTAAGTATGTTTTAGTTCTACTGATTGATTTCTTTTATATTCTTGATCTGATATCTATTGTCTGTTGATCTGATGTCAAGTATTCGCTGATCTGATGTCTATATTTCTGATCTGATCTCCCTTGTTAAGTATGTTTTAGTTCTACTGTATGATTTCTTTTATATTCTTGATCTGATATCTATTGTCTGTTGATCTGATGTCAAGTATTCGCTGATCTGATGTCTATATAATCCTGATCTGATCTCCCTTGTTAAGTATGTTTTAGTTCTACTGTATGATTTCTTTTATATTCTTGATCTGATATCTATTGTCTGTTGATCTGATGTCAAGTTTTCGCTGATCTGATGTCTATATAATCCTGATCTGATCTCCCTTGTTAAGTATGTTTAGTTCTACTGATTGATTTCTTTTATATTCTTGATCTGATATCTATTGTCTGTTGATCTGATGTCAAGTATTCGCTGATCTGATGTCTATATAATCCTGATCTGATCTCCCTTGTTAAGTATGTTTTAGTTCTACTAAATATATTTATTATATATATTAAATTAAAAATGGCCGGTCCGGCCGAAGTGGCCGGTTTTATTATTAAAACCATCGGCCGAACCGTATCTATCGGTTTGAAAATTTATCAAACCGACCGAACCGTATATATATTTGAGACCGGCCAAACCGATAAAACTTGACCGGTTTGGCAAGTTTCGGCCGAACCACTTTCACCCCTAGTTAGTGGTATGATTAATTTTGTAATGGGTTAATTGAATAGGTAGATTTAATTAATTAATTGGTTAATTATTCCTAAGGGTTAATTTAGTAATTAACAAAGTGAAATTATTTAATTAATTCCTAAGGGTTAATTAAGTAATTAACAAAGTGAAATTATTTAATTAATTAATTAAGTCTTAAGTTTCAATTGGAATTAGGAAATCCTAGAGATTAGGAATCCAGTAGGATTTGGTTATCCTATCAGATTGGTTGCCTAATTGGATTTGGAAACTAATTCATTACCTAAACCCATTAGGAAGACCAATCTTAAACCAACTTGGAGTCTCTCTTGTAACTCTATAAATAGACAAGGGATCAGTTATTCAAGAATCACAATTCATACAATTAATCCACAAGATTTCTAGAGAGAGAAAATGTTTCTCTCTCCAAGTCGAATTTTCAAGAAAGTGTGCGGCTGGTTTTTGGGTTTCTAGTGGCTGAAATTTTGGCCTTGGTCTATACCAGCTGCGCGTAGCTTTCTCTCTCTGCGGGCGGTGCGTTTATAGTATGTGCCAGGTGCTGCGGTGCTGGATTTTTCTAGCAGGTGGATTATGGTGAGTAGCTGATCAATTGACTTCTAGTTCGTTGCCCACACAACGTGAAGTCATAGTCTTGAGGCATACAAGAGAATCACCAGGTGCACGCTTCAAAGGTACTTTTCTAAGGTTCCGCTTTAATTAAAAATTTTTGTTGCGTGGTAAATAGAGCAAGTGCAAACCCAGATCCTACCAAAAACTTTCAATATCATCCTTCAGAGCTTGCCTCCCAGTGTTGAGCAGTTTCGATTGAACTATAATATGGGGAATCTCTCATATTCACTTTTTTAGCTCATGACTGCATTGGTGTCTGCTGAGAGCCTATTCGCAGAGAAGAAGCAAGCCTTGGCTACTGTTGGTCCCTCAGGTTCCTCTGCTGGACCCAAAGCCAGGAAGCAAAAGAGGAAGAGAGGCCAAAAAGCAGCAGCTAATCATGGACCCAAGGCAGGCATTGCCAAAAAGCAGAAGCCGAAAGGTAAATGCTTTAGATGTGGCAAAGCGGGACATTGGAAGAAGGACTGCCCAAAGCCTCGAGGTATGTGTAAATTTTCCCTAGTCACTGAGACGTGTTTAGCGGTGATTCCCACAGATACTTGGTGTGTGGATTCAGGAGCCACTGATCATGTTTGTAATTCTTTGGAGGGGTTCCAAGTGACCCGGCTGCTTAGAGAGGGAGAGTTGCAGGTCTACCTTGGGGATACTACCAGAGTTTCTATTGCTGCAGTGGGAGCTGTTTGTCTTTACTTTTCAGACTCTACTTTATTGTTGAGAGATTGTCTTTATGTACCCAGTTTTCGTAAAAACTTGCTTTCTGTTTCTAAACTTGTTTTGGATGGTTATAAGTGTGTTTTTTCTGATAGATCTATATTTATTAGAAAAGGCCAGAAACTTATATGTTCTGGTACATTGGTTGACAATTTGTTTTTAATTAAGACATACTCCCCAGTAATGCAAAACACAGAAACTAGTAGCTCATCACCGAATCATAATAAGAGAAAAGAGTCTTCCCCTTTGAATCAGACTTATCTTTGGCACCTGAGACTCAGTCACATCAACCTTAGTAGGATTCAAAGGTTGGTCAAGAGTGGATCTTTGGACTTACTAGATATTGACAGCTATTCGACCTGTGAGTCCTGCTTGGAGGGTAAAATGACCAAGAGGCCTTTTAAGGCAAAGGGGTATAGGGCCAAGGAGGTTTTAGAGCTGATTCATTCTGACGTGTGTGGGCCTATGTTAGTGCAGGCTAGAGGTAGTTATGAGTATTTCGTGACTTTCTCGGATGATTACTCTAGATATGGATACATATACCTGATGCGCCACAAGTCTGGCAAGTTCAGAGAATTCAAGGCAGAAGTGGAGAACCATCTGGGTAAGAGTATCAAGGCCCTGCGATCTGATCGCGGTGGCGAATATCTCTCTACTGAATTTAGATCCTATTTGTCAGAGGAGGGTATTCAGACCCAGTTGTCTGCACCTGGCACACCCCAGCAGAATGGTGTAGTAGAGAGGAGGAACAGGACTCTTATGGATATGGTTAGATTGATGATGAGTTACAGTGAGTTGCCTATCTCATTTTGGGGTTATGCCTTGGAGACAGCATGTTTTATCCTCAACCTTGTGCCATCTAAGTCTGTGCCTTCGACCCCATCAGAGTTGTGGAATGGGTGAAAGCCTAGTCTGAGACATCTCAGAATATGGGGTTGTCCAGCACATGTGCTCGAGGCAGATCCAAGGCTATGCTGTTTATAGGCTACCCTAAAGGAACGAGAGGTGGTTTATTTTATAGTCCTCAGGATCAGAAGGTGGTGATCAGCACCAATGCCAGATTTCTTGAGAAGGACTATATGTTAGATCACAAGTCAAGCAGCAAGGTAGTATTGGAAGAGCTTAGAAGTCAGTCCATTATTCCAGATGCACAAGTACAGGACAACACACCACAAGAGACTACACACACTATCACAGATGATGCTCTTGCACAGGCTGCGCCTCGTCGTAGTGGGAGGGTTGTGAGACAGCCCGAGAGGTACATGGGTTTGGGTGAGTCTTCTGACTTTATCCCTGGTGCTCATGAACCAGACCCAGTTAACTACAATGAGGCTCTCCAGGATAAAGATGCAGATTCTTGGCAGAGAGCGATGATTGCTGAGATGGGTTCTATGGACTCAAATCAAGTCTGGAGCTGGTAGACCTTCCTGATGGGTTTAGGCCTATAGGGTGCAAATGGGTCTACAAGCGAAAGAGAGGATCTGACGGGAGGGTTGAGACCTTCAAGGTTAGGCTTGTGATGAAGGGGTATACTCAGAAAGAAATGATCGATTATGAGGAGACCTTTTCCCCGGTAGCTATGCTTAAGTCAATTTGGATTCTCTTGGCCATAGCTGCTCATATGGATTATGAGATTTGGCAGATAGATGTCAAGACAGCTTTCCTTAATGGAAGTCTTGAGGAGACCATCTTTATGCAGCAACCAGAGGGCTTCATTGTTAAGGGCCAAGAGCACAAGGTATGCAGGCTTAGGAGGTCCATTTATGGACTTAAGCAAGCATCCAGATCTTGGAACATCCGTTTTGATGAGGTTATCCAGTCCTATGGATTCACTCAGTGTTCGGATGAGCAGTGTGTTTATCGCAGGCGTGATGGTGATACGGTGGTGTTCCTCGTACTTTACGTAGATGACATTCTTCTTATTGGCAACAGTAAGAAGGTGTTGTCAGACGTAAAGACATGGTTGTCCAGGCAATTCGATATGAAGGATTTGGGAGAGGCTGGACATATCCTTGGGATTAAGATTATTCGAGATCATAGGAGACGTTCTCTGGCTCTCTCTTAGGCATCCTACATAGACACGATTCTGGCCAGTTTTAACATGCAGAACTCCAAGAAGGGTTCACTACCATTCAGGCATGGGGTACATTTGTCTAAGGAGCAGTGTCCTAAGACTGCTGAGGAGATAGATGCCATGAAGGCGGTACCCTATGCTTCTGCAGTGGGTAGCCTCATGTATGCTATGTTGTGCACGAGGCCTGATATTTGCTTTGCCGTTGGCATGGTTAGCAGATATCAGAGTAACCCTGGGAAGACTCATTGGGAGGCAGTAAAATGCATCCTCAAGTACTTGCGCAGGACGAGAGATTATGTCCTAGTTTATAGAGCGCTGGAGCTTGTACCATTGGGTTACACAGATTCGGACTTTCAAGGTGATTTGGACAAGAGTAAGTCTACCTCTGGGTTTGTGTTTACTCTAGGAGGTGGAGCCATAGTATGGAGGAGTGTCAAGTAGAAATGCGTGGCGGACACCACCATAGAGGTTGAGTACGTTGCCGCTTCAGAGGCAACGAAAGAGGCTATATGGCTCAGGAGCTTCCTGATGGACTTGGATGTGGTTCCTGAGTTGCCTAGGTCTATCACAGTTTATTGTGATAACAATGGTGCAGTTGCTAACTCGAGGGAACCACGAGCCCATAAGGCGAGTAAACACATAGAGTGCAAGTACCACCTGATACGAGAGATCATAAAGAGGGGAGACGTGATCGTGGCCAAGATAGCTTCAGATGACAATCTTGCAGATCCTTTCACCAAGCCATTGACCCCAAAGGTCTTTGAGAGACATGTGGAGGGCATGGGAGTCAGATATTTGAGGGAGCCATGTGAGTGAGCTTAAAGGTGTTCTGGAGATTTCACTATGACAGCAGTTTAATAGCGGGTTGGATAGTTTTTGTACTTCTTAGCATAGCTTTGAGTATTAGTGAGAGATTGTTAGTTTTGAATACAGAAAAGCTATGGCTTGTATCAAAAACTAATATCCACAGTTGACATATCATTTTGTTTCGGTATAAATTTGTTCATTTATATCATAGAACTAGATAACGGGGTGTGGACAGACACAGTAGATACCGTTATTGGTTAAAGTATTGATATATAAAAAGTATGCTCGTAACGGAGATAGTCTGAACATACTATCGGTATAGGTTATTGTGTGGTTTGGAAATTAGTTTATCTAAACTAGTTTAAATCACACGGATATGCCCGGGGCATATTGAGCACGACCAGTTTGGATAGAATTGACTTATACTGATCGACGTAGTCAATTTGGTCCTAGTATTCCGTCTCTCAATCCTTAGATTGGGACGGGCGTGAGAGTTGGATATCGTATGCTTTGATTTTCCAAAGAGTGCGGTCGATTGAGCCCTATACCTCGGTAAGTTGGGTATGCGGTGTTTAGCTTCTTACGTACCATTGCTAGTCGGAGGAATCCACGTACCGGTTCGCCGGGTTGATGGTGCTCCCGAGATGAGCTCGTAAAGTCTGTTATACTAAACCCGACCGGTGAACTTTATGTTCGGTATAATAAAAGGACGAGTGGTACTAATCTCGGATACTAAGAAGTCGGTGAATTAATTTGTCAGTAAATTGATAAATCGACGAGCGCTAGATCTTTAATGTAGGGAGATAGAATAAAATATAATGGCGCGATGTAAAGTCATTTTCCAGCGGTAGTTCCATAATTGGTCCGTTAGTGGTACGACTAAATATGCATTTGACTAATCGACAAGGTGAATTAATTAATATAAAAGGTTTAATTAATATTTAATCGACAAAGTGAATTAAGAAATTAATTCTATATGAATTAATTAATTCTAAGGGTTCGATTAAATTAAGTTAACAAAGTGGGTTAAATAAATTAATTTAAATGGGTCGATTGGAGTTGATTAGTCGGCAAAACTTAGAGGTCAACGAAAGTCAAATTAAAAGGCCTAACTCGAGAGTCCATTAGGTCTCCTTAGAAGCTCCTTATAAATACAACTTGTTAGGAAAGTCAAGAAATAAGAAACTTGAGAGCCAAGAAAAGGCTAGTGAGAGAAAGTCTAGTCTAGAGTGAGAACTTTGTCTTCCTCGTCAAGTTTTCGCTCGAAGTCTACTAGGAAGCTTTCTTCTTCGTGAAATACTTAAGCCCATCAGATTTTATTGGTTCTGCCCGTTGGTTTTTATCGGATTTCCACCGCTGCCGCCGGCTGTTCTTTCTTGCGCAGCAAGCGTCCGTTCGAATTCTTCATCTCCGGCGACTGTTCGCATTCCAGCGTGCTGAGCCGGCTATCCCACTGCGTTGATCTCTCCTCAGGCTGGTGATCCGCGGTGGAGGCTGTACAAATTGCGGCTGGGATCGACAGCAGACTGGCCAGACTTCTTCGCGCAGAACCGGCTGCCGGCGGTGATGAATTAGAGGGTTCCGGGCAAATCTGTTTTGGGCAGATTTAAGGTTTTTCCGAAGCGAGTTTCTTTGGTTTTCTATATTTTTCCGTGGGTAACTCCGTAGACAATAGCCCACACTATTTTGGAGTTTGTATCGGAGTAATTCTTTGGATTTATATTGGAATCGCAATCAAAGATTGGATTTTTTCTTTAGGCAAGGGACTTCGCTACAAAAGGTAAAATCTTTAAATTCCTCTTTTATTAAAGATTTAATTTTTTTGTCCCGGTTAATAAATTAAATAAGTATAAGCCTAGATCCGTTCATGGGTAAACTAATTTGAGCCTGAGCTTGGTCGAAAGCTTCCGATTCTGGAATGCATTGCACGAAAGTGAGGTTTTCGATTTAGCCCGGGCTTGTTCAGTTTTCCTTCAATTAGGGATCACCAAAAATTACGAGAAACCAAAACCCGCGAATATAAGTTACCCAAAATAACATCTTCGTCATAATACATAAATTCTATTTATAAGGCGTTTTTCTAGGAATTTAAAAACGACAACATTAGATTAAATCCTACAACAAGATTTATCTAATCCTACACGGCTTCCAAATCGTTGTTATTACTATTATAGACATTTCCATTCAAAAACAATACGAGCCCGGACATGTCCCGGGATTTATGAATGAAAATAAATTCTACCATAATAACCGGGAAACTAATAACCACCTGTTTAAACATTTCGACAAAAATAATAATGCCAAAATAAAGCCGTGTAATAAATTAAACAAGTATAAAGCCGAAACACTCGCTCTGATACCAATTTGAAGGAAAACAGAACAAGCCCGGGCTAAATCGAAAATCTCACTTTCGTGCAATGCATTCCAGAATCGAAAACTTTCGACAAGGCTCTGGCTCAAATTCATTTTCCCCTAAACGGATCTAGGATTATACTTATTTAATTTATTAAATAGGGACACAAAGATTCAAACATTAAATTAAAAGCAGATACTTTAAAGTCTATACCTTTGTAGCGAAGTCCCAAGCAATAAAGAATGCCAGTTCTTCGGGCAAGCGAATTCCACAAGAAATCCGAAGAATAACTCCAATTTGACTCCGAATTAGTGTGGGCTAGTGTCTACGGAGTAGCCCAAAGAAAAAAAGAAGAAATCCCGAAGAAACCCACTTCGAAAAAACTCAATCTGCCCAAAACAAATTTAGCCTGGACAAAGTTCACGCCAAAAAGCCGACCAGCCAATCCGATGAAGAATTCCGGACAACCAAACACCGATCTCAGCCGTGATCTATACAACAACAACCGTGGATCACTAAGAGTACAAGAGATCAACACAAATTCTTTCGGATCTGCGCGCCGAGAAGATAGAGGGTCTCCGGAATTTTGGAGAAAAACCGGAGGACATAAAACCGGCGGCGGACACTCTAGGCGGCGAACTAAAATCCAAAAATAACTACCGGGCAATAATCTATTTATCTTGGGATGAGTTTAATCGAAGGAGAAAGATCAAAATCGACTTCGAGAAAAATCAAAGAAGGAAGATCTCTCTCTAGATTTCTCTTTCTCACTCTAGAGTTGCCTCTCTAAGTTTCCATATGTCTTCAAATGCCCAACAAGGGATATTTATAGGGAGCTTCTAAGGAGACCTAGTGGGCTCCTTAGTCTCCCCTATTCTAGTCAACTCCAATCGATCCTTTCGAATTAATTTCTTAACCCACTTTGTTAATTTAATATAATCGAACCTTTAGGATTAATTAATTCATATAGAATTAATTTCTTAATCCACTTTGTCAATTAAATATTAATTAAACTTTTAGGATTAATTAATTCACTTTATCAATTAGTCAAATACATAATTAGTCGTACCACTAACGGACCAATTATGGAACTATCGCTCAAAAATGACTTTATATCGCGCCACTTTATTTTCTTCTATCTCCCCACATTAAAGATCTAGTGCTCATCGTTTTATCAATTTACTGACAAACTAATTCACTGACTTCTTGGTATCCGAGATTAGTACCACTCGACCTCCTTATTATACTGGACATAAAGTCCACTGGCCAGTTTCAATACAATAAACCTGACGAGCTCATCTCGGGAGCACCATCAACCCGGCGAACCGGTACGTGGATTCCTCCGACTAGCAACGGCCCGTAAGAAGTTAAACACCGCAAACCCAACCTACCGAGGTATAGGCCTCAATTGATCGCACTCTTTGGCACATCAAAGCATACGTTATCTAACTCTCACGCCCGTCCCAATCTCGGGATTGAGAGACTGAATACTAGAACCGAATTGACTACGCCGATCAGTACAAGTCAATTCTATCCAAACTGGTCATGCTCAATATGCCCCGGGCATATCCGTGTGATTTAAATTAGTTTTGATAAACTAATTTCCAAACCACACGATAACCTATACCGATAGTATGCTCAGACTATCTCAGTTACGAGCATACTTTTTATATATCAATACTTTAACCAATAGCGGTATCTACTGTGTCTTTCCACACCCTGTTATCTAGTTCTATGATATAATGGAACAATTTAATACTGAAACAAAATGATATGTCATCTGTGGATATTAGTTTTTGATACAAGCCATAGCTTTTCTGTATTCAAAACTAACACTTTGAACCTATTCCACTGTCTTGAGTTCTTTCATTCCAAATGTGACCTAACAAAAAGCTCTTCCAATCTATAGGAAGAGATGATGACTGTTGACTTCCATCTTGTAAGTTACTTGCATTGTTTCTTGACAACCCTGCAAATTCTGCATTAATCCCCAATTTGGAATCGTTCACATATACGTGCACTTCAGATTTTCTAGCATGCAACCTAAAAACTTCTGCAAGCATGTCCTCATAATCAATTACTTTCTTGTTACCATTTCTCATAACATTGCATATCAGCTTTAATGTCATTATTTTCCATCCATTAGGATCATCAAAAAAAAAACTCTGTCACATCTGACAACACAACAATGTAGGAATACATAACCGGGTCAACTCTCTCAACCACATGCATTTTGTCTCCATGATGCAGTACTAGATTAAAGTCAGCCTACACAATTAAAACACATTATCAGCAAAAATAGAAAAAAAAAAATCTAAGTCCCTAAACATAACTAATATGGCTTGTCAAAAAAAAAAATCAAAATATTCATATATACCCGTTATACAGGAAAAAAAAACCCCATTATACAAATCACATTTGCAAATAAGATTCGACTAGATTATTATAGCAACAAGGTCTTAGACATCAAGCGACTATTTGATTTTGGGAATTATTGATGATGGATGATGTAGTATGATCATATTCCAGATGAAGATCGCCCAATTATTTCTATGCATGCCATTAAGGTAAGTAGGTACTCCCAAGGAACAAATAATGTGTATATGTAGTACTTACAAGTAGTCTTAGGCATTTAAGTCAATATAATATTGATATGATATCCAAATCCTGGCAGCAGCTTATAAGGCTATTGAGACAGGTTGATGTCTTAATGATGGTTGGGTTTGGACCAGTCTCTTAATAATCCCCCTAAACTATACTTGGAACGGGTTCTTTAATATAATGTGTGGTTGTGGGACTTAATCAGTTTCAAAAGTTTATTTCAAAAGCTTGTTTATAATTGATGATAATGGAAGTTTATTTATCAGAGAAAGAAGAAATAATAAAGTGGCATGAGTAAATTGCACTGCCATGAGGAAAGGAAGACAGATTACTGAAGGTCCACCTTGGGATGCTTATCCAGGGAAATCAAGAAAAACAACAGCAACTAATATGCTCTATTTTGTCAGAAAAAGTGGAAAGTTACTACAGCTCACTGTAAGTTGCATCATGTTCGATAACACGGTTTAATCAGCAAATAATTGCAACCTATTATACTCAACACATATGTTGTTTGAGTCATTAAAAATTTGATGAAGTACATAGCTAGAACAAATTAGTCATTTTCCTAAAACTAGAAAATCAGTATATCTCTCAGTGATTAGAGAAAAGCTCCTTAAATTAAAACGCCAGCCACCAAAATAAAATGTTTAAATCACTAAACCACCAAAATAAACATCAAAGAAGGTTTTTTTTTTTTTTGGCTATACTTCTAAGTAAAATCCAACAAATTTCATCAACAATTCCGTAAGGCTATTTTGACCAATAAATTACCAAAATCAAGAAGAAAGAAAGAATACAAACCCCATGAATCCAAAATTAACGAAATGATTTCTAAAGCTGGCTCATAGAACACGATTTCTAATCACTCAAGCAGAACACACAAAATTTAGGCCATGACTATCAGTCTTGCTTTTCAAAACCACTTGTCCAAAAAAATCCAGTAAATCCGTACCAAGCTATTTTATGGAATATATTGCATATTTGGATGAGATTTGTGTTAACAAAAACAAATCTTACAAAACCCCCAAAATAATTTATAAAATCATAAAATTAGGGTTCTATAGTAGCGAACAAATTCTAAGTAACAATATCTGACACTAATCCAAACCGCACTATTCTTTTGAAGTTTTACATCACCATGCAAGGAGCTAAAGTTCCAGACTTGTTGAAATGGAGTAACGATCACCTGCTGCTTCAAGAGGGTTTAAATCGAGCTTTTTGTTGTCTTGTTCCTATTTGGGAACACGATAGATCATTCTTTTCTTTCTTTATTTGTTGTAAGACTTTGGTCAAACAAAGGGCAATTTTGTCTTCAAAGTTGTTTTTTTCCTTAATTTTTTTATCATATTTTTGACGGAAAACACCTGGGTAAATGGTCTTTTCACATTTTCCAACCATTGACTTCAGTCAACAGAGTAGACGTAGTTAACCAAATCTCAAGAGACAATTAGTAGTTTTAACAAACTTCAGGGGAAGTAAATATAATTCACCCAAAAAAAATTTAAAAAATGAAAACTATCAAACCTAAAAAACCAATTTCAAGAATCAAGAATTGAATACAAGTCAGATTCTAATTAAACTTCGATTAGCATCAATACTAGACTAATAAAAATGGTTATAATCACAAACAGCAAGCCATCTTTTCCTTCACCAAAAATTTTCCAAAATGGTTCTCAGAAGTTAAACGAAGAAAAGAAGCTGCCAAAGCATAATTGAGAATTTCGACATGAACGTGTTGCAATCAGTCTTTCCCAAAGTCAGCACTATAATGAGCACTTGATTCCAGTTTCTTCGCTTCGTTCAGTTTCCTTACAGCCTAGAACAAAGGAAAATTTGAACACTATTATCCCAACAAATGGGAACAGAAAATCTATAAACCCCTTTGCACAATGTAAAAACCACTTCAAAGATACATCAGGTGTTACCTTCATAAAATCTTCATGTATGACATAATCACGCTCTGCGCGAATCGCTGACATGCCAGCTTCAGTGCAAATATTTCGCAGATCAGCTCCATTGAAACCCTACAAAATCCAACTCTGTTAGAACCTATGTGAAAACCTGATGAAGCAAATAAAGATTAGTAGTCCTCATTATTACCTCAGCAAGCTTTATGACAGCTTCATAATCAATCTCACCATGTTTAGCAATTCCAGCAGCATGAATCTTCAAAATTTCCATCCTAGACTGTTCATTAGGCAGTGGTATTTCTATTTTCCTGTCTAATCGACCAGGGCGAAGTAGAGCGGGGTCCAATACATCAGGTCTGTTTGTTGCCATAATCATTTTTACCTGTAAGTAAACCACAATCCAGAAATAAAACACACTATTATCATTATAAATATATGCAGTATTTATACTGCAATAAAACTAAGGTTCTGCAAGAACCTTTCCAAGCTGGTCAAAGCCATCCAACTGATTAAGCAACTCCATGAGTGTTCTTTGAATTTCCCGATCAGCACTAGTTCCCTCGCTAAAACGACGCCCACCAATTGCATCAATCTCATCCATAAATATAATGCAGGGCTTCAAAGGAAAACAAACTATAAGAACACATGCCACGCAGAAATCTTAAATTAGCATTCAAGTTCGCAATGCTATTTATGAATCAATAACAGACAGATTGAGCTTCAAGGGTTTACTTGGTGATCACGGGCATATCCAAACATTTCCCTGATCAATCTTGCACTCTCGCCAATGTATTTATCAATAATTGCACTGGAGACAACCTGTAATAATAAATGGTGAGCAATAACAGATTTATCAACTGCTTGACAATTACCACAAGCAAATATAACAAGTACCTTTAAGAAATTGGCATCAATGTTGCTGGCAATAGCTCTTGCAAGCAGTGTCTTTCCAGTTCCCGGAGGTCCATAGAGGAGAACACCCTTAAACATGGCAATTTCAATTTGGATGACGCAAGTTAAACAACCAGAGGCAAAAATTTGAGCCTCCTAATTAATGCAAAAGATAACAAGTAATCTAGAACCAGATCTGTCAAGCAAGCAATACCTTCGGAGGTTTAATGCCAACTCTGAGAAAGAGTTCAGGATTCATCAAAGGTAATTCTATAGACTCTCTCAGCTCTCGAATCTGGTCCGAAAGCCCACCTACCGCCGAGTAACTAACATTTCCAGGATCCTCATGAAGCATATTATATACAACTGGATCAACCTATAATATAAATCAAACTGTGAGCAATTTTTTATTCTTCATAAATATCATACTCCGTATCTAAGAGAAGGAAATTCTATTTATCTATTCCAATGAGATTCACTTACTTCACGCGGAAGTGCCCGCATTATAGTGAGCGTCGTCATATCAAGGACCACTCTAGTGCCAGCAGTTAATTTTTCCTTGTCCACTTTATTGCGACAACCGACCACATACCTTGGTCCACTACTAGCTTTAACTATTACTGCAAAACCAAAACCAACAGAATGAATATTCTAAAATTTATCAAGTTTTCCTACAAGACAAACAAACTACATCAACCACAACATTATAACAAATAAAAATAAAATTCAATCGCTGAAACAGAGCAAATGGCTCATTCAGAAGAACTAAAGCTTCCATTATAATGGCTGCTCTTCAATCGTAGACATCCCTACTAAAATGCTTACATACCATAATCATTTACTTTAAGACAAGTCCAGAAAATATTTTATCACTTGCCAACTCTCAACAACAAGAGAAAAGATAAACCATTTAGCCGCATAACAACATTAACACATCAAAAGCAATAAAGAAAACTGAAGGAGGAATAAGTACAGCGTTCATTATCCAGCGGTCTGAGGACCTCGCCAATGATCTGTCCAACACTTTGAAGTGACTTTAGATCATCTTCTGTTTTGGCATATTCTTTCTTTGTTGCACGTAAGTTCTCCCTCACTGTGGATAATTGAATCATCAAATAATGTCAGTCATAAATTCTTAGATTTGCGGAAAGCTATCAAATCAAACCAAAGATCTTCTTAAGATACTAAAGGATAGACATTAGCATATATTTGATAAAGAAAATAAGCTGACATTATAAATGACCTCATGACATCGACAATTATGGATAAAGGGGATCCATTGCACAGAGATACGGTTACAGGAATCAAGAGCAACACAAGGTCACAGCCTAAAATAAATTTGTTGCCATGCTTAAGCAGGTTTGGTATAGTTAGAATCAGATCCTTCTGGAGAATAAGATCTGACACACAATTACCATTTAAGCTCCAGAGCAAGAAGTACATGAATGCTAACCAAAAGGAACAAAGCAAGTAACCAAATCAAGGTATTTTCTTTGTAATACCACAGGTTAACAAGTGCTTCACATTGAACAATTGGTTAAGGTCAAACTGATTAAATACAAGGATTAAATCTACCAACTTGGTTGAATAAATCAGCTTCTCTTTCAAAAGCTGTAAATACAAGGGGTAATCTCAATACTTGCATTCACTAACAATTGATATCAACACAGGGAAACCTAGAGCACAATTGATTCTGGCATTGCAGGAACGTTTAAAAACACCTGAAGACATTCAGCTGGTGCAAAAGATTAGAACTCAACAGAGTTGTCATGGACTTGTAGTAGAGTTCAAACAGTAAAGATGAGGATCCCAAAATTATCACTTGCTTGTGCAGCAGCAATCATGTATTTGGGTAGTTTCACAAGAGTAGGTTTGCAATGTAGGCAGAAATGTGAAGCCACCTTAGGTATATAAAATACACATACTGTAAACCATTTCAGTGCAGGAATCAGAAATGATACAATTTAGCTCATTCTCATATGTAACCAAATTGAAATTAACTTCTTTACCATCAGTTTTATTTGTTCATAAGTTCACTAAGTCCATGGTGATCTTGACCTCCAATATTTGGTCCTCTATATATGCATCTGAGTTTCCACAGGCATCAAAGATATTATTTGAGTAGACAGCATCAAACTTTTAGTGTTAATGCACATCTGATTCTTCTAAGTGAATCCTAGTATTCTAGATACTATAGATTTAAAGTTTATCCATCATCTAACATGGACTTCAGACTGCAAACTTCCATCCAACTACAATCCTTCAAGGTCAGGCAAGTAAGAAAAGATCACAAGTGTGGCAGATGTTGAAAAAATAAGTATGAACATCCTTCATCACAGCCACAAGATGTTGATGATGATGTGACTGGAAGAGTAATCAGTAACCTTGCAAGGTGAGGAAACTGAGAAGTTTAAAGGTTCATGCTTGCAGTAGGCCAAAGCACCAAACCAGACGTCGATGCAAGCTGGCACTGAGGAAAGATGGATAGTGGAGGCTCACAAACTAATGGGGTGCTTGGTTCATTTAGGGGAATGGAACTCTGAATGGGTTTCAAAGTGGGGAGGAATGGGTTTCATTCAATCTCACCCACACTTGGGGGGTTTGGTCCAAACCCCTAAATAAGGGAATCAAACCCATACCCACCCTTAGAACAAGTATTGTCAAACACTTTCATACCCATTTTGCATTCTGAACCTCCTACCAAACACCCCCTAAGATGCAGAAAAGGTACTCAAAATAGGTTCCAACGTATCTGCAATAAACACAACAGAAACTAAGCCCTTTCTCTTTCCCAACAGCAACTAAGCCTTTGTCTACTTGAAAAGGAATGATATTTGGAATTACACCATTAAACAGGATGCAAGCTCGCACGGGTAGAAAATGCTGAAGAGGAAACTGGACAAGCAGAGGTTTCTTACCCATTGGTCATTAGGAAGCAAACGAAAATATAAGGTCTAGCTCTGCTATAACAGATTAAGAAGTAAGAAGAAACAATTTAAAGCAGCCACGGCAATTTGGGACAGACACAATGTCTCAAAGCACATTTTTATAAACTGGATTATGAGGAGAGGAACACTATGGAACAAACACCAAATTTGAAAGAATGCACATCGAAGTAGCTTCAAAACTACACGTACTATGCGACATGAAAGATGAAAGTTGCAACCATTTTGTGTTCCAATGTAGATTTGCAAAATCCAATGAACAAAGCTGAAGGAATGGTTGGTAATCAAAAAACGCTTGGAGCAATTCAACAGGTGCAGGGGTGACTTGCAGTAACTTAGAAGAACAGCAAGAGAAGGAAATTAACTTTATATGCAACTGCAGCACCTTATGTATATCATATTTAGGAAGAGGGAAACAATAAAACTTTTCTAAGGAAAAAAAGAGGACAAAGGAAATATCTCTAGAATCATTCAGAGGGAGATTCAATGGAGAGTACAGAAATGGTGCAGAGAGAAATTAAACCAGTAGAAAAGGAGTTTTTGTATAGATGCAGATTGCTTGAGAGAGACGTATAAATAGGTCCAGGAAGTTGTGAATATGAGATCAAATGCAACTGGTTGGTGAATTAATACAATTCAAGTTTACCCAAAGTAAAGCTAAGCCTTTATCATACTACGGGCGATAGCGGATTAGCTACATGGATCATAGCTCGGCTGTTCAAATCTAAGTTTCTTCAAACATGTCCAAGTGCTCAGAAGATTCTATAGCTAAAATTGAAGTTTGCAAGGTTTTTCAGAGAATGTCACAACTGAATCTGAAAGCCAATCTTCATGAAATTTTGGAGATAGCACTCGAAGACAAAAGAATATTAACAGAAGCAGAAGCCAAGAATCAAATTATGAAAAGTGAAGTTAAAAAAAAAAATCTTACATGCAGCCATAGCAGAATTAAAGAAATCAAAAACAGTACCACCTTAAAGTTTAAACTAAGCACTACAACAAATTATGGAAAGCGCAGTTCAAAAAAAAATCTTACATGTAGCCAAAGCAGAATTAAATAAATCAAAAACAGTACCACCTAAAAGATTAAACTAAGACAAAAAAATAATTGGGCGATCATAAGGAGGCAGCACTAATTGAGATGCAACAATAGATAAAGAGTGGTTCATTCTAGTCACATTAAACTCTAACCATATTTCTAAGGCAATAACCAAAACTACCACATCCAATAATCAAAAGCACTCTAAATCGGAATGGTTTTGTAAATGTAACACAAAACCAGAAAAACCAGCTAATCCCTAATTCATCCAAAACAACTAAACCAATCAAGATGAAGCACGGTCAAATCCCCATACCTCAGACAGTAGGTAACGTAAGTCCAGGTCATTGCATAACATTATAGAAAGAAGTTATCAAATCGCTATACACAAACCCACACAACCAGCTAAATCCTAGTTCACCTTAAACCGTAACGGACAAACAAACTCAGAAAAAGAATTCATATTTTTCTCCAAAATCACAGTCGAAAATTCAGAAATTTATGCAGCCAAAGAAAATCCTAATACTCCTATTATCCTAACCGGTTCTTAAATTAAAATACATCAATAAAAGTTCTTGAAAATTAAAAATTTTACTGCACACTAACAGATTACTCTAACCCAACAGATCAACTAGGTTTAAAACATACATCCTCGAACTCGGGATTCTAGCTCTTTGTGCTGAAGGAGTTTCTTCCGATACTCCGCTATCGCTGTACGGCGTCGAACGGCGTCTTCGGTTTCCGACATCTGGAAGTGTAAAATCTTTCACAGTTCTGTGGGAATTGAAGATTGGGAAGGAAAAATAAATAGATAAAAAGAGAATAAATGAAATGAAAATGCAACGAGGATTTAAATCGGTAAAGTAATCGGCGTCAACAGTACTTGACAAATTTATACGGGTGTACTTACCACCCTTTATTTTTTTCTTTTAAACTTTTTTGCTCTTAATATAATAAAAAGAAAAAAAAAATCCATCTGTTTATGTCGAGTCCGTTTACGGTGGGCCTATAGGAGTAGGATGAATTTTACTCTTACTATAGCAGGCGCGCATTCCCAGTCGCATTATACACTCGTGGTAACACGCGACTTAATTAAAACGGAATACTTTCCTTTCTCCCGCTCTGAAACTAAAAACTCAAAACCCTTCCTTTTTTCGTGGCTTTCAAACCGATTTCATCCCCGCGATCTTCATTGTTCCATTAACAATATCAGATCACCACAATCTAAATTTCTAACCTCAAATACGTTCAGAGATCACTGCATTTCGATTTTCTGTTCTTCTTCCGGTTCAAAAAACACCATAGACAGCATCTGCGCGAAGAAAAAGCTTGCTGTTCAACTCAAACGCTAAAAAAGTCTCCAAATCGGACGAAAAACTTGCTGTTTTTCTCAAACCAACGTTTTTCCTGCTTCGACATTTATGTACAGGTACAAAAACCTAATTTTTTAACAATTATACTTATCTATCATAGGATTTCAATTTTATAACCGTTATTTTCTTTGAATAATTAGGGTTCTGATGTCTGTATTGTTCTAATCTGATATGTGTTTTTGATTGATCTGATGTATGTTTATGCTGTTAATTTTGCTATCTGATATAATTAGGGTTCGAAATTTTCTAATCTGATATAATTAGGGTTCGAAATTTTGTTTTTTTATGTCTGATATATGTTTTTGTCTATTTTGTTAATTGCTATCAAAATTAGTGATCTGATGTCAATATTTCGTTGATCTGATGTATGTTATATGTTGCTCTGATCTCTGTATTATCGTAATCTGATGTCTATTTTAGTTCATTGAAATATTTGCCTTCAATATTTTGTGACCTGATGTCTGTATTCTTTTTGTCTGATATATATTTTAAATTGATCTGATGTCTGTTATATGCTATTAATTTTGTTTTAGTTGTTTGAAATAATTTTTTATAAACATTTGTGATCTGATGTCTATATTCAAGTGATCTGATATATGTTTTCAATTGACCTGATGTCTCTTATATGCTTTTAATTTTGTTTTAGTTCTTTGAAATAAGTTTCTATCAAAATTACTGATCTGTTGACTGTATTATTTTGATCTGATATCTGTTTTGTTTTGATCTGATGTCTTCATTTTCTTGATCTGATATAAGTTATATCGTGATTTCATTTATGTGTTAAATTTGTTTTCTTTCTGTGAAATGATTTTCTTATAAAATAGTGATCTGATGTCCATTTTTTGTTGATCTGATGTGAGAATTAAGTTGATCTTATGTGTATTTTTGCTTGATTTCAGTTGATCTGATCTCTGTGTTTTCATGATCTAGTGTCTGTAATATGCTGATCTGATGTGTTCATGTTCTGATCTGATGTCTTATATCTGCTGATCTGATATTTGCTTTCTTCTAATCTGATATCAACTTATTTTTGTTTACATACTCTTACTGACATATTACAGGAAACAACAATATAAACATAATGGCTGATAAAACCAAGCAAGTTATTCAAGCACAAGAAAAAAAAAGAAGGAAGTTGTTCAACCATCCCAAAAGGATCAAACAAGTAAAAGGATGAAAGTACCTACAAAGAAGAAGACAAATCAAGAAATTCTTCTACAAATGCAGAAGAAGGATCTACAGCAAAAGCAGCAACAGAAAAAAACCAATGTGATGGTCAATAAGGAAAAGAAACAGGACGATGTGGATGTCCAAATCACAAAAAAAGAGAAAAAAGAAAAGAGAAGAAAGGACAGTGATGATGATGCTGATAATGAGATGAGCAAAAGATTCAGTTGCAGTACATCTCCAAACGGTATAAGTTTGGTGGTTTCTAGACTCTCAAAACCACAAAGAAATGCTGTGAGGGATATAGGCTTTGGCAGCTTCCTCAGTATCAACTATACCAAGATGCCAAACAAATTGGGACAATACCTGCTCAAAAAATTCAACTCTATCAAGTTGAGACTGGAGCTGGAACAAGATACAATTATTCCCATTACTGAAGAAGATGTGGAATTGGTTCTTAGCTTCCCAAGAGGTCCAATTAAAGTTGAAGAATACACAGCTGCTGAGTCAAAGGGTGAAGATTATGAGCAGAATGTCGAACACTACTGTCAAAGATTTGGCATGCCACCCACAAAAAGACCAACCATCAAGCAGCTTGAGCAGTACATTGTCAACCATCAGGACTACAGTGACATCAACTTCGTCCAGGATTTCCTTATCTACCTGGCCACCACATTTCTTTACCATCATGGGAGCATCAACAACATCAGATATCGGCTCCTCAAATCCCTAAACAGCATTGATCAAATAAGGCAGCTGAACTGGTGTAGTTACACATTCAGAGCATTAGTGGAATGCCAAGAGAAGTATTTCCACAAAGATGGCACAACATCAACAGCCTACAATGGACCACTCTCTTTTCTGATTGTAAGTCTCTCATCTTTCTTTTCTGTATTCATTTGATTACTGATCTGATGTCTGTATTGTTTTGATCTGATGTCTTTTATATGTTGATCTGATGTGTATATTTTGTGATCTGATGTATGTTTTAGTTCAGTTAAATATTTCCTTTCAATAACTTGTGATCTGATGTTTGTATTCATATGATCTGATATTTGTTTCCTGTTGATCTGATGTCTGTTATATACTGTTAATTTTGTTTTATTTGTTTCAAATAATTTTCTATCAAAATTACTGATCTGATGTGGGTATTGTTGTGATCTGATGTATGTTATATGCTGATCTGATGTGGGTATTATCTTGATCTGATGTTTGTTTTAGTTTGTGAAATGCTTTGCTAAAAATTTTATTTTCTTAACTCACAACTAACATATTTTCTTCAGTTATTCTATGTTGATAGGGTTGTGTATGGAATTCACAAAGATATTCCAAAAAACCTACCAACATTCACAAACTGGAGTCAGACTCAACTCTTTGAAAGAGCAAAACTCGAAGAGAAAAAGGGAGGACATGGTCAAGGCTGGATAAAAGAAAGAGCTACAGCCGAGGTGCATGTGGAAAAACAACAACATGCACATGCTTCTGAAAAGCCTAGCAAATCAAAAAAAGCTCCAACCACATCAAAAAGCAATGTAAACTTCTGATCTGATATCTTTTATTTGATGATCTGATGTATTTTTTTTTTATCTGATGTCCGATTGTTAAGTACATTTCATTTCTATAGTATGCTTTCTTTTATAGTTGTGATCTGATATGTGTTATATGATGATCTGATATCTATTTTTTCATGATTTGATCTCTCTATAATAATGCTTTAATCACCCTTTTTTTAATTATGTTTTCGTTCTGTAGTATGCTTTCTTTTCATAGTTCTGATCTGATATGTCTTATATGCTGATCTGATGTCTATTTTACCGTGATCTGATTTATCTTTTATATACTAATATGAAACAAACTAACTATAACAATTATCTTCTGCAACAGGATTTTGAAAATACTGATGAAATAACGCAATCAGTGGTTGATTTGGCAAAGTCCATGATGGCTTTCATCAAAGCATGTCACAATGTTGAGGCAGCAAAAAATCCAGAAGGTGCTGCAGCATTTGCCACAATAACAAGCACAGTGGAGGGGATTATCCGTGACATGAGGGAGAAAAATACAACTCTTGAGCAATAAGGTCAATCCTCAAAATTCCCAACAGAAGAAAATGAACCAACACCATCACATGATGCAAGGTTCTATGCGGCATGTGCCAAAATTGCGGATAAACTACAAGAGGATTACAACAATATGCAGAAGAAATCCGCCACTGTACGCTTGGAAGATGATATGCCAAATTTCAACCTCTGTACACCTTCAGAAGACACCATTCATGAAGTAGAAGGAGAACAAATACAAGAAAATGTAGTGAAGCAAAAGGAAAAAGAACCTCATACACCACATATCTCTCCAATAACCCTGGAACAAAAAGAAGTTGAACCAAAAAAAATGAAAATGGAAGAGAGCAGAACAAAGCTTAAGGAAGATCCAATTGCGAAGCAATTGGTGTATAGAATGTTACTAAAGGAGAATGAAAAGCTGGATGCAGAGAGTGGAAAAAACAAGAATGAAAAAGAAAAAGATAGGGAGGAAGAGTAGCCTGAAGAAACACAAGATATAGATACTGAAAGAATGGTGGAGGATGCAGTACTGCTTGCTACAAACATCAATGCAATCATTTCAGAAGCAGATCAACCTCCAAAAGAAGCCATGACTTCAAAAGATAATAAAGACATAGCAGAGCTCATAACGTAAGTAAAAACACACTACAATCTGATATGATATCTTTAATTGAATAATTTGATATGTTATATCTACTGATATGAACTTTATTTCCAACATGATCAATGAAGAGCCAGACAATGCTGAGGAAGATGTCATCTTGTCGCCAAACTCAAGACATCGAGATAGACAACTCCCTGTACGTTTGAGATCAGATTTTTGGCTCAAGACGCCTAGACCATTTTTGATGATCTCAAGGAGAGAGAGACTGTTCACTGATTATGCTTACCTAAAAGGGACAAAAGAAAATAAAATCAGTGACGGGTAAGTTCTAATCTTGTCTTTTTGATATTATATGTGTTAAATGCATGATTTGATCCTTTCTAAAAAAATGTATGATTTCTTTTATATTATTGATCTGATATAAATAGTCTTCTGATCTGATGTCTATAGTCCTCTGATCTGATATCTACTATCTTGTCATCTGATATCTGTTGTATAAATTGATCTGATATCTGTTATATGCTGATCTGTTGTTTACATTTTGTGATCTGATTTCTATTATATGCTATAAATTTTGGAATTTCAACATACTTTTGTTAACATTATTTTGATTTACGCATACAGAGAACAACTCTACTCCGATGGAACATATATAACAATGGACCGATCGGACTTCCTGACCATGCATCCTAGAGAATGGATTACAATATCGGTACTAAATGCATGGATCACACATATGAACTTCAAAGATCCAACAAGCCTGTTCATGTCTCAACAATTTTGTGTAAGATATCAATCCCTTATAATTTTAATATGAAATTCATTTTCAAAAAAATATACATATTATTCCATCTGATATGAATTAAATTCATTATGTTTTCAGCTTTCACTAATGGAAGATACACTACATCAACGTCTGGAGTTCGTATCTTCAATGGATGATTACAACAATTCAAAGAAAAGACATGATGCTTCCAAGAAGTTAGGCGTCCCTCTTACCCCCACAATACCAAAACCAGCATTTCCTCACTATGAGGTTAAACCAGAGATTCTGCACATCATGAAAAGTCAATTCATAGATGATGTCACAAGAGCCAAAAAAAACATGGACACATTAAATGTAAAAATGGTAAGTGCAATTTTAATTCCTCTATTCAGTGAATTCAATATATAAAAATATCAACTTCTAATTAGTATTATACTTTGTGCAGATATTTATCCCAATATATCAGCATGAGCATACTATACTTTGTGTATAAATGCAACGGCGAGAAAAGTAGTCGTACTTAATAACAAAATTGCAGAAAACACTTGGTACACTGCAATTCCCAAACTTATGGTAAGTATCTGTCTCATATCTGATATCTTCTTTCCCTTGATCAGATATCTTCTTTCCCTTGATCTGATGTCTTCTTTACATGTATCTGAAATGCTTTTGCACTAATCTGATATCTTCTTTCCCATGATCTGATGTCTTCTTTCCCTTGATCTGATGTCTTTTTTACATTGATCTGATATGGTTTTACACTAATCTGATATCATCTTTTCAATAGTCTAATATCCTTTTTCATCATTAATGCAGCTGCAATATTTTGTTGAGATAATAAAAGGGACATCAGCAGAAAAATTTTTTGGAAATCCCAAAGAATATAAAGTGGAGTATCCAAAACTGGCCTGGCAAGATAACAAGAACCAGGCTTATTGTGGCATTCTTACAATGAGACACATGGAGCTCTACAGAGGACAAACAACTCAGACTTTATGATACAGAGTTCACAAGAGAAGCAAGCAAGAGCAAACCTGCTCTCAACAGGGCTCTACAGATTCTTAGGGTCAAGTATTATTATAATATACTGGCTTCTCAAACAAATACAATGAAGGATGAGGTCAAATCCAAAATTGAGAAGTTTTATAGTACAAAATTATAAAAAGTACTAGAGTCTAGTCTTTAGAAATTAGAAATTTATATTAGTCTAGTTTTATAGGACAATATTGATTGTAAATGACAATGTACAGTTTTCAATTATATGAAATATATATTAGTCTTTTATTCCAAATTTCACAATTGTTCCAAATTCTATCAAAATGGTTTATTTTCTGTTGTTATATGATATTTATTATTTGTATTCATTTGATTACTGATATGATGTTTTTATTGTTCTAATCTGATGTCTTTTATATGTTGATCTGATATTTATATTTTCTGATCTGATGTCTGTTTTAGTTCTGTTAAATAATTCCATTCTATCACTTGTGATCTGATGTTTATATTCATTTGATCTGATATCTGTTTCCTGTTGATCTGATGTCTGTTATACACTGTTAATTTTGTTTTAGTTGTTTCAAATAATTTTCTATCAAAATTACTGATCTGATGTGGGGTATTATTGTGATCTGATGTATGTTATATGCTGATCTGATATCTTTTATATGTTGATCTGATATTTATATTTTCTGATCTGATGTCTGTTTTAGTTCAGCTAAATAATTCATTTTAATAACTTGTGATCTGATGTTTGTATTCATTTGATCTGATATCTGTTTCCTGTTGATCTAATGTCTGTTATATAATAATTTTGTTTTAGTTGTTTCAAATAATTTTCTATCAAAATTACTGATCTGATGTGGGTATTGTTGTGATCTGATGTCTGTTATATGCTGATCTGATATCTGTCTGCTCTTGATCTGAGGTCTCTATAATGATAATTTGAATTGAACTATAAGTAAAGATAATGATATTAAAAGAAAACTAGAGATTATAATAAAAATTATAATTTATTGTCCAATAATTTTTTAATTGCTACCTACGCCTGAGGATGGTTCAAGCGTAGGATTTTGTACATGTCTTCGTCTGCCATGGTTAATATCAAGAAGAACGCTAGAGGTGTCATCAAGATACCCAGGAAGTGGCACCATTTCATCATCATTGTGGTATATCTCCCCCTCCATTAAACACAGGTCCATGACTAGGCTGGGGTAAAGGATACTCCGAGTCCATCTGGTGCCAACGTCTTCCATGTAGTATTTGATGATATCGCCCCAATTTATTCTTTTTCTTGCCATCGTGGCAATTAACAGTTGTAACCCGAATGCCTTGGAGACTTCTCCTGCAGCGACATTGAAACGTAGGAAGGTGTACAATGTTATTGGAAAACGGTTCAGATCTTCCAATCTGATCGTCTAAAAATCATCTGGGACGTCAACGTTTTGCTTTAATATTGCTCTGACTTCTTCGTTGGTCGGCATACTTTTTCGGATAGCCTCATGTGTTAGTGCATCCAGACCTGGGTTCCTTCAGGACAAGTGCGAGTTTATTGCTCTTGTTGATATGCTAACTCTACAACCCCTCACTTTCAGTACATTTACTGATTTTTTGTTGAGTAGGGCATCATAGAACTCTAGCACCAATGATATGTTAACGAAATGGCGGTTCATTTGCACCAATCCCGACATTTCATTATTGTCGAGAAATACCTTCAGTTCTGAATTATTTTCAACACTGAACATATGCTTCATCGGCATATGGCCAAGCGGAAGGGGCAGTAGTGGTGGCGGCATTTGTTGTTGTGTTTCTTGGTTTTCTTCAAACATATTCAGGTCACAAATAATGTAACGAAGGGCCATTGAGGAAATGAGGAAATTGGTGAGAAATAGTTCAGGTTTTGGGCTTGGTTTTTTGCAAGGGAAGAAGAAAGCAGAGGAAATGTTGTATGGACGTTGCCGGACGTGGGTCTTGTTTATAGTAGAATTTTTAAAAGAGTTTATTTTGAAAGTACGAGGTTGGTTGGGCAATTAATATGAATGTAGTTGAAACTATTAATAAGTGGTTGAGGAAATTGAATGAAGTGATGGAGTGTTGTACCTTGGCGGGAGTTGTTTTTCAGAAGTGGCAGGAAGTTGTACGCTTACTGTGAACACAATAATGTATCAACTAACAACTAACACCTAATATAGTATCGCATTATTGATCTGATATCTATAGTACTCTGATCTGATATCAATATAATTCTGATCTGATGTCTATATTCCTTTTATCCGATGACTACAGTCCTCTAATCTGATCTCTATAGACATGTGATCTGATGTCTGTAACACTCTGATCTGATGTCTATATTCCTATGATCTGATATCTTCTAGACTTTGTAATTAATATGAATGTAGTTGAACGTACGAGATTGGTTGAGGAAATTGAATGAAGTGATGGAGTGTTGTACCTTGGCCGGAGTTGTTTTTCAGAAGTGGCAGGAAGTTGTACGCTTACTGTGAACACAATAATGTATCAACTAACAACTAACACCTAATATAGTATTGCGTTATTGATATGATATCTATAATACATTGATCTGATATATATAATACTCTGATCTGATCTCTATAGTACTCTGATTTGATCTCCATATAATTCTGATCTGATGTCTATATTCCTCTTATCCGATGACTACAGTCCTCTAATCTGATCTCTATACACATGTGACCTGATGTCTGTAACACTCTGATCTGATGTCTATATTCCTATGATCTGATATCTTCTAGACTTTGTAATGAAACAACTAAGTACAGCAAGTCTTTTAATGTTTTGTATCAACTAAATAAAAGAATTCATATAAACTACAACTACAACTACAACTTCTCCACAACAGGATTTACAAAATTACCATCAACAACTCCACAATTTTCAATCCCCATTGATGCAACCCGTTCTCTAGTACGCAATGCAAATGCTTCTGCTTTCTTCTTCTTTCCTCTTGCCCTATTGCACATTTTCTCCACAACGCTTTTTGGACGAATGTTTCTACCCTTTTCTCTTCTTCTCTTCGGATCTCTAATTTCAGCAATGTTTGAACCTTCTTCTTTTTCACCAACATAGGATGGACCAACCTCTGATTTAATAGAATCTCTAGCCAAATTGAAATGCCTGTCAAGAATAGAACGTGCAACAGAACTAGACTGTGCATGTCTAATTAAATCCAAATATTTTCTGCTTGCTTCAACTCTCCAAACAGAATCTGAATGTTTCTCAAAGCTACTTGATGTCAACAAACAATCTTTTTTCGAATAATAATCACAGCTACTTGCACTCTTAGTCCACCTTTTCAATACATACTTCTCAGGGATTCTCTAAGTATATAACAAATATAAAGTTAAACATATCAGATCAACTAGCAACTAATATCACATCAATTAGAAACTAATATCAGATCAACCACATTACATAAAAAGAATAATCATCAGCAGACTAAAAAAAAATCGCATCACTCAATTGTAAAATATCAGATCACCTCAAACATAATATCATATCAAATAGAACCTAATATCAGATCAACTCAAAAACAAAAAAAAAATTCTCTGAAGTTGCAATAAATACGTACCGAGTAATTATTCAGATTTAGCACACGAAGAGCATGCGAGCATAACAACCCAGCCTCAGAAAAAAGATTACAAGTGCAGCTCACTGTATACTCATTCTCATCAAAACGAACTACATGTCGAAACAAATCAAGTTTGGTATGCCAAACCTGATATTCATAAACACCATTATCGCTACTCGTCTGCAAGTGATTATAAGATAACATCTTGATATACAGCTCCTGAAATCTTACAAACACCTCTATCGTATAAACCTCAGCAGCATGTTGAAGCATTAATGAATCTCCAACAATAGGATCAACCCTTCCTCTACATCTAAAATCTTCTGCAATGCCATTGTTTCTCCACTCAGTCAAAACATCAAGAAACTGCTGATAGAATTCACACAAAGTAGAAGTTTTCGACAACTTCATTGAAATCGAACGATTGGTTGTTTCACATCTTTTGGAAGAAACTGCCCCTCCAGAAAAATATTGTTTACTGAATGCAGGACACCACTTCTCTTTTATCTCATCTAATTTCTTCAACCAAGTGTTACCTTTGCAATTGTAATCCTTCAACAAACTGATGGAATAAAAATGTAACTGATTAATATATCAGATCAATTCATAACTAATATCATATCAATTCATAACTAATATTAGATCAGCTTACAACAAAAAAAAAAAATAAAGTAGTATAATAATAATATATCAGATCAACACAAACTTCATATCAGATCAATACATAAAAAATATCAAATCACCTAACAACTAATACAGAAAAAACACACACCTGTTCCAGAAGTAATTAAATTCAGCTTCTGTGCAAACTTGATTAAGCAAGAATTGAAAGGCATATGAAAATCCTTCTTGACTCATCAAATGAGGTATATTACTACGAGCATTCTTTGCAATGTGCCAAACACAAAGACGATGACGAACATTTGGAAAAACCACACGCACAGCAGTTGGCATCGAAAAATCCTGGTCTGTCATAAATGTCATTGGTTGCTTGTTCCCCATCGATCTCAGAAATGTACTAAACAACCAAATAAACGACTCCACCTTCTCATTTTTTATGAAACCTATACCAAACATAACATTACGACAATGGTTGTCCATACCAACAAAAGGTCCACAGATCATGTCGTATTTGTTTGTCCGATAAGTTGTGTCATGAACCAACAAATCCCCAAATCTACTATAATCCTCCTTCATCTTCTGATCTCTTCAAAATACATCACATAATGAAGACTCCTCATCTAAATCAAAATCATAATAAAATTCCTTCTCATCCGTAAATCTATGTTTTAACATATTGATCAGTGCATTACTATCACAACCATCAATCTTCCTCCTCTTCTCTTGTTCCAAATGATTATATACATTTCTCATGGTATAACTAACATTTGATGAACCTCCAGACTGAAAATAATATCAGATCAAACTGAAAAATAATATCAGATCAACATGAACATAATATCAGATCAACAGAATAGAAATATCAGATCAATTCAAACGTAATATCAGATCATAACAAATATCACATTTATGTAGATTCATAAAAAATAAACTGAAAGTATAACTAACCTCTTTGGACAATATATGATAACCATCCGTTACACAAACACCTGAACTTTTCAATTCCTCAAAATACTGTAATGCAGAATCATCAAACTTCCTCTGAGAACGTAAAAACTGCCTCTCAGCTACAGGACACAGTTAATGATTATGCTTCCTGAAATGCTTTTGGACAATCCAACTCCCATATTCTCTTTTCTTAAATTCAATAAAAGCTTTACATCTAGATCGCATATCAACTTTCGTATAAATCTTCTTCAAATTCTCCTTGCATCGTTTAGCTCCTTCTCTATTACAAAGATATCTTCTCAAATACCTGATTCCAGTAGTTTTGGTTTTATGATCTTTACCTTTCCTCACACTAAATCCTAACCTAAAAGCATAATCATTATATAAATTGTATGCTGCTTCTTCATTTTCAACCACTGATTTACACAAAGATTCCATAGATTCATCATCTGAACCTGTATAAAAAATAATAATATCATATTAGTTTAAACATAGTTGATCTGATATATATAGTAAGTTGATCTGATATCTATAGTCAGTTGATCTGATATCTATAGTTAGTTGATCTGATATAGGTAGTCAGTTCATCTGATACCTATAATCAGTTGATCTGATATTTATAGTCAGTTGATCTGATATCTATAGTCAATTGATCTGATATTTATGGTCACTTGATCTGATATCTATAATTATAATCCTCCTTATTCAGTATTTTTGGTTCTATTCAATGATTTGTTTAATATTATTGATCTGATATATATAGTACGTTGATCTGATTTCAATTACTATCTGATCTGATATGTATACTCTACTAATCTGATGTCAACTATCATCTGATAGATTCAGAACAATATACTAAAAACGTATCACATCAATATAGAACTAATATCAGATCAATGCATAACTAATATCAGATCAATTCATAACTAATATCACATCATGACTTACTTTCCAACAGAGATACCGCAGATTCTTGTTGTTTATCAAAATCAAACAATTCAGGAGCATCTTCTTCGCGATAGAAATCAACTATACCACCAACCGTATCTTCCATTGAAATTTCTCCAATCCAGAATGATCTATCAACAAAAAAAATAGACTTTAAGCAATAATTTTCTATCAAAAATAAAACGGTAAGAAGAACAGAACCGTAGAAACAACAAATTCAAACACATAAATCAATCAAAAGGATCAAAACACAGAAATAAATATCTTAATTATCAAATTCGAATAAAAAACTCCACAGAAAGATAAACAGAGCACAAACGGAAACAGACTAAGTGAAAAACGAAGACGAAAAATAGATAAACAACAAATTTGTAAACATAAATCAATCACAATCATAAAATACATACCGTAATCAAAATTAGAAGCAAAAGAATCCAAGCGAAAGATGAAGATGAAAAACGGCAACAAAAGATGAAGCAGAATATCGGCAACAAACTCGTGAAAAAAAAAAAAAGAACCTTGTATAGCTTCGGGTAAGTAAGGCGCGTGTCCGATTTTTTCAAAAAAAGAAACTACTAATACAATTGGGGGGCTAAAATAGAAACTACTACTCTATTAGGGGTGGGAGTAAAATTGCATGGTGGTCCTATAGGACCACCATATAAATTACCGTTTATGTCTTATAAGGTGCAACCACCCGCGATTTATATGGCATTTTTAATTTTAGTGAGTTAAGCCGTAATTATTGATTTTTTGTTAGGCCAGTTCACAGGGTAACAGCCGGTATACGCTGTAAATTATGTACATGTACCTAGTATTTATATCTCACTCTCACTACTAGATAGTAGTTTTCACGCGCGCAGAACCCTCCTCAAAATCACTTGCTGGCACTTTCCTTTTTCAAAATACCAACTCCCTCCACTCAAAATCTTCCATAACTGCCAGCAATCAAACCCTAAAAACACTGATTTCTGCTTCCAATCTTCAAAAATCCAGACGAACTACGCATCAGACGAAATTTCTGTCAAAGAAGACCAAAAACCCACCAAAATAACTTCAATCCAGACGAACTATGTCCCGTAACGTTCATTTACGTTCATCATAACTACTTTCTTCAACTCCGCAAAATCAACATTATAACAAAACTACAGGTAATACATTGCAAAATCTACTACATCGTAAACTATGAACTGATTTTGACTGTAATTAATGAATTTCGAAACCCTATTTTCATGTATTTGCTGCATTCGATTTTGGTTCTATATTATAATGCTATACTAGTGTATTCCTCTTCAAATAATAATCTATTACTCTGAAATATGCTATACTCGTGTAAACTAGACGTTCCAGTGTGTTTGTTATTTCTGTTTGTACTAAAATTAGAATTCTGTCTTTGCTTGTCGGACGTTGTGGTAGTTATTTTAGGGACGTAGTGGAACGTGGTGGGTTTTATAATGGACATTACAATGTGTTTGCTGTTTGTTTTTGTGCCAAAAGTAACATTGTTTATGTTTGAAGTTTGACGTTGCGGTATATGTTATGGGAATTAGAGGACACACAATATGTTTTGCTTTTGTATTTGTGAAAAAATAATTTATATTTTGTGTTTGTTGTCTGACGTTGCGGTAGTTATTTTTGGGACATAGAGTGACGTTGTGGGTATGTAACTAGATGTTGCGATTATGAAAAAAATTTTAGTGTGTATTCTTCGAAGTTGCGGTAGCACTTTTTCTGATGTATCAGGACGTGGTAGCTATTATAGTGGAAGTTACGTGTTTATTTGCTGTTTTGTTTTTTTAATTTTTGATGGTTATTTCCCTCGTTCAATGTAGGATGGTTAACTGTAAACAAAAAGTAAATAGTAAAATTGTGATAGATGATGATACAGATGATGATTTCGTCACAGAATCGACACCATCACCAACACCAAGTCAAGATGATGTTGCCGCACCAAGTGAAGATGACTCCCACATTCCATTAAACCAATACATGCTCAAAAAAACAAATGCCAACCCTCAAATTTCTGGAAAAAAAACTGGATACCCTTGTTGATGTAGTAACAAAACACATCCTCGACCCTCAAAAAAATCTACAGCCAAAACTGAAACCAACAAAACTTCAAGATCAGCTGTTCAAAACCAAAAAACCACCAACAAAATATCATGTTGCCCAAAAACCACCAAGAAAACAACAACCAAAAGGACCAAGAGATGAAATAGAATCAGAAGAAGATAAACCACAACAAAAATAGAAACAGCCTGCTAAATACCAAAAAACCCAAACAAAAAGGCAGCCTGTAGCCAAAAAACCAACAAGAAAACAACAACCAAAAAGACCAAGACTTCAATCAGGTGTGAGGACGTTGTGATCTTTTTACTTTCATATTTTATGTTATCATATCAACATAATGTATGAGGACATTGTGGTAGTTATTTTAGGGACGTAGCGGGACGTGGTGGGCATTATAATATACGTTGCAAAATGTTTGCTGGTTTTTTTTTTGTGACTGATATTTTCATTGATTTTCATCACAGCAATCAAGAAAAAAATCTTCCAAGAAGATCAAATTCCAAACAAGCACAAACATTGCTGCATTGTACAAGCTCGTAAGAGAATTGACTGGGCAGCAAAAACAGGCAGTGAGAGATATTGGATTGGGATCGTTGCTAGATATCAACTTAAATCAACTACTATGTGGATTAGGAGAACATTTGTTGTGGTCTTTCATAATCTTAAACAATCGGTGCAGAATCCAATCGAATAGTGGCAGTATTGATATTGAAGAAGAAGATATCAGTCATGTGTTTGGAATACCACGTGGTGGTATTACAGTAGAAGAATACAACTTTTTTGATCAATACTCTGACGGCTACAAGAAAGAAATGGAAAACTTCAATTCCAGACGTCCAGGATCCATTATCAAGGAAGGGAATCAAAGAAAACCAACCATAACACAAATTGCAGATTATATCAGGCAACACAAGACTATGCAGATGCAAACTTCAAAATAGACTTCACAATCTACATAGCAACAACTCTCCTTTGGGCTTACACAGACTTAAGTTGTCGACAATCACTACTGAAGAGTGTCAGAAATGTCGATAACATTATAAACATGAACTGGTGCGAGTTCACCATCAGAGGCTTAATATAATCAGTAAACCATTGAAATGACACAAATCAAAAAATAATCTTCAAAGGATCACTCCCATTTATTGTGGTAAGTCATTCATTTTGATATTCAAAAATTTTGCACTTGATTTTCATTAGATGTAAGTAACATTTGTTCTTTCATTTTTTCAAGCTACTCTATCTTGACAGAGTCAAAATTCGTGGTGAACCTATATGTCCAAAAAACGTGTCTCTCATCTCACATTGGGACTATGAAAAGTATACAAGAAGAGAGGCAAAAGAGACAAAAATGGAAGGATTTGGAAGGGGAAAAATATTGACAAGAGATGAGATGAAAAACCACCAGGAAGATGATGAAATCCCATAAGACAATCAAATCTCAGAAGATTAATTTAAGGTAATATTCACATTCACAAAACAAAAGCATTACTTGTTCTAGACGTAGCAGAACGTTGTGGATATTATACTGGACGTTGTGGGTATTAACTTACACCTGTTTCTGTTTTTATTTTTTAAAGCCTGGGCCTGGGGATGATGATGATGATGATGACGAGATACGAGATCAAGAAATACCAGAGAAGCAAGATCAGGTAAAATTTAGAATCCAAAATTACTATTTCTCTTACATATTAACTGGACATAACTGGACGTGGTGGTTTTGTATATAGGACGTTGCGGGTATGTAATAGGAGGTTGCGTGTATTATTCACTCACACTAACTCCTGTGTTGTTCATTTTTTATTGTGTACAGTCTGTTGATAATTCTGATGAAGCCAAAATCAGAGGACTGAATCAAGGAATAACTCGATTATTCAAGGAATACACCAACTTCATCAAATTTGTGGAAGATACAAAGGCAATACAAGATAATCCGGCATTGAGGATGCTTGAAGTGACATTGAAAAATATGGAAAATCTCTTCAACAATGTCACCAAAGAAAAAGTACAAGATGAAGATGCTGCTGCTATTGTACCAAGTTAACCTCCCACTGACTTTGAACCAGTGTTGAGTCAAGTTGAAAGGATGTTCCAAAAACAACAAGAAGAACTCAACAAGAAGATTGATGCTACACAAACAACACAGAATCCTACTGATATTTTGAGTCAAGTGGATAAGATTGTTCAACAAGAGATCGACAAGAAGTTTACAGCATTTGTCACACCACAAAGTCAGATTGATAAAAAAAACGTTGCTGCACTTCTCAGTCAGATTGATAAGATAGAAAAAGAACAACAAGAGATAAACAAGAAGCTTCAAGAAATTAAGGAAATCATACCACCAAGCTTCGACCTGGGCATAGAATTATCTCAATAGCATCAGCCAAGGCCAAGGAATCTACAAAAGGAGTATGATACTTCTCAACATAAACAAGCTGATCCACATGCTCAAAAACTGGAAGAAATCAGACAGTAAGTAATACTATAATTCATTCATTTGTATCATAATATTATTGCTGACAGAATTATAATAAACTTGATACATTTCATTATTTCTCTACAGAATCATCATGGATGAGGAACCCAATTCTCTGGAAAGACATGATGAAAATCCAAAGCCAAACCCAAAGTATCGCTAGATCAAGCTTCCATTGGTACTGAGGAGTCCATTCTACTGTTACATCAAGCCTCTAAAGAAGCAAATGGTGGATGTAAAGCTTTCAAAGAAAGAGGAATTGATGATCAATTTCGCATTCCTTATAAAGGATAGGAAAAGGGATAAGACTCGCCACAAACTGTAAGTACAACCAAAACCTTATCATCCAACAAAATTAATTATTTATCCATACTAACTTTAAATACAAATGCAGTGAAACACTTTACGGCTTTGGAAGAACGGTATTGACTAGACTAGACTAGACACTACAAGAAAATTGGGCTTTCACCACACCCTTTTGTAACACTAAACTATAGATATATCTATTACTATCTACCATCACATCAAATATAACTTTATTTATGTCTAATAAAACACTGCAATAGCGATGTTGTTATAACTATTTTAACGTGTCATCAAATAAAATTCTATCATGACACTAAAAATAAGTGTTATAATAGAATTTAAATCAAAACACTAAGAAGTGTAATTAAAATTTTATAGGTATAAAAACAAAATCAAGTGTTTTTTTATTATTTAATATATCCACTAGTAAAATTGACATATCACCACACCCTTACTACATGTGTATAGAAACACTATTAAGTGTTATTTTATTTGTTAATAAATTAACTTAAGGTATTAATAGATTACTATGTATAGTGTAATTGTAATACATATATAATTACATTATTAAGTGTGGTTTAAAGTCGTCTGGTGCTGTCCCACATTGGAAATGTGGAGAATGATTGGGTGTTAACTGTAGTATTAAGAGAGAAGGATTGAGTTTGGATGCCTATAGGCTAGAATTTCAACAGCCTAAGACTATTTGTATATTTACTTACAAATAACGTCATATACTATCTATTTAAAAATATTTTTATATTTTCAAATATATAATATAATAACAATATTTTTATGATATTATGGTATTTGTATGAATATTAAAATTGTCATAATAGGTTTTCTATCTAAACACTTTATTATGTATTAACGTATTAACATATTAACATATATAGCACTATATAGCGAACAACTGTGCTATAATAGATGATTTATCATGGCATATACTTGTGTTTTCACATATATTATAACTCCACATTTTTCATATGTATATTCACATTAAAAAGTGTTGTGTTATCCAATACTCCTTTGACCACACCTACTTAGACCACGCAAAAAGGTTCGTGTCGCCATAGATAAAATGTGATGAAATTTTGTCTATTATAACATTTTTAAGTGTTTTAGAAGCCCTTTTTTCTTGTAGTGAGACTTCCACATGATGTCACCAAATAAATGGCTTAGTATGAAAATACTAAATACATGGTGCCACAACGAGAACTACATAAGAAGCTTTCCTGGCAAGCTAAGAGACGCATCTGGGCTAAAAAAATTCTTCTTCACAGCCAGATTTTAGGTAAGAACATTTCTATTTTGCATAAAATAACAACTATTTATATTTGCTTGTCGAACGTTACGGTAGTTATTTTTGGGACATAGTGGGACGTGGTGGGTATTATTGTGGATGTTGCAGTAGTTATTTTTAGGACGTAGTGGGACGTGGTGGGTATTATAATGGACGTTACAGTTTGTTTGCTGTTTCTATTTGTGATAAAAGTAGCATTGCCTTTTATGCAGTTAATTTTCACCAGTTACAAAAAAAGCTTACAAAATGATGGTGTAAATGGACAACGAAAATGTTTTCGTGATTGGATGTAGGAAGAACTTACTTGATTCCACCATAACTTGGAACATTTCAATTTCGAGTTTGTACGTACATTTATAAAATAATTCATTATGTACATTTCAATTTCTATTTTATAAAATTTTTTAATCACTACAAGATGCATATGCCTAAGTTCTCGACAACTTAGGACCACATGAAAATCCATTGCATATGGACGTCCTAACAATGTTTACAAGCATAATGGATGAGGAGAAGAAACGAAAATGGCCAGAATTCTAAGCAATGCAAACAAACGTATTAGAATATCCTGATCTGCATTGGAAAGACGAAAATAACAAATGCGATTGTGGAATATACACCATCAGGTAATATTATTTATCTTATTACTTGTTTTTTTAATGTAGATAGACTTGGTGGTTTAGTTAATAATTGTTGTTTTTGTTTGCTGTTGGACATTCCGATAGTTGTTTTTGGGACGTAGAGAGACGTGGTGGGTATGTAACTGGACTTTGCGGTGTCTTTGTTATTGTTTATTATGGTAAAGCTGCTATTGTGTAAAATCACTTACACTGGTTTTGTTCATATTGTTTACTATCAGACACATGGAGATGTATGAAGGTGATTTGGATTTCAATTATGAAACTCTCTCATCCAAGTTAAGAAGAACAAGGACAAAAGTGTATTCATCAAATTGTGAGCCAAGTATTCATACAACATCCTAATGTCTCCATCAAACATGATGAAAGATGAGATCAAACAAAAAGCATTGGACTACTACCAGAAGAATTATCATCTTTTATCAACCATGGCAAAGGAGTCATTGCCAATGCCAAATGAAAAAAAAAAGATACTCAAAAGAATAATATGATTTGCCTGATTCAGATCCAGAGCTTGCAAATCCAAATCCAAAACCACAACCGCCAAAGCAACAGCCAAAGCAAAATCCTAGGGACAACAACCACCAAACAAAAAATAGATAGGTTTTCTTTGTATATTTGTATATTTTTTATATTTGTATATACATTCAACTTTCACTTTTCAATATATATAATTTTCTTTCAGTGAAATTTCTTTTTACTTTCATGTCTTTAAACTTTCAATGAAATTTGTTTTGATATCAGTATCTTTAATTTTAAAAATTACTGCAAAATCGTCCAAATAAAACAACTAATAAGTTTTGTGTGTTTGCTCTTCGAACGTTGCGATAGTTATTTTTTAAGACGTAACGAGACGTGCTGGGACGTAACAAGTAAAATCAAAATACAATGTAAATAATATTTGTTAACAGTAAGCGTACAACGTCCTGCTACTTCTGAAAAACAACTCCCGCCAAGTCCAATCAACACTCCATCACTTCATTCAAATTTCTCAACCACATACATATTAATAGTTTCAACTACGTTAATATTAATTGCGCAACCAACCATGTACATTCAATATTAAGTCTTTCAAAAATTCTACTATAAATAAGAGCTACTTCCAGCAACGTCCATACTACATTATCTCTGCTTTTCTTCTTCCCTTTCAAAAACAAAAAGCCACGAACCTGTGCTATTTCTCACCAATTCCAAATACTAAATTTCCTCAATGGCCTTTCGCAACATTGTTCCTGACATTAATAAATTCGAAGAAAACCAAGAATCACAACAAGAAATGCCGCAACAACTCCTACTTGACCATATGCCAATGAAACATATGTTCAGTGTAGAAGCTAATTCAGAACTTATGCTATTTCTCACTAGAAATGGTTGGACTGGATTGTTGCCAATGGACCGCCAATACATAAACAGAAAGCTGGTACTAGATTTCTATGATGCTCTACACAAAAAAGATGGAATAAATACAATGAAAGTGAGGGGATTTTGATTTAGCATATCAATAAAAGCAATCAACACGCACTTGAACCAGAGGAACCAGAGTCCTGATGCATTAACACATGAGGCTATCCGAGGAAGAAGTCCAACCATGGAAGAAGTCCGAGCAATATTAAAGCAAGACGTAGACATCTCAAATGATTATTTGACGATCAGATTGGAAGATCTGAACACATTTGCAAAGACATTATACACGTTCCTACGTTCCAATATCGCTGCAGGACAAGTATCCAAGTCATTCGGATTGCAATTGTTAATTACAACGATAGCAAAGAAAAAAATCAATTGGGGCAACATCATCAAATACTACGTGGAAGATGTTGGCCTGAGATGTACTCAGAGTATCCTTTACCCCAGCTTAGTCATGGATATATGTGGAATGGCTGGAATCGAAAAACACAATGATGATCAACTGGTGACACTTCCTCAAGCGTAGGTAGTAAGTAGAAAATTATTGTACGATAAATTCTAATTTTTAATTTCTATTATTAACTTTAATATAATCTCTTGTTTTCTTTTAATATCATTATCTTTCTTTATAGTTAACTTCTACAACATCCGAAAAACATAATACTACGTTTGTGTTTGCATAAAATAAGAACTATTTGTGTTTGTATGTCGGACGTTGCGGTAGTTATTTTAGGAACGTAGTGGGACATGGTGGGTATTATAGTGGACGTTCCGATGTGTTTGCTGTTTGTTTTTTGTGCTAAAAGTAAGTGTACAACGTCTCGTTACATCTGTAAACACTATCATTAAGTCTCTACAACCTTTAAAATAAGACTTCTATTTTAGCATAAAATAAGAACTGTTTGTGTTTTCATGTCGGACGTTGCGATAGTTGTTTTAGGGATGTGGTGGATATTTTAGTGAACGTTGTGATGTGTTTTTATATTATAATTACTCCAACAATGTCTGTTAACACTATCACAACGTCTCTACACTTCCAAAACAAAATACCTACAACGTCCAAAATCCATACAATGACCTTCATTAATGAACTGTAACGTTCCAGACACCACCATTAATGAATTGCAAGACATCACCTCGGTAGAATAGAAAACTGTTCAACTACTTCATCCAACATTCATTGTATCTAAAATTTTATCCTACAAAACCACTTCCAAATACATTTTTACATTCACTTTCAAAAACCAATTCAAAAATTTTTCTGCTTTTCTTCAATTACAAAAACAACAAACCTTCTTCTATTCAAAATAAAAAAAAAAAAAAAGGCCAGAAATCACTACCAGAATCCCTACATTCTCCTTTCTATGGTCATATTTGATGAAAACGAAGAAGTGCAGCAACCATTACCACCACTACGTGCAATTGAAAATATGCCTTTGCTGAATATGTTCGATGTTAAACCAGGTACATGGCTTATGGCATTTTTATACTGCAACAACTGGCAACAATTAATGCCGACCAACAAGCTGGTCATAAACAGAACGATGGTAGAATTCTTCTACCATGCTTTACATAATACACAAACAAGAAATTCAGTCAAAGTGAGGGAAATCAAAGTCCCCATATCAACAAAATCCATCAACGAACACTTGATAGTGTGGAACACCAACCTCGCATTCAAACAAAAGGATGTTTTTTGTTTTCATGCGACAGACGATCAAATCAGAAAAATATTAAGGGACAACATACAAGTCCCAAAGGATTGGTGCATAATCAGATTGTCAGAACTGAACATCAAGGCAAGGTTTCTATGCACATTTCTACGTTACAACGTCGCTGCAGGAAGAGTCACCAAGAAATACGGCTTGCAACTGTTACTTGCAACCATGTCAGAAAATAATATGAATTGGGGCAGCTTCATAAAAGAATACATGGAACAGGTTGGCATCCAAGAAAAATGGACTAGGAATCTCCTTTACCCAGTCTAATCATGGACATCTGTGATAATGCAGGAGTTCCAACTTACCAAACTGATGACATCCAACAATTGCCGGAATATAAATATCTTTGTTACAATTCCTGTCTTGATCCCGAAACAAATGAACTAATGGATCAAATTGATGTAAATTTTCAAAAAACATTTATTTTCAATTTATTATATCCTTATATTTAATATTATCTTTGATTCCTGTTGTATTTTGTTTTAATCTACATATCAGTTTCTTCAATTTAGTAAAACAACGTCTGTTAATACTGTCGCAACGTCCCCTTATGTCCAACTACTATAAAAACAACGTCCATAATTCATAAGTTATCAATTTATAAAGTTATTCATATATAAAATTAAATAATTCATATAAACATTAAAAGAAAATAATAAAATCATGTTAACGAATAAAAATGATTAATATTAAGTCCACAACGTCCTGTTACATCTGTAAACACTACTCGCCACGTCCAGTTACGTCTATATTTTTCCTAATATATTTATATAAATTTCTGTTATAATTACTTCTACAACGTCTGTTAACAATATCGCAACGTCCATACACGTTCCAACACATCCATCTTTTATCACTAAACAACGGTACAAATCTTTATCATCAATTGCAACGTTACAACATCTCAATACGTCCTCACACGTCCTGAAACGTCAAGAATACAAACAGACGCATTTTTCATTATTTCATTAACTGCATCCGAAGAAAAAACTATCCATACATCAATTAAACTGCGACTTTCCATGCATCCTTTCGTTACAAAATAAAAACCATCCACTCATATTAAACAACTAGTAAACAAAGTTTAACATTCAATTCGTAAAAACTTAAAAATTCCTCTGTTTTCCTTTTCCCTTTCAAAAATAACAATCCGAAAAACCTTCTCACTTCACATTCCAATGGCCAGTCGTTACATTCTTCCTAGCATGAACATATTCGAAGAAAACCAAGACCTGCAACCACCAGTGCCTCCATCACTCCTGCTTGACCATATGCCACTGAAAATATGTTCATCGTAGAACCTCATTCAGAACTTTGGATGTTTCTCGTCAGAAATCATTGGAGTGAATTGATGCCGATGAACGACCAGCACGTAAACAGATCGCTGGTCCTAGAATTCTGTGATGGTCTGCATAATAGAAATATAATAAATACAGTCTACGCCAAGGAACATCCAATCAGAATAACAACTCAAGCAATTAACGACCACTTGGGCCTAAGGAACTTGGGTCCTCAGGCATTAAAACATGATGATATTTCCCATTTACAACCAACCATGGAGAAAGTTTGAGTAGTATTAAAGTAAAACATTGATGTCCCAAATAATTATTGGAAGATCAGATTAGAAGATATGAACAGTTTTGCAAAGACATTGTACACATTCCTACGTTACAATGTCGCTGCAGGAGAAGTCTCCAAGCCATTCGGTTTGACACTTTTAATTGCAACAAATGCAAGAAAAAATATCAATTGGGGCAACATTTTCAAATACTACATGGAATATGTTGGACTCGGAGTATCCTTTACCCCAGCCTCGTCATGGACATGTGCGAAATGTCTGGAATCCTACCATCCTATTATGATGAAGTTGTTCCACTCCCTGCACATCTTGGAGACTACTCTTCCATTCTTCTTGACGAGAATGATGCCTCAAGTGTAGATAGCAATGAGTTATAATAATAATTTTAAAAAAATTTCATTATTTTATTTTCATATCAGTATCTTAAAGTTTCATATTACTTTTACAACGTCTGAAAACCAAACTGCAACGTCTTAATACGTCTAATAAGAAAACCAAATAAAACAACTAATAAGAATTTTGTGTTTCCTAATTGACGCTGCGTATATTTTTTTTTGGGACATGACGAGACGTGGTGAAACGTAAACACAACTCATACTGCCACAACGTCCCACTACATCTAATTACGTCTACAAAATCTCAAATAAAAAACAATAAAAATTTTATTTTCAAATCAAATCTTAATTACAACTACAAATTCATCTCAATCCCTGTAATCATATCACTCAACTACAAATTCTAAACTACTTCTTTTTTTGTTTTTCTTACCTCTTGAAATATTTTTTTTCTCCATTGTACGTTTTGGGCATACATTACGAACACCTTTGAGTCTTTTTCCTTTCAGATCTCTAATTTCTTCTTCTGTACCATCATCATCATCCACATCTTCACCTCCTCCTTCCAATCTAATACCAGCTAACTCAGTAATGTAATCACTAAGATCTTTGAATTTATCATCTATAATGCCACGAGCAACAAAACTCGATTGACACAATTGAATCAATCTCAAATACTTCTTGCTGGTGTCATGCCTCCAAACAGAACAGTAATCATAATCTCCTTCATTTCTCGGAAGTGAAATATGAAATTGAATCTGACAGCGGTATGTCACACCCTTAGTGCACATTTGCAATATACACCTATCTGGTAGTATCTATGAAAAAAAGTAAATAAAGAATTAATCAATAAAACAAGTTTCACATTCGCAACGCCATATATTAAATACGCAATGTCCGAAAAAACACTATCGCAACGTCCAGATTAACACACCCACAATGTCCAAAAAAAATTGAACCAATAAAAATTCATACCTAACACAATTCAGATTAAAAACACGAAGTGAATGACAGTATAATATCCCAACTTCACTGAAATATTTGTAGTTGCATTCTATCCAATGACTCAACTTGTCAAACAACACAACATATCATAAAATATCTTCTCCATCCCACCACACATAATATTGAATTAACCTGTCATCTTCACAAATCTTTTCATAATTGTATAAAGTCATGTCTTTAAATTGAGTCTCAAACATACGATATGCATTAATTGTGTAAACTTCAGAAGTTTGAATTAACATTGAATGTTTCGAAACAAACAAATCCACCTTCCATTGATGACACCTGTAGTCTTCTTCATTTTCGTTATTCCTCCAGTAATTCACCACATCTACAAACTGATGGTAAAAATCGCAAAGTGATGATGTTTTGCTTAGCCTCTTTGAAATCACACGGCTTGTTGAATCACTACTTTGAGATGAGAGAAACTCTCCTAAAAAGTAATCTTTGTTAAATGCAGGACACCATTTCTCGCGAATCTTGTTGGTGTATGTGCCTTTTTAAGGGCTATATAGACATTTTTCGTTTGATTGATGATTTATCAGATGAGTTAATTTCATGAATATAATATTCTTGTGCATATTTGAATTCATGAAAGCGATCCACCAAAAGAAACACTCCATGGATTATTTAGATCATGAGTAATTCTTTTGAGTAGTACTCGTACGAGGATCCTTAGACCAGAAATCACTACATATTCTTAGATGAATTGTAGTGTGCTTTTGCATACGCCTAACGGGACCGTAACAGGTTGCCAAGTACGGGTACGATTGGGTACACTATGAGTTACGCTAAGGTATGTAGGTGACGTGATGGGACTACTGAAAGATTTTGGTAGGATCTGGGTTTGCACTTGCTCGATTTACCATGCAACAAAAAATTCTAATAAAAGCGGAACCATAGAATAATACCTTTGAAGCGTGCACCTGGTGAATCTCTTGTATGCCTCAAAGACTATGACCTCTTGTTGTGTGGGCAACAATCTAGAAGTCAATTGATCAGCAACTCACCACAATCCACCTGCTGAAAAAATTCAGCACCTCCGCACCTAGCACGTACTGCAAACGCACTGCCCGGAGAGAGAGAAAACAACACACGGGGCTAGTATTTTGGACCAATATTTTCGGCCACTTGATGAAGAAAACCAGCCGCCAATTTGCTCAAAATTCGTTCTTGAGAGAGAGAGAATTTTCTCTCTCTAGAATTTTATCTCTCTAGATTCTTGAATTATGAATCTCTCTTGAATTGTGATTGTTGAATGGCTGATCCCTTGTCTATTTATAGAGTTACAAGAGAGACTCCAAGTTGGAATAGGATTGGTCTTTCCTACTGGGTTTCTGTTTTCCTTCAATCCTGTTTCTAGATTGATACAGATTCTGTTTCCTTCAATCCTGTTCCTGGACTGAAACACTCCCGACTGTCATAGGGATTCACTTATCCCAATCCAGTTCCTGGGATGAATCACTCCCAACTGACACAGGGATTCACTTATCCCAATCCAGTTCCTGGGATGATTCACAACCAACTGACACAAGGATTAATTAATTTCTCAACTAATTAAATCTGCCTTTGTCAACAACCCAGTACATAATTAATCGTACCACTAACGGATTAATTATGGCACTACCAACCTACACCAGAATTGCTTCCGGAATAACTTAATTAAATTATATTCATAATCTCCCCACATCAAAGATATAGTGCTCGTTAATTCATTAATTTACTGATAAATTAATTCAACAACTTCTTAATATTCCGAGACTAGTACCACTCGACCTTTTTACTATACCGGACATAAGTCCACTGGCCAGGTTTAGTATAATAAACATTTCGAGTTCATCTCGGGAGCACCATCACCCCGGACGCACCGGTACATGGTTTCCTTTCGACAAGCAGCAGCACACCAAGTAACTAAACACGCGCACCCAACCCACCGAGACTATTGGTCACATTTGACCTCACCCATTGGCAGATCAAAGTACACTATGTCTAATCCTCATGCCCGCTCGAGTCTAGGGATTTAGAGATAGAATACAAGGATCGATTTGTCTATTAAATCAGTACAAGACAAATCATTCCTAAGAGTCAAGTTCAATATGCCCCGGGCACATCTATATGATTCAATTAGTTTAGACAAACTAATTATCTGAATCACATAATAACCTAGACCGACAGTTTATCCAAAGCTGTCTCGGTTACGAACCTCATTTATATATTATGTCTTTCAACCAATGATGAGATCTACCGTGTCGCACCAGACACCTCATCATCTACTTACATAATATAAATGGATATGCACAACTAAATAAAATTGAAACACAAATCGATATATTAATCTGGGAAATTATACAACACAAGCATAGCTTATGTATTCAAATCCAACAACTACAAGTCTTTCTTAAGTGAGAGATGATATCTTGGACACTTGATAGTGAACTGAGAAGTGCATAGCCGTGCCCAAGGAATGATAAGCGTTATCATTTGCTTGATGAATTCAGAGTCACTAAGAGATCAAATAAACGTTTAGCTATATAATGATGATGGTTCCATGCCTTATGCTAAACGGGATATCAATGTAGAGGATCGTACGTAGTTTACTCGGAAAGGTTGTGTTGAATCACCATTCGACCCTCCATTTTGAATTGGGTATTCATTATGTCTTGCTAGAGACCACTAATGACTTATGGATTAATCAATGAGATTGAGTTGTCCATTACCAATTTAGAATGGCCTACAGGATCGCACATAAGAGAGTTCGATGATGCAGAACAAGTATTCTTGCCTACACTAAGTATAATTGTTATACTTAGATAAATAATATTTAATTAAATGGTTTAGTTAAATATTATTGAAAATTTCTGTGGTATTAATTAAAATTTAATTAATTACCTATGAACAGTTGGGATAGGCTGATAAATCAAGGGACTTAAATGCAATTGAGATTCTGGACCCATCAGCCTGATCCATGGGTCATGGGTTGATCCATGGGCTTGGAACCCAATCATCAAAGTATTATTTAATACTGATTTGGAATCAGTAATATAATATTTGGTAATAATATTGATTTGGAATTTGACTAAATCAGTAAAGTAATAATTGATTACAATACTGATTTTGGAGACCTTGACTCTACAAATATCCAAGGGATATTATTGTAGAGGATGACGGTTTAATTAGATAGAAATCAGAACAAAAAAAATTATACACAGATTCCCGATAATTCTCTGTAGGCAGAAAAATGGCTAGCACCGAATCTGTGAAGAACTTTCGTGCTTGAAAGTAGAGAATCCTTCAAAAAAGGATTTTGGTGGTGATAAACGCAATCGGAAAAAAGGATCTAGACTAACATCAAACTAGGATCCAGACGCGGCCACCGATTATGCTTCAAGGGTATGATTTACATGCTTTGAACGTAGGATTAATTAACACTAAAATTGGAATTGGCATGAATCCGCTACGTAAAATTTTTGAAAATCATGCCTTCGATCCCAACAGTGGTATCAGAGCTAGGCTTTTAATTTTAGTGTTTAAAATTAAAATTGATTTTGATTAAAAGTTTTAGTTTTAATTAAAATTGATTTTAAATTAAAAAGTTGTGAAATTAATTCCAAAAGGGGAAAAGAAAATAATTTCTTTCCCGTAAAAGTGGTTGAAAAAAAATTGGATTTTTGGAAAAACTTGTTTGAAGATTCACCGGACTGGGAGCCGCCGACCGGCAGGAATGGTTCCGTCGGCCGGAATCCTCGCCGGAAAAATGAGGGTCGCCAGATCTTCATATTTTTGGCCTTAAAAGTTGTGGGTTTTGGTCCTTATTATCCCGGAAATGGTTTCGACACAATTGGGGTTTCAAAACGCTTTTAATGTTCTGGGTTTAGTTTGTTTTGAAAATTTTTTGCCGGAAAAACCTTTTGAAGTTTTGGAGTTTTTGATCAGAAAATCACGCTACCAAAACTGTTTTGGAGTTTGTGTTTTTCATCCGGGGTTTAGTGTCGGAATGGTTCCAAAGTTCCAAAATCGAGGAAGAAGGAGGGTCGCTGCGGCTTGGGGGCAAAACCCTAAATGGGTGAAATTACCTTTATACCCAAACCACAGCCCCTAATTCCTGACCTGATGCACAAGTATTAAACTTTTTAAAATTACAGACAAGCCGCAGCAGTTTTGTTTCCCTTAAATCCTAAGCCCAGAACTTTTCTTAATTACAAAATCGACCCAAAATTTTCAGAAATTTTTTTCTGATTTTTCAATTTTGGTAAGATTTTAAATTTTGATTTATTGGGATTAAATCAAATCTTATCAGATTTTAGTTTTAAAATGTTAAAATGGGATTTTAAGATTTTAAAATATTTTAAATCAATTATCTTAATAAGATTAGGATAATTAGCAATAAATAGAATAATTAATTAATGTGATTGATTAATTTTATTCTTTTATTTATGCTTTCAAATATGGTATGATTTATTTAAATAGTTAAAATATTTGCATACATATTTGGTATGTTCATGCATCATTTTTGACAAATGATTGAACCAGAAAAGGAATGATTGATTAAAATTGATTATGACACGATCTATTTTAATAGTATAGAATATTTTGGAAATATTCAATTACACAATCTTTTAAATTGATTGGCTTAATTAAAATGGGCTTGTATGAAACACTTGCATTTTATATGTTTTTACGCATGAATTGGGCTTTATTTACTTTGGTTTAATTTGGGGCCTGCGAGCCATTTAAATTGGGCCTGCAAGCCTATTAAAATTTATTGTAATAGAATATATTAGAAATTAGGCCCAAGAAATTCCAACAAGCCAAGACAGGGTCATGGAGTTGGAGCCTAATGATGGAAGCCCAAATGAAGACTAAATTTTAAAAGCCTTGTAATAGACTAGAGCCCAATTCATTGCATTTTTTGCTTTATATTTTATATTTTTTGAATGATGAAAAATGAAATGCATGTTAAGCCATTCAAACTAAATCCCTAAAAACCTAAGTTATAAATTGCTTCCATACTTGGGGGCTCGCTAGAGCCTCGAACGTCTGTGGACTTGGAGAGCCCAAGGGCATCAGGTTTTCTTCGTGAGGCGAGTTGTCACATAATAGGTGCCCAACTTTACTCACTACCACTATGTGGAAAAACTGTTTGGGTATTTATTGATGTGATGCTTCGAGGGATTGTTTGATTTAGGGAAATCGGTCCTAACTTGACCCGATAAGTTGACTAGGATTGGTTTTGTAATGATAGGATGGTGTCAAACATTTGGAATATTCATCCTATCACCGAAAAGTTACATGGGATGCAATTGGAAAGCGTTAAGTTGCATGAGATGTGATTTGAATGTTGAAAGTTTTGGTAGGATCTGGGTTTGCACTTGCTCGATTTACCACGCAACAAAAATTTCTAATTAAAGGGGAACCTTAGAAAAATACCTTTGAAGCGTGCACCTGGTGATTCTCTTGTATGCCTCAAAGACTATGACTTCACGTTGTGTGGGCAACGAACTAGAAGTCAATTGATCAGCTACTCACCACAATCCACCTGCTAGAAAACTCTAGCCCCGCAGCACCTGACACGTACTATAAACGCACCGCCCGCAGAGAGAGAAAGCTACGCGCAGCTGGTATAGACCAAGGCCAAAATTTCAGCCACTAGAAACCCAAAACCAGCCGCACACTTTCTTGAAAATTTGACTTGGAGAGAGAAATGTTTTCTCTCTCTAGAATTTTCTCTCTCTAGAAATCCTATGGATTAATTGTATTTCTTGAATGGCTAATCCCTTGTCTATTTATAGAGTTACAAGAGAGACTCCAAGTTGGTTTAGGATTGGTCTTCCTAATGGGTTTAGGTAATGAATTAGTTTCCAAATCCAATTAGGCAACCAATCTGATAGGATAACCAAATCCTACTGGATTCCTAATCTCTAGGATTTCCTAATTCCAATTGAAACTTAAGACTTAATTAATTAATTAAATAATTCCACTTTGTTAATTACTTAATTAACCCTTAGGAATTAATTAAATAATTCCACTTTGTTAATTACTGAATTAACCCTTAGGAATAATTAACCAATTAATTAATTAAATCTACCTATTCAATTAACCCATTACAAAATTAATCGTACCACTAACGGATTAATTTTGGCACTATCATCCTACACCAGAATTGCTTCCGGAACAACTTAATTAAATTATATTCATTTAATCTCCCCACATCAACGATATAGTGCTCGTTAATTAAAATTAATTTACTGATAAATTAATTAATTAACTTCTTTAATTCCGAGACTAGTACCACTCGACCTTTTTACTATACCGGACATAAGTCCACCGGCTGGGTTTAGTATAATAAACATTTCGCGCTCATCTTGGGAGCACATCACCCCGGACGCACCGGTACATGGTTTCCTTTCGACAAGCAGCAGCACACCAAGTAACTAAACACGCGCACCCAACCCACCGAGACTATTGGCCACATTTGACCTCACCCATTGGCATCAAAGTACACTATGTCTAATCCTCATGCCCACTCGAGTCTAGGGATTTAGAGATAGAATACAAGGATCGATTTGTCTATTAAATCAGTACAAGACAAATCATTCCTAAGAGTCAAGTTTAATATGCCCCGGGCATATCTATATGATTCAATTAGTTTAGACAAACTAATTATCTGAATTACATAATAACCTAGACCGACAGTTTGTCCAAAGCTGTCTCGGTTACGAACCTCATTTATAAATTATGTCTTTCAACCAATGATGAGATCTACTGTGTCGCACCAGACACCTCATCATCTACTTACATAATATAAATGGACATAAACATGCACAACAAAATATAATTGAAACACAAATCGATATATTAAACTGGGAAACTGTACAATACAAGCATAGCTTATGTATTCTACTCCAACAAATGTTGCCTACCAAAAGGGCCTGATCCCTACGATACTTGCCAAAGCTAGACTGGGGTTTGTTTCTTTGTAGATTTTTAGCCCACAATCTAGCACCAACACAAAATTGTACGAGATTTCAATTTTGGCTATTGTGGAAATGATTTTATTAAAACTCATTCTAATATTTTGCATTATTCTTTTGTGGATGACATTATCTTGCACTTAAATTTCAAATCACTGTCTATAAGAAACATTTTAAAACAAGAAAGGAAGCGTTATTTTCTTAGAAGTTACTTTGCCCGAAATACTCAGAAAAATGTTACAAAGGTTACTCAAAAGGCCTTTGGAAGGCAAACAAGAACCATCCAATGATGTGACATGTTTTGAGGCTTGCTTCAGAAACATGAATATGGAAGCGTTCCATATTTCTGAGTCACTAAGGAAAGGTGTTCTAAGAGCAGGCCCGTAACGAATCGTTCATTACATTGGTAGCATTAAATTTCCTGTAAGATGACGAAGGGTTCGTCTGTGAGTACTTGCCTAGTCAAGATGAAAGAGTATACTGATACTCTAGAGAGACTAGGTGCACCTCGGTTCAGGAAATTAGACATTGATGTCATCTTGGCTTCATTGCTAGATGAGTACAATGACTTCGTGGTAAATTTAAACATTCATGAGATGCTAAAAATACTGAGCAGACCCTTGAGAAGGGTACTCAAGTGTTAGTGGTTGAAAAGAGCAAAGTGAACAAGAGAAAGTTCAAAGGCAAGGCAAAATTGTTGGGAACAAGGAGGCACGCAGTTTTGAATGTATATATATCACGGCGGGAAAAGAAGGAAAAAAGAAAAAAAAAAGAAAAAACTGGGCGCGTCACTAAATTTACTAAAAATGGAAAAAACACTGTTAGCTAAAAAAAATTACTAATTATAATAAGTGGTACATGTACATATTTTGAACAACATATAATTTGCGCGACCGTCTAGGTCCAAAAAATTTTAGGGGCTATATATTTTATATACTATTAATATTAATGTAAAATTTTTTAAAAAATTCATTTTCTTTTTTTTTTTTTACTTAGAACCTAAGGTTCGAACCCCCGACCTCACAGTTATAAGCCCCCACCCTTACCAACTCCCAAAATCCTCCCACCAAAAAGAAAAATTCATATAAAATAAGGTCATTTCATTTTATATTTTTTTAAATAAAAAATAAAAGAAATTTGGTCAAATTAGGAGTTAGAAGGACGGTTACGAATTTTAAGAGTTTGAATTGGACTGTGAGGAAAATTGGAAAATGGTCAAATTTGAATGGGATTTGAATGTGTAACATTGAGAGAAATTTTAGGAATTTTTCCATTCATAATTTTAATTTCAAGAATAGTCATATTTTTAAAATTTTAATTCTTATAAATAGAACCAATTTTAATCTGATCATGTTGGACAAGCAGAAACTGTAGCATTGTGAAGCAGAAGCTGCTGCTGTTTTTGAAGATAGATTTGATCCAGCTGAAGATGGTGAAAACGGAAAGCCAACAGCAACAAGAAGGCAAAGTGTTATGGAGCTTTACAACTAGGATATGAATAATATTAGCTTAAAGCTTAATTAATTAATTCAGCTAGTTAGTTATTCAGCTGATTAGTTAATTTGTTTTTCTTTTAACCATTGGTTAGCAAGTTAGTTAGTTAACAGATGAGCTGGCAGCTTGGTTAGCTTAGTAAGAAAGCAGAGGTGGTTATCATTTATTTTGTATAAATACTTGGATATAATAAAGAAATCAACAAGAGGGAAAATGTTTCCAGATTCATCCTTCACATTTTTTCTCTAAGTCTTCATCTTCTCTGCACTTCATCTTTTTTTACAACTTTGCTGCTTGATTTTTTATTCTGAACCTTCTGAAATTGTGAGATGGTATCAGAGCACGGTTAGATTTTGGTTTTTTTTCGATTGTTTCCTTTTGATAATCTCGAATTGCTGGTGTTGATTTGCGATTTGTGACCATGGAAACTGATGAACCTGGTGTTCATGAGCTGTTTGATGAAACAGTTGAGCACAGGATAATTGATGAAATTTATGAGGAGCAGTTAACTCTGCACGGATCTGATCATCTGGGAATCTAGTTGGTGTCAGGTGCATTGACTGAAGGAAACTACTCATTTGGAAAGGTGCGATGCTCACCACACTTGAGGCGAAGTCGAAGCTCGGTCTCATTGATGGAACCTGCTTCATGCCAGATCAAGAATCGCCTTAGTTCAGGAGGTGGAAGAAGGTAAACTCGATGGTAGTTTCTTGGATTAAGAGTTCAATTTCAAGAGAACTAGTTAATCAGTTTACTAATATCAACAATGAATCTGATTTGTGGAAAGAATTGGAGAGAGATTTGGAATTTCGAATTTATTTGTGCTGTTTCAAATCAAAATAGAGATTGCTTTAATGAGGCAAGGAAATTCAGGAATTACTCAGTATTATGGTAAACTGATAGAACTGAAAGATAGGCTTAGTTAGCTGCATCATGAGCTTGATTATGTTAGTGCGGTAAACATAATTTTAGATGAAAAGAAAACCGCTTAGTATAATGCTGGTGTTAAAGATGCTTTAGGGGCAATTATGAAGGTTTATAAGAAATGTAAGCAGGAGGATCAATCCGTGGAATCTCTGATGAGATTGAATGAGGTATATGAAACTGAGAAGAATCAGGTCTTGATGATGGATCCAGTGCCAGCATCAAACAAGGTAGTAGAAGAAAAAGAGGTAGATTACTGTTAAAGTTTCTGTCAATATGAAATAAATAGGCAGATTACTGTTAAAGTTTCTGTCAATTCAGAGAACTCAGCTATACTTGTGAAGACTCAGGCATGGAAAAAGGATGATTCTAAGAAAAGGGGTGAAGGAAAAGTGGATAAGAGTGCACTGTTCTGTAACCATTGCAAGAAGAAAGGTCATGTCATAGAGAGCTACTTCAAACTCCATGGTTATCCTGATTGGTATGAAACTTTGAAGAAGAAAGGAAAGTCAAATACACGATAGACTTTTGCTGCTGCTCAAAAGTCAGCATACATGGCAGATACTCCACTGGAAGATGATGGAGGCACTCAGACAAGCCTTGACCTCACCATTTCTGTAGCTATACAGAGAGAATTCAGTAAGTTGATGAAAGGAGGTATGACTGCAGGAGGAGCAGACTCTGTAAACATGTCTCATCTGTATGAGTTTGCAGGTAATGATGTGGTAAGCAATTCATTTTCTCAGCCTTTAAACTATTTTGAAAGAAGTTCTTGGATTGTGGACAATGATGCTACCAACCATATGGTTGCTAGTTTGAGTATACTTTCTGACTTTCATTCAGTTAATTCTTTTATGTCAGTTAAGTTGTCAGATAGAAGTATTCAATCTGTGTCTCATGTAGTAAATGCTGTTTTGTCTGATAGAGTTTTACGTCAATAAGTTTTATTTTTACCTGCTTTTAAACACAACATGTTTTCAGTTAGGAAGCTTGCTAGGGATTCAAACATTTATATTCGTTTTTACAATTCAGTTTGTCTACTACAGGACCTGGTGACTGATAAGGTCCTAGTAGTTAGCAAAGTGATCCGAGATTTGTATATGCTGGATCAGTCTTCATTCTCACACTCAGAAGTCACAAAAGTTCTGCAGGCATTGGCTGCTGAAAAACATGTTGAGAGGAGTTTCTTACCAGTTTCTTAATCAGTTCATCTAGCTAGGAATAAGCCTAATTAGCATATGAGATTAGGTCATCCTTATAATAGTGTTTTGAATCATCTTAAATCTTGTATAGATTGTTTAGATACTACTGATTGTGAAGTTTGCATTCTTTCCAAGCAGCAAAGACTGCCATTTCCTATTAGTAAAACTGTTTCATTACAGCTTTTTGAGCTTGTTCATGTTGACATTTGGGGGACCTTATAAAGTTTGTTCTCTTACTGGTTATCAATATTTCTTAACATTAGTTGATGATTACAGCCGTACAACCTGGACTTTTCTCTTCAAGTTTGAGAGTCAAGTTGTATCCATTCAGCAAGATTTTATTGTCATGATCAAAAATCAATTTCAAACAAGTATTAAGACATTTAGAACAGATCACTAGTACAAATTTGACTTACTAACACATGTGAAAATGTCTTAATATATAATAATTTGTCACACATGTGAAAATGTCTTAATATATAATAATTTGTCACATTTTTGGCTATTGTGACCCGAAATTTTAGTGTCCTTATATGGTGTCGTGATAATAGGTGTAAGAGCTATCAAAACACCATAAAATGTCAAGATACGTGTTTAAAAGTTCAAGCTATTTTGGATTGCGCGCATACGAGCGGGAGGTGTGACGTATAATGTAGAGTAAGAATTTCAATACCCACTAAAATTCATTTACTTAAATAGTGGTATACACTCCTCTCTTTTTCCAATGTGGGACTAAATTTTCCTTATTATTATCACATTATATAGTGTGTTAATACAAATAAAAAAATTATATATTTTTTATAATGTTTATAATTACACTTATTAATGTGTTAATATCTAAAAAAATAAATGTGATAATACATTTGATATAACTTACACTAAACAATGTCAGTATATAAAATTGTTGATGTCATAATTTAAATATATTAGCACAACTATATCAAATATAATATTAATATTTAATTTGGTATTCCAATAACATTTTTATAGAGACATCGATTATGTAATGTTCTATTAGGTAGTAAATTGGTGTCCTACTAGATGCCAATTATCACATTTTGTGTTTAGTGTGATAATATGAGTGTGACAATAAGCCAATTTTTTACTAGTGGATTATGACAGTGAGTTTATGAGTGATGCTTATCAGCAACTGTTTGCTTCTCATGGCATTCTGCATCAATCTTCTTGTCCATATACTCAACAGCATAATGGCTTAGTGGAACGAAAACACAAACACTTAGTCCAAGTAGCCATATCTTTGTTATTACAAGCTAAACTGCCTAAAATTTTATGGGGAGAAGCCATACTTACTGCTACCTATCTTATTAACATAATTCCTTCTGAAGTTCTTGGCTGGACTTCTCCTTATTTCAAAATGTTTCACAAACATCCTGATTACAATCATTTTCGAACCTTTGGTTGTGTATGTTATGTTCTGAATAAGGCTCCTCCACATGACAAGTTTGGCAGTAAATCTACTAAAGGGATATTTCTTAGCTATGCCATAGGTCATAAGGGTCATTAGATTTACTAATCAAACAACAAAAAGGTAGTCATATCCAGAGATGTTCATTTTTTAGAATCAATCTTTTCAAATCAGACTTCTTCTGAAGACATTAATGTTCCTATTATTTCCATTCTAAATTCTTGTTGTTCTGAACATGATGAGTTTGATATTTTAACTCCTAGTGAATCAGAAACTCCCTCTATGACACATGAACTGGTCAAAAGTCCTGCAACATCTTCTTCTCCTATTATTGATAGTTTGCCAGACTGTATAACTTGTGCACATTCTCTATCTCCTGAGGCACTTCCATCTCAGAAGCCAGAGGTATCCAGCATTTCAGCTTCTACTTTACCTTTGAATCCTAGCAGGCATAGTACTAGAAATAGGAAAACTCCTGTCTGGATGACTGATTTCTTGATTCCTGATCAGTTTCATAAGAAAGATGTTTTAACTAGTAGTCATGTGGCGTGTGTGGCTAACCTATCTGTTCTCCAAGAACTACAATCTTATAGTCAGGCTAGTAAGGATGCCAAGTAGATTGAAGCCATGAACACAGAACTGGAAGCATTAGAGAGGAATGAGACTTGGCAGATCAATTCATTACCTGCAGGCAAGAAGGCTGTTGGCAGCAAATGGGTTTTTAAAGTTAAATATAATCCAGATGGATCTGTGGAGAGGTATAAAGCCCGTTTAATAGCCAAAAGTTTCACACAGGTGGAGGGGGAGGACTATTCAGGTTTTTTTCACCTGTGGCAAAAATGGCTACTGTTAGGCTTTCTATAGCTGTTGCTGTTTCAAAGAACTGGGATTTGCATCAGGCAGATGTCAATAATGCCTTGTTACATGGAAAGTTGGATGAAGATGTTTTCATGATGCTTCCTCCATGATACAAGAAAGTGAAAGAAGGGCATGTTTATAAGTTGACAAAGTCCTTGTATGGACTGAAATAGGCATCTAGGCAATGAAATGTGGAATTGTGTGCAAAATTGGTTGAGTTTGATTTCAGTCAGTCCTATTATGATCATTGTCTATTCATGAAAGGTTCAGGAGATAAGTTTGTGGCTCAACTAGTGTATGTTGATGATGTCCTAGTAGCTAGTCCAGATAAAGGTCTCATCATAGCAGTTAAGACTCATCTGCGCAACTGTTTTACAATTAAAGATCTTGGTCCAGCCAAGTATTTTTTGGGAATGGAGATTGCGAGATCAGATCAAGGAATATTGATTACACAAATAAAATATGCATCAGACATTATCAAGGATGCTGGTATGGAGGGATGCACTCCAGCAGCTACTCCTCTTCCACTAGGCCTTAAGTTTCTGGCTGAAGATGTTGATTCATCTCCTTTAATGGCTAATCCTAAGCAATATAGGAGATCGGTGGGCAGACTTCTTTACCTCAGTCATACACATCCAGACATTACACATGCAGTGCAGTAATTAAGTCAATTTGTGCAAGTTTCTCATACTTCACATTGGAGTGCTGCCACACATGTACTGAGGTATTTGGTTGGTTCTTCTGTAGTAGGATTGTTCTATCCATCAGCATCTAGTCATGATCTAATGGCTTTTTGTGACTTAGACTGGGGTGCTTGTAGGACAACTAGAAGATATTTGACAGGGTTTTGTGTGTTTCTTGGTGATTGTTTGATCTCCAGGAAGACAAAAAACAAACAACAGTCTCCAGTGCTACTGCAGAAGCTGAGTATAGATCAATGGCTTCAACTGTACAAGAGCTCAAGTGAGTTTTATATATGCTCAGGGACTTGCAAGTACAGTTTGCCCATCCTATTCCCCTTCAATGTGACCATGAAGCTGCTATTCATATTACGGAGAATCCAGCGTTTCATGAAAGAACCAAACACTAGGACATAGACTGGCATATAGTAAGAGATGGTTTTAAGGCAGGTTTCATTAATTCTTTGCATGTCTCTTCTGCTGTACAATTGGCTTATATGTTTACCAAGTCTTTGGCAGTCAAACCGTTTCTGTATTTGATCTCCAAGCTGAACTTGTGGCAAGTCAAGCTTTAGGGGGGGGGGGCTGTTGGACAAGCAGAAACTGTAGCATTGTGAAGCAGAAGCTGCTGCTGTCTTTGAAGATGGACCAGCTGAAGATGGTGAAAAGGGAAAGCGAACACCAACAAGAAGGGGAAGTGAGCTGGAGATATCATTCCGGAGCTTTACAGCTAGAATATGAATGATATTAGTTTCAGGCTTAATTAATTAATTCAGCTAGTTAGTTATTCAGCTGATTAGTTTGTTTGTTTTTCAGCTAGTTAGTTATTTAAAAAAATTGACACTAAAAAAGCAAAAGCTAGTACGAATAATTGTTAGGGATAGTACCCAAAAAAAAAAAAAAAAGGTTACGGATATAATCCATGAAAATAGAATATAATTTGTGAGGTGCAGTAGATATATAATTGGCGGAATTGAGAGATTAGGCAATGAACGGGAGAAAGGAAACTCAACTCTACATGAATTCAAAATCTTATGGATTAATTATAGAAAACAAGATATAAAAGTAGGAGAATTTAATTAGGAAACCGACTTGAAAGGTTAACCTAATTACGAAGCAGAAGCAGTATACAGCACTAGTATCTAAACCCAATAACACAAGTACGCCTCTCATATTAATTCTTGTGCAAGAAATCCTTCTTCCTCTTATACTACATACGTTCAATCCCTGCAACAGCCGCAAATTATATGCTGTACCGTGGCTACATATACCCACTTACTATAATTAGGAAGTTTTTTATCTACTTTTAGTATCTTTTATAGACGCGCCTATTTTTTTTTTCCCTTCTTTTCCCGCCACAGGATATATACATTCAAAACATGGGTGTTGCCTTTTTAAAAAAAAACTTAACGAGAGCGATCAGAAACTATTGAATTTGCTGAAATCTTTCTGCAAACATTCAAATCGTTGATTTCGTTTTTTATTGGCGTTAATAAAATACCGGAACGAAAAACAATGATGATAATTGTTTTTTTTTCTTTTTCTGTTCGCAATTGACGTTTATGTTGTGTTAATTGTCGTTCTCATAGTTTTTTTGCGAATTGTTGAAGTTAACGATCGGTTAAAAATCGTTTTTCCAGTCGTATGATTCACTTTTGTGATAATGTTTATATGATCGTTGTGGGTGGATGTTGCATAAGTTATACAACATATGTGTTGAGATGTTGCGGACTAGGATATTGTCTTTTTTAATTTTTAAATGATGTTTCAGGATGTTGTGGATGTTATAATTAGACGTCTTGAGACGTAGCCCTGTTTTTTATTTTTTTTTGAATTTTTTCCCAAATTTAAATGATGTTTCAGGACGTTGCAGATGTTATAATTAGACGTATTGAGACGTAACTCTGTTTTTTAGTTTTTTTTTTTTATGAATTTTTTCCCATATATGGAATCGTATGGTAAAACAATGGATGATGAATCGATGGAGTCTTTGATGGGTCGTACAGTTGGTAGCGAAGATGAGGCATACGATTTGTATAACAACTATACTTTTGAATTGGGTTTTAGTGTTAGGAGGCATAGGACTCGTAGTAATAAAGATGGGATATATTTGAAACAGTTTGTCCGTTCGAAGTAAGGTGAGAAGGATTTTAAAAACAAGACTGGAGATGAGAGGAAGTATTTGAAACTGGACGTTCGAACGAAATGTAAAGCATTTGTTGAATTTAGGAGAATTGATAATGGTATTTGGAAGGTGCAAAAGCATTCTTGAAAATACAATTACGAGATGTGCTTTGAACATCAGAAACACTTATTGCGTTCTAGTAAGAATATACATTCTTCTTCTGTTGATTATTTGAAAACTTTGAAGGATTCTGGTGTTCGTGTTTTAGATGGGTACAGAGTGTTGTGCAAAGAGGTACTTGAGTTTACATAATATTTGTGTAGACTATGTGGACGTGGCGTTAGTATTATAACAAACGTTTCTGGACGTGGTAGTCATAACTTTTTACTTTTTTTTTGCAATAGACTGGTGGACCATCTCAAGTAGGTTTTACTTCAAGAAATGTTTATAGTCATATGGAAATTGAGAAGAAGAAGAAGAAGACTATTAATGGTTGTGATGCAAATATGTTTTTTGAGATATTGAAGAAAATATCTAGTGATAAACAGGATTTCTATTTTGACTTTGATTTGGACAGCAATTTGTCATTGTGTAACTTGTTTTGGCGTGATGGACAAATGAAGGCGAATTACAAGATATTTGGAGATTTAGTTGTTCATGACATGACTTATAGGACAAACAAGTATGGTTTGATCTGTGGACTATTTGTTGGGATGGACAATCACTGCCGTAATGTTATGTTTGGACTTGGTTTCATAAAGAATGAGAAGATTGAATCATTTAATTGGTTGTTTAAGTCATTTTTGAGGTCCATGGATTGTCAAACACCAATTACTTTGATGACGGATCAAGCATTTTCGATAACAGCAGCTATAAAGGATGTATTTCAATCAACTCATCATCGGTTGTGTCTTTGGCATATAAGTGAGAACTCCTGGAAGAACATACCGTTATTGCGTAAGCAGACAGGTTTTTCTAAATTGTTTCAACGTCCTCTTTACAGTGTGGTTACCAAAGAAGAGTTTTAGCATGTTTGGAACAGGTAAGGATATTGCGGTAGTGTGTTTTATGGACGTTGCACTAGTGTTTTTATGTAAGTTGCAGTATGTTTTTAGACGTTGTGATAACATTTTTTCATTTTTTTTTGTTTGTTTATAGCATGGTGGATGAATATGAATGCGGCAATATTACGTGGTTGAATAATCTCTATGAGATTCGCGAGAAATGGTGTCCTGCATTTAACAAAGATTACTTTTCAGGAGGGGTTCTCTCATCTCAAAGGAGTGAGTCAACAAACCATGTGATTTCAAGGCGGCTAACCAAAACATCATCACTTTGCGATTTTTACCATTAGTTTGTAGATGTGGTGAATGACTGGAGGAATAATGAAAATGAAGAAGACTACAGGTGTCATCAAGGAAAGGTGGATTTGTTTGTTCCGAAACATTCGATGTTGATGCAAACTTGTGAAGTTTACACAATTAAGGCATATCGTATGTTTGAGACTCAGTTTAAAGACATGAACTTATATGATTATGAAAAGATTTTTGAAGATGACAGGTTAGTTCAATATCATGTGTGGTGGGATGGAGGAGATATTTTCCATCATGTTGTGTTGTTTGATAAGGTGAGCCATTAGATAGAATGCAACTGTAAATATTTCAGTGAAGTTTGGATATTATGCGGTCATTCCTTTCGTGTTCTTAACCTGAATTGTGTTAAGGAAAGAATTTTTGTTGGTTCTTTTTTTTTTTTTTTTTGGTGGACTTGGTGGGTGTGTTAATCTGGACGTGGCACTAGTGCTTTTTTGGATGTTGTGGATATTATATTGGACGTGGCGAATGTGAAACTTGTTTTGTTTATTAATTCTTTATTTTTTTTTATAGATACTACCAGATATGTGTATTTTGCAAAGGTGGACTAAGGGAGTGACATACGACCGACATATTCAGTTTCACATTTCACGTCCGAGAAATAAAGGAGATTATGTTTACTGTTCTGTTTGGAGGCATGATACAAGCAAAAAGTATTTTAGATTGATTCAATTATGTGAGTCGAGTTCTGTTGCTCGTGGTATTATAGATGATAAATTCAAAGATCTTGGAGATTGCATTACTGAATTAGCTAGTATTAGATTCGAAGGAGGAGGTGAAGATGTGGATGATGATGATAGTACAAAAGAAGAAGTTAGAGATCCGAAAGGAAAGAGACCTAAAGGTGTTCGAACCATACGCCTAAAAAGTACAATGGAGAAAAAAAGAAATATTTTAAGGGGTAGAAAAAAAAAAAAAAAAAAGTAGATGAAAGTTTGTAGTAGATTGAGATGATTACAGTAATTGAGATAATTGTAATTAACATTTGATTTGAGAATTTGAGAATGAATTTTTATTGTTTTTGAGATGATATTTTTAGACATACTGGGACGTTGTAGAAGTATGAGTTGTGTTTTGATAGTAGTTTTTTTATTAGGTTTTCTTATTCAACATATCGGGACGTAGTAGTTAGTTTTTGAGACGTTGTAATAGTACAACATGCGTAAAGGAGGCATCAAATTAAAATTAAAACAAAGACATTATATTAAAATACGAATAGAAATTAAAAGACATCATCAGTGCTATAAGCTAGAGGAGGTATCATTAACTTCAATATTATTGCAAGAATTGTCACCAATATATTGTGGCAGTGGCACCACTTCATCAGTATGGTGATCTTGGATTCCAGCCATGCCACACATTGAAACGTAGGAACGTGTAGAGAGTCCTTGCCATAGTGTTCATATCTTCCAATCCAATTGTCCAAAAATCGTTTGGGACATATAAGTTGTCCTTTAAGATTCTTTGAACTTGTTCCGTTTTTGGAATAAAATGGAAGATATCATCATATGATAATCCGGCTCCCTGGTTCCTAGAGTTCAAGTGACAATTGATTGCTCTTGTTGATATGTTAAATCGAATTCCCCTCACTTCCACTGAATTTAACCAACTTTATTGTGTAGAGCATCATAGAAATCAAGTACCAACGTTTTGTTTCTGGTGGTTCATCGGTATCAATCTACCCTAACGCATTCTGACTAGAAACCTGATAAGTTAGGATTGACGTTGTACATCTAACATATGCTTCATTGGCATATGATCAAGTGGATGTGATGGTGGCATTTGTGGTCGTGGGTCTTGGAGTTCATCGAAGTAGTTTATGTTAGAAAGAATGAAGAGATTGACCATTGAGAAAATTTAGTATTCGAAAGGAAAAGGAAATGGCAGAAGGTTTGTGGCTTGTTGTTTTTGAAAGGGAAGAAGAAAAGCAGAGGAAGAATGAAGAGAATTGCGAAGTGAATGTATGTTTACAAGTTGTTTTATAAGAGAATTTTTAGATAGAATTAATTTTTGAAGAAGTTGGACGGTTTTTATCTTGTAAGATACATTGAGAGTCGTAGTTATCATTGATGAACAGACGGGTTGTTGTTCAGTTTGAAGGAATTAGATCCTGTCCGGGTCAAATCGAAAATTTCACTTTTGTGCAATGCATTCCAGAATCAGAAACTTTTGATTGAGCCAAAACACTATAATTAATTCCCATTAGCGGATCTAGGCTTATACAGGATAGATCTATTAAACGACACACCAAAAATTAAATCTTTAAGTAAAAGCGAAATTAAAGATTTGACCTTTAAAGCGTGTCCCTCAAAGCAATCCCAAGAATGTCTCCGAGAACAATCCGAAAGTCGCGTGGGCAACTATCTATCGGATCTACTAGCCCACGAAAAATCAACTGCGAGAAAACCTCCAGAGACTCAGAACTCGTCGAACAAAATCCGGTCCCCCGGAATCACATAGCCTTGCCAGAATTTGCCCAACACTGGCGCCGGTCCATGAGGAAAATCTCGACTCAAGAGTGCTGGAAAATCTTGCGCCTGCCGCATCTGCTGGTTGGGAATCTCAACATCCATTCGAAGTCAAGCCACACCGGAAGAAACCGAAGGGTCGTCGGAAATCAGAGCCCGCCGAAAAACTGCTGCTTCGCCAGAAAATTCTGGAATGCCCAGAAAATAAATCTGATCTGCCGGGAAAAATGAAAGTTTTTGCCGGCCATAATTTCCAAGGTCCTTTTCCGTAAGAAAGAAATACAAACCGACTTCAAAAGAGTTTTCTTGAGGAAGAAGAAAGACTTCTAAAAATCTCTCTAGGCTCATTCTCTCTCTAAAGGCTATCTTAGACTTCAAGTTATGATTTTTAGAGGCAAGTTATTCTATTTATAGGGAGCTTCTAGGGAAACTTTTAAGTGGGCTTAAATTGGGCCTTACTAGTTGGACTTGTTGACTTCTATGTCTTCACTAGACTAGTCAACTTTAATCAACCCAAGGATAATTAATTAATTCGATCCACTTCGTTAATTGAACCGAGGATAATTCATCGAATAATAAAATCCTCGATCAATTTAATTAAGGATTATTAATTTATTATTCAATCTACTTTGTCGATTTAATCCAACTCATAATTAATTATACCACTAACAGATTAATTATGGAATTACCGCTTAAACCAAAATTGCTTCCGGGTCCACTTTTAAATATTCTATTATTTCCCCATGTCAAAGATATAGTGCTCGTCAATTTATTAATTTACTGATAAATTAATTAATTAACTTCTTCTCATCCGAGATTAGTACCACTCGACCTTATTACTATACCGGACATAAGTCCACCGACCAGGTTTAGTATAATAATCCTTACGAACTCATCTCGAGAGCACCATCACCCCGGACGCACTGGTAATTGGTTTTCTTTCGAAAAGCAACGACACAATAAGAAATCAAACACGCATACCCAACTTACCGAGATCTAGGCCTCAATTGACCGCACCCTTTGGCAAATTAAAGTACACTATATATAATCCTCATGTCCGTCCTAGTCTAAGGATTAAGAGAAAGAATACAAGGCTCGAATTAACTACAAAGACCAGCACAAGTTAATTCGATCCTACTCAGGTTCTGCTCAATATGCCTCGGGCACTTCCGCATGATTCAATTAGTCTAGATAAACCAATCTCACAATCATACAATAACCTAAACCGACAGTATGTCCAAACTGTCTCAGTTACGAGTGTTATTTATATATTATAACTTTAACCAATGATAAGTCTACTGTGTCAGACCAAACACCTTATCATCTAGACATATGATATAAGTGGACAATTATTAAAACTAAAACACAATCGATCTGCAAACGAGAAATAGTTTTTCGTACAAGCAAAGCTTTTAAGTATTCAAAACTAACAATCTCCCACTAATACTCAAAGCTGCAGCTTTAAGTATAAAAACTAGTTTAATACACTTATTCTGCTGTCATACCAAAATCTAGAGAACTCTCATGGCTCACTCAAGTATCAAACTCCCATGCCCTCTACGTGGGTCTCAGAGACTTTTCCAGTCAATGCCTTTGTGAATAGATCTGCAAGGTTGTCTGTTGATGCTATCTTCGCCACAACCACGTCTCCTCTCTTTACAATCCCTCGGTAACTCAGGAATCACATCTAAATCCACTAGGAAGTTCTTGAGCCATACAGCTTCTTCTGCTGCCTCTGATACTGCAACGTACTCATATTCCATTATGAAGTCTACCATGCATTTCTGCTTGACACTCTGCCAAACTATGGCTCCACCTCCATGAGTAAACAGAAACCAAAAGGTAGACTTGCTCTTGTCCATATCACCTTGGAAATATGAATCTGTTTAACCCTTTGAAACTGGCTCTTTCGCCTAATAGATCAAAACATAGTCTCTCGTCCTACAAAAATACTTGAGGATGCACCTGACAGCCTCCCAGTGAGCCTTTCCAGGGTTACTCTGATATCTCCTAACCATGTCAACGATAAAACAAATATCATGCCTCGTACAAACATGGCATACATGAGACTTCCTACTACAAATGCATAAGGAACTGTCTTCATGGCTTCTATCTCCTCAACAGTCTTATGAGACTACTCTTTAGACATATGCAATCCGTGTCTGAAAGGTATGAAACCTTTATTGGATTTCTGCATGTTAAAACGGGCCAAAATCATGTCTATGTATGAAGCCTGAGAGTGTCAGTGAAAATCTTCTACGATCTCAAATGATTTTGATCCCAATGATATGTCCAGCCTCTTATAAATCCTTCATATCAAACTGTTTGGACAACCATACTTTTACATCTGACAATACCTTCTTACTATTGCCAATAAGAAGAATATCATCTACGTAAAGTACAAGAAACACCACAAAGTTTCCATCACGCCTGCAGTACATACACAGCTCATTCGGACACTGAGTGAATCCATAGGACTAGATTACCTCTTCAACAGGGATGTTCCAAGATCTAGATGCTTGTTTAAGTCCATAGATGGACTTCTTGAGCCTGCAAATCTTGTTGCTGCATATGGTTTTTTCAAACTTCCATTAAGGAAAGTTGTCTTGACATCCATCTGTCAAATCTCATAATCTAAATGAGCAGCTATGGCCAAAAGAATCCAGATCGACTTAAGCATAGCTACTGGGAAAAAGGTCTCTTCATAATCGATACCTTCTTTCTGAGTATACCCCTTCACCACAAGCCTAGCCTTGAAGGTTTCAACCTTTTCGTCAGATCCTCTCTTTTGCTTCTATACCTATTTGCTCCCAATAGGTTGAAACCCATTAGGCAGGTCTACCAGCTCCCAGACTTGATTTGAGTCAATCAAACCTATCTCAGAAATTATCCTTCTTTGCCAAAAATCTGCATCTTTATCTTGGAGAGGCTCATTATAGTTAACTGGGTCTGGCTCGTGAGCACCAGGGACAAAATCCAAAAACTCTCCCAAGCCCAAGTACCTCTCGGGTTGTTTCACAACCCTCCCACTACGACGAGGCGCTACCTATGCAGGTGCATCATCTGTGCATGTTGTGCAGTATTCTGTGGTGTATCTACATGTACTGGTGTATTTAGAATATTGGACTGTCCTTTAAGCTCTTCTAGTACAACTTTGCTACTGGGCTTGTGATCTAAGATATAGTTCTCTTCTGAGAATCTAGCGTTAGTGCTAACCACCACCTTCTGATCCTTAGGACTATAGAATAAACCACCCTTCGTTCCTCTGGGATATCCTACAAACAACATTACTTCTGATCTTGCATCTAACTTGCCCACATCTTCCTTAAGCACATGTGCTGGACAACCCCAAATCCTGATATATCTGATATTAGGATTTCGCCCAGTCCATAATTCCACGGGGTCAAAGGCACATACTTATATGGTACAAAGTTCAGAATGTAAGGCGCTGTCTCAAAGGCATAGCCCAAAAACAAATTGGGCAACTCACTATAACTCATTATAGATCTCACCATATCCATAAGAGTCATGTTCCTCCTTTCTGCTACACCATTCTGCTGGGGTGTGCCAGGTGCAGACAACTGGGACTGAATACCCTCTCTAACAAGTAGGTCTTAAATTCGCTAGAGAAGTACTCGCCACCATGATCTGATCGCAGTATCTTGATACTTTTAACGTGATGTTTCTCCACATCTGTCCAAAACTCTTTGAACTTGCCAAATCATTCAGACTTGTGGCGCATTAGGTAAATGTACCCGTACCTAGAGTAATAATCTGTGAAGTTACAAAATACTCAAAACCACTTCTAGCCTAAATTAACATAGGTCAGAGTGAACCAACTCTAAAACTTCCTTGGCCCTATAACCCTTTGCCTTAAAAGGCCCCTTGGTCATTTTACCTTCCAAGCAAGATTCACAGGTTGGATAACTGTCAATCTCCATTAAGCCTAAAGGCCCATCATTGACCAACCTCTGAATCCTACTAAGGTTGATATGACCTAGTCTAAGGTGTCAAAGATAAGTTTGGTTCATTTGCGAAGGTTCTTTTCTCTTACTATAGTTAGATGATGTGTCATTAATCACAGTGTTTTGCACTACAGGGGAGTTAGTCATAATCAAGAAGAGATTGTCAACCAATAAACCGGAACATATATATTTCTTATTCTTTCTAACATCAACAGAATTATTAGAAAAAACAAACTTATAACTTTCCTTCAAAAGTTTAGAAACTGAAAGTAAATTCTGTCTAAAGCTTGTAACATAAAGACAGTCCTTCAAAACTAAAACAACATTATTTGAGAAAATAAGTCTAACAACTCCCACTGCAACAACTGATACTCTGGTAGTATCTCCCAAGTAGACCTGCAGTTCACCATCTCTAAGCATCCGGGTTACTTGGAACCCCTACAAAGAATTAGAAACATGATTAGTGGTTCCTGAATCCACATACCAAGTATCTGTGAGAATCACTGCTAAACATGTCTCATTAATGAAGGTGAAATTAGTCATACCTTTGAGCTTCGAGCAATCCGGCTTCCAATGTCTTGCTTTGCCACACTTGAAGCATTTGTTTTTTGGCTTGTTCTTCTTGGCAATGTTTGGCTTAGCTCCATGTTTGGCAGTCTTCTGGGTCCTCTTTTTGTTCTTTTCAGCTTTGGGCAAGTAAAAAGATCCTGAAGCCCCGACAGTTGCTAAAGCTTGCTTCTTCTTATTGAAGAGGTCTTCAACAGACACCAATGCAGTTAAGAGCTCGGGAAGAGTATAAAGTCCCTGACTCATATTGTAGTTCAACCGAAACTGCTCAAAACTCTGAGGCAAGCTCTGGAGTATGATATTAACCTAAGACTCACAGTCGATGTCACCTCATAATTCCTCAATCTTGTTGATATTTCCAATCATGTCAAGCACGTGATCTCTCACAGTGTGTACTCAGTCATCTTGGCATTCATCGGCTGTCTTATAGATGTCTGCATGGCTGCCCTACCTTGGTGACGGAACATCTCCCGTAGGTTAGTCATCATATCAAAGGCTGAGGTCATCAACTTATGTTGGTGCTGCAGGACATCTGACATAGAAGCCAAAATGTAGCACCTAACCATCTCATCAACTTTCTTTCACCTTTTATATGCTTCCCTATGCTCAGGAGTGGATTTGTCATTAGGATCCTCTGGGCACACTTCAGTGAGCAAGAACTTGTACTGCTCAGCCGTGAGAACAATGTCCAAATTGCATTTCCAATCAATGTAATTTGGGCCAGTCAGTTTGTTCTCTTTTAGTATGACAGCTAAAGGATTAAATGCCATATTGAAAGCTGAAAATAAATAAACAGAGAAGTTTTAGTATTTTATCTTTTTAGAAAATATTGATGCCCTCAAAACAATATAATCAAATCCACCAATATCTCGTACACTAGGATTTACGCATGTCACGATAGTGTGAACTTCTGCGCTAGTCCACATTCGTTCAAGAGAACCAAGTTCATTAATTTCACTATCTGACCAAATGATATATTGATCAATGAAATTAATAGTCAATGATTTTAGCAGTACACATAAGTAGCGTAACCTCGTTGGGAGGAATACTACAAATGGTACACTAAGTGTATGCTATTACGTGACTTCTAAGTTTGTTACTGAGGATACTTATGTGCCTCAGATAGAGAGGGTATCTCAGTTCTCCAATTAAACTCACTATAGTCATCTCTTTAGAAATTCAATCTAGTGATCTTATAAATAAAGACTCATCCGATATGGAGGAAGGCTCTAATGCCAACGCACAAGTCTATTCGCATCACATATGAATTCGTAATGGAATCCATGGGGATATAACACAACCCGCTCCCACTTAGATTCTTAAGTTGAGGGTTTTCTGGTTTTAACATGCAACGTCTTAACTTAAGCCATTTCTAACTTTAGATATTTGCACCTATAAAACCATATGTTTTCAATCATGCATAAAACATGCACCGAAAACATGCACGCAACAATCAAGACAATAAAAAAGGGAAATAAATACGTAATAAAACATTTCCTGACTATTATGGCTTTTTCAATTGTTGTTTCCTTTCATCGCATCGTTGACGCGTCCCGTCACATCGCTCCTACTTGTTATTTGAACTCCTCATAATTCATTCCTGGTTTTCTTGATTTTGTACATAATTTTGGAATCACCCAAAATACGACAAACCAAAACCCACGAACACAAGTTTCCCACAATAACGTCTTCGCCATTACATATATTCCTAAATATAAGGCTTAGGAAAATAAAGATGACAAAATCATAGAATAAATACTACTACATAATTAATCTAATCCTACATGGCTTCCAGCTCGTGGTTATTACTATTACACTCATTCACATTCAAAATAAAATGAGCCCGGACAAGTCCTTAGGTTTATAAATAAATGTAAAAACCTTAATAGCCGGGACAATAACCACCTGTAACAAAACCGAGTGAAAAGTCTAACAAGTATAAAGCTATAACCTCGACTCTGATACCAATTGAAGGAATTAGATCCGGTCTGGGCCAAATTGAAAATTTCACTTTCGTGCTATGCATTCCAGAACCGAAAACTTTTGATCGAGCCCAAACACTATAATTAATTCCCATGAGCCGATCAAGGCTTATACTTGTTAGATCTATTAAATGACATACTAAAAATTAAATCTTTAAGTAAAAGCGGAATTAAATATTTGACCTTTGAAGCGTGTCCCTCAAAGAAATCCCAAGAATGTCTTCGAGAAAAATCTGAAAGTTGTGTGGGCAACTGTCTATCGGATCTACTAGCCCATGAAAAATCAACAGTGAGAAAACCTCTGGAGACTCAGAACTCGCCGGACAAAATTCGATCCGCCGGAATCACCCAGCCTTGCCTGAATTTGCCTAAAACCGGCGCCGGTCCGTGAGAAAAATCTCGACCCGAAGACTACCAAAAAATCCTGCACCTGCTGGATCTGCTGGTCGAAAATCTCAAGATCTACCCGAAGTCAAGCCGCGCCAGAAAAAATCAAAAAGTCGCCGAAAATCAGCGTCTGCCGAAAAATACTGCTTCGTCGAAAAACTCTGGACAGCCCAAAAAATAACCCGATCTTTTGAGAAAAAATGAAAGCTCTTTTCAGCCAGAATTTCCAAGGTCTTTTTTGTAAGAAAGAAATAGAAACCGACTTCGAAAAAGTTTTCTTGAGGAAGAAGAAAGGCTTCTAAGAAAATCTCTCTAGGCTCATTCTCTCTCTACAGGCTATCTTAGACTTCAAGTTATGATTTTTAGAGGCAACTTATTCTATTTATAAGGTGCTTCTAGGGAAACCTTTAAGTGGGCTTAAATTGGGCCCTACTAGTTAGACTTGATGACTTCTAAGTCTTCACTAGACTAGTCAACTTTAATCAACCCAAGAAAAATTAATTAATTCGATCCACTTCGTTAATTGATCTGAGGATATTTCATTGAATAATTAAATCCTCTATCAATTTACTTAAGTATTATAAATTAATTATTAAATCTACTTTGTCGATTTAATCCAACTCATAATTAATCGTACCACTAAGGAATTAATTATGAAATAACCTTTTAAACCAAAATTGCTTCCGGGTCCACTTTTAATTATTCTATTAGCTCTCCATGTCAAAGATATAGTGCTCGTCAATTTATTAATTTACTAATAAATTAATTAATCAACTTCTTCTCATCCGAGATCAGTACCACTTGACTTTATTACTATACCGGACATAAGTTCACCGGCCGGGTTTAGTATAATAATCCTTATGAACTCATCTCGAGAGCACCATCACCCAGAATCATCGGTACATGGTTTCCTTTCGACAAACAATGACACAATAAGAAATCAAACACGCATACCCAACTTACCGAGATCTAGGCCTCAATTGAATGCACCCATTGGCAAATCAAAGTACACTATATTTAATCCTCATGTCCGTCCTAGTCTAGGGATTCAGAGAAAAAATACAAGGCTCGAATTAACTACGAAGACCAGTACAAGTTCATTCGATCCTACTTAGGTTCTGCTCAATATGCCCCGGACACATCCGCATGATTCAATTAGTCTAGATAAACCAATCTCAAAATCATACGATAACCTAAACTGACAGTATGTCCAAATTGTCTTAGTTACGTGCGTTATTTATATATCATAACTTTAACCAATGATAAGATCTACTGTGTCACACCAACACCTTATCATCTAGACATATGATATAAGTGGACAATTTATTAAACTGAAACACAATCAATATGTAAACAAAAAATAGTTTTTCATACAAGCAAAGTTTTTAAGTATTCAAAACTAACACGGTTGAAAAGAGAGATATTCAATGCAGGTAATAAACAAATGAAAGACGTGTCTACCAGGACGTATCGGAATGTGGTATAGAATTAATGCTTATAACGAAGAGATTGATAGAGAGACGCAGTTATTATTCATTCATGGATGGGTTTTTTTCGATTGGAGAGATAGATAGTCGCTGCAGTTAAGAAAATAATGAAGGACACGTTTATTTGTATTTTGGTCGTATCGGGACATATTGGGACGTATCAGAACGTGACGCTAATAATATAATTATAAAATTTATATAAATAATAATAACCTTTAACAGACTTTATATAAATATAAATAGTAATAAATTTTTTTTTTATTTCTGAACAATGTAATATAGGTGGATGATCACCCATTAATATGAATCTAATTCATTTAATTGAGGTGGTTGCTTCGTTAGAAGAGATGGAATGATGCATTTAATAACGGACGAAGTGATGGGATTTGGCGGGAGTTGTTTTTCAGAAGTGGCGGGACATATCGAGATGTGGTATAGAAGTATTTTAGATATAATTAATTTTCTAATTTTTAATGAAGTTGGACGTATCGAGAAGTGGCGGGTAGTGTTTACGTTTGTATCGGGATGTTGTACGCTTACTGTTAACAAACTCTATATACTTTGAAATAAAAACATGATTTCATTAATAAAGCAGTATGTGTTATGCGACATTTTGAACATTTTTTCATTGTAATAAAGCTATTTAAGAAATTATTATAAGGAAAGAAAATTATATACATTGAAATGAAAGTGGAATATTTATACAAATATACAAAATCATTACATTAGTTTTTTAATTACAAGAAATCTATCTACTTTTTATTTGGTGGTTGTCCTCTCCCCCTAGCTCTTTGCTTTGGTGCTTGTTGCTTTGGTGGCTGCTTTTGCTATGGTTGTTGTGGCTTTGGCATTGGTTACTTTGGTGGTTCTGGCTTTTGCTTTTGCTGTTGCTCTTGATCTGGATCTTTTTCATATACTTCTTTACTATCTACATAATTTGGATCTGGTTTTGGCATAGATTCTTTTGCATGGTGGATAAAGTAAGGTAATTCTTCTTGTAATATTCCAATGTGTTGTGCTTCACCTCATCTTTGATCATGTTTGTTGAAGATATGAGAATGTTGCATGCATACTTTGCTCGTAATATGACCATTATGTCTCTGTCCTTCTTAGCATTCATGAGAAGATTACCATAATCGATTTCCACCTACCCTGTATGCATCTCCATGTGCCTGATTGTAAACAATATTAACAACATCAGTGTAAGTAAATAATACTAGCTATCACGTCCTGTATAAAACCCACCACATCTCGATACGTCCAGAAGAAGTAATAAGGAAAATATAATAGTTAGTTTGATTGGTAATATTACCTGATGCAGTATATACCGCAATTGGTGTTGTTTGATGAATCTTGCCATTTCGCAGGAGGGAATTGTTTTCCACTGGTTTCAATTTCTTCGTATGTACTATTTTCAGGAGATTCTTCCCTCATTATTGTAAGGAATATTTGTAGCACTTTCCTTGGAAATTGATGCATGGGATTTGGGGTTAAGTTGTTGATTCAGTTGTCATTCCAAATGTGAGATTAATAACGAGCAAGGTGAAGTGTTTTGTCAAAGAGAGGGAAAAAACCTTGTAGTGAATAAAAAAAAAATAGTTTATGTTAATGAATTGAATGTTATTGAATGCTTTTGTAGATGTACTCACAATGTCGGCATTGATACCATTCAAGGTTATGTGGTTTCGTGTAAGTTCTTCAATAATGCAGTCACGAAAACATCTTTTTTGTTGATCTTCGTTATTAATTTTCACTAAATCTGACCAAAGTAACAGCATGAAGTGAGATTGGAAATGCACACCACGCCAATTAAAAAATACATACAACGTCCATTGAAATTGAATAGAAGTTCCAATTTAAATGTTCTTACCAAAAATTTAGTTGTGAAAAAAAACCTTTTATACTCCGTATGGTCTATTTTTTTCCAGGAAAGGATCTTATGTAGTTCATGTGGTTGCACCATGCATCTACCATACTGTTTGATATCCACTTATTCACTGACATGTTGTGAAAATCTAATCTAGTCAGGGCCAATGTTCCATAGCTATAAAGTATTTGCCTGCATTGATATTAAAGTGACATAATAAGATGAATGAATTAATTGACTATGTAGTGTAGCAAATGTTTCAAATATGTAAGAAATGTACTTACCCGTAACTGTAAATGAAAGATTATCTGGCCGGTTCTGGTCAAAAATTCACTTTTGTGCTACGCATTCCATAATCAGAACTCTTGACCAGGCCTAAGCTCTAACATAATCGCTATTCCAATCTTAGCTTGAAATAACATTGCGTAGGATCTTAGCTTCTACTTGTTCGATTTACCACGCAACAATAAATTTCTAATTAAAGCAGAAGTTTAAGTATTACCTTTTGAAGCGTGTACTTAGATAATCCTCTTGTATGACTCAAGACTTGATCGTACGTTGTGTGGGCAACGACCTAACGAGCAATTAATCGGGAAATCACCACATTCTCCACCAAACCATCGTCAGAAAAAGTCAACCGGACCACCGCCACAAGTGCATGAAGTTCACACGCCGCCGGATTCCGGGAAGAAAAACGACTGCCAATTCTAAGGAACAAAGCCGGCCGAATAGGACTTGGAAAATTCGACTTTCAGAAAGAATTTCTCTCTCTAGGATTTTCTCTCTCTAGTTTTCTTGTCTTGAAAACTTATGAATTGTGTATTGTGAATTGCTAATCTCTTGTCTATTTATAGAGTTACAAGAGAGACCCCAAGTTGGTTTAGGATTGGCCTTTCCAATGGGTTTATGATAATTAATTGGTTTCCAAATCCAGTTAGTAACCAAATCTAATTAGATTTCCAAATCCAAATAGATTTCCTAATCTCTATGATTTCCTAATTCTAATTGATATTTAAGACTTAATTAATTAATTAATTAATTTGACTTTATTAATTACTTAATTAACCCATAGGAATAATTAATTGCACTTTATCAATTAACCCATTACATAATTAATCGTACCTCTAACGGATTAATTATGGCACTACCATCCTACACTAGAATTTCTTTCGGAACAACTAAATTAATTATTCTTTAGTCTCCCCACATCAAAGATATAGTGCTCGTTAATTTATTAATTTAATGATAAATTAATTAATTAACTTCTTATAATCCGAGATTAGTATCACTCGACCTTTTTATTATACCGGACATAAGTCCACCACCCGGGTTTAGTATAATAAACATAACGAGCTCATCTTGGGAGCACCATCACGCCAGACGCACCGGTAAATGGTTTCCTTTCAACAAGCAACAACACACCAAGCAGCTAAACACGCGCACCCAACCCACCGAGACAATTGGCCTCAAGCGACCTCACTCTTTGGCAGATCATAGTAAACTATGTCTAACCCTCATGCCTACTCAAGTATAGGGATTTAGAGATAGATTACTAGGGATGAATAGTCTGTTAAATTAGTACAAGACAATTCATCCTAAATACTCAAGTTCAATATGCCCCGAGCATATCTATATGATTCAATTAGTTTAGACAAACCAATTTTTTGAATCATATAATAATCTAAACTGACAATCTGTCCAAAACTGTCTCGATTATGAACCTCATTTATGTATTATGTCTTTTAACCAATGATGAGATCTACTCTGTCACACTAGACACCTCATCATCTAAATACATAATATAAATGGACGACATATATAAAACATAAACAATTTAACTAAAACATTTAATCGATATATACAAAATGGGAAATAGTTTAATACCAGCAAAGCTTTAGTATTCAAACCCAACAATATCCCACTAATACTTAAGTTGTGCATTAAGTATAAAACTATGTTATTCCTACAACTATAATAATATCTAGAAAAACAATCATGGCTCTACTAAGTATCTGATCTCCATGCCCTCCACGTGAGCCTCAAAGACTTTTGTAGTTAATGTCTTCGTGAAAGGATCTGCAAGGTTATCTTCCAAGTCTTCCCTCTTGACAATATCTCGTATTAGGTGGTACTTGTGCTGTATATGGTTACTCGCCTTGTGGGCTCATGGTTCTTTCAATTTTGCTACTGCACCGTTGTTGTCATAGTACACTATGATCAACTTCTGCAAACTAGGAATCACATCTAATTCCACTAGGAAGTTCTTGAGCCACACTACTTCTTTCGCTGCCTCTGATGCTGCAACGTATTCAGCCTCCATAGTAGAGTCTGCCATGCATTTCTACTTGACACTCCGCCAAACTATGGCTCCACCTCCCAAAGTAAACACATACCCTGAGGTAGACTTGCTCTTGTCCCTGTTGCCTTGGAAATCTGAATATATGTAACCTCGGGGTACCAGCTCAGGCGCCAGATAAACCAAAACTTGGTCTCTCGTTTTGTACAAATACTTGAGAATGCATTTTACTGCCTCCCAATGAGTTTTCTTAGGGTTACTCTGATATCTGTTTACAATGTCAATAGCATAATAGATATCAGGCCTCGTACACAACATCACATACATGAGACTTCCTACTGTCGAGGCATAAGGAACAGTCTTCATGGCTTCTATCTCCTCAACAGTCTTAGGAGACTACTCTTTAGATAGATGCACTCCGTGTCTGAAAGGTAGGAAACCTTTCTTGAAGTTCTGCATGTTAAAATGAGCCAGAATCGTATCTATGTATGAAACTTGAGAGAGCGTTAGCGAACATTCTTACAATCTTGAATTATCTTGATCCCAAGGATATGTCCTTTTTCTCCTATGTCTTTTATATCAAACTGTTTGGACAGCCATACCTTTACGTCTGATAACACTTTCTTATTGTTGCCAATTAGTAAAATGTCATCTACGTAAAGTACAAGAAACACCACCGTGTTTCCATCACGTCTGTGGTACACACATTGTTCATCCGGGTACTGAGTAAATCTGTAGGATTGGATTACCTCATCAAACTAGATATTCCAAGATCTGGATACCTGCTTAAGTCGGTAAATGGACCTCTTAAGCCTGCAAACCTTATGCTCTTGGCCTTTTTCAACGAATCCCTCTGGTTGCTGCATAAAGATGGTTTCTTCAAGACTACCATTTAGGAAAGCTGTCTTGACATCCATCTGCCATATCTCATAATCTAAATGAGCAGTTATGTCCAAGAGAATCCGAATTGACTTAAGCTTGGCCACTGGGGAAAACGTTTCCTCAAAATCGATTCCCTCTTTCTGAGTATACCCCTTCGCCATAAGCCTAGCTTTAAAGGTTTCAACCTTTTTGTCAGGTCATCTCTTGCATTTGTAGACCCACTTATATCCAATGGGTTTGAAATCATCAGGTAGGTCCACAAGCTCACAGACTTGATTGTGGTCCATTGACCCCATCTCGGATAAAATAGCCTTTTGCCAAGATTCTGCATCGTTATTTTAGAGAGCCTCATTGTAGTTTACCGGACTGGTTTAGGCAAACCTGGGATGAAGTGAGAGGCTTCTCCCATGCCAATGAACCTGTCGGGTTGTCTCACAACCCTTCCACTACGACGAGGCACCACCTGTGTAGGCGCATCATCTGTGATATCTTGTGCAGTGTGTGGTGTATCTACTTGTGCTGGTGCATCTGGATTATCATATTGTTTTCTAAGTTCTTCTAGTACTATCTTACTCTTGGGCTTGTGATCTAGAATATAGTATTCCTCTTAAAAACTGGCGTTAGTGCTAATTATCACCTTCTGATCTTTAGGACTATAGAATAAACCACCTTTCATTCCTCTAGAATATCCTACAAATAGCATTTCTTTTATTCTTGCATCTAACTTAGCCTCATCTGCCTTAAGCATGTGTGCTGGACAACCCCAAATCCTGAGATGTCTTAGACTGGGCTTGTGCCCATTTCACAACTCTGTAGGGGTTGAAAACACGGTTTTATATGGTACAAGATTTAGAATGTACATTGTAGTTTCTTAGGCATATCCATAGAATGAACTAGGCAAATCACTATAGCTCATCATTGACCTAACCATTTCTATGAGACTTTTATTTTTTCTTTCTACTACACCGTTCTGTTGTGGTATGCCAGGTGCAGACAAATGAGACTGAATTCCTACCTCACTGAGGTGTTCTCAAAATTCGTGGGATAGGTACTCTCCACCATAATCTGATTGTAGTGTCTTGATACTCTTACCGTGATATTTTTCCACATCTGCCCGATACTCTTTGAATTTACTAAAACATTCGGACTTGTGGCGCATTAGGTATATGTATCCGCACCTTGAGTAATCATCTGTGAATGTCACAAAATACTAAACCCACCTTGTGCCTGGACCTAAATTGGTCCACACAAGTCAGAGTGAATCAACTCTAATACTTCTTTGGCTCTATAACCTTTTGCTTTAAAAAGTCTCTTGGTCATCTTACCTTCCAAGCAAGATTCGCAGGTTGAGTAACTGTCAATCTCTAATGAACTTAAAGGTCCATCATTGACTAACCTCTAAATCCTACTAAGGTTTATATAGCCTAACCTGAGATGCCAAAGATAGGTTTGATTCATTTTAGAATATTCTTTTCTCTTATTTAGGTTAGATGATGAGCCATTTAGTTCTGTGGTTTGCACAATATGAGAGTTTCATTTAATCAAAAATAAATTGTCTACTAATGAACCAGAATAAATAAGTTTGCTATCTTTTCTAACAACAACAGAATTATCAGAAAAAATAAACTTGTAACCATTCTTTAAGAGTTTAGAAACTGAAATCAAGTTCTTTTTAAAACTCGGTACATAAAGATAATTATCTAACTCTAATCTACTATTTTCGAAAAATATAGACACTACTCCCACTGCTTCTACTGACACTATTGTAGTGTCACCCAAGTAGACTTCTAGCTCGCCTTCTCTAAGTTTCTGGGTTACTGGGAACCCCTGCAAAGAGTTACAAACATGGTCAGTGGCACCTGAATCCACACACCAAGTATCTATGGGAATTGCCGCTAAACATGTCTTAGTAATGAAGGCAGAAGCTGTCGTACTTTTGAGCTTTGGACAATCTTCTTTCCACTGTCCCGTCTGATTGCACTTGAAGTACTTGTCTTTCGGCTTCTTTTTTGCAATCTCTGACTTTGGCACAAATTGTGCCTTTTGAGCTATTCTCTTGAGCTTTATCTTATTCTCTCCAGCTTCAGGCTCAGAAAAAGATTTTAAAGCTTTGACTACGACTAAATATCACTTCTTTTCTTGAAAAATACTTTTAGTCACCACCAAATCCACTAAGAGCTCGGATAAAGTACACAATATCTGACTTATGTTGTAGTTCAACCGAAACTGCTCATAGCTTTGAGGCAAGTTTTGGAGGACAATATCGACTTTGGTTTCACCATCGATTTCACCTCCCACTTCCTCAACCTCGTTGATGTTACTAATCATGTCAATGACATGATCTTTCACAGGAGTGTTCTCAACCGTTAGGAAAATGTCCAAATTATGACTCCATTCGACATAGTTCAGACCAGTTAATTTGTTGTCTTTCAATATCGTAGCTAACAGATTAAATGTCATATCGAATACTATAAATAAATAAATAGACAATGTTTCAATACAAGAATTTTGAAAATAAAATTCTACAATTATTGACAACCCTCAAACAATAATTAAATCCACTGACATCTCATTCACCGGGATTTTCGCAAGCCACGATAGTGTGGACGTTTACGCTAACCCACATTCGTTTGAGAAGAACTAGGTTTATTAACTACACTATCTGACCAAACGATCTATTGATCAATGTAGCTAATAGTCAGTGCCTTTCAGCCATACAAATAAACAGTGTAACCTCGATGGAAGGGATACTACAAACCGTACACTAAGTGCATGCCATTACGTGACTTCTGAGCTTGTTACCTTAGGATGGTGCTCCTCAGATAGAGAGGGTATTGCATTTCTCCAATTTCAACTTACTTTAGTCATCTTACTTAGAAATTCATAAGCTAGTGATCTTATTGTTGAACACATCCGATATGGAGGAAGGCCCTAATGCCAACGTGTAAGTCCACCCACATCACATATGAATTCGTAATTGAGGCTATGAGAATATTAACTAACCCGCTCCCACTTAAATTTCTAAAATGAGGGTTTTTTTAGGTTTTAACATGCAATTAACTAATCTAAGTTATGTGCAAACATAAAACCAAATGCTTTAAATCATACATCTAAAATACAACACAAAAATTTAAAGCACGTAATTAAAACTATAAATACAGGAAATAAATGCATAAAATAAATTTCCCGACTATTATGATTTTAATTGCTTCAATCCGTTGCCTTGATCTCAAAAACAAGACACTGCAACGTCCAGTTTACACGGTATAACATATTTAATAGTAATAGAGCATTATTTGAAGAGGAATACATGAGTATGGCATCATAATATAGAACCAAAATCAAATGCAGCAAATACGCGAAAATAGGATTTTGAAAATTCATCAATTGCAGTCAAATGCAGTTCATAGTTTACGATGTATTACCTTTTTTTGTTTGAATGTTAGTTTTGCGGAGTTGAAGAACGAACGTTGCGGGACGTAGTTGGTCTGGATTGAATTTGTTCTGGTTTTTTTTTGTCTTTTTCGTCGGAAATTTCGTCTCAGACGTAGTTCGTCTGGATTTTTGAAGATTGAAAACCGAAATCGATGTTTTTAGGGTTTGATCGATGGCGATTATAGAAGATTTTGAGCGGAAGGAAGTTACTATTTTGAAAAAAAAATATCTGCATAAAGTAAGTTTTGAGGGGTGTTGGTGAGGTGGCACGCGCATGGAAGCTACTCTCTAATAGTGAGACTGGAATATCTATACTAGATACATGTAACTTTGTATATGGTATAATTTCTGCTGCAACAATGGCAGACGGCCAAGCTTTCATGGAGGCGGCATATTTCGCATACAAAGAAGTTATTTGCAGCGAGGTAGGTGAATTAACAACACAAACTTGTTAATAAAAGAAGTTTATTTACATTCTTTTTCATATGAAAATCTTTTTCTAGGGGTTTTTTGTGACGAGCAACTATGGACGCTATGTCCCTGGAGGCATCAGGAGGATTGGATCGGAAGAAACGGATGAATTCCAGCAAGCGGAAAAAGCAGCGCGGTTTGCACTACAGAAAGAGGATCCAAGTCTGGAATTTGTGAAAATCGTCAATCTCACCATGCAGCCCACCGCCGGTGCCATCTATTACATTACAATGGAGGCCAAGAATTCTTCAACCGATAATGCTGATCTGTATCAAACCAAAGTTTGGGAAACACTCAATACTGGCTTTAGAGTGCACCTGTTCAGACCTGCAAAAGCGCCTACTCGTTGATGCAACTACAACTTCTTCAATTATTACAGAGTTCTTAAATAATTGTTCTTGTTAGTACTGATTTAATTTAACAAAATAGAATCCGTAGTAGTAGTTCAATCCAAGTGCATAACTCATCAATGAATGACGGGCTTCAATGGATGAGCTCTTAGCTTTGATAAATCTAAGCTTGCATCTAACTCTTCGTCCACTTCACCAACGATGCTTCTGCCAAATCAAAAGGACAGAGTAACCGACCGAATCGAACGACCCAACATCTCAGTCACTATAAAGACAAACTGGAAATCAGAATGAATATCAGAATGACTCACATGTTGTCACCCCGTATGATATAGAGCCCCAAAACAAGTTGTTGGACACCTTCCTACAATCAGAAAATTAGCGGTAACTCTCAATAGCCAAACAAAGAAAAACACATCCAAACTAGAGGAGCTATACACCACGATCAATCAAGTTCATGAAAAGAGATAATACATTTTGACCACATGCAACAGCCAACTTACTAGTATTCAGTATTCAGTTTCTCTGGATATGAACAGAGAGTTTGGCAGTCCACAAAGGTCAGAACAAAAGTTCATACCATCTCACAACAATAAATCCTTTACATAGAGGCAATTTTGGTACCAGACAAAAGTATTAATATAGATAAAGAATCCAGATCCGATCCCACTGTTTGATCATACACCTAGGAGACCAAAGAGTAACATTTTCACCAACAAAATAGCCTGGTTTGGTTAAAGACATTCTCTCCCAGATGAAATAACCTGTTGAAACTAGAATCCCAAGAAAAATAAAATAAATAGAGAAAAATATGAATATATTTCCCAATAAAAACATAAACAAAGATCAAAGAATACAGACTGGGCATTGGCTAAAAATATATAAAGTTACATCATCAATGGAAAATGTTAAATTTTCACGACACAGAAAAGATGGGAAATTTGATAATTAACATCTTTCAGTTACCAATTACTTAAAAGTAAGTGAAAGCAAAAACAAAAGAAACTCAAAAAATAATAAACCAACAACAAGCACCAGGAGACAAAAAACATGAAACAGGTCTGAGCCGGACCTTTGTGGAATACACACGTTCATGAGATTCATCAAGAATGATATTAGTAGCCTGATCAAAACCTTTCAATACTCCCTGCAAGTACAAAGTCATTCTAGTCATAAGACTATGAGTTGCAAGTAGGCTTGTGGACCACTTGACCACAAGAGTGAAAATTCAAAAAAGAAAGATAAACAGAAGCTTGAAGGCAATTCACCACTATATTACGCCCATCATTAGTGATAACCGATATTGTCTCTGCAAGCAAAATGAAATACAGAATAAGAAAAGAAAAGAAGCTAGGTTCTGCTCTGGTCAACATGCATACAAATTCGGATCATAACATATACTTTATTGATTCTAATTTTTTCAGCCATTGCAAAACTTACTTGTATACTGAGTAAAGAAACCATTACAATCGTTTTAATAGAAGAATAACTTACGGTCTACAAGAGACTCAAGCCCAGGTCCGACTGACATCTCCAAAATGCCAACCAACTCACTGTATCAAGGCAGTGATGCGTATTTTTCCAAAAAATTCTGCCATGAGAAATTACAATCCACTAAGGCACATGGTCAACTAACAAAAACAAATGTAATCCCACATACACTAGTTTATATCACTAAATTGTATAACAAATATTCAAATCATTTCCCATTACTTTCTTACCTATCAACATTCTTTTCCATACAATGTAGGCGAGTCACGTTAAAAAAAGTAGGGTAGACTACATCCACCTCCTCAAGGTTAGGTTAAACTACTGAAAACCGTTGGAGAAACAGCCATGGGTAGACTACATCCACCTCCCTCAAGATTCGGTAAAACCACCAAAAACCATTGGTGAAACTACAGCCACCACCTTAACTGGCAAACCATTTAAACCCTAAAGATCAGAAACCAGTAAACAAATAACAGCAGCATTGAATTAAGTTGTGTGGACTAAATAACCACTGAATATTCTTTAGGGTTATTTAGTAAGGTATCAGGTTGATAGAAATCCAAAAAGTTCGGGGCAGTAAACCTCATTCTTTCTTACAGCACATTTTCTGATTTTGCAGCTTCTATTACAACTAAACTAGTTTATTTGAATACATTTAAAGAAAGCTCATCGGTGGTATTCTACGCTTTAACAGAATCTTCCAAATGGGTTTTTGAAGAAACATTTAGGAGCCTTCCTCAAACTGCAATTCAGGCCTTGAATGTTAGGTTCGGCCATGAGCAAAAGTAATCAATCAATAAGTGAATAAGAACTGAATAGCCTAAAGATCTAAACTCATAACAAAACCAACACCCAACAAGAGTAGCTAATTTGGTTGAAATTCTCCGGTCTACACAGAATTCAGATGCAAAACAAAAACCACTAGTACATTAGCTTGAATATATGAATTCAAAAAATATATAACAACTGACCAAAGTTGCAGTGGAATGACGCCGTATTCTTCGGGAAAAATCGCTGCTGGCACCAATGCTTTCGCCTCCGCCTGGAAATGGTCAAAAAAAAAAAAAAAAAAAAGTGGAGAAAAGCTAAAATCGATGCGACGAAAATCAGGGTAAAGGAGGCAGAGTAAGGAGTGATTTTAAAACGATGAGGAAAGAAGGAAGGACTGATAAGGCGGCTGTGAAAAGGGTAGAAAGGCAAGAAGTGGGTGAGATACAGAATAGAGTTCTGCTGCTGCGTTGGAGCAGTGGATGAATAAATTTGCTCTGTTTTGAAACCAATTCAAGTTCTTATTCACCGGAAATGCTTCCCTTACGGAGCTGTTAGTGGAAATGAAATTTGAGCTTTGTGTTTTTCTCTTTTTATTCATTAAAAAAATTAAGAAGAAATATTTGAGCTCCTCTACTATGACGTGTCATTTAAATTCAAATTTATATTAATATTCTTTTTTTATATATTGAGAATTTTTTCATGATTATAACATTTTTTTTAACATAGAGTAGTATGAATATAACCTGAATTTATCACTTACAATCATGCATATTTACAAATTTTAAATTATCCATAAATACGTATCCTTTTATACATCAATTCACTATCTACTATCCATCTTCAAAAACTCTTAGAAGCGTATTCTTTTTTCTCAACTCTATATTTCCTTCTCTCTCCAATGTCTAGATTTTTTTTTTTTTTCAACTTTGTTCCTCATATATGTTCTACTAAACTTACGATTCCCATTTCCAAATCGTAGATAAATGACAAGATATTCGAAATGCGAGGGACATCGAAAAAGGTCAACAATACAGTTTTGAACTGATCAAAGATGGCGATGATCCTATCTTCGAGATTGTGGTAAGTAAAATTTGTTATCTTAACAAAAAGAGAAAAAATATTTCCAATATTTTTTGAGCACAAACATAAATTAAATATAAATATGGATATAAAAATAAATAACATGTAATTATTAATTATAATTGATAACAAATTTTTTTTTCATTTTATCTTGCAGGTTGATTAGATTGTGGAATGAATAAGTTGTTTTACAACAAATTTTTTATGTTTCTTTGTCAGCAATGTTGCAAAACATTAAGTAATACAAAATATGATCACCACAAACTATTTTCATTATGTTTATACTTTGGATCAATATTCTTAATGGATTGGATTAATGTTTATGTTATTTTAGAGTTTATTTTTTATTTTGAATTTTGATTGATTTTGTTTTTCATGTCATAATTTTGATTTTGATTTCAATAGTTGCAATAAATTATAAATTGACTTATACAATTCTTAATTAAAAAATATTCCATATTCACTTTTTGATATTTATAGTGTTGCCATATTAATATCAAACTTGAATATGTTCCTTGTGATTGTGTACCAAAAGAATGAAAATATATCATAAATTCATCCACTACTTTAATATATCTCACAAAATATTGTTAATAATCACGTAATTATAATTATATTATTATAATTTATCAATATTTTACATCATAATAAAATTTCATATAAATGACAAATAAATATCATATATATCCATTATAAATTTTTTATTAATTATAAATTTTAACATAAAAATGTTAATTATTATCTCAATGTATTTATATAATACAAATTTTTTTAAAAAATCGTGTTTTTGAATAAATCTAATAAAATTTTAAAAATAATATATATATATTTAAAAATTGAGAGAGAGAGAGAGAGATTGAGATTACTGACTCTTAGTGGTCTAATTCGTTCAACAATCAATTGTACATAAGAAATAATAATTAATCATAAAGTAAACAGCTTTGTTAAGCCATAATCAAATGGTTTTAGTTGTAGAAATGGATTATTATTTTTATACGAGGAGCAGTGGCAGTGGTTATCATTATTATATCCATTTATAAATTTTTCATTAATTATAATTTTAACATAAATAATGATAATTATTATCTAATTTGAATATGAATATATAAATTTATTTTTTTTAATTTTTGAATATATATATTAATATTCAAATTAGTATTATGATTATATATCATCGTATTTAAAATTCAATGTTGTAATTTAATTTATCTACTACATTTCAAATGAATAAAATGATTACATAATTCTATCTATCAATCTTCATACACAACACATTATTATATATATATATATCAAATACAATAGCATATCATATGCTATATAATGTGTTAAAATCTTCCTTCCAACTTTCATATCACATTCATCAATCCCTTCATTTGAACTAACTCATTTCAATTCTCAATCTTCACATTATTCCATTCCATATTCTGAATGTGCAATTATTCAACTCAAATCATCATGGTTTAAGAACTAAATTATATCAAAGACATTAGCCCATTAAATGAAAAGTGGAAGATTCATATCAGAATCATTCGGTTATAGAAACAACCATTGTACAGTAATCCAAATGAAGATGGTAGCATCGACATGGTACTCATAGATGAAAAGGTAACTCCATAATATAATTTTTTATTATATTATGCCATTTTATTTAAGCAGCTCATTTTTAATGCTTTGTCTGCTTAATTATAGGGTGATAAGATACGGGGTACTATAAAGAAGGCATTCATCGAAAAAATTTCACCACTAATTGTGGAAGGAGGATTTTTTGTCATAAAAAATTTTGTAGTTGGCCAAAACACCACATCCTACAAGCAAACCACTCATACGTACAAGATTCATTTCTTGATATCAACATCTGTTGCAAATTATTCCATTTTAGACATTCCAAAATACAGTTTGAAATTTGTCCTTTCAAGGATATTATATCCAACACATTAGATGACAATGTTTTAATAGGTATTTTTGTTCACTTTTACTTTGAATTTTCATTAAACATTTTGTATAACAGAATTATGTATTATTATAATGTATTATTATAATATCTCTCTTATGATGTAGATGTCATCGGAGAAATTGTTTCTGTTGGTTCTGTTCAACTAACAGAAAAGAATGGCAAGGTGTCACAAAGAGTTGTCATAGAATTGGAAGATTTAGAGTAATTATGAATTCTAAGTTTTGTTGTATTTTGATTATGACTTTTTACACATTCAAATAAATTTTATTTATTTATCTTTTTTTTCGTAGGAAAAATAAAATAAGCTACACTTTGTGGAATAACTTTGTTGACAAATTGTATAGTTATGTCAGAAATCAAAAGCAAGATCATGTCATTTTATTAATTCAATTTGCCAAAATTCGAATTTGGAAAGGTTTTAATCAATATGAATCTTCATTTGCATATTTGAGATCATACTTTCTTCATTCATAATTGTTAACCTATTAATGATAATGTATGCAACAGGTCAAGTCAAATTTCCAATTCATTGTTCTCAACAAGGATGATTATTAACGATAACATTTACGAGATCCATGATTACAAAAATAGGTAAATAACAATAATATTCATGTTACGTGTGTACATAATGTTGGAGTTGAATACATAAGCTATGCTTGTATTGTACTTTTTCCCAGTAATATATCAATTTATGTTTTGGTTATATCTTGTTGTGCATGATATGTCCATTTGTATTATGTAAGTAAACGATGAGGTGTCTTATGTGACACAGTAGATCCCATCATTGGTTGAAAGACATAATATATAAATGAGGCTCGTAACCGAAAGACATAATATATATTGTACTTTTTCAAGAAAGATTTGCGACTGGTTTTTGTTTTTATTGGCCGAAATTCTTGACCTATTTTTGCCAGCTGTGTGCAGCTTTCTCTCTCTCTGGGTGGTGCGTTTACAGTACGTGCCAGGTGAAGCGGTGCTAGAATTTTCTAGCAGGTGGATTGTGGTGATTAGCTGATCGATTGATTTCTAGTTTGTTGCCCAAAGATTTTGGTAAGATCTGGGTTTGCACTTGCTCGATTTACCACGCAACAAAAATTTCTATTAAAGCGGAATCTTAGAAAAGTACCTTTGAAGCGTGTACCTGGTGATTCTCTTGTATGCCTCAAGACTATGACTTCACGTTGTGTGGGCAACGAACTAGAAGTCAATTGATCAGCTATCACCACAATCCACCTGCTAGAAAACTCTAGCCCCGCAGCACCTGGCACGTACTATAAACGCACCGCCCGCAGAGAGAGAAAGCTACGCGCAACTGGTATAGACCAAGGCCAAAATTTCAGCCACTAGAAACCCAAAAACCAGCTGCACACTTTCTTGAAAATTCGACTTGGAGAGAGAAACGTTTTCTCTCTCTAGAATTTTCTCTCTCTAGAAATCCTGTGGATTAATTGTGTTGTCTTGAATGACTGATCCCTTGTCTATTTATAGAGTTACAAGAGAGACTCCAAGTTGGTTTAGGATTGGTCTTCCTACTGGGTTTCTGTTTTCCTTCAATCCTGTTTCTGGACTGATACAGATTCTGTTTCCTTCAATCCTGTTCATGGACTGATACACTCCCAACTGTCACAGGGATTCACTTATCCCAATCCAGTTCCTGGGATGAATCACTCCCAACTGACACAGGGATTCACTTATCCCAAACCAGTTCCTGGGATGATTCACAACCAACTGACACAAGGATTAATTAATTTCTCAATTAATTAAATCTACCTTTGTCAACAACCCAGTACATAATTAATCGTACCACTAACGGATTAATTATGGCACTACCAACCTACACCAAAATTGCTTCCGGAACAACTTAATTAAATTATATTCATAATCTCCCCACATCAAAGATATAGTGCTCGTTAATTTATTAATTTACTGATAAATTAATTCATCAACTTCTTAATATTCCGAGACTAGTACCACTCGACCTTTTTACTATACCAGACATAAGTCCACTGGCCAGGTTTAGTATAATAAACATTTCGAGCTCATCTCGGGAGCACCATCACCCCGGACGCACCGGTACATGGTTTTTTTCTCGACCAGCAGTAGCACACCAAATAACTAAACACGCGCACCCAACCCACCGATACTATTGGACACATTTGACCTCATCCATTGGCAGATCAAAGTACACTATGTCTAATCCTTATGCCCACTCGAGTCTAGGGATTTAGTGATAGAATACAAGGATCGATTTGTCTATTAAATCAGTACAAGACAAATCATTCCTAAGAGTCAAGTTCAATATGCCCCGGGCATATCTATATGATTCAATTAGTTTAGACAAACTAATTATCTGAATCACATAATAACCTAGACCGACAGTTTGTCCAAAGTTGTCTCGGTTACAAACCTCATTTATATATTATCTCTTTCAACCAATGATGAGATCTACTGTGTCGCACCAGACACCTCATCATCTACTTACATAATATAAATGGACATAAACATGCACAACAAAATATAATTGAAACACAAATCGATATATTAAACTGGGAAGCTGTACAATACAAGCATAGCTTATGTATTCTACTCCAGTAGCCCACACAATGTGAAGTCAAAGTTTTGAGGCATACTAGAGAATCACCTGAGTGCACGCTTGAAAGGTACTTTTCTAATATTTCGCTTTTAATTAGAAATTTTTGTTGCGTGGTAAATCGAATAAGTGCAAACCCAGATCCTGTGGCAATCTTTCAATTGGTATCAGAGCCTGGTTTTGGGTTCTGTGTTTGTTCGATTTATTACATGGTTTTATTTGCAGGTGGTTAAGAAATCTCGACTATTATGGTTACGTTTGTATGGGTTTTAATTCAACTCTGGGACATGTCCGAATTTGATTTTATTATGAATATTTGTAATAGTATAACCACGTGCTAGAAGCTGTGTAGGATTAGATTAAATCTGTAGTAGGATTTTTTCTATGTAATTTCGATTATTTAATTTTCCTAGAAAGCCTTGTAGTAGGAGAATTAATTTTTTGTAATCGAAGGCGTTATAGTGGGCAACTTGAATTCGTGGGTTTTGGGTTATCGTTAATTCGTAGAAACCCAGGAAAACCCAGAACGAATTGTAAGAAGACCAAATAGCGTGGAAAAAGTGAAGGAGGGGGTGGCGGCAGCAGTCGACACCGGCAGCGTGCTGCGCACGTGCGGCCCATTTGGGCTACGGTTTTGGCCCATTTTTCCTCCAGTTTTCATTTTTGAAGTTCAAAACTCTCTCCATCGAGTGACGTGACGGGACACGAGATCAAGACAGAAGATGGAAGCAATTAAAACCATAATAGTCGGGGAATTTATTTTTCATATTTATTTCCCGTATTTATTGTTTTAATTTTTATGCTTTATTTTTATACTGTATTTAGATGCATGATTTTAAAGCATGGAGGTTTTATAGTTGCATATAGTTAGGGTTAGGTAATTGCATGTTAAAACTGAAAAAAACCCTCAATTTAGAAATCTAAGTGGGAGCGGGTTGGTTTAATATTCCCATGACCACCATTATGAGTTCATATGCGATGGGTGGGCTTGCGCGCTGGCATTAGGGCCTTCCTCCATTCGGATGAGTCCAGCCCCGAGATCGCTAGATTTTGAATTTCTGAGTAAGATAACTAGAGCGAGTTTAACTAGGAGAAATGCGACACCCTCTCCATCTGAGGCGCACTATCCTGAGGTAACAAACTCAGAAGTCACGTGATGACATACACTTAGTGTACGATCTGTAGTATTCCTTCCAAGAGGTTACGCTGCTTATTTGTACGGTTGAAAGCACTGACTATTAGCTACATTGATCAATAGATCGTTTGGTCAGATAGTGTAGTTAATGAACTTGGTTCTTCTCAAACGAATGTGGGTTAGCGTAAATGTTCACACTGCGTGGCTTACGAGAATCCCAGTGGATGAGATGTTGGTGGATTATAATTATTGTTTTGAGTGAAGTCAATAATTAATAGAATTTCATGTTTTTGAAATTCTAGGTTAATAACTGAAACATTATCTGTTTGTTAATTTTATAGTTTTATCGATATGGCATTCAACCCCTTAGCTGCTATTTTGAAAGACAATAAATTAACTGGAACTAATTATGTCAATTGGAGTGGTAACTTGGACATTGTCCTTATGGCTGAGAGCACTCCTGTGAGAGATCATGTCATTGACATGATTAGTAACATCAACAAGGTTGAGGTAGTGGGAGGCGAAATCGTTGGTGAAACCAAAGTTGATATTGTCCTCCGGAGCTTGCCTCAAAGCTATGAGCAGATTCGGTTGAACTACAACATAAGTAAGATGTTGAGTACTTCATCCGAGCTCTTGGCAGAGTTGGTGGCGGCTAAAAGTCTTCTTCAAGAGAAGAAACGAGCTTTAGTCGCATCAAAGCTTTAGAATCTTTTTCTGAGCCTGAGGCTGGAAAGAAGAAGAGTAAGGTCGAGGGAGTAGCTAAAAAGGCACAAATTGCGCCTAAGCCAGATATTGCAAAGAAGAAGTTGAAAGACAAGTGCTTCAAGTGCAATAAGACGGGACATTGGAAATCAGATTGCCCAAAGCTTAAACGTACGATAGTTTCTGCCCTAATTACTGAGACATGTTTAGCGGCGATTCCCACAGATACTTGGTGTGTGGATTCAGGTGCCACTGACCATGTTTGTAATTCTTTGCAAGGGTTCCAAGTGACCCAGAAGCTTAGAGAGGGCGAATTGGATATCTACTTGGGCGACACTACGAGAGTGTCAGTAGAAGCAGTGAGAGTAGTTACTCTGAATTTTGAAAATTCTAGTTTAGAGTTAGTTAATTATCTTTATGTACCGAGTTTTAGAAAGAACCTTATTTTGGATTCTAAACTCTTGAAAAACGGTTACAAGTTTTTTTTCTGATGAGTCTATATTTATTAGAAGAAATGGAAAACTTGTATGTTCTGGTTCATTGGCTGACAATTTATTTGTGGTTAACTCTAATTCCCCTGTTGCGCAAAACATAGAAACAGATAGCTCTTTATCTAACATTAATAAGAGGAAGAAACCTTCTGAAATGAATCAAACCTATCTTTGGCATCTCAGGCTAGGTCATATAAACCTTAGTAGAATTCAGAGGTTGGTCAATGATGTACCTTTAGGTTCATTAGAGATTGATAGTTATGCAACCTGCGAATCTTGCTTGGAAGGTAAGATGACCAAGAGACCTTTTAAAGTAAAAGGTTATAGAGCTAAGGAAGTATTAGAGTTGATTCATTCTGACTTCTGTGGACTAATGATGGTCCAAGCATGAGGTGGGTTCGAGTATTTCTTGATGTTCACGGATGACTACTCAAGGTACGGGTACATTTACCTAATGCATCACAAGTCCGAATGTTTTGGAAAGTTCAAAGAGTTTCGGGCAGATGTGGAGAAGCATCATGGTAAGAGTATCAAGACATTGCGTTCAGATCGTGGTGGGGAGTACCTGTTCCATGAATTTCAAGAATACCTCAGTGAGGTTGGAATTCAGTCTCAGTTGTCTGCACCTGGCACGCCACAGCAGAACGGTGTAGCAGAAAGGAGGAATCGGACTCTTATGGAAATGGTTAGGTCTATGATGAGCTATAGTGATTTGCCAAGTTCGTTCTGGGGATATTCCTTAGAAACGGCGATGTATATTCTTAATCTTGTACCATCTAAAACCGCGCCTTCAACCCCATTAAAGTTGTGGAATGGGCACAAGCCCAGTCTAAGATATCTCAGAATTTGGGGTTGCCCAGCACATGTGCTTAAGGCAGATACGGCTAAGTTAGATGCGAGAACTGAATTAATGCTATTTGTAGGATATCCTAGGGGAACGAAAGGTGGTATGTTTTATAGTCCTAAAGATCAGAAGGTGGTGGTTAGTACCAATGCTAGATTTTTGGAAGATGACTATGTCTTAGGCCACAAGCCCAAGAGTAAGATAGTACTAGAAGAGCTTAGATGACAAACTACTAATCTTGATGCACCTGCACAAGTAGATACACCACACACTGCACATGAGATCACAGATGATGCGCCAACACAGGTGGTGCCTCGTCGTAGTGAGATGGTTGTGAGACAGTCTGATAGGTTCATTAGCGTGGGAAAGGCCTCAGACCTAGTCCCAGGCACGCCTGAACATGACCCGGTTAACTACAATGAGGCTCTCTGAGATAAAGATGTAGAGTCTTGGCGTAAGGCAATGATATCCGAGATGGGGTCAATGGACCACAATCAAGTCTGGGAGCTTGTGGACCTCCCAGATGGGTTCAAGCCCATTGGATGTAAGTGGGTCGACAAACGTAAGAGAGGACCTGACGGGAAGGTGAAAACCTTTAAAGCTAGGCTGATGGCGAAGGGTTATACTCAGAAAAAGGGAATCGATTATAAGGAAACCTTCTCCCCGGTAGCCATGCTTAAGTCGATCCAGATTCTCTTGGCCATAGCTGCTCATTTAGACTATAAGATTTGGTATATGGATGTCAAGACAGCTTTCCTAAACGGAAGTCTTGAGGAAACCATCTTTATGAAGCAACCAGAGGGATTCATTGAAAAAGACCAAGAGCATAAGGTTTGCAGGCTTAAGAGGTCCATTTAAGGACTTTAGCAGGCATCCAGATCTTGGTGTTGGAGTAGAATACATAAGCTATGCTTGTATTGTACAGTTTCCCAGATTAATATATCGATTCGTGTTTCAGTCATATCTTGTTGTGCATTAATTGTCCATTTATATTATGTAAGTAGATGATGAGGTGTCTGGTGCGACACAGTAGATCTCATCATTGGTTGAAAGGCATAACATATAAATGAGGTTCGTAACCGAGACAGTTTTGGACAAACTGTCAGTTTCGGTTATTGTGTGATTCGGATAATTGGTTTGTCTAAACTAATTGAATCATATTGATATGCCCGGGGCATATTGAACTTGACCTTTAGGAATGATTTGTCTTGTACTGATTTAATAGACAAATCGATCCTTGTATTCTATCTCTAAATCCCTAGACTCGAGCGGGCATGAGGATTAGACATAGTGTACTTTGATCTGCCAATGGGTGAGGTCAATAGTGACCAATATTCTCGGTAGGTTGGGTGCGCGTGTTTAGTTACTTGGTGTGCTGCTGCTTGTCGAAAGGAAACCATGTATCAGTGCTTCCGGGGTGATGGTGCTCCCGAGATGAGCTCAAAATGTTTATTATACTAAACCTGGCCGATGGACTTATGTCCGGTATAGTAAAAAGGTCGAGTGGTACCAGTCTCGGAATTAAAGAAGTTAATTAATTAATTTATCATTAAATTAATTTTAATTAACGAGCACTATATCTTTGATGTGGGGAGATTAATGAATATAATTTAATTAAGTTATTCTGGAAGCAATTCTGGTGTAGGATGATAGTACCAAAATTAATCCGTTAGTGGTACGATTAATTTTGTAATGGGTTAATTGAATTGGTAGATTTAATTAATTAATTGGTTAATTATTCCTAAGGGTTAATTCAATAATTAACAAAGTAGAATTATTTAATTAATTCCTAAGAGTTAATTAAGTAATTAACAAAGTGAAATTATTTAATTAATTAATTAAGTCTTAAGTTTCAATTGGAATTAGGAAATCCTAGAGATTAGGAATCTAGTAGGATTTGGTTTATCCTATCAGATTGCTTACCTAATTGGATTTGGAAACTAATTCATTACCTAAACCCATTAAGAAGACCAATCCTAAACCAACTTGGGGTCTCTCTTGTAACTCTATAAATAGACAAGGGATTAGCCATTCAAGAAACACAATTCCATAAGTTTTCAAGACACGAAAACTAGAGAGATAAAATTCTAGAGAGAGAAATTTCTTTCTCTCTCAAAAATGAATTTTGGAGCTAAATTGCGGCTGGCTTTTGGGTTTTTGGTGGCCGAAATTCTGGTCCTCCTTTGCTAGCCCCGAGTGTTGCTTTCTCTCTCTCTGGGTAGTGCGTTTGCAGTACGTGCTAGGTACGGAGGTGCTGGATTTTTCTGGCAAGTGGATTGTGGTGAATTGCTGATCAATTGACTTCTAGATTGTTGCCCACACAACAAGAAGTCATATTCTTTGAGGCATACAAGAGAATCACCAGGTGCACGCTTCAAAGGTAACTTTCTAAGGTTCCGCTTTTAATTAGAAAATTTTGTTGCGTGGTAAATCGAGCAAGTGCAAACCCAGATCCTATGTGGCAAATTTTTTCACTTGGAATATCCGGTTTGATGAGGTAATCCAGTCCTTTAGATTTACTCAGTGTCCGGATGAGCAATGTGTGTATCGCAGACGTGATGGAAACTTAGTGGTGTTTCTTGTGCTTTACGTAGATGACATTCTATTGATTGGCAACAACAAGAAAGTGTTATCAGACGTAAAGGCATGGCTGTCCAAGCAGTTTGATATGAAGGACTTAGGGGAAGCGGGACATATCCTTGGGATCAAGATAATTCGAGATCATAGGAAACGTTCATTAACGCTCTCCTAAGCTTCATACATAAATACGATTCTGGCTCATTTTAACATGCAGAACTCCAAGAAAGGTTTTCTACCTTTCAGACATGGAGTGTATCTATCTAAGGAACAGTCCCCTAAGACTGTTGAGGAGATAGAGGCCATGAAGACAGTTCCTTATGCTTTGGCAGTAGGAAGTCTCATGTATGCCATGTTGTGTACGATGCCTGATATCTGTTATGCCGTTGGCATGGTAAGCAGATATCAGAGTAACCCCGGGAAAGCTCATTGGGAGGCAGTAAAATACATTCTCAAGTATTTGCGCAGAATGAGATACCAAGTTCTGGTCTATCAGACGCCTGAGCTGGTACCCCGAGGTTACACAGATTCAGATTTCCAAGGCGACAGGGACAAGAGCAAGTCTACCTCAGGGTATGTGTTTACTCTGGGAGGTGGAGCTATAGTTTGGCAGAGTGTCAAGTAGAAATACGTGGCGGACTCTACCATAGAGGCTGAGTACGTTGCCGCATCAGAGGCAGCGAAAGAAGCAGTATGGCTCAAGAGCTTTCTAGTGGACATAGATGTGATTCCTGGTTTGCAGAAGTCTATCATGGTTTATTGTGATAACAACGGTGCTGTAGCAAACTCGAAGGAACCACGAGCCCACAAGGCGAGTAAACATATACAGCGCAAGTACCACTTGATATGAGACATCGTAAAGAGGTAAGACGTGGTCGTGGCTAAGATAGTATAAGAGGATAACCTTGCAGATCCGTTCACGAAAACAATGACTTCGAAAGTCTTTGAGGCTCACGTTGAGGGCATGAGAATCAGATACTTAGGAGAGCCATGACATTTTTTCTAGATATATAGCAGCAGAATGTATAGGAGTTGTCTGTAGTTGTATATTTTAAGCACAGCTTAAGTATTAGTGGGAGATTGTTGGAGTTGAATACATAAGCTATGCTTGTATTGTACTTTTTCTCAGTAATATATCGATTTATGTTTTGGTTATATCTTGTTGTGCATGATATGTCCATTTGTATTATGTAAGTAAATAGTGAGGTGTCTTGTGTGACACAGTAGATCTCATCATTGGTTGAAAGACATAATATATAAATGAGGTTCGTAACCAAGACAGCTTTGGACAAACTGTCGGTTTAGGTTATTATGTGATTTGGATAATTGGTTTGTCTAAACTAATTGAATTATATAGATAAGCCAGGGGCGTATTGAACTTGACCATTAAGAATAATTTGTCTTGTATTGATTTAATAAACAAATCGTTCTTGGTATTCTATCTCTTAATCCCTAGACTCGAGCGGGCATGAGGATTAGACATAGTGTACTTTGATCTGCCAAAGGGTGAGGTCAATTGTGGCCAATAGTCTCGGTAGGTTGGGTGCGCGTGTTTAGTTACTTATTGTGTTGCTGCTTGTCAAAAGGAAACCATGTACTGGTGCGTCCGGGGTGATGGTGCTCCCGAGATGAGCTCGTAAAGTTTATTATACTAAACCCGGCCGGTGGACTTACGTGAGGTATAATAAAAGGTCGAGTGGTACTAGTCTCGGAATTAAAGAGGTTAATTAATTAATTTATCATTAAATTAATATATTAACGAGCACTATATCTTTGATGTGGGGAGATTATGAATATAATTTAATTAAGTTGTTCCGGAAGCAATTCTGGTGTAGGATGGTAGTGTCATAATTAATCCGTTAGTGGTACGATTTATTATGTATTGGGTTGTTGACAAAGGTAGATTTAATTAATTAAGTAATTAATTAATCCTTGTGTCAGTTGGTATTGAATCATACCAGGAACTGGTTTGGGATAAGTGAATCCCTGTATCAGTTGGTTGTAAATCATACCAGGAACTGGTTAGGGTTAAGTGAATCTCTGTATCAGTTGGTTGTGAATCATCATAGTAACTGGATTGGGATAAGTGAATCCCTGTGATAGTTGGATGTGTATCAGTCCAGGAACAGGATTGAAAGAAAACAGAAACTCAGTAGGAAGACCAATCCTAAACCAACTTGGGGTCTCTCTTGTAACTCAATATATAGACAATCGATTAGCTATTCAAGACACACAATTCAATAGATTCAGAATTCAAGAATCTAGAGAGAGAAAATCCTAGAGAGAGAAAATTTTCTCTCTCCAAGTAGGATTTTCTAGAAAGATTTTTGGCTGGTTTTTGTTTTTATTTGCCAAAATTATTGGCTTGTTTTTGCCAGCTGCGCACAGCTTTCTCTCTCTCCGGGCGGTGAGTTTACAGTACGTGTCAGGTGCAGCGGTGCTAGAATTTTCTAGCAGGTGGATTGTAGTGATTAGCTGATCGATTGATTTCTAGTTCGTTGCCCATACAACGTGAAGTCAAAGTCTTGAGGCACACAAGAGAATCACCTGAGTGCACGCTTCAAAGGTACTTTTCTAAGATTCCGCTTTTAATTAGAAATTTTTATTACGTGGTAAATCGAATAAGTGCAAACCCAAATTGTAAGGATCTGAAAATTTGAAGGTAAAACTTTCTCAATTTACATATATCTAATTTTGGTTAAATTAATTTAAATTATTAGAGGTAATAAATGTAATGTTAAATCAACTTAAATACACTAGTATCTACAGGATCAATCAAGTCTCATTAGCTCCAATTAGAATCAATCAAGTCTCATTAGCTACAATTAGGATCAATCAAGTTTTAAGTAAATATGTAAATGAATCAATTAGGTTTTCTCACAATTCCATACTTAAGCAACCAATTACCAATTAGTTCCACACTTGTTACGTTTCCTCACAACTCTCTGTTCAACTTTCTTTACTCCACCATCTATAGACCTCGTTTCAAACTCCAAAACAGCCACAACCTCTATGCCGCTCTCTAGCCGATAGCAGTTCCGGCTACCTCCTCAAGAGATTTCCTGTGTGCGGCCGAGGAAAAAAAATAAAATAAAAGAAGAGAAAGAGATGAGTTGGTATTGGGTAAAATAAAAGAAAGGGAAGAGGAGTAAATGTTTCGGCCAGAGAGAAGGAAAAGAGGAAGAAATGGACACAGATGGGGAAGGAAAAAATAGAAGAGACTCGTGGAACGGCCACATGGGTAGTGGACATTGAAATCTCAAATAAAATTAAATAGTTGATGCTAGAAAATCAAAGATCAAGGTAAGGGATTTTAGTAGGAAATTTTCGTAAAATTGTCGGGTCTAACCAACCCATATATTATTATATTATTATCTTGCATGCTTAGATTTGATCTGGCTATTTGATTACTCTGCGTGTTAATTTTGACTATCGTTTTGACTTTTGACTTCCATATCGAAAACCCATTTGAATTTCACTGTCACATTAAAACTTGTCTCACTAATATTTTTATTATTATTATTATTATTTTAAAAGCGATCGATATTAATTTTGATTTTCAAAACGAAAACCCAATTGATTTTGACTATTTTGTTAAAATTTGTATCACTTGTTTCCGTGACGACAAATATCAATTTTGACTTTCGTATTGTTTTACTTACTATCGAAGTGAGATAATTTGACTTTTGATTTTACCCCGAAATCAGTTGGCATTTTGATACTTGTACTGAAATTTTGACTATTGTTTTGACTGAAATGATTACTATTCGTTATATGATTTTTTTCGCTATATGTCTGACTTGTTATATGACTGATTATTTTTATTCTTCGGATACTGGCCTTCGAGCACTATTACTAGCCTTCGGGCACTATTATTAGCCTTCGGGTACTGTTATTAGTCTTCGGGTACTGGCCTTCGGGCATTATTACTAGCCTTCGGGCACTATTATTAGCCTTCGGGTACTGTTATTAGCCTTCGGGTACTGTTATTAGCCTTCGGGTACTGGCTTTCGGGTACTGTTATTTGCCTTCGGGTACTGGCCTTGGGCACTATTTGTTATTTTCTGTTGCTGTTATATTTTAACTATTCATACGTGCTATGAGAACTGTTTTGAACCTCTAACCAATTTTAAATGTCTTCCGTTGTGCCTCTGTTTTTTTAAATCTTCTGATACGTATTTTTGAAATAATTTTCAGTTATGATTTACACTTGTTTTGCTTGCATGTTAAATCTTATTAAAATCTCTTACTGGGCTGTGGCTCATCCCTTTATATATTACAATTTCAGTTAGGTTTTAAATAAAGATGCGTGATTTCCGGAGATCGTGACACGTGTCAAGGAATAAGGCATTTGAGAGCTCTAGGATGTTAGGGCAAACTTCAATTATCCTTGTTATATTGTATGGTTTATGAAGGATTGTAGAATTTTATTAATATTTTTAATTAATAAATCTCAGCGCGAGTTGAGAAAGGCATCCCGTTTCGTGGCCATTAGGGCGGGATGTTACAATTGGTATCAGAGCAACGCTCTAAGGACCTCTCTAGAGACTTGAATTGAATTGAGTGGAGTATAATTAATAGTGAATTAGAGTAGTCAAAATTATTTAAGAAAAGTTTGAATTTAAGTAATGAGCATAAGGTTTGTGGAAAATTTTGAAAATAGAAAATGATGTAAGAAAAAAAAAAATTTTTTTGAAGGGAATTAAGAATGATTCGGTTAGTAGTATGATTTAAAATTTAAAGTTATTTATGATAACTAGTAAATGATATTAAAAAATATTAGGTTATATTATGAGTGATTGATTACTTAAAATTTGAGATCGATTGATTTGGATGTTATTTTGGAGTGAATGGATAGTTATAATTTGAGGAGTGATTGACTAATCATAATGACGAGTTTTAGGGAGTTTTGAGTAGGATTTCAATGATAATAACAAAAATGGAAGTCTTGATCAGAATTCTTGGAAATTCAAAGAATGATAATAGAGACAACAGGTTTGAAGCTAACTTGAAATCTCTCTGACTCAGGATAATATCTATTGAAAATTTTCTTAATTATTCTCATGATATTATCTTTCTAATAAATACATATAAATTTATAGTTTACCATTTCTTTCTATAATATATATAGCGTTTTCTTATGATTCTGATTTATTTATTTAGTTTAAAATATACATATATATAATATTTGATCTCACATGTTTTTGTTTCGCCAGACTGTTTTTTTTTTTTGAAGTAATTCATAAATTTTCTTTTGGTATTGTTATTAATGTGATTATCACAATTGGATTATTAATCCTTTTTTTAAAAAAAATTTATGTATGTCATTAAATATATTCCCTCTTAATTTTTTTATATTTTATTTTTTTTATTTAAAATACTATATTTAAAAGTTGATCACGATACTTCATTCTAAAAGTTTAATTGTCAAAATAAGGGATATAATTTTCATAAATTTTTAAAATCGTTTCACCCATTGACATCCTTAATAAGGAAAATGGTACTAATTGGCTCCTAAAAGTTCTGTTCGACATTAAGTGTTAATTGGTCTTTAATTTATTTTCCTTAATTATAGTTAGTCGTATCTCAGAAAATTTTAGTAAATGATTTTAGATTTTCTATCTCTGAGATGACACGAAGGAAACAAGAGTGAGAATTGCTTATACAATAAATTATTTATCTAGCAAGAGTTTTATTGTGATGTGTAGTTAGTTTAAGTACTAAATCCCTTTAGAACTAACAAGCATATAATGAATGGAAATTCATTTTTTAACTCTTGTGGACAACATGTAGGTATGCTACTTATATCTATAGTCTTGACTTATTGATAGTAAATAATTGTTCTAAGCCAGTATAGTTTCAACTGAAAATAAATTAAGGAAAGGTTTTAATGAAAATAAGAAAGGAAATATTAAATTTAAGAAAAAGATTTAATGAAAATAAAAGATGGGACGGTTAGAGTTTAAATTGTGACGTTTGCTTATACTTGGAATTGGGAATGGTGAGTAAGGAGATGGGTATTTTGAAGGTAAACTTGAATCTCAAGGTAACATGAATTGACAACTCTCCTGATTATTTTTTATGTTTCTAATTTTCTAATATAAATTTATAATTCACATTTTTTTAAAAAAAATGAATATTACTTTACCATTAAAATTTATAAACTATGTATAGAACTTTCTATATTTATTTATTATTATATATATTTTTCCCCTTTGAAAACGACCAAGGATGGTCATTTTTCTAATGGCTTGTTTTATTGATTTTTTTTAAGCAGCTTGTTTTATTGATTTGAATATATATGATTAAAAAAATTTGTTTCAATCATTATCATCAGTAATACATTTATATATACACGTATATATATAAAGAAAAAAAAACAATACATCTATACTTCTAACTTATTTTACCTTCTATAGATCTCATGAATTTAAAAAAAAAAGAACAATTTTAAATTATGTCCTTGTTATGTTATTAGTTATTTTTTAAAATTTTATTTAAGAACACACATCACATCTCTATATTATTATTATTATTATAACTTTCTCACTTACTTTAAGACTCTTACCACATGGATTAATTGAATATTTTAGTTAGTTATGAGAATGATATTTATGACTTTCCTAAAAATATTCTTACGTTATTTTAACTATTGACATCATTAATATTATTCTATTAACAATTGAGTTAACTTGGAAAGGAATAAGTTACAAAACGCCCATAATTGAGTTATTGTCCTATTAAAGTTTTTATAGTGTAGTTGGCGTAAGAAAAGAATCTTCTTAATCTTATAGGTAAGTGAATGGATTGCCAAAACCTTAGAATTTGTAGATTGTGCACAGTTGTATCAAAACACCCGTTACTCGTCTAGTTCGGATGATTTATAAATACTAGTACTAAATTACACTAATTTCACGATCAAGAGGTCTAATGAAAACTTTTAGTGATAATAATTTTAACTAACATTCATTGATGTTGTTAATTGTAGATTGGGAATAAGTGAACAAGGGATTATGGAATTTAGCTAACAATAGCAAAACATTTATTATTTAAGTATGGATTTTAATCATCCAAAAAGAAATATGAATTGACTAATATTACTTATGAATCGATTACGAGAACAAGTCCAACATAAAGATGAAACTGACTACATGGGAAATAAGGGCCCTAACTTTAGAGAGACACTTTTAACTTAAAAGGCTGAAATTTGTATCATAATAACGGAATATATAAATTGAGACTAGAGATTTAATATTTAAAGGAGCAATCAGAGGATTAGAATAAAATATTTGAGGTTAGGTCATAACTTACTTGAGATTTAATTGGTGAATATAATACTTGCTTGAAAATTTTTAAGTGGAAGTAATTGGAGGTATGATATACAAATTGAATTACTAAAGGGACTTCATGACGGAACATTTTAATTTTGATCATGACGTCACAAAATAAAAATTATCATATATAAGAAATGATCTTAAGGTGAACACGAGTACACCCATACAAACTTATATAAATGAATATTTTAAAGGTTCATGCTTGACAAATCCACGACTTTCTTAAAGTATATTTGGAGTTGAGTACACATTAAAGTAAAAAATTTTATCATTACAAAATAAATAAATAATGAAATAGATAATCGTTATATTAGGATTTTCAACAAGGGCGACTCAGATTTTGGGACCAAATAAGTTTAGGGATAGCAAGGATATTAAAAATTTGGACTAAGTCATGGATCACGATGATATTGAAATTTAGGAATTAAGTTTGAATTTTGTTCATCAAAACTATGATATCAATTTCCTTGAGCAGTTTCATTTGCTTACATTTTGCCCTTAACGATGTCGTCCTCAATATATCTCTTATAAACCCACTAGTTGTTTAAAAGAAAGTGAAGGATTTCTCTGTCACAAAATTTACCTCATTTTTAAAATATCCGTATCGAGTGATGTTTTTCGGTAAGTCTTGTTCTCATATAAATAAGAGTTAGACGTGCTTATAGATTTGATGATTTGGCTATCCATCTTTTAGTTTTCGTTGTTTTAGGAATGAAATTCTTTTAGACCATGTAAGTTATTTGCTTAATTGAATCCTTTTACACGTACGTACTTATGAATGATATATAAGTGTGCCAACTTATCAAAACTTTACGAGGTCTTATTGGACATAAATTTTACTTACACCCTACCCAACATTGATGATTCTTAATACTAGCACTTAGTTGTTCCATTGTTTATGATGGATAGATTAAGGACAATATTTACCGATGATTGGGAATTACTAAAGAATATCTTATGACATTCCCAAATGTCTAGACTCAGATAGACAAGTAATCAATGATGGCAAATATAAAGATTAAGGGGTTTTACCATGGATAGTAAAGGAAATATGTGTAAGTTTTTGAAAACTAGATGTCAATAAGTTACTTATAGTTTTAGAGTACGTAGGAGGTTTAGGGTTTTAGAGTACGTAGGAGGTTTAGGGTTACCAAAGAGGGGGTGATAAACGACTCTTGCTTTGAGTGAGAAAAAGAATTTCGGGACGAAATTCTCTTAAGGGGGGAAGAATGTAAGGATCTGAAAATTTGAAGGTAAAACTTTCTCAATTTACATATATCTAATTTTGGTTAAATTAATTTAAATTATTAGAGGTAATAAATGTAATGTTAAATCAACTTAAATACACTAGTATCTACAGGATCAATCAAGTCTCATTAGCTCCAATTAGAATCAATCAAGTCTCATTAGCTACGATTAGGATCAATCAAGTTTTAAGTAAATATGTAAATGAATCAATTAGGTTTTCTCACAATTCCATACTTAAGCAACCAATTACCAATTAGTTCCACACTTGTTACGTTTCCTCACAACTCTCTTTCTTTACTCCACCATCTATAGACCTCGTTTCAAACTCCAAAACAGCCACAACCTCTATGCCGCTCTCTAGCCGATAGCAGTTCCGGCTACCTCCTCAAGAGATTTCCTGTGTGCGGCCGAGGAAAAAAAAATAAAATAAAAGAAGAGAAAGAGATGAGTTGGTATTGGGTAAAATAAAAGAAAGGGAAGAGGAGTAAATGTTTTGGCCAGAGAGAAGGAAAAGAGGAAAAAATGGACACAGATGGGGAAGGAAAAAATAGAAGAGACTCGTGGAACGGCCACATGGGTAGTGGACATTGAAATCTCAAATAAAATTAAATAGTTGATGCTAGAAAATCAAAGATCAATGTAAGGGATTTTAGTAGGAAATTTTCGTAAAATTGTCGGGTCTAACCAACCCATATATTATTATATTATTATCTTGCATGCTTAGATTTGATCTGGCTATTTGATTACTCTGCGTGTTAATTTTGACTATCGTTTTGACTTTTGACTTCCATATCGAAAACCCATTTGAATTTCACTGTCACATTAAAACTTGTCTCACTAATATTTTTATTATTATTATTATTATTTTAAAAGTGATCGATATTAATTTTGACTTTCATAACGAAAACCCAATTGATTTTGACTATTTTGTTAAAATTTGTATCACTTGTTTCCGTGACGACAAATATCAATTTTGACTTTCGTATTGTTTTACTTACTATCGAAGTGAGATAATTTGACTTTTGATTTTACCCCGAAATCAGTTGGCATTTTGATACTTGTACTGAAATTTTGACTATTGTTTTGACTGAAATGATTACTATTTGTTATATGATTTTTTTCGCTATATGTCTGACTTGTTATATGACTGATTATTTTTATTCTTCGGATACTGGCCTTCGAGCACTATTACTAGCCTTCGGGCACTATTATTAGCCTTCGGGTACTGTTGTTAGCCTTCGGGTACTGTTATTAGCCTTCGGGTAATGGCCTTCGGGTATTATTACTAGCCTTCGGGCACTATTATTAGCCTTCAGGTACTGTTATTAGCCTTCGGGTACTGTTATTAGCCTTCGGGTACTGGCCTTCGGGTACTATTATTTGCCTTCGGGTACTGGCCTTCGGGCACTATTTGTTATTTTCTGTTGTTGTTATATTTTAACTATTCATACGTGCTATGAGAACTGTTTTGAACCTCTAACCAATTTTAAATGTCTTCCGCTGTGCCTCTGTTTTTTTAAATCTTTTGATACGTATTTTTGGAATAATTTTCAGTTATGATTTACACTTGTTTTGCTTGCATGTTAAATCTTATTAAAATCTCTTACTGGGATGTGGCTCATCCCTTTATATATTACAATTTCAGTTAGGTTTTAAATAAAGATGCGTGATTTTCGGAGATCGTGACACGTGTCAAGGAATAAGGCATTTAAGAGCTCTAGGATGTTAGGGCAAACTTCAATTATCCTTGTTATATTGTATGGTTTATGAAGGATTATAGAATTTTATTAATATTTTTAATTAATAAATCTCAGCGTGAGTTGAGAAAGGCATCCCGTTTCGTGGCCATTAGGGCGGGATGTTACACAAATCCTGTGGCAATCTTTCACATAAATGTATATTCCTATAACATCCTTACTTAATAAGCTTTTATATATATAAATTTTTTTTATTAGCTAATTATTATAGGATGATGGCTACGGATGGATATCGCAATTCTTTTCCAAGAATTGGTCACATTCAATGTGACACCACTACATTGTCTACTTATGAGGAGTTTTGGCAACCATCCAAATGAAAAACTGTCGATGAAATTCGTGATATAATGGATGTATGTTCAAAAAATATATATATATATATATATATATACTAACTTCCTTTTGAATTATATGAATCTCACTCACATCTTTTATTTTATAGGCTTGCTTTTGCATTATATGCAGAAATTGTTTCTGTTAAAACTGAAGATCAATGGTTTACATTGCATGTAAAAAATGCAGTAAAAAGGTGACTTACGATGATTTGTCCATTAATTATCAACATCCTTCTGATAATCAATCCACACTTGATGAATTTGCCAAGAAGAGAAACGAATCATACTATTTCTGTCTGAAATGCAAAAAAAAAAAAAAAAAAAAAAAAGTTCTGATGTCTTCCTCCACTCCCATCAAAAATACGCATCATCTCCATAAACTGACAAGGAATTTTTGCAACTTTACTTTAGGGAGCCCCAAAGAGACCCAGAATGAGCCCAAATTGAAGATTTTATCATGTTAAAAGACACCTGGGCAAATATATAGGTCAAGCCCCTCAAACGGGCCTAAAGAGATGTCACATGGTATCAATATGTATGTTCTAATTTCAGGACATACCTAGTTACGAAATTCTTGAGGGAGAGCCAGAAAATGCGTAGCATAGCTCATGAACCTCTCAAGTATTTCCAAATCTCCTCAACAGAGATCCAATAATTGATTATGTTGGACCAGTTACGAGATCTAAAGCCCGGAAGATGTGTGGATTGAGTCAAACTTCAGAGTTCAAAATCGAGTTCCAAGCCCAATAGGCCCAAGTCCATCTACAGATTTAGAAGCCCAAACCCATTAACCTTTTGAGATTATTCGATAATGGACTTGCAGATGGAACGTAGATATGGATTGAACCCCCTTTTGAAAGGGTGAGTTCGGCCTTAGGGAATTAAAAGGCTTTCTCCAAAGACCAGTCATTCCGTACACCCAACTGATACTGGGAAAGCTCTTCCTACTAAGTTTATGTTTTACTTTCTTAGTTCTAGAAGGTTTTGTAAGTTTATCCTATTACAACTAGGATATATTGAGTTTTTCCTTATATAATAGGATTTTAATTGTCTTGTAAAACTACTTCTAGTTGGCCAAAATTATAAGCCAAATAGGATTAGTCTAGGATTTGTTTCTTAATCTCCAAGTCACTAGGATTTGAGATTACCTTTTTAGAAAAAGAAGATTCCCTTGTAATTGCCTATATAAAGACCACCCTACCACACGAATTTAATATATTGTTTTTACTATTAACATTGAATTTTCGAATTCCCCCTTGAGTTGTTAACTCATTAAAATCTGTTTGAGTGATCTTGCGAGATCATGAGTTGTCCTTGCGAGGAAACTGACAACCCTTTTTTGTTTGCTATAGTTTTTGCTTGAATTATTACGCCTTGTCACGTATTGACTAAAACCCATAATAAACTATCACCCATCATTTAAATTAATTTTCTCACAAAGAGGTCTAAATAAAGTGTGTTTTCTTAAGTTGAGCAATTCCGCCGCTTCAATTCATACTTGATAGATAGTAGGAGAGAATAGTCTGAAAGATTGGGAAACATAAGAGTCTTGTTCGTGTAGCAACTCAGCTTGTCAGCATCACTTTCAAGTTGAATTGAATTTCGAAGAAGATAGCCCGTCAAGTTCCTTCCTCTTCAGTTGAACCTAGATTGGCTCAATATGATTTGATTCATTATATTCCTAATATTTTCATTATCTTGATTTGGATTAATAAACTTTTTTCCTTCAGGTATAAAGTTCAAATTCGTGTGGTTGATCACAATGGTAGTACATCCTTACTCATGTTTGATCGCGAGGTTGTTGGTGGTTTGAATAAAACTGCTTATGAACTAAAGCAAGAGTTATCAAAGGTTAAAACTATACATCTACATACATCATTCTCATATTCAATTATGTGTTCATATCCTCATACTTATAAATTGATATTTGTAGGTTGAAGATACACATTCATCTCCCACAGAGTTAAATAATCTCGTGGGCAAGAAGTTGTTTTTAAGGTCCAAATTTTCATTATAATATTGAAAATAATTGGCCTATTTATACAGTTCATAAGCTCATCAATGATGAAGAATCCATCAACAAGTTCATTGCGGGTTTTCGAAATCAAAATATAAGTTATTATTATTTTGGTGTTACATTGTTTATAAATCCATGATTTAACATATTGAATTTATTAATTAGCCAAAATGCCTTTTTGGTCCCTTATAATTGGCATTGTCTCACATTTAGTCCCTTATAACTTTACAGGAGCCTTTTTGGTCCCCAACCTTTAATTTATTAGGTGTTTCGGTCCCTCTTAATAGAATTTTTTGTAAACTAACGGTTTGATAAAAAATTCCAACTTTGACCGTCCAAAATCCTAATATTGACCAAACCATAGTTAGTTACCCATTTTAAGAGACCAAAAGTGATTAGAGGACAAATTATAAAGGACTAAAAAAGTATTTTGGCAATTTAATTTTGGTTATGTTTTTTTAAACACGGAAACCTATTTCAACCCGGATTGACCCGTTTCGAGCTAGATTGACCCATTTCGAACTGGGTCGACCCGTTTCATAAATTTTAAAATTTCATTATTTCAATGCAAAATCATTTTTTACATCCATTTTTATAATCACGAAAACCGGTTTCAACCCGAATTGACCCGTTTCGAGCTGGGTCGACCCGTTCTATAAATTTTGAATTTTCATCATTTCAATGCAAAATTATTCTTACATGCATTTTTATAATCACGCAAACCTATTTCAACCCAGGTTGACCCATTTTGAGTTGGGTCAGTCCGTTTCAAAATGGGTCGACCCGTTTAATAAATTTTGAATTTTCATCCTTGCAATGCTAAATTATTTTTTACATACGTTTTTATAATCACGGAAACCTATTTTAACTCGAGTTGATCCGTTTCGAACTGGGTCGACCCGTTTTGTAATTTCAAAATTTCATTCTTTCAATGCAAAATTATTTTTTACATGCGTTTTTATAATTACGAAAACCTATTTCAACCCGGGTTGACCCGTTTCGAGCTGGGTTGACCCGTTTCGTAAATTTTTTATTTTCATCCTTTTAATACAAAATTATTTTTTACATGCATTTTTATAATAGCAAAAACCTATTTCAACCCGGGTTGACCCATTTTCAATTAGGTTGACCCAGTTCAAAACGGGTCAATCCAGCTCGAAATTGGTTGACTCGGTTTGAAATAGACGCATGTAAAAAATAATTTTGCATTGAAAGGATGAAAATTCAAAATTTATGAAACGGGTCGATCCAGTTCGAAATGGACTGACCCAGCTCAAAATGTTTCAAGACGAATTGAAATAGGTTTCCATAATTATAAAAATGAGTGTAAAATTTATTGCATTGAAAGTATGAAAATTGAAAATTTATGAAACGGGTCGACCTAGTTCAAAACGGATTAACCCGGGTTGAAATAGGTTTCCGTGATTATAAAAATGCATGTAAAAAATAATTTTACATTGAAATGATGAAAATTCAAAATTTACAAAACGGGTCAACCCAGTTCGAAACGGGTTAACCCGGGTTGAAATAGGTTTGCGTGATTATAAAAATGCATGTAAAAATAATTTTGTATTGAAATGATGAAAATTCAAAATTTATGGAATGGGTCAACTCAGTTCGGAACGGGTCAACTCAGTTTGAAGCGGGTCGTTGCAGCTCGAAACGGGTCAACCCGGGTTGAAACAAGTTTTCGTGATTGTAAAAATGGATGTAAAAAATAATTTTTTTTATTGAAATTATGAAAATTCAAAATTTACAAAACGGGTCGACTCAGTTCGAAATGGGCCGATCAAGCTCGAAACAGGTCAATCCGGGTTGAAATAGTTTCCGTGATTGTAAAAAACATAACCAAAATTCAATTGCCAAAATACTTTTTTAGTCCCTCATAATTGGCCCTCTGATCACTTTTGGTCCCTTAAAATGGGTCAACTAACTATGGTTGGGTCAATATTAGGGTTTTGGACGGTCAAAGGTGAAATTTTTTGTCAAACCGTTAGTTTACAATAAATTCCGTTAAAAGGGACCGAAACACCTAATAAATTAAAGGTTGGGGACTAAAAAGGCTCCCGTAAAGTTATAAGGGACCAAAAGTGAGACAATGCCAATTATAAGAGACCAAAAAGACATTTTGGCCTTATTAATTTGTATTTTAATGATATAGGAAATCCTTTCTGTTGATGATATATCACTTCCTCTAGTATCTCTTCCCATAAGTTCTTCTAATGTAAGTTCACAAAATTAATAACACAACAGTACGTATATTCATATTTGTATGTTTCTTTTTCTACAAAACAGTTTATATATATTATTTCAAAACAAACTAATTATGAAAATATTTTGTTTGTCAGGATTCAAACTCTTCAACTGTTGAAGCTGATAATCAATCATCTTATTCTATATCAAAAGTCTAGATAACATAAAAAATGAAAAGAGACATATATCATTACCAGAAATTGATGTTGATGCATAAAGATTTCCAACAAAAAGAAAGCTCCATGTGAAGTTGGAAAAAGTAGACAAATAAATCCATGATAGCTCCTTTAGATATCTTGCCTCTATATTTTTCCATGTATTTTGAATAATGAATCTTTAAATATGTGTTATCTTATTCGAAGTATTGATGTTATATACTTTGTATTAAATTTGTTCTCTTAATGACTATCAAAATAACACTTTGGTATGGAAAATGATGAGGAAACCAAATTAAAGCAAACTTTGTAAAAAAAACCTCTCGTAAGGGAGATTGCAGGTATATAATGAATTTGACCGCCTTTCCTCTGTCTCTTTACTTTGCTTCTCTTGAGCCAATTAAAGTAGTCATGGGCCCCTTACTCTATAAACCTCTTGTTCAACTAGTCTACTTCAAAGAAAGGCTTTACCGACTAGAAGGGATAATTCTTTTATGTTAGCACAAATCCTGTGAACGAATATGCTTATTTCATTCCATCTCCGCTCCTCTTCATCTTCTGTCTAGTTCCTCTACAAGACTTGAAATGGTGCAGTTAGAAAGTCTGTGGAGGAAATCAGGGAAGATCCTATTGAAATAATTCCTAGGGGTAGCTTAGTGAAGTCAATAAAAGATGCAATTCTTGGCAAGGAAGATGATGACATACTCTATGAGGATCGTGTTTTTCGTTATGCCTCATTTAATTCGGTGGGTGAATTTATGAAATTGTAATAATTTCACTATGTGTGCTTAATCAAATTGTTGATTATAGAGGATATATTGCTATTCGTCAATTCTTTGCATCAATTTTTTCTATTTTTTTTTCACGAACTTATGAATTGTTTGCCATTATATGGGTATCTTAGTACAACTATTGGTCTACTCCAATTATCTAGAGATAAAACAATTCAAAAGAAGCTGCACTAGGGTACTCCTTGAAAAAATCTTTTGCAGAGCTGAGTAGAATTTTGATGCATATCTTCGGGATTTTTATGGTACATTGTATAAATATTCAAAAGTTACATCTATCTTGATGTCAAATAGAAGGAACTTTTTCAAGTAATCCTTCATTGCAGGCATCAGTTAAAACTTCCATAGCTTGGATTTCCTCCTTTACTTGCGATAAATAATTAGGGCGTTCTTATAGCATCCGTGCGATGCATGAGCGCGTGTACTACTTTAGTCTAAAGTTTCCTAATAACATAACAATTTTTTAAACAGATTGAACAACTGTCAGTTCATTGCCCTATGGCGTACTGGGATGACATATGGACAACACATCATCAAGGCTGTACATAAATTTTATCAAGTTAAACAGTTAAATAATATTCATCCCAATGGATTATATTCATGTGCAACCTTGATGACGTGTCATCCACATGTCATCCCATTAGATTATATTAGTCCACATGTACGCCACGTGACAATGGACTGACCGAATTAAAAATAACTGTTAAAAATGTAAAAAAATTGTTATGGGACTAAATGTGCTGTAATTATGAAACTTTAAGACTAAATTTGCTCACTACTAAACATTTAGGACTAAATTTGCCATTGGACCATACTATAGGGACTAAATTTGCATTTTTTCCTTTTTTAATCTATAGATAAAATTAAATTAAATAACAAAGATGGCATAAAGCTAATATATATTATTTTAAAATTCTAAAAAAAAACCATTTTATTATGTTTCTCATCCAAGTGAAATATAGAGTAAGTTTTTTGTTCTAATAAGGAAATAAATTTGTGAGAAATTTTGTTTAATTTAATGTGAAGGAATTGCTAATAGAATATGTCTTCGACATCTTTCTTGAAACAGAATGATTGGTTGTTTCGCACCTTTGAGAAGAGGGTGTTCCTCCAGAAAAATATTGTTTGTTAAATACAGGACACCACTGTTCTCTTATGTTGTATAATTTCATCAACCAGATGTTTTCTGTGCAATGGAATGTCTAGCATCAACGAAACACTGATTAATATCTCATATCAACATAAACATAATATCATATCACGTAAACTGTGATATCATATCACGTTACATATATATTCATATCAAGCAAAAACATCATATAAAAAACATATATCAACTTAACTGAAACAATATACAAAATCACTTTACACCTAAATTCATATCAACAAAAAAGTATTTATCATATTAATTAAAATCATTTATCATATCACATAAAACTTGATATCATAATACTTTAAATATATCAAACACACATGTTCTAGTGATAATTAAATTCACTTATGTGGAAACTTATGTCAATAATTGAAACGCATCTACAAAACCTTTTTGTCATTGCAAAACACCTATATATGTTTCTTAGAATTCTCACTGATGTGCCAAACGCAAAGACGATGCCGAACATCTGGAAAAACCACACGAATTGCAGCGGCCACCGAAAAAGACTGGTCTGTCATCAATGTAACTGGTTGCTTGCTGTCCATTGACCTAAAAAATGTATTAAATAACCAAATGAATGACTCCACCTTCTCGTTTTTTATGAAATCAATACCAAACATTACGTTATGATAATGGTTGTCCATACCAACAAAAGGTCCGCATATCATGTCGTCTTTGTTCGTTCGGTAAGTCGTATTATGAACCAACAAATCTCCAAATATACTATAATCCACCTTCATCTTCCCATCTCTCCAAAATACATTACACAATAAAGACTCATCATCCAAATCAAAATCATAATAAAAATCATTCTCTTCAATAGATATTCGTTTTGACATTTTAATCAAAGTATTACTATCGCAACCATCAAGAGTCATCCTCTTCTCTTGTTCCAAATGATTATATACATCTCGTATAGTATAATCTACATGTGATGACCCTCCAACTGTAAAATATATAAATCATATAAACTAAATAGTAACTTCATATGACACATAAAGCTATATTACATCATACATAATAACCAATAATATCACATATAAAACTGAATAGCTTCATATCCTATCAATTCTATGATTCAGACCCTCCACACTGAAAAATATATACATCATATCAACTAAGCATTTACTTGATATAACATATAACCACATATCATATTATATCCAACAAAAAATCATATCCCATGTAAAACTAAATAATTTCATACAGCATCAATTATATAATTCAAACAAGAGACACAAACTTTTCTGCAAAAATGATTAAACAAGAGACACTAACATCTTTGCTCAATATGCTATATCCTTTAGTTACACGAACACCCAAAATTTTAATTTATCAAAATACTACAATGCATAATTATCAAACTTCCTTTGAGAACGTAAAAACTATCTCTCAACTACAGGGCATATTTCGTGACTATGTTTCCTGAAGTGTCTTGTGACAACCCAACATTCATTCCCTATTTTCTTAAATTCAAAAAAGACTTTACATCCAATTCGTATCAACTTTCGAATAAACATTATTCAAATTCTCCTTGCATCGTTTAGCTCCCTGATGATTACTCACATATTATTTACAATATCTAATCCCGGTACTTTTATTTTTACAATCATTACTTTTTCTCATGCTAAATCCTAACATAAAAGTATACTCATTAGGGGAAAAATGCAATTTTGATCCATTACATTTGGTCATTTTACTCTTTTAGTTCATTACGTTTGGCCATTTTACTCGTTTGGTCTTTGGACCCCCAAAAATACCCATTGTATTTCAATTTTTAAGCAATTTTAGTCCTTAAAAAAATTTTGACCTGTTATAAGAAGTTTTTGTATAAGTAAAATTTGTCAAAGGTAATTTGGAGTTAAAATATAAATTTCTTTAAATATGTGAGAGTATTTTTTGAACAAGAAAATTACTTTCTTAACCCTCTCCTTCTTCTTGTGTCCACCACCATCCCCGACCACTCCTCTCCTCCTCTCCTCCTCTCCACCTCCAGAGCAACACAATTCCAAAATCATCAAAATTATATTCGAAATCAGAGATGCAAACAATTCATTTCTTATTCAAAATTAACAAAATTAAATTGCACAAAGAGGGCCCAAAATTGATGAGAAGCATGGAAATCAAATCCAAAGGGCTCCTTTCCATGGCTGCCCATTTTGTTTCCAAGATAATCATGCGTTCAATATGACGGAGGAGAGAAGATGGACACAGCTAAAGTTCGTACCCAATAATTATGGAAAGAATTGAAAATGGCAGAAAACAGAGGATTAATTCAATGGGGCTAGCCACGGCTTTGATTTCCAAGCTGAGGATTAATTTTCAAGATTCTTTGATTTCCAAGCAAAGGATTAAATTAAGGAAAATGTCAGAAAGCAAAGGATTAATTAATGGCCGCCCATTTTGCTTTCTTCGTCGTTTTCATTGTCTTCTTGGGAATTTTTTGTTCTTAGAAGTAGCCAGCTTCTCTCTGCGCGTCGATATCGTTGACATTGCCTAGGATTTCTCTGCTGACTTCATCTCCATGGTGTAACTCCTGCGTCAACATCATCAACTTCTTTTGCTTCTCCTTTTTCGAGCGACAGGGAAAAGGGTGAGGCGAGATTAGGAGGAGGAGAGGTGCGGCGGCCGGGGATGGGAAAGATGGAGGAGAAGAGGTGCGCCGCTAAGGTAGATGAAGGAGAAGGGGGTGTTAAAGCTGCTAGGGTTTTATTTATTTACAATATTTGTTAATTATAACAAAAGTCAAAGTATTTATTTTCTTTAAAAAAATACTCCTACATATTTTAAAGAAATTTATATTTTAGCCCCAAATTACCTTTGACCCATTTGACCTATAAAAAAACATTTTTGATGGACCAAAAGTGTTTAAAATTTCAAACGTAATGGGTATTTTTTGAGGGGTCCAAACATGATGGACCAAATGAGTAAAATGACTAAACGTAATGGACCAAAATTACATTTTTTTTTCTACTAATTATATAATTTGTAAGTTTTTTCTTCATTATCAACCATCAAACCCAACAATGATTCCATTGGTTCAGCATCAGAACCTGTCAAAATATACTAATATCATATCAGTAAAAGTGTAAATTCATATCGGTCTCATAATATCTTCATATAATACACGTGTAGTGCGTATGCATATAATATCAACCATAACCAGATTTTCATATCAATCATAATCGTAGTTCATATCAAACATATATTGTTAAATTTATTGATCTAACACGAACATCCAACCCAAAACCAATTGGCAATGAGTGGAGAGACCTTTGGAATATTTATATTAGATACAAGTGTTGTGAGTTCCGATATGAGATTGGGGTTCCCTAACCCACACCACACTCTGGGTTTTTGGTTTCAAGCTGGATATACTGTCAGGTTAGTCAAACAGTCCAAAATTATGGGCAAACAAACCGGATATACTGTCAGGTCAGTCAAATCGGATATACTGCCGGGTCAGTCAAAGGCCAAAACCCACTCTAATACCATGTTAATTTTATTGATTCAACACGAGCATCCATCTAAAATTAATTGGCAATGGGTGGAGATATCCTTAGAATATTTATATTAAACACAAGTGTCGTGTGCAAGGGTTTCACGGATTGGATGTTTAGAAACCAATTCACTGAGGTACCTACGGATGGGGGCAGGTTTACTTGGGTAAGGGAAGATAGTCGGGGGAGAGTAGAGGAGAAATTGGATAGGTTTGTGTGCAATGAAGAGTGATTGCAGTCATTTCTTAACTGGTTTGTTTGTCATCTCCCAAGATTAAGCTCAGAGCATGTGCCAATTGCAGTGGAATTTTCAGAAAATGCATCGCAAGGGGTAGTGAGGCCAAAGCCGTTCCGATTCTTGGCGGCTTGGTTTACGCATCAGGATTTTGGAGATGTAGTGGGCAATTGTTGGGATTCGGACAGCAGCCATGAAGAGAACATTTCACGATTTATAGCAGAGGCAAAAGAGTGGAACTATAGGGTGTTTGGAAATGTGTTCGTAAGGAAAAAAAGTTGTTAGCTAGGTTGGATGGCATCCAAAGGGAGCTTCAGAAGTACTTTACAAAACGACTAAGGGATCTGGAGAACCAGTTGACTAGGGAGTTGGAAGAAACCATGCTATAGGAGAAGTTACTACTTATCCAAAAATCACTGAGACAGTGGAGTCTTTATGGTGATAGGAACACGGCATTTTACCATAGGATCGTGAAAGTTCAAAGAATGAGAAATAAAATTTTAAGACTCCAGGATAGCAATGGGGAGTGGATTTCAGACACTACCTGTGAGGAGCCAGAAATTTGAATGTTAAAAAAAAAAAAATCTTAATTTATATTCATAATAGTTTTTATTTAAGTTAAATTGAATTAATTAGAGGTGATAAATATGGTAGGCAATCAAATTAAATAAATCAATATTTTCTAATAGTATCAATTAGCCCTAAATCAATATAGCAAATCCCAACCCTATTCTCACTTAAAAGCCCTCATAACATCAGTCTCTTTTCTTCGCAAACACCTCTCCCAATGGCATTTTCCTTTTCTTTCTGTCATCACCACCATTGTGATTATCGACAACACCAAGCCACCACTGTCTCTTTCTTCCTGAGGATTAAAACCCAGCAACCAACATAACTCTAACAACCCAAAACAAATTCATCACCATACTATCTTCACCCAGATTGGTTCTCAATCTGGTATAGCCCAAAACAAGATCATCAACTCTTTCTTGCCATCTATTAGATGGGATTAAGGGTTAATCTTTCTCAAGGTGAGGGATTTTAGTAGGAAATTTTCGTAAATTTGTCGGGTCTAACCAACCCATATTTTTATATTATTATATTATTACCTTGCATGGTTAGATTTGATTTGGCTATTTGATTACTCTGCGTGTTAATTTTGACTATCGTTTTGAATTTTGACTTCCATATCGAAAACCCATTTGAATTTGACTGTTATATTAAAACTTGTCTCACTAGTTTTTTTTTTTAAAAACGATCGATATTGATTTTGACTTTCATAAGAAAAACCCATTTGACTTTGACTATTTTATTAAAACTTGTATCATTTGTTTTCGTGACGACAAATATTGATTTTGACTTTTGTACCAAAAATTTGTTTATTTTTTTTTATGGTTATAACGAAACTTGTTTTACTTACTATCGTAATGAGATAATTTGACTTTTGATTTTTACACTGAAATCAGTTGGCATTTTGATACTTGTACTGAAATTTTGACTACTGTTTTGACTAAAATGATTACCATTCATTGTATGATTTTTCACTATATGTCCGACTTGTTATATGACTGATTATTTTTAGCCTTCGGGTACTGGCCTTCGGGTACTATTACTAGCCTTCGGGCACTATTATTAGCCTTCGGGTACTGTTACTAGCCTTTAGGTACTGGCCTTCGGGCATTATTACTAGCCTTCGGGCACTATTATTAGACTTCAGGTACTATTGTTAGCCTTCGGGTACTGTTATTTGTCTTCTGGTACTGGCATTCTGGCACTATTTGTTATTTTCTATTTCTGATATATTTTAACTGTTCATATGTGCTATTGGAAACTGTTTTGAACTTCTAACCAATTTTAATTGTCTTCCGCAGTGCCTCTGTTTTTAAAATCTTATGATACTCATTTTTGAAATAATTTTCGATTATGATTTACACTTGTTTTGCTTGCATGTTAAATACTATTAAATTCTCTCACTGGGCTATGGTTCATCCCTTTATATATTACAATTTCAGTTAGATTTTAAATAAAGATGCGTGATTTCCTGAGATCGTGACATGTGTCAAGAAATAATGCATTTGAGAGCTCTAGGTTATTAAGGCAACTTCAGTTACTCATTTTATAATTTATGGTTTATGAAGGATTTGTAGAATTTTATTGCTATTTTTAATTAATAAATCTCAGCGCGAGTTGAGAAAGGCATCCCGTTTCGTAACCATTAGGGCGGGATGTTACACTACCAATCTCCAGGAGATGGCCACGGATTTCTTTAGGAACATATACACCGCCCCAACACACGAGAGGATGACTGAGCATGGTTGGGTGGCATTTTTGGTGATGGGTTGTACCAAGAAGAGGGCTTTGTGTGAGGAGATAAAGATAGAGGAGGTAGTTAAAGCACTAAAATTGATGCACCCTCTTAAGGCTCCAGGTGTAGATGGCTTAAATGCTTTACTCTTTAAATCTCAGTGGCCCAGAGTGGGAGAGACGATATTTCGTGTGATTCAAGGTGTGCTTCAAGAGGGGATTATGGCAGCAGGTTTAAATAGAGCATTAATAGTCTTGATCCCTAAAATGGAGCAACCTTGTCGCCTGAAATAATTTCGGCCCATAAGTATATTAAATGTGATCTATAAGCGGGCGACTAAAGTGCTTGTGCAGAGACTACAACTTTTAATGCCTCAACTAGTGGAACCAGCACTGGTAAGTTGTATTAGTGCCGTGTACCACTCAGAATTAGAAATATATAACTAAATACAACGAATATACTGAAAGTTTATCTACCCGGGCCCTGTCAAAAATTTACTTTCGTGCTATGCATTCCAGAATCGGAATATTTGACCAGGTCTAGACTCTAGCACAATCGCTATTCCAATCCTTGCTTGAAATAACATTGCGCAGGATCTTGGTATGTACTCATTCGATTTATCACGCAACAAAATACTTCTAATTAAAGCAGAAACATAGAAAGTACTTGTTGAAGCATGTTACTCAGGTGATCGCTTGTATGACTCAAGACTTTGATCGCACGTTGTGTGGGCAACGATCTAGCGAGCATTTGATCAGCAATCTACACAAAAGGACTTGCCAAAAAAATTCTGCAGCTCGACGCCTCCTAAATTGAATCGCTGTGGCCGTCGAAATTTACTTCCCGCCGACCGAAAATTATTCAAGAGAGAGAAAAATGTTTTCTCTCTCTAGTTTTATTGTCTTGAAAACTTAAGAATTGTGTGTTGTAGAATTGCTAATCCCTCGTCTATATGTAGAGCTACAAGAGAGACCCCAAGTTAGTTTAGGATTGGTCTTCCTAATGAGTTCAGGTAATTAATTAGTTTCCAAATCCAATTAGGTAACTAATCTAATAGGATAATCCAAATCCAATTAGATTTCCTAATATCTAGGATTTCCTAATTCTAATTGAAACTTAAGACTTAATTAATTAATTAATTCCACTTTATTAATTACTTAATTAACCCTTAGGAATAATAAATTAATTAATTAATTCTACTTATTCAATTAACCCACTACAATATTAATCGTACCACTAACGGATTAGTTTTGGCGCTACTATCTTACACTAGAATTGCTTCCGGAAAATTCTGTAGCTCGATGCCTCCTGAATTGAACCGCTGCCGCCACCAGAATTTACTTCCCGCCGCCCAAAAATTATTCAAGAGAGAGAAAACATTTTTCTCTCTCTAGTTTTTTTGTCTTGAAAACTTAAGAATTGTGTGTTGTAGAATTGCTAATCCGTTGTCTATATATGGAGCTACATGAGAGACCCCAAGTTGTTTAGAATTGGTCTTCCTAATGATTTTAGGTAATTAATTAATTTCCAAATCTAATTAGGTAACTAATCTAATAGGATAATCCAAATCCAATTAGATTTCCTAATATCTAGGATTTCCTAATTCTAATTGAAACTTAAGACTTACTTAATTAATTAAATAATTTCAATTTGTTAATTACTTAATTAACCCTTAGGAATAATTAATTAATTAATTCTACTTATTCAATTAACCCACTACAAAATTAATCGTACCACTAACGGATTAGTTTTGGTGCTACCATATTAAAGATTTAGTGCTCGTTAATTTATTAATTTACTGATAAATTAATTAATTAACTTCTTTAATTCCGAGACTAGTACCACTCGACCTTTTTACTATACCGGACATAAGTCCACCAGCTGAATTTAGTATAATAAACATAACGAGCTCATCTCGGTAGCACCATCACCCCAGTAGTACGGTACATAGTTTCTTTTCGACAAGCAGCAGCACACCAAGTAACTAAACACGCGCACCCAACCCACCGAGACTATTAGCCACAATTGACCTCACCCATTGGCAGATCAAAGTACACTGTCTAATCCTCATGGCCGCTCAAGTCTAGGGATTAAGAGATAGAATATTAAGAACGAATTGTCTATTAAATCATAACAAGACAAATTATTCTAAATGGTCAAGTTCAATATGCCCCGGGCATATCAATATGATCCAATTAGTTTAGACAAACCAATTATCCGAATCATATAATAACCTAAAACAACAGCATGTCCAAAACTATCTCAGTTTCGAACTTCATTTATATATTATGTCTTTTAACCAATGATGAGATTTACTGTGTCACACTAGACACCTCATCATCTAACTACATAATATAAATGGACTAGACATGCACAACATATAAACAAAAACATCAAATCGATATATTAACGGAGAAAAAGTATAATACAAGCATATCTTATGTATTCAAACCTAACAATTGAAAGATTATCTATCCGGGTCCGGTTAAAAACTACTTTCTTACTACGCATTCCAGAATCAGAATCTTTGAGCAGGCGTAGACTCTAGCAAAATCGCTATTCCAATCCTTGCTTGAAATAACATTGCATAGGATCTTGGTTTGTACTTATTCGATTTATCAAACAACAACAATTCTCTAATTAAAAGCGGAATCATAGAAAAGTACCTCTTGAAGCGTGTTAACTCAGGTGATTGATTGTATGACTCAAGACTATGATTGCACGTTGTGTGGGCGATGATCTAGCGAGCAATTGATCAGGAATCAACACAAAAACTACGTCAAGACTCTTGCCAGAAAATGAACCGCCGCTCGCCGCCTAGACCCAAATTCGACCGTCTAAAGCTTTCCTAGAGGGAGAAAATTATTTTCTCTCTCTAGTTTTCTTTTCTTGAAAACTTCTGAGTTGTGTATTGTGTAATTGCTAATCCCTTGTCTATATATAGAGTTACAAGAGAGACCCCAAGTTGGTTTAGGATTGGTCTTCCTAATGGGTTTAGGTAATTAATTAGTTTTCAAATCCAATTAGGTAACGAATCTAATAGGATAATCCAAATCCAATTAGATTTCCTAATTCTAATTGAAACTTAAGACTTAATTAATTAAATAATTCCACTTTGTTAATTACTTCATTAACCCTTAGGAATAATTAATTAATTAATTAATTCTACTTATTCAATTAACCCACTACAAAATTAATCGTGCCACTGACGGATTAATTTTGGCACTACCATCTTACACCAGAATTGCTTCTGGAACAACTAAATTAATTATTCTTAATCTCCTCACATCAAATATTTAGTGCTCGTTAATATATTAATTTACTGATAAATTAATTAATTAACCTCTTTAATTCCGAGACTAGTACCACTTGACCTTTTTACTATACCAGAAATAAGTCCACCGGCCGGGTTTAGTATAATAAACATAACAAGCTCATCTCGGGAGCACCATCACTCCGGACGCACTCGTACATGGTTTCTTTTCGACAAGCAGCAGCACACCAGGTAACTAAACACGCGCACCCAACCCACCGAGACTATTGGCCACAATTGATCTCACCCATTGGCATATCAAAGTACACTATGTCTAATCCTCATGCCCACTCAAGTCTAGGGATTAAGAGATAGAATACTAAGAACGATTTGTCTATTAAATTAGTACAAGACAAATCTTTCTAAATGGTCAAGTTCAATACGCCCCGGGCATATCTATATGATTCAATCATTTTAGACAAACCAACTATCCGAATCACATAATAACATAAAATGACAGCTTGTCCAAAACTGTGTCGATTACGAACTTCATTTATATATTATGTCTTTTAACCAATGATGAGATCTACTGTGTCACACTAGACATACTCATCATCTAACTACATGATATAAATGGACTAAACATGCACAACATATCAACCAAAACATTAAATCGATATATTAACTGGGAAAAAATTTAATACAAGCATAGCTTATGTATTCAATCCTAAAAATCTCCCACTAATACTTAAGCTGTGCTTTAAGTATACAACTACATTTTCCTCTATACACTCTACTATATTTCTAGAAAAACTATCATGGCTTTCCTAAGTATTTGATCCCCATGCCCTCCACGTGAGCCTCAAAGACTTTTGAAGTCAATTATTTGTGAACTGATATGCAAGGTTATCATCTGATGCTATCTTAGCCACGACCATGTCTTCCTTCTTGACGATATCTCGTAAAGGTGGTACTTGCGCTGTATGTGTTTACTCGCCTTGTGGACTCGTGGTTCCTTTGACTTTGCTATTGCACCGTTGTTATCACATTACACTGTGATTGACTTCTGCAAATCAGGAATCACATCTAAGTCCACTAGGAAGTTCTTGAGCCACACTGCTTCTTTCACTGCCTCTGATGAGGCAATGTATTCAGCCTCAATGGTAGATTCTGCCATGCATTTCTACGTGACACTCCACCAAATTATGGCTCCACCTCCCAGAGTAAACACATACCCTCTGGTAGACTTGCTCTTGTCCCTGTCGCCTTGGAAATATGAATCTGTGTAACCTCGGGGTACCAGCTTAGGCACTTGATAGACTAACACTTGGTTTCTTGTTCTGCGCAAATACTTGAGAATGCATTTTACTGCCTCTCAATGAGCTTTCCTGAGGTTACTCTGATATCTGCTTACAATGCCAACAGCGTAACATATATCAGGCCCCGTACACAACATGACATACATGAGACTTCTTATTGCCGAAGCATAAGGAACTGTCTTCATGGCCTCTATCTCCTCAACAGTCTTGGGAGACTGTTCTTTAGATAGATGCACTCCGTGTCTAAAAGGTAGAAAACCTTTTTTGGAGTTCTGCATGTTAAAATGGGCCAGAATCATATATATGTATTAAGCTTGAGAGAGCGTTAGGGAACATTTCCGACGATCTTAAATTATCTTGATCCTAAGAATATGTTCTGCTTCTCCTCAGTCCTTCATATCAAACTGTTTCGACAGCCATGTCTTTACGTCTAATAACACTTTCTTGATGTTGCCAATCAATAAAATGCCATCTACGTAAAGCAGAAGAAACACCACTGCATTTCCATTATGTCTGCAATATACACATTGCTCATCCAAACACTGAGTAAAACCGTATGACTGGATTACCTCATCAAAACGGATGTTCCAAGATCTGGATGCCTGCTTAAGTCTTTTAATAGACTTCTTAAGCCTGCAAACCTTATGCTCTTGGCCCTTTTCAACGAATCTCTCTGGTTGCTGCATGAGGATTGTTTTCTCAAGACTTCCATTAAGAAAAGCTGTCTTGACATCCATCTGCCATATCTCATAATCTAAATGAGCAGCTATGGCCAAGAGAATCCGAATCGACTTAAGCATGGCTACCGAAGAGAAGGTTTCCTCATAATTGATTCCCTCCTTCTGAGTATACCCCTTCGCCACAAGCCTAGCTTTAAAGGTTTCAACCTTTCTGTCAGGTTCTCTCTTGTGTTTGTAGACCAACTTACATCCAATGGGCTTAAACCTATCAGGCAAGTCCACAAGCTCCCAGACTTGATTGTGGTCCATCGAGCCCATCTCGGATATCATTGCTTTTCGCCAAGATTCTACATCTTTCTCTCGGAGAGTCTCATTGTAGTCTACTCGGTCAGGCTCAGGCGCGCATGGGACTAGGTTTGAGGCCTCTGCCACGCCAATCAACCTGTCGGGCTGTCTCACAACCCTCCTACTACGACGAGGCATCACCTGTGTAGGTGCATCATCTGTGATATCTTATGCAGTGTGTGGTGTATCTACTTGTGCTGGTACAATAGGATTATCAGTTTGTCGACTAAGCTCTTCTAGTACTATCTTGATCTTGGGCTTGTGATCTAGAATATAGTCTTTCTCTAAAAATCTGGCGTTGGTACTAACTACCACCTTCTGATCTTTAGGAGTATAAAACGGACCACCATTCATTCCCTTAGGATATCCTACAAACAGCATCACTTCCGTTCTTGCATCTAACTTAGCCGCGTCTGCCTTAAGCACATGTGCTGGGCAACCCCAAATTCTGAGATGTCTTAGACTGGGCTTACGCCCGTTCCACACCTCTACTGGTGTTAAAGGCACAATTTTAGATGGTACATGATTAAGGATGTACATCGCTGTTTCTAAGGCATATCCACAGAATAAACTCGGCAAATCACTATAGCTCATCATTGACCTAACCATTTCCATGAGAGTTTTCTTCTTTCTTTCTGCTACACCGTTCTGTTGTGGTGTGCCTGGTGCAGACAAATGAGACTTAATTCTGACCCCACTGAGGTATTCTCAAAATTCGTGGGATAGGTACTCCCCACCACGGTCTGATCGCGGTGTCTTGATACTCTTACAATGATGCTTCTCCACATCTGCCGGATACTCTTTGAATTTACGAAAGCATTCGGACTTGTGGCGCAATAGGTAAATGTACCCGTACCTTGAGTAATCATCCGTGAACCTCATTAAATACTCAAACCCACCCCGTGTTTGGACTGACATTGGTCTACACAAGTCAGAATAAATTAACTCTAATACTTCTTTGGCTCTATAACCTTTTGCTTTAAAAGGTCTCTTGGTCATTTTACCCTTCAAGCAAGACTCGCAGGTTGAATAACTGTCAATATCTAATGAAAGTAAAGGTCCATCATTGACCAACCTCTAAATCCTACTAAGGTTTATATGACCTAGCCTAAGATGCCAACGATAGGTTTGATTCATTTCAGAAGGTTCTTTCTTGTTATTAAGGTTAGATGATGCACTATTTGTTTCTATGTTTTACACAACAGGGGAGTTAGATTTAACCACAAACAAATCATATACTAATGAACCAGAACAAACAAGTTTGCCATATTTTCTAACAACAACTGTATTATCAGAAAAAGTAAACTTGAAACCGTTCTTTAAGAGTTTAGAAACCGAAATAAGGTTCTTTCTAAAACTTGGTGCATAAAGACAATTTGGTAAATCTAGTCTATGATTTTAAAAAAATAAACTAACTACTCCCACTACTTCTGCTGACACTCTTGTAGTGTCGCCCAAGTAGATGTCCAGCTCGCCTTCTCTAAGCTTTCGAGTTACTTGGAACCCCTGCAAAGAATTACAAACATGGTCAGTGGCCTTTGGGCTTGCTCTTCTTTGCGATTTCAGGCTTAGCAGCAAGTTTCTTGGCATTCTTCTTCTTCTTTTTGTTCTTACATTTAGGCACAGAAGAAGAACTTGAAGCCTTTACCGTGACCAAAGATTGCTTCTTCTCATGGAAGATGCCTTCGGCCAACACCAAATCTGTTAAAAGCTCGGATAGAGTGTAAACTCTTTGGTTCATATTGTAAATTAAACCAAAACTGCTCAAAACTAGTGGGTAATCTCTGAAGGATGATATCTATCTTACTTTCTGGGTCGATCTAACCTCCAACGCCTCTATCTCAATGATGTTGCTGATCATGTGAAGCACATGATCTCTCACCAATGCGCCCTCAGCTATTTCGGTGTTCATTAACTTCCTCATGGCTGCTTACCTAGTTGTCCTACCTTGATGAGCGAACATCTCTTTCAGGTAAGCCATTATATTGAAGGCAAAGATCATGGGATGAAGCTGATGTTACAGCACATTTGACACAGAGGCCAGAATGTAACACCGTGCCATCTCATCCACTTTTCTCCCCTATTATAGACATCCCTATTATCTTGAGGAGTGTCTTCATGAGGCACATCTGGATAGACTTCGGTGAGCACAAACTTATACTGCTTAACCGTCAGGACTGTTAGGTTTGAATACATAAGCTATTTTTGTATTATACTTTTTCTGGTTAATATATCAATTTATTTTTTGGTTTATATGTTGTGTATGTCTAGTCCGTTTATATTATGTAGTTAAATGATGAGGTGTCTGGTGTGACACAGTAGATCTCATCATTGGTTAAAAGACATAATATATAAATGAAGTTTGTAAACGAGACAGTTTTGGACACGCTGTCGGTTTAGGTTAATATTGGATTCGGATAATTGGTTTGTCCAAACTAATTGAATCATATAGATATGCCCGGGGCATATTAAACTTGACCATTTAGGATGATTTGTCTTGTACTGATTTAATAGACAATTCGTTCTTACTATTCTATCATTTAGTCCCTAGACTTGAGCGGGCATGAGGATTAGACATAGCGTACTTTGATCTGCCAATGGGTGAGGTCAATTGTGGAAAATAGTCTTGGAGGGTTGGTGCGCATATTTAATTACTTGGTGTGCTGCTACTTGTCGAAAGGAAACCATGTACCGGTGTGTCCGGGGTGATGGTGCTCCCGAGATGAGCTCGTTATGTTTATCATACTAAACCCAGCTGGTGGCTTATTATGTCTGGTATATTAAAAAGGTCGAGTGGTACAAGTCTCAGAATTAAAGAAGTTAATTAATTAATTTATCAGTAAATTAATAAATTAACGAGCACTAAATCTTTGATGTGGGGAGATTAAGAATAAATTAATTTAGTTGTTCCAGAAGCAATTCTGGTGTAGGATGGTAGTGCCAAAATTAATCCGTTAGTGGTACGATTAATTTTCTAGTGGGTTAATTGAATAAGTATAATTAATTAATTAATTATTCCTAAGGGTTAATTAAGTAATTAATAAAGTAGAATTATTTAATTAATTAATTATGTCTTAAGTTTCAATTAGAATTAGGAAATCCTAGAGATTAGAAAATCTAATTGAATTTGGATTATCCTATTAGATTAGTTACCTAATTGGATTTAGAAACTAATTAATTACCTAAACCCATTAGGAAGACCAATCCTAAACCAACTTGGGGTCTCTCTTGTAGCTCTGTATATAGACAAGGGATTAGCAATTCTACAATACACAATTCGTAAATTTTTAAGACAAGAAAACTAGAGAGAGAAAACATTTTTCTCTCTCTTGAATAATTTTTGGGCAGCGGGAAGTAAATTCCGGCAGTGGCGACTGTTCAATTCAGGCGGCGTCGAGCTGCAAAATTTTTCTGGTGAGTCATTTTGTGTAGATTGCTGATCAATTGCTAGCTAGATCGTTGCCGACACAACATGCGATCAAAATCTTGAGTCACACAAGCGATCACCTGAGTAACACACTTCAAGAGGTACTTTCTATATTTCCATTTTAATTAGAAATATTTTGTTGCGTGATAAATCGAATAAGTACATACCAAGATCCTGCGCAATGTTATTTCAAGCAAGGATTGGAATAGCGATTGTGCTAGAGTCTAGGCCTGGTCAAAGATCCCGATTCTGGAATGCATAGCACGAAAGTGAATTTTTGACTGGGTCCGAGCAAATAATCTTTCAATTGGTATCAGAGTCTAGTTTGGGTTTTGTGCTTGTTCGATTTATTACATGGTTTTATTTGCAGGTGGTTTAGGTTATGGCTGCGTTTGTATGGTTTTTAATTAAACCCCAGAACATATCCTGGTTTGGTTTTATTATTAATGCTTGTAATAGTATAACCACGTGCTGGAAGCCGTGTAGGATTTGATCAAATATATAGTAGGATTTTTTATATGTAATTTCGATTTTAATTTTCCTAGATGCTTTGTAGTAGGAGAATTTCTTTTGTAATCGAAGGCATTATGGTGGGCAACTTGAATTCGTGGGTTTTGGGTTATCATAAATTCGTACAAACCCAAGAAACCCCATAATGAATTGCAAGAAGACCAAATAGTATAGAAAAAGTGAAGAAGGAATCGAAGGTGGGCTGCGGCGGCAGCACAGTCGGGTCGTGCGGCCGTTTGGCTTGGGTGTTTTGGCCCTTTTTTCTTCAGAGTTCATTTTTTTTGGAAATTCAATTTCTCAATACTCAATCCATCGAGTGGCGTGACGGGACACGAGATCAAGGTAGAAGATGGAAGCAATTAAAACCATGATAGTCGGGAAATTTATTTTTCGTATTTATTTCCCGTATTTATAGTTTTAATTTTTGTGTTGTATTTTAGATACATAATTTTAAAGTATGCTGGTTTTATGTTTGCATATAACTTAGGATTAACGAATTGCATGTTAAAACCTGAAAAACTCTCAATTTATAACTCTAAGTAGGAGCGGGCTGGCCTAATATCCCCACAGCCACCATTACAAGTTCATATGTGATGTGGGTGGACTTACGCATTGGCATTAGGGCCTTCCTCCATTCGGATGAGTCCAACCACAAGATTGCTAGATTATGAATTTCTAAGTAAGATGACTAAAGTAAGTTTAACTACGAGAAATGCGATACCATATCCATTTGAGGCGCACTATCCTAAGGTAACAAGCTCAGAAGTCATGTAATGGTACACACTTAGTGTACGATTTGTAGTATTCCTCCCATCGAGGTTACGCTGCTTATTTGTACGGCTAAAAGCACTGACTATTTGCTACATTGATCAATAGATCATTTGGTCAGATAGTGTAGTTAATGAACTTGGTTCTTCTCAAACGAATGTGGGCTAGCGTAAATGTCCACACTATCTTGGCTTGCGAGAATCTCGGTGAATGAGATGTTGGTGGTTTAAATTATTGTTTTGAGGGAAGTCAATAATTATTAGAATTTCTTATGTTTTTCAAAATTCTAGGATTAAACACTAAAACAATGTCTGTTTATTTAATTTATAGTATTCGATATAGCATTCATTCTTTTAGCTACAATATTGAAAGACATCAAATTAACTGGTCTGAACTATGTCGATTGAATTCGTAATTTGGACATTGTCTTAATGGTTGGGAGCACTCCTGTGAGAGATCATGTCACTGACATGATTAGTAACATCAATGAGATTAAGGTAATGGGAGGCAAAATCGATGGTGAAACCAAAGCCGATATTGTCCTCCAGAACTTGCCTCAAAGCTATGAGCAGTTTCGGTTGAACTACAACATGAATCAATTGTTGTGTACTTCATCCCACCTCTTAGCAGAGTTGGTGGTGGCTAAAAGTCTTTTTCAAGAGAATAAGCAATTTTTAGTCATAGTCAAAGCTTCAGAATCTTCTTTTAAGCCTGAGGCTGGAAAGAAGAAGAAAAAGCTCAAGGGAATAGCTCAAAAAGCGCAAATTGTGCCTAAGCTAGATATTGCAAAGAAGAAGTCGAAAGACAAGTGCTTCAAGTGCAATCAGACGGGGACATTAGAAATCAGATTGTCCAAAGCTTAAAAGTACGACAGTTTTGCCTTAATTACTGAGACATGTTTAGTGGTGATTCCCACATATACTTGGTGTGTGGATTCAGGAGCCACTGACCATGTTTGTAATTCTTTGCAAGGGTTCCAAGTAACCCGGAAGCTAAGAGAAGGCGAGCTGGATATCTACTTGGGCGACACTATAAGAGTGTTAGTAAAAGCAATGGGAGTAGTTAGCCTAATTTTCGAAAATTCTAGGCTAGATTAGTTAATTGTCTTTATGTACCGAGTTTTAGAAAGAACCTTGTTTTAGTTTCTAAACTCTTAAAGAATGGTTATAAATTTATTTTTTCTGATGATTCGGTTGTTATTAGAAAAGATGGGAAACTTATTTGTTCTGGTTCATTAGCTTACAATTTTTTTATAATTAAATCAAACTCCCATGCTGTGCAAAACATAGAGATAAATGGCGTATCATCTAATACTAATAAGAGGAAAGAACCTTCTAAATGAATCAAATCTATCTTTGGCATCTCAGACTAGGTCATATAAACCTTAGTAAGATTCAAAGGTTGGTTGATGATGGACTTTTAGTTCATTAGAGATTGACAGTTATTCAACTTGCAAATCTTGCTTTGAATGTAAGATGACCAAGAAACCTTTTAAGACAAAAGGTTATAGATCCAAAGAGGTATTAGATTTGATTCATTATGACTTGTGTGGACCAATTTCAGTCCAAGCACGATATGGGTTTGAATATTTCGTGACGTTCACGGATGATTACTCAAGGTACGGATATATTTATCTAATGTACCACAAGTTCAAATGCTTTAGTAAAATCAAAGAGTATCAGGCAGATATGGAGAAACATCACGGTAAAAGTATCAAGACACTGCGATCAAATCATGGTGGTGAGTACCTGTCCCACGAATTTCTTGAAAACCTCAGTGAGGTCGAAATTCAATCTCAGTTGTCTGCACCTAGCACACCACAGAAGAACGGTGTAGCAGAAAGAAAGAACCGAACTCTCATGGAAATGGTTAGATCAATGATGAGCTATAGTGATTTGCCGAGTTTGTTATGGGGATATGCCTTGGAAACAGCAATGTATATCCTAAAGATCAGAAGGTGATAGTTAGCACTAACGCCAGATTTTTAGAGGAAGACTATATTCCAAATCACAAGCCCAACAGCAAGATAGTACTAGAAGATATCACAGATGATGCGCCTACACAGGTGGTGCCTCATCGTAGTGGGAGGGTTGTAAGACAGCCCAATAGGTTTATTGGCGTGGGAAAGGCCTCAGACCTAGTCCCAGGCGCGCCTGAGCCTGACCCAGTAAACTACAATGAGGCTCTCCGAGCTAAAGATGCAGAATCTTGGCGAAATGCAATGATATCCGAGATGGGGTCGATGGACCACAATCAAGTCTGGGAGCTTGTGGACCTGCCTGATGGGTTCAAACTCATTGAATGTAAGTGGGTCTACAAACGCAAGAGAGGACATGATGGAAAGGTTGAAACCTTTAAAGCTAGGCTTGTGGCGAAGGGGTATACTCAGAAAGAGAGAATCAATTATGAGGAAACCTTCTCCTCGATAGCCATGCTTAAGTCAATCCGGATTCTCTTATCCATAGCTGCTCATTTAGATTATGAGATATGGCAGATGGATGTCAAGACAGCTTTCCTTAACAGAAGTCTTGAGGAAACCATCTTCATGCAACAACCAGAGGGATTCGTTGAGAAAGGCCAAGAGTATAAGGTTTGCAAGCTTAAGAGGTCCATTTACGGACTTAAGTAGGCATCCAGATCTTGAAACATCTAGTTCGATGAGGTAATCCAATTCTTCGGATTTACTTAGTGTCCGGATGAGCAATGTGTGTACTGCAGATGTGATGGAAATGCGGTGGTGTTTCTTATGATTTACGTAGATGACATTTTACTAATTGGCAACAATAAGAAAGTGTTATCGACGTAAAGGCATGGCTGCCCAAGCAATTTGATATGAAGAACTTAGGAGAAGTGGGACATATCCTTGGGATTAAGATAATTCGAGATCGTAGGCAACGTTTGCTAACACTTTCTTAAGCTTCATACATAGATACGATTCGGGCCCGTTTTAACTTGCAAAACTCCAAGAAAGGTTTTCTACCTTTCAGACACGGAGTGCATCTATGTAAAGTACAGTCTACCAAGACTGTTGAGGAGATAGAGGCCATGAAGACAGTTCCTTATGCTTCGACAGTAGGAAGTCTCATGTATGCCATGTTATGTACGAGACTTAATATCTGTTATGCCGTTGGCATTGTAAGCAGATATCAGTGTAACCCCGGGAAAACTCACTGGGAGGCAATAAAATGCATTCTCAAGTATTTGCGTAGAATGAGAGACCAAGTGTTGGTCTATCAGGCGCCTGTTCTGGTACCCTGAGGTTACACAGATTCAGATTTCCAAGGCGACAGGGACACGAGCAAGTCTACCTCAGGGTATGTGTTTACTTTTGAAGGTGGAGCCATAGTATGGCAGAGTGTCAGGCAGAAATGCGTGGCAGAATCTACCATGGAGGCTGAATACATTGTCGTATCAGAGGTTACGAAAGAAGCAGTGTGGCTCAAAAACTTCCTAGTGGACTTAGATGTGATTCCTGGTTTGCAGAAGTCAATCACAGTGTACTGTGATAATAATGGTGCAGTAGCAAAATCGAAGGAACCACGAGCCCACAAGGTGAGTAAACACATACAGTGCAAGTACCACCTTTACGAGATATCGTCAAGAAGGAAGACATGGTCGTGGCTAAGATAACACAGGAGGATAACCTTGCAGATCCGTTCACGAAGACATTAACTTCAAAAGTCTTTGAGGCTCACGTGGAGGGCATGGGGATCAGATAGTTAAGAGAGCCATGATTATTTTTTCAGATATATCGTAGAGTGTAAAAGATGAATATAGTTATATACTTAAATCACATCTTAAGTATTAGTGGAAGATTGTTAGGTTTGAATACATAAGCTATGCTTGTATTATACTTTTTCCCTATTAATATATCGATTTGATGTTTTGGTTATGTTGTGCATGTCTAGTCCATTTATATTATGTCATTAGATGATGAGGTGTCTGGTGTGACATAGTATATCTCATCATTGGTTAAAAGACATAATATATAAATGAAGTTTGTAATCGAGACAGTTTTAGACACGCTGTCGGTTTAGGTTATTATGTGATTCGGATAATTGGTTTGTCTAAACCTATTGAATCATATAGATATGCCCGGGACATATTGAACTTGACCATTTAGAATGATTTGTATTGTACTGATTTAATAGACAATTCGTTCTTAGTATTTTATCTCTTAATCCTTAGACTTGAGCAGACATGAGGATTAGACATAGCGTACTTTGATCTACCAATGGATGAGGTCAATTGTAGCAAATAGTCTCGATGGGTTGGGTGCGCGTGTTTAGTTACTTAGTGTGCTGCTGTTTGTCGAAAGGAAACCATGTATCGGTGTATTTAGTTACCTCACCCATTGGCAGATCAAAGTACACTATTTATAATCCTCAGACCCACTCAAGTCTAGGGATTAAAAGATAGAATACGAAGAACGATTTGTCTATTAAATCAGTACAAGACAAATCATTCTAAATGGTCAAGTTCAATGCGTCTCGGGCATATCTATATGATTCAATAGGTTTAGACAAACCAATTATCCGAATCACATAATAACCTAAACCGACAGTTTGTCCAAAACTTTCTCGATTACGAACCTCATTTATATATTATATCTTTTAGCCAATGATGAGATCAACTGTGCCACACCAGATACCTCATCATCTAACTACATAAAATAAATGGACTAAACATGCACAACATATAAACCATACCATTAAATCGATATATTAACTGAGAAAAAGTTTAATACAAGCATAGCTTATGTATTGAATCCTAACAACTCTGATATCTTCTTACAATGCCAACGGCATAACAGATATCTGGCCTCGTACACAGCATGACATACATAAGACTTCCTACTTCAGAAGTATAAGGAACTGTCTTCATGGCCTCTATCTCCTCAACAGTCTTGGGTGACTGTTCTTTAGATAGATGCACTCTGTGTCTGAAAGGTAAAAAAAACTATCTTGGAGTTCTGCATGTTAAAATGGGCCAGAATCGTATCTATGTATGAAGCTTAAGAGAGTGTTAACGAATGTTTCCTATGATCTGGAATTATATTGATCCCAAAGATATGTCCCGCTTCTCCTAAGTCCTTCATATCAAATTACTTGGACAGACATGTCTTTATATCTGATAAAACTTTCTTATTGTTGCTAATCAGTAAAATGTCATCTGCGTAAAGCACAAGAAACACCACCACATTTCCATCACGTATGCGGTACACACATTGCTCATCCGGTCACTGAGTAAATCTGTAGGACTGGATCACCTCATCAAACTAGATGTTCCAAGATTTTGATGCCTGTTTACATCCGTAAATGGACATATTAAGCCTGTAAACCTTATATTCTTGGCATTTCTCAACGAATACTCTGGTTACTGCATGAAGATAGTTTTCTCAAGATTTCCATTAAGGAAAGCTATTTTGACATCCATCTGTCACATCTCATAATCTAAATGAGCAGCTATGGCCAAGAGAATCTGGATTGACTTAAGCATGGCTATCGGGAAAAAGGTTTCCTCAAAATCGATTCCCTCTTTCTTAGTATATCGCTTAGTCACAAGCCTAGCTTTAAAGGTTTCAACCCCTCCGTCAGGTCATCTCTTGCGTTTGTAGACCCACTTACATCCAATGGGTTTGAACCCATCAGGCAGGTCCACAAGCTCCCAGACTTTATTGTGGTCCATCGACCCCATCTTGGATATCATTGCTTTTCACCAAGATTCTGCATCTTTATCTCAGAGAGCCTCGTTATAGTTAACTGGGTCAGGCTCAGGCGCCCCTGGGACTAGGTCTGAGGCCTCTCCTACGCCAATGAACCTGTCGGGCTGTCTTACAACCCTCTCACTACGACGAGGCACCACCTGTGTAGGCGCATCATCTGTGATATCTTGTTTAATGTATGATGTATCTACTTGTGCTAGTGCATCAGGATTATCAGATTATTTCCTAAGCACTTCTAGTACTATCTTGCTCTTGGGCTTGTGATCTAGAATATAGTCTTCCTCTAAAAATTTGGTATTAGCACTAACTACCACCTTCTAATCTTTTGGAATATAGAACAGACCACCTTTCGTTCCCCTAGGATATCCTACAAATAGCATTACTTCCGTTCTTGCATCTAACTTAGCCACATCTGCATTAAGCATATGTGCTGGGCAACCCCAAATTCTGAGATGTCTTAGACTGGGCTTACGCCCGTTCCACAACTCTATCGGTGTTGAAGGCATGATTTTAGATGGTACGTGATTAAAGATGTACATTGCAGTTTCTAATGCATGTCCCCAGAATGAACTCAGAAAATCACTATAGCTCATCATTGAGCTAACCATTTCCATGAGAGTTTGGTTCATTCTTTTTGCTACACCATTCTGTTGTGGTGTGCCAGGTGCAGACAACTAAGACTGAATTCCGACCTCGCTGAGGTACTCTCGAAATTTGTGGGACAGGTACTCACCACCAGGATCTGATCATAGTGTCTTGATACTTTTACCGTGATGTTTCTCCACATCTGCCCGATACTCTTTGAATTTACTAAAGCATTCGTACTTTTGGCGCATTAGGTAAATATATCTGTACCTTGAGTAATCATCCGTGAACATCACAAATACTCAAACCCACCTCATGCTTGGATCAACATTGGTCCACACAAGTCAGAATGAATAAACTCTATTACTTCTTTATATCTATAACCTTTTGCCTTAAAAGGTCTCTTGGTCATCTTACGTTCCAAGCAAGATTCACAGGCTGAGTAACTGCCAATCTCTAAGGTTTATATGACGTAGCCTGAGATGCCAAAGATAGGTTTGATTCATTTCAAAAGGTTATTTCCTCTTGTTGGAGATGTGCTTTTTAATTCTATTATTTGCAAAACAGGGGAGTTTGATTTGACCACAAACAAATTATCTACTAATGAACCAGAACAAACAAGTTTGCCATCTTTTCTAACAACAACAGTATTATCAGAAAAAATAAACTTGAATCCATTCTTTAAGAATTTAGAAACCGAAATAAGGTTCTTTCTAAAACTCGGTACATAATGACAATTTGGTAAATCTAGTCTATAATTTTTGAAATTTAAACTAACTACTCCCACTGCTTCTACTGACACTCTTATAGTGTCGTCCAAGTTGATATCCAGCTCGCCCTCTCTAAGCTTCCGGGTTACTTGGAACCCCTGCAAAGAATTACAAACATGGTCAGGGCTCCTGGATCCACACACCAAGTATCTGTGGGAATCGCCGCTAAACACATCTCAGTAATTAAGACAGAAACTATCATACCTTTAAGCTTTGGATAATCCGACTTCCAATGTCCTGTTTTCCCGCACTTGAAGCATTTGCCTTTAGGCTTACTCTTATTTGCGATGTCTGGCTTAACAGCATGTTTCTTGGCATTCTTCTTCTTGTTATTCTTGCCTTTAGGCGCAGAAGAAGAGCTTGAAGTCTTCACCGTGACCAAAGCTTGCTTGTTCTCGTGGAAGATGCTTTCGGCCGACACCAATGCTGTTAAGAGCTCGGGTAGAGTATACACTCTTTGGTTCATGCTATTGTTGACCCAAAACTGCTCGAAATTAGAGGTTAAGCTCTAGAAAATGATATTGATCTGACTCTCCAGATCAATCTCACCTCCTAACACCTCTATCTCATTGATGTTATTGATCATATGAAGTACATGATCCCTCACTGACGAGCCCTCAGCCAATTTTGTATTCATGATCTTCCTCACGACTGCTTGTCTAGCTGTCATGCCTTGATGAGCGAACATCTCTCTCAGTTGAGCCATCATGTTAAAGGCAAACACCATGGGATGAAACTGATGTTACAGAATATTTGACACAGAGGCCAGAATGTAACACCATGCTATCTCATCCGCTTTTCTCCACCTCGCATAGGCATCCCTATCATCTTGAGGAGAATCATCTTTAGGCACATCTGGACAGACTTTGGTGAGCACAAACTTATACTGCTCAGTCGTCAGGACAATGTCCAAATTACGACTCCAATCAACATAGTTTGCACCAGTTAACTTGTCGTCTTTCAAAATTGTAGCTAAAGGATTGAATGTCATATCGAATACTGTAAATTGAATAAACAGACAGAATTTTTGAAATTCAAGTAATTATTGACATCTCTTAAATAATAATTTAAACCATCGACATCTCATTCACAGGAATTCTCGCAAGCCACGATAGTGTGGACGTTTGCGCTAACCCACATTCGTTTGAGAAGAACCAAGTTCATTAACTACACTATCTGACCAAACGATCTATTGACCAATGTAGCTAATAGTCAGTGCTTTCAGCCGTACAAATGAGCAGTGTAACCTTGATGGGAGGAACACTATAGATCGTACTCTAAGTGTGTGTCATTACGTGACTTCTGAGCTTGTTACCTTAGGATAGTGCGTCTCAGATGGAGAGGGTATCGCATTTCTCCTAGTTAAACTTACTCTAGTCATCTTAATTAGAAATTCATAATCTAGTGATCTTGTGGTTGGACTCATCTGAATGGAGGAATGCCCTAATGCTAACGCGCAAGTCCACCCACATCACATATGAACCCGTAATAGTGGCAGTGGGGAGATTTAACCAACATGCTCCCACTTAGATTTTTAAATCGAGAGTTTTTCCGGTCTTAACATGCAATTAACTAATGCTAAGTTATGTGCAAACATAAAACAAACGTGCTTTAAAATTATGCATCTAAAATACAGCACTAAAATTAAAGCACAAAAATTAAAACTATAAATACGAAAAATATGAAAAATAAATTTCCCGATTATCATATTTTTAATTGCTTCCATTTTCTGCCTTGATCTCTTGTCTCGTCACTCCACTCGATGGATTGAGACTTGAAAAATTGAATTTCCAAAAAAACGAACTCTGGAGGAAAAACGGGTCAAAACGTGTTAGCCAAAACGGGCCGCTCGCCTGCGCAGCAGTTTGCTGCGCCGCGCAATGGCGGTGTAGCCGATGCCAACGGTGGCTCCCGCCGACGAACTGTCGCCGGTGCCGCTGCCCACCTTCAATTCCTTATTCACTTCTTCTACGCTATTTGGTCTTCTTGCAATTCGTTCTGGGTTTTCCTGGGTTTCTATGAATTAACGATAGCCCAAAACCCACGAATTCAAGTTGACCACCATAACGCCTTTTATTACAAAAAAAAAATTCTCCAACTACAAGGCTTCTAGGAAAATTAAAATCGAAATTACATAGAAAAAATCCTACTACATATTTGATCTAATCCTACACAACTTCAAGCATGTGGTTATACTATTACAAGCATTCATAATAAAACCAAACCCGGACATGTCCCGGGGTTTAATTTAAACCATACAAACGAAACCATAATTGTCGAGATTTCTAAACCACCTGCAAATAAAATCATGTAATAAATCAAAAAAGCACAAAACCCAAAACTAGGTTTGATACCAATTGAAGGATTATCTGCACGGGCCCGGTCAAAACTCACTTTCGAGCTACGCATTCCAGAATCGGAATCTTTGACCAGGCCTAGACTCTAGCACAATCGCTATTCCTATCCTTACTTGAAATAACAACTCGCAGGATCTTGGTATGTACTCATTCGATTTATCACACTACAAAATATTTCTAATTAAAGCGGAAACATAGAAAGTACCTCTTGAAGCATGTTACTCAGGTGATCGCTTGTATGACTCAAGACTTTGATTGCATGTTGTGTGGGCAATGATCCAGCGAGCAATTGATCAGCAATCTACAAAAATGACTCGCCGGAAAAATTCTGCAGCTTGCCGCCACCTGAACTCAATCACTGCCAACGCCGAACTTTACTTCCCGCCGCTGCCAAAAAATCTCGACCTACCGCCGCCTCTAGGAAATCTGGCCGCCTGAGGAAAAATTATTCGCAAGGGAGAAATTTATTTTCTCTCTCTAAACTTTCTCTCACTAGTTTTCTTGTCTTGAAACCTTATGAATTGTATATTGTAGAATTGCTAATCCCTAGTCTATATATAGAGTTACAAGAGAGACCCCAAGTTGGTTTAGGATTGGTCTTTCTAATGTGTTTAGGTAATTAATTAGTTTCCAAATTCAATTAGGTAACTAATCTAATAGGATAATCCAAATCCAGTTAGATTTCCTAATCTCTAGGATTTCTTAATTCTAATTGAAATTTAAGACTTAATTAATTAATTAAATAATTCCACTTTGTTAATTACTTAATTAATCCTTAAGAATAATTAATTAATTAATTAATTTTACTTATTCAATTAACCCATTACAAAATTAATCGTAACACTAACGGATTAATTTTGGCACTATCATCCTACACCAGAATTGCTTCCGAAACAACTAAATTAATTTACTCTTAATCTCCCCACATCAAAGATTTAGTGCTCATTAATTTATTAATTTACTGATAAATTAATTAATTAACTTCTTTAATTCCGAGACTAGTACCACTCGACCTTTTTACTATACCGGACATAAGTCCACCAGCTGGGTTTAGTATAATAAACATAACGAGCTCATCTCGGGAGCACCATCACCCCGGACGCACCGGTACATGATTTCCTTTCGACAAGCAACAGCACACTAAGTTACTAAACACGTGCACCCAACCCACCGAGACTATTGGCCACAATTGACCTCACACATTGGCAGATCAAAGTATGCTATCTCTAATCCTCATGCCCGCTCAAATCTAGAGATTAAGAGATAAAATACTGAGAACTATTTGTCTATTAAATCAGTATAAGACAAATCATTCTAAATGGTCAAGTTCAATATGCCCCGGGCATATCTATATGATTCAATTAGTTTAGACAAACCAATTATCCGAATCACATAATAACCTAAACCGACAGCGTGTCCAAAACTGTCTCGGTTACGAACTTTATTTATATATTATGTCTTTTAACCAATGATGAGATCTACTGTGTCACACCAGACACCTCATCATCTAACTACATAATATAATAGACCAAACATGCACAACATATAAACCAAAACATTAAATCGATATATTAACTGGGAAAAAGTACAATACAAGCATAGCTTATGTATTCAAACCTAACAACCGATGCTGAAAGATTTTGGTAGGATCTGGGTTTGCACTTGCTCGATTTACCACGCAACAAAAATTTCTATTAAAGCGGAATCTTAGAAAAGTACCTTTGAAGCGTGCACTTGGTGATTCTCTTGTATGCCTCAAGACTATGACTTCACGTTGTGTGGGCAACGAACTAGAAGTTAATTGATCAGCTACTCACCACAATCCACCTGCTAGAAAACTCTAGCCCCGCAGCACCTGGCACGTACTATAAACGCACTGCCCGCAGAGACAGAAAGCTACGCGCAGCTGGTATAGACCAAGGCCAAAATTTCAGCCACTAGAAACCCAAAAACCAGCCGCACACTTTCTTGAAAATTCGACTTGGAGAGAGAAACGTTTTCTCTCTCTAGAAATCCTGTGGATTAATTGTGTAATTGTGTAATCTGAATGACTGATCCCTTGTCTATTTATAGAGTTACAAGAGAGACTCCAAGTTGGTTTAGGATTGGTCTTCCTACTGGGTTTCTGTTTTCCTTCAATCTTGTTTCTGGACTGATACAGATTCTGTTTCCTTCAATCCTGTTCCTGGACTGATACACTCCCAACTGTCACAGGGATTCACTTATCCCAATCCAGTTCCTGGGATGAATCACTCCCAACTGACACAGGGATTCACTTATCCCAAACCAGTTCCTGGGATGATTCACAACCAACTGACACAAGGATTAATTAATTTCTAAATTAATTAAATCTACCTTTGTCAACAATCCAGTACATAATTAATCGTACCACTAACGGATTAATTATGGCACTACCAACCTACACCAGAATTGCTTCCGGAATAACTTAATTAAATTATATTCATAATCTCCCCACATCAAAGATATAGTGCTCGTTAATTCATTAATTTACTGATAAATTAATTCATCAACTTCTTTAATTCCGAGACTAGTACCACTCGACCTTTTTACTATACCGAACATAAGTCCACCGGCCGGGTTTAGTATAATAAACATTTCGAGCTCATCTCAGGAGCACCATTACCCCGGACGCACCGGTATATGGTTTCCTTTCGACAAGCAAAAGCACACCAAGTAACTAAACACGCACACCCAACCTACCGAGACTATTGGCCACATTTGACCTCACCCATTGGCAGATCAAAGTACACTATGTCTAATCCTCATGCCCACTCGAGTCTAGGGATTTAGAGATAGAATACAAGGATCGATTTGTCTATTAAATCAGTACAAGACAAATCATTCCTAAGAGTCAAGTTCAATATGCCCCGGGCATATCTATATGATTCAATTAGTTTAGACAAACTAATTATCTGAATCACATAATAACCTAGACCGACAGTTTGTCCAAAACCGTCTCGGTTACAAACCTCATTTATATATTATGTCTTTCAATCAATGATGAGATCTACTGTGTCGCACCAGACACCTCATCATCTACTTACATAATATAAATGGATGATAAATATGCACAACAAAATATGACTGAAACACAAATCGATATATTAAACTGGGAAACTGTACAATACAAGCATAGCTTATGTATTCTACTCCAACAGATGCTTCATTGGAGGGTCACTAACTCAATCTACAGAGACATTCTGGATAAGGCAGAAAAAAGGCTGGCAGGTTGGAAGGCGTCAACATTGTCCATGACAGGGAGGGTAACTTTGGTCCATTCGGTTATTAGTTCTCTTCCAATCTACAGGATGCAGACAGCTTGGCTTCCAAACAATGTATGCGAGGGATCTAAGGACCTTAGGCATGGTTTTCAAAAATTTACACAGCGGATTCATGTCTAATCTGATTTTAGTATTAATTAACCTACGTTCAAAGCATGTAAATCATACCCTTGAAGCATAATCGATTGTCCATTTGTCTGGATCCTCATTTGGTGTTGTTAATCACCTTAGATTCTTCCCAAAAGAATCCTTTACTCTCAAGCACAAGAGTTCTTCATAGAGTGGGTGCTTGCCCTCTTCTAACCTAGAGAGAGAGTTTAGAAGTATTTTGGTTTCTCAAAAAATGTGTTGTGTTCTCTTCTGTTTCTGACTAAAAATATCCCGGGGATGTATAATGGTCAGTTACACCAAATGAGTAATAATATTTAATAATATTATTTTTCTTGTTTGGTTTTTACCAAAACCATAGATCAACCCATTGACCCATGGATCAGACTGATGGGTCGAGAACCTCAATTGTAATTAGGTCCCTTGATTTGTCAACCTATCTCAATTGTTCCCAGGTACTTAATTAACTCTTAATTAATATCATAGAACTTTCAATAATATTTAATTAAACCATTTAATTAAACATTATTAATCTAAGCATAACAATTATACTTAGTGCAGACAAGATTATTTATTCTGTATCATCGAACTCTCTTATGTGCGATCCTGTAGGTCCATTCTAAATTGGCAATAGATAATTCAATCTAATTGATTAATCCACAAGTCATTAGTGGTCTCTAACAAGACATAATGACTATCCAATTCAGAATAGAGGGTCGAATAGTCATTCAACACAACCTTTAGAGCACGCACGATCCTCTACATTGATAGCCCATTTAGCATAAGGCATGGAACTATCATCTTTATTTAGCGAAAGGTTTACTTGATCTCTTAGTGATACTGAAATTTATTAAGCAAATATAAAGCTTATCATTCATTGGGCACGACCATGCACTTCTCAGTTCACTATCAAATGGCCAAGATATCATCTCTCACTTAAGAGAGATTTGTAGTCTCATCACTTAACTCACATGTCTTAGCGTGATTCATAGCATACCCAATCATACCCATATTTGGCAAACTGTTACGGCCCCGTTAGGCGTATGTCAAAGTACACTACTCTTCACCTAAGACTATGTAGTGATTTCTGGTCTAAGGATTCTAGTACGAGTACTACTGAAAAGAATCACTCATGATCTAAGTAGTCTATGAAGTGTTTCTTTTAGCGGATCGATCCAATGATATGTTTCCAAACATATTCATTTCTGTCTTTAGTTGATGTCACTACATCATGGCTAGTGAAACTCTACCAACACTAAATCACATACTAGTCTTATCGTATTGACGTTCTCACGTCAATAACCGACTAGGGATAGTTTTGTACTTAGAATATTTTCTGACTTAAGGGGTTTCACAACCAAGACACTCCGAAGGTTCATTTATAAGCCAATGTTCTAGTACATGGATAATTTCATCATTTATATATGCACGAGAATATTAAACTGATAAAATTAACTCATTTGATATTATATCAATCCGACGACAAATGTCAATACATAACCCTCACAAGGGCACATACACCAACAATGGATTGGAGAGGAAGTGTCGAAACGCTGTATGGGGATCTGCGGAGAATAAAGCTAAGCTCAACCTAGTTAAGTGGGAGGACCTCTGTATACCAAAATAGTTATGTGGACTTGGTTTCAAATGCCAAAGACGCATGAAAAGCTATGATAATAAAGCTGGGATGGGGGCTTGTGACCAAACCAAAAACCTTGTGGGTAAGTGTTGATGGCAAAGTATGGTCTCTCACAGGCTGAATTATTGGGAAAACCTCATTACCTAAGGGGTCGGTAACAATGGGGGCAATTGGCAAAGTGTGGGAAGACTTAAGAAGGGCCTAAGGTTGGAAATCCGAAATGAGAAAAAAATGAAATTTCGGGAAGACCCGTGGCTAACCCAATTTAGAACCTTTGGAGACATTGACAACAGCAACTGTTTCGGATGAATTGAAGGGCCAAACAGTAGACTTCTTCGTGCAATCCCTTGGCCAATGGAACTGGGGCCTTTTTAGCAATATAATCCCAGATTTGGTACTCAGAACCATCGCTGGGTTCTTTCCACCTGATCTTGAGGCCGGGGATGATATATTGAGCTGGACGAATTCATCGAATGACAAGTTCTCTACTAGTTCGGCTTATGAGTTTCTAAGCCCGGAGCCGGCGGATAACACAAACGACATTTGGCGGATTTTATGGTCATGGAATGGATTCCAAAAAGTGAGGCAAACCCTTTGGCTGGTGGCTAAAAAGCGAATACTGACGAACTGGGAAAGATACCGGCGACATATGCACAACGACCCGAGATGCGTGGTGTGCGGCGCAGGACCAGAAACAATGACCAATGTGGTAAGGGATTGTACGAGGGCTGTCCAGGTTGGAATAAGCTGTAGCCGACAGTGAGAGTGAAGAGGAGTGTTGCGGCGGGATTGCAAAAATGGTTGTGACAACATTTTTCCGGAAAGGGATCGACGAAGGAGGAAGGGGCTCTAGTTTTTGGGGTGACAATATGGAAACTTTGGCAAGAAAGAAATAGCTGGGTCTTTAGGAGAATCCAAAAACCCGCACAGCAGGTCGGGCAGGCGATCCGCCTATGTGTGATGACTTTTCTGGAAGCAAGACAACAATACATGAAGTTGGGGGTCGTGAGTCTCTCGCGGGAGCCAATGTTAATCATCTAGAAGCCACCATGTTCTGATTGGATCAAGCTTAGCATTGATGCATCAATGTCACCGCAAGGATTGGCTGATGTGGGAGGATTAATCATAGATCACAGAGGCGAATAGTTAAGTGGGTTTGCTGCTAATATTGGGAAGTGCAACATACTCCAGGCATGGGATTCTGGTTATAGCAAAGTGGAACTGGAACTGGATAACATGGAAGCTGTGAATATGCTGCAACAGACGCAAGAACACGATGGGGACATAACAAACATGGTCTGAGGCATTATCAGACTGATGGAAAAGGATTGGGAAGTGAGGTTAGGCCATATTTTTTGAGAAGTTTATTCGGTGGTAGATTGGCTTGCCAATTTTGCGACAACTCAAAGGCTGGCGAAACCACCTGATAAGTTTCGGCGATATATGCTGATAAGAGGAACAGCTCACATTAGACATGTAGGCGTATGGTCGTTAGTCCTATAACCTCCTTCTATGAAAAAAAAAAAAAAAAAAAAAAAGAAAGGTGCGTGGCTTGTATTTGACTTTTTTTAAAGAAGCTAATAACTAATTTGTTATGAAAAATAGTAAAAACATACTATTTTAGAGGGTGGGTATAAAATTAAATTAAATGATGATCCTATAATATTTCTGTAAATTAGAGTCCACAAAAAGAATGAAAGAGAGGGGGTAGAGTAGGATTTTTGAAAGGGCTTTTTGGTAATTTAAGTAGTAATATATATATATATATATTTTAAATAATAAAAAATTATAAAGACATTTTGATAATCAATGGGATGGTAGTATTTAAGAGTCGTATTGTACCTAATGACTGCTAGACATAATAACAAATATTGTATCAAATATAATATCACTTTCAAAACACGTAAAAATATATCAAATATTATATGAAAACAAATTACTAGTAAAAACACGAGAATACATGAGATATAGTTTGCACAATTTGACTTACTGGAAGGAGAAGATATTGAGTGCAGAATCTATAGCAAGGGGAGGCAGAGCAGAGAGCATATATGCAGCTGGTCTTGTTTCTGCCAAGGAGGCAACTGAGATCAACTTTTATCCACCATAGTGCAGGCGTTGCAGTTTGGTTCAGAAAATCAATAACATGAACTTACAGGCTCCTAATCTGCCATGCAATCAACTTTTATGCTTTTGGTTTTGACTACATACAGGCCCCTAATCTGCCATGGAATTTGACGAAAATATTGTTACTTCTTCTAGGCCTTGTTGTCTTGCCGAGAATCATGCTTCTGAGCTCGCAACGTATGCAAAAGAAACATTGGAACTAATTACATTCTTTGATGATTCTTCTGATTTTTGTTATTGATGAATGATTTCCTGCTGACAAACTTCAGTGGAGACTTAGTAACATGAGGAGAAGACACTCATCAAAGTTGATTGCATGAAATCCAGTTATTCGTTTCACTATTATACAACAAGTGGTCACCAGAGCATCCAAAAACAGGTTTTCCTAAACTAATCCTCTAACAAACCAAAACCTGGGGAGACAACCTAGTACTTTATAATTCAAAGTTTCCTGGACTCCTTTTCAGTAACCTTTTATTATAACAAAAATTTCACAACAAATCTCAGCTTGTCTTACAAGATGCAACCTACAAAAAACACCAAGAGATAAAGGCGAACCGCCAGCTTAAGTAGTGGATCAGGGAGGAGATGAATGGAGGAAGAAGGTGCAGTAGGAGGAGGCTGATGGGGACTTGCAGCAGTCACAGTTTCCTTGGAGCAAGTGTAATTACACCGGCTGGGCCGAACTACCCGATACACGCCACTGGACGCGAGAATAAAAACATCTTTTCTGTTATCTTGTCCAAAAGAGAATATATAATTTAAAGCAGGGAGAGGGGTGTTTGGGACCAAGCTGCATGGAAGTGGGGAATCAGCTGCGCAGCTAAATGGAATTGATGATGCCGTGAAGTTTCCACTGTTGTTGGGATTTTCTGTAGCAGCCCAAAAGTTTTGAGCATAAAGATCCCCATACAAGTAACTGCAACATACAACCACACATTTTACTACAGTATGATAATAAGTAATGACACAAACTGAACAAGCTAGCAGAATCTTCTCAAGTTACTCCCCTAACTCTTTACCTTCCATAAATGCATGGATCGGTCTTAGATCGATAGAAGAAGCCACCAGATATCGCCGCGGATCCAACATTCTTGTTTACATCAGAGTGATTGTATCCCACCACAGGGAGTATTGGATCAATGGAATCCACTGAGGTGTTTCCTCCTGGTGTTTGCTGAGTTTGGAACAGAATTGGCCCTTCAAAAACTCTCCACCCATAGTTTCCACCCTTTGTGATCAGATCCACCTCTTCATATTGATCCTAAATAAGGAAGAATCAGATTGTATTATGAATAAATTGAAGAAGATGAGTTAGTACAAGTAGGCTAGCATCATCTTCAAACCTGCCCAATATCCCCACACACGAAATATGAAGGCCTTTCTGAATCAAAGCTACAACGCCAAGGATTTCTCAGTCCCATGGCCCAAATTTCTGGCTGCACTTCTTTATCTTCAGCAAATGGATTATCACCAGGTATGGAATAATTTCCCCAGAGATTAAGGTCATCTATCATTTCTTCACCTGGAAATCATGGATGCTTTTTGAGTTAACTAGAAGAAAACTGAATCAAAATTTAGTTTTTGTAGATCCAAGCTCCAGCAAAACTTACTTGGCATGTTATTTACATCGACCCTCATGATTTTCCCAAGCAAAGACTTCTTATTCTGGGCAAAATTGTAAGGATCGCCTCTACCACCACCATCACCCATCATTAAGTACAGGTATCCATCCTCTGGACCAAAAAGAATCTGGCCTCCGTGATCATTCACAAAAGGGAGACCCATTGTGAATATTCTTCTAACCTCGGAAGGATTTCCCTTTTCTCCCTGCACAGAAATTCAAATAAGCTTAATATCAGGCAATCAAAGGAAGCATTAAATAATGGAGCAAGTGCAGATTAAAAGTACCCCTGTTGTTGCAGTCCCATTAGCACTGAACTCAGCAACTACAACATAATCCTTGCAAGGAGGAGTTGCATCAGGAGAAATTAGCTTTGAAGGATCACAATCAACGTCGGAGTTGCAAGCACATCTTCCTGTACATCCTGGTGACTTTTCCTTGTCACAGTTGAACGATGCAAAAAATCGTCCGTTCTGGGCGAAATTCGGATGAAATGCCAATCCCATCATTCCAAACACAGTGTCCAGATAAACTTCATCAGTTAAATCAACAAATGGACTAGACTCATCAATTCCTAAAGCTTCCCCTGAATCTTGTTCAGGAATGGTAGCCAACCAAATTTTACCAGGCTGATCAGAAAAGAAGGCACGGTTGGATCCATCAGGATGAGGTGCCATGTTGAGGTATGACCCTTTCCCAATTTTCTCAAGACACATCCCTCTTGGCGGACTCAAGTCTTCAGCTTTGTCAAGTGAAACTTGTTTACCATCAAAACAGACTGAATCTTCACCAGAGAGCCCACCAAATTCATTGCAAAACTCTGTTTTTGATTGCCAGAGGTCAGTTAATTTGCTTGCGTTCGAGTTTTGTGGCACTCCAGCCTTACTTTCTAAAGAGGTTGCAAAAGGGGAATCCAATATTGGTGTGTTTTGGCAAACATCCCACACATTTGAGCAGAAATTATCGACTGCTTGGCTTTTGGATGATGCCCCACCATCAGTGGAAGAATTACAAAGAACGGGAATTGATCGAGTCCCCAGTTTAACCTTAAACAAATCTGCCGCGAATTGATCACATGTCTGCCAGGATAAGTACCAAAGTAATAAGCAAGAACACAGCCAAAAAAAAAAAAAAAGAACTGGTCTCCATGTACAAATTGTAATGCAAGATAGTATAACAAAATGCTACGCAGAAGAAAATTTCTTTCACAGATTTGTGAGCCCAGGTCAGTTATTCCATACGCAAAGATGGGAACTTTTGCTAGAATGCTGGATCTGTGTGAAGGAAATGGCAACAGGGTAAAAGAACAAAGCAAGAACATTGACTCACTGCACATAAAATTGACTTCACAGCAGAAGCACAGGCAGCATCACTTATGTTCATGGCATCATATCTCTGCCGGAGTTGCAAATCTTTGGATGCGTCGCAGCAAACCTTGCCATTGTACGGACAAAATGACAGAGGTTTCTTCGATTCAACTGGTGCTCCTATGAAAAACAGTACATTCAAAACATCAAAATAAGCCCAGAAAAGAACAATAAATTATTATTATTAAAAAAAAAAAAAACAGGAGATTGCTTACTCAAGTCTGTACACAAGGGTAGTGGTGTAGAAGGATAAGGCAACAGCAGAAGAAGAAGACAACAGAAACAGAGCTCATAGTGTAAACAACCCATTATTAGATTTTCTCATAGTGGGACAAAACAAAACATAACAACCTAAAATACAAATCCCTTCTCTTAAGTTAGAAAAAAATGTCCATATTCACAACTTTGGGGAGGACAGAGATTGAGGGCGGCGTCAGAAAGTGTTTCCAGAAAGAGTTGGAAAAACAAAACCCAGGGGCCCTTTCTAGTTGACAAATGTTTTCTCATCAACTTTTAACTTTTTGAGCCATATTTATGACTCATGTATGCAGATTCAAAACCCGAAAGTGAAAGTTGATGAATGGAAGAAGACTTTGGGCAACACAAGCTGCCCATTATTCAAGACTGCAATTTGACTTGCCCACTTGCAAAATCTCAGTGGATAGGTGGTAGTTGAAAATCAAACAGAAAATAAATGAAGGGATAAATGCAAAAACGAAAAACAAAAAAAACCCACAATAAGAAGCTATAGTCTAATTATTTTAAAACTGAATGAAATGCTTAAATCTGGCTGCCTGATTGCAAAAGTTCAAAGTAAATTAAGGATTTGGGTTCGATAATATTACTTTCTTGGCGTGCAGAAAATAATTTGATATAGTGGAGTATAAAATGTGGAATTGGAATAAGATCGTTTGAAAATGATACAGGATGGCAATCACATGGTTCTTGTTTAAAAAAAAAAAAAAAAAAACTACAGTTTCTTGGAGGTGGGAATACAACAACTTTTAGTGTGATATGGATAACGTGTTTAAAATATTTGGCAAAATTTAAGAGTTGACTGCCAGTCACACTTCACACATCTCTAGAGTGATAACTAAATTATGAATCCGTCAGTTATAGGTTCTAATAATTGTTATCGTGCTTGTATTATACAAGTTTTATATTTTCAGTGCATATTTTTTTTTATTCTCCACACCAAGATCAATCAAAAGATGAAAAAGTAAACTATGTAAAAATAAAAAAATAACTAAGAAAAGATGGGGAAAAAGCCATAGTTATCAATTATATTAGTTTTTTTCAAGAATATAACATGAACAAACCTTGTTATATCAGGTTTGTAGTTTGGGGGCCGGAACCAAATTAATACAAAATTTGGGGGTGTGAACAGAAATATTTAAAATTTGAAATGTGTGGACTATTTTTAGGCCTCTCGGATTTGTGAAATCTGAGTCTCTTGATCAATTTGAGATTCGGATTTCAAAAACCTGATTTCTTAATCTAAAAAGAATTCGGATTTTGGAAATCTGATTTATGAAAAAAAAAATAGTACCATGTCTAGAACAACTAGCACCACGTCAAAAATAACTAACACCACGTCCAGAAATGTGTACATCCATGCATGTAAATTTAAGCTATTTTTTTCACAAAGACAACCCACCACGTCTCAGAACAACTAGCACCACGTCAAAAACAACTACCACCACGTCCAGAAACGTCTATATCTATGCATGTGAATTTAAACAGATTTTTTTCACAAAGACAGCCCACCACGTCTCATAACAACTAGAATCACGTCAAAAACAACTAGAACCACGTCCAGAAACGTCTACATCCATACGTGTGAATTTAAACTGATTCTTTTCACAAAAACAGTCCATCACGTCTCAGAACAACTAGAACCACGTCAAAAACAACTTGCACCATGTCGAGAAACGTCTATATCCATGCATGTGAATTTAAACATATTTTTTTCACAAAGACAGCCCACCAAGTCTCATAACAACTAGAACCACGTCAAAAACAACTAGCACCACGTCTCAAAATGTCTACATCCATGTGAGTGAATTTAAACTGATTTTTTTAACAAAGATAGTCCATCACGTCTCAGAACAACAAGAACCACGTCAAAAACAACTAGCACCACGTCCATAAATGTCTACATCCATGCATGTGAATTTAAGCTGATTCTTTTCACAAAGATAGGCCACCACGTCTCAGAACACTAGCACCACGTCCATAAACGTCAGCATCCATGTGTGTGAATTTAAACTGATTTTTTTTCACAAAGACAGTCCACCACGTCTCAGAACACTAGAACCACGTCAAAAACAACTAGCACCACGTCCATAAAAGTCTACATCCATGCATGTGAATTTAAGCTGATTTTTTTCACAAAGACAGTCCACCACGTTTCAGAACACTAGAACCACGTCAAAAACAACAAGCACCACATCCAGAAACGTCTATATCCGTTCATGCGGAGTTGTATGAATACAGTCAGGATGCGGTGTTGAAGTAGATCACATGGAGCGGTGTGGAATGTGTCCCATCTCAAATCCCAGAGCAGATCGAACAAGGCTTGGTAGGTAGAATTGATGAGTTAGTGATTGATATTTTGGTATATAGAATAGGTAGAATTGAGATATTGAAGTTCATATTTGTGTTTTGATGAGTTATTGATTGATGTTTTGGTATATGGAATAAGTAGAACTGTGATTTTGAAGTTCATATTTGTGTTTTGATGAGTTATTGATGTTTTGGTATATGGAATAGATAGAATTGAGATATTGAAGTTCATATTTGTGTTTTGATGAGTTATTGATGAACGAATATTGGAAGGATCTGGGTTCACACTAGTTCGATTTATCACGCAACAAAAATTTCTATTAAAGCAGAATCTTAGAAAAGTACCTTTGAAGCGTGACTTGGGTGATCGCTTGTATGACTCAAAACTTTGACTCCTCGTTGTGTAGGCAACGATCTAGAAGCCAATTGATCAGCAATCAACACAACTGGGTTTGCCAGAAAAATCAGCAACCTCCACGGCCTAGCGCTTGAACTTCACGCGTCGCCTGGCCTCGAGATAAAAACCAGCACGTGCCGCCGCCTAAAAGCTTAAGATACCACCGGAAAATAATGGGAAAAAACGGGCCAAATAGCTTGTCAAGGCAGCAGCAATTTTGGTCTCAAATCCGACTTAGAGAGAGTTTATCTCTCTAGGATTTTATCTCTCTAGATTCTAAAATTATAAATCTATGAATTTTGTTTCTTGAATGGCTAATCCCTTGTCTATTTATAGAGTTACAAGAGAGACCCCAAATTGGTTTAGGATTGGTCTTCCTAATGGGTTTAGGTAATGAATTAGTTTCCAAATCCAATTAGGCAACCAATTTGATAGGATAAACCAAATCCTACTGGATTCCTAATCTCTAGGATTTCCTAATTCCAATTGAAACTTAAGACTTAATTAATTAATTAAATAATTCCACTTTGTTAATTACTTAATTAACCCTTAGGAATTAATTAAATAATTCCACTTTGTTAATTACTGAATTAACCCTTAGGAATAATTAACCAATTAATCAATTAAATCTACCTATTCAATTAAAGCATTACAAAATTAATCGTACCACTAACGGATTAATTTTGGCACTACCATCCTACACCAGAATTACTTCTGAAACAACTTAATTAAATTATATTCATTTAATCTCCCCACATCAAAGATATAGTGCTCGTTAATTAAAATTAATTTACTGATAAATTAATTAATTAACTTCTTTAATTCCGAGACTAGTACCACTCGACCTTTTTGTTAGTTTTGAATACAGAAAAGCTATGGCTTGTATCAAAAACTAATATCCACAATTGACATATCATTTTGTTTCGGTATAAATTTGTTCCTTTATATCATAGAACTAGATAACGGGGTGTGGACAGACACAGTAGATACCGTTATTGGTTAAAGTATTGATATATAAAAAGTATGCTCGTAACCGAGATAGTCTGAACATACTATCGGTATAGGTTATTGTGTGGTTTGGAAATTAGTTTATCTAAACTAGTTTAAATCACACGGATATGCCCGGGGCGTATTGAGCACGACCAGTTTGGATAGAATTGACTTATACTGATCAACGTAGTCAATTCGGTCCTAGTATTTCATCTCTCAATCCCGAGATTGGGACGGGCGTGAGGGTTGGATATCGTGTGCTTTGATTTGCCAAAGAGTGAGGTCAATTGAGGCCAATACCTCGGTAGGTTGGGTATGCGGTGTTTAGCTTCTTACGTGTCGTTGCTAGTCGGAGGAATCCACGTACCGGTTCACCGGGTTGATGGTTCTCCCGAGATGAGCTCGTAAGGTTATTATACTAAACCCGGCCGGTGAACTTTATATTCGGTATAATAAAAAGACGAGTGGTACTAATCTCGGAAACCAAGAAGTCGGTGAATTAATTTGTCAGTAAATTGATAAACCGACGAGCGCTAGATCTTTAATGTGGTGAGATAGAATAAAATATAATGGCGCGATATAAAGTCATTTTCGAGCGGTAGTTTCATAATTGGTCCGATAGAGGCACGACCGATTATGTATTTGACTAATCGACAAGGTAAATTAATTAATCCAAAAGGTTTAATTAATATTTAATCGACAAAGTGAATTTAGAAATTAATTCTATTTTGAATTAATTAATTCTAAGGGTTCGATTAAATTAAATTAACAAAGTGGATTAAATAAATTAATTTAAATGGGTTGATTGGAGTTGATTAGTCGGGAAGACTTAGCGGTCAACGAAAGTCAAATTAAAAGGCCTAACTCGAGAGCCCATTAGGTTTCCAATCGAGCTCCTATAAATAGAAGACTTGAAGCCCAAGAAAAAAATAAGGAAGTCTTGCAAGACATTTCATTCTTGCTTTCTTGAGTGAAAAGGTTTAAGAGAGAGAATTTTTTTTCAAGAATTTTCTCTCAAAAACATACCAGATTTTTCACTTCCTCTAGATTGGATTCAAACCAAAGATCACAACTTTCATTTGGGTTTTCATTCTGCCCAATTTTTATTACTCAATCCGCAAAAGCTGCTGCCCAGGTTTTGGTTTCTCGCACAAAGGGGCTGCCACGAAAATCTCTGCCCAGTTCTTCTTCTCTCGCGCAAAGGGGCTGCCACAAAAAAAAACTGCTGCCCAGTTCTTCTTCTATCGCGCAAAGGGCCTGCCACGCAAAACTGCTGTCCAGTTTTTTCTTCTCTCGCACAAAGGGACTGCAGCAGATTTTTCAGGGTTTTCTGGCGGCAGTTTTTTGCTGCTGTCCAGTGCATTTGATTTGGCCTGGGCTTCGTTGATCTCTTCTTGGTGATCCGAAACTTGGTCTGTCTAGATCACGACTGGGCAGTTCGAATTACTGCTGTCGGAGTGGTGTTTATATTTAAAGGCAGCAGCTTTTTTTGGGCAGCAGCAGCAGGATTTTTGTGGGTTAAATTTTGTGATCAGTTTTTGGTTTGTTTGAGTCCAGTTTTAGAGAGATTTCCTTGTGGGCTAAGCAAGTAGACTTCGATAGATTATTTCTTACGCAATATTTGAAGTTTCTACGGAGATATCTATTGGATTTCTATTGGAATCGCAACAAAGATTGGATTTTTCTTTAGGCAAGGGACTTCGCTACAAAAGGTAGAATCTTTAAATTTCGCTTTTATTAAAGATTGAATCTTTTGTGTCCCGATTAATAAATTAAATAAGTATAACCTAGATCCGTTCATGGGTAAACTAATTTGAGCCTGAGCTTGGTCGAAAGCTTCCGATTCTGGAATGCATTGCACGAAAGTGAGGTTTTTGATTTAGCCCGGGCTTGTTCAGTTTTCCTTCAAATTGGTATCAGAGCATTGGTTTCGGTCTTATACTTGTTTGATTTATTACATGACTTTATTTTGGCATTATTATTTTTGTCGAAATGTACAAAAGGTGGTTATTGGTTTCCCGGCTATTATGGTAGAAATTTAATTTTCTTTCATAAACCCCGGGACATGTCCGGGCTTGTTTCATTTTTGAATGGAAATTTCTGTAATAGTAATAACCACGAGCTGGAAGCCGTGTAGGATTAGAAAAATCTTGTAGTAGGATTTGATCTAATCATGTCGTCTTTAAATTCCTTGAAAAACGCCTTTGTATATAGGAATTTATGTACTATGACGAAGACGTTATTTTGGGTAACTTATATTCGCGGGTTTTGGTTTATCGTAATTTTGGGTGATTCCTAATTATGTAGAACACCGAGAAAACCCGGGCGAATCGAGAGGAATCCAAATAACGAGCGGGAGCGACATGACGGGACATGTCACCAAGGCGTCAAGGAATCAACGATAGAGAAGGCCATAATAGTCGGGAAATTTTATTTGTTTAATTTCCCGTATTTATGACTTTTCGTTGATTGTGTGATTTTCGTTTTATTTTGCATGAACGAAAACCAAACCAAAATGTTTTTAAAAGGTAATGTGCAATTAACTAAGGTAGATTATCCGCATATTAAAACTCCAACGGTTTTATGGGTGCGAATATCCATAGTTAAGATATTGCATGTTAAAACGTAAAAAAAAAAAAAAAAAATCCTCAAACTAATTAAATTCGCGGGTTTTGGTTTAATAGTAATTTTGGGTGATTCCTAATTACGTAAGAAAACCGAGAAAACCCGGGCGAATCAAAATTAAAAATCTAAGTGGGAGCGGGTTGGTTAATAGCCCCATGGCCTCTATTACGGGTTCATTGGTGATGTGTCGTTCAATCCGCTAGCTGTCATTTTGAACCAAAACAAACTCACGGGTCCAAACTATATTGACTGGAAACGTAACCTGGACATTGGAAGAAGGAATGCCCAAAGCCTCGAGGCATGTGTAAATTTTCCCTAGTTACTGAGACGTGTTTAGCGGCAATTCCCACATATACTTGGTGTGTGGATTCAGGAGACACTGATCACGTTTGTAATTCTTTGGAGGGGTTCCAAGTGACCCGGCTTCTTAGAGAGGGAGAGTTGCATGTCTGCCTTGAGGATACTACCAGAGTTTCTGTTACTGTAGTGGGAGTTATTTGTCTTTATTTTTTAGACTCTATTTTACATTTAAAGGATTGTCTTTATGTACCTAGTTTTCGAAAGAACTTGCTTTCGGTTTCGAGACTTGTTTTGGATGGTTATAAGTGTGCATTTTTTGATTTTTTTTTTTTAGAAAAGGCCAGAAACTTATATGTTCCGGTACATTGGTTGACAATTTTTTTTTAATTAAGACTTACTCCCCAGCTATGCAAAACACAGAAACTAGTAACTCATCACCGAATCATAATAAGGGAAAAGAGTCTTCCCCTTTGAATCAGACTTATCTTTGGCACCTGAGACTAGGTCATATCAACCTTAGTAGGATTCAAAGGTTGGTCAAGAGTGGGTCTTTGGACTTACTAGATATTGACAGCTATTCGAACTGTGAGTCCTGCTTGGAGGGTAAAATGACCAAGAGGCCTTTTAAGGCAAAGGGGTATAGGGCCAAGGAGGTTTTAGAGCTGATTCATTCTGACGTGTGTGGGCCTATGTCAGTTCAGGCTAGAGGTGGTTATGAGTATTTCGTGATTTTCACGGATGATTACTCTAGATATGGATACATATACCTGATGCGCCACAAGTCTAAATGCTTTGGCAAGTTAAGAGAATTCAAGGCAGAGGTGGAGAACCATCTGGGTAAGAGTATCAAGTCACTGCGGTCTGATCGCGGTGGCAAATACCTCTCTAGTGAATTTAGATCCTATTTGTCAGAGGAGGGAATTCAGACCCAGTTGTCTGCACCTGGCACACCCCAGCAGAATGGTGTAGCAGAGAGGAGGAACAGGACTCTTATGGAGATGGTTAGATCGATGATGAGTTACAGTGAGTTGCCTACCTCATTTTGGGGTTATGCCTTGGAGACAGCATGTTTTATCCTCAACCTTGTGCCATCTAAGTCTGTGCCTATGACCCCAGTAGAGTTGTGGAATGGGCGAAAGCCTAGTCTGAGACATCTCAGGATTTGGGGTTGTCCAACACATGTGCTCGAGGCAGATGCAGGCAAGTTAGAGGCGAGACCCAAGGCTATGCTGTTTATAGGCTACCCCAAAGGAACGAGAGGTGGTTTATTTTATAGTCCTCAGGATCAGAAGGTGGTGGTCAGCACCAATGCCAGATTTCTTGAGGAGGACTATATTTTAGATCACAAGTCAAACAGCAAGGTAGTATTGGAAGAGCTTAGAAGTCAGTCCACTATTCTAGATACACACGTACAGGAAGACACACCACAAGAGACTGCACACACTATCACAGATGATGCTCTTGCACAGGCTGCACCTCGTCGTAGTGGGAGGATTGTGAGACAGCCCGAGAGGTACATGGGTTTGGGTGAGTCTTCGGACTTTATCCCTGGTGCTCATGAACTGGACCCAGTTAACTATAATGTGGCTCTCCAGGATAAAGATGCAGATTCTTGGCAGAGAGCGATGATTGCTGAGATGGGTTCTATGGACTCAAATCAAGTCTGGGAGCTGGTAGACCTTCCTGATGGGTTTAGGCCTATTGGGTGCAAATGGGTTTACAAGCGAAAGAGAGGATCTGACGGGAGGGTTGAGACCTTCAAGGCTAGGCTTGTGGCGAAGGGGTATACTCAGAAAGAAGGGATCGATTATGAGGAGACCTTTTCCCTAGTAGCTATGCTTAAGTCAATCCGGATTCTCTTGGCCATAGCTGCTCATATGGATTATGAGATTTGGCAGATGGACGTCAAGACAGCTTTCCTTAATGGAAGTCTTGAGGAGACCATCTTTATGCAGCAACCAGAGGCTTCATTGTTAAGGGCCAAGAGCACATGGTATGCAGGCTTAGGAGGTCTATTTATGGACTTAAGCAAGCATCCAGATCTTAGAACATCCGTTTTGATGAGGTTATTCAGTCCTATGGATTCACTCAGTCTCCGGATGAGCAGTGTGTTTATCGCAGGCGTGATGGTGATATGGTGGTGTTCCTCGTACTTTACGCAGATGACATTCTTCTTATTGGCAACAGTAAGAAGGTGTTGTCAGACGTAAAGGCATGGTTGTCCAGGCAATTCGATATGAAGGATTTAGGAGAGGCTGGACATATCCTTGGGATTAAGATTATTCGAGATCGTAGGAGACGTTCTCTGACTCTCTCTCAGGCATCCTACATAGACACGATTCTAGCCCGTTTTAACATGCAGAACTCCAAGAAGGGTTCACTACCTTTCAGGCATGGAGTGCATTTGTCTAAGGAGCAGTGTCCTAAGACTGCTAAGGAGATAGATGCCATGAAGGCGGTACCCTATGCTTCTGCAGTGGGTAGCCTCATGTATGCTATGTTTTGTACGAGGCCTGATATTTGCTTTGCCATTGGCATGGTTAGCAGATATCAGAGTAACCCTGGGAAGGCTCACTGGGAGGCAGTAAAATGCATTCTCAAGTACTTGCGCAGGACGAGAGATTATGTCCTAGTTTATAGAGTGCAGGAGCTTGTACCATTGGGTTACACAGATTCGGACTTTCAAGGTGATTTGGACAAGAGTAAGTCTACCTCTGGGTTTGTGTTTACTCTAGGAGGTGGAGCTATAGTATGGAAGAGTGTCAAGCAGAAATGCGTGGTGGACTCTACCATGGAGGCCGAGTACGTTGCCGCTTCAGAGGCAGCGAAAGAGGCTATATGGCTCAGGAGCTTCCTGATGGACTTGGATGTGGTTCCTGAGTTGCCTAGGTCTATCACAGTGTATTGTGATAACATTGGTGCAGTTGCTAACTCGAGGGAACCACGAGCCCATAAGGCGAGTAAACACATAGAGCGCAAGTACCACCTGATACGAGAGATCGTAAAGAGGGGAGACGTGATCGTGGCCAAGATAGCTTCAGATGACAACCTTGCAGATCCTTTCACCAAGCCATTGACCCCAAAGGTCTTTGAGAGACATGTGGAGGGCATGGGAGTCAGATTCTTGAGAGAGCCATGTGAGTGAGCTTAAAGGTGTTCTGGAGATTTCATTATGACAGCAGTGTAATAGCGGGTTGGACAGTTTTTGTACTTCTTAGCATAACTTTGAGTATTAGTGGGAGATTGTTAGTTTTGAATACAGAAAAGCTATGGCTTGTATCAAAAACTAATATCCACAGTTGACATATCATTTTGTTTCGGTATAAATTTGTTCCTTTGTATCATAGAACTAGATAACGGGGTGTGGATAGACACAGTAGATACCGTTATTGGTTAAAGTATTGATATATAAAAAGTATGCTCGTAACTGAGATAGTCTGAACATACTATCGGTATAGGTTATTGTGTGGTTTGGAAATTAGTTTATCTAAACTAGTTTAAATCACACGGATATGCCCGGGGCGTATTGAGCACGACCAGTTTGGATAGAATTGACTTATACTGATCAGCGTAGTCAATTCAGTCCTAGTATTCCGTCTCTCAATCCCGAGATTGGGACGGGCGTGAGGGTTGGATATCATGTGCTTTGATTTGCCAAAGAGTGAGGTCAATTGAGGCCAATACCTCGGTAGGTTGGGTATGCGGTGTTTAGCTTCTTACGTGCCGTTGCTAGTCGGAGGAATCCACGTACCGGTTCGCCGGGTTGCTGGTGCTCCCGAGATGAGCTCGTATGGTTATTATACTAAACCCGGCCGGTGAACTTTATGTTCGGTATAATAAAAGGACGAGTGGTACTAATATCGGAAACCAAGAAGTCGGTGAATTAATTTGTCAGTAAATTGATAAACTGACGAGCGCTAGATCTTTAATGTGGGGAGATAGAATAAAATATAATGGCGCGATATAAAGTCATTTTCGAGCGGTAGTTCCATCATTGGTCCGATAGTGGCACGACCGATTATGTATTTGACTAATCGACAAGGTAAATTAATTAATCCAAAAGGTTTAATTAATATTTAATCGACAAAGTGAATTTAGAAATTAATTCTATTTTGAATTAATTAATTCTAAGGGTTCGATTAAATTAAATTAACAAAGTGGATTAAATAAATTAATTTAAATGGGTTGATTGGAGTTGATTAGTCGGGAAGACTTAGCGGTCAACGAAAGTCAAATTAAAAGGCCTAACTCGAGAGCCCATTAGGTCTCCAATCGAGCTCCTATAAATAGAAGAATTGAAGCCTAAGAAAAAAATAAGGAAGTCTTGCAAGACATTTCATTCTTGCTTTCTTGAGTGAAAAGGTTTAAGAGAGAGAATTTTTCTTCAAGAATTTTCTCTCAAAAACAAACCAAATTTTTCACTTCCTCTAGATTGGATTCAAACAAAAGATCACAACTTTCATTTGGGTTTTCATTCTGCCCAGTTTTTATTACTCAATCCGCAAAAGCTGCTGCCCAGGTTTTGGTTTCTCGCACAAAGGGGCTGCCACGAAAATCTCTGCCCAGTTCTTCTTCTTTCGCGCAAAGGGGCTGCCAAAAAAAAAAAACTGCTGCCCAGTTCTTCTTCTCTCGCGCAAAGGGCCTGCCACGCAAAACTGCTGTCCAGTTTTTCCTTCTCTCGCACAAAGGGACTACAGCAGATTTTTCAGGGTTTTCTGGCGGCAGTTTTTTGCTGCTGTCCAGTGCGTTTGATTCGGCCTGGGCTTCGTTGATCTCTTCTTGGTGATCCGAAGCTTTGGCTGTCTAGATCACGACTGGGCAGTTCGAATTACTGCTGTCGGAGTGGTGTTTATATTTAAAGGCAGCAGCTTTTTTTGGGCAGCAGCAGCAGGATTTTTGTGGGTTAAATTTTGTGATCAGTTTTTGGTTTGTTTGAGTCCAGTTTTAGAGAGATTTCCTTGTGGGCCAAGCAAGTAGACTTCGATAGGTTATTGCCCACGCAATATTTGAAGTTTCTACGGAGATATCTATTGGATTTCTATTGGAATCGCAACAAAGATTGGATTTTTCTTTAGGCAAGGGACTTCGCTACAAAAGGTAGAATCTTTAAATTCCGCTTTTATTAAAGATTGAATCTTTTGTGTCCCAATTAATAAATTAAATAAGTATAAGCCTAGATCCGTTCATGGGTAAACTAATTTGAGCCTGAGCTTGGTCGAAAGCTTCCGATTCTGGAATGCATTGCACGAAAGTGAGGTTTTCGATTTAGCCAGGGCTTGTTCAGTTTTCCTTCACTTTTTACTATACCGGACATAAGTCCACCGGCCGGGTTTAGTATAATAAACATTTTGAGCTCATCTCGGGAGCATATCACCCCGACGCACCGGTACATGGTTTCCTTTCGACAAGCAGTAGCACACCAAGTAACTAAACACGCGCACCCAACCCACTGAGACTATTGACCACATTTGACCTCACCCATTGGCAGATCAAAGTACACTATGTCTAATCCTCATGCCCACTCGAGTCTAGGGATTTAGAGATAGAATACAAGGATCGATTTGTCTATTAAATCAGTACAAGACAAATCATTTCTAATGGTCAAGTTCAATATTCCCCGGGCATATCTATATGATTCAATTAGTTTTGACAAAATAATTATCTGAATCACATAATAACCTAGACCGACAGTTTGTCCAAAACTGTCTTGGTTACGAACCTCGTTTATATATTATGTCTTTCAACCAATGATGGGATCTACTGTGTCACACCAGACACCTCATCATCTGCTTACATAATATAAGTGGACATAAATATGCACACAAAACAAATAATTGAAATACAAATCGATATATTAAACTGGGAAACTGTACAATACAAGCATAGCTTATGTATTCTACTCCAACAATCTCCCACTAATACTTAAGCTGTGCATTAAGTATATAACTACATACAATCCTATATAATCTACTGCTATCTATCTAGAAAAACTATCATGGCTCTCCTAGATATCTGATCCCCATGCCCTCCACGTGAGTCTCAAAGACTTTAGAAGTCAATGTTTTCGTGAACGGATCTGCAAGGTTATCCTCTGATGCTATCTTAGCCACGATCACGTATTCCCTCTTCACGATGTCTAGTATCAGGTGGTACTTGCGCTGTATATGTTTACTCGCCTTGTGGGCTCGTGGTTCCATCGAGTTTGCTATTGCATCATTGTTATCACAATAAACCGTGATAGACTTCGGTAAACCAGGAATCACATCTAAGTCCACTAAGAAGTTCTTGAGCCATACTGCTTCTTTCGCTGCCTCTGATGCGGCAACGTACTCAGTCTCCATGGTAGAGTCCACCACGTATTTCTGCTTGACACTCCGCCAAACTATGGCTCCACCTCCTAGAGTAAACACATACCCTGAGGTAGACTTGCTCTTGTCTCTGTCGCCTTGGAAATCTGAATCTATGTAACCTCGGGGTACCAGCTCAGGCGCCTGATAGACCAGAACTTGGTCTCTCATTCTGCGCAAATACTTAAGAATGCATTTTACTGCCTCCCAATGAGCTTTCTTGGGGTTACTCTGATATCTACTCACCATGCTAACGACATCACAGATATCAGGCCTCGTACACAACATGGCATACATGAGACTTCCTACTGCCGAAGCATATGGAACTGTCCTCATGGTTTCTATCTCCTCACCAGTCTTAGGAAACTGTTCCTTAGATAGAAACACTCCATGCCTGAAAGGTAGAAAACCTTTCTTGGAGTTCTGCATGTTAAAACGGGCCAGAATCGTATCTATGTACAAAGCTTAGGAGAGCGTTAGTGAACATTTCCTACGATCTCGAATAATCTTGATCCCAAGAATATATCCCGCTTCCCCTAAGTCCTTCATATCAAATTGCTTGGACAACCATGCCTTTACGTCTGATAATACTTTATTGTTGTTGCCAATCAATAGAATGTCATCTACGTAAAGCACAAGAAACACCACTGAGTTTCCATCACGTCTGTGATATACACAATGCTCATCCGGACACTGAGTAAATTCAAAGGACTGGATTACCTCATCAAACCGGATGTTCCAAGATCTGGATGCCTGCTTAAGTCTATAAGTAGACCTCTTAAGCCTGCAAACCTTATGCTCTTGGCATTTTTCAATCAATCTCTCTGGTTACTACATAAAGATGGTTTTCTCAAGACTTCCGTTTAGAAAAGCTGTCTTGACATCCATCTGCCAAATCTCATAATCCATACGAGCAGCTATGGCCAAGAGAATCCGGATCGACTTAAGCATGGCTACCGGGAAGAAGGTTTCCTCATAATCGATTCCCTCTTTCTGAGTATACCCCTTCGCCACCAGCCTAGCTTTAAAGGTTTCCACCTTCCCATCAGTTCCTCTCTAACGTTTGTAGACCCACTTGCATCCAATGGGCTTAAACCCATCAGGCAGGTCCACAAGCTCCCAGACTTGATTGTGGTCCATTGAACCCATCTTGGATATCATTGCCTTACGCCAAGATTCTGCATCTTTATCTCGAAGTGCCTCATTATAGTTAATCGGGTCAGGTTCAGGCCCACCTGGGACTAGGTCTGAGGCCTCTCCCACGCCAACAAACCTGTCGGGCTGTCTCACAACCCTCCCACTATGACGAGGCACCACCTGTGTTGGCCCATCATCTGTGATCTCATGTGCAGTGTGTGGTGTATCTACTTGTGCTGGTGCATCAGGATTAGTAGTTTGTCGTCTAAGCTCTTCTAGTACTATCGTACTCTTGGGCTTGTGGTCTAAGACATAGTCCTCTTCTAAAAATCTAGCGTTGGTACTAACCACCACTTTCTGATCTTTAGGACTATAGAATAGACCACCTTTCGTTCCCCTAGGATATCCTACAAACAGCGTTAATTCTGTTCTCACATCTAACTTAGCCGTATCTGCCTTAAGCACATGTGCTGGGCAGCCCCAAATTCTTAGATGTCTTAGACTTGGCTTGCGCCCATTCCACAACTCTACTGGGGTTGAAGACACGATTTTAGATGGTACAAGATTAAGAATATACATTACCGTTTCTAAGACATATCCCCAGAACGAACTTGGCAAATCACTATAGCTCATCATGGACCTAACCATTTCCATTAGAGTTCGATTCCTCCTTTCTGCTATACCATTCTGCTGTGGCGTGCCAGGTGCAGACAACTGAGACTGAATTCCTACCTCAGTGAGGTAATCTCGAAATTCATGGGACAGGTACTCCCCACCACGATCTGAACGCAGTGTCTTAATAATCTTACCATGATGCTTCTCCACATCTGCCCGAAACTCTTTGAACTTGCCAAAACATTCGGACTTGTGGCGCATTAGGTAAATGTATCTGTACCTAGAGTAGTCATCCGTGAACGTCATGAAATACTCATATCCCCCTCGTGCCTGGACCATCTTAGGTCCACACAAGTCAGAATGAATCAACTCTAATACTTCTTTAGCTCTATAACCTTTTGCCTTAAAAGGTCTTTTGGTCATGTTACATTCTAAGCAAGATTCGCAGGTTGCATAACTGTCAATATCTAATGAACCCAAATGTCCATCATTGACCAACCTCTGAATCCTACTAAGGTTTATATGACCTAGCCTGAGATGCCAAAGATAGGTTTAATTCATTTCAGAAGGTTTCTTCCTCTTATTAATGTTGGATCATGAGCTATTTATTTCTATATTTTGCGCAACAGGGGAGTTAGAGTTAACCACAAACAAATTGTCCGCCAATGAACAAGAACAAATAAGTTTTCCATTTCTTCTAATAACAACACAGTCATCAGAAAAAATAAACTTATAACCATTCTTCAAGAGTTTAGAAACTGAAATCAAGTTCTTTCTAAAACTCGGTACATAAAGACAATTAACTAACTCTAAGCTAGAATTTTCGAAATTCAACTTAACTACTCCCACTGCTTCTACTGACACTCTTGTAGTGTTACCCAAGTAGATATCCAATTCGCCTTCTCTAAGCTCCTGGGTTACTTGGAACCCTTGCAAAGAATTACAAACATGGTCAGTGGCACCTGAATCCACACACCAAGTATTTGTGGGAATCGCCGCTAAACATGTCTCAGTAATTGAGGCAGAATTTATAGTACTTATAAGCTTTAGACAATCCGCTTTCCAATGTCCTGACTTATTGCACTTGAAGCACTTGTCTTTCGACTTCTTCTTTGCAATACATGGCTCAGGCGCAATTTGTGCCACTTAAGCTATTCCCTCGAGCTTCCTCTTATTCTTTCTAGCGTCAGGCTCAGAAGAACATTCTGAAGCTTCGACTGTGACTAAAGCTCGCTTCTTCTCTTGAAGAGGACTTTTAGCAGCCACCAACTCTGCCAAGAGCTCGGATGAACTCCACAACATCTTACTTATGTTGTAGTTCAACTGAATCCGCTCATAGCTTTGAGGCAAGCTTCGGAGGACAATATAGGCTTTGGTTTCACCAACGATTTTGCCTCCCACTACCTTAACCTTGTTGATGTTACTAATCATGTCAATGACACGATCTTTCACAGGAGTGCTCTCAGCCCTAAGGACAATGTCCAAGTTACGACTTCCATCGATATTATTGGTTACAGTTAATTTGTTGTCTTTCAAAATAGCAGCTAAACGATTGAATGCCATATCGATTTAAACAGGAAAGTAAACAAAACAATGTTTTAGTTATATGCTTAGAATTCTTAAAAACATGAAAATCCAGTTAATTATTGATTTCCCTCAAAACAATAATAGTAATTCACCAACATCTCATCCACCGGGATTCTCGCAAGCCACGCAGTGTGGACGTTTACGCTAACCCACATTCATTTGAGAAGAACCAAGTTCATTAACTACACTATCTGACCAACGATCTTTTGATCAATGTAGCTAATAGTCGGTGCTTTTAGCCGTACAAGTAAGCAGCGTAACCTCGCGGGAGGAATATTGCAGATCGTACACTGAGTGTGTGCCATTACGTGACTTCTGAGTTTGTTACCTCAGGATAGTGCGCCTCAGATGGAGAGGGTGTCGCATTTCTCCTAGTTAAACTCGCTCTAGTCATCTTACTCAGAAGCTCATAGTCTAGCGATCTCGGGGCTGGACTCATCGGAATGGAGGAAGGCCCTAATGTCAACGCGCAAGCCCACCCACATCGCATATGAACCTGTAATGGTGGCCATGGGGATATAACACAACCCGCTCCCACTTAGATTTCCAATTGAGGGTTTTTCCAGTTTTAACATGCAATTAACCAACCTAAGTTATATGCAACCATAAAACAAGACATGCTTTAATTCATGCATCTAAAATACAGCATAAAAATAAAGCACAAAAATTAAAACAATAAATACGGGAAATAAATACGTAAAATAAATTTCCCAACTATTATGGTTTTAATTACTTCCATCCTTTGCCTTGATCTCGTCTCCCGTCACGTCACTCGATGGAGAGAGTCTTGAACTTCGAAAAACGAAAACTGGAGGAAAAATGGGCCACAAACAGCTCGAACGGCCCGAACGGGCCGTCCGTGCCGTAGCACGGCCCGAAAGCCACGCTGCCCGCGCGGTCGTGCGAGCGTCCCTGCCGCGTGCCTCGTGACCAGCAGCAGCGCAGCAGCTGCAGCCCCTCCTGGCCGGCGCGACTGCTGCTGGCAGTCATTGCCAGAGTCGCCTCCTACCGCCAATTTCTCCTTCACTTTTTCCCACGCTATTTGGTCTTCTTGCAATTCGTTCTGGGTTTTCCTGGGTTTCTTCAAATTCAGGACAACCCAAAGCCCACGAATCCAAGGCACCCACCATAACGCCTTCGATTACATAAAAAACAATTTTCCTACTACAAGGCATTCTATGAAAATTAAATAATCAAAATTACATAGAAAAAATCCTACTACAGATTTAATCTAATCCTACACGGCTTCCAGCACGTGGTTATACTATTACAAACATTCATAATAAAATTAAATCTGGACATGCCCCGGAGTTTAATTAAAACCCATACAAATGTAACCATAATAGTCGGGATTCTAAACCACCTGCAAATAAAACCATGTAATAAATCGAACAAGCATAGAACCCCCTAAACCAGGCTCTGATACCAATTGAACGAATATTGGAAGGATCTGGGTTTGCACTAGTTCGATTTATCACGCAACAAAAATTTCTATTAAAGCGAAATCTTAGAAAAGTACCTTTGAAGCGTGACTTGGGTGATCGCTTGTATGACTCAAGACTTTGACTCCTCATTGTGTGGGCAACGATCTAGAAGCCAATTGATCAGCAATCAACACAACTGGGTTTACCGGAAAAATCAGCAACCTCCTCCGCCTAGTGCGTGAACTTCACGCGCCGCCTGGCCTCGAGATAAAAACCAACACACGCCGCCGCCTAAAAGCTTAAGATACCGCCGGAAAATAATGGGAAAAATCCGGCCAAATAGCTTGTCAAGGCAGCCGCAATTTTGGTCTCAAATCTGACTTGGAGAGAGTTTATCTGTCTAGGATTTTATCTCTCTAGATTCTAGAATTATGAATCTATGAATTGTGTTTCTTGAATGGCTAATCCCTTGTCTATTTATAGAGTTACAAGAGAGACCCCAAGTTGGTTTAGGATTGGTCTTCCTAATGGGTTTAGGTAATGAACTAGTTTCCAAATCCAATTAGGCAACCAATCTAATAGGATAAACCAAATCCTACTGGATTTCTATTCTCTAGGATTTCCTAATTCCAATTGAAACTTAAGACTTAATTAATTAACTAAATAATTCCACTTTGTTAATTACTTAATTAACCCTTAGAAATTAATTAAATAATTCCACTTTGTTAATTACTGAATTAACCCTTAGGAATAATTAACCAATTAATCAATTAAATCTACCTATTTAATTAACCTATTACAAAATTAATCGTACCAGTAACGGATTAATTTTGGCACTACCATCCTACACCAGAATTGCTTCCGGAACAACTTAATTAAATTATATTCATTTAATCTCCCCACATCAAAGATATAGTGCTCGTTAATTAAAATTAATTTACTGATAAATTAATTAATTGACTTCTTTAATTCCAAGACTAGTACCACTCAACCTTTTTACTATACCGGACATAAGTTCACTGGCCGAGTTTAGTATAATAAACATTTCGAGCTCATCTCGGGAGCACCATCACCCCGGACGCACCGGTACATGGTTTCCTTTCGACAAGCAGTAGCACACCAAGTAACTAAACACGCGCACCCAACCCACCGAGACTATTGGCCACATTTGACCTCACCCATTGGCAGATCAAAGTATACTATGTCTAATCCTCATGCTCACTCGAGTCTAGGGATTTAGAGATATAATACAAGGATCGATTTATCTATTAAATCAGTACAAGACAAATCATTCCTAATGGTCAAGTTCAATATGCCCCGGGCATATCTATATGATTCAATTAGTTTAGACAAACTAATTATCTGAATCACATAATAATCTAGACCGACAGTTTGTCCAAAACTGTCTCGGTTACGAACCTCGTTTATATATTATGTCTTTCAACCAATGATGGGATCTACTGTGTCACACCTGACACCTCATCATCTACTTACATAATATAAGTGGACATAAATATGCACAATAAAAAAATATAATTGAAACACAAATTGATATATTAAACTGGGAAACTGTACAATACAAGCAAAGCTTATGTATTATACTCCAACAATTGATGTTTTGGTATATGAAATAGGTAGAATTGTGATTTTGAAGTTCATATTTGTGTTTTAATGAGTTATTGATGTTTTTGTATATGGAATAGATATAATTGAGATTTTGAAGTTCATATTTGTGTTTTGATGAGTTATTGATTTTTTGGTATATGGAATAGATAGAATTGTGATTTTGAAGTTTATATTTGTGTTTTGATGAGTTATTGATGTTTTGGTATATGGAATAGATAGAATTGTGTTTTGAAGTTCATATTTGTGTTTTGATGAGTTATTGATGTTTTGGTATATGGAATAGATAGAATTGTGTTTTGACATTCATAATTGTGTTTGATGAGTTATTGATGTTTTGGTATATGGAATAGATAAAATTGTGATTTTGAAGTTCATAATTGTGTTTTGATGAGTTATTGATTGATGTTTTGGTTTATGAAATAGGTAGAATTGTGATTTTTTTATTCGTATAATGAAAATCCGAATTAAAATTGAATTCGGATTTAGAAAATTCGAATTCAATTTAATTCGGACAATAAAATTCCGAATTTAATTAATTCAGATTTTGCAAATCCGAATTAATTAATTAATTTGGATTTCACAAATCCGAATTAATTAATTAATTTGAATTTGTGAAATCTGAATTAGTATTAGTTTGAATATCCATCCAATCCAGTTTCAGATTTTGAAAATCTGAAACCAGATTTTTTCGTCCAAATCCCGTAAAAATTCAGATTTACAAAATCTGAATTCGTTCAATTCGGATTTTTAAAATTCGAATTGGGTAGAATTCGGACCCAAATTATAAAATCCCAATTCATTTCTGGACGTGGTCCTAATTTAATTTGACGTGGTGCATGTTGTTTTTGACGTGGTGGACTGTCTTCGTTCAAAAAATCAGTTTAAATTCAAATGAATGGATATAGATGTTTGTGGACGTGGTCCTAGTTGTTTTCGACGTGGTGGACTGTCTTTGTTGAAAGAATCAAATGAATGGATGTAGACGTTTCTAGATGTGGTGCTAGTTGTTTTTGACATGGTGCATGTTGTTTTGAGACGTGGTGGAATGTCTTTGTTGAAAAAATCAGTTTAAATTCTAATGAATGGATATAGACATTTCTGGACATGGTGCTAGTTGTTTTTGATGTGGTTCATGTTGTTCTGAGACATGGTGGACTGTCTTTTTTGAAAATATCAATTTAAATTCAATTGAATAGATGTAGACGTTTCTGGACGTGGTCCTAATTTAATTTGACGTGGGGCATGTTGTTTTTGACGTGGTGGACTGTCTTCGTTGAAAAAAATCAGTTTAAATTCAAATGAATGGATGTAGACGTTTCTGGACGTGGTGCTAGTTGTTTTTGATGTGGTGCATGTTGTTCTGAGACGTGGTGGAATGTCTTTGTTGAAAAAATCAGTTTAAATTCTAATGAATGGTTGTAGACGTTTCTGGACATTGTGCTAGTTGTTTTTGACGTGGTTCATGTTGTTCTTAGACGTGGTGGACTGTCTTTGTTGAAAAAATATGTTTAAATTCAATTGAATGGATGTAGAGATTTCTGAACGTGATCCTAATTTAATTTGACGTGGTGCATGTTGTTTTTGATGTGGTGGACTGTCTTCGTTAAAAAAATCAGTTTAAATTCAAATGAATGGATGTAGACGTTTCTGGACGTGGTGGAATGTCTTTGTTGAAAAAATCAGTTTAAATTCTAATGAATGGATGTAGACATTTCTGGACGTGGTCCTAGTTTTTTTTGACGTGGTGGACTGTGTTCGTTGAAAAAATCAGTTTAAATTCAAATAAATGGATGTAGATATTTATGGACGTGGTGCTAGTTTTTTTTTTTGACGTGGTGCATGTTGTTCTTGAAAGATTATCTGCCCGGGCCTAGCCAGAAACTCACTTTCGTGCTATGCATTCCAAAATCGGAATCTCTGGACACTAGCACAATCGCTATTCCAACCCTTACTTGAAATAACATTGCGCAGGATCTTGGTTTGTACTCATTCAATTTACCACGCAACAAAAATTGTTAATTAAAGCGAAAACTTAAGAATTAACTATTGAAGCGTATACTCAGGTGATTCTCTTGTATGCCTCAAGACTTTGATTGCACATTGTGTGGGTATCAATCTAGCATGCAATTGATCAGCAAATCACCACAATCCACTGGCCGGAAAATTCTAGCACCGCCGCCTAGCACGTGAAGACCACGCGCCACCGCCGCCGAGAGAAAACCGCCCCACGCACCGCAGCTCAAGATTCCACGCGCCATCGGAATTTAGTTCACAACCAGCCGCCAATCTTTGAGCAAGAGCTGCCGCACCAAGCTTTAAAAAATCCAAATTTGAGAAGAAATAATTACTTTCTCTCTCTAGGATATTATCTCTCTAGTTTTTTTGTCTTGAAAACTTATGAATTGTATATTGTGGAATAGCTAATCCCTTGTCTATATATAGAGTTACAAGAGAGACCCAAGTTGGTTTAGGATTGGTCTTCCTAATTGGTTTAGGTAATTAATTAGTTTCCAAATCCAATTAGGTAACCAATCTAATAGGATAAACCAAATCCAAATGAGATTCCTAATCTCTAGGATTTTCTAATTCTAATTGAAACTTAAGACTTAATTAATTAATTAATAATTTGACTTTGTTAATTACTCAATTAACCCTTATGAATAATTAATCAATTAATTAATCATACTTATTCAATTAACCCATTACAAAATTAATCCTACCACTAACGGATTAATTTTGGCACTACCATCCTACACCAGAATTGCTTCTGGAACAACTTAATTAATTTATTCATAATCTCCCCACATCAAAGATATAGTGCTCGTTAGCTTATTAATTTACTGATAAATTAATTAATTAACTTTTTTAATTCCGAGACTAGTACCACTCGACCTTTTTACTATACTGGACATAAGTCCACTAGCTGGGTTTAGTATAATAAACATAACAAGCTCATCTCGGGAGCACCATCACCTCGGACGCACCGGTACAAGGTTTTCTTTCGACAAGTAGCAGCACAACAAGCAACTAAACACGCGCTCCCAACCTACCGAAACTATTGGCCACAATTGACCTCACTCATTGGCAGATTAAAGTACATTATGTCTAATCCTCATGCTCGCTCAAGTTTAGGGATTAAAAGATAGAATACCAATAATGATTTGTCTATTAAATCAGTACAAGACAATTCATTCTAAATGGTCAAGTTCAATACGCACCGGGCATATCTATATGATTCAATTAGTTTAGACAAACCAATTATCCGAATCACATAATAACCTAACCTGACAATTTGTCCAAAGCTGTCTCAGTTATGAACCTCATTTATATATTATGTCTTTTAACCAATGATGAGATCTACTGTGTCACACAAGATACCTATCATCTAACTACCTAATATAAATGGACAAATAATGCACATCAAGATATAACCAAAACATAAATCGATATATTAACATGGAAAATGTACAATACAAACACAGCGTATGTATTCAACTCCAACAATCCCCCACTAATACTTAAGTTGTGCTTTAAGTATATATCTACATTCAACTCCTATACACTCTGCTTCTATATATCTATAAAAACTGTCATGGCTTCCCTAAGTATCTGATTCTCATGCCCTCCATGTGAGCCTCAAAGACTTTTGAAGTCAATGTCTTCGTGAACGGATCTACAAGGTTATCATCTGATGCTATCTTAGTCACGACCACGTCTTCCCTCTTTAAGATATTTCGTATACTTGCACTGTATATGATTACTCGCCTTATGGGCTCGTGGTTCCTTCGAGTTTGTTACTGCACCATTATTATCATAATATACTATGATAGACTTCTGCAAACCAGGAATCACATCTAAGTCCACTAGGACGTTCTTGAGCCACACTATTTCCTTCGCTGCCTCTGATGCTGCAACGTATTCAGCCTTCATGGTAGAGTCCGCCACGCATTTCTGCTTGACACTCCACCAAATTATGGCTCTACATCCCAGAGTAAACACATACCCTGAGGTAGACTTGCTTTGTCCTTGTCGCATTGGAAATCTGAATCTGTGTAACCTCGGGGTACCAGCTCAGGCACCTGATAGACCAACACTTGGTCTCTTGTTCTACGTAAATACTTGAGAATGCATTTTACTACCTCCCAATGAGCTTTCCCGGGGTTACTCTGATATCTACTTACAATGCCAATGGCATAACAGATATCAGGCCTCGTACACAACATGGCATACATGAGACTTCCTACTGCCGAAGCATAAGGAACTGTCTTCGTGGCTTCTATCACCTCAACAATCTTAGGAGACTGTCCCTTAGATAGATGCACTCCGTTTCTAAAAGGTAAAAAACCTTTCTTGGAGTTCTACATGTTAAAATGGGCCAGAATCGTATCTATGTATGAAGCATGAGACTGCGTTAATGAACGATTCCTACGATCTCGAATTATCTGGATCCCAAGGATATGTCCTACTTCCCCTAAGTCCTTCATATTAAACTTCTTGGATAGTCATGCCTTTACGTCTGATAACACTTTCTTGTTATTGCCAATCAATAGAATGTCATCTACATAAAGCACAAGAAACACCACTGAGTTTTCATCACGTCTGCGGTACACACATTGCTCATCCGGACATTGAGTAAATCCGTAGGATTAGATTACCTCATCAAACCGAATGTTCTAAGATTTGGATGCCTGCTTAAGTCCGTAAATGGACCTCTTAAGCCTGTAAACCTTATGCTCTTGGCATTTTTCAACGAATCCCTCTAGTTGCTGCATGAGGATGGTTTCCTCAAGACTTCCGTTTAGAAAAGCTGTCTTGACATCCATCTGCCGTATCTCATAATCTAAATGAGCAGCTATAGACAAGAGAATCTGGATCGACTTAAGCATGGCTACCGGGGAGAAGGTTTTCTCATAATCGATTCCTTTTTTCTGAGTATACCCATTTACCACCAGCCTAGCTTTAAAGGTTTCCACCTTTCCGTCATGTCTTCTCTTACACTTGTAGACCCACTTGCATCCAATGGGCTTAAACCCATTAGACAGGTCTACAAGCTCCCGGACTTGATTGTGGTCCATTGATCCCATCTCGGATATCATTGCCTTACACCAAGATTCTACATTTTTATCTCGGAGAGCCTCATTGTAATTTACTGGGTCAGGCTTAGGTGCACCTGGGACTAGGTTTGAGGCCTCTCCCATGCCAATGAACCTGTCAGGCTATCTTACAACCCTCCCACTACGACGAGGCACCACCTGTGTAGGCGTATCATCTGTGATCTCTTGTGCAGTGTGTGGTGTATCAACTTTGCTGGTGCATCAGGATTATTAGTTTGTCTCATAAGCTCTTCTAGTACTATCTTACTCTTGGGCTTGTGATCTAGGATATAGTCTTCCTCAAAAAATCTAGCGTTGGTACTAACCACCACCTTCTTATCTTTAGGACTATAATACAAACCACCTTTCGTTCCCCTAGGATATCCTACAAACAACATTAATTCTGTTCTTGTATCTAACTTAGCCGCATCTGCCTTAAGCACATGTGCTGGGCAACCCCAAACTCTAAGATATCTTAGATTAGGCTTTCGCCCATTCCACAACTCTACTGGGGTTGAAAGCATGGTTTTAGATGGTACAAGATTAAGGATATACACCGCTGTTTCTAAGGCATATCCCCAGAACGAACTCTGCAAATCACTATAGCTCATCATCGACCTAACCATTTCCATGAGAGTTTGATTCTTTCTTTCTGCTACACCATTTTGCTGTGGTGTGCCAGCTGCAGACAATTGAGACTGAATTCCTACCTCACTGAGGTATTCTCGAAATTTATGAGACAGGTACTTCCCACCGCGATCTTATCGCAGTGTCTTGATACTCTTACCATGATGCTTCTTCACATCTGCCTGAAACTCTTTGAACTTGCCAAAGCACTTGGACTTGTGACACATTGTTTGGATTTGTTTAGGCATTTAATCCAATTAAATGGTGGAATCCTAAACTATGAGGATCGAGTCCTACTCTTAAAGCGTAATCGGTTGCGCACGTCGCCTAGCTCCTCTGAGAAGATGGTGTTTTGTTGTCTCCAAAATCCTTCATTGAAGGATCCTCTACTCTCAAGCACGAAGGTCTTCGCAGGTTGGTGCTAGCCGATCTTGCCTACCAAGAGAATTTGGGAATTCTGTGTATTTTTTCTAATGAGAATAATTCAAAATCATCTTCCTACAATTATATCCCTAGGATATTTGTAGAGAATTAATTTCCAAAATCAGTATTGTAATTATCCAATTATAACTTAACTGATTTTAGTAATATTCCAAATCAGTATTATTACCAAATATTATTTAACTGATTCCAAATCAGTATTTAAATAATATTTACTAATTCCAAATCAGCCTTAAATAATACCTTAATGATTTGGGTTATACACCAAGCCCATGGATCAACCCATGACCCATGGATCAGGCTGATGGGTCAAGAACTTCAATTGCAATTAAGTCGCTTGATTTATCAGCCCATCCCAATTGTTCCCAGGTAATTAATTAACTATTAATTAATACCACAGAACTTTTCAATAGTATTTAATTAAACCATTTAATTAAATCTTATTTATTTAAGTATAACAATTATACTTATTGTAGGCAAGAATCCTTATTCTGCATCATCGAACTTTCTTATGTGCGATCCTGTAGGCCCATTCTAAATTGGCAGCAGATAACTCAATCTCATTGATTAATCCATAAGTCATTAGTGGTCTCTAGCAAGACATAATGACTACCCAATTCAGAATGGAGGGTCGAATGGAGATTCAACACAACCTTTCCGAGCAAACTGCGTACGATCCTCTACATCGATATCCAGTTTAGCATAAGGCATGGAACCATCATCCTTATGTAGCTAAACGTTTACTTGATCTCTTAGTGACACTGAATCCATCAAGCAAATGATATCCTTATCATTCCTTGGGCATGGCCATGCACTTTTCAGTTCACTATCAAGTGGCCAAGATATCATCTCTCACTTAAGAGAGATTTGTAGTCCCATCATTTCACCTACATACCTTAGCGTGTCTCATAGTGTACCCAATCATACCCGTACTTGGCAACCTGTTACGGCCCCGTTAGGCGTATGTCAAAGTACACTACTATTCACCTAAGACCATGTAGTGATTTCTGGTCTAAAGATCCTAGTACCAGTACTACTCAAAAGAATCACTCATGATCTAATTAGTCCATTGAGTGTTTCTTTTGGCGGATCGATTTCATGAATTTAAATATGCACAAGGATATTACTATCATGAAATTAACTCATTTGATAAACAATCAATCAAGCGACAAATATCTTATTTACATAAATACCCTTAAAGTATATTTACATAAATAGCCCTCATTAGGGCACATTCACCAACAATCTCCCACTTGCCCGATGAAGGGCTATGTCCTAAACTGTTTAAGACCAAGCTCTATTACATGTCTATCAAACTTTGACTGTGGTAGAGCTTTTGTGAGAGGATCTGCTATATTGTCGTCTGACCCTATTTTGCACACTTTCACATCTCCTCGATCAATGATCTCTCGGATGAGGTGAAACCTTCTGAGTATGTGTTTGGTTTTCTGGTGTGACCGAGGCTCCTTAGCTTGTGCGATGGCCCCGTTATTGTCACAGAAAAGTTCTATCGGATCTTGGATACTCGGTATCACTCTGATGTCTGACATGAACTTTCTCAGCCAAACAGCTTCCTTTGCAGCATCTGATGCAGTAATGTACTCAGACTCTGTTGTAGAATCGGCTGTTGTATCTTGCTTTGAGCTTTTCAAACTTATTGCACCGCCATTCAGACTAAACACGTAGCCTGATTGTGACTTCATGTCATCTTGATCTGTTTGGAAAGCAGCATCAGCGTAACCTTGTACAATGAGCTGTTCTTGTCCTCCATACACTAGCATTAATCCTTTAGTTCTTCGTAAGTACTTCAGGATTGCTTTGACTGCAGTCCAATGTTCCATCCGTAGATCTTGTTGGTATCTGCTAGTCATGCTAAGTGCATGTGCAACATCCGGACGGGTACACAACATGGCATACATGATAGATCCTATTGCCGAAGCATATGGGACTCTACTCATTGTATCCCTCTCCTCTCTTGTTGAAGGACCTTGGTTCTTCTTCAAGAGAAGGCCATGTCTAAATGGTACCTTACCATTTTTGGAGTTAGACATATTGAATCTTTTCAATATCTTGTCTATGTACCCTTCTTGACTTAGTCCCAGAAGCCTTTTAGACCTATCTCTATAGATCTTGATACCTAGTATCGTCTCAGCTTCTCCTAAGTCTTTCATAGAAAATACACTCCCCAACCATTCTTTGATGTCTTTCATCAAGGGAATGTCATTTCCTATGAGCAGGATGTCGTCCACATATAGGACAAGGAAAACAATCTTACTCCCACTAACTTTCTTGTAAACACAAGGCTCATCTTCATTCTTGATGAATCCGTAACCTTTTACTTCCTCATCAAAACGAAGATTCCAACTTCGAGATGCTTGCTTTAGTCCATAGATAGACCTCTGAAGCTTACATACTCGATTAGGATGCTTTTGATCGATGTATCCCTCGGGTTGTTTCATATAAACATCCTCGAGTAGGTTTCTATTCAGGAAAGCCGTCTTAACATCCATCTCCCATACCTCATAGTCAAAATATGCTGCTATGGCAAGTATTATCCTAATGGACATGAGCATCACGACAGGGGAAAAGGTTTCATCATAGTCTATACCATGAGTCTGTCTGAAACCTTTAGCCACTAGTCGTGCCTTGAAGATCCCGCCAGGTTTTAACTTGAAAATCCACTTGCAATCGACAACCGTTGCCTAAACAGGAGGGTCAATCAAAGTCCATACTTTATTGTCCCTCATGGATTGCATTTCAGATTCCATGGCTTCTAGCCATTTATCGGAATCCAGACTTTCTAAAACCTGTTTGTAGTTCGCGGGCTCATTAGAGTCCACCAAGATCAAATCTTGATCGTCAGTCACGAGAAATCCGTATCTCTTGGGTTGGTGACGAGATCTACCAGATCTTCTAGGTTCTTGTGTTGTTGACTCAGGTTGCTCATCTTCATGAGTTTCCATGTCAACTTCCATCTGAGTTTCTGTAGATCGTTCTACATTCTCTTGTGGTTCTTGAACTTCTCCGAGTTCTATTCTACTCCCACTGTCTTTCTTATACAGAAATTCTTTCTCTAAGAAAGTAGCTCCTCGAGCAACGAACACTTTGTTCTCTGTTGGGTTGTAGAATTGATATCCTTTGGTTTCCTTAGGATATCCCACAAATAGGCATTTGTCAGTTTTGGGTTCAAGCTTATTACTTTGTAAACATTTTACATGAGCTTGACAACCCCAAACTCGCAGATAGGACATATAGGGCTTCCGACCCATCCATATCTCATATGGAGTCTTATCTACTACCTTAGATAGAATACGATTCAATAAGTAGGCAGCAGAAAGGAGAGCATAACCCCAAAAGGATGTAGGGAGAGTTGCTAGGCCCATCATTGATCGAACCATATCTAATAAGGTCCGATTTCTCCTTTCGGATACACCATTCCATTGAGGTGTTCCCGGTAGAGTCAGCTGTGAAACAATTCCACACTGTTTTAGATAGCCATCGAACTCATCACTAAGGTATTCACCTCCCCGATTGGAGCGAATAGCCTTAATCCTTCTATCCAACTGATTCTCTACTTCATTTTTAAACTCTTTGAACTTTTCAAAAGTTTCACTTTTATACCTCATTAAGTAGACATACCCATATCTACTAAAGTCATCAGTAAAAGTCACGAAGTATTTAAATCCACCTCTGGCTTGTGTGCTCATTGGTCCACATACATCCGTATGTATTAGGGCCAATAGCTCACTTGTTCTTTCACCTTTCTTGTTGAAAAGACTCTTTGTCATTTTGCCTTGCAAGCAGAGTTCACAGGTATCATATGATTCAAAATCAAATAACCCAAGCACTCCATCCTTGTGAAGCTTTTAAACTCGCTTTTCATTTGCATGGCCTAATCGACAATGCCAAAGGTATGTTGGACTTAAATCATTTTTAGTTGATTTAGCTTTCTTTTCTATGTTATAGACTGGTTTTTCTTGGGTCAAATCCAAGACATACAGACCGTTACACATATTTGCAACTCCGTATAAAATATCATTTCGATATAAAGATAACGAATTATTCTCTATAATAAATCGAAAACCTTTATTATCTAAACTCGAAACTGAAATAACATTTCTGCTCAAAGCAGGTACATAATAACAATTTTCGAGTTCGATATTTAAACCAGAAGGTAAAGACAGAGTGTAATCTCCAACTTCAACAGCAGCAACTCTTGCCCCGTTGCCCACTCGGAGATCTACTTCACCTTTCTTTGTTATCCTTATATTTCTGAGTCCTTGCACATTAGTAAAAATGTGAGCCCCACAACCAGTATCTAATACCCATGAGGTGGACATAGAAAGATTTATTTCTATAACAAAGATACCTGAAGCTTGTTCACGAAACATTTCCGTCAGTGACTCATAAATTCAGAACGCTTCCAAATTCAAGAACTGCTTTTGAAGCTCGCCTGTCGTAGACGCGAGCATCAAGCACGTCACATCATCAGAGTCGTTTTTTAGCTTATCCCAGGCTCATTGAACAGCTGCCAAAGCATTTTGTGGTGGTTCAGGTAAAGCGGTCTCTAAGACATGTAGCTTCCTTTCTTATTTGAGAACTATTCTCAAGTTTCTTTCCCAATCTAAGAAGTTTGGTCCAACTAATTTATCTTTATCCAATATACTTCTTAGAGTAAAGATAACATTTGTGCTAGATGATGCCATTTCTAAAGAGAGTAAATGCAAAATATTAGAACGAGTTTTGAAAAATGTTTTCCACAATAGCCAAAATTGAAATCCCTAACAATTTTGTGTTGGTGCTAGATTGTGGGCTGAAAATCCACAAAGAGTCAACCCCAGCCTTGCTTTGGCAAGTATCGTAGGGATCGGGCTCTTCTGGTAGGCAACGTTCAAATCACATTCCATGTAATTTAACGCTTTCCAATTGCATACCATGCAACTTTTCGGTGATAGGATGAACATTCCAAATGTTTGACACCATTCTATCTGTGCAAAATCAATCCCTAGTCAACTTATCGGGTCAAGCTAGGATTAATTTTCCCAAGTTAAACCATCCCTCAAGGCATCACATCAATAGACACCCACACAGTTTTTCCATAACAAGTGGTAGTGATAAAGTTTGAGCATCTAATACCCAAACAGTTTTTCCACTCATTAATGGTAGTGATAAAGTGTGGCACTATTATGTCATAACCCGCCGCATGAAGAAAACCTGAGGCCCTTGGGCTCTCCAAGTCCATCAGACGTTCGACACTCAAGCGGGCCCTCAAGTATGGAAGAAAAATCTTGGGTTTTGGGGATTTAGGTTTGATTGGCTTAACATGCATTTTCGTTTATCATTCATTTGCATAAATAAAAGAATGAAATTAAAGCGATGAACTGGGCTCTAGTCTATTACAGGGCCTTTTAAAATCTTCATATTGGGCCTCCGCTTCTGGGCTCCACTATGGACTCCTCTTGGAACCTCCTTTTGGGCCTAACTATTATATGATGATTTTATAGGCACGCAGGCCCAAATTCAAAATTGGCTCGCAGGCCCCAACTTTTAAAATGTTAAAATTTAAAAGCCCAATTCATGCTTTGAAACATATAAAATACATATACTCATACAAGCCGATTTTAATTTAAGCCGATTAATTTTAAGGATTGTGTAACTATTACAGAATTAAAATTGATCGTGTCATGATCAATTTTAATCAATCCTTCTGTTCATTTTACATTTATCCAAAATGATGCATGAACATGCTTGCATAATTATGATGCCTCAAATAAAATTTAAACAATTTAAATAAGCATCAAAATTAAAATAAAATAAAATAAATAAATAACAATTCAAAATTTAAACAAATTAATTAATCTAATTAATTAATTAATTATTTATTTATTTATTTATCTTTTCTAATTATTTTAATCAAATTAAAATAATTATTTTAAAATTTATCTAATTATCTAATTAAGATAAATTATCAAATTTAAACTTATAGGATAAAGTCCTAAATTAATCTTATCTTTATCTAATAAGATTATTTAAATAATATCTTATTAAATAAAATTCAGAAAATTAAAAAAAATTTCTGAAACTTTTGGGGTCATTTCGTAAATAACCAAAATTTTTGGGCTTAGGGTTTTATTTCCTTAAAACTTCAGGGGTCCTTTTGCAATTTTAAAACAATCTTAAAATTGGGGCATATTTGGGGCTTTATGGTGCGACGGGGGCATTTTAGTCTTTTCAGCCCCCAGGGCTTCATCATCCCCGTCGCCACTGTTCTTCTTCCTCGGATAGCCCTTCGCCGACCGTTTTTCTCTCCGGTCATTTTTCCAGGACCGGCTCCGATCAAATCGAAGCCCACTGATGACTCGTTAATCGAAGACAAGCACCGATGATGCTCTCCGCCTTCGATCATCGAAAAACTTCACAGTCCGACCGGAGAAGACGCGTCGCTGCCAATATCCATCCTGTTTCGTCGGTCGACTGCTACGGGTTTCGGCGACATTCGCGCAGCGCCGGTTCCGTCTCTGCAACCGGATTCGAAACCCCGATCTGGAGCGTCTCCCCCCCCCCCCCCCGACTGACAACAAAAATGCCGATCGAAAATTCTAAACATTTCTGGCGTCTATTCATTTTCTGGCGAAGCAGGACAACACCCAGCCCAGAATCCAACTCCCGGCGGTCCCGTTTTGTCCTCGAAAAACATTAATCAGTCCCGAAAAATTTCAAAATCAAAACAATACCATCCCAAAACCTTTCCGGGAAATCCCGTTTTCCGGCTAAACAAATAGGAGCCCAGAATGACCAAAACAGATTTGATTTCAAAACCCAAAACAAAGAAATTGTTTTTCCAGCAATGTTTTGAAACATAAATACAAACCAAAAACAAAAACAGATTTGCGGCGGAATTCATGAATCAAAAAGAACTCCGATTCTCCAACGAAGGTTTCCAAAACCTAGAAGACCATTTTGGTGAGAAAACCCAGTTCCTCCTTGAAGCGTTTTTGGAAAAATCAGCCCAGATTTCGGTAGAAATTTTTAAGAAACCCAAATTTTTTTTCTTTCGAAACTAATTTCTAAAATCAGCTCTACATGAAAAATTAATTTTAAAACAAACAATTTGTTTTAATCCATTAATTATAGTTCTACCACTAAAATTAGGAACCGGGCTCTGATACCACTGTTGGGATTTGTTTAGACATTTAATCTAATTAAATGGCGGAATCCTAAACTATGAGGATCGAGTCTTACCCTTGAAGCGTAATCGGTTGCGCACGTCGCCAAGCTCCTTTGAGAAGATGGCGTTTTGTTGTCTCCAAAATCCATCATCGAAGGATCCTCTACTCTCAAGCACGAAAGTCTTCGCAGGTTGGTGCTAGCCGATCTTGCCTACCAAGAGAATTTGGGAATTCTGTGTATTTTTTGTAATGAGAATGATTCAAAATCATCTTCCTACAATTATATCCCTAGGATATTTGTAGAGAATTAATTTCCAAAATCAGTATTGTAATTATCCAATTATAACTTAACTGATTTTAGTAATATTCCAAATCAGTATTATTACCAAATATTATTTAACTGATTCCAAATCAGTATTTAAATAATATTTACTAATTCCAAATCAGCCTTAAATAATACCTTAATGATTTGGGTTATACACCAAGCCCATGGATCAACCCATGACCCATGGATCAGGCTGATGGGTCAAGAACTTCAATTGCAATTAAGTTCCTTGATTTATCAGCCCATCCCAATTGTTCCCAGGTAATTAATTAACTATTAATTAATACCACAGAACTTTTCAATAGTATTTAATTAAACCATTTAATTAAATCTTATTTATTTAAGTATAACAATTATACTTATTGTAGGCAAGAATCCTTATTCTGCATCATCGAACTTTCTTATGTGCGATCCTGTAGGCCCATTCTAAATTGGCAACAGATAACTCAATCTCATTGATTAATCCATAAGTCATTAGTGGTCTCTAGCAAGACATAATGACTACCCAATTCAGAATGAAGGGTCGAATGGAGATTCAACACAACCTTTCTGAGCAAACTGCGTACGATCCTCTACATCGATATCCAGTTTAGCATGAGGCATGGAACCATCATCCTTATGTAGCTAAACGTTTACTTGATCTCTTAGTGACACTGAATCCATCAAGCAAATGATATCCTTATCATTCCTTGGGCATGGCCATGCACTTTTCAGTTCACTATCAAATGGCCAATATATCATCTCTCACTTAAGAGAGATTTGTAGTCCCATCACTTCATAGTGTACCCAATCATACCCATACTTGGAAACCTGTTACGGCTTTGTTAGGCGTATGCCAAAGCACACTACTATTCACCTAAGACCATGTAGTGATTTCTGGTGTAAGGACTACTCAAAAGAATCACTCATGATCTAATTAGTCCATGGAGTGTTTCTTTTGGCGGATCGATTTCATGAATTTAAATATGCACAAGGATATTACTATCATGAAATTAACTCATTTGATAAACAATCATTCAAGCGACAAATATCTTATTTACATAAATACCCTCAAAGTATATTTACATAAATAGCCCTCATTAGGGCACATTCACCAACACACATTAGGTAAATGTACCTGTACCTTGAGTAGTCATCCGTGAACGTCACAAAATACTCAAACCCACCTCGTGCTTGGACTGTCATTGGTCCACACAAGTCAGAATAAATCAATTATAGTACTTCTTTGTCTCTATAACCTGTTGCTTTAAAAGGTCTCTTGGTCATCTTACCCTCCAAGCAAGATTCGCAAGTTGAATAACTATCAATCTCTAATGAACCTAAAAGGTCCATCATTGACCAACCTCTGAATCCTACTAAGGTTTATATGACCTAGCCTGAGATGCCAAAGATAGGTTTGATTCATTTCAGAAGGTTTGTTCCTCTTATTAATGTTAGATAAAGAGCTACCTGTTTCTATGTTTTGCACAACAGGGGAGTTAGAATTAACCACAAACAAATTGTCAGTCAATGAACCAGAAGAAATAAGTTTTCCATTTCTTTTAATAAATACAGAATCATCAGCAAAATAAACTTATAACCGTTCTTCAAGAGTTTCGAAACTGAAATAAGGTTATTTCTAAAACTCAATACATAAAGACAATTAACTAACTCTAATATAAAATTCTCGAAATTTAGAGTGACAAGTCCCACTGCTTCTACTGACACTCTTGTAGTGTCGCCCAAGTAGACGTCTAGCTCACCGTCTCTAAGCTTCCGAGTTACTTGGAACCCCTGCAAAGAATTACAAACATGATCAGTGGTGCCTGAATCCACACACCAAGTATCTGTGAGAATCACAGCTAAACATGTCTCAGTAATTAGGGCAGAAACTATCGTACCTTTAGGCTTTGGAAAATTCGCTTTCCAGTGTCCCGTTTTCCGGCATTTAATGCACTTGCCTTTAGGCTTGTTCTTCTTTTCGATTTCAAGCTTAGCAGCAAGTTTCTTGACTTTCTTCTTCTTCTTATTCTTCTTGCCTTTAGGTGCAGAAGAAGAACTTGAAGCCTTCACTGTGACCAAAACTTGCTTCTTCTCTTGGAAGATGCCTTCGGCCGACACCAAATCAGTTAAGAGCTTGGGTCGAGTGTAAACTCTTTGATTCATATTATAATTGACCGAAACTGCTCAAAACTAGAGGGTAAACTCTGGAGGATGATATCTATCTGACTTTCTGGGTCGATTTCACCTCCCAACACCTCTATCTCGTTGATGTTTCTGATCATGTGAAGCACATGATCTCTCACCAATCCGCCCTCAGCCATTTTAGTGTTCATTAACTTTCTTATGGCTGATTGCTTAGCAGTCCTGCCTTAATGAGCGAACATCTTCCACATATGAGCCATCATGTTGAAGGCATAGACCATAGGATAAAGCTGATGTTGCAGCACATTTGACACAGAGGCCAAAATATAGCACAACACCATCTCATCCGCTTTTCTCCACCTAGCATAGGTATCCCTATCATCTTGAGGAGAGTCCTCCTTAGGCACATCTGGACATACTTTGGTGAGCACAAACTTATATTGCTCTACCATCAAGACAATGTCCAAGTTACGACTCCAGTCGACATAATTAGTTCCAGTTAACTTATTGTCTTTCAATATAGCAGCTAAGGGGTTGAATGTCATATCGAAAAAATTGTAAAATAAATAAATAGACAATGTTTCACTTATTAAATCTAGAATTTCAAAAATAAGGAAATTCTAACAATTATTGACTTCCCTCAAAATAATAATTTTAATCCACCAACATCTCATTCACCGGGATTTTTGCAAGCCACGATAGTGTGGACGTTTACGCTAACCCACATTCGTTTGAGAAAAACTAGTTTATTAACTACACTATCTGACCAAACGATCTATTGATCAATGTTGCTAATAGTCGATGCTTTCAGCCGTACAAATAAGCAGTGTAACCTCGATGGGAGGAATACTACAGATCGTACACTAAGTGTGTGCCATTACGTGACTTCTGAGCTTGTTACCTCAGGATAGGGCGTCTCAGATAGAGAGGGTATCATATTTCTCCTATTTTAACTTACTCTAGTCATCTTACTCAGAAATTCATAATCTAGCGATCTCATGGTTTGACTCATCCGAATGGAGAAAGGCCTTAATGCCAACGTGCAATCCTACCCACATCGCATATGAACTCGTAATGGTGGCTGTGGGGATATTAAACCAACCCGCTCCCACTTAGATTTCCAAATTGAGGGTTTTTCCGATTTTAACATACAATTAACTAACCTTAATTTATATGCAACCATAAAACCATCATGCTTTAAAATCATGCATCCAAAATACAACACAAAAAATTAAAGCATAAAAAAATTAAAACAATAAATATGGGAAATAAATGCGAAAATTAAATTTCCCGACTATTATGGTTTTAATCACTTCCATCTTCTGCCTTGATCTCGTGTCCCATTACATAACTTGATGGAAAGAGTCTTGAACTTCAAAAAAAAAAAAAAATTGGAGAAAAAAAGGGCCAACATGTGACCCGAACTGGCCGCGTGCCCGTAGCACGCCTAAGGCACGCGCGGCAGTTGCAGCGCGCTGCTGCTGCTGGGCCGCGCGGCAGAGGTGATGCTGCTTCCGGCGGTTGTCGGTGGTGGCTCCTGCCGACGAGTCTTCGCCAGCGCCGCCCCTGTCACCATTCCCTCCTTCGCTTCTGTCCACACTATTTAGTCTTCTTGCAATTCGTTCTGGGTTTTACTGGGTTTCTACGAATTAACGATAACCCAAAACCCACAAATTCAAGTTGCCCACCATAACGCCTTCGATTACAAAAATTAATTCTCCTACTACAAGGCGTTATAGGAAAATTAAATAATCAAAATTACATAGAAAAAATCCTACTACAGATTTGATATAATCCGACACGGCTTCCAGCACGTGCTTATTGAAAGTTTTGGTAGGATCTGGGTTCGCACTAGTTCGATTTATCACGCAACAAAAATTTCTATTAAAGCGGAATCTTAGAAAAGTACCTTTGAAGCGTGACTTGGGTGATCGCTTGTATGACTCAAGACTTTGACTCCTCATTGTGTGGGCAACGATCTAGAATCCAATTGATCAGCAATCAACACAACTGGGTTTGCTGGAAAACTCAGCAACTTCCACCGCCTAGCGCGTGAACTTCACGCGCCGCCTGGCACCGAGATAACCAACACGCGTTGCCGCCTAGACTCTTAATATTGCCGCCGGAATTTATTAGAAAAATCTGGCCAAAAGAGCTATCAAGGCTGCCGCAATTTTGGTTAAAAAATTGGACCTCGAGAGTTTATCTCTCTAGGATTTTATCTCTCTAGATTCTTGAATTATGAATCTATGAATTGTGTTTCTTGAATTGCTAAACCCTTGTCTATTTATAAAGTTACAAGAGAGACCCCGAGTTGGTTTATGATTGGTCTTCCTAATGGATTTAGGTAATAAATTAGTTTCCAAATCCAATTAGGCAACCAATCTGATAGGATAAACCAAGTGCTACTGGATTCCTAATCTCTAGGATTTCCTAATTCCAATTGAAACTTAAGACTTAATTAATTAATTAAATAATTCCACTTTGTTAATTACTTAATTAACCCTTATGAATTAATTAAATAATTTCACTATGTTAATTACTGAATTAACCCTTAGGAATAATCAACCAATTAATTAATTAAATCTACCTATTCAATTAACCAATTACAAAATTAATCGTACCACTAACGGATTAATTTTGGCACTACCATCCTACACCAGAATTGCTTCCGGAACAACTTAATTAAATTATATTCATTAATCTCCCCACATCAAAGATATAGTGCTCGTTAATTAAAATTAATTTACTGATAAATTAATTAATTAACTTCTTTAATTCCGAGACTAGTACCATTCGACCTTTTTACTATACCGAACATAAGTCCACCGGCCGGGTTTAGTATAATATCGAGCTCATCCCGGGAGCACCATCACCCCAGACGCACTGGTACATGGTTTCCTTTCGATAATCAGTAGCACACCAAGTAAATAAACACGCGCACCCAACCCACCGAGACTATTGGCCACATTTGACCTCACCCATTGGCAGATCAAAGTACACTATGTCTAATCCTCATGCCCACTCGAGTCTAGGGATTTAGAGATAGAATATAAGGATCGATTTGTCTATTAAATCAGTACAAGAAAAATCATTCCTAATGGTCAAGTTCAATATGCCCCGGGCATATCTATATGATTCAATTAGTTTAGACAAACTAATTATCTGAATCACATAATAACCTAGACTGACAGTTTGTCCAAAACTGTCTCGGTTATGAACCTCGTTTATATATTATGTCTTTGAACCAATGATGGGATCTACTGTGTCACACCAGACACCTCATCATTTACTTACATAATATAAGTGGACATAAATATGCACAAAAAAAATAATAATTGAAACACAAATCGATATATTAAACTGGAAAACTGTACAATACAAGCATAGCTTATGTATTTTACTCCAACAATCTCCCACTAATACTTAAGTTGTGCTTTAAGTATACAAGTACATACAATCCTATACAATCTGTTTCTATCTATCTAGAAAAACTATCATGGCTCTCCTAGATATCTGATCCCCATGCCCTTCACGTGAGCTTCAAAGACTTTAGAAGTCAATGTTTTCGTGAACGGATCTGCAAGGTTATCCTCTGATGCTATCTTAGCCACGACCACGCCTTCCCTCTTCACGATGTCTCCTATCAGGTGGTACTTGCGCGGTATATGTTTACTCGCCTTGTGGGCTCGTGGTTCCTTCGAGTTTGCTACTGCGCTATTGTTATCACAATGAACCGTGATAGACTTCGGCAAACCAGGAATCACATCTAAGTCCACTTGGAAGTTCTTGAGCCATACTGCTTCTTTCGCTGCCTCGGATGCGGCAACATACTCAGCCTCCATGGTAGAGTCCGCCACGCATTTTTGCTTGACACTCCGCCAAACTATGGCTCCACCTCTTAGAGTAAACACATACCCTGAGGTAGACTTGCTCTTGTCCCTGTCGCCTTGGAAATCTGAATCTGTGTAACCTCGTGGTACCAGCTCAGGCGCCTGATAGACCAGAACTTGGTCTCTCATTCTACGCAAATACTTGAGAATGCATTTTACTGCCTCCCAATGAGCTTTCTCGGGGTTACTTTGATATCTGCTCACCATGCCAACGACATAACAGATATCAGGCGTCATACACAATATGGCATACATAAGACTTTCTACTGCCGAAGCATATGGAACTGTCTTCATGGTCTCTATCTCCTCAATAGTCTTAGAAGACTGTTCCTTAGATAGAAACACTCCATACCTGTAGAAAACCTTTCTTGGAGTTCTGCATATTAAAATGGGCCAGAATCATATCTATGTACGAAGCTTGGGAGAGCGTTAGCGAACGTTTCCTACGATCTCAAATAATCTTGATCCCAAGGTTATGTCCCGCTTCCCGTAAGTCCTTCATATCAAATTACTTGGACAGCTATGCCTTTACGTCTGATAACACTTTCTTGTTGTTGCCAATCAATAGAATGTCATCTACGTAAAGCACAATAAACACCACTGAGTTTCCATCATGTTTGCGATATACACATTGCTTATTCGGACACTGAGTAAATCTAAAGGACTGGATTACCTCATCAAATCGGATAATCCAAGATCTGGATACCTGCTTAAGTTCATAGATAGACCTCTTAAGCCTGCAAACCTTATGCTCTTTGCCTTTTTCAATGAATCCCTCTAGTTGTTGCATAAAGATGGTTTTCTCAAGACTTCCGTTTAGGAAAGCTGTCTTGACATCCATCTGCCAAATCTCATAATCCATATGAGCAGCTATGGCCAAGAGAATCCGGATCGACTTAAGCATGGCTACCGGGGAGAAGGTTTCCTCATAATCGATTCCCTCTTTCTGAGTATACCCCTTCGCCACCAGCCTAGCTTTAAAGGTTTCCACCTTCCCGTCAGGTCATCTCTTACGTTTGTAGACCCACTTGCATCCAATGGGCTTAAACCCATCAGGCAGGTCCACAAGCTCCCATACTTGATTGTGGTCCATTGAACCCATCTCAGATATCATTGCCTTACGCCAAGATTCTGCATCTTTATCTCGAAATGCCTCGTTGTAGTTAACTAGGTCAGGTTCAGGCACACCTGGGACTAGGTCTGAGGCTTCTCCCACGCCAACGAACCTGTCAGGCTGTCTTACAACCCTCCCACTACGACGAGGCACAGCCTGTGTAGGCGCATCATCTGTGATCTCATGTGCAGTGTGTGGTGTATCTACTTGTGCTGGTGCATCAGGATTAGTAGTTTGTTGTCTAAGCTCTTCTAGTACTATCATACTCTTGGGCTTGTGGTCTAAGACATAGTCCTCTTCTAAAAATCTAGCGTTGGTACTTACCACCACCTTCTGATCTTTAGGACAATAGAATAGACCACCTTTCCTTCATCTAGGATAACCTACAAATAGCATTAATTCTGTTCTTGCATCTAACTTGGCCGTATCTGCCTTAAGCACATGTACTGGGCAGCCCCAAATTCTAAGATGTCTTAGACTGGGCTTCCGCCCGTTCCACAACTCTACTGGGGTTTAAGCAACGGTTTTAGATGGTACAAGATTAAGAATATACATCGCTGTTTCCAAGGAATATCCCCAGAACGAACTTGGAAAATCACTGTAGCTCATCATGGACCTAACCATTTCCATAAGAGTTCGATTCCTCCTTTCTGCTACACCATTCTGCTGTGGCATGCCAGGTGCAGACAACTGAGACTGAATTCCTACCTCAGTGAGGTAATCTCAAAATTCATGGGACAGGTACTCCCCACCATGATCTGAACGTAGTGTCTTGATACTCTTACCATGATGCTTCTCCACATCTGCCCGAAACTCTTTGAACTTGCCAAAACATTCGGACTTGTGGCGCATTAGGTAAATGTATCCGTACCTAGAGTAGTCATCCGTGAACGTCATGAAATACTCATATCCCCCTCGTGCCTGGACCGTCATAGGTCCACACAAGTCAGAATGAATCAACTCTAATACTTCTTTAGCTCTATAACCTTTTGTCTTAAAAGGCCGCTTGGTCATCTTACCTTCCAAGTAATATTCGCAGGTTACATAACTGTCAATATCTAATGAACCCAAAGGTCCATCATTGACCAACCTCTGAATCCTACTAAGGTTTATATGACCTAGCCTTAGATGCCAAAGATAGGTTTGATTCATTTCAGAAGGTTTCTTCCTCTTATTTTTGTTAGATTCTGAGCTATCTATCTCTATGTTTTGCGCAACAGGAGAGTTAGAGTTAACCACAAACAAATTGTCCGCCAATGAACCAGAACAAATAAGTTTTCCATTTCTTCTAATAACAACACAGTCATCATAAAAAATAAACTTATACCCGTTCTTCAAGAGTTTAGAAACCGAAATCAAGTTCTTTCTAAAACTCGGTACATAAAGACAATTAACTAACTCTAAGCTAGAATTTTTAAAATTCAACTTAACTACTCCCACTGCTTCTACTGACACTCTTGTAGTGTCGCCCAAGTAGATATCCAATTCGCCTTCTCTAAGCTTCTGGGTTACTTGGAACCCTTGCAAAGAATTACAAACATGGTCAGTGGCACCTGAATCCACACACCAAGTATCTGTGGGAATCACCACTAAACATGTCTCAGTAATTAGGGCAGAAACAATTGTACCTTTGAGCTTCGGACAATCCACTTTCCAGTATCCTGCTTTATCGCATTTAAAGCACTTGCCCTTTGGCTTGCTTTTCTTCGCGATATCTGGCTTTGCTGCAAGTTTCTTGGCGTTCTTCTTCTTCTTGTTCTTCTTGCCTTTCAGCCCAGAAGAAGAACTCGAACCCTTTACCGCGACCAAAGCTTGCTTCTTCTCATGGAAGATGCCTTCAGCCATCACCAAATCAGTCATGAGCTCGGGGAACATATAAACCCTTTGGTTCATATTGTAGTTGACCCGAAACTGCTCAAAACAAGAGGGTAGACGCTGGAGGATAATAACTATCTGACTCTCCGGGTTGATATTTCCTCTTAACACCTCTATTTCATTGATGTTACTTATCATGTGTAAAACATGATCTCTCACCGATCCGTCTTCAGCCATTTTGGTGTTCATTAACTTCCTCATGGCTGACTGCCTGGCAGTCCTGCCTTGATGCGCAAACATCTCCCTTAGGTGCGCCAACATGTCAAAGGTGGAGAGTATGGGATGAAGCTGATGTTGTAGCACATTTGACACAGAGGCCAAAATGTAGCACCACGCCATCTCATCCGCTTTCCTCCACCAGGCATAGGCGCCCCTTTCCTCTAGGGTAGAGTCCTCATCAGGCACTTCTGGACATGCTTCGATGAGCACAAACTTGTACTGCTCAGCCGTCAGGACTATGTCCAAATTCTGACTCCAGTCGACATAATTGGTTCCAGTTAATTTGTTGTCTTTCAAGATAGCAGCTAAAGGATTGAATGCCATATCGATTTAAACTGGAAAGTAAACAAACAATGTTTCAGTTATATATATGCTTAGAATTTTCGAAAACATGAAAATCCATTTAATTATTGATTTCCCTCAAAACAATAATATTAATCCACCAACATCTCATCCATCGGGATTCTCGCAAGCCACGCAGTGTGGACGTTTACGCTAACCCACATTCGTTTGAGAAGAACCAAGTTCATTAACTACACTATCTGACCAACGATCTTTTGATTAATGTAGCTAATAGTCAGTGCTTTAAGCCATACAAGTAAGCAGCGTAACTAAGTGTGTGCCATTACGTGACTTCTGAGTTTGTTACCTCAGGATAGTGCGCCTCAGATTGAGAGGGTGTCGCATTTCTCCTAGTTAAACTTGAAAGATTTTGGTAGGATCTGGGTTTGCACTTGCTCGATTTACCACGCAACAAAAAATTCTAATAAAAGCGGAACTATAGAATAATACCTTTAAAGCGTGCACCTGGTGAATCTCTTGTATGCCTCCAAGACTATGACTTCATGTTGTGTGGGCAACGAACTAGAAGTCAATTGATCAGCTACTCACCACAATCCACCTGCTAGAAAACTCTAGCCCCGCAGCACCTGGCACGCAGCACCTGGCACGCACTATAAACGCACCGCCCGCAGAGAGAGAAAGCTACGCGCAGCTGGTATAGACCAATGCCAAAATTTCAGCCACTAGAAACCCAAAAACCAGCTGCACACTTTCTTGAAAATTCGACTTGGAGAGAGAAACGTTTTCTCTCTCTAGAATTTTCTCTCTCTAGAAATCCTGTGGATTAATTGTGTTATTGTTGTATCTGAATGACTGATCCCTTGTCTATTTATAGAGTTACAAGAGAGACTCCAAGTTGGTTTAGGATTGGTCTTCCTACTGGGTTTCTGTTTTCCTTCAATCCTGTTTATGGATTGATACAGATTCTGTTTCCTTCAATCCTATTCCTGGACTGATACACTCCCAACTGTCACAGGGATTCACTTATCCCAATCCAGTTCCTGGGATGAATCACTCCCAACTGACACAGGGATTCACTTATCCCAAACCAGTTCCTGGGATGATTCACAACCAACTGACACAAGGATTAATTAATTTCTAAATTAATTAAATCTACCTTTGTCATTAACTCAGTACATAATTAATCGTACCACTAACGGATTAATTATGGCACTACCACCCTACACCAGAATTGCTTCCGGAACAACTTAATTAAATTATATTCATAATCTCCCCACATCAAAGATATAGTGCTCGTTAATTCATTAATTTACTGATAAATTAATTCATCAACTTCTTTAATTCCGAGACTAGTACCACTCGACCTTTTTACTATACCGGACATAAGTCCACCGGTCGGGTTTAGTATAATAAACATTTCGAGCTCATCTCGGGAGCACCATCACCCCGGACGCACCGGTACATGGTTTCCTTTCGACAAGCAGCAGCACACCAAGTAACTAAACACGCGCACCCAACCTACCGAGATTATTGGCCACAATTGACCTCACCCTTTGGCAGATCAAAGTACACTATGTCTAGTCCTCATGCCCGCTCGAGTCTAGGGATTTAGAGATAGAATATAAGGATCGATTTGTCTATTAAATCAGTACAAGACAAATCATTCCTAAGAGTCAAGTTCAATATGCCCCGGGCATATCTATATGATTCAATTAGTTTAGACAAACTAATTATCTGAATCACATAATAACCTAGACCGACAGTTTGTCCAAAGCTGTCTCGGTTACGAACCTCATTTATATATTATGTCTTTCAACCAATGATGAGATCTACTGTGTCACACCAGACACCTCATCATCTACTTACATAATATAAATGGACATAAATATGCACAACAAAATATGACTGAAACACAAATCCATATATTAAACTGGGAAACTGTACAATACAAGCATAGCTTATGTATTCTACTCCAACAAAACTCGCTCTAGTCATCTTACTCAGAAGCTCATAGTCTAGCGATCTCGGGGCTGGGCTCATCCGAATGGAGAAAGGCCCTAATGCCAACGCGCAAGCCCACCCACATTGCATATGAACCCGTAATGGAGGCCATGGGGATATAACACAACCCGCTCCCACTTAGATTTCCAGATTGAGGGTTTTTCCGATTTTAACATGTAATTAACTAACCTAAGTTATATGCAACCATAAAACCAGACATGCTTTAATTCATGCATCTAAAATACAACATAAAAATAAAGCATAAAAATTAAAACAATAAATACAGGAAATAAATACGTAAAATAAATTTCCCAACTTTTATGGTTTTAATTGCTTCCATCCTTTGCCTTGATCTCGTATCCCGTCACTTCACTCGATGGAGAGAGTCTTGAACTTCAAAAAACGAAAACTGGACGAAAAACGGACCAAAAACAGCTCGAACAGCCCGAACGGGCTTTCCGTGCTGCCCCCGCGCGCACGAGTGCACAGCCCGCACGGGCCAATATGATAGGATAAACCAAATGCTACTGGATTCCTAATCTCTAGGATTTCCTAATTCCAATTGAAACTTAAGACTTAATTAATTAATTAAATAATTCCACTTTATTAATTACTTAATTAACCCTAAGGAATTAATTAAATAATTCCACTATGTTAATTACTGAATTAACCCTTAGGAATAATTAACCAATTAATTAATTAAATCTACCTATTCAATTAACCCATTACAAAATTAATCGTACCACTAACGGATTAATTTTGGCACTACCATCCTACACCAGAATTGCTTCCGGAACAACTTAATTAAATTATATTCATTAATCTCCCCACATCAAAGATATAGTGCTCGTTAATTAAAATTAATTTACTGATTAATTAATTAATTAATTAATTTCTTTAATTCTGAGACTAGTACCACTCGACCTTTTTACTATACCGGACATAAGTCCACCGGCCGGGTTTAGTATAATAAACATTTCGAGCTCATCTCGGGAGCACCATCACCCCGGACGCACCGGTACATGGTTTCCTTTCGACAAGCAGTAGCACACCAAGAAACTAAACACGCGCACGCAACCCAACGAGACTATTGGCCACATTTGACCTCACCCATTGGCAGATCAAAGTACACTATGTCTAATCCTCATGTCAACTCGAGTCTAGGGATTTAGAGATAGAATACAAGGATCGATTTGTTTATTAAATCAGTACAAGACAAATCATTCCTAAAAGTCAAGTTCAATATGCCCCGGGCATATCTATATGATTCAATTAGTTAGACAAACTAATTATCTGAATCACATAATAACCTAAACCGACAGTTTGTCCAAAGCTGTCTCGGTTACGAACCGCATTTATATATTATGTCATTCAACCAATGATGAGATCTACTGTGTCACACCAGACACCTCATCATCTACTTACATAATATAGATAGACATAAATATGCACAACAAAATATAATTGAAACACAAATCGATACATTAAACTGGAAAACTGTACAGTACAAGCATAGCTTATGTATTCTACTCCAACAGTTATACTATTACAAACATTCATAACAAAATTAAATCCGAACATGTCCCCGAGTTTAATTAAAATGAATACAAACGTAACCATAATAGTCGGGATTTCTTAACCACCTGCAAATAAAACCATGTAATAAATCGAACAAGCAAAAAACCCAAAACCAGAATACCAATTGAAAGATTATCTGCCCGGGCCTAACTAGAAACTCACTTTCGTGCTATGCATTTAAGAATCGGAATCTCTGACCAAGCCTAGATGCTATCACAATTGCGATTCCAACCCTTGCTTGAAATAACATTGCGCAGGATCTTGGTTTATACTCATTCGATTTACCACGCAATAAAAATTCTTAATTAAAGCGGAAACTTAAAAATTACCTATTGAAACATGTACTCAGGTGATTCTCTTGTATGCCTAAAGACTTTGATTGCACGTTGTGTGGGCAACGATTTAGCAAGCAATTAATCAACAAATCACAACAATCCACTCACCAAAAAATTCCAGCACCGCCGCCTAGCGCGTGAAGACCACGTGCCACGCCGTCGAGAGAAAATCACCCCACGCGCCGCCGCTTAAGCTTTCACACGCCGCCGGAATTTAGGTCACAACCTGCCGCCGATCTTGGAGCAAGAGCTGCCACACCAAGCTTTAAAAAATCTGACTTTGAGAAGAAATAATTAATTTCTCTCGCTAGGATTTTATCTCTCTAGTTTTCTTGTCTTGAAAACATATAAATTGTATATCGTGGAATAGCTAATCCCTTGTCTATATATAGAGTTACAAGAGAGACGCCAAGTTGGTTTAGGATTGGTCTTCCTAATGGGTTTAGGTAATTAATTAGTTCCCCATTCCAATTAGGTAACCAATATAATAGGATAAACCAAATCCAAATTAGATTCCTAATCTCTTCTAGGATTTCCTAATTCTAAATGAAACTTAAGACTTAATTAATTAATTAAATAATTTCACTTTGTTAATTACTCAATTAATCCTTAGGAATAATTAATCAATTAATTAATTCTACTTATTCAATTAACCCATTACAAAATTAATCATACCACTAACGGATTAATTTTGGCACTGCCATCCTACACCAAAATTGCTTCCGAAACAACTTAATTAATTTATTCATAATCTCCCCACATCAAAGATATAGTGCTCGTTAACTTATTAATTTACTGATAAATTAATTAATTAACTTCTTTAATTCCGAGACTAGTACCACTCGACCTTTTTACTATACCAGACATAAGTTCACCAGCTGGGTTTAGTATAATAAACATAACGAGCTTATCTCGGGAGCACCATCACCCCGGACGTACCGGTATATGGTCTCCTTTCTACAAGCAGCAACACACCAAGCAACTAAACATGCGCACCCAACCTACTGAGACTATTGGCCACAATTGACCTCACCCATTGGCAGATCAAAGTACACTATGTCTAATCCCCATGCCCGCTCAAGTCTAGGGATTAAGAGATAGAATACCAAGAACGATTTGTCTATTAAATTAGTACAAGACAAATCATTCTAAATGGTCAAATTCAATACGCCCCAGGCATATCTTGTTGGAATTGAATACATAAGCTATGTTTGTGTTGTACTTTTTCCCTGTAATATATCGATTTATGTTTTGGTTATATCTTGTTGTGCATTAATTTTCCATTTATATTATGTAAGTAGATGTTGAGGTGTCTGGTGTGACACAGTAGATCTCATCATTGGTTGAAAGACATAATATATAAATGAGGTTCGTAACCGAGACAGTTTTGGACAAACTATCGATTTAGGTTATTATGTGATTCGGATAATTGGTTTGTCTAACCTAATTGAATCATATAGATATGCCCGGGGTGTATTGAACTTGACCTTTAGGAATGATTTGTCTTGTACTGATTTAATAGACAAATCAATCCTTGTATTCTATCTCCTAATCCCTAGACTCGAGCGGGCATAACGATTAGACATAGTGTATTTTGATCTGCCAATGGGTAAGGTCAATTGTGGCCAATAGTCTCGGTGGGTTGGGTGCGCGTGTTTAGTTACTTAGTGTGCTGCTGTTTGTCGAAAGAAAACCATGTACCGGTGCGTCCGGGGTGATGTGCTCCCGAGATAAGCTCGAAATATTTATTATACTAAACTCGGCCGGTGGATTTTTGTCCGGTATAATAAAAAGGTCGAGTGGTACTAGTCTCAGAATTAAAGAAGTTAATTAATTAATTTATCAGTAAATTAATTTATAATTAACGAGCACTATATCTTTGATGTGGGGAGATTAATGAATATAATTTAATTAAGTTGTTCTAGAAGCAATTCTGGTGTAGGATGGTAGTGCCAAAATTAATCCGTTAGTTGTACGATTAATTTTGTAATGGGTTAATTGAATAGGTAGATTTAGTTAATTACTTGGTTAATTATTCCTAAGGGTTGATTCAGTAATTAACAAAGTGGAATTATTTAATTAATTCCTAAGGGTTAATTAAGTAATTAACAAAGTGGAATTATTTAATTAATTAATTAAGTCTTACGTTTCAATTGAAATTAGGAAATCCTAGAGATTAGAAAATCTACTAGGATTTGGTTTATCCTATCAAATTGGTCTCCTAATTGGATATGGAAACTAATTCATTACCTAAATCCATTAGGAAGACCAATCCTAAACTAACTTGGGGTCTCTCTTGTCACTCTATAAATAGACAAGGGATTAGCTATTCAAGACATAACAATTAATCCACAAGTTTTCTAGAGAGATAAAATTCTAGAGAGAGAAAAATTTCTCTCTCCTGAATGAATTTTATAGCTAAATTGCGGCTGGCCTTGGGTTATTGTTGGCCGAATTTTTGCCTTCAATTGCCAGCTGGGTGTGTAGCTTTCTCTCTCTCTCTCTCCGGGCAGTGCGTTTGCAGTACACGCTAGGTGCCGAGGTGTTGGATTTTTCTAGCAGGTGGATTGTGGTGAGTAGCTGATCAATTGGCTTCTAGTTCGTTGCCCACACAACGTGAAGTCATAGTCTTGAGGCATATAAGAGAATCACCAGGTGCACGCTTCAAATGTACTTTTCTAAGGTTCCGCTTGAATTAGAAATTTTTGTTGCGTGGTAAATCGAGCAAGTGCAAACCCAGATCCTATGTGACAAATCCTTTCATATCTAGATGATTTAATTACTTTAGACAAATCAATTATCTGAATAACAAAAAAACCTAAACTGACAGTTTCTCCAAAGCTGTCTCGGTTACGAACCTCATTTATATATTATGTCTTTTAACCAATGATGAGATCTACTATGTCACAGAAGACACCTCATCATCTAACTACATAATATAAATGGAAAAATAATGCACAGCAAGATATAACCAAAACATAAATCGATATATTAACTGGGAAAATGTACAATACAAGTATAGCTTATGTATTCAACACCAACAGTTCTGAGATGTGGTGGACTGTCTTGGTGAAAAAAATAGCTTAAATTTACATGCAAGGATGTAGACATTTCTGGACATGGTCCTAGTTGTTTTCGACATGGATAACTGTCTTTGTTGAAAAAAATCAGTTTAAATTGACATGAATGGATGTAGACGTTTCTTAATGTGGTACTAGTTGTTTTTGACGTGGTGCATGTTATTTTGAGACGTGGTGGACTGTCTTTGTGAAAAAAATAGCTTAAATTCACATGCATGGATGTTGACGTTTCTGGACGTGGTCCTAGTTGTTTTTGACGTGATGCATGTTGTTCTGAGACGTGGTGGACTTTCTTTGTTGCGAAAATTCGTTTAAAAATTTAATGATTCGGATTTTGGGAATCCGAATTTAATTAATCTAATTAAGCTCTCTTATTAATTTTTAATTTAATTAAGGTTATTGATATTTCAGATTTTTAAAATTCGAAAGTTGATGAATTCGAATTTCTAAAATCCGATTTTGCCTTATTTTAGATTTTCAAAATCCGAAAGACCTCTTTTAGGCTACACCTTTCAATTTATTTTTTTGTCCACAAATTTATATAGGGGATTAATTTGGTCAAAAATTCTTGTAGTTTGATAAATTTAAATTGATAAAAATATACTTTAAAACTATTTTTTGAAATAATATACTTTAAAACTATAAATAAACTGATATTTAAAATTTTTAAAATAAATAAAAATGATTGTGATAAAATAAATAGTATATTTTAATTAATTAAAAAATTACCAAAAAAATTATTTTAGCTTTCTCTCCATATGTTTTATTTAGTAATATGTTATTGATTGAGCAATTCGTATACAGTACTACTATAGTAGTACGATGCTATTGTACCCGCCCTAATTTTTCACCTTTCACCAGTCGCAGCACGAACAATTAGTAACACTCATTTTTTTCTTTTTTTATCCAACCCTCCATCTCTCTCTCACTCTCTCTCACTCTCTCTCACGCTGCCACCCTCCCTCCCTCAGATCTCCTTCGGCTCTGTCACACCTCCTCTTCTTCGACTTCGGGATTTTCTATGCCTCATCTCCACTCTTCTTGGCGTCTCGATCAGGGTCTCGATCGCCTCTTCTTCGATGACCTGTTCTGATATTTGGCATCATAGTTTTTCATTTTCTGCTATCACAAGGTTTGGTTCTTCATAATTAATGGTGGTGGTTAGTACATTATTAGAGTGTTTCAAATTTCGCGATCAGTGAACATGTGGAGTGATAAGGATGCTTGGAGTGATAAGGATGCATTAGAGTGATAAGGTTATCATGTTCATAGTTTTATCTAGATAAATTTTGTGATAATGAATCTCAAGTAATCCTTTTTTCTATAACATCTCTTATGTTTATCACCTAAAGTAATATACTATAAAACGAGCACATCATGTACATTATCAGATGAGTTTTATGAAATACAATTCTTTACTTCTTACATTTTCCATATCTTTTCACATTTTTCTCAATTCTAAGTGGATAATCTTTAATAGTTTTAAATCTTTTTTGGATGTTTTGGTTGATATAAAATACTATTGTGCAGATATAATTCTTAATTTTGGTTCATATAAACACAATTTCAGTTGATATGAAACACTATTATTTTTTCAGGAATATGGTTGTGATGAGCTTATATTTCTTAATACTATTTGGTGCGAATTTGGGTTGATTTAGATGCTTAGTGAAGTCTAATGGGCTATTTTTACACATGTAGGGAGAATAATTTAGAGCAGGAATGACCATTTTAGATGCAATTAGAGCAAGTTTGGCTTGAAGGAAGACAAAGACGTGCATGCTGTGTTGAGTTTGGGATTTAATTATGAAAAATGATTTTATTAATTAAGGAGTAATTGGGTCGTAATTATTTCTAGTTGGGAGAATTTTTAGTTTAGAGAATTAGTGTGGGCCCAAATTAAAGACATGAGAGTTTTATTAGGTTTTGGCTATAATTTTTGGGGGGCTACACTATGCAGACTTATGTTTTTGGCCATCTCTGAAGACTTACGTATAGTGAGAAGAAACAATATTCGGGGGGATTCAATTTGGTAGAGGGATTTTCTTTGGTAACAATTCTGGGAACGGAAGTGGATGGCCAGCACAAGGGGACGATTTCTTGCTTGGGTGGCGCGACCTGTGTGCGACTTCGACTACTTAGTACTTTGCTTATTTGTTAATTAATTTCAATTATAGTCTAACTATGTCACACAATTTATTTGTTAATTTTAGTATCGCAATTATGAGTAGCTAATTTCTTTAGTATAGCCATGGGAATCAAACCCCTCGATGTTACTTTAATCGTGAGATCGAATTGCCTTAATATTAATTGATTACTGGTTTTCTTATTTATTCTTCTGCACTGTTTGAGGATTATTTAGCACTGTTTGTATAGCTGGTAGCATGCAGGCTTTCCTAGGTAATCCAATCCACTAGAATACACGAGGTTCGGTATTCCTGAGAGTCAATATAACTAATCATGTGGTACATCGGTTAGTGTGTTGAAAAAACAAATAAATAATCAAGTGGTACATCGGTTAGTGTGTTGAAAAAATAAATAATCAAGTGCAATTAAGCTAATTGGGTTAATTATAGTTGAATTGGGTCCTGGGCTATCGTGATTTAGATTCTATGAGGTTCCAGAATTGGTCATCGATTATAGATGCAATTAATGGAGGTTCCTTAATTACTGGTTTAAACAAATAGGTCTGAATTGTTAGGAGGTTCCAACAATGAAAATCGGTGTAACTATTAGTTAGTTGATACATTCTTGCATCGAGGATCGATTAGTGCATTGAGGTGGTCCAATTCCCTTGACTAGATATTTTCTCTGAATTTGATTTTGATAAACTGTTTAATTTTCTGTCTTTAATTTTAATTTAATTTTCGTTAATAGTTTTAAGTAAAACAATACCCCATTTTGGTTACATACTTTTGATTGAATTTATTCACTTTGGTGCTCCCTGTGGATAAGATCCTACTCACTCTGTGCTATTTTAAAAAGCTTATAGAGTAGGTTTATTTTTTATTAGTCTGACAACCAATCAAAGTTTGGCGTTGTTGCCAGGGAGCACGGTGTAGTGTTTTATTTTTGGTTAAAAGGTTTGGTTTTGTTTGTTCCTTTTTACAGTTCACTCTTCTCGTGCAGGCAAACTAGTATTTGACCCAGAGATAGAAAAGACTGCAAAGAGGAACACAAAGGAGAAGAAACAAAGAAAGCAACTGGCTGAGTCAGCATCTGCGGCTCAACCGGTTGACGAAGAAGAAAAGATTGAAGTACACGAAGAAGAAGAGTAAATAATTGCAACACCAAATGGCTGACAGGACTCTCAGGGAGTTGGCAACTCCTGATGAAAACCAGCACTCTCGTTGTATTAATTTTCCTGACGATACTTCTAGGTTTGAATTGAAATCTAGTACTATCCACTTACTGCCTAAGTTTCATGGTTTGATAGGTAAGGACCCCCACAAGCACTTGATGGAGTTCCACATAGCATGCTTGGCAGTGAGTTATCAAGGAGTTGCAGATGAGCAGGTCAAGCTCAAAACGTTTCCATTTTCCTTGGAAGATAAGGCAAAACACTGGCTCTTTGGGCTACCAGCAGGATTCATTACCACGTGGAATGAGCTCAAAAAATGGTTTTTGGAGAAATTCTTCCTAGCTTCCCGTGCTTCTAATATCAGGAAAGACATTTGTGGTGTCAGGCAGGCAACTGGTGAGAGTTTGTATGAGTACTGGGAGAGATTCAGCGATCTTTGCAGAAGTTGTCCACAACACCAGATTCCCGAGCAGCTCTTAATTTAGTATTTTTATGAGGGCCTATCTGAGTTGGACAAGGACAAGATAGATTCTGTGAGTGGGGGAGCATTGATGAATAAGACCCCAGCAGAGGCAATGAGGCTAATCTTCGTGATGGTTGAAACTTCCCAGCAATTTCATAGGCGAGCAGACATGTCCACTAGACGAGTTAATGAGGTGAGTATTTCCAATATGGAGAGTAAGATTGAACAGTTAACTGATTTGGTGTGCCAGCTTGCTATGGGACAGTTACAGGCAGTTAGGGTCTGCGGGATTTGTGCAATGCAAGAATGTACACAAGTGAATGTAGTGGAAGGATTCCTAGCTCCACCCTAAAGAAGTTATGACCCTTATTCTAATACCTACAACCCGGGGTGGAGGAATCACCCTACCTTCAGCTACAAGCAACCTGGTTTTCAACCTCAACCTCAGCTATCCAGTTTTTAACCCCCAGTGAGAAACCCAGTACCTCCACCAGCAGAGGCTTCAGGTTCGTCAGTCGAATTGATGATTAGAGGATTGACAGTTGCTGTACAGGGACTTGTTGAGAGAGGTCAAGCAAGAGAACAACAACAACAACAACAGGCAAGAGAGCAGCAATCACAGGCTGTAATCAAGAACTTGTAAAAGCAAATCTCTCAGCTAGCCACTCAGGTGAATCAGAGAGACAAGGCCCAAGGGAAGCTTCCTTCTCAACCAGGTAGTTCAACAGAAAATGTGAGTGCCATTAATTTGAGGAGTGGGAGAGAATTGCCAGAACCTAAAGTTTCGACCGTCGAGGTTCCAGAACCTTTTCATAAGTTAGAAAAGGAAGAGGAAGTGGAAGAGTTGATAGAGAAAGAGGTAACTTCTAAATTTATTGTCAAAAAAATATAGCAGGTTGGTCCAAGTGAGGAAAGAGTACAGTGACGAGGAGGTGCTAGAGGTATTTCGCAAGGTGGCAATCAACATACCATTGATGGAGGCCATTGAGCAGATTTCACGGTATGCAAAGTTTTTAAATTCATTGCTGACCAAGAAGAGCAGACCTGAAGGTAAGGTCTATGTCAACGAGAATGTTTCCTCAGTTCTTCAGCGTAAATTGCCTTAGAAATGTACCGACCCAGGTATTTTTGCTATCTCTTGTGTTATTGGGTCATGAGTTATAAAAGCAGCCATGCTGGATTTAAGAGCTTCGATAAATGTTATGTCTCTATCTTTGTTCAACAAGTTGAAAATTGGGGCTCTTAAGAACACAAATGGGATAGTTCAGTTAGCCAATAGGTCGATGATTTATCCGGAAGGGGTAGTTGAGGATGTTTTAGTTAAATGTGATAAGTTGATTTTTTCTACTGATTTCTACATCCTTGATATGAATGATGAGCATGTGAAAAATTCTGATATTCCTCTTTTGGGTAGATCATTTATGAAAACGGCTAAGACAAAGATTGATGTAGATGCTGGTGTGTTTACTTTTGAATTTTATGGGGAAAAGTTCAATTTAATATGTATGAAACTATGAAGTATCCACCAGATTCTGAATACTTTGTAAATGTTAGCCTGGTTGACTCTATTGTGCAAGAAGAGGTGGAATTTAATTTGATGCTTGATCAGCTTAACTTTGTGTTACATCATAGTTTGCAGCAAACGGGTGCTCAAAAAGATGTGAATGAATCCGTCATTGAGGCAATCATGGCATTTTATGCTAATCCTGAACTGCCACTGAGGTTTTCTAACCATTACTTGGGATTGCCTATTAGTTTTGAAAATATTTTACCTTCTTTGGTATAGGCACCTAAATTGGAGTTCAAGTTGTTCCACAATCATCTCAAACATTTTCTGTTAGAGCCTGAATCAAAATCGGTGTGCAAGGAAATGACAAAAACCATTCAGAATGAGCTCTACGAAAGAAGGAATATGTGGTTGGGCATAAGGTATTTTTCTCATACTGCAAATGGAAATTAATGCCTGGTAAGTTCAAATCAAGACGGCACAAACCCTAAATTGAGGTAAGTACTTCTTCTTCTCATATAGTTGAAATTAAAGATTTAGAGTCCGGAAAAATATGGGTTGTGAATGTTCATCGACTCAAATCTTTTCTTGTGAATGGTAGAACTACTTCTGATAATGAAATTTGATTATTTCTGCTTATTGAAGATTAATTAGAAGTAGGTCTGTGTCTAGCCAAAGACATTAAACAAAGGAGCTTGTGGGAGGCAACCCAACATTTTTTTTAGTTTTTGTAGTGCTTTTAGATATTTAATTGTTATTTTTAAGTGATTTTTAGCTAGGAATTTTGAGGGGAATTAAAGGCTTGGACAGAATACAAGTTCTCCTCTGACATGCCCAGGTGAGTTTTTCTTGAATTTTTTTGAAAAAGGCTTGGACAGAATAGAATTTTTCCTCTTACATGCCCAGGTCAGTGCCTTTTGATTTTCAAGAGTTTTTCTTTGATTTTTCTTCAAATTTTTAAGGAGTTGGGCAGATTACAATCTTTCCTATGACATGCCCATGTTATTTTAGTCTAAAAAAATTGAGCATTTTTTGAAGGCTTGGGCAGAATACAAATTTTCCTCCGACATGCCCAGAGGCGACCTATTTTCTTCCCCAGCACATTCCGCCACCACCCTCTATCTTATAGTTCCACCAAACCCACATCTTCTTCCGACCATCATCCATCGCAATCATTTGAGTTCAACGACAGATTCTCCCTGTTCTTCTCTGACTCCAAGTCAACCAGGGTGTGCGGTTTTTCATTGACTTAGCAATCCGGTTCTTTGGGTGTTAGCGAGGTCTTCACTGGGCGAATTGCACAGCACTCGGCATCGGTGGTTTCATTCTTTTGGCTCAGCTTTCGTGGATACTTCCCGCTCACTGTGAGTCGCCAAATTTTTTGTGGACTTTCGTAGCCGCACGATCGAGGGAAGCATTTTTTTTTTTTTACTCCACACCTAGCAGCTGTTTCCTCTGCGGTTCTGATTTAGGTTCCATCGTCCCGGATACTTCCAATCAGCGACCCACCGCATATGTGTTCCAGCCACTCTAGTTTAGTTTCTTCAGTTCAGCACCTGATTTCTGCCATCGTCGTTCGACCATCTCAGTTCGGCCGGCAGAGTTTCTGGTCTCTTACCCGAACTAAGTCACTTGGTCGGTTCTGCGGGAATCTTGACATTCCAATTTTATCTAGCACTGCAGTTTGAGCCGTTAGGAGTTCTCCAGTCAGTTACGCTAGGAAATTTCGCACCAGCTACCTCCCAATTTTCTTTTCCATGCTTATTTTATTTTGGCACACCCACGATTATTATTCTTTCTGAGCATATCAAATCCAGTTTCTATTTAATTCCAGTGCATATTTCCATTTTCTTTTGGGAATTTGGAAGTGCTTGATTTTTGTGTTCTGTCTTTTGGTGTAGGATATCATGGTACGCAAGAAAGATACATCGACAATAGCTTTGTGGGATGACACTAGTTCTTCAAAAGAAGAGGCACCCTTTTTACCCTGCCCGTTGCTCTACAACGTCCCAAGTGGCAAAAGACCCAACTGGAATCCAGCAAAGCAGTAGCGGTCATCACACGCCCTTTGCGCACATGTGGGCTTGGAACCCCTAATTCCTCCACCATAGAGAAGCTTCTTTTCCCCTTACTAACTTTTGTTTATTTTAGTTATTTATTTTATTTATTTTTATTTTGTCTTGGTGGTGTTTGTTTTTGCGATCCTTTTTATGCCTATTTTTTTCTACATCGGGGACAATGTAGAGTTTTAGGTGTGGGGGGATTGTTTTGTATGATTATTGTTTTGGGGATTGTTTTGTGTTTTATTGTGTTTAGAGTCTAGGTGTGGGGGAGATGTAAATGTTATGTGTTTTGTGTTGGAGAATTGATATGCAATGTGTGATTTGGTGAGGTAAGGATGAAATGTAGGGAATATTAGTAGTATTGTGTGTTGGATGGCTATAATTGTTATTTACGATAATTCAAATGATGATACTTGTGTGAGTGGCACCCAAAAAGCTTGAAACAGTGAGATTTTGGGCCTTAATGAGCAACAATTCTTTCTTGCGCTCAATTTGTTTTATTTAGAGTGTTTCACACATAGTTTGCATATTCTAGAACTTGCTTTGTTATGCATGTTACCATTGCTTGTGAATTTGAAGTACAAAAAGGATAAAGGCAATAGGATAACCAAATTTTGCTTGCTAAAAAATCCAACCTTCAATGCTTACCATTAATTAACCTTTTTGAAGCTTAGACCTTATTTTTTAATTGTAAAGCCACTAAATTAAACCTAGGCCTGTGTTTAGCTTGCTCTTGTTGCCTAGTTATTGGAATAAGTATATGCTTGGTTGTTAACTTGGGTTCGTGGTATAAAGGCGGATATTGCAAGACATTAGGAGCTCATCAAGGATAAGTTGTGCTCTAACCAAGGTTGTTGAAAAAAAAAATGGTATAAAAAAAGAGTAATGCTGGGAAAAGAGAAACAACAACAAAAAAAAAGAGAAAATGAGCCAATATAAACAAATTCAAATGAATTTGTGTGGCTAGAAAAAAAAAAAAGAAAAAAAGGGGTGAGATTGTGGAAAGAGTGAAGTTTGGAATTCTTGGTGAGTTACTAGTGTCTTGCATGGGTTATCCTTGGTAAGATGGTTGAAAGGTTAACGATCAAGTATGTACTTGCTTCCATAACTTTCGCCTATCTTTGATTTTTGTTATCCTACCTTGTCCTGAGCCTCATTATAATCCTTGACGAAGACCTTTTGATTTGTACTTTGATTCATTTGAGTGATAGTAATGTGATAATTTTGCAAGCATATGGTAAGAACAATTCTATATGGTGAACTTGAGTGATTACGTCAAACACTTTGAGTGTATGAGTGAATTACTTAAGAGATGAGTGTCATTCGTGTTTGTTATTTGAGTTTAGAGAGTTATGAGGAATGGGTATAGTCGTTACAAATGCATGATACTATGAAAGTTTCTTATGTGGATTGCTAGTCTTATTTGATCATGTGTTGCATATTGAGGATCCAATTTACGTTTGTTGTTAGTGTTTGTTTCTTTGTCAAGTTTTAAGTCATGCTTGGGGACAAACATTGTCTAGGTGTGGGGGATTTGATGAGCTTATTTTCTTAATACTATTTGGTGCAAATTTGGGTTGATTTAGATGCTTAGTGAAGTCTAATGGGCTGTTTTGACACATGTAGGGAGGAAGATTAATTTTGAGCAGGAATGACCATTTTGGACGCAATTAGAGCAAGTTGGACTTGAAGGAAGACAAAAAAGTGTAGGCTGTGTTGAGTTTGGGATTTAATTATGAAAAATGATTTTATTAATTAAGGAGTAATTGGGGCCATAATTATTTTTGGTTGGGAGAATTTTCAGTTTAGAGAATTATTGTGGGCCCAAATTAAAGACAAGATAGTTTTATTAGGTTTTGGCTATAATTTTTGGGGGGCTACACTATGCAGACTTATGTTTTTGGCCACCTCTGAAGACTTACGTGTAGAGAGGAGAAACAATATTCGGGGGGATTCAATTTGGTAGAGGGATTTTCTTTGGCAACAATTATGGGAACGGAAGTGGAGGGACAGCACAAGGGGACGGCTTCTTGCTTGGGTGGCGCGACCTGTGTGCGACTTCGACTACTTAGTACTTTGCTTATTTGTTAATTAATTTCAATTCTAGTTTAATTATTTTGCACAATTTATTTGTTAATTTTAGTATCACAATTATGAGTTGCTAATTTCTTTAGTCTAGTCAAGGGAATCAAACTCCTCGATGTTACTTTAATCATGAGATCGAATTGCCTTAATATTAATTGATTACTGGTTTTCTTATTTATTCTTGCGCACTGTTTGAAGATTATTTGGCACTGTTTGTATAGCTGGTAGCATGCAGACTTTCCTAGGTAATCCAATCCACTAGAATACACAAGGTTCGATATTCCTGAGAGTCAATATAACTAATATGTGGTACATAGGTTAGTGTGTTAAAGAGAATAAATAATCAAGTGTAATTAAGCTAATTGGGTTAATTGTAGTTGAACTGGGTCCGGGCTATCGTGATTTAGATTCTAGGAGGTTCCAGAATTGGTCATCGATTATAGACGCAATTAATGGAGGTTCCTTAATTGTTGGTTTAAACTAATAGGTCTGAATTGTTAGGAGGTTCCAACAATGAAAATCAGTGTAACCAGTAGTTAGTTGATACATTCTTACATCGAGGATCGATTAGTGTATCGAGGTGGTCTAATTCCCTTGACTAGATATTTTTTCTGAATTTGATTTTGATAAACTGTTTAAGTTTCTGTCTTTAATTTTAATTTAATTTTCGTTAATAGTTTTAACTAGAACAAAACCCCTTTTTGGTTACATACTTTTGACTGAATTTATTTCACTCTGGTGCTCCATGTGGATACGATCCTACTCACTCTGTGCTATTTTAAAAAGCTTATAGAGTAGGTTTATTTTGATTGGTTTGACAACCCATCAGGTTGATATAAAATACTATTGTATTGTATTCTTTTGTTGATATAAACTCTTTTCTGGTTGATATAAAACAATATTCTATATGATATAACTCATTTTTTTTGTTGATATAAACTCTACTCAAACACTATTAATCAAATTTTTACACTTTATAATATTAACCCTTGTTACATTGATATAAACGCATTTTCTACATGATATAAACTCATATTTTTCAACGATAGAATCAAATTTTTACCTTTGTACACATGATATAACCCTTTGTTATATTGATATAAACACATGTTCTACATGATATAAACTCGTGTTTTACTTTATATAAACTCATGTCTCAAATGATATAAGCATTTTTCCTTTGTATATATACATATACATATAAACAGAAGCGATATCTGAATCATAACGTTGTCTACTATATTCATACCTCCTCCAATATCTAATTCCAGAAAGCTTTGATTTACGATCTCTTTCTTTTCTAATACCAAATCCTAATCTAAAAACATGTTAATTATATAAGTCGAAAGTAGCTTTCTCGTTCTCAATAATCTCACCAACCAAAGATTTGTTTGACTCATCAACCAATACTCCATAACCTACGAACAAAAAAAGTTAATATAGAGAAAAATATTTCACAAAAAAAGATCATATCATACAAAATGTTGCTTTATATCAATGCTAACTCCTCCTTATATCATAAAAAGGTCTAACATTATACATACTAACAAAAAAGATACCTTATATTAACCATATCTCAATATTATATCAACTAAAACTTTCATTTATATAATTCATAACTAACCTTCATAAAAAACAACAACAACATTGTTCAAAACAGAACTCTCATCCGATCAATTATCATCTCCTCCTGAAAAATTGACTGCACGTCCAAAACACAGAACAAATATTCAGGTTCTATCGTATCTCTATAAATTATCAAATAAAAAATCATCGTAACATCGTAAAATGAATCGAAATACCATCTCCGTTCAACACATTACAATCGCTTTCAAACAAATCATCATCCGATTGATCAACTTTACTAAAACGATCACAAATCTTCATTATAAACGAAATATTAACGAGAAATCAAAATATAACAAAGGAACGAAGAACATATAGCTTCAGCAACAAAAATAAGAAAAAACCACCATACCTGCAATATGGTCGATCAAATTTACTAACGAGATCACAAATCTCCATTCTAAATGATCAAGAAAGCAAAATATCAGGAAAAAAAATAGAGCAATAACTTCAGCAACAAAAACAACTTAAAACAAACGATATCTGCAATCCGATCACAAAAATAACAATTATAAGTTGAAATACCTGGAATCCGAATAATCTGCAGTAGTTGAATATCAATTTAGCGAGAAGAAAAAAGGAACGATATAAATGATATTTGGTAAATTGAATGAATGCAGTATTTGAAAATGAAAAAACAGGTGCCTTATATATAGAATGTGATTAGTTGGGTATCAAAACGCGCATGAGAAAATAAAATCCAAACAAACCTCCTCAATTAAAAACAAAACGTGGGGACCACTAATTAAACCCGCTCCCTATATAAAACTCACGCCGGGTACAATAGCATAGAACTACTATAGTAATACCATATAATTTGCCTTGATTGAGTTGTATATTTATGATATTTTCATAGTACTTATTGAAATATTCCCCAGGAAACACTTTTTCAAAATATTATGTTGTTACAGACGACCAGTCACTTTTTTTTCTCTTAAAGAGGATCTACACATATGGAGTGTTCGTCCCTTGTACGTGGTAAACCATTCTTTTTTTTCCTTTCCCTTCATTCATTCTACCAAAATTGTATAGGGTGCCAACATCCTCAACAGAGGAATATTGGTCTGGTACGTCATCATAATAATCTGATTTACCCTTTAGTTCATACATGCAAGACGAATGGTCCAAATAAATGGAATCAGAATTAATATCTATATCATTTTATATGACTGGGTTCTGCATCTCCTAAAGCTCTCCAAATCTCGAATGTTCAAAGAAATCTCTCCCCACAGCGGCTTCACCTGGTGGATTTATTACCTCCAAATTAGTACATTGTTGTTGTGCTGAATTAAAATTAGGTGTCTCAACTTGATTAGCGCTAGCAACAGAGACTCCTTTAGACTGCTCATAATTTTTTTCCACAAAATTAGCATCTGGCGATAGATTTTTTTCGGACTCTCTTACTTCAATTACTGGTGACGAATGAACTTATTGTGGAATTAATGTTGGAACCCAGATGTTGGTCAACATCTACTGGATTCTGGTATAAAATTTTTTTCAGTGTTGAGTATTTATGCATGTATTATAGAGTTCATTTGTATAGGGCAGTTCGATTTTGGTACTAGAGGCTTACAGAGTAGTAGGGAGCCTTAGCCCTTGTATTCTTTTGAGTTTTTTAAATTTTATTAATAAGTGGGTAGTGAATCCCGCATTTATTTAAAAAAAATTAAAAAAATTCATTCTACAAATATTTTTCTATCCCCTACACCATACCCCAATCTACAAAGGAAAAATAAGAAAGAAGGAAGGAAAAAGGTTCTCAGATGTGGTGACTTTTTGTTCAGCTACCTTTCACTTGGCACATTTTGTTGGTGACTCCGTGAGCCTTATCCGAGGTAAATTGCTTCCAAAGTAGAGTTCTTTTTCCACTCCAGAGACAGAGCGGTTTGTTTTTGTTTTGTTTGGCCCAATGTTTAAGAAAATGATTGTTCTCTGACGTGATCCGATTTGTCACAAGCAGTGTCAAAAGATATTTATAAATCAAAAATAAAACAAATTAGAACCCAAAGAATCCTAATATGTAGTACTGAAGGGTTAAACCCAAGGGAGGCGTGGAATAAGTCTTGAGAATCTAGAAAAGCACAGAAATAGCGAAAAAGAGTGTAAATTATGAAAGTAAATATGAAAAGTAATAAAAAAGCAACTAATCAAACTAAGGAAATAAGGTAAAAACTTAATAACTAAAACTTGGGTTTGTTTCTTGATCCTCTTATGGTATCTTGTTATTATAGGTGCAATTAAAGTGATTATCTAGGTCATGGGAGTCAATTGGGGAACTTGCTCATACCTAAACTTACCAATTAAGCAATCAACATTTCAAGAATCAATTCTCTGATATACTAATTTTGCAAGATTCACCCATCCAATTAATTATATTCTAACAAGTGTTACAAATGTGATCTAAGAGTCTTTATGTCACCTCAAGATCCTTAGACTAATCATGTTAGACAAAGGAGTTAACCTAATTTGGGATCAATTTAAGAAAATAAGCCAAATTGGATTTAATCACCAAGCAATTAAAGCAATTCCCAACTTAATTCACCTCATATCAACAATACAATCAATGCCCATACATTATATAACAATTCAATAACACAAATAAGTACAATATCAATCACCCACAAGAGTCACAATCACAAACCCAAGAGAAAACTAATGAAACATAATCAAGGAGAGAGAAAATAGCAAATCAAACCCACATAAAGTGAACATGGTATGATGTTGAAGTAGATTCTTCACCAAACACTTGAGTTAGAGCTCAATTCTCCTCCAATTTGCAAATACCTAAGCTAAAGAATGTATTCTAGAAAGAGAATTATAAAAGTAAGAAAAGTAGTGACTAAGTTATGTAGAGTTGTGTTAAATCTACCCTTGGAAACCTAACTCAAGTGTTTGATGGCTATGGGAAGAGTTTATAAAGGTTTGATACATGTTTTTAGGGTTACAAACCATGGGGGACAATATGGGAAGAGTTTATAAAGGTTTGGGGGGTAATTTAGGAACAAACGGGATAGTTTTCCGCTGCTATAGCACACTTGCGGGCATCCTACAAGCCGGAAAGTTTCCCGCTGCTATATCACACTTGTGGGCGTCCTACAGGTGCTGGCGTCTACAGGACGCCAACTGGTTGCCACCGGGCAGCTAGGAGGCTAATAGCTAGCGGTCTCACTACTGCAGCTATTTTCAGCAACACCATTTTTCTTCATTTTTCCATCTTGCTCCTTTTTTTGTTCTTTTTCGCTCCGTTTTCTCCTAAAAATCTTCAAATAACTTCAAAAGTCTTCAAGTTTCATCCAAAATCTCCAACGTAGTTTTTTACTACAAGATCATGCAAATCCAACTATAAGTCCATTGTAAGCTCACAAAAGATATCATTTTCATTGAAAACCAACCAAATAGGCTAAATGTGTATAATTTTGGGTCATAAAAAAGTATATTTTGGAGTCACGTCATTCTCTAACCCAAACAAAACATACACTTACTCATCAGCTGCCTTAGGCAGAAGTATCCACCAACCCTTGAATTCCTGCTTCTTTTCGTAAAAGGTGTCAAAATATTTAAGTTATTTTTTCTCCAGCTAGTTCAGCCGCTCTGCCTTGTTGTACTCTTAAAATGCTATTTGAATGGAACAGGGAAGAAAATTCCTTTACCTTGGTTTAATAGGAACGATATTTATCACGATGACTCACCCAAGAAAGAATAAGAGACTGGGTTTTGAATTTGGAGCCAAAAAAAATAAAAATCAGTCTTTCGGTCATGGCAACTATTTCTCCCCTCACCCTCTCCTACCGCCAAATTATATTGTAGTACTAGTACTGCATACTCATAGTAGTGTTGGTCCAATGAAAATAACAAATTTAATGTAGTGCCCCTTTGAATTTACCTTGTTTCCCCTTAACTAATGTTTTCTTGCCACTTGTCAAAAATGCACCTTGTATTGTAGTACTACTACTATATACTACCTCCCCCCACCCCCCCCCCCCCCCAATTCAGATTGTATTCTTTGGAACTCTTTATTTTGTTGTGCGTTTAATTTAATTCATCGATTAATTAAAACTCTTTAATTTTTTCCCTTATTGAAGTTATGTCTATAGGAGGTTAATGTTTCAATATATGAGTTTATATAGGTTTATGAAGTTTTTGCTTTCTTGAAATCTCTTCCTTTTTACCTAGTTAAGGTTGGTTTCCTATATGGTGAAAATCATAAATGGATCTCTGTTTTGCCTTTATTCTATCTTAGCTTTGGGAAACGGGAAAGATTTAAGGGGGTGTTTAGTTGGCTAAGGGTCTGTTTGATAAACTAATTCAGTACTTATTCTAAATAGATTAAGTACTTAATTGATTAAGGGCGTTTGATAACTCAACTTATTTTTGACTTAATTAATTAAGAACTTTTTTAATTAAGTACTTAATAATTAAGTGCGTTTGATAACTATAATTCAAAGTCTTAAGATATTAAGTGGGTCTGAATTGCAAGTACAATTGTTAGCCTAAAAATAAGTGATTGGTGAATCACTTATTGCTGAACTGAATTACTTGCAAATTTTTTCTTATTTTCAATATTTATTATTCTTTTTAGTTTTTTCTTTAAATAATTTTTAGTTTATTAAATATTTTTTTAAAAAAATATTTTATCATTTAAATAAATAAAAAAATATATTTATGACATGAATTTTTATTTTTTTATAATTTTAATTAATATGTGATATTTATTTAATTAATATTTTAGTTTATAAATAATAATAACATTCTAATTTATTATTAAAAGTTTTTAAAATATTTTTATTAGTAGAATTTCACATTATTATGTAAAAAATTACACATCTTAAAAATTATGTTATATATTAAAAAAATATGTTTCTAACATTTTAAAAAAAATAAGGTGATTTAATTTAAAATTTAAATATATTTAATTTTATAAACTTATTTTATAATTCAGACTTCAGATTCAGACTTCAGATTTCAGACTTCAGATTCAGACATATTTTCTAATTTTATCAAACAGAGCTAACTTAATGGATTCAGATTTCAGAATTCAGACTTCAGACTTCAGACTTCAGACCTCAGATTAAGTTTTATCAAACGGAGGTTCAGAATGGGAATCGGAATGAAGGAATGATAGACGCATTTGGTTGAAGTTTTTAGGAATGAGAGAATGGGTTTCATTCCCTCATTTTTAGGTTTCGCCAAACCCATTTGGCCCATTGGGTTTCATTTTCATTCTTACATTCTTCTCTATTTTTTTCCCTTGCCGCATGACATCTATTTTCCATATTCATTCCTTCTTATTCTTCATCTCGGTTTTTGCTGAAATTTCTCTCATTCGCCAAAGTTCTTCCTTTTGTTTTCGCTTCATTTCTCTCGGTTTCACCGAAGTTCTTCGTATTTTTCATCTTCACTGAAATTCATTGTCGTCGATTTGACGCCACCTCCGAAAAGAAGCTAGCTTTCCTTTCCAAATATTTGTTTACTTCTTTGTGAAAATTGTTGATTTTACTGAATCTATGATTGAAATAAAAAATTTTGCGTCAGTCGAATTTAGTGCGCGAGCAAATGTCTAGCCATTTTGTTTGTGCAAATAGTCGCAGCCACTTGAAAAAGACAACTGAACGTTTCCATGCGGCCAATGCGCAACCAATTTGGCTGCACATTTGGCTGCAAAAACCAATTCCCACTAGGATTATCTATTATGGAATTCCAACAAGATTAATTAACCTTAACATATAAAATATTATATTTGGAATTTAACCAAATATAGAAGAAACAAAAAAGAATGTTATAGGGCTTTCCCATTTTTCCTATTGTCTTTAATTTCCCAAATCAAGAATGTTATAGGAATTCATTCTTGTTGGAAGGAAGAGTTGGAAAATGTGTGAATGAGAATATTTGGAAAAACGTCGGGCCTGATCAACCCGCGTTTTGATTCTCTTCAGTTTTCAATAGATAATTATTTGGTCTAATCCATTGAAGGATAATGATTAAATTGTTGGATAATTATCTGGTCTAATCCATTGAAGGATAATGATTAAGTTTTTTTTTTTTTGGATAATCATATTAATGGATTAAGGTGGCAGATTAATGGATTAATGTTGGTATTAATCATATTTATCTGCATATTTATTGAAAACTGGTGATGTCTATAAATAGCAAATTTATAGATCTGCAGAAAAGACATCTCTCTTTGGAAAATTCTCCTTCTCTCAGAATCTCTCTTCCCATTCAAAATTCTGCTCCTCTCTCTCTGAAGAAATATTCTCCCAATTTCCTACCAAAATTTCCTCAAGTGTTCAACATCTGTTCTAGTTCGTTGGTAAGGCGGTTTTGTGCAAACCGACTTTACGGTTTCCATTGTATCCTGGGAAACATTTTGCTCACGTAACCTCTTGCACATTCGTAGAGGGGGCAAATCTGTTTTAAGGAAATTGTGTGTTACACAAGCCTTGGAATTTTCTTACTACTAGCCTTAATTTCTCTAACAATCTTAAAACAGATTCGGTCTTATTTCTCAATGGCGAGTTCAAGCGATCACAACTCAAATTCCAAGGGTAATCCTGCTGTCACTCCAAATATGGGTTTGATTTCTAACCCTGTCGTGGCTATCCCTAATGTGCCAGGAAGCCACTACGAGAAACCTGAAAAGTTTCAAGGGGTTGCCACTTTGTTTAAAAGATGGCAACAGAAAATGTTGTTTTATCTGACAATGCTGGGGTTTGCAAGATTCTTGAAAGAGGATCCCCCAATGGTTCCAGAAGGAAATAGTGATGCTTCGATTGTTGTTGCTGTTGAGGCATGAGAGCACTCTGATTTCCTCTGTCGCAACTACATTTTGAATGGGTTGCAGGATTCCCTATATTCTGTATATGGGAATTACAAAACGGCAAAGCAGGTATAGGAGGCTTTGGACCGTAAGTACAAAATTGAGGATGCAGGCTCAAAGAAATTTGTAGTCGGGCAGTTCCTTGATTTCAAAATGATTGACTCAAAATCGGTGATGAGTCAAGTGGATGAGTTTCAGCTCATCCTGCACGAGATAAGTGCTGAGGGGATGATTTTGAGTGAGACTTTCCAAGTAGCAGCAATGATTGAGAAACTGCCACCAAGCTGGAAAGATTTCAAGAACTATCTCAAACACAAACGCAAGGAGATGACCTTGGAGGACCTCATTGTCAGACTTCGGATTGAAGAAGACAACAGAAGGGCTGATATCAAGTCGGTCAACCCTGCGGGAGCCAAAATCAATGTGGTGGAACATGGCAAAGGAGGCTTCAGAAACAGAGCCGTGACCACCGACAAAGGTAAAGGCAAGGCCAAGCTTGGGGCGTCAGGAGGTGTCTCAAAGCAAAAATACAAGTTTAAAGGAAAATGCTTTAACTGTGGGAAACAGGGTCACAAGTCATCAGAGTGCCGTGCTTCCAAGAAGAACCCTGAAGCAAACGTGATCCAGAAAATCATGGAGGACGTGGGAGATATCAGTTTGGTAGCTGTAATCTCTGAAGTCAACATGGTGGAGTCAAACCAGAAAGAATGGTGGTATGACTCTGGTGCAACCAGGCATGTGTGCACCAACAAAGGTCACTTCTCAACACTTGAACCAACCCAAGGGGAGAAGTTGTACATGGGAAACTCTGCTATAGCCGAAGCTGAGGGGAAGGGAACGGTTTTGCTCAAGCTGACTTCGGGCAAAACGTTGACTCTGAAAGATGTGCTGTACGCACCAGAAGTCCGAAAGAATCTTATTTCAGGGTTCATGCTGAATAAGCATGGATTCCGTATTGTGATAGAATCGGACAAGATTATTCTTTCAAAAACAGGAATGTACTTGGGAAAGGGGTATGCATCCGAGGGGATGTTTAAGATGAATGTAATGACAATTGTCAATAATAATGCAAGTACCTCTTCTGCTTATTTGATTGAGTCTTCTAGCTTATGGCATGGTAGACTAGGTCATGTTAATTATGATTCGATTAATTAACTTGAACCATATCCCAAGTATCCAAATTGACAAAAGTCAAAAATGTGAAATTTGCGTTGAAGCAAAACTAACAAGGTCATCATTCCAAACCCTTGAAAGAAATAATGAACCCCTTGACTTAATACATAGCGATGTATGTGATTTGAAATCGGTTCAAACACGAGGTGGTAATAAATATTTTATTACCTTTATTGATGATAGCACAAAATATTGCTATGTGTATTTGCTTAAAAGCAAAGATGAGGCGTTGGAGAAATTTATTCTCTATAAGACCGAGGCTGAAAATCAACTTGATAAACGGATCAAGAAATTGAGAAGTGATAGAGGTGGAGAGTACGAAGTACCTATTGGTGACTATTGTGCTAAGAATGGTATAGTTCATGAAGTAACCGCACCATATTCACCTCAATCTAACGGGGTTGCTGAACGGAAAAATCGCACATTAAAAGAAATGATGAATGCGATGTTATTAAGTTCAGGTTTACCTTCCAACTTGTGGGGGGACGCTATTTTATCGAGTAATTATGTACTCAATAGAATACCTCGAAAGAAAGAAGGAAAAACTCCATATGAATTATGGAAAGGAAATACGCCTTCCTACAAACACTTGCGAGTGTGGGGGTGCCTAGCGAAGGTAGCAGTACCGACGCCAAAGAAAATAAAGATAGGTCCCAAAACGGTGGATTGTGTCTTTATAGGCTACGCTCATAATAGTACTGCATACCGATTTCTTGTGTATGATTCAAAAATTCCGGATATACACAAGAATACAATCATGGAATCAAGAAATGCATCATTCTTTGAAAATGTATTTCCGTGGATTTCAGTCGGGGACACTAGTTCTAAACGGCCTAGTGAAACCATTGATGAAGAACCACAAAGTCAAGAAGTGGTTGAACTAAGACGGAGCAAAAGAGCAAGGGTGGAAAAATCATTTGGTGATGATTTTGAAACTTTTCTTGTTGAGAAAGAACCACAGACTTATGCTGAAGCTGTGCATTCGTCGGAAGCGCCTTTTTGGAAGGAAGCCATAAAGAGCGAGATTGATTCTATTTTACTGAATCATACTTGGGAGTTAGTGGAACTCCCACCTGGGTGTAGTCCTTTAGGGTCAAAATGGATTTTCAAATGGAAAATAAAAGCTGATGGCTCTATAGACAAATACAAAGCTAGACTGGTAATCAAAGGGTACAAGCAACGTGAAGGCTTAGACTACTTTGATACGTATTCTCCTGTGACGAGAATAAATTCTATAAGGATGATACTTGCTATCGCAGCCTTACGGAATTTGGAGATCCATCAAATGGATGTTAAAATAGCTTTCTTAAATGGGGATTTAGATGAAGAAATCTATATGGAGCAACCCGAAGGGTTTAAAGCTCCAGGTTCCGATAAGAAAGTTTGTAAATTGGTTAAGTCATTGTATGGTTTAAAACAAGCTCCAAAGAAGTGGCTTGAGAAGTTTGACCATGCAATGATAACCAATGGATACAAAATAAATGAGTGTGATAAATGTGTCTATGTCAAAGAGATCGGGGATGATTACGTTATCTTATGTTTGTACGTAGACGACATACTCATAGTTGGTAGTAGTGACAAACTGGTCAAATCTACCAAAGCCATGTTAAATTCAAAATTTGACATGAAAGATATGGGACTGGCGGATGTGATTCTTGGAATCCGAATCATCAGGTCCTCGGAAGGTCTAATTTTGAGTCAAGCTCATTATGTAGACAAGATTCTAGGGAAATTCAGTAAGGATGACTCTGGAATTGCTAGAACACCATTAGATAACAGTCTCCACCTATCCAAGAGGGTATGTCTCAAGTAGAATACTCCAGAATTATAGGGAGTTTAATGTATCTAATGAGTTGTACTAGACCAGATCTTGCTTATGTGGTAAGCAAGTTGAGTTCATACACGAGTAATCCAGGGAAAGATCACTGGACTGCAATAATTAGAGTACTAAGGTACTTAAGATATACTCGTGATTATGGATTACATTATACCAGATATCCATCGGTGCTAGAAGGCTATACAGATGCTAATTGGATATCTGATATAAAAGACACAACTTGCACGAGTGGCTATGTGTTTACTCTAGCAGGTGCTGCCGTGTCTTGGAAATCCTCAAAACAAACAGTAATAGCTAGATCCACGATGGAGTCAGAATTTATAGCTCTAGATAAATGTGGAGAAGAGGCTGAATGGCTTCGCCATTTCTTAGAGGATGTTCCAAAATGGGAAAAACCTGTGCCACCAATATGTATTCATTGCGATAGCCAATCTGCGATTGGTAGGGCACAGAGTACACTATATAATGGTAAATCGAGACATATTCGTCGTCGACATAATACCATTAGACAACTGCTCTCAACAGGAGTTATCTCAATTGACTATGTAAGGTCAAAAGATAACATCGTGGATCCGCTAACCAAAGGGTTAAATAGAGAGACAGTTGAGCGATTGACGAGAGGAATGGGTATAAAGCCTGTGGAAAACAAAGGTTTTATGAAGGAAAACCCAACCTAGTTGACTGAAGATCCCAAGATCTAGGTTCAAAGGGACAACCTAATTATAAGACCTGGTAGGGTCACTGTGGGGGCAACCCCAACTCATTCCTGTCATCAAGCAGTGACAGTATGGTTAAGGCTAGTATTTGTTGCTTTAATGACTCTTAAGAAAGTAACTGTGGCTACGTTTCAAATTTAAGAAGTCACCTATGTGAGAGAGAAGTGGGGCCGCTTCGACGGGAAATTGATCAGGCTAATTTCCTAGAAACTCTTGCAGAACCAGGACGTGTTCATGGCCATAATGAACAAAACCATGAGAACAGAACAAATGGGAATGGTTCCTGTGTAGGGTACGTGGGTCTTTACATGGAAAAGTCAGACAGTTCAAGGACATCACGTCTACTGGAGGGCTAGTAGAGCAAGCGTAGTCTATAAGGGGAAAGTTCAAAGGGTAACACCTACTTTCTCTATGCAGGGATCATTCATTGAACACTGACCAATCAATATCTCATTCATGTGGGGGATTGTTGGAAGGAAGAGTTGGAAAAGGTGTGAATGAGAATATTTGGAAAAACGTCGGGCCTGATCAACCCGCGTTTTGATTCTCTTCAGTTTTCAATAGATAATTATCTGGTCTAATCCATTGAAGGATAATGATTAAATTGTTGGATAATTATCTGGTCTAATCCATTGAAGGATAATGATTAAGTTTTTTTTTTGGATAATCATATTAATGGATTAAGGTGGCAGATTAATGGATTAATGTTGGTATTAATCATATTTATCTGCATATTTATTGAAAACTGGTGATGTCTATAATTAGCAATTTATAGATCTGCAGAAAAGACATCTCTCTTTGGAAAATTCTCCTTCTCTCAGAATCTCTCTTCCCATTCAAAATTCTGCTCCTCTCTCTGAAGAAATATTCTCCCAATTTCCTACCAAAATTTCCTCAAGTGTTCAACATCTGTTCTAGTTCGTTGGTAAGGCGGTTTTGTGCAAACCGACTTTACGGTTTCCATTGTATCCTGGGAAACATTTTGCTCACGTAACCTCTTGCACATTCGTAGAGGGGGCAAATCTGTTTTAAGGAAATTGTGTGTTACACAAGCCTTGGAATTTTCTTACTACTAGCCTTAATTTCTCTAACAATTCTTTCTATAAAATTGTGGCCAAATGTGATGTGATCATGAGATTCTCACTCACAATTTCCAACCTCATTGATGCACATCATGAAGAGTTCAAGCATGAAGACCGTTTTCAAAGGAGCATTCATAAGCATCAAGGCCAATTTCAAGCAAAACAAGCTACTTTAAGGTACTCTTGGCCAAGGTTTGAAGTGCTCAAAAATCTTTAGTCTTGGAGCTAACATAGGTTCATTCAATTGAAAAAATACTCCAAAGAATTATTCAAGGTTCCTTGGCAGTACAAGAAAAGATAGATGAACTTACTTCGAGCTAATACAAAGGAAGTCACTCAAGCCCTTAATGTGATAGTTCTAGTGTGCTCCATCAAGGAGATTGCCTTCAAGGACAATCTCAATCCATGAGAGATCATCATATTAAGTTTCCACAATGATCAAGCTTCCATTTAGGTTGAATAACAATACAGGCCGTAGCTATGAAGAGCACACACGACCACTTTTGAGTCATTTTGCCATTTTGGTCTATTTGGAGTCTTGGGCTTATTAAGGGGTTTTGGTAGTCTAACATGAATGGTTTCTACCGTTAAGAAGGTCCATCTAAGAGTGTCAAGTCGTGTGAAAGCCTAAAATGAAGATCCAATTCCAACTGAAAAACTTCTACAAGTTACTTGCAAGAGAATACAACTAGAGAAAGGAAGGTGGACATTTAGGCGTGCGATTAAGCGAAGATCACTGGTGTCCTAATTTAATTTCAGCATGATTTGAGTTATTTTCAGTAGATTAGAACTTATTCTTGTAGGTTTTACCAAGAATAAAGTTATTCCTTATTTTCTTAGATTGATTGGAAGAATCTCTAGAGATTAGGAAATTTTCCTTAAGTGTTATTTCCTAATCTTGCAAGATTGAATAATTGTCTTGTTTTTCAAGACATATGGCCGGCCACCCTACACTTATAAATAGGGGGTTGAGCTTCATTGTAATAAATAACTTTTTGCCAAGATATATGAAATTTGAGATTTTTCTCTTTGAAAGCTTGCGAGCTTCAACCCTTTGATTTATGCGTTAAATCAACTCTCGACTTTATCAATAGTAGAGTTAGGTACTATTGTGATTTCATTCTACCCAAAATTCTTGTGAGAATTCTTTCCTCCTAACATTTATTCCGCACCCCTATTTGAATCCTTGCAAAGAACAAGGCCCACAACACATTGTCGCTTTCAGAGTAATCCGAAACTGCATCAAAATGCTTATATATTTTTAAGAGGATCTACATATGTTTCCATACTCCTCCCACGATAACTCGAACTCGAGACCTATTGATTTTAAGTGGGGAATGCCAACCAATAGACTACAACCTTCTTATCATATAATTATAATATTATTATATTTTGATTCTGATTCCTTCAGTCAACCAAACATAAAAAATGGTAACAATTCCAGACAATTAAACCCATACTCATTCTTACTTCTATCATACCCATTCGGATTTTGATTTTAGAAAGTTCAACCAAATGCCCCCTAAGAACTTGAAAATGTTTCTTCTTGGTAGTAGCTAGAATAATATTTACTCCTTCCCGTGAGAAGACACTATAGTTAAGACTGTAATTGTGGGTTTTATTGGATAGTTTGTTTGGTAGGTACGTGGATAATCAGTTTCTTAGATGGATAACTGCTCATCCTTAACTATTATCAATGTAGATGCCAAAGATTTGCTGATGAGAACCAAATTCACATGTTTTGATAGGTATTTTAGGCACATTTTCATTATAAGTTCATATGATTTTTTGAGAAAAAATGGTTAGTTGTGCTTTAAAATGTGTTAAGTGTAGGAAACTGAGTTCTAAATATGGTAGAGGTTTATTTCGTAATTGTATTCGTGTTGTAATTGTGGTAGTTTTTCCAATCCTGTTTGTATCAGGTTTGACAAATTATTATAAATATGAGATGGTGGCCTAGTGAAAAGCATACAGCTTTATCCCAGAATTTATTATTATCTTCTAAATTTTGTCATGATATCAGAGCGAGAAAAATAAACTTTTCTAGGGTTTTTCATTTTGAGTTGTGGACACCGAATTTCATTTTGAGTTGCAACGTAGAAAATTATTTCCCAAAAAATATTCGTTTGTTCAGCGGTGGTTTCTTTTTGCGGGTTGTTATTGCGGCACTCGGTTTGCGCAGTTGTGAATCGGATTTTGTGTCCTTTGGTCTTTTATTTCGGCTTTCTTTTAGTATTTGTGTGCAGCGAATTTTTTTAGTTCTTTTCTTTGGGTGAGCAGCAGAAGGTTTTGATACAAATTTGCTTGGTTTATTTAACCATATTATTCGACCAAGTTTTGTGTACAGCGAAGAGTTGTTCCTTTGCTTGGTTTATTTGGCACGCTTTCCAAGAGTTGTTCCTGGTTAAGGTTATTTGTTTGGTTGGTGCCACGGCTTTCGAGAATTGGCGTTTTTATTAAGGTTTTTGCACGGCAGTAATACTTTTGTTGGTGATTTATCAAATATTTGATACCTCACCAATTTTGATTAAATATTTTGAGCAGTGGCAGATCTTTTGCCTTTTCTAGCAGGCAATTTTGTGTTATTTTTTGTGATGGCAGAACCCGTGACTACTTCAAGTACGTTGACGCCTCGTGGTTTAGCAAAATTGTTCCAAGCAACAGCAGGGTCAATGATTACAAAACCATTAACCCTTGTGATGTGGTTGCAACATGAAATCCTGCGCAGAAATCTTCTAGTCATGTGGTTTGCTCTCATTGTGGTAAACCAGGTCATATGATTGTTACTTACTATAAGCTTATTGGTTATCCACAGGGATGTGGATGTGGTCGTGGTGTAAGTGCTAATACAATTGTGACAGGGGCTCGCAGCACAGCCGCCTCAGCTTTGGCTGGACTGAGTAGCTCTCAGTGGGAGACCATTCTCCAAATAGTTAATTCATCCAAACCATCCTCACAATCATCTGGTAGGCGTACTACTAACACTTGGATGTATGTTAGCGGTGCTACCCATCGTATGTCCGGGTTTTTGGAGTATTTTTCTGATGTTGTTGATATTCCGGCCCGTCCTGTTACCTTTTCAAATTGGATGACTGTAAATGCACACAAATTCGGGACTGTACATCTGAGTCCCACTATGTCGTTGTTTGATGTCGTCTTTATTCCTCAATTGTATTGTTATTTAATGTCTTTGTATAAGTTGATATCTCAATCGGGATGTACAACACAATTTACTAATAATTCTTGTGTGATTCAGGACTGCAACTCGAAAAAGGTGATTGGATCAGGTGAGCAGGTTGGGGTACTCTATTTTTTCAGAGAAACAATCACTGCAGCTACTTCTCAGGCCACTTCTGTTCCAGCTAGTGTTTGGCATCAACGGTTGGGGCATCATTTGTCTAGTGTTTTTGGAAAGTTTTCTTTGGATTGCTCTGGTTCAATGTCTGATCTATCAAATAGAGCTTGTGATGTGTGCTTTCAAGCGAAACAGTCTTGTGTTAGTTTTCTTAAAAGTATGAATAAAAGTGATGTCATTTTTCAATTGATTCATTGTGATTTGTGGGGTCCCTATCGGGTACCGGCTTTGTGTGGTTCACCATATTTCTTAACAATTGTTGATGATTTTTCCCGTGGAACATGGATATATTTGCTTCAAGATAAGACCCAAGTTGCTGCTACTTTGCGTGATTTATTTGCTATGGTTAAGGGTCAGTTTGATACTGCTGTTAAAATTGTGCGTAGTGACAATGGTGCTGAATTTTTAAGTTTGCGTGGTTATTTTCAACAAGAATGAATCTTGCATGAAACTTCTTGTGTGCATACACCTCAACCGAATGGCAGGGTTGAATGCAAGCACCAACACATTCTCAATGTTGCCCATGCTTTGTTGTTCTAGGCTAATCTTCCCCTTGAATTTTAGGGTCAGTGTGTTGTTACAGCAGGTTATCTTATTAGTCATACTTCTACACCTATTCTAGGAAACAAGACACCTTTTGAGTTGATTTATGATAAAAGTCCACCTTTGAGTCATCTGCGAGTATTTGGCTGTCTATGTTATGTCTATAATCATGACCGTGAAGGTGATACGTTTGTAAGTTGCAATAGGCTGTGTATTCTTGTTGGATATCCTCCGGGCAAAAAGGGGTGGCGTGTTTTTGATATTAAGTAGAATAGTTTTTTGTTTTCCCGGGATGTTGAGTTTTGTGAAACTGTTTTTCCCTATAAGGAGTTGGAAAAAAATTTGATAGAAGCTCATTCGGTTCCAAGTAGTGAGTGGGCTACTGTGTTTGATGATTCATATGATGTTCAAGCATCGGTTCCAATGCCCCTGGACACATCACCATAATCGCCGCCGTCGGCCGCTAGCGACGATCATTTTCCTACGCCGTCGGTTGGCGACGGCGGCCCTTCTTCAGTGGCGGCGACACCTGACCCTTCTCTCGTGATGTCGCCGCCTCCGGATAGTTCTACAGAAGATCCTGTGATTTCTTCTTCTAATGATTTGGTAGGTAGAGGTCATCGGGTGAAACTTCCTTCTACCAGATTGCATGACCTTATTTCTCATACCATCTGCCCCCCATGCTCCTCTTCTGCGCTCCCTGCTTCATCACATTCCTCAGGTACCCCTTATCCTATAGCTAATTATGTTTCTTCTGATTCATTTTTCGATGCACAAACCAGTTTTTTGGCAGCAGTTGGTTCGCATGTATAGCCACACTCTTTTGCTGAGACAGCTGTCAATTCTCAATGGCACTTGGCTATACAAGATGAGATTCAGGCTTCGAAAAATAATAAAACGCTTCCAGCTGGCAAGCACGCTATAGGATGCAAATGGGTTTATAAGGTCAACTATAATTTCGTTGGTTCGGTTGGGCATTTTAAAGTCCGTCTTGTAGTTCTTAGGAACCGCCAGGTGGAGGGCATTGAATACCAAGAGACTTTTGCACCAGTTGCCAAAATTGTGTCAGTTCGTGTGTTTTTAGCTGTTGCCGTTGCCAAAAATTGGGAGTTCCACCAGATGGATGTTCATAATGCATTTTTACTTAGTGATCGTGAAGAAGAAGTTTACATGCAGCTCCCCCCTGGCTTTCGCGCGCAGGCCCTGGGCCAAGTGTGTTATTTGCGTCATTCTTTGTATGGTCTCAAACAGGCCCTCGGTGTTGGTTTGCTAAACTTGTTGCTGCCTTCAAGCGGTATGATTTTACCCAATCCTATTCTGATTATTCATTATTTGTGTATTATCATGGGAATATTTCTTTGCATGCTTTGGTATACATGGATGACTTGATTATTTCTTGGAATAGTGGCTCTGCTATAGCAGATTTCAAGAAATATTTGAGTACTTGTTTTCATATGAAGAATTTGGATTTTTTTGAAGTATTTTTTAGGTCTTAATGTAGCTCATAATGCCACAGGCTTGTTTATGTGTCAGTGCAAATATGCCTTAGATATTGTGACTGAGGGAGGATTGTTGGGTAGAAAACTGGCTGATTTTCCTCTTGAGCAGAATCATCATCTCTCTGCCACTAACGGGGATCTCCTGCCTGATCCTGCGCCTTATAGGTGCCTGGTTGGACGGTTAATATATCTTTCTGCTACTCGTCCAGATATTGTTTATTCTATTAATCTGTTGGCCCAATTTATGCAGCAGCCTCGGGTTCCTCATTGGGAGGTTGTTCTGCATGTTGTTCGTTATTTGAAAGGAACTCATGGCCAATGGATTGTGTTGCCAGCTTCTAGTGATTTACAGTTGTATGTTTGGTGTGATTTCGATTGGGCTGCTTACCCAACCACTTGTCGGTCTCTCACTAGTTGGTTCATTCAGATGGGTCAGTCTCCTTTCTCTGGGAGCACTAAGAAATAGTAGACGGTGTCCCGGTCTTCGGTTGAAGCAGAGCATCATTCCATGGCTTCCACGGTCTGTGAGGTGAAATGATTAAATGTTTTGTTGCTATCTTTAGGTGTTATGCACAAACAAACTGTGCGTTTGTTTTGTGATAGTCAGTTTTCTTTGTATGTCGCTGACAATCATGTATTTCATGAACGTACTAAACACATTGAGGTCGATTGTCACTTTGTTCGAGATGTCATTATCGAAGGATTGATTTCAACATCTCATGTCTCTTCTCAGAATTGGCTAACATATTGACCAAGGCTTTGGGTAAACTGTAGTTTGAGATTTTTGTTGGCAAGTTGGGCATTCAAATCCTGTTTGTATCGAGTTTGACAAGTTATTATGAATATGAGATGGTGGCCTAGAGAAAAGAACATTGTTTTATCCCATAATTTATTTGTCTTCTAAATTTTATCATAATGATTTAAATTATGAATTGATGTGAATTATGTTATTGGGTAGGAAATGTTGATTTTAGCGTATTTGGAGAGTGTTTGGGAAGCTAGAAGAGTAACTAAAAAAACCACCATGAAGAAACAAATAACAAAAGCAAAGTAGCCGGTGAAGTGCACCCCATAGTGCTATGGACACACACTGGATATGCATTTTAACCAGAAGCGGTAAGTGTCCATAGCACCCTGGAGTACAGTGGATGCTCACATCTGCCAGATGCAAAGCACGTCCACAGTAGGGTGCTATGGACGTGCTCTTCCTGTTGTACCTACGAGGCAAACTTTGCATCTTTTGCAAAATTATCCCATACTTTTCCCAATTTGCACTCGAGACCCACACAACTCCAACCTTTTAAATACATCTTTTTATGCATTTTAGGGTTAGTTTTTGCATGGAGTAGCCTCCAAAACTCATAGGGCTTCTCCCTAGCTTTGTTTGCTTTCTTTTCCTTATTTTCATGTTTTGTATATAGATTCAATAAATGTTTTAGTTTAGATTCCATATTCATGTTTTTATATAGATTCAATAAATGTTTTAGTTTAGATTCCATATTTTAACACTCATATAGTAAGATTGATGGATTTTATTCATGGGTTTTGTTTATGGGTGTTATTGTGGTGTTGATTTTGATTTCAATGTGCCCTACTTGAACAAAGAAAAAGTTTTTGACTTTGAATTCTACTCATTTGATATCTATGAATGTTTTTGTGTTAATTTCTTGATGTTTTACTTTATAGGTTGTTAATATGCAATTGTGTTTGGTTAATTTTGTATTGGTCAAGATATGTTGAAGTTGTGGGTTGATGAAATCTTGAGAAAATTGGTTCTACTCTAGTTTGACCATGTGTTTGTCTTGTGTGATGGGGTAACTAATTTGTCTAGAATTTGCTAGCTGCTCTAGGTGGCGTTGTATTTGACCTTGATTATAGTCAATGTCCATTGCATGAACATAGTAAAAATCAAAACTCTATTAATTAAGTGTTAAGCTTTTATTGATTCATGGAGTAGAGAAAGTAGAGGTTAATCTCGACCGGGGATATAATTGATTTAATATGGGTTTGACAAATTTGTGACTATTATGTGATTTCATTACATGAGCTACCTTGGTTATGCTTTTGTTAACACTCATTAGTGTTTTAATTGAAATTCTACTATAACACTTATTTCTATTAACATGATAGAATTCTACTTAATGATACATTAAAATAGTTATAACAACACTATTTTGGAAGTGTTTTAATATATATAAATAAGTCAAAATTTATTGTGATAATAGATACTATTTAATACAATTATATTTATGTGTTATGATAGGGGTGTGATGAAAGGCTTTTTTTTCTTGTAGTGGTTAGAGTTGCATGTTATATCTAGACCCTTGGAATGTGCCATGTTGCTTATTTGGTTAGAGTTGTAGGCTAGTTCACATAGGATTTGGGCCTTACTAATTCAACTAAATAATTAACTACACTAGTACATAGTTAGAAACATAACATGAGGATAGGTGCAGTGCATGTCCTACTTACGGTTGCGACTACTATAGCATTCACCAGAGTCCATTGTGTGTCACGACCGTAGAAAGGATGCAGATATAGCTTTTCTAGGCAGCACCATAGCAACAATAGTATTACTTGCGACTACAACAAGGTCGCAGAAACCGTCAGCTACTTGGAATTACCGACATTGCCCCAACTTTCATGAGTTATTTACCATTGATCTAATTCTTGAATATAAGGGCCGATGAACAAGTTCTACGGGCAGCTTTAATTTCCAATCTTAGTTTGAACATAGTTAGCTTAGTTTAAAAGGAGGGGGGAGCCTCTCTCTCTTCTCCAGTAGATAGGGTTTACTGTTTTGTTAGAAACAATGAAATCTTTGCTTAGAACCATGGTGTTCTAAGTTCCTCATTGGGATTTCTGCCCCTGACAGTGTAACAGAGGTGGAAATCAAGTACATATGCCAATGGAGTGTGCTTAGGCGATGGTCGGTGCAGTAGATGTTCATAACCCCGAAGGTTGTATCTTTCGTGCTTGCATCTAGGTGTCCTTCCTTTGTAATGTATTAGGGATATTTCTGCATTTCGTTTGTTGATAGACTCCTTCATTTGTGTGTGTATCTGGTTTCCTTTGGATGTGAATTTACAATTTTTGGTTTTGATGTTTTGTAGTGTGTGTTTTCGCGCTCATAATCTTGTGCTTCATTCTTGCATCTCTATGTTTGAAGCTAATTAGTACGAAGTGTAATAGTGGCTAGCTGTTACGAGTACCCTAGGTATCTTGCGTCATAGCATCATTATATTGTAGTAAGTTGGAGGTAGAGAATGTTGATTTCATGATTATTCGATGTGACGAAGACCGCAACATTAGCTCTAGCCTTACTAAGTATGTTTTGATCACTCTGTTATGTCTAAAGGTGGTGAGAATCTCTCCCAACACCAACCATCTAAATTGTTTAGTTATCTGCTTGAATCTATAATCCAACAAACAATCTACCACTTCACTCCAATGAAAAAAAATAAAGACAACTAAGCATAATACCAAATTGCTCTCCGAGAGATCAACACCTAAAATACTACAGATAGGGTTTTTGATCCCTAAGTGTGGAGATTCTAGGTTATAAATATTATCTTGGGTAGGTACTTTTTCCACACACCAATTTTGGCACCGTTTCACGGTGGCCTTTTTGTTTATTTGTGTTTTTCTGTTTGTTCTAGAATCATAGCGGTGTAAGTTGTTAGAGTATTTAGCACTTGTGAATTACGTGCTATTCGCTGGCTAAGTTCTTGTCATAGGCACAAGTCCATTTGTTTATGGTCCACACCAGATCGTAAGGGTGTGGGGGGCATTATTAGAAGTAGATCCAGAGCTAGAAGCCTCTTTGAGAAGATCACAGAAAAGGAAAGGGCTAACTGAGAACATTGTAGAAAGAATGGCAGATTATGAGCAGGAAACCTTTGGTGCATTCTCTGAACCATGATTTGGAAGCACTAAAGAGACATTAGGATTAGAAGTTGTATCCTATCAGATTCCACCAGCGCTGATTAACTTGATTAAGAATGGGTAAAATTTCGTAACTATAACAAAATATTCAAAGATTTGATTAACTTGATTATCTCATGTTCTACTTTTATATAATCAAATGTTTACTTTTTATATATATAAAACTTCATGAAACTATTATACACATGATATAAACCCTTGTTATATTGATATAAACACATGTTTTACATTATCTAAACACATGTATTCCATGATATAAACTCGTGTTTTGAATCACAGAATCAAATCCTTACTTTATATATCTACACATACATATAAAATTTCATGAGACTATTGTACACATGATATAACATCTTGTTATAGTGATATAAACACATGTTTTACATGATATAAACTCATATTCTACTTAATATAAACTCGTGTTTTGAATGATATAATCAAATATTTACTTTATATAAATACATATACATATAAAACTTCATGAAATCATTGTACACATGATCTAAAATCTTGTTATATTGATATAAACAAATACTTTACATGATATAAACTCATGTTTTGAATGATATAGTTATATCTTTTAAAGAAATTGATATAATCTCACATTTCAAATTTATTAAATAATTTAAAATTTTAATTAAAATTTTTTTAATTAATAGAAAATTTTAAAATATTTTATTTTGAAATAAAATAATATAAAAAAATTTTATTTTCAAAATATAAACTAAAAAAATTGAAGAAATAAAATACAAAACCAATGGAAGATATTGTGCATGGAAAAAAATAAAATAAAAACCCTATTTCGTTACTCGGTGTCGGAATCCATGACCCACCGGATATTAACTCGAGCCAATTTCCTCCGCTATGGCGGGAGGTTTTGGTGAATGGAACGGATGGTTGTTTTTCAAAACGGAGAAGGGCGAAGGAAGAGGTTATGGCGAGGCTAAAAGAGGAGGAAGTGTCAGTCCTGAAGCTGACCAAAGGAGCAGAGAACCATTATGAGAAGAGTTTCTAGGAAGTGCTGAAGAGAAACAAGGCCCATGCCGACGTATAATCGGATGGAGAGGCGAATAACAGTGGGGAGGTTCAGGAGCCTGAGGATTAAGACGCAATTGTAGTGGACCTGAGCCTCCCGAGGCCGACACTACCGCTTTCAAAACCTTCTCATAAAAAGTTAATGGAGGATTGGAAGTATGCCTTGGTGGTAAAGATAATGGGAAGAGCAGTGTCATTTTCGGTTTTCTATAACTGGTTGTCAATCTTATAGCCTTGCATGACGGGTTGCGAATTAATGGGTCTAGAAAATAATTATTTTGCAGTTCATCTTAAGGGTGCAAACGATTCCATGAAGGTGTTGGTGGGGAGGGGGGGAGGGGGCATACGTCGTTTTTGGTCACTATCTCCATGTAGAGCCATGGTCGCCAGACTTCGATTCAATACAATACAATAGGAATGTTTTCAAGCGGATTGGAGATATTGTTGGGAAGGTAATTAAAATGGATTACCAGACAGATGCTCGTTAGAGGGGAAAATTGACGAGATTAGGGGTTCGCCTCGATCTCACCATACCTCTGTGCCCAAGCTTCAATTTGATTGGAATGGAGCAATGCGTCGAATACGAAACTGTGTTGGATATTTGTTACCGGTGCGGTCGATTTGGGTATGGGAGCATGGTACGTCCAGAGGGTAGAGAGCATCAGGTCAGGGACGAGGATGTAATGGGGAAATCGGATAATGGAAGTAGGGAAGAGAGAGTGTTCGGTCCTTGGTTATAAGTGCAACCCAAGGGGCGGGTTTGGCAAAAAGGAACTCCGAAAGGTCAAGTAAGGCAGAAGCAAAAGGCTATCGCGAATGGGGGATCAGGATAAATATTTGACAATTTGGTGAGCATAGAGGATGAAGAATTGGCTGTTGAGGGAGGACAGATTCATACCCATGGGGAGAAAGCAGAAGGGTCCAAATTTTTTGCGGAAGGAAGTAGCAGTGGAGGGAGTATGGGACCAAAAGCAAGCAGAGGTGGTAGGAGGAAAAATAATAAGCAAAAGGGCAGTTTAGGGACTTCAGTTGGAGCGAGTGTGGGGAGTAAGGGAGGACAGAAACAGAACTTTGATGCTAGAGTCCTTTCGACGGAGCGGCCGTCAATTTTTTTTACCTGAACTGCAGAGGATTGGTTGAAGGGAAACCTGGGGTATGCTGGGAAATAGACAACTTCAAAGGGAACAAAAAATGTAGAGCAACAAGAACTGGTGGATGGTACATTAGATTTGGATCCTAAATTCCATAGAGTTTTCAAGATCATAGATAACCCTTACAGAGACCTTCTGCAGAATGAAACCAATGTGGATGGAACAGGTTTAGCGAACATGGAGGTTAGCTTGGGTAGCTTTTCTGGGAGGTGTCACGGAGGAGGTCTCAACTCTTATGGAGGAGACTAAGGGGCCGAACATAGCCGGAGATGTAATGGATGAAAGCACGGGTTCTTTGGTTCCTGCCACATGATAGGTAGGGTAACTGGATGAGATCTATCTTTTTCTTCTTTTATTTTTAAATTATTATTTTAACCTGGAATGTACAGGGAGAAGGTTCCCCAGAGTTGAGGCGGACTTTCTTAACTTTTAACAAACAATACGTACCCGACATGGTGGGAATTTTAAAACCTCGATTAGTGGGGCGAAGGCAGACGACTTTGTAAGGAGGAGCAGATTGACTGTTCTTTCATAATTCAGTCGTCGGGTTTCTCTGGCGGCATATGGATAATGTGGAAACAAAAAGTAAAACTAACCATTTTGAGGGTACATAGGCAGTTTGTGCATATAGAAGTGAACGATGGGGAAAAAAGTTACTTTTTGGCGATTGTGCATGCCAGCCCTTAACAGCAGGACAGAATGCACCTGTGGGAGGAGTTCAACCGGATCGCTAGAATGTATTCAGGACATTGGATTCTTGGGGGTGACTTCAATAGTCTTCTTAGGCTGTATGAGAAGAAAGGGGGCTCAGATAAGATGGATTGTATTTATAAGGGTTCTGTCGACTGGATGTTTAGGAACCAGATGATAGAGGTGCCTATTGATGGGATGCAGTTTACTTGGGTCAGGGAAGATAGCAGAGGACGGATATAAGAGAAACTGAACAGGTTCATTTGCAATAAGGACTAGATTGAGATGTGTCCAAAGGGTTTTGTACGACACCTTCCAAGGGTTTGTTCGGATTATGTTCCAATTTTAGTGAAAGTAGGTGATGCAGCGCCAAAAGGAGGGAGAGTAGAAAAGCCTTTTCGGTTCATTGTAGCTTGGTTAACTCATGCAGACTTTGGAAGGATGGTGCAAGCTAGTTGGTTACAGGATCAGAGCTATGAACACAATATTTCTCACTTTTCAAAGGAGACTAAGGAGTGGAATCACTGAATTTTTGGCAATGCATTTGAGAAAAAGAAAAGACTGCTGGCTAGACTAGGTGGAGTCCAGAGGGCTCTCCAAAAGTATAAAGCAAGGGAGTTAAGAGATTTGGAAGAACAGTTGACCAAAGATCTTAAGGAAACCGTGGTTCAAGAAGAGTAATTGATTATCCAGAAGATGCAGAGAGACTGGAGCTTATTTGGGAACCCAAAATATTTCTTTCTATCACCGCCAGGTGAGAGCCCGAAGGAGGAGGAATAAAATTATGCGGCTTCAGGATAGTAAGAGGGACTGGGTCACGAATACGAAGAAGCTCCTAGGAATTGTGACAGAATTTTTCCGTGACATATACACAGCGGACCATATTAGAAGGGAGTTGGGTATTATTTCGGCTTTATTTACAAAGGTGGCGGTAGAAAAATGGGCGGTCCTGGTTAAGGATGTGGAGAGCGAGAAAGTAGGGAAGGTGGTGGGGTCCATGCACCTGCTAAAGGCTCCTGGGTTTGATGGTTTAAATGCTTTATTATTCTGGAGCCAGTGGTCTACTGTTAAGGAGTCGGTCTGCAGAATTGTCAAAGGTATCCCTGCAAAATGGGATCATGCCATCAGACCTTAACAAAACGTCGATTATTTTGATCCCCAAGGTGGAACAACCAAGCAAGTTGAAGGAATTTAGGCTGATTAGTTTGCCAAATGTATTCTATAAAGTGGCAACTAAAATCTTGATTTGTTGATTGTATCCTATTTTGCCTGTTATTGTGAGACCGACACAGGGAAGCTTTATTCTGGGTTGACATATTACTAATAACATTGTTATTGCACAGGAACTGGTACACTTTGTGAGAATTAAGACAGGGATGACAAGATATATGGTAGTGAAGATCAATTTGGAGAATGCTTACGACTTTCTTATATTGGACTTCTTAAAAAAGACTTTAGTATTGACAGGGTTTCCGTTCAAGTTTGTAAATAGTGTTATGACATGTGTTCAAACAGCCTCAATGCAGCTGATGTGTAATGGGGTACCAAATGAGGAATTTGCCCCAAAAAATGGGGTGAGACAGGGGACCCCCTCTCTTTCTACCTGTTTGTCTTGTGCATGGAACGATTGGCTCACTTAATCAACAGGAGAGTGGAGGAAGGCAGATGACAACCTATGGAAGTGGGAAGAGATAAGATAAAGTTACCATATTTGATGTTTGCTGATGACTTACTTTTGTTTGCAGAGGCGTCAGTACCCCAGGGAAAAGAATTGAAAGTGGTTCTCTAGGACTTTTGTGTACATTCAGGGTTGAAGGTCAGCGAAGCTAAAACAAGGATTTATTTTTTCACACAATGTTAGCCCAGAAGGAAGGAAGTCGATACTGAAGATTATGGGATTTGAGGAAGTGGAGGACCTGGGTACCTACTTGGGAATGCCTCTCCTGCATGGAAGGATTACAAAACACCCCTATGGGTCTATTCTGGAAAAGGCTGAAAGTAGACTGGCGGAATGGAAAGCTTCATCCTTATCGCTTGCAGGAAGGGTGACACTAGCTCAGCCTATGTTACGATCCTAAGGGTAAAGCCTGCACTCTTTTCCTTTCTCTTTATTTTTCACCCCATCTCTTTAAATCTTTTAATTTTTTTAACCCAAATCTTTATTTAATTTTAAATAATTTCGGTCCTAAGATGTTTATTGGTCTTTCCTATTTTATTCTCTTTAAATTAATTTATTTTTATAACGAATAATTTATTTAAATTCCCTTTAATTTCTTTGGGCCAATTATAGTTGGCTTATAATTTAGTGAGCCAAGAATAAATTTAAGTTATATTTTGTGGCCTTGTATTTGGGCTATGCATTTTAGTTGGCCCATTTATCAGGTAGTTTTATTCTTTAATTAACTGTAATAGATTAGCCTAAATTATGGTGGAAAGGCCCAACCAAAGAGAAGGATTTTTGGAGCAGGATTCAACTTAATTCAGCCCAGCCAATCGAAATGACTACTTAATTTCGGTGGGTTTTTTGAGCAAATTCATTTGTCGGGCACTATTACAATACGGTGTAATTTTGTTCTGTTCTTATTAAATATTAAAAAACAATGAAGTATGAGTGAGTGTTGGAGGGAAATTCTGTTTTTACTGAATTACGGAGGAGTAGGAGATTTATATCATGCAAAAGGCAGGTAAGAGCTAGCTAGATTTTGGGTATTCTTTTTCTCATGAATATTTACTCTATGATTTCTGTTTTTCTCTTCTTATTCTTTGCAATTCTAAACTCTGAAATTGCAGCTTGTGTTTGGGTAAATTATGCTGAAATTAGTGTGTTAATGCTCAGGACATAAAAATTGGTATCAGAATAGGCGAACCTTGGCACGATTCCACTAAGAGATGACAGATACTCGCTCCAAAACCCAGTAAGAGCATCTCAGGCATATAGAGCATGCGATGATGGAGATGATGAAATCGCAAAGTAATGAATGGAATGTGCGAAGTGTGAACCAAGCAGAAGAGTGGAATGCGAAATTGAAGTTACAAATGGAAGCTATGAGCGCTCTTTTTGTAATACCCCTTATTTTTTAGGGTATTATTTAATTAATTATAAATATAGTATTTGTATGAAGTATAAATTTCAGAAGTAAATTATTCCCGCGACATGCCCATGTCACCGAGTTTGTGGCAAGTTGGGGCTCTTTGTGATCTTGGAAACTAGCACAATCTTATCCTTTGGTTCCTAAGTACTAACCTACCATATAAAAGCCTAGAGATACACTCTTCGCAGCCTTTATCTCTAAAAAAAAAAAAAAAAAAAAAAAACCTAATACAAAAACTTCCATGAAAACATGTTGAAGTATTGGTCGAAATTTGCCGACATTGTCGTGCTTAACAACCCACTTGTCATTGCTCATATCTCATTCGTTTCTTAACGGAATTAAGCGCTATTTGTTCCTATGTATTCCTTGCAATAAGGAGAAGAGATCAAATTCGAGTTTGGAGTTAAAGGTTTACTGGAGTTAAGTGAGAGAGGGACCAAAGTTGAGTACTCAGTGCTGTCAAATTCTGGGCAGTTTTGGGGTATTTTTTTGAAGGTTTATTTGGTCTTTGTTACCTGTAATTTCGTTAAGTGATCATCTCAAGCCTTAGATCGTGTTGTAAGCTTTCTACAGACCCTTTATTCACTTCTTTTGGTTTAATGTTCAACAAGTTATGAATCTTAGAAGTAGAGTACATGTCAACATAACTGATGCATTTTGACAGCAGCACTTTCGATGCTTCTTTTAGACCTTTTCCAGCCATTTTCTTTTTCTTCATATATTCGGTTAATAAAGATTTGATAATAGGTATATTTTAACTTACTGAGTTTTGCAAAAGACTCATGATTAATAACTTTATAGTTTTACCATTAGCATCCTATACTTTGTTAAGATTAGGCCACAAGTATTCATATTAGTTTTCATATGCTCTTGGATGTCGAACTTTTATTTAAGTAATAGGATTACATAACTTTTTATTTAAAATGATAAATTTATTTACTTATTCACAATTTTTTGAATAGTCGTACGGTAGAGATAAATTTTATGGTTAAGAAATTTCTGTGGAACTTAAATACGTTATTAAAATGTTTTGGTGTATATACATTTTGAGAATTCTATGGAGGAATGTGAACTTGTTTGGCATTGTGTGCCTATTATTACTTTTACTTTGGTCAGTAGAACAATCCTGACCTGTAGGCTTATTCTACTCTTTGGGCTAGGAAACCCTTGGAGGGTGTGCACACTTAAGGATTAAGACCTTCTTTTGGCCTCTAGTTAGTCTAGTTGGCTATTATTTAAGAGAGCTAAGGAACACTCACTTAATCTATATTTGAAAGAGTTAGAAAACTCTTCTAGAGGGAGCTAGGAAACTATCTCATATTCTTTTCCTCCCAAGTAAATGTTTGTGTTGTGCCTGTTATTGTTTATTCAAGTAATTTTACTATAGATAGTGGTGATTGTGAATTATTAAACCAAATTTATGTTGTAAAAGTTCAGTTAATTTTCAGTTTGGCAAGAAATAAACTTTTAGTATAAAATGATTTAAAACGGGGTGAAGTAAAACTTACAAGCGTTTTTGCTGATTTTGTTGTTTTATCTCTTTTCCCTTTTTCATAATTACATTGAAGGTGAACCTGATGTAATGCCATCCATGCATGAGAGCGATCACTTCTTCTAGTAGCTTTTAGTTTCAGTCAAGGAATAATCGTTTATCTATTTGTTTAAAGACTTGTAAAATTTCTTTCAAGATTTCAGAGTTTAAGTTGGCTTTATCTGGAATGTTGTAGCTCACTTAAATCGATGGATTGGAATTTGATAGTATGGTTTATTTCAGCCTTGCATTTGGATATTTTCAAATGTCTAAATGTGGTGGCAACACTTCTATTTTCTCGAGGTATACGCTTTCGTAACTAAACTAAGTTTCTAAAGGATTTTGGAAATTTTCTTTTGGTGAGAAAATTTGGGGCGTTACAATTTTGGATCAGAAGATTGAGCAAAGTGTTTCATGCCTACTGCAAAAGGAGAAAGTTGTGGATAGAACCCCTCTGCTTCCTACTCCAGGTACCTCTCGAATTAACATTGATGATGATATGGGTAATTACTGGAAGGAACGTAATCTGAAAGAGTTGAGCAATAATAATCCCAAAATTGAACTGTCAACATCTAGAGGGGATAGTTCGAGGGAATGGTTGAAGAAATGTCAAAACTACTTTATGATTTATAAAATTGTGGATAAATGGAAGGTTGATTCAGTGGAATTATACTTGGAAAATAGGGCAGATATCTGGTTTCAGGGGTTTAAGTGTGGAAAAGGTCATCTGACTTGGAGTGAATTTTCTGAAGCATTGTTGTTTGACGTAACCCTAAGTTACATATATTTTCGGAGCATTTTCCACTGGAATTCATTATATTTAGATAGAGTTTTGACCACTCTTGTGTGCATTTTGACGTTATAATGTGTTTTATAGCAAATGCAGGCTCAGTTTCGGTTTTATCACTTTTCCACCATAAACAGGGCCATAAATTGCTGAAATGATGAAGAATAGGCAAACTGGTCATTTCTGGACTCACTTAGTCAACTTGGATGTGCATGTGCGGCTGAAAAGGCTATTTTTCCCCTATTTTCCTTATTTATTTGCAACCCTAGAATGCTTTAGTAGTATATATATTGTAAGGACAACTTCTGAGGGGCAACTTTTGCTTCGTTTTTCTTTCATTTTGGAGTCGACAGCTTCTCTTTGTAATCAGGTAGCTAGGGTTTCTTGTGGAGATGGCGATCCAGCTTAGGACCATGTGGTTCTAAGTAGTTCATGGTGGTTTAATCCCAGATCTATTCAGTCTAGGTGGAATCAGTGCATCTGCACTTGGTTTTGAGCAGTTTCGTAGTTCCCTTCTTCAGCTTGGTAAAGGGCTTTTGCTGTTCTGGTGTGACAGGCCTTTATTAGCGAGGGTGAGCAGCTGATTCCTGTCTTGTGTATGCTCAGAGTGTAGTGTATTTGAACTCCTTTGATTTATTATATATTGGTGTATATATTTCTTTGGTTGATTTGGGGTTCGCCGACTTGTTGGCGGTTTCTTTATTATAATGTTGGAGATTGAATCTTGAGTAAGCTTATTATCTTGTTAGTGGTTTCCTTTCTTGGAGATTGAATCTTGAGTAAGCTTATGATCTTGTTGGCAGTTTCCTTTATGTAATGTTTGAGATTGAATCTTGTTGGTCACATAAGCCTAAGGTACAAAGAGAAATAAAGAAATTGATGTTTGATAAGTACTAACTGAAAGTGAAGGAGATTAAACCACCATCCCAAAATCCCATCAATTTATTTTTCTGTAATTATTTGTTTATTTTAGCAAATCAAGTGATTCAATTCCATCTCTTGTATGTTTACAATTTAGTTTGATGCACAAGTGTTCGGTGTTCCCTGTGGATTCAGTACCTTTCCTTACTTCACGATAGGATTTGTGGTTCTAAAATGTGCTAAAAGAAGGTTTTATTAGTGTTGTTATTTGAGCACATTACTTTTTGGCACCGTTGTCGGGGAGCACGGTAGCCTTTGTGTGCTTGATTTAAATTTTTGAGTACGCAGAAATCAACTGGTTTGCAAGATAAAGAAAAATCGAACAAGGGAATCTGATGAGACTATAGCATCGATGGAAGCAGTTTTTAAAGTGGATGCTATCCCAAAATATCAAGATTGCTCGCTGGTTCTCTACCCAGTGAATCATAATACTGGCCATTTGAGTGGTTCAAAGCAGAATCTGAAATGGAGTAGGGTAGCTCCAAGGATAGGAAAATTTGCAGAAATTACTAAGGGAATGTGCGAAATAAGGAATGAGGTACATGAAGCAATGGGAGAGATGTGTCAGCTTCTTGTCATGTTGGAAAATGCAAACCAAAATCAGCACATTGAAAAGGAACTAGAAGGTACGAAGCCGATTTCCAGGAGCTTAATAGGAAATATGATGAGAAAATTGGGACAAATAATCGTACAGCTGGAACAAGTTGAGCAGGAAGAATGGATAACCTACCAACTGGAAAAAATTGATGATTTTGAGGCAGAAGATATAATTGAAGGTTGTGTACTGATCTATAAGGAAAAACCAGTAAAGCCAGAGAAGCAGAGCAGGATGTATGCAAGCAAGATTGAGTTTGACACAGAAGATCTAACAATAATGCTTGAGTTGGAAAATATCATTCGGTGCTATATTGTGAATGGGATTACTGATGAGGTGAAGTGTTCTAATATAGAAAAGGAGACACCAGAACTCAAACAATTGCCAAAACATTTAAAGTATGCATACTTGGTTAAGCAAAACTCATTCCCTGTTATAATCTCAGCAAAGTTGATAGTTGAGCAAGAATTGAAATTGCTCAAGGTTTTCAGGGAGAATAAAACAGCATTGGGGTGGTCATTAGCTGACATCAAAGGGATCTCTCCAGATATTTGTACCTGTAAAATTTATGTTGATATGTCAGCTAAGGCAATTAGACAGAAGCAGATGAGGTACATTCCTGTAATGAACAAGGTTGTTCACAAGGAAGTAATTAAATGGCTGGATGTAAACATTATTTATATCATCGGGATTAGCAATTGGGTGAGCCTGGTTCACTGTGTACCAAAGAAAGGAGGAATCACAGTGGTAAAGTGTGATAAGAATGAGCATTTGGCAACTCGAGTGGTGAACTCATGGAGAGTATGCATTGATTATCGGAAACTAAATGAGGCCACTCACAAAGATTATTTTCCTTTACCATTCATGGATCAAATGTTGGACCGTGCTGTAGGACATGAGTACTACTATTTTTTGGAAGGATACTCTGGGTACAACCAAATTACGATACATGCAGGAGATCAATAGAAAACAACTTTTACATGCGAATCAAGAACATTTGCTTTCAGTAGAATGCCTTTTGGATTATGCAATGCACCAGCAACATTTCAACGTTGTATGATGGTTCTTTTTGATGATCTCAACGAAAACATTATGGAAGTCTTTATGGATGACTTCTCTATTTTTGGCGATTCTTATGATGCTTGTTTAGCACATTTAGAGTTGGTCTTAGAAAGGTGTGTAGAAAAATAGTTGATTTTAAACTGGGAAAAATACCATTTCATGGTTACCGAAGGAATTGATTTGGGGCACAAGATCTCTAAGAAAGGAATAGAGGTTGACAAGGCAAAAATTGAGGTAGTTGACAAGCTACCTGACTCCAGCAGTGTGAAGGGAATCATGAGTTTCTTGGGGCACGTAGGGTTTTATAGGAGATTCATTAAGGATTTTTTAGAAATTGTGCGTCCTTTGTGCTCACTGTTGGAAAAGGATGCCAAATTTAGGTTCAAACAAGAATGTAAGCATTTATTCGAAGAGTTAAAAAGAAGATTGATATATGCCCCTGTGGTGGTTGCTCCAGATTGGCGCAAACCTTTTGAACTAATGTGTGACGCAAGTGATACCGCAATTGGAGTGGTATTGAGTCAAAGAAGAGATAACGTATTACATGTTATTCATTATGTTAGTAGACTGTTGAATGGAGCAAAGAAGAACTATACTACAACCGAGAGGGAACTACTGGATATGGTTGTTGGATTTGATAAATTCCATTCATATCTAATGGGTGCTAAAGTGATAGTCCACACTGATCATGCAACAATCAAATACCTCTTAAAAAAGTAGGATGCCAAGCCCTGATTGATTAGATGGATACTGTTATTGAAAGAATTTGATATTGAAATTTAGCAGCGAATGGGGGTAATGATGTCTAGAAATTGCAGCTTCAGCTTGTGATCCTTCTCATGGATGGAAAAGAATTGAACATTGGCAGCATTATTTCCAGCTTCATTTTAGAAGCCATTATCCATCATGAGTTCATCGTGGGCATCATGTAGACAATTTTATCCTATTTCCCACATTGGTTTGGAAATTGGCCGTGAATGCAGGAGCAGCTGTGGAAGAGGGTGACGGGTTTGAACTGGTGAAAGGAACATTAGGTGATGATTATGGGCTTTTAATAGCTGATGAAGGAAAAATTGGGGGATTATTTTTCGAAGAGCAAGACATCTTGGTCATGCCACAGTCAATTTCAACAGCTTGAGAAGAGATTTCAGAGCCATTTTGACCGACTTTGCAGCAAATCGAAGTTCAAATGTTGAAGAGCAGTCCGAAAATGAGAATGAGTCTTTCAGTCAATCTCCTTAAGATGCATTACTTAGTATTGTAGCATAACTCTTAGTTACTATGTAGAAAGTCTTACAGGGAAACTGAATTGTGCCAGTAGGGGGGGAGTCTCATGCATGTATGTTTGTGGTTGATCTTGAGCCAATTTTGTGAAGCCCATCTTCATAACTCATATAGGGTATGAGGGTACGGATAGCTAAAATCTTCTTGATCCTCTAGGTAAGTTCTTCTGAACCACTGTCTTGGAAATTTTCATAGCTAATCCAGTGCTTAAAATTCTGTAACACTCCAGTGATGTTTCTGATACTGTTTTGCAAAATTCTAAGCATTTTCTTTTTTTCAGCAAGTAGTGTATATTTGATACAATGGATCTCTTTAGATAAACTGATGATGTTTACGAAAAAACTGATGAAGTATTTACTGATTTGAAGTATTAAGCATGATTCTTATGAATGAGCATTTGAGCCTAGAGTAAGTATTCTTTAGCTTGCTTTTCATTTGATTGTGTGAATAACTTGTGTTGGATTGAGAATCCAGAATTTGAGATAGTATGCGTGTTGCTTATTGATTATGGGCATGAGATGTTGAAATGAAATAGGCATTAGAAACCTTTTTTTTACATTTTGGCTAGCCAAGATAGATATAACCCTTAGAATTACCCCAGTTGAGCTATCAGCATTATTTTTGCTAAACCCTACAGTAGCCCATACTCCCTCGATTCTATACATTTTCACTTTTGTTCTAATTTCCCAAGGTTCTTAGTTCGGATTCTAGAAGACTAAATGTTAGTAAAATGGATCCTTAATGATTTAATGCAGTAAATAGTAATTATTATAATTATTAAAAAAGAGGGAAAGAAGTGAGAGATCTTTAAGTCCTGAACCTTCTGTATTTTGAAAAAAAAAAATAACCTGTCTTCTAAGGAAGTGAGGGATGTTTAAGCCTTGTACCCTTAGTTAATAGTAGGATCCAAAGTCAATGAATGAATACAAATTGGAATCAGGATAAGTACTAAAGATTATAGCTTCAGTATTCCAGCTTTAACTTTTTGCTAACCTAAACCCTAGCCAAAGACCTATTGATTAATGTCTTGTGTCCAGAATTAGTGTGGGGGAATGATCCTTTCTTAAGCCTATGACTACATCAGTTTAACACAAGTATGAGAGCTTATATAAATGCATACAGAACCAGAAAAGATGGCAGCTCTCTTGGGCTAACTAGTGAGAGTACTTGAATAAAGAAATGCTTCAACCAGTTGGTTCACTTGTATCTGAATTCTCATGTTCTGTTTGAACCTATGTGTGGATGTGTACTGCTTGCACTTTTAACTCTGATGTTTAGGAACTTTAAAACATTGGAGTAGGAATTATTATTGGCTATGTTAAATTTTCTTTGATTCTTAATGACCTTGCTTGAGAACAAGCAAGACTTTAGCGTGGTGGAGTGATGTAACCCTAAGTTACATATATTTTCGGAGCATTTTCCATTGAAATTTATTATATTAAGATAGATTTTTTATCACTCTTGTGTGTTTTTTGAGCTTATTATGTATTTTTTGGGAAATGCAGGCTCAGTTTCGATTTTGTCACTTTTTCACCACAAACAGGGCCATAAATTGCTGAAATGATGAAGAATAGGCAAGCTGGTCATTTCTGGACTCACTTAGTCAACTTGGATGTGCATGTGGGGCTAAAAAAACTATTTTACCCCTACTTTCCTTATTTATTTGCAACCCTAGAATGCTGTAGTAGTATATATATTGTAAGGACAAGTCCCAAGGGGCAACTTTTGCTTCATTTTTCTTTCATTTTGGAGCCAACAACTTCTCTTTGTAATCGGGTAGCTAGGGTTTCTTATGGAGATGGCGATCCAGCTTAGAACCATGCGGTTCTGAGTAGTTCAAGGCGGTTCAATCCCAGATCTATTCAGTCTAGGTGGAATCAGAGTATCTACACTTGGTTTGAGCAGTTTCGTAGTCCCCTTCTTCAGCTTGGTAAAGGGGTTTTGATGTTCTGGTATGACAGGCCTTTATTAGCGAGGGTGCGCCAGCTGATTCATGTCATGTGTATGCTCAGAGTGTAGTGTATCTGAATTCCTTTGATTTATTATATTGGTTTATTTCTTTGGTTGATTTGGGCTTCACCGACTTATTGGCGGTTTCTTTATTATACTATTGGAGATTGAATCTTGAGTAAGCTTATTATCTTGTTGGCGGTTTCCTCTTTTGGAGATTGAATCTTGAGTAAGATTATGATCTTCTTGGCAGTTTCCTTTGTGTAATGTTTGAAATTGAATCTTGTTGGTCACATAAGCCTAAGGTCCAAAGAGAAATAAAGAAACTGATGGTTGATAAGTACTAACTGAATGTGAAGGAGATTAAACCACCATCCCGAAATCCCATCAATTTATTTTTCTGTAATTGTTTATTTATTTCAGCAAATCAATTGATTCAATTCCAGCTTTTTCATGTTTACAATTTAGTTTGATGCACAAGTGTTCGGTGTTCCCTGTGGATTCGATACCTTTCTTTACTACACGATATGATTTGTGGTCCTAAAATGTGCTAAAAGAAGGTTTGATTAGTGTTGTAATTCGAGCACATCATTGTTGAGATTCGGGGACAAAGGAGGTAAGGATGATTTTGAGGAGTATAATAAAATACAGCAGAAGGAGAGGTTTGAATTGCTAAAGTATAGAGTGCTCTGTATTGATCCCAGGCTGTCTGAGCAGTATTTTGTATCTAGATTAATTAGTGACTTGGAGGAAGAGCTGAAACCTGAGATTAGAATGTGGAAACCAACTAGTTTGTCTCAAGCTATGAAACTAGCTTCTCTACAAGAGCAAGCTCTGAAATTATGTGTTAAAAAATTGAAAGTTGCATCAAGTCATTCTAGGAAGCTGGGACGAAGTTTTATGAAGAATATTAAGGTTGTGAGCACGGATGACGAGAAAAAGCCTTAGCATGATAAATTAAAGCACATTACTCCACAAGAATTACAGTATAGAAAGAACAATCACATTTGCTATAAGTGTGGAGAGAAGTATACTGTTGGCCATCAATGCAAGTTATAGGAGTATGCCTTTGTTCTCACTGAATAGGAGGAGTCTGAAGTGGTTGTGCTGAAGGAAACAAATCTAGTCTGGACCAAACCAAAAATCTTCCTTTTGTGCTATGCATTCTAGAATTGAAGACTTTTGATCGAGCCCAAACTCTAAAATCATTTCCCCTGAACAGATCTAGGCTTATACATGTTCGATCTATTAAAATGACACACTAAAAATTAAATCTTTAATTTAAAGCGGAACATAAAGATTATACCTTTGAAGCGTGTCCTTGAAGCAAAAAAGAAAACCTCGCGAAATCCTCTATAAAATCCCTCAAATAACTCCAACTACCCCCGAGTCATGTGGGCAACTATCTACGTGGTGAATCTAGTACCAAACAAGAAGCCAACAAGAAACTCGCTTCAAAACACTCAACTAACCACCGCCTGGACCGTCGGACACCACCGCAACTAACCACCTAGCTCCAACTGCAATCTAGACAAACTGCCATGAACCAATGATCAAAACCGACCATGATCAATGCGACAGATCAGGTGCGTCGGGAAAGCCAAACAGCGCTAGTCGCCAGAACTCCAAAAATCGCGCGGTAGATCGGAAAACATGATCGGTGATGAGAATACAGAACCGACGATAGCAAGAATAAACTGGGCAAGAATCGGGCTAAGTTTTCGAAGAAGAAGGATCCTTAGTCGACTTCGAGAAAGAACTTCAATGAAGGAGACGAAGTTCTCTCTCTAGACTACTCCTTCTCTCTCTAGGCTAATGCCTGTCAAGTTTCTTATGTCTTGTAAAAATGCCTAACATTAAGTATTTATAAGAAGCTTCAAGAGAGACCTAGTGGGCTTTTGAGTTTGGCCTTATTGGTGAACTTTTGTTGACTTCCTTAGTCCTTAATAGACTAGTCAACTCCTTCCTCGACCCATTTCGTCAATTAAATATTAATTGACCCTTAGGATTATTTAGTATAATCCACTTTGTCAATTAAATATAAAATTAACCTAAGGGTAATTTATTTACTTCACTTTGCCAATTAGTCCAATGCATAATTAGTCGTACCACTAACGGACCAATTATGGAACTATCGCTCAAAAACGAAATTACTTCGTGCTCACTTTATTAATTATTCTATCTCTCCACATCAAAGATATAGTGCTTGTCAATTCATTAATTTATTGACAAATTAATTCATCGACATCTTGTTATCCAAGACTAGTATCACTCAACCTTCTTACTATACAAAACATATGTCCACCAGCCGGGTTTAGTATAATAATCCTTACGAGTTCATCTCGGGAGCACCATCAACCGGATAAACCGGTACATGGATTCCTTTAAACAAGTAATGACACAATAAGAAATCAAACACGCATACACAACTTACCGAGATCTAGGCCTCAATTGACCGCACCCTTTGGCAAATCAAAGTACATAATGTCTAACTCTCATGCCCGCTCTAGTCTAGAGATTAAGAGATTAGAATATTAGGTTCGAATTAACTATGAAGATCAGTACAAGTTAATTCAATACCGAATATGTCCTGCTCAATATGCCCCGGGCACATCCGTACGATTTAATTAGTCGAGACAAACTAATTTCCAAATTATACGATAACCTAAACCGATAGTATGTTTAAACTATCTCGGTTACGAGCGCTTATTTATATATCATAAATTTAACCAATGATAAGATCTATTGTGCTACACCCGTCACCTTATCATCTATGCATATGATATAAAAGAATAGTTAAAACACTGAATTGATATGTAAACTGGGTATTAGTTTTTCATACAAGCAAAGCTTTTCTGTATTAAAAACTAACAATCTCCCACTAATACTCAAAGCTATGCTCTGAAGTATAAAAACTGTTCAATACAATTATCTATTGTCTATCATACCTAAAACTAAAGAACCTCATGGCTCACTTAAATATCAGACTCTCATGCCCTCCACGCGGCTCTCAAAGACCTTTGGAGTCAATGCCTTCGTGAATGGATCTATAAGGTTGTCTCCTGATCCTATCTTGGCCACTACCACATCTTCCTCTTTACGATCTCTCGTATCAGGTGGTACTTGCGCTCTATGTGTTTACTCGCCTTGTAGGCTCGTGGTTCCCTTGAGTTAGCAACTGCACCATTATTATCGCAATAAACTATGATAGATCTCGACAACTCAGGAATCACATCTAAGTCCACTAGGAAGTTCTTGAGCGATATAGCTTCTTTCATTGCCTCTGATGTGGCAACGTACTCAGCCTCCATGGTGGAGTCCGCCATGCATTTCTCTTGGACATTCCGCCAAACTATGGCTCCACCTCTCAAAGTAAACACAAACCCAGAGGTAGACTTACCTTTGTCCATATCACCTTGGAAGTCTGAATCTGTGTAACCCAATGGAACTAGCTCTTGCGCTTGATAGATCAAGACATGGTTTCTCCTCCTATGCAAATACTTGAGAATGCACTTAACAACCTCCCAATAAGCTTTCTCAATGTTACTTGGATATCTGCTAACCATGCCAATGGTAAAGAAAATATCAAGCCTAGTACATAATATAGTATACATGAGACTACTCACTGTAGATGCATAGGGAACTGCCTTCATGGCTTCTATTTCCTGAGCAGTCTTGGAACACTGCTCTTTAGATAGATGCACTCCATGCCTAAAAGGTAGTGTACCCTTCTTGAAGTTCTGCATGTTAAAACTGGCCATAATCGTGTCTACGTATGAGGCTTGAGAGAGTGTCAATGAACGTCTCCTATGATCTCGAATAATCTTGATCCCAAGGATATGTCCAGCCTCTCCCAAATCCTTCATATCAAACTAGTTGGACAACTGTGCCTTTACGTCTGGCATAACATTCTTACTGTTGCCAAAAAAAGAATATCATCTACATAAACTACAAGAAACACCACCATATCACCATCACGCCTGCGGTATACACACTGCTCATTCAGACACTGATAGAATTCATAGGACTGGGTAACCTCGTCAAAATGGATGTTCTAAGATCTGGATGCTTGCTTAAGTCTATAGATAGACCTCTTGAGCTTGCAAACCTTGTGCTATTGGCCTTATGCAATGAATCCCTCTGGTTGCTGTATAAAGATGGTCTCCTCAAGACTTCCATTAATGAAAGTTGTCTTGACGTCCATCTACCAAATCCCATAATCTAAATAAGCAGCTATGGCCAAGAGAATCCAGATTGACTTAAGCATAGCTACCGGGGAAAAGGTCTCTTCATAATTGATACCCTGTTTCTCAGTATACCCTTTTCGCCACAAGCCTAGCCTTCAAGGTCTCAACCCTCCCGTCAGATCCTCTCTTTCGCTTGTAGACCCATTTGCGCCCAATAGGTCGAAACCTATCAGGAAGGACTACCAGCTCATAGACTTGATTTGAGTCTATAGAACCCATCTCAGCAATCATCGCTCTTTGCCAAAAATCTGCATCTTTATCCTTGAAAGCCTCATTGTAACTAACTAGGTCTGGTTCGTGAGTGCCAGGGATGAAATTTGAAGACTCTCCCAAACCTACGTACCTCTCGGGTTGTCTAACAACCCTCATACTATGATGAGGCACAGCCTGTGTAGGTGCATCATCTGTAATAGTCTATGCAGTACTCTGTGGTGTGTCATCTTGTACTGGTGCATCTAGAACAATGGACTGACCCCTAATCTTCTCTAATATGATTTTTCTACTGCGTTTGTGATCCAAAATATAGTCCTCCTCTAAAAATATGGCATTAGTGCTAATCACTACCTTCTGATCATTAGGACTATAAAATAGACCACCCTTCATTCCTCTGGGATAGCCTACAAATAGCATAACCTCTGACCTCGCATCTAGCTTGGCTGCATCTGCCTTAAACACATGTGCTGGGTAACCCCAAATCCTGAAATGTCTCAGATTAGGCTTTCGCCCAGTCCACAATTCCACAGGGGTCGAAGGCACAGACTTAGATGGTACGAGGTTAAGGATATAAGCTGTTGTTTCCAAGGCATATCCCCAAAACGAATTGGGCAACTCACTATAACTCATCATCGATCTCACGATTTCCATAAGAGTCTTGTTCCTCATCTTTTCTACACCGTTCTGTTGGAGTGTGCCAGGTGTAGACAACTGGGACTGAATACCCTCATCTGACAAATAGCTCCTAAATTCACTAGAGAGGTATTCGCCACCATGATCAGATCGCAATGTCTTGATACACTTATCATGATGCTTCTCCACATCTTCCCTAAAATCTTTGAACTTGCTAAAGCATTCAGACTTGTGGCACATCAAATAAATGTACCCATATATAGAGTAGTCATCTGTGAATGTCACAAAATACTCAAAACCACCTCTCACCTGAACTGACATAGGTCCACACAAGTCAGAATGAACCAACTCTAAAACCTCTTTGGCCCTATACCTCTTTGCTTTGAAAGGCCTCTTAGTCATTTTACCCTCCAAGCATGACGCACAGGTTGGATAACTGTCAATCTCTAATGAGCACAAGGGCCAATCATTAACTAACCTCTGAATCTTACTAAGGTTGATATGACCTAGTCTTAGATGCCAATGATAAGTCTGGTTCATAGGGGAAGACTCATTTCTCTTACTATGATTAGATGATGTGTCATTAATTTCTGTGTTTTGCATTACTGGGTAGTTAGTCTCAATTAAGAATAGATTGTCAACCAATGAACCAGAATATATAAGTTTCTTGTTCTTTCAAATAAAAAAAGAGTCATCAGAAAAGAAAAACTTATAACAATCCTTAAGCCGCTTAGAAACTGAAAGTAAGTTCTTTCTAAAGATGGGTACAAAAAGACAATCTATCAAAATTAAAATAGAGTCTGAAAATAAAAGCTTAACAACTCCCACTGCAACAATTGATACTCTGGTAGTATCGCTCAAGTTGATCTGAAACTCACCATCTTTAAGCATTCAAGTTACTTGGAACCCCTACGAAGAATTACAAACATAATCAGTGGTTCCTGAATCCACACACCAAGTATCTATGGGAATCACCGCTAAACATGTCTCAGTAACAAAGGTGAAATTGCTCATACCTTTGAGCTTCGGGTAGTCTGTCATCCAATATCCTACCTTGCACACTTGAAGCACTTTCCTTTTGGCTTGGGCTTCTTGGTAACACCACTCTTGGGTCTATGATTAGCAGCTGCTTTATGGGCTCTCTTCTTATTCTTTCTGGCTTTGGGCCCAGAAGAAGATCCTGAAGGCCTAACAGTCGTTAAAGCTTGCTCCCTCTCAGAGAAGAGGCCTTTAGATGACACCAACACAGTCATGAGCTCCGGTAAAGTATACTGAAGCCTGTTCATGTTATAGTTCAATTGAAACTGCTCAAAATTCGGAGGCAAGCTCTGGAGAATAATATCGCACTGAGTCTCGCAGTCAATATCCCCTCCCAATACCTTGATCTTGTTGATGTTGCTAATCATGTCAAGCACATGATCTCTCACGGGGTGCATTAAACCATCTTGGCACTCATGAGTTTCCTCATAGCTGATTGTTTGACTGCCCTGCCCTGATGCCCAAACATCTCCTTGAGGTTAGTCATCATATCGTAGGCTGAGGTTATCAGCTGAGGCTAGTGTTACAACACATTTGACATAGAAACCAAAATGTAGCACCTGGTTATCTCATAAGCTTTCTTCCACCTCGTATATGGTTCATTCTCCTCAGGAATGACATCATCTCTGGGTGTCTCAGGGCACACCTCAGTGAGCACGTACTTGTAACTCTCAGTAGTAAGGACAATGTCTAGGTTACGCTTCCAGTCAATATAGCTAGGACCGGTGAGTTTGTTCTGATTAAATATGACAGCAAGTGGATTGAATGACATATCGAAAGGTGAAAATAAAAAAATAGAAAAGTTTCAGTATTTTATCTTTTTATAAAATTTCATATCCTCAAAACAATATAATCACATCCACCAACATCTCGTTCACCGGGATTTACGCAAGTCACAATCGTGCGAACGTCTACGCTAGTCCACATTCATTCGAGAAGAACCTAAGTTCATTAATTTTACTATCTGACCAATGATCTTTTGATTAATGAAATTAATAGTCAGTGAATTTAGCCAACACACAAGTAGTGTAAAGTCGTTGGGAGGGGTACTACAAACGGTACACTAAGTGTATGCCATTATGTGACTTCTAAGTTTATTACTTAGGATACTAATGCACCTCAGATAGAGAGGGTGTCACAAGGTTCTCTAATTAAACTCGCTATAGTCATCTTTTTAGAAATTCAATCTAGTGATCTTATGAATAAAGGCACATCCTATATGGAGGAAGGCCCTAATACCAACGCGCAAGTCTATCCACATCCCATATGAATTCGTAATGGAGGCCGTGGGGATATAACACAACCCGCTCCTACTTAGATTCTTAAAATTGAGAATGTTTATGATTTTAATATGCAATATGTTAACTTTGGTTATTCCCACCTATAAAACCGTTGGAGTTTTAACATGAAAATTTTCCACCTTAGTTACCCATAAAACCATTTTTTTATCATGCATATAAAAATAAAACAAACACACACAAGCAACAATTAGGACATAAAGCGGGAAATAAATACGTAATGAAACATTTCCCGACTATTATGGTCTTCTCAATCGTTGCTTCATTTTGACGCCTTGTTGACACGTCCTGTTGCATCGCTCCCACTCGTTATCTGGATTCCTCCTAATTCGTCCAGATTTTCTCAGTTTTCTACGTAATTATGAATCACTCAAAGTTACGATAAACCAAAACCCACGATATGAGTTACCCAAAATAACGTTTTTGTCATTTTACATAAATTCCTAAATACAAGGCTTTCTAGGAAAATAAAGACAACATCTTTAGAATAAATCTTACTACAAGATTTATCTAATCCTACACGGCTTCCAGCTCTTGGTTATTACTATTACACACATTCACATTCAAAATAAAATGAGCTCGGACATGTCCTGGGGTTTATAAATGAATGTAAAACCAAAATAGTCTGGAATAATAACCACCTGAAAACAAAACTGACAAAGCCATGTAATAAATCGAACAAGTATAAAGCCAAAACCTTCGCTCTGATACCAATTTGAAAGAAACGGATCTGGTCTGGGCCAAACTAAAAATCTCACTTTCGTGCTATGTATTCCAGAATCGGAGACTTTTGATCAAGCCCAAACTCTAAAATCATTTCCCTTAACTGATCTAGGCTTATACATGTTTGATCTATTAAAACGATACGCTAAAAATTAAATCTTTAATTTGAAGCAGAATATAAAGATTACACCTTTAAAGCATGTCCTCGAAGCAAATAAGAAAACCAAGCAAAATCCACTATTGAATCCATGGAATGACTCAAACTACCCCCGAAGTCCTATGGGAAACTATCTACATGGTGAATCTAGCACCGAACAAGAAGCCCATAAGAAACCCACTTCGAAAAACTCAAGATCTGCCCAAACAAAGCTTGCCCGGGAAGCTGTGCAAATCACCGCCTGGACCGTCAGACACCACCGTGACTAACCGCCTAGCTCCAACCACGATCTAGACAAATTTCCATGAACCAATGATCAAAACTGACCACGATCAACGAGACAATCCGGATCATACGAGTCGAGAAAGCCAAACGGCTAGTCGCCGGAGCTCCAGAAATCTCGAGGCTGATTGAAAAACATGAACAACTGTGAGAATAGAGAATCGACAGTAGCAAAAATAAACCGGGCAATAATCGGGCTGAGTTTTTGAAGAAGAAGGATCCTTAGTCAACTTCGAGAAAGGACTTCAACGAAGGAGACGAAGTTCTCTCTAGACTACTCATTCTCTCTCTAGGTTAATGTCTCTCAAGTTTCTTATGTCTTGTAAAAATACCTAACATTAAGTATTTAGAAGAAGCTTCAAGGGAGGCCTAGTGGGCTTTTGAGTTGGGCCTTAGTGTTGGACTTTTGTTGACTTCCTTAGTCCTCACTAGACTAGTAAACTCCAATCGACCCTTTGAATTAATTCCTCGACCCATTTCGACAATTAAATATTAATCGACCCTTAGGATTATTTCGTATAACCCACTTTGTCAATTAAATATAAAATTAACCCAAGTGTAATTTATTTACTTCACTTTGCCAATTAGTCTAACGCATAATTAGTCGTAGCACTAACAGACCAATTATGGAACTACCGCTCAAAAATGAAATTACTTCGTGCTCACTTTATTAATTATTCTATCTCCCCACATCAAAGATATAATGCTCTTCGATTCATTAATTTACTGACAAATTAATTTATCAACTTCTTGTTATCCGAGACTAGTACCACTCAACCTTCTTATTACATCGAACATAAGTCCGCCAGCCAGGTTTAGTATAATAATCCTTACGCGCTCATCTTGGGAGCACCGTCAACCCGGACGAACCGGTACATGGATTCCTTTCGAAAAGCAACGGCACGATATGAAATCAAACACGCATACCCAACTTACCGAGATCTAGGCCTCAATTGACTGCACCCTTTGGCAAATCAAAGTACACAATGTCTAACTCTCATGCCCACTCTAGTCTAGGGATTAAAAGATTAGAATATTAGGTTCAAATTAACTATGAAGATTAGTACAAGTTAATTCAATCCCAAACCCCGGGCACATTCGTATGATTTAATTAGTCTAGACAAACTAATTTACAAATCATACGATAACCTAAACCGATAGTATGTTTAAACTATCTCGGTTACGAGTGCTTATTTATATATCATAAATTTAATCTACGATAAGATCTACTGTGCTACACTCGGCACCTTATCATCTATGCATATGATATAAAGAAACAATTAAAACACTCAAACACAATCGATATGTAAACTGGGTATTAGTTTTTCATACAAGTAATGTTTTTCAGTATTCAAAACTAACATGTACCACCTTCGGTGGAGTTGGTAGACACTAATGCTGAATTAGACAACCCTTAAAATATGACGTTACATGTTGTGGTGGATAACACAATACTTAATACTATTTCAGTTCAAGGAAAGTTATATGAAAGATATGTTGAGATTCTAATTGATACAACGTCTAGCCACATTTATGTTACTCTTGGATGGTGGAAGAAGCAGTGCTTAAAGTTCAAAAAGTACCATTTTCAGTTACTATTACTAATGGCAACACTGTAACAGGATCATACTTTAGTCCTAAAGATACTTGGGTGATGCAGAAAAAAGTTTTCAACCATGATTTTAGGATTTTGAAATTGGGGATATGGGATATGTTGTTGGGGGTGAATTGGATTTATCAATTTAGTTCCATCATGTTTAATTTCAGAAATAGGTGTATTGGGTTGTGTTTTGAGGGAAACTAGTTTTAGTGGAAGGCATGGCTCATCCTGCGAAATCACTCTCTGTTGTTGAGCTGGAAGTGTATAATTCAATGGAATCAAGTAAGGCTAGAGTATGTTTAAAGCATAAAGTGTCAGTTAGAGATGTTTTGCCTTTACTCTCAAATGATCATCCAACACAGATTCAAGAGGTTCTCCAAACATTTCAGGATGTGTTTGCAGTACCTAATTCCTTACCTCCTGAAAGAGATGTGGTGCATATGATAGTTCTGAAGAGTGATGCCCAACCATTCAAGCTTAAACCCTATAGACACCCTCATGCTCACAAGACAGAAATTGAGAGGCAAGTTTATGAAATGTTAAAAACAGGAATTATACAAGTTAGTAAGAGCCCTTTTGCTTCGCTGGTGTTGTTGGTGGACAAAAAGGACCACACCTGGAGACTTTGTGTAGATCATAAGAGGTTGAACTTGGTCACCATGAAAGATAAGTTTCCTATTCCAATTATTTATGAGTTGTTGGATGAGTTGCATGGATCTATATTTTTCTCTAAAATAGATTTCAGGGCAGGATACTATCAAATCAGGATCAGTCCTGAGGATGTACCTAAAACAGCTTTCCAAACCCATCATGTTTAGTTTGAGTTTGTTGTCATGCCTTTTCGACTAACAAATGGCCCAAACACTTTTCAGTCCCTCATGAACTTCATTTTTCAGTCTTACTTACACAAATTTGTGCTTGTATTTTTTGATAACATATTGGTCTATAGTCCTACATTGGATAGTTATGTAGACCATTTATGTGAGACCTCAAGTCTTAAAAAATGTGAAAAACATTGTAACATGAGAAGATAGCATGGCCTTGAGATATTTGAATAAATTTTTAGAGGTATAATTAAAATAGGGTGGAACCTGAATTAGGACTTGATAGTGAAATGTAAAGAATTAAAATTCTAGATTAACCAATTATGAGAGATAAAGCCTAAAGGGCAATTTGTAAGAAATGAAAAGATAGGAAAAAGGGAAAAAAGGAAAAAGAAAAAGAAGAAAACAGCCACTGCCTGAAAAGAAAAGGAAAAAAAAAAGAAAATAAGAAAAGGACAAGTGTAGAGATCTTCTGCTCATCTTCATCACCTTCTGCACCTCTCTCACTCTCTTTTCTTCTTGGTCGGTCAGTCTCCCTCTTCTTCTGCTCTGTTCTTTTTCCATCCACCTTCCTTTTCAAATTTACATTCCTGAACTCAATTCACCAAAAGGATTTAATAGAATAAGAATCCATCAAAGAACTCATCCTTTTCTTGTTTCTTCTTTTTTCTTCTTCATGGGAACCCAGTTCTAAGACCCACTTTCAAATTCTTTCTAATTTCACTTCAATAAACTTGCAAAACCAGCCTAGAACGTTTAGAACCATGAATTAAAAACTAATTGATAGAAAAACCAATCGAATGGAGGAAGATCCGGGTTATGAATTTGGTTTAGGCTATGTATGAACGTTCGGAGTTCTCCATTGAATCACAAGAGTTCTGATGCGATCCTAGGAGTCCAAATAGGGTTCAAGGGTAAAGCTGCTGTTTAATTCAAATGTCTTAGGTCTGAGTTAAGGTTCATTTTTTACTTCTTTCGTTGAGCTCCTTATTTCTAGAATACCCCAGGAGCCCATATTGGTATTGGATACTAAACTGTGAGTGTTCTCGCTATTTTTTTTGTTGTGCGAATAACTTGATATAACTTATGTATATTATATCTTTAGATGTAAATATATGTATGTTTGTATTCCTACATATATGGATCAATATGATCGTGTTTAATCCTTTATCCCATTCCGCCAAATGAATGATTTGTATATGTGACTGATTGGAATGTGGCGCCTATTGTTTGATGTCGTTGTTACGGTATTCTAAATGGTACCCGGGTATACCTTGATTGATATTGCAACTATCGGCCATTATGGGGATCCACAACCTGTTGGGATCGAAGGCATGATTTTCAAAATTTTTACGCAGCGGATTCATGCCAATTTCAATTTTAGTGTTTTAATCCTATGTTCAAAACAAGTAAACCATACCCTTGAAGCGTAATTGGTAGCCATGTCTGGATCCTATATTGATGTTGGTCCAAACCTTATGCTCCTGTTACATTTGTCACACCAAAATCATTCCTTGAAGGACTCTCTACTTTCAAGCACGAAAGCCTTTGCAGATTCGGAGCTAGCCGTTTTCTGCCTATAGATAGAATTGGGATTTTTCATATATCTTGCTTGTTCTGATTTTTCTCAATTGTAAATCATCATCCTCCTACCATAATATCCCTAGGATATTTGTAGAGTTAAAATTTCCAAAAATCAGTATTGTAATCAATCAATTATTACTTAACTAATTTAATCATATTCCAAATAAGTATTATTACCAAATATTATTTTGCTAATTCCAAATCAGTATTAAATAATATTTGCTGATTCCAAATCAGTATTAATAATACCTTAATCATTTGGGTTATACACCAAGCCCATGGATCAACCCATGACCCATGGATCAAGCTGATGGATCAAGAATCTCAATTGCAATTAGGTCCCTTGATTTATCAGCCCATCCCAATTGTTCCCAAGTAATTAATTAACTCTTAATTAATACCACAGAACTTTTCAATTTAATTAAACTATTTAATTAAATCTTATTTATTTAAGTATAACAATTATACTTAGTGTAGGCAAGAATACTTATTCTGCATCATCGAACTTTCTTATGTGCGATCCTGTAGGCCCATTCTAAATTGGCAATGGATAACTCAATCTCATTGATTAATCCATAAGTCATTAGTGGTCTCTAGCAAGACATAATGACTACCCAATTCAGAATGGAGGGTTGAATAGTGATTCAACACAACCTTTCCAAGCAAACTGCGTACGATCCTCTACATCGATATCCTGTTTAGCATAAGGCATGGAACCATCATCCTTATGTAGCTACACGTTTACTTGATCTCTTAATGACACTGAATCCATCAAGCAAATGATATCCTTATCATTCCTTGGGCATGGCCATGCACTTTCAGTTCACTATCAAGTGGCCAAGATATCATCTCTCACTTAAGAGAGATTTGTAGTCCCATCACTTCACCTATATATCTTAGCGTGACTCATAGTGTACCCAATCATACCCGTACTTGGCAACCTGTTACGGTTCCGTTAGGCGTATGTCAAAGCACACTACAATTCACCTAAGGCAATGTAATGATTTCTGGTCTAAGGATCCTCGTACGAGTACTACTCAAAAGAATCACTCATGATTTAAAAGTCCATGGAGTCTTTCTTTTGGCGGATCGATTTCATGAAATTAAATATGCATAAGAATATAATTATCATGAAATTAACTCATTTGATAAACTATCAAATAGACGACAAATGTGCAAATTAGCCCTCAAAAGGGCATACACCAACAATCTCCCACTTGCCCTTTGAAGGGCTATGTCCTAAACATTTTAAGACCATGCTCTATTACATGTCTCTCAAACTTTGACTGCGGTAGAGCTTTTGTGAGAGGATCTGCTACATTGTCGTCAGACCCTATTTTGCACACTTTCACATCTCTTCGATTGATGATCTCTCGGATGAGGTGAAACCATCTGAGTATGTGTTTGGTTTTCTGGTGTGGCCGAGGCTCCTTAGCTTATGTGATGGCCCCGTTGTTATCACAGAACAGTTCTATTGGATTTTGGATACTCGGTATCACTCCGATGGCTGATACAAACTTTCTCAACCAAACAGCTTCCTTTGCAACATCTGATGCAGCAATGTACTTAGATTCTGTTGTAGAGTCGGCTGTGGTATCTTGCTTCGAGCTTTTCCAACTCACTGCACCACCATTCATGCTAAACACATAACCTGACTGTGACTTCATGTCATCTTGATCTGTTTGGAAAGTAGCATCGGTGTAACCTTGTACGACGAGCTGTTCTTGTCCTCCATACACTAGCATCAATCCTTTAGTTCTTCTTAAGTACTTTAGGATTGCTTTGACTTCAGTCTAATGAGCCATTCCTGGATCTTGTCGATATCTACTAGTCATGCTTAGTGCATGTGCGATATCTGGATGGGTGCACAATATGACATATATGATAGATCCTATAGCCGAGGCATATGGGACTCTACTCATTATTTCCTCTCCTCTCTTGTTGAAGGACCTTGGTTCTTCTTCAAGAGCAGGCCATATCTGAACGGTACCATACCATTCGTAGAGTTAGACATATTGAATCTCTTCAATATTTTGTCTATGTACCTTTCTTGACTTAGTCCTAGAAGCCTCTTAAATCTATCTCTATAGATTTTGATACCTAGTATCATTTCGGCTTCTCCTAAGTCCTTCATAGAAAATACACTCCCCAACCATTGTTTGATTTCTTTCAACATGGGGATGTCATTTCCTATGAATAGGATGTCGTCCACATATAGGACAAGGAAAACAATCTTGCTCCCACTAACCTTTTTGTAAACACAAGGCTCATCATCATTCTTGATGAATCCGTAACCTTTTACTTCCTCATCAAAATGAAGATTCCAACTTTGAGATGCTTGCTTTAGTCCATAGATGGACCTCTGAAGCTTACATACTCGATTAGGATGCTTTTGATCGATGTATCCCTCGGGTTGTTTCATATAAACATCCTCAAGTAGGTTTCCATTCAGGAAAGCCGTCTTAACATCCATCTGCCATACCTCATAGTCAAAATATGCTGCTATGGCAAGCATTATCCTAATGGACTTGAGCATCACGACAGGGGAGAAGGTTTCATCATAGTCAATACCATGAGTCTGTCTAAAACCTTTAGCCACTAGTTGTGCCTTGAAGATCCCGCCAGGTTTTAATTTGAAAATCCACTTGCAATCGACAACCTTTGCCTGAATAGGAGGATCAATCAAAGTCCACACTTTATTATCCCTCATGGATTGCATTTCAGATTCCATGGCTTATAGCCATTTATCTGAATCTAGAATTTCTAAAACTTGTTTGTAGTTCGCAGGCTCATTAGAGTCCACCAAGATCAAATCTTGATCGTCAGTCATGAGAAATTCATATCTCTCGGGTTCATGACGTGATCTACTAGACCTTCTCGGTTCTTGTGTTGTTGACTCAGGTTGCTCATCTTCATGAGTTTCCATGTCAACTTCCATCTGAGTTTCTGTAGATCGTTCTACTTTCTCTTGTGGTTATTGAACTTCTTCGAGTTCTATTCTACTCCCACTGTCTTTCTTGTGCAGAAATTATTTCTATAAGAAAATAGCTCCTCGAGCAACGAACACTTTGTTCTTAGTTGGGTTGTAGAATTGATATTCTTTGGTTTCCTTAGGATATCCCACAAATGGGCATTTGTCAATTTTAGGTTTAAGCTTATTACTTTGTAAATGTTTTACATGAGCTTGACAACCCCAAACTCGTAGATAGGACATATAGGGCTTTCGACCCATCCATATCTCATATGGAGTCTTATCTACTGCCTTAGATGAAATACGGTTTAATAAGTAGGTAGCAGAAAGGAGAGCATAACCCCAAAAGGACATAGGGAGAGTCGTTTGGCTCATCATTGATCAAACCATATCTAATAAGGTCTGATTCCTCTTTTCAGATACACCATTCCATTGAGGTGTTCCCGGTGGAGTTAGCTGTGAAACAATTCTACACTATTTTAGATAGCCATTGAACTCATCACTCAGGTATTCACCTCCTCGATCGGACCGAATAACCTTAATCCTTCTATCCAACTGATTTTCTACTTCGTTTTTAAACTCTTTGAACCTTTCAAAAGTTTCACTTTTATACCTTTTATACCTCATTAAGTAGACATAACCATATCTACTATAGTCATCAGTAAAAGTGACGAAGTATTCAAATCCACCTCTGGCTTGTGTGCTCATTGGTCCACATACATCCGTGTGTATTAGAGTCAATAGCTCACTTGTTCTTTCACCTTTCTTGTTGAAAGGACTCTTTGTCATTTTGCCTTGCAAGCACGGTTCACAGGTATCATATGATTCAAAATCAAATGACCCAATCACTCCATCCTTGTGAAGCTTTTGAACTCTTTTTTCATTTGCATGGCCAAATTGACAATGCCAAAGGTATGTTGGACTTAAATCATTTTTAGTTGATTTAGCTTTCTTTTCTATGTTATAGATTGGTTTTTCTTTGGTCAAATCCAAGACATACAGACCATTACACATATTTGCAACTCTGTATAAAATATCATTTCGATATAAAGATAACGAATTATTCTCAATAATAAATCAAAAACCTTTATTATCTAAACCAGAAACTGAAATAATATTTCTGCTCAAAGCAGGTACATAATAACAATTTTCAAGTTCGATTCGATATTTAAACCAGAAGGTAAAGACAAAGTATAATCTCCAACTTCAATAGCAGCAACTATTGCCCTGTTACCCACTCGGAGATCTACTTCACCTTTCTTTGTCATCCTTCTATTTCTGAGTCCCTGCACATTAGTACAAATGTGAGCCCCACAACCAGTATCTAATACCCATGAGGTGGACATAGAAAGATGAATTTCTATAACAAAGATACCTGAAGCTAAAGGATTGCTTTTGAGAAACTTTTTGCAGTCTCTCTTCCAATGACCCTTCTGTTTGCAGAAGAGACATGTATCATCCTTTTTGGATCTTGTCTTAGCAGTTGGAGGAGCTTGTGGTTGGGAAGCAGTCTTACTGCGAGCTTTCTTATTCTGCCCAACTTTGGCATTTCCATTAAACTTCCTCCTCCCTTTACCTTTCTCTACAACCAACACTGGCGTTGCCTTCCGAAGGGTCTACTCAGTGTTCTTTAACATGCCATGGAGCTCAGGAATGCTCCATTCCATGTTGTGCATATTGTAGTTCACCACAAAATCATTGTATTCATCAGGCAATGATGCCAAGATGATATCAATGGCCAATTCCCTAGGAAGGGGTGCATTCAATCGCTCTAGGGTATCAATGTACCCTTTCATCTTAATCAAATGCGTGTTAACTGATGAACCCTTCGCCATCTTGCACAAAATTAAAGCTTTTATCGTAACGAACCTTTCGTTACGGGCTTGTTCATGGAATATCTCCGTCAGTGACTCAAAAATCTGGAAAGCTTCTAAATTCATGAACTGCTTTTGAAGCTCACCCGTCATAGACGCGAGCATCAAGCAAGTCACATTATCAGAGTCACTTTTCAGCTTATCCAAGGCTTGTTGAACAGTTGCTGAAGCATTTTATGGTGGTTCAGGTAAAGCGGTCTCTAAGACATGTAGCTTCCTTTCTTGCTTGAGAACTATTCTCAAGTTTCTTTCCCAATCTAAGAAGTTTGGTCCAACCAATTTATCCTTATCCAATATACTTCTTAGAGTAAAGTTTGAGATGACATTAGTGCTAGATGATGCTATTTCTACAAAGAATCAATGCAAAATATTAGAATGAGTTTTTGAAAAAAAAATGTTTTCCACAATAGACAAAATTGAAATCCCAAACAATTTTGTGTTGGTGCTAGATTGTGAGCTGAAAATCCACAAAGAGTTAACCCCAGTCTTGCTTTGGCAAGTATTATACGGGTCGGGCTCTTTTGGTAGGCAACATTCAAATTACATTTCATGTAATCTAACGTGTTCCAATTGTATCCCATGCAACTTTTCGGTGATAGGATGGATGTTCCAAATTGACACCATCCTATCTGTGCAAAATTAATCCCTAGTCAATTTATCGGGTCAAGCTAAGATTAATTTTCCCAAGTCAAACCATCCCTTCGAGGCATCACATCAATAAATACCCAAACAGTTTTTTCACATAGTGATAGTGAGTAAAGTTGGGCACCTATTATGTGACAACCCGCCGCACGAAGAAAACCTGAGGCCCTTGGGCTCTCCAAGTCCACAGATATTCGACGCTCTGGCGGGCCCCCAAGTATGGAAGCAATTTACAACTTAGGTTTTTAGGGATTTAGTTTGAGCGGCTTAACATGCATTTCGTTTTTCATCATTCACAAAATATAAAATATAAAGCAAAAAATACAATGAATTGGGCTCTAGTCTATTACAAGACTTTTAAAACTGTCTTCTTTTGGGCCTCCATTATTGGGCTCCAACTCCATGTCTCCGTTTTGGCTTGTTGGAATTTCTTGGGCCTAATTTCTAATCTATTCTGTTACAATAAATTTTAATAGGTTCGCAGGCCCAATTTAAATGGCTCGCAGGCCCCAAATTAAAACAAAATAAATAAAGCCCAATTCATGCATAAAAAACACATAAAATGCAAGTGCTTCTTACAAGCTCATTTTAATTAAGCCAATCAATTTAAAAGATTGTGTAATTGAATGTTTCCAAAATATTCTGTACTATTAAAATTGATTGTGTCATAATCAATTTTAATCAATCTTTGCTTTTTATTGTTCAATCATTTATGGAAAATGATGCATGAACATACCAAATATGTATGCAAATACTTAAACCATTTAAATAAATCATACCATATTTAAAGGCATAAATAAAGAATAAAATCAATCAAATTAATTATTCTATTTATTATCTAATTATTCTAATCACATTAAGATAATTTTAAAATCTTAAAATCCAATTTTAACATTTTAAAACTAAAATCTAATAAGATTTCAAAAATTAAGATTTTAAAATCTTTAACATTTTAAAACTAAAATCTAATAAGATTTTATTTAATTCAAAAATTAAGATTTTAAAATCTTACCAAAATCAGAAAACAATTTTCCTTAAAATTTTGGGTCAATTTTATGATTAACATAAGTTCTGGGCTTAGGGTTTAAAGGCAACAATACTGCAGGGGTTGGTTTGTAATTCTTTAAAGTTTAAAACTTTTGCAAACTAGGGTTTTTGGGATGCGGCGGGGGCATTTCTATAATTTCACCCACTAGGGTTTCAGCCACCGCCGTCGCTCCAGGTCGTCTTCCCCGATGGGTTTGTGATTCCCGGCCAGAAGAGAAAAAGAAAAAGAAATTTCATGACGTTATCGATGAACGCCATTCATCTTGTCAGATCTCTCCCGGTGATCTAGATTTCCCAATGATCGAAGAACTATCATCGATCTTTGAAGAACCAAACGGAAACCTCGTTCAACAAGATTTCTGGCGAACCCGATTTTCTGACCGAAGGAAACGAAAACTCAGTTCTCTGTCAAAAATTTACCAAAACCAATTTTGATCCGTCCAAAAACCTCGGAACCATTCCGACATCAAACCCCGACCAAAAAAACAAACTCGAAAACATTTTGATAGCTTGATTTTCCGATCAAAATTTTTCAAACCTTCAAAAGTTTTTCCAGAGAAAAACAAACCAAACCCAGAAAAAAATGCATTTTGAACCCAGATTTGTAAACCCAATTTTGCCGAAACCATTTCTAGGATAATAAGGAACAAAATCCGCAACTTTTAAGGCCAAAAATATGAAGATCCAGTGACCCTCGATTTTCCAACGAAAAATCCAGCAGGTCGACGGCACCAAGTCCAGCAGCCTTCAAACAATTTTTACAAAAATAATATTTTAATTATTTTTTTCAAAAAAAATTTATTCTTCTTTTGCTTTCTAAAAGCCGGGTTTTTTTTCCAAAATTATTAAAACCAATTTTAATTAAAATCCAATTACTTTTAATCAAAATCAATTTTAATTTTAACACTAAAATTAATTTTGAGCCTAGCTCTGATACCACTGTTGGGATCGAAGGCATGATTTTCAAAATTTTTACGCAGCGGATTCATGCCAATTTCAATTTTAATTAAAACCAATTACTTTTAATCAAAATCAATTTTAATTTTAACACTAAAATTAATTTTGAGCCTAGCTCTGATACCACTGTTGGGATCGAAGGCATGATTTTCAAATTTTTTACGCAGCGGATTCATGCCAATTTCAATTTTAGTGTTTTAATCCTATGTTCAAAACAAGTAAACCATACCTTGAAGCGTAATTGGTAGCCGCGTCTGGATCCTAGATTGATGTTGGTCCAAACCTTCTGCTCCTATTACGTTTGTCACACCAAAATCCTTCCTTGAAGGACTCTCTACTTTCAAGCACGAAAGCCTTTGCAGATTCGGTGCTAGCCGTTTTCCGCCTACAGAGAGAATTGGGATTTTTCGTATATCTCTGATTTTTCTCAATTGTAAATCATCGTCCTCCTACCATAATATCTCTAGGATATTTGTAGAGTTGAAATTTCCAAAAATCAGTATTGTAATCAATCCATTATTACTTAACTGATTTAATCATATTTCAAATCAGTATTATTACCAAATATTATTTTGCTGATTCCAAATTAGTATTAAATAATATTTATTGATTCCAAATCAGTATTAAATAATACCTTAATGATTTGGGTTATACACCAAGCCCATGGATCAACACATGACCCATGGATCAGGCTGATGGGTCAATAACCTCAATTGCAATTAGGTCCCTTGATTTATCAACCCATCCCAATTGTTCCCAGGTAATTAATTAACTCTTAATTAATACCACAGAACTTTTCAATTTAATTAAACCATTTAATTAAATCTTATTTATTTAAGTATAACAATTATACTTATTGTAGGCAAGAATACTTATTCTGCATCATCGAACTTTCTTATGTGCGATCCTGTAGGCCCATTCTAAATTGGCAATGGATAACTCAATCTCATTGATTAATCCATAAGTCATTAGTGTTCTCTAGCAAGACATAATGACTACCCAATTCATAATGGAGGTCTCGAATGGTGATTCAACACAACCTTTTCGAGCAAACTGCGTACAATCCTCTACATTGATATCCCGTTTAGCATAAGGCATGGAACCATCATCCTTATATAGCTAAACGTTTACTTGATCTCTTAGTGACACTGAATTCATCAAGCAAATGATAACGCTTATCATTCCTTGGGCATGACCATGCACTTTTCAGTTCACTATCAAGTGGCCAAGATATCATCTCTCACTTAAGAGAGATTTGTAGTCCCATCACTTCACCTACATATCTTAGTGTGACTCATAGTGTACCCAATCATACCCGTACTTGGCAACCTGTTACGGTCCCGTTAGGCGTATGTCAAAGAACACTACAATTCACCTAAGACCATGTAGTGATTTCTGGTTTAAGGATCCTCGTACAAGTACTACTCAAAAGAATCACTCTTGATCTAAAAGTCCATAGAGTGTTTCTTTTGGCGGATCGATTTCATGAAATTAAATATGCACAAGAATATAATTATCATGAAATTAACTCATTTGATAAATTATCAAACAGATGACAAATGTCCAAATTAGCCCTCAAAAGGGCATACACCAACAGAACCCTCTATGATTGTGTTGAACTCTCCAGGCCAGTAACGGGCTCGGCTGGATGAGTAAGGCCATCGGGAGATACTGTTTTAGCTAGCCACACTGACATTTAAGGGTGACGATTGATGATAGTGCAAGACGTCGTGCAAATTGGTACAATATGTGGTTAGCTCACTTCTTTGGGTCCAGGTAGCCCAGGGTGACTTCTAGCCACGCTAAATGAAAACTGATTGATTGATTGATTTGATTGGAAGCTCCATTGTTAAGCTAATGTTCACTAATTGAAATGACTGGTTCCTTGTTATATGGTTATTGAATGTGAAACTGGTTTTAGCATGGGATATCTTCATGCATTGTTGTTTTAAAAATAAAAGAGAACCTCACGGGTGTTAGCTCATCGTTATTTTCAAATTTATTATTTTATTTTAGGCTGGAAGGCTGGTGGGGGTACTAGATCATAGTGGTGCAGCTGCCTTAAGGTATTAGCTAGGGTCATGAAGGCTGTGATGTAATTGATTGGGTGTTCTTAGTTATGTACTTTCTTGTAAGAAACGGTTGATATTCAAATAATGGAGGTTGTAATAATTACCTATAGCTGTTTAAATAATGAATATCTCGTATTCAAATTGTAAGACATATTTAATTTTAGGTGCAGATGTGTTATTTAGGGCCCATACATTTTAAATTTGTAATTTTAATCCGCAAATCTATAGTCTTACTTTCCAAAATCACACCCTAACACCCTATGGAATGAGACCTGGCGTGAGATGGCCAGATGTCTGGCACATATTGGATAGGGAGTCTTGTTGGGGCATTACTATTTAACTTGTGTATTGGAAATTTTGAGACTGCACAAATTATTTGCGAAGCAATCTAAATGTGTTGCTTAAAGTAGAGTTGAGTATTTCAGGGATACCATAACTAGTAAAGGAGTAGAGATGGATGTGGAGAAGGTTAATTGTATTAAGAACTGGAAGTAACCTATTAACATAAAGGAGTTGAGGGGATTTTTGGGACTTACTGGTTTATAGAAGGTTCATTTGAGATACAGGGTAAAGGCTAAACTTTTAACTATTTTACTGAAGAAAGATGCATTTAAATGGACGGAGAATGCCACATTAGCTTTTCAGACTTTGAAAGAGACTATTATGACAACACCTGTGTTGAGAATGCCAGATTTTACAAAAACATTTGTACTGGAAACTGATGATAGTATGGTTGGAATAGGGGCAGTTTTAATTCAGGAAGGATAACCAATAGCTTTAATTAGCAGCTCCTAGGAATATGAGATTGTCAGTCTATGAGAAGGAGTTAATGGTAGTGACTTTAGCAGTACAGAAATGGAGGCACTATTTGTTGGGTCACCTTTCCGTGATAAAAACTGATCACCAAGATTTAAAGTATCTGTTGGAGAAGCGACTCAATAATCCATTACAGCACAAGTGGCATACTAAATTGCTGAGGTTGGATTATGTAATTCAATACAAACAAGGATGTCAAAATAATGTGGCTGATACTTTATCAAGAATACCAGTGGCAGAGCAGACTGGAACCTGTTTTGTAATTTCTTCTTTTTATCCAGAATGGATGAACCAAGTGCAACAAAGTTACGAAGAAGGTGAGTTGGCACAAGAGCAAATTGCTACAGCTCTTTTACAGCAAGGGGCTGGGGAAGAGTGGAGTTATGATACTTAGAAACAATAACAAATTATTTGTGGGAAAGACTAATGAAATTAGGCAGTTTTTTATGAAAGGGGTGCATTCTTTGTTAGGATCTTAGGTATGATTTTCAATAATTTTTTGCACAGCGGATTCATGCCTAATCTGATATTAGTGTTAATTAACCTACGTTTAAAGCATATAAATCATACCCTTAAAGTGTAATCGGTTGTCCGTTCATTTGGATCCTCGTTTGGTGTCGTTGATCACCGCAGATTCTTCCCAAAATAATCCTCTACTCTCAAGCACGAGAGTCCTTCACAGATCGGGTACTAGCCCCTTCAAGCCTGCAGAGTGTTTTGGGATTTTTCTGTTTGTCTGGTTCTCTGTTTTGCTATGTCTCACGTACAAAGAAAATTATGATAAAATTATTAGGTTAATTAGTGAATAATATCATATATATAGATATCACTAATCTTGGACCCTATTAACCCATTGATCAATCCAATTGGCCCATGGTTCGAGCTGATGGGTCAAAAAGCATCAAAACTGTAATTTGGTCCTTTGATTTATCATCCTATCCCAATTGCTCCTAGGTACCTAATTAACTCTTAATTAATACCATAGAACTTTCAATAATACTTAATTAAACCATTTAATAGCATCATTTACCTAATCATAACAATGATACTTAGTGCAGGCATGATTACATATTTTGTATCATCGAACTCTCATATGTGTGATCCTATAGGCCCATTCTAATATCGACATTAGATAACTTAATCTAATTGATTAATCCATAAGTCATTAGTGGTCTCTAGTAAGACATAATGACTACCCAATTCAAAATGGAGGGTCGAATGGTGTTTCAACACAACCTTGTGAGCATACTACATACGATCCTCTACACTGATATCCCGTCTAGCATAAGGCATGGAACCATCATACTTATTTAGCTAAATGTTTACTTGATCTCTTAGTGACACTGAATTCATCAAGAAAATGATAACAATTATCATTCCTTGGGCTCGGCCATGCACTTCTCAGTTCACTATCAAGTGGCTAAGATATCATCTATCACTTAAGAGAGATTTATAGTCTCATCACTTCACTCACATATCTTAGTGTGATTCATATCATACCCAATCATACCAGTATTTGGAAACCTGTTACGGCCCCGTTAGGCATATGTCAAAGTACACTACTCTTCATCTAAGACCATGTAGTGATTTCTGGTCTAAAAATTCTAGTACGAGTACTACTCAAAAGAATCACTCATGATCTAAGTAGTCCATGGAGTGTTTCTTGGTGGGTCGATCCAATGATATCTTACCTAGCATATTTATTTATGTCTTTAGTTGATGTCACAACTGAAGGAAAACAGAACAAGCCCGGGCTAAATCAAAAATCCACTTTCGTGCAATGCATTCCAGAATCAAAAACTTTCGATGAAGCTCAGGCTCAAATTCATTTTCCCTTGAACGGATCTAGGCTTATAATTATTGAATTTATTAAATCGACAAACAATGCACAAAGATTCGACCTTTAATTAAAAGCAAAAAGTTAAAAGGTTATACATTTGTAGCGAAGTCCCTAGCAAATAGAATACCAAAACTTCGGGCAATCGATTACCATCGAAATCTGAAAGATAACACCAAGAAACTTCGAATATTGCGTGGGAAATAATCTATCAAAGTGTTCTATCAAGACCCACGAAGAAAATCCCTCAAAAAGATTAAATCTGCCCAAAGATAGAAACTTCTTCCCACAAAAACTGCTGCCCACTACTTTTCGCCCCAATCTAATAGAACCCACGCCACCACAATACTCCGGTCACAATCTGGACAAGTCTCCCATGGATCACCAAATAGAGATCAACAATAGAAGACTCGGATCAAGCACCCCGGAGCTATGAATGGAGGTCGCCGAACTTTCCAAAGAGAACTGAACAGTTCGACCGAGAAAAAGGAATCCGGCAGAAAAATATAATCCGGCCAGTAGCGAGCAGTATTTAATTGAAATCCATCAATGTGTTAACTAAAAGTTTGATCTTCGAACTTAATCTAAAACGAGAAGTGAGATTCCAAATTCGTTTTTGAAAGAAAACTCAAAGGGGAATAGAGTCTCTCTCTAGAACTTTCTCACTCAAGAGGAAGACAAAATGTCTTGCAAGATTTTCTTAAGTTTCTTTGGCCTTAAGCTTTCTATTTATAGGGAGCTCTTAAGGAGACCTAGTGGGCTTTTGAGTTTGAACTTTTAATTTGACTTTCGTTGACCGCTTAGTCTTTCTTAGACTAATCAACTCCAATCGACCCATTCGAATTAATTTCTTTACTCACTTCGTTAATTTAATTAAATCGAACCCTATTAATTAATTCATATAGAATTAATTTTTTAATCCACTTTGTCAATTTATTATTAATTAAACATTTAGGATTAATTAATTCACTTTATCGATTAGTCAAATACATAATTAGTCATACCACTAACGGACCAATTATGGAACTACCGCTCAAAAACGATGTTACATCGCGCCACTTTATTTTCTTCAATCTCCCCACATCAAAGATATAGTGCTCATCGGTTTATCAATTTACTGACAAACTAATTCACCGAATTCTTGGTATCTGAGATTAATACCACTCGACTTTCTTATTATACCGGACATAAAGTCCACTGGCCAATTTTAGTATAATAAACCTTACGAGCTCATCTTGGGAGCACCATCAACCCGGCAAACCTGTACATGGATTCCTTCGACTAGCAACAGCACGTAAGAAACTAAACACCGAATACCCAACCTACCGAGGTATAGACCTCAATTGACCGCACTCTTTAGCACATCAAAGCATACGATATCTAACTCTCATGCCCGTCCCAATCTCGGGGTTGATATACTGAATACTAGGACTGAATTGACTACGCCGATCAGTACAAGTCAATTCTATCCAACCTGGTCGTGCTCAATATGCCCTGGGCATATCCTTGTGATTTTAATTAGTCTAGATAAACTAATTTCTAAACCACACGATAACCTATACCGATAGTATGTTCAGACTATCTCAGTTACGAGCATACTTTTTATATATCAATACCTTAACCAATAACGATATCTAATGTGTCTTTCCACACCCTGTTGTCTAGTTCTATGATATAATGTAACAATTTAATATTGAAACAAAATAATTTGTCATCTGTGGATATTTGTTTTTGATATAAGCCATAGCTTTTCTGTATTCAAAACTAACAATCTCACACTAATACTCAAATCTATGCTAAGAAGTACAAAAACTACCCAACCCGCTATTACAATGCTGTCATAATGAAATCTACAGAACACCTTTAAGCTCACTCACATGTCTCCCTCAAGAATCTGACTCCTATGCCCTCCACATGTCTCTCAAAGATCTTTGGGGTCAATGGCTTTGTGAAAGGATCTACAAGGTTGTCATCTTATGCTATCTTGGACACGGTCACATCTCCCCTCTTTACTATCTCTCGTATCAGGTGGTACTTGCGCTCTATGTGTTTACTCACTTTGTAGGCTCGTGGTTCCCTCGAGTTAGCAACTGTACCATTGTTATCACAATAAACTGTGATAGACCTAGGAACTCAGGAACCACATCTAAGTCCACCAGGAAGTTCCGGAGCCATACAGCTTCTTTCGTTGCCTCTGATGCGGCAACGTACTCAGCTTCCACGGTGGAATTCGTCACGCATTTCTGCTTGAAACTTCGCCATACTATGGTTTCACCTCCTAGAGTAAACACAAACCCAGAGGTAGACTTACTCTTGTCCAAATCACCTTGAAATTCCGAATCTGTGTAACTCAATGGTACAAGCTCCTGCACTCTATAAACTAGGACATAATCTCTCGTCATGCGCAAGTACTTGAGAATGCATTTTACTGCCTCTCAATGAGCCTTCCCAGGGTTACTCTGATATCTGCTAATCATGCCAACGGCAAAGTAAATATCAGGCCTCATACATAGCATAGCATACATGAGGCTACCCATTACAGAAGCATAGGGTACCGCCTGCATGGCATCTATTTCCTCAGCAGTCTTGGGACACTGCTCCTTAGACAAATGCACCCCATGCATAAAAGGTAGTGAACCCTTCTTGGAGTTCTGCATGTTAAAACGGGCCAGAATCGTGTCTATATAGGATGCCTAGGAGAGAGTCGGAGAATGTCTCCTACGATTTTGAATAATCTTGATCCCAAGGATATGTCCAGCCTTTCCCAAATCATTCATGTCAAATTGCCTGGATAACCATGCCTTTACGTCTGAAAACACCTTCTTACTGATGCCAATCAAAGGATGTCATCTACGTAAAGTACGAAAAACACCACCATATCACCATCACGCCTGCAATATACACACTGCTCATCCGGACACTGAGTGAAGCCATAGGATTATATAACCTCGTCAAAACAGATGTTCCAATATTTGGATACTTGCTTAAGTCCATAAATGGACCTCCTAAGTCTGCATACTTTGTGCTCTTGGCCCTGAACAATGAAACCCTCTGGTTGCTGCATAAAGATGGTCTCCTCAAAACTTCCATTAAGGAAAGCTATCTTGACGTTCATCTGCCAAATCTCATAGTCCATATGAGCAGCTATGGCCAAGAGAATCCATATCAACTTAAGTATAGCTACCGGGGAAAAGGTCTCCTCATAATCGATACCCTTTTCTGAGTATACCCCTTTGCTACAAGCCTAGCCTTGAAGGTCTCAACCCTCCCGTCAGATCCCCTCTTTTGCTTGTAGACCCATTTGCACCCAATAGGTCAAAACCCATCATCTATCTAACCATATCCATAAGAGTCTTGTTCTTCCTCTCTGCTACACCATTCTGCTGGGGTGTGCCAGGTGCAGACAACTGGGACTGAATACCCACCTCTGACAAATAGGACCTAAATTCACTAGAGAGGTATTCGCCACCATGATCAAATCACAAGGCCTTGATACTCTTACCCAGATGGTTGTCCACCTCAGCCTTAAACTCTTTGAACTTACCAAAGCATTCAGACTTATGGGCCATCAGGTATATGTATCCATATCTAGAGTAATCATTCTTGAATGCCACGAAATACTTATAACCACCTCTAGCCTAAACTGACATAGGCCCACACAAGTCAGAATGAATCAACTCTAAAACCTCTTTGGCCCTATACCCCTTTGCCTTGAAAGGCCTCCTGGTCATTTTACCCTCTAAGCAGGACTCACAGGTAGGAAGACTATCAATATCTAATGAATCCAAAGACCCATCATTGACCAACCTTTGAATCCTACTAAGGTTAATGTGACCTAGTCTTAGGTGCCAAAGATAAGTTTGATTCAAAAAGGAAGACTCTTTTCTGTTACTATGATTCGGTGATGAGTTACTATTTTCTGTGTTTTGCACAACTGGGGAGTTTGTCTTAATTAAAAACATATTGTCAAATAATGTACCGGAACATATAAGCCTCAGGTTTTTTCTAATAAAACCAGAATTATCAGAAAAAACATACTTATAACCATCCATTAAAAGTTTAGAAACTGAAAGTAAATTATTCCAAAAACTAGGTACATATAGACAGTCTTTCAAATGTAAAATAGACTCTGAAAAATAAAGACATAAAACTCCCACTGCAACAGCCGAAACTCTGGTAGTATCCCCAAGGTAGACCTGCAACTCTCCCTCTCTAAGCAGCTGGGTCACTTGGAACCCCTGTAAAGAATTACAAACGTTATCAGTGACTCCTGAATCCACACACCAAGTATCCGTAGGAATTACCGCTAAACACGTCTCAGTAACTAAGGAAAATCTGTACAAACCTTGAGGCTTCTGGTTGAAGGAAACTGAACAAGCCCGGGCTAAATCGAAAACCTCACTTTCGTGCAATGCATTCTAGAATCGGAAGCTTTCGACCAAGCTCAGGCTCAAATTAGTTTACCCATGAACGGATCTAGGCTTATACTTATTTAATTTATTAATCAGGACACAAAAAATTAAATCATTAATAAAAGCGGAATTTAAAGATTTTACCTTTTGTAGCGAAGTCCCTTGCCTAAAGAAAAACCAATTCTTTGTTGCGATTCCAATAGATATCCACTAGATATCTCCAAGAACACTTCGAATATTGCGTGGGCAATAATCTATCGAAGCTACTTGCTTAGCCCACGAAAACCCACAGGAATCTTTCAATCGAATTCTTAAAACCCAAAAACTGATCAGTGAAAACCCTCAAAACTGCTCCACCTCTTAAAATGATAAACTGCTGATGTCCTGCCCAATCTGCGCCAGTACCCAGCCCCAAAACTCGCCGGGATCTAGACAAGAGAAGCCTGCAGATCACCCATCAAATGAAAGAGATCAACACAGGCCAATCTCGAATCAACCGCGCAAGCCTTGTTGCTGAAAAAACCGTCGCTAGGCTGCTGAAGAAATCGCAGCAGTAGCAGCGAATTGAAGGAAAAAAAAAACTGGGCAGCAGCGAATTGAAGAATAAAACTGGGCAGCAGCGAAAATGAGGAAAAACCCAGCAAGAATCTGGTGGAGTTTTTGAAATCCAAACTTGAAGGTTCGATCTTTGGGATGAATTCAATTCGAGAAGCAAGAAATCTAGTTCGTTTTTGAAAGAGATCTTCAAAGAGAAGAAGTTCTCTCTAGAACTTTCTTACTCTAAAAGGGGCAAGACTTGTCTTGCAAGATTTCTTAGCTTTCTTTGGTCTCAAGTTATTCTATTTACAGGAGCTCTCATGGAGACCTAATGGGCTCTCGAGTTAGGCCTTTTAATTTGACTTTCATTGACCGCTAAGTCTTCCCGACTAATCAACTCCAATCGACCCTTTTAAATTAATTTATTTGACCCACTATGTTAATTTAATTTAATCGAACCCTTAGAATTAATTAATTCAAAATCGAGTTAACTTCTAAATTTACTTTGTCGATTAAATATTAATTAAACCTTTTAGATTAATTAATTTACCTTGTCAATTAGTCAAATGCATAATCGGCCGTACCACCAACGGGCCAATTATGGAACTACCGCTCGAAAACGACTTTACATCGCACCATTATATTTTATTCTATCTCCCCACATTAAAGATCTAGCGCTAGTCGGTTTATCAATTTACTGACAAATTAATTCACCGATTTCTTGGTTTCCGAGATTAGTACCACTCGTCCTTTTATTATACCAAACATAAAGTTCACCAGCCGGGTTTAGTATAATAACCTTACGAGCTCATCTCGGAAGCACCATCAACCCGGCGAACCGGTACGTGGATTCCTCCGACTAGCAACGACACGTAAGAAGCTAAACACCGCATACCCAACCTACCGAGGTATAGGCCTCAATCGACCGCACTCTTTGGCAAATCAAAGCATACGATATCCAACCCTCACGCCCGTCCCAATCTCGGGATTAAGAGACGGAATACTAGGACCGAATTGACTACGCCGATCAGTATAAGTCAATTCTATCCAAACTGGTCGTGCTCAATATGCCCCGGGCATATCCGTGTGATTTAAACTAGTTTAGATAAACTAATTTCCAAACCACACAATAACCTATACCGATAGTATGTTCAGACTGTCTCGGTTACGAGCATACTTTTTATATATCAATACTTTAACCAATAACGGTATCTACTGTGTCTGTCCACACCTCGTTATCTAGTTCTATGTTATAAAGGAACAAATTTATACTGAAACAAAATGATATGTCAACTGTGGATATTATTTTTTGATACAAGCCATAGCTTTTCTGTATTCAAAACTAACACTGGTAATCCTTCTTCTAATGTCCCGCCTTACCACATCTGAAGCACTTGCCATTCGGCTTATGCTTCTTGGCAATGCCTGCCTTGGGTCCATGATCAGCTGTTACTTTCTGGCCTCTCTTCCTCTTGTGCTTCCCGGCTTTGGGCCCAGCAGAGGAACTTGAGGGACCAACAGTAGCCAAGGCTTGCTTCTTCTCTGCGAAAAGGCCCTCAGTAGACACCAATGCAGTCATGAGCTCGGGAAATGAATATGATAGCTTGCCCATATTGTAGTTCAACCGAAACTACTCAAAACTGGGTGGTAAGCTCTGGAGGATGATATCGACCTGGGTCTCCCCATCAATATCACCTCCCAATACCTCGATCTCATTGATGCAGCTCATCATGTCCAATACATGATCCCTCATTGAGGTGCCTTCAGTCATCCTAGCATTCATGAGTTTCCTCATAGCTGACTGCTTAGCTACCCTGCCCTGATGTCCAAACATCTCCCTGAGGTTGAGCATCATATCATAGGTTGAGGTAAATAACTGATGGTGGTGCAGCAATACACTCGACATAGAAGCCAAGATGTAGCACCGGGTCATCTCATCAGCCTTCTGCCACCTCGTATATGGCTCTCGCTGCTCAAGGGTGGTATCATCGCTGGGTTGAGGGGGGCACTCCTCAGTGAGCACGTATTTTTAACCCTCAGCAGTAAGGACAATGTCCAGGTTACATTTCCAGTCAATGTAATTAGGACCCATAAGTTTGTTCTGATTCAGTATGACAGTTAGCGGGTTGAACGACATATCAACGACTGAAAATTAAATAGCCAAGTTTCAGTATACTTTTTCGAAAATATTTATATCCTCAAAAAAATACATTCTCCTACTGACATCTCTCACACCGGGATTAATGCAGGTCACGTTGGGTGAACGTCTACGCCAACCCACATTCGTTTGAGAAGAACCAAAGTTCATTAATTCCATTATCTGACCAACGATCTTATGATCAATGAAATTAATAATCGATAATTTTAGCCGTACACAATAAGCAGTGTAACCTCTTAAGAGGAATACTACAGACGTGTCATTAAGTGACTTCTAAGCTTATTACTTAGGATACTAATGCGCCTCGGTTAGTGAGGGTGTCGCAATTTTCTCCAATTAAACTCGCTATAGTCATCCCTTTAGAAATTCAATCTAGTGATATCTCGGGGTTGAAGACTTATCCGTAGGGAATAAGGCCCTTAGCCAGCGCGTTGGTCTAACCCACATCACATATGAATCCGTAATTGAGGCTATGGGGATATTTACCAACCCGCTCTCACTTAGATTTTTAAGTTTGAGGATTTTTCCATTTTAACATGCAATATCTTAACAAAGAATATTCGTACCCATAAAACCGTTAGAGTTTTAATATGTGAATAATCTACCTTAGTTAATTGAACTTTACCTTTCAAAACATTTTGGTTTCGTTCATGCAAATAAATCGAAAACACACAATCAACGAAAAGACATAAATACGGGAAATTAAAAAAATAAAATTTTCCAACTATTATGGCCTTCTCTATCGTTGATTCCTTGACGCCTCGATGACATGTCCCGTCATGTCGCTCTCACTCGTTAGTTGGATTCCTCTCGATTCGCCTGGGTTTTCTCGATTTACTACGTAATTAGGAATCACCCAAAAATTACAAAAAACCAAAACCCACGAATATAAGTTATCCAAAATAACGTCTTCGTCATAATACATAAGTTCCTATATATAAGGCGTTTTTCTAGGAATTTAAAGACGACATCATTAGATTAAATCCTACTACAAGATTTATCTAATCCTACATGGCTTCCAGCTCGTTGTTATTACTATTACAGACATTTCCATTCAAAAACAATACGAGCCCGGACATGTCCCGGGGTTTATGAATGAAAAATAAATTCTACCATAATAGCTGGGAAACTATTAACCACTTGTTTAAACATTTCGACAAAAATAATAATGCCAAAATAAAGCCATGTAATAAATTAAACAAGCATAAAGCCGTAACACTCTCTCTGATACCAATTTGAAGGAAAACAGAACAAGCCCGGGCTAAATCAAAAATCTCACTTTCGTGCGATGCATTCCAGAATCGAAAACTTTCAACGAAGCTCAGGCTTAATTCATTTTTCCTTGAACAGATCTAGGCTTATACTTATTTAATTTATTAAATCAACAAAAAACTCACAAAGATTCACCCTTTAATTAAAAGCAGAAAGTTTAAAGGTTATACATTTGTAGCGAAGTCACTAGTAAATAGAATACCAAAACTTCGGGCAATCGATTACCACCGAAATCCAAAAGATAACTCCAAGAAACTTCGAATATTGTGTGGGCAATAATCTATTGAAGTGTACTATCAAGACCCATGAAAAAAATCCCTCAAAAAGATTAAATATGCCCAAAGATTGAAACTTTTTCCCACAAAAACTGCTGCCCACTACTTTTCGCCCCAATCCAATAGAACCCACGCTACCACAATACTCCTGTCACGATCTACACACTACCATGGATTACCAAATAGAGATCAACAATAGAAGACTCGGATCAAGCACCTCAGAGCTGTGAATGGAGTTCCCCGGACTTGCCAAAGAAAACCGCATAGTTCGGTCGAGAAAAAGGAATCCGGTGGAAAAATATAATCCGGACAGTAGCGAGCAGCATTTAATCAAAATCCATCAATGGGCTAACTAAAAGTTTGATCTTTGAACTTAATCTAAAACGAGAAGTGAGATTCCAAGTTCGTTTTTGAAAGAAAACTCAAAGGGGAAGAGAGTCTCTCTCTAGAACTTTCTCACTCAAGAGGAAGACAAAATGTCTTGCAAGATTTTCGAAAGTTTCTTCGGCCTTAAGCTTTCTATTTATAGGGAGCTCTTAAGGAGACCTAGTGGGCTTTTGAGTTGGGCCTTTTAATTTGACTTTTGTTGACCGCTTAGTCTTTTATAGACTAATCAACTCCAATCGACCCATTTGAATTAATTTCTTAACCCACTTTGTTAATTTAATTTAATCGAACCCTTAGGATTAATTAATTCAAATAGAATTAATTTCTTAATCCACTTTATCAATTAAATATTAATTAAATTGTTAGGATTAATCAATTCACTTTGTCTATTAGTCAAATACATAATTAGTCATACCACTATCGGACTAACTATGGAACTACCGCTCAAAAATGACTTTATATCACGCCACTATATTTTTTTCTATCTCTCCACATTAAAGATCTAGTGCTCGTCGGTTTATCAATTTACTGACAAACTAATTCACCGAATTCTTGGTATCCGAGATTAATACCACTCGACCTTCTTATTATACCAGACATAAAGTTCACTGGCCAGTTTTAGTATAATAAACCTTACGAGCTCATCTTAGGAGCATCATCAACCCGGCGAACCGGTACGTGGATTCCTCCGACTAGCAACGACACGTAAGAACCTAAACACCGAATACCCAACCTACCGAGGTATAGGCCTCAATTGACCGCACTCTTTGGCACATCAAAGTATACGATATCTAACTCTCATGCCCGTCCCAATCTCGAGGTTGAGAGACTGAACACTAGGACCGAATTGACTATGCCGATCAGTACAAGTCAATTCTATCCAAACTGGTCGTGCTCAATATGCCCTAGGCATATCCGTGTGATTTTAATTAGTCTAGACAAACTAATTTTCAAACCACACGATAACCTATACCGATAGTGTTGGAGTTGAATACATAAACTATGCTTGTTTTGTACTTGTTCCCAGTAATATATCAATTTATGTTTTGGTTATATCTTGTTGTGCATTAATTGTCCAATTATATTATGTAAATAGATGATGAGGTGTCTTGTGTGACACAGTATCATTGGTTGAAAGACATAATATATAAATGAGGTTCGTAACCGAGACAGTTTTGGACAAACTGTCGATTTAGGTTATTATGTGATTCGTATAATTGGTTTGTCTAAACTAATTGAATCATATAGATATGCCCAGGACGTATTGAACTTGACCTTTAAGAATGATTTGTCTTGTAATGATTTCATAGACAAATCGTTCTTGGTATTCTATCTCTTAATCCCTAGACTCGAGCGGGCATGAGGATTAGACATAGTGTACTTTGATCTGCCAAATGGTGAGGTCAATTTTGGCCAATAGTCTCGGTAGGTTGGGTGCGCGTGTTTAGTTACTTGGTGTGCTGCTGCTTGTGGAAAGGAAATCATGTACCGGTGCGTCCGAGGTGATGGTGCTCCCGAGATGAGCTTGTAAAGTTTATTATACTAAACCCGGCCGGTGTACTTATGTCCGGTATAGTAAAAAGGTCGAGTGGTACTAGTCTCAGAATTAAAGAGGTTAATTAATTAATTTATCAGTAAATTAATAAATTAACGAGCACTATATCTTTGATGTGGGGAGATTATGAATATAATTTCATTAAGCTATTCCGGAAGCAATTCTGGTGTAGGATGGTAGTGCCAAAATTAATCCGTTAGTGGTAGGATTAATTTTGTAATGGGTTAATTGAATAGGTAGAATTAATTAATTAATTAATTATTCATAAGGGTTAATTGAGTAATTAACAAAGTGGAATTATTTTATTAATTAATTAAGTCTTAAGTTTCAATTGGAATTAGGAAATCCTAGAGATTAGGAAATATAGTAGGATTTGGTTTATCCTATCAGATTGATTACCTAATTGGATTTGGAAACTAATTAATTACCTAAACCCATTAGGAAGACCAATCCTAAACCAGCTTGGGATCTCTCTTCTAACTCTATATAGACAAGAGATTAGCTATTCAAGACACACAATTCATAAGTTTTCAAGACAAGAAAACTAGAGAGATAAAATCCTAGAGAGAGAAATAAAATTCTCTTTCGCAGTCGGATTTTTGAGTTTCCTGCGACGGCACAACATCCAAGATCGTGGAATAGTGCAGGCGGCGCATGAGGCAGCAGCGGCGGTGCGTGAAAACAACACGCTAGGCAGCGGTGCTGGTTTATTCCGGCGAGATAATTGTGGTGATTAGCTGATCAATTGATTTCTAGTTCGTTACCCACACAACGTGAGATCAAAGCCTTGAGGCATACAAGAGAATCACCTGAGTGCACGCTTCAAAGGTACTTTTCTAAGATTCCGCTTTTAATTAGAAATTTTTGTTGCGTGGTAAATTGAGCAAGTGCAAACCCAGATCCTATGTGGCAATCCTTTCAGATAGTATGTTTAGTCTATCTCAGTTACGAGCATGCTTTTTATATATCAATACTTTAACCAATAACGGTATCTACTGTGTATTTCCACACCCCGTTATCTAGTTCTATGATATAATGGAACAATTTAATACTGAAACAAAATGATGTGTCATCTGTGGATATTAGTTTTTGATACAAGCCATTACTTTTCTGTATTCAAAACTAACAACAACATCATGGTTAGTGAAACTCTACCGTCACTAAAGCACATACTAATCCTATCATATTGACGTTCCCACGTCAATAACCGATTAAGGATAGTTTTTTACTTAGAACATGTTTCGCTTATTGGGTTTCACAACCTAGACATTCTGAAGGTTCAATCATAAGCATATGTCCTAGTATATGGATCATTTCATCAGTTATATGTGCATAAGAATATTAAACTGATGAAATTAACTCATTTGATATATATCAGTCATACGACTAATGTCTATATAGCCCTTATAAGGGCACATACACCAACAATCTCCCACTTGCCCGTTGAAGGGCTATGTCCTAAACACTTTAAGACCAAGCTCTATTACATGTCTCTCAAACTTGGACTGTGGTAGAACTTTTGTGAGAGGATCTGCTATATTTTCGTCTGATCCTATTTTGCATACTTTCACATCTTCTCGATTGACGATCTCTCGAATGATGTGAAACCTTTTGAGTTTGTGTTTGGTCTTTTGGTGTAACCGGGGCACCTTAGCTTGTGCGATGGCCGCATTGTTGTCACAAAGAGGTATTGGATCTTGAATACTCGGTATCAATCTAATGTTAGACACAAACTTTCCTCAACCAGACACTCTCATTGCAATATCTCATGCAGCATATTACTCAGATTTTGTTGTAAAGTTGGTCATTGTATCTTGCTTTGAGCTTTTCTAACTCACTGCATCACCATTCATGTTAAACATGTAACCTGATTATGACTTTATGTCATCTTGATTTGTCTGAAAAGCCACATCCGTGTACCCTTGTACAATGAACTGTTCTTGTCTCCCAAACACTAGACCTTTAGTCCTTCGTAAGTACTCGAGGATTGCCTTGACTACAATCCAACGAGCCATTTCTAGATCTTGTTGGTATCTGCTAGTTATGCCATGTGCAACATCTGGATGGGTACATAACATTGCATACATGATAGATCCTATTGTCAAAACATATGGGACTTTACTCATCATATCCCTCTCCTCTTTAGTAGAATGACATTGGTTCTTCTTTAAGAGGAGGTCATGTCTGAACGGTACCATACCATTCTTAGAGTTAGACATATTGAACGCTTTAATATTTTTGTCTATGTACCTTTCTTGACTTAGTCTCAAAAGCCTCTTAGATCTGCCCCATAGATCTTAATACCAAGTATTGTCTCGGATTCCCCTAAGTCCTTCATAGAAACTACACTCCCCAAACATTGTTTGATCTCTAACAATATGGAGATGTCATTTCTTATGAGTAGGATGTCGTCCACATATAGGACAAGAAAAATGTTCTTGCTCCCACTATTCTTCTTGTAAACACAATGCTCATTTTTCGTTCTTTATAAAGTCATAACCCTTTACTGCCTCATCGAAAATGAATATTCCAACTCCGAGATGCTTTCTTCAGTCCGTAGATGGACCTCTGAAGCTTGCACACTCGATTAGGATGCTTCTTGTCGATGTATACCTTGGGCTATTTCATATAAACATCCTCGAGCAGGTTTCCATTTAGGAAAGTCATCTTAACATCTATCTGCCATATCCCATAGTCATAATATGCAGCTATGGCAAGTATTGTCCTAATGGACATGAGCATCACGACAGGGGAGAAGGTTTCATCATAGTCAATACCATGAATTTGTCTGAAACCTATAGCCACTAGTCGCGCCTTCAAGATCCAACCAGGTTTTAACTTGAAAATCCACTTTCAATCACCAACTTTTGCCTGAACAGAAGGGTCAATCAAAGTCCACACTTTATTGTCCCTCATGGATTGCATTTCAGATTCCATGGCTTGTAGCCATTTATCTGAATATGGACTTTCTAAAACCTGTCTGTAGGTCATGGGCTCATCATGGTCCACCATGATCAAATCTTGATCGTCAGTCACGAGAAATCCATATCTCTCGGGTTGTTGACGAGATCTAACTAGACCTTCTAGGTTATTGTGTTGTTGGTTCCTGTTGCTCATCCTTATGAGTTTCCATACCAACTTCCATCGAAGGTTTTGAATTTGGTTCTACACTCCCTTGTGGGTCTCGAACCTCTTCGAGATCTATTCTACTCCCACTGTCTTTCTTATAGAGAAACCCCACAAATAGGCATTTTTTAGTTTCAGGTTCAAGCTTATTACTCTGTAAATGCTTTACATGAGTTTGACAACCCTAAACTTGTAGATGACACGCAGGGTTTTTGGCCCATCCATATCTCATATGGAGTCTTTTCTACTTCCTTATATAGAATACGATTTAAAACGTGGCCAGCTGATACGAGTGCATGACCCCAAAAAGATGTTGGTAGCGATGTTTAGCTCATCATTGACTAAACCATATCTAATAGGGTCCAATTCCTCCTCACAGATACACCATTCTACTGAGGTGTTCCTGGTGGAGTCAGTTGTGAAATAATTCCACACTGCTTTAGATAGCCATCGAAATCAAGACTTAGGTATTCACCTCCCCGATCAGAGCGAATAGCTTTAATCTTTCTATCCAATAGATTCTCTACTTCATTATTGAACTCTTTGAACTTTTCAAAAGTTTCACTTTTACACCTCATTAAGTAGACATAGCCATATCTACTATAGTCATCGGTAAAAGTTACGAAGTATTCGAGTCCACCTCTGGCTTGTGTGCTCATTGGTCCACATACATCCGAATGTATTAGAGACAATAGCTCACTATTCCTTTCCACTTTCTTGTTGAATAGACACTTTGTCATTTTGCCTTGCAAGCAGGGTTCACACGTGTCACATGATTTGAAATCAAATGACTCAAGTACTACATCCTTATGAAGTCTTTGAACTCGGTTCTCATTTGTATGACCTAAATACAGTGCCAAAGGTATGTTGGATTGATTTCATTTGCATTTGTCTTTGCTTTCTTTTCTATGTTATAGACTGGTCTTTCTTGGTTCAAATATAAGATGTATAGGCCGTTGCACAAATTCGCAACCCCATACAATAAATCACCCCAATAAAAGGATAATGAATTATTTTGAATAATAAAATGAAATCTCACATTATCAAGAAAAAAACTGAGATAATGTTTCTGCTCAGAACAGGTACATAGAAATAGTTTTCTAAGATAACATTTAGACCCAAAGGTAAGGCCAAAGTGTAGTCCCCGACATCAATGGCAGCAACTCTTGCTCAATTTCTGACATGGAGATCAACTTCGCCTACGCTCAATCTCCTTCTATTTATCAAACCTTGTATATTAGTACATATATGAGACCCACATCCGGTATCCAATACCCATGATGTAGACATAGAGAGATTAATTTCTATAACAAAGATATTACCAACCATCTTATCTTTTTCAAGAATGTTTTCTTTTGAAGATGAATGAAAACATGTGGTGCTATGTGATGTCATTGAATCTACAATAGAATGACGCAAAATGTCAGAATGAGTTTTTAAAATATTTTCACAATAGTCAAAATTAAAATCCCATACAATTTTGTATTGGTGCTAGATTGTGGGCCAAAAATGCACAAAGAACCAAACCCCAGTCGTGCTTTGGCAAGTATCGTAAGGATCGGGCCTTTTTGGTGGGCAACGTTCAAATCGCATCTCATGCAACTTAACGCTTTCCAGTTGCATTACTATGCACCTTTTTGGTGATAGGATGAACACTCCAAATGTTTGACACCATCCTATCATTGCAAAAACCGCATCCTAGTCAACCTTTGGGTTGTACACCTAAGACCGATCTTCGTAAGTCAAACAATTCCTCAAAACTTCACATCAATAGATAGCCAAACAATTTTTCCACCCTCAGTGGTAGTGATAAAGTTTGGTACTATATTATGTGTCAACTCGCCTCACAAAGAAAACGTAACGGCCCCTGGTCACCTCAAGTGGTTAATATCAGATGTTTGATGCCTTGACGAGCCCCCAACTATGGAAGCAATTTTACGACTTAGGTTTTTTTTAAAGTTTTTCTAAGTCAAGCCTTCACTCGAAACTTCACATTAATAGATACCCAAACAGTTTTTCCACCTTCAGTGGTAGTGATAAAGTTGGGTACCACATTATGTGACAACTCGCCTCACAAAGAAAACCTTACGGCCCCTGGTCACCCTAAGCGGTTCCTATCATGTTCGATGCCTTGACGAGCCCCCAAGTTTTGAAGCAATTATATGACTTAGGTTTTTAGGGATTTAGTTTGAACGGCTTAACATGCTTTTCATTTTTCATCATTCACAAAATATATAAAGCAAATAAATTGCAATGAATTGGGCTTCTAGTCTATTACAATTTCTTTTAAAATACTTGGTCTTCATTGGGTCACCTCTGTTAGGCTCCAACTCCATGGCTCCATCTTGGACTCATTGGAATTTCTTAGGCCTAACTTCTAATCTATTCTATTACAATAGATTTTAATAGGCTCGCAGGCCCAATCTAATTGGCTCGCATGCCCCAATTTAAACCAATTTAAAATAAATAAATAAAGTCAAATTTATGCATGAAAAACACATAAAATGCAAATGGATCATACAAGCCTATTTTAATTAAGACAATCAATTTTAAAGGATTGTGTAATTCTTACGCTATTAAAATTGATAAAATTAATTGTGTCATGATCAATTTTAATCAATCCCCTTGTTTATTCATTTTAGACAAATGATGCATGAACATATTCACATGATTATGTATCCATTTCACAGTTCAAACACTTTAATTTTGAAATCATAAATAAATCATATAAAACCATAAATAAATAAATAAACTAATCTCATTAATTAAATATTTTATTTATTATCTAATTATCCTAATCTCATTAAAATAATTATTTAAAATAAAAATTTTAAATATTTACTAATTATCCTAATCTCATTAAGATAATTATTTGAAATTAAAATTTTAAATATTTACTAATTATCCTAATATCATTAAAATAATTATTTAAAATTAAAATTTTAAACATTTCAAAAATTTAAAATCTTCTCAAAGATTTTAAAATAAATCTTAATTAATTATCATTAATTCCATTAATATAATTAATTAATTTTTAAATTTTAAAGTTTTAATACCCTATCTTAAATAAAATATGATAAGATATAATTTTATCCAATAAAATCAAAAGGTAATCTTATCAAATTTTAAAACAAAATCAGAAAACACTTTTCCGGAAATTATGGGGTATTTTGGTAATTTATTGAAAATCCTGGGCTAGGGTTTGAAGAGAACACACAATTCAGGGACCAATTTTGCAATTTAAAAACACTTTTAAATCTGTCCCTTTTTGGGTTAGAGCCGGCCGGGTTAGATTAGTAATTCACCCAAAATAGGGTTTGTACCCTGCCTCCAGCCCTCTTTCTTCTTCGACAAGCCCTTGGTCGGCTTCCTCAACTTCCGACGACATTCGCCGGTCGTCTTCCCGGTGATGGTCTTCGTTTTGCCTCCCGATCGCAACCTTACAACAACCGCAGCCTCCCCAAACGACGAGGACCCCGTTCGAAGAAGCCTCGAAGTAGCAGCCGTGATTCCCGACGTCCAACGCCAATCATAGTGAAGGCTGATCGTGACGGAGACCCAAATGGTGACACTCGTCGTGCGCTCTTCGCCTTCAATCGATGCAAGTCCAGACTCCAAGTCCGACTTGCTCATTTTCCGGGCAAAAATGGAAGAACTAGAAAACCCTTTGAAACATTTCCAAAACCCAGAAAATGATTTCTCCGGTGAAAGCTTTATAGCCCAGAATTTTAATTTTGAAACCTTGAACGCAAACCAAAATTCAGCAAGGAAATTAAAACCATTCGAAACCCAATCGATCACGTAACTCTTCCATGAAATCCCATTTTTCCGACAATCAGCAAAAACCCAGAGAAAACATTAAAATCATTTGAAAACAAAAAGGAACTCTCGGAACCTTTCCGACTCCTTTCTGACGAGATTCAAAGCACAAAAAAAACAGTTTTCGATGGGAAATCCAAAAGCAACAGAAACCTTTTTCAGCCAAGCCAACCAAAAAGAGAAAAACAAACAATTATTTTTTTTTTCTTTTGGTGAGGGTTTTGAAACCCTGAAACAAATACCAAAACTGTGAAAAGTTTTTCCTTCAAAACGTAAAGTCATCGGCGGGACTTTCAATACAAACAACCCAAAAAATTAATTTTCCTTTTCTGAAGCTAATTTTCAAATCGGTCACTAACAAAATTAATTTTAAAACAAACAATTTGTTTTAATCTATTAATTTTAATCAGAACACTAAAATCCGAGCCTTGCTTTGATACCAATATTAGGATCTTAGGCATGATTTTCAATACTTTTTCGCAGCGGATTCATTCCTAATCTGATTTTAGTGTTAATTAACCTACGTTCAAAGCATGTAAATCATAACCTTGAAGCGTAATCGATTTTTCATTCATCTGGATCTTCGTTTGGTGTTGTTGATCACCGCAGATTCTTCTCGGAAGAATCCTCCACTCTCAAGCACGAGAGTTCTTCATAGATCGGGTGCTAGCCCTTCAATCCGAGTGTTTTTAGATTTTTTTTATTTGTCTAGTTCTCTATTTTGCTACGACAAATTCATTAGGTTAATTAGTGAATAATATCCTTTATATAGATATCACTAATCTTGCACCCTATTAACCCATGTATCAATCCAATTGTCCCATGGATCAGGCGGATGGTTCAAGAAGCACCAAAACTACAATTTGGTTCCTTAATTTATCAGCCTATCCCAATTGCTTCTAGGTACTTAATTAAATCTTAATTAATACCACAAAACTTTCAATAATACTTAATTAAATCATTTAATTAAGCATTATTTACCTAAGATAACAATTACACTTAGTGCAGGTAGGATTACATATTCTGTATCATTGAACTCTTTTATGTGCGATCCTGTAGGACCGTTCTAATATCGGCAATGGGTAACTCAAACTAATTGATTAATCCATAAGTCATTAGTGGTCTCTAACAAGATATAATGACTATTTAATTCAGAACGGAGGGTCGAATAGTCATTTAACACAACTTTCGCGCATACTACGTACGATCCTCTACACTGATATCCCGTCTAGCATAAGACATAGAACCATCATACTTATTTAGCTAAATGTTTACTTAATCTCTTAGTGACATTGAATTTCATCAAGCAAATGATAACAATTATCATTCCTTGGGCACAACCACTCACTTCTCAGTTCACTATCAAGTGGCCAAGATATTATCCCTCACTTAAGAGAGATTTGTAGCCCCATCACTTCACTCACATGTCTTAGCATGATTCATAGCATACCTAATCATGCCCGTATTTGGCAACCTGTTACGGTCCCATTAGGCGTATGTGAAAGTACAATACTCTTCACCTAAGACCATGTAGTGATTAGTCCACTGAGTGATTCTTTTGAGTAGGGATAGTTTATATCACTACATCATGGCTAGTGAAACTCTACCATCACTAAAACACATACTAGTCTTATCATATTGACGTTCCCACATCAATAACCGATTAGAGATAGTGCTTTACTTAGAACATGTTTTGCTTGTTGGGTTTCATAACCTACACATTCTGAAGGTTTAATCATAATCATATCTTTTAGTACATGGATCATTTCATCAGTTATATATGCATAAGAATATTAAACTGATTAAATTAACTCATTTGATATATATCAGTCAAACGAAAAATGTCTATATAGCCCTTATAAGGGCACATACACCAACATTTTTCACCCATTGGAGTATATTCAAGCCAAAAAGCTGATTGGCAGAGGCTCAAATTGTTATTCTTCTGGCCTCACATGAAGTTTTACATTGAGGAATTTATACGAAATTGTAGAGTATGTCAAAGAAGTAAGAGTGAGCATGTTCTTTACTCGGGGTTACTCAACCTTATTCCTATTCCACAACAATCTTAGAAACACCTCTCCATGGATTTTATTGAGAAGCTATCTAATTCTAATGGGTATACTATGATTATGATGTTGGTGGACATATTGACTAAGTATGGCTATTTATTTATTTTATCTCACCATTATGAAGCTAGGAGCATTGCTGAATTATTTTTGCTGGAAATTTATAAGCTACATGGATTACCGGAGACTATTATTTCAGATAGGGATAAAATCTTCACCAGTCATTTCTAGAATGCCCTCTTCCAGTTATTAGGAGGTTGAATGCAGTTTTCTATTGCATATCACCCTCAATCCGATGACCAAACTGAAAGATTGAATCAGTGTTTGGAAAATTATCTGTGATGTTTTTCCAGTAATCATCCAGCTACTTGGAGCAGTTGGTTGTCAATGGCAGAGAGATGGTACAATACATGTCACCACTCTAGTTTGAAAATGTCTCCTTATGAAGCACTATATGGCAGCAAGCCAGAGGATTTTCCTTTGGGACTATGTGAGGATGTGTTGATTTCGACTGCTGAAGATATGGTGCAACAAAGAGCTAAGATTTGGAAGGAAGTTCAAGATAATATAAGGTAAGGTCAAAGTCGTATGAAATTTTTTGAAAACCAACACAAAACAGATAGGAGCTTGGAGGTGGGAGATTGGGTATGCTTCAAGCTGCATCCTTATTGTCAGTCTACAATTGTTGTCGAACCCATATGAAGTTAGCTTCTAAATTTTTTGGTACCTTCCAAGTCCTAGAGAAAGTGGGAGCAGTAGCTTACAAACTCAAATCGCCTCCTGAGTCTAAGGTACATATAGTTTTCCATGTGTCATTGCTGAAGAAACATGTTGGGGTAGCTCCGATTAGCTCAGTTCCTATACCTGAATTTAATTAAGAGGATGTGTTGGAGTTATTTCCTGAACATATATTACAGAGGCGTTCATCATTAGAGATGGAAACAAGATAGTTCAATGGCTGATAAACTGCAGACATTTTCCAGTTGAAGATGCATATTGGGAGAATCATTTTTTTTTTTATACAGAAGCAGTTTCCTCAATTTCAGTCTTCAGGTCAAGACTGATTTGAAGGGAATGAATCTTGTCAGGCACTCTTTACAATATGGTGTAGTTTTGCTCTGTACTTAGTAAATATTAAAAACAATAACGTATGAATGAGTGTTGGAGAGAATTTTTGTTAGGGGATTTATATCACGCAAAAGGCATGTAAGAGGTAACTAGATTTTGGGTATTCTTCTCCCTCATGAATATACTCTCTAAATTCGGTTCTTCTCTGTACTTCTAAACTCTGAAATTGCAGCTTGTGTTCCAGTAAATTCTACTAAAATTAGTGCGTCAATGCCCAGGCATAACATCATTTCGGCCAATGAATTGGACTGCAAATTCGATGGACTTTTTTGGGAGCTAGTTAGTTCAGTCGAATGGATAAGTCCAAAGAAAAGACTTTCGGCCCACAAAAGCAGCCGAGAAAAAGTTGCAAGAAATGTTTTCGGCCCAGCCTTGTATGGAGCAGATTGGAATTTGCAAACAATTTAAGCATGTATGAAGTCAACAATATGAAGAATTAATATTGATGTAGCTTATTTTTTACTATTTGTAACTCTATTTTCAGAGTTTACTACTTATAATGCCCTCTAGCGTAATAATATATATCAGTCCCCGAATTTCTTTTCTCTTGTTTGGGACTCCATCACTAACACACTATCCATAGACGTTGGGGGCCCCTACAAATATTGTAAATTCCATTTTTCTTTCTTATATGTAGGGCCACAATTTAGAGGTATGGAAGTATGATGCTAAGAACAACCAATCCATTCTACAACATCTCCATAAGAACCAGCAAGTTGAGGCCTCTGGTTCTACAGCTTTAAATTGAATTGAACAATGCCAAGGAGAACTTCATATCCTTCATGCATGCTTTTGCTTAATTTTCTTGGCTAGAATGCAGAGTTTGTTTGTGCTGAATTTCATAATGAGAATATGTGCTGCCACTGTTGCAAAAAGAGAAAGTATTCATGTACAGATCATAAAATACATTTGTACAAAGAACGTACGACCAATCTGACCATAAATATAAAGACAATTTTTTTACAATAAGGTGAGCATGGTAGTTTTCCATAAGCTTCACACTAGCAGCCCACATCGCACAAATTGGATTTCTACAGATAAAGAAAGAGGCTTTTCAAATACAAGACATGACATCTTCTATGCATGAAAAATTAAACAAGAAATGAAGACACATATCATTAACAAAGCTTGAGGTATCTAGAGGGCCAAAGCCTTCAAGCTGAAGATCTTCATATCCAAATTGCTGATGATCCTCCTTGCTTGAAGTTTCAGTCAAGAATGGCCGAGTCCAAAACAGGTCATCAGAGTACTCCTCAACCAATGATCCTGATGATAAGGAAGTATGAAGAACTTATGTGTTACCAACATAATCATTATTCCCTACCACTATGATATCACTTGATATCACTTCCTTGAGAATTCTTACCAATGAATTCTTCTTCACAAGCATTTGTTTCGTCAGTAGTTTTTACTTTTTTAGTTGGATTGACCATATTCTTCTTAGAAAGTGAGCGATTCTTCAGCAAAGTGTGCCAATGATTTTTTATTTCATAATCTGTTCTGCCAGGAAGTTTTCTTGCAATTTCTGACCATCTGAGACAAGAAATTATTAAATAAAAGTATCAGAATGTGAAGTCAGACCATGCCCCTATTCTTCTTGGAAATTTCTTGTCTGGAAAGGGCATCTTTGTCTGATCCAAAGGATAGTCCTGTTCTCGCATGAGTCCACCAACTTTGAGTGTATACTCAAATGCACTATTCATTAAACCACCACTGCAAGCAGAGTCATAGGAATCTGGTTCTTAAAAATCACACTGAGACCAGCAACATAAACATACACTCATTACTTCGGATCAAAATCCTAAACCTTTTAATGTATTGTATGTTGAACTTTGTACATTTTCAAAACTATAATTCTTTTTGGAGAAACAAAGGGGTAAGGAAAACTCCCGTTAAGCAATAGCATAAACGAATTAGGCAAACAAATTTAGACACTTAAATGATATATATAGATTCCAATAGCAGCTCTTCCGTGAATATCTTCTTAGTGCACATGATCGGAAACCCATTATCGCGGGGCCGCAAGCCTTTCCAACCAACAGCAGACGACGGTAATACTTCCAAACTGAGTTCGAACAAAATGAGACTTTTTATTGTGGCTAAATCATTCAAAAATTAGTAAGGGTAGTTTAGGAAGTTTGTTTAACAAATATGGTTATAAATAGTAAAAAATATGCTATTTGTAGCACAAAAAAAAAAATGAAATGACAAAAATGCCCTTAATGTATGAATAAGTAATATACTTCACAAAATTCAAAAACCATCTCAAAACATTCAAAACTCCCTCAAAAATCTTACGAAAGCCTTCCAAATCATTCAAAAAACGTTAAAAATCGTAGAAACAAATTGAAACACATAGTTCGTTCAGCTTGGGATAGAGTCTACTTCAAAATTGACGCAAAAATGGTACGAATTTAATACTTTTGTATTGTTTTTATTATGCTGCCAAAAAAATCGCACATGTTTTGCAATTTTATTCAGAAAAATCGCCCATAATTGGCGAATGTGCTGTAAAAAATCGGCCAGTGTTGGTAATTTTTTATACAAAATTCGCCAATTATAGGCAATACTTCAATGAAAAATCGCCTGCTTTTTGCGATTTTCCAAGGCAAAATCACAAAAAGCAGGCGATTTTTATATGAAAAATCGCACAATGCAGGCGAATTTTTTATGAAAAATCGCATAATGCCTGCGATTTTTCACTGGAAAATCGCCTGCATTGAAAAATCGCCTATTGCAGGCGATTTTTCTGAAAAAATCCGTACTTGCATGCGATTTTTTATGGAAATATTGCACATTGTTCACGTGATTTATTTAAAAAATACCTACTTGCATGCGTGATTTTTTCATGGAAATATTGCACATTGTTTATGTAAGTACTTACTATTAGTTTGAATTTGATTAATGACGCAGGATCCAAATGGATTGCCCGACCTTCAGAGGGATTTGAGTCACGAGTTTAAGTGTCCTGGCTTCTTTCCTACTGAAGAAGCAGCATACACTTATTATTCAGATTTGGCTGTTTCATTTCGTTTCGAGCTGATTAAAGTAGGGAAGGGTAATAGTGGAAAATCGGTCACATATCGTTGCAACAGATTTAGAGATCCGGTTGAACAAGGGCCTCCCCCACAACAGAGGAAGAACACCAAACGGCGAGGGTGTAAGTGTATGTTCAAGTTATATTGCAAGGAGGTGATGGTTAATGGTTGGTGGGTCAAAGTTACACCAGGTGAAAAATCCATGCACAATCACACTGCTATAGTGTATCCAGAGGGGCACAGACAGCTCAGCCGGTTGAGTGATGATGCAAGGCAGGTTGCTAGATCTTTGAACAATGCAAATATGAAGCCTAAGCTGATTCAGAATCACCTTGCTTAGGGCTGGCAATTTCTGACACGACACGGAAACCGGACACGAACCCGACACGAAACAGGTCGGGTTAGGGTCAGGATTTTGGACCCGAAAAAAAATCAGGTCGGGTCCGGGTCGGGTTCAACAGTACAAGGTCAGAATCAGGTCAACCCGCCGGGTTGCCGGGTTGACCTGATGACCCGATAGATTAGGTAGGTATTCTCTCTTCTTCTCCATTTCATTATCTCTCCCCGATTTCATTATCTGCGCCGCACCTTTTCCTCCGCCAAATCGCCGTCGCCAAGCCATCAGGTCTTCACCGCCACCACTTCTCTGCTCAGCCTCTGTTTGATCATCTTCATCCTGCTGCTGCTTCTCCTCCACGGACGGGAGATTTTCTGGCGACCCACATCAAGAGAGAAGTTTCCCAGGTAAAAAAATCTTTATGTTGTTGTCAATGTTTGTTTTGTGTGTCTTTTAATTTTTTTATGCCTCGTTCTAAGCTTGTCAGTTACAAAATTTTTATGCCTCGTTTTAATTTTGTTTTGGTTACTCGAATAGGCTTGTGTTTTTCGTGAGGTCGTTTATGCTCGGAGAAAACTGAAAGATTGCACCTTTTGGAAGAGTAATGATATAAATAGTGACGAAGTCTTAGTAGTTTTGCATAGGAACTGATAGTGCTATTTATTCACGGGCTAAATTTTTACATTTTGGAGTAACAAGAGTTTATTATCATAGAACTCCATTAGTTACTGTGAAGTCATTATAGTTTTGTCCCTTGTTCCCCCTATTGGAAATAGTTTTCGACAGCCTAAATAGATGCCTAGTTGTTTATGTTTTCTACTCTTGAGCTGAAATGTTAGCATAGTTACCTGTGCAATTTAGTAATACCAATTTCCAAGTCTGATTTTTTACACTTGGTCAGCTGCTTAGTCTGCTGTCCTTACTACAGAGTATAGAATTCCACAACAAATATGCATTATATATGGCTCGAGTTGCTTCTTTCATTTCTGGTATACTTTAAAATATTTATTCATCAAAAGTTTTTATGTTGCTAAAGTATAGTTTGGGTTTGGACTGGTATCTCCAAAAATTTTTAAACAGCGTGAACTTTTAAAACCCAAATCCCTCAAGTACTCAGTTTAGTTTTTATTATAAACTTCCTTCTGTGGAGTCGGTGTTCGGGATATTTGCCTGTTTTGAGGAGCACAATAGTACATCCTACCATTAATTTCAGGCTATTGTTATCTGGATAATATTTGTTCCTTTTCAATTGGTTGAGTGTTAACTACTGTCGTTTCTGAATCTTTTTAGATATTATTGCTATTTGGTTGTGTAGTTCAACTCTTATGTCTTTTTATTTACTTCTACATAGGCTGGGTCAGGAGTTGGTGGACTTCTTAGTGCAATTCATGGTTTTAACACGGGTACAGAATGAGTTCTTCATTCTTCTTTCCTGTGTTTGAGGTTGCCTGTTAATTATTTTTCTCTTGGAAAATAAATTTATTTCAGGAATTCCCTTTGTCCAGAAGCACGTGAAAGGGCCTAAGTGACTTCCATTTGTAGTTGGGGTATGGCTGTTCTTGTTTCATAGTGGAACTTCTTCATGTTGTCATATATATCAATTCATCATTTCTGTTTCTTCTCAGCCCTTACTCTTATTTATTTCTTGTTGTGTTACAGGATACTAACAGTGATCACCTAATTTTCAATGATTCTTTCAGCTTCCTGCATATATTACTTATCCTGCAACTGGCGCTGCATTTAGAGGTATGCCTTTGTTATAACTGTCGAGCTTTTTTCAAAAAAAATCTTTATGTTGTTGTCAATGTTTGTTTTGTGTGTCTTTTAATTTTTTTATGCCTCGTTCTAAGCTTGTCAGTTACAAATTGGTTGAAGGAACAAAGTAGCTGCTGATATTTGGAATTGCTTTATGCTGAAACTGAGATAAACGCCATTTCTTGCATCTTAAATTCTTGAGCTCATTTTACTTAGATTCTACAATAGTCAGTTGGTTGAGATGTTAAACTAGATCCAACTCATTGAAAGTACGATTACTTCTCTTTAATGAAGAATTTTAGCAACATTTGATTAAAATGATAAAACGGGCTGCTGAGCAAGTGATCTGATCTCCATGCAAGTTGATCTGATCTCTTTGTAAGTTGATCTGATCTCCATGCAAGTTGATCTGATCTCCATGCAAGTTGATCTGATCTCCATGCAACTTGATCTGATCTCCATGCAAGTTGATCTGATCTCTTTGTAAGTTGATCTGATCTCCATGCAAGTTGATCTGATCTCCATGCAACTTGATCTGATCTGCGCTGTAAGTTGATCTGATCTCTTTGTAAGTTGATCTGATCTCCATGCAAGTTGATCTGATCTCCATGCAACTTGATCTGATCTGCGCTGTAAGTTGATCTGATCTCCATGCAAGTTGATCTGATCTCCATGCAACTTGATCTGATCTCCATGCAAGTTGATCTGATCTCTTTGTAAGTTGATCTGATCTCCATGCAAGTTGATCTGATCTCCATGCAACTTGATCTGATCTGCGCTGTAAGTTGATCTGATCTCTTTGTAAGTTGATCTGATCTCCATGCAAGTTGATCTGATCTCCATGCAACTTGATCTGATCTGCGCTGTAAGTTGATCTGATCTCTTTGTAAGTTGATCTGATCTCCATGCAAGTTGATCTGATCTCCATGCAACTTGATCTGATCTGCGCTGTAAGTTGATCTGGTCTCTTTGTAAGTTGATCTGATCTCCATGCAAGTTGATGTTCTTGCATTAGTTCTCACTTTTCTTTCGTTCATGTTCATGCAACAGGTTAACATAAAGCAATGATGGAAGGAAGCAAAGAAAGCCAAAACCATGGGGAGGATGCTTCAGTTACTGGAGCAGTAGAGGGATCATCATCGCAAGCCAAGAAAGGAGATAAGAAAAAAAGAAAACTTAACTCAGGCGTTTGGGTTCACTTCAAGATGCTTCCTTTAGAAGAAACCGAGGGGATTCTTAAATGTGCATGCATTAAATGTGGGCAGCGATATAATGCGAGTAGCGAACATGGCACAGGTAATCTTCTGCGCCATGTTGAGAGATGCATTAAAACAACTAATAAAGAGATTGGTCAATATATGATTGTGGCTGATAAAAATTCTGCCTTGATGTCAAAGTCTACTTATTCTCAAGAGAAATTTAGAGAGCTGGTTGTACATGCTATAATTCGACATAATCTGCCATTTTCTTTTGTTAAATATGATGCGATATGGAATGTGTTTAAGTATCTTGAACCTGGTGCTCTTAGATTTAGTAGGAATACTGCTAAGGCTGATGTTAAGAAAATATATATGAAAGAGTTCAATCGCCTTTTCAATGAGTTGGATGAATGTCGTGGTAGAATAAGTTTGACTAGTGATGCTTGGACTTCTATTGTGACGGATGGGTATATCTGTTTGACTGCTCACTATATTGACAAGAATTGGAATTTGCAAAAGAGGATTTTGAACTTTTCTTACATGCCATCACCACACACTGGTCTACTATTAAGTGAGAAGCTTTATGCATTGCTAAGTAGCTGGGGTATTGAGGGTAAATTATTTTCTATCACTTTGGATAATGCTTCGTCAAATGATGCTTGTGTTGGTCTACTTAGGAGACAGCTTTTATTGAATAATGGTTTGTTGAGTAATGGTAATCTATTTCACGTGAGATGTTGTGCCCATATTCTCAATCTGATAGTTCAAGATGGCTTGAAAGAAATTGATATTTCTGTTGAAAAAGTAAGAGAATGTGTGAAATATGTTAAAGGGTCTCAAGGGAGAAAGGAAAAGTTTAATTTATGTATTGAACAATCTTCTTTGAATGGTAAGAAAGGTTTGTTGCAAGATGTGCCTACTAGATGGAACTCTACTTATAAGATGCTTGCAAGTGCCCTTTACTATCGTCTTGCATTTGAGATCCTTCAAGTAAGTGATTCGAATTTCAGAAGCTGCCCAATTTCAGAAGAATGGGAAAAAATTGAGAAGATTTGTGTGTTTCTTGGTGTATTCTATTCTGCCACTACTGCTTTTTCTGGAACTCTTTATCCTACTTCCAATTTGTATTTTCCTCAAGTGTTTATGATTCAAGTGAGATTGGTTGAGGAATCTATGAGCTCAGATTTGTATATGAGCAAGATAGCTGGAAAGATGCTAGATAAGTTTCAAAAATATTGGGCTGAATTTAATGTTTTGTTGGCAATTGCTGTTGTGTTTGACCCCCGGTATAAGTTCCAAATGCTTGAGTTTAGTTATGAAAGGTTATATGGAGCGGATTCTAGTGAATTGGCAAAAGTGAAGGATACACTTTTTAGCCTCTTTGGTGAGTATGAGCAGGTTTCTTCATTTGATCAAAGGTCTATTTTAGCTTCCAAGAACAGAAGAAGTAAGATGAGGAATCTTTGGGTGTGGGTTCTTCTAATGTCTTACAGGTATACTTTATAATTTTTCAAATTCTTTTGTATGTTCTTATTTTTTTCAATAATTTCATTATGATTGAAAGTTTTCTTTTTCGTGTTCATTATATAGGAATTTCGAGTTTTTCAAGGCAAAAAGCTCAGTTATGGTAATGTAAGAAAGTCTCAATTGGAGTTGTACTTGGATGAGCCAATGACCGATATTGAGACCGATTTGGAAGTGCTTCATTTTTGGAAATCTCAAGAATACAGATATCCAGATTTGGCCAGACTTGCTAGAGATATACTTGCTATTCCAGTATCAACCGTTGCTTCTGAATCAGCTTTCAGTTTTGGTGGTAGAATTCTAGATCATTATCGTAGCTCGCTAGCTCCCAATATTGTTGAAGCACTGATATGTTGTAGGAATTGGCTATTTGGAAGTGAAGAAGCAGGTAAGCAACTTGCTCGATATCATGTTTATCATTTTTTTTATGTATGTCACATATATTAATTGTGATTTGTCTTTTTAGTAATTGAGGATTTCAAAGCTGATGAGTTAATCAAAGATATCCTAGATTTGAAAATTGGAGGAGGAGAAGGAGAATCTGAGGTCGGTAGTTCGAATACATAATTGATTTACTTCAATTATATTATTGAGTCAATAATATAATTGATAGTATTTGGTAAGTTTTCTGTCTTTAAAAATGTTATTTTGTAGGTGACACATGTTTAGGTGTAAAGATTTGAAGATTGTGAAAGATTGATTTCTATATTGGTGTTTGTTATTTATTTTGGAGTTTGGATTTGGTTTGTAATTTTTGAATTTGGATTGGAGTTTATTTTGTTTGGAGAACAAAGATTAGTACTGACACTTGTTAGAATGTAGTAGCTTTATAAATTATAACTTCTTACTAATTGTTTTGAGTTTTTTTTTTTTTTTTTTTTTTTTTGTGAAAATTCGGGTTGAGTTCGGGTTAACGGGTCAACAACCCGAACCCGACCTGGTCAACCAGTTGACCAAAGTCAACGGGTTGAACAGGTCGGGTTCGGGTTGACCTGATAAAAACCAGGTCGGGTTCGGGTTGATAATTCTTCAACCCGTTCGGGTTCGGGTCGAGGGCAAAACTATAAATTTCTCTTTCAACCCGACACGAACCCGACACGCTGACACGAATTGACAGCCCTAACCTTGCTGAGACGTATCCTGGAGATAATGTTACAGTGAGGCAGGTAAACAATCTGAAATCTGCTGACAGGAAGACAACATTTGAAGGCAGAAATATTGGGCAGCAGTTTGTGCATTACGCCGATGAGAAGCATTATTATGTGAAAGTTTTGACAGAAGATGGCACAGACGTGATCACATATGCATTCATAGCGCATCCAATGTCAATTCAGTTGTTGAACAGATATTATTGGGTGATTGTGGTGGATGCAACATACAAGACCAACAAGTACAAGATGCCACTCTTTGAAATAATTGGTATGACTCCTTCCAATAAGAATTTTAATATTGCCTGTGCCCTTTTGAGAGATGAGAAAAAAATTACTTATGATTGGGTGTTTGAGCAGTTGAGAGCGTTGTTGGATGTTGAAAATTGTCCTAGTGCTATTGTTTTTGATCGAGAGATGGGTTTGATGGATCCTATACGGGATCATTTTCCTAGATCACACCATCTGTTATGTTTGTGGCATATCGACCGTGATGTCGATAATCAGCTGAAAAAAGCAATAAAAAAGCTTTGGGAGGCAATTGTTAATGCGCCAACCGTTGAAGAGTATGAAATGTTACTGAAGCGGCTGAAGGATAGTTACTCTATGGTTGCGCCGTCTGTTGTTATATATTTGGAGAGGACATGGCTGGTGTACAAAGAGATGTTTTGTAGGGCTTGGACAAACAAAATTCTGCATTTTGGCAACACTAGTAGTAACAGAGTGGAGAGCACTCATGCTGCTCTTAAGGATTGGATGAATGCCGGCACCTATTCCCTTGACACGCTGTTTGGTGTGATTGACGACCATGTCAATTACCAGCTATCATAGATAAGGTAAATTTATTACCAAGTTTAATTCCGTACTTACTGTATTTATTTAAATTATGCACTCATACCTTGAGTATTTAACATGATTCAATACTTAATTTATTAATTTAATGCATGTACGTTTTACTTGATTTATGTATTTTTTAGGGAAACGCTTGAGGCATGCATTTCCAAGAAAGCAACCGCTATGATGTGTTTTCCTTATGAATTATTGAATGGTTATGTGTCGCACCATTGTTTGGAATTGATAAGTGAACAAGTTGAAAGGATTAGTAAGTTGGGCAATGACTTGTTTGAGCGATGTGGGTGTGTCTGCAAGACGACCCATGAGATTCCTTGTGCATGTGAAATTTGGAAGTTGAAGGAATCTCGTGACACGATCACTGTTGAAATGGTGCACGAGTTTTGGAAGAGATTGACGATTGAGCCATCCGAAGTGGGTTCGAACACTATTTCAGAGGAACTTAGGTATGATTTATATTAAGTATGTTATTTTACGATGTTATACTTATTTACATATATTTAACACATATTAAATTTTATATTTTGTAATTAATTTTTTCAACAGATTCTTCAGCGAGAAACTCGTTCCTAGATTCGAGAGCAGTCCACACGTGGTCATGCGTGATCTTATTGTCAAGTGGAGAGCGTCGCTGAATCCTGACAATTCAAGTGTGTTTGAGCCAGCTATTTTGTCAACATCAAGGGGTCACCCAAGATTACATCCATCAGTGATGCGCGAGCTGAGTGCACGAGAGAAAGGTTCAAGACGTAGTGATGCATCTAGGAGATCTTCTCAACGATCGTTGCAATTCGAGGAAGGTAATCTATGTTTTTTTTTCTCAATTAGATGGATTGGTTACTTTAATTTTTCTATAATACTAAAATTTACTATTACTTGTTTATATTCCAATTTGCAGTTAGAGCGGACAGTGAAAGTATTCCCATGATTCCACATTATGTCCATCCTTTCTGCAATGGCATTACGGACGTAGAGGCAGATGGCAATTACGGATTTCGCGCTGTTGCATACGGTCTGTATGGCAATGAAAAAGAATGGGAGACGGTCCGAAATGCGTCTGTTGGCGAGATTCTTATGCATCATGATACTTACAGACCGCTCCTCGGTGCATGTCTACCACAGACTCTTATTGAAGCCGACACAGATCCTATTCCTTGGGCAATTGGTCGATTGAATCATTTTTCATCACCATGCCCCTTTGCTGGCTGGATGATCACCCCAACGGACTTGTTTGCTATCGCCACTTATGCAAACGCCTTGGTAATCCACCTCAGTCTCGCTCGCGGTTGTTGTTTCTCCATTTTACCTTTGAGGCAGTTACGGGGTAGGGGAAGACCATCTCGTCAGATAGCCATTGCACACGTTCGTGGTAATCATTTCGTTCATGTCAGTTTGACTGATGATTGTCATGTACCTTCGTTGGCATTGTTGTGGAGACATCATTGCGATGAAGCTATGACTAGTTTTGCAGCATCTGATGAATTTAAAAATAGGCTGGACCATTGGGACATGATTTGTGGACCATGATTGTTTGTAGCATTGAACTTTGATTTGAAAATTACATTGTTCTTTTCATAATTGTCATTTATTTATTTTTCCAATTTTAATTTCAAAAGAGCATTAAATACCAAACAACTAAAAAAGGATTAAGCATGTAAATAATAACATAACAGAATCGTCATAGCATCACAATCTAAAAAAAAAATACATATATATATATACAGTAATCTGCTACAATCACCCAGCTAAATGCCATCGATCTAGCTCCGCCCTCAACAGTTCCTCCATTTCGTCCGTCTGTGGTAATCCAACATCTCTTATGATCTGTACACATTGCTCAGATAAATGTGTAAATCGGCTCACCCACTACAAATTCAACACGATGAAATTAGTAAGTTTCTATATTCTAAACCAATGAAAAAATATTATTAAATAAAATTAAATATAAAAACAAGTTACATACATATTCTGTGTTGGTGCGCGGCGGAACTCCACCATCATCATCGGGGGGGCCATCGACGAACAGGTACGGGTGGGAGTGATGGCGATACCATGTGATGTACTCAGGTGTGGTAGCGCCGGGATACTCTGAATGCTGCAGGAGATCAGGCCGTATACTAGAGAACACTGCAGACTGCCATACGCTCTTGGCGAACTCCAAATCAAAATCCACACTGTACCCACCACCATACGCCCTGTACGCCGCCTTCGGTCGGAAGATGGCGCATGGGATATCCTGAACGAACCCCAACTGGCGCACGCACCTATCTGGCATGTACGGCTCAACCTCGTCGCCACATGCGATCAATCCCCTGTACGTGGTGATCGGGGTGCGGAGATGGGGATACTGACCGTACGGTGTCCATGTCACCTGTAACATATACAATTGTGGTTAGATATTTATGAAATATTTACAATTTAACTAAAACTATAATTATAAAATGTACAAATATAGTTTAACATACCTCCTCCGGTCGCAGGTGGTCAAGTGCATGACGATACCTCTGGAGCCGGGAACTGGTGCCCTGTCGGGGGCCAACACTCCACAAAGCAGCGCGCGGCGCGTGTGGATCGTCAGACATAGGCACGGAGTGCTGCCTGAACGCTGGAAAATGCTCGTATATCCATGCCTGAAGTAGCGTCAAACAACTTGCCATCCCGCTGCAGTTACCTCTACTAGCCTTACCTAAATGTCTATACAGGTAAGCTAGTGCAGAGGTGCCCCAAGCATACTGATGCACAGTGTGCAACTGGCCCCTAAGTTGCACAATGTGTTGTGGCCTAATCCTATTGGAACTCTTGTCCACCAATAAAGTACAACCAATGGCCAGCCACAACCAAGCCTCCAAATCAAGGGGCATGTGCATAGTGCCCGTCTCCAAAATCGACCGCCTCGTGAACACAAAATCAGAGAGTACCCCACCATCTATGTGATTCATCTTCCAATCACCATCACTCGCTGACACCTGCAGTAGATCTCTACAAAGTCCCCACATCACACTCTTGTCAGTACGATCAGCGACCATACTGCCTTCTACGGGGACACGAAGTATCTCCCACACATCGTGCAGGAGAATAGTCATCTCACCGACAGGGAGATGAAAGGTGTTCGTATCAGGCTTCCACCTCTCAATGAATGCACATATAAGCGGCGCATCAATGGCCGTGTGCATGATAGATGGCAAGTGAGCCAAACCGGTCCCCCTCAACAATCTATGACAGTCGTCAGGCATGGCGGCCAACCCCTTAACAAGTCGCTCACAAGCCCCTGCCCTATTGTGGCATCGCAACTGCGTCCTAGGTGGTAATGTCTCCTCACCATCCTCCCCGTCCTGTCTATATCTATAGGCCACATGGCCTTTCCAACTAGGAATAACAGACCCATCAATAGGTCCACCAGTACACGGCTCAGTCACAATCCAAGACGTGTCATTCCGCCCACGCTTATTTGCAACTAAATTCAATAAATTATTTACTATAAACAAATTTATTTAACAATAACAATTCAAATTGAAAAACGTAATATGAGAAATAAATAAATATAAATGATATTCATCGAAAATTCTAAACTGACCTCGTGGGAGACGCTCATCGCGTGGGGGGAGCTGCTCATCGCGTCCTGAGGGTGAAGGAAACCCATATCCACCAATGAAAGGCTGCTCCTCCCTGTCGCTATCATCATCTACCAGCTCAGGGAGAGGGACACCTCTGCCTGCTCTCTTCTTCCTATTAGAAGCTGTGGGCCGTTGTCGCGGGAGTGCCTTTCCCGCAACCTACAGCAAATTTCATGAAAATAACATTTAAAAGTACGAATAATAATAAAAAACATGACAAAAGTTAATCATATTTACAATTAATTAAAGACATACATAAAATAATATTTTTGGGAAAAATTGCACCTAATGTGCGATTTTACCCTAGAAAATCGCATCGCACCTTTTCATGGTCAAAATAGCACCAGATTGCGATTTTGTAAGGAAAAATCGCACCAATATGCGATTTTTCAGTACAAAATCCCACCTATTGTGTGATTTTACTGGTAAAAATCGCACATCAGGTGCAATTTTTGCCTACAATTTTGCACAACAGGTGCGATTTCCTACACGGTTTCCAACAATTATGAACGAAATAATACGATTTTTACCTGGATGAATAAGCCTTTGCCCTTCCCGTGACCCCGTGGTGGTTGAGAGCCGCCTGCGTCCATTTTGCGATTTTTTCAAAATTTTTTGAATGGTCTGAGAGAATTTTGCTTCAAAAATCTGAAATGAAGTTTGATTTTGTAATGTTTGCAAGGCACTTATAAGCGTACATATAGGAAAAAATCGAACTTACTTTCCAATTTTCCTGCGAAAAATCGCACGCAGAGTGCGAAAGTGGGGCGAAAAATCGCCCCACTTATCCGATTTTTGGGGGAAAAATCGCTCCACTTATGCGATTTTTCCCCTAAAAATCGGATAAGTGGGGCGATTTTTCGCCCCACTTTCGCACTCTGCGTGCGATTTTTCGTAGGAAAATCGCATATTGGGTCCGATTTTTCGTTATGAAATCGCAAATTACATCCAATTTTTCATCAAAAGTTCGCATTTTCTGTTTTAAGGGCATTTTAGGCATTTCATCAAATTTTTTGTGCTACAAATAGCAAAAATGTGCTACATTTAGCAGCCCAGATTGGAGTTTCAGAATTTTCTCACATCATCTTAAGCTACAAGTTTTCAGGTATTAGTAGTTGATAATAATGTTAACTGGTTGAGCTTATACGAAATCTGCTCCATTGAAAACAATACATTTTCCCTTATTTTCATTTTAGAAGAGGGTATAAGATCCTATATAGGAGAATTGATTTTGAGATTCACATGGGAAAGAGGAGAGGATGCAATCAAATGGCAAGTAAGATGCACTGCAATTGTTTTTTTTTAGAGGTAAAATGGCATTGTTAATGGCTTAAACTTACATAACTATGGGGAAAGTGGGGAAAATATTGGCATTGTCCTTCTCTTTGTACGTGGTAGTAGCGCCTGCTTTGTACGTGGTAGTAGCGCCTGCTGCGTGTCTGGATGTGTCCAAAGGTGCGAAAAAACCCGAAACATTAGAATGAGGAAGAAGGTAGACATCTCTCTTTTTTGTTTGAAAACATGTTTTAAGATGCTTCGACATGAAGTTCATCTGGAAACGTTGAAAACATGTTCAAGATAACTAAATTTCAGCAGGAGAGCTTCATTGATGGCCGGATAAAGAGAATTGGTGAAGGAGGAGTTGCAATCGAAGATGAGAGTGGTGTGTTCGTGGTGTTCGAGGTGGAGTTTTTTTTTTTTAAAAAAAAAAAGAAGGAGAAGAAGACATAAGAAAGGAGAAGAAGGAATCGGGTAGAGAGAAGGGGTTACATGTTATGCGTTGCTTTTTTTTTTTGGTTTGTTAGAGGGGCATTATGGGTAGTAAACTTTAAAAATAGGGTTATAAATAGTAAAAAATAGGCTACAAATAGAACTCCAGGAAAAGAAACAAGGTTGGTCGTGTATTGATTAAAACTTATACACTAATAAATGAATTGCTATTTGGCTCACCAAAAAAAAAATCAAAATAATTATGAAATTTCAAAACTGCCCTTTTGGACAAAATAAACAAGATGTTTGCCTGGAAACACTTCAAAACACAAGAAAATAGCATTTATCTACGTCGAAAAATGTTGCAAAAAAATGAAACGGATATACGAAAACGCTACTTAAAAGCGTGTCATCTCACACTAAACGCCACAATTTAACAAAGCATCTATAACAAAATGTAAAAGCGACAGCGTTACAGCCACGACTCGCTCGCTAAAAGGAGCGTTAGGACCACGGCTCACTCGCTAAATCGGAGCATTTCTTATGTTTCATTTTATAAAAACAAAAAGCTACCCATAAGCTGTACTTTTCAAATGTTGTAAAAAACATTCTAAAGAACTCTAAATGCCTAAACCGCTAGATCGCAACGTTTTTACAGCCAAAAATCACGAAATGGATGCTGGAGGAAGTCAATCATCACGAGGACACGGCGCGGGCAAAGTTGTTTTTGTTCATTTTAATTTGATATGAAAGAAACACCGTAGATATGTGATTTTTTAGGGCATAAACGTTTTAGATCTGTTATGGGTAGGGTAGAAAACGCTTGATGGAAATGTATGATTGTAAATTTAATGCTATTTTGTAACGTTTTGGTTTTGTTCAAACGCAAATCACTATGTTTGACCAAAACTAAAACGTTAAAGTGGAGCGTTTGGTTATCCCCATAACACCGATCAGCAATGTTTAGGTTACGACTAAACGTTGGCGATCGGTGTGTCATCTCACGCAAACGTTGAACGGCAACATTTGGCTTTTAGTCAAACATTTCTGTTTAACGTTTGGCTGAAAGTCAAACACTGATAGAGAATGTTTGACTTTAAGTCAAACATTTTTGGCAATGTTTGACTTTCACTCAAACGTTAAACAGAAATGTTTAAATTGTTTACGCCCAAATCCAACTTATTTTTAAGTTTTTATTTAAAATAATATGTTTATATAATAATGCTTATGATTAAATATTATTCAGGGTGGTGGTAAGGTGAAACCGCACCCCCTACCCCTTCTCCATGGATAGATAGCGTCTTACCGCTTCTGCTAGGAGGCAGAAAATGCCAGTGGTGAGAGGCCGAGGCCGAGGGAGAGGCAGAGGTCGAGGACGAGGGAGAGATGACTGATCGTTCCACTTGACGGATGAGCAGGCTGTTGAGGAGGAGCATGATACTGAGGAGGAGTCTCAGGATTCGGGGAAGCAACATAAGGAGGCGAAGCAGGAGATTTATGGAGGTGATATTAATCACCCATGGCGAGGTCCACGTCCATTATCGAAACCCGTACGATGGACAGTTTAAAGATGTCGATCCTTCTGCAGGTACACGCTCGAATACGATAAATAAAGTTATTTAATTTAATTAGTTATTTGTTTTTTATTTAATTAGTTATTTTGTTTACTTAGTTAATAGATTAGTTAGTTGTTTATTTATTTAATTAGTGATTAGTCATATAATTATTTTTTTGTTTAATTAGTTACTATATGATTTAATTATTTATTTAATTAGTTATTTGATTTATTTAGTTATTTAAATAGTCATTAGTCATATAATTACTTGTTTTGTTTAACTAGTTACTATAAGATTTAATTAGTTATTTAATTAATTTTTTGTTTAATTAGTTATTTGATTTAATTAGTTATTTAATTGAAGCAAAAATTTGTTCGAGAGCGAAGCCCTAGGGTCTTCTTTCTTTGTGCCCTGCCTTGCTTGTCAAGTTTTGTCGCCGCCATGGGTTTCCGTCGGTGGAATCACGCCGATACACCAGTCTATGTAGTGTGTTGCGTGCTGTGCACCTCTTGATTAAGTTCGCGAAGCACTTTGTACCAAGTCTGCCAGTTCTTGCCAACGATGGAAGACTCCTTATCCTCGTTGTATGAGAAACTATTATTAATGGAATCGAAAAATGTTGATCTGTCTTCCTTGCCGAAGTCGCCAACGGATTTTACTACTTCTCTGGTTGGGAAACTGCTTTCTCCTAGGGTTATCCCACCGGATCATGTGATGTCCCTGTTTAAACGATTATGGAAGCGGACTGTGTTGGTGTATGTGCCCTTTAAGGGAAATATAGACATTTGTCATTTGATTGATGATTTATCAGATGAGTTGATTTCATGAATATAATATTCTTGTGCATATTTGAATTCATGAAATCGATCCGCCAAAAGAAACACTCCATGGATTGATCAGATCCTGAGTGATTCTTTTGAGCAGTACTTATACGAGGATCCTTAGACCATAAATCACTACATGGTCTTAGGTGAATTGTTGTGTGCTTTGACATACGCCTAATGGGGCCGTAACAGGTTGCCAAGTACGGGTATGATTGGGTACACTGTGAGTCACGCTAAGGTATGTAGATAATGTGATGGGACTACAAGTTTCTCTTAAGTGATAGATGGTATTTTAGCCACTTGATAGTGAACTGAGAAGTGCATGGCGATACCCGAGAAATGATAAGTGTTATCATTTGCTCGAATAAAATCAGTGTCACTAAGAAATCAAGTAAACGTTTTGCTAAATAAGCATGATGGTTCCATGTCTTATGCTATACTGAATGTTAATGTAGAGGACCGTACGTAGTATGCTCGGAAGGTTGTGTTGAATCACCATTCGACCTTCCGTTCTGAATTGGGTAGTCATTATGTCTTGCTAGATACCACTAATGACTTATGGATTAATTAATTAGATTTAATTATCCATTGCCAATTTGGAATGGGCCTACAGTGTAACATTTCGACCTAAAGACTACAGAACGAAATGTCTTTCCCAACTCAGGTAGGGATTTACTAAATGTAAAGAAATAAACCAGTCCAAACTAAATACCATGAAAAGAAATACAACTTAATGTAATTAATGAAATGCCAAATGGCCAGATGCCCTGTAAACTAGGTCTTCAGCCTTATTTCACAGCACATACCACGATCTCGGGGTAGCGCCTTATTCCTTCTAGTGCGGACTAGCTGTATACGGTAATATTAAAGGGATGAGCCACCGCCCAGTGAGGAAGTCAAAAGGGTTCGCAGGTAAGCAACAAAGCCCAAGAATAACCACAAACACAAAGTCTTCTCGTTGTATAATAGACAGTTTCGTGGGATAGTAGAACAAATAAGTACGTAGCGGAAACCAAAAAAAAAAAAGAAAAGACAAGTCATCACAGCTTCTCAAGTATAAATAATCATAAGATCACCACGCAAGAGACAAAACAAGAGCAGGGTCCATCGCCCGAAGGCTAGTGACTGATAGGGGTCCACTGGCCAGAGGCCAGCGACTGATATGGTTGACCGCCCGAAGGTCGGCGACTGATAGGGTCCACCGTCGAAAAGCAGCGACTAATGGGGTCCACTGGCTAGAGGCCAGCGACTGATATGGTCCACCGCCCGAAGGTCGATGACTGATAGGGTCCACCGCCCGAATGTCGGTGACTGATAAAGCATTGACAATCAATCACACATCAAGTAGCAAGTCTGTTTAATTGCACATGTAGTAATATTTCAAGACTATTTGAATATACATAGTAAAAAGTCAAATTTATCTGAATGCACATACAGAAGAAAAATATCAAATCAGTCGTTGGTTTAAGAGCTAAAATGAAAAATAGAATATTTATGGGTGTAAATGGCAAGCCTAGATCAAAACTTTAACCCCAACTTGGACCGTGTCAGAACATAAGTTCCAAGAGTTTGGCTAAGTCCAAAACAAAATCTAAACAGTAAAACTACCAATGCAAATCCGGTAAAATTAAGTTCCACCATAAAAAAATAATAAATAATAATAATAATAATGAAAAATAAATAAATAAATAAATAAAAGTAGAGAATAAAATCCTTGGATCAATAGACTTTAAAACAGATTACAAATTGAAATTTATTGGCTGAAGTACAAAAACATACTGCCACAACAGCACTTGAGCAATTCAATTCACAAATGCTTAAAATAAAAGAAAAACAAGGTAAACACATGTGTGTATATATATATATATATATATATATATATGTGTGTGTGTGTTAAGAACAGAGCCCGCATCAGACTATGTACTAGTAGTACCCAGGAAAATACCCCACTTGTAAGCCTCCCCTCCTTCCAAAGACTCTCTCTCTACTTTTCTTCTCTTTCCTTTTCTTTCCTTCTTCTTTCCTTTGTAATCTTTTGTAATTTCTTCATCTTTTGATTGTATCCCTTAAACATATCTCTTATTCCCCCTCACATTCTTAGATATATTTTTATTTTTGTACCTAAGCTCTGGAGAATATATAAGTAAGTGATGTACCCAAAGTAGTGAACTATTTTGGAGTTTCAATTGTGAAACTATTATGTTTTAATTTTAAATCATGTATATTATCTCCGTTTACCATGTATATTATTTTTGTTTATAATTTCTAATTTCTGACTTTTATTTTCTGCACTTAACATTTACATTCCTGTATTACTAACAATCTGACTTTTATTTTATGCATCTAACATTATAGTAGCAGTCCGTCTGCGACCCACTTTCCATTATGTATTTCCTTTATCTTTTTTTAATTCTTTAAGGACCAACCTCCTTTCTGGTATCAAAGCACCTTCTGGTTCCATGGATCTCTAGATAATAATTTCACTTATTCTTACAAATGATAATGAAGATCTGACTGTGTTGAACCTTGAATTAGTAAACTATGGTCAGGGTCAGACCAGAAATCCATCTGGTACCTCAACAGTATGGTCCGGGCTTGTCAAACCATCAGCCTATTCTAACTACTGCTGGCACTAACAGATCCCGATCATAAGTTTACAGATCCAAGCTCAAGAACATAGATCTGCAAAAATATTAGAATACCATAGGAAAAATGGTTATAATTATTTACATTTTGATTTAGTTCAAATAGCTGCTAAACCTATTAATAAAGATGACAAGAATTCTGCTTTACTTCTTGGATTAAGAGATTGCAGATTTTTAGACTTTGAAGATTCCTTACTAGGGATGGTAGAAACCAGCCTATGTGAAGGTCCAACCTATTTCGATTGTTTTCCTAACTTCTGCGTTTCTTTGCAGGATAAAAATATTTTAGATACTTTAACTTTAAATATTAAAGAATTTAATATAAAAGCAAAAAAAGGATCAATTCCTGTTACAATTTATATAGGCTTAGATATAATGCCTTAATCTCAGCTTTTAACACAGGTGCAAGAATGGTTTCAAAGAAAGGAGAAACCATCTTGTTTAAAATAGATATGAATAGATCTAGATTATCTATTCCACAAAATATTAGATGGAAAGATGTTTCTTTGCCTGATGATTGGCTTTTAGAAGAAGCAGCACCTCCAAATCCAGTTAGGAGTACTGTTCCCACAAAAATCACCCAATATGCTAGTGGAACGGTGAAAATAACATTTGACAGGTCAACTAGTATGAGAGATTCTCATAAGGGAAGAAGCCGAATCATCTAGGTCTACTTCCTTTTCACATTCTAGAAAACTAGAAGAACCCCTAGGCATTCTGTCTCTGCAATTAATACAAGCTTACATGATTTAGATAACTCATCTAAAATTCCCCAAGCTAGATATAAAGTAGAACCTCAAGGAGACTCGTTTGATAGTAATAGTCTTCCCAGATCTTCCACTTATTCTACTATAACAGAGAACGTAGGAGAATTAAACATGATAAATCAGAATTTAATTTTGAAAGGGAAAAATTACAAAAGGAATTTTATTATGAGAAAAATAGAATAAAAAGAGAATGGTTCTTTGCTAAATATCAAGGCAAAGATAGGAAAAAGATTCAGGAAGAATATTATAATTTCCTTAGCAAACATAAGGTTAATGTAGTATTATTTAAATGGTTTGATTATTATGCCTCCAGTCATAATATAGAATATCCCTTTTTAAAAGAAAAGAAAATTTGCGTGGCTAAAACTTGGCAGGTTACCGAAGGAGAAAAGGTAGTTAGAGATGCCTCCGGAGATGCCATTTACCACAACCTATAAGGCTGTAGCAATAAAAGCAGTCCCATTCAAACAAAAGGATCCTAGGCACTTGTCGGAGCCAATCAATACAAAAGATATTCAGAGTATCTTTGAACAAAACAATTATACCAATAAATGAAAGATTTTGGTAGGATCTGGGTTTGCACTTGCTCGATTTACCACGCAACAAAAATTTCTATTAAAGCGGAATCTTAGAAAAGTACCTTTGAAGCGTGCACCTGGTGATTCTCTTGTATGCCTCAAGACTATGACTTCACGTTGTGTGGGCAACGAACTAGAAGTCAATTGATCAGCTACTCACCACAATCCACCTGCTAGAAAACTCTAGCCCAGCAGCACCTGGCACGTACTATAAACGCACCGCCCGTAGAGAGAGAAAGCTACGCGCAGCTAGTATAATCCAAGGCCAAAATTTCAGCCACTAGAAACCCAAAAACCAGCTGCACACTTTCTTGAAAATTTGACTTGGAGAGAGAAACGTTTTCTCTCTCTATAATTTTCTCTCTCTAGAAATCCTGTGGATTAATTGTGTTATTTTTATATTCTGAATGACTGATCCCTTGTCTATTTATAGAGTTACAAGAGAGACTCCAAGTTGGTTTAGGATTGGTCTTCCTACTGGATTTCTATTTTCATTCAATCCTGTTTCTGGACTGATACAGATTCTGTTTCCTTCAATCCTGTTCCTGGACTGATACACTCCCAACTGTCACAGGGATTCACTTATCCCAATCCAGTTCCTGGGATGAATCACTCCCAACTGACACAGGGATTCACTTATCCCAAACCAGTTCCTGGGATGATTCACAACCAACTGACACAAGGATTAATTAATTTCTAAATTAATTAAATCTACCTTTGTCAACAACCCAGTACATAATTAATCGTACCACTAACGGATTAATTATGGCACTACCAACCTACACCAGAATTGCTTCCAGAACAACTTAATTAAATTATATTCATAATCTCCCCACATCAAAGATATAGTGCTCGTTAATTCATTAATTTACTGATAAATTAATTCATCAACTTCTTAATATTCCGAGACTAGCACCACTCGACCTTTTTACTATACCGGACATAAGTCCACCGGCCGGGTTTAGTATAATAAACATTTCGAGTTCATCTCGGGAGCACCATCACCCCGAACGCACCGGTACATGGTTTCCTTTCGACAAGCAGCAGCACACCAAGTAACTAAACACGCGCACCCAACCCACCGAGACTATTGGCCACATTTGACCTCACCCATTGACAGATCAAAGTACACTATGTCTAATCCTTATACCCACTCGAGTCTAGGGATTTAGAGATAGAATACAAGGATCGATTTGTCTATTAAATCAGTACAAGACAAATCATTCCTACGAGTTAAGTTCAACATGCCCCGGGCATATCTATATGATTCAATTAGTTTAGACAAACTAATCATCTGAATCACATAATAACCTAGACCGACAGTTTGTCCAAAGCCGTCTCGGTTACGAACCTCATTTATATATTATGTCTTTCAACCAATGATGAGATCTACTGTGTCACACCACACACCTCATCATCTACTTACATAATATAAATGGACGATTAATGCACAACTAAATATAATTAAAACACAAATAGATATATTAAACTGGGAAACTGTACAATACAAGCATAGCTTATGTATTCTACTCCAACAATCTCCCACTAATACTTAAGCTGTGCTTTAAGTATACAACTACATACAATCCTAACCAATCTGCTGCTATCTATCTAGAAAAACTGTCAAGGCCCTCCTAAGCATCTGATCCCCATGCCCTTCACGTGAGCCTCAAAGACTTTTGAAGTCAATGTTTTCGTGAATGGATCTACAAGGTTATCCTCTTATGCTATCCTAGCCATGACTAGGTCTACACTCTTTACGATGTCTCGTATCAGGTGGTACTTGCGCTATATATGTTTACTCGCCTTGGGGGCTCGTGGTTCCTTCGAGTTTGCTACTGCACAATTGTTATCACAATAAACCGTGATAGACTTCGGCAAACCAGGAATCACATCTAAGTCCACTAGGAAGTTCTTGAGCCATACTGCTCCTTTCACTGCCTCTGATGCGGCAACATACTCAGCCTCTATGGTAGAGTCCGCCACGCATTTCTGCTTGACACTCCGCCAAACTATGGCTCCACCTCCTAGAGTAAACACATACCCTGAGGTAGACTTGCTCTTGTCCCTGTCGCCTTGGAAATCTGAATCCGTGTAACCTCGGGGTACCAGCTCAGACGCTTGATAGACCAGAACTTGGTCCCTCGTTCTGCGCAAATACTTGAGAATGCATTTTACTGCCTCCCAATGAGCTTTCTCGGGGTTACTCTGATATCTGCTCACCATGCCAACGGCATAACAGATATCAGGCCTCGTACACAACATGGCATACATGAGACTTCCTACTGTCGAAGCATATGGAACTGTCTTCATGGTCTCTATCTCCTCAACAGTCTTAGGAGACTGTTCCTTAGATAGAAACACTCCATGCCTGAAAGGTAGAAAACCTTTCTTGGAGTTCTGCATGTTAAAACGGGCCAGAATCGTGTCTATGTATGAAGCTTGAGAGAGCGTTAGTGAACCTTTCCTACGATCTCGAATAATCTTGATCCTAAGGATATGTCCCGCTTCCCCTAAGTCCTTTATATCAAATTGCTTGAACAACCATGCCTTTACGTCTGATAACACTTTCTTGTTGTTGCCAATCAATAGAATGTCATCTACGTAAAGCACAAGAAACACCACTGAGTTTCCATCACGTCTGCGATATACACATTGCTCATCCGGACACTGAGTAAATCCAAAGGACTGGATTACCTCATCAAACCGGATGTTCCAAGATCTGGATGCCTGCTTAAGTCCATAAATAGACCTCTTAAGCCTGCAAACCTTATGCTCTTGGCCTTTTTCAATGAATCCCTCTGGTTGCTGCATAAAGATGGTTTCCTCAAGACTTCCGTTTAGGAAAGCTGTCTTGACATCCATCTGCCAAATCTCATAATCCATATGAGCAGCTATGGCCAAGAGAATCTGGATCGACTTAAGCATGGCTACCGGGGAGAAGGTTTCCTCATAATTGATTCCCTCTTTCTGAGTATACCCCTTTGCCACCAGCCTAGCTTTAAAGGTTTCCACCTTCCCGTCAGGTCCTCTCTTACGTTTGTAGACCCACTTGCATCCAATGGGCTTAAACCCATCAGGCAGGTCCACAAGCTCCCAGACTTGATTGTGGTCCATTGACCCCATCTGGGATATCATTGCCTTACGCTAAGATTCTGCATCTTTATCTCGAAGTGCCTCATTGTAGTTAATTGGGTCAGGTTCAGGCACACCTGGGACTAGGTCTGAAGCCTCTCCCACACCAACAAACCTGTCTGGCTGTCTCACAACCCTCCCACTACGATGAGGCACCGCCTATGTAGGCGCACCATCTGTGATCTCATGTGCAATGTGTGGTGTATCTACTTGTGCTGGTGCATCAGGATTAGTAGTTTGTCGTCTAAGCTCTTCTAGTATTATCTTACTCTTGTGCTTGAGGTCTAAGACATAGTCCTCTTCTAAAAATATAGCGTTGGTACTCATCACCACCTTCTGATCTTTAGGACTATAGAATAGACCACCTTTCGTTCCCCTAGGATATCCTACAAACAGCATTAATTCTGTTCTTGCATCTAACTTAGCCGTATCTACCTTAAGCACATGTGCTGGGCAGCCCCAAATTCTGAGATGTCTTAGACTGGGCTTCCGCCCGTTCCACAACTCTACTGGGGTTGAAGGCACGGTTTTAGATGGTACAAGATTAAGAATATACATTGTCGTTTCCAAGGCATATCCCCAGAACGAACTTGGCAAATCACTATAGCTCATCATGGACTAACCATTTCCATAAGAGTTTGGTTCCTCATTTCTACTACACCATTCTGCTGTGACGTGCCAGGTGCAGACAACTGAGACTGAATTCCTACCTCAGTGAGGTAATCTTGAAATTCATGGGACAGGTACTCCCCACCACGATCTGAACGCAGTGTCTTAATACTCTTACCATGATGCTTCTCCACATCTGCCCGAAACACTTTGAACTTGCCAAAACATTCGACTTGTGGCGCATTAGGTAAATGTATACGTACCTAGAGTAATCATCCGTGAATGTCACGAAATACTCATATCCCCCTCGTGCATGGACCATCATAGGTCCACATAAGTCAGAATGAATCAACTCTAATACTTCTTTAGCTCTATAGCTTTTTGCTTTAAAAGGTCTCTTGGTCATCTTACCTTCCAAGCAAGATTCGCAGGTTGCATAACTGTCAATATCTAATGAACCCAAAGGTCCATCATTGACCAACCTCTGAATCCTACTAAGGTTTATATAACCTAGCCTTAGATGCCAAAGATAGATTTGATTCATTTCAGAAGGTCTCTTCCTCTTATTAATGTTAGATATTGAGCTATCTATCTCTATGTTTTGCGCTACAGGGGAGTTAGAGTTAACCACAAACAAATTGTCCGCCAATGAACCAGAACAAATAAGTTTTCCATTTCTTCTAATAACAACTCAGTCATCAGAAAAAATAAACTTATACCCGTTCTTCAAGATTTTAGAAACCGAAATCAAGTTCTTTCTAAAACTCGGTACATAAAGACAATTAACTAACTCTAAGTTAGAATTTTCGAAATTCAACTTAACTACTCCCACTGCTTCTACTGACACCCTTGTAGTGTCGCCCAAGTAGATATCCAATTCTCCTTCTCTAAGCTTCTGGGTTACTTGGAACCCTTGCAAAGAATTACAAACATGGTCAGTGGCACCTGAATCCACACACCAAGTATCTGTGGGAATCGCTGCTAAACATGTCTCAGTAATTAAGGCATAATTTATCGTACTTATAAGCTTTGGACAATCCGCTTTCCAATGTCCCGTCTTATTGCACTTGAAGCACATGTCTTTCGACTTCTTCTTTGCAATATCTGGCTTAGGCACAATTTGTGCCTTTTTAGCTACTCCCTCGAGCTTTCTCTTCTTCTTTCCAGCCTCAGGCTCAGAAGAAGATTCTAAAGCTTCGACTGCGACTAAAGCTCGATTCTTCTCTTGAAGAAGACTTTTAGCCACCATCAACTCTGCCAAGAGCTTGGATGAACTCCATAACATCTTACTTATGTTGTAGTTCAACCGAATCCGCTCATAGCTTTGAGTCGCCATCAACTCTGCCAAGAGCTCAGATGAACTCCACAACATCTTACTTATGTTGTAGTTCAACCGAATCCGCTCATAGCTTTGAGGCAAGCTCTGGAGGACAATATCGGCTTTGGTTTCACCAACGATTTCGCCTCCTCCTACCTCAACCTTGTTGATGTTACTAATCATGTCAATGACACGATCTCTCACAGGAGCGCTCTCAGCCCTAAGGACAATGTCCAAGTTACGACTTCCATCGACATTATTAGTTCCAGTTAAATTGTTGTTTTTCAAAATAGCAGCTAAAGGATTGAATGCCATATCGATTTAAACTGGAGAGTAAACAAACAGTGTTTCAGTTATATATGCTAGAATTTTCGAAAAAACATGAAAATTCAATTAATTATTGATTCCCTCAAAACAATAATATTAATCCACCAACATCTCATCCACCGGGATTCTCGTAAGCCACGCAGTGTGGACGTTTACGCTAACCCACATTCGTTTGAGAAGAACCAAGTTCATTAACTACACTATCTGACCAACGATCTTTTGATCAATGTAGCAAATAGTCGGTGCTTTCAGCCGTACAAGTAAGCAGCGTAACCTCACGGGAGGAATACTACAAATCGTACACTAAGTGTATGCCATTACGTGACTTCTGAGTTTGTTACCTCAGGATAGTGCGCCTCAGATGGAGAGGGTGTCGCATTTCTCCTAGCTAAACTCGCTGTAGTCATCTTACTCAGAAGCTCATAGTCTAGCGATCTCGGGGCTGGACTCATCCGAATGGAGAAAGGCCCTAATGCCAACGCGCAAGCCCACCCACATCGCATATGAACCGGTAATGGTGGCCATGGGGATATAACACAACCCGCTCCCACTTAGATTTCCAATTTGAGGGTTTTTCCGGTTTTAACATGCAATTAACTAACCTAAGTTATGTGCAACCATAAAACCAGACATACTTTAATTCATGCATCTAAAATACAGCATAAAAATAAAGCATAAAAATTAAAACAATAAATACGGGAAATAAATTCGAAAAAAATAAATTCCCCGACTATTATGGTTTTAATTGCTTCCATCATTTGTCTTGATCTCGTGTCCCACCACGTCACTCGATGGAGAGAGTCTTGAACTTCAAAAAATGAAAACTGGAGGAAAAATGGGCCAAAAACAGCCTGAACAGCCCGAACGGACCGCCCGGGTCGTAGCATGGCCCGAGGGCCGCGCTGCCCGCGCCCGGCAGCAGCGCGCAGCAGCTGCTGCGTGCAGCGACTGCTGCGCGCTGCTGCGATTTTTGCCTGCCGACCGGCGATTTTGCTGCCGGCAAACGTTGCCGGCGTCGCCTCCTGCCGCCAACTCCTCCTTCGCTTTTTCCCACGCTATTTGGTCTTCTTGCAATTCGTTCTGGGTTTTCCTGGGTTTCTGTAAATTCATGATATCCCAAAACCCACGAATCCAAGTCGCCCACCATAACGCCTTCGATTACATAAAAAACAATTTTCCTACTACAAGGCATTCTAGGAAAATTAAATAATCGAAATTACATAGAAAAAATCCTACTACAGATTTGAATTAATCCTACACGGCTTCCAGCACGTGGTTAAACTATTACAAACATTCATAATAAAATTAATTCCGAACAAGTCCCGAAGTTTAATTAAAACCCATACAAACGTAACCATAATAGTCGGGATTCTAAACCACCTGCAAATAAAACCATGTAATAAATCGTACAAGCACAGAACCCCCTAAACCAGGCTCTAATACCAATTGAAAGCTTTGGTAGGATCTGGGTTTGCACTTGCTCGATTTACCACGCAACAAAAATTTCTATTAAAGCGGAATCTTAGAAAAGTACCTTTGAAGCGTGCACCTGGTGATTCTCTTGTATGCCTCAAGACTATGACTTCACGTTGTGTGGGCAACGAACTAGAAGTCAATTGATCAGCTACTCACCACAATCCACCTGCTAGAAAACTCTAGCCCCGCAGCACCTGGCACGTACTATAAATGCACCGCCCGCAGAGAGAGAAAGCTACGCGCAGCTGGTATAATCCAAGGCCAAAATTTCAGCCACTAGAAACCCAAAAACCAGCTGCACACTTTCTTGAAAATTCGACTTGGAGAGAGAAACATTTTCTCTCTCTAGAATTTTCTCTCTCTAGAAATCCTGTGGATTAATTGTGTTATTTTTATATTCTGAATGACTGATCCCTTGTCTATTTATAGAGTTACAAGAGAGACTCCAAGTTGGTTTAGGATTGGTCTTCCTACTGGGTTTCTGTTTTCCTTCAATCCTGTTTCTGGACTGATACAGATTCTGTTTTCTTCAATCCTGTTCCTGGACTGATACACTCCCAACTGTCACAGGGATTAACTTATCCTAATCTAGTTCCTAGGATGAATCACTCCCAACTGACACAGGGATTCACTTATCCCAAACCAGTTCTTGGGATGATTCACAACCAACTGACACAAGGATTAATTAATTTCTAAATTAATTAAATCTACCATTGTCAACAACCCAGTACATAATTAATCGTACCACTAACGGATTAATTATGGCACTACCAACCTACACCAGAATTGCTTCCGGAACAACTTAATTAAATTATATTCATAATCTCCCCACATCAAAGATATAGTGCTCGTTAATTCATTAATTTACTGATAAATTAATTCATCAACTTCTTAATATTCCGAGACTAGCACCACTCGACCTTTTTACTATACCGGACATAAGTCCACCGGCTGGGTTTAGTATAATAAACATTTCGAGTTCATCTCGGGAGCACCATCACCCCGAACGCACCGGTACATGGTTTCCTTTCGACAAGCAGCAGCACACCAAGTAACTAAACACGCGCACCCAACCCACCGAGACTATTGGCCACATTTGACCTCACCCATTGGCAGATCAAAGTACACTATGTCTAATCCTCATACCCACTCGAGTCTAGGGATTTAGAGATAGAATACAAGGATCGATTTGTCTATTAAATCAGTACAAGACAAATCATTCCTAAGAGTTAAGTTCAACATGCCCCGGGCATATCTATATGATTCAATTAGTTTAGACAAACTAATTATCTGAATCACATAATAACCTAGACCGACAGTTTGTCCAAAGCCGTCTCAGTTACGAACCTCATTTATATATTATGTCTTTCAACCAATGATGAGATCTACTGTGTCACACCAGACACCTCATCATCTACTTACATAATATAAATGGACGATTAATGCACAACTAAATATAATTAAAACACAAATCGATATATTAAACTGGGAAACTGTACAATACAAGCATAGCTTATGTATTCTACTCCAACAATAAATACCTCCAAACCATAGGAGAATACTTAACCACAAAACCCCGACCTTCTATGTCTACTCATATGTCTGAGATATTTGACAAAAAGCCCCTTTTCAAACCACATGAGATCCCTCAGAAAATAGGCAACCAATTAGTATCTCGACTAATGAATGATCTAGAAAAAAGACTAGCCAAAATTGAGGAATCCTTTGTGCCCAAACTAAAACAAAAAGCTAAGGAACCAGATTCTGAATCAGGATCAGTCTCTATAAACCAAGGAATTAGAGTCCTAAGTAAATTCTCTGATAATGAATCAGAAGAATTATCAGATAGCTCAAAAAGTCCTACCACCACAAACAAATTTTATTCCCCACTCCCTGAATAAAAACCAAAAATATTACAAATTCATATTGGTAGAGTCAGGGTCTGTCTCATTCAAAGCCTACTTTGATAAATGAGAGAATACACATTCTACAGCCCAAATTCTCTCAGTCCTAACCCCACCAGATTGGAAAGATAATCTCAACAAACCTAGAAACTTCTCACAACCCTTCTCTCCCCCAGGATATACTTACTGGGACTATAGACAAGCTTGGTTTAAAGCGTTTACCGTACAAAATCAGGCCTACCGACACTCTTGGCTCTTTTATTTCAAAAGGGGAAATCAATACAATTTTCCTATATGGTTTATAACATGGTGGAATACGCATGGCCCAAACCCACAAATTTTACCATAATCAGTACGACCTGGTTATGAACTGTTATATGAAAAATTTACGGCACCAAAATCTGTGCCAAAATTATTATAGTTTGATTCTATATTCTCCTTGTCATGGATATATGCTTAGAAATTTGAATTTTCTAAGCAAGAAGACATGCTACCAGCTTTAGTGAGACAAGGATATTCAAAATGGTGGAAAAAATTCAAGACCGATGCTGTTCAGCCAGAAATGATTGAAGCATGATTCCACACCAACCCAAGATATCTGCCATCGACATATCCACAAACATCAGTTTTCCTACAAAAGAAGCCATTAGCTGTTTCCAAATTAGCAGCAGTATCAACCCAGGAAGATTACATAAAACACCTGAAAAATATATTAAGTCAGCTTAAAAGTGACACAAGCTCCTAGGGAAGCCGGGAAACTTCAATCAAATAAGAAAATGAAGAAGAATATCTCCTTATTGATGTTTTAAATGAAGACAATTGTTTCAAAATTTTCTCCCCAATTCCATAAATAAAATGGGGAACTATATATATAAAAAAAAAAAAAAAAAGAGTTCCTGTAGCAACTACTGTAGCTACGCAGAATTAAAAAAAAAAGTTTGTATATAAATAGACAACCAAGGAACCAAAGGGAGGCAGAACTTTGCTTACCCATTTCTCATCTCTTCTTTCTCTCTCTAAACCTCCCCTCCTTCCGAAGACTCTCTCTCTACTTTTCTTCTCTTTTTCTCTTTCATTTTCTTTCCTTCTTCTTTCCTTTGTAATCTTTTGTAATTTCTTCATCTTTTGATTGTATCCCTCCAACATATCTCTTTTCCCCCCTCACCTTCTTAGATATATTTTCATTTTTGTACCTAAACTTTGGAGAATATATAAGTAAGTGATGTACCCAAAGCAGTTAACTAATTGTGAAACTATTATGTTTTAATTTGAAATCATGTATATTATTTCTGTTTATAATTTGTATCTTCTGACATTTATTGTTTGCACCTAACATTTACATTCCTGTTGTACTAACAATCTAACTTTTATTTTATGCATCTAACATTATAGTGGCAGTCCGTCTGCGACCCACTTTCCATTTTGTATTTCCATTATCTTTTTTAATTCTTTAGGGACCAACCTCCCTTCCGGTATCAGAGCCAAAAACTTGGGCAGAAGGGGAAAATAAAGTGGGTAAGTTGGGCAGAAAGGAGACCAAAAAGGGAAACTAGATATGTATCAAAACTTTCTGCAAAACTAGATATGTATAAAAACTAGATCAGTTTTTGTAGATCTATGTTCTTGAGCTTGGATTTGTAAACTTATGATCGGGATTTGTTAGTGCCAGCAGTAATTGGAGTAGGCTGATGGATTGACAAGCCCGGACCATACTATTGAGGTACCAGATGGATTTCTGGTCTGACCCTGACCATAGTTTACTAATTCAAGGTTCAACACAGTCAGATCTTCATTATCATTGGTAAGAATAAGTGAAATTATTATCCAGGGATCCATGGAACCAAAAGGTGATGAGTCCAGAAGGGAGTTAGTTTTAAATTAAAGCTAAAACTCGTTATTTTTTGATTTCTTCTATTATCTTATTTTTATTATCTTTGATTCACTATTCTCTTTAATTTTTGTTATTAAATTTTATGTCTTCCATCTTTAAAAATTTTTCCAAAAAATCAGCGGAGGTCTCTTCAAGTAGGTCTTCAAACAATATTCTTCTTAAAGAAGAAATAAACTTTGAAAATTTGTCCCAAGATTGGGATAATTGGAAAATACCTAGGAGACCAACTAATGACATTTATAGAGATAAATGGAAAATGGTTTATGAATTTTCAGTAAAAACAGTGGAACAAGCTTTTCCACTAACAAAACCTGTTGAAACAATTCAACTTTTATCTTCAAAAACCATTGAAAACCATAGGAAAAATGGTTATAATTATTTACATTTTGGTTTAGTTCAAATAGCTGCCAAACCTCTTAATAAAGATGGCATGAATTTTGCTTTCCTTCTTGGATTAAGAGATTGCAGATTTTTAGACTTTGAAGATTTCTTACTAGGGATGGTAAAAACCAGCCTATGTGAAGGTCCAATCTATTTTGATTGTTTTCCTAACTTCTGCGTTTCTTTGCAGGATAAAAATATTTTAGATACTTTAACTTTAAATATTAAAGTATTTAATATAAAAGAAAAATAAGGATCAATTCCTAATACAATCTTATATAGGCTTAGATATAAGGCCTTAATCTCAGCTTTTAACATAGGTGCAAGAATGGTTTGAAAGAAAGGAGAGAAACCATCTTGTTTAAAACAACTATGAAAAGATCTAAATTATCTATTCCACAAAATATTAGATGGAAAGATGTTTATTTGCCTGATGACTGGGTTTTACAAGAAGCAGCACCTCCAGATCCAGTTAGAAGTACCGTTCCCACAAAAATACCCAATATGCTAGTGGAACAGTGAAAATAACATTTGGCTTGTCCATTAGTATGAGAGATTCTCATAAGGAAGAAGCCGATTCATCTAGGTCTACTTCCTTTTCACATTCTAGAAAACTAGAACAAACCCCTAGGTATTCTGTCTCGGTAATTAATACAAGCTTGCATGATTTAGATAACTTATCTAAAATTCCCCAAGCTAGATATAAAGTAGAACCTCAAGAAGACTCGTCTGATAGTAATGGTCTTCCCAGATCTCCCACTTATTCTACTATAACAGAGAACGTAGGAGAATTAAACATGATAAAATCAGAATTTAATTTTGAAAGGGAAAAATACAAAAGGAATTTTTTTCTGAGAAAAATAGAATAAAAAGAGAATGGTTCTTTGCTAAATATCAAGGCAAAGATAAGAAAAAGAATCAGGAAGAATATTATATTTTCCTTAGCAAACATAAGGTTAATGTAGTATTCTTTATATGGTTTGAATAATTTGCCTAACCCTTTTTGAAAGAAAAGGAAATTTGTGTGGCTAAAACTTGGCAGGTTACCGAAGGAGAAAAGGTAAAGTCAGAGATGCCTCCGGAGATGCCATTTACCACAACCTATAAGGCTGTAGAAATAAAAGCAGTCTCATTCAAACAAAAGGATCCTAGGCACGTGTCGGAGCCAATCAATACAAAAGATATTCAGAGTATCTTTGAACAAAACAATTATACCAATAAATACCTCCAAACCATAGGAGAATACTTAACCACAAAACCCCAACCTTCTATGTCCACTAATATATCTGAGACATTTGACAAAAAGCCCTTGTTCAAACCACATGAGATCCCTCAAAAAATAGCCAACCAATTAGTATCTCGAGCAATGAATGAGCTAGAAAAAAAACTAGCCAAAATTGAGGAATCCTTTGCGCCCAAACTAAAACAAAAAGCTAGGGAACCAGATTCTGAATCAGGATCAGTCTCTATAAACCAAGGAATTAGAGTCCTAAGTAAATTCTCTGATAATGAATCAGAAGAATTATCAGATAATGATCCATAAATTTTTAGGATAGGACCTTCCTCAGGAAGAAGACAATTATCCACCTGGCGAAGACCAATCCCACAGAGAAGGTTCCCTCGCCATCATGAAATCCTAAACCCAGGATTAGAACCTGGCCCAAATGTTTTCCAAAATAGTTATAATGCCAATAACATCTATGAATGGTGTGTAGATGGGAAGCCAGAATATAGCACTATGAAAAATGCTACAAAACATGACCATGGTAGCCACAATATATAGAACAACACAGGGTAGTAATAATTTAGCTACTGCTCATATTCTAATTGCAGGTTTCACAGGTCAATTAAAAGGGTTGTGGGATGAACACCTCACCAAAAATGAGAAAAATAGTATTCTTTATACCGTTAAAGTGGATGAAGAAGGAGAACCTATCATCCAAAATGGTGAAATGATTCCTGACTCTGTCTCAACTTTAATATTTACGATTGCTAAAACTTTTATTGGTGATCCAGGAATCTTTAGAGACAAGGCTTTGGAGTTATTAAATAATCTCAAATGTCGAGGTTTGAGAGGTTTCCAGGAATGCAAAAATGTCTTTCTATCTAGAATTTATGACCGACCAGATGGTAATCAACTATACTGGAAAGAAAAATTCATAGATGGCCTTCCTAAGTCTTTAAGGAGATTAGTCTGGGATGAACTTAGGGAAGAGTTCAAAGGAGTTGTTCCTTATGAGCAACTTACTTATGGACAACTTAATACTTTCATTCAGAAAGTAGCAATGAAAACGTGTAGGCAGGATAAGATGATGAGAGATCTTGCCAAAAACAGGAAAATGCTAGGGTCATTTTGTGAACAATTTGGTTTACCAAGTTGTTCTAAAAAGAAGAAGTATAAACCTGATTTTCAAAATAGGTCAGAACCTCAACCCAAACATTTTTATAGAAAGAAAAGGTATTCTAAAATTCAAAGAAAACTTCCCTTAGAACAAACTAATAAGCTTTGAGATTTATCTAAGGTAGTTTGTTACAAGTGTCAGAAACCTGGTCATATAGTCAGATATTGCAGATTAAACAGAAAAATTCAGGCCTGGAATTTACAAGAAGAAGTCACTAATCAACTCAATCAGCTTCTCGTAGGATCAGAGGCTGGTAAAGATACGAAATCAAGTGATGATAATTATATCCAATAGTATCAATAGGATGATGTTAATTCATTATCACCAGGAGAAGAACTCAAAGAGGGTCATTTTATTAATGTTCTTACTAAAGAACAAGATCTCCTTGTAGAATTAATAGAAGGAATAGAAGATGCAAACCAACAAAAAACTTACTTAAACAAATTCAGACAAACTCTAAGAAACAAACCATCTACTTCCTCCATACCTAACCCTATAGGAAGTCACCCTAAACTACTTAATACTTACAATTTTACGGGGATCCTTAATAGGTTACCAAAAAAAACCCCTAGTCCAATTTCTATTGGTGACCTACAGAAAGAGTTAGCCTTAGCTAAAGAAGAAATTAGAGATATAAAAGCTAAGCAAGACCTTCATGGTTTACTAATACAAAACCTAATTGATAGCCAAAACCCAAAACCTGTCTTAGAAAATGAAGAAGAATCCTTCATTGGAGACGATATACCCCAACTAAATTCTAAAACAACATTTCAAAGGTATGATGTTAGGGTAAAGTTGGTAGTAAAAAATTGTTTTGTCCTAGAAACTGATGCATTATGGGACACGGGAGCCGATTTTAGTTGCATTCAAGAGGGACTTATTCGTACAAAATACTTTGAAAAAATTAGGGAAAGACTAACTGCAGCCAATAAGACAAAGCTTGGAATCAAGTTCATATTAGCGGATGTTGATGTTCATTTTTCAACAACTAAAATTACAGTTTCATTTTTACTAGTAAAAGAATTGTCCCGTCCTATTATTTTAGGAACAGACTTTATCATCCAATTAGTTCCTTATTTAACTACAATAGAAGGAATTCAACCACAGGAAAAATGAGAGGACATTATTCTCCCATTTTCAAAGGAACCAATTACTAGGAAAGTAAATCCTTTGACATAAAAATCCAACAGGTAAATTTCCTTAAGGAGGAAATAGAATTTAAGAGAATTGAATCTCAACTACAGTAACCACAAATCCAAGGAAGGATTAAACAGTTGTAGCAAAATATCAAAGAACAAGTATGTTGTGATCTCCCAAATGCTTTCTAGAAGAGAAAACAATATACAGTTTTCCTTCCTTATGGAAAGGATTTTAAGGAACAAAATGTTCCAACAAAAGCAAGACCCATCCAGATGAGTCAAGAATTAATGGAACACTGTAAATAGGAAATTAATAACCTTTTACAAAAAGGGATTATTAGTTCAAGCAAATCCCCATGGTGTTGTCCGACATTCTATATCAATAAAAGTTCAGAAATAGAACGGGGAGTACCTGGATTAGTTATTAATTATAAAGCCTTAAATCAGGTTTTACAATGGATTAGATATCCAATTCCAAATGAAAAGGACTTGTTGCTAAGATTATTTGCAGCAAAAATCTTTTCTAAATTTGACATGAAATCTGGATTAATACAGATTCACCCTTCTGATAGGTATAAGACGGCATTCACAGTTCCATTTAGACACTACGAATGGAATGTAATGCCATTTGGACTAAACAATGCCCCGTCAGAATTTCAAAGGATTATGAATGATATTTTAAATCCTTATTGAAGTTTTATTATTGTTTATATTGATGATGTTTTGCTTTATTCTAACAACCTTGACCAACATTTTAAACATCTCAATATTTTCTTACAGGTGACGAGAACAAATGGATTAGTAGTCTCTAAGAGGAAGATAAGTCTCTTCCAAACCAAAATTAGATTCCTTGGACATTATATTTACCAATGAACAATTACCCCAATTGAAAGATCAATTGGTTTTGCTGATAAGTTTCCTGACCAGATTCTAGAAAAAAAAACAACTACAAAGATTTCTAGGATGTTTAAATTATGTTGCTGATTTTATTCCTCATTCAGCAAATTTAGCTAAACCATTCCACGAAAGACTAAGGAAGACACCACCTTCTTGGACTGATTTACATACACAATCAGTAAGAAAAATAAAGACTTTAGTTAAATCTTTACCTTGCCATGACATAGCTAATCCAAACTTAAAAAAAATAGTAGAGACAGATGCCTCTGATTTAGGATATGGCGGGATCTTGAAGCAAGTCCAGGGAGAAAAAGAGAAAATTATTTCCTTTACATCTAAAAAATGGAATAGCACACAACAGAATTATTCCACCATAAAGAAGAAAATACTTGCTATTATTCTCTGTGTTTCTAAATTCCAATCTAATTTGCTTAATCAAAAATTCTTAATAAGAGTTGATTGTAAATCAGGAAAGGATGTTTAACAAAAAGATGTAAAAAATCTAGCATCCAAACAAATTTTTGCTTGGTGGCAAGCTATATTATCTGTCTTTGATTTTGACATTGAATATATAAAAGAAGAGTCTAATTCTCTTCCTGATTTTTTGACCCGTGAATTTTTATAGGGAAAATAATGCCGCCCAGAAAAAAAAAAAAGAGGAAAGGCCCCCGGACAACCTTGTGATAGCAATTGAAGCTATCAAGGCATCAAAGAAAGGGTCCTCTTCCTCCAAGCAACCTTTCGAAGCCTCAAGGCAATTTCAAGCAATGGATAACCTCACTGCTATCCAACCAATCTCAATAGTCTCCCCAAAAACTTGGGTAGAGATCAGGATTTTCATTGGTAAAATCCCCCCAACCTTAGGTTGTTCCTCAACCGCAAGTGGTGACTAATAGTCCCACTACTCAAACTAAAGTGGTGACTAATAGTCCCACTTTCAAATCTCCAGTGGTGAGTATTAATCCCACTCCATCAAACAAAGTGGTGGTTATAAATCCCACATAACAAAATAAAGTGGTGATTACAAATTCCGCTAACAAAAAAGTTTTCAAAGCAGGGCAAAAATCGATCTCTACTATATCAAAAATTCTATCCCAACTGAATAATTCAAGTGCCAGACCTCTCAGCTGGTAGTTCAAACAGAGCCGGATTTCTTTACAAGCAATCCAATTCTGGTAGCTCAAAAAGTCCTACCACCACAAATAAATTTTATTCCCACTCCCTGAAGAAAACCCAAAAATATTACGAATTCATATTGGTAGATTTAGGGTCTGTCTCATTCAAAGCCTACATTGATAAAGGAGAGAATACACATTCTACAGCCAAAATTCTCTCAGTCCTAACCCTAACAGATTGGAAAGATAATCTCAACAAACTTAGAAACTTCTCACAACCCTTCTCTCTCCCAGGATATACTTACTGGGACTATAGACAAGCTTGGTTTAACACATTTACCGTACAAAATCTGGCCTATAGACACTCTTGGCTCTTTTATTTTAAAAGATGAAATCAATACAATTTTCCTATATGGTTTATAATATGGTGGAATACCCATGGCCCAAACCCACAAATTTTACCAGGATCAGTACGACCTGGTTATAAACTGTTCTATGAAAAATTTACGGCACCAAAATTTGTGCTAAAATTATTACAGTTTTATTCTAGATTCTCATTGTCATGGATATATGCTTGGAAATTTGAATTTTCTAAGCAAGAAGACATGCTACCGGCCTTGGTGAGACAAGGATATTGAAAATGGTGGAAAGAATTCAAGCTCGATGCTGTTCAGCCAGAAATGATTGAAGCATGTTTCCACACCAACCCAAGATATCTGCCACCAGCAGATCCCCAAACATCAGTTTTCCTACAACTGAAGACATTAGCTTCTTCCAAATTAACAGTAGTTTCAACCCAGGAAGATTACATCAAACACCTGGAAAATATATTAAGTCAGCTTAAAAGTGACACAAGCTTCCAGGGAAGCCAAGGAACTTCAATCAAAGAAGAAAATGAAGAAGAAGATCTCTTTTTTGATCTTCTAAATGAAGACGACTGTTTCAAAATTTTCTCCCCAATTCTATAAATAAAATGGGGAATTATGTATATAAAAAAAAGTGAGTTCTTGTAGCAACTACTGTAGCTACGCGAAATTTTAAAAAAAAAATTTGACTATAAATAGACAACCAAGGAACCAAAGGGAGGTTTAGAGAGAGAAAGAAGAGATGAGAAATGGGTAAGCAAAGTTCTGCCTCCCTTTGGTTCCTTGGTTGTCTATTTATAGACAAACTTTTTTTTTTTTTTAATTTCGCGTAGCTACAGTAGTTGCTACAGGAACTCACTTTTTTATATATATATATATATTCCCCATTTTATTTATGGAATTGGGGAGAAAATTATGAAACAGTCGTCTTCATTTAGAAGATCAATAAAGAGATCTTTTTCTTCATTTTCTTCTGTGATTAAAGTTCCTCGGCTTCCCTGGGAGCTTGTGTCACTTTTAAGCTGACTTAATATATTTTCCAGATGTTCAATGTAATCTTCCTGGGTTGATACTGCTGCTAATTTGGAAGTAGCTAATGCCTTCTGTTGTAGGAAAACTGATGTTTGTGGATCTACCGGTGACAGATATCTTAGGTTGGTGTGGAACCATGCTTCAATCATTTCTGGTTGAACGGCTTCGGTCTTAAATTCTTTCCACCATTTTGAATATCCTTGTCTCACCAAGGCTGGTAGCATGTCTTCTTGCTTAGAAAATTCAAATTTCCAAGCATATATCCATGACAAGGAGAATATAGAATAAAACTGTAATAATTTTGGCACAGATTTTGGTGCCTTAAATTTTTCATAGAACAGTTTATAACCAGGTCGTACTAATTCTGGTAAAATTTGTGGGTTTGGGCCATGGGTATTCTACCATGTTATAAACCATATAGGACAATTGTATTGATTTCCTCTTTTAAAATAAAAGAGCCAAAAGTGTCTGTAGGTCTGATTTTGTACGGTAAACACATTAATCCAAGCTTGTCTATAGTCCCAGTAAGTATATCCTGGGGAAGAGAAGGGTTTTGAGAAGTTTCTAGGTTTGTTGAGATTATCTTCCAATCTGCTGGGTTAGGACTGAGAGAATTTGGGCTGTAGAATGTGTATTCTCTCATTTATCAAAGTTGACTTTGAATGAGACAGACCCTGAATCTACTAATACGAATTCGTAATATTTTTGGGTTTTATTCAGAGAGTGGGGAATAAAATTTGTTTGTAGTGGTGGGACCTTTTGAGCTACCAGAATATGATTACTTGTAAAGAAATCCGGCTCTGTTTGGACTACCAGCTGAGAGGTCTGGCACTTGAAGTATTCAGTTGGGATATAATTTTTTGATCCAGTAGGGATCGATTTTTGCCCTGCTTTGAAGACTTGTTTGTTAGCGGGATTTGTAATCACCACTTTATTTTGTGAAGTGGGATTCTAACCACAACTTTGTTTGACGGAGTGGAATTAATACTCACCACTGGAGATTTAGAAGTGGGACTGCTAATCACCATTTTAGTTTGAGTAGTGGGACTATTACTCACCACTTTAGTTTGAGTAGTGGGACTGTTAGTCACTACTTGCAGTTGAGGAACAACCTGAGGTTGGGGGGATTTTAGCAATGAAAATCTTGATCTTGCTGCCCACTCCTGGATGGATTCCATTTGGGCTCTCTTTATTTGTTCTTCTTCAGCCATCTCTGCCTAAGTTTTTGGGGAGACTATTGAGATTGGTTGGATAGCAGTGAGGTTATCCATTGCTTAAAATTGTCTTGGGGTCAAGGCATAGTCCTTTGGTGACTTTTACACCATCTGCTTCGAAGTTGATGCTTCGAAAGGTTGCTTGAATTAAGAGGACCCTTCCTTTGATGCCTTGATAGCTTCAATTTCTATCACAAGGTTGTCTGGGGACCTTTTCTCTTTCTTTGTTCTGGGCGGCATTATTTTCCCTGTAAAAATTCACGAGTCAGAAAATCGGGAAGAGAATTAGACTCTTCTTTTATATATTCAATGTCAAAATCAAAGACAGATAATATTGCTTGCCACCTAGCAAAAGTTTGTTTGGATTCTAGATTTTTTACATCTTTTTGTAAAACATCCTTTGCTGATTTACAATCAACTCTTATTAAGAATTTTTGATTAAGCAAATCAGATTGGAATTTAGAAACACAAAGAATAATAGCAAGGATTTCCTTTTTTTATGGTGGAATAATTCTGTTGTGTGCTATTCCAATGTTTAGATGTAAAGGAAATAATTTTCTCTTTTTCTCCCTGGACTTGCTTCAAGATCCCGCCATATCCTAAATCAGAGGCATCTGTCTCTACTACTTTTTTTAAGTTTGGATTAGCTATGTCAAGGCAAGGTAAAGACTTAACTAAAGTCTTTATTTTTCTTACTGATTGTGTATGTAAATCAGTCCAGGAAGGTGGTGTCTTCCTTAGTCTTTCATGCAATGGTTTAGCTAAATTTGCTAAATGGGGAATAAAATCAGCAACACAATTTAAACATCCTAGAAATCTTTGTAGTTGCTATTTTTCTAGAATCTGGTCAGAAAACTTATCTGCAAAACCAATTGATCTTTCAACTGGGGTAATTGTTCCTTGGTAAATATAATGTCCAAGGAATCTAATTTTGGTTTGGAAGAGGCTTATCTTCCTCTGAGAGACTACTAATCCATTTGTTCTCATCACCTGTAAGAAAATATTGAGATGTTTAAAATGTTGGTCAAGGTTGTTAGAATAAACCAAAACATCATCAATATAAACTATAATAAAACTTGAATAAGGATTAAAAATATCATTCATAATCCTTTGAAATTCTGACGGGGCATTTTTTAGTCCAAATCGCATTACATTCCATTCGTAGTGTCCAAATAGAACTGTGAATGACATCTTATACCTATTAGAAGGGTGAATCTGTATTTGCCAAAATCCAGATTTCATGTCAAATTTAGAAAAGATTTTTGCTGCAAATAATCTTTGTAACAAGTCCTTTTGGTTTGGAATTAGATATCTAATCCATTGTAAAACCTGATTTAAGGCTTTATAATTAATAACTAATCTAGGCACTCCTCGTTCTATTTCTGAACGTTTATTGACGTAGAATGCCAGAAAACTCCATGGGGATTTGCTTGAACTAATAATACCTTTTCATAAAAGGTCATTAATTTCCTTTTTAGAGTGTTCCATTAATTATTGACTCATCTGGATTGGTCTTGCTTTTGTTGGAATATTTTGTTCCTTAAAATCCTTTTCATAAGGAAGAAAAACTGTATGTTGTTTTCTATTCTAGAAAGCATTTGGGAGATCAGAACATACTTTTTCTTCAATTTTTTTCTGCAACTATTTTAATCCGTCCTTGGATTTGTGGTTGCTGTAGTTGTGATTCAATTCTCTTAAATTCTATTTCCTCCTTAAGGAAATTTGATTTTTGATGTCAAAGAATTTACTTCCCTAGTAATTGGTTCCTTTGAAAATTGGAGAATAATGTCCTATCCTAGTTCCTGTGGTTGAATTCCTTCCACTGTCGTTAAATAAGGAACTAACTGGATGATAAAATCTGTTCCTAAAATAATAGGACGGGACAATTCTTTTACTAGTAGAAATGAAACTGTAATTTTAGTTGTTGAAAAATGAACATCAACATCCGATAATTTGAACTTGATTCCAAGCTTTGTCTTATTGGCTGCAGTTAGTCTTTCCCTACTTTTTTCAAAGAATTTTGTAGGAATAAGTCCCTCTTGAATGCAACTAAAATTGGCTCCCATGTCCCATAATGCATCAGTGTCTAGGACAAAACAATTTTTTACTACCAACTTTACCCTAACATCATGCCTTTGAAATGTTGTTATAGAATTTAGCTGGGGTATATTGTCTCCAATGAAGGATTCTTCTTCATTTTCTAAGACAAGTTTTGGATTCTTCTTCTTCATTTTCCCGTGTCCCATAATGCTTCATGAAGGTCTTGCTTAGCTTTTATATCTCTAATTTCTTCTTTAGCTAAGGCTAACTCTTTCTATAGGTCACTAATTAAAATTGGACTAGGGGTCATTTTTGGGAACCAATTAAGGATCTCCGTAAGATTGTAAGTATTAAGTAGTTTAAGGTGACTTCCTATAGAGTTAGGTATGGAGGAAGTAGATGGTTTGTCTCTTAGAGTTTGTCTGAATTGGTTTAAGTAAGTTTTTTGTTAGTTTGGATATTCAATTCGTTATACTAATTCTAAACGGAGATCTCGTTCTTTTGTAAGAACATTAATAGAATGACCCTCTATGATTTCTTCTTCTGATGATAATGAATTAACATCATCCTACTGATACTGCTGGATATAATTATCATCACTTGATTATGTATCTGTACCAGCCTCTGATCCTACGAGAAGCTGATTGAGTTGATTTGTGACTTCCTCTTGTAAATTCAAGGCCTGAATTTTTCTATTTAATCTGCAATATCTGGCTATATGACCAGGTTTCTGACACTTGTAACAAACAACCTTTGATAAATATCTAAGCTTATTAGTTTGTTATAAGGGAAGCCTTCTTTGAATTTTAGAATACCTTTTCTTTCTATAAAAAGGGTTGGGTTGAGGTTCTGACATATATTTTTGAAAATCAGGTTTATACTTCTTCTTTTTATAACAACTTGGTAAAATTGTTCACAAACCCTAGCATTTTCCTGTTTTTGGCAAGATCTCTCATCATCTTATCCTACCTACACGTTTTCATTGCTACTTTTTGAATGAAAGTATTAGGTTGTCCATAAGTAAGTTGCTCATAAGGAACAACTCCTTTGAACTCTTCCTTAAAATCATCCTAGACTAATCTCCTTAAAGACTTAGGAAGGCCATCTATGAATTTTTCTTTCCATTATTGTTGATTACCATCTGGTCGGTCATAAATTCTAGAAAGGAAGACATTTTTGTATTCTCGGAAACCTCTCAAATCTCGACATTTGAGATTGTTTAATAACTCTGAAGACGTGTCTCTAAAGATTCCTGGATCACCAATAAAAGTTTTAGCAATCGTAAATATTAAAGTTGAGACATAGTCAGGAATAGTTTCACCATTTTGGATGATAGGTTCCCCTTCTTCATCCACTTTAACTACACAAAGAATACTATTTTACTCATTTTTGGTGAGGTGTTCATCCCACCATCCTTTTAATTGACCTGTGAAACCTGCAATTAGAATATGAGCAGTAGCTAAATTATTACTACCCTGTGTTGTTCTATATACTATGGCTACCATGGTCATGTTTTGTAGCATTTCCATAATGCTATATTATGGCTGCCTATCTACACACCATTCATAGATGTTATTGGCATTATAACTATTTTGTATAACATTTGGGCCAGGTTCTAATCCTGGGTTTGGGATTTTATGATGGCGAGGGAACTTTCTCTGTAGGATTGGTCTTCGCCAGGTGGATAATTGTCTTCTTCCTCAGGAAGATCCTATCCTAACAATCTGTGGATCATTATCTGATAATTCTTCTGATTCATTATCAGAGAATTTACTTAGGACTCTAATTCCTTGGTTTATAGAGACTGATCTTGATTCAGAAGATGGATCCCTAGCCTTTTGTTTTAGTTTGGGTGCAAAGGATTCCTCAATTTTGGCTCGTCCTTTTTTAGCTCATTCATTGGTCGAGATACTAATTGGCTGGCTATTTTTTGAGGGATCTCACTGAAGGAAAATTGAACAAGCCTGGGCTAAATCGAAAACCTCACTTTCGTGCAATGCATTCCAGAATCGGAAGCTTTCGACCAAGCTCAGGCTCAAATTAGTTTACCTATGAACGGATCTTAGCTTATACTTATTTAATTTATTAATCGGGACATAAAAAATTAAATCTTTAATTAAAGCGGAATTTAAAGATTCTACCTTTTGTAGCGGAGTCCCTTGCCTAAAGAAAAACCAAATCTTTGAGCGAATTCCAATAGAAAATCCACTAGATTACTCTATAGAACTTCGAATATTGCGTGGGAAATAATCTATCGAAGCTTTCTTGCTTAGCCCATGAAAACCCACGAAGATATCTTTCAAATTGAATTCTCAAAACCCCAAAATCTGATCGTGAAAACCCTCAAAAATTTCTTCACCTACTGCTCGATCAATAGCTGCTGTTCCGCCCGGAATCTGCTAGTACCCAGCCCCAAGTTTCGCCGTGATCTAGACAAGAAGGAGCTGCGGATCACCCATCAAATGATAGAGATCGACACAGCCCTCTCGAATCAAACGCGCGAACCTTGCTGCTGAAGCAAACTAATGCCGGGAGCTAATATTAATTTTCTGCAGTAGTTGATCGATGAAGAACCAGCAGAATTCTGGTGAAGATTATTGAAATCCAACTAGAAGGCTCGATCTTTAGGATGAATTCAATTCGAGAAGCAAGAAATCTAGTTCGTTTTTGAAAGAGATCTTCAAAGAGAAGAAGTTCTCTCTCTGGAACTTTTTTACTCTAAAAGGGGCAAGACTTGTCTTGCAAGATTTCTTAGCTTTCTTTGGTCTCAAGTTATTCTATTTATAGGAGCTCTAGTGAAGACCTAATGGGCTCCCGAGTTAGGCCTTTTAATTTGTCTTTTGTTGACCGCTAAGACTTTCCCGACTAGTCAACTCCAATCGACCCATTTAAATTAATTTATTAAACCCACTTTTTAAATTTAATTTAATCGAACCCTTAGAATTAATTAATTCAAATAGAATTAATTTCTTAATTCACTTTGTTGATTAAATATTAATTAAACCTTTCGGATTAATTAATTCACCTTGTCGATTAGTCAAATGCATAATCGGTCGTACCACTAACGGACCAATTATGGAACTACCGCTCGAAAATGACTTGACATCGCGCCATTATATTTTATTCTATCTCCCCACATTAAAGATCTAGCGCTCGTCGGTTTATCAATTTACTGACAAATTAATTCACCGACTTCTTGATTTCCGAGATTAGTACCACTTGTCCTTTTATTATACCGAACATAAAGTTCACCGGTCGGGTTTAGTATAATAGACTTTACGAGCTCATCTTGGGAGCACCATCAACCCAGCGAACCGGTACGTGGATTCCTCCGAATAGTAACGGCACGTAAGGAGCTAAACACCACATACCCAACCTACCGAGGTATAGGCCTCAATTGACCGCACTCTTTGGAAAATTAAAGCATACGATATCCAACCCTCACGCCCGTCCCAATCTCGGGATTGAGAGACGGAATACTAGGACCGAATTGACTACGTCGATCAGTATAAGTCAATTCTATCCAAACTGGTCGTGCTCAATATGCCCCGGGCATATCCGTGTGATTTAAACTAGTTTAGATAAACTAATTTCCAAACCACACGATAACCTATACTGATAGTATGTCCAAACTATCTCGGTTACGAGCATACTTTTAATATATCAATACTTTAACCAATAACGGTATCTACTGTGTCTGTCCACACCATGTTATCTAGTTTTATGATATAAAGGAACAAATTTATATTGAAACAAAATGATATGTCAACTGTGGATATTAGTTTGTGATACAAGCCATAGTTTTTCTGTATTCAAAACTAACAATCTCCCACTAATACTCAAAGCTATGCTAAAAAGTACAAAAACTGTCCAACCCGCTATTACACTGTTGTCATAATGAAATCTGCAGAACACCTTTAAGCTCACTCACATGGCTCCCTCAAGAATCAGACTCCTATGCCCTCCACATGTCTCCCAAAGACCTTTGGGGTCAATGGCTTGGTGAAAGGATCTGCAAGGTTGTCATCTGATGCTATCTTGGCCACGATCACGTCTCCCCTCTTTACAATCTCTTGTATCAGGTGGTACTTGCGCTCTATGTGTTTACTTGCCTTATGGGCTCGTGGTTCCCTTGAGTTAGCAACTGCACCATTGTTATCACAATAAACTGTGATAGATCTAGGCAACTCAGGGACCAGATCTAAGTCCATCAGGAATCTCCTAAGCCATACAACCTCTTTCGCTGCCTCTGAAGCGGCAACGTACTTAGCCTCCATGGTAGAGTCCGCCACGTATTTCTGCTTGACACTCCTCCATACTATGGCTCCACCTCCTAGAGTAAACACAAACCCAGAGGTAGACTTACTCTTGTCCAAATCACCTTGAAAGTTCGAATCTGTATAACCCAATGGTACAAGCTTCTGCGCTCTATAAACTAGGACATAATCTCTCGTCCTGCGCAAGTACTTGAGAATGCATTTTACTGCCTCCCAGTGAGCCTTCCCAGGGTTACTCTGATATCAGCTAACCATGCCAATGGCAAAGCAAATATCAGGCCTCGTGCACAACATAGCATACATGAGGCTACCCAATGCACAAGCATAGGGTACCGCCTTCATGGCATCTATCTCCTCAGCAGTCTTAGGACACTGCTCCTTAGACAAATGCACTCCATGCTTGAAAGGTAGTGAACCCTTATTGGAGTTCTGCATGTTAAAAAGGGCCAGAATCATGTCTATGTAGGATGCCTGAGAGAGAGTCAGAGAATGTCTCCTACGATCTCGAATAATCTTAATCCCAAGGATATGTCCAGCCTCTTCCAAATCCTTCATATCGAATTGCCTGGACAACCATGCCCTTACATCTGACAACACCTTCTTACTGTTGCCAATAAGAAGAATGTCATCTACGTAAAGTACGAGGAACACCACCATATCACCATCACGCTTGCGATAAACACACTGCTCATCCAGACACTGAGTGAATCCATAGGACTGGATAACCTCATCAAAACGGATGTTCCAAGATCTGGATGCTTGCTTAAGTCCATGAATGAACCTCCTAAGCCTGCATACCTTGTGCTCTTGGCCCTTAACAATGAAGCCCTCTGGTTGCTGCATAAAGATGGTCTCCTCAAGACTTCCATTAAGGAAAGCTGTCTTGACGTCCATCTGCCAAATCTCATAATGCATATGAGCAGCTATGGCCAAGAGAATCCGGATTGACTTACGCATAGCTACCGGGGAAAAGGTCTCCTCATAATTGATCCCTTCTTTCTGAGTATACCCCTTCGCCACAAGCTTAGCCGTGAAGGTCTCAACCCTCCCGTCAGATCCTCCCTTTCGCTTGTAGACCCATTTGCACCCAATAGGCCTAAACCCATCAGGAAGGTCTACCAACTCCCAGACTTGATTTGAGTCCATAGAACCCATCTCAGCAATCATCGCTCTCTGCCAAGAATCTGCATCTTTATCCTGAATAACCTCATTGTAGTTAACTGGGTCGGTTCATGAGCGCCAGGGATAAAGTCCGAAGACTCAACCAAACCCATGTACCTCTCCGGCTGTCTCACAACCCTCCCACTAAGACGAGGTGCAGCCTGTGCAAGAGCATCATCTATGATAGTGTGTGCAACCTCTTGTGGTGTGTCATCCTGTATGTATGCATCTGGAATAGTGGACTGACTTCTAAGCTCTTCCAATACTACCTTGCTGCTTGACTTGTGATCTAAAATATAGTACTCCTCAAGAAATCTGGCATTGGTGCTGATCACCACCTTCTGATCCCGAGGACTATAAAATAAACCACCTCTCGTTCCTTTGGGGTAGCCTATAAACAGCATAGCCTTGGATCTCGCCTCTAACTTGCCTGCATCTGCCTCGGGATAACCCCATATTCTGAGATGTCTCAGACTAGGCTTCCGCCCATTCCACAACTCTGATGGGGTCGAAGGCACAGACTTAGATAGCACAAGGTTGAGGATAAAACATGCTGTCTCCAAGGCATAACCGCAACACGAGATAGACAACTCACTGTAACTCATCATCGAACTAACCATCTCCATAAGAGTCCTGTTCCTCCTCTCTGCTACACCATTCTGCTAGGGTGTGCCAGGTGTAGACAACTGGGTCTGAATACCCTCCTCTGACAAATAGGATCTAAATTCACTAGTGAGGTATTCGCCACCGCGATCAAATCGCAGGGCCTTGATACTCTTACCCAGATGGTTCTCCACTTCTGCCTTGAATTCTCTGAACTTGCCAAAGCATTCAGACTTGTGGCACATCAGGTATATGTATCCATATCTACAGTAATCATCCGTGAAAGTCACGAAATACTCATAACCACCTCTAGCCTGAACTGACATAGGCCCACACACGTCAGAATGAATCAGCTCTAAAACCTCCTTAGCCCTATACCCTTTTGCCTTGAAAGGCCTCTTGGTCATTTTACCCTCCAAGCAGGACTCACAGGTCGAATAGCTGTCAATATCTAGTAAGTCCAAATACCCACTCTTGACCAACCTTTGAATCCTACTAAGGTTGATGTGACCTAGTCTCAGGTGCCAAAGATAAGTCTAATTCAAAGGGAAAGACTCTTTTCTCTTATTATGATTCGGTGATGAGCTACTAGTTTTTGTATTTTGCATTACTGGGGAGTATGTCTTAATTAAAAACAAATTGTCAACCAATGTACCGAAACATATAAGTTTCGGGCCTTTTCTAATAAATATAGATCTATCAGAAAAAACACACTTATAACCATCCAAAACAAGTTTAGAAACTGAAAGTAAATTCTTGCAAAAACTGGGTACATAAAGATAATCTCTCAACAATAAAGTAGAGTCTGAAAAATAAAGACAAATAACTCCCACTGCAGCAACAGAAACTCTGGTAGTATCCCCAAGGTAGACCTGCAACTCTCCCTCTCTAAGCAGCCGGGTCACTTGGAACCCCTGCAAAGAATTACAAACATGATCAGTGGCTCCTGAATCCACACACCAAGTATCTGTGGGAATCGCCATTAAACACGTCTCAGTGACTAGGGAAAATTTACACATACCTCGAGGCTTTGGGCAGTCCTTCTTCCAATGTCCTGCTTTGCCACATCTAAAGCATTTGCCTTTCAGCTTCTGCTTCTTGGCAATGCCCGCCTTGGGTCCATGATTGGCTCCTACTTTCTGGCCTCTTTTCCTCTTCTGCTTCCTGGCTTTGGGCCCAGCAGAGGAACCTGAGGGACCAACAATAGCCAAGGCTTGCTTCTTCTCTGCGAATAGGCTCTCAGCAGACACCAATGCAGTCATGAGCTCAGAAAGTGTATATGAGAGATTCCCCATATTATAGTTCAATCGAAACTGCTCAAAACTGGGAGGCAAGCTCTGAAGAATGATATCGACCTGGGTATCCCCATCAATGTCACCTCCCAATACCTCGATCTCATTGATGCAACCAATCATGTCCAGCACGTGATCTCTCACTGAAGTGCCCTAAGCCATCTTAGCATTCATGAGTTTCCTCATAGCTGACTGCTTGGCTGCCCTGCCCTGATGTCCAAACATCTCCCTGAGGTTGAGCATCATATCGTAGGCTAAGGTCATCTGCTGATGCTGGTGCTGCAATACACTCGATATAGAAGCCAAGATGTAGCACCTGGTCATCTCATCAGCCTTCTGCCACCTCGTATATGGCTCTCGCTGCTCAGGGGTGGCATCATCGCTGGGCTTAGGGGGACACTCCTCAGTAAGCACGTACTTGTAACCCTCAGTGATAAGGACAATGTCCAGGTTACGTTTCCAATCAATGTAATTTGGACCGGTGAGTTTGTTTTGGTTCAGAATGACAGCTAGCGGGTTGAACGACATATCAACTGAAAATAAACAAACAAGTTTCAGTATACTTTTTCGAAAATATTGAAAATCCTCTAAAAACAAATATAATCTTCTACCGACATCTCTCACACCGGGATTAACGCATGTCACGATGGGTGAACATCTACGCTAACCCACATTCGTTCGAGAAGAACCGAAGTTCATTAATTTCATTATCTGACCAACGATCTTATGATCAATGAAATTAATAGTCGATAATTTTAGCCGTACCTGAAAATAGGGTAACCTCGATGGGAGGGATACTAAAAATGGTATACTAAGTGTATGCCATTACGTGACTTCTAAGTTTGTTACTTAGGATACTAATGCGCCTCGGATGGCGAGGGTGTCGCAACTTTCTCCAATTAAACTCACTATAGTCATCCCTTTAGAAATTCATTCTGGTGATATCCGTGGTTGAAAACTCATCCGATAGGGAGGAAGGTCTAAGCCAGCACGCAAGTTTAACCATATCACCAATGAACCCGTAATGGAGGCCATGGGGATATTTACCAACCCGCTCCCACTTAGATTTTTAAGTTTGAGGATTTTTACGTTTTAACATGCAATATCTTAACTATGGATATTCGCACCCATAAAACCTTGGAGTTTTAATATGCGAATAATTTACCTTAGTTAATTACACATTACCTTTTAAAAACATTTTGGTTTGGTTTTCGTTCATTCAAAATAAAATGAAAAACACACAATCAACGAAAAGACATAAATACGGGAAATTAAACAAATAAAATTTCCTGACTATTATGGCCTTCTTTATCATTGATTCCTTGAAGCCTCGGTGACACGTCCCGTCATGTCGCTCCCGCTCGTTATTTGGATTTCTCTCGATTCGCCCAGGTTTTCTCGGTTTACTATGTAATTAGGAATCACCCAAAATTACGATAAACCAAAACCCGCGAATATAAGTTACCCAAAATAACATCTTCGTCATAGTACATAAATTCCTATATACAAAAGGCATTTTTCTAGGAATTTAAAGACGACATGATTAGATCAAATCCTACTACAAGATTTTTCTAATCCTACACGTCTTCCAGCTCGTGGTTATTACTATTACAGAAATTTCCATTCAAAAATAAAACAAGCCCGGACATGTCCCGGGGTTTTATGAATGAAAATTAAATTTCTACCATAATAGCTGGGAAATCAATAACCATCTGTTTAAGCATTTCGACAAAAATAATAATGTCAAAATAAAGCCGTGTAATAAATCAAACAAGTATAAGACCGAAACCAGCGCTCTGATACCAATATGAAGGAAAACTGAACTAGCCCGGGCTAAATCAAAAACCTCACTTTAGTGCAATGCCTTCCAGAATCGAAAGCTTTCGACCAAGCTCAGGCTCAAATTAGTTTACCCATGAACGGATCTTAGTTTATACTTATTTAATTTATTAATCGGGACATAAAAAATTAAATATTAAATTAAAGCGGAATTTAAAGATTCTACCTTTTGTAGCGAAGTCTCTTGCCTAAAGAAAAACCAAATCTTTGAGCGAATTCCAAAAGAAAATCCGCTAGATTACTCCGTAGAACTTCGAATATTGCGTGGGCAATAATCTATCGAAGCTTACTTGCTTACCCATGAAAACCCACGAAGAAATCTTTCAAATTGAATTCTCAAAACCCCAAAATCTGATCGTGAAAACCCTCGAAAATTTCTTCACCTACTGCTCGATCAACAGCTGCTGTTCCGCCCGGAATCTGCTAGTACCCAGCCCCAAGTTTTGCCATGACCTTGACAAGAAGGAGCTGCGGATCACCCATCAAATGAAAGAGATCGACGCAGCCCTCTCGAATTAAACGCGCGAACCTTGCTGCTGAAGCAAACCAACGCCGGGCGCTAATATTAATTTTCTGCAGCAGTTGATCGATGAAGAACCAGCAGAATTCTGGTGAAGATTTTCGAAATCTAACTAGAAGGCTCGATCTTTGGGATGAATTCAATTCGAGAAACAAGAAATCTAGTTCGTTTTTGAAAGAGATCTTCAAAGAGAAGAAGTTCTCTCTCTTGAACTTTCTTACTCTAAAAGGGGCAAGACTTGTCTTGCGAGATTTCTTAGCTTTCTTTGGTCTCAAGTTATTCTATTTATAGGAGCTCTAGTGAAGACCTAATGGGCTCTCGAGTTGGCCTTTTAATTTGACTTTCGTTGACCGCTAAGTCTTTCCCGACTAGTCAACTCCAATCGACCCATTTAAATTAATTTATTAAACCCACTTTGTTAATTTAATTTAATCGAACCCTTAGAATTAATTAATTCAAATAGAATTAATTTCTTAATTCACTTTGTAGATTAAATTTAATTAAACCTTTCGGATTAATTAATTCACCTTGTCGATTAGTCAAATGCATAATCGGTCGTACCACTAACGGACTAATTATGGAACTACCGCTCGAAAATGACTTTACAACGCGCCATTATATTTTATTCTATCTCCCCACATTAAAGATCTAGCGCTTGTTGGTTTATCAATTTACTGACAAATTAATTCACCGACTTCTTGATTTTCGAGATTAGTACCACTCGTCCATTTATTATACCGAATATAAAGTTCACCGGCCGGGTTTAGTATAATAGACTTTACGAGCTCATCTCGGGAGCACCATCAACCCGGCGAACCGGTACGTGGATTCCTCCGACTAGCAACGGCACGTAAGGAGCTAAACACCGCATACCTAACCTACCGAGGTATAGGCCTCAATTGACCATACTCTTTGGCAAATTAAAGCATACGATATCCAACCCTCACACCCGTCCCAATCTCGGGATTGAGAGACGGAATACTAGGACCGAATTGACTACGCCGATCAGTATAAGTCAATTCTATCCAAACTGGTCGTGCTCAATATGCCCCGGGTATATCCGTGTGATTTAAACTAGTTTAGATAAACTAATTTCCAAATCACACGATAACCTATACCGATAGTATGTTCAGACTATCTCGGTTACGAGCATACTTTTAATATATCAATACTTTAACCTATAACAGTATCTACTGTGTCTGTCCACACCCCGTAATCTAGTTCTATGATATAAAAGAACAAATTTATACTGAAACAAAATGATATGTCAACTGTGGATATTAGTTTTTGATACAAGCCATAGCTTTTCTGTATTCAAAACTAACACTCATGTGGTTTGAACAGGGGCTTTTTGTCAAATGTCGCAGATATATGAGTGGACATAGAAGGTTGGGGTTTTGTGGTTAAGTATTCTCCTATGGTTTGGAGGTATTTATTGGTATAATTGTTTTGTTCAAAGATACTCTGAATATCTTTGGTATTGATTGGCTCCGACAAATGCCTAGGATCCTTTTGTTTGAATGTGACTGCTTTTATTTCTACAAGCCTTATAGGTTGTGATAAATGGCATCTCCGGAGGCATCTCTGACTTTACCTTTTCTCCTTCGGTAACCTTCCAAGTTTTAGCCACACAAATTTCCTTTTCTTTCAAAAATGGATATTATATATTATGACTGGAGGCATAATAATCAAACCATTTAAAGAATACTACATTAACCTTATGTTTACTAAGGAAATTATAATATTCTTCCTGAATCTTTCTCCTATCTTTGCCTTGATATTTACCAAATATCCATTCTCTTTTTATACTAATTTTCTCAAAATAAAATTCCTTTTGTAATTTTTCCCTTTCAAAATTAAATTCTGATTTTATCATGTTTAATTCTCCTACGTTCTCTGTTACAATAGAATAAGTGGGAGATTTGGGAAGACTATTACTATCAGACGAGTCTTCTTGAGGTTCTACTTTATATCTTGCTTGGGGAATTTAAGATGAGTTATCTAAATCATGCAAGCTTGTATTAACTGGCGAGATAGAATGCTGAAGGGGTTGCTCTAATTTTCTAGAATGTGAAAAGGATGTAGACCTAGATGATTCGGCTTCTTCCTTATGAGAATCTCTCATATTAATTGACCTATCAAATGTTATTTTCACCGTTCCACTAGCATATTGGGTGATTTTTGTGGGAACAGTATTCCTAGCTGGATCTGGAGGTGCTGCTTCTTCAAAAAGCCAGTCATCAGGCAAAGAAACTTCTTTCCATCTAATATTTTGTGGAATAGATAGTCTAGATCTATGCATATCTGTTTTAAACAAGATGGTTTCTCCTTTCTTTGAAACCATTTTTGCACCTGTGTTAAAAGCTGAGATTAAGGCATTATATCTAAGCCTATATAAGATTGTAACAGGAATTGATCATTCTTTTGCTTTTATATTAAATACTTTAATATTTAAAGTTAAAGTATCTAAAATATTTTTATCCTGCAAAGACATGCTGAAGTTAGGAAAACAATCAAAATAGATTAGACCTTCACATAGGCTGGTTTTTACCATCCCTAGTAAGGAATCTTCAAAGTTTAAAAATCTGCAATCTCTTATCCAAGAAGTAAAGAAGAATTTATGCCATCTTTATTAAGAGGTTTAGCACCTATTTGAACTAAACCAAAATGTAAATAATTATAACCATTTTTCCTATGGTTTTTTAAGATAAAAGTTGAATTGTTTATAACCAAAATGTATATAATTATAACCAGTAACAAAACCTGTTGAAACCACTAACAAAACCTGTTGAAACAATTCAACTTTTATCTTCAAAAACCGTAGGAAAAATGGTTATAATTATTTACATTTTGGTTTAGTTCAAATAGCTGCTAAACCTCTTAATAAAGATGGCATGAATTCTACTTTACTTCTTGGATTAAGAGATTGCAGATTTTTAGACTTTGAAGATTCCTTACTAGGGATGGTAGAAACCAGCCTATGTGAAGGTCCAATCTATTTTGATTGTTTTCCTAACTTCTACATTTCTTTGCAGGATAAAAATATTTTTGATACTTTAACTTTAAATATTAAAGTATTTAATATAAAAGCAAAAGAAGGATCAATTCCTGTTACAATCTTATATAGGCTTAGACATAAGGCCTTAATCTCAGCTTTTAACACAGGGCAAGAATGGTTTCAAAGAAAGGAGAAACTATCTTGTTTAAAACAGATATGTATAGATCTAGACTATCTATTCCACAAAATATTAGATGGAAAGAAGTTTCTTTGCCTGATGACTGGCTTTTTGAAGAAGCAGCACCTCCAGATCCAACTAGGAATACTGTTCCCACAAAAATCACCCAATATGCTAGTGAAACGGTGAAAATAACATTTGACAGGTCAATTAGTATGAGAGATTCTCATAAGGAAGAAGCCGAATCATCTAGGTCTACTTCCTTTTTATATTCTAGAAAACTAGAACAACCCCCTAGGCATTCTTTCTCGGAAAGTAATACAAACTTGCATGATTTAGATAACTTTATCTAAAATTCCGCAAGCTAGATATAAAGTAGAACCTGAAGAAGACTCATCTGATAGTAATAGTCTTTCCAGATCTCTCACTTATTCTACTATAACAGAGAACATAGGAGAATTAAACATGATAAAATTAGAATTTAATTTTGAAAGGGAAAAATTACAAAAGGAATTTTATTCTGAGAAAAATAGAATAAAAAGAGAATGGTTCTTTGCTAAATATCAAGACAAAGATAGGAAAAAGATTCAGGAAGAGTAAACATAAGGTTAATGTAGTATTATTTAAATGGTTTGATTATTATGCCTCCAGTCATAATATAGAATATCCCTTTTTGAAAGAAAAGGAAATTTGTGTGGCTAAACCTTGGCAGGTTACCGAAGGAGAAAAGGTAAAGTCAGAGATGCCTCCGGAGATGCCATTTACCACAACCTATAAGACTGTAGAAATAAAAGCAGTCCCATTCAAACAAAAGGATCCTAGTCACTTGTCGGAGCCAATCAATACCAAAGATATTCAGAGTATCTTTGAACAAAACAATTATACCAATAAATACCTTCAAACCATAGGAGAATACTTAACAACAAAACCCTAACCTTCTATATCCACTCATATATCTGAGACATTTGACAAAAAGCCCATGTTCAAACCACATGAGATCCCTTAGCAAATAGCCAACCAATTAGTATCTCGACTAATGAATGAGCTAGAAAAAATACTAGCCAAAATTGAGGAATCCTTCGCGCCCAAACTAAAATAAAAAGCTAGGGAACTAGATTCTTAATCAGGATCAGTCTCTATATGAAAAATTATCTGCCCGGGCCTAGCCAGAAACTCACTTTCGTGCTTGCATTCCAGAATCAGAATCTCTGGTCAGGCCTAGACTCTAGCATAATCACTATTCCAACCCTTGCTTGAAATTACATTGCGCAGGATCTGGGTTTGCACTTATTCGATTTACCACACAACAAAAATTTCTAATTAAAAGCGGAACTTTAGAAAATATCTTTGAAGCGTGCACCCCGGTGATTCTCTTGTATGCCTCAAGACTTTGATTTCGCGTTGTGTGGGCAATGATCTATAAGCCAATTTGATCAACTAATCACCACAATCCACCTGCTAGAAAATTCCAGCACAGCAGCACCTGACACGTACTGTAAACGCACCGCCCGGAGAGAGAGAAAACTATACGCGCTGTTGGTTTGCGCATGCCAAAATTTTGGCCAATAATCGAAGAAAAAACAGCCGCAATTTTCTTCTTAAAATCCGACTTTGAGGGAGAAATTTTATTTCTCTCTCTAGGATTTTATCTCTCTAGTTTTTTTGTCTTGAAAACTTATGAATTGTATATTCAATTGTGTGTCTTGAATAGCTAATCACTTGTCTATATATAGAGTTATAAGAGAGACCACAAGTTGGTTTAGAATATGCCTTCCTACTGTGTTTCTGTTTCCTTCAATCCTGTTCTTGGACTGATACACATCCAACTGATACAGGGATTCACTTATCCCAATCCAGTTCCAGATATGATTCACAACCAACTGATACAGGGATTCACTTATGCTAAACCAGTTCCTGCTATGATTCACTACCAACTGACACAATGATTAATTAATTACTTAATTAATTAAATCTACCTTTGTCAATAACCCAATACATAATTAATCGTACCACTAACGAATTAATTATGGCACTACCATCCTACATCAGAATTGCTTCGGAACAACTTAATTAATTTATTCATAATCTTCCCACATCAAATATATAGTGCTCGTTAATTTATTAATTTACTGAAACATGAATTAATCAACTTCTTTAATTCTGAGACTAGTACCACTCGACCTTTTTACTATACCAGCATAAGTCCACCAGCTGGGTTTAGTATAATAAACATAACGAGCTCATCTCGGGAGCACCATCACCGGTACATGGTTTCCTTTCGACAAACAGCAGCACACCAAGTAACTAAACACGTGCACCCAATCTACCGAGATTATTGGCCACAATAGACCTCACCCATTGGCAGATCAAAGTACATTATGTCTAATCCTCATGTCCGCTCGAGTCTAGGGATTAAGAGATAGAATACCAAGAACAATTTGTCTATTAAATTAGTATAAGACAAATCATTCCTAATAGTCAAGTTCAATACGCCCCGGGCATATCTATATGATTCAATTAGTTTAGACAAACCAATTATCCAAATCACATAATAACCTAAACCGACAGTTTGTCCAAAGCTGTCTCGATTATGAACCCCATTTATATATTATATCTTTCAACCAATGATAAGATCTACTGTATCACACAAGACACCTCATTATCTACTTACATAATATAAATGGACATATCATGCACAACAAGATATAACCAAAATATAAATTGATATATTACTGGGAAAAAGTACAATACAAGCATAGCTTATGTATTCAACTCTAACACTATAAAACAAGGAATTAGAGTTCTAAGTAAATTCTCTGATAATGAATCAGAAGAATTATCAGATAATGATCCACAGATTGTTAGGATAGGACCTTTCTTAGGAAGAAGACAATTATCCACCTGGCGAAGACCAATCCCACAGAGAAGGTTCCCTCGCCATCATGAAATCCCAAACCCAGGATTAGAACCTGGCCCAAATGTCATACAAAATAATTATAATGCCAATAACATCTATGAATGGTGTGTAGATGGGCAGCCAGAATATAGCATTATGAAAATGTTACAAAACATGACCATGGTAGCCACAACATATAGAACAACACATGGTGGGAATGATTTAACTACTGCTCATATTCTAATTGCAGGTTTCACATGTCAATTAAAAGGATGGTGGGATGAACACCTCACCAAAAATGAGAAAAATAGTATTCTTTATGCAGTCAAAATAGATAAAGAAGGAGAACCTATCATCCAAAATGGCGAAACTATTCATGACTCTATCTTAACTTTAATATTTACGATTGCTAAAACTTTTATTGGTGATCCAGGAATCTTTAGAGACAAGTCTTCAGAGTTATTAAAAAATCTCAAATGTCGAGGTTTGAGAGGTTTCCGGGAATACAAAAATGTCTTCCTATCTAGAATTTATGACCGACCTGATGGTAATCAACAATACTGGAAAGAAAAATTCATAGATGGCCTTCCTAAGTCTTTAAGGAGATTAGTCTGTGATGAACTTAGGAAAGAGTTCAAAGGAGTTATTCCTTATGAGCAACTTACTTATGGACAACTTAATACTTTCATTCAGAAAGTAGCAATGAAAACGTGTAGGCAGGATAAGATGATGAGAGATCTTGCCAAAAATAGGAAAATGCTAGGGTCATTTTGTGAACAATTTGGTGTACCAAGTTGTTCTAAAAAGAAGAAGTATAAACCTTATTTTCAAAAATATAGGTCAGAACCTAAACCTTTTTATAGAAAGAAAAGGTATTCTAAAATTCAAAGAAAACCTCCCTTAGAACAAACTAACAAGCTTAGCGATTTATCTAAGGATGTTTGTTACAAGTGTCAGAAACCTGGTCATATAGCCAGATATTGCCGATTAAACAGAAAAATTCAAGCCTTGAATTTACAAGAGGAAGTCACTAATCAACTCAATCAGCTTCTCGTAGGATCAGAGGCTGGAACAGATACAGAATCAAGTGATCATAATTATATCCAGCGGTATCAGCAGGTTGATGTTAATTCATTATCACCAGAAGAATAAATCATAGAGGGTCATTCTATGAATGTTCTTACTAAATAACAAGATCTCCTTTTAGAATTAATAGAAGGAATAGAATATCCAAACCAACAAAAAACTTAATTAAACCAATTCAGACAAACTCTAAGAGACAAACCATCTACTTTCTCCATACCTAACCCCATAGGAAGTCACCCTAAACTACTTAATACTTACAATCTTACGGAGATCCTTAATAGGTTCCCAAAAAAGACCCCTAGTCCAATTTCTATTAATGACCTACAAAAAGAGTTAGCATTTGCTAAAGAAAAAAGTAGAGATATAAAAGGTAAGCAAGACCTTCATGGTTTACTAATACAAAACCAAATTGATATCCAGAACCCAAAACATGTCTTAGAAAATGAAGAAGAATCCTTCATTGGAGACGATATACCCAGCTAAATTCTATAACAACATTTCAAAGGCATGATGTTAGGATAAAGTTGGTAGTAAAAAATTGTTTTGTCCTAGAAACTGATGCATTATGGGACACGGGACCCAATTTTAGTTGCATTCAAGAGGGGCTTACTCCTATAAAATTATTTGAAAAAGTAGGGAAAGTCTAACTGCAGAAAATAAGACAAAGCTTGGAATCAAGTTCAAATTATCGGATGTTGCTGTTCATTTTTCAACAACTAAAATTACAATTTCATTTCTACTAGTAAAAGAATTGTCCCGTCCTATTATTTTAGGAACAGACTTTATCATCCCGTTAGTTCCTTATTTAACTATAATAGAAGGAATTCAACCACAGGAACTAGGAGAGGACATTATTCTCCCATTTTCAAAGGAACCAATAACTAGGGAAGTAAATCCTTTGTCATCAAAAATCTAACAGGTAAATTTCCTTAAGGAGGAAATAGAATTTAAGAGAATTGAATAACAACTGTAGCAACCACAAATCCAAGGAAGGATTAACCAGTTGCAGCAAAAAATTGAAGAACAAGTATGTTCTGATCTCCCAAATGCTTTCTGGAAGAGAAAATAACTTACAATTTTCCTTCCTTATGAAAAGGATTTTCAGGAAAAAATATTCCAACAAAAGCAAGACCCATCCAGATGAGTCAAGAATTAATAGAACACTGTAAAAAGGAAATTAATGACCTTTTACAAAAATGGATTATCAGTTTAAGCAAATCCCCATGGAGTTGTCCGACATTCTCGTCAATAAAAGTTCAGAAATAGAACGAGGAGTGCCTAGATTAGTTATTAATTATAAAGCCTTAAATCAGGTTTTACAATGGATTAGATATCCAATTCCAAACAAAATGACTTGTTTCAAAGATTATTTGCAGCAAAAATCTTTTCTAAATTTGACATGAAATATGGATTTTGGAAAATACCGATTCACCCTTCTGATAGGTATAAGATGTCATTCACAGTTCTATTTGGACACTACGAATGGAATGTAATGCCATTTGGACTAAAAAATGCCTCGTCAGAATTTCAAAGGATTATGAATGATATTTTTAATCCTTATTCAAGTTTTATTATTGTTTATATTGATGATATTTTGGTTTATTCTAACAACCTTGACCAACATTTAAACATATCAATATTTTCTTATAGGTGACGAGAACAAATTGATTAGTAGTCTCTCAGATGAAGATAAGCCTCTTCCAAACCAAAATTAGATTCCTTGGAAATTATATTTACCAAGGAACAATTACCCCAATTGAAAGATTAATTGGTTTTGCGGATAAGTTTCCTGACCAAATTCTAGAAAAACAGCAAATACAAATATTTCTAAGATGTTTAAATTATGTTGCTGATTTTATTCCCCATTTAGCAAATTTAGCTAAACCATTGCACGAAAGACTGAGGAAGACACCACCTTCATGGACTGATTTACATACACAATCAGTAAGAAAAATAAAGACTTTAGTTTAGTCTTTACTTTGACTGGACATAGCTAATCCAAACTTTAAAAAAATAGTAGAGACAGATGCCTCTGATTTAGGATATGGCGGGATATTTAAGCAAGTCCAGGGAGAAAAAGAGAAAATTATTTCCTTTACATATAAAAATTAGAATAGCACACAACAGAATTATTCCACCACAAAAAAAAAAAAAAAATACTTGCTATTATTCTCTGTATTTCTAAATTCCAATATGATTTACTTAATCAAAAATTCTTAACAATAGTTGATTGTAAATCAGCAAAGGATGTTTTACAAAAAGATGTAAAAAATCTAGCATCCAAACAAATTTTTGCTAGGTGGTAAGCTATATTACCTATCTTTGATTTTGACATTGAATATATAAAAGAAGAGTCTAATTCTCATCCCAATTTTCTGACCCGTGAATTTTACAGGGAAAATAATGCCGCCCAGAAAAAAGAAAGAGGAAAGGACCCCAGACAACCTTGTGATAGCAATTGAAGCTATCAAGGCATCAAAGGAAGGGTCCTCTTCCTCTAAGCAGCCTTTCGAAGCCTCAACTTCGAAGCAAATGGTGCAAAAGTCACCAATGGACTGTGCCTTGACCCCAAGGCAATTTCAAGCAATGGATAACCTCGCTGCTATCCAACCAATCTCAATAGTCACCCTAAAAACTTGGGCAGAGATGGCTGAAGAAGAACAAATAAAGAGAGCCCTAATGGAATCCATCCAGGAGTGGGCAGCAAGATTAGGATTTTCATTGGTAAAATCCCCCCAACCTCAGGTTGTTCCTCAATCGCAAGTGGTGACTAATAGTCCTACTACTCAAACAAAAGTGGTGACTAATAGTCTCACAACTCAAACTAAAGTGGTGATTAGCAGTCACACTTCCAAATCTCCAGTGGTGAGTATTAATCCCACTACGTCAAACAAAGTGGTGGTTACAAAACCCATTTCACAAAATAAAGTGGTGATTACAAATCCCACTAACAAACAAGTCTTCAAAGCAGGGCAAAAATCGATCCCTACTGGATCAAAAAATTCTATCCCAACTGAATACTTCAAGTGCCAGACTTCTCAGCTGGTAGTCCAAACAGAGCTGGATTTCTTTACAACCAATTCTATTCTGGTAGCTCAAAAAGTCATACCACCACAAACAAATTATATTCCCCACTCCCTGAATAAAACCTAAAAATATTACGAATTCATATTGGTAGATTCAGGGTCTGTCTCATTCAAAGCCTACTTTGATAAATGAGAGAATACACATTCTACAGCCCAAATTCTCTCAGTCCTAACCATAGCAGATTGGAAAGATAATCTCAACAAACCTAGAAACTTCTCACAACCCTTCTCTCCCCCAGGATATACTTACTGGGACTATAGACAAGCTTGGTTTAACGAGTTTACTATACAAAATCAGGCCTACAGACACTCTTGGCTCTTTTAGTTTAAAAGTGGAAATCAATACAATTTTCCTATATGGTTTATAACATGTCGAATACCCATGGCCCAAACCCACAAATTTTACCAGAATCAGTACGACCTGGTTACAAACTGTTCTATAAAAAATTTACGACACCAAAATCTGTGCCAAAATTATTACAGTTTTATTCTATATTCTCCTTGTCATGGGTATATGCTTAGAAATTTGAATTTTCTAAGCAAGAAGACATGCTACCAGCCTTGGTGAGACAAGGATATTCAAAATGGTGGAAAGAATTCAAGACCGATGTTGTTCAGCCAGAAATGATTGAAGCATGGTTCCACACCAACCCAAGATATCTGCCACAGGTAGATCCACAAACATTAGTTTTCCTACAACAGAAGGCATTAGCTATTTCCAAATTAGCAGCAGTATCAACCTAGGAAGATTACATAAAACACCTGGAAAATATATTAAGTTAGCTTAAAAGTGACACAAGCTCCCAGGAGAGCCGAGGAACTTCAATCAAATAAGAAAATAAAGAAGAAGATCTCCTTATTGATCATCTAAACGAAGACGACTGTTTCGGAATTTTCTCCCCAATTCCATAAATAAAATGGGGAATTATTAAAAAAAAAAAAAAAAGTGAGTTCCTATACACTGTAGCTACGCGGAATTAAAAAAAAAAAAAAAGTTTGTCTAACCAAGGAACCAAAGGTAGGCAGAACTTTGCTTGCCCATTTCTCATCTCTTCTTTCTCCTTCTAAACCTCCCCTCATTCCAAAGACTATCTCTCTACTCTTTCTCTACTTTTCTTTTCTTTCCTTTTCTTTCCTTCTTATTTCCTTTGTAATTTTGTATTTTATTCATCTTTTGATTGTATCCCTTAAACATATCTCTTCTCCCCCCTCACCTTCTTAGATATATTTTCATTTTTGTACCTAAGCTTTGGAGAATATATAAGTAAGTGATGTACCCAAAGCAGTGAACTATTTGGAGTTTCAATTGTGAAACAATTATGTTTTAATTTGAAATTATGTATATTATCTCTGTTTACCATGTATATTATTTCTGTTTATAATTTCTAAGTTCTGACATTTATTTTCTGTACCTAACATTTACATTCATGTATTACTAACAATCTAACTTTTATTTTATGCATCTAACATTATAGTGGCAGTCCGTCTGCGACCCACTTTCCATTATGTATTTCCTTTATCTTTTTTAATTCTTTAGGGACCAACCTCCTTTCTAGTATCGAAGCCAGAAGGGGAAGTGAGTAACTAGATATGTATTTCAATTAGTCATAACAATGTTTTTGCAGATCTTTGTTCTTGAGCTTGGATCAGTAAACTTATGATCAGGATCTGTTAGTGCCAGCAGTAGTCGGAGTAGGCTGATGGATTAACAAGCCCGGACCATACTGTTGAGGTACCAGATGGATTTCTGGTCTAACCCTGACCATACTTTACTAATTCAAGGTTCAACACAGTCAGATCTTCATTATTATTGATAAGAATAAGTGAAATTATTATCCAGGGATCCATGGAACCAGAAGGTGATGAGTCCAGAAGGGAGTAAGTTTTAAATTAAAGCTAAAACTCATTATTTTCTGATTTCTGCCATTATCTTATTTTTATTATCTTTGATTCACTATTCTCATTAATTTCTGTTATTAAATTTTATGTCTTCCATCTTTAGAAATTTTTATAAAAAATCAGCGGAGGCCACTTCAAGTAGGTCTTCAAACAATATTCTTCTTAAAGAAGAAATAAACTTTGAAAATTTGTCCCAAGATTGGGATAATTGGAAAAACCCTAAGAGACCAACTAATGACATTTATAGAGATAAATGGAAAATGGTTTCTGATTTTTCAGTAAAAACAGTGGAACAAGCATTTCCACTAACAAAAGCTGTTGAAACAATTCAACTTTTATCTTCAAAAACCATAGGAAAAATGGTTATAATTATTTACATTTTGGTTTAGTTCAAATAGATGCTAAACCTCTTAATAAAGATGACATGAATTCTGCTTTACTTCTTCGATTAAGAGATTGCAGATTTTTAGACTTTGAAGATTCCTTACTAAGGATGGTAGAAACCAGCCTTTGTGAAGGTCCAATCTATTTTGATTGTTTTCCTAACTTCTGCGTTTCTTTGTAGGATAAAAATATTTTACATACATTAACTTTAAATATTAAAGTATTTAATATAAAAGCAAAAGAATGATCAATTCCTGTTACAATCTTATATAGGCTTAGACACAAGGCCTTAATCTCAGCTTTTAACACAGGTGCAAGAATGGTTTCAAAGAAAGGAGAAACCATCTTGTTTAAAAAAGATATGAATAGATCTAGATTATTTATTCCACAAAATTTTAGATGGAAAGATGTTTCTTTGCCTTATGACTGGCTTTTTGAAGAAGCAGCACCTCCAGATCCAATTAGGAGTCCTGTTCCCACAAAAATCACCCAATATGCTAGTGGAACGGTGAAAATAACATTTGACAGGTCAATTAGTGTGAGAGATTCTCATAGGGAAAAAGCCGAATCATCTAGGTCTACTTCCTTTTAACATTCTAGAAAACTAGAACAACCCTCTAGGCATTCTATCTCGGTAATTAATACAAGCTTGCATGATTTAGATAACTCATCTAAAATTCCCCAAGCTAGATATAAAGTAGAACCTCAAGAAGACTCGTCTGATAGTAATAGTCTTCCCAGATCTCCCACTTATTCTACTATAATAGAGAACGTAAGAGAAGTAAACATGATAAAATTATAATTTAATTTTGAAAGGGAAAAAATACAAAAGGAATTTTATTCTGGCAAAAATAGAATAAAAAGGGAATGGTTCTTTGCTAAATATCAAGGCAAATATAGGAAAAACGTTCAGGAAGAATATTATAATTTCCTTAGTAAACATAAGGTTAATGAAGTATTCTTTAAATGGTTTGATTCTTATGTCTCCAGTCATAATATAGAATATCCCTTTTTGAAAGAAAAAGGAAATTTGTGTGGCTAAAACTTGGCAGGTTACCGAAGGAGAAAAGGTGAAGTCAGAGATGCCTCCGGAGATGCCATTTACCATAGCCTATAAGGCTGTAGAAATAAAAGTAGTCCCATTCAAACAAAAGGATCCTAGGCACTTGTCGGAGCCAATCAATACCAAAGATATTCAGAGTATCTTTGAACAAAATAATTATACCAATAAATACCTCCAAACCATAGAAGAATACTTAACCACAAAACCCCAACCTTCTATGTCCACTCATATATCTGAGACATTGGACAAAAAGCCCCTGTTCAAACCATATGAGATATCTCAGAAAATAGCCAACCAATTAGTATCTCGACCAATGAATGAGCTAGAAAAAAGACTAGCCAAAATTGAGGAGGCCTTTGCACCCAAACTAAAATAAAAAGCTAGGGAACCAGATTCTGAATCAGGATCAGTCTCTATAAATCAATGAATTAGAGTCCTAAGTAAATTCTCTAATAATGAATCAGAAGAATTATCAGATAATAATCCACAGATTGTTAGGATAGGACCTTCCTCAGGAAGAAGACAATTATCCACATGGCGAAGACCAATCCCACAGAGAAGGTTCCTTCGCCATCAAGAAATCCCAAACCCAGGATTAGAACCTGGCCCAAATGTTATACAAAATAGTTATAATGCCAATAACATCTATGAATGGTGTGTAGATGGGCAGTCAGGGTATAGTATTATGAAAATGCTACAAAAAATGACCGTGGTAGCCACAACATATAAAACAACACAGGGTAGTAATGGTTTAGCTATTGCTCATATTCTAATTGCAGGTTTCACAGGTCAATTAAAAGGATTGTGGGATGAACACCTCACCGAAAATGAGTAAAATAGTATTCTTTATGCAGTAAAATTGGATGAAGAAGGACAACCTATCATCCAAAATGGGGAATCTATTCCTGACTCTGTTCAACTTTAATATTTACAATTGCTAAAACTTTTATTGGTGATCCAAAAATCTTTAGAGACAAGTCTTCAGAGTTATTAAATAATCTCAAATGTCAAGGTTTAAGAAGTTTGTAGGAATACAAAAATGTCTTCTTTTCTAGAATTTATGACCGACCAGATGGTAATCAACAATACTTGAAAAAAAAATTCATAGATGGCCTTCCTAAGTTTTTAAGGATATTAGTCTGGGATGAACTTAGGGAAGAGTTCAAAGGAGTTGTTCCTTATGAGCAACTTACTTAAGGCCAACTTAATACTTTCATTCAGAAAGTAGCAATGAAAATGTGTAGGCAGGATAAGATGATGAGAGATCTTGCCAAAAATAGGAAAATGCTAGGGTCATTTTGTCAACAATTTGGTTTACCAAGTTGTTCTAAAAAGAAGAAATATAAACCTGATTTTCAAAAATATAGGTCAGAACCTCAACCTAAACCATTTTATAGAAAGAAAAGGTTTTCTAAAATTCAAAGAAAACTTCCCTTAGAACAAACTAATAAGCTTAGAGATTTATCTAAGGTTGTTTGTTACAAGTGTTAGAAACCTGGTCATATAGCCAGATATTGCAGATTAAACAAAAAAATTCAGGCCTTGAGTTTACAAGAGGAAGTCACTAATTAAGTCAATCAGCTTCTCGTAGGATCAGAGGCTGGTACAGATACAGAATCGAGTGATGATAATTATATCCAGCAGTATCAGCAGGATGATGTTAATTCATTATCATCAGAAGAAGAAATCATAGAGGGTCATTCTTACTAAAGAACAAGATCTCCTTTTAGAATTAATAGAAGGAATAGAAGATCCAAACCAACAAAAAACTTACTTAAACCAATTTAGACAAACTCTAAGAGGCAAACCATCTACTTCCTCCATACCTAACCATATAGGAAGTCACCCTAAACTACTTAATACTTACAATCTTACGGAGATCCTTGATAGGTTCCCAAAACAGACCTCTAGTCCAATTTCTATTAGTGACCTACAGAAAGAGTTAGCCTTAGCTAAAGAAGAAATTAGAGATATAAAAGCTAAGCAAGACCTTCATGGTTTACAAATACAAAACCTAATTGATAGTCAGAACTCAAAATTGTCTTAAAAAATGAAGAAGAATCCTTCATTGGGGACGATATACCCCAGCTAAATTCTATAACAAAATTTCAAATGCATGATGTTAGGATAAAGTTGGTAGTAAAAAATTGTATCCTAGAAACTGAAGCATTATGGGACACGGGAGCCGATTTTAGTTGCATTCAAGAGGGACTTATTCCTACAAAATTCTTTGAAAAAAGTAGGGAAAGACTAACTGCAGCCAATAAGACAAAGCTTGGAATCAAGTTCAAATTATCGGATGTTGATGTTCATTTTTCAACAACCAAAATTACAGTTTCAATTCTACTAGTAAAAGAATTGTCCCTTCCTATTATTTTAGGAACAGACTTTATTTAACTACAATTACAGTTTCATCCAGTTAGTTCCTTATTTAACTACAATGGAAGGAATTCAACCACAGGAACTAGGAGAGGACATTATTCACCCATTTTAAGGAACCAATTACTAGGGAAGTAAATCCTTTGACATCAAAAATCCAACAGGTAAATTTCCTTAAGGAGGAAATAGAATTTAAGAGAATTGAATCACAACTGCAGCAACCACAAATCCAAGGAAGGATTAAACAGTTGCAGCAAAAAATCGAAGAACAAGTATATTTTGATCTCCCAAATGCTTTCTGGAAGAGAAAACAACATACAATTTTCCTTCCTTATAAAAAGGATTTTAAGGAACAAAATATTCCAACAAAAGCAAGACCCATCCAGATGAGTCAAGAATTAATGGAACACTGTAAAAAGGAAATTAATGACCTTTTACAAAAAGGGATTATTAATTTAAGCAAATCCCTATAGAGTTGTCTGGTATTCCACGTCAATAAAAGTTCAGAAATAGACGATGAGTGCCTAGATTGGTTATTAATTATAAAGCCTTAAATCAGGTTTTACAATGGATTAGATATCCAATTCCAAACAAAAAGGACTTGTTGCCAAGATTATTTGCAGCAAAAATCTTTTCTAAATTTGACATGAAATATGGATTTTGGCAAATACAGATTCACCCTTCTGATAGGTATAAGACGGCATTCACAGTTCCATTTGGACACTATGAATGGAATGTAATGCCATTTGGACTAAAAAAAGCCCCGTCAGAATTTCAAAGGATTATGAATGATATTTTTAATCGTTATTCAAGTTTTATTATTGTTTATATTGTTGATGTTTTGGTTTGTTCTTGAAGGAAAATAGAACAACCCAGGCTAAATCGAAAACCTCACTTCCGTGCAATGCATTCCAGAATCGAAAGCTTTCGACCAAGCTCAGGCTCAAATTCATTTACCCACGAACGGATCTTGGCTTATACTTATTTAATTTATTAAAACGACATCTAACGCACAAAGATCACACCTTTAATTAAAAGCGAAAAGATTAAAGGTTATACCTTTGTAGCAAAGTCCAACGCAATAAGAAAAATCCAATCTTTATGCGAATTCCACAAGAAATCCAAACGATAACTCTGAGAAAATTTCGAATATTGCGTGGGCAATAATCTATCGAAGTCTGCTACCAAAGCCTATGAGAAACCCGCCAATAAAATCTCTCAATTAGATCAAATCTGCCCAAAAGAGCAAACCTTTAACCCAAAAAAAAACTGTTGCCCACCACTTTTCTCACCAATAAAATCGAACACACTTCAACTCCGGTCACGATCTGGACAACCGAGATAGTAGATCACCAACCCAAGGAAGAGATAAACACAAACCCAGCTGGATCAAGCACCCCGGAGTGAACAGTGTCTGTGAATAGTGTCCGGTGTGAACAGTAATTCTGGCTTGAACAGTCCTCCGTGAACAGTAATTCCAGCAGTGGGCAACTCCAAAAATCGATGGGCTATCTAAAAGTTTAATCTTTCAAGCTTAATCTAAATCGAGAAGTGAGAATCCAAGTTCGTTTTTGAAAGAAAACTCAAAAGGGAAAAGAGTTTCTCTCTAGAACTTTCTCACTCTAAGGAAGACATAAACGTCTTACAAGATTTTCTTAAGTTTATTTGGCCTTAAGCTTTCTATTTATAGGGAGCTCTAATGGAGACCTAATGGGCTCTCGAGTTGGGCCTTTTAATTTGACTTTCGTTAACCGCTTAGTCTTTCCCGACTAATCAACTCCAATCGACCCATTTGAATTAATTTCTTAACCCACTTCGTGAATTTTATTTAATCGAACCCTTAGAATTAATTAATTCAAATAGAATTAATTTCTTAATTCACATTGTCGATTAAATATTAATTAAACCTTTAGGATTAATTAATTCACCTTCTCGATTAGTCAAATGCATAATTAGTCGTACCACTATCGGACTAATTATGGAACTACCACTCGAAAACGACTTTACATCACGCCATTATATTTTCTTCTATCTCCCCACATTAAAGATCTAGCGCTCGTCGGTTTATCAATTTACTGACAAGCTAATTCACCAACTTCTTAGTATCCGAGATTAGTACCACTCGACATTTTATTATACCGGACGTAAAGTTCACCGGCCGGGTTTAGTATAATAGACCTTACGAGCTTATCTCGGGAGCACCATCAACCCGGCGAACCAGTACATGGATTCCTCCGACTAGCAACGGCACATAAGAAGCTAAACACCGCATACCCAACCTACCGAGGTATAGGCCTCAATTGATCGCACTCTTTGGCAAATCAAAGCATACGATATCCAACTCTCACGCTCGTCCCAATCTCGGGATTGAGAGATTGAATACTAGGATCGAATTGACTACGCCAATCAGTATAAGTCAATTCTATCCAAACTAGTCGTGCTAAATATGCCCCGGGCATATTCGTGTGATTTAAACTAGTTTAGATAAACTAATTTCCAAACCACACGATAACCTATACCGATAGTATGTTCAGACTATCTCGGTTACGAGCATACTTTTTATATATCACTACTTGAACCAATAACGGTATCTACTGTGTCTTTCCACACCCCGTTATCTAGTTCTATGATATAAAGGAACAAATTTATATCGAAACAAAATGATATGTCAACTGTGGATATTAGTTTTTGATACAAGCCATAGTTTTTTTGTATTCAAAACTAACAGTTCTAACAACCTTGACCAACATTTTAAACATCTCAATATTTTATTACAGGTGACGAGAACAAATGGATTAGTACTCTCTCAGAGGAAGATAAGCCTTTTCCAAACCAAAATTAGATTCGTTGGACATTATATTTACCAATGAAAAATTACCCCAATTGAAAGATCAATTGGTTTTGCTGATAAGTTTCCTGACCAGATTCTAAAAAAAAAAACAACTACAAAGATTTCTAGGATGTTAAAGTTATGTTGCTGATTTTTATTCCCTATTAAGCAAATTTAGCTAAACCATTGCACGAAAGACTAAGGAAGACACCAGCTTCCTGGAGTGATTTACATACACAATCAGTAAGAAAAATAAAGACTTTAGTTAAGTCTTTACCTTGCCTTGACATAGCTAATCCAAACTTAAAAAAAAAAGTAGAGACAAATGCCTCTGATTTAGGATTTGGCGGGATCTTGAAGCAAGTCCAGGGAGAAAAAGAGAAAATTATTTCCTGTACATCTAAGCATTGAAATAGCACACAAAAGAATTATTCCACCATAAAAAAGGAAATACATGCTATTATTCTCTGTGTTTCTAAATTCCAATCTGATTTGCTTAATCAAAAATTTTTAATAAGAGTTGATTGTAAATCCGCAAAGGATGTTTTACAAAAAGATGTAAAAAATCTAGCATCCAAACAAATTTTTGTTAGGTGGCAAGCTATATTATCTGTCTTTGATTTTAACATCGAATATATAAAAGAAGAGTCTAATTCTCTTCTGGATTTTATGACCCGTGAATTTTTACAGGGAAGATAATACCGCCTAGAAAAAAGAAAGAGGAAAGGCCCCCGGACAACCTTGTGATAGCAATTGAAGCTATCAAGGCATCAAAGGAAGGGTCCTCTTCCTCCAAGCAACCTTTCGAAGCCTCAACTTCGAAGCAAATGGTGCAAAAGTCACCAAAGGACTATGCCTTGACCCCAAGGCAATTTCAAGCAATGGATAACCTCGCAGCTATCCAACCAATCTCAATAGTCTCCCCAAAAACTTGGGCAGAAATGGCTGAAGAAGATCAAATAAATAGAGCCCAAACGGAATCCATCCAGGAGTGGGCAGCAAGATAAGGATTTTCATTGGTAAAATCCCCCCAATCTCAGGTTGTTCCTCAACCGCAAGTGGTGACTAATAGTCCCACTACTCAAACTAAAGTTGTGACTAATAGTCCCATAACTCAAACTAAAGTAGTGATTAGCAGTCCCACTTCCAAATCTCCAGTGGTGAGTATTAATCCCATTCAGTCAAACAAAGTGGTGGTTACAAATCCCATTTCACAAAATAAAGTGGTGATTACAAATCCCGCTAACAACCAATTCTTCAAAGTAGGGAAAAAATCGATCCCTACTGGATCAAAAAATTCTATCCCAACTGAATACTTCAAGTGCCAGACCTTTCAGCTGGTAGTCCAAACAGAGCCGGATTTCTTTACAAGCAATCCTATCCTGGTAGCTCAAAAAGTCCTACCACCACAAACAAATTTTATTCCCCACTCCCTAATTAAAACCAAAAAATATTACGAATTCATATTGTTAGATTCAGGGTCTGTCTCATTCAAAGCCTACTTTGATAAAGGAGAGAATTCACATTCTACAGCCCAAATTCTTTTAGTCCCAACCCCAGCAGATTGGAAAGATAATATCAACAAACCTAGAAACTTCTCACAACCCTTCTCTCCCCCAGAATATACTTACTGGGACTATAGACAAGCTTGGTTTAACGCATTTACCGTACAAAATCAGGCCTACAGACACTCTTGGCTCTTTTATTTTAAAAGAGGAAATCAATACAATTTTCCTTTATGGTTTATAACATGGTGGAATACCCATGGCCCAAACCCACAAATTTTACCAGAATCAGTACAACCTGGTTATAAACTGTTCTATGACAAAATTTACGGCACCAAAATCTGTGCCAAAATTATTACAGTTTTATTCTATATTCTCCTTGTCATGGATATATGCTTGGAAATTTGAATTTTCTAAGCAAGAAGACATGCTACCAGCCTTGGTGAGACAAGGATATTCAAAATGGTGAAAAGAATTCAAGATCGATGTTGTTCAGCCATAAATGATTGAAGCATGGTTCCACACAAACCCAAGATATCTGCCACCGGCAGATCCACAAACATCAGTTTTCCTACAACATAAGGCATTAGCTGCTTCCAAATTAGCAGCAGTATCAACCCATGAAGATTACATAAAACACCTGAAAAATATATTAAGTCAGCTTAAAAGTGACACAAGCTCACAGGGAAGCCGAGGAACTTCAATCAAAGAAGAAGATCTCCTTATTGATCTTGTAAATGAAGACGAATGTTTCGGAATTTTCTCCCCAATTTCATAAATAAAATAGGGAATTATAAAAAAAAAAAAAAGTGAGTTCCAGTACGAACTACTGTAGCTATGCGGAATTAAAAAAAAAAAAAAGTTTGTCTATAAATAGACAACCAAGGAACCAAAGTGAAGCATAACTTTGCTTACCCATTTCTCATCTATTCTTTCTCTCTCTAAACCTCCCCTCCTTTCAAAGACTCTCTCTCTACTTTTCTTCTCTTTTTATTTTTCCTTCTTCTTTTCTTTGTAATCTTTTGTAATTTCTTCATCTTTTGATTGTATCCCTTAAACATATCTCTTCTCCCCCCTTCACCTTCTTAGATATATTTTCATTTTTGTACCTAAGCTTTGGATAATATATAAGTAAGTGATGTACCCAAAGCAGTTAACTATTTTAGAGTTTCAATTGTGTAACTATTATGTTTTAATTTGAAATCATGTATATTATCTCTGTTTACCATGTATATTATTTCTGTTTATAATTTCTAACTTCTGAAATTTATTTTCCGCGGTAATTTATATGGTGGTCCTATAGGACCAGCATGCAATTTTACTCCTACCACTGTAGCGCGCTACAGTAGCTCGTTACAGTACGCGCTACAGTAAGGCGCTACAGTTCCGCGCGCGCTACAGTAACGCGCTACAGTACCTTCATTTCTTTTGTTATTTTTTGCTATTTTTTATTTTATTTTTTTGTCTTCCTCCTTGAGACTTTTTTTCGTCCATTTTTTTTCTAAACAATTCAGTATTTTTTTAATATTTTTGAATTTTATAAAAAAATTATTTTTAAATTATCATTTTATTTGTTTTATAATTAAATAATTTTAGATATTATGATACATATTATGGACGTTTTTGTTGTACTGTTGATCTGATGTCAAGTATTCGCTGATCTGATGTCTATATAATCATGATCTGATCTCTCTTGTTAAGTATGTTTTAGTTTTAATGTATGATTTCTTTTATATTCTTGATCTGATATCTATAGTCTGTTGATCTGATGTCAAGTATTCGCTGATCTGATGTCTATTTAATCCTGATCTGATCTCCATTGTTAAGTATGTTTTAGTTCTACTCTACGATTTCTTTTATATTCTTGATCTGATATCTATAGTCTGTTGATCTGATGTCTATATAATCCTGATCTGATCTCTCTTGTTAAGTATGTTTTAGTTCTAGTGTATGATTTCTTTTATATTCTTGATCTGATATCTATAGTCTGTTGATCTGATGTCTAGTATTCGCTGATCTGATATCTATATAATCCTGATCTGATCTAACTTGTTAAGTATGTTTTAGTTCTACTGTATGATTTCTTTTATATTCTTGATCTGATATCTATAGTCTGTTGATCTGATGTATTCGCTGATCTGATGTCTATATAATCCTGATCTGATCTCCATTGTTAAGTATGTTTTAGTTCTACTGTATGATTTCTTTTATATTTTTTATCTGATATCTATAGTCTGTTGATCTGATGTCTAGTATTCGCTGATCTGATGTCTATATAATCCTGATCTGATCTCACTTGTTAAGTATGTTTTAGTTCTAGTGTATGATTTCTTTTATATTCTTGATCTGATATCTATAGTCTGTTGAACTGATGTCAAGTATTCTCTGATCTGATGTCTATATAATCCTGATCTGATCTCACTTGTTAAGTATGTTTTAGTTCTAGTGTATGATTTCTTTTATACTCTTGATCTGATATCTATAGTCTTTTGATCTGATGTCAAGTATTCGCTGATCTGATTTCTATATAATCCTGATATGATCTCCATTGTTAAGTATGTTTTAGTTCTACTGTATGATTTCTTTTTTATTCTTGATCTGATATCTATAGTCTGTTGATCTGATGTCTAGTATTCCCTGATCTGATGTCTATATAATCCTGATCTGATCTCCATTGTTAAGTATGTTTTAGTTCTAGTATATGATTTCTTTTATATTCTTGATCTGATATCTATAGTCTGTTGATCTGATGTCAAGTATTCTCTGATCTGATGTCTATATAATCCTGATCTGATCTCCCTTGTTAAGTATGTTTTAGTTCTAGTATATGATTTCTTTTATATTCTTGATCTGATATCTATAGTCTGTTGATCTGATGTCAATTATTCGCTGATCTGATGTCTATATAATTCTGATCTGATCTCCATTGTTAAGTATTTTTTTTAAAAAGGTTGTGCGTCAAAAAAAAAATGTAGCGCTCAAATGTAGCTCGTTACTGTAGCGCGTTACTGTAGCGCGTTACTGTAGCGCGCTACAGTAGGTAGGAGTAAAATTCACGATAGTCCTATAGTACTACCGTAAACGGACTCATTTTCTGCACCTAACATTTACATTCCTGTATTACTAACAATCTAACTTTTATTTTATACATCTAACATTGTAGTGGCAATCCGTCTGCGACCCACTTTCCATTCTGTATTTCCTTTATATATATATATATATATATATATATATATATATAGATCCACCCGCAGGTCAAGTCCCTTCCAGACGTTGCATTATTTAGACCGTTCCCTTTTCAAAAACAACAGAGACCAAATTATACTTGAAACAGAGTACGAAACAGGTATAAATAACGCAATAAAACAATCACCTCAGAAGATTTAACTAACATACACACTTTGTGATAATAAAACTCAGAAATTCAAACACGCGCAGTAGTAATTTCTTTTTTTTAGACAAAAAGGAAAATAACTAAACAAGTAAATAAATAAATAACTAAGAAATACGGTTAGAATAAAATAAATAGAGGGAAAAAGGAGGGGAAAATAAAATAGATAAAAACCAATTATTAAAACTAAAACCTCCGTTTTACCAGTATGGCAGTATGCACAAAGGAAAATAACATATACACATGTATATACGTAAGGGAAAAATACGAACATACTCGTAAATATACGTATATAAAAGAGGTAAGTCCATATACCCCTTTTTGCACGAAACCCAGCAAACCTGGGAACTCAGCTACCAAACGGTTTTGTCCATGCCTAAGCTTTAACTCCATCGCCAGTACCTCTGCTTTACTACTATTCCTTTAACATCATTATTATCATGTATATATTTATATTTCATCGCAAATACACAGATGAGGTCATAATCTAATACAAACAAATAAATATTGCAGATTAAATTCCAAAGGAAACTGTTATCCATCCTTTTGGACGCCAATTCAATGTAACAAATAGTGGTCATCTCAAAATAACAAACAGTCACTTTCATGATTTAATAGAAGTTGCCAGGCAAACACGCAAAACTTATAGTACCAATACAAAATACGGGTTGGGTTAGACCCATGTTTTTTTTTTTGAAAAACGTTCTTCTGAATTCCTCACCTTGACTTGACCTGTTCCAATAGCACTGGTTGACAACTAGTCGGACTAAATTTCACGCTCTTCAACTTCAGTTCGTACAGCAAAAGATGGAGAAGAGATATTATTTTTACCTTTTGAGGCCTAGCTCTGGAAATCAAATATAGTAATGGAGAACCATGTTTACCTACGAGAAATTTAATAAAATGGGATTGGCTATCAATGATCAAGGAATCACTTGACAGACTGCATCGCGAAAGTCGAAGGGCAAAATTTTCTAAGAAATAATTTGGTAGCGACTCATTGGTTGAGGACGGGTTTATGTAGACACGTCAGTGTTGTGAATTTGGTTCAAAAGCCTTTGAGTTCAATCACAATCCCCAATCCTATCCTAACTACCCCTTATCTTTTATTTTTGAATTCAACTGTAGGATAATAGGGTTTTTACTTGAGAATCTTCAGCCTATTTTCTTTTCCGGGTCGTCACATTCTCCCCCCCTTAGGAGAATTTCGTCTCAAAATTCCCCTATTTGAACATATGGGGGTATTTGGCCATCATATCCTCCTCGACTTCCCAAATTGCCTCCTCGATCCCATGGTTCTTCCACCCCACCTTCACTATGGGCACGTCTCTCTTTCGTAGCACCTTGACCTGCCGATCGAGAATCTTCACCGGTTGCTCCTCATATGCGAGGTGGGAATATAGCTCTAGATCTTCTAATTGGATGATATGTTGATCCTCCGGATGGTACTTCCTTAGCATTGACACATGAAAAACAGGGTGTACCCTCCCTAGTTGACTAGGTAGCTCCAACCGGTAAGCCACAGAACCAATGCGATCTAGTATAAGAAAAGACCCTATGTAGCGGGGGCTGAGCTTCTCTTTCTTTCCATAACGCAAAATCCCAGTTTGCGGATTGACTTTCAAAAATACTCTATCTCCCTCCGCTAATTCCAATTCCCTGCGATGTTTATCCGCGTAGCTCTTTTGTCTACTCTGGATGGTTTGTAGTCTCTGCTTAACTAATCTTACCACCTCATAAGTATGTTCCAGTACAGGAATAAGATTCGGTTGTGTCACAGATCTTTCCCCAACGTCCTTCCAGTACAGTGGCGTTCGGCACTTCCGTCCATATAACGCTTCATAGGGTGTCATCTCTATAGAGGCTTGCCAACTGTTATTGTAAACAAAATCTATCAAAACCAAATGTTTGTCACACGCTTCCTCAAAGTCCATTACACAAGCTCGTAACATGTCCTCCCATGTTTGAATAGTGCGCTCTGATTGCCCATCTGTTTGTGGGTGTGCTAAGGCACTAAAATTCAGTTGAGTGCCCAACGCTTTCTGTAACTGCTGCCATAGCCTAGACGTGAATCGGGGGTCCTTATCCGAAACAATGGAGGCAGGAATCCCATGCAGTCTCACTATCTCCTTGATGTAAACCTGAGTTAACCTATCCACGGAATATCGCATATTTATGTGGAGGAAGTGCGCAGACTTCGTTAAACAGTCCACTACTACCCATATTGCGTCATTATTCTTCAATGTACGTGGAAACCCCATCATGAAATCCATTGTTATGTGGTCCCATTTCTATTCTAGAATTGCCAGCGGCTGTAGCAGCCCTGCAGGTTGTTGGTGTTCCACTTTAACCTGTTGGCTGGTGAGATATGATGCAATGAATTGCGCAATATCCCGCTTCATGTTATCCCAGCAAACCACTTTCCTCAAATCCAGATACATTTTGGTATTTCCGGGATGGACCACTAACCGAGCTTGATGTGTTTCTCTCAATATCTCTTGCCTCAACTCTCGATTATTTGGTACATACATCCTTCCCTTATGCCTTAAAATGTTGTCAGCATCAATAACATAATCCGGGTGTACTTTACTATGAGCTAGCTCCCAACGATGTCTCAATGGTTCGTCCTTTCCCTAGGTTTCTCTAATCCTGGCTAGTAGTTTTGGCCTTATGCTGATATTTGCTAGCATAACCCGGCTCTCTTTCTCCAAGGGTCACCAATCACTTAATTGCTCCCCTAACCGCTCTATTCGTACAAACATTCTAGCTAGCTGGGCTCTCCTGCTTAATGCATCCGCCACCACATTAGGTTTACCGGGATGATAGTTGATATTGCAATCATAGTCTTGCAAAAACTCCACCCAACACCTTTGCCCTTTTGGGAAAACAAATATCATAAATTCTTGTGGTCAGTCAGCACCTCGAAGGACACCCCGTAGAGATAATGTCTCCACTTCTTAAGTGAAAAGACAACCGCCGTTAACTCCAAGTCATGAGTGGGATAATTCTGCTCATACGCCTTCATTTTTCTAGAGGCATAAGCCACAACCTTACCATTCTGCATAAGCACACAACCTTTCCCTTTCTTGGATGCGTCAGTATAAACTACAAAACCTTCCCCACCAGAAGGCAGTGTCAACACCAGTGCTGTTGTCAATCTCCTATCCAGCTCTTGGAAACTTCTCTCTGCCTCTTCGTTCCACATAAACTTTACATGTTTATGTGAGTCTGGTCATGGGAGCAGCAATCCTAGAAAAATCCTGTATGAAACGTCGATAGTACCCTGCTAACCCCAAAAAACTTCGTATCTCCATTACGTTCTGAGGTTGCTTCCACTCAGTGATTGCCTCAATCTTGGAAGGATCCACAACAATCCCATCCCCTGAGATAACATGCCCCAAAAAGATCACATTTTCTAACCAAAAATCACATTTACTAAATTTGGCATATAGCTTGGAATCTCTTAGCGTCTGAAGCACCTGGGTTAAGTGCTTGGCATGCTCATCCCAGCACTTGGAGTACACCAAAATGTCATCTATAAATATTACCACAAACTGATCTAGGTATGGCTGAAACATCGGATGCATAAAATCCATGAATGCTGTCGGCACATTAGTCAAGCCAAACGGCATTACCACAAACTCAAAGTGTCTACAACGAGTATTCAATGTTGTTTTTGGTATATCATCCTCTTTTATATTTAGCTGATAATATCCTTGACGCAGATCTAACTTCAAGAACACCACTGCCCCTTGCAACTGATCGAACAGCTCGTATATCAATGGTAATGGGTATGTGTTCTTGACTGTTACCTCATTCAACCTCCGGTAGTCAATGCACAGCCTCAGCAACCCGTCCTTTTTCTTCACAAATAACACTGGGTAGTCAATGCACAGCCTCTCTAAGGTGACTTGCTGGGTTGGATATAGCCTTGCGATAGCTGTTCCTGAAGCTGTCGCTTCAATTCCTACAGCTCTACTGGCGCCATTTAGTATGGAGTTCGTGATATAGGTTTCGCCTCAGGAACTAGTTTAATCATGAACTCTACCTCGCGTTCAGGGGGCATTGTATTTAATTCCGTAGGAAACACCTCAATGTAGTCTTTTACCACTTCCATATCCTCTATTCTGACTGTGTCCACTACCTTATTCATCACATAGGCCAGAAATCCTCTTACTCCCTTGTACAAGCTCTTCCTTTCCTTTACCCCTGAGATCATTCCCATGGATTCATTCGTACCCTGAAAACTTACTTTAATCTTCTTCCCCTTTGGTAGACACAACGGTACTACCTTTTTCCTACAATCCAGTTGAGCCCGGTGCTTGGACAACCAATCCATCCCCAAAATAACCTCGTTCCCTTGGAACAGAAGTATTACTAAATCAGCAGGGAAATTCCATCCTTGAATCTCCACAGCGCAACCCATAACCGTTGTATCCATGCGTAATGTTGTAGGTGAAGTGGGCGTAGTAACCTCTAATCGATAAGGCGAAACCTTATGGTTTTCTTTAATACTACTAAGGAATGAGGGTGTTGCAAATTAATGTGTAGAGCCAGGATCTATTAATACAGTAGTGAGTCTATTGAGTATGGGTAACGTACCTTCCACAACCTGTGTGTCGGTGTCAATCTCCTGTTACTCCAGGGCAAACACTCGAGCGGTAACCTTAGGCTTGTCCCCCACATTTGAATTTTCCTTGTTTGTTACTCTGGATTTATTTGGTATGAGAGGGCATTTCGCATCTAATGCTCGCCACTTCCGCATCGCAAGCAATTCTTGAGGCGACGCCAGCAACTCATCTCGCTATGTCCCCTCAGGTTACAGTAAGTGCATATGGTAGTAACCCGCTCACCCTGCGGCCGAGTCATCTTAGCTCGGAACACACTCACTTCCACCAACGAATTTTCAGCTCTCTGGGCTCTCTCGACTGCATCAGCGTATGACTCAGGCCTGACCACAGACTGGGTACTCTTTATCTCCACCTTCAACCCTAGTATGAATCTTTTCTGCCGTTTTTCATCTGTGTTCACCATCTCAGGCACATACTTACTCAGTTTGGAAAACAGGGCCTCATACTCTGCCACGGTGTGACTCCCCTATTTTAGGCCCATGAACTCTTCCTCCTTTGCTTCCGGTAGAAATGGCGGTATGAATTTCTCCTCCTCGAATGCCCAATGACTGTATTATCGTAAGAGAATTCCTCATCGAAATGACATATCCACTTCCGTGGGGTGTACAGTTGATATGCAGCAAGACGGGCTACACGATACGACAGAAGTGGTAGGAGGTCAATCCTATCCCCCTGAAGATTGATAACTTCTAGTACCGGCTCTACCTCATGCCCCTCCTGGTTCAAAACTCCAGCCATAATAATTGCCTATCCACAAGAAAAAGCATCGGTAAAAAGCTTTCAAAAGTTATTAATCAAGGAACTTGGCTTTTAACCTCGCTCTGATACCACTATAACATTTCGACCTAAAGACTACGGAACGAAATGTCTTTCCCAACTCACATAGGGATTTACTAAATGTAAAGAAATAAACCAGTCCAAACTAAATACCACGAATAGAAATACAACTTAATGTAATTAATAAAATTCCAAATGGCTAGATGCCCTACAAACTAGGTCTTCAGCCTTATTTCACAGCACATACCACGATCTCGAGGTAGCGCCTTATTCCTCCTAGTGCGGACTGGCTGTACACGGTAATATTAAAGGGATAAGCCATTGCCCAGTGAGGAAGTCAAAAGTTGTAGGCAAGCAACAAAGCCAAAGAATAACCCTAAACACAAAGTCTTGTCATTGTACAATAGACAGTTTTGTTGGACAGTAGAACAAATAAGTACATAGTGAAAACCAAAAAAAAAGAAAAAAACAAGTCATCACAGCTTCTCAAGTATAAATAATCATAAGATCACCACGCAATAGACAAAACAAGAGCAGGGTCCACAGCCCGAAGGCTGGCGACTTATAGGGGTCCACCGGCCAGAGGCCAGCGACTGATATGGTCCACCGCCCAAAGGTCGACGACTGATAGGGTCCACTGGCCAGAGGCCAGCGACTGATATGATCCACCGCCTGAAGGTCGATAACTGATAAAGTATTGACAATCAATCACGTATCAAGTAGCAAGTCTGTTTAATTGCACATGTAGTAATATTCCAACAACATAGCGAAAATCACTCAATCCCATTTTATTAAATTTCTCGTAGGTAATCAAATGGGAAATTTAATAAAATGGGATCACTATCAATGATCAAGGAATCACTTGAGACAAACAGACTGCATCGCGAAAATCGAAGGGCGAAATTTTCTAAGAACTAATTTGGTAGCTACTCATTGGTTGAGGACGGGTTTATGTAGACAAATCAGTGTTGTTAATTTGGTTCAAAAGCCTTTGAGTTCAATCACAATCCCCAATCCTATCCTAACTTCCCCTTATCTTTTATTTTTGAATTCAACTGTAGGATAATAGGGTTTTTACTTGAGAATCTTCTGCCTATTTTCTTTTCCGAGTCGTCACATACAAGATCGCACATAAGAGGGTTCGATGATACAGAAATGCCTGCACTAAGTATAATTGTTATACTTAGACAATTTGTATTTAATTAAATAGTTTAATTAGATATTATTGAGAAGTTCTATGGTATTAATTAAGAGTAAATTAAGTACCTAAGAACAATTGGGATTGGCTGATAAATCAAGGGACCTAATTACAATTGAGGTTCTTGACACATCAGCCTGATCCATGGGTCAATGAGTTGATCCATGGTTTTGATAAAACTCAAGTCACTAGAAAGTAATATTGATTTAATATTACTTTTATTTATTTTACTGATTTATAGTATCTGACTCTATATATCTTTAGGATATGTGAGTCAGATACGATACGAGTTTTTTTTTAGAAATATAGTTTTACCAAAAACATTCCAAAATCTCTCTCTGTAGTATAGAATAGGCTAGCACCTCTCTATGAGAACCCCGGTACTTGAGAGTAGAGAATTTCTTCAAGCAAGAAATTTTTTGTGGTGATCAGCTTAATCAGAGCAGTTGGACTAATATCAAACAAGGATCCAATCTGCAGGTGAGGGTGAATTCGATAGGCCGAGAAATTTTCCGACCGGCCGAAATCTCGCTGGAAAATCGTGGGCTCCAATCTTGTAGATTTCATAGTGTTTTTTATTCAAATTTTGGTGGGTTTTGTTCTCCATTCTCCCAAAAATCGTTTTCGTGTTGGTTTGGGTTTCAAAACTAAAAGGGATTGTTTGATTTGAAACTGGTTTTTGTGGGTTAGGTTCGCCGGAAAAATAGTTTGAACGGAAAAGAAAAAGTAAGGGTTCGATTTGATCAGAAAAACTGAGTTTCGGGAATTGGTTTATTGAAGCCAAAATGATTCCGATTTCTTGTTTTGGTTTCAAAAAAGATTTGTTCATTACTCCGCCGGAATTTCAAGTTTTTTTTGCCTGATTTTTTCGCCAGGAAAAAGGGCTCACCGAAAATTTTTCTGGGTTTTCGTTGTTGTTGCATTTTCGCCAGAGAATCTAGCGTTGGACGTTCGGGTTTTCTTCGCGAGTTTTTTTTTTTTAATGGATTTTGCTTCATTTATCATCGCTGGGAGAGTTTTTCTTTAGCCGGGAAGATGATCGGAGAGGGGCTTATTTCACTGGAGAAGAAAGTGAAGTCTGGGCGGCGGGTGGCTGAAGCCCTAGGGGCTGAAATTATCAAATTGCCCCCGCCGTTGCTTCCAAACCCTAGGCCAGACAAAATTATAAAATTTTAAAAATTATAAATTGACCTCATAAGTTTTCTTTCTTCAAAACCCTAAGCCCATAATTTCTGTAAATTGTAAATTTGCCCAGAAGTTTTCTAGAAATTGCTTTTCCTAATTTTAAATTGATAAGATTTTTAATTTTAATTTTATAAATTTAAAATATCTTATCATGTTTAGTTTTAGGATAGTTTGATAAGATTTTAGATTATTTAGGATAAATTGAAAAATCTTATCAAATTAGAGATAGGATTTAAATTTGATTTAAAATTATTATCCTATCAAAATATTTAAAATTTTAAATTTTAGATAATTATCTTAATTAGATTAGGATAGTTTGAAAATATTTTAAATTTTAAATTTAAATAATTATCTTAATTAGATTATGATAATTAAGAAAAATTTTAAATTTTAAATTTAAAGATTATCTTAATTAGATTAGGATAATTAGAAATATTTTAAATTTTCAAATTTAAATAATTATCTTAATTAGATTAGGATAATTATAAAAATATTTTAAATTTTAAATTTAAAAGATTATCTTAATTAGATTAGGATAATTAAATAAAATAATAAATAAAATTAATTAATTAACTTGTTTATTATTTATTTATTTATTCATTTTCATGATTTATTTATGATTTCAAATTTAAATTGTGAAATAAATTGTGAAATGCATACATAATCATGTTAAATATGTTCATGCATCATTTTGACCAAAAATGAATGAACAAGGGATTGATTAAAGTTGATCATGACATTATCAATTTTAATGGTGTAATAGTTACACAATCCTTAAGTATTTGCATTATTATGTGGCTTTCATGTATGAATTGGGCTTTTAATTATTTTAATTTGGGGTCTGCGAGCCAATTAAATTCTATGCAATATAATAGAATTAGATAGGCCCAAATGTAAAATTCCAAGGAGCCCAAGACGGAGCCAAGAAACTGAAACCCAGTTGAGGAGGCCCAAATGAAGAAAAATATTTTAAAGCCATGTAATAGACTAGAGCCCAATTCATTGCATTTTATTCGCTTTAAATATATTTGATATATGTTAATGTGAATGATAACAAAATGCATGTTAAGCCACTCAAACTAAATCCCTAAAAACTTAAGTCGTAAAATTGCTTCCAGACTTGGGGGCTCGCCAGAGTGTCGAACGTCTGATGGACTTGGAGAGCCCAAGGGCCTCAGGTTTTGTTCTTGAGGTAGTTTGTCATATAATAGGTGCCCAACTTTACTCACTACCACCATGTGGAAAAACTGTTTGGGTATTTAGATTCCCAAGTTTACTCACTACCACTATGTGGAAAAACGGTTTGGGTATTTATTAATGTGATTCCTCTAGGGATGGTTTGACTTAGGGAAGTTGGTCCTAGTTTAACCCGATAAGTTGACTAAGATTGATTTTGCAATGATAAGATGGTGTCAAACATTTGGAATGTTCATCCTATCACCGAAAAGTTGCATGGCGATGCAATTGGAAAGCGTTAAGTTGTATGAGATGTGATTGGAATGTTGCCTACCAAAAGAGCCCGATCCTTACTATACTTGCCAAAATAAGACTAGGGTTTGACTTTTTGTGGATTTTCGGCCCACAATCTAGAACCAACTCAAAATTGTTTGGGATTTCAATTTTGGCTATTGTGAAAAATGATTTTAAAACTCATCCTAATATTTTGCATTTATTCTTTTGTAGAAATGGCATCATCTAGCACTAATATTGTCTCAAACATTACTCTAAGAAGTATTTTGGATAAGACAAACTTGTTGGTCCAAATTTTTTAGACTGGGAAAGAAATTTGAGAATTGTTCTCAAACAAGAAAGGAAGCTACACGTCTTAGAGACCGTTTTACCTGAACCACCACAAAATGCCATGGCTGCTGTTCAGCGAGCATGGGATAAGCTGAAAAGCAATTCTGATGATGTGACGTGTTTGATGCTCGCGTCTATGACAGGCAAGCTTCAAAAGCAGTTCATGAATTCGGAAGCATTTCAGATTTATGAGTCACTGACAGAGATGTTCTATAAACAAGCACGTAACAAAAGGTTTGTTACGATCAAGGCACTAATCTCGTACAAGATGGCAAAGGGTTCGTTAATTAGCACGCATTTAATCAATATGAAAGGGTATATTGATACCCTAGAGTGATTAAATAAGCCTCTTGCTAGAGAGTTAGCCATTGACATCATCTTGGCATCACTGCCTAATGAATACAATGACTTTGTTGTGAACTGCAACATGCACAACATGGAGAGAAACATTCCTGAGCTTCATGAAATGCTGAAAAATACTGAGCAAACCCTTCGGAAGGCCACGCCAGTGATGGTTGTAGAGAAAGGTAAAGGGAACAAGAGGAAGTTTAAATGCAAGGCCAAAGTTGGGCAAAACAAGAAAACTCATAGTAAGACTGCTGCTCAACCTCAAGCTCCTCAACCTGCTAAGACAAAATCTCGAAGGGATGATACATGTCTCTTCTGCAAACAAAAGGGTCACTAGAAGAGAGACTGTAAATAGTTTCTTGAAAGCAAGAATCCTTCAGTTTCAAGTATCTTTGTTATTGAAATAAATCTTTTATCTCTACCTCATAGGTATTAGATACCGGATGTGGGGCTCAAATTTGTTCTAATGTGTAGGGACTCAGAAATAGAAGGATGACTAGGAAATGTGAAGTTGATATCAGAGTGGGCAATGAGGCAAGAGTTGCTGCTGTTGAAGTGGGATATCATACTTTATCTTTACCTTCCGGTTTAAACATTGAACTTGAGAATTGTTATTATGTGCCCGCTTTGAGCAGAAATATTATTTTAATTTATTGTTTAGATATTAAAGGTTTTCGTATTATTACTAGTAATAATTTTTTATCTTTATATCGGAATGATGTTTTATATGGAGTTGCAAATTTGTGCAACGGCCTATATATCTTGGATTTTAACCAAGAAAAACTGGTCTATAACATTGGAAAGAAATCTAAATCAACTGAATCTGATTTAAGTCCAACATATCTTTGGCATTGTCGTTTAGGCCATACAAACGAGAAAAGAGTTCAAAGACTTCATAAAGATGGAGTGCTTTGGTCATTCGATTTCGAATCATATGACAAGTGTGAACCTTGTTTTCAAGGTAAAATGACAAAGAGTCCTTTTAAAAAGAAAGGGGAAAGGACAAGTGAGCTATTGGCTCTAATACATAAGGATGTATGTGGACCAATGAGCACACAAGCCAGAGGTGGATTTGAATACTTTGTGAATGTTACTGATGACTATAGTAGATATGGTTATATCAACTTAATGAGGTATAAATGTGAAACTTTTGAATTGTTCAAAGAGTTCTATTCGCTCTGATTGGGAAGGCGAATACCTAAGTGATAAGTTTGATGGCTAACTAAAACAGTGTGGAATTGTTTCACAGCTGACTCCACCAGGAACACCTCAATAGAATGGTGTATCTGAAAGGAGGAATTGGACCCTATTAGATATGGTTCGATCAATGATGGACCAAGCGACTCTTTCTTTGTCCTTTTGGGGTTATGCTCTCATTTTTGCTGCCTATTTACTGAACTATATTCCATCTAAGGCAGTAGATAAGACTCCATATGAGATATGGATGGTCCAAAAGCCCTATATATCCTATCTACGAGTTTGGGGTTGTAAGTAAAGCGTTTACAATGTAATAAGCTTAAAACTAAAACTGAAAAATGCCTATTTGTGAGGTATCCTAAGGAAACCAAAGGATATGAATTCTACCTCTTAACTGAGAACAATGTGTTTGTTACTCAAGGAGCTACTTTCTTAGAGAAAGAATTTCTGTACAAGAAAGATAGTGGGAGTAGAATAGAACTCAAAGAGATTCGAGACCCACAAGTGAGTGTAGAACCATATACAGAAACTCAGATGGAAGTTGGCATGGAAACTCATGAAGATGAGCAACCTAAGCCAACGACACAAGAACCTAGAAGATCTGTTAGATCTCGTCAACAACCTGTGAGATACGGATTTCTCTTGACTGACAATCAAGATTTGATCTTGGTGGACTCTGATGAGCCAATGACCTACAGACAGGTTTTAGAAAGTCCAAATTCAGATAAATGGCTACAAGCCATGGAGTCTGAAATGCAATCTATGAGGAACAATAAAGTGTGGACTTTGATTAACCTCCTGTTCAGGCAAAGGTTGTCGATTGCAAGTGGATTTTCAAGTTAAAACCTGGCGGGATCTTCAAGGCACGACTTGTGGCTAAAGGTTTCAAATAGACTCATGGTATTGACTATGATGAAACCTTCTCCCCTATCGTGATGCTCAAGTCCATTAGGACTATGCTTGCTATCATTGTATATAAAGACTATTAGATATAGCAGATGGATGTTAAGACGACTTTCCTGAATGGAAACCTACTCGAGAATGTTTACATAAAATAACCCGAGGGATACATCGATCAGCAGCATCCTAATTGAGTATGCAAGTTTCAGAGGTCCATCTACAGACTAAAGCAGGCATCTTAAAGTTAGAATCTTTGTTTTGACTAGGCAGTAAAAGGTTACGGCTTCATAAAGAACAAAGATGAGCTTTGTGTTTACAAGAAAGTTAGTGGGAGCATGAATATTTTTCTTGTCCTATATGTGGACAATATCCTACTCATAGGAAATGACATCCCCATGTTGAAATATATCAAACAATGGTTGGGGAGTGTATTTTCTATGAAAGACTTTGGAGAAGCAGAAATGATACTAGGTATCAAGATCTATAGAGATAGGTCTAAAAGGCTTCTGGCACTAAGTCAAGAAGGGTACATAGACAAGATATTGAAGAGATTTAATATGTCTAACTCTAAGAATGATATGGTACCATTCAGACATGGCCTCCTTTTAAAGAAAAACCAATGTCCTTCAACTAAAGAGGAGAGGAAAACAATGAGTAGACTTCCATATGCTTCGGTGCTAAGATATATCATGTATGCCATGTTATGTACCCGCCCGGATGTCACACATGCACTAAGCATGACTAGAAGATATCAACAAGATCCAGGAATGGCTCATTGGACTGCAGTCAAGGTAATCCTAAAGTACTTATGAAGAACTAAATGATTGATGCTAGTATATGGAGGACAATAATAGCTCATCGTACAAGGTTACGCTGATGATGTTTTCCAAATAGATCAAGATGACATGAAATCACAATCAGGTTATGTGTTAACCTGAATGGCGATGCTGTGAGTTGGAATAGCTCAATGCAAGATGCATTGCTGAATCAGATGCTGCAGAGGAAGCTGTTTGGTTGAGGAAGTTTGTGTCAGATATCGGAGTAATACCGAGTATATCTAAGATCTAATAGAACTATTCTGTGATAATAACGGGGCTATTGCAAAAGCAAAAAAGCCTCGGTCATACTAGAAGACCAAACACGTACTCAGACGTTATTTTCTCATTCGAGAGATCATCGATCGAGAAGATGTAAAAGTGTGCAAAATGGGTCAGACGACAATGTACCAGATCTTCTCACAAAAGCTCTACCACAATCAAAGTTTGAGAGACAGCTGGGTCTTAAAATGTTTAGGACATAGCCCTTCAACGAGTAAGTGGGAGATTGTTGGTGTATGTGCCTTTTTATGGGCTATATAGACATTTGTCGTTTGATTGATAATTTATTAGATGAGTTAATTTCATGAATATAATATTCTTGTGCATATTTGAATTCATGAAATCAATCCGCCAAAAGAAACACTCTATGGCCATGCCCGAGAAATGATAAGTGTTATCATTTGCTCGAATATAATCAGTGTCACTAAGAAATCAAGTAAACGTTTAGCTAAATAAGCATGATGGTTCCATGCCTTAGGCTAAACGAGATGTCAATGTAGAGGACCACACGTAGTATGCTCAGAAGGTTGTGTTGAATAACCATTCGACCCTCCGTTCTGAATTGGGTAGTCAATATGTCTTACTAGAGACCACTAATTATGGATTAATTAATTAGATTTAATTATCCATTTCCAATTTGAAATGGGCCTACAGGATCGCACATAAGAGGGTTCGATGATACAGAAATGCCTGCACTAAGTATAATTGTTATACTTAGACAAATAGTATTTAATTAAATAATTTAATTAGATATTATTGAGAAGTTCTGTGGTATTAATTAAGAGTTCATTAAGTACCTAGGAAAAATTGAGATAGGCTGATAAATCAAGGGACCTAATTGCGTTTGAGGTTCTTGACCCATTAGCCTGATCCATAGATCAATGGGTTGATCCATGATTTTGGTAAAACCCAAGTCAGTAGAAAGTAATATTAATTTAATATTACTTTTATATATTTTACTGATTTGTAGTATCTGACTCTATATATCCTTAGGATATGTGAGTCAAATACTATACAAATTTTTTTTTAGAAAAACGATTTTACCAAAAACATTCCAAAATCTCTCTCTGCAGCATAAAATAGGCTAGCACCTCTCTGTGAGAACCTCGGTGCTTGAGAGTAGAGAATTTTTTCAAGGAAGAAATTTTTTGTGGTGATTAGCGTAATCGGAGTAGAAGGGTTGGACTAACATCAAACAAGGGTCAAGGCACGGCAACTGATTATGCTATGAGGGTAAGCTTTAGAAGCTTTTAACGTAGGATTTAAATTAAACACTAAAAAAAATTAGGCTTTTTCCGCTGCGTTTTTTAAAACTATGCCTAATCGATCCTAACAGACTGGAGCATTGTCAGCAAAGCCCCTGGCTGATAACACTATGTTTTTCTAATTTCAGAACGTCGTGGATAAAGTTCGAGTCATGGCTGGCCGGCTGTGGCTTTTCGATCGCCATCTCTTGCACCTCTCTGAATTATCAATTGATGGTATAGGCTCGAAGATTAATACACTTGAATGTCCGTTTTGGGTTTACAAATACCAGACGCCTATTAGTTGGATGAGTCATCCGTTTGCTGAATATTATGGGAACCACAAAGGAAAGTTTATGGAAGTTGATCAAGACTCAGAGGGATCTTGTATCCGTCATTTCTTCCAAGTTCGCATAATGATAAACCTAATCCAACCTTTGCGCAGGATATTGCAGGTAGTAGATGGATCTACTACATGATGTTTCCTTGTTGTTGTACAAATTTTAGGTGAACACTTTAAAATAAAATTTATAAATAAACAAAACAAAAATACTAAAACTATAGTACTTCAGGTTTCGTTCCCATTAAATTGTGGTATTGAATGAAGTGGTTGTTGTGTTCGAGTCCTCACTTACTAGAATTTTTAGTAGTCTAAGAATCTAACAAAATAAAAGATAGGGTAGTGATTTGATAAAAGTCAAGGAAAGAACAAAATAAAGAACATAAAATATAATATGGGTAAAGGCGGAAAATCACATCACAACCTAGATCAAAGGAGCTATTGTCATGGAATATCATACAAGTTGGCTAAGCATAATCTTTATTACCTCCATATTGCACATATAAGGACTAAAATAGCCAATAATAGAGTAGGGTCGTCAATCCCACCTATTACCATTCCTCCAAATCACTACAAACTAAAAAGTGTAAGTACAAACCCATATGCCACATGCACATTAGGTCATAAAAATTGCAAAACAAGAAAACCCACAAAGCATGCCCACTAAAAGTTACGTTATGCACCTCTGAATAAGAGTAATGAAGTAGATTCAACATATATGTAACAACATCAAAGAAAATCTATATGTATAGGCTAAAATTACTTCAATATCATGAAACTCACATGACAATATGCATGAATAACCATAAATGAGAACAATAAAGACATGAGAACATGAAGAACAGTAATAAATAACTAGATCAACAAGAAAAGGCAAAGCCTTTCAACCATAAAAGAAGTTGAAATCCCAAATCTTGTAGTCTCAACATTAAAGAACACAACTTCTCCATTTGATTCATGAATTTGTTCTACATCACATGGAAATCCATTACCCCCTATCACTTAGAAGGATAGATTTCCCTATAAATCTATTTAGAACATAGTTGTTCTAACAAAATTCATAGTGTGTGTGTGTGTGTGTGTGAAAAGGTGAGAAAGTGTGTGTTTCTTCCTCCCTAAGTTACTCTCTCTAAAACTAGCAAAAACCTACTAAGGTGTGATAGTGTGTGTCTTTACAAGGGGCCTTGGCTATTAAGAAAGGTTCCAAAGGCTAAAATTGGAATTTCATAAGAAAAGTCATGCAAAGGGTAAAGCTGGACTTTTAATAGCGATCTCCGGGTGACGACCAGGCGGTGGCGCCATGGTGACGCTGAGGTCGGTGGTGATCAGGCATTGGCGCCATATCGACGCCGGAGTTGGCGGCAACCAGGCGCCAATGCCCAGTGGACGCCGAACTCGAAGTCTTCATCAATTTGCGCTTTTTCCAAATTCTTCTCTTTAAGATTCAATATTGTGTGATTTTTTCTTTTTTCCAGCAAAAGTCTTTAAGTTTTATTCCAAAATCTCCAAAGTTTCTCCTTACTACAAAACCATGCAAATCCAACTGTAACTGCATTGAAAGCTCATAAAAGATGTCATATTCATTGAAAATCAACTAAAAGTAAGCTAAACATGCATTATTTTAGGTCATAAAAAGGTATATTTTGGAGTCATGTCACATCCCCGCACTTAAGACTTTGTTTGTCCTCAAGCAAACTAACCAAGAAAACAAATAGAAAGTGAGTCCAAAATAAAATAATCAGCTTTAAGATTATTTTGCCTCCCCCTCCAAGCTAAACATGAAAAAGCATGCACTCACTTTGCACTCATGATATCATAGAACTTCCATAATTAAGCAAAGCAAGCATGATATGAATTCTCTATCAACACAAATTGACCTCATCACCTCACACTTTCAAGGATACACTCAATAATGCTCAAAGTGTATAGGTTTTGAAATTTTCAACGACGCTTAAGTTAATTGCATGAAAGATCTTCAACCATAAGCTTGACTCAAGATCACCTAGCCACCCGCCTATTGCGAATGCAACACATTGATCAAAAGGATTTTTATTAGGGTAAAACAGGGCTAAGAAAGTTGGTTAGGGACAAGAAATGTCAAAGCTTGAAAGTTGAAGTTATTGTTAAGAGACTTGCATTGATTGGAAACAACTACTTCTACTTGGATTCTTCAACTACTAATGGAGGTTTAAGGCTTAGATGTCCATTACTTCACCATTATTATTTTTTCAAACTTTAAACTCTTTTTTTTTCTTTTCTTTTTTTAGAACTAAAATCTAAAAACTAACAACTTAGAATCCATAATTATTTTTCATTTCCACATCCAATCACATACAAACTCTTTAAGGGTCCAAAAACAAGGTTTTAACAAAGAAAAATACTCAGGTTGGCTTATTGGGATAAAAATAAAACAAAGAAAAAGATGGGGCTAAACTTGGTTATGCCTAAGGGGATAAAGATGATTACGGGAAATGCAAAGCAAAGAAAAGGTAAAAATAAAAGCTAACTAATTGCCTTCATCACTTCAATGTATCACAAACACGTAAAAGGTCTTGATATGTATACTAAAGTCAAGTTCTAGATTCAATCATTCATGCAAGACAAATCACACAACCAAAGAAATATGAGCAAGCAAATAAGAATCCCTCAATAAAGGATCAAATTAAACTCACATAAATCAAGGGTTGAAATGTGTTTACATCTCAAGATGTTACTAAGAACTCACATCATACCTACCAATATTTAACCATTTCCATAATATTTCCACCAATCATGCAATGTAAATACACAAAACTAGCTTGAAGGGGTCCTTTTGTTTTGGAAAAATTTTAGCAAATTCCAAAATAGAGCAAATTTTTTAAAATTAACCACAAAATGTCAGAGATTATCTACCCGGGCCCAGACAAAAATTCACTTTCGTGCTACGCATTCCAGAATCGGAACTCTTGACCAGACCTAGACTCTAGCACAATCGCTATTCCTACCTTTGCTTGAAATAACATTGCGCAGGATCTTGGTTTGCACTTATTCGTTTTATCACGCAACAAAATAATTTCTAATTAAAGCAGAAGTCTAGAAATACCTCTTGAAGCATCTAGAAATACCTCTTCAAGACTAGGCTCGAACGTTGTGTGGGCAACGAACCAATGAACCAACGATTAACAATCCTCCACAATCCACCAAAAAGAGCTGCCGGAAAAATCACCTGATCGCCTCCTCGAGCGCCAAGACTCCACGAGCCACCCCAGCCCTATTTCACGTGCCGCCCCTGTCGCCGGTAACCAAACGCTGCTGCCGGGAAGAAATTACTCTGACACCGCCGCTACCTAGGAAACCGAGTTTCTGGCCAAGGGGAGGAAAAAAATCTGACTTTGAGAGCTTGAATTTTAATTCTCTCTCTAGGATTTTATCTCTCTAGTTTTCTTGTCTTAAAAACTTATGAATTGTGTATTTAGAATTGCTAATCCCTTGTCTATATATAGAGCTACAAGAGAGACCCAAAGTTGGTTTAGGATTGGCATTCCTAATGGGTTTAGGTAATTAATTAGTTTCCAAATCCAATTAGGTAACTAGTCTAATAAGATAATTCAAATCCAATTAGATTTCCTAATCTCTAGGATTTCCTAATTCTAATTGAAACTTAACACTTAATTAATTAAATAAATAATCTCACTTTGTTAATTACTTAATTAACCCTTATGAATAATTAATTAAATAATTAATTCTAATAATTTAATTAACCAACTACAAAATTAATCGTACCACTAATAGATTAATTTTGGCACTACCATCCTACACCATAATTACTTCTGGAACAACTAAATTAATTTATTCTTTAATCTCACCACACCAAAGATTTAGTGCTCGTTAATTTATTAATTTATTGACAAATTAATTAATTAACTTCTTGGATTCTGAGATTAGTACCACTCGATCTTTTTACTATATCGGACATAACTCCACCGGCCGAGTTTAGTATATTAAACATAACGAGCTCATCTCGGGAGCACCATCACCCCAGACGCACCTGTACATGGTTTCCTTTCGACAAGCAACAACACACTAAGCAACTAAATACGCGCACCCAAACTACCGAAACTATTGGGCACAAATGACCTCACCCATTGGCAGATCAAAGTACACTATGTCTAATCCTCATACCCGCTCAAGTATAGGGATTAAGAGATAGAATACAAGGAACAAATTGTCTATTAAATTAGTATAAGACTATTCATCCTAAATGGTCAAGTTCAATATGCCCTGGGCATATCTATATGATTCAATTAGTTTAGACAAACCAATTATCCGAATCACATAATATCTTAAACCGATAGTGTGTCTGAAACTATCTCAGTTACGAACCTCATTTATATATTATGTCTTTTAACCAATGATGAGATCTACCGTGTCACACCAGATAACCTCATCATCTAATTACATAATATAAATGGACGATGTATGCACAACATATAAACTAAAACATTCAATCGATATATTAACTGGGAAATAGTATAATACAAGCATAGCTTTAGTATTCAAACCTAACTATCTCCCACTAATACTTAAGTTGTGCTTTAAGTATAAAACTACATTTAATCTTTACAACTACAATACAACTAGAAAAACTATCAGGGCTCAACTAAGTATCTGATCCCCATGCCCTCCACTTGAGCCTCAAAGACTTTTGCAGTCAATGTTTTCGTGAACGGATCTTGAAGGTTATCTTTTGATACTATCTTAGCCATAACCATGTCTTCGCTCTTGACAATATCTCGTATTAGGTGGTACTTGCGCTGTATGTGTTTACTCGCCTTGTGGGCTCGTGGTTTTTTCCAGTTTGCTACTGCACCGTTGTTATCACAGTACAATGTGATCAATTTCTGCAAACCAGGAATCACATCTAAGTCCACTAGGAAGTTTTTGAGCCACACTGCTTCTTTTACTGCCTCTGATGCGACAAGGTATTCAGCCTCTATGGTAGAGTATGCCACGCATTTCTGCTTGACACTCCGCCATACTATGGCTCCACCTCCCAAAGTAAACACATACCCTGAGGTAGACTTGCTCTTGTCCCTGTCGCCTTGGAAATCTGAATCTATGTAACCTCGGGGTACCAGCTCAGGCGCCTGATAGACCAACACTTGTTCTATTGTTCTATGCAAATACTTGAGAATGCATTTTACTGCCTCCCAATGAGCTTTCCCAGGGTTACTCTGATATATGCTTACAATACCAACGGCATAACAGATATCAGGCCTCATACACAATATTGCATACATGAAACTTCCTACTGCTGAAGTATAAAGAACTGTCTTCATGGCCTCTATCTCTTCAACTGTCTTGGGAGACTGTTCTTTAGACAAATGCACTCCGTGTCTGAAAGATAGAAAACCTTTCTTGGAGTTCTGTCTGTTAAGACTGGCCAGAATAGACTGTTCTTTAGACAAATGCACTCCGAGTCTGAAAGGTAGAAAACATTTCTTGGAGTTATGCATGTTAAGATGGGCCAGAATCGTATCTATGTATAAAACTTGAGAGAGAGTTAACGAACGTTTCATATGATCTCGAATTATCTTGATCCCAAGGATATATCCTGCTTCTCCTGAAGTCTTTCATGTCAAACTGTTTGGAAAACCATGCCTTTATGTCTGATAACACTTTCTTATTGTTGCCAATTAGTAAAATGTCATCTACATAAAGTACAAGAAACACCATCGCGTTTCCATCACGTCTACGGTACACACATTGTTCATTCGGGCACTGAGTAAATTCATAGGACTGGATTACTTTGTCAAACCGGATATTCCAAGATTTGGATGCCTGCTTAAGTTCATAAATGGACCTCTTAAGCCTGCCAACCTTATGCTCTTGGTCTTTTTCAACGAATCCCTCTGGTTGCTGCATGAAGATGGTTTCCTCAAGACTTTCGTTAAGGAAAGCTGTCTTGACAACCATCTGCCATATCTTATAATCTAAATGCACAGCTATGGCCAAGAGAACCTGGATTGACTTAAGCATGGCTACCAGAGAAAAGGTTTTCTCACAATCGATTCCCTTTTTCTGAGTATACCACTTCGCCATAAGCCTAACTTTAAAGTTTTAACCTTTCCATTAGGTCCTTTCCTGCGTTTGTAGACTCACTTACATCCAATGGGTTTGAACCCATCAGGTAGGTCCACAAGCTCCCAGACTTGATTGTGGTCCATCAACCCCTTCTCGGATATCATTGCTTTTCACCAAGATTCTGCATCTTTATCTTGGAGAGCCTCATTGTAGTTCACTGGGTCACTCTCAGACACGCTTGGGACTAGGTCTGGGGCCTCTCCCACGCTAATGAACCTATTGGGCTGTCTTACAACACTCCCACTACGATGAGGCACCACCTGTGTAGGCGCATCATATGTGATATCTTGTGCAGCGTGTGGTGTATTTTCTTGTGCTGGTGCATCAAGATTATCAGATTGTTCCCTAAGTTCTTAGTACTATGTTGCTCTTAGGCTTGTGATCTAGAATATAGTCTTCTTCTAAAAATCTGGCATTAGTGCTAACTATCACCTTCTAATCCTTAGGACTATAGAACAGACCACCTTTCGTTCCCTTAGTATATCTAACAAACAGCATTACTTCTGTTCTTACATCTAATTTAACCGCATCTGCCTTAAGCACATGTGTTGGGCAACCCCAAATTCTGAGATGTCTTAGACTGAGCTTACGGCTATTCCACAACTCTACTGGGGTTGAAGGCACGATTTTAGATAGTACAAGGTTTAGGATGTACTTTCCTGTTTCCAAGACATACCCCTAAAATGAACTCGGCAAATTGTTATCGCTCATCATTGATCTAACCATTTCCATGAGAGTTCGATTCCTTCTTTTTGCTACACCGTTCTACTGTGGTGTGCCAGGAGCAGACAACTGAGACTAAATTCCGACCTCGCTGAGGTATTCTCAAAATTTGTGGGACATGTACTTACCATCACGATCTGATTGCAGTTTCTTTATACTTTTACTGTGATATTTCTCCACATCTGCCCGATACTCTTTGAATTTACTAAAGCATTCAGACTTTTGGTGCATTAGGTAAATGTATCTGTACATTGAGTAATCATCCATGAACGTCACGAAATACTCAAACCCACCTCGTGCTTGGACCAACATTGGTCCACACAAGTCAGAATGAATCAACTCTAATACTTCTTTGGATTTATAACCTTTTGCCTTAAAAGGTCTCTTAGTAATCTTACCTTCTAAGCAAGATTCACATATTGAATAACTGTCAATCTCCAATGAACTTAAAATTCAATCATTGACCAACCTTTGAATCCTACTAAGATTTATATAACCTACTCTGAGATGCCAAAGATAGGTTTGATTCATTTTAGAAGGTTCTTTCCTCTTATTAGTGTTAGATGATGCGCCATTTATCTCTATGTTTTACACAACAGGGGAATTTGATTTAATTATGAACAAATTGTCAGCTAATGAACCAGAACAAATAAGTTTCCCATCTTTTCTAATAACAACAGAATCATTAGAAAAAATAAACTTATAACCATTCCTTAAGGGTTTAGAAACTGAAACAAGGTTCTTTCTAAAACTCAGTACATAAAGACAATTAACTAAATCTAGCCTAGAATTTTTGAAAATAAGGCTAACTACTCCCACTGCTTCTACTAACACTCTTGTAGTGTCGCCCAAGTAGATATCCATCTTGCCTTCTCTAACCTTCCGGGTTACTTGGAACCATTGCAAAGAATTACAAACATGGTCGGTGGTGCCTGAATCCACATACCAAGTATCTGTGGGAATCGTCGCTAAACACGTTTTAGTAACTAAGGCAGAAACTATCATACCTTTAAGCTTTGGACAATCCGATTTTCAATGTCCCATTTTCCTGCACTTGAAGCATTTGCCTTTATGCTTATTCTTCTTTGCGATGTTTGGCTTGGCAGCATGTTTCTTGGCATTCTTCTTCTTCTTGTTCTTGCCTTTAGGCGCAGAAGAGGAGCTTGAAGCCTTTACTGTGACCAAAGCTTGCTTCTTTTCGTGGAAGATACTTTCAGCCGACACCAATGCTGCTAGGAGCTTGGGTAGAGTATACACTCTTTGGTTCATGTTATAGTTGACCCAAAACTGCTCGAAACTAAAGGGTAAGCTCTGGAGGATGATATCGATCTGACTCTCCGGATCAATCTCACCTCCAAACACCTTTATCTTATCGATGTTACTGATCATGTGAAGCACATGATCTCTCACCGACGAGCCCTCAGCCATTTTGGTATTCATGATCTTCCTCATGGCTGCTTACCTAGCTATCCTGCCTTGATGAGCGAACATCTCTCTCAGGTGAGCCATCATGTTAAAGGCAGAGACCATGGGATGAAGCTGGTGTTGCAGAACATTCGACACAGAGGTAAGAATGTAACACCGTGCCATCTCATCCGCTTTTCTCAACCTCGCATAGGCATCCCTATCCTCTTGAGGAGATTCATCGTCAGGCACATCTGGACAGACTTTGATGAGCACAAACTTATACTGCTCAGCCATCAGGACAATGTCCAGATTCCAACTCCAGTCGACATAATTTGGACCGGTAAGTTTGTTGTCTTTCAATATTGTAGCTAAAGGATTGAATGTCATATCAAAGACTGTAAATTAAATAAACAGACAATGTTTTAGTATTAAGCATAGAATTTTTGAATTCATGCAATTATTGACATCCCTCGAACAATAATTTAAACCACCGACATCTCATTCACCGGGATTCTTGCAAGCCACGATAGTGTGGACGTTTACGCTAACCCACATTCGTTTGAGAAGAACCAAGTTCATCAACTACAGTATCTGACCAAATGACCTATTGACAAATATAGCTAATAGTCGGTGCTTCCAGTCATACAAATAAGCGTAACCTCGATTGGAGGAATACTACAAATCATACACTAAGTGTGTGCCATTACGTGACTTCTGAGCGATCTTGTGGTTGGACTCCTCCGATATGGAGGAAGGCCATAATGCCAACGCACAAGTCCACCCGCTCTCACTTATGAACTCGTAATGGTGGCTATGGGGATATTAAACCAACCCGCTCCCACTTAGATTTCTAAATTGAGGATTTTTCCAGTTTTAACATGCAATTATCTAATCCTAAGTTATGTGCAAATATAAAACCAGCATGCTTGAAAATTATTCATCTAAAATACAGCACAAAAATTAAAGCATAAAAATTAAAACTATAAATTCAGGAAATAAATACGTAAAATAAATTTCCCGACTATTATTCCTTTAATTGCTTCCATCTTCTGCCTTGATCTCTTGTCCCATCACGCCACTCGATGGATTGAGTCTTGAAAAAATAAAATTTTCAAAAAAAAATGAACCCCGGAGGAAAAATGGGCCGCATGCGCTAGCCAAACGAGTCGCGCGCAGTTGCTGCTGCTCGTTGCTGCCACTGCCACGCGCTTGCGCAGCAATTTGCTGCTCTGTGCAGCGGCGGCCCTGCCAATGTCGGCCGGTAGCTCCCGCTGGCGATCTGTCACTAGTGCCGCTGCCCACCTCCGATTCCTCCTTCGTTTCTTCTATGTTATTCGGTCTTTTTGCAATTTTTTCTGGGTTTTCTTGGTTTTCTACGAATTACGATAAACCAAAACCCACGAATTCGAATCGCCCACCATGACGCCTTCTATTACAAAATAAATTTTCCTACCACAAGGCATCTAGGAAAATAAAATCAAAATTACATAGAAAAAATCCTACTACAGATTTGATCTAATCCTACACAGGTTCCAACACTTGGTTTTACTATTATAAGCATTTATAAAAACCAAAACCCAGACATGTCTTGGGGTCTAATTAAAAACATACAAATACAACCATAATAGCCGAGATTTTTAAACCACCTGCAAATAAAACCATGTAGTAAATCGAACAAGCACAAAACCCAAAACCAGACTATGATACCAATTGAGAGATTATCTGCCAGGGCCCGGTCAAAAATTCACTTTCGTGCTACGCATTCCAGAATCAGAACTCTTGACCAGACCTAGACTCTAGCAAAATTGCTATTCCAAACTTTCCTTGAAATAACATTGCGTTGGATCTTGGTTTGTACTTATTCGATTTATCAAGCAACAAAATAATTTCTAATTAAAGCGGAAGTCTAGAAATACCTCTTGAAGCTTATACTCTGGTGATTGCTTGTATACCTCAAGACTAGGCTAGAACGTTGTGTGGACAACGAACCAACGATCAACAATCCTCCATAATCCACCAAAAGGAGTTGCCAAAAAAAATCATCGGACCGCCGTCTCGAGCTCGTAGACTCCACGCGCCACCACCGCCCCCTTTCACCCGTCACCGTCGCAGGTAACCAAACGCTACCGCCGGGAAGACATTAATCTAACATCGCTGCTACCCAGGAAACCGAGTTGCCGGCCAAGGGGAGGAAAACAAATCCGACTTTAAGCGCTTGAATTTTAATTCTCTTTGTATGATTTTATCTCTCTAGTTTTCTTGTCTTGAAAACTTATGAATTGTGTATTTAGAATTGCTAATCCCTTGTATATATATAGAGCTACAAGAGACACCCCAAGTTGGTTTAGGATTGGCCTTCTTAATGGGTTTAGGTAATTAATTAGTTTCAAAATCCAATTAGGTAACTAATCTAATGGGATAATCCAAATCCAATTAGCTTTCCTAATCTCTAGGATTTCCTAATTCTAATTGAAACTAAAGACTTAGTTAATTAATTAAAAATTCCACTTTATTAATTACTTAATTAACCCTTAGGAATAATTAATTAATTCTATTTATTCAATTAACTCACTACAAAATTAATCGTACCACGAACGGATTCATTTTGGCACTACCATCTTACACCAAAATTGCTTACGGAACAATTAAATTAATTTATTCTTTAATCTCCCCACATCAAAGATTTAGTGCTCATTGATTTATTAATTTATTGATAAATTAATTAATTAACTTCTCTAATTCCGAGATTAGTACCACTCGACCTTTTTACTATACCGGACATAAGTCCACCGGCCGGGTTTCCTTTCGACAAGCAACAACACACAAAGCAACTAAACACGCGCACCCAAACTACCGAGACTATTGGCCACAAATGACCTCACCCATTGGCAGATCAAAGTACACTATGTCTAATCCTCATGCCCGCTCAAGTCTAGGGATTAAGAGATAGAATACAATGAATGAATTGTCTATTAAATCAGTATAAGACAATTCATCCTAAATGTAAATGGTCAAGTTCAATATTCCCCGGGCATATCTATATGATTCAATTAGTTTAGACAAAATAATTATCCGAATCACATAATAACCTAAACCAACAGTGTATCCGAAACTGTCTCGATTACGAACCTCATTTATATATTGTGTCTTTTAACCAATGATGAGATCTACTGTGTCACACCAAACACCTCATCATCTAATTACATAATATAAATGGACGACGTATGCACAACTTATATACTAAAACATTCAATCGATATATTAACTGGGAAATAGTATAATACAAGCATAGCTTTTGTATTCAAACCTAACAAAATTGACTCATCTTCACTATTAATTTCTCAATTAGAAAGCATGAAAACTTATAACAACTTATGTTTACCCCTCCCCGCCCCCCACACACACTTAAGATATACATTGTCCTCAAAGTATCAAAACAAACCAAATGTGGGCTAATAGGGTACCAATTTCTTTTTATTTAGATTCATCTATCACAATTAAGCTCATGCCCATTTAATGTTAGCCAATTACCCAATGTAAATCACTTACACCTTAATTAAAACTATAAAAATAAACACACCAAAACAAATAACCACACCAAAGAAAATAAAAAGAATTAAATTGCAAAAGTGTCAACAAAATGTAGTAAGAAAGTAATAGTGGTAAGGATTCTCAAACTCTTGTTGTAAAGGAACTAAATGTGGATGAAAACCAATAGTGCATCACTCTATAAGCTTTCTCTATTTCTATTATAGCTCATCCTTCCTCTTTCTTACTTCTTGAATCATCCATGTCCTGAAAATTGTAACAAATTAGTGAATTTTTAAAAAATAAAAGCATGGCTTCAGCATACCTCAGAGGTTGGCGTCTAACATGTGTTGGCACCTGGCGGTAGCCACAAGCGGCATCCTACAGTTGTTGACGCTTGGTGGTCGCCAGCATGGGCAGCAATAAGGTGCGGTGCCATCATGTCGCCTAGTATCAGAGCCAGTAAAAATAAGCAAATTCAATTCACTAAAATAGAAGTAATAAGCATTAAACACCACAAAACATGTTAATAATAATATGATTAATCTAAAGATAAGAACACATGATTTCTCATTCATTTGAGCACAAGTCATATATATTTTGTAACATTAAAGATCCAAGATATAAAGATTAGAACATATAAAACGTATAAGTTTGACAAACACATATATTCATGACTTTATAAGCTCATTCAATCATATAAATCATACATAGCATAGTACTATGTAAAGTTTAAGAAATCCATTTTTGAAAATTTTAGCACAATGCAGCTCTATACTCTTACCATTGATTATTGAACTTGTATGATGCTTAAAATCTACACAGAAATTAAGAACAACAATGTTATAGGTAAAATCACTAAAAATGAAGAATTTCAAATTTCAAGTTCATGAATTGGATGTAATGAAGGTGTAAATAATTATCATTCATGCTCAAGAAAGTTTTGGAAGTTTTAGGTAAGAAAAATGAAGGTTTTAAAGTCCATGGTACCTCATTTAGAACATAAAAATGAAATAGGGGATCGGGGCGCTGTGTCGGCATCAATACGACGCTGTTGATACAGCCCAGAAAATAACGGCTGCAACCTGGTGATGTAGCCTGGTGGACGCCTACAGCTGGTGGCAACCCGACAACACACAGGTGTTGTTGTGCTGTTTTTCCTCGATCTTTGCAAAATTGCTTCCATTTGACTTTTACACGATCCAATTGATCCAAATCATGTATGTACAACACAGGAATATAATAAAAAAATATCATACTCAAAAATCACCTTGAAATCTATAACTTATTAGCAATTTAAAATTTTGAAATCTAAAAACTAGAAAATGAACTAAAAAGTGGATAAAATGTTTGGGTTGTCTCCCAAGAAGCACTTTGGACTTTATAGACTCCGGCTAGACTTATCTTGAGGTATAAACTCAAGATCCCTCTAAACTCCTTGTGTCTTGTGTAATAGATTCAATTTCCTCATGATTCTTCATCAAGCTTTCTTTCATATCCTTGTACTTATGTTTGTATTTCTCTTTCCTTTTCTTTCTTCTCAACCTAAACTTCTTTCTTCTTGCTTCTTCACTATTTTTGTCAATGTCTACGTCTTTATCCAATTCCTCATTTCTTTGATATGGTGGCATTTCCACATTTCTCCATGTTTGAGCTTCCCTCAATTCCATCCCCTCAACCTTTCTTTCTACTTCATAAATTCTTCTTGACAAATCACAAAAGCAATTCCTCTCTTGTAACATAATAGCTAGTATCTTTTTTGTAGGTTGAAAGATTCTTTCACTAATTCCTCAAGATCTTCATTTGAATGCTTCAATGTTTTAATGTCCCACTCTTTCTTGAAATTTGTAACAATCTTCCTTCTTTCTTTGTCCTTATTTGTTACATTTTTCAAGATCCAATTTCCCACTTTGTAACGTGGAATGTAATCTAAGGTCTTCTCCACAATTAAGTTTCTCAATTCATTGGTCAACCTATCATATTCCTCCAAAATATTCTTAGGCTTCTCTTTCTCTTTAAAACTCTCTTCATTATTCATTTCATGAAAAGATTCCTTATTTTCTCTTGCCTCAATAATAGCTCCCACTTTAATGAGTTCACAACTAGGTCTAGGAAATTCCTTTAGTGCATAAATCTTGGACTCCTCGAATGAACATTCATCAACATCAACACCCTTTAAATATTTGGTCCAAGGTCTCTCCATTTGATTCTCTTGACAACATTGCACAAATTCCTTCTCATGACCAATATAGTTAGATCCCATTAAGCAAGCTTTCTTAACTTTAAACTCCCTTGGCACACTTGGCACTTCTTTTAATGGCAATTCAAGGTTTCCCTCAACTTCCATTTGAGACTCACTATCAAGTATTTCCTCTTGACATTCCATTGCCACTACTTCCTCTTTACGCCTCAAAGCTTCTCCTCAAATGAATCTAAGGATTCTTCCTTAGTTGTATCACTTTCATTTTCCAACATAAGTAGGGCATCCACCGCTTCCACAATAAACTCTTGAGTGTCTTCTCCCCATGGTTGTGTGCTATATGATGGAGTTGATGTTTCTTATATCTCATTATCATCATCATCAACTATATCCACATCTTTGCAATAATCCTTATTCCACTTGAGGAGTTTGTTTGCAAATTCTTCTTCATCCAACTCTCGCGTACACCCATCAATTAAATCCTTATAGGAGAAATTCTTGATTTTCTAAATAAACTCATAGTTCCCATCTCCAAAATAGCCACTATATCTAGAACCTCCTTGGATTTGATTACAATTTCCATTATCCCAACTTGACAAACCGGCTCCAAGTGAACAGCTCACTTGTGGTGGTTTTGGCTCTCTTCCATATATGTCATATATACTCCTCATGTTGGTTCTTGGAAAAATTGTTGGGTAATTGTAACCATTCCAAGGTTTCTCTTCCTTATAATAACTCATTTTCCTTCTCAATCCAACTACCTTACAAAAATCAACAAGTAAACTATGTAAGAATAAGTTAACACACGAAAAACAAAAGAAATAAAGAAAATTACTGCACTTATCACATCACTCACAAGTACACAAAAACTCATAAAAAATACTAAAAACTACTAAAAATACAAAAACTAGTGAACACCACGAACTACCAACAACAATAATCACTCAAAATGAACAAATCCCCGGCAACAACACCAATTTTGATGTGTCCTTGTCATTGTATAAGTTTTAGAAAAACACTTCAAAATAAAATTTATAAATAAACAAAACAAAAATACTAAAACTATAGTACTTAAGATTTCGTTCCCATGAAATTTCTGGTCTTGAATGAAGTGGTTGTTGGGTTCGAGTCCTCACTTACTACAATTTTTAGTAGTTTAGTAGTCTGCGAATCTAACAAAATAAAAGATAGGATAGTGATTTGATAAAAGTCATGAAAAGAAAAAAATAAATATAATATAATATAATATGGGTAAAGGCGAAAAATCACATCGCAACCAAGATCCAAGGAACTATTGTCATGGAATATCATATAAGTTGGCTAAGCATAATCTCCGTTACTCTCTATATTGCACATATAAGGACTAAAATAGCCAATAATGTCATCAATCCTACCTACTAACAATCCACTAAATCACCACAAACTAAGAAGTGTAAGTACAAACTCATACGCCACATGCAAATGAGGTCATAAAACTTGCAAAACAAGAAAACCCACAAAGCATGCCCACTAAAAGGGAAGTTATGCATCTCTCAATAAGAGTAATGAAGTAGATTCAACATATCTGTAACAACATCAAAGTAAATCTATATGAAAAGGCTAAAATTAATTCAATCTCATGAAACCCACATGACAATATGCATAAATAACCATAGATGAGAACAATGGAGACATGAGAACATGAAGAACGGTAATAAATAACTAGATCAACAAGAAAAGGCAAAGCCTTTCAACCATAAATGAATTTGAAATCCCAAATCTTGTAGTCTCATTATTTAAGAACACAACTTCTCCATTTGATTCATGAATTTTTTCTACATCACATGGAAATCCATTACTCCCTATCACTTAGAAGGATAGATTTCTCTAGAAATCTACTTAGAACATAGTTGTTCTAAGATAATTCATAGTTTGTGTGTGTGTGTGTGTGAAAAGGTGAGAAAGTGTGTGTTTCTTTCTCCCTAAGTTAGTCTCTCTAAAACTAGCAAAAACCTACTAAGGTGTGATAGTGTGTGTCTTTACAAGAGGCCTTGGCCATTAAGAAAGGTTCCAGATGGTTAAAATTGGAATTTCATAAGAAAAGTCATACCAAGGGTAAAGTTGGACTTTCAGCAGTGATTTCTGGGTGATGACCAGGCGGTGGCGCCATGGTGACGCCAAAGTCGGTGGCGATAATGCATTGGCACCGTATAGAAGCCGGGGTTGACGGCTAGCAGACGCCATCGTCCAGTGGACACCAGACTCGAAATCTTCATTAATTCGCGCTATTTCCAAATTCTTCTATTTAAGCTTCAATATTGCATGATTTCTTCCTTTTCCTAGCAAAAGTCTTTAAGTTTTATTCGATAATCTCCAAAATGCCTCATTACTACAAAACCATGCAAATCTAACTATAAGTGCATTGAAAGCTCATAAAAGATTTCGTATTCACTGAAAATAACTAAAAGTAAGCTAAATATATATGATTTTAGGTCATAAAAAGGTATATTTTGAAGTCCCGTCACCACCCATCGTTTTCCCCTCAGATATGAAGAATTATCGGATTTTTGCTATCATTGCTGGGTGATAGGGCATGTGAATGAGGACTGTGTGGTATGTTTAACGGTGGCCAGCTCGCCATCGCAGGCCCTTTTGTATGGACAGTGGTTGAAGTTGCCTATGAATTCATGATCATTTACTGGAGGTCGTTCTCGCCTCTCTCCAAAGCGTGTCTCGCAGTCTGCGGATGATAAACCACTAGAGCTGTGGTCTGGTTACATAACTTTGGAAAGGGAAATGGATGATGATGATTCGAATGAGTGCTTTAAGGCAACACCAAAAAGAGGTGAATATACATCGTTGAATTCAGAGATGGCCATTATCCCGAGAGTGACACCTCTAGGCGAGATGATTTCCCCCACTGGTGATTCTGAGAAACTAGTGACGGTTCAGCCAGAAACCCCTTAGTTCGTCTACTGTTGGTTCTTCTCCAGGTTAAATTGCCCAACCAATGCATTCTCCTGCTACACCGGTGACTGCTAAGGCCAGTCCTGGGCTTATTCCTCAAATATTGGTCCTAACACCGATGACTCTTGATACGCTGGTGTGGAAATTGGCTAAGAAGTTCTCCCAGCCGAAGAGAACGTCCACCCCTATGATTGGCCTTCACACATGCTGAGCTCTGGGGTTAAACGTAATCTTAGATAACGAGGTGTTATCTGAAGTGTTACTAGAAGTCTCCGTGGAACAAATTGATAAAAGGAAAAAGATTTATCATAGTATGAATGGGGACGATACTTCTGCTTTGACTCTTGAATCTCACACAACTATGGATGACGAAGTGGCGGAGGCTGACAAGGCTCAGCCCCGCCCAACTCAATGAATCTATTGAGTTGGAATTATGGAGGACTGGGGAATCCTTGGAAAATTTAGGAATTGTGGGAATATATCCACATGCACCAACCCTATGTGGTATTTGTAAGTGAAACTAAGTGTACGCATGCTACCTTCAACAATATCAGGAATCAATTGGGTTTATTTGGGGTTTTCTACAAAGCTGTTGGTTAATGTAACCCTAATTTACATCAATTCTTATAGCATTCTCTACATGATGCATAACCATTTATTAGAGTTTTGCTACTCTTTAATGAAGTTAATGCCTTATGTTATGTCATGTGGGAACTGTAGGTTTATGTCTCGATTTGTCATGTTTTCACCTAAATCTTGCTGATTACTACTGAGATATGTGAAGACAGAAACTTGGGTTAATGTTGGACATTTAGGGAGTAAATGTAGACACTTTATGATGCTTGAATGACTCATTTATCCCTGTTGTTGTTATCTATTTTAACCCTAATTTGTATGGTATAAATACCAATCACAGACAAGTCCAAAGGGCAACTTTTTGTATTTGTTAATCTTTGGAAGCTGACAGCACTTTCCTCTTGGGTCTTAGAAAGGGTTTTCTCAATATGGCGATTCAGCTTGGAACATTGATGTTCTAAGAGGTTCAAGGGGATTTAGTCCCAGATATCTTTAGCTCTGGTGGAATCGGGTGCATTTACACTCATTTAGAGATAACATCAGTTCACCTTCACAGCTTGGTGTATAGCCTTTGCCCCTTGTAGGTGTGACAGGCCTCGTGCTAAGGGAATTTGCAAGTTGTGTTATGTTTTAATACTCTGAGTGTATTTTGTACTTGAATTCCTTTGATCCTGTATATATTGGTTTATTTCTTTCCCATCGTGTGATGCTCACGGCTTTATTAATTTGATTGCTAGTTTACTCTTTTGAGACACGAATATGTGTTGTTGTCATAGTTGAACTGCCAGTTCTACTCATCTGCTTGTGCAGTACTCCAGGCGGTTCTATCCCAGGGGCAATAGACGCGAGTAAATCTATATCTAATTAACGGACCAGCGTAATCCTTTAGGGAAGTAATAAATCAATGTAGAAAGGATACGATCTAAGATTGACGGTGGCTAAACCACCTTCTCACATCATATCAATTTATCTTTTCCGTATTTTGTTTCTTTGCTTCCTAAATCAAATATGTTTGGTTATTTGCTACCTGCATGTTTTGATCCCGTTAGATACATGATTGTTTAGTGCTCCTTTTGGTTCGGCACCCTCACTATATACAATAGGATTTGTGGTCCTTTAGTGTGTTAAAAGGGTTTTCTTTGTGTGTTGTTATTTTAGCACATCACTGGTTGTAGTGGAAGGCTTGGTTTGTTGTGGGATGGCGATGTACAGGTGACACTTAATTGTACTTTGGCTCATTTTATTGATGTGAATGTTTGTTTTCAAAGGCTCAAAACTCGCCTTACTGGTTACTATGGCCAGTTTGTGGTGGCAAGGCGTAGAGAGTCATGGCACAACTTCCAGCAGCTATATTAACAGCCACACATTCCATGGCTCTGCTTTGGTGATTTTAACGAGGTTTTTCACCATTATGAATTTCAATGAATTGGTCTTTGACCATCATGGCAACTGCTGGCCTTTAAAGAGGCTTTGGAATCATGTTCTTAGAGAATATTTGAGATTTAGAACAACAGTTCACATGGTTCCATTTGATGGCATTCCCATACACTCAGCGGGTGCAATTGGATAGAGCATTATGTAATCCTGAGATGCAGCATCATTACCCTGCTGTATTCTCGAAAAGTGTTCCTTCATTTACTTCGGACCACAAAGCGTTGGTTATATACTTGCACCAGCGGCCAGACCCGCCGGTATTACTTAACCGTCGCAGATGCTTTCGGTTTGAGGCCTTCTGGATAAAATCTGAAGATTGTGAACGTACTATAGAGGTAGAATGGATGAAAATGATGGGGTTCTTGGAAAATTTGAGGGTTGTTCTTCGGGCTTACTCAGATGGGGCGGTGGCCCTTTCAAGAACATGGAAAGGGTTATTAAAAAGCTGGATGAGAAAATTCAAGGGATCCGAACTGGCCAAATTACCCCAGCTGCTCAGGACAGATTTCATACATTGCAAACCAACTTGAGATCATGCAAGAACAGTTGATTATGAAATGGCAGCAAAGGTCCAAGTTGTTCTAGCACAAACAAGGCGGTGGTAATACTCGGTACTTTCACCTAACAGCTAATCACAGGAAGAAGAATAATGCCATCAGCAGCTTGAGAGATGACGACAATATTTTACGGACAGAGCCTTACGAGAATGAAGGTATTATTCATCACTACTTTTCTGGGCTTTTTACTACCACAAATTCGGAACCTGCGACAGTGCATAGAATTTTGCACTGGATCGGATCTAGAGTTTCGTCGGCACTCAATGCATACTTGATGAGTCCTTACAGAGAGGAAGATGTGGTGAAGTCCCTCAAATCCATGTTCCCGTAAAAGTCTCCAGGACCGGATGGTATGAGCCCAATTTTCTTCAAGAAGTATTGGCAAATAATACTTTCATATATTGTGACGTATGTTTTGAAAATCTTAAATGGTGATCAATTTGAACCTTTGGTGAATCTCACGCATATTTTTCTTATTCCCAAAGTTGCCAAACCTGAGCTTATTACCCAGTTTGGCCCCATTAGCTTATACAATGTGGTATATAAGTTAGCGTCTAAGGCTGTTTCAAATCGCCTTAGGAGAGTGCTCCCTGATATTATTTCCCAATCTCATTCGAATTTTATTTTGGGTCGTCCAATCATGGACAATGTCCTCATTGCTTATGAAACCCATCACTCTAAGAAATTGAGGACAACAGGAAGCAGGGGCCAAATGAGTGTTAAATCGAATATGACTAAAGCATTTGATAGAGTGGAATGGTCATTTATTGGCGTAACTCTGGTAGCCTTGGGTTTCCATAGCAGGTTAATTGCTCTTATCCACAAGTTTTTTTCCACTGTTAAATTCTCTTTCTTGTTGGATGGTTACCAAGTAGGTGAGCTAACACGGTAGAGAGGTATACGACAAGGCGATCCCTTGTCTCCGTACTTATTTATTATATGTAGTGAAGTGTTTTCCACTGTGCTTTAAGATCTCCAAGCTTGTGGCCATCTTAGTGGAATTTCAGTAGCTCGAGGTGCCCCAGCCATCTCTCATCTCTTTTCAGGAACGCAACCCTCGAAGAATCATACCATATGAGATGGGCTTTGACAACATATGAAACTATTTCCAGGCAGAGCATCAATTTGGAGAAATCTTGCATCATGTTTAGTCCCAACACAGATTTGACGTAGCGAACTGAAATTTGCACCATCTTGGGAATCCCAGAAACTCCTTCCCATGGTAAATACCTTGGTCTCCCTAGTGTTATGGGAAAAATTAAGAATAAGGTGTTTGTAAATCTTCGGGATCGGATGGCAGCACGGGTGGAACGATGGTCCGAGAAAGCACTGTCAAAGGCTGGTAAGGAGGTTCTTATTTGAAAGATTATCTACCCGACCCTGGTCAAAAATTCACTTTCATGCTATGCATTCTAGAATCGGAACTCTTGACTAGGACTAGACTTTAGCACAATCGCTATTCCAATCCTTGCTTAAAATATCATTGCTCAGGATCTTGGTTTGCACTTATTCGATTTATCACGCAACAAATAATTTCTAATTAAAGCGTGAGTTCAGAAATACCTTTTGAAGCGTAAACTCAGGTGATCACTTGTATGACTCAAGACAGGCTTGAACGTTATTTGGGCAACGATCCAATGAACCAACAATCAGTAATCCAATACAATTGGGTCACCGGAATAAACCAACAACCACCACCGATCGCGTGTGGTCTTCACGCGCTGACCAAGCCTCCTTCACGCGCCACTTGTCCAACTACCACGCGCCACTGCCGATAGAAATTTCCAACTGTCGCACCTCAAAAGTCAAACCGCCGCTTGGAGGAAGGAAAACCCAACTTTGAAAATGAAATAAATTCTCTCTCTAGTTTTCTTGTTTTGAAAACTTATGAATTGTGTATGTAGAATTGCTATTCTCTTGTCTATTTATAGAGCTACAAGAGAGACCCCAAGTTGGTTTAGGATTTGCCTTCCTAATAGGTTTAGGTAATTAATTAGTTTCCAAATCCAATTAGGTAACTAATCTAATAGGATAATCCAAATCCAATTAGATTTCCTAATCTTTAGGATTTCCTAATTCTAATTGAAACTTAAGACTTAATTAATTAATTAAATAGTTTCACTTTGTTAATTACATAATTAACCCTTATGATTGATTAATTAATTAATTAATTCTACTTATTCAATTAACCCACCACACAATTAATCGTACCACTAACGGATTAATTTTGGCACTACCATCCTACACCAGAATTGCTTCCAGAACAACTAATTCATTTATTCTTTAATATTCTCACATCAAAGATTTAGTGCCCGTTAATTTATTAATTTACTGATAAATTAAATAATTAACTTCTTATAATCTGATATTAGTACCACTAGACCTTTTTAATATAACGGACATAAGTCCACCGGCCGGGTTTAGTATGATAAACATAATGAGCTCATCTCGGAGCACCATCACCTCGGACGCACTGGTACATGGTTTACTTTCGACAAACAGCAGCACAACAAGTAAACAAACACGTGCACCCAACCTACCGAGACTATTGGCCACAAATGACCTCACTCTTTAGCAGATCAAAGGATACTATGTCTAATCCTCATGCCTGCTCAAGTCTAGGGATTAAGAGATAGAATACAAGGAATGAATAGTCTATTAACTCAGTATAAGACAATTCATCCTAAATGGACAAGTTCAATATCCTCCGGTCATATTTATATGATTCAATTAGTCTAGGCAAACCAATTTCTGAATCACATAATAACCTAAACCAATAGTGTGTCTAAAACTGTCTCGGTTACGAACCACATCAATATATTATGTCTTTTAACCAATGATGAGATCTACTGTGTCACACCAGACACCTCATCATCTAATTATATAATATAAATGGATGACATAAGCACAACATATAAACTTAAATATTTAATCGATATATTAACTGGGAAATAGTATAATACAAGCATAACTTCAGTATTGAAACCTAACATTATTAAATCAAGACTGCAAGTTATTCCCTCATATGCCATGTTTTGCTTTCTTCTTCCGGAGGGCATCATTGATAATATTCAGCGGATTGTGGTGCGGTATTGGTGGGGTTCAAATACTGATCATCATAAAATTCATTGGATTCGATGGCAAACATTGACACGCAAGAAATTTAAGGGAGGCTTGGGATTAAGAGATCTTCGTACCTTCAATCTTGCCTTGCTAACAAAACAGGCTTGGTGGCTCATTACGAATCCAAACACCTCTCTCGCTCATTTGTTGAAGACAAAATACTTCCCACAAGCTTCAATTGTTTAGGCCACGGGTGGTAACCGATCGTCCTCAACATGGAGAAGTATTTTGGAAGGAATTGGGTGTTCAAAAATGGGAGTCAGATGAAAAGTGTTTTCAGGAGAACAGAATCTTATTTGGTTGGATCCATGGCTCTCAAGAGCTAATCCATACTATGGTTTTCACCCTTCTGCGCAGCTACAGATACAGCCGTGGTGGCAGCACTTTTCATCCCGAGTGTCCAAGCATGGAATGAACCTCTGATCCGTGCGACATTTGCCCCAGTAGTGGCTTTGGATATACTATTTCTCCCAATTAACTCCTCGGGTGGCCATGACCTTTGGTACTGGTATTTTCACAATAAGGGGACTTTCACTGTTAAAACAACCTATCATGCATTGTGGGAGTCTCTCTATTCTTTTCCATGGTTGCTTGCTGGGGAGACTTTGGTACAGGGTACTCATCTAGTGTGGCGCAAGCTATGGAACTTATATATTCTGCCAAAATCCATTCATCATTGCTAGTGTTTGCTGACAAACACCCTCCTGACGTTGGAAATTTTTACAAAACGCAAGGTAGAGGTGCCACAGGGCTGTTCGTTCTATCCAGAACTGCATGCTTCTCATGCTCATATAAATTTTCCTTGGTTCATTTGCGAGGGATGTATGACGTCTTCTCCAATTGACAAATTTGCTATACAAATACCAAGCCAGCCAAGTCGAGACTTGGGTTCTTAATATGATGATGGGTTTCACGGCTACTGACATGGAAAAGGTGGCGATGGGGCTGTCAGCTTTGTGGTATGGAAGGAACATGCGGGTCATTAAAGGCGTCCAGGTGAGACCTTTTGATATAGCTCTTTCTGTAGCATCATTACTTCATTCACATCAATCGGTGAGAAAGACCAACCAGACAGAACATACCACGGGCACCATTCCATTGCCCATGCGACCGGCCATTATTGCAGGCTTCTATGTATATTTCGGTGGTGCCATCTCGCAGCAATGGCAAGGAGCTGCGGGAGGCATCTACATTACCCACGGTTCAAGAGAATTTTTCTATACTTCAGGCCAATTGTTCCCATCTATTCAAGATCCAGAGGTGGCAGAAGCACTTGCTTTAAAGGTGTTGGGTTTTAATACTAAAGTTTCGCTTGTATTAAACTATTTTCCAGTTTTATATATCGATTAAATATTTTAGTTTTTTACATATGATGTCCATTTATATTATGTAATTAGATGATGAGGTGTCTGATGTGACGTAGTAGATCTCATCATTGGTTAAAAGACATAACATATAAATGAGGTTTGTAACTGAGACAGTTTTGGACACACTATCTATTTAAGTTATTGTGTGATTGAGAGAATTGGTTTGTCTAAACTGATTGAATCATATAGATATGCCTGAGGCATATTGAACATGACCATTTAGGACAAATTGTCCTGTACTGATTAATAGACTATTCGATCCTACTATTCTATCTCTAAATCCCCAGACTTGAGCAGACATGAGGATTAGACACATGTAATTTGATCTGCCAAAGAGTGAGGTCACTTGAGGCCAATAGTCTCGGTAGGTTGGGTACACGAGTTTGATTACTTGGTGTGATGTTGTTTGTCAAAAGAAAACCATGTACCAGTGCGTCTGGGGTGATGGTACTCCTGAGAGGAGATCGTTATGTTTGTTATACTAAATCCGACCGGTGGACTTATGTTCGGTATAGTAAAAAGGTCGAGTGATACTAATCTCAGATTATAATAAGTTAATTAATTAATTTATCATTAAATTAATAAATTAATGAGCATTATATCTTTGATGTTGGGAGATTAAAGAATAATTAATTTAGTTATTTCGAAAGTAATTTTGCTGTAAGATGGTAGTGTCATAATTAATCCGTTAGTGATACGATTAATTATGTAATGGGTAATTGGCAAAGGTAGATTTAATTAATTAAGTAATTAATTAATTCTTGTATTAGTTGGTTATGAATAAGTCCAGGAACTGGATTAAGGATAAGTGAATCCTTGTATCAGTTGGATGTGAATCAGGCCAGGAATGGGATTAAAGTAAAACACAAACCCAATAGGAAGACCAATCCTGAACCAACTTGGGGTATCTCTTGTAACTCTATAAATAGACAAGAGATTAGCAATTCATAATATACAATTCGTAGTTTCATAATTCAAGAAACTTAGAGAGAGAAAGTCTAGAGAGAGAAGTCAAGATTTCTCCCTCAAAGTTGATTTTCTAGAACTCCAGGCGGCGGCTCACATCCCTAGGATTGGCGGTCGATTTTCCTTCTTAATTCTGGTGACGGGTAGGTAGTGCTGCGGTGGAGTATGGATTCTCTCGGTGGCGCATGGTTTTCACGCGCAGACTGCGACGACGGGGTCTTTTCTCCGACGAGCTGTTATGGAATTTATGGTGGTTTTGCTGATCAATTGTTCGTTAGTTCATTGCCCACACAATGTACTATCAAGTCTTGAGTCATACAAGAGAATCACCTAAGTACACGCTTCAAGATTCTTAAACTTCCGCTTTAATTAAGAATTTATTTTTGCATGACAAATCGAATAAGTAGAAGCCAAGATCTTGCGCAATGGTATTTCAAGCAAGGGTTGGAATAGTAATTGCGCTAATGCTTAGACCTGATTAAGAGTTTCGATTCTGGAATGCATAGAACGAAAATAAATTTTTGACCAGGCCCGGGTAGATAATCTTTCAATTGGTATCAGAGCTATGGTTTTGGCTTTGTGCTTGTTCGATTTGTTACATGTTTTTTTGTAGGTTGTTTTTGGAAATCCCGGCTAATATGGTTGCGTTTGTATGTTTTAATTAAACCACGGCCCATGTCTGGGTTTTTTTTTATGAATGTTTGTAATAATAAAATCACGTGTTGGAAGCCGTGTAGGATTAGATTAAATCTGTAGTAGGATTTTTTCTATGTAATTGTCGATTTTATTTTTCTAGCAGCCTTGTAGTAGGAAAATCTTTTGTAATCGAAGACGTTGTGGTGGGCGACTTGATTTTGTGGATTTTGGTTTTTCGTTAATGCGTAAGAAAACTAAGAAAATCAAGAACGAATTACTAGAAGACCAAATAACGCGTTGGGGGCAGGAGAGAAAACCAGGAAGGCAACGCCGGTGAAAGAATCACCTGCAGAAGTTGTCAACAAACGTTGTGCAACATTGATACACAATTGAATGTTGCATGCACAGCTGGTGCGGCACTGCGTGTGCCACGAACACAAGCCCGGCCTAGCGCGCACAGGCTAGCGCACGACCCTCATGGCTCCGCACAATGCCTGGCACATGCGGCCCGTTTGCGGGCTGTGTGCGAGCACGCGCGCACCGCCCATTTTCCATTTTTGAGATTATTTCAATATCCAATTTTCAAGACTCAATGCATCGAGTGGCGTGACGGGACAAGAGATCAAGGTAGAAGGTGGAAGCAATTAAAACCATAATAGTCTGGAAATTTATTTTAAATATTTATTTCTTGTGTTTATTGTTTTAATTTTGTTCTTTAAATTTTTGTGCTGTATTTTAGATGCATGATTTAAAGCATGATGGTTTTATGTTGCACATAACTTAGGATTAGTTAATTGCATGTTAAAATCAGAAAAACCCTCGTTTTAGAAATATAAGTGGGAGCGGGTTGGTTAATATTCACATAGTCTTGTAATTATACTATTCCAATGGTTTAAGGTTTTGTTTGTATTTTTTGTTAAGTGTTCGTCGTGCTTTCCGCTTGTGTTTTTCCATGGTCGCGATGTCTCGGTCTTCTCACTATGAGATAGTAGTCCTTCGACAGCGGTGATGGTGGTTTGCATTTTGAGTTTCTTGTGCGGTGAACATGTGTTGGATTTTTGCTTTGCATAATTTTTTGTCTCGGTTTTGGTGTTGGGTGCGGCGGAATTTTTACTGATTTTGTCTACAATTTACTATGGATTTTGTTATTTTTTACAGCGGATGTTTTGGGTTTGTCAAGAGTGGCGCAGCGAAAGCCTGGTGGGCCCATAACCCACAGGTCTGAGCTTTTGGAAGTAAGTTTGGGGGCGATAACAGAGGGTGTCATTGGGAAACTTGGGTTATGGGTTGGGGGCTGCAGCAGAGGGCGCAACCGGGAACCTGGGAAGTTAAAGGAGCTTTGTGGGTCAGGGCACTGTCTGTGTTGTGGGTTAGGGCAGAACCCAAAAAGCCCTAAGTCCTGAGTGAGTTGGGGGTTAGTCTCCCTTCACCCATAACTAATTAGTTTTGGGTCTTTCTCTTTGCTTAAAACCAATTAGTTTTGGGCATTTCTCTTTGCGTAAAATCGACGGAGGTATTACAAATAACCACCGGCGGCTTAGATGCGTCTTCAGTTTGTGGCTGTTTCTTTTATTCTGTTTATTCCAGCAGTGGCATTTTGAGTGATAGCGGTAGTGGATCAATAATATTGGACCATTGGGTAAAATTATTTTGCGTTGGCGGGTTCTTCTTCTCCGTCATCTTGTGTGCGACTTCTTCACGATAAATTGAAGAAGGGCGGTAGAGGTTGTTTGGGTTGCGATCGGTGCGGTAGAGGTTGTTTGGGTTACGATCGGTTCTTTTCAATCGTGTTCAGTAACTAGTTAATTATTTTGTGGACAATTATTTTGGATTTAACTTGTTGGTCCGAGAATTTTGTTGGGTTTTGGTAAAAAAAATCTTTTTAGGTTTTTCAGTCTAAGGTTGGTACCGGCTTTCTACTAAGTTCGACGTCGACAGAATTTTGTTAAAAAAAAACTTTATGTTATAAATTTGTGATGGAGCAGAAACGTCTGGTTCGTTATTGTGGTAAGTCTGGTCACATGCAGGCTACTTGTTATGATCTTGTTGGTTATCCCCAGGGGCGTGGTTTAGCAGTGGAGGATTTCTACTAATCCCAACCAGCGGTCTCATTTTTTTTTGTTCGTGTTGGTTGCGATTGGCTGTTGTTCAGTCGATTTTTTCTTTTTGGTTACAGCTGAGTTTTTGTTCTTTTGGTCATCGCGAGTTGACCACGAGTTTTGCCCCCCATCGCAGCCTCTTAGCGGTCGGTTTCTACAAGCAGTGGAACGGTGTAGATTCGGGTTTTTTGTGACAGATTTCTTGTTTGTTTTCTTTGGAAGCCTTCTTTATTGTGATTGAATGCGATGGCAGAATCTTCTGAGTATGGTGTGAAATCAAGCATTTCGAGTGGTAGCAGTGAGGTTAATAATCACAAAACTATTACCCCTTATGATTTGAGTGCTGCTGATCATCCTGGTTTATTGATCTCTCATGTACAGTTCAAGGGAAACAACAGTTTGAGTTATTTATTGGCAAGTTGGGCATTCGAATTCCACATACTTTAACTTGAGATGGGGTGTTAAAGATTAGGAAACTGGTTTGTAATTATGGTAGATGTTAATTTCCTAAATGGTTTAGAGTCATTATAGGATTAGGAAACTACTTCCTGAAAGATTATCTGCCCGGGCCTAGCCAGAAACTCACTTTCGTGCTATGCATTCCAGAATCGAAATCTCTGGCCAGGCCTAGACGCTAGCACAATGCTATTCCAACCCTTTTGAAATAGCATTGCACAGAATCTGGGTTTGCACTTATTCGATTTACCACGCAACAAAAAATTTCTAATTAAAAGCGGAACTTTAGAAAATACCTTTGAAGCGTGCACTCAGGTGATTCTCTTGTATGCCTCAAGACTATGATTTCACGTTGTGTGGGCAACGATCTAAAAACCAATTTGATCAGCTAATCACCACAATCCACCGGCCAGAAAATTCCAGCACCGCTACAACTGGCACGTACTATAAATGCACCGCCCAGAGAGAGAGAAAATTATACGCACTGCTGGTTTAACAGGACAAGAAAATTCGACCAACACAGAGGAAAAACTTATGAATTTTCCTGTAAAATCCGACTTTGAGAGATGAAAAATAATTTCTCTCTCTAGGATTTTATCTCTCTAGTTTTCTTGTCATGAAAACTTATGAATTGTGTGTCTTGAATAGCTAATCCCTTGTCTACATATAGAGTTACAAGCGAGACCCCAAGTTGGTTTAGGATTGGTATTCCTACTGGGTTTCTGTTTCCTTCAATCCTGTTCCTGGACTGATACACATACCACTGATACAGGGATCCACTTATCCCAAACCAGTTCTTGGTATGATTCACAACCAACTGATACAGGGATTCACTTATCCCAAACCAGTTCCTTGTATGATTCACAACCAATGAAATTGTCTTCGTAGGTGCATTATAAATGGCCTCCTCAAGCTCTCAATATCGTGCACAATTTCTTAATCTGGGGCCGATCGTTCCGGAGTTACTGTATTTACAGTCATCGAACAGAGCCCAGAGCGTGTACCGTGACGAGGATCAATTTCGTACGCGTACACTCAAGTTTCGCCGAAGTGATGGCGATCTGTGGGATCCTCTAAGCAACGAGCCGCCGCAAGTTTGGTTCAAACTCGACAGGTTTAGATTTGGGGACGTTGCCCGCGTCGGGTAAATCCAATTGGACCATGCATTAATTACTGTATTAATTACTGCATTGGTTTAATTATTAATATTATCTTGATGTTGTTTTCAATTCTTTATTTCATATTTAGTATAATTGATATTTTATATTTCTTAGTACTATTATATGGTTGACGTTTGTTGGGTGTTGTAGTGGTTATAGTTTGATTTTGTATTATGTTCTATTTGTAGGCGAAATGCATGGGTGACTGGTACAATAGGACCCTTGATTTCCAGAGTCACTATCTCCGAAGGCATGATGCTCAACCTGAAGTTGTGCAGTACATAGATGAGTTGTCCAACTCTCTACACAATGTACTCACACTTGATCCTTCACAAATGTCAGAATACGAGGATCCTGCTGGTTCACAAATCCTCGTCGATGATCCACCATATTTCACACAGGCACTACATCCAGCCCGTATTTCAAGGCAGTTGGAGGGGGCAGAAAAAAGAGGGCCATCATAGGAAAAGATGTACCTATGGAGCCTATGGATGATGGCGATGATGAGGATGATGATGGTGATTCGCCGCCAAGTGATCTAGATGGTGGAGTTGGATGTAGTAGTGAAGGTGGCCATGGATTTGGAGGTAGCGGTCCTCAACCTTCAGGTTCGAGTACTGACCCTATTGCTAAGAGGGTTGGTATAAGACATGCGTCTCGACCCTTTCGCTATGGTTTTAGTTAGACATTATGTATTCCTTTTGGATATTTAGTTAGACATTTAGTATTTATCTTATTTAACTATTATTTCGAAAAATTTTATATATTATTGTTCAATTATATTTCGATGTTCTTTGGTAATGTATTAATAATGTTATATTCGTGTATCAATTTTATACAACGCAATTTGTACAACAATATCTTCAAGTATTACCTCCAATTTGCGAAACAAAATCAGTTCAAATTTTTCACACGCATGGATGTAGACGTTTCTAGACGTGGAGCTAGTTGTTTTTGACATTGTTCTAGTTGTTCTTAGACGTCGTGCTAGTTGTCTTTCTGAAAAAATCAGTTTAAAATTTTCACATGCATGGATGTAGACGTTTCTAGACGTGGTGCTAGTTATTTTTTACGTGGTTCTAGTTGTTTTGAGACGTGGTACTAGTTGTCTTCGTGAAAAAAATAGCTTAAATTCACACGCATGGATGTAGACGTTTCTGGACGTGGTGCTAGTTGTTTAAGACGTGGTGGACTGTCTTTGTGAAAAAATCAGTTTAAATTCACACGCATGGATATAAACGTTTCTAGACGTGGTTCTCATTGTTCTTAGACGTGGTGCTAGTTGTCTTTGTGAAAAAATCAGTTTAAATTCACATGTTTGGATACAGACGTTTCTAGACGTGGTGCCATTTTTTATGACGTGGTGCTAGTTGTTCTGAGACGAGTTGGACTGTCTTTGTGGAAAAAAATCAATTTAAATTCACATGCATGGATGTAGACGTTTCTAGACGTGGTTCTAGTTGTTTTTTACATGGTTCTTGTTGTTCTGAGACGTGGTGCTATTTGTTTTTGTGAAAAAAATAGCTTAAATTCATATGCATGGATGTAGACGTTTATGGACACGGTGCTAGTTATTTTTGACGTGGTGCTAGTTGTTCTGAGACGTGGTGGACTTTCTTTGTGAAAAAATCAGTTTAAATTCAAATGCATGGATATAGACGTTTTTGGACGTGGTGCTAGTTGTTTTAGACATGGTGCTAGTTTTTTGAGACGTGGTAGACTGTCATTGTGAAAAAAAAAATCAGTTTAAATTCAGATGCATGGATGTAGAAGTTTTTGGACGTGGTGCTAGTTGTTTTAGACGTGGTTCTAGTTGTTTGAGACGTGATAGACTGTCATTGTAAAAAAAATCAGTTTAAATTCACATGCATGAATGTAGAAGTTTTTGTAAGTGGTGCTAGTTGTTCTGAGACGAGATGTTATTGTGGAAAAATCAGTTTAAATTCATATGTCAGGATGTAGACGTTTTTTGACGTGGTGCATGTTGTTTGAGACGTGGCGCTACTTGTTCTGAGACGTGGTAGACCGTCCTCAATATTCGGATTTCTAAAATCTGAAATTTGTTAATTTAATTAATTAGCGTCATTAGTATTTAATTAAAACAGATTTTCGTAGTTTTTAGGATTCTTAAAATTCAAATTTTTTGAAATTCGGATTTTAAGAATCCGATAAGCCCCTATATGTCCACACTTCTAAATTTTTCCTTTTTTCAATCCACACATATATTTTTAATTCCCTTTTGGGCAAAAATTCTTTTTATAGGGGCTAAATTTTACGTTTATTCATTTATTCTAAGTAGTTCTTGTAAATAAATTGTGCTTTGAATAGTTTTGTATATATTTCTTTGAAGCTAAGTTGGTTATATATTTCTGTTTAGACTATTATGGTGACCAACCGAAAATTTACTCATAATTTTAATATAATAATTTGATAAAATAAAAAAAATAATTATTCTGGTCATTAGAATTATTGAATAATTTAATAGATTATAGCTTAATGATTATTATTTCAACCAAGACAAAAGTAAATTTAAAGAAAATTAGGAAAGTGTTAATTGATTAATGCTAAGATTTGATAGGTACCATAATTTTAATTAAGATAGAAATCAATTTTAAAAATTTAAAAACCTAATTAAGGGGACATAATTAGGCATTGACTATCCTCCAAAAATGATCCATTACATATAGCGAAAATATCATTTTGATCCAAAACAAAAAAAAATTACTTTTTTAGTCCACTACATCATTTTTTTTAAAATTTTGGTCCAAAACTCACTTTTGTCTCCCTTGACCAGGGGTATTTTTGTCTTAATGAAAAATTCTTTTCTTTTAATCAACTGAAATTAATAAAATATTAAAAAAAGACTAAAGCTAATACCCTAAAGTCTTAAGAAATTCCCCAAAACCCCCTCCTAAAAACTCTACCATTCCCTTCTCCTTTCTCTCCTCTCTCACCCTCCGTCCCCCCCCCCCCCCCCCCCCCCCCCCCCCCCCAATTTGTTTTCTCACACAAAAGAGGAGGGAAGCTAAAACTATTAGGAAAGAAGCCATCTTTAAGCATTTCAAAGAAAAAAATCACAGCCTTTTTTGGTACATTGCTACAAGCATAGGCTTTAATCACAGTATTTACATGAAATGTACCATGAGAACCGACACATCTGAAAATTAACACAAAATAATCCAATTCACATAAATAGGCGGAAATTGAAATTAGTTTGTCTGAAAGTGAAGGCTGTTGAAGAAGACCTGAGGTTATTAAGCGGGCTTGGATTGATAAACATGGGTCAAGCTTTGGCAAGAGTTCAGAGCGTACAGGGTTTTCCCATAGATGGAATCATTTGCTTGGAAGTTAAATTAGATGAACACGGTGATGATTTTGATGGTTGGATTGGAGAACTAGAACGAGACAGTAAAAATGACATGATCTTGGACAATTTTCTCACTGAAACTCTTGCCATTTATCTGCCAAAAAGTTTCGATCTCTGAGCTCTGAAATCAAGTTTGTCTCCGCCATTAACGTTCATTGTGAGCGGAAATTCAGCCCCTTCACCTTCCAACAAATGAGGTTTATGCTTCTGGAAGGGTTTATTGGGTGGCAAGAAGGAAGTGTTTTTATTTTTACCACGACTTAACGATGTCATTTAATGGTTCAGTCCCAAACCCCTCTAAAATAGATCCCCAAATTTTGTTTATTTGTCCTTAGAGAAAACCTTTTGGGCAGAAAAAATCAGTACACTCTGGTGAAAATTTTCCAATAATTCAGAGGAAAAAATAGAAATGGTGAGAATTGGGAGAATGCTTCTGAAGGAAGCAGGTTTAGGAATCAGTAAGACTGTCAGAAATACTGGTCTATCCATTATCAAAGCAACCTTGAGGTCAGCTTTCTGAAACTAAAAATTAAGTTTTTTTTTTTTTTTTTTGGTTTCTGATTGTTTATTATACTACCTTCTTGTTCTAGATTGTGTGAGAAAACAAATTCCTTGGTAATGGGTGAAGGTTGGGGGAGAAGATCGGTGGCAGAGGAGGAGGAGGAAGAGGAGGGCAGATGGGTAGAGAATGAGAGGAAATGGGGGCGGTGGCGGAGAGAGGCAGAGGTGGGAAATTTCTTAAGAGTTTGGGGTGTTAGATTTAGTTTTTTTTAATATTTTATTAATTTCAATTGATTAAAAAAAATTCATTAAGACGAAAATATCCTTGGTTAAGGGAGGTAAAAATAAATTTTAGATCAAAATTTTAAACAAATAATATAATGGACTAAAAAATAATTTTTTTTATTTTGGACTAAAATGATTTTTTTGTTACGTGTAATTGACCATTTTTTGAGTATAGTTTAAGGCATTTAATATTTCTATTATACCCTAATATGCATCTTCATTTCATCCCTTCTCCCGTCACAGCATCATAGCCGCCAGCGGACCTTTTCCTTCATACTAGCATTACAGTCACCATCACCACCATAGAATCTCCTTCAAGCCTTAATCTCATCGCCTTCCATCGCCGCAACCACTTCTCTCCGTAGTCAGCCAACCTAGATCTAGAAGTAGAACCGACATAGGACCAAGCAAGCACAAAACCACCCAAATTCATTTCCTCTCCGCCTGTGGAACCCAACAGATTAGTCGTTCGTTCGCCTATATAATACCCACAGCAATGACTCCGACGATGCGACCCCAAATCCGCTGCACGCCAAGCCACCTTTTGATCGTTACTCCGCAATCTCAGCCCACGATTGAACTCTTTAATTTCGTTTTCTTTACGTTGGTTTTTGATTTAATGGTTAAGAGAAGACAAATCCATGATTTATGCCTTCGTTAGATTGGTTTGAGTTTTAGTAGTGTTTAGAGAACGGTGGAGGTTTCTTAACTGTTATTTTGGGAATGGCTGGATATTTTGGCTTTCACAGGTAGTGATGAAAAAAAAAAGGGAAATATTAATACGAAAGAGTCTTATTTAAAATAGTTTTGGTTAATTTATCTTGTAGGTCCAGAAGGCATTTTAGGGGTATTAGTGATAAGACGAATGTAATTTCTATTTAGGAAATTAAATCTTTAATTTATTTTTCAGGTGTTGGAATTATAGTTAAGCAAATTTGAACTTTAGGCGAGGGACATCAGCAGAAGATATTTTCGTCAACTGAAACGCTATTTGTAGCTCAAAAATATTATTTGTAGCTCATAAAAAGAGTTAAAATGACTAAAATAACCCCGAAGTAAGAATAACAAATTTGTAATTGTCAAAATTCGTAAAAATTCACTCGACCCATGGATATCGCGACATGAATTTGAGTAACAACCATGGTACAAACTTTAAATTTGGACGCAATAACCATGGAATGAGAGCCAAATCCATGCGTCCGGCACCATGGCCGGACGCATGGATGACACGTTTGACCATGGGCCGGACGCATAAGTGGTGCGTCCGGCACCATGGCCGGACGCATGGTCAAAGGCAAAAATGTAGGCGTCCATACTATAAATATATATAAATTCAAAAATTCAGTTTAAATTTACACGCATGGATGTAGACGTTTCTGGACGTGGTGCACGTTACTTTTGACGTGGTGCTAGTTGTTCTAAAACGTGGTGGACTGTCTTTGTGAAAAAATCAGTTTAAATTCACACGCATGGATGTAGACGTTTTTGGACGCGGTGATAGTTGTTTTTGACGTGGTTCTAGTTGTTCTGAGACGTGGTGGATTGTCTTTGTGAAAAAAATAACTTAAATTCACATGCATGGATGTAGACGTTTCTGGACGTGGTGCCAGTTGTTTTTGACGTGGTGCTAGTTGTTCTGAGACGTGGTGGACTGTCTTTGTGAAAAAAATCAGTTTAAATTCTCACGCATGGATGTAGACGTTTTTGGACGTGGTGATAGTTGTTTTTGACGTGGTTCTAGTTGTTCTGAGACGTGGTGGGTTGTCTTTGTGAAAAAAATAGCTTAAAATCACATGCATGGATGTAGACGTTTCTGGACGTGGTGCTAGTTGTTTTTGACGTAGTGCTAGTTGTTCTGAGACGTGGTGGACTATCTTTGTAAAAAAAATCAATTTAAATTCACAAGCATGGATGTAAACATTTTTGGACGTGGTGCTAGTTGTTTTTGACGTGATTCTAGTTGTTCTGAGACGTGGTGGGTTGTTTTTATGAAAAAAATAGCTTAAAATCACATGCATGGATGTAGACGTTTCTGGACGTGGTGCTAGTTGTTCTGAGACGTGGTGGACTGTCTTTGTGAAAAAAATCAGTTTAAATTCTCACGCATGGATGTAGACATTTTTGGACGTGGTGCTAGTTGTTTTTGACGTGGTTCTAGTTGTTCTGAGACGTGGTGGGTTGTTTTTGTGAAAAAAATAGCTTAAAATCACATGCATGGATATAGACGTTTCTGGACGTGGTGCTAATTGTTTTTGACGTGGTGCTAGTTGTTCTGAGACGTGGTGGACTGTCTTTGTGAAAAAAATCAGTTTAAATTCTCACGTATGGATGTAGACGTTTTTGGACGTGGTGCTAGTTGTTTTTGACCCCTACATATGCACAATAATATAACCCCTACATATGCACATATTAAAATGTAAAAAATAACAATTAATTGCATCAATATAGTTAGGTGTACAAAATCATGGGCATATCCTATCCCAAGCTGTAATCATATCCACAAACTCATCTGACGTTGCAAAAGCAGCTAGACTATCATCACGGTGACGATGCCACATGTGTAGCAAGGGTGGAATATGACCATTAGGAATCAAACTTACACTAATGAAATGAATATTCCGAACGTGCGCAATGCATACTTCCTTGTCCGGTCGAACGGCACCTTCTACCTCCCTCACAGGTAATACAGAGAAACAAGCAGCTGGACTAGAATCACTGAGATGGACGACCAATGCGTTCGCAAACGTCGTGATAGCAAATAAGTCCACTGGTGTGTGCATCCAATAGTCCATCCCACATGATTGTGCCCGATGAGATATCCTATTCACTGCCCACTCTATAGCCTGATCATCCGGAATCTCATTCGGTGCAAATGCCGCAAAATATCTCTGTATTTAGCTTGATTACTGAGAATTTCCCCCGTTGTCACCATCCGAACTGTTGCCCATAATTCCTGGTTTCCATATAAAGAATGTGCCATAGCACGGAAACCACAATTGCCATATGACTTTACGTCCAAATACCCAGTGCAATAAGGGTGAATATACCCTGGCAAAAGGGGAAAGCTCTGAACCTCTTCTCTACCTACATAAGACGCAGTGAATAAAATAGGACTATAATAAAATTAAACACACCTATATATTAGTTCACAAAAAAAGTATTTTAGATCACATACCATCATCAAAATGCAATCTACGGCTCATCGAAAGGCCCGATGCATTTGAGCGACGTGTCATTCGCTCGAAGGTGCTCTGTGTTCGCATCACAGATGAATGTAACCTTTGCCGACCGCGAGATGTTGCCAAGACATCAGGCTCACACCCACTATTCCTGTCAGGAAACATTGCCCCTCCATTGAGAGAAGCATCTGACGCATCATTGCAGCTGGACTGCTTTCAAATCTTGGAATGATTTCCTCACGGAAATACCTGTTAATAAATGTAATAAAAATATAGAAACAACATATATATATTTTGTAAATATTAAATTCAAAGCAACAAACATACCTGAGTTCCGCAGAAATAGTATTCGAGCCCACTTCAGAGGGTACGATCTGCAATCTCTGCCAAAATTCGTGCACCATGTCGACTGTGACCTTGTCGTTCGCTTCCTTCAATTTGAATAAGTCACAAGCACAGGGAATCCCATGAGTCACCTTGCAGAAGCACCGACAGTACTCAAACACGTGGTCGCCCCACTTAATCATATTATCAACATGCCTACTGATCAAATCCATACAATGGTGAACACATAACCATGCAACAGATCGTATGTACCATGCAGCTTGTCAGTTGGTTTCGTCGACATGGATTCCTCAAGTTTTCCCCTAAAACAATATATATGTGTGCGTGTAAATTTAAAGGCACGAAAAAATAAAAAACGTGTATTTTAAGGAATTGTAAAAATAAATAGCGTTTCATTAAAATTAATGAATTACCTGATATGGGATAACTGGTGCATGACATGGGCGTCAATCACACCAAACAGCGTGTCCAGTGCTTGGGTCCCAGAATTCATCCAATCCTTCAGTGAAGCATGAGTACTCTCGACTCTATTACTACTAGTATTGCCAAGGTGGAGAATTTGGTTTGTCCAAGCCTTACAAATCTTCTCTTTGTGATAAAGCCATGTACCCTCCAAGTAGACGACAGCGGCACGCACAAGAGTTGAGTAACTATCCTTGAAAAGCTGTAATAACATACCATACTCTTGCACTGTTGGCGCATTAATAATTTTCTTCCACATGCCTTTCACATCGGACCTCAATTTCTCATCGCGAATTTTTTTTCCTCAGCATGGCATCAACATCGCGGTCTATGTGCCACAAACATAACAGGTGGTGTGAATGTGGAAAATGATCCGTTATAGGCTGAACCAAACCCATCTCTCGATCTGAGACAATTGCACTTGGTACTTTGTCTTCATCCAACAAAAGCCTCAAATTCGACATCACCCAATCATAGGTATCTCTTGACTCATCTCTTAAAATGGCAAATGCAATATTGAAATTCGTATTGGTAGGAGTCATACCTATTATCTGGAAGAGTGGCATCTTGTACTTATTTGTCTTGTTAGTTGAATCAATAACAATAACCCAATAATATCGGTTGAACATCTGGATTGATGCTGGATTCTCCATGAATGCATGAGTGATCACATTAGTGTCGGGTTCCTTCCGAGTCCGCACCAAATAATGTTTCTCACTAGCCAAACGAACAAATTCTTCCCCAATATCTCTACCTTCCAAATGTGATCTCCTGTTCTGCGACTTGTTATTGGTAATATGCCTGATTGTCACATTATCTCTGGGGAACTCCGCATCAATCATTGCCTTCACCATTTTTGGCTTCACATTTGCTTTATCCAACCGATTAGCCAAAACCCTTACATCATCGCTCAGGAAACTAAATTGCCTGTGACCCTCTGGATAGACTATACCAGAATGGTTGTGTGTCGACTCATACCCAGGAAATACTCGGATCCACCAACCATAATTCGGCACTTGCAAGCAATATAACTTGAACGGGCAACCACATCCTTTGCGCTTTGTATGCTGCCTTTGTTGCGGTGCAGGGCCTTGCTGAATAGGATTTCTGAATTGTGTGCAACGATATGTGACCCCATTCCATTTTGGATTCCATCCTGTGCAAACAAGCTCGAAACGTAATTCCTTAGCTACATCCTTGCAATGCTCAAAAGCCTTTTCTTCAGTAGCCAAGTATACAGGTGAGGCAAAAAATGCGCTCAAATCTTGCGACAAATCGGGTAGTTCGACTTGATTCTGCATAATTTATAAAAATAACATCAGTTTAATTTTTAAATAATAAAAAAAATAAATATGAAGAATTATAATATTAACAATTACGAATACTAAAAAATATTATATAATAAAATATTTTCGAAATATACCGAGAATGGAATGGAAAAAACGCCTAGCGTGTTATCCATGGAGTCACACGCCCATTATGGGCGTGTGCACCATGGAACAAACGACCAGCGTTTGTTCCATGGTATAAACGCCCATTATGGGCGTGTGATACCATGGTACAAACGCTAGGCGTTTGTCCCATGGTTCAGACGCCCATATTGGGCGTGTGATACCATGGAGCACATGTCTAGCGTGTTCTCCATGGTTCACACGCCCATAATGGGCGTGTGACTCCATGGATAACACTTTAGGCATTTTTTCCATGGCATCCACGCACAACTTTCCGTCCATGGTGCACGCCCACAATTTGAGTTCCTTCCATGGTATCCACTACCACATTTTCACTCCTTACCATGGAAGGCACGTCTGCTATAGGCATTTGAACCATGGAATCTGCGCCCAAACTGGGCGTGTGCACCATGGAATTCGCTAAAAAATTAAACGACACAAAAATACTTAAAAAACGTACCATTTTTTCGAGAATGTTCGACGTATGCTTCGCTTCAACACAAATCTACGCCGATTGTGAGGTTTTCTGAAATATTTCTCTTTCTTTTGGGGTTTTTTAGATTGTTAAATGAATTTGTAGATATTTTGAATGAAGGCTAAATTTGTAAGATTATAAAATTTTGTGAGCTACAAATAGCATTTTTGAGCTACAAATAGTAAGACCCTTTCGTCAATTGTGAGGAAAATCAGGAGATTTTCCTTCTAATTGACGGTTATAAAAGTTTCTATTTTTAACTTTATCAAATTTTATATAATCTTATTTCCTATGTGATAGTGTGTTCGTAATTATTACCTATAAAATTTTATCGATATTTAAAATGCTTACTTGTGTTAGTGTTTGTAAAATTGGAAGTTAAAGTGTTTGACTATACTTGATTGATCGTGGAGTCTAAAATTAATTTTAAACTATTTTAAATTGAATTTTGATTGAACTTTGAAGCAGGTGAATTTATTATTTTAAATCTCGTGACTACCTGAGTGAACTATCGTGTTTTATAAAGGAGTTTTCATTTAAAATTTCCTCTTGTTAGGTGAATTGGAATTTAATTTAAAGGTCTATTTTCGTTAAGTGAAAGACTTGCATACAAGTGTTATCTTTCGTGATTATAAGTGTTCTTGCATGAAAGTGTTGTTGCGTGAAATATCCTACGTGAAAGTTCTTGCGTGTTACGTGCTAAGTGTTTCGTGCATGTTTAATTGATAGACCGGGGCCAATGGCAGTGAATGGGTCAGTGAAATGTTCGGCCATTGGTCTTCGGACATTGGGTCATTAGTGAAGTGTTTATCGTTATCGTTATTGTTTGCGTGACGTGTGACATTCGTTCGGTTGACCATGGCGTTGAAATCTCGGTCTTTGTTCTGATTTGTCCACCCAGGTCCTGCCTGTGTTATACAATTATTTGCGTGACGTATGATATCCGTTCAGTTGAATTAGGGTGTCGAGATTCTTGGCCGAGTGGGCTGATACAGTCACTTGTACGCTGGGTTTATCCGCCCGGGTACCTGCGCGATATTATACATTATCTGAACTACTTGAATGAAAACTAATTTTCATATTTGAGATGATTTTAGTGCGTTTTAGTGAAAGTGATTTCGTTATAGTACTTTCTTTTGAAAGTAAAATGTTTTTGTGTTGTTACGTGTTCGGAGAAACTGTTTTAATATTGAAAACCCATCTTTACTGAATCTAGTTATATCCTATATTTATGTAAATTGTTAGTTCTATCTATCTATACTGCATGTTGCATGTTTGATGTGTACCAAAACTTCTTTTGGCTACTTCACTGAGCGGTGGCTCACTCATTCATAATTATCATTTTCTGATTAGTTATCTTAGTGAATGAATAAAATTGTGTAGCTTGGAGATCGTGGAGTGACATTCTGCGAAGAATAAAGTTTGAGTGCAGTGATATCGAGAGTTAGAGTGGTAGTTTTATTGATTTGTTAGTTATTGCTTTAGTAACCATGGAAATGAAAATTGAGTTTTACATTTGAGTTATGTTTTTTAATCCGTTTATTAAGTTTCACGCTTCCGCACAATTTTTAGTTAAGTGAGTTTTATTGAGCCCTGGCGTGAGCTAGGCAGATATCACGTGCAACACTTCGAGTAAAATTAGGGTGTTTTGGACGGGATGTTACAATTATGGCTTTGCCGGCACATAGGTTGTGGTTTATATACAATTGTGTGTTGATGGTTGATTGATATGGCTGTGTTTATTGTTTTCTGTACTATTTTGGTATTTGGACATGTTGCTTTTACTGCCGTTATACTGCCGAAATTTATTTTAAAAAATGACAAATGAACTGTTTACTATTATTTTATGTGTTGTTGCAGGTACAATGGCGTCATCAAGCTCAAGCAGTCAAAACCAATGCCAATTTCTCAATCCAGGACCCATTGATCTGCTGCTTCTTTATCTCCAACCAAAACACCGATCTTTAATGGTGTACAAGGATGTGGAAGGGTTTCGATCCAGTACCCTCAAGTGTCGACGCTCAAATAGTGGTACGTGGGCACTTTTTGCAGCGGAATCGGCCCAAGTGAAAGCTGAAATCGACCAGTTTGAATTTGGGGGAGTTTGTCGGATGGGGTCAATTTAACTCGACTGGGCCCTAATAACAGCATTGGTCGAGAGATGGCGCCCGGAAATACACACTTTTCATTTCTAATTTGGCGAGGCAACAATGACGTTGCAAGATGTGCAAGTCCTGTTCGGTCTCTGGGCAGACGGTTTTGCTGTTACGAGTACATATCCTCGAAGAAAAACCGAAGAATGGATAGAAGAATGTGCCTGGTTGTTCAGTTTTCATCCAGAGCCGACCAATTTGAAGGGCAACACTCTAAAGCTCGAACATCTTTAGCGTCATATTGATGAAGCACTCCCGGATCATGGGGTTGATCAAAAACGTTATAGACAGCGGGCTAGGTGCTATATCATGTACGTGCTATTTGGATTGATATTTCCGAACAATGGATGAAACTGGGTCCCTCTCACTTGCTTCTAAATATAAAGGATCCAGATATAAGTACAGAACTTAGTTGGGGTTTGGTGGCCCTCTCCGGTTTATACCGAGGCTTCTGCACGGCTTACTCGTAAGATGCCAGGGATATAACCAGTTTTTTGCTCCTCCTACAGGTAAAAAGATTTGTTGTTCTTTTGAAAAATCCATATGGTTTATGTTTTTATTTATTTTTTTATAGTGTTTTCACCTTATATCTTTTCATATTCAATTTTTTATTAATGTGAATTTGAATTGTTTGTACAGGTATGGGCTTGGAAGCATATTCATCGCGTCAGACTGGAGTGAGTGGCATTGAGTGACAGACCCGACGTTGGTTTCCCTTTGGCACAACGGTGGGCCATCCGTTTTAGATTTCAAGACGTTAGTCGTCGTGTCTTGCCCACTTACCGAGATCAGCTAGGAGGTCTCTGAGATGCTGAAGTAAGTTTCAATATTTATTAAATTCTATTAAGATATTAATATATTATTATATTTATCAAGATTTTTATAAGTTTTATATTTATTTTTTTAGTTTGTCAGGTTACGCTAAGGACGGTTTGCTTGATGAGTATCTCCCCGAATTCTGCCGAAAGGGGATGACTTGTTGGATGTCCCGCACTTGGCTCATTTTTTGGGACTCCCACAAGCCTCATGAGGTTGATAGGGTACTTCAACAATTTGGGTTCCATTAGTCCATTCCTAGCGACCCTCAGATTTTTCCTTTGATGGAGGACATATTTACAGACAAACATTCCAAGGGAATGGGAGGCAAGGGGTATATCAACTATGCCTCAGATGGTCTTCTATATAATACAGATTGGCAAAATAGGATGGAGTTATTACCGAGTATCTTCAAGCAGAGGACCCTCCAAAAGCGGACGAGGAGTACGCAAGTTGGTTTAACTAACATACGGTCAAACTAATCAATGATCCAAGCATTGATGAACCTATTGGCGAGAGATACCGAGGTGCTTCGACGCGAGAGAGAGTATTTGTAAGTGTTTATTGCTTAAATTATTATTTTTCGCGAAGATTATCACTTTTTTAATAACTATTGGATTTTTTTAATTATTTGTTGGCGGAAACGATGAGTGACATATACAATAGGAGCATGGACTTCCAGCGTCCTTACCTAGGTGATGACCCTCAGGTCCAGCAGTACGTCGAAAGTGTCACCAATGATCTCCACCGTGTCCTCACACTTGGTCGCGATCATTTTGCGGCATCCCAGAGTACCCAAATACTCACCGATTATCCACATATATTCTCTCAGGCCCCACCTCCGGTTGCCCGAAGAAGAAACATTACTATGAAGGGAGGAGGCAAAAAAATAAGGGAAAATCCGAATTTGGTGAATGTCAATGTGCAAGGTGTAGACGAGGATGATCCACATACGCCGCCGCCACAGGGTGGAGATCCACAAGGTGCAGGTTCACAAGGTGCAGGTCCGAGTACAGACCCTATTGCTACGAGAGTAGGTCAAAGACAGACGCCTCGACCTTGTCGATTTGGATTTGATAGTTAGACTTTTAGTATACATTTGGATGTTTTGTGTTTAGATTTGGAATTTATGATATTTTAACATTTCGGATTGTGTTTTTCAATATTTTGGTTCAATATGTTACTTCATTTCGTAGTGATTTATTTACTCAAATCATTAAATCAACATATTTTTTAACGTCTTAATTTTTTTCAGAATTTTCAACTAGATTCTCGGATTTTCGTAATTCGAATCCCTTTTTTAAAAAAAAAACTACTTAAAAAAATCCTTTTTTTATTGTCTTTAATTTTAAATTAATTTTTTCCTCAAAAAATCGGATTTGCAAAATCCGAATTATTTTTAATTTTTTAAAAAACTCGGATTAGAAAATTTTGAATTTCATTAATTAATTTAATTAACGTAATGAGTTGCTAATTTAAAATAGGTTCGGATAGATTCGAATTTACAGAATTCGTATCTTTTTAAATTCGGATTTTCAAAATTCAAAATCTCTATTTCCGTCCACACACACCAATTTTTTTCAGTCGACAATTTTAATTTTGGGATTTTTTTGGGTCAAAAATTCTTGTTTATGTTAATAAATTAAAAAAGATTAAATAATAATAATGAAGCTGCTCTTCAAGTTAAAGAGAAACAAAATACCATGAAAATGTAAAAAAGAAATTCCAGAGATTAAATAATGCATAATAAATGAACCTCCAGAACTTGTGGCCCCCCAGGAGCTTCCACGACCACCAATCCGCAAGCCAAGATAGAGAAATGCAGATGGCGAAAATCCACTGGTCGCAAACTCCATTTAGGATAAGAAAATGGATTACGTTTGTATGAATCCCTTTCTTCTCTTCTTTCCCACATTCAAATCCCACTTTTAAGTTTTAGACTCCAAAGATCCTCCAACAAGAATCAACAAAATCCCCCCCAATTTTTCAGAACAAAAAAAATTGACTTTCAATGGCATCTATGACCATGACAGCCTCATTCCTCGGCGGCTCAGCCGCAGTCATCTCCAAACAACTACCCACCACCGCCGGCGGCCGACGTGGGGCGCTCGTGGTAAAGGCTTCAAGGGTGTCAGACGGCGAGAAAATAGGGTTGAACAGGGAGGAGAGCGGGAACGGGAGGAGAGATGTGGTGTTTGCTGTTGCGGCTGCGGCTGCATGCAGCTTAGCTAAGGTTGCATTGGCTGATGTGGCGGAACCGAAAGCTGGAACGACAGAAGCCAAGAAGAAATATGCACCTGTTTGTGTTACAATGCCGACTGCCAAAATCTGCCACAAATGAGAAGACACAATAATAATTTGTAATGTAATTTGTTAATGATGCCTACTACTTTTCTTCATTTGGTCTCCACAACAAGAATTGATTAATGTATAACGTTAATTGATTCTTCTCATCATTTCTTGTTGCCTCCAAAATCATTTTTCCTATCAATCACTCTATTCTTTTCCGTTCAAGTATATTTTAATTTATGTTTATAATATTGTTTTAAATGTTTTTTTTTTTATAAAAAGAAAACTCGATTGTGAAATAATAATCTCTTGTAAAATGTACAATATTTAACTAATCCATGCATAGTAATGCTCTTACAGAAGAAATAGAACTCCAGTTTTGGATTTAAATTTAAATGTTAATTTTGTTAGTAAATAATATATATGTATATATAATTAAAATTTATCTAAGATATATTTTCTCAATTAATTTAGAATAATGATATCACATTTAAATCATATGGAATAATTGAGAAAAATAGCATGAAATTATAAATAACAAGATATAATTCTTTTGTATACATTCTATACTGTATACACACTGATACAGTGATTGGATTTTGTTACTCCCTTCGATATTACTATCTCCATGGAAATTAATTTTTTTGGCTTGACAATTATGAGATATGAAAACTTACCAACTCTAGCAATTGCTATACGAATTCTTGGTAGGGTGTTTTGGTTAAAAAAGACTAAAAATGTTAATAAAAAAAATATATTAACTAAAAATGTTTCTTTAAAATTAATTAAGTGATTTTTTATTAATATAAATTTAACGAGGGCAATATTGACAAATTGTGGTCATACTAATCAAATAATTAACTGTACTTCAAAAAAAATTTTAAAAAAATAATTAAGTGTACTTCAAACTAAATCAACACTAAAAGTTGCAAGTAAGCTAAAATACGAGCCAATCAAAATAAAGAATATTAACAATCAAAGACAAAAAAAAAAAAAAAAAAAACATGCAGAACATTTGTTCACCTACTTACTGCTCAGTTACTCATACACATTGACTTCTCTAGTGATTATAGAATTAATAAATGTAGATTAAAAATATTTTTGAATTATAAGCCGCATAGGTTATGTTCCTACCACGGGTGCTAAGTGTAGACTTCCTCACGGTGGTTGCTTTCTTCTTAAATGGTTTTTGGGGAGGGATAATGATTTTCTTAAATGGATAGGTAATGATTTGTTCAAAATTTCATGGCCATGCGCCATTATTTAAAATTAAGGCCACAAAAGAGTCAATCCAGACAAAAAGCTGGAGCACAGACCTTAAACATGTCTCTAGTATTCAGATTCCTTCTTATGACCGCCCAAGACCAAAACTTCCTCACCAGCCTAAGAAGCACTGGCACGGATTTAAACCAAAATTACAAACAAGAAGATACAAAATGGACTTAAATTCTCCACCTAAATACAAAAATCACATCATCACACAACTACTTTTACACAGCAAACCTAACCTTCATTCACTCTTGCCATTTTGCTGGGAAGCAACAAAATTGCGAATCACTTCAATAGCCAATTGATGGGCCGACTTATCTTCAAGCTTTGCAAGCTCATCCATGGCCTCATATGTCTCCCTATCCGAGAATAGCTTCAAATTGTACCTTGAAGATGGCTCTGGTACACCTTCCCATTTCTCAATCAGCTCTTTAAGTTTCTCAAAACCCTGAAAACAAAGTTCACAACATTTATCTCTAATATCTTTATGTCAAAGAAACAACTAGCCAGAATGTTCAATTACCTTGATTCATAATATTCTGATAGCAGGTTTGGGGAAAATTTGTCTCATAAGTAACTTACACAGTGAATCACAGAGGAATACAAAGGTGAATTCACCAGAAGAGATTGGGAGGGGAGGGAAGAGGGTTTTGAAGCCTAAGTTTTAATGCTCACCAGACGGATTGTGAAGTCGCCAAATGATTCTTTTGCTACTCGCTTCCTTTTCCAGTGAAAAAATAAAGGCTCCAGAACTTTCTCAAGATCATGAATCTTAACCTTGTCCAAGAATGCTTTAGCTAATGATGTTTGATTGCTGTTTCCGCCCAGCCAAAGCTGAAAACAAAATAAATCATCCAGATTTCAACGTCAAATGTCAAGGTCTGCTTACAATTAAAATTGGAAAAAAAATCAGATGGAGATAATTTCAGAGTATTTAGTCAGACTTTAGTCAAAGACCTGATAACTATTTGGACCATCACCAACAAAGCCAAGTTCAGCCATGTAAGGTCTAGCACATCCATTAGGGCAACCAGTCATCCTAATTACTATGGATTCGTTGTACTTCAGCCCAACCTGAAAAGAAAGAAGTCAGGTTTTACTTTGAACAACATTATCTTAATGTTTGCCACATTTCGGAACAATGAACCTATTCAATACTTTACCTTCTCAAATACAGCCCGCACACGCTTAAGAATGTCAGGTATTCCACGTTCAGCTTCAGTTATTGCCAGGGGACATAGTGGAAAAGCTGGGCATGCCATTGATGTCAGGTTGAGTGGATCTACATACCTGGGTTGCTGGTCAAGAAAACATCAAGGGGTACTTGTTTAGTTGGAATTTTGAATGCCAGATGCAGTTTTAGACAGGGCACTAACTTGACAAACTTAAAGTACAATCAATGTAATAAACCCAAAACAAAAGAAACAACATCAAACCACTTCAGTTATACAACTTTAAAATGTCTCAGCCACAAAATATCAGTTCAAAATAAGCTATAAAAATTACTCTTTCAATGCAGATATATTACACTTCTCATGTGAAGTTTCAATTTCTAAATCGCACGCACTGGAACACTCTTCTCAGTAGAACTTCAAAACTGATTCAATCACCAAAAATCATGAGATTTCAAATTAAGAGAAGGAAAACAAATAAGTCTCTCACTCAACAATTTAATGGTGAAAGACAACTGAACACGCATATTAACATAACTTACTGGTAGTAGCTGCTTTTATTCACAAATAAAAGATGACAAAATGTCAAAATCTCAATCCTATAACAACTAAACCTTTATCCCACTACATTAAAAAGTTGTGTGAGACCCTTCTCAATTCTAAATAAATAAGGTCATGTCTTGTTAATTTTGAGTAATGAAACTGCATCCCCAAATTATTCTCCCTCCAGTGCATGAAAAAATTCTTATTTGGAAAAGGTACATCTTTTAATTTTTCAAAGGTACAACTTATAAAAAACATTATTAGTTAAACTACATATACCTCACATTCAAAACTACAGATATTAGAAACAAAACTATAGGAACTGGACTCCTTTTTAAGGACAAAAAACAGTTTGAAACAGACTCTTTTTGTGGGAAAGAGGGAATAAAAAAAATCTTCAGCCACCTGGCATGGACCCCAAAAATTGCAGATTACAAGTGCAATAATAACCTATGCAAAAAATACAAAAGTACCAAACAAAAATACAGAAAACCCATAAATTGAATTATAAACAAACACATACGTATAAAGATATTTATCAACATGTCAAGTTGAACAAATAAAGACAATTCACACTACACATATAGATCGAGCTGCAGCCAAGTCAGTACTCATCTCAATAGTAAGGGTGTCACTACAACTGTCATGTTCCCAGAAGCAAAAAATTATCAATCCAAGAAAATTTGAGGATCAAATCATGGCATAATGCAAAAAGAAAATCCGTATACAAAAAGAACAAAAGAAAGGCATGCTTGCATTATCATACCAAACACCAGACGGAGTCAGGGAACAGATCAAGAATGATCAGCCAAAAAAGATATCTACAATGTAAAAAATATTCATTGATGTATTCTACATAACCAAATTAAGCTGTTAGAGAGAGAAGCTTTTAGGTTTGCAGAAATGAACTGTTGAGTCACTTATTTTCAAACTCATATGCAGAGTCAACAGAAAGGAGGAAACTCAATTCCAAACTAGCACCTATAAATTCAGTATAACTCCTTGGACAAAAATGCGCAAGCTTCAATTGCTGCTGCTCTTTTATTTTTATTTTTATTTTTTTCCTTCTTCCACAATATATGGCCACTCCATGCATACTAAATTAGTGGAAAAACTGAATAAATGATGCATGAAAAAATACTATACTCAAGGCACACATGGCAAGTGGGTTACACTATTCTAAACAAGTTTATGCAATTGCAAAAGAGTCGCCCCCAGTCTTCAGATAGAGAGTAAAACATGACAAATGTCACCATCTTCTCTTCTCACCTCAGATTTTACACATGGGAAAGAATTCATGTAACCATATAGATCAAATGAACTTGCATCAGTCTCACATAAACAGCCTTAAACGAGACTCCTTGAATAAAATTTCAATTCCAGTCATGGTTTCAAAGGTAAAAACTCATTCAAACAAATCAAAATTGCAGAAAAGATCAGAAAAAACTCTCTAAGCTTCTACCAAATAAACTTCTGAAAATAGACAGCACTTAGTTACCAGCAAGCCACCCTGTGCAAGAGCTGTAGTGATGGGACGTTTCCATGACCGCTTGATGTCACACAAGATGATATTCTGATTAGGTGTAATTCGGACATTCAAGTTATATTTCTCAATGACTTCCCTCAGTGTAGTCTTCATTGACCCTTTAACCCGACCATTATCAACATGGAGACCACAAAATAAAGAGCCATCTCCCTGACAATTTTGTTAACCACATCAATAATTTGGAAGCACTGAGAGAGGTAAGATTTTGAGACCAGATATCCAGCATTTAGAAAAGTTGGTCAAAGAATAGGAAGGTGCAATTGGATGCAAAATTTTCTCTTCTTTATTTTTCTAAATTTGTTACTGTGGAAAGAGAGGAGGGTGATGGGGAGGGACCAAATACTTTCATTTAACGAAAGAGAAAAATGATACCGTGTACCTGTTCATGCCATCCCAAATAACTCTTAAACTCCCATTCGGGTAAATCATGAATTCGTTCAAATTTCTTTCCATAATATTGCTCAACAACAGATCTAAACTTTTCAATGCCCCATGAATCAATTAAGTATTTCATCCTACTGTACTTGCGGTCATCCCTTCTTCCATGTTCTCTCTGAGTGACAACAATAGCTTTGACAGCATACAATATATCCTCCTTTGGAACATATCCCAAAGGTTCTGCCAGACGAGGAAACGTAGATTCCAACCTGTGTGTTCGTCCCATACCACCACCAACCTACAGTAGCAGTAACAGAAACAAAACTAATTATAATTCAACCAAGTATAAGATAAACTAAAACAAAACTAGAAAGCAAGCCTACATAAATGTTGAAACCCTTTGGTTCTCCATTATCATCAGTCACAACTGCAATTCCAATGTCATTGGTGAAAAGATCAACTGAGTTATCGGTTGGTACTGTAACAGCAATTTTGAACTTCCTTGGCAAGAATTGCGTGCCATAAATAGGTTCGGGTGAATCAGGAAAGTTTGTTCCATGAGAATTATCATTCCGAGCCTTGACCACTTCAGGAGGTTCTGCTGACATAAACCTCTCCCCATCCACCCACATATCATAGTAGAAACCTGACTGAGGAGTAAGCAATGCTGCAATATTCTCAGCAGTTTCCTGGGCAAACAGATAGTCTTTCCTGACAAACGGCGCAGCTGGGGCCAAGACATTTCTATTAAGATCACCACAAGCACCAAGTGTTGATCCCATGTTATTAATTATTGTACTCATGACTGTCTTGAGATCTTTTTTCACAACACCATGGAGCTGAAATGTTTGCCTGGTAGTCAAACGAAGTGTTCCAATGCCAAATTGATCAGCAAGATCATCCATGACAAGGTAAAGCCTATTTGAAACCTTTCCACATGGGTTTTTAGTACGAAGCATAAATGAGTAAGATCTTGTTCCACGTTCCTCCCTATTGTACTGCTGATAGCTTCCATGAAACTTGATCAATTGTACTGCAGACTCATTAACATTTGGGGCGTCTGTATTTAACTCCTCATTAAGAGGATATCTGATAAAATTACTATGCTCTTTGATTATCTCAACCTTACTTCTCTTAGTCTCTTTATGAGTCTCTGGCTTCACAGGCTGCAAACGTAATGGAAAAACTTGTCAGGATAATTATTACCAATTGTGTACAAGAACAGAAGACCTAATTCATTATTAGGATTCCTCATCAAATTTCAGATTCCCTAACAGGACAAGAGCACATCAAACTCTCCTTAATACAATGAAATGATCAAATAAAAGGTAACTAGTCAATCAAGTGAGAAGAACGCTTTCTTCACAATCATCCACTAATGCCACTGAGCAGCGGTTCAACCTACTACTACAAGGGAGGTTACACAAAACCATTAAAAATAAAAAAATAAATAAAAAGAAGAAAAGCAAGAACAACCAAAAGCAAGTCAGTTTGATTGACTTAAAAACGAAATCATGCTCTAAACAAATCGTATGGATGAGGTTGGATTGCCATTGCTGCCATTGGAACAACCCTTCAATAGAATTTTACTTTTATTGCCAATGCAGCACTTATTCAGATCGCCACAATGCCACATCCCTTTATCATATCATGATGTCAAACTATGTAGCCAGCCTGGCGTTCAGAAAAGTGAATGGAATTGGAGGGTAACTCAGCAATTGTAATTTATTATGTACAGTCATTAAAAAGTTACACTAATCCAGCAGCAGTTGTTGTCAACATTCTGTCCTTATTACCGATAATGCAAGGATACTACATAACAACGCAAAAAAAAAAAAAAAAAAAAAAGCCACATTTCTTCGCCCCCTTCTTTTTCTTCTCTGATTTCTTATCATTGTTAAAACTTAAAACTACTCTTATTCTCATTAATATACAAGGAAGTGCAGTCATGCAGCACCATAGAAAGGATAAAGATTTTAGATTCCCCGGCGGTGGGCAGAAATTGGGAAAAACCCGAACAAACAAACAAAAGTAGCGTCACGCCAATGTGAATAAAAAGTTAATGAATTAATCCAAATATAAAAAGTTAAATTCCCCTGAATGAAAAAAGGACACAAATTAAAATTAAAGGGAATGAAACGAAAATAAAGAAGGCGAATTTTTAATACCGCAGAAACAGCTCGAATGGTTGAATGCGGGGAAACGGACTGAAGAACACCAAGCCGCTTGCTGAGGAGAAGCGAATTGGAGGATGCAGCAGCAATTCCAGTGACCTTCAAGCCACTAAAGCTGGGAAGCTGAAGCTTGGCGGCTTCGCTACTACTGACCAATCCGGCCGCCATCGCGGCCGTTGCAGTATTGGCAGATGTCGTCATAACCAGAGCACTATCCTCAGCCGGTCCGCGCTGGATGGATATTTATGCAATTATTGGGTGGTAGAGACAGTAGAAATAGGGTAGGGAAGGTGGAGGAGAGAATATTTTTTTTTTCAGGAGAGTTGATTTTTCATTTCTGCCCCGATATTTCAGTAAATCTCATTTTGGTCTCTAAGTTGGAATTCCTTTGCAATTTGACCCTTCTCTCCTTATCGAAGGTTCTTTTTTTACCAATGCAATTTTTCAGTGTCATGAATTTTAACTAATTATTAGTGGGCTATTTTTGCCATTATATACCTATAGAATATTTAAATCCTCAATCTCTCAATAACAGTATTTCACTCCTTAATTAAAAAAAGATTTTGTGGCATAGTATAGTTACTGCTTAATTTTGAACGTTTTATTATCTTTTTGGTAGAAGTGGGATTAGTGTTTTAGTGTCTGAAGATATGAATTAACCTATCTCAGTTGTAACTATAAAGTCGACAAAGAATTACTCTGAATCTATCGAGAAAAGTTTACTTTCCATCTCTTCTTAATATGAACTTTTTAGAATTTTGGGATCAACTCAAATCGATCCTAACAGAAGAACACTATGAGGTAGTTTGTTTAGATAGAGAATGGGTATGAAATCATTAATGATGTTTGTCCCATTCCAACTCTTTTCTTCCGTTCCTTTTTTTTTTTTTTTTTCCTTCTTCACCCTTACTCAACTCCTCTGCCACTATCCCCTGACCCCAACAGCGACAGCCACCCCTCCCCTTCTTCCCTCTCCGACCTACCATCCATCATTCTCCATTCTTTTTCACCCATAGCCACCTCCACCAGTCGTCGCCTCCATTCCTTCTGCTCAAAAATCCCTTTTCTGTCACAGCTTAGAAAGGTTTGTTGGAAAGATTTTTGCCTTTACCTTAGTGGTGATTGGAAATCCCTCCCACTCGTCACTGCTTGGAAATGTTTGTTAGAAAGGTTTTTCTTTTACCTTGTGGTGATAGAAAAGATTTGTTTTTGCTTATTTTGGAGAATTTCTTGGTTAATTGTGAAATTCATGAGTTCTGTAAATTTGGAATCTACTCTTTTAAGCAGCCTTTTGTTTTTTTTATCTGTATTGCTATTTGTATCACAAAAAAAATCAAAATAATTATGAAATGACCAAAAGACCCTTATGAAGGAAAAATGTAGAAAATTGCTAAGTAAATGTCAAAAAGGCAACTAAATTGCGTTTTCTCCATATACACAAACACAGAAAATAGCGTTTATAACATGTAAAATTTTATGCCGATGATGTTTTAATACAACGAAAATGTTAACAATCTCCGATAATGAAAACCCAAAACGTATCACTTTAACGTTTCATGTGGAACAAAAATGTCAAACTAGAGCGTTTAAACCCGGGTCCGCTCGTTAAAATGGTGTGTTTTCTCCATAGCTCGCTCGTTAAAATGTCACGTTTCTGACTGTCTCCATCTAAAAATTGATAAAATGATTAAAACACAGAATTCTTACAAACTTTTTTGGCGAAATTATTTCCCAAACGCGAAATTCAAGCGATTTTTAAGGCAAAAAACACACAAATGGACAGAGGAGATGGCGAATCATCGCAAAGACATAGCGCGGGCAAGTGTCCAATGATAAACAAGGTAAAAATACTTTCGTTCGTCAATTTTTTTATTTTATTTGATTTGCTGCCCATAATCGTCACGTTATTGCGATTTAAATTGTTAGAAACCTTGTTTTTTGCATTAATTAGGTTAGATTTCGCAGTTATGGTGCATTTTTGTGTGGTAGAAACGTAGTTTTGTTGCATTTGTGTATGAAATGAACGTTTATATGTGAGTTTTAGAACATTAGAAACGCTGAATTGGTACGTTAAACTACTTTGGAAATGTAGATCAGTAGCGTTTGTTTTGATTGCAAACGTTGGCCTCACGTTTGCGTTAGAACAAAACGCGCCAATATAGCATTTCTGACAAAGTCAAACGCACTATAGTAACGTTTGACATTTGCAGAAACGTAAATTCCATGTGTTTCTGTATACGTAAAACGTATATAGAGTGCGTTTTACTTGATGAAAAACGCTATATTGTTGCATTTTATATGATTTGCACTTATTTTATTAATTTTACTTTCACATTTTAAGTTTACAATATAATTGCTTATCTTTATTTATTTAGGGTGGCGCTAAGTTAAAGCCGCACGTGGATAGGCAGCATCCCACAGCTTCTGCTAGAAGACAGAAGGTACCAGTTAGGAGATGAGGAGGTAGAGGGAAGGGTGGAGGTCGTGGTGGAGGCGGTATCATTATTTCAGATGGAAGGCGAGGAGGTGTAGGTGTAGGTGGCGGACGAGGAAGTAGTGGACGAGAAGGTCGAGGTGGCGTTGGAGGTTGAGGTGGTAGAGGATGAGTTGGTGGAGATGACTCCACATTTCAGTTGAGGGATGAGTATTATGCTACTACTGATTCCGACGACACTAATGATAGTGAGGACGGGTCTATTGGTCCACAGGAGGACGAGGAGGAGCAGCCGCAGTATGAGGAGGAGGAGCAGCCGCAGCAGGAGGAGGCGAGTGGGAGTGGACGCCCACTCGATCAGCAGGGTGAGGGGGATACTTATGGAGGTAACCCTTCACACCCACACGCTGAGAGGACCGTCCGGTACAGGAATCCGGGCGACGAACAGTTTGAAGAGATCGATCCTGCTACAGGTACATGTTTGAATTTATTTACATAATTATTTTGAATAATTATTTGTTCTAATTTAATTGTTGATAAAATTTGTTTATTGCTTGATTTAATTGTGTGTTAATTATTTAGTTGATTATTTGTTTTAATTGCTTATGTAATTGTTTATTGTATTTATTTGTTAATTGCATTAATTTGTTTGTGGAGTTGTTTGTTTTAATTGATTTTCATTAATTTTCGTTAATTTGTTATTTAGTTTTTATTTTAACTGATTTAATTACACCTAGCACCACGTCCAGAACAACTAGCACCACGTCAGAAAAAATCTAGCACTACGTCCAAAAACAACAAGCACCACGTCCAAAAACACCTTCAACCACGTCCAAAACAACTAGCACAACGTCCAAAAATAACTTGAACAAAAACAACCTGAACCACGTCAAGAACAACTAGCACCACGTCCTAAAACAACTTGAACCACGTCTAGAACAACTAGCACCATGTTCAAAAACAACTTGAACCACATCTAGAACAACTAGCACCGCGTCCAAAAACAACTTGAACCACATCCAGAACAACTAGCACTACGTCCAAAACCTACAAGCACCACATCCAAAAACAACAAGCACCACGTCCAAAAACACCTAGCACCACGTCCAAAAACTACTAGCACCACATCCAAAATCACCTAGCACCACGTCCAGAACAACTAGAACCACGTCCAGAACAACTAGCACCACGTCCAAAAAGAACTTGCACCACGTCCATAAATTTGTTATTATTTTGTTTTTTATTTTAAGTGATATAATTTTTAATTGAATTAATTTGTTATTTACTTTTCAATTTTAATTTGTTTAGTTAATTTATATATTTATTTATATGAGTTTTATATTTTGTAAATTTAGTTCACCCTAAGAAGCGCGTCAAGCAGGAGGCCCTATAGATGATAGTTTGATCCCTAGTTTTTTAGGGCATATGGTATCTAGGTATTGGCAGGAGGGGGTGCCTACCAGATACCACCTTAGATACTACAATATGGGTAGTATGTATGACTTTTTTGAGACTTTGATTGCATCCATGACCGTAGAGGTTGCACAGATTTTGAGAGGGACGGGACTTGGACACCTTCCCCGCATTATGCAACGGAGCATTGATGAGCCTCTCATCAATGCATTTTTGGAGAGGTGGCAGCCGGATACAAATTCATTCCACCTGCCATTTGGAGAGATGACCATCCTCCTGTACGATGTATAAGAGATTTTGCTTATTCCAATGGATGGTCGTTTGATCACAGAGGTTACACCATCATCCACTATACTATCCTGGTCTAGGGGGTTGCTTGAGATTCCTCCAGAGGAGCGAATGGACTGGGATTTGTACAAGAATTGTGGCTTTTCGACTCAGAGAGTGATCGAGAGGTGCATGCAGTGTCCCAGGGACGATTCAGATGTGGTCGCCCTTGTTTGGAGTATTATTGGGACTTATCTGTTTACAGACAAGAGTTTCAATAAGTTTATGCCAACCCCTGTAGTGCAAGTGAGGAAGGGGAAGGATCAGGTTGGACAGGAGGCGTGGGGCACATCGACACTAGCATTCCTGTACCATCATTTATGGTGCGCGAGTCGACACGAGACACAGAGTTTAGCGGGGTGCATGACTCTGTTACAGTCATGGATATACGAGCACTTCCCGGACTTTAGACCCCACCCGATGCCCCTCCTATTGCATGGTACACAGGCTCGTGCAGTGAGGTGGGCCATCGACAGCCACCGTGGTACAAAACAGTGCCTTAGCTCAATCAGACTTGCGCTGGATGAGATGACCGCGGACATGGTTAGTAAATATTTATAAAACATAAATATTATATTTTGGTTTAATATAAGTTTTGTATAGTTTATTATTTAAGTAATTTCAAATTATGTTTAAAGGTTACTTGGATGTCATACGGTCGCGACGCTATAGAGAGGACTCCGAGGACCCTGTACAGAGGACTGATTGCATACAGGGATTACATTGAGTCTTACATGCCCGATCGATGCGTGCGCCAGCTCGGATATGTTTAGTGGATACCCGCGCGTTTCATCCGTCCCGGCTGGGATACTTACCGCGGTTACACTGGTAGACCATATGTTGTTAGACACACCGTGGAGTATGCCGAGTCATCATGGGAGGAGTTTGGGACGACATCTACCGGGATATCCCTTATAGGGAGGCAGCCGACAGGTGGGGTAATTCCTCGTAGTGCATGCGTGGACGGGTACTTACAGTGGTTTAGAGAGCATTCACGTCCGCGCATCCTTCTAGTCGATCCTCAGGCTGTTATAGAGCCATGTCGACCCCGTCGTGCTGCGTCAGAGTTTGTAAGCATTTTTAAAAATTTAAATGAAGTTGATTAAATTCAATTTATTATACTCTAATTTATTGTTTAAATGTTTGTAGTGGATGGGTCGTTTTGGACAGCATCATCATGCACTTTTAGATGCGGTGAGGGAGCGAGCACCAGACTTGTACGCGGAGTTCGTACCTGCCACTGCTGACATAGAGGATGAGTTTAACCGGCCCATTTGATTTGTATACTTGATTGTATATCTTATTTTGATTATATGTCCAAAAACAACAAGCACCATGTCCAGAAACAACATACACCACGTCCAGAAACAACTAGCACCACATCCAGAACAATTAGCACCACGTCCACACAAATAGCACCCCGTCCAAAAACAACTAGCACCACGTCCACAACAACTAGCACCATGTCAAGAACAACTAGCACCACGTTCAGAAACAAACAACACCACATCCCAGAACAACTAGAACCACGGCCAGAAACAACTAGCACCATGTCTTAGAACAACTAGACTACGTCAAAAACAACAAGCACCACGTCTCAGAACAACTAGACTATGTCAAAAACAACAAGCACCACGTCCATAAACAACTAGCACGACGTCCACAACAAATAGCACCACGTCCAAAATAACTAGCACCACGTCCAAAAACAACAAGCACCACGTCCAGAACAAAAGTTAACAAGCTCCACGTCCACCATATAAATTACCCAGGTTAGTAAATTTTGTTGAAGAAATTGGCAACTAAGTTAACAACAACAAAAAAAAAAAATTGAAGTTACTATTTTTAGTACAATGATATGAATAATACACCATATGTCACATAACAATATAGATCCTAGCCATCACGCAGTGCGATGCAAGCATTAAACCTAGCTTCCAAATTTCTTGGCTAATCTCCCACACTTTCAGCATGACGCTGATGTTACCAAACAAAACTCAACGGTAGGATAGGGCACTCATCCACCACTCATCCACCACATCTACACGTACGTAATGGTTCCCATTTATATGGGCAAACACCATAACCCTTTCAGGTTGTGCGTTGGCACCGGAGGAATACAAAGGTAATACAGAATAATTTCCTTCTGGATGAGTTTCGCTCAAATGTATTACCAGTGCATTTGCATAAGTGGCGAGCGGGAACAAATCGGTAGGTGTAGCCATCCAATGTTGCTCATCATAGTCTGTGTATTCAAAACTTACTTGCCTAAGTACCATAGCCATGTGATCACCATCAAGGGGGCCTCAACTCCAAAGATTAGAATACACCTCGATACCTGTCCGGATAGCTCGTAATCTCTCCACTCAATGATCTGCGAGCCAATCTCCAATATTTATCGTGGCCAAAAAGATAAGTAGATATGACTCAGAAACCACAATGGCCATCCCCATTGACATCTGACCAGCCTGTACAGTAAGGCTAAAAAAATCCTAGCGCACAATGAATGTTTTCACCAAAACCTGTCAATTAATTGTATGGCAGTGAATAAATATAACTGCATAATGTATATATAAGACCAAAAAAATAATAAAATGCAACTACAAAATTGTAATTAAACATAACAAAAAGCTTCTTTACCAGTACGTAATAAAGAATGACCATCTGAGCCTGTCTGAATGCAGTGTGAGTGACTAGTCGATCGGCCGGATGAACCTAAACGACCTCTACCACGTCGGCCACGTGTCGCTCTCTCTCGTGAGCTCCACTCGCGCATCACAGAATGGTGTAATCTACTTGGTGGGTGCCCCCTTTGGGGTCCAAACACATCTGGCTCTCCAACACTGGCCATGTCAGGTTGCATCTCCTTTACATACGCCCTATTCAACAGATGGGCCAAAAAAGACGGACTGGTAGAGACTGTAGGAACAACAGTCTCGTGAAAATACCTTAACAAATAAATATAATAAATGTAAACTACTTTTAAAAATTTTCATATATGAAATCAAATGACCATTATTAAAGTGCATATATTAAAGTAAGTACCTGATGTCCTCATCAATGTAATTCGAATCCCCCTGGAATGGCACAATGGTCAACCTCTTCCAAAACTCATGTACATTTGGGAGTAGGGAATAGTCCAGCAATAACTGTGATTTGAATATGTTACAAGCATAGGGAATCCCACGTGTCACCTTGGGCACGCATCCACACTGCTCGATTACTGCGCCGGTCAACTTAGTCTTCCTTTGAACTTCTTTCCTCACCAACTTCAAACAATGGTGTGACACATTCTTGTTCAAATAACAGTATGAAAATCTCTGCATACTTGTTTGAGTCGTGAAAATAGAAGCCTCAAGCGAGCCACTGTTATAGTGGGAAATAAAATAAAATAAACAATTCATATTAAATATTATTATACTAAAATTGAATGATATGAACTAATAATCAATTGGAAATAAATATTACTATAGTGAAATAAAAAACTTAAACAATTAAATAATAATTAAACTAACCCGATGTGAGGGTACATGTGGCTGAGATGGGAGTCGATCTTGATGAACAAAGTGTTAAGAGAATTGGTGGAAGAATTCAGCCAATCTTTCATTGCAGCATGCGAAGCCTCTACCCTGTTAGAAGAAGTATTACCAAAGTGGAGAAATTGATTTGTCCAAACCCAAACAAATTTCTCATTGTGAATGAGCCATGTAGTCTCAAAATAATCAATAGCCAATGGCTCAATTAGAGAGTATTTAACCTTGAACTGCTGTAGTAAAAGGTTAAACTCTTCTACAGTTGGGGCCTTAATAATTTCCTTCCACCAGTTGTCATGGATATCACATGCTAAGTTTTTGTTTCTTCTCCCAATATTTTTTTCCAACCAAGCATTGACGTCACACCCAATATGCCACAAACATAACAAGTGATGTGAAGCGGGAAAATGATCCTTAATTGGCTGCAACAAACCCAACTCCCTATCTGTCACAATCACACTAGGTACCAAAATAGTAGGCAGCAAAAATCTCAAGTTCCTCATCACCCAATCGTATGTATCCTTTGTCTCATTTCTAACAATAGCAAATGCAATATTGAAATTCTTATTGGTAGGAGTCATACCTACCATCTCGACGACGGGCATTTGGTACTTGTTGGCCTTGTAGGTAGAATCAATCCCCACCACCCAATACCATCTATGGAACATCTGAATTGAGGTTGGATGCGCGAAGAAGACATGTGTGATCTCATCAGTGTTCGCATCCTTGAGAATCTTGACATAATATTGCTTCTCCTCAGCCAAGTGTAGAAATTGCTGCCCAATCTTTCTACCTTCCAACCCAGCTGTCTTCATCTCTCCTTTCAAATTTTAAATGGATTTGATTGGTACCTGGGTATCGGGAAATTGTTTATTAACAGCTTCTCAAACACACTTTGGCTTCACATTCACCTCAAACATAAATTCAGCAACAACATTTGACTCTTTAGTAAAATGACTCAGCTGTCTGTGCCTATATGGATGCATTATACCTGTAAATCCCATTTAATTATATTAATAATTCATAAATACTAAATATCAATAAACTTAATTACTATTATGCGCAAATAAATTAATACGAGTGTGATTGTGCGTTGACGCTGCTCCTGGATTTGTATAAACCTTGTGACGTCCCAGGTCAATTCTCTTACAAGTCAACCTGAAGGGGCAATTACATCCGCTCCTTCTTGTATTCTTCCGTTTGGTGGGGAGAGGGACTTTCAGTGGTTCTCTTCATCGCTTGCACGAAAAGTAATAAGTGGCAAAACCTTAATTTCCCCCTCTCTTTGTAATGAGGAACTTAAGTCGTTTAGCTATTTTCTGGAAAAGTTTCAAAGCAGTGCTAATAGTGCAAAACTCTCTGTCAATCTGAAAATAACCACTCAAATCTGCACCAGGTTCAAGTTCCACCACCTCTCCTTGAGCATGATCCGCCTTATTGTCATCTTTTTCCTCCTCTTCATCATCCTCGTGCTCAAAAACCTCCCGATCATCCTCCTCGTATTCATTATCGTCATCATGTATGTAAATACTCACATAAATTAAAACTGAACACTTTAAATATTCAATTATACAAAAATACTGTCAAAATTACATATGTAACAGTATAAACACAACACTTTAACCATTCTCATACAAAAAAAAGCAATGTATCTTAAATTATAATTATTTATACCAAAAACGCAGCACAATAACGATTCTTACAAAAAAAAAATGCAACATATTTTACATTATTCATGAAGAAAACGCATTACTTTAACGATTCAGTATACAATAAACGCAACAAAATTTAGTTTCTTTTATACAAAAACGCTAAACACTCATGATTTCAGTACCTGAAAATGCATCACTTTTTATATAATACATATAAAAAACACAACACTTTTTACATAATACATATAAAAAACGTAGCAGTTTTTATATGTTATATATCAAAAAACACAACACTTTTTATATAATAGCGGCATAAAACGTAGAAAATTAACGATTGAAGCATGGCGAAATAGCTAAAGTGCAGCGTTTAAATGTATTCAAAACGTCATTTTGAAGCGTTTCAAACTACATTTTTTCAAAAAAAAATTTGTATTACGAATCGAAAACTTACCATTTCGTGATGATTCTCGTGCTAAATATTCTTTGGACATTAACAAAATGATTGCCCAAACTTTTTTTAGTGAAGGAGTTGTTTGGATTTTATTTTTGGAGAGTTGTTTTGAATATTTGGAAAGTTTGGACTTAAAGGCTATATTTGTAATCTTCACCCTTTTTTTATGATACAACTAGCAAATTTGTTATACAAATAGCAAGTCCCTTTTTTTATTCCATCACCACACATTCCTGGTGGCTTGTCGCTTCTATATAGGCGTAAAATAGGATGGTTGCTACTAGAACTTCCAGATGAGCATAAAGGCATTAAACAAGGGACGGAGTAGAGTGATTCAAAAAAAATAATTGGGAAATGTGGAAACATGGAACAGTAATATATTGAGGACACAATAGACTTTTTACAATATTTTTAATCCATTCTCACTTTACAAACTAAACAAGCTTATTGGATTCACAAAACATATACTCATTCTCACCTCAATTACCCATTCTGATTCCGATTCCAACCAATTCTACCAAACGGCCCCTAAGTCACTTGCTAATGAGAAGGGAAGTGAAGGGTGCAACAACAATTCCAGGGCTCTTCAAAATGGAAAAAATGTAATTTTGGTCTAATATGTTTAGTGAATTTGCTCTTTTAGGTCAATATGTTTACACTCCCAAAAGTATCTATTACGTTTGAATTTTTACATACTTTTGGTTCATAAAAAAAATATATTTGACCAAAAATATATAAAATTTCAAACATAATGGGTATTTTTTGAAATCTACACATGTTGATTCAAAAAAAGTAAATTCGCCAAAATTATCTCACCAAAATTACATTTTTTCCTCTTCAAAACCACTAAAGATAGGATCTAAAGCTTGGTGGCTTTACTACCACTGACCAATCCTGTCACCATCGCTGCAGTAATCGATGTCGTCATGATCAATTAGAGACTTTGTAGGAAAATTTGGACCAAAAATACCAACTTTAATAAAATCTTGAGTCGTGCAAATTTGCACTATCTTAAAGAATCTATTTCGATAAAGTGAAAAAGTTCTTCCAGGATTAAACAAGCCTTCCTCTAAATTTAAGAGGGATCAGGAACAGAAAAAATATTAATTTAAAATATCCAACACTTAAAATAAAGAAAGTAAAAAATTAAAACTAAAATGTGAAAATATATATATTTTTTACTTAAAACCAAATAGGTAGAATAGGAGTAAAAAATTCTGTAAAAACTTTTTCAAAATAAAAGAAACTCTTTTTCTTATTTTGGAAATCGTGAGAATAAAAGAGAAAATAAGGAAGAGTTGCAGAAGACTTCTGCTTGTGTTCTGTTTTCCAAATGAAGAATAGTCCTCTATTTATAGGCAAATAAAACACCCCAACTAGCATTAAATTTTATCAGGTTAGAAAATCATGGGATCTAATATTTTCCAAAAGAAATATTCAACCCTTATCAATCAGAAACTTTCAACACTCTCTACCAGCAAGACTTAGTCCAAGGATTCTCAAAGGTAAATTTTTACTTTTAATTTCAATTTTTTGAAATACCAACAATCCCCATATATTTCAAAAAGAAATCAAAACTATAAATAATAATGCTGGATATGTTTGGGTGCTAATGCATTCAGTTTGGTTTCTTTTGGATTATGAACCAAACTTAGACCGATAAAATATATCAACCAGAATAATTTGTGAAATTAAACATTCTATGAACCAAGTATTTTTCTGGTATATAAGAGATTTTATCAATCACATTGCATTTCCATAATTTTGTTGTTCACCCGTTTTTGCTCTTAATAGGCCGTGCGGGTGCCTAGTTATTCATGAAAGCTCTAAAGATTTGGCCAAATAAAATCTTATAGGAGTGGTCTCACTCCACTCTCATATTGGTGAATTCATCAAGTGTATACTACTTTAAATACACCATCCTTAAGGAATATGAATTCATTAAGAGTTTAATACTCAACCTCATCAGTTAGCAGTCAAAGCAATCTCTATATTAACTTGAAGTGCTTCAGCGTCAATATTGACTTGTTATTACCTATATGAACCTAATTCACGGGATCTCCAATCACATAGGTTCGGTTACCATCTCAATTGACGTCATATTGGCCTAAGTCCATTTCCTTTGTAGTTTGAAGAATTAATTTTCTTCCTACAGGTTTTGTCAGAGGATCGGCCAAATTTAACTCTGACTTCACATAATTAATGGAAATTATTCCATCTCTGAGCAGCTGTTTTACAACATCATGTCTCAATTTCATGTGTTGACTTTTAGAATTAGATTACTTATTTTTAGCAATATGAATTGCCGCTTGACAATCACAGTGAATTAATACAGGTGGTACTTGTTCCTTTTCAAAGGAATACTAGATAAGAAATTCCTTAACCAATTAGCCTCAGACCCAGCTAATTCTAGAGCTATAAACTCTAATTCCATGGTCGATCTAGCAATGATTGTTTGTTTGGCTGATTTCTAAGCTATTGCACCACCCCCAAGTGTAAATACATAACCACTTGTGGATTTTGATTCACCGGAATCAGAAATCCAGTTGACATCACTGTAACCTTCTAATATAGTGGGAAATCCACTATATAAGATACCATAATGTATAGTACCTCTTAAGTATTTCATCAGTCTAGACAATGCTCTTCATTGGGATTATGAGTATATCTACTCAGTCTACACACAACATAAGTTATATAAGGTCTAGTAAAATTCATCAAATGCATCATACTCCCAATAATCCGAGCATATTTAGACTGAGCAACTGGGTCACCACGTTCAATTGAGTATTAGCATCATAAGGAGTGCTCACTGGTGCACTTCAAAACTTTCAAACTTCTTAAGAAGTCTCTCAACATAATGCTCTTGTGACAACATAATACCATCATCTTTCCTTATGACTTTAATACCCAATATAGTATTTACCTTACCCAGATCTTTCATGTCAAAGTTGGCAGCTAAAAAATATTTAGTACTAGTTACAACATTTAAGGTAGTACCAAATATTAACATATCATGAACATACAGGCAAATAATCACATAATCATTATTAACTACTTTAGTATAAAGACATTTATCCACTTCAATTGGAGAAAAGCCGTCTTTGATCAATACTTGATCAAATTTCTCATGCCACTGTTCAGGAGCTTGTTTAAGGCTATATAAAGATTTAATCGATTTACAAACTTTATTTTCTTGTCCAGGAACTATACATCATTTTGGTTATACCATGTAAATTTCTTCTTCTAAATCTCCATTTAAAAATGCAGTTTTAAAATCCATTTGATGTATAAATAGTTTATGAATAGAAGCTAAAGTAAATAAAACTCGAATTGAAGAAATTCTAGTCACTAGTGCAAATGTATGAAAATAATCAATATTTTATATTTGAGAAAATCCTTTTGCCACTAACCAGGCTTTGTATTTATCAATATATCCATTAGGATTTAATTTTCTTTTGAAAATCCATTTACAACCAATAGGTTTTGCACCATGAGGTAAGTCTACCAAAATCCAAGTGTTATTCTTTAAAATAGAATCAATTTAGATTTTAATAGTTTCTTTCCATAATTTAGCATCAGAAGAATAAATGGCTTCAATATAAGTTGAAGGATCATTATCGACAAGAAAAGTTTGAAAATCATTTCCATAAGAGAATTATTTCCTGGGCCTTTTACTTGAAAGTGGAAAAATATGTTCAAAAAATTCAGCATTCTTTGTTTCAATTATTGTATTGCAGTCAAGCACATCAATTTTCAAAACAAGAAATCTATATGCAGCACTATGTTCAACATATCCAATCAAAAGTTTTAGAACCTATTTTTTTTTTTTCTTAGGTTCAGGCAAAAGAACTTTGGCAAGGCAACCCCACACTTTCAAATATTTCAAATTAGGTTTATAACTTTTCCATAATTCATAAGTTGTTTTACTAGTTCTTTTATGATGAACCCTATTTTGTAAGTGACATGCAGATAAAATAACTTCACCCCACAAATTGTTAGGTGCACAAGAACTAACTAACACAGAGTTCATCATTTTCTTTAGTGTTCTATTTTTCCTTTCCACAACTCCATTTGACATAGGTGAATAAGGAGGTGTTGTTTCATGAATTATGCTTCCTTGTTCACAAAACTTATTTAGTGATAAATATTCACCTCCTCTATTATATCTAATTATTTTTATTTTCTTATTTGTTTGATTTTCTACTTCATTTTTATAAGTTAGAAAAGAATTATAAGCCTCATTTTTATTTCTAAGCAAATAAGTTCTAGTATATCTAGAATAATCATCTATAAAAGTAACATAATATTTTTTACCACCTCTAGTCATGGTTTGTTTTAGATCACCTAAATTAGTGTGTATGAAATTCAACAATTCAGTTTCTTTAGTGACACTAAAACATTTTTTCTTAGTGATTTTAGTTTCAGCACATATTTCACATTTTTCAACATCACTACAGTCAATAACAGATATTAAGCCAACATTTTGCATTTTCTTGATATAGCCAATATTAGTATGACCTAATCTAGCATGCCATAATGACATTGCCTCAACAATACAAGCAGAAGATGATGAATTTTCATTTATAACATTTGAAACATTGAGTGCAAATAAACCTTGATTACAATAGCCCTTTCCCACAAATACATTATCTTTTGTCATTATGATCTTGTCAGATTCAAATGACACTTTCACCCCAAATTTTCCCAAAAAAGATACAGAAAACAGATTTACTCAAATAATGGGAACATGCAACACATTCATTAAGGCCAAAGTTTTCCCGAAAGTGAGTTTTAGGAGTACTTTGCCTTTACCCAGAACCTTAGCGGTTCGTGAGACTCCAAGGTAGACTACTTCTTCATCATCCCATACAGGAGTGTAAGAGGTAAATTGACGGGTAATTTTGATCAGAATTCAATTCAACGTGAAAGCAGTGCTGACAAGCTGGTTGCTACAATTACAAGACCCTTAATGTTGATGGAATTTTCTAATCTATTCCTTCTTATTATCTCCACAAGCATGAATTGAAACGGTGGAATCACTCAATTCAAGAAAACGCACTGTTAGTTACACCTCTTTGTGCGAAATCTATACAGAGGATATGTGATGGTTTATGATGATTTTAGTCAACACGTGATGATGGTTTTATAGTCCAAACATTCGACTATAACCAGCAAAACAGGGGTTTGTAAGTTTCCTCGCAAGGATAACTCACGATCTCGCAAGATCACTCTATGAGATTTTAACTGAGTTAATAACTCAAGGGGGAATTTCACACAAAATTTTTTGTAGTAAAAAAAAATCTAATAATCTCGAAAATATGGGGGCCTATTTATCGACAATTACAAGTCTTATCTTCATATTCTAAAAATGTAATCTCAAATCCTAGTGATTTAGAGATTAGGAAACAAAATTCTATGGAAACTCTAATGGCTTAGGCAATTTCGACCATGAGAGAGAAATTACAAGACAAAATTAAAATCCTAATCAAGAAGGGAAAACTCAGCATATCTTATTACAAATAAGATACACTTCTACAACCTTCTCAAACTATGAAAGTAAAAAAGAAACATAATCCTAGTTGGAAGAGACTTGTTATTCCCAACTTCAGTTGGATTAGGGGAAGCTTGGAATTTTTGAACTGGGCTTTTTGCTGCCTTAACCACTTCAGATTTTATTCTTGGACTTCATTCCTCATCTACGTTGTATCTGCAAGTCTATTATTGAATAATCTTGTGACATTAATGGTTTGGGCTTTCAAATTTATAGATGGGTTTGGGCCTGTTGTTGGGCCTTGGACTTGATATTGAGCTTTGAAGTTTGACTCGATCTAATCATCTTCTTGGCTCTCAATCTCGTACCTAGGCCAACATAATCAACTAGTGGATCTTGCTTGAAAACATTTGGATCCACTTGAGAGCTTTCTAAGCTGATTTGCTCATTTTCCAGCTCTCCCTGATAAATTTCATACATAGGCATGCCTTGAATTTTGAACATGCGTATTGATGTCATGTGATATCTATTCAAGCCTATTTGAAGGGTTTGACACATATATTGGCTCAAGTGTCTTTTAACATGTTAAAATCTGCAATTTGGGCTCAATTTTGGTTGGATTTCCTCCTGTGAATATCTTAGAGTTCATCAATTGGAAGATAAAAATCAACCATAGTCCATGGCGACCCCAGGTTCGAATCATGAATGCTTCTCAATTTGCACATATGTGCTGAGTAGCCCCAGAGTCTACCACCCATTCTTTAACATTGGCTGCAATGTTCACTTGAGAAATAACAGCAGCAATAATATCATCTCCCTCAAGTATATTAGCTTCAGGAGGATTAGCATTTGTCTAATTATTTCATTTTCTATTCCTACATTGGGGAACATGATGGCCTGGTTTCCCACAAACAAAACAAGTCCCTTTCTTTTTCTTAAAGTTGGGATTATTGGGCTTGTAATTATTGGGTTTAGGTGTGTACCATTTATTGTTGCTTTGCACCAGATTTGCATTGTGGGACGTCTCCTTAGCTTGTGCAGAAATTGACTCTTTTCTGTTGGTGTCTTCAATTAGGATGTGAGTCGCCAACTCATCAATAGTGTACGTCTTCTGTTTGTGCTTAAGCCCATTCTTGTAATTGTTCCACAAGTCTGGCAGCTTTTCAATTAGCACCCCCGCAGCAAATTTCTCTGGTAACACAATATCTTATGCCTCAAATCTTCGAGTAGTTTCTGGTACTCATTGATTTGAATCTTCATCTCCTTGTCCTCTGTCATCTTTCATTGGTAGAATCTCCCAACTATAAACTTTTATTTTGTAGCATCTCTAGCAGTGTATTTCTTGATCAATCCATCCCATATTGTTCTTGCTAGCTTATAACTACAGTACACATCGAACATATCATTAGATATAGTTTGTAAAATGGTGTGATGACAGACCTTGTTGGAATATGTCCATGATTCTCAAATCTTGATGTCGGCAGTCGGAGTAGGTTCGGGATCAACTAGTGCATTGGCCACTCCGTGCACATCAAGTAAAGAAAAGACTCTTTCTTGCCATCTTTTGAAATTGTCATTGACAAATACTTCAATGTTGGACACGTCTAGGAAGGGCTTGATATAAGTGAGAGACACCGATGGAACTTGTACAAGAGGTTTGACCTTGAATCAGTTGAACTCCATTGCCAGTTGAAGTTAAATCCACAATATTCTCAGCATTATTGGTAGCCATATATGTTGTTTAGATTGTAGGAAAAGTTGCACCAAAAATACCGACTGTAATAAAATCTTGAGTCGTGCAAATTTGCATTGTCCTAAAGAATCTATTTCGATAAAGTGAAATATTTCTCCCAAGATTAAACAAGCCTTCATCTAAATTTTAGAGGGAGCAGGAACAACAAAAATATTAATTTAAAATATCCAGCACTTAAAATAAAGAAAGTAAAAAATTAAAATTAAAACGTGAAAAGATTTTTTTTTTTCTTAAAACCAAAGAGGAAGAATAGGAGTAAAAAAGTCTGTAAAAACTTTTTCAAAATAAAAGAAACTTTTTTCCTTGTTTTGGGAATCGTGAGAATAAAAGAGAAAATAAGGAAGAGTTACAGAAGACTTCTGCTTGTGGTGTGTTTTCCAAATGAAGAATAGTCCTCTATTTATAGGAAAATAAAACACCCCAATTAACGTTAAACTTTATCAGGTTAGAAAATCATGGGATCTGATATTTCCCAAAAGAAATATTTAACTCTTACAAATAAGAAGTTTTCAAGAAACTTTCAACGCTCTCTACCAGCAAGACCTAGTCCAAAGATTCTCAAAGGTAAATTTTTACTTTTAATTTAATTTTTTGAAATACCAACAGACTTTCCTCTGGCGGTGTGCAACTCCAATCACGGTGTGGATATTTATGGAATTACTGGGTGATATTTATATACTACACATTATACATTGCTCTATTTAATTGGATGATTTTACTGAGAATATCTTTTCTTATTTTGTTTTATTCTTTTCATTTTGAGTTAAATGCACTATCTAAAGATTTCAATATGATAATTATTTTTTTATCACACAACCTCATATCAAACGTTTCTTTCGTTGACCAATGTAATTTTTTCTTGCTAAGTCCATAGATTCTAACGGACTATTCTTGGTATTCTTGTGATGTACCTATAGAATGTTTAAATCCTCAATCTTCCAATAGTTTTTCACTCATGTCCTCATGTATTCTTAACATTGAATAGACCAAAAATATATAAAAATTTGTTGTAAGAATTTAAATAGAAGATCATACGTAATGTAATATATAGATGTACTTGTCGGCCATCCTTTAACAATTTAATACTAGCAAAATGTGAAACCTATAAGAATAACAAGATTGTTTATCTAGTAAGACAATCCTCCAAACACCTTACCATATTTAATAGACCAAATAAAATTACAGTCATCAATATTTATTTTTAAATATAGTAATAGGTAAATGTACCTATAGGTATATGATATCATTTGTGATAAAATTACAAAAAATGTCCAAATATTTTATTATATCTTTATCTCATTCAAACATAACCTCACCAGTTAGTATATAGTAGTAAATGGACTACCTAGTAACATAGTCTATAACAGTAAAAATTAAAAATTAAAAAAGTAAAAAATTAAAACCCCGCACGTGACAACAATTGCCCACCCAATATGGCAGTTACCAAAATAATAAAAAAAATCATCCTTATCTCCCGCCTAAAAATTAGCTACCCATCCCTAATCTCAAATCTGAGCAAAATCCAATCAAATCTAAAATAAAAAATAAAAAACCTTACAAAAGAAGAAGAGGCGACGCAGGGAGAAAACACGGTGACCGCTCCATTATTCACCGGAGACAACCGCCGACCAGAGAAAAGAAGCAACCGAACCCCGCGAAAAGGAAAGCTACCACCTTTCCCTGCGAAAAAACACAATTACCCGACGAAAATAGGTAATTTTTACAACTATTTCTATTTTTAATGGATGTAAAAGTAGTGGATGTGGTATTTTTTTCGGTATTTTTTTTTTTTTTGGTTTGATCCAATTTGGATTGTTTTTAAAACCGTTTAAAAATTGGAACATATTTGTCTTAGGAAGTTCCTGCACGGTACCACCCAATATAATAAAAAATCCCACCAATAGTAAAATATAGTGCCACCAATGGTACAAAATAACATAACAAAAACACAGTACCACTCAATGCAATAAAAAATCCCACCAATAGCAAAATGTAGTACCACCAATGGTACAAAATAACATAACGAAAACATAGTACCACCCAATGTAATAAAAAATACCACCACTAGCAAAATATAGTGCCACAATGATACAAAATAATATAACGAAACCACTGTACCATCCAATGTAATAAACAGGGCCGGTTTTGAGGGGAAGCTAAGTATAACATTGATTAGGGCCCCCAATTTTATGGGGCCCATAACCATATGGTTTTAATAAAAAAATTTACATACCAATTTTTATTTTTTCTCATATTATTTATAATTTTTACTCTTTAATTCACCTTAATTATCTCTTAATTTCTTAATAGTTTTATCTCTATCTTTATATAATTATCGTATATATCCAGATTGGTGATTTCGAAAGTCATCGCTGACTTGTGAGGAAGCATATTGATGTCAAAGTTTTTAAAAATATTTTTTTTCTTGAATAAATGAGGGTGATAATGACAAATTTTGTTATTATTTTGAGTTGATTATATTTATATTATTTTATTATTGAACTTATTAATAAATTTTTATTCGACAACAAAAATATTAACAACATATTTGTGTATTTATAGGGGCCACGTTTTTTGTTTTATTTTGGGCCCCAAAAATGTCTAAGATGTCCCTGGTAATAAAAAATTTCACCACTAGCAAAATATAGTGTCACCAATGGTACAAAATAACATAACATAAACATAGTACCATCCAATGTGATAAAAAATTCAACCACTAGCAAAATACAGTGTCACCAATGGTAAATATAAATCCAAAAAAATTGAAGCCAACCCATATCACTAGAAGAAGATATTAAAAAGTAAAAATAAAAAAATCCCCATTGTCTTTATTGAGTTGTCAATTAGAATCCGAATAAAAATTAAAGACATAACTGTCAATTATCTTGATTAATAAAAGGAAAAAAATTAGTATAAAATCAAATTAAAACAAAAGATAAGATAATAAAAAAAGTAATCATCCTTAAAAATAAGGAATCATTACTCATTCCATCAATGTAAAGCATCTGAGGGTGAAAACTTGAAAAATAGTAAAAATTCAAATAATGTAAGATGACATTTGCACACCGCATCAAAACTATATAGTTTTATTATTTGGACTATAATACTAGATACTCCATGGACTATCTAACAATTTTCCATAATCTCACACAAACAAAATCTATAAAAATAACAAGAGTATTTGTCTAGTCAAATAATTCTCCAAACATCTCACCATATTTGATATACCTATAAAAAATTATAGGGAAGGTTCAAACATTTTTCCATATCCTTACATCATCTCACACAAGTAGAAAATCTCATTTTAGTTATTAGAACTATAAAATAAATACTCCCTTACAAAGTTTCTATGCACAAAAACAAATGAATTTTACATTTTCATTGAGAAAAAGAAAAAAGACAATTTAGATATTTTTACAAGTAAAATTATTTTTTGTGGACAAGTATAAAAAATAAAAGTTTTTGAACTATGCAAATTTGAAAGTTTTTCCAAAACTTAGTTTTCTCCCCCTTAGTGCCAGATTTGTATACCAAAGGACTATAGGAGCATCGTGAATATTACTCTTAGTGTAGCGCGCGCAAGCCCAGTCGCACCTAACATGCGTGTAAACATGCGACTTAATTAAACCCGAACTACTTTCCTTTCTCCTGCTCTGTAACTGAAAATCCAAAACCCTTCCTTCACGCTCTCAAACCGAGTTCATCCCCACTATCTCCATCTTTCCATTACCAACATCAGATCACCACCATCTAAATTTCTAACCTCAAATACGTTCAGAAACCACTGCATTTCAAATTTTTGTTGTTCTTCCGATTAAATAGGTTTAGAAACCACCATAACCATCATATGGCGAAGAAAAACTTGCTGTTGAATTCAAACGCTAAAAAAAGTCTCCAAATCGGAAGAAAAATTTGATGTTCAACTCAGATAACACGTTCTTGCTACTTCGACATTTATCTAATGGTACAAAACCCTAAATTTTTAACCGTTAGGATTTCAATTTTATAACCATTATTTGCTTTGAATAATTAGTGATCTGATGTCTATATTCATTTGATCTGATATCTGTTTTCCTCAAATCCGATGTCTGCTATATATTTTTAATTTTGTTTTTGTTCTTTGAAATGATTTTCTATCAAAATTAGTGATCTAATGTCGATATTTTCGTGATTTGATGTTTGTTATATATTGATCTGATGTCTGTGTTTTCATGATCTGATGTCTTTTTTAGTTCAGTGAAATATTTGCTTTCAAAAATTTGTGATCTGATGTCTTTATTCTTTTGATCTGATATATGTTTTCAATTGATCTGATGTCTGTTATATGTTGTTAATTTTGTTTTAGTTCTTTGAAATAATTTTCTATCAAAATTACTGATCTGAGGTCTGTATTCTTTTGATCTGATCTCTGTTTTGTTTTGATCTGATGTATGTAGTCAGTTGATCTGATGTCTTTTTTTTTTCTCATTTGATCTTCACTGTTAATTTTGTGTTACTTCTGTGAAATGATTTCTTTCAAAAGTAGTAATCTGATGTATGTTTTTTCGTTATCTGTTTCCTGTTTTTCATGATCTGATGTCTTTTGTATTCTGATTTGATATTCACTGTTAAGTTTCTTTTAGTTTTGTGAAATAATTTTCTATCAAAATTAATGATCTGGTGTCTGTTTTCAGTTCATCTGATACCTTAATTTTCTTGATCTAATATAAGTTATATCCTGATTTGATCTATGTGTTAAGTTTAATTTACTTATCTGAAATGATTTTCTTTCAAAAATAGTGATCTGATATCTGTTTTATCCTGATTTGATCTATGTGTTAAATTTGTTTTAGTTCTGTGAAATGATTTTCTTTCGAAAATAGTGATCTGATGTCAATTTTTTGTTAATCTGATGTGTGTTTTTCCGTGATCTGATGTGTGTATTAAATTGATCTGATATGTGTATTCAGTTGATCTGATTCCTTTTTTTTCGTTATCTGAAGTCTGTTATTTATTGATCTGATGTGTTCATGTTGTGATCTGATATCTACTTTCTTCTAATCTGATATCAACTTATTTTTGCTAACATTCTTTTACTGACATATTACAGGAAACAACAATATATACAGAATGGCTGATAAAACCAAGCAAGTTGTTCTAAGACAAGATGACAGTTCAGATTTTCAACAACCACCTACTAATCCCAATGTACCCTTGTTACAACATACGTACAAACGTAAATTGGACAAGAAAAGAAAACAACAAGAAGTTCAATCATCCCAAAAGAAGCCAACAAGTAAAAGGATGAAAGTACCTGCAAAGAAGAAGACAAATGAAAAAATTCTTAAACAATTGCAGAAGAAGGAAGTGCAACAGAAGCAGCAATAGAAAAAGACTAATGTGATAGTCAACAAGGAAAAGCAACAGAGCGATGTGGATGTCCAAATAAAAAAAAAGAGAAAAAAGAAAAGAGAAAGGATAATGATGATGATAATAATGAGATGACCAAAAGATTCAGTTGCATTACATCTCCAAACGGTATCAGTTACGTGGTTTCTAAACTCTCAGAACCACAAAGAAATGTTGTGAGAGATATAGGCTTTGGCAGCTTCCTCAGTATCAACTACAGTGAGATGCCTAACAAATTGGGACAGTACCTGCTCACCAAATTCAACTCTCTCAAGTTGAGACTGGAGCTGGAACAAGATACAATTATTCCCATTGTTGAAGAAGATGTGAAATTGGTTCTTGGCTTCCCAAGAGGTCCAATTGAAGTTAAAGAATATACAACTGCTGAGTCAAAGGCAAAAATTATGAACAGAATATTGAATGCTACTGTCAAAGATTTAGCATGCCATCCACTAAAAGACCAACTATCAAGCAACTTGAGAAGTACATTGTCAACAATTAGGACTACAATGACATCAACTTCATCTAGGATTTCCTTATCTACCTGGCCACCACATTTTTGTACCATCATGGGAGCATCAATAATATCAAATATCGGCTCATAAAATCCCTCAACAGCATTGACCAAATAAGGCAGCTAAACTGGTGTAGCTACACATTCAGAGCATTGGTAGAATGCCAAGAAAAGTATTTCCACAAAGATGTCACAACATCAACAGCCTACCATGGACCACTGGCTTTTTTTATTATAAGTCTCTCATCTGATGTCTGTATTCATTTGATCTGATATCTGTTTCCTATTGATCTGATGTCTGTTATATACTGTTAATTTTGTTTTAGTTCTTTAAAATAATTTTTTATCAAAATTACTAATCTGATGTTGTATTGTTGTGATCTGATTTCTGTTATATACTGATTTGATGTGTATATTTTGTGATCTGATGTCTGTTTTAATCTGTGAAATGATTTGCTTTCAAAAATTTTATTTTTTTTAACTCACATCTAACATATATTTTTCGGTTATTCTATGTTAATAGGTTTGTGTATGGTATTCACAAAGATATTCCAAGAAACCTACCAACATTCACAAATTAGAGTTAGAGTTAACCCTTTGAGAGAGTAAGACTCGAAGAGAAAAAGGGAGGGCATGGTCAAGGCTGGATAAGAGAAAAGGCTATAAACGAGGTATGTAGAAAATCCACAACATGCACATGTTTCTGAAAAGACCAGTAGATCAAACAAAGGTCCAACCACATCACAGAACAAGGTATACTCTGATCTGATATATTTTATATTCTGATCTGATGTTGTTTTTTCTTGATCTGATGTCCCTTTGTTAAGTACGTTTTATTTCTATAGTATGCTTTCTTATATACTTGTGATCTGATATGTGTTCTATTGTGATCTGATGTCTGTTTTTTCTTGATCTGATGTCTATATAATGGTGCTTTGATATCTCTTTATTAAGTATGTTTTAGTTTTATAGTATGTTTTCTTTTATAGTTGTGATATGTGTTATATGCTCATATGATATCTGTTTTTTTATGATCTGATGTTTGTATAATGATCCTTTGATCTCCCTTTTTTAATTATGTTTTAGTTCTATAGTATGCTTTCTTTTATATTTCTGATTTGATATGTCTTATATGCTAATCTGATGTCTGTTTTTCTGTGATCTGATATCTCTTTTATATGATAATATGAAGCAAACTAACTATAACAATTATCTTCTGCAACAGGAATTTGAAAATACTGATGAAATGACACAATCAGTGGTTGATTTGACAAAGTCCATTATGGCTTTCATCAAAGCATGGCACAATGTTGGGGCAACAAACAATCCAGAAGGTGCTGTAGCATTTGCCATAATAACAAGCACAGTAGAGGGGATCATCCGTGACTTAAAGAAGAGTAATACAACTCCTGAGCAACGGGGTCAATCTTCAAATCCCCAATAGATGAAAATGAACCAACGTCATCACAAGATGCAAGGTTCTATGCAGTATGTGCAGAAATTGGGGATAAACTACAAGAAAATTACAATATAATGCAGAAGAAATCCGCCATTGTATGCTTGGAAGATAATATGCAAAAATTCAACCTCTATACACCTTCAAAAGATGAAGAATCTGCTCCTAAAGACAGATTTCATGAAGCAGTAGAAGAATAACAAGAAAATGTGGAGGAGGAAAAAGAAAATGAACCTCAGTCTGCACACATCTCTCCACTACCCCTGGAACAAACAGAAGTTAAACCAGAAGAGATAGAAAGGGAAGAGATCTGAACAAAGCAAAAGGAATATCCAATTGCAAAGCAATTGATGTACAACATGTTAGTCAAGCAGAAAAAAAATTCAGATATAGAGAATGAAAAAAACAAGTATGAGAAAGAAAAAGATGAGGAGGAAGAGAAGCCTGAAGAAACAGAAGCTAACAAGGAGAAAAAGTTGGAGAAAGGCAACGCTTCTGTAAATTTGATAGAATCACAAGATGAAGATACTAAAAGAATGGTGGAGGATGTAGTACTGCTTGCTACAAACATCAATGCAATCATTTCAAAAGCGTATCAGACTCCAAAACCAGTTAAGACTTCAAAAGCAGACATGACTTCAAAAGAAGATAAAGAAATAACAGAGCTCATAAGGTAAGTAAAAACACATTACTATATGATATGATATCTTTGTTTGTATGATTTGATATATTATATCAGCTCATATGAACTCTATTTCCAACATGATCAACGAAGAGCCAGACAATGCTGAGGAAGATGTCATATTGACACCAAACTCAAAACATAGAGATAGAAAACTCCCTATCTGTTTGAGATCTGATTTTTGGTTAAAGACGCCTAAACCATTCTTGAAGATCTCAAGGAGAGAGAAACTGTTCATGGATTATGCTTACCTAACAGGGACTACGAAAAATGGAATCAGTGAGGAGTAAGTTCTATTGTATATTTACATATATTCTTTCAATTGATATGTAATCTTGTCTTTTTGATCTGATATCTTATATACAATGATCTGATGTCTACTTTCTTTTGATTTGATGTCTATATAATGCATGATTTGATCATTTCTAAAATGTATGATTTCTTTTATATTATTTGATCTGATTTATATAGTCCTCTGATCTGATGTCTATTGTCCGATGATCTGTATAGAATGCTTGATTTCATCCCCCGTTTTAAGTATATTTGAGTTGTATGATATGAACCATTTTTGTTGTAATATGATATGATATCTTATACATTTTGTGATATGATATCTGTTATATGCTGATCTGATGTGTACATTTTGTGATATGATATATGTTATATGCTGATATGATGTTTTCATTTTGTGATCTGATGTCTGTTATTTGTTGATCTGATATGTTCATATTCTGATCTGATGTCTTATATCTGCTGATCTGATGTGTATATTTTAGGATTTCAACATACTTTTGTTAACATTCTTTTGATATTCACATACAGAGAACAACTCTACTATGATGCTTCACATATTTCAGTGGACCGAACGGACTTCAAGACCATGCATCCAGGAAAATGGATTACAATTTCAGTACTGAATGCATGGATCATACATATGAACTACAAAGATCCAACAAGGATATTTATATCTTAAGAATTTTGTGTAAGATATGAATCCATAATTCCTTTACTATGCAATTCATTTACAAATATATGAAAAATATTATTCCATCTGATATGAATTCAATTAATTATGTTTTTAGTTTCCACTGATGGAAGATACACTAATTCAACGTCTGGAGTTGGTATCGGCCATGGATGACTACAACAACGCAAAGAAAGCAAATGAAGCTGCCAAGAAGATGGGCATCCCTCCTCCTGCCTTAATACCAAAATCAGTATTTCTCCACCAAGAGCTTAAACCTGAGATTCTGGACATCATGAGAACTCAATTCATAGATGATGTCACACGAGCCAACAAAAACATGGACACATTAAACGTAAAAATGGTAAGTACAATTTTAATACATATATTCATGGAATTCAATATATCAATATCAACTACTCATTAGTATTATTTGAGCAGGTGTTCTTCTCAATATTTCAACATGAATACTACTATACTTGCTGTATAAATGCAATGACAAGAAGAGTAGTCGTACTGAACAACAAAATCCCAGATGATGAAAGTTGGTATGCTACAAATCCAGAAATCATGGTAAGTACCTGTTTCATATCTGATATCTTCTTTACACTGATCTGATATTTGTTTTCATCATTAATGCCAGCTGCGGTATTTTGTTGAGATAGTAAGAGGGACAGCAACAGAAAGAATTTTTGAATATCCCAAAGAGTATAAAGTGGATTATCAAAAATTTGTCTGACAAGATAAGAAAAATGAAGCTGATTGTGGCATTCTGACAATGAGACACATGGAGCTCTACCAAGGATAAACAACTCAAACTTGGGATCCATAGCTCACAAGAGAAGCACGAAAGAGCAGAGCTGCTCTCAACAAAGCTATACAAATTCTTAGAGTCGAGTATGGTTATACTATAATGACTTCTCAAACAAATACAATGAAAGATGAGCTCAAGGCCAAAATAGAGAAGTTTTATAGTACAAAATTGTAATAGATACTTGACTTGACTCTAGTCTAGACTTTAGATTGATTGTACATGACAATGTTGACATTTCCCAACTGTCTATAAAATTTATATTAGTCTTTTTTTGTAAATTTCCCAATTGTCTATTTTTGTGTTTTCATACTTTAATTCCAAATCATATGAAAGTTATTATCTATATCACCATTGCTGATTCATATTTCTGTTATGATGTGATATCTTCAAACAAACAGATTAAAATATCAACTGAAAATGTAATATCAGATCAAATTATAACTAATATCACATCAGCTAATAACTAATATCATATCGCATTATTGATATGATGGTTATTGTCCTCTGATCTGATCTCTATAGATCTCTGATTTGATGTCTATAGTTCTCTGATCTGATGTCTACAGTCCTCTGATTTGATATCGTAATACTCTGAATTGATATTTGTAATACTCTGATCTGATATCTATAATCCTATGATATGATATCTTCTAGTCATTGTTATGAAACAACTAAGTACAGTAAAAAGAAATCATATAAAATAACTATCGACAAAAAAAAAAAAAAATCATATAACATACAATCTCTCCCAACAACAGGAAGTCATTTAATGTTTTGTATCAAATAACTAAAAGAATTCATATCAACTACAACTACAACTTCTCTACCACAGGATTGACAAAATTACCATCAACAACTCCACAATTTTTAATCCTCATTGATGCTGTTGGTGTGTGTGCCCTTTTGAGAGCTATTTATGTAAATAAACTTTGAGGGTTATTTATGTAAATAAGACATTTGTCCTTTGATTGATTATCTGATGAGTTAATTTCATGAAATTATATTCTTGTGCATATTGAATTTCATGAAAATGATCCGCCAAAAGAAACACTCCATGGACTATTAGATCATGAGTGATTCTTTTGAGTAGTACTCGTACGAGGATCCTTAGACCAGAAATCACTGCATAGTCTTAGGTGAATTAGAGTGTGCTTTGACATATGCCTAACGGGACCGTAACAGGTTGCCAAGTACGGGTATGATTGGGTACACTATGAGTCACGCTAAGGTATGTAGGTGAAGTGATGGGACTACAAGTCTCTCTTAAATGAGAGATGATATCTTGGCCGCTTGTTAGTGAACTGAGAAGTGCATGGCAATGCCCAAGAAATGATAAGGGTTATCATTTGCTTGATTAAGTTCAGTGTCACTAAGAGATCAAGTAAAACGTTTAGCTATATAAGGTTGATTGGTTCCATGCCTTATGCTAAACTGGATATCAGTGTAGAGGACATTACGTAGTATACTCGGAAGGTTGTGTTGAATCACCATTCGACCCTCCGTTCTGAATTGTGTAGTCATTATGTCTTGCTAGAGACCACTAATGATTTATGGATTAATTAATGAGATTAATTTATTCATTGTCAATTTGGAATGGGCCTACATGATCGCACATAAGTGAGTTCGATGATTCAGAATTAATTAAATTGCTTGTTTTAAGTATAAGAGTTATACTTAAATTGATAATATTTAATTAAATGGTTTAATTAAATATTATTGAAGAGTTTTATGGTATTAATTAAAAGTTAATTAATTACCTGGGAAGAATTGAGTTCAGCTGATAAATCAAGGGACCTAATTGTGAATTAAGGTTCTTGACCCATCAGCCTGATCCATGGATCAATGGGTTGATCCATGGTGTTGGTTAAACCCAACTCAGTAAATAATTAATTAATTATTATTTATTATTAATTAAAACAGATACTTCTCAAATCAGAGAAGTATCTGGAGTCTGTTAAAAACGTTTTAACAAACTCAGTTTTAGATATACGTTTGAAAAAGTTTTTTAAAAAAAAAACCAACAGACTATCAGACTTCAAAAAAGAGACGTTCTTCCAAAACTATTCTTCCCAGAGAAAAACGTTTTCTCTTAAAAACAGGCAAATTTTGGGGCTAGCACTGGTTCTGAGAGAACTCCAGTGCAAGAACGTAGAGGCAATTCGCTTGAATTGTTCTTTGGTGGTGAACGCAATCTTCCCAAAGGATTCAGGCGACTGCACAACCGATTACGCGTCGAGGGTAAGACCCGAATCCTTTAGTGTTTAGGAATTTCGCCATTTAATTTAGAATTAAATGCCTAAACACAATCCAACAGTGGTATCAGAGCCATAGGTTAATTTTGTTTTAATTAAAATTGTTTTAGTTGAAACAAAAGGTTTAGAATTGGGTTCTTCAAAATTGGTTTTTTTTTCCTTTTTGTTGAATATTTGGCCAGAAAACTGTTTTTATTCTGTTTTCTTTTGGTGGCCGAGTCGCCGGAAAAACGGGGTTTAAAAGAATATTGACCGGAAATTGTTTTTTTTTTTTTTTTGGTGTTGTTTGAATTCCGTTTTCCTGGGTTACCAAATTGTTTGGCTGGATTGTTGATTTCATAATTCTGGACTAAATTGAATTTTTTGGCATTTGGAGTTTTCGAAAAATGGACGGGATTCTTCCCATCTTTTCCGATTGAAATAGTTTCTGGGATAAGGGTTTCGAAACTAGCCTAAATTGATTCGATTTGGTCGGTTTTTGGTTTAAAATCTTTGCTGGGCAAAATAGTTGTCGTTTTTGTTTTTGCCGGTTTCTGGGTTTGAGAAACATCACCGGAAATGTTCCGAACGATTTTTGGTCTGAGATGGTTCAATATTTTTCTGGGCTGTTGTTGTGTTTTCAGTTTCTTTCGCAGGGTTTTAGGCCGCCGGGAAAACGAATTTGCTCGGAATGGTCTTCGAGCGGTTTTCGTTTTTCTCACCGTCTGTTGATCGAAGTTCTTACCATGTCGGACTGGGTTCGATGTTGACGGATCGAGAACGAGCAGATATCGTCGCTGCTCCTTTTTCTCCAAAATCGCCGCTGGTCAATCTCCATCGGGGCCGGAAATGTTCTGGTCGCCGAAAGATTGCAGCGACGGAGAGACGACGATCGGTCGAAACCGAGCCGGATGAGATAAACGGCGAGTGTCGCCGGGATTCGAGGATGCCGGCTGTAACCCAATGGCTGGTTTTCGCCGGAGAAGAAGAAACGGGTTGCGGCGGGTTGGCAGAAGCCCTAATTTGCTGAAATGACGGAAATGCCCCCACCTCAAGCCCAAAACCCTAGCTGCAAAAAATTTAAAAATTTTAAAAATTACAAACCAGCCCCAGCAGTTTTGTTTCCCTTAAACCCTAAGCCCAGAATTTTGGTTATTTACGAAATGACCCCAAGAGTTTCAGAAAATTAAAATTTTAAAAATTTTCTGAATTTTATTTAATAAGATTTTAATTAAATAATCTTATTAGATAAAGATAGGATTAATTTAGAATTTTATCCTATAAGTTTAAATTTTGAAATAAATTATCTTAATTAGATTAGGATAATTAGAAAAGATAAATAAATAATTAATTAATTAGATTAATTAATTGTTATTTATTTATTTTATTTTACTTATGATGCTTAAATTTAAATTGTTTAAATTTTATGTGAAGCATCATAATTATGCTAGCATGTTCATGCATTATTCGATTAAAATGAATGAACATGGGATTGATTAAAATTGATCATGACACGATCAATTTTAATAGTGTAAGAGTTACACAATCCCTAATTAAATGATTCGGCTTAATAAAATTGGCTTGTATGAAGCATATGCATTTGTGTGTTTTTCTATGCATGAATTGGGCTTAAAATTTATTATTTAAATTTTTTGGGCCTGCGAGCCATTTTAAAATTGGGCCTGCGTGCCTATTAAATAATTATGTAATAGTTAGGCCCAAAAGGAGGTTCCAAAGGAGTCCATGGTGGAGCCCAGCCCAAAATGGAGGCCCAAAAGAAGTTTTTTGTTAAAATGCCCTGTAATAGATTAGAGCCCAATTCATCGCATTTCCGCAATTTTATGTTTTGTGAATGAATGAAAACGACAATGCATGTTAAGCCGATCAAACTTAAATCCCAAAAACCCAAGATTTTTTGCTTCCATACTTGAGGGCCTGCTTGAGCGTTGAACGTCTGGTGGACTTGGAGAGCCCAAGGGCCTCAGGTTTTCTTCGTGCGGCGGGTTGTTGCATAATAGTGCCCAACTTTATCACTACCATTAATGAGTGGAAAAACTGTTTGGGTATTAGATGCCCGACTTTATCACTACCACTTGTTATGGAAAAACTGTGTGGGTGTCTATTGATGTGATGCCTTGAGGGATGGTTTAACTTGGGAAAATTAATCCTAGCTTGACCCGATAAGTTGACTAGGGATTAATTTTGCAAAGATAGGATGGTGTCAAACATTTGGAATGTTCATCCTACCACCGAAAAGTTGCATAGTGATGCAATTGGAAATCGTTAAATTACATAGGGATGTGATTTGAACGTTGCCTACCAAAAGAGCCCAATCCCTACGATACTTGCCAAAGCAAGACTGGGGTTGATTCTTTGTGGATTTTCGGCCCACAATCTAGCACCAACACAAAATTGTTTGGGATTTCAATTTTGGCTATTGTGGAAAATATTTTAAAACTCATTCTAATATTTTGCATTTTCTTTTGTAGAAATGGCATCTACTAGCACTAATACATTTAATCTCACTCTAAGAAGCATTTTGGACAAAGAAAAACTTGTTGGTCCGAACTTCTTAGATTGGGAAAGAAACTTGAGAATTGTTCTCAAACAAGAAAGGAAGCTTAATATCTTAGATGCTGCTTTACCTGAACCACTTGTGAATGCTACGGCTGCTGTTCAACGAGCATGGGAAAAGCTGAAAAGCGATTCCGATGACGTGACATGTCTGATGCTCGCGACTATGTCAGGCGAGCTTTAGAAACAATTTATGAATTCGGAAGCGTTCCAAATTTATAGGTCACTAGCGGAAATGTTCCGTGAACAAGCCCGTAACGAAAGGTTCGTTACAATAAAAGCATTAATCTCGTGCAAGATGGCGAAGGGTTCGTCAGTAAGCACGCATTTGATCAAGATGAAGGGGTATATTGATACCCTAGAGAGATTAAATGCACCTCTTTCTAGAGAGTTAGCCATTGACATCATCTTGGCTTCACTGCCTGATGATTACAATGACTTTGTGGTGAACTACAACATGCATAACATGGAGAGGACGATTCCTGAGCTCCATGGAATGCTTAAAAATACTGAGCAAACCCTTCGGAAGGCAACGCCAGTACTTGTTGTGGAAAAAGGTAAGGGCAACAAGAGAAAGTTTAAAGGCAAGGCAAAAGTTGCTGAAAACAAGAAGCCTCACAGTAAGACTGCTCCTAAGGCTCAGCCTCAAACTCCTCCTGCTAAGAAAAATGCTCAGAAGGACGCAGTATGTTTCCATTGCAATCAGAAGGGGCATTGGAGAAGAAACTGCAAGCAGTTTCTTGAAGAGAAGAAACAGAATCCTTCGGCTTCAGGTATCTTTGTTATTGAAATTAATCTTTCTATGTCCACCTCATGGGTATTAGATACCGGATGTGGGGCTCACATTTGTACTGATGTGCAGGGACTGAGCAATAGAAGGATGACAAAGAAAGGCGAAGTAGATCTCCGAGTAGGCAACGGGGCAAGAGTTACAGCCGTTGAAGTTGGAGATTACATTTTGTCTTTGCCTTCCGGTTTAAACATTGTATTAGAGAATTGTTATTATGTACCTACTATGAGTAGGAATTTTATTTCAATTTCTTGTTTGGATATCAAAGGATTTTGTTTTATTATTGGTAATAAATCGTTGTCTTTATATCAAAAAGATATTTTATATGGAGTTGCAAATTTGTGCAATGGCCTATATATCTTGGATTTGACCCAAGAGAAACCGATATATAACATTGAAAAGAAAGCCAAATTAATTCAATCTGATTTAAGTCCAACATATCTGTGGCACTGTAGTCTAGGCCATGCAAATGAGAAGCGAGTTCAAAGACTTCATAAGGATGGAATGCTTGGTTCATTTGATTTCGAATCATATGACACATGTGAACCCTGTTTGCAAGGCAAAATGACGAAGAGTCATTTCAGCAAGAAAGGCGAGAGGACTAGTGAGCTATTGGCACTAATACATACAGATGTATGTGGACCGATGAGCACACAAGCCAGAGGTGGATTTGAATACTTCGTGACTTTTACCGATGACTATAGTAGATATGGTTATGTCTACGTAATGAGGTATAAAAGTGAAACTTTTGAAAAGTTCAAAGAGTTTAAAAACGAAGTAGAAAATCAGTTAAATAGAAGGATTAAGGCTATTCGCTCCGATCGGGGAGGTGAATACCTTAATGATGAGTTCGATGGCTATCTAAAACAGTGTGGAATTGTTTCACAGCTGACTCCACCAGGAACACCTCAATGGAATGGTGTATCCGAGAGGAGGAATCGGACCTTATTAGATATGGTTCGATCTATGATGGGCCAAGCGACTCTCCCTATGTCCTTTTGGGGTTATGCCCTCCTTTCAGCTGCCTACTTACTAAATCGTATTCCATCTAAGGCAGTAGATAAGACTCCATATGAGATGTGGACGGATCAAAAACCCTATATGTTATATCTACGAGTTTGGGGTTGTCAAGCTCATGTAGAGCGTTTACAAAGTAGTAAGCTTGAACCTAAAACTGACAAATGCCTGTTTGTGGGATATCCTAAGGAAACTAAAGGATATCAATTCTACAATCCAACTGAGAACAAAGTGTTTGTTGCTCGAGGAGCCACTTTCTTAGAGAAAGATTTTCTCTACAAGAAAGATAGTGGGAGTAGAATAGAACTCGGAGAAGTTCCAGAACCACAAGAGAATGTAGAACGATCTACAGAAATTGAGATGGAAGTTGACATAGGAACTCATGAAGATGAGCAGCCTGAGTCAACAACACAAGAACCTAGAAGGTCTAGTAGATCTCGTCATGAACCTGAGAGATACGGATTTCTCGTAACTGACGATCAAGATTTGATCTTGGTGGACTCTAATGAGCCCGTGAACTACAAATAGGTTTTAGAAAGTCCAGATTCAGATAAATGGCTATAAGCAATGGAATCTGAAATGCAATCCATGAGGGACAATAAAGTTTGGACTTTGATTGATCCTCCTGTTCAGGCAAAGGTTGTCGATTGCAAGTGGATTTTCAAGTTAAAACCTGGCGGGATCTTCAAGGCACGACTAGTGGCTAAAGGTTTCAGACAGACTCATGGTATAGACTATGATGAAACCTTCTCCCCTGTCGTGATGCTCAAGTCCATTCGGACTATGCTCGCTATAGCTGCATATTATGACTATGAGATATGGAATATGGATGTTAAGACGGCTTTCCTGAATGGAAACCTACTCGAGGATGTTTACATGAAGCAACCCGAGGGATACATCGATCAAGAGCATCCAAATCGTGTATGCAAGCTTCAGAGGTCCATCTACGGACTAAAGCAAGCATCTCGGAGTTGGAATCTTCGTTTTGATGAGGCAGTAAAAGGTTACGGCTTCATAAAGAATGAAGATGAGCCTTGTGTTTACAAGAAGGTTAGTGGGAGCAAGATAGTTTTCCTTGTCCTATATGTGGACAACATCCTGCTCATAGGAAATGACATTCCCATGTTGAAAGATATCAAACAATGGTTGGGGAGTGTATTTTCTATGAAAGACTTAGGAGAAGCTGAAATGATACTGGGTATCAAAATCTATAGAGATAGATCAAAGAAGCTTCTAGGACTAAGTCAAGAAGGGTACATAGACAAAATATTGAAGAGGTTCAATATGTCTAACTCTATGAATGGTATGGTACCATTCAGACATGGCCTTCTCTTGAAGAAGAACCAAGGTCCTTCAACAAGAGAGGAGAGGGATACAGTGAGTAGAGTTCCATATGCTTCAGCAATAGGATCTATCATGTATGCCATGTTGTGTACCCGCCCGGATGTCGCACATGCACTGAGCATGACTAGCAGATACCAACAAGATCCGGGAATGGCTCATTGGACTGCAGTCAAAGCAATCCTAAAGTACTTGCGAAGGACTAAAGGATTGATGCTAGTGTATGGAGGACAAGAACAGCTCATCGTACAAGGTTACGCTGATGCTGCTTTCCAGACAGATCAAGATGACATGAAGTCACAATCAGGTTACGTGTTTAACCTGAATGGCGGTGCAGTGAGTTGGAAAAGCTCGAAGTAAGATACAACAGCCGATTCTACAACAGAGTCTGAGTACATTGCTGCATCCGATGCTGCAAAGGAAGCTGTTTGGTTAAGAAAGTTCGTGTCAGACATCGGAGTGATACCGAGTATCCAAGATCCGATAGAACTTTTCTGTGACAATAACGGGGCCATCGCACAAGCTAAGGAGCCTCGGTCACACCAGAAAACCAAACATATACTTAGAAGGTTTCACCTCATCCGAGAGATCATTGATCGAGGAGATGTGAAAGTGTGCAAAATAGGGTCAGACGACAATGTAGCAGATCCTCTCACAAAAGCTCTACCGCAGTCAAAGTTTGATAGACATGTAATAGAGCTTGGTCTTAAACAGTTTAGGACATAGCCCTATAACGGGCAAGTGGGAGATTGTTGGTGTGTGTGCCCTTTTGAGGGCTATTTATGTAAATAAACTTTGAGGGTTATTTATGTAAATAAGACATTTGTCGTTTGATTGATTATTTATCTGATGAGTTAATTTCATGAAATTATATTCTTGTGCATATTGAATTTCATGAAAACAATCCGCCAAAAGAAACACTCCATGGACTATTAGATCATGAGTGATTCTTTTGAGTAGTACTCGTACGAGGATCCTTAGACCAGAAATCACTGCATAGTCTTAGGTGAATTAGAGTGTGCTTTGACATATGCCTAACGGGACCGTAACAGGTTGCCAAGTACGGGTATGATTGGGTACACTATGAGTCACGCTAAGGTATGTAGGTGAAGTGATGGGACTACAAGTCTCTCTTAAATGAGAGATGATATCTTGGCCGCTTGATAGTGAACTGAGAAGTGCATAGCCGTGCCCAAGAAATGATAAGGGTTATCATTTGCTTGATTAAGTTCAGTGTCACTAAGAGATCAAGTAAAACGTTTAGCTATGTAAGGTTGATTGGTTCCATGCCTTATGCTAAACTGGATATCAGTGTATAGGACATTACGTAGTATACTCGGAAGGTTGTGTTGAATCACCATTCGACCCTCCGTTCTGAATTGTGTAGTCATTATGTCTTGCTAGAGACCACTAATGATTTATGGATTAATTAATGAGATTAATTTATTCATTGTCAATTTGGAATGGGCCTACAGGATCGCACATAAGTGAGTTCGATGATTCAGAATTAATTAAATTGCCTGTTTTAAGTATAAGAGTTATACTTAAATTGATAATATTTAATTAAATGGTTTAATTAAATATTATTGAAGAGTTTTATGGTATTAATTAAAAGTTAATTAATTATCTGGGAAGAATTGAGTTGAGCTGATAAATCAAGGGACCTAATTGTGAATTAAGGTTCTTGACCCATCAGCCTGATCCATGGATCAATGGGTTGATCCATGGTGTTGGTTAAACCCAACTCAGTAAATAATTAATTAATTATTATTAATTATTATTTATTATTAATTAAAACAGATACTTCTCAAATCAGAGAAGTATCTGGAGTCTGTTAAAAACGTTTTAACAAACTCAGTTTTAGATATACGTTTGAAAAAGTTTTTTTAAAAAAAAAACCAACAGACTATCAGACTTCAAAAAAGAGACGTTCTTCCAAAACTATTCTTCCCAGAGAAAAACGTTTTCTCTTAAAAACAGGCAAATTTTGGGGCTAGCACCGGTTCTGAGAGATCTCCAGTGCAAGAACGTAGAGGCAATTCGCTTGAATTGTTCTTTGGTGGTGAACGCAATCTTCCCAAAGGATTCAGGCGACTGCACAACCGATTACGCATCGAGGGTAAGACCCGAATCCTTTAGTGTTTAGGAATTCCGCCATTTAATTTAGAATTAAATGCCTAAACACAATCCAACAGATGCAACCCGTTCTCTAGTACGCAATGCATATGTTGCTGCCTTCTTCTTCTTTCCTCTTGCTATATTACATATTTTCTCCACAACGCTTTTTGGATGAATGTTTCGAACACCTTTTCTCTTCTTCTCTTTGGATCTCTAATTTGAACAATGTTTGAACCTTTTTCTTTTTCACCAACATAGGATGGACCAACCTCTGATTTAATAGAACTCTATCCAAATTGAAGTGCTTGTCAAGAATAGAACGTACAACAGAACTAGACTGTACATGTCTAATTAAATCCAAATATTTTCTGCTTGCTTCAACTCTCCAAACAGAATCTGAATATTTCTTGCAGCTAGTTGATGTCAACAAATAATCTTCTTTCAAATAATAATAGCAGCTGCTTGCATTCGTAGTCCACCTTTTCAATAAATACTTCTCAGGGATTCTCTACAGTATATAAAAATTATAAAGTTAATCATATCAAGTCAAATAATAACTAACATCATATCAACTAGCAACTAATATCATATCACATTACATAGAGAATCATATCAGCAAACTAAAAAAACATCACATCACTCAAATGTAATATCAGATAAACTAAAACATAATATCAAATTAAACTAAACCTAATATCATATCAACTCAAAAAAAAATATCTCTGAAGTTGCAATGAATACATACCTAGTAATTATTCAGATTTAGCACACGAAGAGCATGCAATCATAACAACCAAACCTCAGAAAAAAATTGCAAGTGCAGCTCACTGTATAGTCATTCTCATCAAAATGAACTACGTGTCGAAACAAATTAAGTTTGGTATGCCAAACCTGATATTCATAAACACCATTATTGCTACTGGTCTGCAAGTGATTATATGATAACATCTTCATATACAACTCCTGAAATCTTACGAACACCTCTATCGTATAAACCTCAGCAGCATGTTGAAGCATTAATGAATCTCCAACAACAGGATCAACCCTTCCTCTACATCTAAAATCTTTTGCAATGCCATTGTTTCTCCACTCAGTCACAACATCAAGAAACTACTGATAGAATTCACACAAAGTAGAAGTTTTCAAGAACTTCATTGAAACCGAACGATTGGTTGTCTCACATCTTTGGGAAGAAACTGCCTCTTCAGAAAAATAATGTTTACTAAATGCAGGGCACCACTTCTCTTTTATCTCATCTAATTTCTTCAACCAAGTGTTTCCTTTGCAATTGTAATCCTTCAACAAACTGATAGAATAAAAAAGTAACAGATTAATATATCATATCAATTCATACTAATATCAGATCAATTCATAACTAATATCAGATCAGCTTACAACTAAAAAAGAATAAAGTAGTAACAGAATAATATATCAGATCAACTCAAACATAATATCAGATCAATTCATAACTAATATCATATCACCTAACAACTAATATCATATCGCATTACATATATATAAAATACAGAAAAAACACACACATGTTCCAGAAGTGATTAAATTCAGCTTCTGTGCAAACTTGATTAAACAATAATTGAAAGGTATCTGAAAAACCTTCTTGATTCATCAAATGAGGTATATTACTACGGGCATTCTTTGCAATGTGCCGAACGCAAAGACGATGATGAACATTTGGAAAAACCATACGCACAGTAGCTGCCATCGAAAAATCCTGGTCTGTCATAAATGTCACCGGTTGCTTGTTCTCCATCGATATAAAAAATGTACTAAACAACCAAATGAATGACTCCATCTTCTTATTTTTTATGAAACCTTTACCAAACATAACATTTCGACAATGGTTGTCCATACCAACAAAAGGTCCGTAGATCATGTCATATTTGTTTGTCCGATAAGTTGTATCATGAACCAATAAATCCCCAAATCTACTATAATTCTCCTTCATCTTCTGGTCTCTCCAAAATATACTACATAATGAAAACTCCTTGTCCAAATCAAAATCATAATAAAAATCTTTCTCATCCATAGATCTCTGTTTTAACATATTGATCAAAGCATTACTATCACAACCATCAATCTTCCTTATCTTCTCTTGTTCCAAATGATTATATACATCTCGCATGGTATAACCAACATTTGATGACCCTCCAAACTAAAAAATACACATATATCAATACTAAAAACACATATCAGATCAACAGAAACATAATATCGTATCAACAGAAACATAATATCAGATCAACACAAACATAATATCAGATCAACTCAGACGTAATATCAGATCATAACAAATATCACATTTATGTAGATTCATAAAAAATAAACTGAAAATATAACTATCCTCTTTGGACAATATATGATAACCATCAGTTAGACGAACACCTGAACGTTTCAATTCATCAAAATACTGTAATGCAGAATCATCAAACTTCCTCTGAGAACAAAAAAACTGTCTCTCAGCTACAAAACACAGTTCATGGTTATGTTTCCTGAAATGTTTTTGGACAATCCAACTCCCATCTTCTCTTTTCTTAAATTCAATAAAAGCTTTACATCCAGATCGCATATCAACTTTCGTATAAATCTTCTTCAAATTCTTCTTGCATTGTTTAGCTCCTTCTCTTTTATTACAAAGATATCTTCTCAAATACCTGATTTCAGTAGTTTTTTTTTTACGATCTTTACCTTTCCTCACACTAAATCCCAACCTAAAAGCATAATCATTATATAAGTTGTATGTTGCTTCTTCATTTTCAATCACTGATTTACACAAATATTGCATAGATTCATCATCTAAACCTGTATACAAAATAATAATATCATATTAGTTTAAACATAAACTACATAACAGTATCATAACAATAATAAAAACACATATAAGATCAACTCCAAATTAATATTAGATCAACAAAAAAGTAATATCATATCATTCAGACAATGACTTTATGCAATGTTAATTATCTTTGAGTTCTATTGTATTATTTTCTTATATATGCTTGATCTGATATCTATAGTCAGTTGATCTGATATCTATAGTCAGTTCATATGATATATATTGTCTGTTGATCTGATATCTATAGTCAGTTGATATGATGTCTATAATTGTAATCCTCATTTTTCAATATGTTTTGGTTCTATTGTATGATTTGTTTAATATTATTGATCTGATATCTATAGTACATTGATCTGATGTCTATTACTTTCTATCTGATATCTATAGTCCGCTAATCTGATGTCTACTATCATGTAATAGATTCATAACAATATATTGAAAAAGTATCACATCAACATAGAACTAATATCATATCAGTACAAACGCAATATCAGATCAATGCATAACTAATATCACATCAACTAAAACTAATATCATACCACAATACATATAGATCCAAAACAATAAACGAAAAACATATCATATCAACATAGAACTAATATCAGATCAATCCAAACATAATATCAGATCAATGCATAACTAATATCACATCATGACTTACTTTCCAACATAGATACCATGGATTCTTCCTATTTATCAAGATCAAACAATTCAGGAGCATCTTCTTCGAAAAAGAAATCAAATATATCACCAACTATATTATCCATTGCAATTTCTTCAATCTAGAATGATCTATCAACAAAAAACAGATGTTAAGCAACAATATTCGATAAAAAAACAAAACGCGAAGAAGAACAGAACCGTAGAAACAAGAAATTCAAACACATAAATCAATCGAAAAGATCAAAACACAGGAATATATACCTTAATTATCAAATTCGAAGCAAAAACTCCATCGAAAGATAAAACAGAGCACAAACGACAACAAACTAAGCGAAAAATGAAGACGACAAACAGAGAAACAACAAATTCTTAAACACAAATCAATCACCATCATCAAATACATACCGTAATCAAAATTGGAAAAAAATTGAAAGCAAAAGAATCCAAGCGAAAGAAGAAGACGAAAAACGTCATCAAAAGATGAAGCAAAAGATCGGCAACAAACACGCGAAAAAAAGAAAAAAAAACTTATATAGCCTTCGGGTAAGTAAAAGCACGTGTCAGAGTTTTTTAAAAAAAGAAACTACTAATACAATTGGGGTGCTAAAATAGAAACTACTACTATATTAGGGGTAGAAATAAAATTGCATATAGGATCATCATATAAATTACCCTTAGTGTCCATTGACAAATTGACTATAATACTTCAATTATCTCATAATAATAATTTCATATATTAAATTAAAATAATATAAGACACATTATTCACTCAAAGAAGGTATATTTATTTATTTCCCATTCTTCAATTAATAAAAGTATAAATATGCAATAGCTACTCTTAATAAAATTTAATCAAAAGTTTAACTTCATGCATTGACAAACTATTCTGCTCTCTTTAGATTCAAGGGCAAATTTCCTTCCATCTATAAAATTTTCCAATTTAACATTCACAATAGAATATGAAAAGAAATTAAAATCGCCAGAGGGAAATTTTCATAATATTTAAACTTGAGGGACTAAATTCTATATTTACACAAAATTCCAGGACATGAAATGAAAAGTTACCTTTTTCTGAAATGCGTTGTGCCCGACACAAGAAGTGTTTGCTTTTGTCTTGGATTCTCGAGAGCACATTCATTTTATAGTTTATTTTCTTTAGATTTTTTTTACCTGCACTTGATTCCACCTGCACGCGCAGCACCAAATGTGAAAAGCACGACAAGGTCGCGTAGGTAAATGGGGTGTTTGAAAAAAAATCAATAATTTTTTTTTGCATATAAAGAGATTGAGTCGTTGAAATTTATAACTCAACACCTATGATTTTAAGTAAGGAGTGTCAATCATTATATTGCAATTCTCTTATCACTAATTGAATTTAATTGTTGAATATTGTATTGATTAAGTTCCTAAAAATTTATGTTTTAAAAAAAATTCCTCTTATCACTAATTGAATTTAATTGTTGAATATTGTATTGATTAAGTTCCTAAAAATTTATGTTTAAAAAAAAATTCCTTCGCGCTTTACTTTTTGTTATTCAACGCCCTTATTTTTTAAAAAAAGTCCTTCATTTTCTAAAGTATCATTCCTCAATTCTTATTTCTTGCCCCCTTAATGCTTATTTTTTGTCCCTCCTATTATTACTTAACTATTTTTAATCAATTTACTAAAAATTTTATAAGTGCTCCTTAATGTACAAAAAATTTATAAAAATTATGATTAAAATAGTATAGATAATGTACAAAAAATTTATAAAAATTATGATTAAAATAGTATAGATAAGCGGGACTATAATTTGTCAGAATGATTTAAATATAAAAAAGGTGCAAAATAAGGTTTCATTTAAAATATTTAATTAATTAATTTTTTTAAAAATTTATACTTTAAAATTTTATTTTAATTTCAATATTTTTTATTATTTAAAAATATTGAATATTAATCACCAAATATATTTAATTATTTCATTTTTAAAAAAAATAATTTTAAGCATTAAAGTATGCAAACAAAATCTTAGTAGATTTTCTTTTTATTTTAATTTAGGCTACCAAACATTACATAAATATACAACTATTTGAAGGATGTACAGCGCACGACAGGTTATGAAGCGCGTGAAAGAGGGAATCTTGGCTCTTCATGAGTTCAAACGAGCAAAAGTCCATTTAGATCATCATATGCTCCGGTTCAATGAATCTGGACACAAATACGAAGCCTGGTGGCTAGTTTGGCTATGACACAAAATCGCGTAAATTGGAAATTTTATTTCTTTTTAAAAAGGTAATCAACACAAAAATAGCTTCATTTATGGACAACATTAGAATGTATTTGGTAAAAATAAAAATGAAACAAATGAATTTGATACATTAAATATTTATTAAAAAGGTGGGATTGTTTTTAATTTAGGCCGAATTGATATTTTGGTCCCTTGAGAGTATTGCTATTTTGGTACCAAATAAAACTACGATTACTGTTTTGGTCCATTATTAATTTTTATTAGCGTTTTTAGTCTATTTTTACGAAAAAATTTAGAAGATAACGGATTAACTCATTTGATCGCTAGTCAAATCTATTTTTTTTTTAAAAATGATTTGTACCATAATGTTTTCAACCAATTTTATGATCCGGATCCTCATGAATGTTCAACCCATTTAAGGTTTCGGCCGTTATTTTGAATTGTGAGTTGATCTAAATAGATTGAAAACATTATAGTACATATCATTTTGAAGAAAAAATTAGGTTTGACTAGCGATCAAATGAGTTAATCTGTTATTTTTTAAACTTTTTCGTAAAAAAGAATGTAAAACGCTAATAAAAAATTAATAAATGACCAAAACAGTAGTCGTAGTTTTATTTAGGACCAAAACAGCAACACCCCTATTTATAAGAGACTAAAATACCAATTCGACATTTATTTGGTGAATTGAGAGTATACATAATTAAATTTAGGATGCAAGTTTTGTGGGGACATGAATGAAAGTAATTAGAATTTGAGGAATCTGTTCTCTTTTGACTTGTTTAGTATATTAGGAATCATTCATTAAAAGAATTTGATTGTTTTGATGTGTGTTAATAAGATATTTTTAATATCAGATTCACCATTATATTTATTTTTATTGTTTGAGAAAGTAATAGTCAAAATTATTTTAAAATTACCTTATTCTCATTCTCACCAAACAAATACATTGTTTAGCAAATTAAAAATAATTATTTTTAAATTTTATTTTTACTAAATGAAAATGGTAAAAAATCAATTAGGGATAGCTAAATTCTGATTTCCATGAAACCAACACACCTTTTTACAATATTCTACCGGGATTCGAACTCAATTGAAAGTCAAATTTTACGTTTGAATTCGTCGACCATAATTTGGATTACTTTAATGCGAATTTTGTTTTGGCATCAGATATTGGGTAGGAAGGCAAATTCAAATTTTATACTCCTTACTCTCAAAAAAGTTTATATTTTTAATACTATTTTTATTATTATAAATAAAAATATTTGCTTGGATGACTATAAACTATACATTGTGATTTGGATTATGTTTTGAATATTATTTTGTACTGAAAATTAAAAAAGAAAATATTAAAAAACTACATTAAAAATTGAAAGATGCATAAAAGTTAGAAACCAAACCAGTTGTTATATCCTAGGACTAATAGTATAAATGAGGGTGTACACCTAGTAGGTTTTTTTTTAAAAAAAAAAATTGAGTTATTTGGGCAAAATCGGTTCATTTCAAAAAGATACAAAAGGAGGTTGGCCAGACGCATTTAATGCATATTAAATGCACATGTCCCTAGCTGTCCTCAGTTTTTCTCTCCCCCTCGCTCCTCATGCGTCTCATTTGTTTGAATTCTCACGTCACTTTACACCAACTTTGATGTAAAGTTGTAGTTTACATTATGTAAACTGGAACTGTACATCATTATTTATGTAAACTGACAGTTTACACAAACAAACAGTACTTTACACAAGTGATCTCACTTGTGTAAAGTACTGTTTGTTTGTGTAAACTGTCAGTTTACATAAACAATTATATAAACTGCTAAAAAGTTGTAGTTTATATTATGTAAACTGCAACTTTACATCAAAGTTGGTGTAAACTAGTGTGGGAATTCAACTTTACTAGTAGTTTACATAAAAAATGATGTAAAGTCGCGAGTTTACACCAACCAAAATTTATTTTCACCAAAAAATCAGTAGTTTACATCACCGAAAAGTACGTTAAACCAACATTAAGGACTTTACATAAACAACTAGCACTTTACACATACAAATCAGAACGAAATTTTTACACTATCCAAAACTACTTTAAACCAGAAAATAGTTTTTCATACTAAGGAACATGATTTTAATCAAAGAATCAGTAGTTTACATCACCGAACAGTACTTTACACTAACATTCATCATTTTACATAAACAACTAGCACTTTACACCTACGAACATTATTGTTTATGTAAACTGACAGTTTACACAAACAAACAGTACTTTACGCAAGTGAGATAAGTGCTGATCTCTTTGTGTACAGTACTGTTTGTTTGTGTAAACTATCAGTTTATATAAACAATGATGTAAACTGGAACTTTACATCAAATTAGATGTAAACTGGCAGTTTACACCAACATAACAGTACGATCATTTTATGCAAACAACAAGCATTTTACACGAACAAAACGAACAGTTTACATCATTGTTTATATAAACTGACAGTTTACACAAACAAACAGTACTTTACATAAGTGAGATTAGTACTGATCTCTTTGTGTAAAGTACTGTTTGTTTGTGTAAACTGTCAGTTTACACAAACAATTATGTAAACAGGAACTTTACATCAAATTAGATGTAAACTGGCAGTTTACACCAACATAACAGTACAATCATTTTATGCAACAACAAGCATTTTACTCGAACAAAACTAACAGTTTGCATCGTTGTTTATGTAAACTGACATTTAACACAAACAAACAGTACTTTACACAGTTAACAGCATTTTGACCAATGAATCAGTAATTTACATCAGCGAACAGTACTTTACACCAACATTCAGCACTTTACATAAACAACTAGCATTTTACACCAACGAATCAGAACGAAATTTTTACACTAACAAAGACAACTTTAAACCAGAAAACATTATTTTACAGCAAGGAACATCATTTTTAACAAAAGAATTAGTAGTTTAAATCAGCGAATTGTACTTTACACAAGCATTCAGCACTTTACATAAACAACTAGCACTTTATACCAACGAATCAAAATGAAATTTTTACACTAACAAAGATAACTTTAAACCAGAAAACAGTATTTTACACCAAGGAACAACATTTTGACCAAAGAATCCGTAGTTTACATCAGCGAACAGTACTTTACACAAACATTCAGTACTTTACATAAACAACTAGCACTTTACACCGACGAATCAGAACAATGATTTTACACTAACAAAGACCACTTTAAACCAGAAAAGAGTATTTTACAAAATGGAACAACATTTTGACAAAAGAATCAGTAGTTTACATCAGCGAACAGTATTGTACACCAAAATTCAGCACTTTACACCAATGAATCAGAACAAAATTTTTACACTAACAAATGCAACTTTAAACCAGAAAACATTATTTTACACCAAGGAACAACATTTTTAACAAAGAATAAGGGGCTGCTTGGTTGAATGGAATCGGAATGGATGTATGGGATTCATTCCCAATTTTATGAAAAATAGTTGCTTGGTTGCTACAATCGGAACGAAAACAGTGGCTTCATTCCTACAAACAAGGGATTGAGTCATTCCCCACTAATTTAGTGGGATTGAGCATCTGGAATCAATTCTCATCCTTCCTCCTTCCCGGTGTCTTTCTCCCTCCCTATTACAGTTTTTTTTTTTTGACGCACAGCATTTTTTAAAAATATATATACTTTTTTTTAAAAAAAAATACTTTTTTAAATACAGTTTTTTTTTTGACGCACAGCATTTTAAAAAAATATATATACTTTTTTTTAAAAAAAATACTTTTCTTTTATATGATTTCTTTTATATTTTTGATCTGATATCTATAGTCTGTTGATCTGATGTCTAGTATTCTGTGATCTGATGTCTATATAATCCTGATGTGATCTCCCTTGTTAAGTATGTTTTCGTTCTACTGTATGATTTCTTTTTTATTCTTGATCTGATATCTATAGTCTGTTGATCTGATGTCAAGTATTCGCTGATCTGATGTCTATATAATCCTGATCTGATCTCCCTTATTAAGTATGTTTTAATTCTATTGTATGATTTCTTTTATATTCTTGATCTGATATCTATAGACTGTTGATCTGATGCCAAGTATTCGCTGATCTGATGTCTATATAATCCTGATGTGATCTCCCTTGTTAAGTATGTTTTCGTTCTACTGTATGATTTCTTTTTTATTCTTGATCTGATATCTATAGTCTGTTGATCTGATGTCAAGTATTCGCTGATCTGATGTCTATATAATCATGATATGATCTCCCTTGTTAAGTATGTTTTAATTCTATTGTATGATTTCTTTTATATTCTTGATCTGATATCTATAGTCTGTTGATATGATGTCTAGTATTCGCTGATCTGATGTCTAGTATTCGCTGATCTGATGTCTATATAATCATGCGTGAAAGTTTTGATTGCAGCACTGCATACATATTACTACTGGAGTTTATCTAATTTTAATCATGTTTTCATAATTTTTTAGTCTTTACATGAATGATAAAATGTTTAATTCATTCTCATTCCAAAAATTTTAATAACCAGACATTAACAATGGTAATGAAATTCATTCCAGATAATGAACCAAGCAGCAACAATCACTTTCAGAAATCCATTGTCATTCCAGATTACTATCATAGTCATTCCCATTCTGATTACTATTAGTGAACCAAGCAGCCCCTAAGTAGTTTACATCAGTGAACAATACTTTACACAAACATTCAGCACTTTACATAAACAACTAGCACTTTACACCAACGAATCATAACGAAATTTTTACACTAACAAAGACCACTTTCAACCAGAAAATAGTATTTTACACCAAAGAACATCATTTTGACCAAAGAATCAGTAGTTTACATCAGCGAACAGTACTTTACACAAACATTCAGCACTTTACATAAACAACTAGCACTTTACACCAATGAATCAGAACGAAATTTTTACACTAACAAAGACAATTTTAAACTAGAAAACATTATTTTACATAAAGGAACAACATTTTGACCAAAGAATCAGTAGTTTACATTAGCGAACAATACTTTACACAAACATTCAACACTTTACATAAACAACTAGCACTTTACACTAACGAGTCAGAACGATGATTTATACTAACAAAGACCACTTTAAACCAGAAAATAGTATTTTACACCAAGGAACAACATTTTTACCAAAGAATCAGTAGCTTACATCAACCGGCAGTACTTTACACCAACAAATCAGCATTTTACACAAAAAAAGTATTTTACAAACGAACAGTAGTTTAAACCAACGATCAGGATTTTACACCATAGATGCTTCAGTCCCGCGAGAGACGGCTACGGCTCATTCACAAAAGGGTCGTCGCCACCTCTCGATGGGCTGAAACATCTGGGCATTTTACACTAACAGTTTACACCAATAAACAAACAGCAAAAACATACGATTTTACATAAAAAACATACATTTTTGCCAAAACTCTAGTTTTCCTTTCATCTTCGTAGGATGCAAACCCAACCAAACGAATCCCCTACCTCAGATATAAAACCCTAGTTTCCTTTCATCTTCGTAGCTGATTTGTGATTCTCTCGAACTCAAGAAACGGCAAAATTGTAGAAAATGATATGAGTTTTGAAGCTTGAGAGATGGGGAGTATTTTGACGGTGAGATATCTTCAATAATCTTCATGGAATGGCCAGAATCGACGCGAGAGAAGAAAGAAAAGAGGCTGGTAAAGGCGAAGATGAGAGAAAGGCTAAATGGATTAGGTTTTGAGGAGAGAGAGGTGGATGGTATATATAATAGGCGCGTGCATCTCAATACATACAGCTTTTCTAATTTTTAGCTCTATTTTTTCTTTTTTCTTTTTTTTTTGTAGGTGTACACTCGCATATATACTACTATTCCTACAATATAATTTACCAACCAAACACACGCTATAATATTTAAATTTAAATGAATTAAAAGTTAAGAAATAATATATAAATTATGTGACACAAGTTTAATATGCATGGCCCTAATTGACACTCGCTGGCAGTTATATTATAATTTAGGGTATTATTTTGACTTATTTGGTAAATTATAACAACATCAATTAAAAATAAATTTGATTGGTTTTGACATGTTTGGTAACACAAAATTGATTTGTTTGCAAAATAAAAGACCGACAATCATTCCTAGTATCATTTAAATAATTAAAAAAAAGAATTAACCACTCTTACATGAATCCTTGTTCAATCTACTACGGAGATGCACAATATCCATTGAGCCGAAACTTTGGATTAAATGAACATCTATCGGATCATAACAAGTTTCGTTCAAGCAATGACAAAAGAGCTTTTCAGATTCACCTCCTCTTTTAATTTTTGTCTCTTGAGATTTGGTTCTTCAGCTGTCATTTTGACACTGATATCACTATTTCTAGAACCCTGAATGAAGAACGGCTAATCTGATTGACTAAGATTTTTTATCCCACAGAGAGTTTCACTTTGTCTTGATATGGCCAAACCTCGGTCGTTCCGTTCCTTTCGACATTTTGGTCTTTTTCCGTTCTTTTGTAACTGCACGTTACGGTGAGATTTTTTCGCTCGTTTTCCACCGGAAAAGACCCGATGTGATACAAGGCTTATGTCAACCCTAGGAATTTCCTTGTATAAAATATTAGGGACCTAGAAACTTCTCCAAGAAGCCATAAACAGTAACCGACCTTCCCCATCTATAAATAGGTATGGAACTCATTTGTAAAGGCTCATTTTTAATAGTGTGTAAGTACTGTGCATAGTAATATACTTCCGTTACTTTTCTCCAGTCATTTCCGTGTCTAAATTCTCTTGCTATTTCGGTTTTTTTTAGTTAACAAAGCACTTTTGAGTGTTAAATTTACGAGAGACTAATATTATCGGTGAAATAATAGGAGGGGCCAAAAGTGATATACCTTAAGGAACCAAAACTGCATTTAAACATAATAATAATAATAATAATAATAATAATAATAATAATAATAATAATAGAGGTAATGGAGAAAAATAAGACAAGCGAACATTACACCATGAAAGAGATGGTTTCAGTAACCAAATAATAATAGGTGGCAAATACATTTATTCTATAGATATTGAGAGAGGCTCACTAACTAATGGGAGGTCATCACACATTTGAAAATGAAGCCACAATAATGCCAAGTAGATGCTTTTTCCTAAACTCTACTTGAGGCTTTAAGCGGAAAAGTTGAAAAAGTTCTTCTCCTTGAGGCTTTCAACTGTATCCTTGAGGCTTTGTTTCAGGGGAGTGAACTCCAGACCTAAGCTTTTTGCCTTTTCCTTCGACACCTGGTACTCCGGCACAAATGGCTGGTCATCAGCACACCTACAGAGAAAAGAAGAGCGAAAATAATGGAAACTTGATAACTAATTGTACATTTCTCAGGCAAAGGTTGGAGAGTGTGGAAGACTGAAGCAAAATTACAGGTTGACAATTGCTAGGGATGTACCATGCTAAAGTCTAAACTAACAGAAGTAAAGTTTCTGAAGTAATTCCTTGGATTTCTTTCTTTAATTTCATTACTATTCTCACTTGGGAACCTCGTTCTTCCCCCCTCCCCTCCTCTCATGCCGTAGCAAGCCGGGGTCCTGAACACTAAGCGATCATTTTATCAATTTCTTCCATCTAATCCTATCTTTAGCACTGCCCACACTGGTTGTATCCCTAAGTCATAGTCTAATTGTCATATTTGTGCATTATGTTATTTGAACAAGTATTAGACAAACCTATTGGGCTACCAAAGAGCCCCTGTTTTTCTCCCCAACACTAGTGTGCGAGTAATTTCTTCAGCTTACACTCAGAAACAAAACCTTCAAGTTTGGGTCAGCTTAATTTCCAAATGTTTCCACATTAAAAGAATAACCAATAAATAAGCATAAATTTTACCTAGTACAGAGCCCAGGTTCTCATTCTTTCGCACAACTATTGGTAGGGTTCGCCGTATCCTAGCTAGCAGTTAACCCTTTATTCACTGTCTTTACCCAGGGTGAATCAATAGAACAAGTACTTTGTTGGCTGTTAAGATTATTTATTCATTCTTTTTTACCCCCACCTCTTGGTGACTCCAACTCAAAACCTCCTTGGTTCTAAGTGAGGAGTGTCAACCATTAGACTACTACCTTCTCCTCTTATTCGTTCAAAACTTCATCTGACTCAAAAAGAAAATCAATGGAACAGAAAATTAAGAATAACACATCAATGAGCATCAAACATGCTAAAACCAATAGTTCACAAATATAGTCATATATAAATTAAGGAGAGTAGACTCACTTTTCTGGAAGTTTGATGGAAGGATAAAGTTCCCGTAATATCTTTACAATATTTGATTGGTGCGCTACGGTCTCAACCAGGCAGTATCTTCCATTAGCTGATGGATTTTCAAAGGCTAGAATATGAGCAGTAGCAACATCTCTAACATCAACCCAACCAAATGATATGTTTGGAAATGTTTCTGCACCTGCATTGGATTACAAGAGAAAGAATCAAATAATGAAAGGAAGTGACATGATTCAATTTTTAAAAATTGACATTGGAAAAGATTTACACTTCGATTTAATATAGTTGATTCATGAAAACAGACAATGGAGCAACACTCACTCAGTTACAAACAAGATCAATGCCACTAAGTTTCATTACAGTGTTAATTATTCTCATCAAGAAAAGATGAGAAGGGGCAAACCTTGGTACCAAAGCATGCCTTATGCTGATTTACTAGTTTGATTGAAAAAGCATGAGAACCTTTGAATAATGCAGAACCAAAAACCATGGTAAAAGTTCCACCCGATTAATACTAGCACATGAGTAACAAAAGCAAACTACCAAAAAATAGAGAGCACGAGGACAATATGATGCAAGTTTTAGACATGCCAGCTGGTCATAACACAAGCAAGGGGATTATAGTTATACTTGGATGGTTTATGCCAATTCCATTTATGGTTTTATTTTCAAGTGAAATTTTCCATTCATTTTTTACTTAATACTTGTTAGATACAAGTTTTATCCGAACCATATCCTTAATTCCAAATTATGAAATCCATTTCTAGGTAACTTTGGGTAAATTGATAGATTGGACTATCTACAGAATCAAACTCTAATTTGTCACAGGAAGCTCAACAATTCTCTGGAAAAACCAACAAAAGTATATTTAAAATTTTTGCTGCGCCATCTTAAATGCTAACATTACCATTCACCAAGTTCAATATTGCAGCAGCACTTGTGTTAAGTGTTGGCTGTAAAAGAGGACCAATCACCATAGCTGGATTTATTGTAACCATGTCTATGCCTTTCTCTTTTACAAACTTCCAAGCAGCATCCTCAGCCAATGTTTTCGACAGGACATACCACATCTGATAGAACAGCATAGAAAAGTACACCATCATTTACATTGCAAAGAAAGTGAATGCATACCATGCATTACATAGTTGGTGAGAGACCTGATCATAAGAAAAACATTCCCTCTTGCCACAAGTACATACTCTTTGAATTTTACCAATTACAAGTAGGTTACAAAGGAGAAGTAAGAGATTGTGGGACACAAATAATGCGTTTGCAAAATTTGGACCTCAATATGCATAAACAATGCAACTTGAAGAATTGTGCATGAAAAGAAATGGTGGTAACCAAAAAATTACACTAGAGTACACATCAGCACCTATCTGAGACTAAAGTAACCCTATTGAGAAACTATGAAAGGAATATCTTTGCCGATTATTAGCATAATAACCAGATACACCAAATGAAATTCTTTTTGAGTTCATTAAGATTGGACAATGCAATGCCACATCAGTTAAGGCTATGGTGCCACAGGTCCCTATGAGTTTCAGTTCTCTGTCCGTTAAAGCTCAAAACATTACAGTTTGATATGCAAATTTGTGGCCGATTGGACTTAGAAGCGCACAAGTTTGGCAATGTATTGGCACAATAAAATGTGCGCCAATGATATCATCCAAAAATGAGTGAGCTGTTAAGCACAAGACATGATTACCCTTAATAGAGTACATAAGATGCCAAAATGACCTAGGATCCCTTAGTAAATGATTATCTAAGATATAACCTTCACTTAAGTGATCAACATTTCAATTTCTTAATTTAAAAAAAAAAAAAAACAGCCACGACTGCGTGGACATAAAATGGCAGTGACTGCCAGATCTTAAGTGTGTGTTGGTATATTTGTGCAACTTGTAGATGATCTAATGATCTGTTAATGAGTTCCACTATGTTATTTGGGCAACTTTAGGTTGATGGTGTTTCTCTTAGCACTAGCAGAAAAGAAACAGTTTCATCTCAGGTTTTGCTGCCTTTATCAGCTGGTCAAGCTTGTAATAGCTGGTTTGCTGTGACAAGTCATAAACTTGAAACCAAGAAAGGTAGTTTCCAAGGAACTTGCCTTCAGTAAGCTGCACTGTTTGACTTAGTACAGTGGTTCTCTAAGTAATTAAGATTAATTAAAAACTACTAAAGAATAGCCTTGATCTTTGTGTCCCATATGCATCATACATCAGTTGTTATGCCATTAGATACAGATTTTTTTAATTATGTTACAGAACTCAGGAATGAGCAACCTCCCTCCTTAGTGGAGTATTTTTCTGTCTCTTTAGTTCTCTCACCCTCTAACCTTGCCTAAAATTGCTGCAGTTCCTTCTCCCATTTCTGTGTCGTGGTTTACAGTTCTTTCTTTTCTTCAAGTACCATGGTTCTCTAAGTAATTAAGATTAATTAATAACAACTAAAGATTTCCCTTGAGCTTTGTCTTCCACATGCATCATCCATCAGCTGTTATGGCATTAGATACAGTTTTTTTAATTGTCAGGAATGAACAACCTCGCTCTCTCTTAGGTGCAGCCCAATGGAACCATTTTTCAGTCTCTTTAGTTCTCTCACCCTCAAACCTTGCTTACAGTGGCGTGTTTTCCAGTTCTTTCTTTTGATAAAGTAAACTAATTTTTTACTTAGTAAAAAGAATTACAAAATCAATGCATATGTCCGCTTAGAAATAAGACAAATGGTAAATCAAATAAAAAATTCAAGCAGTAACAACTACAAATGAGCTACACCTCTAGAGTTACAGAAAATTGATTGATACAGGTCTCAACTTTTGTTAGGCTCTCAATTCTTTCTTTTTGCTGACTTGCATCCAACTAACCACAACTTTTAACATTATTTAATTCCCTTTATAAACAAAATTGGTGTTCTCAAGTTCTGTTTCACACCAAGCATCACTACCAATCCAGTCTATGTTGCTGAAACCTAGGTGGTACCCATTGATTTTGGTATGAAAGAAGAAGATCACACCAGCACCTTGTTCTCACAGGGCTCAAAAGTCTGAAACCATCAGTATTGAATATTGAATCGTTGAGAACACCAAATGGGAATCTAGATGGTACCCATTGATTTAGGGAGCTATAGTTTATCATGTCTCTAGGGGGAATTCATCATGATCCTCAAATGGGAATAGGCAGATTCAATCAGCTTGAAGGAAGATATGATTGAGTTAGGAAAGATACAAGATATAAATTGCAACATTCTGGAGCTACAAGATTGTTATGAAATCATTATTAGTAACATTCCTCCTAACGTAGAAGATACTTTTTAAGAAGCTCATGATGACCTGACAATTAGTGTTTTGCAGAGAAAAAAGTAAAACAGAGCCATGTAAATTATGTTTTCGATAATTATAATTTATTCAAAGTCATGCAGCCTTCCAGAACCTAGTAGTGGAACTAAAAAGGATGATGCATGCTCAGATTTCAAGCCATTTAAGGCTTTTCCATGTGCCCCTGGACAAGTGAAGTTCTCTTGCAGGTGCACAAGATACAACTAAATATTTATGTCAATCCTCTAGACACGAAGAAATAGACCCAGAGGTGATAGTTCCTCAAACTTGAAGTAGTAAAAGATTTGGAACCATCTATCAGTTAGACAGAATCTAAGTTCCTAATATTGCATGAAGTTGCTATCTCTTCTGGTAAACCAAATGGAGTTTGCCAAGCTAAAACAAAATCAGTAGACTCCTCCAGAAAAAGTTTATACAAGAAACAACATGCTAACCCTCTAAGAAAATTCACTGCAAAGCAATCAACGGTAGAAAATTATGTTTTACAGGTAGGAGATGCAGAAGCACGCCTAGAGGGAAGTTACATAGAGGCCAAATCCATTTCCTGCTAAAGTAACAAAGGTCTTAACCACATGAGAGTGTTATATCCTAATCCAAAGGAAAACTAAAGTTTCACCATACACTATGATTGAGGCTAAAGGATGGTGACAGTAAAGAATCTGTTATTTTTGGAATTATTGCGTAAATTTGTAACATTTACTTTTCATATAGCCCAGAAAACAAACTCACGCACCTTCATTTCTCTGCACAGATCGGGAAGACTCCACCAGGTTTCATCAACTATAACTTCAGGAGTACGAGGCCTGCCATTGTAGCTCACTGCAGCTATAGACGATGTCAGAACCACTCTTTTCACTGAAGGTGATTTTGCACATGATTCAAGAACGTTAAGAGTCCCTTTCAGAGCAGGATCAATCAATTCAGCCTGTCAAAAAGACCTCTATAATGATTTTCAGATATCAAAAATCATTCAACTTGTCAACTAGATAAAATTAAGAACCTATTCATCAAAGGTGTGAAAGAAAAGATGTGTTTTTCCATGCCATTATACTTAAAAATGCTCACTTCCCATCAATTACAAACTCACTCATGTTCCCCCTTCCTAAAAGGTTGCCAATAATTCAGCAGAACAAAAGGCTGAGCATAACCCAGGCTCTTTTACATAAAGTACTAATTCTAAATTTCAAAATACTTAAAACCAGTTAAAAAGAAAAAACAAACAGGTACTACTTTTTGAGGATGAAAAATGTTTTTGACCAGCTAAAAGAATTGCTGCCCACGAAGTGAAGCAACCAACACCAGATTCTCCTCCAATGCTGGTAAAACTGGCAGGCTATTGGACATTTTGCAAAGGCAACTTGTCTTTTACCTTGTGATGAAAAGTCACCACACATCTGGATATCCACTGTTCTAGCACAAAAACAATTTGTTGCTGAATTTCTCCTCCCAAACTATAGGTCATAGCATTTGTGTAAACATACATCCGAAAATCAAGTACAGCTCAAACCTCATCCCGAAAAAGAATCGCAAAAACAGTAAAGATCACTTAGACATAGCATGGTCTCAAGTACTGCAAAAGAATTTCAATATACCTCGGGATCAGTAACAGCATGAAAGAAAGGAGATGCTGTATGAAAGACACCATCACAACCATCAATCGCTGAATCAAAGGAACCTTCTTCTAGCAGATTTGCTTTGAAGAGCTGGAGTCTGTCTTTCGCTCCATCAAGTGCACGCAAGTGTTCTACCTTCTTTGGATCATCTGCAAAATACTTGAGATGAATTAGATGACAGTGTATTGCCAAATTATAAGAGTTAAAAATAAATAACAGTTGCTGTAGAGTGTTTCAAGAAACTAGAAGACAGATGATGGTTTTGTGGCTACAGACCGGAACTGCTTGGAATGGTGAATGACCAAATAAGCGACTGCTACAAGAAAAGAATGCAGTGATGCATTTGTATGTGCGGGGGGGAAAGTATATCAATTGCCATTTGCATAACTGAAACTGGATGGATGAAAACATATTCTAGTAGCACATAAATCTCATTGTTTATAATCAATATATCTGACATCGGATATTTCAAAGCTAATTCAGGGTAAATATATCATCTTTGCCATTATAAATTGAATGGCTTCACAATATATATATATATATATATATATAAAACGAGAAAATCCAGCCGAATCTCTTTTCCTGCTAACTAACAGAGGGCTTATAGCAAAATAACCACCGCCAATCACTAAGGTTAACTTTTCCAAACCAATTGCTCCATTTTACCAAATTCATTCTAGTGCACATATAAGACAAGAGAATTTTCATGCAAGACAGCAGATAATGCACAAATTCAGAAATCCATCCCAAATTGCAACTTGTATAGAAAAAAAGAAGAACACGAGAGATAACAGGGAAGATGGGCTAAAGAACTGACTCGGGTCACGAACAGATGCTTTGACAATATAACCACGGTGGAGCAACAATTTAACAAGCCATGAAGCTATGTAGCCTGAACCCCCGGTTACACACACTGTCTTCATTGCTGTTCACACTGCTCGTGGAAACAAAAGCGAAGGTGGAGTTGTTAAATAGAACCAAAAATGCTGTGCGTTTTCTGTTTGTGCAAAGTGTACTCGATATAAAAGAAGAGCGAATTGTAGGAAAAGCCCCACCACCGAATTATGTGGTTTTCTTTTTCAAGAGTTTGATTACATGAAACATGAGTGGAGTGGTTGTAACAGTTGTTGGTATTGTCCTTATCAAAAGTGACAATATGCCTTGACTAAGCAAAGGTTGTAACAGTTTTTTTTTTTAATTTTTTTTTCAGATTGACGTTTATATTTATTAATTTTGAGTCAGGAATACAAGCACCTTTTTATCAAAATTTAAATTTTTTTTATTACAAAACACAAATATAACTAAAAAATAATCAAATCGTATTAACTTTAATTCCTTTTAAAAAACTTGGGATATTTTTGTTAATTTATTTTTCTTCTTTTAATAAATTTTTTCTTAAAAAAACTAGATTAAGTCAAATTTTTTTGTCTTCTACATCTGGTCAAATAATTCTTTTGATCTATTACATTTTAAAATAATTTTTTATTCTTTATATATAAAATATATATTATTTGGTCCTTTATATTTTAAAACAGATTATTTAGTCCCTATACTATCTATTTTATTTAAATTTTCCCAATTTTATTTAGGTCAAATTATAATTTTAGTCCCTTATAATAGGTTTTGTAGCACTTTTGCTCCTAATTAATTTTTTGAGGACACTTTTGATCCTGTATTTTTTATTTATTAACATTTTCAGTCATTGTTAATGAAAATACCGTTTGGCTAACGATTAACTAACCCTCAAAACCCTTTACTAACGATTTGACTACCCCGTTGCCGCTGTCGCTGCCGACATCTCTACCGTCGCCACAACCTCGCCATTGTGAGTATGATGATCCTATAGTCCCACCATATATCAATTGTCTTGAAAGTGCTATTGGAGTGAGTGAGGGCACATTTGGTTAACCTCCTAAGAAGTCTTAAGATTCTTATTTGGGTGCTGATTCTAGTTTCAAATTTTCGAGATAACATAATGTACTAATTTTAAGATTCGATATTGCCCTTTGTACCAACTTATTTTTACACTTTGGATAGTAAATAAGAGGGTACTAAATTTCACCGGTCTTCTTTTTCCACTTGGGCCTGCCAGACTATTTGTCAAAAAAAAAAAAAAAAAAACCTTAATGCAATCTACATTATAAATAATGACATAAAAACACATAGCAAATGATGAAACCACAGAAACAGAAAATAGACAGGCATGGGGTCTTCCAAAACATTATTTCTTTTCCAATAATTCTATGTATTATAATAGGAAAGTTTGTTATATTATATGATTTTTTTCCTTGAGAAAATTACATTCGGCTAATGAAAATGAAGAACCATTTTTGTTTTGCTTCATGTGACAGAGATACTTTTCGAGACATTGAAAGTTCCAAGTAAGCTTTTGCTTTGACCAAAGCCTTTTAAATCATTTTGGTTTTCGCTACGTAGGTTCTTGGTCAGCACATAATGCCAGTTCAAATTCTCATATTAGTGATAATTTCTAATATCTAAACATTACCTCCTTAATTTATCACAAAATTTTAATTCGACAACGTTAATTGATTTACTAATAATATTACCGTTTTATAATCTATATCTATTCGAACTCTTTACTATTCTCTTATTATCAATAATTAAATTATGTAAATCTGATATCACCAGGAACGATTTAGAACACGTATCAAATTAAAAAAAAAAAAAAAGCAATCAAGCGCGGTTTACAATAGGGTGTAATAATTATTATTAAAAAATATTTTAATAAGAAAATATATAAGAGAACAATAATTGTTAGTTTAATTAATTTTTCATAAATATAAATGTTGAAAGTTTAGGTATGTTTTCAAATTATAATTAAAATAATATTTAAAATTTTTAAAAAGAAATAAAAAAGATTTAAATTCATTTTTTGTCTATCTTAATAGCGATTATTTCGATTTTGGTCTCTCTTTTTATTGCATCGTCAATACTAGTCCCACTTAAATTTTTTTTGACAACTATAGTACTTTTTGACGAAAATACCATTTGACTAACATTGACTAACCCTCAAAAACCCTAATTCTTCTTTCTCTTCGCCTCCGCAATTAGGCAATTGATATCTTGCTCCTATAGGAGCACCTATTTTAGGTGCTCTTATAGGAGCCTGACCGTAGTTTTTTTTTAATTTCTCTCTTTTCCAGGCGCCACTTTTTTCTTTTTTTCCCTTCCTTTTCCCATTAGCATGGATCATTTTTTTCTTTTGTTTTTTCTTCTTTTCGGAGACTTTTTCTGTTCATTTTTTTAAAAATAATTGGACTCAAAGTCGAATAATAGAAGATGGAACTTCGTTGCTGACAAGAAGGCTATGATTGAGAGGTACCCCGGTATCTCATTATTTTTTTAATATTTTTGAATTTATTTTAAAAAATGAAAAAAAAAATATTTTAATTATTATTTTATTTATTTTATAATTAAATAATTTTATATATTGTGATATGATTTCTCTTGCCTCGTCATATGATTTTCTAAAGTCTGCAGATATGAATATATGTTATGACCTTTTTTGTTATATGATATGATTTATGTTGTTCGCTGATATTATTTCTTTTGTCTTGTAATACGAATGCATGTTATGGACGTTTTTGTTGTATGATATGATTTATGTTATCCGCTAATATGATTTTTTTTATCTTGTGATATGATTTCTTATATATTGTGATATGATTTCTGTTGTCCGATGATATGATTTCTTTTGTCTTGTGATATGATTTATAAAGTATGAAATATGAATACATGTTACGGTTGTTTTTGTTGTATGATATGATTTCTTTTGTCTCGTGATATGATTTCTATTGGCCGCTGATATAGTTTCTTTTGTGTTGTGATATGATTTCTAAAGTCTGCAGATATCAATACATGTTATGGCTATTTTTGTTGTATGATATGATTTCCTTTGTCTTGTGATATGATTTCTGTTGTCCGCTGATATGATTTTTTTGTGTTGTGATATGATTTCTAAAGTCTCCAGCTATCAATACATGTTATGACCGTTTTTGTTGTATGATATAATTTCTTTTGTCTTGTGATATGATTTATATTGTCCGCTGATATGATTTTTTTGTCTTTGTGATATGATTTCTTATATATTGTGATATGATTTTTTTAATCCGTTGATATGATTTCTTTTGTCTTGTGATATGATTTCTAAAGTTTGAGATATGAATACATGTTATGACTGTTTTTGTTGTATGATATGATTTCTTTTGTCTTGTGATATGATTTCTATTGTCCGTTGATATGATTTCTAAAGTTTGTAGATATTAATACATGTTATGGCCTTTTTTACTATATGATGTGATTTCTTTTGTCTTAAGATATGATTTCTGTTGTCTACTGATATGATTTCTTTTGTCTTGCGATATGATATGTGAAGTTCGCTGATATGAATACATTTTTTGCTCCTCTGTTATGTCGGTTGTTTTGTATGATATGATTTATTATATCTTGTGATATGATCAATTATTTCTGCTAATATGATTTCTTATATCTTATAATATGATATATAAAGTCCGTAGATATGAATTACATACTTCGCTCTTATGTTATATCTGTTGTGTTGTATGATATAATTTCTTATATCTTGTGATATGATATATTATGTCTGTTGATATGATTCCTTATATATTGTGATATGATAAGTTTACATATAAAAATACCTACTTTGCTCATTTGTTATCTCCTTTGTGCATGTATGAAAGTATGTTATACACTATGTTGTATTTGATATGAAAGTCTACTATACATGATATGAAACCATGTTATATTTTATATGATATGAATATGAATTCATGTTCTGTATAACATGAATTTTAAAATATAAAAATTATATATGATTTAATTTTTTTAAAAGTTATGAATTAAAAAAATATTGATTATAAAAAAAAGTGAGAAAGAAAAAAAAAAAATGAAAGATGTTGATTGGGGAAACAAAAAAAAAAAAAAAAACATTTTTTTAGAAAAAGGAAAAGGGGCTTTGCATCAGTGACACAAATCAGTTCTACAGGAGCACTAAAAATTGGTGTTACTATAGGACTGTAGTATACCAATTGTGGCCATCACCACCGTTTTTATTTTCTAGCCCCTTCTTTATTTAATTGTTCAACTAGACCCATTTTACTAATATTTCCTATCTTTACTTATTTACTCATTTTATTTAGGGTTTACCCCTGTCTATTTTTTAACTAAAATTTTAATTATACTAGGTTAGGTGATAAGAAACACCTGTTTTGTACACGGATATTACAAGAATCAAAAGAATTACCCGGTAGAATGAGACCATATTAGTTATAGCTCCACTAGTGATAAATTTGTTTGAAACTTATTGATTTAAGAGGGATACAACTCAATATAATTCATCCAAGTTTGCCCTATATTGAACGTCTAACACCTCTATTTATAGGTGTGGAGGTTGTACAATTAGTAATTTTATTAATTAAAATAAGATACAAAAGATAGTAAATAGATTATCTTTCAAAACTAGTCTTTCAAGTTTTGGTAACTAGCAAGTGTTGAGAAAGTAACTTATTTCCAATTTTAAACTAAGACAACTATTGACTCGATCATTTTTATATCCTATAGAATTTAGTTTTTATTAATTAGAACAACAAAAGGAAACAAATCAAAGAGAAATAAAGGGAAGGACGGCTGCTTACTTTTATCCTCACGGTCATATTTTCTAGCTCATTCCTTTAGACCTCTTTTGACTGAATTAACTAATTTTGGCTATAAATAACACTCCTTTTAAATTAAGGAATTGTGGCCTTACTTAACAAAATACAATAAAATAAATAAACTAAAAAATACTAGTCAAAATCAGGCCTCTTGATTGTCTTTGAAAGAAGGATGGCCGATGCTTCCTCCTCCTTATTCTTTTGGACTTGGACTTTGTATCTTGGGCTTTATGATGTGCATGTTCCTTTTACTAGTCCAAATGCCTTTTATGCCCATGTCAGGATCTCAATAATAAGACCCAGATTTCAGACTATAGAGGGTTCTAGAAAAAAAGCCAAAATAGGAGAAAATCATAACCGGGGTCAAAGGAGAGAAAAAGAAAACCAGAGCTTTCAACAGGGACATTCAGATCATCATTCGATTCTATGATTGATTAATGAGAAATACAAATATATAGAAACCTACATACTAAGATAAGACCTATCTCTAACTAGTCTAAATTAATCTCTATCTCTAATAATTTAAGATAATTACTAATTTAATTAATTAATATCTTAGGGCATGACAATTAATACCTGATAAATTAAGTATTGACCTCAAGACTTGTAATTGAACCTCACAATTAAAAATAACACAAAATAAAATAAAATACAAAGAATTATGAAGAGTGTTCTTCCTTTGAAAGTTGTCACTAATTTATCCCATAGTTTATGAACACTCTCAACCCTTGGGATTTTGGAATCATTCCACTCAACATCATCATCAGAAATCAAAGCCACTATTTCTTCAAAATCAATTTTTACTTGTCCTTTTGATTTCAGACAAATCCGTAATTGGGATCGAAGAATATGAATTCATTTCTTCTTCGAAATCCTCTTCCAAATCATAGGAATTCACTTCTTTTTTGAAATTCTCTAGCAATTTCAAAGATTTTTCAATCTCATTGAGATCAAACTCCTCTCATTCAGAAGAGTAAAAGTCCACAATCTCAGTGATCTTAGTTGGCCCTTTATTGGGTTTCAATGGTGGAATTACAATTTTGGATAGTCTCTGATCCAGTTGTCATCTCTACTTTTAGTTCTGCTTTCAAATCTGCCTTCACCTTCTCATATTAAGTTTTCAACTGTTCTTCCACCAGTTGAAACTTTTGGTCTATTTTTCGGAATGATTAAATCCATTTTTGGTCCCCCATAATAGGGGTGATTCCGGTTTTAATCTCTCTTTTTATTTCGTCACCAATACTAGTTCTATTTTTTTTTTCTATTTTTGGTCATTTTTGACGAAAATAACCTTTGACTAACGGTTGACTAACCCTTGCCGCCACCCGCCGCCCTACCACCACCATGTCGCCGCCGCCACCTCGTCGTCATCGTCACTCCCACCACCCCGCCATCGCTGTTGCCCCATCCCCGCCATCACCACCTATGCCACCGCCACCACCGGCGGTAGGGTGGTGGTGGTGGCGACGGGGGTAGGGTGGTGGTGGGGCAGCAAGCGGACAAGGGGTTAGTCAAAGGGTATTTTTGTCAAAAAAGATTAAAAATAAATTTTTTTTTAAGTGGGACTAGTATTGGTGACAAAATAAAGAGAGAGACCAAAACTGGAATAATCCTTATTATGGGGGACCAAAAATGAATTTAAGCCTTTTCAGAATTATTTGTTGTTACTCTCCGACTTCGTTTCCATCATGACAGTTCGAAGAACAGACGAAGAATCGTTTGCTCTGATACCACTTGTCAGGGTCTTGATAATAAAACCCAGATTTCAGCCTATAGAGGGTTCAAAAAAGAAAGGCAGAATATGAGAAAATCATAATCGGGGACAAAAAAGAGAAAAAAGCTAGAGCTTTCAATAGGGAGATAATTCAGATCATCATTCTACATTCTATAATTGATTAATGAGAAATACAAAATATATAGAAGGCTTAAATGCAATTTTGGACCCCCATAATAGGGTTAATTCCACTTTTGGTCCCTTTTATTTTTACGGGGACACTTTTAGTCCCCTAACTTTTTTTTATTTGGAGTTTTGGTCATTTTTTACAAAAATGTTTAGAAGATAACGGATTAAGTCGTTTGATAGCTAGTCAAACCCATTTTTTTCTTCAAAATAATTTGTACCATGATGTTTTCAATCCATTTTATGACTCGGATCCTCATGAATGTTAAACCAATTTAGGGTTTTGGCCATCATTTTGGATTGTGAGTCGATCTAAATGAGTTGAACATTCATGAGGAACCGAGTCATAAAATGGATTGAAAACATCATGGTACAAATCATTTTGAAGAAAAAAAAGGGTTTGACTAGCGATCAAATGACTTAATCCGTTATCTTCTAAACTTTTTTCGTAAAGAATGACCAAAATTCCTAATAAAAAAAAGTTAAGGGACTAAAAGTGTTTCCGTAAAATTAAAAGGGACCAAAAGTAGAATTACCCCTATTATGAGGGACCAAAACTGCATTCAAGCCTACCTAATAAGATAAGACCTATGTCTAACTAGTCTAAATTAATCTCTATCTCTACTAATTTCTTAGGGCATGACAACCCATCTCTTTAAGGTACTTTAAAAAGATGCTTGTATTTTTTGGGCTTTGTTGTGGACTTTGAGCACCAAATGACCTAGACCATTACTTCCTTGCTTGTCCCATAATTATAACAATGTCTTTTGGAATGGTTATGGGCTAGTAAGCTCTTTGGAGTTTGTAGTGCATGGGCTTAGGCCTATGAATATGAGCATGGGCTTCAGCCTTATGTATGATCCTTTATTTGGATTTTTCAAGCAAAGTTTATATAGTAAATTTGCTAACTTTAAGTGGGGTTGGATCAACACAACTTCGACACCCAAATAGAGGCCCATTAGAAGCAAGGTTGGGCAAATTATGATGTCATGCCAAATCACTCCCTTGTTAAAATTTTATGTTTTATTTCTTTCTTGAGTAGTTCTATAATTTTGAAGGTTTTTACCAACTTTCTTAATTATAATAGGATTGCTGAATTTTCCATCAAAAATAGGATTAGAAGTTTCCTTTTCTTGTATTTCCTTTTTATAATAGAAATTGACATAAAAGAATTAGAAGTTAAGATGCATTTATATAAGATTAGGATGCATGTTACATGTTTTTCATAGTGTCTTCTAGTTGGAAAAGAGTTGTCTCTCAAACTAAATCACACTCTCTTTAAGATTTTGTTGTGATTGATTGAATGATAACCAAAATCCAACTTGGATTTTGTAGTAGGTCGCCAAATTTCTATCCAAAGAGATGGCTGACCTAACAATTCATTCATTTATCAATAAATTTTGTGAGTTATTTTTAGGTGTAATTTTGTTTTTTGAAGGGTTGATTCCTTAGCATTCATGCTTTATTAATTGTAAGGCCAAATTGCTTTTTTGGTCCCACTTAATAGGGGTAGTTACGCTTTTGGTCCCAAATAATAGTACAACTGCACTATTGGTCCCTTAACATTTTTAGTCATTTTTTACGAAAAGTTTAGAAGATAACAGATTAACTCATTTGATCGCTAGTCAAACCTAATATTTTTCTTCAAAATGATTTGTACTATGACATTTTCAACCAACTTTATGATCTGGATCCTCATGAATGTTCAACCCATATAGGGTTTCAGCCGTCATTTTGGATTGTGAGTCGATCTAAATCGGTTGAATATTCGTGAGGAACCGAATCATAAAATAGATTGAAAATATCATGAAACAAATCAATTTGAAGAAAAAAATTAGGTTTGGCTAGCGATCAAATGAGTTAATCCGTTATCTTCTAAACTTTTTCGTAAAAAAGACTAAAAATGCTAATAAAAAAATGTTAAGGGACCAATAGTGCAGTCGTACTATTACTTAGGACCAAAAACTCAACTACCCTATTAAGAGGTGAAGGAATTGTCTGCTCGAGTCCGATAAAAAATTCCACATTCATGCTATGCATTCAAGAATTGAAAATTCTCAATCAAACCTGAATGCTCATGCATTTTAATTCAAACCCTTTTTGAAATACCACACGAGCATTGGATATTGGTTTACCTTATTCGATTTATTATGTAACAAAATTACAATCTTTGATTAAAGCGGAATGATAAAGATTCAACCTCTTGAAGTGTGTCCCTTAAGTGATTCTCTTGTATGACTCAAGACAAGCTTCTACGTTGTGTGGGAAAGATCTAACGAACTGAACGAATCAGCACCAATGAAAATTGCTCACGAAAAATTGGCTGGAAAACTAGTCCCGCCGCCGCAGCACGTTGCCAGAAACCATCTGCCGTCCACCGTCTTGTGTCGGCCAGAAAGAGCACGCTGCTCGCCGCCAGAAGAAAAACCGCCAGCCGCCGGAGGAGCTGTTACCGCCTCCGCTGAGGAAAGACACCCGATGAGAGAACACACTAGTTTGTCTTATCTTTATCTCTCTAACTTTCTCTCCCTAAAAATGACTTATGAATTTTATATATCTTGATCGCAACCCTTGTGTCTATTTATAGAGTTACAAGAGAGATCTTAAGTGGGCTTGAGTTAGGCATTCTTGTTGGGTTTGGGTTTTATTAGTTTCCAAATCACAATTAGATTACCTAATTCTTGAATTTTATAATTCTTAATTGAACCAAGAATTAATTAATTAACAATTAAATTCGCTTTGTCAATTTACTAATTGACGCTTAGGATTAATTAATTAAATAATTTCACTTTAACAATTAACCCAATAACATAATTAATCGTACAACTAATGGATTAATTATGGCATCACCGCTCAAATTAGAATTGCTTCTGGAACTACTAAATTAATTATTCTTTATTCTCCCCACGTCAAATATAGTGGTCGTCAATTTATTAATTTACTGATAATCGACTTCATATTATCCGATATTAGTACCACTCGACCTTATTACTCTTTAAGAAATAAGTCCACTCGCACAGGTACATGGTTTCATTTTGACAAGCAACAACACACTAAGCAATCGAATACGCGTACCCAACCTACGGAGAATATAGGCCTCACGTGACAACACTCATTGGCAGATTAAAGTACACTATGTCTAATCCTCATGCCCATTCTAGTTTAGGAATTAAGAGATAGAATACTAGGATCGAATAGTCTACTAAATTAGTATAAGACAGTTCAACCCAAACGGTCATGCTCAATATGCCCCGGTATATCTATATGATTCAATTAGTTTAGACAAACTAATTTTCGAATTAATAATGGCTTAAACTGACAGTATGTCCAAAACTGTCTCAGTCACGAGCCTCATTTATATATCATGACTTCAACCAATGATGAGATCTACTGTGTCATGCCAGACACCTCATTATCTAGTTATACGATATAAATGAACAACATATTTAAAAATATAAAACAATTTATCTAAAACATTCAATTGATATGTATAAATTGGGAAATAGTTTTAATACAAGCAAAACTTTAGTATTCAAAAACAACAATCTCCCACTAATACTTAAGTTGTGCTTCAAGTAAAAAACTACATTAATCTATAGCTACACTAATAACTAGAAAACAGTCAAGGCTCAGCTAAGTATCTAATTCTCATGCCCTTCACGTGAGCCTCAAAGACTTTTGTAGTCAATGTTTTTGTGAATGGATATGCAAGGTTCTCTGCTGATGCTATCTTCGTCATGACCACGTCCTCTCTTTTTACAATTTCTCGTATCAGGTTATACTTGCACTCTATGTGCTTACTCGCCTTGTGGGCTCGTGGTTCCCTTGAGTTTGCTACTGCACCATTATTATCACAATACACCGTGATAGACCTCGGTAACTCAGGAATCATGTCTAAATCCACTAGAAAGTTCTTGAGCCACACTGTTTCTTTAACTGCATCTGATGCTGCAACGTACTCGGCCTCCATGGTAGAGTCTGCCACGCTTTTCTGCTTAAAACTCTACCAAACTATGGCTCCACCTCCCAAAGTAAACACAAACCCTGAGGTAGACTTACTTTTGTCCCTGTCGCCTTGGAAATCAGAATCTGTGTAACTCCTCATAACTAGCTTTTGTACCTGATAGACCAAAACGTGGTCTCCAGTTATGTGCAAATACTTGAGGATACACTTTACAGCTTCCCAATGAGTTTTTTTAGGGATTACTCTGATATTTGCTAACCATGCCAACGGCATAGCAAATATCAGGTATCATACACAACATGGTATACATGAGACATCCTACTGTCAAAGCATAAGGAACTGTCTTCATGGCTTCTATCTCCTCAACAGTCTTCAGAGACTGTTCTTTAGATAGATGCACTCTGTGTCTGAAAGGTAGAAAACCTTTCTTAGAGTTCTACATGTTGAAACGAGCCAGAATTGTATCTGAGTATGAATCCTGGGAAAGCGTCAGTGAACGGTTCCTACGATCTCGAATAATCTTGATCCCAAAGATATGTCCAACTTCTCCCAAGTCCTTCATATCAAATTGCTTAGACAACCATGCCTTTATGTCTGATAACACTTTCTTATTATTACCAATAAGTAGGATGTCATCTACGTAAAGTACAAGAAACACCACCGTATTTCATCACGTCTGCGGTACACACATTGCTCATTCGAACACTGAGTAAATCTGTAGGATTAGATTACTTTATCAAACCGTATATTCCAAGATATGGATGCTTGCTTAAGTACGTAGATGGACTTCTTAAGCTCGCGAACCTTATACTCTTGAGCTTCCGCAATGAATCCCTCCAGTTGCTGTATAAAGATAGTTTCCTCAAAATTTCCATTAAGGAAAGCTGTTTTGATATCCATTTGCCAAATCTCATAATCTAAATGAGTAGCTATGACCAAGAAAATCCGGATCGACTTAAGCATAGCTACTGGGGAAAAGGTTTCCTCATAATCGATACATTCTTTCTGAATATACCCCTTCACCACAAGCCTTGCTTTAAAGGTTTCAACCTTTCCGCCAGGTCCTCTCTTTCTCTTGTAGACCCACTTGCATCCAATGGGTTTTAAACCATCAGCCAAGTCTATAAGCTCCCAGACTTAATTAGATCCATCGACCCCATCTCGGATATCATTACTTTTTGCCAAGATTCTGTCTCCTTATCTCAGAGAGCCTCATTGTAATTAACCGGGTCTGGTTCGTGCACGCCTGGGACCAAATCTGAGAATTCCTAAGCTCACGTACCTCTCGAGTTGTCTCACAACCCTCATACTATGATGAGGCACTGTCTGTGCAGGCGTATTATCTGTGACTTCTTGTGCAGTATTCTGTGGTGTATCAACTTGTACTGGTGCAACATGATTATCGGATTGTCCTCTAAGTTCCTCTAGTACAATCTTGCTTCTGGACTTGTGATCTAGAATATAATCCTCATCTAAAAATCTGGCGTTAGTGCTAACTACCACCTTCTGATCTTTAGGACCATAAAATAAACCACCTTTCGTTCCTCTAGGATATCTTACAAACAGAATTACTTCTGTTCTTGAATCTACCTTACTCGCATCTGACTTAAGCTCATATGCTATGCAACCCAAAATTATGAGATGCCGCAGACTGGGTTTGCGCCCCCGTCCACAACTCTGTAGGGGTTAAAGATATGGACTTAGATGGTACAAGGTTAAGAATGTAATTCGCCCTTTCTAAGACAAATCCCCAAAATGAATTATGCAATTCACTATAACTCATCGTCGACCTAACCATTTTCATAAGAGTTATGTTTCTACGTTCTGCTACACTGTTTTGTTGGGGTGCGCCAGGTGCAGATAATTGAGACTGAATTCCTACATCTGATAGTTAGTCTGTGAATTCCCCGGATAAGTACTCACCACCATGATCTGATCATAGTGTCTTAATACTCTTACCATGATGTTTCTCCACATCTGTCCAAAATTCTTTGAACTTGCCAAAACATTCAGACTTGTGGTGCATTAGGTAAATGTATCCGTACCTCGAGTAGTCATCTGTGAACGTCACAAAATACTCAAAGTCTCATCTCGCTTGTATTGACATAGGTCCACACAAGACAGAGTAAACCAATTCTAACAGTTCTTTGGCCCCATACCCCTTTGTCTTGAAAGGCCTCTTCATCATCTTACTTTCCAAGCAGAATTCACAAGTTAAATAGTTGTCAACTTCTAGTGAAGGCAATTCTTTAAAATTAAAAAAGAAGACTCGAAATTAACTCTGACTACTCCCACTGCTTCAACTGACACTTTTAAAGTGTCGCCCATGTAAAGCTCTAATTCGCCACTTCTAAGCCTCCGGGTTACCTAAAACCCATGCAAAAAACTACAAACATGATTAGTGGTTCCTGAGTTCACACGCTAGGCATCTGTGGGAATCACTGCTAAATATGTTTCAGTAATAAAGATGAAAATAGCCGTATCTTTTATCTTTGGATAGTTCGACTTCTAATGCCCCGTCTTATCGTATTTGAAGCACTTACCTTCCGACTTAGGCTTAGGCGCATGATTGACAGCCTTCTAGGCCTTTTTCTTCTTCTTCTTTCCATCTTTGGGTTTAGAAGAGGAACCTTGTGTTAGTTTTGAATACAGAAAAGCTATGGCTTGTATCAAAAACTAATATCCATAGATGACATATCATTTTGTTTCAGTATAAATTTGTTCCTTTATATCATAGAACTAGATAACGGGGTGTGGACAGACACAGTAGATACCGTTATTGGTTAAAGTATTGATATATAAAAAGTATGCTCGTAACCGAGATAGTCTGAACATACTATCGGTATAGGTTATTGTGTGGTTTGGAAATTGGTTTATCTAAACTAGTTTAAATCACACATATATGCCCGGGGCATATTGAGCACGACCAGTTTGGATAGAATTGACTTATACTGATCGGCGTAGTCAATTTGGTCCTAGTATTCCATCTCTCAATCCCGAGATTGGGACGGGCGTGAGGGTTGGATATTGTGTGCTTTGATTTGCCAAAGAGTGAGGTCAATTGAGACCAATACCTCGGTAAGTTGGGTATGCGGTGTTTAGCTTCTTACGTGCCGTTGCTAGTCGGAGGAATCCACGTACCGGTTCGCCGGGTTGATGGTGCTCCCGAGATGAGCTCGTAAGGTTATTATACTAAACCCGGCTGGTGAACTTTATGTTCAGTATAATAAAAGGACGAGTGGTACTAATCTCGGAAACCAAGTAGTCGATGAATTAATTTGTCAGTAAATTGATAAATCGACGAGCACTAGATCTTTAATGTGGGGAGATAGAATAAAATATAATGGCGCGATGTAAAGTTGTTTTCGAGCGGTAGTTCCATAATTGATCCGTTCGTGGTACGACCGATTATGCGTTTGACTAATCGACAAGGTAAATTAATTAATCCGAAAGGTTTAATTAATATTTAATCGACAAAGTGAATTTAGAAATTAATTCGATTTTAAATTAATTAATTCTAAGGGTTCGATTAAATTAAATTAATAAAGTGGATTAAATAAATTAATTTAAATGGGTCGATTGGAGTTGATTAGTCGGACTTAGCGGTCAACGAAAGTCAAATTTTAAGGCCTAACTCGAGAGCCCATTAGGTCTCCTTAGAAGATCCATATAAATACAACTTATTGGGCAAGTAAGACACTAAGAAACTTGGCAGCCAAGTTTAGGCTAGAAAGAGAAAGTTTAGTCTAGAGAGAGAACTGTGTCTTCCTCGTCAAGTTTTCTCTCGAAGTCGACTAAGAGAGCTTTCTCCTTCGGAAGACTCAATTTTTTCGCTGCCCAGATTTTAATCGAACAGCTGCTGGTCATTTTTTTTCAGGCGAATAGCAATCAGTGCTGTTCGGTCCTGCGCTGCTTTGGAAACCCAGCGGTGGTTGCAGCAGTTCGGTGCCCTGAGCCGGCTGGTCTGCACGTTGATCTTCAAGTCCGAGTGATCCGTGTAGACTAGCTGTATAGATCGGGACTGAGCTGGTGCAATTCCAGTGGGCTGTTCTTCATTAAAGGCCGGTGGAGTGAGTACTGCAGCGTGGGTTTTTATCAAAAAACTGGGCAGTAGTTTTGTTTAAAAAGGTTCAATTTTTGAGTTTTCTTCCGGAGCAAGTTTCTTGGGTTTTCTTCGTATTGCCCTGGGTAAATCCGTAGACGATAGCCCACACTATTTCGGAGTTCATATAGGAGTCATTCTTCGGAATTCTTGTGGAAATTGCGCTAAAGATTGGATTTTTCTTTTAGGCAAGGGACTTCGCTACAAAAGGTATAATCTTTAAATTCCGCTTTAATTAAAGATCGAATCTTTTGTGTCCCGATTAATAAATGCATTGCACGAAAGTGAGGTTTTAAATTTAGCCCGGGCTTGTTCAGTTTTCCTTCACCTTGAGCCTTGACTGTGACTAAAACTTGCTTCTTTTCTTGAAAGAGGCCTTCAGCCGACACCAACGTAGTTAAAAGCTCAGGTAGAGTATAAACTTGCTAATTCATATTATAATTCAGACAAAACTGTTCAAAACTCTTAGGCAAACTCTGGAGGATCATGTCAACTTGCGTTTCTGCATCAATCTCACCTCCCAAAACCTCAACCTCATTGATGTCGCTTATCATATCAAGTAAGTGATCTCTCACTGGGGTGCCTTCAGCCATTTTGGTGTTCATTATCTTCCTCTTGATTATTTGCCTTGCCAACCTGCCTTGATGACCAAACATCTCCTTTAGGTGAGCCATCATTTCAAAAGCAGAGATTGTTGACTGAAGCTGATATTGTAGAACATTCGACATAAAAGTCAGAATGTAACACCGCTCTATTGTTGGGTGTGAATACTAAAGCTTTGCTTCTATTAAACTATTTCCCAATTTATATATCGATTAAATGTTTAGTAAATTTTTTTATATGTTTCACATATGTCGTCCATTTATATTATGGAATTAGATGATGAGGTGTCTGGTGTGACACAGTAGATCTCATCAATTGGTTAAAAGACATAATATATAAATGAGATTCGTAGGTGAGAAAGTTTTGGACACATTGTCGATTTAGGTTATTATGTGATTCGGAGAATTGGTTTGTCTAAACTAATTGAATCATATAGATATGTCCGGGGCATATTGAACTTGACCATTTAAGATGAATTGTCTTGTACTGATTTAATAGACTATTCGATCCTAGTATTTTATCTCTTAATCCCTAGACTTGAGCAGACATGAGGATTAGATATAGTGTACTTTGATCTGGCAAAGAGTGAGGTCACTTGAGGCCAATAGTGTCGGTAGGTTGGGTGCACGTGTTTAGTTACTTGGTGTGCTGTTGCTTGTAAAAAGAAAACCATATACCGGTGTGACCGGGGTGATGGTGCTCCCTAGATGAGCTCGTTATGTTTATTATACTTAACCCAGCTAGTGGACTTATGTCCGGTATAGTAAAAAGGTCAAGTGGTACTAATCTCGGATTATAAGAAGTTAATTAATCAATTTATCTGTAAATTAATAAATTAATGAGCACTATATCTTTGTATGGGTAGATTAAAGAATAATTAATTTAGTTTTTTCGGAAACAATTCTGGTGTAGGATGGTAGTGCCATAATTAATCCGTTAGTGGTAGGATTAATGATTAATTATGTAGTGGGTTAATTGATAAAGTATAATTAATTATTTAATTAATTATTCATAAGAGTTAATTAAGTAATTAACAAAGTGAAATTATTTATTTAATTAATTAAGTCTTAAAGTTCAATTAGAATTAGGAAATCTTCGAGATTAGGAAATCTATTTGGATTTGGAAATCCTAGAGATTAGGAAATCTATTTGGATTTGGAAATCCTATTAGATTTGGATCATAATTGGATTTGGAAACTAATTAAGAAACCAAAACCCATTAAGAAGACCAATCCTAAACCAACTTGGGATCTCTCTTGTAACTCTATAAATAGATAAGAGATTAGCAATTCACAATACACAATTAAAGGTTTCAACCTTTCCGTCGGGTCCTCTCTTTCTCTTGTAGACCCACTTGTATCCAATGAGTTTTAAACCATCAGCCAAGTCTACAAGCTCACAGACTTGATTAGATCCATCGACCCCATCTCGGATATCATTGCTTTTTGCCAAGATTCTGTCTTTTTATCTCAGAGAGTCTCATTGTAATTAACCGGGTCCGGTTTGTGTGCGCCTGGGACTAAATCTGAGGATTCTCCCAAGCTCACGTACTTCTCGAGTTGTCTCACAACCTTCATACTATGATAAGGCACTGTCTGTGTAGGTGTATCATTTGTGACTTCTTGTGCAGTATTCTGTGGTGTATCAACTTGTACTGGTGTAATGGGATTATTGGATTGTCCTCTAAGTTCCTCCAGTACAATCTTGCTTCTGGACTTGTGATCTAGAATAATAATCCTCTTCTAAAAATCTGGCATTAGTGCTAACTACCAACTTCTGATCTTTAGGACCATAAAATAAACCACTTTTCGTTCCTCTAGGATATCTTACAAACAGAATTATTTCTGTTCTTGAATCTACCTTACTCGCATCTGCCTTAAGTTCATATGCTATGTAACCCAAAATTATGAGATGCCGCAGACTGGGCTTGCGCCCCCGTCCACAACTTTGTAGGGGTTAAAGATACGGATTTAGATGGTACAAGGCTAAGAATGTAAGCCGCTGTTTCTAAGGGAAATCCCCAAAACGAATTAGGCAATTCACTATAACTCATCGTCGACCTAACCATTTTCATAAGAGTTATGTTTCTACGTTCTGCTACACTGTTCTGTTAAGGTGCGCCAGGTGCAGATAATTGAGACTGAAGTCCTACATCTGACAGTTAGTCTGTGAATTCCCCGGATAAGTACTCACCACCACGATCTGATCGTAGTGTCTTAATACTCTTACCGTGATGTTTCTCCACATCTGTCCGAAACTCTTTGAACTTGCCAAAACATTCAGACTTGTGGTGCATTAGGTAAATGTATCCGTACCTCGAGTAGTCATATGTGAACGTCACAAAATACTCAAAGCCTCATCTCGCTTGTATTGACATAGGTTCACACAAGTCAAAGTGAACCAGTTCTAACACTTCTTTGGCCCCATACCCCTTTGTCTTGAAAGGCCTCTTCGTCATCTTACCTGCTAAGCAGGATTCACAAGTCAAATAGTTGTCAATTTCTAGTGAACCTAAAGGTCCATCTGTGACCAACCTTTGAATCTTACTAAGGTTAATATGACCAAATCTAAGGTGTCAAAGGTATGTTTGGTTCATCTCAAAAGGTTCTTTCCTCTTATTATTACTCAATGATGCGTTATTTGATTCAGTGTTTTGCGCAACATGGGAGTTTGAATTTAACAAAAAAAATTATCTACTAATAAACCGGAAGAAATAAGTTTCTCATTCTTTCTAACAACAACCGATTTATTAGAAAAAAACTTATAACCATCCAACATGAGTTTAGAAACTGAAATTAAGTTAATTCTAAAACTCAGAACATAAAGGAAATTCTTTAAAATTAAAAAAGAAGACTCAAAATTGACTCTGACTACTCCCACTGCTTCAACTGACACTTTCATAGTGTTGCCCAAGTAAAGCTCTAATTCGTCACTTCTAAGCCTCCGGGTTACCTGAAACCCCTACAAAAAATTACAAACATGATTAGTGGTTCCTGAGTTCAAACACCAGGCATCTGTGGGAATCACTGCTAAATATATTTCAATAATAAAGACAAAAATAGCTGTACCTTTTATCTATGGAAAGTCCGACTTCCAATGCCCCGTCTTGCCGTATTTGAAGCACTTGCCTTTCGACTTTTTCTTTTTTATGATCTCAGGCTTAGGCGCATGATTGATAGCCTTCTGGGCCTTCTTCTTCTTCTTCTTCTTCTTTCCATCTTTGGGTTTAGAAGAGGAACCTTGAGCCTTGACTGTGACTAAAACTTGCTTTTTTTCTTGAAAGAGGCTTTCAGCCGACACGGATGTAGTTAAGAGCTTGGGTAGAGTATAAACTTGCCGATTCATATTATAATTCAGACGAAACTGCTCAAAACTCTGAGGCAAACTCTGGAGGATCATGTCAACTTGCGTTTCTGCATCAATCTCACCTCCCAAAACCTCAACCTCATTGATGTCGCTTATCATGTCAAGTAAGTGATCTCTCACTGGGGTGCCTTCAGCTATTTTGGTGTTCATTATCTTCCTCTTGGCTGTTTGCCTTGCCGACCAGCCTTGGTGACCAAACATGTCCCTTAGGTGAGTCATCATGTCAAAAGCGGAGATTGTTGACTGAAGCTGATATTGCAGAACATTCGACATAAAAGTCAGAATCTAACACCGCTCCATTGTTGGGTGTGAATACTAAAGCTTTGCTTGTATTAAACTATTTCCCAATTTATATATCGATTAAATGTTTAGTAAAATTTTTTATATGTTTTACATATGTCGTCCATTTATATTATGTAATTAGATGATGAGGTGTCTGGTGTGGCACAATAAATCTCATCAATTGGTTAAAAGACATAATATATAAATGAGATTCATAGCTGAGAAAGTTTTGGACACACTGTCGATTTAGGTTGTTATGTGATTCGGAGAATTGGTTTGTCTAAACTAATTGAATCATATAGATATGGCCGGGGCATATTGAACTTGACCATTTAAGATGAATTGTCTTGTACTGATTTAATAGACTATTCGATCCTAGTATTCTATCTCTTAATCCCTAGACTTGAGCAGGCATGAAGACTAGATATAGTGTACTTTGATCTGGCAAAGAGTGAGGTCACTTGAGGCCAATAGTGTCGGTAGGTTGGGTGCGCATGTTTAGTTACTTGGTGTGCTGTTGCTTGTCAAAAGAAAACCATATACCGGTGTGATCGGGGTGATGGTGCTCCCTAGATGAGCTCGTTATGTTTATTATACTTAACCCGGCTAGTGGTCTTATATCCGTTATAGTAAAAAGATCGAGTGGTACTAATCTCAGATTATAAGAAGTTAATTAATCAATTTATCTGTGAATTAATAAATTAACGAGCACTATATCTTTGTATGGGTAGATTAAAAAATAATTAATTTAGTTTTTTCGGAAACAATTCTGGTGTAGGATGATAGTGCCATAATTAATCCGTTAGTGGTACAATTAATTATGTAGTGGGTTAATTGATAAAGTAGAATTAATTATTTAATTAAGTATTCATAAGGGTTAATTAAGTAATTAACAAAGTGAAATTATTTATTTAATTAATTAAGTCTTAAAGTTCAATTAGAATTAGGAAGTCAGAGATTAGGAAATCTATTTGGATTTGGATCCTATTAGATTTGGATCATAATTAGATTTGGAAACTAATTAATAATCCTAAACCCATTAGGAAGGCAAATCCTAAACCAACTTTGGGTCTCTCTTCTAACTCTATAAAGAGACAAGAGATTAGCAATTTATAACACACAATTCATAAGTTTTCAAGACAAGAAAATTAGACAGAGAAAGTCAGAGAGAGAAATTAAATATTTCTCCCTCAAAGTCGATTTTCCTTAAGGTCTTAATGGCGGTTAAACTCCCAAGGAAGTCCGACGGTCTTTATCCCGAAGGTACTGGCGACGCGTGAGTCTTGGCGGGCTGTGCGTGGAGGAGCTTCTCTGTCGGTGATGGCGCATGGAGGCTATGCGCGAGCGGCGGTGGCGGTTGTTTTTTTTGTCGAGGAATTTCAGCGCTGTTCTTGTGGTGATTTACTGAGCAATTGTTTGTTAGTTCGTTGCCCACATAACGTATGATCAAGTCTTGAGTCATACAACAGAATCATCTAAGTACACACTTTAAGAGGTAATTATTAAACTTCCACTTTTATTATGAATTTATTTTTGTGTAACAAATCGAACAAGTAAAAGTTAAGATCCTGTGCAATGGTATTTCAAGCAAGGGTTGGAATAGTAATTGAGCTAGAGCTTAGGTTTGGTCAAGAGTTCCGATTCTGGAATGCATAGCACGAAAGTGAATTTTTGATCGGGCTCGGGCAGATAATCTTTCAGCCATCTCATCAATCTTCCTTTACATCTGATAGGTTTCCCTATCTGCTTGAGGTGTCTCATCATTAGGCGTAGGTGGATAAACCTCAATGAGCAAAAACTTGTGCTGCTCAACCGTTAGGAAAATGTCTAAGTTACAATTGTAATCGACAAAATTCGGACCGGTTAATTTGTTCTCTTTTAGTATAGTAGCTAAAGGATTGAATGCCATATCAAAAACTGAAAAATAAATAAACAAATATGTTTTAGAATAAATAATTTCTAAAATATTGAACCCTCAAAATAATATAATCTATCTACCAACATCTCATTCACCGAGATTCACGCAAGTCATGATAGTGTGAACGTTTATGTTAACCCACATTTGTTTGAGAAGAACTAACTAAGTTCATTAATCTTATTATCTGACCAAACGTTCTATTGATCAATAAAATTAATAGTTAGTTCCTTTTAGCTGTACACTAAAGCAGTGTAACCTCGATGGGAGGAATACTACGAATTGTACACTAAGTGTATACTATTACGTGACCTCTAAGTTTGTTACCTAGGATAGTGCATCTCAGATGGAGATGATATTGCGTCTCAGATGGAGATGATATTGCATTCTCCAAATTAACTTACTATGGTAATCCAATCTATATGAATTAGACTTATCTGATATGGAGAAAGACCCTAATGCCAACGCTCAAGTCTACCCACATCACTTATGAAATTGTAATGGTGGCCATGGGAATTAATTAACTAACCCGCTCCCACTTAGATTTTTGAAACGAGGGTTTTTCAATTTTTAAATCTTGCTTTAATTATGAAATGTAACAAAGAATAAATTAATACATATAAACATGCAATTTAAAATGATAAATACGAGAAATAAATAAGTAAATTAAATTTCCCGACTGTCATGGTTTAAAATTGCATCACGCTTCTATCCATTGCCTTGTCTCGTGTCCTATCATGTCACTCTGATGGATTGAGTCTTGAACTTGAATGATCTTGGAAATAACTCGAAAATCAGGCCATGTGCACTGCCTGCAGACCCACGCACGGACTGCTCACGCATGCAGGTCACGCGCAATTTTGCTCCCCGTTTGCCAGCAATTTCTGCCTGTGATTTATTCACCGACATCATCTTTCATGTATTCTGTTCCGCTCCCACTCGTTATTTGGTCTCATCATAATTCGCATGTGTTTTTCTAATTTTCTACACAATCCTTGGAATCACCCAAATTGCGATAAACCAAAAACCCATGAATTCAAGTCGTCCAACAATAACGTCTTCCTATTATATATTTTCCTATATACAAGGCTAAATCTTTCTAATAAAATAAAAATGACAATTACATAGAAAAAATCCTACTACAGATTTAATCTAATTCTATAAGGCTTCCAGCTCGTGGTTTTACTATTACATGCATTCATATAAAAACCAACCCAGACATGTCTCGGGGTTTAATTAAAACATACAAACGCAAACCATAATAGTCGGGATTGTTAGGTTTGCATACTGAAGCTTTGCTTGTATTATACTATTTCCCAGTTAATATATCGATTGAATGTTTTAGTTTATATGTTGTGCATATGTTATCCATTTATATTATGTAATTAGATGATGAGGTGTCTGGTGTGACACAATAGATCTCATCATTGGTTAAAAGACATAATATATAAATAAATTTTGTAACTTAGACAGTTTTGGACACACTGTCCGTTTAGGTTATTATGTGATTCAGATAATTGGTTTGTCTAAACTAATTGAATCATATAGATATACCTCTGGCATATTGAACTTGACCATTTAGGATAAATTGTCATATACTGATTTAATAGAAAATTCATTCCTTGTATTCTATCTCTTAATCCCTAGACTTGAGTGGGCATGAGGATTAGACATAGTGTACTTTGATATGCCAATGGGTGAGGTTATTTGTGGCCAATAGTTTCAGTAGTTTGGGTGCACGTGTTTGGTTACTTAGTGTGTTGCTTGTCGAAAGGAAACCATGCACCGGTGCGTCTGGGGTGATGGTGCTCCCGAGATGAGCTCGTTATGTTTATTATACTAAACCTGGCCGGTGGACTTATGTCCTATATAGTAAAAAGGTCGAGTGATACTAATCTTGGATTAAAAAAGTTAATTAATTAATTTATCAAGAAATTAATAAATTAACGAGCACTAAATCTTTGATGTGGAGAGATTAAAGAATAATTAATTTAGTTCTTCCGGAAGTAATTCTGGTGTAGGATGGTAATGCCATAGTTAATCCGTTAGTGGTACAATTAATTATGTCTTGGGTTATTGACAAAGGTAAATTTAATTAATTAAGTAATTAATTAATTCTTATGTCAATTAGTTGTGAATCAGACCAGGAACTGGGTTAAGGATAAATGAATCCTTGTGTCAGTTGGTTGTGAATCAGACTAGAAACTGGATTGGGGATAAGTGAATCCCTGTATCAGTTGGATGTTAATCAGTCCAGGAGATGGATTGAACGAAAACAGAAACCCAGTAGGAAAACCAATCCTAAAGCAACTTGGGGTCTCTCTTGTAACTCTATATATAGACAAGGGATTAGCAATTCAAGACACAATTCATAAGTTTTCAAGACAAGTAAACTAGAATGAGAAAACTAGAGAGAGAAATCAAATTTTCTTCTCTCAAAAATGTTTTTTCTTCCCTTCGGCGCGTGAGCTATACGCGCAGTCGAAGCGGTTGCTGGATTTTTCTGGTGACTCAATTGTGTTGGATTGTTGATCATTGGTTCGTTGCCCACACAACGTTCGAACCTGTCTTGAGTCATACAAGCGATCACCTGAGTTTACATTTCAAGAGGTATTTCTAAACTTTTGCTTTAATTAAAAATTTTTTGTTGCATGATAAATCGAATAAGTGCAAATCAAGATCCTGCGCAATGTTATTTCAAGCAAGGTTGGAATAGCAATTATGCTAGAGTCTATGCATGGTCAAGAATTCCATTTCTGGAATGCATAACATGAAAGTGAATTTTTGACCAGGCCCGGGCAATAATCTTTAAGTTGGTATCAGAGCCTGGCTTGTTCGATTTGTTATATGGTTTTATTTGTAGGTGGTATATAAATCCCGTCAATTATGGTTGCGTTTGTATGTTTTAATTAAACCTCGGGACATGTTCGAGTTTAGTTTTTATGAATACTTGTAATAGTAAAACCACGTGCTGGAAGCCGTGTAGGATTAGATCAAATCTGTAGTAGGATCTTTTCTATGTAATTATCGATTTTAATTTTTTCTAGAAGCCTTGTAGTAGGAAATTTTTATGTAATCAAAGGCTTTATGGTGGACAACTTGAATTTGTGGGTTTTGGTTTATCGTTAATTCGTAGAAAACCAAGAAAACCTAGAACAAATTGCAAGAAGACCAAATCGTTCTTGGTATTCTATCTCTTAATCCCTAGACTCGAGCGGGCATGAGGATTAGACATAGTGTACTTTGATCTGCCAAAGGGTGAGGTCAATTGTGGCCAATAGTCTCGGTAGGTTGGGTGCGCGTGTTTAGTTACTTGGTGTGCTGCTGCTTGTCGAAAGGAAACCATGTACTGGTGCGTCCAGGGTGATGGTGCTCCCGAGATGAGCTCCTAAAGTTTATTATACTAAACCCGGCCGGTGGACTTATGTCCGGTATAGTAAAAAGGTCGAGTGGTACTAATCTCGAAATTAAAGAGGTTAATTAATTAATTTATCAGTAAATTAATATATTAACGAGCACTATATCTTTGATGTGGGGAGATTATGAATATAATTTAATTAAGTTGTTTCGGAAGCAATTCTGGTGTAGGATGGTAGTGCCATAATTAATCCGTTAGTGGTACGATTAATTATGGTTGTTGACAAAGGTAGATTTAATTAATTAAGTAATTAATTAATCCTTGTGTCAGTTGGTTGTGAATCATACTAGGAATTGGCTTTGGGATAAGTGAATCCCTGTGTCAGTTGGTTGTGAATCATACCAGGAACTGGTTTGGGATAAGTGAATCCCTGTATCAGTTGGTTGTGAATCATCCCAGGAACTGGATTGGGATAAGTGAATCCCTGTGATAGTTGGATGTGTATCAGTCCAGGAACAGGATTGAAGGAAAACAGAAACCCAGTAGGAAGGCCAATCCTAAAACAACTTGGGGTCTCTGTTGTAACTCTATATATAGACAAGGGATTAGCTATTCAAGACACATAATTCCATAGATTCATAATTCAAGAATCTAGAGAGAGAAAATTTTCTCTCTCAAAGTCGGATTTTTGGGCATTATTTGCGGCTGGTTTTCTTCCTCCCTTGGCCAAAATTTTGGCCTGTTTTATACCAACTGCGCGAAGCTTTCTCTCTCTTCAGGCGGTGCGTTTACAGTACGTGCCTGGTGCAGCGGTGCTAGAATTTTCTAGCAGGTGGATTGTGGTGATTAGCTGATCAATTGATTTCTAGTTCATTGCCCACACAACGTGAAGTAAAAGTCTTGAGGCATACAAGAGAATCACCTGAGTGCACGCTTCAAAGGTACTTTTCTAAGATTCCGCTTTTAATTAGAAATTTCTGTTGCTTTGTAAATCGAATAAGTGCAAACCCAAATCCTGTGGCAATCTTTCAATTGGTATCAGAGCCTGGTTTTGGGTTTTGTGCTTGTTCGATTTATTACATGGTTTTATTTGCAGGTTGTTAAGAAATCACGACTATTATGGTTACGTTTGTATGGGTTTTAATTAAACTCCGGGACATGTCCGGATTTGATTTTATTATGAATGTTTGTAATAGTATAACCATGTGCTGGAATCCGTGTAGGATTAGATTAAATCTTTAGTGGGATTTTTTTCATGTAATTTCGATTATTTAATTTTCCTAGAAAGCCTTGTAGTAGGAGAATTAATTTTTGTAATCGAAGACATTATGCTGGACAACTTGAATTCATGGTTTTTGGGTTATCGTTAATTCATAGAAACCCAGGAAAGCCTAGAACGAATTGTAAGAAGTCCAAATAGCGTGGGAAAAGCGAAGGAGGGGGTGGCGCAGGAGGCGGCACCGATGACCAATTGCCGGTAGCAGTCGCTGCCGGCGATCAGCACCAGCAAAGGCAGCGCCACTGCCGCGGGCCGCAGCAGCTACTGCGCCAGTCGCGACAGCTGTAGGCGGCAGCAGCGCGCAGCTGGGCCACGCGCACGGCCTGCGCAGGCTGTGCGCACGCGCGGTGCGCCCCTTTGGGCGTGCTGAGCAGATTCGGTTGAACTACAACATAAGTAAGATGTTGAGTACTTCATCCGAGCTCTTGGCAGAGTTGGTGGCAGCTAAAAGTCTTCTTCAAGAGAAGAAGCGAGCTTTAGTCGTAGTTAAAGCTTTAGAATCTTTTTCTGAACCTGAGGCTGGAAAGAAGAAGAGAAAGCTCAAGGGAGTAGCTAAAAAGGCACAAATTGCTCCTAAGCCAGATATTGCAATGAAGAAGTCAAAAGACAAGTGCTTCAAGTGCAATAAGACGGGACATTAGAAATCGGATTGTCCAAAGCTTAAACGTACGATAGTTTCTGCCATAATTACTAAGACATGTTTAGCAGTGATTTCCACAGATACTTGGTGTGTGGATTCAGGTGCCAATGACCATGTTTGTAATTCTTTGCAAGGGTTCCAAGTGACCTGAAAGCTTGGAGAGGGTGAATTGGATATCTACTTGGGCGACACTACAAGAGTGTCTGTAGAAGCAGTGGGAGTAGTTAGTCTGAATTTCGATAATTCTAGTTTAGAGTTAGTTAATTGTTTATGTACAGAGTTTTAGAAAAAACCTTATTTTGGTTTCTAAACTCTTGAAGAACGGTTATAAGTTTGTTTCTTCTATTGAGTCTGTATTTATTAGAAGAAATGGGAAACTTATTTGTTCTGGTTCATTGGCTAACAATTTATTTGTGGTTAACTCTAATTCCCCTGTTGCGCAAAATATAGAAACAGATAGCTCTTTATCTAACATTAATAAGAGGAAGAAACCTTCTGAAATGAATGAAACCTATCTTTGGCATCTCAGGCTAGGTTATATAAACCTTAGTAGGATTCAGAGGTTGGTCAATGATGGACCTTTAGGTTCATTAGAGATTGACAGTAATGCAACCTGCGAATCTTGCTTGGAAGGTAAGATGACCAAGAGACCTTTTAAGGCAAAATTTTATAGAGCTAAGGAAGTATTAGAGTTGATTCATTCTGACTTGTGTGGACAAATGACGGTCCATGCACGAGGTGGGTTTGAGTATTTCATGACGTTCACGGATGACTACTAAAGATACGGGTACATTTACCTAATGCGTCACAAGTCTGAATGTTTTGGCAAGTTCAAAGAGTTTTGGGCAGATGTGGAGAAACATCATGGTAAGAGTATCAAGACACTGCGTTCAGATCATGGTGGGGAGTACCTGTCCCATTAATTTCAAAAATACCTCAGTGAGGTCGGAATTCAGTCTCGGTTGTCTGCACCTAGCACGCCACATCAGAACGGTGTAGCAGAAATGAGAAATCGGGCTCTCATGGAAATTGTTAGGTCCATAATGGGCTATAGTGATTTTCCAAATTCGTTCTGGGGATATGCCTTAGAAACGACGATGTATATTCTTAATCTTGTACCATATAAAATCGTGCCTTCAACCCCATTGGAGTTGCGGAATGGGCGCAAGCCCAGTCTAAGACATCTCAGAATTTGCGGTTGCCAAGCACATGTGCTTAAGGTAGATACTCCTAAGTTAGATGCGAGAACTGAATTAATGCTATAGTCCTAAAGATCAGAAGGTGGTGGTAACTATCAACGCTAGATTTTTGGAAGAAGACTATGTTTTAGACCACAAGCCTAAGAGTAAGATAGTAATAGAAGAGCTTAGATGACAAACTACTAATCCTGATACACCTGCACAAGCAGATACACCACACACTGTACATGAGATCAAAGATGATGCGCCTACACAGGTGGTGCCTCGTCGTAGTGGGAGGGTTGTGAGACAGCCTGATAGGTTCATTGGCGTGGAAGAGGCCTCAGACCTAGTCCCAGGCGCGTCTGAACCTGACCCGGTTAACTATAATGAGGCTCTCTGAGATAAAGATGCAGAGTCTTGGCGTAAGGCAACGATATCCGAGATGGGGTTAATGGACCACAATCAAGTCTGGGAGCTTGTGGACCTGCCAGATGGGTTCAAGCCTATTGGATGTAAGTGGGTCTACAAACGTAAGAGAGGACCTAACGGGAAGGTGGAAACCTTTAAGCTAGGCTGTGGCGAAGGGGTATACTTAGAAAGAGGGAATCGATTATGAGGAAACCTTCTCCCCGGTAGCCATGCTTAAGTCGATCCGGATTCTCTTGGCCATAGCTGCTCATTTAGATTATGAGATTTGGCAGATGAATGTCAAGACAGCTTTCCTAAATGGAAGTATTGAGGAAACCATCTTTATACAGCAACCAGAGGGATTCATTGAAAAATGCCAAGAGCATAAGGTTTGCAGGCTTAAGAGGTCCATTTACGGACTTAAGCAGGCATCCAGATCTTGGAACATCCAGTTTGATGAGGTAATCCAGTCCTTCGGATTTACTCAGTGTCCGGATGAGCAATGTGTGTATCGCAGACTTCATGGAAACTCAGTGGTGTTTCTTGTGCTTTACGTATATGACATTCTATTCATTGGCAACAACAAGAAAGTGTTATCAGACATAAAGGCATGGCTATCCAAGCAGTTTGATATGAAGGACTTAGGGGAAGTGGGAAATATCCTTGAGATCAAGATAATTCGAGATCGTAGGAAACGTTCATTAACGCTCTCCCAAGCTTCGTACATAGATATGATTCTGACCCGTTTTAACATGCAGAACTCTAAGAAAGGTTTTCTTCCTTTTAGACATGGAGTGTATCTATCTAAGGAACAGTCCTCTAAGACTGTTGAGAGGATAGAGGCCATGAAGACAGTTCCTTATGCTTCGGCAGTAGGAAGTCTCATGTATGCCATGTTGTGTACGAGGCCTGATATCTGTTATGCCATTGGCATGGTAAACAGATATCAGAGTAACCCCGGGAAAGCTCATTAGGAGGCAGTAAAATGCATTCTTAAGTATTTGCGCAGAACGAGAGACCAAGTTCTGGTCTATCAGGCGCCTGAGCTAGTACCCATAGGTTACACAGATTCAGATTTCCAAGTCGACAGGGACAAGAGCAAGTCTACCTCAGGGTATGTGTTTACAACGGGTGGTGGAGCCATAGTTTGGCAGAGTGTCAAGCAAAAATGCGTGGCGGACTCTACCATGGAGGCTGAGTACGTTGCCGTATCAGAGTCAGCGAAAGAAGCAGTATGGCTCAAGAACTTCCTAGTGGACTTAGATATGATTCCTGGTTTGCAGAAGTCTATCACGGTTTATTGTGATAACAACGGTGCAATAGCAAACTCGAAGGAACCACGAGCTCACAAGGCGAGTAAACATATACAGCACAAGTACCACCTGATACGAGACATCGTAAAGAGGAAAGACTTGGTCGTGGCTAAGATAACATCAGAAGATAACCTTGCAGATCCGTTCATTAAGACATTGACTTCGAAAGTCTTTGAGGCTCACGTGGAGGGTATGGGAATCAGATACTTAGGAGAGCCATGACAGTTTTTTCTAGATATATAGCAGCAGAATGTATAAGAGTTGTATGTAGTTATATACTTAAAGCACAGCTTAAGTATTAGTGGGAGATTGTTGGAGTTGAATACATAAGCTATGCTTGTATTGTACTTTTTCCCAGTAATATATCGATTTATGTTTTGGTTATATCTTGTTGTGCATGATACGTCCATTTGTATTATGTAAGTAGATGATGAGGTGTCTTGTGTGACACAGTAGATCTCATCACTGGTTGAAAGACATAATATATAAATGAGGTTCGTAACCGAGACAGCTTTGTACAAACTGTCAGTTTAGGTTATTATGTGATTCAGATAATTGGTTTGTCTAAACTAATTGAATCATATAGATATGCCCGGGGCGTATTGATCTTGACCATTAAGAATAATTTGTCTTGTACTGATTTAATAGACAAATCATTCTTGGTATTCTATCTCTTAATCCCTAGACTCGAGAGGGCATGAAGATTAGACATAGTGTACTTTGATCTGCCAAAGGGTGAGGTCAATTGTGGCCAATAGTCTCGGTAGGTTGGGTGCGCGTGTTTAGTTACTTGGTGTGCTGCTGCTTGTCGAAAGGAAACCATGTACCGGTGCATCCGGGGTGATGGTGCTCCCGAGATGAGCTCGTAAAGTTTATTATACTAAACCCGGCCGGTGGACTTATGTCCGGTATAGTAAAAAGGTCGAGTGGTACTAGTCTCAGAATTAAAGAGGTTAATTAATTAATTTATCAGTAAATTAATATATTAATGAGCACTATATCTTTGACGTGGGGAGATATGAATATAATTTAATTAAGTTATTCCGGAAGCAATTCTGGTGTAGGATGGTAGTTCCATAATTAATCTGTTAGTGGTACGATTAATTATGTATTGGGTTGTTGACAAAGGTAGATTTAATTAATTAAGTAATTAATTAATGATTGTGTGAGTTGGTTGTGAATCATACCAGGAACTAGTTTTGGGATAAGTGAATCCCTGTGCTAGTTGGTTGTGAATCATACCAGGAACTAGTTTGGGATAAGTGAATCCCTGTATCAGTTGGTTGTGAATCATTCCAGGAACTGGATTGGGATAAGTGAATCCCTTTGACAGTTGGATGTGTATTAGTTCAGGAACAGGATTGAAGGAAAACAAAAACCCAATAGGAAGGCCAATCCTAAACCAACTTGGGGTCTCTCTTGTAACTCTATATATAGACAAGGGATTAGCTATTCAAGACACACAATTCCATAGATTCATAATTCAAGAATCTAGAGAGAGAAAATTTTCTCTCTCCGAGTTGGATTTTTGGGCATTATTTGCGGCTGGTTTTCTTCCTCCATTGGCTGAATTTTTGGCCTATTTTATACCAGCGGCGCGCAGCTTTCACTCTCTCCGGGCGGTGCGTTTACAGTACGTGCCAGGTGCAGCAGTGCTAGAATTTTCTAGCAGGTGGATTGTGATGATTAGCTGATAAATTGATTTCTAGTTCGTTGCCCACATAACGTGAAGTCAAAGTCTTGAGGCATACAAGAGAATCACCTGAGTGCACGCTTCAAAGGTACTTTTCTAAGATTTCGCTTTTAATTAGAAATTTTTGTTGCGTGGTAAATCGAATAAGTGCGAACCCAGATCCTGTGGCAATCTTTCACAAGTAACCTAGAAGCTTAGAGAAGGCGAGCTGGAAGTCTACTTGGGCGACACAACAAGAGTATCAGTAGAAGTAGTGGGAGTAGTCACTATAGTTTTCGAAAATAGTAGACTAGTTTTAGATAGTTGTCTTTATGTACCGAGTTTTAGAAAGAACTTTATTTTGGTTTCTAACCTTTTATTGAATGGTTATAATTTATTTTTTTTGAAAATTATGTTGTTGTTAGAAAAGATGGAAAACTTGTTTGTTCTGGTTAATTAGTAGATAATTTATTTGTGGTTAAATCAAACTTCCCTGTTATGCAAAACATAGAAGTAAATAGCATATCATCTAAAAATAATAAAAGGAAAGAACCTTCTAAAATAAATCAACCCTATCTTTGGCATCTCAGGCTAGGTCATATAAACCTTAGTAGGATTCAGAGGTTGGTCAATGATGGACCTTTTGGTTCATTAGAGATTGATAATTATTCAACCTGCGAATCTCTCTTGGAAGGTAAGATGACCAAGAGACCTTTTAAAGCAAAAGGTTATAGAGCCAAAGAAGTATTGGAATTGATTCACTCTGACTTGTGTGGACCAATGTTGGTCCAAGCACGAGGTGGGTTTGAGTATTTTTTGATATTCATAGATGTTTACTCAAGGTACGGTTACATTTACCTAATGCGCCAGAAGTCTGAATGTTTTAGTGAATTCAAAGAGTATCGAGCAGATATGGAGAAGCATCATGGTAAGAGTAACAAGACACTGCGATCAAATCGTGGTGGTGAGTACATTTCCCACGAATTTCGAGAATACCTCAGTGAGGTTGGAATTCAGTCTCAGTTATCTGCACCTAGCACATCACGGAAGAATGGTGTAGCAGAAAGAAGGAACCGAACTCTCATGGAAATGGTTAGGTCGATGATGAGCTATAGTGATTTGCTGAGGTCATTCTAGGGGTATGCCTTAGAAATGACAATGTACATTCTGAATCTTGTACCAATAAAACCGTGCCTTTAACCCCTTTTGTTGGAACAGGTTTAAGCCCAGTCTAAGACATCTCAGAATTTGGGGTTGTCCTGCACATGTGCTTAAGGTTGATGCGGCTAAGTTAGATGCAAGAACATAAGTAATACTATTTGTAGGATATCCTAGGGGAATGAAAGGTGGTCTGTTCTATAGTCCTAAAGATCAGAAGGTAATAGTTAGCACTAATGCCAGGTTTTTAGAGGAAGACTATATTTTAGATCACAAGCCTAAGAGCAAGATAATACTAGAAGAGCTTAGGAAGCAATCTGATAATCCTGATACACCAGCACAAATAGATACACCACACAATGCACAAGATATCACAGATGATGCTCCTACACAGGCGGTGCCTCGTCGTAGTGGGAGGGTTGTAAGATAACCCGGTAGGTTCATTGATGTGCGAGAGGCCTCAGACCTAGTCCCAGGCACCTGAGCCTGACCCGGTAAACTACAATGAGGCTCTTTGAGAAAGAGATACAGAATCTTAGTGAAAAGCAATGATATCCGAGATGGGGTTAAAGGAACACAATCAAGTCTGGGAGCATGTGGACCTGCCTTATGGTTTCAAACCCTTTGGATGTAAGTGGGTCTACAAATGCAAGAGAGAACCTGACGGAAAGGTTGAAAACTTTAAAGCTAGGCTTGTGGCAAAGGGGTATACTCAGAAAGAGGGGATTAATTATAAGGAAACTTTTTCCCGGTTGCCATGCTTAAGTCGATCCGGATTCTCTTGGCCATAGCTACTCATTTAGATTATAAGATATGACAAATGGATGTGAAGACAGCTTTCCTTAACGAAAGTCTTGAGGAAACCATCTTCATGCAGCAACCAGAGGAATTCATTGAAAAAGGCCAATAACATAAGGTTTGCAGAGTTAAGAGGTCCATTTACAGACTTAAGCAGGCATCCAGATCTTGGAATATCCAATTTGATGAGGAAATCCAATCCTACGAATTTACTCAGTGCCTGGATGAACAATGTGTGTACCGCAGACGTGATGGAAACACGGTGGTGTTTCTTGTGCTTTACATAGTTGACATTTTACTAATTAGCTATAATAAGAAAGTATTATAAGACGTAAAGGCATGGCTGTCCAAGCAGTTTGATATGAAAGACTTAGGAGAAGTGGGACATATCCTTGGGATTAAGATAATTTGAGATCGTAGGAAACGTTCTCTAACTCTCTCTCAAGCTTTATACATAGATACGATTCTGGCTTGTTTTAACATGCAGAACTTCAAGAAAGGATTTTTACCTTTTAGACATAGAGTGCATCTATCTAAAGAGCAGTCTCCGAAGACTGTTGAGGAGATAGAAGCCATGAAGATAGTTCCTTATGCCTTGGCAGTGTTAACTCTCATGTATGCAATGTTGTGTACGAGGCCTTGAAGGAAAATAGAACATGCTCGGGCTACATAAAAAATCTCACTTTCGACAAAGTTCAGGCTCAAATTCATTTTTCCCTGAAAGGATCTAGTCTTATACTTATTTAATTTATTAAACAACACACAAAGATACGACCTTTAATTAAAAGCGGAAAGTCAAAAGGTTATACCTTTGTAGCGAAGTCCCAAGCGAATAAGAAAACCAAATCTTTAGCCTGCGACTACCACCGAAATTCAAAAGATAACTCCAAGAAACTTCGAATATTGCGTGGGCAATAATCTATCGAAGTGTGCTATCAAGACCCAAAAAAATCCACAAAGAAAAACCCCTCGAACTAAACCAAAAACTGCTCAAAAACTGATCTAAGCTTCAGCCCACAAACCCGCTCGCCGCACAACTTCAGTCTGCCGCACAACTAAACAGAAAAACCATAAAATCCAGTTTCTTATTCACGATCTGGACGAGCCCAGTCAAGGATCACCAAGAGAGAGATCAAACGTGATGAACCCGGATCAAGCACCCTAAGAAAAACCAAATTCCAAGGGCACCGGAATCAAACCGCGGTGGGACTGCTCGAATAAAACTGGCGGACAGCTTGAATAATCCGGTGGGTAGCAATAAAAACTATGGGCTTTGATAAAGCTTCGATCTTTGAGCTTAGTTTGATTCGAGAGAGCGAGTATCTAAGTTCGACTTTGAGAAAAAAATTCAAGAAAGAGAAGTTCTCTCTCTAGAACTTTCTTAATCTAAGAGGCAAGACTTGTCTTGCAATGTTTTTCTTAAGTTTCTTTGGCCTTAAGTTTTCTATTTATAGGGAGCTCTTAAGGAGACCTAGTGGGCTTTTGAGTTGGGCCTTTTAATTTGACTTTCGTTGACCCCATAGTCTTTCTAGACTATTCAACTCCAATCGATCCTTTTGAATTAATTTCTTAACTCATTTCGTTAATTTAATTTAATCGAACCCCCAGGATTAATTAATTCATATAGAATTAATTGCTTAATCTACTTAGTTAATTAAATATTAATCAAACCTTTATGATTAATTAATTCACTTTGTCGAATAGTCAAACACATAATTAGTCGTACCACTATCGGACTAACTATGGAACTACAACTCAAAAATGAATTTACATCGCGCCACTATATTTTCTTCTATCTTCCCACATCAAAGATCTAGTGCTCATCGGTTTTTCAATTTACTGACAAATTAATTCACCGACTTCTTGGTATCCGAGATTGGTACCATTCGACTTTCTTATTATACCGGACGTAAAATACACTGGAAAGGTTTAGTATAATAAACCTTACGAGCTCATCTCAGGAGCACCATCAACCAGGCGAACCGGTACGTGGATTCCTCCGACTAGCAACGACACATAAGAAGCTAAACACCGCATACCCAACTTACCGAGGTATGGGCCTCAATTGACCGTACTCTTTGGCAAATCAAAGTATACAATATCTAACTCTCACGCCCATCCCAATATCGGGATTGAGAGGCTGAATACTAGGACCGAATTAACTAGTCGATCAGTAAAAGTTAATTTTATCCAAACTGGTCGCGCTTAATATACCCCGGGCATATTCGTGTGATTTAATTAGTTTAGACAAACTAATTTATAAATCACACGATAACCTATACCGATAGTATGTTCAGACTATCTCAGTTACAAGCATACTTTTTATATATCAATAGTTTAACCAATAACGGGATCTACTGTGTCTTTCCACACCCCGTTATCTAGTTTTATAATATAATGAAACAATTTAATACTGAAACAAAATGATATGTCAACTGTGGATATTAGTTTTTTATACAAGCCATAACTTTTCTGTATTCAACATTAATAGGCCTGATATTTGCTATGTTGTTGGCAATGTAAGCAGATATCAGAGTAAACTCGGGAAAGCTCATTAAGAAGTAGTTAAATGCATTCTCAAGTATTTGTGCAGAATGAGAGACCAAGTCTTTGTCTATCAGGCACCTGAGCTTGTGCCCCGCGGTTACACATATTCAGATTTTCAAGGCGACATGGACAAGAGCAGGTCTATCTCAGGGCATGTGTTTATTTTGGGAGTGGAGTGATGCTAATCAAGAGGCTTTGATGATGCTTCTTAACACTTGGAAGTGGAAATGAATATCGTTTCTTGTAGCTCTTTAAACAATCCCCTCAAACCTCCTTAGAATGAAGATAGGCAATAGAGGGTTTATTAAACCCACCACCTCTTAGCAATCAACGTAGGCAATCTTTGGTGAATCGGATGACTCTTCCCAAACCCCCAACCAAACTCTATTGAACCCAACAATAATATGTATATGAAACCTAACACCTTTGGATCACAATGGAGTTAGAAATGGAAAGGTAAAAACGCCACTCTCTATTAGGGAAGGAGTATTGAGTGATAAGTTGTTAGTTATGCAAGAATAACCTTACAAAACCCAATCTAGCTCAATACTAGAACTTAAGGAATACCCTTAAAGTTTATAACTTCAATCAAACTTGTTTTTAATGTTTAACCAAGGCCCTCAATTTATAGAGTTTCAAGAGGGACCAAGGTTGAAAAGTACAAAGGATTAAAATAGAAAATCTGAACTCTCTAATCAAGACTAGCATTAATACTTCTCTTTGACCAAGAAAAGCTCTTTGACCAAGAAAAACAATATGACCTACACGACTCTTTAATTCTAATATTCTAAATAATTAAATGCACAAAAACAACTTGAAAATAACACCCAAATGCTGTTGAAATTCGTCCATAAATTCAGCTCATAAATGTGACTTTCAACCCTTCTCAGGCGACATGGGCATGTCGGCGAAAATGTTCAATTCTGCCCGGGAAACGGAATTCCTGACATGAGCATGTCGCGGGAAATGTTCAATTCTGCAAGGAACAAAATAGGGAAATGTTTAATTATGGAAATCCACCCTTAGAAGCTTGATCCAAGGCCTCATTGGCAGCTCATTGATTATCAATATCATCCAAATGTGAAGTAGCTCCTTGATTCGCATCATCCCCCCTTTAAAAATATTCAGCCTCAAATCGGAATCGATATACAAATCTAAAAGAAAGATTAGAATGGGAATCTCACATCATGGATACACTCTACTCACATTTTCTCAAAGTCACATAAATATGTGCACGTCCTAAGGACATCCTTCAAACATAGTCATGAATTCAATCACACTAGCACAAAAGTTTATTAAATTTAAAGACCCACTAAAAAAGAAAACCCTTATTCATAAAAAAAAAAAATATCAGACAAAATGTAAAAGGCTGAAAACATAAAATTACAATTGAAATTATTTATAGAATTATCAATCAAAAGATACAAATTCTTTTCCAAGTATGAACCTAATTGTATACAGAAAAGTTCCAATGAACACCAACCATGAGACATGCCTTTTTCCCAAATTATACAAAATAGATAATGTCATGTGAAACTTGTAGAACACTTTAGACATATAAGGTCCAGATTCTAACTCAAAATTCAATGTATCATCCATCACATGTTCCTGAGCATACAGAAAGTCATTCTCAACTTGCAATGATTTTACAAGATTTTTGTCACACAAATGTGCCATTAGAATGTCTTGCCACTTAACAACAAAATAATCCAAACTTAAGGTAATAAGTTCAAAATCATGAGATTTAAGAACATTATAGAATGTCACCAAATGATTAGAAGTTACCGTAGGCTCGGTAGTTGGGCGCTCATTGGATTCCAAACTTCTTAAAATAGAACCAACACTCCATTGCATTGAATCAATAATAGCACTTAAAGAAGTAGACAAAGAATGTCTTACCTTACAACTTCTTGAATTGGGTAACCAAATAGAATTGGTGTTGAATTTAAGCTTCCCACTTGGTATATCCCTAAAGATAGAAGTAACAAAGATATTCGAACAAAATACAATTCCTTGAAATTGAACAAACACCTCAAGTTTGTGTAAAAAATTATCACCACACTCATTGCTAACATCAAAATTTATGATGCATAAAAGACCAAAAACATGCAAATTTTCCAACAGATGATTTGTGACAACTTTTGGAACTTCACACATGATCAATGGTTCACAAAAATTTAAGAATTTCTTTGCTCTCCAAAATTCTAAAATCTCACAAAAATGTAGCAACTGATGAGAAGATTAAGTAGACTTATAATACAATGAACCAATTAACTCCAAAACAGAAGTTATGTGCAAACCAAAAACTTGAGTTCCTTTACATGGGTGACCCTTAACTGCATGTAAAAATACAATTGTTGAATCACGTATTTTCAAGAGATCCAATATCACCAAACACTCACCAAATTCATATGATATTAAGAAATTGAAAACCAACCCAAATCTGGAATATGCACAAGAAATATCCAACTCATGAGAATTCACACAAAGGTCCAAAAATGGAAAAGAAATATTAACTCATAAGAGTTCCAAAACACACAAGATTTTTAGCATCTCTTAAAGAATGAAGACTGAGATTTAAAGCAAAAAGACTCACAAAATTATGAACATTGATGTAGCAACTTATGACAACAAAACATCTCAAAAAGTGTTAAACACTTATTCTAAAACTCACAAAAATATAAAGACTCTCGGGAATCGATAGACTTACAAATCAAACTCTTAGCAAGAGAAGTATGTACTTGCCTTTGAAACATATTGTCAAAAATAGAGTTCTTTACCTCAAAACATCTAGGAATGAAACTAGATGGTTTATGTGTTGCTTGGACAATGTAAAATTCAAAAGAAGCATCCTTAGAACCTTCATCTTGAAATCCGTAAAAAATCTCACTTTTACAAACCAAAGAAGATGGAAAATGGTTAGGACATAAAAGTACTTTGAGAGGTGGGGAAGATATTGTCCAATCTACCTCACAAACTCGTTCATGTTCATCTTTTCTCTCAATATCACCTTTTTAAATTTTCAATCCCTCAAAAATTTCATTTTCTGTCTCTTTTGGCTTTTGTAACTCACCATAAGATTCATGCCATTTTTCACTCTCATTGCTTTTCTCCTCAAGGTCTCTTGCTTTTCCATTTCTCTCACTTTTTTTTTCTTCTCACCAACACTTGCTTTCTCATCACTCATTTTACCACTCTCACTCATATGCTTCATTTTTCTTTTGAACAAGAGCACCTCATAATAAGATAATAGTGCAAGAGTGACTTTACTGTCATAGCCATTGAAAACATATTTTCCACTTGATTTTTTGTGCAAAATTTATTGTTATGCGTCCATGGCTTTCTCAAAAGAAGATTTGTAGACACCATTGGTACAATATCACAACTAACAAAATCATGATATTTACCAAAACAAAAAGGAACCAGCACTTTTTCTTTTACCTCCATGAGTCCACACTCACTTGAATATATGTATGGCTTTGGATGTGGAAAGGAAGATAGTTTGCATTTTTCAATCACATAAGTACTAGCCATCTTGGCAGAATTGTGGGAATCAAGGTTGATAAGGCAAACCTTGTCATTAATGATCCCACGTACATGAAAATTGGTGTCATGACGAGCATCATCTTGTTAACTTCCTAACTTCCTATGTTCTCTTTGCTACAAGGCAAGTTCTAGTTGGTCCATCCTGGTGATGACCCTATCAAGAGTTTGATCAAGTCAGCTTGTGGTGTGTTCCCTCCATGTTTTTTGTTCAGGCGTTTCACCGGTTGGATATGCCATTAGAAGATAAATAACAAAAATAAAAGTTAAAAATACCTCACACCCCTTTTCCCCTTTTTCCCGAATATGACTCAACCCAAATGAAAAGAAAATTTTCACTCGTGTTTAAGGTCAATTTAGTAGGGGAAAGTTGCACTTGGATTTTACCACTCATTCCTTAGCACTAGACTCAAACCCCGATGAAGTCTTGGAAGATTCTCACAAAAAGTCACAACTTGGAATATAAGGCGTTTTTAAGATCAAAGAAAAGAAAAGAGGGTTTAGAAATGAAAAGATAGAAGAATAAAATGAATAGAATAATGGAATGAAGAACTTGATACTTCAATACTTTTTTTTTGACAGAATTGAAATCTTTTTTTTTACTAAATCGATTTCTCTTCTTCTTTTTTTACTAAATCGATTTCTCTTATTTTTTTGATAGTACGAAATTTAAAGATATGAGCTAGTAAGAAAACTTAGCTCTAATACCAACTGATGCGAATCAAGAGGCTTTGATGATGCTTCTTGACGCTTGGATGCGGAAATGAAGATTGTTTCTTGTAGCTCTTCAAATAATTCCCTCAAATCTCCTAAGAATGAAGATAGGCAATAGAGGGTATATTAAACCCACCACCTCTTAGCAATCAACGTAGGAAATCTTTGGTGAATCGGATGACTCTTCCCAACCTAACTCTATTGAACCCAACAATGATAGGTATATAAAATCTAACACCTTTGGATCACAATGGACTTAGAAATGGAAAGGTAAAAAAATGCCACACTCAATAGGGAAGGAGTATTGAGTGATAAGTTGTTAGTTATGCAAGAATAACCTTACAAAACCCAATCTACCTCAAGACTAGAACTTAAGGAATACACTTAAAGTTTATAACTTCAATCAAACTTGTCTTTAATGTTTAATCAAGGACCTCAATTTATAGAGTTTCAAGAGGGACCAATGTTGAAAATTACAAAGGATTAAAATAGAAAATCTGAACTCTCTAATCAAGACTAGCATTAATACTTCTCTTTGACCAAGAAAAGCTCTTTGACCTAGAAGACTCTTTAATTCTAATATTCTAAATAATTAAATGCACAAAAACAGCTTGAAAATATCACCCAAATGTTGTTGAAATTCGTCCATAAATTCAGCTCGCAAATGCAACTTTCAACCTTCGTCAGGCGACATGGGCATGTCGGGGGAGATGTTCAATTCTGCCCGGGGAATGAAATTCCTGACATGGCCATATCACGGGAAATGTTCAATTCTGATGGGGAACAAAATTCCTAACATGGGAATGTCGAGGGAAATGTTTAACTATGGAAATCCACCGTTGGAAGCTTGATCCAAGGTGTTCTTGGCTGCTCATTGATAATCAATATCATCCAAATGTGAAGTAGCTCCTTGATTCGCATCATGGAGCCACAGTTTGGGGAAGGGTCAAGCAGAAATGCATGACAGACTCTACCATGGAGGCTGAATACGTTGCAGTATCAGAGGCAGCGAAAGAAGCAGTGTGGGACGTGATTCCAGGTTTGCAGAAGTCGATCACGTGTACTGTGATAACAATGGTACAGTAGCAAACTCGAATGAACCACGAGCCCACAAGGCGAGTAAGCATATGCAGCGTAAGTACCACCTAATACGAGATATTGTCAAGAGGGAAGAGGTGGTCGTGGCTAAGATAGCATCGGAAGATAACCTTGCAGATCTGTTCATGAAGACATTGACTACAAAAGTCTTTGAGGCTCACGTGGAGGGCATGAGGATCAGATACTTAGTAGAGCCATGATAGTTTTTCTTGGTATATTGTAGTTGTAAAAGATTAATGTAGTTTTATACTTAAAGCAACACTTAAGAATTAGTGGGAGATTGTTAGGTTTGAATACTGAAGTTATGCTTGTATTATACTATTTCCCAATTAATATATCGATTGAATGTTTTAGTTTATATGTTGTGCATATGTCGTCCAGTTATATTATGTAATTAGATGATGAGGTGTCTGGTGTGACACAGTAGATCTCATCATTGGTTAAAAAACATAATATATAAATGGGGTTCGTAACTGAAACAGTTTTGGACACATTGTCAGTTTAGGTTATTATGTGATTCGGATAATTCGCTTGTCTAAACTAATTGAATCATACCAATATGCCCGGAGCATATTGAACTTGACCATTTAGGATGAATTGTCTTATACTGATTTAATAGAGAATTCGTTCTTTGTATTCTATCTCTTAATCCCTAAATTTGAGTGGGCATGAGGATTAGATATAGTGTAGTTTGATCTACCAATAAATGAGGTCATTTGTGGCCAATAGTCTCGGTAGTTTTGGTGCACGTGTTTGGTTGCTTGGTGTGCTATTGCTTATCAAAAGTAAAACATATACCTGTGCGTTCGGGGATTTACTGATAAATTAATTAACCGAGTTTTTGGTTTTCGAGATTAGTACCACTCGTCCTTTTATTATACTGAAAATAAAGTTCACCAGCCGGGTTTAGTATAATAGACTTTACGAGCTCATCTCGGGAGTACCATCAACCCGGCGATCCGGTACGTGGATTCCTCCGACTAGCAATGGCACGTAAGAAGCTAAACACCGCATACCCAACCTACCGAGGTATAGGCCTCAATTGACCGCACTCTTTGGCAAATCAAAGCATACGATATCCAACCCTCACGTCCGTCCCAATCTCGGGATTGAGAGATAGAATACTAGGACCAAATTGACTACGCCGATCAGTATAAGTCAATTCTATCCAAACTGGTCGTGCTCAATATGCCCTGGGCATATCCGTGTGATTTAAACTAGTTTAGATAAACTAATTTCCAAACCACACAATAACCTATACCGATAGCATGTTCAGACTATCTCGGTTACGAGCATACTTTTTATATATCAATACTTTAACCAATAACGGTATCTACTGTGTCTGTCCACACCCCATTATCTAGTTTTATGATATAAAGGAACAAATTTATACCGAAACAAAATGATATGTTAAATGTGGATATTAGTTTTTGATACAAGCCATAGCTTTTCTGTATTCAAAACTAACAATCTCCCATTAATACTCAAAGCTATGCTAAGAAGTACAAAAACTGTCCAACCCGCTATTACACTGCTGTCATAATGAAATCTCTAGAACACCTTGAAGCTCACTCACATGGCTCCCTCAAGAATCTGACTCCCATGCCCTCCACAGGTCTCTCAAAGACCTTTGGGGCCACTGGCTTGGTGAAAGGATCTGCAAGGTTGTCATCTGATGCTATATTGGCCACGAAAACGTCTCTCCTCTTTACGATCTCTTGTATCAGGTGGTACTTGCGCTTTATGTGTTTACTCGCCTTATGGGCTCGTGGTTCCCTTGAGTTAGGAACTGCACCATTGTTATCACAATAAACTGTGATAGACCTAGGCAACTCAGGAACCACATCTAAGTCCATCAGGAAGCTCCAAAGCCATACAGCCTCTTTCGCTGCCTCTGAAGCGGCAACGTACTCAGCCTCCATGGTGGAGTCCGCCACGCATTTCTGCTTGACACGCCTCCATACTATGGCTCCACCTCCTAGAGTAAACACAAACCCAGAGGTAGACTTACTCTTGTCCAAATCACCTTGAAAGTCTGAATCTGTGTAACCCAATGGTACAAGCTCCTGCGCTCTATAAACTAGGACATAATCTCTTGTCCTGCGCAAGTAGTTGAGGATGCATTTTACTGCCTCCCAGTGAGCCTTCCCAGGGTTACTCTGATATCTGCTAACCATGCCAACGACAAAGCAAATATCAGGCCTCGTGCACAACATAGCATACATGAGGCTACCCACTGCAGAAGCATAGGGTACTGCCTTCATGGCATCTATCTCCTCAGCAGTCTTAGGACACTGCTCCTTAGACAAATGCACTCCATGCCTGAAAGGTAGTGAACCCTTCTTGGAATAATGGACTGACTTCTAAGCTCTTCCAGTACTACCTTGCTGCTTGACTTGTGATCTAAAATATAGTCCTCATCAGGAAATCTGGCATTGGTGTTGATCACCACCTTTTGATCCTGAGGACTATAAAATAAACCACCTCTCATTCCTTTGGGGTAGCCTATAAACAGCATAGCCTTGGATCTCGCCTCTAACTTGCCTGCATCTACCTCGAGCACATGTGCTGGACAACCCCATATTCTCAGATGTCTCAGACTAGGCTTTCGCCCATTCCACAACTCTGATGGGGTCGAAGGCACAGACTTAGATGGCACAAGGTTGAGGATAAAACATGCTGTCTCCAAGGCATAACCCCAAAATGAGATAGACAACTCACTGTAACTCATCATTGATCTAACCATCTCCATAAGAGTCCTGTTCCTCCTCTCTGCTACACCATTCTGCTGGGGTGTGCCAGGTGCAGACAACTGGGTTTGAATACCCTCATCTGACAAATAGGATCTAAATTCACTAGAGAGGTATTCGCTACCACGATCAGATCGCAGGGCCTTGATACTCTTACCCAGATGGTTCTCTACCTCAGCCTTGAATTCTCTGAACTTGCCAAAGCATTCAGACTTGTGGCGCATCAGGTATATGTATCTATATCTAGAGTAATCATCCGTGAAAGTCACGAAATACTTATAACCACCTCTAGCCTGAACTGACATAGGCCCACACACGTTAGAATGAATCAGCTCTAAAACCTCCTTGGCCCTATACCCCTTTGCCTTGAAAGGCCTCTTGGTCATTTTACCCTCCAAGCAGGACTCACAGGTCGAATAGCTATCAATATCTAGTAAGTCCAAAGACCCACTCTTGACCAACCTTTGAATCCTACTAAGGTTGATATGACCTAGTCTCAGGTGCCAAAGAAAAGTCTGATTCAAAGGGGAAGACTCTTTTCTCTTATTATGATTCGATGATGAGCTACTAGTTTCTGAGTTTTGTATTACTGGGGAGTATGTCTTAATTAAAAACAAATTGTCAACCAATGTACCAGAATATATAAGTTTCTGGCTTTTTCTAATAAATATAGATCTATCAGAAAAAACACACTTATAACCATCCAAAACAAGTTTAGAAACTGAAAGTAAGTTCTTACGAAAACTGGGTACATAAAGACAATCTCTCAACAATAAAGTAGAGTCTAAAAAATAAAGACAAATAACTCCCACTGCAGCAACAGAAACTCTGGTAGTATCCCCAAGGTAGACCTGCAACTCTCCCTCTCTAAGCAGCCGGGTCACTTGGAACCCCTGCAAAGAATTATAAACATGATCAGTGGCTTCTGAATCCACACACCAAGTATCTGTGGGAATCGCCGCTAAACATGTCTCAGTGACTAGGGAAAATTTACACATACCTCGAGGCTTTGGGCAGTCCTTCTTCCAATGTCCTGCTTTGCCACATCTAAAGCATTTGCCTTTCGGCTTTTGCTTCTTGGAAATGCCCGCCTTGGGTCCATGATTAGCTCTTACTTTCTGGCCTCTCTTCCTCTTTTGCTTCCTGGCTTTAGGCCCAGCAGAGGAACCTGAGGGACCAACAGTAGCCAAGGCTTGCTTCTTCTCTGCGAATAGGCTCTCAGCAGACACCAATGCAGTCATGAGCTCAGAAAGTGTATATAAGAGATTCCCCATATTATAGTTCAATCAAAACTGCTCAAAACTGGGAGGCAAGCTCTGAAGGATGATATCGACCTGGGTTTTCCCATCAATCTCACCTCCCAATACCTCAATCTCATTGATGCAACCAATCATGTCCAGCACGTGATCTCTCACTGAAGTGCCCTCAGCCATCTTAGCATTCATGAGTTTCCTCATAGCTGACTGCTTGGCTGACCTGCCCTGATGTCCAAACATCTCCCTGAGGTTGAGCATCATATCGTAGGCTGAGGTTATCTGCTGATGCTGGTGCTGTAATATACTCGACATAGAAGCCAAGATGTAGCACCTGGTCATCTCATCAGCCTTCTGCCACCTCGTATATGGCTCTCGCTGCTCAGGGGTGGCATCATCGCTGGGCTTAGGGGGACACTCCTCAGTAAGCACGTACTTGTAACCCTCAGCGGTAAGGACAATGTCCAGGTTACGTTTCCAGTCAATATAGTTTGGACTAGTGAGTTTGTTTTGGTTCAAAATGACAGGTAGCGGGTTGAACGACATATCAACTGAAAAATAAACATTTCAAGTTTCAATATACTTTTTCGAAAATATTGAAAATCCTCAAAAAACAAATATAACCTTTTACCGACATCTCTCACACCGGGATTAAAGCATGTCACGATAGGTGAACGTCTACGCTAACCCACATTCGTTCGAGAAGAACCGAAGTTCATTAATTTCATTATCTGACCAACGATCTTATGATCAATGAAATTAATAGTCGATAATTTTAGCCGTACCCAAAAATAGCGTAACCTCGATGGGGGGGATACTAAAAACGGTACACTAAGTGTATGCCATTACGTGACTTCTAAGTTTGTTACTTAGGATACTAATGCGCCTCGGATGGCGAGGGTGTCGCAACTTTCTCCAATTAAACTCACTATAGTCATCCCTTTAGAAATTCATTCCGGTGATATCCGTGGTTGAAAACTCATCCGATAGGGAGGAAGGTCTAAGCCAGCACGCAAGTTTAACCACATCACCAATGAACTCGTAATGGAGGCCATGGGGATATTAACCAACCCGCTCCCACTTAGATTTTTAAGCTTGAGGATTTTTACGTTTAACATGCAATATCTTAACTATGGATATTCGCACCCATAAAACCGTTGGAGCTTTAATATGTGAATAATCTACCTTAGTTAATTGCACATTACCTTTAAAAATATTTTGGTTTGGTTTTCGTTCATGCAAAATAAAATGAAAATCACACAATCAACGAAAAGTCATAAATACGGAAAATGAAAATTAAATAAAATTTCCCAACTATTATGGCCTTCTCTATCGTTCATTCCTTGAAGCCTCGGTGGCACGCCCCGTCATGTCGCTCCCACTCATTATTTGGATTCCTCTCGATTCGCCCGGGTTTTCTTGATTTTCTACGTAATTAGGAATCACCCAAAATTACGATTAAACCAAAACCCGCGAATATAAGTTACCCAAAATAACGTCTTCGTCATAGTACATAAATTCCTATATACAAAGGCGTTTTCTAGGAATTTAAAGACGGCATGATTAGATCAAATCCTACTACAAGATTTTTCTAATCCTACACGGCTTCCAGCTCGTGGTTATTACTATTACAGAAATTTCCATTCAAAAATAAAACAAGCCCGGACATGTCCCGGGGTTTATGAATGAAAATTAAATTTCTACCATAATAGCCGGGAAACCAATAACCACCTGTTTAAGCAATTTGATAAATAATAATAATGCCAAAATAAAGCCGTGTAATAAATCAAACAAGTATAAGACCGAAACCAACGCTTTGATACCAATTTGAAGGAAAACTGAACAAGCCCAGGCTAAATCAAAAACCTCACTTTCGTGCAATGCATTCCAGAATCGGAAGCTTTCGACCAAGCTCAGGCTCAAATTAGTTTACCCATGAACGGATCTAGGCTTATACTTATTTAATTTATTAATCGGGACACAAAAAATTAAATCTTTAATAAAAGCGGAATTTAAAGATTATACCTTTTGTAGCGAAGTCCCTTGCCTAAAGAAAAATCCAATCTTTGATTGCGATTCCAATAGAAATCCGAAGAATTACTCCGATACAAACTCCGAAATAGTGTGGGCTGTTATCTACGGAGTTACCCACGGCAAAATATAAAAACCCAAGAAACTTTCTTCGCAAGAAAACTCAAAATTCTGCCTGGACTGGTCCCTAAATTGCCGAAAACTGCTGCCTTTAGAAAACCCGAATAAACTCCTTCGATCAAACCCCAAAACCCGCCACGATCTGCAACACTACTGCTGTGGATCACCGAGATAATCAAGAGATCGATGCAGCAGCAGCAGGATCAGCACCCGGGCTTGGAGTTCGGTCGTCGGAAAAACCTGCACCAGCGAAGAAATCGCGGCAGTGATATGAAGAACCCAGCGGCGGCACTGATCGGAATAAACAGCAGCGGACGGCAAGAATAAAAATTGGGACTTAGGCTAGAGTTTTTTTGCAAAGAAGAAAGCTTTCTTAGCTGACTTCGAGGAGAAGTTTCGACGATGAAGACGAACTTCTCACTCTAAGCTAAACTTTCTCTCACTACCCCTTACTTGGGTTTCAAGTTTCTTATGTCTTGGCTTGCCTAACAAGTTGTATTTATAGGGAGCTTCTAAGGAGACCTAATGGGCTCTCGAGTTAGGTCTTTTAATTTGACTTTCATTGACCGCTAAGTCTTCCCGACTAATCAACTCCAATCGACCCATTTAAATTAATTTATTTATTTAACTCACTTTGTTAATTTAATTTAATCGAACCCTTAGAATTAATTAATTCAAATAGAATTAATTTCTAAATTCACTTTGTCGATTAAATATTAATTAAACCTTTTGGATTAATTAATTTACCTTGTCGATTAGTCAAATGCATAATCGGTCGTACCACTAACGGACCAATTATGGAACTACCGCTCGAAAATGACTTTACATCGCGCCATTATATTTTATTCTATCTCCCCACATTAAAGATCTAGCGCTCGTCGGTTTATCAATTTACTGATAAATTAATTCACCGACTTCTTGGTTTCCGAGATTAGTACCACTCGTCCTTTTATTATACTGAACATAAAGTTCACCGGCCGGGTTTAGTATAATAGACTTTACGAGCTCATCTCGGGAGCACCATCAACCCGGCGAACCGGTACGTGGATTTCTCCGACTAGCAATGGCACGTAAGAAGCTAAACACCGCATACCCAACCTACCGAGGTATAGGCCTCAATTGACCGCACTCTTTGGCAAATCAAAGCATACGATATCCAACCCTCACGTCCGTCCCAATCTCGGGATTGAGAGATAGAATACTATGACCAAATTGACTACGCCGATCAGTATAAGTCAATTCTATCCAAACTGGTCGTGCTCAATATGCCCCGGGCATATCCGTGTGATTTAAACTAGTTTAGATAAACTAATTTCCAAACCACACAATAACCTATACCGATAGTATGTTCAGACTATCTCGGTTACGAGCATACTTTTTATATATCAATACTTTAACCAATAACGGTATCTACTGTGTCTGTTCACACCCCGTTATCTAGTTCTATGATATAAGGAACAAATTTATACCGAAACAAAATGATATGTCAACTGTGGATATTAGTTTTTGATACAAGCCATAGCTTTTCTGTATTCAAAACTAACAGATGGCACTACTAGAATTTTGGCCTTTTAAAACACTTGAAAATGTTTTAATAGATAAGATTTGATAACAGTTTATCTATGGCAACACGTACTTTTTGTGTTATCTATTCTTGTGTGGCTAAATGTGTATTGGATATAACGACACTTTTTTATGCGACCATATACTTTGAAAGTGTGGAGTTAGACTAACGTATGAAAACACAAGTATATGCCATGATAAACATCTATAATGACCCGGTTGTTGGCTATCTAGAGTTATATATCTTAACATGTTAATACATAATAAAGTGTTTGTATAGAAAATCTATTATGACAATTTTAAGTATTCATACCAATACCATAATATCATAAAATTATATATCATTATATTAGATAATTGAAAACATAAAAATATGTTTAAATATATAGTATAATACGTCATTTGTAAGTAAATATACAAATAGTTTTAGGCTGTTGAAATTTTTGCATTATAATAATCTAAACTCAATCCTTCTCTTTTAATACTATAGTTAACAATCAATCATTCCCTTCCTTTCCGATGTGGGACAGTAGCAGACGACTTTAAATAATACTTAATAATGTAATTATATATGTATTACAATTACACTATACATATTAATCTATTAATACCTTAAGTTATTATATTAACAAATAAAATAACACTTGATTGTGTTTCTACACATATAAAACTTTAATTACACTTGTTAGTGTTTTTATTGAAATTTTATTATAACACTTATTTCTTGTGTTATGATAGGATTTTATTTGATGACACATTAAAATAGTTATAACGACATTACTCTTGCAGTGTTTTAGTATATATATATAAATTAATATTTGATGTGATTGTAGATATTAATAGATACATTTATACTTTAGTGTTATGAAAGGTGTGTGGTGAAAGCCCAAAATTCTAGTAGTGTGATGCTCCCGAGATGAGCTCGTTATGTTTATGATACTAAACCGGGCCGGTGGACTTATGTCCGGCATAGTAAAAAGGTCGAGTGGTACTAATATCGGATTACAAGAACTTAATTAATTAATTTATCAGTAAATTAATAAATTAACGAGCACTAAATCTTTGATGTGAGGAGATTAAAGAATAATTAATTTAGTTATTCCGGAAGCATTTCTGGTGTAGGATGGTAATGTCATAGTTAATCCCTTAGTGGTACGATTAATTATGTATTAGCTTATTGACAAAGGTAGATTTAATTAATTAAGTAATTAATTAATCCTTGTGTCAATTGGTTGTAAATTAGACCAGGAACTGGACCAAGAATAAGTGAATCTTTGTGTCAGTTGGTTGTGAATCAGATCAGGAACTGGATTGGGGATAAGTGAATCTCTGTATTAGTTTGATGTGAATCAGTCCAGGAACTGGATTGAAGGAAAACAAAAACCCAGTAGGAAGTCCAATCCTAAACCCACTTGCGGTCTCTATTGTAACTCTACATATAGACAAGGGATTATCAATTCAAGACACATAATTCATAAGTTTTCAAAATAACAAAACTAGAGAGAAATCAAATTTTCTTCTCTCAAAAACATTTTTTCTTCCATTCGTACAGCTGCCCAGTTCCCAAAGTGTAGCACCAGTGTTTTGGATCTATTCCCAGTTAGCTAGTGGCGCGTGGGATCAAAAGGGGCGGCGCGTGGATAGGGGCAGCGGCACTGAGCTATACGCGCAGGAGAGGCGGTTGCTGAATTTTTGCGGTGACTCAATTGTGTTGGATTGTTGATCGTTGGTTCATTGGTTCGTTGCCCACACAGCTTTCAACCTGTCTTGAGTCATACAAGCGATCACCTGAGTTTTACACTTCAAGAGGTATTTATAAACTTCCGCTTTAATTAGAAATTATTTGTTGCGTGATAAATCGAATAAGTGCAAACCAAGATCCTGCGCAATGTTATTTCAAGCAAGGATTGGAATAGCAGTTATACTAGAGTCTAGGCCTGGTCAAGAATTCTGATTCTTGAATGCATAGCATGAAAGTGAATTTTTGACCGAGCCCGGGCAGATAATCTTTCAATTCACAAACCACCTATATTAAAAACCATGTAATAAATCGAACAAATATAAAGGCAAAACCTCACTCTGATACCAATTGAAGGAATTGTCTGCCCGAATCCGATAAAAAATTCCACTGTCGTGCTACGTATTCCAGAATTGGAAATTTTCAATCAAACCCGAACGCTCGTGCAATCCAGTTTGGACCCAAAGTTAGATTAGATTTTATAATTAGTATTATTTTAATTGGTTTCCAAACTTATTAGGAATTAGTTATATATATTTAATTGTGGGTAAGCATTCTTCCTTTCAAAAAAAAAATTGTGGGCCGCCATATTAGGAGTGAATTTTTGACCAAATTAATCCCCTAAATAAATTTGTGGACAAAAAAAGAAAAAAATGGGAAGGTGTGGCCTAAAAGAGGCCTTTCGGATTTTGAAAATCCAAAATAAGACAAAATTGGATTTTAGAATTCCGAATTCATCAACTTTCAGATTTTAAAAATCCAAAATATCAATAACCTTAATTAAATTAAAAATTAATAACGGAGATTAATTAGATTAATTAAATTCGGATTTCAAAAATCCAAAATCAATGGAATTCGGATTTCCAAAATCTGAATCATTAAATTGTTGAACGAATTTTTTCAACAAAGAAAGTACACCACGTCTCAGAACAACACACAACACGTCAAAAACAACTAGGACCATGTACAGAAACGTCTACATCCATGCATGTGAATTTAAGCTATTTTTTTCACAAAGTCAGTCAACCACGTTTCAGAACACTAGCACCACGTCGAAACCAACCAGGACCACGTCCAAAAACGTCTACATCAATGCATGTGAATTTAAGCTATTTTTTCACAAAGACAGTCCACCACGTCTCAGAACACTAGCACCACGTCCATAAACGTCTACATCCATATTTGTGAATTTAAACAGATTTTTTTTAAAAAGACAGTCCACCACGTCTCATAACACTAGCACCACGTCAAAAACAACGAGGACCACGTCCGAAAACATCTACATCCATGCATGTGAATTTAAGCTATTTTTTTCACAAAGACAGTCCACCACGTCTCAGAACACTAGCACCATGTCAAAAATAACTAGCACCACGTCCATAAATGTCTACATCTATGTGCGTGAATTTAAACAGATTTTTTTCATAAAGCCAGTCCGCCACGTCTCAGAACACTAGAACCACGTAAAAAACAACTAGGAGCACGTCCAGAAACGTCTACATCCATGCATGTGAATTTAAGCTTTTTTTTTTTTTTCACAAAGACATTCCACCACGTCTCATAACACTAGCACCACGTCAAAAATAACTAGCATCACGTCCATAAACGTCTACATCCATGTGTGTAAATTTAAACAGTTTTTTTCATAAAGACAGTCCACCACGTCTCAGAACCCATTCACCACATCAAAAACAACTAGAACCAAGTCCAGAAATGTCTACATCCATGCATGTGAATTTAAGCTATTTTTTCACAAAGACAGTCTACCAGGTCTCAGAACACTAGAACCACGTAAAAAATAACTAGTACCACGTCAAGAAATGTCTACATTTATTCATGTGAATTTAAACTGATTTTTTAAACAAAGACAGTCCACCACGTCAAAAACAACATGAACCACGTCAAATTAAATTAGGACCACGTTCAGAAACGTCAACATCTATTCAATTGAATTTAAACTGATTTTTTGAACAAAGATAGTCCACCACGTCTACATCCATTCATTTGAATTTAAACTAATTTTGAAATATTATAAATATTGTAAAATATGAATATCAAAACATACAATGAAAAAATAAAAATCCGGCAAGGGAATAATTCCGCGAGGTAGAAGAAAGAAGAAAGAAGAAGAAGAAGAAGAAGAAAAGGGGGGTGGGGTTATATAATTGGGATTTTGAAACTCTGAATTCTCAAAATCTGAATTGAAGGAATTCGGATTTTGCAAATCCGAATATTGGCGGGATTTGGACGAAAAAATCCAGTTTCGGATTGGATGGATATCCGAATTAATACTAATTCGGATTTGTGAAATCCAAATTAAATAATTAATTCAGATTTACGAAATTTGAATTAAATAAATTCAGAATTTTATTGTCCGAATTAAATTGAATTCGGATTTTCTAAATCCAAATTAAATTTTAATTTGGATTTTCATTATACGAATAAAAAAAATCACAATTCTACCTATTCCATACACCAAAACATCAATAAATCATCAAAACACAAATATGAACTTCAAAATCACAATTCTATCTATTCCATATACCAAAAACATCAATCAATAACTCATCAAGACACAAATATGAACTTCAAAATCACAATTCTACCTATTCCATACACCAAAACATCAATAACTCAACAAAACAGAAATATGAACTTCAAAACACAATTCTATCTATTCCATATACCAAAACATCAATAACTCATCAAAACATAAATATGAACTTCAATATCTCAATTCTACCTATTCCATATACCAAATCATCAATCAATAACTCATCAAAACACAAATATGAACTTCAAAATCTCAATTCTACCTATTTCATATACCAAAACATCAATCAGTAACTCATCAAAACACAAATATGAACTTCAAAATCTCAATTCTACCTATTTCATGTACCAAAACATCAATCAATAACTCATCAAAACACAAATATGAACTTCAAAACACAATTCTATCTATTCCATATACCAAACCATCAATAACTCATTAAAACACAAATATGAACTTCAAAATCACAATTCTATCTATTTCATATACCAAAACATCAATCAATAACTCATCAAAACACAAATATGAACTTCAAAATCTAAATTCTACCTATTTCGTATACCAAAACATCAATAACTCATCAAAACACAATTCTATGTATTCCATATACCAAACATCAATAACTCATCAAAACACAAATATGAACTTCAAAATCTCAATTCTACCTATTCTATATACCAAAAATCAGCTTAAATTCATATGCATGGATGTAGATATTTCTGGACATGGTGGTAGTTGTTTTTGATGTGGAGATAGTGTTCTGAGATGTGGTGGACTGTTTTTGTGAAAAAATTAGTTTAAATTCACACATATGGATGTAGACAATTATGGATATGGTGATAGTTGTTTTTGACGTGGTTCTAGTGTTCAGAGATGTGGTGGACAGTCTTTGTGAAAAAAATCAGCTTAAATTCATATGCATGGATATAGACATTTCTTGACGTGGTTCTAGTTCTTTTTTGATGTGGTACTAGTGTTTTGAGACGTGGTGGACTGTCTTTGTGAAAAAAATTAGTTTAAATTCGCACACATGGATGTAGACATTTATGAACGTGGTGCTAGTTTTTTTTTTTTTTTTTGACGTGGTACTAGTGTTCTGAGACGTGGTGGGATGTCATTGTGAAAAAAATCAGTTTAAATTCACATGCATGGATATAGACGTTTATGGATGTGGTGCTAGTTGTTCTCAGACGTGGTGGGTTGTCTTTGTGAAAAAAATAGCTTAAATTCACATGCATGGATGTAGACGTTTATGGACGTGGTGATAGTTGTTTTTGATGTGGTTCTAGTGTTCTAAGACGTGGTGGACTGTCTTTATGGAAAAAAATTAGCTTAAATTCACATGAATGGATATATACATGTCTGGACGTCGTTCTAGTTCTTTTTGACGTGGTGCTAGTGTTCTGAGACGTGGTGGACTGGCTTTGTGAAAAAAATCAGTTTAAATTCACACACATGGATGTAGACATTTATGGACGTGGTGCCAGTTTTTTTTGACGTGGTGCTAGTTGTTCTGAGATGTGGTGGGTTGTCTTTCTGAAAAAAATAGTTTAAATTCACATGCATGGATGTAGATGTTTCTAGTCGTGATTCTAGTTGTTTTTGACGTGGTGCTAGTTGTTCTGGACGTGGTACTACTTTTTTTTTTTTTAGAAATCGGATTTCCAAAATCCGAATTATTTTTGGATTAAGAAATCGGATTTGTGAAATCCGAATCTCAAATTGATTAAGAGACTCGAATTTCACAAATCTGAGAGGCCTGAAAATGGTCCACATATTTCAAATTCTAAATATTTCTGTTCACACCCCCAAATTTTGTATTAATTTGGACCCGGCCCCTATTAGGAGTTAGTATTTATATATATATAGTTAATCCGTAGGTTTTAGTGGAATTTTTTGCCCAGCACACCTGCGACGGCTACAACTTTGGTTCATGCTTGGCTAAGTTTTCTTTTATTTCTTTTTCTCATTTAAATTATGTATTTTAATTAAGTTTGATAGTGCTTGGATTTGATGAACCCATAAATTATTTAATTTCATAGTATGTTTATGTGTTAATTATTTTTGGATATTTATTATGGTTTATGCTATTTGATTTATATTACAGTCAAATAATTTGTTCGATTAAATCGAATTATCTTGTGTTGAATTTTCTTATATTTAATTTAACCAAAGGATAAATGGATTTGTCTAGACCTTTTAAGTTTGATATAATATAATTTCAATTAGAATAATCCCGTAAGGCTTACGAATTTGCTAATTAGAGCTGAGGTGGTTAAAAAGGTAAAATCTTTTAAGACCTAGAACACTAATAAGACAATGACTTCCAGCAATAAATAGGTTAAATTAATTAATGTGATGAATTGAATAATAAGCGGTGAATTCAATGGATTTGAATTGAGCCTACTAATTGGTGACATGATGACGTGTTGATTCAATTTGCACATTTGCATCCAAATATCTTTTACTGTTGGTTTTTAAAGCACTATGATATTAAAAAGTTGATGGGGGATTCTTATCAAAGTATTACATTAGGAGTTTTATTATTTTCTTTATTTTTATTATGTTGGTTAGTTTAATTAGTTAATCAATTCTCAAAAATTCCCGCTTCTAGATTAGATAGTAGAAAAGAGGTTAGTACTAATACATAGTCCCTGAGAAGACGATCCTACTCACTGTTGTGCTGCTAAAACCCTTTAGAGTAGGTCTTTTATATTTTTTGTTTTGACACCCATCAAATTTTGGCGCCGTTGCCGTGGACTAAATATATTAGAAAAACCTTAATTTTATTATTCTAGTTTCTATATTTTATTTTATTTTAATTATATTTTTTTCTTTATTACATTATTTTCCACATTTTCTGCTTAGGAAACTTGAAAGAACAATGATGGATGAGCAAAATTATTCATGGCAAGGTCACAATGGATTCGGTGCAAGTTACCATCATGGTTATGAGGGAGAATACCAAAATATGCCCACTTGGCAAGCTTGTCCAAAAGATACATCATATGGACAAGATCTAGCAAGTCAAATACGCAGATTGAGCAATGAAAAAATGGACAGACAAACACAAAATATGCAGATTGAGCAATGTGAAAGGTCTTGCAAATGCGAAATAGAGTTCTCGAGTTGGAGACTCGACTTACCCAAATGCAAGAAACAATGGAGCTGGTGCTACAAAAATTATCAAAACCACAATGTCAATGGCATGTTACATGTAAGAGAAAGAGCCAGTGGATCAACCACCAAAGAATAAGGGCAAGAAGTTAAGTTTTGAAATAGAGGTTCTCAAATACTTAGAAAAGGAAAGTGCAAGATGGAACAAGCATCTAAAGGTTCAAGACAAGATAGTTCAAAGAGAGTATGTCCAAGAAGAATAATTGTTAAAAGTAGAATCACAGATTAAATAATTGAACTCCGCGGTCAAGGATATTTGAGAATGAAAGTGTTCAAATGCTCTCTACAAAGACTGACATCAACAATGGTGGAATCCTTCCAAAAATTAAAACCAAGGGGGGAACACATGGCAAAGAAATTGGTGGGAATGAGCAAATCAATGACTCTCCTGAAACGATGTACACATATCCTGATGACACTAGTGAGGAAGAGTATGAAGTCATAGAAAAAATGTTATTGCATGACCACCCTATGGCATTTGAGGATCACAACCTCATTCTAGAAGAAGACATGATGCCTCAAATTGCCAAAATAGACCCCAAGAAGAAGTGCATCCATTGTAGGAAGAGTAAGAGACAGTTAAAGAGAGAAAATGCTAAGATCGAGGTAAAGAGATTCAAAGAAAGACTAACCATTTTAGAAGACATGATGTTCCGAATCCTGAATAGTCAGAAGCCTACACCTAAGAGTCTCATATCTGATCTAGAAAAGGTAAACGCACCTCAAACACAAGGAAAGTGTCATGATGATAGTCAAAACTACATATATCATCCGCTTTAAAGCAACCCATCTCACGTCAAGCTACAAACGTAAAACAAGCTCTTCAGGGAGGCAACCCTTACTTTTTGATTATTATTTTATTTTAAATTTTTCCTGCTTTATTTCGTAAACTTGTTTATGGGGCTAAGTTTTTTTCTTGTTAATCTTTGAGTTTCTGACTCTTAGATTTTCATTATTTTTCTTAACCTTTTAGACAAAGTTTTAGTGTGTTTTTTTTGCAGTTGTTTTTGTTTGTTGGGTCATTATCTATTGAGTATTGGTGTCTTCACAATATTTATGGAGTGTTTTGCATGTTATGAAGAGGATGGGAGATGTGCTGTAAAGGAATTCCAGAAGTGAAATTTTTCCTTCGACATGCTCCTGTCAGTTTTCTTTGGAATTCTTGGTGCATCTGGGCAGAATAGAAAAATTCTCCCAACATGCCCAGGTCAATTTTTCTTTGATTTTTAAGGGAGTTTGGGCAAAATATAAATGTCCCCTCGACGCGCCCAGGTCAGAAATCCAAAAAAAAATAAAGATTTCCTTTTTCCTTTTCATTTTAATTAGGGTTTGATATTTTATTTTCCACCCCTTCATTTTCTCACCTCCCCGTGCAGAGGTTTTTTTCTCTCCACAGCTTTTTCATCCATGAACATCGAAGATCACCTGGCCGTGCCTCTCCGATTCCCAATTGCAGGGGTTCTTATTTTTAATCGGTCATCGTAGCGAGGATTTCATTGGCCGATTTCCCAATCTCCAAGATCAATATCCTGTGCACCCGTGTCGATTTAGACTGACTAAGTCCTCCACACCAGGGAGTTTTTCTATTTTTAGTTTTTTTTCAGTTTTAGTGTTCAGTTTCAGTTGGCTCTTCTGTGTTTTTGGTGGTGTGTTCGTATCTCCTTCATTCTCGCTTTCTACATTGGGGACAATGTAGAGTGTAGGTGTAGGGGGGATTGGTTGTAGTTGTATGATATAGTTTGGGTTATGTTATTATTTTGGTTGGTTTATGTGATTGTTTTGGGTTGTTTGGTGTTTTATGGTGCGTAGAATCTAGGTGTGGGAGAGGTGTGCATGTAAATGTTACGTTTGTGCTGGTACTTGATATGAAATTTGTGATTTGGTGAGGATGACATGTAGGGAATATTAGTAGTGCTTTTTGTTGGATAGCTATAATTGTTCTTGGTAATAATTCGAATGATAATACTTGTGTGAAGTGACACCCAAAACACTAGAAAAGTGAGATTTTGAGACTTAAATGAGCAACAATTCTTTCGTGTGCTTAATTTCTTTTAGAGTGTTTCACATGTAGGTTAAATATTTCAGAACTTGCTTTGTTATGCGTGTTGCCGTTGCTTGTGAATTTGAAGTACAAAAGTGATAAAGGCAATAGGATAACCAAATTTGGCTTACTTTAAAATTCCAGCCTTCTATGTTTATCCTTAGTTAACCGTTTTGAAGCTTTGACCTGATTCTTTGATTTTAAAAACCACTAAATTAAACCTAGGCATGTGTTTAACCTGCTCTTTTGCCTAGTTATTGAAAGGAGTACATACTTGGTTGTTGGCTTGGGTTTGTGGTTTGAAGGCGGACATTGCAAGCCATTAGTAATTCATTAGGGATAAAGTCTGCTCTAACCAAAGCTGTTAAAAAAAAGAGAAAAAGAAACAAAAGAGATGTTGAAAGAAAGAAAAAGAAGAAGGGGAAGGAAAAAGAGCCAATAAAAACGAATTCAAATGAATTTGTGTGGCTAATTAAAAGAAAAAGGGGGATTATAGGAAGAGCCAAGTTTGGAATCCTTAGTGGTTACTAGTGTCTTGCATGGATCATCCTCGGTAACATGGTTGATGGTTAGCAATTAAGTATGTTCTTTGTTTCATGACTTTTGCCCTTGTTTGATCTCTGTTATCCCACCTTGTCTTGAGCCCAATTATAACCCTTGACGAAGACCTTTTGATTTGTACTTTGATTCATTTGAGTGATGGTAATGGTGATAATTTTGCAAACATATGGCAAGAACAATTCTATGTGGTGAACTTGAGTAATTATGTCCTTTAAACACTTTGAGTGCATGGGTGAATTACTTGAGACGTGGTGTCATTCTTACTTGTATTTGAGTTTGGAGAGTTATAAGGAGTGGGTATAGTCATTGGCAAATGCATGGTACTATGAAAGTTCCCTGTGTGGATTGTGAGCCTGGCTTGATCATATGTTTCATATTGAGGATCCTTGTGTTTGTTTATTTTTCTTTTCTTGTTGAGTTTTGAGTCATGCTTGAGGACAAACAATGTTTAGGTGTGGGGGATTTGATAAGCCTGGAATTAATGCTTTGATTTTGTGTAAATTGAATACCAATTAGATGAATTTACTGGCTTGATGGGCTATATTTTGAATGTAGGAAAAAATGGATTTCGGTGGAACTAAATATGCAATTTGGCCATATTTTTGGAGAAAATCGAGAGACTGGGCAGAGTGATATCAAATTGGGCTTGCGCAAAGAAATTGTGAAGGAAGATAAATATTCAATTGGGCTTAGTTTTTAGACCCAAAGTTAGATTAGATTTTATAATTAGTATTATTTTAATTGGTGTCCAAACTTATTAGGAATTAGTTATATATATTTAATTGTGGGCTTCCATATTAGGAGTTAGTATATATATATATAGTTAATACGTAGGTTTTAGTGGAAGTTTTTTTGTCCAGCACACCTACGGCGGCTACAACTTTGGTTCATGTTTGGATAAGTTTTCTTTTATTTCTTTTTCTCATTTCAATTATGTATTTTAATTAGGTTTGATAGTGTTTGGATTTGATGAACCCATAAATTATTTAATTTCATTGTATGCTTATGTGTTAATTATTTTTGGATATTTATTGTGATTTATGCTATTTGATTTATATTACAGTCAAATAATTTGTTCGATTAAATCGAATTATCTTGTGTTGAATTTTTTATATTTAATTTAACCAGAGGATAAATGGATTTGTCTAGACCTTTTAAGTTTGATATAATATAATTTTAATTAGGATAATCCCGTAAGGGCTTACGAATTTGCTAATTAGAGTTGAGGAGGTTAAAAGGGTGAAATCTTTTAAGACCTAGAACACTAATAAGGCAATGATTTGCAACAATAAATTGATTGAATTAATTAATGTGATGAATTGACTAATAAGGTCGGTGAATTCAATTGATTTGAATTCAACCTACTAATTGGTGAGATGATGAAATGTTGATTCAATTTACATATTTGCATCTAAATATCTTTAACTGTTGGTAAAGCACTATGATATTAAAGAGTTGTTGGGGATTCTTATCTAAGTATTACGTTTGGAGTTATATTATTTGCTTTATTTTTATTTATGTTGGTTAGTTAATTAGTTAACAATTCTCAAAAACCCCCGCTTCTAGACTAGATAGTAGAAAAGAGGTTAGTACTAATACATAGTCTCTAAGGAGATGATCCTACACTGATGTGCTACTAAAACCCTTTAGAGTAGGTATTTTATATTTGTTGGTTTGAGACCCATCAGCTATTCCAATCCTTGCTTGAAATAATATTGTGTAGGATCTTAGCTTTTACTTGTTCGATATGCCACACAATAATAAATTCCTAATTAAAGCGGAAGTTTAAGAATTACCTATTAAAGCATGTACTTAGGTGATCGCTTGTATGACTCAAGACCAGCTCATACGTTATCTGGGCAACGAACCAACGAACCAACAATCAACAAAATAACCACAATCTACTCGCCGGGAAATTCCGACCTGAACTGCTGCCACCTAGTGTGTGAATTACATGCGCCACCAGCACTAACCGCCGCACACCGCCTGCTCTTGTCCACGCGGCGCCAACGGGAATTCTCACATACCGCAGCTGCTACCTCGGGACTAAAGCTGCCGCCTGGAGGGAAGAAAAACCGACTTCGAGAAAGAAAGATTTAATTTCTCTCTCTAGAATTTTTTCTTTATAGTTTTATTGTCTTGAAAACTTATGAATTGTGTATGTGAATTGCTAATCTTTTGTCTATTTATAGAGTTACAAAAGAGACTCCGAGTTAGTTTAGGATTGGCTTTCTTAATGGGTTTAGGATTACTAATTAGTTTCTAAATCCAATTAGGTTCCAAATCTAATAGGATTTCCAAATCGAAATAGATTTCCTAATCTCTAGGATTTCGTAATTCCAATTAAACTTTAAGACTTAATTAATTAATTAAATAATTTCATTTTGTTGATTACTTAATTAAGAATAATTAATTAAATAATTAATTCTACTTTATCAATTAATCCATTACATAATTAATCGTACCAGTAACGGATTAATTACAGCACTACCATCCTACACCAGAATTGTTTCCAGAATAACTAAATTTATTATTCTTTAATCTCCCCACATCAAAGATATAGTGCTCGTTAATTTATTAATTTACTGATAAATTAATTAATTAACTTTTTATAATCCGAGACTAGTACTACTTGACATTTTTACTATACCAGACATAAGTCCACCGGTCGGGTTTAGTATAATAAACATAACGAGCTCATCTCGGGAGCACCACCACCTCGGACGCACCGATACATGGTTTCCTTTTGACAAGCAACAACACACCAAGCAATCAAACACGCGCACCCAACCTACCGAGACTATTGGTCTCAAGTGACCACACTCTTTGGCAGATTAAAGTACACTATATCTAATCATCATGCCTGCTCAAGTCTAGGGATTTAGAGATATAATACCATGATCGAATAGTCTATTTAATCAGTACAAGACATTTCATCCTAATTGGTCATGTTCAATATGCCCCGGACATATCTATATGATTCAATTAGTTTAGACAACCCAATTTTTGAATCACATAATAACCTAAACTGACAGTGTGTCCAAAACTGTCTCGGTTACGAACCTCATTTATAAATTATATATTGTAACCAATGATGAGATCTACTATGTCACACCAGACACCTTATTATCTAATTACATAATATAAATGAACGACATATGTGAAACATACAAACAATTTATCTAAAACATTTAGTCAATATATACAACTGGGAAATAGTTTAATACAAGCAAAGCTTTAGTATTCAAACCCAACAATTATATTAATTTTGTTAGTTATGAATTTGGGAGAGGTTGCCACATTGAATTATGCAGCCCCTATTGGAAAAAATTGTTACCTATTTCAATCGTTTATTGATGCGAGATTATTTAGAATTTGATAATTTGATCTTGAGCATTCTATTATTTACATTTTTCAGATATAATATCTTGAATCTTTTTTCTGATTGCAAAATTTTGTGCATTTTTCTATAATTTCATTTAACATTAGTTAAAAGAACATGAACATCATGGGCACATCACTTGATTGCATTTTCATGAGGTTCTCTTCCAAAATATTTTGATTATAATGTGGTCTATTTTTGTGTGATCGTAATCCTTTAATACGCATCCGGAGTATTGTTAGGGTGGTGCAATTTAGAGACTGGTGTGATTTCAATGTTTCTATCACATTGGATATATAAATATGTAGCTTTCTTGTACATATACATGTATTTTCAGAGTTTGTGTCATCTGCTGAAATGATTGTATATGTGGCAGCATGTTAAACTTTTGGAATGTCTTGTACAAAATGTTGTTATAGATATATCTTTCAATCCGTTTGGAGACCTTTGTAGGTTTGGTTTTCTCGAGCAGGTAAATTTTGAATGTTAATATTCTCAACCATTTATCCATCCTCCATTTTCATGTATATATATATATTGTTAAGTCATGTTTTTTAACAAGTTAATCAAATTGTATTGAAAAATAATCTCTTTAAACGTGGCATTATTTTGATAAAAATTTTGTGCTATTATGAAAGTCGTGTTCTTGGTGCACATCATGGTCTGATATCCACATATGCATTGGAAACACCGATTCTCTATATTTTTATATGTATCATTTGTTCTTAGATGTCCGTCTAGTAGTAATCTCTTCTAGGTGACATTTCTTATAGGCAAATGTAAAAATTGGCTTGCCTTGGCATGTTTATCTGGACATGTGTAGGTTCTGTATTAATTTTTGCATTAATTCAGCAAGTTTGATTGAGAAAAGTACTGTATCACTTTGAATGGTCCAGTTTGCAAATCAATGTAGTTTTATTTTCATTTCCATTTCTCTGAAAAGTTTTATTGGTGACAAAACTTTTGTTTATGACTAATAACTTTTAATGATACATGATGAGAGTGTTCGTTTGTTATTTTGGGTAGGAATTTAAACTTCTCACGTTTGACAAAATATTAAGGGATTTGCATCAAAAGAAATTCTAATTACTTTAAGATGTAAATTGTTTGAAAAATTTTCTCATTCTTGTGTCATTCATCATGAAATGACCTGCTGAGTTGTTTTCATGTTTTGTGTTTTCATAGTTTTTAATATTTCTATTACATTATTATCTCATTCCAAAATTTTGAGTTGACATAACAATGTATATATGCTCAAAATTATGTATCTTATATTCTTTACGTTTCATATTTTTCTAAATAAATTTTATCTACATAAGTTAATTGTAATCAATATTACTAAATGCTTTGAAAGCTTTTGATTTGTGTTCTCGTATGCTTTAACCACGAGATAACATATCAAATTTTAGTGACATAAGTCAAGTCAATTTTAATTATATTTTTAAAAAAAGATAATCATGTTTTTTTCATCCTATTTTTATATTATTCTTCTCTAAATTTTTTATTTTAAAAAATAATATTATGTTTATTTTTATTTTATATAATAATTTTTTGAAAATTTTTACTTTTATTTTATTGAAACTGTCCCATTAAATCTTTCACATTAAATATTAAATCTTAATATACGTACTACTACTTATAATTCACAAGATACATGATCATGGTTTCATCTTGAAGGATTCAAAAAATAAAAGAAGATATTTAGCATAAACTATTATTTAAAATTATTGTAAAGATAAAATTTTAAAAATAATAGATGAAGGAAAAGATATGACTGTATTTTAAATTTTGAAAAGGACAAATCTTTATTTGTTGAAAAAAACAATAATGTTAATGTATGAGAATAGTAAAAAAAAAAAAAACAGAGAATGAGTTGGAAAAAGAAATTACAAAGGAGAGAATTGATGATAATTTTAGTGTTAGTAATTAATAAGTGAAATTAAAATTGATTAATGATAATTAATGATATTGATTTGAATTTTAGTATTTGTAATTGATTGATGATAATTTTACTATTTGTAATTGATAAGTAAAATTAAAATTGATTGATGCTTGATTATAATGATTTGAATTTTAGTATTTGTAATTGATTGATAATACTTGATAATAATTTTACTAATGACATTATTTTATAATATAATGTCAAAAAACTAATGACATTATTTTACTAATGACAAAACTAAATTAAGATATTTTTTATAAATAAATAATTTCTTAAAAAACTAAATTAATATATATCTCAAAATTATCTATTTATTTTTAATTATATATAAATATCCAATAATTTTTATTATGCCCAAATTGATCAAATATATCATGACTAATGACTTCATTATATTTTGAAACTTTTGAATACAAAAATGATAATTCGAATAAATAAAAAATTGAGATGATAGTAAAATAAGAAAAGGTTTATCACAATTACAATTAAAGTGAAATAAAGAAAAAATATTGTGATAAAATAAGATAAGTAATATATTTTAATTAGTTTAGTGCACAAGATAAATTCTATATCTCATGATTTTAAAGGGGTACACATGTTAATTTTTATTGAACGGTGATTAGAGTAAAAAAAATTAGTATAAGTAAAAAAAGAAAGAAAAATAAGTAAAGAGATAAAGAAAGTAAACAATTTGAGGAAATTAACTTTAGATTTCTCTCTTCGAAATTAGCAAGATGAGAAAATAAGCTCAAATAATAATAATAATGATTAGATATGTATAAATATTACAGTAAAAAATTATTATTTTCACCCATATTTTTTTATCAAATAAATATAGTTGGTAGTGTATTTGAGAAAATGATGAAAAATTTATATATAATAGTGGTAATAAAATACATACTGGATAGTAAAATAGTAAAAAAATAATAGTGTGTAAAACATTAGAATAAAAAATTTCAGTCAGTTCATGTCCTTAATTTAAAGCCTATTGCTAATTTATTATGTTTTCTAAAGCTGGATTGTTATTCGTATCACAAATTTGCTATTTGTATCACAAAAAAAAAAATAATAATAAAATGACCAAAATGCCCTTATGATGGAAAATACTAAGTACGGGACAAAAACGCACCAAAATTGCGTTTTGACCACCATCAGAAACGCATAAAAAAATGTTTCTTACATTAAAAAATTAAGTACGATGACGTTTTTGATGATTGAAAACGTCAAAACTTAACGATTTCGACTACAGAAAATGCAACTATTTAACATTATTTAAACAGCAAAAACGTCAAAAGCATGCGTTTGTGCCATGGATGAAATGCTAAAACAGGGCGTTTCATCCATGGCTCGCTCGCCAAAACCCTGCATTTTTGCCCAGCAAAAACTAAAAAGGGTTCAACTCTTCAACAGCAGCATTGTTCCAAAATTTTTCCTAAAACTTAAGTTCGAAAACGCCAAGTGAGGAAGATTTTTTCGGCAAAAAATGCAGAAATGGACGGAGGAGATGGTGAATCATCACAAAGGCACGGGGCACGCAAAGGTCTACTGATAAACAAGGTAAAAATTGTTATGAATTTTTTGTTTTTTCTGCATTTTAGGGCATAATCGGCTCAATTTTTGGCATTTATATGCATTGAATCAGTGTTTATTTGCGTTATTTTTGTTAGAAATCTGTGTTTAGGTGCGTTTTAGGTATGTAGAAACGCAATTTGGTATGAATTTGGTGCAAATAATCGGAAAAATGGTGAGTTGGTGGCTGCCGGAAACGCCATCGGAGGGCGTTTTGGGGACTCAAAACGCCATCTGATGGCGTTTTGAGATAATCAAAATGCCGGCCGATGGCGTTTTGAGTTATATGAAATGCCAGTCAAGGCGTTTTGATTAGCTGAAAACGCCGCCGGTCGGTGTTTTTTACAGACGGCATTTTTAGTCGATCGAAAAGTTAATTTTGTGCGTTTCATAGTAGTTAAACCGTAAATAGGTGGCCTTTTTTTTGCTTGAAACGCTTATTTAGTTTGGTAATCAATTTGCACTTATTTAATTTGATTTAAATTCCACAATTGAATTTTACAATATAATAGCTTCGATTGATTGATTGATTTATTTATTTAGGGTGACGCTAAGTTAAAGCCACAAGTAGAAAGACAGCGTCCCACAGCTTCTGCTAGAAGGAAGAAGGTACCTGTGATGAGGGGAGGAGGTAGAGGGATGGGCAGGGGTCGTGGTGGAGGTGGGATTGTTATTTCTGAGGGAGGACGGGGAGGTGGTGGACGAGGAGGTGGTAGACGGGGAGTCGGTAGAGGAGTTGGAGGTGACGATGACTCCTCATTTCAGTTGAGGGATGAGTATTACGATACTACTGATTCCGATGACATTGATGATAGTGAGGATGAGCCTAGTGGGCATCAGGAGGAGGATGAGCATCCGCATCATGCGGAGTATGAGCAGTCACGGCAGGAGGAGGTTAGTGGGAGTGGACGGCCACTGGAGGATCACGGTGAGGGGGATACCTACGGAGGTGAACCTTCTCACCCACATGCTGAGAGGACCGTCCGGTATAGGAATCCGGACGACGGCCAGTTCGAGGAGGTGGATCCTGCTTTAGGTACGCATTTTAATTTATATGTATAATTATTTATAATAAGTAATTGTTTTAATTTAATTGTTGATAAAATTAGAATTGTTTATTGCTTGACTTAATTGTGTGTTTTTTATATAGTTCAGTAATTATTTTAATTTGTATATGTATTTACAACTATCCCTGAGTTAATTGATTTACGTTTAAATTTCAATTTATTTGTTCATACTTGTTTATTTTAAGTTGTTAATTTAATTTATACATTTAATTTACGTATATATTTATATATATATTTTTGTCAATATAGTTCACCCTAGGAAGCGCGTGAGGCAGGATCGGAGTTGGATAGTTACAGGGCCCATTGAGGGGGGCCCTGTAGATGATAGCCTCATACCTAGCTTTTTAGGGCATGTGGTATCTAGATATTGGCAGGAGGGGGTGCCTACTAGATACCACCTTAGATGCCACAATAGAGGTAGCATGTATGACATGTTTGAGCGGTGGATCGCATCCATGACGGTGGAGGGTGCACAGATTTTGAGCGGGACAGGACTTGGACACCTGCCCCGCATTATGCACCGGAGCATTGATGAGCATCTCATCAATGCGTTTTGGAGAGGTGGCAGCCGGATACGAACTCGTTCCACCTCCCCCTCGGAGAGATGACCATCCTCCTACACGATGTGTGGGAGATTTTGAGGATTCCAGTCGATGGTCGACTTATCACTGAGGTTACACCGTCTTCCACTATGCTGTCATGGTCTAGGGGTTTGCTAGAGATTCCACCAGAGGAGCGTATAGACGGGGATTTGTATATGAATGACGGATTTTCTACTCAGCGGGTGATCGAACGGTGCATGCAGCGGGCCCGGGATGATTCGGATGTGGCCGTCTTAGTATGGAGCCTTATTTGGACTTGTCTGTTTACAGACAAAAGTTCCAATAAGTTTATGCCAGCCCCTGTGGTACAGGTTAGGAAGGGGCTGGACCAGATTGGGCAGGAGGCATGGGGTACAACGATGCTTGCATTCCTGTGCCACCATCTAGGGTGTGCGAGTCGTCACGGGACGCAGAGCTTCGCTGGATGCTTGACTCTATTACAGTCATGGATCTACGAGCACTTCCCCGATTTTAGACCCCATCCTATGCCCCTTCCTTTGAATGGCACACAGGCGCGTGCATTGAGGTGGGCCATCGACAGCCACCGGGGCATAGAGCGGCGCTTAGCCTCCATACGCTTTGCGCTTGACGAGATGACAGCGGACATGGTTAGTAAATATTTAGAAATGTTAACAATTATATTTTGGTTTAATATAGTTTCATATATTTTATTATTTAAGATTTTTAAATAATTTTCAAAAGTCACTTGGATGCCATACGACCGGGACGCCATTTCGAGAACGCCGAGGACCCTGTACCGAGGACTTATTGCGTACAGGGATCACATCGAGCCTTACATGCCAGATCGATGCTTCCGCCAGCTTGGTTATGTCCAGTGGATTCCAGCTCGCTTCATCCGTCCGGGCAGGGATACTTACCGCTGCTACACAGGGAGAACATATGTGGTACGACATGCCGTTGAGTATGCCGAGTCTACATGGGAGAAGTTCGGCACGACGTCCATGGGTATTTCCCTCGTTGGCCGACAGCGGACTGGTGGAGCTGTTGCTCGGAGTGCTGTGGTCGACGGCTATTTGGAGTGGTTTCGTCCACGATCACGTCCGCGAGTACTTCCCATCGATCCCAGGCTGTTATAGAGCCCCCTCGACCACGTCGCGACGCCTCAGAGTTTGTAAGTATTCATGTTAATTTGTAAATTATTTTATTTATTAAATTCAATTCATTTTATTCGACTCTAATATATTGTTTGTATATTTGTAGTGGATGGGTCGATTTGGTCAGCTACATTATGCATTATTAGATGTAGTGCGGGAGAGTGTTCTAAATCTGTACGATGAGTTCGCACCTGCCACTGCAGATCTAGAGGATGAGTTCGACCGGTCGATCTGATTTTGTATTGTATTAGTTATTATCATTTTATAAATGATATTATATTATATTATTTATGTGATGATTATATTTTATTGTTTTTTCATACATATGTTGTATTTTATACGTATATTTCATCAAACATTCCACGTACCTAAAGAGTAACACAAATTGCGTTGACAACAAGCAAACAACTTAAAAAAAAATTTAAACAAATAAAAAAATGACAACACGTTGGAATTTACAAAATATTACAAGAAGGATAATAGTAATACAACATATTGCTCGATACAATATACATCATAGCCATCACGTAGTGCAGTCCAAACATTAAATCTAGCAGCCAAATTTTCTGGCCAATCTACTACACTTTCAGCATGACGCTGATGTTGCCAAACAAAGCTCAACGGCGGGATAGGGCACTCATCGACCACATCGACACGTACGTAATGGTTACCATTTACATGGGCAAGCGCTATAACCCTTTCAGGTTGTGTGTCGCCAGTGGAGGAATACAAAGGTAATACAGAATAATTTCCATCTGAGCGAGTACGGCTCAAATGTATTACCAGTGTATTTGCATAAGTGGCGAGAGGGAACAAATCCGTAGGTGTAGCCATCCAATGCTGCTTACCACAATCTGTGCCTTCAAAACTTATTCGCCTAAGTACCATAGCCACGTGATCACCATCAGGGGGACTCAACTCCAAAGATTGGAATACACCCCTATACCTGTCCGGGTGGCTCGTAATCTCTCCACTCAATGACCTGCGAGCTAATCTCCAATATTTCTCATGGCGAAAAAGGTAAGTAGAAATTACTCGGAAGCCACAATGGCCATCCCCATTTACATCTAACCAGCCTGTACAGTAAGGCTGGAAAAATACTGGCACACACTGAATTTCTCCACCAGAACCTGTCAAGTTATTATGTTTCATTTAATAAACATAACTGCATACTGTATATATACGTAAAAACTTTATTAAAAAATATGCACCTTCATAATTTATTTTATTCAAAAAATAGTAGTGGACTTAATTACCTGTCCTTAATGGAGAACCACCATCAAAACCTGTATGAATGCGGTGTGATCGCCCTGTCGAGCGGCCAGATGAACCTGAACGACACCTGCCACGTCGGCCACGTGTCGCTCTTTCTCGTGAACTCCACTCGTGTATTACATAATGATGTAATCTACTTGGTGGTCAGCCCCTTTGGGTTCCCGAGATATCTGGCTCTCCAACACTGGCCATGTTAGGGTACATCTGCTCTACGTACGCCCTATTCAACAGACGGGCCAAAAAAGACAGACTGGTAGATACTGTAGGGACGACTTCCTCGTTGAAATACCTTAACAAACAAATATATTAAATGTAAACTATTTTTAAAAAGTATCAAATGTCAAATCAATTGAATAGTATTAAAGTTCATATATTTAAAATGCACCTGATGTCCTCATCAATGTAATTCACATCCCCCTGTGATGGCACAATGGCCAACCTCTTCCAAAACTCATGCACGTGAGGAAGTAGGGGATATTAAGGCAATGACTGTGCCTTGAATATGTCACAAGCACAGGGAATCCCACGTGTCACCTTGGGCACACATCCACATTGCTCGAGTACTGCGCCTGCCAACTTATTCTTTCTTCGAACTTCTTTCCTAACCAACTTCAAACAATGGTGTGACACGTACTAGTTCAAATAACAGTATGGAAATCCCTGCATACTTGTTTGAGTCGTGGAGATGGAAGCCTCAAGAGAGCCTCTATAATAATGTCAATTAAAAATAAAATTAATTAAAACATTTGAAATAAATAGTAGTATACCAAAATTGAATGATATGAACTAATAATGAAAAAAACTTAAATAATTAAATAATTAAACATGTGAGGGTACAAGTGGCTGAGATGAGAGTCGATCTTTGTGAACAAAGTGTCAAGGGAACTGGTGGAAGAATTAAGCCAATCTTTCATAGCAGCATGCGAAGCCTCTACTCTGTTAGTGGAAGTATTACCAAAGTGGAGAAATTGATTTGTCCAAGCTCGAACAAATTTCTCCTTGTGAATGAGCCATGTAGTCTCAAGATAATCAACAGCCAACAGCTCAATGAGAGTGTACTTAACCTTGAAATTCTGCAATAAACGGTTAAGCTCCTCTACTGTCGGAGCCTTAATAATTTTCTTCCACCAGCTGTCATGAATATCACATGCTAAGTTTTTGTTTCTTCTCCTAACATTTTTTTCCAACCACGCATTCACATCACGCCCAATATGCCACAAACATAACTAGTGATGTGAAGTGGGAAAATGATCCTTAATTAGCTGTAACAAACCCAACTCCCTATCTGTCACAATCACACTAGGTGACAAACTAGCCGACAGCAAAAATCTCAAGTTCCTCATAACCCAGTCATATGTATCCTTTGACTCATTTATACCAATAACAAATGCAATATTGAAATTCTTATTTGTAGGAGTCATACCTACCATCTCGACGACAAACATTTGGTACTTGTTGGTCTTGTAGGTAGAATCAATCCCCACCACCCAATACCATCTGTGAAACATCTGAATTGAGGTTGGATGTGCAAAGAAGACATGTGTGATCTCATCAGTGTTCGCATCCTTGAGAATCTTGACATAATACTGCTTCTCCTCAGCCAAATGTATAAATTGCTGCCCAATATTCCTACCGTCCAATCCGGCGGTCTTCATCTCTCCTTTCAAATTGTACACTGATTTGATTGGTACCTGGGAATCGGGAAACTATTTATTAACAGTTTCCCAAACACACTTTGGCTTCACATTCGACCGAAGCATAAATTCAGCAACAGCCTTTGACTCTTTTGTAAAATGGCTCAACTGTCTGTGACCATATGGATGCCTTATACCTGTAAATACCATTTAGTTATAATAACAATTCATGCATACAACACATCAATCAACTTAATTACTATTATGCGCAAATAATGTAATACCAGTGTGATTGTGAGTTGACGCTGCTCCTGGATTTATATAAACCTTGTGACGTCCCAGATCAATTCTCTTACAAGTCAACCTAAAGGGGCAATTAGTGCCGCTCTTTCTTGTATTCTTCCGTCTGGTTGGGAGAGGGGCTTTGGCAGGATCTGTCCATCGCTTGAATGAAAAGTAGTACGTCGCAAATCCTTGATTACCTCCCCTCTTTGTAATTAGGAATTTCAGCCTCTTAGCTATTTTCTGGCAATATTTCAAGGCCTTGCCAATAGTGCGAAACTCTCTGTCAATCTTGAAATATCCACTCAAATCTGCACCAGGTTCAAGTTCCTCCGCCTTTCCTTAAGCATGATCTGCCTCATTGTCATCTTCATCCTCCTCTTTATCATCCTCCTCCTCTTCATCCTCAGCCTCCTCTTCATCCTCATACACCTCCTCCTCCTCGTACTCATCATCGTCATCCTGTATGTGAATACACACATAAATTAAAACAAAATACATTTAATATTTTATTATACAAAAACACAATCAAAATTACATACGAAACAGTATGTATGCAGTATGGTAAAAATTATCGTACAAAAACTAAAAAAAAAAGAATTCTTACAATTATTTCTACCAAAAACACAGCATATTTATGATTCTTGCAATCAAAAATGCAATATATTTTACATAAAATATGAAAAAATGCTACAATTATGCGTTTCATGCAGCCAAAAAAACACCAAGATTTAGTTTTCAGCAACCTAAAACGTAACACTTTTTATATAATGCATGTCAAAAACGCAACACTTTTTACATAACAGACGTACAAAACACAACACTTTTTACATATTAACTGTAAAAAAACTAAAAACTGACATTTCTACCATGGCGAAATTGTTAAACTGCAGCGTTTAAACGTTTCCTAAACGTCATTTTAGCGTGTTTCCCCCTACATTATTTTTCAAAAAAATATATAACTTTACGGTTCAAAAACTTACCATATCGTGATGATTCGCGCGCTAAATATTCTTTCCACGTCAACTGAATGATGTAACTAATGTTTTTTAACTTAAGAATTTATTTGTATTTGTTTTTGGGATAGTTGATGTGAATAAATTTTTCCTCCAATTCATATGAATGTATGTAAACGTTTTTGAACTTCAGTACATGTCAAAAATACACCATTTTTACGAGCGAATCATGGTTAAAATGCACAATTTTAACGATTTGATTGACTAAAAACGAATCATTTTAACGAGCGAACCATGGTCGAAACATCCCATTTTGACGTTTTTTAAGTCATAAAACGATGCAATTCTGCGTTTTTAATATATGAAAACGCTAATTGGCATAAATAATGTATGTCCAAAATGTTTTTTCATTGCGTTTTGGAAGAGAAAAAAATGCAAATTTGCCCCCTTTTTTACATAAAATCTGTCAATTTATCAAGAATTTTGTTCATAAGGGCATTTTGGTCATAATTAATATATTTTTTTGATGATACAAATAGCAATTCCATGATACAAATAGCAAGTCCCTTTCTAAAGCCCTTTACTTCTAAAAATTAGTCGCTTCTTTATTCAAAACAAAAAAAAGTGTAAAAAAAGGTTTACTGAGAGAAATTAGAGAGAATAATCGTGGGTTTATTTGATAAGGGGGTTGCACAATTATTTTTTGTATATGTTAATAGATCAATAGATATAAAGATTAATAGATGTGTTCAAAGTTATATTTATCATAAATATTAATTTTTTCTTATTTATCTTTATCTAAATTTTAATCTTATTTAGTGTCATTCTAATTAGTCTTACATCTTCAAATCTTATTTTATCATCTCATTATTAAATTAATTTTTATATATACAAAAGTTAAATTAATATTACACAATAATTATATTTATTGTTATCCATAATTTAAAGTTAAACTAAATTATGTTTTTTAAAAATATTTTCTCACGTTTAATATCCTAATTATAGATACCATCATATTCAGTCTTTATCATGACCATGAACATAATCAAAATATAAAATAAAAGAATTACAAATTAAGGATTTCAGATCTGTGTACTTAATATTGATATCCTTAAAAATCAAAACAATAAACAATTTTAGATTCTAAGGACAACACATATCATAATATGTGACAAAAGGCAAAATTAATGCAAAGTCATTAACACTATAACGGATTAATATACCTTTGGTGTTTGAGAAGTCAAATGAGATGAAGGAAGATTGTGGAAACCATCAAAATTTTTGTTAAAAAAAAAAAAACCTCATTTTGAGTGTTTATCATCACATTGAACATAATGAATATATAAAATAAATAATTAATGCAAATTAATTAAAGAAAATACTTTTGGTATGTGAGAAGAGGGAGAAATATTAAGGATGTGAGAAAGTTGTTGATTGTTTGTTGAAGCCATAAACTCTAAAAAAAGGAAGAGAAATATATTTTTTAATTGATGATTTCGGTTGTGTGTGGTGTGGTGTGATAATGAATGATTGGTGAGATGTGAAGAACGATAAATAAGAGATGAAGAAAAAGATAGAATTATATTTTAGAATTTAAATTGATGATAAGTTTACTATTAGTAATTAAATTGAATTGAATTAAAAGTGAATTGTTCAGAATAGTTATCATGTCATCGTAGGTTAACTGTTCAAATGACACATGTCACCAGTCAGAGGGGTGGTTGCTCAAGAATTTCTACTGAGGTGGAGGGCTGGTTGCTCAAGGTTTTTTTCTGTTTTATTATATTTAAGATGCGAACCTAACTTATTTATTTAATAAATGACAATAACTTGACCCACAAATTAAAACACATAAATGTGTGTTAAGTTTAACTCATAAAGAAAAATATTGAAATAATTTTTGGGTGAATTATATTTTCCTCCTTAAAGTTTTGTCAAAATACGAAAATATTCCTAAAATTTTAAAAATTACAAAAACCTCCTTATAATATCCAATAGTCTCTTTTCATCCTCTAAGCAAGTGATGTCATTCAATTTATTAAGTAAATGAACAATAATACCCTTAATAAATGCCTGAATAAATTTTCAGACTAAAGTACCCTCTTATTCACTATACATATACCAAAATTGTATAAAACTCTTCCATTTTTCTTATCTTAATTTTTTTTTTTTGGAAATAATAGTTTCTTCTTATTTTTTTTCTCATTATTTTTTTCCTTTTTTTTTTTCACTTTTTCACCTTTTATCCTTTTTGTTTCCACTCTTATTAATCTTCTTGCTAAAAGTTATTTTATCAAATTATCGTCCGAATGAAAAATACTCCCTTCGCCCCAACAAGATGACATTGTTTTAGAATTTTTTTCCTTTTTTTCAGAAACACAAAAATCCATTAGCTAAATTTGAGAAAAATGTGTATTCCTATAAGTCTATAAACAAGGCACCAAAAATCCAATTTAGGGTCTGTTTAATTCGTATATTTTGTCTAAAAAATAAATGTGTTTTGGTTTTTCTATATTAAATAGGAGTGTTTTGGTCTGAAAATTTATTCAGGTATCTATTAAGGATATTATTTTTCATTTAGTTAATAAATTAAATGACATCATCTATTTGAGGCGAAAAGAACTATTAAATAGTACAGGGGAATTTTTGTAATAAATTAGGCGAATTTTTATATTTTGACCAAAGTTTAAGAGAGAAAATGTAATTCACCCATAATTTTAAGGATTTGACATGAACACAAATACAAACTAATTGCCAACCCTAACCAAAATCAACCCACCCGCATAAAATACTTCATGAAAGCCCAATACAAATAGTATTAGAAATATTATTTTTTATCCAAAAAAATGAATAGTTAAAAGTTGAGTAATTAAAATTTCGGACTTCCCCATTCATTCCCAATAATTCTTGGCTGAATGCTCACATCTTCTAATCTAATACCAATCATGTCATAACGTTAAGCTCTTCACTTTGTATTTTACATGAGTTTGAGAGTTTTATTTATTTAACATTATATGTCTGATTGTGTTTAGATTTCTTCCTTAAATATCAGAAGGAAAGAATGCACAATTGGTCCTATATAATGACTCTGTTACACAATTAGTCCTATACGTTTGGAACTCGATAAATTTTGTCCTAAACAATTATACAATTGACACATTTGGTCTCATTAAATATTTTTAATTAGGGTTTATTAGTTGACTCATCAGCTATTAAGTCAACTGCCACGTGGTAGTCAACCATTCACTCAGTGCCATGTGGCATCCAACCGTCCGCTCACATGTCACGTGGCAGTCACATGGATGCCAAGTTGCATGTGAGCAGACGGTTGGCTGCCACATGGGTGGCAACCGCGTAGGCAGCCATGTGGTAGTTGACTTAACGGTTGATGAGTCAACTGTTAAGTTGGTGCAAAATTCGTTTATTGAAACGTTTAGAACCAAATTTATCAAGTTCCAAACGTGTAGAACAATTGTGGCAAATTATATTATAGTCCTAGGACTATCTAGTATCATAGTCTAAGCAATAAAACTACGTAGTTTTGAAGAGGTATGCTGACATCATCCTAAAATTTTAGAATTTTTTATGATTTTCACTTGTTCAGAGCCCACGCGCATCAATCTTCATTGTTGAGTAATGCTTCCATATTTTTAGGGGATGTTACCTTTTTTATAATTATTTTATCTTTTTTTTTTTGAATTTGATCTTATAATAATTTTTTCTTTCCTTTAATAATCAGGATAACTGACAATTCTGTTTTGAGTTTTTAGTCGAATTCTTATTTTTTAGTGAGAGCAGTTCTCTATTTTTAGTTTTTCGTCGGAGTCTTAGTTATTCGTCGGAGTAGTACTATTCTTTTCGATTTTTTTTTTTTCATTTTATCATGACTTCTGGAGATGATGTTTCTTTTGTTGGATTTGAATGCGATGATCAGGAGTTGAACGATGTTCAATTTTCCGGGATGCAATACAATGAAGATGATGAAGGTTGTTATTTCTTTTATTTTTTGTTGATATGTTTTTCATGTGTTATGGTATGGTTTAGAATGTACTGGGATATATATTTACTATGGTTGGTACTGTGTTTTGGTAACAGCGGGATTTTTTATTACTATAGTTGGTACACATCGTATAATTTATTTTCATGTTGTTCTTTTATTTAATATTTTCATGTTCTATTTTGTGGTTAGTGGGAAGGATTCTGGAGGGTTGTATATTGATTTGAATGAGGAAGCCGAGAATGATAGTGTTGGTGTGAATGACGATGTTAATTGTAATTTTGTTGAAAGAAATGTTAATGATGATAATTGGTTGGGAAAAGCATTCGCCAGTGAGAGTGATGCTTATGTTGCATATAACAACTATGCAAAAGCCACGGGTTTAGCGTCAAAAAAGGGAGGGACCGTAAAAAGATTAAAGATGTTGTTGTGATAAAATTTTTTTGTTATGTTCTCATAGGACGGTGTCGTTGAGTTTCTTAAGTTATATGCTTAGAATGAAGATTTCTGGTTTTAGTGTTACGGATACGTATAAGTTTATGAGCAACCAGGTTAGTTTTAGTTTTTGTTATCTCTCTATATATATAATGTATTGTGTTTATCTATATTTTATAATGTATTTGATTTTTTTAAAAAGTTTATTCCACTGTTTGGTGTTGTAAGTCCCACACTTAACGATTGTATGTTTTTTTGGGTTAATCATGTTGGGGTGGGATGCAGTGCATGTGTGGGTTATAATTTAAATTTTGTTCTATTTGTTTAATTCTATTGATGTTGTATTTAAGTCTCACATATAACATTATTTTAATTTCTTGTTGTAATTATGTTGTTTGTATTGTGTATATGTTTTGTAATATTTATTATTTTAGGAAAAAATATACAATTGGTCCTATATAATGACCCTGTTACACTATTAGTCTTACACGTTTAGAATTTGATAAATTTGGTCTTAAACGTTTATAAAATTTACACATTTGGTATAATTTAACATTTTTTAATAGGATTTAACGACTAACTCATGAGTAGTTAAAATTTATGCAACGTGGCAGCCACGTGGCACCAATGTGGCTGCCATATGACACCAATGTGGTTGTCATATGGCATGTGTAATACGGTGTAAAATCCATTTAATTGGTGTAAAATACGTTAATTGAAATATTTAGGACCAAATTTGTCAAGTTCCAAACATGTAGGACCAATTGTGTAACATGGTCATTATATATGACCAATTGTGCATTTTTTCTTATTTTAAAATTGTATTGAATCCTACTGTTTGTTGTTGTTTGTTCCACCCGTAACATGTTTTATCACTGTATTTTGTATCTATTTTGCAAAAATTTTTATTTTATATTTTATTGAATCCCACTGTTGGTTCTTGTTTGTTCCACCCGTAAAATGTTTTATATATATTTTTTTGCACAGTGATTAGGTTGGAGGGCCATCACAAATGGGTTTCACAAAAAGAAATGCATTGAATTCTTTGGCTGAAGAGGAATTTGATAGTTGGTTCTTGTTTGTTCCACCCGTAAAATGTTTTATATAATTGTGTTTTTTTTTTTTTGCACTGTGATTAGATTGGGGGGGCCATCACAAATGAGTTTCACAAAAAGAAATGTATTGAATTCTTTGGCGGCAGAGAAGAGGAATTTGATAGATGGTTCTGATTCTAATATGATTATTCAGATTTTGAGGGGGAGGGCAAAAACAGAGGTTGATTTTTATTTTGATTTCCAGTTGGATGAATATTCCTCATTGTGTAGCATTTTTTGGCGGGTGGTCATATGAAAGATGATTATATTGTGTTTGGTGATTTGGTCGTACATGCCACTACTTATAAGATTAATAAGTACGACATGATTTGTGGTCCATTTGAGGAAATAGACAATCATTTACGCAATATTATGTTTGGATGTAGCGTTTTGAAGAATGAAAAGACTGATTCATTTATTTGGCTATCTAATACATTTATGAAGCCTGTTACAAGTATGATGGATCAATAATTTTCTATGTCTGCAGCTATTCAGGACGTTTTTTTAGGTGCTCAACATTTGTTTTGAATTTGGCACATTATGGAGAATTCCATAATGCACATTGGTTCATTACGTAAGCGTAATGGGTTTGTTAATTTATTCTATTTCTTCTTAGCACAGGTTTCTACTGAACACGAATTTGACTACTTTTTGAATAGGTGGGTCATTTATATGATTTTTTTAATCGCTTATATTTTGTTCTAATATATGTTTATTTCATATAATTTTTTTTTTTGCAGGTTGATTGTGGAGTATGATTGTGCTTCTAATTATTGGCTGAGGAAATTATATAATAATTTCAGAAGTGGTGTCCTACTTTTAGTGGGGATTTTTTTTCATGTGGGATTTTATCTTCTAAAAGGAGTGAAACAACGAATTGGTCTATTTTTAAGAAGCTATCTAAAACAACAACACTTTATGATTTTTTTAAGCAGTTCATTGAAGTTATTAATGATTGGAGGAACAATGTAAGTGTTGAGGATTACTAGTGTCATAAGGGTCGAGTAGGATTGGTAGTAACCCATTTTATGTTATTGAAACATGCTGTGGAGGTGTACACTCATGAGGTATATTTGAAATTTCAAGAATAGTTTGTTAAATCGTTAGTTTATTCATATATATTGAGGGGTGAGGATGGTGATTTTGTTCAATATGAAGTTTAGTGTCCAAGTTCGACATGTGGTTTCTTATGGGTTGGAGAATAATTTGGTTTCATGTACGTGTAAGATGTTCACTGAAGTTGGTATTGTTTGTTGTCACTCTCTTCGTGTGCTGGGTTTGCATTCTATTCAGGTATGTGTTTTAATACGTGATTGTGGGCGGTTTGTTTTTTAATTGTTTCTAAAATTTCGTGAGGTGGGATTTGTTTATTGTAAATGTGGGTTAATGTTTTAATAGCTCTTTTCATGATTTTTTGTTGTTGTTTGTTTGTTGTTTTTCATTTTGTAGAGGATACCTGATATGTACATACTCAGGCGTTGGACTACGGATGCAACGGTTTCGCGTTTTAGGGGGTTGGAGCGAATGAAAGAAAGATGTATAGTTGCAAAAGTCCCGAATTTAGTATGGATAAATGATACTATTCATAAGTATTCTGGTTTAATCACTTCCGCGCAGTTGTCATCAAAATCATGTGAGTTGGTGGATCGGTACTTGGTTTATCTACGTGAAGCTCTTTGCTAGGAGGTTGGATCTATTTATGCTGGTGTATTAGAAGAGAGAAGATGTTGGTAGTTCTCAAATCTAGGGTTGTACACAGTTGAAGGAATTGTCTGCCAGGGTCCAATAAAAAATCCACTTTCGTGCATAGCATCCAGAATTGGGAATTCTCAATCAAACCCAAATGCTCGTGCAATCCAATTCAAACCCCTTTTGAAATATCACACGAGCATCGGATCTTGGTTTACCTTATTCGATTTATTACGCAACAAAAATACAATCTTCAATTAAAGCGAAAGGTTAAAGATTCGACCTATTGAAGCGTGTCCCTTAAGTGATATTCGACCTATTGAAGCGTGCCCCTTAAGTGATTCTCTTGTATGAATCTAAGACATATTCTGATGTTGTGTAGGCAACGATCTTCAGAACCAACGGATCAGCACGAAGAAAAACGACACAAAAAAAACTGCCCGAAAAAAGGCCTGGCCGACGCAGCGGTTCGCGCCACCATCCATTGCCGCTAGCCGCGGGACTTTGTTCTTGCATTGAACATGAGAACTCATAGTTTCTCTCTCTAAGATTCTCAGAGTTTCTCTCTCTAAGTTTCTATGTTCTGAGATTTTTGACTTGTGTATCTTGTATTGTTAATCCCTTGTGTCTATTTATAGAGTTACAAGAAATACCTTAAGTGGGTTTGTGTTAGACCTTTTTGTTGGGTTTGGGTTTTGGTAATTTCCAAATCTCAATTAGATTACATAATTCTTGGATTTCCTAATTCTTAATTGAACAAAGAATTAATTAATTAAATAATTAAATTCACTTTGTCAATTTACTTAATTGACCTAATGATTAATTAATTAAATAAGGTCGAAATGGTAATTTGGTCCCTTATAAATGGGGGTGTTGTTGTTGTGGTCCCAAATAAAACTACGATTGCTGTTTTGGTCCCTTATCAAGTTTTTATTAGCATTTTTAGTCCTTTTTTACGAAAAAGTTTAGAAGATTACGGATTAACTTATTTGATCGCTAGTCAAACCTTTTTTTTTTCAAAATGATTTGTACTATGATGTTTTCAATCCATTTTATGACTCGGTTCCTCATGGATGTTTAACCCATTTAAGGTTTCGGCCGTTATTTCGGATTGTGATCGATCTAAATGGGTTGAACATTCATGAAGAACAGAGTCATAAAATGGATTGAAAACATCATGGTATAAATCATTTTGAAGAAAAAATTAGGTTTGACTAGCGATCAAATGAGTTAATCCGTAATCTTCTAAACTTTTTCGTAAAAAGGGACTAAAAACGCCAATAAAAAATTGATAAGGGACCAAAACAACAATCATAGTTTTAATTGGGACCAAAAGAGCAACACCCCCATTTATAAGGGACCAAAATACCAATTCAGCCATTAAATAATTACCTTCACTTTATCAATTAACCCAATACATAATTAATCGTACATCATACCACTAACGGATTAATTATGGAATTACCACTCAAACAAGAACTGCTTCCGGAATCACTAATTTAGTTATTCTTTATTCTCCACACGTCAAAGATATAGTACTCGTCAATTTATTAATTTACAAATAAAATAATTAATTGACTTCTTATTATCCGAGATTAGTACTATTAGTTTTGAATACAGAAAAGCTATGACTTGTATCAAAAACTAATATCCACAGATGACATATCATTTTGTTTCAGTAATAAATTGTTCCATTATATCATAGAACTAGATAACGGGGTGTGGAAAGACACAGTAGATCTCGTTATTGGTTAAAGTATTGATATATAAAAGTATGCTCGTAACTGAGATAGTCTGAATATACTATCGGTATAGGTTATCATGTGATTTAGAAATTAGCTTATCTAGACTAATTAAATCACACGGATATGCCCGGGGCATATTGAGCACGACCAGTTTGGATAGAATTCACTTGTACTGATCAGCATAGTCAATTCGGTCCTAGTATTCAGTCTCTCAATCCCGAGATTGGAACGGGAGTGAGAGTTAGATTTCGTATGCTTTGATGTGCCAAAGAGTGCGATCAATTGAGGCCTATACCTTGGTAGGTTGGGTATGCGGTGTTTAGCTTCTTACGTGTCGTTGCTAGTCGGAGGAATCCATGTACCTGTTCGCTGAGTTGATGGTGCTCCCGAGATGAGCTCGTAAGGTTTATTGTACTAAAACTGGCCAGTGGACTTTACGTTCGGTATAATAAGAAAGTCGAGTGGTACTAATCTCGGATACCAAGAAGTTGGTGAATTAATTTGTCAATAAATTGATAAACTGACGAGCACTAGATCTTTGATGTGGGGAGATAGAAGAAAATATAGTGGCGCGATGTAAAGTCATTTTTGAGCGGTAGTTCCATAATTGGTCCGTTAGTGGTACGACTAATTATGTGTTTGACTAATCGATAAAGTGAATTAATTAATCCTAAAGGTTTAATTAATATTTAATTGACAAAGTGGATTAAGAAAATTAATTATAGGAATTAATTACGTTCGATTAAATTAAATTAACAAAGTGGGTTAAGAAATTAATTCGAAAGGATCGATTGGAGTTGATTAGTCTAGGGAAGACTAAGGAGTCAACGAAAGTCAAACTAAAACGCCCAACTCAAAAGCCCACTAGGTTTCCTAAGTAGCTCCCTATAAATAGCTAATGTTAGGCACATTTGAAGACTTTAGAAACCTTGTAGGCAAATGCCTTAGAGTGAGAAAGACAAGCCTAGAGAGAGAATTCTTTCTTATTGAGAATTGTTTTTCAAAGTCGGTTTGCGATCTTTCTTGTTAGAGAAACTTAGCCCATGATTCTAGAAACCGAAGACCACAGCCTGGAAGTTCAAACGCCGCTCGAGAAGTCCGTTCGCCGCTCTTTTTCTGGGCAATTAGCACCGCCTGCGTTTTTAGGAATTTTCAGCGCCGTTTTGGTGCATTTTTTCATAGTGGGCTTTGTTTATTTGTTGCGTTAATCCTTTGGCTCGTTCCTTTTGGTTCTCCAAAGTCTAGGTCTATGAGCAAATAGCTTACCCACGAAGTTTTATTGAGGCGGTATGGGTTTTCAGATTAGAATCAGTTTCCAGGGCTACACTTGTTTATCAGATCTGTGAGTTTCTTGAAGTGGGTTTCTTTGGATTTTTTCGTCAGTGCCTTTAGCCACCTCGTAGTTACTTGCCCACCCAAGTTCAAGGTTGTTTGGAGTTATCCTTGGGATTCTGTTTGGAATTTGTGCTAAGGACTTGGTTTTCGCAGCAGACGATAAATAAGAGGCTGATCTTCGAGCAACGATCTGCTGAGGATCTGACGAGTTTTTTGAGTCGCCCACACGATTTCGAGGTAGAGACGGAGTTGTTCTCTGGATTCTCTCGTGATTGGTCCCATGCGGTAAACAGTAGGATTTTCAGCTTTGGTTTTCTTATTGCTAGGGACACGCTTCAAAGGTATAATCTTTAATCCTTCCACTTTAGTTAAGGATTTAATCTTTGAGCATCGTTTTAATAAATTGAACTAGTATAAGCCTAGATCCATTCAGGGGAAATGAATTTGAGCCTGAGCAGAGTCCAAAGTCTCTGATTTTGGAATGCATTGCCCGAAAGTGAGATTTTCGATTTAGCCCGGGCTTGTTCTGTTTTCCTTCAAATTGGTATCAGAGCAAGGTTTTGGCTTTTTACTTGTTTAATTTATTACACAGCTTTATTTTGGCATTATTATTTTTGTCGAAATGTTTAAAAAGGTGGTTATTAGTTTCTCGTCTATTATGGTAGAATTTATTTTTCATTCATAAACCCCGGGACATGTCCGGGCTCCTATTTTTATTGAATGAAAATGTCTGTAATTGTAATAACCACGAGCTGGAAGCGGTGTAGGATTAGATAAATCTTGTAGTAGGATTTAATCTAATGTTGTCGTCTTTAAATTCCTAAAAAAATGCCTTGTATATAGGAATTTATGTATTATGACGAAGACATTATTTTGGGTAACGTATATTTGTAGGTTTTGGTTTCTCGTAATTTTGGGTGATTCCTAATTACGTAGTAAATCGAGAAAACTCGGGCGAATCGAGAGGAATCCAAATAACGAGTGCTAGCGACATAACGGGACGTGTCACCGAGGCGTCAAGGAATCAACGATAGAGAAAGCCATAATAGTTAGGAAAATTTATTTCTTTAATTTCTCGTATTTATGTCTTTTCATTGATTGTGTGTTTCCATTTTATTTGCATGAACGAAAACCAAATCGAATCATTTTATAAAGTAAAGTACAACTAACTAAGGTAGATTATTCGCATATTAAAACTCCAACGGTTTTATGGGTACGAATATCCATAGTTAAGATATTGCATTTTAATACGTAAAAATCCTCAAACTTAAAAATCTTAGTAGGAGCGGGTTGGTAAATATTCCCATGGCCTCCATTATGGATTCATATGTGATGTGGGTTAGACCGACGCGCTGGCCAAGGGCCTTCTTCCCTACGGATAAGTCTTCAATCCTGAGATATCACTAGATTGAATTTCTAAAGGGATGACTATAACAAGTTTAATTGGAGAAAGTTGCGAAACCCTCGCTAACCGAGGCGCATTAGTATGCTAGGTAGCAAGCTTAGAAGTCACGTAATGGCAAACACTTAGTGTACCATTTGAAGTATTCCTCCTAAGAGGTTACGCTGCTTATTGTGTATGGCTAAAATTATCGACTATTAATTTTATTGATCATAAGATCATTGGTCAAATAATGGAATTAATGAACTTCGGTTCTTCTCGAACGAATGTGGGCTGGAGTAGACTTTCACCCAACGTGACCTGCGTTAATGCCGGTGTGGAAGATGTCGGTAGGAGAATGTATTGTTTTGAGGATATCAATATTTTTGAAAAAGTATACAAAACTTGACTGTTTATTTTTCAGTTGTTGATATGTCGTTCAACCCGCTAGCTGTCATACTGAATCAGAACAAACTTACGGGTCCTAATTACATTGACTGGAAACATAACCTGGACAATGTCCTTACTGCTGAGGGTTACAAATACGTGCTCACTGAGGAGTGCCCCCCTAAGCCCAGCGATGATGCCATCCCTGAGCAGTGAGATCCATATACGAGGTTGCAGAAGGCTAATGAGATGACCCGGTGCTACATCTTGCCTTCTATGTCGAGTGTACTGCAGCACTAACATCAGTTGTTTACCTCAGCCTATGATATAATGCTCAACCTCAGGGAGATGTTTGGACATCAGGGCAGGGCAGCTAGGCAGTCAGCTATGAGGAAACTCATAAATGCAAGGATGGCTGAAGGCACCTCAGTGAGGGATCACGTATTGGACACGATGAGCTGCATCAATCAGATTGAGGTATTGAGAGGTGACATTGATGGGGAGACCCAGGTCGATTTCATCCTCTAGAGCTTACCCCCCAATTTTTAGCAGTTTCGGTTGAACTACAATATGGGCAAGCTCTCATATTGACTTCCCGAGCTCATGACTGCATTGGTGTCTGCTTAGGGCCTTTTCGCAGAGAAGAAGAAAGCGTTGGCTACTGTTGGTCCCTCAGATTCCTCTGTTGGGCCCGAAGCTAGGAAGCATAAGAGGAAGAGAGGCAGAGAGCACCAGCTGATCATGGACCCAAGGCGGGCATTGCCAAGAAGCATAAGCCGAAAAGCAAGTGCTTCAGATGTGGTAACGAGGGACATTGAAAGAAGGATTCCTAGAAGCCTCGAGGTATGTGCAAATTTTCCCTAGTTACTGACCCAGCTACTTAGAGAGGGAGAATTGCAGGTCTACCTTGGGGATACTACCAGAGTTTTTGTTGTTGCAGTGGGAGTTTTATGTCTTTATTTTTCAGACTATATTTTACATTTAAGAGATTGTCTATATGTACCCATTTTTCGAAAGAATTTACTTTCAATTTCTAAACTTTTATTGGATGGTTATAAGTGTGTTTTTTCTGATAATTCTATTTTTATTAGAAAGAACCAGAGGCTTATATGTTCCGGTACATTAGTTGACAATCTGTTTTTAATTAAGACAAACTCCCCAGTTGTGCAAAACACAGAAACTAGTAACTCATCACTGAATCATAGTAAGAGAAATGAGTCTTCCCCTTTAAATCAAACTTATCTTTGGCACCTGAGACTAGGTCACATTAACCTTAGTAGGATTCAAAGGTTGGTCAATGATGGGACTTTAGACTCATTAGATATTGAAAGTTTTTCTACCTGTGAGTCCTACTTGGAGGGTAAAATGACCAAGAGGCCTTTTATGGAAAAGGGGTATAAGGCCAAAGAGGTTTTAGAGTTGATTCATTCTGACTTGTGTGGGCCTATGTCAGTTTAGGCTAGAGGTGGTTATGAGTATTTTGTGACATTCACGGATGATTACTCTAGATATGGATACATAGACCTAATGCGCCACAAGTCTGAATGTTTTGGCAAGTTCAAAGAGTTTAAGGCTGAGGTGGAGAACCCTCTGGGTAAGAGTATCAAGACCCTGTGATCTGATCACGGTGGCGAATACCTCTCTAGTGAATTTAGGTCCTATTTGTTAGAGGTGGCCATTCAGTCCCAGTTGTCTGCACCTGGCACACCCTGTTGGAGTTGAATACATAAGCTATGCTAGTATTGTACATTTTCCCGGTAATATATCGATTTATGTTTTGGTTATATTTTGTTGTGCATAATATGTCCATTAATATTATGTAAGTAGATGATGAGGTGTCTTGTGTGACACAGTAGATCTCATCATTGGTTGAAAGATATAATATATAAACGAGGTTCGTAACCGAGACAGCTTTGGACAAACTGTCAGTTTAGGTTATTATGTGATTCGGATAATTGGTTTGTCTAAACTAATTGAATCATGTAGATATGCCCGGGGCATATTGAACTTGACCATTAGGAATGATTTGTCTTGTACTGATTTAATAGACAATTCGTTCTTGGTATTCTATCTCTTAATCCCTAGACTCGAGCGGGCATGAGGATTAGACATAGTATACTTTGATCTGCCAATGGATGAGGTCAATTCTGGCTAATAGTCTTGGTAGGTTGGGTGCTCGTGTTTAGTTGCTTGGTGTGCTGCTGCTTGTCAATAGGAAACCATGTACCGGTGCGTCCGGGGTGATTTTGCTCCCGAGATGAGCTCGTAATGTTTATTATACTAAACCCGGCCAGTGGACTTACAGTGGACTTATGTCCGGTATAGTAAAAAGGTCGAGTGGTACTAGTCTCGGAATTAGAGAAGTTAATTAATTAATTTATCAGTAAATTAATATATTAACAAGCACTATATCTTTGATGTGGGGAGATTATGAATAAATTAATTAAGTTGTTCCAGAAGCATTTCTGGTGTAAGATGATAGTACCATAATTAATCCGTTAGTGGTACGATTAATTATATATTGAGTTATTGACAAAGGTAGATTTAATTAATTGAGTAATTAATTAATCATTGTGTCAGTTGGTTGTGAATCATACTAGGAACTGGTTTGGGATAAGTGAATCCCTGTATCAGTTGGTTGTGAATCATACTAGGAACTGGTTTGGGATAAGTGGTCCCTGTATCAGTGGATGTGTATCAGTCCATGAATAGGATTGAAGGAAACAAAAACCAAGTAGGAAGGCCAATCCTAAACCAATTTGGGGTCTCTCTTGTAACTCTATATATAGACAAGGGATTAGCTATTCAAGACACACAATTCAATATACAATTCATAAGTTTTCAAGACAAGAAAACTAGAGAGATAAAATCTTATTTCTCTCTCAAAGTCAAATTTTTTAGAGCAAATTGTGACTGGTTTTTTCTTCTCTTATTGGCCAAATTTTGGTCTGTTTATACCAGCTGCGTGTGTAGCTTTCTCTCTCTCCGGGTGGTGCGTTTATAGTACGTGCCAGGTGTAGCGGTGCTGGAATTTTCTAGCAGGTGGATTGTGATGATTAGCTGATCAAATTTGTTTCTAGATCGTTGCCCATACAGCGTGAAATCAAAGTCTTGAGGCATACAAGAGAATCATCTGAGTGCACGCTTTAAAGGTATTTTCTAAAGTTCCGTTTTTAATTAGAATTTATGTTGCGTGATAAATTGAATAAGTGCAAACCCAGATCCCGCGCAATGTTATTTAAAAAGGGTTGGAATAGCAATTGTGCTAGCTTCTAGGCCTGGCCAGAGATTCCGATTCTGGAATGCATAGAACGAAAGTGAGTTTCTGGTTAGGCTCGGGCAGATAATCTTTCACACCCCAGCAGAATGGTGTAGCATAGAGAAGGAACATGACTCTTATGGATATGGTTAGATCGATGATGAGTTATAGTGAGTTGCCTACTTCATTTTGGGGTTATGCCTTAGAGACAGCGTGTTATCTCCTTAATATCGTACCATCTAAATCTATGCCAACGACACCCCTAGAGCTATGGACTGGGCGAAATCCTAGTCTGAGACATCTCAGGATTTGGGGTTGTCCAGCACATGTGCTCAAGACAGATGCAGGTAAGTTAGATTTGAGATCAAAGGCTATGCTGTTTGTAGGCTACCCCAAAGGAACGAGAGGTGGTTTATTTTATAGTCCTCAGGATCACAAAGTGGTGGTGAGAACCAATGCCAGATTTCTTAAGGAGGACTATGTTTTAGATCACAAGTCAAGCAGCAAGGTAGTATTAAAAGAGCTTAGAAGTCAGTCTATTATTTCATATGCACGAGTACAGGAAGACAAACTACAAGAGACTGCACACACTATCACAGCTGATGCTCTTACACAGGCTGCGCCTCGTCGTAGTGGGAGGGTTGCCAGACAGCCCTAGAGGAACATAGGTTTGGGTGAGCCTACGGACTTTATCTCTGGCGCTCATGAACCAGACCCAGTTTGCTACAATGAGGCTCTCCCAGATAAATATACAGATTCTTGGCAGAGAGTGATGATTGCTGAGATGGGTTCTATGGACTCAAATCAGGTCTGGGAGCTGGTAGACCGTCCTGATGGTTTCGGCCTATTGGGTGCAAATGGGTCTACAAGCGAAAAAGAGAATCCGAAGAGAGGGTTGAGACCTTCAAGGCTAGGCTTGTGGCGAAGAGCTATACTCAGAAAGAGGGTATCGATTATGAGAAGTCCTTTTCCCAGGTAGCTATGCTTAAGTCAATCCGGATTCTCTTGGCCATAGCTGCTCATATAGACTATGAGATTTGGCAGATGGATGTCAAGACAGCTTTCCTTAATGGAAGTCTTGAGGAGACCATCTTTATGCAACAACCAGAGGGTTTCATTGTTCAGGGCCAAGAGCACAAGGAATGCAGGCTTAGGAGGTCCATTTATGGACTTATGCAAACATCCAGATCTTGGAACATCCGTTTAGACGAGGTTATCAGTTCTATTGATTCACTCAGTGTTCGGATGAGCAGTGTGTATATCGCAGGCATGATGGTGATACGGAGGTGTGCCTCGTACTTTATGTAGATGACATCCTTCTGATTGGCAACAGTAAGAAGGTGTTGTCAGACGTAAGTATGGTTGTCCAGGCAATTTGATATGAAGGATTTGGGAGAAGCTGAACATATCCTTGGGATCAAGATTATTTGAGATCGTAGGAGACATTCTCTGACACTCTCCCAGGCATCCTACATAGACATGATTCTGGCCCGTTTTAACATGTAGAACTCCAAGAGGGGTCCACTCTACCTTTCAGACATGGAGTGCATCTATCAAATGAGCAGTGTCCCAATACTGCTGAGGAGATAGATGCCATGCAGACGGTACCCTATGCCTCTGCAGTGGTAGCCTCATGTATGCTATGTTATGCACGAGGCCTAATATTTGCTTTGCTGTTGGCATGGTTAGCAGATAACAGAGTAACCCTGGGAAGGCTCACTGGGAGGCAGTAAAATGCATTCTTAAGTACTTGCATAGGACAAGAGATCATGTCCTAGTTTATAGAGCGCAGGAGCTTGTACCATTGGGTTACACAGATTCGGACTTTCAAGGTGATATGGACAAGAGTAAGTCTACCTCTGGGTTTGTGTTTACTCTCGGAGGTGGAGCCATAGTATGGCGGCGTGTTAAGCAGAAATGTGTGGCGGACTCCACGATGAAGGCTGAGTACGTTGTCGAATCAGAGGCAGTGAAAGAAGTTGTAGGGCTCCAGAACTTCTTGGTGGACTTAGATATGGTTCTTGAGTTGCCTAGGTCTATCACAGCTTATTATGATAACAATGGTGCAGTTGCTAACTCGAGGGAACCATGAGCCCACAAAGTGAGTAAGCACATAGAGCGCAAGTACCACCTGATATGAGTGATCGTAAAGAGGGGAGACGTAACCGTGGCCAAGATAGCATCAGATGACAACCTTGCAGATTTTTTCACAAAGCCATTGACCCCAAAGGTTTTTAAGAGACATGTGGAGGGCATGGGAGTCAAATTCTTGAGAGAGCCATGTGAGTGAGCTTAAAGGTATTCTGTAGATTTCATTATGACACCAGCGTAATAGCGGGTTGGACAGTTTTTGTACTTCTTAGCATAGCTTTGAGTATTAGTGAGAGATTGTTAGTTTTGAATACAGAAAAGCTATGACTTGTATCAAAAACTAATATCCATAGATGAAATATCATTTTTTCAGTATTAAATTGTTCCATTATATCATAGAACTAGATAACAGGATGTGAAAAGACACAGTAGATCTCGTTATTGGTTACAATATTGATATATAAAAGTATGCTCGTAACTGAGATAGTATGAACATACTATCGGCATATTGAGCACGACCAGTTTGGATAGAATTGACTTGTACTGATCGGCATAGTCAATTCGGTCCTAGTATTCAGTCTCTCAATCCCGAGATTGGGACCGGAGTGAGAGTTAGATATCGTATGCTTTTATGTGCCAAAGAGTGCGGTCAATTGAGGCCTATACCTCTGTAGGTTGGGTATGCGGTGTTTAGCATCTTACGTGCCATTGCTATTCAGAGGAATCCACGTACCTGTTCACCAAGTTGATGGTGCTCCCAAGATGAGCTCGTAAGGTTTATTGTAATAAAACTGGCCAGTGGACTTTACGTCCGGTATAATAAGAAAGTCGAGTGTTACTCATCTTGGATACCAAGAAGTTGGTGAATTAATTTGTCAGTAAATTGATAAACCGACGAACACTAGATCTTTGATGTGGGGAGATAGAAGAAATATAGTGGCGTGATGTAAAGTCATTTTTGAGCGGTAGTTCCATAATTGGTCTGTTAGTTGTACGACTAATTATGTTTTTGACTAATCGATAAAGTGAATTGATTAATCTTAAAGGTTTAATTAATATTTAATTGACAAAGTGGATTAAGAAAATTAATTCTATATGAATTAATTAATCCTAAGAGTTCGATTAAATTAAATTAACTAAGTGGGTTAAGAAAATAATTCGAAAGGATCGATTGGAGTCGATTAGTCTAGGGAAGACTGAGAAGTCAACGAAAGTCAAACTAAAAGACCCAACTCAAAAGTTCACTAGGTCTCCCAAAGAACACCCTATAAATAGCTAATGTTAGGCACATTTGAAGACATTAGAAACCTTGTAGGCAAATGCCTTAGAGTGAGAAAGACAAGCCTAGAGAGAGAACTCTTTCTTCCTTATTGAGAATTCATTTTCGAAGTTGGTTTGCGATCTTTGTTGTTCGAAAAACTTAGCCCATGATTCTAGAAGCCCAAGACCTCCACCTGGAAGTTCAAAAGCCGCTCGAGAAGTCCGTTCGCCGCTCTTTTTCTGGGAAGTTAGCACCGCTTGCTTTTTTTGGAATTTTCAGCGCCGTTTTGGTGCATTTTTTCATAGTGCGCTTTGTTTATTTATTGCGTTGATCCTTTGGCTTGTTCTTTTTTGTTCTCTAAAGTCTAGATCTACGAGCAAATAGCTTACCCACAAAGTTTTATTGAGGCGATGTGGTTTTTATATTAGAATCAGTTTCCCGGGCTAGATCTGTTTTTCAGATCTGTGAGTTTTTTGAAGTGGGTTTCTTTGGATTTCTTTGCCAGTGCCTTTAGCCACCTCGTAGTTACTTGCCCACCCAAGTTCAAGGTTGTTTGGAGTTAACCTTGGGATTCTATGTGGAATTTGCGCTAAAGACTTGGTTTTCGCAACAAGCGGTAAATAAGAGGATGATCTTCGGGCAACGATCTGTTGAGGATCTGACGAGTTTTTCAAAGTGTGTCTCATATGGATCTCTTCCTTAGTGTCTTAGCTACCTTTTGGATAGTTGCCCACGCAATTTCGAGGTAGAGACGGAGCTGTTCTCGTGATTCTCTTGTGATTAGTCCCAGGCGGTAAATAACAGGATTTTCAGCTTTGGTTTTCTTATTGCTAGGGGCACGCTTCAAATGTATAATCTTTAATCTTTCTGCTTTATTTAAAATTTAATCTTTGACCATCATTTTAATAAATTGAACTAGTATAAGCCTAGATCCGTTCAGGGGAAATAAATTTGATCCTGAGTAGAGTCGAAAGTCTCCGATTCTAGAATGCATTGCACGAAAGTGAGATTTTCGATTTAGCCCGAGCTTGTTCTATTTTCCTTCAAGTACCACTCGACTTTATTACTATACCGGATATAAGTCCACCGGCCGGGTTTAGTATAATAAACTTTACGAGCTCATCTCGAGAGCACCATCACTCCGGACGCACTGGTACATGGTTTCCTTATCGTGCTTGTCGAGGCACCCAAAATAAATCCGGTTCTACCGAACCCCAAATAAATTTGTAGCAGTAGTAGTACCGAGTCGAAATCCCAAAGGAACCAAAATTAATTCTTAAACCAAACAGTAATCAGGGGGTTTTGAAATTAAACTAAAAATACTAAAATTAAAAGAAATAAATAATGGCAAAAAAACTAAAATTGAGAAATTCAAATGAGAAGGAATCAATTCAAGGGAAATACGATGTAATTATTATGTCGATCATCGGTTCAAAAGTTTTCTTTCATTCAAGCATTCAACCTCCACTATTGTTAAGATAGTCGTAACAACTATGGATTCTCTAATTTCATTAACCAAACCTAGCATTCGATTAAATCTTGTTATGGAAAATTGGGTACGATAGCGTTCCATATTCAACCATAATAGTATTACATACAAGAATTAGTTGAAACCAAAATTAAAAGAGATAGCTGCAAATAATTAATTCTGTCCAATTGTTTCCCCTTAGACTATCATGCATGAACAATTAAGTCTCACCAACATGCATAAAATATCTAATTGCTCCTTGATACTACCGGTTCGTGTCTATTACGAACATTCAACCTGTAGATAGTACAGAAAAATCAACACTAATTGAGTCGTCAATTCAATTAGTACTAAAAGTTCTAAATTAAAACAAGAAATGATTGATACTTGAATTTAACAAAAGAAATTAAATTAAACTCAAAACCTCACAACATGCTAATTAAATCAAATCCCTTGGACTAAACAAAATGAATTTAGCTACTCATGAATTTAAATAAAACAAATAAAAAATTATTCATGCAAATAAAATAAAAACTAACTGCGAAAACACTTCAGCCATGTGTTGGTTGGCTCTCCGATTTGTTGATGTCCACGACCCTGTGTTTTTCTCCCCCGAGTTTTTTTCTCTCCTGTATTTGAGAGTGGAGGCCTCCTTTTATATATGCAACCAGCAACAATTATGGAAGTCTAAAACTTCCCTTGTCTTCTTTTCTTTCCTTTGGTCAGAAAGCAATGGCTCAAAAGGAAACTTCCCTTTCCCTCCTCATCTTCTCGCGTGGCCGTCTCAATTATGAAAACACGTAGCAACTGAATTTTTGGTAAGAAAAACCGGAGTGGTTGGCTTGGGAAAGGAAAGAGCATATTGCAGCTCAAAACTAGAAATTATATAATTTCCTTTCGGGTGGCTGCAGCTATTTAAATTGAGAATAATAAGACATTGCTGCTCAAATTTTGGAAATACATGAATCTTCTTTTTTCTCAGCTTCACTGGTAGCAAATTAGGAAAATGCTTGGCAGTTGCAATTCTGGAAGCTAAAGCAGCACAATTCAGGAAGAAGAATTTTTTCTTTTTGTTTCTTGTGCTTGGCTATTTCTTTCTTCGGGAAATGCAGCCAAAATTTTGGAAATAAAGGAATTTTTGGGAACTTTCTCTTTTTATTTCCGATCAATGGCTCTAGAATTTGGAAAAGAAGTCATCCATCAATTTAATTTGGAAATAACAGCAGCCTTCCATTTTCTCTTGCAATTTGGTCCTTAATCGTGTGTATTTTCCCAAAATGATTGCATCTCCAATTTTCAGCCCTGAACACTAAGATATAGGCATGAATCATTAATTAAACTCATAAAGCCACTAAAATAATAAAATTATAACACTTAAAAATTCAATTAAATGGCTTTATCAAATTCCCCCACTATTAAATCATGCTTGCCCTCAAGCTTGCTAAAATCAACTAAGATTTAAAGCTCAAATTATGGAAGGATCCAAAGAACTAGTCATGGAGATTCATAGAAAATTAGTGCCCAAGTATGTAGAACAATTCAAAGAACCAATCTCATGCCACCATAAACCACTCAAGTGTGTGTGTTTAAATCAATCACGTTCAACCATTTTTAGGGTAGAAGATTATAGATGAAACAAAATATCTCATATTCTAATCCACCCTATACTTATCTATCATGGCACCCTTAATTAGGTTGAAACTTCCACCCAACCAAAGATCAATATGACTTTTTTATTGGCTTGCATGCTTGGATGAGTGTAACATAGGGGTATAGAAATTGGCTTAAACCACCCAAGACATTTATGATAAATAAGCTCAAAACTTGCCATTTTCCTTGTCTCACCAAGTACCCCCACACTTAGACTTTTCCTACTCTTTCTTGAAGTTCATTGGAACTTCACCTTATCCACCTCTTTGAAGTTCATTGGAACTTCCCTTATACCTTCCTTCACTTTTCTTTTTTCTTTTTCCTCTAGCCACACAAATCCAATTGAACTGTTTATATTGGCCATTTTTTCTGCCACACAAATTCAATTGAACTTGTTTATATTGGTCTCTTTTTCTTTCTTTTTTTTCATACCCAACCCTTTCACTTGTAATTCATAAATCTTTCTCATCCGTTCGAACCATACTTCACTTGAGCTTCAAATGAAGGAGAAAAAAGAATAGGTATCAAAGGTTAGGCTTTATTTAGTAGGCAGAGAATAGGAAAAGTATACCAAACTCTCAAGGGGAATGCAAAGGATAATTTCAAAGATGGCCTAAATGATTTCTTTAGTAGGATATGCTTCCAACTTAATCTCAAATGCCAATCAAACAAGCATAGAAGTAAATTAAAGGTCAAAGACATGTATTTCAACATATTCTCTTCACACAAAAATAGCCTCATGATCATGACTTAAAGTGCTAAAAAAAATTTTAGAGTGGTTTTAAGCAACATAAAATTGAATAAATGCATTGAACCACATACTGAAAAAAAAATTGACAAGAAAACACAAACTCCACCCCCACACTTAAATTCTGCATTGTCCACAATGTAGGAAACATTCAAAATAAATATTCTAGTGTGAGCAGAAAAAAAATTCTCAAATAATATGTGAAAGAGAATAGAACAATACTCCCTTGAGAATTTTGGTCGATTTGCCACAAGACATCCTTTGAGAACTTGATACCCGCATCCACCTCTTCAACTTAACTGCCACAATGAAACACACTTATTAAAAAAAAATTTAAAACTATGTTGACTAAATGGTTAAGAAAAACCATGAATATCAAGAAATCAAAGATTTCAAAAAACAGGAACAATAAAACTTAACCTATTTAATCAACTTATTCAAAAATCGAATAAATAAAACTAAATAATTAGCTTGCCTCCCAATAAGCGAAATTTTTTAACGTCGTTATGCTCGACGTGAGACTCGCTTAAGGAGGATGATATCCAAAGTATGTTTTGGAACTAATCTTGTGTCTGAGATTCCCTTGTGCTTTTTGTATCAAAATTTTGGCATGATTCATCAATCTGCACTCTTAGATAACATATATCAATAGCACAAAATGGATGACATGTACTAGGATACTTTATTGCATAAACAACATGAAATTGAACTTTCTCGCCTTCAAACTCCACGGAGAGAGTACCCTTTTCCATATCAATCTTTGTCTTGGCTATAAGCCCTCCATTTTTAGGATGTAAAAATTGGTAGGGAAGATCAAATCTTTAACTTGCACTAAAACATCCTCAAAAATTCCTTCAGGGTGGACAATAGAATGGTCAGCCAACTGGATAAGAACATGAGTCTTTTGTATTGGACTTAAATTTAACAGTTCAAAAATTGAATAAGGCATGACATTTATAGATACTCCTAAGTCCAACATAGCCTGCTCAATTTTTTTATTCCCAATAACACATGGTAAGGCATAAATACCTGTGTCAGGGCACTTTCTGACAGCTTGTGATCTATCCTTAACACACTTTTCCTTGAATTGACCACTTCCTTACCTTTTCTCTGATTGGTGCAAAATTTCTTCAACATTTGTGCATATTTTTGAATTTTCTTGATGGCTTCAAAAATGGAATGTTAATTGCAACTTTTCCAAAAGTTTCAATCACTTCTCTCTCTCTTCCTCTTTTTCTTTACATTTTTTTAAGCTTCTAGGAAAATGTGGAGCAAGTGGGTTCGAATCAAATGGTAAAAAAGGATTAGGGAATACCTTTGTTGAGGTCTCATGTGCTTCGTCTTCACCAATGGTTTTCTTTTCAACCCGAAGAGCAATAGGAATGTCAGAGAGCTCCTTTCCACTTCTCAATGTGATTGTATTAACATTCTCCTTTGGATTTATTACCGTATAAGATGGTAATTTTCATGAACTCTGTGCCTCCATCCTACCAACTGATGTAGCTAGTTGACTAATTTGGTGTCTCATCTCTTGTATGCTTGCCCTTGTTTCCTGTTGAAATTGCTGAGTGTTAGTGGCTAAAGATTTGACAATTTCTTCTAAAGACATACCTGAGCTTTGCGCTTGTCTCTGCTGAGGAGGTGGTCTAGGAGGATATAATTGAGATTGATTTGGCATTCCTGTATTCCCATATCTGAAATTTGGATGATCTCTCCAACCCGGATTGTAGGAGTTAGAATATGGATCATACTGACGTTGAGGTTGATTAGGAAATCATCCAATAGCATTGACTTGTTGAATACAGTCATCATGAAGAGTAGGACACATATCAGTATTGTGTCTTGGTGTAGAGCAAATCCAACAAACCTAACCCACTTATACCTGCTCTACAACAAATTGTCGCACCAAAGTAGTTAAATCAGTTATTTTTTTTCAAGGTTTGAATCACTTACCTCCTTCACTTTCTGAATTTTAGTCCTTGCCCTTGTCCCATGATGTTGAGAAGTCTCAGCCACAATTTTGATCAACTCTCTAGCTTAAGTAGGTGTCTTGTTCATTAAAGCTCCTCCACTAGCCGCATCCAACATATTTCTATCCATCTCAAAAAGTCCCTCATAGAAGTATTGTAGCAATAATTGCTCTGGAATTTGGTGTTGAGGGCAACTGTTGCACAGTTTCTTGAACCTTTCCCAGTACTCATGTAGAGACTCACTATAAAATTGTCGAATCCCACAAATGTCTTTCCTAATGTTTGAAGCTCTGGATGCAGGGAAAAACTTTTCTAAAAACTACTTTTTAAACTCATCCAAAGTGGTGATGGAGTTGGCCGGCAGATCAAAAAGCCAACTTTTTGCATTACCTTCCAATGAAAATGGAAAGGCCTGCAATTTCACCCTCTCTTAACTAACTCCTTGATGTCGCACTGTTGAGTAGACTACTCGAAATTCCTTTAAGTGTAAATGAGGATTTTCACCTGCAGGACCACGGTATTTAGGCAATAAATATATAGTACTAGATTTAAGCTCAAATGCTACCGTAATCTCAGGCAAAACAATGCACAAGGACTGTTGGTTCACGTCGGGAGTCGCCAATTTCCTTAATGTTCTGTCAGCCATCTCTTCCTCCTGCAAAACAAGAGAATCAGAAAGATCAATGTCACTATCGGATTCCTCCTTTGTTGATGATTCTCCTCGCGCTTGCTTAGTCTCTTTCCGTATGCGCTTAGCAGTTTTCTCAATCTCCGGATTGAATTGCAGTGGTTCTTATAGATGTGCCCTAGTCATAAAAAAACAAAAAAAACTGTTTTGTCAAAGAACTAATATTTTAGTTCCCCGGCAACGGCGCCAAATTTTGGCCGTGCTTGTCAAGGCACCCAAATAAATCTGGTTCTACCGAACCCCAAATAAATTTGTAACAGTAGTAGTACCGAGTCGAAATCCCAAAGAAACCAAAATTAATTCTTAAACCAAATAGTAATCGGGGGTTTTGAAATTAAACTAAAAATACTAAAATCAAAAGAAATAAATAATGGCAAAAAAAACTAAAATCGAGAAATACAAATGAGAAAGATTCAATCCAAGGGAAATACGATGTAATTATTATGTCGATCATCGGTTCAAAAATATTCTTTCATTCAAGCATTCAAACCTCCATATTGTTAGGATAGCCGTAACAACTATGGATTCTCCAATTTCATTAACCAAATCCAGCATTCGATTAAATCTTGTTATGAAAAACTGGGTACGATAGCAATCCATATTCAACCATAACAGTTTTACATACAAGAATTAGTTAAAACTAAAATTAATTAAAAGAGATAGCTGAAAATAATTAATTATGTCTAATTGTTTCCCCTTATACTATCATGCATGAACAATTAAGTCTCACCAACATGCATAAAACATCTAATTGCTCCTTGATACTACCGGTTCGTGTCTATTACGAACATTCAACCTGTAGATAGCACAAAAAAATCAACACTAATTGAGTCGTCAATTTAATTAGTACTAAAAATTCTAAATTAAAACAAGAAACAATTGATACTTGAATTTAATGAAAGAAATTAAATTAAACTCAAAACATTACAACATGCTAATTAAATCAAATCCCTTGGACTGAACAAAATGAATTTAGCTACTCATGAATTTAAATAAAACAAATAAAAAATTATTCATGCAAATAAAATAAAAACTAGCTGCAGAAACACTTCAGCTATGTGTTGGTTGGCTCTCCTATTTGTTGATGTCCACAACCCTCTGTTTTTCTCCCCCGAGTTTTTTTCTCTCCTTTATTTGAAAGTGGAGGCCTCATTTTATATATGCAAGCAGCAACAATTATGGAAGTCTAAAACTTCCCTTGTCTTCTTTTCTTTCCTTTGGGCAGAAGGCAATGACTCAAAAGAAAACATCCCTTTCCCTCCTCATATTCTCGCGTGGCCATCTCAATTATGAAAACACGCAGCAACTGAATTTTCGGTAAGAAAAACCAGAGTGGTTGGCTTGAGAAAGGAAATAGCATATTGCAGCTCAAAACTAGAAATTATATAATTTCCTTTCGGGTGGCTGCAACTATTAAAATTGAGAATAATAAGACTTTGCTACACAAATTTTGGAAATACATAAATCTTCCTTTTTCTCAGCTTCACTGGTAGCAAATTAGGAAAAAGCTTGGCAGCTGCAGTTCTGGAAGCTAAAGCAGCACAATTTGGGAAGAAGAATTATTTCCTTTTGTTTCTTGTGTTTGGCTATTTCTTTCTTCGGGAACTGCAGCCAAAATTTTGGAAATAAAGGAATTTTGGGAATGTTTTCTATTTATTTCTGATCAATGGCTCTGAAATTTGGAAAAGAAGTCATCCATCAATCTAATTTGAAAATAACAGCAGCGTTCCATTTTCTCTTGCAATTTGGTCCTTAATCGTGTGTATTTGCCCAAAATGTTTGCATCTCCAATTTTCAGCGCGTAACACAAAGATATAGACATAAATCATTAATTAAACTCATAAAGATCCTAAAATAATAAAATTATAGCACTTAAAAAATTCAATTAAATGGATTTATCATTTCCTTTCGGCAAGCAAAAACACACTAAGCAATCAAGCACGGGCATCAAACCTACCGAGAATATAAGTCTCAAGTGACCACACTCATTGCCAGATTAAAGTACACTATGTCTAATCCTCATGCCCGTTGAAATCTTAGGATTAAGAGATAGAATGCTAGGATCGAATAGTCTACTAAATAGTACAAGACAATTCAATCCAAATTGGTCATACTCAATACGCCCTAGGAATATCTATATGATTCAATTAGTTTAGGCAAACTATTATCTGAATCACATAATGACTTAAACAGACAGTATGTCAAAACTATCCCAGTCACGAGCCTCATTTATATATCATGACTTTAAACAATGATGAGATCTACTGTGTCGTACCATACACCTCATCTTCTAGTCATACGATATAAATGGACAACATATGTAAAAAACATAAAGACAATTTAACTAAAACATTCAATTGATATACAAACCCAGAAATAGTTTTAATACAAGCAAAGCTTTAGTATTCAAAACCAACAACAATTTGGCTAAAATCGTCTAAACCAGCCAAACCAAACAATTTTTTCCAATTTGGCCGGTTTAAATATGTATTTATAGGACGAACAGTTTAAAAATTCTATAAATCGTAATAATGGTTCAGCAAACGGGTTAGGCTGTGAAATTAGCCGTTCTGCGCGAACTGAACTGTATATATTATAATTACTTTTAACATCTAATATACATAACAAATTGTGTTGGTCTGGTGGTTTAAACCCATGTTGTTCTGCGTACTAAGGGAGTTTGAATCTCAACTTCAATAAATTTTTTTTATCCCACTTTTTGTCCCTTTTTTTTTCTCCCCCCTTTAGTTATATCTAGGTTTTTTTTTTTTTAAATCGGTATTTTCGTAAACCTTAGCAGCAGGACAACCTTTCTTCTCCCATCCCCCTCTCCGATTTTCTCTCTCCCCGACTCTCTTTCACACCGCCAATATCGCCACCGATTTCCTTTTTCTGGTAATGCAATCGATCAATTGTCACTGCCAAAATGATCCCCATCCTCTGTAGAAAAAAAACCCATCCAATAGATTTTAATTTTGGAAGCTTTTCTGCCTCCCCCGAATCCCCTTGCCAGAAAAGGGAAATCGGTGGCGATTATCAGCAGTGTGAAAGAGAGACAGGGAGAGAAAAAATGGGGGAGGGGTTGGGAGAAGAAAGGTTGTTCTGCTGCTAGTGTTTACAAAAATACTGATTAAAAAAAATCTAGATATACCTAAATAGGGGGAGAAAAAAAAAGAGGGATTAAAAAATTTGTTGAAGGTGAGATTCAGTACGTGGAACCGGCATGGGTTTAAACCACCCAGACCAACATAATTTGTTATATATATTAGATGTTAAAACTCTTTACAATATATACAGTTCGGTTCGGCCAGAATGGCTATTTCACTGCCTAGCCCGTTGGCTGAACAGTTATTACGGCTTATAAAATTTTCAAACTGTTTGGCGTATAAATACATATTTAAACCGGCCAAACTTGAGAAAATAGTTTGGTTTGACTGGTTTAGATGGTTTCGGTCAAACTATGTACAACCCTAGTATTGTCTCATTGTTTAGTTTCGTGTACTTTTTATTATTATGAAAAATCTTTACAATAGACAATGGTCAGTTAAAAATATCATACTAGATTATCGTGTTGTTCTTTACTGTAACTAGTAACTTACAGAATCCCACAGTGTTGCAAAAAGAATTCGTTATATTTTTCTGAAGTTGTCAACCTATTGTAAGTACACTTGGAAAATTGCTTGTAGAACATAAAAGATAACAGTTAAATATTCCAAAAAATTAATTGTAGTATTATTATTATAAAATTTCTTTCTAAATAATATAAACCTTTTCAAAATATCATAATCCTAATAACAATTTCTGAGAATTGTAATATATATTTTTTAAAAGGCATCAACTTTGCTCTTAAGGGAGTCTAGTTGTTCTCTGAAGGGGGATAAAATGATGTTGTAAAGCATCTTCATACGCAAGGTAACAAATATTTGCTTGTCTTCCAATGCATCCATCAAGACTGGGTCGTAGGTGAAGTTTCTTTAACCACGGTACGTTTTCATGTGTCTCAGTGTGTACATCCAGCAGTCAGTTCCATTATCTTCATTCTTCCAAGGCAAGTCTGGGATTTCGGTTTTGTATATTCAATATCTCCAAATCTGCGGAATGCATCTGTTCTTTTGATGAAATGGTTGAACACTTCAATCTGCATATGGTCAAGGATTCAGCCAGTCCGTAGTACCATTGATTTAAATACATTATCCCAAATACAATTGTTGATTATCCCGCAATATACATAATATAAATTTATCCATTATGAACACAAATTCAAATTATGAACTCACCAATTTTTCTGGCAGATTCTTGTATCCCTTTAGCTTGAAACATTTGTTGTCAAGGATTATCACTTTTTTGGTAATTGAGTTAACGATTACCAAATAAAAGTGTTTGCGGTTGATGATTGGGAAGAATACCTGTCAGGTAAGTTTTTATAACAGAAAAATTATATAGTTATGTATGTAATACTTGAAAGATTATCTGCCCAAACCTAGCCAGAAACTCACTTTCGTGCTATACATTCCAGAATCGGAATCTCTTGCCAGGCCTAGACGCTAGCATAATTGCTATTCTAACCCTTTTGAAATAACATTGCGCATGATCTGGGTTTGCACTTATTCGATTTATCACGCAACAAAAATTCTTAATTAAGCGAAAATATAAGAATTACCTATTGAAGCGTACACTCAGGTGATTCTCTTGTATGCCTCAAGACTTTGCTTGTATGCTGTGTGGGCAGCAATCTAACCAGCAATTTGATCAGCTAATCACCACAATCCACCTGCCAGAAAATTCCAGCACCACCGCACCTGGCACGTACAATCCACACACCGCCCGGCTAGAGAGAAAGCTACACGTTGTTGCCAAAATTTTGAAGAAAATGTTGGCCCCCTTAAGCTTTAGAAATCCGATTCTAAGAGAGATAAACTTTCTCTCTCTAGGATTTTCTCTCTCTAAGTTTTCCTGTCTTGAAAACTTATGAATTGTATATTGTGGAATAGCTAATCCCTTGTCTATATATAGAGTTACAAGAGAGACCCCAAGTTGGTTTAGGATTGGTCTTTCTAATGGGTTTAGGTAATTAATTTGTTTCCAAATCCAATTACCAATCTGATAAGATAAACCAAATCCTACTAGACTTTCTGATCTTTAGGATTTCGTAATTCTAATGAAAACTTAAAACTTAATTAATTAATTAAATAATTAAACTTTGTTAATTACTCAATTAACCCTTAGGAATAATTAATCAATTAATTAATTCTACCTATTCAGTTAACCCATTACAAAATTAATCGTACCACTAACGGATTAATTTTGGCACTACCATCCTACACCAGAATTGCTTTCGGAAAAACTTAATTAATTTATATTCATAATCTCCCCACATCAAAGATATAGTGCTCGTTAATTTATTAATTTACTGATAAATTAATTAATTAACTTTTTTAATTCCGAGACTAGTACCACTCGACCTTTTTACTATACCAGACATTAGTCCACCGGCCGAGTTTAGTATAATAAACATTATGAGCTCATCTTGGGAGCACCATCACCCCAGACATACCAGTACATGGTTTCCTTTCGAAAGCAGCAGCACACCAAGCAACTATACTCGCGCACCCAACCTATCGAGACTATTGGCCACAATTGACCTCACCCATTGGCAGATCAAAGTACACTATATCTAATCCTCATGCAAGCTCGAGTCTAGGGATTAAGAGATAGAATACCAAAAACGATTTGTCTATTAAATCAGTACAATACAAATCATTCCTAATGGTCAAGTTCAATACGCACCGGACATATCTATATGATTCAATTAGTTTAGACAAACCAATTATCCGAATCACATAATAACCTAAACCAACAGTTTGTCCAATGCTGTCTCGATTACGAACCTCATTTATATATTATGTCTTTTAACCAATGATGAGATCTACTGTGTCACACAAGACACCTCATCATCTAACTACATAATATAAGTGGACAATTAATGCACAACAAAATATAACCAAAACATAAATCGATATATTAACAGGGAAAAAGTACTACACAAGTATATCTTGTGTATTCAACTCCAACAATCTCCCACTAATACTTAAGTTGTGCTTTAAGTATACAACTACATTCAACTCTACACACTCTACTATATATCTAGAAAAACTATCATGGCTGTCCTAGGTATTTGATCCCCATGCCCTCCACGTGAGCCTCATGGACTTTTGAAGTCAATGTCTTCGTGAACGAATCTGCAAGGTTATCCTCTGATGCTATCTTAACCATGTGTTGGAGTTGAATACATAAGCTATGCTTGTATTGTACATTTTCTCATTTAATATATTGATTTATGTTTTGGTTATATTTTGTTGTGCATGATTTATCCATTTATATTATGTAAGTAGATGAAGATCTCATCATTGGTTGAAATACATAATATATAAATGAGGTTCATAACCACGACAGCTTTAGACAAACTGACGGTTTAGGTTATTATGTGATTCGGATAATTGGTTTGTCTAAACTAATTAAATCATATACATATGCCCGGGGCGTATTGAATTTGACCATTCGGAATGATTTGTCTTGTACTGATTTAATAGACAAATCATTCTTGGTATTCTATCTCTTAATCCCTAGACTCGAGCGGGTATGAGGATTATACATAGTGTACTTTGATCTGCCAATGGGTGAGGTCTATTGTGGCCAATATTCTCGGTTGGTTGGGTGCGCGTGTTTAGTTGCTTGGTGTGCTGCTGCTTGTCAAAAGGAATCCATGTACCGGTGTGTCCGGGGTGATGGTGCTCCCGAGATGAGCTCTTTATGTTTACTATACTAAACCCAGCTGGTGGACTTATGTCCGGTATAGTAAAATGGTCGAGTGGTACTAATCTCGGAATTAAAGAAGTTAATTAACTAATTTATCAATAAATTAATAAATTAACGAGCACTATATCATTGATGTGGGGAGATTACGAATATAAATTAATTAAGTTGTTTCGGAAGCAATCCTGGTGTAGAATAGTAGTGCCAAGATTAATCCGTTAGTGGTACGATTAATTTTGTAATGGGTTAATTGAATAGGTAGAATTAATTAATTGATTAATTATTTCTAAGGGTTAATTAAGTAATTAACAAAGTTGAATTATTTAATTAATTAATTAACTCTTAAGTTTCAATTAGAATTAGGAAATCCTAGAGATTGGGAAATCTAGTAGGATTTGGTTTATCCTATCAGATTGGTTACCTAATTGGATTTGGAAACTAATTAATTACCTAAACCCATTAGGAAGACCAATCATAAACCAACTTGGGGTCTTTCTTGTAACTCTATATATAGACAAGGGATTAGCTATTCAACATATACAATTCATAAGTTTTCAAGACAAGAAAACTAGAGAGATAAAATCCTAGAGAGAGAATTAAAATTCAGCTCTCGAAGTCAGATTTTTCCCTCCCTTGGCCGGCGGTCGGATTTCCTAGGCGGCGGCGTTTGGTTTTTTTGGCAAGTGGCGGCGGTGCTGGTTTATTCCGGTAGGTGGATTGTGGTGATTAGCTAATCAAATTGCTGGTTAGATTGCTGCCCACACAGCATACAAGCAAAGTCTTGAGTCATACTAGAGAATCACCTGAGTGCACGCTTCAAAGGTATAATTCTTATATTTCCACTTAATTAAGAATTTTTATTGCGTGATAAATTGAATAAGTGCAAACCTAGATCCTGCGCAATGTTATTTCAAGCAAGGGTTGGAATAGCGATTGTGCTAGAATCTAGGCCTGGCCAGAGATTCTGATTCTGGAATGCATAGCACGAAAGTGAGTTTTTGGCTTGGCCTAGGCAAATAATCTTTCACCATGACCACATCTTCCCTCTTGACGATATCTCGTATCAGGTGGTAATTGCGCTGTATGTGTTTACTCGCCTTGTGGGCTCATGGTTCCTTCAAATTTGCTACTGCACCGTAGTTATCATAGTACAGTGTGATAGACTTCAGCAAACCAGGATCACGTCTAAGTCCACTAGGAAGTTCTTGAGCCACACTGCTTCTTTCGCTGCCTCTTATGCGATAACGTATTCAGCCTCCATGGTAGAGTCCACCACATATTTCTACTTGACACTCTGCCAAACTATGGCTCCACCTCCTAAAGTAAACACATACCCTGAGATAGACTTGCCCTTGTCCCTATCGCCTTGGAAATCTGAATCTGTGTAACCTCGGGGTACCAGCTCAGGCGCCTGATAGACCAACACTTGGTCTCTCATTCTGCGCAAATACTTGTTAATGCATTTTACTGCCTCCCAATGAACTTTCCCGGGGTTACTCTGATATCTGCTTACAATGCCAACAACATAACAGATATCAGGCCTCTTACACAACATGGCATGCATGAGACTTCCTACTGCCAAAGTATAAGGAACTATCTTCATGGTCTGTATCTCCTCAACAGTTTTAGGAGACTATTCTTTACATAGATGCACTCAATTTCTTAAAGGTAGAAAACCTTTCTTGGAGTTCTGAATGTTAAAATGTGCCAGAATCGTATCTATGCATGAAGCTTGGGAGAGCATTAACGAACGTTTCCTACGATCTTGAATTATCTTGATCCCAAGGATATGTCTCGCTTCTCCTAAATCCTTCTGATAACACTTTCTTGTTGTTGCCAATAAATAAAATGTCATCTACGTAAAGCACAAGAACACCACCGAGTTTCCATCACGTCTACGATATACACATTGCTCATCTGGACACTGAGTAAATTCGTAGGACTAGATTACCTTATCAAACTGGATGTTCCAAGATCTGGATGTCTGCTTCAGTCCGTAAATAGACTTCTTAAGCCTACATACCTTATGCTCTTGGCTTTTCTCAACGAACCCCTCTAGTTGCTACATGAAGATGGTTTTCTCAAGACTTTCTTTAAGAAAAGCGGTCTTGACATCCATCTACCATATCTCATAATCTAAATAAGCAGCTATGGCCAAGAGAATCCAGATTTACTTAAGCATGGCTAACGGGAAGAAGGTTTCCTCATAATCGATTCCCTCTTTCTGAGTATACTCCTTCGCCAGCCTAGCATTAAAGGTTTCAACCTTTCCATCAGGTCATCTCTTGTGTTCGTAGACCCACTTACATCCAATGGGCTTAAACCATCTGGCAGGTCCACAAGCTCCCAGACTTGATTGTGGTCCATTGACCCCATATCGGATATCATTGCCTTTCGCTAAGATTTTGCATGTTTATCTCAGAGAGCCTCGTTGTACTTTACTGGGTCAGGCTCATAAGCACCTGGGACTAGGTCTGAGGCCCTCCCATGCCAATGAACCTTTCGAGCTGTCTTACAACCCTTCCACTACGACGAGACACCACCTGTGTAGGCGCATCATCTGTGATATCTTGTGCAGTGTGTGGTGTATCTACTTGTGCTGGTGTATTAGGATTAGACATAGTGTACTTTAATCTGCCAATGGGTGAGTTCAATTGTGGCCAATAGTCTCAGTGGGTTGGGTGCGCGTGTTAGTTACTTGGTGTGCTGCTTCTTGTCGAAAGGAAACCATGTACCGGTGCATCCGGAGTGATGGTGCTAGTCTCGGAATAAAAAGGTCGAGTGGTACTAGTAAAATGGTTGGTGGACTTCTGTCCGGTATAGTAAAAAGCCGAGTGGTACTAGTCTCGGAATTAAAGAAGTTAATTAATTAATTTATCAATAAATTAATAAATTAACGAGCACTATATTTTTGATGTGGGGAGATTAAGAATAAATTAATTTAGTTGTTCCGGAAGCAATTCTGGTGTAGGATGGTAGTGCCAAAATTAATTCGTTAGTGGTACGATTAAATTTGTAGTGGGTTAATTGAATAAGCAGAATTAATTAATTAATTAATTATTCCTAAGGGTTAATTAAGTAATTAACAAAGTAGAATTGTTTAATTAATTAATTAAGTCTAAAGATTCAATTAGAATTTGAAAATCCTAGAGATTATGAATTCTAATTGGATTTGGATTATCTTTTTAGACTAGTTACCTTATTGGATTTGGAAACTAATTAATTACCTAAACCCATTAGGAAAGCCAATCCTAAACCAACTTGGGGTCTCTCTTGGAACTCTATATATAGATAAGGGATTAGCAATTACATAACACACAACTTATAAGTTTTCAAGACAAGACAACTAGAGAGATAAAGTTTAGAGAGAGCAAATAATTTTCTCCCTCTAGAAAAGCTTTGGGTTGGCCGAATTTCTAGGTCAAGGCGGCGGGGCGACGCTTTGTTTTTTGAAGAAAAATAGAACAAGCCCTGGCTAAATCAAAAATCTCACTTTCGTGCTATGCATTCCAGAATCGGAGTCTTTCGACTCGGCTCAGGCTCAAATTCATTTCCCCTGAATGGATCCAGGCTTATACTTATTTAATTTATTAAAACGACACTCTAAAAATTAAATCTTTAATTTTTTTTGGAAGTCTTAAATATTATACCTTTGAAGCGTGTCCCTAGCAATAAGAAAACCAAAGCTGAAAATCTTATTGTTTACCGTCCGGGACCAATCAATAGAAAATCCCGATAAAAACTCCGTCTCTATCTCGAAATCGTGTGGGAGACTATCCAAAAGGTATCTAAGACACTAAGGAAGAGATCCATATGAGACTCACTTCTAAAAACTCGTCAGATCCTCAGCAGATCGTTGCCCGAAGATTAGTGTGCTTATTTACCGTCTGCTGCATATTTACCACATGGCTACGAAATCCACTCGAAATCCAAAGTATAACTTCAAACAACCTAGAAATTGGGTGGGCAAGTGTCTACGAGGTGACTAAAGGCATTGGCGTAGAAATCCAAAGAAACTCACTTCAAGAAACTCACAGATCTAGCCCAGGAAACTGATTATAATCTTAAAACCCACACCGCCTCAATAAAATTTCGTGGGTAAGCTATTTTCTCGTAGATCTAGACTTTGGCGAACCAAAAGGAATGAGCCAAAGGATCAACGCAACAAATAAACAAAGCCCACTATTAAAATGCACCAAAACAGCACTGAAATTTTCAAAAAACGCAGATGGCACTAACTGCCTGAAAAAGAGCGACGAACGGACTTCTCAAGCGGCATTTGAACTTCCAGGCGGTGGTATTGGGCTTCTAGAATCATGGGCTAAGTTTCTCGAACAAGAAAGATCGCAAACCGACTTCGAAAAAGAATTCTCAATAAGGAAGAAAGAATTCTCTCTCTAAACTTGTCTTTCTCACTCTAAGGCATTTGCCTACAAGGTTTCTAATGTCTTCAAATGTGCCTAACTTTAGCTATTTATAGGGAGATCTTTGGGAGATCTAGTGGGCTTTTGAGTTGGGCCTTAGTATTTGACTTTCGTTAACCCCTTAGTCTTCCGTAGACTAATTAACTCCAATTGATCATTTCGAATTAATTTCTTAACCCACTTTGTTAATTTAATTTAATCGAACCCTTAGGATTAGTTAATTCATATAGAATTAATTTTCTTAATCCACTTTGTCAATTAAATATTAATTAAACCATTAGGATTAATTAATTCACTTTATCGATTAGTCAAACGCATAATTATTCGTAACATAAACGGACCAATTATGGAACTATTGCTGAAAACAACTTTACATCGTGCCACTTTATTTTCTTCTATCTCCCCACATTAAAGATCTAGTGCTTGTCGGTTTATCAATTTACTGACAAACTAATTCACCGAATTCTTGGTATCCGAGATTAGTGTCACTCGACTTTCTTATTATACTGGACTTAAAGTCCACTGGAAAATTTTAGTACAATAAACCTTACGAGCTCATCTCGGGAGCACCATCAACCTGGCGAACTGGTATGTGGATTTCTCCGACTAGCAAAGGCACGTAAGAAGCTAAACACCGCATACCCAACCTACCGAGGTATAGGCCTTAATTGACCGCACTATTTGGAAAATCAAAGCTTACGATATCCAACTCTCACGCCCGTCCCAATCTCGGGATTGAGAGACTGAATACTAGGATCGAATTGACTACACCGATCAGTACAAGTCAATTCTATCCGAACTGGTCGTGCTCAATATGCCCCGGGCATATCCATGTGATTTTAATTAGTCTAGATAAACTAATTTCCAAACCACACGATAACCTATACCAATAGTATGTTCAGACTATCTCAGTTACGAGCATACTTTTTATATATCAATACTTTAACCAATAACGGTATCTACTGTGTCTTTCCACACCCCGTTATCTAGTTCTATGATAATATGGAATAATTTAATACTGAAACAAAATGATATGTCATCTGTGAATATTATGAGTTTTTAATACAAGCCATAGCTTTTCTGTATTCAAAACTAACAATCTCCCACCAATACTCAAAGCTATGCTAAGAAGTACAAAACTATCCAACCCGCTATTACGCTGTTGTCATAATGAAATCTACAGAACACCTCTAAGCTCACTCACATGGCTCCCTCAAGAATCTGTCTCCCATGTCCTCCACATGTCTCTCAAAGACCTTTGGGGTCAATGGCTTTGTGAAAGGATCTGCAAGGTTGTCATCTGATGCTATCTTGGCCACGGTCACGTCTCCCCCTTTTCGATCTCTCGTATCAGGTGGTACTTGCGCTCTATGTGTTTACTCGCTTTGTGGGCTCGTGGTTCCTTCGAGTTAGCAACTGCACCATTGTTATCACAATAAACTGTGATAGACCTAGGCAACTCAGGAACGACATCTAAGTCCACCAGGAAGTTCTAGAGCCATACAATTTCTTTCACTGCCTCTGATGAGGCAACGTACTCAGTCTCTATGGTGGAGTCCGCCACGCATTTCTACTTGACACTCCGCCATACTATGGCTCCACCTCATAGAGTAAACACAAACCCAGAGGTAGACTTACTCTTGTTCATATCACATTGAAAGTCTGAATCTGTGTAACCCAATGGAACAAGCTCCTACGCTCTATAAACTAGGACATGATCTCTCATCCTGCACCAAGTACCTGAGAATGCATTTTACTGCCTCCCAGTGAGCCTTCCAAGGATTACTTTGATATCTGCTAACCATGCCAATGGCCAAGCAAATATCAGGCCTCGTACATAACATAGCATACATGAGGCTACCCACTGCAGAAGCATAGAGTACCACCTGCATGGTATCTATCTACTCAGCAGTCTTGGGACACTGCTCCTTAGACAAATGCACCCCATGCCTGAAAGGTAGTGAACCCTTCTTGGAGTTCTGCATGTGAAAACGGGCCAGAATCGTGTCTATGTAGGATGCCTGGGAAAGGGTCAAAGAACGTCTCCTACGATCTCGAATAATCTTAATCCCAAGGATACGTCCAGCCTTTCCCAAATCCTTATAACCACGCCTTTACGTCTGACAACCCCTTCTTACTGTTTCCAATCAGAAGGATGTCATTTACGTAAAGTACGAGGAACACCACTGCGATAAACACACTGCTCATCCAAACACTGAGTGAATCCATAGGACTGGATAACCTCATCAAAACGGATGTTCCAAGATCTGGATACTTTTTTAAGTCCATAAATGGACCTCCTAAACCTGCATACCTTGTGCTTTTGGCCCTGAACAATGAAACCCTCTGGTTGCTGCATAAAGATGGTCTCCTCAAGACTTCCATTAAGGAAAGTTGTCTTGACGTCCATCTGCCAAATCTCATAGTCCATATCAGCAGCTATGGACAAGAGAATTCAGATCGACTTAAGCATAGCTACCGGGGAAAAGGTCTCCTCATAATCGATACCATTTTTCTGAGTATACCCATTCGCCACAAGCCTAGCCTTGAAGGTCTCAACCCTCCTGTCAAATCCTCTCTTTTGCTTGTAAAACCATTTGCACCCAATAGGCCAAAACCCATCAAGAAGGTCTTTTAACTCCCAGACCTGATTTGAGTCCATAGAACCCATCTCAGCAATTATCGCTGTCTGCCAAGAATCTGTATATTTATCCTGGAGAGCCTCATTGTAGCTAACTGGGTCTGGTTCATGAGCACCATGGATAAAGTTCGAAGACTTACCCACCTCTCGGGCTGTCTGACAACCCTCTCACTACGACGAGGTGCAGCCTGTGTAAGAGCATCATCTGTGATAGTGTGTGCAGTCTCTTGTGGTGTGTCTTCCTGTATTGGTGTATCTAGAATAATGGATTGTCTTCTAAGCTCTTCTAATACTACCTCGTTGTTTGACTTGTGATCTAAAACATAGTCCTCCTCAAGAAACTTGGCATTGGTGCTCACCACCACCTTCTGATCCTGAGGACTATAAAACAGACCACCTTTCATTCTTTTGGGGTAGCCTACAAAAGCATAATCTCAGATCTCTCATCTAGCTTGGCTGCATCTGCCTTAAGCACATATGTTGGACAACACCAAATCCTGAGATGTCTTAGACTCGGCTTTCGCCTAGTCCACAACTCTACTGGGGTCAAGGCACAGACTTAAATGGTACGAGATTAAGGAGATAACACGCTGACTCCAAGGCTAAACCCCAAAACGAAATAGGCAATTTACTATAACTCATCATCGATCTAACCATATCCATAAGAGTCCTATTCCTCCTCTCTGCTACACCATTTTGCTGGGTGTGCCAGGTGCAAACAACTGGGACTGAATACCCTCCTCTGACAAATAGGACCTAAATTCACCAGAGAGGTATTCGCCACCACTATCAGATTGTAAGGCCTTGATACTCTTACCCAGATGGTTCTCCACCTCAACCTTAAACTCTTTGAACTTGCCAAAGCATTCAGACTTGTGACGCATTAGGTATATGTATCCATATCTAGAGTAATCATCCATGAATGTCACGAAATACTCATAAACACCCCTAGCCTGAACTGACATAGGCCCACACAAGTCAGAATGAGTCAACTTTAAAACCTCTTTGGCCATATACCCCTTTGCCTTGAAAGGCCTCTTTGTCATCTTACCCCCCAAGCAGGACTCACAGGTCGGATAGCTGTTAATATCCAATGAGCCCGAAGGCCCATTATTGACCAACCTTTGAATCCTACTAAGGTTGATGTGACCTAGTCTCAGGTGCCAAAGATAAGTTTGATTCAAAAGGGAAGACTCTTTTCTCTTATTATGATTCGGTGATGAATTACCAGTTTCAAGGTTTTGCATTACTGGGGACTATGTCTTGATTAAAAACAGATTGTCAACTAATGTACCGGAACATATAAGCTTCTAGTTCTTTCTAATAAAAATAGAATTATCAGAAAAAAACCCAATCATAACCTTCTAAAATAAGTCTCGAAACTGAAAGCAAGTTCTTCCGAAAACTGGGTACAAAAAGACAATCCTTTAAATTTAAAACTGAGTCTGAAAAGTAAAGACACAAAACTCCCACTGCAACAACAAAAACTCTGGTAGTATCCCCAAGATAGACATGCAACTCTCTCTCTAATCAGCCGGGTTACTTTGAACCCCTGCAAAGAATTACAAATGTGATCAGTGGCTCCTGAATCCACACACCAAGTATATGTGGGAATCGCCGCTAAACACGTCTGAGTAACTAGGGAAAATTTGCACATACCTCGAGGCTTTGGGTAATCCTTCTTCCAATGTCCTGTTTTGCCACATCTAAAGCACTTGCCTTTTGGATTATGCTTCTTAGCAATGTCCGACTTGGGCCCATGATCAGCAGCTCCTGCTTTCTAGCCTCTCTTCTTCTTATGCTTCCTGGGTTTGGGCCCAGTAGAGGAACCTGAGGAACCAACAGTAGCCAAGGCTTGCTTCTTCTCTGCGAAGAGGCCCTAACAGACACCAATGCAATCATGAGCTCGGGAAGTGAATATGAGAGCTTGCCCATATTATAGTTCAACCGAAACTGCTCAAAACTGGGAGGCAAGCTCTGGAGGATGATATCGACCTGGGTCTCCCCATCAATGTGACCTCCCAATAACTCGATCTCATTGATGCAGCTCATCATGTCTAGCACGTGATCCTTAACTGAAGAGGCCTCAGCCATCCTAGCATTCATCAGTTTCCTCATAGCTGACTGTTTGGCTGCCCCGCGCTGATGTCCAAACATGTCCCTGGGGTTGAGCATCATATCGTAGGCTGAGGTAAACAACTGATGCTGGTGCTGCAGTACACTCGACATAAAAGCCAAGATATAGCATCGGGTCATCTCATCAGCCTTCTGCCACTTCGTATATGGCTCTCGCTGCTCAGGGGTGGCATCATCGCTGGGCTTATGGGGGCACTCCTCAGTGAGCACGTACTTGTAACCCTCAACGGTAAGGACAATGTCAAGGTTACCTTTCCAGTCAATGTAATTAGGACCCGTAAGTTTGTTATGATTAAGTACGACAGCTAGCGGGTTAAATGACATATCAACAACTGAAAAATAAACAGTCAAGTTTCAATATTATTTTTTCAAAAATATTAAAATCCTCAAAAAAGAATATACTCTTCTACCAACATCTCTCACATCGGGATTAACGTAGGTCACGATGGGTGAATGTCTACGCCAACCACATTTGTTCGAGAAGAACCGAAGTTCATTAATTCCATTCTGTGACCAACAATCTTATGATCAATGAAATTAACAGTCGATAATTTTAGCCGAACAAAATAGCGTAAACTCGATGGGAGGGATACTAAAATGGTACACTAAGTGTATGCCATTACGTGACTTCTAGGTTTGTTACTTAGGATACTAATTTGCCTCGGATGGCGAGGGTGTCACATTTTTCTCCAATTAAAATCACTACAGTCATCCCTTTAGAAATTTATTCCTGTGATATCTTTGGTTGAAAACTCATCCGATAGGGAGGAAGGTCTGAGCCAACACACAAGTTTAACCACATCACCAATGAACCCTTAATAGTGGCCATGGGGATATTTACCAACCCGCTCCCACTTAGATTTTTAAGTTTGAGGATTTTTCCGTTTTAACATGCAATATCTTAACAAAGGATATTCGCACCCATAAAACCGTTGGAGTTTTAATATGTGAATAATTTACCTTAGTTAATTGCACTTTACTTTTTAAAACATTTTGGTTTTCGTTTATGCAAATAAATCAAAAACACACAATCAACGAAAAGACATAAATACGGGAAATTAAAGAAATAAAATTTCCCAACTATTGTGGTCTTCTCTATTGATTCCTTAACGGCTCGATGACACGTCCCGTCATGTCGCTCCCACTCGTTATTTGGATTCCTCTCGATTCGCCCGAGTTTTGTCAGTTTACTACGTAATTAGGAATCACCCAAAATTATGAGAAACCAAAACCCACGAATATAAGTTACCCATAATAACGTCTTCATCATAATACATAAATTCCTATATACAAAGGCATCTTTCTAGGAATTTAAAGATGATAACATTAGATTAAATCCTACTACAAGATTTATCTAATCCTACACGGCTTCCAGCTCATGGTTATTACTATTACAGACATTTTCATTCAAAAACAATACGAGCCCGGACATGTCTCAGGGTTTATGAATGAAAAATAAATTTTACCATAATAGCCGGGAAACTAATAACCATATATTTAAACATTTCGACAAAAATAATAATGCCAAAATATAGCCGTGTAATAAATTAAACAAGTATAAAGCCAAAATACTCACTCTGATACCAATTTGAAGGAAAACACAACAAGCCCGGGCTAAATCGAAAATCTCACTTTCGTGCTATGCATTCCAGAATCGGAGACTTTCGACTCGGCTCAGGCTCAAATTATTTTCCCTGAACGGATCTAGACTTATACTTATTTAATTTATTAAAACGACACGCGAAAAATTAAATCTTTAATTTAAAGTGAAAGTCTTAAAGATTATACCTTTGAAACGTGTCCCTAGCAATAAGAAAACCAAAGCTGAAAATCTTGTTGTTTACCGCCTGGGACCAATCACGAGAGAATCCCGATAAAAACTCCGTCTCTACCTCGAAATCGGGTGGGCGACTATCCACAAGGTAGCTAGACACTAAGTAAGATATCCATATGAGACCCACTTCGAAAAACTCGTCAGATCCTCAGCAAATCGTTGCCCGAAGATTACTGAACTTATTTACCGCCTGCTACCTATTTACCGCCTGCTACCTATTTACCGCCTGCTACCTATTTACCGCCTGGCTTCGAAATCCACTCGAAATCCCAAGGATAACTCCAAACAACCTCGAACTTGGTTGGGAAAGTGTCTACGAGGTGGCTAAAGGCACTGGCAAAGAAATCCAAAGAAACTTCAAGAAACTCACAGATCTGAAAAACAGATCCGGCACGAGAAACCGATTTTAATCTGAAAACCCACACCGCCTTAATAAAACTTCTTGGGTAAGCTATTTGCTCATAGATCTAGACTTTGGTGAACCAAAAGGAACTAGCCAAAGGATCAACGCAACAAATAAACAAAGCCCACTATGAAAATGCACCAAAACGAACAAGAAAGAGCCAAAGGACTTCTCGAGCGGCGTTTGAACTTCCATGCGGTAGTCTTGGGCTTTTATTATCATGGGCTAAGTTTCTCAAACAAGAAAGATCGTAAACCGACTTTGAAAAAGAATTCTCAATAAGAAAGATTGCCAACCGACTTCAAAAAAGAAATCTCTCTCTAGCCTTGTCTTTCTCACTGCATTTGCCTACAAGAAAGACAAATGCCTTAGAGTGATTGTCTAAGTTTGTCTTCAAATGTGCCTAATATTAGCTATTTATAGAATCATGGCCATTTTCCTACAAGAAAGACAAATGCCTTGGGCTTCTAGAATCATGGGCTAAGTTTCTCGAACAAGAAAGATCGCACACCGACTTCGAAAAAGAAACCACAATAAGGAAGATCGCAAACCGACTTCAAAAAAGAAATCTCTCTCTAGGCTTGTCTTTCTCACTCTAAGGCATTTGCCTACAAGGCTTCTAATGTCTTAAAATGTGCCTAACATTAGCTATTTATAGGGAGCTCCATTGGAGACCTAGTGGGCTTTTGAGTTGGGCCTTAGTATTTGACTTTTGTTGACCCCTTAGTCTTCCCTAGACTAATCAACTCCAATCGATCATTTAGACTAATCATGGGCTAAGTTTCTCAAACAATAAAGATCGCAAACCGACTTCGAAAATGAATTCTCTCTCTAGGCTTGTCCTTCTCACTCTAAGGCACTTGCCTACAAGATTTCTAATGTCTTCAAATGTGCCTAACATTAATTATTTATAGGGAGCTCCCTGGGAGACCTAGTGGGCTTTTGAGTTGGGCCTTAGTATTTGACTTTCGTTGACCCCTTAGTCTTCCCTAGACTAATCAACTCCAATCGATCCTTTCGATTTAATTTCGTAACCCACTTTGTAAATTTAATTTAATCGAACCCTTAGAATTAATTAATTCATATAGAATTAATTTTATTTATCAACTTTGTCAATTAAATATTAACTAAACCTTTAGGATTAATTAATTTATTTTATTGATTAGTCAAATGCATAACTAGTCGTACCATTAACGGACCAATTATGGAACTATCGGTCAAAATGACCTTACATCGCGCCACTTTAAATATTAATCCTTTCGATCTAGTGCTCATCGGTTTATCAATTTACTGATAAACTAATTCACCAACTTCTTGGTTTCTAAGATTAGTACCACTCAACTTTCTTATTATACCAAACGTAAAGTTTACTGGCCAGTTTTAGTACAATAAACCTTACGAGCTCATCTCGGGAGCACCATCAACCCGGCGAACCAGTGCGTGGATTCCTCCGACTAGCAACGGCATGTAAGAAGCTAACCACCGCATACCCAACCTACCGAGGTATAGGCCTCAATTGACCACACTCTTTGGCAAATCAAAGCATATGATATCTAACTCTCACACCCGTCCCAATCTTAGGCTAAGTTTATCCAACAAGAAAGATCGCGCCCATCCCGTCCCAATCTCAGTTACGAGCATACGAGTCCCAACTCTCAAGCCCGTCCCAATCTTGGGCTTCTAGTATCATGGGCTAAGTTTCTCGAACAAGAAAGATCGCAAACCAACTTCGAAAAAGAAATCTCTCTCTAGGCTTGTCTTTCTCACTCTAAGGCATTTGTCTTTAAGTTTGTCTTCAAATGTGCCAACCATTAGCTATTTATAGAATTATGGGCATTTGCCTACAAGAAAGACAAATGCCTTGGGCTTCTAGAATCATGGACTAAGTTTCTCGAACAAGAAAGTTCGCAAACCGACTTCAAAAAAGAATTCTCAATAAGGATGATCGTAAACTGACTTTGAAAAAAAAAAATCTCTCTCTAGGCTTGTCTTTCTCACTCTAAGGCATTTGCTTACAAGGTTTCTAAAGTCTTCAAATGTGCCTAATATTAGCTATTTATAGGGAGCTCCTTGGGAGACCTGACTTTCGTTGACCCCTTAGTCTTTCCTAGACTAATCAACTCCAATTGATCCTTTAGACTAATCATGGGCTAAGTTTCTCGAACAAGAAAGATCGTAAACTGACTTCGAAAAAGAATTCTCTCTCTAGGCTTGTCTTTCTCACTTTAAGGCATTTGCCTACAAGGTTTCTAATGTCTTCAAATGTTCCTAACATTAGCTATTTATATGAAGCTCCTTGGGAGACCTAGTGGGCTTTTGAATTGGGCCTTAGTGTTTGACTTTCGTTGAACACTTAGTCTTCCCTATACTAATCAACATCAATCGATCCTTTCGATTTAATTTCTTAACCCACTTTGTAAATTTAATTTAATCAAACCCTTAGGATTAATTAATCCATATAGAATTAATTTTATTAATCCACTTTGTCAATTAAATATTAATTAAACCTATAGGATTAATTAATTCACTTTATCGATTAGTCAAACGCATAATTAGTCATACCACTAATGGACCAATAATGGAACTACCGGTCACAATGGCCTTATAGCGCGCCACTTTATTTTTTTCTATCTCCCCACATTAAAGATCTAGTGCTCATTGGCTTATCAATTTACTGATAAACTAATTCACCGATTTCTTGGTATCCGAGATTAGTACCACTCGACTTTATTATTATACCGGACGAAAAGTCCACTGGCCAGTTTTAGGACAATAAACCTTACGAGCTCATCTCGGGAGCATCATCAACCCGATGAACCGGTACGTGGATTTCTCCGACTAGCAACGGCACGTAAGAAGCTAAACACTGTATACCCAATCTCAGGATTGAGATGAGTCCCAACTCTCATGCCTATCCCAATCTTGGGCTAAGTTTCTCCAACAAGAAAGATCGCGCCCGTCCAGTCTCAATCTACGTACCATCCCAATCTCAGTTACGAGCATACAAGTCCCAACTCTCAAGCCCGTCCCAATCTTGGGCTTCTAGTATTATGGCCTAAGTTTCTCGAACAAGAAAGATCTCAAACTGACTTTGAAAAAGAATTCTCAATAAGAAAGATCGCAAACCGACTTCGAAAAAGAAATCTCTCTCTAGACTTGTTTTTCTCACTCTAATGTATTTGCCTACAAGAAATAAAAATGGCTTGGAGTGATGGCTAAGTTTGTCTTCAAATGTGCCTAAGTGATGGGCTAAGTTTGTCTTCAAATGTGCCTAACATTAGCTATTTATAGAATCATGGGCATTTGCCTACAAGAAAGACAAATGCCTTGGGCTTCTAGAATCATGGGCTAAGTTTCTCGAACAAGAAAGATCACAAACTGACTTCGAAAAAGAATTCTCAATAAGGAAGATCGTAAACCGACTTCGAAAAAGAAATCTCTCTCTAGGCTTGTCTTTCTCACTCTAATGTATTTTCCAACAAGAAATAAAAATGGCTTGGAGTGATGGCTAAGTTTGTCTTCAAATGTGCCTAAGTGATGGGCTAAGTTTGTCTTCAAATGTGCCTAACATTAGCTATTTATAGAATCATGGGCATTTGCCTACAAGAAAGACAAATGCCTTGGGCTTCTATAATCATGGGCTAAGTTTCTCGAACAAGAAAGATCACAAACTGACTTCGAAAAAGAATTCTCAATAAGGAAGATCGTAAACCGACTTCGAAAAAGAAATCTCTCTCTAGGCTTGTCTTTCTCACTCTAATGTATTTTCCAACAAGAAATAAAAATGGCTTGGAGTGATGGCTAAGTTTGTCTTCAAATGTGCCTAACATTAGCTATTTATAGAATCATGGGCATTTGCCTACAAGAAAGACAAATGCCTTGGGCTTCTATAATCATGGGCTAAGTTTCTCGAACAAGAAAGATCACAAACTGACTTCGAAAAAAAATTCTCAATAAGGAAGATAACAAACCGACTTCGAAAATGAAATCTATCTCTAGGCTTGTCTTTTTCACTCTAAGGCATTTGCCTACTAGGTTTCTAAGGTCTTTAAATATGCCTAACATTAGCTATTTATAGGGAGCTCCTTGGGAGACCTAGTGGGCTTTTCAGTTGGGCCTTAGTGTTTGACTTTCGTTGACCCCTTAGTCTTCCGTAGACTAATCAACTTCAATCAATCCTTTAGACTAATCATGGATTAAGTTTCTCGAACAAGAAAGATCACAAACCGACTTAGAAAAAGAATTATCTCTCTAGGCTTGTCTTTCTCACTCTAAGGTATTTGCCTATAAGGTTTCTAATGTCTTCAAATGTGTCTAGCATTAGCTATTTATAGGGAGCTACTTGGGAGACCTAGTGGGCTTTTGAGTTGGGCCTTAGTGTTTGACTTTCGTTGACCCCTTATCCCTAGACAAATCAACTCCAATCGATCCTTTCAAATTAATTTCTTAACCCACTTTGTAAATTTAATTTAATCAAACCCTTAGGATTAATTAATTCATATAGAATTATTTTTCTTAATCCACTTTGTCAATTAAATATTAATTAAACCTTTAGGATTAATTAATTCACTTTATCGATTAGTCAAATGCATAATTAGTCGTACCACTAACGGACCAATTATGGAACTACCGCTCAAAATGACCTTACATCGCGCAACTTTATTTTCTTCTATCTCCCCACATTAAAGATCTAGTGCTCATCGGTTTATCAATTTACTGATAAACTAATTCACCGACTTCTTGGTATCCGAGATTAGTACCACTCGACTTTCTTATTATACCGAATGTAAAGTCCACTGGCCAGTTTTAGGACAATAAACCTTACGAGCTCATCTCGGGAGCATCATCAACCCGATGAACCGGTACGTGGATTCCTTCGACTAGCAACGGCACGTAAGAAGCTAAACACCGCATACCCAACATACCGTGGTATAGGCCTCAATTGACCGCACTCTTTGGCAAATAAAAGTATACGATATCCAACTCTCACGCCCGTCCCAATCTTGGGATTGAGAGACTGAATACTAGGACCGAATTGACTACACCCATCAGTACAAGTCAATTCTATCCAAACTGGTCATGCTCAATATACCCCGGGCATATTTATATGATTTTAATTCTTCTAGATAAACTAATTTTCAAACCACACGATAACCTATACCGATAGTATGTCTAGACTATCTCTGTTACGAGCATACTTTTTATATATCAATACTTTAACCAATAACGGTATCTACTGTGTCTTTCCACACCCTGTTATCTAGTTCTATGATATAATGGAATAATTTAATTCTGAAACAAAATGATATGTCATCTGTAGATATTAATAATTTTTTATACAAGTCATAGCTTTTCTGTATTTAAACCTAACAGTTTTTTGGTAAGAATCCCGATGCAGTTATTATGTTGATTACTGATTAATTGGTTGCTAGATCGTTACCCACACAACGTGCAATCAAAGTCTTGAGTTATACAAGCGATCACCTGAGTTCACGCTTCAATAGGTATTTTCTAAGATTCCGCTTTTAATTAAAAATTATTGTTGCGTGGTAAATCGAATAAGTACAAACCTATATCCTGTGTAATGTTATTTCAAGCAAGGATTGGAATAGCGATTATTCTAGAGTCTAGGCCTGGTCAAAGATTCCGATTCTGGAATGCGTAGCATGAAAGTGAGTTTTTGACCAGGCCCGGGCAGATAATATTTCAATTGGTATCAGAGCCTGATTTTAGGTTTTGTGCTTGTTCAATTTATTACATGGTTTTATTTGCAGGTGGTTTAGAAATCCCGATTGTTATGGTTGCATTTGTATGGTTTTTAATTAAACCCCAGGACATGTCCAGGTTTGGTTTTATTTTGAATGATTGTAATAGTATAACCACGTGCTGGAAGTTGTGTAGGATTAGATCAAATCTGTAGTAGGATTTTTTCTATGTAATTCGATTTTAATTTTCCTAGAAAGCCTTGTAGTAGGAGAATTTTTTTTTTTTTTTTTGTAATCGAAGGCGTTATGGTGGGCAACTTGAATTTGTGGGTTTTGGGTTATCGTTAATTCGTAGAATCCCAGGAAAACCCAGAATGAATTGCGAAAAGACCAAACGGCATAGAAGAAACGAAGGAAGATTCAGAGTCAGGGCCGGCGCCAGCGATGACTCACCGACGAGAGCTGCCATCGGCGACTACGGCGATCGGCAGCATTACAGCCGCACTGCGCAGCACAATTGCTGCTCGCTACTGGGCTGCGTGCGGCCCATTTGGCTTGTGTTTTGGCCTATTTTTCTTCCAGATTTAATTTTTTTTGAAGTTCAAGACTCAATCCATCGAGTGACGTAGCGGGACACGAGATCAAGACAGAAGATGAAAGCAATTAAAACCATGAAAGTTTGGAAATTTATTTTTCGTATTTATTTCCCGTATTTATAGTTTTAATTTTAGTGCTTTAATTTTTGTGCTGTATTTTAGATGCATGATTTTAAAGCATGTTGGTTTTATGTTTTCATATAACTTAGGGTTAGTTAATTGCATGTTAAACTGAAAAAAACCCTTAATTTAGAAATCTAAGTGGGAGCGGGTTGGTTTAATATTCCTATAGCCACCATTACAGATTCATATGCGGTGTGGGTGGACTTGTACGTTGGCATTAGGCGTTCCTCCATTCAGATGAGTTGAATCACAAGATCACTAGATTATGAATTTCTAAGTAAGATGACTAGAGTAAGTTTAACTAAGAGAAATGCGATACCCTCTCCATCTGAGGCAGACTATCCTGAGGTAACAAGCTTAGAAGTCACGTAATGGCACAAACTTAGTGTACGATTTGTAGTATTCCTTCCATCGAGGTTACGCTGCTTACTTGTACGGTTGAAAGCACTGACTATTAGCTACATTGATCAATAGATTGTTTGGTCAGATAGTGTAGTTAATGAACTAGGTTCTTCTTAAATGAATGTGGGTTAGCAAAAAGGTCCACACTATCATGGCTTGCGAGAATCTCGATGAATGAGATGTCGGTGGTTTAAATTATTGTTTTGAGGGAAGTAAAAAATTGTTTTAATTTCCTTGTTTTTGAAATTCTAGATTTAATAACTGAAACATTGTCTGTTTATTTAATTTATAATACTCGATATGACATTCAACCCCTTAGCTACTATATTGAAAGAAAACAAGTTAACTGGACCTAATTATGTCAACTGGAGTTGTAACTTGGACATTGTCCTGATGGCTGAGTAGTATAAGTTTGTGCTCACCAACATCTGTCCAGATGTGCCTAACGAGGACTCTCGTCAAGAGGATAGGGATACCTATAATAGGCAGAGAAAAGCGGATGAGATGGCGCGGTGTTACATTCTGGCCTCTGTGTCGAATGTGCTGCAACATGAGCTTCATCCTATAATCTCTGCATTCAATATGATGGCCTACTTGAGAGATATGTTCGCTCATCAAGGCAAGACAGGTAGGCAAGCAGCCATGAGGACATTAATGAATACCAAAATGGCTGAGGGCACATCGATGAGAGATCATGTGCTTCACATGATCGGCAACATCAACAAGATAGAGGTATTGAGAGGTGAGATCGACCCGAAAAGTCAGATAGATATCATCCTCCAGAGCTTACCCTATAGTTTTGAGTAGTTTTGGGTTAACTATAATATGAACCAAAGAGTTTACACTCTACTCGAGCTCTTAACAGATTTGGTGTCGACCGAAGGCATCTTCCACGAGAAGAAGCAATCTTTGGTTACAGTAAAGGCTTCAAGTTCTTCTTCTGCGCCTAAAGCAAGAACAAAACGAAGAAGAAGAATCCCAAGAAACTTGCTACTAAGCCTGAGATCACAAAGAAGAGCAAGCCCAAAAGTAAGTGCTTCAAGTGCGGGAAAACAGGACACTGGAAATCGGATTGTCCAAAGCTTAAAGGTACGAAAGTTTATGCCTTAATTACTGAGACATGTTTAGTGGTGATTCTCACAGATACTTGGTGTGTGGATTCAAGAGCCACTGACCATGTTTGTAATTCTTTACAGGGGTTCCAAGTAACCCAGAAGCTTAGAGAATGCGAGTTGGACATCTACTTGGGAGATACTATAAGAGTGTCAGTAGAAGCAGTGAGAGTAGTTACTCTTAATTTCGAGAATTAGATTAGATTTAATTAATTGTCTTTATGTACCTAGTTTTAGAAAAAATCTTGTTTCAGTTTCTAAACTCTTGAAGAATGGTTATAAGCTTATTTTTTATGATGATTCTGTTGTTATTAGAAAAGATAGTGCATCATCTAACAGTAATAAGAGGAAAAACATTCTAAAATGAATCAAAACTATCTTTGGCATCTAAGGCTAGGTCATATAAACCTTAGTAGAATTCAAAGGTTGGTCAATGATAGACCTTTAAGTTCATTAGAGATTGACAGTTATTCAACCTGTGAATCTTGCTTGGAAGGTAAGATGACCAAAAAACCTTTTAAGGCAAAAGGTTATAGATTCAAAGAAGTATTAAGTTGATTCACTTTGACTTGTGTGGACCTATGTCGGTCCAAGCACGAGGTGCGTTTGAGTATTTCGTGACTTTCACAGATGATTACTCAAGGTGTTGGTGAATGTGCCCTAATGAGGGCTATTTATGTAAATATACTTTGAGGGTATTTATGTAAATAAGACATTTGTCGCTTGATTGATTGTTTATCAAATGAGTTAATTTCATGATAGTAATATCCTTGTGCATATTTAAATTCATGAAATCGATCCGCCAAAAGAAACACTCCATGGACTAATTAGATCGTGAGTGATTCTTTTGAGTAGTACTGGTACTAGGATCCTAAGACCAGAAATCACTACATGGTCTTAGGTGAATTGTGGTGTGCTTTGACATACGCCTAACGGGGCCATAACAGGTTGCCATGTACGGGTATGATTGGGTACACTATGATTCATGCTAAGATATGTAGGTGAAGTGATGGGACTGCAAATCTCTCTTAAGTGAGAGATGATATCTTCGCCACTTGATAGTGAACTGAAAGTGCATGGTCATGCCCAAGGAATGATAGGATATCATTTGCTTGAAGGATTCAGTGTCACAAAGAGATCAAGTAAACGTTTAGCTACATAAGGATGATGGTTCCATGCCTTATGCTAAACTGGATATCGATGTAGAGGGTCGTAAGCAGTTTGCTCGGAAAGGTTGTGTTGAATCTCCATTCGACCCTCCATTCTGAATTGGGAAGTCATTATGTCTTGCTAGAGACCACTAATGACTTATGGATTAATCAATGAGATTGAGTTATCCGTTGCCAATTTGGAATGGGCCTACAGGATCGCACATAAGAAAGTTCAATGATGCAGAAGAATGATTCTTGCCTACAATAAGTATAATTGTTATACTTAAATAAATAAGATTTAATTAAATGGTTTAATTAAATATTATTGAAAAGTTCTGTGGTATTAATTAATAGTCAATTAATTACCTGGGAACAATTGGGATGGGCTGATAAATCAATGGACTTAATTGCAATTGAAGTTCTTGACCCATCAGCCTGATCCATGGGTCATGGGTTGATCCATGGGCTTGGTGTATAACCCAAATCATTAAAGTGTTATTTAATGCTGATTTGGAATCAGTAAATATTATTTAAATACTGATTTGGAATCAGTAAAATAATATTTGGTAATAATACTGATTTGGAATATGACCAAAATTAGTTAAGTTATAATTGGATAATTACAATACTAATTTTGGAAATTAATTCTCTACAAATATCCTAGGGATATAATTGTAGGTCAGAGGATTTTTTGAATGATTTTTATTAAACAAAATACACAGAATTCCCAAATTCTTTTGGTAGGCAAGATCGGCTAGCACCATCCTGCGAAGACTTTCGTGCTTGAGAGTAGAGGATCCTTCGAGGAAGGATTTTGGAGACAACAAAATGCCATCTTCTCAGAGGATCCAGGCGACGTGCGCAACCGATTACGCTTCAAGGGTAAGACCCGATCCTTAGTGTTTAGGATTCCGCTGTTTAATTGGATTAAACACCTAGACAAATCCCAACACAAGGTACGAATATATTTATCTAATGCACCACAAGTCTGAATGCTTTAGTAAATTCAAAGAGTATCGGGCAGATCCGGAGAAGCATCATGGTAAGAGTATCAGGATACTACGATCAGATCATGGTAGTGAGTACCTGTCCTACGAATTTTGAGAATACCTCAGCAAGGTCGGAATTCAGTCTCATTTGTCTGCACCTGGCACACCACAGCAGAACGGTGTAGCAGAAAGAATGAACAGAACTCTCATGGAAATGGTTAGATCAATGAGGAGCTATAGTGATTTGCCGAGTTCGTTCTGGGGATATGTCTTAGAAACATCAATGTACATCCTTAATTTTTTACCATCTAAAATTGTGCCTTCAACCCCATTAGAGTTGTGAAACGGTCGTAAGCCCCGTCTAAGACATCTCAGAATTTGGGGTTGCCCAACACATGTGCTTAAGGCAGATACGGCTAAGTTAGATGTAAGAACAGAAGTAATGTTGTTTGTAGGATATCCTAGGGGAAGGAATGGTGGTCTGTTTTATAGTCCTAAAGATCAGAAGGTGGTGGTTAGCACCTATGTCAGATTTTTAGAGAAATACTATATTATAGATGATAAGCCCAAGAGCAAGATATTACTAGAAGAGCTTTAGAGACAAACTAATAATCCTGATGCACCAGCACAAGTAGATACACCACACACTGCACAAGATATCACAGATGATGCGCCTACACAGGTGGTGTCTCATCGTAGTGAGAGGGTTGTGAGACAGCCCGACAGGTTTATTGGCATGGGAGAGACCTCAGACCTAGTCCCAAACACGCCTGAGCCTGACCTAGTAAACTAAAATGAGGCTCTCCGAGATAAAGATGTAGAATCTTGGCAAAAAGCAATGATATCTGAGATGGGATCAATGGACCACAATCAAGTCTGGGAGCTTGTGGACCTACCTGATGGTTTGAAACCTATTGGATGTAAGTGGGTCTACAAACGTAAGAGAGGACCTGACGAAAAGGTGGAAACCTTTAAAACTAGGCTTGTGGCGAAGGGGTATACTCAGAAAGAGTGAATCAATTATGAGGAAACCTTCTTCCCGGTAGCCATGCTTAAGTCGATCCGGATTCTCTTAGCTTCAGCTGCTCATTTAGACTATGAGATATGGCAGATGGATGTCAATACAGCTTTCCTTAATGGAAGTCTTGAGGAAACCATCTTCATACAGTAACCAGAGGGATTCGTTGAAAAATGCCAAGAGCATAAGGTTTGCAGGCTTAAGAAGTCCATTTACGGACTTAAGTAGGCATCGAGATCTTGGAACATCCGGTTTGATGAGGTAATCCAGTCTTACGGATATACTCAGTGTATATTGCAGACATGATGGAAATGCGGTGGTGTTTTTTGTACTTTACGTATATGACATTCTATTGATTGGCAACAACAAGAAAGTGTTATCAGACGTAAAGGCATGGTTATCCAAACAGCTTGATATGAAAGACTTAAGGGAAACGGGACATATCCTTGGGATCAAGATAAGTCGAGATCGTAGGAAACGTTCGTTAACGCTCTCTCAAGCTTCATACATAGATACGATCCTGGCCCTTTCTAACATACAGAACTCCAAGAAAGGTTTTCTACATTTCAGAGATAAAGTGCATCTATCTAAATAACAGTCTCCCAAAATTGTTGAGGAGATAGAGGCCATGAAGTCAGTTCCTTATGCTTTTGCAGTGGAAGTCTCATGTATGTCATGTTGTGTACGAGGCCTGATATCTGTTATGTCATTGGCATTGTAAGCAGATATCAGAGTAACCCCGGGAAAGCTCATTGGGAAGCAGTAAAATGTATTCTCAAGTATTTGCGCAGAATGATAAACCCAGTATTAGTCTATCAGGTCCCTGAGCTAGTACCCCGAGGTTACACAGGTTCAAATTCCCAAGGCGACAAGGACAAGAGCAAGTCTACCTTAGGGTATGTGTTTACTCTGGAAGGTAGAGCCATAGTATGGCGGAGTGTCAAGAAGAAATGCTTGGCGGACTCTACCATGGATGCTGAATAAGTTGTCGCATCAAAGGCAGCGAAAGAAGCAGTGTGGCTCAAGAACTTCCTAGTGGATTTATATGTGATTCCTGGTTTGTAAAAACCTATCACAGTGTATTGTGATAACAACGGTGCCGTAGCAAACTCGAAGGAACCACGAGCCCATAAGGCGAGTATACACATACAGCGCAAGTACCACCTGATATGAGATATCATCAAGATGGAAGACGTGGTCGTGGCTAAGATAGCATTGGAGGATAACCTTGCAGATCCGTTCATGAAGACATTGACTTCAAAAGTCTATGAGACTTACGTGAAGGGCATGGGGATCAGATACTTATGAGAGCCATGATAGTTTTTATAGATATATAGTAGAGTGTATAGAGTTGAATGTAGTTGTATACTTAAAGCACAACTTAAGTATTAGTGGGAGATTGTTAGAGTAGAATACATAAGCTATGCTTGTATTATACATTTTCCCAGTTAATATATCGATTTAATGTTTTGGTTTATATGTTGTTCAGTATTTGTCCATTGATATTATGTGGTTAGATGATGAGGTGTCTGGTGTGACACAGTAGATCTCATCATTGATTAAAAAACATAATATATAAATGAGGTTCGTAACCGAGACAGTTTAGGACAAACTGTTGATTTAGGTTATTTTATGATTCGGATAATTGGTTTGTCTAAAGTAATTGAATCATATAGATATGCCTGGGGCGTATTGAACTTGACCATTTAGAATGATTTGTCTTGTATTGATTTAATAAACAAATCATTCTTAGTATTCTATCTCTTAATCCCTAGACAAGAGTAGGCATGAGGATTAGACATAGTATACTTTAATCTGCCAATAGGTGAGGTCAATTGTGGCCAATAGTCTCGGTGGGTTGGGTGTGCGTGCTTAGTTACTTGGTGTTCTGCTGCTTGTCGAAAGGAAACCATGTACCGGTGCATCCGGGGTGATGGTGCTTCCGAGATGAGCTCATTATGTTTATTATACTAAACCCAGCCGGTGCACTTATGTCCGGTATAGTAAAAAGGTTGAGTGTTACTAGCTCAGAATTAAAGAAGTTAATTAATTAATTTATCAGTAAATTAATAAATTAACGAGCATTATATCTTTGATGTCGGGAGATTAATAATAAATTAATTTAGTTATTCTGGAAGCAATTCTGGTGTAGGATGGTAGTGTCAAAATTAATCCGTTAGTGGTTCGATTAATTTTCTTGTGGGTTAATTAAATAAATAGAATTAATTAATTAATCAATTATTCCTAAGGGTTAATTAAGTAATTAACAAAGTGGAATTATTAAATTAATTAATTAAGTCTTAAGTTTTAATTAGAATTAGAAAATCCTAGAGATTAGAAAATCTAATTGGATTTGGTTATCCAATGAGATTAGTTACTTGGATTTGGAAACTAATTAATTACCTAAACCCATTAGGAAGGCCAATCCTAAACCAACTTGGGGTCTCTCTTGTAACTCGATATATAGACAAGGGATTAGCAATTACATAACACACAACTCATAAGTTTTCAAGACAAGAAAACTAGAGAGATAAAATTTAGAGAGAAAATAATTTTCTCCCTCTAGAAAAGCTTTGGATTGGCTGAATTTCTTGGGCAAGACGACGGAGCGGCGGCTCGTTTTCTGGAAAGAATCCCGACACAGTTATTGTGTTAGTTGCTAGATTATTACCCACACAACGTGAAATCAAAGTCTTGAGTCATACAAGCGATCACCTGAGTTCACGCTTCAAGAGGTATTTTCTAAGATTCCGCTTTTAATTAGAAATTATTGTTGCGTGGTAAATCGAATAAGTACAAACCAAGATCCTGCGCAAGGTTATTTCAAGCAAGGATTAGAATAGTGATTGTGCTAGAGTCTTGGCCTGGTCAAAGATTTCGATTCTGGAATGCGTAACACGAAAGTGAGTTTTTTACCGAGCCCAGGTAGATAATTTTTCATCATCTGTGAACGTCATGAAATACTCAAACCCACCTCGTGCTTGGACCGACATTGGCCCACAGGAGTCAGAATTAATCAACTCTAATACTTCTTTGGCTCTATAACCTTTTGCCTTAAAAGGTCTTTTGGTCATTTTACCCTCCAAGTAAGATTCGCAGGTTGAATAACTGTCAATCTCTAATGAACCCAAAGGTCCATCATTGACCAACCTCTAAATCCTACTAAGGTTTATATGACCTAGCCTGAGATGCCAAAGATAGGTTTGATGCATTTCAGATGGTTATTTCCTCTTATTAAGGTTAGATGATGTGCTATTTGTTTCTATGTTTTGCACAACAGGAGAGTTAGATTTAACCGCAAACAAATTATCTACTAATGAACCAGAACAAACAAGTTTGTCATATTTGCTAACAATAACTGTATTATCAGAAAAAATAAACTTGAAACCATTCTTTAAGAGTTTAGAAACCAAAATAAAGTTCTTTCTAATACTCGGTACATAAAGAAAATTTGGTAAATCTAGTAATATTTTTGAAAAATAAATCAACTACTCTCACTGCTTCTACTGACACTCTTGTAGTGTCGCTCAAGTAGATGTCCAGCTCGCCTTCTATACGCTTCCGGGTTAATTGGAACCCCTACAAAGAATTACAAACATGGTCAGTGGTGCCTGAATCCACACACTAAGTATCTGTAGGAATCGCTGCTAAACACGTCTCAGTAATTAAGGCAGAAACTATCATACCTTTAAGCTTTGGACAATCCGATTTCCAGTGTCCCATTTTCCAGCACTTGAAGCACTTGCATTTGGGCTTGCTCTTCTTTGCGATTTCAGGCTTAGCAGCAAGTTTCTTGGCATTTTTATTCTTCTTTTTGTTCTTACCTTTAGGCGCATAAGAAGAACTTGAAGTCTTTACTGTGACCAAAGCTTGCTTCTTCTCATGGAAGATGCCTTCGGCCGACACCAAATCTGTTAAGAGCTCGGGTAGAGTGTAAACTCTTTGGTTCATATTGTAATTAACCTGAAACTGCTCAAAACTATAGGGTAAGCTCTGGAGGATGATATCTATCTGACTTTTCAGGTCAATCTCACCTCCCAACACCTATATCTCGTTGATGTTGCTGATCATGTGAAGCACATGATCTCTCACTAATGCGCCCTCAGCAATTTTAGTGTTCATTAACTTTCTCATGGCTACTTGCCTAGCTGTCCTGCCTTGATGAGTGAACATCTCTCTCAAGTGAGCCATCATATTGAAGGCAGAGATCATGGGATGAAGTTGATATTACATCATATTCGACATAAAGGCCAAAATGTAACATCGCGCCATCTCATCCGTTTTTCTCCACCTATTATAGGCATCCCTATCCTCCTGAGGGGAGTTCTCATTAGACACATCTAGACAGACTTCAATGAGCACAAACTTATACTACTCTGCTGTTAGGACAATGTCCAAGTTACGACTCCAATCGACATAATTGGGACCCGTAAGTTTGTTGTCTTTCAATATAGTAGCTAAGGGATTGAATGTCATATCGAATACTGTAAATTAAATAAATAGACAATGTTTTAGTGATCTATTCTAGAATTTTAAAAACAAGGAAATTCTAATAATTATTGAATTCCCTCCAAACAATAATTTAAACCGCCGACATCTCATTCAACGGGATTCTCGCAAGCCACTATAGTGTGGACGTTTACGCAAACCCATATTCATTTGAGAAGAACCAAGTTCATTAACTGCACAATCTAACCAAATGATCTATTAATCAATGTAGCTAATAGTCAGTGCTTTCAGTCGTACAAATAAGCAGCGTAACCTTGATGGGAGGAATACTACAAATTGTACACTAAGTGTGTGCCATTACGTGACTTCTAAGCTTGTTACCTCAGGAGAGTGCGCCTCAGATGGAGAGGGTATCATATTTCTACTAGTTAAACTTACTCTAGTCATCTTATTTAGAAATTCATAATCTAGCGATCTCGTGGTTTGATTCATCCGAATGGAGGAAGGCCCTAATGCCAACGTGCAAGTCCACCCACATCACATATGAACCCATAATGGTGGCTATGGGAATATTAAACCAACCCGATCCCACTTAGATTTTTAAATTGAGGGTTTTTCTGGTTTTAACATGCAATTAACTAATCCTAAGTTATATGCAAACATAAAACGATTCATGCTTTAAAATCATGCATCTAAAATACAGTACAAAAATTAAAACTACAAATACGGGAAATAAATATGAAAAATAAATTTTCTGACTATTATGGTTTTAATTGCTTCCATCTTCTGCCTTGATCTCGTGTCCCGTCACATTTTTGGAGTTGAATGCATAAGCTATGCTTGTATTGTACATTTTCCCATTAATATATCTATTTATGTTTTGGTTATATTTTGTTGTGCATAATATATCCATTTATATTATGTAAGTAGATGATGAGGTATCTTTTGTGACACAGTAGATCTCATCATTGATTGAAAGACATAATATATAAATGAGGTTCGTAACCGAAATAGCTTTGGACAAACTGTCAGTTTAGGTTATTTTGTGATTCTGATAATTGGTTTGTCTAAACTGATTGAATCATATAGATATGCCCGGGGCGTATTGAACTTGACCATTAGGAATGATTTGTCTTTTACTGATTTAATAGACAAATCGTTCTTGGTATTCAATCTCTTAATCGCTAAACTCGAGCGGGCATGAAGATTGGATATATTGTACTTTGATCTGCCAAAGGGTGAGGTCAATTGTGGCCAATAGTCTCAGTAGGTTGGGTGCGTGTGTTTAGTTGCTTGGTGTGCTACTGCTTATCGAAAAGAAACCATGTACCAGTGCGTCCGAGGTGATGGTGCTCCCGAGATGAGCTCGTAAAGTTTATTATAATAAACCCGGCCGGTGGACTTATGTCTTGTATAGTAAAAAGGTCGAGTGGTACTAGTCTTGGAATTAAAGAAGTTAATTAATTAATTTATCAGTAAATTAATATATTAACGAGCAATATATCTTTGATGTGGGGAGATTATGAATATAAATTAATTAAGTTGTTCCAGAAGTAATTCTGGTGTAGGGTAGTAGTGCCATATTTAATCCGTTAGTGGTACGATTATTTATGTATTGGGTTATTGACAAAGGTAGATTTAATTAATTATGTAATTAATTAATCCTTGTGTCAGTTGGTTGTGAATTATACCAGGAACTGGTTTGGGATAAGTGAATCCCTATATCAATTGGAAGTGTATCAGTCTAGGAACAGGATTGAAGGAAACAGAATCCCAGTAGGAAGGCCAATCCTAAACCAACTTGGTGTCTCTTTTGTAACTCTATACGTAGACAAGGGATTAGCTATTCCACAATATACAATTCATAAGTTTTTAAGACAAGAAAACTAGAGAGATAAAAATCCTAGAGAGAGAAATAACTTTCTCTCTCAAATTTGGATTTTTTAGAGCAAATTGTGGCTGGTTTTTTCTTCTCTTCTAGGCTGAATGTTGGTCTGTTTATACCAGCTGCGTGTGTAGCTTTCTCTCTCTGGGCGGTGCATTTACAGTACGTGCCAGGTGCAGCGGTGCCGAAATTTTCTAGCAGGTGGATTGTGGTGATTAGCTGATCAAATTGGTTTCTAGATCGTTACCCACACAGCGTGAAATCAAAGTCTTGAGGCATACAAGAGAATCACATGAGTGCACGCTTCAAAGGTATTTTCTAAAGTTCTGCTTTTAATTAGAATTTTTTGTTGCGTGGTAAATCAAATAAGTGCAAACCCAGATCCTGCGCAATGTTATTTTAAAAGGGTTAGAATAGTAATTGTCTAGCATTTAGGTCTGGCCAGAGATTCCGATTCTGGAATGCATAGCACGAAAGTGAGTTTCTGGCTAGGCCCGGGCAGATTATCTTTCAATTGGTATTAGAGACTGGTTTTGGGTTTTGTGCTTGTTCAATTTATTACATGGTTTTATTTGCAGGTGGTTAAGAAATCCCGACTATTATGGTTATGTTTGTATGGGTTTTAATTAAACTCTGGGACATGTCTGGATTTGATTTTATTATGAATGTTTGTAATAGTACAACCACGTGCTGGAAGTCGTGTAGGATTAGATCAAATCTGTAGTAGGATTTTTTCTATGTAATCGAAGGCGTTATGGTGGGCAACTTGAATTCATGGGTTTTGGGTTATCGTTAATTCATAGAAACCCAAGAAAACCCAGAACGAATTGTAAGAAGACTAAATAGCATGGGAAGAGTGAATGAGAGATTAGCGGCAAGGGGCGGTGCCGGTGACTACCCTGTTAGTTTTGAATACAGAAAAGCTATGGCTTGTATCAAAAACTAATATCCACAGTTGACATATCATTTTGTTTCGGTATAAATTTGTTCCTTTATATCATAGAACTAGATAACGGGGTGTGGACAGACACAGTAGATACCGTTATTGGTTAAAGTATTGATATATAAAAAGTATGCTCGTAACCGAGATAGTCTGAACATACTATCGGTATAGGTTATTGTGTGGTTTGGAAATTAGTTTATCTAAATTAGTTTAAATCACACGGATATGCCCGGGACATATTGAGCACGACCAGTTTGGATATAATTGACTTATACTGATTGGGGTAGTCAATTCGGTCCTAGTATTCCGTCCCGAGATTGGGACGGGCGTGAGGGTTGGATATCGTATGCTTTGATTTGCCAAAGAGTGCGGTTAATTGAGGCCTATACCTCGGTAGGTTGGGTATGCGGTGTTTAGCTTCTTACGTGTCGTTGCTAGTCGGAGGAATCCACGTACCGGTTCGCCGGGTTGATGGTGCTCCCGAGATGAGCTCGTAAGGTTATTATACTAAACCCGGCCGGTGAACTTTATGTTCGGTATAATAAAAGGACGAGTGGTACTAATCTCGGAAACCAAGAAGTTGGTGAATTAATTTGTCAGTAAATTGATAAACCGATGAGCACTAGATCTTTAATGTGAGGAGATAGAATAAAATATAATGGCGCGATATATAGTCATTTTCGAGCGGTAGTTCCATAATTGGTCCGATAGTGGCACGACCGATTATGCATTTGACTAATCGACAAGGTAAATTAATTAATCCAAAAAGTTTAATTAATATTTAATCGACAAAGTGAATTTAGAAATTAATTATATTTTGAATTAATTAATTCTAAGGGTTCAATTAAATTAAATTAACAAAGTGGGTTAAATAAATTAATTTAAATTGGTCGATTGGAGTTGATTAGTCGAGAAGACTTAGCGGTCAACAAAAGTCAAATTAAAAGGCTTAACTCGAGAGCCCATTAGGTCTCCAATCAAGCTCCTATAAATAGAAGACTTGAAGCTCAAGAAAAATAAGAAAAATCTTGCAAGACAAGTCTTGCCCCTTTTAGAGTGAGAAAGTTCTAGAGAGAAATCTTCTTCTTCTCGAAGTTTCTTTCTCGAAGTCGAACTTGATATCTCGCTCCTCGAATTAGATAAAGCTCAAAGATATAAACTTTGTGAAGCTAAGATGCTGCAGTTTTTCAAATTAAAAACCCTGCTGCTCAATTTTTGAAACCCGCTGCTGGGTTTATTAACTTGCTGTCCGGTTTTTATTTTCTAAGTCAGCCGCTGCAACTATTTTTCAGGTGGGTTCAGGTGTTAGCTTGGGGTGCTGATCCTGCTGCTATCATGTTGATCTCTTGCTTGTCTCGGTGATCCATGGTATTGGTGTTGCAGATCGTGGCTGGGCGAACCATTTGAATTGCCGACTGTTTCTTTTCTTGCGGCTGAAGACAGCAGTTTTTTTTTGTGGGTTTTTTCGCAGCTTAGTTTCTAGGAAAAGTATAGGGCTGATTGATATCTTTTTCGAGTGATTTTTCTTGTGGGTTTTCGTGGGCTAAACAAGTAGACTTCGATAGATTATTGCCCACGCAATATTCGAAGTTTCTACGGAGATATCAATTGGATTTCAATTGGAATCGCAACAAAGAATTGGTTTTTCTTTAAGCAAGGGACTTCGCTACAAAAGGTATAATCTTTAAATTCCGGTTTTATTAAAGATTGAATTTTTATGTCCCGATTAATAAATTAAATAAGTATAAGCCTAGATCCGTTCATGGGTAAACTAATTTGAGCCTGAGCTTGGTCGAAAGCTTCCGATTCTGGAATGCATTGCACGAAAGTGAGGTTTTCGATTTAGCTCTGGCTTGTTCAGTTTTCCTTCATACCTGCCAGCAGCAGTCGCCGCCGATGAGCGCTAGCTGCAGCGCCGCTGCCGTGGGGCACAAGAAGGAGGCTGCGCGCAACAGTTGGGCCGCGCGCACGGTGTGCCCTTTTGAGCAAGCTGCGCGTGTGCGGCCGGTTCAGGCTACGTTTTGGCCCATTTTTCCTCCAGTTTTTGTTTTTTGAAGTTCAAGACTCTCTCCATCGACTGACGTGGTGGGACACGACATCAAGGCAGAAGATGGAAGTGATTAAAACCATAATAGTCAGGAAATTTATTTTTTGTATTTATTTCACGTATTTATTGTTTTAATTTTTATGCTTTATTTTTATGCTGTATTTTAGATGCATGATTTTAAAGCATGTTGGTTTTATGGTTGCATATAACTTAGGGTTAGTTAAATTTCATGTTAAAACTGGAAAAACACTTAATTTGGAAATCTAACTGGAAGCGGGTTGGTTTAATATTCCCATGGCCACCATTACGAGTTCATATGCGATGTGGGTGGGTTTGCGCGTTGGCATTAGGGTCTTTCTCCATTCGGATGAGTCCAACCTCGAGATCGCTAGATTATGAATTTCTGAGTAAGATGACTAGAGTAAGTTTAACTAGGAGAAATGCAACACCCTCTCCATCTGAGGTGCACTATCCTGAGGTAACAAACTCAGAAGTCACGTAATAGCACACACTTAGTGTATAATCTGTAGTATTCCTCCCACGAGGTTACGCTGCTTATTTGTACGGCTGAAAGCACCGACTATTAGCTACATTGATCAATAAATCGTGTGGTCATATAGTGTAGTTAATAAACTTGGGTTAGCGTAAACGTTCACACTGCGTGGCTTGCGAGAATCCCGGTGAATGAGATGTTGGTGGATTAAGATTATTGTTTTGAGGGAAGTCAATAATTGATAGAATTTTATTTTTTTCAAAATTCAAATAACTGAAATATTGTCTGTTTATTTATTTTACAGTTTTATCGATATGGCTTTCAATCCCTTAGCTGCTATTTTGAAAGACAATAAATTAACTGGAACCAATTATGTCGAATGGAGTCGTAACTTGGACATTTTCCTGACAGTTGAGCAGTATAAGTTTGTGCTCACCAAAATATGTCCAGATGTGCCTGATGAGGACTCTCCTCAAGAGGATAGGGATGTCTATGCCTGGTGGAGAAAAGTGGATGAGATGGTGCGGTGCTACATTTTGGCCTCTGTGTTAAATGTGCTACAACATCAGCTTCATCCCATGGTCTCTGCCTTCAACATGATGGCTCACCTGAGAGAGATGTTTGCACATTAAGGTAGGACTGCTAGGCAAGCAGCCATAAGGAAGTTAATGAACACAAAGATGACTGAAGGCGGATCGGTGAGAGATCATGTGCTACACATGATCAGTAACATCAATGAGATAGAGGTGTTAGAAAGCGGATTGTCCAAAGCTTAAATGTATGATAGTTTCTGCCCTAATTACTGAGACATGTTTAGCGGTGATTCCCACATATACTTGGTGTGTGGATTCAAGCGCCACTAATCATGTTTGTAATTCTTTGCAGGGGTTCCAAGTAACCCGGAAGCTTAGAGAGGGCGAACTGGACATCTACATGGGCGAAACTACAAGAGTGTCAGTAGAAGTAATGGGAGTTGTCAATTTAAATTTCGAAAATTGTAGATTAGAGTTAGTTAATTGTCTTTATGTACCGAGTTTTAGAAAGAACCTTATTTTGGTTTCTAAACTCTTGAAGAATGGTTACAAGTTTGTTTTTTCTGATGAGTCTGTATTTATTAGATGAAATGGAAAACTTGTTTGTTCTGACTCATTGGCTGACAATTTATTTGTGGTTAACTCTAATTCCCCTGTTGCGTAAAATATAGAAATAGATAGCTCTTTATCTAACATTAATAAGAGGAAGAAACCTTCTAAAATAAATCAAACCTATCTTTGGCATCTCAGGCTAGGTCATATAAACCTTAGTAGGATTCAGAGGTTGGTCAATGATGGACCTTTAGGTTCATTAGAGATTGACAGTTATTCAATCTGCGAATCTTGCTTGGAGGGTAAGATGACCAAGAGACCTTTTAAAGCAAAAGGTTATAGAGCTATGGAAGTATTAGAATTGATTCATTCTTACTTGTGTGGACCAATGACCATCCAGGCACGACGTGGATTCGAGTATTTTGTGACGTTCACGGATGACTACTCAAGGTACGGGTACATTTACCTAATGCGTCACAAGTTCGAATGTTTTGGCAAGTTTAAAGAGTTTCGGGCAGATGTGGAGAAGCATCATGGTAAGAATATCAAGACACTGCGTTCAAATCATGGTGGGGAGTACCTATCCAATGAATTTTGAGAATACCTCAGTGAGGTCGAAATTTAGTCTCAGTTGTCTGTACCTGGCATGCCACAGCAGAACAGTGTAGTAGAAAGGAGGAATCGGACTCTTATGGAAATGGTTAGGTCGATGATGAGCTATAGTGATTTGCCAAGTTCGTTCTGGGGATATGCCTTAGAAACGGCGATGTATATTCTTAATCTTGTACCATCTAAAACCATGTCTTCAACCCCATTAGAGTTGTAGAATGGGCACAAGCCCAGTCTAAGACATCTCAAAATTTGGGGTTTCCCAGTACATGTGCTTAAGGTAGATACGGCTAAGTTAGATGCGAGAAATGAATTGATGCTGTTTGTAGGATATCCAAGGGGAACGAAGGGTGGTCTGTTTTCTAGTCCTAAAGATCAGAAGGTGGTGGTGAGTACCAACGCTAGATTTTTGGAAGAGGACTATGTCTTAGATCACAAGCCCAAGAGTAAGATAGTACTATAAGAGCTTAGACGACAAACTACTAATCCTAATGCACCAGCACAAATAGATACACCACACACTGCACATGAGATTACAGATGATATGCCTACACAGGTAGTGCCTCGTCATAGTGGGAGGGTTGTAAGACAGCCCGACAGATTCATTGGCGTGGGAGAGGCCTCAGACCTAGTCCCAGGCGCGCCTGAGCCTGACCCAGTTAACTACAATGAGGCTCTCCGAGATAAAGATGCAGAATCTTGGCATAAGACAATGATATCCGAGATGGGGTTAATGGACCACAATCAAGTCTGGGAGCTTGTAGACCTGCCTGATGGGTTTAAACCCATTGGATGCAAGTGGGTCTACAAATGTAAGAGAGAACCTGACGGAAAGGTGAAAACCTTTAAAGCTAGGCTGGTGGTGAATGGGTATACTCAGAAAGAGAAAATCGATTATGAGGAAACCTTCTTCCAGATAGCCATGCTTAAGTCGATTCGGATTCTCTTGGCCATAGCTGCTCATTTAGATTATGAGATTTTGCAGATAGATGTCAAGACAGTTTTCTAAATGGAAGTCTTGAGTAAATCATCTTTATGCAGCAACCAGAGGGATTCATTGAAAAAGGCCAAGAGCATAAGATTTACAGGCTTAAGAGGTCCATTTACGGACTTAAGCCGACATCTAGATCTTAGAACATCCTGTTTGATGAGGTTATCCAGTCTTTTGGATTTACTCAGTGTCCGGATGAGCAATGTATGTACCACAGACGTGATGCAAACTCAGTGGTGTTTCTTATGCTTTATGTAGATGACATTCTATTGATTGGCAACAACAAGAAAGTGTTATCAGACTTAAAGGCATGGCTGTCCAAGCAGTTTGATATGAAGGACTTAGGGGAAGCAGGACATATCCTTGGGATCAAGATAATTCGAGATCGTAGGAAATGTTCGTTAACGTTCTCCCAAGCTTCATACATAGACACGAATCTGGCCCGTTTTAACATGCAGAACTCCAAGAAAGGCTTTCTACCTTTCAGACATGGAGTGCATATGTCTAAGGACAGTCCCCTAAGACTGTTGAGGAGATAGAGGCCATGAAGATAGTTCCTTATGCTTCAGCAGTAGGAAGTCTCATGTATGCCATGTTGTGTACGAGGCCAAATATCTGTTATGCCGTTGGCATGGTGAGCAGATATCAGAGAAACCCCGAGAAAGCTCATTGGGAGGCAGTAAAATGCATTCTTAAGGATTTATGCAGAACAAGGGACCAAGTTTTGGTCTATCAGGTGTCTGAGCTGGTACCCCGAGGTTACACAGATTCATATTTCCAAGGCGACAGGGACAAGAGCAAGTCTACCTCAGGGTATGTGTTTACTCTAGAAGGTGGAACCATAGTTTGGTGGAATGTCAAGCAGAAATGCGTGGCGAACTCTACCATGGAGGTTGAATATGTTGACGCATCAGAGGCAGCGAAAGAAGCAGTATGCCTAAAGAACTTCCTAGTGGACTTAGATATGATTCCTGGTTTGCAGAAGTCTATCACGGTTTATTTGGGCATGCTTTGAATATTCAAAGGGAGTTTAGTAGCATCAAATCTTTCATTTTTCGCTTCCCTTTGATTTTGAATCTCATAATCTAAAAATATGGCTTCCATGTCTGTTTTTATCTCTTCTAATTGTGGTTCTATACCTCTAATAGAAATTTTATTTCTACTAGCTCTATAGATCACATCTTGCAACTGCTTTTTCATAAATCCCATTACTTCATTTCTCCTCGAATCAATTGCATTTTCATGCCCAACAAACTCACTTCTCCTAGGCTCATGAAACCTTAGATTAGACCGAATTTATTGTGCCATTCTTCCAAGTAACCAAGTATCTAAAAACAAAAGAAAACTATTAAAATCAAGCTAAAAACACATAAAGGATATGTATAATAGATAAACTACTGCCCTCAACAGATTTACTAAAAAGACTCAAAAACAACTAAAAACTATCAAAAACACAAAAACAAGTAAAAACCACAAAACTACCAACAAAAATAATCAATCAAAATAAACAATCGTCGTTGACGGCGCCAATTTTGACGTGCTCTTGTCTTTGTATAAGTTTTAGGTGAACACTTCAAAATAAATTTATTAACAAACAAAACAAAAATACCAAAACTATAGTACTTAAGCTTTTATTCCCTTACGAATTGTGGTCTTGAGTGATAAGAGTGTTGAGTTTGAGTCCTTATTTACCAAGGTTCTAGTAGTTTCTAGCCTAAGTATCTATAAAAACAAAGGGGTAAATGAGTCAAATCAAGTAAACATGTAAAAACATAAAAATAAAATAAAAAGTTAATAATGGGTAAAAGGCGGGAAAATCATACCACTTTAAGATCCAATGGGCAATTGATAAGTAGAATTTCATGCAAATGTGGGGAGCCAACCTTATCCAAATAATATAATAATACGTTTTGTTATTTCCTTATGAGGTTTACCTATAGTAATACCTATAACATCCTTTGCCTAATTTAATAGAATAAAGACCATGGCAAAACCACTAGCAAACAAAATAGAAATAGGGTCATCAAATCTACTCTATTATCAATCCTCTACACATATTAACCAAGATAAGGACAATAGGCAACTTACATGACAAATAAGCATCAAAACAACCAAACTTGCTCTACTAGCAAGCCCAATTATCCTAGCCCAAATACCTAAACAAGTTAGCATCACCCAAATCCACAATTAAATGAATAGATTCAACACATATGGTAATAAGTTAGCAAAATCTCCATATAAGAACAAGAATTACTCCTATTTGCATGAAACCCACATATCAATATTCATGAATATCCATGGATGAGAACAAAATTAACATAGGAAGGACAAATAATCATCATGGCAATTCATATAAATAAAGTAATTGCAGCCTTTATCAACCAATCATGATAAAAGCCTTGAATTTCTTCAAGTAAAAAGTCCATAATCAAATAAACCTCATAGATCCACGAATTTGTTCTACATTTTTGGAAATCCACTACCCCCTATCACTTAAAATGGTAGATTTCCCTAAGATCTACTTAGAACATAGTAGTTCTAAGAGATTTCATAGTGTGTGTGTGTGTGTGAAAAATATAAGAAAGTGTGTGTTTCTTTCATAAATTACTCTCTCTAAAACTAACAAAAACCTACTAAGGTGTAATAGTATGTGTCTTTATAAGGGGTCTTGGCCATTAAGAAAGGTTCCAGAGGGCTAAAATTGGAAATATATAAGTGGAATCAAGCCAAGGATAAAATTGGACTTTCAGCAGCAGTTTTCCGAGTGACGACCAGGCAGTGGTGCTGAATGGGCGCCGAGATCGGCGACAAACAGGCAATGGCGCCGTGTGGACGCCGTGATTGGGGACGAACAGGCGCCAGCACCCAATTGACGTCGGTCTTGGAATCTTCATTTTTTATGCTCTTTCCAATTTCTCCTCTTTAAGCTCCAATTCAACGTGTTTTCTTCCTTTTTCCAGCAAAAGTCTTTAAGTTTCTTTAATAATCTCCAACATGCCTCCTTACTACAAAATCATGCAAATCCAACTATAAATGCATTGAAAACTCATAAAAGATATCTTAATCATTGAAATTCAACTAAAAGTAAGCTAAACATGTATGAATTTGGGTCATAAAAGGGTATATTTTGGAGTCACGTCTCACCCCTTTCAAATCCAGCAAGTGATAGTTCCTCCGCTTCTCTTAGCTTCAAGCTTTCAATGTCCCAATTCTGTATTATTGGAAGAAATCTCCCTCTTATGTCTCCAAAGTTATAATGGACTCTATCTGTATATAGTACCTGCTATTTTTTTCATTAGTTGACTTATGTACAATGTTTACTAATAGAATCATAAGTATGTTTAAAATGAAGTGAAATATCATTAGAATTTTCAGTGGTCCATAGTAATGATCTCTCCCAACTTTTTTCTTCCAGTCTAAGGTATTTTCAGCCAATGATCGTATGGTGTACCTACACCAGCTGTACTCTTTCACATCGTTAAGGTTATTTATTGACTTTAGTATCCTGTAACGGGTGCTTATATTGATGTTTGAGTTGATGAAACTTGACACAACATTGATTATGAAATCTATTTTGAAATCATCCCCTATGTATTCATTTTGTCCCATATCATCCCCTTCTTTTTCTTTGTTCTCATCAGAATCTATTTGTGATGAGGAGACTGACTTTGATTTTGAGGATGATGAAGGGTCATTTGATGGTTGGTTGTCATGCTCCTTAGCTGCCTCTGGTTCTTCTTTTCATTGAACTTTTGTTTCTACAGCGGAAAGAAGAGCAGCTTATTATTTGTAGGGATAGTACCACCATGTCGATCTTTGAATTTCTGTGTGATTCTCTTGCATTCTTATTGGTTCTCTTCCTTCCTGGAGTATTCTTCAATTTATTTGTCTCCCCAAGGTAGATTCAACACATTTTTCACATCTTCTTCATCTGTGTCAATCACTTCATAATGTATTATCAACCTTGAACTATAGGGATTGAAGTTATCCAGAAAATATCTTGATAGCTCCCCTGGTAGCTCTCTAATGTTTAGGTGTAGCAGACTACCAAACCCAATAGACCTAAAAACCTCGCGCTGGTTTGCTGTCAGGTTAGTTAGGAGAGTCTGTAGACCTATGAGGGAGGTCCTGCAGTGGAATTTATATGGCTCTTCTTCTTTCTCAATCGGTTTTTCCTTTTGGAGGGTTTAAGAGGTTTAGCTGTTTTATGATGCTAATGTTTTTCGAATGGTTTGGTGGGTTTTGGCTTTTTTTTTTTCTGGATTTTCTGGTTTTTTGGGTGGTTGGGTCTTTGTCCTTCTTATTCGGATGTTTTCTGGGTGGACTCTTTTCTTTTTCAAGTCTTTTTGGGTTTTTTTTTTCAACTGTTGGTTCTCTTCTTTTGTTGTTGTTCACTTCGTCTCAGTGATCTCGTTTTTACGACGAAATTATCCTCATTGTTTGAACTTTCTGTTGGCAAAAAATGAGGATGGTTACTAGGAAATTCCAAGGCTTGTGCAAGCACAATTTCCTTAAGATAAATTTGCCCTTTCTATTTAGTGCTTAGAGATTACGTGGGGAATTATCTCCCAGGATACAATGGAACCGTAAACTCAGTTTCGCACAAAAACTGGCTTACCAACGAACTAAAACAGTTGAACACTTAAGAAGATTTCTGGGAAGGCTTAAGGAAAAATTCATAGGGAGAGAAAGGTTTTCTAGAGAGAAGGAGGAGCAGAATTTCTTCAGGAAGCAAGAAGAATTCTGTTTTTGTGTTTTTGGAATGGTTAGAGTTCTCACTATTTATAGTGAAGGGTGGAGCCTTTCATTTAAACAAGAATTGAATCATGTTTAATAGGCAGTCATTATTCTTCAAATCAATTCTGTCCGTTTTAGAATCAAACCAGCAATTAGTGTGGCAGAATTATTTGATTCTGCACCTATTACTCATAAACGGTCATAAGTTTTCCAGAACAATGCCAAAATGTCTGCATCTATTGCTCAAAACTGACCAGTATTGCAAACAAATGTTGAAACGTCTGGATTAATTAGCAATTAATCATCCATTTCATTTTGAAGAATAATCCATTCATCATTAAGAGAGTTAACAGATTTAAATCGGATTAAATTCTCATTTAATCTGCATATTAACTAGGAAAAATTGAAACCGATTAGTAGCAAAACGGAGGTTGATCAGGCCTGCCGTTTAAGTCTACAATTCGTCCGGAGGTGCGGGGATACACTCGCACACAAGTCCAAGCTAATTCTGTCCCTCGATCGCACCCCCCTGCGTGTGCGCACACGAGCGGGAGCTACGATGTATAAAGTAGTGTAGGAATTCAAAACTCACTTTACAAGACAATGCTTATAAAGTGCTTCTCTTTTCCTCACCTTTCCAATGTGGGATTCATTAAATCCCTTAGCTTGATTATTTTCTCACAAAACTCTCTCATTCACACTCTTTACTTCCAACAATCCCCCACATGAATGAGATATATCTCGATTTGTCAGTGTTCAGTGACCAGTCCCTAAAAAGAGAAAGTAGATTTTAATCTTTGAACTTCCCCTTTATAGACCATGCTTTGTTTACTAGCTGTCCAGTAGATGCGATGTCCTTGAACTGTCCTGTTTTTTAGTGTAAAGGTTCACGTACCCTACACAGGAACCAATCTCAACTATTCAGTTCTCATGGTTTTGTTCATTATGGCCATGAAACACGTCCTGGTTCTGCAAGAGTTTCTAAAGAATTAAGCCTGTTCAATTCTCTTTTGAAGCGGCCCCACTTCTCTCTCACATAGGTGACTTCTTAAATTTGAAACGTAACCACAGTTACTTTCTTAAGAGTCATTAAAGTGACATCTCGCTAGCCTTATCCATATGTCACTGTTTCTTGACAGGAATAAGGTGAGGTTGCCCCCACAGTGACCGTATTAGGTCTTATGATTAGGTTGTCTCTTTGAACCTAAATCTTGGGATCTCCAGTCAACTAGGTTGGGTTTTTCTTCAAAAAAAACCTTTTATCCTTCACAGACTTTTATCCCCATTCCTTTCGTCAATCTTTCAATTGTCTCTCTATTTAACCCTTTGGTTAGTGGATCCGCGATGTTATCTTTTGACCTTACAAATTCAATAGAGATAACTCCTGTTGAGAGTAGTTGTCTAATGGTATTATGTCGACGACGAATATGTCTCGACTTACCATTGTACATTGTACTCTGTGCTCTGCCAATTGCAGATTGACTATCACAATGAATGCAAATTGGTGGCACAGGTTTCTCCTATTTTGGGACATCCTCTAGAAAGTGGCGTAGCCATTCAGCCTCCTCTCCACATTTATCTAGAGCAATAAACTCTTATTCCATTGTGGATCTAGCTATCACCGTTTGTTTAGAGGATTTCCATGACACGATAGCCCCTGCAAGTGTAAACACATAGCCACTCGTGCATATCAAATCATTTATATCAAATATCCAGTTAGCATCTGTATAGCCTTCTATCACAGATGGATACCTGGTATAATGTAATCCATAATCACGAGTATATCTTAGGTACCTTAGTACTCTGATTATTGCCGTCCAATGATCTTTTCCTGGATTACTCGTGTATGAACTCAATTTGCTTACCACGTAAGCAATATCTGGTATAGTACAGCTCATTAGATACATCAAACTCCCAATTATCCTGGAGTATTCAACCTGAGAAATACTCTCTCCACGATTTTTAGCTAAATGGAGATTGTTATCTAATGGCGTTCTAGCAATTCCAGAGTCATTGAATTTCCCTAGAATCTTGTCTGCATAATGAGATTGACTCAAAATTAGACCTTCCGGGGACCTGATGATTCGGATTCCAAGAATCACATCCGCCAGTCCCATATCTTTCATGTCAAATTTTGAATTTAACATGGCTTTGGTAGATTTGACCAGTTTGTCACTACTACCAACTATGAGTATGTCATCTATGTACAAACATAAGATGACATAATCATCTCCGGTCTCCTTTACATAGACACATTTGTCACACTCATTAATTTTATATCCACTGGTTATCATTGCATGGTCAAACTTCTCATGTCATTTCTTAGGAGCTTGTTTCAGACCATACAATGACTTAACCAGTTTACATACTTTCTTATTGGAACCTGGAGCTTTAAACCCTTCGGGTTGTTCCATGTAGATTTCTTCATCTAAATCTCCATTTAAGAAAGTTGTTTTTACATCCATTTGATGTATTACCAAATTTCGTAAGGCTGCAATAGCCAGTATCATCCTTATGGAATTTATCCTCGTTACCAGAGAATACGTATCAAAGTAGTCTAAGCCTTCTCGTTGCTTATACCCTTTGATTACCAACCTAGTTTTGTATTTGTCGATAGAGCCATCCGTTTTCATTTTCCGTTTGAAAATCCATTTTGACTCTAACGGACTATAGCTAGGAGGGAGATCCACTAACTCCCAAGTATGATTCTGTAAAATAGAATCAATCTCGCTCTTTATGGCTTCTTTCCATAAAGGCACTTCCGAAGAATTCACAGCTTCAGCATAAGTCTTTGGTTCTTTCTCATCGAGAAAGGTTTTAAAATCATCCCCAAATGATTTCTCTATCCTTGCTCTTTTGCTACGTCTTAACTCTACCACTTCTTGACTCGGTGGTTCTTCATTGATGGTTTCACTAGGCCTTTTAGAGCCAGTTTCCTCAACTGATTTCCAAGGGAATACATTTTCAAATAAACATGCATTTCTTGATTCCATGGTAGTATTCTTGTTTATATCCGGTATTTTCGAATCATACACAAGAAATCGGTATGCAGTACTATTATGAGCGTAGCCAATAAATACACAATCCACCGTTTTGGGACCTATCTTTATTTTCTTTGGTGTCGGTACTGCTACCTTCGCTAGGCACCCCCACACTCTCAAGTGTTTGTAGGATGGTGCTTTTCCTTTCCATAATTCATATGGGTTTTTCCCTTCTTTCTTTCGAGGTATTCTATTAAGTACGTAATTACACGATAGAATAGCGTCCCCCCACATATTAGAAGGTAAGCCTGAACTTAACAACATCGCATTCATCATTTCTTTTGATGTGCGATTTTTACGTTCAGCAACCCCATTGGATTGAGGTGAGTACGGTGCAGTTATTTCATGGATTATTCCATTTTTAACACAATAGTCACCGATAGGTGATTCGTACTTTCCACCTCTATCACTTCTCAATTTCTTGATTCGTTTTCCAAGTTGATTTTCAACCTCGGTTTTATAGAGAATAAATTTCTCTAACGCCTCATCTTTGCTTTTAAGCAAATAAACATAGCAATATTTTATGTTATCGTCAATAAAGGTAATAAAATATTTATTACCACCTCGTGTTTGAACCGATTTCAAATCACATACATCGCTATGTATTAAGTCAAGGGGTTCGTTATTTCTTTCAACCGTTTGGAACGATGACCTAGTCAATTTTGCCTCAACGCATATTTCACATTTATGACTTAGGTCAATTTGGAAACTTGGGATATGGTTCATGTTAATTAATCGACGTATCGAATTACAATTAACATGACCCAGTCTACCATGCCATAAGCTAGAAGACTCAATAAAGTAAGCAGAAGAGGTATTTCCATTATCATTGACAATAGTCATTACATTCATTTGAAACATCCCCTCGAATGCATACCCCTTCCCCAAGTACAATCCCGACTTTGAAAGAATAATTTTATCCGATTCTATTACAACTCGGAATCCATGCTTATTCAGCATGAACCTGGAAATAAGATTCTTTCGGACTTCTGGAGCATAAAGTACGTCCTTCAAAGTCAACATTTTCCCGAAGTCAACTTGAGCAAAACCATTCCTTTCCCCTCGACTTTGGAGACAGCCGAGTTCCCCATATACAGCTTCTCGCCATGGGTCGAAACAAGAGTTGAGAAGTGTCCTCTATTGACACACACATGTTTGGTTGAGCCCGAGTCGTACCACCATTCTTTCTGGTTTGACTCTACCATATTCACCTCGGAGATAACAGCAACCAAACTGATATCCTCCTCCGGGTTTTCCTGGACCATGTTTGCCTCGGAGTTCTTCCTGGGAATACGACACTCCGAAGACTTGTGGCCCTACTTTTCACAGTTGAAGCACTTGCCTTTGAACTTGGTTTTCTACTTCGAGACACCTCTCGTTGCCCCAAGCTTGGCCTTGCCTTTATCGGTGAACTTTGCCTTACTCTTGAAGCCTCCCTTGCCATGTTCCAGCACATTGACCTTGGCTTCTGCAGGGTTGACCGACTTGATCTCAGCTTTCTTGTTGTCTTCTTCAATCCGAAGTCTGACAACGAGATCCTCTATCGCCATCTCCTTGCGTTTGTGCTTGAAATAGTTCTTGAAGTTCTTCCAACTTGGTGGCAATTTCTCGATCATGGCCGCCACTTGGAACACCTCGCTCAAAACCATCCCTTCCGCACTTATCTCTTGCAAGATGAGATGCAACTCATCCACTTGACTCATCAAAGATTTCGAGTCAATTATTTTGTAATTGAGGAAGCGGTTGACCACAAATTTATTTGAGCCTGCATCCTCGATTTTGTACTTACGGTCCAAAGCCTCCCACATTTGCTTTGCCGGTTTGTACGTCCCATATATCGTGTATAGGGAATCATGCAATCCATTCAGGATGTAATTGAGACAAAGGAAGTTCGAATACTCCCAAGCCTCCACGGTGTCTTCCATTGACTTATCACCTTCGGAGACCTTAGGGCGGTCTTCTTTCACGAACCTTCCAAGACCCAACATGGTCAAGTAGAACAGCATCTTTTGTTGCCATCTCTTGAAGTACATGACAACCCCTTGAAACTTCTCGGGTTTCTCATGGTGGCTCCCTGGCATAGTAGGCATTGATGGCACAAAGCCCTTACTTGAGGTGACAGGCGGGTTCACCTCGGCAGCTATTTCACTTGAACTAGCCATGGATAATAAAAAAAATTTATCTTAAGATTGTTGGCAAAAAACGAGGATGGCTAGTAGGAAATTCCAAGGCTTGTGCAAGCACAATTTCCTTAAGGTAAATTTGCCCTCTCTATTTAGTGCTTAGAGATTACGTGGGCAATTACCTCCAGGATACAATGGAACCGTAAACTCAGTTTAGCACAAAAACTGGCTTACCAACGAACTAAAATAGTTGTTGAACACTTAAGAAGATTTCTGGGAAGGCTTAAGGAAAAATTCGTAAGGAGAGAAAGGTTTTCTAGAGAGAATGAGGAGCAGAATTTCTTAAGGAAGCAAGAAGAATTCTGTTTTTGTGTGTTTGGAATGGTTAGAGTGCTCACTATTTATAGTGAAGGGTGGAGCCTTTCATTTAAACAAGAATTGAATCATGTTTAATAGGCAGTCATTATTCTTCAAATTAATTCTGTCCGTTTTAGGATCAAACCAGCAATTAGTGTGGCAGAATTATTTGATTGCAAACAAATGTAGAAACATTGCATATTAACTGGGAAAAATTGAAACCGATCTCACACAAGTCCAAGCTAATTCTGTCCCTCGATCGCACCCCCTTGCGCGTGCGCACGCGAGCGGGAGCTATGATGTATAAAGTAGTGTAGGAATTCAAAACTCACTTTACAAGACAATGCTTATAAAGTGCTTCTCTTTTCCTCACCTTTCCAATGTGAGATTCATTAAATCCCTTAGCTTGATTATTTTCTCACAAAACTCTCTCATTCACACTCTTTACTTCCAACACTTTCATATTTTCTCTTTCGACTACTCATGTTACTGGTGGGGTTATGCCGTAATATTGGTGGGATTAGCATAAAAAACAGTGATATAACCATCCTTGGTGTTACTAAATATAGTTAAATTTGAGTTGCATCAATGAATATTAGAAAACCATATAATACGCAAGCAGAACATAGAACACACAAATTTACTTCACAAATCCACATTTCTAGAGCAACTAGCTATCTACCGTTGGATTGGTTTTTTTTGGCAATGCACTGATATTTGTAGTATCATCAATTAATGTGCGGAATTCACTTAGAACACACAAATGGTCCGGATAAATCATAATGGTGGGATTATGTATCAATTCGCGTGGTATTGTCACATTACTAAAAGGTTAAATGATAATTGTACGTAGTAAATAATTATTTAAAATCAAGTACCATCAATTAAGATGCAAAATCCACTTCGAACGCGCAAATATCTTTCATATATCACAGTGCACACCAGAACCATTTTATACCATATACGCATAATATTGGTGGGATTCTAGTTCAATTACTGTTGTTTTAACATAAAACGCAAGGGTTTGCTGATAATTGATTCTAGTAAATAACAGTTTATATTGCAGTAGCATCAATTTATATTCTCAAACAAATTCTAAAACACAAATATTACTTTCACAACAAATCCAGTTCACAGTGTGGTCTCACAATAATGGTTGGATTAAGCTTATGTTTTGTTGGTATTATCATTCAACAAAATGAAACATTGCTAATTGTTGGTAGTAAAGAACAACAAAATATTCAACAGGATCAATTAAAATGCACATAATGCTTCTAACACACAAATATCCCAATTATGTGCCTGTTCACAGCAAGTATAATTCATTCCAAATCATCTACCATTTCACATCAACACTTACAACTAAAGTGGCACAATTTATCAACAATTACAACACAAATATTCATATAAATCAGCGGGTTCATCATCATTCAATTCAATTGAATATACCGGATTCATCACAGTTCACATGAAAATCACTTCATAAAGGATACTCATATTCTTGGTGGGGTTCGAAATCAATTCTGGTGGGTTAAATATTCCACACATGTTTTGCATTTACAATTATTCGTACTAAAGAGCATATTATAATCCAGAAGCATCGATTAAAATGCATATTGAACAAAGGAAAATTGACAGCGATTTCTCCCTGTCAATATGAAATCTGATTTTCAACAACAAATTGGTTTTTGTTAATTGAACTATGGGGTTTTTCCATTTTTAATTATTGAGGTGGGATAATGAACTACATACGGTGGGTTGGAGTAGTATGGGGTTCAATTGGTGGGACGAATCTTGTGTGGGGTGGGTTTCTGTCGGTTGTGAACAAAAGGTGGGATTTTTTTCTTTTTTATACAGAAAGAGGTGGAATTTTTATGTGCACATCATTGTAATAATTCCAACATGAACTATAACTTCGGTCAATGTAGGGGGAGTGATCGCCGTGTTTTCTTCCAGAGTCTCTGACTTCTTGTTTAGGGTTTTGTTTTTTGTTTTTTTTTTTTGGGGGGGGGGGGGGAGGGGGGAGGAATTTTGTTGAATCTTTTTCGATTTTAGTTGTGGAGGATAATGAGTCAATAGGTAATTAACCAATTGTGTAACATCGCTATTAAAATTTTGAACTTTTACCACACATATTTCAAAACACTAAATTATAAATGTATTTATTAATATCTACAATCACATCAAATATTATCTTATTTATATCTATTAAAACACTATAAGAGTAGTGTTTTTATAACTATTTTAATGTGTCACCCAATAAAATTCTTCCATGACACTAGAAATAAGGGTTATAATAAAATTTCAATCAAAACACTAACAAGTATAATTAAAATTTTATAAGTATAGAAACACAATCAAGTGTTATTTTATTTGTTAATATATTAACTTAAGATATTAATATATTACTATGTATAGTGTAATTGTAATACATATATAATTACATTATTAAGTGTGGTTTAAAGTCGTTTGGTGCTGTCCCATATCGAAAATGAAATTGTAGTATTAAAACAGAAGGATTGAGTGTGGATGCCTATAGGCCAGAATTTCAACAGTCTAAAACTATTTGTATATTTGTAAGAGGTCATATACTATCTATTTAAAAATATTTTTATATTTTCAATTATAAAATATAATAACAATAATTTTATGATATTATAATATTTGTATGAACATTAAAATTGTCATAATAAGTTTTCTATCCAAATACTTTATTATGTATTAACATATTAATATATATAACACTATATAACCAATAATTGTGTCATAATAGATGATTTATCATGGTATATACTTGTCGTGTTATCCAATACCTCTTTGACCACACCAATTTAGACCATACAAAAAGGTTTGTGTTACTATAGATAAAATGCGATAAAATTTTATCTATTATAATATTTTTAAATATTTTACAACCTTTTTTGTTGTAGTGCATAGTTATTATATATGACCAATTATATATTTTCTTCATATCAAAATATTAATCCATATAAAATAAACAATTAAAAATTAATTAATTTTCTGGACCCCTTAATAGTGGTTTCAATACTCGAGGCAAGATTGAACCATTCCATTGATGACAATAACTCTAGCACCTAGCTGTGCCTAATGCTCTGGTACCACATTTGTCAATTTTTAACCAAAAACAAAAAAAGTACTATACACCACATCTATTTATTATGTCACATCTTTCAGGACAGACATCTAGTACCTTGGCACTTCAATTCTGAGGAGCTCTGGGTTTGGCTAAAATCTTAGCAATCTCGAAGAGTTTATCAGTGTCTGGCATGACATCTTTAACAGCATTATGAGCACAAAATTTCTGATTCCACTTAACCAAATTAGGCACTTTTGTTTCATCCAAAAATTTGACATTGTGTGTCTTCTCGTTCACCTTGAGCCACCCCAAAAAGCACCCAAATGCTATGTCCAAATATCCAATTTTTTCACCCCCGAAGAAGTCTTTCCCTTTGCTGCTCTTCACAAACGCCTCTTCCATGTATGCCAAGCCTTCCATCAGTGCCCCAATGGATGCTTTCTTGGCCTCTCCTTCAGTAGCTCGTAATCCTTGCATGGTTGGAAACCACTGCATTTCACATTTCCAAATTAAATAAGTAATTTGGTTACTTTCTTCTTCATTATATTCTATTCCCTTTTAACTTCATATTAAAATTATGTATAATTATATTAATTTGATTTTTAAAAGTAGTAAAATGTAAAAATTAGACTATAGATGAAAAAAATAAAATTGAATTAGACGAAAGAATAAAAAAGCGGAGGATAGAGTACCTTATCACCAAGATAAGAAGCCCAGAAACGAGCAGTGGCGCGGTCGTAAGGATCTGAGGGAAGGATTGAAGGGCCAGAACTCCAAACTTCATCGATGTATTCAACAATGACTAAAGATTCACAGATGGGCTGTTGGCCATGAATCAGAACTGGGATTTTCTTATGAACAGGGTTCGATTTCAGAAGCAGCTCACTTTTTGCACCAAATTTTTCCTCCAGGAATTCATATTCCACTGACTTTAGGTTCAGGGCAATTCGAGCCCTCATCACGTACGGACTCGGCCATGCGCCGATCACCTTCACGTCATTCTTGGCCATGGTGGCGATCAATGGCTCTCAACAAAAAAGATACAGAAAAATAAAGAAGGAAACTCAGAGTACAAAAACAAAGGACACTGGCAGTTTGGTTGTGGGCTATAATGCACATTTTCTTTTCCGATTTTATAGTTGAGAATATACACATGACTAACTACCCCTCACCTAAAGCACGTTAACTGTGTAATTTTATATTTTTTTAGTATACAAAGGTGACGTGTAATTTTATATTTTAATTATAAATTATATAAATATTATATATAATTATGTTAATTTAAAAATTAAAAATAAAATAATATATATTACTAATAAAAATGTAAAGACTGAATTATTTATATGAATAAAAATAAAATTTTTAAAAGAATTATTATTATTATTATTATTGTTATTATTATTATTATTATTATTATTATTATTATTATTATTATGAAATAGAAAGGTTTGTTCAAACGGAATGGCCTGAGTTGGAAACTGTGCGGTTAGGTGTGGATTGTGGACAGCCGAGAAGTTTGAGAGTTGGTTGCTGGAAGATATGGTAGTTTTTTATGAATACTGCTCGATGATTTTTAGAATCAAATGAGAGATATTTGTGTGATTGGAGATACTTTTTCTCTTTTAAATTTTTTATATTATTATTATTATTTTTTTAGATTATAAGAAAATATATTAAAAATAATTGTAAATGTAATATTGTATTGTAATTTGCAAAAGAAAGACCGACAGCAGATGTAGTTATTGGCAAATATCGGGTTGGTAGGATGTAATAATTCACACATTAATGATAGCAGTTGAGTTAGCCTTCAATAGGGGTTGGTAAATTGCATGGCTCAAATATTTTTGCCAATTTTTTTTTCTTTTCTCATTTCTTTTTTTTTTTCTGTGAATTATAATTTTTGATCAAAATACGAAACTCCTCTTAAAATTTTAAAAATTACAAATTCTCCCTTATGCCACCCAAATTGTTTAATTCTACCTCTTCCCACGACTAGAAAACTATTTGTAGCACAAATTTGCTATTTGTAGCAAAAAAATTGATGAAATACTTAAAATGCCCTTAAAAACCGAAAATAAGCAATTGCAATAAAAAATCGCTTATACTTTGCAAAAATAGAGGCAAAAATCGCCAGAAATTTGCGAAAAAAGTGGTAGATATCGCCACAATTGCGTGATATAATGATAAAAAATCGCCACACTAATTCGACAAAAATGGGAAAAATTGCAAAACGGGTCAGATTTTTCACCCAAAAATCGGATAAGTGGGGCGAAAAATCGCCTAATACCTGCGATTTTTGGGTGAAAAATCGCACAATAGGTGCGATTTTGTGCAGCAGGTTTGGTTATATAATTGATTGGGAAACCATAAAAACTCACCCTTCATTTCACATTCTCTCACCAAAATTCTCTCAAACCATCCAAAAAACTTAGGAAAAATCGCAAAATGGATGCGGGCGGCTCTCAATCACCACGGGGTCCCGGGAGGGGGAAAGGCTTGTACGGTCAGGTAAAAATCGTATTATTTCGTTTAAATCACGTAGGCTATACCGTTGGATCGCCGATCACCGGCGATTGTGTAGGAAATCGCAGACGATCGGCGAATTCTTTTGGAAGAATCGCAACTAGTTTGCAATTTTTCCAAAAAAAATCCGCAATTGCCATCTGGCTCTACATCCGAAATGCCATTACGGAAAGGATGAACATAATGTGGTATCAGGGGACTACTCTCACTGTCTTCTCTAACCGCAAATTGGAAATAAACAATTATTGTAATTTTACTCTTTTAGAAAATTAAAGTAAACAGTCAATCTTAATTGACAAAAACAATGCTTACCATCGTCAAATTGCAAAGATCTTTTGGATAATCTCCCGGATGCATTATTTGGCGACCCCTTGATGTTGACAAAATTGCTGGCTCAAACACACTTGAATTGTCAGGATTCAGCGACGCGTTCATCTTGACAATCAGATCACGCATGACCACGCGTGGACTGCTCTCAAATTTAGGAACGATTTTCTCGCGGAAGTATCTGTTAAAAAAATTAAATTACAACATATAAAAAATATCTATGAAAATGCATGTAAATAAATCATAACATCGAAAAATAACATACATAATGTAAATCATACATAAGTTCCTCAGAAATAGTGTTCAAACCCACTTCAGATGTCTCAATCGTCAATTTCTTCCAATACTCGTGCACCATTTCAACAGTGATCTTGTCGTGTGATTCCTTCAACTTCCAAATTTCACATGCACAAGGAATCCCATGCGTAGCCTTGCAGACACAGCCACATCTCTCAAACAAGTCATTGCCCAACTTAGTAATCCTTTCAACTTGTTCGCCGATCAACTCCAAACAATAATGCGACACATGACCATTCAATAATTCATACGAAAAACTCAACATAGCGGTTGCTTTCTTAGAAATGCATGCCTCAAGCATTTCCCCAAAATACATTAATAAAGTAAAAAGTGCATAATTAAATTAATAAAGTAAGTATAGAATCAAGTTAAATAATGAAGTTATGAGTGCATAATTTAAATAAATAAAGTAAGTAGCGAATCAAACTAAGTAATAAAATTACCTTATATGTGATAACTGGTAATTGACATGGTCGTCAATCACACCAAATAGCGTGTCAAGTGAATGGGTGTCAGCATTCATCCAATCCTTCAGTGTAACATGAGTACTCTCTACTCGGTTACTACTAGTATTGCCAAAGTGCAGAATTTTGTTTGTCCAAGCCCTACAAATCATCTCTTTATGGACCAGCCATGTCCTCTCCAAGTAAACAACAACAGACGGCGCAACTGCAGAATAACTATTCTTCAAAAGCTGCAGTAACAATTCATACTCTTCAACTGTTGGCGCATTAACAATTGCCTTCCAAAGCTTTTTTATTGTTTTTTTTTCCTTTCACCCTCACCAACATGCTTTTTCAACTGATTATCATCATCACGGTCGATATGCCACAAACATAGCAGATGGTGTGATCCCCAAAAATAATCCTTTATAGGATCCATCAAACTCATCTCTCGATCAGAAACAATAGCACTAGGAACATTTTCAACATCTAACAACTCTCTCAACTGTGCAAACACCCAATCATAACTAATTTTTTTCTCATCTCTCAAAAGGGCACATGCAATATTATAATTTTTATTGGAAGGAGTCATACCAATTATCTGAAAGAGTGGCATCGTGTACTTGTTGGTCTTGTATGTTGCATCCACAAAAATCACCCAATAATTTTTGTTCAACAACTGAATTGACATTGGATGCGCTATGAATGCATGCGTGATCACATCTGTGCCCTCTTCTGTCAAAACTTTTACATAATAATGCTTCTTCTCGGCGTAATGAACAAATTGTTGCCCAATATTTCTACCTTCAAACTTTGCTTTCTTGTAATCAGATTTAAGATTGTTTAGCTGCCTCACTGTCACATTATCTTCAGGATGCGTCTCAGCAAGATGATTCCGAATCATTTTTGGCTTCATATTTGCATTGTTCAAAGTTCTAGCAACCTGTCTTGATTCATCAGTCAAGCGGTTGAGCTGTCTGTGACCCTCTGGATACACTATAGCAGTGTGATTGTGCATTGATTTCGAACCTGGTGCAACTTTGACCCACCAATCATTTTCCCTCACCTCCTTACAATATAACTTGAACATACACTTACAATCTAGCCTTTTGGTGTTCTTCCTATGTTGGGGGGGAGGCCCTTGCTCAACCGGATCTCTGAATCTGTTGCAACGATATGTGACCCCTTTTCCCTTATTACCCTTCCCTACTTTAATAAGCTCGAAACGAAATCTAAGAGCCAAATCCGAATAATAAGTGTATGCTTCTTCTTCAGTAGGAAAAAAGCCAGGACACTTAAAATCGTGACTCATATCCCTCTGAAGGTTGGGCAATCCATTTGGATCCTGCGTCATTAATCAAATTAAAACTAATAATAAGTAATTACATAAACAATTACAAACCATACAAAATATATAATTTTAAAAAATTGGAGCAAATAAGTGATTTTCATATAAAAAATTGCACATAAAGTGTGATTTTTCAAATAAATCTCGCACACAATCTGCAAGAGTTATATAAAAAATCACCAACAATGTGATAAATTTTTGTTAAAAATTGCCTACAATTTGCAATTTTTTCTACAAAAATCGCACCCACATTGCGATTTTTGTAGAGAAAATCGCAAATCGTATGCGATTTTAAACAAAAATTTCGCCAATAATTGGCGAAATTTACAAAAAAAATGCCAAAAAGGGGCGATTTTTAAACAATTTCTTGCCAATTAAGGGCGATTGTACCAAATAAAATAGCAAAACATGTGCGATTTTTTATGCAGCATGATAAAAACAATACAAAAATATCAAAATCTTACCATTTTTGCGTAAATTTTGAAGTAGACTTTATCCCAACTAGAACGAAATCTGTGTTTGAATGTTTTTCTACGATTTTGGAAGGATTTTTGAAAAATTTAGAAGGGTTTTGTAAGATTTTTGGAGGAGTTTTGTATGTTTTGAGATGTTTTTGGAATTTTGTGAAGTATATAACTTATTCATATATTAAAGGTATTTTTGTCATTTCACTTTTTTTTTTGTGCTACAAATAGTAAGATTCTTCCCCGGGAAAAGCTATGCAATTAGCTGATATCATCTAATTTAATGAATGAATGGACTGTAATAACCCTACTATAATCCTCACTAAAATCTAAGACCAAAATACCCTTTTTACTAAGTATAAACTCCTCTTCCAATTTTTTTTATCTTTAACAATTTTAAAATATTAATTTTTCTTTTTCTTTCTTCCATTTTATACTTTCCCAATAATTTTTCCCTTTTCTATTTTTTCACATTTTCATTTCTCATTTTTTAAATTTTAAAATAACTCTAATTTATTCTGTATATTTTTATTCTTTTTTCTTTTCTAATAAAATATTTTTCAATTTTGATTTCTCCATTTTCTATTATCACCACCATGGTCATCAAGATCACCATCGCCATCAGTCTAGCATCACCACAGTCATCACCATCAACATTCGCAACCAATCATCCTCCCATCTGGAGGACTTCATAACAACCCAACTCTGACGAAACCCAAATCGTCACCAAGATCATCCTCTCAACCCGGAGGACTTCACAGCTGCCTAACTCTGACAGAACCCAAATCCTTACCCAGGCAAATCCTTTCTCATTGACAACCCATATTAAAGAAAAGATATGAAAAAAAAAGAAAAACTCATATCACAATTCTTGACCCATTTTAAACAGATTATGTACTGGCCTGAGTGACTAAGTTTCGTCTCATCAATTTGTCTAAAATTTCTAGATTTAAGAGTATTTTCTACTCAAATTCTTCTTTTCTCATTTTCAAATTTATGTCTGGGTTTTTCCTCCCTTAGCCTCAAGACAGAAATAAGAGAGGCAAGAGGAGAGAAGACATGGCGTGAACAATCCAAAACCCTCTTGGTATGACCCCAAGCCTAAGTCTACCATTAAGGCCCTACCAAAGAGACCCTTTGGTTGATATAGATGGGCTTATGACAAGAGCAAGGAGAAGAAAGGCCACACAAGTCCTCAATGCCTTAGCCCATGAGATCTTCACTCAAGAACTTGTCCTTCAAAACAAATATCCACCGAAGGAGGTTATGGTATTGAGCATCCTTAGCCTTTCTCATTTTAATTCACTTGAATTTATTTTGTTTTAATGTTCTTTTACATTCAACCAAAAGACTTGTTATTTGGCTTGAATAATTTTGCCCCGATGGTTTAGGCCTTGTCTTATTTTTAATTCGTGTTGTTTTTTGCTAAACCTATTTTTAGTGGCTTATTAATTAGTTTTGGCCCAATTTTTAGACCTTAATTAGTTAAATGTAATAGACTAGGCTGAAAAATAGGAAAAGCCTAGCCCAAGTAGAAGATCCTTTTGTAGGGAAATATTGTCAATACTCGGGAGAGAGACTACACCAAAGGGGAAGTCCGGTTCTATGATTTCTATAAGGGCTCTAAATCAGAGTTTTAACCCTAGGAGGATTCCTAAAGCTAGAGGACTCATGGAAGGCTGATCGAAAGAGTTTTGGTCAAGTTATACCACTGCCTCTCACGTGGGAATCAACATAAAATGCTGCTGAAATTTTCCTAGTAGAAGTCTACTTGAAGAAGGACTCCTAAAACTACAAAGATGGCCCCAAAACTCAGTTCTTCATTAGAATTACACTAATTTGAGGAGTTCTAATCATCTAATGAGTTTAGGAGGCTGAAGAAGAAGCTACAGTTGGTTACAAAACTTCCAAAATTTCAGCACAAGTGAGAGTCCACTACTTCACAATTTCTCGGTCAACTACTTCTCCAAAGAGGCATAAACTTCTAGAACACCAAAGACTCCAACCCTAGAAGGATTCAAGGTGTAGAAAGTGTCTTCTATCCTCCAAAATTCGTTCAAACTCAAGATTAAATCTCAACCACACAAGTTAGGATTTTGAGAGTTATGCTAAAGATTGAATTGTATAAGGACTAGTCTAGGGTTGAGAGATAAGTTTGTAACTTCAAGGCAATTCCTTCTCCTATAAATAGAGAAGGAATTCAAGCTTCTCAATCATGATTTGAATAACAAGCAACCGATTTCCTATACTCCTAAGTCTCTCTCTCAAGTTATCATAGCATTTATCAAGTTTAGGGTAGGATAAACTTGTGTTTGCTCTCCTAAGGCGACTTCCTTTTAAAGACCTCACCACTCTACCACCAAAATTTCCATTCCATTGATTAAGCACTATATTAGGGACCCCCTTAATCCTTCATAAACCTTACCATACCCTCACTCCCAAAGTCCGAAACCATACAACTCACTCACTAGCCGAACCTCTGCCAGAATTTTTGTGAGGAATGATCATATCACCTATTCTCACTCAACCCCATCATCATTCCTGTAGATAGCACCATCATCTCTCTTCCTGATTTTCTTTTTTCTTTCACTTTAGGGTGCAATTTTTTTCCTTATATATTGCATAAGAGGGTGATTTTATAGGTGATTGAGGTTGTGGGTAGTGGCTGATTGCGATTGAATTGAAGGAGATGGTGATTGTAGTGTCTTCTTAATAAGGGAGAAAGAAGCCGTTAGGGGTATGGTGGTTATGGCTGGTTGGACTGAAGGAGACTGTGGTTATGGCGTTGGTTTGGTGAGAGAGATGATGTGGATCTAGAATTTTAAAGATAAGGAAGACCTTTCATTTCTTTATCCATTTATGGGTAAATTTGTCTTTTTAATTTTTTTTTCCTTTTTTTTAATTCACAAGTGAATGGAATTGGATGGTTTTTTTGTCTTTGTAGTCATTTCTGTCTATGGGCTCTAGAGGTCCAGTGGTGCAAGGAGGTATTTGTAATTTTTAAAATTTTAGGGGAGTTTTCGTATTTTGACCTAATCTTAGAGGGTAAAATGTAATTCACCCTTTTTTTTTAACGAATGTTGTTTTAAGGTAAGTTATATAATAGTACCATAGGATTTTAATTGTAGTCCTACCCCAATTTGTACTCTTTTTTTTAGTTTTAGTGTGGTCCCAACTGCAATTGTTGACTTTTGAGCTAGAGCAAGGTCTACGCACGTGTCAGTAGGTGGCATCTAGTTGCTTTAGTTTCAGTTGCTTGCATTTTCATTACATGTACTACCACTGCGCGTTTTTTTAAATTTCTTTCCTTTTTTATTTTTTTATTCTATTTTATTCTTTTTTTTTTGGTACAATAAAGGAGGCCAATGGCCTATTTTAATTGGTAGCTACGCTTCTCCTGTTCTCCACCCCCTCACGTCGTTCTCTAACCATTGCCAAACCTTTGTAAGAGGATTCGTGATTCTGGAATAACCACATGGTTCCTTGGAAGTGGTGTGTGGAAAATACACAAACTAATAATAACCTTTTTCCACACTAAAGGACCCAAAATCCCGTCGCGTAGCAGTAAGGATGTCGAACCACAGAGAGTAACTAAACACTTGTGTATTTGAAATGATCAAAACATGCAAGCAGTTAAGATCCAAAGAGATTTGATTTCATAAAATAAACAACAATTACAAGAAAGATAATTGGATATGATTTGGGGGATAGGTGATTTAACCACCTTCAATCTTGTTTATGTATTCTTACTATATTAGTTTCTCAATTTCTCTTGGGTTCCATTGCCAATAGATTAACGGATTCTAGCCTCTACTTACTTCTACTAACCCTGTGTGAGGACAGCGCGGGAGAACTACTTTAGACAGAGAAATCAACTGCTAGTCTAACAGAATGATAGCACATAACCTTCAGACACAAAAGAGGAAATTGACACATTAATAAGCAAGTCAACGAATTTGGAAATTAAGGAAGCTAATATATACAAAATCAGAGGAATTCAGATACAAATGCACTCAGAGAATAAAGAATCAACACAACTCGCGGACTCCCTAAACAGCGAGGCCTGTCACACCTCTAAGGAAAAGGGCAACGCACCGAGCTAGATGAAGACGCTGAAGATCCTCTCTAACCGAGTGTAATGGTACCCGATTTCACCGTAGATCAAGACGTTTGGGGCTAAATACCCATGAACTGCTTAGAACTAAGCTCAATCGCTATATCATGGAAAAACCCTAGCACTACAACGACAAAGCGCAAAAGCTAGCAGCGGCCAAGAAGGAACGAAAGCAAAAGTTGCCCTTAGGACTTGTCTCATTGGTGTTTATACCATTATAGACTCTAGGGTTGTAAATAGATAGAACAGCAGGGTTAAAATGGTAAATCTAGCAGCATAAAACTCTCCAAATTGACTTCCATAGCTCAGTTTTGACCAACATATCAAGCTTCCAACATTTGCTGCATTTTGCAACACGATCCTGGTGCTAAAAGTGATAAACCCAAACATTGACCAAATTCCCACATGAACCAGTATAAGACATTAATTCATATAAGAGTTAAAAATAACTATATTCAAATTAGGGCTGTAAACGAACCGAGCTGCTCGAGCAGCTCGCGAGTACCTCGATCAAAGTTCAGCTCGAGTTCGGGTTGACCGAGCTCGAGATGGCTTGTCTCACTGATGAGCCGAGTATCGAGCTGACCAAAAACATGCTCGGTACCGAGCCTAATATTTTCCTCACTGAGTGTACTACGTCTTCACTGAGTCCACCACGTCTCAAAACACTAGCACCACGTCTCAAAACACTAGCACCACGTCCAAAAAGTCTACATCCAGACATGTGAATTTAAACTGATTTTTTCACAAAACATCTCACATTGTCTCAGAAAAACTATTACCACGTCCAAAAAAGTCTACAATCATGCATGTGAATTTAAATTGATTTTTTTCACAAAAACAGTCGACCACGTCTCAGAACAACTAGCATCACGTCTCAAACAACTAGCACCACGTCCAAAAACGTCTATAATTAGACATGTGAATTTAAAATGATTTTTTCATAAATTATCTCAACTCATCTCAGAACAACTAACACCACGTCAAAAAACATCTACATCCATGCATGTGAATTTAAACTGATTTTTTTCACAAAGACAGTCTACCACGTCACTAGCACCACGTCTAAAACAACTAGCACAATGTCCAAAAACGTCTACATCCAGATATTTGAATTTAAACTGATTTTTTCACAAAATATCTCACCTCGTCTCAGAACAACTAGCACCACGTCCAAAAAGTCTGAGGTGGACCAAAATGTTCATAATCTCTTATCTAAGGGTTTTGATAAGATATAACAAATAAAACGGCTATACAATTCTTAGAAATGATCATGATCTCATATCTAAGAGTTGTAATGAGATAAAACAAATAAAATGACCATTCAACTCTTAGAAATGTTCATGATCTCTAATCTAAGAGTTTTGCGAAGATAAAATAATTAAATTGACCATATAACTCTTAGAAATGTTCATGATCTTGTAAGTAGGTGTTGTAATAAGATAAAACAAACAAAATGGCCATACAACATCTCAATTCGTTTCAGAACAACTCGCACCACGTCCAAAAACGTCTACATCCATTCATGTCAATTTAAACTTTTTTTTCACAAATACAGTCTACCACGTCTCAGAACAACTAGCACCACGTCTTAAACAACAAGCATCACGTCCAAAAACGTCTACATCCAGACATGATAATTTAAGCTAAATTTTCACAAAACATCTCACCTCGTCTCAGAACAACTAGCACCACGTCCAAAAATGTCTACATCCATGCATGTGAATTTAAACTGATTTTTTTCACAAAGACAGTCTACCACGTCTCAAACAACTAGCACCACGTCCAAAAGCATCTACAATTAGACATGTGAATTTAAACTGATTTTTTCACAAAACATCTCAACTCGTCTCAGAAAAACTAGCACCACGTCCAAAAACGTCGATATCTATGCATGTGAATTTAAACTAATTTTTTTTCACAATGACAGTCTACCACGTCTAAAACAACTAGCACCATATCCAAAAACGTCTACATCCAGACATGTGAATTTAAACTGATTTTTTAACAAAATATCTCACCTCATCTCAGAACAACTAGCACCACATCCAAAAACGTCTGAGGTGGACCAAAATGTTCATAATCTCTTATCTGAGGGTTTTGATAAGATAAAACAAATAAAACGGCTATATAATTCTTAGAAATGATCATGATCTCATATCTAAGAATTGTAATGAGATAAAACAAATAAAATGACCATTCAACTCTTAGAAATGTTCATGATCTCTAATCTAAGAGTTTTGCGAAGATAAAACAATTAAAATGACCATATAACTCCTAGAAATGTTCATGATCTTGTAAGTAGGTGTTGTAATAAGATAAAACAAACAAAATGGCCATACAACATCTCAATTCATTTCAGAACAACTCGCACCACGTCCAAAAACGTCTACATCCATTCATGTCAATTTAAACTTTTTTTTTCCACAAATACAGTCTACTACGTCTCAGAACCACTAGCACCACGTCCAAAAGCGTCTACAATTAGACATGTGAATTTAAACTGATTTTTTCACAAAACATCTCAACTCGTCTCAGAAAAACTAGCACCACGTCCAAAAACGTCGATATCTATGCATGTGAATTTAAACTAATTTTTTTTCACAATGACAGTCTACCACGTCTAAAACAACTAGCACCATATCCAAAAACGTCTACATCCAAACATGTGAATTTAAACTGATTTTTTCACAAAATATCTCACCTCGTCTCAGAACAACTAGCACCACATCCAGAAACGTCTGAGGTGGACCAAAATGTTCATAATCTCTTATCTGAGGGTTTTGATAAGATAAAACAAATAAAATGGCTATACAATTCTTAGAAATGATCATGATCTCATATCTAAGAATTGTAATGAGATAAAACAAATAAAATGACCATTCAACTCTTAGAAATGTTCATGATCTCTAATCTAAGAGTTTTGCGAAGATAAAACAATTAAAATGACCATATAACTCTTAGAAATGTTCATGATCTTGTAAGTAGGTGTTGTAATAAGATAAAACAAACAAAATGGCCATACAACATCTCAATTCGTTTCAGAACAACTCGCACCACGTCCAAAAACGTCTACATCCATTCATGTCAATTTAAACTTTTTTTTTTTCACAAATACAGTCTACTACGTCTCAGAACAACTAGCACCACGTCTCAAACAACAAGTACCACGTCCAAAAACGTCTATATCCAGACATGATAATTTCAGCTAATTTTTTACAAAACATCTCACCTCGTCTCAGAACAACTAGCACCACGTCCAAAAATGTCTACATCCATGCATGTGAATTTAAACTGATTTTTTTCACAAAGACAGTCTACCACGTCTCAAACAACTAGCACCACGTCCAAAAGCGCCTACAATTAGACATGTGAATTTAAACTGATTTTTTCACAAAACATCTCAACTCGTCTCAGAAAAACTAGCACCACGTCCAAAAACGTCGATATCTATGCATGTGAATTTAAACTAATTTTTTTTCACAATGACAGTCTACCACGTCTAAAACAACTAGCACCATATCCAAAAATGTCTACATCCAGACATGTGAATTTAAACTGATTTTTTCACAAAATATCTCACCTCGTCTCAGAACAACTAGCACCACATCCAAAAACGTCTGAGGTGGACCAAAATGTTCATAATCTCTTATCTGAGGGTTTTGATAAGATAAAACAAATAAAATGGCTATACAATTCTTAGAAATGATCATGATCTCATATCTAAGAATTGTAATGAGATAAAACAAATAAAATGACCATTCAACTCTAAGAAGATGTTCATGATCTCTAATCTAAGAGTTTTGCGAAGATAAAACAATTAAAATGACCATATAACTCTTAGAAATTTTCATGATCTTATAAGTAGGTGTTGTAATAAGATAAAACAAATAAAATGGCCATACAACATCTCAATTCGTTTCAGAACAACTCGCACCACGTTCAAAAACGTCTACATCCATTCATGTCAATTTAAACTTTTTTTTTTCACAAAGACAGTCTACCACGTCTCAAAACAACTAGCACCACGTCTCAAACAACAAGCACCACGTCCAAAAACGTCTACATCCAGACATGATAATTTAAGCTAATTTTTTACAAAACATCTCACCTCGTCTCAGAACAACTAGCACCACGTCCAAAAATGTCTACATCCATGCATGTGAATTTAAACTGATTTTTTTCACAAAGACAGTCTACCACGTCTCAAACAACTAGCACCACGTCCAAAAGCGCCTACAATTAGACATGTGAATTTAAACTGATTTTTTCACAAAACATCTCAACTCGTCTCAGAAAAACTAGCACCACGTCCAAAAACGTCGATATCTATGCATGTGAATTTAAACTAATTTTTTTTCACAATGACAGTCTTCCACGTCTAAAACAATTAGCACCATATCAAAAAATGTCTACATCCAGACATGTGAATTTAAACTGATTTTTTCACAAAATATCTCACCTCGTCTCAGAACAACTAGCACCACATCCAAAAACGTCTGAGGTGGACCAAAATGTTCATAATCTCTTATCTGAGGGTTTTGATAAGATAAAACAAATAAAATGGCTATACAATTCTTAGAAATGATCATGATCTCATATCTAAGAATTGTAATGAGATAAAACAAATAAAATGACCATTCAACTCTTAGAAATGTTCATGATCTCTAATCTAAGAGTTTTGCGAAGATAAAACAATTAAAATGACCATATAACTCTTAGAAATGTTCATGATCTTATAAGTAGGTGTTGTAATAAGATAAAACAAATAAAATGGCCATACAACATCTCAATTCGTTTCAGAACAACTCGCACCACGTTCAAAAACGTCTACATCCATTCATGTCAATTTAAACTTTTTTTTTTCACAAAGACAGTCTACCACGTCTCAAAACAACTAGCACCACGTCTCAAACAACAAGCACCACGTCCATAAACGTCTACATCCAGACATGATAATTTAAGCTAATTTTTTACAAAACATCTCACCTCGTCTCAGAACAACTAGCACCACGTCCAAAAATGTCTACATCCATGCATGTGAATTTAAACTGATTTTTTTCACAAAGACAGTCTACCACGTCTCAAACAACTAGCACCACGTCCAAAAGCGCCTACAATTAGACATGTGAATTTAAACTGATTTTTTCACAAAACATCTCAACTCGTCTCAGAAAAACTAGCACCACGTCCAAAAACGTCGATATCTATGCATGTGAATTTAAACTAATTTTTTTTCACAATGACAGTCTACCACGTCTAAAACAACTAGCACCATATCCAAAAATGTCTACATCCAGACATGTGAATTTAAACTGATTTTTTCACAAAATATCTCACCTCGTCTCAGAACAACTAGCACCACATCCAAAAACGTCTGAGGTGGACCAAAATGTTCATAATCTCTTATCTGAGGGTTTTGATAAGATAAAACAAATAAAATGGCTATACAATACTTAGAAATGATCATGATCTCATATCTAAGAATTGTAATGAGATAAAACAAATAAAATGACCATTCAACTCTTAGAAATGTTCATGATCTCTAATCTAAGAGTTTTGCGAAGATAAAACAATTAAAATGACCATATAACTCTTAGAAATGTTCATGATCTTATAAGTAGGTGTTGTAATAAGATAAAACAAATAAAATGGCCATACAACATCTCAATTCGTTTCAGAACAACTCGCACCACGTTCAAAAACGTCTACATCCATTCATGTCAATTTAAACTTTTTTTTTTTCACAAAGACAGTCTACCACGTCTCAGAACAACTAGCACCACGTCTCAAACAACAAGCACCACGTCCAAAAACGTCTACATCCAGACATGATAATTTAAGCTAATTTTTTACAAAACATCTCACCTCGTCTCAGAACAACTAGCACCACGTCCAAAAATGTCTACATCCATGCATGTGAATTTAAACTGATTTTTTTCACAAAGACAGTCTACCACGTCTCAAACAACTAGCACCACGTCCAAAAGCGCCTACAATTAGACATGTGAATTTAAACTGATTTTTTCACAAAACATCTCAACTCGTCTCAGAAAAACTAGCACCACGTCCAAAAACGTCGATATCTATTCATGTGAATTTAAACTAATTTTTTTTCACAATGACAGTCTTCCACGTCTAAAACAATTAGCACCATATCAAAAAATGTCTACATCCAGACATGTGAATTTAAACTGATTTTTTCAAAAAATATCTCACCTCGTCTCAGAACAACTAGCACCACATCCAAAAACGTCTGAGGTGGACCAAAATGTTCATAATCTCTTATCTGAGGGTTTTGATAAGATAAAACAAATAAAATGGCTATACAATTCTTAGAAATGATCATGATCTCATATCTAAGAATTGTAATGAGATAAAACAAATAAAATGACCATTCAACTCTTAGAAATGTTCATGATCTCTAATCTAAGAGTTTTGCGAAGATAAAACAATTAAAATGACCATATAACTCTTAGAAATGTTCATGATCTTATAAGTAGGTGTTGTAATAAGATAAAACAAATAAAATGGCCATACAACATCTCAATTCGTTTCAGAACAACTCGCACCACGTTCAAAAACGTCTACATCCATTCATGTCAATTTAAACTTTTTTTTTTTCACAAAGACAGTCTACCACGTCTCAAAACAACTAGCACCACGTCTCAAACAACAAGCACCACGTCCAAAAATGTCTACATCCAGACATGATAATTTAAGCTAATTTTTTACAAAACATCTCACCTCGTCTCAGAACAACTAGCACCACGTCCAAAAATGTCTACATCCATGCATGTGAATTTAAACTGATTTTTTTCACAAAGACAGTCTACCACGTCTCAAACAAGTAGCACCACGTCCAAAAGCGCCTACAATTAGACATGTGAATTTAAACTGATTTTTTCACAAAACATCTCAACTCGTCTCAGAAAAACTAGCACCACGTCCAAAAACGTCGATATCTATGCATGTGAATTTAAACTAATTTTTTTTCACAATGACAGTCTACCACGTCTAAAACAACTAGCACCATATCCAAAAATGTCTACATCCAGACATGTGAATTTAAACTGATTTTTTCACAAAATATCTCACCTCGTCTCAGAACAACTAGCACCACATCCAAAAACGTCTGAGGTGGACCAAAATGTTCATAATCTCTTATCTGAGGGTTTTGATAAGATAAAACAAATAAAATGGCTATACAATTCTTAGAAATGATCATGATCTCATATCTAAGAATTGTAATGAGATAAAACAAATAAAATGACCATTCAACTCTTAGAAATGTTCATGATCTCTAATCTAAGAGTTTTGCGAAGATAAAACAATTAAAATGACCATATAACTCTTAGAAATGTTCATGATCTTATAAGTAGGTGTTGTAATAAGATAAAACAAATAAAATGGCCATACAACATCTCAATTCGTTTCAGAACAACTCGCACCACGTTCAAAAACGTCTACATCCATTCATGTCAATTTAAACTTTTTTTTTTTTTCACAAAGACAGTCTACCACGTCTCAGAACAACTAGCACCACGTCTCAAACAACAAGCACCACGTCCAAAAACGTCTACATCCAGACATGATAATTTAAACTAATTTTTCACAAAACATCTCACCTCGTCTCAGAACAACTAGCACCACGTCCAAAAACATCTACATCCATGCATGTGAATTTAAACTGATTTTTTTCACAAAGACAGTCTACCACGTCTCAAACAACTAGCACCACGTCCAAAAGCGTCTACAATTAGACATGTGAATTTAAACTGATTTTTTCACAAAACACCTCAACTCGTCTCAGAAAAACTAGCACCACGTCCAAAAACGTTGATATCCATGCATGTGAATTTAAACTAATTTTTTTTCACAATGACAGTCTACCGCTTGCTGGTTTGGATGCCGAGGAAATGTTCCTCGTGCTAGCTGCTTCGTCGAGGTCGGGGAAATGTTCCTCGCGCCGCGGGGAAACGAAGTGACGGAAATCATTTTCGTCGGGTTCCTCGCGCCAACGGAGTTTTCGAAGGCCGGTCGCAGGTTTCGTTGTCCTTCGTCGTTCGATGAGTCGCCGAGGTCGACTTCGATTGGATAGGGGTTAGACCGGGGCGAACAGTGCCGGAATAGGCGAAGAGTTCACCGGAAAGGAAGACGGACGCCTGCTGCTCGAGTCGGGGAAGAAAGGAAGGAGGCGAGGGGGGGGGGGGGTGACGCCCTAATTGGGCTGAAAAGACTAATTTGCCCCCTTCGCACTCCATAATCCCAAAAATGCCAGCATTTAAATTTTTTTTAAAATTTTGCAAAACAACCCCAACAGGTTTTAAACTTTAAAACCCTAGCCCGAGAATTTTGTTAAATTACGAATTTGCCTCAAAATTTTTCAGAAAATTTAATTTTTCTGAATTTTAAAATATGGTAAAATTTTAATTTATGATTTAGGATAAATTAAAAGAGATTATCATATTTTAAGATAGGATTAGATTTAAATTTAATTCTTATCCTATAAAATTTTAAATTTTAGAATTTTGAATAATTATCTTAATAAGATTAGGATAATTAGAAATATTTAAAATTTAAAATTTGAAAGATTATCTTAATATTAGATAATTAGATGAATAAATAAAATAAAATAATTAATTAATAAGATTAGTTAATTAATTAGTATGATTTATTTATTCATTTTTCGAAATAATGTGTTATTTAAAGTGTTTAAATCATTGCACGCATTATTGGTATGTCCATGCATCACTCGATTAAAATGAATGAACATGGGATTGATTAAAATTGATCATGACACGATCAATTTTAATAGTGTAAGAGTTACAGAATCCCTAATTAAATGATTCGGCTTAATTAAAATTGGCTTGTATGAAGCTATGCATTTGTGTGTTTTTATACGCATGAATTGGGTTTAAAATTTATAATTTTAATTTTGGGGCCTGCGAGCCATTTTGAATTTGGGCCTGCGTCCCTATTAAATCATTATGTAATAGTTAGGCCCAAGAGAGGAGGTTCCGAAGGAGTCCATGGTGGAGCCTAGGAACGGAAGCCCAAAATGGAGGCCCAAAAGAAGTTTTTTTTAAAGGCCCTGTAATAGATTAGAGCCCAATTCGTCGCATTTTCGCAATTTTATGTTTTGTGAATGAATGAAAATGACAATGCATGTTAAGCCGTTCAAAATATAAAATCCCTAAATACCTAAGTCTAAAGTTGCTTCCATACTTGGGGGCTCGTCAAATCGTCGAACGTCTGGCGGACTTGGAGAGCCCAAGGGCCTCAGATTTTCTTCGTGAGGTGAGTTGTCATGTAATAAAAGCCCAACTTTACTCACTACCACTATAGTGTGAAAAACTGTTTGGGCTAGCCCAACTTTACTCACTACCACTATAGTGTGAAAAACTGTTTTGGTCTTTATTGATATGAGGCTTCAATGGATGGTTTGACTTAGGAAAATTGGTCCTAGTTGACCCGATAAGTTGACTAGGATTGATTTTGCAATGATAGGATGGTGTCAAACATTTGGAATGTTCATCCTATCATCGAAAAGTTGCATAGTGATGCAATTGGAAATCGTTAAATTATATGAGATGTGATTTGAACGTTGCCTACCAAAAGAGCCTAATCCCTACGATACTTGCCAAAGCAAGACTGGGGTTAACTCTTTGTGGATTTTCGGCCCACAATCTAGCACCAACACAAAATTGTTTGGGATTTCAATTTTGGCTATTGTGGAAAATATTTTAAAACTCATTCTAATATTTTGCATTTTTCTTTTGTAGAAATGGCATCTACTAGCACTAATACATCTAATCTCACTCTAAGAAGCATTTTGGACAAAGAAAAACTTGTTGGTCCAAACTTCTTAGATTGGGAAAGAAACTTGAGAATTGTTCTCAAACATGAAAGGAAGCCAAATATCTTAGACGCCGCTTTACCTGAACCACCTGTAAATGCTACGGCTGCTGTTCAACGAGTATGGGAAAAGCTGAAAAGCGATTCTGATGACGTGACATGCCTGATGCTCGCGACTATGTCAGGCGAGCTTCAGAAGCAATTCATGAATTCGGAAGCGTTCCAAATTTATGTGTCACTAACGGAAATGTTCTTTGAACAAGCCCGTAACGAAAGGTTCGTTACGATAAAAGCATTGATCTCGTGCAAGATGGCGAAGGGTTCGTCAGTAAGCACGCATTTGATCAAGATGAAGGGGTATATTGATACCCTAGAGAGATTAAATGCACCTCTTGCTAGAGAGTTAGCCATTGACATCATCTTGGCTTCACTGCCTGATGATTACAATGACTTTGTGGTGAACTACAACACGCATAACATGGAGAGGATGATTCCTGAGCTCCATGGAATGTTTAAAAATACTGAGCAAACCCTTGGAAGGCAACACCAGTACTTGTTGTAGAAAAAGGTAAGGGCAACAAGAGAAAGTTTAAAGGCAAGGCAAAAGTTGCTGAAAACAAGAAGCCTCACAGTAAGACTGCTCCTAAGGCTCAGCCTCAAACTCCTCATGCTAAGAAAAATGCTCAGAAGGACGCTGTATGTTTCCATTGCAATCAGAAGGGGCATTGGAGAAGAAACTGCAAGCTGTTTCTTGAAGAGAAGAAACAGCATCCTTCGGCTTCAGGTATCTTTGTTATTGAAATTAATCTTTCTATGTCCACCTCATGGGTATTAGATACCGGATGTGGGGCTCACATTTGTACTAATATGCAGGGACTGAGAAATAGAAGGATGACAAAGAAAGGCGAAGTAGATCTCCGAGTGGGCAACGGGGCAAGATTTGCAGCTGTTGAAGTTGGAGATTACACTTTGAATTTGCCTTCCGGTTTAAACATTGTTTTAGAGAATTGTTTTTATGTACCTACTATGAGTAGGAATATTATTTCAATTTCTTGTTTGGATATTAAAGGATTTCGTTTTATTATTGGAAATAAATCGTTGTCTTTATATCAAAAAGATGTTTTATACAGAGTTGCAAATTTGTGCAATGGCCTATATATCTTGGATTTGACCCACGAGAAACCGGTTTATAACATTGAAAAGAAAGCCAAATTAATTCAATCTGATTTAAGTCCAATATATCTGTGGCATTGTCGTTTAGGCTATGCAAATAAGAAGCGAGTTCAAAAACTTCATAAGGATGGAGTGCTTGGGTCATTTGATTTCGAATCATATGACACATGTGAACCCTGTTTGCAAGGCAAAATGACGAAGAGTCCTTTTAGCAAGAAAGGCGAGAGGACTAGTGAGCTATTGGCTCTAATACATACAGATGTATGTGGACCAATGAGCACACAAGCCAAAGGTGGATTTGAATAATTCGTGACTTTTACCGATGACTATAGTAGATATGGTTATGTCTACTTAATGAGGTATAAAAATGAAACTTTTGAAAAGTTCAAAGAGTTTAAAAACGAAGTAGAAAACCAGTTAGATAGAAGGATTAAGGCTATTCACTCCGATCAGGGAGGTTAATACCTTAGTGATGAGTTCGATGGCTATCTAAAACAGTGTGGAATTGTTTCACAGCTGACTTCACCAGGAACACCTCAATGGAATGGTGTATCCGAGAGGAGGAATCGGACCTTATTAGATATGGTTCGATCTATGATGGGCCAAGCAACTCTCCCTATGTCCTTTTGGGGTTATGCCCTCCTTTCAGCAGCCTACTTACTAAATCGTATTCCATCTAAGGCAGTAGATAAGACTCCATATGAGATGTGAACGGGTCAAAAACCCTATATACCCTATCTACGAGTTTGGGGTTGTCAAGCTCATGTAAAGCATTTACAAAGTAGTAAGCTTGAACCTAAAACTGACAAATGCCTGTTTGTGGGATATCCTAAGGAAACAAAAGGATATCAATTCTACAATCCAACTGAGAACAAAGTGTTTGTTGCTCGAGGAGTCACTTTCTGAGAGAAAGATTTTCTCTACAAGAAAGACAGTGGGAGTAAAATAAATTTTGAAAAGGTTCAAGAACCACAAGAGAATGTAGAACGATCTACAGAAACTCAGAGAAACTCATGAAGATGAGCAGCCTGAGTCAACAACACAAGAACCTAGAAGGTCTAGTAGATCTCGTCACGAACCCGAGAGATACGGATTTCTCGTGACTGGCGATCAAGATTTGATCATGGTGGACTCTAATGAGCCCGTGACCTATAGACAGGTTTTAGAAAGTCTAGATTCAGATAAATGGCTACAAGCAATGGAATCTGAAATACAATCCATGAGGGACAATAAAGTATGGACTTTGATTGATCCTCCTGTTCAGGTAAAGGTTGTCGATTGCAAGTGGATTTTCAAGTTAAAACCTGGCGGTATCTTCAAGGCACGACTAGTGGCTAAAGGTTTCAGACAGACTCATGGTATAGACTATGATGAAACCTTCTCCCCTGTCGTGATGCTAAGTCCATTCGGATTATGCTCGCCATAGCTACATATTATGACTATTAGATATGGCAGATGGATGTTAAGATGGCTTTCCTAAATGGAAACCTATCGAGGATGTTTACATGAAACAACCCAAGGGATACATCGATCAAGAGCATCCAAATCGTGTATGCAAGCTTCAGAGGTCCATCTACGGATTAAAGCAAGCATCTCAGAGTTGGAATCTTCATTTTGACGAGGCAGTAAAAGGTTACGGCTTCATAAAGAATGAAGATAAGCCTTGTGTTTATAAGAAGGTTAGTGGGAGCAAGATAGTTTTCCTTGTCCTATATGTGGACGACATCCTACTCATAGGAAATGACATTCCCATGTTGAAAGATACCAAACAATGGTTGGTGAGTGTATTTTCTATGAAAGACTTAGGAGAAGCTGAAATGATACTGGGTATCAAAATCTATAGAGATAGATCAAAGAGGCTTCTAGGACTAAGTCAAGAAGGGTACATAGACAAAATATTGAAGAGGTTCAATATGTCTAACTTTAAGAATGGTATGGTACCATTCAGACATGACCTTCTCTTGAAGAAGAACCAAGGTCCTTCAACAAGAGAGGAGAGGGATACAATGAGTAGAGTCCCATATGCTTCGGCAATAGGATCTATCATGTATGCCATGTTGTGTACCCGCCCGGATGTCGTACATGCACTGAGCATGACTAGCAGATACCAACAAGATCCAGGATTGGCTCATTGGACTGCAGTCAAAGCAATCCTAAAGTACTTGCGAAGGACTAAAGGATTGATGCTAGTGTATGGAGGACAAGAATAGCTCATTGTACAAGGTTACGCTGATGCTGCTTTCCAAACAGATCAAGATGACATGAAGTCACAATCAGGCTACGTGTTTAGTCTGAATGGCGGTGTAATAAGTTGGAAAAGCTCAAAGCAAGATACAACAGCCGATTCTACAACAGAGTCTGAGTACATTGCTGCATCAGATGCTGGAAAAAAAGCTGTTTGGTTGAGGAAGTTCGTGTCAGACATCGGAATGATAAAGAGTATCCAAGATCTGATAGAATTTTTCTGTGACAATAACGGGGCCATCGCACAAGCGAAGGAGCCTCAATAACACCAGAAAACCAAACACATACTCAGAAGGTTTCACCTCATCCGAGAGATAATCGATCGAGGAGATGTGAAAGTGTGTAAAATAGGGTCAGACGACAATGTAGCAGATCCTCTCACAAAAGCTCTACCACAGTCAAAGTTTGATAGACATGTAATAGAGCTTAGTCTTAAACAGTTTAGGACATAGCCTTTCAACGGGCAAGTGGGAGATTGTTGGTGTATGTGCCATTTTGAGGGCTATTTATGTAAATAAACTTTGAGGGTTATTTATGTAAATAAGACATTTATTGTTTGATTGATTATTTATCTGATGAGTTAATTTCATGAAATTATATTCTTGTGCATATTGAATTTCATGAAATCGATCTGCCAAAAAGAGACACTCCATGGACTTTTAGATCATGAGTGATTCTTTTGAGTAGTACTCGTACGAGGATCCTTAGACCAGAAATCATTGCATAGTCTTAAGTGAATTAGAGTGTGCTTTGACATATGCCTAACGGGACCGTAACAGGTTGCCAAGTACGGGTATGATTGGGTACACTATGAGTCACGCTAAGGTATGTAGGTGAAGTGATGGGACTACAAGTCTCTCTTAAATGAGAGATGATATCTTGGCCGCTTGGTAGTGAACTGAAAAGTGCATGGCCGTGCCCAAGAAATGATAAGGGTTATCATTTGCTTGATTAAGTTCAGTATCACTAAGAGATCAAGTAAAACGTTTAGCTATATAAGGATGATTGGTTCTATGCCTTATGCTAAACTGGATATCAGTGTAGAGGACATTACGTAGTATACTCAGAAAGTTGTGTTGAATCACTATTCGACCCTCAGTTATGAATTGTGTAGTCATTATGTCTTGCTAGAGACCACTAATGATTTATGGATTAATTAATGAGATTAATTTATTCATTTTCAATTTGGAATGGGCCTACAGGATCGCACATAAGTGAGTTCGATGATTCAGAATTAATTAAATTGCCTGTATTAAGTATAAGAGTTATACTTAAATTGATAATATTTAATTAAATAGTTTAATTAAATATTATTGAAGAGTATTATGGTATTAATGAAGAGTTATTTAATTACCTAGGAAGAATTGAATTGGGCTGATAAATCAAGGGACCTAATTGTGAATTGAGGTTCTTGACCCATCAGCCTGATCCATGGATCAATGGGTTGATCCATGGTGTTGGTTAAACCCAACTCAGTAAATAATTAATTATTATTAATTTAATTATTATTAACAGACAAGTCTAAACTCTTTTATAAAAAGAGCTGAGAAGTATCTGTGGTAGGGTGAATTTTAACCAATTCTGTTTTGAAACACGTGAAAAAGATTTTTGAGAAAAACTTCTCTCTCTCTTCCAAAATTCTTCCAGAGAAAAACGTTTTCTCTTTTACAGGCAATTTTGGCTAGCACCGGTTCTGAGAGACTCCAGTGCAAGAACGTAGAGGCAATTCGTGTGAATTGTTTGGTGGTGAACGCAATCTTCCCAAGGGATCCAGGCGACGAGTGCAACCGATTACGCGTCGAGGGTAAGACCTGATTCCATAGAATTTAGGCTATTCCGTAGCATAATTTAGGAAATTATGCATGGCTAAGATCCAACACAAACAACTAGTACCACTTCCAAAAAAGTCTGCATACGAACATGTGAATTTAAACTGATTTTTTCACGAAACATCTCACCTTGTCTTAGAACAACTAGCACCATGTCGAAAAACGTCTACATCCATGCATGCGAATCTAAACTAATTTTTTTTTTTAGAATGACAGTCTACCACGTCTCAGAACAACTAGCACCACGTCTCAAACAACTAGTACCACTTCCAAAAAAGTCTACATGCGAACATGTGAATTTAAACTGATTTTATCACAAAACATCTCACCTTGTCTCAGAACAACTAGCACCATGTCCAAAAATGTCTACATCCATGCATGTGAATTTAAACTGATTCTTTTCACAAAGACAATCTACCACATCTCAGAACAACTAGAACCAAGTCTCAAACAACTAGCATCACGTCAAAAAAAATCTACAATTTGACATGTGAATTTAAACTGATTTTTTCACAAAACATCTTAACTCTTCTCGGAAAAACTAACACCACGTACAAAAACGTCTACATCCATACATGTGAATTTAAACTGATTTTTTTTCATAATGACAGTGCACCACGTCTCAGAACAACTAGCACCACATCTCAAACAACTAGCACCACGTCCAAAAAAGCCTACAATTAGACATGTGAATTTAAACTAATTGTTTCACAAAACATCTCACCTCGTCTTAGAACAACTAGCACCACGTCCAAAAACGTCTGAGGTGGACCGAAATGTTCATAATCTCTTATCTAAGGGTTTTGATAAGATAAAACAAATAAAACGGCTATACAAGTCTTAGAAATGATAATGATCTCATATCTAAGAGTTGTAATGAGATAAAACAAATAAAATGACCATTCAACTCTTAGAAATGTTCTTGATCTCTGATCTAAGAGTTTTGTGAAGATAAAACAATTAAAATGACCATATAACTCTTAGAAAATATTCATGATCTTGTAAGTAGGTGTTGTAATGAGATAAAACAAATAAAATGGCCATACAACATCTGAAATCGTCTCAGAACAACTAGCACAACGTCCAAAAATGTCTACATCCATTCATGTGAATTTAAACTATTTTTTTTTTTCTCAAAGATAGTCTACCACGTCTCTAAACAACTAGCACCATGTCTAAAATAACAAGCACCACGTCCAAAAAAGTCTACATCCAGACGTGTGAATTTAAACTGATTTTTTCACAAAACATCTCACCTCATCTCAGAACAACTAGCACCACGTCCTAAAACGTCTACATCGATGCATGTGAATTTAAACTAATTTTTTTCACAGAGACAGTCTACCACGTCTCAGAACAACTAGCACCTTGTCTCAGAAAAACTAGCACCACGTCCAAAAACGTCTACATCCATTCATGTGAATTTTAACTATTTTTTTCACAATGACAGTCTACCATGTCTCAGAACAACTAGCACCACGTCTTAAACAACTTGCACCCCTTCCAAAAACGTCTATATCCATTCATGTGGGCTCGGCTCGGCTCTATTACACCTCTAGTTCAAATGACATGAATCATGTGGAAAATGTCATGAAATAAGATGTAAATTCAGGTTACATCAGGAAGCTAATTCTGCGAGACAATCAGTAGCAAAATTAGCCTCCCTAAACACATTGGAAACTTTGACTATCCATTCTTGCACCACTAATCGCTGAATGTCTCTAACCAAATTTGCTTGCACACATCTCTTTCAATGGCTTTAGGCTCAGACGCTCTGCCTTCTCGTAATCTAGTTCCATCTCCACTTTCTAAAACTGAGGTACCATGCGAGTTTCAGCCCTCGAAGAGCAGCCCACAGCTCTGTCGAGAAAGCATTGCATTGGCCAATGTTGAGGAAGAAACCCTTCACCCATTCCCTCTAAACGATTATCTGCCCAGACCTGGTCAAAAATTTACTTTCATGCTATGCATTTCAGAATCAAAACTCTTGACCAGGCCTAAGCACTAGCATAATTACTATTCTAATCCTTGCTTGAAATATCATTGCGTAGGATCTTAGCTTCTACTTATTCAATTTGTCACACAACAATAAATTCTCAATAAAAGAGAAAGTTTAAGAATTACCTCTTGAAGTGTGTACTCAGTTTAAGAATTACCTCTTGAGCGTGTACACAGGTGATCACTTGTATAACTAAAGACCAATTCGTATGTTGTGTGGGTAACGAACCAACGATCAGCAAAATAACCACAAAAAATGTAAGAAAAACTAGTAGGAAGTCGCTGATAAAATCTGACCGAACGCTGCGGCACGCGCGTGATGTTCACACCTCGATAACGATCCCTACGCATCGCCATAGCTTTATCCACGCGCCACCGCTGGAAGTTAACACCAACAGCAGTCGTTGTCTCAGAAATAGAGCCGCCGCCTGGAGAAAGAAAAACCCGACTTCAAGAAAGAAAGATTTAATTTCTCTCTCTAGAATTTTCTCTCTCTAGTTTTCTTGTCTTGAAAACTTATGGGGTTACAAGAGATACCCCAAGTTGGTTTATGATTGGCTTTCCTATTGGGTTTGTGTTTTACTCCAATCCCATTCTTGAACTGATTCACATCCAACTGACACAAGGATTCACTTATCCTTAATCCAGTTTCCTGTACTGATTCACACCCAATTAACACAAGGATTAATTAATCTCTTAATTAATAAAATCTACCTTTGTCAATTACCCAATACATAATTAATCGTACCACTAATAGATTAATTATGGTAGTACCATCCTACACCAGAATTGCTTCCGGAACAACTAAATTAATTATTCTTTAATCTCCTCACATCAAAGATCTAGTGCTCATTAATTTATTAATTTACTGATAAATTAATTAATTAACTTCTTATAATCCGAAACTAGTACCACTCGATCTTTTTACTATACCAGACATAAGTTCACCGGCCAGATTTAGTATAATAAATATAATGAGCTCATCTCGGGAGCACTATCGCCCCAGATGCACCGGTACATGATTTCCTTTCGACAAGAAACAACACATCAAGAAATAAAACATGTGGACCCAACCTACCGAGACTATTGGCTCAAGTGACCTCATTCTTTGGCAGATCAAAATACACTATGTCTAATCCTCATGTCTGCTCAAGTCTAGGGATTTAGAGATAGAATACTAGGAACGAATAGTCTATTAAATCAGTTAAAACAGTTCATCCTAATTGGTCAAATTCAATATGCCCCGGGCATATCTATATGGTTCAATTAGTTTAGACAAACCAATTTCTGAATCACATAATAACTTAAACTGATAGTGTGTCCAAAACTGTCTCAGTTATGAACCTCATTTATTTATTATGTCTTTTAACCAATGATGAGATCTACTGTGTCACACCAGACACCTCATCATTTAATTTCATAATATAAATGGACGACATATGTAAAACATAAAAAAACAATTTAACTAAAATATTTAATCGATATATACAAACTAAGAAATAGTTTAATACAAGCACAACTTTAGTATTCAAACCCCAACAATCTCCCACTAATACTTAAGTTGCGCTATAAGTATAAAACTACATTAATCTTACAACTACAATAACAACTAGAAAAACAATAAGGGCTTTACTAAGTATCTAATTCTCATGTCCTCCAAGTGAGCTTCAAAGACTTTTGAAGTCAGTGCTTCGTGAATGGATCCACAAGGTTATGCTCTGATCTAATCTTCGCTACAAAGACGTCTTCCCTCTTTACGATATCTCGTATCAGGTGGTATTTGCGTTGTATATGCTTACTCGTCTTGTGGGCTCGTGGTTCTTTCGAGTTTGATACTACACCGTTGTTGTCACAGTACACTGTGATCGACTTTTGCAAACTAGGAATCATGGCTAAATCCTCTAGGAAGTTATTGAGCCACACTGCTTCTCTTACTGCATCTGATGCTGTAACGTACTCAGCCTCCATGGTAGAGTTTGCCACGCATTTCTGCTTGACACTCTGCCAAACTATGGCTCTACCTCCCAAAGTAAATACATACTCTGAGGTAGAATTACTCTTGTCCCTGTCGCCTTAGAAATCTGAATCTATGTAACCACGGGACACAAGCTCAGGTGCCTGATAGACCAAGACTTGGTCTATCGTTCAGCGCAAATACCTGAGAATGCATTTAACTTCTCCCAATGAGCTTTTCTAGGGTTACCTTAATATATGCTTACAATGCCAACAACATAGACTTCCTACTGTAGAAGCATAAGGAATTGTCTTCATGGCTTCTATCACCTCAGCAGTCTTTGAAGACTGCTCTTTAGATAGGTGAACTCCGTGTCTAAAAGGTAGAAAACCATTCTTGGAGTTCTGCATGTTAAAATGAGCAAGAATCATATCTATGTATGAAGCTTGAGAAAGCGTTAGCGAACATTTCCTACGATCTCGAATTATCTTGATCCCAAGGATATATCCCACCTCTCCTAAGTCTTTCATATCAAATTTCTTGGATAGCCATGCATTTACGTCTGATAACACTTTCTTATTGTTGCTAATTAGTAAAATATCATCTACATAAAGCACAAGAAATACCACCACTTTTCCATCATGTTTGCAGTATACACATTGTTCATACGGGCACTGAGTAAATCCGTAGGATTCATCAAACCGGATGTTTCAAGATTTGGATGCTTGGTAAAGTCCGTAAATGAACCTCTTAAGCTTGCAAACCTTATGCTCTTGGCCTTTTTCAACGAATCCTTCTGGTTGTTGTATGAAGATGGTTTCTTCAAGACTTCCATTAAGGAAAACTGTCTTGACATCCATCTGCCATATCTCATAATCTAAATGAGCAGCCGTAGCCAAGAAAATCCGGATTGACTTAAGCATAGCTACCGGAGAGAAGGTTTCCCATAATCGATTCCCTCTTTCTGAATATACCTCTTCGCCACAAGCCTAGTTTTAAAGGTTTCAACCTTTCCGTCAGGTCCTCTCTTGCGTTTGTAGACCCACTTACATCCAATGGGTTTGAAACCATCAGATAGGTCCACAAGCTCCCAGACTTGATTGTGGTCCATCGACCCCATCTCGGATATCATTGCCTTTTGCCAAGCTTCTGCATCTTTATCTCGGAGAGCCTTATTGTAGTTCACAGGATTCGGTTCAGGCACCCTGGGATGAAGTCAGACACCTCTCTCACACCAATGAAAGTCTCGGGTTGTCTTACAACCCTCCCACTACGATGAGGCACCGCCTGCGTAGGCGCATCATCTGGGATATCTTATGCAGTGTTCTGTGGTGTATATACTTGTGCTGGTGCATCAGGATTAGATTATTTTCTAAGTTTTTCTAGTACTATCTTACTCTTGGGCTTGTGATATAGAATATAGTTTTCCTCTAAAAATCTGGCATTAGTGCTAATTATCATCTTCTGATCTTTAGGACTATAGAACAGACCACCATTCGTTCCTCTAGGATATCCTACAAATAGAATTACTTCGGTTCTTGCATCTAATTTAGCCGCATCTGTCTTAAGCACATGTGCTGGATAACCCAAAATTCTGAGATGTCTTAGACTGGGCTTACGCCCATTCCACAATTCTGTAGAGGTTGAAGTCACTGTTTTAGATGGTACAATATTTACAATATACATTACAGTTTCTCAGGCATATCCCCAGAACGAACTAGGCAAATACTGAAGCTCATCATTGACCTAACCATTTTCATAAGAGTTCTATTACTTCTTTGCAACACTATTCTGCTGTAGTGTGCCAGGTGCAGACAACTGAGACTGAATTCCAACCTCACTGAGGTATTCTCAAAATTCGTGGGATAGGTACTCTCCACCATGATCTGATCATAGTATCTTGATACTCTTACCGTGATGTTTCTCTACATCTGCCCGGTACTATTTGAATTTTCTAAAGCATTCGGACTTGTGGCACATTAGGTAAATGTATCCGTACCTTGAGTAATCATTTGTGAAGGTCACAAAATACTCAAACCCACATCGTGCTTGGACCGAAATTGTTCCAAACAAGTCAGAGTGAATCAACTCTAATATTTCTTTAGCTCTATAACCTTTTGCCTTAAAAGGTCTCTTGGTCATCTTACCTTCCAATCAAGATTCGCAAGTTGAATAGCTGTCAATCTCGAATGAACTTAATGGTCTATAATTGACTAACCTTTGAATCCTACTAAGGTTTATATGACCTAGCCTGAGATGCCAAAGATAAGTTTGATTCATTTCTATTATTTTGGTTAGATGATGCGCCATTTAATTCTGTGTTTTGCACAACAGGGGAGTTTGATTTAAGCAAAAAAATTGTCTACTAATGAACCAGAACAAACAAGTTTGCCATCTTTTCTAACAAAAACAGATTTATCAGAAAAGATAAACTTATAACCATTCATTAAGAGTTTAGAAACTGAAATCAAGTTCTTTCTAAAACTCGGTACACAAAGACAATTATCTAAAACCAATCTACTATTTTTGAAAACTATAGTGACTACTCCCACTGATTCTACTGACACTCTTGTAGTGTGGCCCAAGTAGACTTCAAGCTCGCATTCTCTAAGTTTCCGGGTTACCTGGAACCCCTGCAAAGAATTACAAACATGGTCAGTGGCGCCTGAATCCACACACCAAGTATCTGTGGGAATCGCCACTAAACACGTCTTAGTAATGAAGGCAGAGATTATCGCACTTTTGTTCTTTAAACAATCCTCTTTCCAATATCCAGTTTTGGCGCAATTTGTGCCTTTTGAGCTATTCTCTCGAGCTTTCTCTTCTTCTCTCCAGCCTCAGGCTTAGAAGAATATTTTAAAGCTTTGACTGTGACTAAATCTCGTTTCTTCTTTTAAAAAAGACTTTCAGCCGCCACTAACTCCGCCAAGAGTTCAGATGAAGTACACAACATCTAACTTATGTTGTAGTTCAGCCGAAACTGTCATAGTTTTGAGGCAAGTTCTAGAGGACAATATCTACTTTGGTTTCACCATTGATTTCGCCTCCCACTACCTCAACCTCATTGATGTTACTAATCATGTCAATGACATGATCTCTCATAGGAGTGTTCTCAGCCATTAGGACAATGTCCAAGTTTCGACTCCAATCGATATAATTCAGATCAGTTAATTTTTAGCTAACAGATTAAAAGTCATATCGAAAAATGTAAATAAATAAACAGACAATGTTTCAGTAAAATAAAATGCAAGAATTTTAAAAAATTCAAAAATTATTGACATCCCTCAAAATAATAATTAAATCTACCGACATCTCATTCATCGGGATTCGCATAAGCCACGATAGTGTGGATGTTTATGCTAGCCCACATTCATTTGAGAAGAAATAGGTTCATTAACTATACCATCTGACCAAATGATCTATTGATCAATGTAGCTAATAGTTAGTGCTTTCAGTCGTACAAATAAGTAGCGTAACCTTGATAGGAGGAATACTACAAATCGTACACTAAGTTTGTGCCATTACGTGACTTCTAAATTTGTTACCTTAGGATAGTGTGCCTCAGATGGAGAGGGTTTTGCATTTCTCCAATTTTAACTTACTCTAGTCATCTTACTTAGAAATTCAAACTAGTGATCTTATGGTTAAACTCATTCGATATGGAGGAAGGCTCCAATGCCAACGCGCAAGTCTAAACACATCATTTATGAACTCGTAATGGAGGCTATGAGAATATTAACTAACCCACTCCCACTTAGATTTATAGAATGAGGGTTTTATAGGTTTTAACATGCAATTAACTAATCCTAAGTTATGTGCAATATAAAACCATCATTCTTTAAATCATGCATCTAAAATACGGCACAAAAATTTTAAGTATATAATTAAAACAATAAAAAAATAGGAAATAAATGCGCAAAATAAATTTTTTGACTATTATGGTTTTAATTGCTTTCATCTTCTTCCTTGTTGTCGTGTCCAATCACGTCACTCGATGGATTGAGTCTCGAAATTTGGATCTCGAAATAACCTCAAAAAATGGAAACTTGCGGCGCTGCACGCACAGCCCTAGCTGCGTTCAGCCTAAGCTGGTGTAAACTTGCGGCGCTGCACCAGTGCACGCTAAGCACAGCCTCCTCGTAGCGGTGCTGCCGCTGCTGGTGATCTTTGCCGGCAAATCGTTTCCCAGCCACGCCTACCCCATTTGGTTGCCAGGTCTTCTATTCTGCTCCCACTGTGTTATTTGGTCTTCTTGCAATTTGTTTTGAGTTTTCTTGGTTTTCTTCGTATCAACGATAAACCAAAAGCCACGAAACCAAGTCGCCCACCACCACGTCTTCGATTACAAAAGATTTTCCTACTACAAGGCTTCTAGAAAAATAAAATTGACAATTACATAGAAAAAATCCTACTACAAATTTAATCTAATCCTTCACGGCTTCCAACAAGTGGTTTCACTATTACAAACATTCATAAAAAAAAAAACCCGAACATGTCCCGGGGTTCAACTAAAACATACAAATGCAACCATAATAGCCGAGATTTCTAAACCACCTACAAATAAAAGCATGTAACAAATCAAACAAACACAAAGCTACCGAAACTATTGGCCTCAAGTGACCTCACTCTTTGGCAGATCAAAAATACATTATGTCTAATCCTCATGTCTGCTCAAATCTAGGGATTTAGATATAGAATACTAGGAACGGATAGGCTATTAAATCAGTATAAGACAATTCATCATAATTGGTCAAGTTCAATATGCCCCAGGCATATCTATATGATTCGATTAGTTTAGACAAACCAATTTTTGAATCATATAATAACTTAAACTGATAGTGTGTCCAAAACTGTCTCAGTTATGAACCTCATTTATGTTATGTACTTTAACCAATGACGAGATGTACTATGTAACACCAGACACTTCATCATCTAATTTCATAATATAAATGGACAACATATGTAAAACATAAAAATAATTTAACTAAAACATTTAATCGATATATACAAACTGGGAAATAGTTTAATACAAGAAAAGCTTTAGTATTCAAAACACAACACCCTCTTGTTATTCCTGATCAAGTGAATCGCTGCTGCACACCCCTGCTTCAAGACCATGCCATCCACGTTAAGCTTGCATCAGTCATGATTAGGCAAAATTCAGCGAACCCACTGGGGTTGACGCACCAGTCCGTTCACCCCCAACTTTCTTGCACTAACTCTTGCTTCTGTAATGCTCACAACTTGTTGTTGTATATCCTTAACAATTATGTCGGCCAACTTAAATTCTCCTTGGAAAATTAAAGCATTCTTTGCTTAACAGATTTTGCATATAACCGTCGCAAAGACACAGCTCCAATTTTTTGCCGATTAGTTCCCCCTCCACTAAATTAGACCACAACCACTTTTGTATGTTATCAGTCCGGAAGCCCTGCACCTTTGGCAATGGCAGCAGCATGCTCCTGAAAGAATTTTGCCACATAGGATCTGGGTTTGCACTTGCTCGATTTACCACGCAACAAAAATTTCTAATTAAAGCAGAACCTTAGAAAGTTACCTTTGAAGCGTGCACCTGATGATTCTCTTGTATGCCTCAAAGACTATGACCTCTTGTTGTGTGGGAAACAATCTACAAGTCAATTGATCAACAACTCACCACAATCCACCTGCTGAAAAAATTCAGCACCTTCGCACCTAGCACGTACTGCAAACGCACTGCCCGGAGAGAGAGAAAACAACACATGGGGCTGCCAAAGAGAGAGGCAAAATTTCGGCCACCTCAAAGAAAAACCAGCCGCCCCTAGTTGTATAAAACTCGTTCTTGAGAGAGAAAGTTTTTCTCTCTCTAGAATTTTATCTCTCTAGATTCTTGAATAATGAATCTATTGAATTGTTATGTCTTGAATGGCTAATCCCTTGTCTATTTATAGAGTTACAAGAGAGACTCCAAGTTGGTTTAGGATTGGTTTTCCTAATGGGTTTAGGTAATGAATTAGTTTCCAAATCCAATTAGTCAACCAATCTGATAGGATAAACCAAATCCTACTAGATTCTTAATCTCTAGGATTTCCTAATTCCAATTGAAACTTACGACTTAATTAATTAATTAAATAATTCCACTTTATTAATTACTTAATTAACCCTTAGGAATTAATTATATAATTCCATTTTATTAATTACTGAATTAATCCTTAGGAATAATTAACCAATTAATTAATTAAATCTACCTATTGAATTAACCCATTACAAAATTAATCGTACCACTAACGGATTAATTTTGGCACTACCATCCTACACCAGAATTGCTTCCGGAACAACTTAATTAAATTATATTCATTAATCTCCCCACATCAAAGATATAGTGCTCGTTAATTAAAATTAATTTACTGATAAATTAATTAATTAACTTCTTTAATTCCGTGACTAGTACCACTCGACCTTTTTACTATACCGGACATAAGTCCACCGGCCGGGTTTAGTATAATAAACATTTCGAGCTCATCTCGGGAGCACCATCACCCCGGACTCACCGGTACATGGTTTCCTTTCGACAAGCTGTAGCACACCAAGTAACTAAACACGCGCACCCAACCTACCGAGACTATTGGCCACATTTGACCTCACCCATTGGCAGATCAAAGTACACTATGTCTAATCCTCATGCCCACTCGAGTCTAGGGATTAAGAGATAGAATACAAGGATCGATTTGTCTATTAAATCAGTACAAGACAAATCATTCCTAAAAGTCAACTTCAATATGCCCCGGGCATATCTATATGATTCAATTAGTTTAGACAAACCAATTATCCGAATCACATAATAACCTAAACTAACTGTTTGTCCAAAGCTGTCTCGGTTACGAACCTCATTTATATATTATGTCTTTCAACCAATGATGAGATCTACTGTGTCGCACCAGACACCTCATCATCTACTCACATAATATAAATGGACGATTAATGCACAACAAGATATGACTGAAACACAAATCGATATATTAAACTGGGAAAATGTACAACACAAGAATAGCTTATGTATTCAAATCCAACAGCTCCATACTTGTGCAGCTTATCTATAGTCCCGTACCGCGTTAAGTGTAGTTTGACTCAATTCCACATACCGCACATGTAAAAGATGCCGTGAAATGTCTTCTAAGTCTCTTCCCATCAGACATCAAGCATTTTTCGCCACTAACCACAAAGTTTGGTGAATGCGTTGGGGTCCATTCCAAGACCAAATGATCTTCCAAAGGCTATTGGTTACATCCCCAAGCTCCTGATACAGGAGTTTATAAGCAGCTTTTGTAGAGAACTGCCCATGTAAACTTAAAGTTCTGGTCTCCTTATGTAAACTGACGGTTCTGATATCCTTATGTAAACTGATATTTTCTGATCTCGTTATATAAACTAAAAGTATTGTTCTCGTTATGTAAACTGAGGGTTCTGACCTTGTAATGTAAACTTAAAGTTCTGGTCTCTTTATGTAAACTGACGGTTCTGATATCCTTATGTAAACTGATATTTTCTGATCTCGTTATGTAAACTAAAAGTATTGTTCTCGTTATGTAAACTGATATTTTCTGATCTTGTTATGTAAACTAAAAGTTTTGTTCTCGTTATGTAAACTGAGGGTTCTGATATTGTAATGTAAACTTAAAGTTCTGATATCCTTATGTAAACTGATATTTTCTGCTATCCTTGTGTAAACTGATATTTTCTGCTATCCTTATGTAAACTGATATTTTCTGTTATCCTTATGTAAACTGATTTTTTCTGATATACTTATCAAACTTAAAGTAGTGATCTCTTTATGTAAACTATAATTATTGATCTATTTCTGATCTCCCTTATGTAAACTTAAGTTTACATAAACTGTAAGTCAATGTTAAAAACAGCAACAACAAATATAAATTCGTTCACATGAAGATAGTTAGTTATCATTTGAATATTTGTTTTTGTAGTAAAATTCAGATATCTTTCTCTTGAGTGGAACGAGCAGGGTATTGTGTGGTGACATTAGCAAGTTAAATAGGTACTTCACCCTCAACGTCTTCAGGATCTCAGGATTGTCCTTCGCAGCAATCAAGTCATGGTCATAGTTAAAAACTTGTTGTCCATGATAAAGCTCCATATGCCGCATGACGTAGAGGCCACAATTGAATCCGTCAGAGTTTTTCCATGCAATGTCAGTGTAGGTCCACTTCCAATGGTAGCATTTCTCATAGCGTTTAGCCCAAGGTGTATCTAATGTCCAGTCTTGGAAGTAGTACACCTGCAGTATTTTAGATAAGATTTTGTTTAAAATGAAGTCTACAATGTTGTAAATTGTACATTATTATGTTATATTGTACTTACTAGTTTCCTTGGAAGACCACCTTAGGATACCGCTTCTCCGCGTGCGTTGTCAATCAGTATCACCTGTTTTTCATTGCTGTTGATGCACACCAACACATAATGGCCATCTAGGTGGATGGCGAAGAACACCTGCATTATATGTATACATAAAAATTAGTTTATTTTTTTTTAAAAAATGTAATGTAAAATATGGGAATCGTGGTACTCATTACCATGGACGGCTGAAAAGTATTTTCGGTTTTCTTCAAGAACCATAATTTTGTTGTCATCTGTTCTGAAAATCTGTGCATACATGTTTTGTTCTTTCCTGGTGCCATTCCCACGTCTTTCACTATGAGCTGCATAATTTGAAATGTTAAATAGAGAGGTTATCAACCAATCGTATCAGGCCAAGTGATGTAAAGTAGTGTGTAAGTATTAACTCACAGAAAACTGGACTGAGCAGAAAAACCTCGAAGGTTTCTCAATTTGTTTCAAAATTTTGACCATGTTCAAGTGATACGACCAACAATCAATGATGGCCGTATCCAACCATTCACCCCAAACCATGCTGGACATCTGCTCCCGGTCTATGGTAAGATTGCCTTCCCCACCAAACAGTTGCTCGCTGACAAGTGTTATGTAAAATAGACTTACGTAAAATGACTTTGTGTAAAATATGTTATGTAAAGTTAGTTATGTAAATTGTGTTTATGTAAATTACATTTATGTAAACTTGTTTTGATAAACCTTTATGTAAAATGACTTAAGTAAAATAGATTTATGTAAAATACATGTAGGTCAAGAACACTTACTAGTTCGACCTGCCCTTGCTTGCATCCGCAGGCAAAAGTGTGTAGTTATTGACTATCCTCTCCTTCTCTGAGATTTTTGCAAGTGTATCCTTCCTCCAGCTGGTGATGTAAGGAGACAGCAATTTCATTGGTTTTTTATCTGCTCGATGTGCCCTGTTGGGACGGAATGCAGCTACCTCCTCTGTGTTATCCGGATCCCCCATGATCACGCTGAAATGTTGGATTCAAATTGTTTAATCTATATTCAATGTTTAATTACACCAAATGGGAGATGATAAGAATACTTACTCAAAGTTAGGCTCGTCCGCAAGCAATGGTTGATCCGTGAAGTCAAGTCTCCTAAATAAGTGGGTCTGAACATCTTGCATTGATGCATGTACCAAGACATTTGATCCATGCGTATTAGCCGTTTTATCTTTCTCAGTTTCCTGAAATTTATGAATCAAATGCACTGGCGTTAGTTGTGAAAAGCCTAGATCAAAAGTTAGAGTCATTGGCGTCCTTTTCTTAATTAGAATGGGCGCCTGTCCAAAGTTTTTCTCTACGAGATCAGCCAGCAGGCACATTTGTTTTAACAACTGATTGTCTAGTGTGTCTGTTGGCTGAAAGTTGTTATTATTTAATCATTGAAAGTTATTCCACAAAGATGTGCAATCTAAAATAACAAATTTACATGATTTTACATAAAATACCTCTCCAGCTGGTATTTTTTTTGCTGCCGGTGTTTTTTCAGTTTCTGCAGGTTCCACCCCCAAGGGATTTGCAACCTGGTTTTCCCCCAAACATAAGCAAAACATTAATATAATTAATTTGCAAATGATTGAGAACACCAACATACCAACATATCAGCAATAACAGTACTTTACACAAAGGGTCACTTTACATCGGAAGAGCATTTACAGATATAACTCTTAGTTTATAACTACTCAAATCAGCACTTTACATAAACAACCAGTAGTTTACATAAGCAGATCAGAAGATTATTAATCACGAATTATGAGCATTCTAGTCTTAGGAACACCAATATACACCAAAAAAAAGGGACTTTACATGAGTAAACAGTACTTCACACAAGCAAATCAGCACTTTACTTAAACAACCATTTGTTTACATAAACAAATCAGATGATGATTTTACCCGAATTATGACCATTCCAGTCTTTGGAACAACAATTTAGAACTAAAACAAGGGACTTCACATGAGAAAACAGTACTTTACACAAACATGTCAGTACTTTATATAAAGAAATCAGAATGAATAGTACTTATCATAAACCTATCCAGTATTATTCTTACCACTTTCTCTTCAGCTTTCTTCTCCTCATTGTCCACTGCTGGAATTTTGTTTGCTGGTGGTGTTTTTTCAGTTTCTGCAGTTTCCACCCCCACGGGATTTGCACCCTGGTTTTGCTTCAAACATAAGCAAAACATTATTGGAATTATTTTGCAATAACAGTAGTTTACACAAAGGGCACTTTACATAGGAAGAGCATTTTACAAATATAATCGGTACTTTATATATATCAACAGCACTTTACATTAACAATCAGTAGTTTACATAAGCATATGATAAGATTATTAAACACGAATTATGAGCATTCTAGTCTTAGGGAACACCAATTTACAACCCAAAAATGGATTTCACATGACATAAAAGTACTTTACACAAGCATGAAAACACTTTACATAAATAACCAGTAGTTTACATAAGCATATCAGACTATGATTTTACACGAAAAAGGGACTTATCCAGTATATCAGACTATGATTTTACATAAAGAAATCATAATGAATAGTACTTAACAAAAACTTATCCAGTATTATGTTTACCGCTTTCTATTCAGCTTGCTCCTCCTCATTGTCCACTGCTTTCTGGAGGTCATTTATTACACCTCGAACATCTTCCAGGATTGTTTGTAATGTACCCAAATTCGGGGTCATTGAAGCCCTCATTCTTGCCAAGTAGTCTATGAACGATCTACTATATTTACCCAATTGAATGTACATTTCTAGAAAATTTGGCAGGAGCTCATCATCATCCTGTAGACACATTGCATTTCTCACATGAAGTGTTTTATTCCAAAAAATCCTGTAAACTACATTGAGTATCATATTTACCTGTCCATCTTGCTTTGCTGACGCAGAAGGGTTGCCCTCTTCCATAAGTGATATGATCATATCTGAAACAATTGGAGCAATATTTGCAGCACAGTCATCCCCTTTTACTGGCTCAGCTTCCTCATCCTCAGATCCTTCAGCTTTCTCAGCTTCATCACCATCAGCTTGCTTTTGAATTTCAACTCCCTCCTCTTCAATGATCACTTCCATGTGTGTTGGTTCCTGCCACAACTGTATTAATTGCAGAAATATTATTTGAATGGTAGATCACATTTTACATAAAAGTTTGTGTAAACTTGATTCATGTAAACTAGATTCATGTATACTTGCCTTCCCAGCTTTATACTTAGCTTCCTGAGGGGATTCTTAATCCGTATGTCCTTGCTTTGCAGATTCATCATCTGAATCTTCTTCTTCAACGGAGGTTTCATCCACAGCTTCTTCATCTACCTCGGTTGCTTCATCCTCGTCTGTGTCATCCCCTTCATCGAGGGATGATTCACTTCCATCAACCTGCCAACATGATTGGGAAAAATGCTTAGATTTTGTGTAAAGTAAGGTTGCATAATGCTATAAAAGTAATGTTAAATACAAACCTCATAAAAGTCATCATCCTTTTCAGCTGCTCCCTCTGCGCTTCACTGAGCTCCGCGAGCAGTGAAGATATTCCAGCAGTAGATGTTCTTGACTGGAATGATTTTTTTGTTGAGGCTTCCCATTGGTATCCTGCAGATTCTTCCAAACATGCCAATTGCGCATCTTATTGAGTCTTTGGGTCCTTTGCTGAAAGATTTGAATGGCAAGCTCTCCCACTTTTTTTTTTATTATCATTTTTCTTTTTTTTCTTGCCTCGGTGTTGTCCTTTCTTTTTTTCAGCTTCTGCAATTTTTTAAAAGTCATTCTTTCCTCAAAATCATCGTCTGAATCCACTTCAACAATCTTCTTTCTTTTGCTTGAAACCGCATCAACAAGGGCAAAATCACTTTACATAAAAAACCAGTAGTTTACATAATCAGATCAGAGGATGATTAATATCAAATTATGAACATTCTAATCTTAGAAACAACTATTTACAACTAAAAAAAGGGAATTCACAATATAAAGCAGTACTTTACACAAGCAAAAAAAACTTTACATAAACAAACCAGTAGTTTACATACGCAGATCAGACGATGATTTTACCTGAATTATGAGCATTCTACTATTCGAAAGAACTATTTACAACCAAAAAAGGGTCTTCACATGAGAAAACAGTTTACATAAACAAGGAAAACAACACTTTACATAAGATATCAGTAGTTTACATAAGCAGATCAGACGATGATTTTAACTGGATTATGAGCATTCTAGTATTAGAAAGAACTATTTACAACCAAAAAATGGTCTTCACATGAGAAAACAATTTACATAAACAAGGAAAACAACACTTTACATAAGATACCAGTAGTTTATATACGCAGATCAGACGATGATTTTACCTGAATTATGAGCATTCTACAATTCGAAAGAACTATTTACAACCAAAAAAAGGACTTCACGTGAGCAAACAATTTACATAAACAAGCAAATTAGCACATTACAGAAGATACCAGTAGTTTACATAAGCATATCAGACGATGATTTTACCTGAATTATGAGCATTCTAGTATTCGAAAAAACTATTTACAACAAAAAAATGGTCTTCACATGAGAAAACAGTTTACATAAACAAGGAAATCAGCAATTTACATAAGATACCAGTAGTTTACATAAGCAGATCAGACGATGATTTTACCTGAATTATAAGCATTCTAGTATTAGAAAGAACTATTTACAACCAAAAAAGGGTCTTCACATGAGCAAACAGTTTACATAAACAAGGAAAACAACACTTTACATAAGATACCAGTAGTTTACATAAGCAAATCAGGCGATGATTTTTCCTGAATTATGAGCATTCTACTATTCGAAAGAACTATTTACAACCAAAAAAGGGTCTTCACATGAGCAAACAATTTACATAAACAAGCAAATCAGCACTTTACATAAGATACCAGTAGTTTACATAAGCAGATCAGACGATGATTTTACCTGAATTATGAGCATTTTAGTATTCCAAAAAACTATTTACAACCAAAAAAGGATCTTCACATGAGAAAACAGTTTACATAAACAAGCAAATCATCACTTTACATAAGATACCAGTAGTTTACATGAGCAGATCAGACGATGATTTTACCTGAATTATGAGCATTCTACTATTCGAAAGAACTATTTACAACCAAAAAAGGGTCTTCACATGAGAAAACAGTTTACATAAACAAGGAAACCAGCACTTTACATAAGATACCAGTAGTTTATATAAGCAGATCAGACGATGATTTTTCCTGAATTATAAGCATTCTAGTATTAGAAAGAACTATTTACAACTAAAAAAGGGTCTTCACATGAGCAAACAGTTTATATAAACAAGCAAATCAGTACATTAGATACGATACCAGTAGTTTGCATAAGCAGATCAGACGATAATTTTACCTGAACTATGAGCATTGAACTATTTTCAACCAAAAAAGGGTCTTCACATGAGAAAACAGTTTACATAAACAAGGAAAACAACACTTTACATAAGATACCAGTAGTTTAAATAAGCATATCAGACGATGATTTTACCTGAATTATGAGCATTCTAGTATTAGAAAGAACTATTTATAACCAAAAAATGGTCTTCACATGAGAAAACAGTTTACATAAACAAGGAAAACAACACTTTACATAAGATACCAGTAGTTTACGTACGCAGATCAGACGATGATTTTACCCGAATTATGAGCATTCTACTATTCGAAAGAACTATTTATAACCAAAAAAGGGTCTTCACATGAGCAAATAATTTACATAAATAAGCAAATTAGAACTTTACAGAAGATACCAGTAGTTTACATAAGCAGATAAGACGATGATTTTACCTGAATTATGAGCATTCTACTATTCGAAAGAACTATTTACAACCAAAAAAGGGTCTTCACTTGAGAAAATAGTTTACATAAACAAGGAAATCAGCACTTTAAATAAGATACCAGTAGTTTACATATACAGATCAGACGATGATTTTACCTGAATTATGAGTATTCTAGTATTCGAAAAAACCATTTACAACAAAAAAAGGGTCTTCACATGAGAAAACAGTTTACATAAACAAGGAAAACAACACTTTACATAAGGTTTCAGTAGTTTACATAAGCAGATCAGACGATGATTTTAACTGGATTATGAGCATTGTAGTATTAGAAAGAACTATTTACAACCAAAAAATGGTCTTCACATGAGAAAACAATTTACATAAACAAGGAAAAGAACACTTTACATAAGATACCAGTAGTTTACATACGCAGATCAGACGATGATTTTACCTGAATTATGAGCATTCTACAATTCGAAAGAACTATTTAAAACCAAAAAAAGGTCTTCACGTGAGCAAACAATTTACATAAACAAGCAAATTAGCACATTACAGAAGATACCAGTAGTTTACATAAGCATATCAGACGATGATTTTACCTGAATTATGAGCATTCTAGTATTCGAAAAAAACTATTTACAACCAAAAAATGGTCTTCACATGAGAAAACAGTTTACATAAACAAGGAAATCAGCACTTTACATAAGATACCAGTAGTTTACATAAGCAGATCAGACGATGATTTTACCTGAATTATGAGCATTCTAGCATTAGAAAGAACTATTTACAACCAAAAAAGGGTCTTCACATGAGCAAACAGTTTACATAAACAAGGAAAACAACACTTTACATAAGATACCAGTAGTTTACATAAGCAAATCAGGCGATGATTTTTCCTGAATTATGAGCATTCTACTATTCGAAAGAACTATTTACAACCAAAAAAGGGTCTTCACATGAGCAAACAATTTACATAAACAAGCAAATCAACACTTTACATAAGATACTAGTAGTTTACATAAGCAGATCAGACGATGATTTTACCTGAATTATGAGCATTTTAGTATTCAAAAAAACTATTTACTACCAAAAAAGGGTCTTCACATGAGAAAACAGTTTACATAAACAAGCAAATCATCACTTTACATATGATACCAGTAGTTTACATGAGCAGATCAGGCGATGATTTTACCTGAATTATGAGTATTCTACTATTCGAAAGAACTATTTACAACCAAAAAAGGGTCTTCACATGAGAAAACAGTTTACATAAACAAGGAAACCAGCACTTTACATAAGATACCAGTAGTTTACATAAGCAGATCAGACGATGATTTTTCCTGAATTATAAGCATTCTAGTATTAGAAAGAACTATTTACAACTAAAAAAGGGTCTTCACATGAGCAAACAGTTTACATAAACAAGCAAATCAGTACTTTAGATATGATACCAATAGTTTGCATAAGCAGATCAGACGATAATTTTACCTGAACTATGAGCATTGAACTATTTTCAACCAAAAAAGGGTCTTCACATGAGAAAACAGTTTACATAAACAAGGAAAACAGCACTTTACATAAGATACCAGTAGTTTAAATAAGCATATCAGACGATGATTTTACCTGAATTATGAGCATTCTAGTATTAGAAAGAACTATTTATAACCAAAAAATGTCTTCAAATGAGAAAACAGTTTACATAAACAAGGAAAACAACACTTTACATAAGATACCAGTAGTTTACGTACGCAGATCAGACGATGATTTTACCTGAATTATGAGCATTCTACTATTCGAAAGAACTATTTATAACCAAAAATGGGTCTTCACATGAGCAAACAATTTACATAAATAAGTAAATTAGCACTTTACAGAAGATACCAGTAGTTTACATAAGCAGATAAGACGATGATTTTACCTGAATTATGAGCATTCTAGTATTGGAAAGAACAATTTACAACCAAAAAAGGGTCTTCACTTGAGAAAATAGTTTACATAAACAAGGAAATCAGCACTTTACATAAGATACCAGTAGTTTACATAAGCAGATCAGACGATGATTTTACCTGAATTACGAGTATTCTAGTATTCGAAAAAACCATTTACAACAAAAAAAGGGTCTTCACATGAGAAAACAGTTTACATATACAAGCAAAACAGCACTTTACATAAGGTACCAGTAGTTTTCATAAGCAAATCAGCTGATGATTTTACTAGAATTATGAGCATTCTAGTCTTACGAACACTACTCTACAACAAAAAAAAAGGACTTTAAATCAGAAAATAGTACTTTACACAATCATATCTGTTGAGCCATTGGAGCTACTACAATGAGGCTTTCTTAGCCTTTATTAAAGTCCAATGTTGTGTTGTAATTGTTGCAACCACATTGTGACAAATCTGTGAATTACTAAGGCAATAATGGACTGAGTTCATGAGGATTGTCTGGACAAAATCTCAGCAAGAAGCCGATGAATAAACTGAAGTGCCAAAATGAGAAGGAAGTGTACTGTTGGCACATCAGATCAAAGGCTACACAGATCAGATCAAGTTACGCGCACATCAGATCAAGTTACGCGCACATCAGATCAAAGGCTGCACAGACAAGTTACGCGCATATCAGATCAAAGGCTGCACAGATCAGATCAAGTTACGCGCACATCAGATCAAAGGCTGCACAGACAAGTTACGCGCACATCAGATCAAAGGCTGCACAGATCAGATCAAGTTACGCGCACAGCAGATCAAAGGCTGCACAGACAAGTTACGCGCACATCAGATCAAAGGCCACACAGATCAGATCAAGGGAAGTAAAGATCAGATCAAATTCTCAAGGGATTGCTCAGCAGCTTAGTTTCACAGAAGCAAGGCAAGTCAGCAACAAAACATATTTGCAGCAGAAGAGAACAACTCAAGGCTGGAGAGCTAGAGCAGACACCTAAGAAGCTGAAGTCAAGGACGGCTAGTGAATCACACCTCAAACGCGCGACTCTAAAAGTCTCCCAAAGATTCAGAAGACGCAGGAGCATCATGTTGAAGTATCTAGCAATCCGGTGAGCGAGCAGAAATACAAAAGAATCAAGAAGTGCCGATCAGAAGAACTGCAGGAGCTACATGGATGGTTCTGAGTTGCTGGACAGAACGTTGTGACATGAAGCTAACATCAGATCAACCGGAGGCTAACATCAGATCAACTGCAAGCTAACATCAGATCAACCGGAGGCTAACATCAGATCAACTGCAAGCTAACATCAGATCAACCGAAGGCTAACATCAGATCAACTGCATGCTAACATCAGATCAACCGAAGCGTGACATCAGATCAAATGCCGGGCACATCAGATCAGCTATAAGCTAAGATCAGATCACTTCTGCTGTTTCAACATATCTAAGACAAGCTACTCGAGAAAGTCTGAAGGAGTACAGTCAACAATATGACATGGCAAGCAAGTTGCAACTTAAAAAGGTTGAAAATGGATTATATGAATCTTGAGCCGCCTTCCGTGTAAGATATGCTGACACACCGCACGTAGGGCACAGTTTTTCTTCTGGGAAAAGAAACGGGCAGATGAGTAGGTGTGGTAGGCACAACAACTGCAGAATGCAGGATAAACCACATTGGGAGGAAAAACCCAAAGAGAGAGAAGGCACGAAAAAAAAAAGAAAAAGAGAGAGAGAGGAGCAGCAGCCAAGGTGAGTGCTGAACAGAACGAAACCGAGAAAAGGGAGGAGAAAAAGAGTGAGAGCAGAAAAAGATGATATGAGAAACACAAGAGAGAAAGAAACAGTCTGCTGCACAAGGAGAAGCTGAAGCGCTGGAGAGGCAGAAGTCAAGGAGAAGAAGAAGCTGAGGAGGAGCAGAATCGGGAGAACTGACCCTGAGATTGCAGCTTCAGGTGGTAAGCCTAGAACACTATCAAACGTCTTTCATTAAGTGATTTTGAAAGATATTTGTGTAGAAAAGGCAGCACAACAGAGATCTACATGTTATTGTTTTAGTTGATGAACTTGTAGAGGTAGTGAACCTCAATGTGTTGAGCAGTGAGCTCTTGTTTATGTTGCTTATGGTCAGTGAGGCCAGAGCTGAATGATTCTGTGATAGTGAAGATTGACAGGAGTGAATCTGTCCGTGGATGTAGATCATTTGATCGAACCACGTAAAAATCCCCCTTGCACATTTACTGCTTTGAGTGTGTCTTGACTGGTGTGGTATTATCAAACTGTAAGCTTGAACAGGAGTGTCATGGTTGTGTAAGTAAACCCTCCTTGAGTGATTGAATTGATCTGATGTCTTCCTTGGTTGATCTGATGTCTTCCTTGGTTGATCTGATCTGCCAACAGTCCATCTAAGCCAAAACGTGAGTTCAACAATAAGCTCTAACTGAGCTAACATTTGAGAGGGAATCCTTTAGTTGAAAGAAAAATTGATAGAGTGTTGATTCACCCCCCCTCTCAACACTTGACACGATCCAACAATTGGTATCAAAGCAAGGTTTGCTTTTGTCAAGTGATTGTTGAAACTTAAAACCAGCAGTAGAAATGGAGAATCAAGCAACAACTGTTAAGGGAGTTCCTTATTTCAGTGGCCAAAATTTCCAGTTATGGAAAAAGAGAATGAGTGCTTATCTCTTAGCACAAGGTCTACAAGTACAAAGAGTAGTCTTGCATGGATTTACACCAACCGTAGATGAGGAGAATCCTACAGCTGCAGAAATTAGAAACTTAGAAGCTGATGGAAAGGCAAGGAATGCTCTATATGCAGCTCTGTCAGAAAAAGAGAACTTTAAAGTTATAGACTGTGTTACTGCTCATGAAATATGGATTAAACTGATTAATATTCATGAGGGAGACATCAAGGTTAAGGAGGCAAAATTGCAGGTTCTTAGAAGTAAGTTTGAAGGTCTTAAGATGGGAGAAGGTGAAAACATTGAGGACTTTCTAAACAGAGTTGTTGAATTAGTTAGCTCAATGAGGGGTCTGGGTGAGAGTGTTGGAGATTCCAATATAGTTAAAAAGGTTCTTAGATCCCTACCAGCAAGATATGATTCTAAGGTCTCTGCTATAGAGGAGAGGGACCTAGATAGAGTGACATTAGATGAGCTGCAAAGCACCCTTGTAGCATATGAAATGAGGATTTCAAATTCAAAGGAGGAGATGGCATTTAAAACAAAACACTCAAGGAAGCTAAAGGAGGAAAGCAGTGAAGATGAAGCAGCAGACAGTGATCTTGAAAGAATGATGGTGCTGATTTCAAGGAGTTTTAGAGGCCAGACTGGAAAGTACAAGGGAAAGTTGCCCTTAAAATGCTTCAATTGTGGCAAAATAGGCCACTTTGCAAGCAAGTGCTTCATGAAGAACAAGAGAACAGAAGATGAGGAAGCTGACAAGCCATCAGACAGGTGGCCTGAGCAGAAAGGAAAGAAGAAGATGAGCTTCAAATCAAGAAAAGGGAAAGCTTACAGAAAACGGAGCTACCTGAGCAAGAAGAAAAATGATAGCTCTGAGGAGGATGAAGAGACTGATGTCTCAGACAGTGAAGATGAGTCTGAAGCTGAAGAGGAGACTCTCATGGTGATGAAATCTTCAACTGTTTCATTAAAGGAGGATGCTGAACTAGAGAACCAATCAGCTGATGATGAAGAAGTGGATCTAGAGGAAGAACTGGAGTTTGCATACAACAAGATAGAGGAGCAGAAGAGATTGCACAAGAAGACAATGAAGACAATGAAGGAGATGGAAAAGGTCATCTTGAGCAGTCAAGAAGAAAACTCAATACTGGAGAATAGAGTAACTGAATTGGAGCAGGAACTGATTCTCATGCAAAATGAAGCTGAGGTTCACAAAAATTGTACAAGAGAAAAGATGGAACTTCAAAAGACATGTGAAACCTTGGTAGAAAAGCTAGATGCCACCACTGCCGAACTAGAGGATGCAACAAGAAAGATAGAAGGTCTGCTGTCTCAACAAACTGTGATCAAAGCTGAAGAAATGACTGATGGAACTACTGTAGAATCAAAATTGAAAGGAAAGCTGGAGCTTCAGTCAAGCAAAACTGAGCCTGGTGAATCCTCAAGGAGCAAAGAAGTGGCTGCAAAAACTGAAGAAGCCACAAGGAAGTTAGATGAGTGCCTCAGCAAGCAGAGATCTTATTCAGAAGGGAAGAAAGGTCTTGGTTATGAAGGAGATCAAAAATTAGAAGGACAACCAGCTGCAACAACCAAGAAGACTGTTACCTTTGTCAAAGAAGGTTCAATTTGTGTTGCTGGTGTAGAGGCAGGAACTAGTTTTGTTGATTCTAAGAAGATGGAAATTTCTAATGGATCAAGAAAGTCTACTGAGCAAAATGAAAGACTGCACGAGCTGAGGGGGAGACAATCTATGTATCAAAGAAGCCTGCTCAAAAGTAGAAGGCTGATTGCTGGAGTATGTTTCACCTGTGGAGAATCAGGTCACTATGCAGCAAATTGCTGGAGGAAGGCATTCTGGAGATTTGGAGAAAGAACAATGCAGTCAAGAGGATGGAATAGAAAAGAGTATTATCATCAAAGAAGCCTAAGTACTTCAAGAAGGATCCCTGAAGCTGAAATCAGAAAAGGCCATATCATACAACCTGGAGAAGTGTATCAGAAATTGAATGTCTGGTGCAGATGCAGATTGCCAAATAAGAGAAGCAAGTGGTTTGAAGGAGTGAATAGCAGGAGAGCCCAGCCACTGCAACAAGCTACAAATAGAAGAAACTTTGCAGCAGAAACAAGAAGAAACCAAGCAGATTACACAAGAAGAAATCAGTCTCTAATGCAGCCACTTAATCTGAGAAACAGATTTCAAATTTTTGAAGGGTTAGAAGAGAATGATCACTGGAGCTGCAGCAGGAGCAATCAGAGATTGAATGAACAGCAAGGCATACCAGCAGCAAGAAAAATTTGGAGGAAGAAAAACAGATTTGAAGAAGCTTGCATTGCTGAAGTTGCACTGAAAACAAAAGCTAAGGAAGCCCAATGGATCATTGACAGTGGGTGCACAAGCCATATGACTGGAGACAAAACTCTACTGAGAAACACAAAAGAAGTTGAAAGAGGGTTTGTCAAGTTTGCAGATAAGAGTGGGTTAAAGATCAAGGCTGTTGGAGAAGCCACCATTGGATCAGAAAAGTTCAAATCTAAGGAGGTGCTGTTTGTAGAAGGGCTGAAGTACAACTTGCTGAGTGTAAGACAACTGTGTGACAATGGTTTCAAAGTAGATTTCTCAAAAAATGGCTGTTTCATCAAAGACTGCAAGACTGGAGAAATCATGGCCAAAGGAATAAGAGACAACAAGGATTTATACCTCATAGATGTGAAGGAAAAGTTGTGCATGCTAAGCAAAATGGATGAAAATACTCTTTGGCATTGCAGGCTTGGACATTTAAATCAAAAGAGCATGAGAAGCCTGGTGAAGTGCAATGCAGTGTTAAACCTCCCTGTACTAAAGAGGGACAACAGCACTTGTGACTCATGCCAAAAAGGGAAATTTGCAAAGCTTTCTCACAAGTCCAAGGAGCATAGAACCTCTAAGCCATTGGAGCTAGTTCACACTGATGTATGTGGACCAATGAAAAGAAAAGGTACAGGTAAAGAGATGTATTTCATTCTTTTTGTGGATGACTTCACTAGGATGATGTGCATCATGCACATGAAGCAAAAGAGTGAAGCCTTCAACTGCTTCAAAAGATTTCAGAAACTGGCAGAAAACCAGCATGGAAGGAAGATCAAAGTTTTGAGATCAGATAATGGAGGAGAGTTTACCTCACAGGAATTTGAAGAATACGTGGAGGAAATGGGAATCAAACATCAAGTCTCAAGTCCTCACACTCCCCAGCAAAATGGAGTTGTAGAGAGGAAAAATAGAAGTGTGATTGAGATGGCAAGAACTATGCTGTTGGAGCACAATACTCCAAAGCACTTCTGGAAGGAAGCCACAATGGCAGCTGTGCATGTACAAAATAGAACCATGTTGAGGCCAAACACTGAAAAGACACCATATGAACTTTGGTATGGTCACAAGCCAAATGTGAAGTATTTTAGAGTTTTTGGCAGCAAATGCTTCATCAAGAACAAGGAGCAAAGCCTTGGAAAATTTGAAGAGAGGGCTGATGAGGGCATTTTCCTTGGTTACTCAAATAAGAGCAAGGCTTACAAGGTTTATAACAAGAGGCTGGATAAGATTATGGAAAGCTATGATGTGAAAGTGGTTGAGGAAGTTAAGATGAAAGCCACTGATCCTGAAAATTTTCTGGATCACTTAGATGACTTAGAGAGCCAAGATGAGGCAGACCTGGAGCTGAAATCAGCTACTGAGGAGACTGATGCAGAAGGATCAGAGACAGAAGTTACAGAAGGCCAGGAAAAAGCAAAAAGAAAGTACAACAAGAGAATTGACAAGATGCCTATCATTGGAGACCCCAAAGCTCCAGTAAGAACAAGAAGGCAACTGAAAAGTATGGTTGCAACTGCCCTACTGTCTCAAGTTGAGCCAAGGTCAATAGAGGAAGCCCTGGAGGACCAGTCATGGCTGCAAGCCATGAATGAAGAGCTGGACCAAATTGAGAAAAACCAAACTTGGGAGCTCGTGGATAGGCCAGCAAACAAGAATGTGATAGGCACAAAATGGGTGTTCAGGAACAAGTTGAATGAGGAAGGAAAGGTTGTAAAGAATAAGGCAAGGCTTGTGTGCAAAGGATACTCTCAAATTGAAGGAGTAGATGTGGATGAAACCTTTGCCCCAGTAGCAAGGCTTGAAGCCATAAGAATGTTTTTGGCAGTGGCTTCAGCAAGGAGTTACAAGGTCTTCCAAATGGATGTTAAATCTGCCTTCTTGAATGGAAATCTGGAGGAAGAAGTGTACATTGAGCAACCAGATGGTTTTCTAGTTTGTGAAGATGAAAACAAGGTGTGCAGGCTCAAAAAGGCACTGTATGGATTAAAACAAGCCCCAAGAGCATGGTACTCAAGGCTGGACAGCTACCTGAAGAATCTGAATTTCAGAAAAAGTTGCATAAATAGCAATTTATATGTTCTTGATGGAAAGGGTGGACAGTTAATAGCCATAGTCTATGTTGATGACATAATATTTGGAGGAGATAAGGAGCAGCTGTGCCATGAATTTGCTAGAAAGATGCAAGAAGAGTTTGAAATGTCCATGATAGGAGAGCTCTCATTTTTCCTTGGACTGCAGATTCATCAAAAAGCAACTGGAATTTTTATCTCTCAAACCAAGTATACCAAAGAAGTGCTGAAGAAATTTGGTATGACTGATGCTAAGCCAATGTCTACACCCATGGCAACTAACTGCAAGCTGAGCAAGGATGAAAAAGGAGCTGAAGCTGATCAAAGTCTATACAGAAGCATGATAGGAAGCTTATTGTACTTAACAGCAACAAGGCCTGATATTACCTTTGCTGTCTGCCAAGCTGCTAGATACCAGGCAAATCCAAAGAGTTCTCATATGATTGCACTAAAGAGGGTGCTAAGATATTTGCAAGGGACAGTAGATTATGGTCTGTGGTATGCAAGGAGAGGAAGCTTGGGATTAAGAAGCTTCACTGATGCTGATTGGGCAGGAAATGTTGATGACAGGAGATCCACTTCAGGAGGAGTATTCTTTCTTGGAAATAGATGTGTGAGCTGGTTAAGCAAGAAGCAAGAAAGTATAGCCTTAAGCACTGCTGAAGCTGAGTACATAGCAGCAACCAAGGCATGCACTCAAGCTATATGGATGAGATCTGAACTGCAAAATCTTAAAGAAGAAGTTCTCTTGCCACTGATAATTCTTTGTGACAACAAAAGTGCCATTGATTTGTCAAAGAATTCAGTCCAGCACTCGAGAGCCAAACATATAGAAATCAAGTATCACTTCATAAAGGACAAGGTTGAGAAAGGAGAAATTATGCTAGAGTATGTTCCCACAGCTAAACAAATAGCTGATGTAATGACAAAGCCTCTTCCAGCCGAGGTGTTTGAAACTTTGAGGATGCAAATGGGAGTGCAGTCCTCCTTCTCATGCTGAATCAGTTGAGCATCCCCAAATCCCTTTGAAATTGGTTGTCAAAGGGGGAGAGATAGCCGCAGCAGGCCGGCCAGACGCAGCAGTATTGTCCTTGGGAGAGAAGGACGTTGGAAAAGCTCTATGCAGGGGGAGCTTACTATGTAGAAGAATAAGGTTCAGGGGGAGCTGGTTCAGGGGGAATAAGGTTCAGGGGGAGCTTAGCACTGAGTTGACTGATTGGCTGCAAATGTGGTTGCCAACAATTCCAAAAGGGGAGATTGTTGAGCCATTGGAGCTGCTACAATGAGGCTTTCTTAGCCTTTATTAAAGTCCAATGTTGTGTTGTAATTGTTGCAACCACATTGTGACAAATCTGTGAATTACTAAGGCAATAATGGACTGAGTTCATGAGGATTGTCTGGACAAAATCTCAGCAAGAAGCCGATGAATAAACTGAAGTGCCAAAATGAGAAGGAAGTGTACTGTTGGCACATCAGATCAAAGGCTACACAGATCAGATCAAGTTACGCGCACATCAGATCAAGTTACGCGCACATCAGATCAAAGGCTGCACAGACAAGTTACGCGCATATCAGATCAAAGGCTGCACAGATCAGATCAAGTTACGCGCACATCAGATCAAAGGCTGCACAGACAAGTTACGCGCACATCAGATCAAAGGCTGCACAGATCAGATCAAGTTACGCGCACAGCAGATCAAAGGCTGCACAGACAAGTTACGCGCACATCAGATCAAAGGCCACACAGATCAGATCAAGGGAAGTAAAGATCAGATCAAATTCTCAAGGGATTGCTCAGCAGCTTAGTTTCACAGAAGCAAGGCAAGTCAGCAACAAAACATATTTGCAGCAGAAGAGAACAACTCAAGGCTGGAGAGCTAGAGCAGACACCTAAGAAGCTGAAGTCAAGGACGGCTAGTGAATCACACCTCAAACGCGCGACTCTAAAAGTCTCCCAAAGATTCAGAAGACGCAGGAGCATCATGTTGAAGTATCTAGCAATCCGGTGAGCGAGCAGAAATACAAAAGAATCAAGAAGTGCCGATCAGAAGAACTGCAGGAGCTACATGGATGGTTCTGAGTTGCTGGACAGAACGTTGTGACATGAAGCTAACATCAGATCAACCGGAGGCTAACATCAGATCAACTGCAAGCTAACATCAGATCAACCGGAGGCTAACATCAGATCAACTGCAAGCTAACATCAGATCAACCGAAGGCTAACATCAGATCAACTGCATGCTAACATCAGATCAACCGAAGCGTGACATCAGATCAAATGCCGGGCACATCAGATCAGCTATAAGCTAAGATCAGATCACTTCTGCTGTTTCAACATATCTAAGACAAGCTACTCGAGAAAGTCTGAAGGAGTACAGTCAACAATATGACATGGCAAGCAAGTTGCAACTTAAAAAGGTTGAAAATGGATTATATGAATCTTGAGCCGCCTTCCGTGTAAGATATGCTGACACACCGCACGTAGGGCACAGTTTTTCTTCTGGGAAAAGAAACGGGCAGATGAGTAGGTGTGGTAGGCACAACAACTGCAGAATGCAGGATAAACCACATTGGGAGGAAAAACCCAAAGAGAGAGAAGGCACGAAAAAAAAAAGAAAAAGAGAGAGAGAGGAGCAGCAGCCAAGGTGAGTGCTGAACAGAACGAAACCGAGAAAAGGGAGGAGAAAAAGAGTGAGAGCAGAAAAAGATGATATGAGAAACACAAGAGAGAAAGAAACAGTCTGCTGCACAAGGAGAAGCTGAAGCGCTGGAGAGGCAGAAGTCAAGGAGAAGAAGAAGCTGAGGAGGAGCAGAATCGGGAGAACTGACCCTGAGATTGCAGCTTCAGGTGGTAAGCCTAGAACACTATCAAACGTCTTTCATTAAGTGATTTTGAAAGATATTTGTGTAGAAAAGGCAGCACAACAGAGATCTACATGTTATTGTTTTAGTTGATGAACTTGTAGAGGTAGTGAACCTCAATGTGTTGAGCAGTGAGCTCTTGTTTATGTTGCTTATGGTCAGTGAGGCCAGAGCTGAATGATTCTGTGATAGTGAAGATTGACAGGAGTGAATCTGTCCGTGGATGTAGATCATTTGATCGAACCACGTAAAAATCCCCCTTGCACATTTACTGCTTTGAGTGTGTCTTGACTGGTGTGGTATTATCAAACTGTAAGCTTGAACAGGAGTGTCATGGTTGTGTAAGTAAACCCTCCTTGAGTGATTGAATTGATCTGATGTCTTCCTTGGTTGATCTGATGTCTTCCTTGGTTGATCTGATCTGCCAACAGTCCATCTAAGCCAAAACGTGAGTTCAACAATAAGCTCTAACTGAGCTAACATTTGAGAGGGAATCCTTTAGTTGAAAGAAAAATTGATAGAGTGTTGATTCACCCCCCCTCTCAACACTTGACACGATCCAACAATATCAACACTTTACATAAACAACTAGCAGTTTACATAACCAGATCAGACCATGATTTAACCCAAAATTACCGAGAAATCAATATAAGGGAGTTTACATAAGAAAACAGTACTTTACACAACGATGTACTACAAAAAACTTACTCTCCGAAACTTGTTTGTCTGATTTTTCACCGCCGATTTCCTTGCTCGGTCTCTTTACACCAAGAATATTTACAGTCCTCCCAACTGTGTTGCGTTTTGTATACAAAAACAAATAAAATACCACCATTATCAACAACATCCAATAACCCTAAACTGCAAATATTACTTCAACATTTGTTAGAAACTTACCTTTCATGCTGCTTTCAATTTTTTGGGCTTCTGCTTCACTCGTAACTAGCTTAACCCTAACCATTTTCTTACGGTTTGATTGATTTTTTTGATTTTCCCACTGAAAATCTAAGTCGAATAGCCTTCAGCTGATAGTCTTCTGTCTTTCAAGTTGCTCGGTTGGGCGAACGATCGTGCTATTAATGCTTGCTATTTTTCGGAACTCGTGGGTCACGTGGAGAGTTTCAGAAGGGCTGCAGCGTCTTCAAATGGAAAATAAATTCCCAACCCTTCAGTTTCCATTAGTTTTGTTCCTTCTTTGTGTAAAGTCCGTACAACCCGAAGCCCAACAAAAATTTGAAATTTAATTTTGATGAGATCCGCGGGATTTTTTCTGTGATGTAAACTGGCAGCATAGGCCTGCAATTTAGGGAAGGTTAGGCGCGTTAAAACACCGTCCATGTAAACTGGGTTTTGCCTTTTTTTTTTTTTTTTTTTGCTAAGAGTACTACATTTTTGTTTACTCCTAGTAGTACTATATACCAACGGCCCCTGGCGCTGGAGTCCAGCGCCCGAATTGGACTTCAACAATTGCAGTCAATTCCAAAGTTTATTTTTTTTCAATTTTTTAAAAATTATTTATATATGTTATTAGTTATTAAATATTAAATATTAATTTACAATTTTATTACTCATTATTTTAGTTACTAATTTTTAATTAATAATTCTTTCTTATTAATTTATTAAATATTAATTAGTTATTAATTTTATTAATTATTAGTTATTAGTTAGTTATCACAATTATTTTTTTATTATTTATCATAAAATTGTGTATAACATTACTTTATATCCCATCATATAATTTTGGCTTTTCCTTTGCTTTTAGCATCAGCTCGCTCCTTATTCAAGCCAGCTATCAACTCTTCCAATTGTTCCTGCATGAATTCTTCATCCAGTTCTTCATTATCATAAGGGTCTTGTGATTCACCCCCTAAAACATTATCTTCTGAGGATGCTCCCATAGAAACATCAGATTTGGCATCACTTGTTGCATTAATTTTAAGATGCTTTTTTAACTCAGCCATATAAGCTTGGATTAAATCTTTTTGAGATATATTTTCATTTTGCAATCTGATCTTCATAGAGATGTGCTGGAATGGATCAATTTCTTTTTGACTATAAGTCTCTTTTTGCTGAATATAATTCTTGACTTTTTCTTGGATCGCTATAAGCGTTTCATTTCCATATAACTCATTAGTAGTGGGATCAATTTTTGTCAATTTTATCCCAAAACCTCGTATAAGTGATTTTCATGATACATGGTAATTTTTCATCAGTATAACTGATTTTTGGAACCCATCTCCAAATCCAAGGAATGGAGAATTCAATAAAAAAAAACCACATATTAGAGGTTTCCTCACTACATCTATTAGATGCCCCCAATTCAGATATTTTTGGTGAGGATTTTATCCAATTTTCATATAAGGAAAGAAATTTATCAGGAAGAATTGATTTAGATGGACCATATTGGTACCCCCATTTTATAAACCAGTTAGGTATTAGATCATTATAAATGTTTCTACATACTTTGATAAACCATGAATGTTTCTTATGACCATTTTCATATAAGAAAACTTGATTATGGGCTTCTATATAATCCCAATAATTATATTTATAAGTAACCTTGGTGTCAAGTATTATAAATTCCTTATCTTTCATGGTTGATAAACCCCATTCTTCAGCAGCTATAAGCTTTTTTATTATAATTTTACTAAAATTATAAAGTTTACTACCCTGAGACGGGTGAAAATGTTTGATATCACAAGTACCTGAAACCTTTAAAATGGTCATAGTACATTCTGGGCTTATAAGCTCCATGGGCATGTATATAAGTACCATAATTAGAAGATCCTGTATCCAGGTATCTGTTGATTATAATCCATGGGACTTTTCCCCACTGTAAATCTTTTTCTTCTATAAGAAATAAAACTTCCTTATTAGGATGAACTTTATAATTTGTAATATAATCTTCTATAAGAACGGATTCCACATATGATGTGGTTCCTGTGGAAGAAGAAGATTCTTCTTTTTCCTGTTCCAGGAATTTTTGAAATTTATTATATAACATAGGGTTATTAGAAAGGTCGGCTATATTATCCGAATATAAGGTTTTATTATAATTTTGAGAGAGGATATTTCTCCCTCTACCTCTTCTATTCATACCAGAAGCACGTGAGGTATAACCTCTGTCTCTTCCTCTATAAGAGTCCTGTGGTATCATCCTGTAGAAATTCACGATATAGAAAATCAGGGAGACTATTATCTTTCCCTTGTTTATAAACAATATCAAAATCAAAAGGGGCTAAATTAGCCTGCCATCTAGCATACATTTGCTTAGATACATCATGTTTAAAATCTTTATTAAACATATATTTTGCTGTTTTGCAATCTGTTCTTATAATGAACTTCTGGTTATAAAAATCATCTTGAAATTTCAAAACACATTTAACTATGGCAAGTATTTCTTTTGCCACTGTGGCATAATTTTTCTGACTATTAGTCCATTTTCCCGAATGATATCTGACTAATTTTTCTGTCTTATCATCAGGACAAATCTGTTTTAATATACCTCCATATCCTACATCAGAGGCATCTGTCTCTACTATTTTAATCCATTGAGGATTTTCTAATATTAAGCATGGTAGTGATATAACGTTTTCTTTAATTTTCTGAACTGTCCTAGTATGTTCATCTGTCCAGGATTTAGGTTTATCTTTTAATCTATCATATAAAATAGTTGTATCATATGCTAAATTTTTATAATAAGACAGAATATAATTCAAACTTCCTAAAAACCTTTGTAATTGTGTTTTATCCTTAATTTCATCAGGAAATTTAGAAGCAAAATCTATACTTCTATCTATAGGAATAATTTTTCCTTTTTCAATATTATGACCTAAAAATCTAATATAGGTTTGAAATAAAACCATTTTTGATTGCGATATCACAAATCCATTATTCTTTATAATTGTTTTAAAAATATTCAAATGTTGAAAATGAGATTGTATATCTTTAGAGAATACTAAGATATCATCAATATAAACAATTATAAAATTACTATAAGGAATAAAAATATCATTCATAATCTGCTGGAATTCAGAGGGTGCATTTTTTAATCCAAAAGGCATAACTTTCCATTCATAATGCCCTATGGGAACATTAAAAGTTGTTTTATATTGGTCTGATTCTTTTATTTGAATCTGCCAATATCTTGATTTTAAATCAAATTTAGAAAATATTAATGCATCATATAATCTGTCTAATAAATCCTTTTTATTAGGAATTGGATGTCTTATCCATTTTAAAACTTTATTAAGAGGTTTATAATTTATAACCAATCTCGGTCTACCTCTTTCTATTTCACTATGTTTATTAACATAGAATCCTGTACATGACCAGGGTGATTCAGAACTTTGTATTAGTCCTTTTTCTAGTAACATATTTATTTCTTGTTTATATAACTCTAAATATTCAGAGTTCATTTGACACGGCCTTGCCTTAGTCTTTATCATTGTTTTTTCATCAAAATCTTCCTCATAAGGAAGACTAATAATATGTCTTTTCCTTGCCCAAAAAGCATTAGGATGTTCATTACAAATTTCAGTAGAGAAATTATCATATACTCATTTTATTTTTTCTTTAAATTTAAAATTGTTTTTCAAATTGTCTTCGATAGAAAAAGAGTTAATTTCAATTTTTAAGAAATTTATTTGATTATTTTTCCTATTAATTAAATCTTTTAATTCATTTATAAATCTAGTATTGGGTTCATTTATAAACTAAAACTTACAATTTTCTTATCATATGTTCCTATAAGCTTATCAGTGTCAATATGTTTTATCGAAATATATTCTTTATAAAAGAAGTACCAAGTATAATTTGACTAGTGATATTCTTTGCTATTAGAAAGCTTCAGGTATGTAGACTTTATTAATATATCCTTTATATAATTTACAATTTATATCTAAGACTTTACCTCCTGCATGTTTAACAATATGAGTTGGTTTTTCAAAATACTTAGTATGAATAATTTCTTCTTGTATAACACTTACATCTGCTCCACTATCAATAAGAGCAACTAATTCTATTTTAAAAGAATAATCTATCAGTAGTTTGATAGTAACATGAAATTTAAAATAGGATATTAAATCTAATGATCCTAGGAAATTTTCATTTCCAGTGTCTTCTATTAGCATATCATAATTTTCTTTAATATTATCTTTCTTTTCTAAATAAGAAACTCTTTCATCTAAATTTTCATTAATCTTTTTTAAGATTTTTATTTCATTCTTAAGATTATTAATCTCTTTTCCTGAATCATCTGTAGTTGTAGGAAATTTCTCTATATAACTTTTTCTATTTTTTAACATCTCATATACTTTAGTCATTGTATATGGACTTTGATGTTCTTAAATATTTTCTATTCTATTATTATTTTGACTCGATTCTAGAATATTATCCATCTGTTCTATGATTCTCGATCTTAATTCTTGATCTTTAATAGATTTTAGAAATTCTAAAATAGTATTATTATTTAATACATTGACTTCTAAATCTAAATCTTGAAATTGTGAGAGAATTTTATAATATTCGTCATCTTCAATATCAGTATCTTTTTGTTCTATTATATTACACTTACATTCATTGTCAGTGTCAGAACTATTAGTTTCTTCATTTTCAGAGATATCTAACTCAGATTCTGAGTTCACTATATTTAATAATTCTTCTTTAATTTTTTCATCTATTTCTAGACTATTAATTTTCTTTTTCATTTTGCACTTATTAGCAAAATGTCCTTTCTGTTTACATTTATAACATGTAACATTATTCATGTCTTTCTTATTACGTTTTCTTTCAATTTTTCTTAATTCTTTCTTATTTTTCTTTTCATGAGAATATTTTCTCCTTTTTCTTTTAGGATAATTTGTATAATCCTTTTATTTCTTAATTTTTTTTTTATCTTTGGATGGCATATTCATCCCAAACTGACTACAGAACTGTCCTAATTGACGTTTTTCATTGAGTCTTTGACTTTTAATTTGTTGGTTTAATTTAATCTCATTACATAAGGCAAAACCTTCTTGTATGCAAATTCCTATTAATTTCCCATAAGTATAAATTTCATAGGGTATATTCATCCTATCTTTCCTTAAGACTTTTTTAATTCTTTCTGCAAATAAATTTGGTAATCCATCTATAAATTTAGACTTCCAATGATTATTATTACTATCATTTAATTCCATAACTCTATTAAGGAATGCATCTTTATACCACCTAAAATCTGAAAGTGTTTTACATCTCAGATTCTGTAATAAGGTGCGAATATTTTTAGAATTATCTGAAATTCTACCCGTAAAATGTTCTAGGATAGTGACTATTAAAGTATAAACCGTATTTTCAGTCGGTTGTGATTGGGATTCTTCTATTTTTACTGTTTTAAATATTTCATCTTTATTTTGAGGGGTTAAATAATTATCCCTTTATGAATTTACTTACTTTTATTCTAACCAGTTTATTCCTTTTCTAATGAATTTAGGAAAAAGGTAAACAGGCTATTAAAAATAGTCTGAAACAGGAATATGATATCCCTCAAAATTTAGAAGGCCTTAATAGGTGGACAATTCCAAGAATTGAAGTTAAAACTGTATATCAGTTAGGAACCTTTGAAAGATTAGGTTTCAAACAAATTATAAAAACAACCAAAGAATCAGTTTCTTTAGATAATGAAGAAATTGAAATAAAGTTAATACAATCAGATGATATTAATAGATATACTGATTTATATAGATTTATACATATTGGTTTAGTACAAATTGCTTTTAAACCATTAACCTTAGAAGGTTTACCTGAAAGTTTCATAGCATGTTTAAGAGATGCTAGAAATTTAAATTGGAAACAATCTTTAATGGGCATAATACAATCGAGTTTAGCTCATGGCCCTGTTTATTTTAATGTTTACCCGAATTTATCTTTATCATTAAGTGATGATAATATATTAGATGTTTTAACATTAAATGTTAAAACTCATGGATATAATTATATGCCTGGTTCTGAATTGATATGTGTATGCTATAGAATTTATTATAAACCATTAAAAACTTTAAATCCTAATTGCAAACTAATAGATAAAAAAATAGATGAAACAATATTAATAGAAACTAATTTTAATAAATCAAAGATTAAAAAAAGAAGAACTATTAAATGGAATGAAATACCTATTCCAGAACAATGGACGGTAGAAAGAGTCAGTCATAAACAACCACAGATTAATAGTGACATCGATTATATCGAACAGACTCCTGAAGGAAAAATTAATATAAAAATGTAGAATAATCCATTTTTATTAGATAATAGATCTAAATTGTCAAGATTATACTCTTTTCATTTTATATCGCCTTTAGATGATAATATTTCAGTTATACCTAGTCATTCAGTTTGTCAACCTTATAGAATTTCTACCTCTCAGGTTAGTGAAGATACTGATAGTAATTATGTTGATAGACTAATTAAAAATAAACATAATATTGTTAAAGGTATTTATAATACTAAAGAAGACGAAGAAATAACTGAGTCTGAAATGGCATTTCAAATATGAATAAAATAGATTTTAGCCCTGGATCTTTAGCCAGAAATCAGGTTAAAGAAGAATTTAATAGGGACAGATGGAAACCATTTAGAACATGGTTTTTTAATAATTTCTCTTTAAATGAACAGAAAAATATTTCTGATCAGTTTTATACATTTTTATCTCATCATAATATTTTATTTCCTTTTGTGCCATGGTTTATTTCCAATTATATTGAACCATGTATTTGTGTGTTAGAAAGAGATTATAAACTCTTGAATGGTAATACTTTAAAGGATGTATTTCCTCATCAACAACCTTTTAAAATAGAGAAAGAGAATAATATATTAAATTTCTCTACCTTTGCTAAATTATTTGATAATGATACATTAGTTATAACTGTAAAACAGATGAATAAAATTATAGAACAGAATAATTATACAAACATTTATTTAAATGTTTTAGGTGAACAAATTATATCTTTACATCATAGATTAGATAATATAATTAATATATTACAGAAGTCTCATTCTGAAGAATCATCTTCTACGGAGCAAGTTATAGCCACTCCGACACTTCAACCACCTCCTGAAATAAAAGATTTCAAGTAAAAATCTTTATCAGAATTAGAAAGATTACTTGATGAAAAATTTAAAGGATTGAAAATCAATACATTAGAAGAAGAATTAGAAAAAAGGTTTAAAAACATATCAACTAATACTGATAAAATTAATAAAGTAGGCAAGTTTGCTAATAGACCTACTCAAAGATTATATTATTATAATAGACTCTCTCCTATTGATATTTTACATGAGGAGCAGGAATATATACTTAATAACAGTTATAATGGAAAATGTATACATGAGTGGAATATTGATAGATTTGTTGAAAAACAGATTTATAATACAGCTCATAGAATGCTTATGTATGGTAGCATTTGTAAAGCCAATGGTAATACTGATGTTGGCATAGCCAAAATGATAGTTTCTGAATTTACAGGCCAACTTAAAGGTTGGTGGGATAATTATTTAACCCCTCAAAATAAAGATGAAATATTTAAAACAGTAAAAATAGATGAATCCCAATCACAACCGACTGAAAATGCGGTTTATACTTTAATAGTCACTATCATTGAACATTTTACGGGTAGGATTTCAGACAATGCTTAAAATATTCGCACCTTATTACAGAATCTGAGATGTAAAACACTTTCAGATTTTAGGAGGTACAAAGATGCATTCCTTAATAGAGTTATGGAATTAAATGATAGTAATAGTAATCATTGGAAGTCTAAATTTATAGATGGACTACCACATTTATTTGCAGAAAGAATTAAAAAAGTCTTAAGGAAAGATAGGATGAATATACCCTATGAAATGTATACTTATGGAAAATTAATAGGAATTTGCATACAAGAAAGTTTAGCCTTATGTAATGAGATTAAATTAAATCAACAAATTAAAAATCAAAGATTAAATGAAAAGCGTCAATTAGGACAGTTCTGTAGTCAGTTTGGGATGAATATGTCATCCAAAGATAAAAGAATCAAGAAAGAAAAGGATTATACAACTTATCCTAAAAGAAGAAAAAGAAAATATTCTCAGGAAAAGAAAAATAAAAAAGAATTAAGAAAAATTGAATGACAACGTAATAAGAAAGACATGAATAATATTACATGTTATAAATGTAAACAGAAAGGATATTTTGCTAATAGATGCAAAATGAAAAAGAAAATTAATAGTCTAGAAATAGATGAAAAAATTAAAAAAGAATTATTAAATATATTGAACTCAGAATCTGAGTCAGAGATGTCTGAAAATGAAGGAACTAATAGTTTTGAAAGTGACAATGAATGTAATTGTAATAATATAGAACAAAAAGATACAGATATTGAATATGAAGAATATTATAAAATTCTATCACAATTTCAAGATTTGGATTTAGAAGTTAATGTATTAAATAATAATACTATTTTAGAATTTCTAAAATCTATAAAAGATCAAGAATTAAGATCTAAAATAATAGAACAAATGGATATATTCCAGAATCAAGTCAAAATAATAATAAAATAGAAAAAATTGAAGAAAATCAAAGTCCATATACAATGACTAAAGTATATGAGATGTTGAAAAATAGAAAAAGTCATATAGAAAAATTTCCTACAACTACAGATGATTTAGGAAAAGAGATTAATAATCCTAAGAATGAAATAAAAATCTTAAAAAAGATTAATGAAAATTTAGATGAAAGAGTTTCTTATTTAGAAAAGAAAGATAATATAAAGGAATATTATGATATGCTCATAGAAGACGATGGAAATGAAAATTTCTTAGGATCATTAGATCTTATATCTTCTTTTAAATTTCATGTTACTATCAAACTACTGATAGATCATTCTTTTAAAATAGAATTGATAGCTCTTATTGATAGTGGAGCAGATGTTAGTGTTATACAAGAAGGAATTATTCCTACTAAGTATTTTGAAAAATAACTCATATTGTTAAACATGCAGAAGGTAAAGCCTTAGATATAAATTATAAATTATATAAAGGATATATTAATAAAGTCTGCATACCTGAAAGCTTTCTAATAGCAAAGAATATCACTAGTCAAATTATACTTGGTACTTCTTTTATAAAGAAGATATTTTCGATAAAACATATTGACACTGATAAGCTTATAGGAACATATGATAAGAAAATTGTAAGTTTTCAGTTTATATCTGAACCCAATACTAGATTTATAAATGAATTAAAAGATTTAATTAATAGGAAAAATAATCAAATAAATTTCTTAAAATTTGAAATTAACTCTTTTTCTATCGAAGTCAATTTGAAAAACAATTTGAAATTAAAAGAAAAAATAAAAGGAATATATGATAATTTCTATACTGAAATTTGTAATAAACATCCTAATGCTTTTTGGGCAAGGAAAAGACATATTATTAGTCTTCCTTATGAGGAAGATTTTGATGAGAAAACAATGATAAAGACAAAGGCAAGGCCGTTCAAATGAACTCTGAATATTTAGAGTTATGTAAACAAGAAATAAATATGTTACTAGACAAAGGACTAATAAAAAGTTCTGAATCACCCTGGTCATGTACGGGATTCTATGTTAATAAACATAGTGAAATAGAAAGAGGAAGACCTAAATTGGTTATAAATTATAAACCTCTTAATAAAGCCTTAAAATGGATAAGACACCCTATTCCTAATAAAAAGGATTTATTAGACAGATTATATGATGCATTGATATTTTCTAAATTTGATTTAAAATCAGGATATTGGCAGATTCAAATAAAAGAATCAGACCAATATAAGACAGCTTTTAATGTTTCCATAGGGCATTATGAATGGAAAGTTATGCCTTTTGGATTAAAAAATGCACCCTCTGAATTCCAGCAGATTATGAATGATGTTTTTGTTCCTTATAGTAATTTTATAATTGTTTATATTGATGATATCTTAGTATTTTCTAAAGATATACAATCTCATTTTCAACATTTGAATATTTTTAAAACAATTATAAAGAATAATGGATTTGTGATATCGCAATCAAAAATGGTTTTATTTCAAACCTATATTAGATTTTTAGGTCATAATATTGAAAAAGGAAAAATAATTCCTATAGATAGAAGTATAGATTTTGCTTCTAAATTTCATGATGAAATTAAGGATAAAACACAATTACAAAGGTTTTTAGGAAGTTTGAATTATATTATGCCTTATTATAAAAATTTAGCATATGATACAGCTATTTTATATGATAGATTAAAAGATAAACCTAAATCCTGGATAGATGAACATACTAGGACAATTTAGAAAATTAAAGAAAAAGTTAAATCACTACCATGCTTAATATTAGCAAATCCTCAATGGATTAAAATAGTAGAGACAGATGCCTCTGATATAGGATATGGAGGTATATTAAAACAGATTTGTCCTGATAATAAGACAGAAAAATTAGTCAGATATCATTCAGGAAAATGGACTAATAGTCAGAAAAATTATGCCACAGTGGCAAAAGAAATACTTGTCATAGTTAGATGTGTTTTAAAATTTCAAGATGATTTATATAATCAAAAGTTCATTATAAGAACAGATTTCCAAGCAGCAAAATATATGTTTAATAAAGATTTTGAACATGATGTGTCTAAGCAAATGTATGCTAGATGGCAGGCTAATTTAGCCCCTTTTGATTTTGATATTGTTTATAAACAAGGGAAAGATAATAGTCTCCCTGATTTTCTATCTCGTGAATTTCTACAGGATGATACTACGGGACTCTTATAGAGGAAGAGACAGAGGTTATACCTCACGTGCTTCAGGTATGAATGAAAGAGGTAGAGGGAGAAATATCCTCTCTCAAAATTATAATAAAACCTTATATTCGGATAATATAGCCGACCTTTCTAATAACCCTATGTTATATAATAAATTTCAAAAATTCCTGGAACAGGAAAAAGAAGAATCTTCTTTTTCCACAGGAACCACATCATATGTGGAATCCGTTCTTATAGAAGATTATATTACAGATTATAAAGTTCAACCTAATAAGGAAGTTTTATTTCTTATAGAAGAAAAATATTTACAATGGGGAAAAGACCCATGGATTATAATCAACAGATACCTGGATACAGGATCTTCTAATTATGGTACTTATATACATGCCCATGGAGCTTATAAGCCCAGAATGTACTATGACCATTTTAAAGGTTTCAGGTACTTGTGATATCAAACATTTTTACCCGTCTCAGGGTAGTAAACTTTATAATTTTAGTAAAATTATAATAAAAAAGCTTATATCTGCTGAAGAATGGGGTTTATCAACCATGAAAGATAAGGAATTTATAATTCCTGACACCATGGTTACTTATAAATATAATTATTGGGATTATATAGAAGTCCATAATCAAGTTTTTTTATTTGAAAATGGTCATAAGAAACATTCATGGTTTATCAAAGTATGTGGAAACATTTATAATGAACCCATACCTAACTGGTTTATAAAATGGTGGTACCAATATGGTCCATCTAAATCAATTCTTCCTGATAAATTTCTTTCCTCATATGGAAATTGGATAAAATCCTCACCAAAAATATCTGAATTGGTGGCATCTAATAGATGTAGTGAGGAAGCCGCTAATATGTGGTTTTTTATTGAATTCTCCATTCCTTGGATTTGGAGATGAGTTCCAGAAATCAGTTATACTGATGAAAAATTACCATGTATCATGAAAACCACTTATACGAGGTTTTGGGATAAAATGACAAAAATTGATCCTACTACTAATGAGTTATATGGAAATGAAACGCTTATAGCGATCCAAGAAAAAGTCAAGAATTATATTCAGCAAAAAGAGACTTATAGTCAAAAAGAAATTGATCCATTCCAGCACATCTCTATGAAGATCAGATTGCAAAAAATATATCTCAAAAAGATTTAATCCAAGCTTATATGGCTGAGTTAAAAAAGCATCTTAAAAATAATGCAACAAGTGATGCCAAATCTGATGTTTCTATGGGAGCATCCTCAGAAGATAATGTTTTAGGGGGAGAATCACAAGACCCCTATGATAATGAAGAATTGAATTAAGAATTCATGCAGGAACAATTGGAAGAGTTGATATCTGGTTTGAATAAGGAGCGAGCTGATACTAAAAGCAAAGGAAAAGCCAAAATTATATGACTGGACATAAAGCAATGATGGAGATATAAAGCTGACATAAAGCTGAAGATTGATGAAGACTTAAAGATGAAGATGACTTAAAGTAAAGCTGAAGACGACTTAAAGACATACTTTTATAATGTAGATGCTGATGTAAGTAGTGACCTCATAGGTTCATAATGTAACGGACTTCAAAATGAAATTTTCAAGTCCGTAATTGTTAGGTTTTGTTTTCTATAAATAGCCTAGGAAGTTCTTTAGTTTAGACAGACTCGGATAGATTTCCTTCTTTCTTTCTCTCTTGTAAACACTCTCTCTTTGTAAATTTCTTTTCAAGTTATAATATTACTCCAACGGAGTTATTTTAAGCTTATATTTGGAGGTTCTGGTTTTCTGGTTTTCTTATTTATATTGGTACATCTAACCAGTAAGTTTTCTTTTCATTCTTGAATTATATTCATTAGAATGAGAGGCTAATAGCCTCATGGTTAGAATAAAGGTTAAGTAAGCATGTAAATTCATAGTTTAGATCATTTGTTAGCAAACAGCCAGTATGAGGATAGTTAATTAAGAATAAGGTTAGAATTAGTAGTCTGCCTATAGATTTAAAGAAGAAGGGTATTACCGTTAGCCGTGTTGTGAAAAGGCGTTAGGCGTTAAACCTGGTTTGCTTCAATAAATCTATAGTGTTAGATTATGACCATTATATGATGATTCTGTAAAGATTCCTTGGCCTTTTTACTTTTTTATCATGTTAGATTATGACCATTATATGATGATTATGTAAAGATTCCTTGGTCTTTTTACTTTTTTATCATCATGCTGACTGCAGCGGAGTTATTTTAAGCTTATATTTTGAGGTTCTGATTTTCTGATTTTCTTATTTATGTTGGTACATCTAACTAGTAAGTTTTCTTTTCATTCTTGAATTATATTCATTAGAATGAGAGGGTAATTACCTCATGGTTAGAATAAAGGTTAAGTAAGTATGTAAATTCATAGTTTAGATCCTTTGTTAGGAAACAACCAGTATGATGATAGTTAATTAAGAATAAGGTTAGAATTAATAGTCTGCCTATAAGTTTAAAAAAGAAGGGTGTTGTCGTTAGCCGTGTTGTGAAAAGGCGTTAGACGTTAAACCCGGTTTCCTTCAATAAATCTATAGTGTTAGATTATGATCATTATATGATGATTCTGTAAAGATTCCTTGGTCTTCTTACTTTTTTATCATCATGCTGACTGCCTCCTTATAATGGTTTTATTAATTATTAGTTATTAGTTAGTTATCACAATTATTTTTTTATTATTTATAATGAAATTGTGTATAATTGAGAAGAAAAATATTTTATTACTGAAACAGACGGAACAAATTATTATAGATATTTTAAAATTGACATCGTATTTTTGAGTAAAGATGAACCTATTGAATGGACCAAATCACTTACAATTACACTAAAATTTAAGATGTAAAATAATACGAAATGAAAGTATTATAATTGCGAATTTCATATATCAATAAGATATGATGATTTTAATACATATATAATTCGCACGTATCAAAAGAGAAAATGTTATCTACAATCATTCGTTGATTGTATTTTTGAAAGATTACAAAAATAGATAAATAACCTTGATTTAATATCAAAAGAGTTTGTTCGTATGATAATAGAATAAATAATTTTTATATAATTAACAAATAAATAATTAATTAATAATTAATATATACTTGAAATTTATTTAATAAAAAATAAATAATTTAATTTTTAAAAATAAGATATGTAAAATATTTTGGATGGGAAGCATTCATCAATTCAAGTTCGCAATGGGCGGACTTCGGCGGACTTCAATTGATGAAGTCCCGGCCGCCGCTGGGATCGCCCATATATGTATTTTGGCACGGAAGTATTTATGTTTTTAAGTGAAAAGAAAAATTGGTTTTTTGATATGAGAGTATTTACGTTTTTAAGTGAAAAAAAAAATATATTATTTTGTATTAAAATATTATTTTATTAATTTTTACCTCTCAATCTTTCTAATGTAATTATTAATTTGAGTATTATAATTTCAGATTTTTTGTAAAATTAAAAAATAATTTTGAAAAGAAAGTGTATAATTTTTGGAGAGGGGAATTTTTAAGAGGTTTTTAAAAGTAATGGTTAAGGGTATTTAGATAATTTTAGTTTTAAAAATGGGCCGCCATATTTAGTAAAATATGAGCGGTATATAGTCATTGAGATTTTTTGGGTTATTGGTGCAAGGAATTTGTCGGCCAGCCAACAAAATTGCGGCTCACAAAAACAAAGATTTTTGAACTTACTATTTATATAACAAATTTGATATATGTATAAAAAAATAGCAGGATCACAAGTATATCTCTTGAACCAAAATCTTCCAAAAATACAAAACGGCTTTCAAAAAATACAATTCAAAGAAATCTTTCACCATGAAAACGTTTGGGCAATTGTATGTTTCAAGTGGATACAAGTATTAGCTCGAGAATCATCAATAAATTGTAAGTTTTTGATCTGTTATCTTTAATTTTTTAGACTATCGAACATTAAAACGCTAAACGTTAACATTAGCAATAGGCAAAAATGTTGTACTTTAACGTTTCGTCCATGTCTCGCTCGTTTTTTTTGCTTTTTATAGTGAAAGGATGTAAAATTGGTGGCGTTTTTTGACATGCTTAATATAAAATTGGTGACGTTTTCTATGTTGTGAATGTAAATTTTGAAGCGTTTTTGTATACTGAAATTATATTGCTTTAGCGTTTGTGCATATAACAATCTAAATTTGGGTGTGTTTCATATCTACTGAATGTAATATTTGTAGTGCTTTATAGTGATAGGATTTAATTTTCTCTGCGTTTTTGACATGTTGAATATAAAATTTGAGACGTTTTGTATATTGTAAATGTCAATTTTGTTGCGTTTTTGTATGTTGAAATTAGTAAACTTTAGCATTTCTACATATGAAAATTTTGTTACATTCATATATACTGAATGTAATATTTACAGTGTGTTTGACACCGTCCATCTAATTTTTGTTGCATTTTTGGCTTTGAGAATCTAAAATTTTTGGCGTTTGTGCTAATGGAATCTAAATTTGTGTATTTATACATGATGAAAATCATAAGCATTATTAGGAGGATCAGAAGAAGGCTGTGGAACTTGAGGTTGGAGTAGATCTGAGTGGATATTTTCATATTGATAGAGAGTTTCCCAGTATCGATAAAGCATTGGAATATTGCCAGAAAATAGCAACATGACTTAAGTTCCTCCTTACAAAGAGAGTGGCAATCAAGGTTTTGCAACGTATTACTTCTCGTGCAAGCGATGGAGAGATCCATTGAAGGACCCTCTCCCCACCAAACGGAAGAATATCAGAAGGAGCAGATGTAAATGCCCATTTAGGTTAACTTGTAAGCAACTTGCCATGAGAAATCACAAGGTGTATACAAATCCAGGACCACCATCAACGCACAATCATACTGGTATTACATTATTGTTGTGTCATAGTAATTTTATTGATATTTATCATTTATGTTTATTATTATTATAAAATTTTCAGGTATAGTATATCCATATGGGCACAGACAGCTGAGCCATTTTACTGAAAATTCAAGGAAGGTTGTTGAATTTATGCTTGGGTCGAATAAGAAGCCAAAATGTGTTTGTGAAGCTGTTAATACACAGTTTTCGAAAGACAACATAAAAATGAAGAGAATATACAATCTGAAAGGATAAATTAAGAAAGCTGCGCTGCAAGGTAGAAACATTGGGCAGCAATTTTTGCATTTGGCTCTGGAGAAACATTATTATGTGAAAATTGTCACGGATGAGCACACTGGTGAGATCACACATGCATTCTTTGCGCATCTAACAGCAATTCAGTTGTTCCATAGATGGTATTGGGTGGTCGCGGTTGATTCAACGTACAAGACCAACAAGTACCAAATGCCATCTAAGATGATTGATATGACTCATACCAATAAAAATTTTAATATTGTAATTTGCCATTGTTAAAAATGAGACAAAGATACTTATGATTGGGTGATGAGTCACTTGAGGTTTTTGTTGCCTCCTAGTTTGGCACAAAGTGTTATTGTCTCAGATAGGGAGTTGGGTCTGTTGGAGCCTATTAATGTTCATTTTCCAGCTACACAACACTTTTTATGTCAGTGGCATATTAGTCATGATGTTTAGATTTGGTTGGAAAAAAATGTTAGGAGAAGAAATAGCAGCTTTGCCGAGGATATCTATCGTACCTGGTGAAAGAAAATTAGTAAGGCCCCAACAGTTGAAGAGCATAACCTTCTATTGCGGCAATTCAAGGTTAAATAATCTATGCTAGAGCCTTCAGCTGTTGAATATTTGGAGGACACATGGTTAATTCACAAGGAGAGATTTTGTTGGGCTTACACAAATCAATTTCTCCACTTTGGGTATACTGCCATCAACAGGGTTGAGACTTCTCATGCTGCAATGAAAGATTGGATGAATTCTTCGACCAATTCTCTTAACATGTTCTTCATTAAGATTGATGCCCATCTCACTCACATGTTTCACCACATCGGGTAATTTTAATCATTTACTTGTTTATGTATTTTAGTTCACTCTTTTAATATTTATTTTTACATTTTTTTTACTATAACTTGACACAATAACAGCGGATCACTTGAGGCTTCCACTGCCACATCACAAACCAACATGATGAACTTCCAATAATGTTACTTGAATAAGGATGTGTCACACTACTATTTGACGTTGGTCAGAAAACAAGTTGCAAGGAAGAATAGGTTGGCCAGCGATGTGCTCGAGCAATGTGGATGCATGTGAAAGGTGACACTTGGGATTCCTTGTGCTTGTGATATATTCAAAGCACAGGTATCGACAGACTATCAATTGCTTCCATGTATAACTGAGTTCTGGAAGAGATTGACCATTGTACCATATTTGGCGGATTCTAATACCATGATTGAGGTCCTCGGGTACTTTTTATATATCTATGTCAACAATAGAAATTAGATTTTATCTATATTATTTTCTAGAATCCACAAGACTCTCGTTCCTACAGTCAGTACCAGTCCATCCTATTTGGTGCGTAGGTTGAATTAGACATTTGTAGAAGAGATGCACCCACCTGATAGGTCTAGTGTTGCCGAGCCAGGTGTGTCGGGTTCCCATAGGGGGCAGCCAATCAACCAGAGATTACAATATTCAGTGATGCGCGAGTGGACTGCACGAGAGAGAGCGACACGTGCCCCACGTGGTAAGGGTTGTCCAAATTTAGCCGGGCGCTCAACTGGTCGCACATCCAACCACGAGTCGGGCTCAGATGGGCATTCTCCGTTACGTGAAGGTAACTATGCATTTTTTTTTTGTTTTTTAACTTACATTATTGCTGTTTCATATTACTTTTTCTTTTATATTTATCAGTTAGGTTTATTACTATTATATAAATTTTCAGGCTTTCGAGCAGATGTTCCCTGTGTACCTGAATTTTTTTGGCCTTTCTGTACTGGCTAACGTCCATTTTGGTTTCAGATTCATTGCTACCTATTTATCTGGAGACAAGAAATATGGAAAATTGTCTCGCAGAGCATTGATTGGAGAGATTATTGTGCATCTAGAGCGGTATCGATGGGTATTTGAATCTTTGGAGGAGATGCCTGCTGATAGTGATCGTATAGCTACGGTACTTAGGCGAATAAATTTTCAAGGTACAGATTGCGGTGAGGAGCATTGAATGGTTACGCCTATTGACTTGTATCCCCTCGTCATGCATGCTAATGCACTGATAATCCATCTCAGCAGTACTCAAAGTGATGCAAATTATTCTATATTACCTTTGTATGCAACAGGTGCCGACAAAAAACCTAAAAGGGTGATAGAAATTGCTGATGTAAATGGGAATTATTATGTATGTGTAGACGTGGTGGATGATTGCCCTATCCCACCGTTGAAATTTGTTTGGCAATATCAGCATGATCTTGGTACTGTAGGACAATGGGCATACAATTTGAGGATGAGGTATTGATAAATCGCCGTGATGCATAGGATTTTTTTTTTTTTGTGTGACATTTTGATTATTGATATTAATGTAATTTGAAATTTATTTGAAGTTGTGTACTAATTTTGATTTTATTTGATATTGTGAACTAATTGCTTTTGTAGTAATGTAGTACCATTGGCGATATAGTAAATAGTCCAATCAACAAATGCGTACAACATAACATAAAATACAACACTAAATAAAATACAATCCACAAATATCAATCCAAAATTAAATTCAAAACAACATAAAGTACAATCCACATAATATCAATCAAACAAAAGTACAAAAAAAAAAACACTCAAACAGATCGGTCAAAGTCCTGCTCGATCTCGGCATTGCCAGGAGTGAACTTATCGTTGAGGTCCAGTGCTCGCTCCCTCAGCGCAGCAAGCAAGCAGTGGTGATGCTGAGAATATCGACTAACGTGAATCTAAAATATACCTTTTTATGACCCAAAATCATGCATATTTAGCTTACTTTTAATTGATTTTCAATGAATATGATATCTTTTATGAGGTTTCAATGCACTTATAGTTGGATTTCTATGATCTTGTAGTGAAAAGGCATATTGGAGATTTTGGATGAAACTTGAAGACTTTTTAAGTTATTTGAAGAGTTTTGGGAGAAAACGGAGTAAATATGAACAAAAACTGACCACGGTGTCTTGAAGGTCCTGGTGCCTATGCGCTGCCCACCTAGGTGACCTGAACAGCCATCTGGACACCCACCTAGGCGACCTGAAGGCTATAGCCATCTGGACGCCCACCTAGGCGACCTGATATGATCTCAAGATCACCTCATAGTTCACAACCTACTGTAACAAGTTGTGTTCAAGTTCAAGACATGAAGAGCATGAACCAAGTACAACTTGTAGGCATTTAGGATCCAAGATAAAGAGCTAAAGTGAAGAAGGCGATTGAAGCCCTTAGCACAGTGGTTCTTATGTTCAAAGATAAGCCATCATCAAGAGAATTCATTGTGCTAAGCAACTTGGAATGAGCAACCTTCTATTTTATTTTTCAAGTAAAAGACAATTAATTTTAAGTATTTTTAATTATTGAGTCTTTGTACTTGTTTAAGGGCTTTTGTAAATCCTTTGAATGATGAGTTTTTCACTTAAACAAGTCCAATAAAGTCCATGAAGCCCAATGAGGGATGAATTTTGGCCAACAAGTGTTCTAAAAAGTCTATAAGAAAATTACTTGGACAAGAAGACAACAAGAAAGCAAGGGTTACCCTTAAAGCCTAGTTCGGCCACCACCCCCGTTTTGCTCCCTATTTTGGCAGTTTTCTGATTTTTGTTGATTAGTGTTAAATAAAGTTTATTCTTTTAGGAAATTTAGAATGAATAAATCTTAGCAAGAATCTTAGTTAATTATAGTTTGATTAGAGTTAGACTAAGGAAACAAGTCTTATTCTTTTCAAAATTATAAAAAGAAAAGACTTGTGCCTAAAAAAAGGAAATTCTTGTTAAACAATAATTCCCCCTTCTTTGTAGGATTTTCTACCTCCCCTATAACTCCATAAATAGAGGGTTGTGCCTTCAATTTTATAAGATTGAATTGATGGATATTGAAACCTTTTGTGAGAGCTCGTGATAGGCCCAAAACCATTTTTCTATAGACATAGTCCATGTCCCGGATTTAGCAACAATACGTGGTTGTTATTGTTGTGGTTCCATTCTACCTGTCTTGCAACCAATATTCTGCTAGTTTGTAAGATAGTGAAATTCACATCTCCTATATCGGGCAAACTTCATCACAAATTTCTTCTACAGAAGAAATCCTTCTCGGGAATTTTTTGATTAGGAGGAAGGCGTGTATTACGACCTGAAGGCGCCAGTGCCTGGTGGATGCCCAAAAACCTGCTACAGCAGTGGGAAACTTTTCCTTTGGTTCCTAAATTACCCCCAAACCTCCTAAAATTTTCCCATAATGCCCCCACGACTTGTAACCCTAGAAACACCTATAAATACACTATTTTAGGCTAGAATTAGTTGTCTTTGGTTAGGCTAGCCTCCAAAACCCTAGAGAGATTCTCTCTCTAGTTTCTTTTCATCTTTTATAATGTTTTGCTTAGATCTTTCTTAGATTTAGATTGTAAATAGTTGAATAAATATTTTAGAGTAGATTCATATTTCAACGACCATTTGCAAGGATCTCTTGATGTATATATATGAATTCATTCATGGGTTTCTATATCATATGGGTTTTCTTCATTGTGATGCTATCCATGGATGCTTGTGTGTTTAATTCTTCCAATTCCCGAGTTATTACTTGGTATTATTAGAGTAACTAATGGTAGTGAAATTCAAGGATTTCATGTTCATTATCAAATGGGTTTCATGTTAATGGGTTAATACTTACATAGGTTTCATTTGTTTGACTTTTCTTCTTGTGTTAGTGGTTTAATTTATTCATGGGTTAGGTACCATGAATAAAGGATTGGTAATTGGGTAGGATTGACGACCCTATTTCTATTGTTGGCGCTAGTTTCACTATCCTTGATATTATGCCTTACTTTTCTTCCATGTATGTATTAGCTAACCCCATTTGCATGCCTCTTGTTTGTTAGTGGCTCATTGTGACTAAAAATAGTGAAAACCCCGTCATCATTCGGTATTTGGTTAATTATGTATTGATGAAGCTATGTCGGTGTTGTGGGTTAATAAGCTCTTGTGAAACTAGAGAGGACCGCTTAGGATGCCTCTACATGATCTTGAATCCTTGTCAATGTCCATGATTATCAACATAGTGTAGTCCATCATAATTAATCAAGTACTTCTCCTTTTTTTTCTGTTTTTGACATTCATAAGTTAATTGATAACCGAGAAAATACCAAAAATATTCTAATCATTCTTATCTATTTCTATTCTTTATTCTCTTGTTTATGTAATAAATACTTAAGCTTAAACATTTTCATAAATTCTAGCTAGCTCACTGTGGGATCGACCCTCAAGTACTACACCGTGAGAGGATTATTGACTGTCCTTTGGTGTGGAATTGAGGTTTATAAATTTAAGTGATGAGATCTGAACCATTATGTATGCCTTAAAACACACCCAAACCTCAATGCCAAAAATCACACACGTCAAAATTGGTGTCATTGTCGAGGAGGCCGATTTGATTAATTTTGAGAGTCTATTGTATATATTTGTGATTGGGAATTTTTTTGGTTATTTTATCTTCTTTTTGTGTTTTGGGTTTTTAGGTGGAGTTCTTATTTTGGTGGTGTTTGTGTGTTTTTATTTTATTGTTTTCCTTTTTATCTTGTTACTTGGGTATTTTTGTTTTTGCTTTTTGTAATTTTCTAGGTTTAAGGTTCTTGTGGATTGAAAATGAAAGGAAACATACTTATGGGAAAAGGTGTGAAAAGAGAGCAAAATGAGAGTGAAGTTTACCAAGGAGACAATAGTCGGAAACAACATCCTTATGAGAAGCCAAAGTATCCAAATAGAAATTATGAGCAAAAAGAGGATGTTGATACTCAATTGAAGCTAATAGAATTCAATTCGGCAAGGATACTCTTGGAAATTAGGATGGATAACTTCTCTAAGCAATTTGCAAAGATGCAAGAGAATCAAGAGTGGTTGATGGATAGGGTGTTGAAGCTGGAAAGTGATATAAAAGCTTGCAAGAGTGTACAATGAACAAAAGCAAAAGTGCAATTTCATAAAAATGAGATGACTCTTGAGGAGTTTTTGGATACTAGGATGGAATTTTGGGAAGAGAGAGTGAACAACCAAGTTAACAAGTTGGATTAAGTGATAACAATTGCTAAAGACTTGGAAAAGAAGCTTTCCTCCAAATGGAAAAAGTAAGGCAATCATCAATGGTCTCGAGGGTAGATAGAGTAATAGCTTGCAAATATGATGACAAAGTGGCTACATTGGAAGCTCAAGTAGCTAAATTGCAAGAGGATAATGACTTGATGAGGGCTGAAATTTTGGAGTTTAAAAGATGAAAAGTGGACTGTGGTATACATGATGAGTTGGTAAAAATGGTCATTACTCTATGAGATGACATAGATGATATGGAAGGTGATTTAGATGAGATGGGAGATGATTTCATGGAGAAATTTAAGGACATTGAAGAGAATATTGATGAACTAAAAAGTGCAAGGGGGAATTAGTGCAAATGGAGAAGGTGAAAGATCAACCACTGGAAGAGTTAAAGAAAAGGCCAATTGAGGAGGACATGTTCATACTTTTGAAAGACATGCATAGACACATAGTGAAGAAGGAAGATGAAAAACATATCTCCAAATCAAGTGTCAAAGTAGATGGTGGAGCTAAATTGGAAGAAATCACTCAAGAGCCTAGGTTTTTTGTAACCAAAAAAGTGGAGAAGTTGATGATAATGATAAAAGGGGCAATTTCGTTGAAGAAATTCACTCACATGACCCCAAGGAACCTCTCCAAGTGCATGAACCCCACTCTACCAAAGAAGAAGAAATGAAGCAACATGTCAATGTTGTTGTAAGGGCTTGGAAAATAGATTGCCTAAATATTTGCTTGAGCTTGGAATGTTCATGGGAGGCCCTTCATTGGATACAAAGGAGAGAAATATCCTCATCGCTCAAGAAAGCCACAAGAGTCAAGAAGCATACTCCATCAAATTGACTTGAAACAAGAGCTACCTAGATATACTTTTTATATCCTTTTTTAGTTTTTAATGTTTTAGTTTTCTAAATTGTCAATAATTCATGGATTTCAATGTGGTTTTTGGGTAGGATGTTTTAGAACACATTCCTGTGTTGTAGGTATATGATTTGGTGCAATTGGATGGTGTAAAAGTCAAGTGGAAGCAATTTTGCGGAGATTGAGGAAAAAACAGGATGGTAGCACCTGTATGCCACCGGTGTGCCGCCAGCTACAGGCCAGGCTCCAGCACTAGGTTGCTGTCTGAAGGTTGTATCAGCAGTGCCGTGCCGACGCCACTGCGATGCCTATGGCCCCTATTTTGCTTTTATAATTCAAATAAGGTACCATGGAGTTTAAAACCTCAATTTTACTTACTTAACACTTCCAAAACTTCCAAGAGCTTAAAAGAAAATTATTTACACCTCTAATGCATCTAATTCATGCATTTTGGATTTGAATTTCTTTATTTTTAGTGTTCTTACCTACAACTTGATGTTCTTATGATCTTTAGAGAGTTTCAAGCATCTTACACATTCAAGAATCAAATGTAAGTGTATAGAGCTACCTTGTGCTTAGTTGTGAAAAAATGAATTGCTTAAACTTGACATAGTACTATACTATGGATGATGAATATGATTGAATAAGCTTATATTGCCATGAATGTATGAATTTTCCAACTTAATAAATTTTGCTTGTTCTTATCTTTATCTTTTGAACTTTAATGGCATGGAACATGCATGACTTGTGTTTCAATGAAAGGAAATCATATATTATTATGTATAGAAAAATCATATGTTGGATTTAACATGTTTTCACAGTGCTTAAATGGTTAAACTGCTGAATTGGTGAATATTTTTCTAGACTTGATGATAGGCGACATGCAGGCACCTCACATCCACGCCACCCGCATCTACTGACCGCCATGCGCCAACATCAATTGGACATCGCATGTGGTGATTGCCAGGCGCCAACACCTGTTAGACCCGCTATGGCAATATAACAAGTCATTGTACTTTATTTTCTAAAATTCACTAATTCTTTACAATTTTTCAGGACATGATTAAATTCAAGAAGGTAGAAGAATGATTAGCTTACAATGGAAAATATGGGAAGCTTATAGATGATGCACTATTGGTTTTCCTCCACAAATTATATTCTACAAGAGTTTGAGAATCCTTACAATTACTACTTTCTTACTACACTTTATTGACATCTATGACATTTAGTTATTTTTACGCTTTGGTGTGTTTAAATTTTTTTGGTGTGTTTATTTCTAGTTTTATGAATAAGTGTTTTTATGAGCTTAAAAGACAAATTTACATGAAATTTATGGTTACAACGAATGGGCATGAGCTTAACTGTGATATTATAAAATTTTAATGAAAAATTGGTACCCCATTTTCCCATTTTTGTTTTGTTTTGTTTTGATACATTGAGGACAATGTATATCTTAAGTGTGGAGGGAATGAATCCAAGCCGTTATTCTTTGTCTTCATGCTTTCTAATTGAGAAACTAGCAGTGAATGAGTCCATTTTGTAGAAAATTTCAAAAATTTGCTCTATTTTGGATTTTGCTAAAATTTTTCCAAAACAAAAGGACCTCTTCAAGCTAGTTTTGTGTATTTGCATTGCATGATTGGTGGAAATATGATGGAAACGGTTGAGTATTGATATGTATGATGTGAGTTCTTAGTTGACATCTTGAGATGTAATCACATTTTAACCCTTTTTTTTATGTGAGCTTTAATTTGAGCCTTTATTGAGCATATCTTATTTGCTTGCTCATATTTCTTTGGTTGTGTGATTTGCCTTGCACGAATGGTTGAATCTAGAACTTGATTTAGCATACATATTAAGACCTTTAATGTGGTTGTGATACATTGAAGTGATGAAGGCAATTAGTTAATGATATAACCCAAATTCATCACGTTTTTATAGTTCTTTTAAGCATGATTCTTACATAAGTTGATACATTTTAGAGGACAAAGTTTCTACTTGTGTTTTATTTCTAATAAGTGCAATCTCATGTATGTCATGTGTATTTTGTAGGAAAATGGTGAATCTTGGGTTGCATCTAGCTCAATTGGATAGAGAAGAGCAAATGAAATTGGAATACAAGAAGGGCCAAAATTGCATTTCAATGTAACAAGAGAAAAGAAGTATCTAAATGCTGAAGAGTCTACAACACTCCAGAGTGTTATGGACATGCTAAGGAACCCGAAGGCTGAAGGGTCCACAGAACTCCAGAGTACTGTGGACATGCTAAGTAGGCAGAATGTTGGAGCATCCACAGCATTCTAGAGTACCGTGGATGTTCTAGACTTGCGACAACAACGGGTTTTGACTTTTTTTCATATATAAAATGGCCTCAAAACTTTCCCTTATTGTATCATAACCCCAATCGGTCAAGACCCTATAAATACAACATTTTGTACAGATTTTAGGGTATCTTTGGTGGCTTAACCTCCATTTATCCTAGGGTTTCTCCCTGGTTAGATTTTCTCTTCTTTTTCTTTACTTTCTTGTGTTAGTTGTAGATCCACATTTTGGCATCCTATTTGTACCGATTGATAGTTGTGATATATGAGAATATTCATGGGTTTCCATTTGGTGTTTTGATTTAATGCTTTCATGCCATTTATGCTTAAAGATTAGTTATTTAGCTGTGGATGTTGCCCATTTGATATCTATGAATGTTCTTATGTTGATTTCTGGATATTTTGCTTTATGGGTTGTTAATCTACATGGGTTCTCACTCTCTTGGATTTTAGTCAAAGGTGGAATTTGGAAGCAAACACTAATAGAGGAAGAATTAGTACTATAAGTGTGCAATCTAGTGTCTTGGCCTCGAATGCTTGTATCCCGCTCGTACTTGTATCTGGGTGCCCTTCGTTGCTTATTCTATAATGTGCTAGGTTCAAGTTGTATATTCAGGTCTCAGTTAGTTGCTCTTTAGAGACATTCTTCAGTTCCACAATTCAGTTCGGTGAGAGCTCTTGCCCCTTATAGGTGTGACAGGCCTCGTGCGAGGGACCGCAAGTTGATTTTGTGTTTTTTTTATACTCTAAGTGTTTGTGTGCCCGAATTTCTTTAGATTTGTGCATGTTTATTTATGTTGATTACCTCGGGTTGATCTGAGCTCTACTAATTTGTTGGTGGTTTCCTCTGCTGTGCTATTGGATATTGAATCTTATTAGTAAGTTGGCTTAAGGTCCAAAGGGGAATTTAAATGGATAAATATGAACTTGTCACTTGATTATGGCTTAAGGGAGTGACAATCGTCCACTTTTCTCCTTGCCTACTAATCTTTGGGGTAGTAGTTAGGTTGGGATTTTCTTCTTTCTTTCTTTCTTTATTTTTCTTTGATATTTCTCTCTTTCGTTATTTTTAAAAATAAGCACCAAAACCTAAATACAAGAATAAATGCAATGTGCTCTCTGTGGTTCGACACCCTCGCTACATACGATAGGATTTGTGGTCCTAAAGTGTGCAGAAAGGCTTTTTATTGGTGTTACTTTTTTAGCACATTAGTTAACTTTTGTTTTTACCTTTTCTTTGCTTTACAATTCCCGTAATCATCTTTATCCCCTTAGACATAACCTGTTGAGCCCCAACATTTTTCTTTGATCTTGAAAACCAATTTAAGCCCCATTTAGCCTTCTTTTCAAGCCTATTCATTTGTGAACCCACAAAGAGTTTATTTTGGTTAAAATGCTATTGGCTTATAATATAAGGATTCATAGTTTAGTTTTGTTTATTTTCAGTTGTTAGTCATAGAAAAAGAATAAAAGGAAAATATTGTTTGTAAAAAAAACTGAAAAAAGAAAAATAATAGAGTGGGGAAGTGAAGGACATCTAAGCCTAATGTAATAAGAATCCAAGAGTGCCTTCATAAAGTGTTTTAACAAAGATTAAATTCTTTGTTGTTAACCTCCATTTCAAGACTTGACCTTTCTTGTTCATTAACATTTCTTAGCCCCATTACACCCTAATAAAAGTCCTTTTAATCAATGTGTTACATTCGCAATAGGCGGGTGACGAGGTGATTTTGAGTCAAACTTATGGTTGAAGATCTTTCATGCAATTGACTTGAGCGTTATTAAATATTTAAAAGCCTATCAACTTTGAGCACTATTGAGTGTATCCTTAATAGTGTGAGGTGATGAGGTCAATTGGTGTAGATAGAGAATCCATATCATGCTTGTCTTGCTTGACTGTTGAAGTTATGAATGTAAAGTGAGTGCATGGTTTTTATGTTTAGCTTGAAGGGGAAAGAAAAACCATCTTAGAGCAAAATTATTTTATTTTGGACTCACTTTCTACTAGATTTCTTGGTTATTTTGCTTGAGGACAAGCAAAGTCTTCAGTGTATGGGTGTGACGGGAATCCAAAATATACTTTTTTATGACCCAAAATCATGCATATTTTTAGCTTCCTTTTAATTGATTTTCAATGAATATGATATCTTTTATAAGCTTTCAATGAACTTATAGTTGGATTTGAAAAATTATTTGCCCGGGCCCGATCAAAAACTCACTTTCGTGTCATGCATTCAAGAATCGGAATCTTTGACCAAGCCTAGACTCTAGCACAATCGCTATTCCAATCCTTGCTTGAAATAACATTGCACAGGATCTTGGTTTGTACTCATTCGATTTATCACGCAACAATAATTTCCTAATTAAAAACGAAAACATATAAAAAAACCTCTTTAAGCGTGTTAACTAAGGTGATCGCTTGTATGACTCAAGACTATGATTCCACGTTGTGTGGTCAACGATCTAGCGAGCAATTGATCAGCAATCAACACAACTGGGTTGCCAGGAAAAATTCAGCAGCTTGTCGCCGTCGAAAAAATCCACCGCCGCCTGCCGGAGTTAATCGCTAGCCGCCGCCTGGGTGTAAGAACCGGCCGCCCAAAATTATTCTAAGAGGGAGAAAGATATTTTCTCTCTCTAAACTTTCTCTCTAGTTTTCTTATCTTGAAAACTTATGAGTTGTGTGTTGTCCATTTGCTAATCCCTTGTCCATATATAGAGTTACAAGAGAGACCCCAAGTTGGTTTAGGATTCGCCTTCCTTATGGGTTTAAGTAATTAATTAGTTTTTAAATCTAATTAGGTAACTAATCTAATAGGATAAACCAAATCCAACTAGATTTCCTAATAATAATTGAAAATTAAGACTTCATTAATTAATTAAATAATTCCACTTTGTTAATTACTCAATTAACCCTTTAGAATAATTAATTCTACTTATTCATTAACCCATTACAAAATTAATCGTATCACTAATGGATTAATTTTGGCACTACCATCCTACACCAGAATTGCTTCCGGAACAACTAAATTAATTTATTCTTAATCTCCCCACATCAAAGATTTAGTGCTCGTTAATTTATGAATTTATTGATAAATTAATTAATTAACTTCTTTAATTCCGAGACTAGTACCAATCGACTTTTTTACTATACCGGACATAAGTACACTGGCCGGGTTTAGTATAATAAACATAACGAGCTTACCTCGGGAGCACCATCACCCCAGACGCACCGGTACATGGTTTCCTTTTGACAAGTAGCAGCACACCAAGTAACTAAACACACGCACCCAACCCACCGAGATTGTTGACCACAATTGACCTCACCCATTGGCAGATCAAAGTACGCTATGTCTAATCCTCATGCCCACTCAAGTCTAAGGATTAAGAGATAGAATACTAAGAACGATTTGTTTATCAAATCAGTACAAGACAAATCATTCCAAATGGTCAAGTTCAATACGCCCCGGGTATATCTATATGATTCAATTAGCTATATGATTCAATTAGTTTAGATAAACCAATTATCTGAATCACATAATAACCTAAACTGACAGCTTGTCCAAAACTATCTCGGTTATGAATCTCATTTATATATTATGTCTTTTAACCAATGATGTGATCTACTGTGTCACACAAGACACCTCACATCCAATTACATAATATAAATTGAAAAATATATGCACAACTAATTTAACCAAAACAATAAATCGATATATTAACTGAGAAAATGTATAATACAAGCATAGCTTATGTATTCAACTCTAACTATCTTCCACTAATACTTAAGTTGTGTTTTGAGTATACAACTACATTCAACTCTATACACTCTACAATATATCTAGAAAAACTGTCATTGCTCTCCTAAGTATCTGATCCTCATGCCCTCCACGTGAGCCTCAAAGACTTTTGAAGTCAATATCTTGTATCAGGTGGTACTTGCGTTACATATGTTTACTCTCCTTATGGGCTCGTGTTTCCTTCGAGTTTGCTATTGCACTGTTTTTATCACAATACACTGTGATAGCCTTCTGTAAACCACGAATCACATCTAAATCCAGTACGAAGTTTATGAGCCACACAGCTTCTTTCATTGTCTCTGATGTGGCAACGTATTCAACCTCCATGGTAGAGTCCGCCACGCATTTCTGCTTGACACTCCACCATACTATGGCTCCACCTCTCAGAGTAAACACATACCCTGAGGTAGACTTGCTCTTGTCCCTGTCGCCTTGGAAATCTGAATTTGTGTAACCTCTGGGTACCAGTTCAGGTGCCTGATAGACCAACACTTGGTCTCTCATTCTGTGCAAATACTTGAGAATGCATTTTACTGCCTCTCAATGAGCTTTTTCAGGGTTACTCTAATATCTGCTTACAATGCCAACAGCATAACAGATATCAGGTCTCGTACACAACATGGCATACATGAGACTTCCTACTGCTGAAGCATAAGGAACTGTCTTCATGGACTCTATCTCCTCAATAGTCTTGGGAGACTGTTCTTTAGATAGATGCACTCCGTGTCTAAAAGGTAGAAAACCTTTGTTGGAGTTTTGCATGTTAAAACGGGCCAGAATTGTATCTATGTATGAAGCTTGAGAGAGCATTAAGCATTTCCTACGATCTCGAATTATCTTGATCCTAAGGATATGTCCCGCTTATCCTAAGTCCTTCATATCAAATTGCTTGGATAGCCATGCCTTTACGTCTGATAAAACTTTCTCGTTGTTGCCAATCAATAGAATGTCATGGATGTAAAGTACAAGAAACAACACCACTTTTTTATCACATATTCGATATACACATTGCTCATCCAGACACTGAGTAAATCCGTAGAACTGGATTACCTCATCAAACCAGATGTTCCAAGATCTGGATGTCTACTTTAGTCCGTAAATAGACCTCTTAAGCCTGTAACCTTATGCTCTTGGCCTCTTTCAATAAATCCCTCTGGTTGCTGCATGAAGATGGTTTCCTCAAGACTTCCATTAAGAAGAGTTTTTTTGACATCCATCTACTATATCTCATAATCTAAATGAGCAGCTATGGCCAAGAGAATCCGTATTGACTTAAGCATGGCTACAGGGGAGAAGGTTTCCTCATAATCGATTCCCTCTTTCAGAGTATACCCCTTCGCCACCAGCCTAGCTCTAAAGGTTTCAACCTTTCCTTCAAGTCCTCTCTTGCGTTTGTAGACTCACTTACATCCAATGGGTTTAAACCCATCAGGCAGGTCCACAAGCTCCCAGACTTGAATGTGGTCCATTGACCCCATCTTGGATATCATTGCCTTTCGCCAATATTCTGTATCTTTATCACAGAGAGCCTCATTGTAGTTTACTGGGTCAGGCTCAGGCACGTCTGGGACTATGTTTGAGGCCTCTCCTATGCCAATGAACCCGTTTGGCAATCTTAAACCCTCCTGCTACGATAAGGCACCACCTGTGTAGGCGCATCATCTGTGATATCTTGTGTAATGTGTGGTGTATCTACTTGTGCTGGTGCATCAGGATTATCAGTTTGTTTCCTAAGATCTTCTAGTACTATCTTGCTCTTGGGCTTGTGATCTAGGATATAGTCTTCTTCTAAAAATCTGGCGTTAGTGCTAACTATCACCTTTGGATATTTAGGACTATAGAACATACCACCTTTCGTTCCCCTAGGATATCCTACAAACAACATTACTTCAGTTCTTGCATCTAACTTAGCCGTATCTGCCTTAAGCACATGTGCTGGGCAACACCAAATTCTGAGATGTCTTAGGCTGGGCTTACGCCTATTCCACAACTTTACTGGGGTTGAAGGCACGGTTTTAGATGGTACAAGATTAAGGATGTACATTGTTGTTTCTAAGGCATATTCCCATAACGAACTCAGCAAATCACTATAACTCATCATTGACCTAACCATTTCCACGAGAGTTCAGTTCCTTCTTTCTGCTACACCGTTCTGCTGTGGTGTGCCAAGTGCAGACAACTGAGACTAAATTCTGACCTCGCAGAGGTATTCTGGAAATTTAAAGGGACAGGTACTCCCCATCACGGTCTAATTGTAGTGTTTTGATACTTTTACCATGATACTTCTCCACATCTGCCCGATACTCTTTGAATTTACTAAAGCATTCGGACTTGTGGTGCATTAGGTAAATGTACTCGTACCTTAAGTAATCATCCGTAAACATCACGAAATACTCAAACCCACCTCGTGCTTGGACCGTTATTGGTCCACACAAGTCAGAATGAATCAACTCTAATACATCTTTGGCTCTATAACATTTTGCCTTAAAAGGTCTATTGGTCATTTTACCCTCCAAACAAGATTCGCAGGTTGAATAACTGTCAATCTCTAATGAACCCAAAGGTCCATCATTGACCAACCTCTGAATCATACTAAGGTTTATATGACCTAGCCTGAGATGCCAAAGATAGGTTTTATTCATTTCAAAAGGTTCTTCCCTTTTATTAAGGTTAGATGACGTGCTATTTATTTCTATGTTTTTCCCTCTTATTAGGAATAATTAATTAATTCTACTTATTCAATTAACCCATTACAAAATTAATCGTACCACTAATGGATTAATTTTGGCATTACCATCCTACACCAGAATTGCTTTCGGAATAACTAAATTAATTTATTCTTAATCTCCCAACATCAAAGATTTAATGCTCGTTAATTTATTAATTTATTGATAAATTAATTAATTAACTTCTTTAATTTTGAGACTAGTACCACTCGACCTTTTTACTATACCAGACATAAGTTCACCGGCCGGGTATAGTATAATAAACATAACGAGCTCATCTCAGGAGCACCATCACCCTGGACGCACTGGTACATGGTTTCCTTTGGACAAGCAGTAGCACACCAAGTGACTAAACACGCACACCCAACCCACCGAGACTATTGGCCACAATTGACCTCACCCATTGGCAGATCAAAGTATTCTATGTCTAATCCTCATGTCCGCTCAAGTCTAGGGATTAAGAGATAGAATACTAAGAACTATTTGTCTATCAAATTAATACAAGACAAATCATTCCAAATGGTCAAGTTCAATACGCCTCGGGCATATCTATATGATTCAATTAGTTTAGATAAACCAATTATCTGAATCACATAATAACCTAAACCGACAGCTTATCCAAAACTGTCTCGGTTATGAACCTCATTTATATATTATGTCTTTTAACAAATTATGTGATCTACTGTGTCACACAAGACACCTCATCATCTAACTACATAATATAAATGGACAAATATATGTACAACTAATTTAACCAAAACATTAAATCAATATATTAACTGGGAAAATGTATAATACAAGCATAGCTTATGTATTCAACTCTAACGGGATTTGCATGATCTTGTAGTGAAAAGACATATTGGAGATTTTGGATAAAACTTGAAGGCTTTTGAAGTTATTTGAAGATTTTTGGGAGAAAATGATGTAAAAATGAATGAAAACCAACCACGGTCTGGTGCCTGTGCGCTGCCCACCAAGATGACCTGAAGGCTACAACCATCTGGACGCCCACCAAGGTAGCCTGAAGGCTACAGCCATTTGGACCCCACCTAGGTGACCTAAAGGCTACAACCATCTGGACGCCCACCTGGGCAACCTGAAGGCGCCAACACCTAGTGGACACCAGGAAACCTACTACAGTAGCGGTAAACTTTTCCTTTTGTTCCTAAATTACTCCCAAACCTTCTAAAATTTTCCCATAATTCCCCCATGAATTGTGACCTAGAAACACCTATAAATACACCATTTTAGGCTAGAATTAGTTGTATTTGGTTGGGCTAGCCTCCAAAACCCTAGAGAGCTTCTCTCTGTAGTTTCTTTTCATATTTTCTTATGTTTTTCTTAGATCTTGCTTATATTTAGTTTGTACATAGTTGAATAAATGTTTTTAGAGTAGATTCATATTTCAACACCCATTTGCAAGGATCTCTTGATGTATATATATGAATTCATTCATGGGTTTCTATATCATGTGGGTTTTCTTCATTGTTATGTTATCTATGGATGCTTGTGTGTTTAATTCTTGCAATTCTTGAGTTATTACTTGGTAGGTTGTTGATCTACGTGGGTTTTTATTATTAGAGTGACTAAGGGTATTGAAATTCAAGGATATCATGTTCATTATCAAGTGGGTTTCATGTTAATGGGTTAATACTTACATAGGTTTGATTTGTTTGACTTGTCTTCTTGTGTTAGTGGTTTAATTTATTCATGGGTTAGGTACCATGAATAAAGGATTGGTAATTGGGTAGGATTGACGACCCTATTTTGATTGTTGGTGCTAGCTTCACTATCCTTGATATTATGCATTACCTTTCTTCTATGTATGTATTAGCTAACCCCTATTTGCATGTCTCTTGCTTGTTAGTGGCTCATTGTGACTAAAAATAGTAAAAAACCCTTCACCATTCGGTATTTGGTTAATTATGTATTGATGAAGCTATGGTGGTGTTGTGGGTTAATAACCTCTTGTGAAACTATAGGGGACCAATTAGGATGCCTCTACATGATCTTGAATCCTTTTTAATGTCCATGATTATCAACATAGTGTTGCCAATCATAATTAATCAAGTAGTTCTCCATCTTTATCTTTTATTTTTTACTTTCTTAGGTTAGTTGATAAACAAGAAAATACCAAAAATATTCTCATCATTCTTATTCTATTTGCTATTCTTTATTCTTTTGTTTATGTAATATGATATGATCTCAAGATCACCCCATTATTCACAACCTAGTGCAAAAGGTTGTGTTCAAACTCAAGACACCCCATTATTCACAACCTACTTCAACAGGTTGTGTTCAAACCCAAGGCATGAAGAACATGAATCAATTACAACTTGTAGACATTTGGGATCCAAGATCAAGAGCTAAAGTGAAGAAGGCAATTGAAGCCCTTAGCACAGTGGTTCTTATGTTCAAAGGTAAGCCACCACCAAAAGAAGTCATTGTGCCAAGAAATTTGGAATGAGCATCCTTCTATTTAATTTTTTCTAAGTTAAAGACAATTATTTTAAGTATTTTAAATTATTGAGTCTTTGTACTTGTTTAAGGGCTTTTGTAAATCCTTTTGAGGATGAGTTTTTCCCTTAAACAAGTCCAATAAAGTCCATGAGGCCAAGGAGGGATGATTTTTGGTCAACTAAGCTTCTATAAGGTCCACAAGAAGATTACTTGGACAAGAAGACAACAAGAAGGCAAGTGTGACCCCTACACCTAAGTTCGTCCGCCGCTTCCCCTTTTGCTTCCAGTTTTCGGTAGTTTTTTGATTTTTGCTAATTAGTGTTAAATAAGGTTTATTCTTTTAGTAATTTAGAAAGAATAAATCCCAACAAGAATCTTAGTTAATTATAGTTTGATTAGAGTTAGAATAAGGAAACAAGTCTTATTCTTTTCCAAATTGTAAAAGGAAAAGACTTGTGCCTAAGAAAAGGAAATTCTTGTTCAACAAGAATTCCCCTTCTTTGTTTGAATTTTGGCAGCCCCTATGAATCGATAAATAGAGGGTTGTGCCTTCAATTTTATTATGCATTATATCGATAAATAGAGGGTTGTGCCTTCAATTTTATTATGCATTATATCGATAAATAGAGGGTTGTGCCTTCAATTTTATTATGCATTGATAATTATTTGAAACCTATTGGTGACAGCTTGGTATAGCCCCCTTTTTCGAGTGTTTGATAGCATAGTACATCAATTCGATTTATCAACAAGACGTGGTTCTTATGGTTGTGGTTCCATTCTACCCGTCTTACAACCAATTTTCTGTTAGTTTTTAAGATAGTGAATTTTACTTAAACTCTAGATTGGGAAAACTTCAACACAAATTTCTTCTACCGAAGAAATCCTTCTTGGGATATCTTTTGTGGGAGAAATGCTCGTATTATTTGGTATCAGAGCAATCTGATTTCGTATTATTTGGTATTAGAGCCAAATAGGAGGAAATTCACAAAAATTCCTATTTCAAGGAGGACGTGCCGCGTTGATCGGCAAGCCAATGTTCGACTTCGTTTGTCAGCGTGATTCTTGAAAATATCATTTTTCAAGCAAGGTATAATATCTTACCGATTTGTTTAATTGAACGACGCCAACGTTCGACTTCGCTCGTTCTTTAGGTTGAATAAATCATTTCAAGAAGTTAAATTTTGCTTAACTTTTGTGTTTTATTTTAAATAAAATTTTAAAAATCGTGTGGTTGTGTGTTTGCTTGTGTAATCGCACCATTACACCCAAAGTGTCCAAGAAAGTTTGAAAATTTTCTTCACAAAAAGATAAATTCTTTAACAGTTCTTTTAACTTGTCCGGTTAAAAGTCCATATCCTTTTTCTTCATTTTTTAATCTAGTTTCATAAAATAATTTTCAATTTTTGTGTCGGTGTGTGAAACATTGTGATCGCACCTCATCTATAAAAAGTGTCCAGAATTTTAGAAAATTGATTTTACAAAAAGAGTTGTCTTGTGTAATTGTTTTTACAAGTTCTTACAATGTCCGGTTACAAGATCATATCCGTTTTGTTCATTTTTAGTCTAGTTTAGTAATATAATTTTCAATTTTTGCATCGGTGTGTGCTTGATTGTGATCACACATCATCATCATACTTGTGTAAAGAAAAATCGAAAATTGTGTTTCACAAAAATATTGTGTGTTTGTGTTTCTTTTAACCTTCGTTGGTTGAAAGATTCTGTCTTTTTTGATTATTTAGTGTCTAGAATTTAGTTTTGTTTGACATAGGGATCGCACCTTAGGTCCATAAACCAAGTCAAAAAATCGAAAACTTTGGTTTCACCAAAAATAGAGTCTTGTGTGTTTCTTTGTGTTACTTGAAGTTTGAAATTGCATCTTTTGTGCTTGCATGTGATTTGTGTTGCATCCAAACATAGAAGTCAAACTAAATTAATAAAAAGAAAAATTTTTTGTCTCTAAGTGAACCCGAAGCATACTAACTTGAAATACTTGGTGATTTCTTGCAAAAGGTTGGTATTGTTTTGATTGAAATAGAGAATCTTGTTCCATCGAGGGATCTAAAAGTCTTAGAACTTGCCATCTAGTGGTGTTTTTACTTGAGACGTTGTGTGTGTTTTTAATTTCTTGTGTAACTAACCTTCTTTTTGACTTGTAGTGTGGTTGGCTAGTTGGAAAGAGTGTAGAAAAAAAAGAGAGAATTCCCAAAGGAATTTGAAAAAAAAAAAAAAAAAGAAAGAAAAGAAGAGAAAAGAAATTAGACATAGTCAATTGTGCTAAAGAAAAAGAAAAAAAAGTTCCAAATGAGCTTCCTTGAGTGAAAAGAAAAGAGAATCCCAAAGGTTTCCCCAAAAGTGAAAAGAAAAAGTGCAAGTGTGAAAAGACAAGTCTCTTAACCAAAGGGAAAAGTCGAGACTAAAGAGTCCTTGAGGCGAAAGTACAAGTTTATAAAGCTATACTTAAGCTAAGAGGAGGGTCGGTGAAGTAAGAGTTGAGACACATAATTATCAACATTAGGACCCACACATGAGTGAGAATAAACGTAAAAGGTAAACTCACCGGAGTCTTGATTCTTATAACAGGTGTCTCCCAACTTTGAGTATGATAATCGAGGTTGATAGAAGGTTTGCTAAAGTGAATTTTAGAGACTTAAAGAAATTTAAGTTTTTAAGGAAAAGAGTAGAATTCGATCAATGTCACACTAGCACCGTGTATGCTATAAATTTTGTAGTTTTTAGAAGTTTTGATTTTTGAGTTTTGTGAGATTGCCGCATTTTGTGAGCTTTTTGTGGCCAGTTTTCTAGTTTTTGTGCGCTTTGTGTTTTTGTTTATTTTGTGATTTGTTTGGTTTGTTTTAGTTTTAATTTTTTGTTTTTTGCCAACTTTGGTAGTTGCCGCAATTCTGTAGTATAATTTTTTTTTTTTGTTTGATTTTCAATTCTTTGTAGTTAACTCTATTAGTTACTAACCTTCAAGGAGAAGTCTTTACTTCTACCACAGTTGAGTGTTTTGAATGACATATGGAAGCATTCAACTCCCGGAAAAACCAAGCATTACTATAGTGCTTGAAAAAGATGGATCAATCTTTGGATAGATTGATTGAATCAATGGAGGAATTCCAGGCAGCAAGGAATATATCAATCAAGGTTGATGAAGTCCCATCTTACTTGAAGAAGTTGTCACCACCATCCTTTCTCTATCGGTCTTCTAAAAAATATGAGGTTGATGACGAACTTCCAAAGCCTTCGGAAATTCCAAAAGGTACATGTGGAGTCTCGCTACAAGTACCAAGTTCAAGTGATTCCAAATCACAATGTTCTAGTATGTAAAAACTTCTAACTCACAAAAAGATCTATAAGATCCAAGTGAGCAAAGACAAATGGTATTTCATACTTTAGATGAAAACAATGATGGTAAGTGTTTGTTTATAATTGATAGTGGTAGTGAGAATAATCATATTTCTAACTATCTTGTGTCTATTATGAATTTTCCTACTACTCCTCACCCTCATCCTTATCAGTTGCAATGGCTCACTCAGCGAGATGAATTTGAAGTTACTAAGCAATGCATAATACTATTCTCTATTGGTGAATATGAGGACCATGTCAAGTGTGATGTAGTACCTATGAGCGCGACTCACTTATTACTAGACCGGTCATGGCAATTTGATAGAAAGACTACACATTATGGGTTCTTAAATAGGTATTCCTTTATCTTTGGTTGTAAAAAGTACGAACCTACTCCAATGTCTTATTCTCAAGTTTGGCATGTCAAGCAAGACATTCACGAGGCTAATGCAAATAATAAGACACAAACTGAGCAACCAAGATTGGAATGTGGTGTGATGAAAAGGACCACTCGAATGAGAATTGGTGGAAAAGGAAAAATGGACCATTTGCTTTCAAAATGGCCGATAACGGTTTCTCAGGGTCCAATCACACGCCAGGGTCGATTAAAGCTAGTTGGACGAGCTCATCTTTTAAAGAAGTTCCAAACCCCACTAGCTCAGTGAAATTAAGTTAGATAGACTCGCCATCAAAGGAATAAGATTCTCTAACTCCATCCGAGAAAGAGATAGTAGCCGAGTATGGTGATAGGCAAGAGTCTAAAGAAGAGGACAAAGACATGTCATCTAGTCATGACAACGGAAAGATGAAAAGAGGAGCAAGTATGAGGATTGAATGTCGTACCTCATCAAATGCATCAAGCTCAAAAAAGAGTTCATCTCAGAGAACTCTAAAGAAAGAAAGCTCCATTCCTTTGGTCATCATAGACTATTCGTCTGATGAAGAAGAAAATTTGACCAACGCTCCATCTAAGGTTCAAGATGTTAAAGAAGAAACCACTGAATTCAATTGGACACAATTATTAGATGAAGAATTTGGAGAATCAGTAGACCAACCAGCCCCTGAGTCCATCGCACCTAGTAGCTCCAGAGGATTCCATTGGGCGGACTCAATGACGTATTCATCATAATGTTCTAATAGTCATGTGAGCATATGTTCTTTGGCTCTCAAATCCACACCTACGGGTCCGGGCTTTAAGAGGGCAGGTCAAACCAACCATATGCCTTTTGATTGCATGAGTACACCAAAAAGGGAGACATTCTTTACTTCTACTTTTGCATTATTTAAAAGTGTTTGTAATTTCCAATTTCAATTGTCAAGAGTAGGAATGAGGTGCATATTGTTACATGACATAAGCACTATTGAGAGATTCGGTGTGAGGCTTAGAGAAACCATGGTAAGTTATCATAATAGTGCCTCTAATATGTTCACTAATATGGTTGAATTTTATGGTTGCAGGGATATTGACCATGTCAGGAAGCTAGCAAGATGTCATAGTCAAGACACTAAGATTAGCGTGCCGCAAGCTAGTGCAAGGAGATTTCTACTTCAAGATGCTTACTGTGGATGAATCAAAGGACATCAAAGTGAAAATATGATTCTTGAAACTCTTTAAGAGCAGTTTTTTTTACCAACATTGAAAGAAGAAGTGAGAAGCATGTGTCAAAATTGTGTTACATGCAAGAGGGAGACAATCGCATGCTATGTTTGACAAATGAAGATGGCCGAAAGTGGTAACATGTCTAAGCAAAATGTGAAGACCATGTTGGATAACCAAGTGTCATGAAAAAAATGTCTTACATCAATATCTACTGAGTTAGTACCTCCTATTAGTATCAAAAAAGAGATCACGGATCACAAAGAAGACAAGAGAGGTGATAAGAGAATTTGTGCTTATTTTCCTTTTGCTAACCTACCTCGTTCTGTGTACAATGAAAGTTGGGAATTGAGAACAATTCCTTTTCAAGAATGGAGAGGATGATATGATCTCAAAGTCACCCCATAGTTCACAACCTACTGCAACAAGTTGGGTTCAAGCTCAAGACATGAAGAGCATAAATCAAGTACAACTTGTAGACATTTGGGATCCAAGATCAAGAGCTAAAGAAAGTGAAGAATGAAATTGAAGCCCTTAGCACAGTGGTTGTTATGTTCAAAGATAAGCCACCAACAAGAGAAGTCATTTTGGTAAGCAATTTGGAATGAGCAGCCTTCTATTTAATTTTTTTCAAGTCAGAGACAATTGTTTTAAGTATTTTAAATTATTGAGTATTTGTACTTGTTTAAGGGCTTTTGTAAATCCTTTTAAGGATGAGTTTTGCACTTAAACAAATCCAATAAAGTCCATGAGGCCTAAGGAGGGATGATTTTTGGCCAACTAAGCTTCTAGAAGATCCACAAGAAGATTACTAGGACAAGAAGAGAACAAGAAGGCAAGGGTTACCCCTTAAAGCCTAGTTCGGCCGCCACCTCCCTTTTGCTCCCGGTTTTGGCAGTTTTCTGATTTTTGCTGATTAGTGTTAATTAAGGTTTTTTCTTTTAGGAATTTAGAAAGAATAAATCCCAGCAAGAATCTTAGTTAATTATAGTTTGATTAGAGTTAGAATAAGGAAACAAGTCTTATTCTTTCCAAATTGTAAAAGGAAAAGACTTGTGCCAAAGAAAAGAAAATTCTTATTCAACAAGAATTCCCCTTGGAATTTTGGCCGCCCCTATGACTCTATAAATAGAGGTTTGTTCCTTCAATTTTATTATGCATTGATGATTATTTGAAACCTATTGGTGAGAGCTTGGTATAGCCCCCTTTTTTGAGTGTTTGATAACATAGTACATCAACCGGATTTATCAACAATACGTTGTTGTTATTGTTGTGGTTCCATTCTACCAGTCTTAGAACCAATAATTCGCTAGTTTGTAAGATAGTGAATTTTACTTAAACTCATAGATCGGGCAAACTTCAATACGAATTTCTTCTACCGAATAAATCCTGCACGGGATATCTTTTGTGGGAGAAAGGCGCGTATTATAATAAGTACTTAAGCTTAAGCATTTTCATAAATTCTAGCTAGTTCCCTGTGGGATTGACCCTCAAGTACTACACCGTGAGAGGATTATTTGCGGTCTTTTAGTGTGGAATTGAGGTTTATAAATTTAAGTGATGGGTTGTGAACCTTTATGTGTGCCTTAAAACACACTCAAACCTCAATGCCAAAACTCACACACATCATCAACTCATCCACTACAAAAAGTAAAACAATAAAATTAAAAGTCTAATAAATTGAATTTAATAAATTTAAAATAAATAGTACTAAATACTTACAAACTCTGAAGCAGCCCGACGAGATCTAGTTGGACCTGCTTGAGCATCAGGATCAACTGGGAGGACTTGCGAACGAGATCACTCTGTGAAGCACTGAAAGCAGCCATCCACGCACGAACTATGGCTCACAACCCCACCTATAGGCTACCTGTCACTAAGCGATATGCCATTAGTCGTCCTATGAAACTCTTCTCACTCTGATTCTGCGTACTCTACTATGTGTTTCACAATATATGGTTTCTCAGTGTATCCCCGGTAAGTAAACGAGCAGGAAATGAGACCACTAAAACGAGCAAGGATTCAACAAACGTATCCAAGCTAGCGCGCACACCTGTTCCTTGGCGTCTGCGCCACAGCCTCGCGACTGTATGGTATCCAGGTAACCTATAAACGTAATTTGCAATTACATTAAAAAAAACAAATAAAACATCAATCAAATAAAATAATGATATTTGTTTTTAACAATAGTTACGTACATATCATCAAGCGCATGTCGAAATGATCTCAACCACTCCTACGTACTACGGTGGGTGTCGACCGCCCACCTCAATGCCTGCACCCGTGTACCGTGCAACGGAGAGGCATTACATGCGGTCTAAAATTTGGGAAGTTCTCTTAGATAAGGGAGTTCAAACGGGCAATTTTTGGTTTATGTGGGTTAATTGGTTTTTTGGTAGTAGCTCAACTGCCCAGAAACCGCATCAATTACTGTAGAAACCGAACCGAACCAACCGATTTAACTATTCAATTTTCAGTTCGGGTCTTGATTAACCCGAAATTAGAAAAAGGAAATTTAAAAAAAAAAAAAAAAGATGCAAAGCGTACCTGATTCCACCTAAACCTAAAACCCAAACAAGAACACAATGTAAAAACCCAAATCAAAACACAAAAATCCCTACAAATCTCAAATGAATTCACAACACAAAATAGAACATTACAAAATCATTGGATCCCAAATAAAAAAAAATTAACTAATAAAATGGCGTTAATGTCATCTAGCGAAAACCTACCACCACTCTCTCTTGAGGCCTTGAGAACCAGTGGTAGCAGAATCGAAGTTATGGATGCTATTCAGAAATCATTGGACAATTGTCTTTTTGAAACCCATCTTGATTTAACTGTTCCTGGTCTCAAATCCAAAACCAGGGGAAAGGTAATTGTTCTATTTTGTTTTTACCAGCAAAATACCACCAAAAAAAAATGTGTTTATCCTCAATTTTTTTTGGTGCTTGAAAACTAACAACAAAACCTAAGAGGGGGGTGAATTAGGTTGTTTAAAAATTTACTTAAAAATGAGCAAATCTTAAAATAATTTCTTTTTAAACTAAAAAAATGACTATCTATGTGTATGAAACAAATAACAAACAAGTCTAAATTAAAATAAGATGAAAACAAGAATAATTAGATTAGTCAACAATATAAAAGTATACAAGGAAATAAGAAATTGTTAGTTCACAATATATAATAATCATATTAAAATAAAGGTCAAGTATGTGACTTGAAATGAACAAGTCTTGAAATTGAATAATTTAAAATAAAGTTCAAGTATTGACTTGATTAAGGACAAGTCTTTGACTTGAAATTGAATAATTTAAAATAAATCTCAAGTATTGGCTTGATTAAGGCCAAGTCCTTGACTTGATAAGGACAAGTCTAAGATATAGTAAATACTTAATTAAAGAAAGCTACACTTGAAATAAGGATAAGTTTTAAATAAAATCTTAAGATTAAAGATGTAATACTTGAATTGAGTTAAGTCTAATGGTGATGTTTTATGATGCAAGAAATGTAGAAGAGAGAGTATGGATGCGAAATGCAATGCAATGAAAGAGACAAGATTTTTAAAATGGTTCAAACTTGTAACTCCCTTACAAGCTCTATATCCACTCCCCAACTTCCAAAGTTGAGACCCTTCCTATTTATTTCTCAAAGAAACAAAAATTCCTTAAGGTAGAATTCAAACATTTACAAATCTCCCAAGAACAACTTAGTAACTCTACTAAGAGGTTCTTCACTACTCACCCTCTAAATTGTTCTTGACTTGCAACATCTTGCTGTCAAGAACAATAAAACCTTTTTGTGTGTGAAGTGTTTATGGCTTACAAGTGACAAGGTTCTAGTCTAAGATTGACACTTTGGAAAATAACTAGAACACTTTGAAAAATAACTAGAACTTGAAAGTAAAATTTGAAAATGAGCACTTGAAACCTTGAGAGAATTTTGACAATAATAATAATGGCTTTATGGCTTGTGTTTCTTGAATGTCTTCACCCATGGTCTCTATTTATAGGCAAATTTGGGCTCCAATTCAAACACTTGAATTTTGGCTCCAAAGATGATTTGACATAGTCTGAACTTCCTTCAACTTTTTTGACTTTTTGTAGCTACTTTTGACTTTTGTGTCAGAAATCAATCTTGTAGATCTTTCTCTTAGCTTTCCAAGAACATCAAAATAAGTTGATTTGGACTTTTTTAGCTCAAGTTACTTCTAATTTACTGAACTGTGGCATTGCAGTGACATAGTTTCATTTTTATCTATTTTCACCAAAATTCCATTTGAATTTCACATTTACTATTAAACACCATTATTTATATAATTGAAAGAGGTTTTTAATGAAAGATTATCTGCCTGGGCCTAGCCAGAAAATCACTTTCGTGCTATGTATTCCAGAATCGAAATCTTGCTAGGTCTAGACACCAGCACAATTGCTATTCCAACCCTTTTGAAATAACATTGCGCAGGATCTGGGTTTGCACTTATTCGATTTACCACGCAACAAAAATTTCTAATTAAAAGTGGAACTTTAGAAAATACCTTTGAAGCGTGCACACAGGGGATTCTCTTGTACGCCTCAAGACTTGATTTCACGTTGTGTGGGCAACGATCTAGAAACCAATTGGATTAGCTAATCACCACAACCCACCTGCCAGAAAATTCCAGCACCGGTGCACCTGGCACGTACAATAAACGCACCTCCCAGAGAGAGAGAAAACTATACGTGCTGGTAGTTTTAACAGGCCAAAATTTTGGCCAACACAGAGGAAAAATCCAGCCGCAGTTTTCCTTCTAAAATCTGACTTTGAGGGAGAAATTTATTTCTCTCTCTAGGATTTTATCTCTCTAGTTTTCTTGTCTTGAAAACTTATGAATTGTTTTTCTAAATTGTGTGTCTTGAATAGCTAATCCATTTTCTATATATAGAGTTACAAGAGAGGCCCCAAGTTGGTTTAAGATTGGCCTTCCTACTGGGTTTTTATTTCCTTTAATCCTGTTCTTGTACTGATACACATCCAACTGATACAGGGATTCACCTATCCCAATCCAGTTCCTGATATGATCACAACCAACTGATACAGGGATTCACTTATCCCAAACCAGTTCCTGGTATGATTCACAACCAACTGATACAGAGATTCACTTATCTCAAACCAGTTCCTGATATGATTCACTACCAACTGACACAAGGATTAATTAATTACTTAATTAATTAAATCTACCTTTGTCAACAACCCAATACATAATTAATCGTACCACTAACGGATTAATTATGGTACTACCATCCTACACCAGAATTGCTTCCTGAACAACTTAATTAATTTATATTCATAATCTACCCACATCAAAGATATAGTGCTCGTTAATTTATTAATTTATTGATAAATTAATTTATTAACTTCTTTAATTCTGAGACTAGAACCACTCGACCTTTTTACTATACCGAACATAAGTCCACCAGCTGGGTTTAGTATAATAAACATAACGAGCTCATCTCGGGAGCACCATCACCCCGGACACACCGGTACACGATTTTCTTTCTACAAGCAGCAGCACACCAAGCAACTAAACACGCGCACCCAACCTACGGAGATTATTGGCCTCAATAGACCTCACCCATTGGCAGATCAAAGTACACTATGTCTAATCCTCATGTCCGCTCGAGTCTAGGGATTAAGAGATAGAATACCAAGAACGATTTATCTATTAAATCAGCACAAGACAAATCATTCGTAATGGTCAAGTTCAATACGCCCCAGGCATATCTATATGATTCAATTAGTTTAGACAAACCAATTATCCGAATCATATAATAACCTAAACCGACAGTTTGTCTAAAGTTGTCTCGGTTACGAACCTCATTTATATATTATGTCTTTTAACCAATGATGAGATCTACTGTGTCACACAATACACCTCATCTGGTTACATAATATAAATGGACATATCATGCACAACAAAATATAACCAAAACATAAATCGATATATTACTGGGAAAATGTATAATACAAGCATAGCTTATGTATTCAACTTCAATATTTAAAACATCGAAAATATTAATTTTTGGCAAAGTGAAACAAAATTTATGCTCATTTGAAGATGAATGTATCAATCTGAAAATTTTGCACTTTCTACAAAAAATAATTTTAGACAATTTAAGAAATTATTAGTTTCACATATTTGTTTTGTTATTATTAAAACCAAGATTGAAACACTTAAGTTTAACAGTGCCCAAAATAGAAATTGAAGAACAAAGGTTGTGGAAAAGGTCAGATTAGGTGGATGGCGCAACTAACACGATGAGAGGCTAGGAGGATGGTGATCGGCGAAAGGCTAAGTTTTGCCGCTTGGAGTATAGATATCCATTCTCGGTGGTGTCGCTACTAAAACAATGGCCGTGGCAGGATCAGCGAAAAGTGTGGCTGCGGGCTACATTCTATCGGCGATTTGGCCAACAGATTTAATTAATTAATTGGTTAATTATTCCTAAGGGTTAATTCAGTAATTAACAAAGTGGAATTATTTAATTAATTCCTAAGGGTTAATTAAGTAATTAACAAAGTGGAATTATTTAATTAATTAATTAAGTCTTAAGTTTCAATTGGAATTAGGAAATCCTAGAGATTAGGAATCTAGTAGGATTTGGTTTATCCTATCAGATTGGCTGCCTAATTGGATTTGGAATCTAATTCATTACCTAAACCCAATAAGAAGACCAATCATAAACCAACTTGGGGTCTCTCTTGTAACTCTATAAATAGACAAGGGATTAGCTATTCAAGACACACAATTCAATAGATTCATAATTCAAGAATCTAGAGAGAGAAAATCCTAGAGAGAGAAAACGTTTCTCTCTCCAAGTCGGATTTTCAAGAAAGTGTGCGGCTGGTTTTTGGGTTTCTAGTGGCTGAAATTTTGGCCTTGGTTTATACCAGCTGCGCATAGCTTTCTCTCTCTCCGGGCAGTGCGTTTGCAGTACGTGCTAGGTGCGGAGGTGCTGAATTTTTTTCAGCAGGTGGATTGTGGTGAGTTGCTGATCAATTGACTTCTAGATTGTTGCCCACACAACAAGAGGTCATAGTCTTGAGGCATACAAGAGAATCACCAGGTGCACGCTTCAAAGGTACTTTTCTAATGTTTCGCTTTAATTAGAAATTTTTGTTGCGTGGTAAATCGAGCAAGTGCAAACCCAGATCCTATGTGGCAAATCTCTTTCAATTGGTATCAGAGCCTGGTTTAGGGGATTTTGGTACTTGTTTGATTTATTACATGGTTTTATTTACAGGTGGTTAAGAATCCCGACTATTATGGTTACATTCGTATGGGTTTTAATTAAACTCCGGGACATGTTCGGATTTAATTTTATTATGAATGTTTATAATAGAATAGCCACGTGCTGGAAGCCGTGTAGGATTAGATCAAATCTGTAGTAGGATTTTTTCTATGTAATTTCAATTATTTAATTTTCCTAGAAAGCTTTGTAGTAGGAAAATTGATTTTTGTAATCGAAGGCGTTATGGTGGGCGACTTGAATTCGTGGGTTTTGGGTTATCGTGAATTCGTACAATCCTAGGAAAACCCAGAACGAATTGCAAGAAGACCAAATAGCGTGGGAAAAAATGAAGGAGGAGATGGTGGCAGGAGGCGGCGCCGGCAACCACGGCTGGCAGCAGCAGCAGGCAGCAGCAGCGAGCAGCAGTTGCTACAGCGCGCTACTGCTGGGCGCACGCACGGCCGCGCACACGACCCATGTGGGCGGTGCGGCCTTCGGGCCGTGCTGCAGCATAGGCGGCCCGTTCGGGCCGTTCGGGCTATTTTTGGCCCGTTTTTTCCTCCAGTTTTCGTTTTTTGAAGTTCAAGACTTTCTCCATCGAGTGACGTGACGGGAAATGAGATCAAGGCAAAGGATGGAAGCAATTAAAACCATAATAGTCGGGAAATTTATTTTTTGTATTTATTTCCCGTATTTATCGTTTTAATTTTCTATGCTTTATTTTTATGCTGTATATTAGATGCATGATTTAAAGCATGACTGGTTTTATGGTTGCGCATAACTTAGGTTAGTTAATTGCATGTTAAAACCGGAAAATCCCTCAATTTGGAAATCTAAGTGGGAGCGGGTTGGTTTAATATCCCCATGGCCACCATTGAGGGTTCATATACGATGTGGGTGGGCTTGCGCGTTGGCATTAAGGCCTTTCTCCATTTGGATGAGTCCAGCCCCGAGATCGCTAGACTTTGAACTTCTTAGTAAGATGACTAGAGCGAGTTTAACTAGGAGAAATGCGACACCCTCTCCACCTGAGGCGCACTATCCTGAGGTAACAAACTCAGAAGTCACGTAATGGCACACACTTAGTGTACGATCTACAGTATTCCTCCCGCGAGGTTATGCTGCTTACTTGTACGGCTCAAAGCATCAACTATTAGCTACATTGATCAAAAGATCGTTGGTCAGATAGTGTAGTTAATGAACTTGGTTCTTCTCAAACGAATGTGGGTTAGCGTAAACGTCCACACTGCGTGGCTTGCGAGAATCCCGGTGGATGAGATGTTGCTGGGTTATAATTATTGTTTTGAGAGAAGTCAATAATTAATAGAATTTCATGGTTTTGAAATTCTAAGCATATATAACTGAAACATTGTTTCTTTACTTTCCAGTTTAAATCGATATGGCATTCAACCCCTTAGCTGCTATTTTGGAAAACAACAATTTAACTGGAACTAATAATGTCGATGAAAGTCATAACTTGGACATTGTCCTTAGGGCTGAGAGCGCTCCTGTGAAAGATCATGTCATTAAAACGATTAGTAACATCAACAAGGTTGAGGTAGTGAGAGGCGAAATCGTTGGTGAAACCAAAGCCGATATTGTCCTCCGGAGCTTACCTCAAAGCAATGAGTGGATTCAGTTGAACTACAACATAAGTAAGATGTTGTGGAGTTCATCCGAGTTCTTGGCAGAGTTGGTGGCGGCTAAAAGTCTTCTTCAAGAGAAGAATCGAGCTTTACTCGCAGTCGAAGCTTCAGAATTTTCTTCTGAGCCTGAGGCTAGAAAGAAGAAGAGGAAGCTCGCGAGAATAGCTCAAGTGGCGCAAATTGCGCCTACGCCATGTATTGCAAAGAAGAAGTCGAAAGACAAGTGCTTCAAGTGCAATAAGATGGGACATTGGAAAGCGGATTGTCCAAAGCTTATAAGTACGATAAATTCTGCCTTAATTACTGAGACATGTTTAGTGGCGATTCCCACAGATACTTGGTGTGTGGATTCAGGTGCCACTGACCATGTTTGTAATTCTTTGCAAGGGTTCTAAGTAACCCGAAAGCTTAGAGAAGGCGAATTGGATATCTACTTGGGCGACACTACAAGAGTGTCAGTAAAAGCAGTGGGAGTAGTTAAGTTGAATTTCGAAAATTCTGGCTTAGAGTTAGTTAATTGTCTTTATGTATCGAGTTTTAGAAAGAACTTGATTTCGGTTTCTAAACTCTTGAAGAACGGGTATAAGTTTATTTTTTCTAATGACTGTGTTGTTATTATAAGAAATGGAAAACTTATTTGTTATGGTTCATTGGCAGACAATTTGTTTGTGGTTAACTCTAACTCCCCTGTTGCGCAAAACATAGAAATAGATAGCTCAGGATCCAACATTAATAAGAGGAAGAAACCTTCTAAAATGAATCAAACCTATCTTTGGCATCTCAGGCGAGGTCATATAAACCTTAGTAGGATTCTGAGGTTGGTCAATGATGGACGTTTGGGTTCATTAGATGCAACCTGCGAATCTTACTTGGAAGGTAAGATGACCAAGAGACCTTTTAAGGCAAAAGGTTATAGAGCAGCAGAAGTATTAGAGTTGATTCATTCTGACTTGTGTGGACCTATGACGGTCCAGACACGAGGGGGATATGAGTATTTCGTGACGTTCACGGATAACTACTCTAGGTACGGGTACATTTACCTAATGCGCCACAAGTCCGAATGTTTTGGAAAGTTCAAAGAATTTCGGGCAGATATGGAGAAGCATCATGGTAAGAGTATCAAGACACTGCGTTCATATCGTGGTGGGGAGTACCTATCCCATAAATTTCGAGATTACCTCATTGAGGTAGGAATTCAGTCTCAGTTGTCTGCACCTGGCACGCCACAGCAGAATGGTGTAGCAGAAAAGTGGAATCGAACTCTTATGGAAATGGTTAGGTCCATGATGAGCTATAGTGATTTGTCAAGTTCGTTCTGGGGATATGCCTTAGAAACGGAAATGAATAATCTTAATCTTGTACCATCTAAAACCGTGCCTTCAACCCCAGTAGAGTTGTAGAATGGGCGCAAGCCAAGTCTAAGATATCTCAGAATGTGGGGCTGCCCAGCACATGTGCTTAAGGCAGATACGGCTACGTTAGATGCGAGAACAGAATTAATGCTGTTTGTAGGATATCCTAGGGGAACGAAAGGTGGTCTATTCTATAGTCCTAAAGATTAAAAAGTGGTGGTAAGTACCAATGCTAGATTTTTAGAAAAGGACTATGTCTTAGACCACAAGCCCAAGAGTAAGATAGTACTAGAAGAGCTTAGACGACAAACTACTAATCCTGATGCACCAGCACAAGTAGATACACCACACACTGCACATGAGATCTCAGATGATGCGCCTACACAGGTGGTGCCTCATCGTAGTGGGAGGGTTGTGAGATAGCCTGACAGGTTTATTGGCGTAGGAGAGGCCTCAGACCTAGTCCCAAGTGTCTGAACCTGACCCGATTATCTACAATGAGGCGCTTCGAGATAAAGATACAGAATCATGGCATAAGGCAATGATATTCGAGATGGGGTCTATGGACCACAATCAAGTCTGGGAGCTTGTGGACCTGCCTGATGGGTTTAAGCCTATTGGATGAAAGTGGGTCTACAAACGTAAGAGAGGACCTGACGGGAAGGTGGAAACCTTTAAAGCTAGGCTGGTGACAAAGGGGTATACTCAGAAAGAGGAAATCGATTATGAGAAAACCTTCTCCCCGGTAGCCATGCTTAAGTCGTTCCGGATTCTCTTGGCCATAGCTGCTTATAAGGGTTATGAGATTTGGCAGATGGATGTCAAGATTGCTTTCCTAAACGGAAGTCTTGAGAAAACCATCTTTATGCAGCAACCAGAGGGATTCATTGAAAAAGGCCAAGAGCATAAGGTTTGCAGGCTTAAGAGGTCTATTTATGGACTTAAGCAGGCATCCAGATCTTGGAACATCCGGTTTGATGAGGTAATCCAGTCATTCGGATTTACTCAGTGCCCGGATGAGCAATGTGTGTATCGCAGACGTGGTGAAAACTCAGTGGTGTTTCTTGTGCTTTATAAAGATGACATTCTATTGATTGGCAACAACAAGAAAGTGTTATCAGATGTAAAGGCATGGCTGTCCAAGCAGTTTGATATGAAGGACTTAGGGGAAGCGGGATATATCCTTGGGATCAAGATTATTCAAGATCATAGGAAACGTTCGCTAACGCTCTCCCAAGCTTTGTACATAGACATGATTCTGGCCCGTTTTAACATGCAGAACTCCAAGAAAGGTTTTCTACCTTTCAGGCATTGAGTGTTTCTATCTAAGGAATAGTCTCCTAAGACTGTTGAGGAGATAGATGCCATGAAGACAGTTCCGTATGCTTCGGCAGTAGGAAGTCTCATGTATGCCATGTTGTGTTCAAGGCCTGATATCTGTTATGTCGTTAGCATGGTAAGCAGATATCAAAGTAACCCCGAGAACGCTCATTGGGAGGTAGTAAAATGCATTCTCAAGTATTTGCACAGAACGAGGGACCAAGTTCTGGTCTATCAGGCGCCTGAGCTGGTACCCCGAGGTTACACAGATTCAGATTTCCAAGGCGACAGGGACAAGAGCAAGTCTACCTCAGGGTATGTGTTTACTCTAGGAGGTGGAGCCGTAGTTTGGCGGAGTGTCAAGCAGAAATGCGTGGCAGACTCTACCATCAAGGCTGAGTATGTTGTCGCATCAGAGGCAGCGAAAGAAGCAGTATGGCTCAAGAACTTCCTAGTGGACTTAGATGTGATTCCTGGTTTACAGAAGTCTATCACGGTTTATTGTGATAACAATGGTGCAGTAGCAAACTCGAAAGAACCACGAGCACACAAGGCGAGTAAACACATACAGCGCAAGTACCACCTGATACGATACATCGTAAAGAGGGTAGACGTGGTCGTGGCTAAGATAGCATCAGAGGATAACCTTGCAGATCCATTCACGAAAACATTGACTTCAAAAGTCTTTGAGGCTCACGTGAAGGGCATGGGGATCAGATGCTTAAGAGAGCCTTGACAGTTTTTCTAGATAGATAGCAGCAGATTGTATAGGGATTGTATGTAGTTGTATACTTAAAGCGCAGATTAAGTATTAGTGGGAGATTGTTGGAGTAGAATACATAAGCTATGCTTGTATTGTACAGTTTCCCAGATTAATATATCGATTTGTGTTTCAGTTATATTTTGTTGTGCATATTTATGTCCATTTATATTATGTAAGTAGATGATGAGGTGTCTGGTGTGACACAGTAGATCTCATCATTGGTTGAAAAACATAATATATAAATGAGGTTCGTAACCAAGACAGCTTTGGACAAACTTTCGGTTTAGGTTATTATGTGATTCAGATAATTGGTTTGTCTAAACTAATTGAATCATATAGATATGCCCGGGGCATATTGAACTTGACCTTTAGGAATGTTTTGTCTTGTACTGATTTAATAAACAAATCGATCCTTGTATTCTATCTCTTAATCCCTAGACTCGAGCGGGCATGAGGATTAGACATAATGTACTTTGATCTGCCAATGGGTGAGGTCAATTGTGGCCAATAGTCTCGGTAAGTTGGGTGCGCGTGTTTAGTTACTTGGTGTGCTGCTGCTTGTCGAAAGAAAACCATGTACCGGTGCGTCCGGGGTGATGGTGCTCCCGAGATGAGCTCGAAATGTTTATTATACTAAACCCGGCCGGTGGACTTATATCCGGTATAGTAAAAAGGTCGAGTGGTACTAGTCTCGGAATTAAAGAAGTTAATTAATTAATTTATCAGTAAATTAATTTTAATTAACGAGTACTATATCTTTGATGTGGGGAGATTAATTAATATAATTTAATTAAGTTATTCCGGAAGCAATTCTGGTGTAGGATGGTAATGCCAAAATTAATCCGTTAGTGGTACGATTAATTTTGTAATGGGTTAATTGAATAGGTAGATCTAATTAATTTTGTAATGGGTTAATTGAATAGGTAGATTTAATTAATTGATTGGTTAATTATTCCTAAGGGTTAATTCAATAATTAACAAAGTGAAATTATTTAATTAATTCCTAAGGGTTAATTAAATAATTAACAAAGTGGAATTATTTAATTAATTAATTAAGTCTTAAGTTTCAATTGGAATTAGGAAATCCTAGAGATTAGGAATCTAGTAGGATTTGGTTTATCCTATCAGATTGGCTGCCTAATTGGATTTGGAAACTAATTCATTACCTAAACCCATTAGGAAGACCAATCCTAAACCAACTTGGTGTCTCTCTTGTAACTCTATAAATAGACAAGGGATTAGCTATTCAAGACACACAATTCAATAGATTCATAATTCAAGAATCTAGAGAGAGAAAACGTTTCTCTCTCCAAGTCGGATTTTCAAGAAAGTGTGCGGCTGGTTTTTGGGTTTCTAGTGGCTGAAAGTTTGGCCTTGGTTTATACCAGCTGCGCGTAGCTTTCTCTCTCTCTCCGGGCAGTGCATTTGCAGTACGTGCTAGGTGCGGAGGTGCTGAATTTTTTTCAGCAGGTGGATTGTGGTGAGTTGCTGATCAATTGACTTCTAGATTGTTGCCCACACAACAAGAGGTCATAGTCTTGAGGCATACAAGAGAATCATCAGGTGCACGCTTCAAAGGTACTTTTCTAAGGTTCCGCTTTAATTAGAAATTTTTGTTGCGTGGTAAATCGAGCAAGTGCAAACCCAGATCCTATGTGGCAAATCCTTTCACTTATCATACATGCTCCCCCTATTATGGCACCTAAGATAGAATCTAGTAGCCTTGCTCTGCTCCTAATACTTCAATACGACGTGCCCTAAAAAGTTAGGGATCACACTATCATCTATAAGGGTCACCAGGAACAGGCTCTCTGACCAATTAACTTGTGTCCTCCTTAATGCGCTTTCTAGGATGAACTAAACTTAACAAATATAAAACTCATATAAATATATATATACAAAATAACTAATTTAACAAATAAATATTTAAATAAATAATCAAATGATTTATTAAATAACTAACTTAATGTTTATCCGAACTTATCTTTATCATTAAGTGACGATAATATATTAAATGCTTTAACATTAAATGTTAAAACTCATGGCTATCATTATATGCCTGGTTCTGAATTAATATGTGTATGTTATAGAATTTATTATAAACCTTTAAAAATATTGAATCCTAATTGTAGATTAGTAGATAAAAAAATAGATGAAACAATACTCATAGAAACTAATTTTAATAAATCTAAAATTATAAAAAGAATGACTATTAAATGGAATGAAATACCTATTCCAGAACAATGGACCATAGAAAAGGTAAGTCATAGACAGCCTCAAATTAATAGTGACATAGACTATATCGAACAGACTCCTGAGGGACAAATTAAAATAAAAATGCAGAATAATTCATTTTTATTAGATAATAGATCTAAATTATCCAGATCATACTCTTCTCATTTTATATCACCGCTAGATAGCAAAGATGATATATCTGTGGTACCTAGACATTCTGTTTCACAACCTTATAGAGTTTCTACTTCTCAGGTTAGTGACGATACTGATAATTATGTTGATAGACTAGTTAAAAACAAAAATAATATTGTTAAAGGTATTTATAATACAGATAAAGACGAAGAAATAACTGAGTCTGAAATGGCCTTTCCCATATGAATAAAATAGATTTCAGTCCTGGATCTTTAGCCAGAAATCAGGTTAAAGAAGAATTTAATAAAGACAGATGGAAATCATTTAGAACATGGTTTTTTTCTAATTTCTCTTTAAATGAACAGAATAATATTTCTGATCAGTTTTATGCTTTTCTATCACAACATAATATTTTATTTCCTTTTGTTCCATGGTTTATTTCTAATTATACTGAACCATATATTTGTGTTTTAGAAAGAGATTATAAACTTCTAAATGGTCATACTTTGAAGGAAATATTTCCTCCTCAATAACCTTTTAAATTAGAAAAGGAGAATCATGTATTAAATTTCTCTGCTTTTGTTAAATTATTTGATAATGATACATTGGTAACTACTGTTAAACAGATGAATAAAATTATAGAACAAAATAATTATACAAACATTTATTTGAATGTTTTAGGAGAACAGATGATATCTTTACATCATAGATTAGATCAAATAATACGTAGATTACAGAAGTTTTCTTCTAACGAATCCTCTTCTAAGGAGCAGGTAATAGTGATTCCAACACTTCAACCACCACCTGAAATAAAAGATTTCAAGTTAAAATCTATATCAGAATTAGAAAAATTACTTGATGAAAAATTTAAAGGATTGAAAATTAATACATTAGAAGAAGAATTAGAAGCATTCGAAACACAACTAAAAGATACATCTAATAGTAATAAAGATGAAATAAATAAGATAGGCAAATTTACTAAATTTGCTGATAGACCAACTCAGAGACTATATTACTATAATAGACCCTCTCCAATGGACATTTTACATGAAGAACAAGAATATGTACTTAATAACAGTTATAATGGAAAATGCATATATGAATGGAATATAGACGGTTATACTGAAAAACAGATTTATAATCAAGCTCATAGAATGCTTATGTATAGTAGCATTTGTAAAACCAATGGTAATACTGATGTAGGTATCGCTAAGATGATAGTTTCAGGTTTTACTGGTCAACTTAAAGGTTGGTGGGATAATTATTTGACCCCACAAAATAAAGATGAAATATTTAAAACAGTTAAAATGGAGGAATCAACCTCTCAGCCGATTGAAAATGTGGTTTATACCTTAATCGTAACTATCCTAGAACATTTTACAGGTAGGATTTCAGATAATGCTGAAAATATTCGTACCTTATTACAAAATCTGAGATGTAAGACACTTTCAGATTTTAGGTGGTATAAAGATGCTTTTCTTAATAGAGTTATGGAATTAAATGATAGTAATAGTAATCATTAGAAGTCTAAATTTATAGATGGATTACCACACCTATTTGCAGAAAGGATTAAAAAAGTTTTAAGAAAAGATAGGATGAATATACCCTATGAAATTTATACTTATGGGAAATTAATAGGAATTTACATACAAGAAGGTTTGGCCTTATGTAATGAAATTAAACTAAATCAACAGATTAAAATTCAAAGATTAAATGAAAAACGTCAATTAGGACAGTTTTGTAGTCAATTTGGAATGACTATACCATCTAAGGAAAAGAAAATAACACAGGAAAAGAATTATAGGACTTATCCTAGATATAAATATAAAAAAAGAAAATATTCTCAAGATAAAAAGAATAAAAATGAATCTAGAAAACTAGAAAGACTAGAAAGACGTAATAAGAAAGACATGAATAATATTACATGTTATAAGTGTAAACAAAAATGACATTTTGCTAATAAATGTAAAATGAAAAAGAAAATTAATAGCCTCGAGATAGATAAGGAAATTAAAGAAGAATTACTTCAGATAGTAATTACAGATTCTGAGTATGAGTCAGAAATATCTGACAATGAAGAAATGAATAGTTCAGAAGGTGAACAGGAATGTAATTGTAATAATATAGAGCAAAAAGACACTAATAGTGAAATTGAAGAGTATTATCGAATTTTATCACAATTTCAAGACTTTGATGTTAATGTGATAACAAATCATAATATTTTAGAATTCCTCAAATCCATAAAAGATCAGGAATTGAGATCTAGAATAATAGAACAGATGGATGATATTCCATAAACTAGTCAGATTAATACTAAATTAGAAGAAATCAGAATCGTTATAATATGTCTGAAGTCTATAAAATATTAAAACATAAACATAGTATTATAGAAAGATTTCCTACAACAATAGAAGATTTAGGAAAAGAGATTAATAATCTTAAAGGAGAGATAAAAATCTTAAAAAAGGTAAATGAGACGTTAGATGAAAGAGTATCTTATTTAGAAAAGAAAGATCATATTAAATTAGATTATGATATGTTAATAGAAGATACAGGAAATGAAAATTTCTTAGGATCATTAAATTTGATCACTTCTTTTAAATTTCATGTTAAGATAAAATTATTAATAGATAACTCTTTTACCATAGAATTAGTTGCTCTTTTTGATAGTGGCGCAGATGTAAGTGTTATACAAGAAGGAATAGTTCCTACTGGATATTTTGACAAATCTACTCATATAGTGAGACATGCAGGTGGTAAAGCCTGAGATATAAATTATAAATTATCTAAAGGTTATATTTGCAATAATAACATATGTATTCCAGAAAGTTTTTTAATAGCTAAAAATATTACTAGTCAATTGATATTAGGCACTTCTTTTATAAAAAAGATATTTCCTATTACATATATTAATACTTATAAGATCATAGGTACTTATAATAAGAAAAATGTAAGTTTTCAGTTTATAACTGAACCTAATACTATATTTATAAATGAATTAAAAGATTTAATTAATAGAAAAAATAATCAAATTAATTTTTTAAAATTTGAAATTAACTCTTTTTCTATTGAAGACACTTTGCAGAATAATCTTAAATTACAAGAAAAAATAAAAAATCTTTATAATACCTTCTCTAATGAAATTTGTAATGAACATCCTAATGCTTTTTGGGATAGAAAGAAGCATATTATAAGTCTACCTTATGAGGATGATTTTAATGAGAAAACAATGATAAAGACAAAGGCAAGGCTGTGTCAAATGAACTCTGAATATTTAGAGTTATGTAAAACAGAAATAAGTATGTTATTAGAAAAAGGCTTAATAAAACAGTCTGAATCACCCTGGTCATGTACGGGATTTTATGTTAATAAGCATAGTGCAATTAAAAGAGGAAGACCTAGGTTAGTTATTGATTATAAACCTCTTAATAAAGTCTTAAAATAGATAAGACATCCTATTCCTAATAAAAAGAATTTATTAGATAGGTTATATGATGCATTAATATTTTCTAAGTTTGATTTAAAATCTGGATACTGGCATATTCAAATAAGCTTTTAATGTTCCAATAGGACATTATGAATGGAAAGTTATGCCTTTTGGATTAAAAAATGCACCGTCTGAATTTCAGCAAATTATGAATGATGTTTTTATTCCTTATAGCAATTTTATTATTGTTTATATTGATGATATTTTAGTATTTTATAAAGATATTCAATCACATTTAAATCATTTAGATATATTTAAGAAGCTTATAAAAACTAATGGATTTGTTATATCACAATCTAAAATGGTCTTATTTCAGACTCATATTAGATTTTTAGGACATAATATTGAAAAAGGAAAAATAATTCCTATAGATAGAAGTATAGATTTTGCTTCTAAATTTCCTAATGAAATAAAGGATAAAACCCAATTACAAAGATTTTTAGGAAGTTTGAATTATATTCTACCTTATTATAAGAACTTAGCATATGATACTGCCATTTTATATGATAGACTAAAAGATAAACCTAAACCCTGGACAAATGAACATACTAATACAGTCCAGAAAATTAAAGAAAAAGTTAAATCTTTACCATGTCTCATCTTAGCTAATCCCAATTGGGTTAAAATTGTTGAAACAGATGCCTCTGACATAGGATACGGAGGAATATTAAAACAAATATGTCCTGATGATAAGACAGAAAAATTAGTTCGATATCATTCAGGAAAATGGACTAATAGTCAGAAAAATTATGCCACAGTAGCTAAGGAAATATTAGCTATATTGAAATGTGTTTTAAAATTTCAAGATGACTTATACAATCAGAGATTTATAATTAGAACTGATTGTCAAACAGCAAAATATATGTTTAATAAAGATTTTAAACATGATGTCTCTAAACAAATGTATGCTAGATGGCAAGCTAATTTAGCTCCCTTTGATTTTGATATTGTTTATAAAAAGGGGACAGATAATAGTCTTCCTGATTTCCTCTCTCGTGAATTTATACAGGATGATACCACGTGATACTTATAGAGGACGAGGCAGGGGATATCCCTCACGTGCTACTGGCATGCATAGCAGGGGTCGAGGAAGGCATATCCTTTCTCAAATGGGTAATAAGACCCTATACTCAGATAATATTGCAGACCTTTCTCATAATCCGGTCTTATTTAATAAATTCCAAAAATTTCTTGAACAAGAAAAGGCGAAATCCTCCTCTTCTACAGAAAACACGTCCGCATCATATGTGGAAATTGCTGTTGCCGAGGATCATATTACAAATTACAAAGTTCATAATAAATAGGAACTTTTATTTCTTATAGAAGATAAGGATCTTCAATGGGGAAAAGATCCATGGGAATTGATCAAAAGATATCTGAATACAGGATCTCCTAATAATGGAATTTATATTCATGCTAATGGAGCTTATAAGCCACGCATGTACTATGAAACTATTTTGGAAGTTTCTGGTACTTGTGATATTAAACATTTTTACCCTTATCAAGGTAGTAAAATTTACAATTTTAGTAAGATCATTATAAAAAAGATTATAACAGCAGAAGAATGGGGGTTATCAACTTTGAATGATAGGGAATTTATAATTCCTGAAACCCAAGTGAAATATAAATATAATTACTGGGATTATATTGAAGCCCATACTCAGATTTTCTTATATGAAAATAATAATAAGAAACATTCTTGGTTTATTAAAATCTGTGGAAACATTTATAATGATCCCATCCCAAATTGGTTCATAAAATGGTGGTACCAACATGGACCAGTTAAAAGTATTCTTCCTAAAGATTCTCTCCTCATATGGGGATTGGGTAAAAGTTTCACCCAAAATATCCGAATCAGTAGCATCTAATGGATGCAATGAAACCATTGCTAATATGTGGTTTTTTATAGAATTCTCCATTCCCTGGATTTGGAGATGGATCCCTGAACTCAGTTATACTGAGGAAAATTTACCATGCATCATGAAGACAATTTATACGAGATTCTGGGATAAAATGCAAAAGCTTGATCCTGATACTAATAAGCCTTATGGGCAGGAGACTCTTATAGCTATCCAAGAAAGAGTCCAGCATTATAGTCAGCATACAGAAACTTCAAGTTCTCAGGAGATTGATCCTTTCACTCATATTTCGATGAAGATGAAATTGCAAAAAGATAATATTTCTCAGCAAGATCTTATTAAGGCCTATATGGATGAGCTCAAAAAACATTTGCAGAAAAATGAGGATATTAAATCAGATGTTTCCATGGCATCTTCTTCTGGAGCTCATAGTTTGGTGGGTGAATATCAAGACCCTAAAGATATGGACGAATTTGCACAGGATCCTAATGATATTGATCCCTTTGATGAAGATTTTATGAATGCACAATTAAAGGAGTTGATAGATGGCCTAAATGCTGAAAAGGCCAAAAATAAAGGTAAAGCTAAAGTTATATGATGACAATGACATAAAGGAAGAAGACAAAGAAGACAAAGAAGTCAAGACTTAGAAAAAGATGCTGCAGACTTAAAGATGATAAAGATGGGTGGTAGTGCGTGCTTATTTAAGCAATGATGTAATAGATAGTGCTATAATATGTAAGCAATAACCTCATTAGAGGCTTATAATTGTATGAACTTGAAAAATAAGATTTGAAGTCCGTAATAGTTAGCATAGAACTAGTATAAATAGCCTACTAAGTTTTCAGTTTTAGGCAGAACTCTTCTGCCCCTTCTCTTCTCTCTTTGTACACAACTCTCTTTGTATATTTCTTTCCGTTAATATATTACTCCAGTGGAGGTTTTCTTATTTATAAGCAGCGTTGGGATTTCTTATATATTTATTATTCTGGTGTCATCAACCAAGTAAGTTTCTATTTATTTTTTATTTTATAAAAGATGCAAGGCTAAAAGCCTTATGGTTAGAATAAAAGTTGAGTAATTATGTAAATTCATACTTTAGATCCTTGTTATTGAGAAATTCTCAGTATGATAATATTGAATTAAAGAATGGGTTAGAATTATTAGACAGGCTATGAATTTAGAAAAGAAGGGCGTTGCTGTTAGCCATTATTATTGTAAAGGTGTTAGGCGTATAGCCCGGATTGCTTTGATAAATTTATAGTTCTGTTTAATTGATTCTGTAATATCCCTCTTGTCTTTGCTTCTTTAATCATCATGCTGAGGGTCAATAACTAAATAAACAAAATTACTAATTCAATAAATAAATAATTAAATAATAAATTAACTAATTAAATCAAATAACTAATTAAATCAAATAAATAATTAAATTAAATAACTAATTAAATAATTATTTAAATTAAATTAACGTAATCGAGCATATACCTATAGCAGGATCGACCTGCTCAAACTGTCCATTGAGTGGGTACCGATAATGGACGTTTTTATCGGCGTGGGAGTGATCAGAGTTACCTCCATAAGTATCCCTATCCCCCTGATCCTCGTGCTGCTGCTCCTCCTCCTCCTTATGCTCGTGATACTCCTCCTCAGTATCAGTATCAGAATAATGTCATCCGTCAAGTGAAACGATGAGTTGTCTGTCCCTCCTCCTCCTCGTCCTCCATCTCTACCTCCGTCTGTCCCTCATCCTCAATCTCCTCGTCCTCCACCTCTACCTCTGTCTGTCCCTTGTCCTCCATCTCGACCTCTGCCTCCAATAGTGATACCTCCACATGTCATTCGGCCTCCTTTCTTCACTGGCACTTTCTGCCTTCTAGCAGAAGCTATAGGACGCTATCTACCCACGGGCGATTTTACCTTACCTCCATCCTAAATAACATTTAAACATACGCATTAATAATATAAACATTTTATTTAAACTTAAAAATACATTAAAATTGACCAAAAATAAGCAAACGCCACAGAAAAATGTGTGTCGTTTGATCAAACGTTTGTTTTCAGCATTTGACCGAAAGCCAAACGCTATGGAAAAACGCTTAACTTTCGGTCAAACATTGAAAACAAATGTTTGACTGAAAGCCAAACATTAAAATGATACGTTTTGGTTTTACCAAAACGCACCATTGTAACGTTTTGGTTTTGGTCAAACGCACCGATTTGCATTTTGTTGAAACCAAAACGCAACAAATTAGCATTTCAATAATACAAAAACAAATCCAAACAGCTTATTCTAACCTACCCATATCAGATCTATATCATTTATTACCAACAAAATCACAAATATGCGACGTTTATAAGGAACACATTAAAATGCACAAAAACATTTCAGATTTAACGTATTTTTACATTACTAGTCATTGGGCATTTGCCCACGCAGTGTCTTTGTGATGATTCATCTCCTCCCGCGTCCATTTTGTGATTTTTTGCCGAAGAAACGTTGAGAAAGTGTGTTTTTGGGTGTTTACGTTTTTAGAGAATGATTTTTGAAAGGGAAACAAAATGTGAAAAGTGCAGTGTTTTGGTCAAAATGGCCTTTTTAAACTGAATGTGTCTGAAACGCACCTTTTTAGCGAGCGATCCATGACCTAAACGCTCTATTTTAGCGAGCGAGCCATGACGAAAACGCTTTCGTTTAGCGATTTGGTCACTATCGAAAACGTTAAAGTGTAGCTTTTTTTTTCAATTACGATGACCGATTTAGCATTTTAGGTGTCTGGGATAGTCATCGGCCCTCATTTTAGTAGCTTAGAAACATTTTTTTATGCGTTTTTGTTCACGTGGAATCGCTATTTTGTAGCGGTTTTCAGCCTTTTTTGGCGAAAATCAAGATTCTTTATATAAAAGGCCATTTTTAGTATTTCATAATCATTTTGATTTATTTTTGTAATTCAAATAGCAATGCAGAATATTTTAGATGGAATTATTCTTGTCTGGAAGAGGAAGTCCCGTGGACCTAATTTATGGGCCTTTGAGTTTTACAGTTGTCTTGAAACTTCTTATTGATTTTCGAACCAGTTTTGGCTCAGCCTCTTTGGTATAAAATTTTGGGTATATGAATCATTAAACTCCAAAAATGGTCCATTACATACTGTGAAAAATAAATTTTCGTAAAAAAAAAATAATAATTTTTCAATCCGTTAAATTATATTTTTAAAAAATTTTTGTCCAAAACTCATTTTTGCATGTGTCAACTAGGAGCATTTTTGTCTTAATAAAATATAAAATTTTTTTTACTTCAAAATTATAAAATAATAAAAAAATATTTACACATCCCCCACCCACCCCCCCCTCCTTCCCCAACCCCCCCCCCCCCCCCCCCCCCCCCCCCCCCACCCTCTCCTCTCTCCCACTCCCGTCCGCCGCCCCTCTCCCTCTTCTCTTTTCTTTTTCTCCCTCTTCCGCCGCCCCCGTCTTCTCCTTCGTCATAGGGGTGAAAGACAAGAGCACACACAACCAAACTCTATCGATTGAGATTGGAAATTTGATTCAAAATGTTACGGGCTTCGTTAATTTTGCTTGTTTTGGCTATGGCTACTCCAATAACAATGATTAATGGCCAAGATCCTGGCGCCGCAGGAGGTGAAAACAAGTGTGGAGGCTATCCTTGCAATAATCCATGTACACCGCTTTCATCTCCTCCACCGCCGTCCTCGCTGCCGCCACCCCACCTCCCCCTCCTCTTCTCCTTTTTTCTTGCCCACCCTTCCTAAAGTACATATCTGCACCCCCCTTTTCTCCTTCGTCATAGGGGTGAAAGATAAGAGCCCGAGCTTTGGAGAGTCAAGCTATTGAATTTTGGTTTTTAGCCCTAAATAGTTATCGTGTCCGATTTTTGGGCAGTAGAAGTTTTGTCATTTCTGATGCATTTGATGGGTTTGTTAATGGTGGTGTTTTGGTGTTTATGTTAATTATTATTATTATTATTATTATTTGAACACAAATGGACCTATGACGATTTGATTTCTCCAAAGAGGATGTGCATTTCTTCATAATGGTCGGTTCTTTGGTTTCTAATTTTGGGATTTTTGTTATTTTCTCTGGTTTTGATTTTGGTAGTGGTGCTCTGTTCCCTGATTTCTTCTAGGTTTTGATTATGGGTTTTTGTTATTTTCTCTGGTTTTGATTCTGGTGGTGGTGGTGTGGTGCTCCGGTGTTGTTGTGATCTGTTCTAAGGTCAATGAAACTATTTTGGCCAACGAAAACTCACCTAGATTAATTACGGGAGTAAGGAAGCTTCAGTTCTTGGGCTTTAAAATTTGGTAACTATATCAATTTTTTAGAAGAAGCCGCTTCAATTTTTTTGGAAATTAGCAACGGGCAACAGATTTGGGAAAGGCACAAAGAGGGAACATTTGGATTGAATGTAGTGTGCAGGGAAGGCACAAACAGGGAAGATTAAGAAGTCGGCTAGGGAATTATCTATTTGAATTATGAGTTGGGTGGGGTTTTTTTTTTTTTTTTTTGCTGAATTATGGTGTCCTGGGTGGAGCTGATGGTGAAGAGGGGGAGGAGTGTGCAGGATGGTGGTGAAGAAGAAGAGGAGTAGCGGCTGTCACACGACGGAGGGGAGGGTAGAGGATAGAGAGGGGGAAGGGAAGGGAAGGGAAGGAAGGAAGGAAGGAAGGAAGGCAGGAAGGAAGGGAAGGGAAGGGAAGGGAAGGGATGGGGAGGGGAGAGCAAATATTTTTTTTTATTATTTTATAATTTTGAAGGTTAAAATAATATTTTTTTTTAACATAAAAATGCATTTGGTCAAGATAGGTAAAAATGAGTTTTGGATCAAAATTTTGTAAAAATGTAATGTAATAGACTGAAAAACTATTTTTTCTTTAGATGAAAATATACTTTTATGTAATTGACTATGTTTGAAGTTTAATCCAATAAGAATTGCATTTCTTCAAAAAAGGAAAATCTATTTTTAAATTATAAATCTTGTTTGTATAAAAAAAAAAAAAAAGACTGAATTCTAAAATAAGTCCTCTTACTTTATTAAAATTCAAGTTTTGATTATTACTTTTTAAAAATTTTATTTAAAATTGCCCGTTAACCCTTAACAAAATCTAATTTATAAGGATATTAATGTCTTTTCTATTGCCCCTTTGTACAACAATCAAAACCCTAAATATCATCTTCTTCTCCGTTCGGTTCAAACAGTGAACGGCACCAACTTCTGCAAAACCCCTGGAAGTTTCAAGCTGACATAGTAATAGGAATCTTTTAATCTTCTTCTACCCTGCTGCTGGTAATTAGGCTTATTGGGTGCAATGAGAATTGTAGTCGTGGAGACATCCTCAGTTTCAGGTTTGGTAATTAGCGCATCATTTTTCTTTGCTTCTATAGTACATCTCATTAAACCACCACTTTAAAGTACACGTATGCAGATGAAGTGTTGTAGTTTCAGGATTTTGATATTGGAATTGGTATTGAAATTTATATGAAAAATCAATTTAAATTTTGCTTTTGAGATTGGAATTGGTACTGCAGATGAAGTGCTTGTAGTTTGGCTATTGATTTTTTTTATAAGTTTCCACAAGGATCTAACCATTTTCAGTTCTCATTGTTGGTGTATGCCCTTTTCAGGGCTATTTTAGACATTTTTCGTCTGTTTGATAATTTATTAAATGAGTTAATTTCATGATGATTATACTCTTGTGCCTATTTAATTTCATGAAATCGATCCGTCAAAAGAAACACTCTATGAACTTTTAGATCATGAGTGATTATTTTGATTAATACTCGTACCAGGATTTTCAGACCAGATGACTGGCAATTCGTGTCGTGTTCGTGTTATCGTGTTCGAGTTGGCGTGTTGGCGTGTCGAGAAACCCCCAACCCTAACCTGACCCATTTAATTAATCGTGTCAAAAACTCCAACCCTAAACCGACCCATTTATAATCGTTTCGACCCGAACCTAACCCACATAACCCGTTTAACTAAACAAGTCAAGTCAACCACCCGGCCACCCATAGATTTTAAGATCGAGATCCCATGCAGAATCGTTTTGTAATTAAATGTAAAAACACGCAACATATATTTCATACATATTATGAACGTTTTTGTTGTATGATATGATTTTTTTTTTTTTATTCTTGATCTGATATCTATAGTCTGTTGATCTGATGTCAAGTATTCTATGATCTGATGTCTATACAATCATGATGTGATCTCCCTTGTTAAGTATGTTTTAGTTATATTGTATGATTTCTTTTATATTCTTGATCTGATATCTATAGTCTGTTGATCTGATGTCTACTATTCGCTGATCTGATGTCTATATAATCCTGATGTGATCTCCCTTGTTAAGTATGTTTTAGTTCTATTGTATGATTTCTTTTATATTCTTGATCTGATATCTATAGTCTGTTGATCTGATGTCTAGTATTCGCTGATCTGATGTCTATATAATCCTGATGCGATCTCCCTTGTTAAGTATGTTTTAGTTATATTGTATGATTTCTTTTATATTCTTGATCTGATATCTATAGTCTGTTAATCTGATGTCTATATAATCCTGATGTGATCTCCCTTGTTAAGTATGTTTTAGTTATATTGTATGATTTCTTTTATATTCTTGATCTGATATCTATAGTCTGTTGATCTGATGTCTAGTATTCGCTGATCTGATATTTATAAAATCCTGATGTGATCTCCCTTGTTAAGTATATTTTAGTTCTATTGTATGATTTGTTTTATATTCTTGATCTGATATCTATAGTTTGTTGATCTGATGTCAAGTATTCGCTGATCTGATGTCTATATAATCCTGATCTGATCTCCCTTGTTAAGTATGTTTTAGTTCTACTGTATGATTTCTTTTATATTCTTGATCTGATATCTATAATCTGTTGATCTGATGTCTAGTATTCTCTAATCTGATGTCTATATAATCCTGATCTGATCTCCCTTGTTAAGTATGTTTTAATTCTATTGTATGATTTCTTTTATATTCTTGATCTGATATCTATAGTCTGTTGATCTGATGTCTAGTATTCTCTGATCTGATGTCTATATAAACGGGTCGACACGAACCCGACCCGTTTACTTAATCGTGTCAAAAAACTCAACCCTAACCCGCTTTTTTCGTGTCGTGTTCGTGTCGTGTTGTCGTGTCGTGTCAGAAATTGCCAGCCCTACCAGAAATCACTGCTTAGTCTTAGGTGAATTGTAGTGTGCTTTGACATACGTCTAACAGAACCGTAACAGGTTTACAAGTACGGGTATGATTGGGTACACTATGAGTCACGCTAAGATATGTAGCTGAAGTGATGAGACTACAAATCTCTCTTAAGTGAGAGATGATATCTTGGCCACTTAATAGTGAACTGAGAAGTGCATGACCATGTCCGAGAAATGATAAGTGTTATCATTTGCTCGAATAAAATCAGTGTCACTAAGAAATCAAGTAAAAGTTTAGCTAAATAAGGATGATGGTTCCATGCCTTATGCTAAACGGGATATCAATGTAGAGGACAGTATGAAGTATGCTCAGAAAGGTTGTGTTGAATCACCGTTCGACCCTCCGTTCTGAATTGGATAGTCATTATGTCTTGCTAGAGACCACTAATGACTTATGGATTAATTAATTAGATTTGATTATTTTGGAATGAGTCTACATAATTGCACATAAGAGGTTTCGATGATACAGAGTTGCCTGCACTAAGTATAATTGTTATACTTAGACAAATAGTATTTAATTAAATAGTTTAATTAGATATTATTTAGAAGTTCTGTGGTATTAATTAATAGTTAATTAAGTACTCAGAAACAATTGGAATAGGCTGATAAATCAATGAACCTAATTGCAATTGATGTTTTACATTTTATATTTTTATTTATTTTAAAAAATTGGTTACAACTGACTACAGTATCTGACTCTATATCTAGGATATGTGAGTCAAATACGAGCGACAAGTTTTTTAGAAAAATTGTTTTACCAAATTTTTGAGAATTTCCAAAAACTTTTCTCTCTCGAAAAGAATTAAAAAGGCTAGCACCTTTCTGTGAGAACTCCGGTGCAGGATCGTAAAGACAATTCATCTGAATTGTTGGTGAACGCAATCTTCTCAAATGAGCCAGGCGACGAGCGCAACCGATTACGTTTCGAGGGTAAGACCCGATTCTGATAATTGGACTTTTCCACTGCGAAATTTTGAAAACTAGGCCTAATCGATCCTAACACTCAGTTCATTCCTTGCTGGATGTATGGTTGGTTATTTGACAATGTCAAATTGACATAGAGAATGATGAATTGGAAATCTTAATTAGCTCGGGCATACGGACCTGACTGTTCGAAGCAAGAACCAAAAACTAAATGGATTGAAGATTTTTTGCAATATCTTTGCCATTCGAAAATTAACTAAAATATATTAAGTCAAGTTTTGCATATCCATGGAGGTGGGGGCAAGCGGCGATGGCTTTTGCATAAGAAACAGCGATGGCCGGCGTTTGATCTGATGAGGAAGAAAATGAATTTTAGGATTTTAAACAAAGGCTTAAGGAAAAGATATTAATACCTTAAAAATTTTAATTTTGTTAAGAGTTCACAGACTATTTTAACAGAATGATTAAAATGAGAACAAAATATAAAAGTTAGTAATTTTAAATAAAATTTTTAAAAAAAATGACAAAAAGCTGAATTTCAATAAAGTAAGAGGACCTGTCTTAGAATACACTCAAAAAAATTACAAATCTTGTATTTATTTATTTATTTTAGAGTAAATTCTAAAATAGTTACTTTTATTTTGATAAAATTCAGGTTTTAGTCACTATATTTTAACGGACTTTTTTTTTGTGGGTAAAATTGTCAATTCATTCTTTTCTTTTCTTTTGTATTGATTGCTGGTTTTTCTTTTTTTTTTTCATATTAATTTGCATTTTAGAGTTCAGTTAAACTAGAGGGATCTAAAATATAAATAAGTCTAACATATAAATACACTCTGCCCAACAAACCCTAACCCTCTACTCCGTGTTACCCCCTTTTCCCTCCTTATCGATCGGTCATCTCTTTCCCCCTTTTCCATTCTTCCCGATCGATCATCTCTTTCGCGGCCGCCTCTCCACTTTCGCCCCGTTCCTCGATCGAGTCGGTAACCACCAACTCATGAGTCATGACTTGATTGGTTCAAAATAAATATTAACAGGTTCTGGCTCCACACCCAATTGGATTCGCGGTGTTCTTGGTTCACTTGGCCACAATCCCAGTGACCGGCACCGGTATTAAACCAGCAAGAAGTTTTGGAGCTTCCGTGATCTTCGGCAACTGGGATGATCATGTAAGTTTTTAATTTCTCGCAACTCATAATTTTCATTTTTAATCCGGAATCAATTGGTGTTTCACCAACCAACCTTTAAATGTACGCTTGTTGCAGTGGGTGTTCTGGGTTGGCCCTTTCATCGTTGCTGCAATCACTGTTTCTGGTTTATGGGATTTGTGAATTTTGAGAAAGCATCACACCATCTGTTGGATGCTGTTTCTAATTTCAGAGCACATGGAAAGTTCTTTTGGTTCTCCCTCAATTTCTCCCTCAATAAACTGAATTATTATTGTATATGCTAGTCTGAGTGCTTTGTTTTATCGATGGCTCTGCTTTGTTACAATCAAAATTTGCGTGTGAATTTTTGGCTCCCATTTCGTTGGGTTTGTTGTTGAATGCAGTTGGCTGTTTTATTTCTTTACTTGATTCATGATTGTCATTTGGCTGGTGGGTTTTTCGTTGGCTAGAGAAGAAGTTGGTGGTGGTGGCAGGCGAGGGAAGAAGGGGAGAGAGAGAGAGGGGGAGAGAAAAAAGAGTTAGGGTCTGCTTGGTTCATAAAGAGTAATCCCAATCAGAATGGATTATCCCAATGAGAATGGGAATGATAATGGGAATGAGAGTAATTTGAAATGACAATGAATTTTTGAAAGTGATTATTGCTGTTTTGTTCATTATCTAGAATGGGTTTCACTACCATTGTTAATTTATGGAATGGGAATGAATTAAAATTACATTTTTACCCTTTAGGTAATACTACAATCCACTATTATAATTAAAAAAACTGGGCTGCTATTTGCAACACAAATTTGCTATTTGTAGCACAAAAAAATTGATAAAATGCCTAAAATACCCTTAAAAACAGAAAATGTGAAGTTTGCATGAAAAATCGCTTGTAATTTGCGATAGTAGAACAAAAAATCGGACCCAAAATGTAATTTTTAATCCAAAAATCGGACGAAATGTGCGAAAATTGGGCAAAAAATCGCCCCACTTATCCAATTTTTGGGAGAAAAATCGGATAAATGGGGCGATTTTTCCCCCAAAAATCGGATAAGATCGCCCCATAATCGCACATTTCGTCCGATTTTTGGCTTAAAAATTGGAAAGTAGGTGCGATTTTTTCATATTCGTATGTTTATATAATTGTCTTGCAAACCTTACAAAATCAAACTTCATTTCCGATTTTCAAAGCAAAAATCTCTCAGACCACCCAAACATTTTGAAAAAATCGCAGGATGGACGGAGACAGCTCAGAACACTAGCACCACGTCTCAGAACACTAGCACCACGTCAAAAATAACTAGCACCACGTCCAGAGACGTCTACATCTATTCATGTGAATTTAAGCTGATTTTTTCCCCAAAGACAGTCCACCACGTCTCAGAACACTAGCACCACGTCAAAAATAACTAGCACCACGTCCAGAAACGTCTACATCTATTTATGTGAATTTAAGCTGATTTTTTCCCCAAAGACTGTCCACCACGTCTCATAACACTAGCACCACGTCAAAAAGAACGTGCACCACGTCCAGAAACGTCTGCATCTATTCATGTGAATTTAAGCTGATTTTTTCCCCAAAGACTGTCCACCACGTCTCATAACACTAGCTCCACGTCAAAAAGAACGTGCACCACGTCCAGAAATGTCTACATCCATTCATGTGAGTTTAAGCTGATTTTTTTCACAAGAACAGTCCACCACGTCTCCGAACAACTAGCACCACGCCCAAAACAACCAGGAACACGTCCAGAAACATCTACATCCATGCGTGTGACTTTTAGCTGAATTTTTCACAGCACATAGTCTACCACGTCTCGCTACGTCCAAAACAACTATCGCCACGTCTAGATACGTCTAGCTACGTCCAGCTACGTCCGCTCGTTAAAGTGATACGTTTTTTGTTGTCTACATCGGAGAATTCTACTTCATTAATGAAATTAAAACTGATAATAGGTAATTACATAAACAATTACAAACCATACAAAATATATAATTTTAAAAAAATGGACCAAATAAGTTATTTTAATAAAAAAAAAATCGCACATAAAGTGTGATTTTTTTTATTAAAATCGCAACCAATGTGCAAGAATTCCATAAAAAATCACCAACAATGTGGGAAAATTTGAGGAAAAACCGCCCGCAAAAGGCGATTTTTTTGAAGAAAAATCGCCCTCAAATTGCGATTTTTCCATAAAAAATCGCCTGTAAATTACGATTTTTATAGCAAAAATCGCAAATTACCGGCGATTTTTCACTTAAAATTCGCCCATAATTGCCGAAATTTAAATAAAAAATCGCCAACACAGGGCTATTTTTTAGTAAATTTTCACCAATTAAGGGCGATTTTACCTAATACAGTAGCAAAACATGTGCGATTTTTATTGCATCATCATAAAAACAATACAAAAGTATTAAATTCGTACCATTTTTGCATAAATTCTGAAGTAGACTCTATCGCAACTTAAACAAAATCTTTGTTTCAATTAGTTTCTACGATTTTGAACATTTTTTGAACGATTTGAAAGGTTGTTGTAAGTTTTTTGAGAGAATTTTGTATATTAAGGGCATTTTTATCATTTTACTTTTTTTTTGTGCTACAAATAGTAAATTTGTGCTGCAAATAGTAAGATCCTTAAAAAAATTTATAAATTAGAGGAACAAAATGTAATTTGGACAAATAATAAGGGGCGAAAATTGGCGATCATTCTAGTCTGTATGTGTAAATACAATTTTCTTTTAATTTTTTTTAAAAAAGAAACTGGTTGGAAGTGTTTCCCAGAATTCAACCAAATCAACTCCCAATTTTAAGGAAAGACTTCAATACATTATAGGGTGATATGGATCAGTAAGATGTACAATGCAAATTATACAAACATGGACTGCATTGCTTTAGAAGCACACCGGCTATTAGGAAAATCAAATCAAATAGAGTGCAGAGATGATCTTCAGATTTCACAAAGCTGCTAAAACTAATTTGCTTAGAGTAACTTATGAAAAATTCATGAAGATTGAATTCCGTAGGGTACAGTTTCCTCAGTAATGCACTTGGGTGTGTGGTGATATGAAAATATTACTAAGGTTGAATGTACTACTAACTAGTCTCAAATCATGTTACAGGAATTGAGGTCGCAATCTAGTTTTAAGTCCCACGTGTGCATGTAGATATTACCTGCTCAAAACAATTCTTAGTAACATGCTGTCAAGGACATGTACAGTTGGTAAACTTGCCAATATTGATTTTGTTTGAAGGATTATGATATCCAAGTTTACTGTCAAAACACAACTCTTGAATAAATGGCACACCTGTTTATAATTGCTTGATAGCTTTGAGAAGTTTTGGAATGAATCTTGTGTATGCACTATTAGAAGATATGAGTAAAGCAGTTTGCAATATATGGAAATTCATGGTTGAACTCTAAAAAAAAAAACATAACTCCCAATAGAACACAATGAAATATTTGGGATTCATACTGTACCTCAAATCTAGTCATTTTCACATGGATTTTCCATATCAAATTCTGAAAATGTCTTATTTTCCCACTCTGGTTTCTGCATTGCAGCACAAAACAATGAATGAATCTTCCAAATTCGTTCAAGAAAATGATAAATATCCTGCATTATAATCCAGGGAAAATGATTGAAAAAAACTTTGGCTATCTTAGTTACTCTATTCTTCCTTTCACCTCAACTTTCTCAAACTCTAAGTCTAACCTGCAGCATATTTTGCAAATCCACGTCCAAGTTGCTGAGTTATTCTCCTAAAGCCAAGCCCTTATCAAGGGCACAACATGCAACTCATCACGACATTTTCGGTATTCACTAACCACATTCTATGAAGCTTATCCAGGATCTACAGAGAAACCACAATTGCTAACAATGTCACAAATTGGAAATGCTAACTACACTGATCTCCCAGTTCCTTTAGCACATTGCCACATGACAATAAACAAATCTCACCAAGAGTTTGAAATGCACTGCATCAAACATTAACAAGCACAATCATGATGCTTTAGGCACATATGTTGAACTAACCATTCCCTAATTTCTACACCTTTTTTAATGTAAGCCATGCATCATCTAGCAAAGACTGAGTAACTCTGCTATCAGAAGATACAGTATGAAAGGAAATGATCATCTACAGCACATTTATTCATTGGCAAAAGTGGTTATCATCACCTTCTTCTTACATCGAAAAAGGTTACATTTCTATCCATCTAAGTTACATTCAAACCTCTACAAAATATTAGCAAAAGTATATATTAAAGGGTAGCATTATTCTTAACCTGAAACTGGATATAAAAAACTAATCACATATTGTCTTCGCATGTCTTGAGGCAAACTAAACAGCATTTCAACATTTGCAGGTTGTGAGCATAAAATTTCACCAGCCTTATATGCATCTCCACTTGTCAAACCAAGGTTAAGCAATTCTTTAACGACTTCTTTCATTTTATTGGAAGCAAGTGGTTCAGCTTTAGTTTCAGAAGTAAAAGCATTGTTAATAGCAGTATATTGATTTGCCATTACCTCCATAAAAGCTCCAAACTTTCTTGTCAAATCATCAAACTTAGACTCCAGAGTTTGTGGTTGTGGTGTCTTTTTCTTCTTTGCAGCAAATTCTCTTCTTGGTGAGAGTTTCTTTCTTTTTCCTAAACTTTGTGTGCTTGATGAAGTCAGTGGTGTCACTTTTGCCGCAAATTTGTTAGCATTTGCATCATCATCATCATCGTTACTAGAGGAAGAAAGAGTAGTGTAAGCTACATTTTCTATTTCCACATTGATGATTTTCTCCAAGTCTTCCACAGTTTTAGTGAATGTCTCAACAATAATTCCAGTTGCTCTGTCCCTGCCATAAACATTATCTAATGCACACAAATATGGGAAATTGAAATCCCACAAACCTTTTGCATTTGAATGTTTCTGTTCACAATGAAAATCACAAAAAGCAAAAAAAAAAAAGAGAAAAACTATGAGATATCAAACTCTCAAACTAATATAAACTACACCAAATTGACAAAAAATATATACATATACAAATTAAACAATGAAAACGAGACCGTTTACCTTGCACCAATCCTCATACCAGTGCTTTTCATAAGCTATTTCGCTTTCAATATGATTCCATTGACATCCACTTTGTCTACAAATCTCAGTAATAGCATGATACTTCGTCTTTAGCCACTTAATTCTGGATTCAATGCGGGGCGAAATGAGCTTTTTACATGACGGAATCTTTTGTAATAGTCTCTTATGAACCTCATTGATGTAATTATTTCTAAAATCCCATTTGTTTTCCAAAGTGGATCAGAAGCTAACTCTTGCAATATCTCTATCAATACTTTGGACTCCTCATCGCTCCAAGATACTTTATTTTTTCCTCGTCCACGGGTAACTTCATCTTCTCCCTTCCCTCCCTTATCTTTGCCTTGTCCAAGGGTTGTTTCATTATCATCTTCCATTCTAACATAAAAATAAAAAGAATTAAGTTAAAATTATATATATTTTATAAAACAATCTAATATGGTTTACTGGTTAATATAGAAATATGGTCTTATTTATGTAAAAACACTTATGGGGTAAAACCAAAAAGGAGAAAAAAAAAAAAAAGAAAGAAAGAAAGGTTGCAGACGCCATTTGAATGGCCATATCCCATCACCCTTTTTAAAAAGGTTGCAGGTTATCCAAATTCCATGTGCGAAGCATGTAATAACCACAAATTGCCAGACAGACAAAAAACAACCAAGGATTACCATCAAAGAAAGACTATAAAAGCAACAGAATCAAAAGATTACAAGGACAACTGAAGGAACTCCTAGATTTAAAAGCAACATTCAGGCAAGTGTGCACTCAACAAGCAAACATTCAACAAAATGGGTCAACTCATCCAACTAAACAGAAATATGCAAACATTAGACAGCAACACTCACCAGTAAGTCTTTGAACTATGCTGGGAAATATCATCCATCAAACCAAAGAAAAAACAAAAAATGAAAAAATATTTTGTCATACAAGTTGTGATAATGTCATATTTTCCGCTTCTTTTTCAACACATGGACTACTTTCAACAGTCTGCACTTCAGATGTATCTTTTATAATGTTTGTGAAGCCTTTCCTTACCAAGGTACAAAAAATATCTACTGCAACATTTTTGCATTTATTCATATTGTATGAAAGACTACGCCATATTTTTGCATACATTTTACCCTTTTCTGCATGATGCAAACATCTACCTAGCAGACCTAAGATCCATAACTAGATGCTAAAAATTTTTCAAACTTCAGGCAAAGTTAAATGTTTAGCTCTGCACCAAGAAAATGAATCCCAGAACATAGACTTAAAATCAAGGCCTTGATACAGAGTCCATGTTTACAGAATTCAGGATGGTGGGTGCTCAAGAAGTCATCAGAGCCACAAGAATAAGCAAGAATGCAGTATTTCACCCTTGTATTCACCAAAGAATCAAACAAGGTGCAATTCATGTTCTGTTTGTAACCTTCATATGCTGTGCCAGAGGCTCCAATTGCTTAATAGAACCACATGTTATCAGAAACTTAAAACTTACTCACAAAATTGTTTATTGCAGTAGCCAGTTTATTGAAACTTTCTTTAGATTTGATGAGGCATTACTGTGCATCTTATGCCTTTCAAAATCAATATTTTGTAAAATTCAAAGGTAACCTTCAGTTTCACAGGTCTGCAATTCAAAGTCATTAGATACTTTATGACAACTTTCATCCTCAAGCAGACCATGATTCTGGCATGCTTGAGGACATTTTAGCATAACTCACACCAACATGGTATAACTGAATAGACTCAACAAAGGGAATAGAGTACAATATTGCACAAAAGGGAAGATTAAACAAGAAAAAAAATTGGTGTAAAAAGCACACATCATTTCAATTTAAAAGGAAAGCAAATAATATTAATATCCAAAGAAAATGATCACACTATGCTTAGGTAGTACTTTGTAATGTTAACAAAAAACCACATGTTAATAATACAATAATGCCTAATAATTGGCTATATTGTTCCAATTATTGAATATATCATTTGACAAATTTTTCCTAAATGCAACCCATTCATCACTAGGAGCTATATGAGTGATATAATCTCCTATGTTCATTGTTTCATCATGTTGTTCTTCGTAATCTTCATTGTCTTCAAAAAGTTGCTCATCTTCACTATTAACTTCCTCTTGCATGAAAGCCTCTTGAGGATCAAAACTCATATACCGACGAATCAAATTATGCAAAAGACAACATGCCATAATGATCCGGACTTGAGTTTGAATTGAGAAAAATGAAGGGGAAGCCAAAATTTTCCATCTTCCTTTTAGCAATCCAAAACACTTTTTGATGCAGTTCCTAGCTTTGGAATGTTTCATATTAAAAAATTCTTGTGCCGTTTCAAGTTGGCGACTACCAAATTCATTAAGATGATATCTTTGCCCCCGATATGGGGCAAGAAATCCTTTGGCATTGCAATATCCAACATCGACCAAATAATAACCACCTTCAAAACATATCACAATTTATCCCGTGTTAATTTTAAGAGTAAAAAATTCAGAATTTAAGGGTGTTAAGATATTACAACGCCATATTACCTTGGGAAACTCTAAAACCATGAGGTCTAGAGATGGCATCTCTAAGCACGAGACCATCGTGAGCAGACCCTTCCCAACCAGCTAAGACATAAATAAATTGCTTATTTGGGCAACAAACACCTAGGACATTAGTTGCAATAGTTCCTTTTCTTGTTCGATATCGTGACTTTTCTTCTTTAGGCTGCGTGACGCTAACTAAAGTTCCATCTAAAGCACCTAGACAGCCCTAAAAAATTTTAAAAAAACATACACACATACACATATATATCAGTCAACATTCAGCATTATAATGAAATAAATTATATGATTATAACTTAAATTACCTTGAAATATCGCCATTTTTCATCTTGGCACTCATCTGTGATAGGTTCTGGTTTCTTAAGCAGCAATTCATGTAGTTTTAATACTGCCAAAAGGACTCGGCTAAATTGATGCCTAACAGCTTCTCTACTTCGTAAAAATAATACACTTATTGTTCTACTTTTTTTATAATGAGCTAAGACATACAAAAACTGTGCCACAACCTCTTCAATTGTTGTGTTTCTAGTGGGTTTTAAACTACCAACATCTCTTAGCATTTCACAAAGTAAACCAAATGTCGATCTATCCATTCTAAGTTCACTTATACAACAAGCATCACTTTCTTGTGGTCAGTCTAGCCATCCATATCATTCTCTCAAAACATTTTTTCTTCCTTAGTCTTTATTGTATGAACAAAACTACGGAAGTAGATAATAGCAGCAAGAGAAAAAAGAATGAAATTCGTAGTTGTTGCTTGTCGGTGTAACACAAAATGCATCAATTTTCTTCTTCAATCAGTAATAGGAAGTTGAGCCATCTAAATCTACATGTCAAAATATTATTGATATGTATTAGAAAGATAATACTATTAGTTCACTCAAAACCAATACAGTGGTGAAAAAATGATAATACAGTTCTCACAATACAGTGATGGTTAACTGAGTAGGTTAAATAAATAAAATTAATACGATACAGTGCAAAGAACATATCCTACGATTTTGGCACCCAAAACAAAGAGAGAAAACATAAAAAGTGAATGCAAAATTGAATTTTAGGCAAAGAACAGAATATGCGATTTTTCTATTGAAGCTCAGGACAGCTATATAATTAAAACAGAAAGTTCTGTCAAATACATAAGGGATCATGAATGAATCTAGTGCTTGTTTAGAACATCATAGGATTTATCCTTCCTACCTGCGAGCACAGGCAAGGATGTTAAAGAACATTGAATAGGACCATGTACAAGTCATCATACAAATATTTCCCAGAAAACTTGCTGTAAACCTCATAATAGAATAGTGACAGTAAATACACGACATTCTTGTACACAAAATAAAGTATCTACAACAGGAAAAACAACCAGTGTCATCTTATGATTGACAATAAGAATTGTGTACTCTTTCAATGATAGTTAAGAGTATACTTGAAAATTATTGGAATTGTGAACGCTTTTTCTTATTTGGTTTACAAAATCAAAGATAATCATCTACTATTGAATTGTAGAATCAAACAATCTAACTTCCAATCTTCAAAAAGTGATATCTAAAAAAAGTATACCTCTTAAACAAAGTGTACCTATAGAGAAAACACAAAAAAAAAAAATAAAAAAAATTTTTCATTTTATGATTTGATAATTTTATTTCAGAACTACCGATTACACACATGGATAAAAAACAGTTCATAGATGAAGAGCGATAAACAATTGAGAGTAAAAAGGATAAAAAGTTTTTGGGTGTGAAGGAGGGAGAAATACTGGCATTTTAAGGAGAGATAGAGAGAGATATGACTTCCCCAGATGATTTCAATGAGTAAGAAGATGAAACCCGCATTGACAATTCTGGTGAGGAGGGAACAGAAAAGATAAAATAGTGGGAAGAAGGGCACACAGAAGTGAAAATGGTGGGAAAATGGTAAAATTCTCTTTCCAGGTGAACAAATCCCACCAATTTACTTAGGAATTGGTCATTGTCATAAAGTTGGTAATGAGTTACTATTTTCAAACCCAAAAACATTAACCAAGTACTTTGAATTGGTTTGATAGCCATTGAATGAAAGTCATTACCCCCAACCAAGCAGCCCCTTATTGTTTTTCTTTTTTTTAAGATTTAAAAGGAAAAGACAAAAATAATCTTACAAACAAAATTCTGTTAAGGAGTTGATGGAGCAATCTAAGAGAGTGATTAAAAATTGAACAAAATGCAAAAATCGATGATTTAAGATAGTATTTTTAAAAGTTAGTGACCAAAAGCTGAACTTTAGCAAAGTAAGAACACATATTTTGGAATTCACTTTTTATTTTATTAAATTAAATGTCTAATATTAGATATTATTTATTTTTTTATAATTGTCCTTTATAAAGAAAATTATTTATTATCACTATTTCCTCGGCTCATACTAGCAGTGAGAAAAGGCAGAAAATGAGGAAGTTGAGAGAGAAAGTACAAAAATACCCTCATCAAAATGGTTCGTTAGTAAAATTAACAGTCAAACTTAACGGAATGACTAAATTTGTGATAAAATGAAAAAGTTGATGACTAAAAAAAATATTTTCTAAAGTAAGATGACCAAAACGCTTACACTATAGTATGATGACCAATTTTGAAATTTACTCTTTTTCCAAATTCGTCTGTTAACCAACTAACGGTCCATTCTATCAGAATGACTATTTTTTAAAAAAAAATTAAAGTTTGATGACCAAAAAAGTAGTTTTCAAAGTACGATGACCAAAACCCAAAATCGACTATAATATGGTGACCAATTTTGAAATTTACTCTTAATTTATATATAAGTTTTAGACCTATAGACTATCATGTAATTTTTTTACATCCCAATAATAATAATTTTTTTGGAGATGGGTTTATTAGTAATCATGTGCGCACCACTTAAGGATTTTTATTTTTAATTTTTTTTAATACGGGGAGTCCTACGCGACTGTTTTTTTTTTTTTTTTTTTTCCTTTCATTTCCTTTCCTTTCCCATGAGCATGGGTCTCATTTTTCTTCTTTTATTCTTCTTCTGCGAGACTTTTTTTTTTAACAATTCAGTATTTTTTATTTTTTGAATTTCTAAAAAAATTATAAAATTTTTTAAATTATTATTTTATTTATTTTATAATTCAATAATTTTTAAAATTATTTAATTGATGTAAAGCATAAAATTATATATAAAAAATGATATACAAGATTTCATATCATGCAAAACTTGAATTCATATCAAGTAAAAAATATTTTATATCACGTAAAACTTGAATTTATATCAAGCTAAACAAGATTTAATATCAAGCAAAAATAGGGTTAACTTTTTTATATATAAGAACATGTTTGTTTTATTGATATGAAATCTTAAAAGAATATACGATTTCATATTAGGGAAAATACTGTATCATATGAGAAAACACAAGATTTCATATCATACAACGGAACAGATATAACCAGAGAGTATATAATGTATTCATATCAGATAATATAATGATTCATATCAATGGGCATAATATATCATATAAGACATTATAATGATTCATATCATACAACAGAATGGCTATAAACAAAAAGAAGATAATGCATTCATATCAGGGAAAAATATATCATATCAGTTAATATGAAAAACCATATAAGGATACATAATATATCATAGGGGGTACTAGTTACCGCCTCACTTTTTGGAACGGTTGTTCATAGATTTTGATAAAAGTGTCCTTTTACATAAAAAGATGGGAAGAGAGAGGGTATTGTAGGGGCATTTTAGTCCAAATTGAGGCGGTAAAGGGAAAGTACTAGGGCGGTAACTAGTAATTCCTTATATCATATCAAAAAACACAAGGTTTCATCTCATGCAATAGAACATATATAAATAGAGAGTATACAATATATTTGACGTGTTCTTTTCGTTGTAAAATTTAAGGGCGAACACTTCAAAATAAATTTATATAAAACAAAACTAAAAATACCAAAACTATATTACTTAAGGTTTCGTTCCCATGAGAAAGTTGTCTTGGTTGAAGTTGTGATTGGGCTCAAATCCTCACTTACTACAAGTTTAGCAGTTTCTAGACCTAAGAACTAACAAAACAAAGGGTATATGAGTAATTTCAAGTGTCATGAAAGTAAAAAAATAAAACAAAATAAAAGATATAATATGGATAAAAGCTGGAAATCACACCACCTCAATATTCAAAAGGCTATTAACAAGCAAATACCATGCAAATGTGGGTAGTTAAGTCTCTCTAAATATGGCGATAATGCATTCTACTTACTACATATAACGACACTAATACTTCTAGCCATGAAGTCCTATTCCTAAGTGAAGCACGATAATCCTAAACACATCAAGAAGTAGAAACATGCCCAGATCATTAGAGCCAACAATATGTTGGTGTATGTGCCCTTTTGAATGGCTATATAGACATTTGTCGTTTGATTGATGATTTATCAGATGAGTTAATTTCATGAATATAATATTATTGTGCATATTTGAATTCATGAAATTGATCCGCCAAAAGAAACACTCAATGGATTGATTAGATCATGAGTGATTCATTTGAGTAGTACTCATACGAGGATCCTTAGACCAGAAATCACTACATGGTCTTAGGTGAATTGTAGTGTGCTTTGGCATACGCCTAACGGGACCGTAACAGGTTGCCAAGTACGGGTATGATTGGGTACACTATGAGTCACGCTAAGATATGTAGGTAAAGTGATGGGACTATAAATCTCTCTTAAGTGAGAGATGATATCTTGGCCACTTGATAGTGAACTGAGAAGTGCATGGTCATGCTCGAGAAATGGTAAGTGTTATCATTTGCTTGAATAGAATCAGTGTCACTAAGAAATCAAGTAAACATTTAGTTAAATAAGGATGATGGTTCCATGTCTTATGCTAAACGGGATATCTATGTAGAGGACCGTACGAAGTATGCTCGGAAGGTTGCGTTGAATCCGACCCTCCGTTCTGAATTGGGTAGTCATTATGTCTTGCTAGAGACCACTAATGACTTATGGATTAATTAATTAGATTTAATTATCCATTTTCAATTTGGAATGGCCTACAGGATCGCACATAAGAGGGTTCGATGATATAGAGTTGCCTGTACTAAGTATAATTATTATACTTAGACAAATAGTATTTTATTAAATAGTTTAATTAGATATTGTTGAGATGTTCCGTGGTATTAATTAATAGTTAATTAAGTACCCAGGAACAATTGGAATAGGCTGATAAATCAAGGGACCTAATTGCAATTGAGGTTCTTGACCCATCAGCCTGATCCATTGGTCAATGAGTTGATCCATGGTGTTGGTAAAACCCAAGTCAGTAGAAAGTAATATTGATTTAATATTACTTTTACATTTTATATTTTATGTTAATTAAATTTTGTTACTGACAATATCTGACTCTATATATCTAAGATATGCGAGTTAGATATGGGTAGAGAGTTTTTAGAAAATGGTTTACCAAAATTTGAAAAAAATTCCAAAACTATTCTCTCTCGGCAAAAGGCTAGCACCTCTCTGTGAGAATCCCAGTGCTTAAGTGTAGAGAGCTTCTTCAAGGAAGAAATTTTTGGTGGTGATCAGCATCACTGCAGTAGAAGGCTTGGACCAACATCAAACAAGGATCCAGGCGCGGCAACCGATTACGCTACGAGGGTAAGCTTTAGAAGCTTTAAACATAGTTTTTAAGTAACACTAAAATAATCAATTAGGCTTTTCCGCTGTGAGTTTTTGAAAACTAAGCCTAATCGATCCCAACACAATAGAAATAGGGTCGTCAATCCTACTCTACTATCAATCATCTACACATTTACCTTAAGATAATGAAGGTTCCTAAAATACATGGCAAATGGATATAGAAACAACCATGCTTACAACACAAGAAAACACAATTATCTTTTATCAAATGGCTATATAAGATTGGAAATCAATATTTCAACAATCAATGAGTAGATTCAACACATATACTCTCATAACAAAGCAAAATCACTATAGTATTCCAAGAAATAACTCATTTGCATGAAACCCACTTGTCAATATTCATGAAAAACCATTGAAGAGAACAAAATAACCAAAGAAATAAGTAGCTACTCATGATAGAACTCAATCAATAAGAAAATGTGCAGCTTTTATCAACCAAAAATGATAAAACCCACCCAAAACTTGAACTAAGCTCTCATAAACAATTCCTTCTTCATGCAATCCATGATTTTTGTTCTACATCTTTGGAAATCCACTATCTTCTATCACTTAGAGGGGTAGAATTCCTTAAAAAGCTCCTTACAACACCATGGTTCTAGGAAAATTCATCTAGTGTGTGAAGCTTCTCCACTAAGATACTACTAAAAACCTACTAAAAGTGTGAAAGTATGTTTTTTACATCAGGCCTTGGCCATTAAGAAAGAGATCTGAGGGATAAAAATGGTAAAATACATTTTAAAAACACTTAAGGGTAATTTGGAACATTCAGTATATTTTTCGGGTGGCACGAAGGTACAGTACCCTGCGGACGCCGAGGTCGACAGTGTGCAGGTACCGGTACCTGTAGAATGTCGATCTTAACTCTTCAGCTCAATTTTGCTCTTTTCCAAATTCTTCTATTTTAGCTCCGATACTTCGTGTTTTCTTCCTTTTTCCAGCAAAAGTCTTCAAGTTTCTTCCAAAAGCTCCAATCATAGCTTTTTACTACAAGATCATACAAATCCAACTATAAGTGCATTGAAAGCTCATAAAAGATATCATAATCATTGAAAACCGACTAAAAGTAACCTAAATATGCATGATTTTGGGTCATAAAAAGGTATATTTCAGAGTCACGTCACACTCGCACACTTAACCCTTTGCTTGTCCTCAAGCAAACTAACTAGAAAAGCTACTAGATCACAAATCCATTACAAAACAAGTTTGCTCTAAAATGATTTTCTTCCCCCTTCAAGCTAAACATGCAAACCATGCACTCACCTTGCACTCATGATATCAACATAATTTCAATACTCAAGCAAGACAAACATGACATGGATTCTCTATCAACATCAATTGACCTTATCACCTCACACTATCAAGGATTCACTCAGTAACGCTCAAAGTGTAAAGGCTTTGAAATATTCAATAATGCTCAAGTCAATTGCATTAAAGATCATCAACCATAAGTTTGACTCAAGATCACCTCGCCACCCGCTTATTGCGCATGTAACACATTGATCAAAAGGACTTTTATTAATGTAAAACGGGGCTAAGAAAATGGCTAAGGACAAGAAAATGTCAAGGTTTAAAAATTGGAGTTATTGTAAAGAAATTTGCTTTGGTTGGAATGCTTCATCAACTACTTTTACTTGGATTCTTCTACTACTAATGGAGGTTTAAGGCTTAGATGTCCTTTACTTCCCCATTCTTATTCTTCAAAACTTAAAACTTAAACTTTTTTTTTTTTTTGAACTTTCTTCTTTTTAAAACTTTCAAAAAACTAAAAACTAAAAACTTAGAATCCATCAAATTATTTTTCATTTTCACATCCAACCAAACACACACCCTTTAAGGGTCCAAAAACAAGGTTTAACAAAGAAAAAGGCTCAAGTTGGCTTATTGGGAGAAACAAAATCAAATAAAAGATGGGGCTCAACTTGGTTACTCCTAAGGGGATAGAGATGATTACGGTTATTGTAAAACAAATCAAAGGTAAAAACAAAAGCTAACTAATTGCCTTCATCACTTCAATATATCACAAACATGTAAAAGGTCTTGATATGTATGCTAAAGTCAAGTTCTAGATCCAATTATTCATGCCAAAAAAATCACACAACCAAAGAAATATGAGCAAGCAAATAGAATATGCTCAATTAAGGCTCAAATTAAAGCTCACATAAAATCAAGGGTTATAATGTGATTACATCTCAAGATGTCAACTAAGAACTCACATCATACTTATCAATACTCAACCATTTTCATCATGTCTTCACCAATCATACAATGCAAATACACAAAACTAGCTTGAAGGAGTCTTTTTGTTTTGGAAAAATTTTTGCAAATTCAAAATAGTGCAAATTTTTGAAAAATTATCTACAAAATAGACTCATTCACTACTAGTTTCCTAACTAGCAAGCATGAAGACATAGAATAACAACTTGTATTCAACCCCTCCCCCCCCCCCCCAGCACTTAAGATATACATTGTCCTCAATGTATCAAAACAAAACACCAGTGGGGAAAACGGGGTACCATTTTTTCTTTGAATTCATATCATATCACAATTAAGTTCATACCTATTTAATATTAGCCATAAACCACATGTAAATACCACACTTAATTAAAAACTTAAAAATAAACACACCAAAGCATATAAAAATAAATAAATTGCATAGGTGTCAACAAAATGTAGTAAGAAAGTAATAGTGGTAAGGATTCTCAAACTCTTGTTGTAAAGAAACTAATCATGGAGGAAAACCAATAGTGCATTACTCTATAAGCTTCCTCTATTTTAATTTTAAGCTCATCATTCTTCTTTCTTACTTCATGAATTAACCATGTCCTGAAAATTGTAACGAATTAGTAAATTTTCAAAAAGAAAACAAAGTGGCTTGTAACATACCTTAGTGGTGTCCACTGGGTGCTAGTACCTGGACGTCGCCAATGTCGGTGGCCTAATGGAATGGTACCATCACGTCGCTGGACATCAGGGCCAGTTATAAAAGCCAATTCAACTCACTAAAGCAACAGTTGTAAGCATTAAAGCACCACAAAACATGTTAATTATAACATATGATTATTCTACACATATGAATATATGATTTTTCATCATTAAAGCACAAGTCATACATGTTCCATAACGTTAAAGCTCCAAATATGTAAAGATTAGAACATGCAAAACATATAAGGTTGAAAAATTCATACATTCCAAATCAACACAAGCTCATTCAATCATATTCATCATTCATAGCATAGTACTATGTGAAGTTCAAGAAATTCATTTTTGAAAATTAAGAACATAGCAGCTCTATACTCTTACCTTTTGATTCCTGAATGTGTATGATGTTTAGAAGTCTCTAAAGAACATAAGAACAACATGTTGTAGGTAAGAACACTAAAAATGAAGAAATTCAAACCAAAATACATGAATTGAATACAATAAAGGTGTAAATAACTCTCTTTAAGCTCTTGGAAGTTTTGGAAGTTTTAGATAAGTAAAATGGAGGTTTTAAAATCCGTGGTACCTCATTTAAATCATTAAGGCTCAAATAGGGTTAATGGTACTGCAGTGGTACTGAACTCAGCACTACTGATAACACCAAAGGATCTTAGCGGCCTGGTGACATGGTAACATCACGTTGCCTGCAGCTGGCTTCGTGTTGGCGGCACATAGGTACCTAATCCCATTTTTCCTCAATCTTCGCAAAATTTCTTCCACTCGACTTTTACACCATTTAATTGCACCAAAACATGTACCTACAACACCGGAATGTGTTCCACAATATCATACTCAGAACTCACAATGAAATGCATGACTTATTAGCAATTTAGAAATTTGAAAAGCTAAAAACTAAAAAATGAAAATAAAAGTGTTGAAAATGCTTAGGTTGCCTCCTCAGAAGCACTTTGGACTTTATAATCTCCGGCTAGACTTGTCTTGAGGTGTGGACTCAAGATCCCTAAAAAATCCTTGAATCTTTTGCATAAGATGCACTTCCCTTGCTACTTTCCATCAAGCTTTTTTTATATCCTTGAACTTTTGCTTTTCTTTCTCTCTTCTCTTCTTCCTCCTCATCCTATGCTTCTCCCTTCTTGCTTCATCAAGATCGTTGTCCTTGGCTAAGTCTTCATCAAGCTCCTCATTTTCTTGATTATATGGCATTTTTACATCCCTCTATGCTTGAGCTTCTCTAAATTCCATCCCTTCAACCTCCTTTCTACTTCATGAATTCTTCTTGAAAAATCACAAAAGCAATTCTTCTCTTGTAACATCATTACTAGTATCTCTTTTTGTAGGTTGAGCAATTCTTTTACCAACTCCTTAAGCTCTTCATTAGAATATTTCAACGTATTAATGTCCCATTCTTTCTTGAATCTTGTGACAATTTTCCTTGCTTCCTTAAATTTATTTGTCACATTATTCAATATCCAATTTGCCACTTTATGAAGTGGGATGAAGTCTAAGGTTTCTTTCACAAATTGGTTTCTCACATCATTGGCCATCCTATCAAGTTCATCTAGAGGATTCTAAGGCTTCTCTTTTCCTTTTGAGCTCCCTTCATCCTCCTTTGCACTTGGAGTTCCCTCGGTTTCCTTGGCCTCTATAATAGCTCCTACCTTAATAGGTTCACCACTAGAAATTGGAAATTTCTATGTTAGGATCCTTGGATGAACAATCTCCAACATCCACACCTTTTAATTACTTCGTCCAAGGTCTTTCCTATTGCTCCTCGTAACAAATTGGTATAAACTCATTCTCATGACCAATATAGTTCGATCCCATTAGACATCCTTTCTTAACCTTAAGCTTCATTTGTACTTTTGGTGTCTCTTCCATTGGCAACTCAAAGCTCTCATCCACTTCCATTGTAGACTCACTCTCAAGTCTTTTATGAAATTCCATGCCCACATTTTCTTTTTCTTGCACCAAGGTTTCTTTATCTTGTGAATTTAGTGATTCCACCTTGTTTGTTTCACTACTATCATCCAACATTAGTAAGGCATCTACCGCTTTCTTGATAGACTCTTGAGTAATTTCTCCTCACAATGGTGTGCTAGATGACGAAGTTGGTGTCTCCATAGTCTCATCATCATCCATTTCCACATCTTTGCATTGCTTCTTTCTCCATTTGAGTAAGGCATTTTCATATTCTTCTTCATCATCTTTTTCATCAAACTCTCTCATGTGTCCTTCAATCCACTCTAAGTAAGTTTGATTCTTGACCTTTTCAATTGTCTCATGGAATCCTTCACCAAAGTAACCACTATATCTAGAACCCCCTTGAACTCGATTATGATTTCCATACCCCCAACTAGATAAACCGGCTCCAAGTGAACATCTCACTTGACGTGGTTTGGGTTCCCTTCCATAGATATCATCCATACTCCTCATGTTAACTTGTGGAAGGAATGTTGGATAATCACAAATGCTCCAAGGTTTTTCTTCTCTATAGTAACTTATCTTCTTTTTCTAGTCAACAACCTTGCAAAAAAAATAAATAAATAAATAAAAGAAAGCTATGTAAGAATAAGTTAAAATACGAAAAACAAGAGAGACAAATAAAACTACTGCACTGACAACGTTACTTGCAAACACACAAAAACTCATAAGCACTACTAAAAATGCAAAAATAAGTGAACAACCAAACTACCAGCACACAATAATCAATCAAAATAAACCATCCCCGTTGACAGCGTCAATTCTGACGTGCTCTTGTTATTGTAAAACTTAAGGGCGAACACTTCAAAATATTTTATATAAAATAAAAGTAAAAGTACCAAAACTATATTACTTAAGGTTTCGTTCCAATAAGAAAGTTGTCTTGACTGAAGTTGTGATTGAGCTCAAATCCTCACTTACTACAAGTTTAGTAGTTTCTAGACCTAAGATCTAACAAAACAAAGGGTAGATGAGTAATTTCAAGTGTCATAAAAGTAACAAAATAAAACAAAAGAAAAGATATAATATGGATAAAAACGGGAAATCACACCACCTCAATATTCAAAAGGCTATTAACAAGCAAATACCATGCAAATGTGGGTAGTTAAGTCTCTCTAAATATGGCGATAATGCATTCTACTTACTACATATGACGACACTAATACTTCTAGCCCATGAAGTCCAATCCATAAGTGAAGAACGATAATGCAAAACATATCAAGAAGTAGAAACATGCCTAGATCATTAGAGCCAACAATAGAAATAGGGTCGTCAATCCTACTCTACTATCAATCATCTACACGTTTACCTCAAGATAATGAAGGTTCCTAAAATACATGGCAAATGGATATAGAAACAACCATGCTTACAACACAAGAAATCACAATTAGCCTTTATCAAATGCCTATATAAGATAGGAAATCAACATTTCAGCAATCAATGAGTAGATTCAACACATATACTATCATAACAAAACAAAATCACTATATTATTCCAAGAAATAACTCATTTGCATGAAACCCACTTATTAATATGTATGGAAAACCATTGAAGAGAACAAAATAACCAAAGAAATAAGTAGCTACTCATGATAGAATTCAATCAATAAGAAAATGTGCAGCTTTTATCAACCAAAAATGATAAAAACTACCCAAAACTTGGACGAAGTGTGTGAAACTTCTCCACAAGCTACTACTAAAAACCTACTAAAAGTGTGAAAGTATGTGTTTTACATCAGGCCTTGGCTATTAAGAAAGAGATCTGAGGGCTAAAATGGTAAAATACATTTTAAACACGCTTAAGGGTAATTTGGAACATTCAGCAGATTTTTTGGGTGGTGCAAAGGTACGGTACCCTGCGGACACCGAGGTCGGCTACGTGCAGGTACCGGTACCTATAGGACGCTGATCTTGACTCTTCAGCTCAATTTTTCTCTTTTCTACATTCTTCTATTTTAGCTCTGATTCTTTGTGTTTTCTTCATTTTTCCAGCTAAAGTATTCAAGTTTTTTCCAAAAGCTCCAACCATAGCTTTTTACTACAAGATCATGCAAATCCAACTACAAGTGCATTGAAAGCTCATAAAAGATATCATAATCATTGAAAACCAACTAAAAGTAAGGTAAATATGCATGATTTTGGTTCATAAAAAGGTATATTTTGGAGTCAGGTCAATATTCATATCAAAATTATTCATATCAGCGGACATAATATATCATATCAGACAATATAATTATTCATATCATACAACAGAACGGATATAAATAAAAAACAGAGAATGCATTCATACAAGGGGACATAATATATCAAATCACTTAATATAAGAAATCATATAAGGATACAGAATATATCATATCAGAAAACACAAGGTTTCATATCATACAACAAAATTTATATAACTACAGAGCATAGAATGTATTCATATCAGACAATATAAGGATTCATACCTTATGAAACCCTACTATGCATGATATGAAAACATGTTCTATCTGATATGAAATTATGTTCTGCGTTTTATGAACCCTTTGTTTGTTTTCATATAAGAATTTTTTGTTGTAGTGATATGAAAGTATGTTATACACTATGTTGTATTTGATGTGAAAGTCTGCTACGCATTATTTGAAACCATGTTATATTTTATATGTTATAAACATGAATTAATTTTCTTTATAACATGAATTTTAAAAATAAAAAATTAAACTATTTTATGCTAAAAAAATATATAAGAATGAAACAAAAAAAACCATATATAACGTAGGATTTTTTTTTTTAAAAATGTGAATTGAAAAATAGAAGAAAGAAAGTGGCTAGATAAAAACAAGAAGAAAATTTTAAAAAAAAAATCTAAAGAAAGGGGTGGCTAGAGAAGAAAAGAAAAAAAAATTCAAAGGCGATTCCATCTAAACAAAAATAAAATAAAAATTTTTTTAAACGAGTCCCTCCAAACAAAAATAAATAAATAAATAAAAGGAGGACACACACTTTTCTTGTTAATGGGAAAGAAAAACTTATTAAAAATGGGATGGGTATAGAACTACTATATACCAAAGGATTGATTTGGACTGTTACAAAGTTACAATAGTATCAACACAAACCTAATTTAGGAGTTGAGTGCTCCGGTAATCTTCAAAATTTATAAATAAAAGAGTAAATTTCAAAATTGGTCATCATACTATGGTCAATTTCTAGTTTTGGTCATCATACTTTAAAAACTATTTTTAAGGTCATCATATTTTACTTTTATTTTCAAAAAAAGTCATTCTGTCTATGTAGTCCGTTAAGCTTAACGGAAACGTGGTCCCATGACTATTTTACAAGGAGAAAAATGGTATTTCATCCAAATGTGGAGCAATTCAACTACCCTTTTCATCTCCATTTCTTATCTCTTTTTTTTTTAAACAACCTCGATTTCTTATCTATTTATCCCTTTAAATATTTTATTAATATATCTCTATATATATATCTCGTCATCTTGCTTCAGAAAAAATATATATTTATCGTCATCGTCATCACTCTCACGGTCACACCAAAACTACAGTATTCCATATTTATCACATCACCCTCATCTTCATCACTTCAGCACCACCCCGCTAGTCACCCTTACTCCATCATCTCTCCAACCCACTTCTCCTCTCGCCGTCTCGCCGCCCCTTCTGTTTATTCCTCTTTTTAAGAGTTCTTCATATGGGTATTGTTGGACCCTTACTGATCTGGAAATGATCATAAACTCATAAAAACATGACACTGGACTCCGATGAAGAAATGTACACATCAAAAAAAGAGGTTTGTTTTTTTTTTTTCTTTTTTGGGAACAATGAAGTACAAACTCATATTAAAAGTAAGATGGTTGTTCTATACAACAACTTAAGAGTCAAAATACAATCACCAAATTAATTATAATATCCAGGGGATTTGTCCCTTCCAAATGTCAAACAAATACTACTGAAAAATTTTCATATGGTCTATTTGAAGAGAAATGCTGACTGATAAGCTCTCATCATTGTTGGACTCGGAAAAATAAAGTTTAGACCTTCATATGCAATCCTACCAGGACCCATAAAAATGGGGTGACTGTTAAAACCTTAGGCCCTCAATCCATATGCATGAGAATTTAAAGATGCTAAATAAGCAAGAAACCTGATTCCATTAAGCTGAGCCTATAACCGGACTGAATTGAGCTATGACGGATTAGAATCCGGCGAGCTGCAGGGAAGAAGTCTTCCAATGTACAAACCCTCCCTCTTTGTTTTGTTCTGTCCGAATGGGAAGAGAGAACCCGTTGAGAATTTTTTACATTGGGTATTACCTCAATATACACATTGTAAATATAATTTACTATATTTACACACTAGGTCCTCCTATTCTACCCATCACAGAATAGGCACCCGCTAATTTGAGTCCATGCCTATTTAGACCACACCAACAAAGGTCCTAACCAAAATCACTTAATTAGATCACTTTTATAGGACTAACAAGATACATAGCAATGCAATATACCACTATTCATAATGTAATAAGTCCACAATACCTAAAAGATTTTACAATCTCCCACTTGGACTATACATTATACCTTATAGTCGTATATTACGTCAAAACCTTTTGAGTACTCAGATTTTGCTCTATCTTAAACAATCCCGTACATCAATCATGTCAATGAAGGATCAAAGGGGCCTTTGTCACCATAAGTGTAACTAAACCCATCAATGGTTACAACATCAATACAATCAAATGACATGGATCAAGTGTGGAAGCATAGCATGGAAAATTCATGTAATGTGATCTATAATATGAATTTCCAACTAGTCCTCTTTATTCTTGGTAGAGATCAACCAAGCTCAATATCAGAATGTAAAACTTAAAACTTGAAACTTTATACTGTAACCAAAACTTTATACTTGAAATTCGAATGCTATAGCACTGTAACCAAAATCATAGAACCAAAAGAAAACAAATTTACAAACTCCCACTAAACCATTACATCACTAGATAACATAACACCCATCCGAACAACATGTTCAAGAAAGACTTCGGGTGGTAAACCGTTAGTGAAAGGGTCTGCAATATTGGCGTTTGTCCCAATATGTTCTATGGCAATCTGACCATTCTGAATCCTTTCTCTAACAACTAGGAATTTGATGTCTATATGCTTCGACTTGGTCGAACTCCTATTGTTGTTAGAAAAATCTACAGCTGCTTTATTGTCACAAAATAACTTCAATGGTCTTTCAACACCATCCACAATTCGCAGTCCTGTGACAAAATTTCCCAGCCATAAAACTTGATTGGATACCTCAAAACAGGCTATATACTCTGCTGCCATAGTAGATGTGGCTATAAGTGATTGCTTGACACTTTTCCAAGAGATAGCACCTCCTGCTAATAAATAAACATAGCCTGAAGTTGATTTGAAATTGTCTGGGCATCCATTATAATCGAAATATGAATAACCAAAGATCTCTATTTGACCAGAACTCCTATATGTGAGCATATGATCTGTGGTGCCTCGAAGATACCTCAAAACTCTTTTGACTGCTTTTCAATGACCCAAACCTGGATTACTTAAGAATCTACCAAGAACTCCAACAATATATGCAATATCTGGGTGTGTACAAACCATAGCATACATAAGACTCCCCACAGCCGAAACATAAGGAATATTCTACATTTCTTTCCTTTCAAAATCACTTTTGGGACACAGATCAAGACTAAACTTGTCCCCTTTAGAAACTGGAATATCACAAGGTCTACAATCCTGCCCCAAATCTCTTAAGAACCTTCTCGATGTAGCTCTTTTGTGATAACTGAAGTATACCCCGAGAACGATCCCGGTGTATCTGAATACCCAACAAAAAAGAGGCGTCCCCAAGATCTTTCATTTCAAAATTCTTTGATAGAAATTTCTTGGTTTCACGCAACAAGCCTATATCGCTGCATGACAAAAGTATGTCATCGACATACAAAATTAGGAAAATATATTTACTCCCACTGAACTTGTGATACACACAATCCTCTACTAAATTGACCTCAAAACCAAAAGAAAGAACAACCTGATGAAACTTACGATACCACTTACGGGATGCTTATTTGAGCCCATAGATAGATTTCTTTAATTTTCAAACCATCTGTTCTGGATTTCCAGATACATAATTTTCAGGTTGCACCATATAGATCGTTTAATTAATATCACCATTAAGAAACGTCGTCTTAACATCCATCTGATGTAGTTCAAGATTGAAATGTGCCACAAGTGCCATTAATACCCTAAAGGAGTCTTTTGATGACACTGGAGAAAAAATCTCAGTGTAATTGATACCTTACTTTTGGGTAAACCCTTTAGCAACAAGACGAGCCTTATATCTCTCGATATTACCTTTTGAATACGTTTTGGTTCTAAAAATCCATTTGCAACCAATGGGTTTCGCACCTTCTGGTAATTCGACAAGATTCCAAACGTCATTGTCACTTATTGACTTCATTTCCTCATTCATGGCATTTATCCACTTTTGAGCATTAGTACTTTCTATAGCTTGACTAAAGTTGATTGGATCACCATCAACTGTGCTAATGGTTTCCTCTGTTGGAGTAGAATACATAAGCTATGCTTGTATTGTACAGTTTCCCAGTTTAATATATCGATTTGTGTTTCAGTCATATCTTGTTGTGCATTAATCGTCCATTTATATTATGTAAGTAGATGATGAGGTGTCTGGTGCGACACAGTAGATCTCATCATTGGTTGAAAGACATAATATATAAATGAGGTTCGTAACCGAGACAGCTTTGGACAAACTGTCGGTTTAAGTTATTATGTGATTCAGATAATTAGTTTGTCTAAACTAATTGAATCATATAGATATGCCCGGGGCATATTGAACTTGCTCTTAGGAATGATTTGTCTTGTACTGATTTAATAGACAAATCGATCCTTGTATTCTATCTCTAAATCCCTAGACTCGAGCGGGCATGAGGATTAGACATAGTGTACTTTGATCTGCCAAAGGGTGAGGTCAATTGTGGCCAATAATCTCGGTAGGTTGGGTGCGCATGTTTAGTTACTTGGTGTGCTGCTGCTTGTCGAAAGGAAACCATGTACCGGTGCGTCCGGGGTGATGGTGCTCCCGAGATGAGCTCGAAATGTTTATTATACTAAACCCGGCCGGTGGACTTATGTCCGGTATAGTAAAAAGGTCGAGTGGTACTAGTCTCGGAATTAAAGAAGTTGATGAATTAATTTATCAGTAAATTAATGAATTAACGAGCACTATATCTTTGATGTGGGGAGATTATGAATATAATTTAATTAAGTTGTTCCGGAAGCAATTCTGGTGTAGGGTGGTAGTGCCATAATTAATCCGTTAGTGGTACGATTAATTATGTACTGGGTTAATGACAAAGGTAGATTTAATTAATTGAGAAATTAATTAATCCTTGTGTCAGTTGGTTGTGAATCATCCCAGGAACTGGATTGGGATAAGTGAATCCCTGTGTCAGTTGGGAGTGATTCATCCCAGGAACTGGATTGGGATAAGTGAATCCCTGTGACAGTTGGGAGTGTTTCAGTCCAGGAACAGGATTAAAGGAAACAGAATCTGTATCAATCTAGAAACAGGATTGAAGGGAAACAGAAACCCAGTAGGAAAGACCAATCCTATTCCAACTTGGAGTCTCTCTTGTAACTCTATAAATAGACAAGGGATCAGTCATTCAGATTACAACAATAACACAATTAATCCACAGGATTTCTAGAGAGAGAAAATTCTAGAGAGAGAAAACGTTTCTCTCTCCAAGTCGAATTTTCAAGAAAGTGTGCAGCTGGTTTTTGGGTTTCTAGTGGCTGAAATTTTGGCCTTGGTCTATACCAGCTGCGCGTAGCTTTCTCTCTCTGCGGGCGGTACGTTTATAATACGTGCCAGGTGCGGCGGGGCTAGAGTTTTCTAGCAGGTGGATTGTGGTGAGTAGCTGATCAATTGACTTCTAGTTCATTGCCCACACAACGTGAAGTCATAGTCTTGAGGCATACAAGAGAATCACCAAGTGCACGCTTCAAAGGTACTTTTCTAAGATTCCGCTTTAATAGAATTTTTTTGTTGCGTGGTAAATCGAGCAAGTGCAAACCCAAATCCTACCCAAAATCTTTCATCCTCATGCTCAAGAAGAAATGTAACATAATCATCTGAAATTGCACTTCTCATTTCTCTAGTGGATCTCCTTAATAGCATATGTTCTTGAGGTTGTTGAGTTTGATTTTCTGGAATATCATTTTGAACTTGACGAGGGAAATCAATATCATTGTCCTGTCTATTTTGAGATATTTTTGGAACAATCTTAGGAATGATAACTGTAGAAAGAGAAATTACTTCCTCTTCAAGGACAAAATCCTTATCTTTCCCCCCTCTCCAAACTCAATATCCTCAAAGAACTGGGTATTTTTCGTCTCAAAAAAGGACTTAGTTTTGGGATCATAAAACTTATATCCTATGGACCTTTCAGCATATCCAACAAAACAGCAACTAATTATTCTAGAATCCAGGTTCTTTTCATTAGACACATAAGGTCTAGCCTCAGCTGGACAACCCCAAATATGCAAATGTTTAAGACTAGGCTTCTTGCCTATCCATAACTCATAAGGGGTTTTAATTGTTGCTTTAGTTGGACCTCTGTTGAGAAGGTATGTGGTTGTCTTAAGTGCTTCTCCCCAAAGTGAATGTGGCAAGATGGTACGACTTATCATACTACGCACCATATCTTTAAGGGTTTTGTTTCGTCTTTCAGCTACACCATTCATAGAAGGACTACCAGGCATGGTGTACTGTGGGACGATGCCACACTCATCGAGGAATTTAGCAAATGGCCCTGGGCGTTGTTCACCTAAACTATGATATATACCATAGTATTCACGACCACGGTCAGGTCGTATGGCTTTAATACTTTTGCTAAGTTGATTTGCAACTTCAGCCTTAAAGCTTTTGAACATGTCTAGCGCCTGAGACTTTTCATGAACGAGATAGAGATACCCATAACGTGAATAGTCATCTATGAACGTAACAAAATATGTTTGACTATTCCAAGAAGCCGTAGGGAATGGACCACATATGTCCGTATGTATTAGTTCTAAGACATTCTTAGACCTATCAGCACCAAATCTCCTTTTGTTTGTTTGTTTACCCTTAATACACTCAACACAGACTGAAGAATCTGAAGAGTCAAGTGAATCAAGAATTCCACTTGTCACCAGTCTTTCAATCTTTTGTTTAGAGATGTGCCCTAAACGTTTATGCCAAAGTGATATAGAATTCTCATTTGTTAATTTTCGTTTAGTGCCATAGGAATCAACATGTAAGGTTTCATGATATGAAGCAACAGTATACAATAAATACAAGTTATCACCACTTGATAAAGACCCGGCACCACCTTTAGTTGAGTTTAATACAAGACTGAACTGGCTATTTCCAAAAGAACAAAAATAACCTGATTTGTCCAACATGGAAATAGAAACTAAATTCCTTCTAAAAGAAGGAACTACATAAGTCTTATACAGGTCCAAAAAACAGTCAGTCTTTAGTAATAACCTAAAAGTGCCTATTGCTTCTACTTCTGCCACTTCGCCATTTCCCATATAGATGCATCTTTCAGTATCAGTTGGCTTTCGGCAGTTCAGGCAACCATGCATAGACAAACTGATGTGAGTAGTTGTTGGAGTTGAATACATAAGTTATGCTTGTATTGTACTTTTTCCCAGTAATATATCGATTTATGTTTTGGCTATATCTTGTTGTGCATTAATTGTCCATTTATATTATATAGTTAGATGATGAGGTGTCTTGTGTGACACAGTAGATCTCATCATTGGTTAAAAGACATAATATATAAATGAGGTTCGTAACAGAGATAGTTTTGGACAAACCGTCGATTTAGGTTATTATGTGATTCAGATAATTGGTTTGTCTAAACTAATTGAATCATATAGATATGCCCGGGGTATATTGAACTTGACCATTAAGAATAATTTGTCTTGTACTGATTTAATAGACAAATCGTTCTTGGTATTCTATCTCTTAATCCCTAGACTCGAGCGAGCATGATGATTAGACATAGTGTACTTTGATCTGCCAATGGGTGAGGCCAATTATGGCCAATAGTCTCGGTAGATTGGGTGCGCGTGTTTAGTTGCTTGGTGTGCTGCTGCTTGTCGAAAGGAAACCATGTACCGGTGCGTCCGGGGTGATGGTGCTCCCGAGATGAGCTCGTAAAGTTTATTATACTAAACCCGACCGGTGGACTTGTGTTCGGTATAGTAAAAAATCGAGTGGTACTAGTCTCAGAATTAAAGAGGTTAATCAGTTAATTTATCAGTAAATTAATATATTAACAATCACTATATCTCTGATGAATGAAATTATGAATATAATTTAATTAAGTTGTTCCGGAAGCAATTCTGGTGTAGGATGGTAGTGCCATAATTAATCCGTTAGTGGTGCGATTAATTATGCATTGGGTTGTTGACAAAGGTAGATTTAATTAATTAAGTAATTAATTAATCCTTGTGTCAGTTGGTTGTGAATCATACTATGAACTAGTTTGGGATAAGTGAATCCCTATGTCAGTTGGTTGTGAATCATACCAGGAACTGGTTTGGGATAAGTGAATCCCTGTATCAGTTGGATGTGTATCAGTCCAGGAACAGGATTGAAGGAAAACAGAAACCCAGTAGGAAGGCCAATCCCAAACCAACTTGGGGTCTCTCTTGTAACTCTATATATAGACAAGGGATTAGCTATTCAAGATACACAATTCAATAGATTCATAATTCAAGAATTTAGAGAGAGAAAATTCTCTCTCTCAAAGTCGGATTTTTGGGCAAAATCTGCGGCTGGTTTTTTTCTCTTCTTGGCTGAATTTTTGGCCTGTCAAGCCAGCTACGTGTGTAGCTTTCTCTCTCTCTCCAGGCGGTGCGTTTACAGTACGTGCCAGGTGCAACGGTGCTGGAATTTTCTGGCAGGTGGATTGTGGTGATTAGCTGATCACTTGGTTTCTAGATTATTGCCCACACAACGTGAAATCAGAGTCTTGAGGCATACAAGAGAATCACCTGAGTGCACGCTTCAAAGGTATTTTTCTAAGATTCCGCTTTTAATTAGAAATTTTTATTGCGTGGTAAATTGAATGTGTGCGAACCCAGATCCTGTGCAATGTTATTTTAAAAGGGTTGGAATAGCATTGTGCTAGCGTCTAGGCCTGGCCAGAGATTCTGATTCTGGAATGCATAGCACGAAAGTGAGTTTCTGGCTAGGCCCGGGCAGATAATCTTTCAGTAGTAGCACCAGAATCTACCCATTAAGTATGTCGGGGTGCTAAAACCAAATTGACTTCAGAGCAAACAAAAACAATACACTTACCCTTCTTCACACGCCAAGCGTGATACTTAGGGTATTGTTTGTTCTGATGTGAAGCGTCACCACAAAAGAAACAGCCAGATTTATTATCCTTTGCCTATTTCTTTCTATGGTGGTGTAGCCACAACTGCTTTGTCCTTTTGCCGAAAGGTCTTATCCATTTTCTTTCTTTTATTAGTAGCCTTAGAGGTAGTAGCCAAATTAGCACTTTCAGTTTGATCTTGCTTTTGACGTTCCTCTTCTTGTACACAATGCGAAATGAGCTCATTTAGAGTCCATTTCTCCTTTTGGCAGCTACAAGTGACCTTGAACTACCCAAAACGTGTAGGAAGAGAAATCAAGACTAAATGCACCAATACATCCTCTGACAACTCTAAATTGAGTGCCTTTAGTACTAAAGCAAGATGAGACATATTCATAATGTGCTCCCTGATGTTCCCAGTGCCTTTATACTTCATAGAAACAAGTTTTCCCAGAAGGGTACTTGTCTCCACCTTATCACTTTTAACAAAACTCTTTTCAAGCTCTGTCAGGAACACTTTTGCGCTACAATTCTCCACTACTATACAGCCCCTTAAGGTTTCTGGAATGGACCGTTTCATAATCATCAAGCTGATCCTGTCTAATCGTTCTCACCTCTCTAATTCCCTTTTTTGATCAAGAGAACTTTCAGCTGTGAGGGGAGCGGGAAGATCAACTCGAAGAGCAAGGTCCAAATCCATACAGCCAAGGATTATCAATAGTGTCTCCTTCCATTACTTAAAGTTTGTACCACTTAAAGTTTGAATGGAGTTTATAGTAGCAACTGTATTTGCACTAGCATCAACTGAACAAAACAAAATAACCAAACATAAGCTCACATATTAACTTCATCATAACTACAACATGGTTATTACATTCAAAATGGTTATTACATTCAAAAGGGTTATTCCCCATTCAAGATACCCAACGCAACATTGAGTTTAGTCTTTGGACAGAAGCTTCAACTTGCAAGTGGTACTCTTGCGTAGTAATCAAACATTGACAATACAGTTTTGTCGAATAATAAGCCTTTTTTTGGACCGACTTATTATCCACAAATAAAACCGAATAATTGTCACATGTTCATTACCACAAATGCGTTTAAATCTCAGCCAACTGACAACCTTCCTTTGGGCTGGTGATCAGTCGCATGAGATTGCAACACACACTGTCGTCTTGGTACTTAAACTAACAAAGTAACACTGAAGAGGTTACTTTGGCAACATACAATATCATTTCGCCAATTCAAGCTATACCAGACATCTTAGATATGCATGTAACAACCAATAAATTAAACAAAATAGCCATAATAATTAAATTTGCATCAGCCCAAAAATTTAAAACCAGCATCACAAGCTCGGCAATAATAAGCACAAGGCAGCCCAGAAATAATAATAAGCATAAGGCAGCCCAACAACAGAATATTACTTCAAAACATAATAATTGACCAAAGACAAAATAATTAAATGCCCATAATCAGAAGCCCATTGACATTTACCAGTCCTATTGCGTTTAATTTGTCAGCCCAGCACAACTAAACAAATAACTCATACTCAAGCCCAAACTCAATTAAAATTCTAGCTTAAACCCAAACTAATAAAACCTCTTTTAATAGTTGACCCACCATATTTACTTAATTTTCAGTCCAGCCCAATTAACTAAGGATTCAGCCTGCCCCTTTACTTTTCCTTCTCCTTCTTCGTTCAAATCCGCCACCAGCGGCCGCCACCACCAACTGCCCTCGCCACCGCCAACCATCATCTCCAAAAATTCCTTGAGAGCCACCATGTCATGCCTTCGCCACAATACCGAACACAGCGAAGAACAAGGACATAATGGGCAGCAAAACCAAAGACCCAAGAAAACAAAAAATGGAAAATCCTTGATCGGAGAACGAAGCCGACAACAAAACCAAAGAGGCGAACCAACAAAAACAAAAATGGCAACCCAAATAAAGGCATGCGGCCTGAGCAAAAATTCTCAAAATTGAACGATAAGCAAAAACAGGAACACAACAACCTTTCGATGAGCCTTTCGAGAAAGGAAAACGTGAAAACCCAACAACAGCAACTTCAAAACCAAATGACGAAGCCAAGGTAACCAAAACAGGGTAATTTTTCTTCTTCTCAAAACCAAAATCAAAAAAGGAAATTTAAACCAAATCGGTAAACAGTGAGGAAGGCCAAATCAAAAAAAAGGCAAAAACTAGGTTTTTTAACTTGGGCTAAATCGCCAAAATCGAAACTGAATTTACTAGAGTTCAAACTATAACCACAGCTTTAAAACCAAAAACTTTCCTAAACATCGAATTGAGGGGTTGCTCTGATACCTCTTTGTTAAAATCTGAGGCCCTCAATCCATATGCAAGAGAATTTAAAGATGCTAAATAAGAAAGAAACCTGATTCCATGAAGCTGAGTCTATAACCGGACTGAATTGATCTATGACGGATGAGAATCCGGCGATCTGCAGGGAAGAAGTCTTCCAATGTACAAACGCTCCCTCTTTGTTTTGTTCTGTCCGAATGGGAAAAGAGAACCCGTGGAGAATTTTTTACAATGGGGACTACCTCAATATACACATTGTAAATATAATTTATAATATTTACACAGCAGGTTCTCCTATTCCACCCATCACAGAATAGACACCCGCTAATTTAAGTCTATGCCTATTTAGACCACACCAACAAAGGTCCTAACCAAAATCACTTAATTAGATCACTTTCATAGGACTAACAAGATAAATCGCAATGCAATATATCACTAATCATAATGTAATAAGTCCACAATACCTAAAATATTTTACAGTGACCCCTCCTGAAATCTGCTTCGTGGATCGGTAGCCTAACTTAACTCATGATCCCAAGATTCGGGAATTTGAATGTATGCGCCCCTCGAACCAAAGCTTTGAAATCAGGCTGCAATTCCAAATAATCAAGTGTTGATCTTAAGTAATTGTTGCCTATTCTTGCTAATGCATCGTGGCCTTTACTCATAGTGTACCACACTGGTCTTGATTCGAGATCGCCACCTACGCTATCGGAGTAGTAGTGAAGATTACATTCCCAAAGTAGGCCAGCGGAAGCACCGGATAGAGGCGTGACTGTTTTTCTGTCGAGATGTAAAGCTTCGTACCTTCATCATCCACTAGTCCCCGGGATTTACAGGCGTATCGCCAAACATGGCCGGCTAACATTTCATATGAGCTGTAGCTAATGGTGTTCCCATCTTTGATGGATTTGGCTTTGAGGACACTAATTTGTTCCAGGTAAGACTTGAAAATGGACACGGTGGTGTCAAGAACTGAATTGGATTTTTCAACTAGGGAATAAGGGTTGACTTTGAGTGCCGATCGGATGTTGCCGCTGACAATGGGGAAGGAAGAAGGGGTAACCAGTAATGGGGAAGGTAGGAGATGAAGAAGGAAAATTACAATTTTAACCCCAAAAAAATTAAAGATAAGAAAGAGGATGATTGGTTTAATTGCACTAGTAGGTGGACAATTTTATCCTTAAAAAATAAATCTGTTAGCATAGTTAACAATCTGTCTTGACGGAGTATAGTGACCAATTTTAAAATTTAATCTAAATAAAATTAAATATTAAGAGTCACTTTAACAATTATATTTCAAAAGAGACTACCAATCGTGTTGGGTGAAAGATTTGAGCTAATCATATAGATATTTGAAAAATAATATAAATGCGAACATCTATATGGTTTTTGGAAAAAGTGGATTACTTGTATTGTATATAATAAAATTTGTGAATTATTAATAAATTCACTCAAGTAAATCGAGACATTACACATATGTGTAGACATAATTTTATTTTCTTTGAATTCCTTCCACTTTGACTGCGTTAAATCAGTACTTATTTACTAATATACTAATAAAGTAGATTAGCAAGGGAAACATGTCAAGTTGTGAATTAAAAGCCTGGAAAACTATTTGTAGCACAAATTTGCTATTTGTAGCACAAAAAAATTGATGAAATATCTAAAATGCCCTTAAAAATCGAAAATTAGAAATTGCAATGAAAAATCGCTTGTAATTTGGGATAACTGAGAAAAAAATCGCACGCAGTTTGCAAAAAATAAGAGAAAAATTGCCACCAACGTGTGATATAATGCAGAAAAATCGCCACACTAATCCGATAAAACAAGCAGAAATCGCAAACCGGGTGCGATTTTTTACCAAAAAATTGGATAAGTGGGGTGAAACCACAATTAAAAATCGCTAAACACCAGCGATTTTTTACCCAAATATCGCAATATAGGTGCGATTTTCCGGCATTCGGGTTGTTTATATAATTGCTTGAAAAACCATACAAACTCACCCTTTATTTAAGATTTTCTCACCAAAAATCTCTCAAACCATCTATAAAATTTTGAAAAAATCGCAAAATGGATGCGGGCGGCTCTCAACCACCACGGGGTCCCGGGAGGGGGGAAGGCTTGTACGGTCAGGTAAAAATCATATTATTTCGTTTCAATTGTAGGAAAATCGCCTAGGTTTAGCGATAATATAGGCTCAGATCGCCGATCGCCGGTGATTGTTTAGCCAATCGCCGGTGATCGGTGATATTTTTCGAAAATATCGCTTCTTCTTTGCAATTTTTTTCAAAAAAATCGCAGATCTGTGCGATATTTTTGAAAAAAATCGCCAAGAGGGTGCGATATTTGTGTGGAAAATCGCACCATAGGTGCGATTTGTTGGAAAAAAATTGCACATAAGGTGCAATTTTGCAGAAAAATATCGCACAGATCTGCGATATTTTTGAGAAAAATTGCACCTTATGTGCGATTTTTCCGAAAAATATCGCATGTGACCTGCGATATTTTTTGAAAAAATCGCACATAAGGTGCGATTTTTTTCAAAAATATTATTTTAAGTTTGTTTTTTATTATTTTTAATTATTATTAATATTTTTCATGTTTTTAATTATTATTCGTAGTTTTAATGTTGTATTCATGAAATTTGTTATAGGTTGGGGGGAAGTCTCTCCCGCGACAGCGGCCCATTGCTTCGTATAGGAAGAAGAAAGTAGGGATAGGTAGCTCATACCATACGTTGGTAGATGAGGATATCGATGAAGGGGAGCAGTCTTTCGTAGGCGGGCAGGAGATTCCCTCATCCTCAGCACATGATGAGGAGCCCACACGAGGTCAATTTTAAATTTAAGACTAATTTAATGTATATTTATTTATTTTTCTTATTTAATATGATTATATGATTATGTGTTGATATTTGAAGTGTGGTAGTGATTATTATTATTTATGTAATTTGATTATATGATTATGTGTTGATATTTGAAGTGTATTAGTAATTATTATTATTTAAGTAATTTGATTATATGATTATGTGTTGATATTTGAATTATATTAGTGATTTTTTTATGTTTGTTAAATAAGTTTATTTATAATAAATATTTTGTGAAATTAGTTACAAATAAGCGTGGGAGGGTCGATACGTCATAGATTGTGATTGTGCCTTCTACAGTTGGCCCTATTGATGGGTCAGTGATACCTAGTTGGAAGGGGCATATGGCATCGAGGTATAGACAGGACGGTGAGGAGAGTGCCGAGGCTGTAGTACCTAGGTTGCCCTTGAGGTGCCACAATAGCGCAAGGGTATGTGAGATATTAGTTTCTTAGTTTGCCGAGATGCCCGATGATTTGCAGACATTATTGAGGGCGACCGGTTTGTCTTACCTGCCTACTACCATGCACAGTACCATTGATGCCCCCTCATATGTGCATTTATTGAGCGTTGGCAGCCTGATATGAACACGTTCCACCTCCCTGTCGGTGAGATGACTATACTCCTGCACGATGTGTGGGAGATACTACGCATACCGGTTGATGATAGTATGGTCGCTGATTGTACTGCCAAGTCAGTTATGTGGGGCCTCTGCAGAGACTTGCTACAGGTGTCTGAGCGGGATGAGGAGTGGAGTGAGATGCACTCCGATGGTGGGATAGTCACTGATTATGTGTTTAGGCGACGCTCGCATTTAAAGAACGGTACATTGCACTTGCTTTATGATGTGGAGGCTTGGTTATGGCTAACTATTGGTTCTACTTTATTTGTGGACAAGAGTTCCAATAGGTTTAGACCACATCATATTGTGCATATTAGGGGCCAATTACATACCGTACAGCAGCATGCATGGGGTACCTCGACACTAGCATACTTATATAGGCATTTAGGTAAGGCTAGTAGAGGTAGCTGCAGCGGGATGGCGGGTTGTCTGACATTGTTACAGGCATGGATATATGAGCATTTTCCAGCATTCAGACCACATTCCGTGCCTATGTCTGATGATCCACATACTCCACGAGCTGCTTTATAGACTATTGGCCACCGACAGGGCGCGAGTGCCCGTCTGCGGAGGTACCGGGATGCACTTGACCATTTGAGAGCCGAGAAGGTATGTTAAAATATTTTTGTACATTTAATAATTAAAATTTTAGTTAAATTGTAAATATTTAATAAATATCTGACCATAATTGTATATATTACAGGTGACATGGATCCCATATTGTCAGTATCCGCACGCACGCACCCCGATCACTACGTACCGGGGATTGATCGCATGTGGTGACGAGGTTGAGCCTTACATGTCAGATAGGTGTGTGAGACATTTGGGGTACGTGCAGGATATCCCATTTGTCATCTTTCATCCAAAGAAGGCGTATCGGCCGCATAGTGGGGGTTACAGTGTGGACTTCGACTTGGAGTTCGCCAAGAGTTTATGGCAGTCAGTACGTAATTTAGTTTACGTACTGAGGACTTTCAGCCCTGTGATTCCCCCGGTGCATCCACAGATGAGTACATTACATGGTACCGCGAGCACTCCCACCCGTATTTGTTCATTGATGGCCCTCCCGCTGATGTTGGTGGAGTTCCGCCTCGCACCAATACAGAATATGTAAGTAATTTTTTATTTCATTTTATTTAATAATATTTCATATTATTATATGAAATATTAATTTAAAAATTTCAATGTGTTGAATTTGTAGTGGGTGAGCCGATTTACACATATATCTGAGGAGTTTCTGCAGATCATTAGAGATGGTGGATATCCCCAGTCAGATGAGTGCGAGGCTATGTTGAGGGCAGAGATGGATAGATGGCATTTAGCTGGGTGATGGTTGTATTGTACTCTTTTTTTGGTATTATTGGATTTTTTAGTTATGACTCTTTTGTTGTGTTTTATTTTATTGCGCCAATAGTTTTTGGTTGTTTTGTATTTAATTTAGCTATGATTTTTGGTAATTTGACTAATGAAATGATAATTTGAAGTCTAAGGAAATGACAACAAAATAAAAACAAAATAAATATTCAAATCAAATTGAAATGTCACAAATCATGGTCCACAAATCATGTTTCAATGGTCTAGCCTCCTTTTAAATTCAGCAGATGCTGCAAATTCTGCCATAACATCATCGCAGTGATACCCCACAAGTATGCCAACAGAGGGACAGGGTAATCATCAGTCAAATTGACACGTACGTAATGATTTCCATGAACGTGGGCAATGGCTATCTGCCTAGATGGTCTTAGGCTACCACCTAACGGCCTCAAAGGTAAAATGGAGAAATAACAACCACGAGCAATACTGAGATGGATTACCAAAGCGTTTGCATAAGTGGAGATAGCAAACAAGTCCGTGGGGGTGGTGATCCAGCCAGCACTTTCACATGGTGATGATAAATGATTCAATCGGCAAATTCCCCAAGCAATAAGATCAGTGTCCTCAGGAAGATTGTGTGGTAGACAAGCATAGAGAAGCGGTATGTACGTATCCTGATGCACAAGAATCTCTCTAATAGACGCAGTTCTAACCGTTCCCCATTCATTCTGATTGCCATAGAGACCATCTGCAACAGCTCAAAAACCACAATTGCCATCTGGCTCTACATCCGAAATGCCAGTACAGAAAGGATAGACATAATGTGGAATCAGAGGAATATTTTCACTATCTTCTCTAACTGCAAATGGAAATAAACAATTATTGTAAGTTTACTCCATTAGAAAATGAAAGTAAACAGTCAATCTTAGTTGACGAAAACACGCTTACCATCCTCAAATTGCAAAGATCTTTTGGATGATCTCCCAGATACATTATTTTGCCGTGCAACTTTTTCGCGAGCTGGATGTAATCTTTGGCTACCCCGTGATGTTGTCAAAACAGCTGGCTCAAAGACACTGGAATTGTCAGGATTCAGCGACGCGTTCATCTTCACAATCAGATCACGCATGACCACGCGTGGACTGCTCTCGAATTTAGGAACGATTTCCTCGCGGAAGTATCTGTTAAAAAAATTAAATTATAAAATATAAAAAATACTATGAAAATACATGTAAATAAATCATAACATCTCAAACTAACATACATAGTGTAAATCATACCTAAGTTCCTCAGAAATAGTATTCGAACCCACTTCAGATGTCTCAATCGTCAATCTCTTCCAAAACTCGTGCACCATTTCAACAGTGATCGTGTCATGTGATTCCTTCAACTTCCAAATTTCACATGCACAAGGAATCCCATGCGTAGCCTTGCAGACACAGCCACATCTCTCAAACAAGTCATTTCCCAACTTAGTAATCCTTTCAACTTGTTCGCTGATCAACTCCAAACAATAGTGCGACACATGACCATTCAATAATTCATACGAAAACACAACATAGCGGTTGCTTTATTAGAAATGCATGCCTCAAGCGTTTCCCTAAAATACATTAATAAAGTAAAAAGTGCATAAAATAAATTAATAAAGTAAGTATAGAATCAAATTAAATAATCAAGTTAGAAGTGCATAATTTAAATTAATAAAGTAAGTAGCGAATCAAACTAATTAATAAAATTACCTGATCTGTGATAACTGGTAATTGACATGGTCGTCAATCACTCCAAATAGCGTGTCAAGTGAATGGGTGCCAGCATTCATCCAATCCTTCAGTGCAGCATGAGTACTCTCCACTCTGTTACTACTAGTATTGCCAAAGTGCAGAATTTTGTTAGTCTACGCCCTACAAATCATCTCTTTATGGACCAGCCATGTCCTCTCCAAATAGACAATAACAGACGGCGCAACTGTAGAATAACTATCCTTCAAAAGCTGCAGTAACAAATCATACTCTTCAACTGTTGGCGCATTAACAATTGCTTTCCAAAGCTTTTTTATTTCTTTTTTCCTTTCATTCTCACCAACAAGCTTTTTCAACTGATTATCAACATCACGGTCGATATGCCACAAACATAGCAGGTGGTGTGATCCCGGAAAATGATCCCTTATAGGATCCATCAAACTCATCTCTCGATCAAAAACAATAGCACTAGGAACATTTTCAGCATCCAACAATTCTCTCAACTGTGCAAACACCCAATCATAACTAATTTTTTTCTCATCTCTCAACAGGGCACATGCAATATTATAATTCTTATTGGAATGAGTCATACCAATAATTTGAAAGAGTGGCATCTTGTACTTGTTGGTCTTGTATGTTGCATCCACCACAATCACCCAATAATATTTGTTCAACAACTGAATTGACATTGGATGCGCTATGAATGTATGTGTGATCACATCTGTGCCCTCTTCTATCAAAACTTTTACATAATAATGCTTCTCCTCGGCGTAATGAACAAATTGATGCCCAATATTTCTACCTTCAAACTTTGCTTTCCTGTCTTCAGATTTAAGATTGTTTAGCTGCCTCACTGTCACATTATCTTCAGGATGCGTCTCAGCAAGATGGTCTTCAGATTTAAGATTGTTTAGCTGCCTCATTGTCACATTATCTTCAGGATGCATCTCAGCAAGATGATTCCGAATCATTTTTGGCTTCATATTTGCATTGTTCAAAGTTCTAGCAATCTGTCTTGATTCATCAGTCAAGCGACTGAGCTGTCTGTGACCCTCTGGATACACTATAGCAGTGTGATTGTGCATTGACTTCGAACCTGGTGTTACTTTGACCCACCAACCATTTTCCCTCACCTCCTTGCAATATAACTTGAACATACACTTACATCCTCGTCGTTTGGTGTTCTTCCTATGTTGGGGGGAGGCCCTTGCTCAATCGGATCTCTGAATCTGTTGCAACGATATGTGACCCCTTTTTCCTTATTACCCTTCCCCACTTTATTCAGCTTGAAACGAAATCTAATAGCCAAATCCGAATAATAAGTGTATGCTTCTTCTTCAGTAAGAAAAAAGCCAGGACACTTAAAATCGTGACTCATATCCCTCTGAAGGTCGGGCAATCCATTTTGATCCTGCGTCATTAATCAAATTAAAAATAATAATAAGTAATTACATAAATAATTACAAACCACACAAAATATATAATTTTAAAAAATTGGAGCAGATAAGTGATTTCCATATAAAAAATCGCACATAAATTGTGATTTTTCAAATAAATCTTGCACACAATGTGCAAGAGTTATATAAAAAATACCAACAATGTGGGCATATTTTCTAAAAAATTGCCATTGTTTTGCAATTTGTTCTACAAATCTCGCACCCACATTTCGATTTTTGTATCAAAAATAGCAAATCTTAGACGATTTTTTATAAAAATTTCGCCCACACTTAGCGAAAATTATACAAAAAATGGGTGATTTTCATACAATTTTTCGCAAAATAAGGGCGATTGTTTCAAATAAAATCGTAAAACATGTGCGAATTTTTATGCAACATGATAAAAACAATACAGAAATATCAAAATCTTACCATTTTTGCGTAAATTTTGAAGTATACTGTATCCCAACTAGAACAAAATCAGTGTTTGAATATTTTTCTACGATTTTGGAAGGTTTTTTGAAAGATTTGGAACGATTTTGTAAGATTTTTTGAGGGAGTTTTTTATATTTTGAGATGTTTTTTGAATTTTTGAATTATATAACTTATTAATACATGAAGGGCATTTTTGTCATTTTACTATTTTTTGTGCTACAAATAGCAAGATCCATTAAAAGCTGCAATTTTTTGACCAGCGATTAAACATTTTTTTTTCTTTTAAGAAATTAAATTATTCCTTTTTCTTTCTTCCCAAACCAAAGAAAAGACCACTTTTAAATCATGCAGGACGGGAAAATTCGAAAGAATTTAAAACTGCAGGGTATGCAGTACTTCAGTGTACTTTTTTAGACAAATTAAAACTCTTGGAAGCCTTTTGAATTTGATGTGTATATTAAGAAGCAATCGTGAAAGCAATATATATCTTATATTTAAAAATAATACTTATATATGTATTAGTTCAATAGAAATAATTCATTTAATGCATTAACTTTTCTGAATTTGTCTCTTTTTTTCCCTAACTAATATTCTCTTACCATTTATCAAAAAAATACATTATAATTGTCCCCATAATTGTACCATATAAAAATTACAATCATCACATAAGTTCTCTAAGGGTAAAGGATAAAAAAATAAAATTTGTGTAACTAAATTAATAATTGATGCTATCAGTCAAATGTGTAAAGTCACTAATATTGACATTTTAATGAGAAGATTTCAATTGTTCCCAATAAAAAGATAAAATAATTAAAGGTAACTATGTAAAACAATTATTTATTTTCCTAAAATCACATAAGTGTACGTTTTAACATGTTTCTCTAATATAAAACCGGACTTACATGGATAAATAGTATTGGGCCAGTCAAATAATAGACACATTATTAGGGAAAATATTTTTCCAACTAAAGTTGTTTTCCTCCCAATTCGAAAATACTTTTGAGTTATTTTGTTTTCGGATAAATACTACTCCCTCGGTTTCACAATACAATTTATTTTTTTATCTTTCTATAATTTTTCTTTTTTTCCATACGGCCGGTTATAAATCCCACCCTCACTACCTCCTAAACTCTTCTACCTCAATACAATTTATTTTTTTATTTTAATACTGTATTAAAAAAATAATTATTTAATACATATTTCCACCCATTTAAATTACAATTATATTTTTAATTAATTATCTTGTTAATACAAAAATTTTTAGTAAAATTAGTAAAAATTTCACATGTTCCTAATAAAGAAAATTAAGAATAAATATGTAAAAACAAACATTTATTTTTTTAAAAAATAAATAAATAATTTATATTTTGACATTTTCGAAAGAAAATATAACTTATATTATGAGACATGTGATCTGGGTAACCGTAAGGATAAAAATCATTTTCTCTACCCCCTTTGGCAAAATAAATTTAAAAAAGAAAACAGAAAAAAAGAAAATCCGTGCCACTAGCTTCCAAATAGCTAAATTCCAATTCATTAGGTGAAGTTGATGCAGTTTATTCACACGTGATTATTCCCCAATGAACAAACATTTCATATATTATGTTCCACCGCATAGGACAAAGCCCTCCTTCGCTTTCAACTAATCCCGTTGCCGTTGCTATTATTTTAAACCCATATCAACATTGACTTTAGCGTTTTCAACTTACTCTACATACGCCACTCTCATTTCCAGTTTTCCTCCTTCAAATTTTTGAATTTTTCAAGATCGGTAATACCTTCATTTTAAATAACAGTTTAGATAAAAAAAAAAAAAAAATTGAAATAGTCCACAACCACCCGCATGCAAGACAGACTAGTAAGATTAATTATTCTATTATTAATAATGAATAAAAAAATAATACAAAGACACAATTAAAATTTACCTGACCCACTAAACAAACATCAATACTCCTATTCTACTAAAATTCTGAATAGTTCATACTCTAAATAGCTTGTGACAAAACACAGAGACTAAAAACCGATGCAGCATCCAAACCTATCAAAACCCCACAGCAGAGAGGAAACACCACTAAATGTATCAAAAGATTGAGCAAAGCCTTCCACTCCCAAGCTAGCCAAAAAGCCCAAACACTCCCTTGCCGATGTATGCGATCAATCTTATAACCCATAAGTTGCATTATTTGAAGAATTTCCCTTAAATAAAAATGAGCCTTCCAAATGGAACTCAAACCTTCATATTAAAATAACAGTTTATTTCCTCACTGACATCGAGTCACCCGCCAAGCACACCGACACAGCAACAGTGGTAATTTTAAAACACAGTTTAAAACATCCACTTCAATCAGAATCGAAGTACCAAATGATCTCTAACTAATTCGACTTCTGATAAGTGAGCATATAATACATAGTTCCAAGAAGATACTGCATAACTCTTTTGGCCGCTACCAAATATACCATACTAGAATTTCTTAACCATCTGCCTAAAATTCCTACCATGACCGCAATATGTGAATGCGTACATACCAGAGCATGCATCAGACTTCCCACAGCAGAAGCATATGAAATCTTTTGCATTTTCTTTCTTTCGAAAGAGTTCTTGGGGCATTGATTGAGACTGAACTTGTCTCCCTTTAAAACTGGAGTAGCACATTGCTTGCAATCCAGCATCCCAAATCTTTTAAGTACTTTTTTGATATAGCTCTTTTGTGACAACTGTAATATACCTCGAGAGTGATCTCGGAGTATCTGCATACCTAATACAAAAGAGGCGTCACCAAGATCTTTCATCTCAAAATGATCTTAAAGAAACTTATTGGTTTCGTGCAATAAGTGAAAGATTATCTGCCCTGGCCGGTCAAAAGTTTACTTTCGTGCTACGCATTCCAGAATCGAAACTCTTGACCAGGCCTAAGCACTAGCACAACTACTATTCCAACCCTTGCTTGAAATACCATTGCATAGGATCTTAGCTTCTACTTATTCGATTTGTCATGCAACAATAAATTCTTAATTAAAGCGGAAGTTTGAGAATTACCTCTTGAAGCGTGTACTTAGGTGATCGCTTGTATGACTTAAGACCAGCTCGTATGTTGTGTGTGCAATGAACTAACGAACCAACGATTAGCAAAACACCACAAAACATGTCGAAAATAAACCAGCTGCTGCCGACCTCGCGCGTGAAGCCCATGCTCCGCCGATGGATTGATCACGTGTCGCCGCTGACCCTCTATTTTCCGCCGCTGCCCGAAGTCCACGTGAAGACCCGGACTCCTCAGGTAAGCCGCCGACCAAAGGTTGAAAAACCGACTGTGAGAAAGAACTCTTTGAATTCTCTCTCTAGGTTTTCTCTCTCTAATTTTCTTTTCTTGAAAACTTATGAATTGTGTATTTTGTATTGCCAATCCCTTGTCTATTATATAAAGTTACAAGAGAGATCCCAAGTTGGTTTAGGATTGGCATTCCTAACGTGTTTAAGTTTCTTAATTAGTTTCCAAATTCAATTAGTAACCAAATCTAATTAGATTCCAAATCCAAATAGATTTCCTAATGTCTTGGATTTCCTAATTCCAATTGAACTTTAAAACTTAATTAATTAATTAATTTCACTTTGTTAATTTCCTAATTAATCCCTAGGAACAATTAACTAAATAATTAATTCTACTTTATTAATTAACTCAATACATAATTAATCGTACCACTAACGGATTAATTATGGCACTACCATCTTACACCAGAATTGCTTCCGGAAAAACTAAATTAAATATCCTTTAATCTCCTCACATCAAAGATATAGTGCTGTTAATTTATTAATTTACTGATAAATTAATTAATTAACTTCTTATAATCCGATATTAGTACCACTCAACCTTTTTACTATACCAGACATAGTCCATCGGCCGGATTTAATAATAAACATAACGAGCTCATCTCGAGAGCACTATCACCCCGGATGCACCGGTACATGGTTTCCTTTCAATAAGCAACTTCACACCAAGCAATCAAACATGTGCACCCAACCTACCGAGACTATTGATCTCAAGTGACCTCACTCTTTGGCAGATCAAAGTATACTACGTCTATCCTCATGCCTGCTCAAGTCTTGGAATTAAGAGATAGAATACTAAGAATGAATAGTCTATTAAAGCAGTATAAGACAATTCATCATAAATGGTCAAGTTCAATATACCCCGGGCATATCTATATGATTCAATTAGTTTAGACAAACCAATTTTCTGAATCACATAATAACCTAAACTGACAGTGTGTCCAAAACTGTCTCGGTTACGAACCTCATTTATATATTATGTCTTTTAACCAATGATGAGATCTACTATATCACACCAGACACCTCATCATCTAATTACATAATATAAATGGACGACATATGTAAAATATATAAATAATTTAACTAAAACATTTAATCGATATATACAAACTGGTAAATAGTTAATATAAGCAAAACTTTATTATTCAAACCTAACAAGATCTTGGAACATCCGATTTGATGAGGTAATCCAATCCTATAGATTTACTCAGTGTCCGGATGAACAATGCGTATGCCGCAGACGTTATGGAAACGCGATGGTCTCGACTTGTATAGTCTATTAAGTCAATGATTATTATTGCATATCTTGTAGATTTGTAGACTAAGATAAATTGTTGTTTATGTTCACATTTTGGTGTTAGGGACTGAATTCTGGATTTTGAAAACTTTTTGCTAGTTTTAAACATGCAGGGACCAAATTGTAGTTTTTTTTTTAATTTTGGGGGTTCAAATGGAAATACTAAAGACTTCAAGGACTAAGTTGCAGTTGCTGGATTTTTTGTATAACTGATTTTTGCCTAGCTGATGGAATATTCGTTTGTTAGAATTGAATTAGTCAAAGATTAGGAGTTAGGATTTAAAGATCTTTTGGTTACTTTATTTAAGGAAGATATTATCTCTCTTTTTACTATTTTACTATGTTAGGAATATAGCATAAATAGAAGTGTTCTTTACAGAGAGCAGATACAATAAGTAGAGAGTAGAATTTTTAGTAAAGTACTATTTCTCTTTGTTTTATTCTTTAGCTTTCTCAAGAATTTGCAAGCCATGTTCAAGAACATGAGTTGCTAAGTTTTTATTTTTCTAATCCAAGGGATTTGATTTAGTTAGTATGTTGTGAGGTTTGTGCTTAATTTAATTTCTTTCGTCAATTGTTTATGGTTTAATTTAGAATTCTTAGTACTAATTGAATTAACGATTTAATTAGTGTTGATTCTTCTTGTGCTATCTACAGGATGAAATGTTACGTAATAGACACTAACAGTAGAACCGAGTAACAGTTAGATGATTTATGTATGTTGGTGACACTTAATTGTTAATGCATGATAATCTAAGGGGAAACAATTAGACGTAATTAATTAATTGTAGCTATCTCTTTTAATCAATTTTGGTTTCAACTAGTTTTTGTGTGTAATGTAGTTATGGTTAAATATGGAACGCTATCGTGCCCAATTTTTCATAACAAGATTTAATCGAATATTGGGTTTGGTTAATTAATTTAGAGAGTCCATAGTTTTACGGCTATCCTAATAATAATGGATGTTGAATTCTTGAATGAAAGAATAATTTTGAACCTATGATCAATGTGTTAATTAAATCGTATTTCCCTTTGATTAGATTTTTCTCATTTGAATTTCTCGATTTCCTTTTTTGCAGTTATTTATTTATTTTATTTTAATTTTAGTAGTTTGTTAATTAAATTTAAACTCCCCCCCCCCCCCTCTCCCCGCGTGATTACTGTTTGGTTTAAGAATTAATTTTGGTTCCTTTGGGATTTTGACTTGGTACTACTACTGCTATAAATTTATTTGGAGTTCGGTAGAATCAGATTTATTTTGGGTGTCTTTACAAGCACAACCAATGATCTTGTTCTTGATGAGGGAAATTATCGACATTGTCTTGTAATTCCTGAACAAATTTAGGAATGACAACCTTAGGAAGAGAAATTGATTCGTATTCAAGAATTGGACATTTCCCATCTTAAAGAAGTATTTACTTTTGGGATCAATGAACTTGAATCCTCTAAACTTTTTAGTGTATCCAACAAATAACAACTTATGATTCTTGAATCCAATTTTCTTTCATTAAGCCTATATAGCCTAACTTCGGATGGACAACCCCAAACATGAAAGTGACAAATACTTGGTTTTTAGCCAGTCCATATGTTGCAGAGGATTGCCAAATCTTCTCCCATACGTCGGCAAATCTGGTGGTGGTGGTCTCAGGATGGCGCTGCGAGGTACCAAATAAAAGGGAAGGATATAGGCCAGAGAAGATGATGCATGGGCTATCACTACTTTCGAGCCATGTGCTAGGAGATCTTATCCCAGACCATGGTAGATCCGGTGGTGTTGATCTAAGGACGGCGCTGCGAGGTACCAGAGAAAAGTGAAAGAGATAAGCCGGAGAAGATGAAGTAGCCACTGCGAATTGTATCATCATCTAAGAGAAATTATTCTGTTACTTTGGCAAGTTGGGATTGGATCGCTTGGATCAATCCATTGGTCCGAGCTTATGCAGTCCATTTTAATCCATAATTAATTGATTCGATCCAAATTAAAATGGATTAAAACAGATCAGATCATAATAGATTAGATCGGTGTGGATTAGCATTTTGATCCAGAGTCCATTATCACCCCTAATTGAAAGAAGTCTGGTTAAAGTAACAGCATATTAGTAGAGCCAACAGCGGATCCGTCAAGTCGGCCTCCGTCAAGGTAAACTTCGCCTACCTTCTAATTGAAGGAGTTAATGGTGGATCTAAGGAGGTAAAAAAAGACAAATATATATTTTATTTTTTTAAAAAAATTTATTTTTCTGAGTGATTGCTGTTTTTTTTAATGTAGATTGCATTTTTTTTCTAGGCTGAATTTTCATGGTTTTATGGATTGTGGTTTGTATTTGGATTTGCTGAATTTTATGGCGGTCGTTGGGTTATATATGTTTGTTGATTGCTAAGGGTAGTTTGCATTTTATTTGTTGTCGATCGTTGTAAGATCTATGGGTTTTGGGCTGTCGTTTAATGCTGATTAAACTGCCATTGCTGATGCGTAATCAAGAATTTCAGAATTCCGAACAATTGTTGTAACATTCATGGCTAGGGTGTGACGGTCGTGTGAGATTCACGGCCGGGTGAAGTCATGGCCATGAAGGGTATCATTCTCATACCCATAGAAGACACGAAACAAACAGCCCCTAATAGAAGAATGGGAGGGGTTTGGCTGCTCCTAACTCTTGAATTGAAGACACGTGTGATGACATTTCATCCAAGTTTAGGAGAAGTGCAGAATCTGTCCGAACCCTCCCTGGAAACCCAACCAATAAATATGAAGCGAAGGTTATAAATGAAGGAATTGAATTGTGGTTTCACTAAGTAGTGTAGTAGTATCGGCATCAATTATCACAAAATGGACGTGAAAACCGAAAGAGCGCCTCACAAGAGTACCCAATGCCCTTCCAAATAAGGCTGACTTAGCCATCAATGCCACTCACTCCAAATTAAATATCAAACCCAATGTTCCCCTTCCATTCTTTAATTTCATAATAAAATATGTTTTTTTTCAAGTTTTAAAATAAAAAAATATTATAAATTTTTCAAGAAATACTTTACCTGTTTCGTAATCTTGTGAACGCGAGGATGTTGCTCTTTGTTTTTGATAAAATAAATAAATTTTTTATTTAAGAAAACAAAGAACCTCTATTCCCTCCTCTGCATATGTTAGATGTTTTAAAAGGTAGATGTTATTTTTTATTAATTGACATTTTACTCTTATTTAAGTAATTGTTATTTTTTTATTTTGTCATTCTTCAAAATTTATGAACTTTATTAAATTTTATCACTCAACTATTTATTTTTTTTCGTAAACCACTCTTTCATATATATTCAAGTTGAGATAAAAAAAAAACTTACCAACTACTTAGACATCAATTATTACTATTTTTCCTTAAATAACAAAATCTATCTAAAACGGCTATTATTGCAGACGGAGCTAGTAAAATGAAGTAAAAGAGTATGTAGATATAAGAGAAAAGAGGGGCAATCGAACAGAGACCATTGAATTTTAGGCTTGTAAAATAATTATTGGACACAAAAGTTACTAGTTTTACCCTTTGAAAATACAAGTCATTTTACACTTTGTTGGTATATAAAAAAGTAATAATTTAATGTAAAATTTTAATAAATTTAAATAATATTTTTTATACCCTTAACTAATTATATTCCAATTTTATATTTACACCAATCGCAAGGTGAATGTATTACTTCTTTTTTAAAAAAAATGAATGTATTACTCATTCTGTTTCATAATATAAGTAGTAAACATATTAAAATATAATAACTTGATTAATTCTAAAGAAACAAATAATTATTTTTATATATTTATCCTTAATTATTTCATCATCTTTATAAGAAACATTCGAGATTTTCTTATTAAAAAGTTTATGTCAACAAAATTTCTTATAAAAAAAGATCTCGTATTATTAGAATAATTAATTAAAGTATAAAAGAAATTAAAATTTAAATTGGTGAAAGTGTGCATTAAATTATTATTTATTTAGTATACGCCTAAAGTAAATAATGACTTATATTATAAAAGCAGAGAGTAATAAATAAGAATATTTTAAAAATAACAGTTATAATATATGTAAAAAAATTTATATGTTAACAAATTGTTACTCGTGTAAGGATTTTTATATTTTCAAATGGAAGAAGTACAACTATAAAAGGAAAAGAAAAAGAAAAAGGTTAGTACAATTCCAAGGCAGGCAGGGCAGTCTGCAGGGTGTGAGAGGGTGAAGTAAATAAGTGAGAAAATCAAACAAGATTGTGGGTGGTTGGGGATTTTACGTTAAAAACAGAGCTACCTGGATTCATCCACCCCAGACCAGACCAGACCAGACCAGACCAGACCAGACCAGACCAACACATGCTACTACAACTTTAAAACCAAGCAATACTACAAGTCCCACGTATATATTGAATAAAATATAATTGGTCAAGTAAATATTAAAGTTAAAATTTTTCAAAACTTTTCAGAATGTAATTTATATCCATTACTATGAAATTCTATTTTATTTGTTTGAATGATCTCAAAAAGTGTTACTAGATTACATGTGTTAAGAAGTAAATTAAAATAGATTGAGTTCACCTCAAATAATATTATTTTAAAATCCCAACATGAGAATATAATTTTTGGAAATATAAAATATTACTCATTCCTTTATGAATATATTGTTTTTTTTTTATCACTTTTAATAGAGGTAGTTGTGATTTTGGTCCCAAATAATAGTACGACTGCACTGTTAGTCCCTTAACATTATTTTATTAGTATTTTTCGTATTTTTTTACGAAAAAGTTTAGGAGATAATTAATTAATTTATTTGATCACTAATCAAACTTAATTTTTTCTTCAAAAAGATTTGTACCATGATGTTTTCAATCTTTTTTATGACTTGATTCCTCATGAATGTTCAACCCATTTAAATCGACTCACAATCTAAAATGACAGTTGAAACTCTAAATTAGGGTTAGTTAAGGGTATTTTCGTAAGAAAATGATTAGAATTGTTAAAAAAATTTAAATGGGACTAAAGTTGGTGACTAAAACTTAAGAGGGACAAAAACTGAAATAACACATGTTATGAGTGACAAAAAATAGATTTAAACCTTCTGAAAAATATAGTAAATTGATTTGAAATTTTAGGTTCTAAATTATTACCAGTACCGCCCGCCTTTTTAATATTATCGCCTTTTAGGACAAAAATACTCCCATAGAATCTGTTAGTTCCACGGGTGGTAATTGTTAAAAACTTGGGCGGTAATTATTAAAAATAAAAATATAATATCCTATTTTGGTTATAAAATTGACTAAAATACCCCTCATTTAAATAGATAAAGTTGAAGAAAAATTGATTCTAGAGGCTTTAGAGTTCGCATTTGAGAACATGAATGCAGACTCAAAAGTGTTCGTATTTGAGAAATGGGAACTCATTTCGTGGATACGAACTCTTTTTTTTTTTTATTTTTTTTAAAAATATGCAGATTTTGCATTTTCCAATGGAAACTGCATAGTGCAGAAATGATTCCCAAATAGGGACATTGCAGTCCATTACTTAAAAAATAGTGAAAACTATTTATTATATACACTATTTTATATGTTTCTTAAATTAAAAATATAAATTTTTTATAACAATTAATAAATAATATTTTGATGACTTTTGTAAATGTCAATTTATGCATATGACATATATATCGTTAGTCAAATTATTTTTTTAAAAAATTAATTTAAATGACATATATTTAATTTTTTATTAAAATTTTTTTGAAAAAATATATTTGTGTCAAATTATCTTGGCGCCAAAATTTCATTTTGTCTAAATTTTTATTTCGCATTTACATAATTAGCTTTCAATCTTATTTGCCAAACTAGATTTTTGCTGAGACTTTTCTTTTCATAATATATGTTTGTCAAATTAAATTTAATTTAAACATTTAAGTATGAGTTATTATAAAAATAAAAATTTTTAATTTCATAATGGCAAATTACTAATTAATTTTTTAAAAATTTTATTATTTTTAATAAATTATTATTATATTATAAGATTATATTAATAAATTAGACGGACAGAAAATATTAAAAATAATATTATAAATGTGAGAGCGAGCGAAAAATATTAAAAAATAGGTAATAATTATTAAAATTAAGGATATTTTTATAATTTAACGGGACAATAATATTAAAAAAGTGGACGGTAGATATTAATTACAATACCAGAATGTTTGAAATTATTAAAACAAAAATTCCATTCTGAATGGATCATGTACAATCTTTTATTACAATGAAAATGACAAATGAACCTTAACTCTCTCAAAGTCCAATGTCCTAAATAAATATTTCATTTTGTGCCGTTAAATTCAAAATGCGCCCCCTTAGAAAAGGCAACCACCCAACTCCACATCCTCCATTCCATTCCACTCCACTCCAACATCGCCTCTGCGTAACCATAACTGTTCAGTCTTCACGACAACAGAGTTGCAGAGCAGTAGAAAGCAGCAGAAAAACTGAATGTCGACATCAACGTCTACAGTAGCAGCAAGAAGGCCCAAATGGCACCCAATTCAACCACCACCGCCAAGCCCCAAGATTCTCAACTTACCCAGGAGGAATCGCAACCGGAAACAACTCAAAAACCCCACAAGGAAACCCTCTTCTTCCACCCGGAATGACACTGCTTTGGGCTTCAGCCAAGAAAACAGTTCCTTCTACTACCTACAAGCCAAGAAAGGCAAACTCGAGAGGTTATTTGGTGAAGAGAGAGAGTTTTCGAGAAGTGATTGTACTAGTACTGTGCCCATTGTTTTGTTGAACTCGTCTGCGCCAGCATCCTCGTCGTCGTTTTCTTCGTCGGCATCTGGTGGTGGGAGAAGAGAAAGGGTTGAATCTGGGGAGGAGTTGGTGGAAGAAAAGTGGAAGTTTCAGGCCGAGATTTTGAGGGCTGAGTGTAATTTTTTGAGGTTGGAAAGGGAGTTGGCTTTGAAGAAATTGGGGAGAAACAAAGTTCAAATGGAAAGGATTCTTAAATCATCTATTCAAACTCTAATTTCTGTGAGTATTTAAATTCTTCTGTCCCTTGTTTCTTTTTTAGTGCATGTATCCTGTTCTTTGTTTTCCATTTTTTTTAAAAAATTAGTTGAGGGATTAATGCTAGAGATTTTAAGTTTTGCGGCATTTTAGGTTTATCAGAATCCAATACAGAGCATTTCTGCATATGCTACTGGCTGATTTCATACTCTTATGGCTGTTAGTTGACATAATAAATAAAACTATAAGCATTTCCTTTCCCCCCTAATTAAGCAGTTATACTTTGCTCCCTGATTTTTTTAACAAAGGATTTTCCAAGAAGTTGCTTCTGGTGTATGATTTTGCAGAAATAAAACATTAATGGGCTTCTCTGACTTTTCTCCTCCATACCAAAAAAAAAAAAAAAAAAAAAACGAAAGAGGATTTATCTGTTAAATACAGAAACCAAGGAATTTTTTTTTCCCGGTTTTTGGATAGTTTGATTTTTGGTTGCTATATAGTGGAAAAAGTGGTCCATGAATGGGTCTCTGAGTTACCGACATTGAATGTTGTAGTTTGACAGAATAAGGGCCAGGGAATGGGTAATGGTTTGTTTTTTTTGGTTCAGGTTTGAAGTCAATTTCATTATATCGGGTTTCTGTGTAAAATTTTAGGGAAGGAAGAAAATATTTGAAGGGGAGAATGTGAGTAGAGTATTAGAAGAGGAAATTGAAGATTTAGCATCGAAATTGGTAGAATTGCAGAGAAGTTCTGGGCTTAAGGAGCAGCATGGGGTAAAGAACTGCAGCAACTTTGATAAGAAGACGTGTGTTTTGCAACGTCGACTGGCAAAGATTGGAGGTTTGTCCGAAGAGAATTATGTGAAGGAGTTGAAAGATTTAGCTGATTCAAGCTTATCCATGAATCTTAGCTATGAAATTGACAAAGGGAGCTGTGATTCTGGTCCAAGGAGCAAACATGAAAAAATTGAGGTAATATCAAGATTATATTTCTTTGTTTCGGCCTGTTAATATCCACATAAGTTTTTGATTTTCTTTTCTTTAATATGAAACATAATAAGAACATTGATAATTTTATATGCAGGTTGAGACGCTGAGAAGGAAAATGGAGGGACTATCAAGAAAAATGCTACAGAGAATTGAGGAAGATTTTGGTTCACTTCTTTCCAGTACTGCCAACAGTTCTGTTGCCAGTTCTGCTTCAACATCAAAGCGTATTGAATATCAAGACTCGGCTTTTCCTAACCAACAACAACCATATCAGGTAAAGTTGTGGAATTTCATTTGTTTATTAGTACTTGTATTGACGAGGAACCTAAAAGTTTCTTGGAGCGTCATTTTTTACGTCGCACCTGAGTAAATGAATATTGATCTGGGAAGTCGTCATAATAATCAGAAGCACCTTAAAAGGCCATATTCTGTATTTTGTATGTATCTTGTACTTCTGTTTTTTCCCTTTTGAACTTGTTTTAAGAATGGACATGGTTTGTAATGTATAGGAATCAATATCACATGAAGATATGAGATGCACAGGACGTTGTAAGGTGATTGTTCGGCTCATTGTAGAACAAGTGAGAGCTGAAACTGAGCAGTGGTCCCAAATGCAAGGAATGCTTAGGCAGGTGAGGGAAGAGATGGCGGAACTCCAGGGTTCTTGTAAATACTGGGAAGAACGAGCTCTCAATTCAGATCTTGAAGTTCAACGTCTACAATCTGAGGTTGCAGACTGGAAGGAAAAAGCTCTTTCATCAGAAACCAAAGCAAATGAGCTGGAAAAAGATGTATCAGTGCTCAAGGGGAAGCTTCAAAACCTGACTGCAGAATCCATTGATCAAGGCCAGGCAAGAGAGACTGAATGCAATCAAGAAGATACAAGCCATGAAACTATGCAAAATGCAGATCCTCGGCCAATTTCTCTGGGAAAACAACTTGAGAAGGAGAAGCGCATGCTATGCCGTATAAAAGATAAATGCAGGAAGCAAGAGATCTCCAGTGATGGCCGAGGAAAACCAAATACATTCAACAGTGGACTTGCAAACTCGAAACGTTCACCATTTCAGGACATTGGAAACTTATCTCCCTCCTCCATAAAGCTGAGTAGTAAAGCTGCTTCATCAACCTTGATGAAGCACAAAAGTAGTAATATGAAGGAGAGCTTATAAGTTTTGTCTTGAGCTTTATAAAATTGTGTGGACAAGGTACAGAGGGCATCCCATTTTGGTATAGTTGACTGGAGATTTGTTGTAGTTGTTTACAAATAGACTTGTGTTTGTTAAAATCCTTAGGCCCTCAATCCATATGCAAGAGAATTTAAAGATGCTAAATAAGCAAGAAACCTGATTCCATGAAGCTGAGTCTATAACTGAACTGAATTGAGTATGACGGAAGTGAATCCAGTGAGCTGCAGGGAAGAAGTCTTCCAATGTGTGAAGCCCTTCTCGTTCTGATTCCAGATTGTTCGTCGCTCAATGGGGAAAAGAAGAACCGAAATTGGCTAACACATCGGGGACTACCTCATTTTGGAAAATACAACGTTTAGTATTTACATAGCAGGTCCTCCTATTCTACCCATCACAGAATATACACCACGGTAATTTGAATCTATGCCTATTTAGACCACACCAACAAAGGTCCTAACCAAAATCACTTAATTAGATCGCTTTCATAGGACCAACAAGATAAATAGCAATGCAATATACCACTAATCATAATGTAATAAGTCCACAATACATAAAAGATTTTACAATCTCCCACTTGGACTATACATTATACCTTATAGTTGTATATTACGTCAAAAACTTTATGAGTACTCAGATTTTGCTATTATCTTAAACAATCCCGTCCATCAATCATGTCAATGCAGGATCAAATGAGCCTTTGTCACCATAAGTGTAACTAAACCCAACAATGGTCACAACATCAACACAATCAAATGACATGGATCAAGTGTGGAAGCATAGCATGAAAAATTCATGGAATGTGATCTACAACATGAATTTTCAACTATTCCTCTTTATTCTTGGTAGAGATCTGAAGGAAAACATAACAAGCCCGGGCTAAATCGAAAACCTCACTTTCGTGTAATGCATTCCAGAATCGGAAGCTTTCGACCAAGCTCATGCTCAAATTCATTTACCCACAAACGGATCTTGGCTTCTACTTATTTAATTTATTAAATCGACACAAAAGATGCAATCTTTAATTAAAGCGGAATATTCAAAGATTATACCTTTTGTAGCGAAGTCCCTTGCAAGAAGAAAAATCCAATCTTTCCTAGCGATAACCACAAGAAATCCGAAGAATAACTCCAATCTAACTCCGAACTAGTGTGGGCTAGTATCTACAGAGTAGCCCAAGGCAAAATGAAGAAATCCCAAGAAACTCGCTTCGAAAAAATCGAGAACTGTCGAAACAGTTCTTGCCTGGAGCAGTCAGAAAACCAGCCGCCGGATTTCTACTTATTAAGCGGACTGCCGGCAGCAAAAACTACTAAGCCCAGCCACGATCTGTACAGTGGGCTTCACGGATCACCAACCAAAGGAGAGATCAACGTGAAGGGACCACTGGATCAGCACCCCGGAGCTTTGGCAGCTTGCAGTTCACCGGACTTCGAAGAAACGCGCGGCTGCGCTAAAAAAAATAGCAGCAGAATTCCGATGGCTTCATCAAATATAAGACTGGGCTGCTCTAAAATCGAGTGGGCTGAGTTTCTTTTCGAAGAAGAAAGCTATCCTAGTCGACTTCGAGCGAAAACTTGACGAGGAAGACAAGGTTCTCACTCTAGACTAGACTTTCTCTTACTAGCCCTTTCTTGGCTATCAAGTTTCTTGTTTCTTTAATTGCCTAACAAGTAATATTTATAAGGAGCTTCTAAGGAGACCTAATGGGCCTTTGAGTTGGGCCTTTTAATTTGACTTTCGTTGACCGCTTAGTCTTTCCTGACTAATCAACTCCAATCGACCCATTTGAATTAATTTCTTAACCCACTTCGTTAATTTAATTTAATCGAACCCTTAGAATTAATTAATTCAAATAGAATTAATTTCTTAATTCACCTTGTCGATTAAATACTAATTAAACCTTTAGGATTAATTAATTCACCTTGTCGATTAGTCAAATACATAATTAGTCGTACCACTAACGGACCAATTATAGAACTACCGCTCAAAAACGACTTTATATCGCGCCATTATATTTTCTTCAATCTCCCCACATTAAAGATCTAGCACTCGTCGGTTTATCAATTTACTGACAAATTAATTCACCGACTTCATGGTATCCGAGATTAGTACCACTCGTCATTTTATTATACCGGACATAAAATCCATCGGCCGGGTTTAGTATAATAGACCTTACGAGCTTATCTCGGGAGCACCATCAACCCGGCGAACCGGTACGTGGATTCCTCCGACTAGCAACGGCACGTAAGAAGCTAAACACCGCATACCCAACCTAACGAGGTATAAGCCTCAATTGACCGCACTCTTTAGCAAATCAAAGCATACGATATCCAACTCTCATACCCGTCCCGATCTCGGGATTGAGAGACTGAATACTAGGACCGAATTGACTACACCGATCAATATAAGTCAATTCTATCCATACTGGTCGTGCTCAATATGCCCCGGGCATATCCGTGTGATTTAAACTAGTTTAGATAAACTAATTTTCAAACCACACGATAACCTATACTGATAGTATGTTCAGACTATCTCGATTATGAGCATACTTTTTATATATCAATATTTTAACCAATAACGGTATCTATTGTGTCTTTCCACACCCCGTTATTTAGTTCTATGATATAAAGGAACAAATTTATACCGAAACAAAATGACATGTCAACTGTGGATATTAGTTTTTGATACAAGCCATAGCTTTTATGTATTCAAAACTAACAATCTCCCACTAATACTCAAAGCTATGCTAAGAAGTACAAAAACTGTCCAACCCGCTATTACACTGCTGTCATAGTGAAATCTTCAGAACGCCTTTAAGCTCACTCACATGGCTCCCTCAAGAATCTGACTCTCATGCCCTCTACATGTCTCTCAAAGACCTTTGGGGTCAATGGCTTGGTGAAAGGATCTGCAAGGTTGTCACCTGATGCTATCTTGGCCACGATCATGTCTCCCCTCTTTACGATCTCTCGTATCAGGTGGTATTTGTGCTCTATGTGTTTACTCGCCTTATGGGCTCATGGTTCTCTCGAGTTAGTAACTGCACCATTGTTATCACAATAGACTGTGATAGACCTAGGCAACTCAGGAACCACATCTAAGTCCACCAGGAAGCTCCGGAGCCATACAGCCTCTTTCGCTGCCTCTGAAGCGGCAACGTACTCAGCCTCCATGGTGGAGTCCGCCACACATTTCTCCTTGACACTCCGCCATACTATGGCTCCACCTCCTAGAGTAAACACAAACCCAGAGGTAGACTTACTCTTGTCTAAATCACCTTGAAAGTCCGAATCTGTGAAACCCAATGGTACAAGTTCCTGCGCTCTATAAACTAGGACATAATCTCTCGTCCTGCGCAAATACTTGAGAATGCATTTTACTGCTTCCCAGTGAGCCTTCCCAGGGTCACTCTGATATCTGCTAACCATGCCAACGACAAAGCAAATATCAGGCCTCGTACACAACACAGCATACATGGGGCTACCCACTGCAGAAGTATATGGTACCACGTCATGGCATCTATCTCCTCAGCAGTTTTAGGACACTGCTCCTTAGACAAATGCACCCCATGCCTGAAAGGTAGTGAACCCTTCTTGGAGTTCTGCATGTTAAAACGGGCCAGAATCATGTCTATGTAGGATGCCTGAAAGAGAGTCAGAGAACGTCTCCTACGATCTCGAATAATCTTAATCCCAAGGATATGTCCAGCCTCTCCCAAATCCTTCATATCGAATTATCTGGACAACCATGCCTTTACGTCTGACAACAACTTCTTACTGTTGCCAATCAGAAGGATGTCATCTACGTAAAGTACAAGTAACACCACCGTATCACCATCACGCCTGCGATAAACACACTGCTCATCCAGACACTGAGTGAATCCATAGGACTGGATAACCTCATCAAAACGGATATTCCAAGATCTGGATACTTGCTTAAGTCCATAAATGGATCTCCTAAGCCTGCATACCTTGTGCTCTTGGCCCTTAACAATGAAGCCCTCTGGTTGCTGCATAAAGATGGTCTCCTCAAGACTTCCATTAAGGAAAGCTGTCTTGACGTCCATCTGCCAAATCTCATAATCCATATGAGCAGTTATGGCCAAGAGAATCCGGATTGACTTAAGTATAGCTACCAGGGAAAAGGTCTCCTCATAATCGATACCCTTTTTCTGAGTATACCCCTTCACCACAAGCCTAGCCTCGAAGGTCTCAACCCTCCTATCAGATCCTCTCTTTCGTTTGTAAACCCATTTGCACCCAATAGGCCTAAACCCATCAGGAAGGTCTACCAGCTCCAAGACTTGATTTGAGTCCATAGAACCCATCTCAGCAATCATCGCTCTCTGCCAAGAATCTGCATCTTTATCCTGGAGAGCCTCATTGTAGTTAACTAGGTCTGGTTCATGAGCGCCAGGGATAAAGTCCGAAGACTCACCCAAACCCATGTACCTCTCGGGCTGTCTAACAACCCTCCCACTATGACGAGGTGCAGCCTGTGCAAGAGCATCATCTGTGATAATGTGTGCAGTCTCTTGTGGTGTGTCTTCCTGTACTTGTGCATCTGGAATAGTGGACTGACTTCTAAGCTCTTCCAATACAACCTTGCTGCTTGACTTGTGATCTAAAATATAGTCCTCCTCAAGAAATCTGGCATTGGTGCTGATCACCACCTTCTGATCCTGAGGACTATAAAATAGACCACCTCTCGTTCCTTTGGGGTAGCCTATAAACAACATAGCCTTGGTTATTACCTTTAACTTGCCTGCATCTACCTCGAGCACATGTGCTGGACAACCTCATATTCTGAGATGTCTCAGACTAGGCTTTCGCCTATTCCACAACTCTGATGGGGTCGAAGGCACAGACTTAGATGGTACAAGGTTAAGGATAAAACATGCTGTTTCCAAGGCATAACCCCAAAACGAGATAGGCAACTCACTGTAACTCATCATCGATCTAACCATATCCATAAGAGTCATGTTCCTCATCTCTGCTACACCATTCTGCTAGGGTGTGCCAGGTGCAGACAATTGGGTCTGAATACCCTCCTCTGACAAATAGGACCTAAATTCACTAGAGAGGTATTCGCCACAGCGATCATATCGCAAGGCCTTGATACTCTTACCCAGATGGTTCTCCACCTCAGCCTTGAAATCTCTGAACTTGCCAAAGCATTCAGACTTGTGGCGCATCAGGTATATGTATCCATATCTAGAGTAATCATCTGTGAAAGTCACAAAATACTCATAACCACCAATAGCCTGAACTGACATAGGCCTACACACGTCAGAATGAATCAACTCTCAAACCTCCTTGGCCCTATCCCATTTGCCTTGAAAGGCCTCTTGGTCATTTTACCCTCCAAGCAGGACTCACATGTCGAACATCTGTCAATATCCAGTAAGTATAAAGACCCACTATTGACTAACCTTTGAATCCTACTAAGGTTGATGTGACCGAGTCTCAGGTGCCAAAGATAAGTCTGATTCAAAGGGGAAGACTCTTTTCTCTTATTATGATTCGGTGATGAGCTACTAGTTTCTGTGTTTTGCATTACTGGGGAGTATGTATTAATTAAAAGCAAATTGTCAACCAATGTACCGGAACATATAAGTTTCTGGCTTTTTCTAATAAAAACAGATCCATCAGAAAAAGCACACTTATAACCATCCAAAACAAGTTTCGAAACTGAAAGTAAGTTCTTGCGAAAACTGGGTACATAAAGACAATCTCTCAAATGTAAAGTAGAGTCTGAAAAATAAAGATAAACAACTCCCACTGCAGCAACAGAAACTCTGGTAGTATCCCCAAGGTAGACCTGCAACTCTCCCTCTCTAAGCAGTCGGGTCACTTGGAACCCCTGCAAAGAATTACAAACATGATCAGTGGCTCCTGAATCCACACACCAAGTATCTGTGAGAATCGCCGCTAAACACGTCATATTGACTAGGGAAAATTTACACATACCTCGAGGCTTTGGGCAGTCTTTCTTCCAATGTCCTGCTTTGCCACAGATGAAACATTTGCCTTTCGGCTTGTGTTTCTTGGCAATGCCCACCTTGGGTCCATGATCAGCTCCTGCCTTCTGGCCTCTCTTCCTCTTTTGCTTCCTGGCTTTGGGCCCAGCAGAGGAACCTGAGGGACCAACAGTAGCCAAGGCTTGCTTCTTCTCTGCGAATAGGTCCTCAGCAGACACCAATGCAGTCATGAGCTCGGGGAGTGAATATGAGAGATTCTCTATATTGTAGTTCAACCGAAACTACTCAAAACTGGGAGGCAAGCTCTGGAGGATGATATCGATCTGGGTTTCCCCATCAATGTCACCTCCCAATACCTCAATCTCATTGATGCAGCTTATCATGTCATCACGTGATCCCTCACTGGAGTATCCTCAGCCATCATAGCATTCATGAGTTTCCTCATAGCTGACTGCTTGGCTGCCCTACCCTGATGTCCAAACAACCCCCTGATGTTGAGCATCATATCGTAGGCTGAGGTAAACAACTGATGCTGGTGCTGCAGTACACTCGACATAGAAGCCAAGATGTAGCACCAGACCACCTCGTATATGGCTCTCGCTGGGCTAAGGGGGGCATTCCTCAGTGAGCACGTACTTGTAACCCTCAGCCGTAAGGACAATGTCCAGGTTACGTTTCCAGTCAATATAGTTTGGACCGGTGTTCAAAATGACAGCTAGCGGGTTGAACGACATATCAACTAAAAAATAAACAATCAAGTTTCAGTATACTTTTTCGAAAATATTGAAAATCATCAAAAAACCAATATAATCTTCTACCGACATTTCTCACACCGGGATTAACACAGGTCACGATGGGTGAACGTCTACACTAACCCACATTTGTTCGAGAAGAACTGAAATTCATTAATTTCATTATCTGACCAACGATCTTATGATCAATGAAATTAATAGTCGATAATTTTAGCCGTACACGAAAATAGCATTACCTCGATGGGAGGGATACTAAAAACGGTACACTAAGTGTATGCCATTACGTGACTTCTAAGTTTGTTACTCAGGATACTAATGCGCCTCGGATGGTGAGGGTGTCACAACTTTCTCCAATTAAACTCACTACAGTCGTCCCTTTAGAAATTCATTCCGGTGATATCTGTGGTTGAAAACTCATACGATAGGGAGGAAGGTCTAAGCCAGCACGCATGTTTAACCACATCACCAATGAATCCCTAATGGAGGCCATGAGGATATTTACCAACCCGCTCCCACTTAGATTTTTTAAGCTTGAGGATTTTTACGTTTTAACATACAATATCTTAACTATGGATATTCGCACCCATAAAACCGTTGGAGTTTTAATATGCGAATAATCTACCTTAGTTAATTGCACATTAACTTTTAAAAACATTTTTGTTTGGTTTTCGTTCATGCAAAATAAAACGAAAAACACACAATCAACGAAAAGACATAAATACGGGAAATTAAAAGAAATAAAATTTTCCCGACTATTATGGCCTTCTCTATCGTTGATTCCTTGATGCCTCGGTGACACGTCCCGTCATGTCGCTCCTACTCGTTATTTAGATTCCTCTCGATTCGCCCGGGTTTTCTTGGTTTACTATGTAATTAGGAATCACCCAAAATTACGAGAAACCAAAACCCGCGAATATAAGTTACCCAAAATAACGTCTTCATCATAATACATAAATTCCTATATACAAAGGCGTTTTTCTAGGAATTTAAAGACGACATGATTATATCAAATCCTACTACAAGATTTTTCTAATCCTACACGGCTTCAAGCTCATGGTTATTACTATTACAGACATTTAAATTCAAAAATAATACAAACCCAGACATGTCCCGGGGTTTATGAATGAAAAATAAATTTCTACTATAATAGCTGGGAAACCAATAACCACCTGTTTAAGCATTTCGACAAAAATAATAATGCCAAAATAAAGCCGTGTAATAAATCAAACAAGTATAAGACCGAAACCAACGCTCTGATACCAATTTGAAGGAAAACAGTGAAGGAAAACTGAACAAGCCCGGGCTAAATCGAAAACCTCACTTTCGTGCTATGCATTCCAGAATCGGAAGCTTTCGACCAAGCTCAAGCTCAAATTAGTTTACCCATGAACGGATCTAGGCTTATACTTATTTAATTTATTAATCGGGACACAAAAAATCGAATCTTTAATAAAAGCGGAAGTTAAAGATTCTACCTTTTGAAGCGAAGTCCCTCGTTTATAGAAAACCAAATAAAATCTGTTGCGATTTCCACAAGAAATCCAATCGATTCTCCAATACAAACTCCGAGATAGTGTGGGCTATCTTCTACGGAGTTACCCACGAGCAATCGAAGAAAAACCCAGAAACTTGCTTCGCAAGAAAACTTTAATTTCTGCCCAGAAAACCCTAATCCCTTTGCTGTACTTAAACTCCGATAAAAAACTGGCGGACAATGCACGGACAGCCACCCAGTCCCGATCTGGACAGCTCGGCTAACCGATGACCAACCTGAAGAGGAAGAGATCAAAGTCGGCGAGCTGGTTCTGGGCACCGAGTCGCTGATCGCAGCGCACAAACTGTCGCCTGGGCGAATTAAAACTGCAGCGAGCGAAAAACTGCTGCTTCGAAAAAAATAAACCAGCGGAAGTTCACACAGCAAAATCTGGGTAGCGGGTTTTCTAAAATAAAAACTGGGCAAAGTTTTAATCGAAGAAGAAAGATCCTAGCTGACTTCGAGGAGAGAATTCGAAGATGAAGAATTTCTCACTCTAAGCTAGACTTTCTCTCACTACCCTTTACTTGGGTGTCAAGTTTCTTAATCTTTTGGCTGCCCATTATGTTGTATTTATAGGAGCTCGATTGGAGACCTAATGGGCTCTCGAGTTAGGCCTTAAAATTTGACTTTCGTTGACCGCTAAGTCTTCTCGACAAATCAACTCCAATCGACCCTTTTAAATTAATTTATTTAATCCACTTTGTTAATTTAATTTAATCGAACCCTTAGAATTAATTAATTCAAATTAGAATTAATTTCTAAATTCACTTCATCGATCAAATTTAATTAAACCCTTCGGATTAATTAATTTACCTTGTCGATTAGTCAAACGCATAATCGGTCGTACCACTAACGGACCAATTATGGAACTACCGCTCGAAAATGACTTTACATCGCGCCATTATTATTTCTTCTATCTCCCCACATTAAAGATCTAGCGCTCATCGATTTATCAATTTACTGACAAATTAATTCACCGACTTCTTGGTTTCCGAGATTAGTACCACTCGACCTTTTATTATACCGAACATAAAGTTCACTGGCCAGGTTTAGTATAATAACCTTACGAGCTCATCTCGGGAGCACCATCAACCCGACGAACCGGTACGTGGATTCCTCCGACTAGCAACGACACGCAAGAAGCTAAACACCGCATACCCAACTTACCGAGGTATTGGCCTCAATTGACCTCACTCTTTGGCAAATCAAAGCATACGACAACCCAACCCTCACGCCCGTCCCAATCTCGGGATTGAGAAACGGAAAACTAGGACCGAATTGACTACGCCGATCAGTACAAGTCAATTCTATCCAAACTGGTCGTGCTCAATATGCCCTGGGCATATCTGTGTGATTTAAACTAGTCTAGATAAACCAATTTCCAAACCACACAATAACATATACCGATAGTATGTTCAGACTATCTCAGTTATGAGCATACTTTTTATATATCAATACTTTAACCAATAACGGTATCTACTGTGTTTGTCGACACCCCGTTATCTAGTTCTATGATATAAAGGAACAGATTTATACTGAAACAAAATGATATGTCATCTGTGGATATTAGTTTTTGATACAAGCCATAGCTTTTCTGTATTCAAAACTAACAATCTCCCACTAATACTCAAAGCTATGCTAAGAAGTACAAAAACTGTCCAACCCGCTATTACACTGCTGTCATAATGAAATCTCCAAAACACCTTTAAGCTCACTCACATGGCTCTCTCAAGAATCTGACTCCCATGCCCTCCACATGCCTCTCAAAGACCTTTGGGGTCAATGGCTTGGTGAAATGATCTGCAAGGTTGTCCTCTGAAGCTATCTTGGCCACGATCACGTCTCCCCTCTTTACGATCTCTCGTATCAGGTGGTACTTGTGCTCTATGTGTTTACTCGCCTTATGGGCTCGTGGTTCCCTTGAGTTAGCAACAGCACCATTGTTATCACAATAAACTGTGATAGACCTAGGCAACTTTGGAACCACATCTAAGTCCATCAGGAAGCTCCTGAGCCATACTGCCTCTTTCGCTGCTTCTAAAGCGGCAACGTACTCGGCCTCCATGGTAGAGTCCGCCACGCATTTCTGCTTGACACTCTTCCATACTATGGCTCCACCTCCTAGAGTAAACACAAACCCAGAGGTAGACTTACTCTTGTCCATATCTCTTTGAAAGTCCGAATCTGTGTAACCCAATGGTACAAGCTCCTGCGCTCTATAAACTAGGACATAATCTCTCGTCCTGCGCAAGTACTTGAGAATGCATTTTATTGCCTCCCAGTGAGCCTTCCCCGGGTTACTCTGATATCTGCTAACCATGCCAATGGCAAAGCAAATATCAGGCCTCGTGCACAACATAGCATACATGAGGCTACCCACTGCAGAAGCATAGGGTACCGCCTTCATGGCATCTATCTCCTCAGCAGTCTTAGGACACTGCTCCTTAGACAAATGCACTTCATGCCTGAAAGGTAGTGAACCCTTCTTGGAGTTCTGCATGTTAAAACGGGCCAGAATCGTGTCTATGTAGGATGCCTGTGAGAGAGTCAGAGAACGTCTCCTACGATCTCGAATAATCTTGATCCCAAGGATATGTCCAGCCTCTCCCAAATCCTTCATATCGAATTGCCTGGACAACCATGCCTTTACGTCTGACAACACCTTCTTACTGTTGCCAATAAGAAGAATGTCATCTACATAAAGTACGAGGAACACCACTATCTCACCATCACGCCTGCAATAAACACACTGCTCATCCGGAGACTGAGTGAATCCATAGGACTGGATAACCTCATCAAAACGAATGTTCCAAGATCTGGATGCTTGCTTAAGTCCATAAATGGACCTCCTAAGCCTGCATACCTTGTGCTCTTGGCCCTTAACAATGAAGCCCTCTGGTTGCTGCATAAAGATGGTCTCCTCAAGACTTCCATTAAGGAAAGCTGTCTTGACGTCCATCTGCCATATCTCATAATCCATATGAGCAGCTATGGCCAAGAGAATCCGGATCGACTTAAGCATAGCTACCGGGGAAAAGGTCTCCTCATAATCGATCCCTTCTTTCTGAGTATACCCTTTCGCCACAAGCCTAGCCTTGAAGGTCTCAACCCTCCCGTCAGATCCTCTCTTTCGTTTGTAGACCCATTTGCACCCAATAGGCCTAAACCCATCAGGAAGGTCTACCAGCTTCCAGACTTGATTTGAGTCCATAGAACCCATCTCAGCAATCATCGCTCTCTGCCAAGAATCTGCATCTTTATCCTGGAGAGCCTCATTGTAGTTAACTGGGTCTGGTTCATGAGCACCAGGGATAAAGTCCGAAGACTCACCCAAACCCATGTACCTCTCGGGCTGTCTCACAGCCCTCCCACTACGACGAGGCGCAGCCTGTGTAAGAGCATCATCTGTGATAGTGCGTGCAGTTTCCGGTGGTGTGTCTTCCTGTACGTGTGCATCTGGAATAGTGGACTGACTTCTAAGCTCTTCCAATACTACCTTGCTGCTTGACTTGTGATCTAAAATATAGTCCTCCTCAAGAAATCTGGCATTGGTGCTGACCACCACCTTCTGATCCTGAGGACTATAAAATAAACCACCTCTCGTTCCTTTGGGGTAGCCTACAAACAGCATAACCTTAGATCTCGCCTCTAACTTGCCTGTATCTGCCTCCAGCACATGTGCTGGACAACCCCAAATCCTGAGATGTCTCAGAGTAGGCTTACGCCCACCCCACAACTCTACTGGGGTCGTAGGCACAGACTTAGATGGCACAAGGTTGAGGATAAAATATGCTGTGTCTAAGGCATAACCCCAAAACGAGGTAGGCAACTCACTGTAACTCATCATCAATCTAACCATCTCCATAAGAGTCCTGTTCCTCCTCTCTGCTACACCATTCTGCTAGGGTGTGGCAGGTGCAGACAACTGGGTCTGAATACCCTCCTCTGACAAATAGGTCCTAAATTCACTAGAGAGGTATTCGCCACCGCGATCAGGCCGCAGTGACTTGATACTCTTACCCAGATGGTTCTCTACCCCTGCTTTGAATTCTCTGAACTTGCCAAAGTATTCAGACTTGTGGCGCATCAGGTATATGTATCCATATCTAGAGTAATCATCCGTGAAAGTCACGAAATACTCATAACCACCTCTAGCCTGAACTGACATAGGCCCACACACGTCAGAATGAATCAGCTCTAAAACCTCTTTGGCCCTATACCCTTTCGCCTTAAAAGGCCTCTTGGTCATTTTACCCTCCAAGCAGGACTCACAGGTTGAATAGCTGTCAATATCTAGTAAGTCCAAAGACCCACTCTTGACCAACCTTTGAATCCTACTAAGGTTGATATGACCTAGTCTCAGATGCCAAAGATAAGTCTGATTCAAAGGGGAAGATTCCTTTCTCTTATTATGATTTAGTGATGAGTTACTAGCTTCTGTGTTTTGCATAACTGGGGAGTAAGTCTTGATTAAAAACAGATTGTCAACCAATGTACCGGAACATATAAGTTTCTGGCATTTTCTTATAAAAACCGAACCATCAGAAAATACACACTTATAACCATCCAAAACAAGTTTCGAAACTGAAAGCAAGTTCTTTCGAAAACTAGGTACATAAAGACAATCCTTTAAAAGTAAAATAGAGTCTGAAAAATAAAGACTAATCACTCCCACTGCAGCGACAGAAACTCTGGTAGTATCCCCAAGGTATACCTGCAACTCTCCCTCTCTAAGCAGCCGGGTCACTTGGAACCCCTGCAAAGAATTACAAACGTGATCAGTGGCTCCTGAATCCACACACCAAGTATCCGTGGGAATCGCCGCTAAACACGTCTCAGTGACTAGGGAAAATTTACAAGTACCTCGAGGCTTTGGGCAGTCCTTCTTCCAATGTCCTGCTTTGCCACATCTGAAGCACTTTCCTCTTGGCTTCTACTTCTTGGCAATGCCTGCCTTGGGTCCATGACTGGCTCCTGCTTTCTGGCCTCTCTTCCTCTTTTGCTTCCTGGCTTTGGGCCCAGCAGAGGAAGCAGAGGGACCAACAGTAGCCAAGGCTTGCTTCTTCTCAGCGAAGAGGCTCTCAGCAGACACCAATGCAGTTATGAGCTCAGAAAGTGAATATGAGAGATTCCCCATATTATAATTCAATCGAAACTGCTCAAAACTGGGAGGCAAGCTCTGAAGGATGATATCGACCTGGGTTTTCCCATCAATCTCACCTCCCAATACCTCAATCTCATTGATGTAGCCAATCATGCCCAGTACGTGATCTCTCACTGAAGTGCCCTCAGCCATCTTGGCATTCATGAGTTTCCTCATAGCTGACTGCCTGGCTGCCCTGCCCTGATGACCAAACATCTCCCTGAGGTTGAGCATCATATCGTAGGCTGAGGTCATCAACTGATGCTGGTGCTGCAGTACACTTGACATGGAAGCCAAGATGTAGCACCTGGTCATCTCATCAGCTTTCTGCCACCTCGTATATGGCTCTCGCTGCTCAGGTGTGGCATCCTCACTGGGCTTAGGGGGGCACTCCTCAGTGAGCACATACTTATAACCCTCAGCGGTTAGGACAATGTCCAGGTTTCGTTTCCAATCAATGTAATTAGGACCGGTGAGTTTGTTTTGGTTCAGAATGACAGCTAGCGGGTTGAACGACATATCAACTGAAAATAATGAAAAAACATGTCTCAGTATACTTTTCGAAAATATTGAAAAATCCTCAGAAAAGAAATATAATCTTCTACCGACATCTCTCCCACCGGGATTAACGCAGGTCACGATGGGTGAACGTCTACGCCAACCCACATTCGTTCGAGAAGGACCGAAGTCCATTAATCTCATTATCTGACCAACGATCTTATGATCAATGAAATTAACAGTCGATAATTTTAGCCGTACACGTAAATAGCGTTACCTCGATGGGAGGGATACTATAAACAGTACACTAAGTGTATGCCATTACGTGACTTCTAAGTTTGTTACTTAGGGTACTAATGCGCCTCGGATGGCGAGGGTGTCGCAACTTTTCCCAATTAAACGCACTATAGTCATCCCTTTAGAAATTCATTCCAGCGATATCTGTGATTGAAAACTCATCCGATGGGGGAAGCCGTTTAACCACATCGCCAATGAACCCGTAATGGAGGCCATGGGGCTATTAACCAACCCGCTCCCACTTAGATTTTTAAAATAATTTCAATTCGTCCTAGTTTTTCCGGTTTTCCATTTCGGTTTTCTACGTAATTAGGAATCACCCAAAAATTATGATAAACCAAAATCCGGGTTTTCTCGGTTTTCTACGTAATTAGGAATCACCCAAAATTACGATAAATCAAAACCCCACGTAATTAGGAATCACCCAAAATTACGATTAAACCAAAACTTGCGAATATAATTAAGTTTGAGGATTTTTACGTTTTAACATGTAATATCTTAACTATGGATATTCGCACCCATAAAACCGTTGGAGTTTTAATATGCGAATAATCTACCTTAGTTAATTGCACATTACCTTTTTGAAAAAACTTTTGGTTTGAATTTCGTTCATGCAAAATAAAACGAAAATCACACAATCAACGAAAAAATCATAAATACGGGAAATTAAATAAAATAAAATTTCCCGACTATTATGGCCTTCTCTATCGTTGATTCCTTGGCCCTTTGGTGACACTTCCCGTTGTGTTGCTCCCACTCGTTATTTGGATTCCTCTCGATTCGCCCGGGTTTTCTCTGTTTATTCCGTAATTAGGAATCACCCAAAATTACAATAAATCAAAACCCGCGAATACAAGTTACCCAAAATAACGTCTTCGTCATAGTACAAAAAATTCCTATATACAAAGGCGTTTTTCTAGGAATTTAAAGACGACATGATTAGATCAAATCCTACTACAAGATTTTTCTAATCCTACACGGCTTCTAGCTCGTGGTTATTCCTATTACAGAAATTTCCATTCAAAAATAAAACGAGCCCGGACATGTCCCAGGGTTTATGAATGAAAATTAAATTTCTACCATAATAGCCGGGAAACCAATAACCACCTGTTTATACATTTTGACAAAAAATACTAATGCCAAAATAAAGCCGTGTAATAAATCAAACAAGTATAAGACCGAAACCATCGCTCTGATACCAATTTGAAGGAAAACTGAACAAGCCCGGGCTAAATCGAAAACCTCACTTTCGTGCTATGCATTCCAGAATTGGAAGCTTTCGACCAAGCTCAGGCTCAAATTAGTTTACCCATGAACGGATCTAGGCTTATACTTATTTAATTTATTAATCGGGACACAAAAAATCGAATCTTTAATAAAAGCGGAAGTTAAAGATTCTACCTTTTGAAGCGAAGTCCCTCGTTTATAGAAAACCAAATAAAATCTGCTGCGATTTCCACAAGAAATCCAATCGATTCTCCAATACAAACTCCGAGATAGTGTGGGCTATCTTCTACGGAATTACCCACGAGCAATCGAAGAAAAACCCAGAAACTTGCTTCGCAAGAAAACTTTAATTTCTGCCCAGAAAACCCTAATCCCTTTGCTGTACTTGAACTCCGATCAAAAACTGGCGGACAATGCACGGACAGCCACCCAGTTCCGATCTGGACAGCTCGGCCAACCGATCACCAACCTGAAGAGGAAGAGATCAAAGTCGGCGAGTGGAAGTTCACACAGCAAAATCTGGGCAGCGAGTTTTCTAAAATAAAAACTGGGCAAAGTTTTAATCGAAGAAGAAAGATCTTAGCTGACTTCGAGGAGAGAATTCGAAGATGAAGAATTTCTCACTCTAAGCTAGACTTTCTCTCACTACCCTTTACTTGGGTGTCAAGTTTCTTAATCTTTTGGCTGCCCATTATGTTGTATTTATAGGAGCTCGATTGGAGACCTAATGGGCTCTCGAGTTAGGCCTTAAAATTTGACTTTCGTTGACCGCTAAGTCTTCCCGACTAATCAACTCCAATCGATCCTTTTAAATTAATTTATTTAATCCACTTTGTTAATTTAATTTAATCGAACCCTTAGAATTAATTAATTCAAAATAGAATTAATTTCTAAATTCACTTCGTCGATCAAATTTAATTAAACCCTTCAGATTAATTAATTTACCTTGTCGATTAGTCAAACGCATAATCGGTCGTACCACTAACGGACCAATTATGGAACTACCGCTCAAAAACGACTTTACATCGCGCCATTATTATTTCTTCTATCTCCCCACATTAAAGATCTAGTGCTCGTCGATTTATCAATTTATTGACAAATTAATTCACCGACTTCTTAGTTTCCGAGATTAGTACCACTCGACCTTTTATTATACCGAACATAAAGTTCACTGGCCAGGTTTAGTATAATAACCTTACGAGCTCATCTCGGGAGCACCATCAACCCGGCGAACCGGTACGTGGATTCCTCCGACTAGCAACGACACGCAAGAAACTAAACACCGCATACCCAACTTACCGAGGTATTGGCCTCAATTGACCTCACTATTTGGCAAATCAAAGCATACGACACCCAACCCTCACGCCCGTCCCAATCTCGGGATTGAGAGACGGAAAACTAGGACCGAATTGACTACGCCGATCAGTACAAGTCAATTCTATCCAAACTGGTCGTGCTCAATATGCCCTGGGCATATCTGTGTGATTTAAACTAGTCTAGATAAACCAATTTCCAAACCACACAATAACCTATACCGATAGTATGTTCAGACTATCTCAGTTACGAGCATACTTTTTATATATCAATACTTTAACCAATAACGGTATCTACTGTGTTTGTCGACACCCCGTTATCTAGTTCTATGATATAAAGGAACAGATTTATACTGAAACAAAATGATATGTCATCTGTGGATATTAGTTTTTTGATACAAGCCATAGCTTTTCTGTATTCAAAACTAACAAACAGGACAAGCCTGGGCTAAATAAAAAACCTCACTTTTGTGCAATGCATTCCAGAATCGGAAGCTTTCGACCAAGCTCAGGCTCAAATTCATTTACCCACGAACGGATCTTGGCTTATACTTATTTAATTTATTAAATCAACACAAAAGATGCAATCTTTAATTAAAGCAGAATATTCAAAGATTATACCTTTTGTAGCGAAGTCCCTTGCAATAAGAAAAATCCAATCTTTCCTAGCGATAACCACAAGAAATCCGAAGAATAACTGCAATCTAACTCCGAACTAGTGTGGGCTAGTATCTACAGAGTAGCCCAAGGCAAAATGAAGAAATCCCAAGAAACTCGCTTTGAAAAACTCGAGAACTGTCAAAATAGTTCTTGCCCGGAGCAGTCAGAAAACCAGCCGCCGGATTTCTACTTATTAAGCGGACTACCGGCAGCAAAAATTACAAAGCCCGGCCACGATCTGTACAGTGGGCTTCACGGATCACCAACCAAAGGAGAGATCAACGTGAAGGGACCACTGGATCAGCACCCCAGAGCTTTAGCAGCTTGCAGTTCGCCTGACTTCGAAGAAACGCGCGGCTGCGCTAAAAAAAACAGCAGCAGAATTCCAGCGGCTTCACCAAATATAAGACCGGGCTACTCTAAAATCGAGTGGGCTGAGTTTATTTTCGAAGAAGAAAGCTATCCTAGTCGACTTCGAGCGAAAACTTAACGAGGAAGACAAGGTTCTCACTCTAGACTAGACGTTCTCTTACTTGCCCTTTCTTGGCTATCAAGTTTCTTGTTTCTTTAATTGCCTAACAAGTAATATTTATAAGGAGCTTCTAAGGAGACCTAATGGGCCTTTGAGTTGGGCCTTTTAATTTGACTTTTGTTGACTGCTTAGCATTTCCCGACTATTCAACTCCAATCGACCCATTTGAATTAATTTCTTAACCCACTTCGTTAATTTAATTTAATCGAACTCTTAGAATTAATTAATTCAAATAGAATTAATTTCTTAATTCACCTTGTCGATTAAATACTAATTAAAACTTTAGGATTAATTAATTCACCTTGTCGATTAGTCAAATACATAATTAGTCGTACCACTAACGGACCAATTATGGAACTACCGCTCAAAAACAACTTTATATCGCGCCATTATATTTTCTTCAATCTCCCCACATTAAAGATCTAGCGCTCGTCGATTTATCAATTTACTGACAAATTAATCCGCCGACTTCTTGGTATCCAAGATTAGTACCACTCGTCATTTTATTATACCGGACATAAAATCCATCGGCCGGGTTTAGTATAATAGACCTTACGAGCTTATCTCGGGAGCACCATCAACCCGGCGAACTGGTACGTGGATTCCTCCGACTAGCAATGACACGTAAGAAGCTAAACACCGCATACCTAACCTACCGATGTATAGGCCTCAATTGACCGCACTCTTTGGCAAATCAAAGCATACGATATCCAACTCTCACACCCGTCCCAATCTCGGGATTGAGAGACTGAATACTAGGACCAAATTGACTACACCGATCAGTATAAGTCAATTCTATCCAAACTGGTCGTGCTCAATATGCCCCGGGCATATCCATGTGATTTAAACTAGTTTAGATAAACTAATTTCCAAACCACACGATAACCTATACTGATAGTATGTTTAGACTATCTCGGTTACGAGCATACATTTTATATATCAATACTTTAACCAATAACGGTATCTACTGTGTCTTTCCACACCCCGTTATCTAGTTCTATGATATAAATGAACAAATTTATACCGAAACAAAATGATATTTCAACTGTGGATATTAGTTTTTGATACAAGCCATAGCTTTTTTGTATTCAAAACTAACAAGATCAACCAAGCCTAATATCAGAATATAAAACTTGAAACTTAAAACTTTGTACTTGAAACTTGAATGCTATAGCACTGTAACCAAAACCATAGAACCCGAAAGAAACCAAATTTACAAACTCCCACTAATCCATTACATCACTAGATAACATAACACCCTTCCGAACAACATGTTCAAGAGAGACTTTGGGTGGTAAACCCTTGGTGAAAGGGTCTGCAATATTGGAGTTTGTCCCAATATGTTCTATGGCAATCTGACCATTCTGAATCCTTTCTCTAACAACTAGGAATTTGATGTCTATATGCTTCGACTTGGTCAAACTCCTATCGTTGTTAGAAAAATCTACAGCTACTTTATTGTCACAAAATAACTTCAGTGGTTTTTCAACACCATCCACAATTCGCAGTCCTGTGACAAAATTCCGCAGCCATAAAGCTTGATTGGATGCCTCAAAACAGGCTATATACTCTGCTGCCATAGTAGAGGTGGCTATAAGTAATTGCTTGACACTTTTCCAAGAGATAGCACCTCCTGCTAGTAAATAAACATAGCCTGAGGTTGATTTGAAATTGTCTGGGCATCCATTGTAATTGGAGTCTGAATAACCAAATATCTCTATTTGACCAGAACTCCTATATGTGAGCATATGATCTATAGTGTCTCGAAGATACCTCAAAACTCTTTTGACTACTTTCCAATTACCCAAACCTGGATTACTTAAGAATCTACCAAGAACTCCAACAATATATGCAATATCTGGGCGTGTACAAACCATAGCATAAATCAGACTCCCCACAGCTGAGGCATAAGGAATCTTTTGCATTTCCTTCATTTCAAAATCACTTTTGGGACACTGATCGAGACTAAACTTGTCTCCTTTCAAAACTGGAGTATCATAAGGTCTACAATCCTGCATACCAAATCTCTTAAGAACTTTCTCGATATAGCCCTTTTGTGATAACAGAAGTATACCCCGAGAATGATCCCGATGTATCTGAATACCCAACACAAAAGAGGCATCCCCAATATCTTTCATTTCAAAATTCTTTGAGAGAAATTTTATGGTTTCACGCAACAAGCCTATATCGTTGCATACCAAAAGTATGTCATCAACATACAAAAGCAGGAAAATATATTTACTCCCACTTAACTTGTGATACACACAATCCTCTACTAGATTGACCTCAAAACCAAAAGAAAGAATAACTTGATGAAACTTACGATACCACTGACGGGATGCTTATTTGAGCCCATAGATAGATTTCTTTAATTTGCAAACCATCTGTTCTGGATTTCCAATACATAATTTTCAGGTTGCACCATAAAGATCATTTCATTAATATTACCATTAAGAAACACTGTCTTAACATCCATCTGATGTAGTTCAAGATTGAAATGTGCCACAATCGTCATTAATACCCTAAAGGAGTCTTTTGACGATACTAGAGAAAAAGTCTCAGTGTAATCGATACCTTCCTTTTGGGTAAATCCTTTAGTAACAAGACGAGCCTTATATCTCTCGATATAACCTTTTGAATCCCTTTTGGTACTAAAAATCCATTTGCAACCAATGGGTTTCACACCTTCTAGTAATTCGACAAGATCCTAAACGCCATTGTCACTCATTGACTTCATTTCCTCATTCATGGCATCTATCCAATTTTGAGCATTAGTACTTTCCATAGCTTGACTAAAGTTGATTGGATCACCATCAACTGTGCTAATGGTTTCCTCATGCTCAAGAAGAAATGTAACATAATCATTTGGAATTGCACTTCTCCTTTCTCTAGTGGATCTCCTCAATTGCAAATGTTCTTGAGGTTGTTGAGTTGATTTTCTGGAATATCATTTTGAACTTGATGAGGGAAATCAATATCATTGTCCTGTCAATTTTGAGATGTTTCTAGAATAATCTCAGGAATGATAACTATAGGAAGAGAAATAACTTGCTCTTCAAGGACAAAATCCTTATCTTCCCTCCCAAACTCAATATCCTCAAAGAACTGGGCATTTCCCATCTCAAAAAAGGATTTAGTTTTGGGATCATAAAACTTATATCCCTTGGACCTGTCAGCATATCCATCAAAATAGCAACTAATTGTTCTAGAATCCAGCTTCTTTTCATTAGGCACATATGGTCTAGCCTCAGCTGGACAACCACAAATATGCAAATGTTTAAGACTAGGCTTCTTTCCTGTCCATAACTCATAAGGAGTCTTAATTGTTGCTTTAGTTGGAACTCTGTTAAGAAGGTATGTGGCTGTTTTAAGTGCTTCTCCCCAAAGTGAATGTTGCAAGATGGTACGACTTATCATACTATACACCATATCTTTAAGGGTTCTGTTTCGTTTTTCAGCTACACCATTCATAGAAGGACTACCATGCATGGTGTAATGTGGGATGATGCCACACTCATCAAGGAATTTAGCAAATGGCCCTGGGCGTTGTTCACCTAAACTATCATATCTACTGTAGTATTCACCCCCACGGTCAGATCGTATGTTTTAATACTTTTGCTAAGTTGATTTTCAACTTCAGCCTTAAAGCTTCTGAACACGTCCAACGCCTGATACTTTTCATGAATGAGATATAGGTACCCATAACGTGAATAGTCGTCTATGAACGTAACAAAATATGTTTGACCGTTCTAAGAAGCCGTAGGGAAATGGACAACATATGTCCGTATGTATTAGTTCTAAAACGTCATTAGACCTATCAGCACCAAATCCTTTTGTTTGTTTGTTTGCCTTTAATACACTCAACACAGACTAAAGAATGTGAGGAGTCAAGTGAATCAAGAATTCCATTGGTCACTAGTCTTTCAATCATTTGTTTAGAGATGTGCCCTAAACGTTTATGCCAAAGTGACATAGAATTCTCATTTGTTAATTTCCGTTTAGTGCCATGGGAATCAATATGTAAGGTTTCGTGATATGAAGCAATAGTATATAATAAATACAACTTATCACCACTTGATAAAGACCCGACACCAACTTTAGTTGAGTTTAGTACAAGACTGAACTGGCTATTTCCAAAAGAACAAAAATAACCTGATTTGTCCAACATGGAAACAGAAACTAAATTCCTTCTAAAGAAGGAACTACATAATACAGGTCCAAAAAACATATAGTCTTTAGTAATAACCTAAAAGTGCCTATTGCTTCTACTTCTGCCACTTTGCCATTTCCCATATAGATGCATCTTTCAGTATTAGTTGGATTTCGGCAGTTCAGGCAACCCTGCATAGACAAACTTATGTGAGTAGTAGCACCAGAATCTACCCACCAAGTATGTCGGGGTGCTGAAACCAAATTGACTTCAAAGCAAACAAAAACAATGCACTTACCCTTCTTCACACGCCAAGCTTGATACTTACGGCATTGTTTCTTTTGATGTGAAGCGTCACCACAAAAGAAACAACCAGATTTCTTATCCTTTTCCTGTTTCTTCGATGGTGATGCAACCACAACTGCTTTGTCCTTTTGCTTAAAGGTCTTATCCCTTTTCTTTCTTTTATTAGTAGCCTTAGAGGTAGTAGCTAAATTAGCATTTTTAGTTTGATCTTGCTTTTTACGTTCCTCTTCTTGCACGCAAGGTGAAATGAGCTCATAACTGAGATAGTTTGAACATACTATTAGTTTAGGTTATCGTATGATTTGAAAATTAGTTTGTCTAGACTAATTAAATCATACGAATGTGCCCAGGGCATATTGAGCACGACTTGTTCGGGATTGAATTAACTTGTACTAATCGGCATAGTTAATTGAAACCTAAAATTCTAATCTCTTAATCCCTAAACTAGAGCGGGCACGAGAGTTAGATATCGTATCTTTGATTTCCCAAAGGGTGCAGTCAATTGAGGCCTAAATCTCTGTAAGTTGGGTATACGGTGTTTGACTTCTTTGTGTTGCTTGTTGAAGGAATCCATGTACCGGTTTGCTGGGTTGATGATGCTCCCGAGATGAGCTCATAAGGTTTATTATACTAAATGTAGCCGGTGGACTTTATGTTCGGTATAATTAGAAAGTCGAGTGGTACTAATCTCGGATACTAAGAAGTTGATGAATTAATTTATCAGTAAATTTATGAATCGAGGAGCACTAGATCTTTGATTTTGGTAGATAGAAGAATAATAAAGTGATCACAAAATAAATTCATTTTTGAGCGGTAGTTCCATAATTGGTCCTTTAGTGGTACGACCAATTATGCGTTGGACTAATCGATAAAGTGAATTAAATAATCCTTAAGGTTTAATTAATATTTAATTGACAAAGTGGGTTAAATAAAATAATCCTAAAGGTTTGATTAATATTTAATTAACGAAGTGGGTTAAGAAAATTAATTCTAAAGGTTCTATTGGAGTTGATTAGTCTAGGGAAGACTAAGAAAGTCAACGAAAGTCCAACATTAAGGCCCAACTCAAAAGCCCACTAAGTCTCCTTGAAGCTCCCATAAATAGTCATTGTTAGGCATTTGGAGACATTAAGAAACCTTGGTAGCTAAGTTGCCTAGAGTAAGAAGGAGCTTGGTAGCTAAGTTCCCTAGAGTGAGAAGGAGTAGCCTAGAGAGAGAACTTCTTCTTCTTTCTTGTGTTCTTTCTCGAATTTGGCTTAGGATCCTTCGATCTTCGAAAAGCTCAGCCTTTTGGATCGCTGGATTCCTGTTCACCGCAGTTTCTCAATTTGTGCATTGCCCCATCCCTTGATTTGTGCCACCAGACTTTTTGATTATCCTAGTCACTTGATTCGACCTCAGTTGTGTAGATCTCGGTCTTGATCAGTGATCCATGGCAGTGGCTGTCTAGATTGTGGTGGGAGAATTCTTTTGGTGGTTGTTCTTGGATATTTTGCACCCGGCGGTAAATAGGCGGCTAATCTTCGGGCAATGATCTGCTGAGGATTTGACAAGTTTTTCGAAGTGGGTTTCTTTTAGATTTCTTCCTTAGTGTCTTAGCTACCCCGTGGATAGTTGCCCACATAATTTTGGGGTGGAGACGGAGTCATTCGAATGATTCGATAGTGGATTGCGCATCCAGGCGGTAAATAAGCACAATAATCTTCAGGCAACGATCTGCTGAGGATCTGACGAGTTTTTCGAAGTCGGTCTTTTATGGATTTCTTCCTTAGTGTCTTAGCTACCTTGTTGATAGTCGTTCACACAATTTCGAGGTAGAGACAGAGTCATTCTCGGGATTCACTCGTGATTGGTCCCGAGCGGTAAACAACAGGATTTCTCAGCTTTGGTTTTTTTTATTGCTAGGGACACGCTTCAAAGGTAGAATCTTTAAGACTTACGCTTTAAGTTAAAGATTTAATTTTTAGCGTGTCGTTTGAATAAATCGAATTTGTATAAGCCTAGATCTGTTCAGGGGAAATGACTTTAGAGTCTGGGCCAGATCGAAAGTCTTCGATTCTGGAATGCATAGTACGAAAGTGAGGTTTAGCCCGAACTAGATCTGTTTTCTTCAGTGCCTTGTATAACGATCCTGCTCGATATCGTCGTATTGTAGGGCGTTTACTGTACTTGACTATAACACGTCCTGATCTCAATTACGCAGTTCATATTCTTAGTCAATTCGTTCAGCAACCCCGTTAACCTCACTATGATACGGCTCTTCAGGTTCTTCATTACTTAAAGAATGCTCCTGGCTAAGGCATTTTTATACCTTCCACCAAATCTTTGTGTTTGCAGGCCTACTGCGTGCTGATTGGGCTGGGTGTCCTACCACTCGACGGTCCACAACTGGTTTCATTGTCTTCTTGGGGCCATCACCTATTTCATGACGCTCTAATAAGCAAACGGTAGTTTCTCCGTCCATTGTCGAAACTTAATATCGAGCCATGGCTACTACTGCAAGCGAATTAGTATGGTTGGTCCGCCTCTTTTTGGAGCTACGTGTCTCATTTTCGGGACCCATATATCTCTTTTGTGATAATTAGGCGGCTATCCACATTGCTACTAATCTTGTTTTCCATGAAAAGATGAAACACATCGAAATTGACTTTTGTTCGCCATCATCTCCAGTCCAAATTGTTGATCCCCCGCCATATTGCCTCTCATTTGTAACTAGCTGATTCTTCACCAAGGCACTAGGTCGTGATCAATTCTATACACTTCTGCGCAAGTTGGGTATTATCGACCTATATGCTCCAACTTGAGAGGGGGGGGGGGGGGGAGTAAAGAGATATTGTGATATTGTAATTATTGTTGTATCAATAATAATCCATTAGTTAGGTAATTAGTTAAATTAGTTAAGTGATTAGCACATTACCATATTTGTTGTATCAATACATCTTTATAAACCCTTTCCCTGTATTGCAAATATCATTAAAAAAAATTATTCTTTCTCAATTAATCACTTCAATTGGTGTTACTCGTGGACTAATTGTATAACTCCCGTTACTTAATAATAATAATAAAAAAAGTCCGGCACCAGATCTAACATTTTTGGAATACCCATGAAACAATTGGGATACCCACGAACTTCATCATTTTCGTTCGTCCAAATCTTTTCGCGGAGAATTTCTCAAAATATGATTGAATGGAGAAGCATGACTATTATAGGGTTGCTTGAGTTGTGGATTCCGTGCATAGGAAATGCCAACTCATTGAGTTCACATTTCTAACAAAATTTTTAAATAAAATAATTCAATATTAATAATTTATAATTTATATCAATTTACTAATAATTCTATTTATAATTTTATGTAATATTTTATTGACATTTACTGATCTTATTTTTTTAAGAAAAGAATAATTAATTTTTAAGAAAATAATATTATTTTTGTGTCATATAATTAATTTAATGAAAAATTTAATCTATAATAATTTTTATATTTTTTAATAAAAATTAAATATTATATTAATGTGTGTCTTTTTGGTTTTTTTTTTTGAAACCAAAAATTTATGTGTATCTATTTTATAAATTTATGTAAGTTGCTAAAAATATAATATATATATATATATATAAGATACACTTTGCACTTTCATGAGTACGATGGATACATAAATGAACAAAATATATATAAAAAATATAAATTTGCTATTTGTATCACAAAAAATATATATATTTCATTAACTAAATTTGCTATTTGTATCACAAAAAAAATAAAATAAAAATAATTATAAAATAACCAAAAGGCCCTTATGAACAAAATCTTGAGAAATTGACCAAGTATTTGTAAAAAATGAAACAAAATTGCGTTTGTCTTATAGAAAATGCATAGAAAAACGTTTTTGACATTTGCAATTTAGCAACGATGACGTTTCAAAGAAAATTAAACGCTAAATTTGTGCGATTCAGTTAATAAAAACGCAATACTTTAACGATTAATGTTCTGAAAAAACGTTAAAATAGTGTGTTTCTACCATGGTTTACTTGTTAAAATGGTGCATTTACATCATGATTCGATCGTTAAAATGTTGCGTTTCCACCATGGTTCGCTCGTAAAAATGGTGTGTTTTTGACATTTAAACACGTCAAAAAACGTCTACATCCATTCATGTGAATTTGAGAAAAAAAGGTGAAGACAAATATATCCCTTGACTAAAAAACAACTTTACAAAAAACAATTCCAAACAAATTCTTAACTAAAAAACTTTCGGGCAATCATTTTGTTGACGTCCAAAGAAGATTTAGCACGAGAATCATCACGAAATGGTAAGTTTTCGAATCGTAATGTAATTTGTTTTTCTTGGAAAAATGTAGTATGAAACACGTCAAAATGATGTTTAGGAAGCGTTTAAACGATGCACTTTAGTTATTTCGCCATGGCTTTCTCGCTTTTTTGCTGCGTTTAATACCGTTAATATATCAAAAGTGTTGCGTTTTTAATATGTATCATATAAAAAGTACTTCGTTTTTTATATGTATTATGTATAAAGTGATGCGTTTTTATATCTATTATATAAAAAGTGCTACATTTTTATGTACTGAAATCATAAATCTTTAGCGTTTTTTGATACAAAAACTAAATCTTGCTGCGTTTATTGTATAATGAATCGTGGAAAGAGTGCATTTTCTTTATAAATTATGTAAAATATGTTGCGTTTTTTATTGTAAGAATCGTTAATGTACTGCGTTTTTGGTAGAAATAATTGTAATTTAGAAAATATTGCATTTTTTTGTATGATAATGGTTAAAATGTTTCATTTATACTGTTGCATATGTAATTTTGACTGTATTTTTGTATAATTGAATATTAAAAGTGTTTAGTTTAATTTATGTGTATTTACATACATGATGACCATGATGAGTACGAGGAGGAGGAGGATGAGGAGGTTTATGAGGATGAAGAGGAGGATGAAGATGACAATAAGGCGGATCATGCTCAAGGAGAGGCGGTGGAACTTGAACCTGGCGCAGATTTGAGTGGTTATTTTCAGATTGATAGGGAGTTTCACACTATTAGTAAGGTTTTGAAACATTGCCAGAAAATAGCTAAGCGGCTTAAGTTCCTCATTACAAAGAGAAGGGGTAATCAAGGATTTGCCATGTATTAATTTTCGTGCAAAAGATGGAGAGATCCTGCCAAAGCCCCTGTCCCAACCAGACGGAAGAATACAAGAAGGAGCAGCACTAATTGCCCATTCAGGTTGACTTGTAAGAGAATTGACCTGGGACGTCACAAGGTTTATACCAATCCAGGAGCAGCGTCAACGCACAATCACACTGGTATTACTTTATTTGCGCATAATAGTAATTTAGTTTATTGGTGTTTAGTATTTATGAATTATTAATATATTTAAATGGGATTTACAGGTATAATGCATCCATATGGGCACAGGCAGCTGAGCCATTTTACTAAAGAGTCAAAAAGCTATTGCTGAATTTATGTTTGGGGCGAATGTGAAGCCAAAGTGTGCTTGGAAAGCTGTTAATAAGCAGTTTTCCAATACCCAGGTACCAATCAAATCAGTTTACAATTTGAAAGGAGAGATTAAGACATCTGGGTTGGCAGGTAGAAATATTGGGCAGCAATTTATACATTTGGCAGAGGAGAAACAGTATTATGTCAAGATTCTCAGGGATGTGAACACTGATGAGATCACACATGTCTTCTTTACGCATCCAACCTCAATTCAGATGTTTCACAGATGGTATTGGGTGTTGGGGATTGATTCTACCTACAAGACCAACAAGTACCAATTGCCCGTCTTCGAGATGGTAGGTATGACTCCTACAACTAAGAATTTCAATATTACATTTGCTATTGTTAGAAATGAGACAAAGGATACATACGATTGGGTGATGTGAAACTTGAGATTTTTGCTGCCTGCTAGTTTGGTACCTAGTGTGATTGGGACAGATAGGGAGTTGGGTTTGCTACAGCCAATTAAGGATCATTTTCTCGCTTCACATCACTTGTTATGTTTGTGGCATATTGGGCGTGATGTCAATGCGTGGTTGGAAAAAAATGTTGGGAGAAGAAACAAAAACTTAGCATGTGATATCCATGAAAGCTGGTGGAAGAAAATTATTAAGGCTCCAACTGTAGAAGAGTTTAACCTTTTATTACAGAATTTCAAGGTTAAGTACTCTCTAATTGAGCCGTTGGGTGTTGATTATTTTGAGACTACATGGCTCATTCACAAGGAGAAATTTGTTCGGGCTTGGGCAAATCAATTTCTCCACTTTGGTAATACTTCCACTAACAGGGTAGAGGCTTCGCATGCTGTAATGAAAGATTGGCTGAATTCTTCTACCAATTCTCATGACACTTTGTTCACAAAGATCGACTCCCATCTCAGCCACCTGTACCCTCACATCGGTTAGTTTAATTATTCAATTGTTTAAGCTTTTTATTTCATTATTAGTTCATATCATTCAATTTTAGTATAATACTATTTATTATGAATGTTTTATTTTATTTTATTTTATTTCACACTATAACAGAGGCTCGCTTGAGGCTGCAATTTCCACGACTCAAACAAGTATGCATGGATTTTCATACTGTTATTTGAACAAGTATGTGTCACATCATTGTTTGAAGTTGGTGAGGAAAGAAGTTTGAAGGAAGAATAAGTTGGCCGGTGCAGTAATGGAGCAATGTGGATGCGTGCCCAAGGTGACATGTGGGATTCCCTGTGCTTGTGACATATTCAAGGCCCAGTCATTGTCAGACTATCCCCTACTCCCACACGTACATGAGTTTTGGAAGAGGTTGACCATTGTGCCATCACAGGGGGATTCGAATTACATTGATGAGGACATCAGGTACTTTTTAATATATGTACTTTAATAATGGTCATTTGATTTCACATAAGATAATTTTTATAAGTAGTTTACATTTAATATATTTATTTGGTAAGGTATCTCAACGAGACTATCGTTCCTACAATCTCTACCAGTCCGTCTTTTCTGGCCCGTCTGTTGAATAGGGCGTATGTAGAGGAGATGCACCCTGACATGGCCAGTGTTGGAGAGCCAGATGTGTCGGGGCCCCAAAGGGGGCACCCACCAAGTAGATTACACCATTCTGTGATGCGCGAGTGGAGCTCACGAGAGAGAGCGACATGTGGCCGACGTGGCAGGGGTCATTTAGGTTTATCCGACAAATCGACTGGTCGCTCACACCGCATTCATACAAGCTCTGATGGTCATTCTCCCTTACGTACAGGTAAAGAAGCATTTTGTTATGTTTAATTACAATTTTGTAGTTGCATTTTATTATATTTTTGGTCGTGTATATACATTATGCAATTATGTTTATTTCTTGAAATAAAATTACTTGACATGTTTTGGTGCAGACATTTATTGTGTGCCAGCATTTTTTCAGCTTTACTGTATATGCTGGTCAGATGTCAGTGGGGATGTCCATTGTGGTTTCTGAGTCATTTCTACTTATCTTTTTGGCCACGAGAAATATTGGAGATTAGCTCGCAGATCATTGACTGGAGAGATTACGAGCCATCCGGACAGGTATCGAGGTGTATTCCAATCTTTGGAGTTGAGGCCCCCTGATGGTGATCACGCGGCTATGGTACTTAGGCGGGTAAGTTTTGAAGGCACAGATTGTGATGAGCAGCATTGGATGGCTACACCTACGGATTTGTTCCCGCTAGCAACTTTTGCAAATGCACTGGTAATACATCTGAGCGGAACTCATCCAGATGGAAATTATTCTGTATTACCTTTGTATTCCTCCAGTGCCAACGCACAACCTGAAAGGGTTATGTCGCTTGCCCATGTAAATGGGAACCATTACGTATGTGTAGATGTGGTCGATGAGTGCCCTATTCCACCGTTGAGCTTTGTTTGGCAACGTCAGCGTCATGCTGAAAGTGTGGGAGATTGGCCAAGAAATTTAGAAGCTAGGTATAATGCTTGGATTGCACTGCGTGATGGCTAGGATCTAGATTGTTATGTGACATATGGTGTATTATTCATATCATTGTACTAAAAATAGTAACTTCCATTTTTCTATTTTTTTGTTAACTTAGTTGTCAATTTCTTCAACAAAATTTATTAACCTGGGTAATTTATATGTTGGTCATATAGACGATTATGGACGTGGTGCTAGTTATTTCTGGACGTGGTGCTAGTTGTTTCTGGACGTGGTGCTTGTTGTTTCTGTACGTGGTGCTTGTTGTTTCTGGACGTGGTGCTAGTTGTTTCTGGACCTGGTGCTAGTTGTTTCTGGACCTGGTGCTAGTTGTTTCTGGACTGTTGGAGTTGAATACATAAGCTATGCTTGTATTGTACTTTTTCCCAGTAATATATCAATTTATGTTTTGGTTATATCTTGTTGTGCATGATATGTCCGTTTATATTATGTAAGTAGATGATGAGGTGTCTTGTGTGACACAGTAGATCTCATCATTGGTTGAAAGACATAATATATAAATGAGGTTCGTAACCGAGATAGTTTTGGATAAACTGTCGGTTTAGGTTATTATGTGATTCAGATAATTGGTTTGTCTAAACTAATTGAATCATATAGATATGCCCGAGGCGTATTGAACCTGATTCTTTAGGAATATTTTGTCTTATACTGATTTAATAGACAAATCGTTATTGGTATTCTATCTCTTAATCCCTAGACTCGAGCGGGCATAGGATTAGACATAGCGTATTTTTGATCTGCCAATGGGTGAGGTCAATTGTGGCCAATAGTCTCGATAGGTTGGGTGCGCGTGTCTAGTTGCTTTGTGTGCTGTGCTTGTCGAAAAAAACCATGTACCGGTGTGTCTGGGGTGATGGTGCTCCTGAGATGAGCTCGTAAAGTATATTATACTAAACCCAGCCGGTGGACTTATGTCCAGTATCGTAAAAAGGTCGAGTGGTACTAGTCTCCAAATTAAAGAGGTTAATTAATTAATTTATCAGTAAATTAATATATTAACGAGCACTATACCTTTGATGTGGGGAGATTATGAATATAAATTAATTAAGTTATTCCGAAAGTAATTCTGGTGTAGGTGGTAGTGCCATAATTAATCCGTTAGTGATACGATTAATTATGTATTGGGTTGTTGAAAAAGGTATAATTAGTTAATTAAGTAATTAATTAATCCTTGTGTCAGTTGGTTGTGAATCATACCAGGAAGTGGTTTGGGATAAGTGAATCCCTGTGTCAGTTGGTTGTGAATCATACCAGGAACTGGTTTTGGATAAGTGAATCCCTGTATCAGTTGGATGTGTATCAGTCCAGGAACAGAATTGAAGGAAACAGAATCCCAGTAGGAAGGCCAATCCTAAACCAACTTGGGGTCTTTCTTGTAACTCCATATATAGACAAGGGATTAGCTATTCAAGACACACAATTCATAAGTTTTCAAGACAAGAAAACTAGAGAGACAAAATCCTAGAGAGAAGTAAAATTTCTCCCTCAAAGTCGGATTTTACAGAGGAAAATTGCGGCTGGTTTTTCCCTTGTGTTGGCTGAATTTTCTTGGCATGTTAAACCAGCAGTGCGTATAATTTTCTCTCTCTCCGGGCGGTGCATTTTCAGTACGTGCCAGGTGCAGCGGTGCTGGAATTTTCTGGCAGGTAGATTGTGGTGATTAGCTGATCAAATTGGTTTCTAGATTGTTGCCCACACAATGTGAGATTAAAGTCTTGAGGCATACAAGAGAATCACCTGAGTGCACGCTTCAAAGGTATTTTCTAAAGTTCCGCTTTTAATTAGAAATTTTTGTTGCGTTGTAAATCGAATAAGTACGAACCCAGATCCTGTGCAATGTTATTTCAATAGGGTTGGAATAGCATTGTGCTAGCATCTAGGCCTGGCCAGAGATTCCAATTCTGAAATGCATAGCACGAAAGTGAGTTTCTGGCTAGGCCTGGGCAGGTAATCTTTCAATTGGTAACAGAGCCTGGTTTTGGGTTTTGCGCTTGTTCGATTTATTACATGGTTTTATTTGCAGGTGGTTAAGAAATCTCGACTATTACGGTTATGTTTGTATGGGTTTTAATTAAACTCCAGGACATGTCCAAATTTGATTTTATTATGAATGTTTGTAATAGTATAACCATGTGCTAGAAGCCGTGTAGGATTAGATCAAATCTTTAGTAGGACTTTTTCTATGTAATTTCGATTATTTAATTTTCCTAGAAAGCCTTGTAGTAGGAGAATTAATTTTTGCAATCAAAGATGTTATGGTGGGCAACTTGAATTCGTGGGTTTTGGGTTATCGTTAATTCGTAGAAACCCAGGAAAATCCAGAATGAATTGCAAGAAGACCAAATAGCTTGGGAAAAAACGAATGAGGGATTGGCGGCAGGGGGTGGCGCCGGCGACGACCCGTTGGCAGGGGCCACCACTGGCAACCGCCAGTGGTAACAGGCTACCGCGCAGTGCATAAGGTGGCAACTGTTGTGCGCAGCACAGCAAATACTGAGTGCGGCGCACCCTTAGCTCGTGATGCACGCGTGAGGCCTGTTCGGGCTGCGTTTTGGCCTGTTTTTCCTCTAATTTTCGTTTTTTGATGTTCAAGACTCTCTCCATGGAGTGACGTGGCGGGACACGAGATCAAGGCAGAAGATGAAAACGATTAAAACCATAATAGTCGGGAAATTTATTTTTCATATTTATTTCCTATATTTATTGTTTTAATTTTTATGCTTAATTTTTATGCAGTATTTTAGATGCATGATTTTAAAGCATGTTGGTTTTATGGTTGCATATGACTTAGGGTTAGTTAATTGCATGTTAAAACTGGAAAAACCCTCAATTTGGAAATCTAAGTGGGAGCGGGTTGGTTTAATATCCCTATGGCCACCATTACGAGTTCATATGCGATGTTGTTGGGGCTTCCTCCATTTGGATGAGTCCAGCCCTGAGATTGCTAGATTATGAATTTCTGAGTAAGATGACTGGAGTAAGTTTAACTAGGAGAAATGTGACACCCTCTCTAACTGAGGTGCACTATCTTGAGGTAACAAACTCAGAAGTCACGTAATGGCATACACTTAGTATACGATCTGCAGTATTCCTCTCGCGAGGTTACGCTGCTTATTTGTATGGCTGAAAGCACCGACTATTAGCTACATTGATCAATAGATCGTTTGGTCAGATAGTATAGTTAACGAACATAGTTTTCAAACGAATGTGGGTTAGCGTAGATGTCCACACTGCGTAGCTTACGAGAGTCCCGGTGAATGAGATGTTGGTGGATTATAATTATTGTTTTGAGGGAAGTCAATAATTATTGTCTGTTTGTTAATTTTACAGTTTTATCGATATGGCATTCAACCCCTTAGCTAGTATTTTGAAAGACAATAAATTAACTGGAACCAATTATGTCGACTGGAGTCGTAACTTGGACATTTTCCTGACGGCTGAGTAGTATAAGTATGTGCTCACTGAAGTTTGCCCAGATGTGCCTGATGAGAACTCTCTTTAAGAGGATAGGGATGCCTATGCCCGGTGGAGAAAAGTGGATGAGATAGCGCGGTGCTATATTTTGGCCTCTGTGTCAAATGTGCTGCAACATCAGCTTCATCCTATGGTCTCTACCTTCAACATGATGGCTCACCTGAGAGAGATGTTCGTGCACCAAGGCAGGACTGCTAGGCAAATAGCCATGAGGAAGTTAATGAACTCAAAGATAGCTAAAGGTGGATCGGTGAGAGATCATGTGCTACACATGATCAATCACATCTATGAAATAGAGGTGTTGGGAGGAGAAATTGACCCAGAAAGTTAGATATATATTATCCTCCAGAGTCTGCCCTCTTGTTTTTAGCAGTTTCAGGCCTATACTCTACTTGAGCTCTTAACTGATTTGGTGGCAGCCAAAGGCATCTTCTACGAGAAGAAGCAAGCTTTGGTCGCAGTAAAGGCTTCAGGTTCTTCTTCCGCGCCTAAAGGTAAGAAGAATAAGAAGAAGAAGAATGCCAAGAAACTTGCTGTGAGGCCTGATATCGCAAAGAGAAGCAAGCCTAAAGGCAAGTGCTTCAAATGCGGTAAAACTGGACACTGGAAAGCAGATTGTCCAAAGCTTAAAGGTACGATAGTTTCTGCCCTGATTACTGAGACATGTTTAGCGGTGATTCCCACAGATACTTGGTGTGTGGATTTAGGCGCCACTGATCATGGTTGTAATTATTTGCAGGGGTTCCAAGTAACCCGAAAGCTTAGAGAGGGCGAGCTGGACATCTACGTGGGCGACACTACAAGAGTGTCAGTAGAAGCAGTGGAAGTGGTCAATTTAAATTTTGAAAATTGTAGATTAGAGTTAGTTAATTGTTTTTATGTACCGAGTTTTAGAAAGAACCTTATTTCGGTTTCTAATCTCTTGAAGAACGGTTATAAGTTTGTTTATTCTGATGAGTCTGTATTTATTAGAAGAAATGAAAAACTTATTTATTCTGGTTCATTGGCTGACAATTTATTTATGGTTAACTCTAATTCCCCTGTTGCGCAAACCATAAAAACAGATAGCTCTTTATCTAACATTAATAAGAGGAAGAAACCTTCTAAAATGAATCAAACCTATCTTTGGTATCTCAGGCTAGGTCATATAAACCTTAGTAGGATTCAGAGGTTGGTCAATGATGGACCTTTAGGTTCATTAGAGATTGACAGTTATGCAACCTGCGAATCTTGTTTGGAACGTAAAATGACCAAGAGACCTTTTAAGGCAAAAGGTTATAGAGCTAAGAAAGTATTAGAGTTGATTCATTCTGACTTGTGTGGACCAATAACGGTCCAGGCACGAGGTGGGTTCGAGTATTTCGTGACGTTCACGGATGACTACTCAAGGTACGGGTACATTTACCTAATGTGTCACCAGTCGGAATGTTTTGGCATGTTCAAAGAGTTTCAGGCCGATGTGGAAAAGCAACATGGTAAGAGTATCAAGACACTGCGTTTAGATCGTGATGGGGAGTACCTGTCCCATGAATTTTGAGAATACCTCAGTGAGGTCGGAATTCAGTCTCAGTTGTGTTGAGCCATTGGAGCTGCTACAATGAAGCTTTCTTAGCCTTTATTAAAGTCCAATGTTGTGTTGTAATTGTTGCAACCACATTGTGACAAATCTGTGAATTACTAAGGCAATAATGGACTGAGTTCATGAGGATTGTCTGGACAAAATCTCAGCAAGAAGCCGATGAATAAACTGAAGTGCCAAAATGAGAAGGAAGTGTACTGTTGGCACATCAGATCAAAGGCTGCACAGACAAGTTACGCGCACATCAGATCAAAGGCTGCACAGACAAGTTACGCGCACATCAGATCAAAGGCTGCACAGATCAGATCAAGTTACGCGCACATCAGATCAAAGGCTGCACAGATCAGATCAAGTTACGCGCACAGCAGATCAAAGGCTGCACAGACAAGTTACGCGCACATCAGATCAAAGGCCACACAGATCAGATCAACGGAAGTAAAGATCAGATCAAATTCTCAAGGGATTGCTCAGCAGCTTAGTTTCACAGAAGCAAGGCAAGTCAGCAACAAAACATATTTGCAGCAGAAGAGAACAACTCAAGGCTGGAGAGCTAGAGCAGACACCTAAGAAGCTGAAGTCAAGGACGGCTAGTGAATCACACCTCAAACGCGCGACTCTAAAAGTCTCCCAAAGATTCAGAAGACGCAGGAGCATCATGTTGAAGTATCTAGCAAACCGGTGAGCGAGCAGAAATACAAAAGAATCAAGAAGTGCCGATCAGAAGAACTGCAGGAGCTACATGGATGGTTCTGAGTTGCTGGACAGAACGTTGTGACATGAAGCTAACATCAGATCAACCGGAGGCTAACATCAGATCAACTGCAAGCTAACATCAGATCAACCGGAGGCTAACATCAGATCAACTGCAAGCTAACATCAGATCAACCGGAGGCTAACATCAGATCAACTGCAAGCTAACATCAGATCAACCGAAGGCTAACATCAGATCAACTGCAAGCTAACATCAGATCAACCGAAGGCTAACATCAGATCAACTGCATGCTAACATCAGATCAACCGAAGCGTGACATCAGATCAAATGCCGGGCACATCAGATCAGCTATAAGCTAAGATCAGATCACTTCTGCTGTTTCAACATATCTAAGACAAGCTACTCGAGAAAGTCTGAAGGAGTACAGTCAACAATATGACATGGCAAGCAAGTTGCAACTTAAAAAGGTTGAAAATGGATTATATGAATCTTGAGCCGCCTTCCGTGTAAGATATGCTGACACACCGCACGTAGGGCACAGTTTTTCTTCTGGGAAAAGAAACGGGCAGATGAGTAGGTGTGGTAGGCACAACAACTGCAGAATGCAGGATAAACCACATTGGGAGGAAAAACCCAAAGAGAGAGAAGGCACGAAAAGAAAGAAAAAGAGAGAGAGAGGAGCAGCAGCCAAGGAGAGTGCTGAACAGAACGAAACCGAGAAAAGGGAGGAGAAAAAGAGTGAGAGCAGAAAAAGATGATATGAGAAACACAAGAGAGAAAGAAACAGTCTGCTGCACAAGGAGAAGCTGAAGCGCTGGAGAGGCAGAAGTCAAGGAGAAGAAGAAGCTGAGGAGGAGCAGAATCGGGAGAACTGACCCTGAGATTGCAGCTTCAGGTGGTAAGCCTAGAACACTATCAAACGTCTTTCATTAAGTGATTTTGAAAGATATTTGTGTAGAAAAGGCAGCACAACAGAGATTTACATGTTATTGTTTTAGTTGATGAACTTGTAGAGGTAGTGAACCTCAATGTGTTGAGCAGTGAGCTCTTGTTTATGTTGCTTATGGTCAGTGAGGCCAGAGCTGAATGATTCTGTGATAGTGAAGATTGACAGGAGTGAATCTGTCCGTGGATGTAGATCATTTGATCGAACCACGTAAAAATCCCCCTTGCACATTTACTGCTTTGAGTGTGTCTTGACTGGTGTGGTATTATCAAACTGTAAGCTTGAACAGGAGTGTCATGGTTGTGTAAGTAAACCCTCCTTGAGTGATTGAATTGATCTGATGTCTTCCTTGGTTGATCTGATGTCTTCCTTGGTTGATCTGATCTGCCAACAGTCCATCTAAGCCAAAACGTGAGTTCAACAATAAGCTCTAACTGAGCTAACATTTGAGAGGGAATCCTTTAGTTGAAAGAAAAATTGATAGAGTGTTGATTCACCCCCCCCTCTCAACACTTGACACGATCCAACAATTGGTATCAAAGCTAGGTTTGCTTTTGTCAAGTGATTGTTGAAACTTAAAACCAGCAGTAGAAATGGAGAATCAAGCAACAACTGTTAAGGGAGTTCCTTATTTCAGTGGCCAAAATTTCCAGTTATGAAAAAGAGAATGAGTGCTTATCTCTTAGCACAAGGTCTACAAGTACAAAGAGTAGTCTTGCATGGATTTACACCAACCGTAGATGAGGAGAATCCTACAGCTGCAGAAATTAGAAACTTAGAAGCTGATGGAAAGGCAAGGAATGCTCTATATGCAGCTCTGTCAGAAAAAGAGAACTTTAAAGTTATAGACTGTGTTACTGCTCATGAAATATGGATTAAACTGATTAATATTCATGAGGGAGACATCAAGGTTAAGGAGGCAAAATTGCAGGTTCTTAGAAGTAAGTTTGAAGGTCTTAAGATGGGAGAAGGTGAAAACATTGAGGACTTTCTAAACAGAGTTGTTGAATTAGTTAGCTCAATGAGGGGTCTGGGTGAGAGTGTTGGAGATTCCAATATAGTTAAAAAGGTTCTTAGATCCCTACCAGCAAGATATGATTCTAAGGTCTCTGCTATAGAGGAGAGGGACCTAGATAAAGTGACATTAGATGAGCTACAAAGCACCCTTGTAGCATATGAAATGAGGATTTCAAATTCAAAGGAGGAGACTTCAAAGGCAGTCAAGGAGATAGCATTTAAAACAAAACACTCAAGGAAGCTAAAGGAGGAAAGCAGTGAAGATGAAGCAGCAGACAGTGATCTTGAAAGAATGATGGTGCTGATTTCAAGGAGTTTCAGAGGCCAGACTGGAAAGTACAAGGGAAAGTTGCCCTTAAAATGCTTCAATTGTGGCAAAATAGGCCACTTTGCAAGCAAGTGCTTCATGAAGAACAAGAGAACAGAAGATGAGGAAGCTGACAAGCCATCAGACAGGTGGCCTGAGCAGAAAGGAAAGAAGAAGATGAGCTTCAAATCAAGAAAAGGGAAAGCTTACAGAAAACGGAGCTACCTGAGCAAGAAGAAGAATGATAGCTCTGAGGAGGATGAAGAGACTGATGTCTCAGACAGTGAAGATGAGTCTGAAGCTGAAGAGGAGACTCTCATGGTAATGAAATCTTCAACTGTTTCATTGAAGGAGGATGCTGAACTAGAGAACCAATCAGCTGATGATGAAGAAGTGGATCTAGAGGAAGAACTGAAGTTTGCATACAACAAGATAGAGGAGCAGAAGAGATTGCACAAGAAGACAATGAAGACAATGAAGGAGATGGAAAAGGTCATCTTGAGCAGTCAAGAAGAAAACTCAATACTGGAGAATAGAGTAACTGAATTGGAGCAGGAACTGATTCTCATGCAAAATGAAGCTGAGGTTCACAAAAATTGTACAAGAGAAAAGATGGAACTTCAAAAGACATGTGAAACCTTGGTAGAAAAGCTAGATGCCACCACTGCCGAACTAGAGGATGCAACAAGAAAGATAGAAGATCTGCTGTCTCAACAAACTGTGATCAAAGCTAAAGAAATGACTGATGGAACTACTGTAGAATCAAAATTGAAAGGAAAGCTGGAGCTTCAGTCAAGCAAAACTGAGCATGGTGAATACTCAAGGAGCAAAGAAGTGGCTGCAAAAACTGAAGAAGCCACAAGGAAGTTAGATGAGTGCCTCAGCAAGCAGAGATCTTATTCAGAAGGGAAGAAAGGTCTTGGTTATGAAGGAAATCAAAAATTAGAAGGACAACCAGCTGCAACAACCAAGAAGACTGTTACCTTTGTCAAAGAAGGTTCAATTTGTGTTGCTGGTGTAAAGGCAGGAACTAGTTTTGTTGATGCTAAGAAGATGGAAATTTCTAATGGATCAAGAAAGTCTACTGAGCAAAATGAAAGATTGCACGAGCTGAGGGGGAGACAATCTATGTATCAAAGAAGCCTGCTCAAAAGTAGAAGGCTGATTGCTGGAGTATGTTTCACCTGTGGAGAATCAGGTCACTATGCAGCAAATTGCTGGAGGAAGGCATTCTGGAGATTTGGAGGAAGAACAATGCAGTCAAGAGGATGGAATAGAAAAGAGTATTATCATCAAAGAAGCCTAAGTACTTCAAGAAGGATCCCTGAAGCTGAAATCAGAAAAGGCCATATCATACAACCTGGAGAAGTGTATCAGAAATTGAATGTCTGGTGCAGATGCAGATTGCCAAATAAGAGAAGCAAGTGGTTTGAAGGAGTGAATAGCAGGAGAGCCCAGCCACTGCAACAAGCTACAAATAGAAGAAACTTTGCAGCAGAAACAAGAAGAAACCAAGCAGATTACACAAGAAGAAATCAGTCTCTAATGCAGCCACTTAATCTGAGAAACAGATTTCAAATTTTTGAAGGGTTAGAAGAGAATGATCACTGGAGCTGCAGCAGGAGCAATCAAAGATTGAATGAACAGCAAGGCATACCAGCAGCAAGAAAAATTTGGAGGAAGAAGCACAGATTTGAAGAAGCTTGCATTGCTGAAGTTGCACTTAAAACAAAAGCTAAGGAAGCCCAATGGATCATTGACAGTGGGTGCACAAGCCATATGACTGGAGACAAAACTCTACTGAGAAACACAAAAGAAGTTGAAAGAGGGTTTGTCAAGTTTGCAGATAAGAGTGGGTTAAAGATCAAGGCTGTTGGAGAAGCCACCATTGGATCAGAAAAGTTCAAATCTAAGGAGGTGCTGTTTGTAGAAGGGCTGAAGTACAACTTGCTGAGTGTAAGACAACTGTGTGACAATGGTTTCAAAGTAGATTTCTCAAAAAATGGCTGTTTCATCAAAGACTGCAAGACTGGAGAAATCATGGCCAAAGGAATAAGAGACAACAAGGATTTATACCTCATAGATGTGAAGGAAAAGTTGTGCATGCTAAGCAAAATGGATGAAAATACTCTTTGGCATTGCAGGCTTGGACATTTAAATCAAAAGAGCATGAGAAGCCTGGTGAAGTGCAATGCAGTGTTAAACCTCCCTGTACTAAAGAGGGACAACAGCACTTGTGACTCATGCCAAAAAGGGAAATTTGCAAAGCTTTCTCACAAGTCCAAGGAGCATAGAACCTCTAAGCCATTGGAGCTAGTTCACACTGATATATGTGGACCAATGAAAAGAAAAGGTACAGGTAAAGAGATGTATTTCATTCTTTTTGTGGATGACTTCACTAGGATGATGTGCATCATGCACATGAAGCAAAAGAGTGAAGCCTTCAACTGCTTCAAAAGATTTCAGAAACTGGCAGAAAACCAGCATGGAAGGAAGATCAAAGTTTTGAGATCAGATAATGGTGGAGAGTTTACCTCACAGGAATTTGAAGAATACGTGGAGGAAATGGGAATCAAACATCAAGTCTCAAGTCCTCACACTCCCCAGCAAAATGGAGTTGTAGAGAGGAAAAATAGAAGTGTGATTGAGATGGCAAGAACTATGCTGTTGGAGCACAATACTCCAAAGCACTTCTGGAAGGAAGCCACAATGGCAGCTGTGCATGTACAAAATAGAACCATGTTGAGGCCAAACACTGAAAAGACACCATATGAACTTTGGTATGGTCACAAGCCAAATGTGAAGTATTTTAGAGTTTTTGGCAGCAAATGCTTCATCAAGAACAAGGAGCAAAGCCTTGGAAAATTTGAAGAGAGGGCTGATGAGGGCATTTTCCTTGGTTACTCAAATAAGAGCAAGGCTTACAAGGTTTATAACAAGAGGCTGGATAAGATTATGGAAAGCTATGATGTGAAAGTGGTTGAGGAAGTCAAGATGAAAGCCACTGATCCTGAAAATTTTCTGGATCACTTAGATGACTTAGAGAGCCAAGATGAGGCAGACCTGGAGCTGAAATCAGCTACTGAGGAGACTGATGCAGAAGGATCAGAGACAGAAGTTACAGAAGGCCAGGAAAAAGCAAAAAGAAAGTACAACAAGAGAATTGACAAGATGCCTATCATTGGAGACCCCAAAGCTCCAGTAAGAACAAGAAGGCAACTGAAAAGTATGGTTGCAACTGCCCTACTGTCTCAAGTTGAGCCAAGGTCAATAGAGGAAGCCCTGGAGGACCAGTCATGGCTGCAAGCCATGAATGAAGAGCTGGACCAAATTGAGAAAAACCAAACTTGGGAGCTCGTGGATAGGCCAGCAAACAAGAATGTGATAGGCACAAAATGGGTGTTCAGGAACAAGTTGAATGAGGAAGGAAAGGTTGTAAAGAATAAGGCAAGGCTTGTGTGCAAAGGATACTCTCAAATTGAAGGAGTAGATGTGGATGAAACCTTTGCCCCAGTAGCAAGGCTTGAAGCCATAAGAATGTTTTTGGCAGTGGCTTCAGCAAGGAGTTACAAGGTCTTCCAAATGGATGTTAAATCTGCCTTCTTGAATGGAAATCTGGAGGAAGAAGTGTACATTGAGCAACCAGATGGTTTTCTAGTTTGTGAAGATGAAAACAAGGTGTGCAGGCTCAAAAAGGCACTGTATGGATTAAAACAAGCCCCAAGAGCATGGTACTCAAGGCTGGACAGCTACCTGAAGAATCTGAATTTCAGAAAAAGTTGCATAAATAGCAATTTATATGTTCTTGATGGAAAGGGTGGACAGTTAATAGCCATAGTCTATGTTGATGACATAATATTTGGAGGAGATAAGGAGCAGCTGTGCCATGAATTTGCTAGAAAGATGCAAGAAGAGTTTGAAATGTCCATGATAGGAGAGCTCTCATTTTTCCTTGGACTGCAGATTCATCAAAAAGCAACTGGAATTTTTATCTCTCAAACCAAGTATACCAAAGAAGTGCTGAAGAAATTTGGTATGACTGATGCTAAGCCAATGTCTACACCCATGGCAACTAACTGCAAGCTGAGCAAGGATGAAAAAGAAGCTGAAGCTGATCAAAGTCTATACAGAAGCATGATAGGAAGCTTATTGTACTTAACAGCAACAAGGCCTGATATTACCTTTGCTGTCTGCCAAGCTGCTAGATACCAGGCAAATCCAAAGAGTTCTCATATGATTGCACTAAAGAGGGTGCTAAGATATTTGCAAGGGACAGTAGATTATGGTCTGTGGTATGCAAGGAAAGGAAGCTTGGGATTAAGAAGCTTCACTGATGCTGATTGGGCAGGAAATGTTGATGACAGGAGATCCACTTCAGGAGGAGTATTCTTTCTTGGAAATAGATGTGTGAGCTGGTTAAGCAAGAAGCAAGAAAGTATAGCCTTAAGCACTGCTGAAGCTGAGTACATAGCAGCAACCAAGGCATGCACTCAAGCTATATGGATGAGATCTGAACTGCAAAATCTTAAAGAAGAAGTTCTCTTGCCACTGATAATTCTTTGTGACAACAAAAGTGCCATTGATTTGTCAAAGAATTCAGTCCAGCACTCGAGAGCCAAACATATAGAAATCAAGTATCACTTCATAAAGGACAAGGTTGAGAAAGGAGAAATTATGCTAGAGTATGTTCCCACAGCTAAACAAATAGCTGATGTAATGACAAAGCCTCTTCCAGCCGAGGTGTTTGAAACTTTGAGGATGCAAATGGGAGTGCAGTCCTCCTTCTCATGCTGAATCAGTTGAGCATCCCCAAATCCCTTTGAAATTGGTTGTCAAAGGGGGAGAGATAGCCGCAGCAGGCCGGCCAGACGCAGCAGTATTGTCCTTGGGAGAGAAGGACGTTGGAAAAGCTCTATGCAGGGGGAGCTTACTGTGTAGAAGAATAAGGTTCAGGGGGAGCTGGTTCAGGGGGAATAAGGTTCAGGGGGAGCTTAGCACTGAGTTGACTGATTGGCTGCAAATGTGGTTGCCAACAATTCCAAAGGGGGAGATTGTTGAGCCATTGGAGCTGCTACAATGAAGCTTTCTTAGCCTTTATTAAAGTCCAATGTTGTGTTGTAATTGTTGCAACCACATTGTGACAAATCTGTGAATTACTAAGGCAATAATGGACTGAGTTCATGAGGATTGTCTGGACAAAATCTCAGCAAGAAGCCGATGAATAAACTGAAGTGCCAAAATGAGAAGGAAGTGTACTGTTGGCACATCAGATCAAAGGCTGCACAGACAAGTTACGCGCACATCAGATCAAAGGCTGCACAGACAAGTTACGCGCACATCAGATCAAAGGCTGCACAGATCAGATCAAGTTACGCGCACATCAGATCAAAGGCTGCACAGATCAGATCAAGTTACGCGCACAGCAGATCAAAGGCTGCACAGACAAGTTACGCGCACATCAGATCAAAGGCCACACAGATCAGATCAACGGAAGTAAAGATCAGATCAAATTCTCAAGGGATTGCTCAGCAGCTTAGTTTCACAGAAGCAAGGCAAGTCAGCAACAAAACATATTTGCAGCAGAAGAGAACAACTCAAGGCTGGAGAGCTAGAGCAGACACCTAAGAAGCTGAAGTCAAGGACGGCTAGTGAATCACACCTCAAACGCGCGACTCTAAAAGTCTCCCAAAGATTCAGAAGACGCAGGAGCATCATGTTGAAGTATCTAGCAAACCGGTGAGCGAGCAGAAATACAAAAGAATCAAGAAGTGCCGATCAGAAGAACTGCAGGAGCTACATGGATGGTTCTGAGTTGCTGGACAGAACGTTGTGACATGAAGCTAACATCAGATCAACCGGAGGCTAACATCAGATCAACTGCAAGCTAACATCAGATCAACCGGAGGCTAACATCAGATCAACTGCAAGCTAACATCAGATCAACCGGAGGCTAACATCAGATCAACTGCAAGCTAACATCAGATCAACCGAAGGCTAACATCAGATCAACTGCAAGCTAACATCAGATCAACCGAAGGCTAACATCAGATCAACTGCATGCTAACATCAGATCAACCGAAGCGTGACATCAGATCAAATGCCGGGCACATCAGATCAGCTATAAGCTAAGATCAGATCACTTCTGCTGTTTCAACATATCTAAGACAAGCTACTCGAGAAAGTCTGAAGGAGTACAGTCAACAATATGACATGGCAAGCAAGTTGCAACTTAAAAAGGTTGAAAATGGATTATATGAATCTTGAGCCGCCTTCCGTGTAAGATATGCTGACACACCGCACGTAGGGCACAGTTTTTCTTCTGGGAAAAGAAACGGGCAGATGAGTAGGTGTGGTAGGCACAACAACTGCAGAATGCAGGATAAACCACATTGGGAGGAAAAACCCAAAGAGAGAGAAGGCACGAAAAGAAAGAAAAAGAGAGAGAGAGGAGCAGCAGCCAAGGAGAGTGCTGAACAGAACGAAACCGAGAAAAGGGAGGAGAAAAAGAGTGAGAGCAGAAAAAGATGATATGAGAAACACAAGAGAGAAAGAAACAGTCTGCTGCACAAGGAGAAGCTGAAGCGCTGGAGAGGCAGAAGTCAAGGAGAAGAAGAAGCTGAGGAGGAGCAGAATCGGGAGAACTGACCCTGAGATTGCAGCTTCAGGTGGTAAGCCTAGAACACTATCAAACGTCTTTCATTAAGTGATTTTGAAAGATATTTGTGTAGAAAAGGCAGCACAACAGAGATTTACATGTTATTGTTTTAGTTGATGAACTTGTAGAGGTAGTGAACCTCAATGTGTTGAGCAGTGAGCTCTTGTTTATGTTGCTTATGGTCAGTGAGGCCAGAGCTGAATGATTCTGTGATAGTGAAGATTGACAGGAGTGAATCTGTCCGTGGATGTAGATCATTTGATCGAACCACGTAAAAATCCCCCTTGCACATTTACTGCTTTGAGTGTGTCTTGACTGGTGTGGTATTATCAAACTGTAAGCTTGAACAGGAGTGTCATGGTTGTGTAAGTAAACCCTCCTTGAGTGATTGAATTGATCTGATGTCTTCCTTGGTTGATCTGATGTCTTCCTTGGTTGATCTGATCTGCCAACAGTCCATCTAAGCCAAAACGTGAGTTCAACAATAAGCTCTAACTGAGCTAACATTTGAGAGGGAATCCTTTAGTTGAAAGAAAAATTGATAGAGTGTTGATTCACCCCCCCCCCCTCTCAACACTTGACACGATCCAACAAGTTGTCTGCACCTAGCAAGCTATAGCAGAACGGTATAGCAGAAAGGAGGAATCAGACTCTCATGGAAATGGTTAGGTCTCTTATGAGCTATAGTGATTTGCCAAGTTCATTCTGGGGATATGCCTTAGAAACGACAATGTATATTCTTAATCTTGTACCATCTAAAATCGTGCCTTCAACCCCATTAGAGTTGTGGAATGGACGCAAGCCCAGTCTAAGTCATCTCAGAATTTTGGGTTACCCAGCACATGTGCTTAAGGCAGATACGGCTAAGTCAAATGTGAGAACTAAATTAATACTGTTTGTAGGATATCCTAGGGGAACAAAAGGTGGTATATTTTATAGTCCTAAAGATCAGAAGGTGGTGGTTAGTACCAACCCTAGATTTTTGGAAGAGGACTATGTCTTAGACCACAAGCCCAAGAGTAAGATAGTACTAGAAGAGATTAGGCAAAAAACTACTAATCTTGATGCACCGACACAAGTAGATACACCACACACTGCACGTAAGATCACAGATAATGCACCTACACAGGTGGTGCCTCGTCGTAGTGGGAGGGTTGTGAGATAGCCCGATAGGTTCATTGGCGTGGGAGAGGCCTCAGACCTAGTCCCAGACACGCCTGAACCTGACCTGATTAACTATAATGAGGCTCTCCGAGATAAAGATACAGAGTCTTGGCGTAAGGCAATGATATCCGAGATGGGGTCAACGGACCACAATCAAGTCCGGGAGCTTGTGAACCTGCCTAATGGGTTCAAGCCCATTGGATGCAAGTGGGTCTATAAACGTAAGAGAGGACCTAAAGGGAAAGTGGAAACCTTTAAAGTTAGGCTTGTGGCAAAGGGGTATACTCAGAAAGAGGGAATCATTATGAGGAAACCTTCTCCCCGGTAGCCATGCTTAATCGATCCGGATTCTTTTGGCCATAGCTGCTCATTTAGACTATGAGATTTGGCAGATGGATGTCAAGATAGTTTTCCTAAACAGAAGTCTTGAGGAAACCATTTTTATGCAGCAACCAAAGGGATTCATTGAAAAAAACTAAGAGCATAAGGTTTGCAGGCTTAAGAGGTCCATTTACGAACTTAAGCAGGCATCTAGATCTTGGAACATCCAGTTTGATGAGGTAATCCAGTCCTTCGGATTTACTCTGTGTCCAGATGAGCAATGTGTGTACCGCAGACGTGATGGAAACTCAGTGGTGTCTCTTGTGCTTTATGTAGATGACATTCTATTGATTGGCAACAACAAGAAAGTGTTATCAGATGTAAAGGCATATTGTCCAATCAGTTTGATATGAAGAACTTAGGGGAAGTGAGACATATCCTTTGGATCAAGATAATTTGAGATCGTAGGAAACGTTCGTTAATGCTCTTCCAAGCTTCGTACATAGATACGGTTCTGGCCCTTTTTAACATGCAGAACTCCAAGAAAGGTTTTCTACCTTTCAGACATGGAGTGTATCTATCTTAGGAAAAGTCCCCTAAGACTGTTGAAGAGATAGAGGCCATGAAGACAGTTCCTTATGCTTCGGCAGTAGGAAGTCTCATGTATGCCATGTTGTGTACGAGGCCTGATATCTGTTATGCTGTTGGCATGGTAAGCAGATATCAGAGTGACCCCGAGAAAGCTCATTGGGAGGCAGTAAAATGTATTCTCAAGTATTTGCACAGAATGAGGGACCAAGTTCTGGTCTATCAGGCGCATGAGCTGGTACCCCGAGGTTACACAGATTCATATTTCCAAGGCGACAGGGACAAGAGAAGCCTACCTCAGGGTATGTGTTTACTCTGGGAGGTGGAGCCATAGTTTGGCGGAGTGTCAAGCAGAAATGCGTGGCGGACTCTACCATGGAGGCTGAGTATGTTGTCACATCAGAGGCAGCGAAAGAAGCAGTATGGCTCAAGAACTTCATAGTGGACTTAGATGTGATTCCTGGTTTTTAGAAGTCTATCACGGTTTATTGTGATAATAATGGTGCAGTAGCAAACTCGAAGGAACCACGAGCCCACAAGGCGAGTAAACATATACAGCACAAGTACCACCTGATACGAGACATCGTAAAGAGGGAAGACGTGGTCGTGACTAAGATAGCATCAAAGGATAACCTTGCAGATCCATTCACGAAGACATTGACTTCGAAAGTCTTTGAGGCTTATGTGGAGGGCATGGGAATCAGATACTTAGGAGAGCCATTATAGTTTTTCTAGATATATAGCAGCAGAATGTATATGAGTTGTATGTAGTTGTATACTTAAAGCACAGCTTATGTATTAGTGGGAGATTGTTAGAGTTGAATACATAAACTATGTTTGTATTGTACTTTTTCCTAGTAATATATCGATTTATGTTTTGGTTATATCTTGTTGTGCATGATATGTCCATTTATATTATGTAAGTAGATGATGAGGTGTCTTGTGTGACACAGTAGATCTCATCATTGGTTGAAAGACATAATATATAAATGAACTTCATAACCGAGACAGCTTTGGACAAACTGTCTATTTAGGTTATTATGTGATTCAGATAATTGGTTTGTCTAAACTAATTGAATCATACAGATATGCCCTGGGCGTATTAAACCTGACGCTTTAGGAATGTTTTGTCTTGTACTGATTTAATAGACAAATCGTTCTTGGTATTCTATCTCTTAATCCCTAGACTCGAGTGGGCATGAGGATTAGACATAGTGTACTTTGATCTGCCAATGAGTGAGGTCAATTGTGGCCAATAGTCTCGGTAGGTTGGGTGTGCGTGTTTAGTTGCTTGGTGTGCTGCTGCTTGTCGAAAGGAAACCATGTACTGGTGCGTCCGGGGTGTTGGTGCTCTCGAGATGAGCTCGTAAATTTTATTATACTAAACCCGGCCAGTGGAGTTATGTCCGGTATAGTAAAAAGGTTGAGTGGTACTAGTCTCGGAATTAAATAGGTTAATTAATTAATTTATCAGTAAATTAATATATTAACGAGAACTATATCTTTGATGTGGGAAGATTATGAATATAAATTAATTAAGTTGTTCCGAAAGCAATTCTAGTGTATGATGGTAGTGTCATAATTAATCCGTTAGTGGTACGATTACTTATGTATTGGGTTGTTGACAAAGGTAGATTTAGTTAATTAAGTAATTAATTAATCCTTGTGTCAGTTGGTTGTGAATCATACCAGGAACTGGTTTGGGATAAGTGAATCCCTGTGTCAGTTGGTTGTGAATCATACCAGGAACTGGTTTGGGATAAGTGGATCCCTGTATCAGTTGGATGTGTATCAGTCCAGGAACAGGATTGAAGGTAATAGAATCCCAGTAGGAAGGCCAATCCTATACCAACTTGGGGTCTCTCTTGTAACTCTATATATAGACAAGGGATTAGCAATTCAAGACACACAATTCATAAGTTTTCAAGACAAGAAAACTAGAGAGATAAAATCCTAAAGAGAAATAAAATTTCTCCCTCAAAGTTAGATTTTACAGAGGAAAATTGTGGCTGGTTTTTCCCTTGTGTTGGCTGAATTTTCTTGGCCTGTTAAACCAGCAGCGCGTATAATTTTCTCTCTCTCCGGGCAGTGTGTTTTCAGTACGTGCTAGGTACAGCGGTGCTGGAATTTTATGGCATGTGGATTGTGGTGATTAGCTGATCAAAATGGTTTCTAGATCATTGTCCACACAACATGAGATCAAAGTCTTAAGGCATACAAGAAATCACCTGAGTGCACACTTCAAAGGTATTTTCTAAAGTTTCGCTTTTAATTAGAAATTTTTGTTGCGTGGTAAATCGAATAAGTGCGAACCCAGATCCTATGCAATGTTATTTCAAAAGGGTTGGAGTAGCATTGTGCTAGCATCTAGGCTTGGCCAGAGATTCCGATTCTGGAATGCATAGCACGAAAGTGAGTTTCTGGCTAGGCCCGGGCAGATAATCTTTCAAGTGGTGCTTGTTGTTTCTGGACGTGGTGCTAGTTGTTTCTTGACGTGGTGCTAGTTGTTTCAGGACGTAGTGCTTGTTGTTTCTGGACGTGGTTCTTGTTGTTTTGGACGTGGTTCTAGTTGCTATGGACGTGGTTCAAGTTGTTATGGATGTGGTGCTTGTTGTTATGTACGTGGTTCTAGTTGTTCTGGACGTGGTTCAATTTGTTTCTGGACGTGGTACTAGTTGTTTGGGATGTGGAATCAAAATATGATACAAAAATCAAGTATACAATCCAGTATAGACAATCAAGAATACAAATCAAATGGACCAGTCAAACTCATCCTCTATGTCAACAGTGCCAGGTGCGAACTCTGCGAACAAGTCTGGTGCTCGCTCCCTCACTGTATCTAAAAGTGCATGATGATGCTGTCCAAAACGACTCATCCACTACAAATATTTAAACAATAAATTATAGTCTAATAAATTGAATTTAAAAAGTTATAAATACTTACAAACTCTGACACGGCACGACGGGGTCGACGTGGCTCTATAACAGCCTGAGGATCGACTGGAAGGACGCGCAGACGTGAACGCTCTCTAAACTACTTTAAGTACCGGTACACGCATGCACTACGAGGAATATCCCCACCTATCAACTGCCTTCCTATAAGGGATATCCCGGTAGATGTTATCCCAAACTCCTCCCATGATGACTCGGCATACTCCACTGTGTGTCTGATAACATATGGTCTCCCAGTGTATCCGCAATAAGTATCCCTACCGGGACGGATGAAACGAGCGGGCATCCACTGAATATATCCAAGCTGGCGCACGCATCGATCGGGCATTTAAAGCTCAATGTAATCCCTATACGCAATCAGCCCTCTGTACAGGGTCCTCGGAGTCCTCGCTATAGCGCCGCGACCGTATGGCATCCAGGTAACCTTTAAACATAATTTGAAATTACTTAAATAATAAACTATAAAAAACTTATATTAAACCAAAATATAATATTACTAACCATGTCAACGGTCATCTCGTCCAGCGCAAGTCGTATGGAGCTCAGGCGGTGCTCTGTACCACAGTGGTTGTAGATGGCCCACCTTGCTGCACGCGCCTGTGTACCATGCAATGGGAGGGGCATCGGGTGAGGTCTAAAGTCTGGAAAGTGTTCGTATATCTATGATTGTAACAGAGTAAGAACCCCGCAAAGCTCTGTGTCCCGTGTCGACTCGCGCACCCTAGATGTTGGTACAAGAATGCTAGTGTCGCTGTGCCCAACGCCTCCTGTCCAACCTGATCCATCCCCTTCCTCACCTACACTACAAGGGCTGGCATAAACTTATTGGAACTCTTTTCTGTAAACAGACAAGTCCCAATAAGACTCCACACAAGAGCGACCACATCTGAATCGTCCCTGGCACGCTGCATGCACCTCTCGATCACTCTCTGAGTCGAAAAACCACCATTCTTGTACAAATCACTGTCTAGTCACTCATCTGGAGGAATCTCAAGTAATCCCCTAGACCAGGATAGTATGGTGGACGACGGTGTAACCTTTGTGATCAAGTGGCCATCGACTGGAATATGCAACATCTCTCAGACATCGTGTAGGAGGATGGTCATCTCTCCAAATGGCAGGTGGAATGAATTCGTATCCGGCTGACACCTCTCCAAAAATGCATTAATAAGAGGCTCATCAATTCTCTGATGCATAATGCGGGAAAGGTGTCCAAGTCCATCCCGCTCAAAATCTGTGTACCCTCTATAGTCATGGATGCAATCCAAGTCTCAAAACGGTCGTACATGCTACCCCTATTGTGGCATTTAAGGTGGTATCTGGTAGGCACCCCCGCCTGCCAATACCTAGATACCACATACCCTAAAAAACTAGGGATCAAACTATCATCTATAGGGCCCTGTAACCAACCAACTCCGATCCTGCTTGACGCGCTTCCTAGGGTGAACTAAATTTACAAAATATAAAACTCATATAAATAAATATATAAATTAACTAAACAACTTAAAATAAACAAGTAAATAACAAATTAATTCAATTAAAAATTAAATCACTTAAAATAAAAAACAAAGTAATAGTTGTTCTAGACGTGGTTCTAGTTGTTTTTGAACGTGGTGCTAGTTGTTTTTGGACGTGGGTCTAGGTGTTTTTGGACATTGTGGTTTATGTTCTGGACGTGGTGCTTGTTGTTCTGGACGTGGTTCTAGTTGTCCTGGACGTGGTGCTAGGTGTTTTTGGACTTTGTGGTTTATGTTCTAGACGTGGTGCTAGGTGTTTTGGGACGTGGTGCTAGTTATTTTTGGACTTGCTGCTATATGTTCTGGACATGATTCTAGTTGTTTCTGGACGTGGTGCTAGTTGTTATGGACGTGGTGCAAGTTCTTTTTGGATGTGGTTCTAGCTGTTCTGGACGTGATGCTAGTTGTTCTTGACGTGGTGCTAGGTGTTTTTGGACGTGGTGCTTGTTGATTATGGACGTGGTTCTAGTTGTTGTGGACGTAGTTCAAGTTGTTTTTTGGACATGGTGGTAGGTGTTTTTGGATGTGGTGCTTGTTGATTCTGGATGGGTTCTAGTTGTTGTGGATGTGGTTCAAATTGTTTTTTGGATGTGGTGCTAGGTGTTTTTGGACGTGGTGCTAGTTATTTTTGGACTTGCTGCTATATGTTCTGGACTTGGTCCTAATTATTTCAGAACGTGGTACAATATGTTTTGTACGTGGTTCTAGACGTGGTGCTAGGTGTTTTTGGACGTGGTGCTAGTTGTTTTTGTACGTGGTGATATATGTTCTAGACGTGGTGCATGTTCTTTTTGGATGTGGTTCTAGTTGTTCTGGACGTGGTGCTAGTTGTTCTTGACGTGGTGCTAGGTGTTTTTGGACGTGGTGCTTGTTGATTATGGACGTGGTTCTAGTTGTTGTAGACGTAGTTCAAGTTGTATTTTGGACGTGGTGGTAGGTGTTTTTGGACGTGGTGCTTGTTGATTCTGGACGGGTTCTAGTTGTTGTGGATGTGGTTCAAGTTGTTTTCTGGACGTGGTGCTAGGTGTTTTTGGACGTAGTGCTAGTTGCTTTTGGACTTGCTGCTATATGTTCTGGACTTGGTTATAGTTATTTCTGAACGTGGTACTATATGTTTTGTACGTGGTTCTAGACGTGGTTCTAGGTGTTTGTGGATGTGGTTCTAGTTGTTTTTGGAAGTGGTGATATATGTTCTGGACGTGGTGCTAGTTGTTATGGACGTGGTGCAAGTTCTTTTTGGACGTGGTTCTAGTTGTTCTGGATGTGGTGCTAGTTGTTCTTGACGTGGTTTAAGTTTTTTTTGGACGTGGTGCTAGGTGTTTTTGGACGTGGTGCTTGTTGATTCTGGACGTGGTTCTAGTTGTTGTGGACATGGCTTAAGTTGTTTCTTGGACGTGGTGGTAGGTGTTTTTGGACGTGGTGCTTGTTGATTCTGGACGTGGTTCTAGTTGTTGTGGACGTGGTTCAAGTTGTTTTTTGGACGTGGTGCTAGGTGTTTTTGGACGTGATGCTAGTTGTTTTTGGACGTGGTTCCAGTTGTTCTAGACGTGATGCTAGGTGTTTTTGGACGTGATTCTAGTTTTTTTGGACGTGGTGTTAGTTAATGCAATTAATAATCAAAATAAATTAAAATAAATAACTCCAAAAATAAATTAATGTAATTAACAAATAAATAAAATAAACAATTAAATAAGCAATTAAAATAAATAATGAACTAAATAATAAGCACACAATTAAATCAAGCAGTAAATAAATTTTATCAACAATTAAATTAGAACAAATAATTATTCAAAATAATTATGTAAATAAATTCAAACATGTACCTACAGCAGGATCGACCTCCTCAAACTGTCCGTCTCCCAGATTCCTGTACCGGACGGTTCTCTCAGTGTGTGGGTGAGAATGGTCACCTCCATAAGTATCCCCCTCACCCTGCTGATCGAGTGGGCGTCCACTCCCACTCGCCTCCTCCTACTGCGGCTGCTCCTCCTCCTCATGCTGCGGCTGCCCATTCTCCTCCTGTAGCCCAATAGACTCGTCCTCACTATCATCAGTGTTATCGGAATCAGTAGTAGCATAATACTCATCCCTTAACTGAAATGAGGAGTCATCTCCACCAACACCTCCTCTACCACCTCGACTTCCAACGCTACCTCCACCTCCTCGTCCGCCACCTACACCTCCACCTCCTCGCCCTCCATCTGAAATAATGATACCGTCTCCACCACGACCACTACCCATCCCTCTACCTCCTTTTCTCCTAACTGGTACCTTCTGTCTTCTAACAGAAGCTGTGGGACGCTGCCTATCCACATGCGTTCTTAACTTAGCGCCACCCTAAATAAATAAAGATAAGCAATTATATTGTAAACTGAAATATGAAAGTAAAATTAATAAAATTAGTGCAAAACATATAAAACGCACAAATTTAGCGTTTTTAACCAAGTAAAATGAACCCTATTTGCGTTTGTCGTATATAGAAACGCATGGAATTTGCGTTTCTATAAAGGTCAAACACTATTATTGTGCATTTGACTTGGTCAGAAACGCTATATTGGTGCGTTTTGTTCTAATGCAAATGTGATCGGCCGACATTTGTTATTGTACAAACGCTATTGATCTGCGTTTCCAGAGTAGTTGAACGTACCAATTCAACGTTTTCAATATGTAAAAAATCACAAATAAATGTTTATATCATACACAAGCACAACAAAACTACGTTTCTACCACACGAAAACACATCATAACTGCGATCTGTAACCTAATTAATGTAAAAAGCAGCGTTTCTAATAATTCAAATCGCAATAACGTGACGATTATGGGCACCAAATCAAATAACAACAAAAATTGACGAACGAAAGTATTTTTACCTTGTATATCATTGGACCTTTGCCCGCGCCATGTCTTTGCGATGATTCGCCATCTTCTCCGTCCATTTCGGCATTTTTTGCTGTAAAAATCGTTCGAATTTCGTGTTTGGGAAATAATGTTGCAATTGAAGTTTGCAAGAATGCTGCATTTTAATCGTTTTATCAATTTTTAGATGTATACAGTAAAAAACGTGACATGTTAATGAGCGAGCCATGGAGAAAATGCACCATTTTAACTAGTGAACTAGGGTTGAAACGCTCCAGTTTGTCGTTTTTGTTTGACATGAAACGTTAAAGTGCTATGTTTTGAGTTGTCATTATCGGATATTTTTAACATTTTCGTTGTATTAAAACGTCATCAGTATTTAATTTTACATGTTAGAAACGTTATTCTCTGCGTTTGTGTAAATGGAGCAAACGCATTTTAGTTGCGTTTTCGCCAATTACTTAGCAATTTTTTACCTTTTTTCTTCATAAGGGCCTTTTGGTCATTTTATAATTATTTTGATTTTTTTTGTGATACAAATAGCAATTTAGTTATACAAATAGCAATCCAGATATTGTTTAGGGGAAATTTTAAAATAGACTCAAAGTGGTGCGATAGCTAGAAATTCCTTTTTTGAAATGGGCCCAGACCAAATAAATCCAAAATAGAGGGATCCGGACGATAATATTTGAAAGTTAGAGAATGTGGACGGAAAATAGGCCTACGATTTAGAAAATCCGATGATCTAATTATTTAGAAATTCGAATTTAAGAAATCTGAAACTCTAATTAATCAGAACATTCGAATTTAAAAAAGAAAGAACAAATCGAATTTCAAGAATCTGAATTCAAAGAATTCGGAAAACTAAAATCCGAATTTTGACTATCATTAAAAAAATTGGATTAAAAGTTAGAAAAAAAAGGAAAATAAGATTCGAATTTCTAAATTCTGAATTTTAAGCAATTCGGATATTTAATATCCGAATTTTTTAGTCGGACTTGCTAAATTCGAATTTGCAAAATTCGAATTTTTGCGAGACTATAAAAGACCAAAACCCTAGACTTTTTCTCATTTTCTCTTATTCTTCTTCCCTCAATATTTCTCTCTAGCGGCCCTGCAATATTTTTCAAAAAATTATTGATTTCAGCTAAATTTGTTCGAAGATCTATGTCACGGTGTGATATCGTTGTAATGTAAGTCACGATTTGAGTGTTTTACGGTTGATTTCTTATTTTTTAAACAATTTTAATGAGATTAGATGATATTTTGAGTAGTGGTGTATGTAGTTGATGAAATGTGGTTAGAAAATACACGCATTAGTAGTATAGGACTATTTGTGTAAGTTTTGTGGAGCTTTTAATTATTAGTCATGCATTAGTAGTGTAATTATTCTAATTACGATTTTAATGTGATTAGATGATATTTTGAGTAGTGGTGTACGTATTGGATGAAATGTTGTTAGGAAATACATGTATTAGTAGTATAGGACTAATATTTGTGTAAGTTTTGTTGAATTTTTAATTAGTAGTCATGCATTAGTAGTGTAATTATTCTAATTATGATTTTAAATATGATTAGTCGTAAGTGGTAATGAAATTATAATTAAAATCGTAATGTTGTGGATTGTTTATAATGTTGTGGGTTGTTTCATGTAATGTGGTTTATAAATTTGATTGATAAAAAATTTTGATTACAAAAATCAAAAATTAATTGTTATAATGACATTTTTACGATTGACAAGTATAATGACATTTAATGGTCCGTATATGTTTAATTTCTATTGGACGTCTACGTTTGATTTTGATAACCCTCTGAATCTGGATCATTCAATAGTCGTTAATCTTAGAATGTCAAGGGATGATTTGGTAGAATTCATTTGCAATGTAATTGGGGTGTTAAAGAATTCTTGCAAAATCACACTTACAGCATTTTTTGAAGTGGATGGGAGTAAGAGACAAGTAGTAATTACTTTTGATGTTGTGCTGGATTTTTTTATACTTTTCGAGCATGGAGTTTTATCTATGTGTACATCGGTTTTGAGGAAATTCAGTCTTCAGATAGAGTTGATAGATGAAATGTTGCTTCGAGTTCTTCACATAGTCGAGAAGGTCAATTTAATTATGGATTTGGATATGATTTTGAATAGGAGGCAGGGGACTTGGATTATAACATTGAGGACGATGCCGACGGTGACCATAAATCCGAGAGTGATTTTTGTTCTGATTCTATAGAGTTCAGTTCTGAGGAAAGTTCGGATGAGATTGGGACATATGAAGAGGCACATTTCGTCTACTCTGATGTTGGACACCAAGATCCGTACGTCATTGATCGGGATGAATATGCGTTGCCCAATATAAAGGCAATCCTGAGACTATAGGCCTTGGAACTGTTTTCAAAAAAAAGGAGGAAATACAACGGCCCATGTTTACATGGAACGTAGCAAGGCTCAGGGAATATGTAATGTCGAGAGTAATAAAACAACGTGGTACGTGGAATGCAAGAGTAGACGATTTGAGATACCCGAAGGTTATTCCCTATGTGCATGAAAAATCTTGGTATCGAAAAAGAATCGTACTCACGAAAAATAGGAAGTGGTTATTTGGTGTCCCAATCACAATTGTGTTGGAATGACGGAGGGAAATGACCACCACAATAGCATCACTGATAATGAAGCAAATAGAACAAAATTTGGAGTATCCAATGGCCGCTATTCAAATTTACATCAAAACACACTTAAAAGTTGACGTCAAAAAGAATAATGAATGACATGCGAGAAGGAAAGCCATCGATTTGGTATATGGTAATTGGGTAACAAATTTTGTTGAGTTACCAAGATAAGTTTTAAATGTTTATGGTTTTTTGTAAATTTTGCTTGGAATTATTATTTTCATGATGAATGTGTTAATGGTTTGTTTATGTAGCTTTGTTGAAGCCTTACAATCGTCAAATCCAGGGACGGTTATAGAATGGGAATTTCAAGGAGGGGAGAGTGAATTGGCAAATTCAAAGAAAAATTTCAAATATTTGTTTTAGGCATTCGGTCTAGCTCGACGTTCGTTTGGGAGATTTTGTCTACCTGGGGTTAGTATAGACGGGACACATTTGCGTGGTGGATATAAGGGGAAGTTGCTGGTTGCCATCACAATTACCACAACACGTCATCTTTTGCCTCTCGCGTATGCATTGGTTGATGACGAAACTCCTGAAAGTTGGAGCTTTTTCATCGAAAACCTCATTCGTGTTGTCTTTGCTCAGCGTGCAATGTGTGTGCTATCCTATCGATGTGCTGGGATCCTTGTCGTATTTAGAGACATTGAGGAATGAGAAGAAGGTGTTATAGGTCACCATAGATTTTGCCTGCGACACATTTGATGCAATCTAATGATACATTTTCGCGGCAATAGATTGAATAGTTTGTGTTGGGATTTGGGTGAATGCTGTCAACCTCAGAAGTTTGATAGAGTTTGTGCGGATCTGTTTAAATACAATCCGGAAGCCTATCGGTATTTGGTAGAAATCGGTGCAGATAAATGGAGTCTGGCACAAAACGGATTCCATCGCTGGGGTAACTTGACGATGAATATGTCCAAAAGTTATAACAGTGCGTTGAAAAGCGTCTGATCTCTTCCTATTAGAGCAATCATTGAATTTGAAAGATTATCTGCCCGAGCCCGGTCAAAAATTCACTTTCGCGCTACGCATTCCAGAATCGAAATCTTTGACCAGGCCTAGACTCTAGCACAATCGATATTCCAATCCTTGCTTGAAATAACATTGCGCAGGATCTTGGTATGTACTTATTCGATTTATCACGCAACAAAATATTTCTAATTAAAGTGGAAACATAGAAAGTACCTATTGAAGCGTGTTACTCAAGTGATCGCTTGTATGACTAAAGATTTTGATCGCACGTTGTGCGAGCAACGATCTAGCTAGCAATTGATCAGTAATCTAAACAAAAGGACTCGCCGAAAAAATTCTGCAGCTCGATGCTGCCTGAATTGAACCGCCCGCCTCCGCCCAAATTTACTTCCTGTAGCCCGAAAATTATTCAAGATGAAGAAAAATATTTTCTCTCTCTAAAATTTCTCTCTCTAGTTTTCTTGTCTTGAAAAATTAAGAATTGTGTGTTATAGAATTGCTAATCCCTTGTCTATATATAGAGCTACAAGAGAGACCCCAAGTTGGTTTAGAATTGGTCTTCCTAATGGGTTAAGGTAATTAATTAGTTTCCAAATCCAATTAGGTAACTAATCTAATGGGATAATCCAAATCCAATTAGATTTCTTAATCTCTAGGATTTCCTAATTCTAATTGAAACTTAAGACTTAATTAATTAATTAAATCATTTCACTTTGTTAATTACTTAATTAACCCTTAGGAATTATTAATTAAATAATTAATTCTACTTATTCAATTAACCCACTACAAAATTAATCGTACCGCTAATGGATTAATTTTGGCACTACCATCCTACACAAGAATTGCTTTCAGAATAACTAAATTAATTTATTCTTAATCTCCCCACATCAAAGATTTAGTGCTCGTTAATGTATTAATTTACTGATAAATTAATTAATTAACTTCTTTAATTTCGAGACTAGTACCACTCGACCTTTTTACTATACCGGACATAAGTCCACAAGTTGGGTTTAGTATCATAAAAATAACGAGCTCATCTTGGGAGCACCATCACCCTGGACGCACCGGTACATGGTTTCCTTTTGATAAGCAGCAGCACACCAAGTAACTAAACACGCGCACCCAATCCACCGAGACTATTTGCCACAATTGACCTCACCATTAGCATATCAAAGTATGCTATGTCTAATCCTCATGCCCGCTCAAGTCTAGAGATTAAGAGATAAAATACTAAGAACAAATTGTCTATTAAATCAGTACAAGACAAATCATTCTAAATAGTCAAGTTCAATATGCCCTGGGCATATCTATATGATTTAATTAGTTTAGACAAACCAATTTTTTGAATCACATAATAACCTAAACCGACAGCATATCCAAAACTGTCTCGGTTATGAACCTCATTTATATATTATGTCTTTTAACCGATGATGAGATATACCGTGTCACACTAGACACCTCATCATCTAATTACATAATATAAATGGACGAAAATTGAACAACATATAAACCAGAACATTAAATCGATATATTAACTGGGAAAAAGTACAATACAAGCACAACTTATGTATTCAAACCTAACAATCTCCCATTAATACTTAAGTTGTGCTTTAAGTATATATACATACATTCAATCTTTTACACTCTACAATACATCTAGAAAAACTATCATGGCTTTCCTAATTATCTGATCCCCATGCCCTCCACGTGAGCCTCAAAGACTTTTGAAGTCAATGTCTTCGTGAAAGGATCTGCAAGGTTATCATCTGATTCTATCTTTGCCACAACTAAGTCTTCCCTCTTGACTATATCTCGTATTAGGTGGTACTTGCGTTGTATGTGTTACTCACCTTGTGGGCTCGTGGTTTCTTCGAGTTTTCTACGGCACCATTGTTATCACAGTACACTGTGATTGACTTCTGCAAAACAGAAATCACATCTAAGTCCACTAGGAAGTTCTTGAGCCACACTGCTTTTTTCGCTGCCTCTAACCCGACAACGTATTCAGCCTCCATGGTAGAGTCTGCCACGCATTTCTGTTTGACACTCCACCAAACTATGGCTCCACATCCCAAAGTAAACACATACCCTGAGGTAGACTTGCTCTTGTCCCTGTCGCTTTGGAAATCTGAATCTGTGTAACCTCGGGGTACCAGCTCAGGCGCCTGATAGACCAACACTTGGTCCCTCGTTCTGCACAAATGCTTGAGAATGCATTTTACTGCTTCTGAATAAATTTTCTTGGGGTTACTCTGATATCTGCTTATAATGCCAACGACATAACAGATACACAACATGGCATACATGAGACTTCCTACTGCCGAAGCATAGGGAACTGTCTTCATGGCCTTTATTTCCTCAACAGTCTTAGGAGACTGTTCTTTAGATAGATACACTCTGTGTCTGAATGGTAGAAAACCTTTATTGGAGTTCTGCATGTTAAAACGGGCCAGAATCGCATATATGTATTACGCTTGAGAAAACATTAGCGAACGTTTCCTACGATCTTGAATTATCTTGATCCTAAGGATATGTCCCGTTTCTCCTAAGTCTTTCATATCAAATTGCCTGGACAGCCATGCCTTTACGTCTGATATCACATTCTTATTGTTGCCAATTAGTAAAATGTCATCTACGTAAAGCACAAGAAACATCACCATGTTTCCATCACATTTGCGGCATACACATTGCTCGCCCGGGCACTGAGTAAATCCATAGGATTGGATTACCTCATCGAATCGGATGTTCCAAGATCTAGATGTCTGCTTAAGTCCGTAAATGGATCTTTTAAGCCTGCAAACCTTATGCTCTTGGCCTTTTTCAATGAATCCCTCTGGTTGCTGCATGAAGATGGTTTCCTCAAGACTTCTGTTAAGGAAAGTTGTCTTGATATCCATCTGCCATATCTCATAATCTAAATGAGCAGCTATGGCCAAGAAAATCTGGATTGACTTAAGCATGGCAACCGGGGAGAAGGTTTCATCAAAATTGATTCCTTCTTTCTGAGTATACCCCTTCACCATAAGCCTAACTTTAAAGGTCTTTACCTTTCCATCAAGTTTTCTCTTGCGTTTGTAGACACATTTATATCCAATGGGCTTGAACCCATCAGCCAGGCCCACAAGCTCCCAGACTTTATTGTGGTCCATCGACCCCATCTCGGATATCATTACTTTTTGCCAAGATTCTACATTTTTATCTCAGAGAGCCTCATTGTAGTTTACTGGGTCAGGCTCAGGCGTGCCTGAGACTAGATCTGAGACCTCTCCCACGCCAATGAACCTGTCGGGCTGTCTTCCAACCCTCCCACTACGACGAGGCACCACCTGTGTAGGTGCATCATCTGTGATATCTTGTGCAGTGTGTGGTGTATCTACTTGTGCTGGTGCATCAGGATTATTAGATTGTTTCCTAAGCTCTTCTAGTACTATCTTGCTCTTAGGCTTGTGATCTAAAATATAGTCTTCCTCTAAAAATCTGGCGTTAGTGCTAACTATCACCTTCTGATCTTTAGGACTATAGAATAGACCACCTTTCGTTCTCCTAGGATGTCCTACAAATAGCATTACTTTCATTCTTGTATCTAACTTAGCCGCATCTGCCTTAAGCACATGTGCTGGGCAACCTCAAATTCTTAGATGTCTTAGACTGGGCTTAAGCCCGTTTCACAACTCTACTTGGGTTAAAAGCACGGTTTTAGATGGTAGAAGATTAAGGGTGTACATTGCAGTTTCTAAGGCATATCCCCAGAACGAACTTGACAAATCACTATCGCTCATCATTGAACTAACCATTTCCATGAGAGTTCGGTTTTGTCTTTCTGCTACAACATTCTGCTGTGCCAGGTGCAGACAACTGATACTGAATTCCGACCTCACTGAGGTATTCTCAAAATTTGTGGACAAATACTCACCACCACGATCTAATTGCAGTGTTTTGATACTTTTACCATGATGCTTCTCCACATCTGTCCGATACTCTTTTAATTTACTAAAGCATTCAGACTTGTAGCGCATTAGATAAGTATATCCGTACCTTGAGCAGTCATCCGTAAACATCACGAAATACTCAAACCCACCTCGTGCTTGGACTGACATTGGTCCACACAAGTTAGAGTGAATCAACTCTAGTAGTTCTTTAGATCTATAACCTTTTGCCTTAAAAGGTTTTTTGGTTATCTTACCTTCCAAGCAAGTTTCGCATGTCGAGTAACTGTCAATCTCTAATGAACTTAAAGGTCCATCATTGACCAACCTTTGAATCCTACTAAGGTTTATATGGCCTAGCCTGAGATGCCAAAGATAAGTTTGATTCATTTCAGAAGGTTCTTTTTATTAGTGTTTAGATGATGTGCTATTCAATTCTTTGTTTTGTACAACAGGGAGTTTGATTTAACCACAAACAAATTATCTACTAATGAACCAGAATAAACAAGTTTGTCATCTTTTCTAACAACAACAGTATTATCAGAAAAAATAAACTTGAATCCATTCTTTAAGAGTTTAGAAATCGAAATAAGGTTCTTTCTAAAACTCGGTTCATAAGGACAATTTGGTAAATCTAGTCTATAATTTTTGAAATTTAAACTAACTACTCCCACTGCTTCTACTGAAACTCTTGTAGTGTCACCCAAGTAGATATCCAGATCTCCTTCTCTAAGCTTCCGGTTACTTGGAACCCCTGCAAAGAATTACAAACATGGTCAGTGGCTCCTGAATCCACACACCAAGTATCTGTGGGAATCGCCGCTAAACATGTCTCAGTAATTAAGGCATAAACTGTTGTACTTTTAAGCTTTAGACAATCTGATTTCCAATGTCCCGTCTGATTGCACTTGAAGCACTTGTCTTTCGACTTCTTCTTTGCAATATCTCGCTTAAGCGCAATTCGCGCCTTTTGAGCTATTCGCTCAAGCTTTCTCTTCTTTTTTCTAGCCTCAGGCTCAGAAGAAGATTCTAAAACTTTGACTGTGACTAAAACTCGCTTCTTCTCTTGAAAAAGACTTTTAGCCGCCACCAACTCTGCTAAGAGCTCGAATAAAGTACACAACAATTGATTCATGTTGTATTTCAATCGAAACTGCTCATAGTTTTGAGGCTAGTTCTGGAGGACAATATCGACTTTGGTTTCACCATCGATTTTGCCTCCCACTACCTCAACCTCGTTGATGTTACTAATCATGTCAATGACATGATCTCTCACGGGAGTGCTCTCAGTCAATAAGACAATGTCCAAATTATGACTCCAATCGACATAGTTCGGACCAGTTAATTTGACGTCTTTCAATATTGTAGCTAAAACATTAAATGCCATAATGTTTTAGTATTTAACCTAGAATTTCGAAAACAATAATTTAAACCACCGACATCTCATTCACCAGGATTCTCGCAAGCCACGATAGTGTGGACGTTTACGCTAACTCACATTCGTTTGAGAAGAACTAAGTTCATTAACTACACTATCTGACCAAACGATCTATTGATCAATGTAGCTAATAGTCAGAGCTTTCAGCCATACAAATAAGCAGCATTACTTCAATGGGACAAATACTACAAATCGTACACTAAGTGTGTGCTATTACGTGACTTCTGAGCTTGTTGCCTCAGGATAGTACCCCTCAGATGGAGAGGGTATCGCATTTCTCCTAGTTAAACTTACTCTAGTCATCTTAATTAGAAATTCATAATCTAGCGATCTTGTGGTTAGACTCATGCAAGTCCACCCACATCACATATGAACTCGTAATGGTGGCTGTGGGGATATTAAACTAACCCGCTCCCATTTAGATTTCTAAATTGAGGGTTTTTCCGATTTTAACATGCAATTAACTAATCCTAAGTTATGTGCAAACATAAAACCAGCATGCTTTAAAATTATGCATCTAAAATACAGCACAAAAATTAAAACTATAAATACGGGAAATAAATACAAAAAATAAATTTCCCGACTATCATGGTTTAAATTGCTTCCATCTTCTACCTTGATCTCGTGTCCTGCCACGCCACTCGATGGATTGAGTTTTGAAAACTAAAAAATGCGCGAACCAAACGGCCCGAGCGCGCAGAACGCACAAGGCGTGCCGACCGCTGTTGCGCGTTTACGCAACGCGGTGCTGCCTGTGTAGGCGGCGGCTCCTCGCCGGCGAGCTGTCGCCAAAGTCGCTGCCCACCTTCGATTTCTCCTTCGCTTTTTCTACGCTATTTGGTCTTATTGTAATTCATTCTGGGTTTTACTGGGTTTCTACGAATTAACGATAACCCAAAACCCATGAATTCAAGTTGCCCACTATAAAGCATTCGATTACAAAAAATTCTCCTACTACAAGGCTTCTAGAAAAATTAAAATCGAAATTACATAGAAAAAATCCTACTACAGATTTGATCTAATCCTACTCGGCTTCCAGCACGTGGTTATACTATTACAAGCATTCATAATAAAACCAAACCCAGACATGTTCTGGGGTTTAATTAAAAACCATACAAACGCAACCATAATAGTCAGAATTTCTAAACCACCTGCAAATAAAACCATGTAATAACTCGAACAAGCACAAAATCCAAAACAAGGCTCTGATACCAATTGAAAGATTATCTGCCCAGGCCCGGTTAAAAATTCACTTTCGTGCTACGCATTCTAGAATCAGAATCTTTGACAAGGCCTAGACTCTAGCACAATCGTTATTCCAATCCTTGCTTGAAATAACATTGCGCAGGATCTTGGTATGTACTTATTTGATTTATCACACAACAAAATATTTCTAATTAAAGCGGAAACATAGAAAGTACCTCTTGAAGCCTGTTACTCAGGTGATCGGTTGTATGACTCAAGACTTTGATTGCACGTTGTGCGGGCAACGATCTAGCGAGCAATTGATCAGCAATCTACATGTTAGTTTTGAATACAGAAAAGCTATGGCTTGTATCAAAAACTAATATCCACAGATGACATATCATTTTGTTTCAGTATAAATCTGTTCCTTTATATCATAGAACTAGATAACGGGGTGTCGACAAACACAGTAGATACCGTTATTGGTTAAAGTATCGATATATAAAAAGTATGCTCGTAACCGAGATAGTCTGAACATACTATCGGTATAGGTTATTGTGTGGTTTGGAAATTGGTTTATCTAGACTAGTTTAAATCACACAGATATGCCCGGGGCATATTGAGCATGACCAGTTTGGATAGAATTGACTTATACTGAGCGGCGTAGTCAATTCGGTCCTAGTATTCCGTCTCTCAATCCCGAGATTGGGACGGGCGTGAGGGTTGGGTGTCGTATGCTTTGATTTGCCAAAGAGTGAGGTCAATTGAGGCCAATACCTCGGTAAGTTGGGTATGCGGTGTTTAGCTTCTTGCGTGCCGTTGCTAGTCGGAGGAATCCACGTACCGGTTCACCGGGTTGATGGTGCTCCCGAGATGAGCTCGTAAGGTTATTATACTAAACCTGGCCAGTGAACTTTATGTTCGGTATAATAAAAGGTCGAGTGGTACTAATCTCGGAAACCAAGAAGTCGGTGAATTGTCAGTAAATTGATAAATCGACGAGCACTAGATCTTTAATGTGGGGAGATAGAAGAAATAATAATGGCGCGATGTAAAGTCGTTTTCGAGCGGTAGTTCCATAATTGGTCCGTTAGTGGTACGACCAATTATGCGTTTGACTAATCGACAAGGTAAATTAATTAATCCGAAGGGTTTAATTAATATTTGATCGATGAAGTGAATTTAGAAATTAAATCTATTTTGAATTAATTAATTCTAAGGGTTCGATTAAATTAAATTAACAAAGTGGATTAAATAAATTAATTTAAAAGGGTCGATTGGAGTTGATTAGTCGGGAAGACTTAGCGGTCAACGAAAGTCAAATTTTAAGGCCTAACTCGAGAGCCCATTAGGTCTCCTTAGAAGCTCCTATAAATACAACATATTGGGCAAGAAAACCCTAAGAAACTTGGCAGCCAAGTTAGGCTAGAAAGAGAAAGTTTGGTCTAGAGAGAGAACGTGTCTTTCTCGTCAAGTTTTCTCTCGAAGTCGACCAAGATAGCTTTCTTCTTCGATTAGAAACTCAGCCCACTGGATTTCTAATAGTTGCAGCAGATTATCTAGCCTTGAACAGCCGATCGCCCGCCCAGCAGTTTGGATATTGTCTCGCGCAATTTTTTTTTGCGCAGCAGGAAAACCTGCGCAGTTTTCTTTGCGCAGCAGCAGCTGTTCTTCAACCTGGGGCGCTTGATCCTGCTGTCCTTCACGTTGATCTCTTCTCCGGTTGATGATCCGTGAGGACGGTGGCGCAGATCGTGGCCAGGGAAAAGAACAGCAGGTCGGTCGGATTAGAGATCGGGCAGTGGGCGATTGGCGGTTTAAGAAAGGCAGCTTCAATTTGAGAAAGATTTTTTCTGGGCAGCTACAGTTTGAAAAGGAAAAATTCTGGGCAGCTTCATTTTTGTTAAAAAAAATTCTGGGCAGCTTAATTTTCACAAAAAAATTCTGGGCAGCCTCAATTTGAGTTTCTTGAGAAGCAAGTTTCTTGGATTTTCAGTCGTATTGCCGAGGGTAGCTCCGTAGACGATAGCCCACACTATCTCGGAGCTTGTATTGGAGAATTCTTCGGATTTCTTGTGGATTTCGCGCTAAAGAATTGGGTTTTCTTTTAGGCGAGGGACTTCGCTACAAAAGGTATAATCTTTAAATTCCGCTTTAATTAAAGATTTAATTTTTTGTGTCCCGATTAATAAATTAAATAAGTATAAGCCTAGATCCGTTCATGGGTAAACTAATTTGAGCCTGAGCTTGGTCGAAAGCTTCCGATTCTGGAATGCATAGCACGAAAGTGAGGTTTTCGATTTAGCCCGGGCTTGTTCAGTTTTCCTTCAAATTGGTATCAGAGCGTTGGTTTCGGTCTTATACTTGTTTGATTTATTACACGGCTTTATTTTGGCATTAGTATTTTTTGTCGAAATGTATAAACAGGTGGTTATTGGTTTCCCGGCTATTATGGTAGAAATTTAATTTTCATTCATAAACCCCGGGACATGTCCGGGCTCATTTTATTTTGAATGGAAATTTCTGTAATAGTAATAACCACGAGCTGGAAGCCGTGTAGGATTAGAAAAATCTTGTAGTAGGATTTGATCTAATCATGTCGTCTTTAAATTCCTAGAAAAACGCCTTTGTATATAGGAATTTTTGTACCATGATGAAGACGTTATTTTGGGTAACTTATATTCGCGGGTTTTGGTTTATTGTAATTTTGGGTGATTCCTAATTACGGAATAAACCGAGAAAACCCAGGCGAATCGAGAGGAATCCAAATAACGAGTGGGAGCGACACGACGGGAAGTGTCACCGAGGAGTCAAGGAATCAACGATAGAGAAGGCCATAATAGTCGGGAAATTTTATTTTATTTAATTTCCCGTATTTATGATTTTTTCGTTGATTGTGTGATTTTCGTTTTATTTTGCATGAACAAAATTCAAACCAAAAGTTTTTCAAAAAGGTAATGTGCAATTAACTAAGGTAGATTATTCGCATGTTAAAACTCCAACGGTTTTATGGGTGCGAATATCTATAGTTAAGATATTGCATGTTAAAATGTAAAAATCCTTAAACTTAATTACATTCGCAAGTTTTGGTTTAATCGTAATTTTGGGTAATTCCTAATTACGTGGGGTTTTGGTTTATCGTAATTTTGGGTGATTCCTAATTACGTAGAAAACCCAGATTTTGGTTTTTCGTAATTTTTGGGTGATTCCTAATTACGTAGAAAACCGAAATGGAAAACTGAGAAAACTAGGGCGAATTGAAATTATTTTAAAAATCTAAGTAGGAGCGGGTTGATTAATAGCCCCATGGCCTCCATTACGGATTCATTGGTGATGTGGTTAAACGGCTTCCCCATCGGATGAGTTTTCAATCACAGATATCGCTGGAATGAATTTCTAAAGGGATGACTATAGTGCGTTTAATTGGGAAAAGTTGCGACACCCTCGCCATCCGAGGCGCATTAGTACCCTAAGTAACAAACTTAGAAGTCACGTAATGGCATACACTTAGTGTACTATTTATAGTATCCCTCCCATCGAGGTAACGCTATTTACGTGTACGGCTAAAATTATCGACTATTAATTTCATTGATCATAAGATCGTTGGTCAGATAATGAGATTAATGGACTTCGGTCCTTCTCGAACGAATGTGGGTTGGCGTAGACGTTCACCCATCGTGACCTGCATTAATCCCGGTGGGAGAGATGTCGGTAGAAGATTATATTTCTTTTCTGAGGATTTTTCAATATTTTCGAAAAGTATACTGAGACATGTTTTTTCATTATTTTCAGTTGATATGTCGTTCAACCCGCTAGCTGTCATTCTGAACCAAAACAAACTCACCGGTCCTAATTACATTGATTGGAAACGAAACCTGGACATTGTCCTAACCGCCGAGGGTTATAAGTACGTGCTCACTGAGGAGTGCCCCCCTAAGCCTAGTGAGGATGCCACACCTGAGCAGCGAGAGCCATATACGAGGTGGCAGAAGGCTGATGAGATGACCAGGTGCTACATCTTGGCTTCTATGTCGAGTGTACTGCAGCACCAGCATCAGCAGATGACCTCAGCCTACGATATGTTGCTCAACCTCAGGGAGATGTTTGGTCATCAGGGTAGGGCGGCCAAGCAGTCAGCTATGAGGAAACTCATGAATGCTAAGATGGCCGAGGGCACTTCAGTGAGAGATCACGTACTGGGCATGATTGGCTACATCAATGAGATTGAGGTATTGGGAGGTGAGATTGATGGGGAAACCCAGGTCGATATCATCCTTCAGAGCTTGCCTCCCAGTTTTGAGCAGTTTCGATTGAATTATAATATGGGGAATCTCTCATATTCACTTTCTGAGCTCATGACTGCATTGGTGTCTGCTGAGGGCCTCTTCGCTGAGAAGAAGCAAGCCTTGGCTACTGTTGGTCCTTCAGGTTCCTCTGCTGGGCCCAAAGCCAGGAAGCAAAAGAGGAAGAGAGGCCAGAAAGCAGGAGCCAGTCATGGACCCGAGGCAGGCATTGCCAAGAAGCAGAAGCCGAGAGGAAAATGCTTTAGATGTGGCAAAGCAGGACATTGGAAGAATGACTGCCCAAAGCCTCGAGGTATGTGTAAATTCTCTCTAGTTACTGAGACGTGTTTAGCGGCGATTCCCACGGATACTTGGTGTGTGGATTCGGGAGCCACTGATCACGTTTGTAATTCTTTGCAGGGGTTCCAAGTGACCCGGCTGCTTAGAGAGGGAGAGTTGCAGGTCTACCTTGGGGATACTACCAGAGTTTCTGTGGCTGCAGTGGGAGTAATTTGTCTTTATTTTTCCAGACTCTATTTTATATTTAAATGATTGTCTTTATGTACCTAGTTTTCGAAAGAACTTGCTTTTGATTTCGAAACTTGTTTTGGATGGTTATAAGTGTGTATTTTCTGACGGTTCGATTTTTTATAAGAAAATGCCAGAAACTTATATGTTCCGGTACATTGGTTGACAATCTGTTTTTAATCAAGACTTACTCCCCAGTTATGCAAAACACAGAAACTAGTAACTCATCACCGAATCATAATAAGAGAAAGGAATCTTCCCCTTTGAATCAGACTTATCTTTGGCACCTGAGACTAGGTCATATCAACCTTAGTAGGATTCAAAGGTTGGTCAAGAGTGGGTTTTTGGACTTACTAGATATTGACAGCTATTCGACCTGTGAGTCCTGCTTGGAGGGTAAAATGACCAAGAGGCCTTTTAAGGCGAAGGGGTATAGGGCCAAGGAGGTTTTAGAGTTGATTCATTCTGACATGTGTGGACCTATGTCAGTTCAGGCTAGAGGTGGTGAATACCTCTCTAGTGAATTTAGGACCTATTTGTCAGAGGAGGGTATTCAGACCCAGTTGTGTGCACCTGGCACACCCCAGCAGAATGGTGTGACAGAGGGGAGGAACAGGTCTCTTATGGAGATGGTTAGATCGATGATGAGTTACAGTGAGTTGCCTATCTCGTTTTGGGGTTATGCCTTGGATACAGCGTGTTTTATCCTCAACCTAGTGCCATCTAAGTCTGTGCCTACGACCCCAGTAGAGTTGTGGAGTGGGCGCAAGCCTAGTCTGAGGCATCTCAGGATTTGGGGTTGTCCAGCACATGTGCTCGAGGCAGATGCAGGCAAGTTAGAGGCGAGATCTAAGGTTATGCTGTTTGTAGGCTACCCCAAAGGAACGAGAGGTGGTTTATTTTATAGTCCTCAGGATCAGAAGGTGGTGGTAAACACCAATGCCAGATTTCTTGAGGAGGACTATATTCTAGATCACAAGTCAAGCAGCAAGGTAGTATTGTAAGAGCTTAGAAGTCAGTCCACTATTCCAGATGCACACGTACAGGAAGACACACCACAAGAGACTGCACACACTATCACAGATGATGCTCTTACACTGGCTGCGCCTCGTCGTAGTGGGAGGGCTGTGAGACAGCCCGAGAGGTACATGGGTTTGGGTGAGTCTTTGGACTTTATCCCTGGTGCTCGTGAACCAGACCCAGTTAACTACAATGAGGTTCTTTAGGATAGAGATGCAAGCATCCAGATCTTGGAATATCCGTTTTGACGAGGTTATCCAGTCCTATGGATTCACTCGGTGTCCGGATGAGCAGTGTGTTTATAGCAGGCGTGATGGTGATATAGTGGTGTTCCTCGTACTTTACGTAGATGACATTCTTCTTATTGGCAACAGTAAGAAGGTGTTGTCAGACGTAAAGGCATGACTGTCCAGGCAATTCGATATGAAGGATTTGGGAGAGGCTGGACATATCCTTGGGATCAAGATTATTCGAGATTGTAGGAGACGTTCTCTGACTCTCCCTCAGGCATCCTACATAGACACGATTCTGGCCCGTTTTAACATGCAGAACTCCAAGAAGGGTTCACTACCTTTCAGGCATGGGGTGCATTTGTCTAAGGAGCAGTGTCCTAAGACTGCTGAGGAGATAGATGCCATGAAGGCGGTACCCTATGCTTCTGCAGTGGGTAGCCTCATGTATGCTATGTTGTGCACGAGGCCTGATATTTGCTTTGCCGTTGGCATGGTTAGCAGATATCAGAGTAACCCTGGGAAGGCTCACTGGGAGGCAATAAAATGCATTCTCAAGTACTTGCGCAGGACGAGAGATTATGTCCTAGTTTATAGAGCGCAGGAGCTTGTACCATTGGGTTACACAGATTTGGACTTTCAAGGAGATTTGGACAGGAGTAAGTCTACCTCTGGGTTTGTGTTTACTCTAGGAGGTGGAGCCATAGTATGGAAGAGTGTCAAGCAGAAATGCGTGGCAGCCTCTACCATGGAGGCCGAGTACGTTGTCGCTTCAGAGGCAGCGAAAGAGGCTGTGTGGCTCAGGAACTTCCGGATGGACTTAGATGTGGTTCCTGAGTTGCCTAGGTCTATCACAGTTTATTGTGATAACAATAGTGCAGTTGCTAACTCAAGGGAACCACGAGCCCATAAGGTGAGTAAACACATAGAGCGCAAGTACCACCTGATACGAGAGATCGTAAAGAGGGAAGACATGACCGTGGCCAAGATAGTATCAGATGACAACCATGCAGATCCTTTACAAAGCCATTGACCCTAAAGGTTTTTGAGAGACATGTGGAGGGCATGGGAGTCAGATTCTTGAGGGAGCCATGTTAGTGAGCTTAAAGGTGTTCTGGAGATTTTATTATGACAGCAGTGTAATAGCGGGTTGGACAGTTTTTGTACTTCTTAGCATAGCTTTGAGTATTAGTGGGAGATTGTTAGTTTTGAATACAGAAAAGCTATGGCTTGTATCAAAAACTAATATCCACAGATGACATATCATTTTGTTTCAGTATAAATCTGTTCCTTTATATCATAGAACTAGATAACGGGGTGTCGACAAACACAGTAGATACCGTTATTGGTTAAAGTATTGATATATAAAAAGTATGCTCGTAACCGAGATAGTCTGAACATACTATCGGTATAGGTTATTGTGTGGTTTGGAAATTGGTTTATCTAGACTAGTTTAAATCACACAGATATGCCCGGGGCATATTGAGCATGACCAGTTTGGATAGAATTGACTTATACTGAGCGGCGTAGTCAATTCGGTCCTAGTATTCCGTCTCTCAATCCCGAGATTGGGACGGGCTGGGTTGGGTGTCGTATGCTTTGATTTGCCAAAGAGTGAGGTCAATTGAGGCCAATACCTCGGTAAGTTGGGTATGCGGTGTTTAGCTTCTTGCGTGCCGTTGCTAGTCGGAGGAATCCACGTACCGGTTCGCCGGGTTGATGGTGCTCCCGAGATGAGCTCGTAAGGTTATTATACTAAACCTGGCCAGTGAACTTTATGTTCGGTATAATAAAAGGTCGAGTGGTACTAATCTCGGAAACCAAGAAGTCGGTGAATTAATTTGTCAGTAAATTGATAAATCGACGAGCACTAGATCTTTAATGTGGGGAGATAAAAGAAATAATAATGGCGCGATGTAAAGTCGTTTTCGAGCGGTAGTTCCATAATTGGTCCGTTAGTGGTACGACCAATTATGCGTTTGACTAATCGACAAGGTAAATTAATTAATCCGAAGGGTTTAATTAATATTTGATCGATGAAGTGAATTTAGAAATTAATTCTATTTTGAATTAATTAATTCTAAGGGTTCGATTAAATTAAATTAACAAAGTGGATTAAATAAATTAATTTAAAAGGGTCGATTGGAGTTGATTAGTCGGGAAGACTTAGCGGTCAACAAAAGTCAAATTTTAAGGCCTAACTCGAGAGCCCATTAGGTCTCCTTAGAAGCTCCTATAAATACAACATATTGGGCAAGAAAACCCTAAGAAACTTGGCAGCCAAGTTAGGCTAGAAAGAGAAAGTTTGGTCTAGAGAGAGAACGTGTCTTCCTCGTCAAGTTTTCTCTCGAAGTCGACCAAGATAGCTTTCTTCTTCGATTAGAAACTCAGCCCACTGGATTACTAATAGTTGCAGTAGATTATCTAGCCTTGAACAGCCGGTCGCCCGCCCAGCAGTTTGGATATTGTCTCGCGCAATTTTTTTTTGCGCAGCAGGAAAACCTGCGCAGTTTTCTTTGCGCAGCAGTAGCTGTTCTTCAACCTGGGGCGCTTGATCCTGCTGTCCTTCACGTTGATCTCTTCTCCGGTTGGTGATCCGTGAGGACGGTGGCGCAGATCGTGGCAAGGGAAAAGAACAGCAGGTCGGTCGGATTAGAGATCGGGCAGTGGGCGATTGGCGGTTTAAGAAAGGCAGCTTCAATTTGAGAAAGATTTTTTCTGGGCAGCTACAGTTTGAAAAGGAAAAATTCTGGGCAGCTTCATTTTTGTTAAAAAAAATTCTGGGCAGCTTAATTTTCACAAAAAAATTCTGGGCAGCCTCAATTTGAGTTTCTTGAGAAGCAAGTTTCTTGGATTTTCAGTCGTATTGCCGAGGGTAGCTCCGTAGACGATAGCCCACACTATCTCGGAGCTTGTATTGGAGAATTCTTCGGATTTCTTGTGGATTTCGCGCTAAAGAATTGGGTTTTCTTTTAGGCGAGGGACTTCGCTACAAAAGGTATATTCTTTAAATTCCGCTTTAATTAAAGATTTAATTTTTTGTGTCCCGATTAATAAATTAAATAAGTATAAGCCTAGATCCGTTCATGGGTAAACTAATTTGAGCCTGAGCTTGGTCGAAAGCTTCCGATTCTGGAATGCATAGCACGAAAGTGAGGTTTTCGATTTAGCCCGGGCTTGTTCAGTTTTCCTTCACTACACAAAAGGACTCATCACAAAAATTTGCAGCTCGATGACACCTAAATTGAACCGTCACCGCCGGAATTTACTTCCCGCCGCCCAAAAATTATTCAATAGGGAGGAAAACATTTTCTCTCTCTAAACTTTCTCTCTCTAGTTTTCTTGTCTTGAAAACTTAAGAATTGTGTGTTGTAGAATTGCTAATCCCTTGTCTATATATAGAGCTACAAGAGAGGCCCCAAGTTGGTTTAGGATTGGTCTTCCTAATGGGTTTAGGTAATTAATTAGTTTTCGAATCCAATTAGGTAACTAATCTAATAAGATAATCCAAATTCAATTAGATTTCCTAATCTCTAGGATTTTCTAATTCTAATTAAAACTTAAGACTAAATTAAGTAATTAAATAATTTGACTTTATTAAATACTTAATTAACTCTTAGGAATTATTAATTAAATAATTAATTCTACTTATTCAATTAACCCACTACAAAATTAATCGTACCACTAACAGATTAATTTTGGCACTAACATCCTACACCAAAATTGCTTCCGGAACAACTAAATTAATTCATTCTTAATCTTCACACATCAAAGATTTAGTGCTCGTTAATTTATTAATTTATTGATAAATTAATTAATTAACTTCTTTAATACGAGACTAGTACCACTCGACCTTGTTACTATACCGGACATAAGTCCACCAGCTGGGTTTAGTATAATAAACATAATGAGCACATCTCGGGAGAAGCATCACCCCGGACGCATCGGTACATGGTTTCCTTTGGACAAGCAGCAGCACACCAAGTAACTAAACACGTGCACCCAACCCACCGAGACTATTGGCCACAGTTGACCTCACCCATTGGCAGATCAAAGTACGCTATGTCTAATCCTCATGCCCTCTCAAGTCTAGGATTAAGAGATAGAATATAAGAGCGAATTGTCTATTAAATAAGACAAATCATTCTAAATTGTCAAGTTCAATACGCCTTGGGCATATCTATATGATTCAATTAGTTTAGACAAACCAATTTCTGAATCACATAATAACATAAATCGATAGCGTGTCTAAAACTGTCTCGGTTATTAACCTCATTTATATATTATGTCTTTTAACCAATGATAAGATCTACTGTATCACACCAGACACCTCATCATCTAATTACATAATATAAATGGACGAAAATTGCACAACATATAAACCAAAACATTAAATCGATATATTAACTGGGAAAAAGTGCAATACAAGCATAGCTTATGTATTCAAACCTAATAGAGTCGGCCTTCCGGAAAACAAAAGAGATATTTCGCCAGGAAAATGAAAAGTCTCGTAAATGCAACACTCAATTTCCTCCTCTTTTGTGAGAAATATTCAAGGATTACGAGATACAAGCTGGGGGATATTAGGTTGAACCTTATAACTGGACGAATAAAATCTTTATGGTTAGTATATTTGTGCGTTATGATGGCAAAGGAGGAAATATACACACTGTTGATTATCAGGCACACTTGTACTTGTCATAAGTGGCAAACTTATAGGTTTCCATGTTCACGTGCCTTGGCGGTGTGTCATTCTCTTGGTGATAATGCATTCAATCTCGTGGACGAGTTGCTTACGGTCCAAAATAGGAAGAGGCAATTTGGGTATGGCAATTTCGTCCCAATCTCGGCGAGAGAGCATTGGCGAAGAGACATTGACTGGAAGTTGAATATAGACTACAAAAGACTCGTCATTCATAATACACCACCGGGAAGGAGACAAAAGCAGAGATATACAATGCAAATAGATCACCGTGGAAGACGACTCCGTGGAGAATGCACGAGGTGTGGAAGTACGACCCATCGAGCTAGAATGTGTCCCATCTCTCATCCTAGATCAGACAGAACAAGGCTTGGTAGACTCTATGATGCAGATGGCATTATTTGATGTTCATATATGTAACAGGTAGAATTGCTTATATTATGTTCATATTGGTGTTTTATTGCTTATTGAAGTATTAGTATATATAATAGGTAGAATTGCTTACTTGAAGTTCATATTAGTTTTTTGATGAGTTATTGAAGTTTTGGTATATGTAATAGGTAGAATTGCTTATATAATGTTCACATTGGTGTTTTATTGAGTTATTGAAGTTTTGTATATGTAATAGGTAGAATTGCATATTTGAAGTTCATAATGGTTTTTTGATGAGTTATTAAAGTTTTGGTATATGTAATAGGTAGAATTGCTTATATGATGTTCATATTGGTGTTTTATTGAGTTAATGAAGTTTTAGTATATGTAATAGGTAGAATTTCTTATTTGAAGTTCATATTGGTTTTTTGATGAGTTATTGAAATTTTGGTATATGTAATAGGTAGAATTGCTTATATGATGTTCATATTGGTTTTTTATTGAGTTATTGAAGTTTTGGTATAGTTAATAGGTAGAATTGCTTATTTGAAGTTTATATTGATTTTTTGATGAGTTATTGATGTTTTGGTATATGAAAAATTTTACAATTTGTTTTCAAATTTTTTATTAAATTCAGATTATAAATATCGGAATTTATTAATTAACCGAATTTAATTAAATTCGGAAAGAAGTCATCCGAATTCTAAATTAATTCGGCTTCTAAATTAATTAGGATTTGTAAAATCTGAATTCATACGAATTTCGGATTTACAAATCCGAATTAATTTAAATCCTAAAGGGAATTTTTTTTTTTTTTTTTTGTCAATTTTCAGATTTTCAAAATCCGAAAATTGATTTTAGCTACTGCCGCTACTGCCCAAAGGCAGTAGCAAAATCATGTTTCAGATTTTTAAAATCTGAAACATGATTTTAGCTATTGCCTCTCGGCACTAGCCAAAATCAATTTTTGGATTTTGAAAATCCCAAAATTGGCAAAAAAAAATTCCGGCCAAGCCCGTTAATATTCGGATTTGCAAAATCTGAATTTGATGAATTCAGATTTTTCTTCTTCCCGAATTATAAAAAGGGGCAGACACATTTTTCTTCTTCTTTCTTCCTTCTTTTTCTTCCAATTTCCACTCACCGGAATTTTTTTCTCGCTCACCGGATTTTTCATTTCCGGCCAACCGGACCTCCAATCAAAAATCTAAATCGATCAAAACATTCATCTCATCACGAGGAACAAAACCATATATTCCAATCTAGATTTTGTTTGGATTTTTTTTGTATCCCTAAAATCAAAACCCATCAAATTTTCTTAGATTTACGATAATCCGTCTGGTGTTAGAGTGAGAGAATACCATCAAAATACTCCCCTAGTTTAACTCCACAAAATGCACCAAATGTTTTTCAGATTTGACGCCAGACAGCCGCCCGCCGCCAATGCCACTCAAAAACCAAAAAAATTGTAAGTTTGACCTATTTATTATTCTTAATTTATTAGTATTATTAATATTGTTGTTTTATATTTGTTTATTTCATATTTAGTATATTTCTAGATTTAATATAATTTATAAGAATTTAGACCATTATGGCCTTGCCGGCGCATAGGTTGTTGTTTATTGATAATTGTGTGTTGATTGAATCATATAGTGTTGTGTTTATGTTTTATGTACTGATTGGGAATTCATAAAAGTTACATTTACTGCCGTTATGCTGCCAAATTTTTTTTTCTAATTAGATTATTAACTTTATTCATTCAATCTAGGTACAAGGGCGTCATCCAGCACCTTACAAGGTCGTCGCCAATATCTTAACCCAGGACCAATAGATCCTGAGCTACTATATATGCAGCAGAGACACCGTTTGCAGAGTGTCTACTTAGGTTTGGAAGGGTTTCGCTCTCGGACGCTCAAGTGTCGAAGGGTAGATGGTGGGATGTGGGCACCATTGGCAAGGGAACCGCCCCAAGTTTATGATGAAATTGACCGCTTTGGATTTGGGGGACTTTGTCGTGTGGGGTTGGTTAGACTCGACCATTCACTTATCACGACATTGTGTGAGAGATGACGCCCAGAGACTCACACATTCCACTTTAACTTTGGAGAGGGCACAGTGACGTTGCAAGATGTCCAAGTACTTTTTGGCCTGGCGACACACGGGGAGCCTGTTACGGGTGTTTGTTTTGATTACACACCCCAACAATGGAGCGATGAGTGTGAAAAGGTTTTGGGCTTCCCTGTAAAGGAGGAGGAGTTGAGGAGCGCCAGTTTACATCTCGGACGTCTTAAGCGTGCCATCGAGGCACCACTGGCGGATCATAGGGTTAACCCATTGGTATATAGACAAAGGGCTCGATGCTACATCATCTACTTATGTTTCGGATTGCTCTTCGTGGAATCCGCCAGCAACTACATCCCTCTATATCTTCTTCAAAATATAGAGGATCCTGAGAGGTGTTCTGGGCATAGTTGGGGTTCTACAGCCCTCTTCAGTTTGTACCGTGGCCTCTGCAAAGCTTGGCAGCGGGGATCAAACGATATTACGGGTTTTTCGGTTCTACTACAAGTAAAATTATTTTGTATTTTTTTGGATAACGTTCATATGTTTATTTTCTATTTAGGTGATTTTTTTATTATATTGGTGTTTTCACATTATTTATGTTCATATATAATTTTATGTTAATATCAATTTCATTTTATTATCCAGATATGGGCTTAGGAGCGTATTCGTGCTGTCAAACCAACTAGAGTGGCTGTTATTGACCGATCGATGATTGGTTGCCCTTTGGCAGAACGGTGGCACACCCCAAAGAAATTTGATAGCACGACTACTCATTGTTTGCCCACTTTCAGAGATCAGCTAGAGGGTATTTTCGTGGAGGAGGTTAGTTTAAATTTTGTTGTCAAATTCGATGATTATTTAAATATTATTATATTTATTAACATTTTGATCGGTTTTCTATTTTTTTTTCAGTTTCTTTAAGAGCCTTATCTGGAGGACAATTTGCTTGATGGTTACATCCCACCATACTATCGAGAAGGGAGGGAGTGTTGGATGTCCAACACTTGGTTGATTTTCTACGAAACACACGAGCCACATGAGGCTTCGAGGGTACTTCGCCATTTTGGCTTCTATCAGCCTATCCCAAGCCCCCCAATGATTTATCCTATGCGTGTGGACGTGTATGAAAAAGAGCATTCCAAGGGTATGGGAGGCAGACCGAATGCTGACTCGGGGCTTGAATGTGCTCGGTACACTCAGCATTGGGGAGTTAGGATGTTAGCTTATAATTTTTCTGACGGTATGCCAGAACAACCTCCAGTAGCTGATGCGAAGTACCGAAGCTGGTATAACCGCAGAACAGTGCGGACGATCCAAACAAAGATGATCCCACTCAGATTGGCTACCATGGTGCGATGAACCGAGCCAGAGTATATTTAAGTGTTTCATTTAGTTCTTGTTTAAATTATTTTAGATTTATGCCATGATTATCGATTTTTTTTCTAACTATTACACCTCTTTTATTTCTTTGTAGTCGGATCAGATGAGTGAATGGTACAACAGGTGCATTCAATTTCAGACTGATTACTATCGCAGAGATGACGCTCACCCTGAAATACTTCAATTCATAGAAGAAATGTCCAGATCTTTCCAGAGTGCCCTCGCGCTTGGGTCTTCACATCTTCAAGATTTTGATGATGGTGGTTCCCAATTACTCGTGGATGATCCACCTCCTTTCACTCAGTTCCCTATTCCGGCTTGCCCACAAAAGCACACTCCTCCAAGGAGGGAGGCAGAAAAAGGAGGGCCATCCATGAATTGCAATGAGAGCCACTACATGTGGAACATAATTGGGGCGAAGCTGAAGATGATGAGGAGGAAGAGGATGACTCCAGCGATGATGATGGCGGTCCACCGCTGCCCGGGTCCAAGGGGTCCACGTGGAGGTGGAGCTCGAGATAGAGGTTCTCAAGGTGGAGGTTCACACCGGACCTATTTCAAAGAGAGTAGGTAGAAGAAATGCGCCTCCACCTATGAGATATGGATTTAGTAGTTAGATTTTTTTTTTTGTTTTTTCATTGTGTGTTTTGATATTAGGATTTGATTATAATATTTATTATATTTCAACATTTCATAATTTTGTTCTTTATATATTTTGGGTTCAATTCAATATGAATGTTCTTTCGTATTGATTTATTTACATTTAATTTTTGGTACATTAGAAGGTGTAATTTCATTCTTAACTAATTAAATCAAAACTTTTATTTTTATTTTTTTACCATAATTCGGATTTGTAAAATCCGAATTTAATCATTTCGAATTTTATAAATCTGAATTCTTTTAATTCAATTAATTATTTACGAAAATTTCATTTTCATATTTCTCTTTAATTTTTTTCTTTTAAATGACAAATTCAAATTTTTAAAATCCGAATTTGAAGCATTTCGGATTTATAGAATCTGAATTTAATTAATCTAATTAATCACAGTAATTAATTTTTAATTAAAAATGGGTTAGTGATATTTTGGGTTAATTGAAAACGGGTTAATTGAAGATCCGAGTGGCCCCTTTCCCGTCACAAATTTGTATTTCTTATTTTTTTTGTCTACAAATTAATTTTGGGGATTTTTTTGGTGAAAAATTCTTTTGAAATGGGGAGAATAACATAGTAGTAGAAAATTAAGTACTAACTATAATTGTATGAAATAGCAATAAAACATGGATTCAAAACTTTTAATCAAGATTGAAGTCATACAACATAATGGTGTACAAATTTACTATTTACTTTTTATGTCTTACAAGTTTTCCAACACCCACAATTGGTAGAGTTAGTTATTCTTTTTAATCTATGCAATGGAACATTTACTTCTTAATGTTACGATTGAGGTGGTTATTCGTCACATTGTATTTCTTTGTCAACATCATCATCATTATCTTCACCATCATTCTTCTTTTTTCATACATGGGCTCTTCACTCATTTGAAACAAAATATGCAAATTTAAACTAGAGAGTGAACTAGAAGATTGATGTGTCTATGTTTGCTAATAAATAACGAATCGACTTCATGAATGCATACTAAATAAGGAAAAACCATTGTAACAACAAAATATGTCATTCATATATGGTGCAAAACAAAGTATATATGAAAAGTTTTCACATTAATATACAATATCATATGAGCCCTCAAGGGAATCCATGCCAAATAATGAAAGACATTGCAACAACACAATCTCCTATTTGCCAACACGTCGATGCATACTATACAAGAGAAATACATACCATAAACACATAAATCTCTTATTTTTCGACAAGGATACAAATCAAAATATAATATGGCATAGTAGGCACGAGCAAACTAAACATGAAAATAAAAACTTTAGCTCTGGAAAGACGATTCATACTAAACAAGCAAAGACAATATCAATTCTCCAATTTGCTGATAAGGCAATGTGTCTATACAAGAAAAATGCGTAACACAAATGTATAATTCGTAGCACCAATAAGATGTTATGGAGAAATAAAACATCAGTCTAGGTGAAGAAAAGGGTTATGGTAAAAAAAACATATAACACATTATCTAGTTTGTCAGCAAAAAAAAATGAAGATTGAAACCAGTGAGAACTACAATAACATAGGTATAATAAGGAAGTGTTTCATGCAAGAAACCCCAAATAACATTATGAAAGTATTAAAAAGGGAGATTTAATCCCCCATTGACTCAAAGTCCCAAACATATCAAGCCTAGTTTGAAAAAGAAATATATTTATTCTTTGGCTTGAACTTCTCCTTGTGAATTGAAAGTGAACCACAAAACTCATTTTTTGAATCACGAACATGAAAGATATGGTGATCACTTTTCACACCTTGCAATATTAACTCATCTCCTTTAAAAATTTTGCAAACAATACATTCATGTGTAAATTGTACCCACGAGAACATAATTCTTCGAAAGAAATTATGTTGGCATTACAAGTACGCACAAATTTCACATTAACCAGTTTTTTTACCGTGTCATTGTGTGTCTTGAGGCGTGCAACACCAACACCCTCAATCTTCATCTTCTCACCATTACCCACAATAACATATCCAAAATCTCCATCAACTTGAAAAGCATCAATAAAAGATTTCGCTCTACAAATGTGCATTGATGATGCATAATCCAAAACCAACTGTGAGCTATATCCAAGAGTGCTCATCATCGCTAAAAGCTCACTTTCATACCCTTTATACGCAACATTTATATCTGAGTCATTTACATCAACTCTATCTTTGTCCTTATACTTTTTCAAACTCTTCAAGTCTATATCATTACTGGGCATTTGCTTTGGAAGTGACGTTTTCTACCACAGTAATAACACTCATAATTACTGTAATCTCTCGACCGAGATATCTCACGTGAATCACATCCACCACTAGATCGAATTCTCCCACGATTTGAACCATCTTCGACAGCTATAGTTTCTTATTTTTCAAGCACATTCTTCTTTCCCATCATTTTCTCTGTCTCTCTCAATTGAGTTAAAACCTCAACATAACCCAATGTAGCTTTCCCAAAAATCATAGTTTGTAGTAATAACTAATAGGATAATGGCAAAAAAGACAACAACAACAACAAGGTTTGCTCTTCGTTATCAATTTTCTCTCCATTGTTTTGAAGCCGATACATTGGCCGTCCAAACTTATTCAAATGATCAAGAAGACTTTCCCATACTCCATATTCAAACTATAGATGTCCATTTTTATCAACAACTGGTTAGTTAGTGATTTCGACACATACATACTCTGCAACTTGTCCCAAATACCTTTCGTCGTTGTCTGCTTTATGACATCATGTTTAATACTGGGAGCAAGTGCAAGTTGAATTGCACTAACTGCATGTTTTTGCATCTCTGCTCACTTTTTATCATTCACATCATCAGGTATACTCTCTCCAAGAGCCAAATTAAGCTCTTCCCTTGCAAACAAATCTTTGATTATACAGAGCCACATAGTAAAATCTTTTTTCCAATAAAAAGAATGAGGTAATTATACTTCATTCCCCACATTCTCAAAAACTTTCTATGGGCCCTAAAACACTTCACTCAAAAAAAAAAAAAAACTAAAAAAGTTAAATTTGACAAAATGGATGTCATAAACGGACTCAGCACGTCGAAACTAGGGGGGAGAGGTCACCTAAAAATTTTGCTGATGTGACAGTGGACTTTGACATTGACAGTCAAGTACAACTTTGACCGATGACGTGGCAACCCAACAGTGCAACACGTGGACAACTCAGTATTTGACACGTAGTGTATGCATCAAATAACAAATCCTAGTGAGCTCCTTATATGGACGGTCTACAACAATCCAATTTCAAGTCGTGAGATCTCAAGATTCGATCGTTGATTTTAAGAAATTTTCACAGTAACTTAATTTTATTACGTAGATTTCAGATCTAGTGTCTGATCGAACGTATCTCACTCCGGTACATGTGCAATAGGGATTTGATCTAAATTCTTCCTTGTCTGATTCCTCCTACTCTGATGATCCAATCTTTACAAAACTTAGGTATTTTGATATGAAAATTTTAGTTGCAAACTCTAGTATTTAAAATAAATTCTTTTTGATGTTGATCTATATCTCACACCCTCCCTAGAACAACAAAAACTATCCAAAGTTTAATAATCAACACAATTAACAAAATAAATAAATAAGCAAGACACACAAATTTACGTGGTTCAATTATCAATAGATTACTCCATGTGAGCAATACAAAATTTCACTAGTATAGGAATAAAAAAAAGGAAAAAATACACAATTGATCATATATAATGATCTTGTTACACAAATGATCCTACATGTTCGGAACTCGACAAATTTTGTTCTAAATATTTTAATTAACGAATTTAAAATAAACTTAAATCGTTAGTTTAAAAGTATATATTTATACTAAAATGTTACAAGTTATATTAGGGTCAATCCTCACTTTAAAATAGATTTGGATCATTGAGGGCTAAAACAATAGAAATGACACATAGAATGATATAGGTGATCGCAAGTGACTGGTTCCAAGTATTTGCTAAGTCCAATGCCAAGAGGCAAAAGCACAGAGGCAGAATGCATAACAATATTTAAACTTCATTACACCAACTAATAACTGATGAACATCCTCGCTATAAAATTACAACAAATTGTTCATGTTCATCTGACCATTACTTTCGTAGAAAATCACCATTTTATAAAAAATAAAGCAATAAAGACATAAAATGCCATGCTGCCAAACTAAATCAAAGTGCAGCTGAGAAGTCACATAAGCCTTTCTCCCCGAAGCTTTCAACTGCTTCTTTGATGCTTTGTTCAAGTGGCCTAAATTTTATGCCTATTTCTTTTGCCTTTTCCTGGGAAATCTGGAACTTTGCTGCAAATGGTTTGTCATCCGCACACCTACAAAAAGTAATTCCACCCAAAAGGGATGATCAGTTGGTAGCTGTAATATACTAATTATCATTAGGATGATCAATCAAGAAGTAAGGATCAAGATAGCGGATCGGAAAAATGAAATGGGACACTGAATGATGTGCCAACATTCGTATACAAGAACACGTTAACCTAAATACCTCCATAGAAAAATTGTGAGACCTTCAAGTAAATTAAACATAGAACAGGTAATGTTGTATATCAGCATGAAGGTGACTCACAGTAACTGCAGAAAGTTTGGAATTGAAACTACATTCATGCATCAGTGTGGATTCAATAAATTGGATAGGTGGAGACTTACTTTTCTGGAAGTTTCAGACCAGGATAGAGTTCATGCAATATCTTCACAATCTCAGATTGATGAACAACCTTTCCAGCCACTAGACATCTTCCACTAGCTGAAGAATTTTCAAATGCAAGGATGTGTGCATTTGCAAGATCTCTAACATCAACCCACCCAAATGTTACGTTCGGATATGTTTCAGATCCTGTATTCAACTTAGAAGGGAAAAAGAGTAACAAACCAAAGAAAAGAAGGGAATCACGACATCTCCAAAAAATACTACATGATGGATGATCGAAGAACATAAATATGAAGTATACCATTAACCAAGTTAAGAATCCAAGAAGAACTCGTATTAAGTGTTAGCTGTAACAGAGGACCAACAATATTTGCAGGGGCTAATGCGACCATGTCTATTCCTTTCTCCTTAGCAAACTCCCAGGCAGCCTCCTCTGCCAATGTCTTTGCAAGACAATACCATTGCTGTGACAAAATTAAGAAAGAGTACTATCAGATATAGAGACCTCCTCTGTCCACTAGATATATTAACACAATACTAAAAGAAAATATGTTCACGCACTTGTGTACTTCTATCCACAGCTAAAGAACGTAACAGATAGAATGAAAAATTTTCTTTTAAAAAAACTATGAATTTGTTAACATAAAGAGCAGTGACTCGCAGGTGAGACAGTGATTAAAACAAGTTCTGCCAAAATTTTACATTTACAAATGCAACATAGAAAATGGACAACCTTGGATATCAACAAATAATCTTGCATGTAGACTAAAATTATAAGACATTAACCAACTTCATAGTGTAGAGAATTTCAATGCAGATAAGTACCTTCATTGAAATACTAGCAGCACTATGGCTAGAAAACTTTAATATCAGAACCAGCAACAAAAGCCAAACAAGCTCACTTTAGTTATGGAATTGCTGAAGCAAGCGCCTTGATGTCCTTTACTCCATAACACACCCAAAAAGTTTCGAGATAGTATGCATGAATTTATCAATATAGGAAAGTTATGATTGTTCAGAATCTTCCATGGAATGAAGATATCATTGATTTGAGGTGGGATATATTAGAAAGATCAACAAGAAGGATAATCTCTTGGTCTCATATTTTCAAGACATTATGTATTTTAAAACTTCAGTATTTAACTTCTTCTGTAGGTCTACTTACCAGAAGTTTTAAGGGGTTACAGAGTGTTATAATACTTATTCATAACTCAGCTCTATGTGTTACATGTTTGACAGAATAAACCTGTCAGTTTCTTAATTTTATGGTCTCAGAAGAAGTCAGCGCCCACAGCTTAAATGCTTTTGCCCATCTGTAGAAAGTGCAAGTCTATTGCAATCATATGAAACTAAGCCAAACAATGTGCCAAGTGCTGAAAATGGACATACTTGCAGAGATAAATGTTACAAGTGAAATTTATCCAAGACTGGAAACATTATGGAACTGAAAATTTTGACTTTTACTGCTATTCAGAAGTCGGAAAAATGATTGTCCTCTGAATTCTTCTTAACATTCATTCCTCATAAAAAAAGTAGCAGCAACCAGAAAACAGGAAATTAGGCAGCTTAACTGAAAGAGGGATTGAGCTTTAATACCTTCAATTCTCGGCATAAGTCAACAGAAGACCACCAAGTTTCATCAATGACCACATCTGGAGCAAGAGACTTCTCATTCAATGCTACTGCAGCAACAGAAGATGTTAAAACAACCCTTCTAACAGCTGGTGTTTTTGCACATGAAGAAAGGACGTTAAGAGTTCCTTTCACTGCTGGGTCAACCAGTTCTACCTGTCAAAAGAAGACATGATGAAAATAATAATGCTTCTTGATGGTTCAACAGGAAATAAATCTAAGTGTAATAATGTGGCAACCAAAAGGAATACTTTGGTCATGGTATCAGATAGTGGCAATTGTCATGAAGCGGATGTGTTTGATCTAGTTGAGATTCTTTCGGTGTTCAGGAATTAATTTATGTCATAGACTAACAAGATATAAGTGCTGAAGGACATCTCAAATCATCTTGGCAGCACAGCTTTATAGTGTTGATACAGATAGAAACAAAAAGAAACTCCAAAACATAAATATTTATATACACACACAACATATCGAATAACAAACTAAACAATAGCGGCTTTGATATGTGATACTTATTCTGGTATGCGTAGGGCTTCAGTTATTGCTTGATTTGAGGAAGTTAAAAGATAGATGTTTCATACAGTACTATGCATCAGGAAAAAATAGAACACTGTACCTTTGTGGAGCTTTAAATGTAGTCAACTCGTTATTTAAAACCTAACGATGATCAATCATGGTTTTCAACTCATAACAAATAGAAGCCAATTAAATAAAAACTCTAAAAAGAACAACTTAATGCAGAAAAATTGAATGAGAAAACTGAAAAAAGGTTATATCGATTTTGCTGTTCTCAGAGGAAGTATTGTTGAACTTCAGACAGAAAATAGGGGCCATCGTTCAGATTTTGAATGATGATCTTTCCATGCATTCAGGTTGTTCACATCTCTCTATTTTCAGATTATCTAAAGAGTATGAAATGTTTAAAGCTCCTTCCACATAAGGTAAACGATTTGTTCTCAGCAATGGTAGCTGCCTCTCTGAAGTACTATGTTCCATTGAAGCAAATGAATTTTCATTGCAACTTGGTAAACAAGAATCAAGCTCTATTAGTAATGGTGTACGGAGTCTGTTCAAATATAGAGTTCAACTCCCTTACTAACAATTTTAAGTAGAAAGATAGGATTCATGCGTGATGCATAGGATTCCTCAGATAACTGGACATCTTACTTTGTCTCAATTTAGGAAACCAAAACAAAGAAAGAAGAGAATGAGAAGCAAAAGCACATTCCTTTACAAGAATATCAGTTCTAACATACCCTTAAGACTTGGACATAACCTTGCTATATTATTGACATTGCATCACGTGAAAATCCACACTATGAACTTTAAAACAACAACCATATTTCAAAAAATGGAAGATTGAACTTAAATTTACAATTTAACAGCAACTTTTACTTCCTTGTGTATCATTTACTGCAAGCATAAAAAATATAGTGCACACCCCAATGAATGGAAAAAGAATGTCAACAAACCTGGGGATCATTTTGTACATCATGAAAAGGAGAAGCAGTATGGAAAACGGCAACACACCCATCAATGGCGGTGTCAAAGGAACCTTCATCAAGCAGATCTGCTTCGAATAGTTGAAGTCTGTCCTTAGCTCCATCAAGTGCCAGCAAATGTGATGTTTTTCTGGGATCAGCTGCAACAGGCTAAAATAAATTTTCCTTTTCTTCACTTAATTTATATACTTGGATTTGTGATTAGAGAAAAAACTGTTAACCCTAATTCCATCAATGATCAAAAACCATATCATGTATATTCTCATAAAGATCCAACTTTTAAAAAGAAACTCTAAAACATTTTAATTGTTGAGGATTTGGGGGAAAAGAGTACTGACTGAGGTCCCGAACAGTGGCTTTCACAGTATAACCACGCTGGAGCAACAACTTCACAAGCCATGATGCTAAGAAACCTGAAGCCCCTGTTACGCACACTGTCTCCATGGCTGTAATGGAAAATGGTAAGAAAGCTGCATTTAAGAACACCGCAATAGGTTTCCAATAATGCTTCACCAAACTCCATCGTCAATGGAGACAGAGTGATTAATTCGCCTGGTCCCCTTTCTGTGCCCGGAATCAACGTGTATCATTATTGAAGATCTTGTAATATTAAAAAACATTTAAATATTTTATAAAATTGAAATTTTCTCTCGCACCTTAAAAATGTTTAGCTATTTTTGGATTTTGGGGGGGGGGGGGGGGGGGGGGGCAACCGGACAGAAGTTGAAGCAGCTAACGGAATAAGGCCAATCCCTCCCATCTCCGGCAAGCCTCTGCTTCCGAGTTGCCGGATTTCGTAAGCGTAACATATCTTCTGTCGCAGGCTATCCCTCTCGTCAACGAATGAACCATCCAAGCCAGTCACCACCATTTTAGATCCGAGTTCGTTCATCTAGTCTAACCTCCGACGCTGCCGGCTCTTTCTTCCCAATTCATTGTTCCCAGTGAACTGCTTACGTTTGAAAAAAAAAAAAAAGCCACTTTACCTACCTCTTGCTTGATAGAAGTAGATCCAAGCAAAAACAAAAACAAGCAGCGAGCTGTCATGGAGAATTTGAATGGCCGCAGTGATTCTAAAATTCCTACTAGTCTTGCAGATTGTGGAGGTGATTCTAAGTCTCAAAGAAAAGGCTCAATCACTCACGTTATTTTTGACATGGATGGCCTTCTACTAGGTACATTCTGCAAACTCACTCCCTTAGTTTTTACTGAAACAGTGAGGAATCCCTAGAGTTTTTGAGAAGAATTATTCATAGGAAATACATGCTTTTCCGTTTTCAATTAGTAAAAGATCGATTTTTGAATCCAATTCTTGGAATCTGGCTATGCTCGGTACTCAATCAATATGGGTTTGAAGTTTAGAGCTGGTAGTCTTTTAGGGGATAAGCCCTTTAATCAATGAGCTTTTTATTCTTTTGATATCCCATCGTTATATTACAAGCCTTGGAGTTAATTTTGATAAGGACATGTTATTAGCAATAGTTTAAGTTCTGAGAAATTCTCTTTGGTAAACTTTTTCTGCATCTTTGTTTTCCATCCTTAGAGTCAGTTGCTCTGTTGCATTATGTATTATTAGATAGTTTGTATTCACAGTATCTAAAGGGACAGGCGGGTGAATTAGCAAGTTACTGTTTTCATTTGCTGTAGACACAGAAGGATTCTATACGCAGGTCCAAGAGACTATACTAACTAGATATAACAAGACTTTTGATTGGTCATTGAAGGCAAAAATGATGGGTAAGAAAGCTATCGAAGCTGCTCGAGTCTTTGTTGAAGAAACTGGTATTAGTGATAAGTTAACCGCCGAAGACTTTCTTGTGGAAAGAGAGGATATGTTGCGGGACATGTTCCCCACCAGTGAACTCATGCCAGGTATACTTCTTCCAACATGTAATGCAATCGATGATATTTTTAGCTAAAATGATTCCATTTTTGGTCACTGTAAAATCTTACTCACTCCCATGTCATTAAGATTTTGAAGTGATCGTCTACCATATATGGTCATGTCGGTTGGAGGTTTAGTTATCAACCAAACAATGTGAACCAAAATCTTAATGCAAATCAATACTAGGACCTTTTAGAACATGTATGCGTTAGTTGTTTTTCAAGTGTTTAAAAAAATGTAAAAACCTTTGTTCTGGAGAATTCAGAGGAAAGTGGGTCATTTGGTGGTGAGATTGGAAAAAGATTGTTTTTGGTGAGTAATAGTGATGCACAAAGAGGAATGGCCTAAATATCTTTGTTGAGTCATGAGACCCTAGTGAACCTGCCATTGGCATATCTACAAGTTTTAGATAGTACTGTAATTTGAGTGAACAAAATGTTTTAGGTTCATAAAAAGGCTAATGATGGAGGGGAGAATCGAAGCCCATAAATGTGTTTCTTATTTAGTTTAACTTAAATTTGACGTGTTATTTTGTTAAAATAGAAATTGTGATTAGCAGAGAAAGTATGTGAGATCATCCACAGATTTATATGGTTGTATTTCCAAAAATATATTGTGGCAAAAGGATACTTAACTATCCATCTCTAATGTAAATAATTAAGCTTAAGATACAGAAAATGAAAATTAATTCATCTCTTGACTCTCTGGGAAATTTCTGATACACTATAGAGCATGCATACCATTTTGTATTGTCTCTCCTTCATCATTTTCTCCCTCATTGTCCTAGAAGTCAATGCTATTAGTTCTTTTGGCATTCTACCTATTGGTAATTTTCTTAAAGTTGGAACAGGTTTTTAACTCTTATGCTGAGTCGATCTGCTGAATTCTTGTTAACTGATTCTCAGAGAAAATCAGATTGACATCGTTTAATGGTTTTTTTTGTTTGGGGGGGTGGATTGTAGGAGCAAGCCGCTTGGTTAGGCACCTCCATGAGAAGGGAGTACCAATTTGTGTCGCCACAGGGTATGGTCTTGTTGCTACCTTTCCGAATATTCCAAAAGTAAAGCTATATTCACATGTGGCATTATGTGGCACTGATCCTTAATCTACCAATTTGAAGTATTTAAATTTAGTGTTTCTGCAATGCTATTGAATTTGATTGCAGTTCTCACAAGAGGCATTTTGCATTAAAAACACAAAGGCATGGTGAACTCTTTTCGCTGATGCATCACATCGTTATGGGTGATGATCCAGAAGTGAAACAAGGGAAACCATCACCTGATGTTTTTCTTGCTGCAGCTAAAAGATTTGAGGTACTGTGTACTGAATCTTTAATAACTGGTATGTAAAGTTATTTATAGCCATTCATTGTTTCTTATGTTTCATCTGGCATGCACTGGCTTAGAAAAATTGTATATTTGACAGGGTGAAACAGTTGATCCACATAATATTCTTGTTTTTGAGGATGCTCCTTCTGGTGTCCTTGCAGCTAAAAATGCTGGAATGTAAGTCTGACTCAGTTATTTTCAAAATGTTTGTTCTATTCTTTTCTTAGATGAGTTTTATGATGTTTGGACTGATATTAGTTGAGGATGGCAATATAATTATAGGAAAAGATTGGCTCCTTTTTTTTTTGGTACAAAAGATTGGCTTCTTTTTACAATGTGGAGCTAACTTCAAAATTACAACTATCAGACCTGTCTAAATTTAGTGAACTTACCAAACTCGCTTATTCTGAAAAATTGATCAAAACTTCATATCCTTCATTCACCACAGGTTGATTCACTTTCTTGAAACAGTGTTGAAAATCATAATCTCGGTATCCATTGAGGATTAGAATTCATTTATAATTGGAGTTGGTGTTGATAGAGATTTAAGCCTAATCATAGAGAAGATGATTCTAATTCCAAGTTATTATCCATTTTTGTGTGAAACAAAACACAATGTAAGTAATATTTGAATTCGATGGAGCATAGGGGCCTTATATCAATGCATAAGTACTGAAAGTGCAATTTCAATTCTGAGCAGAGCAGGGACTTCTTGCCTTATTCAATGCCTAATCAATTGAATTTTAGCTGTAAAATGCTATCAATCCCCATTTTCTAGTTCATGGTATGGCATCAACAAGTCTTTGAACTTTGAATGAATAAACAGCTTTACCATGATTAGGAAAGTTAGAGTTCACTCTCAACAAGCTCCTATGTTGTATTCTTTGCTCTTTTTTTTTTTTTTGCAATTTATCCTCCAAATTGTTTGAAAGAGTGTGACCCCTTTTCCCATCGTACTTCTCTCACATTGGTCTCTAAAGTTGCCTTAAGTTTTTGAGTTGGATTTTCTTACCTAAATAGTTTCGCCTTAAACATTGTAGGATTCATCTCGTTTCTTGAATTCAGAATTTCCACTTCTTAGAGTGTAATTTGGATTTAGAAAGTTTATATATTAAAATGTAGATAAAGCAATGAAGGGGAGTATTTGCATATTTTTTCAATATGTACTTCCGCCAGTTTTTCTATAAGATGTTTAAGGTTTGTTCATATAAATGGAAGATCAATCATTGCTGAATTTGAAAGGCATTTTCCTTACTTTTCTTCTGTTACAAGTTTTCTCCCAAAAAAATATTCTCTTCCATCTATTAAAACTCTACCATTAAATAGGGATCTAAAACATCTTACAAAAAAGGTTTCTCTAAGGAAGAATATGATATGTGCCTCTGATTTAGTTGTTCAATTCTTATTAGACATTTGTGCTTTAACTTCTTGAAACTAAAACGGACATTTGGATTTGAAGATACTGTATTCTTAATTTCCCATTTGTCCTGAAAGTTTAATATCAGATTCTCACTGTAGAAGGATAAATGTGACCAAGAAAAGTTGAAGTAAAGCTCTATATCTTTCTGTTGCGACCTTAGTATAAATGGTATCTGGTATCTATATCTTTAATACATGGACATCTCTTTCCTTTTCTCTTGAACAGGTTAGGGAACAATAGTTGCTACAAATAGCTTCTTACATGATCATCAAAAAACTTCTGGATGATTCGATTTCCGTTGCTTTTCCCCCTTCTTCTGCATTGGTCTAGTCTATATATCTGTAGCCATTTTGGGTTAAGTTTTTGACATACATACATTTACAGGTTGGTGGTTATGGTACCAGATCCAAGGTTGGACAGTTCATATCATGAGGTAGCAGATCAGGTTTTGAGCTCCCTACTTGACTTCAACCCCAGTGATTGGGGATTTCCTCCATTTGATAACTAGAGGACCCAATTACAAATTTGGACAGGTATTCAGGTTTTAAACATTATAATATAACTCTCAACTGCAGTATTTTTTAATTTTATCAAATGACATAACATATCTCAAATCGCTACAAAAACAGTCTGTTTGTATAATTACAAGGGTAAGGATTTTAGTTGAGAATATTGAATATGTTAGATTGATTTAATTTAACTCTTGCCATTGGGTTTGTTTCTTTGGTTGCATTGGAGGATTCAAGTATGCAAACCTTATCAAGTACAATTTCTTTATTACAAGAGAATTATGCCTTTACATTTGAAATAGAGTCTATTTATGGGATGGAAATATGCATCTAAATGTAATCGGAAATGAATTTGAATTTTATTTTTTTAATTTTTAAACTAGCAATTATTCTTATTTCATTAACTTTTTAAAATTAATTTTTGCTTTAACAGTGAATGAAGGGGAAGAAAGATTATTGTAATAGTGAAATAATTGGCAGACAAATTGATATTGTCTGCTTAGGCTCCATTTAAGGGAAAAGGATAAAAATGCATTAGACATTGCATTGTCAGTTCCCCACTACTTAATTTTATGCATTTGTTCCCTGCTTTAATATATGCCCTTTTCTTTTTTTTTTTTTCTTTTTTTTATGTAATCCGCTTGTTTTATGTTTTTTTTTCTTTTTTTTTCTTGAAGCATTTTTTTTTTCTTTTAGATCTTGCTTTATGTTTAAATTTTAATTTTTTTCTTATATGTTATTTTAATATAAAACAGTATTTTTTTATTTAATATAATTATATATTTTTTTATACAAAGGGTACAACCTCTTGTGGATATAATTTTATATTTAACTTGATATTCTTTTAGATCTTGCTTTATGTTTAAATTTTAATTTTTTTCTTATATGTTATTTTAATATAAAACAGTATATTTTTTTATTTAATATAATTATATATTTTTTTTATACAAAGGGTACAACCTCTTGTGGATATAATTTTATATTTAACTTGATATCAAGTCCTCCATGTTATTGCTTCAAAAAGTCCTCCATGTTATTAAAATATATCTTCAATTGGTTAAAAAAACAAAAAATTCATTATTAATTTTGTTTTTTAACTAATATAAACATTTGTTTTACATTATATAAGTAATATTTTAAATGATCTAATCATTTCTTTATTGATATAAATTTCTTTTTTAACTACAGTAAATTCTAAATTTGGTCATCATACTATAGTCATTTTTTGATCATCATACTTTGAAAACTATTTTTAAAGTCATCATCATACTTTGAAAACTATTTTTAAGATCATCTACTTCACTTTTCGTTTCAAAAAAGGTTATTTCATCAAGTTGAGGTGTTAAAACACTAACTATCTATTTTTAATAGGGCTATTTTTGTCTTTTCATTGTCTTAAAGTAATAAGAGGGTAAAAATTACAAGAGTTATAGAGTAAAGGGACTAATAGTGCAATTTTAAAAAGCTAAACCCTAGCGGTCATCCCCTTCCTTCATTCCCCCCCTCTTCTCCGGCGGCCGTCCCCTCTCTCCCGACAAGGGTTTGCGATCAGCGAGATCGATGTCTGGAACCCTTCTGGCCCCGATCCTGATAAAATCTGACAACCATCCATCACGGGATTAATCAGCCGGCCCTTTAACGGGAGATGCAGCGCTGCTGCCCACTCACCTCGACGCTTGTCCAATGAAGACGACGCCCCGAGGAACGCACGTCGTTCAATCGAAAAGCCACCGGCGAGAATTCCCAGCAAAAAAACAACTGACACCAATTTTTTTTTTAACCAAAACAGATTAAAAACAAAAAAACAAAATGAGGGCGGAACAAATTCGGCCATCCGTAGCTCAACCTAGAAAACGAAAAGGAAAAAAAAAAAAAGGAACTCCATTCAAATCGTTTTTCCTACGAAAATGCAACAACTTGGAAAACCCAGAAAAGAAATCGAGCCAAAACATTTTTCGAAAGCGAAAAATACAAGATTCAAAATCTTGAAACCCAGTTTCCAGCGAGAAAATCAAAATCCAATTTTGAAACCAACGTCGAAGATGGTTTCGCCAATTCCAAAGGAGGTCATGGGGGGATGGGTGTTCGGCAAGCATCGACCGAAGAATAAACTTTAAACCCAAGAAATTTCAAAATTTTCCGGCGAGAATTTTTGCAAACCCAGAAGCATTAAATCTGTTTTTCAACCCCGATTTGAAACCCCATCGTGCCGAAAAAGTTTTACGGGAGAAAAAGAACACAACCCAAATGTTTTAAAACAGAAAACCATGGAAACCGGCTGCCTCATTTTTCCAGTGAAGGGGAGAAAGGGAGGGAGGCGGCGGCGGTGGAGGGAGGTGGCAGAGGAAAAATTAATGAAACTAGGGTTTCTTTTTATTAGTATTATTTTTAATTTGTGAAGGGATGTGAAAAGTCAAAATTACCCCTAAAAAAATTGGCCGTTAATTGGTTAATGGCCTAACTTGACGGAGTGACCTTTTTTGAAAATAAAAGTGAAGTATAGTGACCTTAAAAATAGTTTTCAAAATATGATGACCAAAACTAAAAACTGACTATAGTATGATGACTAATTTTGAAATTTACTCTTTTAACTAATAGAAACTCTCGCAAATTATGTAGTACATCAGTATTTGGTGTATCGACCTTATTTGTAAGGGTAGTGTTATATCGCGCCCGTCCCTTATTGTTATTGAACGTCCCCCATTTTTCCAAAAAAAACCCTTCATTTTGTTAAGTAGTGCCCCTTAATTTTTATTTTTCGCCCCCTTAATGTTTATTTTCTGCCCCTCTATTATTATCTAACTGCCCTTAATTAATTTACTAAAAATTTTATAAGTTCCTTTTTAATCTAGCAAAAAATTATAAAAATTATTATTAAATTATCATAAATGAGCGGAACTATGAATGAAATTTTTAATGGGTATTTTTATTAAATTGATTAAGAGTAGTTAGGTAATTTAATATATTATTATATTTTGTATTTAAATATTATGGTTGATTTTTCTTAATTTGTCAGGGATAATTTTAGTATAAAAGGGGTGCGAAATAGACCTTCACTATTTGTAATTTTATTTTTAAGAAATTTGACTTTTTAATATTCAAACTACCCCACATGTCTTTCTTTCTCTCTTTCCCCATTAGTTTTTTTGCCTTCAACTTCGCAATGCTTATATGATACTCTTAGAACTATATTGCTTTATGTCCTGTGTACAGGTAGGAGAGTGTATAGGTTATGGAGGGAAAGTAGTGGGGTATTAGGGGCCACATTACATAATTGTTATATAAAAATGAAGTAGGAAGCAATGTCCTGATAGAAATATAATATAATTTGTCCCAACTTCGTAGTTATCCTCATATCTCTCTGCCTCCTCCATCATTTTTTTTCCGGTAACTTACCAATCATCCTCTTCAACTTCGTATTCATCCTCAAATCTCTCTTTCCTCTCCCATAATTTTTTTCTTGGAACTTCACAGTCATCCTCTTTTATTTCACAGTCATTCTCAGATCTCTCTTTTCTCTTCTATCATTTTTTTTCCTAGAATTTCAACGCCATCCTTATATGAAAATTTCACTGTATCGTCATCCTTCGATGAAGATTTATTCTCCTCAATCAACATCTTCATCATCTTTATGCTGCCATCGTTAATTTTTTTTTTGCTTTTTCTCTTCTCTATTATTTTTTTCTCAGATCTCTCCTCCATTCTTTATTGTTTTTTTTTGGCTTTGACTTCTGAATTGGTTGGTGTTTTCACTTTTTTTTTTTTAATCAAAAGGTATATGTTTTGAAGAAAGAAATTAGGGAAATATAAGAAAAAAAAAAAAGAAAATTAAGTTTGGGATTTTAACATTAAACTTGTACTCTGTTTTGTTTGCAGTGGAGATAATATTTCATGAATCGGAAAAAAAAAAAAAACTTGCCCTTTGTTGTTTGAGAATAAAATGTATATGATTTTTAGTTTATTTCATATAAGAACTTGTCTGATATGAAATTTTGCTACGCATAATATGAAATCATATTTTTTCTGATATGAAATTATGTTTTGTATGATATGAACCATTTGTTTGCTTTCATATAAGAAATCTATTGTGTTGCTATGAAAGCTTGACATATCTGATATTAAACCGTATTCTCTTTGATATGAAACTATGTTTTGTATGATATAATCTTTTTGTTTGCTTTCTAAGAACACATTTGTTGTATTAATATGAAGACTTGCTATGTATGATTTGAAATTATTATGTATGCTATGATCTCTTTCTTTACTTTCATATAAGAGCATGTATATTGTATAGATATGAAGTCCTGATATGCATGATATGAAATCATGTTTTGTCTGATATGAAAATATATTTTATCTATTATGAACCCTTTGTTAAAAAACTTATATTGTTTTATGTTAAATATATATATATAACAGAGAATTTTTTTTAAAAAAATCCTAAGTAAATCAATATTTTTTTTTTGAAAAATAGTGAATTACATCAAAGTAAAAAAATTGCTAAAAAAATGAAGAAAAATTAGAGAATTGTATTGAATTTGTTTCTTATGGACGGGAAGGGCAGGGAAGACGCGTGCATACGTGTGGCACGAGCGCGTGTTGAGGGTGGTGGTTGTTTTTAGTATTGTATTAATTAGGGTAGTGACACCAAAAAATTGTGTCCTTATATAAAAAAAAATTCACATATTCACTTTATATAAAAAAAATTCATGAAACTCTTTTGTACATAATATAAATGTCTTTTTTAACTGATATAGACTGATGTGATATATGATATAAAATCATGTTTTAAATAATATAATCACATATTTACTTTATATATATAAAAAAAGGGATTTGCTATTTGTATCACAAAAAAAGTAAAATAATTATAAAATGACCAAAAGACCCTTATAAACAAAATCCTGAGAAATTGGCCAAGTACTTAGAAAAAATGCAAAAAATCGCGTTTGATTCCTTATACAAAATGCATATAAAAATGTTTTTGACGTTTAAAATTTAGCACCGATGACGTTTCAAAGAAAATAAAATGCTAAACTTGTGCGATTACGTTAATCGAAACGCAAAAACTTAACTATTAATGTTCCCAAAAAAGTTAAAATGGTGCGTTTTCAACAGAATTAATTCGTTAAAATGTTGTGTTTACACCATGGTCGCTCGTTAAAATTAGGCGTTTTTGACTTTTAAACCCGTCCAGAAACATCTACATCTATTCATGTGAATTTAAGAAAAAAAAGTGAAGACAAATATAGCCCTGACTATAAAACAACTCTCCAAACAAATCCAAACAAATTCTTAACTAAAAAAACGTTCGGGCAATCATTTTATTGACGTTAAAAGAAGATTTAGCACGAGAATCATCACGAAATGGTAAGTTTTTGAATCGTAACGTAAATTTTTTTCTTGAAAAAACGTAGTATGGAACACATCAAAATGACATTTTGGAAGAGTTTAAACGCTGTACTTTAGCTATTTCGACATGGCTTTCTCGCTTTTTTGCTACGTTTAATACCGTTAATATGTCAAAAGTGTTGCATTTTAATATGAATCATATAAAAAGTGCTGCGTTTTTCATATGTATTATGTATAAAGTACTGCATTTTTTATATGTATAATATAAAAAGTTCTACATATTAATGTACTGAAATCATAAATCTTTAGCGTTTTTAGATACAAGAAACTAAATCTTGTTGCGTTTATTGTTTACTGAATCATGGAAGGAGTGCTTTTTATTTATAAATTATGTAAAATATGTTGCGTTTGTTATTGTAAGAATCGTTCATGTGCTGCGTTTTGGGTAGAAGTAATTGTAATTCAAAAAATATTGCATTTTTTGGTATGATAATGGTTAAAATGTTTTGTTTATACAATTACATATGTAATTTTGATGTATTTTTGTATAATTGAATATTAAAAGTGTTTAGTTTTAATTTATGTGTGTATTTACATACAGGATGACGATGATGAGTACGAGGAGGAGGATAAGGAGGTTTATGAGGATGAAGAGGAGAAAGAGGATGAAAAGGAGGCTGAAGATGACAATGAGACGGATCATGCTCAAGGAGATGCGGTGGAACTTGAACCTGGCGCAGATTTGAGTGGTCATTTTCAGATTGACAGAGACTTTCACACTATTAGTAATGCTTTGAAACATTGCCAGAAAATAGCTAAGCGTCTTAAGTTCCTCATTACAAAGAGAGGGGACAATCAAGAATTTGCCACGTATTACTTTTCGTGCAAGTGATGGAGAGATCCTGCCAAAGCCCATCTCCCAACCAGACGGAAGAATACAAAAAGGAGCGGCAGTAATTGCCCCTTCAGGTTGACTTGTAAGAGAATTGACCTGGGGCGTCACAAGGTTTATACAAATCCAGGAGCATCGTCAACACACAATCACACTGGTATTACTTTATTTGTGCATCGTAGTAATTAAATTTACTGATATTTAGTATTTACGAATTATTAATATAATTAAATGGGATTTTAAGGTATAATGCATCCATATGGGCACAGACAGCTGAGCCATTTTACTAAAGAGTTAAAGGCTATTGCTGAATTTATGCTTGGGTCGAATGTGAAGCCAAAGTGTGTTTGGGAAGCTGTTAATAAAAAGTTTCTAGATACCCAGGTACCAATCAAATCCGTTTACAATTTGAAAGGAGAGATGAAGGCAGTTTGGTTGGCAGGTAGAAATATTGGGCAACAACTTCTGCATTTGGCTGAGAAAAAGCAGTATTATGTCAAGATTCTAAAGGATGCGAACACTGATGAGATCATACATGTCTTCTTTGCACATCCAACCTCAATTTAGATGTTCCACAGATGGTATTTGGTGGTGGGGATTGATTCTACCTACAAGACCAACAAGTACCAAATGCCCGTCGTCGAGATGGTAGGTATGACTCCTACAAATAAGAATTTCAATATTGCATTTGCTATTGTTAGAAATGAGACAAATGATAGATACCATCGGGTGATGAGGAACTTGAGATTTTTGCTGCCTGCTTTGGTACCTAGTGTAATTGTGACAGATAGGGAGTTGGTTTGTTGCAGCCAATTAAGGATTATTTTCCCGCTTCACATCACTTATTATGTTTGTGGCATATTGGGCGTGATGTCAATGCTTGGTTGGAAAAAAATGTTGGGAGAAGAAACAAAAACTTCGAATGTGATATCCATGAAAATTGGTAGAAGAAAATTATTAAGGCTCCAACTGTACAAGTTGGCAACGGATAACTCAAATCTCATTGATTAATCTATAAGTCATTAGTGGTCTCTAGCAAGACATAATGACTACCCAATTCAGAATGGAGGGTCGAATGGAGATTCAACACAACCTTTCCGAGCAAACTGCGTACGATCCTCTACATCGATATCCAGTTTAGCATAAGGCATGGAACCATCATCCTTATGTAGCTAAACGTTTACTTGATCTCTTAGTGACACTGAATCCTTCAAGCAAATGATATCCTATCATTCCTTGGGCATGGCCATGCACTTTTCAGTTCACTATCAAGTGGCCAAGATATCATCTCTCACTTAAGAGAGATTTGTAGTCCCATCACTTCACCTACATACCTTAGCGTGTCTCATAGTGTACCCAATCATACCCGTACTTAGCAACCTGTTACGGCCCCGTTAGGCGTATGTCAAAGCACACTACAATTCACCTAAGACCATGTAGTGATTTCTGGTCTAAAGATCCTAGTACCAGTACTACTCAAAAGAATCACTCATGATCTAATTAGTCCATGGAGTGTTTCTTTTGGCGGATCGATTTCATGAATTTAAATATGCACAAGGATATTACTATCATGAAATTAACTCATTTGATTAACAATCAATCAAACGACAAATGTCTTATTTACATAAATACCCTCAAAGTATATTTACATAAATAGCCCTCATTAGGGCACATTCACCAACAATCTCCCACTTGCCCGATGAAGGGCTATGTCCTAAACTGTTTAAGACCAAGCTCCATTACATGTCTATCAAACTTTGACTGTGGTAGAGCTTTTGTGAGAGGATCTGCTATATTGTCATCTGACCCTATTTTGCACACTTTCACATCTCCTCGATCAATGATCTCCCGGATGAGGTGAAACCTTCTGAGTATGTGTTTGGTTTTCTGGTGTGACCGAGGCTCCTTAGCTTGTGCGATGGCCCCGTTATTATCACAGAAAAGTTCTATCGGATCTTGGATACTCGGTATCACTCCGATGTCTGACACGAACTTCCTTAACCAAACAGCTTCCTTTGCAGCATCTGATGCAGCAATATACTCAGACTCTGTTGTAGAATCGGCTGTTGTATCTTGCTTTGAGCTTTTCCAACTTATTGCACCGCCATTCAAACTAAACACATAGCCTGATTGTGACTTCATGTCATCTTGATCTGTTTGGAAAGTAGCATCAGCGTAACCTTGTACAATGAGCTGTTCTTGTCCTCCATACACTAGCATTAATCCTTTAGTTCTTCGTAAGTACTTCAGGATTGCTTTGAATGCAGTCCAATGATCCATCCCTGGATCTTATTGGTATCTGCTAGTCATGCTAAGTGCATGTGCAACATCCAGACGGGTACACAACATGGCATACATGATAGATCCTATTGCCGAAGCATATGGGACTCTACTCATTGTATCCCTCTCCTCTCTTGTTGAAGGACCTTGGTTCTTCTTCAAGAGAAGGCCATGTCGAAATGGTACCTTACCATTTTTGGAGTTAGACATATTGAATCTTTTCAATATCTTGTCTATGTACCCTTCTTGACTTAGTCCCAGAAGCCTTTTAGACCTATCCCTATAGATCTTGATACCTAGTATTGTCTCAGCTTCTCCTAAGTCTTTCATAGAAAATACACTCCCCAACCATTGTTTGATGTCTTTCATCAAGGGAATGTCATTTCCTATGAGCAGGATGTCGTCCACATATAGGACAAGAAAAAACAATCTTGCTCCCACTAACTTTCTTGTAAACACAAGGCTCATCTTCGTTCTTGATGAATCCGTAACCTTTTACTTTCTCATCAAAACGAAGATTCCAACTTCGAGATGCTTGCTTTAGTCCATAGATAGACCTCTGAAGCTTACATCCCTCAGGTTGTTTCATATAAACATCCTCGAGTAGGTTTCCATTCAGGAAAGCCGTCTTAACATCCATCTGCCATACCTCATAGTCAAAATATGCTGATATGGCAAGCATTGTCCTAATGGACTTGAGCATCACGACAGGAGAGAAGGTTTCATCATAGTCTATACCATGAGTCTATCTGAAACCTTTAGCCACTAGTCGTGCCTTGAAGATCCCGCCAGGTTTTAACTTAAAAATCCACTTGCAATCGACAACCTTTGCCTGAACAGGAGGGTCAATCAAAGTCCACACTTTATTGTCCCTCATGGATTGCATTTCAGATTCCATGGCTTCTAGCCATTTACCAGAATCTGGACTTTCTAAAACCTATTTGTAGTTTGCGGGCTCATTAGAGTCCACCAAGATCAAATCTTGTTCGTCAGTCACGAGAAATCCGTATCTCTTGGGTTCATGACGAGATCTACTAGACCTTCTAGGTTCTTGTGTTGTTGACTCACGTTGCTCAACTTCATGAGTTTCCATGTCAACTTCCATCTGAGTTTCTGTAGATCGTTCTACATTCTCTTGTGGTTCTTAAACTTCTCCGAGTTCTATTCTACTCCCACTGTCTTTCTTGTACAAAAATTCTTTCTCTAAGAAAGTAGCTCCTCGAGCAACGAACACTTTGTTCTCAGTTGGGTTGTAGAATTGATATCCTTTGGTTTCCTTAGGATATCCCACAAATAGGCATTTGTCAGTTTTGGGTTCAAGCTTATTACTTTGTAAACGCTTTACATGAGCTTGACAACCCCAAACTCGTAGATAGGACATATAGGGCTTCCGACCCATCCATATCTCATGTGGAGTCTTATCTACTGCCTTAGATGGAATACGATTCAATAAGTAGGCAGCGGAAAGGAGAGCATCACCCTAAAAGGATGTAGGGAGAGTTGCTAGGCCCATCATTGATCGAACCATATCTAATAAAGTCCGATTTCTCCTTTCGGATACACCATTCCATTGAGGTGTTCCTGGTGGAGTCAGCTGTGAAACAATTCCACACTATTTTAGATAGCCATCGAACTCATCACTAAGGTATTCACCTCCCCGATCGGAGCGAATAGCCTTAATCCTTCTATCCAACTGATTCTCTACTTCATTTTTAAACTCTTTGAACTTTTCAAAAGTTTCACTTTTATACCTCATTAAGTAGACATACCCATATCTACTAAAGTCATCAGTAAAAGTCACGAAGTATTCAAATCCACCTCTGGCTTGTGTGCTCATTGGTCCACATACATCCGTATGTATTAGGGCCAATAGCTCACTTGTTCTTTCACCTTTCTTGTTGAAAGGACTCTTTGTCATTTTGCCTTGCAAGCAGGGTTCGCAGGTATCATATGATTCAAAATTAAATGAACCAAGCACTCCATCCTTGTGAAGCTTTTGAACTCGCTTTTCATTTGCATGGCCTAATCGACAATGCCAAAGGTATGTTGGACTTAAATCATTTTTAGATGATTTAGCTTTCTTTTCTATGTTATAGACTGGTTTTTCTTAGGTCAAATCCAAGACATACAGACCGTTACACATATTTGCAACTCCATATAAAATATCATTTCGATATAAAGATAACGAATTATTCTCTATAATAAATCGAAAACCTTTATTATCTAAACTCGAAACTGAAATAATATTTCTGCTCAAAGCAGGTACATAATAACAATTTTCAAGTTCGATATTTAAACCAGAAGGTAAAGACAGAGTGTAATCTCCAACTTCAACAGCAGCAACTCTTGCCCCGTTGCCCACTCGGAGATCTACTTCACCTTTCTTTGTTATCCTTCTATTTCTGAGTCCCTGCACATTAGTACAAATGTGAGCCCCACAACCGGTATCTAATACCCATGAGGTGGACATAGAACGATTAATTTCTATAACAAAGATGCCTGAAGCTGAAGGATTACTTTCGAGAAACTTCTTGCAGTCTCTCTTCCAATGACCTTTCTGTTTGCAGAAGAGACATGTATCATCCTTTTTGGATCTTGTCTTAGCAGTTGGAGGAGCTTGTGGTTGGGAAGCAGTCTTACTGCGAGCTTTCTTATTCTGCCCAACTTTGGCCTTGCCATTAAGCTTCCTCTTCCCTTTACCTTTCTCTACAACTAACACTGGCGTTGCCTTCCGAAGGGTCTGCTCAGTGTTCTTTAACATGCCATGAAGCTCAGGAATGCTCCTTTCCATGTTATGCATGTTGTAGTTCACCACAAAATCATTGTATTCATCAAACAATGATGCCAGGATGATATCAATGGCCAATTCCCTAGGAAGGGGTGCATTCAATCGCTCTAGGGTATCAATGTACCCTTTCATCTTGATCAAATGCGTGCTAACTGACGAACCCTTCGCCATCTTGCACGAAATTAAAGCTTTTATCGTAACGAACCATTCGTTATGGGCTTGTTCTCGGAACATCTCCGTCAGTGACTCGTAAATCCTGAACGCTTCCGAATTCATGAACTGCTTTTGAAGCTCGCCCGTCATTGATGGGAGCATCAAGCAAGTCACATCATCGGAGTCGCTTTTCAGCTTATCCCAGGCTCATTGAACAGTTGCCGAAGCATTTTGTGGTGGTTCAGGTAAAGCGGTCTCTAAGACATTCAACTTCCTTTCTTGTTTGAGAACTATTCTCAGGTTTCTTTCCCAATCCAAGAAGTTTGGACCAACAAGTTTTTCTTTGTCCAAAATACTTCTTAGAGTGAGATTTGAAGTGACATTAGTGCTAGAAGATGCCATTTCTACAAAAGAAATAAAATGCAAAATATTAGAATGAGTTTTGAAAAATGTTTTCCACAATAGCCAAAATTGAAATCCCAAACAATTTTGTGTTGGTGCTAGATTTTGGGCCGAAAATTCACAAAGAGTCAAACCCAGTCTTGCTTTGGCAAGTATCGTAGGGATCGGGCTCTTTTGGTAGGCAACGTTCAAATCACATTCCATGTAATCTAACGCTTTCCAATTGCATACCATGCAACTTTTCGGTGATAGGATGAACATTCCAAATGTTTGACACCATCCTACCTTTGCAAAATTAATCCCTAGTCAACTTATCGGGTCAAGCTAGGATTAATTTTCCCAAGTTAAACCATCCCTCAAGGCATCACATCAATAGACACCCACACAGTTTTTCCATAACAAGTGATAGTAATAAAGTTGAGCATCTAATACCCAAACAGTTTTTCCACTCATTAATGGTAGTGATAAAGTTGGGCACTATTATGTAACAACCCACCGCATGAAGAAAACCTGAGGCCCTTGGGCTCTCCAAGTCCATCAGACGTTCGACACTCAAGCGGGCCCTCAAGTATGGAAGCAAAATCTTGGGTTTTTTGGGATTTAAGTTTGATCGGCTTAACATGCATTTTCATTTATCATTCATTTGCATAAATAAAAGAATGAAATTAAAGCGATGAACTGGGCTCTAGTCTATTACAGGGCCTTTTAAAATCTTCATATTTGGCCTCCGCTCCTGGGCTCCACCATGGACTCCTCTTGGAACCTCCTTTTGGGCCTAACTATTACATGATGGTTTTATAGGCACGCAGGCCCAATTCAAAATTGGCTCGCAGGCCCCAACTTTTAAAACGTTAAAATTAAAAGCCCAATTCATGCTTTGAAACACATAAAATGCATATGCTCATACAAGTCGGTTTTAATTTAAGCCGATTAATTTTAAGGATTGTGTAACTATTACAGAATTAAAATTGATCGTGTCATGATCAATTTTAATCAATCCTTCTGTTCATTTTACATTTATCCAAAATGATGCATGAACATGCTTGCATAATTATGATGCTTCAAATAAAATTTAAACAATTTAAATAAGCATAAAAAATAAAATAAAATAAAATAAAATAAATAACAATTCAAAATTTAAACAAATTAATTAATCTAATTAATTAATTAATTATTTATTTATTTATTTATTTATCTTTTCTAATTATTTTAATCTAATTAAAATAATTATTTTAAAATTTATCTAATTATCTAATTAAGATAAATTTTCAAATTTAAACTTATAGGATAAAATTCTAAATTAATCCTATCTTTATCTAATAAGATTATTTAATTAAAATCTTATTAAATAAAATTCAGAAAATTCTAAATTTTTAATTTTTTAAAACTTTTGGGGCAATAATCTAATTTAAATAAAATTCTGGGCTAGGGTTTTGAGGAGGACTCAAAGTCCAGGGGCCATTCTGCAATTTTAAAACAATTTTAAAATTTAAGGCTGTTTAGGGTTTTAAGGTTACGGTGGGGGCATTATTGTAATTTTAACCCCTAGGGTTTTCAGCCACCCGCCGCTAGCCTTCCTTTCTTCCCCGGCCAACTCTCATCGTCGACGCCGATCGACGATCTTCGCCCTCGACGACCATGGAGATGCAGCAATCGTCCGAAAGGCAGCGGTCTAACCGAGCCAAGAAGGACGATCCATCTAGCGCTACACGGAATCGGTGTGTCCAGAACAAAATCCGAAAACAAAACCCAATCCCGGTGAAATCGTTTTTCCAGCGAAGAAGTTTTGAAAAACCCATTTAAAACAGTGAAAAAAAAACTTCGGAACCATTCCGGGATTTCAGTTTTACCGATTGAAAAACAATCCAACAACAATCAGCCAAAACAAAAAACATAACCCAAAATCCAATTTTTTTTTTCGTTTCCCAATTTCAAACCAAAACAGCCTTCGGTGTTCTTCGTTTTCGAAACCCAGAAAATAAAATTTTTTTTTCTTTTGAAACCATTTCCGGTCCGGCCAATACCAATTATCACAATAAAAAAAAACCGAGACCAAGCCAATAAAGAATTGATTTTTCCAAAACCAAAACAATTGTTTTAATTAATTAATTATAGTTTTAACACTAAAATCGAGCCTGGCTCTGATACCACTGTTGGGAATTCATTTAGGCGTTTAATCTAATTAAACGGTGGAATCCTAAACACTAAGGATCGGGTCTTACCCTTGAAGCGTAATCGGTTACGCACGTCGCCTGGCTCCTCTGAGAAGATGGCGTTTTGTTGTCTCCAAAATCCTTCCTTGAAGGATCCTCTACTCTCAAGCACGAAAGCCTTCGCAGGTTGGTGCTAGCCAATCTTGCCTACCGAGAGAATTTTGAGAATTCTGTGTATTTTGTCTGATGAGAATCACTCAAAGATCCTCTCCCCTACAATTATATCCCTAGTATATATTTTTAGAGAATTAATTTCCAAAATCAGTATTATAATTATCCAATTATAACTTAACTGATTTTGGTCATATTCCAAATCAGCATTATTACCAAATATTATTTTACTGATTCCAAATCAGTATTTAAATAATATTTACTCATTCCAAATCAGCATTAAATAACACTTTAATGATTTGGGTTATACACCAAGCCCATGGATCAACCCATGACCCATGGATCAGGCTGATGGGTCAAGAATTTCAATTGCAATTAAGTCCCTTGATTTATCAGCCCATCCCAATTGTTCCTAGGTAATTAATTGACTATTAATTAATACCACAGAACTTTTCAATAATATTTAATTAAACCATTTAATTAAATCTTATTTATTTAAGTATAACAATTATACTTATTGTAGGCAAGAATCCTTATTCTGCATCATTGAACTTTCTTATGTGCGATCCTGTAGGCCCATTCCGAATTGGCAACGGATAACTCAATCTCATTGATTAATCCATAAGTCATTAGTGGTCTTTAGTAAGACATAATGACTACCCAATTCAGAATGGAGGGTCGAATGGAGATTCAACACAACCTTTCCGAGCAAACTGCGTACGATCCTCTACATCGATATCCAGTTTAGCATAAGGCATGGAACTATCATCCTTATGTAGCTAAACGTTTACTTGATCTCTTAGTGACACTAAATTCTTCAAGCAAATGATATCCTATCATTCCTTGGGCATGACCATGCACTTTTCAGTTCACTATCAAGTGGCCAAGATATCATCTCTCACTTAAGAGAGATTTGTAGTCCCATCACTTCACCTACATACCTTAGCGTGTCTCATAGTGTACCCAATCATACCCGTACTTAGCAACCTGTTACGGCCCCGTTAGGCGTATGTCAAAGCACACTACAATTCACCTAAGACCATGTAGTGATTTCTGGTCTAAGGATCCTAGTACCAGTACTACTCAAAAGAATCACTCATGATCTAATTAGTCCATGGAGTGTTTCTTTTGGCAGATCGATTTCATGAATTTAAATATGCACAAGGATATTACTATCATGAAATTAACTCATTTGATTAACAATCAATCAAACGACAAATGTCTTATTTATATAAATACCCTCAAAGTATATTTACATAAATAGCCCTCATTAGGGCACATTCACCAACAATCTCCCACTTGCCCGATGAAGGGCTATGTCCTAAACTGTTTAAGACCAAGCTCTATTACATGTCTATCAAACTTTGACTGTGGTAGAGCTTTTGTGAGAGGATCTGCTATATTGTCATCTGACCCTATGTTGTGGAGTTCATCCGAGCTCTTGGCAGAGTTGGTGGAGGCTAAAAGTCTGCTTCAAGAGAAGAAGCGAGCTTTAGTCGCAGTCGAAGCTTCAGAATGTTCTTCTGAGCCTGAGGCTAGAAAGAAGAAGAGGAAGCTCGAGGGAATAGCTCAAGTGGCGCAAATTGTGCCTGAGCCATGTATTGCAAAGAAGAAGTCGAAAGATAAGTGCTTCAAGTGCAATAAGTCGGGACATTGGAAAGTGGATTGTCCAAAGCTTATAAGTACGATAAATTCTGCCTCAATTACTGAGACATGTTTAGCGGCGATTCCCATAGATACTTGGTGTGTGGATTCAGGTGCCACTGACCATGTTTGTAATTCTTTGCAAGGGTTCCAAGTAACCCGAAAGCTTAGAGAAGGCGAATTATATATCTACTTGGGCGACACTACAAGAGTGTCAGTAGAAGCAGTGGGAGTAGTTAAGTTGAATTTCGAAAATTCTGGCTTAGAGTTAGTTAATTGTCTTTATGTACCGAGTTTTAGAAAGAACTTGATTTCGGTTTCTAAACTCTTGAAGAACGGGTATAAGTTTATTTTTTCTGATGACTGTGTTGTTATTAGAAGAAATGAAAAACTTATTTATTCTGGTTCATTGGCGAACAATTTGTTTGTGGTTAACTCTAACTCCCCTGTTGCGCAAAACATAGAGATAGATAGCTCAGTATCTAACATTAATAAGAGGAAGAGACCTTCTGAAATGAATCAAACCTATCTTTGGCATCTAAGGCTAGGTCATATAAACCTTAGTAGGATTCAGAGGTTGGTCAATGATGGACCTTTGGGTTCATTAGATATTGACAGTTATGCAACCTGCGAATCTTGCTTGGAGGGTAAGATGACCAAGAGACCTTTTAAGGCAAAAGGTTATAGAGCTAAAGAAGTATTAGAGTTGATTCATTCTGACTTGTGTGGACCTATGATGGTACAGGCACAAGGGGGATATGAGTATTTCGTGACGTTCATGGATGACTACTCTAGGTACGGATACATTTACCAAATGCGTCACAAGTCCGGATGTTTTGGCAAGTTCAAAGAGTTTCGGGCAGATGTGGAGAAGCATCATGGTAAGAGTATCAAGACACTGCGTTCAGATCATGGTGGGGAGTACCTGTCCCATGAATTTCGAGATTACCTCACTGAGGTAGGAATTCAGTCTCAGTTGTCTGCACCTGGCATGCCACAGCAGAATGGTGTAGCAGAAAGGAGGAATCGAACTCTTATGGAAATGGTTAGGTCTATGATGAGCTATAGTGATTTGCCAAGTTTGTTCTGGGGATATGCCTTAGAAACGGCAATGTATATTCTTAATCTTGTACCATCTAAAATCGTGCCTTCAACCCCAGTAGAGTTGTGGAATGGGCGGAAGCCCAGTCTAAGACATCTCAGAATTTGGGGCTGCCCAGCACATATGCTTAAGGCAGATACGACTAAGTTAGATGCAAGAACAAAATTAATGTTGTTTGTAGGATATCCTAAGGGAACGAAAGGTGGTCTATTCTATAGTCATAAAGATCAGAAGGTGGTGGTAAGTACCAACGCTAGATTTTTAGAAGAGGACTATGTCTTAGACCACAAGTCCAAGAGTAAGATAGTACTAGAAGAGCTTAGACGACAAACTTCTAATCCTGATGTACCAGCACAAGTAGATACACCACACACTGCACATGAGATCACAGATGATGTGCCTACACAGGCGATGCCTCATCGTAGTGGGAGGGTTGTGGGACTGCCCGACAGGTTCGTTGGCTTGGGAGAGGCCTCAGACCTAGTCCCAGGTGTGCCTGAACTTGACCCAGTTAACTACAATGAGGCGCTTCAAGATAAAGATGCAGAATCTTGGCGTAAGGCAATGATATCCGAGATGGGGTCAATGGACCACAATCAAGTCTGGGAGCTTGTGGACCTGCCTGATGGGTTCAAGCCCATTGGATGAAAGTGGGTTTACAAACGTAAGAGAAGACCTGACGGGAAGGTGGAAACCTTTAAACCTAGGCTGGTGGCGAAGGGGTACACTCAGAAAGTGGGAATCGATTATGAGGAAACCTTCTCCCCAGTAGCCATGCTTAAGTCGATCCGGATTCTTTTGGCCATAGCTGCTCATATGGATTATGAGATTTGACAGATGGATGTCAAGGCAGCTTTCCTAAACCGAAGTCTTGAGGAAACCATCTTTATGCAGCAACCAGAGGGATTCATTGAAAAAGGCCATTAACATAAGGTTTGCAGGCTTAAGAGGTCTATTTATGGACTTAAGCAGGCATCTAGATCTTGGAACATAAAGTTTGATGAGGTAATCCAGTCCTTTGGATTTACTCAGTGTCCGGATGAGCAATGTGTGTATCGCAGACGTGATGGAAACTCAGTGGTGTTTCTTATGCTTTACGTAGATGACATTCTATTGATTGGAAACAACAAGAAAGTGTTATCAGAAGTAAAGGAACGGCTGTCCAAGCAATTTGATATAAAGAACTTAGGGGAAGCGGGACATATACTTGGGATCAAGATTATTTGAGATCGTAGGAAACGTTCATTAACGCTCTCCCAAGCTTCGTACATAGACACGATTCTGGCCCGTTTTAACATGCAAAACTCCAAGAAAGATTTTCTACCTTTCAGGCATGGAGTGTTTCTATCTAAGGAGCAGTCTCCTAAGACTGTTGAGGAGATAGAGACCATGAAGACAGTTCCATATGCTTCGGCAGTAGGAAGACTCATGTATGCCATGTTGTGTACGAGGCCTGATATCTGTTATGTCGTTGGCATGGTGAGCAGATATCAGAGTAACCCCGGGAAAGCTCATTGGGAAGCAGTAAAATGCATTCTGAAGTATTTGCGCAGAATGATAGACTAAGTTCTGGTCTATCAGGCGCCTGAGCTAGTACCCTGAGGTTACACAGATTCAGATTTTCAAGGCGACAGGAACAAGAGCAAGTCTACCTCAGGGTATGTGTTTACTCTAGGAGGTGGAGCCATTGTTTGGCGGAATGTCAAGCAGAAATGTGTGGCGGACTCTACCATGGAGGCTGAGTATGTTGTCGCATCAGAGGCAGCGAAAGAAGCAGTATGGCTCAAGAACTTCCTAGTGGACTTAGATGTGATTCCTGGTTTGCCGAAGTCTATCACGGTTTATTGTGATAACAATGGTGCAGTAGCAAACTCGAAGGAACCACGAGCCCACAAGGCGAGTAAACATATACAGCGCAAGTACCACCTGATACGAGACATCGTGAAGAGGGAAGACGTGGTCGTGGCTAAGATAGCATCAGAGGATAACCTTGCAGATCCGTTCACAAAAACATTGACCTCTAAAGTCTTTGAGGCTCACATGGAAGGCATGGGGATCAGATATCTAGGAGAGCCATGATAGTTTTTCTAGATAGATAGCAGCAGATTGTATAGGATTGTATGTAGTTGTATACTTAAAGCACAGCTTAAGTATTAGTGGGAGATTATTGGAGTAGAATACATAAGCTATGCTTGTATTGTACAGTTTCCCAGTTTAATATATCGATTTGTGTTTCAATTATATTTTGTTGTGCATATTAATGTCCATTTATATTATGTAAGTAGATGATGAGGTGTCTGGTGTGACACAGTAGATCTCATCATTGGTTGAAAGACATAATATATAAATGAGGTTCGTAACCGAGACAGCTTTGGACAAACTGTCGGTCTAGGTTATTATATGATTCAGATAATTAGTTTGTCTAAACTAATTGAATCATATAGATATGCCCGGGGCATATTGAACTTGACTTTTAGGAATGATTTTTCTTGTACTGATTTAATAGACAAATCATTCCTTGTATTCTATCTCTAAATCCCTAGACTCGAGTGGGCATGGGGATTAGACATAGTGTACTTTGATCTGCAAATGGGTGAGGTCAAATGTGGCCAATAGTCTCGGTGGGTTGGGTACGCGTGTTTAGTTACTTGGTGTGCTGCTGCTTGTCGAAAGGAAACCATATACCGGTGCGTCCGGGGTGATGGTGCTCCCGAGATGAACTCAAAATGTTCATTATACTAAACCCAGCCGATGGACTTATGTCCGATATAGTAAAAAGGTCGAGTGGTACTAGTCTCGAAATTAAAGAAGTTAATTAATTAATTTATCAGTAAATTAATTTTAATTAACGAGCACTATATCTTTGATGTGGGGAGATTAATGAATATAATTTAATTAAGTTGTTCCGGAAGCAATTCTGGTGTAGGATGGTTGTGCCAAAATTAATCCGTTAGTCGTACGATTAATTTTGTAATGGGTTAATTGAATAGGTAGATTTATTAATTAATTGGTTAATTATTCCTAATGATTAATTCAGTAATTAACAAAGTGAAATTATGTAATTAATTCCTAAGGGTTAATTAAGTAATTAACAAAGTGGAATTATTTAATTAATTAATTAAGTCTTAATTTTCAATTGGAATTAGGAAATCCTAGAGATTAGGAACCTAGTAGAATTTGGTTATCCTATCAGATTGGTTGCCTAATTGGATTTGGAAACTAATTCATTACCTAAACCCATTAGGAAGACCAATCCTAAACCAACTTGGAGTCTCTCTTGTAACTCTATAAATAGACAAGGGATTAGCCATTCAAGAAAACACAATTCAATAGATTCATAATTCAAGAACCTAGAGAAATAAAATTCTAATGAGAGAAAATTTTCTCTCTCCAAAACAATTTTAAGAACAAAAGTGGCGGCTGGGTTTTGGGAATTTTTGGCCAGAATTTTGGTATTCCCTTCTCTAGCTGCTCATGTTGTTTTCTCTCTCCCCGGACAGTGCGTTTGCAGTACGCGCTAGGTGCGGATGTGCTGAATTTTTCAGCAGGTGGATTGTGGTGAGTTGCTGATCAATTGACTTCTAGATTGTTGCCCACACAACAAGAAGTCATAGTCTTTGAGGCATACAAGAGAATCACCAGGTGCGCGCTTCAAAGGTACTTTTCTAAGATTCCGCTTTAATAGAAATTTTTGTTGCGTGGTAAATCGAGCAAGTGCAAACCCAGATCCTACCATAACTTTCAAAAAGGTCGAGTGGTACTAGTCTCGGAATTAAAGAGGTTAATTAATTAATTTATCAGTAAATTAATCTATTAACGAGCACTATATCTTTGATGTGGAGAGATTATGAATATAATTTAATTAAGTTATTCCGGAAGCAATTCTGGTGTAGGATGGTAGTGCCAAAATTAATCCGTTAGTGGTATGATTAATTTTGTAATGGGTTAATTGAATAGGTAGAATTAATTAATTGATTAATTATTTCTAAGGGTTAATTGAGTAATTAACAAAGTAGAATTATTTAATTAATTAATTAAGTCTTAAGTTTCAATTGGAATTAGGAAATCCTAGAGATTAGGAAATCTAGTAGGATTTGGTTTATCCTATCAGATTGGTTACCTAATTGGATTTGGAAACTAATTAATTACCTAAACCCATTAGGAAGACCAATCCTAAACCAACTTGGGGTCTCTCTTGTAACTCTATATATAGACAAGGGATTAGCTATTCAAGACATACACTTCCATAAGTTTTCAAGATAAGAAAACTAGAGAGATAAAATCCTAGAGAGAGAAATTAATTTTTCACTATTGAAGTCGGATTTTAGAGAGAGTATTGCGGCTGGTTTTTGGGTTTATTGGCTGAAACTTCTTGGCCTGGTTTTTACCAATTGCGCACATCTTTCTCTCTTACTGGGCGGTGCGTTTACAGTACGTGCCAGGTTCAGCGTGAAAGGATTGCCACATAGGATATTGGTTTGCACTTGCTCGATTTATCACGCAACAAAAATTTTTAATTAAAGCGGAACCTTAGAAGAATACCTTTGAAGCGTGCACTTGGTGATTCTCTTGTATGCCTCAAGACTATGACTTCTTGTTGTGTGGGCAACAATCTAGAAGTCAATTGATCAGCTATCACTACAACTCCACTTGCTAGAAAAATCCAGCACCTTCGCACCTAGCACGTACTGCAAACGCACTATCCGGAGAGAGAGAAAGCAACACACGGGCTAGCAAGAAGGACCAAAATTTTGGCCACTCTATGTAGAAAACCAGCCCCCAATTTTGCTATAAAATTCGTTCAGGAGAGAGAAAGTTTTCTCTCTCTAGAATTTTATCTCTCTAGAAAACTTGTGAATGAATTGTATGTGTTGAATAGCTAATCCCTTGTCTAATTACAGATTTACAAGAGAAACCCCAAGTTGGTTTAGGATTGGTCTTCCTAATGGGTTTAGGTAATTAATTAGTTTCCAAATTTAATTAGGCAACCAATCTGATAGGATAAACCAAATCCTACTAGATTTCCTAATGTCTATGATTTCCTAATTCCAATTGAAAATTAAGACTTAATTAATTAATTAAATAATTTCACTTTGTTAATTACTTAATTAACCCTTAAGAATTAATTAAATAATCCCACTTTGTTAATTACTTAATTAACCCTTAGGAATAATTAACCAATTAATTAATTAAATCTACCTATTCAATTAACCCATTACAAAATTAATCGTACCACTAACGGATTAATTTTGGTACTACTATCCTACACCAGAATTGCTTCCGAAATAATTTAATTAAATTATATTCATTTATCTCCCCACATCAAAGATATAGTGCTTGTTAATATAAATTAATTTACTAATAAATTAATTAATTAACTTCTTTAATTCTGAGACTAGTACCACTCGACCTTTTTACTATACCGGATATAAGTCCACCGGCCGGGTTCAGTATAATAAACATTTCAAGCTCATCTCGGGAGCACCATCACCCCGGACTCACCGGTACATGGTTTCCTTTCGATAAACAGCAGCACACCAAGTAACTAAACACGCGCGCCCAACCCACCGAGACTATTGGCCACAATTGACCTCACCCATTGGCATATCAAAGTACACTATGTCTAATCCTCATGCCCGCTCGAGTCTAGGGAATAAGAGATAGAATACAAGGATCGATTTGTCTATTAAATCAGTACAAGACAAATTATTCCTAAAGGTCAAGTTCAATATGCCCCGGGCATATCTATATGATTCAATTAGTTTAGACAAACCAATTATCCGAATCACATAATAACCTAAACCGACAGTTAGTCCAAAACTATCTCGGTTATGAACCTCATTTATATATTATATCTTTCAACCAATGATGAGATCTACTGTGTCACACAAGACATCTCATCATCTACTTACATAATACAAATGGACAAATAATGCACAACAAGATATAACCAAAATATAAATCGATATATTACATGGAAAAAGTACAACACAAGCATAGCTTATGTATTCAATTCCAACGATCTCCCACTAATACTTATGTTGTGCTTTAAGTATACAAATACATACAACTCCTATACATTCTGCTACTATCTATCTAGAACAACTGTCAAGGCTCTCTTAAGTATCTGATCCCCATGCCCTTCACTGAGCCTCAATGACTTTTGAAATCAATGTCTTCGTGAATGGATCTGCAAGGTTATCCTCTGATGCTATCTTAGCCACGACCACGTCTTCCCTCTTTACGATGTCTCATATCAGGTGGTACTTGCGCTGTATATGTTTACTCGCCTTGTGGGCTCATGGTTCCTTCGAGTTTGCTACTACACCGTTGTTATCACAATATACCGTGATAGACTTCTGCAAACTAGGAATCACATCTAAGTCCACTAGGAAGTTCTAGAGCCATATTGCTTTTTTCGCTGCCTCTGATGCGGCAACGTACTCAGCCTCCATGGTAGATTCCGCCACGCATTTCTGCTTGACACTCCGCCAAAATATGGCTCCACCTCCTAGAGTAAACACATACCCTGAGGTAGACTTGCTCTTGTCCCTGTCGCCTTGGAAATCTGAATCTGTGTAACCTCGGGTTACTAGCTCAGGCGCCTGATAGACCAGAACTTGGTCCCTCGTTCTACGCAAATACTTGAGAATGCATTTTACTGCCTCCCAATGAGCTTTCCCGGGGTTAATCTGATATCTGCTTACCATGCCAAAGGCATAACAGATATCAGGCCTCGTATACAACATGGCATACATGAGACTTCCTACTGTTGAAGCATACATAATTGTCTTCATGGCCTCTATCTCCTCAACAGTCTTAGGAGACTATTCCTTAGATAGAAACACTCCATGTCTGAAAGGTAGAAAACCTTTCTTGGAGTTTTGCACGTTAAAACGGGCCAGAATTGTGTCTATGTACGAAACTTAGGAGAGCGTTAACTAACGTTTCCTATGATATCGAATTATCTTGATCCCAAGGATAATTCTCGCTTCCCCTAAGTCCTTCATATCAAACTGCTTAGACAGCCATGCCTTTACGTCTGATAACACTTTTTTGTTGTTTCCAATCAATAGAATGTCATCTACGTAAAGCACAAAAAACACCACTGAGTTTCCATCACGTCTGCGATACACACATTGCTTATTCGGACATTGAGAAAATCCAAAGGACTGGATTACCTCATCAAACTGGATGTTCCAAGATCTGGATGCCTGCTTAAGTCTATAAATAGACCTCTTAAACCTGCAAACCTTATGCTCTTGGCCTTTTTTAATTAATCCCTCTGGTTGCTGCATAAAAATGGTTTCCTCAAGACTTCCGTTTAGGAAAGCTGTCTTGACATCCATCTGCCAAATCTCATAATCCATATGAGCAGCTATGGCCAAGAGAATCTGGATCGACTTAAGCATGGCTACCAGGGAGAAGGTTTCCTCATAATCGATTCCCTCTTTCTGAGTATACCCCTTCGCCACCAGCCTAACTTTAAAGGTTTTCACCTTTGCGTCAGGTCCTCTCTTATGTTTGTAGACCCACTTGCATCCAATGGGCTTAAACCCATCAGGCAGGTCCATAAGCTCCCAGACTTGATTGTGGTCCATTGACCCCATCTCGGATTTTATTGCCTTACGCCAAGATTCTGCATCTTTATCTCGGAGAGCCTCATCGTAGTTAACCAGGTCAGTTCAGGCACGCCTGGGACTAGGTCTGAGGCCTCTCCCATGCCAATGAACCTGTCGGGATATCTTACAACCCTGCCACTACGACGAGGCACCACCTGTGTAGGCGCATCATCTGTGATCTCATGTGCAATGTGTAGTGTATCTACTTATGCCGGTGCATCAGGATTAGTAGTTTGTCGTCTAAGCTCTTCTAGTACTATCTTACTCTTGGGCTTGTGGTCTAAGACATAGTCCTCTTCTAAAAATCTATCATTGGTACTTACCACCACCTTCTGATCTTTAGGATTATAGAATAGACCACCTTTCATTCCCCTAGGATATCCTACAAACAGCATTAATTCTATTCTCGCATCTAACTTAGCCGTATCTGCCTTAAGCACATGTGTTGGGCAGTCCCAAATTCTGAGATGTCTTAGACTGGGCTTGCGCCCATTCCACAACTCTACTGGGGTTGAAGACACGGTTTTAGATGGTACAAAATTAAGAATATACATTGCTGTTTCTAAGGCATATCCCCATAACGAACTTAGAAAATCACTATAGCTCATCATAGACCTAACCATTTCCATAAGAGTTTGATTCCTACTTTATGCTACATCATTCTGCTGTGGCATGCCAGGTGCAGACAACTGAGACTGAATTTCTACCTCAGTGAGGTAATCTCGAAATTCATAGGACAGGTACTCCCCATCATGATCTGAACGCAGTGTCTTGATACTCTTACCATGATGCTTCTCCACATCTGCCCAAAACTCTTTGAACTTGCCAAAACATTCGGACTTATGGTGTATTAGGTAAATGTACCCATACCTAGAGTAGTTTTCCATGAACGTCACGAAATACTCAAATCCCCCTCGTGCCTGGACCGTCATAGGTCCACACAAGTCAGAATGAATCAACTCTAATACTTCTTTAGCTCTATAACCTTTTGCCTTAAAAGGTATCTTGGTCATCTTACCTTCCAAGCAAGATTCGCAGGTTGCATAACTGTCATTATCTAGTGAACCTAAAGGTCCATCATTGACCAACCTCTGAATCCTACTAAGGTTTATATGACCTAGCCTGAGATGCCAAAGATAGGTTTGATTCATTTCAGAAGGTTTCTTCCTCTTATTAATGTTAGATACTGAGCCATCTATTTCTATGTTTTGCGCAACAGGGGAGTTAAAATTAACCATAAATGAATTGTCAACCAATGAACCAGAACAAATAAGTTTTCCATTTCTTCTAATAAGTACAGAGTCATAAGAAAAAATGAACTTATAACCATTCTTCAAGAGTTTAGAAACCGAAATTAGGTTCTCTATAAAACTCGGCACATAAAGAAAATTCACTAATTCTAAGCTAAAATTTTTGAAAATTAAGCTAACAACTCCCACTGCTTCTACTGACACTCTCGTAGTGTCACCCATGTAGATGTCCAGTTCGCCCTCTCTAAGCTTCCGGGTTACTTGGAACCCCTGCAAAGAATTACAAATATGGTCAGTGGCAGCTGAATCCACACACCAAGTATCTGTGGGAATCACCACTAAACATGTCTCAGTAATTAGTGCAGAAACAATCGTACCTTTGAGCTTTGGACAATCCACTTTCCAGTTTCCTACTTTACCGTATTTAAAGCACTTGCCCTTGGGCTTGCTTTTCTTCCCAATGTCTGGCTTTGCAGCAAGGTTCCTGACGTTCTTCTTCTTCTTATTCTTCTTGCCTTTCGGCCCAGAAGAAGAACTCGAAGCCTTTACTGCGACCAAAGCTTGCTTCTTCTCGTGGAAGATGCCTTCGACCGCCACCAAATCAGTCATGAGCTCGGGCAAAGTATAAACCCTTTGGTTCATATTGTAGTTGACCACTAGAGGGTGGACTCTGGAGGATAATATCTATCTGACTTTCGGGGTCGATTTCTCCTCCCAACAGCTCAATTTCATTGATGTTGCTCATCATGTGTAGAACATGATCTCTCACCGATCCGACTTCAGCCATTTTGGTATTCATTAATTTCCTCGTGGCTGCCTACCTAGCAGTCCTGCCTTGATGTGCAAATATTTCCCTTAGGTGTGCCATCATGTTGAACGCGGAGACCATGGGATGAAGCTGATGTTATAGCACATTTGACACAGAAGTCAAAATGTAGCACCATGCCACCTCATCAACTTTCCTCCACCTGGCATAGGCATCCCTATCCTCTTGGGTAGAGTTCTCATCAGGCACTTCTAGACATACTTCGGTGAGCACGAACTTATACTGCTCAGCCGTTAGGACTATGTCCAAGTTATGACTCCAGTCGACATAATTGGTTCTAGTTAATTTGTTGTCTTTCAAAATAGCAGCTAAGGGGTTGAATGCCATATCGATTAGACAGGAAAATAAACAAACAATGTTTCAGTTATTTAGCCTAGAATTTCGAAAACATGAAATTCTAATTAATTATTGACTTCCCTCAAAACAATAATATTAATCCACCAACATCTCATCCACCGGGATTCTCGCAAGCTACGCAGTGTGGATGTTTACGCTAACCCACATTTGTTTGAGAAGAACCAAGTTCATTAACTACACTATATGACCAACGATCTTTTGATCAATGTAGCTAATAATCAGTGCTTTCAGCCGTACAAATAAGCAGCGTAACCTCGCGGGAGAAATACTGCAAATCGTACACTAAGTGTATGCCATTACGTGACTTCTGAGTTTGTTACCTCAGGATAGTGCGCCTCAGATGGAGAGGGTGTCGCATTTCTCCTAGTTAAAATTGCTCTAGTCATCTTACTCAGAAGTTCATAGTCTAGCAATCTCGGGGCTGGACTCATCCGAATGGAGGAAGGCCCTAATGCCAACGTGCAAGTCCACCCACATCGCATATGAACCCGTAATGGTGGCTATGGGATTATTAAACCAACCCGCTCCCACTTAGATTTCCAAATTGAGGGTTTTTCTGGTTTTAATATGCAATTAACTAACCTAATTTATGTGCAACCATAAAACCAGTCATGCTTTAAAATCTTGCATCTAAAATACAACACAAAAATTAAAATGATAAATACGGAAAATAAATATGAAAAATAAATTCCCCGACTATTATGGTTTTAATTGCTTCCACCTTCTACCTTGATCTCATGTCCCATCACGTCACTCAATGGAGAGAGTCTTGAACTTCAAAAAATAAAAATTGGAGGAAAAAATGGGCCGAAAACGCAGCCCGAACGGGCCGCACTCGCACAACACGCCCAGGAGTGCACGCGCAAAGCCCGCACAGGCTGCGCACGCGGCCCAGTAGCACGCAGCAAGATGCTGCTCCGCACGGCAGCGGCCCTTGCTGCCTCGCGAAGCCGGTGGCAACTGCTGCCAGCGGTCGTCGCAGGTGCCACCACCTCCTCCTTCACTTTTCCCACGCTATTTGGTCTTCTTGCAATTCGTTCTGGCTTTTCCTGGGTTTCTACGAATTAACGATAACCCAAAACCCACGAATTCAAGTTGTCCACCATAACGCCTTCGATTACAAAAAACAATTTTCCTACTACAAGGCTTTCTAGGAAAATTAAATAATCAAAATTACATATAAAAAATCATACTACATATTTAATCTAATCCTACACGGCTTCCAGCACGTGGTTATACTATTACAAACATTCATAATAAAATTAAATCCGGACATGTCCCAGAGTTTAATTAAAACCCATATAAACGTAACCAAAATAGTCGGGATTTCTTAACCACCTGCAAATAAAACCATGTAATAAATCGAACAAGTACCAAAACCTAAAACCTCGCTCTGATACCAATTGAAAGGATTGCCACATAGAATCTGGGTTTGCACTTGCTCGATTTACCACGCAACAAAAATTTTTAATTAAAGCGGAACCTTAGAAAAATACCTTTGAAGCGTGCACTTGGTGATTCTCTTGTATGCCTCAAGACTATGACTTCTAGTTGTGTGGGCAACAATCCAGAAGTCAATTGATCAGCTATCACCACAACTACACTTGCTAGAAAAATCCAGCAGCTCCGCACCTAGCACGTACTGCAAACGCACTACCCGGAAAGAGAGAAAACAACAGACAGGGCTAGCAAGAAGGACCAAAATTTTGGCCACTCTACCAGCCCCCAATTTTGCTATAAAATTCGTTAAGGAGAGAGAAAGTTTTCTCTCTGTAGAATTTTATCTCTCTAGAAAACTTGTGAATGAATTGTATGTCTTGAATAGCTAATCCCTTGTCTATTTATAGAGTTACAAGAGAGACCCCACGTTGGTTTAAGATTGGTCTTCCTAATGGGTTTAGGTAATTAATTAGTTTCCAAATCCAATTAGGCAACCAATCTGATAGGATAAACCAAATCCTACTAGATTTCCTAATCTCTAGGATTTCCTAATTCCAATTAAAACTTAAGACTTAATTAATTAATTAAATAATTCCACTTTGTTAATTACTGAATTAACCCTTAGGAGTAATTAACCAATTAATTAATTAAATCTACCTATTCAATTAACACATTACAAAATTAATCGTACCACTAACGGATTAATTTTGGCACTACCATCCTACACCAGACTTGCTTCCGGAATAACTTAATTAAATTTTATTCATTTATCTCCCCACATCAAAGATATAGTGCTCGTTAATATAAATTAATTTACTGATAAATTAATTAACTTCTTTAATTCCGAGACTAGTACCACTCGACCTTTTTACTATACCGGACATAAGCCCACTGACCGGGTTTAGTATAATAAACATTTCAAGCTTATCCCAGGAGCACCATCACCCCGGACGCACCGGTACATGGTTTCCTTTCGACAAGCAGCAGCACACCAAGTAACTAAACACGCGCACCCAACCCACCGAGACTATTGGCCACAATTGACCTCACCCATTGGCAGATCAAAGTACACTATGTCTAATCCTCATGCCCGCTCGAGTCTAGAGATTAAGAGATAGAATACAAGGATTAATTTGTCTATTAAATGAGTACAAGACAAATCATTCCTAAAGGTCAAGTTCAATATGCCCCAGGCATATCTATATAATTCAATTAATTTAGACAAACCAATTATCTGAATCACATAATAACCTAAACCGACTATTTGTCCAAAACTGTCTCGGTTATGAACCTCATTTATATATTATGTCTTTCAACCAATGATGAGATCTACTGTGTCACACAAGACACCTCATCATCTACTTACATAATACAAATGGACAATTAATGCACAACAAGATATAACCAAAACAGAAATCGATATATTACAGGGAAAAAGTACAACACAAGCATAGCTTATGTATTCAATTCCAACACAGCGGTGCTAGAATTTTCTAGCAGGTGGATTGTGGTGATTAACCGATCAATTGACTTCTAGTTCGTTGCCCACACAACGTGAAGTCAAAGTCTTGAGGCATACAAGAGAATCACCTGAGTGCACGCTTCAAAGGTACTTTTCTAAGATTTCACTTTTAATTCAAAATTTTTGTTGCATGGTAAATCAAATAAGTGCGAACCCAGATCCTATGTGGCAATCTTTCACAAACGCTACTGATCTACATTTTCAAAGTAGTTGAACGTACCAATTCAACATTTTTAATATGCCAAAAATCACATATAAACGTTCATTTCATACATAAACGCAACAAAACTACATTTCTACCACACGAAAAAGCATCATAACTGTGAAATCTAACCTAATTAATGCAAAAAGCAAGGTTTCTAACAATTTAAATTGCAATAACGTGACGATTATGGGCAATAAAGCAAATAACAACAAAAATTGACGAACGAAAGTATTTTTACCTTGTTTATCATTGGACCTTTGCCCGCGCCATGTCTTTGTGATGATTTGCCATCTCCTCCGTCTATTTGGGCGTTTTTCCGTAAAAATCGTTTGAATTTCGCGGTTGGGAAATAATTTTGCCAAAGAAGTTTGTAAGAATGCTGCGTTTTAATCATTTTATCGATTTTTAGATGGAGACAGTAAAAAATGTAACATTTTAACGAGCGAGCCATGGAGAAAACGCACCATTTTAATGAGCGAACCAGGGTTGAAATGCTTCAATTTAACATTTTTGTTTGACATAAAACGTTAAAGTGATACATTTTGGGTTGTTATTATCGAAAATTTTTAACGTTTTCGTTGTATTAAAACATCATCGGCATTAAATTTTACATGTTAGAAATGTTATTCTACGCATTTGTGTAAATGGAGAAAATGCATTTTAGTTGCATTTTCGACATTTACTTAGCAATTTTCTACATTTTTCCTTCATAAGGGCCTTTTGGTCATTTCATAATTATTTTGATAATTTTTTGTTGTACAAATAGCAATTTAGTTATACAAATAGCAATCCAGATAAAAAAATTCATGAAAACCTTTTATATATGATATAAATTTTATTTAACTAATATGAAATCATGTTTTAAATGATATAATCACATCTTTATTTTATATGTAAAAATAGCCAAAATTCTTATTTGGCCCCTCATAATAAGCGTTGTGCCTCTCTTGGTTCTCTTAAAATTCTTATTTCAGTAAATTAGCAATGATTGACAAAAGGAAGATATAGCCAAAGAAACACAAATTACAATATAATTGTCATTGTTGTGTTTATTACGGACAAACCTATATAGATCTACCCTATCAAGCAGTCGATGTACCACATGCCAAAATTTTAATCTAAACAAGGATACATCACTAATTTTCTAATGAAAACTCCAAAATATAGATCTAATAATTAGATATTAGATATATGATGACTGAATATTCTTGAACTTCATCAACGAAACTGCCACCATAACAACGAACACCATCAATGAAACCGCGACCAATACACTACCAGTGAAAGAAATTTGGTAGGATCTGGGTTTGCACTTGCTCGATTTACCACGCAACAAAAATTTCTATTAAAGCGGAATCTTAGAAAAGTACCTTTGAAGCGTGCACCTGATGATTCTCTTGTATGCCTCAAGACTATGACTTCACGTTGTGTGGGCAACGAACTAGAAGCCAATTGATCAGCTACTCACCACAATCCACCTGCTAGAAAACCCTAGCCCCGCAGCACCTGGCACGTACTATAAACGCACCACCCGCAGAGAGAGAAAGGTACGCGCAGCTGGTATAAACCAAGGCCAAAATTTCAGCCACTAGAAACCCAAAAACCAGCCGCACACTTTCTTGAAAATTCGACTTGGAGAGAGAAACGTTTCGAATTTTCTCTCTCTAGAAATCCTGTGGATTAATTGTGTTTTCTGAATGACTGATCCTTTGTCTATTTATAGAGTTACGAGAGAGACTCCAAGTTGGTTTAGGATTGGTCTTCCTAATGGGTTTAGGTAATGAATTAGTTTTCAAATCCAATTAGGCAACCAATCTGATAGGATAACCAAATCCTACTGGATTCCTAATCTCTAGGATTTCCTAATTCTAATTGAAACTTAAGACTTAATTAATTAATTAAATAATTCCACTTTGTTAATTACTTAATTAACCCTTAGGAATTAATTAAATAATTCACTTTGTTAATTAATGAATTAACCCTTAGGAATAATTAACCAATTAATTAATTAAATCTACCTATTCAATTAACCCATTACAAAATTAATCGTACCACTAATGGATTAATTTTGGCACTACCATCCTACACCAGAATTGCTTCCGGAACAACTTAATTAAATTATATTCATTAATCTTCCCACATAAAAGATATAGTGCTCGTTAATTAAAATTAATTTACTGATAAATTAATTAATTAACTTCTTTAATTCCGAGACTAGTACCACCGGCCGAGTTTAGTATAATAAACATTTCGAGTTCATCTCAGGAGCACTATCACCCCGGACGCACTGGTACATGGTTTCCTTTCGACAAGCAGCAGCACACCAAGTTACTAAACACGCGCACCCAACCCACTGAGACTATTGGCCACATTTGACCTCACTCATTGGCAGATCAAAGTACACTATGTCTAATCCTCGTGCCCACTCGAGTCTAGGGGTTTAGAGATAGAATACAAGGATCGATTTGTCTATTAAATAAGTACAAGACAAATCCGAAAGATTTTGGTAGGATCTGGGTTTGTACTTGCTCGATTTACCACGCAACAAAAATTTCTATTAAAGCGGAATCTTAGAAAAGTACCTTTGAAGCGTGCACTTGGTGATTCTCTTGTATGCCTCAAGACTATGACTTCACGTTGTGTGGGCAACGAACTAGAAGTCAATTGATCAGCTACTCACCACAATCCACCTGCTAGAAAACTCTAGCCCCGCAGCACCTGGCACGTACTATAAACGCACCGACCGTAGAGAGAGAAAGCTACGCGCAGCTGGTATAGACCAAGGCCAAAATTTCAGCCACTAGAAACCCAAAAACCAGCTGCACACTTTCTTGAAAATTCGACTTGGAGAGAAACTTTTTCTCTCTCTAGAATTTTCTCTCTCCAGAAATCCTGTGGATTAATTGTGTTATTGTTGTAATCTGAATGACTGATCCCTTGTCTATTTATAGAGTTACAAGAGAGACTCCAAGTTGGTTTAGGATTGGTCTTCCTACTGGGTTTCTGTTTTCCTTCAATCCTTTTCTGGACTGATACAGATTCTGTTTCCTTCAATCCTGTTCCTGGACTGATACACTCCCAACTGTCACAGGGATTCACTTATCCCAATCCAGTTCCTGGGATGAATCACTCCCAACTGACACAGGGATTCACTTATCCCAAACCAGTTCCTGAGATGATTCACAACCAACTGACACAAGGATTAATTAATTTCTCAATTAATTAAATCTACCTTTGTCAACAACCAAGTACATAATTAATCGTACCACTAACGGATTAATTATGGCACTACCAACCTACACCAGAATTGCTTCCGGAACAACTTAATTAAATTATATTCATAATCTCCCCACATCAAAGATATAGTGCTCGTTAATTTATTAATTTACTGATAAATGAATTCATCAACTTCTTAATATTCCGAGACTAGTACCACTCGACCTTTTTACTATACTGGACATAAGTCCACTGGCCAGGTTTAGTATAATAAACATTTCGAGCTCATCTCGGGAGCACCATCACCCCGGACGCACCGGTACATGGTTTCCTTTCGACCAGCAGTAGCACACCAAGTAACTAAACACGCGCACCCAACCCACCGAGACTATTGGCCACATTTGACCTCTCTCATTGGCAGATCAAAGTACACTATGTCTAATCCTCATGCCCACTCGAGTCTAGGGATTTAGAGATAGAATACAAGGATCGATTTGTCTATTAAATCAGTACAAGACAAATAATTCCTAAGAGTCAAGTTCAATATGCCCCGGGCATATCTATATGATTCAATTAGTTTAGACAAAGTAATTATCTGAATCACATAATAACCTAGACCGACAGTTTGTCCAAAGCTGTCTCGGTTACGAACCTCATTTATATATTATGTCTTTCAACCAATGATGAGATCTACTGTGTCGCACCAGACACCTCATCATCTACTTACATAATATAAATGGAAGATTAATGCATAACAAGATATGACTGAAACACAAATCGATATATTAAACTGGGAAACTGTACAATACAAGCATAGCTTATGTATTCTACTCCAACAAAATCATTCCTAAGAATAAAGTTCAACATGCCCCGGGCATATCTATATGATTCAATTAGTTTAGACAAACTAATTATCTGAACCACATAATAACCTACACCGACAGTTTGTCCAAAGCTGTCTCGGTTACGAACCTCATTAATATATTATGTCTTTCAACCAATGATGAGATCTACTGTGTCACACCAGACACCTCATCATCTACTTACATAATATAAATGGACGATTAATGCACAACTAGATATGACTGAAACATAAATCGATATATTAAACTGGGAAACTGTACAATACAAGCATAGCTTATGTATTCTACTCCAACAATCTCCCACTAATACTTAAGCTGTGCTTTAAGTATACATCTGCATACAACTCCTATACAAACTGCTGCTATCTATCTAGAAAAATTGTCAAGGCTCTCCTAAGCATCTGATCCCCATGCCCTTCACGTGAGCCTCAAATACTTTGGAAGTCAATGTTTTCATGAACGGATCTGCAAGGTTATCCTCTGATGCTATCTTAGCCATGGCCACGTCTACCCTCATTACGATGTCTCGTATCAGGTGGTACTTGCGCTGTATATGTTTACTCGCCTTGTGGGCTCGTGGTTCCTTCGAGTTTGCTACTGCACCGTTGTTATCACAATAAACCGTGATAGACTTTGGCAAACCAGGAATCACATCTAAGTCCACTACGAAGTTCTTGAGCCATACTGCCTCTTTCGCTGCCTCTGATGCGGCAACGTGCTCAACCTCCATGGTAGAGTCCGCCACGCATTTCTGCTTGACACTCCACCAACCTATGGCTCTGTTGGAACTAGGCATGCATAATTTTCTAAATTATGCTACGGAATAGCATAAATTCTAAGAGGATCGGGTCTTACCCTCGACGCGTAATCGGTTGTGCAGTCGCCTGGATCCTTTTGGAGGATTGCGTTCACCACCAAAAACAATTCACGCGAATTGCTTCTACGTTCTTGCACTGGAGTTCTCTCAGAACTGGTGCTAGCCCCTAAATTTGCCTGTTTTAAGAGAAAACGTTTTTCTCTGGGAAGAATAGTTTTCAGAGTCTGTTCAAGAGTAGTTCAGAAGTCTCTTTTTCTAAAATCCTTTTCTAAATGTTTTAAAACCAATTCTGTTAAAAACTTTTTAACAGACTCCAGATACTTCTCTGATTTGAGAAGTATCTGTTTTAATAATAATTAATAATAATTAATTATTTATTTACTGAGTTGGGTTTAACCAACACCATGGATCAACCCATTGGTCAAAAACCTTAATTCACAATTAGGTCCCTTGATTTGTCAACCCAATTCAATTCTTCCTAGGTAATTAATTAACTCTTAATTAATACCATAATACTCTTCAATAATATTTAATTAAACTAGTTAATTAAATATTATCAATTTAAGTATAACTTTTATACTTAAAACAGACAATTTAATTAATTCTGAATCATCGAACTCACTTATGTGCGATCCTGTAGGCCCATTCCAAATTGAAAATGAATAAATTAATCTCATTAATTAATCCATAAATCATTAGTGGTCTCTAGCAAGACATAATGACAACACAATTCAGAACGAAGGGTCGAATGGTGATTCAACACAACCTTCCGAGTATACTACGTAATGTCCTCTACACTGATATCCAGTTTAGCATAAGGCATGGAACCAATCATCCTTATATAGCTAAACGTTTTACTTGATCTCTTAGTGACACTGAACTTAATCAAGCAAATGATAACCCTTATCATTTCTTGGGCATGGCCATGCACTTCTCAGTTCACTATCAAGCGGCCAAGATATCATCTCTCATTTAAGAGAGACTTGTTGTCCCATCACTTCACCTACATACCTTAGCGTGACTCATAGCGTACCCAATCATACCCGTACTTGGCAACCTGTTACGGTCCCGTTAGGCATATGTCAAAGCACACTCTAATTCACCTAAGACTATGCAGTGATTTCTGGTCTAAGGATCCTCGTACGAGTACTACTCAAAAGAATCACTCATGATCTAAAAGTCCATGGAGTGTTTCTTTTTGGCGGATCGATTTCATGAAATTCAATATGCACAAGAATATAATTTCATAAAATTAACTTATGAGATAAATAATCAATCAAACGATAAATGTCTTATTTACATAAATAACCCTCAAAGTTTATTTACATAAATAGCCCTCAAAAGGGCACATACACCAACAATCTCCCACTTGCCCGTTGAAGGGCTATGTCCTAAACTGTTTAAGACCAAGCTCTATTACATGTCTATTAAACTTTGACTGCGGTAGAGCTTTTGTGAGAGGATCTGCTACATTGTCGTCTGACCCTATTTTGCACACTTTCCCATCTCCTCGATCAATGATCTCTCGGATGAGGTGAAACCTTCTGAGTATGTGTTTGGTTTTCTGGTGTGACCGAGGCTCCTTAGCTTGTGCGATGGCCCCGTTACTGTCACAGAAAAGTTCTATCGGATCTTTGATACTCGGTATAACTCCGATGTCTAACACGAACTTTCTCAACCAAACAGCTTCCTTTGCAGCATCTGATGCAGCAATGTACTCAGACTCTGTTGTAGAATCGGCTGTTGTATCTTTCTTTGAGCTTTTCCAACTTATTGCACCGCCATTCAGACTAAACACATAGCCTGATTGTGACTTCATGTCATCTTGATCTGTTTGGAAAGCAGCATCAGCATAACCTTGTACAATGAGCTGTTCTTGTCCTCCATACACTAGCATTAATCCTTTAGTTCTTCGTAAGTATTTTAGGATTGCTTTGACTGCAGTCCAATGATCCATTCCAGGATCTTTTTGGTATCTGCTAGTCATGCTCAGTGCATGTGCGACATCCGGGCGGGTACACAACATGGCATACATGATAAATCCTATTGCCGAAGTATATGGTACTCTACTCATTGTATCCCACTCCTCTCTTGTTGAAGGACCTTGGTTCTTCTTCAAGAGAAGGCCATGTCTAAATGGTACCTTACCATTTTTGGAGTTAGACATATTGAATCTTTTCAATATCTTATCTATGTACCCTTCTTGACTTAGTCCCAGAAACCTTTTTGACCTATCTCTATAGATCTTGATACCTAGTATCATTTCAGCTTCTCCTAAGTCTTTCATAGAAAATACAGTCCCCAACCATTGTTTGATGTCTTTCATCATGGGAATGTCATTACCTATGAGTAGGATGTCGTCTACATATAGGACAAGGAAAACTATCATGCTCCCACTAACCTTCTTGTAAACACAAGGCTCATCTTCATTCTTTATGAAGCCTACTGCCTCGTCAAAACGAAGATTCCAACTCCGAGATGCTTGCTTTAGTCCGTAGATGGACCTCTGAAGCTTGCATACACGATTTGGATACCATTGATCGATGTATCCTTCGGGTTGTTTCATATAAACATCCTCGAGTAGGTTTCCATTCAGGAATGCCATCTTAACATCCATCTGCCATATCTCATAGTTATAATATGCAGCTATGGCGAGCATAGTCCGAATGGACTTGAGCATCACGACAGGGGAGAAGGTTTCATCATAGTCTATACCATGAGTCTGTCTAAAACCTTTAGCCACTAGTCGTGCCTTGAAGATCCCGCCAGGTTTTAACTTGAAAATCCACTTGCAATCGACAACCTTTGCCTGAACAGGAGGGTCAATCAAAGTCCATACTTTATTGTCCCTCATGGATTGCATTTCAGATTCCTTTGCTTGTAGCCATTTATCTGAATCTGGACTTTCTAAAACCTGTTTGTAGTTCACGGGCTCATTAGAGTCCGTCAAGATCAAATCTTGATCGTCAGTCACGAGAAATCCGTATCTCTCGAGTTCATGACGAGATCTACTAGACCTTCTAGGTTCTTGTGTTGTTGACTCAGGCTGCTCATCTTCATGAGTTTCCATGTCAACTTCCATCTGAGTTTCTATAGATCGTTCTATATTCTCTTGTGGTTCTGGAACTTCTCCGAGTTCTATTCTACTCCCACTATCTTTCTTGTAGAGAAACTCTTTCTCTAAGAAAGTGGCTCCTCGAGCAACAAACACTTTGTTCTCAGTTGGATTGTAGAATTGATATCCTTTTGTTTCCTTAGGATATCCCACAAATAGGCATTTGTCAGTTTTAGGTTCAAGCTTACTACTTTGTAAACGCTTTACATGAGCTTGACAACCCCAAACTCGTAGATATGACATATAGGGTTTTTGACCCGTTCACATCTCATATGGAGTCTTATCTACTGCCTTAGATGGAATACGATTTAGTAAGTAGGCTGCTGAAAGGAGGGCATAACCCCAAAAGGACATAGGGAGAGTCGTTTGGCCCATCATAGATTGAACCATATCTAATAAGCCGATTCCTCCTCTCGGATACACCATTCCATTGAGGTGTTCCTGGTGGAGTCAGCTGTGAAACAATTCCACACTGTTTTAGATAGCTATCGAACTCATCACTAAGGTATTCACCTCCCCGATCGGAGCGAATAGCCTTAATCCTTCTATTTAACTGATTTTCTACTTCATTTTTAAACTCTTTAAACTTTTCAAAAGTTTCACTTTTATACCTCATTACGTAGACATAACCATATCTACTATAGTCATCGGTAAAAGTCACGAAGTATTCATATCCACCTCTGGCTTGTGTGCTCATTGGTCCACATACATCTGTATGTATTAGAGCCAATAGCTCACTAGTCCTCTCGCCTTTCTTGCAGAAAGGACTCTTCGTCATTTTGCCTTGCAAACAGGGTTCACATGTGTCATATGATTCGAAATCAAATGACCCAAGCACTCCATCCTTATGAAGTCTCTGAACTCGCTTCTCATTTGCATGGCCTAAACGACAATGCCACAGATATGTTGGACTTAAATCAGATTGAACTAGTTTGGCTTTCTTTTCAATGTTATAAACCGGTTTCTCTTGGGTTAAATCCAAGATATATAGGCCATTGCACAAATTTGCAACTCCGTATAAAACATCTTTTTGATATAAAGACAACGATTTATTACCAATAATAAAACGAAATCCTTTAATATCCAAGCAAGAAATTGAAATAATATTCCTACTCATAGTAGGTACATAATAACAGTTCTCTAAAACAATGTTTAAACCGGAAGGCAAATACAAAGTGTAATCTCCAACTTCAACAGCTGCAACTCTTGCCCCGTTGCCCACTCGGAGATCTACTTCGCCTTTCTTTGTCATCCTTCTATTTCTCAGTCCCTGCACATTAGTACAAATGTGAGCCCCACATCCGGTATCTAATACCCATGAGGTGGACATAGAAAGATTAATTTCAATAACAAAGATACCTGAAGCCGAAGGATTCTGTTTCTTCTCTTCAAGAAACAACTTGCAGTTTCTTCTCCAATGCCCCTTTTGATTGCAATGGAAACATATTGCGTCCTTCTGAGCATTTTTCTTAGTAGGAGGAGTTTGAGGCTGAGCCTTAGAAGCAGTCTTACTGCGAGGCTTCTTGTTTTCAGCAACTTTTACCTTGCCTTTAAACTTTCTTTTGGTGCCCTTACATTTTTCTACAACAAGTACTGGCGTTGCCTTCCGAAGGGTTTACTCAGTATTTTTAAGCATTCCATGGAGCTCAGGAATCGTCCTCTCCATGTTTTGCATGTTGTAGTTTACCACAAAATCATTGTAATCATCAGGCAGTGAAGCCAAGATGATGTCAATGGCTAACTCTCTAGAAAGAGGTGCATTTAATCTCTCTAGGGTATCAATATACCCCTTCATCTTGATCAAATACGTGCTTACTGACGAACCCTTCGCCATTTTGCACGAGATCAATGCTTTTATCGTAACGAACCTTTCGTTACGGGCTTGTTCACGGAACATTTCCGTTAGTGACACATAAATTTGGAATGCTTCCGAATTCATGAATTGTTTCTGAAGCTCGCCTGACATAGTCGTGAGCATCAGACATGTCACGTCATCGGAATCGCTTTTCAGCTTTTCCCATGCTCGTTGAACAGCAGCCGTAGCATTTACAGGTGGTTCAGGTAAAGCAGCGTCTAAGATATTTAGCTTATTTTCTTGTTTGAGAACAATTCTCAAGTTTCTTTCCCAATCTAAAAAGTTTGGACCAACATGTTTTTCTTCGTCCAAAATGCTTCTTAGAGTGAGATTAGATGTATTAGTGCTAGTAGATGCCATTTCTATAAAAGAAAGATGCAAAACATTAGAATGAGTTTTAAAATATTTCTCCACAATAGCCAAAATTGAAATCCCAAACAACTTTGTGTTGGTGCTAGATTGTGGGCCGAAAATCCACAAAGAGTCAACCCCAGTCTTGCTTTGGCAAGTATCGTAGGGATTGGGCTCTTTTGGTAGCCAACGTTCAAATCACATCCCAATGTAATTTAACGATTTCCAATTACATCACTATGCAACTTTTCGGTGATAGGATGAACATTCCAAATGTTTGACACCATCCTATCTTTGCAAAATTAATCCCTAGTCAACTTATCGGGTCAAGCTAGGATTAATTTTCCCAAGTTAAACCATCCCTCAAGGCATCACATCAATCGATACCCATACAGTTTTTCCATAACAAGTGGTAGTGATAAAGTTGAGCATCTAATACCAAAACAGTTTTTCCACTCATTAATGGTAGTGATAAAGTTGGGCACCTATTATGTGACAACTCGCCGCACGAAGAAAACCTGAGGCCCTTGGGCTCTCCAAGTCCACAGAAGTTCGACGCTCTGGCGGGTTCCCAAGTATGGAAGCAAAATCAACTCGGGTTTTTGGGATTTTAGTTTGATCGGCTTAACATGCATTGTCGTTTTCATTTATTCACAAAACATAAAATAAAATTGCGGAAATGCGATGAATTGGGATCTAATCTATTAGGACGCGCGCGCGGCGTAGTGCTCCGCGTGCCCGCGCGCCCGCACGGCCCTGCGCGCGCAGCAGCAGCGCGCAGCAGCTGCTACGTGCAGCGACTGCTGCGCGCTGCTGCTGCCTGCTGCTGCCTTAATTTTGCTGCCGGCAAATGTTGCCGGCGTCGCCTCCTGCCGCCAACTCCTCCTTCGTTTTTTTCCCATGCTATTTGGTCTTCTTGCAATTCGTTCTGGGTTTTCCTGGGTTTCTTCAAATTCATGATAACCCAAAACCCACAAATCCAAGTCGCCCACCATAACGCCTTCGATTACAAAAAAAACAATTTTCCTACTACAAGGCATTCTAGGAAAATTAAATAATCGAAATTACATAGAAAAAATCCTACTACAGATTTGATCTAATCCTACACGGCTTCCAGCACGTGGTTATACTATTACAAACATTCATAATAAAATTAAATCCGGACAAGTCCCGGAGTTTAATTAAAACCCATACAAACGTAACCATAATAGTCGGGATTCTAAACCACCTGCAAATAAAACCATGTAATAAATCGAACAAGCACAGAACCCCCTAAACCAGGCTCTGATACCAATTGAAAGATTTTGGTTGGATCTGGGTTTGCACTTGCTCGATTTACCACGCAACAAAAATTTCTATTAAAGCGGAATCTTAGAAAAGTACCTTTGAAGCGTGCACTTGGTGATTCTCTTGTATGCCTCAAGACTATGACTTCACGTTGTGTGGGCAATGAACTAGAAGTCAATTGATCAGCTACTCACCACAATCCACCTGCTAGAAAACTCTAGCCCCGCAGCACCTGGCACGTACTATAAACGCACCGCCCGCAGAGAGAGAAAGCTACGCGGAGCTGGTATAGACCAAGGCCAAAATTTCAGCCACTAGAAACCCAAAAACCAGCCGCACACTTTCTTGAAAATTCGACTTGGAGAGGGAAACGTTTTCTCTCTCTAGAATTTTCTCTCTCTAGAAATCCTGTGGATTAATTGTGTTATTGTATATTCTAAATGACTGATCCCTTGTCTATTTATAGAGTTACAAGAGAAACTCCAAGTTGGTTTAGGATTGGTCTTCCTACTGGGTTTCTGTTTTCCTTCAATCCTGTTTCTGGACTGATACAGATTCTGTTTCCTTCAATCCTGTTCTTGGACTGATACACTCCCAACTGTCACAGGGATTCACTTATCCCAATCCAGTTCCTAGGATGATTCACTCCCAACTGACACAGGGATTCACTTATCCCAAACCAGTTCCTGGGATGATTCACAACCAACTGAAACAAGGATTAATTAATTTCTAAATTAATTAAATCTACCTTTGTCAACAACCCAGTACATAATTAATCGTACCACTAACGGATTAATTATGGCACTACCAATCTACACCAGAATTGCTTCCGGAACAACTTAATTAAATTATATTCATAATCTCCCCACATCAAAGATATAGTGCTCGTTAATTCATTAATTTACTGATAAATTAATTCATCAACTTCTTTAATTCTGAGACTAGTACCACTCGACCTTTTTACTATACCGGACATAAGTCCACCGACCGGGTTTAGTATAATAAACATTTCGAGTTCATCTCGGGAGCACCATCACTCCGGACTTACCGGTACATGGTTTCCTTTCGACAAACAGCAGCACACCAAGTAACTAAACACGCACACCCAACCTACCGAGATTATTGGCCACAATTGACCTCACCCTTTGGCAGATCAAAATACACTATGTCTAATCCTCATGCCCGCTCGAGTCTAGGGATTTAGAGATAGAATACAAGGATCGATTTGTCTATTAAATCAGTACAAGACAAATCATTCCTAAGAGTCAAGTTTAATATGCCCCGGGCATATCTATATGATTCAATTAGTTTAGACAAACTAATTATCTGAATCACATAATAACCTAAACCGACAGTTTGTCCAAAGCTGTCTCGGTTACGAACCTCATTTATATATTATGTCTTTCAACCAATGATGAGATCTACTGTGTCGCACCAGACAACTTATCATCTACTTACATAATATAAATGGACGATAAACATGCACAACAAAATATGACTGAAACACAAATCGATATATTAAACTGAGAAACTGTACAATACAAGCATAGCTTATGTATTCTACTCCAACACCGAGTATACTACGTAATGTCCTCTACACTGATATCCAGTTTAGCATAAGGCATGGAACCAATCATCCTTAGCTAAGCTTGTATTGTACAGTTTCCCAGTTTAATATATCGATTTGTGTTTCAGTCATATTTTGTTGTGCATGTTTATGTCCATTTATATTATGTAAGTAGATGATGAGGTGTCTGGTGCGACACAGTAGATCTCATCATTGGTTGAAAGACATAATATATAAATGAGGTTCGTAACCGAGACGGTTTTGGACAAACTGTCGGTCTAGGTTATTATGTGATTCAGATAATTAGTTTGTCTAAACTAATTGAATTATATAGATATGCCCGGGGCATATTGAACTTGACTCTTAGGAATGATTTGTCTTGTACTGATTTAATAGACAAATCGATCCTTGTATTCTATCTCTAAATCCATAGACTCGAGTGGGCATGAGGATTAGACATAGTGTACTTTGATCTGCCAATGGGTGAGGTCAAATGTGGCCAATAGTATCGGTGGGTTGGGTGCGCGTGTTTAGTTACTTGGTGTGCTGCTGCTTGTCGAAAGAAAACCATGTACCGGTGCGTCCGGGGTGATGGTGCTCCCGAGATGAGCTCGAAATGTTTATTATACTAAACCCGGCCGGTGGACTTATGTCCGGTATAGTAAAAAGGTCGAGTGGTACTAGTCTCGGAATTAAAGAAGTTGATGAATTAATTTATCAGTAAATTAATGAATTAACGAGCACTATATCTTTGATGTGGGGAGATTATGAATATAATTTAATTAAGTTATTCCGGAAGCAATTCTGGTGTAGGTTGGTAGTGCCATAATTAATCCGTTAGTGGTACGATTAATTATGTACTGGGTTGTTGACAAAGGTAGATTTAATTAATTTAGAAATTAATTAATCCTTATGTCAGTTGGTTGTGAATCATCCCAGGAACTGGTATGGGATAAGTTAATCCCTGTGTCAGTTGGGAGTGATTCATCCCAGGAACTGGATTGGGATAAGTGAATCCCTGTGACAGTTGGGAGTGTATCAGTCCAGGAACAGGATTGAAGGAAACAAAATCTGTATCAGTTCAGAAACAGGATTGAAGGAAAACAGAAACCCAGTAGGAAGACCAATCCTAAACCAACTTGGAGTCTCTCTTGTAACTCTATAAATAGACAAGGGATCAGTCATTCAGAATACAACAATAACACAATTAATCCACAGGATTTCTAGAGAGAGAAAATTCTAGAGAGAGAAAACGTTTCTCTCTCCAAGTCGAATTTTCAAGAAAGTGTGCAGCTGGTTTTTGGGTTTCTAGTGGCTGAAATTTTGGCCTTGGATTATACCAGCTACGCGTAGCATTCTCTCTCTGCGGGCGGTGCGTTTATAGTACGTGCCAGGTGCTGCGGGGCTAGAGTTTTCTAGCAGGTGGATTGTGGTGAGTAGCTGATCAATTGACTTCTAGTTCGTTGCCCACACAACGTGAAGTCATAGTCTTGAGGCATACAAGAGAATCACCAAGTGCACGCTTCAAAAGTATTATTCTATAGTTCCGCTTTTATTAGAATTTTTTGTTGCGTGGTAAATCGAGCATGTGCAAATCTAGATCCTACCAAAATCTTTCAATTGGTATCAGAGCCCGGTTTAGGGGGTTCTGTGCTTGTTCGATTTATTACATGGTTTTATTTGCAGGTGGTTTATAATCCCGACTATTATGGTTACGTTTGTATGGGTTTTAATTAAACTCCGGGACATGTCCAGATTTAATTTTATTATGAATTTTTGTAATAGTTTAACCACGTGCTGGAAGCCGCATAGGACTAGATCAAATCTGTAGTAGGATTTTTTCTATGTAATTTCGATTATTTAATTTTCCTAGAATCCCTTGTAGTAGGAAAATTGTTTTTTTGTAATCGAAGGCGTTATGGTGGGCAACTTGGATTCGTGGGTTTTGGGTTATCATGAATTTGAAGAAACCCAGAAAAACCCAGAACGAATTGCAAGAAGACCAAATAGCGTGGGAAAAAGCGAAGGAGGAGTTGACGGCAGGAGGCGACGCCGGCAACGTTTGCCGGCAGCAAAATTGCTGGCCGGCAGGTGAAAATCGCAGCAGCAGGCAGCAGCAGCGCGTAGCAGTCGCTGTACGCAGCAGCTGCTGTGCACTGCTGCCAGGCGCGGGCCGCGTGCGCAGGAGCCGCACGCAGTGGCCGCGCGAGCAGAGGCCTCGCGCACGGCCTGTGCGGGCTGTGCGCGTGGGCCGTGCTGTTCGGGCTGTTCGGGCTGTTTTTGGCCCGTTTTTCCTCCAGTTTTCGTTTTTTGAAGTTCAAGACTCTCTCCATCAAGTGACGTGGCGGGACACGAGATCAAGGCAAATGATGGAAGCAATTAAAACCATAATAGTCGGGGAATTTATTTTTCCGAATTTATTTCCCGTATTTATTGTTTTAATTTTTATGCTTTATTTTTATGTTGTATTTTAGATGCATGAATTAAAGCATGTCTGGTTTTATGGTTGCACATAACTTAGGTTAGTTAATTGCATGTTAAAACCGGAAAAACCCTTATTTTGGAAATCTAAGTGGGAGCGGGTTGTGTTATATCCCCATGGCCACCATTACGGGTTCATATGAGATGTGGGTGGGCTTGCGCGTTGGCATTAGGGTCTTCCTCCATTCGGATGAGTCCAACCCCGAGATCGCTAGACTATGAGCTTCTGAGTAAGATGACTAGAGCGAGTTTAACTAGGAGAAATGTGACACCCTCTCCATCTGAGGCGCACTATCCTGAGATAACACACTCAGTAATCACGTAATGGCACACACTTAGTGTACGATCTGCAGTGTTCCTCCCGCGAGGTTACGCTGCTTACTTGTACGGCTGAAAGCACCGACTATTAGCTACATTGATCAAAAGATCGTTGGTCAGATAGTGTAGTTAATGAACTTGGTTCTTCTCAAACGAATGTGGGTTAGCGTAAACGTCCACACTGCGTGGCTTGCGAGAATCCCGGTGGATGAGATGTTGGTGGATTAATATTATTGTTTTGAGGGAAATCAATAATTAATTGAATTTTCATGTTTTTCGAAAATTCTAGCATATATAACTGAAACACTGTTTGTTTACTTTCCAGTTTAAATCGATATGGCATTCAATCCTTTAGCTGTTGTTTTGAAAAACAACAATTTAACTGGAACTAATAATGTCGATGGAAGTCGTAACTTGGACATTGTCCTTAGGGCTGAGAGTGCTCCTGTGAGAGATCGTGTCATTGACATGATTAGTAACATCAACAAGGTTGAGGTAGTGGGAGGCGAAATCGTTGGTGAAACCAAAGCCGATATTGTCCTCCAGAGCTTGCCTCAAAGCTATGAGCGGATTCGGTTGAACTACAACATAAGTAAGATGTTGTGGAGTTCATCCGAGCTCTTGGCAGAGTTGATGGCGCCTCAAAGCTATGAGCGGATTCGGTTGAACTACAACATAAGTAAGATGTTGTGGAGTTCATCCGAGCTCTTAGCAGAGTTGATGGCGGCTAAAAGTCTTCTTCAAGAGAAGAAGCGAGCTTTAGTCGCAGTCGAAGCTTTAGAATCTTCTTCTGAGCCTGAGGCTGGAAAGAAGAAGAGAAAGCTCGAGGGAGTAGCTAAAAAGGCACAAATTGTGCCTAAGCCAGATATTGCAAAGAAGAAGTCGAAAGACAAGTGCTTCAAGTGCAATAAGACGGGACATAGGAAAGCGGATTGTCCAAAGCTTATAAGTACGATAAATTATGCCTTAATTACTGAGACATCTTTAGCGGCGATTCCCACAGATACTTGGTGTGTGGATTCAGGTGCCACTGACCATGTTTGTAATTCTTTGCAAGGGTTCCAAGTAACCCAGAAGCTTAGAGCAGGCGAATTGGATATCTACTTGGGCGACACTACAAGAGTGTCAGTAGAAGCAGTGGCAGTAGTTAAGTTGAATTTTGAAAATTCTAGCTTGGAGTTAGTTAATTGTCTTTATGTACCGAGTTTTAGAAAGAACTTGATTTTGGTTTCTAAACTCTTGAAGAACGGGTATAAGTTTATTTTTTCTGATGACTGTGTTATTATTAGAAGAAATGGAAAACTTATTTGTTCTGGTTCATTGGCGGACAATTTGTTTGTCGTTAACTCTAACTCCCCTGTTGCGCAAAACATAGAAATAGATAGCTCAGAATCTGACATTAATAAGAGGAAGAGACCTTCTGAAATGAATCAAACCTATCTTTGGCATCTAAGGCTAGGTCATATAAACCTTAGTAGGATTCAGAGGTTGGTCAATGATGGACCTTTGGGTTCATTAGATATTGACAGTTATGCAACTTGCGAATCTTGCTTGGAAGGTAAGATGACCAAGAGACCTTTTAAAGCAAAAGGCTATAGAGCTAAAGAAGTATTAGAGTTGATTCATTCTGACTTGTGTGGACCTATGACGGTCCAGGCACGAGGTGGATATGAGTATTTCATGACGTTCACGGATGATTACTCTAGGTACGGATACATTTACCTAATGCACCACAAGTCCGAATGTTTTGGCAAGTTCAAAGAGTTTCGGGCAGATGTGGAGAAGCGTCATGGTAAGAGTATCAAGACACTGCGTTCAGATCATGGTGGGGAGTACCTGTCCCATGAATTTCGAGATTACCTCACTAAGGTATGAATTCAGTCTCAGTTGTCTGCACCTGGCACGCCACAGCAAAATGGTGTAGCAGAAAGGAGGAATCAGACTCTTATGGAAATGGTTAGGTCCATGATGAGCTATAGTGATTTGCCAAGTTCGTTCTGGGGATATGCCTTGGAAACGGCAATGTATATTCTTAATCTTGTACCATCTAAAATCGTGCCTTCAACCCCAGTAGAGTTGTGGAACGGGCGGAAGCCCAGTCTAAGACATCTCAGAATTTGGGGCTGCCCAGCACATGTGCTTAAGGCAGATACGGCTAAGTTAGATGAAAGAACAGAATTAATGCTGTTTGTAGGATATCCTAGGGGAACGAAAGGTGGTCTATTTTATAGTCCTAAAGATCAGAAGGTGGTGGTAAGTACCAACACTAGATTTTTAGAAGAGGACTATGTCTTAGATCACAAGCCCAAGAGTAAGATAGTACTAGAAGAGCTTAAACGACAAACTATGAATCCTGATGCACCAGCACAAGTAGATACACCACACACTGCACATGAGATCACAGATGATGCGCCTACACAGGCGGTGCCTCGTCGTAGTGGGAGGGTTGTGAGACAGCCCAACAGGTTCGTTGGCGTGGGAGAGGCTTCAGACCTAGTCCCAGGTATGCCTGAACCTGACCCAGTTAACTACAATGAGGCACTTTGAGATAAAGATGCAGAATCTTGGCGTAAGGCAATGATATCCGAGATGGGGTCAATAGACCACAATCAAGTCTGGGAGCTTGTGGACCTGCCTGATGGGTTTAAGCCCATTGGATGCAAGTGGGTCTACAAACGTAAGAGAGGACCTGACGGGAAGGTGAAAACCTTTAAAGCTAGGCTGGTGGCGAAGGGGTATACTCAGAAAGAGAGAATCGATTATGAGGAAACCTTTTCCCCAGTAGCCATGCTTAAGTCGATCCAGATTCTCTTGGCCATAGCTGCTCATATGGATTATGAGATTTGGCAGATGGATGTCAAGACAGCTTTAAAGGTTGTCCAGATTCTCCACCTTCTAGAGTAAACACATACCCTGAGGTAGACTTGCTCTTGTCCCTGTCACCTTAGAAATCTGAATCTGTGTAACCTCGGGGTACCAGCTCAGATGCCTGAAAGACCAGAACTTGGTCCCTCGTTCTGCGCAAATACTTGAGAATACATTTTACTGCCTCTCAATCAGCTTTCCCGGGGTTACTCTGATATCTGCTCACCATGCCAACGGCATAACAGATATCAGGCCTCGTACACAACATGGCATACATGAGACTTCCTACTGCCGAAGCATATGGAACTGTCTTCATGGTCTCTATCTCCTCAACAGTCTTAGGAGATTATTCCTTAGATAGAAACACTCCATGCCTGAAAGGTAGAAAACCTTTCTTGGAGTTCTGCATGTTAAAACGGGCCAGAATCGTGTATATGTGTGAAGCTTGGAAGAGTGTTAACGAACGTTTCCTACGATCTCGAATAATCTTGATCCCAAGGTTATGTCCCGCTTCCCCTAAGTCCTTCATATCAAATTGCTTGGACAGCCATGGCTTTACGTCTGATAACACTTTCTTGTTGTTTCCAATCAATAGAATGTCATCTACGTAAAGCACAAGAAGCACCACTGAGTTTCCATCACATCTGCGATATACACATTGCTCATCTGGACACTGAGTAAATCCAAAAGACTGGATTACCTCCTCAAACCGGATGTTCCAAGATCTGGATGCCTGCTTAAGTCCATAAATAGACCTCTTAAGCCTGCAAACCTTATGCTCTTGGCCTTTTTCAATGAATCCCTCTAGTTGCTGAATAAAGATAGTTTCCTCAAGACTTCCATTTAGGAAAGCTGTCTTGACATCCATCTGCCAAATCTCATAATCCATATGAGCAGCTATGGCCAAGAGAATCCGGATCGACTTAAGCATGGCTACCGGGGAGAAGGTTTCCTCATAATTGATTCCCTCTTTCTGAGTATACCCCTTCGCCACCAGCCTAGCTTTAAAGGTTTCCACCTTCCCGTCAGGTCCTCTCTTACATTTGTATACCCACTTGCATCCAATGGGCTTAAACCCATCAGGAAGGTCCACAACCTCCCAAACTTGATTGTGGTCCATTGACCCCATCTCGGATATCATTGCCTTACGCCAAGATTCTACATCTTTATCTCGAAGTGCCTCATTGTAGTTGACTGGGTCAGGTTCAGGCACACCTGGGACTAAGTCTGAGGCCTCTCCCACGCCAACGAACCTGTCGGGCTGTCTCACAACCCTCCCACTACGACGAGGCACCGCCTGTGTAGGCGCATCATCTGTGATCTCATGTGCAGTGTGTGATGTATCTACTTGTGCTGGTGCATCAGGATTAGTAGTTTGTCGTCTAAGCTCTTCTAGTACTATCTTACTCTTAGGCTTGTGGTCTAAGACATAGTCCTCTTCTAAAAATCTAGCGTTGGTACTTACCACCACCTTCTGATCTTTAGGACTATAGAATAGACCATCTTTCGTTCCCCTAGGATATCCTACAAACAGCATTAATTCTGTTCTTGCATCTAACTTAGTCGTATCTGCCTTAAGCACATGTGCTGGGCAGCCCCAAATTCTGAGATGTCTTAGACTGGGCTTCCGCCCGTTCCACAACTCTACTGGGGTTGAAGGCACGGTTTTAGATGGTACAAGATTAAGAATATACATTGTCGTTTCTAAGAAATATCCCCAGAACGAACTTGGAAAATCACTATAGCTCATCATGGACCTAACTATTTCCATAAGAGTTCGATTCCTCCTTTCTGCTACACCATTCTGCTGTGGCGTGCCAGGTGCAGACAACTGAGACTGAATTCCTACCTCAGTGAGGTAATCTCGAAATTCATGGGACAGGTACTCCCCACCACGATCAGAACGCAGTGTCTTGATACTCTTACCATGATGCTTCTCCACATCTGCCCGAAACTCCTTGAACTTGCCAAAACATTCGGACTTGTGGCGCATTAGGTAAATGTACCCGTACCTAGAGTAGTCATCCGTGAACGTCACGAAATACTCATATCCCCCTCGTGCCTGGACCGTCATAGGTCTACACAAGTCAGAATGAATCAACTCTAATACTTCTTTAGCTCTATGACCTTTGCCTTAAAAGGTCTCTTGGTCATCTTACCTTCCAAACAAGATTCGCAGGTTGCATAACTGTCAATATCTAATGAACCCAAAGGTCCATCATTGACCAACCTCTGAATCCAACTAAGGTTTATATGACCAAGCCTTAGATGCCAAAGATAGGTTTGATTCATTTCAGAAGGTTTCTTCCTCTTATTAATGTTAGATTCTGAGCTATCTATCTCTATGTTTTGCGCAACAGGGGAGTTAGAGTTAACCACAAATAAATTGTCCACCAATGAACCAGAACAAATAAGTTTCCCATTTATTCTAATGACAACACAGTCATCAGAAAAAATAAACTTATACCCGTTCTTCAAGAGTTTAGAAACCGAAATCATGTTCTTTCTAAAACTCGGTACATAAAGACAATTAACTAACTCTAAGCTAGAATTTTCGAAACTCAACTTAACTACTCCCACTGCTTCTACTGACACTCTTGTAGTGTAACCCAAGTAGATATCCAATTCGCCTTCTCTAAGCTTTCGGGTTACTTGGAACCCTTGCAGAGAATTACAAACATGGTCAGTGGCACCTGAATCCACACACCAAGTATCTGTGGGAATCGCCGTTAAACATGTCTCAGTAATTAAGGCATAATTTATCGTACTTATAAGCTTTGGACAATCCGCTTTCCAATGTCCCATCTTATTGCACTTGAAGCACTTGTCTTCTTTGCAATATCTGGCTTAGGCGTAATTTGTGCCTTTTTAGCTACTCCCTCGAGCTTTCTCTTCTTGTTTCCAGTCTCAGGCTCAGAAGAAGATTCTAAAGCTTCGACTGCGACCAAAGCTCGCTTCTTCTCTTGAAAAAGACTTTTAGCCTCCATCAATTCTGCAAAGTGCTCGAATGAACTCCACAACATCTTACTTATGTTGTAGTTCAACCGAATCTGCTCATAGCTTTGAGGCAAGCTCCGAAGGACAATATTGGCTTTGGATTCACCAACGATTTTGCCTCCCACTACCTCAACCTTGTTGATGTTACTAATCATGTCAATGACACGATCTCTCACATGAGTGCTCTCAGCCCTAAGGACAATGTCCAAGTTACGACTTCCATCGACATTATTAGTTCCAGTTAAATTGTTGTTTTTCAAAATAGCTGCTAAAGGATTGAATGCCATATCGATTTAAACTGGAAAGTAAACAAACTATGTTTCAGTTATATGCTTAGAATTTCAAAAACATGAAAATCCATTTAATTATTGATTTCCCTCAAAACAATAATATTAAACCACCAACATCTCATCCACCGGGATTCTCGCAAGCCACGCAGTGTGGACGTTTACGCTAACCCACATTCGTTTGAGAAGAACCAAGTTCATTAACTACACTATCTGACCAACGATCTTTTGATTAATGTAGCTAATAGTCGGTGCTTTCAGCCGTACAAGTAAGCAGTGTAACCTCGCGAGAGGAATATTGCAGATCGTACACTAAGTGTGTGCCATTACGTGACTTCTGAGTTTGTTACCTCAGGATAGTGCGCCTCAGATGGAGAGGGTGTCGCATTTCTCCTAGTTAAACTCACTCTAGTCATCTTACTCAGAAGCTCATAGTCTAGCGATCTCGGGGCTGGACTCATCCGAATGGAGGAAGGCCCTAATGCCAACGCGTAAGCCCACCCACATCGCATATGAACCCGTAATGGTGGCCATGGGGATATAACACAACCCGCTCCCACTTAGATTTCCAAATTGAGGGTTTTTCCGGTTTTAACATGCAATTAACTAACCTAAGTTATATACAACAATAAAACCAGACATGCTTTAATTCATGCATCTAAAATACAGCATAAAAATTAAAACAATAAATACGGGAAATAAATACGTAAAATAAATTTCCCGACTATTATGGTTTTAATTGCTTCCATCCTTTGCCTTGATCTCGTGTCCCGTCACGTCACTTGATGGAGAGAGTCTTGAACTTCAGAAAACAAAACCGGAGGAAAAACGGGCCAAAAACAGCCCGAACGGGCCGCCCGTGCCGCAGCATTGCCCGAGGGCCGCGCTGCCTGCGCGCGGTCATGAGCGCGCTGCCCGCTCCCGGCAGCAGCGCGCAGCAGCTGCTGCGCCCTGGGCGCGGCAGCTACTGCTGCTGGCCACCCGGCCGGCGCGACTTGCTGCCGGCGGTCGTTGCCGGCGTCGCCTCCTGTCGCCAACTCCTCCTTCGCTTTTTCCCACGCTATTTGGTCTTCTTGCAATTCGTTCTGGGTTTTCCTGGGTTTCTTCAAATTCATGATAACCCAAAACCCACGAATCCAAGTCGCCCACCATAACGTCTTCGATTACATAAAAAACAATTTTCCTACTACAAGGCATTCTAGGAAAATTAAATAATCGAAATTACATAGAAAAAATCTTACTACAGATTTGATCTAATCCTACACGGCTTCTAGCACGTGGTTATACTATTACAAACATCCATAATAAAATTAAATCCAGACATGTCCCGGAGTTTAATTAAAACCCATACAAACGTAACCATAATAGTCGGGATTCTAAACCACCTACAAATAATACCATGTAATAAATCGAACAAGCACAGAACCCCCTAAACCAGGCTCTGATACCAATTGAAAGAAATTTGGTAGGATCTGGGTTTGCATTGGTCGATTTACCACGCAACAAAAATTTTTATTAAAGCGGAATCTTAGAAAAGTACCTTTGAAGCGTGCACCTGGTGATTCTCTTGTATGCCTCAAGACTATGACTTCACATTGTGTGGGCAACGAACTAGAAGCCAATTGATCAGCTACTCACCACAATCCACCTGCTAGAAAACTCTAGCCCCGTAGCACCTGGCACGTACTATAAACGCACCGTCCGCAGAGAGAGAAAGGTACGCGCAGCTGGTATAAACCAAGGCCAAAATTTCAGCCACTAGAAACCCAAAAACCAGCCGCACACTTTCTTGAAAATTCAAATTTGAGAGAGAAACATTTTCTCTCTAGAATTTTCTCTCTCTAGAAATCCTGTGGATTAATTGTGTTTTCTGAATGACTGATCCCTTGTCTATTTATAGAGTTACAAGAGAGACTCCAAGTTGGTTTAGGATTGGTCTTCCTAATGGGTTTAGGTAATGAATTAGTTTCCAAATCCAATTAGGCAACCAATTTGATAGGATAACCAAATCCTACTGGATTCCTAATCTCTAGGATTTTCTAATTCCAATTGAAACTTAAGACTTAATTAATTAATTAAATAATTCCACTTTGTTAATTCCTTAATTAACCCTTAGGAATTAATTAAATAATTCCACTTTGTTAATTACTTAATTAACCCTTAGGAATAATTAACCAATTAATTAATTAAATCTACGTATTCAATTAACCCATTACAAAATTAATCGTACCACTAACGGATTAATTTTGACACTACCATCCTACACCAGAATTGCTTCCGGAATAACTTAATTAAATTATATTCATTAATCTCCCCACATCAAAGATATAGTGCTCGTTAATTAAAATTAATTTACTGATAAATTAATTAATTAACTTCTTTAATTCCGAGACTAGTACCACTCGACCTTTTTACTATACCGGACATAAGTCCACCTGCCGGGTTTAGTATAATAAACATTTCGAGTTTATCTCGGGAGCACCATCACCCCGGACGCATCAGTACATGGTTTCCTTTCGACAAGCAGCAGCACACCAAGTAACTAAACACGCGCACCCAACCCACCGAGACTATTGGCCACATTTGACCTCACCCATTGGTAGATCAAAGTACACTATGTCTAATCCTCATGCCCACTCGAGTCTAGGGTTTTAGAGATAGAATACAAGGATCGATTTGTCTATTAAATCAGTACAAGACAAATCATTCCTAAGAGTCAAGTTCAATATGCCGGGGCATATCTATATGATTCAATTAGTTTAGAAAAACTAATTATCTGAACCACATAATAACCTAGACCGACAGTTTGTCCAAAGCTGTCTCGGTTACGAACCTCATTTATATATTATGTCTTTCAACCAATGATGAGATCTACTGTGTCACACCAGACACCTCATAATCTACTTACATAATATAAATGGACGATTAATGCACAACTAGATATGACTAAAACATAAATCGATATATTAAACTGGGAAACTGTACAATACAAGCATAGCTTATGTATTCTACTCCAACAACCAGTTGATCTGAATCTACTGAAGGACAAAAGAAAATAAAGATTGGGGATAATCCCCTTTATTAGATGACAAAATTAAAAATAACAGAACGAAAACGGGTAACAAATTTATTTCCCCCATCCTCCCATGATGAGAAGATGGGTAAAATAATGTGCTTGGATTAGAGAATATCTTATATTTACTTTACAACAATGGATCTAAGAAATAGCATGGTTGATATCTATAACTTTCCAATGTTGTATTCTCTATGTTTAATTCTCTGTGGACTCTATATTGAAAATCAATCTACATTTGCATTCTCAATTGCATAAAAAGCTCTTGTTTTCTTTCAAATCTTGGAAGTATATCACTTGGTAAAATGAATTATCTTATTATCAATTTTTAAAATCTACGTAGAGATGATGATAATTTATCTCATACAAGCAATATGCAAACCATATTGTTCATCTGTCATGTTATAGACTACTCAATAGGAATGCTTGAATTCCTGTATATTGGTTTTAACATCTGTCATGTTATAGGTTACTTATAGTTCCATGATTTTAAACTTTTCCATCCTCCAAGAAAGAAAAAGGACGTTTATATAGAAATTTTCAGCTCACCTTTCTTGGTTGGCTTTTGAAGATGTGAGCTAATAATGGGTTCAATTTCTTTTGATGGTTCTCTGGTAACTGACAATTAGACAGTAAATGACTTATGTAATATTAGATCAGTTTTAAAGTTCCTGTTCTTGTTTGTTGTAATGCAGAAATTGGAACAACACCTGTCCCAAATCCATTCCAAATTTGAAGCTACAATGGTTTTTGTGCAAATAAAGTCAGTAGCTAAATTACAGCACACTCCCTCTCGCAAAAAAATACAACATTCTCCACTATTGTGAAGCAACCAGCCTCGACAAACAACCACAAGAGACACTTGCAGATTCTCCAAAACATTCTGTAATTGAGTCATCATCCAAGATTCTTACATCAAAAGGTTAGATATTTATAGATTTATATTAATGTTCAATTTCTATCTTTTTAATAATCAACTATTTACATCTAATTTAATTCAATGTTGTCTATTTTGCACACAGAAAATGTTACTGCTGCCAAAAGGCTTAAGCTAGATTAAGCTGTCTTTAGCTAAAAAATCTAAGGAAAATGAAGAAGCTACTTCAAACACTACAATGAAGAAGCATAAGGAAAAGAGTACAAATCCTTCAAACATTCATCATTTTCCTCTTTTGATTGTGCAACTATCAATGTTAGTTAGAAGTATAAGTAAATACCAACTAGGATTTAGCCTTTTGAAGTTCATATGAAACTTAAAAATGACTTAGTATTTTGTTGACATGTACTATAAGAAACTCACATAAATAATTATGAGTTTCTAAAGTACATGTAAAACTTTTATAACTGTTAACTTTTGCTAATAGTTGCACAAACTTTGTAGTATTACATTGTCATCTGTTTGGCATTTATGTATTATAAACTAGCTCTTAAGCATAAAGTTACTTCCTCCATGAAATTTTGGTGTCTAACTTTCAATATGAATCCAATACAATCCTATCACGGTGCAAGAAGTGATATCACTAAAAACAACCAAACTGCTATGCCAACCTTTTTTGTTTATAGCATAGTTGTAGTTGTAGCACTGCAAGATCATATTTGCAGGTCTCTATCAACATAGTATCTAGAACTATTTATTTATTACCCTTGTTGTGCTGCATGTTATGGTGCCTGAAAATCATTAAGAGGTTTGCATTGTTGATTGCAATAAGCAATAAGTTATTCTACTGCTTAAAGGTTGGAAATCTATTGGTTTTGGTTTCTAGTTTATGTCAGGTTTAAATGTTAGAGATTTAGCTCTTTCTAGACAAAATAAAAGTTAAAGTTCTAAATTGAAGTGAGACAGATGTTACAGTAATACAATTTTATGATATGTTTGTTTCCTTCTTGGAGCATTTCAAAATATGCTTGCATTTTTGTTTATCGTTTTTGGATGTATTCGACAGATGAATCAACAAAGAAAAATCTATTTTATAGATAATTGATACATAAATAATTCATTCACTTATTTTGTTTTTTGATGTATTTTAACTTAATAAATAATTTAAAAACAAATTATCTATCCATTATGTAATCAATTATTATATTTTATTACTTATCTCAACACAAAATTTTTTTTTCCAATGTCAAACACCAAATACTTTTAAATACCTCCATTAAAAATTATTTTAAAAACTAAAAATATAAAACAAACAAAAAAAAGAATTTTGTTAACAGTGGGTCGCGCGAAGCGACTCCACTAATTTAATGATAAGGAGGGTTGGTTTGTTGAGGATCTTTGGATCAGTTTTTGTCTCTATATGAAAAAGACCTGGTTTTTGAACCAATTGAGTTCTTAGTTTTCCATTTTTCCAATCACTCTCTGCTTTGTTTCTGCTCCCCTGATTGAGGGCAGCCATAGGAGAGCTTTCCTTCCAAGTATTCTATTCTCAGACTGACTTTTTTACTTCTTTCTCATGTTTTAGTTTCTTGGTTTAGCATATTATATAGATTCATATTGAAAACAACAATATGTTTCTGACTTGGATCAGAATTGTCTTATAAAGATAACCAGATGTTCAAGAAAGTTCTTATCTGTTGGCTACTTCTTACTGCAAAGTTGAGCTATATCAGAACTTATTGCTTCTTGAAGTTTTCTTTTATGTTCTCACCTTTGAGGCTTTGAATTGAGAAGGGCAATCATCAGCTTTCATTTCTATGACACATAATAATCATTCTTATGTTTTTTATATGCTGAGAGCTTGATAGTTAGATATCAGTTAGAATTCAGAAGCAACTTTTGATAGAAGTCGGATATGCAAGAAACAAAAGAAAGATGATGAAAGTTGGTTTTCTACCATGTGATAACATGGATGTTGGAGTAGAATACATAAGCTATGCTTGTATTGTACAGTTTCCCATTTTAATATATCGATTTGTGTTTCAGTCATAGCTTGTTGTGCAATAATCGTCCATTTATATTATGTAAGTAGATGATGAGGTGTCTAGTGTGACACAGTATATCTCATCATTGGTTGAAAGACATAATATATAAATGAGGTTCGTAACCGAGACAGCTTTGGACAAACTGTCGGTTTAGGTTATTATGTGATTCGGATAATTGGTTTGTCTAAACTAATTGAATCATATAGATATGCCCGGGGCATATTGAACTTGACCTTTAGGAATGATTTGTCTTGTACTGATTTAATAGACAAATCGATCCTTGTATTCTATCTCTAAATCCCTAAACTCGAGTGGGCATGAGTGTTGGTGTGTGTGCCCTTTTGAGGGCTATTTATGTAAATAAACTTTGAGGGTTATTTTTGTAAATAAGACATTTGTCGTTTGATTGATTATTTATCTGATGAGTTAATTTCATGAAATTATATTCTTGTGCATATTGAATTTCATGAAAACGATCCGCCAAAAGAAACACTCCATGGACTATTAGATCATGAGTGATTCTTTTGAGTAGTACTTATACGAGGATCCTTAGACCAGAAATCACTGCATAGTCTTAGGTGAATTAGAGTGTGCTTTGACATATGCCTAATGGGACCGTAACAGGTTGCCAAGTACGGGTATGATTGGGTACACTATGAGTCACGCTAAGGTATGTAGGTGAAGTCATGGGACTACAAGTCTCTCTTAAATGAGATATGATATCTTGGCCGCTTGATAGTGAACTGAGAAGTGCATGGCCGTGCCCAAGAAATGATAAGGGTTATCATTTGCTTGATTAAGTTCAGTGTCACTAAGAGATCAAGTAAAACGTTTAGCTATATAAGGTTGATTGGTTCCATGCCTTATGCTAAACTGGATATCAGTGTAGAGGACATTACGTAGTATACTCGGAAGGTTGTGTTCAATCACCATTCGACCCTCCGTTCTGAATTGTGTAGTCATTATGTCTTGCTAGAGACCACTAATGATTTATGGATTAATTAATGAGATTAATTTATTCATTGTCAATTTGGAATGGGCCTACAGGATCGCACATAAGTGAGTTCGATGATTCAGAATTAATTAAATTGCCTGTTTTAAGTATAAGAGTTATACTTAAATTGATAATATTTAATTAAATGGTTTAATTAAATATTATTGAAGAGTTTTATGGTATTAATTAAAAGTTAATTAATTACCTGGGAAGAATTCAGTTGAGCTGATAAATCAAGGGACCTAATTGTGAATTAAGGTTCTTGACCCATCAGCCTGATCCATGGATCAATGGGTTGATCCATGGTGTTGGTTAAACCCAACTCAGTAAATAATTAATTAATTATTATTAATTATTATTTATTATTAATTAAAACAGATACTTCTCAAATCAAAGAAGTATCTGGAGTCTGTTAAAAATGTTTTAACAAACTCAGTTTTATATATACGTTTGAAAAAGTTTTTTTTTTAAAAAGAAAACGAACAGACTATCAGACTTCAAAAAAAAAAAAAAAAGAGACGTTCTTCCAAAACTATTCTTCCCAGAGAAAAACGTTTTCTCTTAAAAACAGGCAAATTTTGGGGCTAGCACCGGTTCTGAGAGAACTCCAGTGCAAGAACGTAGAGGCAATTCGCTTGAATTGTTCTTTGGTGGTGAACGCAATCTTCCCAAAGGATCCAGGCGACTGCACAACCGATTACGCGTCGAGGGTAAGACCCGAATCCTTTAGTGTTTAGGAATTCTGCCATTTAATTTAGAATTAAATGCCTAAACACAATCCAACAGTGGTATCAAAGCGAGGTTAATTTTGTTTCAATTTCTTCAAAATTGTTTTTTTTTTTTCCTTTTTGTTGAATATTTGGCCAGAAAACCGGTTTTATTCTGTTTTCTTTTGGTGGCCAAGTCGCCGGAAAAACGGGGTTTAAAAGAATATTGACCGGAAATTGTTTTTTTTTTTTTTTTTGGTGTTGTTTGAATTCCGTTTTCCTGGGTTACCAAATTGTTTGGCTGGATTGTTGATTTCATAATTCTGGACTAAATTGAATTTTTTGGCATTTGGAGTTTTCGAAAAATGGACGGGATTCTTCCCCTCTTTTTCGATTGAAATAGTTTCTGGGATAAGGGTTTCGAAACTAGCCTAAATTGATTCGATTTGGTCGGTTTTTTTTTGGTTTAAAATCTTTGCTGGGCAGAATAATTGTCGGTTTTGTTTTTGCCGGTTTCTGGGTTTTGAGAAACATCACCGGAAATGTTCCGAACGATTTTTGGTTTGAGATGGTTCAATATTTTTCTGGGCTGCTGTTGTGTTTTCAGTTTCTTTCGCAGGGTTTTAGGCCGCCGGGAAAACGAATTTGCTCGGAATGGTCTTCGAGCGGTTTTCGTTTTTCTCGCCGTCTGTTGATCAAAGTTCTTACCATGTCGGACTGGGTTCGATGTTGACGGACCGAGAACGAGCAGCTATCGTCGCTGCTCCTTCTTCTCCAAAATCACCGCTGGTCAATCTCCATCGGGGCCGGAAATGTTCTGGTCGCCGAAAGATTGCAGCGACGGAGAGACGACGATCGGTCAGAACCGAGCCGGATGAAATGAACGGCGAGTGTCGCCGGGATTCGAGGATGCCGGCTGGTAACCCAATGGCTGGTTTTCGCCGGAGAAGAAGAAACGGGTTGCGGCGGGTTGGCAGAAGCCCTAATTGGCTGAAATGACGAAAATGCCCCCGCCGCAAGCCCAAAACCCTAGCTGCAAAAATTTAAATGTTTTAAAAATTACAAACCAGCCCCAGCAGTTTTGTTTCCCTTAAACCCTAAGCCCAGAATTTTGGTTATTTACGAAATGACCCCAAGAGTTTCAGAAAATTAAAATTTTAAAAATTTTCTGAATTTTATTTAATAAGATTTTAATTAAATAATCTTATTAGATAAAGATAGGATTAATTTAGAATTTTATCCTATAAGTTTAAATTTTGAAATAAATTATCTTAATTAGATTAGGATAATTAGAAAAGATAAATAAATAAATAAATAATTAGATTAATTAATTGTTATTTATTTATTTTATTTTACTTATGATGCTTAAATTTAAATTGTTTAAATTTTATGTGAAGCATCATAATTATGCTAGCATGTTCATGCAGCATTCGATTAAAATGAATGAACATGGGATTGATTAAAATTGATCATGACACGATCAATTTTAATAGTGTAAGAGTTACACAATCCCTAATTAAATGATTCGGCTTAATAAAATTGGCTTGTATGAAGCATATGCATTTGTGTGTTTTTCTATGCATGAATTGGGCTTAAAATTTATTATTTAAATTTTTTGGGCCTGCGAGCCATTTTAAAATTGGGCCTGCGTGCCTATTAAATAATTATGTAATAGTTAGGCCCAAAAGGAGGTTCCAAAGGAGTCTATGGTGGAGCCCAGCCCAAAATGGAGGCCCAAAAGAAGTTTTTTGTTAAAAGGCCCTGTAATAGATTAGAGCCCAATTCATCGCATTTTCGCAATTTTATGTTTTGTGAATGAATGAAAACGACAATGCATGTTAAGCCGATCAAACTTAAATCCCAAAAACCCAAGTTTTTTTGCTTCCATACTTGAGGGCCCGCTTGAGCGTTGAACGTCTGGTGGACTTGGAGAGCCCAAGGGCCTCAGGTTTTCTTCGTGCGGCGGGTTGTTGCATAATAGTGCCCAACTTTATCACTACCATAAATGAGTGAAAAAACTGTTTAGGTATTAGATGCCCGACTTTATCACTACCACTTGTTATGGAAAAACTGTGTGGGTGTCTATTGATGTGATGCCTTGAGGGATGGTTTAACTTGGGAAAATTAATCCTAGCTTGACCCGATAAGTTCACTAGGGATTAATTTTGCAAAGATAGGATGGTGTCAAATATTTGGAATGTTCATCCTATCACCGAAAAGTTGCATAGTGATGCAATTGGAAATCGTTAAATTACATAGGGATGTGATTTGAACGTTGCCTACCAAAAGAGCCCAATCCCTACGATACTTGCCAAAGCAAGACTGGGGTTAATTCTTTGTGAATTTTCGGCCCACAATCTAGAACCAACACAAAATTGTTTGGGATTTCAATTTTGGCTATTGTGGAAAATATTTTAAAACTCATTCTAATATTTTGCATTTTCTTTTGTAGAAATGGCATCTACTAGCACTAATACATCTAATCTCACTCTAAGAAGCATTTTGGACAAAGAAAAGCTTGTTGGTCCAAACTTCTTAGATTGGGAAAGAAACTTGAGAATCGTTCTCAAACAAGAAAAGAAGCTAAATATCTTAGACGCTGCTTTACCTGAACCACCAGTAAATGCTATGGCTGCGGTTCAACGAGCATGAGAAAAGCTGAAAAGCGATTCTGATGACGTGACATGTCTGATGCTCGCGACTATGTCAGGCGAGCTTCAGAAACAATTCATGAATTCGGAAGCGTTCCAAATTTATGTGTCACTAACGGAAATGTTCTGTGAACAAGCCCGTAACAAAAGGTTCGTTACGATAAAAGCATTGATCTCGTGCAAGATGGCGAAGGGTTCGTCAGTAAGCACGCATTTGATCAAGATGAAGGGGTATATTGATACCCTAGAGAGATTAAATGCACCTCTTTCTAGAGAGTTAGCATTGACATCATCTTGGCTTCACTGCCTGATGATTACAATGACTTTGTGGTGAACTACTGAAAGATTTTGGTAGGATCTGGGTTTGCACTTGCTCGATTTACCACGCAACAAAAAATTTCTATTAAAGCGGAATCTTAGAAAAGTACCTTTGAGCGTGCACTTGGTGATTCTCTTGTATGCCTCAAGACTATGACTTCACGTTGTGTGGGCAACGAACTAGAAGTCAATTGATTAGCTACTCACCACAATCCACCTGCTAGAAAACTCTAGCCCCGCAGCACCTGGCACGTACTATAAACGCACCGCCCGCAGAGAGAGAAAGCTACGCGCAGCTGGTATAGACCAAGGCCAAAATTTCAGCCACTAGAAACCCAAAAACCAGCTGCACACTTTCTTGAAAATTCGACTTGGAGAGAGAAACGTTTTCTCTCTCTAGAATTTTCTCTCTCTAGAAATCCTGTGGATTAATTGTGTTATTGTTGTATTCTGAATGACTGATCCCTTGTCTATTTATAGAGTTACAAGAGAGACTCCAAGTTGGTTTAGGATTGGTCTTCCTACTGGTTTCTGTTTTCCTTCAATCCTGTTTCTGGACTGATACAGATTCTGTTCCCTTCAATCATGTTCCTGGACTGATACACTCCCAACTGTCACAGGGATTCACTTATCCCAATCCAGTTCCTGGGATGAATCACTCCCAACTGACACAGGGATTCACTTATCCCAAACCAGTTCCTGGGATGATTCACAACCAACTGACACAAGGATTAATTAATTTCTCAATTAATTAAATCTACCTTTGTCAACAACCCAGTACATAATTAATCGTACCACTAACGGATTAATTATGGCACTACCAACCTACACCAGAATTGCTTTCGGAACAACTTAATTAAATTATATTCATAATCTCCCCACATCAAAGATATAGTGCTCGTTAATTCATTAATTTACTGATAAATTAATTCATCAACTTCTTAATATTCCGAGACTAGTACCACTCGACCTTTTTACTATACCGGACATAAGTCCACTGGCCAGGTTTAGTATAATAAACATTTCCTCATCTCGGGAGCACCATCACCCCGGACGCACCGGAACATGGTTTCCTTTCGACCAGCAGTAGCACACCAAGTAACTAAACACGCGCACCCAACCCACCGAGACTATTGGCCACATTTGACCTCACCCATTGGTAGATCAAAGTACACTATGTCTAATCCTCATGCCCACTCGAGTCTAGGGATTTAGAGATAGAATACAAGGATCGATTTGTCTATTAAATCAGTACAAGACAAATCATTCCTAAGAGTCAAGTTCAATATGCCCCAGGCATATCTATATGATTCAATTAGTTTAGACAAACTAATTATCTGAATCACATAATAACTTAGACCGACAGTTTGTCCAAAGCTGTCTCGGTTACGAACCTCATTTATATATTATGTCTTTCAACCAATGATGAGATCTACTGTGTCACACCAGACACCTCATCATCTACTTACATAATATAAATGGACATAAAAATGCACAACAAAATATAATTGAAACACAAATTGATATATTAAACTGGGAAACTGTACAATACAAGCATAGCTTATGTATTCTACTCCAACAATCTCCCACTAATACTTAAGTTGTGCTTTAAGTATACAACTACATACAATCCTACCCAATCTGCTGCTATCTATCTAGAAAAACTATCATGGCTCTCCTAGATATCTGATCCCCATGCCCTCCACGTGAGCCTCAAAGACTTTAGAGGTCAATGTTTTCGTGAACGGATCTACAAGGTTATCCTCTGATGCTATCTTAGCCACGACCACGTCTTCCCTCTTCACGATGTCTCGTATCATATGGTACTTGCGGTATATGTTTACTCGCCTTGTGGGCTCGTGGTTCCTTCGAGTTTGCTACTGCACCATTGTTATCACAATAAACCGTGATAGACTTCGGCAAACCAGGAATCACATCTAAGTCCACTAGGAAGTTCTTGAGCCATACTGCTTCTTTCGCTGCCTCTGATGCGGTAACATACTCAGCCTCCATGGTAGAGTCCGCCACGCATTTCTGCTTGACACTCCGCCAAACTATGGCTCCACCTCCTAGAGTAAACACATACCCTGAGGTAGACTTGCTCTTGTCCCTGTCGCCTTGGAAATCTGAATCTGTATAACCTTGGGGTACCAGCTCAGACGCCTGATAGACCAGAACTAGGTCCCTCATTCCGCGCAAATACTTGAGAATGCATTTTACTGCCTCCCAATGAGCTTTCCCGGGGTTACTCTGATATCTGCTCACCATGCCAACGGCATAACAGATATCAGGCCTCGTACACAACATGGCGTACATGAGACTTCCTACTGCCGAAGCATATGGAACTGTCTTCATGGTCTCTATCTCCTCAACAGTCTTAGGAGACTGTTCCTTAGATAGAAACACTCCATGCCTGAAAGGTAGAAAACCTTTCTTGGAGTTCTGCATGTTAAAACGGGCCAGAATCGTGTCTATGTATGAAGCTTGGGAGAGCGTTAGTGAACGTTTCCTACGATCTCGAATAATCTTGATCCCAAGGATATGTCCCGCTTCCCCTAAGTCCTTCATATCAAATTGCTTGGACAGCCATGCCTTTACGTCTGATAACACTTTCTTGTTATTGCCAATCAATAGAATGTCATCTACGTAAAGCACAAGAAACACCACTGAGTTTCCATCACGTCTGCGATATACACATTGCTCATCCGGACACTGAGTAAATCTAAAGGACTGGATTACTTCATCAAACCGGATGTTCCAAGATCTGGATGCCTGCTTAAGTCCATAAATAGACCTCTTAAACCTGCAAACCTTATGCTCTTGGCCTTTTTCAATGAATCCCTCTGGTTGCTGCATAAAGATGGTTTCTTCAAGACTTCCGTTTAGGAAAGCTGTCTTGACATCCATCTGCCAAATCTCATAATCCATATGAGCAGCTATGGCCAAGAGAATCCGGATCGACTTAAGCATGGCTACCGGGGAGAAGGTTTCCTCATAGTCGATTCCCTCTTTCTGAGTATACCCCTTCGCCACCAGCCTAGCTTTAAAGGTTTCCACCTTCCCATCAGGTCCTCTCTTACGTTTATAGACCCACTTGCATCCAATGGGCTTAAACCCATCAGGCAGGTCCACAAGCTCCCAGACTTGATTGTGGTCCATTGACCCCATCTCGGATATCATTGCCTTACGCCAAGATTCTACATCTTTATCTCGAAGCGCCTCATTATAGTTAACTGGGTCAGGTTCAGGCACACCTGGGACCAGGTCTGAAGCCTCTCCCATGCCAATGAACCTGTCTGGCTGTCTCACAACCCTCCCACTACGACGAGGCACCGCCTGTGTAGGTGCATCATCTGTGATCTCATGTGCAGTGTGTGGTGTATCTACTTGCACTGGTGCATCAGGATTAGTAGTTTGTCGTCTAAGCTCTTCTAGTACTATCTTACTCTTGGGCTTGTGGTCTAAGACATAGTCCTCTTCTAAAAATCTAGCGTTGGTACTTACCACCACCTTCTGATCTTTAGGACTATGGAATAGACCACCTTTCGTTCCCCTAGGATATCCTACAAACAGCATTAATTCTGTTATTGCATCTAACTTAGCCGTATCTGCCTTAAGCACATGTGCTGGGCAGCCCCAAATTCTGAGATGTCTTAGACTGGGCTTCCGCCCGTTCCACAACTCTACTGGGGTTGAAGGCACGGTTTTAGATGGTACAAGATTAAGAATATACATTGCCGTTTCCAAGGCATATCCCCAGAACGAACTTGGCAAATCACTATAGCTCATCATGGACCTAACCATTTCCATAAGAGTTCGGTTCCTCCTTTCTGCTACACCATTCTGCTGTGGCGTGCCAGGTGCAGATAACTGAGACTGAATTCCTACCTCAGTGAGGTAATCTCGAAATTCATGGGACATGTACTCCCCACCACGATCTGAACGCAGTGTCTTGATACTCTTACCATGATGCTTCTCCACATCTGCCCGAAACTCTTTGAACTTGTCAAAACATTCAGACTTGTGGCGCATTAGGTAAATGTATCCGTACCTAGAGTAGTCATCCGTGAATGTCACGAAATACTCATATCCCCCTCGTGCCTGGACCGTCATAGGTCCACACAAGTCAGAATGAATCAACTCTAATACTTCTCTAGCTCTATAGCCTTTTGCTTTAAAAGGTCTCTTGGTCATCTTACCTTCCAAGCAAGATTCGCAGGTTGCATAACTGTCAATATCTAATGAACCCAAAGGTCCATCATTGACCAACCTCTGAATCCTACTAAGGTTTATATGACCTAGCCTTAGATGCCAAAGATAGGTTTGATTCATTTCAGAAGGTCTCTTCCTCTTATTAATGTTAGATACTGAGCTATCTATTTCTATGTTTTGCGCAACAGGGGAGTTAGAATTAACCACAAATAAATTGTCCACCAATGAACCAGAACAAACAAGTTTGCCATTTCTTCTAATAAAAACAGACTCATCAGAAAAAATAAACTTGTAACCGTTCTTCAAGAGTTTAGAAACCGAAATCAGGTTCTTTCTAAAACTCGGTACATAAAGACAGTTTACTAACTTTAGGTTACAATTCTCGAAATTTAACCTAACTACTCCCACTGCTTCTACTGACACTCTTGTAGTGTCGCCCAAGTAGATATCCAATTCGCCTTCTCTAAGCTTCTGGGTTACTTGGAACCCTTGCAAAGAATTACAAACATGGTCAGTAGCACCTGAATCCACACACCAAGTATCTGTGAGAATCGCTGCTAAACATGTCTCAGTAATTAAGGCATAATTTATCGTACTTATAAGCTTTGGACAATCCGCTTTCCAATGTCCCGTCTTATTGCACTTGAAGCACTTGTCTTTCGACTTCTTCTTTGCAATATCTGGCTTAGGCACAATTTGTGCCTTTTTAGCTACTCCCACGAGCTTTCTCTTCTTCTTTCCAGCCTCAGGCTCAGAAGAAGATTCTAAAGCTTCGACTGCGACTAAAGCTCGCTTCTTCTCTTGAAGAAGACTTTTAGCCGCCATCAACTCTGCCAAGAGCTCGGATGAACTCCACAACATCTTACTTATGTTGTAGTTCAACCGAATCCGCTCATAGCTTTGAGGCGCCATCAACTCTGCCAAGAGCTCGGATGAACTCCACAACATCTTACTTATGTTGTAGTTCAACCGAATCCGCTCATAGCTTTGAGGCAAGCTCTGGAGGACAATATCGGCTTTGGTTTCACCAACGATTTCGCCTCCTCCTACCTCAACCTTGTTGATGTTACTAATCATGTTAATGACACGATCTCTCACAGAAGCGCTCTCAGCCCTAAGGACAATGTCCAAGTTACAACTTCCATCGACATTATTAGTTCCAGTTAAATTGTTGTTTTTCAAAATAGCAGCTAAAGGATTGAATGCCATATCGATTTAAACTGGAAAGTAAACAAACAGTGTTTCAGTCATATATGCTAGAATTTTCGTAAAACATGAAAATTCAATTAATTATTGATTCCCTCAAAACAATAATATTAATCCACCAACATCTCATCCACCGGGATTCTCGCAAGCCACGCAGTGTGGACGTTTACGCTAACCCACATTCATTTGAGAAGAACCAAGTTCATTAACTACACTATCTGACCAACGATCTTTTGATCAATGTAGCTAATAGTCGGTGCTTTCAGCCGTACAAGTAAGCAGCGTAACCTCGCGGGAGGAATACTACAGATCGTACACTAAGTGTATGCCATTACGTGACTTCTGAGTTTGTTACCTCAGGATAGTGTGCCTCAGATGGAGAGGGTGTCGCATTTCTCCTAGTTAAACTCGCTCTAGTCATCTTACTCAGAAGCTCATAGTCTAGCGATCTCGGGGCTGGACTCATCCGAATGGAGAAAGGCCCTAATGCCAACGCGCAAGCCCACCCACATCGCATATGAACCCGTAATGGTGGCCATGGGGATATAACACAACCCGCTCCCACTTAGATTTCCAAAATGAGGGTTTTTCCAGTTTTAACATGCAATTAACTAACCTAAGTTATATGCAACCATAAAACCAGACATGCTTTAATTCATGCATCTAAAATACAGCATAAAAATAAAGCATAAAAATTAAAACAATAAATACAGGAAATAATTCGAAAAAAATAAATTCCCCGACTATTATGGTTTTAATTGCTTCCATCTTCTGCCTTGATCTCGTGTCCCATCACGTCACTCGATGGAGAGAGTCTTAAATTTCAAAAAATGAAAACTGGAGGAAAAATGGGCCAAAAACAGCCCGAACAGCCCGAACGGGCCGCCAGGGCCGCAGCACGGCACGAGGGCCGCGCTGCACGCGCGCTCGGCCAGCACGGGCCGTGCGCGCGGACCAGGGCTCGCGCGCGGCGCTGCGCCCGTGCGCGCACGGCCTTGTCGACACTGCGCGTCTGCGCGCCCGCGCGCCGGCACGGTCGCACGGGCCGTGCGCGCGCGCGGGCCTGCGAGCGGCTGCTGCGCCCTGGGCGCGGCAGCTGCTGCTGCTGCTGGCCACCCGGCCGGCGCGACTTGCTGCGGGCGGTCATCGCCGGCGTCGCCTCCTGCCGCCAACTCCTCCTTCGCTTTTTCCCACGCTATTTGGTCTTCTTACAATTCGTTCTGGGTTTTCCTGGGTTTCTTCAAATTCATGATAACCCAAAACCCACGACTCCAAGTCGCCCACCATAACGCCTTCGATTACAAAAAATAATTTTCCTACTACAAGGCATTCTAGGAAAATTAAATAATCGAAATTACATAGAAAAAATCCTACTACAGATTTGATCTAATCCTACACGGCTTTCAGCACGTGGTTATACTATTACAAACATTCATAATAAAATTAAATCCGGACATGTCCCGGAGTTTAATTAAAACCCATACAAACGTAACCATAATAGTCGGGATTCTAAACCACCTGCAAATAAAACCATGTAAATCGAACAAGCACAGAACCCCCTAAACCTGGCTCTGATACCAATTGAAAGATTTTGGTAGGATCTGGGTTTGCACTTGCTCGATTTACCACGCAACAAAAAATTTCTATTAAAGCGGAATCTTAGAAAAGTACCTTTGAGCGTGCACTTGGTGATTCTCTTGTATGCCTCAAGACTATGACTTCACGTTGTGTGGGCAACGAACTAGAAGTCAATTGATCAGCTACTCACCACAATCCACCTGCTAGAAAACTCTAGCCCCGCAGCACCTGGCACGTACTATAAACGCACCGCCCGCAGAGAGAGAAAGCTACGCGCAGCTGGTATAGACCAAGGCCAAAATTTAAGCCACTAGAAACCCAAAAACCAGCTGCACACTTTCTTGAAAATTCGACTTGGAGAGAGAAACGTTTTCTCTCTCTAGAATTTTCTCTCTCTAGAAATCCTGTGGATTAGTTGTGTTATTGTTGAATTCTGAATGACTGATCCCTTGTCTATTTATAGAGTTACAAGAGAGACTCCAAGTTGGTTTAGGATTGGTCTTCCTACTGGGTTTCTGTTTTCCTTCAATCCTGTTTCTGGACTGATACAGATTCTGTTTCCTTCAATCCTGTTCCTGGACTGATACACTCCCAACTGTCACAGGGATTCACTCATCCCAATCCAGTTCCTGGGATAAATCACTCCCAACTGACACAGGGATTCACTTATCCCAAACCAGTTCCTGGGATGATTCACAACCAACTGACACAATGATTAATTAATTTCTCAATTAATTAAATCTACCTTTGTCAACAACCCAGTACATAATTAATCGTACCACTAACGGATTAATTATGGCACTACCAACCTACACCAGAATTGCTTTCGGAACAACTTAATTAAATTATATTCATAATCTCCCCACATCAAAGATATAGTGCTCGTTAATTTATTAATTTACTGATAAATTAATTCATCAACTTCTTAATATTCCGAGACTAGTACCACTCGACCTTTTTACTATACCGGACATAAGTCCACTGGCCAGGTTTAGTATAATAAACATTTTGAGCTCATCTCGGGAGCACCATCACCCCGGACGCACCGGTACATGGTTTCCTTTCGACCAGCAGTAGCACACCAAGTAACTAAACACGCGCACCCAACCCACCGAGACTATTGGCCACATTTGACCTCACCCATTGGCAGATCAAACTACACTATGTTTAATCCTCATGCCCACTCGAGTCTAGGGATTTAGAGATAGAATACAAGGATCGATTTGTCTATTAAATCAGTACATGACAAATCATTCCTAAGAGTCAAGTTCAATATGCCCCGGGCATATCTATATGATTCAATTAGTTTAGACAAACTAATTATCCGAATCACATAATAACCTAGACCGACAGTTTGTCCAAAGCTGTCTCGGTTACGAACCTCATTTATATATTATGTCTTTCAACCAATGATGAGATCTACTGTGTCGCACCAGACACCTCATCATCTACTTACATAATATAAATGGACATAAAAATGCACAACAAAATATAATTGAAACACAAATCGATATATTAAACTGGGAAACTGTACAATACAAGCATAGCTTATGTATTCTACTCCAACAACTACAACATGCATAACATGGAGAGGACGAATCCTGAGCTCCATGGAATGCTTAAAAATACTGAGCAAACCCTTCGGAAGGCAACGCCAGTACTTGTTGTGGAAAAAGGTAAGGGCAACAAGAGAAAGTTTAAAGGCAAGGCAAAAGTTGCTGAAAACAAGAAGCCTCGCAGTAACACTGCTCCTAAGGCTCAGCCTCAAACTCCTCCTGCTAAGAAAAATGCTCAGAAGGACGCAGTATGTTTCCATTGCAATCAGAAGGGCCATTGGAGAAGAAACTGCAAGCTGTTTCTTGAAGAGAAGAAACAGAATCCTTCGGCTTCAGGTATCTTTGTTATTGAAATTAATCTTTGTATGTCCACCTCATAGGTATTAGATACCGGATGTGGGGCTCACATTTGTACTGATGTGAAGGGACTGAGCAATAGAAGGATGACAAAGAAAGGCGAAGTAGATCTCCGAGTAGGCAACGGGGCAAGAGTTGCAGCCGTTGAAGTTGGAGATTACATTTTGTCTTTGCCTTCCGGTTTAAACATTGTATTAGAGAATTGTTATTATGTACCTACTATGAGTAGGAATATAATTTCAATTTCTTGTTTGGATATCAAAGGATTTCATTTTATTATTGGTAATAAATCGTTGTCTTTATATCAAAAAGATGTTTTATATGGAGTTGCAAATTTGTGCAATGGCTTATATATCTTGGATTTGACCCAAGAGAAACCGATATATAACATTGAAAAGAAAGCCAAATTAATTCAATCTGATTTAAGTCCAACATATCTGTGGCACTGTCGTCTAGGCCATGCAAATGAGAAGCGAGTTCAAAGACTTCATAAGGATGGAGTGCTTGGTTCATTTGATTTCGAATCATATGACACATGTGAACCCTGTTTGCAAGGCAAAATGACGAAGAGTCCTTTCAGCAAGAAAGGCGAGAGGACTAGTGAGCTATTGGCACTAATACATACAGATGTATGTGGACCGATGAGCACACAAGCCAGAGGTGGATTTGAATACTTCGTGACTTTTACCGATGACTATAGTAGATATGGTTATGTCTACGTAATGAGGTATAAAAGTGAAACTTTTGAAAAGTTCAAAGAGTTTAAAAACGAAGTAGAAAATCAGTTAAATAGAAGAATTAAGGCTATTCGCTCCGATCGGGGAGGTGAATACCTTAATGATGAGTTCGATGGCTATCTAAAACAGTGTGGAATTGTTTCATAGCTGACTCCACCGGGAACACCTCAATGGAATGGTGTATCCGAGAGGAGGAATCAGACCTTATTAGATATGGTTCGATCTATGATGGGCCAAGCGACTCTCCCTATGTCCTTTTGGGGTTATGCCCTCCTTTCAGCTGCCTACTTACTAAATCGTATTCCATCTAAGGCAGTAGATAAGACTCCATATGAGATGTGGACGGATCAAAAACCCTATATGTCATATCTACGAGTTTGGGGTTGTCAAGCTCATGTAAAGCGTTTATAAAGTAGTAAGCTTGAACCTAAAACTGACAAATGCCTGTTTGTGGGATATCCTAAGGAAACTAAAGGATATCAATTCTACAATCCAACTGAGAACAAAGTGTTTGTTGCTCGAGGAGCCACTTTCTTAGAGAAAGATTTTCTCTACAAGAAAGATAGTGAGAGTAGAATAGAACTCGGAGAAGTTCCAGAACCACAAGAGAATGTAGAACGATCTACAGAAACTGAGATGGAAGTTGACATAGGAACTCATGAAGATGAGCAGCCTGAGTCAAAAACACAAGAACCTAGAAGGTCTAGTAGATCTCGTCATGAACCTGAGAGATACGGATTTCTCGTAACTGACGATCAAGATTTGATCTTGGTGGACTCTAATGAGCCCGTGAACTACAAACAGGTTTTAGAAAGTCCAGATTCAGATAAATGGCTACAAGTAATGGAATCTGAAATGCAATCCATGAGGGACAATAAAGTTTGGACTTTGATTGATCCTCCTGTTCAGGCAAAGGTTGTCGATTGCAAGTGGATTTTCAAGTTAAAACCTGGCGGGATCTTCAAGGCACGACTAGTGGCTAAAGGTTTCAGACAGACTCATGGTATAGACTATGATGAAACCTTCTCCCCTGTCGTGATGCTCAAGTCCATTCGGACTATGCTCGCTATAGCTGCATATTATGACTATGAGATATGGCAGATGGATGTTAAGACTGCTTTCCTGAATAGAAACCTACTCGAGGATGTTTACATGAAGCAACCCGAGGGATACATCGATCAAGAGCATCCAAATCGTGTATGCAAGCTTCAGAGGTCCATCTACGGACTAAAGCAAGCATCTCGGAGTTGGAATCTTCGTTTTGATGAGGCAGTAAAAGGTTACGGTTTCATAAAGAATGAAGATGAGCCTTGTGTTTACAAGAAGGTTAGTGGGAGCAAGATAGTTTTCCTTGTCCTATATGTGGACGACATCCTGCTCATAGGAAATGACATTCCCATGTTGAAAGATATCAAACAATGGTTGGGGAGTGTATTTTCTATGAAAGACTTAGGAGAAGCTGAAATGATACTGGGTATCAAAATCTATAGAGATAGATCAAAGAGGCTTCTAGGACTAAGTCAAGAAGGGTACATAGACAAAATATTGAAGAGGTTCAATATGTTTAACTCTAAGAATGGTATGGTACCATTCAGACATGGCCTTCTCTTGAAGAAGAACCAAGGTCCTTCAACAAGAGAGGAGAGGGATACAATGAGTAGAGTTCCATATGCTTCGGCAATAGGATCTATCATGTATGCCATGTTGTGTACCCGCCCGGATGTTGCACATGCACTGAGCATGACTAGCAGATACCAACAAGATCCGGGAATGGCTCATTGGACTGCAGTCAAAGCAATCCTAAAGTACTTGCGAAGGACTAAAGGATTGATGCTAGTGTATGGAGGACAAGAACAGCTCATCGTACAAGGTTACGCTGATGCTGCTTTCCAGACAGATCAAGATGACATGAAGTCACAATCAGGTTACGTGTTTAACCTGAATGGCAGTGCAGTGAGTTGGAAAAGCTCGAAGCAAGATACAACAGCCGATTCTACAACAGAGTCTGACTACATTGCTGCATCCGATGCTGCAAAGGAAGCTGTTTGGTTAAGAAAGTTCGTGTCAGACATCGGAGTGATACCGAGTATCCAAGATCCGATAGAACATTTCTGTGACAATAACGGGGCCATCGCACAAGCTAAGGAGCCTCGGTCACACCAGAAAACCAAACATATACTTAGAAGGTTTCACCTCATCCGAGAGATCATTGATCGAGGAGATGTGAAAGTGTGCAAAATAGGGTCAGACGACAACGTAGCAGATCCTCTCACAAAAGCTCTACCGCAGTCAAAGTTTGATAGACATGTAATAGAGCTTGGTCTTAAACAGTTTAGGACATAGCCCTACAACGGGCAAGTGGGAGATTGTTAGTGTGTGTGCCCTTTTGAGGGCTATTTATGTAAATAAATTTTGAGGGTTATTTATGTAAATAAGATATTTGTCGTTTGATTGATTATTTATCTGATGAGTTAATTTCATGAAATTATATTCTTGTGCATATTGAATTTCATGAAAATGATCCGCCAAAAGAAACACTCCATGGACTATTAGATCATGAGTGATTCTTTTGAGTAGTACTCGTACGAGGATCCTTAGACCAGAAATCACTGCATAGTCTTAGGTGAATTAGAGTGTGCTTGTACATATGCCTAACGGGACCGTAACAGGTTGCCAAGTACTGGTATGATTGGGTACACTATGAGTCACGCTAAGGTATGTAGGTGAAGTCATGGGACTACAAGTCTCTCTTAAATGAGAGATGATATCTTGGCCGCTTGATAGTGAACTGAGAAGTGCATGGCCGTGCCCAAGAAATGATAAGGGTTATCATTTGCTTGATTAAGTTCAGTGTCACTAAGAGATCAAGTAAAACGTTTAGCTATATAAGGTTGATTGGTTCCATGCCTTATGCTAAACTGGATATCAGTGTAGAGGACATTACGTAGTATACTCGGAAGGTTGTGTTCAATCACCATTCGACCCTCCGTTCTGAATTGTGTAGTCATTATGTCTTGCTAGAGACCACTAATGATTTATGGATTAATTAATGAGATTAATTTATTCATTGTCAATTTGGAATGGGCCTACAGGATCGCACATAAGTGAGTTCGATGATTCAGAATTAATTAAATTGCCTGTTTTAAGTATAAGAGTTATACTTAAATTGATAATATTTAATTAAATGGTTTAATTAAATATTATTGAAGAGTTTTATGGTATTAATTAAAAGTTAATTAATTACCTGGGAAGAATTGAGTTGAGCTGATAAATCAAGGGACCTAATTGTGAATTAAGGTTCTTGACCCATCAGCCTGATCCATGGATCAATGGGTTGATCCATGGTGTTGGTTAAACCCAACTCAGTAAATAATTAATTAATTATTATTAATTATTATTTATTATTAATTAAAACAGATACTTCTCAAATCAGAGAAGTATCTGGAGTCTGTTAAAAACGTTTTAACAAACTCAGTTTTATATATACGTTTGAAAAAGTTTTTTTTTTAAAAAAGAAAACGAACAGACTATCAGACTTCAAAAAAAAAAAAAAAGAGACGTTCTTCCAAAACTATTCTTCCCAGAGAAAAACGTTTTCTCTTAAAAACAGGCAAATTTTGGGGCTAGCACCGGTTCTGAGAGAACTCCAGTGCAAGAACGTAGAGGCAATTCGCTTGAATTGTTCTTTGGTGGTGAACGCAATCTTCCCAAAGGATCCAGGCGACTGCACAACCGATTACGCGTCGAGGGTAAGACCCGAATCCTTTAGTGTTTAGGAATTCCGCCATTTAATTTAGAATTAAATGCCTAAACACAATCCAACAATGAGGATTAGACATAGTGTACTTTGATCTGCCAATGGGTGAGGTCAAATGTGGCCAATAGTCTCGGTGGGTTGGTGCGCGTGTTTAGTTACTTGGTGTGCTATTGCTTGTCGAAAGGAAACCATGTACTGGTGCGTCCGGGGGTGATGGTGCTCCCGAGATGAGCTCGAAATGTTTATTATACTAAACCTGGCCGGTGGACTTATGTCCGGTATAGTAAAAAGGTCGAGTGGTACTAGTCTCGGAATTAAAGAAGTTAATTAATTAATTTATCAGTAAATTAATTTTAATTATCGAGCACTATATCTTTGATGTGGGGAGATTAATGAATATAATTTAATTAAGTTGTTCCGGAAGTAATTCTGGTGTAGGATGGTAGTGCCAAAATTAATCCGTTAATGGTACGATTAATTTTGTAATGGGTTAATTGAATAGGTAGATTTAATTAATTAATTGGTTAATCATTCCTAAGGGTTAATTCAGTAATTAACAAAGTGAAATTATTTAATTAATTCTTAAGAGTTAATTAAGTAATTAACAAAGTAGAATTATTTAATTAATTAATTAATTAAGTCTTAAGTTTCAATTGGAATTAGGAAATCCTAGAGATTAGGAATCCAATAGGATTTGGTTTATCCTATCAGATTGGTTGCCTAATTGGATTTGGAAACTAATTCATTACCTAAACCCATTAGGAAGACCAATCCTAAACCAACTTGGAGTCTCTCTTGTAACTCTATAAATAGACAAGGGATTAGCCATTCAAGACAACACAATTAATCCACAGGATTTATAGAGAGAGAAAATTTTCTCTCTCCAAGTCGAATTTTCTTAGCATAGGGGCGGCTGATTTTTGGGTCTGAGGTGGCCGATTTTTTGGCTTGATCTTGGCAGCCCCGTGTGTTGCTTTCTCTATCTCCGGGCAGTGCGTTTGCAGTACGCGCTAGGTGCGGAGGTGCTGGATTTTTCTAGCAGGTGGATTGTGGTGAGTAGCTGATCAATTGGCTTCTAATTCGTTGCCCACACAACGTGAAGTCATAGTCTTTGAGGCATACAAGATAATGACCAGGTGCACGCTTCAAAGGTACTTTTCTAAGATTCCGCTTTAATAAAAAATTTTGTTGCGTGATAAATCGAGCAAGTGCAAACCCAGATCCTACCAAAACTTTCAATAGACCAGGTAAATTCTTGGAAGATATCTTTTTCCTTTCATAGTCTTTTTTCTTTCCATATCAGTTGACACATCAATATTATGACATTGTTGCTTTAATTAATTAATTAATTCGTTTGCTATTCTAAGAATCATTATGTACAAATCCTTTCTGCCTATAGAAGAATTACACTGTACATAATTATAGTTATTTTTTCAGCACTATAATTCCCACCCCATTGTTACTCTCTCTTTAATCAACCTTTTTCCTTCTGGATTCTCTCTTCTCTCCTCCATTTGTGTCAGCTTTCTCCTAAACATCCTTCCACCTTTCTATCCCATCCCCACATAAATAAAACCCCACAAAACTAGACCTCCATAACCAGTTCTGCTACAACTCATTCCCCCTTATTGGCCAGCCCAGAGATGCTGCCGCAAACTTGACGATTCAGTATACTAAAATTTATTCTCAGTTACGTAATATTCACATGTTCGTAAAAAATTGAACTCTTCAGCAAAAGAATCAATCTTTCCTTAATTGCTTCTAAAAAAATATTACCAGCAGCAATATAGGCTCAATATGAAGAAATTAAAACAACCCACAAGCATTTAGAATGTCAATAGTAAATTCAATATAAACAAATACTAAAAGGATTGAATTTCAAACCCAAAACAAAACCCTAAAATACTTACCGTACTCATTGAAATTGAACTTTCCCCCTTTTTGTCTGAAACTCCACGACATATCTATAGAAGAAGCAACTCAGTCCGTTGGCCTGAACTGCAACTCTGAAGCTTCCCAACGACGCCCGACGAATCGCCTCCCCGTCATTTGTTACAAACCAATTTTGGAAATAAAGCTAATTAGAATTTTTTTTACCTCCATTAAAATAATTTTTTTCTTATTTTTACGTTTTTACCCCTACAAAACTAACGGTTTTTTAATTCTCAGTTAGGTAAAAGCAAATTCTTAACAGAAGTACCTAAAGTAATCTATTTTGAGAGTTTAATGACCGATTTGTCGAGTCAAAAAGTTAAGTGGCCAAAAGTATACTATTGAATAAGTTTAATGGCCTGACAAGTTTTTAACCCTAATATAAATAGACAACATATGTAAAACATAAAAACAATTTAACTAAAATATTTAATCGATATATAAACTGTGAAATAGTTTAATATAAGCAAAGTTTTACTATTCAAATCCAACAATGAGTGACAACCAACCCGTTTGTTAGAGTGGTGTTGATTTTTGTTTTGGGTTAATTTTGTTGAGGCCATGGTATAGGAGTCCTATCAAAATCTCTACATCTACCGCAAATAATACGTATGGCTTATAAAAATCGAAAGGGTAGTATTATATATTCATCCCCTCCGTTTTTTCAAAAAGTCCTTAATTTTTCAAGTATCACCCCCTTAATGCTTATCTTCCGCCTCTCTTATTATTACTTAATTGCCGTTAATCAATTTACCAAAACTTTTATAAATCACTTCTAAATTTATCAAAAATTTATAAAAATTATGATTAAAATAACATAGATGAGTGGAGCTATAAATAAATTTTTTAATGGGTATTTTTGGTAAATTGATTAAGGGTAGTTAGGTAATTTAAGATATTATTTTATTTTATATTTAAATATTATAATTAGTATTTCATAATTTATCAGGGGCAATTTTGGTATAAAAATGGCGAAAAATAAGAAAATAATGGGTGAAAATAAGTATTAACTGGATCTTGTTATTCGTTGCACAAAATTGCTATTTGTAGCACCAAAAAAAAAGTAAATTTCCAAAAATGTCATTCATTTAAAAAAGTTCAAAAACCATCAAAACATTACAACAATCTCAAAACACTCAAAAATTACCATCGGGATGAGATTTTTGTACCAAAAATCGCTCCTTGGGTGATTTTTGGCACTAAAATAAAAAATCTCCCTCAATGGATGATTTTTGGTACAAAAATCGCCCTCAATGGGTGGTTTTGTAAGGTTCCATGAAACCCATATATACAGACCAAAAGGGCAAAAATGACGCACTTTGCGCGTGCAATCCACGGTGTAATCTCCCCACTAATCCGCGCGAACCACAGTGAAATCTCCCCACTAATCCGCGCGAACCACAGTGAAATCTCCATGTTTGGGTGATTTTCCCTTGTTCGCTCGCACTAGTCGCGAGATTCTCCCACCCCTCGCTAAAAATAGGCGATTTTTTAGTTTCTTTTTGGCATTTTCAAGCGATTTTTCACTAGTTTTCGTGCGTGTTAGGGGCGATTTTTTTGAAAAATTAGTAATTTCAACCTTTAAGGGGCATTTTAGGAATTTCACTAATTTTTTTTTTTTTTTTTGTGCTACAAATAGCATTCCAGAATCAAAAATGGCTACAACTTCTAAATCAACTCCAATAAATTTGAAAAATATATTGTACAATAAAGAGTACTCCTAAGAATGCATTGGTCTCCCCTGAATTAGTCTCGTTTCGGCCCTTATACATTGCTCTCGTTTCTTTTGTCAGAATGGTACATTTCCGTATCAATTCATTACAAAATAATTGTTCAAATTTACAAATTATGACTAATTTTCTTCATCCACTGTTGACACTATTACTGGTGCTGTGAGCTCCTATTACAAGGAGACATGATCTCTTTCTTAGTTTTTGAAATTAGCCTTCCCAATTAAAATAATAATAATAATATTAATTTCGTCAAGCGTGTTTTGGTCGCTTTTATTTACCATGCCCTGGACATTAATTAATTTAGAATTGATTCTGGCGCATCTAATGTATAGCCTCAACAAATGTTTCCATAATCTTTCTTCACAATTCGACAACCTTTGCCCAAGAAAAGTAAGACATGAAACAAGAGAAAGTTAAAATGAAGAAACAAAGGCAAAAAAGAAGCAAGAAAAGTGGGGGGAGTTGTGGAAGTTGATTAGAGAAGAGTTACAGAGGCATACACACACAAGATGTTACAATCACCAACCAACAACGGTGATGAATAAAATTATTATTCAAAGGTAAACTAGAGACGGCCCCAACACAAACAAGAGTTCTACAACAATTATTAATGAAGCCATCACAACCAAGTTTTCCTCGCCAGAACATGGTCGGTCACTTTGCAGCTGGAGGGCTCACAAAGTTCTTCTCGATCAGGCTATCCACTGTTTCCTTAAGGCTTTGTTTCAGTGGAGTGAACTCCAGGCCTAAGCTTTTTATCTTTTCGTTCGATATTTTGTACTCAGCTGCAAATGGCTGGTCGTCAGCACACCTGCAAACATAATTTCCCCAACAAAACATCGTTAAAGAGATGGATCAGGATAAGGTAACTTTCACAAGTCGAGCTGCAGAGGCAGATTTTCAACATTACTACACGATACTGTCTACCCCCCTTTCGATGTGTTCTTAGGTATATTATTTAACTATCTTTCTTTTGGCTCAGAAAGTTCACCTTTACAATCAGCAGGCACCAACATAAGGTTTAATGCCTTGTGCCCCATCAAATAATGTCAACATTCAACTATATTCTGTGAGAACCTAGCTCTATGGGTTAAATCTGTTCTGGAAGGCTTCACTAGTCATACACTAAGGGAATATGTACAAGTTGACACCACTTTTTCTTATTTAAGGATTTCTTACTTAGGTCTTCCATACAATCTCTACAATACTATCATAATTTGCGTCAACATTTGAAACAGTACAGATCTCTACAACAATTCACAGATGCAGATTTAAGATGAAAGCCAAGAGATACTTCGAAGAGAAAGAAATGACAGCTTACGCACTTGCTTCACCCACCCTTGTTTGATTTACGAGTAATATTGCGCAAAAGTTGTCATACAAGTTTGTGAACTGACTCCTGGAGTTATGGGTCATTTTCTCAAAAGTTAACAGTAAAATACGTCTTTGCATTTTGTTCTCCGAACAACTCCTTGACAAACATTGTGTCCTACCGACAGCTCTTTGTTAATATCAAGATATTGAGCATTTACCACCAAATAAGCACAAATAGGTAACTTATACAGAGCCTAGAATCTATATAAGTTGTTTGCATATCTACATTAGATATAACCTTTGCATACACCAGCCATCTTAGCATACCTCTAGCTCAATTTCAACAATTTCTCCACAAAGAAAGATTCAAAACATAGAAAATTTTCATCTAAACAAAATCACTAAAGATACCAAAAATCTAGGGTCAGATAAACAAAACTAAATATTTGTCTAGTGGAAATAGAAACTTTGTCCATAGAGTGTTGTTCACAGGTTTATAACTTTCTTAGTAGTTACAGAACCTCCTTAATCACACCAAGTGCACTGGTCACTACGCTGTAGAGATTATTCATTTAAATGTTTAAGCAATTGAAACTGCAATCAATCTTAAATCAGACAAGGAAAAAAAATTAAACATGCATGAATTACTAGGCTGTAAAGATCCATTTACAATTGTTGAGTAAATGGATCCTTGAACCTAACCATAGATGTGAACTTACTTTTCTGGAAGTTTCATGGAAGGATAAAGCTCGCGCAATAGCTGCACAATTTTGGAGTTATGCACCACACTTTCAACGACACAGTATCTTCCATTAGCCGATTGATTTTCAAAGGCTAGAATATGAGCATTAGCAACATCTTTGACATTAACCCAGCCTGATGTTCCATTTTGGAATGTTTCAGCACCTGCGTTACATTAGAAAAATTGAATGACAACATTGAGTTTCAAGAAAATAAATTTTTTAACTAATACATTTCTTGATGAAAATCTGACTGAAATTCAGAAGCAAAAGAAATACTTATTTATAATCCAGATTAAAGTTATCAACAGTGATTTATTACAGTAGTATCGTTTTTCAACAACAAACCATGGAAAAGAAAAAGAGAAAATCTTCATCCAGAAGTTTCCGTTTGGCTCTGTTGTTTTCATACTCTAAATTAGAAAGCAATCTGAACTTTTATGAAGAAAAGAGTGTCTGAAACTTTTAAGAAGAAAAGAACGATGAAAAAACAAGGTAAAATTCCTATGAAACAATCAATCCAAACAGTACTTAAAAATCAACAGTTTCCTATGGCAATTTCATTTATAAATAATATAACTAAGAAAGGTGGGTGTGAGTATGGAACACGTTCAGGCTTTGGCAGAAGAAGAAGCTAATGGAGCTTTTCATTTGTTCTAGAGTGAATATCCAATAAAACGAGATACAGCAAAAGTCCATCATTATTAGAATCATCCGTGTTATGATTCTGTAAGCCATTTGTCCTAGACCATTTGCTAGTGCTTGCATAAACTTTTTTGAGCACTCTTTTGTCTAAGTTTGACCAATGGATCGAAACCCATGTTCTAAAGAGAACACATATGCTAGTAAAAACTATTGTGTTTTTGATCTTACACTATAAAGAGGATGAGCAATATGCTTATAGATTCTTCACCACTAGCTACAAATTAGTTCAAAAGCATATTAAAGTTTTCCTTTGGTGTTTGATATAGCCTTGCCTTCCCTCATAGTGAACTATCAATGAAACTACAACAAAGAGAAATAATAACAGAATGTTACCCAAATACAACACTAATCAAGACAGCAGGAAATACAACGAAGAGAATAATAATAGAATGTAACCTTAACTCAATAAATCAAGATCCCCCTTCCCCCCACCCCAAACAAAAAAAGAATCTTTCTAGAATTTAAGTAGGTTGTGCATTTCTTGAATGATAGAGCATACCATTCACGTAGTTCAAAATATAAGTAGCACTGGTGTTAAGTGTTGGCTGTAGCAGAGGACCAATCACCATAAACGGATTTATCGTCACCAGGTCTATGCCTTTCTCTTTCGCAAACTTCCAGGCAGCTTCCTCAGCTAGTGTCTTTGAGAGGACATACCACATCTGATGAAAAAACAAAATAGAAAAGATAACAGCATCACTTTGCAGAAAAGTAAACAGAAAGTACACAGGAAGTGAATTTCACAATTACTGAGCAGTTTTTTTTTTTAAAGAAACAATTTGCGTAGTTGACACGTGAATGCTCTCCAATCACCACAATTACAAGCAGAATAGATTGGAAATAGGAAATTGTGGAGTCACACAATACAATTTGTTCATTTAAAAAAAATGAAAAAATGAGATAATAATGTTTGCATATTCCCAAGTAAAAATGGTAAGGTTTTCATCTGATTTAAGGAATGTATTGATATCATGTACTATGAGATACTCTTATATCATCTACTATGAAAATACTCTTACAGCCTAGAAGATGACTCCTGAGGTGCTCAAGATGCAGACCAAAAATATCAGCTAATTGGAAGTCTGAGATTCAAATGCTCAGTAGACAAATAACAAAGTTGAGTCAAATTAGTCTTGGTTTGAATAGGGCTCTTAAGGCTAGGCGGTAAAAGATTGCCAGTGATGTTGACAATACGTCATACCTACCCAGAACTTCATCAAACCAAAAGCTTATAAAAGTTAACAGGAAAAACAACTGAATTATCTCCTTAAGCTTAAAAAATTTAATCGGCAGAAGTACAGGTTCATAATAGCAAAGTGAACTAAAACACGTTAGCTAAAGTGAGTTAGTCAAAAGAGATGCATCCAGTATACCTTCAGATGGACTTCCTCCCAATTAATAAATAGGAGCAGTGAGTCCTAATTTGAAATTGCACTACTTAAAGATTCACAATGATTATTGATCTTATGTAACGTAAGATATAAACAATTTTTATGTATGATGTGTTAGATGAACTAACATTAGATATTTAATGAATTAACAGAGTAAAAGAATGACTTCTCTCTATATTCTTGTTCTTTCCTGTACTCCTCAACTGAGATTTACACTGACTCATCTCTTCCCTTATGTCTAATGTTCCAAAGTCATTTTTTCTGAAAATTTACCATCACCTAGATCATTGCCTCACCAAAAAATGTTAGCTAAAGAAAATCACTAAATACTAAATTTATCCTAATGGAGTGACCAGGTAAAACTAGTCAGTTTAAAAGTTCATGTCTAAATTAATAGCACGTTATTTTCTCAAATAGAATAGAAAGCACTAGTCACACACCCTATTTTGTCGGCACAAATCAGGAAGACTCCACCAAGACTCATCAATCACCGTATCAGAAGAGCGAGGCTTGCCATTGAAGGCAACAGCAGCAATAGAGGATGTTAGAACCACTCTTTTAACAGAAGGTGATTTTGCACATGATTGAAGCACGTTAATAGTCCCATTTACAGCAGGATCTATCAATTCAGCCTGCAAAAGAAATCCTAAGTGAATCATTAAGATTCTCAACAAGGAAGAAGTTAAGAACCAAATCCTTATAGGCATCCAAGGAAAATCTATTTTTATCTCTGACAAAGAAACAAATATTCTAAATATGAACTGCATGTTAAACCATAATAAGAACCAATACTAGCAATTGCAGCATGCAGTTCAACCATAATAAGAACCAATACCGGCAAGTGCAGCAAGCTAAAAGTGATATCATTCATGACATTCTAGTAATTTTTAAGATAAGATAGTTTGCAGAATATCACCTCAAACTTTACGTCATAAAGCAAAATACTCCCTGAATTTTCAACCTCAAAATTTAGTTCAAAAAGCAAAATACTCCCTGAATTCAACTGTAGCAATTAACTCTTAAACTATTGATTTCACAGCAATCAAGTCCAAATGATTCACTATCACTGACATGTAAAATAGAATTACATAAATACCCCTTCCACAATTCAAAGTTACTACAAATAAATATTGAGTAAAGAATTAAAATTGTTAATTTCTGTTACACAACACAAGTGAATCTATTATCTTAAACATAAATATAAAAAAATAATACATATGCAATGCAATATATTATTTTGCATATACTCAGAAGTTTTACAATAATTGAAAAGATTATAATTTGTACTTTAACAATAATTTAGTTATTTTCTGATCAATAGTTTCATAATTTCATTATTTGAATTTTGATTTGAAACCAATATAGAATTTAGACTTGATTGCTACAAAGTGAATAACTTCCGGGGTTGATTGCTATCAAGTTAAAGTTGGCCGTAGTATTTTGCAATCAACTCTAAAACTATGAAATCAGAGCATCATCACACATAAAAATTTGAAACCCAAATAAACATATGGAGAAAACAATTCGAACGAACCTGAGGATCAGTGACATTATGGAAGAAAGGGGATGCCATATGAAATACCCCATCACACCCGCTAATTTCTGCATCAAACGAACCTTCTTCCAATAGATTTGCTTTGAAAAGATGGAGCCTTTCCTTAGCTCCATCAAGTGCAAGCAAGTGCTCTACCTTTTTCGGATCAGCTGCAAAAAATGTTAGATTGATTAACCACCACAGCGTGTTACCCAGATCAAAACAGCATAAGTAAAACGTTCTTTCTGGGTTGATGGTTAAAGAAACGGGAAAACAGATAAACAAATTGTTAGAAACACCAACTAGTGGGAGGAGTGAACTGCAACAAGGAATTCGATAAATGGCAATTGACATCATGACGATCACAAATAACGAAGCAAGAGCTGAAGCTATACATGATGAAAAGAGATTCTCTTCCGAGGATATCAATCATTTACTACGATTCAACCCATTTTTTTCTCTTTTGATTTAACCAGAAAAAACTCGGATAATTTCATGTAAATTTGACACCCCATATCCCAAATTTCAATATTGTCAAATACCTAAAAAAATAATAATAATAAAAGGAACATCATAATGCAATTCAAGACTAGAAAAGACAAGGGGTGGTGGCAAATAGTCCAGCTGATAGACCAGGATTCCGAACAGAGGCTTTGACAGTGTAACCCCGCTGAAGCAAGAACTTGACAACCCATGAAGCTATGAACCCTGAACCTCCTGTTACACACACTGTCTTCATTTTTGCCTTCAAGTTTTGCGTTTCGGTGCTGAGTGTGATTGGTAAACTGGAGCTGGTAATTGACAAGGAATTCATGTACTAAAGTGATTGGGATGGGGAGGGATCGCAACCCTTCCGGAAGTGACGGATCTGGGGCCACATGTACCCCGATGATTAAAGAAATGATGAGGGTAGTGCACACCTCTTATGGCAAAGTATGGCACCCCTTTTCTTTGTAACGGTAGGCGGGTGTTATTAATTTTGCCACGATGGTCAAATAATGATGGCTGCATTAGTTGTCCAACATTAGTTTATTCCTAGGACACCTTTTTAATGGTCAAACTTTACGCGGGTTTGATTCATTTAGAGAGACCATCAGAATCTTTCGGTCTGCCGGTATTATAATTAATAATCATTATTCATTATCATTAGTATTATATCATTATATACATTTTAGGTTTTTTTAAAAAATATATATATTAGGCTTAAATTCATTTTTGATCCCTCGTAACATAGGTTTTTCCAGTTTTGATCCCTCTTTTGTTTTAGTCACCAATACTAGTTTCATTTAAATTTTTTTTACCAAAAATAATCTTTTTTAACGGGAATTGCAACCATTTAACAGAATCACTAGCTGAAACCGAACCATAGTTAGATTTGTTTATTACTTATAAAAATGTAAGAGTTTTGGCTCGTAATGACCATTTCGAATTTATTCTCTTTGACAATTTGGAATCTATTATCTAAATTGCTGGGCAGAAAGAAACGAAAAAAAAAAAGAAGCAAAATCTCTTTACTTCCAAATTAATTGTCGTAATTATTCTTGTTTTCAAAAAACTTCCAGATGCTGAATGCATTGGATTTGAGCAGAAATAGATATGAAAAGCTGCTGCATATTTTGTTTTCAAATCTTAAAAGGTAATGCATTCAACATAAAAAAATAGAACAAACAAAGTGAATTGAATATATTTCATTGAAGAACAATGTTGGAAAGCAAGTGCTTACAAATGTCATACTAAATCCAAAACAAATGAACCAAATGTGTTATGGGCACCTCAACAAGGTACCAACAAAACGTTGCTGAAAAAGTTTCAGCCGCTTACCAACAAAACATTTCTCAAAAACCTACTAACACCATATAAAGCACCAACTATTGTCAATACCACATCATTCGTAAATCACAACAAAACATAAGAAGTGCATTAAGCACTTTAGGACTCTCACACAAGAAGCACAATCACTTTCGAACATTATCTTTGCTCTTTCTTGTAGGATTAACTATGTTGCAAGAAATTCAGGTGGCTTGATTCCGAACATTTCATATACACTATCTCCAGTCGTTCTGGGCAATGTAACACCAAAAGCTTTATATAGGTCAGCTAAATTGGTAAAAGTAGACTGAAATGAAGATTCCAAAGTTGTATGTTGAGCTAGTGCTGATTGAAAAGGTGTATTTTGAGCTAGTGCTGCATGGAACAGTGGATTGAACCCTCTAGGAGGCAGATTGTACAGCTGCAATAGGACTGTAGGTGGAAAGGGCTTATAATCATCAACCTCAGTGGTCACAACTTTCTTCGCCTTAGATTGTGCTGCCTTTTTTTTAGTGGGAGGATCACTCCCTCGCCTTGACTTGTCCTTATTTTCAGTAATTACAGTCCCAGCTTTAGCCTATCACAAATATCCAAGTGAAAACAGAAGCTTCCAGGATATATTTGTTTGTTTTGAATACTGAAAAGTTATTACTTATATCAAAAACTAATACCCAGTTGACATATCATTTTATTTCAGTATTAAATTTGTTCCATTATATCATAGAACTAGATAACGAGGTATACTAAAATACAGTAAATTTCGTTATTGGTTAAACTAATAATATATAAACATATGCTTGTAATTGAGATAGTTTGAACATACTATAGGTATAGGTTATCGTGTGATTTAGAAATTAGTTTGTCTAGACTAATTAAATCATACGGATGTGTCCAGGGCATATTGAGCACGACCTGTTCGAGATTGAATTAACTTATACTGATCGACGTAGTTAATTCAATCATAGAATTCTAATTTCTTAATCCCTAGATTGGAGCGGATATGAGTGTTAGATATCGTATGCTTTGATTTGCCAATGGGTGGGTTAATTGAGATCTAAATCTCGGTAAGTTGGGTATGTGGTGTTGGCTTCTTTGTGTGCCGTTGCTAGTCACAAGAATCGATGTACCGGTTCGCCGGGTTGATGGTGCTCCCGAGATGAGATCGAAAGGTTTATTATACTAAATCTGGCCAGTGGACTTTATGTCCGGTATAATAAGAAAGTCGAGTGGTACTAATCTCGGATACCAAGAAGTCGATGAATTAATTTGTCAGTAAATTTATGAATCGAAGAGCACTAGATCTTTGATATGGGGAGATAAAAGAATAATAAAGTGAGCGCGAAGTAAATTCGTTTTTTTATCGGTAGTTCCATAATTGGTCCGTTAGTGGCACGACTAATTATGCGTTTGACTAATTGACAAAGTGAATTAATTAATTCTAAAGGTTTAATTAATATTTAATTGACTAAGTGGGTTATACGAAATAATCCTAATCGATTAAATTTAAGTAACGAAGTGGATTAAGAAATTAATTCGAATGGTTCGATTGGAGTTGATTAGTCTAGGGAATACTAAGGGGTCAACGAAAGTCAAATATTAAAACCCAACTCAAAAGCCCACTAGGTCTTCCTTGAAGCTCCTATAAATAGCTTAAGTTAGGCATTTAGAAGACATAAGACACCTTGTAGGCAAAGTTGCCTCCTTAGAGATAATGAAGAGCCTAGAGAGAGAACTTCATCTTCTTCGATTAGTTATTTGTTGAAGTCGGTTTCTAGTTCCTTCTTCTTCAAGAACTCAGCCCACGATTCATCGTAGAAAATCCAAGATCGCCACCCGTCTGATCCGCCGCCTAGCCGTGTTCCGCCACAGCGCCGAGTTGCCGCCGGTGAGCTATTTCCGACGCCGGTCTTCTTTTGTTGTGGGTTTCGTATTTTTGTCGCATTGATCCTTTGGCTCGTTCCTTTGGGTTCGCCAAAGTCTAGATCTACGGGCAAAAGTTTTTCCCGGCAAGTTTTATTTAGGCGGTGTGGGTTTTAAGATTAGGATTAGGCCTTCGGGCTGTTTCAGATTTGGGCAAATTGAGTTTTCTTGAAGTGGGTTTCTTTGGATTTCTTCATATCGTGCCTTAGTTATCCCGTGGACATTTTCCCACTCAAATTCGGGATTGTTTGGAGTTATTCTCGGGACTCGTTAGTGGATTCGCAACTCAAGACCCGATTTTTTTTATTTGCGAGGGACACGCTTCAAAAGTATAATCTTCAAAGGTTTCTGCTTTAATTTAAAGATTCAATTTTTGCGTGTCATTTTAATAAATTGAACTAGTATAAGCCTAGATCCGTTCAGGAGAAATGATTTTAAGACCGAGCCGAATCAAAAGTGTCCGATTTTGGAATAAATAGCACGAAAGTGAGATTTTCGGTTTAGCCAGGGCTAGATCTGTTTCCTTCAAATTGGTATCAGAGCAAGTGTTTTGGCTTTATACTTGTTCGATTTATTACACGGCTTAGTTTTTGCTTTGTTATTTTTGGATTGTCGATATATTAACAAGTGGTTATTATTCCCGGCTATTATGGTTTTTATTTTCATTCATAAACCTCGGAACATGTCCGGGCTCGTTTTTATTTTGAATGGAAATGTCTATAATAGTAATAACCACGAGCTGGAAGTGGTGTAGGATTAGATTAATCTTGTAGTAGGATTTAATCTAATGTTGTCGTCTTTAAATTCCTAGAACACCTTTGTATATAGGAATTTATGTATTATGACAAAGACGTTATTTTGGGTAACTCGTATTCGTGAGTTTTGGTTTATCGTAATTTTGGGTGATTCCTAATTACGTAAGAAAACTGATAAAATATGGACGAATCGAGAGGAATCTAAATAAAAAGTGGGAGCGATGCGCCGGGACGTGTCAAAGAGGCGTCAAAGGAAGTGATGATAGAGAATGCCATAATAGTCAGGAAATGTTTAACTATGTATTTCCCGTTTTATGTCATTTTCGTTGCTTGTGTGTTTTCAGTTTATGTTTTTGCATGATAAAAAACAAACAGTTTTTTTAATACGTGCAATTAACTAAGGTAGATTATTCGCATATTAAAACTCCAACGGTTTTATGGGTGCGAATATCCATAGTTAAGATATTGCATGTTAAAACGTAAAAATCCTCAAACTTAAAAATCTAATTGGGAGCGGGTTGGTATATATCCCCATGGCCTCCATTACGAATTCATATGTGATGTAGTTAGACTTGTGCATTGGCATTAGAGCCTTCCTCCCTATCGGATGAGTCTTCAATCACGAGATCACTAGATTAAATTTCTAAAGGGATGACTATAGTGAGTTTAATTGGAGAACCTTGCGATGCCCTCACCATTTGAGGCTCATTAGTATCCTAAGTAACAAATTAAGAAGTCACGTAATAGCATACACTAAGTGTACCATTTGTAGTATTCCTCCCATCGAGGTTAAGCTGAAAGATTATCTGCCCGGACCTAGCCAGAAACTCACTTTCGTGCTATGCATTCCAGAATCAGAATCTCTGGTCAGGCCTAGACTCTAGCACAATTGCTATTCCAACCCTTGCTTGAAATAACATTGTGCAGGATCTGGGTTTGCACTTACTCGATTTACCACGCAACAAAATTTCTAATTAAAAGTGGAACATTAGAAGATGCCTTTGAAGCGTGAACTCAGGTGATCACTTGTATGACTCAAGACTTTGATTTCACGTTGTGTGGGAAACGATCTAGAAACTAATTGATCAGCAATCAACACAAAACCCATCAGGAAAATCCAGCAAAAACTTGCCGGACCAAAACCCAACTCACTGCCGCCGCACGCGCCGCCGCCAAGCTTGTATTCGCCGGCGATTAACCACCCACGCGCCGCCGGGAAATTCAAGAAGAAAATCCGGCCAACCTTTCCGTGAGAACAACCGCTGGTCTAAGCTTAGAAAATCTGGTTTTGAGGGAGAAGTAATTTAATTCTCTCTCTAACATTTTTTTCTCTCTAGTTTCTTGAATTATGAAACTATTGAATTGTGCGTCTTGAATAGCTAATCCCTTGTCTATATATAGAGTTACAAGAGAGACCCCAAGTTGGTTTAGGATTGGTCTTCCTAATGGGTTTACGTAATTAATTAGTTTCCAAATCCAATTAGGTAACCAATCTGATAGGATAAACCAAATCCTACTAGATTTCCTAATCTCTAGGATTTTCTAATTCTAATTAAAACTTAAGACTTAATTAATAAATTAAATAATTCCACTTTGTTAATTACTTAATTAACCCTTAGGAATAATTAATCAATTAATTAATTCTACATATTCAATTAACCCATTACAAAATTAATCGTACCAGTAACGGATTTTGGCACTACCACCCTACACCAGAATTGCTTCCGGAACAACTTAATTAATTTATTCATAATCTCCCCACATCAAAGATATAGTGCTCGTTAATTTATTAATTTACTGATAAATTAATTTATTAACTTCTTTAATTCCGAGACTAGTACCACTCGACCTTTTTACTATATCGGACATAAGTCCACCAGCTGGGTTTAGTATAATAAACACAACGAGCTCATCTCGGGAGCACCATCACCCCGGACGCACCGGTACATGGTTTCCTTTCGACAAGTAGCAGCACACCAAGCAACTAAACACGTGCACCCAACCCATCTAGATTATTGGCCACAATAGACCTCACCCATTGGCAGATCAAAGTACACTATGTCTAATCCTCATGCCGCTCGAGTCTAGGGATTAAGAGATAGAATACCAAGAACGATTTGTCTATTAAATCAGTACAAGACAAATCATTCCTAATGGTCAAGTTAAATACACCCCGGGTATATCTATATGATTCTATCAATTTAGAAAAACTAATTATCCGAATCACATAATAACCTAAACCGACAATTTGTCCAAAGCTGTCTCGGTTACGAACCTCATTTATATATTATGTCTTTCAACCAATGATGAGATCTACTGTGTCACACAAGACACCTCATCATCCACTTACATAATATAAATGGACAAATCATGCACAACTAAATATAACCAAAACATTAATTGATATATTAACTGGGAAAATGTACAATATAAGCATAGCTTATGTATTCAACTCTAACAATCTCCCTCTAATACTTAAGCTGTGCTTTAAGCATACAACTACATTCAACTCCTATACACTTTGCTACTATATATCGAGAAAACCTGTCATGGCTCTCCTAAGTATCTGATTCCCATGCCCTCCACGTGAGCCTCAAAGACTTTTGAAGTCAATGTCTTCGTGAACGGATCTACAAGGTTATCCTCTGATGCTATCTTAGCCACGATCTCGTCTTCCCCCTTTACGATATCTTATATCAGGTGGTACTTGCACTGTATATGTTTACTCGCCTTGTGGGCTCGTGGTTCATTTGAGTTTGCTACTGCACCGTTGTTATCACAATACACCGTGATAGACTTCTGCAAACGACGAATCACATCTAAGTCCACTAGGAAGTTCTTGAGCCACACTGCTTCCTTCGCTGCCTCTGATGCGGCAACGTATTCGGCCTCTATGGTAGAGTCCGCCACGCATTTCTGCTTGACACTCTGCCAAACTATGGCTCCACCTCCTAGAGTAAACACATACCATGAGGTAGACTTGCTCTTGTCCATGTCGCCTTGGAAATCTGAATCTGTGTAACCTCGGGGTACCAGCTCATGATCCTGATAGACCAGAACTTGGTCTCTCGTTCTGCGCAAATACTTGAGAATGTATTTTACTGCCTCCCAATGAGCTTTCCCGGGGTTACTTTGATATCTGCTTACCATGCCAACGGCATAACAGATATCGGGCCTCGTACACAACGTGGCATACATGAGACTTCCTACTTCCAAAGCATAAGGAACTGTCTTCATTGCCTCTATCTCCTCAACAGTCTTAGGAGACTGTTCCTTAGATAGATGCACTCCATGTCTGAAAGGTAAAAAACCTTTCTTGGAGTTCTGCATGTTAAAATGGGCCAGAATTGTATCTATGTACGAAGCTTGGGAGAGCATTAACGAACGTTTCCTATGATCTCAAATTATCTTAATCCCAATGATGTGTCCCACTAACCCTAAGTCCTTCATATCAAAATGCTTGGACAGCCATGCCTTTATGTTTGATAACACTTTCTTGTTGTTTCCAATCAATATAATGTCATCTACGTAAAGCACAAGAAACACCACTGAATTTCCATCACGTCTGCGGTACACACATTGCTTATCTGGACACTGAGTAAATCTGTAGGATTGGATTACCTCATCAAACTGGATGTTCCAAGATCTGGATGCCTGCTTAAGTCTGTAAATGGACCTCTTAAGCCTACAAACCTTATGCTCTTGGCCTTTTTCAATGAATCCCACTGGTTGCTACATAAAGATGGTTTCCTCAAGACTTCCATTTAGGAAAGCTGTATTGACATCAATCTGTCATATCTCATAATCTAAATGAGCAGCTATGGCCAAGAGAATCCGGATTGACTTAAGAATGGCTACCGAGGAGAAGGTTTTCTCATAATCGATTCTCTTTTTCTGAGTATACCCCTTCGCCACTAACCTCTCTTACGTTTGTAGAACCACTTGCATCCAATGGGCTTAAACCATCAGGCAGGTCTACCAGCTCCCAGACTTGATTGTGGTTCATTTACCCCATCTCGGATATCATTACCTTACACTAAGATTCTGCATCTTTATCTCGGAGAGCCTCATTGTAGTTTACTGGGTCAGGCTTAGGCGCGCCTGGGACTAGGTCTGAGGCCTCTCCCACGCCAATGAACCTGTCGGGCTATCTCACTAAATTCTCTATCCACCTGTGTAGGCGCATCATCTGTGATCTCATGTGTAGTGTGTGGTGTATCTACTTGTGCTGGTGCATCAGGATTAGTAGTTTGTCGCCTAAGCTTTTCTAGTACTATTTTACTCTTGGGCTTGTGATCTAAGATATAGTTTTCCTCCAAAAATCTAGTGTTGGTACTAACCACCACCTTTTGATCTTTAGGACTATAAAATAGACCACCCTTCGTTCCCATAGGATATCCTACAAAAGCATTAATTATGTTCTCGCATCTAACTTAGTCGCATCTGCCTTAAGCACAAGTGCTGGGCAACCCCAAATTCTGAGATGTCTTAGACTAGGCTTTCGCCCGTTCCACAACTCTACTGGTGTTGAAGACACGGTTTTAGATGGTATAAGATTAAGAATATACATCGCTGTTTCTAAGGTATATCCCCAGAACGAACTCGGTAAATCAGGGATGCCCCCACCGGTCTACAAGCCAAACAAGGCTCGTTTGACTGTTCAATTAAAAAAAAAAAAAGAACTCGGTAAATCACTATAGCTCATCATCGACCTAACCATTTCCATGAGAGTCTGATTCCTCCTTTCTGCTACACTGTTCTGTTGTGACGTGCCAGGTGCAGACAACTGAGAATGAATTCCAACCTCACTGAGGTATTCTCAAAATTCATGGGACAGGTACTCCCTACCACGATCTGAACGCAGTGTCTTGATACTCTTACCATGTTGCTTTTCCACATCGGCTTGAAACTCTTTGAACTTGCCAAAACATTCGAACTTGTTACACAATAGGTAAATGTACCCGTACCTTGAGTAGTCATCTGTGAACGTCACGAAATACTCAAACCCACCTCGTGCCTGGACCGTTATTGGTCCACACAAGTCAGAATGAATCAACTCTAATACTTTCTTAGCTCTATAACCTTTTAAGGTCTCTTGGTCATTTTACGTTCCAAATAAGATTCGCAGGTTGCATAACTATCAATCTCTAATGAACCTAAAGGTCCATCATTGACCAACCTCTGAATCCTACTAAGGTTTATATGACCTAGCCTGAGATGCAAATGATAGGTTTGATTCATTTTAGAAGGTTTCTTCCTCTTATTAATGTTAGATAAAGAGCTATATGTTTCTATGTTTTGCACAACAGGGGAGTTAGAGTTAACCACAAACAAATTGTCAGCTAATGAACCAGAACAAATAAGTTTTCCATTTCTTCAAATAAATACAGACTCATCAAAAAAAATAAACTTGTAACCATTCTTTAAGAGTTTAGAAACCGAAATAAGGTTCTTTCTAAAACTCGATACATAAAGACAATTAACTAACTCTAATCTACAACTTTCAAAATTTAAAGTGACCACTCCCACTACTTCTACTAACACTCTCGTAGTGTCGCCCATGTAGATATCCAGCTCACCCTCTCTAAGCATCCGGGTTACTTGGAACCCCTACAAAGAATTACAAACATGATCAGTGGCGCCTGAATCCACACACCAAGTATCTGTGGGAATCACCGCTAAACATGTCTCAGTAATTAGGGCAGAAACTATCTTACCTTTAGGCTTTGGACAATCTGCTTTCCAGTGTCCCGTTTTCCCGCACCTGAGCACTTGCCTTTGGGCTTGCTCTTCTTTGCAATTTCAGGCTTAGCAGCAAGTTTCTTGGCATTCTTTTTTTCTTATTCTTCTTGCCTTTAGGCGCAGAAGAAGAACCTGAAGCCTTCACTGAGACCAAAGCTTGCTTCTTCTCATGGAAGATGCCTTCGGCCGCCACCAAATCAGTTAAGAGCTCGGGTAGAGTGTAAACTCTTTGGTTCATGTTGTAATTGACCCGAAACTGCTCAAAACAAGAGGGTAAGCTCTGGAGGATAATATCTATCTGACTTTTTGGGTCGATTTCTCCTTCCAACACCTCTATTTCATTGATGTTACTGATCATGTGTAGCACATGATCTCTCACCGATCCGCCCTCAGCCATTTTTGTGTTCATTAACTTCCTCATGGCTGCCTGCCTAGCAGTCCTGCCTTGATGTCGAACATCTCCCTCAGGTGAGCCATCATGTTGAAGGCAGAAACCATGGGATGAAGCTGATGTTGTAGTACATTTGACACAGAGGCCAAAATATAGCACCGCGCCATCTCATCCGTTTTTCTCCACCTAGCATAGGCATCCCTATCCTCTTAAGGAGAGTCCTCATCAGGCACATCTGGACATACTACGGTGAGCACAAACTTATACTGCTCTGCCATCAGGACAATGTCCAAGTTACGACTCCAGCCAACATAGTTGGTTCCAGTTAATTAATTGTCTTTCAAAATATTAGCTAAGGGGTTGAATGCCATATCGATAAAAATTGTAAAATAAATAAACAGACAATGTTTCAGTTATTAGGTCTAGAATTTCGAAAACAAGGAAATTCTATCAATTATTGAATTCCCTCAAAACAATAATCTTAATCCACCAATATCTCATTCACCGGGATTCTCGCAAGCCACGCAGTGTGGACGTTTAACCTAACCTACATTCGTTTGAGAAGAACCAAGTTCATTAACTACACTATCTGACCAAATGATATATTGATTAATGTAGTTAATAGTCGGTGCTTTCAACCATACAAATAAGCAGTGTAACCTCGAGGGAGAAATACTGCAGATCGTAGACTAAGTGTGTGCCATTACGTGACTTCTGAGTTTGTTACCTCAGGATAGTGCGCCTCAGATGGAGAGGGTGTCGCATTTCTCCTAGTTAAACTTACTCTAGTCATCTTACTCAGAAATTCATAATCTAGCGAACTCAGGGTTGGACTCATCCGAATGGAGGAAGGCCATAATGCCAACGCGCATGAACACTCACATCGCATATGAACTTGTAATGGTGGCCATGGGGATATTAAACTAACCCGCTCCCACTTAGATTTTCAAATTGATGGTTTTTCCGATTTTAACATGCAATTAACTAAACCTAAGTTATGTGCAACCATAAAACCAACAGGCTTTAAAATAATGCATCTAAAATACAACATAAAAATAAAGCACAAAGATTAAAACAATAAATACGGGAAATAAATACGAAAATTAAATTTCCCGACTATCATGGCTTTAATCACTTCCATCTTCTGCCTTGATCTCGTGTCCCGCCATACAACTTGATGGATTGAGTCTTGAACTTGAAAAAATGAAAACTGGAGAAAAACGGGCCAAAAAAGCTACCCGAACAACACACCGCGCACGCATCCCACATGGGCGCGCCTGCTACCGCGCGCTGGCGCAGCTCCCTGCTGTGCCGCGCGGCAACGCCGCTGCTGCTGTCGGCGGCTCCTGCCGGCAAGTCGTAGGCACCACCTCCTGCCGCCAATCCCTCATTCGCTTCTTCCCACGCTATTTGGTCTTCTTGCAATTCGTTCTGGGTTTTCTTGGGTTTCTACGAATTAACGATAACCCAAAACCCACGAATTCAAGTTGCCCACCATAACGCATTCGATTCAAGTTCTCCTACTACAAGGCTTTCTAAAAAAATTAAAAAATTAAAATTACATAGAAAAAATCCTACTACAGATTTAATCTAATCCTACACGGCTTCCAGCGCGTGGTTATACTATTACAAACATTCATAATAAAATCAAATCCAAAAATATCCCGGAGTTTAATTAAAATCCATATAAACGTAACCATAATAGTCTAGATTTCTTAACCACTTGCAAATAAAACCATGTAATAAATCGAACAAGCACAAAACCCAAAATCAGGCTCTGATACCAATTGAAAGATTATTTGCCTGGGCCAAGCCAGAAAATCACTTTCGTGCTATGCATTCTAGAATCAAAATCTCTGGCCAGGCCAAGAGTCTAGCACAATTGCTATTCCAACCCTTGCTTGAAATAACATTGCGCAGGATCTGGGTTTGCACTTATTCGATTTACCACGTAACAAAATTTCTAATTAAAAGTGGAACATTAGAAAATACCTTTGAAGCGTGAACTCAGGTGATCGCTTGTATGACTCAAGACTTTGATTTCATGTTGTGTGGGCAACGATCTAGAAACCAATTGATCAGCAATCAACACAAAACCCGTCAGGAAAATCCAGCAAAAACTCGCCGAACCAAAACCCAACTCACTGTCGCCGCACGCGCCACCGCTAAGCCTATATTCGCCGGCGATTGACCACCCATGCGCCGCTGGGAAATTCAAGAAGAAAATCCGGCTGACCTTTCTGTGAGAACAACTGCCGGTCTAAGCTTAGAAAATTCGGTTTTAAGGGAGAAGTAAATTAATTCTCTCTCTAGGATTTTTTCTCTCTAGTTTCTTGAATTATGAAACTATTGAATTGTGTGTCTTGAATAGCTAATCCCTTGTCTATATATAGAGTTACAAGAGAGACCCCAAGTTAGTTTAGGTAATTAATTAGTTTCCAAATCCAATTAGGTAACTAATCTGATAGGATAAACCAAATCCTACTAGATTTCCTAATCTCTAGGATTTCCTAATTCTAATTAAAACTTAAGACTTAATTAATTAATTAATTAATTCCACTTTGTTAATTACTTAATTAACCATTAGGAATAATTAATCAATTAATTAATTATACCTAGTCAATTAACCCATTACAAAATTAATCGCACCACTAACGGATTAATTTTGGCACTACCACCCTACACCAGAATTTCTTCCGGAACAACTTAATTAATTTATTCATAATCTCCCCGCATCAAAGATATGGTGCTCGTTAATTTATTAATTTACTGATAAATTTATTTATTAACTTCTTTAATTCCGAGACTAGTACCACTCGATCTTTTTACTATACCAGACATAAGTCCACCAGCTGGGTTTAGTATAATAAACATAACGAGCTCATCTCGGGGGCACCATCACCCCGGACGCACCGGTACATGATTTCCTTTCGACAAGCAGCAGCACACCAAGCAACTAAACACGCGCATCCAACCCACCGAGATTATTGGCCACAATAGACCTCACCAATTGGCAGATCAAAGTACACTATGTCTAATCATCATGCCCGCTCGAGTCTAGGGATTAAGAGATAAAATACCAAGAACGATTTGTTTATTAAATCAGTACAAGACAAATCATTCCTAATGGTCAAGTTCAATACGCCTCGGGCATATCTATATGATTCAATCAATTTAGACAAACTAATTATCCAAATCACATAACAAATTAAACTGACAGTTTGTCCAAAGTTGTCTCGGTTACGAATCTCATTTATATATTATGTCTTTCAACCAATGATGAGATCTATTGTGTTACACAAGACACCTCATCATCTACTTACATAATATAAATGGACAAATCATACACAACTAAATATAACCAAAACATTAATCGATATATGAACTGGGAAAATGTACAATATAAGCATAGCTTATGTATTCAACTCTAACAATTACTTATGTGTGCGGCTAAAATCACCGACTATTAATTTCATTGATCAAAATATCGTTGGTCAGATAGTGAAATTAATGAACTTAGGTTCTTCTCGAACGAATGTGGCTTAGCGTAGACGTTCATCTTATCTTGACCTGCGTTAATCACAGTGTGAGAGATGCTGGTGAGAGATTATATTGTTTTTGAGGATATCAATATTTTTGAAAAATAATACTGAAACTTGATTGGTTATTTTTTCAGTTGTCGATATGTTGTTCAATCCACTTACAGTTATTTTGAATCAAAACAAACTCACCGGTACTAAATACATTGATTGGAAGCGTAACTTGGACATTGTCCTTACTGCTGAGCGTTATAACTAGGTGCTCGTCGAAAAGTTCCCCCCAGTGCCCACTGACGATTCCACTCCTGAGGAGAGAGGCTCACTCTAGGTGGAATAAAGCTGATAAGCTGACCAGGTGCTACATCTTGGCTTCTATGTCGAGTGTACTGTAGCACCAGTATCAGTTGATGGCCTCAACCTATGTGATAATGCTTAACCTCAGGGAGATGTTCAGACATCAGGGTAGAGCAGCCAATCAGTCAACTATGAGGAACCTCATGAATGCTAGGATGGCTGAGGGTACTTCAATAAGTGATCACGTGCTGGAAATGATCAGCTACATCAATGAAATTGAGGTCTTGGGAGGTGACATCGACGGAGAGACCCAGGTTGATATCATTCTCCAGAGTTTGCATCCCAATTTTGAGTAGTTTTGATTGAACTATAGTATCGGCAAGCTCTCATATTTCCTTCCCGAGCTCATGACTGCATTGGTGTTTGCCAAAGGCCTCTTCTCTGAGAAGAATCAAGCTTTGGCTACTGTTGGACCTTCAGGTTCCTCTGCTGGGCCCAAAGCCAGGAAGCAAAAGAGGAAGAAGGGCCAGAAGGAAGGAACTGATCATGGACCTAAAGGTGGTGTTGCCAAGAAGCACAAGTCAAAAAACAAGTGTTTCAGATGTGGCAAAGTAGGACACTGGAAGAAAGACTACCCGAAGGCTAGAGGTATGAGCAATTTCACCTTTGTTATTGAGATGTATTTTGCTGTGATTCCCACAAATACTTGGTGTGTGGATTCAGGAGCCACTGATCATGTTTGTAATTCTTTGTAGGGGTTCCAAGTGACCCAACTGCTTAGAGATGGTGATTTGCAGGTCTACCTTGGGGATACTACCAGAGTATCAGTTACTGCAGTGGGAGTTGTTAAGCTTGTCTTTTTAGATTCTGTTTTAGTTTTGAGACATTGTTTTTATGTACCCAGCTTTAGAAAGAACTTGCTTTTGGTTTCTAAGCTGATTTTGGATGGTTATAATTTTGTCTTTTCTGATGATTCTGTTATTATTAGAAAGAACAAGAAACTTATATGTTCCGGTGCATTGGTTGATAATTTGTTTCTAATTAAGACAAACTCCCCAGTGGCGTAAAACATAGAAATTAATAACACATCATCGAATCATAATAAGAGAAAGGAGTGTTCCCCTTTGAACCAGACTTATCTTAGCACATAAGACTAGGTCATATCAACCTTAGTAGGATTCAGAGGTTGGTCAATGATGGGTCTTTATATCCATTGGATATTGACAGTTTTCCAACTTGTGAGTCCTGCTTGGAGGGTAAAATGACCAAGATGCCTTTCAAGACAAATGGGTATAGGGCCAAAGAGGTTTTAGAGTTGATTCATTCTGACTTGTGTGGGCCCACATCAGTTCGGGCTAGAGGAGGTTATGAGTATTTTGTGACATTCACAGATGACTACTCTAGATATGGATACATATACCTGATACACCACAAGTTTGAATGCTTTGGAAAGTTCAAAGAGTTTAAGGCTGAGTGGAGAAACATCTGGGTAAGAGTATCAAGACCCTACGATTTGATCGTGGTGGTGAATACCTCTCTAGTGAATTTAGGACCTGTTTGTCAGAGGAGGGTATTCAGTCCCAGTTGTCTACACCTAGCACACCCCAACAGAAATGTGTAGTAGAGATAAAGAATAGGACTCTTATAGATATGGTTAGATCGATGATGAGCTATAGTGAGTTGCCCAACTCGTTTTGGGGTTATGCCTTAGAGACAGCATGTTTTATCCTTAACCTCATACCATCTAAATCTATGCCTTCGACCCCTATGGAGTTGTGGACTGGGCGAAAGCTTAGTTTGAGACATCTCAGGATCTGTGGTTGCCTAGCACATGTGCTTAAGGCAAAACATGTAAGTTAGATGCGAGAACAGAGGTTATGCTATTTATAGGCTATCCCAGAGGAACGAGAGGTGGTCTATTTTATAGTCCTCAGGATCAGAGGTGGTGGTCAGCACCAATGCTAGATTTCTAGAGGAGAATTATATTTTAGATCACAAGGCCAACAGCAAAGTCATATTAGAATAGCTTAGGGTTCAGTCGAGTATTCCAGATGCATAAGTACAGGATGACACACCACAGAGTACTGCACGCACTATCACAGATGATGCACCTACACAGGCTGCACCTTGTCATAGTGAAAGGGTTATCAGACAGCCCGAGAGGTACATGAGTTTGGGTGAGTCTTTGAACTTTATCCCTGGTGCTCATGAACCAGACCCAGTTAGCTACAATGAGGCTCTTCAGGATAAAGATGTGGATTCTTGGCAGAGAGCGATGATTGCTGATATGGGTTCTATGGACTCAAATCAAGTCTGGAAGCTGGTAGACCTTCCTGATAGGTTTCGACTTATTGGGTGCAAATGGGTCTACAAGCGGAAGAGAGGATCTGATGGGAGGATTTAGACCTTCAAGGCTAGGCTTGTGGCAAAAGGGTATACTCAGAAAAAGGGTATCGATTATGAGGAGACCTTTTTCCCGATAGCTATGCTTAAGTCAATTCGGATTCTCTTGGCCATAGCTGCTCATATGGATTATGAGATTTGGCAAATGGACGTCAAGACAACTTTCCTTAATGGAAGTCTTGAGAAGACCATCTTTATGCAACAATCAGAGGGTTTCATTGTTTAGGCCCAAGAGCACAAGGTATGCAAGCTCAAGAGGTCTATCTATGGACTTAAGCAAGCATCCAGATCTTGGAACATTCGTTTTGATGAGATTATCCAATCCTATGGATTCACTCAGTGTCCGGTTGAGTAGTGTGTATACCACAGGCGTGATGGTGATTTGGTGGTGTTTCTCGTACTTTACTTAGATGACATTCTTTTTATTGGCAACAATAAGAAGATGTTATCTGATGTAAAGGCATGGTTGTCCCAACAGTTTGATATGAAGAACTTGGGAGAGGCTGGATATATCCTTGGGATCAAGATTATTCAAGATCGTAGGAAACGTTCTCTGACGCTCTCCCAAACTTCATACATAGACACGATTCTGGCCAGTTTTAACATGTATAACTCCAAGAAGGGTTCGCTATCGTTCAGGCATGGAGTGCATTTATCAAAGGAGCAGTGTCCCAAGACTGCCGAGGAGATAGATGCCATGAAGGCAATACCCAATGCATCTGCAATGGGTAGTCTCATGTATGCTATGTTATGTACTAGGCCTGATATTTTTTTTGATGTTGGCATGGTCAGCAGATATCAGAGTAACCCTAGGAAGGCTCATTGAGAGGCAGTCAAATGTATTCTCAAGTACTTACGCCGGACGAGAGATCATGTCTTGATTTATCGAGCACTGGAGCTAGTTCCATTGGGTTACACAGATTCAGACTTTCAAGGTGATATGGACAAGAGTAAGTCTGCCTCTGGGTTTGTGTTTACTTTGGGAGGTTAAGCCATAGTATGGCAGAGTGTCAAGCAGAAATATGTGGCGGACTTCACCATGGAGGCTGAGCACGTTGCCGCATCAGAGGCAGCGAAAGAAGCTGTATGGCTCATGAACTTCCTGGTGGATTTAGATGTGGTCCCTGAGTTACCGAGGTCTATCGCAGTCTATTGTGATAACAATGGTGCAGTTGCTAACTCAAGGGAGCCACTAGCCCACAAGGTGAGTAAACACATAGAGTGCAAGTACCACCCGATACGAGAGATCATAAAAAGGGGAGACATGACCGTGGCCAAGATAGCATCATGAGACAACCTTGCAGATTCTTTCATGAAAGGTATTGACCCCAAAGGTCTTTGAGAGCCATGTGGAGGGCATGGGAGTCAGATTCTTAAGAGAGCTATGTGAGTGAGCTAAAAGAGTGTTTTGTAGCTTTCATTATGACAACGGTGTAATAAGTGGATTGAACAGTGTTTTTGTACTTCAGAGCATAGCTTTGAGTATTGGTGGGAGATTGTTAGTTTTGAATACTGAAAAGCTATTACTTGTATTAAAAACTAATACCCAGTTGATATATCATTTTGTTTCAGTATTAAATTTGTTCCATTACATCATAGAACCAGATAACGAGGTGTAGAAAAGCACAGTAGATCTCGTTATTGGTTAAAGTAATGATATATAAATAGATGCTCATAACTGAGATAGTTTGAACATACTATTGGTATACGTTATCGTGTGATTTGGAAATTAGTTTATCAAGACTAATTAAATCATATAGATGTGCCCGGGGTATATTGAGCACAACCTGTTCGAGATTGAATTAACTTATGCTGATCAGCGTAGTTAATTAGATCCTAGTATTCTAATCTCTTAATCCGTCGATTGGAGCGGGCATGAGAGTTAGATATCGTATGCTTTGATTTTCCAAAATGGTCAATTGAGGCCTAAATCTCGGTAAGTTAGGTATACAGTGTTTGGCTTCTTTGTGTGTCGTTGCTAGTCGAAGGAATCCATGTATTGATTCGCCTGGTTGATGGTGCTCCCGAGATAAGCTTGAAAGGTTTATTATACTAAATCTGGCTAATAGACTTTATGTCCGGTATAATAAGAAATTCGAGTGGTACTAATCTCGGATATCAAGAAGTCGATGAATTAATTTGTTAGTAAATTTATGAATCGATGAGCACTAGATCTTCGATGTGGGGAGATCGAAGAATAATAAAGTGAGTGCGAAGTAAATTCATTTTTGAGCGGTAGTTCCATAATTGGCCCATTAGTGGTACGACTAATCATGCATTTCACTAATCGACAAAGTGAATTAATTAATTCTAAAAGTTTAATTAATATTTAATTGACTAAGTGGGTTTGAAGAAATAATCCTAAGGGTTCGATTAAATTTAATTAACAAAATGGGTTAAGAAATTAATTCAAAAGGTTCGATTGAAGTTGATTAGTCTAGGAAAGGCTAAGGGGTTAACGAAAGTCAAACATTAAGACCCAACTCAAAAGCACACTAGGTCTCCTTTGAAACTCCTATAAATAGTTTAAGTTAGGCATTTAGAAAACATAATAAACCTTGTAGGCAAAGTTGCCTCCTTAGAGAGAAGGAAGAGCCTAGAGAGAGAACTTCATCTTTTTCGATTAGTTCTTTGTCGAAGTCGGCTTCTAGATCTTTCTTCTTTAAGAACTCAGCCCACAATTCATCCTAGAAAACCCAAGATCGCTGCCCGTCCTATCCGTCGCCTAGCCGTGTTCCGCTGCCAGTGAGCTATTTCTGGTGCCGGTCTTATTTTGTTGTGGGTTTTGTATTTTTGTCACAGTGATCCTTTGGTTCGTTCCTTCGGGTTCACCAAAGCCTAGATCCAAAGGCAAAAGCTTTCCCCGACAAGTTTGATTTAGGCGGTGTGGGTTTTCAGATTAGGATCAGGCCTTCGAGCAGTTTCAGATTTGGGCAGATTGAATTTTCTTGAAATGGATTTCTTTGGCGTGGACATTTGCCCACTCAAATTTGGGATTGTTTGGAGTTATTCTCGGGACTCTTTAGTGAATTCGCAACTTAAGACCCGGTTTTCTTTATTTGCGAGGGACACTCTTCAGAGGTATAATCTTTAAAGGTTTTTGCTTTAATTTAAAGATTCGATTTTTGCGTGTCGTTTTAATAAATTGAACTAGTATAAGCCTGGATCCATTCAAGGGAAATGATTTTAAGCCTGAGCCGAATCGAAAGTCTCCGATTCTAGAATGCATAGCACCAAAGTGAGATTTTCGGTTTAGCTCGGGTTAGATTTGTTTCCTTCAATATTCTAAACAAAAAATATTGTAACAACACAGCCAACTTGATGCCAAATCATCCAAATCCATCCAATGAATATCAACATAGGAAAAATTAGGAGTGTTCACAGAATCCAATCCGCGGATTGGATTCATGGATGAATTTCATTTTAATTTTTAATCCAGCGAATTAAAAATTTTAAAACCGGTCCTTCTGGATTAGATTCTGGATTTACCCTAAAAAATTGGTCGTTAATCCAGATCTGTATATATATTTAATTAATAATAATATTAGTTTATATGTATATTAATACTTGATGTTTAGTGTCATTAAAATTCAAAGTTAGTGTTGGTAAGTTGTAATGTTTTTGGACATTTTCTTGGACTGGTTTTTGTATGTCTAGCATACTTTGGTATTCTTGATTTTTTTTTTTTGAACTGAAGATGTTTTAGGACTATTTTTCATTTGATTGTGATCTGGTTTGTGGACTCTATACTACTGAAAATCTGATAGTTTGATTTTGGGCATTTTGATTTATGGTAAAATATAGAGGGCCAAATGTAGAAAATCTCATTTTACGACCCAACACTGAAATAATTGTAAGTCCAACTTGTCAATCGGGTTAACCTGGTCAATTCAGATCGTCCAAAGTGGATTGGATACGAAATAAAAACCGGTCAGTTACGGATCAAAAAATTTCAAATTCGTATGTTATGGATTGGTTCCGGATTGATACAAAATCTGGCCAATCCAATCCGTGAATACCCCTAGGCAAAATGATACCAAATCATTCAAATTCATCTAATTAATACCAACAGATCCAATTGAAATAGAAGATTTCAAGATATATTCAAAACTGAAGATATTGTAACAACACAGCCAAATTGATACCAGATCCATCCAATGAATACCAACACATCCAAATGGATACTAAATCTATCAAATGAATACCAACATAAGGGAAAAAAAAAAAAAAAAAACAGCAGCAACCTATCTGCAAAAGAAGTATATATTGTACCTGGTCCTTATATGTATCCTCAAGTTTAGATGAAGATCTCGTAACAGGGCGAGGACTTATCTTGATGTCTTTATCAGGCTTGTGTGCAGTAGCGGTGACGGCCTAGTAGACATTCATGTGGAATCAAACCATGGAACATGTAAGTATGATTTCAAATTAAGGAGATGGTACGAATGGAAGTGGTACAAGTCCAAATATCTTGTACATTTCCTTGTAACTATCATCCACGTGTTCATCCTATGTCCAATACATATAGACTTAAGCATTGAACTTCATATTAAATATCACAAAAATAGTTGAACATCACATTAAACTTAAGCATTGGACAGACAATTAGTTTGATAAACTTACATATTTATTAGATCCTTCTGCTTCATACATAAACTTCCTTTTTCTACTTGAATTGCCGCCAGAGATGGGAAATACTTCAAATTGTGATTGAGGTTGTCCATTATCATCTACATCTACATCTTCATCCCATAACTAAATGAAAAAGACAAAAGTATGTCAAACAAAATACATAATTTTTTGCCGCTCCAAAATACATATTATTATGATAAAATAATAAATAGTAATAAACAATAATAAAACTGCATACCTGAAACTTGGATTTTTTGCTGCAGCTCCTACGGATGTGGCCTAATTCACTACATTTGCCAAAAACTTTTGATTTCCCTTGTTCAGCATTGCTCACATTCTTATACATGGTCTTGTTATGCCCTTTTTCACCACACATCTTGCATTTTGGTTGTACTCCAAACTTTTTCATACACTTCTTCTTATCCTTTTTATCGATTACTTCTTCAACCGACTTCTTCCTATTTTTTTTGGGTCTTCTAGGCCGTTTATCATACACTGGTGGCAGTAGAGGAGGGATAGCGGATTCGGGCCATTCAGTTTAACCACTAAGAGGCAAAATGCAATGCTCATACACCCTGTTAAATGTTACTACACTGTAACATGCATCTACATGCTCCGTTGGCTCCTTCCCCAGCATCCATAAAGCAGATATAGCATATTGACTAGGCAATCAAGTAAGTTGCCATCTCCGTCATGCACATGTCCTATCCCTGACATTGACTGTATTTGCTTCCCCATGGTCATCCCTGATCTCAACGTTCTCATCATTCGACTTTATTGGTGTGCAGAGGTTGCCAACACCACTTTCTTTTCTATCCTCTTGAAAATCTGAGGACATATCAGTCTCCTATTACATCTATTCCTTGTTGTATCCGTGACATCACATAAATTCAGATCTCCTCTAACATAGCCACAATTGGTTTTTCTCGAGCTACTAAGATGGTTGAGTTAAAAGCCTCACAATGGTTGTTCAACAACATGTCACATTTAGGTTCCACCTAAACTGTGAGCGTGACCATTGTGAGGGTAGCTTATCTTCTAGCCGTTCTATTGTATCCTCATCCCAATCCTTGATAATCTGTATCCTTTATATCTATTGTGCTTCAGTTATGTACTTGGATGCTCCTCATAGTGTTTTTCTTAACGCAACACCTCTAAATCTAGTAGCTGACCAATTTGCATGCATATGCTTGACACAAAACCTATGTCCAGTAGCTGGGAATACCAATTTTGCACTATTTACAAGTCCCTTATGCTTGTCACTAATTAAAGTTCATTCATCATCATTTTCTATACCCAATGTATCTCTAAGCAAAGTCATAAACCATGTCCATGATTCTATGTTCTCACCCTCAACTGCAGCCAAGCAAGTGGATAAAACCCATTATCTAATCCCTATAACTGTCAACAAGATACCGCCACACAATCCTTTCAAAAAGGTTCCATCAAAATCCAATGTCTTCCTACATCCAGCTAAAAACCCATTACTTACAAATATACGAATATCCTCTCAAATATTTCTTTTCCAGTCTCGACATCCTTAAAACCTTCAATAGTCTTTATTTCAATTGTTGACCCAGGATTTGACCTTAATATCTCATCCCTATAAGCTTGTAACAAGTTGTACTGCTCAATGTCTGATCTACTCACCAATCTCATAGCATGTCTTCTCGCTTTGTTCCCCTGTCTATTTGAAATGAACACCTTGTTTTGCCTCATTACAGTCCACCCGAACATTTTGGATCTATTTTGGGGTTATCTCAAATCAAATCCGTATATTTCCTAGCCACCAAACTAAACTTCACAGTCATGTTCTTGTAGTTAAACTTGTAAGTATGTTTGTCATTAAAAGTCCTAACTTGGACTGTCCCTCATTCACCCATGTTCCTATCATATATTTCTCACTTACACTTCCTCTTTCCAGTTTTCGTCTGTATAGGACACTTAGCCCTCACACGAATCTTATCAATTTTCACAATTTTCCATGGCCTTCCTCTGCTAGTGTTCCAGGACCTCATAGCTTCCTTGTGTTAGTTTTGAATACTAGAAAGCTATTTGCTTGTATCAAAAACTAATACCCAGTTGACATATCATTTTGTGTTAGTATTAAATTTTTCCATTATATCATAGAACTAGATAACGAGGTGTGGAAAGACACGGTAATCTCATTATTGGTTAAAGTATTGATATATAAAAAATATGCTCATAATTGAGATAGTCTGAACATACTATCGGTATAGGTTATCGTGTGATTTGGAAATCAGTTTGTCTAGACTAATTAAATCATACGGATATGCTCGGGGTATATTGAGCACGACCAGTTTGGAATGAATTAACTTGTACTAATCAGTGTAGTTAATTCGATCCTAGTATTCAATCCCGAAAATGGGACGGGCATGAGAGTTAGATATCGTATGCTTTGATTTGCAAAAGGGTGCGGTCAATTAAGGCATAAATCTTGGTAATTTGGGTTTGCAGTGTTTAGTTTCTTTGTATACCATTGCTAGTCAGAGGAATCCACGTACCGGTTCACCGGGTTGATGGTGCTCCCGAGATGAGCTTGTAAGGTTTATTATACTAAACCCAGCTGGTGGACTTTATGTCCGGTATAGTAAGAAAGTCGAGTGATAATAATCTCGGATACCAAGAGGTTGGTGAATTAATTTGTCAGTAAATTGATGAATCGACGAGCACTAGATCTTTGATGTAGGAAGATAGAAGAATAATAAAGTGAGCGCGATGTAAAGTCATTTTTGAGCGGTAGTTCCATAATTGGTCCGTTAGTGGTACGACTAATTATGCTTTTGACTAATCAACAAAGTGAATTAATTAATCCTAAAGGTTTAATTAATATTTAATTGACTAAGTGGATTAAGAAATTAATTCATATTGAATTAATTAATCGTAAGGGTTTGATTAAATTAAATTAACAAAGTGGATTAAGAAATTAATTCGAAAGGCTCGATTGGAGTTGACTAATCTAGGTAAAACTAAGGGGTCAACAAAAGTTAAACACTAAGGCCCAACTCAAAAGCCCACTAGGTCTTCTAAGGAGCTCCCTATAAATAGCTAATGTTAGGCACATTTGAAGACATTAGAAACCTTGTAGGCAAATGCCTTAGAGTGATAAAGACAAACCTAGAGAGAGAACTTCTTCTTCTTCCTTGAGAGTTCTTTCTCAAAGTCGGTTTGCGATATTTATTTTCAAGAAACTCAGCCAATGATTCTAGAAGCCCAAGACCACCGCCGGGAAGTTGAAACGCCGCTCGAGGAGTCCGATCTCCACTCTTTTTCCAGCCAGTTAGTGCCTCCAGCATTTTTTGGATTTTTCGGCGCCGTTTTGGTGCATTTTCATTGTAGACTTTGTTTATTTGTTGCGTTGATCCTTTGGCTCATTCCATTTGGTTTTCCAAAGTCTAGATCTACGAGAAAATAGATTACCCACTAAGTTTTATTGAGGCGGTGTGGGTTTTCAGATTATAATCAAGTTCCCGGGCTAAATCTGTTTTTCAGATCTACTAGTTTCTTGAAGTGAGTTTCTTTGGATTTCTTCGCCAATGCCTTTAGCCACCTCATAGTTACTTGCCCACCCAAGTTCGAGGTTGTTTGGAGTTATCCTTGGGATTCTGAGTGGATTTCGCTTTCCCAGAGATTTGATTTTCTATATTGCTTGGGACTTCACTTCAAAGGTATAATCTTTAGTCATTCCGCTTTAATTAAAGATTTAATCTTTGAGTGTTGATTTAATAAATTAAACTAGTATAAGCCTAGATCCATTCAGGAAAAATGAATTTTAGCCTGAGTCGAGTCGAAAGTCTCCGATTCTGGAATGCATAGCACGAAAGTGAGATTTTTTATTTAGCCTGGGCTTGTTCTGTTTCCTTCACCTTGAACTCTTTGAAACTACAAAATTGCATCCCAACATCAAGTTAGGGGGGTTATACATATTCGAGGGATTGAAAACCGGCCATTGTATACTATCTTCCACATCAGACCCTTGAGACTTCCCAATTCCCCATCTGAATTCAGACTAATGTCTCCATCATCAGAACAATCAATCTTATCACCATTACTGTCCTTATCTGTAATTTGACCAGCCTCTTTTCCTCCAACGCTTTCCTTTGGCTTGCTTGGACCGGCCTTCGCTACAGTGAAATTCGCAGGAGGTGCCAAAAAACTTCCTTCCGAAGCTTCTGGTTGCCTGTATCTGCATCACCTCCTTCTTCATTTTCTCTAACAACACCGTGCTTGCCAGCTCAATCAGCAAAATCATAGTCTGAATCTAGATCAAATCACTCACCATTGTCACTTTCAATCTCAACTTGGAAATATTCATCCACCCTTTTTTCAGCTGCACGACCAAGAGAATAAAAGCTGATTTCTCTACTTTTCAGTCTTTCATCCAACAACTTCAAATCCTCATCAGACCCTATTAAATTGAACCCACCCGAACCTAGCATATACAACTCACATTCACATTCTACTTTTACCCCTTTCATCTTCTAGTTGAAACTGTATGCCTTATAGGGATAAATTCTGAAATGAAATTTTTTTTATTAAAAAAGTACCCTTCATGCACACTTCAGACAAAAAACAAGGAATCCAATGCATCAAAATAATGGAAGGGGGGCACAAAAAGTATAATATGGCATGTGCTTTATAACAAGTTCAATGACACTACCAGTATTTATCCCAACCAAATATAGTATGTTCACATGACAACATATCCTAACATATTCATTTCTATGCAGAATGCACTCAACAAATTCACATCCAAACACTTTCTTTGACCAAGACTAATGATGCAACAGATTTAATGTCACGTACGATTCAGAATTAATAATTTATAAACTGAATACCACAAATTAAAGTAGTATACTGGTCGATCCACAGGGAATAGAGGGTAGAATCCAGCCAAATTGTTAAACTTCACAAGAAACTAATAAGTAAATAAGTAGCACGAATGTAAGCAGTCAGTGAGGTATATCTATAATGGGAGAAAAGAGGTAATGCTTTGAATGAAGAAAGAGAGGATGAGAGTGGGAATTTTTACTCCCCTGAGAGAATAGAGACTCTGAGGATAGCTTGCAAATGACAAGAAGGTTTAGCTTTCCCACAGCGAGAATCAAATGTGTTGCAGAGTATAGTTCTGGCTCAACTTGAATAACACCCGTGTCATGTACTTCACGATCTCTCTACCAATAGGCCATGTAGTCCTCTGTCGCTCTTGTGTACAGCCTAACACCAATCCAACCAGTTTTCTAGACAAGGGGATTGGACCTCCTTGTCACACATAAATTATACCAGGATTTGAATGAATAAAGCACTTGGTTGCTAAGGTATCATCAATAAAGATCTCGCTATGAGCATTTCAACTTTGTTTAGTCCTGAGTTTCGTAAGATAAATGATTTTTAAGGTATTGTCAACTAAGACTTTTCTTAGATTTTTCTATTTTGTTAGACTCAAGAGATCTTTAGAATATACGGTTTCTAAGGTGTTCTCAGTTAAGACATCCCTAAGAGCATTCCTATTCTACAAAACTCTTTGGGCTTATCAGAGTAGATATTTGCTGAGGTATTATCAATTAAGACCTCCCAAAATCATTTCTATTAATTTAAAGCTCCAAGATTTACAGAGTGTGTGGTCGCGAAGGTATTATCAATCGAGATTTCCCTGGAAGAGTTTCCACTCTGCTAGTCTTCGGATAACACATGATCTTTGGGTTCTACAGTATGACCAATTAAGGTCTCCTGACAAGAATTCCAATCTTTTTTTATCACAACCCTTTTAGATTGTATGATCATGCCATGACAAGGACTTCTGTGACATCCTCACATCGCTCTTTACTCAGACTGTGTTTGATTCACAGAACCTATACTACAACACTCACTGTAAACAGTGTTGGAGTTGAATACGTAAGTTATGCTTGTATTGTACTTTTTCCTAGTTAATATATCGATTTATGTTTTGGTTATATTTTGTTGTGCATTATTTGTCCATTTATATTATGTAGTTAGATGATGAGTGTCTTGTGTGACACAATAGATCTCATTATTGGTTAAAAGACATAACGTATAAATGAGGTTCGTAACCAAAACAGCTTTGGACAAACTGTCGGTTTAGGTTATTATGTGATTCGAATGATTGGTTTGTCTAAACTAATTGAATCATATGGATATGCCCGGGGCGTATTGAACTTGACCATTTAGAATATTTTTCTTGTACTGATGTAATAGACAAATCGTTCTTAGAATTCTATCTCTTAATCCCTAGATTAGACATAGTGTACTTTGATATGTCAATGGGTGAGGTCAATTGTGGCCAATAGTCTCGGTGGGTTGGGTGCACATGTTTAGTTGCTTGGTGTGCTGCTGCTTGTCAAAAGGAAACCCTGTACCGGTGCGTCCGGGGTGATGGTGCTCCCGAGATGAGCTCGTAATGTTTATTATACTAAACCCGGCCGGTGGACTTGTGCCGGTATAGTAAAAAGGTCGAGTGGTACTAGTCTCAGAATTAAAGAAGTTAATTAATTAATTTATTAGTAAATTAATAAATTAATGAGCACTATATCTTTGATGTGGTTGTTCCAGAAGCAATTTTGGTGTAGGATGGTAGTGCTAAAATTAATTCGTTAGTGGTACGATTAATTTTGTAATGGGTTAATTGAATAGGTAGAATTAATTAATTGATTAATTATTCCTAAGGGTTAATTGAGTAATTAACAAAGTAGAATTATTTAATTAATTAATTAAGTCTTAAGTTTCAATTAGAATTAGGAAATCCTAGAGATTAGGAATCTAATTTGGATTTGGTTTATCCTATCAGATTGGTTACCTAATTGGATTTGGAAACTAATTAATTACCTAAACCCATTAGGAAGACAAATTCTAAACCAACTTGGGGTCTCTCTTGTAATTCTATATATAGACAAGGGATTAGCTATTCCACAATATACAATTCATAAGTTTTCATGACAATAAAACTAAGAGATAAAATCCTAGAGAGAGAAATTAATTATTTCTTCTCAAAGTCAAATTTTTTTAAAGCTTGGTGCGGCAGCTCTTGCTCTAAGATTGGCGGCTGGTTGTGAACTAAATTCCAGCGGCACGTGGAAGCTTGAGAGGCGGCGCGTGGGGCGGTTTTCTCTCTACGGTTGTGGTGCATGTTCTTCACGCGCTAGGCGATGGTGCTGAAATTTTTCGGCGAGTGGATTGTGGTGATTAGCTGCTCAATTGCTCGTTAGATTGCTGCCCACACAACATACAAGCAAAGTTTTGAGGCATACAAGAGAATCACCTGAGTATACGCTTCAATAGGTAATTCTTATATTTCCACTTTAATTAAGAATTTTTGTTGCGTGATAAATCGAATAAGTGCAAACCGCAATCCTGCGCAATGTTATTTCAAAAGGGTTAGAATAGTGATTGTGCTAGTGTCTAGGCCTAGCCAAAGATTCCGATTCTGGAATGCATAGCACGAAAGTGAGTTTCTGGCTAGGCCCGGGCAAATAATCTTTCAAACAGAATCAGTGAAAGCTCAAATATAATGGAGTATACAGCAGGTTACAGACAGTAGCTAGTTCTTCTCATCAGCCGGCAGAGAGGCTTAAGCGAGTAGTTTGGTACCATCAATCTTGCTTAATTCACATTTGTAATTGAGACTTTCACCTTGTCTCTACCTCATTAGAGAAGTAAAAATTCCATCAAGAACTTAAAACTGCATCGGTTCTAGATCAACACTCATATGTAAAGGAAACATGAATAAAGATTAAAGAGTTTCGGATAAAACAACCCAAGTAACGAGTTACAAGGGAAAAAACTCCGAACTCAACTACTACTCCTTACTCCGTATTGTCTCTTGTTATTGAATTCAGAGTTAACTACTGCTATTTATTGATAAACTCTAGTGAATGAAAATGCTGGATGGCTAAAATGGGAATTTCTGGATTACAAGCTGGCTTCTTGGCGTCTTCTAGGTGGAAATTGCTGACAACCAGTCGTTAAAGCATCCCTAAAAAGTTCAAAAAACGGTTAAAGTAGCGTGTTGCACTGTTCCGGGCGTACTTCTGCCGCGTGATTTCTTCGCAGTGTACTTCTTGTCTCCTCGGGCAGGAACCCTTAGCTGTAATGTGTACTTATTGTCTCATGTGGTCATGCCCGTAGCTGTTGCCAGTGTACTTAGTGTCCTTCTAGTTTTTGCCCACTGCTTGTGCCGGTGATGTTGATATGATGCTCAGCTGATGGTAACTTCAGCTGAGTGTCACATGAAAGTGTTCTGTCTCGGTCACCTTACACTGAAGGGTTATACTTGACTTCAATAGACACTGCAGTTCTATTTTGTCATCTTCTCACGTCCTTCTGATAATGGCGTTTGGTCAACGTCACACTGAGACCTTCATGGGCTGCCATTTTCTGATGGCCGTGATCTTCTCTTTAAGTTCCTGCTGTTTCACTTCAGTTGTCTTCACTTTATCATTATCACGTCCAGCGAATGTTGTCGTGAGCTGGACGTCTTCAGCTCAAGGTTGCCAAATGCTGGATTTCATTGAACTCGATGAATATCACACTTAAGTGAAGCTGTTGTCTGCTGGCCGTGTCATTCCTTCTAGCTTGAGAATCCTTGGTTTTGCTTCAAATGCCAAGTTCGAAGTGTGATTTTCTACAGTTTCATTCCGTGCATATTCTACCTACAATTAACACAAGTAGAGCCATAACTAGTATTTTTACCATGAGAATAGATTAAGAATCCTATTAAACTTAAGTATTTCAATCTTGGTTTTAATAATAACAAAACGAATATGTGAAACTAATAATTTTTCAAATTGTGTAAAAATTTTTTTTGTACAAAGTGCAAATTTTCAGATTGATACATTCAATTTCAAATGAGCATAACTTTTTCACTCAGCCAAAAATTGAGATTTGGGATGTTTTGAAAACCTCTTTTAGTTATCTAAAAAATGGTTCAAATAGTCAATGTGAAATTCCAATGGAATTTTAGTGAAAATAGATGAAAAAAAACTATGTCACTCCAATGACACAGTTTAGTAAACTAGATGTAACTTGAGCTACAAAAGTCCAAATCAGCTGATTTTGACGGCCTTGGAAATCTAAGAAAAAGATCTACAACATTATTGTCAGACCAAAAGTCAAAAGCAGCTGTAAAAATCCAAAAAAGTATAAGGAAGTTCAAACTATGTCGAATCACCTTTGGAGCCAAAATTCAAGTGTTTGAATTGGAACCCAAATTTGCCTATAAATGGAGACCATGGGTGAAGACATTCAAAACACACAATCTATCAAGAAATTTTTATTATTATCAAATTCTCTCAAGTTTTCAAGTGCTCATTTTGAAATTTTACTTTCATGTTCTAGTTATTTTTTAAAATGTTCTAGTTACTTTTCAAAGTGTCAATCTTAGATTAGAACCTTGTCAATTGTAAACCATAAACACTTCACACAAAAAAAAAAGGTTTTATTGTTCTTGAAAGAAAGAGGTTGCAAGTCAAGAACAAGTTAGAGGGTGAGTAGTGAAGAACCTCTTATTAGAGTTACTAAGTTGTTCTTGGGAGATTCGTAAAGGTTTGAATTCCACCTTAAGGAATTTTTGTTTCTTTGAGAAAGAAATATGAAGGGCCTTAACTTTAGAAGTTAGGGAGTGGATGTATAGCTTGTAAGGGGGTTACAAGTTTGAACCACTTTAAAAATTTTGTCTCTTTCATTGCATTGCATTTTGCGTCCATACTCTCTCTTTTACATTTTTTGCATCATAAAACATCACCATTAGACTTGTTCAATTCAAGCCTTACATTTTTTAATCTCAAGATTTTATTTATGACTTGTTCTTATTTCAAGTCTAACTTTCTTTGATTAAATTTTTACTTTATCTTAGACTTGTCCTTATCAAGTCAAATTCTTATCCTTAATCAAGTCAATACTTGAGCTTTATTTTAAAAAATTTTACTTCAAGACTTGTCCATTTCAAGTCACATACTTGACCTTTATTTTAATTTGATTACTATATATTGTGAACTAACAATTTATTATTTCCTTGTATACTTTTATATTGTTGGCTAATCCTATTGTTCTTATTTTCATCCTATTTTAATTTGGACTTAGTTTTTATTTGTTTCATACACATAGATAGTCATTGTTCATTTGAAAAAGAAATTAACTTTAAGATTTGCTCATTTTTAAGTAAAATTTTCAAACAACCTAATTCACCCCCCATCCCCCCTCTTAGGTTGTGTTGTTGATTTTCAAATCTGTCCTTAGGCAGCTCAAAACTAGGCTAAAAAACATGTAAAAATATGTTTAAAATGAATTGCACCAACCAATCAATCAATATACTAAAAAATAATCAAAAAGAAATTTAACCATTAAAAAAAGCTACTGTGCACTTACCATATTATGGATTTGGAATATCATTGAAAACTTCATTCCTTGCCAATTTCTCTGTACTACAGCTAAGTACCCACTTTTATCCTTTCTGTGAATTAATCTCTTTTTCCCCAAAAAAAACTCCCTTCGATCAATTGAAGCCAATTTGGGGATTTAGGGTTTGATCGAATTAATGGAATCAGTGGATTTAGGGTTTTGGGAGATTGAACAAAATCAGGGGATTTAGGGTCGGTCAATTGAGCAAAATCTGTGGATTTTGACTTTTGAATCGATCAAAATGACGAAACGGGATTTAGGGTTTCGATTGACCTAGGACTTCGAGGGGTTTTCATCGAACGAAAGGGGAGATAATGTTTCGATCGTCCTAGGGCTTCGAAGGGTTTTCATCGGACAAAGGGGATTTAGGGTTTTGATCTACCTAGGGCTTCCGGGGTTGTTTTGGGTTTCAATCGATCTATCTAGGATTTCGAACTATTTTTTTCATCAATTCCAAATGTTTTCAGATTTTTTGGGGATTCAATCGACTACAACCAGCTTGGGGTATGGGCAGAAGTTAATATTGCCGGCCAGCGAGAAGCACTTCAATGGCGCCAGATTATTCAAACAAATGAACTTGGGAAGAAGATGGTAAAAAATTTTCGAATGAGAAGATTTTTTCTCTGGAGCTTTTTTTTTTTTTTTTTTTTTTTTACCGTCTTCTAATCCATGTCAAACAAATCTAACCATGGTTTGGTCAAAGAAGGGGTTGACTAGCGGTCAACAAGTGATTCTGTTAAATGGTTGCAATTCCCGTTAAAAAGGATTATTTATGATAAAAAAATTTTTAGTGGGACTAGTATTGGTGACTAAAATAAAAAGGGGGCCAAAATTGAAATAACCCATGTATGAGGGACAAAAAATGGATTTAAGCCTATATATTATACATCTTTAACCCTACTAAAAGAGAATAATTCTTAAAAAATTACTTGAACAATCAGCCCTCTGCCTGATTAAGTGTCATTTAAATAGTTAACCTTGAATAACATGACAACTATTTTGAAAAATTCTTTGAAATCATTTTAATCCAAGCATCACTCAATTCAATTTCATTTATAATTACAAATAGTAAACTTATCATTAATTATCAATTTAATTTTTAAAATATTATTATATTGTTTTCTGTAACTCTTATTTATCTTTTTTTTACATCCCACCAACCATTCATTCTCACACCACACCACATAGAACCGAAATCATCAACAATATATATATATATATATATCTAAATTTAAATAAATTATTTTATTTTGTATGTTCCTTATGTTCAATATGATAATAATTCCTTCATTATGAGGTTTTGTGCGTGTGTTTTTTTTTTTTTACAAAAATCTTCATGTCATCCTCAATTCATTTTCATCACTATTCTCAAATACAAAAAATATACATTATTAATCCGTTTCAGATTTAACCATTTTCGGTGGTGAAATCAATTTTGGCTAATTTTTGCTTTATCATAATAATTCAATTATTAATTGAGCAATAATTTATTTTCCTTAATAATTAATTTCCATTAATTGTATATTTTTTATTATATATCTTGATTATATTCATCTTGATTATAAATACTCATTATCATATTTTTTTGTATTTTTTATTCAATGAATATTCATGGCTTAGATAATTAATCAACAGCATGATGATAATCACTGATTACAATATTTTTGAGATTTTTTTTGTTTTTGCAGGATTCTTGATGTCTTCGATAACAAATGAACAACTTTCTCTTATTATTCATCTCTCTAACTATTCTCACTAATTTAAATTTTGGTCTTTATACAACTCTTATTCAATTATATCTTAAAGTTTTTATTAATTGTAATAATAATAGATTTTTTTCCATGGCACAGTAATTTTTTACTAATTTTTTATCGTAATTTGATTATTAAATGAATTATAAGTTATTTCGGTCACAAAATTGCCTCATGATAAAGACTCATTCACTTGTTTTTGTCTTTTTTTTTTTTCAGGAATATTCATGGCTTCCACAACAAATCAACAGTTCTCTCTCATTATTCATCTTCCTTTTTGCTCTTTAGTAAATTTCAATTGTTTTGTTTCTCCAACTCATCTTCCATTATTTATTAAAATTTGTATTAATTGTAATAATATATATTTTTTATTTGTTCTCACCCCTCATCTTCTTGTGTTTAAATCTTTTATTTTATATATTAATTGTCTTCACCTTGATTGATAATGACTAATTATAATGTTTTTGGGTATTTTTTTATTTTATATTTACAAATCTCATGGCTTCCACAATATATCAACAAATCTATCTAATCCTTCATCTCCCTAACTCTTCTCACATATTCAAATTGTGGTCTTTCTATAACTCTTCTTTCATTATCTCTTAAATAATTCACATTATTAACAAATAAATATAATATATATCCAATTAAAATTTCATAATTATTATAATTTTAAACAAAAATAATCATTATCATCTTATTCAATGTATTTATCTATAATATTAAAAAACAACCATGTTAATCCATCAATCAATTTAAAATTCACTTATCAATTTAAAAAATTATCATGATAATTTTCTTTCCGTGGCACAATAATTTTTTACTATTTTTTATCATAATTGAATTATTCAATGAATTATGATTTATTTCGGTTACTAATGTTTTGATCACAAATATTCTTCCTCATAAAAAAGGCTCATTCCAATGTTTTTTGTATTTTTTTTCATAAATATTCATGGCTTTCATAACAAATCAACAACTCTATCGCATCCTTCATTTTCCTATATCTTTTATCAATTTTCAAATTGTTTTCTTTCTCCACCTCATTTTCTATTATCTCATAAAATTTGTATGAATTGTAATAATATTTGTTTTTTTTTTAATTCGTTGGCACCCCTCATCATCTTTTGTTTAAATCTTTTATTTTATATATTAATTATCTTCACATTGATGATAAAGACTAATTATAGTTTTATTTATTTTATTGGGTATTTTATTTAATTTTTATTCACATATCTAATAGCTTCCACAATAAATCAGTAAATCTATCTCCTCGTTCATGTCTCTAACTCTTCTCACAAATTTCAATTGTAGTTTTTCATCAATTCTTATTTATTATCTCTTAAATAATTCACATTACAAAAATATAAATATAATATATATCCAATTAAAATTTTGGAATTATTATAATATTAAAAAAATTATCGTCCTCATCTTATTCAATGTATTTATCTATAAGGTTAAAAATAACTATTTTAATCCATCATATCAATTTAATAAAATTATCATGAATTATATTTATTATTGTTTGTTGATTATATTCATGTTAATGTTAAAATTATCTTTTCCTCTTTCTACACAAATCTTCATATATATCACATGAAAAAATATATTTTTTTAATTATTTAATTTAATTAAATCTTGTTTGATTTATTTTATATTCATCATATTATTTATTTCAAATAATCAACTAAAAAATATTTAATTTGTTTAAATCAATCAATTAACCCTATAATAATAATTATTATTAGGCATAAAAACTTGATAGGTCCCTAAACTTGTTCAATAGTATACTTTTGGCCACTAAACTTTTTTACTTGACTAATAGGTCATTAAACTCTTAAAATAGTATACTTTTGGGCATTAAACTTTTTTGCTTGACTAATAGGCCATTAAACTTTTTAAAACAGTATACTTTTGGCCACTGAACTTTGTTGTGTAACTAATAGGTCATTAAACTATTAAAACGTATAGCTTGTCATACTTTTATCGGGTATCCATGTATGATCCGACGAAAAATTTTTTTAAAAAAAATTCATAATTAATGTTCCATTTTTGCCCTTTAAAAAACTAACAGATTTTGCATAAATTTAAATTTTCATCGGATTATACATGGATGCCCAATAAAAGTATGACAATTTATACGTTTTAATAGTTTAATGGCCTATTAGTCAAGCAACAAAGTTTAGTGACCAAAAGTATACCGTTTTAAGTGTTTAATGGCCTATTAGTCAAGAAAAAAAGTTCAGTGGCCAAAAATATACTGTTTTAAGAGTTTAATGACCTAATAGTCAAACACAAAAGTTCAGTTGCCAAAAGTATACTATTGAACAAGTTAAGCGACCTATCAAGTTTTTAACCCTTATTATTATATTATCTTTAACCTACTAAAAGAGAATAATTTTTAAAAATGTCTTGAACAACCAGCTCCTCTACCTGATTACGTGTCATTTAAACAATTAACCTTGGATGACGTGGCAACTATTCTGAAAAATTCTTTGGAATCATTGAATCCAACAATCACTCAATTCAATTTAACGTATAATTATTAATAGTAAACTTATCATCAATTATCATTTCAAATTCTAAAATATAATTCTATCATTTTCTTCATCTCTTATTTTTGGTGATAAGTGAAATTTTTAAATTGATAAGTGAATTTTAAATTGATTGATGGATAAAAATGGTTGTTTTTTAATATTATAGATAAATACATTGAATAAGATGATAATGATTATTTTTTTTTAGAATTATAATAGTTATGAAATTTTAATTGGATATATAATATGTTTATTTGTTAATAATGTGAATTATTTATGTGATAATGAAAGAAGAGTTAGATAAAGACCACAATTGAAACTTGTGAGAAGAGTTAGGGAAATGAAGGATGAGATAGATTTGTTGATTTATTCTGGAAGCCATGAAATTACTGAATAAAAAATAAAAAAACTCAAAAATATTATAATTAGTCTTTATCATCAAAGTGAAGATAATTAATATATAAAATAAAAGATTTAAACAAAAGATGACGAGGGGTGCTAACGAATCCAAAAAAAAAATTATTAAAATTAATAAAAATTTTAAGAGATAATGAAGATGAGTTGAATAAAGAAAATAATTGAAATTTGTTAAACAAAAAAAGGAAGATGAAGGCACTACTACAAAAACGGGTTTGGGCGACGCTTGGCTTCAATATTCATTTCTAACTATATATATATATATATATATATATTTTTAGCAAAAGGACGAAATATCCCAACAAAATTGTAATTGGATTCAATGTTGAATCAAAGACGTTCCTTCTTTTTGTTCACTCCTTCGATCTGCATCAAAGACGCTCTTGGGTACATTATATATATAGGGTAGATGTAGGAAAAATTATCACTCGATTTAGGGCATCCCAAATGGATTCCACCCTTGCTTGTGAAATTCTTATTTTATACTTTTACTAATAGGATTATATTTAATTTATATAGGGTTTATAACAGAAAAATATAATATTAAATATACAAACAGTATTAAGATGAAGGGGGTAATAAGGCCATGTAAACAGAGCACCAATGCCTTGCTGCTTAACCCAAACAAAACCAAAGAGACAATAGTCACAAATGGTAACTAACATCTTCCTCCCAACAGCAGGCACATAAGGGAAATATTTTTTCGAAGAGGAAGATAAGTTAACAAGCCATAAAGAATAGATGTTTCACTGAAGCCCTATGGGAGTGCGAGAAGATCCACCCATCTACGCAGAGGATCTTCTCGTACTCCCAGAGGGCTTCGGTGAACCGACCCAGGACCACTATTGTCTGTGCCCTCCTGAGGGGCTTACTATCTCTGGGATTGCATTTCCTCCCTGGGGTGCCTTTGCTCTATGGATTGCAATTGCCCTTTCGTCTTGGGTTGGCATTCTTGAACAAAACGTTGAACGGTGGCTAATACGCCTCAATTAGGGCTGTGGCTATGGCGTGGGGTTTCTGAGAAATTGTCGGCAAATCCGGGAATGCAGCTAGGGATATAAAGTCATTCTTTTTTTACCTTTTGAGAAATTTAAATTTGTCATTTCATTTTATTCTAAATCTAAGATATATCTTTATTTTTTAAAAAAAATTATTAATTTTTTTAATTATCGTTTTCACCATTGTTCATTATTCTCTCTCAATTCATTCATTATTCCCGCCAAAAAAAAAAAAAAATTCATTCATTATTACCATATAACATAAATAAAAATAAGGCACTACTACAAAACGGGTTTGAGCGACGCTTGAATAGAAACGCAACTAGCTAAAGTGTTGGATGTGGCGTTCACTGAAATAAAACTACAAACGCCATTATTAAGCATCTCTAGAAAAGCGTTTTATAAATAAAAGGGCTTCAATATTCATTTCTAAATCTATATATATTTTTAGCAAAAGGATGAAATATCCCAACAAAATTGTAATTGGATTCATTGTTGAATCAAAGACGTTCCTCCTTTTTGTTCACTCCTTCTTCGATCTGAATCGAAGACGTTCTTGGGTATTGGTTCGACTTCGAACCAGTATAGAAGATACCCTTATATATATATATATATATATATATATATATATTGGGAAGATGTAGGACAAATTATCACTCGATTTAGAGCATCCCAAATGGATTCCACACTTTCTTGTGAAATTCATATTTAATACTTTTACTAATAGGATTATATTTAATTTATATAGGGTTTATAACAGAAAAATATAATATTAAATATACAAACAGTATTAAGATGAAGGAGGTAATAATAGGGCCATGTAAACAGAGCACCAATGTCTTGCTGCTTAACCCAAACAAGACCAAAGAGAGAATAGTCACAAATGGTAACTAACATCTTCCTCCCAACAGCAGACACATAATGGAAATATTTTTTCGAAGAGGGAGATAAGTTAACAAGCCATAAAGAATAGGTGTTTCATCTAAGCCCTTGTTGGGATCGATTAGGCCTGATTAATAAAAATCGCAGCGGAAAAGCCTAATTGATTGTTTTAGTGTTTAATTAAAACATACGTTTAAAACTTTTAAAGTTTACCCTCGTAGCGTAATTGATTGTCGCGACTGGATCCTTGTTTGATGTTAGTCCAATCCTTCTACTCCGATTACGCTGATCACTACCAAAAATTTCTTCCTTTAAAGAAATTCTCTACTCTCAAGCCACTGAGGTTCTCACAGAGTGGTTGCTAGCCCGTCTGCAGAGAGAGAATTTTGGAAAAAAATTTCTAATTTGGTAAAACCATTTTTCTCAAAATATGAATTAAGTATCTGACTCAATATCTCCGAGATATATAAGAGTCAGATACTCAGTCAGTAAAATAAAAAATATTAATTTAATTTAATTAATATTAATATTATTTACTAACCTGGGTTTTTAACAAAACCTTGGATCAACTCATTGACCCATGGATCAGGCTAATGGGTCAAGAACCTCAATTGTAATTAGGTCCCTTGATTTTTTAGCCTATCCCATTTGTTCCTAGGTACTTAATTAACTCTTAATTAATACCATAGAACTTCTCAATAATATCTAATTAAACTATTTAATTAAATAATATTTGTCTAAGTATAACAATTATACTTAGTGCAGGCAATTTTGTATCATCGAACTCTCTTATATGCGATCTTGTAGGCCCATTCCAAATTGGCAATGGATAATTAAATCTAATTAATTAATCCATAAGTCATTACTAGCAAGACGTAATGACTACACAATTCAAAAAGGAGGGTCGAATGGTATTTCAACACAACCTTCCGAGCATACTACGTACGGTCATCTACATTGATATCCCGTTTAGCATAAGGCATGGAACTATCATCTTTATTTAGCTAAATGTTTACTTGATCTCTTAGTGACACTGATTCTATTCGAGCAAATGATAACACTTATCATTTCTCGAGCATGGTCATGCACTTCTCAGTTCACTATCAAGTGGCCAAGATATCATCTCTCACTTAAGAGAGACTTGTAGTCCCATCACTTCACCTACATACCTTAACGTGACTCATAGTGTACCCAATCATACCCATACTTGACAACCTGTTATGACCCCGTTAGCCTTATGTCAAAGCACACTACAATTCACCTAAGACCATGTAGTGATTTCTGGTCTAAGGATCCTCGTACGAGTACTACTCAAAAGAATCACTCTTGATCTAAGCAATCCATGGAGTGTTTCTTTTGGTGGATCAATTTCATGAATTCAAATATGCACAAGAATATTACATTCATGAAATTAACTCATCTGATAAATCATCAATTAAACGACAGATGTCTATATAGCCCTTAAAAGGGCACATACACCAACAATCACCCACTTGCCCGTTAAAGAGCTATGTCCTAAACATTTTAAGACTAAACTCTATTACATGTCTCTCAACTTTGATAGTGGTAGAGCTTTTGTGAGACGATCTGCTGATTGTTGTCTGACTCTATTTTGCACACTTTCATATCTCATCGATCAACGTTCTCTCGAATGAGGTGAAACCTTCTGAGTATGTGTTTGGTCTTTTGGTGTGACCGGGGCACATTAGATTGTGCGATGGCCCCGTGGTTATCACAGAAGAGGTCTATCGGAACTTGGATACTATGTTTCACTCTGTTGTTAAACACAAACTTCCCTCAACCAGACATTCCCATTGCAAAATCTTATGCAGTAAAGTACTCAGATTCTGTTGTAGAGTCGGTCATTGTATTTTGCTTTGAGCTTTTCTAACTCATGCACCACTATTCAGGTTAAACACCTAGCCTGATTGTGATTTCATGTCATCTTAATCTGTTTGAAAAGCAGCATCGGTGTAGCTTTGTTCAACGATTTGTTCTTGTCCTCCATACACTAGTATCAATCCTTTAATCATTCGTAAGTATTTCAGGATTGCCTTGACTGCAGTCTAATGAGTCATTCCTGGATCTTGTTGGTATCTGTTAGTCATGCTTAGTACATGTGTGACATCCGGGCAGGTACATAATATGGCATACATGATAGATCCTATTGTCGAAACATATGGAACTCTACTCATTGTTTCCCTCTCCTCTTTAGTTGAAGGACATTGGTTATTTTTTAAGAGGAGGCCATGTATGAATGGTACCATACCATTCTTAGAGTTAGACATATGAAATCTTTTCAATATCTTGTCTATGTACCCTTCTTGACTTAGTCCCAGAAGCCTTTTAGACATATCTCTATAGATCTTGATACCTAGTATCATTTCGGTTTCTCCCAAGTCTTTCATAGAAAATACACTCCTCAACCATTGTTTGATCTCTAACACGATGGGGATGTCATTTCCTATGAGTAGGATATCATCCACATATGGTTCGATCAATGATAAGCCAAACAACTCTACTAACGAACCTTTTAATGTTATCAATGTAACGAACCTTTCGTTATTAGCCTGCTCTTAGAACACTTTTCCTTTGTGACACATAAATATGAAACGCTTCCATATTCATGTTTCTGAAGCAAGCCTTAACATGTCACATCATTAGATTTGTTCTTTTCGCCTTCCAAAGGCCTTTCGAGCAACCTTTGTAGCATTTTTCTGGGTGTTTCGGGCAAAGTAACTTCTAAGACAATAACGCTTCATTTCTTATTTTAAAATGTTTCTTATGGACAGTGATTTGAAATTTAAGTGCAAGATAATGCCATCCACAAAAGAATAATACAAAATATTAGAATGAGTTTTAATAAAATCATTTTCACAATAGCCAAAATTGAAATCCCGTACAATTTTGTGTTAGTGCTAGATTGTGGACCGAAAATCCACAAAGAACCAAACCCCAGTCTTGCATTGGTAAGTATCGTATGGATCAGGATCTTTTGGTAGGCAACATTCAAATCGCATCTTGCACTTAACGCTTTCCAATTGCATCACCATGCAACGTTTCAGTGATAGGATGAACATTCCAAATATTTGACACCATCCTATCATTGCAAAACCAATCCTAGTCACTTATCCGATTAAACTATGACCGATTTCCCTAAGTCAAACCATCCCTCGAAGCATCACATCAATAAATACCCAAACATTTTTTCCACATAGTGGTAGTGAGTAAAGTTGGGCACCTATTATGTAATAACTTGCCTCACGAAGAAAACCTGAGGCCCTTGTGCTCTCCAAGTCCATAGACGTTCGACACTCTGGCGAGCCCCCAAGTATGGAAGCAATTTGTGTCTTAGGTTTTTAGAGATTTAGTTTGAACGGCTTAACATGCATTTCGTTTTTTCATCATTCACAATAACATATATCAAATATATTTAAAGCAAATAAAATTCAATGAATTGGGCTCTAGTCTATTACAAGGCTTTTAAAATATTTGTCTTTATTTGGGCATTCATTGTTGGGCTTCCGTTCCTAGTCTCCACATTCGACTCCTTGGAATTACTTGAATTTGGGTCTATCTAATTCTATTCTATTACATATAATTTAATAGGCTCGCAGGCCCCCAAATTAAAATAATTTAAAGCCCAATTCATGCTTGGAAAAAATATAATAATGCAAGTGTTTCTTACAAGCTCATTTTAATTAAGCCGAATAATTTTAAAGGATTGTGTACTATTATACTATTAAAATAGATCGTGTCATGATCCATTTTAATCAATCCCTTGTTCATTCATTTGGTCAAAATAATGCATGAACATTTTTCACATAATTATATATGCATTTCACAATTTAAACAATTTAAATTCGAAATCGTAAATAAATCATGAAAATAAATAAATTAATAAATTAATAAATAATAAACAAATTAATTAATTAACTAATCTCATTAACTAATTTTATTTATTATTATTATTTAACTATCCCAATCTAATTCAGACAATCTTTTAAATTTAAAATTTCAAATATTTTCCAATTATCCTAATCTAATTAAGATAATTATTTAAATTTAAAATTTAAAATATTTCTAATTATCCTAATCTAATTAAGATAATTCTTTAAATTTAAAATTTCAAATATTTCTTAATTATCCAAATTTAATTAAGATAATTATCTAAAATTTATAATTTTAAATATTTTGATAAGATAATAATTTTAAACTAAATTTTAATCCTATCTCAAATTTAAAATAAAATCTGATAAGAAATTTCATAATCTTATAAAATTTTAAAACAAGAGTGAATTATAAAAAAGGTCATCATACTTTGGTAAATTTTAGATTTTGGTCACTAACTTTTAAAAACTCAGAAAATGTCACTAACTTTAACATTTGAATTTTAGTTTTGGTCATTCCGTCAAAAACATCCATGAAGCTCACTAAAAGACCAAAATTTTGAGGATATTTTTGTCCATTCATTCATGTTGTACACCAGTTCACCCAACACCACTTCCTCAACTACTGGTGGGTTAAAAATTGCGGGAAAAGGCACATGGCTATAAAATGAAAACTACATCCCTCACTCAACACCACTTCTCATTCCCAAACGTAAACCAAAATAACAACCAATCTACTGTCAATATATACTTTTCTTAACCTCAAAACACTCCAACATCCGAAATAATAACCAATCCAAATTACAAAATAAATTAAACTAAATCAGCCACAGTCACTATAATAAATACGACTTCCAAAATCTCCAAAACATCCAAAATAACACCCAATAATCGGCAAGGTAAGTAAAAGAGTATTTTTTTTTTTTGTAAAACATCCAAAATAACACCCAAACCGATTACAAAACAAATCCAAAATAACTTCCAATCCAGATTACAAACCGATCCAAAATAACTTATAATCCAAATTACAAAATAGAAGATATCATCCAAACTACATTACCAAAAGTCTTAAATCACTAGAAGACATCACAAAAGATATACCAAATTCATTCATAATCTGCCTTTTCTTTTCCCTGCCATCGTCCTGTTGGAGTAGAATATATAAGCTATGCTTGTATTGTACAGTTTCCCAATTTAATATATCGATTTGTGTTTCAGTTATATCTTGTTGTGCATTAATCGTCCATTTATATTATGTAAGTAGATGATGAGGTGTCTGGTGTGACACAGTAGATCTTATCATTGGTTGAAAGACATAATATATAAATGAGGTTCGTAACCGAGACAGTTTTGGACAAACTGTCGGTCTAGGTTATTATGTGATTCAGATAATTGGTTTGTCTAAACTAATTGAATCATATAGATATGCCCGGGGCATATTGAACTTGACTCTTAGGAATGATTTGTCTTGTACTGATTTAATAGACAAATCGATCCTTGTATTCTATCTCTAAATCCCTAGACTCGAGTGGGCATGAGGATTAGACATAGTGTACTTTGATCTGCCAATGGGTGAGGTCAAATGTGGCCAATAGTCTCGGTGGGTTGGGTGTGCGTGTTTAGTTACTTGGTGTGCTACTGCTTGTCGAAAGGAAACCATGTACCGGTGCGTCTGGGGTGATGGTGCTCCCGAGATGAACTCAAAATGTTTATTATACTAAACCCGGCCGGTGGACTTATGTCCGGTATAGTAAAAAGGTCGAGTGGTACTAGTCTCGGAATTAAAGAAGTTAATTAATTAATTTATCAGTAAATTAATTTTAATTAACGAGCACTATATCTTTGATGTGGGGAGAAGTTGTTCCGGAAGCAATTCTGGTGTAGGATGGTAGTGCCAAAATTAATCCGTTAGTGGTACGATTAATTTTGTAATGGGTTAATTGAATAGGTAGATTTAATTAATTAATTAGTTAATTATTCCTAAGGGTTAATTCAGTATTTAACAAAGTGGAATTATTTAATTAATTCCTAAGGGTTAATTAAGTAATTAACAAAGTGGAATTATTCAATTAATTAATTAAGTCTTAAGTTTCAATTGGAATTAGGAAATCCTAGAGATTAGGAATCCAGTAGGATTTGGTTATCCTATCAGATTGGTTGCCTAATTGGATTTGGAAACTAATTCATTACCTAAACCCATTAGGAATACCAATCCTAAACCAACTTGGAGTCTCTCTTGTAACTCTATAAATAGACAAGGGATCAGTTATTCAAGAAATACAATTCATACAATTAATCCACAAGATTTATAGAGAGAGAAAATGTTTCTATCTCAAAGTCGAATTTTCAAGAAAGTGTGCGGCTGGTTTTTGGGTTTCTAGTGGCTGAAATTTTGGCCTTGGTCTATACCAGCTGCGCGTAGCTTTCTCTCTCTGCGGGCGGTGAGTTTATAGTACGTGCCAGGTGCTACGGGGCTAGAGTTTTCTAGCAGGTGGATTGTGGTGAGTAGCTGATCAATTGACTTCTAGTTCGTTGCCTACACAACGTGAAGTCATAGTCTTTGAGGCATACAAGAGAATCACCAGGTGCACGCTTCAAAGGTACTTTTCTAAGATTCTGCTTTAATAGAAATTTTTGTTGCGTGGTAAATCGAGCAAATGCAAATCCAGATCCTACCAAAATCTTTCACTTCCAACCTTATAAGGTGGATTCAAACCCAAGTACTCTTGATTGACATTATATTTAATCTTCTCAGCATCGGTGTATTGAGCAGTTTGAAAGAGTGAACCATGGATTTGCTCAAAAAGTTTCTTCAGTATTCAAATGAGAGGCAGGAACTACTATATAATAGCCTCATTCCATAATCTGAGCTTTTTAATATTAGTGTTGAGAATTGATCTTTCTCATAGGTCTACAAACTCCTTTCTCACCCAAGAAATAGCAAAAAAGCACAAAATGCATAAGTATCTCAAAACCAACCTTACAGTTCTTTTAATACAAATATCAACTCCTTTGCATGTGAATGAAATTATAGGAAACAAATTTGCAAACAGAGATCCAATTGAGGTTCTAAAGATTATGCACTATCAGGACCAAGTTGGTAAAGGAACACTCTCGAATAGACATCCTTCAATGACTCAACTTACTTGAGGTCAGTTACAACAAGTCAAAAAGGGCACTTCACAAACTAAAGTTCAACATTCTATGGCTCGACATACAAAAGGTCAACTATCAAAATTACAAAATGCAATTTCCAAACTAATGTATTTTCACACTTATACTCTTACATCCTTAAAAGTCAGTGAAGCAGTATATAGAAGGATCACAACAGCAAAAACTTTATACCATTAATTGGAATTGGATATATGGATCATATCTCACCATAGAGCAAAAACCTAGATGGACTATTAAGCAATAAACCAAATCAGCTTTGGCTTTGCATCTACTCAGGTTTAATGATTGCTGCTGCTAGATCCTAGTCACGAGAGGGCATTACAAATACACTAATCATTAAGATCAAACTATAAAAGACCTACGTTTGAGAAATAAACTAATCTGCACATTAATACTAGATGTAAAATGGTTAGTTTGCTTATTATTACCTTTCTTTGAAATGTTAACCCAACGAATAACATTATGAACAAAAGTACTTGTTAATATCATCAAAAGAATAACCAGTAACACCTCCAAATACAACTAACACATAATCCACATCCAGAAACCTCATGATCTCATTCACTTCATCCTTGTAAGAAGGCATTGCACGTACCACGGTCACATGTGTGCATTATTCCATTTGTTATTGTTCAATTTCCTTTTTAATCGCTATAAAGCAAATATGCGATTTTTGGGTTTTCAACAAAAGTGAGACTTTTTAAATCAAAACTTCACACTTTTTTCACACAAAGATGGGTTTCAAAAAAAAAAAGTTCACTATTCTCACATGCAAACTAAAAAAAGTTCCTTTTTTTAACGGTTCTTCCGGATTGATTTTCAAATCAACAAAAGGCGTAAATAAATACCGTCGCCTACAATGAAGCAGAAATGACTATAACGAAAATATCATCTAACAAGTACAAGAAAAGTGAAAGATTTTCTTACCATATGCCATGTATAGGTCAAAGTAACCACCCTCCTTCCTCAGATCCCACTGCATCTTGCTTGCGTTCTCGGAGTAAAACCAAACGTCCTAATTGTAGCGGCTATAAAGCTTTTTTTTCTCACTGCTTCAAAAAATCTATGGTGTTGAAGACATTGTTAATCGGTTTCAAAGCTTCGAAGTCTGAAGGTTGAAGACGAAGAGGAAGAGGTTTTTTGGGATTCATGTGACTTTTTGCGAAAAGGTAGAGTAGAAAGACAAAATGGAGGGAGTCTGATTATTAGTTCAACTATAAGCATAAGGGGGAAAATACATTTCTATCCTTTGCAAATGGTCACGTGACGTGATAGGGCTTCTGTCGTCACTAACGGTCGTTTTTAACGGAATGACCAAAACCAAAATTCAAATGCAAAAGTTAGTGACCTTTTTTGAGTTTTTAAAAGTTAGTGACCAAAACCTAAACTTTACCGAAGTATGATGACCTTTTTTAAAATTCACTCTTAAAACAAAATCAGAAAATAATTTTCTTTAAATTATGAGGCAGTGTGATAATATAAATAAAATCCATTTTATAATTTAAAACCATTTTAAAAGCTGATGGCACTTTTGGTAATTAGAGGCTGTGGTAGGGGCAATTTGGTAAATTTTCTAGCCCCTGCTGCCTCTCTAAAATAAATAGGGTTTTTTGGGAGGCGAGGGCATTTAGGTAAATTCACCCTTTAGGGTTTTTTACCCTTATCCGCCTTCAACCTCTTCTTCTCCAAACCCGCCACTAGTGTCCGCGCCTTCCGACTTCTAACGCCGGTCGTCTTCTCCGACGGTCTTCTCCGGTCACGTTCGCAGTGTCGGTCTCCGCCCTCGACAACCAGAACGTTTCTGACCTCGTTCGATCTTCCCGTTCAACAAAACGTCATTCAAAAAACTCATTACAGAGAGTTATGCGAGCAACGGCCGATGGTTTTGTTCGATGAAGACTGGCAGCGACTCTCGCCGCTGATATCTCCGCCATCCTTCGTCACAAAGACGAAGTCCCATGGCCAATTTGAACTACCGCCGACCTTCACGATGGAATAACGACATGCCCAAACTCCAAGTCTGGCTTGCACGTTATTCCGGCGAAAGCTTCCCTGCAAAATGAAACCAAAACACAGCCCAGATCTAAACCAATAAACCAAAACAACCTACAAACTTTGAAACCAAAACATTTAGCGCCCTTTTCGGTTTTTTCAAAATCTGGCCAAATAATTAGCACAAAACCAGAAAAGAAAACAATTAGCCCATCAAATAATTTCGATAAAAAATCCAATTCAGAAACTCCGGCCAATCAGCCCAGTTTTCTGGTGAACACAGAGCAACCCAGTTTCCCATTTTCAATTCTGACCAAAACAAAGGCGGAACAATTCAGGCTATCCGATTCAAAACCCAGAAAACAATTTTTTTCCTTTGGCCCGTGTTTCAGGTAAACAATTTTTTGAAAACCCAGAAAATAGCCATCCCCGTTTTTGGTTAAAACAATTTCTTCTCAACAGGACTTTTAAAACAGAAAAGAAAATTTCTTTTGACCAAGACCAACCAAAATATTTCCCTTCAACCACAGAGAGGAAAAATAAGCTTTCTCGAAACCAATTTCCAAAATCCGCAAGAAGCAAAAAAATTTCTCAAATCGGCAATAAATAAAAAAAAAATTCAAAACAACCAATTGATTTTTTAATCAATTAATTTTTATTTAAACACTAAAATTGAGTCTTGCTCTGATACCACTGTTGGGATCGATTAGACCTGATTAACAAAAATACATCAAAAAAGCATAATTGATTGTTTTAGTGTTTAATTAAAACATACGTTTAAAACTTTTAAAACTTACCCTCGTAGCGTAATCGGTTGCCGCGCCTGTATCCTTGTTTGATGTTAGTCCAATCCTTCTGCTCCGATTACGCTGATCACCACCAAAAATTTCTTCCTTTGAAGAAATTCTCTACTCTCAAGCACCGGGTTCTCAAAGAGTGGTTGCTAGCCTGTGTGCAGAGAGAGAATTTTGGAAAAAAATTTCTAATTTGGTAAATCTGTTTTTCTCAAAATATGAATTGAGTATTTGACTCAATAGCCCAATATATATAAGAGTCAGATATATTGAGTCAGATACTCAGTAAAATAAAAAAATATTAATATTAATATTAATATTATTTTTACTGACCTGGGTTTTAACCAAAACCATGGATCAACCCATTGACCCATGGATCGGGTTGATGGGTCAAGAACCTCAATTGCAATTAGGTCTCTTGATTTATCAGCCTATCCCAATTGTTCCTAGGTACTTAATTAACTCTTAATTAATACCACAGAACTTCTCAATAATATCTAATTAAACTATTTAATTAAATCCTATTTGTCTAAGTATAACAATTATACTTAGTATATCAATTCTGTATCATCGAACCCTCTTATGTGCGATCCTGTAGGCCCATTCCAAATTGGCAATGGATAATTAAATCTAATTAATTAATCCATAAGTCATTAGTGGTCTCTAGTAAGATGTAATGGCTACCCAATTTAGAATGGAGGGTCGAATGGTGATTTAACACAACCTTCCGAGCATACTATGTACGGTCCTCTACATTAGGGCTGGCAAAACGGGTTGACCCGATGTAAATGGGTTGGGTCAACCCAATTCATGAAAAAAAGGGTTGGGTTGACCCAACCCATTTATTAAATAGGTTAAGAATATGAACTCAACCCAACCTTATTAATATACTGGTCAACCCAACCCAACCCGTCTAACCCATTTAATTAAACAGGTCATCCGTTTAACCAGTTTAACCAGCCAACTTGTCAACCCGCCGATCCACCTAACATATTTCAATTATTTTTTATCAATATAAAGCATTTATTATCATCAATTTTTATAATTCTGGGATTAAATATACATTGCAATCATTACTAATAAAAAGTATTCCTATAAGGTCTCTTTCATGCTGTTAACAAGTCTAATTTTTCTTCAAAAAATAAGTATAATTTTAAATTATTAAAATTTATAGTTAAATTACTCATTTTTGCACATTAAGTAACAATGTTAATGTTTGACTATAAGTAATTCACTTGTACACTAAACAGTAGTCATTGTGTTTTCAATGTTAATTACATTTGTTTACTTTCGCATAAAATTCGCGCTTTTGAATTTAGTTCAAATATCATATTCACATTATCGTAGATATAAAATTACATAAAATATACATCATACTCACACCTCGAAAGAAACAAAGAAAGATATAAAAATAATTTCCTTAACCGTAAATAATACCAAATCATCATCTAATTAAAAAATTATAAAAATTATTTTAAAAGATCGAAAAAAAATAAATATATACATATAAAATCTCCAACTACACAAAAAAGTCAGTGTCTGACTATGTGAGAGATGGCTGGGCAGCAAACAAAAATTAATTAAGTTTTTCTTCACATAAATTTTTTTCAAACAAAATTATTTTTTTTGGCGGGTTAACGGGTTGACCTGTTAACCCGTTGGGTTGACCCGACCCAACCCTTTTATTAAATGGGTTGGGTCCAACCTGATCCATTTAATAAACGGGTTGAAAATCTCAACCCAACCCACTTTTTTCCGTGTTGGGTCGTGACGATTTTACGGGTTGGGTAAGAAATTGCCAACCCTACTCTACATTGATATCCCGTTTAGCATAAGGTGTGGAACCATCATCCTTATTTAGCTAAATGTTTACTTGATCTTTTAGTGGCACTGATTCTATTCAAACAAATTATAACACTTATCATTTCTTGGGCATGGCCATGTACATCTCAGTTCACTATCAAGTGGCCAAGATATCATCTCTCACTTAAGAGAGACTTGTAGTCTCATATTATATACCTTAGCGTGATTCATAGTGTACCCAATCATACCCGTACTTGGCAACCTGTTACGGCCCCGTTAAGCGTATGTCAAAACACACTACAATTCACCTAAGACCGTATAGTGATTTCTAGTCTAAGGATCCTCGTACGAGTACTACTCAAAAGAATCACTCATGATCTAAGCAATCCATGGAGTGTTTCTTTTGGTGGATCGCTTTCATGAATTCAAATATGCACAAGAATATTACATTCATAAAATTAACTCATTTGATAAATCGTCAATCAAACGACAGATGTCTATATAGCTCTTAAAAGGGCACATACACCAACAGTCCTATGGGAGTGCGAGAAGATCCACCCATCTACGCAGAGGATCTTTTCGTACTCCTAGAGGGCATTGGTGAACCGACCCAGGACCACTAGTGTTTGTGCCCTCTTGAGGGGCTTACTATCTCTGGGGTTGCATTTCCTCCCTGGGGTGCCTTTCCTCCATGGATTACAATTGCCCTTTCGTCTTGGGTTGCCATTCTTGAACAGAACGTTGAACGGCGGCTAATATGCCTCAATTAGGGTTGCGGCTAGGGTGTGGGGTTTCTGAGAAAGGGGCGGCAAATCCTGGATGCGGCTAGGGTTATAAAGTCATTTTTTTTACCTTTTGAGAAATCTAAATTTGTCATTTCATTTTATTATAAATCTAAGATATATCTTTATTTTTAAAAAAATTTATTAATTTTTTTTAATTATCATTTTCACTATTGTTCATTATTCTCTCTCAATTCATTCATTATTCCTTCCAAAAAAAAAGTCATTCATTATTACCATATAACATAAATAAAAATAAAACACTACTACAAAAAACGAGTTTGGACGATGCTTGGAAAGAAACGTAAATAGCTAAAGTATTGGATATATGGATCATATCTCACCATAGAGCAAAAACCTAGATGGACTATTAAGCAATAAACCAAATCAGCTTTGGCTTTGCATCTACTCAGGTTTAAAGATTGCTGCTGCTAGATCCTAGTCACGAGAGGGCATTACAAATACACTAATCATTAAGATCAAACTATAAAAGACCTACGTTTGAGAAATAAACTAATCTGCACATTAATACTAGATGTAAAATGGTTAGTTTGCTTATTATTACCTTTCTTTGAAATGTTAACCCAACGAATAACATTATGAACAAAAGTACTTGTTAATATCATCAAAAGAATAACCAGTAACACCTCCAAATACAACTAACACATAATCCACATCCAGAAACCTCATGATCTCATTCACTTCATCCTTGTAAGAAGGCATTGCACATACCACGGTCACATGTGTGCATTATTCCATTTGTTATTGTTCAATTTCCTTTTTAATCGCTATAAAGCAAATATGCGATTTTTGGGTTTTCAACAAAAGTGAGACTTTTTAAATCAAAACTTCACACTTTTTTCACACAAAGATGGGTTTCAAAAAAAAAAGTTCACTATTCTCACATGCAAACTAAAAAAAGTTCCTTTTTTTAACGGTTCTTCCGGATTGATTTTCAAATCAACAAAAGGCGTAAATAAATACCGTCGCCTACAATGAAGCAGAAATGACTATAACGAAAATATCATCTAACAAGTACAAGAAAAGTGAAAGATTTTCTTACCATATGCCATGTATAGGTCAAAGTAACCACCCTCCTTCCTCAGATCCCACTGCATCTTGCTTGCGTTCTCGGAGTAAAACCAAACGTCCTAATTGTAGCGGCTATAAAGCTTTTTTTTTCTCACTGCTTCAAAAAATCTATGGTGTTGAAGACATTGTTAATCGGTTTCAAAGCTTCGAAGTCTGAAGGTTGAAGACGAAGAGGAAGAGGTTTTTTGGGATTCATGTGACTTTTTGCGAAAAGGTAGAGTAGAAAGACAAAATGGAGGGAGTCTGATTATTAGTTCAACTATAAGCATAAGGGGGAAAATACATTTCTATCCTTTGCAAATGGTCACGTGACGTGATAGGGCTTCTGTCGTCACTAACGGTCGTTTTTAACGGAATGACCAAAACCAAAATTCAAATGCAAAAGTTAGTGACCTTTTTTGAGTTTTTAAAAGTTAGTGACCAAAACCTAAACTTTACCGAAGTATGATGACCTTTTTTAAAATTCACTCTTAAAACAAATCAGAAAATAATTTTCTTTAAATTATGAGGCAGTGTGATAATATAAATAAAATCAATTTTATAATTTAAAACCAATTTAAAAGCTGATGGCACTTTTGGTAATTAGAGGCTGTGGTAGGGGCAATTTGGTAAATTTTCTAGCCCCTGTTGCCTCTCTAAAATAAATAGGGTTTTTTGGGAGGCGAGGGCATTTAGGTAAATTCACCCTTTAGGGTTTTTTACCCTTAGCCGCCTTCAACCTCTTCTTCTCCAAACCCGCCACTAGTATCCGCGCCTTCCGACTTCTAACGCCGGTCGTCTTCTCCGACGGTCTTCTCCGGTCACGTTCGCAGTGTCGGTCTCCGCCCTCGACAACCAGAACGTTTCTGACCTCGTTCGATCTTCCCGTTCAACAAAACGTCGTTCAAAAAACTCATTACAGAGAGTTATGCGAGCAACGGCCGATGGTTTTGTTCGATGAAGACTGGCAGCGACTCTCGCCGCTGATATCTCCGCCATCCTTCGTCACAAAGACGAAGTCCCATGGCCAATTTGAACTACCGCCGACCTTCACGATGGAATAACGACATGGCCAAACTCCAAGTCTGGCTTGCACGTTATTCCGGCGAAAGCTTCCCTGCAAAATGAAACCAAAACACAGCCCAGATCTAAACCAATAAACCAAAACAACCTACAAACTTTGAAACCAAAACATTTAGCGCCCTTTTCGGTTTTTTCAAAATCTGGCCAAATAATTAGCACAAAACCAGAAAAGAAAACAATTAGCCCATCAAATAATTTCGATAAAAAATCCAATTCAGAAACTCCGGCCAATCAGCCCAGTTTTCTGGTGAACACAGAGCAACCCAGTTTCCCATTTTCAATTCTGACCAAAACAAAGGCGGAACAATTCAGGCTATCCGATTCAAAACCCAGAAAACAATTTTTTTCCTTTGGCCCGTGTTTCAGGTAAACAATTTTTTGAAAACCCAGAAAATAGCCATCCCCGTTTTTGGTTAAAACAATTTCTTCTCAACAGGACTTTTAAAACAGAAAAGAAAATTTCTTTTGACCAAGACCAACCAAAATATTTCCCTTCAACCACAGAGAGGAAAAATAAGCTTTCTCGAAACCAATTTCCAAAATCCGCAAGAAGCAAAAAAATTTCTCAAATCGGCAATAAATAAAAAAAAAATTCAAAACAACCAATTGATTTTTTAATCAATTAATTTTTATTTAAACACTAAAATTGAGTCTTGCTCTGATACCACTGTTGGGATCGATTAGACCTGATTAACAAAAATACATCAAAAAAGCATAATTGATTGTTTTAGTGTTTAATTAAAACATACCCTTAAAACTTTTAAAACTTACCCTCGTAGCGTAATCGGTTGCCGCGCCTGTATCCTTGTTTGATGTTAGTCCAATCCTTCTGCTCCGATTACGCTGATCACCACCAAAAATTTCTTCCTTTGAAGAAATTCTCTACTCTCAAGCACCGGGTTCTCAAAGAGTGGTTGCTAGCCTGTGTGCAGAGAGAGAATTTTGGAAAAAAATTTCTAATTTGGTAAATCCGTTTTTCTCAAAATATGAATTGAGTATTTGACTCAATAGCCTAATATATATAAGAGTCAGATATATTGAGTCAGATACTCAGTAAAATAAAAAAATATTAATATTAATATTAATATTATTTTTACTGACCTGGGTTTTAACCAAAACCATGGATCAACCCATTGACCCATGGATCGGGTTGATGGGTCAAGAACCTCAATTGCAATTAGGTCTCTTGATTTATCAGCCTATCCCAATTGTTCCTAGGTACTTAATTAACTCTTAATTAATACCACAGAACTTCTCAATAATATCTAATTAAACTATTTAATTAAATCCTATTTGTCTAAGTATAACAATTATACTTAGTATATCAATTCTGTATCATCGAACCCTCTTATGTGCGATCCTGTAGGCCCATTCCAAATTGGCAATGGATAATTAAATCTAATTAATTAATCCATAAGTCATTAGTGGTCTCTAGTAAGATGTAATGGCTACCCAATTTGGAATGGAGGGTCGAATGGTGATTTAACACAACCTTCCGAGCATACTATGTACGGTCCTCTACATTAGGGCTGGCAAAACGGGTTGACCCAATGTAAATGGGTTGGGTCAACCCAATTCATGAAAAAAAGGGTTGGGTTGACCCAACCCATTTATTAAATAGGTTAAGAATATGAACTCAACCCAACCTTATTAATATACTGGTCAACCCAACCCAACCCGTCTAACCCATTTAATTAAACAGGTCATCCGTTGAACCAGTTTAACCAGCCAACTTGTCAACCCGCCGATCCACCTAACATATTTCAATTATTTTTTATCAATATAAAGCATTTATTATCATCAATTTTTATAATTCTGGGATTAAATATACATTGCAATCATTACTAATAAAAAGTATTCCTATAAGGTCTCTTTCATGCTGTTAACAAGTCTAATTTTTCTTCAAAAAATAAGTATAATTTTAAATTATTAAAATTTATAGTTAAATTACTCATTTTTGCACATTAAGTAACAATGTTAATGTTTGACTATAAGTAATTCACTTGTACACTAAACAGTAGTCATTGTGTTTTCAATGTTAATTACATTTGTTTACTTTCGCATAAAATTCGCGCTTTTGAATTTAGTTCAAATATCATATTCACATTATCGTAGATATAAAATTACATAAAATATACATCATACTCACACCTCGAAAGAAACAAAGAAAGATATAAAAATAATTTCCTTAACCGTAAATAATACCAAATCATCATCTAATTAAAAAATTATAAAAATTATTTTAAAAGATCGAACAAAAAATAAATATATACATATAAAATCTCCAACCACACAAAAAAGTCAGTGTCTGACTATGTGAGAGATGGCTGGGCAGCAAACAAAAATTAATTAAGTTTTTCTTCACATAAATTTTTTTCAAACAAAATTATTTTTTTTGGCGGGTTAACGGGTTGACCTGTTAACCCGTTGGGTTGACCCGACCCAACCCTTTTATTAAATGGGTTGGGTCCAACCTGATCCATTTAATAAACGGGTTGAAAATCTCAACCCAACTCACTTTTTTCCGTGTTGGGTCGTGACGATTTTACGGGTTGGGTAAGAAATTGCCAACCCTACTCTACATTGATATCCCGTTTAGCATAAGGTGTGGAACCATCATCCTTATTTAGCTAAATGTTTACTTGATCTTTTAGTGGCACTGATTCTATTCAAACAAATTATAACACTTATCATTTCTTGGGCATGGCCATGTACATCTCAGTTCACTATCAAGTGGCCAAGATATCATCTCTCACTTAAGAGAGACTTGTAGTCTCATATTATATACCTTAGCGTGATTCATAGTGTACCCAATCATACCCGTACTTGGCAACCTGTTACGGCCCCGTTAAGCGTATGTCAAAACACACTACAATTCACCTAAGACCGTATAGTGATTTCTAGTCTAAGGATCCTCGTACGAGTACTACTCAAAAGAATCACTCATGATCTAAGCAATCCATGGAGTGTTTTTTTTGGTGGATCGCTTTCATGAATTCAAATATGCACAAGAATATTACATTCATAAAATTAACTCATTTGATAAATCGTCAATCAAACGACAGATGTCTATATAGCTCTTAAAAGGGCACATACACCAACAGTCCTATGGGAGTGCGAGAAGATCCACCCATCTACGCAGAGGATCTTTTCGTACTCCTAGAGGGCATTGGTGAACCGACCCAGGACCACTAGTGTTTGTGCCCTCTTGAGGGGCTTACTATCTCTGGGGTTGCATTTCCTCCCTGGGGTGCCTTTCCTCCATGGATTACAATTGCCCTTTCGTCTTGGGTTGCCATTCTTGAACAGAACGTTGAACGGCGGCTAATACGCCTCAATTAGGGTTGCGGCTAGGGTGTGGGGTTTCTGAGAAAGGGGCGGCAAATCCTGGATGCGGCTAGGGTTATAAAGTCATTTTTTTTACCTTTTGAGAAATCTAAATTTGTCATTTCATTTTATTATAAATCTAAGATATATCTTTATTTTTAAAAAAATTTATTAATTTTTTTTAATTATCATTTTCACTATTGTTCATTATTCTCTCTCAATTCATTCATTATTCCTGCCAAAAAAAAGTCATTCATTATTACCATATAACATAAATAAAAATAAAACACTACTACAAAAAACGAGTTTGGACGATGCTTGGAAAGAAACGTAAATAGCTAAAGTGTTGGACTAGGAGTTCACTAAAATAAAATTACAACGCTATTGTTAAGCGTGTCTAGAAAAGCATTTTATAAATAAAAGTGCTTCAATATTCATTTCTAACTCTATATATATTTTTAGCAAAAGGACAAAATATCTCAACAAAATTGTAATTGGATTCAATGTTGAATCAAAGACGTTTCTCCTTTTTGTTCACTCCTTCGTCTACTGGTTCGACTTCGAGCTATTGTAACCCAAAATCGTTTCTCTCACGTAAAGCCTGAGGCATTCTCCTTCTCGTCCCTTAACCATTTTCGTCGGAGAGATGCGGGGCTGGGGATCCACTTATAGTTTAGTTCTGCTAGAGTCGTTTTTGTCTACTTCCCACTAAACCCTCCAGGAAATTTCTTACTGTATCTCTTAATTCTTAATCATAATCTCTGTCAATTATATTTTTCTTGTTTGCGCATTAAATTTCATAGCCAAAAAGTGTAACTATACTCGCTATTTCAATTAAATATGAAACCCTAACAAATAAATTACAATAGATTGAATTGAAATTGTGTTTATGTGGAGTTATTGAAATCGGTTAGTATATCCAACTCCTAGGAGTAAAAGTACACTACTACTCCTAGCAAAAAAAAAAAAAGGCAAAAAATGAGGCAGCCTCTTTTCTAATCTACTCACTCTCTCTCATCGTTTACAATTTACATAAGACCACATCAACTAGCACCACGTCTGTACTTATGTAGTTCAGTTTACATAAGTAGTTCAGAACCCTCAGTTTACAGAAGTAGTTCAGAACCCCCAGTTTACATAACGAGATCAGAACCCTCAGTTTACATAAGTAGTTCAAAACCCTTAGTTTACATAAGTAGTTCAGAACCCTCAGTTTACTTAAGTAGTTCAGAACCCTCAGTTTACATAAGTAGTTCAGAACCCTCAGTTTACATAAGTAGTTCAGAACCCTCAGTTTACATAAGTAGCTCAGAACCCTCAGTTTACTTAAGTAGTTCAGAACCCTCAGTTTACATAAGTAGTTCAGAACCCTCAGTTTACATAAGTAATTCAACACCCTCAGTTTACATAAGTAGTTCAGAACTCTCAGTTTATATAAGTAGTTCAGAACCCTCAGTTTACATAACGAGATCAGAACCCTCAGTTTACATAAGTAGTTCAGAACCCTCAGTTTACGTAACAAGATCAGAACCCTCAGTTTATATAAGTAGTTCAGAACCCAGAGCTTTGCTGGCTTCATCTGTGGTTGTGGCAATGTAGCCAATCCAAGTTGACTCCCTGTCCCAAGACTCGCGCGAGCGGGAATGAAGGAGGATGGCTTCCGGGACGCCGACACGAGCCGTGGCTTACAGAAAGCAGTAAACCTGGTAATCGGAAGCCGATTCCAGCAAGACTTTCTGGAAGAATGATCTCTTCCCGTATCGGCTGCTGCCGGCGTACTTGGAGTTGGGGTCATTGTTGAAGGCATCGTATGTAGCTTGGCAGAAATCACCGCACCGGAGAATAAGGCGACGGAGGTTGAGATCCAAGGGTTCCAACAGACCTTTCCAGTTGTTGGTTCCCAAGAGTTCCGGCCAGGTTGTCTCTGCTCCTGCTGCAGCTGCCATGGAGGAAAGGAGTGTAGTATTCTGAGGGTGAGGTTTTTGAGGTTGGAAATGGCTACTTCAGTTGAAAAAGGATATTTGGAGAAAATCAGGTAGGTATATCATACTCCTAGGAGTAAACCGGGTAGGAGTAAACCGGCAGGTTTACTCCTAGGAGTATATTATAATTTACGTTATTGAAATTGTGTTTGCTTGAATTGTCGCATATCTTAAATTGAGGCTATTTTTTTTTTCATCATGGACTTGTCCCGGTGGCTGTGGCGGTGTGATTTTGGTAGCCATGAAAATCGAAAACTGGAAAAAGGTGGGATTTTTCGTCTTATTTCTTCTCTCGGGTAAAGAAGACGAAGTGAGTAAAAAATGAAATGAATGGAATTGTTAGTTTTAGACGTCGTGGTTTATGAGTTTTTTTATATAAATCCAAACTCAATGGTATCACCTAGCTAGTAACACTGCAGCAGACTGCCTGCTAACTTACCAAATAGTTTCAAACTTTTATTCAAGGATGTGCAATAACCCCGACAATCTTATTCTTATACATTATAAATTGAGTAAATTTCAAAATTGGTCATCATACTATGGTCAGTTTCCAGTTTTGGTCATCATACTTTCAAAACTATTTTTAAGGTCATCATACTTTCATTTTATTTTCAAAAAAGGTCACTCCGTCCATATTGGCCGTTAACCCTCTTAACGGAGCCTTTTTTTGAGGGCATTTATGTCATTCTCATTTATTTTGCTTTCTAATTTCCATCCAGTAACGCGCTACAGTGCGCGCTACAGTAACGCGCTACAGTGTCTTCCTTTCTTTTGTTATTTTTGGCTAATTTTTTATTTATTTATTTTTTTTGCCTTCCTCCTTGAGACTTTTTTCCGTCTGTTTTTTCGAAACAATTCAGTATTTTTTTAATGTTTTTGAATTTTATAAAAAAATATTTTTAAATTATCATTTTATTTGTTTTATAATTAAATAATTTTAGATATTATGATACATATTATGAACGAATTTTTTTTTTAAAAAAAATAATACAGTAGACATCAGATCAACCGATTATAGATATCATATCAAAAATATAAAAGAAATCATACAATAGAATTAAAACATACTTAACAAGGGAGATCAGATCAGGATTATATAGACATCAGATTAGCGAATACTTGACATCAGATCAACAGACTATAGATATCAGATCAAGAATATAAAAGAAATCATACAGTAGAACTAAAACATAGTTAACAAGGGAGATCAGATCAGGATTATATAGACATCAGATCAGCGAATACTTGACATCAGATCAACAGACTATAGATATCAGAAATCATACAGTAGAACTAAAACATACTTAACAGGGGAGATCAGATCAGGATTATATAGACATCAGATCAACGAATACTTGACATCAGATCAATAGACTATAGATATCAGATCAAGAATATAAAATAAATCATACAGTAGAATTAAAACATACTTAACAAGGGATATCAGATCAGGATTATATAGACATCAGATCAGCGAATACTTGACATCAGATCAACTGAATGATGTAACAAATGTTTTTTAACTTAAGAATTTGTTTGTATTTGTTTTTTGGATAGTTGATGTGTATGAATTTTTCTTCCAATTCACATGAATGTATGTAAAATGCTCTTTTATTTTGTACTGGATTGCAACCAAATTTTTTTTTATAAATAATTAATATTTTATTTGTATAAATAATTATATTGTAATTTTTTTTGAGTGGATCTTCAGTAAGAAAAAACGAAACAAAAAAATCAAATTTCAAAAGTTGAATTGAAGGCTACCATAAATTCATTGCACAAGAATTCATTACAAACCAATGGCTACCAACAAAACAAAATTGCACTTCACAAAGTGCAGCCAGCATCCAAAAAATGCATTCAGAATTCAGTATTTTTTTAATGTTTTTGAATTTTATAAAAAAATATTTTTAAATTATCATTTTATTTGTTTTATAATTAAATAATTTTAGATATTATGATACATATTAGTTCTATTGTATGATTTCTTTTATATTATTGATCTGATATCTATAGTCTGTTGATCTGATGTCAAGTATTCGCTGATCTGATGTCTATATAATTCTGATCTGATATCCCTTGTTAAGTATGTTTTAATTCTACTGTATGATTTCTTTTATATTCTTGATCTGATATCTATAGTCTGTTGATCTGATGTCAAGTATTCGCTGATCTGATGTCTATATAATCCTGATCTGATCTCCCTTGTTAAGTATGTTTTAGTTCTATTGTATGATTTATTTTATATTCTTGATCTGATATCTATAGTCTGTTGATCTGATGTCAAGTATTCGCTGATCTGATGTCTATATAATCCTGATCTAATCTCCCTTGTTAAGTATGTTTTAGTTCTACTGTATGATTTCTTTTATATTCTTGATCTGATATCTATAGTCTGTTGATCTGATGTCAAGTATTCACTGATCTGATGTCGATATAATCCTGATCTGATCTCCCTTGTTAAGTATGTTTTAATTCTATTGTATGATTTCTTTTATATTTTTGATCTGATATCTATAATCTGTTGATCTGATATCTACTGTATTATTATTTTTTTTAAAAAAATTCGTTCATAATATGTATCATAATATCTAAAATTATTTAATTATAAAAATTCTATTGTATGATATCTTTTATATTTTTTATCTGATATCTATAATCTGTTGATTTGATATCTATTGTATTATTATTTTTTTTAAAAAATTTTATTCATAATATGTATCATAATATCTAAAATTATTTAATTATAAAACAAATAAAATGATAATTTAAAAATATTTTTTTATAAAATTCAAAAATATGAAAAAAATACTGAATTGTTTAGAAAAAAACGGACGGAAAAAAGTGTCAAGGAGGAAGGCAAAAAAAATAATAATAAAAAATTTACCAAAAATAACAACAGAAAGGAAGACATTGTAGCGCGTTACTGGATGGAAATTGGAAAGCAAAATATATGAGGATGACATAAATGCCCTCAAAAAAAGGCTCCGTTAAGAGGGTTAACGGCCAATATGGACGGAGTGACCTTTTTTGAAAATGAAATGAAAGTATGATTACCTTAAAAATAGTTTTGAAAGTATGATGACCAAAACTGGAAACTGACCATAGTATGATGACCAATTTTGGAATTTACTCTTATAAATTTATTGGTTATTTGTACATTACTATGATTGCATTTATTAGCAGATGGACTAATAATTGTTGATTATGATATCTCATTATGTTAGCAGATTGCTCTTGTTGAGTTTGCGGTGGAGTTAAGAGGAGCAGCAAAAATGAAGAAAATGGATATCGGTGCAATTGTTGCAATGGTGTTATTGGGGTTTTCAATTGGTATGGGGAGTGCTGATATTTATATAGTAACCGTTGAAGGAGAGCCTGTGGTGAGTTATAGAGGTGGTTTCGATTGTTGAATCCGATGAGGAACTCGATATTACTAGGTACTTGAATATTTTGTTGTGTGACTCTGTAAGTGAGTTCCTACTTGTTTGCAAAGTTTTTAGTTTTTTATTTTAACTTTTTTAATCTTGTAAATCATCTTTATGGAATGCTGATGTTACTTGTTGATAATGTAATTATTAATAATATTATTATAATTTTATTTATACAAGCAATGTGTTGGTCAAAGTTGGAGCTCAAATAAGTGGTTTGTATGGCAAAATAGGTTTGAATGGTTGAAGCATATAGCTGATAGCAAAGGGCTCTGGTTGTGTGGCTATATTTGAAGTTACAATTGTCTTTTCCATTGGTGTGCTTTGATTTAACCATGGCAAACTTCATGAATTCCAGATTTTCTGAGTAGTTTAGTCATTCATGCTAAGGTGAGTTGAAAGCTTGATTTTTTGCATAAGTGGAAGCTGTTTGGGGGCTGCCTTTCTCCCCTTTTAGTTATTCCATTTGGAATTATGTAAAATCCGTTTAGTTAATCCCTTTTCTGCACCACTTAAACCTAGTCATCCCTGTATTAAGCTCTTGATGAGAGGCAATTGTTTGCTTTTCCAGTTGCAGACCTCACCTCACCCAGAATTGGTGATGATGGGCTTCTCCCAAGATTGCATTTTTATGAACTAATAGTAACTTTCTCAAGTACCTCAAAGGTAATACTCCAAAGGGGTTTTGGATATTCTGCTGTTGTGTTTATGTGGGATGATGAATTAAGTTTCTTGACAATGCTGCCTATTCATTTTGTCAGAAATTCTATTGCTGAATTATCCTTTTGGTGCTCGAATTCTTACCATTCAACCAAGTCCCACTTTGCTGTACCTTGTGAGTGTACGAACTTTTGTAGGTGTTTCTTGTTCGTATTAGTACTAAGACTGATACCTCATTTATTTCTAAGTTTTTTACACGTTTGTAATGCTAGTTTTTTGGTCACGATTTTTATTTGTTTGGGTTCTGGAGAGATTTTTTCGGAGTTCAAATGTGTTATTCTGTATCTTTTCGATTACTTGTTTCTGTTTACCGTATCTTTGCTATGTTGCGAGAAGAACGATTTCTATAATTCCATTTATGAAATATTCAGCTATCAAAATAATGGTGTTCTTGTTGCTGAACTATTTGTGTGTAGAGACTAATTTGGTACCGTTCCTTGGAAACATCTTAGTACTTCAAGTAATGTGGAAACTTGGTGGCAATGAATTCATTGTACTTCATTCTCCTTGAACCATGCAAATAGATTTTTTGTTTCTATAATTATAGTGTCTGCTCTACAATTTGCAGGTGAGTAATCTGTAGGAAAGAGTGAAATGCCACCAGTAAAAAAAGAAGAGTTGATTCCTGGTGCCACTTTTGTTGGAAAAGTAAGATCAATCCAGTCATTTGATGCTTTTGTTGATTTTGGTGCTTTCACTGATGACGGCTATGATTTTGATTCAAAGTGAGATAGAACGTTGGATTTGGGAATAAAGCCTTTTTTGTAGATGCATTTTATTTTTATTTTCTTAAAGTAGTTGTTGGAATCAAATTTCAAAGGTTATCGTGAACATTGGAATATATCTTTTGGTTTAAATACTTGGCTTTTTTTTTTTTTTTTTTTTTGTAATAATGGATCAAATGCTTCAAGCAATTTTATAATTATTTATCTATATATGAATGAAATTTATTTTGATATATGAATTGAGTATTACTAATTATGAATGATTGTAAATATTGTACTACGCTTTTAATTTTCATGCGTTTGAGACACTTTTGTTGTGCAACGATGTTTAGCCGACACTATGGATGTGTCGCTATAGGAATTATAAGGAGTAAATCGCACAATTTGATTGGAGATGCTTATAAATCGTGGCCAGTATATTACGACACTATGCAAGCACTGTATAAAGTTAATAAAAAACGCATCAATTTTTGTGATGCTATTTTTGACTTATACAAACACTACGAAAAAGCGTCGCGGCAGGGTGTTACTATGCCGGCTATGCTATCGCTTACTGAAGCGTTGTAAAAGCTCTTACAACGCTATTTAGCGTTACAATAGCCTTTCCAGGAGCATCGCAAAAGACCGTTTTGGTTGTAGTGAGGATGAGAGATAATTGTTAATTTATTGTGGAAGTCATGAATATTCTTGAAAAAAAAAGACAAAAACACGGTAAATGAGTCTTTATCATAAGGAACAATATTGTGATAAAAAACTTAGTAACGGAAATAAATTATAATTCATTTAATAATTCAATTATGATAAAAAAATTAGTAAAAAATTATTGTCCCATGGTAAAAAATATATATTATTATTACAATTAATAAAAAATTTAAGATATATTGGAATAACACTTGGATAAAGTCCACAAATGAAATTAGTGAGAATAATTAGGGAGATGAATGATGGGAGACAGTTGTTCATTTGTTCTGGAAGACATCAAGATTCCTGCAAAAAAAAAATAAAAAATCCCAAAACTATTGTAATTAGTGCTTATCATAATGTTGTTGATTAGTAATTGTGGAAGCCATGAATATTCATGAAATAAAAAAAAAACACAAAAAAAATGGTTATGAGTATTTATAATCAGGAAGAATATAATCAAGATATATAACAAAAAATACACAATTAATGAAAGTTAATTATTGCTTGATTAATAATTGAATTATTATGATAAAGCAAAAATTAGCAAAAATTGATTGCACCACAGAAAATGGTTATGTTAATTATTGCTTGATTAATAATTGAATTATTATGATAAAGCAAAAATTAGCCAAAATTGATTGCACCACCGAAAATGGTTAACTTTATAACAGATTAATAGTGTATACCTTTTGTATTTGAGAATGGTAATGGAGATGAAGGAAGATTGATAAAGCCATGAAGATTTCTATAAAAAAAAAACACACACACACACACACAAAAGCCTTATAATGAAGGAATTATTATAGTAATGAGTCTTTATCATTAGGATGAATATAATGAAGATATATAATTAAAAAAATTGACAATTAATGAAAATAAATTATTAAAGAAAATAAATTATTACTCTATTAATAATTGAATTATGATAAATCAATAATTAGCCAAAATTGATTGCACCACCGAAAATGGTTAACTCTATAACGGATTAATAGTGTATACCTTATGTATTTGAGAACGGTGATGGAGATGAAGAAAGATTGAGGAATATAATGGATATTTCTGTTTTCACATCCATAATTGAAAAAACAAGTTAACCTTTTTGTGCCATGGATAGTTTTTGGCCTTATTAATAAATAAATTATTACTACCGTGATAACAATTTAGATAAATATTGTAGAACTCCAAGCGATGCACGGGAGGACGATCTAGTTATATATACTAAAGCATGAAATCTTGACATAGTTTTTCACTCATCAAGATTAACTATCCTTTTACTAGTTGGTTAATCCACCTTCCAGATATCATTAGCCACATAAATTAGACACTCAAGCATGATCTATGTGATCTGGCCCTATATCCCAATTCAATTTGGCATAATTCATCAATCAACAAGAAAATTGTGCAAAGCCTACAACTAATAAAAGCAAAATTTTCATTACCCACAAAGATTCAATACATAATAATCATAAATCACCACAATTTATGCAAATTCAACATAATTCTTCATGAAAACCACATGAGAAGGAGAATTGAATCAAACCCATATGAAATTACATCATAAGAACTCAAATCCACATTGAAGGGTTTAGTTTTTCTCCTAATAAAATAAAATAAACACAACCCACAACTCAAATTCAAAAAAAATCGTGAAATTTCATTGGTAAATCAACAATTTCATCCTAACTACATGGGAATTTTACTTCCTCTAACACCTAGAGGGGTGAAAATCCCAAGAACTAACTTAGAAAATGGTTGATTTAAGATCGAAAGCCATGATTCCAAAGTTTCTTTCTCTAGACTCTTTAACTTCTCTCTTAAGAAAATTTCAACTATGTGTAACTAAGGTGTCTACTATATGTTGTGAGCCTTGCCCATTTTACAAATGAAAGAGTAGAGTGATTTACAGGCCCAATATGAACAATTAATAGTTAAAGTTCTAAGGGTATTTTAGGAAATTTGGCTCCTGTAGCGAGGTGGCGCTGGCACCTAATGGACACCTAACTTTTCTGGGGCGAGGTGGCGCTGGCTGCTGTTGGACGCCAAAGGCTTCTTGTGGCGCTGGCATCCAACATGCTCTGGAACCTGCCTGTCGTCACCTATTGCAGGCGTCCACCATGCTGCAGCCTTCGTATCACCTCTGCACTTTGAATTTTAAGCTATTTTTCTAACTTCTACTCCAAGTTTTCTTCAATATTTCTTCTCTTTTAAGCTCCAAAGTCTCTAGGTATCTTTATCAACTCCACATCACAATTATAAGTTAAAATTGCATGATTTTAACACAAATTAAGATGTAAAATTTATTCACATCACTATGAAACTGAGTATTTAACTGAAGAAGACGAGATCCAACCTGTTTTGTTTCATGTGCAGTCAAAGATTTGCCTGGAACAATAATAGATTGTAATATGTCTAAAGATATAGTAACATGAATCCAAGAGACTACAATAGAATCTGTTTGAACCGATTAAGTGAATGTCGGATTAGGAATAAACATAGAGGGAAGGGAAGAAACCTCACCACCAAGGGAGCCAAGGGAGGAAAACCCTAAAGAGGAAGTTGTCACTTGTAAGAGCAACTCCAACCAACCCCCTCAAAATGGGGGGTTGTATTATTTTGGGGGGTTTTTGGGCTCCAACCTGTTGGGAAAGGATCCTCTCATAGCCTACGTCAACCTCAAACCCAATATAGAAGCTCATGGGGTTCCACCCTAAAACCAATTGGTAATAGGGAGAGTAGCCCACCACACTTATATATTGAGATTGGAACTATTTGTCCACCGATGTGGGATTGGGTTTGCACTCCAAAAAGCCTCCCCTCAAACCCAATACCACAAAGCCCCTTCGAATGATTCTCAAATTGATCCAACCACAAACATCTTCTTCTATGATGTTCCACTCTATCCTACCCATCCTGCACCGCCGTTATCCACAAATGGGACTCGCTGTCTGACCACTAATATCAGGAAGTCTTTCGACATAAGGAAACACTACATGGATCAACATGTTTCACCTGACCCGCATCGTTGAAAGGTCTAACGTAACATGGATGGACAAGCTCCACTTGGGCTAAACCTCACCTTGATACCACTTATTGAGGGAATGATCCTCTCATAGTCCACAACAACCTCAAGCCCAATATATAAGCCCATGGGGTTCCACCCTAAAACCAATTAGTAATAGGGGGAGTAGCCCACCACACTTATATATTAAGATTAGAACTATCCGTCCACCGATGTGGGATTGGGTTTGCACCCCAACACAACCCACCCCCTAAATTAATCTCCCAAAATGGGGGTTGTAGAGTGAGCCCCATCTGTGGGGACTCACTGTTAGGTTGGAATACTGAAGCTATGCTTGTATTAGACTATTTCCCAGTTAATATATTAATTAAATGTTTTGGTTTATATGTTGTGCATATGTCATCCATTTATATTATGTAATTAGATGATGAGGTGTCTGGTGTGACATAGTGATCTCATCATTAATTAAAAGTCATAATATATAAATAAGGTTCGTAACCGAGACAGTTTTGGACACACTGTCGCTTTAGGTTATTATGTGATTCAGAAATTGGTTTGTCTAGACTAATTGAATCATATAGATATGCCCGGGGCATATTGAACTTGACCATTTAGGATGTATTGTCTTATATAGATTTAATAGACTATTTGTTCCTAGTATTCTATCTCTTAATCCCTAAACTTGAGTATGCATAAGGATTATACATAGTATACTTTGATCTGCCAAAGATTGAGGTCATTTGTGGCCAATAGTCTCGGTAGGTTGGGTGCGCATGTTTAGTTGCTTGGTGTGCTGTTGCTTGTCGAAAGAAATCATGTACCGTTGCGTCCGGGGTGATGATCCTCCCGAGATGAGCTCATTATATTTATTATACTAAACCCGGCCGGTGGACTTATGTCCGGTATAGTAAAAAGGTCGAGTGGTACTAATCTCGAATTATAAGAAGTTAATTAATTTATTTATTAATAAATTAATAATTAACGAGCACGATATCTTTGATATATGGAGATTAAAGAATAAATTAATTTAGTTGTTCCGGAGGCAATTCTGGTGTAGGATGGTAGTGTCAAAATTAATTCGTTAGTGGTACGATTAATTTTATAGTTGGTTAATTGATTATGTAGAATTAATTAATTAATTATGCCTAAGAGTTAATTAAGTAATTAATAAAGTGAAATTATTTAATTAATTAATTAAGTCTTAAGTTTCAATTAGAATTAGGAAATCCTAGAGATTAGGAAATCTAATTGGATTTGGATTATCCTATTAAATTAGTTACCTAATTGGATTTGGAAACTAATTAATTACCTAAACTCATTAGGAAGGCCAATCCTAAACCAACTTGGGGCCTATCTTGTAACTCTATAAATAGACAAGAGATTAGCAAATCTACATACACAATTCATAAGTTTTCAAGACAAGAAAACTAGAGAGATAAAATCCTAGAGAGAGAAATTAATTATTTCTCCTCAAAGTCTGATTTTTGAGAATTCCTAGCGGCGGTCCTCTCTCCTAGAATCGGTGGCCGGTTGTTTTCTAAACTTCTCGGTGGTGCGTGGATTTCCAAAGGTGGCAGCGCATGGATATCGGCAGCCCGTGAAGTCACACGCACAGGCGGATTGGTTGCTGGATTTTTCTAGCGACTCAATTGTGTTGGATTGTTGATCGTTGGTTTGTTGGATCGTTGCCCACACAACGTTCAAACCTGTCTCGAGTCATACAAGTGATCACCTGAGTTTACGCTTCAAAAGGTATTTCTAAACTTTCGTTTTAATTAGAAATTATTTTTTGCGTGATAAATCGAATAAGTGCAAACCAAGATCCTGCGCAATATTATTTCAAGCAAGGGTTGGAATAGCGATTGTGCTAGAGTCTAGGCCTGGTCAAGAATTTTGATTCTGGAATGCATTGTTAGAGTTGAATACATAAGCTATGCTTGTATTATACATTTTTCCAGTTAATATATCGATTTAATGTTTTGGTTAAATTTGTTGTGCATTATTTTTCCATTTATATTATGTAGTTAGATGATGAGGTGTCTTGTATGACACAGTAGATCTCATCATTGGTTAAAAAAACTTAATATATAAATGAGGTTCGTAACCGAGACAGTTTTGGACAAACTATCGGTTTAGGTTATTATGTGATTCAAATAATTGGTATGTCTAAACTAATTGAATCATATAGATATGTCTGAGGCATATTAAACTTGACCATTTAGAAGGAAAACAGAACAAGCCCTAGACTTGAATGAAGGAAAACAGAACAACCCCGGGCTAAATCGAAAATCTCACTTTCGTGCAATGCATTCCAGACTCAGAAGCTTTCGACCAAGCTCAGGCTCAAATTTATTTACCCACGAACGGATCTTGGCTTATACTTATTTAATTTATTAAATTGACACAAAAGATGCAATCTTTAATTAAAGCGGAATATTCAAAGATTATACCTTTTGTAGTGAAGTCCCTTGCAATAAGAAAAATCCAATCTTTCCTAGCGATAACCACAAGAAATCCGAAGAAAAACTCCGATCTAACTCCGAACTAGTGTGGGCTAGTATCTACGGAGTAGCCCAAGGCAAAACGAAGAAATCCTAAGGAAACCCACTTCGGGAAAAATCAAATCTGCTCAATAATCAAAGCTGCCCAATAACTTCCTGTGCAAGTTTTTCAAAAACTGCAGCTGTTGATCTTCCGAACTAATCCAAGACGCCGAAGTTCAGATCATCCAATCGTGATCTGTACGCGGGCTCAAAGCTGGGCAGGCGAACCGGCGGATCAGCATAGCAGACAACCCAAAAACTGGCGCTGGAATGTTCAAACAGCAGCAATAACATGCCGGCAGCAGGTCCGATCGACTGCAGTAAATTCGCGACGGCAGCAGGACCAAAAATGTGGCGGAATCCGGCAATAATCCAATAATAAATGATGGGCTGCTCTAATTAATGTATGGGCTTGAGTTTCCCGAAGAAGATAAAGCTATCCCAGTCGACTCCGAGAGAAAACTTGACGAGGAAGACAATGTTCTCTCTCTAGACTAGACTTTCTCTCACTAGGCTTTTTGTTGCCTTCAAGTTTCCTTATGTCTTCAATTGTCTAACAAGGATATTTATAAGGAGCTTCTAAGGAGACCTAATGGGCCTTTGAGTTGGGCCTTTTAATTTGACTTTCGTTGACCGCTTAGTCTTTCCCGACTAATCAACTCCAATCGACCCATTCGAATTAATTTCTTAACCCACTTTGTTAATTTAATTTAATCGTACCCTTAGAATTAATTAATTCAAATATAATTAATTTCTTAATTCACTTTGTCGATTAAAGATTAATTAAACATTTAGGAATAATTAATTCACCTTGTTGATTAGTTAAATGCATAATTAGTCGTACCACTAACGGATCAATTATGGAACTACCGCTAAAAAATGACTTTACATCGCACCATTATTTTTCTTCTATCTCTCCACATTAAAGATCTAGCGCTCATCGGTTTATCAATTTACTGACAAACTAATTCACTGACTTCTTGGTATCCGAGATTAGTATCGCTTGACCTTTTATTATACCGGACATAAAATCCACAGGCCGGGTTTAGTATAATAGACCTTACGAGCTTATCTCGGGAGCACTATCAACCCGGCGAACCGGTACGTGGATTCCTCCGACTAGCAATGGCACATAAGAAGCTAAACACTGTATACCCAATCTACCGAGGTATAGGCCTCAATTGACTGCACTCTTTGGCAAATCAAAGCATAAGATATCCAACTCTCACGCCCGTCCCACTCTCGGGATTAAGAGATTGAATACTAGGATCGAATTGACTACGCCAATCAGTATAATCAATTCTATCCAAACTCGTCGTGCTCAATATGACCCGGGCATATCCGTGTGATTTAAACTAGTTTAGATAAACTAATTTCCAAAGCACACGATAACCTATATCGATAGTATGTTCAGACTATCTCGGTTACGAGAATAATTTTAATATATCAATACTTTAACCTATAACGGTATCTACTATGTCTTTCCACACCCCGTTATCTAGTTCTATGATATAAAGGAACAAATTTATACCGAAACAAATTGATATGTCAACTGTGGATATTAGTTTTTGATACAAGCCATAGCTTTTCTGTATTCAAAACTAACAATCTCCAACTAATACTCAAAGCTATGCTAAGAAGTACATAAACTGTCCAACCCGCTATTACACTGCTGTCATAGTGAAATCTCCAGAATGCCTTTAAGCTCATTCACATGGCTCCCTCAAGAATCTGACTCCTATGCCCTCTACATGTCTCTCAAAGACCTTTGGGGTCAATGGCTTGGTGAAAGTATCTGCAAGGTTGTCATCTGATGCTATCTTGGCCACGATCACGTCTCCCCTTTTTACGATCTCTCGTATCAGGTGATACTTGCGCTCTATGTGTTTACTCGCCTTATGGGCTCGTGGTTCCCTCAAGTTAGCAACTGCGCCATTGTTATCACAATAGATTGTGATAGACCTAGGCAACTCAGGAACCACATCTAAGTCCACCAGGAAGCTCCGGAGCCATACAGCCTCTTTCGCTGCCTCTGAAGCGGCAACGTACTTAACCTCCATGGTGGAGTCCGCCACGCATTTCTGCTTGACACTCCGCCATACTATGGCTCCACCTTCTAGAGTAAACACAAACCCAGAGGTAGACTATGTCCAAATCACCTTGAAAGTCCGAATCTGTGTAACCCAATGGTATAAGCTCTTGCGCTCTATAAACTAGGACATAATCTCTCGTCCTGCACAAGTACTTGAGAATGCATTTACTGCCTCCCAATGAGCCTTCCCAGGGTTACTCTGATATCTGCTAACCATGCCAACGGCAAAGCAAATATCAGGCCTCGTACACAACATAGCATACATGAGGCTACCCACTGCAGAAGCATAGGGTACCGCCTTAATGGCATCTAACTCCTTAGCAGTCTTAGGACACTGCTCCTTAGATAAATACACCCCATACCTGAAAGGTAGTGAACCCTTCTTGGAGTTCTACATGTTAAAATGGGCCAGAATGATGTCTATGTAGGATGCCTGAAAGAGAGTCAGAGAACGTCTCCTACGATCTCGAATAATCTTAATCCCAAAGATATATTCAGCCTCTCCCAAATCCTTCACATCGAATTGCCTGGACAACCATGCCTTTACGTCTAACAACACCTTCTTACTATTGCCAATAAGAAGGATGTCATCTACGTAAAGCACAAGGAACACCACCGTATCACCATCACACCTGCGATAAACACACTGCTCATCCGGACACTGAGTGAATCCATAGGACTGGATAACCTCATCAAAACGGATATTCTAAGATCTGGATGCTTGCTTAAGTCCATAAATAGACCTCCTAAGCCTGCATACCTTGTGCTCTTGGCCCTTAACAACGAAGCCCTCTGGTTGCTGCATAAAGATGGTCTCCTCAAGACTTCCATTAAGGAAAGCTGTCTTGACGTCCATCTGCCAAATCTCATAGTCCATATGAGCATCTATGGCCAAGAGAATCCAGATCGACTTAAGCATAGCTACCGGGGAAAAGGTCTTCTCATAATCGATACCCTCTTTCTGAGTATACCCATTCGCCACAAGCCTAGCCTTGAAGGTCCCAACCCTCCCGTCAGATCCTATCTTTCGCTTGTAGACCCATTTGCACCCAATAGGCCTAAACCCATCAGGAAGGTCTACCAGCTCCCAGACTTGATTTGAGTCCATAGAACCCATCTCAGCAATCATCGCTCTCTACCAAGAATCTGCATCTTTATCTTGGAGAGCCTCATTGTAGTTAATTGGGTCTGGTTCATGAGCGCCAAGGATAAAGTCCGAAGACTCACCCAAACCCATGTACCTCTCGGGCTGTCTAACAACCCTCCCACTACGACGAGGCACAGCCTGTACAAGAGCATCATTTGTGATAGTGTGTGCAGTCTAGGGGTGTAAGCGGTTCGGCCGAGACCGGTTAAATCGGCCAAACCATTCAAGTTTGGTCGGTTTGGCTGGTTTCAAAATACTTAAAATTATTACTGGTTTGAAAATTTTCAAACCGTAAGTTCTGGTTCGGCCGACGGTTTTAGCAGTAAAACTGGCCATTTAAACCGGACCGAACCGTATATATTTATTATATATTAATATTATATAATATATATTGTATAATAAATAAATATTTTATTATTTTCCCCCAACCATAATATTCTCTTCTGTTGTTTCTTTCTCAGCCAGCTGCCAGCCAAACGAACTCCATCTTTCTCAGTCGAACGAACCTGCATTTCTTTGTTTCTTGCTCAACCAAAACGAAGCTCGGTCTTCTCCTGTTTTTTCTCAGCTTTGCTTCTTATTCTGTTTCTCTCAGCGTGAAACTTCATATTCTCTCATTTCTTATTTCTCTGTTTGTCTTTACGCCCTTGATACCACGCCTCCTAACACCAGTTGAATCGGCCTCAATCCACAGCAATAGATCTATTCCAAGTGATTATTCATATTTTTTTATTTTCATTTTGAATGAATTTGTAAAAGGGGTGATTTTCTTTCATTTGTACTTCGTGATTCTGATGGAATGAATACTTGGAATTAATGTGTTGACTGTGAGCTCTAAAGGAAAAAAAATCAGTTCAATCGAATTTGCATTAGGTCATCAGGAGTTACTTGTTGGATTATGGTGAACTTAAACTGAAAGTTTTTGTTAGTTTATTAATGCATAAATACATCTCCCCAGTACACGTGTAATGAAACTACGTATATTCTATGCCCACTAGCATGTTTGAGGACTATCTGAGACCCAAGAAACAATAATAATAAATAGAAAACATATTCATAGTATGTTTGGCTACTTTGATTAACGCATAGAAACATGGGGATTGAAGGAATCTTATTTTGGCTAATTAATCTCTTGGACAAAATTTCTACTGGTGAGCATTGTTGGTTATGAATGTAAATTTTCTAAATTTCGGTTAGGGGCTATCTCTACACTTAATATACAACAAAATGTTTCTGCATAAAGATCATTAGCAAAGACTCCATTTCGTTTTCTTAAACAAAAACAATGAAAATTTTCTTTTCTTTGTTAGTTCTGTTCATAAAATATCTTTAAAGTATAATATTTTCATGGATTAATAATTATCTTTTTTTTCAACCATAGATATCTCAACTATCATGGATGATGAGACTCATGCAATTATTGATGTTTTAAAAAATATAGAAGCTCCAGTTGTTCTATTTGTGTGTACTTGTTTTTTTGAAATAAAACGTAAATTTGTTTGAAACCGTCCAAACCGGCCGAACCAAACCGTCTAAATATGGTTTGGCCGACTTGATTTGGCATATTTATTTGGCCGACTTGGTTTGAAAATTTGTCAAACCGTAGTTATTGGTTTGGTCGGTACTTTAGCCTTCAAACCAGCCAAACCGGCCGATTTACACCCCTAGTGCAGTCTCTTATGGTGTGTCTTCCTGTACTTGTGCATCTGGAATAATGGACTGACTTCTAAGCTTTTCCAATACTGCCTTGCTATTTGACTTATGATCTAAAATATAGTCCTCCTCAAGAAATTTGGCATTGGTGCTGATCACCACTTTCTGATCCTGAGGACTATAAAATAGACCACCTCTCATTCCTTTGGGGTAGCCTATAAAAAGCATAGCCTTGGTTATTGCCTCTAACTTGCCTGCATCTGCCTCGAGCACATGTGCTAGACAACCCCATATTCTGAGATATCTCAGACTAGGCTTTCGCCCATTCCACAACTCTGATGGGGTCGAAGGCACAGACTTAGATGACACAAGGTTGAGGATAAAACATGTTGTCTCCAAGGCATAACCCCAAAACGAGATAGACAACTCACTGTAACTCATCATCGATCTAACCATATCCATAAGAGTCCTGTTCCTCCTCTCTGCTACACCATTCTGCTGGGGTGTGCCAAGTGTAGACAACTGGGTCTGAATACCCTTCTCTGACAAATAGGACCTAAATTCACTAGAGAGGTATTCGCCACCACGATCAGATCGCAAGGCCTTGATACTCTTACCCAGATGGTTCTCCACCTCAGCCTTGAACTCTTTGAACTTGCCAAAGTATTCAGACTTGTGGCGCATCTGGTATATGTATCCATATCTAGAGTAATCATCCGTGAAAGTCACGAAATACTCATAACCACCTCTAGCCTGAACTGACATAGGCCCACACATGTCAGAATGAATCAACTCTAAAACCTCCTTGGCCCTATACCCCTTTGCCTTGAAAGGCCTCTTGGTCATTTTACCCTCCAAGCAGGACTCACAGGTTGAATAGCTGTCAATATCCAGTAAGTCCAAAGACCCACTATTGACCAACCTTTGAATCCTACTAAGGTTGATGTGACCGAGTCTCAGGTACCAAAGATAAGTCTGATTCAAAGGGGAAGATTCTTTTCTCTTATTATGATTCGGTGATGAGTTACTAGTTTCTGTGTTTTGCATTACTGGGAGTATGTCTTAATTAAAAACAAATTTTCAACCAATGTACCGAAACATATAAGTTTCTGGCCTTTTCTAATAAAAACAGATCCATCATAAAAAGCACACTTATAACCATCCAAAACAAGTTTAGAAACTGAAAGTAAGTTCTTGCGAAAACTGGGTACATAAAGACAATCTCTCAAATGTAAAGTAGAGTCTGAAAAATAAAGACAAACAACTCCCACTGCAGCAACAGAAACTCTGGTAGTATCCCCAAGGTAGACCTGCAACTTTCCCTCTCTAAGCAGCTGGGTCACTTGGAACCCCTGCAAAGAATTACAAACATGATCAGTGGCTCCTGAATCCACATACCAAGTATCTGTGGGAATCTCAGCTAAACACATCTCTGTGACTAGGGAAAATTTACACATACCTCGAGGCTTTGGGCAGTCCTTCTTCCAATGTCCTGCTTTGCTACACCTGAAACATTTTCCTTTTGGCTTGTGCTTTCTTGGCAATGCCCGCCTTGGGTCCATGATCAGCTCCTGCCTTCTGGCCTCTCTTCATCTTTTGCTTCCTGGCTTTGGGCCCAGCAGAGGAACCTGAGGGACTAACAGTAGTCAAGGCTTGCTTCTTCTCTGTGAATAGGCCCTCAGCAGACACCAATGTAGTCATGAGCTCGGGAAGTGAATGTGAGAGATTCCCCATATTCTAGTTCAACCGAAACTGCTCAAAACTAGAAGGCAAGGTCTGGAGAATGATATCGACTTGGGTTTCCCCATCAATGTCACCTCCCAATACCTCAATATCATTGATGTAGCTAATCATGTCTAGCACGTGATCCCTCACTGGAGTACTTTCAGTCATCCTAGCATTCATGAGTTTCCTCATAGCTCACTGCTTGGCTACCCTACCCTGATGTCCAAACAACCCCCTGAGGTTGAGCATCATATCGTAAGCTGAGGTAAACAACTGATGCTGGTGCTGCAGTACACTCGACATAGAAGCCAAGATGTAGCACCGGGTCATCTCATCAGCCTTCTGCCACCTCGTATATGGCTCTCTCTGCTCTGGGGTGGCATCATCGCTGGGTTTAGGGGGGCACTCCTCAGTGAGCACGTACCTGTAACCCTCAGCGGTAAGGAAAATGTCTAGGTTACATTTTCAGTCAATATACTTTGGACCGGTGAGTTTGTTTTGGTTCAAAATGACAGCTAGCGGGTTGAACGACATATCAACTGAAAAATAAACAATCAAGTTTCAGTATACTTTTTCAAAAATATTGAAAATCCTTAAAAAACCAATATAATCTTGTACCGACATCTCTCACACCGGGATTAACGCAGGTCACGATTGGTGAACGTCTACGCTAACCCGTATTAGTTCGAGAAGAACCGAAGTTCATTAATTTCATTATCTGACCAACGATCTTATGATCAATGAAATTAATAGTCGATAATTGTAGTTGTACATGAAAATAGCGTAACCTCGATGGGAGGGATACTAAAAATGGTACACTAAGTGTATGCCATTACGTGACTTCTAAGTTTGTTACTTATGATACTAATGCACCTCGGATAGCGAAGCTGTCGCAACTTTTTCCAATTAAACTCACTATAGTCATCCCTTTAGAAATTCATTTCGGTGATATCTGTGGTTGAAAACTCATCCGATAGGGAGGAAGATCTAAGCCAGCACGCAAGTTTAACCACATCACCAATGAACCCGTAATGGAGGCCATGGGGATATTTACCAACCCGCTCCCACTTAGATTTTTAAGCTTGAGAATTTTTACGTTTTAACATGCAATATCTTAACCATGGATATTCACACCCATAAAACCGTTGGAGTTTTCATATGCGAATAATCTACCTTAGTTAATTGCATATTACCTTTTAAAAAACGTTTTGGTTTGGTTTTCGTTCATGCAAAATAAAATGAAAAACACACAATCAACGAAAAGACATAAATATGGGAAATTACAAGAAATAAAATTTCCCGACTATTATGGCCTTCTCTATCGTTGATTTCTTGATGCCTCAGTGACACGTCCCGTCATGTCACTCCCACTCATTAATTGGATTCCTCTCGATTCGCCTGGGTTTTCTCATTTTAATACGTAATTAGGAATCACCCAAAATTACGAGAAACCAGAACCCGCGAATATAAGTTATCCAAAATAACGTCTTCGTCATAATACATAAATTCCTATATACAAAGGCCTTTTTTTAGGAATTTAAAGATGACATGATCAGATCAAATCCTACTACAAGATTTTTCTAATCTTACACGACTTCCAGCTCGTGGTTATTACTATTACAAACATTTCCATTCAAAAACAATACGAGCCCGGACATGTCCTGGGGTTATGAATGAAAAATAAATTTCTACCATAATAGTCGGGAAACCAATAACCACCTGTTTAAGCATTTTGACAAAAATAATAATGCCAAAATAAAGCCGTGTAATAAATCAAACAAGTATAAGACCGAAACCAACGCTCTGATACCAATTTGAAGGAAAACAGAACAAGCCTGGGCTAAATCAAAACACCTCACTTTCGTGCAATGCATTCCAAAATCGGAAGCTTTCGACCAAGTTCAGGCTCAAATTCATTTACCCACGAACGGATCTTGGCTTATACTTATTTAACTTATTAAATCGACACAAAAGATGCAATCTTTAATTAAAGTAGAATATTCAAAGATTATTTCTTTTGTAGCGAAGTACCTTGCAATAAGAAAAATCCAATCTTTCCTAGCGATAACCACAAGAAATCTAAAGAATAACTCCGATCTAACTCCGAACTAGTGTGGGCTAGTATCTAGGGAGTAGCCCAAGGCAAAATGAAGAAATCCTAAGGAAACCCACTTCGGGAAAAATCAAATCTGCTCAATAATCAAAGCTGCCCAATAACTTCCTGGCAAGTTTTTCAAAAACTGCAGCTGTTGATCTTCTGAACTAATCCAAGACACCGAAGTTTAGATCATCCGATCGTGATCTGTACGCGGGCTCAAAGCTGGGCAGCCAAACCGGTGGATCGGTGTAGCAGACAACCCAAAAACCGGCGCTGGAATGTTCGAACAGAAGCAATAACACGCCGGCAGCAGGTCCGATCGACTGCAGTAAATTCGCGACGGCAGCAGGACCAAAAATATGGCAGAATTCGGAAATAATCGAATAATAAACGATGGGCTGCTCTAATTAATCTATGGGCTTGAGTTTCCCAAAGAAGAGAAAGCTATCCTAGTCGACTTCGAGAAGACAACGTTCTCTCTCTAGACTAGACTTTCTCTCACTAGGCTTTTTCTTAGCCTTCAAGTTTCCTTATGTCTTCAATTGTCTAACAAGGATATTTATAAGGAGCTTCTAAGGAGACCTAATGGGCCTTTGAGTAAGGCCTTTTAATTTGACTTTCGTTGACCGCTTAGTCTTTCCCGACTAATCAACTCCAATCGACCCATTCGAATTAATTTCTTAACCCACTTTGTTAATTTAATTTAATCGAACCCTTAGAATTAATTAATTCAAATAGAATTAATTTCTTAATTCACTTTGTCGATTAAATATTAATTAAATCTTTAGGAATAATTAATTCACCTTGTCGATTAGTCAAATGCATAACTAGTCGTACCACTAACAGACCAATTATGGAACTACCGCTCAAAAATGACTTTACATCACGCCATTATTTTTCTTCTATCGCTCCACATTAAAGATCTAGCACTCATCGGTTTATCAATTTACTGACAAACTAATTCACCTACTTCTTGGTATCAGAGTTTAGTACCGCTCGACCTTTTATTATACCGGGCATAAAATCCACCGGCCGGGTTTAGTACAATAGACCTTACGAGCTCATCTTGGGAGCACCATCAACCCGGTGAACCGGTACGTGGATTCCTCCGACTAGCAGCGGCACGTAAGAAGCTAAACACCGCATACCAAACCTATCAAGGTATAGGCCTCAATTGACCGCACTCTTTGGCAAATCAAAGCATACGATATCCAACTCTCACGCCCGTCCTAATCTCGGGATTGAGAGATTAAATGCTAGGATCGAATTGACTACGCCGATCAGTATAAGTCAATTCTATTCAAACTAGTCGTGCTCAATATGCCCCGGGCATACCCGTGTGATTTAAACTAGTTTAGATAAACTAATTTCTGAACCACACGATAACCTATATCGATAGTATGTTCAGACTATCTCGGTTACGAGCATACTTTTAATATATCAATACTTTAACCAATAACGGTATCTACTGTGTCTTTCCACACCCCGTTATCTAGTTCTATGATATAAATGAACAAATTTATACCGAAACAAAATGATATGTCAACTGTGGATATTAGTTTTTGATACAAGCCATAGCTTTTCTGTATTCAAAACTAACATTGAACGGGCAGGAGGATTAGACATAGTGTACTTTGATCTGTCAATGGTTGAGATCAATTGTGGCCTATAGACTCGGTGGTTAGGTGCGCGTGTTTAGTTACTTGGTGTGCTGTTGCTTGTTGAAAGAAAACCATGTACCGGTACGTCCGGGGTGACGGTGCTCCCGAGATGATCTCCTTATGTTTATTATACTAAACTCTGCCGGTGGACTTATGTCCGGTATAGTAAAGAGGTCGAGTGGTACTAGTCTCCGAATTAAAGAAGTTAATTAATTAATTTATCAGTAAATTAATAAATTAACGAGCACTATATCTTTGACGTGGGGAGATTAAGAATAAATTAATTTCGTTGTTCCGGAAGCAATTCTGGTGTAGAATGGTAATGCCAAAATTAATCCGTTAGTGGTACGATTAATTTTGTTGTGGGTTAATTGAATAAGTAGCATTAATTAATTAATTATTCCTAAGGGTTAATTAAGTAATTAACAAAGTGAAATTATTTAATTAATTAATTAAGTCTTAAGTTTCAATTAGAATTAGGAAATCTTAGAGATTAGGAAATCTAATTGAATTTGATTTATCCTATTAGATTAGTTACCTAATTGGACCTGGAAACCAATTAATTACCTAAACCCATTAGGAAGGCCAATCCTAAACCAACTTGGGGTCTCTCTTGTAACTCTATACATAGAAAAGGGATTAGCAATTACATAACACACAATTCATTAGTTTTCAAGACAAGAAAACTTAGAGAGATAAAATTCTAGAGAGAGAAAATTAGTCTTTCTCTCTAAGTCCGAATTTTTGAGCTTATTTTGGCGGCTAGATTTTTCCCGAAATCCCAGCAGCGGGTGAGCTTATCTCTCGGGGCTAGGTGGCGCGTGGACATAACGCGCTAGGCAAGCGGTTGCTGAATTTTGCCCAGCGACCCAGTTATGTTGATTGCTGATCAATTGGTTGCTAGATCGTTGCCCACACAACGTGTAATCAAAGTCATGAGTCATACAAGCGATCACCTGAGTTAACACGCTTCAAGAGGTACTTTTCTATGATTCCACTTTTAATTAGAAAATTATTGTTGCGTGATAAATCGAATGAGTACAAATCAAGATCCTGTGCAATGTTATTTCAAGCAAGGATTGGAATAACGATTGTGCTAGAGTCTAGGCCTGGTCAAAGATTCTGATTCTGGAATGCGTAACACGAAAGTGAGTTTTTGACCGGGCCCGAGCAGATAATCTTTCAATTGGTATCAGAGCCTGGTTTTCGGTTTTGTGCTTGTTCGATTTATTACATGGTTTTATTTGCAGGTGGTTTAGAAATCCCGACTATTATGGTTGCGTTTGTATGGTTTTTAATTAAACCCCGGGACTTCTCCGGGTTTGGTTTTATTATGAATGCTTGTAATAGTATAACCACGTGCTGGAAGCCGGGTAGGATTAGATCAAATATGTAGTAGGATTTTTACTATGTAATTCGATTTTTTTTAAATTATTCTAGAAAGTCTTGTAGTAGGAGAATTAATTTTTGTAATCGAAGGCGTTATGGTGGGCAACTTGAATTCATGGGTTTTTGGGTTATCGTTAATTCGTAAAAACCCAGGAAAACCCAGAAAGAATCACACAAAAACCAAATAGCCTGGGAAAAAAAGCGAAAGAAGAATCAGAGGTGGAAGGGGGCGGTGTCGAAGAGCCGTCGCTGACAACCGGCAGCATCACTGCCGCACGGTACGACAACGAACTCAGCTGGGTCGCATGCGTGGTCCGTTTGGCTTGCGTTTTGGCCCATCTTTCTTTCATATTTCATTTTTTTGAAGTTCAGACTCAATCCATCGAGTGACGTGATGAGACACAAGTTCAAGGCAGAAGATGGAAGCAATTAAAACCATGATAGTTAGAAAATTTATTTTTCGTATTTATTTCTTGTATTTATAGTTTTAATTTTGTGCTTTAATTTTTGTGTTGTATTTTAAAAGCATGATTTTAAAGCATGATTGGTTTTATGTTTGCACATAACTTATGATTAGTTAAATGCATGTTAAAACCAAAAAACCCTCACTTTAGAAATCTAAGTGGGAGTGAATTGGTCTAATATTCCCATAGCCACTATTACGGGTTCATATGTGATGTAGGTGGACTTGCGCATTGGCATTAGGGCCTTCCTCCATTCGGATGAGTCCAACCATGAGATCACTAGATTATGAATTTCTAGGTAAGATGACTAGAGTAAGTTTAACTAGGAGAAATGTGATACCCTCTCCATCTGAGGCGCACAATCCTGAGTTAACAAGCTTAGAAGTTACATAATGACACACACGTAGTGTACGATTTGTAGTATTCCTCCCATCAAGGTTACGCTTTGTACGGCTAAAATCACTGACTATTAGCTACATTGATCAATAGATCGTTTGGTCAGATAGTGTAGTTAATGAATTTGGTTCTTCTCAAACGAATGTGGGTTAGCGTAAACATCCACACTATCGTGACTTGAGAGAATCCCGGTGAATGAGATGTCGGTGATTTAAATTATTGTTTTGAGGGAAGTCAATAATTGTTAGAATTTCTTTGTGAATTTTTGAAATTCTAGATTAGATAACTAAAACATTGTCTGTTTATTTAATTTACAGTATTTGATATGACATTCAATCCCTTAGCTACTATATTGAAAGATAACAAACTTACCGGTCCCAATTATGTTGATTGGAGTCGTAACTTGGACATTGTCCTGACAGCAGAGCAGTATAAGTTTATGCTCACTAAGTCTGTCCAGATTTGCCTAATGAGGACTCTCCTCAAAAGGATAGGGATGCCTATAATAGATTGAGAAAAGCCGATGAGATAGCACGGTGTTACATTCTAGCCTCTGTGTCGAATGTGCTGCAACATCAGCTTCATCCCATAACCTCTGTCTTCAATATGATAGCTCACCTGAGAGAGATGTTCGCTCATTAAGGCAGGACAACTAGGCAATCAGCTATGAGAAAGTTAATGAACACCAAAATGGCTGAGGGCGCATAGGTGAAAGATCATGTACTTCACATGATCACCAACATCAACCAGATAGAGGTGTTGGGAAGTGAGATCGACCGGGAAAGTCAGATAGATATCATCATTCAGAGCTTACCCTCTAGTTTTGAATAGCTTTGGGTTAATTACAATATGAACCAAAGAGTTTACACTCTACCCGAGCTCTTAATAGATTTGGTGTCGATCGAAGGCATCTTCCATGAGAAGAAGCAAGCTTTGGTCACGGTAAAGGTTTCAAGTTCTTCTTCTGCGCCTAAAGGCAAGAACAAAAAGAAGAAGAAGAATGCCAAGAAACTTGCTGCTAAGCCTGAAATCGCAAAGAAGAGCAAGCCCAACGGCAAGTGCTTCAAGTGCGGGAAAACGGGACACTGGAAATCGGATTATCCAAAGCTTAAAGATACGATAATTACTGAGACGTGTTTAACAGTGATTCCCATAGATACTTGGTGTCAGATGAATGTCAAGACTAGTCTTGAGGAAACCATCTTCATGCAGCAACCAGAGGGATTCATTGAAAAATGCCAAGAGCATAAGGTTTGCAGGCTTAAGAAGTCTATTTACGAAACTAAGCAAGCACCCAGATCTTGGAGCATCCGTTTTGATGAGGTAATCCAATCCTACGGATTTACTCAGTGTCCAGATGAGCAATGTGTATATCGCAGACGTGATAGAAATACGGTGGTGTTTTTTGTGTTTTACGTAGATCACATTCTATTTATTGGCAACAACAAGAAAGTGTTATCAGACGTAAAGGCATGGCTGTCCAAGCAATTTGATATGAAGGATTTAGGAGAAGCGGGATATATCGTTGGGATCAAGATAATTCGAGATCGTAGAAAACGTTCGTTAACGCTCTCCCAAGCATCATACATAGATACAATTCTGGCCCGTTTTAACATGCAGAACTCCAAGAAAGGTTTTCTACCTTTCTAACACGGAGTGCATCTATCTAAAGAACGGTCTTCCAAAACTGTTGAGGAGATAGAGGCCATGAAGACAGTTCACTATGCTTCGGCAGTAGGAAGTCTCATGTATGCCATGTTGTGTACGATACCTGATATCTATTATGCCGTTGGCATTATAAGCAGATATCAGAGTAACCCCGAGAAAGCTCATTAGGAGGAAGTAAAATACATTCTCAAGTATTTGCGCAGAACGAGAGACCAAGTATTGGTTTATCAGGCGCCTGATCTGGTACCCTGAGGTTACACAGATTCAGATTTCCAATGCGACAGGGACAAGAGCAAGTTTACCTCAGGGTATGTGTTTACTCTAGGAGGTGGAGCCATAGTATGGCGGAGTGTCAAGCAGAAATGCGTGGCAAACTCTACCATGAAAGCTTAATATGTTGCCGCATCAGAGGCAGCGAAAAAAGCAGTGTGGCTGAATAACTTCCTAGTGGACTTAGATGTGATTCCTGGTTTGCAGAAGTCTATCACAGTGTATTGTGATAACAACGGTACAGTAGCAAACTCGAAAGAAACACGAGCCCACAAGGTGAGTAAACACATACAGTGCAAGTACCACCTGATAAGAGATATCGTCAAGAGGGAAGACGTGTGGTGGATAAGATAGCATCAGAGAATAACCTTGCATATCCATTCACGAAGACATTGAATTCAAAAGTCTTTGAGGCTTACGTGGAGGGCATGTGGATCAGATACTTAGGAGAGCCTTGATAGTTTTTCTAGATATACAGTAGAGTTTATAGAGTTGAATGTAGTTGTATACTCCCTTCATTTCATATTATATGTCATTTTCTCAAATTAGAAGGCATGTCAAAATATAGGTCTTTTTTTACTGATAGAGTGTGTTTACTACAGTACCCTTATTCATTGATTTCACTGGGATGTGTGTTTGTTAATTCTCTCCTTAACTCGAGATGATTAATTACACTATGTTGTAAATGAGTAGTATTGGAAATACGCAAAGGGAGGAATTCAGTGGTTCATTTTATACTAGTAATTTGTTTTTAATTGTATACATATTTGTTTTTAATTTCTATTCATTATATTTGTTTTGAAATGGAACAGCCGTTTGGATTTGGATTAGGCAAAAGTGTAGAAGATTTAGTTGTTGAGGATTCATTCGAAAACGCAGTGGTTGAAGATTTGTTTGAAATGCAGTGGTTGAAGATTAATTCGAGGGTGTTGAAGATGATTTTGAAGATGCTAATGATGATGATGATGATGATGATGCTGTAGATGAAAGAGATGGTACAAAAAATATTACCTTTTAATTTGAATGAACCCGCGACGTTAGATTTTGATTTGAACAAATACCCTGAAGAATTACGGGAAGGATTCGAAGCAAAAGGACATGAAGATGTAGTCAGAGACATGTTAAGGATATACTGTCCTGCATTTTTTTAACCTTAATTATTTTTCTATAATTTCATTGTTATTGTACCCGTACTGCGTTTGATTTGTTTTGTTTAGAGGATGAGTATTTTCTGATATACTGATATTGATTGCATTGGAATTTTTTTTACTGAAGTAAATTTTTTGTATCAAAGTATATTTGGATTGCTTCCGATAAGAGTTATCAAAGATTTGGAAACTCTTAAATTTTCCTTTCATTCAAGAGGTGGGGTTGGAACTTATCTATTTTTTCTTCCCAAAAATCTCTTAGCCATCTGTTGCAGCCTGGATTTTAGTGATTCCGACTCAGACTGATGCCATTTTCAGGTGGAAAAACATCCTTGTCATCGTCAGTTTTGTTTTGTTCTTCTTATCTGGTGGTTCTGCTCGTCATATTTTGTTCCTGCACATATGCGTGTTCAAGGAAAACAGAGTCGAGCCATTCGGTAAAAGAGCAAGGAAAACAGAGTCCTACACATATGCGTGATTGTCATGGCTTCATACTTTTTTCTTTAAAATTTCCTATAATTTAGTTATAATCCGAGTAAAATGGTATAAGAGCAAAGAAGATTACTATACTGTGTATATATATCGACTTGATAACATCACTTCGATATTGCAGAGTTCAAAATTAGGAAATATTTGAACTGCCTGGTTATCGAAATGGCAAGCATGGTTGCTTTAGTAGTTTAGCTTGTCGTTGAATGTAAACATCTTCGTTTCGGGAGGGGGAAGGGGAGGGGGGCGTGGGCTAACATGGGTTTATGAAGTTGGTTCTAAGGGTTTAGTAGAGTTTTTGCAGATAATGAATTAAATTTGCGTTATGGAACAAAACTTTGAAGAATTGATGGTTTATTAAAAAAAAAAAAGGAAAAAGGAAAATCTTATCATATTGGAACATTTTGAGCTTAATATTTAATATTTAATGGTTTATTTTGAGCTTAATATCTCATCATACTGTACTAGAGTATGATGAGAATTAATATGATTTCTTAGTGTTAATCTATTAATTCTGGAGATTTTAATTCAAAATTTCTATGATTTTCATATCAAAATCTTGATATGTCAGTTTTTTGTGTAAATTCAATCAAAATCAGATTTTATTAGATACTTGTGTCCCTTTCATTTATATATTTATTTATTTATTGTTTCTTATATGTGAAGGAAAAGAGTTTAAAATAAAAAACACAAAAGCAATTCAACTTAAACATAATTCATAAGTTATGTTCAAATGCAGTTCAACTTAAAAAATAAAAAATAAAATCACAATCAAATGCAGTTCTTCAAGTCATGTTCCAAGTCATGACCAAAACAAAATATGGAAAAAATATTAAATATAATTTAAATAATTGATAACTGTTTGAATAACACTATGTTCACATTCCACCTGTTTTGGTAGTCGACCTTGTCTTTCAAGCAATGCTTTCTTCATATGTTGGAGATTAGGCCTGATTAAAAAAAAATTATATGTTTGATTTAATATAAAAGAAAATTGAACTTTCAACTAATTAAAAGTAAATATATGTGAAAGTATGCACCTGTTACTGCCCATATCCTTCATAACTTCTATCATGCATGTCTGCAAGGTTAAGAAAATCCTGTTAACATTGTGTGGTGGATAATTCTCATATGCTCTTACCACATCTCCAATAAGATCATCATAAGTTTTTGTTGCCTCTTTATCTTTTATAGCTTGAATAGCTCTAAAAAATCCAAGGTCCAACACATTAAAGTCTGGAGAGTTTGGAGATTGGTTCATCAGACGAATATCAAAACCATCTTGTGTAGTAGCTTGAACAAATTGATCATCACTTTTATTAAGGTGGGGGCTTGCATTATCTTGTTGAATGAATATCGGATTACCCAAGTCCTCTCTAGGCCATTTTTCCCTTATTACAGGCAGAAGTTTATCAATGAAAAATGCTCTATTGACTTCTCTAGTCACCGAGAGTATTGTCTTCATTTTCAATGTACCTGCCACTCTATCAACACTCATTCATTTAACTGGCACTCGGGTGGCGAAAGGCCATACACCAATTTTTCCGTCGAAAGTTAAGTTACCTTCGGAATCATATATTAGTCGAGCTATAGCCACTAAAAACATAATCTTTTTTATAAAATTTTTATTTGGGACCATGCGATGTGGGTTAGGCTCATCTTGAGTCAAATAGACTATGGTATTCTTCTTCATCATAAAAAACCAATTTTCATCGACATGAACAACATTATACATGCCTTTGAAAACTGGATTGCCTGGACTGTTTAGATCTTGTAGCATTGATAAGCAAAATCTCAACCTTGATTTTTTGTTTTCATCCTTCAGATGAGGCTTTATTGAACTAGAATGTCGTTGTATTACCCCTGACTTCCTCCTTCGACATAAATTAGATCTACTAATCCCCATAGGTTCAGCTAATGAACTGTATGTTTCTCTTTTTAGCATAGGAAATGCACGCAAACGATTATGATCAATTTCAACTCTTTTACGTCCACAATTTATCTTCCTACGATGAACATCACTGGTATTTTTATGTTGTATCCAAATTCGTTTTACAGTTCTTATGGACACTGAAAATTTAGAAGCCACCATAAGTGTCACACCTTTCTTAAAACTTCCACCCTGACTTTTATCTAAAAGAGAATGATATATTCTCACGCGTTTATCATTCGACATAAAATGTCATTATCTAAATAAATCATTCGATAAAAAGAAAAAAAAATCAAAATGAAGGATCAACAGACATATATTTAAAATATATATATTAAAAATATAGACAACAGTAGTCACTCAAACAAAGACAACAGTAATTGAAAAAAATATATATATACTCAAACATAGATAACGGCCGATAATAATCAAACATAATAACAGTAATTGAAAAAAAATACTGATGTCAATCTCATTCTGAATAAATATCTAATCATATCTCCCATTTGGAGAGACAATAATATATGTTTAAAAACCCCAAAATTTTTCATTAAATTAATTTATTCAACCTCTTAAATTCTGAGTTCTGAAATTGATTACTAAATCAATTTGCTAAATCAAATTGCTAGTACTACTACTCAACGTTTTAAGTCTCCACTGTTTATCCCTTGATTTATCTAGATGTTCTTATTAATTAATTGGTTCATTGATTTTGGATTTTGTTGAGGGCTTACGTGTTTTTTATTGGGTTTCTGCAAGTGAATATTGTAGTGATGATTTATCTCTGATCAATTTGCTAAATCAAATTACTAGTACTACTACTCTGTCTAGCGTGTATATACAACAGTAATTGAAAATATATATATATATAATCCAATGGTAAATCAATCTCGGATAATTGTTTCAAAAAAAAAAATCTCATCTCAGATAAACATGTAATAGAACCATGTATTTCTTGAAAGCTTGAACGAGTCCAAAAATAGACAACGGCCGAAAAAAAAAAACATAGACAACAATAATCTCAGATAATTGCTTCAAAAGTAAAAAGTCTAATCTCAGATGAACATGTTGAAAGAATATGCCATATAGGATCTGGGTTTGCACTTGTTTGATTTACCACGCAACAAAAATTTCTAATTAAAGCGGAACCTTAGAAAGTTACCTTTGAAGCGTGCATCTGGTGATTCTCTTATATGCCTCAAAGACTATGACCTCTTGTTGTGTGGGTAACAATCTAGAAGTCAATTGATCAGCAACTCACCACAATCCACCTGCTGAAAAATTCAGCACCTCCGCACCTAGCACGTACTGCAAACGCACTGCCCGGAGAGAGAGAAAGCAACAGACGGGGCTAGTAAATGGACCAAGAATTTTTGGCCACTACTTTGAAAAACCAGCCACCAATTTTTCTAGAAAATTCGACTTTGAGAGAGAAAGTTTTCTCTCTCTAGAATTTTCTCTCTCTAGAAATCCTGTGGATTAACTGTGTGTCTTGAATGGCTAATCCATTGTCTATTTATAGAGTTAAAAGAGAGACTCCAAGTTGGTTTAGGATTGATCTTCCTAATGGATTTAGGTAATGAATTAATTTCCAAATCCAATTAGGTAACCAATCTGATAGGATAAACCAAATCCTACTAGATTCCTAATCTCTAGGATTTCCTAATTCCAATTGAAACTTAAGACTTAATTAATTAATTAAATAATTCCACTTTGTTAATTACTTAATTAACCCTTAAGAATTAATTAAATAATTCCACTTTGTTAATTACTGAATTAACCCTTAGGAATAATTAACCAATTAATTAATTAAATTTATCTATTCAATTAACCCATTACAAAATTAATCGTACCACTAACGGATTAATTTTGGCACTACCATCCTACACCAGAATTGCTTCTGGAACAACTTAATTAAATTATATTCATTAATCTCCCCTCATCAAAGATATAGTGCTCGTTAATTAAAAATAATTTACTGATAAATTAATTAATTAACTTCTTTAATTCCGAGACTAGTACCACTCGACCTTTTTACTATACCGGACATAAGTCCACCGGCCAGGTTTAGTATAATAAACATTTTGAGCTCATATCGGGAGCACCATCACCCCTGACGCACCGGTACATGGTTTCCTTTCGACAAGCAGTAGCACACCAAGTAACTAAACACGCGCACCCAACCCACCGAGACTATTGGCCACATTTGACCTCACCCATTGGTATATCAAAGTACACTATGTCTAATCCTCATGCCCACTCGAGTCTAGGGATTTAGAGACAGAATACAAGGATCGATTTGTCTATTGAATCAGTACAAGACAAATCATTCCTAAAAGTCAAGTTCAATATGCCCCGGGCATATCAATATGATTCAATTAGTTTAGACAAACTAATTATCTAAATCACATAATAACCTAGACGACAGTTTGTCCAAAGCTGTCGCGGTTACGAACCTCATTTATATATTATGTCTTTCAACCAATGATGAGATCTACTGTGTCACACCATACAACTCATCATCTACTTACATAATATAAATGGACATAAATATGCACAACAAAATATAATTGAAACACAAATCGATATATTAAACTGGAAAACTGTACAATACAAGCATAGCTTATGTATTCTACTCCAACATATGTAACCATATCTCTAATTAAAATTTAAAATATCCAAAATATACGTTACCAAAATCTTCTTCATGTGAAGAATACATTCCATCGACGTCATTAATTTCTTCATCCTCTTCATCAGAATAATCCTCCTCCTCTTCGTTCTCTGTATAAGTGAAAAAAAAAAACAATTGTCAGTGCTAATCTTTGTTTTTCCTTCAATTACCATATCTCCAATTAAAATTTAAAATATCCAAAATATCCGTTACCAAAATCTTCTTCATGTGAAGAATATATTCCATTGACGTCATTAATTTCTTCATCCTCTTCATCAGAATAATCCTCCTCCTCTTCGTTCTCTGTATAAGTGAAAAAAAAACAATTGTCAGTACTAATCTTTGTTCTTTCTTCAATTACCATACATTAAATATTTCTTACCAATAAAATCATCGAAAAACAGAGTTGGTTCTTCATTAAGATCGGGAAGGAGACTGGTTGACGCAACTGAACCACTAATGGATGAACTTGGGGGACGAGCATTGAGGTTGATTACAAAATCGTCTCATGGTACTTCATTAAGATCGAGCAAATGATTGTCTCCATCTCCTATAGATGCCATAATAGATTTTTGACGGTACAGTAAACAAAATTTTTGGACTTAAGCAACGTTTATAGTGTTCACTTTCTTCTCCTCCCCAAAATTAATGGTAGGAATTTTTCAAACTTCATACTTATTTGTCAAAAAAAAAGGAGGGAAATTTTAGTTCAATTTGATGTTAAGTATGCAGCCGTCATAGTTAAGCTGCAGAAATAATTATGCAGCTGCCATAGTTAAGAATCTACTTGTTCCCAAGACTACATTAATTAGGAGTAAAACAGGTTTAACTAGTAAAATTTATAGAAATGTTAAAAAATTAATTATTATCTTAATATTCGTGTTTGGTAAAAAACGACCTATAATATGAAATGGAGGGAGTACTTAAAGCACAACTTAAGTATTACTGGGAGATTGTTAGAGTTAAATGCATAAGCTATGCTTGTATTATACATTTTCCAAGTTAATATATCGATTTAATATTTTGGTTAAATTTGTTGTGCAGTATTTGTCCATTTATATTATGTAGTTAGAGGATGAGGTGTCTTATGTGTCACAGTAGATCTCATCATTGGTAAAAGACATAATATATAAATGAGGTTCATAACCGAGACAGTTTTGGACAAACTGTCAGCTTAGATTATTATGTGATTCAGATAATTGGTTTGTCTAAACTAATTGAATCATATAGATATGCCCGGGGCGTATTGAACTTGACCATTTAGAATGATTTGTCTTGTACTGATTTAATAGACAAATCATTCTTAATATTCTATCTCTTAATCCCTAGACTTGAACGGGCATGAGGATTAGACATAGTGTATTTCGATCTGCCAATTGGTGAGGTCAATTGTAGCCAATTGTCTCGGTGCGTTGTGTGCGCATGTTTAGTTACTTGGTGTGTTGCTGCTTGTCGAAAGGAAACCATGTACCGGTGCATCTGGGTGATAGTGCTCCCGAGATGAGCTCGTTATGTTTATTATACTAAACCCGACCGGTGGACTTATGTCCGGTATAGTAAAAAGGTCGAGTGGTACTAGTATCAGAATTAAAGAAGTTAATTAATTAATTTATCAGTAAATTAATAAATTAACGAGCACTATACCTTTGATGTGGGGAGATTAAGAATAAATTAATTTAGTTGTTTCGGAAGCAATTCTAGTGTAAGATGGTAGTGCCAAAATTAATCCGTTAGTGGTGCAATTAATTTTGTAGTGGGTTAATTGAATAAGTATAATTAATTAATTAATTATTCCTAAGAGTTAATTAAGTAATTAACAAAGTGGAATTATTTAATTAATTAATTAAGTCTTAAGTTTCAATTAGAATTAGGAAATCCTAGAGATTAGGAAATCTAATTGGATTTGGTTTATTCTATTAGATAGTTACCTAATTGGAGTTGGAAACTATTTAATTACCTAAACCCATTAGGAAGGTCAATCCTAAACCAACTATATATAGACAAGGGATTAGCAGTTACATAACACACAATTCATTAGTTTTCAAGACAAAAAAACTTAGAGAGATAAAATTCTAGAGAGAGAAAATTAGTCTCTCTCTAAGTCCGAATTTTTGAGCTTATTTTGGTGGCTGGATTTTTCCTAAAATTCCGGCGGCGAGTGAGCTTATCTCTCGGGGCTAGGTGGTGCTTGGACATAACGTGCTAGGCAGGCGGTTGCTGAAATTTTCCCCACACAACGTGCAATCAAAGTCTTGAGTCATACAAGCGATCACCTGAGTTAAGACGCTTCAAGAAGTACTTTTCAATGATTCCGCTTTTAATTAGAAAATTATTGTTATGTGATAAATTGAATGAGTACAAACCAAGATCCTGCGCAATGTTATTTTAAGCAAGGATTGAAATAACGATTATGCTAGAGTCTAGGCCTGGTCAAAGAGTCCGATTCTGGAATGCATACCACGAAAGTGAGTTTTTGACCGTGCCAGGACAGATAATCTTTTATGCATAGCACGAAAGTGAATTTTTACCGGGCCCGGGCAGATAATCTTTCACTCACTACATATCACCCAGTATTTTGGGGGTGATATAAAATAAAATAATATTATTTATATTATTATTTTATTAGTTTTATAATTTTAAAAATTTTTAATTGTTAATTTTTAATTAAATAAAATATAAAATATTTAATAAAATAGTTTTAAAATTTATTTTTAGAATATTTAGGTAATATTTTAAAGTTTATTTATTTAATTATTAATTAATTAATAAAATTATTATAAAATGTAATATAAAAATTAAAAAAATGTCAAGAGAGAACTAAATGTTTCAGGATAAAACGTAATAGTCGAAATAATGTTGAATGGTTTTATAAATTTATTGTATGAAAAGAATAAAAATAGACAAAACGCCCAAAATGAGCGGTACGGATTGGAGTTGCAAATACTGTAGCAACTCCCATAAGATCATTTTCAGTGGTGAGACCTCCCATTTTGGGCAGTATAGGTTGGAGATGGTCTAAAGTAAGATAAAAGTGGGCTGCTCCACCAAGAGAAGAAAGACGTGGTGCTCCACCTAGGGTTCCACCAAATGTTCCAGCACCACCACCATGAGCTACGAAGGCGCCACCAACAATAGGAACAACAGGAGCGTCACTACCTACAGCTGCACCAACGGTGACGGGAAGAGCTACACTAGTCGCGTCTGCAGTTGTAGAAGAAAGAGACCACGTTGCTGCTCCAGTGACAACAGAGAAGAGAGGTCCGAGTGCAACTCTAGCTGAGGAAGAAGACCCAATTGTTGGGAGAAACAAATCGGGCGCAACAGCTGAGGAAGAAGACCCAGCTGCGTGGAGAGAGAATCCGGTCATAGCTCCAGCGGAAGAAGGCCCAACTCCGAGCGTGATATCAGCTGCAGGAGGAATGCCGGTTGACATAATGAGGGGATCCCCGACTTCTGAGGAGGATCATCACCGACTGATGATGGAGATCCGACACCGAGGACAGCCGCTTCATACGAAGGAAAGACTTTCGAAAAAGTTGTCGATCCAGATGCAGGTAGTGTGAATCCGGCCGAAAGAGGACCACCATCGTGAAGTTTATGGTGATAAGGTCCAAATCTATGCAGGTGTAACGAAATAAGGTGACCACTGGTGGTGGATTAGTCGGTGCCTGTGGCGGAGGTGGCAGTGCAACCGCCAGCAATGGGAAGAACCGAAGCGGCAGGAATAATTCGAGGAGGGCAATTCGAGGTCCCATTGATATGGCCCAAGACCCATGACCACGAAAAACAGGGATAAATAATTCACGTCATATTAAATAATTTATAAAATTGAGTATGATGGAAATAAAATTTTGAATATTTAAAATATTGAGCGATTGAGATATACTATGATAGAACTTGAGGAGTCAAGTGCTCAAAGAGAAATAATTCATGATTCTCATTAATCTATTGCATTGTACATTTACACATATAGAGAGAGGTGGAGTATTGTAGTTAGTATATGACGGTGGCTTTAACGCACCTCTTTTATAATATAACCAACATCAGCTCCTCTTTCCCCAAATCTTCATCCCTTTATCTTTCTCTCTCTAGCGATTTCTCTCCCCAAACTCTCTTCCCCCGTAGCTTCTTGCTATCGATTCTGAGAAGATTTTTGAAGATATCTCACCGCCAAAATACTCTACACATCTCAAGCTTCAAAACCCATACCATTTTCTACAATTTTGCCAGTTTTTGGGTTTGAGAGAACCCTAAATCAGCCACGAAAATGAAAAGAAAATCAGGGTTTTATAGATCTGAAGAAGGGGATTCGTTTGGTTGTGTTTGCAGCCCATGAAGATGAAAGGAAAAATTAGGGTTTTGGCAAAAGATGTGTTTTTTTTATGTAAAATCGTATGTTTTTGCTGGCTTGGTGGTGTAAAATGGTGTTGTTTGTGTAAAATGGTGTTTGTATAAAGTGCTGCTTGTTTATGTATGTTGAGCCATTGGAGCCGCTACAATGAAGCTTTCTTAGCCTTTGTTAAAGTCCAATGTTTTGTTGTAATTGTTGCAACCACATTGTGACAAATCTGTGAATTACTAAGGCAATAATGGACTGAGTTCATGAGGTTTGAAAGCATTTTATCTGGACAAAATCTCAGCAAGAAGCCGATGAATAAACTGAAGTGCCAAAATGAGAAGGAAGTGTACTGTTGGCATATCAGATCAAAGGCCACACAGATCAGATCAAAGGCAGTGCGTATCAGATCAAAGGAAGTGAAGATCAGATCAAAGGCAGTGCGTATCAGATCAAAGGAAGTGAAGATCAGATCAAAGGCAGTGCGTATCAGATCAAAGGAAGTGAAGATCAGATCAAATGCAGTGCGCATCAGATCAAAGGATGCACACATCAGATCACATGCAGCACAGATCAGATCAACGGAAGTAAAGATCAGATCAAATTCTCAAGGGATTGCTCAGCAGCTTGGTTTCACAGAAGCAAGGCAAGTCAGCAACAAAACATACTTGTAGCAGAAGAGAACAACTCAAGGCTGGAGAGCTAGAGCAGACACCTAAGAAGCTGAAGTCAAGGACGGCTAGTGAATCACACCTCAAACGCGCGACTCTAAAAGTCTCTCAAAGATTCAGAAGACGCAGGTGCATCATGTTGAAGTATCTAGCAATCCTGTGAGCGAGCAGAAATACAAAAGAATCAAGCAGTGCCCGATCAGAAGAACTGCAGGAGCTACATGGATGGTTCTGAGTTGCTGGACAGAACGTTGTGACATGAAGCTAACATCAGATCAACCGAAGGCTAACATCAGATCAACTGCAAGCTAACATCAGATCAACCGAAGGCTAACATCAGATCAACTGCAAGCTAACATCAGATCAACCGAAGGCTAACATCAGATCAACTGCAAGCTAACATCAGATCAACCGAAGGCTAACATCAGATCAACTGCAAGCTAACATCAGATCAACCGAAGCGCGACATCAGATCAAATGCCGCGCACATCAGATCAGCTATAAGCTAAGATCAGATCACTTCTGCTGTTTCAAAATATCTAAGACAAGCTACTCGAGAAGTATGAAGGAGTACAGTCAGCAATATGACATGGCAAGCAAGTTGCAACTCAAAAGGTTGAAAATGGATTATTTGAATCTTGAGCCGCCTTTCGTGTATGATGTGCTGACACACTGCACGGTAGGGCACAGTTTTTCTTCTGGGAAAAAGAAAACGGGCATATGAGTAGGTGTGGTAGGTACAACAACTGCAGAAAAAAAGAAAAACCTAAAAAGGGGAAGGCACGAGAAGAAAAATAAGAGAGAGAGATGAGCAACAGAAAAGAAGGGTGCTGAACCGAACGAAACCGAGAAAAGGGAGAAGTAAAAGAGTGAGAGCTGCAAAAAGATGATATGAGAAATACAAGAGAGAAAGAAACAGTAAGCTGCACAAGGAGAAGCTGAAGCTTTGGAGAAGCAGAAGTCAAGGAGAAGAAGAAGCTGAGGAGGAGCAGAAAAAGGGAAGACTGAAACTAAGATCAAAGATGATGCAGAATCGGGAGAACTGACCCTGAGGTTGCAGCTTCAGGTGGTAAGCCTAGAACACTATCAAACTTCTTTCATTAAGTGATTTTGAAAGATATTTGTGTAGAAAAGGCAGTACAATAGAGGTTTATATGTTGTTGTTTTAGTTGATGAACTTGTAGAGGTAGTGAACCTCAATGTGTTGAGCAGTGAGCTCTTGTTTATGTTGCTTACGGTCAGTGAGGCCAGAGCTGAATGATTCCGTGATAGTGAAGATTGACAGGAGTGAATCTGTCCGTGGATGTAGATCATTTGATCGAACCACGTAAAAATCCCCCTTGCACATTTACTGCTTTGAGTGTGTCTTGACTGGTGTGGTGTTCTCAAACTGTAAGCTTGAACAGGAGTGTTGTGGTTGTGTAAGTGAACCCTCCTTGAGTGAGTCCATCTAAGCCAAGAACGTGAGTTCAACAATAAGCTCTAACTGAGCTAACATTTGAGAGGGAATCCTTTAGTTGAAAGAAAAATTGATAAAGTGTTGATTCACCCCCCCCTCTCAACACTTGACACGATCCAACAATTGGTATCAGAGCAAGGTTTGCTTTTGTCAAGTGATTGTTGAAACTTAGAACCAGCAGTAGAAATGGAGAATCAAGCAACAACTGTTAAGGGAGTTCCTTATTTCGGTGGCCAAAATTTCCAGTTATGGAAAAAGAGAATGAGTGCTTATCTCTTAGCACAAGGCCTACAAGTACAAAGAGTAGTCTTGCATGGATTTACACCAACCGTAGATGAGGAGAATCCTACAGCTGCAGAAATTAAAAACTTAGAAGCTGATGGAAAGGCAAGGAATGCTCTATATGCAGCTCTGTCAGAAAAAGAGAACTTTAAAGTTATAGACTGTGTTACTGCTCATGAAATATGGATTAAACTGATTAATATTCATGAGGGAGACATCAAGGTTAAGGAGGCAAAATTGCAGGTTCTTAGAAGTAAGTTTGAAGGTCTTAAGATGGGAGAAGGTGAAAACATTGAGGACTTCCTAAACAGAGTTTTTGAATTAGTTAGCTCAATGAGGGGTCTGGGTGAGAGTGTTGGAGATTCCAATATAGTTAAAAAGGTTCTTAGATCCCTACCAGCAAGATATGATTCTAAGGTTTCTGCTATAGAGGAGAGGGACCTAGATAAAGTGACATTAGATGAGCTACAAAGCACCTTTGTAGCATATGAAATGAGGATTTCAAATTCAAAGGAGGAGACGTCAAAGGCAGTCAAGGAGATAGCATTTAAAACAAAACACTCAAGGAAGCTAAAGGAGGAAAGCAGTGAAGATGAAGCAGCAGACAGTGATCTTGAAAGAATGATGGTGTTGATTTCAAGGAGTTTCAGAGGCAAGACTGGAAAGTACAAGGGAAAGTTGCCCTTAAAATGCTTCAATTGTGGCAAAATAGGCCACTTTGCAAGCAAGTGCTTCATGAAGAATAAGAGAACAGAAGATGAGGAAGCTGACAAGCCATCAGACAGGTGGCCTGAGCAGAAAGGAAAGAAGAAGATGAGCTTCAAATCAAGAAAAGGGAAAGCTTACAGAAAACGGAGCTACCTGAGCAAGAAGAAAAATGATAGCTCTGAGGAGGATGAAGAGACTGATGTCTCAGACAGTGAAGATGAGTCTGAAGCTGAAGAGGAGACTCTCATGGTGATGAAATCTTCAACTGTTTCATTAAAGGAGGATGCTGAACTAGAGAACCAATCAGCTGATGCTGAAGAAGTGGATCTAGAGGAAGAACTGGAGTTTGCATACAACAAGATAGAGGAGCAGAAGAGATTGCACAAGAAGACAATGAAGACAATGAAGGAGATGGAAAAGGTCATCTTGAGCAGTCAAGAAGAAAACTCAATACTGGAGAATAGAGTAATTGAATTGGAGCAGGAACTGATTCTCATACAAAATGAAGCTGAGGTTCACAAAAATTGTACAAGAGAAAAGATGGAACTTCAAAAGACATGTGAAACCTTGGTAGAAAAGCTAGATGCCACCACTGTCGAACTAGAGGATGCAACAAGAAAGATAGAAGATCTGCTGTCTCAACAAATTGTGATCAAAGCTGAAGAAATGACTGATGGAACTACTGTAGAATCAAAATTGAAAGGAAAGCTGGAGTTTCAGTCAAGCAAAACTGAGCCTGGTGAATCCTCAAGGAGCAAAGAAGTGGCTGCAAAAACTGAAGAAGCCACCAGGAAGTTAGATGAGTGCCTCAGCAAGCAGAGATCTCATTCAGAAGGGAAGAAAGGTCTTGGTTATGAAGGAGATAAAAAATCAGAAGGACAACCAGCTGCAACAACCAAGAAGACTGTTACCTTTGTCAAAGAAGGTTCAATTTGTGTTGCTGGTGTAAAGGCAGGAACTAGTTTTGTTGATTCTAAGAAGATGGAAATTTCTAATGGATCAAGAAAGTCTACTGAGCAAAATGAAAGACTGCACGAGCTGAGGGGGAGGCAATCTATGCATCAAAGAAGCCTGCTCAAAAGTAGAAGGCTGATTGCTGGAGTATGCTTCACCTGTGGAGAATCAGGTCACTATGCAGCAAATTGCTGGAGGAAGGTATTCTGGAGATTTGGAGGAAGAACAATGCAGTCAAGAGGATGGAATAGAAAAGAGTATTATAATCAAAGAAGCCTAAGTACTTCAAGAAGGATCCCTGAAGCTGAAATCAGAAAAGGCCATATCATACAACCTGGAGAAGTGTATCAGAAATTGAATGTCTGGTGCAGATGCAGATTGCCAAATAAGAGAAGCAAGTGGTCTGAAGGAGTGAATAGCAGGAGAGCCCAGCCACTGCAACAAGCTACAAATAGAAGAAACTTTGCAGCAGATTACACAAGAAGAAATCAGTCTCTAATGCAGCCACTTAATCTGAGAAACAGATTTCAAATTTTTGAAGGGTTAGAAGAGAATGATCACTGGAGCTGCAGCAGGAGCAATCAGAGATTGAATGAACAGCAAGGCATACCAGCAGCAAGAAAAATTTGGAGGAAGAAACACAGATTTGAAGAAGCTTGCATTGCTGAAGTTGCACTGAAAACAAAAGCTAAGGAAGCCCAATGGATCATTGACAGTGGGTGCACAAGCCATATGACTGGAGACAAAACTCTACTGAGAAACACAAAAGAAGTTGAAAGAGGGTTTGTCAAGTTTGCAGATAAGAGTGGGTTAAAGATCAAGGCTGTTGGAGAAGCCACCATTGGATCAGAAAAGTTCAAATCTAAGGAGGTGCTGTTTGTAGAAGGGCTGAAGTACAACTTGCTGAGTGTAAGACAACTGTGTGACAATGGTTTCAAAGTAGACTTCTCAAAAAATGGCTGTTTCATCAAAGACTGCAAGACTGGAGAAATCATGGCCAAAGGAATAAGAGACAACAAGGATTTATACCTCATAGATGTGAAGGAAAAGTTGTGCATGCTAAGCAAAATGGATGAAAATACGCTTTGGCATTGCAGGCTTGGACATTTAAATCAAAAGAGCATGAGAAGCCTGGTGAAGTGCAATGCAGTGTTAAACCTCCCTGTACTAAAGAGGGACAACAGCACTTGTGACTCATGCCAAAAAGGGAAATTTGCAAAGCTTTCTCACAAGTCCAAGGAGCATAAAACCTCTAAGCCATTGGAGCTAGTTCACACTGATGTATGTGGACCAATGAAAAGAAAAGGTACAGGTAAAGAGATGTATTTCATTCTTTTTGTGGATGACTTCACTAGGATGATGTGCATCATGCACATGAAGCAAAAGAGTGAAGCCTTCAACTGCTTCAAAAGATTTCAAAAACTGGCAGAAAACCAGCATGGAAGGAAGATCAAAGTTTTGAGATCAGATAATGGAGGAGAGTTTACCTCGCAGGAATTTGAAGAATACTTGGAGGAAATGGGAATCAAACATCAAGTCTCAAGTCCTCACACTCCCCAGCAAAATGGAGTTGTAGAGAGGAAAAATAGAAGTGTGATTGAGATGGCAAGAACCATGCTGTTGGAGCACAATACTCCAAAGCACTTCTGGAAGGAAGCCACAATGGCAGCTGTGCATGTACAAAATAGAACCATGTTGAGGCCAAACACTGAAAAGACACCATATGAACTTTGGTATGGTCACAAACCAAATGTGAAGTACTTTAGAGTTTTTGGCAGCAAATGCTTCATCAAGAACAAGGAGCAAAGCCTTGGAAAATTTGAAGAGAGGGCTGATGAGGGCATTTTCCTTGGTTACTCAAATAAGAGCAAGGCTTACAAGGTTTATAACAAGAGGCTGGATAAGATTATGGAAAGCTATGATGTGAAAGTGGTTGAGGAAGTCAAGATGAAAGTCACTGATCCTGAAAATTTTCTGGATCACTTAGATGACTTAGAGAGCCAAGATGAGGCAGACCTGGAGCTGAAATCAGCTACTGAGGAGACTGATGCAGAAGGATCAGAGACAGAAGTTACAGAAGGCCTGGAAATAGCAAAAAGAAAGTACAACAAGAGAATTGACAAGATGCCTATCATTGGAGACCCCAAAGCTCCAGTAAGAACAAGAAGGCAACTGAAAAGTATGGTTGCAACTGCCCTACTGTCTCAAGTTGAGCCAAGGTCAATAGAGGAAGCCCTGGAGGACCAGTCATGGCTGCAAGCCATGAATGAAGAGCTGGACCAAATTGAGAAAAACCAAACTTGGGAGCTCGTGGATAGGCCAGCAAACAAAAATGTGATAGGCACAAAATGGGTGTTCAGGAACAAGTTGAATGAGGAAGGAAAGGTTGTAAAGAATAAGGCAAGGCTTGTGTGCAAAGGATACTCTCAAATTGAAGGAGTAGATGTGGATGAAACCTTTGCCCCAGTAGCAAGGCTTGAAGCCATAAGAATGTTTTTGGCAGTGGCTTCAGCAAGGAGTTACAAGGTCTTCCAAATGGATGTTAAATCTGCCTTCTTAAATGGAAATCTGGAAGAAGAAGTGTACATTGAGCAACCGGATGGTTTTCTAGTTTGTGAAGATGAAAACAGGGTGTGCAAGCTCAAAAAGGCACTGTATGGATTAAAACAAGCCCCAAGAGCATGGTACTCAAGGCTGGACAGTTACCTGAAGAATCTGAATTTCAGAAAAAGTTGCATAAATAGCAATTTATATGTCCTTGATGGAAAGGGTGGACAGTTAATAGCCATAGTCTATGTTGATGACATAATATTTGGAGGAGATAAGGAGCAGCTGTGCCATGAATTTGCTAGAAAGATGCAAGAAGAGTTTGAAATGTCCATGATAGGAGAGCTATCATTTTTCCTTGGACTACAGATTCATCAAAAAGCAACTGGAATTTTTATCTCTCAAACCAAGTATACCAAAGAAGTGCTGAAGAAATTTGGTATGACTGATGCTAAGCCAATGTCTACACCCATGGCAACTAACTGCAAGCTGAGCAAGGATGAAAAAGGAGCTGAAGCTGATCAAAGTCTATACAGAAGCATGATAGGAAGCTTATTGTACTTAACAGCAACAAGGCCTGATATTACCTTTGCTGTCTGCCAAGCTGCTAGATACCAGGCAAATCCAAAGAGTTCTCATATGATTGCACTAAAGAGGGTGCTAAGATACTTGCAAGGGACAGTAGATTATGGTCTGTGGTATGCAAGGAAAGGAAGCTTGGGATTAAGAAGCTTCACTGATGCTGATTGGGCAGGAAATGTTGATGACAGGAGATCCACTTCAGGAGGAGTATTCTTTCTTGGTAATAGATGTGTGAGCTGGTTAAGCAAGAAGCAAGAAAGTATAGCCTTAAGCACTGCTGAAGCCGAGTACATAGCAGCAACCAAGGCATGCACTCAAGCTATATGGATGAGATCTGAACTGCAAAATCTTAAAGAAGAAGTTCCCCTGCCACTGATAATTCTTTGTGACAACAAAAGTGCCATTGATTTGTCAAAGAATTCAGTCCAGCACTCGAGAGCCAAACATATAGAAATCAAGTATCACTTCATAAAGGACAAGGTTGAGAAAGGAGAAATTATGCTAGAGTATGTTCCCACAGCTAAACAAATAGCTGATGTAATGACAAAGCCTCTTCCAGCCGAGATGTTTGAAACTTTGAGGATGCAAATGGGAGTGCAGTCCTCCTTCTCATGCTGAATCAGTTGAGCATCCCCAAATCCCTTTGAAATTGGTTGTCAAAGGGGGAGAGATAGTCGCAGCAGCCGGCCAGACGCAGCAGTATTATCCTTGGGAGAGAAGGACGTTGGCAAAAGCTCTATGCAGGAGGAGCTTACTATGAAGAAGAATAAGGCTCAGGGGGAGCTGAAGAAGAATAAGGCTCAGGGGGAGCTTAGCACTGAGTTGACTGATTGGCTGCAAATGTGGTTGCCAACAATTCCAAAGGGGGAGATTGTTGAGCCATTGGAGCCGCTACAATGAAGCTTTCTTAGCCTTTGTTAAAGTCCAATGTTTTGTTGTAATTGTTGCAACCACATTGTGACAAATCTGTGAATTACTAAGGCAATAATGGACTGAGTTCATGAGGTTTGAAAGCATTTTATCTGGACAAAATCTCAGCAAGAAGCCGATGAATAAACTGAAGTGCCAAAATGAGAAGGAAGTGTACTGTTGGCATATCAGATCAAAGGCCACACAGATCAGATCAAAGGCAGTGCGTATCAGATCAAAGGAAGTGAAGATCAGATCAAAGGCAGTGCGTATCAGATCAAAGGAAGTGAAGATCAGATCAAAGGCAGTGCGTATCAGATCAAAGGAAGTGAAGATCAGATCAAATGCAGTGCGCATCAGATCAAAGGATGCACACATCAGATCACATGCAGCACAGATCAGATCAACGGAAGTAAAGATCAGATCAAATTCTCAAGGGATTGCTCAGCAGCTTGGTTTCACAGAAGCAAGGCAAGTCAGCAACAAAACATACTTGCAGCAGAAGAGAACAACTCAAGGCTGGAGAGCTAGAGCAGACACCTAAGAAGCTGAAGTCAAGGACGGCTAGTGAATCACACCTCAAACGCGCGACTCTAAAAGTCTCTCAAAGATTCAGAAGACGCAGGTGCATCATGTTGAAGTATCTAGCAATCCTGTGAGCGAGCAGAAATACAAAAGAATCAAGCAGTGCCCGATCAGAAGAACTGCAGGAGCTACATGGATGGTTCTGAGTTGCTGGACAGAACGTTGTGACATGAAGCTAACATCAGATCAACCGAAGGCTAACATCAGATCAACTGCAAGCTAACATCAGATCAACCGAAGGCTAACATCAGATCAACTGCAAGCTAACATCAGATCAACCGAAGGCTAACATCAGATCAACTGCAAGCTAACATCAGATCAACCGAAGGCTAACATCAGATCAACTGCAAGCTAACATCAGATCAACCAAAGCGCGACATCAGATCAAATGCCGCGCACATCAGATCAGCTATAAGCTAAGATCAGATCACTTCTGCTGTTTCAAAATATCTAAGACAAGCTACTCGAGAAGTATGAAGGAGTACAGTCAGCAATATGACATGGCAAGCAAGTTGCAACTCAAAAGGTTGAAAATGGATTATTTGAATCTTGAGCCGCCTTTCGTGTATGATGTGCTGACACACTGCACGGTAGGGCACAGTTTTTCTTCTGGGAAAAAGAAAACGGGCATATGAGTAGGTGTGGTAGGTACAACAACTGCAGAAAAAAAGAAAAACCTAAAAAGGGGAAGGCACGAGAAGAAAAATAAGAGAGAGAGATGAGCAACAGAAAAGAAGGGTGCTGAACCGAACGAAACCGAGAAAAGGGAGAAGTAAAAGAGTGAGAGCTGCAAAAAGATGATATGAGAAATACAAGAGAGAAAGAAACAGTAAGCTGCACAAGGAGAAGCTGAAGCTTTGGAGAAGCAGAAGTCAAGGAGAAGAAGAAGCTGAGGAGGAGCAGAAAAAGGGAAGACTGAAACTAAGATCAAAGATGATGCAGAATCGGGAGAACTGACCCTGAGGTTGCAGCTTCAGGTGGTAAGCCTAGAACACTATCAAACTTCTTTCATTAAGTGATTTTGAAAGATATTTGTGTAGAAAAGGCAGTACAATAGAGGTTTATATGTTGTTGTTTTAGTTGATGAACTTGTAGAGGTAGTGAACCTCAATGTGTTGAGCAGTGAGCTCTTGTTTATGTTGCTTACGGTCAGTGAGGCCAGAGCTGAATGATTCCGTGATAGTGAAGATTGACAGGAGTGAATCTGTCCGTGGATGTAGATCATTTGATCGAACCACGTAAAAATCCCCCTTGCACATTTACTGCTTTGAGTGTGTCTTGACTGGTGTGGTGTTCTCAAACTGTAAGCTTGAACAGGAGTGTTGTGGTTGTGTAAGTGAACCCTCCTTGAGTGAGTCCATCTAAGCCAAGAACGTGAGTTCAACAATAAGCTCTAACTGAGCTAACATTTGAGAGGGAATCCTTTAGTTGAAAGAAAAATTGATAAAGTGTTGATTCACCCCCCCCCCCTCTCAACACTTGACACGATCCAACAATGTAAAGTACTGTTGGCTTATGCAAACTTCTGATTCTTTAGTCTAAATGTTGTTTGTTGGTGTAAAATACTATTTTCTGGTTCAAAGTGGTATTTGATAGTATAAAAACATCGTTTTGATTTTTTTTTTTATAAAGTGTTGGTTGTTTATGTAAAGTGTTGAATGTTTGTGTAAAGTGCTGGTTGTTTATTTTCTGAATGTTTATGTAAACTGGCAGTTGGGCAAAGTTTATGTAAACTGCAAAGTTTACTGTAAAGTTTATGTAAACTGCAGTTTACTGCAAAGTTTATGTAAACTGGTGCTTGGGAAAAGTTTAGGTAAACTGCAGTTTACTGCAAAGTTTATGTAAACTGGTGCTTGGGCAAAGTTTATGTAAACTTTAAAGTTTACTGCAAATGAATCAAAATGATATTTTTACACTAATAAAGACCACTTTGAACCAGAAAAGAGTATTTAACATAAAACAAAATCATTTTGACCAAAAAATCAGTAGTTTACATAAGCCAACAGAACTTTTGCAGAACGCATCTCTGTTCTTTGTTATTTTTCGGAAAATATAGAAAGCCAAAATTGCTTGTATAAATTTCTGAGTAAACCTTATTCAAAGAGGTTTAAATCGAGCTATAGTTTGCTTAAATCGGACAAAGAATGAAGAAGATATGAATTTCTGAAGTACAGTCATTACTTCAGATTTTTTTGCGAAAAGAACAGCACTTGTAGCTCTATTTCAGAGCTGATTTATGGGATATTTACAAGTCCAAATAAAGATCCATAAAATTATGTGTAATCCTTGTAAGGAGAGGTTTAAAACAAGCCAAAGTTTGATCAAAACGGATGAGAAACGATGGAGATATGGAATTCCAAAGTTTGATGACAGCTGCAGAATTTTCACTTCAGTTTACATAAACTTAACAAGGGAGATCACATCATGATTATATAGACATCAGATCAGCGAATACTTGACATCAGATCAACAGACTATAGATATCAGATCAAGAATACAAAAGAAATCATACACTAGAACTAAAACATACTTCAGATGATGTCAAGTATTCGCTGATCTGATGTCTATATAATCCTGATGTGATCTCCCTTGTTAAGTATGTTTTAGTTATAGTGTATGATTTCTTTTATATTCTTGATCTGATATCTATAGTCTGTTGATCTGATGTCAATTATTCGCTGATGTGATGTCTATATGATCATGATGTGATCTCCCTTGTTAAGTTTCTGCAGCTGTCATCAAACTTTGGAATTCCATATCTCCATCGTTTCTCATCCGTTTTGATCAAAATTTGGCTTGTTTTAAACCTCTCCTTACAAGGATTACACATAATTTTACGGATCTTTATTTGGACTTGTAAATCTCCCATAAATCAGCTCTGAAATAGAGCTACAAGTGCTGTTCTTTTCGCCAAAAAATCTGAAGTAATGACTGTACTTCAGAAATTCATATATTCTTCATTTTTTGTCCGATTTAAGCAAACTATAGCTCGATTTAAACCTCTTTGTATAAGGTTTACTCAGAAATTTATACAAGCAATTTTGGCTTTCTAGATTTTCCAAAAAATAACAAGAACAGAGATGCGTTCTGCAAAAGTTCTGTTGGCTTATATAAACTACTGATTTTTTGGTCAAAATGATTTTGTTTTATGTTAAATACTCTTTTCTGATTCAAAGTGGTCTTTGTTAGTGTAAAAATATCATTTTGATTCATTTGTAGTCAACTTTATAGTTTACATAAACTTTGCCCAAGCACCAGTTTAAATAAACTTTGCAGTAAACTGCAGTTTACATAAACTTTGCCCAAGCACCAGTTTACATAAACTTTGCAGTAAACTGCAGTTTACATAACACTATAGTGCCCTTAAATACACATTCGAGTTTACATAAAGCACACAGTCGAGTTTACATAAACGCAAAAAGTGAGTTTACATAAACTATTGTCCCTTAAAACTGCCACAAATGGATACCAAATTTGAAATTCAAAATTACCGCCCGTCATCATTATTTGTCTGCTGAGCAACAAAATGGACCAAAAAATCAACATTTGATGCGCGTGAACCATTCTTTCCCATCAGCAGCATTAAATGCACATTAAATGCGATGTGAAGGTAGGAAGGATTTACAGAACCCGGTTCAATCCCGGTTTTGCCATCATTAATCCGGTTTTTTAAACAAAAACCAGGATATAATTTGCGGGAGTATTGGGCTAATAGACTGATGAATTTGGCCTACATCATCTATATTCTAACTGGACTACTATTTATAGCCCTTTTTTTACTATTTAAATCCCTATTTTTAAAATATACTACTACCTATAATATCCTTAATAAAAAAAGTCAAACCATGGGCAGCATATTAGCCTTCAACCATGGAATAAAACATAATGACCATAATGCCCAACACCTCCCCCCCCCACCCCACCCCCACCCCCCTCCCCTTATTCTCCTTCTCCTTTCTTATTTCTTCTCTCATTCCTTTCTCCATTTTTTTCTCAGATTAGGTAAACTTTGATGAGTTAATTAGCACGAAAAAGGTGAAGGAATCAGTCAGAGTGAAATTGAAGTTGATCGGAATAGAATTTCCAGAGAAACCTGTTATGATTCCACACAAACTGTGGCGGGGGGAGAGTAAGCAAGAGTGAGCACAATTAGGCTTCAATTATGGCCGCGGAGAGTGGGGAAGAGTGGGCGAGCAGGAGCAGGTAATCATTTCGCTTGTTCTTTCTCTACGCTAAATCATTTCATTTCCAGTTATTAAACTCTAAATTTCACAACATAATTTTTTGTTACTTTTTTTGAGGTAATTGCCTCGTCATAATTTCTGCCATTGGTTCGATATTATAGTTGAGAATCTTATAAATACTTTGATGTTGTTTCTGTTACTTGTTTCCACATTGTTTCCACAGTCTTACATGAATCATTACATAAATGCTGTTAAAATTTTTTCTCCACATGAATTAGTATTACTTTTATTCTGTTTATATCCAACAATTGTAATATTTTTTAAGTCTCAAATGGTTATGCTTGTATCTGTAGTTTGCTTTTTTTTTTTCCTCAAATTTAAGCTATGGCTGTGTTTGTTAAACCAATGCACCTGGGTGCCCTTTCTTTGTTATTTGTAGAATGATGATGAAGATATGATTATACATATGATACTCACATGTTTTCTGATGTATCCGCTTGTTACATAGGATAACTCGCATTTTGCGGTAGTTTGTCTTTAAAAAAAAAAAAAATACATCCGTGGTGATGCCGTTGTGTCTTCATCGTTTAGTTCCGGTAGTGTTCCAATTATTCATCAAGTACACCTGGACCGATGTCTATAAATTATTGAATTCAAATATTTGTGACATTATTGAAACTTTATCACACCAGTGTTTGTTAAAAACAAACACACACATCCAAAGTGATGGCATTGTCTTCATGAGTATCTTAGGCTGTTATCTAGATGATGCATTGAATTTTGTTGACTTGCTTCAAGGAATAACATTATGGTTTATTGGTTGGAGTAATCTCGCCTGCAATTCGTCATGCACTATTAACTTGGCCTGATTTTCCATTAGAAGCAACAAATGTGATGCATTTTCTATAGGCTGAATGTTTTTGAACTAAATGAAGGGATTAAAATATCTTGATAACTAAAGTTTGAGGACAAAATCAAGGCAAGTTGAACAATATGTGTTATGGTGGAACATAATGAAGAACACATAATATTTTAAATCATTGGCATTTATAACTGTAATGAAAATTCTGTTCTTCTGATTTTTTTTCTGATGTCTATAAAGCATGTAAAAGACCTCTATATGGATGATTCACTTCCTCTTCATCTTACTTTTTTAATATGGTGGATAATCCATTTTGAGACTTCTTGGTTGTGAAAATATGTCTCCTAATATATCTCCCCCCTTTAAGGTTTCACATGGTGCTTTGTGTGACACCATTGATGCTTTTGTTAAAGAATCTTTAGCTTCAAGAGATCCAGTTAGGACTTCTTTAGATCACCTGTTTTTGCTGGCCGTCAGTTGGAAACATAATTCAGCTGACAAACACACTCAGGTGGTTGTTAACTTGTTTCATTTATAATTTCTGCTTGGTGAGAAATCTCCTGAATACTACTTTACATAATTATTATGTTTGTTATTGCTGTTGTTTTTTCTTTTGATGACTGATGTAAAGCTCTTATTTTCAGTATTATTTTTCTTATTTGCTTCCATTTCCAAAAGTAGTCATACGAAATTTTAAGTTTGTTATCCTTAGTAAACTTTAAGCTTCTCTGGTAAGTTTGTGTTGTTTACATTCATTTGGAATTTCAACGAAGTTTATATTTGTTCCATTTAATATCTCATTGCTAATTTTCTATGATTTCAAATTTGTGCATCAATTTTCTTATGGTTTTTGAAAATTGAGTTTTCTATTATGAAGTGTTGCTGAAAAGATAGAACCCTGATTGCAGTTTTGGTTGTGGTTGTAGTTTGTTGGGTGTTGTTCAACTCAAAGTTATATAGTACCATTTTCAGTCTTATAGTATATGCTATTGTAACCCTCAGTACCGGAAAATTGGACTGGAGTTGAGAATTTATGTTTTAAAACTTAAAAATGCTTTAGAAGTTATTATATAGGTGGAATAGGACTCCAAAGTGGTTGATCCTAGAAACTCGATCATAATGACTTTATTTATCCGATTGGGGACCTTTTAGAATCTTTTAGGATTTGTATTTGACATCTAACAGTTGAAGTTTATGCTAATTCTAGATTTTGTTACATATATGAGTGTTCCTATGATAGTTTTCTTTTCACCTTTTGAATGTGCTGTTTTTGCACATCTCTGAACTCGAAAGCAGCCGTATGTGATAGAATAAGTTGGAGTGGTCCTCTCGTTTGATAAATATTCAATGTACTCAACTGGATGACTAATTAACCAAGCTTCCTACAGATGAATCTTATGTTAGGAGACATTCCAAGTTTACTTGATCTCATATGGTCATGGATATCACCTTCCGAGGATGACCAGAATGTCTTCAGGTGAAGTTTGCTATTCTCCAACAATGAGAACTGGAATGTTATCCATAAAGACTGTTTTTCTATATTTTGCTCTTAAAGATTCTTTTTTTTTTTCCCCTGTGACATGTATCCTCTGCACTAATGCTACCATGTACTAGTTGGCCATTGTATCATGTCATCTAGATTGCAATTCAGTTGCATTCTTGATGGTGGGGGTTTCAGCATTTCTCCATTCTTACACAAAAAAGTGATGGTTTTCAATGACTTCCTTCTGAATATTGAATTTGAGTACTTCAAAGGATCCAGAAAGAAAAAAATCTTTGCATTTACCATGGAGTTGATTCTACTCTTTGCAGGCCACATGGTGATCCCCAACTGATGCGCTTTGGGGCACATCTGGTGCTTGTTCTTAGATATTTGCTTGCTGACCAAATGAAGGATGCTTTTGTTGAGAAAACTATGACAATTGGGGATCTTATCCTTCACATGTAAGCTGTTTTCTCTGATTAAAAGACTATATGAATTTAGTTGGAATAGGAAGACCTTATTTTTCTCGTGTGCAAAAGTTTATAATAGTATATGGGACTTTGGTTTTATATGGTGAATTATTCATCCAAGTTTTGTGTTGAAATACCTTAATTTCCTAGGCTTCTTGTAAGAAGCAGCTTTGGGGAATCCTCTTTGGTAGAATTTAATAGCTGCTTTTGAAGCTGTATGATGTTTTATCTTTTCTATGACTTCTTTAAAGTGAATGATTATGATCTCTTGTTGGTGACCAGAATTGCAGTTTGGAGATGATTTCAGGTTATTAAGAATGAGGAAAATTCACATAATCAAGTAAGCTAAAAAAAAGCTAAAAAATTAATGAACATTAATCAATTGATGCGAAAAGGTACTTTTTGTAATTTCTACTTCTTCAAGAACACTAATCAATCCAAAACAAACTTACTTTCAATCGTCAAAACATTATTAATTACTGATTAGGTCTCCTTGTCTCCCATAGCAATATTCTATGACGATATGGTACATCCCAATCAATAACAGTATCATCCCGATTACGCCTCCAAAACGGATGAATTGGGGGGATAGGAGCATTTGCAACTAGATGTAGCCTCACATAATGATCGATTGACCCTAAATGAGAAATTACGATCTCTTTCTCTGGTTGCGTGGCATCTCCTTGTGCACGTAATGGCAGTATAGTCCAACATCCAGCAAGATTGGGATAAATAATAATAACTATTGCTTTAGCCCATGTAGCAATAGGAAATAAGTCCTCAGGTATCATCCAGTGATTCGACCCACATCCTAGGCCATTCCAAGTTATACGTGTTATCTGACGATCAATTGCACCCATAATATCTTGATTTGCAGGGCCCCATGCTGTGTATATTTGAGTATACATATGTCCCGCAACCAAAAGTTCGTCAACAATACCTTGTCGTACCACACGCCACTGTTGTTCATTGCTATAGACATGATCAGCAACAACCCTGAATCCACAATTACCGTCTGATTCTACATTAGTGCAGCCCAAACAGTAATCTTTCAAAAATCCTGGAATAGACCCAGCAACAGTAGGTTCACCTATAACTGCAAATTAAATTTTTTTGACAAATTGTAACTAATAACATCAATTAATTATATAAGAAATTAAATATTTTTAATTACAATTTCATACCAGTCCTGTTGCCCGTACGTACGGGAGATGTCGAACGATCATTTGATTGATGATGGCCTCTATTATTACAACGACCCCTACCACGAGCACCACGACGACTACCATTTCTCTCCCATATACTAAGGTTACGTCTCACAGATGCATTTAATCTTGGCCTTCCTCGCTGACTTGCATCATCTATATCAGGCTCACATACATCTCTTTGTTCTGGGTAAAGTTCCTGTTCAATCATAAGGTTCAACCTAAGCACCATAGCACGAGGCCTATTTGCAACGTCACTAGCCAGCGACAAAAAATAACTGTGTTCATAAAACAAATTTGTTATTACAAGAATCAAAATAGTAAACATTTTTAAAAAATGACACATAAATACAACATATCTTTTTGAATTAACCCAATTCATAAATTAACCAATGCGCAAACACAAATCATATATGTAATAGTACCTGTGGTCCTCAGACAAGCCATTAGTATGAATTTCTGACACTTTGCCAATCTCTAGGTTTTGCCAAAATGGATGAACATCATTCACACTAATCATTGTTTTTGTATCATGGAGTGTCTTCAACTCACATGCACACGGAAACTGATGTGTTGTCCTCTTCACACATCCACATTTCTGAGTAACTTCATTCCCTAAGTCTTTCATCCGTTTCCACTCAGCTCTAAGTAAGGTTATACAACGGTGTGATACTTTACAATTCAGTAAACTGAACAGAAATCCAATAGACGTAGTTGGTGTCTTGTTTCTAGAGAACTCAAGTGACGCACTAACATATACAACAATAAACAATCATAAATATCATTATTGTACTGATGATTATTTGCAAAATATTAAAGTTATAATGTAATTAATCATTTAAAATTGTACCGGATATGTTTCTACTGATCACCAAGTTGTTTGTGAATCTTCGACCATAGTGTGTCAAGAGAACCCGTGGATGCATATAACCAATCTTTCAAAGCAGCATGTGAACTCTCTACTCTACAAGTGGTAGTGTTACCGAAATGGAGAATTTTATTTGTCCATGCAAAGACAAACTTCTCTTTATGAACAAGCCAGATACTCTCAAGGTACTCCACAATTTTTGGCCGACTATTTTCAAACTCATCTCTTAATACCCGTAAAGAATATTGATATGCTTCAATTGTAGGGGCTTCCATTACTCTCTTCCACCTACCATCAGTAATATCCTCAACATCTATTTTGTTTCCACCAAGAAGTTTGGTCAACATCTTCAAAACATCCATTTTTATGTGCCATCTACACAATAAATGATGAGAATGTGGAAAATTATCTTTACTTGGGTTCATCAACCCCAGTTCTCGATCAGAGACAATAATGGTAGGTTCTAATCCAGGATTAAACATCATTCTCAATTGTGACATTACCCAACCATAGCTACGTTCTGTCTCGTCCTTAATGATGGCATATGCAACATTAAAATTTTTATTGCATGGAGTTACCCCAACTATTTCAAACAATGGCATATGATACCTATTAGTCTTATAAGTTGAATCGACAACTAAAACCCAATGGTACGTATTTAACAACTCAACTGACTTTGGATGTGCCATGAAAATATGAGTTAACGCACCTGTTTCCTCATTATGTTGTATTTTCAACACATATTCATTTTGAGTTGCAATATGAAGAAATTGGGTTGCAATGTTTCTGCCTTCAAACCCATCTTTTCTCAACTTAGCCGTCTCATTGTAAATATGTCTCCTTGTGGCATGATCATCTGGATTCTCTAAATTCACCGCATCCAACATTGACTTTGCTTTCACATGTGAATTGTTCAGCTTTTTCACAAGTTGCTTAGATGCATTGCTTAGTCCGCTAAGCTGTCTGTGTCCCTCCGGATATAAAATAGGTGGATGATTATGCATTCTCTGTTCCATCTTTTTCGGGATCTGGATAGACCAACCATTAGGGTTATGTACTTCTCTAACCCATAAGAGGAACTTACAACCACACCCTAGTCTGTGCGTGTTTTTTCTTATTTGTGGTAGAGGTGCTTCATCTGCAGGTGTTTTCCATCGGTTACAAACCATTTTCTTCTTATTTTGTTTATTTCCTCCAATAATCAGTTCGAACCGCAATGAAAGTGAGACTTCCTTGGCCCAATCACAAGCTGCCTTTGCATCCGGAAATACAAGACTTGTATCATAATAACCACTACAATAATCTTGAATATCGAACGTAACTAGATCCTGCATATTTTTGCACAAACCAATCCTGGAACTTCCCAAGACACTGATTTCGAATAGTCAAAAACTCAATTCAAATTATAAATAAACAAAACTTGCGTAAATTAAATCAAAATTCATAATACAAGTACAAATTAATTAACTAAATAGAAAGAAAAGGTACTTGGTCAGAATGTCTTTGTAACTAAATAGTTGTCACAATTTTTGTTTTCTTTGCTAATTTTTTATAAACAAATAGCCGCCGCCGCCGTTTATTATTTTTTTGTTTGTTTGCTATTTTTTTGTAACCTATAAATACTAACCTACTTGCTGGCCAAACTATTAAAAATACATATAATTAATTTAAAACCTAAACGAATTTTTTTTTTTTTTTAGCAAAATCCTAAACTAATTCTAAGTGTTGGAAACTACTAAAAATAATTTTTTTTGAAATATACTAAAAATAATATTAATTACAAATAATTTTGAGTTTAATTTATTAATTAAATATTAATTACAACTAGCTTTTCTTTGCCACAATGTCAAAATTTATGCTTCAAAATAGGGCGACAGACATAGATTGCGGTTCATAATCATACTTCAGAAATAGAGAGCAATATTTAACAAATTCGCACTAGCCAGAACCCAGAAACCAGGCGTAAAGGGCTACATCTTATTCGATGTTCACTCGAACAACGTTTTTGGCTTTTCGTTCACCAAATGCTACAAAGGCAAGCTCTCCTCCTGGAGCAAGCAGGAGACCAACTCTTATAGCAGATATAATCGAAATTCCAAATAGTTTACCAACTAAAGTGACCAATATGGTCTTTCCAGCAATCAAAAGTCCCAAAGTTCCCATTATAACAGGAAAGTTAGAAACTAGAAGTTTCAGATCAATAGACATTCCAACCTGCAAATAGAAAACACAAGCCATTAGCTTTAAGCAAATATATAATCATAAGGGAACTATTCTACTAATAGAATCTGAACCATCTCATGCATCCAAAAACAGAAGTTGTCCTTTTCCCAATTGCAGCAGCAACAAATACAACAAAGAAATTTACATTTTACTCTACTTGCATTCAAATGAGAAACTACAAATAGAGAGTGTTGAGACAGAAAATATTTCAAAAGAAAATTTTATTCTTGAGATGATTTAAGAAATAAGACCAAAGCAGAAGATTTTAGAAATTTATAGCTTAGTTCATTTATGGTGAATACTGTATTAGGACAGCAAGAACTTACCGTCATGAAGAAAAGGCCCAATAGAAGGCCACGATATGGAGCTATATCTGATTCAACCTGCAGTGAAAATTCAGTTTCTGCAAGGAGCAAACCAGCCAAAAACGCTCCCAAAGCCATGGTTAAACTGCACTGTTTAAGTAGATGCAACAGAGGTCACATTAATCAATTAGTACATTCTAAAAGAACATCTAATAAAGGTGAGACACCTACAAAGAATAACACCCAAAGTTAAGAATCTACCAACCCTGGCAGTAAGTAGACTGGTTCCAAGAATAACAAGAAGAGTATTTGCAGAGAATATTTTTGCATTCTGGTTTTCAGCAATTTGCTTATAAATTGGACGGAGCAGTGAAGCCATTTTCTTTTAACAGGGTTTCATTTCCAATTCACTCTTACTAAATGAATGTCCCAGACCTATTTTGAACAGATTTGATTATAGGTCAACTGTTGGTCCAAGGTCAATGTTCCAACGAAGCCAGAAACTGAAACAGTTCAACTATATCTCCCTATAAAACCAATAAATAAAGCAAGCACCGCAAATCAACCCCATGACTATACATACAATTCAACAAAGTTGTAGCCTTCTCATCAGAAAAAGATGTCAAATTCAGTAAAGTAGATTAAAGAAGTAAGTTGCACATTATTGGCCAATTTGCATGTATGAAAATCAAAACGATAATAATGCCACTGAATACCACTCCTGCAAGCACTGGAAAATCCTCACGCTGTAATTATTGTCTTGTTCGAAATGGGCCAAATAATTAAGTGACAGCACAACATTCTGATATGTTTCAACTAACGGGCACCACAAAAATCAAATATCCGAAGTCTGAACAGGGTGTGTTTGTTTGTATTGAAGTGTAAAAGGTGCAATGGAAAAGTAAGAAGCTGTTTGTAAACTAAGAAATAAGAAGAAATTGAAAGAGTCCACATAGGTTGCGGGAATCAGCCGTCGTTGAAATTATTCCAGCTCCAGTTCTGAACCTACTAATAGAATTGCTAAGTTCCATAACAGCATGAAAAGAATAAAATTTTGATCTTTATTCAAATTGAAGGGCAAAATTCTAAGTCCGGCATGGAAAATTATAACACGGGCATAACATGGACATTTTATCAAACGGTTGGAGAGCAGAGCAAACTAAAGTTCATCAACTACCATATTAGAAAAATCAAGCAATAATCAGTTTCGGATTCGGCAGATAATAAGGTTGCAGATTTACCTCGTTATGTTGACAACATTAACAGAACAAGGCGACGATGTTAGTTGCTACAGACTCCAGCGACAAAACCTACGGCAGCATAAAACAGTCGCCCAGGCTCGACCAGCTTAAACTGAAAAATTGCTTGACAACCTTTTCTTTTTTTTTTTTTTTTAATAAGAAAGGAGAAGGAGATTAGGAGGGGGGCGCATTATGGTCATTCTGAGGTGAGGTTGGTGTATTGGTGATGTTTGGTGGTGGAGTTTGGAAAAAAATGGAGGAGGAGGGAGTGGAGGAGGAAGGAGAAGATCAAATAAGAAAGGAGTAGAATATTGGGGACAAGGGGCAGAGAGTGATTTAAAGAGGGATATTATAGGTATTGTAAGAAGGATATGATGGGTAATATATTTTAAAAATAAGGCTATATATTATACACCGTACACATTTTACTAAATATCATCCATTTTATTACTATTTCACCTTTAATTATTTTATTTATTTATAATTATATAATTATTCCTATTTATGTATATACTCATCAAATTTTAAAAAATATATATAGCCATCTCCTTTCTAACTTACTTAAATACATATACAAAAAAATAAACCCTAAATATTATATATTATTAGCAAATTAAAAGTGTTTATCATCGTTCTCAAAAAATTTTACAAAAAGAACTGCTGAAATATGATACGTTTTCTTATTTAATTTAATAAAAATTTTTATATTACATATGAAATTTTTAAATTATAATTATTTATGTTGATATATATTTTTTTGGCGTTAATATAATTTTGGCGCCAGTAATCGGCGCCCCCAAAATTAGGCTGCACGCTGACTAGCAGCTTGCGCCTCACCTCAGCGCCCGGGTTAATTGAGCAGAAGCCTTGTAGACTTCAATTGCTCAAATTATAAGGTTTTTTTTTTTTTTTAACTATTTTTATATGTTATTAATTTTTAGTTATTAATTTTTAATTAATAATTATTTGTTATTAATTAATTACTACTTACTAATTATTTGTTTTTAATTAATAATTGTTTGTTATTAATTAATTAATATTTATTATTTGTTAATTTTTATTAATTATTAAGTGTTAATTATTTATATTAGTTATTGATTTTATTAATTATTAGCTATTATTTATTTATTATTTTATTGTTTATTATTTATAATGAAATTGTGCAGGATTCGTCAGAAGAAGAGGGAACAGATTACAGTGAAGCAGACAGAACAGATTATAGTGAATGTTTCAAAACTGACATTGTATTTCCGAGTAAAATTGAAGCTATTGATTGGACCAAGTCAGTTGCAATCACACTTATGTTCGAAATTGTCATTGCGACGCACAAACAAGATAAAAAAGTGACTTTCTTGAAATGCAACAGAGGAATCAAGCCTAAAAATTTGGAGAGACTCAAAGTGCGGAAGAATACGAAATCAAAGTACTATGGTTGCGAATTTCAGATATCAATAAGGCAAGATGGTCCTAATGCATATACAATTTGCACGTACCACAGGATCACAAACAGATGAGCGGCCTTAGTTTGGGATCAAAGAAGCTTGTTTGCGAGATGAAAGAATATGAAGCGAAGCCACAAGATATTTCGGTGGCAGTGAAGAAGCATTTTCCAGAGGATTATGTCCATCGCAAGCTAATATACAATTACAGGGTCAAGCTCCGGACTGAGGCGCTCGAAGGGAGAGATATTGCGGCACAGTTACTGCACATAGCTAATGAGAGGAACTATGAGTTTCAAGTGCTATAGGACATGTCCTGGATACTCATGTGCTAACTCATGTGTTCATGGCAAGTCCAGATTCTCTTGACTTGCTCCGTACGTACCGTTAGTTTATTGCCATGGACTCTACATATAAGATTAACAGGTATCATTTTCCTTTGGTTCAGTTTGTTGGGTCGACTCCATGCAATATGAATTTTCTTGTTTCATATGCTTTGATGAAAGATGAGTCGGAGGCTAGCTATGATTGGGTTTTACGTCAGTTGAGGATATTGTTTGGCAATGAAGGGCCTACTACAATTGTCACAGGTAGGAAAATGAGTTTGATGAAACATGTGAGAGTAAATTTTCCAGAATCTGCACACCCATTGTGCACCTGGCATATCAACAGAGACGTAGAAAGGAAAGTGTACGACCTTGTTCGGAGGGATAAAGAATTTTCAAAAAAATTCAGGGAGACCATATAGAGAAAAATAATGAAAGCTCCAACTGTAGCCCATTATGAAGCAGCACTTGAAGAGTTTCGAGGTATGAATGAAATTGTTGTGCCAAGAATATTATCTTACCTTGAGAGTACTTGGCTAATCCACAAAGAGAAGTTTATTCATGCATGGACAAACAATATCCTCCATCTTGGAAATACTACAACGTGCAGAGTGGAGAGTGCACATAATGCGCTGAAACAATGGCTAAAAAGTTCTAGAGGTGCTTTGGATACAGTATGGATAAAGATTGATAAGCTAATCGATGATAAAGTCGTTGAAATTAGGTACACAGTTAAATATCAGTATTAATAATTAATAGTATAATCATGTATGATATGTTTTTTGCATTTACTAATTAGCAGTTATGATATGCTATTGTTACTTATTAGGACTGCCTTAGAGATTTCGATATGCCAAATTCCGAATTCATCTTCAGAATTTTTATTCGAATACCTAAATCTTCATGTCTCACACCACTGCTTGATACTAATCCGAGAAGAGTTTCAATGAATGCAAGACATGGGTAATGATGTGTTTGTGAGTTGTGGATGCCGACGGAGAAACACACATCAAATTCCATGTGCATGTGAGATCCGGATATGCTATGACGCTGGGAACCCAATCAGTGAAGAATCTGTTCATGTGTTTTGGCGGACACTTGTGATCGGTCAAGAGCATATGGAAATTGACCCTAATTATGTGTCTGAGGATCACAGTTACTTTTGGATAATTTAATTTAAGTCGCCATTCTATTGATTTATTTTTTTTCCATGATTAAATCAATAGGTTGTTTTAATAACATATATGAGGATCACAACTACTTTCAGACAATCAGGAGTGAACTGGAGTCTAGTCGACCTGAAGTGGTTCGCAGAGTGAATCTTGCTATCTATGATATAATTCACCAAGATTGTAGGATTATAAGTGAACCAGAACCACTGGAACAAACTAGAGGGCGACAACGAGGGAGTCGATCCACAAGACGAGAACTAAGTGCGTGGGAGTACAGTTGGAGTCGCAGTCACAGTCGTAGTCGTAGTTGTGGTCGTGGTCGTGGTCGTGGCCTTCTTAGTGACCATGGTCAAACCAGTGCGCAAAACAGTTCGATAGAGAGAGAAGATGTTAATACTGTTACCCAACAGACATGTATTGTTGTGAACTTAATTTTATTTCAACATTAAATATATATTTAAAATTATTAAAATATTTTAGTTACACGGGTGGCAAATGTTTTTCCACAACAATTGAGAGGATTATTTCTAGCATTCATATACAATTTCATTGTGGGCTACAAAGATTTTAAAGATGATGTCAATTGTGGTTTTCCCGTAGTTGCACACCATTTGTTTGAGGGAAATGAAGAGTAGTGGCCATTAGTAATGGATAGTATTGTTGGCGAACTCCATTTCAATAGGGATTTGTATAGAAATATATATACAACCTCTGATGGAGCAACCAATCCAATTGATTCTGCAATTCATCGTATCCAGTGGAATGGGACTAGTTGTGGGGAAGAACATTCGATGGAAATTGCAGACGATTTGTTTCCCCTTGCTACATGGGCTAATGCAGTAGTCATATGTATTACCCCTAACATATTTAGATGTTGAACTATATTGCTAATGCGTGCACGGGGCAGAACACAGGGACCATCCACAGAGATTGTGATAGCTCATCTAGATTTATATCGTCATTATATTCGTCTAGAATTTCAACGAGATTTTCCCTCCCACCAATATCTCCCTTGTGGCATAGTAATTGTCACCCTAGTGTTAGAGAGTGGCATTGGCCATATAGGTTTAGGAGGACTAGATGGGATGTTGCGTGTCCAATTCAGCAGCAACAGAATGGACCTATTAGTGTGTAATTTTATTTTGGTTGTTGTGTGGAATGTTTGAAAATAAAAATTAATGAAATAAATGTTTAAAATATTAAAATGTGCAGTTCTAAGCAAATCAATAGTACAAAATAAAAATATCAAACAAATATGTAAAGTCCCTGTCAAAAGACTAATATAAGAGACAGTTGCAAACAAATTACTAATCTAATATGAAACAAAGATATATTACCAAATCAAGGGGCCCTACTCCACATATCTGCAAACTTGTCAGCCATTGCATCATACTCATCCGCTCGGTCACTTCTTAGACTCCTGATATGATCCCTCATGTCCTGCGTAAAACTTTGGTAGGTCTTAACCCACTAAAAAAAAAAGTTAAATGTTAACAACAACAAAATCCTAAAAGAACCATATATTAATGTCATATTTAAAGTATAATTTATAAAGCATAACTATTTCTTATTAAATATAAAAATAAATACTTACAAATTCAGTGTTGGTTCGAGAAAGAGGAATGTTAGTCTTAGCGGAGGGTGCACCAATAATATAAGGATGCGAATGAACAAAATACCATCGCATGTAGTCGCTCGTACATGATGCAGGCTCTAAACCGACAGGAGTATAATACTGTAGCACCAAATTGTTATCTGTGAGAAAGTTCGCCCAATGATCCATTGCAACAACAAAAGAATTCTCTGTTGGAGTAGAATACATATGCTATGCTTGTATTGTACAGTTTCCCAGTTTAATATATCGATTTGTGTTTCAATTATATTTTGTTGTGCATATTTATGTCCATTTATATTATGTAAGTAGATGATGAGGTGTCTGGTGTAACACAGTAGATCTCATCATTGGTTGAAAGACATAATATATAAATGAGGTTCGTAACCGAGACAGCTTTGGACAAACTGTCAGTCTAGGTTATTATGTGATTCAGATAATTAGTTTGTCTAAACTAATTGAATCATATAGATATGCCCGGGGCATATTGAACTTGACTTTTAGGAATGATTTGTCTTGTACTGATTCAATAGACAAATCGATCCTTGTATTCTATCTCTAAATCCCTAGACTCGAGTGGGCATGAGGATTAGACATATTGTACTTTGATCTACCAATGGGTGAGGTCAAATGTGGCCAATAGTCTCGGTGGGTTGGGTGCGGGTGTTTAGTTACTTGTTGTGCTACTGCTTGTCGAAACGAAACCATGTACCGGTGCGTCCGGGGTGATGGTGCTCCCGAGATGAGCTCAAAATGTTTATTATACTAAACCCGGCCGGTGGACTTATATCTGGTATAGTAAAAAGGTGGAGTGGTACTAGTCTCGGAATTAAAGAAGTTAATTAATTAATTTATCAGTAAATTAATTTTAATTAACGAGCACTATATCTTTGATGTGGGGATATTAATGAATATAATTTAATTAAGTTGTTCCGGAAGCAATTCTAGTGTAGGGTGGTAGTGCCAAAATTAATCCATTAGTGGTACGATTAATTTTGTAATGGATTAATTGAATAGGTAGATTTAATTAATTAATTCGTTAATTATTCCTAAGGGTTAATTCAGTAATTAACAAAGTGGAATTATTTAATTAATTCCTACGGGTTAATTAAGTAATTAACAAAGTGGAATTATTTAATTAATTAATTAAGTCTTAAGTTTTAATTGGAATTAGGAAATCCTAGAGATTATGAACCTAGTAGGATTTGGTTTATCCTATCAGATTGGTTGCCTAATTGGATTTGGAAACTAATTCATTACCTAAACCCATTAGGAAGACCAATCCTAAACCAACTTGTAGTCTCTCTTGTAACTCTATAAATAGACAAGGTATCAGTTATTCAAGATATACAATTAATCCACAAGATTTCTAGAGAGAGAAAATCTTCTCTCTCCAAGTCGAATTTTCTTGCAATTTGGGGCGGCTGGTTTTTGTCTAGTTTGGCCGAAATTTTGGTCCAATCTTGCAAGCCCCGTATGTTGTTTTCTCTCTCTCCAGGCAGTGCGTTTGCAGTACGCACTAGGTGCGGAGGTGCTGAATTTTTCAGCAAGTGGATTGTGGTGAGTTGCTGATCAATTGACTTCTAGATTGTTGCCCACACAACAAGAAGTCATAGTCTTTGAGGCATACAAGAGAATCGCCAGGTGCACGCTTCAAATGTACTTTTCTAAGATTCTGCTTTAATAGAAATTTTTGTTGCGTGGTAAATCGAGCAAGTGTAAACCCAGATCCTACCAAAACTTTCAATTGGTATCAGAGCCTGGTTTAGGGGGTTCTGTGCTTGTTTGATTTATTACATGGTTTTATTTGCAGGTGGTTTAGGATCCCAACTATTATGGTTACGTTTGTATGGGTTTTAATTAAACTCCGGGACATGTCCGGATTTAATTTAATTATGAATGTTTGTAATAGTATAATCACGTGCTAGAAGCCGTGTTGGATTAGATCAAATCTGTAGTAGGATTTTTTCTATGTAATTTCGATTATTTAATTTTCCTAGAATGCCTTGTAGTAGGAAAATTGTTTTTATGTAATCGAAGGCGTTATGGTGGGCGACTTGGATTTGTGGGTTTTGGGTTATCATGAATTTGAAAAAACCCAGGAAAACCCAGAACGAATTGCAAGAAGACCAAATAGCGTGGAAAGAACGAAAGGAGGAGTTGGCGGCAGGAGGCGATGCCGGCAACGATCGCCGGCAACAAAAATCACTGCCGGTAGCCAAGGGAACACAGCAGCAGGTAGCAGCAGGCAGCAGCAGCTGCTGCTGCGTGCTGCTGCCGGGCGCGAGCCGCGCTCGCTGGGCCGGACGGCCTGTTCGGGCCGTTCGAGCTGTTTTTGGGCTGTTTTTCCACCAGTTTTCATTTCTTGAAGTTCAAGACTCTCTCCATCAAGTGACGTGACGGGACACAAGATCAATGCAAAGGATGGAAGCAATTAAAACCATAATAGTCAGGAAATTTATTTTACGTATTTATTTCCCGTATTTATTGTTTTAATTTTTATGTTGTATTTTAGATGCATGAATTAAAGCATGTCTGGTTTTATGGTTGCATAAAACTTAGGTTAGTTAATTGCATGTTAAAATCAGAAAAACCCTCGATTTGGAAATCTAAGTGGGAGTGGGTTGTGTTATATCCCCATGGTCACCATTACGGGTTCATATGCGATGTGGGTGGGCTTGCGCTTTGGCATTAGGGCCTTCCTCCATTCGGATGAGTCCAGCCCCGAGATCGCTAGACTATGAGCTTCTGAGTAAGATGACTAGAGCGAGTTTAACTAGGAGAAATGCGACACCCTCTCCATCTGAGGCGCACTATCCTGAGGTAACAAACTCAGAAGTCTCGTAATGGCACACACTTAGTGTACGATCTGCAGTATTCCTCCCGCCAGGTTACGCTGCTTACTTGTACGGCTGAAAGCACCGACTATTAGCAACATTGATCAAAAGATCATTGGTCAGATAGTGTAGTTAATGAACTTGGTTCTTCTCAAACGAATGTGGGTTAGCGTAAACGTCCACACTGCGTGGCTTGCGAGAATCCCGGTGGATGAGATGTTGGTGGATTAATATTATTGTTTTGAGGGAAATCAATAATTAAATGGATTTTCATGTTTTCGAAAATTCTAAGCATATAACTGAAACATTGTTTGTTTACTTTCCAGTTTAAATCGATATGGCATTCATTCCTTTAGCTGCTATTTTGAAAAACAACAATTTAACTGAAACTAATAATGTCGATTGAAGTCGTAACTTGGACATTGTCTTTAGGGCTGAGAGCGCTCCTTTGAGAGATCATGTCATTGACATGATTAGTAACATCAACAAGGTTGAGGTAGTGGGAGGTGAAATCGTTGGTGCAACCAAAGCCGATATTGTCCTCCGGAGCTTGCCTCAAAGCTATGATCGGATTTGGTTGAACTACAACATAAGTAAGATGTTGTGGAGTTCATCCGAGCTCTTGGCAGAGTTGATGGCGGCTAAAAGTCTTCTTCAAGAGAAGAAGTGAGCTTTAGTCGCAGTCGAAGCTTTAGAATCTTCTTCTGAGCCTGAGGCTAGAAAGAAGAAAAGGAAGCTCGAGGGAATAGCTCAAGTGGCACAAATTGCGCCTTAGCCATGTATTGCAAAGAAGAAGTCGAAAGACAAGTGCTTCAAGTGCAACAAGACGGGACATTGGAAAGCGGATTGTCCAAAGCTTATAAGTACTATAAATTCTGCCTTAATTACTGAGACATGTTTAGCGACGATTCCCACAGATACTTGGTGTGTGGATTCAGGTGCCACTGACCATGTTTGTAATTCTTTTCAAGTAACCCAGATACTTAGAGAAGGCGAATTGGATATCTATTTGGGCGACACTACAAGAGTGTCAGTAGAAGCAGTGGGAGTAGTTAAGTTGAATTTCAAAAATTATAGCTTAGAGTTAGTTAATTGTCTTTATGTACCGAGTTTTAGAAAGAACTTGATTTCGGTTTCTAAACTCTTGAAGAACGGGTATAAGTTTATTTTTTCTGATGACTGTGTTGTTATTAGAAGAAATGGAAAACTTATTTGTTCTGGTTCATTGGCGGACAATTTGTTCGTGGTTAACTCTAACTCCCCTGTTGCACAAAACATAGAGATAGATAGCTCAGAATCTAACATTAATAAGAGGAAGAAACCTTCTGAAATGAATCAAACCTATCTTTGGTATCTAAGGCTAGGTCATATAAACCTTAGTAGGATTCAGAGGTTGGTCAATGATGGACCTTTGGGTTCATTAGATATTGACAGTTATGCAACCTGCGAATCTTGCTTGGAAGGTAAGATAACCAAGAGAGCTTTTAAGGCAAAAGGTTATAGAGCTAAAGAAGTATTAGAGTTAATTCATTCTTACTTGTGTGGACCTATGACGGTCCAAGCACGAGAGGGATATGAGTATTTCGTGACGTTCACGGATGACTACTCTAGGTACTGATACATTTACCTAATGCGCCACAAGTCTGAATGTTTTGGCAAGTTCAAAGAGTTTCGGGCAGATGTGGAGAAGCATCATAGTAAGAGAATCAAGACACTGTATTCAGATCGTGGTGGGGAGTACCTGTCCCATGAATTTCGAGATTACCTCACTGAGGTAGGAATTCAGTCTCAGTTGTCTGCACCTGGCACGCCACAGCAGAATGGTGTAGCAGAAAGGAGGAATCGAACTCTTATGGAAATGGTTAGGTCCATGATGAGCTATAGTGATTTGCCAAGTTCGTTCAGAGGATATGCCTTGGAAATGGCAATGTATATTCTTAATCTTGTACCATCTAAAACCGTGCCTTCAACCCCAGTAGATTTGTGGAACGGGCGGAAGCCCTGTCTAAGACATCTCAAAATTTGGGGCTGCCCAGCACATGTGCTTAAGGTAGATACGGCTAAGTTTGATGCAAGAACAGAATTAATGTTGTTTGTAGGATATCCTAGGGGAACGAAATGTGGTCTATTCTATAGTCCTAAAGATCAGAAGGTGGTGGTAAGTACCAACGCTAGATTTTAGAAGAGGACTATGTCTTAGACCACGAGCCCAAGAGTAAGATAGTACTAGAAGAGCTTAGACGACAAACTACTAATCCTGATGCACCAGCACAAGTAGATACACCACACACTGCACATGAGATCACAGATGATGCGCCCACACAGGTGGTGCCTCGTCGTAGTGGGAGGGTTGTGAGACAGCCTGACAGGTTCGTTGGCGTGGGAGAGGCCTCAAACCTAGTCCCAGGTGTACCTGAACCTGATGCAGTTAACTACAATGAGGCGCTTCGAGATAAAGATGCAGAATCTTGGCGTAAGACAATGATATCCGAGATAGGGTCAATGGACCACAATCAAGTCTGGGAGCTTGTGGACCTGCCTGATGAGTTCAAGCCCATTGGATGCAAGTGGGTCTACAAACGTAAGAGAGGACCTGACGGGAAGGTGGCGAAGGGGTATACTCAGAAAGAGGAAATCGATAATGAGGAAACCTTCTCCCCGGTAGCCATGCATAAGTCGATCCGAATTCTCTTGACCATAGCTGCTCATATGGATTATGAGATTTGGCAGATGGATGTCAAGACAGCTTTCCTAAACGGAAGTCTTGAGGAAACCATCTTTATGCAGCAACCAGAGGGATTCATTGAAAAAGGCCAAGAGCATAAGGTTTGCAGGCTTAAGAGGTCTATTTATGGACTTAAGTAGGCATCCAGATCTTGGAACATCTGGTTTGATGAGGTAATCCAGTCCTTCGGATTTACTCAGTGTCCGGATGAGCAATGTGTGTATCGCAGACGTGATGGAAACTCAGTGGTGTTTCTTGTGCTTTACGTAGATGACATTCTATTGATTGGCAACAACAAGAAAGTGTTATCAGACGTAAAGGCATGGCTGTCCAAGCAGTTTGATATGAAGGACTTAGGGGAAGCGGGACATATCCTTGGGATCAAGATTATTCGAGATCGTAGGAAATGTTCGTTAATGCTCTCTCAAGCTTCGTACAAAGACATGATTCTGGCCCGTTTTAACATGCAGAACTCTAAGAAAGGTTTTTTACCTTTCAGACATGGAGTGCATCTATCTAAGGAACAGTCTCTTAAAACTGTTGACGAGATAGAGGCCATGAAGACAGTTCTGTATGCTTCGGCAGTAGGAAGTCTCATGTATGCCATGTTGTGAATAAGGCCTGATATCTGTTATGCTGTTGGCATGGTGAGCAGATATCAGAGTAACCCTGGGAAAGCTCATTGGGAGGCAGTAAAATGCATTCTCAAGTATTTGCGTAGAACGAGGGACCAAGTTCTGGTCTATCAGGGGCCTGAGCTGGTACCCCGAGGTTACACGGATTCAGATTTCCAAGACGACAGGGACAAGAGCAAGTCTACCTCAGGGTATGTGTTTACTCTAGGAGGTGGAGCTATAATTTGGCGGAGTGTCAAGCAGAAATACGTGGCGGACTCTACCATGGAGGCTGAGTACGTTGTTGCATCAGAGGCAGCGAAAGAATCAGTATGGCTCAAGAACTTCCTAGTGGACTTAGATGTGATTCCTGGTTTGTCGAAGTCTATCACGGTATATTGTGATAACAATGGTGCAGTAGCAAACTCGAAGGAATCACGAGCCCACAAGGCGAGTAAACATATACAGCGCAAGTACCACCTGATACGAGACATCGTAAAGAGGGTAGACGTGGTCGGGGCTAAGATAGTATCAGAGGATAACCTTGCAGATCCGTTCACGAAATCATTGACCTCTAAAGTCTTTGATGCTCACGTGGAGGGCATGGGGATCAGATATCTAGGAGAGCCATGACTGTTTTTCTAGATAGATAGCAGCAGATTGTATAGAATTGTATGTAGTTGTATACTTAAAGCACAGCTTAAGTATTAGTGGGAGATTGTTGGAGTAGAATACATAAGCTATGCTAGTATTGTACAGTTTCCCAGTTTAATATATCGATTTGTGTTTCAATTATATTTTGTTGTGCATATTTATGTCCATTTATATTATGTAAGTAGATGATGAGGTGTCTGGTGTGACACAGTAGATCTCATCATTGGTTGAAAGACATAATATATAAATGAGGTTCGTAACCGAGACAGCTTTGGACAAACTGTCAGTCTAGGTTATTATGTGATTCAGATAATTAGTTTGTCTAAACTAATTGAATCATATAGATATGCCCGGGGCATATTGAACTTGACTTTTAGGAATGATTTGTCTTGTACTGATTCAATAGACAAATCAATCCTTGTATTCTATCTCTAAATCCCTAGACTCGAGTGGGCATGAGGATTAGACATAGTGTACTTTGATCTGTCAATGGGTGAGGTCAAATGTGGCCAATAGTCTCGGTGGGTTGGGTGCACGTGTTTAGTTACTTGGTGTGCTACTGCTTGTCGAAAGGAAACCATGTACCGGTGCGTCCGGGGTGATGGTGCTCCCGAGATGAGCTCGAAATGTTTATTATACTAAACCCGGACGGTGGACTTATGTCCGGTATAGTAAAAAGGTCGAGTGGTACTAGTCTCGGAATTAAAGAAGTTAATTAATTAATTTATCAATAAATTAATTTTAATTAATGAGCACTATATCTTTGATGTGGGGAGATTAATGAATATAATTTAATTAAGTTGTTCCGGAAGCAATTCTTGTGTAGGATGGTAGTGCCAAAATTAATCCGTTAGTGGTACGATTAATTTTGTAATGAGTTAATTGAATAGGTAGATTTAATTAATTAATTGGTTAATTATTCCTAAGGGTTAATTCAGTAATTAACAAAGTGGAATTATTCAATTAATTCCTAAGGCTTAATTAAGTAATTAACAAAGTGGAATTATTTAATTAATTAATTAAGTCTTAAGTTTCAATTGGAATTAGGAAATCCTAGAGATTAGGAACCTAGTAGGATTTGGTCTATCCTATCAGATTTGTTGCCTAATTGGATTTGGAAACTAATTCATTACCTAAACCCATTAGGAAGACCAATCCTAAACCAACTTGGAGTCTCTCTTGTAACTCTATAAATAGACAAGGGATCAGTTATTCAAGATATACAATTAATCCACAAGATTTCTAGAGAGAGAAAATTCTAGAGAGAGAAAATCTTCTCTCTCCAAGTCAAATTTTCTTGCAATTTGGGGCGGCTGGTTTTTGTCTTTTGGCCGAAATTTTGGTCCAATCTTGCAAGCCCCGTATGTTGCTTTCTCTCTCTCCGGGCAGTGCGTTTGCAGTACGCGCTAGGTGCGGAGATGCTGAATTTTTCAGCAGGTGGATTGTGGTGAGTTGCTGATCAATTGACTTCTAGATTGTTGCCCACACAACAAGAAGTCATAGTCTTTGAGGCATACAAGAGAATCACCAGGTGCACGCTTCAAAGGTACTTTTCTAAGATTCCGCTTTAATAGAAATTTTTGTTGCGTGGTAAATCGAGCAAGTGCAAACCCAGATCCTACCAAAACTTTCATTCTCGACCTTGTAGCAGCTGATACCCCATACCCGTACAGCATTTATGGGAAGAGTAATAACAGGTGGGATGGTCTGTCTGTATTCAAGCTGTCGTAACACTCTTGCAGGACAATATGGCTCTACAATATCCCGATATGCTATCAAGTCATCATAAGTCGCCCTCGGGACGACAACAAACGGTTTGGGACCAAATGGCATCCAATACACCTGTCACATGTATACAAATGGACATACAGAAAATAATTTAGAAAATTAAAATATTTTAATGTCAACTTTTGTTGAGAAATAAGTTAAAATAATTTAAATACATTGATATACCTCATTTGTAGTCATGTGGTCAAGGGCAATGTGTAGCCATCTTAATTGCTCTTCATTGTTTCCACTCTTGGTCGGCGTCCAGAATCGGGAGTGAGTAACATTAACATCAAAATGCAAGGCATCACGAGGGGGTCGAATTGTGGGAAAGTACTCGTATATTCACGTCTACAGTAAAGTAAGACACCCAGCAACACTACAGGCACCTCCCCGACTAGCCATCCCTAATTGACGGTAGAGATATATTAGTGTCGCAGATTCCCACGAATACCTTCCAACTCTACCCACTCAATCTCTCATCTCATCTATGCAATATAGTCTGAACTTGCTAGAACTCTTATCAGTAAACAATGTGATACCTAAGAGGACCCATAACCAGGCTCTAGCTTGGTCATCTACTGTCAGCTTATTATTCTGGCAAATCTCTATAACCGTATCTGATTTAAAAGCGCCGCCATCCCAATACTTATTTTTTAACTCATCGGTCGTCTCCACATGCAGTAATCCCTTGGTGAGCGCCAATATATCAGATGTGGTCAGCCACTCCATTACCATCTCGCCATCAACAGGAATGCTCAAAATATAAAAGACATCGTGCAATAATATCGTCATCTCACCAAAGGGCATGTGGAAAGTATTAGTATCTGGTTGCCACCGCTCAATAAAAGCACAAATGAGGGGAACATCTAAGTGACGAAACATGCAATACGGCAGGTGGTCCAAACAGTCATGCTAAGTATGTTTTTCACCTATTTGGGCATCTTATTGTACCACGTTTTCAAATTTTCAATTATTCCCCACCGATTTTTGCACCTAAAATGACCTCTATACACACCTTTATGGTATTTTGATGCAACATGACCTACGAAACTAGGAATAACTAGGCCATTTTTCGGGCCTCCAAACACTTCTTCTTTAACTATCCATTCATTACTCTCCGTGCGCGACCGTTTAGTACTCCCTAAAGTCATAGTTTATCAAAATTAGTATATTATTATGTAAATACAAATTTTGTAAGTATAACTAATTTGTAATTTTTAATGCAAATTATCAAAAAAATATTTTTACTTCTCAATAAATAAATAAAAATAGAAAATAAGTAATATAGTATATAAAAGAGAGTGTAAAGACTACCCCAAAAACTATAACTAAAAGCAATATTTATTTTTTATGGATGTAAACAAAATATGTATTCAACCTCCAAGAACTCACTAAAATATATAAATAAATATTATCATAAAAGAAAATAAAGTAGAGATTGTCATGTGTATACCTGATGATAAACCAGGAACAAAACGTTCACCTACCCCTCTCGGAAGCCCCTGCTGCACAACAGAAACATTGGGTTCATCATGATCTCCGTCACATTCAATATCATTTCCATCTATATCCACATTCTTATCCTCATCCTCATCATTAACATCATCACCAACACCAAAATTAGTATCAGCGTCATCGCTAGCACCAAAATAAGCATCATCACCAACATCAAAATCAACATCAGCATCATCATCATCCCAAGATGGATGGTCTGACTGCATCTCACTATCTGAGTATGTAGGAGTCATCAAATGCTCATACTACCCCTGCAATAGGGAATCTCAAACTCGACAGGGTATTGCTTCTGAATATCATCTAATTGACAGGTGAGAGGAATAGTCTCAGCAAGAACTGCGCCATTCATAAAAGATGATATACACTTGTGCTCATGCGCATTTTGCGACTTTGGGGCTTCACTTTGCCCCTGGCTTATCTTGAGTTGTTTGCCAGGTCCTACATTGATCTAAAATAATGACAAAGAATAATTAATATCTAACTTTCAACAATTACTAAAATAAGTTACGACAAATTAACATATTTTATGGTTCATGATTTATATACTATTAACAATAGATTCGTGATTCTAACAAAATACTGAAATTCTAACCTATAACAAATTAAACAATTAAATTATAACAATTATACTTTTTTCTAAAGCAATAACAATTATACTTTACTATAAAATATTAAATAATCATAAATAATATAAATACTATCATAAAAATAATAATTAATAAAAAATAATAATTACTAAATAAATAATTAATAATTTATATGGTTAGCACATGAAAAAATTAATAATTAAATATACATAATTAATAATTAATAGTCAATATTTATATAATAAATAAATACTAATAATTATTTAACCATATATAATTAAGAATTAAATAAAAATAAAAATCCATTCAAAAAATAAAAATTAAAAAAAATAATATAAAGTCTTGGACTTGACGTCAACTTGAATTCCAACTCCAATTGCCGTTGAAGTCTGCTGGCGTTGGACGGGAGGCGCCGTTGAAGTTCTCAATTTTGCGGAATTCAATGGTAAAACTTTTTTTTTTTTTTATTTTTGTTTCCTGTGTATTTTTTATTAGTGTTTAATTTGAACATTAAAATAAGTGGTAAAGAATAATCTTGAACATGAAAAGTCAACGATTACATTTTTTTAAAATACAAAATAAAATAATTATTTTCTATAATAAAAAAATTTATCGATATTTTAGCTGTCGGTTTCATCAACGCAATTCTTGATTTCAATGCCATGACTTCTGATGTATTGCAACGATGAATTTCGGAAAAGGATGTGTTTAATTTTTTTAGAGGAGAAAAAATTATTTTGGATGTGTTTCTTGTGTGGTTGTTATTTTTTTGTTAAAATAATTTTATATATAATTATTTATGATGAGATAAAAGTGGTAATTATTTTAATTTAAGGTAATTTTATTATTTTCTTAATTTTTGGTATTTTAAAATAAATTTATAAAATAAAATACTTTTGAGGCAAAATACCATAAATATTTAAATAATTTAATTTAACTATTATTAAAAAAATATTCACAGGCCCTTGAAGTCCGCAATGAACTCGCCGCCCATATTTGGCCGTCGAAGAATGGCGCCCAGATGTTGGTTCGGTCTAAGATATTATTTTGGGGGAGGCCAAAAATTAGTTTGTATATTTTTGAATAAAAGAATTAGATATTATATTTTATAATTTCAAAATTTCAAAATTTTTATGAATTTTAATAAAATTATAATGATATTTTATGAATTTCTAACAATATCTATTACAACCAATCTCACCTTAACTGCCGTGGGCCGACACCCCTAAAAAACCTCCTTATATGTGCCTTCCATACATTTCCTACATAATTAGGAAAGGAAGAAAAACTTGAAATTACCACTTATTTGTCCGGCCACTCTGGCCACCATGCATCTAATCTAACTACTGGTGAGCTCTTGAGAACGAGAAATAATACCAAAAAAACAACCACAATAAAATCACATTTTTAAAGTGAAAGAGTAAGAACCGTAATAATGATTAACCACTCTCGTAGACTTGAGTTTTCATACATATGGATTGGATTAATAATTAACAATTTTATGAGGCCTCCAACTCCATATCATGAGTTCGAGTTCCATGTTTTGGGCAAAGGTATGAACTCAATGTCAGCCAAGTTCACACTGTCCCCTCCTTTCCAATTTTGATTTTTTCAATAAATCAAACATCAGAAATGATAATGAAATCCAGAAAGCTAAGTTCATTCACATTCTCATTTCTATCATACCATTCTAATTCTGATTTTACCAAACTCCCCCTCTGTTCATTCAATTGCCTCAATTGATCGCAATTTGCATACTTGGCCCACTACTCAAATCAATATTAACTATTCCCCATCCCCGAAATAAAGGTCCTTTTAGAAAACTTCTCTTATTACCTATTAAGTTTCGTGCTTTTCTTGTAAGAATTTTGCTTTGATGTTATGGTCTATATCTTTAATAAGCTCAATTAAATTGGTTTAGGTTTTCGAATTAGTTTGATTATAAGATTAAATATGGACCATTAAACTAGTATTTGATAGACGTACAAGATTAAAGATTAAAGATTATGGGTATATAAAAGAGTCATCTCCCTGCCCTAAACAACAACACAATAGTAATATTACGCGTGGGTAGAATAAAGTTGTCTATCCATATGGCTATCCTAAACAACAACACAATAGTAATATTATGTATGGGTAGAATAAAGTTGCTTATCCATATGACTATCTACTACTTATGAAGGTCAAGATGAAAAAATTGGTTTATAGAGATTATTGCGATCCTATTACAGATCTAGTGTTCCTACATATTTGATGATTTTCTATCTAATGATTGAATTCCGGATTAACCTATGTTTTATATATTTTATTTATGTGGTTATTATTATATTTAAAATCCTAATTTACATAATTGTTATGATTTTTTTATTATGTTAAAATTAACATGTGATATCAGAGCTTGATATTTGAATAAAAAATAATTCATAGATTTTATCTAAATATATTTGTTGGCATTAGAATAACCCTACCGCCCCCGCCGCCTTATTTTTACAAAGGTATTAATTACTAAGGTGTATGGGTGTATGGTTTAAATTGATAAGAGGATGAGATTTATTTTGAAAGCTGCGTTGTACATACACACACAGATATATATATATATATATATATATATATGTATACACGTAATCTAAGGTTGCTGCTGCTCCCTTTATGTTCGTTGATATGATTGAAGGCTGGCTTCGTTACATAAACCTGCAATTATCTGATTCAAGGCCTTTCATGTAATTAAGTACATATACATATATATGATTTAGTCGACGGCTGCCTTGTTTAATTAAGAAATGGTTAATATCAAAAACCATACTCAAGTTTACTTAAAAATCAAATACCCACATAAACATTTAGTAAATATCAAAAAAACCCCTTCAACTACTAAATTATAATTATATGATCCTTTCAAATTAAAATATAAATAATTAGATAAATTTATCACTAAAATAACTTATAAATTTTACTTTCAACAATAGCCTATCCTAATTTCACCGGATCATCTAGACGGCCTCCGTCACTTGTTCCTCTATCATTAAGGGTAGCCGCCACAACGACTCCAGCCGTATGTGTAATTTTCCTGCCACATCCTTTTCCCCCTACTGCTCTTCTTTTTTCTATTCACATCAGTGCCATTGCCCACCACACTCAGATTTTTGCCATAGCCTCGTATAGATTTAAGAGTGAATTTCAAAATAGGTCATCATACTTTGGTAAAGTTTAAATTTTGGTCACTAACTTTTAAATATTCAAAAAAGGTCACTAACTTTTAAATATTCAAAAAAGGTCACTAACTTTTACATCTGAATTTTAAATTTGGTCATTCCGTTACAAACGGCAGTGAAGCCCACTAACAGTCCAAATTATTGAGGATATTTTTGTCCATTCATTCATGTTGTCCATTCATTCATTCACGCACGCAGCATTATAATTAAATTTGTTTGTGAAAGCCTATTTCGCGCCCGTTATTTTGTTATTTTGTGTCCCTTTTATATCTAAATTATTCCTGACAAATTAAGAAATACCAATCATAATATTTAAATATAAAAATATATTAAATTATTTAAATACCCTTAATTAATTTACTAAAAATACCAAAAAAAATTTATTTATAATTCCGCTCATCTATGCTACTTTATTTATAATTTTTATAAATTTTTGGTAGATTAAAAAGAGACTTATAAATTTTTTTATAAATTAATTAAGGACAAATTATTTTGAATGTTGGAGTGTTTTGAGGGATGCAGTTTTGATTCATTTTCCCGCAATTTTTAACCCTTCAACTGTTGAGGAAGTGATGTTGGGTGAAGGGTTAAAAATTTTTTCCGTCCATTTTTTTTTTCTAAACAATTCAGTATTTTTTTAATGTTTTTAAATTTCATAAAAAAAATATTTTTAAATTATCATTTTATTTGTTTTATAATTAAATAATTTTAGATATTATGATACATATTATGAATGTTTTTGTTGTATGATATGATTTCTTTTTTATTCTTGATCTGATATCTATAGTCTGTTGATCTGATGTCAAGTATTCGCTGATCTGATGTCTATATAATCCTGATGTGATCTCCATTGTTAAGTATGTTTTAGTTATATTGTATAATTTTTTTTTTATATTCTTGATCTGATATCTATAGTCTGTTGATCTGATGTCAAGTATTCGCTGATCTGATGTCTATATAATCCTGATCTGATCTCCCTTGTTAAGTATGTTTTAGTTCTACTGTATGATTTCTTTTATATTCTTGATCTGATATCTATAGTCTGTTGATCTGATGTCAAGTATTCGCTGATCTGATGTCTATATAATCCTGATGTGATCTCCCTTGTTAAGTATGTTTTAGTTATATTGTATGATTTTTTTATATTCTTGATCTGAAATCTATAGTCTGTTGATCTGATGTCTATATAATCCTGATCTGATCTCCCTTGTTAAGTATGTTTTAGTTCTACTATATGATTTCTTTTTTATTCTTGATCTGATATCGATAGTCTGTTGATCTGATGTCAAGTATTCGCTGATCTGATGTCTATATAATCCTGATCTGATCTCCCTTGTTAATATGTTTTAGTTCTACTGTATGATTTCTTTTATATTCTTGATCTGATATCTATAGTTTGTTGATCTGATGTCAAGTATTCGCTGATCTGATGTCTATACAATCATGATGTGATCTCCCTTGTTAAGTATGTTTTAGATATCAGATCAAGAATATAAAAGAAATTATACAGTTGAACTAAAACATACTTAACAAGGGAGATCAGATCAGGATTATATAGACATCAGATGAGCGAATACTTGACATCAGATCAACAGACTATAGATATCAGATCAAGAATATAAAAGAAATCATACAGTAGAACTAAAACATACTTAACAAGGGAGATCAGATCAGGATTATATAGACATCAGATCAGCGAATACTTGACATCAGATCAACAGACTATAGATATCAGATCAAGAATATAAAAGAAATCATACAGTAGAACTAAAACATACTTAACAAGGGAGATCAGATCAGGATTATATAGACATCAGATCAACAGACTATAGATATCAGATCAGGAATAAAAAAGAAATCATACAGTAGAACTAAAACATACTTAACAAGGGAGATCATATCAGGATTATATAGACATCAGATCAGCGAATACTTGACATCAGATCAACAGACTATAGATATCAGATCAAGAATATAAAAGAAATCATATCATACAACAAAAACATTCATAATATGTATCATAATATCTAAAATTATTTAATTATAAAACAAATAAAATGATAATTTAAAAATATATTTTTTTATAAAATTCAAAAACATTAAAAAAATACTGAATTGTTTAGAAAAAAAACTGACGGAAAAAATTTTTAACCCTTCACCCAACATCACTTCCTCAACAGTTGAAGGGTTAAAAATTGCGGGAAAATGAATCAAAACTACATCCCTCAAAACACTCCAACATTCAAAATAATTTGTCATTATTTAATTTATAAAAAATTTTATAAGTCTCTTTTTAATCTACTAAAAATTTATAAAAATTCTAAATAAAGTAGCATAGATGAGCGAAATTATAAATAAATTTTTTTGGTATTTTTAGTAAATTAATTAAGGGTATTTAGGTAATTTGATATATTTTTATATTTAAATATTATGATTGGTATTTCTTAATTTTTTAGGAATAATTTAGATATAAAAGGGACACAGAATAACAAAATAACTGGCGCGAAATAGGCTTTCACAAACAAATTTAATTATAATGCTGCGTGTGTGAATGAATGAATGGACAAAAATATCCTCAATAATTTGGACTGTTAGTGGGCTTCACTGCTGTTTGTAACGGAATGACCAAATTTAAAATTCAGATGTAAAAGTTGGTGATCTTTTTTGAATATTTAAAAGTTAGTGACCAAAACCTAAACTTTACCAAAGTAAGATGACCTATTTTGAAATTCACTCTAGATTTAAAAGAGGATATCCAGTCCTTTTATACCTCTCCATATTTCTAACGAACTTTTGCTTCGATCTTCTTATCTTTTCATATATCTGAGTCTTATTAAAATAAGAATGAAGCTTTCCCACTAAAAATTCATACAAGACACCTATACTAATTGATAATGCAGGTACATTTTGCAATAATCCACGATCAATCTATAGGATATTATTAGTATATACGGTTATTCTAGGAATTACTGTTGTAGTAAGTATATGGTCCAATATAGTAGAGATTGTAGGGATTATAGTTATCGGCTTATCCTTAGGAGTGTTGTATCTTTACTATAAAGCAGGATTCTTTCTACATGGTATCAGAGCAGTGATCCTACTGCGTCTGAGTGTTTGTTTTGTTTTCACTTTCGCACGTGGTTGTGAGTTATTAACATCTAAGGTACTGGCTTTGAGCTTCCTAGCGGTCGCCGAGAGAATGAGTTCAATTCATCGCAATGTTTGAAAACGATTCTGTTGAATGAATTTAATTACTTACCATGATCGCGAGCAGTCCGAATTGCTCTTTGAAGGAAAACTGAACAAGCCCGGGCTAAATCGAAAACCTCACTTTCGTGCAATGCATTCCAGAATCGGAAGTTTTCGACCAAGCTCAGGCTCAAATTAGTTTACCCATGAACGGATCTAGGCTTATACTTATTTAATTTATTAATCGGGACACAAAAAATTAAATCTTCAATAAAAGCGGAATTTAAAGATTTTACCTTTTGTAGCGAAGTCCCTTGCCTAAGGAAAAATCCAATCTTTTGTGCAATTTTCACAAGAAATCCGAAGAATTACTCCGATACAAACTCCGAAATAGTGTGGGCTATTGTCTACGGAGTTACCCACGGCAAAATATAGAAAACCCAAGAAACTTGCTTCGAAAGAAAACTCAAAAACCTTAGAAATGGAACTGCCCAGAATGTTTAAACTCGCTGCACAAAACCGCCTGAAAATTTGCTGCACAGCCCGCTAGAAGAACTGGAAAACAGTCCACCGAAAATGCCCAATCCACTCCCGATCTGTACAACCGGTTTCATGGATCACTCAGCAAGAAGATCAACATGAAACCGATCGGCTCAGGGCAATGGACAAAGCAGTCGCTGGGGTTTTTAGAATCGGGAAAAACTGGTTGTGCAGCCCTTTTGAAATCCGACCAGCGGCTGGTTTTAGAACAGTCGGGCAAAAATAAAGATGAGTCTTTCGAAGAAGAAAGCTTTCTTAGCTGACTTCGAGAAAAAGTTTCGACGAGGAAGACGAACTTCTCACTCTAAGCTAAACTTTCTCTCACTACCCTTTACTTGGGTGTCAAGTTTCTTAATGTCTTTCTTGCTCAATAAGTTGTATTTATAAGGAGCTTCTAAGGAGACCTAATGGGCTCTCGAGTTAGGCCTTAAAATTTGACTTTCGTTGACCGCTAAGTCTTCCCAACTAATCAACTCCAATCGACCCATTTAAATTAATTTATTTAACCCACTTTGTTAATTTAATTTAATCGAACCCTTAGAATTAATTAATTCAAATAGAATTAATTTCTAAATTCACTTTGTCGATTAGTCAAATGCATAATCGGTCGTACCACTAACGGACCAATTATGGAACTACCGCTCGAAAATGACTTTACATCGCGCCATTATATTTTATTCTATCTCCCCACATTAAAGATCTAGCGCTCGTTGGTTTATCAATTTACTGACAAATTAATTCACCGACTTCTTGATTTCAGAGATTAGTACCACTCGTCCTTTTATTATACCGAACATAAAGTTCACCGGCCGGGTTTAGTATAATAACCTTACGAACTCATCTCGGGAGCACCATCAACCCGGTGAACCGGTACGTGGATTCCTCCGACTAGCAACGGCACGTAAGAAGCTTAACACCGCATACCCAACCTACCGAGGTATTGGCCTCAATTGACCGCACTCTTTGGCAAATCAAAGCACACGATATCCAACCCTCACGCCTGTCCCAATCTCGGGATTGAGAGACAGAATACTAGGACCAAATTGACTACGCTGATCAGTATAAGTCAATTCTATCCAAACTGGTCGTGCTCAATATGCCCCGGGCATATCAGTGTGATTTAAACTAGTTTAGATAAACTAATTTCTAAACCACACAATAACCTATACCGATAGTATGTTCATACTATCTCGATTATGAGCATACTTTTTATATATCAATACTTTAACCAATAACGGTATCTACTGTGTCTGTCCACACCCCGTTATCTAGTTCTATGATATAAAGGAACAAATTTATACCGAAACAAAATGATATGTCAACTGTGGATATTAGTTTTTTATACAAGCCATAGCTTTTCTGTATTCAAAACTAACAATCTCCCACTAATACTCAAAGCTATGCTAAGAAGTACAAAAACTGTCCAACCCGCTATTACACTGCTGTCATAATTAAATCTCCAGAACACCTTTAAGTTCACTCACATGGCTCTCTCAAGAATCTGACTCCCATGCCCTCCACATGTCTCTCAAAGACCTTTGGGGTCAATGGCTTGGTGAAAGGATCTGCAAGGTTGCATCTGAAGCTATCTTGGCCACGATCACGTCTCCCCTCTTTACGATCTCTAGTATCAGGTGGTACTTGCACTCTATGTGTTTACTCGCCTTATGGGCTCGTGGTTCCCTCGAATTAGCAACTGCACCATTATTATCACAATAAACTGTGATAGACCTAGGCAACTCAGGAACCACATCTAAGTCCATCAGGAAGCTCCTGAGCCATACAGCCTCTTTCGCTGCTTCTGAAGCGGCAACGTACTCAGTCTCCATGGTGGAGTCCGCCACGCATTTCTGCTTGACACTCCTCCATACTATGGCTCCACCTCCTAGAGTAAACACAAACCCAGAGGTAGACTTACTCTTGTCCAAATCACCTTGAAAGTCCGAATCTGTGTAACCCAATGGTACAAGCTCCTGCGCTCTATAAACTAGGACATAATCTCTCGTCCTGCGCAAGTACTTGAGAATGCATTTTACTGCCTCCCAGTGAGCCTTCCAAGGGTTACGCTGATATCTACTAACCATGCCAAAGGCAAAGCAAATATCAGGCCTCGTGCACAACATAGCATACATGAGGCTACCCACTGCAGAAGCATAGGGTACCGCCTTCATGACATCTATCTCCTCAGCAGTCTTAGGACACTGCTTCTTAGATAAATGCACTCCATGCCTGAAAGGTAGCGAACCCTTCTTGGAGTTCTGCATGTTAAAACGGGCCAGAATAGTGTCTATGTAGGATGCCTGAGAAAGAGTCAGAGAACGTCTCCTACGATCTCGAATAGTCTTAATCCCAATGATATGTCCAGCCTCTCCCAAATCCTTCATATCGAATTGCCTGGACAACCATGCCTTTACGTCTGACAACACCTTCTTACTGTTGCCAATAAGAAGGATGTCATCTACGTAAAGTACGAAGAACACCACCATATCACCATCACGCCTGTGATAAACACACTGCTCATCCGAACACTGAGTGAATCCATAGGACTGGATAACCTCATCAAAATGGATGTTCCAAGATTTGGATGCTTGCTTAAGTCCATAAATGGACCTCCTAAGCCTGCATACCTTGTGCTCTTGGCCCTTAACAATGAAGCCCTCTGGTTGCTGCATAAAGATGGTCTCCTCAAGACTTCCATTAAGGAAAGATGTCTCCATCTGCCAAATCTCATAATCCATATGAGTAGCTATGGCCAAGAGAATCCGGATTGACTTAAGCATAGCTACTGGGGAAAAGGTCTCCTCATAATCGATCCCTTCTTTCTGAGTATACCCCTTCGCCACAAGCCCAGCCTTGAAGGTCTCAACCCTCCCGTCAGATCCTCTCTTTTGCTTGTAAACCTATTTGCACTCAATAGGCCTAAACCCATCAGGAAGTTCTACCAGCTCCCAGACTTGATTTGAGTCCATAGACCATCTCAGCAATCATCGCTCTCTACCAAGAATCTGCATCTTTATCCTGGAGAGCTTCATTGTAGTTAACTGGGTCTGGTTCATGAGCACCAGGGATAAAGTCAGAAGACTCACCCAAACCCATGTACCTCTCGGGCTGTCTCACAACCCTCCCACTACGATGAGGCGTAGCTTGTGCAAGAGCATCATCTGTGATAGTGTGTGCAGTCTCTTGTTGTGTGTCTTCCTGTACTTGTGCATCTGGAATAATAGACTGACTTCTAAGCTCTTCCAATACTACCTTGCTGCTTGACTTGTGATCTAAAATATAGTCCTCCTCAAGAAATCTGGCATTGGTGCTGATCACCACCTTCTGATCCTGAGGACTATAAAATAAACCACCTCTCGTTCCTTTGGGGTAGCCTATAAATAGCATAACCTTGGATCTCACCTCTAACTTGCCTGCATTTGCCTCGAGCACATGTGCTGGACAACCCCATATTCTGAGATGTCTCAGACTAGGCTTTCGCCCATTCCACAGCTCTGATGGGGTCGAAGGCATAGACTTAGATGGCACAAGGTTGAGGATAAAACATGTTGTCTCCAAAACATAACCCCAAAACGAGATAGGCAACTCACTGTAAATCATCATCGATATAACCATCTCCATAAGAGTCCTGTTCCTCCTCTCTGCTACACCATTATGCTGGGGTGTGCCAGGTGCAGACAACTGGGTCTGAATACCCTCCTCAGACAAATAGGATCTAAATTCACTAGAGAGGTATTCACCACCGCGATCAGATCGTAGGTCCTTGATACTCTTACCCAGATGGTTCTCCACCTCAGCATTGAATTCTCTGAACTTGCCAAAGCATTCAGACTTGTGGAGCATCAGGTATATGTATCCATATCTAGAGTAATCATCCGTGAAAGTCACGAAATACTCATAACCACCTCTAGCCTGAACTGACATAGGCCCACACACGTCAGAATGAATCAACTCTAGAACCTCCTTGGCCCTATACCCCTTTGCCTTAAAAGGCCTCTTGGTCATTTTACCCTCCAAGCAGGACTCACATGTCGAATAGCTGTCAATATCTAGTAAGTCCAAAGACCCACTCTTGACCAACCTTTGAATCCTACTAAGGTTGATATGACCTAGTCTCAGGTGCCAAAGAAAAGTCTGATTCAAAGGGGAAGACTCGTTTCTCTTATTATGATTCGGTGATGAGCTACTAGTTTCTGTGTTTTGCATTACTGGGGAGTATGTCTTAATTAAAAACAAATTGTCAACCAATGTACCGGAACATATAAGTTTCTGGCCTTTTCTAATAAATATAGATCTATCAGAAAAAACACACTTATAACCATCCAAAACAAGTTTAGAAACTGAAAGTAAGTTTTTACGAAAACTGGGTACATAAAGACAATCTCTCAACAATAAAGTAGAGTCTGAAAAATAAAGACAAATAACTCCCACTGCAGCAATAGAAACTCTGGTAGTATCCCCAAGGTAGACCTGCAACTCTCCCTCTCTAAGCAGCCGGGTCATTTGGAACTCCTGCAAAGAATTACAAACGTGATCAGTGGCTCCTGAATCCACACACCAAGTATCTATGGGAATCGCCGCTAAACACGTCTCAGTAACTAGGGAAAATTTACATATACCTCGAGGCTTTGGGCAGTCCTTCTTCCAATGTCCTGCTTTGCCACATCTGAAGCATTTGCCTCTCGGCTTGTGATTCTTGGCAATGCCCGCCTTGGGTCCATGATCAGCTCCTGCCTTCTGGTTTCTTTTCCTTTTCTGCTTCCTGGCTTTGGGCCCAGCAGAGGAACCTGAGGGACCAACAGTAGCAAAAGCTTGCTTCTTCTCAGCGAATAGGCCCTCAGCTGACACCAATGCAGTCATGAGCTCGGAGAGTGAATATGAGAGCTTGCCCATATTATAGTTCAACCGAAACTGCTCAAAACTGGGGGGCAAGCTCTGGAGAATGATATTAACCTGGGTCTCCCCATCAATATCACCTCCCAGTACCTCGATCTCATTGATGCAACTGATCATGTCCAGCACGTGATCCCTCACTGAAGTGCCCTCAGCCATCATAGCATTCATGAGTTTCCTCATAGCTGACTGCTTGGCTGCCCTGCCCTGATGTCCAAACATCTCACTGAGGTTGAGCATCATATCGTAGGCTGAGGTAAATAACTGATGCTGGTGCTGCAGTACACTTGACATAGAAGCCAAGATATAGCACCTGGTCATCTCATCAACCTTTTGCCACCTCGTATATGGCTCTCGCTACTCAGGGGTGGCATCATCGCTGGGCTTAGGGGGACACTCCTCAGTAAGCACGTACTTGTAACCCTCAGCGGTAAGGACAATGTCCAGGTTACGTTTCTAGTCAATATAGTTTGGACTGGTGAGTTTGTTTTGGTTCAAAATGACAGCTAGCTGGTTGAACGACATATCAACTGAAAATAAACAATTCAAGTTTCAGTATACTTTTTCGAAAATATTGAAAATCCTCCAAAACCAATATAATCTTCTACTGATATCTCTCACACCGAGATTAACGCATGTCACGATGGGTGAACGTCTACGCTAACTCACATTCGTTCGAGAAGAACCGAAGTTCATTAATTTCATTATCTGACAACGATCTTATGATCAATGAAATTAATAGTCGATAATTTTAGCCGTACCTGAAAATAGTGTAACCTCGATGGGAGGGATAATAAAAATGGTACACTAAGTGTATGCCATTACGTGACTTCTAAGTTTGTTACTTAGGATACTAATGCGCCTCGGATGGCGAGGGTGTCGCAACTTTCTCCAATTAAACTCACTATAGTCATCCCTTTAGAAATTCATTCCGGTGATATCCGTGGTTGAAAACTCATCCGATAGGGAGGAAGGTCTAAGTCAGCACGCAAGTTTAACCACATCACCAATGAACCCGTAATGGAGGCCATGGGGATATTAACCAACCCGCTACCACTTAGATTTTTAAACTTGAGGATTTTTACGTTTTAACATGCAATATCTTAACTATGGATATTCGCACCCATAAAACCGTTGGAGTTTTAATATGCGAAAAATCTACCTTAGTTAATTGCACATTACCTTTTAAAAATATTTTGGTTTGGTTTTCGTTCATGCAAAATAAAATGAAAATCACACAATCAACGAAAAGTCATAAATACGCGAAATTAAAAATAAATAAAATTTTTCGACTATTATGGCCTTCTCTATCGTTGATTCCTTGACGCCTCAGTGACACGTCCCATCATGTCGCTCCCACTCATTATTTGGATTCCTCTCGATTCGCCCGGGTTTTCTCAGTTTTCTACGTAATTAGGAATCACCCAAAATTACGATAAACCAAAACCCGCGAATATAAGTTACCCAAACTAACGTCTTCGTCATAGTACATAAACTCCTATATACAAAGGCGTTTTTCTAGGAATTTAAAGACGACATGATTAGATCAAATCCTACTACAAGATTTTTCTAATCCTACACGGCTTCCAGCTCGTGGTTATTACTATTACAGAAATTTCCATTCAAAAATAAAACAAGCCCGGACATGTCCCGGGGTTTATGAATGAAAATTAAATTTCTACCATAATAGCCGGGAATAACCACCTGTTTATGCATTTCGACAAAAATAATAATTCCAAAATAAAGCCGTGTAATAAATCAAACAAGTATAAGACCGAAACCAACGCTCTGATACGAATTTGAAGGAAAACTGAACAAGCCCGGGCTAAATCGAAAACCTCACTTTCTTGCAATGCATTCCAGAATCGGAAGTTTTCGACCAAGCTCAGGCTCAAATTAGTTTACCCATGAACGGATCTAGGCTTATACTTATTTAATTTATTAATCAGGACACAAAAAATTAAATCTTCAATGAAAGCGGAATTTAAAGATTCTACCTTTTGTAGCGAAGTCCCTTGCCTGAAGAAAAATTCAATCTTTTGTGCAATTTCCACAAGAAATCCGAAGAATTACTCCGATACAAACTCCGAAATAGTGTGGGCTATTGTCTACGGAGTTACCCACGGCAAAATATAGAAAACCCAAGAAACTTGTTTCCAAAGAAAACTCAAAAACCTTAGAAATGGAACTGCCCAGAATTTTTAAACTCGCTGCACAAAACCGCCTGAAAATTTGCTGCACAGCCCGCTCAAAGAACTGGAAAACAGTCCGCCAGAAATGCCCAATCCACTCTTGATCTGTATAACCGGTTTCATGGATCACTCAGCAAGAAGATCAACATGAAACTGATCAGCTCAGGGCAATGGACAAAGCAGTCGCTGGGGTTTTTAGAATCGGGAAAAACTGGTTGCGCAGCCCTTTTGAAATCCGACCAGCGGCTGGTTTTAGAATAATCGGGCAAAAATAAAGATGAGTCTTTCGAAGAAGAAAGCTTTCTTAGCTGACTTCGAGAAGAAGTTTCGACGAGGAAGACGAACTTCTCACTCTAAGCTAAACTTTCTCTCACTACCCTTTACTTGGGTGTCAAGTTTCTTAATGTCTTTCTTGCCCAATAAATTGTATTTATAAGGAGCTTCTAAGGAGACCTAATGGGCTCTCGAGTTAGGCCTTAAAATTTGACTTTCGTTGACCGCTAAGTCTTCCCGACTAATCAACTCCGATCGACCCATTTAAATTAATTTATTCAACCCACTTTGTTAATTTAATTTAATCAAACCCTTAGAATTAATTAATTCAAATAGAATTAATTTCTAAATTCACTTTGTCGATTAAATATTAATTAAACCTTTTGGATTAATTAATTTACCTTGTCGATTAGTCGAATGCATAATCGGTCGTACCACTAACGGACCAATTATGGAACTACCGCTCGAAAATGACTTTACATCGCTCCATTATATTTTATTCTATCTCCCCACATTAAAGATCTAGCGCTTGTCGGTTTATCAATTTACTGACAAATTAATTCACCGACTTCTTGATTTCAGAGATTAGTACCACTCGTCCTTTTATTATACCGAACATAAAGTTCACAGGCTGGGTTTAGTATAATAACCTTATGAGCTCATCTCGGGAGCACCATCAACCCGGCGAACCGGTACGTGGATTCCTCTGACTAGCAATGGCACGTAAAAAGCTAAACACCGCATACCTAACCTACCGAGGTATTGGCCTCAATTGACCGCACTCTTTGGCAAATCAAAGCACACGATATCCAACCCTCACGCCCCTCCCAATCTCGGGATTGAGAGATAGAATACTAGGACCAAATTGACTACGCTGATCAGTATAAGTCAATTCTATCCAAACTGGTCGTGCTCAATATGCCCCAGGCATATCCGTGTGATTTAAACTAGTTTAGATAAACTAATTTCCAAACCAAACAATAACCTATACCAATAGTATGTTCAGACTATCTCGGTTGTGAGCATACTTTTTATATATCGATACTTTAACCAATAACGGTATCTACTGTGTCTGTCCACACCCCGTTATCTAGTTCTATGATATAAAGGAACAAACTTATACCGAAACAAAATGATATGTCAACTGTGGATATTAGTTTTTGATACAAGCCATAGCTTTTCTGTATTCAAAACTAACACTCTTGGAGGGCGATCGAAGGTGGGTTTCATCAATGGCAAAGGGAAAGCTCCCGATACCGATGCTGATGGATATGATGCTTAGATTTCGAAGCATCAAATGGTCATGTCTTGGTTGCTGCATTCCATGCAACCAAAAATTGCTAAATTATTCAGTTATTATGAATCTTCGCTCGAGATGTTGGAAACAGTGTACTACATATATGGTAATCACAACAATGTTTCTCGAATTTTCCAAATTGAGTAGGATATTGTTGGTATTCATCAAGATGGGAAACCGTTTGTTAACATACTTGCTAGACTGAAGAGCTTGTAGAATGAATTGGACGTTTATCATCCGCACTGTGTTGATCCCGGCGTGTTGAAACAATGAACAGAAGAGGATCACGTTTTTTCAGTTGTTGGCAAGTCTTAGCAAAGAATTTAAGGATTTTAGGCGAAATATTCTTATGACCGATGAGCTCCCATCGCTAAAAGTTATCTGAGTTGCGGTCCAATGGGAGGAAGTCCGACGAAAGGTAATGACCCAAAAAGGTTCTTCAGGTTTTTCTTCTGAGAATTCTGCACACCTTTTTCAGACAATTTTTGAAAAAAAAGGTAGTTAAAGGCGATTGAATGATGGACAGAAGTCTTGAGTGAGTGTGTAGCCATTACAATGCTTCCGGGCACACAGTTGATCGGTGCTGGACTTTGTACCCAGAACGGAAGCCGAAGTTTGGAAATAAAGGGGTGGTGATCGGAAATGAGACCATCAGGAACATCTGACGAGTCACAGTTTGGAGTCATTTTCCTCGAATTTGGTAACCTCCTGAATGAGTTTTCTGTGTATCTACAAGAAGGACAGGAGAAATCTCCCAGTGGTTCATCAACGAAAGGAGCAGATTCTTCTACTGCACTTTTGAGACTTTCTAGGTTTTCTAGATTCTTCCAAAGTGAATAACTCCTAAGGTATTGCCCACGCCTTGACTTTTGCGTTTCATATTAACTCATTATATGATGTGTGGGTTGTGAATTCCGGTGTGACGGATCATGTATCGAATTATCACACTTCATTCGTGAGTATCGTCCGTGTGCATCTCCCACTATTCTTTCAGTGGCTAATAGAAAGGGGGTAACTGTTGAGGGCAGAGGGAAAATACAACTAGTTTTGCCTGTTGATTCTGCAGTTTTATACGTTCCTATATTTCCATTACAACTGTTGTCAGTGAAGAGCTTAATTTCAACTCTTGATTGCGAGGTTTATTTCACATCTGACAGAGTGCTTTTTCAGGATCGTCTCACCAAGAAGATGATTGGTGAAGGCTTTCACAGGCTCGGGCTTTATTATTTTGTTTCAGGTTTAAAGTTGACCAAGAATCATTCTCCAGTAGTGTTTTCGCAATTGACGACTGGTGATCTAGCTGTGCTATCTTCGCGGTTGACGGATGATGTTCAAAATTTACTGTGGCACTATCGGCTTGTGCATCATACCGATGCAGTTATATCACTGTTACCTCTTAAGGTGACTAAAAGCTCTTCTTCCTATAATGTGTGTTATTTTGCGAAATCAACTAGATTGTCGTTTGATATGTCATTATCTAAATCTAGTCAGTTGTTTGAATTAGTCCATACTGATGTATGGGGACAGTTTTCTAATTCTATTGATATTTTTAAATATTTTTTGACATTTATTGACGATTTTTCTAGAGCTACTTGAGTATATTTGCTGAACTCCAAAGGATAGGTATTTCATTTTTTCAAGATATTTCATATGATGGTTATTAATCGGTTTGGCTATAGACTTCAAATGTTACGATCTGATAATGGGACGGAATATACTTCTAATGATATGAAAAACTATTGGCTGCTAATGGAATTCTTCATCAAACGAGTTACGTTCATACACCACAATAGAACGGGATAGCTAAGAGTAAGAATTGCAATCGTCTGGAAAAAACTTGAGCCCTTATGCTTTAGATGCATGTTCCAAAGATTTTTTGGTCGTTTGGTATTCTTACAGCTGTGTACTTGATCAATCGGCTGCCGAGTAAAGTGTTAGATTTCAAATGCCCAATTGAAGTACTGCAAAACATGAAACTGGATTTTCTAATTTACGGGTATTTGGCTGTAAATGTTTCGTTCATGTTCAAGACGTCTGTCGTGACAAATTGGATCCTCATTCCGTTAAATGCATATTTTTGGGCGATTCTGTCACCAAAAAAGGGTACAAGTGTTATGACCTTTCCAACAAGAAATTTTATATCAGTCGTGATGTTGAATTTGTTGAATTAGTACCATTTTTTAAAGCTTCACTAGCGGATGATCCCTTGTCATTGTTGCCTATGCCAGTAGCTTTGGATTCCTTAGAAATCAAAGAGCATCAACCTGACTTGTTGGCTCCGTCTGATGTATCCCGAGAGTTTTCTCTTACTCAGAGTTTAGCTCATTCTTATCGCAATCCGAAACAAGTATGACGGCGTCCGGTAAGATTCGACGATTATGTCACCAATTTTTCCCACTCGGTCCGTCATCCGTTGCTTGATGAGGTGATGCTAAATTTTTTTCTCCTTCCCATCAAGCATTTCTTTCAGGTATATCCAGTAATTTCGAGCCAACTAATGTCTGCGAGGCTGTAAAACATGCTGAATGGCACAAGGCAATGGAGGACGAGTTGTTAGCTCTTGCAAAAAACAGAACATGGAGTTTTGTCAAATTTCCTCCAGGCAAACATTTTGTAGGAAGTTGCTGGGTTTTCAAAACCAAATTCAACGCTGATAGATCAATCGAGCTGCATAAAGCCAAACTTGCGGCTCAGGGATTTACTCAACAATTTGGTGTGGATTATTGCAGTTAATTATGGTTGAAAGTTATCTCAATTGGATGTTAAGAATGCCTTCTTACATGGGCAAATTTATGAAAAAGTTTATATGAATTAAGACATACTCCACCGGGTCATCCTCAAGCACTTAATTTTCATCAGGTCTGCAAGTTGCATAAGTCGATCTATGAATTGAAGCAAAGTCCTTACGCGTGGCATGCACAGCTGAGTTGTGCGATTGAGAGTTGTGGTTTTACTCGGAGTTAGGTAGATTCTTCCTTGTATATTCGACGGAGTGAACAAGAAAGTTTGGTAGTACTGGTCTACATCGACGACTTGATTATTACCAGTAGTCACTCGAAGTCTATCTCTGACTTGAAGCAACAACTTCAAACCCGATTTCCAGTTAAAAATCTTGGTGAGTTGAAATATTTTCTGGGAATTGAAATTGAAGGAAATGGATCTGGTCAAGGCTAAACCGAAAATCTCACTTTTGTGCTATGCATGCCAGAATCAGAGACTTTTGATCTGGCCCAGACTCTAAATCATTTCCCCTGAACGGATCTAGGCATATACATATTTGATTTTTTAAAACAAAACGCTAAAAATTAATCTTTAATTTAAAGCGGAAGTCTGAAAGATTATACCTTTGAAGCGTGTCCCTAGCAAAAAGAAAACCAAAGATGAAAAATCCTGTTGTTTACCTCCTGAGACCAATCACGAGAGAATCCTGAGAATGACTCCGTTTCTACCTCGAAATCGTGTGGGTGACTATTCACAAGGTAGCAAAGACACTAAGGAATAAATCCATAAGAAACCCAGGACGAAAAACTCATCAGATCCTCAGCAGATCGTTGCCTGAAGATTGTTGCACTTATTTACCACATGTTGCTTATTTACAGTCTAGCTGCGCAATCCACTATCGAATCCCTCGAATGACTCCCTCTCCACCCCAAAATCGTGTGGGCAACTATCCACGGGGTAGCTAAGACACTAAGGAAGAAATCCACTTTGAAAAACTCGTCAGATCCTCAGTAGATCATTGTCGGAAGATCAGCAGCCCATTTACTGCCTGGTGCAAAAAATCCAAGAACCACCACTAAAAGAATTCTCCTACCACGATCTAGACAACCACCGCCATGGATCATCGATCAAGATTGAGATATACACAACGAAGGTCGAATCAAGTGACTAGGAGAATCAAAAGTCCGGCGCTGCAAATTGAGGGACGGGATGATACGCAAATCGAGGGAAGATGGTGAATAGGAAATCAGAGATCTAAAGGGCTAAGCTTTTCAAAAATCAAAGAATCCTAAGCCAACTTTGAGAAAGAACACAATAAAGAAGAAGAAGTTCTCTCTCTAGGCTACTCCTTCTCACTCTAGGAAACTTAGCCACCAAGGTTTCTTAATGTCTTCCAAATGCCTAACAATGACTATTTATAGGAGTTTCAAGGGAGACCTAGGGGGCGTTTGAGTTGGGCCTTAATGTTGGACTTTCATTGACTCTCTTAGACTTCCCTAGACTAATCAACTCCAATCGAACCTTTAGAATTAATTTCTTAACCCACTTCGTTAATTAAATATTAATCAAACCTTTAGGATTATTTTATATAACCCACTTTGTCAATTAAAAATTAATTAAACCTTCAGAATTATTTAATTCACTTTGTCGATTAGTTTAATGCATAATTATTCGTATCACTAACGGACCAATTATGGAACTACCGCTCAAAAATGAATTTATTTCGCGCTCACTTTATTATTCTTCTATCTCCCCACATCAAAGATCTAGTGATCGTCAATTCATAAATTTACTGACAAATTAATTCATCAATTTCTTGGTATCCGAGATTAGTACCACTTGACTTTCTTATTATGCCGGACATAAAGCCCACTGGCCAGGTTTAGTATAATAAACCTTACGAGCTCATCTCGGGAGCACCATCAACTCGGCGAATCGGTACATGGATTCCTTCGACTAGCAATGGCATACAAAGAAGTCAAACACCGCATACCCAACTTACCGAGATTTATGACTCAATTGATGGCACCTTTTGGCAAATCAAAGCATGGAATATCTAACTCTCGTACCCGGTCTAGTCTAGGAATTAAGAGATTAAAATATTAGGTTTGAATTAACTATGCCAATTAGTACAAGTTAATTCAATCTCGAACAGGTCATGCTCAATATGCCCAGGCATATCCGTATGATTTAATTAGTCTAGATAAACTAATTATCCAAATCACACGATAACCTAAATCGATAGTATGTTCAAACTATCTTAGTTACGAGTATCTATTTGTATATCATTACTTTAACCAATAACGAGATCTACTGTACTTTTCTACACCTCGCTATCTAGATATATGATATAAAGGAACAATTTAATATTGAAACATAACCGATATGTAAACTGTGGATATTAGTTTTGCATACAGGCAATAGCTTTTCAGTATCCAAAACTAACAATCTCGCACTAATACTCAAAGCTATGTTTTGAAGTATAAAAGCTGGCTTAATACACTTATTTCTATGTCACACCAAAAACTAGAGAACTATCAAGGTTTAGTCAAGTATCTAACTCCCATGCCCTTCATGTGGTTCTCAAAGACTTTTGCAGTCAATGCTTTTCGTGAATATATCTGCAAGGTTGTCTACTGATACTATCTTTACCCACGTCTCCCCACTTTACAATTTATCGTATTGGGTGGTACACGCACTCTATGTGTTTACTCGCCTTGTGGATTTGTGGTTCCTTCAAGTTTCCCACTGCACTATTGTTATCGCAGTAAACAGTGATAAACCTGGGCAACTCAGGAATCACATCTAAATCCACTAGGAAGTTCCTGAACCACACTGCTTCCTTCATTACCTCTGATGTGGCAAAGTATTCAGCCTCAATGGTGGAGTCTGCCATGCATTTTTGCTTGACAATCCGACATACTATGGTTCCACTTCCCAGAGTAAACACAAACCCAGAGGTAGACATTCTTTTGTCCATATCACTTTGGAAATCCTAATCTGTGTAATCCCCTTGAAACTAGCTCTTGCGCTTGATAGACCAAAACTTGGTCCTTCATTCTGCGCAATTACTTAAGCTTTTCCTGAGTTACTCTTGTTAGGTTTGAATACATAAGCTATGCTTGTATTGTGCTTTTTCCCAGTTAATATATCGATTTAATATTTTGGTTTTAAATGTTGTGTATATATTGTCCATTTATATTATGTAATTAGATGATGAGGTGTCTGGTGTGACACAGTAGATCTCATCATTGGTTAAAAGACATAATATATAAATGAGGTTCGTAACCGAGACAGTTTTGGACACGCTGTCGGTTTAGGTTATTATATAATTCGGATAATTGGTTTATCTAAACTAATTGAATCATATAGAGATGCCCGGGGCATATTGAACTTGATCATTTAAAATGATTTGTCTTGTACTAATTTAATAGACAATTCATTCTTAGTATTCTATCTCTCAATCCCTAGAATTGAGCGGGCAAGAGGATTAGACATAGCGTACTTTGATCTGCCAATGGGTGAGGTCAAATGTGGCCAATAGTCTTGGTGGGTTTGGTGCACGTGTTTAGTTGCTTGGTGTGCTGCTGCTTGTTGAAAGAAAACCATGTACCGGTGCATCCGGGGTGATGGTGCTCCCGAGACGAGCTCGTTATGTTTATTATACTAAACTCAGCTGGGGGACTTATGTCCAGTATAGTAAAAAGGTCGAGTGGTACTATTCTCGGAATTAAAGAAGTTAATTAATTAATTTATCAGTAGATTAATAAATTAACGAGCACTAAATCTTTGATGCGGGGAGATTAAGAATATATCAATTTAGTTGTTCCGGAAACAATTCTGGTGTATGATGGTAGTGCCAAAATTAATCCGTTAGTGGTACGATTAATTTGTAATGGGTTAATTGAATAAGTAGAATTAATTATTTAATTAAGTTAATTAAGTAATTAATAAAGTGGAATTATTTAATTAATTAATTAAATCTTATGTTTCAATTAGAATTAGGAAATCGTAGAGATTGGGAAATCTAATTGGATTTGGATTATCCATTAGATTAGTTACCTAATTGGATTTGGAAACTAATTAATTATCTAAACCCATTAGGTGGGGTCTCTCTTGTAGCTCTATATATAGACAAGGGATTAACAATTACATAACACACAATTCTTAAGTTTTCAAGACAAAAAAAATTAGAGAGATACAGTTTAGAAAGAGAAAATGTTTTTTTCTCTCTTTTATAATTTTTGGCCTATGGGAAGTAAATTTCGGCGGCGGCGGTGGTTCAATTCAGGCGGCATCAAGCTGCAGAATTTTTCTGGCGAGTCCTTTTGTGTAGATTGCTGATCAATTGCTCGCTAGATCGTTGTCCACACTACGTGCGATCAAAGTCTTGAGTCATACAAGAAATCACCTGAGTAACACGCTTCAAGAGGTACTTTCTGTGTTTCCATTTTATTAGAAATTATTGTTGTGTGATAAATCGAATAAGTACATAACAAGATCATGCGCAATGTTATTTCAAGCAAGGATTGGAATAACGATTGTGCTAGAGTTTAGGCCTGGTCTAAGATTCTGATTCTGGAATGCGTAGCACGAAAGTGAATTTTTGACCGGGCCCGGGCAGATAATCTTTCAATTGGTATCAGAGCGAGATTTTGGGTTTTGTGCTTGTTTGATTTATTACATGGTTTTATTTGCAGGTGGTTTAGAAATCCCGACTATTTTGGTTGTGTTTGTGTGGTATTTAATTAAACCCCAGGACATGTACGTGTTTGGTTTTGTTATGAATGCTTGTAATAGTATAACCACGTGTTGGAAGCCGTGTAGGATTAGATCAAATATGTCGTAGGATTTTTTTTATGTAATTTCGATTTTAATTTTTCTAGAAGCCTTGTAGTAGGAGAATTTATTGTAATCAAAGGTGTTATGGTGGGCAACTTGAATTTGTGGGTTTTTGGTTATAGTTAATATGTAAAACCCTAGGAAAACTCAGAACGAATTGCAAGAAGACCAAATAGCGTAGGAAAAGCGAAGGAGGGATCAGAGGTAGCCAGCGATGCCGAAAAAGAATAGCCGATAGAGGCCGCCGGCCGGCACTAGCAGCGTCGCCATCGCACAAGTAGCTGCGCGCAGCACTGCTGGGCCTCGCGCGGCCCGTTTGGCCCTTTTTCCTCTGAATTTCATTTTTTTAAATTTAATTTTTCAAGACTCAGTCTATCGAGTAGCGTGGCAGGAAGGCAGAAGATACAAGCAATTAAAACCATGATAGTCAAGAAATTTATTTTTCGTATTTATTTCCCGTATTTATAGTTTTAATTTTTATACTTTAATATTTGTGCTGTATTTTAGATGCATAATTTTAAAGTATGTTGGGTTTATGATTGCACATAACTTAGGATTAGTTACTTGTATGTTAAAACCAAAAAAACCCTCAATTTAGAAATCTAAGTGGGAGCGGGTTGGTTTAATATCCCCACAGCCACCATTACGAGTTCATATGTGATGTGGGTGGACTTGCGCGTTGGCATTAGGGCCTTTCTCCATTCGGATGAGTGCAACCACAAGATTGTTAGATTATGAATTTCTGAGTAAGATGACTAGAGTTAAGTTGAACTAGGAGAAATGCGATACCCTCTCCATATGAGGTGCACTATCCTGAGGTAACAAGCTCAGAAGTTACGTAATGGCACACACTTAGTGTACGATTTGTAGTATTCCTCCTATCGAGGTTACGCTACTTATTTGTACAACTGAAAGCACTGACTATTAGCTACATTGATCAATAGATCGTTTGGTCAGATAGTGTAGTTAATGAACTTGGTTATTCTCAAATGAATGAGGGTTAGCTTAAACGTCCACACTATCATGGCTTGCGAGAATACCGGTGAATGAGATGTTGGTGGTTTAAATTATTGTTTTGAGGGAAGTCAATAATTATTAGAATTTCTTATGATTTTCAAAATTCTAGGATTAAACACTAAAACATTGTCTGTTTATTTAATTTACAGTATTTGATATGACATTCAATCTTTTAGCTACAATATTGAAAGACATCACATTAACTGGTCCAAACTAAGTCGATTGGAGTCGTAATTTGGACATTGTCCTGATGGCTGCCGGAGCAGTCCTGTGAGAGATCATGTCATTGACATGATTAGTAACATCAACGAGGTTGAGGTATTGGGAGGAAAAATTAATGGTGAAACCAAAGTCGATATTGTCCTCCAGAACTTGCCTCAAAGCTATGAGCAGTTTTTGTTGAACTACAACATGAATCAATTGTTGTGTATTTCATCCGAGCTCTTAACAGAGTGGTGGCGGCTAAAAGTTTTTTTTCAAGAGAATAAGCGAGTTTTAGTCGCAGTCAAAGCTTCAGAATCTTCTTCTAAGTCTGAGGCTGGAAAGAAGAAGAAAAAGCTCGAGGGAATAGCTCAAAAGGAGCAAATTCCGCCTAAGCCAAATATTACAAAGAAGAAGTCGAAAGACAAGTGCTTCAAGTACAATCAGACGGGACATTGGAAATCAGATTGTCCAAAACTTCAAAGTACGATAGTTTATGCCTCAATTACTCAGACATGTTCAGTGGCGATTCCCACAGATACTTGGTGTGTTGATCTAGGCGCCACTGACCATGTTTGTAATTCTTTGTAATGGTTCCAAGTAACCAAGAAGCTTAGAGAATGCGAGCTGGATATCTACTTGGGCGACACTACAAGAGTGTCAGTAGAAGCAGTGGGAGTAGTTAGCCTAATTTTTGAAAATTCTAGGCTAGATTTAGTTAATTGTCTTTATGTACCGAGTTTTAGAAAGAACCTTGTTTCAGTTTCTAAACTCTTAAAGAATGGTTATAAGTTTATTTTTTCTGAGGACTCTGTTGTTATTAGAAAAGATGGGAAACTTATTTGTTCTGGTTCATTAGCTGACAATTTGTTTATAATTAAATCAAACTACCATGTTGTGCAAAACATAGAGATACATGGCACATCATCTAACACTAATAAGAGAAAAGAACCTTCTAAAACGAATCAAACCAATATTTGGCATTTCAGGCTAGGTCATATAAACCTTGGTAGGATTCAAAGGTTGGTGAATGATGGACATTTAAGTTCATTAGAGATTGACAATTATTCAACCTACGAATCTTGCTTGGAAGGTAAGATGACTAAGAGACCTTTTAAGGCAAAAGGTTATAGATCCAAAGAATTATTAGAGTTGATTCATTCTGACTTGTGTGGACCAATGTCGGTCCAAGCACGAGGTGTGTTTGAGTATTTCGTGACGTTCATGGATGATTACTCAAGGTACAGATATATTTACCTAATGCGCCACAAGTCCGAATGCTTTAGTAAATTCAAAGAGTATCAGGCAGATACGGAGAAACATCACGGTAAAAGTATCAAGACAATAGGATCAGATAATGGTGGTGAGTACCTGTCTCATGAATTTCGAGAATACCTCAGCAAGTTCAGAATTGAGTCTCAGTTATTTGCACCTGGCACGCCATAGCAGAACGGTGTAGCAGAAAGAAAGAACTGAACTCTCATGCAAATGGTTAGGTCAATGATGATCTATAGTGATTTGCCTAGTTTGTTATGGGGATATGCTTTAGAAACAACAATGTACATCCTAAATTTTGTACCATCTAAAACAGTGCCTTCAACCCCAGTAGAGTTGTGTAACGGGCGTAAGCCCAGTTTGAGACATCTTAGAATTGGGGTTGCCCAGCACATGTGCTTAAGGCAGATGTAGGTAAGTTAGATGCAAGAACGGAAGTAATGCTGTTTGTAGGATATCCTAGGGGAACGAAAGGTGGTATATTCTATAGTTCTAAAGATTAGAAGGTGATAGTTAGCAGTAACACCAGATTTTTAAAGGAATACTATATTCTAGATCACAAGCCCAAGAGCAAGATAGTATTATAAGAGCCTAGGAAACAATCTGATAATCCTGATGCACCAGCACAAGTAGATACACCATACACTGTACAAGATATCACAGATAATGCGCCTACACAGGTGGTGTCTTGTCATAGTGGGAGGGTTGTAAGACAGCGCGACAGGTTCATGGGTGTAGAAGAGGCCTCAGACCTAGTCCCAGGCATGCTTAAGCCTCACCCAGTAAACTACAATGAGCCTTTCAAAGATAAAGATATAGAATATTGGCGAAAAACAATGATATCTGATATGGGGTCAATGAACCACAATCAAGTCTGAGAGCTTGTGGACCTTCCTGATGGGTTCAAACCCATTGGATGTAATTGGGTCTACAAACCCAAGAGAGGACCTGACGGAAAGGTTGAGACCTTTAAAGCTAGGCTTGTGGCGAAGAGGTATACTCAGAAAGAGTGAATCAATTATGAGGAAACCTTATCCCCGATAGCCATGCTTAAGTCAATCCAGATTCTCTTGGCCATAGCTGCTCATTTAGATTATGAGATATGGCAGATGGATATCAAGACAGCTTTCCTTAACGGAAGTCTTAAGGAAACCATCTTCATGCAGCAATCAGAGGGATTCATTGAAAAAGGCCAAGAGCATAAGGTTTGCAGGCTTAAGAGGTCCATTTACTGACTTAAGCAGGCATCCAGATCTTGGAACATCCGATTTGATGAGGTAATCCAATCGTATGGATTTACTCAGTGTTCGGATGAGCAATGTGTGTACCGCAGACGAGATGGAAACGCGGTGGTGTTTCTTGTGCTTTACGTAGATGACATTTTACTAATTGGCAACAATAAGAATGTGTTATCAGACGTAAAGGCATGGCTTCCAAGCAATTTGATATGAAGGACTTAGGAGAAGCAGGACATATCCTTGGGATCAAGATATTTTGAGATCGTAGGAAACGTTCATTAACGCTCTGCCAAGTTTTATACATAGATACGATTCTGGCCAGTTTTAACATACAGAACTCCAAGAAAGGTTTTCTACCTTTCAGACACAGAGTACATCTATCTAAAGAACAGTTTTCTAAGACTATTAAGGAGGTAGAGGCTATGAAGAAAGTTCGGCAGTAGGAAGTCTCATGTATACCATATTGTATACGAGGCCTGATATCTGTTATGCCATTGGCATTGTAAGCAGTTATCAGAGTAACCCCAAAAAACTCGTTGGGTAGCAGTAAAATGCATTCTCAAGTATTTGCGCAGAACGAGAGACCAAGTGTTGGTCTATCAGGCGCCTGAGCTGGTACCCCAAGGTTACACAGATTCAGATTTCCAATGCGACAGGTACATGAGCAACTGTACCTCAGGGTATGTATTTACTTTGGGAGGTGAAGCCATAGTAGGCGGAGTGTCAAGCAGAAATGCGTGGCAGACTCTACCATGAAGGCTAAATACGTTGCCACATCAGAGGCAACGAAAGAAGCAGCGTGGCTCAAGAACTTCCTAGTGGATTTAGATGTGATTCCTGGTTTACAGAAGTCAATCACAGTGTACTGTGATAACAACGATGCAGTAGTAAACTCGAAGGAACCACGAGCCACAAAGCGAGTAAACACATAAAACGCAAGTACCACCTAATACGAGATATCGTCAAGAGCGAAGATGTGGTCGTGGCTAAGATTGCATCAGAGAATAACGTTGCAGATCTGTTCACGAAGACATTGAATTCAAAAGTCTTTGAGGCTCACGTGGAGGGCATGAGGATCAGATACTTAGAACAACCATGCTAGTTTTTCTAGATATATTGTAGAGTGTAAAAGATTGAATCTAATTATATAATTAAAGCACATCTTAAGTATTAGTGGGAAATTGTTTGGTTTGAAAACATAAGCTATGCTTGTATTGTACTTTTTCCCAGGTAATATATCGATTTAATATTTGTGTTTTAAATGTTGGGCATATATTTTCCATTTATATTATGTAATTAGATGATGAGGTGTCTGGTGTGACACAGTAGATCTCATCATTGGTTAAAAGACATAATATATAAATGAGGTTCGTAACCGAGACAGTTTTGGACACGCTGTCGGTTTAGGTTATTATATGATTTGAATAATTAGTTTGTCTAAACTAATTGAATCATATAGATATACCCGAGGCGTATTGAACTTGACCATTTAGAATGATTTGTCTTGTACTGTTTTAATAGACAATTCGTTCTTAGTATTCTATCTCTTAATCCCTAGACTTGAGCGGGCATGAGGATTAGACATAGCGTACTTTGATCTGCCAATGAGTGAGGTCAAATGTGGTGAATAGTCTCGGTGGGTTGGGTGCGCGTGTTTAGTTGCTTAGCGTGCTACTGTTTGTCGAAAAGAAACCAAGTACCGGTGGTCCGGGGTGATGTGCTCCCGAGATGAGCTCGTTATGTTTATTATACTAAACCCAGTTGGTGGACTTATGTCCAGTATAGTAAAAAGGACGAGTGGTACTAGTCTCGAAATTAAAGAAGTTCATTAATTAATTTATCAATAAATTAATAAATTAAAGAGCACTAAATCTTTGATGTGGGGAGATTAAGAATAAATTAATCTATTTGTTCCGAAAGCAATTCTGGTGTAGGATGGTAGTGCCAAAATTAATCCGTTAGTGGTACGATTAATTTAGTAATGGGTTAATTGAATAAGTTGAATTAATTATTTAATTAATAATTCCTAAGGGTTAATTAAGTAAATTAACAATGTGGAATTAATTAATTAATTAATTAAGTCTTAAGTTTCAATTAGAATTAGGAAATCCTAGAGATTAGGAAATCTAATTGGATTTGGATTATCCTATTAGATTAGTTACATATTTGGATTTGGAAACTAATTAATTACCTAAACCCATTAGGAAGACCAATCATAAACCAACTTGGGGTCTCTCTTGTAGCTCGATATATAGACAAGGGATTAGCAATTACATACCACACAATTCTTAAGTTTTCAAGACAAGAAAACTAGAGAGATAAAGTTTAGAGAGAGAATATGTTTTTCCCTCTCTTGTATAATATTCAGGTGGTGGGAAGTAAATTCCTGCGGCGCGGTGCTTTAATTCAGGCGACGTCAAGTTGCAGAATATTTTGGGCGAGTCCTTTTGTGTAGATTGCTGATCAATTGCTCGCTAGATCGTTGTCCACACAACATGCTATCAAAGTATTGAATCATACAAGCGATCACCTGAGTAACAAGCTTCAAGAGGTACTTTCTATGTTTCCGATTTAATTAGAAATTATTGTTGCGTGATAAATCGAATAAGTACATACCAAGATCCTGCGCAATGTTATTTCAAGCAATGATTGGAATAGCGATTGTACTAGAGTCTAGGCCTGGTCAATGATTCCGATTCTTGAATGCGTAGCAAGAAAGTGAATGTTTGATCGGGCCTGGGCAGATAATCTTTCAACTCTGATAACTGCTAACTATGCCGACGGCAAATTAAATCTTAGACTCGTACACAATATAGCATACATGAGACTTCCTATCACAAATGCATACGGAACTGTCTTCATGGCTTCTATATACTTAGGAGACTGCTCCTTAGATAGATACACTCTGTATTTGAAAAGTAGGAAACACTTCTTGGAGTTTTGTATGCTAAAACGAGCCAGAATCATGTCTATGTAGGAATCATGAGAAAGTGTCTGAGAACATCTCCTATGATCTCGAATAATCTTGATCCCAAGGATATGTCCAGCCTTTCCCAAATCCTTCATATCAAACTTGCTTGAATTACCATGCCTTTTCGTCTGACAATACCTTTTGACTATTGCCAATAAGAAGAATATCATCTACGTAAAGTACAAGAAACATCACTAAGGTTCCATCACGCTTCCGATATACACAATGCTCATCCAGACACTGAATAAACCCATAGGACTGGATTATCTCATCAAACCGAATGTTCTAAGATCTGGATAACAGCTTAAGTCCATAAATGGACTTTTTAAGCTTGCAAACCTTGTGCTCTTGGGCCTTTGCAATGTAATCATTGCCATTTGCCAAGACTCTGCATATTTATCTTGGAGTGCCTTATTGTAGTTAACTGGGTCGGGTTCATGAGCGCAAGGGACCAATTTCGAAGATTTTCCCAAGCCCATATACCTCTCGGGTTTTCTGAAAATCCTCCATCATCTGTGACAACTCGTGCAGTATTTTGTGATGTATCTACTTTTACTGGTGCATCAGGAATTATAGATTGTCTCTTAAGCTTTTCTAGCACAATCTGGTTACTTAGTTTGTGGTTTAGAATATAGTCCTGTTCTAAAATCTAGTGTTGGTACTAACCACCACCTTCTGATCTTTAGCACTATAGAATAAACCAACCTTCGTTCCTCTGGGATATCATACAAACAACATTACCTCCAATCTTGTATCTAACTTGTCCGTATCTACCTTAAGCACATGTGCTGGACAACCCCAGATTCTGAGATGTCTAATACTGGGCTTTTGCCCTAATCATAACTCTACAGGGGTTGAAGGCACGAACTTAGATGGTACAAGATTTAGATTGTAAGCTGTTGATTCTAAGGAATATTCCCAAAACGAATGAAGCAACTCATTGTAACTCATCACATATCTAACCATTTCTATAAGAGTTTTATTTCACCGTTCTGCTACACCCTTCTGCTAGAATGTGCCAGGTGCAGTCAACTGGGATTGAATCCTCATCTCTGATAAGTAGCTTCTAAATTTATCAGATAGTTATTCGCCACCACGATCAGATCGTAATAACTTGATACTTTTACAATGATGGTTCTCCACATCTGTCCAAAACATTCAAATTTGTGGCACATCAAGTAAATGTACCCGTACATCGAGTAGTAATCTATGAAGATCACAAAATACTCGAAACCACATCTGGCCTGAATTATCATAGGTCCACATAAGTTAGAATGAACCAACTCTAAAACCTCTTTGACCCTTAAAAATTCTTGGTTATTTTACCCTTTAAGCAGAATTAGTCGGTTGAGTAATTATCAATATCCAATGAGTCTAAGGGCCCATCATTTATTAACCTTTGAATACTACTATATATGACCTAGTCTTAGGTGCAAAAAATGAGCTTGGTTCATTTTACACAGTTCTTTCCTCTTATTATGATTCAATGATGTGTTATTTATCTCAGTGTTTTGCACTACTGGGGAGTTAGTTTTTATCGAGAATAGATTGTCCACCAATGAACTGGAACATATAAGTCTCTCATTTTTTCCAATAATTGAATTATTAGATAAAATGAACTTATAACTATCCAGTAAGAGTTTAGAAATATCAAGTAAATTCTTTATAAAACTCATATTATAAAGACAATTCTTTAAAAACATATTACAACATTAATTGGAAAACAAATCTAGCGACTCCCGCTACTTTCATTGACACTCTGATAGTGTCACCCAAGTAAACTTCCATCTCGCCCTATCTAAGCATCTGGGTTACTTGGCAAACTCTTGCAAAGAATTACAAACAAGATCAGTGGTTCCTGAATCCACACACCAAGTATCTATGAGAATCACCACTAACATGTCTCAGTAACTAAGGCAAAATGGTCATATTTCTGAGCTTTGGACAATCTAGCTTCCAATGTCCTGCCTTGCCATATCTGAAGCACTTGTCTTTCGACTTATTCTTCTTGGCAATGTCTGGCTTAAGCACATGATTAGCAATCTTCAAAGTTATGAGGCAAGCCATGGAGTATCACCTCTCAAAGCCTCGATCTCATTAATGTTACTAATCATCTTAAGGACATGGTCTCTCACAAGTGTGCCCTTAGCCATATTTAACATTAGGCGTTTCTGGGCATACCTCAGAGAGCACGAACTTGCATTGCTCAGCCGTGAGGACAATGTCCAAATCACGTTTCCAGTTGATGTAATTTGGACCAGTTAACTTATTCTCCTTTAGTGTGACAAATATTGTATTAAACGCCATATTGAAAATTGAAAAATAAATTAACAGTCAAATTTCAGTATTCTTTTTCAAAAATATTGATATCCTCAAAAAAATATAATCTTTCACCGACATCTCTCACACCGGGATTAACGCAGGTCACTTTAGGTGAATGTCTACGCCAACCCACATTCATTTGAGAAGAGCATAAGCTCATTAACCTCACTATCTAACCAACGATCTTATGATCAATGAAATTAATAGTCGATGATTTTAGCCGCACACATAAGTAGCATAACCTCTTAGGAGGAATACTACAAATGGTACACTAAGTGTATGTCATTACATGACTTCTAAGTTTTGTTACTTAGGATACTAATATGCCTCGGTTAGCGAAGGTGTCGCAAGTTTCTCCAATTAAACTCACTATAGTCATCTCTTTAGAAATTCAATCTAGTGATTTTGTGGATTGAAGACTTATCCTTAGGGAAGAAGGCCCTTGGCCAACGCGTAGGTCTATCCACATCACATATGAATTCGTAATGGAGGCCATTGGGATATATACCAACCCACTCCCACTTAGATTTTTAAATTTTAGGATTTTTACGTTTTAACATGCAATATCTTTACTTTAGGTTATTTGCATCCATAAAACCGTTGGATTTTTAATATGCGAATAATCTACCTTAGTCAATTGCACCTATAAAACCAACATGAAATATCTTAACTTCAGTTATTCGTACCTATTAAAACCATTGGAGTCTTAATATATGAATAATCTACCATAGTTAATTGCATGCAAACAATCGATTTGTTTTCTATCATGCATAAAACATAAAACGAAAACACACAAACAACGATAAGGACATAAAATGGGAAATACATAATTAAACATTTTTTGACTATTATGGCCTTCTCAATCGTCGCTTCTTTTGAACTCCTTGTTGACACGTCACGTCGCGTCGCTCCCACTCGTTTTAAGGACCCTTAGAATTTATCCGGTTTTTCTCAATTTACTACGTAATAAGGAATCACCCATAATTACGACAAACCAAAAACCATAAATTCAATTTTCCTATAATGGCTCGTTTTTTGGTTCCTCCTAATTCGTTCGGGTTTTCTCAGTTTTTTACGTAATTAGAAATCACCCAAAATTATGATAAACAAAACCCATGAATATGAGTTACCCACAATAATGTCTTCGTCATAATACATAAATTCCTATATACGAAGGCTTTTTAGGAATTTAAAGATGACAACATTAGATTATATCCTACTACAAGATTCATCTAATCCTACACGACTTCCAACTCATGGTTATTACTATTACAGACATTTCTATTCAAAAACAAAAATGAGCCCGGACATGTCCCAAGATTTATGAATGAATGTAAATACCATAATAGCCGGGAATAATAACCACCTGTTAATATATCGACAATGCAAAAATAACAAAGCCGTGTAATAAATCGAACAAGTATATAGCTAGAACACTCGCTCTGATGCCAATTTGAAGGAAATAGATCTGGTCTGGGCTAAACCAAAAATCTCACTTTCGTGCTATGCATTCCAGAATCAGAGACTTTCGATCTGGCCCAGACTCTAAATCATTTCCCCTGAACGGATCTAGGCATATACATATTCGATTTATTAAAAAGACTCGCTAAAAATTAAATCTTTAATTTAAAGCGGATATCTTAAAGATTATACCTTTGAAGTGTGTCCCAAGCAATAAGAAAACCAAAGCTGAAAAATCCTACTATTTACCGCCCAGGACCAATCACGAGGGAATCCCGAGAATGACTCCGTCTCTACCTCAAAATCGTGTGGGCGCCTATCCAAAAGGTAGATAAGACACTAAGGAAGAAATCCATAAGAAACCCACTTACCGCATTGTCAGATCCTTAGCCGGTCGTTGCCCGAAGATCAGTCGCCAATTTACCGCCTAGTGCAAAAAATCCAAGAACCATCACCAAAAGAATTCTCCCAGCACGATCTAGACAACAACCCCATGGATCGCCGATTAAGACCAAGATCTACAAAACGGAGGTAGAATCAAGTGACTAGGAGAATCAAAATGTCCGGCGGTTTAAATCGAGGTACGGGTGACACGCAAATCGAGGGACTGCAGTGAATAGAAAATCGGCGATCCAAAGGGCTGAGCTTTTCGAAGATCGAAGGATCCTAAGCCGACTTCGAGAAAGAACACAATGAAGAAGAAGAAGTTATCTCTCTAGGCTACTTCTTCTCACTCTAGGCAACTTAGCCACCAAGGTTTCTTAATGTCTTCCAAATGCCTAACAATGACTATTTATAGGAGCTTCAAGGAAAACCTAGTGGGCTTTTGAGTTGAGTCTTAATGTTGGACTTTCGTTGACTCTCTTAATCTTTCCTAGACTAATCAACTCCAATCGAACCTTTAGAATTAATTTCTTAATCCACTTCATTAATTAAATATTAATCGAACCTTTAGGTTTATTTTATATAACCCACTTTGTCAATTAAATATTAATTAAACCTTTAAAATTATTTAATTCACTATGTCAATTAGTCCAACGCATAATTAGTCGTACCACTAATGGACAAATTATGGAACTACCACTCAAAAACAAATTTATTTCGTGCTCACTTTATTATTCTTCTATCTCCCCACATCAAAGATCTAGTGCTCGTCGATTCATAAATTTACTGACAAATTAATTCATCGACTTCTTGGTATCCGAGATTAGTACCACTCGACTTTCTCATTATACCGGACATAAAGCCCATCGACTGGGTCTAGTATAATAAACCTTACGAGCTCATTTTGGGAGCACCATGAACTCGGCGAACTGGTACATGGATTCATTTGACTAACAATGACACACAAAGAAGTTAAACACTACATACCCAACTTACCGAGATTTAGGTCTCAATTGACTACACCCTTTGGCAAATCAAAGCATACGGTATCTAACTCTTGTGCCCACTCTAATCTAGGGATTAAGATATTAGAATATTATGTTCGAATTAACTACACCGATCAGTATAAGTTAACTCAATCTCGAACAAGTCATGCTCAATATGCCCCGAGTATATCTGTATGATTTAATTAGTCTAGACAAACTAATTATCCAAATCACACGATAATACTTAAGCTATGCTTTAAGTATACAACTACATACAACTCCTATACATTCTGCGGTATATATCTAGAAAAACTGTCATGGCTCTCCTAAGTATCTAATTCCCATGCCATCCATGTGAGCCTCAAAGACTTTCGAAGTCAATGTTTTATTGAATGGATCTACAATATTATCCTCTGATTCTATCTTAGCTACGACCACGTCTTCCCTCTTTACGATATCTCGTATTAGGTGGTACTTGCGTTGTATATGTTTACTCGCCTTGTGGGCTCGTGGTTCCTTCGAGTTTGCAACTGCACCGTTGTTATCACAATAAACCGTGATAGACTTCTGCAAACCAGGAATCACATCTAAGTCCAGTATGAAGTTTTTGAGCCATACTGTTTCTTTTGCTGCCTCTGATGCGGCAACGTACTCAGCCTCCATGGTAGAGTCCACCACGTATTTCTGCTTGACACTCTCCAAACTATGGCTCCACCTCCCAGAGTAAACACATACCCTGAGGTAGACTTGTTCTTGTCCCTGTCGCCTTGGAAATCTGAATCTGTGTAACCTCGGGGTATCAGCTCAGGCGCCTGATAGACCAGAACTTGGTCCCTCGTTCTGTGTAAATACTTGAGAATGCATTTTACTGCCTCCCAATGAGCTTTCCTGGGGTTACTATGATATCTACTTACCATGCCAACGGCATAACAGATATCAGGCCTCGTACACAACATGGCATACATGAGACTTCCTACTGCCGAAGTATAAGAAACTGTCTTCATGGCCTCTATCTCCTCAACAGTCTTAGGAGACTGTTCCTTAGATAGATGCACTCCATGTCTGAAAGGTAGAAAACCTTTCTTGGAATTCTGCATGTTAAAACGGGCTAGAATCATGTCTATGTACGAAGCTTGGGAGAGCGTTAATGAACATTTCCTATGATCTCGAATTATCTTGATCCCAAGGATATGTCCTGCTTCCCCTAAGTCCTTCATATCAAACTGCTTGGAGAGCCATACCTCTACGTCTGATAACACTTTCTTGTTGTTGCCAATCAATAAAATGTCATCTACGTAAAGCACAAGAAACACCACTGAGTTTCCATCACGTCTGTGATACACACATTGCTCATTCAGACACTGAGTAAATCCGAAGGACTGGATTACCTTATCAAACCAGATGTTCCAAGATCTGGATGTCTGCTTAAGTCTATAAATGGACCTCGTAAGCCTGCAAACCTTATGCTCTTGGCCTTTTTTTAATGAATCCCTCTGGTTGCTACATAAAGATGGCTTCCTCAAGACTTCCATTTAGGAAAGCTATCTTGACATCCTTCTGCCAAATCTCATAGTCTAAATGAGCAGCTATGGCCAAGAGAATCCAGATCGACATAAGCATGGCTACCGGGAAGAAGGTTTCCTCATAATCGATTCCCTTTTTCTGAGTATACCCCTTCGTCACCAGCCTAGCTTTAAAGGTTTCCACCTTCCCGTTAGGTCCTCTCTTATGTTTGTAGACCCACTTGCATCCAATGGGCTTAAATTCATCAGGCAGGTCCACAAGCTCCCAGACTCGATTGTGGTCCATTGACCCCATCTCGAATATCATTGCCTTACGCCAAGACTCTGATGCTTTATCTCGGAGAGCCTCATTGTAGTTAACTGGATCAGGTTCAGGCACACCTGGGACTAGGTCTGAAGCCTCTCCCACGCCAATGAACCTGTCGGGCTATCTCACAACCCTCCCACTACGACGAGACACCACCTGTGTAGGCGTATCATCTGTGATCTCATGTTCAGTGTGTGGTGTATCTAATTGTGCCGGTGCATCAGGATTAGTAGTTTGTCATCTAAGCTCTTCTAGTACTATCTTACTCTTGGGCTTGTTGTCTAAGACATAGTCCTCTTCTAAAAATCTAGCGTTGGTACTAACCACCACCTTCTGATCTTTAGGACTATAGAATAGACCACCTTTTGTTCCCCTAGGATATCCTAGAAACAGCATTAACTCTGTTCTTGCATCTAACTTAGCCATATCTGCCTTAAACACATGTGCTCGGCAGCCCCAAATTCTGAGATGTCTTAGACTGGGCTTGCACCCATTCCACAACTCTACTGGGGTTGAAGGCTCGGTTTTAGATGGTACATGATTAAGAATATATATTGCCATTTCTAAGGCATATTCCCAGAACGAACTTGGCAAATATATATAGCTCATCATGGACCTAACCATTTCCATAAGAGTTCAATTCCTCCTTTCTGCTACACCATTCTGCTGTGGCGCGCCTGGTGTAGACAACTGAGACTGAATTCCTACCTCACTGAGGTAATCTCGAAATTCATGGGACAGGTACTCCCTACCACGATCTGAACACAGTGTCTTGATACTCTTACCATGATGCTTCTCCACATCTGCCTGAAACTCTTTGAACTTTCCAAAATATTCGGACTTGTGGCGCGTTATGTAAATGTACCCGTACCTAGAGTAGTTATCCATAAACGTCACGAAATACTCAAATCCCCCTCGTGCCTGGACCGTCATAGGTTCACACAAGTCAGAATGAATCAACTCCAATACTTCTTTAGCTCTATAACCTTTTGCCTTAAAAGGTCTCTTGGTTATTTTACCTTCCAAGCAAGATTCGCAGGTTGCATAACTGTCAATCTCTAATGAACCTAAAGGTTCATCATTGACCAACTCTTGAATTCTACTAAGGTTTATATGACCTAGCCTGAGATGCCAAAGATAGTTTTGATTCATTTCAGAAGGTTTCTTCCTCTTATTAATGTTAGATACTGAGCTATCTATTTCGATTAACCACAAATAAATTGTCAACCAATGAACCAGAACAAATAAGTTTTCCATTTCTTCTAATAAGTACAGAGTCATCAGAAAAAATGAACTTATAACCGTTCTTCAAGAATTTAGAAACTGAAATTAGGTTCTTTCTAAAACTCGGTACATAAAGACAATTCACTCTAAGCTACAATTTTTGAAAAATAAATTGACAACTCCCACTGCTTCTACTGACACTCTCGTAGTGTCGCCCATGTAAATGCCCAGTTCGCCCTTTCTAAGCTTCCGGGTTACTTGGAACCCCTGCAAAGAATTACAAACATGGTCAGTGGTGCCTGAATCCACACACCAAGTATCAGTGGGAATCACCGCAAAACATGTCTCAGTAATTAGGGTAGAAACAATCGTACCTTTGAGCATTGGACAATCAGCTTTCCAGTGTCCTGCTTTACCTCATTTAAAGCACCTGCCCTTGGGCTTGCTTTTCTTCATGATGTCTGGCTTTGCAGCAAGTTTCCTGGCATTCTTCTTCTTCTTATTTTTCTTGTCTTTCAGCCCAGAAAAGATCTCGAAGCCTTTACTATGACCAAAGCTTACTTCTTCTCGTGGAAGATGCCTTCGGCCGTCACCAAATCAGTTAAGAGCTCGGGCAAAGTATAAACCCTTTAGTTCATATTATAGTTGACCCAAAACTGCTCAAAACTAGAGGGTAGACTCTGGAGGATTAATATCTATCTGAATTTTTGGGTCAATTTCTCCTCCCAACACCTCAATTTCATTGATGTTGCTCATCATGTGTAGAACATGATCTCTCACCGATCCGCTTTCAGCCATTTTGGTATTCATTAATTTCCTCATGGCTACCTGCCTAGCAGTCCTGCCTTGATGTGCAAACATTTCCTTTAGGCGTGCCATCATGTTGAAGGTGGAGACCATGGGATGAAGCTGATGTTGCAGCACATTTGACACAGAAGCCAAAATGTAGCACCGCGCCATCTCATCCGCTTTTCTCCACCTGGCATAGGCATCCCTATCCTCTTGGGTAGAGTTCTCATCAGGCATTTCTGGACATACTTCAGTGAGCACAAACTTATACTGCTCAGCTGTTAGGACAATGTCCAAGTTACGACTCCAGTCGACATAATTTGTTCCAGTTAATTTGTTGTCTTTCAAAATAGCAGCTAAGGGATTGAATGACATATCGATTAAACTGGAAAATAAACAAACAATGTTTCAGTTATTTAGCCTAGAATTTCAAAAACATGAAATTCTTTTTATTATTGACTTCCCTCAAAACAATAATCTTAATCCACCAACATCTCATCCAACGGGATTCTCGCAAGCCACGCTGTGTGGACGTTTACGCTAACCCACATTCGTTTGAGAAGAACCATGTTCATTAACTACATTATCTGACCAAACGATCTATTGATCAATGTAGCTAATATTGGTGCTTTCAGCCGTACAAATAAACAGCGTAACCTCTTGGGAGGAATACTGCAGATCGTACACTAAGTGTATGCCATTACGTGACTTCTGAGTTTGTTACCTCAGGATAGTCCGCCTCAGATGGAGAGGGTGTCGCAACTCTCCTAGTTAAACTTGCTCTAGTCATCTTACTCAGAAATTCATAATCTAGCGATCTTGGGGCTAGACTCATCCGAATGGAGGAAGGCCCTAATGCCAACGCGCAAGCCCACCCACATCGCATATGTACTCGTAATGGTGGCCATGGGAATATTAAACCAACCCGCTCCCACTTAGATTTCCAAATTGAGGGTTTTTCTGGTTTTAACATGCAATTAACTAAACTAAGTTATGTGCCGCCTCCTGCCGCCACCTCCTCCTTCATTTTTCCCACGCTATTTGGTCTTCTTGCATTTCGTTCTTGGTTTTCCTGGGTTTCTACGAATTAATAATAACCTAAAACTCACGAATTCAAGTTGCCCACCATAACGCCTTCGATTACAAAAAATAATTCTCCTACTACAAGGCTTCTAGGAAAATTAAATAATCAAAATTACATAGAAAAAATCATACTACAGATTTAATCTAATCCTACTCGGCTTCCAACACGTGGTTATACTATTACAAACATTCATAATAAAATCAAATCCGGACATGTCCCGGAGATTAATTAAAACCCATACAAACATAACCATAATAGTCGAGATTTGTTAACCATCTGCAAATAAACCATGTAATAAATCGAACAAGCACAGAACCCAAAACCAGGCTCTAATACCAATTGAAAGGATTGCCACATAGGATCTGGGTTTGCACTTGCTCGATTTACCACGCAACAAAAATTTCTAATTAAAGCGAAATCTTAGAAAAAGTTCTTTTGAAGCGCGCACTTGGTGATTCTCTTGTATGCCTCAAGACTTTGACTTCACGTTGTGTGGGCAACGAGCTATAAGTCAATCGATCAGCTAATCACCACAATCCACCTGCTAGAATATTCTAACACCGCAGCACCTTGGACGTACGGAAACACATCGCTCAAAGTGAGAGAAAAAATTGCGCAGCTAGCAAAAAACTAGGCCAAAATTTTGGCCAATACTGTCCAAAAACCAGCCGCACCCTCTCACTAAAATCCGACTTTGAGAGTGAAAAATTAATTTCTCTCTCTAGGATTTTATCTCTCTAGTTTTCTTGTCTTGAAAACTTTTGGGATTGTATGTCTTGAATAGCTATTCCCTTGTCTATATATAGAGTTACAAGAGAGACCCCAAGTTGGTTTAGGATTGGTCTTCCTAATGGGTTTAGGTAATTAATTAGTTTCCAAATCCAATTAGGCAACCAATCTGATAGGATAAACCAAATCCTACTAGATTTCCTAATCTCTAGGATTTCCTAATTCCAAATGAAACTTAAGACTTAATTAATTAATTAAATAATTTCACTTTGTTAATTACTCAATTAACCCTTAGAAATTAATTAAATAATTCCACTTTGTTAATTACTCAATTAACCCTTAGAAAAAATTAATCAATTAATTAATTCTACCTATTCAATTAACCCATTACAAAATTAATCATACCACTAACGGATTAATTTTGGCACACCATCCTACACTAGAATTGCTTCCGGAACAACTTAATTAAATTATATTCATAATCTCCCCACATCAAAGATATAGTGCTCGTTAATTTATTAATTTACTGATAAATTAATTAATTAACTTCTTTAATTCCGAGACTAGTACCACTCGACCTTTTTACTATACCGGACATAAGTGCACCGGCCGGGTTCAGTATAATAAACTTTACGAGCTCATCTCGGGAGCACTATCACCCCGGACGCACCGGTACATGGTTTCCTTTCGACAAGCAGCAACGCACCAACTAGCTAAACACGCACACCCAACCTACCGAGACTATTGGCCACAATTGACATCACCCTTTGGCTGATCAAAGTACACTATGTCTAATCCTCATGCCCGCTCGAGTCTAGAGATTAAGAGATAGAATACAGGGAACTATTTGTCTATTAAAATAGTACAAGACAAATCATTCCTAAAGGTCAAGTTCAATATGCCCAGGGCATATCTATATGATTCAATTAGTTTAGACAAACCAATTATCCGAATCACAAAATAACCTAAACTGACAGTTTGTCCAAAGCTGTCTCGGTTACGAACCTTATTTATATATTATGTAGTTCAACCAATGATAAGATCTACTGTGTCACACAAGACACCTCATCATCTGCTTACATAATACAAATGGACATTAATGCACAACAAATTATAACCAAAACATAAATCGATATAGTAATCTGGGAAATTGTACAATACAAGCATAGCTTATGTATTCAACTCCAACAATATCCCACTAATACTTAAGCTGTGCTTTAAGTATACAACTACATATAACTCCTATACATTCTGCGGCTATATATCTAGAAAAACTGTCATGGCTCTCCTGAGTATCTAATTCCCATGCCCTTCACGTGAGCCTCAAAGACTTTCGAAGTCAATGTTTTCGTAAATGGATCTGCTAGGTTATCCTCTGATCCTATCTTAGCCACGACCACGTCTTCCCTCTTTACGATATCTCGTATCAGGTGGTACTTGCGCTGTATAAGTTTACTCGCCTTGTGGGCTCGTGGTTCCTTCGAGTTTGCAACTGCACCGTTGTTATCACAATAAACCGTGATAGACTTCTGCAAACCAGGAATCGCATCTAAGTCCAGTAAGAAGTTCTTGAGTCACACTGCTTCTTTCGCTACCTCTGATGCGGCAACGTACTCAGCCTCCATGGTAGAGTCTGCCACGCATTTTTGCTTGACACTCCGCCAAACTAGGGCTCCACCTCCCAGAGTATACACATACCCTGAGGTAGACTTGCTCTTGTTCCTGTCGCCTTGGAAATCTGAATCTGTGTAACCTCGGGGTATCAGCTCAGGCGCCTGATAGACCAGAACTTGGTCTCTCGTTCTGTGCAAATACTTGAGAATGCATTTTATTGCCTCCCAATGAGCTTTCCTGGGGTTACTCTGATATCTTCTTACCATGCCAACGGCATAACAGATATCAGGCCGCGTACACAACATGGCATACATGAGACTTCCTACTACCAAGGCATAAGGAACTGTCTCCATGGCCTCTATCGCCTCAACAGTCTTAGGACATTGTTCCTTAGATAGATGCACTCCGTGTCTGAAAGGTAGAAAACCTTTCTTGGAATTCTGCAAGTTAAAACGGGCCAGAATCATGTCTATGTACGAAGCTTGGGAGAGCATTAATGAACGTTTCCTACGATCACAAATTATCTTGATCCCAAGGATATGTCCCGCTTCCCATAAGTCCTTCATATCAAACTGCTTCGACAGCCATACCTTTACGTCTGATAACACTTTCTTCTTGTTTCCAATCAATAGATTGTCATCTACGTAAAGCACAAGAAACACTGAGTTTTCATCACAATTAACCCATTACAAAATAAATCATAACACTAACGGATTAATTTTGGCACTACCATCCTACACTAGAATTGCATCCGGAACAACTTAATTAAATTATATTCATAATCTCCCCACATCAAAGATATAGTGCTTGTTAATTTATTAATTTACTGATAAATTAATTAATTAACTTCTTTAATTCCGAGACTAGTACCACTCGACCTTTTTAATATATCGGACATAAGTCCACCGGCCGGGTTTAGTATAATAAAATTTACGAGCTCATCTCAGGAGCACTATCACCCCGGACGCACCGGTATATGGTTTCCTTTCGACAAGCAGCAGCACAACAAGTAGCTAAACACCCGCACCCAACCTACCGAGACTATTGGCCACAATTGACCTCACCCTTTGGCAGATCAAAGTACACTATGTCTAATCCTCATGCCCGCTCGAGTCTAGAGATTAAGAGATAAAATACAAGGAATGATTTGTCTGTTAAAACAGTACATGACAAATCATTCCTGATGGTCAAGTTCAATATGCCCCGGACATATCTATATGATTCAATTAGTTTAGACAAACCAATTATCCGAATCACATAATAACCTAAACTGACAGTTTGTCCAAAGCTGTCTCGGTTACGAACCTTATCTATATATTATGTCTTTCAACCAATGATGAGATTTACTGTGTCACACAAGACACCTCATCATCTGCTTACATAATACAAATGGACATTAATGCACAATAAATTATAACCAAACATAAATCGATATATTAATCTGGGAAATTGTACAATACAAGCATAGGTTATGTATTCAACTCCAACACAAGCAACTAAACACGCGCACCCAACCTACCGAGATTATTGGCCACAATAGACCTCACTCATTGGCAGATCAAAGTACACTATGTCTAATCTTAATGCCCGCTTTAGTCTAGGGATTAAGAGATAAAATACTAAGAACAATTTGTCTATTAAATCGGTAAAAGACAAATCATTCCTAATGGTCAAGTTCAATACGCCCGGTCATATCTATATGATTCAATTAGTTTAGACAAACCAATTATCCGAATCACATAATAACCTAAACTGACAGTTTGTCCAAACCTGTCTCGGTTACGAACCTCATTTATATATTATGTCTTTCAACAAATGATGAGATCTACTGTGTCACACAAGACACCTCACCATCTACTTACATAATACAAATGGGCAAATCATGCACAACAAGATATAACCAAAACATAAATCGATATATTAACTGGGAAAATATACAATACAAGCATAGCTTATGTATTCAACTCCAACAATCTCCCACTAATACTTAAGTTGTGCTTTAAGTATACAACTACATACAACTGCTATACACTCTACTGCTATATATCTAGAAAAACTGTCATGGCTCTTCTAAGTATCTAATCCCCATGTCCTCCACGTGAGCCTCAAAGACTTTTGAAGTCAATGTCTTCGTGAACGGATATGCAAGGTTATCCTCTGATGCTATCTTAGCCACTACCATGTCTTCCCTCTTTACAATATTTCGTATCAGGTGGTACTTGCATTGTATATGTTTACTCGCCTTGTGGGCTCGTGGTTCTTTCGAGTTTGCTACTGTACCATTGTTATCACAATATACCATGATAGACTTCTGCAAACCAGGAATCACATCTAAGTCCACTAGGAAGTTCTTGAGCCACACTGCTTCATTCGCTGCCTCTGATGTGACAACGTATTTAGCCTCCATGGTAGAGTCCGCCACGTAGTTTTGCTTGACACTCCGCCAAACTATGGCTTCACCTACTGGAGTAAACACATACTCTGAGGTAGACTTGCTCTTGCCCCTGTCGCCTTGGAAATATGAATCTGTGTAACCTCGGGGTACCAGCTCAGGCGCCTGATAGACCAGAACTTGGTCTCTTGTCCTGCACAAATACTTGAGAATGCATTTTACTGCCTCCCAATGAGCTTTCTCGGGGTTACTCTGATATTTGCTTACCATGCCAACGGCATAACAGATATCAGCCTCGTACACAACATGGAATATATGAGACGTCCTACTCCGTGTCTGAAAGGTAGAAAACCTTTCTTGGAGTTCTGCATGTTAAAATGGGCCAGAATCATATCTATGTACGAAGCTTGGGAGAGCGTTAATGAATGTTTCCTACGATCTTGAATTATCTTGATCCCAAGGATATGTCCTACTTCCCCTAAGTTCTTCATATCAAACTGCTTGGACAACCATGCCATTACATCTGATAACACTTCTTGTTGTTTCCAATTAATAAAATGTCATCTACGTAAAACACAAGTAACACCACTGAGTTTCCATCACGTTAGCTGTACACACATTGCTCATCCGGACACTGAGTAAATCCGTAGGACTAGATTATCTCATCAAACTGAATGTTCCAAGATCTGGATGCCTGCTTAAGTCCGTAAATGGACCTCTTCAGCCTGTAAACCTTATGCTCTTGGCCTTTTTCAATGAATCCCTCTGGTTACTACATAAAGATGGTTTCCTCAAGACTTTCATTTAGGAAAGCTGTCTTGACATCCATCTGCCAAATCTCATAATCTAAATGAGCAGCTATGGCCAAGAGAATCTGGATCGACTTAAGCATGGCTACCGGGGAGAAGGTTTCCTCATAATCGATTCCCTCTTTCTGAGTATACCCCTTCGCCACTAGCCTAGCTTTAAAGGTTTCCATCTTCTTGTCAGGTCCTCTCTGACGTTTGTAGACCCACTTGCATCCAATGGGCTTAAACCCATCAGGCAGGTCCACAAGCTCCCAGACTTGATTGTGGTCCATTGAGCCCATCTAGGATATCATTGCCTTACGCCAATATTCTCCATCTTTATCTCAGAGAGTCTCATTGTTGTTAACCGGGTCAGGTTCAGGCGCGCCTAGGACTAGGTCTGAAGCCTCTCTCACACCAATGAACCTATCAGGCTGTCTGATAACCCTCCCACTATGACGAGGCACCAACTGTGTATGCACATCATCTGTGACCTCATGTGCAGTGTGTGGTGTATCTACTTGTGCTGGTGCATCAGGATTAGTAGTTTGTCTTCTAAGCTTTTCTAGTACTATCTTACTCTTGGGCTTGTGATCTAAGATATAGTCTTCCTCTAAATATCTAGCGTTGGTACTGACCACCACCTTCTGATATTTAGGGCTATAAAATAGACCACCTTTCGTTCCCTTGGGATATCCTACAAACAGCATTAATTCAGTTCTCGCATCTAACTTAGCCGTATATGCCTTAAGCACATGTGCTGGGCAACCCCAAATTCTTAAATGTCTTAGATTAGGCTTGCGCCCATTCCAGAACTCTACTGGGGTTGAAAGCATGGTTTTAGATGGTACAAGATTAAGAATATACATCTCTATTTCTATAGCATATCCCCAGAATGAACTCGGCAAAGCTCATCATCGACCTAACCATTTCCATGAGAGTCCGATTCCTCCTTTCTGCTACACCGTTCTGATATGGCATGCCAGGTGCAGACAACTGAGACTCAATTCTGACCTCACTGAGGTTTTCTCGAAATTTGTGGGACAGGTACTCCCCACCATGACCTGATCGCAGTGTCTTGCTACTCTTACCATGATGCTTCTCCACATCTTTCCGAAACTCTTTGAACTTGCCAAAGCACTCGGACTTGTGATGCATTATGTAAATATACCCGTACCTTGAGTAATTATCCGTGAACGTCACGAAATACTCAAATCCACCTCATGCCTGGATCGTCATTGGTCCACACAAGTCAGAATAAATAAACTCTAATACTTCCTTAGCTCTATAACTTTTTGCTTTAAAAGGTTTCTTGGTCATCTTACCTTCCAAGCAAGATTCGCAAGTTGATAACCGTCAATTTGTAATGAACCTAAAGGTCCATCATTGACCAACCTTTGAATCCTACTAAGGCTTATATGACCTAGCCTGAGATGCCAAAGATAGGTTTGATTCATTTCAGAAGGTTTCTTCCTCTTATTAATGTTAGACAAAGAGCTATCTGTTTCTATGTTTTGCACAACAGGAGAATTAAAGTTAACCACAAATAAATTGTCAGCCAATGAACCACAACAAATAAATTTTCCATTTTTTCTAATAAATACAGACTCATCAGAAAAAACAAACTTATAACCATTCTTTAAGAGTTTAGAAACTGAAATAAGGTTCTTTCTAAAACTCGGTACATAAAGACAATTAACTAACTCTAAACTAGAATTCTCGAAATTCAGAGTAACTACTCCCACTGCTTCTACTGACACTCTTGTAGTGTCGCCCAAGTAGATATCCAATTCGCCTTCTGTAAGCTTCTGGGTTACTTAAAACCCTTGCAAAGAATTACAAACATGGTCAGTGGCACCTGAATCAACACACCAAGTATCTGTGGGAATCGCCGCTAAACATGTCTCAGTAATCAAAGCAGAAACTATCGTACTTGTAAGCTTTGGACAATCCGATTTCCAATGTCCCATCTTATTGCACTTGAAGCACTTGTCTTTCGACTTCTTCTTTGCAATATCTGGCTTAGGTATAATCTGCACCTTTTGAGCTATTCCCACAAGCTTTCTCTTCTTCTTTCTAACCTCAGGCTCAGAAGAAGAATCTGAAGCTTTGCCTGCGACTAAAGCTTGCTTCTTCCCTTGAAGAAGACTTTTAGCCACCACCAACTCTGCCAAGAGCTTGGATGAAGTACACAACATCTTACTTTTGTTGTAGTTCAACCAAATCTGCTCATAGCTTTCAGGCAAGCTCCGGAGGACAATATCAACTGTGGTTTCACCAACGATTTTGCCTCCAACTACCTCATCCTTGTTGATGTTACTAATCACTTCAATGACATGATCTCTCATAGAAGTGCTCTCAGCCATAAGGACAATGTCCAAGTTACGACTCCAATCAACATAATTAGGTCCAGTTAACTTTTTGTTTTTCAATATAGTAGCTAAGGGGTTGAATGCCGTATCGAAAATTGTAAATTAAACAAACAATGTTTTAGTTATCTAACCTAGAATTTCGAAACAAGGAAATTCTATCAATTATTGATTTCCCTCAAAAAAATAATCTTAATACACCAACATCTCATTCACCGGGATTCTCGCAAGCCACGCAGTGTGAACGTTTACGCTAACCCACATTCGTTTGAGAAGAACCAAGTTCATTAACTACACTATCTGACCAAACGATTTATTGATCAATGTAGCTAATAGTAGGTACTTTCAGCTGTACAAATAAGCAGCGTAACCTCGAGGGAGGAATACTGCAGATCGTACACTAAGTGTGTGCCATTACGTGACTTCTGAGTTTGTTACCTCAGGATAGTGCACCTCAGATGGAGAGGGTGTCGCATTTCTCCTAGTTAAACTTACTCTAGTCATCTTACTCAGAAATTCATAATCTAGCGAGCTCGGGGTTGGACTCATCCAAATGGAGGAAGGCCCTAATGCCAACGCGCAAGCCTACACACATTGCATATAAACTCGTAATGGTGGCCATGGGAATATTAAACCGACCCGCTCCCACTTAGATTTTTCCGGTTTTAACATGCAATTAACTAACCCTAAGTTATGTGCAACCATAAAACCATCATGCTTTAAAATCATGCATCTAAAATACAACATAAAAATAAAGTATAAAAATTAAAACAATAAATGTGGGAAATAAATACTAAAATAAATTTCCCGACTATTATGGTTTTAATCGCTTTCATCTTCTGCCTTGATGTCGTGTCCAGCCACGTCACTCGATGGAGAGAGTCTTGAACTTCAAAAATGAAAATTGGAGGAAAAATGGGCCAAAAACGTGACCCCAACTGGCTGTACGCGCGCAGCCCACATGGGTCGCGCACTGGTGTAGCTTCCTGCGGCGCCGAGCGGCAGCGCCGCTATTGCTGGCGGTTGCATGCAGCGGCTCCTGCAGGCGATTCGTCGCAGATGCCGCCCCCTACCTCCAATCCCTCCTTCACTTCTTCCTACGCTATTTGGTTTTCTTGCAATTCGTTTTGGGTTTTCATGGGTTTCTACGAATTAACGATAACTCAAAACCCACGAATTCAAGTTGCCCACCATAACGCTTTCGATTACAAAAATTAATTTTCCTACTAGAAGGCATTCTAGGAAAATTAAATAATTGAAATTACATAGAAAAAATCCTACTACAGATTTGATCTAATCCTACACGGCTTCCAGTACTTAGTTATACTTTTACAAACATTCATAATAAAATCAAATCCGGACATGTCCCAGAGTGTAATTAAAACCCATACAAACGTAACCATAATAGTCGGGATTTCTTAACCACCTGCAAATAAAACCATGTAGTAAATCGAACAAGCTCAAAACCCAAAACCAGGCTCTGATACCAATTGAAAGATTATCTGCCCAGGCCTAGCCAGAAACTCACTTTCGTGCTATGCATTCCAGAATCGGAATCTTTGGCCAGGCCTAGACTCTAGCACAATTGCTATTCCAACCATTGTTTGAAATAACATTGCGCAGGATCTGGGTTTGCACTTATTCGATTTACCACGCAACAAAAATTTCTAATTAAAAGCAAAACTTTAGAAAATACCTTTGAAGCGTGCACTCAGGTGATTCTCTTGTATGCCTTAAGACTTTCATTTCACGTTGTGTGGGCAACGACCTAGAAACCAATTTGATAAGATAATCATCACAATCCACCAGCCAGAAAATTCCAGCACTGCTGTCCCTGGCACGTACAATAAATGCACCGCCCAGAGAGAGAGAGAAAACTACACACGCTACTGTTTAAACAGGCCAAAATTTTGGCCAATAATTGAAGAAAAACCAGCCGTAATTTTCTTCTTAAAATCCGACTTTGAGGGAGAAATTTTAGTTCTCTCTCTAGGATTTTATCTCTCTAGTTTTCTTGTCTTGAAAACTTATGAATTGTATCTTGTCGAATAGCTAATCCCTTGTCTATATATAGAGTTACAAGAGAGACCCCAAGTTGGTTTAGGATTGGTCTTCCTACTGGGATTATGTTTCCTTCATTCCTGTTCCTGGATTGATACACATCCAACTGATACAAGGATTCACTAATCCCAATCCAGTTCCTGATATGATTCACTATCAACTGATACAGGGATTCACCTATCCCAAACCAGTTTCTGGTATGATTCACAACCAACTGACACAAGGATTAATTAATTACTTAATTAATTAAATCTGCCTTTGTCAACAACGCAATACATAATTAATCGTACCACTAACGGATTAATTATGACACTACCATCCTACACCAGAATTGCTTCTTGAACAACTTAATTAATTTATATTCATAATCTCCCACATCAAATATATAGTGCTCGTTAATTTATTAATTTATTGATAAATTAATTTATTAACTTTTTTAATTTTGAGACTAGTACCACTCGACCTTTTTACTATACCGGATATAAGTCCACCAGCTGGGTTTAGTATAATAAACATAACAAGCTCATCTCGGGAGCACCATCACCCTAGACGCACCGGTACAGGGTTTCATTTCGATAAGCAGCAGCACACTAAGCAACTAAACACGCACACCCAACCTACCGAGATTATTGGCCACAATAGACCTCACCCATTGGCAGATCAAAGTACACTTTGTTTAATCTTAATGCCCGCTCGAGTCTAGGGATTAAGAGATAGAATACTAAGAACAATTTGTCTATTAAATCAGTACAAGACAAATCATTCCTAATGGTCAAGTTCAATACGCCCGGGCATATCTGTATGATTCAATTAGTTTAGACAAACCAATTATCTGATTCGCATAATAACCTAAACCGACAGTTTGTCCAAAGCTGTCTCGGTTACGAACCTCATTTATATATTATGTCTTTCAACCAATGATGAGATCTACTGTGTCACACAAGACATCTCATCATCTACTTACATAATATAAATGGACAAATCATGCACAACAAGATATAACCAAAACATAAATCGATATATTAACTGGGAAAATGCACAATACAAGCATAACTAATGTATTCAACTCCAACATTGAGGTTGATTGCTATTATATCTGTCACCAAGTTCAGTCTAAACTCATTGCTCCTAGTTATGTTCGCAGTTCAGATCAACTGGCCGATGTCTTTACCAAGACAGCTTCCACAGTCCAGTTTCATAGGTTGCTTGGCTAGCTTGGCTCCATTGGATCCTACTTGAGGGGGTGTATAGGATATTATTAGTATATACAGTTATTCTAGGAATTACTGTTGTAGTAAGTATAGAAGTCAATACAATAGAGATTGTAGGGATTATAGTTATCGGCTTATCCTTAGGAGTGTTGTATCTTTACTATAAAGCAGGATCGTGTGTATTATAGTTTTTATGAGTTTTGAATATACATTCAATTCTTTCTACACAATCATACCTTTGAGAGCACAATAATATCATCTTCCTCTATGAAAACCTTAGAACCAACCAACCCAGAAGACCTTACTTCCTTGTCCTCTGTAACCCTTCTCTTCTCTCGCGACCCGGTTCGTGAAGAAATCATCAACGTCATTGTCTTCTCTCCACCAAGCTCCACTCATCTGATTGCTGCAAATCGGCCTAGACATTGCTCCCAAACTATTCTCTTTCTTCCCCTCAGAGAAGTTTGACAACAAGAATGGAACAATGCAAACCAACAAAGAATACAAAAAGTTGAAGTCTCAAAAAAAAAAAAAAAAAAAAAAGCCCCCATTGGAGGTTTCCCTTCCCGAATCCAAATTTTTCGATTTCCAAAATTTCACTCTTTCTTGCATAAATCCCTTTTTTTTAAAAATAAAAATATTCCAATCAACTCTACTAATCACATTCATATAAACAGAACTCGATTCAATTTTGATAAATATAGATTGCGAGATTGAAATATCCAGAGACCCTTCCAAACACAGAAACCCAAATATAGAAAAAGCGCAAAGCACTTCTTTGTGGAAGGGATAATTGTTCTACTTCAATCTCTACCTCATCTTTTGGCGCTTCCTCTTCAGCCTCCTCATCCTCTTCTTCGTCTTCCAGTTGGCTCTATGGCAATGGACCGGTAGAGGTGAGAATCAACAACCTCGTTTCACAAACTGATCGAGAATAGCGCCAAGTCTCAGTTCTTGTATAAACCCCTAAGACAATATAACTTGACTCAATTAAAGAATAGTTAGATGCTCTGTAGTGGAGAAAATTTTTTTGATGTTTCTAATTGATAGGGAAGAGGGACAAAAATGTATCTTAATTTTTTTTAATTTTTTTTACTAGAATGTGTATGGGCTTTTAAATCATTTTGTCAAGTTTAGTTAGTTGAGGGGAGTTTTTGATAGCTTTTTTAAATGTCAGGCGGGGGTTTGATTTTTAAGTAAATTTGAGGGGGTTTTTTTATTTTAACCATTAAGAAAATCATTGCCGCCTTTAATGCTCAGTTTTGTGTAATAAAGAAATTACCTATGGCTGCTACTTCATCAATTTCTTCATATATATGTTTGGTTTATATATGCGCATGTTCGGTTTGCACATTATGGATGCAAATTTGATTTTGGGGTGACATATTTAAATATTTTATTATATGACATTATGTGAAAACTAATTTATTAGTCATTAGACTGGCTAAATTAATTTGTTGAATGTAGTCATATAATTTTATCTGTTTTATGGCATATTCTATGATATTAAGGTGAAAATTAATTTGTTCATCACCAAAGTGATTAGATTAATTTTGAATGTAATCATATATTTTATAATTTACTTTATAAAATTTTATAATTGTTTTAATTATATGACATTAAGTGGAAATTAATTTATTTGTCACCAAAGTGACCAAATTAATTTTGTAGGTTTAGTCATATAATTTATTTAATTTATAAAATACAAATTTATGAATTTACTTGCTTTTATTCTAACCAGTTAATTTTCTTTTCTAATTAATATAGGAAAAGGTAAATAGGCTATTAAAAATAGTCTTAAACAAGAATATGATATCCCTGAAAATTTAGAAGGTCTTCAAAGGTGGACAATTCCAAAAATTGAAGTTGAAACTGTATATCAGTTAGGAACCTTTGAAATATTAGGTTACAAACAGATTATAAAAACAACCGAGGAATCAGTTTCTTTAGATAATGAAGAAATTGAGATAAAATTAATACAATCTGAAGATATTAATAGATATACTGATTTATATAGATTCATACATATAGGTTTGGTACATATTGCTTTTAAACCATTAACCTTAGAAGGTTTACCAGAAAGTTTTATAGCACGTTTAAGAGATGCTAGAAATTTAAATTGGAAACAATCTTTAATGGGAATAATACAATCGAGTTTAGCTCATGGCCCTGTATATTTTAATGTTTGTCCAAACTTATCTTTATCTTTAAGTGATAATAATATATTAGATGCTTTAACATTAAATGTTAAAACTCATGGATATAATTATATGTCTGGTTCTGCATTAATATGTGTATGTTATAGAATTTATTATAAACCCTTAAAGACTTTAAATCCTTATTGTAAACTAATAGATAAAAAAATAGATGAAACGATATTAATGGAAACTAATTTTAATAAATCTAAGATAATTAAAAGAAGAACAATTAAATTGGATGAAATACCTATTCCAGAACAATGGACAATAGAAAGAGTTAGTAATAAACAGCCACAGGTTAATAGTGACATAGATTATATAGAATAGACTCTTGAAGGGAAAATTAATATAAAAATACAGAATAATCCATTTTTATTAGATAATAGATCAAAATTGTCAAGATCATACTCTTCTCCTTTCATATCACCTTTAGATAATAAGGATACTATTTCATTAATACCTAGACATTCGGTTTCTCAACCATATAGGGTATCTACTTCACAAGTTAGTGAAGAAAATGATAGCATGTATGTGGATAGATTGATAAAAAATAAAAATAATATAGTTAAAGGTATTTATAATACAAAAGAAGACGAAGAAATAACTGCGTCTGAAATGGCTTTTCCAATATGAATAAGATAGATTTCAGCCCTAGATCTTTAGCCAGAAATCAGGTTAAAGAAGAATTTAATAAGGACAGATGGAAACCATTTAGAACATGGTTTTTTAATAATTTCTCTTTACAATAACAGAAAAATATTTCTAATCAATTTTATATATTTTTATCTCAGCATAATATTTTATTCCCTTTTGTGCCATGGTTTATTTCTAATTATATTGAACCATGTATTTGTGTTTTAGAAAGAGATTATAAACTTCTGAATGGTAATACTTTAAAGGACGTATTTCCTCCTCAACAGCCATTTAAAATAGAAAAAGAGAATAATATATTGAATTTCTCTACTTTTTCTAAATTATTTGATGATGACACATTAGTAATTACAGTCAAACAAATGAATAAAATTATAGAACAAAATAATTATACAAACATTTATTTAAATGTTTTAGGAGAACAAATTATATCTTTACATCAAAGAATATATAACATAATTAATATATTACAAAGAAATAATTCTGATAAACAATCTTCTTCGGAGCAAGTTATAGCTACTCCAGCACTTCAACCACCCCCTGAAATAAAAGATTTTAAATTAAAATCTTTAACTGAATTAGAAAAGTTACTTGATAAAAAGTTTCAAGGTTTAAAAATTAATATACTAGAGGAAGAATTGGAAAAGAATTTCCAAGAAACATTAAATAATGATGAAATTAATAGAATAGGAAAGTTTGCTGATAAGCCAACACAAAGATTATATTATTATAATAGACCCTCTCCTATTGATATTCTACATGAGGAACATGAATATATATTAAACAATAGCTATAATGGAAAGTGTATATATGAATGGAATATTGATGGATATTCTGAAAAACAAATATATAATACAGCTCATAGAATGCTTATGTATAGTAGCATATGTAAGACTAATGGTAATACTGATGTTGGTATAGCCAAAATGATAGTTTCTGGATTTACAGGCCAACTTAAAGGTTGGTGGGATAATTATTTAACCCCCAAGAATAAAGAAGAAATTTTTAAAACAGTGAAAATAGAAGAATCACAATCACAACCGATTGAAAATGCGGTTTATACATTAATAGTTACTATCCTAGAACATTTTACGGGTAGGATTTCTGATAATGCAGAAAATATTCGCACCTTATTGCAAAATCTAATATGTAAAACACTTTTAGATTTTAGGTGGTATAAAGATGCATTCCTTAATAGAGTTATAGAATTAAATGATAGTAATAGTAATCATTGGAAGTCTAAATTTATAGATGGACTACCACATTTATTTGCTGAACGAATAAGAAAAGTTTTAAGAAATGATAGAATGAATATTCCTTATGAAATTTATACTTATGGAAAATTAATAGGAATTTGCATACAAGAAAGTTTAGCCTTATGCAATGAAATAAAATTAAATCAACAAATTAAAAGTCAAAGACTAAATGAAAGATGTCAATTAGGACAATTTTGTAGTCAGTTTGAGATGAATATACCATCCAAAGATAAAATAATAGAACAGGAAAAGAATTATAAAACATATCCTAAATATAAGCGAAGAAAATATTCTCAAGAAAAGAAAAATAAAAAAGAATTCAGAAAAATAGAAAGTCATAAAAAGAAAGACATGAATAATATTACATGTTATAAATGTAAAAAAAAAAAAGGACATTTTGCTAATAAATGTAAAATGAAAAAGAAAATTAATAGTTTATAAATAGATGAAAAATAAAAGAAGAATTATTAAATATAGTGAATTCAGAATCTGAGTCAGAGATGTCTGAAAATGAAGAAATTAATAGTTCTGAAAGTGAAAATGAATGTAATTGTAATAATATAGAACAAAAAGATACTGATATTGAAGATGAAGAATATTATAAAATTCTATCACAATTTCAAGATTTGGATTTAGAAGTTAAAGTATTAAATAATAATACTATTTTAGAATTTCTAAAATCTATCAAAGATCAAGAATTAAGATATAGAATAATAGAACAGATGGATAATATTCCAGAATCTAGTCAAAATAATAATAGAATAGAAAATATTGAAGAAAATCAAAGTCCATATACAATGACTAAAGTATATGAAATATTGAAAAATTCCCTACAACTACAGATGATTTGTGAAAAGAAATTAATAATCCTAAGAATGAAATAAAAATTTTAAAGAAAATAAATGAAAATTTAGATGAAAGAGTTTATTTTTTAAAAAAGAAAGATCATATTAAAGAAAATTATGATATGTTAATAGAAGACACAGAAAATGAAAATTTCCTAGGATCATTAGATTTGATATTGTCTTTTAAATTTCATGTCACTATAAAGCTATTAATAGATCATTCTTTTAAAATAGAATTAGTTGCTCTTATTGATAGTAGAGCTGACGTCAGTGTTATACAAGAAGGGATTATCCCTACTAAGTATTTTGAAAAGACAACTCATATCGTTAGACATGCAGGAGGTAAAGCTTTGGATATTAATTATAAATTATCTAAAGGATATATTTGTAATAATAAAGTCTGCATACCTGAAAGCTTTTTAATAACAAAGAATATCACTAGTCAAATAATACTTGGTACTTCTTTTATAAAGAAGATATTTCCGATAAAACATATTGACACTGATAAGATTAAAGGAACATATGATAAGAAAATTGTAAGTTTTCAGTTTATAACTGAACCAAATACTAGATTTATAAATGAATTGAAAGATTTAATTAATAGGAAAAATAATCAAATAAATTTTTTAAAATTTGAAATTAACTCTTTTTCTATAGAAGACAATTTGAAAAACAATTTTAAATTGCAAGAAAAAATAAAAAGAATATATGATAATTTCTCTATTGAAATTTGTGATGAACATCCTAATGCTTTTTGGGAAAGGAAAAAACATATTATTAGTCTTCCTTATGAGGAAGATTTTGATGAAAAAACTATGATAAAAACAAAAGCCAAACCATGTCAAATGAATGCTGAATATTTAGAGTTATGTAAAAAAGAAATCAGCATGTTATTAGAAAAAGGATTACTAAGGAATTCTGAATCACCTTGATCATGTACAGGATTCTATGTTAATAAACATAGTGAAATAGAAAGAGGCAGACATAGATTGGTTATAAATTATAAATCTCTTAATAAAGTTTTAAAATGGATAAGATATCCTATTCCTAATAAAATGGATTTATTAGACAGACTATGAATTTAGAAAAGAAGGGTGTTGCCGTTAGCCGATATTGTTGTGAAGGCGTTAGGCGTATAGCCCGGATTGCTTTCATAAATTTATAGTTCTGTTTGATAGATTCTGTAATATCCTACTTGTTTTTACTTCTTTAATCATCATGCTGAGGGCCTCTCTATAGTTTGTCAAATTATAGAGAGACCCTCAGCATGATGATTAAAGAAGCAAAGACAAGTAGGATATTACAGAATCTATCAAACAGAACTATAAATTTATCAAAGCAATCCGGGCTATACGCCTAACGTCTTTATCACAATCTCGGCTAACGGCAACACCCTTCTTTTCTAAATTCATAGTCTGTCTAATGATTCTAACCCATTCTTTTCTGAATATTTCTCAATAAGAATGATCTAAACTATGAATTTACATAGTTACTTAACTTTTATTCTAACCATGAGGCTTGTAGCCTCTCATTCTAACGAATATTAATCAAGAAAATTTAAAGAAAACTTACTCGGTAGATGTACCAAGATATAAAAATATAAGAAAACCAGAACCTCCAATATAAGCTTATAAGAAATCCAACTGGAGAAGTTTTATAACTTTGGAAAAATATACAAAGAGAGAAGAGAATGCTAAAAAGGATAAGTTTTCGAAAGATTTTTAGAGGAATGCTCCGAAGGATGCCCTTCTGCTATTACGAACTAATCTATTTATAGGGACTAAAACTAACTATTTCGGACATGAAAATATCATTTTGAAGTCCATTATATTATTAGTCCTATGAGGTCACTGCTTACATAATCATCTGCTTTATAAAAGCATGACTTTAAGTCTTCATCAGCTTTGAGTCTACATCTGCTGCTGCTTTATGTCTCCGTCTTTGCTTTATGTCCCATCATATTATCTTGGTTTTTCCTTTGCTTTTATGATTAGCCCGCTTCTCATTTAGCTCAGATATTAACTCTTTCAATTGCTCTTGCATAAATTCTTCATCAAGCTCTTCATTATCATAGGGGTCTTGTGATTCTCTCACTAAAACATTGTCTTCAGAAGATACTTCCATCGAAACATCTGATTTGGCATCACTTGATTCATTATTCTTAAGATGTTTTTTTAATTCTGCCATATAAGCTTTAATTAAATCTTTTTGGGATATATCATCCTTTTGTAATGTGATCTTCATAGAGATATGCTGAAACAGATCAATTTCCTTTTGACTACAAGTCGCTTTGTGCTAGATATAATTCTTGACTTTTTCTTGAATAGCTATAAGAACTTCATTATCATATAACTCATTAGTTGTGAGATCTATTTTTTGCATTTTATCCCAAAACTTTGTACAAGTTATTTTCATGATACATGGTAATTTTTCTTCAGTTTAACTGATTTCAGGAACCCATCTCAAAATCCAAGGAATTGAGAATTCTATAAAAAACCACATATTAGCAATGTCTTCACTTCATCTATTAGATGCCACCAATTCAGATATTTTTGGTGAAGATTTTATCCAGTTTCCATATGAGGAAAGAAATATATTAGGAAGAATTGATTTGGATGGACCATATTGATACCACCATTTTATAAACCAATTTGGTATGGGATCATTATAAATATTCCCACAAATCTTTATAAACCATGAATGTTTTTTATTATTATTCTCATATAAGAATATTTGATTATGGGCTTCTATATAATCTCAATAATTGTATTTATATGTAACTTTTGTTTCAGGAATTATAAATCCCTTATCTTTCATGGTGGATAGTCCCCATACTTCTGCAGATATAAGCTTTTTTATAATAATTTTACTAAAATTATAAATTTTACTACCCTGATAAGGGAAAAATGTTTTATTTCACAAGTACCTGAAACCTTTAGAATGGTTTCATAGTACATTCTTGGCTTATAAGCTCCATGGGCATGTATATAATTGCCACTAGTCAAAGATTCTGTATCCAGGTATCTATTTATTATTATCCATGGGTCTTTTCCCCACTGTAAATCTTTTTCTTCTATAAGAAATAAAAGTTCTCTCTTAGGATGAACTTGATAATCTGTAATACGATCTTCTATTAGAACGGATTCCACATATGATGTGGTTCCTGTAGAAGAAGAAGATTCTTCTTTTTCTTGTTCCAGGAATTTCTGGAATTTATTATATAATATTGGATTTTTAGAAAGATCGGCAATATTATCCGAATATAATGTTTTATTACCCATTTGAGAGAGAATATTTCTCCCTCTTCCTCGACCAGAAAACCCAGAAGCATAAGAGGTATAACCTCTGCCTCCTCTTCCTCTATAAGAGTTCCGTGGTATCATCCTGTAAAAATTCACGAGATAGGAAATCAGGAAGACTATTATCTTTCCCTTTTTTATAAACAATATCAAAATCAAAAGGGGCTAAATTAGCCTGTCATCTAGCATGCATTTGCTTAGATACATCATGTTTAAAATCTTTGTTAAACATATACTTTGCCGCTTGGCAATCTGTTCTAATTATAAATTTCTGATTGTATAAATCATCTTGAAATTTTAATACGCATTTTACTATAGCAAGTATTTCTTTTGCTATAATAGCATAATTCTGCTGACTATTAGTCTATTTTCCTGAATGATATCTGACTAATTTTTCTAATTTATCATCAGGACATATTTGTTTCAATAAACCTCCATACCCTATATCAGAGGTATCTGTCTCTACTATTTTAATCCATTGAGGATTTGCTAATATTAAGCATGACAGTGATTTAACTTTTCCTTTTATCTTTTGAACTGTTTCAGTATGTTCATTCGTCTAAGGTTTAGGTTTATCCTTTAACCTGTCATATAAAATATCCGTATCATATGCTAAATTTTTATAATATGGAAGAATATAATTAAGACTTCCTAAAAACCTTTGGAATTGTGTTTTATCCTTAATTTCATCAGCAAATTTAGATGCAAAGTCTATACTTCTATCTATAGGAATTATTTTCCCTTTTTCAATATTATGTCTTAGAAATATAATATTAGTTTGAAATAAAACTATTTTGGATTGTGATATAACAAATCCATTATTTTTTATATTTGTTTTAAATATATTTAAATGATTAAAATGAATTTGTATATCTTTAGAGAATACTGAGATATCATCAATATAAACAAGAATAAAATTACTATAAGGAATAAAAATATCATTCATAATCTTCTAGAATTCAGAGGGTGCATTCTCTAATCCAAAAGGCATAACTTTCCATTCATAATGTCCTATTGGAACATTAAAAGCAGTTTTATATTGATCTGATTCTTTTATTTGAATCTGCCAATATCTGATTCTTTTATTTGAATCTGCCAATATCCTGATTTTAAATCAAATTTAGAAAATATCAATGCATCATATAATCTATCTAATAAATTCTTTTTATTAGGAATAGGATGTCTTATCCATTTTAAAACTTTATTAAGAGGTTTATAATTTATAACCAATCTAGGTCTGCCTCTTTCTATTTCACTATGTTTATTAACATAGAATCCTGTACATGACCAAGGTGATTCAGAATTCTTTATTAATAATTTTTCTAATAACATGCTGATTTCTTTCTTACATAATTCAAAATATTCAGCATTCATTTGACATGGTCTTGCTTTTGTTTTTATCATAGATTTTTCTTCAAAATCTTCCTCATAAGGAAGACTAATAATATGCTTTTTCCTTTCCCAAAAAGTATTAGGATGTTCATCACAAATTTCAGTAGAGAAATTATCATATATTCTTTTTATTTTTTCTTGCAATTTAAAATTGTTTTTCAAATTGTCTTCTATAGAAAAACAGTTAATTTTAAATTTTAAGAAATTTATTTTATTATTTTTCCTATTAATTAAATCTTTCAATTCATTTATAAATCTAGTATTTGGTTCAATTATAAACTGAAAACATACAATTTTTGTATCATATGTTCCTATAATCTTATCAGTGTCAATATGTTTTATCGGAAATATCTTCTTTACAAAAGAAGTACCAAATATTATCAGACTAGTAATATTTTTTGCATTTAAAAAGCTTTCAGGTATGTAGACTTTATTATTGCAAATATATCCTTTAGATAATCTATAATTAATATCTAAAGCTTTACCTCCTGCATGTCTAACGATATGAGTTTTTTTCCAAAATATTTAGTAGGGATAATCCCTTCTTGTATAACACTGACATCAGCTCCACTATCAATAAGAGCAACTAATTCTATTTTAAAAGAATGATCTATTAATAGTTTTATAGTGACATGAAATTAAAAGACGATATTAAATATAATGATCCTAGGAAATTTTCATTTCCTGTGTCTTCTATTAAAATATCATAATTTTCTTTAATATGATATTTCTTTTCTAAATAAGAAACTCTTTCATCTAAATTTTCATTTATTTTCTTTAAAATTTTTATTTCGTTCTTAAGATTATTAATTTCTTTTCCCAAATCATCTGTAGTTGTAGGAAATTTTTCTATATTATCTTTTCTATTTTTCAATATTTCATATACTTTAGTCATTGTATATGGACTTTGATTTTCTTCAATATTTTCTATTCATTATTAATTCTTGACAAAATTCTGGAACATTATCCATCTGTTCTATTATTCTAGATCTTAATTCTTGATCTTTTATAGATTTTTGAAATTCTAAAATAGTATTATTATTTAATACATTGACTTCTAAATCTTGAAATTGTGATAGAATTTTATAATATTCTTCATCCTGATTATCAATATCTTTTTGTTTTATATTATTACAATTACATTTATTTTCACTTTCAGAACTATTAGTTTCTTCATTTTCAGACATCTCTGGCTCAGATTCTGAATTCACTATATTTAATAATTCTTCTTTTATTTTTTCATCTATTTCTAAACTATTAATTTTCTTTTTCATTTTGTATTTATTAGCAAAATGTCCATTCTGTTTCCATTTATAACATGTAATATTATTCATGTCTTTCTATTTTTCTGAATTCTTTTTTATTTTTCTTTTCTTGAGAATATTTTCTTCTCTTATATTTAGGATATGTTTTATAATTCTTTTCCTATTTTATTTTTTTATCCTTGGATGGTATATTCATCCCAAACTGACTACAAAATTGTCCTAATTGATGTCTTTCATTTAGTCTTTGACTTTTAATTTGTTGGTTTAATTTTATTTCATTGCATAAGGCTAAACCTTCTTGTATGCAAATGCCTATTAATTTTCCATAAGTATAAATTTCATAAGTAATATTCATTCTATCCTTTCTTAAAACTTTTCTTATTCTTTCAGCAAATAAATGTGGTAGTCCCTCTATAAATTTAGACTTCCAATGATTACTATTACTATCATTTAATTCCATAACTCTATTAAGGAATGCATCTTTATACCACGTAAAATCTGAAAGTGTTTTACATCTCAGATTCTGTAATAAGGTGCGAATATTTTCAGCATTATCAAAAATTCTACCCGTAAAATGTTCTAGGATAGCAACTATTAATGTATAAACCGCATTTTCAGTCGGTTGTGATTGTAATTCTTCTATTTTCATAGTTTGAAATATTTCTTCTTTATTCTGGGGAGTTAAATAATTATCCCACCAACCTTTAAGTTGGCCTGTGAATCCATAAACTATCATTTTGGCTATACCAACATCAGTATTACCGTTAGTCTTATATATGCTACTATACATAAGCATTCTATGAGCTATATTATAAATCTGTTTTTCAGAATATCCATCAATATTCCATTCATATATACACTTTCCATTATAGCTATTATTAAGTATATATTCCTGTTCCTCATGTAAAATATCAATAGGAGAGGGTCTATTATAATAATATAATCTCTGAGTATGTCTATCAACAAACTTTCCTACTTAATTTCATCATTATTTGAAAGTTCTTTAAGCTGATGTTCCAATTCTTCTTCTAATATATTAATTTTTAAACTTTGAAACTTTTTATCAAGTAACTTTTCTAATTCTGTTAAAGATTTTAATTTAAAATCTTTTATTTCAGGGGGTGGTTGAAGTGTTGGAGTAGCTAATTCTGTTAAAGATTGTTTATCATAATTATTTCTTTGTAATATATTAATTATGTTATCTATTCTTTGATGTAAAGATATAATTTGTTCTCCTAAAACATTTAAATAAATATTTGTATAATTATTTTGTTCTATGATTTTATTCATTTGTTTAACTATAATTACTAATGTATCATTATCAAACAACTTAGAAAAAGCAGAAAAGTTTAATATATGATTCTCTTTTTCTATATGAAAAGGCTGTTGAGGAGGAAATACTTCCTTTAAAGTATTACCATTCAGGAGCTTATAATCTCTTTCCAAAACACAGATACATGCTTCAACATAATGAGAAATAAACCATGGCACAAAAGGAAATAAAATATTATGATGAGATAAAAATGTATAAAATTGATCAGAAATATTTTTCTGTTCACCTAAAGAGAAATTATTAAAAAACCATGTTCTAAATGGTTTTCATCTGTCCCTATTAAATTCTTCTTTTAACCTGAGTTCTAGCTAAAGATCCAGGACTGAAATCTATCTTATTCATATTGGAAAAGCCATTTCAGACGCAGTTATTTCTTCGTCTTCTTTTGTATTATAAATACCTTTAACTATATTATATATTTTTTTTATCAATCTATCCACATACATGCTATCATTATCTTCACTAGCTTGTGAAATGGATACCCTATATGGTTGAGAAACAGAATGTCTTGGTATAACTTGTTAGTTTTGAATACAGAAAAGCTATGGCTTGTATCAAAAACTAATATCCACAGATGACATATCATTTTGTTTCAGTATAAATTTGTTCCTTTATATCATAGAACTCGATAACGGGGTGTCGACAAACACAGTAGATACCGTTATTGGTTAAAGTATTGATATATAAAAAGTATGCTCGTAACCGAGATAGTCTGAACATACTATCGGTATAGGTTATTGTGTGGTTTGGAAATTGGTTTATCTAAACTAGTTTAAATCACACAGATATGCCCGGGGCATATTGAGCACGACCAGTTTGGATAGAATTGACTTATACTGATCGGCGTAGTCAATTCGGTCCTAGTATTCCGCCTCTCAATCCCGAGATTGAGACGGGCGTGAGGGTTGGATATCGTGTGCTTTGATTTGCCAAAGAGTGAGGTCAATTGAGGCCAATACCTCGGTAAGTTGGGTATGCGGTGTTTAGCTTTTTACGTGCCGTTGCTAGTCGGAGGAATCCACATACCGGTTCGTCGGGTTGATGGTGTTCCCGAGATGAGCTCGTAAGGTTATTATACTAAACCCGGCCGGTGAACTTTATGTTCGGTATAATAAAAGGACGAGTGGTACTAATCTCGGAAATCAAGAAGTCGGTGAATTAATTTGTCAGTAGATTGATAAACCGATGAGCGCTATATCTTTAATGTGGGGAGATAGAAGAAATAATAATGGCGCGATGTAAAGTCGTTTTCGAGCGGTAGTTCCATAATTGGTCCGATAGTGGCACGACCGATTATGCATTTGACTAATCGACGAGGTAAATTAATTAATCCAAAAGGTTTAATTAATATTTAATCGACAAAGTGAATTTAGAAATTAATTCTATTTTGAATTAATTAATTCTAAGGGTTCGATTAAATTAAATTAACAAGGTGGATTAAATAAATTAATTTAAATGGGTCGATTGGAGTTGATTAGTCGGGAAGACTTAGCGATCAACGAAAGTCAAATTTTAAGGCCTAACTCGAGAGCCCATTAGGTCTCCAATCGAGCTCCTATAAATAGAAGACTTGATGCCCAAGAAAAATAAGGAAGTCTTGCAAGACATTATTCTTGCTTTCTTGAGTGAAAAGGTTTTAGAGAGAGAATTTTTTCTTCAAGAATTTTCTCTCAAGAACAAACCAGATTTTTCACTTCCTCTAGATTGGATTCAAACCAAAGATCACAGCTTTCTTATGGGTTTTCATTCTGCCCAGTTTTATTGCTCAATTAGCAAGGCTGCTGTCCGGGTTTTTGTTTTTCTCGCACAAAAGGGTTGCTCAATTTTATTTAATCGTGCAAAGGGACAGCAGCGGTCATACTGCCCAGTTTTTGTCCGGTTTTTCAAGCAGGAAAAACCTGCTGCTGCCTGGGTTTTAATCGAGCAGTAACCTGGCTGCTGCTGCGGGTTTTTCATCCAGTCGCGAGCAGGTCTTCAAGCCGCAATCTGGGTTTATTCTGCTGCTGGATTTCGCTGCTCCCTGCTGCGTTTGATTCGGCTCAAGCCTCGTTGATCTCTCCTTGGTGATCCGAGGTTTGGGGCTGTCTAGATCACAAGTGGGCAGTCCGATTTTTAGCAGTAGGAGTGGCGATTTTATGAAAGGCAGTACCTTTCTTATTTTGGCAGCAGCGGGTTTTGCTTGAGGGTCAAGTTAGTGATCAGATTTTGGTTTTCTTTGAGTCCGATTTGAGAGATTTCCTTGTGGGCTGAACGAGTAGACTTCGATAGATTATTGCCCACGCAATATTCGAAGTTTCTACGGAGATATCGATTGGATTTCTTGTGGAAATCGCGACAAAGAATTGGTTTTTCTTTAAGCAAGGGACTTCGCTACAAAAGGTAGAATCTTTAAATTCCGCTTTAATTAAAGATTTAATTTTTTGTGTCCCGATTAATAAATTAAATAAGTATAAGCCTAGATCCGTTCATGGGTAAACTAATTTGAGCCTGAGCTTGGTCGAAAGCTTCCGATTTTGGAATGCATTGCACGAAAGTGAGGTTTTCGATTTAGCCCGGGCTTGTTCAGTTTTCCTTCAAATGGGTATCAGAGCGTTGGTTTCGGTCTTATACTTGTTTGATTTGTTACACGGCTTTATTTTGGCATTATTATTTTTGTCGAAATGCATAAACAGGTGGTTATTGGTTTCCCGGCAATTATGGTAGAAATTTAATTTTCATTCATAAACCCCGGGACATGTCCGGGCTTGTTTTATTTTTGAATGGAAATTTCTGTAATAGTAATAACCACGAGCTGGAAGCCGTGTAGGATTAGAAAAATCTTGTAGTAGGATTTGATCTAATCATGTCGTCTTTAAATTCCTAGAAAAACGCCATTGTATATAGGAATTTATGTACTATGACGAAGACGTTATTTTGGGTAACTTATATTCGCGGGTTTTGGTTTATCGTAATTTTGGGTGATTCCTAATTACGTAGTAAACCGAGAAAACCCGTGCGAATCGAGAGGAATCCAAATAACGAGTGGGAGCGACACGACGGGAAGTGTCACCGAGGCGTCAAGGAATCAACGATAGAGAAGGCCATAATAGTTGGGAAATTTTTATTTTATTTAATTTCCCGTATTTATGTCTTTTCGTTGATTGTGTGATTTTCATTTTATTTTGCATGAACGAAAACCAAACTAAAATGTTTTAAAAAGGGTAATGTGCAATTAACTAAGGTAGATTATTCACATATTAAAACTCCAACGGTTTTATGGGTGTGAATATCCATAGTTAAGATATTGCATGTTAAAGGTAATGTGCAATTAACTAATGTAGATTATTCGCATATTAAAACTCCAATGGTTTTATGGGTGCGAATATCCATAGTTAAGATATTGCATGTTAAAACGTAAAAATCCTCAAATTAATTAAATTCGTGGGTTTTGGTTTAATCATAATTTTGGGTGATTCCTAATTACGTAGAAAACCGAGAAAACCCGGGTTTTGGTTTAATCGTAATTTTGGGTGATTCCTAATTACGTAGAAAACCGAGAAAACCCGAGCGAATCGAAATTAATTAAAAATCTAAGTGGGAGCGGGTTGGTTAATAGCCCCATGGCCTCCATTACGGGTTCATTGGTGATGTGGTTAAACTTGCGTGCTGGCTTAGACCTTCCTCCCTATCGGATGAGTTTTCAATCACAGATATCACCGAAATGAATTTCTAAAGGGATGACTATAGTGCGTTTAATTGAAAAAAGTTGCGACACCCTCGCCTTCCGAGGTGCATTAGTACCCTAAGTAACAAACTTAGAAGTCACGTAATGGCATACACTAAGTGTACTGTTTATAGTATCCCTCTCATCGAGGTAACGCTATCTACGTGTACGGCTAAAATTATCGACTATTAATTTCATTGATTATAAGATCGTTGGTCAGATAATGAAATTAATGAACTTCGGTTCTTCTTGAATGAATGTGGGTTGGCGTAGACGTTCACCCATTGTGACCTGCGTTAATCCCGGTGTGAGAGATGTCGGTAGAAGATTATATTTGTTTTTTGAGGATTTTTTCAATATTATCGAAAAAGTATACTGGAACTTGACTGGTTATTTTTCAGTTGTAGTTGATATGTCGTTCAACCCGCTAGCTGTCATTTTGAACCAAAACAAACTCACGAGTCCAAACTATATTGACTGGAAACGTAACCTGGACATTGTCCTTACGCTGAGGGTTACAAGTACGTGCTTACTGAGGAGTGTCCCCCTAAGTAGGGCAGCCAAGCAGTCAGCTATGAGGAAACTCATGAATGCTAGGATGCCTGACGACACTACAGTGAGGGATCACGTGCTGGACATGATCAGTTGCATCAATGAGATCGAGGTACTGGGAGATGATATTGATGGGGAGACCCAGGTCGATATCATTCTCCAGAGCTTGCCTCCCAGTTTTGAGCAGTTTCGGTTGCACTAGAATATGGGCAAGCTCTCATATTCACTCTCTGAGCTCATGATTGCATTGGTGTCAGCTGAGGGCCTATTCGCTGAGAAGAAGCAAACCTTTGCTATTGTTGGTCCCTTAGGTTCCTCTGCTGGGCCCAAAGCCAGGAAGCAGAAAAGGAAGAGAGGCCAGAAGGCAGGAGCTGATCATGGACCCAAGGCGGGCATTGCCAAGAAGCACAAGCTGAAAGGAAAATGCTTCAGATATGGCAAAGCAGGACATTGGAAGAAGGACTGCCCAAAGCCTCGAGGAAAATGTAAATTTTCCCTAGTTACTGAGACGTGATTAACGGTGATTCCCACAGATACTTGGTGTGTGGATTCAGGAGCCACTGATCACGTTTGTAATTCTTTGCAAGGGTTCCAAGTGACCCGGCTGCTTAGAGAGGGAGAGTTGCAGGTCTACCTTGAGGATACTACCAGAGTTTCTGTTGTTGCAGTGGGAGTAGTTTGTCTTTATTTGTTAGACTCTACATGACAATTGGTGTTTAAGATATACTCCCCAGTAATGCAGAACACAGAAACTAGTGAGTTGCTTATCTTGTTTTGGGGTTATGCCTTGGATACAACATGTTTTATCCTCAACCTTGTGCCATCTAAGTCTGTGCCTACGACCCCAGTAGAGTTGTGGAGTGGGCGAAAGCCTAGTCTGAGACATCTCAGGATTTGGGGTTGTCCAGCACATGTGCTCGAGGCAGATGCAGGCAAGTTAGAGGCGAGATCCAAGGTTATGCTGTTTATTGGCTACCCCAAAGGAACGAGATGTGGTTTATTTTATAGTCCTCAGGATCAGAAGGTGGTGGTAAGCACCAATGCCAGATTTCTTGAGGAGGACTATATTTTAGATCACAAGTCAAGCAGCAAGGTAGTATTGGAAGAGCTTAGAAGTCAGTTCACTATTCCAGATGCACACGTACAGGAAGACACACCACAAGAGACTGCACACACTATCACAGATGATGCTCTTGCACAGGCTACGCCTCATCGTAGTGGGAGGGTTGTGAGACAGCCCGAGAGGTACATGGGTTTGGGTGAGTCTTCAGACTTTATCCCTGGCGCTCATGAACCAGACCCAGTTAACTACAATGAGGCTCTCCAGGATAGAGATGCAGATTCTTGGCAGAGAGCGATGATTGCTGATATGGGTTCTATGGACTCAAATCAAGTCTGGGAGCTGGTAGACCTTCCTGATGGGTTTAGGCCTATTGGGTGCAAATGGGTTTACAAGCGAAAGAGAGGATCTGATGGGAGGGTTGAGACCTTCAAGGCTAGGCTTGTGGCGAAGGGGTATACTCAGAAAGAAGGGATCAATTATGAGGAAACCTTTTCCCCGGTAGCTATGCTTAAGTCGATCCGGATTCTCTTGGCCATAGCTGCTCATATGGACTATGAGATTTGGCAGATGGACGTCAAGACAGCTTTCCTTAATGGAAGTCTTGAGGAGACCATCTTTATGCAGCAACCAGAGGGCTTCATTGCTAAGGGCCAAGAGCACAAAGTATGCAGGCTTAGGAGGTCCATTTAGGGACTTAAGCAAGCATCCAGATCTTGGAACATTCGTTTTGATGAGGTTATCCAGTCCTATAGATTCACTCAGTCTCCGGATGAGCAGTGTGTTTATCGCAGGCGTGATGGTGATATGGTGGTGTTTCTCATACTTTACGTAGATGACATTCTTCTTATTGGCAACAGTAAGAAGGTGTTGTCAGACGTAAAGGCATGGTTGTCCAGGCAATTCGATATGAAGGATTTGGGAGAGGCTGGACATATCCTTGGGATCAAGATTATTCGAGATCGTAGGAGACGTTCTCTGACTCTCTCTCAGGCATCCTACATAGACATGATTCTGGCCCGTTTTAACATGCAGAACTCCAAGAAGGGTTCACTACCTTTCAGGCATGGAGTGCATTTGTCTAAGGAGCAGTGTCCTAAGACTGCTGAGGAGATAGATGCCATGAAGGCGGTACCCTATACTTCTGCAGTGGGTAGCCTCATGTATGCTATGTTGTGCACGAGGCCTGATATTTGCTTTGCCGTTGGCATGGTTTGCAGATATCAGAGTAACCCTGGGAAGGCTCACTGGGAAGCAGTAAAATGCATTCTCAAGTACTTGCGCAGGACGAGAGATTATGTCCTAGTTTATAGAGCGCATGAGCTTGTACCATTGGGTTACACAGATTCGGACTTTCAAGGAGATTTGGACAAGAGTAAGTCTAACTCTGGGTTTGTGTTTACTCTAGGAGGTGGAGCCATAGTATGGAAGAGTGTCAAGCAGAAATGCGTGACGGACTCTACCATGGAGGCTGAGTACGTTGCCGTTTCAGAGGCAGCGAAAGAGGCTGTATGGCTCAGGAGCTTCCTGATGGACTTAGATGTGGTTCCTGAGTTGCCTAGGTCTATCACAGTTTCTTGTGATAACAATAGTGCAGTTGCTAACTCGAGGGAACCACGAGCCCATAAGGCGAGTAAACACATAGAGTGTAAGTACCACCAGATACGAGAGATCGTAAAGAGGGGAGACGTGACCGTGGCCAAGATAGTATCAGATGACAACCATGCAGATCCTTTCACAAAGCCATTGACCCTAAAGGTTTTTGAGAGACATGTGGAGGGCATGGGAGTCAGATTCTTGAGGGAGCCATGTTAGTGAGCTTAAAGGTGTTCTGGAGATTTCATTATGACAGCAGTGTAATAGTGGGTTGGACAGTTTTTGTACTTCTTAGCATAGCTTTGAGTATTAGTGGGAGATTGTTAGTTTTGAATACAGAAAAGCTATGGCTTGTATCAAAAACTAATATCCACAGATGACATATCATTTTGTTTTAGTATAAATTTGTTCCTTTATATCATAGAACTCGATAACGGGGTGTCGACAAACAAAGTAGATACCGTTATTGGTTAAAGTATTGATATATAAAAAGTATGCTCGTAACCGAGATAGTCTGAACATACTATCGGTATAGGTTATTGTGTGGTTTGGAAATTGGTTTATCTAAACTAGTTTAAATCACACAGATATGCCCGGGGCATATTGAGCACGACCAGTTTGGATAGAATTGACTTATACTGATCGGCGTAGTCAATTCGGTCCTAGTATTCCGTCTCTCAATCCCGAGATTGGGACGGGCGTGAGGGTTGGATATCGTGTGCTTTGATTTGCCAAAGAGTGAGGGCAATTGAGGCCAATACCTCGGTAAGTTGGGTATGCGGTGTTTAGCTTTCTACGTGCCGTTGCTAGTCGGAGGAATCCACATACCGGTTAGCCGGGTTGATGGTGCTCCCGAGATGAGCTCGTAAGGTTATTATACTAAACCCGGCCGGTGAACTTTATGTTCGGTATAATAAAAGGACGAGTGGTACTAATCTCGGAAATCAAGAATTCGGTGAATTAATTTGTCAGTAGATTCATAAACCGATGAGCGCTAGATCTTAAATGTGGGGAGATAGAAGAAATAATAATGGCGCGATGTAAAGTCTTTTTCGAGCGGTAGTTCCATAATTGGTCCGATAGTGGCACGATCGATTATGCATTTGACTAATCGACGAGGTAAATTAATTAATCCAAAAGGTTTAATTAATATTTAATCGACAAAGTGAATTTAGAAATTAATTCTATTTTGAATTAATTAATTCTAAGGGTTCGATTAAATTAAATTAACAAGGTGGATTAAATAAATTAATTTAAATGGGTCGATTGGAGTTGATTAGTCGGGAAGACTTAGCGGTCAACGAAAGTCAAATTTTAAGGCCTAACTCGAGAGCCCATTAGGTCTCCAATCGAGCTCCTATAAATAGAAGACTTGATGCCCAAGAAAAATAAGGAAGTCTTGCAAGACATTATTCTTGCTTTCTTGAGTGAAAAGGTTTTAGAGAGAGAATTTTTTCTTCAAGAATTTTCTCTCAAGAACAAACCAGATTTTTCACTTCCTCTAGATTGGATTCAAACCAAAGATCACAGCTTTCTTATGGGTTTTCATTCTGCCCAGTTTTATTGCTCAAGTCCATAAGTCTATCAGACTCTATCATTGAACTTATGACATCATTGCTTACCTATTACAGCACTACAATCTATTACATTATTGCTGACATAGTCAAGCACTACTTTGAGTCTTCATCAACTTTAAGTCTTCATCATCTTTATATCTTGTCTGCCTTTACGTCTCTTTCATATTATCTTGCTTTTGCCTTTATTCTTGGCTCTTTCTTCATTGAGTCCGTCTATCAACTCCTTAAATTGTTCATTCATGAATTCTTCATCAAATTCATCAATATCATATGGGTCTTGAGATTCACTCGCCAAAATATGATCTCCGGAAGAAGCCATAGAAATATCTGACTTATTATCATCGGAATCATTCTTTTTTAAATGCTTTTTAAGCTCATTCATATATGCCTTGAATAAGTCTTGTTGAGAAATATGCTCCTTTTGCAATTTAATGTTCATGAAAATATGCTGAAAGGGATCAATCTCCTTTTGAATATGAGTTTTTTATGCTTAATATAATTCTTGACTTTGTCTTGAATAGTCATCAAGACTTCCTGACCATATAATTCATTGGTTGTGGGATCAAGTTTTTGCATTTTATCCCAAAACTTTGTATAAGCTATTTGCATGATACATGACAATTTTTCTTCAGTATAACTGATTTGAGGAACCCATCTCCAAATCCAAGGGATGGATAATTCTATAAAAAACCACATATTAGCAATTTATTAACTGCATCTATTAGATGCCACCAATTCAGATATTTTTGGGGAGAATTTTATCCAATTTCCATATGATGAAAGAATTGTATCAAGAAGAATGGATTTAGATGGACCATATCTATACCACCATTTTATAAACCAATTTGGTATGGGATCATTATAAATGATTCCACATACTTTTATAAATCAGGAATGTTTCTTATTATTATTTTCATATAAGAAGACTTGTTTATGGGCTTCTATATAATCCCAATAATTGTACTTATATGTTACTCTTGTTTCAAAAATTATAAATTCCTTATCTTTCATGGTAGACAGTCCCCATTCTTCTGCAGATATAACATTTTTATACTAATTTTACTAAAATTATAAATTTTGCTACCCTGATGAGGATAGAAATGCTTTATTTCACATGTACCAGAAACCTTTAGAATAGTTTCATAGTACATTTTTGGCTTATAAGCTCCATAGGCATGTATATAATTCCCACTATTGGAAGATCCTGTATCCAGATATCTATTTATTATTATCCATGGGTCTTTTCCCCACTGTAAATCTTTTTCTTCTATAAGAAAGAAAAGTTCTCTCTTAGGATGAACTTGATAATCTGTAATATGATCTTCTATTAGAACGGATTCCACATATGATGTGGTTCCTGTAGAAGAAGAAGATTCTTCTTTTTCTTGTTCCAGGAATTTCTGGAATTTATTGTATAATATTGGATTTTTAGAAAAATCGGCAATATTATCCGAATATGATGTTTTGTTACCCATTTGAGAGAGAATATTTCTCCCTCTTCCTCTATAAGAGTCCCGTGGTATCACCCTATAAAAATTCACGAGATAGGAAATCAGGAAGACTATTATCTTTCCCTTCTTTATAAACAACATCAAAATCAAAATGTGCTAAATTAGCCTGTCATCTAGCATACATTTGCTTAGATACATCATGCTTAAAATCTTTGTCAAACATATACTTTGCCGCTTGGTAATCTGTTCTAATTATAAATTTTTGATTGTATAAATCATTTTAAAATTTAATATGCATTTTACAATAGCAAGTATTTCTTTTGCTATAGTAGCATAATTCTGCTGACTATTAGTCTATTTTTCTAAATGATATCTGATTAATTTTTCTAATTTATCATCAGGACATATTTGTTTCAATATACCTCCATACCCTATATCAGAGGCATCTGTCTCTACTATTTTAATCCATTGAGGATTTGCTAATATTAAGCATGACAGTGATTTAACTTTTCCTTTTATCTTTTGAACTGTTTTAGTATCTTCATTCGTCTAAGGTTTAGGTTTATCCTTTAACTTGTCATATAAAATAGCCGTATCATATGTTAAATTTTTATAATATGGAAGAATATAATTAAGACTTCCTAAAAACCTTTGCAATTGTTTTTTGTCTATAATTTCATTAGGAAATTTATATGCAAAATCTATGCTTCTATCTATAGGAATAATTTTTCCTTTTTCAATATTATATCCTAGAAATCTAATCTTGGTTTGAAATAAAACCATTTTGGATTGTGATATAACAAATCCATTATTTTTTATAATTGTTTTAAATATATTTAAATGATTAAAATGAGTTTGTATATCTTTAGAGAATACTAAGATATCATCAATATAAACAAGAATAAAATTACTATAAGGAATAAAAACATCATTCATAATCTTCTGGAATTCAGAGGGTGCATTCTTTAATACAAAAGGCATAACTTTCCATTCATAATGTCCTATTGGAACATTAAATGCAGTTTTATATTGATCTGATTCTTTTATTTGAATCTGCCAATATCCTGATTTTAAATCAAATTTAGAAAATATTAATGCATCATATAATCTGTCTAATAAATCCTTTTTATTAGGAATAGGATGTCTTATCCATTTTAATACTTTATTAAGAGGTTTATAATTTATAACCAATCTAGGTCTGTCTCTTTCTATTCACTATGTTTATTAACATAGAATCCTGTACTTGACCAAGGTGATTCAGAATTCCTTATTAATTATTTTTCTAATAACATGCTAATTTCTTTTTTACATAACTCTAAATATTCTGCATTCATTTGACATGGTCTTGCAGTTTTTTCATCAAAATCTTCCTAATAAGGGAGACTAATGATATGATTTTTCCTGTCCCAAAAAGCATTTGGGTGTTCATTACAAATTTCAGTGGAGAAATTATCATATATTCTTTTTATTTTTTCTTGCAATTTAAAATTGTTTTTTAAATTGTCTTCTATAGAAAAAGAGTTAATTTCAAATTTTAAGAAATTTATTTGATTATTTTTCCTATTAATTAAATATTTCAATTCATTTATAAATCTAGTATTTGGTTCAGTTATAAACTGAAAACTTAACAATTTTCTTATCATATGTTCTTATAATCTTATCAGGGTTAATATATTTTATCGGAAATATCTTCTTTATAAAAAAAAGTATCAAGTATTATTTGACTAGTGATATTCTTTGCTATTAAAAAGCTTTCAGGTATGCAGACTTTATTATTGCAAATATATCCTTTAGATAATTTATAATTAATATCTAAAGCTTTACCTCCTGCATGTCTAACGATATGAGTTGTCTTTTCAAAATACTTAGTAGGAATAATCTCTTCTTGTATAACACTGACATCAGCTCCACTATCAATAAGAGCAACTAATTCTATTTTAAAAGAATAATCTATTAATAGTTTTATAGTGACATGAAATTTAAAAGACGATATTAAATCTAATGATCCTAGGAAATTTTCATTTCTTGTGTCTTCTATTAACATATCATAATTTTCTTTAATATGATCTTTCTTTTCTAAATAAGAAACTCTTTCATCTAAATTTTCATTTATTTTCTTTAAAATTTTTATTTCATTCTCAAGATTATTAATTCCTTTTCCCAAATCATCTATAGTTGTAGGGAATTTTTCTATATTACCTTTTCTATTTTTCAATATTCCATATACTTTAGTCATTGTATATGGACTTTGATTTTCTACAATATTTTCTATTCTATTATTATTGTGACTAAATTCTGGAATTATCCATCTGTTCTATTATTCTAGATCTTAATTCTTGATCTTTAATAGATTTTAAAAATTCTAAAATAGTATTATTATTTAATACATTAACTTCTAAATCCAAATCTTGAAATTGTGATAGAATTTTATAATATTCTTCATCTTCAATATCAGTATCTTTTTGTTCTATATTATTATAATTACATTCATTTTCACTTTCAGAACTATTAGTTTTTTCATTTTCAGACATCTCTGACTCAGATTCTGAATTCACTATATTTAATAATTCTTCTTTTATTTTTTCATCTACTTCTAAACTATTAATTTTCTTTTTCATTTTGCATTTATTAGCAAAATGTCCTTTCTGTTTACATTTATAACAAGTAATATTATTCATGTCTTTCTTTTTATGTCTTTCTATTTTTCTGAATTATTTTTTATTTTTCTTTTCTTGAGAATATTTTCTTCTCTTATATTTAGGATATGTTTTATAATTCTTTTCATCATTATTTGAAAATATAAGAGAATTATAAAACATATCCTAAATATAAGAGAAGAAAATATTCTCAAGAAAAGAAAAATAAAAAATAATTTAGAAAAATAGAAAGACATAAAAAGAAAGACATGAATAATATTACATGTTATAAATGTAAACAAAAATGACATTTTGCTAATAAATGCAAAATAAAAAAGAAAATTAATATTTTAAAAATAGATGAAAAAATAAAAGAAGAATTATTAAATATAGTGAATTCAGAATCTGAGTCAGAAATGTCTGAAAATGAAGAAACTAATAGTTCTGAAAGTGAAAATGAATGTAATTGTAATAATATAGTACAAAAAGATACTGATATTGAAGATGAAGAATATTATAAAATTCTATCACAATTTCAAGATTTGGATTTAGAAGTTAATGTATTAAATAATAATACTATTTTAGAATTTCTAAAATCTATCAAATATCCAGTATTAAGATCTAGAATAATAGAACAGATGGATAATATTCTAGAATCTAGCCAAAATAATAATAGAATAGAAAATATTGAAGAAAATCAAAGTCCATATACAATGACTAAAGTATATGAAATATTGAAAAATAGAAAAGGTAATATAGAAAAATAGCTACAGATGATTTGGGAAAAGAAATTACTAATCTTAAGAATGAAATACAAATTTTAAAGAAAATAAATGAAAATTTAGATGAAAGAGTTTCTTATTTAGAAAAGAAAGATCATATTAAAGAAAATAATGATATGTTAATAGAAGACACAGGAAATTAAAAGTTCCTAGGATCATTAGATTTAATATCGTCTTTTAAATTTCATGTCACTATTAATAGATCATTCTTTTAAAATAGAATTAGTTGCTCTTACTGATAGTGGAGCTGATGCCAGTGTTATACAGGAAGGGATTATTCCTACTAAGTATTTTGAAAAGACAACTCATATCGTTAGACATGCAGGAGGTAAAGTTTTAGATATTAATTATAAATTATCTAAAGGATATATTTGCAATAATAAAGTCTGCATACCTTAAAGCTTTTTAATAACAAAGAATATCACTAGTCAAATAATACTTGGTACTTCTTTTATAAAGAAGATATTTCCGATAAAACATACTGACACTGATAAGATTATAGGAACATACGATAAGAAAATTATAAGTTTTCAGTTTATAACTGAACCAAATACTAGATTTATAAATGAATTGAAAGATTTAATTAATAGGAAAAATAATCAAATAAATTTCTTAAAATTTGACATTAACTCTTTTTCAATAGAAGACAATTTGAAAAACAATTTTAAATTGCAAGAAAAAATAAAAAGAATATATGATAATTTCTCTACTGAAATTTGTAATGAACACCCAAATAATTTTTGGGACAGGAAAAAACATATCATTACTCTCCCTTATGAGGAAGATTTTGATGAAAAAACTATGATAAAAACAAAAGCAAGACCATGTTAAATGAATGCTGAATATTTAGAGTTATGTAAAAAAGAAATCAGCATGTTATTAGAAAAAGGATTAATAAGGAATTCTGAATCACCTTGGTCATATACAGGATTCTATGTTAATAAACATAGTGAAATAGAAAAAGGTAGACCTAGATTAGTTATATATTACAAACCTCTTAATAAAGTCTTAAAATGGATAAGTAATCCTATTCCTAATAAAAAGGATTTATTAGATAGATTATATGATGCATTAATATTTTCTAAATTTGATTTAAAATTAGGATATTGGCAGATTTAAATAAAAGAATCAGATCAATATAAAACTGCTTTTAATGTTCTAATAGGACATTATGAATGGAAAGTTATGCCTTTTGGATTAAAGAATGCACCCTCTGAATTCCAGAAGATTTCGAATGATGTTTTTATTCCTTATAGTAATTTTATTCTTGTTTATATTGATGATATCTTAGTATTCTCTAAAGATATACAAACTCATTTTAATCATTTAAATATATTTAAGAAAATTATAAAAAATAATGACTTTGTTATATCAAAATCTAAAATGGTTTTTTTTTTCAAACCAAGATTAGATTTCTAGGATATAATATTGAAAAAGGAAAAATTATTCCTATAGATAGAAGCATAGATTTTGCATCTAAATTTCCTGATGAAATTATAGACAAAACACAATTGCAAAGGTTTTTATGAAGTCTTAATTATTTTCTTCCATATTATAAAAATTTACCATATGATACGGCTATTTTATATTATAGGTTAAAGGATAAACCTAAACCTTGGACGAATGAACATACTAAAACAGTTCAAAAGATACAAGGAAAAGTTAAATCACTGCCATGCTTAATATTAGCAAATCCTCAATGGATTAAAATAGTAGAGACAGATGCTTCTGATATAGGGTATGGAGGTATATTGAAACAAATATGTCCTGATGATAAATTAGAACAATTAGTCAGATATCATTTAGGAAAATGGACTAATAGTCAGCAGAATTATGCTACTATAGCAAAAGAAATACTTGCTATAGTAAAATGCGTATAAAAATTTCAAGATGATTTATACAATCAGAAATTTATAATTAGAATAGATTGCCAAACGGCAAAGTATAGGTTTAATAATGATTTTAAACATGATGTATCTAAGCAAACGTATGCTAGATGGCAGGCTAATTTAGCCCCTTTCAATTTTGATATTGTTTATAAAAATGGGAAAGATAATAGCCTTCCTGATTTCCTATCTCGTGAATTTTTACAGGATGATACCACGGGACACTTATAGAGGAAGAGGAGGCAGAGGTTATACCTCTCATACTTCTGGGTTTTCTGGTCGAGGAAGAGGGAGAAATATTCTCTCTCAAATGGGTAATAACACATTATATTTGGACAATATTGCCGATCTTTCTAAAAATCTAATATTATATAATAAATTCCAGAAATTCCTGGAACAATAAAAAAAAAGAATCTTCTTCTTCTACAGGAACCACATCATATGTGGAATCCGTTCTAATAGAAGATCATATTACAGATTATCAAGTTCATCTTAAGAGAGAACTTTTATTTCTTATAGAAGAAAAAGATTTACAGTGGGGAAAAGACCCTTGGATAATAATAAATAGATATCTGGATACAGGATCTTCTAATAATGGGAATTATATACATGCCAATGGAGCTTATAAGCCAAGAATGTACTATGAAACTATTCTAAAGGTTTCTGGTACATGTGAAATAAAGCATTTCTATCCTCATTAGGGTAGCAAAATTTATAATTTTAGTAAAATTATTATAAAAAAGATTATATATGCAGAAGAATGAGGACTGCCTACCATGAAAGATAAGGAATTTATAATTCCTGAAACAAGAGTTACATATAAGTACAATTATTGGGATTATATAGAAGCCCATAATCAAGTCTTCTTATATGAAAATAATAATAAGAAACATTCCTAGTTTATAAAAGTATGTGGAAACATTTATAATGATCCCATACCAAATTGGTTTATAAAATGGTGGTATCGATATGGTCCATCTAAATCCATTTTTCCTGATACATTTCTTTCATCATATGGAAATTGGATAAAATTCTAACCAAAAATATCTGAATTGGTGGCATCTAATAGATGTAGTGAAGAAATTGCTAATATGTGGTTTTTTATAGAATTCTCCATCCCTTGGATTTGGAGATGGGTTCCTGAAATCAGTTATACTGAAGAAAAATTACCATGTATCATGCAAATAGCTTATACAAGGTTTTGGGATAAAATGCAAAAACTTGATCCCACAAACAATGATTTATATGGTCACGAAGTCTTGATGATTATTCAAGACAAAGTCAAGAATTATATTCAGCATAAAGAAACTCATATTCAAAAGGAAATTGATCCCTTTTAACATATTTCCATGAAGATTAAATTGCAAAAGGAGCATATTTCTCAACAAGACTTAATCAATGCTTATATGGATGAGCTTAAAAAGCATTCAAAAAAGAATTATTCCAATGATAATAAGTCAGATATTTCTATGGCTTCTTCCAGAGATCATATTTTGGCGGGTGAATCTCAAGACCGAGATGATATTGATGAATTTGATGAAAAATTCATGAATGAACAATTGAAGGAATTGATAGACGGACTCAATGAAGAAAGAGCCAAGAATAAGGCAAAAGCAAGATAATATGAAAGAGACGTAAAGGCAGACAAGATATAAAGATGATGAATACTTAAAGTTGATGAAGACTCAAAGTAGTGCTTGACTATGTCAGCAATAATGTAATAGATTGTAGTGCTGTAATAGGTAAGCAATGCTGTCATAAGTTCAATAATAGAGTCTGATAGACTTATGGACTTGAAAGCAAAATTTGATGTCCGAAATAGTTAGTTTTTAGTTTCTATAAATAGCTTAGTTTGTAGCAGAAGGAGATCATCCTTCGAAAACTTATCCTTTTTAGCATTCTCTTCTCTCTTCGTATATTTTTCCAAAGTTATAAAACTTCTCCAGTTGGATTTCTTATAAGCTTATATTGGAGGTTCTGGTTTTGTTATATTTTTATATCTTGGTACATATACCAAGTAAGTTTTCTTTAAATTTCTTGATTAATATTCGTTAGAATGAGAGGCTAAAAGCCTCATGGTTAGAATAAAAGTTAAGTAACTATGTAAATTCATAGTTTAGATCCTTCTTATTGAGAAATCTTCAGTATGATAATATTGAATTAAAAGAATGGGTTAGAATCATTAGACAGACTATGAATTTAGAAAAGAAGGGTGTTGCCGTTAGCCGAGATTGTGATAAAGGCGTTAGGTGTACAGCTCGGATTGCTTTGATAAATTTATAGTTCTGTTTGATAGATTCTGTAATATCCTACTTGTCTTTGCTTTAATCTTCATGCTGAGGGTCTCTCTATAATTTGGTATCAAAGCCTGGATTCATGAATTTACTTACTTTTATTCTATGCAGTTAATTTTCTTTTCTAATGAATATATTAAAAGGAAAATAGGCTATTAAAAATAGTCTTAAACAAGAATACGATATCCCTGAAAATTTAGAAGGTCTTAATAGGTGGACAATTTCAAAAATTGAAGTTAAAACTGTATATCAGTCAGGAACCTTTGAAAGATTAGGTTTTAAACAGATTATAAAAATGACCGAGGAATCAGTTTCTTTAGATAATGAAGAAATTGAGATAAAATTAATACAATCGGATGATATTAATAGATATATTAATTTATATAGATTTATACATATAGGTTTAGTGCAAATTACTTTTAAACCATTAAACTTAGAAGGTTTACCAGAAAGTTTTATGGCGTGTTTAAGAGATGCTAGAATTTTAAATTGGAAACAATCTTTAATGAGAATAATGCAATCGAGTTTGGCTCATGGCCCTATATATTTTAATGTTTATCCAAACTTATCTTTATCTTTAAGTGATGATAATATATTAGATGCTTTAACATTTAATGTTAAAACTCATGGATATAATTACATGCCTGATTCTGAATTAATATGTGTATGTTATAGAATTTATTATAAACCCTTAAAGACTTTAAATCCTAATTGTAAACTAATAGATAAAAAAAAGATGAAACGATATTAATAGAAACTAATTTTAATAAATCTAAGATAATTAAAAGAAGAACTATTAAATGAGATGAAATACCTATTCTAGAACAATGGACAATAGAAAGAGTTAGTACTAAACAGCCACAGATTAATAGTGACATAGATTATATAGAACAGACTCCTGAAGGGAAAATTAATATAAAAATTTAGAATAATCCATTTTTATTAGATAATAGATCTAAATTGTCAAGATCATACTCTTCTCATTTCATATCACCTTTAGATGATAAGGATACTATTTCAGTAATACGTAGACATCCGGTTTCTCAACCATATAGGGTATCTACATCACAAGTTAGTGAAGATACTGATAGTAATTATGTTGATAGACTAGTCAAAGAAAAAACATAATATAGTTAAAGGTATTTATAATACAAAAGAAGACGAAGAAATAACTGCGTCTGAAATGGCTTTTCCAATATGAATAAGATAGATTTCAGCCCTGGATCTTTAGCCAGAAATCAGGTTAAAGAAGAATTTAATAGGGACAGATGGAAACCATTTAGAACATGGTTTTTTAATAATTTCTCTTTAGATGAACAGAAAAATATTTCTAATCAATTTTATACATTTTTATCTCATCATAATACTTTATTTCCTTTTGTGCCATGGTTTATTTCTCATTGTATTGAACCATGTATCTGTGTTTTAGAAAGAGATTATAAACTTCTGAATGATAATACTTTAAAGGACGTATTTCCTCCTCAACAGCCTTTTCATATAGAAAAAGATAATAATATATTAAACTTTTCTACTTTTTCTAAGTTGTTTGATAATGATACATTAGTAATTACAGTTAAACAAATACATAAGATTATAGAACAAAATAATTATACAAACATTTATTTGAATGGTTTAGGTGAACAAATCATATATTTACATCATAGATTAGATAATATAATTCATATATTACAAAAGTCTCATTCTGAAGAATCCTCTTCTGCGGAGCAAGTTATAGCTACTCCAACACTTCAACCACCCCCCTGAAATAAAAGATTTTAAATTAAAATCTTTAACAGAATTAGAAAAGTTACTTGATAAAAAGTTTCAAGGTTTAAAAATTAATATAATAGAAGAAGAATTGGAACATCAGCTTAAAGAACTTTCAAATAATGATGAAATTAATAAAGTAGGAAAGTTTGCTGATAGACCTACTCAGAGATTATATTATTATAACAGACCATCTCCTATTGATATTTTACGTGAGGAACAGGAATATATACTTAATAATAGCTATAATGGAAAGTGTATATATGAATGGAATATTGATGGATATTCTGAAAAAATAGATTTATAATGTAGCTCATAGAATGCTTATGTATAGTAGCATATGTAAGACTAATGGTAATACTGATGTTGGTATAGCCAAAATGATAGTTTCTGGATTTACAGGCCAACTTAAAGGTTGGTGGGATAATTATTTAACCCCCCAGAATAAAGAAGAAATTTTTAAAACAGTTAAAATAGAAGAATCACAATCACAACCGATTGAAAATGCGGTTTATACATTAATAGTTACTATCCTAGAACATTTTACGGGTAGAATTTCTGATAATGCTGAAAATATTCACACCTTATTACAAAATCTGAGATGTAAAACACTTTCAGATTTTAGGTGGTATAAAGATGCATTCCTTAATAGAGTTATGGAATTAAATGATAGTAATAGTAATCATTGGAAGTCCAAATTTATAGATGGACTACCACATTTATTTGCTGAAAGAATAAGAAAAGTGTTAAGAAAGGATAGAATGAATATTCCTTATGAAATTTATACTTATGAAAAATTAATAGGAATTTGCATACAAGAAGGTTTAGCCTTATGCAATAAAATAAAATTAAACCAACAAATTAAAAGTCAAAGACTGAATGAAAGACATCAATTAGGACAATTTTGTAGTCAGTTTGGGATGAATATACCATCCAAAGATAAAATAATAAAGCAGGAAATAATTATAAAACATATCCTAAATATAAGAGAAGAAATTATTCTCAAGAAAAGAAAAATAAAAATGAATTCAAAAAAATAGAAAGACATAAAAAGAAAGACATGAATAATATTACATGTTATAAATGTAAACAGAAAGGACATTTTGCTAATAAATACAAAATGAAAAAGAAAATTAATATTTTAAAAATAGATGAAAAAATAAAAGAAGAATTATTAAATATAGTAAATTCAGAATCTGAGTCAGAGATGTCTGAAAATGAAGAAACTAATAGTTCTGAAAGTGAAAATGAATGTAATTGTAATAATATAGAATAAAAAGATACTGATATTGAAGATGAAGAATATTATAAAATTCTATCACAATTTCAAGATTTGGATTTAGAAGTTAATGTATTAAATAATAATACTATTTTAGAATTTCTAAAATCTATCAAATATCCAGTATTAAGATCTAGAATAATAGAAGAGATGGATAATATTCCAGAATCTAGCCAAAATAATAATAGAATAGAAAATATTGAAGAAAATCAAAGTCCAAATACAATGACTAAAGTATATGAAATATTGAAAAATAGAAAAGGTAATATAGAAAAATAGCTACAGATGATTTGGGAAAAGAAATTAATAATCTTAAGAATGAAATAAAAATTTTAAAGAAAATAAATGAAAATTTAGATGAAAGAGTTTCTTATTTAGAAAAGAAAGATCATATTAAAGAAAATTATGATATGTTAATAGAAGACACAAGAAATGAAAATTTCCTAGGATCAATAGATTTAATATCGTCTTTTAAATTTCATGTCACTATAAAACTATGAATAGATCATTCTTTTAAAATAGAATTAGTTGCTCTTATTGATAGTGGAGCTGATGTCAGTGTTATACAAGAATGGATTATTGATAGTCTTAAAATTTGAAATTAACTCTTTTTCGATAGAAGACAATTTGAAAAAAAATTTAAATTGCAAGAAAAAAAAAAAAGAATATATGATAATTTCTCTACTGAAATTTGTAATGAACACCCAAATGCTTTTTGGGATAAGAAAAAACATATCATTACTCTCCCTTATGAGGAAGATTTTGATGAAAAAACTATGATAAAAACAAAAGCAAGACCATGTCAAAGGATTAATAAGGAATTCTGAATCACCTTGGTCATGTACAGGATTCTATGTTAATAAACATAGTGAAATAGAAAGAGGCAGACCTAGATTGGTTATAAATTATAAACCTCTTAATAAAGTCTTAAAATGGATAAGACATCATATTCCTAATAAAAATGATTTATTAGACATATTATATGATGCATTAATATTTTCTAAATTTGATTTAAAATTAGGATATTGGCAGATTCAAATAAAAGAATCAGATCAATATAAAACTGCTTTTAATGTTCCAATAGGACATTATGAATGGAAACTTATCCCTTTTGGATTAAAGAATGCACCCTCTGAATTCCAGAAGATTATGAATGATGTTTTTATTCCTTATAGTAATTTTATTCTTGTTTATATTGATGATATCTTAGTATTCTCTAAAGATATACAAACTCATTTTAATAATTTAAATATATTTAAAACAATTATAAAAAATAATGGATTTGTTATATCACAATCCAAAATGGTTTTATTTCAAACTAATATCAGATTTTTAGGACATAATATAGAAAAAGAAAAAATTATTCCTATAGATAGAAGCATAGATTTTGCATCTAAATTTCCTGATGAAATTATAGATAAAACACAATTGCAAAGGTTTTTAGGAAGTCTTAATTATATTTTTCCATATTATAAAAATTTGGCATATGATACTGCTATTTTATATGATAGACTAAAAGATAAACCTAAGCCCTGGACATTAGAACATACTAAAAGTGTTCAGAAAATTAAAGAAAAGGTAAAATCATTACCATGTTTAATATTAGCTAATCCGAATTGGATTGAAATTGTAGAAACAGATGCCTCTGATATAGGATATGGAGGTATATTAAAATAGATTTGTCCTGATGATAAAACAAAAAAATTAGTTAGATACCATTCAAGGAAATGGACTCAAAGTCAAAAAAATTATGCTACTGTGGCAAAATAAATACTTGCCATAGTAAAATGTGTTTTGAAATTTCAAGATGATTTATATAATCAGAAATTTATTATAAAAATAGATTGTCAAGGGGCAAGTATATGTTTAATAAAGATTTTAAACATTATGTATCTAAGCAAATGTATGCTAGATGGCAGGCTAATTTAGCCCCTTTTGATTTTGATATTGTTTATAAAAAAGGGAAAGATAATTGTCTTCCTGATTTTCTATCTCGTGAATTTATACAGGATGATACCAAGAGACTCTTATAGAGGAAGAGGAGGCAGAGGTTATACCTCTCATGCTTCTGGTTTTCATGGAAGAGGAAGAGGGAGAAATATACTCTCTCAAATGGGTAATAAAACATTATATTCAGATAATATTGCCGATCTTACTAATAACCCAGTATTATATAATAAATTCCAAAAATTTCTTGAACAAAAAAAAGAAGAATCTTCTTCTGCGGGAACCACATCATATGTGGACTCAGTTATAACAGAAGATAATATTACAAATTATCAAGTTCATCATAAAAAAGAACTTTTATTTCTTATAGAAGAAAAAGATCTCCAGTGGAGAAAATACCCATGGATAATAATAAATAGATACCTGGATACAGGATCTTTGACTAGTTACAATTATATACATGCCTATGCAGCTTATAAGCCAATGATGTACTATGAAACTATCCAAAAGGTTTTACGTACTTGTGAAATAAAACATTTTTTCCTTTATCAGGGTAGTAAAATTTATAATTTTAGTAAAATTATTATAAAAAAGATTATATCTGTGGAAAAATGGGGACTGTCTACCATGAAAGATAAGGAATTTATAATTCATGAAACAAGAATTACATATAAGTACAATTATTGGGATAATATAGAAGCCCATAATCAAGTCTTCTTATATGAAAATAATAATAAGAAACATTCCTGGTATATAAAAGTATGTGAAAACATTTATAATGATCCCATACCAAATTGGTTTATAAAATAGTGGTATCGATATGGTCCATCTAAATCAATTCTTCCTAATACATTTCTTTCATCATATGGAAATTGGATAAAATTCTCACCAAAAATATCTGAATTGGTGGCATCTAATAGATGCAGTGAAGAAATTGCTAATATGTGGTTTTTTATAGAATTCTCCATCCCTTGGATTTGGAGATGGGTTCCTGAAATCAGTTATACTGATGAAAAATTGCCATGTATCATGCAAATAGCTTATACAAAGTTTTGGAATAAAATGCAAAAACTTGATTCCACAACCAATGAATTATATGGTCAGGAAGTCTTGATGATTATTCAAGACAAAGTCAAGAATTATATTCAGCATAAAGAAACTCATATTCAAAAGGAGATTGATCCCTTTCAGCATATTTCCATGAAGATTAAATTGCAAAAGGAGCATATTTCTCAACAAGACTGAATCAAGGCTTATATGGATGAGCTTAAAAAGCATTTAAAAAATAATGATTCCAATGATAATATGTCAGATATTTATATGGCTTCTTCCAGAGATCTTATTTTGGCAGGAGAATCTCAAGACCCAGATGATATTGATGAATTTGATGAAGAATTCATGAATGAACAATTGAAGGAGTTGAAAGACAGACTCAATGAAGAAAAAGCCAAGAATAAAGGCAAAAGCATGATAATATGAAAGAGACGTAAAGACAGACAAGATATAAAGATGATGAAGACTTAAAGTTTATGAAGAGTCAAAGTAGTGCTTGACTATGTCAGCAATAATGTAATAGATTGTAGTGCCGTAATAGGTAAGAAATGATGTCATAAGTTCAATAATAGAGTCTGATAGACTTATGGACTTGAAAGGAAAATTTGAAGTCCGAAATAGTTAGTTTTTAGTTTCTATGAATAGCTTAGCTTGTAGCAGAAGGAGATTATCCTTCGAAAACTTATCCTTCAGAGCATTCCTCTGAAAATCCTTCAAAACATCTTTCTTTGTATATTTCTCTGTATCTATTTCTTTCAATTTATAATACTCCAGTTGGATTGTTATAAGCTTATATTGGAGGTTCTGGTTTTCTTATATTTTTATATCTTGGTACATCAACCAAGTAAGTTTTCTTTTTATATTTTTTGATTAATAATCATTAGAATGAGAGGCTAAAAGCCTCATGGTTAGAATAAATGTTGAGTAACTATGTAAATTCATAGTTTAGATCCTTCTTATTTAGAAATCCTCAGTATAATAATATTGAATTAAAGAATGGGTTAGAATCATAAGACAGACTATGAATTTAGAAAAGAAGGGTGTTGCCTTTAGCCGAGATTGTGATAAAGGCGTTAGGAGTATAGCCCAAATTACTTTGATAAATTTATAGTTCTGTTTGATAGATTCTGTAATAACCTACTTGTCTTTGCTTCTTTAATCATCATGTTGAGGATCTCTCTATAATTTGAATTATAGAGAGACCCTCAACATGTTGATTAAAGAAGCAAAGACAAGTAGGATATTACAGAATCTATCAAATAGAACTATAAATTTGTCAAAGAAATCCGGGCTATACGCCTAATGTTGAGCCATTGGAGCTGCTACAATGAAGCTTTCTTAGCCTTTATTAAAGTCCAATGTTGTGTTGTAATTGTTGCAACCACATTGTGACAAATCTGTGAATTACTAAGGCAATAATGGACTGAGTTCATGAGGATTGTCTGGACAAAATCTCAGCAAGAAGCCGATGAATAAACTGAAGTGCCAAAATGAGAAGGAAGTGTACTGTTGGCACATCAGATCAAAGGCTGCACAGACAAGTTACGCGCATATCAGATCAAAGGCTGCACAGATCAGATCAAGTTACGCGCACATCAGATCAAAGGCTGCACAGACAAGTTACGCGCACATCAGATCAAAGGCTGCACAGATCAGATCAAGTTACGCGCACATCAGATCAAAGGCTGCACAGATCAGATCAAGTTACGCGCACAGCAGATCAAAGGCTGCACAGACAAGTTACGCGCACATCAGATCAAAGGCCACACAGATCAGATCAAGGGAAGTAAAGATCAGATCAAATTCTCAAGGGATTGCTCAGCAGCTTAGTTTCACAGAAGCAAGGCAAGTCAGCAACAAAACATATTTGCAGCAGAAGAGAACAACTCAAGGCTGGAGAGCTAGAGCAGACACCTAAGAAGCTGAAGTCAAGGACGGCTAGTGAATCACACCTCAAACGCGCGACTCTAAAAGTCTCCCAAAGATTCAGAAGACGCAGGAGCATCATGTTGAAGTATCTAGCAATCCGGTGAGCGAGCAGAAATACAAAAGAATCAAGAAGTGCCGATCAGAAGAACTGCAGGAGCTACATGGATGGTTCTGAGTTGCTGGACAGAACGTTGTGACATGAAGCTAACATCAGATCAACCGGAGGCTAACATCAGATCAACTGCAAGCTAACATCAGATCAACCGAAGGCTAACATCAGATCAACTGCATGCTAACATCAGATCAACCGAAGCGTGACATCAGATCAAATGCCGGGCACATCAGATCAGCTATAAGCTAAGATCAGATCACTTCTGCTGTTTCAACATATCTAAGACAAGCTACTCGAGAAAGTCTGAAGGAGTACAGTCAACAATATGACATGGCAAGCAAGTTGCAACTTAAAAAGGTTGAAAATGGATTATATGAATCTTGAGCCGCCTTCCGTGTAAGATATGCTGACACACCGCACGTAGGGCACAGTTTTTCTTCTGGGAAAAGAAACGGGCAGATGAGTAGGTGTGGTAGGCACAACAACTGCAGAATGCAGGATAAACCACATTGGGAGGAAAAACCCAAAGAGAGAGAAGGCACGAAAAGAAAGAAAAAAGAGAGAGAGAGGAGCAGCAGCCAAGGTGAGTGCTGAACAGAACGAAACCGAGAAAAGGGAGGAGAAAAAGAGTGAGAGCAGAAAAAGATGATATGAGAAACACAAGAGAGAAAGAAACAGTCTGCTGCACAAGGAGAAGCTGAAGCGCTGGAGAGGCAGAAGTCAAGGAGAAGAAGAAGCTGAGGAGGAGCAGAATCGGGAGAACTGACCCTGAGATTGCAGCTTCAGGTGGTAAGCCTAGAACACTATCAAACGTCTTTCATTAAGTGAATTTGAAAGATATTTGTGTAGAAAAGGCAGCACAACAGAGATTTACATGTTATTGTTTTAGTTGATGAACTTGTAGAGGTAGTGAACCTCAATGTGTTGAGCAGTGAGCTCTTGTTTATGTTGCTTATGGTCAGTGAGGCCAGAGCTGAATGATTCTGTGATAGTGAAGATTGACAGGAGTGAATCTGTCCGTGGATGTAGATCATTTGATCGAACCACGTAAAAATCCCCCTTGCACATTTACTGCTTTGAGTGTGTCTTGACTGGTGTGGTATTATCAAACTGTAAGCTTGAACAGGAGTGTCATGGTTGTGTAAGTAAACCCTCCTTGAGTGATTGAATTGATCTGATGTCTTCCTTGGTTGATCTGATGTCTTCCTTGGTTGATCTGATCTGCCAACAGTCCATCTAAGCCAAAACGTGAGTTCAACAATAAGCTCTAACTGAGCTAACATTTGAGAGGGAATCCTTTAGTTGAAAGAAAAATTGATAGAGTGTTGATTCACCCCCCCCTCTCAACACTTGACACGATCCAACAATTGGTATCAGAGCTAGGTTTGCTTTTGTCAAGTGATTGTTGAAACTTAAAACCAGCAGTAGAAATGGAGAATCAAGCAACAACTGTTAAGGGAGTTCCTTATTTCAGTGGCCAAAATTTCCAGTTATGGAAAAAGAGAATGAGTGCTTATCTCTTAGCACAAGGTCTACAAGTACAAAGAGTAGTCTTGCATGGATTTACACCAACCGTAGATGAGGAGAATCCTACAGCTGCAGAAATTAGAAACTTAGAAGCTGATGGAAAGGCAAGGAATGCTCTATATGCAGCTCTGTCAGAAAAAGAGAACTTTAAAGTTATAGACTGTGTTACTGCTCATGAAATATGGATTAAACTGATTAATATTCATGAGGGAGACATCAAGGTTAAGGAGGCAAAATTGCAGGTTCTTAGAAGTAAGTTTGAAGGTCTTAAGATGGGAGAAGGTGAAAACATTGAGGACTTTCTAAACAGAGTTGTTGAATTAGTTAGCTCAATGAGGGGTCTGGGTGAGAGTGTTGGAGATTCCAATATAGTTAAAAAGGTTCTTAGATCCCTACCAGCAAGATATGATTCTAAGGTCTCTGCTATAGAGGAGAGGGACCTAGATAAAGTGACATTAGATGAGCTACAAAGCACCCTTGTAGCATATGAAATGAGGATTTCAAATTCAAAGGAGGAGACTTCAAAGGCAGTCAAGGAGATAGCATTTAAAACAAAACACTCAAGGAAGCTAAAGGAGGAAAGCAGTGAAGATGAAGCAGCAGACAGTGATCTTGAAAGAATGATGGTGCTGATTTCAAGGAGTTTCAGAGGCCAGACTGGAAAGTACAAGGGAAAGTTGCCCTTAAAATGCTTCAATTGTGGCAAAATAGGCCACTTTGCAAGCAAGTGCTTCATGAAGAACAAGAGAACAGAAGATGAGGAAGCTGACAAGCCATCAGACAGGTGGCCTGAGCAGAAAGGAAAGAAGAAGATGAGCTTCAAATCAAGAAAAGGGAAAGCTTACAGAAAACGGAGCTACCTGAGCAAGAAGAAGAATGATAGCTCTGAGGAGGATGAAGAGACTGATGTCTCAGACAGTGAAGATGAGTCTGAAGCTGAAGAGGAGACTCTCATGGTAATGAAATCTTCAACTGTTTCATTAAAGGAGGATGCTGAACTAGAGAACCAATCAGCTGATGATGAAGAAGTGGATCTAGAGGAAGAACTGGAGTTTGCATACAACAAGATAGAGGAGCAGAAGAGATTGCACAAGAAGACAATGAAGACAATGAAGGAGATGGAAAAGGTCATCTTGAGCAGTCAAGAAGAAAACTCAATACTGGAGAATAGAGTAACTGAATTGGAGCAGGAACTGATTCTCATGCAAAATGAAGCTGAGGTTCACAAAAATTGTACAAGAGAAAAGATGGAACTTCAAAAGACATGTGAAACCTTGGTAGAAAAGCTAGATGCCACCACTGCCGAACTAGAGGATGCAACAAGAAAGATAGAAGATCTGCTGTCTCAACAAACTGTGATCAAAGCTAAAGAAATGACTGATGGAACTACTGTAGAATCAAAATTGAAAGGAAAGCTGGAGCTTCAGTCAAGCAAAACTGAGCATGGTGAATACTCAAGGAGCAAAGAAGTGGCTGCAAAAACTGAAGAAGCCACAAGGAAGTTAGATGAGTGCCTCAGCAAGCAGAGATCTCATTCAGAAGGGAAGAAAGGTCTTGATTATGAAGGAGATCAAAAATTAGAAGGACAACCAGCTGCAACAATCAAGAAGACTGTTACCTTTGTCAAAGAAGGTTCAATTTGTGTTGCTGGTGTAAAGGCAGGAACTAGTTTTGTTGATGCTAAGAAGATGGAAATTTCTAATGGATCAAGAAAGTCTAATGAGCAAAATGAAAGACTGCACGAGCTGAGGGGGAGGCAATCTATGTATCAAAGAAGCCTGCTCAAAAGTAGAAGGCTGATTGCTGGAGTATGTTTCACCTGTGGAGAATCAGGTCACTATGCAGCAAATTGCTGGAGGAAGGCATTCTGGAGATTTGGAGGAAGAACAATGCAGTCAAGAGGATGGAATAGAAAAGAGTATTATCATCAAAGAAGCCTAAGTACTTCAAGAAGGATCCCTGAAGCTGAAATCAGAAAAGGCCATGTCATACAACCTGGAGAAGTGTATCAAAAATTGAATGTCTGGTGCAGATGCAGATTGCCAAATAAGAGAAGCAAGTGGTCGGAAGAAGTGAATAGCAGGAGAGCCCTGCCACTGCAACAAGCTACAAATAGAAGAAACTTTGCAGCAGGAACAAGAAGAAACCAAGCAGATTACACAAGAAGAAATCAGTCTCTAATGCAGCCACTTAATCTGAGAAACAGATTTCAAATTTTTGAAGGGTTAGAAGAGAATGATCACTGGAGCTGCAGCAGGAGCAATCAGAGATTGAATGAACAGCAAGGCATACCAGCAGCAAGAAAAATTTGGAGGAAGAAAAACAGATTTGAAGAAGCTTGCATTGCTGAAGTTGCACTGAAAACAAAAGCTAAGGAAGCCCAATGGATCATTGACAGTGGGTGCACAAGCCATATGACTGGAGACAAAACTCTACTGAGAAACACAAAAGAAGTTGAAAGAGGGTTTGTCAAGTTTGCAGATAAGAGTGGGTTAAAGATCAAGGCTGTTGGAGAAGCCACCATTGGATCAGAAAAGTTCAAATCTAAGGAGGTGCTGTTTGTAGAAGGGCTGAAGTACAACTTGCTGAGTGTAAGACAACTGTGTGACAATGGTTTCAAAGTAGACTTCTCAAAAAATGGCTGTTTCATCAAAGACTGCAAGACTGGAGAAATCATGGCCAAAGGAATAAGAGACAACAAGGATTTATACCTCATAGATGTGAAGGAAAAGTTGTGCATGCTAAGCAAAATGGATGAAAATACTCTTTGGCATTGCAGGCTTGGACATTTAAATCAAAAGAGCATGAGAAGCCTGGTGAAGTGCAATGCAGTGTTAAACCTCCCTGTACTAAAGAGGGACAACAGCACTTGTGACTCATGCCAAAAAGGGAAATTTGCAAAGCTTTCTCACAAGTCCAAGGAGCATAGAACCTCTAAGCCATTGGAGCTAGTTCACACTGATGTATGTGGACCAATGAAAAGAAAAGGTACAGGTAAAGAGATGTATTTCATTCTTTTTGTGGATGACTTCACTAGGATGATGTGCATCATGCACATGAAGCAAAAGAGTGAAGCCTTCAACTGCTTCAAAAGATTTCAGAAACTGGCAGAAAACCAGCATGGAAGGAAGATCAAAGTTTTGAGATCAGATAATGGAGGAGAGTTTACCTCACAGGAATTTGAAGAATACGTGGAGGAAATGGGAATCAAACATCAAGTCTCAAGTCCTCACACTCCCCAGCAAAATGGAGTTGTAGAGAGGAAAAATAGAAGTGTGATTGAGATGGCAAGAACTATGCTGTTGGAGCACAATACTCCAAAGCACTTCTGGAAGGAAGCCACAATGGCAGCTGTGCATGTACAAAATAGAACCATGTTGAGGCCAAACACTGAAAAGACACCATATGAACTTTGGTATGGTCACAAGCCAAATGTGAAGTATTTTAGAGTTTTTGGCAGCAAATGCTTCATCAAGAACAAGGAGCAAAGCCTTGGAAAATTTGAAGAGAGGGCTGATGAGGGCATTTTCCTTGGTTACTCAAATAAGAGCAAGGCTTACAAGGTTTATAACAAGAGGCTGGATAAGATTATGGAAAGCTATGATGTGAAAGTGGTTGAGGAAGTCAAGATGAAAGCCACTGATCCTGAAAATTTTCTGGATCACTTAGATGACTTAGAGAGCCAAGATGAGGCAGACCTGGAGCTGAAATCAGCTACTGAGGAGACTGATGCAGAAGGATCAGAGACAGAAGTTACAGAAGGCCAGGAAAAAGCAAAAAGAAAGTACAACAAGAGAATTGACAAGATGCCTATCATTGGAGACCCCAAAGCTCCAGTAAGAACAAGAAGGCAACTGAAAAGTATGGTTGCAACTGCCCTACTGTCTCAAGTTGAGCCAAGGTCAATAGAGGAAGCCCTGGAGGACCAGTCATGGCTGCAAGCCATGAATGAAGAGCTGGACCAAATTGAGAAAAACCAAACTTGGGAGCTCGTGGATAGGCCAGCAAACAAGAATGTGATAGGCACAAAATGGGTGTTCAGGAACAAGTTGAATGAGGAAGGAAAGGTTGTAAAGAATAAGGCAAGGCTTGTGTGCAAAGGATACTCTCAAATTGAAGGAGTAGATGTGGATGAAACCTTTGCCCCAGTAGCAAGGCTTGAAGCCATAAGAATGTTTTTGGCAGTGGCTTCAGCAAGGAGTTACAAGGTCTTCCAAATGGATGTTAAATCTGCCTTCTTGAATGGAAATCTGGAGGAAGAAGTGTACATTGAGCAACCAGATGGTTTTCTAGTTTGTGAAGATGAAAACAAGGTGTGCAGGCTCAAAAAGGCACTGTATGGATTAAAACAAGCCCCAAGAGCATGGTACTCAAGGCTGGACAGCTACCTGAAGAATCTGAATTTCAGAAAAAGTTGCATAAATAGCAATTTATATGTTCTTGATGGAAAGGGTGGACAGTTAATAGCCATAGTCTATGTTGATGACATAATATTTGGAGGAGATAAGGAGCAGCTGTGCCATGAATTTGCTAGAAAGATGCAAGAAGAGTTTGAAATGTCCATGATAGGAGAGCTCTCATTTTTCCTTGGACTGCAGATTCATCAAAAAGCAACTGGAATTTTTATCTCTCAAACCAAGTATACCAAAGAAGTGCTGAAGAAATTTGGTATGACTGATGCTAAGCCAATGTCTACACCCATGGCAACTAACTGCAAGCTGAGCAAGGATGAAAAAGGAGCTGAAGCTGATCAAAGTCTATACAGAAGCATGATAGGAAGCTTATTGTACTTAACAGCAACAAGGCCTGATATTACCTTTGCTGTCTGCCAAGCTGCTAGATACCAGGCAAATCCAAAGAGTTCTCATATGATTGCACTAAAGAGGGTGCTAAGATATTTGCAAGGGACAGTAGATTATGGTCTGTGGTATGCAAGGAAAGGAAGCTTGGGATTAAGAAGCTTCACTGATGCTGATTGGGCAGGAAATGTTGATGACAGGAGATCCACTTCAGGAGGAGTATTCTTTCTTGGAAATAGATGTGTGAGCTGGTTAAGCAAGAAGCAAGAAAGTATAGCCTTAAGCACTGCTGAAGCTGAGTACATAGCAGCAACCAAGGCATGCACTCAAGCTATATGGATGAGATCTGAACTGCAAAATCTTAAAGAAGAAGTTCTCTTGCCACTGATAATTCTTTGTGACAACAAAAGTGCCATTGATTTGTCAAAGAATTCAGTCCAGCACTCGAGAGCCAAACATATAGAAATCAAGTATCACTTCATAAAGGACAAGGTTGAGAAAGGAGAAATTATGCTAGAGTATGTTCCCACAGCTAAACAAATAGCTGATGTAATGACAAAGCCTCTTCCAGCCGAGGTGTTTGAAACTTTGAGGATGCAAATGGGAGTGCAGTCCTCCTTCTCATGCTGAATCAGTTGAGCATCCCCAAATCCCTTTGAAATTGGTTGTCAAAGGGGGAGAGATAGCCGCAGCAGGCCGGCCAGACGCAGCAGTATTGTCCTTGGGAGAGAAGGACGTTGGAAAAGCTCTATGCAGGGGGAGCTTACTATGTAGAAGAATAAGGTTCAGGGGGAGCTGGTTCAGGGGGAATAAGGTTCAGGGGGAGCTTAGCACTGAGTTGACTGATTGGCTGCAAATGTGGTTGCCAACAATTCCAAAGGGGGAGATTGTTGAGCCATTGGAGCTGCTACAATGAAGCTTTCTTAGCCTTTATTAAAGTCCAATGTTGTGTTGTAATTGTTGCAACCACATTGTGACAAATCTGTGAATTACTAAGGCAATAATGGACTGAGTTCATGAGGATTGTCTGGACAAAATCTCAGCAAGAAGCCGATGAATAAACTGAAGTGCCAAAATGAGAAGGAAGTGTACTGTTGGCACATCAGATCAAAGGCTGCACAGACAAGTTACGCGCATATCAGATCAAAGGCTGCACAGATCAGATCAAGTTACGCGCACATCAGATCAAAGGCTGCACAGACAAGTTACGCGCACATCAGATCAAAGGCTGCACAGATCAGATCAAGTTACGCGCACATCAGATCAAAGGCTGCACAGATCAGATCAAGTTACGCGCACAGCAGATCAAAGGCTGCACAGACAAGTTACGCGCACATCAGATCAAAGGCCACACAGATCAGATCAAGGGAAGTAAAGATCAGATCAAATTCTCAAGGGATTGCTCAGCAGCTTAGTTTCACAGAAGCAAGGCAAGTCAGCAACAAAACATATTTGCAGCAGAAGAGAACAACTCAAGGCTGGAGAGCTAGAGCAGACACCTAAGAAGCTGAAGTCAAGGACGGCTAGTGAATCACACCTCAAACGCGCGACTCTAAAAGTCTCCCAAAGATTCAGAAGACGCAGGAGCATCATGTTGAAGTATCTAGCAATCCGGTGAGCGAGCAGAAATACAAAAGAATCAAGAAGTGCCGATCAGAAGAACTGCAGGAGCTACATGGATGGTTCTGAGTTGCTGGACAGAACGTTGTGACATGAAGCTAACATCAGATCAACCGGAGGCTAACATCAGATCAACTGCAAGCTAACATCAGATCAACCGAAGGCTAACATCAGATCAACTGCATGCTAACATCAGATCAACCGAAGCGTGACATCAGATCAAATGCCGGGCACATCAGATCAGCTATAAGCTAAGATCAGATCACTTCTGCTGTTTCAACATATCTAAGACAAGCTACTCGAGAAAGTCTGAAGGAGTACAGTCAACAATATGACATGGCAAGCAAGTTGCAACTTAAAAAGGTTGAAAATGGATTATATGAATCTTGAGCCGCCTTCCGTGTAAGATATGCTGACACACCGCACGTAGGGCACAGTTTTTCTTCTGGGAAAAGAAACGGGCAGATGAGTAGGTGTGGTAGGCACAACAACTGCAGAATGCAGGATAAACCACATTGGGAGGAAAAACCCAAAGAGAGAGAAGGCACGAAAAGAAAGAAAAAAGAGAGAGAGAGGAGCAGCAGCCAAGGTGAGTGCTGAACAGAACGAAACCGAGAAAAGGGAGGAGAAAAAGAGTGAGAGCAGAAAAAGATGATATGAGAAACACAAGAGAGAAAGAAACAGTCTGCTGCACAAGGAGAAGCTGAAGCGCTGGAGAGGCAGAAGTCAAGGAGAAGAAGAAGCTGAGGAGGAGCAGAATCGGGAGAACTGACCCTGAGATTGCAGCTTCAGGTGGTAAGCCTAGAACACTATCAAACGTCTTTCATTAAGTGAATTTGAAAGATATTTGTGTAGAAAAGGCAGCACAACAGAGATTTACATGTTATTGTTTTAGTTGATGAACTTGTAGAGGTAGTGAACCTCAATGTGTTGAGCAGTGAGCTCTTGTTTATGTTGCTTATGGTCAGTGAGGCCAGAGCTGAATGATTCTGTGATAGTGAAGATTGACAGGAGTGAATCTGTCCGTGGATGTAGATCATTTGATCGAACCACGTAAAAATCCCCCTTGCACATTTACTGCTTTGAGTGTGTCTTGACTGGTGTGGTATTATCAAACTGTAAGCTTGAACAGGAGTGTCATGGTTGTGTAAGTAAACCCTCCTTGAGTGATTGAATTGATCTGATGTCTTCCTTGGTTGATCTGATGTCTTCCTTGGTTGATCTGATCTGCCAACAGTCCATCTAAGCCAAAACGTGAGTTCAACAATAAGCTCTAACTGAGCTAACATTTGAGAGGGAATCCTTTAGTTGAAAGAAAAATTGATAGAGTGTTGATTCACCCCCCCCTCTCAACACTTGACACGATCCAACACCTAACGCCTTCACAACAATATTGGCTAACGGCAACACCCTTCTTCTCTAAACTCATAGTCTGTCTAATAATTCTAACCCATTCTTTAATTCAATATTATCATACTGAAGATTTCTCAATAAGAAGGATCTAAACTATGAATTTACATAATTACTCAACTTTTATTCTAACCATGAGGCTTTTAGCCTCTCATTCTAACGAATATTAATCAAGAAAATTTAAAGAAAACTTACTCGGTAGATGTACCAAGATATAAAAATATAAGAAAACCAGAACCTCCAATATAAGCTGATAAGAAATCCAACTGGAGAAGTTTTATAACTTTGGAAAAATATACAAAGAGAGAAGAGAATGCTAAAAAGGATAGTTTTCAAAGGATGATCTCCTTCTGCTACAAACTAAGCTATTTATAGAAACTAAAAACTAACTATTTTGGACTTCAAATTTTTCTTTCAAGTCCAAAAGTCTATCAGACTCTATTATTGAACTTATGATATCATTGCTTACCTATTACAACACCACAATCTATTACATTATTGCTGACATAGTCAAGCACTACTTTAAGTCTTCATCATCTTTATATCTTGTCTGCCTTTACGTCTCTTTCATATTATCTTACTTTTGCCTTTATTCTTGGCTTTTTCTTCATTGAGTCCGTCTATCAACTCCTTCAATTGTTCATTCATGAATTCTTCATCAAATTCATCAATATCATCTGGGTCTTGAGATTCACCCACCAAAATATGATTTCCGGAAGAAGCCATAGAAATATCTGACTTATTATCATTGGAATCATTCTTTTTTAAATGCTTTTTAAGCTCATCCATATAAGCCTTGATTAAGTCTTGTTGAGAAATATATTCCTTTTGCAATTTAATCTTCATGGAAATATGCTGAAAGGGATCAATCTCCTTTTGAATATGAGTTTCTTTATGCTGAATATAATTCTTGACTTTGTCTTAAATAATCATCAAGACTTCCTGACCATATAATTCATTGGTTATGGAATCAAGTTTTTGCATTTTATCCCAAAACTTTGTTTAAGCTATTTGCATGATACATGGCAATTTTTCTTCAGTATAACTGATTTCAGGAACACATCTCCAAATCCAAGGGATGGAGAATTCTATAAAAAATAACATATTAGCAATTTCTTCACTACATCTATTAGATGCCACCAATTCAGATATTTTTGGTGAGAATTTTATCCAATTTCCATATGATGATAGAAATGTATCAGGAAGAATGGATTTAGATGGACCATATCGATACCACCATTTCATAAACCAATTTGGTATGGGATCATTATAAATGTTTCCACATACTTTTATAAACCAGGAATGTTTCTTATTATTATTTTCATATAAGAAGACTTGATTATGGGCTTTTATATAATCCCAATAATTGTACTTATACGTAACTCTTGTTTCAGGAATTATAAATTCCTTATCTTTCATGGTAGACAGTCCCCATTCTTCTGCAGATATAATCTTTTTCATAATAATTTTACTAAAATTATAAATTTTTCTACCCTGATTAGGATAGAAATGCTTTATTTCACATGTACCAGAAACCTTTAGAATAGTTTTATAGTACATTCTTGGCTTATAAGCTCCATGGGCATGTATATAATTCCCACTGTTGGAAGATCGTGTATCCAAATATCTATTTATTATTATCCATGGGTCTTTTCCCCACTGTAAATCTTTTTCTTCTATAAGAAATAAAAGTTCTCTCTTAGGATGAAATTGATAATCTGTAATATGATCTTCTATTAGAACGGATTCCACATATGATGTGGTTCCTGTAGAAGAAGAAGATTCTTCTTTTTCTTGTTCCAGGAATTTTTGAAATTTATTAAATAATATTGGATATTTAGAAAAATCGACAATATTATCCGAATATATTGTTTTATTACCCATTTGAGAGAGAATATTTCTATCTTTTGCTCGACCAGAAAACCCCGAAGCATGAGAGGTATAACCTCTGCCTCCTCTCCCTCTATAAGAGACCCGTCATATCATCCTGTAAAAATTCACGAGATAGAAAATCAGGAAGACTATTATCTTTCCCATTTTTATAAGCAATATCAAAATCAAAAGAGGCTAAATTAGCCTGCCATATAGCATACATTTGCTTAGATACATCATGTTTAAAATCTTTGTTAAACAAATACTTTGCCGCTTGGCAATCTGTTTTAATTATAAATTTCTAATTGTATAAATCATCTTGAAATTTCAATACGCATTTTACTATACCAAGTATTTATTTTGCTATAGTAGCATAATTCTGCTGACTATTAGTCTATTTTCCTAAATGATATCTGACTAATTTACCAATTTATCATCAGGACATATTTGTTTTAATATACCTCCATACACTATGTCAGAGGCATCTGTCTCTACTATTTTAATCCATTGAGGATTTTCTAATATTAAGCATGGCAGTGGTTTAACTTTTCCTTTTATCTTTTGAACTGTTTTAGTATGTTCATTCGTCCAAGGTTTAGGTTTACCCTTTAACCTGTCATATAAAATAGCCGTATCATATGCTAAATTTTTATAATATAGAAGAATATAATTAAGACTTCCTAAAAACCTTTGTAATTGTGTTTTATCCTTAATTTCATCAGGAAATTTAGATGCGAAGTCTATACTTCTATCGATGGGAATTATTTTCCCTTTTTCAATATTATGTCCTAGAAATCTAATATTAGTTTGAAATAAAACCATTTTGGATTGTGATATAACAAATCCATTATTTTTTATAATTGTTTTAAATATATTTAAATGATTAAAATGAGTTTGTATATCTTTAGAGAATACTAAGATATCATCAATATAAACAAGAATAAAATTACTATAAGGAATAAAAACATCATTCATAATCTTCTGGAATTCAGAGGGTGCATTCTTTAATCCAAAAGGCATAACTTTCCATTCATAATGTCCTATTGGAACATTAAAATCAGTTTTATATTGATCTGATTCTTTTATTTGAATCTGCCAATAACATGATTTTAAATCAAATTTAGAAAATATTAATGCATCATATAATCTGTCTAATAAATCCTTTTTATTAGGAATAGGATGTCTTATCCATTTTAAGACTTTATTAAGAGGTTTATAATTTATAACCAATCTAGGTCTGCTTTTTTCTATTTCACTATGTTTATTAACATAGAATCCTGTACATGACCAAGGTGATTCAGAATTCCTTATTAATCCTTTTTCTAATAACATGCTGATTTCTTTTTTACATAACTCTAAATATTCAGCATTCATTTGACATGGTCATGCTTTTGTTTTTATCATAGTTTTTTCATCAAAATCTTCCTCATAAGGGAGACTAATGATATGTTTTTTCCTGTCCCAAAAAGTATTTGGGTGTTCATTACAAATTTCAGTAGAGAAATTATCATATATTTTTTTTATTTTTTCTTGCAATTTAAAATTGTTTTCCAAATTGTCTTCTATAGAAAAAGAGTTAATTTCAAAATTTAAGAAATTTATTTGATTATTTTTCCTATTAATTAAATCTTTCAATTCATTTATAAATCTAGTATTTGGTTCAGTTATAAACTGAAAACTTACAATTTTCTTATCATATATTCCTATAATCTTATCAGTGTCAATATGTTTTATCTGAAATATCTTCTTTATAAAAGAAGTACCAAGTATTATTTAACTAGTGATATTCTTTGCTATTAAAAAACTTTCAGGTATGCAGACTTTATTATTGCAAATATATCCTTTAGATAATTTATAATTAATATCTAGAGCTTTACCTCCTGCATGTCTAATGATATGAGTTGTCTTTTCAAAATACTTAGTTGGAATAATCCCTTCTTGTATAACACTAACATCTGCTCCACTATCAATAAGAGCAACTAATTCTATTTTAAAAGAATGATCTATTAATAGTTTTATAGTGACATGAAATTTAAAAGATGATATTAAATCTAATGATCCTAGGAAATTTTCATTTCCTGTGTCTTCTATTAACATATCATAATTTTCTTTAATATGATCTTTCTTTTCTAAATAAGAAACTCTTTCATCTAAATTTTCATTTATTTTCTTTAAAATATTTATTTCATTTTTAAGATTATTAATTTCTTTTCCCAAATCATCTGTAGTTGTAGGGAATTTTTCTATATTACATTTTCTATTTTTCAATATTTCATATACTTTAGTCATTGTATATGGACTTTGATTTTCTTCAATATTTTCTATTCTATTATTATTTTGACTAGATTCTGAAATATTATCCATCTGTTCTATTATTCTAGATCTTAATTCTGGATCTTTGATAGATTTTAGAAATTTTAAAATAGTATAATTATTTAATACATTAACTTCTAAATCCAAATCTTGAAATTGTGATAGAATTTTATAATATTCTTCATCTGCAATATCAGTATCTTTTTGTTCTATATTATTACAATTACATTAATTTTCACTTTCAGAACTATTAGTTTCTTCATTTTCAGACATCTCTGACTCAGATTATGAATTCACTATATTTAATAATTCTTCTTTTATTTTTTCATCTATTTCTAAACTATTAATTTTATTTTTCATTTTGAATTTATTAGCAAAATGTCCTTTCTGTTTACATTTATAACATGTAATATTATTCATGTCTTTCTTTTTATGTCTTTCTATTTTTCTGAATTCTTTTTTATTTTTCTTTTCTTGAGAATATTTTCTTCTCTTATATTTAGGATATGTTTTATAATTTTTTTCCTGTTTTATTATTTTATCTTTGGATGGTATATTCATCCCAAACTGACTACAAAATTGTCCTAATTGACATCTTTCATTCAGTCTTTGACTTTTAATTTGTTGGTTTAATTTTATTTCATTGCATAAGGCTAAACCTTCTTGTATGCAAATTCCTATTAATTTTCCATAACTATAAATTTCATAAGGAATATTCATTCTATCCTTTCTTAACACTTTTCTTATTCTTTCAGCAAATAAATGTGGTAGTCCATCTATAAATTTAGACTTCCAATGATTACTATTACTACTATTTAATTCCATAACTCTATTAAGGAATGCATCTTTATACCACGTAAAATCTAAAAGTGTTTTACATCTCAGATTCTGTAATAAGGTGCAAATATTTTTAGCATTATCGGAAATTCTACCCGTAAAATGTTCTAGGATAGTAACTATTAATGTATAAACCGCATTTTCAATCGGTTGTTATTGTGATTCTTCTATTTTCACTATTTTAAAAATTTCTTCTTTATTCTGGGGGGTTAAATAATTATCCCACCAACCTTTAAGTTGGCCTGTAAATCCAGAAACTATAATTTTGGCTATACCAACATCAGTATTACCATTAGTCTTACATATGCTACTATACATAAGCATTCTATGAGCTACATTATAAATATGTTTTTCAGAATATCCATCAATATTCCATTCATATATACACTTTCCATTTTAGCTATTATTAAGTACATATTCCTGTTCCTCATGTAAAATATCAATAGGAGAGGGTCTATTATAATAATATAATCTCTGAGTAGGTCTATCAGAAAACTTTCCTACTTTATTAATTTCATCATTATTTGAAAGTTCTTTAATCTGATGTTCCAATTCTTCTTCTAATATATTAATTTTTAAACCTTGAAACTTTTTATCAAGTAACTTTTCTAATTCTGTTAAAGATTTTAATTTAAAATCTTTTATTTCAGGGGGGTGGTTGAAGTGTTGGAGTAGCTATAACTTGCTCCGCATAAGAGGATTCTTCAGAATGAGACTTTTGTAATATATGAATTATATTATCTAATCTATGATGTAAATATATGATTTGTTCACCTAAAACATTCAAATAAATGTTTGTATTATTATTTTGTTATATAATTTTGTTCATTTGTTTGACTGTAATTACTAATGTATCATTATCAAACAACTTAGAAAAAACAGAAAAGTTTAATATATTATTATCTTTTTCAATATGAAAAGGCTGTTGAGGAGGAAATATATCCTTTAAAGTATTACCATTCATAAGTTTATAATCTCTTTCTAAAACACAAATACATGGTTCAATATAATTAGAAATAAACCATGGCACAAAAGGAAATAAAATATTATGCTGAGATAAAAATATGTAAAATTGATCAGAAATATTTTTCTGTTCTTGTAAAGAGAAATTATGAAAAAACCATGTTCTAAATGGTAGCCATCTATCCCTATTAAATTCTTCTTTAACCTGATTTCTGGTTAAAGATCCAGGACTGAAATCTATCCTATTCATATTGGAAAAGCCATTTCAGACGCAGTTATTTCTTCGTCTTTACCTTTAACTATATTATTTTTATTTTTTATCAATCTATCCACATACATGCTATCATTATCTTCACTAACTTGTGAAGTGGATACCCTATAAGGTTGAGAAACAGAATGTCTCGGTATAACTGAAATAGTATCCTTATAATCTAAAGGTGATATGAAATGAGAAGAGTATGATCTTGACAATTTAGATCTATTTTCTAATAAAAATGGATTATTCTGCATTTTTATATTAATTTTCCCTTCAGGAGTCTGTTCTATATAATCTATGTCACTATTAATCTGTGGTTGTTTATTACTAACTCTTTCTATTGTCCATTGTTCTAGAATAGGTATTTCATCCCATTTAATATTTCTTCTTTTAATTATCTTAGATTTATTAAAATTAGTTTCTATTAATATCGTTTCATCTATTTTTTTATCTATTAGTTTACAATTAGGATTTAAAGTCTTTAAGGGTTTATAATAAATTCTATAACATACACATATTAATTCAGAACCAGGCATATAATTATATCCATGAGTTTTAACATTTAATGTTAAAGCATCTAATATATTATCATTACTTAAATATAAAGATAAGTTTGGATAAACGTTAAAATATACAGGGCCATGAGCTAAACTCGATTGTATTATTCTAATTAAAGATTGTTTCCAATTTAAACTTCTAGCATCTCTTAAACATGCTATAAAACTTTCTGGTAAACCTTCTAAGGTTAATGGTTTAAAAGCAATTTGCACTAAACCTATATGAATAAATCTATATAAATCAATATATCTATTAATATCATCCGATTGTATTAACTTTATCTCAATTTCTTCATTATTTAAAGAAACTGATTCCTCGATCATTTTTATAATCTGTTTAAAACCTAATCTTTCAAAGGTTCCTAACTGATATACAGTTTTAACTTCATTTTTTGGAATTTTCCACCTATTAAGACCTTCTAAATTTTCAGGGATATCATATTCTTGTTTAAGACTATTTTTAATAGCCCGTTTTCCTTTTCCTATATTCATTAGAAAAGAAAATTAACTGGTTAGAATAAAAGTAAGTAAATTCAAGTATCCAGGCTTTGATACCAAATTATAGAGAGACCCTCAGCATGATGATTAAAGAAGCAAGGTGAAGTTACAAAATCTATCAAACAAAACTATAAATTTATCAAAGCAATCCGAAGAATCCTCTGAAGAACCCTCTTATTCGGAGCAAGTTATAGCTACTCCAAAACTTCAACCACCCCCTGAAATAAAAGATTTTAATTTAAAATCTTTAACTGAATTAGAAAAGTTACTTGATAAAAAGTTTCAAGTTTAAAAAATTAATACATTAGAGGAAGAAATGGAAAAGAATTTCCAAGAAACATTAAATAATGATGAAATTAATAAAATAGGAAAGTTTGCTGATAAGAGAACACAAAGATTATATTATTACAATAGACCCTCTCCTATTGATATTCTACATGAGGAACAGAAATATATATTAAACAACAGTTATAATGAAAAATGTATATATGAATGGAATATTGATGGATATTCTAAAAAACAAATATATAATACAGCTCATAGAATGCTTATGTATAGTAGCATATGTAAGACTAATGGCAATACTGATGTTGGTATAGCCAAAATGATAGTTTCTGGATTTACAGGCCAACTTAAAGGTTGGTGGGATAATTATTTAACCTCCCATAATAAAGAAAAAATTTTTAAAACAGTGAAAATAGAAGAATCATAATCACAACCGATTGAAAATGCGGTTTATACATTAATAGTTACTATCCTAGAACATTTTACGGGTAGGATTTCTGATAATACAGAAAATATTTGAACCTTATTGCAAAATCTAAGATGTAAAACACTTTCAGAGTTTAGGTGGTATAAAGATGCATTCCTCAATAGAGTTATGGAATTAAATGATAGTAATAGTAATCATTGGAAGGCTAAATTTATAGATGGACTACCACATTTATTTGTTGAAAGAATAAGAAAAGTGTTAAGAAAGGATAGAATGAATATTCCTTATGAAATTTATACTTATAGAAAATTAATAGGAATTTGCATACAAGAAGGTTTAGCCTTATGCAATGAAATAAAATTAAATCAACAAATTAAAATTCAAAACCTAAATGAATGACGTCAATTAGGACAATTTTGTAGTCAGTTTGGGATGAATATACCATCCAAAGATAAAATAATAAAACAGGAAAAGAATTATAAAACATATCCTAAATATAAGAGAAGAAAATATTCTCAAGAAAAGAAAAATAAAAAAAATTTAGAAAAATATAAAGACATAAAAAGAAAGACATGAATAATATTACAGGTTATAACAGAAAGGACATTTTGCTAATCAATGAAAACTGAAAAAGAAAATTAATAGTTTAGAAATAGATTAAAAAATTAAAAGAAGAATTATTAAATATAGTGAATTCAGAATCTGAGTCAGAGATGTCTGAAAATGAAGAAACTAATAGTTCTGAAAGTGAAAATGAATGTAATTGTAATAATATATAACAAAAAGATACTGATAATGAGGATGAAGAATATTATAATATTCTATCACAATTTCAAGATTTAGATTTAGAAGTCAATGTATTAAATAATAATACTATTTTAGAATTTCTAAAATCTATAAAAGATCTAGAATAATAGAACAAATGGATAATATTCTAGAATCTAGTCAAAATAATAATAGAATAGAAAAAATTGAAGAAACTCAAAGTCCATATACAATGACTAAAGTATATGAAATATTAAAAAATAGAAAAGGTAATATAGAAAAATTCCCAACAACTACTGATGATTTGGGAAAAGAAATTAATAATCTTAAGAATGAAATAAAAATTTTAAAGAAAATAAATAAAAATTTAGATGAAAGAGTTTCTTATTTAGAAAAGAAAGATCATATTAAAGAAAATTATGATATGTTAATAGAAGACACAGGAAATGAAATTTCCTCGGATCATTAGATTTAGTATCGTCTTTTAAATTTCATGTCACTATAGAACTATTAATAGATCATTCTTTTAAAATTGAATTAGTAGCTCTTATTGATAGTGGAGCAGATGCAAGTGTTATACAAGAAGGGATTATCCCTACTAAGTATTTTGAAAAAACAACTCATATTGTTAGACATGCACGAGGTAAAACTTTAGATATTAATTATAAACTATCTAAAGGATATATTTGCAATAATAAAGTCTGCATACCTGAAAGCTTTTTAATTACAAAAAATATTACTAGTCAGATAATACTTGGTACTTCTTTTATAAAAAAGATATTTCCAATAAAACATATTGACACCGATAAAATTATAGGTACATATGATAAGAAAGAAGTAAGTTTTTAGTTTATAACTGAACCCAATACAAGATTTATAAATGAATTAAAAGATTTAATTTATAGAAAATAGAATCAAATAAATTTTTTAAAATTTGAAATTAATTCCTTTTCTATAGAAGAAAATTTAAAAACTAATATTAAATTACAAGGAAAAATAAAAATGATTTATTATAATTTTTCAATGGAAATTTGTACTGAACACCCAAATGCTTTTTGGGACAGGAAAAAACATATCATTAGTCTCCCTTATGAGGAAGATTTTGATGAAAAAACTATGATAAAAACAAAAGCCAGACCATGTCAAATGAATGCTGAATATTTAGAGCTATGTAAGAAAGAAATCAGCATGTTATTAGAAAAAGGACTAATAAAGAATTCTTAATCACCTTGGTCATGTACAGGATTCTATGTTAATAAACATAGTGATATAGAAAGAGGCAGACCTAGATTGGTTATAAATTATAAACCTCTTAATAAAGTCTTAAAATGGATAAGACATCCTATTCCTAATAAAAAGGATTTATTAGAAAGATTATATGATGCATTAATATTTTCTAAATTTGATTTAAAATCAGGATATTGGCAGATTCAAATAAAAGAATCAGATCGATATAAAACTGCTTTTAATGTTCCAATAGGACATTATGAATGGAAAGTTATGCCTTTTAGATAAAAAAATGCTCCTTCTGAATTTCAGAAGATTATGAATGATGTTTTTATTCCTTATAGCAATTTTATATTTGTTTATATAGATGACATTTTGGTATTCTCAAAAGACATCCAATCACATTTTAATCATTTAAATATATTTAAATCAATTATAAAAAATAATGGATTTGTTATATCACAATCCAAAATGGTTTTATTTCAAACTAATATTAGATTTCTAGGACATAATATTGAGAAAGGGAAAATAATTCCTATAGATAGAAGTATAGACTTCGCATCTAAATTTCCTGATGAAATTAAGGATCAAACACAATTACAAAGTTATTTAGGAAGTCTTAATTATATTCTTCCAAATTATAAAAAATTAGCATATGATACGGCTATTTTATATGACAGGTTAAAGGATAAACCTAAACCTTGGATGAATGAACATACTAAAATAGTTCAAAAGATAAAAGGAAAAGTTAAATCACTGTCAGGCTTAATATTAGCAAATCCTCAATGGATTAAAATAGTAAAGACAGATGCCTCTGATATAGGGTATGGAGGTATATTGAAACATATATGTCCTGATGATAAATTAGAAAAATTAGTCAGACATCATTCAGGAAAATGTACTAATAGTCAGCAGAATTATGCTACTATAGCAAAAGAAATACTTGCTATAGTAAAATGCGTATTAAAATTTCAAGCTGATTTATACAATCAAAAATTTATAATTAGAACACATTGCCAAGTGGCAAAGTATATGTTTAACAAAGATTTTAAACATGATGTATCTAAGCAAATGTATGCTGGATGGCAGGCTAATTTAGCCTCTTTTGATTTTGATATTTTTTATAAAAAAGGGAAAGATAATAGTCTTCCTGATTTCCTATCTTGTGAATTTTTACAGGATGATACCACGGGACTCTTATAGAGGAAGAGGAGGCAGAGGTTATACCTCTCATGCTTCTGGGTTTTCTGGTCGAGGAAGAGGGGGAAATATTGTCTCTCAAATGGGTAATAAAACATTATATTCGGATAATATTGCCGATCTTTCTAAAAATCCAATATTATATAATAAATTCCAGAAATTCTTGGAACAAGAAAAAGAAGAATCTTCTTCTTCTACAGGAACCACATCATATGTGGAATCCGTTCTAATAGAAGATCATATTACAGATTATCAATTTCATCATAAGAGAGAACTTTTATTTCTTGTAGAATAAAAAGATTTACCGTGGGGAAAAGACCCATGGATAATAATAAATAGATATCTGGATACATGATCTTCCAATAGTGGGAATTATATTCATGCCCATGGAGCTTATAAGCCAAGAATGTACTATAAAACTATTCTAAAAGTTTTTGGTACATGTGAAATAAAGCATTTCTATCATCATCAGGGTAGCAAAATTTATAATTTTAGTAAAATTATTATAAAAAAGATTATATCTGTAGAAGAATGGGGATTGTTTACTATGAAAGATAAGAAATTTATAATTCCTGAAACAAGAATTACATATAAGTACAATTATTGGGATTATATAGAAGCCCATAATCAAGTCTTCTTATATGAAAATAATAATAAGAAACATTCCTGGTTTATAAAAGTATGTGGAAATATTTATAATAATCTCATACCAAATTGGTTTATAAAATAGTGGTATCGATATGGTCCATCTAAATCCATTCTTCCTGATACATTTCTTTCATCATATGGAAATTGGATAAAATTCTCACCAAAAATATCTGAATTGGTGGCATCTAATAGATGCAGTGAATAAATTGCTAATATGTGGTTTTTTATAGAATTCTCCATCCCTTGGATTTGGAGATGGGTTCCTGAAATCAGTTATACTGAAGAAAAATTGCCATTTATCATGCAAATAGCTTATATAATATTTTGGGATAAAATGCAAAAACTTGATCCCACAACCAATGAATTATATAGTCAGGAAGTCTTGATGATTATTCAAGACAAAGTCAAGAATTATATTCAGCATAAAGAAACTCATATTCAAAAGGAGATTGATCCCTTTCAGCATATTTCCATGAAGATTAAATTACAAAAGGAGCATATTTCTGAACAAGACTTAATCAAGGCTTATATGGATGAGCTTAAAAAGCATTTAAAAAAGAATGATTCCAATGATCATAAGTCAGATATTTCTATGGCTTCTTCCGGAGATCATATTTTGGCGGGTGAATCTCAAGACCCAGATGATATTGATGAATTTGATGAAGAATTCATGAATGAACAATTGAAGGAGTTGATAGACAGACTCAATGAAAAAAGAGCCAACAATAAAGGAAAAAGTAAGATAATATAAAAGAGACGTAAAGGCAGACAAGATATAAAGATGATGAAGACTTAAAGTTAATGAAGACTCAAAGTAGTGCTTGACTATGTCAGCAATAATGTAATAGATTGTAGTGCTGTAATAGGTAAGCAATGATGTCATAAGTTAAATAATAGAGTCTGATAGACTTATGGACTTGAAAGAAAAATTTGAAGTCCGAAATAGTTACTTTTTAGTTTCTATAAATAGCTTAGTTTGCAGCAGAAATAGATCATCCTTCGGAAACTTATCCATTTTAGCATTCTTTTCTCTCTTTGTATATTTTTAAAGTTATAAAACTTCTCCAGTTGGATTTCTTATAAGCTTATATTGGAGGTTCTGGTTTTCTTATATTTTTATATCTTGGTGCATCTACCGAGTAAGTTTTCTTTAAATTTTCTTGATTAATATTCGTTAGAATGAGAGGCTAAAATCCTTAGGGTTAGAATAAAAGTTAACTATGTAAATTCATAGTTTAGATCCTTCTTATTGAGAAATCTTCATTATGATAATATTGAATTAAAAGAATGGGTTAGAATCATTAGCCAGACTATGAATTTATAAAAGAAGGGTGTCACCGTTAGCCGAGATTGTGATAAAGGCGTTAGGCGTATAGCCCGGATTGCTTTGATAAATTTATAGTTCTGTTTGATAGATTCTGTAATATCCTACTTGTCTTTGCTTCTTTAATCATCATGCTGAGGGTCTCTCTATAATTTGACATTTCATAAAAGCAGTTTCATACCGAAATTGATTTTTTTATTAATATTTATGATCTTAAATTAAATATTTTTATAAATATGATTTTATTCTCCTACATATAATTTGTAATTAATATATAAATATATAAATCAAAATAACAATAAATATGTAAAGAAAATAAAAAGTTATAAAATACTCTCTCAATTTTTTTATAAAATATTTAAAATTATTCATACAAATTCAGGATAATCATTATTTTATTTATAAGACAATATTATCTATCAGATGATAGTAATAGATATACTGATTTATATAGATTCATACATATAGGTTTGGTACAGATTGCCTTTAAACCATTAACCTTAGAAGGTTTACTTGAAAGTTTCAAGAGAATTTACTTGAGGGTCTCTCTATAATTTGGTATCAGAGCCTGGATTTATGAATTTACTTGCTTTTATTCTAACCAGTTAATTTGTTAGTTACCAAAGTGACCAAATTAATTTTGATAATGGTCATATAATTGAATGTATTTTAAGAATGCAAGAATTGTTCAGTTGTATGACATTAAGATAAATTAATTTGTTGTCACCAAAGTGGCCAAATTAATTTGAATGTGGTCATATAATCTTATGAACTGATGTACTTCCATAAATTATTATATGGCATTGAGAAAGGTTAATTTGTTAGTCACCAAGGTGGCCGAATTAATTTTGAACGTGGCCATATAATCCAATATGTTTTATGTAATGCCATATTTATTTTATTACATGACATTTAGATAAAGTTAATTTGTAAGTCACCAAAGTGATCAAATTAATTTTGAACGTATAGTAATATAATCTTACGTACTCTTGGATGCATTATGAAATTTATTAGTTGATAGAAATTATGGATTTTACCCAAAGGAAAATCAATATTCTATAACCGATAATATAAAGGAGAAAATTAATATATTTTGTTCCATATACACAATTATCCAAAGATACTATATATTTATGAAGTTAATTTAATTTTCTTATGAAGTTCAACTAGCATTCAAATTATGATGATAGATAGATTGTTGTATTTCCCAAAGGAAATCAATAATATGTTATTAATGATGTTTGTGTCTGATTTATTTAGTGAGCATTTACATTTTATTGTCAATAGATTATAATTTAGTCTATTGTAAATTACAAATTATTAGCACCATTAAATTGACTCTTCATAGTATTGAAAATCAGAATGTTAAATGCTTTTCTTAAAGTTGAGATGAGAAATTTTGTTATACAATAAGGTGTGTGTATAGGCATGTATGATTGAGTTTATGACCATGAAAGATGATAGGTCAAAGAGCATGTAGCTATTGTCCTAAACATGATTATTGTTGTAGCAAAACTAAAGATACTAGGTATAAATGAGAATGACTCTTCCTTAATGAAATTCATTATAATCTCACTTCCTGTTGTGGATTGTTTCACATCAATATAACACATCAAATAATAAGTGGAACATTGGTGAACATTCTATTAAGATTATGCAAAAGGAAGGGAGATTAAAGAAAATAGGAGTTCATTCCATTAACCTAGTGGATAAGAAGTTGAAAATAAAATCAAACCAAAATGCCAAAACTTTTAAATAGAAACAACCTACTTAAGTTTTACAGGTTGATGATGATGGAGAAGGAATTAAAGATAGATAAATATCACTCCCACAAAAGGGAATGCCATTGTCAAAATGATTGTTTTTTAAAGTAAGTTTTGATTTAGAAAGAAAAGTGCACATTATGCTTCTGTATGATTTGAATCAAACTTATCTAAAGTTCCTTATTGTATTTGGTGGTTTGATTATAGTACAACTACTTATAATTTCAATATTATGTAGGGATTTATTATGTTTTAAATCTTAAATTTATGGTTGGAGATGTTTTAGTTTACATAAGGATAATTTATTTATCAGCCATAGTATGTTTTAATGGCTTATATAAATTGAAACTTGATAGTTCCAAAATTCCTATTCAATGTTAATAATATTATTGGAATAAAGTGTAATAGTTTGATGAATGAAAATTTTGCGTATTTGTAGCATAAATGTTTGGGTCATACATCTAAAGAAAGTTTCAAGAGATTAGTAAAGAATGAGATTCTAATAATGTAAATTTTACTGATCTTGACTTATATGTGTATAGTGCATTAAGGGTAAGCAAATCACACATAATAAGAAAGGAGCCACAAGAAGCAGTCAACTTCTTGAAATAATACACTGATATTTGTGGATCTTATGATATTATGTTCTTTAGTGGATAAAAATAGTTTATCACATCCATAGTTGGTTTTTTCACTAATTGGATATATCTATTTGCTGGATGAAAATTTCAATCAAGAAATGTCTTTAAGGGATTTGTAAGAATGGTTGAGATGCAATTAGAGATGAAACTGAAAATTTTAAGATCTAATAGATGTGGTAAGTCTTATGGAAAATATTATGAATTTGGACAAAATCCTGGTCCAGTTACTACGTTCCTCGAAAGTTATGGCATATGTGTATAATACACTATGTCAGACAAACCAATAAAATGGTATGTCAGAAAGATAAAATAGAACATAATGAATATGGTTAGGAGTATGATATTAATTCCTTTGCCCAATGTTTTGTAGATGTATGTACTTAGAATTGTCGTATATCTGTTAAACAAGGTTTCTTGTATGTCAGTTTCAAAATTCCTCTTGAATTATGTTTAAAACACCTGTATGTTTAGGGTTGTCTAACAGAATCACGCGTCTATAATCTACATAAAAGAAAATGAATTCTTGAATGTTTAGTGGCTACCTTATTGATAGCCTAGAGAATCCCAAAGGGTATAGGGTTTGTTATCTAAACCATTGTTCTAGAATTGTTAACGTAGGCAATGCCAAATTTAGAGAAAGATAAAAATAGTGGGAGTACTGAAAATCAAGTTGTGAATATTATTAATGAAAGGGTTAATGTCTCATTACCCATAATTGTTCTTAAATTCATGACTATTTCAAGTGATGTTCCTTTGTTGTAAGATTAGAATAATCAAGAACAACATTTGAATTATGGAAAAGTACCCATGAGAACCTAACTTATCACCAAATCGAGCAAGTAAACTTATTGGAGTAACTTTAATAAACTTGTAAGGGTTAGAATGTAAGTTATTTCTAATGGTTATGTAGTTTATTTGCAAAGTCTGATTTGATTGTGACATTGATAAATTCTGGTTTTGTTTTGACAAACCATAGAAAGTATTATGTCTGGAAAGTGAATTCAGGTTGTGAAATGAGAGTTGAAATAAATGACTCATAACGATGTATGTGATCATGTAGAATTGTTAGAATGTTTTAAATGAGTTGGGTGAAATGGATAATTAAAAGATCATAACACAACTCGAATGGCAATGTTGAAAGATGTAAAATTAGATTTGTAGTCAAAGATTACATTCAAAAAGGATAACATGGGTTATAAAGAGACTTTTAACTTATCTCAAATAGTGATTTATTGAGATATTTGGTTTTAATGACTCAGTTTGTTTTAGAGTTACATTATATGAATGTGAAAACAAAAATTTGAATGAGGATCTTAATAAGGAAGTTCATATGAATCAACCTAAAGTTTTTTTTCCATTGAGCATAACGTTATTGTGTGTAAACTGATGAAGTCAATATATAGATTTGAAACAAGATTCCACTCAATGATATATTAAGTTCATTAATATCATTACTCCTTTTGGTTTTAAGGAAATCACTGTTGATCGGTATAGTTGCCGATGATCAGTGGGATTATGTTTATAATTTTGATTTTTTATATTGATGATATTTTGTTTGTTGCTAATTTTTTGACTTTGTTGCGTAAGACTACAGAAATCCTTTGTAAGAATTTTTGAATGATAGATATGGGAGAGATTTCCTTTATAATTGAAATTTCAATATTCCATAAGAAATCAAAGGTTTAGAAAGATAGTCTCATAAAACCCATATTCATAAAATTCTTAAGAGAATGAACAAAGGACTTGTTTGTAAGTTATCTAATCAATTAAATGGTTAGATATTTGAGATATTAATGGATGATTGATAGTTGAAAGTTTTATGTTTGGTTATGTGTTCTTCTTAACTGAAAGAGCAATCTTATGAAAGTACCAAACAATCTGTCATTATTGTATCCATTATGAAATAAAAGTTATAGCTTGTTATGAGGCTACTATTGCATTATGGCTACAAAACTTTATTTCAAGGTTTGGAGTTGTCGACACTGTATACAAGCTGTTGAAAATTTATGATAATGTTGCAGCAATCATCTTTTTAAGAGGTGATAAATGTTCCCAATGTGAAAAACATATGGATTTAAGTTATTTATCATTAAAAAAGATATTCAGAAACCATGAGTGTTGTTTAGAACATATTGTGATGAATCTCATGATTGCAGATTCACTAACTAAGGGTTTATAACTAAAGGCTTTTAAACATGTGCTTATGATGAGTCTTGGTTGTATTAATGTTGATAATATTCTAACACTCTTGAGCTCAACAATATGTTGTTTCTAATTTTCTATCTCTTATTCTCTATGCTTATGCATGCATGATTGTTTGAATAAGAAATTCATATGACTCTTTCATAACAGTATGTGAACTGTATGTTGTTTATATACAATTTATGAACCTGACATGATAAGCCCTTAATGTTGTGGTGTGTGGAAGGGAGTATATGACTATACTGTGTATGACCGCCATAACTCACATTATGTGGTTTGTTATGTTAAGGTGTTTATGATGTTTCTCGTTGACAGATTTAATTTTGCTAGCCTTATGTTATACTATTAAACATAATTGAGGAACATCCGGCCAAGTGAGAGAATGTAAGAATGTAGCCTTGATGTTATGACCCATATCTTTAATAAGCCCAATTAAGTTGGTTTTGGTTTTCTAATCAGTTTGATAATAGGATTAAATCTGGACCATTAAACTAGTATTCGATGGACGTACTACATTAAAGATTGTGGGTATATAAACTAGTCCTCTCAATTTTGGTCTGACATGTTTGGCCATTTCACTCTTTTGGTCCAACAGGTTTGGCCTCCGCCAAAAGTACCCATTACGTTTATATTTTTAAGCAGTTTTGATCAATTAAAATGCTACAACAGGTTATTGTATTAGTCAAAGCAAGTCAAATGTAAAAAGGGTTATTTTTTTTAAAAAAAATAAAACACTCAAGGTTTTAATTTTTAAAAATACACATTTTAACCCTAGTTTTTCTCTCTCCTCCCATCTTCTTCCCTTCTTCTCTTCCGACTGCTCTGGCGACATCGCTCCCATCACCGGACCTCGTAATTTCCTCAGACCAGGAATTCTCATATCCTTTCCATAAAAAAAAAAAAGTCATTCTCAAAAAAATAAGAACAAATTCGAGAATTCAAAGAAAAAAATACTTTATAGAGTTTCGGGTCTGAGAAAATCACAAGGTCGGGTAATGGGAGCGATGTCTCCGGAGCGGTAGGGAGAGTCGAAGGTGAGAGGAAGGGAAGAGAGAGAAAAAATTAGGGTTAAAATATGTATTTTTAAAAATTAAAACCTTGAGTGTTTTTTTTTCTAAATGACCCTTTTTACCTTTGACTTGTTTTGACTAATACAAAAACTTGTTGCAGCAGGTTAATGGATTAAAATCGCTAAATAATGTAAACGTAATGAGTATTTTTAGTTGAGGCCAAACATGTTGGATCAAAATAGTGAAATAGCCAAACATGTTGGACTAAAATTGCATTTTCTCCAATAAAATTGCCTCTCCATTTGGCTATCTACTAGTTATGAGGGTCAAGGTGGAGAAATTGGTTTATGAGAATTATTGCGATCCTGCAGCAGATCTGGTGTTCATGCATATTTGAAGATTTCCTATCTAATGATTGAATTTTGCATTAAAGTATGTTTTATATGCTTTATCTATTTGATTATTATTATATTCAAGATCCTAATTGACATAATTGTTATGATGTTATTAGCATGTTAAAATTAACACTTCTTTCAAAATATAGTTTTTCAATTTTGTCCAAATTTACTTTTCAAAGTATAACAAGATAGAATGAAATAAAGTTTTACTGTTAGTTGTAATAATAATAAATAAGAATAGTTTGGTAAATTAAAAGGTGTAATGAATACTTTTTCATTTCTGATAAAAATGTTAAAATGTCATTTATTTTATAGAAGATAAAATATTAAATATTGATTATGATACTATTATGTTATAGGTCAAATTATAATAGTACAAGTAAGTAGAATTCACTCCATTTATTAGTTGTCATTTTAGAATACTTTAAAAATCCTTTCTTTTATTGCCATTTACACATTTTCATATAATTTTAAACTACTCAATTAATATTTTACTTCATTAACTATTTATTTTTTACTAAAATGAAATTGGTTAAGAATGAAAGTGATTAATTTGAATTCGAAATTATTTAATTGATATGAATCAATTATTAAAAATTTATAAAAATAATATATATACTTAAAATTTTAGTAATTACTTAATATCTATTTAACCTGTGTATTTTAGTTATTAAAATGAAAATTAAGTATAGACAAAAAGAGTATAGATTTACATACAGCCACATGGACCTAACATGCTTTTATGGAGAGTAATACTAAAACGCTCTCTTTGTTCATGTATCATTAATGGTAATTTATATGGTGGTCCTAGCGCGCTACAGAGCGCGCTACATTAACGCGCTACAGTTGTCTTCCTTTCTTTTGTTATTTTTGGCTATTTTTTTATTTTATTTTTTGCCTTCCTCCTTAAGACTTTTTTTCGTTCATTTTTTTTAAACAATTCAGTATTTTTTTAATGTTTTTGAATTTTATAAAAAAATATTTTTAAATTATCATTTTATTTGTTTTATAATTAAATAATTTTAGATATTATGATACATATTTTGGACGTTTTTGTTGTATGATATGATTTCTTTTTATATTCTTGATCTGATAACTATAGTATGTTGATTTGATGTCTATTATTTTGTGATCTGATGTCTATATAATCATGATTTGATATACCTTGTTAAGTATATTTTAGTTCTACTGTATGATTTCATTTATATTTTTATCTAATATCTATAGGCTGTTGATCTAATGTCCTGTAGTCTCTGATCTGATGTCTATATAATCCTGATGTGATCTCCCTTGTTAAGTATGTTTTAGTTCTATTGTATGATTTCTTTTATATTCTTGATCTGATATCTATAGTCTGTTGATCTGATGTTTAGTATTCTATGATCTGATGTCTATACAATCATGATGTGATCTCCCTTGTTAAGTATGTTTTTGTTAGTTTTGAATACAGAAAAGCTATGGCTTGTATCAAAAACTAATATCCACAGATGACATATCATTTTGTTTCAGTATAAATATGTTCCTTTATATCATAGAACTAGATAGCGGGGTGTCGACAAACACAGTAGATACCGTTATTGGTTAAAGTATTGATATATAAAAAGTATGCTCGTAACCGAGATAGTCTGAACATACTATCGGTATAAGTTATTATGTGGTTTAGAAATTGGTTTATCTAGACTAGTTTAAATCACACAGATATGCCCGGGGCATATTGAGCACGACCAGTTTGGATAGAATTGACTTGTACTGATTGGCGTAGTCAATTCGGTCCTAGTATTCAGTCTCTCAATCCCAAGATTGGGACGGGCGTGAGGGTTGGGTGTCGTGTGCTTTGATTTGCCAAAGAGTGAGGTCAATTGAGGCCAATACCTCGGTAAGTTGGGTATGCGGTGTTTAGCTTCTTGCGTGCCGTTGCTAGTCGGAGGAATCCACGTACCGGTTCGCCGGGTTGATGGTGCTCTCGAGATGAGCTCGTAAGGTTATTATACTAAACCTGGCCAGTGAACTTTATGTTCGGTATAATAAAAGGTCGAGTGGTACTAATCTCGGAAACCAAGAAGTCGGTGAATTAATTTGTCAGTAAATTGATAAATCGACGAGCACTAGATCTTTAATGTGGGGAGATAGAAGAAATAATAATGGCGCGATGTAAAGTCGTTTTCGAGCGGTAGTTCCATAATTGGTCCGTTTGTCACGGGCTCACTCCTTCCCGAGCGATCCGTGCGGCACTAGTTCAACAACAAACGATTAGAACTAGCTCAGCCTTATCCCTTAGCACACAAGCGAACTTGTGGGCAGCAAAGTGACCAAGAAACACAAGAGAAATGTAGGCACGAAAGTGACCGAAAAACGGAAGTATATTGCTCAAGACAAGTACTCACTCACTCTTGCTTGGTGACTTTACAAATGACCCTTGGCCTCTATTTATAGGGCTCAAGGTCGGTTCCTATTCATGTCTTCCAAGAGAAGCTTCCTATATTTTATTCTTGGAAGAATCTAGTCCCTAAATAATATATACAAGGAAATTCCTAGGGCTGACATCGTGCATGATGTCACCCGTGCAACTTGCAATGCAACTTGCAAGGGAGGGAACCTTCTAGTCCTTCTAGATCCCTCCATGTCCAAACGTGCCAACAAATAACTCTTGACGGGCTGAAGAAGCTGAAACGGCCGAGACGGGCGGAACGACCGGCACCCGGCCGTGTCATTCTCCCCCACTTGAACGGGACATCGTCCTCGATGGCTCTAACTCCTCAAACTCAACCACCAGTCTGGTTGCGTCCCTTAACTTTTCGGCCGGCTCCCAACTTGTCTCGCTCGTTGGTTGTCCCTTCCACTTAACCAAGTACTCTTTAGCCGGTGCTTGGTTTTGCCCTCGAATAATACGTTTGGAAAGGATTTGCTCAGGTTCTTTCCCTAATGGCTCCCTTACCCTTGTTGGGGCTCGTGTTGGAACACTTCTCCCCGGCTCCTCCAAGTCTTTGTGGAACGGCTTGAGTAGGCTCACGTGGAAAACCGGATGTAGCCTCTCATAAGTATCCGGCAACTCCAACTTATAGGCCGTTGCTCCAACACGTTTGAGGACGGTAAACGGTCCCTCGTACCGACGCATTAGTCCCTGATGCAAGCCTCGAACACGCCCGTGTTGGTATAACTTGACCAACACTTGGTCTCCTTCCTGGAACTCCCGGGCAGTTCTTTTCTTATCGGCCCATTTCTTCATCCTCTTGGCCGATCGTTCCAAGTAAAGTCGGGCAATATCGGTTCGTTCTCGCCAATCCTTGACGAACCGGTAAGCCGGTGGGCTACTCCCCGTGTAGCCTCCAATGATGTCTTTGGGTGTTGTTGGCTGAAAACCCAAGACAATCTCGAATGGACTCTTGCCGGTACTTTCATTTCTCATTAAGTTGTAACAGAATTGGGCAACATCTAGTAGTTGTGCCCAATCCGTTTGGTTGGCTGCGACATAGTGTTTGAGGTATACCTCCAGCACACTATTGACCCGTTCTGTTTGGCCGTCCGTCTGCGGGTGCATTGCTGTGGACATCTTTAGTTCTGTGCCCAACAGCCTAAACAACTCTTGCCAGAACCGTCCGGTGAACCGTGAGTCCCGGTCGCTCACGATTGAAGTTGGCAGCCCCCAATACTTTACCACATGCTTCATAAAAAGCTTGGCCGTGGTCTCAGCCGTGCATTCCTTTGGGGCTGGAATGAACTCGGCATATTTCGACAAACGGTCTACAACCACCAAAATGTTGGTGCATCCGCTTGAGACAGGCAAGCTAACTATGAAGTCCATAGAGACGCTGTCCCATATCCTCTCTGGTACGGGCAGCGGCTGGAGAAGACAGTGCGGATACTCCTGCTCGGTCTTATCTTGCTGGCAAACTAGGCACGTCCGCACGTAGGCTTCTACGTCCTCCCTCATTCTCGGCCAGTAGAAACGTTCTTGTACTAAAGCTAGCGTACGGTGCGTACCTGGGTGTCCGGCATAGCGGGAATCGTGGCACTCCTTCAAGATCTCCCGTCTTAAATTGTCCCAAGCCGGCACATACAACCGGTCCCCTTTGGCATACAAGGCCCCATCCTTGAGCCAAAACCGGGTTGTATTTGCCTCCTTGACAAGCTCAATGAAGGCCTGAGCTTGCTGGTCATGCTCCAATCCCGTTTTTATACGTTCTAACATCTGGCCCTCCGGTGCGCTGGCGAAGGCGGCCAACATACTCTTACGGCTTAGAGCATCCGCAACTTGGTTGGTTTTCCCCGGGCAGTACTCCAGCTCAAACTTGAACTCAGCTAGAAAATCTAGCCATCGCGCCTGTTTGCTCGATAGTTTCGGTTGGTTCTGAATAAAACTTACGGCCCGATTATCCGTTCTTACCTTGAACGGATTTGCTGCCTTTAAGTAGTGCTCCCAAACCCTTAGGCAATGCACTACGGCCAGCATTTCTTTCTCGTGCGTTGGCCACCGTCGTTCCACATCGCTTAATTTCCGGCTTTCATAAGCGATGGGATGCCCGTCCTGCATCAGCACGCCACCGATGGCAAAATCAGAGGCATCGGTGCATACTTCAAATGGCTTAGAGAAATCTGGAAGGGCCAGCACCGGTTCCTTTGTCACCGCATCTTTCAAGGCTTCGAAGGCCGTTTGTTGCTTCTGTGTCCAGCACCATCCCGTCCCTTTCTTAAGCAGGTCCGTTAGAGGGGCAGCAATGGCTGAGTGTCCCTCAATGAACTGCCGGTAATAGTTGACGAGTCCCAGAAAAGACCGTAGCTCGGTCGTCTTGGTTGGCGCCTCCCATTCAATGATGGCTCGAACCTTGGCCGGATCCATGCGAATCTGGCCTTCCCCGATGATGTGGCCCAAAAAGGAAACTTCCTTTAGCCTGAACGCACATTTATCCTCTTTGGCGTATAGCTTGTTCTCCCTTAGGGCCTGAAAAACGGCACGGAGATGACCCACGTGTTCCTCCATGGTCTCGCTATAGATGACGATGTCGTCTAAGTAGACCACCACAAAACGGTCGATAAAATCGGCCAGCACGCGTTGCATGAGCGTGCAGAAAGTGGCCGGTGCGTTGGTGAGGCCGAAAGGCATCACCAAGAACTCATAGGACCCGTACCGGGTGGTACAGGCTGTCTTCGGCTCGTCCCCTGGGGCTATCCTAACCTGATAGTACCCCTTCCTCAAGTCCAGCTTGGAAAAGACCCTAGCATTCACCAAGCGGTCAAATAAGTCAGCTATAAGAGGGATCGGGTATTTGTTCTTTACCATTAACTTGTTTAGCGCCCGGTAGTCTATGCACATCCTTAACGTCCCGTCCTTCTTACGCTGAAACAATGCCGGTGCTCCATATGGGCTTTTAGAGGGCCGTATGAACCCCGCCTCGAGCAGCTCCCTTAGTTGAGTCTTCAACTCCTGCAGCTCGCTAGGGGACATTCGGTACGGCGCTTTGGCTACGGGTTTTGCCCCTTCAACCAGCTCGATGGCATGGTCGATCTCCCGTCTAGGGGGCAACTCCTTCGGTAAATCATCGGGCATTATATCCCGAAATTCCTCGATCACGGTGCGTAGGGCTGGGGGAACGGGCTCCGTTACCGATACTGGTTCGGTCGGCTGCTCCTCCTCGAACACCAGGGCCGCAAACGTTTGCTCACCTTGTTTCAGGCCTCGGTTGAGCTGTCTGGCACTCAGCTCCGTTTCTCGGTGCATCTGGATGACGCACGTTTCTCGTCCTTGCAGCACGACCATGGTGTCGTCCTTGGTCACCATGAAGGGCCGAAGTCCGTCAATAAAGTGCATGCCCAAAACCACACCGTATTCACCCAAAGGTGCAACGAAAAATGAGGCACGGCCATTCCACGACCCGATCTGGACCGGTACACCCTTGGCCTCGCCTACGACCGATGTCCAGGCCCCATTGACTCCCTTGAATCTACCGTTGCTGGGCTCCCAGGAGATGCCTAGCTCACGGGCTAGGGCATCATTTACGTAGTTGCAATCGGCCCCTGTATCTACAAGTGCCCAACAAGACTGATTGGGAAAACTTACCTCCACAAACATGCGGCCCTTACGCTTCCCGTCCAGCTTAGCTTGAACGACATCCAACCGTTGGATGCAAGCGACCCTTCTTTCGTCATCTTGGTTGGATTCTTGAATTAACGCCGCAAGTTTGGAACGTGACGGGCAGTCCCGCGCCAAGTGTGGACCTTGGCATAGAAAGCACCCTTCAAACCTCCTGGGCCGGTCTCCCTTCGACCCGTCCTTGCTGCTGGATGGCTTGGCCGTCTCGGGCTTGGAGTAAGACTTCCCCTTGTCTCCCCCACTTTTGCCCGAAAACTTCTTTGGCTTGTCCTTCGTCTTGTCCCCGTCTCTCTTCTGGAACTCGATTAAGGACTCTGCTACATTCATAGCTTGAGTTATATTTTGCACGTCCCTCCGCTGCAACTCAAGCTTGGCCCATTGCCTCAGGCCATCCATAAAAGTGAACAAGGCCTCTTTAGGGGACAAGTCAGGGATTTCCAGCATCAGTTCTGAAAATTCCTTGACGTATTCCCTAATTTGGCCGTCCCGGTGTTGCAAACGACGAAGCTTCGCCCTAGCTTCGTCTTCAGCGTCCTTGGGCAGGAACTGCTTCTTCAATTCCGTTTTAAACTCGTCCCAAGTGCTGATGGCGTCCACGCCTGTGTCTACGGTCCCCGTTCTCCTTCTCCACCACACCAAGGCAGCATCCTTGAGGTAGAGTGGGGCGTAGTCCAGCCGGGCAGCGTCTGTGGCTGCACCAACGGCCTTGAAATACCGTTCTAGGCCGTATAGAAAATTTTCGATATCCTTCGCCTTCCGAGCTCCCCCATAAGCCTCGGGCTTAGGAATATCGATCCGGGTGGTGGGGAGAGCTCCACCTTGAACTCCTCCCCTAGCCACCTGTGCCCTCAAAACTTCAACTTCCTCTTGAAGTTTGAGCATCCCCTCCTGGAGATTGGCAATACTTACCTTTTGCTCTTCAATCGTTCGATCGTAACGTTCCACGATCTGATTGAGAACGGTCAGCATCCTCTCCTCAAGCTCGTCCTCATCATGGTCGAGGAAGTCCCCCACGGCCAGTTCCACCTTGGCCAGCCGTGTCTCAAAATCGGCCGACGGCTCACGTGCAACAGATTTGTCCTTCCGGCTCCCCTTTTTGCCGGCACGTTCCGTTTCACGTGAGGCGTGCTCACCTTCAACCTCTACCACCTTGGTAGTATTGCTTGGTGCGGCCATGATCCCCTTGAAGAACGATTGAGCAAAAACTTAGCTTAAGAGCAGAACCTCGCTCTGATACCACTTGTCACGGGCTCACTCCTTCCCGAGCGATCCGTGCGGCACTAGTTCAACAACAAACGATTAGAACTAGCTCAGCCTTATCCCTTAGCACACAAGCGAACTTGTGGGCAGCAAAGTGACCAAGAAACACAAGAGAAATGTAGGCACGAAAGTGACCGAAAAACGGAAGTATATTGCTCAAGACAAGTACTCACTCACTCTTGCTTGGTGACTTTACAAATGACCCTTGGCCTCTATTTATAGGGCTCAAGGTCGGTTCCTATTCATGTCTTCCAAGAGAAGCTTCCTATATTTTATTCTTGGAAGAATCTAGTCCCTAAATAATATATACAAGGAAATTCCTAGGGCTGACATCGTGCATGATGTCACCCGTGCAACTTGCAATGCAACTTGCAAGGGAGGGAACCTTCTAGTCCTTCTAGATCCCTCCATGTCCAAACGTGCCAACAAATAACTCTTGACGGGCTGAAGAAGCTGAAACGGCCGAGACGGGCGGAACGACCGGCACCCGGCCGTGTCACGTTAGTGGTACGACCGATTATGCGTTTGACTAATCGACAAGGTAAATTAATTAATCCGAAGGGTTTAATTAATATTTGATTGACGAAGTGAATTTAGAAATTAATTCTATTTTGAATTAATTAATTCTAAGGGTTCGATTAAATTAAATTAACAAAGTGGATTAAATAAATTAATTTAAAAGGGTCGATTGGAGTTGATTAGTCGGGAAGACTTAGCGGTCAACGAAAGTCAAATTTTAAGGCCTAACTCGAGAGCCCATTAGGTCTCCTTAGAAGCTCCTATAAATACAACATAATAGGCAAGAAAACCCTAAAAAGAAGAAACTTGGCAGCCAAGTTTTGGCTAGAAAGAGAAAGTTTGGTCTAGAGAGAAAACGTGTCTTCCTCGTCAAGTTTTCTCTCGAAGTCGATCAAGATAACTTTCTTCTTCGTAAAGAAACTCAGCCCACTATTTTTTAGAGCAGCCCGGTCACCTTCTTCACAAGAATAGTCGCTGGAATTTCCTGCAGTTTTTCTTCGCTGGTTTCGCAGAAAATTTTGGTCCTGCGCAGCAGTTTTTTATTTTCTGTCCGGCAGATTGTTGGCTCAGAATCGGGGTGCTGATCCGGCATTGATCGCTGGTTGATCTCTTCCATTCCGGTTGGTGATCCAAGCGATCTTCCGTGCAGATCATGGCCGATCTAAGCTGTACTTTTCGCCGGCAGTTCGAGGGTATAGCAGGGAAAACCAGCGACTGGATTTTTCTTCAGTTTTAAACTCCGGGCAGCTTCAATTTGTGAAGAAAAAATTCTGGGCAGCTTCAATTTTGATAAAAAAAATTCTGGGCAGCTATAATTTTGAGAAAAAATTCTGGGCAGCCTCAATTTGAGTTTCTTGAGAAGCAAGTTTCTTGGATTTTCAGTCGTATTGCCGTGGGTAGCTCCGTAGACGATAGCCCACACTATCTCAGAGCTTGTATTGGAGAATTCTTCGGATTTCTTGTGGATTTCGCGCTAAAGAATTGGGTTTTCTTTTAGGCGAGGGACTTCGCTACAAAAGGTATAATCTTTAAATTCTGCTTTAATTAAAGATTTAATTTTTTGTGTCCCGATTAATAAATTAAATAAGAATAAGCCTAGATCCGTTCATGGGTAAACTAATTTGAGCCTGAGCTTGGTCGAAAGCTTCCGATTCTGGAATGCATAGCACGAAAGTGAGGTTTTCGATTTAGCCCGGGCTTGTTCAGTTTTCCTTCAAATTGGTATCTGAGCGTTGGTTTCGGTCTTATACTTGTTTGATTTATTACACGCCTTTATTTTGGCATTATTATTTTTGTCGAAATGTATAAACAGGTGGTTATTGGTTTCCCGGCTATTATGGTAGAAATTTAATTTTCATTCATAAACCCCGGGACATGTCCGAGCTCGTTTTATTTTTGAATGGAAATTTCTGTAATAGTAATAACCACGAGCTGGAAGCCGTGTAGGATTAGAAAAATCTTGAAGTAGGATTTGATCTAATCATGTCGTCTTTAAATTCCTAGAAAAACGCCTTTGTATATAGGAATTTTTGTACTATGACGAAGACGTTATTTTGGGTAACTTATATTCGCGGGTTTTGGTTTATTGTAATTTTGGGTGATTCCTAATTACGGAATAAACCGAGAAAACCCGGGCGAATAAAGCGGAATCCAAATAACGAGTGGGAGCGACACGACGGGAAGTGTCACCGAGGCGTCAAGGAATCAACGATAGAGAAGGCCATAATAGTCGGGAAATTTTATTTTATTTAATTTCCCGTATTTATGATTTTTTCGTTGATTGTGTGATTTTCGTTTTATTTTGCATGAACGAAATTCAAACCAAAAGTTTTTTTCAAAAGATAATGTGCAATTAACTAAGGTAGATTATTCGCATATTAAAACTCCAACGGTTTTATGGGTGCGAATATCCATAGTTAAGATATTGCATGTTAAAAAGTAAAAATCCTCAAACTTAATTATATTCGCAAGTTTTGGTTTAATCGTAATTTTGGGTGATTCCTAATTACGTGGGGTTTTGGTTTATCGTAATTTTGGGTGATTCCTAATTACGTAGAAAACTGAGAAAACCCGGATTTTGGTTTATCGTAATTTTTTGGGTGATTCCTAATTACGTAGAAAACCGAAATGGAAAACCGAGAAAACTAGAGCGAATTGAAATTATTTTAAAAATCTAAGTGGGAGCGGGTTGGTTAATAGCCCCATGGCCTCCATTACGAGTTCATTGGCGATGTGGTTAAACGGCTTCCCCATCGGATGAGTTTTCAATCACAGATATCGCTGGAATGAATTTCTAAAGGGATGACTATAGTGCGTTTAATTGGGAAAAGTTGCGACACCCTCGCCATCCGAGGCGCATTAGTACCCTAAGTAACAAACTTAGAAGTCACGTAATGGCATACACTTAGTGTACTGTTTATAGTATCCCTCCCATCGAGGTAACGCTATTTACGTGTACGGCTAAAATTATCGACTATTAATTTCATTGATCATAAGATCGTTGGTCAGATAATGAAATTAATGAACTTCGGTTCTTCTCGAACGAATGTGGGTTGGCGTAGACGTTCACCCATCGTGACCTGCGTTAATCCCGGTGGGAGAGATGTCGGTAGAAGATTATATTTCTTTTCTGAGGATTTTTCAATATTTTCGAAAAGTATACTGAGACATGTTTTTTCATTATTTTCAGTTGATATGTCGTTCAACCCGATAGCTGTCATTCTGAACCAAAACAAACTCACCGGTCCTAATTACATTGATTGGAAACGAAACCTGGACATTGTCCTAACCGCCGAGGGTTATAAGTACGTGCTCACTGAGGAGTGTCCCCCTAAGCCCAGTGAGGATGCCACACCTGAGCAGCGAGAGCCATATACGAGGTGGCAGAAAGCTGATGAGATGACCAGGTGCTACATCTTGGCTTCCATGTCAAGTGTACTGCAGCACCAGCATCAGTTGATGACCTCAGCCTACGATATGATGCTCAACCTCAGGGAGATGTTTGGACATCAGGGCATGGCAGCCAAGCAGTCAGTTATGAGGAAACTCATGAATGCTAAGATGGCTGAGGGCACTTCAGTGAGAGATCACGTACTGGACATGATTGGTTGCATCAATGAGATCGAGGTATTGGGAGGTGAGATTGATGGGGAAACCCAGGTCGATATCATCCTTCAGAGTTTGCCTCCCAGTTTTGAGCAGTTTCGATTGAACTATAATATGGGGAATCTCTCATATTCACTTTCTGAGCTCATGACTGCATTGGTGTCTGCTGAGAGCCTCTTCGCAGAGAAGAAGCAAGCCTTGGCTACTGTTGGTCCCTCAGGTTCCTCTGTTGGGCCCAAAGCCAGGAAGCAAAAGAGGAAGAGAGGCCAGAAGGCAGGAGCCAGTCATGGACCAAAGGCGGGCATTGCCAAGAAGCAGAAGCCGAGAGGAAAATGCTTCAGATGTGGCAAAGTGGGACATTGGAAGAAGGACTGCCCAAAGCCTCGAGGTACGTGTAAATTTTCCCTAGTCACTGAGACGTGTTTAGCGGCGATTCCCACGGATACTTGGTGTGTGGATTCGGGAGCCACTGATCACGTTTGTAATTCTTTGCAGGGGTTCCAAGTGACCCGGCTGCTTAGAGAGGGAGAGTTGCAGGTCTACCTTGGGGATACTACCAGAGTTTCTGTTGTTGCAGTGGGAGTTATTTGTCTTTGTTTTTCAGACTCTATTTTACATTTAAAGGATTGTCTTTATGTACCTAGTTTTCGAAAGAACTTGCTTTCGGTTTCAAAACTTGTTTTGGATGGTTATAAGTGTGTATTTTCTGACGGTTCGGTTTTTATAAGAAAATGCCAGAAACTTATATGTTCCGGTACATTGGTTGACAATTTGTTTTTAATCAAGACTTACTCCCCAGTTATGCAAAACACAGAAACTAGTAACTCATCACCGAATCATAATAAGAGAAAGGAATCTTCCCCTTTGAATCAGACTTTTATTTGGCACCTGAGTCTAGGTCATATCAACCTTAGTAAGATTGAAAGGTTGGTCAAGAGTGGGTCTTTGGACTTACTAGATATTGACAGCTATTCGACCTATGATTCATTCTGACATGTGTGGACCTATGTCAGTTCAGGCTAGAGGTGGTGAATACCTCTCTAGTGAATTTAGGACCTATTTGTCAGAGGAGGGTATTCAGACCCAGTTGTCTGCACCTGGCACACCCCAGCAGAATGGTGTGTCAGAGAGGAGGAACAAGTCTCTTATAGAGATGGTTAGATCGATGATGAGTTACAGTGAGTTGCCTACCTCGTTTTGGGGTTATGCCTTGGATACAGCGTGTTTTATCCTCAACCTTGTGCCATCTAAGTCTGTGCCTACGACCCCAGTAGAGTTGTGGAGTGGGCGCAAGCCTAGTCTGAGACATCTCAGGATTTGGGGTTGCCCAGCGCATGTGCTCGAGGCAGATGCAGGCAAGTTAGAGACGAGATCTAAGGTTATGCTGTTTGTAGGCTACCAAAAGGAATGAGAGGTGGTTTATTTTATAGTCCTCAGGATTAGAAGGTGGTGGTCAGCACCAATGCCAGATTTCTTGAGGAGGACTATATTTTAGATCACAAGTCAAGCAGCAAGGTAGTGTTGGAAGAGCTTAGAAGTCGGTCCACTATTCCGGATGCACACGTACAGGAAGATACACCACAAGAGACTGCACACACTATCACAGATGATGCTCTTACACAGGCTGCGCCTCGTCGTAGTGGGAGGGTTGTGAGACAGCCCGAGAGGTACATGGGTTTGGGTGAGTCTTTGGACTTTATCCCTGGTGCTCGTGAACCAGACCCAGTTAACTACAATGAGGTTCTTCAGGATAGAGATGCAAGCATCCAGATCTTGGAACATCCGTTTTGACGAGGTTATCCAGTCCTATGGATTCACTCGGTGTCCGGATGAGCAGTGTGTTTATAGCAGGTGTGATGGTGATATAGTGGTGTTCCTCGTACTTTACGTAGATGACATTCTTCTTATTGGCAACAGTAAGAAGGTGTTGTCAGACTTAAAGGCATGGCTGTCCAGGCAATTGGATATGAAGGATTTGGGAGAGGCTGGACATATCCTTAGGATCAAGATTATCCGAGATTGTAGGAGACGTTCTCTGACTCTCCCTCAGGCATCCTACATAGACACGATTCTGGCCCGTTTTAACATGCAGAACTCCAAGAAGGGTTCACTACCTTTCAGGCATGGGGTACATTTGTCTAATGAGCAGTGTCCTAAGACTGCTGAGGAGATAGATGCCATGAAGGCGGTACCCTATGCTTCTGCAATGGGTAGCCTCATGTATGCTATGTTGTGCATGAGGCCTGATATTTGCTTTGCCATTGGCATGGTTAGCAGATATCAGAGTAACCCTATGAAGGTTCACTGGGAGGCAGTAAAATGCATTCTCAAGTACTTGCGCAGGACGAGAGATTGTGTCCTAGTTTATAGAGCGCAGGAGCTTGTACCATTGGGTTACACAGATTCGGACTTTCAAGGTGATTTGGACAGGAGTAAGTCTACCTCTGGGTTTGTGTTTTACTCTAGGAGGTGGAGCCATAGTATGGAAGAGTGTCAAGCAGAAATGCGTGGCGGACTCTACCATGGAGGCCGAGTACATTGCCACTTCAAAGGCAGCGAAAGAGGCTGTATGGCTCAGGAACTTCCGGATGGACTTAGATGTGGTTCCTGAGTTGCCTAAGTCTATCACAGTTTATTGTGATAACAATAGTGCAGTTGCTAACTCGAGGGAACCACGAGCCCATAAGGCGAGTAAACACATAGAGCGCAAGTACCACCTGATACGAGAAATCGTAAAGAGGGGAGACGTGACCGTGGCCAAGATAGTATCAGATGACAACCATGCAGATCCTTTCACAAAGCCATTGACCCTAAAGGTCTTTGAGCGACATGTGGAGGGCATGGGAGTCAGATTCTTGAGGAAGCCATGTTAGTGAGCTTAAAGGTGTTCTGGAGATTTCATTGTGACAGCAGTGTAATAGCGGGTTGGACAGTTTTTGTACTTCTTAGGATAGCTTTGAGTATTAGTGGGAGATTGTTAGTTTTGAATACAGAAAAGCTATGGCTTGTATCAAAAACTAATATCCACAGATGACATATCATTTTGTTTCAGTATAAATATGTTCCTTTATATCATAGAACTAGATAACGGGGTGTCGACAAACACAGCAGATACCGTTATTGGTTAAAGTATTAATATATAAAAAGTATGCTCGTAACCGAGATAGTCTGAACATACTATCGGTATAGGTTATTGTGTGGTTTGGAAATTGGTTTATCTAGACTAGTTTAAATCACACAGATATGCCCGGGGCATATTGAGCACGACCAGTTTGGATAGAATTGACTTGTACTGATTGGCTTAGTCAATTCGGTCCTAGTATTCAGTCTCTCAATCCTAAGATTGGGACGGGCGTGAGGGTTGGGTGTCGTGTGCTTTGATTTGCCAAAGAGTGAGGTCAATTGAGGCCAATACCTCGGTAAGTTGGGTATGAGGTGTTTAGCTTCTTGCGTGCCGTTGCTAGTCGGAGGAATCCACGTACCGGTTCGCCGGGTTGATGGTGCTCTCGAGATGAGCTCGTAAGGTTATTATACTAAACCTGGCCAGTGAACTTTATGTTCGGTATAATAAAAGGTCGAGTGGTACTAATCTCGGAAACCAAGAAGTCGGTGAATTAATTTGTCAGTAAATTGAAAAAATCGACGAGCACTAGATCTTTAATGTAGGGAGATAGAAGAAATAATAATGGCGCGATGTAAAGTCGTTTTCGAGCGGTAGTTCCATAATTGGCCCGTTAGTGGTACGACCGATTATGCGTTTGACTAATCGACAAGGTAAATTAATTAATCCGAAGGGTTTAATTAATATTTGATCGACGAAGTGAATTTAGAAATTAATTATATTTTGAATTAATTAATTCTAAGGGTTCGATTAAATTAAATTAACAAAGTGGATTAAATAAATTAATTTAAAAGGGTCGATTGGAGTTGATTAGTCGGGAAGACTTAGCGGTCAACGAAAGTCAAATTTTAAGGCCTAACTCGAGAGCCCATTAGGTCTCCTTAGAAGCTCCTATAAATACAACATAATAGGCAAGAAAACCCTAAAAAGAAGAAACTTGGCAGCCAAGTTTTGGCTAGAAAGAGAAAGTTTGGTCTAGAGAGAAAACGTGTCTTCCTCGTCAAGTTTTCTCTCGAAGTCGATCAAGATAACTTTCTTCTTCGTAAAGAAACTCAGCCCACTGTTTTTTAGAGCAGCCCGGTCACCTTCTTCACAAGAATAGTCGCTGGAATTTCCTGCAGTTTTTCTTCGCTGGTTTCGCAGAAAATTTTGTCCTGTGCAGCAGTTTTTTATTTTCTGTCCGGCAGATTGTTGGCTCAGAATCGGGGTGCTGATCCGGCATTGATCGCTGGTTGATCTCTTCCATTCCGGTTGGTGATCCAAGCGATCTGCCGTGCAGATCGTGGCCGATCTAAGCTGTACTTTTCGCCGGCAGTTCGAGGGTATAGCAGGGAAAACCAGCGACTGGATTTTTCTTCAGTTTTAAACTCCGGGCAGCTTCAATTTGTGAAGAAAAAATTCTGGGCAGCTTCAATTTTGATAAAAAAAATTCTGGGCAGCTATAATTTTGAGAAAAAATTCTGGGCAGCCTCAATTTGAGTTTCTTGAGAAGCAAGTTTCTTGGATTTTCAGTCGTATTGCCGTGGGTAGCTCCGTAGACGATAGCCCACACTATCTCGGAGCTTGTATTGGAGAATTCTTCGGATTTCTTATGGATTTCGAGCTAAAGAATTGGGTTTTCTTTTAGGCGAGGGACTTCGCTACAAAAGGTATAATCTTTAACTTCCACTTTAATTAAAGATTTAATTTTTTGTGTCCCGATTAATAAATTAAATAAGTATAAGCCTAGATCCGTTCATGGGTAAACTAATTTGAGCCTGAGCTTGGTCGAAAGCTTCCGATTCTGGAATGCATAGCACGAAAGTGAGGTTTTCGATTTAGCCCGGGCTTGTTCAGTTTTCCTTCAGTTTTAGTTATATTGTATGATTTCTTTTATATTCTTGATTTGATATCTATAGTCTGTTGATCTGATGTCTAGTATTCTCTGATATGATGTCTAAATAATCCTGATTTGATCTCCCTTATTAAGTATGTTTTAGTTCTATTGTATGATTTCTTTTATATTCTTGATCTGATATCTATAGTCTGTTGATCTGATGTCAAGTATTCGCTGATCTGATGTCTATATAATCCTGATGTGATCTCCCTTGTTAAGTATGTTTTAGTTCTATTGTATGATTTCTTTTATATTCTTGATCTAATATCTATAGTCTGTTGATCTGATGTCAAGTGTTCGCTGATCTGATGTCTATATAATCCTGATGTGATCTCCCTTGTTAAGTATGTTTTAGTTCTACTGTATGATTTCTTTTATATTCTTGATCTGATATCTATAGTCTGTTGATCTGATGTCAAGTATTCGCTGATCTGATGTCTATATAATCCTGATGTGATCTCCCTTGTTAAGTATGTTTTAGTTCTATTGTATGATTTCTTTTATATTCTTGATCTGATATCTATAGTCTGTTGATCTGATTTCAAGTATTCGCTGATCTGATGTCTATATAATCCTGATGTAATCTCCCTTGTTAAGTATGTTTCAGTTCTATTGTATGATTTCTTTTATATTCTTGATCTGATATCTATAGTCTATTGATCTGATGTCAAATATTCGCAGATCTGATGTCTATATAATCCTGATGTGATTTCCCTTGTTAAGTATGTTTTAGTTCTACTGTATGATTTCTTTTATATTCTTGATCTGATATCTATAGTCTGTTGATCTGATGTCTTATATTCTCTTATCTGATGTCTATATAATCCTGATGTGATCTCCCTTGTTAAGTATGTTTTAATTCTATTGTATGATTTCTTTTATATTTTGATGTGATATCTATATTCTGTTGATCTGATATCTACTGTATTATTATTTTTTTAAAAAAAGTTTTTTTTTTTTTAAAAAGGTTGTACGTAAAAAAAAAAAAAAAACTGTAGCAAGTTACTGTAGCGCGAACTGTAGCGCGTTATTGTAGCGCGCTACAGTAGGAGTAAAATTTACCCTACTCCTATAGGCCCACCGTAAACGGACTCATCATTAATCAACTCATAAATATCCACCTAACATAATTAAGTTTTGCATATGGCTCAATCAAACTCTCGCAGGAGTTCTAAAACGCAGATTTTTTCTTTTGTTAATGTCTCTGATTTTTTAATAAAATTTTTAAAATGGTTCACATAAATTAAGAATTAATCATTATTTATTTTAAAAACTAATATTTGTTATTTTTCTTTTATTATAATTTTTTAGGATTATTTCAATCCTATATTGGTTCATGCATCATCTTTGCCTATACTCAATGGGTCTATCTTTGCGGCTGAGCTAAAGGCTATTTTTCAGGGGTTACGGTTTTGCCGTTCCATTCAGCTGTGGGGTCTTCAATTTATGTGCGATAATCTACTACTAGTGCAGATGATCAGGGGAGTGGTGTCGATGCATTGGAGATTCAGAACTGAACTTTATGAGATCTGTATACTTGTCCGAGCTTTGGATTGTATGGTTATGAAGGAATTATCTGTATGGGTTCGGTCAAAAATTTCACTTTCATGCTATGCATTTCAGAATCGGAGATTCTCAACCAAACCCCAAACGCTCGTGTAATACGATTGAAACCCTTTTGAAATACAACATGAGCACCGGATCTTAGTTCTACCTTATTCGATTTGTCATACATACAAATTAATGATAACTAATAAAAGCGAAAAATATAGAAATCCACCTCTTCAAGCGTGTCCTCAAGTGATTCTCTTGTATAACTCAAGACCAGCTCGTACATTGTGTTGGCAACGAACCAAAACAAATCAGTAACCACAAAATCTGCTAAAAAATTGCGTCCAAAAAACCTGCCCGGCTTCTTGCCTTTTGCGCCGCCGCCAAAACGTTCCCACGCGTTGCCGGTTACCGGTTCACGCACCACCGCCAAGCTTCCAAAGAGAGATGCCAGAAAGTGGCACCACCACTGCTTGTTGAAGCCGAGACCGCAGCTTACTTCCGTCGTGCGCTATAGAAGGAAAAACCAAGAAGAATTGCAAGCAATGCTTTTCTTTCTCTTTCTCTCTCTACTTTCTTGAGTTATGAAACTTATGAATTGTGTTTTGTGTTGCTGATCCTCTATGTCTATTTATAGAGCTACAAGAGAGACCTCAAGATGGATTAGGATTGGTCTTCCTATTGGGTTTGTGTTTTACTCAAATCCCGTTCCGAGACTGATTCACATCTAACTGACACAAGGATTCACTTATCCTTAATCCGGTCATGGACTGATTCACAACCAATTGACACAATGATTAATTAATTACTTATTTAATTAAATCTACCTTTTGTCAATTACCCAATACATAACTAATCATATCACTAACGGATTAATTATGACACTACCATCCACACCAGAATTGCTTCTAGAACCACTAAATTAATTATTCTTTAATCTCCACATCAAAGATATAGTGCTCGTCAATTTATTAATTTACGGATAAATTAATTAATCTACTTTTTATTATCTGAGACTAGTACCACTCGACCTTATTATCATACCGGACATAAGTCCACCGGTCGAGTGTTTTATTTTTTTTTAAAAAAATAACACACTCAAGGTTTTAATTTTTAAAAATACACATTTTAACCCTATTTTTTCACTCACCTCCCCTCTTCTTCCTTTCGTCTCTCCCTACAGCTCCGGCGACATCGCTCCCATCACAGGACCTCGTAATTTCCTCAGATCAGGAATTCTCATATCCTTTCCATAAAAAAGAAAAGTCATTCCCAAAAAAATAAGAACAAATTCGAGAATTCAAAGAAAAAAAATACTTTATAGAATTTTGGGTCTGAGAAAATCACAAGGTCGGGTAATGGGAGCAATGTCTCCTGAGTGGTAGAGAGAGACGAAGGTAAGAGGAAGGGAGGAGAGAGAAAAAATTAGGGTTAAAATATGTATTTTTACAAATTAAAACCTTGAGTGTTTTTTTTTTCTAAATGACCCTTTTTACCTTTGACTTGTTTTGACTAATACAAAAACTTGTTGTAGCAGGTTAATGGATTAAAATCGCTTAATAATGTAAACGTAATGAGTATTTTTAGTGGAGGCCAAACATGTCGGATCAAAAGAGTGACATAGCCAAACATGTTGGACTAAAATTGCATTTTCTCCAATAAAATTGCCTCTCCATTTGGCTATCTACTACTTATGAGGGTCAAGGTGGAGAAAATGGTTTATGAGAATTATTGCGATCCTGCAGCAGATCTGGTGTTCTTGCATATTTGAAGATTTCCTATCTAATGATTGAATTCTGCATTAAAGTATGTTTTATATGCTTTATCTATTTGATTATTATTATATTCAAGATCCTAATTGGCATAATTGTTATGATGTTATTAGCATGTTAAAATTAACACTTCTTTCAAAATATAGTTTTTCAATTTTGTCCAAATTTACTTTTCAAAGTATAACAAGATAGAATGAAATAAAGTTCTACTGTTAGTTGTAATAATAATAAATAAGAATAGTTTGGTAAATTAAAAGGTGTAATGAATACTTTTTAATTTCTAATAAAAATGTTAAAATGTCATAGCAGATAAAATACTAAATATTGATTATGATACTATTATGTTATAGGTCAAATTATAATAGTACTAGTAAGTAGAATTCACTCCATTTATTAGTTTTCATTGTAGAATACTTTAAAAATCCTTTCTTTTATTGACATTTACACATTTTCATATAATTTTAAACTACTCAATTAATATTTTACTTCATTAACTATTTATTTTTTACTAAAAAAGAAATTGGTTAAGAATGAAAGTGATTAATTTGAATTTGAAATTATTTAATTGATATGAATCAATTATTAAAAATTTATAAAAATAATATATATACTTAAAATTTTAGTAATTACTTAATATCTATTTAACTTGTGTATTTTAGTTATTAAAATGAAAATTAAGTATAGACAGAAAGAGTATCGATTTACATACAGCCACATGGTCCTAACATGCTTTTATGGAGACTAATACTAAAACGCTCTCATTGCATACATGAGACTTCCTACTGCATAAGCATAAGGAACTGTCTTCATGGCTTCTATCTCCCCAACAGTCTTTGGAGACTGCTATTTAGTTAGATGTACTCCGTATCTAAAAGGTAGAAAACCTTTCTTAGAGTTCTGTATGTCAAAACGAGCCAGAATCGTGTCTATGTATGAAGCCTAGGGAAACGTCAGTGAACGTTTCCTACGATCTCGAATAATCTTGATCCCAAGGATATGTCCAACTTCTCCGAAGTCTTTCATATCAAACTGCTTCGACAGCCATTCCTTTACGTCTGATAACACTTTTTTATTGTTGCCAATAAGCAAAATGTCTACGTAAAGTACAAGAAACACTACGATATTCCCGTCAAGTCTGCGGTACACACAATGCTCATCCGAACACTTAGTAAATCCGTAAGACTGGATTACTTTATCAAATTGGATGTTCCAAGATCTGGATGCTTACTTAAGTTCGTAGATGGACCTCTTAAGCTTGCAAACCTTGTGCTCTTGGCCTTCTGCAATGAATCCCTCTGGTTGCTGCATAAAGATGGTTTCCTCAATACTTCCGTTAAGGAAAGCGGTCTTGACATCCATCTGCCATATCTCATAATCTAAATGAGCAACTATGGCCAAGAGAATCCAGATTGACTTAAACATAGTTACCGGGGAGAAGGTTTCCTCATCATTGATACCTTCTTTATGAGTATTCTCCTTCGCCACAAGGCTAGCTTTAAAGGTTTCAACATTTTCGTAAGATCATCTCTTTCTTTTGTAGACCCACTTGCATCCAATAGGTTTAAAACCATCAGGCAGGTCCACCAGCTCCCATACTTGATTAGAGTCTATTGACCCCATCTCAGATATCATTGTCATTTGCCAAAAATCTGTATCTTTATCTCAGAGTATCTCACTATAGTTCACTGGGTTAGGCTCATACATGTGCACCTGGGATGAATCAGAAACTTCTCCTATGCTAATGAACCTTTCGGGCTGTCTCACAACCCTCCCACTATGACGAGGCACCACCGGTGTAGGCGCATTATCTGTTTTTGCAATGTCTTGTGGTGTATCTACTTGCATCGGTGCAACAATAGTTGTAAATTGTCCTGTAAGTTCTTCTAGTACGATCTTACTACTGAGCTTGTGATCTAGAATATAGTCCTCCTCTAAAAATATGGCGTTAGTGCTAACTAACACCTTCTAATCTTTAGGACTATAGAATAGGCCACCTTTCGTTCCTCTGGAATATCCTACAAACAGCATTACTTATGTTCTTGAATCTAACTTACCCGGATCTGCCTTAAGCATATGTGCTGGACAACCCCAAATTCTGAGATGTCTTAGATTGGGCTTACACCCCATCCACTACTCTTTAGGGGTTGAAGGCATAGATTTAGATTGTACAAGGTTAAGAATATATGTAGCTATTTCTAAGGCATATCCCTAAAATGAATTTGACAATTCATTATAACTCATCATAGATCTCACCATTTCTATAAGAGTTCTGTTTCTCCGTTCTACTATGTCATTCTGTTGGGGTGTGCCAGATGCAGATAACTGAGACTAAATACCTTCTTCTACCAAGTAATTTCGAAAATCACTAGATATGTATTTGACACCACGATCTGATCGTAGTGTCTTGATACTTGTACCATGTTGTTTCTCCACATCTGCCCGATACTCTTTGAACTTATCAAAGCACTCAAACTTGTGGCGCATCAAATAAATGTATCCGTACCTTGAGTAATCATCTGTGAATGTCACAAAATACTTGAAACCTCCTTTTAATTTTATTGACACAAGTCTGAATGAACCAAATCTAACACTTCTTTGGCTCTATACCCCTATCCTTGAAAGGACATTTGGTCATTTTGCCTTCTAAGTAGGATTCGCAAGTTGAGTAGTTGTCAACTTCTATTGAACCTAAAGGTCCAGCAGTGACCAACCTTTGAATCCTACTAAGGTTAATGTGACCTAGCCTATGGTGCCAAAGATATGTCTGGTTCATCTCAGAGGTTCTTTCCTCTTATTATAGTTTAATGATGTTTGAATTGCTGTTGCGTGTCTTGTAGGAGAAATTTGTTTTAAAATAAACAAATTGTCTACTGACGAACCAGAACAAATGATTTTCTTATTTCTTCTAACAAATAAAGACTTATCATAAAAAACAAACTCAAAATCATTATTCAAAAGTTTAGAAACTGAAACAAGGTTCGTTCTAAAACTAGGAACATAAAGACAATTATCTAAAACTAAACTACTATTTTCGAAAAATAGCTTGACTTCTACTACTGCAACGACTGACACTTTCGTGGTGTCGCCCAAGTAGATTTCCATCTTGCCTTCTCTAAGGTTCCGGATTACTTGGAACCCCTGCAACAAATTACAAACATGGTCAGTGGTGCCTGAATCCACACACCAAGTATCTGTGGGAATCACCGCTAAACATATCTCAGTAACTAAGGCAAGATTAGTCGTACCTTTAAATTTTGGACAGTTCGACTTCTAATGTCTTGTCTGATTACATTTAAAGCACCTGCCTTTCGGATTCTTCTTTGCAATTCCAGGCTTATACTTCACTTCTGACTTTGCCGTTTGACTTTGACGACCAAATATTTACTCAAGTAAACCATCATCTCAAAGGCAAAATTCATGGTCGTATAATGATATTGCAGAACATCCTGAAAGATTATCTACCCGGGCCCAGCCAGAAACTCACTTTCGTGCTATGCATTCCAGAATCAGAATCTCTGGCCAGGCCTAGATGCTAGCACATTTGCTATTCTAACCTTTTTGAAATAACATTGCGCAGGATCTGGGTTTGCACTTATTCGATTTACCACGCAACAAAAAATTTCTATTTGAAAGTGGAACTTTAGAAAATACCTTTGAAGCATAAACTCAGGTGATTCTCTTGTATGCCTCAAGACTTTGATATCAAGTTGTGTGGGCAATGATCTAGAAACCAATTTGATCAGCTAATCACCACAATCCACCTGCTAGAAAATTCCAGCACCGCTGCACCTGGCACGTACTGTAAAAGCACTGCCGGGAGAGAGAGAGAAAGCTACACAAGCAGCTGGTTTAACAGGCCAAAATTTTGGCCAAAATAGAGAAGGACCAGCCGCAATTTGCTCTGTAAAATCCGACTTTGAGGGAGAATGTTATTTCTCTCTCTAGAATTTTATCTGTCTAGTTTTCTTGTCTTGAAAACTTATGAATTGTATATTGAATTGTGTGTCTTGAATAGCTAATCCCTTGTCTATATATAGAGTTACAAGAGAGACCCCAAGTTGGTTTATGATTGGCCTTCCTACTAGGTTTCTGTTTCCTTCAATCATGTTCTAGGACTTATACACATCCAACTGATACAGGCATTGACTTATCCCAATCCAGTTCCTGGTATGATTCACAACCAACTGATACAGGGATTCACTTATCCCAAACCAGTTCCTGGTACGATTCACAACCAACTTACACAAGGATTAATTAATTAATTACTTACTTAATTAATTAAATCTACCTTTGTCAATAACCCAATACATAATTAATTGTACCACTAACGGATTAATTATGACACTTATCCTACACCATAAATGCTTATGGAACAACTTAATTAATTTATTCATAATCTCCCCACATCAAAGATATAATGCTCGTTAATATATTAATTTATTGATAAATTAATTAGTTAACTTCTCTAATTCCGAGACTAGTACCACTCGACCTTTTTACTATACCGGACATAAGTCCACCGGCTGGATTTAGTATAATAAACATTACGAGCTCAAATCGGGAGCACCATCCCCCCAGATGCACAGGTACATGGTTTTCTTTCGACAAGCAGCAACACAACAACCAACTAAACACGTGCACCCAACCTACCTAGACTATTGCCCACAATTGATCTCACTCTTTGCCAGATCAAAGTACACTATGTCTAATCTTCATGCCCGCTCGAGTCTAGGGATTAAAAGATAGAATACCAAGAACGATTTGTCTATTAAATCAGTACAAGACAAATAATTCCTAATGGTCAAGTTCAATACGCCCTGGGCATATCTACATGATTCAATAAATTTAGACAAACCAATTATCTGAATCACATAATAACCTAAACGGACAGTTTGTCCAAAGCTATCTCGGTTACTAACCTCATTTATATATTATATCTTTCAACCAATGCTGAAATCTACTGTGTCACACAAGACACCTCATGATCTACTTACATAATATAAATGGACATATTATGCACAACAAAATATAACCAAAACATAAATCGATATATTACTGGGAAAAAGTACAATACAAGCATAGCTTATGTATTCAACTCCAACACATCCGACATAGATGCCAAAACGTAACACCGCGCCATGTTATCTGCCTTAATCCACCTTTGATACGCAAACCTATCTTGTTCAATTGACTGGTTATCAAGCGTATCTTGGCATTTTTTCGTAAGCACGAATTTCTACCCCTTAGCCGTTAGAACAATGTCTAAGTTACATTTTCAATTGACAAAATTTGGACCAGTTAATTTTTTCTCTTTTAATATCGTAGCTAAAGGATTGAAAGCCATATCGATAGCTAAAAACTAAATAAACAGAAAATGTTTCAGAAAATTAAACTTAAAATTCAAAAATATTGTTTTCCCTCAAAACAATATCATCTAATTTAAATCCACCAACATCTCGTTCACCGAGATTCATGCAAGCCATGATAGTATGGACATTTACGTTAATCCACATTCATTTGAGAAGAACCTAGTTCATTAATTTCACTATCTGACCAAATGATCTATTGATCAATCACACTAATAGTCAGTGCCTTTAGCTGTACACAAGAGCAGCGTAACCTTGATGGGAGAAATACTACTAATCGTACACTAAGTGTATGCCATTACGTGACTTCTAAGTTTGTTACCTAGGATAGTGCTCCTCAGATTGAGAGGGTGTTGCATTTCCAATTTAACTTACTATAGTCATATTACTTAGAAATTCAACCTAGTGATCTTATAGATTAGACTAATCCTATACAGGGGAAGACCCTAATGCCAACGCGCAAGTCTACCCACATCACTTGTGAACTCGTATTCTTAGAATGAGGGTTTTTCTGGTTTTAACATGCAATTAACTAAACCTAAGTTATGCGCATCCATAAAACCTCATGCTTTAATCATATATCAAAATAAAGCACAAATTAAAACATGTCACCATTAATTAGAAACATAAAAACAGGAAATAAACATATAATCAAATTTTTTGACCATTATAGTCTTCATAATTATTGCTTCCATCTGTGCGCCTGGTGCCTCGCCGCACTAGCTACGACATTCCCTTGCACGCTGTTACACCCAGCGCCGAATGCTGGCACGGTCCGGTGCCTTGTTTTCCCTCTGTGTCTTTTGTTCCGCTCTCACTCGTTATTTGGTCTTTTTGCAATTCACCAAGTTTTCAACGTAATTCTTGGAATCACCCAAATTGTGATAAACCAAAACCAAAAATTCAAGTCGTCCATAACAACGACTTCGCAATTACATATTTTCCTAAATTCAAGGCTAAATCTATCTAGGAAAATAAAAAGACAATCATATAGAAAAATCCTATTACAGATTCAATCTAATCCTACACGGCTTCGAGCTCGTGGTTTTACTATTACACGCATTCATATAAAAAACTAACCAGGACATGTCCCAGGGTTTAATAAAATCCAAACACATAAATCATAATAGCCGTGATAACAAACCACCTGCATAAAAGAAACCATGCAACAAATCAAACAAAGCAAAACCAAAACCTTAGCTCTGATCCCAATTGAAGGAATTATCTGCTCGGTCCGATAAAAAATCTCACTTTCGTGCTACGTATTCCAGAATCGATGATTCTCAACCAAATCCGAAAGCTCATGTAATACGATTCAAACCCTTTTGAAATAACACATGAGCACCGGATCTTAGTTCTACCTTATTCGATTTGTCACGCATACAAATTAACGATAACTAATAGAAGCGGAAAGATAGAAATCGACCTCTTGAAGCGTGTCCTCAAATGATTCTCTTGTATGACTTAAGACCAGCTCATACGTTGATTGGGTAACAAACCAAAACAAATCAGCAATCACAAAATCTGTGCAAAAATTGCTTCCAACAAATAGCCCGGTTTCTTGGCTTTTGCGCTGCTACCAAAATGTCCCCATTCGTCGTCGGCTGTTGATTCACCTGTTGCCCCCTAGCTACCGGAGAGAGATGTCAGAAAGTGGCGCTGACACTGCTTGTTGAAGCTGAGGCCACCGCTTACTTCTGTTGTGCATTGGAGAAGGACAAACCCAGAAGAATTGCAAGTAATGCTTTTCTTTCTCTTTATCTCTCTAGTTTCTTAAATTATGGAACTTAGGAATTGCGTGTTGTGTTGCTGAACTTCTATGACTATTTATAGAGCTACAAGAGAGACCTCAAGGTGGATTAGGATTGGTTTTCCTATTGGGTTTGTGCTTTACTCCAATCCCATTCCTGGACTAATTCACATCCAATTGACACAAGGATTCACTTATCCTTAATCTAGTTTATGGACTGATTCAAAACCAATTGACACAAAGATTAATTAATTATTTAATTAAATAAAATTACCTTTTGTCAATTACCCAATACATAACTAATCGTACCACTAACGTATTAGTTTTGAATACTAAAAAACTTTGCTTGTATGAAAAACTAATACCCACTTTACATATCGATTATGCTTCAGTATTAATTATTCCTTTATATCATATGCATAGATGATAAGGTGTCGGGTGTAGCACAATAGATCTTATTATTGGTTAAATTTATGATATATTAATGCTCGTAACCGAGATAGTTTGAACATACTATCAGTTTTGGTTATCGTACGCTTTAGAAATTAGTTTGTCTAGACTAATTAAATCATACTGAGCAGGACCTAAGAAGGATTGACTTAACTTGTACTGATTTTCATAGTTAATTTAAACCTAATATTCTAATATCATAATCCTTAGACTAGAGCGGGCATGAGAGTTAAACATCGCGTACTTTGATTTTCCAAAGAGGGCGGCCAATTGAGGCCTAGATCTCGGTAAGTTGGGTATATGTATTTGGCATCTTAGTGTGCCGTTGCTGGTTGAAAGGAATCCATGTACCGGTTCGCCGGGTTGATGGTGCTCCCGCAATGAGCTCGTAAGGATTATTATACTAAACCCGGCCGGTGGACTTATGTCCAGTATAATAAGAAGGTCGAGTGGTACTAATCTTGGATAGTAAGAAGTCGATGAATTAATTTGTCAGTAAATTTATAAATCGACGAGCACTATATCATTGACGTGAGGAGATAGAAGAATTAATAAAGTGAGCGCGAAGTAATTTTGTTTTTGGGCGGTAGTTCTATAATTGGTCCGTTAGTGGTATGACTAATTATGTGTTGGACTAATTGAAAAATTGAATTAAATAAATTACCCTTGGGTTAATTTTATATTTAATTGATGAAGTGGGTTATACGAAATAATCCTAAGGGTTGATTAATATTTAATTAACGAAGTGGGTTAAAGAATTAATTCTAAAGGTTCGATTGGAGTTGACTAGTCTAGTGAGAACTAAGAAATTCAACGAAAGTCCAATACTAAGGCCCAATTCAAAAGCTCACCAGGTCTCCCTTGAAGCTCCTTATAAATAGCTAATATTAGGCACTTCAAGAAATGAAGAAACTTGGAGGCAAAGTTGCCTAGAGGGAGAAGGAGAAGCCTAGAGAGAGAACATCATCTTTTTCGTTGAGTTCTTTCTTAAAGTCGGCTTAGAATCCTTCTTCTTTGATTAAAACTCAGCCTGATATTTGCCCCATTATTATTCTCTCGCCGCTGGTTCATTTTATTGCCGTTGGGACTGTTTCACGATTTCTGGCACTACCTACGCTCATCGAAAATCGGTGATCAGCGCTGTTCAGTTTCTGGTGTGCCTATGATATAGACTACTGCATTGATCTTGATCTCTTGATCGTTGGTCCACAGTTTGTCGGTCTAGATCACAGCCGGAATTCGTTTAGGCAACGATCTGGTGTCGGTCTAGATCACAGTTTGGCGGCTGGTGGCGGCGTGAGCTTCGGGCAACGATCTGTTTAGGCAGATTGAGTTTTTTTGAAGCAGGTTTCTGTTGAATTTCTTATTTAGTGCCTTAGCCATCATGTAGATAGTCTCCCACATGACTTCGGGTGTTTACAGAGTTATTTGAGGGATCGATTGTGGATTTCGCATTTCATACGGAGGTATTTGAGGGATCGATTGTGGATTTCGCATTTCAGACTTTGGTTTTCTTATTGCTTTGAGGACACGTTTCAAAGGTATAATCTTTATGTTTCGCTTTAAATTAAATATTTAATTTTTAGCATGTCGTTCTAATAAATCGAACATGTATAAGCCTACATCCGCTTAGGGGAAATGATTTTAGAGTTTGGGCTTGATCAAGAATCTTTGATTCTGGAATGTATAGCACGAAAGTTAGATTTTTGGTTTAGCCCGAACCACATCTGTTTCTTTCAAATTCATATCAAAGCTAAGGTTTTGGCTTTATACTTGTTTGATTTATTACACGGCTTTGTTATTCTATTAACATGTGGTTATTATTCTTGGCTATTATGGTATTTACATTCGTTCATAAATCCCGGGACATATCCGTGCTCATTTTTTTATTGAATATGAATGTGTGTAATAGTAATAACCATGAATTGGAAGTCGTGTAGGATTAGATTAAATATTGTAGGAGGATTTATCTAATGATGTCGTCTTTAAATTCCTAGAAAGCCTTGTATATAGGATTTTATGTAAAATGATGAAGATGTTATTGTGGGTAACTCATATTCGTGGGTTTTGGTTTATCGTAATTTTGGGTGATTCCTAATTACGTAGAAAACTGAAAAAACTTGGATGAATTAGGAGAAATCCAAATAACAAGTAGGAGCGATGCGATGGGACATGTCAACAAGGCATTAAAAGGAAGTGACGATTGAGAAGGCCATAACAGTCAAACAATATTTTGTTATGCATTTATTTCTTGTTTTATGTCCTTATCATTGCTTGTGTATTTTTGTTTTGTGTTTTTATGCATGATCGCGAACAAACGGGTTTTATCGGTGTAATTAACTAAGGTAGAAAATTCGAATATTAAAACTCCAACGGCTTTTTTGTTGCGAATTTCCAAAGTTAAGATGTTGCATGTTAAAACCAGTAAAAATTCTTAATTTTAAGAATCTAAGTGGGAGCGGGTTGTGTTATATCCCCATGGCCTCCATTACGAATTCATATGTTATGTGGATAGACTTGCGCATTGGCATTATGGCCTTCCTCCATATCGGATTAGTCTTTATTCATAAGATCACTAGATTGAATTTCTAAAGGGATGACTATAGTGATTTTAATTGGAGAAACTTGCGACACCCTCTCTATCTGAGGCGCATTAGTACACTAAGTAACAAACTTAGAAGTCACGTAATGGCATACACTAGTGTACCATTTATAGTATTCCTCCCATTGAGGTTACACTACTTATATGTGCAGGCTAAAATCACCGAATATTACATTCATTGATCAAAAGATTGTTGGTCAGATAATGAAATTAATGAATTTAGGTTTTCTCGAACGAATGTGGCTTAGCGTAGACGTTCACACAATCGTGACCTGTGTGAATCCCGGTGTGAGAGATGTTGGTGGCTGATTATATTGATTTGAGGATATCAATATTTTCTAAAAAAATAAAATACTGAAACTTGGCTGTTTATTTATTTTTAGTTATCGATATGTCGTTCAATCCACTTGCTGTCATTCTAAATCAAAACAAACTCACCGGTCCTAATTACATTGATTGGAAACGTAACCTGGACATTGTCCTTACTGCTGAGGGTTATAAGTACGTGCTCACTGAGGTGTGCCCTGAGACACTAGGAGAAGGAACCATATATGAAGTGGACGAAAGCTGATGAAATGACCAGGTGCTACATTTTGGCTTCTGTGTCAAATGTTTTGCAGCACCAGCATCGGTTAATGAGAAAACTTATGAGTGTCGAGATGGCTAAATGAGATGTTTGGGCATCAGGGCAGGGCAGCCTAGCATTCAGCTGTGAGAAAACTTATGAGTGCCAAGATGGCTAAAGGCACCCCAGTGAGAGATCACGTACTGGACATGATTAGCAACATCTGTTGGGTTTGAATACTAAAGCTTTGCTTGTATTAAACTATATCCTAGTTCTATATATCAATTAAATGTTTTAGTTAAATTGTTTATATGTTTTTACATATGTTGTCCATTTATATTATGTAGTTGGATGATGAGGTGTCTGGTGTGGCACAGTAGATCTCATCATTAGTTAAAAAAACATAATATATAAATAAGGTTCGTAACCGAGATAGTTTTTTACACACTGTTGGTTTAGGTTATTATGTGATTCAGAAATCGGTTTGTCTAAACTGATTGAATCATATAGATATACCCGAGGCATATTGAACTTGACAATTTAGGATAAATTATCTTGTACTGATTTAATAGACTATTCATTCCTATTATTCTATATCTTAATCCCTAGACTTGAGCAGGCATGAGGATTAGACATAGTGTATTTTGATCTGCCAAAGAGTGAGCTCATTTGAGACCTATAGTCTCAGTAGGTTGGGTGCACGTGTTTAGTTGATTGGTGTGCTGTTGCTTGTTGAAAGGAAACCATGTACTTGTGCGTCTTTAGTGATGGTTCTCCCGAGATGAACTCGTTATATTTATTATACTAAACCCTGCAGGTGGACTTATGTCCGGCATAGTAAAAAGGTCGAGTGGTACTAATCTCGAATTATAAGAAGTTAATTAATTAATTTATCAGTAAATTAATAAATAAACGAGCAATATATCTTTGATATGGGGAGATTAAAGAGTAATTGATTTAGTTGTTCCGGAAACAATTCTGGTGTACGATTAATTATGTAGTGGGTTAATTGATAAAGTAGAATTAATTATTTAATTACTTATTCCTAAGGGTTAATTAAGTAATTAACAAAGTGGAATTATTTAATTAATTAATTAAGTCTTAAAATTCAATTAAAATTAGGAAATCTGTTTGGATTTGGAAATCCTATTAGATTTGGAACCTAATTGGAATCTAATAGGATTTGGAAGCTAATTAATAATCATAAACCCATTAGGAAGGCCAATCCTAAACTAACTTGGGGTCTCTCTTGTAACTCTATAAATAGACAAGAGATTAGCAATTGACAATACACAATTCATAGTTTCATAATTCAAGAAATTTAGAGAGAGAACTCAAGAAGAATTCTCCCTCAAAGTCAAAATTCTCCCTCAGAGGCGGTGGCGCGTTTTCTCCTTAAGCAGCCGGCGGTTGGTGATTTCGACCGGACTTGGCAGTGAGTAGAGGATCGTGAGTCAGCGCGTGAATTTGTCGGCGGCGGCACATGGAACAACGTGCGGGACGGCGGCTATTTCGTTGGATTTTTTCGGCGAGTTTTGTGGTGATTTGGTGAGCAATTGCTCGTTAGATTTTTTCCCACACAACGTACAATCAAATCTTGAGTCATACTAGAGAATCACCTAAATACACGCTTCAAGAGGTAATTTTTAAACTTCCCCTTTAATTAGGAATTTATTGTTGCGTGGCAAATCGAACAAGTAGAAGTTAAGATCCTGCGCAATGTTATTTCAAGCAAGGATTGGAATAGTGATTGTGCTAGAGTTTAGGCCTGGTTAAGTGTTCCGATTCTGGAATGCTAGCAAGAAAGTGAATTTTTGACCGGGCCTGGGCAGATAATCTTTCAATTGGTATCAGAGCTTGGTTTTGGCTTTGTGCTTGTTCGATTTGTTACATGGGTTTGTTTGCAGGTGGTTTTGAAATCCCGGCTATTATGGTTGCGTTTGTATGTTTTAATTAAACCCCGGGACATGTCCGCGTTGTTTTTTTATGAATACTTGTAATAGTAAAAACACGTGCTGGAACTCGTGTAGGATTAGATCAAATCTGTAGTATGATTTTTTCTATGTAATTTTTTATTTTATTTTCCAAGAAGCCTTATAGTAGGAAAATTTTATGTAATCGAAGGCGTTATGGTGGGCAACTTGATTTTGTGGGTTTTTTATTATCGTTAATTCGAAGAAAACCAAGAAAATCCAGAACGAATTGCAAGAAGACCAAATAACGTTGCGGGAGCAGGATAGAAAACCCAGCGCCAACGCCAGCGAAGAAATTGCCGGCAGAAGTTGCTAGCAAAACTGAAGCGTGGGTGCGCGGCGGCTGCGCATGGTAGCACCTTGCAACGCAGGCAGCCCTGGTGCCGCAGTGTATGCGCTGTACGCAGGCCAAGTGCGCTCGGCCTAGTGCCGTGTGCGCGGGCCTTTTTTTCATTTTTTGAGATATTTTTTGAGATCCAACTTTTCAAGACTCAATCCATCGAGTGACATGACGGGACACGAGATCAAGACAGTGGATGGAAGCAATTAAAATCATAATAGTCAGGAAATTTATTTTACGCATTTATTTCCTGTATTTACAGTTTTAATTATATGGTTTAATTTTCGTGTTGTATGTTATATGCATATTTTAAAGCATGCTCGTTTTATGTTTGCACATAACTTAGGATTAGTTAATTGCATGTTAAAACCAAAAAAACCCTCGTTTAAGAAATCTAAGTGGGACCGGGTTGGTTAATATTCCCATAGCCTCCATTACGAATTCATATGTGATGTGGGTGGACTTGCGTGTTGGCCTTAGGGCCTTCCTCCATATTGGATGGGTTCAATGATAAGATCACTAGCTTATGAATTTCTAAGTAAAATGACTAGAGTAAGTTGAAATTACAGAAATGCGATACCCTCTCCATCTGAGGCACACTATCCTAAGGTAACAAGCTCAGAACTCACGTAATGGCACACACTTAGTGTACAATTTGTAGTATTCCTCCCATCGAGGTTACGCTGCTTATTTGTACGACTGAAAAGCACTGACTATTATCTATATTGATCAATAGATTATTTGGTCAGACAGTTTAGTTAATGAACCTAGTTCTTCTCAAATGAATGTGGGTAGCGTAAATATCCACACTATTGTGGCTTGCGAAAATCCAGGTGAATGAGTTGTCGGTGGGTTTAATCCAGTTATTTTTCTGAAACATTGTCTGTTTATTTATTTACAGTCTTTGATATGGCATTTAATCTGTTAGCTACGATATTAAAAGACAACAAATTAACTGGTCTGAACTATGTCTATTGGAGTCATAATTTGGACATTGTCTTGAAGGCTGAGCAGTATAAGTTTGTGCTCACCAAAGTTCGTCCAGATGTGCCGGCCGATGATTCTCCTCAAGAGGATATAGATGCCTATGCGAGGTGGATAAAAGCGGATAAGATAGTGCGGTGTTACATTCTGGCCTCTGTGTTGAATGTTCTGCAACATCAGCTTCATCACATGGTCTCCGTTTTTAACATGATGGCTCACCTGAGAGAGATGTTTGCTCATCAAGGTCGGACAGTAAGGCAGCCAGCCATGAGGAAAATTATGAATACCAGAATGGCTGAAGGCTCATCGGTGAGATATCATGTGCTTCACATGATAAGTAACATCAATGAAATAGAAGTGTTGGGAGGTGAAATTGAACCGAAGAGTAAGACAGATATCATCTTCCAGAGCTAACGTTCTAGTTTTGGTTGAACTACAATATGAATAAAAGAATCTATACTCTTCCCGAGCTCCTAACAGCATTAGTGTCGGCCAAAGGCATCTTCCAAGAGAAGAAGCAAGCTTTGGTCACGGTGAAGGCTTCGAGTTCATCTTCTGCACTTAAAGACAAAAATAAGAAGAATAAGGAACAATAATTATGCTTCCAAGCCAGATATTGCAAAGAAGAACAAGTATAAAGGCAAGTGCTTCAAGTGCAGTTAGACGGGACATTGGTGATAGAGTTGAATACATAAGCTATGCTTCTATTGTACATTTTCCCAGTTATATATCGATTTATGTTTTGGTTATATTTTGTTGTGCATTATTTGTCCATTTATATTATGTAGTCAGATGATGAGGTGTCTTGTGTGACACAGTAGATCTCATCATTGGTTAAAAGACATAATATATAAATGAGGTTTGTAACCGAGATAGCTTTGGACAAACTGTCGGTTTAGATTATTATGTGATTCGGATAATTGGTTTGTCTAAACTGATTGAATCATATAGATATGCCCGGGGCATATTGAACTTGAGCATTTAAAATGATTTGTCTTGTACTAATTTAATAGACAAATCATTCTTAGTATTCTATCTCTTAATCCCTAGACTCGAGTGGGCATGAGGATTAGCCATAGTGTACTTTGATCTGCCAATGGGTGAGGTCAATTGTGGCCAATAGTCTCAGTAGGTTGGGTGCACGAGTTTAGTTGCGTGGTGTACTACTACTTGTCAAAAGGAAACCATGTACCGGTGCGTCCGGGGTGATGGTGCTCCCGAGATGAGCTTGTAATGTTTATTATACTAAACCCGGCCGGTAGACTTATGTCCGGTATAGTAAAAAGGTCGAGCGGTACTAGTCTCAGAATTAAAGAAGTTAATTAATTAATTTATCAGTAAATTAATAAATTAACGAGCACTATATCTTTGATGTCGGGAGATTATGAATATAAATTAATTAAGTTGTTCCTGAAGCAATTCTCGTGTAGGATGGTAGTGCCAAAATTAATCCGTTAGTGGTACGATTAATTTTGTAATGGCTTAATTGAATATGTAAAATTAATTAATTCATTAATTATTTCTAAGGGTTAATTAAGTAGTTAACAAAGTGGAATTATTTAATTAATTAATTAAGTCTTAAGTTTCAATTAGAATTAGGAAATCATAGAGATTAGGAATCTAGTAGGATTTGGTTTATCCTATCAGATTTGTTACCTAATTGAATTTGGAAACTAATTAATTACCTAAACCCATCAGAAAGACCAATCCTAAACTAACTTAGAGTCTCTCTTGTAACTCTATATATAGACAAGGGATTAGCTATTTAAGACATACAATTCATTAGTTTTCAAGACAAGAAAACTAGAGAGAGGAAATCCTAGAGAGAGAATAAAATTCTCTTCAAGAATTTCGGATTTCTTAAAGCTTTGTGCAACTGATTTTTCCTCTAAACTTTGGCCGCTGTTTTTCTTTCATTGAATTGGTGGCGCGTGGAAAAATCGAGGGCGGCGCGTGGGCTATTCTTTCAGGGGTGTAGCGGCTCTTGAACTCTCACGTGCTAATCAATTGCTCGTTAGATTGCTGACCACACATCATACAAGGAAAGTCTTGAGGCATACAAGATAATCACCTGAGTATACGCTTCAATAGGTAATTCTTATATTTTCGCTTTTAATTAAGAATTTTTATTGCGTGGTAAATCGAATAAGTACAAACCAAGATCCTGCGCAATGTTATTTCAAGCAAGGGTTGGAATAGCAATTGTGCTAGCCTCTAAGCCTGGTCAGAGATTCCGATTCTGGAATGCGTAGCACGAAAGTGAGTTTTTGGCTAGGCCCGAGCAGATAATCTTTCAATTGGAAATCGAATTGTCCAAAGCTCAAAGGTACGATAGTTTCTGCCTTAATTATTGAGATGTGTTTAGTGGTGATTCACACAGATACTTGGTGTGTAGATTCAGGCATTACTGACCACGTTATTAATTCTTTGCAGGGGTTCCAAGTAACCCAGAAGCTTAGAGAAGGCGAGCTAAAAGTCTACTTGGGCGACACTACAAGAATGTCAGTGGAAGCAGTGGGAGTAGTCACCTTAATTTTTGAAAATTCTAGGCTAGATTTACCTAATTGTCTTTATGTATCGAGTTTTGGAAAGAACCTTATTTCGGTTTCTAAACTCTTAATGAATGGTTACAAGTTTATTTTTTCTGATAAATCTGTTGTTGTTAGAAAAGATGGCAAACTTGTTTATTCTTGTTCAATTAGTAGACAATTTGTTTTTGGTTAAATCAAACTCCCCTGTTGTGCAAAACAAAGAACTAAATGGTGCATCATCTAACCAAAATAAGAGAAAAGAACCTTCTAAAATGAATCAAACCTATCATTGGCATCTCAGGCTAGGTCATATAAACCTTACTAGGATTAAGAGGTTAGTCAATGATGGAACTTTAAGTTCATTAGAGATTGACAGTTACTCAACCTGCGAATCTTGCTTGGAAGGTAAAATGACCAAGAGACATTTTAAATCAAAAGGTTATAGAGCCAAAAAAGTATTAAAATTGATTCACTCTGATTTTTGTGGACAAATTTATGTCCAGCACAAGGTGGATTTGAGTATTTTGTGACCTTCACAGATGATTACTTAAGGTACGGATACATTTACCTAATGCGCCACAAGTCTGATTGCTTTAGTAAATTCAAAGAGTATCGGGTATATGTGAAGAAACATCACGGTAAGAGTATCAAGACACTGAGATCAAATCATGGTGGTGAGTACCTGTCCTACGAATTTTGAGAATACCTCAGTGAGATCGAAATTCAATCTCAGTTGTTTGCACCTGGCACACCACAACAGAATGGTATAGCGGAAAGAAGAAACAAAACTCTCATGGAAATGGTTAGGTCAATGATGAGTTATAGTGATTTGCCTAGTTCGTTCAGGGGATATGCCTTAGAAACTGCAATGTACATTCTAAATCTTGTACCATCTAAAACCATGCCTTTAACCCCTACAGAGGTGTGGAACGGGCGCAGGCCCAGTCTCAGACATCTCATAATTTTGGGTTGTCCAGCACACGTGCTTAAGGCAGATGTGGCTAAGTTAGATGCAAGAACAGAAATAATATTGTTTGTAGGATATCCTAGAGGAACGAAAGGTGGTCTGTTCTATAGTCCTAAAGATCAGAAGGTGATAGTTAGTACTAACTGTTGAGCCATTGGAGCTGCTACAATGAAGCTTTCTTAGCCTTTATTAAAGTCCAATGTTGTGTTGTAATTGTTGCAACCACATTGTGACAAATCTGTGAATTACTAAGGCAATAATGGACTGAGTTCATGAGGATTGTCTGGACAAAATCTCAGCAAGAAGCCGATGAATAAACTGAAGTGCCAAAATGAGAAGGAAGTGTACTGTTGGCACATCAGATCAAAGGCTACACAGATCAGATCAAGTTACGCGCACATCAGATCAAGTTACGCGCACATCAGATCAAAGGCTGCACAGACAAGTTACGCGCATATCAGATCAAAGGCTGCACAGATCAGATCAAGTTACGCGCACATCAGATCAAAGGCTGCACAGACAAGTTACGCGCACATCAGATCAAAGGCTGCACAGATCAGATCAAGTTACGCGCACATCAGATCAAAGGCTGCACAGATCAGATCAAGTTACGCGCACAGCAGATCAAAGGCTGCACAGACAAGTTACGCGCACATCAGATCAAAGGCCACACAGATCAGATCAAGGGAAGTAAAGATCAGATCAAATTCTCAAGGGATTGCTCAGCAGCTTAGTTTCACAGAAGCAAGGCAAGTCAGCAACAAAACATATTTGCAGCAGAAGAGAACAACTCAAGGCTGGAGAGCTAGAGCAGACACCTAAGAAGCTGAAGTCAAGGACGGCTAGTGAATCACACCTCAAACGCGCGACTCTAAAAGTCTCCCAAAGATTCAGAAGACGCAGGAGCATCATGTTGAAGTATCTAGCAATCCGGTGAGCGAGCAGAAATACAAAAGAATCAAGAAGTGCCGATCAGAAGAACTGCAGGAGCTACATGGATGGTTCTGAGTTGCTGGACAGAACGTTGTGACATGAAGCTAACATCAGATCAACCGGAGGCTAACATCAGATCAACTGCAAGCTAACATCAGATCAACCGAAGGCTAACATCAGATCAACTGCATGCTAACATCAGATCAACCGAAGCGTGACATCAGATCAAATGCCGGGCACATCAGATCAGCTATAAGCTAAGATCAGATCACTTCTGCTGTTTCAACATATCTAAGACAAGCTACTCGAGAAAGTCTGAAGGAGTACAGTCAACAATATGACATGGCAAGCAAGTTGCAACTTAAAAAGGTTGAAAATGGATTATATGAATCTTGAGCCGCCTTCCGTGTAAGATATGCTGACACACCGCACGTAGGGCACAGTTTTTCTTCTGGGAAAAGAAACGGGCAGATGAGTAGGTGTGGTAGGCACAACAACTGCAGAATGCAGGATAAACCACATTGGGAGGAAAAACCCAAAGAGAGAGAAGGCACGAAAAGAAAGAAAAAGAGAGAGAGAGGAGCAGCAGCCAAGGTGAGTGCTGAACAGAACGAAACCGAGAAAAGGGAGGAGAAAAAGAGTGAGAGCAGAAAAAGATGATATGAGAAACACAAGAGAGAAAGAAACAGTCTGCTGCACAAGGAGAAGCTGAAGCGCTGGAGAGGCAGAAGTCAAGGAGAAGAAGAAGCTGAGGAGGAGCAGAATCGGGAGAACTGACCCTGAGATTGCAGCTTCAGGTGGTAAGCCTAGAACACTATCAAACGTCTTTCATTAAGTGATTTTGAAAGATATTTGTGTAGAAAAGGCAGCACAACAGAGATTTACATGTTATTGTTTTAGTTGATGAACTTGTAGAGGTAGTGAACCTCAATGTGTTGAGCAGTGAGCTCTTGTTTATGTTGCTTATGGTCAGTGAGGCCAGAGCTGAATGATTCTGTGATAGTGAAGATTGACAGGAGTGAATCTGTCCGTGGATGTAGATCATTTGATCGAACCACGTAAAAATCCCCCTTGCACATTTACTGCTTTGAGTGTGTCTTGACTGGTGTGGTATTATCAAACTGTAAGCTTGAACAGGAGTGTCATGGTTGTGTAAGTAAACCCTCCTTGAGTGATTGAATTGATCTGATGTCTTCCTTGGTTGATCTGATGTCTTCCTTGGTTGATCTGATCTGCCAACAGTCCATCTAAGCCAAAACGTGAGTTCAACAATAAGCTCTAACTGAGCTAACATTTGAGAGGGAATCCTTTAGTTGAAAGAAAAATTGATAGAGTGTTGATTCACCCCCCCCTCTCAACACTTGACACGATCCAACAATTGGTATCAGAGCAAGGTTTGCTCTTGTCAAGTGATTGTTGAAACTTAGAACCAGCAGTAGAAATGGAGAATCAAGCAACGACTGTTAAGGGAGTTCCTTATTTCGGTGGCCAAAATTTCCAGTTATGGAAAAAGAGAATGAGTGCTTATCTCTTAGCACAAGGCCTACAAGTACAAAGAGTAGTCTTGCATGGATTTACACCAACCGTAGATGAGGAGAATCCTACAGCTGCAGAAATTAGAAACTTAGAAGCTGATGGAAAGGCAAGGAATGCTCTATATGCAGCTCTGTCAGAAAAAGAGAACTTTAAAGTTATAGACTGTGTTACTGCTCATGAAATATGGATTAAACTGATTAATATTCATGAGGGAGACATCAAGGTTAAGGAGGCAAAATTGCAGGTTCTTAGAAGTAAGTTTGAAGGTCTTAAGATGGGAGAAGGTGAAAACATTGAGGACTTTCTAAACAGAGTTGTTGAATTAGTTAGCTCAATGAGGGGTCTGGGTGAGAGTGTTGGAGATTCCAATATAGTTAAAAAGGTTCTTAGATCCCTACCAGCAAGATATGATTCTAAGGTCTCTGCTATAGAGGAGAGGGACCTAGATAAAGTGACATTAGATGAGCTACAAAGCACCCTTGTAGCATATGAAATGAGGATTTCAAATTCAAAGGAGGAGACTTCAAAGGCAGTCAAGGAGATAGCATTTAAAACAAAACACTCAAGGAAGCTAAAGGAGGAAAGCAGTGAAGATGAAGCAGCAGACAGTGATCTTGAAAGAATGATGGTGCTGATTTCAAGGAGTTTCAGAGGCCAGACTGGAAAGTACAAGGGAAAGTTGCCCTTAAAATGCTTCAATTGTGGCAAAATAGGCCACTTTGCAAGCAAGTGCTTCATGAAGAACAAGAGAACAGAAGATGAGGAAGCTGACAAGCCATCAGACAGGTGGCCTGAGCAGAAAGGAAAGAAGAAGATGAGCTTCAAATCAAGAAAAGGGAAAGCTTACAGAAAACGGAGCTACCTGAGCAAGAAGAAGAATGATAGCTCTGAGGAGGATGAAGAGACTGATGTCTCAGACAGTGAAGATGAGTCTGAAGCTGAAGAGGAGACTCTCATGGTAATGAAATCTTCAACTGTTTCATTAAAGGAGGATGCTGAACTAGAGAACCAATCAGCTGATGATGAAGAAGTGGATCTAGAGGAAGAACTGGAGTTTGCATACAACAAGATAGAGGAGCAGAAGAGATTGCACAAGAAGACAATGAAGACAATGAAGGAGATGGAAAAGGTCATCTTGAGCAGTCAAGAAGAAAACTCAATACTGGAGAATAGAGTAACTGAATTGGAGCAGGAACTGATTCTCATGCAAAATGAAGCTGAGGTTCACAAAAATTGTACAAGAGAAAAGATGGAACTTCAAAAGACATGTGAAACCTTGGTAGAAAAGCTAGATGCCACCACTGCCGAACTAGAGGATGCAACAAGAAAGATAGAAGATCTGCTGTCTCAACAAACTGTGATCAAAGCTAAAGAAATGACTGATGGAACTACTGTAGAATCAAAATTGAAAGGAAAGCTGGAGCTTCAGTCAAGCAAAACTGAGCATGGTGAATACTCAAGGAGCAAAGAAGTGGCTGCAAAAACTGAAGAAGCCACAAGGAAGTTAGATGAGTGCCTCAGCAAGCAGAGATCTCATTCAGAAGGGAAGAAAGGTCTTGGTTATGAAGGAGATCAAAAATTAGAAGGACAACCAGCTGCAACAATCAAGAAGACTGTTACCTTTGTCAAAGAAGGTTCAATTTGTGTTGCTGGTGTAAAGGCAGGAACTAGTTTTGTTGATGCTAAGAAGATGGAAATTTCTAATGGATCAAGAAAGTCTAATGAGCAAAATGAAAGACTGCACGAGCTGAGGGGGAGGCAATCTATGTATCAAAGAAGCCTGCTCAAAAGTAGAAGGCTGATTGCTGGAGTATGTTTCACCTGTGGAGAATCAGGTCACTATGCAGCAAATTGCTGGAGGAAGGCATTCTGGAGATTTGGAGGAAGAACAATGCAGTCAAGAGGATGGAATAGAAAAGAGTATTATCATCAAAGAAGCCTAAGTACTTCAAGAAGGATCCCTGAAGCTGAAATCAGAAAAGGCCATGTCATACAACCTGGAGAAGTGTATCAAAAATTGAATGTCTGGTGCAGATGCAGATTGCCAAATAAGAGAAGCAAGTGGTCGGAAGAAGTGAATAGCAGGAGAGCCCTGCCACTGCAACAAGCTACAAATAGAAGAAACTTTGCAGCAGGAACAAGAAGAAACCAAGCAGATTACACAAGAAGAAATCAGTCTCTAATGCAGCCACTTAATCTGAGAAACAGATTTCAAATTTTTGAAGGGTTAGAAGAGAATGATCACTGGAGCTGCAGCAGGAGCAATCAGAGATTGAATGAACAGCAAGGCATACCAGCAGCAAGAAAAATTTGGAGGAAGAAAAACAGATTTGAAGAAGCTTGCATTGCTGAAGTTGCACTGAAAACAAAAGCTAAGGAAGCCCAATGGATCATTGACAGTGGGTGCACAAGCCATATGACTGGAGACAAAACTCTACTGAGAAACACAAAAGAAGTTGAAAGAGGGTTTGTCAAGTTTGCAGATAAAGAGTGGGTTAAAGATCAAGGCTGTTGGAGAAGCCACCATTGGATCAGAAAAGTTCAAATCTAAGGAGGTGCTGTTTGTAGAAGGGCTGAAGTACAACTTGCTGAGTGTAAGACAACTGTGTGACAATGGTTTCAAAGTAGACTTCTCAAAAAATGGCTGTTTCATCAAAGACTGCAAGACTGGAGAAATCATGGCCAAAGGAATAAGAGACAACAAGGATTTATATCTCATAGATGTGAAGGAAAAGTTGTGCATGCTAAGCAAAATGGATGAAAATACGCTTTGGCATTGCAGGCTTGGACATTTAAATCAAAAGAGCATGAGAAGCCTGGTGAAGTGCAATGCAGTGTTAAACCTCCCTGTACTAAAGAGGGACAACAGCACTTGTGACTCATGCCAAAAAGGGAAATTTGCAAAGCTTTCTCACAAGTCCAAGGAGCATAGAACCTCTAAGCCATTGGAGCTAGTTCACACTGATGTATGTGGACCAATGAAAAGAAAAGGTACAGGTAAAGAGATGTATTTCATTCTTTTTGTGGATGACTTCACTAGGATGATGTGCATCATGCACATGAAGCAAAAGAGTGAAGCCTTCAACTGCTTCAAAAGATTTCAGAAACTGGCAGAAAACCAGCATGGAAGGAAGATCAAAGTTTTGAGATCAGATAATGGAGGAGAGTTTACCTCACAGGAATTTGAAGAATACGTGGAGGAAATGGGAATCAAACATCAAGTCTCAAGTCCTCACACTCCCCAGCAAAATGGAGTTGTAGAGAGGAAAAATAGAAGTGTGATTGAGATGGCAAGAACTATGCTGTTGGAGCACAATACTCCAAAGCACTTCTGGAAGGAAGCCACAATGGCAGCTGTGCATGTACAAAATAGAACCATGTTGAGGCCAAACACTGAAAAGACACCATATGAACTTTGGTATGGTCACAAGCCAAATGTGAAGTATTTTAGAGTTTTTGGCAGCAAATGCTTCATCAAGAACAAGGAGCAAAGCCTTGGAAAATTTGAAGAGAGGGCTGATGAGGGCATTTTCCTTGGTTACTCAAATAAGAGCAAGGCTTACAAGGTTTATAACAAGAGGCTGGATAAGATTATGGAAAGCTATGATGTGAAAGTGGTTGAGGAAGTCAAGATGAAAGCCACTGATCCTGAAAATTTTCTGGATCACTTAGATGACTTAGAGAGCCAAGATGAGGCAGACCTGGAGCTGAAATCAGCTACTGAGGAGACTGATGCAGAAGGATCAGAGACAGAAGTTACAGAAGGCCAGGAAAAAGCAAAAAGAAAGTACAACAAGAGAATTGACAAGATGCCTATCATTGGAGACCCCAAAGCTCCAGTAAGAACAAGAAGGCAACTGAAAAGTATGGTTGCAACTGCCCTACTGTCTCAAGTTGAGCCAAGGTCAATAGAGGAAGCCCTGGAGGACCAGTCATGGCTGCAAGCCATGAATGAAGAGCTGGACCAAATTGAGAAAAACCAAACTTGGGAGCTCGTGGATAGGCCAGCAAACAAGAATGTGATAGGCACAAAATGGGTGTTCAGGAACAAGTTGAATGAGGAAGGAAAGGTTGTAAAGAATAAGGCAAGGCTTGTGTGCAAAGGATACTCTCAAATTGAAGGAGTAGATGTGGATGAAACCTTTGCCCCAGTAGCAAGGCTTGAAGCCATAAGAATGTTTTTGGCAGTGGCTTCAGCAAGGAGTTACAAGGTCTTCCAAATGGATGTTAAATCTGCCTTCTTGAATGGAAATCTGGAGGAAGAAGTGTACATTGAGCAACCAGATGGTTTTCTAGTTTGTGAAGATGAAAACAAGGTGTGCAGGCTCAAAAAGGCACTGTATGGATTAAAACAAGCCCCAAGAGCATGGTACTCAAGGCTGGACAGCTACCTGAAGAATCTGAATTTCAGAAAAAGTTGCATAAATAGCAATTTATATGTTCTTGATGGAAAGGGTGGACAGTTAATAGCCATAGTCTATGTTGATGACATAATATTTGGAGGAGATAAGGAGCAGCTGTGCCATGAATTTGCTAGAAAGATGCAAGAAGAGTTTGAAATGTCCATGATAGGAGAGCTCTCATTTTTCCTTGGACTGCAGATTCATCAAAAAGCAACTGGAATTTTTATCTCTCAAACCAAGTATACCAAAGAAGTGCTGAAGAAATTTGGTATGACTGATGCTAAGCCAATGTCTACACCCATGGCAACTAACTGCAAGCTGAGCAAGGATGAAAAAGGAGCTGAAGCTGATCAAAGTCTATACAGAAGCATGATAGGAAGCTTATTGTACTTAACAGCAACAAGGCCTGATATTACCTTTGCTGTCTGCCAAGCTGCTAGATACCAGGCAAATCCAAAGAGTTCTCATATGATTGCACTAAAGAGGGTGCTAAGATATTTGCAAGGGACAGTAGATTATGGTCTGTGGTATGCAAGGAAAGGAAGCTTGGGATTAAGAAGCTTCACTGATGCTGATTGGGCAGGAAATGTTGATGACAGGAGATCCACTTCAGGAGGAGTATTCTTTCTTGGAAATAGATGTGTGAGCTGGTTAAGCAAGAAGCAAGAAAGTATAGCCTTAAGCACTGCTGAAGCTGAGTACATAGCAGCAACCAAGGCATGCACTCAAGCTATATGGATGAGATCTGAACTGCAAAATCTTAAAGAAGAAGTTCTCTTGCCACTGATAATTCTTTGTGACAACAAAAGTGCCATTGATTTGTCAAAGAATTCAGTCCAGCACTCGAGAGCCAAACATATAGAAATCAAGTATCACTTCATAAAGGACAAGGTTGAGAAAGGAGAAATTATGCTAGAGTATGTTCCCACAGCTAAACAAATAGCTGATGTAATGACAAAGCCTCTTCCAGCCGAGGTGTTTGAAACTTTGAGGATGCAAATGGGAGTGCAGTCCTCCTTCTCATGCTGAATCAGTTGAGCATCCCCAAATCCCTTTGAAATTGGTTGTCAAAGGGGGAGAGATAGCCGCAGCAGGCCGGCCAGACGCAGCAGTATTGTCCTTGGGAGAGAAGGACGTTGGAAAAGCTCTATGCAGGGGGAGCTTACTATGTAGAAGAATAAGGTTCAGGGGGAGCTGGTTCAGGGGGAATAAGGTTCAGGGGGAGCTTAGCACTGAGTTGACTGATTGGCTGCAAATGTGGTTGCCAACAATTCCAAAGGGGGAGATTGTTGAGCCATTGGAGCTGCTACAATGAAGCTTTCTTAGCCTTTATTAAAGTCCAATGTTGTGTTGTAATTGTTGCAACCACATTGTGACAAATCTGTGAATTACTAAGGCAATAATGGACTGAGTTCATGAGGATTGTCTGGACAAAATCTCAGCAAGAAGCCGATGAATAAACTGAAGTGCCAAAATGAGAAGGAAGTGTACTGTTGGCACATCAGATCAAAGGCTACACAGATCAGATCAAGTTACGCGCACATCAGATCAAGTTACGCGCACATCAGATCAAAGGCTGCACAGACAAGTTACGCGCATATCAGATCAAAGGCTGCACAGATCAGATCAAGTTACGCGCACATCAGATCAAAGGCTGCACAGACAAGTTACGCGCACATCAGATCAAAGGCTGCACAGATCAGATCAAGTTACGCGCACATCAGATCAAAGGCTGCACAGATCAGATCAAGTTACGCGCACAGCAGATCAAAGGCTGCACAGACAAGTTACGCGCACATCAGATCAAAGGCCACACAGATCAGATCAAGGGAAGTAAAGATCAGATCAAATTCTCAAGGGATTGCTCAGCAGCTTAGTTTCACAGAAGCAAGGCAAGTCAGCAACAAAACATATTTGCAGCAGAAGAGAACAACTCAAGGCTGGAGAGCTAGAGCAGACACCTAAGAAGCTGAAGTCAAGGACGGCTAGTGAATCACACCTCAAACGCGCGACTCTAAAAGTCTCCCAAAGATTCAGAAGACGCAGGAGCATCATGTTGAAGTATCTAGCAATCCGGTGAGCGAGCAGAAATACAAAAGAATCAAGAAGTGCCGATCAGAAGAACTGCAGGAGCTACATGGATGGTTCTGAGTTGCTGGACAGAATGTTGTGACATGAAGCTAACATCAGATCAACCGGAGGCTAACATCAGATCAACTGCAAGCTAACATCAGATCAACCGAAGGCTAACATCAGATCAACTGCATGCTAACATCAGATCAACCGAAGCGTGACATCAGATCAAATGCCGGGCACATCAGATCAGCTATAAGCTAAGATCAGATCACTTCTGCTGTTTCAACATATCTAAGACAAGCTACTCGAGAAAGTCTGAAGGAGTACAGTCAACAATATGACATGGCAAGCAAGTTGCAACTTAAAAAGGTTGAAAATGGATTATATGAATCTTGAGCCGCCTTCCGTGTAAGATATGCTGACACACCGCACGTAGGGCACAGTTTTTCTTCTGGGAAAAGAAACGGGCAGATGAGTAGGTGTGGTAGGCACAACAACTGCAGAATGCAGGATAAACCACATTGGGAGGAAAAACCCAAAGAGAGAGAAGGCACGAAAAGAAAGAAAAAGAGAGAGAGAGGAGCAGCAGCCAAGGTGAGTGCTGAACAGAACGAAACCGAGAAAAGGGAGGAGAAAAAGAGTGAGAGCAGAAAAAGATGATATGAGAAACACAAGAGAGAAAGAAACAGTCTGCTGCACAAGGAGAAGCTGAAGCGCTGGAGAGGCAGAAGTCAAGGAGAAGAAGAAGCTGAGGAGGAGCAGAATCGGGAGAACTGACCCTGAGATTGCAGCTTCAGGTGGTAAGCCTAGAACACTATCAAACGTCTTTCATTAAGTGATTTTGAAAGATATTTGTGTAGAAAAGGCAGCACAACAGAGATTTACATGTTATTGTTTTAGTTGATGAACTTGTAGAGGTAGTGAACCTCAATGTGTTGAGCAGTGAGCTCTTGTTTATGTTGCTTATGGTCAGTGAGGCCAGAGCTGAATGATTCTGTGATAGTGAAGATTGACAGGAGTGAATCTGTCCGTGGATGTAGATCATTTGATCGAACCACGTAAAAATCCCCCTTGCACATTTACTGCTTTGAGTGTGTCTTGACTGGTGTGGTATTATCAAACTGTAAGCTTGAACAGGAGTGTCATGGTTGTGTAAGTAAACCCTCCTTGAGTGATTGAATTGATCTGATGTCTTCCTTTGTTGATCTGATGTCTTCCTTGGTTGATCTGATCTGCCAACAGTCCATCTAAGCCAAAACGTGAGTTCAACAATAAGCTCTAACTGAGCTAACATTTGAGAGGGAATCCTTTAGTTGAAAGAAAAATTGATAGAGTGTTGATTCACCCCCCCCCCCTCTCAACACTTGACACGATCCAACACTAACGCCAGATTTTTAGAGGAAGACTATATTCTATATCACAAGCACAAGAGTAAGATAGTACTAGAACTTAGAAAGTAATCTGACAATCCTGATGTACAGTACAAGTAGATACACCACACACTGCACAAGATATCACGGATAATGCGCCTTCACAGGTGGTGCCTCGTTGTAGTGGGAGGATTGTGAGACAACCCAATAGGTTCATTGGCATGGGAGAGGCCTCTGACTTCATCCTAGGTGCGCCTGAATCGGACCCTATAAACTACAATGAGGCTTTCCAAGATAAAGATGTGGAATCTTGGCGAAAGGCAATGATATCCGAGATGGGGTCGATAGACCACAATCAAGTTTGGGAGCTTGTGTATATACCAGATGGTTTCAAACCCAATGGATGTAAGTGGGGCTACAAACAAAAGAGATAAGCTGACGGAAATGTTGAAACCTTTAAAGCTAGGCTTATGACGAATGGGTATACTCAGAAAGAGGGAATCGATTATAAGAAAACCTTCTCCTCGGTAGCTATGCTTAGGTCGATCCAGATTCTCTTGGTCATAGCTGCTCATTTAGGTCATGAGATATGGCAGATGGATATCAAGACAGCTTTCCTTAATGGAAGTCTTGAGGAAACCATCTTCATACAACAACTAGAAGGATTCGTTGAAAAAGGCCAAGAACATAAGGTTTGCAGGCTTAATAGGTCCATTTACAGACTTAAGCAAGTATCCAGCTCTTGGAACATCCGGTTCGATGAGGTAATCCAATCTTACAGATTTACTTAGTGCCCGGATGAACAATGTGAGTACCGCAGGCGTGATAGAAACGCGGTGGTGTTTCTTGTGCTTTACATAGATAATATTTTACTAATTGGCAACAATAAGAAAGTGTTACCAAACGTAAAAGCATGGCTGTCCAAACAGTTTGATATGAAAGATTTAGGAGAAGCGGGATATATCATTGGGATCAAGATAATTTGAGATCGTAGGAAATGTTCTCTACGCTCTCTCAAGCTTCATACATAGACACAATTTTGGCTCGTTTTAACGTACAGAACTCCAAGAAAGGTTTTCTACCTTTCAGACACGGAGTGCATCTATCTAAATAATTATCTTCTAAGACTGTTGAGGAGATAGAAGTCATGAAGATAGTTTCTTATGCCTCGGCAGTAGAAAGTCTCATGTATGCGATGCTGTGTACGAGGCCTGATATCTGTTATGTCGTTGGCATTGTAAGCAGATATCAGAGTAACCCCAGGAAAGCTAATTGAGAGGCAGTAAAATACAGTCTCAAGTATTTGTGCAGAATAAGAGACTAAGTCTTGGTCTATCAGGTACCTGAGCTTGTGCCCCGTGGTTATACAGATTCAGATTTCCAAGGGAACAGGGATAAGAGAAAGTCTACCTTAGGGTATGTGTTTAATTTGGGAGGTGGAGCCATAGTATGGCGGAGTGTTAAGCAGAAATACATGGCAGACTCTACCATGTAGGTTGAATATGTTGCAGCATCAGAGGCGACAAAAGAAGCAGTGTGGCTCAAGAACTTCCTAGTGGACTTAGACGTGATATCTGGTTTGCAGAAGTCAATCACAGTGTACTGTGACAACAATGGTGCAGTGGCAAACTCGGAGGAACCACGAGGCCACAAGGCGAGTAAGCATATACAGTGCAAATACCACCTAATATGATATATCGCCAAGAGGGAAGACGTGGTTGTGGAAAAAATAGCATCGGAAGATAACCTTGCAGATCCATTCGTGAAGACATTGATTGTAAATGTCATTGAGACTCGTATGGAGGGCATGGGAATCATATACTTAGTAGAGCCATGATTGTTTTTCTAGATATTATTGTAGTTATAAGATTAATGTAGTTTTATACTTGAAGCGCAGCTCAAGTATTAGTGGGCGATTGTTGGGTTTGAATACTAAAGCTTTTCTTATATTAAACTATTTCCCAGTTGTATATATCGATTAAATGTTTTAGTTAACTTGTTTATATGCTTTTACATATGATGTCCATTTATATTATGTAGTTAGATGATGAGGTGTCTGGTGTGACACAATGATCTCATCATTGGTTAAAAAACATAATATATAGATAAGGTTCGTAACCGAGACAGTTTTAGACACATTGTCAGTTTAGGTTATTACGATATTTAGAAATAGGTTTGTCTAAACTGATTGAATCATATAGATATGCCCGGGGCATATTGAACTTGAGCATTCAGGATGAATTGTCTTGTACTGATTTAATAGACTATTCATTACTAGTATTTTATCTCTTAATCCCTATACTTAAGCAGACATGAGGATTAGACATAGATTACTTTGATCTGCCAAAGAGTGAGGTCATTTGAGACCAACATTCACGGTAGGTTGGGTGCACGTGTTTTGTTGCTTGGTGTGCTGTTGCTTGTCGAAAGGAAACCATATACCAGTGCATCCGGGGTGATGGTGCTCCCGAGATGAGCTCGTTATGTTTATTATACTAAACCCAGCCGGTGGACTTATGTCCGGTATAGTAAAAAGGTCGAAATGTACTAATCTCAAATTATAAGAAGTTAATTAATTAATTTATCAGTAAATTAATAAATTAACGAGCACTATATCTTTGATATGGGGAGATTAAAGAGTAATTAATTTAGTTATTCCGGAAGCAATTCTGGTGTAGGATGGTAGTGTCATAATTAATCTGTTTGAGGTACGATTAATTATGTAGTGGGTTAATTGATAAAGTAGAATTAATTATTTAATTAATTATTCATATGGGTTAATTAAGTAACTAACAAATTGGAATTATTTAATTAATTAAGTCTTAAAGTTCAATTGCAATTAGGAAATCCTAGAGATTAGGAAATCTATTTGTATTTAGAAATCCTATTAGATTTGGAATATAATTGGATTTGGAAACTAATTAATAATCTTAAACCCATTGGGAAGCCCAATCCTAAACCAACTTGGGGCGTCTCTTGTAACTCTATAAATAGACAAGAGATTAGCAATTCACAATACACAATTCATAGTTTCATAATTCAAGAAACATAGAGAGAGAAATCCAAGAGAGAGAACTCAAGAATAATTATCCCTTAAAGTTAGAATTCTCCCACAGAGGCGGCGGCGCGTTTTCTATTTAGGCAGCCGGCGGTAGGTGATTTCGACCGGACTTGGCTGTGCGTGGAGGATCATGAGTAGGCACGTGGATTTGTCAACGGCAGCGTGTGGAAATAACTCGCAGGGCGGCGGCAGTTTCTTTGGATTTTCTTTGCGAGTTTTGTGGTGATTTGCTGATCAATTGCTCGTTAGATCGTTGTACACACAACGTATGATCAAGTCTTGAGTCATACAAGAGAATCACCTAAGTACACGCTTCTAGAGGTAATTCTTAAACTTCCACTTCAATTAGGAATTTATTTTTGGGTGGCGAATCGAACAAGTAGAAACTAAGATCCTGCCCATTATTATTTCAAGCAAGGATTGGAATAGCGATTGTGCTAGAGCTTAGACCTGGTTAAGAATTCTGATTCTGGAATGCGTAGCACGAAAGTGAATTTTTTACCGGGCCTGGGCAGATAATCTTTTAACATTAACGAGATCAAGATACTGGGAGGGGATATTGACTGCGAGACTCAATGTGATATTATCCTCCAGAGCTTGCCTCAAAGTTTTGAGCAGTTTCGGTTGAACTATAGCATAAACAGGCTTCAATATACTTTGCCCAAGCTCATGACTGCATTGGTGCCAGCTGAAGGCCTCTTCTTTGAAAGCAAGCAAGCTTTAGTGACTGTTGTGTCTTCAGGATCTTCTTCTGGGCCCAAAGACAGAAAGAAGAAGAAGAAGTCCTAAAAAGCAGCTGCTAATCATGGACCCAAAGGTGATGTTGCCAAGAAGCTCAAGTCGAAAGGAAAGTGCTTTAGATGTGGCAAATCGGGATAGTGGAAGTCAGACTGCCCAAAGCCTAGAGGTATGAGCAATTTCACCTTTGTTACTGAGACATGTTTGACGGCGATTCCCACAGATACTTGGTGTGTGGATTCAGGAGCCATTGATCATGTTTGTATTTCTTTGTAGGGGTTCCAAGTACTGCAGATGCTTAGAGATGGTGAGTTACAGGTCTACTTGGGTGATACAACCAAAGTATCAGTTGCAGCAGTGGGAGTTGTTCGTCTTTATTTTTCAGACTCTGTTTTAATTTCGAGGGATTGTCTTTTTGTACCCAGCTTTAGAAAGAACTTGCTTTTAGTTTCTAAGCTGCTTAAGAATGGTTATAAGTTTCTTTTTACTGATGCTTTTATTTTTATCATAAAGAACAACAAACTTATATGTTCCGGTTCATTGTTGACAATCTATTTTTAATTAAGACTAACTTCCCAGTAGTGCAAACCACAGTAATTAATGACACATCATCGAATCAAAGTAAGAGAAAAGAGTCTTCCCCTTTGAACCAGACTTATCTTTGGCACCTAAGACTATGTCATATCAACCTTAGTAGGATTCAGAGGTTAGTGAATGATGGGCCCTTGGGCTCATTGGAGATTGACAGCTATCCGACCTATGAGTCTTGCTTGGAGGGTAAAATGACCAAGAGGCCTTTCAAGACAAAGGGGTATAGGGCCAAAGAGGTTTTAGAGTTAGTTCACTCTGACTTGTGTGGACCTATGTCAGTTCAGGCTAGAGGTGATTTTGAGTATTTCATAACATTCACAGATGATTACTCTAGATATAGGTACATTTACCTGATGCGCCACAAGTCCGAGTGTTTTTGCAAGTTCAAAAAGTATAGGGCAGATGTGGAAAAGTATCATGGTAAGAGTATCAAGACCCTGTGACTTGATCGTGGTGGCAAATACCTCTATAGTGAATTTAGGAGCTACTTGTCAGATGAGGGTATTCAGTCCCAGTTGTCTACACCTGGCACACCAAGCAAAACGGTGTAGCAAAGTGGAGGAACAAGACTCTTATAGATATGGTTAGATCGATGATGAGTTATAGTGAGTTGCCCGAATTGTTTGAAGGATATGCCTTGGATAGAGCAGCCTATATCCTCAATCTCGTACCATCTAAGATTGTGTCTTCGACCCCTGTGGAACTGTGGACTGGGCGTCCCAGTCTGAGACATCTCAGAATTTGGGATTGTCCAGCACATGTGCTTAAGGCAGATGTAGCCAAGTTAGATGCGAGGTCAGAGGTTATGCTATTTCTAGGCTATTCCAGAGGAATGAAGGGTGGTCTATTTTATAGTCCTCAAGATCAATAGGTGGTGGTCAGCACCAATGCCAGATTTCTAGAGGAGGATTATATTTTAGATCACAAGCCCAGTAGCAAGATCATATTAGAAAAACTTAGGGGTCATTCGAGTATTCTAGATGCACCAATACAGGATAATACACCACAGAGTACTGCACGAACTATCACAGATGATGAACCTACATAGGCTGCGCCTCGTCGTAGTGGGAGGGTTGTCAGACAACCCGAGAGGTACGTGTGCTTGGGAGAGTCTTTTGATTTTATCCTTGGCACTCACGAACCATACCCAGTTAGCTACAATGAGGCTCTCCAATATAAAGATGTAGATTCTTGGCAGATAGTGATGATTGCTAAGATGGGTTCTATGGACTCAAATCAAGTCTGAGAGCTGGTAGACCTTCCTGATGGGTTTTGACCTATTAGGTGTAAATGGGACTACAAGAGAAAGAGAGGATCTGATGGGAAGGTTGAGACATTCAAGGCTAGGCTTATGACGAATGAGTATACTCAGAAAAAGGGTATCGATTACGAGGAGACCTTTTTCCTGTTAGCTATGCTTAAGTCGATCTGGACTCTCTTGGCCATAGCTGCTCATTTAGATTATGAGATTTGGTAGATGGACGTCAAGACAGCTTTCCTTAATAGAAGTCTTGAGGAGATAATCTTTATGCAACAACTAGAGGGTTTCATTGTTCAAGGCCAAGAGCACAAGGTTTGCAAACTCAAGAGGTCTGTCTATGGACTTAAGCAAGCATATAAATCTTGGAACATCTGTTTTGACGAGGTTATCCAGTCCTATGGATTCATTCAGTATCTGGATGAGTAGTGTGTGTACCGCAAGTGTGACGGTGATATGGTGGTGTTTCTTGTACTTTACGTAGATGATATACTTCTTATTGGAAATAGTAAGAACGTATTGTCAAACGTAAAGGCATGGTTGTCCAAGCAGTTTGATATGAAGGATTTGGGAGAGGCTGGACATATCCCTGGGGTCAAGATCATTCAAGATGGTAGGAGAAGTTCGCTGACACTCTCTCAGACTTCATACATAGACAGGATTCTGGCCCGTTTTAACATGTAGAACTCTAGGAAGGGTACAACCTTTCAGGCATGGAGTCCCCAAAACTGCTGAGAAGATAGAGGCCATAAAGACAGTTCCCTATGCATCTGCAGTGGGTAGTCTCATGTATGTTATGTTATGTACTAGGCCAGATATTTGCTTTGCCATTGACATAGTTAGCAGATATAAGAGTAACACTGGGAAAACTCATTGGGAGACTGTCAAGTGCATCCTCAAGTATTTGTGCAGGACCAGAGATCATGTCTTGATTTATCGAGCGCAAGAGCTAGTTCCATTGGGTTACACAGATTCAGACTTCTAAGGTGATATGGACAAGAGTAAATCTACCTCTGGGTTTTTGTTTACTTTAGGAAGTGGAGCCATAGTTTGGTAGAGTGTCAAGCAGAAATGCGTGGCGGACTCCACCATGAAGGTTGAGTACGTTGTCGCATCAGAGGTAGCGAAAGAAGTTGTATGGCTTAAGAACTTCCCAGTGAACTTAGATGTGATTCCTGAGTTGCAGAGGTCTATCACAGTTTACTGTGATAATAATGGTGCAGTTGCTAACTCAAGGGAACCACGAGTCCACAAGGCGAGTAAACACATAGAGCACAAGTACCACCTGATACGAGAGATCGTAAAGAAGAAAGATGTGGTCGTGGCAAAGATAGCATCAGGAGACAACCTTGTAGATCCATTCACGAAAGCATTGACTCTAAAGGTCTTTGAGAGCCACGTGGAGGGCAGGGAGTCAGTTTCTTAAGTGAGCCATGAGGTTTTGTAGATTTTAAAATTATAGAAAGCAGATAAGTGTATTGAACAGAGTTTTTATACTTCAGAGCAAGCTTTGAGTATTAGTGTGAGATTGTTAGTTTTAAATACTGAAAAGTTTTGCTTGTATGAAAAACTAACACCCAGTTTACATATCGATTATGTTTCAGTATTAATTGTTCCTTTATATCATATGCATAAATGATAAAGTGTTGGGTGTAGCACAGTAGACCTTATCATTGTTTAAATTTATGATATATAAATTTACGCGTGTAACCGATATAGTTTGAACATACTATCAGTTTAGATTATCATATGATTTAGAAATTAATTTGTCTAGACTAATTAAATCATACGGATGTGCCCGGGGCATATTGGGCAGGACCTAAGAAGGATTGAATTAACTTGTACTGATCTACATAGTTAATTTGAACCTAATATTCTAATCTCTTAATCCCTACACTAGAGCGGGCATGAGAGTTAGACAACGTGTACTTTGATTTGCCAAATAGTGCGGTCAATTTAGGCCTAGATCTTGATAAGTTGAGTATGTGTGTTTGGCTTCTTAGTGTGTCACTGCTTGTCGAAAGGAATCTATGTACCAGTTTACCGGGTTGATGGTGCTCTCGAGATGAGCTCATAAGGATTATTATACCAAATCTGGCCGGTGGACTTATGTTCGGTATAATAAGAAGGTTGAGTGGTACTAATCTCGGATAGCAAGAAGTCGATGAATTAATTTGTCAGTAAATTTATGAATCGATGAGAACTATATCTTTGATGTAGGGAGATAGAAGAATTAATAAAGTGAGCAGAAGTAATTTCGTTTTTGAGCGGCAGTTCCATAATTGGTCCGTTAGTGATACGACTAATTATGCGCTGGACTAATTGACAAAATGAATTAAATAAATTACCATTAGGTTAATTTTATATTTAATTGATGAAGTGGGTTATACGAAATAATCCTAATGGTCGATTAATATTTAATTAACGAAGAGAGTTAAGAAATTAATTCTAAAGGTTCGATTGGAGTTGACTAGTCTAGTGAGGACTAAGAAAGTCAACGAAAGTCCAACACTAAGGCCCAACTCAAAAGCCCACTAGGTCTCCCTTGAAACTCCTTATAAATAGCTAATGTTAGGCACTTCAAGACAGTAAGAAACTTGGAGGCAAAGTTGCCTAGAGAGAGAAAAAGAGGCCTAGAGAGATAACTTAATCTTCTTCGTTGAGTTCTTTCTCGAAGTCATCTTAGAATCCTTATTCTTTGATTAAAACTCAGCCTGATCTTAGCCCTGTTATTATTCTCTCGCCGCTGGTTCATTTTGTTGCCGCGGGGACTGTTCAAACATCGGCGATCAGTGCCGTTCGATTTCTGACGTGCCTTCGATCCAGACTGCTGCATTGATCTTGATCTCTTGATCACTTATCTATAGTTTGTCCGTCTAGATCACAGCCGGAATTCGTTCACACGTCAGTAGTCCAGCGAGTTGGGGGCTGGTGGCGGCGTGCGATTCGGGCAACGATCTGTTTAGACAGATTGAATTTTTTCGAAGCGGGTTACTTTTGAATTTCCGATTTAGTGCCTTAGTCATCCCGTAGATAGTCGCCCACACAACTTCGGGAGTTGTCGGAGTTATTTGAGGGATTCAATAGTGGATTTCGCATTTCAGGCTTTGGTTTTCTTATTGCTTTGAGGACACGCTTCAAAGGTATAATCTTTATGTTCTGCTTTAAATAAAAATTTAATTTTTAGCGTGTCAGTTTAATAATTTGAATATGTATAAGCTTAGATCCGCTTAGGGAGATGATTTTAGAGTTTGGGCTCGATCGAAAGTCTCCGATTCTGGTATGCATAGCACAAAAGTGAGATTTTCTGTTTAGCCCAGACCAGATATGTTTCCTTCATAACGAATTAATTATGGCACTACCATCTACACTAGAATTGCTTCTAGAACCACTAAATTAATTATTCTTTAATCTCCCTACATCAAAGATATAGTGCTCGTCAATTTATTAATTTCCTAATAAATTAATTAATCGGCTTCTTATTATCTGAGACTAGTACCACTCGACCTTATTATAATACTAGACATAAGTCCACCGGCGAGGTTTAGTATAATAAACATTACGAGCTCATCTCGGAAGCACCATCACCTCGGACGCACCGGTACATGGTTTTTTTTGACAAGCAACGGCACACTAAATAATCAAACACGCGTACCCAACCTACCGAGAATATAGGCCTCAAGTGACTGCACTCTTTGGCAGATTAAAGTACACTATGCCTAATCTCATGCATGTCCAATTCTAGGGATCAAGAGATAGAATACCATGATCGAATAGTCTAATAAATCAGTACAAGACAATTCAACCCAAACGGTCATGCACAATATGCCCCGGACATATCTATGCGATTCAATTAGTTTAGACAAACCAATATCAAAATCACATAATGACCTAAACCGATAGCATGTCCAAACTGTCTAAGTCACGAGCCTATTTTATATATCAAAACTTCAATCATTGATGAGATCTACTGTGCTACACACGGCACCTCATCATCTAGTCACTTGATATAAGAGGACTACATATGAAAACATAGAACAATTAACTGAAACATTCAATCGATATATATATATATATATAAACTAGGAAATAGTTTTCATACAAGCAAAGTTTTAGTATTCAAAACTAGCAGGTTACTCATATATTCGGGGAGGCTAACTTTCCGGCGGACTTCCTGGCAATGCTTGGTTCGTCAGGATAGGAAATGGAGTTTGATTTGCTTCAGGATATGCCAACTCGGTTGCGTGGATTAATTTTATTGGATATGCAAGAGCTGTCAGCATTGCGAGTAGGGAAAGATACATTATAGTTTAAGACGTTATGTCACATGTAATAGTTACTGGCGCTTTGAGCGTATTGGTGCATGTAATAGTTAGTGGCGCCTGGGGCATATTGGTGCATGTACACTTGGGAGGAGGGGAACTCATAGCAATAAGGGGGATTGGGTGAGTCATAGCACTGCTCGGTGTAACTTCCCACATTTTAAATCTAATAAAGGGTAACCAATCTTGCCGGTCTACCTTACTCGTTGGGGCTTGTAAGACTGTTTGCAAAAAAAAAAAAAAAAAAAAAAACTAAACACTTGTTATTAATATAAAATAATAAAAAATTCATTAATCTATTTGCAATTGATTTTGGGTTAGATACTCATGTTGGAGCATTGAATTTAATATGATTTCAGATTTTTTTGGGGTATGCTTATTGTCTGTTATGTGCTCGTAGTTTGAGACTGTTTGAATGACCCGACAATATATTTGGTTTTGTTGATATCATAGTTTGGACATGTGGTTTGACTGCCCCCACGGTATATATGATTTTATTAAACCTACGACGTGGTGTAGGTTAGGAGGGTATTAAAATTGTTTGTATAATCTCATATCATAACTCATAACACTTGTCAATAATATAAAATAATCTAAAAATCACTTCAACTCATTATTAATTTATTTTGGATTAACAATTCTGGGTATGAAAGGATCGCAATATTGTTGCCCATAGACCGACTTCTTAGGCTAAAGATCATTATTTGTGGCAGAACCAAGATTTGAGAGTCATAGTGCCTCAATTTTATCAATTATAAATTTCAAAAATTAAAATGAGCTATATTTGAAAATTACCATTAGATAATTCTTTTATCAATAATTAAAAATAAATAAAAAACGTTAATACCATATAATAATGTTCAACTTTTTAACATCATAATATAATAATCATAATAGTAACATATATTTTAAATTTATCATAATAATTCATAATCTATAATAAACTTTAATTAAATAAGCAAATAAATAAATTACAATAAGACAATTAATTATAAAGTGAAAGTCAGGCAGTGACTCGACCAGTTGGTATATGGTACTACTAGGAGTAAAAGTACACTTTTACTCCTAGCAAAAAAAAAAGGGCAAAAAATGAGACCCACTTCAACTACCACCACGTCTGAATCCTCAGTTTACATAAATAGTTCAGCACCCTCAGTTTACATAAGTAGTTAAGCACATCAGTTTTACATAAGTAATTCAGAACCCTCAGTTTACATAAGTAGTTCAGCACCCTCAGTTTACATAAGTAGTTCAGAACCCTCTGTTTACATAAGTAGTTCAACACCCTCAGTTTACATAAGTAGTTCAGAACTCTCAGTTTACATAAGTAGTTTATAACCCTCAGTTTACATAAGTAGTTCAGAACCCTCAGTTTACATAAGTAGTTTAGAACCCTCAGTTTAATTAAGTAGTTCAGAACCCTCAGTTTACATAAGTAGTTCAGCGCCCTCAGTTTACATAAGTAGTTCAGAACCCTCAGTTTACATAAGTAGTTCAGAACCCTCAGTTTACTTAAGTAGCTCAAAACCCTCAGTTTACATAAGTTGTTCAGCACCCTCAGTTTACATAAGTAATTCAGCACTCTCATTTTACATAAGCAGTTCAGAACTCTCAATTTACATAAGATGTTCAGCACCCTCAGTTTACATAAGTAGTTCAGAACCCTCAGTTTACATAACGAGATCAGAACCCTCAGTTTACATAAGTAGTTCAGAACCCTCAGTTTACATAAGTAGTTCAGAACCCTCAGTTTACATAACGAGATTAGAACCTCAGTTTACATAAATAGTTCAGAATCCTCAGTTTACATAAGTAGTTCAGAATCCTCAGTTTACATAACGAGTTCAGAACCCTCAGTTTACATAACGAGTTCAGAACTCTCAGTTTACATAAGTAGTTTATATAAGTACACATTCGAGTTTACATAAGCTATTGTTTCCAGTTTACATAAGCCCACTAACCTATTGCTAAGTTCCTTCTTGCACCCCATTCACTCCAGCCCCTTCATTGCCACCGTGGCCTCTGCAGTCCCACCACCACCAACGAAATCTTCTTCTTCTTTTTCTCTCGCCAATCCCCTCCCTCCATCGCCGCTTCTTCTTCTTCTATCATCAATCTTTTCCCTCTCTCCCTCTCCAACGTCGGTCTCCCTCCATCGTTCCAAAATAACAAGCAGCACAAGACTGCGAAATGAGATCTATCGTTCCAAAAAAAATTGGCAGCCACAACAAAATAAAAATATAAAAAAAAAACAAAAAGTAAGAAATGGAAGTTCCTGATTCTTTTTTTTTTTTTAGATCTGCCGTTTTGCCCATAGATTTGATGGAACCCAGAGGTGAGAAATCAGATCTGCTGCGGAAAAAAAAATCAAACAATGAAAGGCACCAAAAGCCATCCAGCGAGACATGAAAATGACAACAGAACATGGAATAAGATAAGAGTCAACCAGCAAAAGCAACCCATCAAACCCAAAAAAAAAAAAAAAAAAAACAGCATTCTGTATAGAAATCTGACCTGAAACTCCCAAATCAGAACCAAATAGGGATCCTCCCAATAAGGGGTAATCTTGTACTCATACAGATGAGACGGTTTCATCATCGTCTTCGTCGGCGTCATCGTCGTCTTCGTCGGTTCAAAGCCTTCGAAGTGGGAATGAGAAGAGGAGGCGGCGGCTGAAATGGTGAGATGGTGGAGGGGAAGAGAGAGGATGGATAGGACCGCTATGAGGCAGAGAGATATATAAGGCCTTGCTATTGGACAAATAATGCTCCTAGGAGTAAAACGACCGGTTTACTCCTAGTGTCACGGCCGTGACATGGACGGTTCGGCCCAAGTGGGACGGAAGCATCGGTGGCCGAGATTTAGTGCCATTTGCGCACAAGAGGGAGCGGTCCGTGGGGCTTTTGGAGTGCATGGGGCACGGACCAAACAAACGGGACCGAGCTGGGACGGTACGAGGCGCAGCGGGCAGCACATCGTGCGCCAAGCACGGGAACGACACGGCCGAATGTTCCGGTCATTTCGGCCCGTCGAACAGAACGCTCCCCAGCCCGCTACGGTAGAATCTCTCAAACGTTCGGGACCGAAAAGGGGCACGAGGGGCAGCAGCTTCTCTAGAAGGGAAGAGAAGGTTCCAGCCATTGCAAGTGGCGCAAGTTGGCACGGGTGACGTCATGCATGACGTCAGCCCTGGGAAATTCCCTTGTATATAATATTAGGGACTAGAATCTTCTTGAAATAAAATATTGGGAAGCTTCTCATGGAAGCTTGGTATAGTAACCGACCTTGGCTACTATAAATAGGGGCCAAGGGTCATTTGTAAAGGCAACCAAGTATAGAAGTGTTTGTAAGCCTTTGTACAAAGCAATATACTTGTGTTCTACTTTCGGGTCATTTTGTGCCCACAATCTCTTGCCGTTTCGGTCATTTTCTAGGCCAACAAGCTCATTTTTGAGCAAGGGAAAGGCTGAGCTAGTTCTAAATCGTTAGTTGTTAGAACTAGTGCTGCACCGGTTCACTAGGCCAAAAGTGAGCCCGTGACAGTTGGTATCAGAGCGTTGGTTTAGCGCATCGGGTGGAATCCAAGCTTTTGTTGTGCACGAGTATAGCATCATGGCTGCACCAAGCGACGTTGCCAAGGTGGGTGACGTCGAGGGTGAGGTGCACGTCTCAAGGGAAACGGAACGGACCTCTAAGAAAGGAGGCCGTAGGGATAAGTCCGTTGTCCAGGAGCCTTTGGTCGGATTTGAGCAACGGGTGGCCAAAATGGAGTTGGTCATTGCCGACCATCTTGATCGAGGGGAAGATCAAGATAGACGGTTCGACGAGTTTGAGGAGAGAGTGCTGGGGACTCTCAACCAAATCGTTGAACGTTTCTCAAAGGCCGATGAGGAACGGATGGCTCAAATTAGCATGCTCCAGGGGGAGATGCTAAAGCTCCAGGGGGAGCTCGAGACGGTGAAGGCCTTAGCTGCTCGTGTCGGTCAAGGTGCTCAAGGTGGAGCACTGGCCGTGGCAAGGGTCGAAGTCCCAAAGCCTGAGGCCTATGGGGGAGCCCGGAAGGCTAGGGACATTGAGAATTTTCTCTACGGCTTGGAACGATATTTCAAAGCCGTTGGAGCATATGGGGACGAGGCTCGGCTGGACTTCGTTCCTCTCTACCTCAAGGACACGGCCTTGGTGTGGTGGAGACGGAGGACGGGAACGGTAGATGTTGGGGTCGAGCCCATCAACACTTGGGAGAGCTTCAAGGTGGAGCTCAAGAAACAATTTCTGCCGAAAGATGCTGAAGACGAAGCGAGGGCCAGACTTCGTCGATTGAGCCACAAAAACGGCCAAATTAGGGAATATGTCAATGAGTTTTCAGAACTAATGCTGGAGATCCCTGACCTATCGCCTAAGGAGGCCTTATTCACATTTATGGACGGTCTCAAGCCTTGGGCCAAGTTGGAGTTACAACGGAGGGATGTCTCCAACATAACCCAAGCCATGAACGTGGCCGAGTCTTTGGTCGAGTTTCAAAAGAAAGATGGGGGCAAAGACAAAGGCAAGGCCATTCTAGAGGACGACGATGAGGAGGACACGGACAAGCCTCGCTCAAAGTCCCACGAGACCGTCAAGCCGGCAGAAATAAAGCAGGCTCTAAAACGGGACGAACCCAAGAAGTTTAAGGGTTGCTTCTTGTGTGACGGACCGCACTTGGCACGGGACTGCCCATCCCGAAACAAGCTCGCCGCCATCATCCAAAGGTTGGACGAAGGGGAACGGGAGCGTTTAGCCTGCATCCAAGACAAGGTGGACCAAGCCACCAAGGACACGGACAACCAGGGGCGGATGTTCGTGGACGTAGACTTTGGGAGGAGTCTACAACCGGCTCTCATTGACCCGGGGGCCGTGACAAGCTATATGCACGAGGGATTGGCGCAAAAGCTAGGGGTGAAGGTGACTCCTAGCACGGGTCAAATAAAGGGCGTCAACGGAGATTGGACCGATCTCAGGGGCAAGGCCGACGCAACGATAAGGATCGGGGCGTGGCAAGGTAAGTTAACTTTCTCCGTTGCTCCACTTGATGACTATGGCATTATCTTGGGCATGAACTTCATAAAGAAAATCATGCCATACATCACGAGGTCGGACGCCATAGTCGTCTTGCGAGGGAAAAGCCGCCCTTGCACCATACCGATCAAATGGGAACACGAACGGTATGGGAAACGGTCCGACCAAAGGGAGGAACAGGTGCAGCATACTTGTGCCGCAATGGTGTTCAAGGAAAAGCCACCAAACAGGGACCAGGGTCGAAAGTTCGAGGCAGTAAGGACACCGGTACTTGAGGCGGGAGAGGCATCAGGGACGATGCCTCACTCAAGTGGGGGAGAGTGTCACGGCCGTGACATGGACGGTTCAGCCCAAGTGGGACGGAAGCATCGGTGGCCGAGATTTAGTGCCATTTGCGCACAAGAGGGAGCGGTCCGTGGGGCTTTTGGAGTGCATGGGGCACGGACCAAACAAACGGGACCGAGCTGGGACGGTACGAGGCGCAGCGGGCAGCACATCGTGCGCCAAGCACGGGAACGACACGGCCGAATGTTCCGGTCATTTCGGCCCGTCGAACAGAACGCTCCCCAGCCCGCTACGGTAGAATCTCTCGAACGTTCGGGACCGAAAAGGGGCACGAGGGGCAGCAGCTTCTCTAGAAGGGAAGAGAAGGTTCCAGCCATTGCAAGTGGCGCAAGTTGGCACGGGTGACGTCATGCATGACGTCAGCCCTGGGAAATTCCCTTGTATATAATATTAGGGACTAGAATCTTCTTGAAATAAAATATTGGGAAGCTTCTCATGGAAGCTTGGTATAGTAACCGACCTTGGCTACTATAAATAGGGGCCAAGGGTCATTTGTAAAGGCAACCAAGTATAGAAGTGTTTGTAAGCCTTTGTACAAAGCAATATACTTGTGTTCTACTTTCGGGTCATTTTGTGCCCACAATCTCTTGCCGTTTCGGTCATTTTCTAGGCCAACAAGCTCATTTTTGAGCAAGGGAAAGGCTGAGCTAGTTCTAAATCGTTAGTTGTTAGAACTAGTGCCGCACCGGTTCACTAGGCCAAAAGTGAGCCCGTGACACTAGGAGTAGGATATAATTTGCGGTGACTCGACCATAATGTGAGAAGAATTTTTTATTTTTGCAGCATAGGTCTTTAAGCTCTAGGCGCTAAGCCTCCTTTTTTTACCTAAAAAGTGTTATAAAGTGAAATTTATGATTTACCAAATCATAATTAAAAAAAGGGTTAAAAATTTGTGAAGTCGATAAACTTATTCAATCATATACAGTTGATCATCGAACTTTTTCACACCCACTAAACTTTTAAAACAACACATTAATAATTATTTTTTATTTATACTAACAAATCCGGGGATACATTTTACAATTCACCTATTTATAATTTTGTCCCACCATCACAACCATTGTCTACCACCACCACCAATCGTCCTCTTCCCTTTTCTCGCCCCCACTACCTATACCACCACTAATTTTTCCTTTGACAAAATTTAGAGACAAAATAAATTATGGGAGAAAGTGTACGTCTTTCTCTAAGACCACTTACATTTATTTATAAGAGATTGTACAAAAAGAATTGGAAACTACTACAATTACAATCTTAATACAATTAGAAAACTAAACTTCTACCATATTTACAAACTAGTTTCCTAATCTTAACACCTTATTTGGTATCATCTTATTCCTCCATACCGAAACCATAAAAGTACTTCTTGTGCAGAATAGCTCCCCTAGGATTCGCAAAATAATATAATAAGAATACAGACATTAATCAAGAAAAACATACATGAAATCAATTGTGTTCTTCTGTAGACCAAAAGATTCCATCAGAAACCTCCAAAAGAAGACGATTTAGTGCAACAACAGGAAATAAACTAAGATTTTCCAGTTCTAAGAAAGAAGGGAATAAATTACAAATTTTCTGATACAACCAGACCATGGGAATGCCAGAAATTGGACGATGAAGCTGGGGACAAGTCTTCATATTTCTCCTCATGCCGCGAATCCGAATTTGAGAGGTATTGTAGTACTTCTGATAGGGGATTAGGGTTAGTGGAGTGTGTTGATTCATTGTCTTCCCATTCCGCTTCTTCTGTTGCACCAGATTCTTCTTGTAATGGAATTTGGTGTTGTGGTGGTGGGCTAAGTTGTTGCTGGCTTCTATGTTTTTTGCTTTATGTATTTTTGGAGGAGATAAATGGTGGTTTCAGTGATGGTGATCGAGAGGAGGAATAAGATGATGCCAAAGAAAGGGAAATTAGTGGCGGTGTAGGTAGTGTTGGTAAGAAGAGGGGTGGTGGCAAATGGTGGACAAAATTATAAATGAGTGGATTGTCAAATTTATCCTTGTATATGTTAGTATAAACAGAAAAGGTTGTCAGAAGGACTATAAATGTTTTATTTTAAAAGTTTAGTGGGTAATTGGTCAAGTGAAAAAGTTCAATATCCAAAAGTATACAATTGAATAAATTTATTAACGTGACAAATTTTTTACCAGAACAAAAGAATAAAAATTCTTAGAGTTCAAAATATTAAAAAAAAGCTTGAACATTAAGATTAATATTATTTTTTTGAAGAGCTTGAAATCCAAGCTTGGGTGGATAGAGTCCTTTTCTGTAATTGAGAAGCAAAATTAGGAGCCATTTGAATGGTTGTAAAGTATATTAATTTTAATAATTTTGTTTCCAAATTTATACATATGTACCTCTTCCGTTTTACGAGCAACTGTAACTAAGGCGCCCTTGCCATATCCGAAGCCTTTTTGTGTAGTTAATGTTCTCCCCGAAATAATCTTCACTACCGAGGAACATGCTCAATTGGTGACACCCAACAAATTATGTTTGGTAGGCAAATTCTCCTTTGAGAGACGGAAGATGACTGATTTAAGACAGGAATTTGCAGGGATTGGTTTCCAGGGGGATACGAATTGTGTCTGTTAAATCAATGTCACATTCTGATTCGTTTTCAATTAGAAGATGATTATAAAAAAATGTTGGATTCAGCAAACACAGCTCTTGGCGGGATACCAAATGAGGATTCTCAAGTGGACGCCACACTTCAAGTTTGAAAAGGATCCTCGGTGGATCCGACATGGGTCATCATGCACAGGTTGCCTTTGGAGTACATGACTCGGACTACAATCTACTCAATTGCTACTTCTGTTAGAAAGTCCTTGTAGATCGACGCACCTACTATGAATTTATCCCAGCCCTCAATGACGCGTTCATGTGTAGAGGTTGACCTTCTTCAGAAACACCCCCTAGTATTCGAATTGGGATAGAAAAAGGCGTGATTGTTCAGCCCTTCACCTATGAACATATCCCGGATTATTGTCATGAATGGTGTAAAATTGGTCACAAGAGTAGGAATGTAAGAAATGAAAAAAGGTAATGCACGCTCTGTTAAAAAGCCCCACCAAAGGAATATCATCCGAAACAGAAGGAAGCTGAAGGTACTTCAGGATTAATCGCAGCGGAGAAATTGGGAGTTCCTACCTTATCAGAAGGACCAATAGCACCGGCGTTGTAGCCAATTCATGAAGAAATTGTAGCAAGGGATAAATCGAATGCGGGTGAAGGTGGGAACAAGTTTATACAGTCCCAGGTTGAGGATGTTCCAGTTTCGACCCGCCAGCCCCAATTAGCAGATGTCAAAGCTGATTTGGTCTTTAAATCAGTGGAGAACTTGTAAATAGCAAGTGAGGGCTCGATGGTCAAGGACAAAGGACCAGTATATTCTGTGGATACAGTTGAAAAATTTGAAACCCTTAGTGCCCAACTAACGCCGACGGTGGAAAGGGGATTAGTGCCCGAATTTCAAAATCTTGTTCAAGGTGCTAGTCAAGTTTTACAAAATCCTCCGTCTGATGGCATGTCCTCGTTGGTTCGTTCCTCTTCGGAACCAGTTTACCCAATTCAAGAATGTACATCAGGTATTGACTTCAATTTTACTAACTTAGAACCTCTGGCACGTGATAGTTTTTTCTCGGATATTGGATCCCAAGGTTAAGTCTTGAGGCTACTACAGGATGTTTTTGATGGTGACTATGACGAAGACCTATATCGTTATTTTTTTGGTCGAATTACTTTTTGATCATTTTTAATAGGGGTAGTTGCACTTTTGGTGCCAATTAATGCTATCTGTCCGAATGAGGGCTTGTGTGATTAATTGTATCACCCAATCCCAGCTGACCATGTTCACCCCAACCTATATCTTCAAAAGGCATCAAATGAAGCAAATTTGAAAGTTTGAAGTCTGCATTTAGAAACCGAAAATTCCAAAAAAAAAAAAAAAAAATGCACAATATTGCAGCAAGAACAAACGCAATTCTCATTTCTACAAATAACAATAAGGGTGCGTTTGACGCGCCGGAAAGGGAATGGGGCAATCGACATTTGATTAATCGAACATTCATTAAAGTAATTTGATTATCTTTGTCTTGTTTTGTAAATTAAAGGGAATAAGATTGCTTTTTAACTTGTTTTATTTTTGTATTGAGATTATCTATAGGCGGGCTAATAAATATCTATAATATTAATCAAATTATTTTTACCTTTACTAAATTGATAAAAAAATATAACAATCGTAATCAAATACCGATTGCTCCATTCTCATTACCAAGCGTCAAACACACCCTAAGTAATCAATTCCTTCAAATCCATCCCACTAACCTTCCTCCTCTTGTACTTCATCATCATAATCATCTTTATTGGAATCCAACCCATATCTTTCATTCAGGAACTCAACAGCACCTTTTGTAAATACTAAGTTTTCAGCATCCAGAATGTCAAACAAGTTTAAAGTCATTGGAGGCAACATTTTCAAAGTCCCAATATTTCTACTTGAAAGTACCACATTATCCGAAACCTCAGTCATCAAGAACATTGCTTTTTCCTTAGGATCCAAACCCATTCTCCTCATAAAAGCTATGAATTCTTTGGTTTTGGGCTTTTCAAACTTTTCCTAAAAATCTTATAGTGTTTCCAGTATATATTTGCTTACATCCCTTCCATGGAACATCCAGTGTTGCCAACTCCTGAGATCCGTTAGATTGGCGAGGCAGAGAGATCAGCAATTGAGAGGCGTGAAGAGGTAGGGAGATTGGGAAGGAGAGGATAGAGAGAGGGGGGAGGAGAGGTGCTGCAGGGTTTTGCTGGTCGGCAAGTGTCTATAAGTGTACCATATACGAATTGTTGTTTAGCTCAGTGCTCATTTTTGTATAATGCAGTTTGGTTTCAGATATTAGTGACTTACAAAATAGTAGGGTTTTTTGCCCTTGTATCCTTTTGGATTTTAAAATTTATTAATAAACAAGTAGCGATTCTCAATTTTTTTTTTTATATATGTACCTCTTCCATTTTTTATATAAGATATTTTAAAAATAAAAAGAAATTTTTTGTAGAATATTTTAGATTTTTAATGTAACGCTTGACTTTTTAATCCTATATTACTGATATTCTAATAATAGAGTTTTAATAGGCAGAAAAGATATACTTTTTAGAAAAAGTTACAATAAAAAGAAAACTAAGAATAATATTATTTTTAAAATTAAATAATAATGAATTTTTAATTTGTGTGAATTACTTTAAATATCTTGTAAAAAAAGAGTAAATTTCAAAATTGGTCACCATACTATAGTCAATTTCTGGTTTTGGTCATCATAATTTGAAAACTATTTTTAAGGTCATCATACTTTATTTTTATTTTCAAAAAAGGTCACTCCGTTAGAATAGGCCGTTAGTTGGGTTAACGGACTAAATTTGAAAGGATATTTTTGTCTTTTCACTGCCCCTTCTCCAAATAAAAAAATTAAAATAAAAAACCCTAATAACATTTTTTAAAAAAATCCCTAATTGATATTAGGGTTTCTTATGTGCCCTTCTCACCATCGTCGCCGCCTCACTCCCTCCTTCTCTTCTCTGTCGGCTTCTTCCTCCTTCTCTGCCCCGCTGCTCTCCTCCTCATTCTCTTTCCCAATCTCTGTCTCCCTCGACCTTTCTCGCCCCCGATCTCCTCCTCCTTCTCCTCTTTAAAATGCTAAAATCAAATTCTAACCAAGGGCTCGAAATTGCTCGGTTACTCGAGAAGGTTTAGAAGCGGGGGGCGCTGACGACAAAGAGTTATTTCTTCTTCTTCGATCCGTGAGGAAGCCGCTGCGAGACTTTGTCTTCGCGCTGGAGTCTCCTTCGCCGCTGGACATTGGACCTTCGCGGACCTCTCTCTACCTCACGTCGACCTCATCTGGTTTCTATAGATCTGCAGATCTATAGAAACCCGGCGAGATCTGCGGAAATCGAACAGGGTTTCTGTGAAAACCCTCTTCGGTTGGCCCTCTTCTCTCACCGATCGCATGGGTTTCAAGTCGATCTCCAGTTTAGGGTTTTGGTAGGGCTTTGAGGCGGCGAGATCGGGAGGGCTTTGAGGCGGTGAGGGCAGTCAGTGGAGGTCGAGGTGAAGCCGAGGGAGGAGAGCAGGGGCGAGTGAGGTCAAAAATATGTGGGTTATTTGTTTTGGCCGGGAAAATGGGGTTCGCCAGAAAAACGTCGCCAGTAAAACGGGGTTCGCTGGCGGCCCAAGTGGAAATTTTGGACCTTTTAAAAATTACATATTAACCCCAAAATTTTGTTCTTCTTTATACCCTAAACTCATAATTTTGGTTAATTACGAAATTGACCCATTTTATTTGAAGATGGTAGTGAAAAGACAAAAATAACCAGAAAAAAATTGGCCGTTAGTGTTTTAACACCCCAACTTGACGGAGTGACCTTTTTTGAAAATAAAAGTAAAGTATGATGACCTTAAAAATAGTTTTCAAAGTATAGTGACCGAAATCAGAAATTGACTATAGTATGATCACTAATTTTGAAATTTACTCGTAAAAAAATTAAAAAGGTAATATTTATTGATTTAAGTAATCCAACTATATACAACTCCATTTACAAACATGATCATCATCTAATTAAAAGTTATTTTTCTAAAAAAAAGAAAAAGAAAAAATTCATGCTTAACAATAAAACTTTATTTTGAGCTGGTGTGAAATTTGGTGTATTAATAATTTTAAGAGAAAAAAAAAAGCAACAAGTAATACATAAAAACCACTAATTTCAAAACTCAGGTGCAAGTATACACTTCTCTCCGGAAAGTAGGGTGCAGATCACACGATCATAGTGTGAATTAAACGGTTGAAATTCTTAAAAGTTGTAAATGATTAAAGGAAAGAATTTCTTAATGCAAACTAGGGCCTAGAAATCTAACAACTAAGCTAGACTAGAAAATAAGAAAGAGTAATTAATATAAAAGGGTTTTTGGTTTTGTAACATTGATTCCCCATGATTACTTAATTTTGTGATAAAAAAATCGTATTAGCCTAACATTTTTCCAATTTCACCAATGAGTTGGCTCAATTCTCCTAAGTGAATTCACCGTTATAGTCAATACCTCACGTTTCTTAGTCTAACCCATTAATGACAAAACTATTGGCTTATTATTGTTTCATGGTTTCAAATATACTCAGTTTTTAACTGACTCAAACCCTTATTAGCAACTTAGTTAGACCATAAAAGAGATTAATTCAAGTGAGATTATATTATATGACCTCAATCACCTATCACACCTAATCACTATTAGTTAACTCTTAGAAAACTCAATTATAATCAAAGAATTCACCTTTCATTAGACATTAACCCTATGATAATCAACATAACAAACAATTCAATCAATTGTACTATAACTCACAAGAATTAACCAAACAACAAATAACCTAATTTATTAAATAAATCTCATAATAACATTAAGGCTTAAATGCAGTTTTGGCCCCTCATAATTGGGGTAGTTCTACTTTTGATCCCTCTTATGTTTTGCGTGACAATATTAGTTCCTATCCTTTTTTTTTGCTGATTTAGTCTTTTTTTTACGAAAAACATTAGAAAATAATCGATTAACTCATTTGATCGCTAGTCAAACCTAATTTTTTATTCAAAACAATTTATACCATGATGTTTTCAACCAATTTTATGATCCAGATCCTCATGAATGTTCAACCCATTTAAGGTTTTGGCCGTCATTTTGGATCGTGAGTCGATCTAAATGGGTTGAACATTCATGAGGAACTGGGTCATAAATTGATTGAAAACATCATGATATAAATCATTTTGAAGAAAAAGTTAGGTTTGACTAGTGATCAAATAAGTTATTCCGTTATCTTCTAAACTTTTTCGTAAAAAATGACTAAATCTGCTAAAAAAAATGATGGGGACTAATATTGTCACTCAAAACATAACAGGGACCAAAAGTGTAATCACCCCTTTTATGGGGGACCAAAACTGCATTTAAGCCTAATATTAATCACAATATGAAATTTCATGGGATTCACAAGTTAGAAAATCAAGAAATAAAATTAACTAAACATAATTAAAGAAAGGGGGCAAAGAAAGCAAACTAACCACCAAAGTCATGAGCTTGTTGACTTGATGTAAAGGGGACCCTCCATCTATTTTCTTCATTAATTAGCTCTAGGATTTAGGGCTTCTCCACCTAACTATTTAAACTATCTACTCTTTAGTCTAATAGAAGAGAAGAACTAAAACCCCTAATTATCTAAAGTGTGTATTGCTATCTAGTATGGAGTTTGATGAAATATTCGGATGAAGATTACAACAAGAATTCAGCTTCAGTGGTGATATGTCATCCAGTTTTTGCAGCCATACAGGTGTATCATGATCCAACGATTCTAGTACTATATTTGAAGTGGTTTGGATCACGGATGTGGCAAAAGTGGAGGGAAAAGCAATTGATAAATCCAGCTTAGCAACTTTAGTCAAAGCTAGAGGCGGTTTCTCTTTTTCTTTTTAGTTTAATTGTACTATTCTCTTGGCTAGAATATATAAAGACACAAGTGTATATTCTGGATTCAGTGTTTGGTGAATAAGAAAAGGTAGAAAAGCTCCCGCAAAATCTTTCTCTCTTCTTTATTTTGAGTTCTTCATTTATAGGGTTCTGAATTTAGGAATTTCCAAATTCTTTATGGTATCAAAGCCAAAAGGTGCTCGATTCTCTTCAGAGTAGCTGATCTAGATGATAACCGTCAATTTGATGGATTGTGAGCATCAAGTTGAGGATGGAGATTCAGAGGAAGTAGCTGTCGAGGTGCAGAAGTTACTAGACAGTGAAATGGAACAAATTCTTCATCTGCATGGTTCCGATCATCTGGGAATGCAGGTAGTCTCTCAGGTTCTGACAGATATCAATTATTTGTTGTGGAGGAGAACTATGGTGATAGCATTGCAGGCTAAAAACAAGCTCAAAATGGTTGATGGAAGCTGTCTGATGCCTGAAACTGATTCTCCATACTACCAGAAGTGGATACAGGTGAACTCTATGGTAGTCTATTGGATTCAAGGTGCTCTGTCTAAAGATTTGGTTAATCAATTCATTTATATTTCATTTGTAAGTGAATTGTGGGAAGAAATTGGTGATCGGTTTGGATTGTCGAATTTGTCTATGTTATATTAACTTATGAGGGAAATTGTTGTGGTTAGACAAGATAATATGAAGACAACACAATATTATGGAAAAGTAAAGGAGTTAAAGGACAGAATAAAGCAATTGAAGCCAAATTGTTTGCCTAAAATTGTTAAAACTGAAATTCAGAAGGAAAAATGGTCTATGCAATTCATGAATGGTGTTAAGGAATGCTTGAAAATTCTTCTAAGGGAAATTGAATTGAAGAAGGTTGACGACATGTGTATGGAGTTTCTAATGGGGATTCATGATATGTACAATGTAGAGAAAAATCAAGTTTTAATGCAGGATAAGTTGTCTTATTTGAGCAGAGTTTATTCTATCATGCTTAAGGTGTTAGTGTGAATACTGAAAGATTTGTTTATATGAACATTATTTCCCAATTATATTGATTGAGAATGTTTTAGTTAAATTGTTCGTGTTTATGTTTATTCATGAAGTCCCTTTATATCACACAACTAGATGATGGGGGTGTTTGGTATGACAAAGTAGATCTCATCATTGGTTAAAGTTATGATATATAAATAAGGCTTGTGACTGAGACAGTTTTAGACACACTGTCGGTTTAAGTCATTGTGTGTTTCCGAAATCGGTTTGTCTAAACTAATTGACATATATAGACGCGCACTTGCGTGTTGAGCATGACCGATTAGGATTGAATTAACTTGTACTGATCTTCAGTCTCTTAATCCCTAGAAAAGGACGGGGACAAGGATTAAACATAGTGTACTTTAATCTGCCAAAGAGTGTGGTCACTTAAGGCCTATAATCTCGGTAGGTTGGGTGCGCTTGTAAAGTTGCTTGGTGTGCTGTCACGAGTCAAAAAGAAACTGTGTACCGATGCGTCTGGGTGATGGTGCTCTTGAGATGAGCTTGAAAAGTTTATTATTCTAAACCTGGATAAGAGACTTATGTCCGGTATAGTAAAAAGGTCGAGTGGTACTAATCTTGGTTAAGAAGTTAATTAATTAGTTAATCAGTAAATTAATATATCGACGAGCATTAAATCTTTGACACGGGAAAACAGTTGAATATTTAATTACTGGATCCAGAAGTGTAATTTTGGACTTGGATGGTAGTTCCTTAATTAATCCGTTAGTGGTATGATTAATTATGTGTTAGTGGTACGATTAATTATGTGTTGGGTTAATTGACAAAGTGAATTTAATTAATTAATTAATCCTTGGGTCAATTGGTTGTTAATCAATTTTGGAAAAGAATTAGAGTTAGTGAAACACAAATCCAACAGGAAGGCCAAATCCAAGCCTACTTGAGGTCTCTCTTGTTGCTCTATATAAGACACAAGAATTAGCCCCAAGACAGACACAACAGTCATAATTAATAGAACGCAAATCATATAAAGAGAAAAACTTAGAGAGAGAAACATCTGTGTGTATTCCTGAAGAGAGATATCCAGCGGTGGCTTGAGGCTCAATGCAGCAGCTGCGGTTGATCTCCGGTGTTGGGGACGGCCCATAGTGAGCTCGGCAGTGGCGCGTGGATCTCCGGTGGCCGCGGCAGCTAGTTTTTTGAGCAGCTTTTGTGGGTGTTTTTTTTCGGGGCTGATTCATAAACATTCGTTAGATCGTTTCCCACACAACGTTTGGACGGGTCTTTGATAATACAAGCGAATGCTCAGGTTCTCGCTTTAAAGGTCTTTGATAATACAAGCGAATGCTCAGGTTCTCGCTTTATTTTAGATATTGTATTTGTTGCGTGTCAAATAGAATTAAAGTAATCCAAAATCCTGTACTATAGATTTAAGAGAAATTTCAAATCAGATTGTACGAACTGAAATCTCTCTAGATAAATTAGAATAGTACGAACGTGTTGTTGGGTTTGGTTGAAAGTTTTCTAATCGGATTGCACAAATGAAAATTTTTTATCGGACCAGAATAAGCGCGAGAACTTTCATAAGGCAAAGAAGAATAGGCATGTTGGTAATGATCTGGTTGTACTGAAATCTGATAATGCAGCAATTATGGCTATATGTTCAAAGAATTGTAATAAGAAGGATGGGAAAAAGGTTAACAAAGTTGATAAGAGTCATCTAGTGTGTTCTCATTGCAAGAAGACTGGACATATTGGGAATAATTGTTTTAAGCTCAATGGTTACCCTGACTGGTAGGGGGGTAACAAGAAGAAAGGGACAAAGCTAATGCTGCACAAATGGTTGACAGTCCTCTGGAACTAAACAAGGAAGATGTTGTGTGGAATGATGCATTGAATATGGCTGTTTAGAGGGAAATGGACAAGAAGAACAAAAGGAAGGTTGCAGTAGATGAATGCAACATGGCCAATTATACAATATATCATGCATTTGCAGGTAGTTCTACTTCACTTACTGTTAGTGCATTTTAAATTGCTGGTTATAATGATGAAGGGTAATGGATTATGGATACAAGGGCTACAAACCATATGACATATGATTTGTCTAAATTTTCAGACATTAATCCAATTTTACATTCTGCTTCTATCATATTTCCAGATGGAAGATTAAAAAATGTCCATGGTACTGGAGTTGTGCATTTGTCATCTTCTTTAATTTTGAAAGATGTTCTTTATATTCCTAGTTTTCAGCATAATCTTCTTTCTATTAAGAAAGTTGTTCAAGATTCAGGGTGTTGGTTTTCCTTCTTTGATGACTGTTGCATGCTGCAGGATTTAAAGACTAAAAGTCTCCTACCAGTGGGCCCAGTCATTGAAGGCCTTTGCATATTCAATAAAGCTTCATTTCTACCACATAAAGAATAGTTACAAAAAGTTCTATAAATTCAAATTGGAATTCATCCTTTGTTTTTTCCCTTCCTTCACTCGGATTTCTTCCATTTCATCGATTTTGTACGGATTCTCTTTTTCTTATTCTTTCGAAAAAATGGAAGAAGAAGGGTCTTCTTCTATTTTTTTGGAATTCCCCTTGCCCAGGTATAAAGCGAAAGCCTAAGGACATCATATAACTACTAGCGCTAGCAAGTCCAGTTACAATAGGGGATTTTATATCAAAAAATGGTACTTTAGTAAACTCTATAATATTTCGAGTAAAAGCAGTAGCATTAGATCTAATCTTAACCCTTTCTATAATAGAAGTTGTAGGAGTAAGCTTAGAAAGGAAATTATCTTTAACACCACTAGAACTAGAACTAGCACTTTCACTCTCGACTATATCATACAAAGATAGACTACCTAATTTCTTAGTAATTTCAAATAACTCAGGATTACGCTCGTTCACCGGTAACCAAAGCCTCACTCCTTTCTTTTGATTATGTCGTGACGCTGACTGAATCCAATTGAGAAACCCAGAAATGAAACTTCGTTCCCTTTCGTCCAGTAAGAAAAGTAGGTATACGAACTTCTTTGCTTTGTTCCAATACTGTCTAAGGCAAATAAGGGGGCAGAATGAAGAAAGGAAGGGGACAAGGGCGATCTTGCTTGGCGCAAAGGCTGCTGGTTTGGGGTAGAGTACAGTACTAAAGGTTCTCAGACTTCCAGGTGTATTTCTTTTGGGCATCAATAGCAACTATGAAAGCCACACTCTAAAAGGTTTGAATAGACATCCGATAGATAAGAGGGGTCGAAGACCTCCTCTTCCCCAAGCACCAACTGGGTAAATGGAGACTTACTTACTTCATTGCTTTTATGATTCCCTATAGGAAAAGAAAATGAAGTTTAAGATGTAGATAAGGTATTTAATTCTGACTTCTTACCTAGTGAGGTGAAAGCCAAAGCTAGCTGGTCGCTTCCTTCCTCTGTAGAGTCTGATATCCCCTGTGACTCAGGATTGGATTGGCTGCGGGCAATTCGTCGATCAATCGTAAATGCTCAGAGCAACCTTAGAACATAAGCTAAGATTCTATGATGCCACCAGAAAGATATAGCTTCTCTTAGTAGAATCGCAGGCATTCCCGAACGAAAGAATCAATTAGTGTCTACGTTTCTGCTTTCTCTTATTCTATTTTTTTTTTTTTTATTACTTGAGGGCATCCGTGCAAGTCCTTTCTCTGGGCCAATGGTGACAAAAGATCAAACTGACTTCTAGATTTTTGAATAAAGAGCTAGTGAATGTTCAGCTCTAGATTCTTGTAGTTTAGGAGATTATGAGATTTTTCATTCTAGATTAGGCCATCCTTAAATTGATGTAATAAAGAAATCGAAGTTCATACAGTTTTCATCTTCAGTCCTTGATTTGTGTTTTGTTAAATCTTGTAAGATTTGTCTACTTGTTAAACATCATAGACTGCTTTTTCAGTTCAATAATAACAGAAGTTCAGTTCCTTTTCAGTTACTTCATATGGATTTATGGGGACCATATAAGTTTTCTTATTTGAACGAATGTCAGTATTTCTTGACTATAGTAGATGATTTCAGTCAAAATACATGGACAATTCTCCTTAAAAGAAAATCAAATATTCCTGATCTTATTTTTGCTTTTATCAAACAAGTCCATACACAGTTTGATTTTCTAGTTATAACTGTTAGAACAGATAATTGGACAGAGTTTCGTAATTCTAGATGTGCAAAATTCTTCATTGAGTTAGGAACTATTCACCAGAAATCTTGTCCTTATACTCCTGAGCAAAATGGTCTAGTTGAGAGGAAGCATAGACATTTGCTGCAGGTTGCTCGGGCTATTTTGTTTCAGTTTAGAATGCCTAAATATTTTTAGGAGGAAGCCGTTGATACCACTACTTGATTAATAGAGTTCTATATTCTGTTTTAAGCTAGCTTACTCCTTTTGAGAAGTTGCATAATAAGTCTCCTGAATATAATCACATTAAGTCTTGGTTTTGTTCTTGACTAGACTAAGAGTGGTGATAAGTTTGATTCCAGAACCTATGCAGGGGTATTTGTCGGGTATCCTGCCATGCAAAAAGGGTATAAGATGTATTGTCCAGTTTTAAGGAAGATTGTGGTATCTAGGGATATTCAGTTTCATGAAACTACATTTCCTTCAACTTCCTTAGAACACATTTCCTTATTCAGGTTTTAATGACTATTCTTCTAAATCTGATCACAATTGTCCTGAGCTAGTTCCTTCTGTTTCAGTGACTAATTCTCCTCAGTTTAATCATTCCCCTGTTCAGACATGGTCTTCTCCTTCAGACACATCAAATTCTCCATCATCCAGTTTTTACATCAGCCCTCATTCTGAACTATTACCACCACTCAGACAAAGATAGCAGCAAGAATTCAAATTCAGTGGTGATATGTCATCCAGTTTTTGCAGCCATACAGGTGTATCATGATCCAACGGTTCTAGTATCATCTTGGAAGCAGTTTGGATCATTGACGTGACAGAAGTGGAGGGAAAAACAGTTGAAAATGGGAATTACTAGTTACCGCCCCAAAAAATGGGGCAGTAGTCTTGTAATTTGACCAAATTATCCTTAGTTTTACTAATTGCCGCCCTAGTTTAAATTATCCTTAGTTTTACTAATTGCCGCCCTAGTTTACCGTCCTAATTCTTATTTACCGCCCCAATCTAATTTACTAATATAACCTTCAAATATTATATTAAAATAATTAAAATATTAAAATATAAATATTTAAATAGTAATTTTTATTAAAATATTAAATAATAAAAATAAATATAACTAATATTAGAAATTATACATAGTTTAGAAATTTCTAATTAAAATTATAATATGAAATAATAATAATATTAATTATAATTATTTTTATTATTTAAGAAAATGAAAATTTAATTAATAAACACTCAATCAGATTTATCCCATTTAATCAGGATTTATCAAGTTTATCCCTTTTAATCAGAATTATCCCACTCAATCAGAATTAATAAGATTTATCCCCTAATTTGCTGCAATCCCATTTAAGAGCCCTTAATTTCTGTAATCACATTTATGAGCCGAAGTGTTGCTTCAATCCTTTTTTTCCACGCTCCACGCATCTGCCAACAATAGAGTTCGCCGCTGCCAACACTTCGGCCAAAAACACTTCGCCGCTGCCAAGATTTCGCCGCGGCCAAGAATTCGGTTGCGCCGCTGCCAACACTTCACCGCTGCCAAGATTTCGGTTGCAGCGTTCGGAGCTCCAAGATCGTACGCTGCCAAGATTTCGGTTGCTGCTAAGATCGGAGGACCTGCAAGGTTCGGATGACGCTGTAGAGATTTCAGTTTCCAGTCCGAACGCTCCAAGATCGCCGCTGCCAAGATTTTGGTTGATGCCAAGATCGAAGAACCTGCAGAGTTCGGAGCTCCTTCTTCGGCAAACACGCGCCCTAATTATACATAGGTTGGTAGGGTGCGGCAGAAAAAGGTTGTTCAGAGGCTGGGAGGATGCTACAGTAAAGATTCGAATTTCACGGGTGCACTCATCTCTTTTCCTTTTTCTCTATCACCCCCGTGCTCCGGCATTATGGAGACATTTGGTGCAGAAAAGATTCCTCTGCTATGAAAGATTGATTGATAAATTTGGCGTAAAGTAGTGAATCTGGAATCTTTCAGAATTTTTTTTTCAATCTATTGTGTAACCAATGTGTTATGCAATATTCCTTCTGTTCGTGGGTTCTTTTCAATCTTCAATCCATGTAAAGAATTTAATTAGAATCTTTTACCGGTATTAAATAGAAGTGAGGTGCTTGGTTCGTTTGTGAGTTGGTTTGTGGTGTGCTGCAAAATTATTGAGTTGTGCATACTTATTGGAGTACCACAAAATTGTTGTGTTGCTGGGTTGTTTCGCCGACGAGTCGGGGCTTGCATCACGGACGGGGTGTCCTGGGTTGGTGTCGCAGGGGATTGACGGAGCAGGGCAGGGGATCGCGGATGTTGGGTTGCAAAGTTTGAAGATATGGTGAGAGATGGGTCTGGGCAGCGGCCGTGGCATCTGAAAAATCGAGGGACGGCGGTGGTGGACGGAAATATTGAGTTCAATTTAATTTTTACTCATATATAGAAATCTATAATTTGTTATTTTAATCTGTATTTGCAGGAATCTATAATATATTTATTACATGTTTGAAGGAAATTGTGTATTAATTTGTAGATTTGCCGATATTTTAAGAAGGTAAGGTGTTTATGAATTATACCGATGTATATTTGATGCCGAAGGTTTATATTTGAAATGTTGGTGAGTTTTTTTGTGTGGTAATGAAATAGTTTTGCTAATGTGGTAATGAAATTTGCTGGTAATTTGGTGTTAATGAAAGGTTTGTCAGTAAGCTATTTCATACTCCAATTTTCATCATAGCCAAAGTAGCCTTTTGACAATAAGGTTACTCACCAAAATAGGATAATGGATGTTTTAATTTTGTCCCTGGAAGTATTTTGACAACAGTATGTACCACCAAAAATCAATTTTGGTATTGAGTATAATAACCATTACCGTTTTTTCCAGTATTTAAGTTATGCCAAATCAATATTTTGACAGTAAGTTATTTCTTCAAAACAAGGACGTGGCAGTATAAATTCTCAGCCTATTGTCGGTTACGTTTTAGTCAAAACAATTCCTTTGTTGTGCATAATATTTTATGGTTAAAATCTGAAATTTGGTTATTTGAAATGTTGGTGAGTTTTTTTTTTAGTTATTGAAATAGTTTTGCTAATGTGGTTATGAAATTTGATGGTAATTTGGTGTTAATGAAAGGTTTGTCAGTAAGTTATTTCATACGCCCATTTCCATTATAGCCCAAGTAGCCTTTTGACAATAAGGTAACGCACCAATATTAGATAATGAATGTTTTAATTTTGTCCATAAAAGTATTTTGACAAAAGTATGTATCACCAAGAATCAGTTTTGACAAAAAATATATTAACCATTCGTGTTTTGTGCAGTATTTAAGTTATGCCAAAGCAATATTTTGACAGTAAGTTATTTCTCCAAAACAAGGACGTGTCAGTATTAATTCTCAGCATATTATCGGTTATGTTTTAGTCCAAACAATTCCTTTGTTATGCATAATATTTTATTGTTAAAATTGGAAATTTGGTACAGGATGGACAGTGGTTGGGATGACAGTGGTTGGAACATATTCGATGATTGAGTATGAAAATTAAAATCATTATTTTAAATATCTTAATGTAATTACGTTATTATTATATTAATTTTATTGAATTGATTAAATATAAATTTTGGTATTGTTGACATCGATTTTTGTGAAAAAACATAGGGAGAATGTCAACATTGCCGTAGTAATAATCATAAATCAAACAAATGTCCGCGAGTAACACTCAAATGTGATTATTGTCCATACTATGGGCATACTAAGGATGAATGCCCTGAATACGAGCAGGACCAGCAAACTGAAGGTGGAGTTAATTTAAACAATCTGGTACGTATTTAATGTTTAGATTGTTTTGTAATTTTTATGTATTACTTAACATTATTGATTCATGTTTAATTTAAATATAATAAAGAGGTACCAGATGATGGTAACAAGGACGAAATACGTCACGACACTGCACCAGTTGTAGAAGATGATGTGCCGAACATTGGTGACGGTGTTGACTATAGCATTCATTTCCAGAAAGAATTGGTATTTGAATCTGCCGCCGCTGCTATTCATTGGGCAAAGGGTGTATCTATAAGTCTTGGGTTTACTCTCAATATTTCTAAACACAAACGAGCCAACAGAAAGCTTTTGAGGTGCAGTCGTGGGGAGCGTAGAAGACCAAGAAAACCTGATCCAAATTAAATTCCCCGACCATCAACATCAATGCTATGCGATTGCCCGTTTGAACTTTTTGCACAAAGCTACAGGAGGTCAGAAGAGTGGGTGATAGTAGCTAACAGCGGACTTAAGGGTACCCACAATCATCCTTTAGCTGTGTACAATGAAGGATATCGTCAAACGAGTGGCTTGAGTGATGCATCTAGAAAGACGATACGAGAAATGTCTGAGGCAAACTTGAAGCCGGATAGTATTTTCAATTGTATTGTTCAAAAAAATCCGGAAGATCATGCAAATAAGAGACAAGTCTACAATACAACATCAAACTTGCGGCTTGCGTGGTTGGAGGGAAGGGATGTGGCAACACAAGTACTATATTTGGCGATCAAGAACGAATATGTCGTGTACGTGGATGTGGATATAACAACAAGAAGGTTGAAAACCTTATTTTTTGCATACCCAGAATCTATCAAGCTGTTTAGGACCTTTTATTGGTACGTGGGTATAGATTCTACCTACAAAACCAATAGGAACAAGATGCCACTGTGTGAAATTGTTGGTTCAACTTTGACGAATAGTACTTTCCTGATTGTTAGTTTTGAATACAGAAAAGCTATGGCTTGTATCAAAAACTAATATCCACAGTAGACATATCACTTTGTTTCAGTATAAATTTGTTCCTTTATATCATAGAACTAGATAGCGGGGTGTGGATATACACAGTAGATACCGTTATTGGTTAAAGTATTCATATATAAAAAGTATGCTCGTAACCGAGATAGTCTGAACATACTATCGGTATAGGTTATTGTGTGGTTTGGAAATTAGTTTATCTAAACTAGTTTAAATCACACAGATATGCCCGGGGCATATTGAGCACGACCAGTTTGGATAGAATTGACTTATACTGATCGACGTAGTCAATTTGGTCCTAGTATTCCGTCTCTCAATCTCGAGATTGGGACGGGCGTGAGGGTTGGATATCGTGTGCTTTGATTTGCCAAAGAGTGAGGTCAATTGAGGTCAATACCTCGGTAAGTTGGGTATGCGGTGTTTAGATTCTTACGTGCCGTTGCTAGTCGGAGGAATCCACGTACCGGTTCGCCGGGTTGATAGTGCTCCCGAGATGAGCTCGTAAGGTTATTATACTAAACCCGGCCGGTGAACTTTATGTTCGGTATAATAAAAGGACGAGTGGTACTAATCTCGGAAATCAAGAAGTCGGTGAATTAATTTGTCAGTAAATTGATAAACCGACGAGCGCTAGATCTTTAATGTGGGGAGATAGAATAAAATATAGTGCGATGTAAAGTCGTTTTCGAGCGGTAGTTCCATAATCGGTCCGTTAGTGGTACGACCGATTATGCATTTGACTAATCGACAAGGTAAATTAATTAATCTAAAAGGTTTAATTAATATTTAATCGACAAAGTGAATTTTGAAATTAATTCTATTTGAATTAATAAATTCTAAGGGTTCGATTAAATTAAATTAACAAAGTGGGTTAAATAAATTAAGTTAAATGGGTCGATTGGAGTTGATTAGTCGGGATGACTTAGCGGTCAACGAAAGTCAAATTTAAAGGCCTAACTCGAGAGCCCATTAGGTCTCCATTTGAGCTCCTTATAAATAGAAAGCTTAAGGCCTAAGAAACTTAAGAAAATCTTGCAAGACAACTTTGTCTTTCTTGAGTGAGAAAGTTCTAGAGAGAGACTCTCCTTCCTTCTTGGGTTTCTTTAAAAACGAACTTGGAATCTCACTTCTCGATTTAGATTAAGCCCAAAGATCAAATTTTTAGATAGCCCACCGGATACTGTTCATCGGATACTGTTCACCGAATTCAATGTTCATCGGATACTGTTCACCGGACACTGTTCATCGGACACTGTTCATAGGACACTGTTCACCGAATTCACTGTTCACTCCGGGGTGCTTGATCCAGCTGGGTTTGTGTTGATCTCTTCTTTGGGTTGGTGATCCACAATCCCGGTTGTCCAGATCGTGACCGGAGTTGAAGTGGGTTCGATTTTATTGGCGAGAAAAGTAGTGGGCAGCAGTTTTTTGGGTTAAAGGTTTGATCTTTTGGGCGGATTTGATCTAATTGAGGGATTTTCTTGGCGGGTTTCTCGTAGGCTTTGGTAGCAGACTTCGATAGATTATTGCCCACGCAATATTCGAAGTTTTCTCGGAGTGATCTTTTGGATTTCTTGTGGAATTCGCGTAAAGATTGGATTTTTTCTTTAGGCAAGGGACTTCGCTTCAAAAGGTAAAATCTTTAATATTCCGCTTGAATTAAAGATTTAATTTTTTGTGTCCCGATTAATAAATTAAATAAGTATAAGCTAAGATCCGTTCATGGGTAAACTAATTTGAGCCTGAGCTTGGTCGAAAGCTTCCGATTCTGGAATGCATTGCACGAAAGTGAGGTTTTTGATTTAGCCCGGGCTTGTTCAGTTTTCCTTCACTGATAGCATATGCATTTATCCATGATGAGACGGAGGCTACCTATTGTTGGTTGCTACTGCATTTGAGGATTCTACTCGAACATACAAAAAATCCAGCGATCATCGTGACTGATCAACAGTTGGGGATATTAAAATCCCTTAAGGATATTTTCCCGGACACTTCGCATCTTCTGTGCACTTGGCACATAAACGTTGATGTGCGGAAAAGGTTAACGATTTTTCTACCAAAGAAGCAAGGATTGGTTGCCCATTACATGAACAAGTGGATGCTCATTGCCGATGCTAGATCTTACCCGGAGTATGAAGAAGCTGTTTGTGATTTTAAAAATGATGAACACGTTGAGACCCAACGAATTTATGCCTACCTCGATAAGACATGGTTGATTCATAAGGACAAGTTTGTGAAGGTTTGGACGGACAGAGTATTACACTTCGGGAACACAACATCTTGTAGAGTGGAGAGCGCACATAGCATGATAAAAGGTTGGCTTGGAATGGCTACTGGCTCCTTGGATACAATTTGGGTCAAGATCCATAATGCAAGCACTTGTCAAACACAGGAAATCAGGTATTTATTTTGTGTAGAAATTTTCGTATGTGTTTATAATTTCATATGCATTTATTCCACTCATGTTCGACTTGTATTTTTAGGAAAAAATTGGAGACATCCCGGGGGAAGATTGACATGAGATACAATGTATTTCCCTTTCAATATTTAAGGAATAAAGTGAGTATTTATTGTTTGGAGTTGCTACTGAGGGAACTTGAAAGAATCTCAAAATTGAAAGACCACGTGACATGGGATTGTCGCTGCATTCTTAATAAAACTCATGGTATTCCATGTTCGTGTACAATTGATAAGATGGTAAAAGCTCAGCAATATTTGAGCTTGGACCATGTCCACGTTTTTTGGAGGATACTCGATTTTGAAGACGCTAGACCAAAAGGGGATGGAGAAGTTTCAGCAGATCATCTTTATTTATACTTTTTGATCGAAGAGATTAAGGACATGGATCCAGCTTTTGTGAGAGAGGTAAACTACGTACTTGATTCCAAAATTCATCCTCATCAACAAGGATACGTAGAGCTTCAGTTAATCTGAAAACTAAAGGGCGACGGCCACAATCATCTTCTACGAATAGGGAGAAGTCGAAATTGGAGAAATGGTTATCTAGATTTGGGAAGAAAAACCCTAAATATGGCAATGACTCGACTACCAAGAAAGTTGGACAAATTGGATGGTTGAAATCCACATTTGGGAGTGGCACACCTATCCTTTGCGCTTTCGTTGCTGATGCAATTAATGACACCAGACGAGGTACGAGATCCATGTCGGATGAATTTATTTATTTATTTGGTACAAATTAATGCCATGTATTTGTTGTATGTTAAGTTCAATGACCACGTCCAGCTGATTTTGAATAGCGACGTGCATCCATGTCGGACGCGCCAGTCGTTGATGCTGAAAGGGGTATGTTATTAAATTTGTAATTTTCAACCCATAATTAATTTGAATGTATATAATTTACATTTGTTTAATTCTTAGTTGATCGACCACGTCCAGCCGATTTTGAACAGCGACGTGCATCCATGTCAGACGCGCAGTTAAATGATTCGGTAATAGGTATGTCGTTAAATTTATATTATCGGCAATACATCTAATAGTATTTACTAACAATTTGGGTATGACCAAATAAGTATATGGGCAAACTTTTATCCCGCCTAGACTGAAACGTGGCAGTCTAGACTTTTGCCATAAAAGGTTTTTGGCAAATACTTTTATGTGCAAACGTTGTTTTTGACGATATTGTTGGAAACCACGTATAAATCATGAAGCTTTTCAACATTTACAATTTTTTGTTATTGACGAAATATTATTTGACCAGAACAATGGTTGGTCTAATTATTTTGTTGAAAATGAAGTAAATTTGCATAATTTTGGATCGAATAATTTGTATTTCGCCAGTTTTGATTATCGGCATAGAATAAGTTTGACTAAAACCTTGACGCATATGGTATTTTATTAATTTGTATTGGGTTGTAAGTTCGACGAGTTGGACGCGTAGAGACCTATGCAAACTACGATCTGATCAATACACTTATAGCCCTCTATGTCATCAGCTATCTGGACGTTAATGATGACGGTAATTGTGGATTTCGTGTTGTTCCATCTCACGTGTTTGGGAACGAAGATATGTATTTGCAGGTATTATTTTATTTTGTGATATGACAACAGATGCTGCCTGATTATAAGTACGATTAAGCCTCTATATTTTGTGTGATTGTAAACAATATATTGTATTTTTTACAGGTAATAATGGATGTAGCTGATGAAATTGAAACACATAAAGACTTATACCAGGGGATATACTTGGGTGAAGATCTAACAAAAGTAGTTAACCGCATAAGGTGGGTAGGCGGACGATGTACTCGAGATTATTGGATGCATGCTCCCGCAGACTTGTATCCAATTGCAACACATTATGATGCAGCTATTTTTTACTACGCCTCAGATCAAGGTGGCAAGTACAATAGTCATGGGATATGCTTCACCATTTTGCCACTACGTGCGCGAAGGAATAGAAATGGTCCATCTACAAAATTTTCAATTTCCCATCTTGGTCCTCTTGCCTATTTTATAAGGTTAGATCTACTTCCTAATTCACCTTTGCCGGGTGTTATGAGGATGTGGCGTGAATTATGTGATGAATACACTCGGCAATGGGAGAGCCTATATGAACATAATATAAGTGCTTGGAATGCAAAGTTCCCTCGAGAGCAGAAGGATGCATTTTTCATATCACTAGATGTTACGGAATAGGTGTAATAAATTAATTTGTGTTGAATGTGTAACTAGGTGGAAGGGTATGCTGTGAGAAACAGGAGCTCAAAAATCCAATTATATATGCTTAGCCTATACACTGATTCTAATTTGCAGAAATGTAATATTCAACCCAAAAAATGAGCAGAATTTCACTTGGTTTTTAATATTCCCTAGCCACATGAAATCAAATCAAATCCATCCTAACCCAACACAAATGAAAAACCTCAATATCATCCACAATACCAAATATAATAAATCATATCCAACACTCAGTCTTGCCATATTGAGAATCCTAATTTGCAGCAAATGCTTAATCACCACAAAGAGTGCATGAATTTTAGTTGGTTCTAAGTATCACAAATCCACAATAAATCAAATAAAATCCATCATAACCCAGCAAACAAATATAAAACAGCCAATAAAACCCATCATAATCTGGATAATAAATCAGATCCAACACTAAGGCTGCCCATGTTGAGAATCCAACAAGGTCAATTGAGCCATATACTCTGCAGCTTCTTCAGGATGCAAACTTGACCATCTATTGGTGGCTGCATGAGCATATGAAGCATATCGCCCAAGCCACTAAGTGATCAAAAATTAATGAATAATAAGAATTTATTTCAAAAATATGCATTCTAAAAGTAAATATAAGTCAAAATTAAAAGACACTTACATATTCCTGATTGCTACGTGGAGGGAAGGTTCGCGATGTGGATGGTTCCTCAGGTAGAAGACGAGGATGAGAGTGCTTCCTAAACCACTCCAAGTAGTCCGCACTACACTCCCCCTTGTCATCGCCAGTTCTTTCTCCCGAAATATTAAAATCATACGAAGATGAGAAGCCCGTCCACATAGATACACTGGCTGCATCAGGGTGGGATACCTTGTATTTGTTGGGGTTCGCGGATCTATCCACTTAATCAGAACGTGTAATGGTAAGAGGTCTCATCTGGACATAACCCAACTGTCTTATGCATCGAAGAGGAGAATATGGCTCAATTTTCTTTTTAAATCTAACCCACCCAAGAAACAGAGTCCTGGGGTTATCACGATGTGGATGCTCCCCATACGGCAACCATGTAACCTATACACAATACAAGTCACACGACAATAGTTGTTATAAAGAACGGATAATATTCCATGTATTTATATAAACAAATGAGTTCAAATACATACCTCCTGAGCTGTCAAACAATCCAAAATGTTGTGAATCCACATTAGTCGAGAGACATCACGACTACGCTCCTCGTGCGGCACAACCCACATATGTGCCCTAGGAGATCCCGGTGGAATCTCCGCAATCCTCTCCTGCGAAGGCCTAAAACACGAAAAATATTCGTAAATCCATGCCTGCAACAGTGTATGACAGCCAGCAAGACCGGTACATCCACCTCGACTAGTTATCCCTAACTCCCTATAAAGACAAGCTAGTGCAGCAGATCCCCAAGAATAAGACCCTATGCTATCCCAGTTATCCACAATCTCATCCAACAAATTTGCATTAATCCGGCTTCCATTCTTGTCCACGAACAGTGTGGACCCTAAAGCTAGCCAAACCCAGGCTTACGCCTCAGCATCATCACTACGACGGAGAAAACATTTCCCCGTCACAGTATCAATCTTGACCCTCGCACGTGTCCATCCAGTACGTACTATATCAATTGATACCCCAAGAATCCTTGTGCAAAGTTCCATAAGTCTCTGCTTGTTGGCAACCCCAGATACCATTCTACCTTTAATAGGAATCCGTAAGATGCGGCACGCATTGTGTAGCATAATCGTCATCTCACCAAAAGGAAAATGGAAGGTATCAGTGTCCGGCTGCCATCTCTCAACAAACGCACTAATGAGGACGTCATCAGAACTACGGAATGAGATATCCACCAAGTGCCTCAACCCCGTGGCCTCAATCATCTGCCGAACAGGATCTGCCATACGCTCTCACTTGTGGACCAATTGAGGTATCAAATCCTTCCTCTTGTATACCATACGGAGGACCCCTCTATCAATGTTATTCCAAATGTTGTAGGCTACGTGGCCTAAAAAGCTAGGAATAACACTACCATCGCACGGTCCACCCTCAACCGGTCCAGATACCAACCACTTGTCCCCTTTAACCTTTGGTGCAGATGCACGACCTAAAAGAGCATATAACATATTATTAGAGTTAAATATTACAAACACACGTATCTATATATATTATATATATCTCCAAAGTAAAATTTTTTGAAAGACTTACTTGATGAAGGAAATGCGCCATCTATACTACCACCATCTGTTACACCCAAATCTTCTCCATCATCCTCACCTCTATCGGACGCTCCTCCTGTTGGAGTAGAATACATAAGCTATGCTTGTATTGTATAGTTTCCCAGTTTATTATATCGATTTGTGTTTCAGTCATATTTTGTTGTGCATGTTTATGTCCATTTATATTATGTAAGTAGATGATGAGGTGTCTGGTGCGACACAGTAGATCTCATCATTGGTTGAAAGACATAATATATAAATGAGGTTCGTAACCGAGACAGCTTTGGACAAACTGTCGATCTAGGTTATTATGTGATTCAGATAATTAGTTTGTCTAAACTAATTGAATCATATAGATATGCCCGGGGCATATTGAACTTGACTCTTAGGAATGATTTGTCTTGTACTGATTTAATAGACAAATCGATCCTTGTATTCTATCTCTAAATCCCTATACTCGAGCGGGCATGAGGATTAGACATAGTGTACTTTGATCTGCCAAAGGGTGAGGTCAATTGTGGCCAATAATCTCGGTAGGTTGGGTGCGCGTGTTTAGTTACTTGGTGTGCTGCTGCTTGTCGAAAGGAAACCATATACCGGTGCGTCCGGGGTGATGGTGCTCCCGAGATGAGCTCGATATGTTTATTATACTAAACCCGGCCGGTGGACTTATGTCCGGTATAGTAAAAAGGTCGAGTGGTACTAGTCTCGGAATAAAAGAAGTTGATGAATTAATTTATCAGTAAATTAATGAATTAACGAGCACTATATCTTTGATGTGGGGAGATTATGAATATAATTTAATTAAGTTGTTCCGGAAGCAATTCTGGTGTAGGTTGGTACTGCCATAATTAATCCGTTAGTGGTACGATTAATTATGTACTGGGTTATTGACAAAGGTAGATTTAATTAATTGAGAAATTAATTAATCCTTGTGTCAGTTGGTTGTGAATCATCCCAGGAACTGGTTTGGGATAAGTGAATCCCTGTGTCAGTTGGGAGTGATTCATCCCAGGAACTGGATTGGGATAAGTGAATCCCTGTGACAGTTGGGAGTGTATCAGTCCAGGAACAGGATTGAAGGAAACAGAATCTGTATCAGTCCAGAAACAGGATTGAAGGAAAACAGAAACCCAGTAGGAAGACCAATCCTAAACCAACTTGGAGTCTCTCTTGTAACTCTATAAATAGACAAGGGATCAGTCATTCAGATTACAATAATTACACAATTAATCCACAGGATTTCTAGAGAGAGAAAACGTTTCTCTCTCCAAGTCAAATTTTCAAGAAAGTGTGCAGCTGGTTTTTGGGTTTCTAGTGGCTGAAATTTTGGCCTTGGTCTATACCAGCTGCGCGTAGCTTTCTCTCTCTGCGGGCGGTGCGTTTATAGTACGTGCCAGGTGCTGCGGGGCTAGAGTTTTCTAGCAGGTGGATTGTGGTGAGTAGCTGATCAATTGACTTCTAGTTCGTTGCCCACACAACGTGAAGTCATAGTCTTGAGGCATACAAGAGAATCACCAAGTGCACGCTTCAAAGGTATTTTTCTAAGATTCCGCTTTAATAGAAATTTTTGTTGCGTGGTAAATCGAGCAAGTGCAAACCCAGATCCTACCAAAATCTTTCACCTCCAACATCCTCTCCACCATCATCATCTCCACCATCATCCTCCCCGACATCATGCTCTCCTCCATCACTGTCCCATCTTACATCCCCTCTTTCAATTGGGTAGATTGTCTGCAAAGGTAGAGGCTCATCCCACATAGACATTGAATCATCAGAATCCGCCTCTGCGCGAGAATGAGTGAATGTAATGTCTTCGTCCCTCAATGTAAAACCAGGTCTCATTCGAGATGACTCCCCACGCGTACTCGCCCTTGTAGAGGGTCTACCTTGGTGAGATGCTCTCCCAGAGGCATTTAGTTTCCTTCGCACAGCTCCCCGTGTACCATCGCCCATGATGATGTTGGCGGCGTTTAGACCACCACGTGATGATGCTCTACTGCCCTGCAAATAGTATCAAATAATTATTGCATTGTTCAATAATAATAGTAAATGCCATAAATGTCAACACCAAGACTTATTTCACAATGTAAGTTATATATAGAAAACATATGAGAACATACCTTTCTAGAAGCCCCACGATCCGCCATTTCACAATATTTTCTCAAAATACCTACAACAGCAAACCTCTGAACAAAAACACCACAAACAGCAAAAAATTTTATCCCAAACTGCTAATTTATATCACAAATGACAAATCCACAAACACCAACAAACAGCATCAGCACAAAACAGCAAATCCCCTTTATTGTTTGAAAACAACACCAGATCCAGCACAAAAAAGACCATACTTTAAGTATTTGTTAAAAGAAAAAAGAAATAATTGAACTCCAAGTTATGTTACCTATTGTCTAAAAGAATAAGACTGAACATAAATTAAATCTATGTCCTTTAGTGGCCAAAAGATGCATGCTGAGTACGTTTTACGTTTTCTTTCCAAAACATTAATGTTATTTATATGTTGTTTTGGGCAAGTTTCTAACTACGCAAAACATGGAAAAAAGAAACATTTTTGGCCCCTTGACAAGCAAAAGAAACAGCAAATTGTAGTCATAAACTTGTAGAGCGCAATAATGTACTCAAAAGGTTTTTCCCCAGTTGTTGACAATTTACCACTACATCAGCCTCAAACTTACATCATAAAATATCCTCATAGTGTTCAGCAGTAAATAATATATATAACAATTATACCGCCATTAATCATTCTAAGAAACATCAAATTTCAGACTACGCAAAACATGGCAAAAAGAAACATTTTTTGCTGCTTGACAAGCAAAAGAAACAGCAAATTGTAGTCATAAACTTGTACAACGCAATCATTTGCTCAAAAGAGGTTTCAAACATGATTGAGCAGGGAAAAGTAAACAATATAAAGCTGCTAAGGTTTTTACCAATTTGTAGCCAATTTACCAAAACATCAGCCTCAAACTTACATCATCAAATATCCTCATAGTATTCAGCAGTAAATAATAAATAGAACAATTATACCGCCATTAATCATTCTAAAAAACATCAAATTTCAGACTACGCATAAAAAAGAAACATTTTTGGCCTCTTGACAAGCAAAAGAAACAACAAATTGTCGTCATAAACTTGTAGAGCGCAATCAAGTACTCAAAAGAGGTTTCAAACATGATTGAGCAGGGAAAAGTAAACAATATAAAGCTGCTAAGGTTTTTACCCATCCAATTTACCAAAACATCTGCCTCAAACTTACATAATAAAATATCCTCATAGTATTCAGCAGTATTCAACCAATTTACCAAATTTTAGGAAGTTTGTTTTCAGCCATAGCTCTTGTAATCATACATCCATAAACTTATCTTAATCTAAAGTAATAACTAAAATTTAACACCAGGCTTCATAAAACAAAGTCAAATGTTCAGATAGTGTCATTTGATGATAAAGTTCTAAATGTTGTCGTCACCTATGGAGTTGTAAGAGCTAACAAAATCCATAGTTTTGGAGACAAGGTACCAGAAAACCCCATGTTCGCCAAGGACCTCAAAATCAGGAGAACACAAAGGTAGCACAACATAATGTGACCCACAAAAAAATCTTTAGCATGGCAGAAAGGATATATATGGAAATAATGATCCAGGGCTAATGTCGGCGAAATATAATGTGAGCAACATGATGAAGAACTTACAGAGTAATGATAGGGATTAACTAGGTCCAGACCGATCAAATTCACGACGCCCGGACTTCATTACCACGGCGGTCGGGACCACCGGCAACCGCTCCAAGACCGACCACAATCCTTGGTCATGATATGGACGAACTCAACCTTGGATCACCAAAAGAGATCAAACAAGGTGAGCCCGGATCAAGCACACCAAGGACGACGATCAGATCTAATAACAGTCGGCCCCCGGTGGCAACCTTCGCAACCTAACAGCTTCGCGAAGTTGCGACCGGCGCTAATAACACCAACCCGCGGCGTCACCTTCGCAACCCAAGCCTTCGAGAATCAACTTCCCGACCGGCCCTAATAACACGAAACCGAGGCGGCAACCTTCGCAACCCAAGGCTCGCCACTGGACTTCGCGACCGGCGCTGAGAACTCCAAACAGCGGCGGCACCTTCGCGACCTTCGCGACCGGCAACCTTTGCAAACTTCGCTTGCCGGAAACCTTGCCAACTTTTGCGACCTTCGCGACCGGCTAGTGTTTTGGTAGGGGGAAGGGTGGTGGAATCGTTAGGGTTTTCGAGGGAGGGGTGGATTCGTACCTTCGCGACCTTCGCGACCAGGTCGGCGGCAACCTTGGCAACCTTCGTGACCTTCGCGACCTGCTAGGGTTTTGGTAGGGGGAGGGAGGGGTCGCCGGGACGATTTGGGGGAAGGCGGGAGTGGCGCGATGGGGGGTTTCGAGTGAGGGGTCGCCGGGGGAAGGTAGGGCAAACCGATTTGGGGGAAGGCGGGATGGGCGCGATGGGGGGAAGGGGGGGTGACGGGGGGAGGGGGGGTCGCAGGGTTGGGGTAGAAATTTTTTTTACCAAAATTTCTAGGAGGGTATTTTAGGTATTTTAGTATTGGTTAATTTAAATATTCATGAAGGTATGTAATGTATTGTTAAAGACATTATTTCTGGGACGGTAACTAGTAATAATTTTGATAAATCCAGCTGAGTGACTTCAGTCAACGCTAGAGGCGGTTTCTTATTTTCTTTTTAATTTAATTGTACTATTCTCTTGGCTGCAATATATAAAGACACAAGTGTATATTCTCGCAGTTTTTGGTGAATAAGAAAAGGTAGAAAAGCTCCCGCAAAATCTTTCTCTCCTCTTCATTTTCAGTTATTCATTTCTAGGGTTCCGAATTTGGGAATTTCCAAATCTGTAGAGTTTTCCCCAAGAACTGTACCAAAATGGCTATTTAGAGGTTTAGGTTTCGTGCAGACTAATCTTGCAGTCACTCAAGTCGATGGGCACAAAATGCAGTTTTAAAAACCTATTCCGCCTGCTTGTGCGACCATCTGCATGACTTCTTTGGTCACTTCGAAGGTCGGTCGCCTGCACAAACTTGTGGCACCCGAAGTGTCCGCTGTTGGTTGTGGCTCCAATCTCTGTTTTTTTAAAATTTATTTCTTCTTTCACTTTATTCCACTAATTAAATTAAAAAATTTTTCAATTTCACCCGTCACAAGACTTTGACATGAGTTTGCTATTTTACGAATAATTAACCAGTTTTGATTAGAACTCATGAAGAAAACAAATAAAATGTGTGGAAAATAGAAGTGTCAATCCTTTTCCCTTTGGTCCTACCATCACGCCTATCGACGATACAAGAAATAGATTGATTGAGACTTATTTACTCTCGTCGTTTCTATTTTGTTTCATAAGTGAGATAGTTTTAATATATTTTATTTTTTTCAATTTATCTATCAATAGGTTTGATTGTTTGATGGTGATTAATATTTTAGTAGATCTTGTTTTAACAATTATGTTGTCTTTGGAAAAATTATAATTTGTCGATTAGAGTTTAGTTGCTTGGCTTGTGCTTTTTGAATAATCTTCATTAGTTTGTTATTATTATATTGGACACAATTCAATCATCATAGCCATATTACCTAAATTTGCTGTTTGACATTATCCTCAAAATATTCATGATATATTTTGTGAAATTCCGTCACATGACTGAGTGTGATTATCTTAGTGCATAAATTATCATAATTTAATTTAATCATTTTGAGTTAACGAGACTTAACCAATAACAAATTATAAAGTTGAGATATTATACTGATTTCATTTTTCTTCTAAAGCCACGCATTTTGTTTTTTTGTAAAACATTGTTGGACGACTTTTTTACATTTAACAATTTCATATTTATTTTAGAAAAGAAAAATTGTGATCATATGATTCTCCATTTTTAAAATAAATAAAAATGTGGCTAATTTATATTCCAATTTCTCGCCCGATTCAAATCGCCATTAAATGGATTTGAATTATTGATCTGATGGGAACACCCGCTTTAGTGCTCCACCCAAAGTTCCCAACTCACCTAAAATTTGCATACACACAGTTCAATCACTGTTGGTAGTTGGATGTCCATTTCAGTCGTCTACATTCCCATCTACACCACAAATTCCAATTTTCTACTTAAAAAGTCGTTCAATATGTTAAATTTAAAATAGCATCTTACCAAAAATGATCTGAAAGACTTTTTTTTAATTGTTAAATACTTCCTCCTTTTAAAAATAGTTAATGTTTTAGGATAAGTGTAAAATTTATTTTTAATTCACTTTTTATACTTTTTTACATATTTCATTCTTATTATATCCCGTTATAATTATCTCTCTCTTCCTAATACGTATTTACTCTTCTTTCGCGTTAATTTTTAACCGCTTAAATGTGTATCTTTATCACATTATCAAAATCGTTTTTTTAATCAAATAACAGCTACTACTAATGCCCAGATATGAGCAACAACAATTGTGAATTCAAATTTTAGTGATAAAGGGATAAGTATTCAATATTAAAAATTAGAAAATGAAGTTTTGGAGTTATTTTTAGTGTGAGTCTTAATTATTCTGTTTAATTTATTAGTAAAAGGTTAGTTAGGGAGATTTAATGTTTTGTTACTTGGTTAATTGATAAGTCTTGAGTTAAACGTTGGACTTACTGTAAATTGAATGCCAATTAAATAAATTTTATGACTTAATGGGTTGTATCTTGCATGTAGGAAAGAACGGAGTTCATTGAAGCTGCATACGTGTTTTGGGCAATGTTTTGGAGGAAACTGAGAGTATTGAACAGATTGAAGAAATATAAAATTGGGCTTGCAACAATAATTTTTTGTGAAGAAAATAAATATTCAATAGGGGTTTACCCAAAGTTATATTTAGTTAATAAATTTATAATGAGTATACTACTATTATATCATTATTAGGAATTAGTTTAAGATTAAAATTAGTTTTGTATATATTATAATAATGCGCCTGAGGTTAGTATATATAGTAATATACGTAGGTTTTAGTGGAGTTTTTTTTACGCAGGAAGTGCGTGGCCACTCCTTGGCCTAGGATTATAGCTAAGTTTCTTTTTTTCTTTTCTTTTAATTTTTAATTATGTATTTTTAATTAGTTTTGATAGTGCTTGGATTTGATGAACTCATAAATTATGTAATTTTATAGTATGATTATGTGTTAAATATTTTTGGAGATGTATTATTATTTATGCTATTTGGTTTATATTACAGTCAAATAATTTGTGTAGAGCTTTTAAGTTTGATATAATATAATTTCAATTAGGATAATCCATAAAGGCTTACGAATTTTCCAATTAGAGTTGAAGATGTTAAAAAGGTAGAATCTTTTAAGGCCTAGAACACTAATAAGGCAATGGTTTGTAGCAATAAATAGGTTGAATTAATTAATGTGATTAAGTGACTAATAAGGTCTGTAGATTCAATGGATTTGAATTGAGCCTACTAATTGGTGAGATGATGACATGTTGATTCGATTTGCGTGTTTGCATTCAATTATTTTTAACTGTTGATTTGTAAATCACTATGAGATTAAAGAGCTTATGGGAGATTCTTATCTAGGTGTTACATTAGGAGTTTTATTATTTTCTTTATTCTTATTTATGTTAGTTAGTTTAATTAGTTAATCAATTCTCAAAAATCTTCGTTTCTTGACTAGATAGTGGAAAAGATGTTAGTACTAATACATAGTTCCTAAAGAGACGATCTTACTCACTGCTGTGCTGCTAAAACCCTTTAGAGTAGGTCTTTTATATTTGTTGGTTTGACACCCACCATTAATTTATTAGTAAAAAGGGTAGTTTAGGGATTGAATGTTCTTTGAATCTATTTTCAAATCTCAACCAGTTACCGCCTCAATTTTTAGGGCGATAATCTATAGTTTTTGATAAAAATATCCTTTTACATAAAAGGAGGAAGAGAGAGGGTATTGTAGGTGGGACATTTTCGTCTAAATTTAGACGATAAAGAGAAAGTATGACTAAAGTAACTAGTAATTCCTATATTAAAAATGGAAGGAGTAGTTGTACGTACGTGGTTTATATATCTCTTTGCAACACCTCTTCTAAGCACACACTGGCCATACGAAACCCCAAGAAAAAAAAACAAATCATTAATCCTTGTAGAGAAATAAAGGTAAAGAAGAAAGAAAATCTATGGCTTCTCCTCTCCAACTTTCTCTCAACATTCCAATGAACAAAACCCAGAATTTTCAGCCAAGTCTTTTTCCAAAACGGGAAACATTCAAGACAAGCAGGCTCTCCATTTGGAATCATAGACAAACTTCCATGATCAAATGTTCATCAACATCGAGCCCACCCACAGAATTACTACTCGAAGAAGAAGGAGCCGGAGAACAGTACAGAGAGGACAGCAGGCCTCTGAATCAAATCTGGAGAGAGGTTCAAGGCTGCAGCAACTGGGAAGGCTTGTTGGATCCCATGAATTCTCATCTTCGCCGGGAAATTATCCGGTACGGCGAATTTGCTCAGGCATGTTATGACTCTTTCGACTACGATCCTCACTCCAAATACTGTGGCACATGTAAGTATGAAGGCCCACAGTTCTTTGAGAAGTTGGATATGGCGAATCGAGGTTATAAGATGAGCAGATACTTATATGCAACTTCCAACATCAATCTGCCAAACTTCTTCCAGAAATCCACGGTTAGTAGAATCTGGAGTCAGCATGCAAACTGGATGGGCTACGTTGCAGTTACAGAAGATGAACGTGAGATCAAAAGGCTCGGCCGCCGGGATATACTCATTTCCTGGAGAGGTACATATTGGTACAATAATTAGAATTCTACCGGATTTAATATTTTACAATTTTTACTTTTTAATTCTCAATTAATTAGATATAATTTAAATAAAGGTAATATTATATGGTGCCCATTTTGTTATTCAACACTCTTCCTTTTTTTTAAAAAAAGTCATATATTTTATTAAGTATCGCCCCTCAATTATTAATTCTTATTTCTCGCCCCATTCATACTTATCTTTCGCCTCTCCTATTGTCAATCCTTGACTTTATTAATCAAGCTAACATAATTAATGAAATTAATTATTTTTAATCTAACCTTAAATTATTACTAACCAAAAAAGAATAAAAAAATTAGGGTGGAAGGCGTACTTTGCAAATTATATCATTTACCTATAGGTATATTACAAATTGTACATTCAATATATATATATAGTAATATATATAGGTATATTACTACTAAGTATAGTAAATATATGGTATAAGAACTGGACTAAATAATTTATGAACTTATATTTCTTGTTGAATTTGATCTTTGTGATTTCTAATAATAAAAATATGATTTTACCATTAATTATGCAATATCTGTTCCTTAACTATTAATTAGCACTTTGACTATGTGGAGGTCACTCTGAATCTAATTTTGTTATGTGTACAAATATGCAGTCAATATAGTTTTTTAAATTTAGAAAAAATAGTTAATTGGGGAAAAAATGCAAAAACAGTCCCATAATATAATTTTGTATCAAATTTGATTAATATTCTATAAATTTAATTATAAAGTTTGTTATTTACAAACATTTAGTCTTGGTAACACGTTTCGAACTAAATTTGACACTAGATAAGAGATTATTTTTATATTTTTTTCAATAATAAAGTATAAAAATATAGAGAATTGGAGATAGTTTTATATGATTGTGTAAATTGTTTTTTTTTTAGTTTAGTTATTACTAGATTACGCCGGTAATAGTGTATAATTGAGAGATGCCAACAATTTATAAAACCTTAACGAAATAAGAAAAGGAAAGAAAAAAGTAGTGAAAGATACGGAAGCATTTTTTGCATCAATTTCCCCCAAATGAGTTAAAATATATAATTATAGATTAATAGATTTTAATTTAATAAATATAATATTTTTAAAAAAATTGAGAAAATATATAAATCATTTTGGTCTTTTAATATTTGTGTATGATATATGATCCACGAATTCAAACCATGAATATATGAAATTTTTTTTATAAGAAACCCGTTTAAAATTAGTAAAGGATATAAGGGGCCAAAATCCTTATTATTCTTGTAAGTTTTAAATATGAAACCGAAATGTCGTGTTATTTGTTTGACTTATTAGGTCACGATGTAGAGATATTCCACATGGACAAAATTGTTAAACGAAGTATAAAATTAATAGTCATACTGCATCCCCATCAAAATTGAGTGGAGTCACATCCTTGTATTTTTTACAGGAACTGTAACATATCTAGAATGGATCCATGATCTGAAGGACATTTTACATCCAGCTCATTTCCGTGACGATCCTTCCATAAAAATAGAATCCGGGTTTTTCGATCTATACACCACCAAAGAGAAAACCTGCAAATATTGCACATTTTCTGCTCGTGAACAAGTTTTAGCTGAAATCAACAGGCTTATCAACAAGTACAAAGGTGAAGAACTGAGCATCACCATCACCGGCCACAGCTTGGGGGCAGCATTGGCTTTACTAAGCGCATACGACATTGCAGAAATGAAACTAAACGTGCCAGGCAATGGCGCAGAGTCAAAGATCCCTGTTACAGTTTTCTCATTTGGAGGTCCCAGAGTTGGGAATCTCAAGTTCAAAGAAAGATGCGATGAACTTGGAATCAAAGTTGTACGAGTTATTAACGTTCACGATAAAGTCCCCACGGTGCCTGGAATCATCACCAATGAGAAGTTCCAGCACCAGAAGTACCTAGAAGACTTAATATCTTTCCCATGGAGTTATGCCCATGTGGGAGTAGAACTGGCATTGGACCACACTCAGTCTCCATTTCTCAAGTCCACAGCTGACTTTGGCTGTGCTCATAATCTGGAGGCGTATTTGCATTTAATTGATGGCTATCATGGCAAAGGGAGGCCATTTCATTTGGTGACAAAACGGGATATTGCACTTGTCAACAAGAACTGCGATTTTCTCAAGAGGAATTATGGTGTGCCACCTAGTTGGAGACAAGACGAGAATAAAGGGATGGTGAGGAATGGTGATGGACGTTGGTTGGTGCCAGAAAGGCCCAGAGTGGAAGTCCATCCGGCTGATACTGCACACCACTTTGAACAAGTGCTCAAACTTGCTAGAGATGTCTATTCGTGACTATCTTGTGTATATGTATTTCGAGGGGGAAAAGAAAAAGTAGGGAAATTATAAAATGAATTTAAACATGTGCAAAAATGTTTTTCCTACTAAAGTTGTTGATTTTGTTCGTGAGTCAACTAATAACTGTCAAATTAACAAAAATAAACTAACATATCTTAACAGCGATTTGGTATTATAGCCATAAATAAGATCGTTTCCCTAGGGACACTAATTAAAGTACTAATCAATTTCTTATTATCTAGGTTAATATAAAAAACACCCTCCTGATCTTTGGCTCTCCCCAATTAAAATACAACTGTTTAGATAAATTTGTCCTTCACTAAAATATTTTAAAAATTCTACTTTTAAAATTACCAGCTGGCATACCCTGTACCAGATGTACATGTACTTAGTATACATATCCCAGTCTCACTACTATAGAGTAGCTTCCACGTGCGCGACAATCACTCAAAACCCAACTTGCTGCAGTTAATTTTTTTCAAAATACCAACTTCCTTTCTATCAAAATCTTCCATAACTGACTTTGATCAAACCCTAAAAACACTGATTTAGGTTTCCAATCTTCAAAAATCCAGAGTAACTATGTCTCATATGAAATTTCAGACGAAGAAAACCAAAAAATCAACGGAACAACTTCAATCTAGATGAATTACGTCCCGCTACGTTCATCGAAACTTTGTTCTTCAACTCCGCAAAACCAACATTCGAACAAAAAAACAGGTTATACATCGCAAAACGTACTACATCGTAAACTATGAACTGCATTTGTCAGGCCCTGAAAAGCACCTGACTTCCTAAAGTGGTAAAAAACATAACTAAGCTACTTTATTCAACTAAAAACACGCAACCTACGCTATTACAGTTTCATTGTTTTACAAACTTAACAATTATCCCAACCTCCCCAAACTTCTCCTAGGTTTGTCTCCGGTAAACTCCTACCTGTATCACATTCACAGATAAAATAAACATAAGTATGCGAAAACACATACCTAGTGAGGGTCACATCCTCGACCCAACAAAGCTAAATGAAAGACAGCAAACAGCAGGAAAACATACAACGCAAGTCATGTATTCAATACGTAACTCAACTAGCATTCTAATGTGAAAGATTATCTACCCGAGCCTAGCCAGAAACTCATTTTTGTGCTATGCATTCCAGAATCATAATCTTTGGCCAGGCCTAGACGCTAGCACAATTGCTATTCCAAACCTTTTCAAATAACATTGCGCGGGATCTGGGTTTGCACTTATTCGATTTATCACGCATCAAAAATTTCTAATTAAAAGCAGAATATTAGAAAAAATACCTTCAAAGCGTACACTCAGGTGATTCTCTTGTATGCCTCAAGACTTTGCTTGTATGATGTGTGGGTAGCAATCTAACCAACAACTTGATCAGCTAATCACCACAATCCATCTGCCAGAAAATTTCAGCACCGCTGCACCTGGCACGTACTATAAACGCACAGCACGGAGAGAGAGAAAGCCTACTAGATTTCCTAATCTCTAGGATTTCCTAATTCTAATTGAAACTTAAGATTTAATTAATTAAATAAATAATTTCACTTCGTTAATTACTCAATTAACCCTTATGAATAATTAATCAATTAATTAGTTCTACTTATTCAATTAACCCATTACAAAATTAATTAACAAATTAATTTTGGCACAACCATCCTACTCCAGAATTGCCTCCGAAACAACTTAATTAATTCATATTCATATTCTCCCCACATTAAAGATATAGTACTTGTTAATATATTAATTTACTGATAAATTAATTAATCAACTTCTTTAATTCCGAGACTAGTACCACTCGACCTTTTTACTGTACCGGACATAAGTCCACCGGCCGAGTTTAGTATAATAAACATTACGAGCTCATCTCGGGAGCACCATCACCCCGAACGCACCTGTACATAGTTTCATTTTGACAAGCAGCAGCGCACCAAGAAACTAAACACGCGCACCCAACCTACTGAGACTATTGGCCACAATTGACCTCACCCATTGGCAGATCAAAGTACACTATGTCTAATCCCCATGGCCGCTCGAGTCTGGGGATTAAGAGATAGAATACCAAGAACGATTTGTCTATTAAATCAGTACAAGGCAAATCATTCCTAATGGTCAAGTTCAATATGCCCCGGGCATATCTATATGATTCAATTAGTTTAGAAAAACTAATTATCCGAATCACACAATAACCTAAACTGACAGTTTGTCTAAAGCTATCTCGGTTACGAATCTCATTTATATATTATGTCTTTCAACCAATGATGAGATCTAATGTGTCACAAGACACCTCATAATTTAGTTAGATAATATAAATGGACATATCATGCACAACAAAATATAACCAAAACATAAATCGATATATTACTTGGAAAATGTACAATACAAGCATAGCTTATGTATTCAACTCCAACAATCTCCCACTACTACTTAAGCTGTGTTTTAAGTATACATCTACATACAACTCCTATACACTCTGCTGCTATATATTTAGAAAAACTGTTATGGCTTTCCTAAGTATCGGATCCCCATGCCCTCCACGTGAACCTCAAAGACTTTTGAAGTCAATGTCCTTGTGAACGGATCTGCAAGGTTATCCTCTGATGCTATCTTAGCCACGACCACGTCTTCCCTCTTTACGATGTCTCGTATCAGGTGGTACTTGCGCTGTATATGTTTAATCGCCTTGTGGGCTCGTGGTTCTTTCGAGTTTGCTACTGCACCATTGTTATCACAATATACTATGATAGACTTCTGCAAACCAGGAATCACATCTAAGTTCAATAGGAAGTTCTTGAACCATGCTGCTTCCTTCGCTGCCTCTGATGCGGCAACGTATTCGGCCTCCATGGTAGAGTCCATCACGCATTTCTGCTTGACACTCCGCCAAACTATGGCTCCACCTTCTAGAGTAAACACCTACCCTGAGGTAGACTTGCCCTTGTTCCTGTCACCTTGGAAATATGAATCTGTGTAACCTCGGGGTACCAGCTCAGGCGCCTGATAGACCAGAACTTGGTCTCTTGTTCTTCGCAAATACTTGAGAATACATTTTACTGTCTCCCAATGAGCTTTCCAAAGGTTACTCTGATATCTGCTTACCATGCCAACGACATAACAGATATCAGGTCTCGTACACAACATGGCATACATGAGACTTCCTACAGTCAAAGCATAAGGAACTGTCTTCATGGCCTCTATCTCCTCAACAGTCATAGGGGACTATTCCTTTGATAGATGCACTCCGTATCTGAAAGGTAGAAAACCTTTCTTGGAGTTCTGCATGTTAAAATGGGCCTGAATCATATCTATATACTAAACTTGGGAGAGCGTTAACGAACGTTTTCTACGATCTCGAATTATCTTGATCCTAAGGATATGTTCCGCTTCCCCTAAGTCCTTCATATCAAACTGCTTGGACAGTCATGCCTTTACGTTTGATAACACTTTTTTTTTGTTGCCAATCAATAGAATGTCATCTACGTAAAGCACAAGAAACACCACCGAGTTTCCATTTCATCTGCGGTACACACATTGCTCATCCGAACACTAAGTAAATCCAAAGAACTGAATTACCTCATCAAACCGGATGTTCCAAGATCTGGATGCCTGCTTAAGTCCGTAAATAGACCTCTTAAGCTTGCAAACCTTATGCTGTTGGAGTAGAATACATAAGCTATGATTGTATTGTACAGTTTCCCAGTTTAATATATCGATTTGTGTTTCAGTCATATATTGTTGTGCATTAATCGTCCATTTATATTATGTAAGTAGATGATGAGGTGTCTGGTGTGACACAGTAGATCTCATCATTGGTTGAAAGACATAATATATAAATGAGGTTCGTAACCGAGACAGTTTTGGACAAGCTGTCGGTCTAGGTTATTATGTGATTCAGATAATTGGTTTGTCTAAACTAATTGAATCATATAGATATGCCTGGGGCATATTGAACTTGACCCTTAGGAATGATTTGTCTTGTACTGATTTAATAGACAAATCGATCCTTGTATTCTATCTCTAAATCCCTAGACTCGAGTGGGCATGAGGATTAGACATAGTGTACTTTTATCTGCCAATGGGTGAGGTCAAATGTGACCAATAGTCTCGGTAGGTTGGGTGCGCGTGTTTAGTTACTTGGTGTGATGCTGCTTGTCGAAAGGAAACCATATACCGGTGCGTCCGGGGTGATGGTGCTCCCGAGATGAGCTCGAAATGTTTATTATACTAAACCCGGCCGGTGGACTTATGTCCGGTATAGTAAAAAGGTCGAGTGGTACTAGTCTCGGAATATTAAGAAGTTGATGAATTAATTTATCAGTAAATTAATGAATTAACGAGCACTATATCTTTGATGTGGGTAGATTATGAATATAATTTAATTAAGTTGTTCCGGAAGCAATTCTGGTGTAGGTTGGTAGTGCTATAATTATTCCGTTAGTGGTACGATTAATTATGGACTGGGTTGTTGACAAAGGTAGATTTAATTAATTTAGAAATTAATTAATCCTTGTGTCAATTGGTTGTGAATCATCCCAGGAACTGGTTTGGGATAAGTGAATCCCTGTGTCAGTTGGGAGTGATTCATCCCAGGAACTGGATTGGGATAAGTGAATCCCTGTGACAGTTGGGAGTGTATCAGTCCAGGAACAGGATTGAAGGAAACAGAATCTGTATCAGTCCAGAAACAGGATTGAAGGAAAACAGAAACCCAGTAGGAAGACCAATCCTAAACCAACTTGGAGTCTCTCTTGTAACTATGTAAATAGAAAAGGGATCAGTCATTCAGATAACACAATAACACAATTAATCCACAGGATTTGTAGAGAGAGAAAATTCTAGAGAGAGAAAACGTTTCTCTCTCCAAGTCGAATTTTCAAGAAAGTGTGCAGCTGGTTTTTGGGTTTCTAGTGGCTGAAATTTTGGCCTTGGTTTATACCAGCTGGGCGTAGCTTTCTCTCTCTGCGGGCGGTGCGTTTATAGTACGTGCCAGGTGCTGCGGGGCTAGAGTTTTCTAGCAGGTGGATTGTGGTGAGTAGCTGATCAATTGACTTCTAGTTCGTTGCCCACACAACGTGAAGTCATAGTCTTGAGGCATACAAGAGAATCACCAAGTGCATGCTTCAAAGGTACTTTTCTAAGATTCCGCTTTAATAGAAATTTTTGTTGCGTGGTAAATCGAGCAAGTGCAAACCCAGATCCTACCAAAATCTTTCAATTGATATCAGAGCGAGGTTTAGGGGGTTTTGGTACTTGTTCGATTTATTACATGGTTTTATTTGCAGGTGGTTTAGAATCCCGACTATTATGGTTACGTTTGTATGGGTTTTAATTAAACTCTGGGACATGTCTGGATTTAATTTTATTATGAATGTTTGTAATAGTATAACCACGTGCTGGAAGCCGTGTAGGATTAGATCAAATCTGTAGTAGGATTTCTTCTATGTAATTTCGATTATTTAATTTTCCTAGAAAGCCTTGTGTAGGAAAATTGTTTTTTTTTTTGTAATCGAAGGCGTTATGGTGGGCGACTTGGATTCGTGGGTTTTGGGTTATCATGAATTTGAAGAAACCCAGGAAAACCCAGAACGAATTGCAAGAAGACCAAATAGCGTGGGAAAAAGCGAAGGAGGAGTTGGCAGCAGGAGGCGACGCCGGCAACGATCGCCGGTAGCAAAAACGCCACCGGCAGCCAAAGGAGGGTAGCAGCAGGTAGCAGCAGCGCGTAGCAGTTGCTGTGCGTAGCAGCTGCTGCGCGCTGCTGCTGCAGGCGCAGGCCCGCGCGCGCAGGCGCCCAGGCCCGCGCGCACTGCCCGTGCGGGCGCGCGGGCGCACGAGTGCAGAGCCGCGCGCAGGGCCCATGCGGGCTGTGCGCGCGGGCAGCACGGCCCTCGGGCGGGCTGCGGCCCGGGCGGCCCGTTCGGGCCGTTCAAGCTGTTTTTGTCCCGTTTTTCCTCGAGTTTTCATTTTTTGAAGTTCAAGACTCTCTCCATCGAGTGACGTGATGGGACACGAGATCAAGGCAAATGATGGAAGCAATTAAAACCATAATAGTCGGGAAATTTATTTTTCGTATTTATTTCCCGTATTTATTGTTTTAATTTTTATGCTTTATTTTTATGCTATATTTTAGATGCATGAATTAAAGCATGTCTGGTTTTATGGTTGCACATAACTTAGGTTTGTTAATTGCATGTTAAAACTGGAAAAACCCTCAATTTGGAAATCTAAGTGGGAGCGGGTTGTGTTATATCCCCATGGCCACCATTACGGGTTCATATGCGATGTGGGTGGGCTTGCACGTTGGCATTAGGGCCTTCCTCCATTCGGATGAGTCCAGCCCCGAGATCGCTAGACTATGAGCTTCTGAGTAAGATGACTAGAGCGAGTTTAACTAGGAGAAATGCGACACCCTCTTCATCTGAGGCGCACTATCCTGAGGTAACAAACTCAGAAGTCACGTAATGGCATACACTTAGTGTACGATCTGTAGTATTCCTCCCGCGAGATTACGCTGCTTACTTGTACGGCTAAAAGCACCGACTATTAGCTACATTGATCAAAAGATCGTTGGTCAGATAGTGTAGTTAGTAAACTTGGTTCTTCTCAAACGAATATGGGTTAGCGTCAAACGTCCACACTGCGTGGCTTGCGAGAATCCCGGTGGATGAGATGTTGGTGGATTAATATTATTGTTTTGAGGGAAATCAATAATTAAATTGAATTTTCATATTTTTCAAAAATTCTAGCATATATAACTGAAACACTGTTTGTTTACTTTCCAGTTTAAATCGATATGACATTCAATCCTTTAGCTGCTATTTTGAAAACAACAATTTAACTGGAACTAATAATGTCGATGGAAGTCATAACTTGGACATTGTCCTTATGGCTCAGAGCGCTCCTGTGAGAGATCGTGTCATTGACATGATTAATAACATCAATAAGGTTGAGGTAGTGGGAGGCAAAATCGTTGGTGAAACCAAAGCCGATATTGTCCTCCAGAGCTTGCCTCAAAGCTATGAGCGGATTCGGTTGAACTAAAGCATAAGTAAGATGTTGTGGAGTTCATCCGAGCTCTTGGCAGAGTTGATGGCGCCTCAAAGCTATGAGCGGATTCGGTTGAACTACAACATAAGTAAGATGTTGTGGAGTTCATCCGAGCTCTTGGCAGAGTTGATGCCGGCTAAAAGTCTTCTTCAAGAGAAGAAGTGAGCTTTAGTCACAGTCGAAGCTTTAGAATCTTCTTCTGAGCCTGAGGCTGGAAAAAAGAAGAGAAAGCTCGAGGGAGTAACTAAAAAGGCACAAATTGTGCCTTAGCCAGATATTGCAAAGAAAAAGGCAAAAGACAAGTGCTTCAAGTGCAATAAGACGGGACATTGGAAAGCGGATTGTCCAAAGCTTATAAGTACGATAAATTATGCCTTAATTACTGAGACATGTTTAGCGGCGATTCCCACAGATACTTGGTGTGTGGATTCAGGTGCCACTGACCATGTTTGTAATTCTTTGCAAGGGCTCCAAGTAACCCAGAAGCTTAAAGAAGGCGAATTGGATATCTACTTGGGTGACACTACAAGAGTGTCAGTAGAAGCAGTGGGAGTAGTTAAGTTGAATTTCGAAAATTCTAGCATAGAGTTAGTTAATTGTCTTTATGTACCGAGTTTTAGAAAGAACTTGATTTCGGTTTCTAAACTCTTGAAGAACGGGTATAAGTTTATTTTTTCTGATGACTGTGTTGTTATTAGAAGAAATGGAAAACTTATTTGTTCTGGTTCATTGGCGGACAATTTGTTTGTGGTTAATTCTAACTCCCTTGTTGCGCAAAACATAGAAATAGATAGCTCAGTATCTAACATTAATAAGAGGAAGAGACCTTCTGAAATGAATCAGACCTATCTTTGGCATCTAAGGCTAGGTCATATAAACCTTAGTAGGATTCAGAGGTTGGTCAATGATGGACCTTTGGGTTCATTAGATATTGACAGTTATGCAACCTGCGAATCTTGCTTGGAAGGTAAGATGACCAAGAGACCTTTTAAAACAAAAGGCTATAGAGCTGAAGAAGTATTAGAGTTGATTCATTCTGACTTGTGTGGACCTATGACGGTCCAGGCACGAGGGGGATATGAGTATTTCGTGACGTTCACGGATGACTACTCTAGGTACGGATACATTTACCTAATGCACCACAAGTCCGAATGTTTTGGCAAGTTCAAAGAGTTTCGGGCAGATGTGGAGAAGCATCATGGTAAGAGTATCAAGACACTGCTTTCAGATCGTGGTGGGGAGTACCTGTCCCATGAATTTCGAGATTACCTCATTGAGGTAGGAATTCAGTCTCAGTTGTCTGCACCTGGCACGCCACAACAGAATGGTGTAGCAGAAAGGAGGAACCGAACTCTTATGGAAATGGTTAGGTCCATGATGAGCTACAGTGATTTTCCAAGTTCGTTCTGGGCATATGCCTTGGAAACGGAAATGTATATTCTTAATCTTGTACCATCTAAAACCGTGCCTTCAACACCAGTAGAGTTGTGGAACGGGCGGAAGCCCAGTCTAAGACATCTCAGAATTTGGGGCTGCCCAACACATGTGCTTAAGGCATATACGGCTAAGTTAGATGCAAGAACAGAATTAATGCTGCTTGTAGGATATCCTAGGGGAACGAAAGGTGGTCTATTCTATAGTCCTAAAGATCAGAAGGTGGTGGTAAGTACCAACGCTAGATTTTTAGAAGATGACTATGTCTTAGACCACAAGCGCAAGAGTAAGATAGTACTAGAAGAGCTTAGACGACAAACTACTAATCCTGATGCACCAGCACAAGTAGATACACCACACACGGCATATGAGATCACAGATGATGCACCTACACAGGCGGTGCCTCGTCGTAGTGGGAGGGTTTGTGAGACAGCCAGACAGGTTCGTTGGCATGGGAGAGGCTTCAGACCTAGTCCCAGGTATGCTTGAACCTGACCCAGTTAACTACAATGAGGCACTTTGAGATAAAGATGCAGAATCTTGGCGTAAGGCAATGATATCCGAGATGGGGTCAATGGACCACAATCAAGTCTGGGAGTTTGTGGACCTGCCTGATGGGTTTAAGCCCATTGATGCAAGTGAGTCTACAAACGTAAGAGAGGATCTGACGGGAAGGTGGAATCCTTTAAAGCTAGGCTGGTGGCGAAGGGGTATACTCAGAAAGAGGGGATCGATTATGAGGAAACCTTCTCCCCGGTAGCCATGCTTAAGTCGATCTGGATTATCTTGGCCATAGCTGCTCATATGGATTATGAGATTTAGCGGATGGATGTCAAGACAGCTTTCCTAAATGGAAGTCTTGAGGAAACCATCTTTATGCAGCAACCAGAGGGATTCATTGAAAAGGGCCAAGAGCATAAGGTTTGCAAGCTTAAGAGGTCTATTTATGATCTTAAGCAGGCATCCAGATCTTGGAACATTCGGTTTGATGAGGTAATCCAGTCTTTTGGATTTACTCAATGTCCGGATGAGCAATGTGTATATTGCAGACGTGATGGAAACTCAGTGGTGTTTCTTGTGCTTTACGTAGATGACATTCTATTGATTGGCAACAATAAGAAAGTGTTATCAGACGTAAAGGCATGGCTATCCAAGCAATTTGATATGAAGGACTTAGGGGAAGCGGGACATATCCTTGGGATCAAGATTATTCGAGATCGTAGGAAATGTTCGCTAACGCTCTCCCAAGCTTCATACATAGACACGATTCTGGCCCGTTTTGACATGTAGAACTCCAAGAAAGGTTTTTTACCTTTCAGGCACGGAGTGTTTCTATCTAAGGAGCAGTCTCCTAAGACTGTTGAGGAGATAGAGACCATGAGGACAGTTCCATATGCTTCGGCAGTAGGAAGTCTCATGTATGCCATGTTGTGTACGAGGCCTGATATCTGTTATGTCGTTGGCATGGTGAGTAGATATCAGAGTAACCCCGGGAAAGCTCATTGTAAGGCAGTAAAATGCATTCTCAAGTATTTGCGCAGAACGAGAGACCAAGTTCTGGTCTATCAAGCGTCTGAGCTGGTATCCCGAGGTTACACGGATTTAGATTTCCAAGGCGACAGGGACAAGAGCAAGTCTACCTCAGGGTATGTGTTTACTCTAGGAGGTGGAGCCATAGTTTGGCGGAGTGTCAATCAGAAATGCATGGCGAACTCTACCATGGAGGCTGAGTACGTTGTCGCATCAGAGGCAGCGAAAGAAGCAGTATGGCTCAAGAACTTCCTAGTGGACTTAAATTTGATTCCTAGTTTGCCGAAGTCTATCACGATTTAATGTGATAACAACGGTGCAGTTGCAAACTCGAAGGAACCACGAGCCCACAAGGCGAGTAAACATATACAGCGCAAGTACCACCTGATACGAGACATCGTAAAGAGGGTAGACGTGGTCATGGCTAAGATAGCATCAGAGATAACCTTACAGATCCGTTCACGAAAACATTGACTTCTAAAGTCTTTGAGGCTCACGTGAAGGGCAAGGGGATCAGATGCTTAGGAGAGCCTTGACAGTTTTTCTAGATAGATAGCAGCAGATTGGATAGGATTGTATGTAGTTGTATACTTAAAGCATAGCTTAAGTATTAGTGGGAGATTGTTGGAGTAGAATACATAAGCTATGCTTGTATTGTACAGTTTCCCAGTTTAATATATCGATTTGTGTTTCAGTCATATATTGGTGTGCATTAATCGTCCATTTATATTATGTAAGTAGATGATGAGGTGTCTGGTGTGACACAGTAGATCTCATCATTGGTTGAAAGACATAATATATAAATGAGGTTCGTAACCGAGACAGTTTTGGACAAGCTGTTGGTCTAGGTTATTATGTGATTCAGATAATTGGTTTGTCTAAACTAATTGAATCATATAGATATGCCCGGGGCATATTGAACTTGACTCTTAGGAATGATTTGTCTTGTACTGATTTAATAGATAAATCGATCCTTGTATTCTATCTCTAAATCCCTAGACTCGAGTGGGCATGAGGATTAGACATAGTGTACTTTGATCTGCCAATGGGTGAGGTCAAATGTGACCAATAGTCTCGCTAGGTTGGGTGCGCGTGTTTAGTTACTTGGTGTGCTGCTTGTCGAAAGGAAACCATATACCGGTGCGTCCGGGGTGATGGTGCTCCCGAGATGAGCTCGAAATGTTTATTATACTAAACCCAGCCGGTGGACTTATGTCCGGTATAGTAAAAAGGTCGAGTGATACTAGTCTCGGAATATTAAGAAGTTGATGAATTAATTTATCAGTAAATTAATGAATTAACGAGCACTATATCTTTGATGTGGGGAGATTATGAATATAATTTAATTAAGTTGTTCCGGAAGCAATTCTGGTGTAGGTTGGTAGTGCCATAATTAATCCGTTAGTGATACGATTAATTATGTACTGGGTTGTTGACAAAGGTAGATTTAATTAATTTAGAAATTAATTAATCCTTGTGTCAGTTGGTTGTGAATCATCCCAGGAACTGGTTTGGGATAAGTAAATCCCTGTGTCAGTTGGGAGTGATTCATCCCAGGAACTGGATTGGGATAAGTGAATCCCTGTGACAGTTGGGAGTGTATCAGTCCAGGAACAGGATTGAAGGAAACATAATCTGTATCAGTCCAGAAACAGGATTGAAGGAAAACAGAAACCCAGTAGGAAGACCAATCCTAAACCAACTTGGAGTCTCTCTTGTAACTCTATAAATAGACAAGGGATCAGTCATTCAGATAACACAATAACACAATTAATCCACAAGATTTGTAGAGAGAGAAAATTCTAGAGAGAGAAAACGTTTCTCTCTCCAAGTCGAATTTTCAAGAAAGTGTGCAGCTGGTTTTTGGGTTTCTAGTGGCTGAAATTTTGGACTTGGTTTATACCAGCTGCGCGTAGCTTTCTCTCTCTGCGGGCGGTGCGTTTATAGTACGTGCCAGGTGCTGCGGGGCTAGAGTTTTCTAGCAGGTGGATTGTGGTGAGTAGCTGATCAATTGACTTCTAGTTCGTTGCCCACACAACGTGAAGTCATAGTCTTGAGGCATACAAGAGAATCACCAAGTGCACGCTTCAAAGGTACTTTTCTAAGATTCCGCTTTAATAGAAATTTTTGTTGCGTGGTAAATCGAGCAAGTGCAAACCCAGATCCTACCAAAATCTTTCATATGCTCCTGGCCTCTTTCAATAAATCCCTCTCGTTGCTGCATAAAGATGGTTTCCTCAAGACTTCCGTTTAGGAAAGCTATCTTGACATTCATCTGCCAAATCTCATAATCTAAATGAGCAGCTATGGCCAAGAGAATTAGGATCCACTTAAGCACGGCTACCGTTGAGAAGGTTTCCTCATAATCAATTCTCTCTTTCTGAGTATACCCCTTCACCACCAGCCTAGCTTTAAAGGTTTCCACCTTCCCGTTAGGTTCTCTCTTACGTTTGTAGACCCACTTGCATCCAATGGGCTTAAACCCATCATGTAGGTCCACAAGCTCCCAGACTTGATTGTGGTCCCCATCTCGGATATCATTGCCTTACGTCAAGATTCTGTATCTTTATCTCGGAGAGCCTAATTATAGTTGACAGGGTCAGTTCGAGCTGTCTCACTACCCTCCCACTACGACGAGGCACCACCTGTGTAGGCGCATCATCTGTGATCTCTTGTGCAGTGTGTGGTGTATCCACTTGTGCTAGTGTATCAAGATTAGTAGTTTGTCGCCTAAGCTCTTCTAGTACTATCTTACTCTTGGGCTTGTGGTCTAAAGCATATCCTCTTCCAAAAATCTAGCGTTGGTACTAACCACCTCATTCTGATCTTTAGGATTATAGAACAGACCACTTATTGTTCCCCTGGGATAACCTACAAACAACATTATTTCAGTTCTCGCATCTAACTTAGCTGTATATTCCTTAAGCACATGTGCTGGGCAACCCCAAATTCTGAGATGTCTTAGACTGGGCTTACGCCCATTCCACAACTCTACTGGGGTTGAAGGCACGATTTTAGATGGTACAAGATTAAGAATATACATAGCCGTTTTTAAGGCATATCCCCATAATGAACTTGGAAAATCACTATAACTCATCATCGACCTAACCATTTCCATGAGAGTTAGATTCCTTCTTTCTGCTACACCGTTCTGCTGTGGTGTGCCAAGTGCAGACAACTGAGACTGAATTCTGACCTCACTGAGGTATTCTCGAAATTTGTGGGACAGGTACTCCCCACCACGATCTGAACGCAGTGTCTTGATACTCTTACCATGATGCTTCTCCACAGCTGCCCGAAATTCTTCAAACTTGCCAAAACACTCAGACTAGTGACGCATTAGGTAAATGTACCCATACCTTGAGTAATCATCCATGAACGTCACGAAATACTCAAATCCACCTCGTATCTATACCGTCATTGGTCCACACAAGTCAGAATGAATCAACTCTAATACTTCCTTAGCTCTATAACCTTTTGCTTTAAAAGGTCTCTTGGTCATTTTACCTTCCAAGCAAGATTCGCAGGTTGCATAACTATCAATCTCTAATGAAGCTAAAGGTCCATCATTGACCAACCTCTGAATCCTACTAAGGTTTATATGACCTAGCCTGAGATGCCAAAGATAGGTTTGATTCATTTCAGAAGGTTTCTTCCTCTTATTAATGTTAGATAAAGAGCTATATGTTTCTATTTTTGCACAACAGGGGAGTTAGAATTAACCACAAACAAATTGTCCGCCAATGAACCAGAACAAATAAGTTTTCCATTTCTTCTAATAACAACATAATCATCAGAAAAAATAAACTTATAACCATTCTTTAAGAGTTTAGAAACCGAAATAAGGTTATTTCTAAAACTCGGTACATAAAGATAATTAACTAAATCTAAACTAGAATTCTCGAAATTCAGAGTAACTACTCCCACTGCTTCTACTGACACTCTTGTAGTGTCGCCCAAGTAGATATCCAATTCGTCTTCTCTAAGCTTCCGGGTTACTTGGAACCCTTGCAAAGAATTACAAACATGGTCAGTGTCCCCTGAATCCACACACCAAGTATCTGTGGGAATTGCCGCTAAACATGTCTCAGTAATTAAGGCAGAAACTATCGTACTTATAAGTTTTGGACAATCCGATTTCCAATGTCCCGTCTTATTGCACTTGAAGCAGTTGTCTTTCAACTTCTTCTTTGCAATATCTGGCTTAGGCATAATCTGCGCCTTTTGAGCTATTCCCTCGAGCTTTCTCTTATTATTTTTAGCCTCAAGCTCAGAAGAAGATTCTGAAGCTTTGCCTGCAACTAAAGCTAGCTTCTTTTCTTGAAGAAGACTTTTAGCTGCCACCAACTCTGCCAAGAGCTCGAATGAAGTACACAACATCTTACTTATGTTGTAGTTCAACCGAATCTGCTCATTGCTTTGAGGACAATATCGACTTTGGTTTCACCAATGATTTCGCCTCCCACTACCTCAACCTTGTTGATGTTACTAATCACGTCAATGACATGATCTCTCACAGGAGTGCTCTCAGCCATAAGGACAATGTCCAAGTTACGACTCCAATCGACATAATTAGGTCCAATTAACTTGTTGTTTTTAATATAATGGCTAAGGGATTGAATGTCATATCGATAAAAACTGTAAAATAAATAAACAGACATTGTTTTAGTTATTAAGTATAGAATTTCAAAAACAAGGAAATTCTATCAATTATTGACTTCCCTAAAAACAATAATCTTAATCCACCAGCATCTCATTCACCGGGATTCTCACAAGCCACGCAGTGTGGACGTTTATGCTAACCCACATTCGTTTAAGAAGGCCCAAGTTCATTAACTACACTATCTAACCAAACGATCTATTGATCAATGTAGCTAATAGTCGGTGATTTCAGCCATACAAATAAGCAGCGTAACCTCGAGGGAGGAATACTGCAGATCATACACTAAGTGTGTGCTATTACGTGACTTCTGAGTTTGTTACCTCAGGATAGTGAGCCTCAGATGGAGAGGGTGTCGCATTTCTCCTAGTTAAACTTACTATAGTCATCTTACTCAGAAATTCATAATCGAGCGATCTCGGGGCTGGACTCATCCAATTGGAGGAAGGCCCTAATGCCAACGCGCAAGTACACCCACATCGCTTATGAACTCGTAATGGTGGCCATGGGAATATTAAACCAACCCGCTCCCACTTAGATTTCAAAATTGAGGGTTTTTCCAATTTTAACATACAATTAACTAACCCTAAGTTATATGCAACCATAAAACCAACATGCTTTGAAATCATGCATCTAAAATACAACATAAAAATAAAGCACAAAAATTTAAACAATAAATACGGGAAATAAATACGAAAAATAAATTTCCCGACTATTATGGTTTTAATCGCTTCCATCTTCTGCCTTGATGTCGTGTCCCACCACGTCACTCGATAGAGAGAGTCTTGAACTTCAAAAAATGAAAACTGGAGGAAAAAGGGCCAAAACATAGCCCGAACAGGCCACACGCAGGCGAGTCGTCATCGGAGCCGTCCCCTGCCGCCAATTCCTCCTTCGCTTCTTCCCACGCTATTTGGTCTTCTTGCAATTCGTTCTGGGTTTTCCTGGGTTTCTACGAATTAACAATAACCCAAAACCCACGAATTCAAGTTGCCCACCATAACGCCTTCGATTACAAAAAATTAATTCTCCTACTACAAGGCTTTCTAGGAAAATTAAATAATCAAAATTACATAGAAAAAATCCTACTACAGATTTGATCTAATCCTACATGGCTTCCAGCACGTGGTTATACTATTACAAACATTCATAATAAAATCAAATCCGGACATGTCCTGGAGTTCAATTAAAACCCATACAAATGTAACCATAATAGTCGGGATTTTTTAACCACATGCAAATAAAATCATGTAATAAATCGAACAAGCACAAAACTGAAAACTAGGCTCTGATACCAATTGAAAGATTATCTTCCCGGGCCTAGTCAAAAATTAACTTTTGTGCTATGCATTCCAGGATCGGAATCTCTTGCCAGGCCTAGACGCTAGCTCAATTGCTATTCCAACCCTTTTGAAATAACATTGCTCAGGATCTGGGTTTGCACTTATTCGATTTATCATGCATCAAAAATTTCTAATTAAAAGTGGAATATTAGAAAAAATACCTTTGAAGCGTACACTCAGGTGATTCTCTTGTATGCCTCAAGACTTTGCTTGTATGCTGTGTGGGCAGCAATATAATCAACAACTTGATCAGCTAATCACCACAATCCACCTGCCAGAAAATTCCAGCACCGTTGTACCTGGCACGTACTATAAACGCACCGCCCGGAGAGAGAAAGCATATACTAGCCGCTAAAATTTGACAACATCTCAGCAGCGTTAAAGCTTGAAAAATTTGGACTTTAAGAGAGAGAATTTTTCTCTCTCTAAGTTTTCTTGCTTTGAAAACTTGTCAATTGTATATCTTGAATAGCTAATCCCATGTCTATATATAGAGTTACAAGAAAGACCCTAAGTTGGTTTATGATTGGTCTTACGAATGGGTTTAGGTAATTAATTAGTTTCCAAATCCAATTAGGTAACAAATCTGATAGGATAAACCAAATCCTACTAGATTTCCTAATCTCTAGGATTTCCTAATTCTAATTAAAATTTAATATTTAATTAATTAAATAATTCCACTTTGTTAATTACTCAATTAACCCTTAGGAATAATTAATCAATTAATTAATTCTACATATTCAATTAACCCATTACAAAATTAATCATACCACTAACGGATTAATTTTGGCACTACCATCCTACACCATAATTGCTTTTGCAACAACTTAACTAATTTATATTTATATTCTGCCCACATCAAAGATATAGTGCTCGTTACTATATTAATTTACTGATAAATTAATTAATCAACTTCTTTAATTCCGAGACTAGTACCACTCGACCTTTTTACTATACCGGACATAAGTCTACCGGCCAGGTTTATTATAATCAACATTACGAGCTCATATTGGGAGCACCATCACCCCGGACGCATCGATACATGGTTTCATTTTGACAAGCAGCAGCACACCAAGCAACTAAACACGCGCACCCAACCTACCGAGACTATTGGCCACAATTGACCTCACCCATTGGCAGATCAAAGTACACTATATCTAATCCTCATGCCCGCTCGAGTCTAGGGATTAAGAGATAGAATACCAAGAACAATTTGTCTATTAAATCAGTACAAGACAAATCATTCCTAATGGTCAAGTTCAATACGCCCCAGGCATATCTATATGATTCTATTAGTTTAGACAAACCAATTATCCGAATCACATAATAACCTAAACCGATAGTTTGTCCAAAGCTGTCTCAGTTATGAACCTCATTTATATAAGATATCTTTCAACCAATGATGAGATCTACTGTGTCACACAAGACACCTCATCATCTACTTAGATAATATAAATGAACATATCATGGACAACCAAATATAACCAAAACATAAATCAATATATTACTTGGAAAATGTACAATACAAGCATAGCTTATGTATTCAACTCCAACACAATGTTATACCAACTAACCACATAATGCGCACCCAAAATAACCAACAAACCCGGATCTGTACCAACCAACAGAAATGGGCATCCCACTCGCTATCAACTGAGCCACCAATATCCACCGAGCTACCAAAGGTATCCCGGGCCATACCTATCCTATGTACTAAGCCACAATCCGGCCCCTACCTAGTAGGTTGGCGCGAAAAGGATGGGCCCCCAAAAGATGCAAACACAACCATGACTCTTAAATAAACCATACAACAATTAGTACAAATAATTATACGGTCGTGCTATAGACTCAACAGAAATTTTGGCAGCATAACGACTAAAAATACTACAAACCCAAATACCCAAACAACACAAAATCATTAAAAAAAATCCACATAATCAACAAACGGCACAACATAGTATACATAACTGGAACCTATGTGCCGGCAATGCCATAGTCTTCTATACATAATATAAACCAAACATAGGCATAATAAAACTTTGAATGTAATCCAGGTCCTTCCTAGGTTACGCCTGTATGTCCATAGAACATACTGGTGTACTCCTAGTCAGAACAACAAGCACATATTAGGGGGAGACACTCACCTTATCGCATTTTACCTATCGAACCTCAATTGACACAAAAATGCCAACCGTCACCTTATTACGAGCTTCTCCTATTAAAAATAACATACACGAAACACTACTCAATTCTCATATAAGGATGATATTTATATGCATATGTCCTAAGATTCTCTAAATGAAACTAACCTAATCCTATTCCAATTTGTGTCTCAAAACCAATTCCACGATTAAAGGGGATAAGATTCCACAAGGCTTGTGAACCCCAAGTGGATTCTCACATCCTTTTAATCTCAGATTAGTTTAAAAGCCAAATGCAAGTTAGTTTATAGTATCTAAGTTTGCTTCCGATCTCTAAATAGTTTAGGTTTCCTTATCATTAGGCATCCTTATAGTTTCACTAGCTAATCCATTTTAACTTTGAGCGACATAGGTTCACTTGACCATTATTGTTCTAAGTGTCACTCTAGAGTTCCGTTAGTAATGGTTTAAACACTATCCACCTCTTTTACTTCAGTTTAGCTATAGTTACTTTTTTCTCCTTTATCTAGAAACTCTAAGTGTATACACTATATACCAACTCATGGATACTATTCCTTTCTACTAATAAAAGATATTTAATTCATGCATGCATAAATTACACAATGAACCTAAATTAATTATAGTAAATTATATGCATGAACATAGTTAGCCTTATAATATAATCTCTCTTAATTCTTAATAGTAATAGCCTAGGGTTTAGCCCTTGTACCTAATCATGGTGGAAGAGGTTGTGATGACACAATGGATCCACTGATGACGGTGGTTCGCTAAGAGAGAGTCCGACGGTGGCTGTCCGGCGACGGCAGCGGTGGTCCGGTGGCGGCATGACTTTTCTGATCATCAAAATGTAAAACCTATTGGTGGGTTTTGAAGCTCTACGAGACAAGAGTCCATTCAAAGCAGTGGGTGATCAAAATGAGGCCGGAGAAGGCTGATTCGAGGCGGCGAGGCTTGAGCGGGGAGAGGGAAAAAAGAGGAAGAAAGCAGTTTTTAAGGCATGGGCTTTATTCCCTAGAGTGTGGGGATCCTTTTCGTGGTTTAGGTGGCTGAGGATGAGGCCGGGTGGCCAGAAACGGGCGACCAAACTTAAACTCACGAAGAGGGTGATGATGTCGGGGAGAGAGAAAACGAGAGAAAAAAAGGCAAATGAAGGCTGGGTTTTGTTCCTCGCATGAAAAATATTCCTTTCGTGGGGTTATGTGAACGAACCGATGCCGGAGAGGGTGGAAACGGGCGGCAGCCATGGTGGGTGAAGGTGGAGTCCGGCGGAAAGGGGAGATAGAAAAGAGAAGAAGAAAAAGGAAAGAAGAGAAAAGAAAAGAAAAAAGGAAAGGCTTTTAATTTTAAGTTTCCAAATTTCTCCTTTTGTTCTCCTAGTTTAGCCCTATCTCTCTTACCCCTAATTCATTCATATTCTCTCAATTTAGGCCTAATTATTAATTTATTCTCCCATTTACTAATTAATCTTTACCTTAGCTAATCATTTATTTAAAACCCAGTTTATTTTTCTTAGATTAAACTCGATAATCTCCTTAATAATATTCACCTACTTGCAGGGATGTTACACACTTATTGCGTTCTAATATGAATATGCCTTTTTCTTCTGTTGATTATTTGAAGACTTGGAAGGATTCTGGTATTTGTTTTTCAGATGGGTACAGATAGTTGTGCAAAGAGGTACCTGAGTTTACATAATATCTGTGTAGACATATGTGGACGTTGCGTTAGTATTATAACAGATGTTTATGGACGTTGTAGTCATAAATTTTTACTTTATTATTATTATTTTATTGTATCAGGCTGGTGGACCATCTCAAGTAGGTTTTACTACACGAGATATTTTTAATCATATGGAAATTGAGAAGAAGAAGACTATTGATGGCTGTGATGCAAATACGCTTTCTGAAATATTGAAGAAAAGGTCTAGTGATGAACAGAATTTCAATGTTGACTTTGATTTGGAAAAAGATTCATCATTGTGTAGTTTGTTTTGGAGTGATGGACAAATGAAGGTGGATTACAAGATATTTGGAGTTTGGTTGTTCATGACGCGACTTATATGACAAACAAGTATGGTTTGATATGTGGACCATTTGTTGGAATGGACAATCACTGCCGTAATGTTATGTTTGGACTTGGTTTCATAAAGAATGAGAAGATTGAATCATTTAATTGGTTGTTTAAGATATTTTTGAGGTCCCTGGATTGTCAAGCACCAATTACTTTGATGGCAGGTCAAGCATTTTTAATGGCAACAGCTATAAAGGATGTATTTCCATCAACTCATCGTCGGTTGTGTCTTTGGCATATAAGTCAGAACTCCTGGAAGAACATACCTTTATTGCGTTCTCAGACAGGTTTTTCTAAATTGTTTCAACATCTTCTTTACAGTGTGGTTACCAAGGAAGAGGTTCAGAATGTTTGGAACAGGTATGGACATTACGGTAGTGTTTTTCGTGACGTTGCGCCAGTGTTTTTATGTACCTGCAGTATGGTTTTTGGACGTTACGGTAACTGTTATTTTTTTTTGTTTGTAGCATGGTGGCTAAATATGAATGCGGCGATAGTACATGGTTGAATGATTTGTATGAGATTCATGAGAAATAGTGTCCTGTATTTAACAAAGATTACTTTTCAGGAGGCGTTCTCTCATCTCAAAGAACTGAGTCAACAAACCATGCGATTTCAAGGTGGCTATCCAAAACATCATCACTTTGCGATTTTTACCATCAGTTTGTATATGTTGTGAATGACTGGAGGAATAATTGAAATGAAGAAGACTACAGGTGTCATCAAAGGAAGATGGATTCATTTGTTCCGAAACATCCGATTTTAATGCAAGCTTTTGAAGTTTACACTATTCAGGCATATCGTATGTTTGAAACTCAGTTTAAAGTGATGAGTTTATACGATTATGAAACAAATTTTGAAGATGACAGGTTATGTCAATATCATGTCTGGTGGGATGGAGAAGATATTTTCCCTCATGTTGTGTTGTTCGATAAGGAGAGACATTGGATAGAATGCAGCTGCAAATATTACAGTGAAGTTGGGATATTATGCGGTCATTCCCTTCATATTTTTAACCTGAATTGTGTTAAGGTATGAATTTTTGTTGGTTTAATGTTGATGTTGCGGTACTATTTTTTGGATGTTGCGGATATGATACTGGATGTGGCGGATGTGAAACTTGTTTTGTTGATTAATTTTTGTTTTTGTTTTTTTATATTTTTATAGAGGCTACCAGATAGTTGTATATTGCAAATGTGGACTAAGGGAGTGACATACGGCCGTCAGATTCAGTTTCATATTTCACGTCCAAGAAATGAAAGAGATTATGTTTACTGTTCTGTTTGGAGGCATGATGCCAGCAAAAAGTATCTGGATTGATTCAATTATGTCAGTCGAGTTTTGTTGCTCATGCCATTATAGATGATAAATTCAAAGATCTTAGAGATTACATTGATGAGTTAGCTGGTATTAGATTCCAATGAGGAGGTGAATATGTGGATGATGATAATGGTACAGAAGAAGAAGTTAGAGATCCGAAAGGAAAGAGGCCCAAAGGTGTTTGAAACGTACGGCCGAAAAGTACAATGGAGAAAAAAAATATTTCAAGAGGTAGGAAAAAAAAAGTAGATGAGAGATTGTAGTATATTGAGATGGTTACAGGGATTGAGATGATTGTAGTTAAACATTTGATTTGAAAATGAATTTTTATTGTTTTTGATATGAGATTTTGTAGATGTACTTTGACGTACTGGGACGTTCTGGCAGTATGAGTTGTGTTTTGATATTGGTTGTTACGTTCTACCACGTCTCGTTACGTCCCAAAAACCAACAAACACAATGTCCAATAGGAAACACACAATTCTTATTAGTTATTTTATTTGGTGTTCTTATTAGACGTAACGGGACGTAGCAGTTCAGTTTCGGACGTTGTAGCAGTAATTTCAAATTTAAAGATACATATATCAAAAGAAAACAAAGACATTATATTAAAATTATTATTACAAATTAGTAAATATCATCTTTGCTATCTACACTTGAGGTATCGTCTTCATCAAGAAGAATGCAAGAGTAGTCCTTAAGATATGCAGAGAGTGGCATCAGTTCATCATGATAGGATGGTTGGATTCCAGACATTTCACATATATCCATGACAAGGTTGGAGTAAAGGATACTACGAGTCCACCAATTTTCCAGGTCAACATCTTCCATGTAGTATTTGATGATGTTGCCCCAATTGATATTTTTTCATGCATTTGTTATAATTAACAGTGCCAAACCGAATGACTTGGAGATTTTTCCTGCAGCGACATTAGAACGTAGGAATATGTACAGTGTCTTTGCAAATCTGTTCAGATCTTCTAATCTGATCGTCCAATAATTGTTTGGGATGTCTATGTTTTACTTTAATACTACTCAGACTTCTTTCATGGTCAATTCTAAACGGGCGATATCATCATGTTTTAATGCATCAGGACCCAAGTTCCTTAGGCCCAAGTGGTCATTGATTGCTTGAGTTGTTATTCTAATTGGATGTTCCCTCACGTAGGCTATATATAGTCTATCTTTATATTATGCAGACCATAATAGAATTTTAGGACCAACGATCTGTTTATGTGTTGGTCGTTCATAGGCATCAATCCACTCCAACGATTTCTGATGAGAAACATCCGAAGTTTTGAATGAGCTTGTATATTGAACATATGCTTCATTGGCATGTGGTCAAGTGGGAGTGATGGATGCATTGGTGGTTGTGGGTCTTGGTTTTCTTCAAATATGTTCATGCTAGGAACAATGTAGCGAGTGGCCATTAATGTAATTTAAAATTTTGGAAAGTGAAGTACAGAAGGTTTTTTGGATTGTTGTTTTTTGAAAGGGAAGAAAAGTTGAGGAATTTTTACTTTTTGAGATATGAATGTCAAACCATTTTTACAAGTTGTTTTATAGGAGTGGACGGTTTTTATCTTATAACGAAGAGATGCATGGAGAGTCACAGTTTAATTGATGCATAGACGATTTTTGTTTGGTTGAAGAGAAAGATAATTGATGCAGTTAATGAAATAATGAAAGAAGCGTCTGTTTGTATACTCAACATTTCGGGACATTTTAGAACGTATTGGGATGTTGTACAGAATAATTTTAGATAGAGTTAATGTTTAAGGAAGTTGGACGTATGGGGACGTGGCGAGAAGTGTTTTCAGATGTTTTGGGACGTTGTGGACTTAACTTTAATAATTTTTATTCATTAACATGATTTCATTATTTTCTTTCAATGTTGTTATGAATTATTTAATGTTATATTTTAATAAATGACATGAAATTTATAAATTGATGACTTATAAATTCTGGACGTTGCTGTTATGGTAGTTGTACGTATGGGGACATTGTGATAGTGTTTATAGACGTTGTTGTAGTAAATTGAAGAAACAGATATGTAGATACTAAAAATACAACATAAATAAAAGATAATATTAATATTAAGGATACAATAAATAGAAAATAAATGTTTTTTGAAAATTAGCAACAATTTGTTCCATTAGTTCTTTTGTTTCAGGATCAAGACAGAAATTATAACCAAGATGTTTATATCCAGGTAGTTGTTGGATGTCATCAGTATGGTAAGTCGGGACTCCAGCATTGTCACAAATGTCTATGATTAGACTGGGGTAAAGGAGACCTCTAGTCTATTTTTCTTGGATGCTAACCTGTTCCATGTATTCTTTGATGAAGCTTTCCCAATTCATATCATTTTCTGACATGGTTACAATTAACAGTTGCAACCCGTATTTCTTGGTGACTATTTCGGCAGCCACGTTGTAACATAGAAATATGTATAGAAACCTTACTTTGGTGTTCGGATATGACAGTCTTGTTGTCCACCAATCCTCTGGGACCTGTATGTTGTCCCTTAAGATTTTTCTGATTTGCACGTCTGTAGGATGAAAACGAAATACATCCTTTTTTGTGAATGCAGGGTTGTTCCACAAGATCAAGTGTTCGTTGATTCATTTTGTTGATATGCGGACTCTGATTTCCCTCAATTTGATTCAATTTCTTGTTTTTGTATTATGTGGAACACGGTAGAATTCTTCTACCATCGTTCTGTTTATGACCAGCTTGTTGATCGACATAAATTTTTGTCAGTTGTTGCAACGTAGAAATGCCATAAGCCATGTACCTAGTTCAACATCGAACATATTCAGTATAGGCACATTTTTAATTGCACGATGTGGTGGTAATGGCTCCTGGACTTCTTTGTCTTCATCAAATATGGCCATAGAAAGAATAATGTAGGGATTCTGGTAGTGATTTCTGGCCATTTTTTTTAGAATAGAAGAAGGTTTTTTGTTTTTGAAAGGGAAGAAAAGCAGAAGAATTTTTGATTGGTTTTTGAAGTGAATGTAAAAATCTCTTTGGAAGTAGTTTTGTAAGATTAAAATTAAAGAGACAATGAATGTTGCAGGAAGTAGTTGAATGGTTTTCTCTTCTACCAAAGAGATGAATGATGTCTTGCAACTCATTACTGAAGGTGGTTGGAACGTTACAATTGAAAATGAAGAGTTGTACCGTTGTAGGGATTTTGGACGTTGTAGGTTTGTGTTTTGGACGCATAGGAACATTGCGATAGTGTTAGCAGATGTTGTAGGCGTAATTATGATAGAATTTATATAAATATATTAGGAAAAAAGTGGATGTATTGGGACATGGCGGCTATTGTTTACAGATGTAACGGGACGTTGTGGGCTTACTGTTAACAGACATTATATACATTTAATTAAAAAACATGATTCCATTAACATTGTGAACAAATTTCATTGTAACAAATCTATTGAAGAAATTTTTATAAGGAAAGAAAATTATACATATTGAAAATGAAAGTGGAATGTTTATACAAATATACAAAATCATTACATTAGTTTTACAATACCAAGAAAACTATCTACTCTTTTGTTTATTTTTTTCCCCTAGGTTTCTGCTTTGGTGGTTGTTTTTACTGTGGTTGTGGTTGTGGGGGTTGTTGTGGTTGTGGTTGTGGCTTTGGATCTGCAGGTTTTTATTGTTTCGCTTTCTCGGGATCTGCAGCAGGCTTTTGCTGTTTCTCTTTTTCAGTGTCTAAATTAGGCACATCAAATTCTTCTTTTCCGTCTGCTATTTTTGGATCTGGCATTGGCATAGACTCTTGTTCCATGGTTGATAAAGTATGATAATTGTTCGTGTAGTAGTCCAATGCTTTTTGATTGTTCTCATCTTTGATCATGTTTGATGGAGACATGAGAATGTTGTATGAATACTTAGCTCGCAGGGTGATGAATACGTTTTTGTCCTTATTCTTCTTAGCTTGCATGAGAAGAGCTTCATACTCGAAATCCAATTTCCCTTCATACATCTCCATGTGCCTAATAGTACACATTATGAATAAAACCAATGTAAGTGACTGTACACAATAGTAGTTTTAGCACAAAAACAAATAGCAAAAGACACTGCAACGTCCAGTTACGTACCACCACGTCCCTCTACGTCCCAAAAAACAATTATCCCAACGTCTGACAGCAAACAGAAACAACAATTATTAACTAATCGACCACACCCCTCTACGTCCCAAAAACAAGTAATAAGAGAAATAATATTACCTCATGGTGTATATTCCGCAATCGCATTTGTTATTTTTTTTCTTTCCAAGGCAGATCAGGATATTCTAATGCATTTTTTTGCATTGCTTTGAATTTTGGCCATTGTTCACTTTTTTCCTCATCCATTATGCTTGCGAACATTGTTAGCACGTCCTTATACAATGGATTTTCATTTGGTCCTAAGTTGTTTAGAACTTTGTCATATCCATCCGGGATATTAATGACGAGGGTGGTGAGGTGTCCTCTGTCGTTGATGGGGAAAAAACCTTGTAGTGAAGAAAAAAATTTATAAATTAGTTTTTTGTTAATGAATTATATGTTAATGAATGCTTTTGTAGAAATACTTACAAACTCGAAATTGAAATGTTCGAAACTATGGTGGAATCGACCAAGTTCTTCAAGCATCCAGTCACGAAAACATTTATGTTGTCCATTTGGACCATCATTTTGTAAGTTGATTTTGTAACTAGTGAAAATTAACTACATTAAGAGAGTTTGTAAATGCACACAATATCAGTTAAATAACTACCACAACGCCCGCTATAATACCCACCACGTCCACCTACGTCCAAAAAATAACCACCATAACGTCCAACATGCAAACACAAACAGTTCTTATTCTATGCCAAATAGAAATGTTCTTACTAAACATCTGGTTGTGAAGAAGAACCTTTTTAGCCCAGGAAAGCTTTTTATGTAGTTCTCAGACAGCACCATGCATTTACCATTTACATACTAATCCATTTATTCGGTGACATGGTGTGAAAGTCTAGTCTAGTCAAGACCGTTCTTCCAAAGCTGTAAATTGTTTCACTGCATTTGTATTAAAGTTAGTAGGGTGAATAAATTTATTATAAGTAAAGAAATAATTAATTTTGTTTGATGTAAGATTTTGAATGTACTTACTGTCTGTGGTAAGTGATATCCTTTTTCTTATCCTTTACGAGGAATGCGAAAATGATTATGAGTTCCTCTTTCTTGGAAAGCTTTACATCCAGCATTTGCTTCGTTAGAGGCTAGTTATAACAATAAAATAGACTCCTTAGTGCCAATGGAAGCTTGGATTTTCTTCGTGTCATTCTAGAGGATTGTCTTCCTTAACCATGATCATTCTGTAGAAAAAACTAAAATGTATCAAGTTTCTTATGATTTTGTCAGTAATAATATCAAATGAGTTAATAGTATTACTTACTTTCTGATTTCTTCCACTTTTTCTTGTTCTTTATCATGTAGATAAGCTTGTTTGTGATGAGAAACATCATACTCCTTTTCTAGATTCCTTAGCCTTGGCTGCTGCTGAGACAATGAAAGATTATCTATCTGGGCTCGGTCAAAAATTCACTTTCGTGCTATGCATTCCAGAATCAGAATTCTTAACCTGGCCTAAGCTCTAGCACAATCGCTATTTCAATCCTTGCTAGAAATAACATTGTGCAGGATCTTAGCTTCTACTTGTTCGGTTTGCCACACAACAATAAATTCCTAATTAAAACAGAAGTTTAAGAATTACATCTTGAAGTGTGCACTTAGGTGATCTCTTGTATGACTCAAGACCAGCTCGTATGTTGTTTGGGCAATGAACCAAAGATCAGCAATACACCACAAAACCCTTCGGAGAAAACCAGCTTGAAGTCGTTGAAAAATTTTGACCGAACGCCGCTGGTCACGCATAAGATTCACGCACCGATCGAGAGGACTCCACACGCGTCACCGTACAAGTGTCACACGCCGCCGACTTTTGATGAAACTGGCTGCCAACTTTTCTTGAAGAATGTGCCGTCGTTGGAAATGTTGAAAGTCGACTTTGAGGGAGAAATCTTGGTTTCTCTCTAGACTTTCTCTCTCTAAGTTTCTTGAATTATTGAAACTATGAAATTTTGTATTGTGAATTGCTAATCTCTTGTCTATTTATAGAGTTACAAGAGAGACCTCAAGTTGGTTTAGGATTGGCCTTCCTAATGGGTTTAGGATTATTAATTAGTTTTCAAATCCAATTAAGTTCCAAATCAAATAGGATTTCCAAATCCAGATAAATTTTCTAATCTCTAGGATTTCCTAATTCCAATTGAACTTTAAAACTTAATTAATTAATTAATTAAATAATTCCACTTTGTTAGTCACTTAATTATCCCTTGGGAATATTTAATTAAATAATTATTTCTACTTTATCAATTAACCCACTACATAATCAATCGTACCACTCATGGATTAATTATGGCACTACCATCCTACACCAAAATTGCTTCTGGAACAACTAAATTAATTATTCTTTAATCTCTCCACATGAAAGATATAGTGATCGTTAATTTATTAATTTACTAAAAAATTAGTTAATTAACTTCTTATAATCCAATATTAGTACCACTCGACCTTTTTACTATACCGGACATAAGTCCACCGGCCGGGTTTAGTATAATAAACATAAGGAGCACATCTCGGGAGCACCATCACCCCAGATACACCAGTATATGGTTTCCTTTCGACATGCAACAGCACACCAAACAACTAAACACGTGTATACAACCTACCGAGACTATTGGTCTTAAGTGACCTCACTCTTTGGCAGATCAATGTACACTATGTCTAATCCTCATGCCTGCTCAAATCTAGGGATTAAGAGATAGAATACTATGAATGAATAGTTTTTTAAATCAGTACAAGATAATTCATCCTAAATGGTCAAGTTCAATATGCCCCGGGTATATCTATATGATTCAATCAGTTTAGACAAACCAATTTCTGAATCACATAATAACCTAAACTGACAGTGTGTTTAAAACTATCTCGATTACGAACCTCATTTATATATTATGTCTTTTAACCAATGATGAGATCTACTGTGTCACACCAGACACTTCATCATCTAATTATATAATATAAATGGACAACATATGTAAAAACATATAAACAATTTAACTTAATTTCTATATAAAAATGGAAAATAGTTTAATACAAGCAAAGCTTTAGTATTCAAACCCAACAGACAAATCTATGCCCATGTTGAAGCTTAGTGGTATGATTTCTTTAATTTCTTGAAACTTCATGTTTGTCTCTTGTTGTTCATTTTCGATCTTTTCAATATGACTTAGAAGTGCAACAATGTTTTCTGGATCAATTTGATTCTATGGTGTGACAAATGCTGCAAACTTCTTGTCGATATCTTGTTGAACAAGCTTATCCACTTGACTCAAAATTTTAGCAGGATACTGAGTTGTTTGTGTAGCATCAAACTTCTTGTTGTTTTTGGATCATCCTTTCAACCTCACTCAACATTGGTGCAAAATCAGTGAGAGCTTGACTTGGTACAATAGCAGCTTCTTCATCTTGTACTTTTTTTCTTTTGTTGACAATTTTGAATAGATTTTCCATATTCTTAAACATCATTTCAAGCATCCTCAATGCTGGATTATCTTGTATTCCCTTTGTATCTTCCAAAAGTTTGATAACATTGGTGTATTCCTTAGATAATCCAGTCAATCCTTGATTCAGTCTTTTGATTTTGGCTTCACAGTATTATCAACAGGCTGTACATAATAAAAAAGGAACAGCACAAGAGTTAGTGTAAGTGAATAATACGCGCAACGTCCTCTATACACAGCCACCATGTCCCGTTAAGTCCAGTCAATGTATAAGAGAAATAGTATTTTGGATTCTGAATTTTACCTGATCCTGCTTCTCTGGCATTTCGTGATCTCTAATCTCGGCATCATCATCATCATTATCAGGCCTTAGAAAATCAAAATCATAAACATAGGTGGAAGTGAATTATATTCTCCACGTCCAGTATAATACCCATAACGTCCCTCTACGTCTAGAAAAAAGTAATATCATATAATACATGATATTGATCTTCTGGGATTTGATCATCCTCCTACTGGTTTTTCATCTATTCTCTTGTCAATATTCTTCCCGTTCCAAATCCTCCCATTTTCAACTCTTTTGCCTCTCTTCTTATATACTTTTCGTAGTCCCAATGTGAGAGCAGAGGCATGTTTGTTGGACGTACTGGTTCATCACGAATTCTGACTCTGTCCAGATAGAGTAGCTTGAAAAAAATAGAAGAATAAAAGTTAGCTACATCTAATGAAAATCAAGTGCAAAACATTTATATGATAGAATGACTTGCCACAATGAAGGGGAGCGATCCTTTAAAGACTATTTTTTGATTTGTGTCATTCCAATGGTTTACTGAATATAGCAATGGTAAACTCTCACCAGTTCATGTTTCTGATGTTATCAACATTTCTGACACTCTTCAGTAGTGATTGTTGACAACTTAAGTCTGTGTAAGCCCAAAGGAGAGTTGTTTCCATGTAGATTGTGAAGTCTATTTTGAAGTTTTCATCTACATAGTCTTTGTGTTGCTTGATATAATCTGCAATTTGTGTTGTGGTTGGTTTTCTTTGATCCCCTTTCTAGTTAATGGATCTTGGATGTCTGGAGTGGAAGTTTTTTATTTGTTTCTTGTAGTCGTCAGTGTATTGATCAGAAGGGTCGTATTCTTCAGCCTTAACACCACCACGTGGTATTCCAAACACATGACTGACATCTTCTTTTTCAATATCAATTCTGTCACTATCCAATTTGACTGTGCATCGGTTATTTGAGACTTTGAGAGACCACAACAGATGCTCTCCTAATCCACATGGGAGTTGGTTTAAGTTTATATCCAGCAACGATCCCAAATCAATATCTCTCACTGCTTATTTTTGTTATTCAGACAATTGTTTTACGAGCTTGTACAATGCATCAATGCTTGTCCTTGTTTGGAATTTGGTCTTATTGGAAGATGTTTCTTCTTCTTTTTCTTCACTGACTATAATGAAAATAAAAAGAATATTAATGTCAAGACCACTCACAACGTCCTCCTACATCATGTTGATACATAGGACATTGTAGTCTTCTTTATTGAAGAGCACAACGTCCTCATACATCATGTTGATATGATAACAAAAAATATGAAACGAAAAATACCACAACGTCCTCATACCTGCTTGAAGTTTTGGTCTTTTTGGTGTTGCTTTCTTATTGGGTTTTCAGCTACAGGCTGCTTTTTTGTAGGGTTTTTTTTTTGGTATTAACTTTTTGTTTCTGTTTTTGTTGTGGTTCATCTTCTTCTAATTCTGTTTCATCTCTTGGTCTTTTAGGTTGCTATTTCTTTGGTGGTTTTTGGGCAACAGGCTCTTTTGTTGGTAATTTTTGGTTTTGGACTGCTGTTCTTGAGGTTTTTTGGTTTCTGTTTTGGCTGTGGATTTTTTGAGGGTTAAGGATGTGTTTTGTTGCTACATCAACAAGGGTATTCAGTTTCTTTCAGAAATTTATGCACTGGCAGTTCTTTTTTTTTAGCATGTATTGGTTTAATGGAATGGCAAAATGATCTTCACTTGGTGTGGCAGAATGATCTTCACTTGGTGTGGCAAAATCATCTTAACTTGGTGGTTTTGATGGTGTGTTCTGTTTGGAGTATGTGACGAAATCATCATCATCAATCACAACTTGTTCATTTCGTTTTATTTTTTTGTCATCCTGCATTGAACGAGGGAAATAACCATCAGAATTAAAAAACAAACAACAAACATACAAAATTGTTAACATTAAGCCCACAACGTCCACATACGTCAAAAAAAAAAAAAAGAACTACCGCAACGTCCACCTACAAACAAAAAAAATTTGTTATTTTTTCACAAATACAAATACAAACACAAAACACATTGTTTGTCTCCTAATTTCCATAAATTATAATGCAATGTCCAACATCACAAAAACAATATTACTTTTATTAAAATAACAAACATCAAACACAACGCAACGTCCGGTATACATACCCACCACATCTTGATAGGTCAAAAAAAGAACTATCGCAACGTCGAACAACACACAAAAAAAATTAATATTTTTTTTAGAAATACAAACACCAAACAGATTGTTTGTCCCCTAATTTCTATAACATATACCACAACATCAAACTTCAAACACAAACAATGCTACTTTTACCATAAAAAAAAATTGTAATCACATCGCAACGTCCTGTTTGCATACCCACCATGTCCCCATACGTCTAGAAAACAACAACCGCAATGTTCGACAAGCAAACACACAATTCTAATTTCAGTGCAAACACAAATAACAAACACACTGCAACGTCTAGTTTACAGGAGTAGAGCATATTTGATAGTAATAGAGCATTATTTGAAGAGGAATACACAAGTATAGCATTAAAATATAGAACAAAAATCAAATGCAGTAAATACGCGAAAATAGGGTTTTGGAAATCCATCAATAGTAGTCAAATGCTGTCAGACCCTGAAAAGCACCTGACTTCCTAAACTTGTAAAAAACATAACTAAGCTACTTTATTCAACTAAAACCAAGCAACCTATGCTATTACAGTTTCATTGTTTTACAAACTTAACAATTATCCCAACTTCCCCAAACTTCTCCTAGGCTTGTCTCCAGTAAACTCCTACCTGGATCACATTCACAGATAAAATAAACATAAGTATGTGAAAACGCATACCTAGTGAGGGTCACCTCCTGGACCCAACAAAGCTAAATGAAAGACAACAAACAGCAGGAAATCATACAATGCAAGTCATGTATTCAATATGTAACTCAACTAGCATGCCAATGTTATACCAACTAACCACATAATGCGCACCCAAAATAATCAACAAACTTGGATATGTACCAACCAACGGAAACGGGCATCCCACCCGCTATCAACCGAGCCACCAATATCCACCGAGCCACCAAAGGTACCCCAGGCCATACCTGTCCCACGTACTAAGCCTCAATCCGGCCCCTACCTAGTAGGTCAGCGCGAAAAGGGCGGGTCCCCCAAAAGATGCAAACACAACCATGACTCTTAAATAAACCGTACAACAATTAGTACAAATAATTATATAGTCGTGCCATAGACTATACATAAATTTTGGCAGCATAACGACTGAAAATACAACAAACCTAAATACCCAAACAACACAAAATCATTAAAAAAGAGCCATATAGTCAACCAACGGCACAACATAATATACATACCTGGAACCTATGTGCCGGCAAGGCCATAATCTTCTATACAGAATGTAAACCAAACACAGGCATAATAAAACTTTGAATGTAATCCAGATCATTCCTAGGTTACGCCTGTATATCCATAGAACATACTGGTGTTCTCCTAGTCAGAACAACAAGCACATATAAGGGGAGACACTCACCTTATCGCATTTTACCTATCGAACCTAATTTGACACAAAAATACCAACCGTCACCTTATTACGAGCTTCTCCTATTGAAAATAACATACACGAAACACTACTCAATTTCTCATATAAAGATGATATTTATATGCCTACGTCCTAAGATTCTCTAAATGAAAACTAACCTAATCCTATTCCAATTTGTGTCTCAAAACCAATTCCACGATTAAAGGGGATAAGATTCAACAAGGTTCATGAACCCCAAGTGGATTCTCATATCCTTTTAATCTCAGATTAGTTTAAAATCCAAATGCAAGTTAGTTTCTAGTATCTAAGTTTGCATCTGATCTCTAAATAGTTTAGATTTCCTAATCATTAGGCATCCTTATAGTTTCATTAGCTAATCCATCTTAACTTTGAGCGACATAGGTTCACTTGACCATTATTGTTCTAAGTGTCACTCTAGAGTTCTGTTATTAATGGTTTAAACACTAATCCACCTCTTTTACTTCAATTTAGCTATAGTTACTTTTTCCTCCTTTATCTTGAAACTCTAAGTGTATACACTATATACCAACTCATGGTTACTATTCCTTTCTACTAATAAAAGATATTTAATTCATGTATACATAAATTACCCAATGAACCTAAATTAATTATAGTAAATTATATGCATGAACATGGTTAGCCTTATAATATAATCTCTCTTAATTCTTAATAGCAATAGTCAAGGGTTTAGCCCTCGTACCTAATCATGGTGAAAGATGTTGTGATGACACAATGGATCCACTGATAGTGGCGGTTCGCTAAGAGAGAGTCCGTCGATGACGGTTCGGCAACGGCAGCGGCCGTCCGGTGATGGCATGACTTTTCCTATCATCAAAATGCAAAACCTCTTGGTGGGTTTTGAAGCTCTAAGAGATAAGAGTCCATGCAAAGTAGTGGGTGATCAAAACGAGATGGACAAGGCCGATTCGGGACGACAAGGCTTGAGCGGGGAGAGGGAAAATTGAGGGAGAAAGCAGTTTTTAAGGCATGGGCTTTGTTCCCTAGAGTGTGGGGATTCTTTTCATGGGTTCAGGTGGCTGAGGATAAAGCCGGGTAGCCAAAAATGGGCTGCCAAACTTAACCGACGAGGAGGGTGATGATGTCGGGGAGAGAGAAAATGCGAGAGGAAGAGGCAAATGAAGGTTGGGTTTTGTTCCTCGTATGAAGAGGATTCCTTTCGTGGGGTTATGTGAACGAACCGGTGCTAGAGAAGGTCGAAACGGGCGGCAGCCATGGCGGGTGAAGGTGGAGTCTGGCGGGAGGGGGAGAATGAAAAGAGAATAAGAAAAATGAAAGAAGAGAAAAGAAAAGAAAAAAGGAAAGAAAGAAAAAGGAAAGTCTTTGAAGTTTAAGTTTCCAAAATTTCCCCTTTGGTCCTCCTAATTTAGCCCCTATCTCTCTCATCCCTAATTGATTCCTATTCTCTCAATTTAGGCCTAATTATTAATTTATTCTCCCATTTAATAATTAATCTTTGCCTTAGTTAATCATTTATTTAAATTTATTTAAAACCCAGTTTATCTTTCTTAGATTAAACCTGATAATCTCCTTAAGAATATTCACCTACTTGCAGGGATGTTACAAAGTGTCTCTGATGTTCAAAGCACATCTCGTGATTGTGTTTCCGGAAATGCTTTTGCAACTCCCAAATACCACCATCAATTCTCCTAAATTCAACAAACGCATTACATTTCGTTCGAACGTCCAGTTTCGAATACTTTCTCTCATTCTCAGTCTTGTTTTCATAATCTTTCTCACATTGCTTCTAACACACATACTGTCTCAGATATATCCCATCTTCCTCACTACGAGACCTATGCTTTCTAACACTAAAACGCAATTGGAAAGCATAGTTGTATACAAATCGTATGCCTTATCTTCGCTACTAACTGTAAGACCTATCAGAGACAACATCGATTCATCATCCATTGGTTCCATATTTGAAAAAAAATGATAATAATTAGGCAAGACCCACCACGTCTAGTTTAGAACTATCCCACAATGTCCCAACACGTCTAGTTATATATTTACGCAACATCCACCCATATCACTTAAAATCTAAAAAACACAACATCTTATCTCGCAACGTTCCACCTCGTCCAACTATATACTTACGTAACGTCCAGCCACATCATATAAAAACTAAAAAAGATAGCATCCTATCATGCTACGTCCAGATATATGGCCGCTACATAAAAAATTACATACCAACAACGACCTCATACACAACGATCATATTAACATTATCACAAAAATGAATCATACGACTGGAAAAAAGATAATCAACTGATCAAAAATATAACATGTATTAATATCTCTTCTAGAATTCGCAAAAAAAAAAAAACTATCAGAATGACAATTAAACAACAAAAACATCAATCGTGAACAGAAAAAATCCGATGATCATCATTGTTCCTCATTTCGGTACCTTTATTAACGATGATCAAGAATGAAAACAATGATTTCAATGTTTGAAGAATGATTTCAGTAGAAGTGCAATACGAAATTCATTGGTTCCGATCGCTCTGGTTCAGTTAAAAAAAAATGGCAACAACCACGTTTTGAATGTATATATACCATGAAGGGAAAAGAAAGAAAAAAAGGGGCACATCAGCAATTTTTACTAAAAATAGGAAAAAAGACAGTTTGAAAAAAAATTACTAATTATAGTAAGTGGTACATGTACCAAAGGTACAACATATAATTTGCGTAAAATTACCGTTGAGTGATTTATCCTTTCTCTTAACCCTAATTTTATCTTATATGCACACAGGGAGTTTTGAACGACAACAGAAAGGCAACACGCCGAGATGGTGTGGATGAATTCCCAGTCACATAGCTGAGGCAAAGAGCCAACTTAATATAGGCTACCAACTTCTCCAAGAGACTGTTTTCACAACTTGAACCTGTGGCCTGTGGTCTCAAGGCATCAGCACTTGCTAAGGCTCTCTTTTGAATTATTTTTTAATTTACTTTATATTTTGTTTTCAATAGATTATGTTTTAATTTATGTGACAATTTTTAGAAGCATTAAGTTAACTCTTCCTAACACTAAAAATCAGAATGTTAAACGATTTTATGAAGGTTGAGGAAGAAAATTTTGTCACACTAAAAATGTGTGCGTATAGTGTTGGGGATCGACAGACATGAATTTTTTTATTTTCGTAGTGGAAGCTAATGCATTGCGAATCGTCATGCCTATTTTGGTTTTAATGTTAGTGTTACGTTGGATCGAATTCTTCAAAACAGGTAAATTCTTACCCTTGTAGCGTAATCGGTTGATCGACGTCTAGATCCTTTATATGATTTTGGTTGATCACCACAAATTATTCCATAAAAAATCCTCTACTCTCAAGCACGGAGAGTCTTCACAGAAGGGGTGCAAGCCCTTCACACTTGCAATCAGATTTTTTTGGGATTTTATGTTTTTGATCTTTTGTTACATCTCACATATAGAGAGAAAATAAAATAACAAAGGGTTGGGTTAACTTAGTTACATATTATTCTTTATATAGAATATTACTTTAACTAATGTTGGACACTAGCAACACATAGATTAACCCAAGTGACCCATGGATCAGGCTAATGGGTCAAGAGGTTCTAAAACTATAATTTAACTATCAGCCTATCCCAATAGCTCATAGTTACTGAATTAAAATTTAATTAATACCATGAAACTTTCAATAACATTTAATTAAACCCTTTAATTAAACATTATTTACCTACGCATAAAAATTACACTAAGAACATACGTGATTATTTATTCTGTATCATCGAACTCTCTTATGTGGGATCTTGTAGGCCTATTCTAATATCGATAGTGGATAATTCAATACTATTGATTAATAGATAAGTCATTAGTGGTCTCTAGCAGGACATAATGACTACCCAATCTCGAACGGAGGGTCGAATGGTGATTCAATACAACATTTAGAGTATACTATGTATGATCCCCTACAATGATATCCCGTTTAGCATAAGGCATGGAACCAATCATCTTTATTAGCTAAACGTTTACTTAATTTCTTAGTGATACTGACTTTCATAAGAAAAATGATAACACTTTCTTTAGGCACGACCATGCACATTTTATTTCACTATTAAGTGGCCAAGATATCATCTCTCACTTGAGAGAGATTTGTAGTCCCATCACTTCACTCACATATCTTAACGTGATTCATAGCATACCAATCATAACTATACTTGGAAATCTATTATGACCCCGTTAGGCTTATGTCAAAGTACACTACTCTTTACCTAAGACCATGTAGTGATTTCTAGTCTAAGGATCCTAATACGAGTACTGCTCAAAAGAATTACTCATGATCTAATGTTGTCTATGGAGTATTTTTTTTCATGGATCAATCCAATGATATGTTCTCTAACATATTCATTTATGTCTTTAGTCGATGTCACTACATCATAGCTAGTGAAACTCTACCATCACTAAAATATATACTAGTTTTATCATATTGACATTCTCACGTCAATAACCGACTAGCAATAGTTTTGTACTTGGAACATTTCTGCCTTAAGGTGTTTCACAACCAAGACATTCCGAAGGTTCATTTATAAGTCAATGTTATAGTACATGGATTATTCATCATTTATATATGCACAAGAATATTAAACTAATGAAATCAACTCATTTGATATATCATCAGTAAAACGACAAATGTCTATATAGCTCTTATATGGAAACATACACCAACAATCTTTCATTTACCCGTTGAATGGATATGTCTTAAACATTTTAAGACCATGCTCTATTACATGCTTCTCAAGCTTTCACTGTGGTAGAGCTTTAGTGAGAGGATATGCTACATTGTCGTCTGATCCTATTTTGCATAATTTCTCTTCTCATCGGTCTATGATCTCTCGGATATGATGAAACCTTATGAGCATGTGTTTTGTCTTTTGGTGTGACTGGGGCACCGTAACTTGTGCGATGGCCTCGTTGTTGTCACAGAAGAAGTCTATCTGATCTTCTATACTCGGTATCACTCAAATGTCAGACACAAACTTTTCTCAACCATACACTTTCATTGCAGCATCTCATGCAGCAATGTGCACCGATTCAATTGTAGATCCGACCGTTGTATCATGCTTTGAGCTTTTCTAACTTAGCGCACCGTCATTCAGGCTAAACACTTAACCTGATTGTAACTTCATGTCATCTTGATCTGTTTGGAAAGCAACATCGGTGTAGTCTTGTACAACTAGCTATTCTTGTCCTCCATACATTAGAATCAATCCTTTACTCATTCGTAAGTACTTAAGGATTGCCTTGACTACAGTCCAATGAGCCATTTCTGGATCTTGTTGTTATCTGCTAGTCATGCTAAGTGCATGTGCAACATCTGGACTTGTACATAACATGGTATACATGGTAAATCCTATTTTTGAAAAATATGAGACTCTACTCATCGTATCCCTATCCTCTTTAGTCGAAGGACATTGGTTCTTCTTTAAGAGGAGGCCATGTCTGAACCTCTTAATATCTTGTCTATGTACCCTTATTAAATTAGTCCCAGAAGCCTCTTAAATCTATCTATATAGATCTGAATACCTAGTATAGGCTCAGCTTCCCCTAAGTCTTTGATGCGATTCATTTTATACATATATTTACTTGTTTTTAGCCTAGTTTTAAGCAATATATGGACAGATTCTTAATTTGTTTGTATGGTAAAAATACTAGTTACGACCCTACGTGTGTTGATTACAGGTAAATTATACATGGAATGCGGACCGTAGTAAACCGAACTCCAGACTTAGTATTCGGAGCAGAACCAATGATTCTCAAGCTAGAAGGAATGACACGGCTAGCAAATGGCAGCTTCACTTGAGCGTGAAGTTCACCAAGTCTAGAGAAATCCAGCGTTTGGTAACCGTAAGCTGAAGACATTCAGTTACGACAATATTTGCTGGACGTGACGAATAAAGACAACTGAAGTGAAGTAGCAAGAGCTTAAAGAGAAGATGATGGACATCGGACAACAGTGTCCCATGAAAGTCTCAACATGATGATCACTAAACGCCAGTGTCAGAAGCACGTGAGAAGTTAACGATAAGAAACTGCAGTTTTTAGTGAAGCCAAATCTAACCCTTCAATGTACGATAATCGAGACAGAACACTTCCAAGTGACACTCAGCTGAAGCCACCGTTAATTAAGCGTCCGACCAATATCACTGGCACAGGCAGCGGGAAGATTCCATAATAGCAGTTAGTACACCAGCAACAGCAAAAGGCACCACCACAGGAGACAAGATGTTTAGTGATTAGCTCTAAACTCATGGTTCTTTCCTGAGGCGACAAGATGTTTAAAGCAGTCTGCAACACTATTTCAGGCATACTTCGACTGCTTGATTCTCACACCAGTGAACTTCTTGTCTCCTCAGGCAAGAACCTGTTGGAGTTGAATATATAAGCTATGCTTGTATTGTACATTTTCCTAGTTAATATATTGATTTATGTTTTGGTTATATTTTGTTGTGCATGATTTGTCCATTTATATTATGTAATTAGATGATAAGGCGTCTTGTGTGACACAGTAGATCTCATCATTGGTTGAAAGACATAATATATAAATAAGGTTCATGACTGAGACAACTTTGGACAAACTATCGGTTTAGGTTATTATGTGATTCGGATAATTGGTTTGTCTAAACTAATTGAATCATATAGATATGCCCGGGGCGTATTGAGCTTGACCATTAGGAATGATTTGTCTTGTACTGATTTAATAGACAAATCGTTCTTGGTATTCTATCTCTTAATCCCTAGACTCGAGCGGGCATGAGGATTAGACATAGTGTACTTTGATCTGCCAATGGGTAAGGTCAATTATGGCCAATAGTCTCGGTAGGTTGGGTGTGCGTGTTTAGTTTCTTGGTGTGCTGCTGCTTGTCGAAAGAAAACCATGTACCGGTGCGTCCGGGGTGATGGTGCTCCCGAGATGAGCTCGTAATGTTTATTATACTAAACCCGGCCGGTGGACTTATGTCCGGTATAGTAAAAATGTCGAGTGGGACTAGTCTTGGAATTAAATACATTAATTAATTAATTTATCAGTAAATTAATAAATTAACGAGCACTATATCTTTGATGTGGGGAGATTATGAATATAAATTAATTAAGTTGTTCCGGAAGCAATTCTGGTGTAGGATGGTAGTGCCAAAATTAATCCGTTAGTGGTACGATTAATTTTGTAATGGGTTAATTGAGTAGGTAGAATTAATTAATTGATTAATTATTCCTAAAGGTTAATTGAGTAATTAACAAAATGGAATTAATTAATTAATTAATTAAGTATTAAGTTTCAATTATAATTAAGAAATCCTAGAGATAGGAAATCTAGTAGGATTTGGTTTATCCTATCAGATTGGTTACCTAATTGGATTTGGAAACTAATTACCTAAACAAATTAGGAAGACCAATCCTAAACCAACTTGGGTTCTCTCTTGTAACTCTATATATAGACAAGGGATTAGCTATTCAAGAGACACAATTCAATAGATTCATAATTCAAGAATCTAGAGAGAGAAAATCCTAGAGAGAAAAATTCTCTCTCTTAATTTCAGATGTTTTGGAGCTTTTAAGGCTGCCGATTTTTTCCAAAATTTTGGTGGCCTATGAGTAGCTCTCTCTCTCTCCGGGCGGTGCGTTTATTGTACGTGCCAGGTGCAATGGTGCTGGAATTTTCTGGCAGGTGGATTGTGGTGATTAGCTGATCAAATTGCTAGTTAGATTGCTGCCCACACAGCTTACAAGCAAAGTCTTGAGGCATACTAGAGAATCACCTGAGTACACACTTCAAAGGTATAATTCTTATGTTTACGCTTAATTAAGAATTTTTATTGCGTGATAAATCGAATTAGTGCAAACTCAGATCCTGCGCAATGTTATTTCAAGCAAGAGTTGGAATAGCAATTGTGCTAGAGTCTAAGCCTGGCTAGAGATTCCGATTCTAGAATGCATAGCACGAAAGTGAGTTTCTGGCTAGGCCCTGGCAGATAATCTTTCAATTGGTATCAGAGCCTGGTTTTGGGTTTTGTACTTGTTCAATTTATTACATGGTTTTATTTACAGGTGGTTAAGAAATCCTGACTATTATGGTTACGTTTGTATGGGTTTTAATTAAACTCTGGGACATGTTCGGATTTGATTTTATTATGAATGTTTATAATAGTATAACCACGTGTTGGAAGCCGTGTAGGATTAGATCAAATCTGTAGTAGGATTTTTTCTATATAATTTCGATTATTTAATTTTCCTATAAAGCCTTGTAGTAGGAGAATTAATTTTGTAATCGAAGGCATTATGGTAGGCAACTTGAATTCGTGGGTTTTGGGTTATCGTTAATTCGAAGAAACCCAGGAAAACCCAGAACGAATTGCAAGAAGACCAAATAGTGTGGGAAGAAGCAAAGGAGGAAATGGCGGCAGGGGGCGGCGCCGGCAACCACTCGGCGATGACCGCCACAAACAGCAGCGGAGCTACTACACGGCACAGCAGGTTGCTGCGCCAGTATGCGGCAGCAGGTGCAGCAACAGCGCGCAACAGTTGGGCCTCTCGTGCGCGGGGTGCTTTGTGCACGCTGCGCGCGTACGGCCCGTCTGGGTCGCGGTTTTGGCCCGTTTTTCTCCAGTTTTTGTTTTCTAAGATCAAGACTCAATCCATCGAGTGGCGTGGTGGGACACGAGATCAAGGCAGAAGATGGAAATTTAATTTTTGCATTTATTTCCCATATTTATTGTTTTAATGTTTATGCTTTATTTTTATGTTGTATTTTAGATGCATGATTTTAAAGCATGATGATTTTATGGTTGCACATAACCTAGGGTTAGTTAATTGCATGCTAAAACTGGAAAAACCCTTAATTCTGAAATCTAAGTGGGAGTGGGTTAGTTTAATATCCTCATGGCCACCATTACGAGTTCATATGCGATGTGGGTGGGCTTGCGCATTGGCATTAGGGCCTTTTTCCATTCGGATGAGTCCAACCTTGAGATCGCTAGATGATGAATTTCCGAGTAAGATGACAAGAGTAAGTTTAACTAGGAGAAATGTGACACCCTCTCCATTTGAGGCTCACTATCCTAAGGTAACAAAATCAGAAGTCACGTAATGGCACACACTTAGTGTACGATCTGTAGTATTCCTTCCTCGAGGTTACGCTGCTTATTTGTATGGCTGAAAGCACCAACTATTAGCTACATTGATCAATAGATCATTTGGTCAGATAGTGTAGTTAATGAACTTGGTTCTTCTTAAACGAATGTGGTTTAGCGTAAACATCCACACTGCGTGGCTTACGAGAATCCCGATAAATGAGATGTTGATGGATTAAGATTATTTTTTTGAGGGAAGTCAATAACTGATAGAATTTCATTAATTTCGAAATTCTAAACTTAATAACTGAAACATTGTCTGTTTATTTATTTTACAGTTTTTATCGATATGGCATTCAACCCCTTACTGCTATTTTGAAAGACAATAAGTTAAATGGAACCAATAATGTCGAATGGAGTCGTAACTTGGACATTTTCCTGATGGCCGAGCAGTACAAGTTTTTGCTCATGGAAGTATATCTAGATGTGCCAGATGAGGACTTTCCTCAAGAGGATATGGATGCCTATGCCAGGTGGAGAAAAACGGATGAGATGGCGCGGTGCTATATTTTGGCCTCTGTGTCAAATGTGCTGCAACATCAGCTTTATCCCATGGTCTCTGCCTTGAACATGATGACTCACCTGAGGGAGATGTTCGCTCATCAAGGCAGGACTGCTTGGCAAGCAGCGATGAGAAAGTTGATGAATACTAAGATGGCTGAGGGCAAATCGGTGAAAGATCATGTGCTTCACATGATCAGTAACATCAATGAAATAGAGGTGTTGGGAGGAGAAATTGACCCAGAAATTAAGATAGATATTATCCTCCAGAGCTTACCCTCTTGTTTTGAGCAGTTTTGGGTTAATTACAACATGAACCAAAGAGTTTAACTCTACCTGAGCTCTTAACTGATTTGGTGGTGACCGAAGGCATCTTCCATGAGAAGAAGCAAGCTTTGATCTCAGTGAAGGCTTCAGGTTCTTCTTCTGCGCCTAAAGGCAAGAAAAATAAGAAGAAGAAGAATGACAAGAAACTTGCTGCGAAGCCTGAAATCGCAAAGAAGAGCATGCCTAAAGGCAAGTGCTTCAGGTGCGGGAAAATGGGACACTGGAAAGTAGATTGTCCAAAGCCTAAAGGTACAATAGTTTCTGCCCTAGAAGCAGTGGAATGGTCACTTTAAATTTTGAAAGTTGTAGGTTAGAGTTAGTTAAATGTCTTTATCTACCGAGTTTTAGAAAGAACCTTATTTCGGTTTCTAAACTCTTAAAGAACGGTTATAAGTTTATTTTTTCTGATGAGTCTATATTTATTAGAAGAAATGGAAAACTTACTTGTTCTGGTTCATTGGCTGACAATTTGTTTGTGGTTAACTCTAACTCCCATGTTGTGCAAAACATAGAAACATATAGCTCTTTATCTAACATTAATAAGAGGAAGAAACCTTCTGAAATGAATCAAACCTATCTTTGGCATCTTAGGCTATGTCTAGGATTCAGAGGTTGGTCAATGATGGATCTTTGGGTTCATTAGAGATTGACAGTTATTCAACCTGTGAATCTTGCTTGGAGGGTAAGATGATCAAGAGTCCTTTTAAAGCAAAAGGTTATAGAGCTAAAGAAGTATTAGAGTTAATTCATTCTAACGTGTGTGGACCAATGTTGGTCTAAGCACGAGGTGGGTTCGAGTATTTCGTGACGTTCACTGATGACTACTCCAGGTACGGGTACATTGACCTAATGTGTCACAAGTCTGAGTGCTTTGGCAAGTTCAAAGAGTTTCAGGTAGATGTGGAGAAGCATCATTGTAAGAGTATCAAGACACTGCGATAAGATTATGGTGGGGAGTACCTATTCCATGAATTTTGAGAATACCTCAGTGAGGTCGGAATTCAGTCTCAGTTGTCTGCACCTGGCACGCCACAGCAGAACGGTGTAGCAGAAAGAAGGAATCGAACTCTCATTGAAATGGTTAGGTCGATGATGAGCTATAGTGATTTGCCGAGTTCGTTCTGGGCATATGCCTTAGAAATAGCGGTGTATATTCTTAATCTTGTACCATATAACACCGTGCCTTCAACCCCAGTAGAGTTGTAGAACGGGCGAAAGCCTAGTCTAAGACATCTCAGAATTTGGGGTTACCCAGCACATGTGCTTAAGGCAGATACGGCTAAGTTAGTTGTGAGAACAGAATTAATGTTGTTTGTAGGATATCCTAGGGGAACGAAGGGTGGTTAGTACCAACGCTAGATTTTTGGAGGAAGACTATGTCGTAGATCACAAGCCCAATAGTAAGATAGTACTAGAAGAACTTAGGAGACAAACTACTAATCCTGATGCACCAGCATAAATAGATACATCACACACTGCACATGAGATCACAGATGATGCGCCTACACAAGTAGTGCCTCGTCGTAGTGGGAGGGTTGTGAGATAGCCCGATAGGTTCATTGGTATGGGAGAGGCCTCAGACCTAGTCCCTGGCGCGCTTGAACCTGACCCGGTTAACTATAATGAGGCTCTCTGAGATAAAGATGCAGAATCTTGGTGTAAGGCAATGATATTCGAGATGGGTCAATGGACCACAATCAAGTCTGGGAGCTTGTGGACCTGCCTGATGGGTTTAAGCCCATTTGATGCAAATGGGTCTACAAATATAAGAGAGTAAATGGCGGGAAAGTGGAAACCTTTAAAGCTAGGCTAGTGGCAAAGGGGTATACTCAGAAAGAGGGAATCGATTATGAGGAAACCATCTCCCCGGTAGCCATACTTAAGTGGATCTGGATTCTCTTGGCCATAGCTGCTCATTTGGATTATGAGATATGGCAGATGGATGTCAAGACAGCTTTCGTGAACAGAAGTCTGGAGGAAACCATCTTCATACAGCAAACTAGAGGGATTTCTTTGAAAAAGGCCAAGAGCATAAGGTTTGCAGGCTTAAGAGGTCTATTTACGGACTTAAGCAGGCATCCAGATCTTGGAACACCCATTTTGATGAGGTAATCCAGTCCTATGGATTTACTCAGTGTCTGGATGAGCAATGTGTGTACCGTAGACGTGATGGAAACTCAGTGGTGTTTCTTGTGCTTTACGTAGATGACATTCTATTGATTGGCAACAATAAAAAAGTGTTATTAGATGTAAAGGCATGGCTGTCCAAGCAGTTTGATATGAAGGACTTAAGGGAAACGGGACATATCCTTGGGATCAACATAATTTGAGATCGTAGGAAACATTCATTAACGCTCTCCCAAGCTTCGTACATAGATACGATTCTGGCCGTTTTAACATGCAGAACTCCAAGAAAGTTTTTTTACCTTTCAGACACACAATGCATCTATCTAAGGAACAGTCTCCCAAGACTGTTGAGGAGATAGAGGCCATGAAGGCAGTTCCTTATGCTTCGACAGTAGGAAGTCTCATGTATGCCATGTTGTGTACGAGGCCTGATATCTGTTTTGTCGTTGGCAAGGTAAGCAGATATCAGAGTAAATCCGGGAAAGCTCATTGGAAGGTAGTAAAATGCATTCTCAAGTATTTGCATAGAACGAGAGACCAAGTTCTAGTCTATCAAGCGCCTGAGCTGGTACCCCGAGGTTACACAGATTTAGATTTCTAAGGCGACAGGGATAAGAGCAATTCTACCTCAGGGTATGTGTTTACTCTAGAAGGTGGAGCCATAGTTTGGCAGATTGTCAAGCAGAAATGCATGGAGGACGCTACCATGGAGGCCGAATATGTTGCCGCATCAGAGGCAGCGAAGGAAGCAGTGTGGCTCAAGAACTTCCTAGTGGACTTAGATGTGATTCCTGGTTTGCAGAAGTCTATCACGGTATATTGTGATAGCAATGGTGCAGTAGCAAACTCGAAGGAACCACGAGCCCATAAGGCGAGTAAACATATACAATGCAAGTACCACCTGATACGAGACATCGTAAAGAGGGAAGACGTGGTCATGGCTAAGATAGCATCAGAAGATGACCTTGCAGATCCGTTCAGAGAGACATTGACTTCAAAAGTCTTTGAGGCTCACGTGGAGGGCATGAGAATCAGATACTTAGGAGAACCATGACAGTTTTTCTAGATATATAGTAGAAGAGTGTATAGGATTTGAATGTAGTTGTATACTTAAAGCACAGCTAAAGTATTAGTGGGAGATTGTTGGAGTTGAATACATAAGCTATGCTTGTATTGTACATTTTCCCAGTTAATATATCGGTTTATGTTTTGGTTATATTTTGTTGTGCATGATTTTTCCATTTAGATTATGTAAGTAGATGATGATCTCATCATTGGTTGAAAGACATAATGTATAAATGAGGTTCGTAACCGAGACAGCTTTGGACAAACTATCGGTTTATGTTATTATGTGATTTGGATAATTGGTTTGTCTAAACTAAGTGAATCATATAGACATGCCCGGGGCATATTGAACTTGACCATTAGGAATGATTTGTCTTGTACTGATTTAATAGACAAATCATTCTCGGTATTCTATCTCTTAATCCCTAAACTCGTGCGGCCATGAGGATTAGACATAGTGTACTTTGATCTGCTAATAGTCTCGGTAGGTTGGGTGCGCGTGTTTATTTGCTTGGTGTGCTGCTGCTTGTCGAAAGGAAACCATGTACCGGTGCGTCCGGGGTGATGGTGCTCCCGAGATGAGCTCGTAATGTTTATTATACTACACCCGACCGGTGGACTAATGTCCGGTATAGTAAAAAGGTCAAGTGGTACTAGTCTCGGAATTAAAGAAATTATTTAATTAATTTATCAGTAAATTAATAAATTAACGAGCGCTGTATCTTTGATGTGGGGCGATTATGAATATAAATTAATTAAGTTGTTCCGGAAGCAATTCTGGTGTAGGATGGTAGTGCCAAAATTAATCCGTTAGTGGTACGATTAATTTTGTAATGGGTTAATTGGATAGGTAGAATTAATTAATTGATTAATTATTCCTAAGGGTTAATTGAGTAATTAACAAAGTGGAATTATTTAATTAATTAATTAAGTCTTAAATTTCAATTAGAATTAGGAAATTCTAGAGATTAGGAAATCTAGTATAATTTGGTTTATCCTATCAGATTGGTTACCTGATTGGATTTGGAAACTAATTATCTAAACCCATTAAGAAGACCAATCCTAAACCAACTTGGGGTCTCTCTTGTAACTCTATATATAGACAAGGGATTAGCTATTCAAGAGACACAATTCAATAGATTCATAATTCAAGAATCTAGAGAGAGAAAATCTTAGAGAGAGAAAAATTCTCTCTCTTAATTTTGGATTTTTTGGAGCTTTTTGGGCTGCCGATTTTGTCCAAAATTTTGGTGGCCTGTGAGTAGCTTTCTCTCTCTCTGGGTGATGCGTTTATTGTACATGCCAGGTGCAGCGGTGCTGGAATTTTCTGGCAGGTGGATTGTGGTGATTAGCTGATCAAATTGATAGTTAGATTGCTGCCCACACAGCATACAAGCAATATCTTGAGGCATACTAGAGAATCACCTAAGTACATGCTTCGAAGGTATAAGTCTTATGTTTCTGCTTAATTAAGAATTTTTGTTGCGTGATAAATCGAAAAAGTGCAAACCCAGATCCTGAGTAATGTTATTTCAAGCAAGGGTTGGAATAGCAATTGTGCTAGAGTCTAGGCTGTGCCAGAGATTCGGATTCTGGAATGCATAGCACGAAAGTGAGTTTCTGACTAGGTCCGGGCAGATAATCTTTCTGAACTATTAGCTGTAATAGTAGTAATTAGCTCCAAACTCATTAACATAGACAGTAGGTAGTAAGGAGTATTAGCTCGGTTCGGAGTTTTTTCCCTTGTAACTGGTTACTTGGGTTGTTTTATCTGAAACAATTTTATTCATGTTATTATCTTCACATAAATGTTGATCTGAAACCGTTGAGGTTGTAAGTTCTTACAGGCAAGTTGAATATCTCACTTACAAGTGATGCACTGAAGCGGACTGATAGTAATAGACCACTCGTCTAAGCCTCTCTGCCCGCTGATGAGTGGTATATCTGCTATTAAAATCTGCTGAGCATTCATTAGTAATTGAGCTTTCATTGATTTTGTTTATTGTGAGTGTTGTAGTATAGGTTCAGTATCTTAAACGCAGTGTGAGTAAAGTGTGATGTGAAGATGTCACAGAAGTCCAATCCATGGCAATTTCATACAATTTAAGGGACCGTGAGAGCCCAAAATTGGACTACTTGTCAGGAATGTTGGTGAATGTGCCCTAATGAGGGCTATTTATGTAAATATACTTTGAGGGTATTTATGTAAATAAGATATTTGTCGCTTGATTGATTGTTTATCAAATGAGTTAATTTCATGATAGTAATATCCTTGTGCATATTTAAATTCATGAAATCGATCCGCCAAAAGAAACACTCCATGGACTAATTAGATCATGAGTGATTCTTTTGAGTAGTACTGGTACTAGGATCCTTAGACCATAAATCACTACATGGTCTTAGGTGAATTGTAGTGTGCTTTGACATACGCCTAACGGGGCCGTAACAGGTTGCCAAGTACGGGTATGATTGGGTACACTATGAGACACACTAAGGTATGTAGGTGAAGTGATGGGACTACAAATATCTCTTAAGTGAGAGATGATATCTTGGTCACTTGATAGTGAACTGAAAAGTGCATGGCCATGCCCAAGGAATGATAAGGATATCATTTGCTTAATGGATTCAGTGTCACTAAGAGATCAAGTAAACGTTTAGCCATATAAGGATGATGTTCCATGCCTTATGCTAAACGGGATATCAATGTAGAGGATCGTACGCAGTTTGCTCAGAAAAGTTGTGTTGAATCTCCATTCGACCCTCCATTCTGAATTGGGTAGTCATTATGTCTTGCTAGAGACCACTAATGACTTATGGATTAATCAATGAGATTGAGTTATCCGTTGCCAATTTGGAATGGGCCTACAGGATCGCTCATAAGAAAGTTCAATGATGCAGAATAAGGATTCTTGCCTACAATAAGTATAATTGTTATACTTAAATAAATAAGATTTAATTAAATGGTTTAATTAAATATTATTGGAAAGTTCTATGGTATTAATTAATAGTTAATTAATTACCTGAGAACAATTGGGATGGGCTGATAAATCAAGGGACTTAATTGCAATTGAAGTTCTTGACCCATCAGCCTGATCCATGGGTCATGGGTTGATCTATGGGCTTGGTGTATAACCCAAATCATTAAGGTATTATTTAAGGCTGATTTGGAATTAGTAAATATTATTTAAATACTGATTTGGAATCAGTTAAATAATATTTGGTAATAATACAGATTTGGAATATTACTAAAATCAGTTAAGTTATAATTGGATAATTACAATACTGATTTTGGAAATTAATTCTCTACAAATATCCTATGGATATAATTGTAGGATGATGATTTTGAATAATTCTCATCAGACAAAAATACACAGAATTCCCAAATTCTCTTGGTAGACAAGATCGGCTAGCACCAACCTGCGAAGACTTTCGTGCTTGAGAGTAGAGGATCCTTCAAGGAAGGATTTTGGAGACAACAAAACGCCATCTTCTCAGAGGAGCCAGGTGACGTGCGCAACCGATTACGCTTCAAGGGTAAGACCCGATCCTTAGTGTTTAGGATTCCAACAAGGAAACCTTTAGTGATAATACTGTGGTAACTAACAATCTTGTGCTATCCGAAGTTCAACAGAGTAGGAATACTTATTAAAATCTTAATTGATAATACCTTAGCGAGCACCTACTCTGCAGCTCCAGAGCTTAACATAAGTCGAGATGCTTATAGGGAAGTTTTAATTGACAATACCTTGGCAACCAGATACTTGTTAAGTGAATGAATTGTCTGTCCGGCTCCGATAAAAAATTCCACTTTTGTGCATTTTATCCAAAATTGGGAATTCTCAATCAAATCTGAATACTCATGCAATCCGATTCAAACCCCTTTTGAAATACCACAAGAGCACCAGATCTTGGTTTACCTTATTCGGATTATTAAGCAACAAAAATACAATCTTTAATTAAATTGGAAGGACAAAGATTCGACCTTTTAAAGTGTGTCCCTTAAGTGATTCACTTGTATGACTCTGAGACAGATTCTGACACTGTGTGGGCAACGAACTACAAAACCAACGGAATCGGCACCAAGAAAACTGGTTAACAAAAAACTCGCCAAAGAATTACCCGAACCTCAGCCGCCGAAAGTGCCGAGTGCCACCTCCGTCTGAAGGTCTGAAGCCCCACCGCTAGCGCGTGTCACCACGCACCGTCCTGGGAGAAGACACTGCCGCAAGCCGCGCGTCAACTCATGCGCTGCCCGCCACCGGTCAAAGAGAACTCACGAAGGGTTCTAGGTAATTTCACCTAATCTTTCTCTCTCTAACTTTCTCACTCTAGGAATTTTTGTGTTCTGTTATGTCTTGTATTGCTAATCCCTTGTGTGTATTTATAGAGTTACAAGAGACATCTTAAGTGAGATTGAGTAAGACTTTCTTGTTGGGCTTTGGTTTTAGTAGTTTCCAAATCTCAATTAGATTACCTAATTCTTGGATTTCCTAATTCTTAATTGAGCCAAGAATTAATTAATTAAATAATTAAATCCACTTTTTGAATTTACTAATTGACCAAGGATTAATTAATTAAATAATTAATTCACTTTAACAATTAATCTAATAATATAATTAATCGTACCACTAATGGAATAATTATGGAATTATAGCTCAAACCAGAATTGCTTCCGAAACCACTAATTTAATTATTCTTTATTCTTCCCACGTCAAAGATATAGTGCTCGTCAATTTATTAATTTAATGATAAATTAATTAATCGACTTCTTATTATCTGAGATTAGTACCACTCGACTTTATTACTATACTGAACATAAGTCCACCGGTCGGGTTTAGTATAATAACCTTTACGAGCTCATCTCGAGGGCACCGTCTGTTAGTGTATGTGCCCTTTTTAAGGGCTATATAGATATTTCTCATTTTGAGTGATGTTATAATCAGATGAGTTAATTTCATGATAGTAATAATCTTGTGCATATTTAATTTCATGAAATCGATCCGCCAAAAGAAACACTCCATGCACTTTTAGATCATGAGTTATTCTTTTAAGTAGTACTCGTACAAGGATCCTTAGACTAGAAATCATTGCATGGTCTTAGGTGAATCGTAGTGTGCTTTGACATACGTGTTAGTTTTGAATACAGAAAAGCTATGGCTTGTATCAAAAACTAATATCCACAGATGACATATCATTTTGTTTCAGTATAAATCTGTTCCTTTATATCATAGAACTAGATAACGGGGTGTCGACAAACACAGTAGATACCGTTATTGGTTAAAGTATTGATATATAAAAAGTATGCTCGTAACTGAGATAGTCTGAACATACTATCGGTATAGGTTATTGTGTGGTTTGGAAATTGGTTTATCTAGACTAGTTTAAATCACACAGATATGCCCGGGGCATATTGAGCACGACCAGTTTGGATAGAATTGACTTGTACTGATCGGCGTAGTCAATTCCGTCCTAGTATTCCGTCTCTCAATCCCGAGATTGGGACGGGCGTGAGGGTTGGGTGTCGTGTGCTTTGATTTGCCAAAGAGTGAGGTCAATTGAGGCCAATACCTCGGTAAGTTGGGTATGCGGTGTTTAGCTTCTTGCGTGCCGTTGCTAGTCGGAGGAATCCACATACCGGTTCGCCGGGTTGATGGTGCTCCCGAGATGAGCTCGTAAGGTTATTATACTAAACCTGGCCAGTGAACTTTATGTTCGGTATAATAAAAGGTCGAGTGGTACTAATCTCGGAAACCAAGAAGTCGGTGAATTAATTTGTCAGTAAATTGATAAATCGACGAGCACTAGATCTTTAATGTGGGGAGATAGAAGAAATAATAATGGCACGATGTAAAGTCATTTTCGAGCGGTAGTTCCATAATTGGTCCGTTAGTGGTACGACCGATTATGCGTTTGACTAATCGACAAGGTAAATTAATTAATCCGAAAGGTTTAATTAATATTTGATCGACGAAGTGAATTTAGAAATTAATTCTATTTTGAATTAATTAATTCTAAGGGTTCGATTAAATTAAATTAACAAAGTGGATTAAATAAATTAATTTAAATGGGTCGATTGGAGTTGATTAGTCGGGAAGACTTAGCGGTCAATGAAAGTCAAATTTTAAGGCCTAACTCGAGAGCCCATTAGGTCTCCAATCGAGCTACTATAAATAGAATAACTTGACACCAAAGAAAGCTAAGGAAATTTTGGAAGACAATTTTGTCTTGCCCTTTCTTGAGCAAGAAGATTCTAGAGAAAGATTTTTTTCAAAGAATTTTTCTCAAAAATGAATCAGCTTTCTTGCTCATCAATTTGAACTCGACCAAAAGATCACACCTTTTATTTGTGGGTTAATATCTAGGCTGCTGTCGATTAATTTTGTTTGCTACTGCTGGGTTTTTTCCACCGGACTGGTGGATTAATTTTTTGTCCGGCGTTTATCCTGCTGGTTTGCTACCCGCGCGACTGGTTTGACCAACACTGCGTCGATCTCAGCTGGTGATCCGCAGTGAAGGTTGTCTAGACCTCGGTGGGTGGTGGCCGGATTCAGGTGGACGACTGGATTGTACAGTCCGGTGGTGGTTTTCTCCCTCAGCAGCAGTCGGCTTTGTGGGTTTTCTCCTCAGCAGCAGTCGGCAATAGTACAGCGGTTAGGGTGATCAGATTTTTGGAAATTTTTGAGTTCAATTTGAGAAATTTCCTGGTGGGTTGTCGTGGGTTAATCGAGTAAGCTCCGATAGATTATTGCCCACGCAATATTCTGAGTGTTCTTGTAGAATCGATTGGATTTCTTGTGGAAATCGCAGCTGAATATTTGGTATTCTTTAAACGAGGGACTTCGCTACAAAAGGTACAATCTTTAAGTTTCGCTTTAATTAAAGATTTAATTTTTTGTGTCCCGATTAATAAATTAAATAAGTATAAGCCTAGATCCGTTCATGGGTAAACTAATTTGAGCCTGAGCTTGGTCGAAAGCTTCCAATTCTGGAATGCATAGCACGAAAGTGATGTTTTCGATTTAGCCCGGGCTTGTTCAGTTTTCCTTCAAATTGGTATCAGAGCGTTGGTTTCGGTCTTATACTTGTTTGATTTATTACACGGCCTTATTTTGGCATTAGTATTTTTGTCGAAATGTTTAAACAGGTGGTTATTGGTTTCCCGGCTATTATGGTAGAAATTTAATTTTCATTCATAAACCCCGGGACATGTCCGGGCTCGTTTTATTTTTTGAATGGAAATTTCTGTAATAGTAATAACCACGAGCTGGAAGCCGTGTAGGATTAGAAAATCTTGTAGTAGGATTTGATCTAATCATGTCGTCTTTAAATTCCTAGAAAACGCCTTTGTATATAGGAATTTTTGTACTATGACGAAGACGTTATTTTGGGTAACTTATATTCGCGGGTTTTGGTTTATTGTAATTTGGGTGATTCCTAATTACGGAATAAACCGAGAAAACCCGGACGAATCGAGAGGAATCCAAATAACGAGTGGTAGCGACACAACGGGAAGTGTCACCGAGGCGTCGAGAAATCAACGATAGAGAAGGCCATAATAGTCGGGAAATTTTATTTTATTTAATTTCCCGTATTTATGATTTTTTCGTTGATTGTGTGATTTTCGTTTTATTTTGCATGAACGAAATTCAAACCAAAAGTTTTTTCAAAAAGGTAATGTGCAATTAACTAAGGTAGATTATTCGCATATTAAAACTCCAACGGTTTTATGGGTGCGAATATCCATAGTTAAGATATTGCATGTTAAAACGTAAAAATCCTCAAACTTGATTACATTCGCAAGTTTTGGTTTAATCGTAATTTTGGGTGATTCCTAATTACGTGGGGTTTTGGTTTGTCGTAATTTTGGGTGATTCCTAATTACGTAGAAAACTGAGAAAACCCAGATTTTGGTTTTTCGTAATTTTTGGGTGATTCCTAATTACGTAGAAAACCGAAATGGAAAACCGAGAAAACTAGGGCGAATTGAAATTATTTAAAAAATCTAAGTAGGAGCGGGTTGGTTAATAGCCCCATGGCCTTCATTACGGGTTCATTGGCGATGTGGTTAAACGGCTTCCCTACGGATGAGTTTTCAATCACAGATATCGCTGGAATGAATTTTTAAAGGGATGACTATAGTGCGTTTAATTGGGAAAAGTTGCGACACCCTCGCTACCGAGGCGCATTAGTACCCTAAGTAACAAACTTAGAAGTCACGTAATGGCATACACTTAGTGTACTGTTTATAGTATCCCTCCTACGAGGTAACGCTATTTACGTGTACGGCTAAAATTATCGACTATTAATTTCATTGATCATAAGATCGTTGGTCAGATAATGAGATTAATGGACTTTGGTCCTTCTTGAACGAATGTGGATTGGCGTAGACGTTCACCTACGTGACCTGCGTTAATCCCGGTGGGAGAGATGTCGGTAGAAGATTATATTTCTTTTCTGAGGATTTTTCAATATTTTCGAAAAGTATATTGAGACATGTTTTTTCATTATTTTCAGTTGATATGTCGTTCAACCCGCTAGCTGTCATTCTGAACCAAAACAAACTCACCGGTCCTGATTATATTGATTGGAAACGAAACCTGGACATTGTCCTAACCACTGAGGGTTATAAGTACGTGCTCACTGAGGAGTGCCCCCCTAAGCCCAGTGAGGATGTCACACCTGAGCAGCGAGAGCCATATACGAGGTGGCAGAAGGCTGATGAGATGACCAGGTGCTACATCTTGGCTTCTATGTCGAGTGTACTGTAGCACCAGCATCAGCAGATGACCTCAGCCTACGATATGTTGCTCAACCTCAGGGAGATGTTTGGTCATCAGGGCAGGGCAGCCAAGCAGTCAGCTATGAGGAAACTCATGAATGCTAAGATGGCTGAGGGCACTTCAGTGAGAGATCACGTACTGGACATGATTGGTTGCATCAATGAGATCGAGGTATTGGGAGGTGAGATTGATGGGGAAACCCAGGTCGATATCATCCTTCAGAGCTTGCCTCCCAGTTTTGAGCAGTTTCGATTGAACTATAATATGGGGAATCTCTCATATTCACTTTCTGAGCTCATGACTGCATTGGTGTCTGCTGAGAGCCTCTTCGCAGAGAAGAAGCAAGCCTTGGCTACTGTTGGTCCCTCAGGTTCCTCTGCTGGGCCCAAAGCCAGGAAGCAAAAGAGGAAGAGAGGCCAGAAAGCAGGAGCCAGTCATGGACCCAAGGCGGGCATTGCCAAGAAGCAGAAGCCGAGAGGCAAATGCTTCAGATGTGGCAAAGCGGGACATTGGAAGAAGGACTGCCCAAAGCCTCGAGGTACGTGTAAATTTTCCCTAGTCACTGAGACGTGTTTAGTGGCGATTCCCACGGATACTTGGTGTGTGGATTCGGGAGCCACTGATCACGTTTGTAATTCTTTGCAGGGGTTCCAAGTTACCCGGCTGCTTAGAGAGGGAGAGTTGCAGGTTTACCTTGGGGATACTACCAGAGTTTCTGTGGCTGCAGTGAGAGTTATTAGTCTTTACTTTTCAGACTCTATTTTATATTTGAAGGATTGTCTTTATGTACCTAGTTTTCGAAAGAACTTGCTTTCAGTTTCGAAACTTGTTTTGGATGGTTATAAGTGTGTATTTTCTGATGGTTCGGTTTTTATAGGAAAATGCCAGAAACTTATATGTTCCGGTACATTGGTTGACAATCTGTTTTTAATCAAGACTTACTCCCCAGTTATGCAAAACACAGAAACTAGTAACTCATCACCGAATCGTAATAAGAGAAAGGAATCTTCCCCTTTGAATCAGACTTATCTTTGGCACCTGAGACTAGGTCATATCAACCTTAGTAGGATTCAAAGGTTGGTCAAGAGTGGGTCTTTGGACTTACTAGATATTGACAGCTATTCGACCTGTGAGTCGTGCTTGGAGGGTAAAATGACCAAGAGGCCTTTTAAGGCAAAGGGGTATAGGGCCAAAGAGGTTTTAGAGCTGGTTCATTCTGACGTGTGTGGGCCTATGTCAGTTCAGGCTAGAGGTGGTTATGAGTATTTCGTGACTTTCACGGATGATTACTCTAGATATGGATACATATACCTGATGCGCCACAAGTCTGAATGCTTTTGCAAGTTCAGAGAATTTAAGGCAGAGGTGGAGAACCATCTGGGTAAGAGTATAAAGTCACTGCGGTCTGATCGCGGTGGCGAATACCTCTCTAGTGAATTTAGGACCTATTTGTCAGAGGAGGGTATTCAGACCCAGTTGTCTGCACCTGGCACACCCCAGCAGAATGGTGTAGCAGAGAGGAGAAACAGGACTCTTATGGAGATGGTTAGATCGATGATGAGTTACAGTGAGTTGCCTACCTCGTTTTGGGGTTATGCCTTAGATACAGCATGTTATTTCCTCAACCTTGTGCCATCTAAGTCTGTGCCAACGACCCCATTAGAGTTGTGGGATGGGCACAAGCCTAGCCTGAGACATCTCAGGATTTGGGGTTGTCCAGCACATGTGCTCGAGGCAGATGCAGGCAAGTTAGAGGCGAGATCTAAGGTTATGCTGTTTGTAGGCTATCCCAAAGAAACGAGAGGTGGTTTATATTATAGTCCTCAGGATCAGAAGGTGGTGGTCAGCACCAATGCCAGATTTCTTGAAGAGGACTATATTTTAGATCACAAGTCAAGCAGCAAGGTAGTATTGGAAGAGCTTAGAAGTCAGTCCACTATTCCAGATGCACACGTACAGGAAGACACACCACAGGAAACTGCACACACTATCACAGATGATGCTCTTACACAGGCTGCGCCTCGTCGTAGTGGGAGGGCTGTGAGACAGCCCGAGAGGTACATGGGTTTGGGTGAGTCTTCGGACTTTATCCCTGGTGCTCATGAACCAGACCCAGTTAACTACAATGAGGCTCTCCAGGATAAAGATGCAGATTCTTGGCAGAGAGCGATGATTGCTGAGATGGGTTCTATGGACTCAAATCAAGTCTGGGAGCTGGTAGACCTTCCTGATGGGTTTAGGCCTATTGGGTGCAAATGGGTCTACAAGCGAAAGAGAGGAACTGACGGGAGGGTTGAGACCTTCAAGGCTAGGCTTGTGGCGAAGGGGTATACTCAGAAAGAAGGGATCGATTATGAGGAGACTTTTTCCCCGGTAGCTATGCTTAATTCGATCCGGATTCTCTTGGCCATAGCTGCTCATATGGATTATGAGATTTGGCAAATGGACGTCAAGACAGCTTTCCTTAATGGAAGTCTTGAGGAGACCATCTTTATGCAGCAACCAGAGGGCTTCATTGTTAAGGGCCAAGAGCACAAGGTATGCAGGCTTAGGAGGTCCATTTATGGACTTAAGCAAGCATCCAGATCTTGGAACATTCGTTTTGATGAGGTTATCCAGTCCTATGGATTCACTCAGTCTCCGGATGAGAAGTGTGTTTATTGCAGGCGTGATGGTGAGATAGTGGTGTTCCTCGTACTTTATGTAGATGACATTCTTCTTATTGGCAACAGTAAGAAGGTGTTGTCAGACGTAAAGGCATTGTTGTCCAGGCAATTCGATATGAAGGATTTGGGAGAGGCTGGACATATCCTTGGGATCAAGATTATTCGAGATCGTAAGAGACGTTCTCTGACTCTCTCACAGGCATCCTACATAGACACGATTCTGGCCCGTTTTAACATGCAGAACTCCAAGAAGGGTTCACTACCTTTCAGGCATGGAGTGCATTTGTCTAAGGAGCAGTGTCCTAAGACTGCTGAGGAGATAGATGCCATGAAGGCGGTACCCTATGCTTCTGCAGTGGGTAGCCTCATGTATACTATGTTGTGCACGAGGCCTGATATTTGCTTTGCCGTTGGCATGGTTAGCAGATATCAGAGTAACCCTGGGAAGGCTCACTGGGAGGCAGTAAAATGCATTCTCAAGTACTTGCGCAGGATGAGAGATTATGTCCTAGTTTATAGAGCGCAGGAGCTTGTACCATTGGGTTACACAGATTCGGACTTTCAAGGAGATATGGACAAGAGTAAGTCTACCTCTGGGTTTGTGTTTACTCTAGGAGGTGGAGCCATAGTATGGAAGAGTGTCAAGCAGAAATGCGTGGCGGACTCTACCAAGGAGGCCGAGTACGTTGCCGCTTCAGAGGCAGCGAAAGAGGCTGTATGGCTCAGGAGCTTCCTGATGGACTTAGATGTGGTTCCAGAGTTGCCGAGGTCTATCACAGTTTATTGTGATAACAATGGTGCAGTTGCTAACTCAAGGGAACCACGAGCCCATAAGGCGAGTAAACACATAGAGCGCAAGTACCACCTGATACGAGAGATCGTAAAGAGGGGAGACGTGATCGTGGCCAAGATAGCTTCAGAGGACAACCTTGCAGATCCTTTCACCAAGCCATTGACCCCAAAGGTCTTTGAGAGGCATGTGGAGGGCATGGGAGTCAGATTCTTGAGAGAGCCATGTCAGTGAGCTTAAAGGTGTTTTGGAGATTTCATTATGACAGCAGTGTAATAGCGGGTTGGACAGTTTTTGTACTTCTTAGCATAGCTTTGAGTATTAGTGGGAGATTGTTAGTTTTGAATACAGAAAAGCTATGGCTTGTATAAAAAACTAATATCCACAGATGACCTATCATTTTGTTTCAGTATAAATCTGTTCCTTTATATCATAGAACTAGATAACGGGGTGTCGACAAACACAGTAGATACCGTTATTGGTTAAAGTATTGATATATAAAAAGTATGCTCGTAACTGAGATAGTCTGAACATACTATCGGTATAGGTTATTGTGTGGTATGGAAATTGGTTTATCTAGACTAGTTTAAATCACACAGATATGCCCGGGGCATATTGAGCACGACCAGTTTGGATAGAATTGACTTGTACTGATCGGCGTAGTCAATTCCGTCCTAGTATTCCGTCTCTCAATCCCGAGATTGGGACGGGCGTGAGGGTTGGGTGTCGTGTGCTTTGATTTGCCAAAGAGTGAGGTCAATTGAGGCCAATACCTCGGTAAGTTGGGTATGCGGTGTTTAGCTTCTTGTGTGCCGTTGCTAGTCGGAGGAATCCACGTACCGGTTCGCCGGGTTGATGGTGCTCCCGAGATGAGCTCGTAAGGTTATTATACTAAACCTGGCCAGTGAACTTTATGTTCGGTATAATAAAAGGTCGAGTGGTACTAATCTCGGAAACCAAGAAGTCGGTGAATTAATTTGTCAGTAAATTGATAAATCGACGAGCACTAGATCTTTAATGTGGGGAGATAGAAGAAATAATAATGGCGCGATGTAAAGTCGTTTTCGAGCGATAGTTCCATAATTGGTCCGTTAGTGGTACGACCGATTATGCGTTTGACTAATCGACAAGGTAAATTAATTAATCCCAAAGGTTTAATTAATATTTGATCGACGAAGTGAATTTAGAAATTAATTCTATTTTGAATTAATTAATTCTAAGGGTTCAATTAAATTAAATTAACAAAGTGGATTAAATAAATTAATTTAAATGGGTCGATTGGAGTTGATTAGTCGGGAGGACTTAGCGGTCAACGAAAGTCAAATTTTAAGGGCTAACTCGAGAGCCCATTAGGTCTCCAATCGAGCTACTATAAATAGAATAACTTGACACCAAAGAAAGCTAAGGAAATTTTGGAAGACAATTTTGTCTTGCCCTTTCTTGAGCAAGAAGATTCTAGAGAAAGATTTTTTTCAAAGAATTTTTCTCAAAAATGAATCAGCTTTCTTGCTCATCAATTTGAACTCGACCAAAAGATCACACCTTTTATTTGTGGGTTAATATCTAGGCTGCTGTCGATTAATTTTGTTTGCTACTGCTGGGTTTTTTCCACCGGACTGGTGGATTAATTTTTTGTCCGGCGTTTATCCTGCTGGTTTGCTACCCGCGCGACTGGTTCGACCAACACTGCGTCGATCTCAGCTGGTGATCCGCAGTGAAGGTTGTCTAGACCTCGGTGGGTGGTGGCCGGATTCAGGTGGACGACTGGATTGTACAGTCCGGTGGTGGTTTTCTCCCTCAGCAGCAGTCGGCTTTGTGGGTTTTCTCCTCAGCAGCAGTCGGCAATAGTACAGCGGTTAGGGTGATCAGATTTTTGGAAATTTTTGAGTTCAATTTGAGAAATTTCCTGGTGGGTTTTCGTGGGTTAATCGAGTAAGCTCCGATAGATTATTGCCCACGCAATATTCGGAGTGTTCTTGTAGAATCGATTGGATTTCTTGTGGAAATCGCAGCTGAATATTTGGTATTCTTTAAACGAGGGACTTCGCTACAAAAGGTAGAATCTTTAAATTCCGCTTTAATTAAAGATTTAATTTTTTGTGTCCCGATTAATAAATTAAATAAGTATAAGCCTAGATCCGTTCATGGGTAAACTAATTTGAGCCTGAGCTTGGTCGAAAGCTTCCGATTCTGGCCACTTGATAGTGAATTGAGAAGTGCATGGCCATGCCCAAGGAATGTAAGCGTTATCATTTGCTTGATGAATTCAGTGTCACTAAGAGATCAAGTAAACGTTTTGCTATATAAGGATGATGGTTCCATGCCTTATGCTAAACGGGATATTAATGTAGAGGATCGTACGTAGTTTGCTCGAAAAGGTTGTGTTGAATCACCATTCGACCCTCCATTCCGAATTGGGTAGTCATTATGTCTTGCTAGAGACCACTAATGACTTATGGATTAATCAATGAGATTGAGTTATCCATTGCCATTTTAGAATGGGCCTACAGGATCGCACATAAGAAAGTTCGATGATGCAGAATAAGCATTCTTGCCTACAATAAGTATAATTGCTATACTTAAATAAATAATATTTAATTAAATGGTTTAATTAAATATTATTGAAAAGTTCTGTGGCATTAATTAAGAGTTAATTAATTACCTGAGAACAATTGGGATGGGCTGATAAATCAAGAGACTTAATTGCAATTGAAGTTCTTGACCCATCAGCCTGATCTATGGGTCATGTTGATCCATGGGCTTGGTGTATAACCCAAATCAATAAGGGATTATTTAATACTGATTTGGAATGAGAAAATATTATTTAATACTGATTTGGAATCAGTAAAATAATATTTGGTAATAATACTGATTTAGAATATGATTAAATCAGTTAAGTAATAATTGATTGATTACAATACTGATTTTTGGAAATTTCAACTCTACAAATATCCTAGGGATATTATTGTAAGAGGATGATGATTTTCAATCAGAAAATCAGAACAAGCAAAATATACACAAAATCCCAAACTCTCTCCATAGGCAAAAACAGCTAGCACCGGATCTGCAAAGAACTTCAGTGCTTGAAAGTAGAGAGTCCTTCAAGGAAGGATTTTGGCGGTGACAAATGTAACCGGAGCGGAAGGTTTGAACTAACATCAAGCAAGGATCTAGACATGGCAACCGATTACACTACGAGGGTAAGCTTTAGAAGCTTTAAACGTAGGATTAATTAAACACTAAAATTGGAATTGGCATGAATCCGCTGTGAAAATTTTGAAAAACATGTCTCCAATCCCAACACTGTTACCCCGGACACACTGGTACATAATTTGCCTTCGATAAGTAACATCACACTAAGCAATCAAACACACGCACCCAACCTACCGAGAATATAAGTCTCAAGTGACCGCAATCATTGGCAGATTAAAGTACACTATGTTTAATCCTCATGCCCGATCAAATCTAGGGATTAAGAGATAGTATACAAGATTTGAATTAACTACTTAAGAACAGTACAAGTTAATTCAATCCTAAACGGTCATGCTCAATATTCCCTGGGCATGTCTATATGATTCAATTAATTAGACAAACTCATTTCTGAATCACATAATGATTTAAACCGACAGTATGTCCAAACTGTCTCAGTCACAGTCCTCATTTATATATCATGACTTTAACCAATGATGAGATCTATTGTGTCACACCAGACACCTCATCACCTAGTCATACGATATAAATAGACAACATGTGTAAAACATAAAAACAATTTAACTAAAATATTCAATCGATATATAAACCGGGAAATAGTTTTGATACAAGCAAAGGTTTAGTATTCAAAATGAAAAATCTCCCACTAATACTAAAGCTGCGCTTAAAGAATAAAACTACATTAATCTATTGTTACACTAATACTTAGAAAACAGTCAAGGGTCAGCTAAGTATCTAATTCCCATGCCCTCCACGTGAGCCTCAAAGACTTTCGCAGTCAACATCTTCGTGAATGGATCTGCAAGGTTATCTGCTGATGCTATCTTTGCCACGACCACATCTTCCTGAAGGAAACAGATCTAGTTCGGGCTAAATAAAAAATCTCACTTTCGTGCTATGCATTCCAAAATGGGAGACTTTCTATTCGGCTCAGGCTTAAAATCATTTCCCCTGAACGGATCTAGGCTTATACTAGTTCAATTTATTAAAACGACACGAAAATATTGAATCTTTAATTAAAGCGGAAATCTTAAAGATTATACCTTTGAAGCGTCCCTTGCTATAAGAAAACAGTGAATACCACCAAAAGTCCAAAGAATGGCTCCTACAACTCCAAGATCGGGTGGGAAATCAACTACGGATCGGCTAATAGTAAAAATGAAGAAAACCAAAGAAAACTGCTTTGAAAAAACTCAAACTGCCCAAAACTGAATCAGCCCGAAGCTCTATCACAAAATTGCCGCCAACTGCTTCGGCCGCTGGTCGGACTTTCGACATTCAAACTAGCCGGTCAGGATCTGGATAAACAAATCACGGATCACCAATCTAGAGATTGCGATCGACGTGATCATTCAGATCTAACACCCCTGAGCTTGATCGTCGAAATCGTGAAGTCACCGGCAACGGGAAGAACTCGATTGAAAAAAATAAAACCGACAGCAGCTGCTAGGGTAAAATAAACCCGGACAATCAAAGGACTAAAACGGGCTGAGTTATTTCGAAGAAGAAAGTTCTCTAAACCGACTTCGAAAGAAAACTTCAATGAGAAACTCTAGGCTTGACTTTCTCACTCTAGACAACTTAGCATACAAGTTTCTTAATGTATTTAATTGCCTAACATTAGCGATTTATAGGGAGCTTCTAAGGAGACCTAGTGAGCTTTTGAGTTGGGCCTTAGTGTTTGACTTTTGTTGACCTCTTAGTCTTCCCTAGACTAAACAACTCCAATCGATCCTTTCGAATTAATTTCTTAAACCACTTTGTTAATTAAATTTAATCGAGTTAGGATTATTTCGTATAACTCACTTAACCAATTAAATATTAATTAAACCTTTAGGATTAATTATTTCACTTTGTCGATTAGTCAAACACATAATTAGTCGTACCACTAACGGACCAATTATGGAACTACCACTGAAAAACGAATTTACTTCCCACTCACTTTACTATTCTTCTATCTTCCAACATCAAAGATCTAGTGCTCGTCGATTCATAAATTTGCTGACAAATTAATTCATCGATTTCTTGGTATCCGAGATTAGTACCACTCGACTTTCTTATTATATTGGACATAAAGTCCACTGGCCAGATTTAGTATAATAAACCTTACGAGCTCATCTCAGGAGCACCATCAACCTGGTGAACCGGTATATGGATTCCTTCAACTAGCAACGACACACAAGAAGGCAAACACCGCAAACCCAACTTACTGAGATTTAGGCCTTAATTAACCGCACCTTTTGGCAAATCAAAGTATACGATATCTAACTCTCATGCCCGCTCCAATCTAGGGATTAAGAGATTAGAATATTAGGATCCAATTAACTATGCCGATCTGTAAAAGTTGATTCAATCCAGAACAGGTCGTGCTCAATATGTCCCGGGAACATCCGTATGATTTAATTAGTCTAGAAAAACTAATTTTCAAATCACACAATAACCTATACCGTTAGTATGTTCAAACTATCTCAATTACGAGCATCCGTTCATATATTATTACTTTAACCAATAACAAGATCTACTGTGTTTTTTTACACCTCGTTATCTAGTTCTATGATATAATGGAACAAATTTAATACTGAAAGAAAACAATATGTCAACTAGGTAGTAGTTTTTGATACAAGCAATAGTTTTTCAGTATTCAAAACTAACACTTCCCTCTTATTGATATCTCATATCAGGTGGTACTTGCGCTCTATGTGGTTACTCGCATTGTGGGCTTGTGGTTCCTTCAAGTTGCTACTGCACCATTATTGTCACAGTACACTACGATCGACTTTTGCAAACCAAGAATTACGTCTAAGTTCACTATGAAGTTCTTGAGTCACACTGCTTCTTTTGCCGCCTTTGAGGCGTCAACGTACTCAGCTTCAATGGTAGAGTCCGCCCTGCTTCACACTCTGCCAAAGTATGGCTCCACCTCCCAAAGTAAACAATAATCCTGAGGTAGACTTACTTTTGTCCCTATCACCTTTGAAATTAGAATCTGTGTAACCCCTCAGAACTAGCTCTTGTGCCTGATAGACCAAAACTTGGTCTCTCGTTCTATGCAAATACTTGTGAATGCACTTTAAAGCCTCCTAATGAGCTTTTCTGAGATTACTCTGATATTTGCTAACCGTGCCAACGACATAGCAAATATCAGACCTCGTACGCAACATTGCATATAATAGACTTCTTACTGCCGAAGCATAAGGAACTGTCTCTATGGCTTCTATCTCCTTAACAGTCTTCGGAGACTGCTCTTTAGATAGATGCACTCCGTGTCTGAAAGGTAGAAAACCTTTCTTGGAGTTTTGCATGTTGAAATGAGCCAGAATTGTATCTATGTATGAAGCCTGGGAAAACATTAGTGAATGTTTTTTACAATCTCGAATAATCTTGATCCCGAGGATATGTCCAGCTTCTCCCAAGTCCTTCATATCAAATTGCTTGGACAACTATGCCTTTACGTTTGATAACACTTTTTTATTGTTGCCAATAAGTAGGATATCATCTATATAAAGTACAAGAAACACCACTGCATTTCCATCACGTCTGCGGTACACACATTGCTCATCCAGACACTGAGTAAATCCGTAGGACTGGATTACATCATCAAACAAGATGTTCCAAGATCTGGATGCTTGCTTAAGTCCGTAAATGGACCTCTTAAGCTTGCAAACCTTATGCTCTTGGCCTTCTACAATGAATCCCTCTGGTTACTGTATGAAGATGGTTTGCTCAAGACTTTCGTTAAGGAAAACTGTCTTGACATCCATTTGTCATATCTCATAATCTAAATGGGCAGCTATTGCAAAGAGAATCCGGATCAACTTAAGCATAGCTATCAGAGAAAAGGTATTCTCATAATCGATACCTTCTTTCTGAGTATACCCCTTCATCACAAGCCTAGGTTTAAAGGTTTCAACCTTTCTGTTGGGTCCTCTCTTTCTTTTGTAGACCTAATTGCATCTAATGGGTTTAAAAGTATCAGGAAAGTCTACAAGTTCCAAGACTTTATTTGAGTCCATTGACCCCATCTCGGATATCATTACTTTTTACAAAGATTCTGTATTTTTATCTCAGAGAGCCTCATTATAGTTAATTGGGTCTATTTCATGTGCGCCTGGGACTAAATCTGAGGATTCTCTCAAGCCCACGTATCTCTCGGGTTGTTTCACACCTCTCTCACTACGATGAGGCATAACCTTTGTAGGCGTATCATCTATGACTTCTTGTGCAGTGTTTTGTGGTGTATCTAGTTGTACTGGTGCAAGAATATTAGTGGATTGTCCTCTAAGTTCTTCTAGTACAATCAAACTACTAGGCTTGTGATATAGAATATAGTGTTCTTCTAAAAATCTGGCGTTAGTACAAACTATCACCTTCAGATCTTTAGGACTATAAAATAAACCACCTTTCGTTCCTCTAGGATATCCTACAAACAAAGATACTTCTATTTTGAAACTAACTTATCCGCATCTGCCTTGAGCACATGTGCTGGGCAACCCCAAATTATGAGATGTCACAGACTGGGCTTGCGCCCCGTCCACAACTCTATAGGGGTTGATAATATGGACTTAGATAGTACAAGGTTAAAAATGTAAGCAGTTGTTTCTAAGGCAAATCCCCAACACAAATTAGGTTGTTTCCATAAGAGTTCTGTTTCTTCGTTCTGATACACCATTCTGCTGGACAACTGAGACTGAATTCCTACCTCTGACAGATAGTCTCTGAATTCGCCCGAAAGGTATTCTCCACCACGATCTGATCGTAGGGTCTTAATACTTTTACCATGATGTTTCTCCATATCTGCCGGATACTCTTTGAACTTGCCAAAGTATTAGGACTTGTGGCGCATTAGGTAAATGTATTCGTACCTCGAGTAGTCATCTGTGAACGTTACAAAATACTCGAAGCCTCCTCGCGCATGAATAGACATAGGTCCACACAAGTTAGAGTGAACCAGTTCTAACACTTCTTTGGCCCTATACCCCTTTGCCTTAAAAGGCATTTTGGTCATAATTCCTTCCAAGCAAAATTCACAAGTTGAATAGTTGTCAACTTCTAATGAACCTAACGGTCCATCTGTGACCAACCTTTAAAACTTACTAAGGTTAATATACCTAGTCTAAGGTGCCAAAGGTATGTTTGGTTCATCTCAGAAGGTTCTTTCCTCTTATTATAGTTTAATGATGCGTTATTTGATTCAGTGTTTTGCAAAACAGGGGAGTTTGATTTTAACAAAAAACAAATTATCTACTAATGAACCGGAACAAATAAGTTTCTCATTCTTTCTAACAACAACTAATTTATTAGAAAAAATAAACTTATAACCATCCAATGTGAGTTTAGAAACTGAAATTAAGTTCTTTCTAAAACTCAGAACATAAAGACAATTCTGTAAAATTAAAACTGAAGATTCAAAAATGACTCTAACTACTCCCACTGCTTCAACTGACACTTTCATAGTGTCGCCCAAGTAAAGCTCTAATTTGACACTTCTAAGCCCCTGGGTTACAAGAAACACATGCAAAGAATCACAAACATGATCAGTGGTTCCTGAATCCACATACCAGGCATCTGTGGGAATCATCGCTAAACATGTTTAAGTAATAAAGACGAAAATAGCGGTACATTTGATATTTGGACAGTCAGACTTCCAATGCCCCGTCTCCTGCATTTGAAGCACTTTCCTTTCGGCTTCTTCTTTTTTGCGATGTCAGGATTAGGCGCACGACTAGCTGTCTTATGGGCTTTCTTCTTATTCCTCTTTCCAGATTTGGGCTTAGAAGAGGAACCTTGAGCCTTGACTAAGACTAAAGCTTGCTTCTTTTCTTGAAAGGAGCCTTCAGCCAACACCAAAGCAGTTAAGAGCTCGGGTAGAGTATAAACTCGCTGATTTATATTATAATTCAGACGAAACTTCTCAAAACACTAAGGCAAACTCTGGCAGATCATGTCAGCCTGTGTTTTTGCATCAATCTCACCTCCTAATACCTTAACCTCATTGATGTTACTAATCATGTCAAGTACGTGATCTCTCACTGGGGTTCCTTCAACCATTTTGGTGTTCATTATCTTCCTCATGGCTATTTGCCTTGCCGACCTGCCTTGATGACCGAATATCTCCCTTATGTGAGCCATCATATCAAAAGTAGAGATCATTGACTGAAGTTGATGTTGTAGAACGTTCGACATAGAAGCCAGAATGTAACACCACGCCATCTCATCAGCCTTTCTCTACCTCTTATAGGCTTCCCTATCTACTTGAGGTGTCTCATCATTAAGCGTTGGTGGAAAACCTCAATGAGCACGAACCTATACTACTTAGCCGTTAGGACAATATCCAAGTTATGATTCCAATCGACAAAATTCGGACTGGTTAATTTGTTATCTATTAGTATAGTAGCTAACGGATTGAATGCAATATCGAAAACTAAAAAATAAATAGACAGACATGTTTTAGAATAAAGAATTTCAAAAATATTGAACCCTCAAAACAATATAATCTATCTACCAACATCTTGTCCATTGGGATTCACGCAAGTCACGATAGTGTGAACGTTTACATTAACCCACGTTCGTTTGATAAGAACTAACTAAATTCATTAATCTTATTATCTGACCAAACGTTCTATTGATCAATAAAATTAATAGTCAGTACCTTTTAGCCGTACACTAAAATAGTGTAACCTCGATGGGAGGAATACTAATAATTGTACACTAAATGTATACCATTACGTGAGCTCTAAGTTTGTTACATAGGATAGTGCGCCTCAGATGGAGAGGATATCGCATTTTCCAATTTAACATACTGTAGTCATCCAATCTAGTGATCTTGTGAATTAGACTTATTCGATATGGAGGAGGCCCTAATGCCAACGAGCAAGTCTACCCACATCACTTATGAAATTGTAATGGTGGCCATGGGAATTAATTAACTAACCCACTCTCACTTAGATTTTTAGAACGAGGGTTTTCCGATTTAAACATGCGTTTAACTATCCTAAGTTATATGCATAAAAATCACTGTTTTAATCATGCATTAAAATAAAGTACAAATTAAAACACATAAACATGCAACTTAAAATAATAAATACAAGAAATAAATACATAAAGTAAATTTCCCGACTATTATGGTTTAAAACTGCATCACACTTCCATCTGTTGCCTTGTCTCATGTCCCGTCACGTTGTTCTGATGGATTGAGTCTTGAACTTGAAAGATCTCAAAACTTAACTGAAAAAAGGGGCCATGCGCGCAGCCCGTTGGGCCCCGCGCGCGTTGGTGACCCATGTGCGGTGTTGCACCAGCGCTGCTGCGTGTAATCCCCGCGCGCTCTTTGTGCCCCACTGTCAGCGGTTTCTACTGGCAACTCCTTCACCGACATCGTCTTTTGGGTCTTCTGCTCCATTCCACTCGTTATTTGGTCTTCTCAAAATTCACCTAGGCTTTCCCGGTTTTCAACGCAATCCTTGGAATCACCCAAATTGCGATAAACCAAAACTTACAAAATCAAGTCGTCCAAAAAATAACGTCTTCGATTACATAAAAATTTCCTAAATACAAGGCTGATTTTCTAGAAAAAATAAAATCGAAAATTACATAGAAAAAATCCTACTATAGATTTAATCTAATCCTACACGGCTTCCAGCTCATGGTTTTACTAGTACACGCATTCATATAGAAAACCAGCCATGACATGTCCTATGGGTTTAATTAAAATATAAACGCAAACCATAATAGTTGGGATCACAAACCACCTGCAATAAAAACCATGTAACAAATCGAACAAGTATAAAGCCAAAACCTTAGCTCTGATACCAATTGAAGGAATTGTCTGTCCGGGTCCGATAAAAAATTTCACTTTTGTGCATAGCATCCATAATTGGGAATTCTCAATCAAACCGGGATGCTCGTGCAATCCGATTCAAACCCCTTTTGAAATACGACACGAGTGGATCTTAGTTTACCTTATTCAATTTATTACGCAACAAAAATACAATCTTTAATTAAAGCGAAAGGATAAATATTCGACCTTTTGAAGTGTGTCCTTTAAATGATTCACTTGTATGACTCTCAGACAGATCCTGACATTGTGTGGGCAATGAACTATAGAACAAACGGAATCAGCACCAAGAAAACTGCTTCACAAAAAACTCGCCGGAGAATAACCAAAACCGCCGCCGCCGGAAGTGATCGAGCGTCGCTGCTGTCCGAAAGTCCAAAGCCCCGCCGCTGCCGCATGTCACCACGTGCCATTCGAGGAGAAGACACCGCCGCCCACCGCCGGTCAAAGATAACTCACGAAGGGTTCTAGGGAATTTTGCCCAACCTTTCTCTCTAACTTTCTCACTCTAAGACTTTTTGTGTTCTGTCAATAATGACTTGTTATGTCTTGTATTGTTAATCTCTTGTGTCTATTTATAGAGTTACAAGAGAGACCTTAAGCGGGCTTGAGTTAGGCCTTCTCGTTGGGATTGAGTCTTAGTAGTTTCCAAATCTCAATTAGATTACCTAATTCATGGATTTCCTAATTCTTAATTAAACGAAGAATTAATTAATTAAATAATTAAATCCACTTTGTCAATTTACTAATTGACTCAAGAATTAATAAATCAAATAATTAATTAACTTTAACAATTAACCAACAACTTAATTAATCGTACCACTAACGAATTAATTATGGAATTAACGCTCAAACCAGAATTGCTTCCGGACCACTAATTTAAATATTCTGTATTCTCCCAACGTCAAAGATATAGTGCTCATCAATTTATTAATTTACTTATGAATTAATTAATCAACTTCTTATTATCTGAGATTAGTACCACTCAACTTTATTACTATACCGGACATAAGTCCACCGGCCGGGTTTAAAATAATAAACTTTACAAGCTCCTATCGAGAGCACCATCACCCCGGGCGCACCGATATATGGCTTCCTTTCGACAAGCAACAACAAATTAAGCAATCAAACATGTGCACCTAACCTACCGAGAATATAAGTCTCAAGTGACCACAATCATTGACAGATTAAAGTACACTATGTATAATCCTCATGCCCGTTCAACTCTAAGGATTAAGAGATAGAATACAAGGTTTGAATTAACTACTTAAGAACAGTACAAGTTGATTCAATCCTAAACGGTCATACTAAATATGCCCCGGGCATATCTATATGATTCAATTAGTTTAGACAAATTGATTTCTGAATCACATAATGACTTAAACCGACAATATGTCCAAACTGTCTCAGTCACGATCCTCATCTATATATCATGACTTTAACTAATGATAAGATCTACTGTGTCACACCAGACACCTAATCACCTAGTCATATGATATAAATGGACAACATATGTAAAATATAAAAATAATTTTACTAAAACATTCAATCAATATATAAACCGGGAAATAATTTTAATACAAGCAAAGCTTTAGTATTCAAAACCAACATTAAGTTTAAGCGACCAGCAGACTAGGTAAAATCTTAGGGATGTCTTAACTGACTAACTTAGAAACACTTAGTCTGTGAAGCTCATTAGTGTAACAAACTAAGAATGCTTTAGGGAAGTCTTAAGTGACAATATCTTAGTAACCTCATATTTTCTGAAGCCATGAATGAACAAGAGTTAGAATGCTTGTAGGGAGATGTTCATTAATGATACCTCAGCATTTATATACTTAGTTCGTTCAAGTCCTCGTATGATATATGTGTGGTGAGGATGTCCAATCCCCTTGTCTGGTAGACTGGTTGGATTGGTGTTAGGCCGTATACAAAGACAGTTGGGAACTCCAATAGTCGATTAGGTAGAGTGGTAATGGAGTAAGTGACACGGGTGTTGTTCAGGTTGAGTGGAAACTGCGCTCTGCAACAAATTTTGGATCCTCATTGTTAGGAAGATGCAACCTATCTTTCTAACTACAAGCCACATCAAAGCCTTTACTGTTACAGGGTAGTAGAAATCCCAACTCCCATCCACTATGTCACTTTGTTCATTTTATTTCATTTCTTAACTATTAATTTCACAACCCTTGTAACTACTTTGATACCTGTTCTATTTTATTGCATTTTTCTAGTTTGGCAGTAGAATTCTACCCTCTGTTCCCTGTGGATCGACCCATATACTACCATCATCAGTGGTATTCAGTTTATAAATTTGTTAATTCTAAACGGTATGCTACATTAAATCCGTCATTTGAGAATTTTGGCGCCATTGTCTGGGAATGGTTGCAAGGATTGTTCTGCTAATTAGTAAAATAAGTAATGACGGGATTAGGAATCTAGAGTAGTTAGTATAAGTAGAGACATATCAGAGTCATCATGTTTCCTCTATTATAGGACATGTCCAGAAGGTCTGAAGGATTCACTCCTCATAGAAAACCTAGACTATTAGAGGAGCTTTTTGGATACAGCTATGATGAACTGATGCAGCACAACAACAATAATCAAGAGTTTTTCCAATCACACCCACCAGTCTATAGAGTGATCAACGATCGCCCTAACTATCCACAGTGGAGTCAAAACACATGCAGACTCCAGATCAACTCAGCACCAGAGGAGTGGGGAAAATGGACAAATCATTTCATATCCATGGAAAATCACATTGCTGAACAGCTTAGAAACATAGAGATCGCAACTCTAAGGAAACAATCAATGCATATGGAGATCTTGAATGAGGTTGATAAAAATTTCATAGTCTGATTGCAAGGGTGGTGAAGTTGGAAGAAGTAGGTGAAGAAAAATCAAGAGAGGGTATCCTTAGACACTCTAACTTGGCAGTGATCGAGGACAAGGATTTTCCTGAAAATCTGGACTGGTACAAGGAACTGATTAAGGAAAATGAGTCACCTAAGTTTAACACCTCTCACCGCACAATCAGCAGAAGTACCCAGACAGAGGTTCCAGAAGGAGAATGAGCAAGTTACAAAGTCAACTTGTACAATACTGAACTAGATATAGAGCAAACAAATAACAAGCTTGACACGCTTGAACAAAAACTTATGAATCCATCTCTGGGTGACACTCATTCAATAACCAAATCCTCTTCAACAAACGACAAGGAATAATCTCTCGACACTAAGTCACATGAGGCTTTGAGATTTGACTTAGTGTCATGAGTGAAATTCAAGCAGGATAACAATTCAATGATCTCCATTGGTGCTGCTAAAGAGAGAGGCCTTGATGATCCTGATTAAACCATAAGAATAAAGAGTCTAGTAGGCGACTATAAAACCAAGCGCTACCGGGAGGTAACCTAGATATCCAGTCTTGAATATCTAATTTTAGTTGCTTTGAGTCAGTGTCAAAGTGCAGTTATTGATGACTAAATTATGTTTCAGGAAATAAAAAATATAAGGAGGAAAATCAGGCAGGAGAATTCTTCACTAATGCAGCAGTTGACCCTCAACCGAAATAACAGCAAACCTCTGCAAAAGAAAAGATCCCTCTTACTCTCTTAAATTTACTTAATCTCTTGTTTCATATTTTACCGTCTTTATCTGTATGAGAGTCATTTAAGTCAGCAAAAAACCACGAATTGCTTTAAAAATCCTTCTCTCTCACACACTGTACTTTAATCTTTATTCTATTCATAACATAAGTGAGTGGGGGAAGGGGAGGATTTGTTCTAAATGTGCTTATCTTCACGATTAACTGATCACGAATGAAGAAAATGATTAAGTTCCTTGCCTAAAAATAAATTTTTCCTACAAATGATTATGCTCTAGAATTTTTTTGATATCAAAAACATTTTCTTAAAACCCTTTTAAGTCCATTTTTAGGAGCCTTTAGTAATGTATGAAATATAAGCTTAGCTTTTGGTGATTAAGATTGTGACACATGAATTGAAATTTAGCTATTGCCTTTAGATTTAGTCACAAAACCTCAATTTTGGTGAGGAATTTCGAGCCTAGAAGTCTCCCTAATACTCATATTTATTTGTTGAGTGATTAGCCTAATATACATTAATGGATCTAGAACTTGGCTAGATCATTCATTACAAAGACCATTTAAGTATCCATGATTTTTCAAAATGATAAAGGCCCCTAGAAGCCATATTTTTATTTTCTTTTTACACATAAACACCTAGGATTAGCCCCTTGAGCCCAACTGTTTTCTTTGACCTCCCTTTCTTAAACACCCTTCTAAACCTCACTTTTCGACCTCTCCACTCTAAATTTCTATTTAGTAGTTGTAGTTCTTGCTCAAATATATCAATATAACCAGGTGTTATTTTTTAAAGTGTTGCCTTAAAAATATATATATGAGGGACCAATGTCCTTAGTATAAATACGTGGGGAAGTAAAGGATATCTAAGCCTTGCACCCTCACAATAGTATAGTGGTAAGATGTAAAGAAGTAAATGACCTCTAAGTTTTATACCCTTACTTAAACACCCAAGTTAGGAGAATAAAGAGTAAGGAAGTGAAATGTTGTGTTTAATACTAAAGCTTTGCTTGAATTAAACCATTTCCCAATTTTATATATTGATTAAATGTTTTAGTTAAATTATTTATATGTTTTTACATATGTTTTCCATTTATGTCATGTAGTTAGATGATGAGGTGTCTGGTGTGACACAGTAGATCTCATCATTGGTTAAAAGATACAATATATAAATGAGGTTTATAACCGAGACAGATTTGGACACACTGTCAGTTTAGGTTATTATGTGATTCAGAAATTGGTTTGTCTAAACTAATTGAATCATATAGATATGCCCGGGGCATATTGAACTTGACCATTTAGGATGAATTGTCTTGTACTGATTTAATAGACTATTCAATCCTAGTATTCTATCTCTAAATCTCTAGACTTGAGCAGGTATGAGGATTAGACATAATGTACTTTGATCTGCCAAAGAGTGAGGTCATTTGGGACCAATAGTCTCGGTAGGTTAGGTGCGCGTGTTTAGTTGCTTGGTGTGCTGTTGCTTGTCAAAAGGAAACCATGTAACGGTGCATCCAGGGTGATGGTACTCCCGAGCTGAGCTCGTTACGTTTATTATACTAAACCCAGCTGGTGGACTTATGTATGGTATAGTAAAAAGGTCGAGTGGTACTAATCTCGGATTATAAGAAGTTAATTAACTAATTTATCAGTAAATTAATAAATTAACGAGCACTATATCTTTGATGTGGGGAAATTAAAGAATAATTAATTCAATTATTTCAGAATCAATTCTGGTGTAGGATGATAGTGTCATAATTAATCTGTTAGTGGTACGATTAATTATGTGGTGGGTTAAATGATAAAGTAGAATTAATTATTTAATTAATCATTACTAAGGGTTAATTAAGTAATTAACAAAGTGAAATTATTTAATTAATTAATTAAGTCTTAAAGTTCAATTGGAATTAGGAAATCCTAGAGATTATGAAATCTAATTGGATTTGGAAATCTAATTAGATTTGTTTACTAATTGGATTTGGAAACTAATTAATTACCTAAACCCATTAGGAATGCCAATTCTAAACCAATTTGGGGTTTCTCTTGTAGCTCTATAATTAGACAAAAGATTAGCAATTCACATACACAATTCATAAGTTTCCAAGATAAGAAAACTAGGGAGAGAAAATCCTAGAGAGAGAATTAATATTTTCTCCCTCAAAGTCAGATCTATTCCAAGTCCGGCCGGCCACCCACTTCCCGAGATGAAGCAATCGGTTTTTCTTCCGTGATTCCGACGGCGCGTGAGCGGTGAGGCGGCAGCGCGTGGACTCTCTTGCGGCGCATGATCTTCACGCGCGTGCGGCAGCGGTTGAAAGATTTTGGTAAAATCTGGGTTTGCACTTGCTCGATTTACCATGCAACAAAAATTTCTATTAAAGCGGAATCTTAGAAAAGTACCTTTGAAGCGTGCACTTGGTGATTCTCTTGTATGCCTCAAGACTATGACTTCACGTTGTGTGGGCAACGAACTAGAAGTCAATTGATCAGCTACTCACCACAATCCACCTGCTAGAAAACTCTAGCCCCGCAGCACCTGGCACGTACTATAAACGCACCGCCCGCAGAGAGAGAAAGCTACGCGCAGCTGGTATAGACCAATGCCAAAATTTTAGCCACTAGAAACCCAAAAACCAGCTGCACACTTTCTTAAAAATTCGACTTGGAGAGAGAAACGTTTTCTCTCTCTATAATTTTCTCTCTCTAGAAATCCTGTGGATTAATTGTGTTATTGTTGTATTCTGAATGACTGATCCCTTGTCTATTTATAGAGTTACAAGAGAGACTCCAAGTTGGTTTAGGATTGGTCTTCCTACTGGGTTTCTGTTTTCCTTCAATCCTGTTTCTGGACTGATACAGATTCTGTTTCCTTCAATCCTGTTCCTGGACTGATACACTCCCAACTGTCACAGGGATTCACTTATCCCAATCCAGTTCCTGGGATGAATCACTCCCAACTGACACAGGGATTCACTTATCTCAAACCAGTTCCTGGGATGATTCACAACCAACTGACACAAGGATTAATTAATTTCTAAATTAATTAAATCTACCTTTGTCAACAACCCAGTACATAATTAATCGTACCACTAACGGATTAATTATGGCACTACCAACCTACACCAGAATTGCTTCCGGAACAACTTAATTAAATTATATTCATAATCTCCCCACATCAAAGATATAGTGCTCGTTAATTCATTAATTTACTGATAAATTAATTCATCAACTTCTTTAATTCTGAGACTAGTACCACTCGACCTTTTTACTATACCGGACATAAGTCCACCGGCCGGGTTTAGTATAATAAACATTTCGAGCTCATCTCGGGAGCACCATCACCCCGGACGCACTGGTACATGGTTTCCTTTCGACAAGCAGCAGCACACCAAGTAACTAAACATGCGCACCCAACCCACCGAGACTATTGGCCACAATTGACCTCACCCTTTGGCAGATCAAAGTACACTATGTCTAATCCTCATGCCCGCTCGAGTCTAGGGATTTAGAGATAGAATACAAGGATCGATTTGTCTATTAAATCAGTACAAGACAAATCATTCCTAAGATTCAAGTTCAATATGCCCCGGGCATATCTATATGATTCAATTAGTTTAGACAAACTAATTATCTGAATCACATAATAACCTAGACCGACAGTTTGTCCAAAGCTGTCTCGGTTACGAACCTCATTTATATATTATGTCTTTCAACCAATGATGAGATCTACTGTGTCGCACCAGACACCTCATCATCTACTTACATAATATAAATGAACATAAACATGCACAACAAAATATGACTGAAACACAAATCGATATATTAAACTGGGAAACTGTACAATACAAGCATAGCTTATGTATTCTACTCCAACAGCGGTGAAGTTCTGGGCTTCGAGCTTAGTTTTTTGAGCTGCTCTTTTGTGGTGGATTACTGATCGTTGGTTGGTTTCCCACACAACGTATGAGCTTGTCTTGAGTCATGCAAGCTATCACCTAAGTACACGCTTCAAGAGGCAATTCTTAAACTTTCGCTTTAATTAGGAATTTATTGTTGCGTGGCAAATCGAACAAGTAGAAGCTAAGATCCTGCGCAATGTTATTTCAAGCAAGGATTGGAATAACGATTGTGATAGAGTCTAGGCCTGGTCAAGAATTCCGATTCTGGAATGCATAGCACGAAAGTGAATTTTTTACCGGGTCCGGGCAAATAATCTTTTATGAAAGACCTCTAAGCCTTGTACCCTTATCATAGTATAGTAATAGGCAAAGCACAAGAACACACCTTGAGAGGCCTTAAATAATAAATTTAAGCAAGGGTTATTGTTACCAAATTTGATTTTTGACCCTTTTATCCCAAATTATTCACCCCACTTCCGTTTCTTCTAAACCAAACCCTTTTGATTGACTTATGGTGGATACAATATATTAGTAGTTAAGTGAAATCTAGCCAAGCCTATGGTTGAAGTTATGCATATAATTGAATTGAGTCCTACATTTCTATACATCATTATATACTGCCCAAACACATTGAGCGAAAATGAGTAAACCTTTTAAGTGCGAGGGTGGCAAGTCACTAGGTCGATAGCTGAGGTAAATAATCAGTGTTACACTTTTTGGTTGCTAAGGCTAATTTTAGACCCTTATGCATTACTAAGGCTCGAATTCTAAGAATGGCTTAAAGGGAGAACAATAGAGCATGATCATGTTTTCTTAAAGGGGGGCTTATTCATCTCTGATTTCATAGTTGGTTCGCTTAAAGACAAGCAAAGTCTTAAGTGTGGGGGTGTTGATGCAATTCATTTTATACATATTTTTACTTTTTTTTAGCCTAGTTTTAAGCTGCATATGGATATATTCTTAATATGTTTGTATGGTAAAAATACTAGTTACAGCTCTACTTGTGTTGATTACAGGTAAATTATGCATGGAATGGAGACCGTAGTAAACTGAACTTCAGACTTAGCATTTGAAGCAGAACCAAGGATTCTCAAGCTAGAAATAATTACACAGCCAGCAGATGACAGCTTCACTTAAGCGTGAAGCTCACCACGTCCAGTGAAATCCAGCGTTTAGCGACCTTAAGCTGAAGACGTCCAGTCACGACAATGTTGGCTGGACGTGACCCTAACGAAGTGAAGACAGCTGAAGTGAAGTACCAGGAGCGTAAAGAGAAGATCATGGTCATCGAACAACAGCGTCCCATCAAAGTTTAAACATGACAATAGGAAACTGCAGTTTCTAGTGAAGCCAAGTCTAACTCGGAAATGTACGATAATCGAGACATAACACTTCCAAGTGACGCTCAGCTAATGCCACCGTCAACTGAGTGTCTGACCAACATCATCGGCACAGGCACGGGAAGATTTCAGAAGAGCAGTTAGTACGCCAGTGATAGCAAAGGGCAGGACCATAGGAGACAAGATAGACAATATTACAGCTAATAGTTCCTACCTAAGGAGACAAGAAGTACACCGGTGTGGGAATCAAGCTGTCAAAGTACACCCAGAACAGTGTCGCAGCCTGATTTAACCATTTATGAACTGCGCAGGGATGTTTTTACGACTGGGTGTCAGTGTTTTCCCTGGGAAGATGCCAAAGAAGCCAGCTTGCGATCCTTAATCTCCAAGTAATTCATAAATGCCCTGTTTAGCCATCCAACATCACTAGATTTCATTCTATAAATTGTAGTAGTTAGCTACGAACTCATTAGCAGAGACAGTAGGGAGTAAGGAGTAGTAGTTGAGTTCGGAGTTTTTCCCTTGTAACTGGTTACTTGGTTTGCTTTATCCGAAACTCTTTTATTCATGTTTTTATCTTCATATAAGTGTTGATCTAGAATGAATGAGGTTATAAGTTCTTACAGGCAAGGTGAAAGTCTCACTTACAAGTGATACACTGAAGTGGATTGATAGCAATAGACCACTCACCTAAGCCTCTCTGTCAGCTGATTAGTGGTATATCTACTATTAAAATCTGCTGAGCATTCATTAGGATTTGAGCTTTCACTGATTTTGTTTATGGTGAGTGTTGTGGTATAGGTTCAGTATCTTAAACGTAGTGTGAGTATAGAGTGATGTGAGGATGTCACAGAAGTCCAATCTATGACAGTTTCGTATAATTTAAGGGGCTGTGATAGCATAAGAGTGGACTACTTGTCAGGAAGTCTATAGTGATAATATTGAGATAACCAAAAATCTTGTGCTATCCGGAGTTCCACAGAGTAGGAATGCTTATAGGGAAATCTTAAATTGATAATACCTTAGCCATCACCTACTCTGCAGCACCAGAGCTTAATATAAGTACAGATGCTTATAGGAAAGTTTTAATTGATAATACCTCGACAACCAGGTACTTGTTAGGTTCAAGAGACCAGCAGAATAGGTAAAATCTTAGGGAAGTCTTAACTAACACTATTAGAAACACTTATTCTGTGAAGCTCATTGGTGTAACAAAATAAGAATGCTTTAGGGAAGTCTTAAGTGATAATACCTTAGTAACCTCTTATTTTTTGAAGCTATGAATGAACAAGAATTAGAATGCTCGTAGGGAGATCTTCATTGATGATACCTTAGAATTTATATACTTAGTTCATTCAAGTCCTCGTATGATGTATGCGTGGTGAGGAGGTCAAATCCTCTTACCTGATGCACTGGTTGGATTGGTGTTAGGTGTATACAATGACAACCTGGGACTCCAATAGTTTCATTTTATTTTCTTTCTTCATTATTAATTTCTCACATCCTTGTAACTACTTACCAAACTGCTTTGATACCTGTTCTATTTTATTGCACTTTTTATGTGAACATTAAAGTAGTAGACTCTCCATCAGAAGAAGAACCAGCAAACAGTGCCAGTTATTCCTCTACTCTAAAGACTTTGGTGCATGATTTCCCTGATGAGAGAGAAATTGCGGCCCAAAATTCTACTGGAGGAGCACATGTGGATTCCAACATTTTCCCATGTTCTCCACAGTCTCAGTATGTTGGTCCAGTTACTAGATTGAGAGCTCAGAAGATGATTAGATCAACTCCAGCTTCAAAGTTCAAGATCAAGTCCAAGGCCCAACAGGCCCAAGCCCATCTTCAAGTTTTGAAGGCCAAACCCATTAACTTCACAAGATTATTCAATAATGGACTTACGGATACAACGTAGATAAGGAATAAAGCCTGAAATAAAAGCTAAAGTTTGGATTATGTGAACACAGAGGCCCAGTCAAAAATCCAGAGCTCCCCCGAGCCTAACTGAAGCTGGGAAATACAAGTCTATTCCAATTAGGATTGTGTTGTCTTTTACTTGCATAGTAGGAGAAGGTTTTAGAAGTGTATATACTGAGTTTTTCCTTCTTGATTAGGATTTATTTTTATCTTGTCATACATCTCTCTTTGGCCAAATTTTAGCCAATCAGAGTAGTAATATGATTAGTTTTTGTTTTGTTTCCTAATCTCTAAGTCACTAGGATTTGAGATTTCTATATTAGAATATGAAGAGAAGACTTGTAATTGCCTATAAATAGGCCCCCATATTATCGAGTAAGATAGTTGTCTTTTATCTAAGAAAATTTTGAAAATTGTGAGTTGTGAACTCTCCTAAAATCTTTTTGAGTGGTCTTGCGAGATCGTGAGTTGTCCTTGCGGGGAAACTTACAAACCTTTGTTTTCATTGGTTATAGTCAATTGGTTGGACTATAAAATCAAGGTCATGTATTGACTAAAACCCATCATAAACCATCCCCCATCCTCTTTCATTATTTTCGCACAAAGAGGCTAAATAATTGTGCTTTTTCTTGAGTTGAGCGATTCTGCCGCTTAATTCATGATTGTAGAGATAATAGGTAGGTATAGGTAAGAAAGGTCCATTACATTGTGGTTCTTGTTCGTTAGCAAGCTCTGGTCAGTATCGCTTTCCCTTTGAATTGAATTCCGATCAAGATTACCCGTCAAAGATTAGAATCAGAGCTCAAGGTCTTTTTCGTCCTATTCTTCTATTATTATTTTTTTAGTTTTTGTTTTTTTTTTGTGTCATTTTATTTCGACATTATTCTGTAATATTTTGAAAATATCTTGAGTCTATTGGTTGAAAATCAATCTAAATATCTGTGTCAGAAGTTGTGTCTGAGGCCCCTTAAAGAACCAATTGTTTCTTCGTTTTTGAGTCTTTTTGTTTGATTTTTGTTTTGTTTGAGTCTAGAAGTCCCCCTCTAGGTTTAATTTGTATCAGTGTCGAGTTTTGGTGCTAGAAAAGTCAATTTTACCCCTAGTCAAACCCTTCGAAACTTGGCAAAATTTACCAAAAAACCCTTTTGTGTGAGTTTGGTGATTTTTCAAAAAATATGTGTTTTCTTTCAAGTGTCAAGGTTGTTTTTGTTCTGTTTGAACTATTTTTGGATTTTTCTAACAGGAAGTACGATTTTTGAACTTGCAAAGGTGAAAAATATTTTCACAAATCGGTGTACGGGGAACACGGAGTTTGACAGCTCTGAGGTTAGTGGGTTTTCTTTAAGGTTTGATTGTGATTTTCTTGAGAATACTTGAAACTCGATAACCTTGTCCTCTTGTTGTGTACTTGAGGTAGGAATTCCCCATCACAATTAGATAGCAGTTCTAAACTCCCGGAAAAAGTCTAAACATAGTAAGAAGAGGTAAGAGCCAATCTTAAAAATCTGACAAATTCTGTACAAATAAGAGCTCTTCTACAAAAGTTTGGCTAAGTAAGGAAAAAGACAAGCCGAGGTTACAAAATTAATGAGTTCTAAGTTAGTAGGGGAGCAAACGGAAGTCGGAGATAGAAGTGATCACACCTTGAAATTAGGAGGTAAAAGTTATATTGCCCGGTATGTGTATAAACTCTTTCTTTTCCCCTGTAGTTGAGCTCATGTTCTTGAGGGGTCACAGTTTGACAAAAGAAAGTACCTGCTAATTTTTAAGTTTGTTGTACTTTTGTGTGACTTAATAAGCATCTATATTATATAGTTACTTGATTTTGTCACCTTTGTTTTGTTTCAGATTTTTACTGTTTTGTTAGACTTGCCATTTGTTTGCTAGTTAGTCTTTGAGTCTTTCTTTTGTTTTGAGTCTTCTGATTGTTGAGTTTTGTTTTTGAGTTGTAGGAAAATGAAACCCATCTAAGAAAAGTAAGTTGTTGGAAGTAAGATTTGAAATAAATTTAGCAAATTAGCCGCAGTTTCTTGACCGCGACACCACCGCGATCCCGATGACTTCCTCGCAGCCCTTCCTTACAGCAAACTCGCGCATTGCACCAAAGCTTGGTTTTTCAATTTCTTTCCTTTCCCTTTCTTTGTTTTTAGTTTTGGTTTTGTTTCTTTTCTTTTTGAGTATTTGTTATCTTACTTGGTAGTTTTCTGGGTTGTTTACCTTCTTTTGCAAGATGGTTCGTGCTACTAAGAATAAAAACCGAGACGATCAAGTTGATCAATAAGTCGAGGAACCTAGGCAGCCAATCTCAATGGAACAAATTGCAGCTTCTCTTGCAAGTTTACAAATGCAGTTGACGGAGATAAACCAACATATTGGCAATCTAGAAGACAATTTTAGGGAAGGATCAGTTAACCAATTTGTAGGATCGCTGAAGGAAAACTGAACAAGCCCGGGCTAAATCGAAAACCTCACTTTCGTGCAATGCATTCCAGAATCGGAAGCTTTCGACCAAGCTTAGGCTCAAATTAGTTTACCCATGAACGGATCTAAGCTTATACTTATTTAATTTATTAATCGGGACACAAAAAATTAAATCTTTAATTAAAGCAGAATTTAAAGATTCTACCTTTTGTAGTGAAGTTCCTTGCTTAAAGAAAAACCAATTCTTTGTTGCGATTCCAAAAGAAATCCAATTGATATCTCCGTAGAAACTTCGAATATTGCGTGGGCAATAATCTATCGAAGTCTACTTGCTTAGCCCACAAGGAAATCACTCAAATCGGATTCAAAACTATCTCAAAATCTAATCAAAACCCATAAACTGCTCAGCCTCTCACTTTAAAATTACTACTGCCGCTAATAAGAGAAAACCCACAAAACAGCTAGCGTCCAGCCCTTTTCCCCATCGTGATCTAGACAAGAAGAACCAGCGGATCACCAATCCACAGAAAGAGATCAACGCTGGTCTGCTCAAATCAAACGCACGGGGCAAAGACTGAAAACTGGCTGCTTGCTGATGAAGAAACCCGCTGCTGCCCAGAAAATCAACCCAGTGATTTTCGCTGCTTGCTGATGAAGAAACTTGCGGCTGGAAAAAAAATTGCGGCTGCCCAGAAAATAAACCCAACAATTTTGCTGCTGACCTGGGAAGAAAATTGCTGCGGCCCAAAAATTAAACCCAGCAATTTTTGCTGCTGACCTGGGAAGAAAATTGCGGCTGCCCAGAAATTAAACCCAGCAATTTTTGCTGCTGACCTGGGAAGAAAATTGCTGCTGCCCAGAAATTAAACCCAGCAATTTTTGCTGCCGACCTGGGAAGAAAATTGCTGCTGCCCAGAAATTAAACCCAGCAAAAAATCGCTGCTGACCTGGGAAGAAAAACCGCAGCTTGCTGATGAAGAAACCCGCAGCAATTTTTCCCTACTGTCCTGGGCAGAATCTAGTGAGAATCCGGCTGGCTGGGTTTATTAATTAGATAAAGGTTTGATCTTTGAGATGAATCCAATCAAGAGCAAGTGAGAAATCTGGTTTATTTTTGAGAGAAAATTCTTGAAGAAAAAATTCTCTCTCTAAACCCTTCTCACTCAAGAAAGCAAGAAAAAAAATTGTCTTGCAAGACTTCCTTAGGTTTTCTTGGGCATCAAGTCTTCTATTTATAGGAGCTCGATTGGAGACCTAATGGGCTCTCGAGTTAGTCCTTTTAATTTGACTTTCGTTGACCGCTAAGTCTTCCCGACTAATCAACTCCAATCGACCCATTTAAATTAATTTAATTTAACCCACTTTGTTAATTTAATTTAATCGAACCCTTAGAATTAATTAATTCAAATAGAATTAATTTCTAAATTCACTTTTTCGATTAAATATTAATTAAACCTTTTGGATTAATTAATTTACCTTGTCGATTAGTCAAATGCATAATCGGTCGTGCCACTATCGGACCAATTATGGAACTACCGCTCGAAAACGACTTTACATCGCGCCATTATATTTTATTCTATCTCCCCACATTAAAGATCTAGCGCTCGTCGGTTTATCAATTTACTGACAAATTAATTCACCGACTTCTTGGTTTCCGAGATTAGTACCACTCGTCCTTTTATTATACCGAACATAAAGTTCACCGGCCGGGTTTAGTATAATAACCTTACGAGCTCATCTCGGGAGCACCATCAACCCGGCGAACCGGTACGTGGATTCCTCCGACTAGCAACGGCACGTAAGAAGCTAAACACCGCATACCCAACCTACCGAGGTATTGGCCTCTATTGACCTCACTCTTTGGCAAATCAAAGCACACGTTATCCAACCCTCACGCCCGTCCCAATCTCGGGATTGAGAGACGGAATACTAGGACCGAATTGACTACGCCGATCAGTATAAGTCCATTCTATCCAAACTGGTCGTGCTCAATATGCCCCGGGCATATCCGTGTGATTTAAACTAGTTTAGATAAACTAATTTCCAAACCACACAATAACCTATACCGATAGTATGTTCAGACTATCTCGGTTACGAGCATACTTTTTATATATCAATACTTTAACCAATAACGGTATCTACTGTGTCTGTCCGCACCCCGTTATCTAGTTCTATGATATAAAGGAACAAATTTATACTGAAACAAAATGATATGTCAACTGTGGATATTAGTTTTTTATACAAGCCATAGCTTTCCTGTATTCAAAACTAACAATCTCCCACTATTACTCAAAGCTATGCTAAGAAGTACAAAAACTGTCCAACCCGCTATTACACTGTTGTCATAATGAAATCTCCAGAACACCTTTACGCTCACTCACATGGCTCTCTCAAGAATCTGACTCCCATGCCCTCCACATGTCTCTCAAAGACCTTTGGGGTCAATGGCTTGGTGAAAGGATCTGCTAGGTTGTCATCTGAAGCTATCTTGGCCACGATCACGTCTCCCCTCTTTACGATCTCTCGTATCAGGTGGTACTTGCGCTCTATGTGTTTACTCGCCTTATGGGCTCATGGTTCCCTTGAGTTAGCAACTGCACCATTGTTATCACAATAAACTGTGATAGACCTAGGCAACTCAGGAACCACATCCAAGTCCATCAGGAAGCTCCTGAGCCATACAGCCTCTTTCGCTACCTCTGATGCGACAACGTACTCGGCCTCCATGGTAGAGTCCGTCACGCATTTTTGCTTGACACTCTTCCATACTATGGCTCCACCTCCTAGAGTAAACACAAACCCAGAGGTAGACTTACTCTTGTCCAAATCACCTTGAAAGTCCGAATCTGTGTAACCCAATGGTACAAGCTCCTGCGCTCTATAAACTAGGACATAATCTCTTGTCCTGTGCAAGTACTTGAGAATGCATTTTACTGCCTCCCAGTGAGCCTTCCCAGGGTTACTCTGATAGCTGCTAACCATGCCAACGGCAAAGAAAATATCAGGCCTCGTGCACAACATAACATACATGAGGCTACCCACTACAGAAGCATAGGGTACCGCTTTCATGGCATCTATCTCCTCAGCAGTCTTAGGATACTGCTCCTTAGACAAATGCACTCCATGCCTGAAAGGTAGTGAACCCTTCTTGGAGTTCTGCATGTTAAAATGGGCCAGAATCGTGTCTATGTAGGATGCCTGAGAGAGAGTCAGAGAACGTCTCCTACGATCTCGAATAATCTTAATCCCAAGATATGTCCAGCCTCCCCCAAATCCTTCATATCGAATTGCCTGGACAGCCATGCCTTTACGTCTGACAACACCTTCTTACTATTGCCAATAAGAAGAATGTCATCTACGTAAAGTACGAGAAACACCACCATATCACCATCACGCCTGCGATAAACACACTGCTCATCCGGAGACTGAGTGAATCCATAGGACTGAATAACCTCATCAAAACGGATGTTCCAAGATCTGAATGCTTGCTTAAGTCCATAAATGAACCTCCTAAGCCTGCATACCTTGTGCTCTTGGCCTTTAACAATGAAGCCCTCTGGTTGCTGCATAAAGATGGTCTCCTCAAGACTTCCATTAAGGAAAGCTGTCTTGACGTCCATCTGCCAAATCTCATAATCCATATGAGCAGCTATGGCCAAGAGAATCTGGAATGACTTAAGCATAGCTACTGGGAAAAGGTCTCCACATAATCGATCCCTTCTTTCTGAGTATACCCCTTCGCCATAAGCCTAGCCTTGAAGGTCTCAACCCTCCCGTCAGATCCTCTCTTTCGCTTGTAAACCCATTTGCACCCAATAGGCTTAAACCCATCAGGAAGGACTACCAGCTCCCAGACTTGATTTGAGTCTATAGAACCCATCTCAGCAATCATTACTTTCTGCCAAGAATCTGCATCGTTATCCTGGAGAGCCTCATTGTAGTTAACTGGGTCTGGTTCATGAGCGCCAGGGATAAAGTTCGAAGACTCACCCAAACCCATGTACCTCTCGGGCTGTCTCACAACCCTCCCACTACGACGAGGCGCAGCCTGTGCAAGAGCATCATCTGTGATAGTGTGTGCAGTCTCTTGTGGTGTGTCTTCCTGTACTTGTGCATCTGGAATAATGGACTGACTTCTAAGCTCTTCCAATACTACCTTGCTGCTTGACTTGTGATCTAAAATATAGTCCTCCTCAAGAAATCTGGCATTGGTGCTGATCACCACCTTTTGATCCTGAGGACTATAAAATAAACCACCTCTCGTTCCTTTGGGGTAGCCTATAAACAGCATGGCCTTGTATCTCGCCTCTAACTTGCCTGCATCTGGCTCGAGCACATGTGCTGGACAACCCCATATTCTGATATGTCTCAGACTAGACATTTGCCCATTCCACAACTCTTATGGGGTCGAAGGCACAGACTTAGATGGAACAAGGTTGAGGAGAAAACATGATGTCTCCAAGGCATAACCCCAAAACGAGGTAGGCAACTCACTGTAACTCATCATCGATCTAACCATCTCCATAAGAGTCCTGTTTCTCCTCTCTGCTACACCATTCTGCTGGGGTGTGCCAGGTGCAGACAACTTGGTCTGAATACCCTCCTCTGACAAATAGGATCTAAATTCACTAAAGAGGTATTCGCCACCGCGATCAGACCGCAGTGACTTGATACTCTTACCCAGATGGTTCTCCACCTCTGCCTTGAATTCTCTGAACTTGCCAAAGTATTCAGACTTGTGGCGCATCAGGTATATGTATCCATATCTAGAGTAATCATCCGTGAAAGTCACGAAATACTCATAACCACCTCTAGCCTGAACGGACATAGGCCCACACATGTCAGAATGAATCAGCTCTAAAACCTCCTTGGCCCTATACCCCTTTGCCTTGAAAGGCCTCTTGGTCATTTTACCCTCCAAGTAGAACTCATAGGTCGAATAGCTGTCAATATCTAGTAAGTCCAAAGACCCACTCTTGACCAACCTTTGAATCCTACTAAGGTTGATATGACCTAGTCTCAGGTGCCAAAGATAAGTCTGATTCAAAGGGAAAGACTCTTTTCTCTTATTATGATTCGGTGATGAGTTACTAGTTTCTGTGTTTTGCATTACTGGGGAGTAAGTCTTAATTAAAAAACAAATTGTCAACCAATGTACCGGAACATATAAGTTTCTGGCCTTTTCTAATAAAAATAGATCCATCAGAAAATGCACACTTATAATCATCCAAAACAAGTCTCGAAACCGAAAGCAAGTTCTTTCGAAAACTAGATACATAAAGACAATCCTTTAAATGTAAAATAGAGTCTGAAAAATAAAGACAAATAACTCCCACTGCAGCCACAGAAACTCTGGTAGTATCCCCAAGGCAGACCTGCAACTCTCCCTCTCTAAGCAGCCGGGTCACTTGGAACCCCTGCAAAGATTTACAAACGTGATCAGTGTTTCCTGAATCCACACACCAAGTATCTGTGGGAATCGCCGCTAAACACGTCTCAGTAACTAGGGAAAATTTACACATGCCTTGAGGCTTTGGGCAGTCCTTCTTCCAATATCCAGGTTACGTTTCCAGTCAATATAGTTTGGACCCGTGAGTTTGTTTTGGTTCAGAATGACAGCTAGCGGGTTGAACGACATATCAACCGAAAAATAAACAGTCAAGTTTCATTATACTTTTTCGAGAATATTGAAAATCCTCTAAAAACCAATATAATCTTCTACCGACATCTCTCACACCGGGATTAACGCATGTCACGATGGGTGAACGTCTACGCTAACCCACATTCGTTCGAGAAGAACCGAAGTTCATTAATTTCATTATCTGACCAACGATCTTATGATCAACGAAATTAATAGTCGATAATTTTAGCCGTACCCGAAAATAGCGTAACCTCGATGGGAGGAATACTAATACACTAAGTGTATGCCATTACGTGACTTCTAAGTTTGTTACTTAGGATACTAATGCGCCTCGGATGGCGAGGGTGTCGCAACTTTCTCCAATTAAACTCACTATAGTCATCCCTTTAGAAATTCATTCCGGTGATATCCATGATTGAAAACTCATCCGATAGGGAGGAAGGTCTAAGCGAGCACGCAAGTTTAACCACATCACCAATGAACCCGTAATAGAGGCCATGGGGCTATTAACCAACCCGCTCCCACTTAGATTTTTAATTTCGATTCGCCCGGGTTTTCTCGGTTTTCTACGTAATTAGGAATCACCCAAAATTACGATTAAACCAAAACCCACGAATTTAATTAGTTAAGTTTGAGGATTTTTTTTTGTTTTAACATGCAATATCTTAACTACGGATATTCGCACCCATAAAACCGTTGGAGTTTTAATATGCGAATAATCTACCGTAGTTAATTGCACATTAACCTTTAAAAACATTTTGGTTTGGTTTTCGTTCATGCAAAATAAAACGAAAATCACACAATCAACGAAAAGACATAAATACGGGAAATTAAACAAATAAAATTTCCCGACTATTATGGCCTTCTCTATCTTTGATTCTTTGACGCCTCGGTGACACTTCCCATCGTGTCGCTCCCACTCGTTATTTGGATTCCTCTCGATTCGCCTGGGTTTTCTCGGTTTGCTACGTAATTAGGAATCACCCAAAATTACGATAAACCAAAACCCGCGAATATAAGTTACCCAAAATAACGTCTTCGTCATAGTACATAAATTCCTATATACAAAGGCATTTTTCTAGGAATTTAAAGACGACATGATTAGATCAAAACCTACTACAAGATTTTTCTAATCCGACACGGCTTCCAGCTCGTGGTTATTACTATTACAGAAATTTCCATTCAAAAATAAAACAAGCCCGGACATGTCCCGGGGTTTATGAATGAAAATTAAATTTCTACCATAATAGCCGGGAAACCAATAACCACCTGTTTATGCATTTCGACAAAAATAATAATGCCAAAATAAAGCCGTGTAATAAATCAAACAAGTATAAGACCGAAACCAACGCTCTGATACCAATTTGAAGGAAAACTGAACAAGCCCGGGCTAAATCGAAAACCTCACTTTCGTGCAATGCATTTTAGAATCGGAAGCTTTCGACCAAGCTCAGGCTCAAATTAGTTTACCCATGAACGGATCTAGGCTTATACATATTTAATTTATTAATCGGGACACAAAAAATTAAATCTTTAATTAAAGCGGAATTTAAAGATTCTACCTTTTGTAGCGAAGTCCCTTGCTTAAAGAAAAACCAATTCTTTGTTGCGATTCCAAAAGAAATCCAATTGATATCTCCGTAGAAACTTTGAATATTGCGTGGGCAATAATCTATCGAAGTCTACTTGCTTAGCCCACAAGGAAATCACTCAAATCGGATTCAAAACAATCTCAAAATCTGATCAAAACCCATAAACTGCTCAGCCTCTCACTTTAAAATTACTGCTGCCGCTAATAAGAGAAAACCCACAAAACAGCTAGCGTCCAGCCCCTTTCCCCGTCGTGATCTAGACAAGAAGAACCAGCGGATCACCAATCCACAGAAAGAGATCAACGCTAGTCTGCTCGAATCAAACGCACGGAGCAAAGACTGAAAACTGGCTTCTTGCTGATGAAGAAACCCGCTGCTGCCCAGAAAATCAACCCAGTGATTTTCGCTGCTTGCTGATGAAGAAATTTGCGGCTGGAAAAAAAATTGCGGCTGCCCAGAAAATAAACCCAGCAATTTTGCTGCTGACCTGGGAAGAAAATTGCTGTTGCCCAGAAATTAAACCCAGCAATTTTTGCTGCCGACCTGGGAAGAAAATTGCGGCTGCCCAGAAATTAAACCCAGCAATTTTTGCTGCTGACCTGGGAAGAAAATTGCTGCTGCCCAGAAATTAAACCCAGCAATTTTTGCTGCCGACCTGGGAAGAAAATTGATGCTGCCCAAAAATTAAACCCAGCAAAAAATCGCTGCTGACCTGGGAAGAAAAACCGCAGCTTGCTGATGAAGAAACCCACAGCAATTTTTCCGTACTGTCCTGGGCAGAATCTAGTGAGAATCCGGCTGGCTGGGTTTATTAATTAGATAAAGGTTTGATCTTTGAGATGAATCCAATCAAGAGCAAGTGAGACATGTGGTTTATTTTTGAGAGAAAATTCTTGAAAAAAAAATCTCTCTCTAAAACCTTCTCACTCAAGAAAGCAAGAAAAAAATTGTCTTGCAAGACTTCCTTAGGTTTTCTTGGGCATCAAGTCTTCTATTTATAGGAGCTCGATTGGAGACCTAATGGGCTCTCAAGTTAGTCCTTTTAAATTGACTTTTGTTGACCACTAAGTCTTCCCGACTAATCAACTCCAATCGACCCATTTAAATTAATTTAATTTAACCCACTTTGTTAATTTAATTTAATCAAACCCTTAGAATTAATTAATTCAAATAGAATTAATTTCTAAATTCACTTTTTTGATTAAATATTAATTAAACCTTTTGGATTAATTAATTTACCTTGTCGATTAGTCAAATGCATAATCGGTCGTGCCACTATCGGACAAATTATGGAACTACCGCTCAAAAACGACTTTACATCGCGCCATTATGTTTTATTCTATCTTCTCACATTAAAGATCTAGCGCTCGTCGGTTTATCAATTTACTGACAAATTAATTCACCGACTTCTTGGTTTCCGAGATTAGTACCACTCGTCCTTTTATTATACCGAACATAAAGTTCACCGACCGGGTTTAGTATAATAACCTTACGAGCTCATCTCGGGAGCACCATCAACCCGTCGAACCGGTACGTGGATTCCTCCGACTAGCAACGGCACGTAAGAAGCTAAACACCGCATACCCAACCTACCGAGGTATTGGCCTCAATTGACCTCACTCTTTGGCAAATCAAAGCACACGTTATCCAACCCTCACGCCCGTCCCAATCTCGGGATTGAGAGACGGAATACTAGGACCGAATTGACTACGCCGATCAGTATAAGTCAATTCTATCCAAACTGGTCGTGCTCAATATGCCCCGGGCATATCCGTGTGATTTAAACTAGTTTAGATAAACTAATTTCCAAACCACACAATAACCTATACCGATAGTATGTTCAGACTATCTCGGTTACGAGCATACTTTTTATATATCAATACTTTAACCAATAACGGTATCTACTGTGTCCGTCCACACCCCGTTATCTAGTTCTATGATATAAAGGAACAAATTTATACTGAAACAAAATGATATGTCAACTGTGGATATTAGTTTTTGATACAAGCCATAGCTTTTCTGTATTCAAAACTAACAATCGCTATGTCAGAGAAGACCTAATAAAGGTCCCAGACTTGAAAGAAATCCAATTCTACTTTATCAATTAACTCATTACATAATTAATCGTACCACTAACGGATTAATTATGGCACTACCATCCTACACCAGAATTGCTTTCGGAACAACTAAATTAATTATTCTTTAATCTCCCCACATCAAAGATATAGTGCTCGTTAATTTATTAATTTACAGATAAATTAATTAATTAACTTCTTATAATCCGAGATTAGTACCACTCGACCTTTTTACTATACTGGACATAATCCACTAGTTGGGTTTAGTATAATAAAGATAACGAGCACATCTCAGGAGAACCATCACCCCGGACGCACCGGTAGATGTTTTCCTTTTGACAAGCAACAATACACCAAGCAACTAAACACGCGCACCCAACCTACCGAGATCATTGGTCACAAATGACCTCACTTTTTGGTAGATAAAAGTACACTATGTCTAATCCTCATGTCTGCTCAAGACTAGGGATTTATACATAGAATACTAGGATTGAATAGTCTATTAAATCAGTACAAGACAATTCATCATAAATGGTCAAGTTCAATATGCCCCGGGCATATCTATATGATTCAATTAGTTTAGACAAACTAATTTTCCGAATCACATAATAACCTAAACTGGCCGTGTGTCCAAAATTGTCTCGGTTACGAACCTCATTTATATATTATATCTTTGAACCAATGATGAGATGTACTGTGTCACACCAGACACCTCATCATCTAAATACATAATATAAATGGACAACATATGTAAAACATATAAACAATTTAACTAAAACATTTAATCGATATGTATAAAACTGGGAAACAGTTTAATACTAGCAAAGCTTTATTATTCAAATCCAACAGGGAGAATAAAGAATAATTTAATTTAGTAGTTCCGGAAGCAATTATGGTTTGGATGGTAGTGTCATAATTAATCCGTTAGTAGTACGATTAATTATGTATTGGGTAATTGACAAATGTAGATTTAATTAATTAAGTAATTAACTAATTCTTGCGTCAATTGGTTGTGAATCAGTCCAGGAACTGAATTATGGATAAGTGAATCCTTGTGTCAATTGGATGTGAATTAGCCAGAAACGGGATTGGAGTAAAATACAAACCCAATAGAAAGACCAATCATAATCCAACTTAAAGTCTCTCTTGTAACTTTATAAATAGACATAGAGGCTCAATAATAAACAACACAAGTCATAAGTTTCAGAATAAAAAAATTTGAGAGAGAAAGTTAGAGAGATAATGAGAAGAAAACTTCTCGACAGTTAATTCTTTCTTAAAGTCGCGTGTGAAGTCCGGGACAGCGGCCGCAGCGCGTGAACATTGACATCGTCGGCGCATGGATCTCACTAATAGCGACAACCTTCTTTTTCCGATCGATAGCTCCGACGGGAAAGTGCGGTGGTGCGGCGCGTTCTTCGAGGTGCACGTTGTGGTTGCTGATTATATTCGTTTGGTTCGTTGGTTCCTTGCCAACACAACGTATGACCTTGTCTTGAGTTATACAAGAGAATCACTTAAGGGACACGCTTTAAAGGTATAATCTTTATCTTCCTCCTTAATTAGATATTTATTGTTGCGTGACAAATCGAATAAGGTAAACCAAGATCCGGTACTCGTGTGGTATTTCAAAAAGGGTTTGAATCGGATTGCACGAGCGTTCGGATTTGATTGAAAGTTTCTGATTCTAGAATGCATAGTATGAAAGTGAACTTTTTTATCGGACCGAGCAGACAATTCCTTGAGAAAGGACGAGTAGCCAGGAGAAGAATAGGATCATTGATGGAGAGGAAAGAAGATTATAAATTAGTTCCTCATTTGAAGTGGATGATTGCCCGAAAGCAGATAAAAAGGGATTGGAAATGAGATACTTAAATTTGGTTTTTTTTTTTTTTTTTTTTTTTTTGGGTACGGAGAAGATCATTGGTTCGCTCCTACACGTATACTTAGATTCTCCTAGGCATTATAACAAACATGTGAGGTGGCCAATCTACGAACTTTTGTTGTAAATATAGGGGTCGGGCAGAAGCATATCTACATTTTTCAGATCATCTATATTTTATGTTAACATCAGAAGTTAATGGATAAAACTTGTAAAAGCACTTTCTCTAAAATTGATATTTGTGTTGTTTTTGTTGCCCAAAGAATAAATGTCTGAAAAGAAAAACATTTTGAAACCTTGTAACCAAGGTATAATGATGGATGGGATGACAAATGCAATTTCCCATAAAATCTAGTTATTGTTTCAAAATAATAATTTTATTTATTAAAGTGAATTTTAAAATAAATCATCTTATTTTATTAAAATTTAATTTTTGCCACTATCTTTTAAAAATCTTAACTAAAATTACTAATTTTTTTTTAATTTTTGGTCAAACTTATTTTGTGCCGATAAATTCGTCAATTTGCTCTTTTTATTTGTATTGATCACTTATCTATTTTTGTTCATTTATTTTCCCCTTTTCTTCCTCCACTCCCACCCACCACCACCACTAGATCCACCACACCATCACCACCACCACCAGAATCCACCCGCCACCACCCCCGCCGCCACCACCAACCACTTCCAATACCCACAAATCCCCTTTATAGATGAGAATACCATGGAATTCAACTACAAACCCACGTCAAAAACCAACCCGGCAGACAAGGTGACCATTCAAATGTGAAAACAGTGCTCGGCCTCTTTTCTTTTCTTCATGTTGAAAGACTTTTTCTTTTCTTTTTTTGTTTTTAAACCCCAACAACTTTATGATGATTTCCTTTTCAATATCAAGCTGTGAAATTTGTTGGAATTAAAGCACCATTCAAACGCACAAGTAACCAAAAATAATATTCATTTTTTTTCCGCCGATAGTGCCGCCAGCAACAACTCTTGCTAAACAAATATTTGTTGACATATCTCTCCACCAAAAATACAGCGCGTATACCCTGTACACAGTGTACATGTACATATTACTATATATAGTAATTTTTCGCATGACAGCTGTAAACTTACTAAATATAGTAAGTTTCGCCTACGCGGGCCTTTTTTTTCGCGCTGAGTGAACAACATCTTCGCTGAGTGAACAACGTCTCAGAACAACTGCCGCAAAGTCCAAAAAATATACTTAACAAGGGAGAACAGATAAGGATTATATAGACATCAGATCAGAGAATACTAGACATCAGATCAACAGACTATAGATATCAGATCAAGAATATAAAAAAAATCATACAGTAGAACTAAAACATACTTAACAAGGGAGATCAGATCAGGATTATATAGACATCAGATCAGCGAATACTTAACATCAGATCAACAGACTATAAATATCAGATCAAGAATATAAAAGAAATCATACAGTTGAACTAAAACATACTTAACAAGGGATATCAGATCAGGATTATATAGACATCAGATCAGCGAATACTTGACATCAGATCATCAGACTATAGATATCAGATCAAGAATATAAAAGAAATCATACAGTAGAACTAAAACATACTTAACAAGGGATATCAGATCAGGATTATATAGACATCAGATCAACGAATACTTGACATCAGATCATCAGACTATAGATATCAGATCAAGAATATAAAAGAAATCAAACAGTAGAACTAAAACATACTTAACAAGGGAGATCAGATCAGGATTATATAGACATCAGATCAGCGAATACTTGACATCCGATCAAAAGACTATAGATATCAGATCAAGAATATAAAAGAAATCATACAGTAGAACTAAAACATACTTAACAAGGGAGATCACATCAGGATTATATAGGCATCAGATCAGCGAATACTTGACATCATATCAACAGTCTATAGATATCAGATCAAGAATATAAAAGAAATCATACAATAGAACTAAAATATACTTAACAAGGGAGATCACATTAGAATTATATAGACATCAGATCAGCGAATACTTGACATCAGATCAACAGACTATAGATATCAGATTAAGAATATAAAAGAAATCATACAATAGCTCTAAAACATACTTAACAAGGGAGATCACATCAGGATTATATAGACATCAGATCAGCGAATACTAGACATCAGATCAGCAGACTATAGATATCAGATCAAGAATATAAAAGAAATCATACAATACAAAGTAGCAACGTCCCGCAACGTTCTAAAATACAAAGTAGCAACGTCCCACAACGTCTAGTTACGTCCCGCAACGTCCGAAAATACAAAGCAGCAACGTCCCACAACGTCTAGTTACGTCCCGCTACGTCCAAAATACAAAGCAGCAGCATCCCGTATGTCCTGTAACGTCCCCCAACGTCTAGTTATGTCCCATAAGCGGGAAAGAATCAGAAGCAACCCATTTCACATGAAAGTGTCAATACCTCACGAAAACCATTTATATATCATATTTCGGAGTAACATAGCATTATTTGAATAAGAAAACACGAATATAACATCATTAATACATTACCCAACATCAAATCGTGAAAATAAGGTTCCGAAAATCCATTAAATACAGTTCATACTTTATGATGTGGTGATTTTTTAAGAAGAATAAGTTATTTTTTATGAAGAATGAGAGATTTTTGAAGAACAAGAAAAAAATTTTGAACAGGAAGAAGTGATTTTTTAAGAAGAAGTAATTTTTCCGTTGTATTTGATGTTGTTCGTCGGAAAAAATAATCGTCGATCTCCGTTAAATCTGTGTTTGAATGAAAATTTTGATTAAATACTGTTTCGAATGGAGTACGACAAAGAATAATAACTGATTTTTTAAGAAGAATAAGTGATTTTTTGAAAAAAAAGGAACTGAGTTTTTTCAGAAGAAGAAGATAAGAGGGTGTATCTCACTCTGGTGATGTGCTACTAGGTATATGTACTACTAGGTACAGGATATAATTTGCACCAAAAATAATATTCATAACCAAACTGCTTGGGTCACTCCTGGTTGATCTATTCCGAATTTCACCAATTCCAGAGGATGCAAAAACTAGAACCAAAAATATGCACTAAAAAATAGTAAGCTTAAATCCACAGGATCACAAAACATCATCAAATACATCCCACATTAACCTCAGTTCACGCCTCAGTTAGGAAAAAGAACAGCAATGAAATTGGGATGTATAGAAACACACAAATGGCAATTTTTCAAGGATCCCACAAGTTATTGAAGATGATTTAACCAGAAATCAGTTAAATTTTCAATGATCATCCAAAATCTTTTATCAAAACACAAATTTCTTTTAAACGAAAAAATAAATCTTTACCCAACCCCTCCCCCTTCAAAACCCGAGAGAGAAAATGAAGAAGGGGAAAATAAACCTCGGCATTTGTAAACCCTGGAAAGTAATTTCTTGGGCGAGGATGAAGATCCATGGGGAAAATCCAGTGGGCAATATGGATGGAGCCCTTTTAGTTTCAGAACTTTTCAGAACAATAAAAGTGCAAAAACCCTAGCGGCATGCTTTGCTTCCCAAATTGATTTGAAATTGATGGAATCCCCTCCTCCATAAATGAGGTACTATAACGCCGCTAAAAAAAAAAACAACCAAAAATCAGAGTAGCTTGGTGGAGATGGGGATGGGGTGGTAGAGATGGGAGCGAACAAGATGCACGCGACGGAGTAAGAGGTCGAGAAAGTGAAGAGATCGACGGGCGGTGTGTTTGGAGAGATGGAGAAGCCGTGAGAAGAAAAAAAGAAAAATGGAAAAAAAATAGAAAAGTGATCGATAAAAAAAAAGAAAATTGACGAATTTACCCTCACAAAACAAGTCCGTTAAGGTTATTAATGGCTGAATTTGATAAAGTGACCAAAAATTAAACAAAAATAAAAAAATTGATGATTTTAATTAAGATTTTTAAAATATAGTGACCAAAATTTAAATTTCAACAAAATAAGATAACATATAAATTCACTCCATTTATTATACCATTTTAGTTTAACGAATTGAAAGACTCAGGAAGAACATAAAACAAAAGCAAATTTCAAATATCAAAGTGAAAAAACAAAAACCACTTGGCAACAAATACAATTGATGAGTTCGGGTGATTATATTGTTATGATAGACTCAAATTAGTCCAATATGCAAGCTATCAATCAATTTAACTAAAGTATAACAGACAATACAAGGCTGCAAGCAACCAACATTAACAACCAATTATGTTCTTCCCGTTATGAGTAGACCAAATGATTTACTTAAACAATAAAAAAACTGCTCATTTGTAGACAATAAAAGTAAAAGCATACTCGTTGACTAGTCATACCTCTTTGTTGAATATTATGGTTTCCATTTATTTGGCTCACAAAAGATGTGTTTCTCTCTGGTGATCTTGTCTGATGCAAATTATGGCCTTCCTTGTTTTGAACAATTTCTGATGGTTGCTCAATTGGTTCATCTCGAAGGTTGATATTTGTTCGAATACGCTTTCTTGTTTTAACAACCATACCCTGCCAAATGAATCCATATTGGAGAAATTATATATTGTGTGCTAATTCATTTCAGTTTCATCAACTATAAATACTAACCAAAATAACTTTGTTGAGTTAAAAAGTATGCAGTATTGAAGTGTGAGTATGCAGAGATGAGTAAAGACCAAATGTTGCGTATATTTTCAAGTAATCATTGCAAAACTGAACCAATTTTACATTACTACACATAAAAAAAAATTGAAAAGTCAAAGTTGCATGTTAAAAATTTAGATTTCTGTTGTCCTGATACCCTAAGTAGAACCCTAGGGCATGTTGACCGTTATCTAATTATTTTCGATTATGTCACTAATTCAATTAAACTTCAAATTAATGACTTTTTCCTCAATCAGGATCAGTGCCTCACAATGACTAATGGTCCTAAGTATGATTATATATTGGCTAATGGTGTGATGATCAAGAAACCTATATATATTTCAGATCCTAAATATGTTGAATAACTCATGCACTGTAATGAATCTCAGTTGTATGTTGAATCCATATTTCCCCAAAGGTTGGGTGCAACACTTTTTTCTAATTTCAACGATATTGTAAAGACAATATTCAAGTGCTTATAACTGGTATATGCAAATATCTATGATTCTCATTCTCAAAAGAGAGTCAAAATTACACATGCACTGATAACTGGAACATAACATCAAACATGTAATATGCATTATATGTAAATGCATCCAGAACTTTAATAATCAAAATACAATATCTTCAATAAACGCTGATAATAGTACTTGAAACATAAAAGTAGTACCTTCTATACCAGCGATTGTAATAACAACTCAATCGAGTAGGGACTGCTACAGATCAGAAGGAAGATACTCGTTATTATTTAACTCAACTTTCCTGGTGTTAAATAGGAAAGTTTCTTCTACGTCTCCTTCCCTATTTCAGAAATACACCAATGACGAATTATGTGGTAAAATGTGGAGATGATAAAATTTTGAAAAAATTGGCGCCAACGAGACAAAGCCCCCCAATTGGATAGTAGTAATCCATCGTCAAAAGATAAGTTTGATTGTAAATGGAGTGTTCTTTTGGGAAAAACCTATATCGACTGAAGAAATGGTAGATATCACTCAATACTCATCATTTTATTTTTCCTTTATTTGCATTTTATTATTATTATATATGTTCTAATTATAATTATTCATATTATTTTTAAAATTAGAATTTAAATATTAAAAATTACAAATGTTAATAGAAATTTAAATTAAAAAATTATTAATAAAGCAACTTAAACTAAAGGATGTCATAATAAACTAATAATGAATCCATAACTCTTGTCAATCTTGGTAAATTGATAACATGATTAATGTTATTAACCATATCAACAATTGTATGCAAATTCAGGCTTAACTATCATTCAAATATGTTTTGCCATTTCTGCTTTTTATCTATCTTAAATTCTATCATTCCCTCTTTATTTTTTATAATTTGCTAGTGAAATGGAACAGCTTTCTGGAGGAGAATTATACAAAAATTTAGAAGGAAAAATTACTGATGGTTCGTTAGAAAACGCAGTAATAGAAGATTCGCTCGAGAGTGCAGTTGTTCCAGATTCCTTCGAAACATCTTCTGAATCTGAAGATGATGGTGAAGTTGTTCAAGATTCACTTGAAGCCAATCATGAAATTGATGATGACGGTGAATTTGTTCCAGATTCCTTCGAAGCAGCTATTGAAAATGGTGATGATGCAAATGAACGTAAACGTAAGAAAATCACTTTACCTGATGATGACGGTGAATTTGTTCAATATTCCTTCAAAACATAAACTAAAAATTATGATGATTCAGATGGACGTCAACATAAGAAAAGGCTATTACTTTTGATTTGGATGAACCGACAATGTTTAATTTTGACTTGAACAAATATTTGGAGAAATTATGGAAAGGATTCGAATCAAAAATACATACTGATGTGGTGAGACACATGTTAAGGATATTTCTTCCAAAATATTTCTAGATTGTAGTTGTTGAATAAATTTTGAAGAAGTGTGTTTTTTTTCTTAGGCTGCTATGTTTTTGTTAATTGGTTTGTTTATGGAATCCTTTAAATTTATTGATCTTAGACTCAAATGTTATGTGAATCTATTTTTTTCTTGGATTTATTAATTCATTTACTTTTGAGTATTGCTATATGACAATGAATTCCATCCTGATCAAACAACACTTAGATCTCGGACTGGTGCAAAAAGGAAGCATAGGATCGGAAGCAGAAAGCAACAAGTCATTTCACACATTGAAGAGTTTTATAAGATAGCTGATAAATAGCTTTGTGCGTATTAATTTGTTAAAAAGAAGCTAAATTAATCAATGAGGTGCTAGGTAGGGTCATCACATACTTCAAAACCAGTTGAAACTACTGGTGCAACAGCAGAGGATTCACTCTGAGATGATTCTCGCGATACTGTACTCATTTGCATTGCATTCTTGGGCACAACCACGCCCATATGTGACCCATCAGCAGTTGGTAGATTTCCAGCTTCTCTAACTTCAACTGTGGATAAATATTGAAATGTTTCTTGCATCTCGTATACATGAGTCCCGTGGCCTTGATTTAGGCCTGTGTTACCTAAGATCTCTTCAGAATCATAGTATCCAAAAGACCTATCTTCTATAGTTTCTTTCTCACCTTGACTTCTTGTCATTGGTTGGGAATTATGAGACCATGCCTGCAAGTCAAGGTTAACATTAGATCTCCCAGATATCCTCATTGGATTTTTTGCTTCAGCAATGTATATGTATGTTACTATTGGGTTTAAATATTAAAGCTTTGCTTGTATTGAACTATTTTCTGATTTTATATTGAAAGATTATCTGTCTGGACCCGGTCAAAAATTCACTTTTAGACCGAGACTCTAGCACAATCGCTATTTCAAACCTTGCTTGAAATAACATTGCGCAGGATCTTAGCTTCTACTTGTTCGATTTGCCACGCAACAATAAATTCCTAATTAAAGTGAAAGTTTAAGAATTACCTCTTGAAGCGTGTACTTAGGTGATTCTCTTGTATGACTCAAGACTTGATCGTACGTTGTGTGGACAATGATCTAACGAACAATTGATTAGCAATCACCAAATAACACAAAGAAACTGGGCTCGAAAACCAGCTTTTGGTCACCAAAAAACCGCCGCCACCATTCGCCAGAATTTTGCGCCGCCTGCCGCCGGTCACCACCTAGCACCGCCGTGTGCCGCCGCTGCTTGGGTGGCAATGCTACCGTGCATGCCTGAGGAGAGAATGCTGACTTTGAGGGATAATTCTTTTGAGTTCTCTCTAAGCTTTCTCTCTCTAAGTTTCTTGAATTATGAAACTATAAATTGTATATTGTGAATTGCGAATTGCTAATCTCTTGTCTATTTATAGAGTTACAAGAGAGACCCTAAGTTGGTTTAGGATTAGTCTTCCTATTGGGTTTGTGTTTTACTTCAATCCCATTCCTGGATTGATTCACATCTAACTGACACAATGATTCACTTATCCTCAGTCCAGTTCTTGGTCTGATTTACAACTAACTGACACAAGGATTCACTTATCCTCAATGCAGTTCCTGGTGTGATTCACAACCAATTGACAGAAGGATTAATTAATTACTTAATTAATTAAATCTACCTTTATCAATTTCCTAATACATAATTAATCATACCACTAATAGATTAATTATGGCACTACTATCGTACACCAGAATTGCTTATAGAATAACTAAATTAATTATTCTTTAATCTCTCCACATCAAAGATCTAATGCTCATTAATTTATTAATTTACTGATAAATTAATTAATTAACTTCTTATAATTCGAGATTAGTACCGCTCGACCTTTTTACTATACCGGATATAAGTCTACCAGTTAACGAGCTCATCTCGGGAGCACCATCACCCCAGATGCACCGGTACATGGTTTCATTTTGACAAGCAATAGCACATCAAGCAACTAAACACGCGCACCCAACCCACCGAGACTATTAGCCACAAATGACCTCACTCTTTGGCAGATCAAAGTACACTATGTATAATCATCTTGCCTGCTCAAGTCTAGGGATTTAGAGATAGAATACTAGGAATGAATAGTCTATTAAATCAGTATAAGACAATTCATCCTAAATGGTCAAGTTCAATATGCCCCGGGCATATCTATATGATTCAATTAGTTTAGACAAACCAATTTCTGAATCACATAATAACCTAAACTGACAGTGTGTCCAAAACTGTCTCGGTTACGAACCGCATTTATTTATTATGTTTTTTAACCAATGATGAGATCTATTATGTCACACCAGACACCTCACAATCTAATTACATAATATAAATGGACAACATATGTAAAACATTTAATTGATATATAAAACTGGGAAATAGTTTAATACAAGCAAAGCTTTAGTATTTAAACCCAACAATCTCCCACTAATACTTAAGATGCGCTTCAAGTATAAAACTACATTAATCATACAACTACAATAATATCTAGAAAAACACTTATGGCTCTACTAAGTATCTGATCCCCATGCCCTCCACGTGAGCCTCAAAGACTTCTGCAGTCAATGTCTACGTGAATGGATTTGCAAGGTTACTTTCCGATGCTATCTTTGCCACAACCACGTCTTCCCTTTTGATAATATCTCGTATTAAGTGGTACTTGCGCTGTATATGTTTACTCGCCTTGTGGGCTCGTGGTTCATTCGAGTTTGCTACTGCACCATGGTTGTCACAGTACACTGTGATCGACTTCTGCAAACCAGGAATCACATCCAAGTCCACTAGAAGTTATTGAGCCACATTGCCTATTTCGCTGCCTCTGATGCTGCAATGTATTCAGCTTCCATGGTAGAGTCTGTCGCATATTTCTGCTTGACACTCAGCCAAACTATGGCTCTACCTCCCAAAGTAAACAGATACCCTGAGGTAGACTTATTCTTGTCCCTGTCGCCTTGGAAATCTGAATCTATGTAACTCGGAGTACTAGCTCAGGCTCCTGATAGACCAACACTTGGTCTCTCATTCTGCGTAAATAATTGAGAATGCATTTTACTGCCTCCCAATGAACTTTCCGAGGTTTACTCTGATATATACTTATAATGCCAATAGCATAACAGATATCAGGCCTCGTACATAACATTGCATACATGAGACTTCCTACTGCATAAGCATAAGAAACCGTCTTCATGGCTTCTGTATCCTCAACAGTCTTTGAGACTACTCTTTAGATAGATGCACTCCATGTTTGAAAGGTTAAAAACCTTTTTTGGAGTTCTGCATGTTAAAACGAGCCAAAATTATGTCTATGTATGAAGCTTTAAAGAGCATTAGCGAACGTTAAATACGATCTCAAATTATCTTGATCCCAAGGATATGTCCCACTTCTCCTAAGCCTTTCATATCAAACTGTTTGGATAGCCATGCCTTTACATCTGAAAACACTTTTTTATTGTTACCAATTAGTAAAATGTCATCTACGTAAAGCACAAGAAACACCACCGCGTTTCCATCACGTCTGTGGTACACACATTGTTCATCAGAGCATTAAGTAAATCCGTAGGATTGGATAACCTCATCAAACCGGATGTTCTAAGATCTGGATGCTTGATTAAGTTCGTAAATGGACCTCTTAAGCCTACAAACCTTATGCTCTTGGCATTTTTCAACGAATCCCTCTGGTTGCTGCATTAAGATGGTTTCTTCAAGACTTCTGTTAAAGAAAGCTGTCTTGATATCCATCTGTCATATCTCATAATCTAAATGAGCAGCTATGGCTAAGAGAATCCGGATCGACTTAAGCATGGCTGCCGGGGAAAAAGTTTCCGTATAATCTGTTGGAGTTGAATACATAAGCTATGATTGTGTTTTACTTTTTCCCAGTAATATATCGATTTATATTTTGGTTATATCTTGTTGTGCATTAATTGTCCATTTGTATTATGTAGTTAGATGATGAAGTGTCTTGTGTGACACAATAGATCTCATCATTGGTTGAAAGACATAATATATAAATGAGGTTCATAACCGAGACAGCTTTGGACAAACTGTCGGTTTAGGTTATTATGTTATTCGGATAATTGGTTTGTCTAAACTAATTGAATTATATAGATATGCCCGGGGCGTATTGAACTTGACCATTAAGAATGATTTGTCTTATACTGATTTAATAGACAAATCGATCTTGGTATTCTATCTCTTAATCCCCAGACTCGAGCGGGCATGAGGATTAGACATAGTGTACTTTGATCTGCCAAATAGTGAGGTCAATTGTGGCCAATAGTCTCGATAGGTTGGGTGCGCTTGTTTAGTTACTTGGTGTGCTGCTGCTTGTCAAAAGTGTTGGAGTAGAATACATAAGTTATGCTTGTATTGTACAGTTTCCCAGTTTAATATATCGATTTGTGTTTCAATTATATTTTGTTGTGCATATTTATGTCCATTTATATTATGTAATTAGATGATGAGGTGTCTGGTGTGACACAGTAGATCTCATCATTGGTTGAAAGATATAATATATAAATGAGGTTTATAACTGAGATAGCTTTGGACAAACTGTCAGTCTAGGTTATTATGTGATTCAGATAATTAGTTTGTCTAAACTAATTGAATCATATAGATATGCCCGGGGCACTGAACTTGACTTTTAGGAATGATTTGTCTTATACTGATTTAATAGACAAATCGATCATTGTATTCTATCTCTAAATCCCTAGACTCGAGTGGGCATGAGGATTAGACATAGTGTACGTTGATCTGCCAATGGGTGAGGTCAAATGTGGCCAATAGTCTCGGTGGGTTGGGTGCGCGTGTTTAGTTACTTGGTGTGCTGCTGCTTGTCGAAAGAAAACTATGTACCAGTGCGTCCGGGGTGATGGTGCTCCTGAGATGAACTCAAAATGTTATTATACTAAACCCGGCCGGTGGACTTTTGTCCGGTATAGTAAAAAGGTCGAGTGGTACTAGTTTCGGAATTAAAGAAGTTAATTAATTAATTTATCAGTAAATTAATTTTAATTAACGAACACTATATCTTTGATGTGGGGAGATTTAATGAATATAATTTAGTTATGTTGTTTCCGGAAGCAATTCTGGTGTAGGATGGTAGAGCCAAAATTAATCCGTTAGAGGTACGATTAATTTTGTAATAGGTTAATTGAATAGGTAGATTTAATTAATTAATTGATTAATTATTCCTAAGGGTTAATTCAGTAATTAACAAAGTGGAATTATTTAATTAATTCCTAAGGGTTAATTAAGTAATTAACAAAGTGGAATTATTTGATTAATTAATTAAGTCTTAAGTTTCAATTAAATATTAATTAATTAATTATTTAACTAATTCCAATTGAAACTTAAAACTTAATTAATTAATTAGATAATTCCACTTTGTTAATTACTCAATTAACCCTTAGGAATTAATTAAATAATTCCACTTTATTAATTACTCAATTAACACTTAGGAATAATTAATTAATTAATTAATTATACCTATTCAATTAACCCATTACAAAATTAATCGTACCACTAACGTATTAATTTTGGCACTGCCATCCTACACCAGAATTGCTTCCGGAACAACTTAATTAAATTATATTCATTTATCTCCTCACATCAAAGATATAGTGCTCGTTAATATAAATTAATTTACTGATAAATTAATTAATTAACTTTTTTAATTTCGAGACTAGTACCACTCGACCTTTTTACTATACCAGACATAAGTCCACTGGCCGAGTTTAGTATAATAAACATTTCGAGCTCATCTCGGGAGCACCATCACCCTGGACGCACCGGTACATGGTTTTCTTTTGACAAGCAGCAGCACACCAAGCAACTAAACACGCGCACCCAACCTACCGAGACTATTGGTCATAATTGACCTCACCCATTGGCATATCAAAGTACACTATGTCTAATCCTCATGCCCACTCGAGTCTAGGGATTAAGAGATAGAATACCATGAACGATTTGTCTATTAAATCAGTACAAGACAAAACATTCTTAAAGGTCAAGTTCAATACGCCCCGGGCATATCTATATGATTCAATTAGTTTAGACAAACCAATTATCCGAATCACATAATAACCTAAACCGATAGTTTATCCAAAACTGTCTCGGTTACGAACCTCATTTATATATTATGTCTTTCAACCAATGATGAGATCTACTGTGTCACACAAGACACCTCATCATCTACTTACATAATACAAATGGACAATTAATGCACAACAAGATATAACCAAAACATAAATCGATATATTAATCTAGGAAATTGTACAATACAAGCATAGCTTATCTATTCAACTCCAACAATTGGTTGCCTAATTGGATTTGGAAACTAATTAAATTACCTAAACCCATTAGGAAGACCAATCCTAAACCAACTTGGGGTCTCTCTTGTAACTCTATACATAGACAAAGGATTAGCTATTCAAGACATACAATTCCATAAGTTTTCTAGACAAGAAAACTAGAGAGATAAAACCCTAGAGAGAGAAATTAAATTTCACTCTTGAAGTCGGATTTTTTAGAGAGAAGGTGCAGCTATTTTTTGTTCTATTTGTCCGAAATTTCTTGGCCTGGTTTTACCAGCTGCGCACAGTTTTCTCTCTCCGGGCAGTGCGTTTACAGTACGTGCCAGGTGCTGCGGTGCTAGAATTTTCTAGCAGGTAGATTGTGGTGATTAGCTGATCAATTGACTTCTAGTTTGTTGCCCACACAACGTGAAATCAAAGTCTTGAGGCATACAAGAGAGTCACCTGAGTGCATGCCTCAAAGGTATTTTTTTAAGATTCTGCTTTTAGTTAGAAATTTTTGTTGCGTGGTAAATCGAGCAAGTGCAAACCCAGATCCTATGTGGCAATCCTTTCATAATCGATTCCCTCTTTCTGAGTATACCCCTTCACCACAAGCCTAGCTTTAAAGGTTTCCATCTTTCTGTCAGGTCCTGTCTTGCGTTTGTAGACCCACTTATATCTAATGGGTTTGAAACCATCAGGTAGGTCCACAAGCTCCCAGACTTGATTGTGGTCCATCGACCCTATATCGGTTATCATTGCTTTTCGCCAAGATTCTGCATCTTTATCTCGGAGAGCCTCATTGTAGTTTACAGGGTCAGGTTCAGGCGTGCCTGGGATGAAGTCAGAGGCTTCTTCCACTCCAATGAACCTGTCGGGTTATCTCACAACCCTCCCACTACAACGAGGCACCACCTGTGTAGGTGCATCATCTGTGATATCTTGTGCAGTGTGTTGTGTATCTATTTGTGCTGGTGCATCAGGATTATCAGATTGCTTTCTAAGTTCTTCTAGTACTATCTTATTTTTGGGCTTGTGATCTAGAATATAGTCCTCCTTTAAAAATCTGGCGTTAGTACTAACTATCACCTTCTGATATTTGGGACTATAGAACATATCACCTTTCGTTCCTCTAGGATATCCTACAAACAGTATTACTTATGTTCTTGCATCTAACTTAGCCACATCTGTCTTAAGCACATGTGCTGGACAATCCCAAATTCTGAGATGTCTTATACTGGGCTTGCGCCCATTCCACAACGTTGTAAGGGTTGAAGACAAGTTTTACATAGTACAAGATTTAGAATGTACATTGCAGTTTCTAAGGCATACTCCCATTGACCTAACCATTTCCATGAGCGTTCTGTTTCTTCTTTCTGCTACACCATTCTGTTGTGGTGTGCTAAGTGCAGACAACTAAGACTGAATTCCAACCTCACTGAGGTATTCTCGAAATTCATGGGACAAGTACTCGCCACCACGATCTGATCACAGTGTCTTGATACTATTACCATGATGTTTCTCCACATCTGCACGATACTCTTTGAATTAAAGCATTCGGACTTATGGCGTATTAGGTAAATGTATCCGTACCTTGAGTAATCATCTGTGAATATCACAAAATACTCAAGCCCACCTCTTGCTAGGACCGAAATTGGTCCATACAAGTCAGAGTGAATCAAATTTAATACTTCTTTGGCTCTATAACCTTTTGATTTAAAAGGTCTTTGGTCATCTTACCTTCTAAACAAGATTCGCAGGTAGAATAACTGTCGATCTCTAATGATCTTAACGGTCCATCATCGACTAACCTTTGAATCCTACTTAGGTTTATATGGCCTAGCCTGAGATGCCAAAGATATGTTTGATTCATTTTAGAAGGTTCTTTTCTCTTATTACTGTTAGATGATGTGCCATTTAATTTTGTGTTTTACACAATAGGGGAGTTTGATTTAACCAAAACCAAATTTCCAACTAATGAACCAGAACAAATAAGCTTTCCATCTTTCTAATAACAATAGAATTATTAGAAAAAATAAACTTATAACCATTCTTTAAGAGTTTAGAAACTGAAATAAGTTCTTTCTAAAACTCGGTTCATAAAGACAATTAGCTAATTCTATCCTAGAATTTTCAAAAATCAAAGTAACTACTCCCACTACTTCCACTGACACTCTTGTAGTGTCGCCCAAGTAGACTTCCAGCTCGCATTCTCTAAGCGTCCGGGTTACTTGGAACCCTGCAAAGAATTACAAATATGGTCAGTGGTGTCTGAATCCACACACTAAGTATCTGTGGGAATCACCGCTAAACATGTCTCAGTAATTAAGGAAGAAACTATCTTACCTTTGAGCTTTGGATAATCTGATATCCAATGTCCCGTCTTACCGCACTTGAAGCATTTGCCTCTAGGCTTATTCTTCTTTGCGATGTCTGGCTTACCAGCATATTTCTTGGTCTTTTTCTTCTTTTTGTTCTTGCCTTTAGGTGCAGAAGAGCAACTAGTAGCCTTCACTGTGACCAGAGCTTGCTTCTTCTCATAGAGGATGCCTTCGGCCGACACCAATGCTGTTAGGAGCTCGGAAAGAGTATAAACTCTTGGATTCATATTGTAATTTACCCAAAACTTCTCGAAACTAGATGGTAAGCTTTGGAGGATGATATCGATCTAACTCTCCGGATCAATTTCGCTTCCCAACACTTCTATTTCATTGACGTTACTGATAATGTGAAGCACATGATCTCTTATCGATGAGCTTTCAGCTATTATGGTATTCATAATTTTCCTACTGGCTGCTTGCCTTACTGTTCGGCCTTGATGAGCAAACATCTCTCTCAAGTGAGCCATCATGTTAAACGTGGAGACCATGGGATGAAGCTGATGTTGCAGAACATTCGACACAGAGGCTAGAATGTAACACCGCGCCATCTCATCCGCTTTTCTCCACCTCGCATAGGCATCCCTATCTTCTTGAGGAGATTCATCATTGGGCACATCTGGACAAACTTCGGTGAGCACAAACTTATACTGCTCAGCAGTCAGGACAATGTCCAAATTCTGACTCCAATCGACATAGTTTAGACCAGTTAGCTTGTTGTCTTTCAATATTGTAGCTAACAAATTAAATGCCAATATCGAATACTGTAAATAAATAAACTGAAAATTTTTTAGCAAATAAATTCAAGAATTTCAAAAAATTCAAGTAATTATTGACATCTCTCATCAACGATATCTCATTCACCGGGGTTTTCTAAGCCACGATAGTGTGGACGTTTTTGTCGCCTAAACTTTTATAGTACTATCTTACTTTTGGGCTTGTGATCTAAGATATAGTCTTCCTCCAAAAATCTAGCGTTGGTACTAACCACCACCTTCTGAACTTTAGGACTATAAAACAGACCACCCTTCGTTCCCTTGGGATATCCTACAAACAGCATTAACTCTGTTCTCGGATCTAACTTAGCCGCATCTGCCTTAAGCACATATGCTGGGCAACCCCAAACTCTGAGATGTCTTAGACTGGGTTTGCACCCGTTCCACAACTCTACTGGGGTTGAAGGCACGGTCTTAGATGGTACAAGATTAAGAATATACATCACTGTTTCTAAGGCATATCCCCAAAACGAACTCGGCAAATCACTATAGCTCATCATCGACCTAACCATTTCCATGAGAGTTCGATTCCTTCTTTCTGCTACACCGTTCTGCTGTGGCATGCCAGGTGCAGACAACTGAGAATGAATTCCGACCTCACTTAGGTATTCTTGAAATTACCCACCATGATCTGATCGCAGTGTCTTGATACTCTTACTATGATGCTTCTCCACATCTGCCCGAAACTCTTTGAACTTGCCAAAGCACTCGGACTTGTGACGCATTAGGTAAATATACTCGTACCTCGTGCTTGGACCGTCATTGGTCCACACAAGTCAGAATGAATCAACTCTAATACTTCCTTAGCTCTATAACGTTTTGCCTTAAAAGATCTTTTGGTCTTTTTATCTTCCAAGCAAGATTCGCATGTTGTATAACTGTCAGTCTCTAATGAACCTAAAGGTCCATCATCGACCAACCTCTGAATCCTACTAAGGTTTATATGGCCTAGCCTGAGATGCCAAAGATAGGTTTTATTCATTTCAGAAGGTTTCTTCCTCTTATTAATATTAGATAAAGAGCTATCTGTCTCTATATTTTGCACAACAGGGGAGTTAGAGTTAACCACAAACAAATTGTCAGCCAATGAACCAGAACAAATAAGTTTTCCATTTCTTCTAATAAATACAGACTCATCAGAAAAAATAAACTTATAACCGTTCTTTAAGAGTTTAGAAATCGAAATAAGGTTCTTTCTAAAACTCGGTTCATAAAGACAATTAACTAACTCTAATCTACAACTTTCAAAATTTAAAGTGACCACTCCCACTGTTTTTACTAACACTCTTGTAGTGTCGCCCATGTAGATGTCCAGCTCGCCATCTCTAAGCTTCCAGGTTACTTGGAACCCTTGCAAAGAATTACAAACATGATCAGTGGCGCCTGAATCCACACACCAAGTATCTGTGGGAATCACCGCTAAACATGTCTCAATAATTAGGGCAGAAACTATCATACCTTTAGGCTTTTGACAATTCGCTTTCCAGTGTCCTGTTTTCCCGCACCTGAAGCACTTGCCTTTGGGTTTACTCCTCTTTGCGATTTCGGGCTTCGCAGCAAGATTTTTGGCATTCTGCTTCTTTTTATTCTTCTTGCCTTTAGGTGCAGAAGAAGAACCTGATGCCTTCGCTGTGACCAAAGCTTGCTTCTTCTCGTGGAAGATGCCTTTGGCCGCCACCATATCAGTTAAGAGCTCAGGTAGAGTGTAAAATCTTTAGTTAATATTGTAATTGACCCGAAACTGCTCAAAACAAGAGGGTAAGCTCTGGAGGATGATATCTATCTGTCTTTCTAGGTCGATTTCACCTCCCAACACCTCTATCTTATTGATGTTACTGATCATGTGTAGCACATGATCTCTCACTGATCAGTCTTCAGCCATTTTTGTGTTCATTAACTTCCTCATGGCTGCTTACCTAGCAGTCCTGCCTTGATGTGCGAACATCTCTCTTATGTGAGCCATCATGTTGAAGGCAGAGACCATGAGATGAAGCTGATGTTGCATTACATTTGACACAGAGGCCAAAATATAGCACCGTGCCATCTCATCTGCTTTTCTCCACCTGGCATAGGCATCCCTATCCTTTTGAGGAGAGTCCTCATCAGGCACATCTGGACATACTTCGGTGAGCACAAACTTATACTGCTTTGCCATCAGGACAATGTCCAAATTACGACTCCAGTCAAAATAATTAGTTCCAGTTAATTTATTGTCTTTCAAAATAGAAGCTAAGGGGTTAGATGCCATATCGATAAAAACTGTAAAATAAATAAACAAACATTGTTTCAGTTATTAAGAATTTCAAAAACAAAGAAATTCTATCAATTATTGACTTCTCTCAAAACAATAATCTTAATCTACCAACATTTCATTCACCGGGATTCTCGCAAGCCACGCAGTGTGGACGTTTACGCTAACCCGCATTCGTTTGAGAAGAACCAAGTTCATTAACTACACTATCTGACCAAAATGATCTATTGATCAACGTAGCTAATAGTCGGTGCTTTCAGCTATACAAATAAGTAGCGTAACCTCGAGAGAGGAATATTGCAGATAGTACACTAAGTGTGTGCCATTACGTGACTTCTGAGTTTGTTACCTCAGGATAGTGCGTCCCAGATGGAGAGGGTGTCGCATTTCTCCTAATTAAACTTACTCTAGTCATCTTACTCAGAAATTCATAATCTAACGATCTCGGGGTTGAATTCATCTGAATGGAGGAAGGCCCTAATGCCAAAGCGCAAACCCACCCACATCGCATATGAACTCGTAATGGTGGCCATGGGGATATTAAACTAACCCGCGCCCACTTAGAGAGGGTTTTTCCGGTTTTAACTGTTGGAGTTGAATACATAAGCTACGTTTGTGTTGTACTTTTTCCCAGTAATATATCGATTCATGTTTTGGTTATATCTTATTGTGCATAAATTGTCCATTTATATTATGTAGTTAGATGATGAGGTGTCTTGTGTGACACAGTAGATCTCATAATTGATTGAAATACATACTATATAAATGAGGTTTGTAACCGAGACAGCTTTGGACAAACTATCGGTTTAGGTTATTATGTGATTCGGATAATTAGTTTGTCTAAACTAATTGAATCATATAAATATGCCCGGGGCATATTGAACTTGACCTTTAAGAATGATTTGTCTTGTACTGATTTAATAGACAAATCGTTCTTGGTATTCTATCTCTTAATCCCTAGACTCGAGCGGGCATGAGAATTAGACATAGTGTACTTTATTCTGCCAAAGGGTGAGGTCAATTGTGGCCAATAGTCTCGGTGGGTTGGGTGTGCGTGTTTAGTTACTTGGTGTGCTGCTGCTTGTCTAAAGGAAACCATGTACCAGTGCGTCCGGGGTGATGGTGCTCCCGAGATGAGCTCGTAAAGTTTATTATACTTAACCCGGTCGGTGGACTTATGTCCGGTATAGTAAAAAGGTCGAGTGGTACTAGTCTCGCAATTAAAGAGGTTAATTAATTAATTAATCAGTAAATTAATATATTAACGAGCATTATATATTTGATGTGGGGAGATTATGAATATAATTTAATTAAGTTATTCCGGAAGCAATTCTGGTGTAGGATGGTAATGCCAAAATTAATCCGTTAGTGGTACGATTAATTTTGTAATGGGTTAATTGAATAGGTAGAATTAATTAATTTATTAATTAATCCTAAGGGTTAATTGAGTAATTAACAAAGTGGAATTATTTAATTAATTAATTAAGTCTTGAGTTTCAATTGGAATTAGGAAATCCTAGAGATTAGGAAATCTAGTAGGATTTGGTTTATCCTATCAGATTGGTTGCCTAATTGGATTTGGAAACTAATTAATTAACTAAACCCATTAGGAAAACCAATCCTAAACCAACTTGGGGTCTCTCTTACAACTCTATATATAGACAAGGGATTAGATATTCAAGACATACAATTCCATAAGTTTTCAAGACAACAAAACTAGAGAGAGAAAATCCTAGAGAGAGAAAACTTTTTTTCGCCAAGTCGGATTTTCAAGGCAAATAGGCGGCTGGTTTTTCCTTCTTTTTGGCCGAATTTTGGCCTTGTTTTATACCAACTGCGTACAGCTTTCTCTCTCTCCGAGCGGTGCGTTTACAGTACGTGCCAGGTGCTGCAGTGCTAGAATTTTCTAGCAGGTAGATTGTGGTGATTAGCTGATCAATTGGCTTCTAGTTCGTTACCCTCACAACGTGATGTCAAAGTCTTGAGGCATACAAGAGAATGACCAAGTGCGCGCTTCAAAGGTACTTCTCTAATATTTCGCTTTAATTAGAAATTTTTATTGCGTGGTAAATCGTGCAAGTCCAAACCCAGATCCTATGTGGCAATCCTTTCATTAACATGCAATTAACTAAACCTAAGTTATGTGAAACCATAAAACCATCATGCTTTAAAACCATGCATCTAAAATACAGCATAAAAATAAAGCTCAAAGATTAAAACAATAAATACGGGAAATAAATGCGAAAATTAAAATTTTCGACTATCATGGTTTTAATCGCTTCCATCATCTACCTTGATCTCGTGTCCCACCACGCAACTCGATGGATTGAGTCTTTGATCTTGAAAAACAAAAACTGGTGAAAAACGGGCCAAAACGCGACCCGAAGGGGCCGCACGCGCGCAGCGTGCACAAAGTGCGCCGCCCCCTGCCGCCAATCCCTCCTTCGCTTCTTCCCACGCTATTTGGTTTTCTTGTAATTTGTTCTGGGTTTTCCTGGGTTTCTATGAATTAACGATAATCCAAAACCCACGAATTCAAGTTGCCTACCATAACGCCTTCGATTACAAAAATTAATTCTCCAACTATAAGGCTTTCTAGGAAAATTAAATAATCAAAATTACGTAGAAAAAAACCTACTACAGATTTAATCTAACCCTACACGGCTTCTAACACGTGGTTATACTATTACAAATATTCATAATAAAATCAAATCCGGACATGTCCCGGAGTTTAATTAAAACCCATACAAATGTAACCATAATAGTCGGGATTTCTTAACCACCTGCAAATAAAACCATGTAATAAATCGAACAAGCACAAAACCCAAAACCAGGCTCTGATACCAATTAAAAGATTATCTGCCCGGGCCTAGCTAGAAACTCACTTTCGTGCTATGCATTCTAGAATCGGAATCTCTGGCCAGGCATAGACTTTAGTACAATTGCTATTCCAACCCTTATTGCGCAGGATCACTCATTCGATTTTCCACGAAACAAAATTTCTAATTAAAAGTGGAACATTAGAAAATACCTTTGAAGAGTAAACTCAGGTGATAGCTTGTATGACTCAAGCCTTTGATTTCACGTTTTGTGGGCAACGATCTAGAAACCAATTGATCAGCAATCATCACAAAACCCGTAAGGAAAATCTAGCAAAAACTCGCCGGACCAAAACCCAACTCATTGCCTCCGCACGTGCCGCCTGAAGGCTCCACACGTGCCGCCGCCAAGCTTGTATTCGCTGGTGATTGACCACCCACGCGCCGCCGAGAAATTCAAGAGGAAAATCCGGCAAACCTTTCTATGATAACAACAGCCGGTCTAAGCTTAGAAAATCCGCTTTTGAGGGATAAGTAATTTAATTCTCTCTCTATGATTTTCTCTCTAGTTTCTTTAATTATGAAACTATTGAATTGTGTGTCTTGAATAGCTAATCCCTTGTATATATATAAAGTTACAAGAGAGACCCCATGTTGGTTTAGGATTGGTCTTCCTAATGAGTTTAGGTAATTAATTGGTTTCCAAATCCAATTAGATAACCAATCTTATAGGATAAACCAAATCTAACTAGATTTCCTAATCTCTAGGATTTCATAATTCTAATTGAGACTTAAGACTTAATTAATTAATTAATTAATTAATTCCACTTTTTTAATTACTTAATTAATCCTTAGGAATAATTAATCAATTAATTAATTCTACATATTCAATTAACCCATTACAAAATTAATCGTACCACTAACGGATTAATTTTGGCACTACCACCCTACACCAGAATTTCTTCTGCACAACTTAATTAATTTATTCATAATCTCCCCACATCAAAGATATAGTACTCGTTAATTTATTAATTTACTGATAAATTAATTTATTAACTTCTTTAATTTCGAGACTAGTACCACTCGACCTTTTTACTATACCGGACATAAGTCCACCAGCTGGGTTTAGTATAATAAACATAACGAGATCATCTCAGGAGCACCATCACCCCGGACGCACCGGTACATGTTTCCTTTCGACAAGCAGCAGCACACCAAACAACTAAACATGCGCACCCAACCTACCGAGATTACTGGCCACAATAGACCTCACCCATTGGCAGATCAAAATACACTATGTCTAATCCTCATACCCGCTCGAGTCTAGGGATTAAGAGATAGAATACCAAGAATGATTTGTCTATTAAATCAGTACAAGAAAAATTATTCCTAATGGTCAAGTTCAATATGCCCGGGCATATTTATTTGATTCAATCATTTTAGACAAACTAATTATCCGAATCACATAATAACCTAAACCAACAGTTTGTCTAAAGCTGTCTCGGTTACGAACCTCATTTATATATTATGTCGTTCAACCAATGAAGATATCTACTGTGTCACACAAGACACCTCATCATCTACTTACATAATATAAATGGACAGATCATGCACAACTAAATATAACCAAAACATTAATCGATATATTAATTGGGAAAATGTACAATATAAGAATACCTTATGTATTCAACTCTAACAATTGCCGCTAGACATGTCTCAGTAATTAAGGCAGAAACTATCGTACCTTTAAGCTTTGGACAATCTGATTTCCAATGTCCCATTTTCCCACACTTGAAGCATTTGCCTTTAGGATTATTCTTCTTCGCGATGTCTGTCTTGACAGCATGTTTCTTGGCATTCTTCTTCTTGTTGTTCTTGGCTTTAGGTGCAGAAGAGGAGCTTATAGTCTTTACTGTGACCAAAGCTTGCTTATTCTCGTGGAATATGTTTTCGGCCGACACCAATGCTGTTAAGAGCTCGGGTAGAGTATACACTCTTTGGTTCATATTATAGTTGACCCAAAACTGCTCAAAATTAGAGGGTAAGCTCTAGAGGATGATATCGATCTGACTCTCTGGATCAATCTCACCACCCAATACCTCTATCTCATTGATGTTACTGATCATGTGAAGCACATGATCTCTCACCGATGAGCCCTCAGCTATTTTGGTATTCATGATTTTCCTCATGGCTGCTTGCCTAGCTGTCTTGCCTTGATGAGCGAACATCTCTCTCAGGTGAGCCATCATGTTAAAGGCAGAGACTATGGGATGAAGCTGATGTTGCAAAACGTTCGACACAGAGGCCAGAATGTAACACCGCGCCATCTCATCCGTTGTTCTCCACCTCGCATAGGCATCCCTATCCTCTTGAGGAGAATCATCGTTAGGCACATCTGGACAGACTTTGGTGAGCACAAACTTATACTGCTCAGCCGTTATGACGATATCCAAATTCCGACTCCAGTCGACATAATTCGGACCGATAAGTTTGTTGTCTTTCAATATTGTAGCTAAAGGATTAAATGTCATATCGAAAACTATAAATTAAATAATCAGACAATGTTTTAGTATTAAGCACAGAATATTCAAATTCATGCAATTATTGACATCCCTCAAACAATAATTTAAACCACAGACACCTCATTCACCGGGATTCTCGTAAGCCATGATAGTGTGGATGTTTACGCTAACCCACATTCGTTTGAGAATAACCAAGTTCATTAACTACACTATCTGACCAAAACGATCTATTGATGAATGTAGCTAATAGTCGGTGCTTTCAGCTGTACAAATAAGCAGCGTAACTTCGAGAGAGGAATATTGCAGATAGTACACTAAGTGTGTGCCATTACGTGACTTCTGAGTTTGTTACCTCAGGATAGTGCGCCTCAGATGGAGAGGGTGTCTCATTTCTCCTAGTTAAACTTACTCTAGTCATCTTACTCAGAAATTCATAATCTAGCGATCTCGGGGTTGGACTGATCCGAATGATGGAAGGCCCTAATACCAAAGCGGAAGCCCACCCACATCGTATATGAACTCGTAATGGTGGCCATGTGGATATTAAACTAACCCGCACCCACTTAGATTTCCAAATTGAGAGTTTTTCCGGTTTTCACTGTTGGAGTTGAATACATAAGCTATGTTTGTGTTGTACTTTTTCTCAGTAATATATCGATTTATGTTTTGGTTATATCTTGTTGTGCATTAATTGTCCATTTATATTATGTAGTTAGATGATGAGGTGTCTTGTGTGACACAGTAGATCTCATAATTGGTTGAAAGACATAATATATAAATGAGGTTCGTAACCAAGACAGCTTTGGACAAACTGTCGGTTTAGGTTATTATGTGATTCGGATAATTGGTTTGTCTAAACTAATTGAATCATATAAATATCCCCGGCGCATATTGAACTTGACCTTTAAGAATGATTTGTCTTGTACTGATTTAATAGACAAATCGTTCTTGCTATTCTATCTCTTAATCCCTAGACTCGAGCAGGCATGAGAATTAGACATAGTGTACTTTGATCTGCCAAAGGGTGAGGTCATTTGTGGCCAATAGTCTCGGTGGGTTTGGTGCGCGTGTTTAGTTACTTGGTGTGCTGCTGCTTGTCTAAAGGAAATCATGTACCGGTGCGTCCGGGGTGATGGTGCTCCCGAGATAAGCTCGTAAAGTTTATTATACTAAACCCAGCCGGTGGACTTATGTCCGGTATAGTAAAAAGGTCGAGTGGTACTAGTCTCACAATTAAAGAGATTAATTAATTAATTTATCAGTAAATTAATATATTAACGAGCACTATATCTTTGATGTGGGGAGATTATGAATATAATTTAATTAAGTTGTTCCGGAAGCAATTCTGGTGTAGGATGGTAGTGCCAAAATTAATCCGTTAGTGATACGAGTAATTTTGTAATGGGTTAATTGAATAGGTAGAATTAATTAATTGATTAATTATTTCTAAGGGTTAATTAAGTAATTAACAAAGTGAAATTATTTAATTAATTAATTAAGTCTTAAGTTTCAATTGGAATTAGGAAATCCTAGAGATTAGGAAATCTAGTAGGATTTGGTTTATCCTATCAGATTGGTTGCCTAATTGGATTTGAAAACTAATTAATTACCTAAACCTATTAGGAAGACCAATCCTAAACCAACTTGGGGTCTCTCTTGTAACTCTATATATAGATAAGGGATTAGCTATTCAAGACATACAATTCCATAAGTTTTCAAGACAAGAAAATTAGAGAGAGAAAACTTTCTTCTCCAAGTCGAATTTTCAAGGCAAATAGGCGGCTGGTTTTTCCTTCTTTTTGGCCGAATTTTGGCCTTGTTTTATACCAGCTGCGTATAGTTTTCTCTCTATCCGAGCAGTGCGTTTACAGTACGTGCCAGGAGTTGCGGTGCTAGAATTTTCTAGCAGGTGGATTGTGGTGATTAGCTGATCAATTGGCTTCTAGTTCATTGCCCACACAACGTGATGTCAAAGTCTTGAGGCATATAGGAGAATGACCAAGTGCGCGCTTCAAAGGTACTTTTCTAATATTTCGCTTTAATTAGAAATTTTTTTTGCGTGGTAAATCGTGCAAGTCCAAACCCAGATCCTATGTGGCAATCCTTTCATTAACATGCAATTAACTAAACCTAAGTTAGGTGCAACCATAAAACCATCATGCTTTAAAACCATGCATCTAAAATACAGCATAAAAATAAAGCACAAAGATTAAAACAATAAATACGGGAAATAAATGCAAAAATTAAAATTTTCGACTATCATAGTTTTAATCGCTTCCATCATCTACCTTGATCTCGTGTCCCACCACGCAACTCGATGGATTGAGTCTTTGATCTTGAAAAACAAAAATTGGAGAAAAATGGGCCAAAACACGACCCGAACGGGCCGCACGGGCAGCGTGCACAAAGCGCGCCGCCCCCTGCCGCCAATCCCTCATTCACTTCTTCCCACGCTATTTGGTTTTCTTGCAATTCGTTCTGGGTTTTCCTGGGTTTCTACGAATTAACGATAACCCAAAACCCACGAATTCAAGTTGCCTACCATAATGCCTTTGATTACAAAAATTAATTCTCCTACTACAAGGCTTTCTAGGAAAATTAAATAATCGAAATTAGGTAGAAAAAAACCTACTACAGATTTAATCTAACCCTACACGGCTTCTAGCACTTGGTTATACTATTACAAACATTCATAATAAAATCAAATCCGAACATGTCCCGGAGTTTAATTAAAACCCATACAAACGTAACCATAATAGTCGGGATTTCTTAACCACCTACAAATAAAACCATGTAATAAATCGAACAAGCACAAAACCCAAAACCAGGCTCTGATACCAATTGAAAGATTATCTGCCCGGGCCTAGCCAGAAACTCACTTTCGTGCTATGCATTCTAGAATCGGAATCTCTGGCCAGGCCTACACTCTAGCACAATTGCTATTCCAACCTTTATTGTGCAGGATCACTCATTCGATTTACCACGCAACAAAATTTCTAATTAAAAGTGGAACATTAGAAAATACCTTTGAAGAGTGAACTCAGGTGATAACTTGTTTGACTCAAGCCTTTGATTTCACGTTGTGTGGGCAATGATCTAGAAACCAATCTATTAGCAATCAACACAAAACCCGTCAGGAAAATCTAGCAAAAACTCACCGGACCAAAACCCAACTCACTGCCGCCGCACCTGCCGCCTGAAGGCTCCACACGTGCCGCTGCCAAGCTTGTATTCGCTGGTGATTGACCACCCACGCACTGCTGAGAAATTCAAGAAGAAAATCTGGCCAACCTTTCCATGAGAACAACCACCGGTCTAAGCTTAGAAAATCCGCTTTTGAGGGATAAGTAATTTAATTCTCTCTCTAGGATTTTCTCTCTAGTTTCTTTTATTATGAAACTATTGAATTGTGTGTCTTGAATAGCTAATCCCTTGTCTATATATAAAGTTACAAGAGAGACCCCAAGTTGGTTTAGGATTAGTCTTCCTAATGGGTTTAGGTAATTAATTGGTTTCCAAATCCAATTAGATAACCAATCTGATAGGATAAACCAAATCCAACTAGATTTCCTAATGGTCAAGTTCAATACGCCCGGGCATATTTATATGATTCAATCAGTTTAGACAAACTAATTATCCGAATCACATAATAACCTAAACCGACAGTTTGTCCAAAGCTGTCTCGGTTACGAACCTCATTTATATATTATGTCTTTCAACCAATGAAGATTACTGTGTCACACAAGACACCTCATCATCTACTTACATAATATAAATGGACAAATCATTCACAACTAAATCTAACCAAAACATTAATCGATATATTAACTGGAAAAATGTACAATATAAGCATACCTTATGTATTCAACTCTAATAATTGTCGCTAGACATGTCTCAGTAATTAAGGCAGAAACTATCGTACCTTTAAGCTTTGGACAGTCTGATTTCCAATGTCCCATTTTCCCACACTTGAAGCATTTGCCTTTAGGATTATTCTTCTTTGCGATGTCTGTCTTGACAGCATGTTTCTTGGCATTCTTCTTCTTATTGTTCTTGGCTTTAGGTGCAGAAGAGGAGCTTATAGTCTTTACTGTGACCAAAGCTTGCTTATTCTCGTGGAATATGTTTTTGGCCGACACCAATGCTGTTAAGAGCTCGGGTAGAGTATACACTCTTTGGTTCATATTATAGTTGACCCAAAACTGCTCAAAATTAGAGGGTAAGCTCTGGAGGATGATATCGATCTAACTCTCCGGATCAATCTCACCTCCCAATACCTCTATCTCATTGATGTTACTGATCATCTGAAGCACATGATCTCTCACCGATGAGCCCTCAGCCATTTTGGTATTCATGATTTTCCTCATGGCTGCTTGCCTAGCTGTCTTGCCTTGATGAGCGAACATCTTTCTCAGGTGAGCCATCATGTTAAAGGCAGAGACTATGGGATGAAGCTAATGTTGCAAAACATTCGACACAGAGGCCAGAATGTAACACTGCGCCATCTCATCCGTTGTTCTCCTCCTCGCATAGGCATCCCTATCCTCTTGAGGAGAATCATCGTTAAGCACATCTGGACAGACTTCGGTGAGCACAAACTTATACTGCTCAGCCGTTAGGACGATATCCAAATTCCGACTCTAGTCGACATAATTCAGACCGGTAAGTTTGTTGTCTTTCAATATTGTAGCTAAAGGATTGAATGTCATATCGAAAACTGTAAATTAAATAATCAGACAATGTTTTAGTATTAAGCATAGAATTTTCAAATTCATGCAATTATTGACATCCCTCAAACAATAATTTAAACCACAGACACCACATTCACCGGGATTCTCGTAAGCCATTATAGTGTGGATGTTTACGTTAACCCACATTCGTTTGAGAATAACCAAGTTCATTAACTACACTATCTGACCAAAACGATCTATTGATGAATGTAGCTAATAGTCGGTGCTTTCAGCTGTACAAATAAGCAGCGTAACCTCGAGAGAGGAATATTGCAGATAGTACACTAAGTGTGTACCATTACGTGACTTCTGAGTTTGTTACTTCAGGATAGTGCGCCTCAGATGGAGAGGGTGTCGCATTTCTCCTAGTTAAACTTACTCTAGTCATCTTACTCAGAAATTCATAATCTAGCAATCTCGGGGTTGGACTCATCCGAATGGAGGAAGGCCCTAATGCCAAAGCGCAAGCCCACCCACATCCCATATGAACTCGTAATGGTGGCCATGTGGATATTAAACTAACCCGCGCCCACCTAGATTTCCAAATTGAGTGTTTTTTCAGTTTTAACTGTTGGAGTTGAATACGTAAGCTATGTTTGTGTTGTACTTTTTCCCAGTAATATATCGATTTATGTTTTGGTTATATCTTATTATGCATTAATTGTCCATTTATATTTTGTAGTTAGATGATGAGGAGTCTTGTGTGACACAGTAGATCTCATAATTGGTTGAAAGACATAATAGATAAATGAGGTTCGTAACCGAGACAGCTTTGGACAAACTGTCGGTTTAGGTTATTATGTGATTCGGATAATTGGTTTGGCTAAACTAATTGAATCATATAAATATCCCCGGCGCATATTGAACTTGACCTTTAAGAATGATTTGTCTTGTACTGATTTAATAGACAAATCGTTCTTGTTATGCTATCTCTTAATCCCTAGACTCGAGCGGGTATGAGAATTAGACATAGTATACTTTGATCTGCCAAAAGGGTGAGGTCAATTGTGCTGCTGCTTGTCGAAAGGAAACCATGTACCGGTGCGTCCGGGGTGATGGTGCTCCCAAGATGAGCTCATAAATTTTATTATTCTAAACCCGGCCGGTGAACTTATGTCCGGTATAGTAAAAAGGTCGAGTGGTACTAGCCTCGCAATTAAAGAGGTTAATTAATTAATTTATCAGTAAATTAATATATTAACGAGCATTATATCTTTGATGTGGGGAGATTATGAATATAATTTTATTAAGTTATTCCGGAAGCAATTCTGGTGTAGGATGGTAGTGCCAAAATTAATCCGTTAGTGGTACGATTAATTTTGTAATGAGTTAATTGAATAGGTAGAATTAATTAATTGATTAATTATTCCTAAGGGTTAATTGAGTAATTAACAAAGTTGAATTATTTAATTAATTAATTAAGTCTTAAGTTTCAATTGGAATTAGGAAATCCTAGAGATTAGGAAATCTAGTAGGATTTGGTTTATCCTATCAGATTGGTTGCCTAATTAGATTTAGAAACTAATTAATTACCTAAACCCATTAGGAAGACCAATCCTAAACCAACTTGGGGTCTCTCTTGTAACTCTATATATAGACAAGGGATTAGCTATTCAAGACATACAATTCCATAAGTTTTCAAAACAAGAAAACTAGAGAGAGAAAATCCTAGAGAGCGTAACATGTGAATGTAGCTAATATTCAGTGCTTTCATCCGTACAAATAAACAGCGTAACCTCGAGGGGAGGAATACTACAAATTGTACACTCAGTGTGTGCCATTATGTGACTTATGAGCTTCTTACTGCATGATAGTGCGCCTCAGATAGAGAGGGTATCGCATTTGTCCTAGTTAAGCTTACTCTAGTCATCTCACTTAGAAATTTATAATCTAGCGATCTTGTGGTTGGACTCATCCGATATAGAGGAAGGCCCTAATGCCAACACCCAAGTCCACACACATCACATATGAACTCGTAATAGTGGCTATGGGAATATTAAGCCAACCTGCTCTCATATAGATTTCTAAATTGAGGATTTTTCTGGTTTTAACATGCAATTAACTAATCCTAAGTTATGTGCAAACATAAAACCAGCATGCTTTAAAATTATACATCTAAAATACAACACAAAATTTAAAGCATAAAATTAAAACTATAAATTCGGGAAATAAATACGTAAAACAAATTTTCCGACTATTATGGATTTAATTGCTTACATCTTCTGCCTTGATCTCGTGTCTCATCACGCCACTCGATGGATTTAGTCTTGAAAAATAAAATTTCAAAAAAAATGAACCCCGGAGGACAAACAGGCCGCGCGCGCCGCGCGCCGAGGCCATTGAGAGATTACGCGCTGCTACTGCCGCTGCCGCGTGCTTGCGCAACAATTTGCTGCGCTGCGTGGCCGCCGGTGCCGGCCGGCGGCTCCAGCCGGTGATTCGTCGCTGGCGCCACTACCCAGATCCGATTCCTCCTTCGCTTCTTCTACGTTATTTAGTCTTCTTGCAATTCATTCTTGGTTTTCTACGAATTAACGATAAACCAAAACCCACGAATTCAGGTCGCCCACCATAACGCCTTCGATTACAAAATAAATTTTCCTACTACAAGGAATCTAGGAAAATAAAATCGAAATTATATAGAAAAAATCATACTACAGATTTGATCTAATCCTACACAGCTTCCAGCACGTGGTTTTATTATTACAAGCATTCATAAAAACCAAACCGGGACATCTCCCAGGGTTTAAATAAAACATACAAACACAACCATAATAGTCGGAATTTCTAAATCACCTGCAAATAAAATCATGTAATAAATTGAACAAGCACAAAACCCAAAACCAGGCTCTGATACCAATTAAAAGATTATCTGCCCGGGCCGGGTCAAAAATTCACTATCGTGCTACGCATTCCAGAATCGGAATCCTTGACCAGACCTAGACTCTAGCACAATAGCTATTTCAATCCTTGCTTGAAATAATATTGCGCAGGATCTTGGTTTGCACTTATTCGATTTATCACGCAACAAAATTTCTAATTAAAAACGAAAGTTTAGAAATACCTCTTGAAGCGTATACTCAGGTGATCGCTTGTATGACTCAAGACTAGGCACGAACGTTGTGTGGGCAACGATCCAACGAATCAATGATCAGCAACTCGACACAATCTGCTAGCCGAAAAAATTAAAAACAACGCCACTGCACTCGTGTGAACAACACGCGCCACCCGAGAGAACTCACGCGCCGCCGCTCTCACAACCATGCGCCGCCGGGATGTGTAAAATTCCGATCGCTGATATTTAAACAAAGAGCCGCCGACTTTGAGTTTTAGAAAATCCAACTTAGAGAGATAAAATATTAATTCTCTCTAGAATATTCTCTCTCTAGTTTTCTTGTCTTGAAAACTTATGAATTGTGTATTGTAAAATTTCTAATCCCTTGTCTATATATAGAGCTACAAGAGAGACTCCAAGTTGGTTTATGATTGACCTTCCTATTGGGTTTAGGTAATTAATTAGTTTCCGAATTCAATTAGGTAACTAATCTAATAGGATAATCCAAATCCAATTAGATTTCCTAATCTCTAGGATTTCCTAATTCTAATTGAAACTTAAGACTTAACTAATTAATTAATTTCATTTTGTTAATTACTTAATTAACTCTTATGAATAATTAATTAATTAATTAATTCTATTTATTCAATTAACCCACTACAAAATTAATCGTACCACTAACGGATTAATTTTGGCACTACCATCCTACACCATAATTGCTTCCGGAACAACTAAATTAATTTATTCTTTAATTTCCCCACATCAAAGATTTAGTGCTCGTTAATTTATTAATTTACTGATAAATTAATTAATTAACTTCTTTAATTTTGAGATTAGTACCACTCGACCTTTTTACTATATCAGACATAAGTCCACCAGTTGGGTTTAGTATAATAAGCATAACGAGCTCATCTCGGGAGCACTATCACTCCGGACGTACTGGTACATGGTTTTCTTTCGACAAGTAGCAGCAACCAAGCAACTAAACACGCGCACCTAACCCACCAGGACTATTGGCCACAAATGACCTCACCCATTGGCAGATCAAAGTACACTATGTCTAATTTTCATGCCCGCTCAAGTCTAGGGATTAAGAGATAGATTACTAAGAACGAATTATCTATTAAATAAGTACAAGACAAATCATTCTAAATGATCAAGTTCAATATGCCCCGGACATATTTATATGATTCAATTAGTTTAGACAAACCAATTATCTGAATCACATAATAACTTAAAACGACAGTGTGTCCAAAACTGTCTCGATTACGAACCCCTTTTATATATTGTCTTTTAACAAAATGATGAGATCTACTGTGTCACACCAGACACCTCATCATCTAACTACATAATATAAATGGACGACATATGCACAACATATAAACCAAAACATTAAATCGATATATTGACTGGAAAAAAATATAATAGAAGTATAGCTTATGTATTCAAACCTAACATTCCTAAGTTTACATTCTGTGTAGGGACATATAATTATTCTATTTGTAAATGACTGAGAAAATGAAAATTCTAGAAATCTCTCCAACCCAAGATAATAATCTAGACAACATCTTGATTTATTCATCCAACTCTTGTCCATATTTAGATATCACTAATAAAAACAATGTCTCGTGATAAGCAATGCTAGTTTTTATTTTCCTTGTTTGTGATTTTACAGATTTTCAAATACCTGAAAACAAACATTTAAAATAAGCCATGTAAACATTTTTTATCCCTCCAACAAAATGCTGAAAATTAAACGAAGATATGTATATGGAAAATAATATCATACGATGAGGTAAATAGTGTAAAAAATTCAGTAGGAAGAAAGTAAAATAAAGACAATTGAACTGTTTTATAATTTTCAATGTCATTTGAAAGAAGAATCGTTGTCTAATGTATTAAATTTTGAAACATTATATAAACTAATGGTGATTTATAGAATAAGTGGCAAGCTTTGTTATTTCCTCTACCCAGAAAGTTGGTTTAGTCTAATACGTGCATGCATAAGTGTTTTACTATAATTCAACACAAGTCCTGTGAGTGTACGCACACGTACTTTTGATGGATAAATGTCCAATTGCCTAAATTTGACTGGCAGGACAATGTCAAGGTTTACCGTGATTTTGAAACGTTAAATTCAGAGCAAATAATAAGCAAATCACTGGAGTGGCAAAGCAAGGAGGAGCATCATATATTGCATTCTTATATGAATTCTAAATCACAAAAACTATCCAAAAATGATCCCATTTAGAGCCGTGATATAAATGGCACACATGAATTCACTAATTAAGGGTCAGAGAAGAACCAAAAAGTCGGAAACTCGAGTAACAACTAAAAAGTCTATTGGGTTAGAGAGTATTCAGAAAACACAAGAATGAAATTTACAAGGGTTATCATGTAGGCAAGTTCTGTGAAATTTACAGCAATAACTTTAATACAAATATGATACGGTAAACCAAACTCAATAACCCGTTCATTGATGAAGTTCTCTCAATTGCGACTACTTCTAACCAAATGAACCATGCAACAAAAAATTACAGGCAAAACACAAAAGAATTAGAATTTGTCATCATTTTATCACATTTAAATTTGTTTATTGGACGTTTAACAAGAAAATGGAAATAGAAACGAAATTCCTAATCCTGCCTTTTCAAAAAAAAAAAAAAAAATTAGTCAAACTCATCAGTTTTAGGAGTAAGTAGAGCAGATATTATTCGAAACATTTCTTAATGACTCTCAACAATATCTAAACCTTTTTGCAAGGATAAGTGCAAAAAGTAGCAGGGGAAGAGGGAAAAAAATAAAACATGTACAAATATTTAATTTATTCAATTTCAACTACATAAACAACTTGAAACTGGTTTGAACTGGTTTGAACTATGTGACTGGTTTGAACATGGTTAAGTCAATGGAAAATTGTTCTTTTTATACTTTTAATTATTCTAATTTGTTTTCTATCCTAAAGTAGTGTTGGGTTGACACTTTTCCTCCAGTATTATGACTGCCTTCTGACTTTTCGTGAGTAGTTGATATGGTTGCCTTTGCATGTGGGACTGGAAGTATATTTTTCCATTGTTCATTTAAAGTTGAAATGTATGACCGCTGTCCCAAAAAAAAAGGTCATATCCGTTCAGCTATAACAAAAAAGACTAACTTGGTTTTTCTTTTTGGATGGAGGGAATATTTAGCAATCTTACTCTATTTTGGCCATGACTTCTAGTATGTAAAAGTAAGCAGGTTTACTCTTTTTTGACCATGATTTCAAGTAATATCATGGTATTTATGTTTGTTGAAGTTTATGCATACATTTGTTCATGAATACATGCCTCTTGTCATAATTCTAAATATAGCTTCAACGTGTATCCATTTTAACTTAAGGGCTTCATAACGAGAGCCTTAAGATACAACTGAAAGTTGCCGAATGCCACATTGAAGCAGGAGGCTTTTGGCACTTTACCAGGTTTATTGGCCTACTTTTCTTGGTGTTTGTTTGGATATTTTCATACAAGTGGAACTGTACGAAACTAATGTTGGGTATACAGCCTTTAGTTGTAATTGTTTTCATTTTGTATTGTTTATCTCCTTACTGCATTTAGAAAGGGATATGTAATAAAAGAATCTTGCTTCAAGTTCACTTACTGCATTTAGAAAGGGGCTTACTAGTTACCGCCCCATTTGGGGCGATAGTTCCTTAATTTGACAAAATTATCCTTGTATTTACTAATTATCGCCATAATTTACCGTCTCAATTCTTATTTATCGCTCCAATCTAATTTACTAATGTAACCTTCAAATATTATATTAATATAATAAAAATATTAAAATATAAATTTTGAAATAATAATTTTCATTAAAATATTAAATAATAAAAATAAATATAATTCCTAATATTAATTATAATATGAAATTTTTAATTAAAATATTATAATATGAAATAATAATATTATTAATTATTTTTATTTTTATTATTTAAGAAAATGAAAATATAATTAATAAAACGCTCATGTGGAATATATGACGATGCTCAGTATAACCAAAGTAGACTTTTGACAATAACTTTAATCACCAAGATAGGTTAGTAAAGGTTTTAATTTTTGCCATAGAAATATTTTGACAACAGTGTGCGTCACCAAAACTTTATTTTGTCAAACAGTATAATAACCATTAATTTTTTTGGTTGTTTTGAAGTTCTGCCAATACGGAATTTTGACAGTAAGTTATGTCACCAAAATAAGGACGTGACAGTTTAAATTTTCAGCCTATTGTCAATGTTTTAGTCCAAACCAGTATTATTTAGTTAAAATTTGTAACTACAGGTTGATGATATGCCGAATATTGGTGACGGTGTTGACTATAGTAGTCATTTTCAGAAAGGATTGGTATTTGAATCTGATGCGGCTGCTATTCATTGGTATTTCAAACAAAAATATGCTTAACCTATGTGGATTCTAATTTGATGAAATGTTTTTTTCAACACAAAAAGTGCATGAATTTCAGTTACTTTTAAGTATTCCAAATCAACAATTTTAATTTTTACTCTAGTTACCATCATTGCTGTATCTCAAAAAGGATAGTAGCAATTAATTTTTAATCTAATAATGTAGATTCTAAGGTAAAATTTGATAAGCCCCAAATAAAATTGGGAAGAAAAAGCATCTACATAGTATGTTTTTGCAAATTTATCCGAATGAAATATATCATACACTACAAATGCCAACCAACTATTACCATTAAACAAAGTCTACTTTTAAATCATTCATACACAAACATAAGGATAAAACACTTTCCATGGTGCTCAACCAAACACAATTACATAGAAATCAAATCAAATCCATCATAACCACGCAAATAAATGAAAAACATCAATATCATCCATCATAACCACGCAAATAACTCAAATCCAACGCTAAGGCTACACATATTGAGAATCTAACAAGGACAATATATTACACCTTTAACCGGTCCAGATACCAACCACTTGTCCCCTTTAACCTTTGGTGCAGATGCACGACCTAAAATAATATATAACATATTATTAAAGAGAGAACAAACAAGAATACACCTTCTACCAGCAGCAAAACAATAACCACAAATCACACACAAAACAACAGAGTAAATACATAAGAGAAGCTCCAAAGCAACCAAGAGAACAACAAAAACAAGAACAATCGGTTATACTAGATTACATCAAATTTTCAACATTTTTTTAATAAGAGAACAAGTATACATATCATAGATGCAATATATGTACCAGAATTCCAAATTCTGAACCAATTTGCATGGGATTTTCAAGACAAGCACAAAATATATCAACAGCATGCTTTTAGAATCTGGGTATGTACAACATCATATCTTTTTAATGCATGTGGCTTCTTCCTCTGAAATTTTCCAAATCCTAGATGTTATATATTTGAACCACCATGGAGAGATAATATGTACCCAGAATATGAGAAACAAAACCATTCTATTCTTAAATTTACAAACTAAACTGATAACAAAAACCTCATCACGTTTACTTCAACAAATTATTTCATGACCCAGGAAAACGTTGCCTCATGCTCATATCCTTCCCCATAACCAGTCAATGGTAAAAATAACTTATTTATCAGAATTCATACCACTGCTTGGATATTCAATTTGGATAACGTTCCCTAGAAAGGGCCTCCTGCAATAACCCATGAGTAACATAATAAGATACACCATCCTAGCAAGCACATTAACCTTTTAGAAGAAAAGATTTAAAGAAGATTATATGAAGCCTTCTACTAGCAGAAATCATTGCTTTCCATCCGTATTTTAATAAACTAACACTACCACAAACTGGTACCAATAACTTTGCACCATCACATGCTTTTGGACAAATATACAGAATTTTGGACGAGGAAACATTTCTCTAATAGATTCTTCAAATTCCATGGGCTAATTCTTTAAAATGAAATTCAAGTTGCAGAAATTCACAGACACATATCAAGATTTCAGGCAATGAAGGAAAGGAAAATTGAAGCAAAAATAACACTTCTAACAAATGCTCAGCAAGATCCATACTGGTATGTATTGGAGATGCCAAGACATTATGAAAGGAATACGAGCCAAAGAGCAGAAGGTCAAGAGCAGAAAGTCTTCTACCATGTATAACGAACCACCAAATGAACAAACAAAGAAAAATAATACACCAAAAATGATGACCCTTGTATTCTAGATTTAAAATAGATAATGAACCCAAAATGTACCGATCAAGCTGGCTAATAATAGTTTCTCACCTTATCAATGTCAATTTTATATGTTGCTACATGGGGATATTTCTCACTCAGCTGGCTAATAATATGTGACAATAACCTACCTGGAACAAAAACAAATAAACTGCAAAATGTTACAGATCAAGCAATTAACAACTGCGGTCAATAAGAAAACATGGATATATATTCTTACAAGGTCCACACCAGGCAGCAATGAAGTAAAACATTGAAGGCAACGACTCATCTGACATCAAATGTCAAAATAAAAGGTGAGCTAAGTGTGCAAGAAACATTAAGAATTTCGAATAAAGCAACAAAGCTCAAGGTATGAACTACTAGGAAATATACGTGAAACATGTATAGTTTTAATTCTCTGTTCTATTAGTTATGAGCTTCAGACCAAAGTTTATACCTTTAAAGTGAACTCCAATCCTGGTCACTGCTTCCGATAATCGCCGACTTCAAACCTCGACTCGCGACCCCCGCCGGTCACTGCTCCGCCGTGAAGGAACTCTGGTCACCACTCGAAGACTGACCAACCACCGTAATCCTTGGTCACGATCTGGACGAACTCAGCCTTGGATCACCAAAAGAGATCAAACAAGGTGAGCCCGGATCAAGCACACCAAGAATTACAGCAGTCAGAGCTAAGAACACCAAACCACGGCGGCAACAAAAAACCAGCGAGCAGTCCGACAATCCAAGCTTCGCAACCCCAGGCTTTGCGACCTCGACTTCGCGACCGGCTAGGGTTTTGGTAGAGAAGACCGACCCACCACCGCAATCCTTGGTCACGATCTGGACGAACTCAGCCTTGGATCACCAAAAGAGATCAAACAAGGTGAGCCCGGATCAAGCACACCAAGAATTCCGGCGATCGAACCTAAGAACACCAAACTGCGGCGGCAACCAAAAACCGGTGAGCAGTCCGACAATCCAAGCTTCGCAACCCCAGGCTTCGCGACCTCGATTTCGTGACCGGCTAGGGTTTTGGTAAAGGGAGGGGTGGAATCGTTAGGGCACCGGTGGCAGAGTGGGTAGCACCGGCTAGGGTTTTCGTTGAGGAAGGGGTAGATTTGTTAGGGTATCCAATTGGGGAATAATCGATTTAGGGGAGGGGGTTCAGTGGGGGGCGTAGGTTTTTTTACCTAAATTTGTATGCAGGGTATTTTAGGTATTACAGTATTTGTTAATTTAAATATTCATGAAGGTATTTAGTATATTTTTAAGGGTATTATTGTCCAAACTGGGGCGGTAGCTGGAACGGTAACTAGTAATTATTTATCCAGAATTGGCTGCAGAATTTAGAATCATGGGTCCTTTTAAGTTTATTTCGACTTACAAACTTGGATGTCTCACTTTGGCTTTGCATGGAGAAAGGTTTAAACATATGGTAGTCTAAGGGAAAGGAAGATGATTTTTTGGATCAATGATTTTTTTTAATAAAATATTCCACTTTTACTGTTAATATTTCTTTACATTGTCAAAAGTGGGCTATGTCAGGGTCGAAGGAATCTAGGAAGTTTCTCTTCCCTGGCTGTGAAAGCATGCTCATCCGAGACTTATGGTATACTATATAATGCAAATTTATCACATGCTGATGACCTTTGCTCGTGCGTTTCAAAATTGGCCAGAAATGACACTACAAAATCTGGAATGATTAGAATCGTTTCAACAGGTTGGTTGTTGCTTATTGGAAAGGGAAAGGTAAAATATCCTATCAATGCTACTCATCCACAATACATATTGACGTGACTCCAAAATATACTTTTTTATAACTCAAATTCATGCATGTTTAGCTTCCTTTTAGTTGGTTTTCAATGAACTTATAGTTGGATTTGCATGATTTTGTAGTAATGAGGCACTTTGGAGATTTTGGATAAAGAAATTACTAGTTACCGCCCCAGTACTTTCTCTTTACCGCCCCTATTTGGACTAAAATGCTCTCCCCCTACAATACCCTCTCTCTTCTCTCTTTTATGTAAAATGACATTTTTGTCAAAACCTATAGATTACCGCCCCAAAAAGAGAGACGGTAACTAGTAACCCCCTTTCGATAAAACTTAAAGACTTTTATTAGAAAAATGAAGAATTCACGCAAGATTGAAGCTTAAAGAGAAGAGTTTGGAATAAGCACGGATTGAAGAAGATTTTGAGCTCGGCGTCCACTAGGCGCTGGCGCCTGGTCACCGCTAACACTGGCGTCCGTACGGCACCAATGCCTGACCACCGCCGACCTTGGCGTCACCACGACGCCACCGCGTGGTCATTGCTCGGAAAACCACTGCTAAAGCTTCAACTTTACCCTTGGCATGACTTTTCTTATGAAATACCAATTTTAGCCCTCTGGGACCTTTCTTAGTGGCCAAGACTCCATGTAAAGACATAGTATATCACATACAACACACCTTAAGTGTTTTTCATAATTTAGAGACTTTAGCTTAGGGAGGAAGAAACACATAATTTCTCACATTTTCACACACACACACATCTATGAATTCTCTTAGAACACTTATGTTCTAAGTAGATTCTAGGGAAATCAACTCTTCTAAGTGATAGGGGTTAGTGGATTTTCAATAGATGTGGACAAAGACATGGATTTAGTGATGATTTTGTGTTTTAATATGGTGGAGGTGCTAAGGATTGTTGAGTTATCTTACATTTTGGATGCTAAAGCCTCATCTTTCTTATTCATCGAACTATTGCGAGATATTCTTACTACTTCCATGTGGTTTTTGTTCCCTTCTTTGGTTATTCATGCTTATTGTTAAGTGTGTTTCATACAAGGAATGATTAAGTCCCGTTTTCGGATATGTTTTTTATCTTGTCATCGATCTACATATTGAATCCACTTTATTGCTGAGATTCGTTGTTGATTATCTATTTTGATGAACATGTGGTTGATAGATAGTGTTGTCTTGTGCTACAAGTTTCATTATTTTGTCGAACAAGTAGTCTTAGATTGGATGATTTACTGGATCTTATTGCGGTAAAGTAGAGGATTGATAATAAATAGGGTTGACGACCCTATTTCTATTATTGACTAGTTCTAGTCCTTATAGGTTCAGTGACGACGGTATTAAAAGAATGTTCTTAAACAATTGCATGATAATTTACTTAGCAATAACCCTTTGAATCTTAGTTGTGGTGTGATTTTCCGCCTTTTACCCATTTTATCTTATTTTCTTTATTTTGTTATTTGCATGACTTTACCAAACCACTATTTTATTTTACTTTCCTAGATTCATAGGCTACTAAAACTACTAGAAATTGTAGTTAGTAATGACTCGAACCCAACAACCACTTCACTTTATACCACAAATTTCATGAGAACAAAACCTTAAATACTATAGTTTTAGTGTTTTGTTTTGTTTATTATAAATTTTATTTTTGCGTGTTCGCCTAAAACTTTTTACAACGACAAGAGCACGTCACATATGGAAATAAACATTGAACAAAGTGATGGAATATACCAACTGATTGGAAGAGGTAGAGAGTGACTAATAATACAATGAATAACAATCTGGTGCAGCAATTAATGTTGAAATCATCTTCAGCAAAAATCAGTCAACAACAATATTTTCAGATTAGATGAACTGGAAGCATAGTTTCCCCTTGGCAAAATTTATGTGCTTCGTGAATGATAAACTATTTCTATCAACTACTAGACTTACACAGCATAGAATTTCATCAGTATAGAGGTGGCAAATATCTAGTGTCATTCCATAAAATCTTCAACACCTTCTCTGGACAAGTGAACCATTAGAATTAGAAATCACGTTCACCCATGGCATTCTCATTTAGAAATTTGAGTTCAGAAGCCTTATCTAAATAAGGGAAAATAAACAATTCAAAGAACTTCCTATCAGAATTCTTATACACTGACGTCAACCGTGGCCTTTGCTTCAGCAAATTTCTACTTTCCAAAATCTCCAAAACATGCAGCCTCGGCTTAAGCCTCTTTTCTACACTGCATAAAAAAAAATTCAGGTTCACTGGAGATATACTCCATATCATATTTCCCAGTATCAAGAAGGGGGTTACTAGTTACCGCCCCAAAAACTGGGGCGGTAGCCTTGTAATTTGACGAAATTATCCTTGATTTTACTAATTACCGCCCTAGTTTACCGCTTCAATTTTTATTTACCGCCTCAATCTAATTTGCTAATATAACCTTATAATATTATATTAATATAATAAAAATAATAAATTTAAAAATTTCTGCTTAGAAATTTTTTACCCCAACCCGGCGACCCACCCTCTCCCCGTCATCCCCCTTTCCCCCCATCGCGCACCTCCCGCCTTCCCCCAAGTTTGCCCTACCTTCCCCCGACGACCCCTCACTCGAAACCCTCCATCGCGCCCCTCCCGCCTTCCCCCAAATCGCCCCGGCGACCCCTCCCTCGAAAACCCTAACGCCCCAAATCGGTTTGCCCTCCCTTCCCCCGGCGACCCCTCACTCGAAACCCTCCATCGCGCCCCTCCCGTCTTCCCCCAAATCGCCCCGGCGACCCCTCCCTCGAAAACCCTAACGCCCTAAATTGGTTTGCCCTATAGATACTGAACCCTAACATCAGATCAACAAACTATAGACATCAGATCAAGAATATAAAAGAAATCATACAACAGAATAAAAACACACTTAACAAGGGAGATCAGATCAGGATTATATAGACATCAGATCAGCGAATACTTGACATCAGATCAACAGACTATAGATATCAGATCAAGAATATAAAAGAAATAATACAGTAGAACTAAAACATACTTAACAAGAGAGATCAGATCAGGATTATATAGACATCAGATCATAGAATACTTGGCATCAGATCACCAAACAATAGACATCAGATCAAGAATATAAAAGAAATCATACAATAGAACTAAAATACACTTAACAAGGGAGATCAGATCAGGATTATATAGACATCAGATCAGAGAATACTTGACATCAGATCACCAGACAATAGACATCAGATCAAGAATATAAAAGAAATCATACAGTAGAACTAAAGCACGGGTGCTACAGTAAAGATTCGAAATTCATGAGTGCTACAGTAAAGATTCAAAATTAGACGTGTATCCATGTCGGACGTGCAGTTGAATGATTCGGTAATAGGTATGTCGTTAAATTTATATTCTCGATCTGATGTCTATAGTCTGTTGATCTGATGTCAAGTATTCTCTGATCTGATGTCTATATAATCTTGATCTGATCTCCGTTGTTAAGTATGCTTTAGTTATGTTGTATATTTTTTTTATATTCTTGATCTGATGTCTATAGTCTGTTGATCTGATGTCTAGTATTCTCTGATCTGATGTCTATATAATCATGATCTGATCTCCCTTGTTAAGTGTGTTTTAATTCTGTTGTCTGATTTCTTTTATATTCTTGATCTGATGTCTATTGTCTGTTGATCTGATGTCAAGTATTCGTTGATCTGATGTCTATATAATCCTGATATGGTATTTTTCTAATTTGTATTTGGGTTGTAAGTTCGATGAGTTGGACGCGTAGACACCTATGCAAACTACGATCTGATCAATACACTTATAGCCCCCTATGTCATCAGCTATCTGGACGTTAATGATGACGGTAATTGTGGATTTCGTGTTGTTGCATCTCACGTGTTTGGGAACGAAGATATGTATTTGCAGGTATTATTTTATTTTGTCATATGACAACCAATGTTGCCTAATTATAATTACAATTAAGCCTCAATGATTTTGTGTGATTGTAAACAATATATTGTGTTTTTACAGGTAAGAATGGATGTAGCTGATGAAATTGAAACACATAAAGACTTATACCAGGGGATATACTTGGGTGAAGATCTAACAGAAGTAGTTAACCGCATAAGGTGGGGAGGTGGACGATGTACTCGAGATTATTGGATGCATGCTCCAGCAGACTTGTATCCAATTGCGACATTTTATGATGCGGCTATTTTGTACTACGCCTCAGATCAGGGTGGCAAGTACAATAGTTATGGGATATGCTTCACCATTTTGCCACTACGAGCGCGAAGGAATAGAAATGGTCCATCTACAAAATTTGCAATTGCTCATCTTGGTCCTCTTGCCCATTTTATAGGGTTAGATCTACTTCCTAATTCACCTTTGCCGGGTGTTATGAGGATGTGGCGTGAATTATGTGATGAATACACTCGGCAATTGGAGAGCCTATATGAACATAATATAAGTGCTTGGAATGCAAAGTTCCCTCGAGAGCAGAAGGATGCATTTTTCATATCACTAGATGTTACGGAATAGGTGTAATCGTACTTATTTGCCTTGAATGTGTAATATATGTGGAAGGGTATCCTGTGATAAACAACACCCAAAACATGTAGTGATATATGCTTAGCCTATGCAGAACATGTAGTGATTATAATAAAAATATTTTTATTTTTAATAAAAAATATTTTTATTTTTTAATAAAAATATTAAGTGTGTTAAGTATAATAAAAATATTTAGTTCTATTGTATGATTTCTTTTATATTCTTGATCTGATATCTATAGTCTGTTGATCTGATGTCAGGTATTTGCTGATCCGATGTCTATATAATCATGATCTGATCTCCTTTTTTAAGTATGTTTAAGTTCTACTTTATGATTTCTTTTATATTCTTGATCTGATATCTATAGTCTGTTGATCTGATGTCTAGTATTATCTGATCTGATGTCTATATAATCATGATCTGATCTCCCTTTTTAAGTATGTTTAAGTTCTACTGTATCATTTCTTTTATATTCTTGATCTGATATCTATAGTCTGTTGATCTTATGTCTAGTATTATCTGATCTGATGTCTATATAATCATGATCTGATCTCCCTTTTTAAGTATGTTTAAGTTCTACTGAATGATTTCTTTTATATTCTTGATCTGATATCTATAGTCTGTTGATCTGATATCAGGTATTCGCTGATCCGATGTCTATATAATCCTGATCTGATCTCTCTTTTTAAGTATGTTTAAGTTCTACTGTATGATTTATTTTATATTCTTGATCTGAGTTGATCTGATGTCTAGTATTATCTGATCTGATGTCTATATAATCATGATCTGATCTCCCTTCATTTGAGAGTTTTAAAGATATCTTCCTTCACCTGAAAGTTGTAGCCTAATTATTTACCAAGCTCAATCTGTCAACTTCAGACATTGCATTTCCAATGATACACAAACTGAAATTGTGTGCAAACTACCTAGATAGTTTTGAAACATAAAAAGTATCAACAAAATTATCTACAAAATTATCAAACCCCCAAATTTAGTCCACGAAGTTATCTACAAAATTCAAAACAGAGCAGGAATTAAGCAACATTGAATATTTAATCAACAAGAACCAAGATTGAAGCAGCAAAAAAATCAGGGCAAGCGCTGGTGATGAAGAAACACAACAGAAAATTAAAAAATAAAAGAAAAAAATAAACCAACGAATTAAAACTGCTCCTCTCAGGATTAGATGGAGAACCGCGCTGGCGACCGGCTCGACTTCGTGACCGGCGCTGAGAACTCCAAACAGCGGCGGCACCCTTGGTAACCCAAGCGACCGGCAACCTTCGCAACCCAATGCTTCGCGAATCGACTTACCGACCTGTCCTAATATCACCAAACCGCGGCGCCAACCTTCGCAACCCAAGGCTCGCGACTTGACTTCGCTACCGGCGCTAAGAACTCCACACAGCGACGGCTTCGCGACTCAACTTCGCGACCAGCTCTAAGAACTCCAAACTGCGGCGGCAACCTTGGAAACCTTCGCGACCTTCACGACCAGCTCGGCGGCAACCTTGGCAACCGATTTGGGGACCGGTGAGGAAGGGGTTGAAGTTAGGGCTGTAGGGCTTTTTTTACATAAATTGTATGAGGGTAGTTTAGGTATTTTAGTATTTATTGATTTAAATATTCATTAAGGTATTTTGTGTATTGTTAAGGGCATTATTGTCCAAACTGGGGCGGTAACTGGGGCGGTAACAAGTAATAATATATCAAGAAGCACCTTCACCACCTCATTGATTTTTCTACAGGAAATACCAAACACTAGAGGCTTTTTCCTAAACATCCATAATAGTTTATCTGCTGAAATTCCCAAATTGCATAAAAGGTCCCATTTAAGTTCCCAATTAGTAGAATTCATAGATGCTGTTATTCTAAGAGCATGAAATAACATCACTGAAGCCCTATTAAAGCCTTTCTTATCCAAACAAACCTGTTTAAATTTTTTTGCCCAGGAACTTCTGACAACTTTCCCAAATTTCTCCCCAATTTTGTCAAATCTACATCTTTTATGGCTTTTTGCAATGGTTTTGATTGTATTCTCAGTGAATGTGGATTAGAAAGGATCCTTAGTAGACCAAGCATAAACTGATTAGACATAATCACAAGCAACTAAAATACGACTTATTCACCTATTTGAAAACCTTATTGTCTTCTCAAAACAAGCACAAACTTGTCCGAAAGATGCCACTCAAGGGATGAAGTATCTATGTTAGTCAATTATACCCATGTTAGTATATACATCCTCACAATCACTAAAATAGGACATATTCAACAAGGCCAAAATATATAAATTCACATAAAAATTTCCAAAAAAAAGTAAACAATTAAGCAGAATTGCATGCTGGTGGACGTACCCCTAGCAGCGAGATTCATGAACCCAAGTTGTTGGTGAGATGATTTCGGAAGAATGAGTATATTATTTTTGGGTTGATAAAGGTATGCAAATTCCTCCTTTTTGATAGAGCGCTACGGGAGATATAAAGATGTAGTAGAAACAGGAGCTGCGGCGATTGAAATCAAGGCATTCTCTGAATACTCTAAAGCGTTGAGGTGTATCTGTTGAAGATTTGGAGAGGGTTGCAAAGATGTCAAGGTTCTTGGAGATGCCTTCAATTTTATTCAATAAATAAGCGGAGGAAGAAAGAAAAGTAAACCATTTCAAATTCAGTTACCTTTCGGCTTTGCTATATATATATATATATATATATATATATATATATATATAAACCGTTGTTTTTTTTTTGGCGCTTTTCCTTTCGCCTTTGCTTAAAAACATATACCCATAAAACACGATTTATTTGGAGCCTAATATATATACATATGTCATATTAATTATTATTATCACACTATACATTGAATTAATATAAATAAAAAATTTCTTGGGTTTTATATTTTTTTAAATTACAACTACCAATGTGTTAATATCTTATAAATATAATTACACTTAATAACGTGATAATATATTTTATATAAATTACACTAAACAATATCATTATGAACCATAAAAATACACTACAATTTTTAATATCATAATTTAATTATATTATCACACCTACATCAAGTGTCGTAATACAATTTGGTTTGATGTTGCTATATATATATATATATCTATAGAGACATTAATTTTGTAATGTTGTTATAGGTAAAAAAATTGGTGTGCTAATATAGGCCAATTAAAACATTTGTGTTTAGCGTCATAATATGTGTGTGATAATAGGCCAATTTTGTTGTAATGAAATTTTCCAAGAGATTCCGGGAACGAAAGTAGTGAGTTCCATAGTCTCCAAAGAAAGGTTGAGACTTTTGGTTGACACCATGTATCCCACATGTGTTGGAGTTGAATACATAAGCCATGCTTGTGTTGTACTTTTTTCCAGTAATATATCGATTTATGTTTTGGTTATATCTTGTTGTGCATTAATTGTCCATTTATATTATGTAGTTAGATGATGAGGTGTCTTGTGTGACACAGTAGATCTCATCATTGGTTGAAAGACATAACATATAAATGAGGTTCGTAACCGAGACCGCTTTGGACAAACTGTCGGTTTAGGTTATTATGTGATTCGGATAATTGGTTTGTCTAAACTAATTGAATCATATAGATATGCCCGGGGCGTATTGAACTTGACCTTTAAGAATGATTTGTCTTGTACTGATTTAATAGACAAATCGTTCTTGGTATTCTATCTCTTAATCCCTAGACTCGAGCGGGCATGAGGATTAGACATAGTGTACTTTGATCTGCCAAAGGGTGATGTCAATTGTGGCCAATAGTCTCGGTAGGTTGGGTGCGCGTGTTTAGTTACTTGGTGTGCTGCTGCTTGTCGAAAGGAAACCATGTGCCGGTGCGTTCGGGGTGATGGTGCTCCCAAGATGAGCTCATAAAGTTTATTATACTAAACCCGGCTGGTGGACTTATGTCCGGTATAGTAAAAAGGTCGAGTGGTACTAGTCTCGGAATTAAAGAGGTTAATTAATTAATTTATCAGTAAATTAATATATTAATAAGCACTATATATTTGATTTGGGGAGATTATGAATATAATTTAATTAAGTTATTCCGGAAGCAATTCTGGTATAGGATGGTAGTGCCATAATTAATCCGTTAGTGGTACGATTAATTATGTATTGGGTTGTTGACAAAGGTAGATTTAATTAATTAAGTAATTAATTAATCCTTGTGTCAGTTGGTTGTGAATCATACCAGGATCTGGTTTGGGATAAGTGAATCCCTGTGTCAGTTGGTTGTGAATCATACCAGGAACTGGTTTGGGATAAGTGAATCCCTGTATCAGTTGGTTGTGAATTATCACAGGAACTGGATTGGGATAAGTGAATCCCTGTGACAGTTGGATGTGTTTCAGTCCAGGAACAGGATTGAAGAAAAACAGAAACCCAGTAGGAAAATCAATCCTAAACCAACTTGGGTTCTCTCTTGTAACTCTATATATAGACAAGGGATTAGCTATTAAAGACACACAATTCTATAGATTCATAATTCAAGAATCTAGAGTGAGAAATTTCTAGAGTGAGAAATTTTTCTCTCTCCAAGTCGATTTTTCAAGCAATTTTGCGGCTGGTTTTGGTTTCTTTTGGCCGAATTTTGGCCTGATTTTTACTAGTTGCGCGCAGATTTTTCTCTCTCCGGGCGGTGCGTTTATAGTACGTGCCAGGTGCAGCGGTGCTAGAATTTTCTAGCAGGTGGATTGTGGTGATTAGCTGATCAATTGATTTCTAGTTCGTTGCCCACACAACGTGAAGTCAAATTCTTAGGGCATATAAGAGAATCACCTGAGTGCACGCTTCAAAGGTACTTTTTTAAGATTCCGCTTTTAGTTAGAAATTTTTGTTGCATGGTAAATCAAATAAGTGTGAATCCAGATCCTGTGGCAATCTTTCAATTGGTATCAGAGCCTGGTTTTGGGTTATGTGCTTGTTCGATTTATTAAATGGTTTTATTTGCAGGTGGTTAAGAAATCCCAACTATTATGGTTACGTTTGTATGGGTTTTAATTAAACTCCGGGACATGTCCGGATTTGATTTTATTATGAATGTTTGCAATAGTATAACCACGTGCTGAAAGCCCTGTAGGATTAGATTAAATCTGTAGTAGGATTTTTTCTATGTAATTTCGATTATTTAATTTTCCTAGAAAGCCTTGTAGTAGGAGAATTAATTTTTGTAATCGAAGGCGTTATGGTGGGCAACTTGAATTCGTGGGTATTGGGTTATTGTTAATTCGTAGAAACCCAAGAAAATCTAGAACGAATTGCAAGAAGACCAAATAGTGTAGGAAAAGCGAAGGAGAGTGTGGCGGCAGGGGGCGGCGCCGGCGACCACACGCCGGAAGCAGTCGTCGGCGCGGCAGCAGCGGGCGGCAGCGTCGGTTTTGGCCCGTTTTTCCTCTAGTTTTCATTTTTTGAAGTTCAAGACTCTCTCCATCGAGTGACGTGACGGGACACGAGATCAAGGCAGAAGATGGAAGCAATTAAAACAATAATAGTCGGGGAATTTATTTTTCGTATTTATTTCCCGTATTTACTATTTTAATTTTTATGTTGTATTTAGATGCATGATTTTAGTTAATTGCATATAACTTAGGGTTAGTTAATTGCATGTTTAAACCGGAAAAACCCTCAATTTGGAAATCTAAGTGGGAGCGGGTTGGTTTAATATTCCCATGGCCACCATTACGAGTTCATATGCGATGTGGGTGGGCATACGCATTGGCATTAGGGCCTTCCTCCATTCGGATGAGTCCAGCCCCGAGATCACTAGATTATGAATTTTTGAGTTAGATGACTAGAGCGAGTTTAACTAGGAGAAATGCGACACCCTCTCCATCTGAGGCGTACTATCATGAGGTAACAAACTCAGAAGTCACAGTAATGGCATACACTTAGTGTACGATCTGCAGTATTCCTCCCAAGAGGTTACGCTGCTTATTTGTACAGCTGAAAGCACCGACTATTAGCTGCATTGATCAATAGATCATTTGGTCAGATGGTGTAGTTAATGAACTTGGTTCTTCTCAAACGAATGTTGGTTAGCGTAAACGTCCACACTGCGTGGCTTGCGAGAATCCCGGTGGATTAGATGTTGGTGGATTATAATTATTGTTTTGAGGGAAGTCAATAATTAATAGAATTTTATGTTTTCTAAATTCTAGGTTAATAACTGAAACATTGTCTGTTTGTTAATTTTACAGTTTTATCGATATGACATGCAACCCCTTAGCTGCTATTTTGAAAGACAATAAATTAACTGTAACTAATTATGTCGATTGGAGTCGTAACTTGGACATTGTCCTTATGGCTGAGAGCACTCCTGTGAGAGATCATGTCATTGACGTGATTAGTAACATCAACAAGGATGAGGTAGTGAGAGGCGAAATCGTTGGTGAAACCAAAGTCGATATTGCCCTTCGGAGCTTGCCTCAAAGCTATGAGCAGATTCGGTTGAACTACAACATAAGTAAGATGTTGAATACTTCATCCGAGCTCTTGGCAGAGTTGGTGGTGGCTAAAAGTCTTCTTCAAGAGAAGAAGCGAGCTTTAGTCGCAGTCAAAGCTTTAGAATCTTCTTCTGAGTCTGAGGCTGGAAAGAAGAAGAGAAAGCTCGGGGGAGTAGCTAGAAAGGAACAAATTGCGCCTAAGCTAGATATTGCAAAGAAGAAGTCGAAAGACAAGTGCTTCAAGTGTAATAAGAGAGGACATTGGAAATCGGATCGTCCGAAGCTTAAACTTACGATAGTTTCTGCCCTAATTATTGAGACATGTTTAGCGGCGATTCCCACAGATACTTCGTGTGTGGATTCAGGTGCCACTGACCATGTTTATAATTCTTTGCAAGGGTTCCAAGTGACCCAGAAGCTTAGAGAGGGCGAATTGGATATCTACTTGGGCGACACTATAAGATTGTCAGTAGAAGAAGTGGGAGTAGTTACTCTGAATTTTGAGAATTCTAGTTTAGAGTTAGTTAATTATCTTTATATACTGAGTTTTAGAAAGAACCTTATTTCGGTTTTTAAACTCTTGAAGAACGGTTATAAGTTTGTTTTTTTTGATGAGTCTGTATTTATTAGAAGAAATGAGAAACTTATTTGTTCTGGTTCATTGGCTGACAATTTATTTGTGGTTAACTCTAATTCCCCTGTTGCACAAAACATAGAAACATATAGCTCTTTATCTAACATTAATAAGATGAAGAAACCTTCTGAAATGAATCAAACCTATCTTTGGCATCTCAGGCTAGGTCATATAAACCTTAGTAGGATTCAGATGTTGGTCAATGATGGACCTTTATGTTCATTAGAGATTGACAGTTATGCAACCTGCGAATCTTGCTTGAAAGGTAAGATGACCAAGAGATCTTTTAATGTAAAAGGTTATAAAGCTAAGGAAATATTAGATTTGATTCATTCTGACTTGTGTGGACCAATGACGGTCGAGGCAACGAGATGGGTTTGAGTATTTCGTGACGTTCACGGATGACTACTCAATGTACGGGTACATTTACATAATACGTCATAAGTCCGAATGTTTTGGCAAGTTCAAAGAGTTTCGGGCAGATGTGGAGAAGCATCATGGTAAGAGTATCAAGACACTGCATTCAGATCGTGGTGGGGAGTACCTGTCCCATGAATTTGGAGAATACCTCAGAGAGGTCGGAATTCAGTCTCAGTTGTCTGCACCTGGCACGCCACAGCAGAACGGTGTAGCAGAAAGGAGGAATCAGACTCTCATGGAAATGGTTAGGTCTATGATGAGCTATAGTGATTTGCCAAGTTCGTTATGGGGATATGCCTTAGAAACGGTGATGTATATTCTTAATCTTGTACCATCTAAAACTGTGCTTTCAACCCCATTAGAGTTATGGAATGGGCGCAAGCCCAGTTTAAGAAATCTCATAATTTGGGATTGCCCATTACATGTACTTAAGGAAGATACGGCTAAGTTAGAAGTGAGAACTGAATTAATGCTGTTTGTTGGATATCCTAGAGGAATGAAAGGTGGTCTGTTTTATAGTCCTAAATATCAGAAGGTGGTGGTTAGACCAACGCTAGATTTTTGGAAGAGGACTATGTCTTAGACCACAAGCCCAAGAGTAAGATAGTACTAGAAAAGCTTAGACGACAAACTACTAATTCTGATGCACCTGCACAACTAGATACACCACACACTGCACATGAGATCACAGATGATGCGCCTACACAGGTGGTGCCTCATCGTAGTGGGAGGGTTGTGAGATAGCCAGATTGGTTCATTGGCGTGGGAGAGGCCTCAGACCTAGTCCCAGGCGCGCCTGAACCTGACTGGTTAACTACAATGAAGCACTTCGAGATAAAGATGCAGAGTCTTGGCATAAGGCAATGATATCCGAGATGGGGTCAATGGACCACAATCAAGTCTGAGAGCTTATGGACCTGCCAGATGAGTTCAAGCCCATTGGATGTAAATGGGTCTACAAACGTAAGAGAGGACCTGACGGGAAGGTGGAAACCTTTAAAGCTAGGCTGGTGGCGAAGGGGTATACTCAGAAAGAGGGAATCGATTATGAGGAAACCTTCTTCCCAATATCCGTGCTTAAGTCGATCCGGATTCTCTTTGCCATAGCTGCTCATTTAGACTATGAGATTTGGCAGATGGATGTCAAGACAACTTTCCCAAACGGAAGACTTGAGGAAACCATCTTCATGCAGCAACCAGAGAGATTCATTGAAAAAGGCCAAGAGCATATGGTTTGCAGGCTTAAGAGGTCCATTTACGGACTTAAGCAGGCATCCAGATCTTGGAACATCCGGTTTGATGAGGTAATCCAGTCCTTCGGATTTACTCAGTGTCCGGATGAGCAATGTGTATATTGTAGACGTGATGGAAACTCAGTGGTGTTTCTTGTGCTTTACGTAGATGACATTTTATTGATTGGCAACAACAATAAAGTGTTATCAGACGTAAAGGTATGGCGGTCCAAGCAGTTTGATATGAAGGACTTAGGGGAATCAGGACATATCCTTTGAATCAAGATAATTTGAGATCGTAGAAAATGTTCATTAACGCTCTCCTAAGCTTCGTACATAGATACGATTCTAGCCCATTTTAACTTGCAGAACTCCAAGAAAGTTTTTCTACCTTTCAGACATAGAGTGTATCTATCTAAGGAACAGTCCCCTAAGACTGTTGAGGAGATAGAGGCTATGAAGACAGTTCTTTATGCTTCGGAAGTAGGAAGTCTCATGTATGCCATGTTGTGTACGATGCCTGATATCTGTTATGCCGTTGGCATGGAGAGCAGATATCAGAGTAACCCCGGGAAAGCTCATTGGGAGGCAGTAAAATGCATTCTCAAGTATTTGCGCAGAACGAGAGACCAAGTTTTGGTCTATCAGGCGCCTGAGCTGGTACCCCAAGGTTACACAGATTTAGATTTCCAAGGCGACAGGGACAAGAGCAAGTCTACCTCAGGGTATGTGTTTACTCTGGGAGGTGGAGCCATAGTTTGGCAGAGTGTCAAGCAGAAATGCGTGGTGGACTTTACCATGGAGGCTGAGTACGTTGCCGCATTAGAGGCAGCGAAAGAAGCAGTATGGCTCAAGAACTTCCTAGTGGACTTAGATGTGATTCCTGGTTTGCAGAAGTCTATCACGGTTTATTGTGATAACAACGGTGCAATAGCAAACTCGAAGGAACCATGAGCTCACAAGGCGAGTAAACATATACATCGCAAGTACCACCTGATACGAGACATCGTAAAGAGAGAAGATGTGGTCGTGGCTAGGCGAGTAAACATATACTGCGTAAGTACCACCTGATACGAGACATCGTAAAGAGGGAAGACGTGGTCGTGGCTAAGATAGCATCATAAGATAACCTTGCAGATGAAAAAAAAAAGCCACGACCACATCTTCTCTCTTTACGATGTCTCGTATCAGGTGGTACTTGCGATGTATATGTTTACTCGCCTTGTGAGCTCATGGTTCCTTCGAGTTTGCTACTGCACCGTTGTTATCACAATAAACCGTGATAGACTTCTGCAAACCAGGAATCACATCTAAGTCCACTAGGAAGTTCTTGAGCCATACTGCTTCTTTCGCTGCCTCAAATGCGGCAACGTACTCAGCCTCCATGGTAAAGTCCACCACGCATTTCTGCTTGACACTCCGCCAAACTATGGCTCCACCTCCCAGAGTAAACATATACCCTGAGGTAGACTTACTCTTGTCCCAGTCGCCTTGGAAATCTAAATCTGTGTAACCTCGGGGTACCAGCTCAGGTGCCTGATAGACCAAAACTTGGACCCTCGTTCTACGTAAATACTTGAGAATGCATTTTACTGCCTCCCAATGAGCTTTCCTGGGGTTACTCTGATATCTGCTCTCCATGCCAACGGCATAACAGATATCAGGCCTCGTACACAACATGGCATACATGAGACTTCCTACTTCCGAAGCATAAGGAACTGTCTTCATAGCCTCTATCTCCTCAACAGTCTTAGGGGACTGTTCCTTAGATAGATACACTCTATGTTTGAAAGGTAGAAAAACTTTCTTGGAGTTCTGCATGTTAAAACGGGCTAGAATCGTATCTATGTACGAAGCTTAGGAGAACGTTAATGAACGTTTTCTACGATCTCAAATTATCTTGATTCAAAGGATATGTCCTGATTCCCCTAAGTCCTTCATATCAAACTGCTTGGACAGCCATACCTTTACGTCTGATAACACTTTCTTGTTGTTGCCAATCAATAAAATGTCATCTACGTAAAGCACAAGAAACACCACTGAGTTTCCATCACGTCTACAATATACACATTGCTCATCCAGACACTGAGTAAATCCAAAGGACTGGATTACCTCATCAAACCGGATGTTCCAAGATCTGGATGCCTGCTTAAGTCCGTAAATGGACCTCTTAAGCCTGCAAACCATATGCTCTTGGCCTTTTTCAATGAATCTCTCTGGTTGCTGCATAAAGATGGTTTCCTCAAGTCTTCCGTTTAGGAAAGTTGCCTTGACATCTATCTGCCAAATCTCATAGTCTAAATGAGCAGCTATGGCAAAGAGAATCCGGATCGACTTAAGCACGGATATCGGGAAGAAGGTTTCCTCATAATCGATTCCCTCTTTCTGAGTATACCCCTTCGCCACCAGCCTAGCTTTAAGTCTTCCGTTTAGGAAAGTTGCCTTGACATCTATCTGCCAAATCTCATAGTCTAAATGAGCAGCTATGGCAAAGAGAATCCGGATCGACTTAAGCACGGATATCGGGAAGAAGGTTTCCTCATAATCGATTCCCTCTTTCTGAGTATACCCCTTCGCCACCAGCCTAGCTTTAAAGGTTTCCACCTTCCCATAAGGTCCTCTCTTACGTTTGTAGACCATTTACATCCAATGGGCTTGAACCCATCTGGCAGGTCCATAAGCTCTCAGACTTGATTGTGGTCCATTGACCCCATCTCGGATATCATTGCCTTATGCCAAGACTCTGCATCTTTATCTCGAAGAGCTTCATTGTAGTTAACCAGTCAGGTTCAGGCGCGCCTGGGACTAGGTCTGAGGCCTCTCCCACGCCAATGAACCTATCTGGCTATCTCACAACCCTCCCACTACGATGAGGCACCACCTGTGTAGGCGCATCATCTGTGATCTCATGTGCAGTGTGTGGTGTATCTAGTTGTGCAGGTGCATCAGGAGTAGTAGTTTGTCATCTAAGCTTTTCTAGTACTATCTTACTCTTGGGCTTGTGGTCTAAGACATAGTCCTCTTCCAAAAATCTAGCGTTGGTACTAACCACCAACTTCTGATATTTAGGACTATAAAACAGACCACCTTTCATTCCTCTAGGATATCCTACAAACAACATTAATTCAGTTCTCGCATCTAACTTAGCCGTATCTACCTTAAGTACATGTAATGGGAAATCCCAAATTCTGAGATGTCTTAGACTGGGCTTGCGCCCATTCCACAACTCTAATGGGGTTGAAAGCACAGTTTTAGATGGTACAAGATTAAGAATATACATCATCGTTTCTAAGGCATATCCCCATAACGAACTTGGCAAATCACTATAGCTCATCATAGACCTTACCATTTCCATGAGAGTCCGATTCCTCCTTTCTGCTACACCGTTCTGCTGTGGCGTGCCAGGTGCAGACAACTGAGACTGAATTCCGACCTCTCTGAGGTATTCTCCAAATTCATGGGACATGTACTCCCCACCACGATCTGAATGCAGTGTCTTGATACTCTTACCATGATGTTTCTCCACATCTGCCCGAAACTCTTTGAACTTGCCAAAACATTCAGACTTGTGATGTATTATATAAATGTACCCGTACATTGAGTAGTTATCCGTGAACGTCACGAAATACTCAAACCCACCTCGTGCCTCGACCGTCATTGGTCCACACAAGTTAGAATGAATCAACTCTAATATTTTCTTAGCTCTATAACCTTTTGCCTTAAAATGTCTCTTGGTCATCTTACCTTTCAAGCAAGATTCGCAGGTTGCATAACTGTCAATCTCTAATGAACATAAAGGTCCATCATTGACCAACATCTGAATCCTACTAAGGTTTATATGACCAATCCTGAGATGTCAAAGATAGGTTTGATTCATTTCAGAATGTTTTATCATCTTCTTAATGTTAGATAAAGAGCTATCTGTTTCTATGTTTTGCGCAACAGGGGAATTAGAGTTAACCACAAATAAATTGTCAGCCAATGAACCAGAACAAATAAGTTTCTCATTTCTTCTAATAAATACAGACTCATCAGAAAAAACAAAATTATAACCGTTGTTCAAGAGTTTAGAAACCGAAATAAGGTTCTTTCTAAAACTCGGTACATAAAGACAATTAACTAACTCTAAACTAGAATTCTCAAAATTCAGAGTAACTACTCCCACTTCTTCTACTGACACTCTTGTAGTGTCACCCAAGTAGATATCCAATTCGCCCTTTCTAAGCTTCCGGGTCACTTGGAACCCTTGCAAAGAATTATAAACATGGTCAGTGGCACCTGAATCCACACACCAAGTATCTGTGGGAATCGCCGCCAAACATGTCTCAATAATTAGGGCAGAAACTATCATAAGTTTAAGCTTTGGACGATCCGATTTCCAATGTCCTGTCTTATTACACTTGAAGCACTTGTCTTTAGACTTCTTCTTTGCAATATCTAGCTTAGGCGCAATTTGTTCCTTTCTAGCTACTCCCCTGAGCTTTCTCTTCTTCTTTCCAGCCTCAGGCTCAGAAGAAGATTCTAAAGCTTTGACTACCACTAAAGCTCGCTTCTTCTCTTGAAGAAGACTTTTAGCCACACCAACTCTGCCAAGAGCTCGGATGAAGTATTCAACATCTTACTTATGTTGTAGTTCAACCGAATCTGCTCATAGCTTTGAGGCAAGCTCCGAAGGGCAATATCGACTTTGGTTTCACCAACGACTTCGCCTCCCACTACCTCATCCTTGTTGATGTTACTAATCACGTCAATGGCATGATCTCTCACAGGAGTGCTCTCAGCCATAAGGACAATGTCCAAGTTACGACTCCAATCGACATAATTAGTTACAGTTAATTTATTGTCTTTCAAAATAGCAGCTAAGGGGTTGAATGCCATATCGATAAAACTGTAAAATTAACAAACAGACAATGTTTCAGTTATTAACCTAGAATTTAGAAAACATGAAATTCTATTAATTATTGACTTCCCTCAAAATAATAATTATAATCCACCAACATCTCATCCACTGGGATTCTCGCAAGCCACGCAGTGTGGACGTTTACGCTAACCCACATTCGTTTAAGAAGAACCAAGTTCATTAACTACACCATCTGACCAAACGATCTATTGATCAATGCAGCTAATAGTCGGTGCTTTCAGCTGTACAAATAAGCAGCGTAACCTCTTGGGAGGAATACTGCAGATCGTACACTAAGTGTATGCCATTACTGTGACTTCTGAGTTTGTTACCTCAGGATAGTACGCCTCAGATGGAGAGGGTGTCGCATTTCTCCTAGTTAAACTCGCTCTAGTCATCTTACTCAGAAATTCATAGTCTAGCGATCTCGGGGCTGGACTCATCCGAATGGAGGAAGGCCCTAATGCCAATGCATATGCCCACCCACATCGCATATGAACTCGTAATGGTGGCCATGGGAATATTAAACCAACCCGCTCCCACTTAGATTTCCAAATTGAGGGGTTTTCCGGTTTAACATGCAATTAACTAACCCTAAGTTATATGCAACCATAAAACCAACATGCTTTAAAATCATGCATCTAAAATGCAACATAAAAATAAAGCATAAAAATTCAAACAATAAATACGGGAAATAAATACAAAAAATAAATTCCCCGACTATTATGGTTTTAATTGCTTCCATCTTATGTCTTGATCTCGTGTCCCATCACGTCACTCGATGGAGAGAGTTTTGAACTTCAAAAACGAAAAACTAGAGGAGAAATGGGCCAAAACCGCAGCCCGAACGGGCCGCACGCGCAGCACGCACAAAGGGACGCGCCGCGTGCGAGCACAGCCCGCACGGGCCATACACGGTCCAACAATGCACAACAACTACTGCGCGCTACTGCCGCCTGCTGCTGCCGTAAAAGCTGCTACACGTGGCGCTGCCTTTGCTGGTGCCGATCGGCGGTGGCGACTGCTGTCGGCGGTTGGTCGCTGGCGCCGCCTCCTGCCGCCACCCCCTCCTTCGCTTTTCCTATGCTATTTGGTCTTCTTGCAATTCATTCTGGGTTTTCCTTGGTTTCTATGAATTAACGATAACCCAAAACCCACGAATTCAAGTTGCCCACCATAACGCCTTCGACTACAAAAATTAATTCTCGTACTACAAGGCTTTCTAGGAAAATTAAATAATCGAAATTACATAGAAAAAATCCTATTATAGATTTAATCTAATCCTACATGGCTTCTATCACGTGGTTATACTATTATAAACATTCATAATAAAATCAAATCCGGACATGTCCCGGAATTTAATTAAAACCCATACAAACGTAACCATAATAGTCGAGATTTCTTAACCACCTACAAATAAAACCATGTAATAAATCGAACAAGCACAAAATCCAAAACCTCGCTCTGATAGCAATTCAAAGATTGCCACAGGATCTGGGTTCGCACTTATTCAATTTACCACGCAACAAAAATTTTTAATTAAAAGCGGAATCTTAGAAAAGTACCTTTGAAGCGTGCACTCAGGTGATTCTCTTGTATGCCTCAAGACTTTGACTTCACGTTGTGTGGGCAACGAACTAAAAATCAATTGATCAGCTAATCACCACAGTCCACCTGCTAGAAAATTCTAGCACCGCTGCACCTGGCACGTACTGTAAACGCACTACCCAGAGAGAGAGAAAGCTATGCGCAGCTGGTAAAAGCCAGGCCAAAATTCGGCCAAAAGAAACCAAAAACCAGCCGCAAAATTGCTTGAAAAATCCGACTTGGAGAGAGAAAATTTTCTCTCTAGGATTTTCTCTCTAGATTCTTGAATTATGAATCTATGGAATTGTGTGTCTTGAATAGCTAATCCTTTGTCTATATATAGCGTTACAAGAGAGACCCCAAGTTGGTTTATGATTGGTCTTCCTACTGGGTTTCTGTTTTCCTTCAATCATGTTCCTGGACTGATACACATCCAACTGTTACAGGGATTCACTTATCCCAATCCAGTTCATGGGATAATTCACAACCAACTGATACAGGGATTCACTTATCCCAAACCAGTTCCTGGTATGATTCACAACCAACTGACACAGGGATTCACTTATCCCAAACCAGCTCTTGGTATGATTCACAACCAACTAACACAAGGATTAATTAATTACTTAATTAATTAAATCTACCTTTGTCAACAACCCAATACATAATTAATCGTACCACTAACGGATTAATTATGGCACTACAATCCTACACCAGAATTGCACTTAATTAAATTATATTCATAATCTCCTTACATCAAAGATATAGTGCTCGTTAATATATTAATTTATTGATAAATTAATTAATTAACCTATTTAATTCCTAGACTAGTACCACTCGACTTTTTTACTATACCGGACATAAGTCCACCGGCCAGGTCTAGTATAATAAACTTTACGAGCTCATCTCGGGAGCACCATCACCCCGGACGCACCGTTACATGGTTTCCTTTCGACAAGCAGCAGCACACAAAGTAACTAAACACGCACACCCAACCTACCGATACTATTAACCACAATTGACCTCACCCTTTGGCAGATCAAAGTACACTATGTCTAATCCTCATGCCCCGATTTGTCTATTAAATCAGTACAAGACAAATCATTCTTAAAGGTTAAGTTCAACACACCCCGGGCATATCCATATGATTCAATTAGTTTAGATAAACCAATTATCCGAATCACATAATAACCTCAACAGACAGTTTGTCCAAAAACTGTCTCGGTTACGAACCTCATTTATATATTACGTCTTTCAACCAATGATGAGATCTACTGTGTCACATAAGACAGCTCATCATCTAACTACATAATATAAATGGACAATTATCATGCACAACAAGATATAACCAAAACATAAATCGATATATTACTGGAAAAAAGTACAATACAAGCATAGCTTATGTATTCAACTCCAACAAATCATGCATCTGTGATGTGAATCACATCACATATAGTTTTATGTGTTTTTAGCACCGTTTTTATGCCTACTTTTGATAGATTCTATCCTTGTGAAAAATGGTTGATTTATGGCTTCAATTATGCTAATTACAGGAAGATAATGGAAGATGTGAAGACCGTAGAAAACCACACTAAGGATAGAGCTTCTGGAGCAGAGTTGCAGATTTTTAGAAGAAATTTGAAATAGCAATGTCACGTCCAGTGAACGAAAACTCCTCCTCAACGTGAGATACATGACGTCCAGTCAACTCCAGAGTTTGGTGGACGTGAGCAGTGAAGGAAACAGATCTGGTTCAGGCCAAACCAAAAATCTCAATTTCGTTCTATGCATTCCAGAATCGGAGACTTTCAATCGAGCCTAAACTCTAAAATCATTTTCCCTGAATGGATATAAGCTTATACATATTCAATTTATTAAATTGACATGTTAAAATTAAAATTTTAATTTAAAGTGAAAATCTTAAAGATTATACATTTGAAGCGTGTCCCTAGCAATAAGAAAACCAAAGCTGAAAATTCAGCTGTTTACCGCTCAATACCAACCACGAGAGAATCCCGATAATGAATCCGTCTCTACCTCAAAATCATGTGAGTGACTATCCAAAAGGTAGCTAAGACACTGGTGAAGAAATCCAAAAAGAAACCCACTTCGAGAAACTCGTCAAATCCGCAGCAGATCGTTGCCCGAAGATCAGTGCTGTTGTTTACCACCTGGATGTGCACCACCCCAAAAGGAACTTTCTAACCACGATCTAGACAACCGCCGCCATGGATCTCTGATCAAGATCAAGGTCAACACAATGGAGATCGAATTAAGTTCAACAGAAAACCAATCGGAGCAGACGATGCAAAATAAACCTCGCCGGAATTCCACCAAAAATGGCGATGGCGGCGGGAAGATCAAGAGGCGGCCAACACCAGTAAACCCAAAAACCAACTCCGGTGCAAAGATCAAAACGAGTTTTCGAAGAAGAAATGATCCTAAGCCGACTTCGAGAAAGATCACAACGAAAAAGATGAAGTTCTCTCTCTCGGCTACTCCTTTCTTTCTCTTGGCAACTTAGCCTCCAAGGTTTCTTAATGTCTTCTAAATGCCTAACATGGACTATTGATAGGAGGTTCAAGGGAGATCTAGTGGGCTTTTGAGTTGGGTCTTAGTGTTGGACTTTCGTTGACTTTCTTAGTCTTCCCTAGACTAATCAACTCCAATCGAACCTTTAGAATTAATTTCTTAATGCACCTCGTTAATTAAATATTAATCGAGCCCTTAGGATTATTTCATATAACCCACTTTATCAATTAAATATTAATTAAACCTTTAAGATTATTTAATTCACTTTATCGATTAGTACAATGCATAATTAATTGTACCACTAACGGACCAATTATGGAACTACCGCTAAAAAACGAATTATTTCGTGCTCACTTTATTATTCTTCTATCTCCCCACATATATTGTTTGCTGAAATTTGTTATATTTAAAGGTGAAATCGCAACTGAATCAAAAGAATATAACAAAAGAAATGCATGGAATAAGGCTTAAGAAGTATAAATCTATGATAATGTTTTAAAATATAAAAGTTATCTTATTAAATATGAAGGATAAATATAGGAGAATATTTTAAAATATGAAAATTATCTTATTAATTAATAATAATAATAATAAAAAGAGTAAATTCCAAAATTGGTCATCATACTATGGTCAGTTTCCAGTTTTGGTCATCATACTTTCAAAACTATTTTTAAGGTCATCATACTTTCATTTTATTTTCAAAAAAGGTCACTCCGTCCATATTGGCCGTTAACCCTCTTAACGGAGCCTTTTTTTGAGGGCATTTATGTCATTCTCATTTATTTTGCTTTCTAATTTCCATCCAGTAACGAGCTACAGTAACGCGCTACAGTGTCTTCCTTTCTTTTGTTATTTTTGGCTAATTTTTTATTTTTTTTTGCCTTCTTCCTTGAGACTTTTTTCCGTCCATTTTTTTCTAAAGAATTCAGTATTTTTTTAATGTTTTTGAATTTTATAAAAAAATATTTTTAAATTATCATTTTATTTGTTTTATAATTAGATAATTTTAGATATTATGATATATATTATGAACGAATTTTTTTAAAAAAATAATAATACAGTAGATATCAGATCAACAGATTATAGATATCAGACCAAAAATATAAAAGAAATCATACAATAGAATTAAAACATACTTAACAAGGGAGATCAGATCAGGATTATATAGACATCAGATCAGCGAATACTTGACATCAGATCAACAGACTATAGATATCAGATCAAGAATATAAAAGAAATCATACAGTAGAACTAAAACATACTTAACAAGGGAGATCAAATCAGGATTATATAGACATCAGATCAGCGAATACTTGACATCAGATCAACAGACTATAGATATCAGATCAAGAATATAAAAGAAATCATACAGTTGAACTAAAACATACTTAACAAGGGATATCAGATCAGGATTATATAGACATCAGATCAACAGACTATAGATATCAGATCAAAAATATAAAAGAAATCATACAATAGAATTAAAACATACTTAACAAGGGAGATCAAATCAGGATTATATAGACATCAGATCAGCGAATACTTGACACCAGATCAAAAGACTATAGATATCAGAACAAGAATATAAAAGAAGTCATACAATAGAACTAAAACATACTTAGCACCAGCTTCCTATACTGGTTGCCTTTCCTCTCTTCAAGTTGTTATTTGTTCTATTTTAAGGTGAGGAAAGACACCCAGGAGGTGGACCGAAGCAGGGCTCCGCCCTCGTTTCGTCAATCCCTCAATGAAGTGGTACGGGAGTTACGATAAGGTCAATAGAAACAACAAATAAACCATTTCTAACTCACCTTTTAGAACAGAGAAACTCAAGAAAGAAAACCATAATAGGGTTATACCTAGAAGTCAGAGCCCTATTGATTTCCTATACGGAAATCGGGCTCTGTTTCCCTTGACTCCTATAATATAAACTCAAATCAGACATTTTTACATTTCTATTAGAATCTGAAAAGGTAGTTTTTGCTTTTTGTATTTCCTTAAGTGATCATAGAAACTGCAACGATACTATGAGTGGACTTCCACGAGCAAGGTTAGAGAGTCTAAATCCTTTAGGAAAAGTCCACCAGCTCATAGTATATAGTCTCGCTCATTGTTAGGGCGTTGTAGACAAGACGGCTATGATCGAGAGTGGCTAGTGTGAACTAAAAGACTCTACTGGAAAAACTCTCGCTTTGCTCTGTAGCAATCAGGAACAAAGCATGCCATTGTGTGAAGAAGGTGGCTCCATACTGGGTAGTTGTCCTTCTTCACCTTAACAACAAGAACAAAACAACAAAAAGAGGAGAGGAAAAAGTCCCTTCGGGCTTCTCATTCTGCATTTAATCGATGCACTTAAATGCAGCTTTTAGGGTAGAGGAGCACTGGGTTAGTGATCAACTGAATGATGTAACGAATGTTTTTTAACTTAAGAATTTGTTTGTATTTGTTTTCTGATGTCAAGTATTCGCTGATCTGATATCTATATAATCCTGATCTGATCTCCCTTGTTAAGTATGTTTTAATTCTATTGTATGATTTCTTTTATATTCTTGATCTGATATCTATAGTCTGTTGATCTGATGTCAAGTATTCGTTACTGTAGCGCACACTGTAGCGCGTTACTGGATGGAAATTGAAAAGTAAAATAAATGAGAATGACATAAATGCCCTCAAAAAAAGGCTCCGTTAAGAGGGTTAACGGCCAATATGGACGGAGTGACATTTTTTAAAAATAAAATGAAAGTATGATAACCTTAAAAATAGTTTTGAAAGTATGATGACCAAAACTGGAAACTGACCATAGCATGATGACTAATTTTGGAATTTAGTCTAATAATAAACATGTAAGAATTTTTAAAATAGGGAACTTATCAAATAATTTGTCATGAAAAGAGACACGTGTAGATTCTGAATATTCCTTCCTAAGCAGAGCCATAGATTTGTGTTTAATTTAGTTTCCCGCATGAAAAAATTCGTATACTTGCACCGCTGCAAGCTGTGCTACGAATGACGAAAGCAGCACACGTGTATTTCACCTTCCCAGATACAACCTGGTGTTGGCTCCCACCTCGTAAACCTGCGGCAATTTCAACAAGGGTGTTACTATTTGTAGCTCAAAAACGCTATTTGTAGCTCAAAATAATTCGAAAAGTAAGTTAACAATAATTAAATTAAATTGTTATAAAACTAGTGAAATAAATTCAACAATATTTCAAATAATTCAAATTAGACATAGAAAACAAATAACATAAGTGCAAATAAATAATTTTAACATTAGGCATATAAGTTCAATAATTAACTCAAACAAGTTAATACTAATTTAAATAATTAAAATTAACCAAAACAAACATTGATAAATTATACAAATAAATAATATACACATTACACACACATATTAAGTTCAATGGTTGAATTTAATAATTACGATATTAATTGAAATAATTAAAAGTACCTAAAAATTAACATTAACGACATTAATTAAATAATTAATCAATTAAAATTAATATAAGTAATAAATTATTAAAAAAAAAAATCGGGACGCCGGCGTCCGGCCATTGACCGGACGGCCGGCTGTCCGGTCGTTGGACCGGACGCCCGGCGTCCGGTCCATGGACCGGACGTCCGGCGTCCGGTCGATGGACCGGACGCCAGGCGTCCGGTCTATGGACCGGACGCCAGGCGTCCAGTCCATCATCTGGACGCCGTGCGTCCGGTCGTTGGACCGGACGCCTGGCGTCCAGATGATGGACTGGACGCCTGGCGTCCGGTCGTCCAGTCCATCGACCGGACGCCGGGCGTCCGGTCCATCGACCGGACGCCGGACGTCCGGTCCATCGACCGGACAGCCGGCCGTCCGGTGTCCGCCGCCGCCGCAAATATACTAAAAAATTTTAAAAAATTACCTGGCCAATCATCAAGCCTTTTCCTGCTCCGTGCCGCCTGGGTTGTTCTCCTCCAGCACCTTGGCGTCTGTCCATGGAATTTTTTGAGAGCTAAGAATTTTGCAAAATTTTCAAAGAGAATGAAAATGCTGCTGCTTTGGAAGTCTTATATATAAATAAAATCCGGACGCCCGGTTTTTTGCCTCCGGCCATGGGCCGGACGCATGGAGGAGGCGTCCGGCACCATGGCCGGACGCCTCATCCATGCGTCCGGCACCATGGCCGGACGCAAAAGTTGTGCGTCCGGCACCATGGCCGGACGCATGGATGAGGCGTCCGGCCATGGTGCCGGACGCCTCCTCCATGCGTCCGGCCATGGTGCCGGACGCACAACTTATGCGTCCGGCACCATGGCCGGACGCATGGTTGAGGCGTCCGGCACCATGGTCGGGCGCTTCCTCCATGCGTTCGACCCCATGGTCGGGCGCATCGTTTTGTCTCTCATACCATGGTATTTGCGTCCCATTTTAAAGTTTGTACCATGGTTATTACTTAAATTCATGTCGCGACATCCATGGGTCGAGTGAATTTTTCCGAAAATTGTCTTTTAAAAATTTATTATTTTTAGTTCGGGGTTACTTTAGTCATTTTACCTCTTTTTATGAGCTACAAATAGCGTTTTTGAGCTACAAATAGCGTTTCAGTTTCAACAAACCCGCCCCTCTCGCCCCCCACCAACTTAAACAACATCGACTTAAAAGTTAAAAAAAGGCAGCCACCCACCAACATAAAACTCCGCCACCTTCCTCACGTTCTCCAACCCCTCTCTCTCTCTCTTCTCTCTCCACTCTTTTCTCCTCGCCCCACGCGGAGCACGAGCGAGGGGCAGCGGCGATCCACAACAATGTCAATCGCCAACTTCATTTCACCGCCGCCACCGCCGCCACGCTCTCTGCACTCCCGTCACTCCGCGCCCACCTCCATTTACAACCTCCGCGCGGCCTGCACTCCCTCTCACTCACTCACGCACTATTCATTCTCTCGCACCCCTGACAGAACGGCCACCACCCGCCGCGGTCTTGTATTCTTCACGTTTTGTGCTCCGGACAATAACGCCACGACGACCTGGACCAGTACACCTGAAATAGCCGCTCATGATCTCGAGTTAGACAATAGTAGCAACAATAACAACGGTAATAGCTCTGGCGGCGGCGGCGGCGATGGGGGAGGAGGAGGAGATCATAACAGTGACGGGGATAACAATTTTGGGGGAAATAGCAATAAAAAGGAAGCTATGATGGCGTTGGCGGACGCGGGGAGGTCAATAGAGAGCTTGCCCAATGATTTGAAGGCGGCGATCGAGGATGGCAGAATACCGGCATCGGTTCTATTGAAGTTCTTTGAGCTCGAAAAGACGCCTTTATTCGCGTGGTTGATGAGATTCGGAGGTTTTAAGGAAAGGCTCTTGGCTGATGATTTGTTCTTGGCTAAGGTTTTTATGGAATGCGGCGTTGGCATGTTCACAAAGGTATATAATTTAGCGAAATCTCTCTCTGTTCTTCTCCGTTTGCGAATTTTATGGGTCTGCTAATTGTATATACGGTAGTTTCTTGTTCTGGTACGTAGTGCATTATAAGTAGTACCTTTTTTTGATTATTAGTCTATTTGTAGGACTTCTCATTTCAAATGTTGTACCTTGACTTTGCTGGTAGGGATCATGGGTTCCTTTTGTTTTAAAAGAAAATCAGTATATTTCTTTTTTCCAACATTTTTTTTTTTTTTTGGCTTTGTTTTTTTCGTTGCTTTATTGTTTTGTTTTGTTTCTTTTTTTGGCCTTTCCCATTTGAATTAAACTAACAATGGCTCTCGTTGTCTGTCAATGTCAAATTCCTATTTTTTACGTATTTTTTAAGGGGGATTTTGTTCCTAATTTGGTTGAGGTGTAGACAGTATTTTAATTATTATGCCTAAATCATTAAATAATAAGGGTGGACCTGCAATGACTGCCATTTTCTTTTGTTCATAATGCTATGAGTATAATTAGAATTATGGAAAGGGAAAAATGAAGAACACTAATGTTGTGGTTAAAGATGTATCGGCACCAAATATAGCAAGTCATCCTCAAGTTTTCTTGGCAATGAAATTCAACCAAAAAAATGAAAAATTGCTAGCTATACAGAATGGTCAAACTTTAATATTTTCTCCACATAAAGAACTAGGGGAGTTTATATTTGAAATGCAATCTTTTGTAGGACTTTTATGTGGGATTTATCTATGCGTGGTACAAAGTTTGTCCACCATAGAGATATGATGCTAAACATCGAGAACATTAAGTTTGTGTATGAGAGAAGTTGATCTCTCTCAGGACAGACTAAAATGCCATATACATCTCAATCTTTTGTTAAAATATGATGTTTAAAATGTTCAACCATACCTATACTGAGTTTTAGCTTGTCTGTTCCATCCAACATCTTCTTGAACTTTATTTTTCGTGATATGATATGCAGGTGGATTAATTTTTGCCACCAAGTTGGAGTCATTGAACATTCTTTTAAATGCAGTTTTGTTTTGGCTGGAGCTCAACCATATTAGCTCATTTTTTATGCATTCCTATTTATTATCCCATATGTCAATGTTCATATGTTTTGGCTGAATGAAATTCTATTTGATAAGTTTTACCAGTCCCTTCCTTAGAAAAAAAAAAAAAAAAAATTTTGGGGTGCGGCGAGTGACATAGTTGCAGCTTTTATCTCATCCTGCAGACATTTCAAAATAGCTTTTTGATTACTTGATGTGCATTTATGTTAATTTTAAAGCAGGTTGTTGTCAAAACTACTAATTTGAAGCATTTGGCTGCTCATCGTTTCATGTCCCTGTCTACTTTCCTTTGTCCCTGTATATATGTTCAATCTAGAGGTTTCACAACCTCAAAGGGAATCAGTTTAAAATCCCAGCTTCCTGCTGTTTAAACGGCAATAATTGCAGAATTATATGACTGTAGTAAAGCTAAAAAGAAATGCCACATAGTGGAACTTAAGCTATTGACATGTCAATACTAAATATCCCTCCTTACAGCTGAAGTGAACAATGTATGTAAGAATAATTTCTGTCTTTCTATGTCATATAATTTCTCCATTTTCTAGTTGCATTTAAGTTGCTAAAGAAGCTCTTATTGATTTGTTTCTCAATATATATTAATTTGTTTCTGCAGACCGCTGCAGAATATGAGCGTCGCAGGGAGAACTTTTTCAAGGAATTGGAAATTGTGTTTGCAGATGTGGTAGGTAATTGGTATTTGATTGTTTGCATCAGCATTCTCTATTATTCTGCTTCTAAGGGTGGCTTGTTATTCCATTACTGTGTTTACATGATATTCTTAAAGTGAGATTTTTTACTTAGGACCTGTTTCATAAAACCTAGTGATTAATTTTGAACAAGGAGCTCAAGTGATTAAACAACTGAAAACTGAAGGCTGAATATATCAGTTTCAAATGTCTGATCAAAATGCTTAATCACTTTATGTTGTCTTGTTTAAGGTACGTATTGATTTAACTGCTGAAGTACTTGAATAAACCATCTTGCCCTTGTATTCATTGTTTAATTAGTATATCACCAAATTTAATTTGTACAATAAAGCATTGAACACAATTAATAAAAATATATGAATGATGCAAAACCTATCACAATAATGAGTAAAAGAAAAAAATTTTTAAAAAAATATTTTATAATTTGTTTTAGATGCAAAATATAAAGATCAAGTTGAGGGAGAAGAAAAGAGAGGAAAGATAAACACTACAGATGAAAGAATTCACTAGAGTATTTAGGTTTAGATAGATAAAAGTTGGTCAGATGAAAGAGCTGATAAAAGGATACATTCGGAAATGATGAGCAAGTTTCCTTCATGCGTGTTACGAGATTAGAATTACGATTAATTCATCCAAGTGCATCCGAGATAGCAGTGACTGAATGATTGACACATCCAAATGCTGCCTTCTTGTAAAGCATGTACAATTTAGGTTTCATAAGTTTAGATATTGATCATATTTTGATTTTCTTTTTTTGAGAACGTTCATATATTGATTTGATTGTTAATAATTTGAATTTTGGGGTTCGACACAGGTGATGGCAGTAATTGCAGATTTCATGCTTGTGTACCTTCCTGCTCCGACAATTTCTCTTCGACCACCTATTGGAGCAAATGCAGGCCGTATAGCTAAATTCTTTTACAGCTGCCCGGACAATGCATTTCAGGTCATAATTTGAAACTTAATATTCCACACAGAAACTACTGGCCAATCAAAATGTTGGAGCATGATGTCTGTTTTTAACTACTGTATTTAGATTGCCCTTGGTGGAGCATCATATTCCTTGCTTCAGAGGATAGGGGCCATAGTGGTAAGAACTATCTTCTTTATTTTTAACTTAAAAAATTGACCAACTATTCACTCCCAGACTCATTTGAATTTATTCTTTCCAGCGAAATGGCACAAAACTTTTTGCTGTTGGGACCACTAGCTCTCTGGTACTTCCTTTTTTTTCTTTTTCTTTCATTTGCTAAATGAAGTAAGGTTGCAGGTTTCATTTTAATGTTTTCTAAATTTCTGTCGAATTTCTTGTGATAACTTTTGTTGGCAGCATAATAAGGGGCATTGTCATTATGAGAGGAATATAATTTTTGATTTCTATTGTCTAATCTCTCTTTTCTTGTATACACTAACTTTCACTTTGTGTCCTCTTTGTTATATACATTTAACAAAATATTGTGCATCTGAATAAGTGTTCATTTTTAAAGTTCCTTTTACATCTGTGGTTGAGTATCGGAAATCTCCTACAAGCTTATATGTATAGGAAACTCCACATCCAGTCACCAGTGAAGAGTTGTGGTTGAAGATATATTTTTAAGACAATACCTCATTAGTTTACATGTCCTCATCTCCAGAAGTAGTGACTAGGCCACTACTTCCAAACACTTAAGAGTGAAAATAGAGTCATCGGCAGGACTTTAATTGATATCTGAAGAACACTGAAATTTGGTTTTGCTGCTACTAGTTGTTCTAGAAAAATATTGCATACATTTAGTAAATCTAGGAATGAATTCATGTTTCTTATCCGAAAATTATAAAGCCATTGATTACATTTATTTCTTTTAAGCATAGTATATTTTGAGGATTTGGGGGTTATGTGAATCTTCTCCAGGTTGGCACAGTTGTGACTAATGCTTTGATAAACGCAAAGAAGGCCGTTAACGTGTCCTCTGCTGATGAGGTTGAGAATGTTCCTGTATTGTCTACAAGTCTGGCATATGGGGTCTATATGGCAGTTTCTAGCAATCTGCGGTATGTTCAATCTGTAGTTTTCTGATTTACATGTTTCCCCCATTTTCTATTTCAAGTGATAAACAGAATTATGAGCTTGCTTTACGGACTGAAACATTCTGAAAACTCAAATTAGGTCACAAAACACAACTACTTCGAATATAGGAAAGAAGGCAAACTGATTAAACTTTAAGGTTTAATTGGTTAAAGTTGGGATCTATTTTGCTCCAGAAAATTAAAACATGACCCTGTACAAATTAGGAATTGAGGCCTCAAAGAATGAATGAAACTAGCTGTACTTTTGTTGCTCATGAAGAGTCCTGCTACTGCACTGTGTATTCACTAATGAAATTATAAAAGTAAGCCTGAGAATTACGGTCCAATCTATTTAGTGATTGCTTTACTGGGATTGTAATCTATACTTTTCTTGCACTATTTGCATTTGAATATGTAGCTCTGCTGTTCTCAATGAATTTCTGCTGCTTCTTTTTCTTTTTTAATGTTTTACCGAGGGGAAAAAACAGTACAATGTGTAGTTGCAGAGTTAGAGGATGGATCTTCTGCTTGGTTGAACTTCCATGGAGCTGTTTATCAAATGCTTATTTAAGAGAAACAACATATACTTGGTGCTTGAGAACATTAATTCAACAGTTTAAATCTTGTTTCCTTCCTTCACTGAACTCGGGAATTGTGTATTAAATGTTTTCTTCAAGATGACAACATATACTTTTAAAATATTTACGTATACGAATATATTGTATTTTGGAAGAATGACTGGAGGATGTGGATTGAGGGTTTTGTTTCTCTTTGTTTCCCCCCCTTAGCAAATGACATTTTGTGAAATCTGTCGTTATTCAAACAGGTACCAGATTTTGGCTGGTGTTATTGAACAAAGAATTTTGGAGCCGGTACTACACCAACATAAGTTATTTTTGAGTGCAATTTGTTTTGCTGTCCGGACAGGGAACACATTTTTGGGGTCATTATTGTAAGAATACTCACCCTTCCCTGAATTCTGCCGACTCATTGTTTTCAGCTTCTTAAACCTTTGGAAAATTTTTTTTTGGTACAAAGAAGGAGACTTTAGTCTAGATGACTCGAAACCTTTGGAATTGGTTTTGCAGGTGGGTGGATTATGCTCGTTGGATTGGAGTCCAGAAGGCTCAAGAACTAGAAGAATAAGTCTTTAATTACCCAAAGTGATTCTAGGGTAAGTGACGGTTTAGAATACTGGTTGATATATTGTAAGCATTGCATTCATGGCGTAATCTATATTTTGTCTCTGTAGGTTTTTGAGATTTCTTCTTTTATTTTGCGAATGATTAGGCTCCTCAATTAGGTGGTGTGTTCGATAATATGATGTGAAGATCAGCTACTTTACTGTTTGATAAGTACACATACCAAACTTTTGCATCGAGGGTGGATTCTCTTTTGTTCTTAGTTCTTGGCTTCATTTATGTAAATGTCAGTTGGATCTCTAAGAAAGACATTTCCAATGTTGTTGGAACAAAATCAAGCGGCAGCTGTACCAACAATGCCCACCAAAAATATTGAACATACCGACACTTATATGACCTACATTGATCTAAATTTTATTGGGACTTATTTTTGTCAGGTTTAACCATTAAAAGTTATGAAAATTTTCAAAAATTAATTACAGAAGTACCTTTTAACACTCATATCAGGAGAATTTAGGTGGTGTTTGAGTATCTGTTAATAGTATGCATTTAATTATTTAGAATCATTATCAAAGAATGTGTTTAGAAATATAATAATATCATAATTATAATCTAATATAAATATAATGCAAAATGTTTTTTTCCCATATAATAGACCTTGTATTATCTGGATTGTTATTTGTATCACTAAATTATTATTTGTATCACAAAAATAAATCACAATAATTATGAAGTGACTAAAAGGGCCTTATGAACAAAAAAATGTGAAATTCGTTAAGTCCGTGTTAAAAACGCCACAAAAATGTGTTTCCTCTATATGCACAAAAGCAAGAAAAAATGTTTCTAACACATCGAAATTTATACCGATGACGTTTGAACATAAAGAAAACGTTAAAAACTTGCAATTCAGGGAAAAGAAAACGCAACAGTTTTGCGTTTAATGTTACAACAAAACATTAAAAGGGGGCGTTTCCACCTCGACTCGCTCGTTAAAATGGTGCGTTTCTACCATGACTCGCTCGTTAAAATGGTGCGTTTTTTACTGTTTCTTTGTAAAAACTAGTAAAACGAACAAAACACATCAATTTTAATATTCTCCAATTATTTGTTCGAACCTTCTCTCGCGACCGAAGCTTTGAAACTCGAATTTGAAAGGTTTTTCTGGCAAAAAATGCACAAAACGGACGGTGGACATGGTGAATCATCGAAAAGACATGGCGCGGGCAAAGGTCCAATGATAAACAAGGTAAAAATTCTTACGTTCGTCAATTTTTGTTGTTATTTGATTTGCTGCCCATAAATGTCCAGATGTTGCGATTTGAATTGATGAAACGCTGTTGTAGTGCGTTAATTAGGTTAGAAGTAGCATTTATGATGCATTTTCTTGTGTTAGAAACGTATTTTTGCCGCGTTAATGTATAATTTGAAGGGTTTTTTTTTTATTGAGTTTTGGCATATTGAAAACGCTGATTTGAGACGTTAAGCATAAGGGAAACGCAGATCAGTAGCATTTGTACAAGCTCAAACGTTGACCGATCACGTTTTCGTTATCACAAAACGGACCATTTTTGTGTTTTTGACCAAGTCAAATGCACTATAGTAACGTTTGACCTATATAGAAACGTAAATTCCACGTGTTACTGTAAAGGTCAAACGTTAAAATATTACGTTTAACTTACTGTCAAACGTAAAAATGGTGTGTTTTATGTGATTTGCACTTATTTTATTATTTTTAATTTCACATATTAAGTTTATAGTATAAATGCTTATGTTTAAATGTTATTTAGGGTGACGCTAAGATAAAGCCGCCCGTGGATAGGCAGCGTCCCACAACTTCTGTTAGAATGCAGAAGGTACCAGTTAGGAAATGAGGAGATAGAGGGATGAGCGGAGGTCGTGGTGGAGGTAGCATCATTATTTCAGATGGAGGGCGAGGAGGTGGAGGTGTAGGTGGCGGACGAGGAGGTGGAGGTGGAGGTGGAGATGGCAGATGAGGAGGTGAAGGTGGGGGTGGAGATCGAGGTGGTGGAGGTGGAGGTCGCGAAGGAAGAGGAGGAGGAGGAGGTGGAGGTGGAGGTGGAGGTGGAGGAGGTGGCGGTGGAGATGACTCCTCATTTCAGTTGAGGGATGAGTATTATGATACTATTGATTCCGATGACACTGATGATAATGAGGACGAGTCTATTGAGCTACAGGAGGAGGAGGAGCAGCAGCCGTAGCAGGAGGAGGCGAGTGGGAGTGGACGCCCACACGATAAGCAGGGTGAGGCGTATGGAGGTGACCTTTCTCACCCACACGCTGAGAGGACCATCCTATACATGAATCCGGACGACGAACAGTTTCAGCAGGTCGATCCTGCTGTTGGTACATGTTTGAATTTATTTACTTATTTATTTTGAATAATTATTTGTTTTAATTTAACTGTTGATATAATTTGTTTATTGCTTAATTAATATTATTAATTGTTTATTTGAATTTAATATCTAATTTAATTTGTTTGTTAATTACTTATTTGATTATTTGTTTTAATTGCTTATGTAATTATTTATTGAATTAATTAGTGACTTTGTTTATTCATTTAATTGAATATTTGATTAATTGAATTAATTTGTTATGTAGTTATTTATTTTAATTGATTTAATTTTTAATTGAATTAATATGTTATGTAGTTATTTATTTTAATGGATTTAATTTTTAATTGAATTAATATGTTATGTAGTTATTTATTTTAATTGATTTAATTGTTAATTGCATTAATTTGTTTTTTAGTTTTTTATTTTAATTGATTTAATTATTAATTGAATTAATTTGTTATTTAGTTGTTTATTTTAATTTATTTAGTTATTTTATATATTTATTTATATGAGCTTTATATTTTATATATTTTGATGTAAATTTATTTCACCCTAGGAAGCGCGTCATGCAGGACCGGAGTTGGTTGGTTACAGGGTCCGTTGAGGGTGGTCCTATAGATAATAGTTTGATCCCTAGTTTTTTAGGGCATGTAGTATCTAGGTATTAGCAGGCGGGGGAGCCTACCAGATACCACCTTAGATGCCACAATAGGGGTAGTATGTATGACCTTTTCGAGACTTAGATTGCATCCATGACTATAGAGGGTGCACAGATTTTGAGCAGGACGGGACTTGGACACCTCACCCGCGTTATGCATAGGAGCATTGATGAGCCTCTTATCAATGCGTTTATAGAGAGGGGACAGCCAAATACGAATTCATTCAACATGCCATTTGGAGATATGACCATCCTCCTGCACGATGTCTGGGAGATTTTGCATATTCCAGTCAATGGTCGCTTGATCACAGATGTTACACCGTCGTCCACAGTACTATCCTGGTCTAGGGGGTTGCTTGAGATTCCTCTAGAGGAGAGACTGTTGAAGGATTTGTACACCAATGGTTGATTTTCGACGCAACGAGTGATAGAGATGTGCGTGCAGCGTGCCAGGAACGATTCAGATGTGGCCGCTATACTTTGGAGTCTTATTGGGACTTGTCTGTTTACAGACAAAAATTCCAATAAGTTTATGCCATCCCCTGTAGTGCAGGTGAGGAAGGGGATGGATCAGGTTGGACAGGAGGCGTGGGGCACATCGACACTAGCATTCCTGTACAATCATCTAGGTTGCGCGAGTCGATACGGGACACAGAGCATTGCTGGGTGCATGACTCTGTTATAGTCATGGATATATGAGTACTTCCCGGACTTTAGACCCCACCCGATGCCCCTCCATTGCACGGTACACAGGCTTGTGCATTGAGGTGGGCAGTCGATAGCCAACGTGGTACAGAGCAGCGCCTGAGCTCCATTAGACGTGCGCTGGACGAGATGACCGCTGATATGGTTAGTAAATATTTGTAAAATATAAATATTATATTTTGGTTTAATATATGTTTTATATAGTTTATTATTTAAGTATTTCAACTTATGTTTAAAAGGTTAACCGGATGCCATACGGTTACGACGCTATAGCGAGGACTCCTAGGATCCTGTAAAAAGGGCTGATTGCGTATTGGGATTACATTGAGCCTTATATGCCGGATCAATGTGTGCGCCAGCTCGGATATGTTTAGCGGATGCCAGCTCGTTTCATCCGTCCCTGTAGGAATACTTACCGCGGTTACACTGGGAGGTCATATGTGGTTAGACACGCTGTGGAGTACGCCGAGTCAATTTGGGAGGAGTTTGAGACGACATCCACGGGGATATCTCTTATAGGGAGGTAGCATACAGGTGGGCGGTTCCTCATAGTGTGTGCGTGGACGGATATTTACAGTGGTTTAGAGAGCGCTCACGTCCGCGAATCCTTCCAGTTGATCCCCTTGCTGATATAGAGCCACCTCGACCTCGTCAGAGTTTGTAAGTATTTGTTACTATTTAAATTACATTTTTTAAATTCAATTTATTGGACTTTGATTTTATTGTTTAAATATTTGTAGTGGATGGGTCGCCTTGGACAGCATCATCATGCACTTCTAAATGCAGTGAGGGAGCGAGCGCCAGACTTGTACGCCGACTGCTGACATCGAGGATGAGTTTGAGCGGTCCATTTGATTTGTAGAGTATTGATTGTATATCTGATTGAGAGTATACTTCATTTGTATTATTATTTTGATTGTATGTTTGTTTATATTATATATGTTGATTGTATCCTATTATGTTATGTTATTTTGTATTCATTCCTATTTACTTTTATATCAAACACCAATCTACATTTAGTACATTAGTTGAAGAAATTGGCAAATAAGTTAACAACAACAAACAAAATTAAAGTTAGTACTTTTAGTTTAAGAAATTGGCAAATAAGTTAACAACATCAAACAAAATTAAACTTAGTAAATTCGTTGAAGAAATTGCCAAATAAGTTAACAACATGAACTAAAATGAAAGTTAGTACAATAATATGAATAATAAACCATATGTCATATAACAATGTAGATACTAGCCATCGCGCAGTGCAGTCCAAGCAGTAAACCTAGCTTCCAAATTTCTTGGCCATTCTCCCACAGTTTCAGCAAGATGCTGATAATGCCAAACAAAGCTCAACGGTGGGATAAGGCAATCATCCACCACATCTACACATACGTAATTGTTCTCATTTACATGGGCAAACGCTGTCACCCTTTCAGGTTGTGCTGCGCCACCTGAGGCATACAAAGATAATACAGAATAATTTGCATCAGGTCGAGTTCTGCTCAGATGTATTACCAATGCATTTGCATAAGTGGCGAGCGGGAACAAATCGCTAGGTGTAGCCATCCAATGCTAATCACCACAATCCGTGCCTTCAAAACTTACTCGTCTGAGTACCATAGCTATGTGATCACCATCGGGGGTGAAAGATTATCTGCCCGGGCCTAGCCAGAAACTCACTTTCGTGCTATGCATTCCAGAATCGGAATCTTTGGCCAGGCCTAGACGCTAGCACAATTGCTATTCGAACCCTTTTGAAATAACATTGCGCAGGATCTGGTTGCACTTATTCGATTTACCACGCAACAAAAATTTCTAATTAAAAGCGGAACTTTAGAAAAATACCTTTGAAGCGTGCACTCAGGTGATTCTCTTGTATGCCTCAAGACTTTGATATCACGTTGCGTGGGCAATGATCTAGAAACCAATTTGATCAGCTAATCACCACAATCCACCTGCTAGAAAATTCCAGCACCGCTGCACCTGGCAGGTAAAATAAACGCACCGCCCGGAGAGAGAGAGAAAACTATACGCGCTGCTGATTTGAACAGGCCCAAATTTTGGCCAATAATTGAAGAAAAATCAGCCGCAATTTTCTTCTTAAAATCTGACTTTGAGGGAGAAATTTATTTCTCTCTCTAGGATTTTATCTCTCTAGTTTTCTTGTCTTGAAAACTTATGAATTGTATATTGTGGAATAGCTAATCCCTTATCTATATATAGAGTTATAAGAGAGACCACAAGTTGGTTTAGGATTGGCCTTCCTACTGGGTTTCTGTTTCCTTCAATCCTGTTCCTGGACTGATACAGGGATTCACTTATCCCAATCCAGTTCCTGGTATGATTCAAAACCAACTGATACAGGGATTCACTTATCCCAAACCAGTTCCTGGTATGATTCACAACCAACTGACACAAGGATTAATTAATTACTTAATTAATTAAATCTACCTTTGTCAATAACCCAATACATAATTAATCGTACCACTAACGGATTAATTATGACACTACCATCCTACACCAGAATTGATTCCGGAACAACTTAATTAATTTATTCATAATCTCCCCACATCAAAGATATAGTGCTCGTTAATTTATTAATTTACTGATAAATTAATTAATCAACTTCTTTAATTCTGAGACTAGTACCACTCGACCTTTTTACTATACCAGACATGAGTCCACCAACTGGGTTTAGTATAATAAATATAACAAGTTCATCTCGGGAGCACCATCACCCGGACGCACCGGTACATGGTTTCCTTTCGACAAACAGCAACACACTAAGCAACTAAACATGTGCACCCAACCTATTGAGATTATTGGCCACAATAGACCTCACCCATTGGCAGATCAAAGTACACTATGTCTAATCCTCATTCCCGCTCGAGTCTAGGGATTAAGAGATATAATACCAAGAATGATTTGTTTATTAAATCAGTACAAGACAAATCTTTCCTAATAGTCAAGTTCAATACGCCCCAGACATATCTATATGATTCAATTAGTTTAGACAAACCAATTATCCGATTCATATAATAACCTAAACCGACAGTTTGTCCAAAGCTGTCTCGGTTACGAACCTCATTTATATATTATGTCTTTCAACCAATGATGAGATCTACTGTGTCACACAGGACACCTCATCATCTACTTACATAATATAAATGGACAGATCATGCACAACAAAATATAACCAAAACATAAATCGATATATTAACTGGGAAAATGTACAATACAAGCATAGCTTATGTATTCAACTCCAACAATCTCCCACTAATACTTAAGCTGTGCTTTAAGTATACAACTACATAAAACTCCTATACACTCTGCTGCTATATATCTAGAAAAAACTGTCATGGCTCTCCTAAGTATCTGATTCGCATGCCCTCCACGTGAGCCTCAAAGACTTTTGAAGTTAATGTCTTCGCGAATGGATCTGCAAGGTTATCTTCTGATGCTATCTTAGCCACGACCATGTCTTCCCTCTTTACGATGTCTCGTATCAGGTGGTACTTGCGCTGTATATGTTTACTCGCCTTGTGGGCTCGTGGTTCCTTCGAGTTTGCTACTGCACCATTATTATCACAATACACCGTGATAGACTTTTGCAAACCAGGAATCACATCTAAGTCCACTAGGAAGTTCTTGAGCCAAACTGCTTCCTTCACTGCCTCTGATACGACAATGTATTCGACCTCCATGGTAGAGTCCGCCACACATTTCTGCTTGACACTCCGCCAAACTATGGCTCCGCCTCCTAGAGTAAACACATACCCTGAGGTAGACTTGGTCTTGTCCCTGTCGCCTTGGAAATCTGAATCTGTGTAACCTCGGGATACCAGCTCAGGCGCCTGATAGACCAGAACTTGGTCACTCGTTCTTCGCAAATACTTGAGAATGCATTTTACTGCCTCCCAATGAGCTTTTCTGGGATTACTCTGATATCTGCTTACCATGCCAACGACATAACAGATATCAGGCCTCGTACACAACATGTCATACATGAGACTTCCTATTGCAGAAGCATAAGGAACTGCCTGTTAGTTTTGAATACAGAAAAGCTATGGCTTGTATCAAAAACTAATATCCACAGATGACATATCATTTTGTTTCAGTATAAATCTGTTCCTTTATATCATAGAACTAGATAACGGGGTGTCGACAAACACAGTAGATACCGTTATTGGTTAAAGTATTGATATATAAAAAGCATGCTCGTAACCGAGATAGTCTGAACATACTATCGGTATAGGTTATTGTGTGGTTTGGAAATTGGTTTATCTAGACTAGTTTAAATCACACAGATATGCCCGGGGCATATTGAGCACGACCAGTTTGGATAGAATTGACTTGTACTGATCGGCGTAGTCAATTCGGTCCTAGTATTCCGTCTCTCAATCCCAAGATTGGGACGGGCGTGAGGGTTGGGTGTCGTATGCTTTGATTTGCCAAAGAGTGAGGTCAATTGAGGCCAATACCTCGGTAAGTTGGGTATGCGGTGTTTAGCTTCTTGCGTGCCGTTGCTAGTCGGAGGAATCCACGTACCGGTTCGCCGGGTTGATGGTGCTCCCGAGATGAGCTCGTAAGGTTATTATACTAAACCTGGCCAGTGAACTTTATGTTCAGTATAATAAAAGGTCGAGTGGTACTAATCTCGGAAACTAAGAAGTCGGTGAATTAATTTGTCAGTAAATTGATAAATCGACGAGCACTAGATCTTTAATGTGGGGAGATAGAAGAAATAATAATGGCGCGATGTAAAGTCGTTTTCGAGCGGTAGTTCCATAATTGGTCCGTTAGTGGTACGACCGATTATGCGTTTGACTAATCGACAAGGTAAATTAATTAATCCGAAGGGTTTAATTAATATTTGATCGACGAAGTGAATTTAGAAATTAATTCTATTTTGAATTAATTAATTCTAAGGGTTCGATTAAATTAAATTAACAAAGTGGATTAAATAAATTAATTTAAAAGGGTCGATTGGAGTTGATTAGTCGGGAAGACTTAGCGGTCAACGAAAGTCAAATTTTAAGACCTAACTCGAGAGCCCATTAGGTCTCCTTAGAAGCTCCTATAAATACAACATATTGGGCAGCAAGAAAACCCTAAGAGATGAAACTTGGCAGCCAAGTTAGGCTAGAAAGAGAAAGTTTGGTCTAGAGAGAGAACGTGTCTTCCTCGTCAAGTTTTCTCTCGAAGTCGACCAAGATAACTTTCTTCTTCCAAAGGGAACTCAGCCCATGAATTAATTTAGCAGCCCAGTCCTTTTCTTCAACAAAAACAGTCACCGTTTTTTTTGCCCGAACAGTTTTTAAACTCAGCTGCTGATCGGAGTTTTAGAAGGAACAGCCCAGTGCTGATCGGTCTTCTTGTTCTTCCAGAAAAACCTAGCTGCTGGTCGGATTACTCCCTTAGATAGCTGCAGATCGGTTTTTTTCTTTTGAGCTGCTGGAATCGGGGTTTTCCTGGTTGTGAAGTCCGGCTACTGCCGTGACTGTGAAGTCCGGTTGCTGCTGCGGACTGGTGCCCAGAACCAACCAAGCTCCACGTTCGATCTTCCTAGAGGAGTGATCCGTGGGTTTAGTTGTCTAGATCGGGACTGGTTTAAGGTAGCTTCCGGCAGGAATTATTGCAGCGGAAAACTGGCAGCTTAGTGGAGTGAAGTCCGGCGGAAAGGGCAGCTTCAATTTTTCAAAGAAAAAAATCTGGGCAGCTTCAATTTGAGAAAGAAAATTCTGGGCAGCTTCAATTTTGTTAAAAAAAATTCTGGGCAGTTTATTTTTGAGAAAAAAATTCTGGGCAGCCTCAATTTGAGTTTCTTGAGAAGCAAGTTTCTTGGGTTTTCAGTCGAATTGCCGTGGGTAGCTCCGTAGACGATAGCCCACACTATCTCGGAGCGTGTATTGGAGAATTCTTCGGATTTCTTGTGGATTTCGCGCTAAAGAATTGGGTTTTCTTTTAGGCGAGGGACTTCGCTACAAAAGGTATAATCTTTAAGTTCCGCTTTAATTAAAGATTTAATTTTTTGTGTCCCGATTAATAAATTAAATAAGTATAAGCCTAGATCCGTTCATGGGTAAACTAATTTGAGCCTGAGCTTGGTCGAAAGCTTCCGATTCTGGAATGCATAGCACGAAAGTGAGGTTTTCGATTTAGCCCGGGCTTGTTCAGTTTTCCTTCAAATTGGTATCAGAGCGTTGGTTTCGGTCTTATACTTGTTTGATTTATTACACGGCTTTATTTTGGCATTAGTATTTTTTGTCGAAATGTATAAACAGGTGGTTATTGGTTTCCCGGCTATTATGGTAGAAATTTAATTTTCATTCATAAACCCCGGGACATGTCCGGGCTCGTTTTATTTTTGAATGGAAATTTCTGTAATAGTAATAACCACGAGCTGGAAGCCGTGTAGGATTAGAAAAATCTTGTAGTAGGATTTGATCTAATCATGTCGTCTTTAAATTCCTAGAAAAACGCCTTTGTATATAGGAATTTTTGTACTATGACGAAGACGTTATTTTGGGTAACTTATATTCGAGGGTTTTGGTTTATTGTAATTTTGGGTGATTCCTAATTACGGAATAAACCGAGAAAACCCGGGCGAATCGAGAGGAATCCAAATAACGAGTGGGAGCGACACGACGGGAAGTGTCACCGAGGCGTCAAGGAATCAACGATAGAGAAGGCCATAATAGTCGGGAAATTTTATTTTATTTAATTTCCCGTATTTATGATTTTTTCGTTGATTGTGTGATTTTCGTTTTATTTTGCATGAACGAAATTCAAACCAAAAGTTTTTCCAAAAAGGTAATGTGCAATTAACTAAGGTAGATTATTCGCATATTAAAACTCCAACGGTTTTATGGGTGCGAATATCCATAGTTAAGATATTGCATGTTAAAACGTAAAAATCCTCAAACTTAATTACATTCGCAAGTTTTGGTTTAATCGTAATTTTGGGTGATTCCTAATTACGTGGGGTTTTGGTTTATCGTAATTTTGGGTGATTCCTAATTACGTAGAAAATCGAGAAAACCCGGATTTTGGTTTTTCGTAATTTTTGGGTGATTCCTAATTACGTAGAAAACCGAAATGGAAAACCGAGAAAATTAAGGCGAATTTAAATTATTTTAAAAATCTAAGTGGGAGCGGGTTGGTTAATATCCCCATGGCCTCCATTACGGGTTCATTGGCGATGTGGTTAAACGGCTTCCCCGTCGGTTGAGTTTTCAATCACAGATATCGCTGGAATGAATTTCTAAAGGGATGACTATAGTGCGTTTAATTGGGAAAAGTTGCGACACCCTCGCCGTCCGAGGCGCATTAGTACCCTAAGTAACAAACTTAGAAGTCACGTAATGGCATACACTTAGTGTACTGTTTATAGTATCCCTCCTACGAGGTAACGCTATTTACGTGTACGGCTAAAATTATCGACTATTAATTTCATTGATCATAAGATCGTTGGTCAGATAATGAGATTAATGGACTTTGGTCCTTCTCGAACGAATGTGGGTTAGCGTAGACGTTCACCCGTCGTGACCTGCGTTAATCCCGGTGGGAGAGATGTCGGTAGAAGATTATATTTCTTTTCTGAGGATTTTTCAATATTTTCGAAAAGTATACTGAGACATGTTTTTTCATTATTTTCAGTTGATATGTCGTTCAACCCGCTAGCTGTCATTTTTGAACCAAAACAAACTCACGAGTCCAAACTATATTGACTGGAAACGTAACCTGGACATTGTCCTTACCGCTGAGGGTTACAAGTACGTGCTTACTGAGGAGTGTCCCCTTAAGCAGGGTAGCCAAGTAGTCAGCTATGAGGAAACTCATGAATGCTAGAATGGCTGAGGGCATTTCAGTGAGGGATCACGTGCTGGACATGATCAGTTGCATCAATGAGATCGAGGTACTGGAAGGTGATATTGATGGGGAGACCCAGGTCGATATCATTCTCCAGAGCTTGCCTCCCAGTTTTTGAGCAGTTTCGGTTGAACTATAATATGGGCAAGCTCTCATATTCACTCCCGAGCTCATAACTACATTGGTGTCAGCCGAGGACCTATTCGCTGAGAAGAAGCAAGCCTTTGCTACTGTTGGTCCCTCAGGTTCCTCTGCTGGGCCCAAAGCCAGGAAGCAAGAGAGGAAGAGAGGCCAGAAAGCAGGAACTAATCATGGACCCAAGGCAGGCATTGCCAAGAAGCAAAAGTCGAAAGGCAAATGTTTTAAGTATGGCAAAGCAGGACATCGGAAGAAGGATTGCCCAAAGCCTCGAGGTTAAAAGTAAATTTTCCCTAGTTACTGAGACGTGATTAGCGGCGATTCCCACAGATACTTGGTGTGTGGATTCGGGAGCCACTGATCACGTTTGTAATTCTTTGCAGGGGTTCCAAGTGACCCGGCTGCTTAGAGAGGGAGAGTTGCAGGTCTACCTTGGGGATACTACCAGAGTTTCTGTGGCTGCAGTGGGAGTTATTAGTCTTTATTTTTCAGACTCTATTTTACTTTTAAAGGATTGTCTTTATGTACCTAGTTTTCGAAAGAACTTGCTTTCAGTTTCAAAACTTGTTTTGGATGGTTATAAGTGTGTATTTTCTGACGGTTCGGTTTTTATAAGAAAATGCCAGAAACTTATATGTTCCGGTACATTGGTTGACAATCTGTTTTAAATCAAGACTTACTCCCCAGTTATGCAAAACACAGAAACTAGTAACTCATCACCAAATCATAATAAGAGAAAGGAATCTTCCCCTTTGAATCAGACTTATCTTTGGCACCTGAGACTAGGTCATATCAACCTTAGTAGGATTCAAAGGTTGGTCAAGAGTGGGTCTTTGGACTTACTAGATATTGACAGCTATTCGACCTGTGAGTCCTGCTTGGAGGGTAAAATGACCAAGAGGCCTTTTAAGGCGAAGGGGTATAGGGCCAAGGAGGTTTTAGAGTTGATTCATTCTGACATGTGTGGACCTATGTCAGTTCAGGCTAGAGGTGGTGAATACCTCTCTAGTGAATTTAGGACCTATTTGTCAGAGGAGGGTATTCAGACCCAGTTGTCTGCACCTGGCACACCCCAGCAGAATGGTGTGGCAGAGGGGAGGAGCAGGTCTCTTATGGAGATGGTTAGATCGATGATGAGTTACAGTGAGTTGCCTATCTCGTTTTGGGGTTATGCCTTGGATACAGCGTGTTTTATCCTCAACCTTGTGCCATCTAAGTCTGTGCCTACGACCCCAGTAGAGTTGTGGAGTGGGCGTAAGCCTAGTCTGATATATCTCAGGATTTGGGGTTGTCTAGCACATGTGCTCGAGGCAGATGCAGGCAAGTTAGAGGCGAGATCTAAGGTTATGCTGTTTGTAGGCTACCCCAAAGGAACGAGAGGTGGTTTATTTTATAGTCCTCAGGATCAGAAGGTGGTGGTCAGCATCAATGCCAGATTTCTTGAGGAGGACTATATTTTAGATCACAAGTCAAGCAGCAAGGTAGTATTGGAAGAGCTTAGAAGTCAGTCCACTATTCCAGATGCACACGTACAGGAAGACACACCACAAGAGACTGCACACACTATCACAGATGATGCTCTTACACAGGCTGCGCCTCGTCGTAGTGGGAGGGCTGTGAGACAGCCCGAGAGGTACATGGGTTTGGGTGAGTCTTTGGACTTTATCCCTGGTGCTCGTGAACCAGACCCAGTTAACTACAATGAGGTTCTTCAGGATAGAGATGCAAGCATCCAGATCTTGGAACATCCGTTTTGACGAGGTTATCCAGTCCTATGGATTCACTCGGTGTCCGGATGAGCAGTGTGTTTATAGCAGGCGTGATGGTGATATAGTGGTGTTCCTCGTACTTTACGTAGATGACATTCTTCTTATTGGCAACAGTAAGAAGGTGTTGTCAGACGTAAAGGCATGGCTGTTCAGGCAATTCGATATGAAGGATTTGGGAGAGGCTGGACATATCCTTGGGATCAAGATTATTCAAGATTGTAGGAGACGTTCTCTAACTCTCTCTCAGGCATCCTACATAGACACGATTCTGGCCCGTTTTAACATGCAGAACTCCAAGAAGGGTTCACTACCTTTCAGGCATGGAGTGCATTTGTCTAAGGAGCAGTGTCCTAAGACTGCTGAGGAGATAGATGCCATGAAGGCGGTACCCTATGCTTCTGCAGTGGGTAGCCTCATGTATGCTATGTTGTGCACGAGGCCTGATATTTGCTTTGCCGTTGGCATGGTTAGCAGATATCAGAGTAACCCTGGGAAGGCTCACTGGGAGGCAGTAAAATGCATTCTCAAGTACTTGCGCAGGACGAGAGATTGTGTCCTAGTTTATAGAGCGCAGGAGCTTGTACCATTGGGTTATACAGATTCGGGCTTTCAAGGTGATTTGGACAGGAGTAAGTCTACCTCTGGGTTTGTGTTTACTCTAGGAGGTGGAGCCACAATATGGAAGAGTGTCAAGCAGAAATGCGTGGCGGACTCTACCATGGAGGCCGAGTACGTTGTCGCTTCAGAGGCAGTGAAAGAGGCTGTGTGGCTCAGGAACTTCCGGATGGACTCAGATATGGTTCCTGAGTTGCCTAGGTCTATCACAGTTTATTGTGATAACATAGTGCAGTTGCTAACTCGAGGGAACCACGAGCTCATAAGGCGAGTAAACACATAGAGCGCAAGTACCACCTGATACGAGAGATCGTAAAGAGGGGAGACGTGACCGTGGCCAAGATAGTATCAGATGACAACCATGCAGATCCTTTCACAAAGCCATTGACCCTAAAGGTCTTTGAGAGACATGTGGAGGGCATGGGAGTCAGATTCTTGAGGGAGCCATGTTAGTGAGCTTAAAGGTGTTCTGGAGATTTCATTATGACAGCAGTGTAATAGCGGGTTGGACAGTTTTTGTACTTCTTAGCATAGCTTTGAGTATTAGTGGGAGATTGTTAGTTTTGAATACAGAAAAGCTATGGCTTGTATCAAAAACTAATATCCACAGATGACATATCATTTTGTTTCAGTATAAATCTGTTCCTTTATATCATAGAACTAGATAACGGGGTGTCGACAAACACAGTAGATACCGTTATTGGTTAAAGTATTGATATATAAAAAGCATGCTCGTAACCGAGATAGTCTGAACATACTATCGGTATAGGTTATTGTGTGGTTTGGAAATTGGTTTATCTAGACTAGTTTAAATCACACAGATATGCCCGGGGCATATTGAGCACGACCAGTTTGGATAGAATTGACTTGTACTGATCGGCGTAGTCAATTCGGTCCTAGTATTCCGTCTCTCAATCCCAAGATTGGGACGGGCGTGAGGGTTGGGTGTCGTATGCTTTGATTTGCCAAAGAGTGAGGTCAATTGAGGCCAATACCTCGGTAAGTTGGGTATGCGGTGTTTAGCTTCTTGCGTGCCGTTGCTAGTCGGAGGAATCCACGTACCGGTTCGCCGGGTTGATGGTGCTCCCGAGATGAGCTCGTAAGGTTATTATACTAAACCTGGCCAGTGAACTTTATGTTCAGTATAATAAAAGGTCGAGTGGTACTAATCTCGGAAACTAAGAAGTCGGTGAATTAATTTGTCAGTAAATTGATAAATCGACGAGCACTAGATCTTTAATGTGGGGAGATAGAAGAAATAATAATGGCGCGATGTAAAGTCGTTTTCGAGCGGTAGTTCCATAATTGGTCCGTTAGTGGTACGACCGATTATGCGTTTGACTAATCGACAAGGTAAATTAATTAATCCGAAGGGTTTAATTAATATTTGATCGACGAAGTGAATTTAGAAATTAATTCTATTTTGAATTAATTAATTCTAAGGGTTCGATTAAATTAAATTAACAAAGTGGATTAAATAAATTAATTTAAAAGGGTCGATTGGAGTTGATTAGTCGGGAAGACTTAGCGGTCAACGAAAGTCAAATTTTAAGACCTAACTCGAGAGCCCATTAGGTCTCCTTAGAAGCTCCTATAAATACAACATATTGGGCAGCAAGAAAACCCTAAGAGATGAAACTTGGCAGCCAAGTTAGGCTAGAAAGAGAAAGTTTGGTCTAGAGAGAGAACGTGTCTTCCTCGTCAAGTTTTCTCTCGAAGTCGACCAAGATAACTTTCTTCTTCCAAAGGGAACTCAGCCCATGAATTAATTTAGCAGCCCAGTCCTTTTCTTCAACAAAAACAGTCACCGTTTTTTTTGCCCGAACAGTTTTTAAACTCAGCTGCTGATCGGAGTTTTAGAAGGAACAGCCCAGTGCTGATCGGTCTTCTTGTTCTTCCAGAAAAACCTAGCTGCTGGTCGGATTACTCCCTTAGATAGCTGCAGATCGGTTTTTTTCTTTTGAGATGCTGGAATCGGGGTTTTCCTGGTTGTGAAGTCCGGCTACTGCCGTGACTGTGAAGTCCGGTTGCTGCTGCGGACTGGTGCCCAGAACCAACCAAGCTCCACGTTCGATCTTCCTAGAGGAGTGATCCGTGGGTTTAGTTGTCTAGATCGGGACTGGTTTAAGGTAGCTTCCGGCAGGAATTATTGCAGCGGAAAACTGGCAGCTTAGTGGAGTGAAGTCCGGCGGAAAGGGCAGCTTCAATTTTTCAAAGAAAAAAATCTGGGCAGCTTCAATTTGAGAAAGAAAATTCTGGGCAGCTTCAATTTTGTTAAAAAAAATTCTGGGCAGTTTATTTTTGAGAAAAAAATTCTGGGCAGCCTCAATTTGAGTTTCTTGAGAAGCAAGTTTCTTGGGTTTTCAGTCGAATTGCCGTGGGTAGCTCCGTAGACGATAGCCCACACTATCTCGGAGCGTGTATTGGAGAATTCTTCGGATTTCTTGTGGATTTCGCGCTAAAGAATTGGGTTTTCTTTTAGGCGAGGGACTTCGCTACAAAAGGTATAATCTTTAAGTTCCGCTTTAATTAAAGATTTAATTTTTTGTGTCCCGATTAATAAATTAAATAAGTATAAGCCTAGATCCGTTCATGGGTAAACTAATTTGAGCCTGAGCTTGGTCGAAAGCTTCCGATTCTGGAATGCATAGCACGAAAGTGAGGTTTTCGATTTAGCCCGGGCTTGTTCAGTTTTCCTTCACTGCCTTCATGGCCTCTATCTCCTCAACAGTCTTGGAAGACTGTTCCTTAGATAGATGCACTCCGTGTCTGAAAGGTAGAAAACCTTTCTTGGAGTTCTGTATGTTAAAATGGGCTAGAATCGTATCTATGTATGAAGTTGGGGAGAGCGTTAATGAACATTTTCTACGATCTCAAATTATCTTGATCCCAAGGATATGTCCCGCTTCCCTAAGTCCTTCATATCAAACTGCTTGGACAACCATGCATTTACATCTGATAACACTTTCTTGTTGTTGCCAATCAATAGAATGTCATCTACGTAAAGCACAAGAAACACCACTGAGTTTCCATCACGTTTGCGGTACACACATTGCTCATCCGGACACTGAGTAAATTCGTAGGACCGGATTACCTCATCAAACTGGATGTTCCAAGATCTGGATGCCTGCTTAAGTCCGTAAATGGACCTCTTAAGCCTGCAAACCTTATGCTCTTGCCTTTTTCAATGAATGCCTCTGGTTGCTGCATAAAGATGGTTTCCTTACGACTTCCGTTTAAGAAAGCTGTCTTGACATCCATCTGCCAAATCTCATAATCTAAATGAGCAGCTATGGCCAAGAGAATCTGGATCGACTTAAGCATGGCTACCAGGGAGAAGCTTTCCTCATAATCGATTCCCCCCTTCGCCACCGGCCAAGCTTTAAAGGTTTCCACTTTCCTGTCATGTCATGTCTTATGTTTTTAGACCCACTTGCATCCAATGGACTTAAACCCATCAGGCAGGTCCACAAGCTCCCAGACTTGATTGTGGTCCATTGACCCCATCTCGGATATCGTTGCCTTACACCAAGTTCTGCATCTTCTCGAAGAGCCTCATTGTTTTTAACTGGGTCAGGTTCAGGCACGCCTGGGACTAGGTCTGAGGCCTCTCGCACGCCAATGAAGCTATTAGGCTGTCTAACAACCCTCCCACTACGACGAGGCACCACCTGTGTAGGCGCATCATCTGTGATCTCATGTGCAGTGTGTGGTGTATCTACTTGTGCTTGTTAGTTTTGAATACAGAAAAGCTATGGCTTATATCAAAAACTAATATCCACAGTTGATATATCATTTTGTTTCGGTATAAATTTGTTCCTTTATGTCATAGAACTAGATAACGAGGTGTGGAAAGACACAGTAGATACCGTTATTGGTTAAAGTATTGATATATTAAAAGTATGCTCGTAACCGAGATAGTCTGAACATACTATCGGTATAGGTTATCGTGTGGTTTGGAAATTAGTTTATCTAAACTAGTTTAAATCACACGGATATGCCTGAGACATATTGAGCACGACCAGTTTGGATAGAATTGACTTATACTGATCAGCGTAGTCAATTTGATCCTAGTATTCAATCTCTTAATCCCGAGATTGGGACAGGCGTGAGAGTTGGATATCATATGCTTTGATTTGCCAAAGATTGCAGTCAATTGAGGCCTATACCTTGGTAGGTTGGGTATGCTGTGTTTAGCTTCTTACGTGTCGTTGCTAGTCGGAGGAATCCACGTACAGGTTCGCCGGGTTGATGGTGCTCCCGAGATAAGCTCGTAAGGTCTATTATACTAAACCTGGCCGGTGGACTTTACGTCCAGTATAATAAAAGGTTGAGTGGTACTAATCTCGGATACCAAGAAGTCGGTGAATTAATTTGTCAGTAAATTGATAAACCGACGAGCGCTAGATCTTTCATGTGTGGAGATAGAATAAAATATAATGGCACGATGTAAAGTCGTTTTCGAGCGATAGTTCCATAATTAGTCCTATAGTGGCACGACTAATTATGCATTTGACTAATTGACAAGGTGAATTAATTAATCCTAAAGGTTTAATTAATATTTAATCGACAAAGTGAATTAAGAAATTAATTCTATTTGAATTAATTAATTCTAAGGGTTCGATTAAATTAAATTAACGAAGTGGGTTAAGAAATTAATTCGAATGGGTCGATTGGAGTTGATTAGTCGGGAAAGACTAAGCGATCAACGAAAGTCAAATTAAAAGGCCCAACTCGAGAGCCCATTAGGTCTCCATTAGAGCTCCTATAAATAGAAAGCTTGAGGCCAAAGAAACTTAAGAAAATCTTGCAAGACATTTATGTCTTTCTTAGAGTGAGAAAGTTCTAGAGAGAAACTCTCTTCCCTTTTGAGTTTTCTTTCAAAAACGAACTTGGATTCTCACTTCTCGATTTAGATTAAGCTTGAAAGATTAAACTTTTAGATAGCCCATCGATTTTTGGAGTTGCCACTGTTGGAATTACTGTTCATGGGCACTGTTCACGCCGGAATTACTGTTCACGCCAGGCACCGTTCACGGACACTGTTCACTTCGGGGTGCTTGATCCAGCTAGGTTTGTGTTGATCTCTTCCTTGGGTTGGTGATCCACAATCCCGGTTGTCCAGATCGTGACCGGAGTTGATGTGGGTTCGATTTTATTGATGACAAAAGTAGTGGGCAGCAGTTTTTTAGGTTAGAGGTTTTATCTTTTGGGCAGATTTGATCTAATTGAGGGATTTTCTTGACGGGTTTCTCGTGGGCTTTGGTAGTAGACTTTGGTAGATTATTGCCCATGCAATATTCGAAGTTTTCTCGGAGTTATCTTTTGGATTTTTTGTGGAATTCGCATAAAGATTGGATTTTTCTTATTGTATTGGACTTCGCTACAAAGGTATAACCTTTAATCCTTTCGCTTTTAATTAAAGGTGCGATCTTTGTGCGTTAGATGTCGTTTTAATTAATTAAATAAGAATAAGGCAAGATCCGTTCGTGGGTAAATGATTTTGAGCCTGAGCTTGGTCGAAAGCTTTCGATTCTGGAATGCATTGCACGAAAGTGAGGTTTTCGATTTAGCCCGGGCTTGTTCTGTGTTCCTTCAAATTGGTATCAGAGCGTTGGTTTCAGTCTTATACTTGTTTGATTTATTACACGGCTTTATTTTGGCATTATTGTTTTTTTCGAAATGCTTAAACAGGTGGTTATTGTTTTCCCGGCTATTATGGTAGAAATTTATTTTTCATTCATAAACCCCGGGACATGTCCGGGCTCGTATTGTTTTTGAATGAAAATGTCTGTAATAGTAATAACCACGAGCTGGAAGCCGTGTATGATTAGAAAAATCTTGTAGTAGGATTTGATCTAATCATGTCGTCTTTAAATTCCTAGAAAAACGCCTTTGTATATAGGAATTCATGTATTATGACGAAGACATTATTTTGGGTAACTTATATTCGCGGGTTTTGGTTTCTCGTAATTTTGGGTGATTCCTAATTACGTAGTAAACCGAGAAAACCTGGGCGAATCGAGAGGAATCCAAATAACGAGTGGGAGTAACATGACGGGACGTGTCACCGAGGCGTCAAGGAATCAACGATAGAGAAGGCCATAATAGTCGGGAAATTTTATTTCTTTTAATTTCCCGTATTTATGTCTTTTCGTTGATTGTGTGTTTTTCGTTTTATTTTGCATGAATGAAAACCAATCAAAAATGTTTTTAAAAGGTAATGTGCAATTAACTAAGGTAGATTATTCGCATATTAAAACTCCAACAGTTTTGTGGGTGCGAATATCCATAGTTAAGATATTGCATGTTAAAACGTAAAAATCCTCAAGCTTAAAAATCTAAGTGGGAGTGGGTTGGTAAATATCCCCATGGCCTCCATTACGGGTTCATTGGTGATGTGGTTAAACTTGCGTGCTAGCTTAGACCTTCCTCCCTATCGGATGAGTTTTTAACCACAGATATCACCGGAATGAATTTCTAAATGGATGACTATAGTGAGTTTAATTGGAGAAAGTTGCGAAACCCTCGCCATCCGAGGCGCATTAGTATCCTAAGTAACAAACTTAGAAGTCACGTAATGGCATACACTTAGTGTACTGTTTTTAGTATCCCTTCCATCGAGGTTACGCTATTTTCGTGTACGGCTAAAATTTTCGACTATTAATTTCATTGATCATAAGATCGTTGGTCAAATAATGAAATTAATGAACTTCGGTTCTTCTCAAACGAATGTGGGTTAGCGTAGACGTTCACCCATCGTGACCTGCGTTAATCCCGGTGTGAGAGATGTCGGTAGAAGATTATATTGGTTTTTTGAGGATTTTCAATATTTTTGAAAAAGTATACTGAAACTTGAATTGTTTATTTTTCAGTTGATATGTCGTTCAACCCGCTAGCTATCATTTTGAACAAAAACAAACTCATGGGTCCAAACTATATTGACTGGAAAGGTAACCTGGACATTGTCCTTACCGCTGAGGGTTGCAGGTACGTGCTCACTGAGGAGTGCCCCCAAGCCCAGCAATGATGCCACCCCTGAGCAGCGAGAGCCATATATGAGGTGGCAGAAGGCTGATGAGATGACCCGGTGCTACATCTTGGCTTCTATGTTGAGTGTACTACAACACCAGCATTAGTTGTTTATCTCAGCCTACGATATGATGCTCAACCTCAGGGGGTTGTTTGGACATCAGGGTAGGGCAGCCAAACAGTCAGCTGTGAGGAAACTCATGAATGCTAGGATGGCTGAGGGTACTTCAGTGAGGGATCACGTGCTAGACATGATAAGTTGCATAAATGAGATTGAGGTATTGGGAGGTGACATTGACGGGGAGACTCAGGTCGATATCATCCTCCAGAGCTTGCCTCCCAGTTTTGAGCAGTTTCGGTTGAACTACAATATGGGGAATATCTCATATTCACTTCCTGAGCTCATGACTGCATTGGTGTCTGCTGAGGGCCTATTAACAGAGAAGAAGCAAGCCTTGGCTACTGTTGGTCCCTCAGGTTCCTCTGCTGGGCCCAAAGCCAGGAAGCAAAAGAGGAAGAGAGGCCAGAAGTCAGGAGCTGATCATGGACCCAAGGCGAGCATTGCCAAGAAGCACAAGAAGAAAGGCAAATGTTTCAGGTGTGGCAAAGCAGGACATTGGAAGAAGAACTGCCCAAAGCCTCGAGGTATGTGTAAATTTTCCCAAGTCACTGAGACGTGTTTAGTGGCGTTTCCCACAGACTTGGTGTGTGGATTCAGGAGCTACTGATCATGTTTGTTATTCTTTGCAGGGTTTCCAAGTGACCCGGTTGCTTAGAGAGGGAGAGTTGCAGGTCTACCTTGCTGATACTACCAGAGTTTCTGTTGCTGAAGTGGGAGTTGTTTGTATTTATTTTTCAGACTATACTTTACATTTGAGAGATTGTCTTTATGTACCCAGTTTTCGCAAGAACTTCCTTTTAGTTTCTAAACTTGTTTTGGATGGTTATAAGTGTACTTTTTCTGATGGATCTATTTTTATTAAAAAAGGCCAAAAACTTAAATCACACGGATATGCCCGGGGCTTATTGAGCACGACCAGTTTGGATAGAATTGACTTATACTGATCGGCGTAGTCAATTCGATCCTAGTATTCAATCTCTCAATCCCGATATTGGGATGGGCGTGAGAGTTGGATATCGTATGCTTTGATTTGCCAAAGAGTGCTATCAATTGAGACCTATACCTCTGTAGGTTGGGTATGCGATGTTTAGCTTCTTACGTGCCGTTGCTAGTCGGAGGAATCCACGTACCAGTTCGCCAGGTTGATGGTGCTCCCGAGATAAGCTCGTAAGGTCTATTATACTATACCCGGCCGGTGGACTTTATGTCCGGTATAATAAAAGGTTGAGTGGTACTAATCTCACGGATACCAAGAAGTCGGTGAATTAATTTGTCAGTAAATTGATAAACCGATGAGCGCTAGATCTTTAATGTGGAGAGATAGAAGAAAATATAATGGCGCGATGTAAAGTCATTTTTGAGCGGTAGTTCCATAATTAGTCCTATAGTGGCACGACTAATTATGCATTTGACTAATCGACAAGGTGAATTAATTAATACTAAAGGTTTAATTAATATTTAATCAATAAAGTGAATTAAGAAATTAATTCTATTTGAATTAATTAATTCTAAGGGTTCGATTAAATTAAATTAACGAAGTGGGTTAAGAAATTAATTCGAATGGGTCGATTGGAGTGATTAGTCGGGAAAGACTAAGCGGTCAACGAAAGTCAAATTAAAAGGCCCAACTCGAGAGCCCATTAGGTCTCCATTAGAGCTCCTATAAATAGAAAGCTTAAGGCCAAAGAAACTTAAGAAAATCTTGCAAGACATTTATGTCTTTCTTAGAGAGAGAAAGTTCTAGAGAGACTCTCTTCCCTTTCGAGTTTTCTTTCAAAAACGAACTTGGATTCTCACTTCTCGATTTAGATTAAGCTTGAAAGATTAAACTTTTAGATAGCCCATCGATTTTTGGAGTTGCCCACTGCTGGATTTACTGTTCACGGGGTACTGTTCACCAATGCTGTTCACGGGTACTATTCACGCTGGATTTACTGTTCACGCCGGACACTGTTCACGGACACTGTTCACTACGGGGTGCTTGATCTAGCTCGGTTTGTGTTGATCTCTTCCTTGGGTTGGTGATCCACAATCCCGGTTGTCCAGATCGTGACCGGAGTTGAAGTGGGTTCGATTTTATTGGTGAGAAAAGTAGTGGGCAGCAGTTTTTTGGGTTAAAGGTTTGATCTTTTGGGCAGATTTGATCTAATTGAGGGATTTTCTTGGCGGGTTTCTCGTGGGCTTTGGTAGCAGACTTCGATAGATTATTGCCCACGCAATATTCGAAGTTTTCTCGGAGTTATCTTTTGGATTTCTTGTGGAATTCTTGTAAAGATTGGATTTTTCTTATTGCGTTGGACTTCGCTACAAAGGTATAACCTTTAATCCTTCCGCTTTTAATTAAAGGTGTGATCTTTGTACGTTAGATGTCATTTTAATAAATTAAATAAGTATAAGCCAAGATCCGTTCGTGGGTAAATGAATTTGAGCCTGAGCTTGGTCGAAAGCTTCCGATTCTGGAATGCATTGCACGAAAGTGAGGTTTTCGATTTAGCCCGGGCTTGTTCTGTTTTCCTTTATTGCTGGTGCATCAGGATTAGTAGTTTGTCTTCTAAGCTCTTCTAGTACTATCTTACTCTTGGGCTTGTGGTCTAAGACATAGTCCTCTTCCAAAAATCTAGCATTGGTACTAACCACCACCTTCTAATCTTTAGGACTATAGAATAGACCACCCTTCTTTCTCTTAGGATATCCTACTAACAGCATTAATTCAGTTCTCGCATCTAACTTAGCCGTATCTGCCTTAAGCACATGTGCTGGGCAACCCCAAACTCTGAGATGTCTTAGACTGGGCTTGCGCCCATTCCACAACTCTACTGGGGTTGAAGGCACGGTTTAAGATGGTACAAGATTAAGAATATACATCGCCTTTTGTAAGACATATCCCGAGAACGAACTTGGAAAATCACTATAGCTCATCATCGACCTAACCATTTCCATGAGAGTCCGATTCCTCCTTTCTGCTATACCGTTCTGCTGTGGCGTGCTAGGTGTAGACAAATGAGACTGAATTCCGACCTCAATGAGGTATTCTCAAAATTCATGGGACAGGTACTTCCTACCATGATCTAACCGCAGTGTCTTGATACTTTTACCATGATGCTTCTCCACATCGACCCGAAACTCTTTGAACTTGCCAAAACATTCGGACTTGTGACACATTTGCTAAATGTACCTGTACCTTGAGTAATCATCCATGAACGTCACGAAATACTCAAATCCACCTCATGCCTGGACCGCCATTGGTCCACACAAGTCAGAATGAATCAACTCTACTACTTCATTAGCTCTATAACCTTTTACTTTAAATAGTCACTTGGTCATCTTATCTTCCAAGCAAGATTCACAGGTTGCATCACTGTCAATCTCTAATGAACCTAAAGGTCCATCATTGACCAACCTCTGAATCATACTAAGGTTTATATGACCTAGCCTGAGATTCCAAAGATAGGTTTGATTCATTTCAGAAGGTTTCTTACTCTTATTAATGTTAGATAAAAAACTATCTGTTTCTATGTTTTGCACAATAGGGGAGTTAGAGTTAACCACAAACAAATTGTCAGCCAATGAACCAGAACAAATAAGTTTTCAATTTCTTCTCATAAATACAGACTCATCAGAAAAAATAAACTTATAACCATTCTTTAAGAGTTTAGAAACCGAAATAAGGTTCTTTCTAAAACTCGGTACATAAAGACAATTAACTAACTCTAAACTAGAATTCTCAAAATTCAGAGTAACTACTCCCACTGCTTCTACTGAAACTCTTGTAGTGTTGCCCAAGTAGATATCCAATTCGCCTTCTCTAAGCTTTCGGGTTACTTTGAACCCTTACAAAGAATTACAAACATGGTCAGTGGCACCTGAATCCATACACCAAGTATCTGTGGGAATCGCTGCTAAACAAGTCTCAGTAATTAAGGCAGAAACTATCGTACTTATAAGCTTTGGACAATCCGATTTCCAATGTCCCGTCTTATTGCACTTGAAGCACTTGTCTTTTGACTTATTCATTGCAATATCTGGCTTAGGCACAATCTGCTCCTTTTGAGCTCTTCCCTTGAGCTTTCTCTTATTCTTTCTAGCCTCAGGCTTAGATGAAGATTCTGAAGCTTTCCCTACAACTAAAGCTCGTTTTTTCTCTTGAAGAAGACTTTTAGTCGCCACCAACTCTGCCAAGAGCTCGGATGAAATACACAACATCTTACTTATGTTGTAGTTTAATCGAATTTGCTCATAGCTTTGAGGCGAGCTCCGAAGACAATATAGACTTTGGTTTCACCAAAGATCTCGCCCCCCATTACCTCATCCTTGTTGATGCTACTAATCACATCAATGACATGATCTCTCACAGGAGTGCTCTCAGCCATAAGGACAATGTCCAAGTTACGACTCCAATCGACATAATTAGGTCCAGTTAAATTGTTGTTTTTCAATATAGCAGCTAAGGGGTTGAATGCCATATCAAAAACAACTGTAAAATAAATAAACAGACAATGTTTCAGTTATAAAGTCTAGAATTTCGAAAATAAGGAAATTCTATCAATTATTGACTTCCCTCAAAACAATAATCTTAATCCACCAACATCTCATTCACCGGGATTCTCGCAAGCCACGCAGTGTGGACGTTTACGCTAACCCACATTCGTTTAAGAAGAACCAAGTTCATTAACCACACTATCTAACCAAATGATATATTGATCAATGTAGCTAATAGTTGATGCTAATAGTTGATGCTTTCATGCCGGCGAGTCGTCGCCTGCACAGTCCTCTGTCGCTAATCCCTCATTCGCTTCTTCCTACGCTATTTGGTCTTCTTACAATTCGTTATGGGTTTTCCTGGGTTTCTACGAATTAACGATAACCCAAAACCCAAAAATTCAATTTCCCACCATAACGCCTTCGATTACAAAAATTTTAATTCTCCTACTACAAGGCTTTCTAGGAAAATTAAATAATCTAAATTACATAGAAAAAATGCTACTACAGATTTGATCTTATCCTACACGGCTTCCAGCACGCGGTTATACTATTACAAACATTCATAAAAAAATCAAATCCGGACATGTCCCGGAGTTTAATTAAAACCCATACAAACGTAACCATAATAGTCAGGATTTCTTAACCACCTGCAAATAAAACCATGTAATAAATCGAAAAAGCACAAAACCCAAAACCAGGCTCTGATACCAATTGAAAGATTATCTGCCTGGGCCTAGCTAGAAACTCACTTTCGTGCTATGCATTCCAGAATCAGAATCTCTGGCCAGGCCTAGATGCTAGCACAATTGCTATTCCAACCCTTTTGAAATAACATTGCGCAGGATCTGTGTTTGCACTTATTCGATTTACCACGCAACAAAAATCTATAATTAAAAGTGAAACTTTAGAAAAATACCTTTAAAGCATGCACTCAGGTGATTATCTTGTATGCCTCAAGACTTTGATTAAACGTTGTGTGGGCAACGATCTAGAAACCAATTTGATCAGCTAATCACCACAATCCACCTGCTAGAAAATTCCAGCACCGCTGCACCTGACACGTACAATAAACACACTGCCCGGAGAGAGAGAAAACTATATGCGTTACTGGTTTGAACCGGCCAAAATTTTGGCCAATACTTGAAGAAAAATCAGCCGCAATTTTCTTCTTAAAATCCAACTTTGAGGGAGAAATTGATTTCTCTCTCTAGGATTTTATCTCTCTAGTTTTGTCTTGAAAACTTATGAATTGTATATTGTGGAATAGCTAGTCCCTTGTCCATATATAGAGTTACAAGAGAGACTCCAAGTTGGTTTAGGATTGGCCTTCCTACTGGGTTTCTATTTCCTTTAATCCTGTTCCTAGACTGATACACATCCAACTGTTACAGGGATTCACTTATCCCAATCCAGTTCCTGGTATGATTCACAACCAACTGATACAGGGATTCACATATTCCAAACCAGTTCCTGGCATGATTCACAACCAACTGACACAAGGATTAATTAATTAGTTAATTAATTAAATCTATCTTTGTCAATAACCCAATACATAATTACAGCACCACCATCCTACACCAGAATTGATTTTGGTACAACTTAATTAATTTATTCATAATCTCCCCACATCAAAGATATAGTGCTCGTTAATTTATTAAATTACTGATAAATTAATTAATCAACTTCTTTAATTCTAAGACTAGTACCACTCAACCTTTTTACTATATCGGACATGAGTCCACCAGCTGGGTTTAGTATAATAAACATAACGAGCTCATCTTAGGAGCACTATCACCTCGGACGCATCGGTACATGGTTTCCTTTCGACAAGCATCAGTACACTAAGCAACTAAACACTCGCACCCAACCTATCAAGATTATTGGCCACAATAGACCTCACCCATTGGCAGATCAAAGCACACAATGTCTAATCCTCATGCCCGCTCGAGTCTAGGGATTAAGAGATAGAATACCAAGAATGATTTTTCTATTAAATCAGTACAAGACAAATCATTCCTAATGGTCAATTTCAATACACCCCGAGCATATCTATTTAATTCAATTAGTTTAGACAAACCAATTATCCGAATCACATAATAACCTAAACTGACAGTTTGTCCAAAGCTGTCTCGGTTACGAACCTCATTTATATATTATGTCTTTCAACCAATGATGAGATCTATTGTGTCACACAAGATACCTTATCATTTACTTACATAATATAAATGGAAAAATCATGCCCAACAAAATATAACCAAAATATAAATCGATATATTAACTGAGAAAATGTACAATACAAGCATAGCTTATGTATTCAACTTCAACAGGGGGCCTCAACTCCAAAGATTGGAATACACCTCGATACCTGTCCCGATGGCTCATAATCTCTCCACTCAATGCTCTGCGAGCCAATTTCCAATATTTCTCGTGGCCAAAAAGATAAGTTGAAATGACTCGAAAACCATAATGGCCATCCCCACTGACATCTGACCAGTTTGTACAGTAAGACTGAAAAAATTATGGCACACAATGAACATCTCCTTCAAAACCTGTCAATTAATTTTATGGAAGGGAATAAACATAACTGCATAATATATATGACCAAAGAAATAATAATATGCAACTTCAAAATTGTAATTAAACATATAAAATGCATATTTACCTATACGTAACGGAGAATGACCATCTGAGCCTGTCTGATTGTGGTGTGAGATACCAGTCTAGCGGCCGGATGAATTTAAATGACCCTTGCCACGTCGGCCACGTGTCGCTCTCTCTCGTGTGCTCCACTCGCGCATCACAGAATAGTGTAATCTACTGGGTGGCCGCCCCCTTTGGGGCCCCGAAACATCTGGCTTTCCAACACTGGCCATGTTAGGATGTATCTCCTCTACATACGCCCTATTCAACAGACGGGCCAAAAAAGACGGACTGGTAGAGACTGTAGGAACGATAGTGAAATACCTTAACAAATAATTTATAAATGTAAACTAATTTTAAAAATTATCATATATGAAATCAAATAACCATTATTAAAGTACATATATTAAAAGTACCTAATGTCCTCATCAATGTAATTCGAATCCCCCTATGATGACATAATGGTCAACCTCTTCTAAAACTCATGTATGCATGGGAGTAGGGGATAGTCCGGAAATGACTGTGCTTTGAATATGTCACAAGCACAGGGAATCCTAAAAGATTATCTGCTCGGGCCAGGTTAAAAACTCACTTTCGTGCTACGCATTCCAGAGCGGAATCTTTGACCAGGCCTCAACTCTAACACAATCGCTATTCCAATCCTTGTTTGAAATAACACTGCGCAGGATCTTAGTTTGCACTTATTCGATTTATCACAAAACAATAATTTTCTAATTAAATGTGGAAACATAGAAAATACCTCTTGAAGTGTGTTAACTCAGGTGATCGCTTGTATGACTCAAGACTTTGATTGCACGTTGTGTGGGCAACGATCTAGTAACCAATTGATCAGCAATCAACACAACTGGGTCGCCAAAAAATTCAGCAACCACCACCGCCTTAAGCGCATGAAAACACACGCCGCATAAGACCCAAGAGTGGGCTTCACGCGCCGCCATTTTAAGGAGGAAAAACCGGCTTCCAAAAGCTCTAAAAATTCGGACTTGAGAGAGATGAATTTTCTCTCTCTAAGTTTTCTTGTGTTGAAAACTAATGAATTGTGTGTTATCTATATATAGAGTTACAAGAGAGACCCCAAGTTGATTTAGGATTGGCCTTCCTAATGTGTTTAGGTAATTAATTAGTTTCTAAATCCAATTAGGTAACTAATCTAATAGGATAAACCAAATCCAATTAGATTTCCTAATCTCTTGGATTTCCTAATTGTAATTGAAACTTAAGATTTAATTAATTAATTAAATACTTTTACTTTGTTAATTACTTAATTAACCCTAAGGAATAATTAATTAATTAATTCTACTTATTCAATTAACCCATTATAAAATTAATCGTACCCCTAACGGATTAATTTTGGCACTACCATCCTACACCAGAATTGCTTTTTGAACAACTTAATTAATTTATTTATAATCTCCCCACATAAAAGATTTAGTGCTCGTTAATTTATTAATTTATTGATAAATTAATTAACTAACTTCTTTAATTCTGAGACAAGTACCACTCGACCTTTTTACTATACCGGACATAAGTCCACAAGTTGGGTTTAGTATAATAAACATAACGAGCTCATCTCGGGAGCACCATCACCTCGGACGCATCGGTACATGGTTTCCTTTCAACAAGCAGCAACACACCAAGTAACTAAACACGCACACCCAACCTACCGAGACTATTGGCCACAATTGACCTCACCAATTGGCAGATCAAAGTACACTATGTCTAATCCTCATACACGCTCAAGTCTAGGGATTAAGAGATAGAATACTAAGAACGATTTGTCTATTAAATCAGTACAAGACAAATCATTCTAAAAGGTCAAGTTTAATACGCCCCGGGTATATCTATATGATTCAATCAGTTTAGAGAAACCAATTATCAGAATCACATAATAACCTAAACCGACAGTTTGTCCAAAACTGTATTGGTTACGAACCTCATTTATATATTATGTCTTTTAACCAATGATGAGATCTACTGTGTTACACAAGACACCTCATCATCTAACTACATAATATAAATGGACAAATAATGCACAACGAATTTAACCAAATATTAAATTGATATATTAACTGGGAAAATGTATAATACAAGCATAGCTTATGTATTCAACTCTAACAATCTCCAACTAATACTTAAGCTGTACTTTAAGTATACAACTATATTCAACTCTATACACTCTACCATATATCTAGAAAAACTATCATGGTTCTCATAAATATCTGATCCCCATGCCCTCCAATGAGCCTCTAAGACTTTTGAAGTCAATGTCTTCGTGAACAGATCTGTAAGGTTATCATCTGATGCTTTCTTAGCCACGACCATGTCTTCCCTCTTGATGATATCTCGTATCAGGTGGTACTTGTGCTGTATGTTTTTACTCGCCTTGTGGGCTCGTGGTTCCTTCGAGTTTGCTACTGTACCGTTGTTATCACAATACATTGTGACAGACTTCTGCAAACTAGTAATCACATCTAAGTCCACTAGGAAGTTCTTGAGCCACACTGCTTCTTTTGCTGTCTCTGATGCGGTAACGTATTTAGCCTCCATGGTAAAGTTTGTCATGCATTTCTGCTTAACACTTTGCCATACTATGGCTCCACCTTCCAGAGTAAACACATACCCTGAGGTAGACTTGCTCTTGTCCCTGTCGCCTTAGAAATTTGAATCTGTGTCACCTCGGGGTACCAGCTCAGGCGCCTGATAGACCAACACTTGGTCTCTCGTTCTGCACAAATACTTGAGAATACATTTTACTGCCTCCCAATGAGCTTTCCTGGGGTTACTATGATATCTGCTTACAATGCCAACGACATAACATATATTAGGCCTCGTACACAATATGGCATACATGAGACTTCCTACTGCCGAAGCATAAGAAACTGTCTTCATGGCCTCTATCTCCTCAACATTCTTGGGAGACTATTTTTTAGATAGATGCACTCCGTGTTTGAAAGGTAGAAAACCTTTCTTGGAGTTCTGCATGTTAAAATGGGCCAGAATCGTATCTATGTATGTAGATTAGGAGAGCGTTAACGAACGTTTCCTACGATCTTGAATTATCTTGATCCCAAGGATATGCCCCACTTATCCTAAATGCTTTATATCAAATTGCTTGGACAGCCATGCCTTTACGTCTGATAACACTTTCTTGTTGTTGCCAATCAATAGAATGTCATCTATGTAAAGCACAAGAAACACCACCGCATTTCTATCACGTCTGTGATATACACATTGCTCATCCGGACACTGTGTAAATCTATAGGACAAGATTACCTCATCAAATCGGATGTTCCACGATCTGGATGCATGTTTAAGTCCGTAAATAGACTTCTTAAGCCTGCAGACTTATGCTCTTGGCATTTCTGAAAGAACCCCTCTCGTTGCTGCATGAAAATGGTTTCTTCAAGACTTCCATTAAGTAAAGGTGTCTTGACATCCATCTTCCATATCTCATAATCTAAATGAGTAGCTATGGCCAAGAGAATCCGGATTTACTTAAGCATGGCTACCGAGGAGAAGGTTTCCTCATAATCGATTCACTATTTCTAAGTATACCTCTTTGCCACCAGCCTACCTTTAAAGGTTTCAACCTTTCCGTCAGGTCCTCTCTTGCGTTTGTAGACCCACTTACATCCAATGGGCTTATACCCATCAGGCAGGTCCACAAGCTCCCAGATTTGATTGTTGTCTATCGACCCCATCTCGAATATCATTGCCTTTCGCCAAGATTCTGCATCTTTATCTCAGAGAGCCTAGTTGTAGTTTGCTGGGTCAGGCTCAGGCACGTTTGAGACTAGGTATAAGGTCTCTCCCATCAATGAACCTGTCGGGTTGTCTTATAACCCTCCAACTATGACGAGGCACCACCTGTGTAGGCGCATTGTATGTGATATCTTGTGCAGTGTGTGGTGTATCTACTTGTGCTGTGCATCAGAATTATCAGATTGTTTCCTAAGCTCTTCTAGTACTATCTTGCTCTTGGGCTTGTGATCTAGGATATAGTTTTCCTCTAAAAATCTGGCGTTAGTGCTAACTATCACTTTCTGATCTTTAAGACTATAGAACAGACCACCTTTCAATCCTCTAGGATATCCTACAAACAGCATTACTTCTGTTCTTCCATCTAACTTAGCTGCATCTGCCTTAAGCAAATGTGATGGGCAACCCCAAATTCTGATATGTCTTAGACTTGGCTTACGCCCATTCCACAACTTTTCTGGGATTGAAGACACGATTTTAGATGGTACAAGATTAAGGATGTACATTGCTGTTTCTAAGGCATATCCCCAGAATGAACTCGGCAAATCACTATAACTCATCATTGACCTAACCATTTCCATGAGAGTTTGGTTCCTTCTTTCTGCTACACCGTTCTGCTGTGGTATGCCAGGTGCAGACAATTGAGACTGAATTCTGACCTCGCTGAGGCATTCTAAAAATTCGTGGGACAGGAACTCACCATCACGACCTGATTGCAGTGTCTTGATACTCTTACTATGATGCTTCTCCACATCTACCCAATACTCTTTGAATTTACTAAAACATTCGAACTTGTGACGATTAGGTAAATGTACCCGTACCTTGAGTAATCATCCGTGAACGTCACGAAATACTCAAACCCACCTCGTACTTGGATTGACATTGGTCCACACAAGTCAGAATGAATCAACTCTAATACTTCTTTGGCTCGATAACCTTTTGCCTTAAAAGGTCTCTTGGTCATTTTACCCTTCAAGCAAGATTCGCAGGTTGAATAACTGTCAATCTCTAATGAACCCAAAGGTCCATCATTGACCAACCTCTGAATCCTACTAAGGTTTATATGATGTAGCCTGAGATGCCAAAGTTAGGTTTGATTCATTTTAGAAGGTTCTTTCCTCTTATTAAGGTTAGATGATGTGCTATTTGTTTCTATGTTTTGCACAACAGGGGAGTTAGATTTAACCACAAACAAATTATCTACTAATGAACCAGAACAAACAAGTTTTTCATCTTTTCTAACAACAACTGTATTATCAGAAAAATAAACTTGAAACCATTCTTTAAGAGTTTAGAAACCGAAATAAGGATATTTCTAAAACTCGGTACATAAAGACAATTTGGTAAATCTAGTCTATGATTTTCGAAAAATAAACTAACTACTCCCACTGCTTCTATTGACACTCTTGTAGTGTCGCCCAAGTAGATGTCCAGCTCGCATTCTCTAAGCTACCGGGTTACTTGGAACCCATGCAAAGAATTACAAACATGGTCAGTGGTGCCTGAATTTGCACACCAAGTATCTGTGGGAAGCGCCGCTAAACACATCTCAGTAATTAAGGCGGAAACTATTGTAACTTTAAGCTTTGGACAGTCCGATTTCCAGTGTCCCGCTTTCCCGCACTTGAAGCACTTGCCTTTGGGCTTGCTCTTCTTTACAATTTCAGGCTTAGCAGCAAGTTTCTTGGTATTCGTCTTCTTCTTTTTGTTCTTACTTTAGGTGCAGAAGAAGAACTTGAAGCCTTTACTGTGACCAAAGATTGCTTTTTCTCGTTAAATATGGCTTCGACCGACATTAAATCTGTAAAGAGCTCGGGTAGAGTGTAAACTCTTTAGTTCATATTATAGTTAACCCGAAACTGCTCAAAACTATAGGGTAAGCTTTGGAGGATGATATCTATCTAACTTTCCGGGTCGATCTCACCTCCCAATACCTCTATCTCGTTGATGTTACTTATCATGTGAAGCACATGATCTCTCACCGATACGCCATAAGCCATTTTGGTGTTATTAACTTCCTCATGGTTGCTTGCCTAGCTGTTCTGCCTTGATGAGCGAACATCTCTCTTAGGTGGGCCATTATATTGGTGGCAGAGATCATAGGATGAAGCTGATATTGCATAACATTCGACACAGAGGCCAGAATGTAACACCGTGCCAACTCATTCACTTTTCTTCATCTATTATAGGCATCCCTATCCTCTTGAGGAGAGTCCTCGTTAGGCACATCTGGACAGACTTTGGTGAGCACAAACTCATACTGCTCAGCCGTTAGAACAATGTCCAAGTTATGACTCCATTCGACATAATTAGGTCCAGTTAACTTGTTGTCATTCAATATAGTAGCTAAGGGGTTGAATACCATATCGAATACTGTAAATTAAATAAACAGACAATGTTCCAGTTACTAAATCTAGAATTTCAAAAACAAGGAAATTAAAACAATTATTGACTTCCCTCAAAACAATAATTTAAACCACCGACATCTCATTCACCGGGATTCTCACAAGCCACGATAGTGTGGATGTTTACGCTAACCCACATTCGTTTGAGAAGAAAATAGTTCATTAACTACACTATCCGACCAATCGATCTATTGATCAATATAGCTAATAGTCAGTGCTTTCAGCCGTACAAATAAGCAGCGTAACCTCGATGGGAGGAATACTACAAATCGTACACTAAGTTTGTGCCATTACGTGACTTCTAAGCTTGTTACCTCAGGATAGTGCGCCTCAGATGGAAAAGGTATCACATTTCTCCTAGTTGAACTTACTTTAGTCATCTTACTTTAGAAATTCATAATCTAGCCATCTCATGGTTGGACTTATCCAAATGGAGGAAGGTCCTAATGCCAACGCGCAAGTCCACCCATCACATATGAATCCGTAATGGTGGCTATGGGAATATTAAACCAACTCGCTCAGGTTTTAACATGCAATTAACTAATCCTAAGTTATGTGCAAACATAAAACCAATCATGTTTTAAAATCATACATCTAAAATACAACACAAAAATTAAAGAAAAAAAATTAAAACTATAAATACGGGAAACAAATATGAAAAATAAATTTCCCGACTATTATGGTTTTAATTACTTTCATATTCTGCATTGATCTCGTGTTAGTCACGCCAATCGATGGATTGAGTCTTGAACTTCAAAATAAACAAAATCTGGAGGATAAACGGGCCAAAGCGCGAGCCAAACAGGCTGTGCGCTGCGCACATGTGTCACGCGTAGCAGTTGCTGCGCCCTGCTGCCGCGCTTGCGCAACAATTGCTGTGCTGCGAGGCGACAGCTGCACTGCTGATGGTTGCCGGTAGTGGCTCCCTCTGGGGAGTTTTCGCCGGTGCCGGCCTCTTCCACCTCTGATTCTTCATTCACTTCTTTTTCCACGCTATTTGGTCTTCTTGCAATTTGTTCTGGGTTTTCCTGGGTTTCTACGAATGAACGATAACCCAAAATCCACGAATTCAAGTTGCCAACCATAATGCCTTTGATTACAAATATTAATTATCCTACTACAAGGCTTTGAAGGAAAATTAAAAAAAAAATGAATTACATTGAAAAAATCCTACTACAGATTTGATCTAATCCTACATGGTATCCAACACGTGGTTATACTATTACAAGAATTCATAATAAAACCAAAACTCAGACATGTCCCGGGGTTTAATTAAAGCCCATACAAACGCAACCATAATAGTCGGGATTTCTAAACCACCTGCAAATAAAACCTTGTAATAAATCGAACAAGCACAAAACCCAAAAACCAGGCTTTGATACCAATTGAAAGATTATCTGCCCGGGCCTAGTCAAAAACTCACTTTCGTGCTACGCATTCCAGAATCGGAATCTTTGACCAGGCCTAAACTCTAGCACAATCGCTATTCCAATCCTTGCTTGAAATAACATTGCAAAGGATCTTGGTTTGTACTCATTCGATTTATCACGCCACAATAATTTTCTAATTAAAAGCGAAAACATAGAAAATACCTCTTGAAACGTGTTAACTCAGGTGATCGCTTGTATGACTTAAGACTTTGATTTCACGTTGTGTGCGTAACGATCTAGCAACCAATTGATCAGTAATCAACACAATCGGGTTTTCAAAAAATTCAGCAACTACCGCCGCCTTAAGCCCATGAAAACACGCGCGCGTAAGACTCGAGAGTGGGCTTCACGCGCTGCCGTTTTAAGGAAGAAAAACTGGCGGCCAAAAGCTCCAAAAATTCAGACTTGAGAGAGATGAATTTTCTCTCTCTAGAATTTTCTCGCTCTAAGTTTTCTTGTCTTGAAAACTAATGAATTGTGTGTTATGTAATTGCTAATCCCTTTTCTATATATAGAGTTACAAGAGAGACCCCAAGTTGGTTTAGGATTGGCCTTCCTAATGGGTTTAGGTAATTAATTAGTTTCCAAATCTAATTAGGTAACTAATCTAATAGGATAAACCAAATCCAATTAGATTTCCTAATCTCTAGAATTTCCTATTTCTAATTGAAACTTAAGACTTAATTAATTAATTAAACAATTCCATTTTGTTAATTACATAATTAACCCTTAGAAATAATTAATTAATTAATTAATTCTACTTATTCAATTAACCCACTACAAAATTAATCGTACGTACCACTAACGGATTAATTTTGGCACTACCATCTTACACTAGAATTGCTTCCGGAACAACTAAATTAATTTATTCTTAATCTCCCCACATCAAAGATATAGCGCTCGTTCATTTATTAATTTACTGATAAATTAATTAATTAACTTCTTTAATTCCAAGACAAGTACCACTCGACCTTTTTACTATATCGGACATAAGTCCACCGGCCGGGTTTAATATAATAAACATAACGAGCTCATCTCGGGAGCACCATCACCCCGGACGCTTCGGTACATGGTTTCCTTTTGACAAGCAGCAGCTCACCAAATAACTAAACACACGCACCCAACCCATTGAGACTATTGGCCACAATTGACCTCACCCATTGGCAGATCAAAGTACACTATGTCTAATCCTCATGTCCGCTCAAGTCTAGGGATTAAGAGATAGAATACTAAAAATGATTTGTCTATTAAATCAGTACAAGACAAATCATTCTAAATGGTCAAGTTCAATATGCCCCGGGCATAATATGATTTAATTAGTTTTGAGAAACCAATTATCTGAATCGCATAATAATATAAACCTACAGTTTGTCAAAAACTGTCTCGGTTACGAACCTCATTTATATATTATGTCTTTTAACCAATGATGAGATCTACCGTGTCACACAAGACACCTCATCATCTAACTACATAATATAAATGGACAAATAATTCACAACAAATTTAACCAAAACATTAAATCGATATATTAATTGGGAAAATGTATAATATAAGCTTAGCTTATGTATTCAACTCTAACAAATCCCACGTAACACCTTGGCCACGTATCCACATTGCTCGAGCACTGCGCTGGCCAACTTATTCTTCATTCGAACTTCTTTTCTCACCAACTTCAAACAATGGTGTGACACATACTTGTTCAAATAACAGTATGAAAATCCCTGTATACTTGTTTGAGTCGTGGAAATGGAAGTCTCAAGCGATCCACTGTTATTGTGTGAAATAAAATAAAATAAATAATTCAAATTAAATATTATTATACTATATCAATTATATGACCTATTAATGAATTGTATTTAAATATTACTATAGTAAAATAAAAAATGTAAACAATTAAATAATTAAACTAACCCGATGTGAGGGTACAGGTGACTGAGATGGGAGTCGATTTTGGTGAACAAAGTGTCCAGAGAATTGGTGGAAGAATTCAGCCAATCTTTCATTGCAGCATGCGAAGCCTCAACCTTATTAGTGGAAGTATTACCAAAGTGGAGAAATTGATTTGTCCAAGCCCGAACAAATTTCTCTTTGTGAATGAGACATGTAGTATCAAAACAATCAACAGCCAACGGCTCAATTAGAGAGTACTCAACCTTAAACTGCTGCAGTAAAAGGTTAAACTCTTTTACAGTTGGGGCCTTAATAATTTTCTTTCACCAGTTTTCATGGATATCGCATGCTAAGTTTTTGTTTTTTCTCCCAACATTTTTTTCCAACCAAGCATTGACATCACACCCAATATGCCACAAACATAACAAGTGATGTGAAGCTGGAAAATGATCCTTAATTGGCTGCAACAAACCCAGCTCCCTATCTGTCACAATCACACCAGGTACCAAACTAGCAGGCAGCGAAAATCTCAAGTTCCTCATCACACAATCGTATGTATCCTTTGTCTCATTTCTAACAATAGCAAATGCAATATTGAAATTCTTATTGGTAGGAGTCATTCCTACCATCACGACGATGGACATTTGGTACTTGTGGGTCTTGTACATAGAATTAATCCTGACCACCCAATACCATCTGTGGAACATCTGAATTGAGGTTGGATGCGCAAATAAGACATGTGTGATCTCATCAGTGTTCGCATCCTTGAGAATCTTGACATAATACTTCTTCTCCTCAGCCAAGTGCAGAAATTGATGCCCAATATTTCTACCTTTCAACCCAGCTGTCTTCATCTCTCCATTCAAATTGTAAGTGGATTTGATTGGTACCTGGGTATTGGGAAACTGTTTATTAACAGCTTCCCAAACACACTTTGGCTTCACATTTGCCCCAAGCATAAATTTAGCAACAACCTTTAACTCTTTAGTACAATGGCTCAGCTGTCTGTGCCATATGGATGCATAATACCTGAAATTTGAATTATATTAATAAACATAAATGCTAAAATTCAATAAAGTTAATTACTACGATGCACAAATAAAGTAATACCAGTATGATTGTGTGTTGACGGTGCTCCTGGATTTGTATACACCTTGTGACGTCCCAGGTCAATTATCTTACAAGTCAACTTGAAGGGGCAATTATTTCCGCTCCTTGTTGTATTCTTCCGTCTAGTGGGGAGAGGGGCTTTGGCAGGATCTCTCAATCACTTACACAAAAAGTAATACGTGGCAAAGCCTTGATTGCCCCCTCTTTTTGTAATGAGGAACTTAAGGCGCTTAGCTATTTTCTGGCAATGTTTCAAAGTAGCACTAATAGTGTGAAACTCTTTGTCAATTGGAAAATAACCACTCAAATCTGTGCCAGGTTCAAGTTCCACCACCTCTCATTGAGCATGATCCGCCTCATTGTCATCTTCCTCATTCTCCTCCTCAAAAACCTCCTCATTCTCCTCCTCGTACTCATTATCGTCATCCTGTATGTAAGTACACACATAAATTAAAATGAAATACTTTAAGGATTCAATTAAACGAAAACACAGTCAAAATTACATATGTAACAGTATATACGCAACACTTTAACCATTCTCATACAAAAATTGCAATGTATTTTAAAATAACAATAAAAAAAGTAGTACTTTAATGATTCTCATAGAAAAAATGCAACATATTTACATTTACAATTATTTCAACCTAAAACGCATCATATTAATGATTATTACAAAAAAAGCGCAACATATTGGTAAATCGAGCAAGTACAAACTCAGATCCTACCAAATTTCTTTCAATTGGTATCAGAGCCTGGTTTAGGGGGTTCTGTGCTTGTTCAATTTATTACATGGTTTTATTTGCACGTGGTTTAGAATTCCAACTATTATGGTTACGTTTGTATGGGTTTTAATTAAACTCCAGGACATGTCCGAATTTAATTTATTATGAATGTTTGTAATAGTATAACCATGTGCTGGAAGCCGTGTAGGATTAGATTAAATCTGTAGTAGGATTTTTTCTATGTAATTTCGATTATTTAATTTTCCTAGAATGCCTTGTAGTAGGAAAATTGTTTTTTTTTTTTTTTTTTGTAATCGAAGGCGTTATAGTGGGCGACTTGGATTCGTGGGTTTTGGGTTATCATGAATTTGAAGAAACCCAGGAAAACCCAGAACGAATTGCAAGAAGACCAAATAGCGTAGGAAAAAGCGAAGGAGGAGTTGGCGGCAGGAGGTGACGGCAGCAACGACTGCCGGTAGCAAGTCGCGCCGGCCAGGTGGCCAGCAGCAGCAGCTGCCGCACCCAGGGCGCAACAGCAGCAGCTGCTGCCGGGCGCGTTCGGGCTGTTCGAGCTGTTTTTGGCCCATTTTTCCTCCAGTTTTCATTTTCTGAAGTTCAAGACTCTCTCCATCGAGTGACGTGACGGGACACGAGATCAAGGCAAAGGATGAAAGCAATTAAAACCATAATAGTCAGGAAATTTATTTTATGTATTTATTTCCCGTATTTATTGTTTTAATTTTTATGCTTTATTTTTATGCTGTATTTTAGATGCATGAATTAAAGCATGTCTGGTTTTATGGTTGCATGTAACTTAGGTTAGTTAATTGCATGTTAAAACCGGAAAAACCCTCAATTTGGAAATCTAAGTGGGAGCGGGTTGTGTTATATCCCCATGGCCACCATTACGAGATTCATATGCGATGTGGGTGGGCTTGCGCGTTGGCATTAGGGCCTTTCTCCATTCGGATGAGTCCAGCCCCGAGATCGCTAGACTATGTGCTTCTGAGTAAGATGACTCCAGCGAGTTTAACTAGGAGAAATGCGACACCCTCTCCATATGAGGCGCACTATCCCGAGGTAACAAACTCAGAAGTCACGTAATGGCACACACTTAGTGTACGATCTGCAGTATTCCTCCCGCGAGGTTACACTGCTTACTTGTACAGCTGAAAGCACTGACTATTAGCTACATTGATCAAAAGATCGTTGGTCAGATAGTGTAGTTAATGAACTTGGTTCTTCTCAAACGAATGTGGGTTAGCGTAAACGTCCACACTGCGTGGCTTGCGAGAATGCCGGTGTATGAGATGTTGGTGGATAATGATTATTGTTTTGAGGGAAGTCAATAATTAATTAGAATTGTTTTTGAAATTCTAAGCATATATAACTGAAACATTGTTTCTTTATTTTCCAGTTTAATCGATATGGCATTCAATCCTTTAGCTGCTATTTTGAAAAACAACAATTTAACTGGAACTAATAATGTCGATGGAAGTCATAACTTGGACATTGTCCTTAAGGCTGAGAGCGCTCTTGTGAAAGATTATGTCATTGACATGATTAGTAACATCAACAAAGTTGAGGTAGTGGGAGGCGAAATCGTTGGTCAAACCAAAGCCGATATTGTCCTCCAGAGCTTGTCTTAAAGCTATGAGCGGATTTGGTTGAACTACAACATAAGTGAGATGTTGTGGAGTTCATTCGAGCTTTTGGCAGAGTTGGTGACGGCTAAAAGTCTTCTTCAAGAGAATAAGCGAGCTTTAGTCGCAGTCGAAGCTTCAGAATTTTCTTCTGAGCCTGAGGCTAGAAAGAAGAAGAGAAAGCTCGAGGGAATAGCTCAAGTGGCGCAAATTGTGCCTAAGCCATGTATTGCAAAGAAGAAGTCGAAAGACAAGTGCTTCAAGTGCAATAAGATGGGACATTGGAAATAGGATTGTCCAAAGCTTATAAGTGCAATAAATTCTGCCTTAATTACTGAGACATGTTTAGCGGCGATTCCCACAGATACTTGGTGTGTGGATTCAGGTGCCACTGACCATGTTTGTAATTCTTTGTAAGGCCAAGTAACCCGGAAGCTTAGAGAAGGCGAATTGGATATCTACTTGGGCGACACTACAAGAGTGTCAGTGGAAGCAGTGGGAGTAGTAAAGTTAAATTTCGAAAATTATGACTTACAATTAGATAATTGTCTTTATGTACCGAGTTTTAGAAAGAACTTGATTTCGGTTTCTAAACTCTTGAAGGACGGGTATAAGTTTATTTTTTCTGATGACTGTGTTGTTATTAGAAGAAATGGAAAACTTATTTGTTCTGGTTCATTGGCGGACAATTTGTTTGTGGTTAATTCTAACTCCCCTGTTGCACAAAACATAGAAATAGATAGCTCAGTATCTAACATTAATAAGAGGAAGAGACCTTCTGAAATGAATCAAACCTATATTTGGCATCTAAGGCTAGGTCATATAAACCTTAGTAGGATTCAGAGGTTGGCTAATGATGGACCTTTGGGTTCATTAGGTATTGACAGTTATGCAACCTGCAAATCTTGCTTAGAAGGTAAGATGACCAAGAGATCTTTTAAAGCAAAAGGTCATAGAGCTAAAGAAGTATTAGAGTTGATTCATTCTGACTTGTGTGGACCTATGACGGTCCAAGCACAAGGGGGATATGAGTATTTCGTGACGTTCACGGATGACTACTCTAGGTACGGATACATTTACCTAATGCACCACAAGTCCGAATATTTTGGCAAGTTCAAAGAGTTTCGGGCAGATGTGGAGAAGCATCATGGTAAGAGTATCAAGACACTGCGTTCAGATCATGGTGGGGAGTACCTGTCCCATGAATTTTGAGATTACCTCACTGAGGTAGGAATTCAGTCTCAGTTGTCTGCACCTGGCACGCCACAGCAGAATGGTGTAGCAGAAAGGAGGAATCGAACTCTTATGGAAATGGTTAGGTCCATGATGAGCTATAGTGATTTTCCAAGTTCGTTCTGGGGATATGCCTTGGAAACGGCAATGTATATTCTTAATTTTGTACCATCTAAAACCGTACCTTAAACCCCAGTAGAGTTGTGGAATGGGCGGAAGCCCAGTCTAAGACATCTCAGAATTTGGGGCTGCCCTGCTCATGTGCTTAAGGCAGATACGACTAAGTTAGATGCAAGAACTGAATTAATGTTGTTTGTAGGATATCCTAGGGGAACGAAAGGTGGTCTATTCTATAGTCCAAAAGATCAGAAGGTGGTGGTAAGTACCAACGCTAGATTTTTAGAAGAGGACTATGCCTTTGACCACAAGCCCAAGAGTAAGATAGTACTAGAAGAGCTTAGATGACAAACTACTAATCCTGATGCACCAGTACAACTAGATACACCACACACTGCACATGAGATCACAGATGATGCGCCCACACAGGCGGTGCCTCGTCGTAGTTGGAGGGTTGTGAGACAGCCCGACAGGTTCATTGGCGTGGGAGAGGCCTCAGACCTAGTCCCAGGTGTGCCTGAACCTAACCCAGTTAACTACAATGAGGCGCTTCGAGATAAAGATGTAGATTCTTGGCGTAAGGTAATGATATCCGAGATGGGGTCAATGGACCACAATCAAGTCTGGGAGCTTGTGGACTTGCCTGATGGGTTTAAGCCCATTGGATGCAAGTGGGTCTACAAACGTAAGAGAGGACCTGACGGGAAGGTAGAAACCTTTAAAGCTAGGTTAGTGGCAAAGGGGTATACTCAGAAAGAGGGAATCGATTATAAGGAAACCTTCTCCCCGGTAGCCATGCTTAAGTCGATCCGGATTCTCTTGGCCATAGCTGCTCATATGGATTATGAGATTTGGCAGATGGATGTCAAGACAGCTTTCCTAAACGGAAGTCTTGAGGAAACCATCTTTATGCAGCAACGAGAGGGATTCATTGAAAAAGGCCAAGAGCATAAGGTTTGCAGGCTTAAGAGGTCTATTTGTGGACTTAAGCAGGCATCCAGATTTTGGAACATCCAGTTTGATGAGGTAATCCAGTCCTTTGGATTTACTCAGTGTCCAGATGAGCAATGTGTGTATCGCAGACGTGATGGAAACTCAATGGTGTTTCTTGTGCTTTACGTAGATGACATTCTATTGATTGGCAACAACAAGAAAGTGTTATCAAACGTAAAGGCATGGCTGTCCAAACAATTTGATATGAAGGACTTAAGGGAAGCGGGATATATCCTTGGGATCAAGATTATTCGAGATCGTAGGAAATGTTCGTTAACGCTCTCCCAAGCTTCATACATAGACACGATTCTGGCCCGTTTTAACATGCAGAACTCCAAGAAAGGTTTTCTACCTTTCAGGCATGGAGTGTTTCTATCCAAGGAGCAGTCTCTGAAGACTGTTGAGGAGATAAAGACCATGAAGACAGTTCCATATGTTTCGGCAGTAGGAAGTCTCATGTATGGCATGTTGTGTACGAGGCCTGATATCTGTTATGCGGTTGGCATGGTGAGCAGATATCAGAGTAACCCCAGAAAAGCTCATTAGGAGGCAGTAAAATGCATTCTCAAGTATTTGCGCAGAACGAGGTCTATTAGGCGCTTGAGCTGGTACCCTGAGGTTACACAGATTAAGATTTCCAAGGCGACGGGGACAAGAGCAAGTCTACCTTAGGGTATGTGTTTACTCTAGGAGGTGGAGCCATAGTTTGGCGGAGTGTCAAGCAGAAATGCGTGGCGGACTCTACCATGGAGGCTGAGTATGTTGCCGCATCAGAGGCAGCGAAAAAAGCAGTATGGCTCAAGAACTTCCTAGTGGACTTAGATGTGATTCCTGGTTTGCCGAAGTCTATCACAGTTTATTGTGATAACAATGGTGCAGTAGCAAAATCGAAGGAACCACGAGCCCACAAGGCGAGTAAACATATACAGCGCAAGTACTGAAAGATTTTGGTAGGATCTGGGTTTGCACTTGCTCGATTTACCACGCAACAAAAATTTCTATTAGAAAAGTACCTTTGAAGCATGCACTTGGTGATTCTCTTGTATGCCTCTAGACTATGACTTCACGTTGTGTGGGCAACGAGTTAGAAGTCAATTGATCAGCTACTCACCACAATCCACCTGCTAGAAAACTCTAGCCCCGCAGCACCTGGCACGTACTATAAACGCACCGCCCGCAGAGAGAGAAAGCTACGCGCAGCTGGTATAAACCAAGGCCAAAATTTCATCCACTAGAAACCCAAAAACCAGCTGCACACTTTCTTGAAAATTCAACTTGGAGAGAGAAATGTTTTCTCTCTCTAGAATTTTCTCTCTCTAGAAATCTTGTGGATTAATTGTGTTATTGTGTAATCTGAATAACTGATCCCTTGTCTATTTATAGAGTTACAAGAGAGACTCCAAGTTGGTTTAGGATTGGTCTTCCTACTGGGTTTTTGTTTTCCTTCAATCCTGTTTCTCAGTGCGTATACCCTGAACACAGTGTACATGTACCTATTACTATATATAGTAATTTTTCGCATGACAGCTGTACACTTACTAAATATAGTAAGTTTCTCCTACGCGCGTGCCTTTTTTTTTTCCGCGCTGACTGAACAACGTCTCAGAACAACTGCCACAACGTCCAAAAAACAACTGCCGCAATGTCCAAAATACATACTTAACAAGGGAAATCAGATCAGGATTATATAGACATCAGATCAACAGACTATAGATATCAGATCAAGAATATAAAAAAATCATACAGTAGAACTAAAACATACTTAACAAGAGAGATCAGATCAGGATTATATAGACATCAGATCAGCGAATACTTAACATCAGATCAACAGCCTATAGATATCAGATCAAGAATATAAAAGAAATCATACAGTAGAACTAAAACATACTTGACAAGGGATATCAGATCAGGATTATATAGACATCAGATCAGCGAATGCTTGACATCATATCAACAGACTATAGATATCAGATCAATAATATAAAAGAAATCATACAGTAGAACTAAAACATACTTAACAAGGGAGATCAGATCAGGATTATATAGACATCAGATCAGCGAATACTTAACATCATATCAACAGACTATAGATATCAGATCAAGAATATAAAAGAAATCATACAGTAGAACTAAAACATACTTAACAAGGGATATCAGATCAGGATTATATAGACATCAGATCAGAGAATACTAGACATCAGATCAACAGACTATAGATATCAGATCAAGAATATAAAAAAAATCATACAGTAGAACTAAAACATACTTAACAAGGGAGAACAGATAAGAATTATATAGACATCAGATCAGCAAATACTTGACATCAGATCAACAGACTATAGATATCAGATCAAGAATATAAAAGAAATCATACAATACAAAGCAGCAACGTCCTGCAACGTTCTAAAATATAAAACAGCAACGTCCCACAACGTCTAGTTACGTCCCGAAATGTCCGAAAATACAAAGCAGTAATGTCCCACAACGTCTAGTTACGTCCCGCTACGTCCAAAATACAAAGCAGCAATATCCCGTATGTCCTGCAATGTCACCCAACGTCTAGTTACGTTCCATAAGCGGGAAAGAATCAGAAGCAACCCATTTCACATGAAAGTGCCAATACCTCAAGGAAACCATTTATATATCATATTTGGGAGTAACATAGCATTATTTGAATAAGAAAATACGAATATAACATCATTAATACATTACCCAACATCAAATCGTGAAAATAAGGTTCCTTATATCCATTAAATAGATTAAATTAAATTTTAGTTGTATTTGGTGTTGTTCGTCAAAAAAAATAATCGTCGATCTCCATTAAATCTGTGTTTGAATGAAAATTTTGATTAAATGCAGTTTCGAATGGAGTACGACGAAGAATAATAACTGATTTTTTAAGAAGAAGAAGTGATTTTTTGAAAAAGAAGGAACTGGGTTTTTTCAGAAGAAGAAGAAGAGAAGAGCGTGTATCTCACTCTCTTATAGTGAGAGTGGTGATGTGTTACTAGGTACATGTACCACTAGGTACAGGATATAATTTGCGCCTGTTTCTGGACTGATACAGATTCTATTTCCTTCAATCATGTTCCTGGACTGATACACTCCCAACTGTCACAGGGATTCACTTATCCCAATCCAGTTCCTGGGATGAATCACTCCCAACTGACACAGGGATTCACTTATCCCAAACCAGTTCCTGGGATAATTCATAACCAATTGACACAAGGATTAATTAATTTCTAAATTAATTAAATTTACCATTATCAACAACCCAGTACATAATTAATCGTACCACTAACGGATTAATTATGGCACTACCAACCTACACCAGAATTGATTCCAGAACAACTTAATTAAATTATATTCATAATCTCCCCATATCAAAGATATAGTGCTCATTAATTCATTAATTTACTGATAAATTAATTTATCAACTTCTTTAATTCCGAGACTAGTACCACTCGACCTTTTTACTATACCGGACATAAGTCCACCGGCTGGGTTTAGTATAACAAACATTTCGAGCTTATCTCGGGAGCACCATCACCCCGGACGCACCTGTATATGGTTTCCTTTCGACAAGCAGCAGCACACCAAGTAACTAAACACGCGCACCCAACCTACCGAGACTATTGGCCACATTTGACCTCACCCATTGGCATATCAAAGTACACTATGTCTAATCCTCATGCCCACTCGAGTCTAGGGATTTAGAGATAGAATACAGGGATTGATTTGTCTATTAAATCAGTACAAGACAAATCATTCCTAAGAGTCAAGTTCAATATGCCCCGGGCATATCTATATTATTCAATTAGTTTAGACAAACTAATTATCTGAATCACATAATAACCTAGACCGACAGTTTATCCAAAACCATCTCGGTTACGAACCTCATTTATATATTATGTCTTTCAACCAATGATGATATCTACTGTGTCGCACCAGACACCTCATCATCTACTTACACAATATAAATAGATGATTAATGCACAAAAAGATATGACTGAAACACAAATCGATATATTAAACTGGGAAAATGTACAATACAAGCATAGCTTATGTATTCAAATCCAACAAGTACCACTGATACGAGACATCGTGAAGAGGGAAGACGTGGTCGTGGCTAAGATAGCATCAGAGGATAACCTTGCAGATCTGTTCACGAAAACATTGACCTCTAAAGTCTTTGAGGCTCACGTAGAGGGCATGGGGATCAGATATCTAGGAGAGCCATGATAGTTTTTCTAGATAGATAGCAGCAGATTGTATAGGATTGTATGTAGTTGTATACTTAAAGCACAACTTAAGTATTAGTGGGAGATTGTTGGAGTAGAATACATAAGTTATGCTTGTATTGTACAGTTTCCCAGTTTAATATATCGATTTGTGTTTCAATTATATTTTGTTGTGCATGTTTAATGTCCATTTATATTATGCAAGTAGATGATGAAGTGTCTGGTGTGACACAGTAGATCTCATCATTGGTTGAAAGACATAATATATAAATGAGGTTCGTAACCGAGACAGTTTTGGACAAACTGCCGGTCAAGGTTATTATGTGATTCAGATAATTAGTTTGTCTAAACTAATTGAATCATATAGATATGCCCGGGGCATATTGAACTTGACTCTTAGGAATGATTTGTCTTGTACTGATTTAAATAGACAAATCGATCCTTGTATTCTATCTCTAAATCCCTAGACTCGAGTGGGCATGAGGATTAGACATAGTGTACTTTGATCTGCCAATGGGTGAGGTCAAATGTGGCCAATAGTCTCGGTGGGTTGGGTGCGGTGTTTAGTTACTTGGTGTGCTACTGCTTGTCGAAAGGAAACCATGTACCGATGCGTCCGGGGTGATGGTGCTCCCGAGATGAACTCGAAATGTTTATTATACTAAACCCGGCCGGTGGACTTATGTCCGGTATAGTAAAAAGGTCGAGTGGTACTAGTCTCGAAATTAAAGAAGTTAATTAATTAATTTTTCAGTAAATTAATTTTAATTAACAAGCACTATATCTTTGATGTGGGGAGATTAATGAATATAATTTAATTAAGTTGTTCCAGAAGCAATTCTGGTGTAGGATGGTAGTGCCAAAATTAATCCGTTAGTGGTACGATTAATTTTGTAATGGGTTAATTGAATAGGTAGATTTAATTAATTAATTGGTTAATTATTCCTAAGGGTTAATTCAGTAATTAACAAAGTAGAATTATTTAATTAATTCCTAAGGGTTAATTAAGTAATTAACAAAGTGGAATTATTTAATTAATTAATTAAGTCTTAAGTTTCAATTGGAATTAGGAAATCCTAGAGATTAGGAACCTAGTAGGATTTGGTTTATCCTATCAGATTGGTTGCCTAATTGGATTTGGAAACTAATTCATTACCTAAACCCATTAAGAAGACCAATCCTAAACCAACTTGGAGTCTCTCTTCTAACTCTATAAATAGACAAGGGATCAGTTATTCAAGATATACAATTAATCCACAAGATTTTTGGAGAGATAAAATTCTAGAGAGAGAAAACTTTCTCTCTCCAAGTTGAATTTTAAGCAAAAGTTGGCGGCTGGTTTCTCTTGAGTTGGCCGAATTTTTGGCCTTCTTTTACTAGCCCCGTGTGTTGCTTTCTCTCTCTCCGGGCAGTGCGTTTCCAGTACGTGCTAGGTGCAGAGGTGCTGAATTTTTCTAGCAGGTGGATTGTGGTGAGTTGCTGATCAATTGACTTCTAGATTGTTGCCCACACAAGAAGAGGTCATAGTCTTGAGGCATACAAGAGAATCACCAAGTCACGCTTCAAAGGTACTTTTCTAAGATTCCGCTTTAATAGAAATTTTTGTTGCGTGGTAAATCGAGCATGTGCAAACCCAGATCCTACCAAATTTCTTTCAGATACTAAGTTCTTGGCCGAGGAGATGTGCACAAAGACTTTGGATACCGAGAATTTGTGGGCATGTTCGAAAGAAGGTTGGAGATGTGCGGTAAAATGTGCACGCGGCTGAGCGGGCTGGTCTTCATTTGTAAGAAATGCATGCACTGCTGAGCGGGCTGGCTTTCAGTTGCTAGACATTGCGAAAAGCTGCGCACAACTTCGAACGGGCTGATCTTCGGTTGCGGCAAACTGGGATTGTTGCGACATGATCGAGCCAAAGTGGAGCTAAGGCTTGAGGAACAGTTAGGCGGTTAAAGACGTGGGCTGAACTTGTTGGAGACATGCTGAGTTGGCTAAGAACGTGGGATGGTCAATCGGAAAGCGCGGGCAGTTTTTCAAACGTGGGCTTGTAACCGTTTCCTAGAGCTTTAGTCGGGCCTAGTGCTTGGGGCTGTCAAACACGCATTGTAAGCCTATAAATGGGTGAACCTCGCTCATTTGTAAGGGCGAGAAGAGTGAGCTCGGGATTTTGGTAAGGGAATTCCAAAAAAATCGGGCCAGACTAGTTTAGCTTTGGGAGGGAGTTAGACTAGTTGGTTCAGGCTTTGGCTAGGTGTGAGGCCTTAGTCTTGAACGAAAATTCTTTGTAACTATTGAGAGTTTTCAATAAAAGTTGCACTGAGTTTTGGGGCGTCAGCCCGTTAAAATCACTTGCGTGCTAGAATTGGTTCCGTTTCGGTATTTTCGACTTCAATTTCTAGTTGCTGCCTTAGTGAGTTCCGCTAAATCTTTGGCTAGTGTTTGGGGGTGTGACACCTGCCATGTTACCATTATTATTATTATTATTATTATTTATTTTTCTCATATTTTTTTTCTTTGTCTTCTCATCTTTTGTTTTTCTTTCCCAACTTATATATTTTAAGAAAAAAACATATGTATATATTATCATCAATTTTTATTTTTTTAAATTTATTATTTTAATTAATATTGTATGAAATAATTATTCATATATTTTTTTTATGTTATATTATTTTTCATGTGTATTTAGTAAAAAAAATTTAAATATTGATAATAATTACAAATATTTATATGTTAATAAATGAAATAAATATAATATTATAGTGGGTCTATCCATTAACCAATTGTAGTGTAAAATCTTTGGAGGAAAAATGTTAATGAAATGAGATGTTAATGGAAAGCTGATGTGACATTGTTGGGTCCATTTATTAATCAGTTATGGTGTAAAACCATTGGAGATGTTCTTAGTAGGTGTCACGTCATTATGGAGTTTGTATACGATAGACCTATAGAATCACCGTGAATTTTACTCCTTACAGTTGCGCGCTACAGTTGCGTGTTACAGTTGCGCGCTTCAATTTTTTTTTTGATACACAGTTTTTCTTTTAAAAAAATACTTTTTTAAAAAAATATAACACAGTAGTACAATTTTTTTTGACACACAGCCTTGTTTTTTAAAAAATACTTTTTTTTAAAAAAAAATAAGACAGTAGATATCATATCAATTGACTATAGATATCAGATCAAGAATATAAAAGAAATCATACAATAGAACTAAAACACACTTTACAAGGGAGGTCACATCATAATTATATAGACATCAGATCACAAAATACTAGACATCAGATCAACAGACTACATATATCAGATCAAGAATATAAAAGAAATCATACAATAGAACTAAAACATACTTAACCAGAGAGATCATATCATGATTACATAGACATCAGATTAGAGAATACAAAATATCAGATCAACAGACTATAGATATCATATCAAAAATATAAAAGAAATCATACAATAGAACTAAAATATACTTAACAAGGGAGATAACATCATGATTATATAGACATCAGATCACAGAATACTAGATATCAGATCAACAGATTATAGATATCAGATCAAGAATATAAAAGAAATCATACAATAGAAGTAAAACATAATTACCAAGAAAGATCACATCATGATTATATAGACATCAGATCACAGAATACTAGACATCAGATCAATAGACTATAGATATCAGATCAAGAATATAAAAGAAATCATACAATAGAACTAAAACATACTTAACAAGGGAGATCACATCATGATTATATAGACATCAGATCACGTAATACTAGACATCAGATCAACAAACTATATATATCAGATCAAGAATATAAAAGAAATCATACAATAGAACTAAAACATACTTAACAGGGGACATCACATCATGATTATATAGACATCATATCAACATACTATAGATATCATATCAGGAATATAAAAGAAAGCATACAATAGAACTAAAACATACTTAACAAGGGGGATCAAATCATGATTATATAGACATCAGATCAACAGACTATAGATATCATATTATAATTTATAAAATTAAATAATTATAAAATAAATTACAAATATTTTAAAAATATTTTTTTAAAAATTCAAAAACATAGAAAAAAGTACTGAATTGTTTAAAAAAAAGAACGAAAAAAAGATTCAGGGAAAAAAAAAACCCCAATAGAAATAATATAATATTAAGAAAAAGAATGAAAAAGAAGAAAAATGCCCGCGGCTTGCTATACATATGTTTTTCGGCAAAAAAAAGAATTAAGTCGCCGCACATCTTTTTCGGCAAAAAAAATTAAAACACCCTACTAACTTACTATTTTTGGGGTAGGAATAAAATTACATGGTGACCATATAAATTACCGTCATTATGGCAAGCCGCCCACCAGTTTGCCCTGCTCGTCGGGTGAGCACATAATTTGTGCAGTCTTTAGGTGGGCAATTTATATGATACACTTATAAGAGTACAACTGCTACTATTTTTTTTTAGGTATTACTATTTGTAGCCCATTTTTTATTATTTATAGTCCTATTTCTAACACAAACTTTCCAAATCGTCATTTGGATAATTTTTGAATAAACTATCCAAAATTCAACAAAAAAAATATATATAATTATGAATAAATTTTTGGCCTATAATTATTTTAAAAATATTATAAAATAATATTATGAGTTGCGCCCGAGCCATGGTCGGCACTTCACGAGTTGCGCCATTTCCATGGTCAGCACTTCACGAGTTGCAACCGAACCATGGTGGGAACTTCACAAGTTGTGCCCAAGCCATAATTGGCACTTCACGAGTTGTGTCCGAGCCATGGTGTACTTGCATTGATTTGTGTTTCAACCATGGTTGCTGTATGTTTTTATGTGTTTTGATCACCGTGAAGTCATTATAATTTTTTATTTTTATTATGCATAAATTGGTAAATAATATTATTTTAGAATATTTTCAAAATGATTTTAGGCCAAAAATTTATTTATAATTATAAATATATTTGTTTTGTTGAAATTTGAAATTATTGAAAAATTAGCTAAAGGGCAATTTGGAAAGTTTGTTTTGAAAAAAAGGGCTGCAAATAGTAAAAAGTGGGCTACAAATAGTAGCCCAGTTTTTGTATTGTGCGAATTTTTAATGAGTATTCCCAAATTTAAAAAAAAAAATTAAGTTAGTTTGTCCGAATTAGTTGCTTCACGCCCGTTTGTTTTCCAGTTTAGAAACTAATTAATCACATTCCATATATAAGGCGCATTTTTTTTCGTTTTGAAATATTGATTTCATGCAATTACCATAATTTCATTGATATCGTTCTTTCTTCTTATCGCTATAATTGATCTTCAATGATTAGATATTAATTGAATTGAGGTATTCAACTTCAGAAGGCATATAATTGTTATTGTGGTGATCAACTAGTTTTGAAGATGAGTTTTTTTTTTTTGTGTTTTTCGTCGTGAAGCTCATTAGTCTCTATTTTTTTATCCTATTTTGCTTTCTCCATAATATCTCGTTTAGAATGGAGAGTTATAATTGAGTTAGTAATATTGATCGATCGGATGATAATTTGCTCGGAAGCGACTATCTTGTTTTGAATGGAGAAGGTTCGTAAATATTTTATGATGTTGCAATGATTTTTTAGTTGATCTTTTGTTGAGATATGATAGAAACTGATGAATTGTTCTGTTTTGAACGTGCAGTGAATTGTTCGGGAGATGATAATGAATTGAATGATAGTTCTATTTTGAAGAATGTGGTTTTTATTAAGAAGGTTAGTTATAAATTATATAATGTGAAGTTATAGTTGATATAAAGTTAAGATATCATTGATATAATGTATCGTTTGTTGGTGGTTATGTAGAGTTTTACATGTTTATTATATAATGTGAAGGTACAACTAATATAAAGTGACGAATGAACTATATAAAGTAATAGTCATTATGATGTTTTTGTTTAACTTTTCGTTGTGAAATATGTAGAAGACAAGAGAATACCCACGTTTATTGATAATGTGATACAAGGAAGTGATGTTATTGCATCGGGTGAAGGTGATAGTTTAAAGTTACGGTAATTGTTATGTAATTCTATATGATTCGTTATATAAACTATTTTTTTTTTTTTTGTTAGTAGGTTTTGGAGTATTGGATGATGAGTCAATGAAATCCTTGTTGGTGTGATTGTTGAGAACGAGAAAGAAGCTTTCTACTTTTAGATTAGGATTTAGTGTTAGAAAAGGAAGAGATTATAAATCAACGTTTACTGGAACTAGATATTGGAGGAGGTTCGAATGTAATAGACAGGGGTCGAAACGCATTAAAAACAATATGAATAAATTTTTTTCAAAAGTTGATATTCGTTGTGGATGCAATGCGTTCATAGAATTTAGGAAATGAATTTATCAATGTTGGGTTGTTACCAATCATTTTAGGAAACATAATCATGAGATGTGTTCTTAACAAGAGAAGCATTTTTTGAGGTCTCGGAGGAATTTTCCTAAGGCTGCTATGCATTATTTTGATGGGATGAAAAGTTCTGGTGTATCTGTTTCTGAAGGTTTCAATGTATTGAGTAATGAAGTTAGCCCAATTTTTTCCCCCCAAGGTTATATCGCTCTTATAGATTTGTAACGTCAGGTATATATTGATATAAACTGAAGTTATAGTGGCTATAAAGTGAAGTTATAGTTTATATAACATTATGCGTTAGTTGATATAATGTGTTTTTTTTTTTTTTTCCAGTCTAGTAGTCTATCTCATATTTGGTTATACTTTGCGTGATGTTTATAGTGCTTTGGAGATAGAAAAGAGGAGAAATCTTGATGGCACCGATTCAAATACATTCATTAAAATTTTTAAACAAAGGTATATAGATGAGAAATATTTTTATTACGATTTTGAGTTAGACAATGAGTCATGTTTCTGTATTGTCTTTTGGAGGGACTGTCAGATGAAGAAGAATTATGATGTTTTTGGAGATTTGCTGGTGCATGATATGGCATATTGTACAAATAAGTACGATATAATATGTGGTATGTTTTTTAATATAGACAATCATTGCAGGAATCTGATGTTTGGTATTGGTTTTATGAAGGATGAGAAGGTGGAGTCCTTTATTTGGTTGTTTAGAACTTTCTTGAAATCTATGGGTGGTAATGAACCGTGACATTGATGACTGATCAATCATTCTCCATGGGTGCTGCAATACGTGTTGTTTTTCCATCAGTAAGGCATCGTCTATGTGTTTGACATATTTGTCAGAATTCTGCAAAAAAAATATATGTGAACTGAGAAACCAGGAGAGTTTTGTAGAGTTGTTTCAATTTTTATTGACCCAAGTTACTACAGAAGTGGAGTTTGATTTTTAATAGAAGAGGTACGATTTTATTTGAGTAGATATAAAATGATATAATATGTTTATTTCTTTTATTTAAAAATATATTTAACGTGATATAAATTGATGACTTTTCTGATATAATTTTTTTTTGGTAGTATGTTGGAGAAATATCAATGCAGTAGTAACAGTTGGATTATGAAATTATATGATACTAGAGAAAAATAGTACCCAACATTTAGTAAAGATTATTCTTTCTAGAGGTATACTTTATTCTCAAAGATGTGAAACTACTAATTGTTCGGCATCAAGGAAGTTGTCAAAGACAGCTAGTCTTTGCGATTTCTATCAACAATTTGTTGATGTTATGAATGAATGGCGAAAAAATGAGTTTGATGAAGATCATAGGTGCTAAGGGAAAGTTGACAGTGTAGTTCCAAATTTTTTGATGTTGAGACATGCTAATGAAATTTATATAATAGAGATTTTTATTATTTTCGAAGAGCATTTTTTGAAAATTCTGGAATACGAACATGTGCAGAAGAGTAATGTGAATGGTGCGTATCTATTTGAGTTGTGGAGGCCTAAATTTGATCTTTTCCGACATGTGCGTTTTGATGAGAATGATTATTCGGCAACATGCACATGCAAGATGTATTATGAGGTTAGTCTGTTATGTTCACATGCTCTGTGGATTTTGAACCTCAATGGTTTTCAGTTTTTTTTTTTTAATTTTAGTATTTCATGTATTATATAATGCGATGTTATTGTTGATATAATGCGATGTTATTATTGATATAAACATATTATGAAGTTGATAGTTGTATATTTTTTATAGAGAATTCCGGACAAGTAATGCGATGTTATTGTTGATATAATGCGATGTTATTATTGATATAAACATATTATGAAGTTGATAGTTGTATATTTTTATAGAGAATTCTAGACAAGTATATAGTGAAGAGTTGAACTAAGAGCGCTACTGTTGGTCGCTATTATATTTTTGATGGTTCAGAAACAATAAATGGTGCGGAGAATATTTGTTCTTCTGCTTGGAGAGCCAAAATGAGCAGGAAATTTTTGGATTTGAATAGATGTGCACAATCTAGTGTGATTGCTCGTGGTATCCTTGGAAGGTATTTTAGTTTGGCTATAGAGTCGATCATATCTGAAACTGGACATTTTTATGCGGGGGAGGTTGAAGTATCAGAATCAAGAAAAGATGGTGATATAAGAGATCCTAAGAGCAGGAGGCAAAAAGGTGTTCGAAATATTTGACAAAAGTGTTGTAGAGAAACAGTTTAATAAATTGAAGGGGAAGAAAAAAAATTCAGTCGCAGCTGTATTATGGTAAAGGAAAGGTGTTATTGAAGGAAACAGATCTAGCCCACGCTAAACCGAAAATTTCACTTTCGTGCTATGCATTCTAGAATCGAAGACTTTCAATTCATCTCAGGCTTAAAATCATTTTCCCAGAACAGATCTAGGCTTATACTAGTTCAATTTATTAAAACGACAAGCAAAAATTGAATCTTTAAAGATTATACCTTTGACGCGTGTCCCTCGCAAATAAAGAAAATAGGGTATTGAGTTGTGAATCCACTAAAGAGTCCCAAGAATAACTCAAAAAATCCCGAATTTGAGTAGACAAATGTCCACGGGATGGCTAAGGCACAATATGAAGAAATCCAAAGAAACCCACTTCAAGAAAACTGAATCTGCCCAAATCTAAAACAGCCCGAAGGCCTGCATCTAATCTAAAAACTCACTTGCCAGGAAAAGATTTTGCCCAAAGATCTAGACTTTGGCGCACCCGAAAGAATGAGAAAGGATCAATGCGATAAAAAAATCCACGGCAAAAACTGCCTAATCACACCCGGCGCCGGAAACACGCCTGTGGCAACAATGCACGGTGGTGGACTGCTTGACGCGGTGGGGGGCTGAAATCGAAGGGCAGACTCTGGGGTTTTCTAGGAAACATGGGCTGAGTTCTTGAAGAAGAAGGATCTAGAAATTGACTTCGAGAAAGAACAAATCGAAGTTCTCTCTCTAGACTCTTCATTCTCTCTAAAGAGGCAACTTTGCCTACAAGGTTTGTTATGTCTTCTAAATGCCTAATTTAAGCTATTTATAGGAGCTTTAAGGGAGACCTAGTGGGGTTTTGAGTTGGGCCTTAATGTTTGACTTTCATCGACCCCTTAGTCTTCCCTAGACTAATCAACTCCAATCGAATCTTTTGAATTAATTTCTTAACCAATTCGGTAACTAAATTTAATCGAACCCTTAGGATTAATTCGTATAACCCACTTAGTCAACTAAATATTAATTAAACCTTTAGAATTAATTAATTCACTTTGTCAATTAGTCAAATGCATAATTAGTCATACCACTAACGGACCAATTGTGGAACTACCGCTCAAAACCAAATTTACTTCGCGCTCACTTTATTATTCTTCTAGCTCCCCGCATCAAAGATCTAGTGCTCGTCGATTCATAAATTTACTGACAAAATAATTCATCGACTTCTTGGTATCCGAGATTTGTACCACTCGACTTCTTATTATACCGAATACAAAGTCCACTGGCCAGATTTAGTATAATAAACCTTTCGAGCTCATCTCATAAGCACCATCAACCCAGTGAACCGGTACATGGATTCTTTCGACTAGTAACGACACACAAAGAAGCCAAACACCACAAAGCCAACTTACTGAGATTTAGGCTTCAATTAACCGCACTCTTTGGCAAATCAAAGCATACGATATCTAACTCTCATGCCCGCTCCAATCTAGGGATTAAGATATTAGAATACTAGGTTTGAATTAACTACGCCGATCAGTACAGGTTAATTCAATCCCAAATAGGTCGTGCTCAATATGCCTCGGGCACATCCGTATGATTTAATTAGTCTAGACAAACTAATTTCCAAATCACACGATAACTTATACCGATAGTATGTTCAAACTATCTCAGTTACGAGCATCCATTTATATATCTTTACTTTAACCAATAACGAGATCTACTGTGCTTTTCTACACCTCGTTATCTAGTTCTATGATATAATGGAACAAATTTAATACTGAAACAAAATAATATGTCAACTGGTTATAAGTTTTTGATACAAGCAATAGCTTTTTAGTATTCAAAACTAGCAATCTCCCACTAATACTCAAAGCTATACTCTGAAGTACAAAAACACTGTTCAATCCACTTATTACACGGTTGGCATAATGAAAGCTACAAAACACTCTTTAGCTCACTCACATGGCTCTCTTAAGAATCTAACTCCCATGCCCTCCACATGGCTCTCAAAGACCTTTGGGGTCAATGCCTTTGTGGAAGGATCTGCAAGATTGTCTCCTGATGCTATCTTGGTCATGGTCACGTGTCCCCTCTTTACGATCTCTCATGTTAGGTGGGACTTGCGTTCTATGTGTTTACTCTCATTGTGAGCTCGTGGTTCCCTTGAGTTAGCAATTGCACCATTGTTTACGTCTTATACGATCTCAAATAATTTTGATCCCAAGGATATGTCTAACCTCTCCCAAGTCCTTCATATCAAACTCCTCAGACAACCATGTTTTTACATCTGATAACACCTTCTTACTGTTGTTAATAAGAAGGATATCATCTACATAAAGTACGAGGAACACTGCCAAGTCACCATCACGCCTACGGTATACACACCGATCATCCGGACACTGAGTGAATTCATAGGACTGGATAACCTCGTCAAAATGGATGTTAAAAGATCTGGATGCTTGCTTAAGTCAATAGATGGACCTATTGAGCTTGCATACCTTGTGCTCTTGGCCCTGAACAATGAAACCCTCTGGTTGCTACATAAAGATGGTCTCCTCAAGACTTCCATTAGGAAAAGCTGTCTTGACGTCTATATGCCAAATCTCATAATCCATATGAGCAGCTATGGCCAAGAGAATCCAGATTGACTTAAGCATAGCTACCGGAGAAAAGGTCTCCTCATAATCGATACCCTCTTTCTGAGTATACCATTTCGCCACAAGCCAAGCCTTGAAGGGCTTAACCCTTCCGTCAGATCCTCTCTTTCAGTTATAGATCCATTTACACCCAATAGGTTAAAACCCATTAGGAAGGTCTGCCAGCTCTCAGACTTGATTTGAGTCCATAGAACCCATCTCAACAATCATCACTCTCTGCCAAGAATCTGCATCTTTATCCTGGAGAGCCTCATTGTAGCTAATTGGGTCTGGCTCATGAGTGCCAGGGATAAAGTCTGAAGACTCACCCAAACCCATGTACCTCTCTGGTTGTCTGGAAACCCTTCCACTACGACGAGGCGCAGCCTGTGTAGGTGCATCATCTGTGACAATGCGTTCAGTACTCTGTGGTGTGTCATATTGTACTTGCGCATCTGGAATACTCGACTGACCCCTAAGATCCTCTAATATAACTTTGCTGCTGGGCTTATGATCTAAAATATCATCTATTAGGTTTGAATACTAAAACTATGCTTGTATTAAACTTTTTCCCAGTTAATAGATTGATTTAATATTTTGGTTTATATGTTGTGCATGTTTTGTCCTTTTATATTATGTAGTTAGATGATGAGGTGTCTGGTGTGACACAGTAGATCTCATCATTGGTTAAAAGACATAATATATAAATGAGGTTCGTAACAGAGACAGTTTTGATAAGCTGTCGGTTTAGGTTATCATGTGATTCAGATAATTGGTTTGTCTAAACTAATTGAATCATATAGATATGCCCGGGGCATATTGAACTTGATCATTTAGAATGGTTTGTCTTGTACTGATTTAATAGACAAATTGTTCTTACTATTCTATCTCTTAATCCCTAGAGTTGAGTGGGCATGAGGATTAGACATAGTGTACTTTGATCTGCCAATGGGTGAGGTCAATTGTGGCCAATAGTCTTGGTGGGTTGGGTGCGCGTGTTTAATTACTTGGTGTGCTACTGCTTGTCGAAAGGAAACAATGTATCGGTGCGTCCGGGGTGATGGTGCTCCCGAGATGAGCTCGTAATGTTTATTATACTAAGCGGTCAGTGGACTTATGTCCGATATAGTAAAAAGGTCGAGTGGTACTAGTCTCAGAATTAAAGAAGTTAATTAATTAATTTATCAGTAAATTAATAAATTAACGAGCACTATATCTTTGATGTGGGGAGATTAAGAATAAATTAATTTAGTTATTCCGGAAGCAATTCTGGTGTACGATGGTAGTGCCAAAATTAATCCGTTAGTGGTACGATTAATTTTTTAATGGGTTAATTGAATAAGTAGAATTAATTTATTAATTAATTATTCATAATGGTTAATTAAGTAATTAACAAAGTGTAATTATTTAATTAATTAAGTCTTAAGTTTCAATTAGAATTAGAAAATCCTAGAGATTAGGAAATCTAATTGGATTTGGATTATCCTATTAGATTAGTTACATAATTGAATTTGAAACTAATTAATTACCAAAACCCATTAGGAAGACAAATCCTAAACCAACTTAGTGTCTCTCTTGTAACTCTATATATAGACTTGGGATTAGCAATTAGACAACACACAATTCATTAGTTTTCAAGACAAGAAAACTTAGAGACATAAAATCCTTGAGAGAGAAATATTTTCTCTCACCAGAATCGGATTTTTAAAGCTCAAAGGCTGCCGATTTTTCTTCAGTTTGGGCGGCTAATTTTTGTCCCAAAATTGGCGGCGCGTGACTTCTCTCGAGGCCTAGGTGACGCATATTTTCACACACTTAAGGCGACAGGCGGTTGCTGAATTTTCTGACAACCCAGTTGTGTTGATTGCTGAGCAATTGGTTGCTAGATCGTTGCCCACACAACGTGCAATCATAGTCTTAAGTCATACAAGCGATCACCCGAGTTAACACGCTTCAAGAGGTATATTTTATGATTTCTCTTTTTATTAGAATTTATTTTGTTGCGTGATAAATCAAATAAGTACAAACCAAGATCCTGCGCAATGTTATTTCAAGCAAGGATTGGAATAACGATTGTGCTAGAGTCCAGGCCTGGTCAAAGATTCCGATTCTAGAGTACGTAGTATGAAAGTGAGTTTTTGACCGGGCCCGGAAAGATAATCTCTCATAATCCTCCTCTAGAAATCTGGCATTGGTGCTGACCACCACCTTCTGATCCTGAGGACTATAAAATAGACCACTTATCGTTCCTTTGGGGTAGCCTATAAACAGCATAACCATTGATCTCGCATCTAACTTACCTGCATATACCTCAAGCACATGTGCTGGACAACCCCAAATCCTGAGATGCCTCAGATTAGGCTTTCACCCAGTCCACAACTCCAGGGGTGTCGTAGGCACAAATTTAGATAGTACGAGATTAAGAAGATAACACGCTATCTCTAAGGCATAACCCCAAAATGAGTTGGGCAACTCACTATAACTCATCATCAATCTAACCATATCTATAAAAAACATAGCACTTTTTATATGATACATATAAAAAATGAAACACTTTTTACATAATAGCAGTATGAAACACAGCAAAAAAATGAACGAGCCATGGCGAAATTGCTAAAGTGCAGTGTTTTAACCTATTGAAAACGTAATTTTTGTGCGTTTCAAACTACATTTTGTCAAATAAAAATTTTACATTACGAATCAAAAACTTACCATTTCGTGATGATTCTCGTGCTAAATCTTCTTTGGACGTTAACAAAATGATTGCCCGAACATTTTTTTAGTTAAGAATTTGTTTGGATTTGTTTTTTGGAGAGTTGTTTTGAATATTTTCAATCTTTGGACTCAAGGGCTACATTTGTAATCTTCCCATTTTTTTTGTGATACAAATAGCAAGCCCCTTGTATTATCCCTTATAATTTTATGGAATTTTTAGTCCCCAAACATGCCCTTGTATAATTTTTTTTTCTTCTTCTTCTTCCTCTTGCCTCCGCTACCCCCAACAACCGCCGGATCTCTCCTCATTTTTCTTCTTATTCCTTTTCTACCTCCTCCCTAAACCGATCAATCTTCTCCCGTTTCTTCTTCCTCCTCCTCCTTACAGACCTGACTGCTTCTCCTCTCTCCTTTTCCCTTCTCCCCTGTGGGCCTCCCTCTCCCTCCTCCCGCCTTCTGATCAAATCCGATCTCCCCCGCTGCCATTCTCCCAAAGCCCTCTCATAAAGCCTGATCTCGAAGCTCCACGTGAAACCCTAGTTTGAAGCCCCGTTGCCCCTTCGTTCCAAGCCCTTTGCCCCTTTCTCGTCATTTTATTGTGCTAAAATTTCATGTACTATTTGTGGCATCTATCCAAATTCTGCTAGTGTTTGCGTCGGTTTTGGAATTATATGTAGATCATGTGAAGTTGAGCTTCCAATTCCAGTGATCCTACAATCAACCTCTACATCAGAATCACCAAGGCTAGTTTCTTCCCCTTCGAGAAATTTATACAAGCTCTTCTTAGCATTTCGTATTGTGGGATTTGTTGGGATTTTTGTGGCTTTTTGTACTGTTCTCTACTGTATCTGGAGTGGGTGCTACGGTAAATTACAGAACAAGGTTTATAAATCGGTGGCTCATCTCACTGTTAATGCTATATCAAATATGGAGAACTATCTATTGCTTCTAATGTTGCCATTTTAGCGGCTTCAACATCATCTTCTATAAAGCGGGATGATTATTGGGCATTATGGCAACACAGAAGTGGTTCATCATCAAGGCTTACTGAAAGAACATAGAACTTTACCATATCTGAACTTACAGCCATGACCAACAATTTTACATCGAAAAACAATATCGGTGGTGCAAGTTTCGGCAGAGTTTACAAGGCCAGACTTCCTGATGGTCATGTGGTGGATATTAAGAGAGGAGAGTCGTCCATTTCCACAGCAAAGAAATTTCAGGAGAAAGAAACTGCATTTGTTTCTGAATTAGCTCTGTTATCTTGCCTCAACCACAAGAACTTAGTCAGGCTCATCGGATGTTGCCAAGAAAATGACGAGAGAGTTTTGATTTATGAATAAGAAGCATAGAAGAAGAATAAGAATAAGAATAATGGGATAAGAGGGAGAAGCAAAAGAATGAAGAGAAGGAGAATAGATCGGGAGGTTGTTAGGGGCAGCGGAGAGAAGAGGAAGAAGAAGAAGAAAAAAAAATTTATACAAGGGCAATTGAAATGTTTTTTTAACATAAAAGCTCAACACAAAATTTCTATTAAAGGGACCAAAGACCTAATAAATTAAAGTTTGGGGATTAAAAATGTCCATGTAAATTTATAAGGGACCAAAAGTTATACAAGACCTATTATAAGAGACCAAAAAAGTATTTTGGCCTATTATTTATTATAAATATAATATTATGAATATTGTTATAAAAAATGCTACAAATTGTATGAAATTAACAGAAAATATAAGAGTAATGTAGAGAGAAATATGAGAGAAGTCTCCAGTATTCGATATATATTGAATCCCTCTACTTATACTAGTAGAAGGGTGGTTACATGATAATTAATTCAACTAGAATTAATCTCTCCATTATGGACTTTCAATAAGAATTAATAAGATAATTTCGTAACACTCCCCCTTTGAATGTCCAACTTCACGGAACGATGCCTCATTAAAACCTTAGTAGGAAAAACCCAAAGGGATAAAACCCTAGTGAAGAAAAAAGAGTACATGTCCGAAATTTGTACGCTGCCTCATTAAAAACCTTGCTAGGAAAACCATTTGGGATAAAACCATATTCAAGGGAAAAAGAGTATAACACATCTCCCATGTTGAGCACATCACTTGACATCTTTTAGTCGCCACATTCTAATCTTGTGAACTAACCACTTGAAAGTTAATGTTGGCAATGAGTTTGTGAATAAGTCCGCCAAATTATCACTCAAATGAATTTTTCGAACATCGATTTCACCATTCTTTTGGAGATCATGAGTAAAGAAACATTTTGGTGAAATGTGCTTTGTTCTATCGCCCTTGATATATCCCTCATTCAGTTGAGCAATGTATGCAGTATTATCTTCAAACAAAATGATAGGAACATATTTATTCGATAGTAAGCCACACAATCCCCGAATGTGAGAAATAATAGCTCTTGGCCAAACACACTATCGACTTGCTTCATGAATTGCCAATAGTTCAGCATGATTGGAAGAAGTGGATTCTAAAGTATGTTTTATAGACTGCCACAAAATAGGTGTTCCTTCACATGTAAACACATATCCAATTTGTGATTGACCATGGTGAGGATCAGATAAATACCCAGCCTTTGCATAACCTACTGAATCAACCCATATCTATCATACCTTGAAGGTAATGAAATATATACTTAACACCATTCCAATGCCTGCGTATAGAAGAGGAACTTCATCTAGCCAATAAATTCATGCCAAATGATATATCAGGCCATGTATGACCATAAAGATACAATAATGACCCAATAGCACTAGGATAAGGTACTTCCGGACCAAGTAGTTCTTCATCCTTTTCACGAGGTCTAATCGGATCTTTGTGCGCGTCAAGTGATCTTACAACCATAGAGGTGCTAAGAGGGTGTGCTTTATCCATTTAAAGCATTTAAGCACTTTAATAGCGTAAGTAGACTGGTGTAAAAATATACCACTTTCTGTGTGCTCAATCTACAAACCAAGAAAAAATTTTGTCTTTCAAATATATTTCATTTCGAATTCTTACTTTAAATAATTTACAGTTTTTCCGAGCTCTTCAGGAGTCCCAATGATATTTAAATCATCAATATAAACTACAATAATTACGAACACAGATCCATATTTTTTACTGAATACACATGGACAAATAAGATCATTAATGTAGCCTTTGTTTATCAAATATTCTTCAAGGCAATTGTACCACATTCGTCCAGCTTGTTTTAAGCCATACAAAAATTTACACAATTTGATTGAGTAAAGCCCTCGAGAATCGGCATCTAGTCCCTTAGGCATCTGAAATCCTTCAGGGATTTTCATGTAAATCTCATTATTGAGTGAGCCATACAAGTAGGCTGTTATAACATCCATGACATGCATTTATAGTCTTTCACTTATTGCTAAATTTAACAAATAACGAAAAGTGATTGCATTTGCCACGGGATATCCTTCACTAGATTTCCTTCTATAAATAGCAATAGCCAAGTCCAAACACATTAACAAGAGACAGTAGGGACTAAGTGTTAGAGTTGAATACATAAGCTATGCTTGTATTATACATTTTCCTAGTTAATATATCGATGTAATGTTTTGTTCTATATATTGTGCATATTTGTCCATTTATATTATGTAGTTAGATGATGAGGTGTCTGGTGTGACACAGTAGATATCATCATTGGTTAAAAGATATAATATATAAATGAGGTTCATAACCGAGACAGTTTTGGATAAACTGTCGGTTTAGGTTATTATGTGATTCGCATAATTGGTTTGTCTAAACTAGTTGAATCATATAGATATGCCCGGGAAATATTGAATTTGACCATATAGAATGATTTGTCTTGTATTGATTTGATAGACAAATCTTTCTTAGTATTATATCTCTTAACCCTAGACTTAAGCAGGCATGAGGATTAGACATAGTGTACTTTGATCTGCCAATGGATGAGGTCAATTGTGGCCAATAGTCTTGGTGGGTTGGGTGCACGTGTTTAGTTTCTTGGTGTGCTGATGCTTGTCGAAAGGAAACCATATATCAGTGCGTTTGGGGTGATGGTGCTCCCGAGATGAGCTCGTTATGTTTATTATACTAAACCCGGCCGGCAGACTTATGTCTGATATAGTAAAAAATTCGAGCGGTACTAGTCTCGAATTTTAAGAAGTTAGTTAATTAATTTATCAGTAAATTAATAAATTAATGAGCACTATATCTTTAATGTGTGGAGATTAAAGAATAATTAATTTAGTTGTTCTGGAAGCAATTCAGGTGTAGGATGGTAGTGCCATAATTAATCCGTTAGTGGTACGATTAATTATGTAGTGGGTTAGTTGATAAAGTAGAATTAATTATTTAATTAATTATTCCTAAGGGTTAATTAAGCAATTAACACAGTGGAATTATTTAATTAATTGATTAAGTCTTAAAGTTCAATTGGAGTTAGGAAATCCTAAAGATTAGGAAATATATTTGGATTTGGAAATCCTATTAGATTTGGAACCTAATTGGATTTGGAAACTAATTAATTATCCTAAACCCCTTAAGAAGGCCAATCCTAAACTAACTTGGGGTCTCTCTTGTAACTCTATAAATAGACAAGAGATTAGCAATTCACAATACACAATTTATTAGTTTCATAATTCAAGAAACTTAGAGAGAGAGAATTAATAAAATTCTTCCTCAAAGTTGACTTTTATCAAGTCAAGCTCGGCGGCTCAGTTCCCAAGAACGGAGGCCGGATTCTCATGCTGAACTTCGGCTGCACATGAAACTTCTCGGTCGGTGTGTGGACCTCACGCCCTTGTGACGGCAGGTCCGATCAAAATTTTCAGTGGCAGCTTTTATAGAATTATAGTGTCTTGCTGATCAATAGCTCATTAGTTCGTTGCCCACACAACGTACGATTAAGTCTTGAGTCATACAAGCGATCACCTAAGTACACGCTTCAAAAGGTAATTCTTAAACTTCCACTTTAATTAGGAATTTATTATTGTGTGACAAATCGAACAAGCAGAAGCTAAGATCCTGTGCAATGTTATTTTAAGTAAGCATTGGAATAGCGATTGTGCTATAGCTTAGGCCTGGTCAACAGTTCTGATTTTGGAATGTATAGCAGAAAAGTGAATTTTTGATTGGGCCCTGGCTGATAATCCTTCACAAGTGACCTCTCTCTGTAGTATATCAAAGTACACTATGTCTAATCCTCATGCCTGTTCAAGTCTAGGGATTAAGAGATAGAATATAAGGTTCGACTTAGCTACTAATGATCAGTACAAGTTAATTCAAACCTCAATGGTCATGCTCAATATGCCCAGGGCATATCTGTATGATTTAATTAGTTTAGACCAACAAATTTCAGAATCACATAATAACCTAAACTGACAGTTTGACCAAAACTGTCTCAGTTTCGAGCCTGGTTTATATATCAAGACTTTAACCAACAATGAGATCTACTGTGCCATACCAGACACCTCATCATCTAGTCACTTGATATAAGTGGACACCATATGTAAAACATAATATGATTTAACTAAAATAATTAATCGATATAACTGGGAAATAGTTTATATACAAGCTCAGGTTTTTAGTATTAAAAACTAACACTTGGGCATCGAGCTTTGTAATTGGGCCTGAGCCTGTTGGGCCTCTTGACTTGATCAACAACTTTGAAGCTGGGCTTGTTGAAGGAGCCTTCTTTGTTATGGATCATGTCACTCAATGATATCTACTAATGGATATAAGGATCCAAAGTAGTTGTTTTCATGGGCTCCCATGGAAAAATTCGTAACTAGGCATACCCCATAGTTTGGAGATGTATATTGATATCATGTGACATCTCTTTAGGCTCGTTTGAGGTGCTTGACCCATGTATTGGCCCAGATGTCTTTTAACATGATAAAATATTCAATTTGGGCTCATTATGGGTCTCTTTTAGGCTCTATAAACCAAAGCTGAGAAAATCCCTTGTCAGTTTAGTGAGATGCTGCACAGTTTTGATGGGAGTATAGGAAGAACTTATTATGTTCACATTAATAACTGAACGTCAGTGTTAAGAGAACGTGAGAAGATGACGATCAGAAAATACAGCATCTAGTGAAGCCAAGTCTAACCCTTCACTGTATGGTGACGGAGACAGAACACTTCCAAGTGACGCTCAGCTTAAGCCACCGTCAGCTGAGCGTCCGACCACCATAACCGGCATGGGCAGCCGACAGAACCCAGAAGCACAGTTAGTACGCCTGCAACAACTATAGGCAGGATAACAGAAGACAAGAAGTACAACAATACAGCTAATGGTCGCTGCTCCAGGAGACAAAAAGTATACCGACATAGGAATCACGCCGTTGAAGTACGTCCTGAATAGTGTTGTAGGCTATTTTAACAATTTCTGAACTGTGCAAGGATGGTTTCACAATAGCTTCTCAGCGTTGGCTACCTGGAAAATACCAAGAAGCCAGCTTGTGATCCTTAGCCACCAAGCAATCCTGAAATTCCCATTTTAGCCATCCAACATTTCCTTCACTAGATTTCCTTCTATAACTAGAAGTAGCCAAGTCCGAACTCATTAACAAGAGACAGTAGGGAGTAAATGTTAGAGTTGAATACATAAGCTATGCTTGTATTATACATTTTCCCAGTTAATATATCAATTTAATGTTTTGGTTTATATGTTGTGAATATTTGTCCATGTATATTACGTAGTTAGATGATGAGGTGTCTGGTATGACACAGTAGATCTCATCATTGGTTAAAAGACATAATATATGAATGAGGTTCGTAATCGAGACAGTTTTGGATAAACTGTCGGTTTAGGTTATTATGTGATTTGGATAATTGGTTTGTCTAAACTAATTGAATCATATAGATATGCCCGGGGCATATTGAACTTGTCCATTTAAAATGATTTGACTTGTACAAATTTGATAGACAAATTGTTCTTAGTATTCTATCTCTTAAACCCTAGACTTGAGTGAGCATGAGGATTAGACATAGTATACTTTGATCTGCCAATGGGTGAGGTCTATTGTGGCCAATAGTCCCAGAGGGTTGGGTGCGTGAGTTTAGTTACTTGGTGTGCTACTGTTTGTCGAAAGGAAACCATGTACCGGTGCGTCCGGGTTGATGGTGCTCCCGAGATGAGCTCGTTATGTTTATTATACTAAACCAGGCTGGTGGACTTATGTCCGGTATAGTAAAAAGGTTGAGTGGTACTAGTCTCGAAATTAAAGAAGTTAATTAATTAATTTATTAGTAAATTAATAAATTAACGAGCACTATATTTTTAATGTGGGGAGATCAAGAATAAATTAATTTAGTTGTTACGTGGGGAGATGAAGACAAGAAAACTAGAGAGATAAAGTTTAGAGAGAGAAAATAATTTTCTCCCTCTAGAAAGCTTTGGAGTGGACAAATTTTTGGTCTAGGCAGGCGGCGAAGTTCTTTTTCTGGCGAGTTTTCCCGACACTATTTTTGTGTTGATTGCTAATCAATTGGTTGCTAGATCGTTTCCCACACAACGTGCAATCCAAGTCTTGAGTCATACAAGTGATCACCTGAGTTAACACGCTTGAAGAGGTATATTCTATGATTCCTCTTTTTATTAGAATTTATTTTGTTGCACGATAAATCGAATAAGTACAAACCAAGATCCTGCACAAATGTTATTTCAAGCAAGGGTTTGAATAGCGATTGAACTAGAGTCTAGGCCTGGTCAAAGATTCCGATTCTAGAATGCGTAGCACAAAAGTGAGTTTTTGACCAGGTCTGGGCAAATAATCTTTCAATTGGTATCAGAGCCTGGTTTTTGGGTTTTTTATTTGTTCGATTTATTGCATGGTTTTATTTGCAGGTGGTTAGGAAATCCTGACTATTATGGTTGCGTTTGTATGGTTTTAAGTTAAACCCAGGGACATGTCCGGGTTTGGTTTTATTATGAAAGCCTGTAATAGTATGACCAAGTGCTCGAAGCCGTGTAGGATTAGATCAAATCAGTAGTGGGATTTTTTCTATGTAATTTAATTTTAATTTTCCTATAAAGCCTTGTAGTAGGAGAATTACTTTTTGTAATTGAAGGCGTTATGGTAGGCAACTTGAATTCATGGGTTTTGGGTTATCGTTAATTTGTTGAAACCTAGGAAAATCTAGAACGAATTGCAAGAAGACCAAATAGCATGGAAAAAGAAGTAAAAGAGGGCTCAGAAGTGGCCAGCGACGCCGATAAAAAATTTCTGACAGAAGTCGCCTGCCAGCAGTGGCGCAGCTACCGTGCACAACACAGTAATTGCTGTGCAGGCGCGTGTGTCCCGTTTGGCTTGCGTGTTTGGCCCCTTTTCTTCCAGATTTCATTTTTTTTGAAGTTCAAGACTCAATCCATTGAGTGACGTGATGGGACCCGAGATCAAGGCAGAAGATGGAAGCAATTAAAACCATGATAGTCGGGAAATTTATTTTTCATGTTTATGTTTTTAATTTTTGTGTTTTAATTTTTCGATTGTATTATAGATGCATGATTTTAAAGAATGACTAGTTTTATGTTTGCACATAACTTAGGATTAGTTAATTGCATGTTAAAACCAGAAAAAACCTCAATTGAGAAATCTAAGTGAAAGGGGTTGGTTTAATATTCTCTTAGCCACTATTACAGGTTCATCTGTGATGCAGGTGGACTTTCGCGTTGGCATTAGGGTCTTCCTCCATTCGGATGTGTTCAACCACAAGATCACTAGATTTTGAAGTTCTAAGTAAGATGACTAAAGTAAGTTTAACTAGGAGAAATGTGACACCCTCTTCATCTGAGGCGCACTATCCTGAGGTAACAAGCTTAGAAGTCACGTAACGGCACACATTTAGTGTATGATTTGTAGTATTCATCCAATCGAGGTTATGTTGCTTACTTATATGGCTGAAAGCACTGACTATTAGCTACATTAATCAATAGATCGTTTGGTCAGAGAGTGTAGTTAATGAACTAGGTTCTTCTTAAATGAATGTGGGTTAGCGTAAACTTCCATACTATAGTAGCTTGCGAGAATCCCGGTGAATGAGATGTCGGTGGTTTAAATTATTATTTTGAGGGAAGTCAATAATTGTTAGAATTTACTTGTTTTTGAAATTCTAGATTTAATAACTAAAACATTATCTATTTATTTAATTTACAGTATTTGATATGACATTCAACCCCTTAGCTACTATATTGAAAGACAACAAGCTAACTGGACCTAATTATGTCGACTAAAGTCGTAACTTGGGCATTGTCCTAACGGCTGAGCAGTATAAGTTTGTGCTCACTGAAGTCTGTCCAGATGTGCCTAACGAGGACTCTCCTCAAGAGGATAGGGATGCCTATAATAGGTGGAGAAAAATGGATGAGATAGCGTGGTGTTACGTTCTGGCCTCTGTGTTTAATGTGCTGCAATATCAGCTACATCCTATTATCTCTGCCTTCAATATGATGGCTCACATGAGAGAGATATTCGCTTATCAAGGCAGGACAACTAGGAAAGCAGCCATGAGGAAGTTAATGAACACCAAAATGGCTGAGGGCGCATTGGTGAGAGATCATGTGCTTCACATGATCAGCAACATCAACAAAATAGAGTTGTTGGGAGGTGGGATCGACCCGAAAAGTCAGATAGATATAATTCTCCAGAGCTTACCCTCTAGTTTTGATCAGTTTCGAGTTAACTACAATATAAACCAAAGATTTTACACACTACCCGAGCTCTTAACAAATTTGGTGTCGGCCGAAGGCATCTTTCATGAGAAGAAGAATTCTTTGGTCACGGTAAAGGCTTCAAGTTCTTTTTCTACGCCTAAAGGCAAGAATAATAATAAGAAGAAGAATCCCAAGAAACTTGCTGATAAGCCTGAAATCGCAAAGAAGAGCAAGCCCAAAGGCAAGTGCTTTAAGTGCAGAAAGACAAGACACTGTAAATCGGATTGTCCAAAGCTTAAAGATACGATAGTTTCTGCCTTAATTATTGAGACATGTTTAGCGGTAATTCCCACAGATACTTGGTGTGTGGATTCAGGAGCCACTGACCATGTTTGTATTTCTCTACAAGGGTTCCAAGTAACCCGGAAGCTTAGAGAAGGCGAGCTGGACATCTACTTGGGGGACACTACAAGAGTGTCAGTAGAAGCGGTGGGAGTAGTTACTCTCAATTTAAAAAATTATAGATTAGAGTTAGTTAATTGTCGTTATGTACCAAGTTTTAGAAAGAACCTTGTTTCGGTTTATAAACTCTTAATGAATGGTTATAAGTTTATTTTTTCTGATGATTCTGTTATTATTAGAAAAGATGACAAACTTATTTGTTCTGGTTCATTAGCTGACAATTTGTTTATAATTAAATCAAACTCCCCTGTTGTGCAAAACATAGAGATAAATAGCGCATCATCTAACATTAATAAGAGGAAAGAACCTTCTCAAATGAATCAAACCTATCTTTGGCATCTCTGGCTAGGTCATATAAACCTTAGTAGGATTCAAAGGTTAGTCAATTACGGACCTTTAGGTTCATTAGACATTGGCAGTTATTCAACCAACGAATCTTGCTTGGAGGGTAAAATGAGCAAGAGACCTTCTAAGGCAAAAGGTTATAGAGCAAAGAAGTATTAGAGTTGATTCATTCTAACTTTTGTGGACCAATGTCGGTCCAAGCACGAGGTGGGTTTGAGTATTTCGTGACATTCACGGATGATTACTCAAGGTACGGGTACATTTACCTAATACGCCACAAGTCCGAGTGCTTTAGTAAATTCAAATAGTATCAGGCAGATATGGAGAAACATCACGGTAAAAGTATCAAGACACTGCGATCAAATCGTGGTGGGGTGTACCTATCCTTTGAATTTTGAGAATACCTTAGCGAGGTCGGAATTCAGTCTCTGTTGTCTGCACCTGGCACACCACAGCAGAATGGTGTAACAGAAAGAATGAACCAAACTCTCATGGAAATAGTTAGGTTAATGATGAGCTTTAGTTATTTTCCAAGTTCATTCTGGAGGTATGCCTTAGAAACAGCAATGTACATCCTTAATCTTGTAACATCTAAAACTGTGCCTTCGACCCTAGTAGAGTTGTGGAATGGGCATAAGCCCAGTCTAAGACATCTCAGAATTTGAGGTTGCCCAGCACATGTGCTTAAGGCATATACGGCTAAGTTAGATGCAAGAACAGAAGTAATGCTGTTTGTAGGATATCCTAGGGGAAGGAAGGGTGGTCTGTTTTATTGTCCTAAAGATCAGAAGGTGGTGGTTAGTACAAATGCCAGATTTTTAGAGGAATACTATATTCTAGATCACAAGCCCAAAAGCAAGATAGTACTAGAAGAGCTTAAGAGAGAAAATGATAATCCTGATACACCAGCACAAGTAGATACACCACACACTGCATAAGAAATCAAAGATTATGGGCTTACACAGATGGTGCCTCATCGTAGTGGGAGGGTTGTAAGACAGCCCGATAGGTTTATTAGCATGGGAGAGGCCTCACACCTAGTCCCAGGCTTGCCTGAGCCTGACCCAATAAACTACAATGAGGCTCTCTGAGATAAAGATGTAGAATCTTTGTGAAAGACAATGATATCTGAGATGGGGTCGATCATCCACAATTAAGTCTGGGAGCTTCTGGACCTGCCTGATGGGTTTAAGCCCATTGGATATAAGTGGTCTAAAAACGTAAGAGAGGACCTGACCGAAAGGTTGAAACCTTTAAAGCTACGCTGGTGGCGAAAGGGTATACTCAGAAAAAGGGAATCGATTAAGAGGAAACCTTTCTCCCCGGTTGCCATGCTTAAGTTAATCCGGATTCTCTTGGCTATAGCTACTCATTTAGATTATGAGATATGAAAGATGGATGTCAAGATAGCTTTTCTGAATGGAAGTCTTGAGAAAACCATCTTCATACAGCAACCAGAGGGATTCGTTGAAAAGGGCCAAGAGCATAAGGTTTGCAGGCTTAAGAGATCCACTTATGGATTTAATGAGATATCCAGATCATAGAACATCCGGTTTGATGAGGTAATCAAGTCTTATAGATTTACTCAGTGTCCGGATGAACAATGTGTGTATCGCAGATGTGATGAAAATGTGGTGGTGTTTCTTGTGCTTTACGTAGATGACATTCTATTGATTGTAAAAAAGAAAAAAGTGTTATCAGACGTAAAGGCATGACTGTCCAAGCAATTTGATACGAAGGATTTAGGAGAAGCGGGACATATCCTTGGGATCAAGATAATTCAAGATCATAGGAAATGTTCGTTAACGCTCTCCCAAGCTTCATACATAGATACTATTCTGGCCCGTTTTAACATGCAGAACTCCAAGAAAGGTTTTCTACCTTTCAAAAAAAGGAGTGCATTTATCTAAAGAGCAGTCTCCCAAGACTGTTGAGGAGATAGAAACCATGAAGACAGTTCCTTATGCTTCAGCAGTAGGAAGTCGCATGAATGTCATGTTGTGTACGAGGTCTAATATCTTTTATACCGTGGGCATTGTAAGCAGATATAAAAGTAACCCCGGGAAAGCTCATTGGGAGGCAGTAAAATGCATTCTCAAGTATTTGCACAGAACGAGAGACCAAGTGTTGGTCTGTCAGACGCCTGAGCTGGTAACCCAAGGTTACATAGATTTAGATTTCCAATGCGACAGGGACAAGAGCAAGTCTACCTCAGGGTATGTGTTTACTATGGAGGCTGAACACATTACCGCATCAGTGGCAGCGAAGGAAGCAGTGTGGCTCAAGAACTTCCTAGTTAGATGTGATTCCTAGTTTGCAGAAGTCTATCACAGTGTATTGTGATAACAACGGTACAGTAGCAAACTCGGATGAACCACGAGCCCATAAGGCGAGTAAACACATACAGCTTTAGTACCACCTGATACGAGATATCGTCAAGAGGGAAGATGTGGTCGTGGCTAAGATTGCATCAAAGGATAACCTTGCAGATCCGTTCATGAAGACATTGACTTCAAAAGTCTTTGAGGCTCACGTGGAGGGCATGGGGATTGACTTCAAAAGTCTTTGAGAGCCATGATAGTTTTTCTAGATATATTGTAGAGTGTATAGAGTTGAATGTAGTTGTATACTTAAAGCACGGCTTAAGTATTAGTGGGAGATTGTTAGAGTTGAATACATAAGTTGTGCCTGTATTATACATTTTTTCAAGTTAATATATTGATTTAATATTTTGGTTTATAAGTTGTGCATATTTGTCCAATTTTATTCTGTAGTTAGATGATGAGGTGTCTGGTGTGACACAGTATATCTCATCATTGGTTAAAAGACATAATATATAAATGAGGTTTGTATTAGTTTTGAATACAGAAAAGCTATGGCTTGTATCAAAAACTAATATCCACAGTTGATATATCATTTTGTTTCAGTATAAATTTGTTCCTTTATATCATAGAACTAGATAACAGGGTGTGGACAGACACAGTAGATACCGTTATTGGCTAAAGTATTGATATATAAAAAGTATGCTCGTAACCGATATAGTCTGAATATACTATCGGTATAGGTTATTGTGTGGTTCAGAAATTAGTTTATCTAAACTAGTTTAAATCACACGGATATGCCCGGGGTATATTGAGCATGACCAGTTTGGATAGAATTGACTTATACTGATCGGCGTAGTCAATTCGGTCCTAGTATTCCGTGTCTCAATCCCGATATTGGGACGGGCGTGAGGGTTGGATATCGTATGCTTTGATTTGCCAAAGAGTGCGGTCAATTGAGGCTTATACCTCGGTAGGTTGGGTATGCGGTGTTTAGCTTCTTACGTGTCATTGCTTGTCGGAGGAATCCACATACCGGTTCACCGGGTTGATGGTGCTCCCGAGATGAGCTCGTAAAGTCTATTATACTAAACCCGACGGGTGAACTTTATGTTCGGTATAATAAAAGGACGAGTGGTACTAATCTCGGAAACCAAGAAGTCAGTGAATTAATTTGTCAGTAAATTGATAAACCGAGCACTAGATCTTTAATGTGGGGAGATAGAATAAAATAGAATGGCGCGATGTAAAGTCGTTTTCGAGCGGTAGTTCCATAATTGATCCGTTAGTGGTACGACTAATTATGCATTTGACTAATCGACAAGGTAAATTAATTAATCCTAAAGGTTTAATTAATATTTAATCGACAAAGTGAATTAAGAAATTAATTCTATTTGAATTAATTAATTCTAAGGGTTTGATTAAATTAAATTAACAAAGTGAGTTAAATAAATTAATTTAAATGGGTCGATTGGAGTTGATTAGTCGGGAAGACTTAGCGGTCAACGAAATTCAAATTAAAAGGCCTAACTCGAGAGCCCATTAGGTCTCCTTAGAAGCTCCTTATAAATACCACTTATTGGGCAAGAAAAGAATTAAGGAAACTTGATAGCCAAGAAAGGGCTAGTGTGAGAAAGTCTAGCTTAGAGTGAGAAATTCTTCTTCTTCCAATCTTCTCCTCGAAGTTAGCTAGGATCTTTCTTCTTCGAGATTAACTCTGCCCATTTATTGGTCCTTCGGTTCATTCAGGAGCAGCCGCTGCCGCTGGTTTAATTTCTTCCACCGGAATTGCGATCTGCGATCGGCTGGTTTTGTGCAGTCCATGCGATCGGTCTTTTTGTAATCGGTCCAGTTTGTGTAGCTTGATCTTGGTTGCAGATCATTGTGGTAAACCGCTAGCTTGGCGAGAGCTTTGAGCTAGTGTCTAGATCTCCGACCGGTCGGACCATTTTCTTGCGAAGCAAGTTATTTTTTTGCGGTGGCAGCTCCTGGTTTGCGCAGAAGCCTTTGGGCAGTTCTATCCTTGGGTTTTAAGAGTTATTTCGAAGTGGGTTTCCTTGGGTTTTCTATATTTTGCCGTGGGTAACTCCGTAGATAATAGCGCTCACTATTTCGGAGTTTGTATCGGAGTAATTCTTCGGATTTCTATTGGAATCGCAATCAAAGATTGGATTTTTCTTTAGGCAAGGGACTTCGCTACCAAAGGTTGAAGCTTTAAATTCCGCTTTTATTAAAGATTTAATTTTTTGTGTCCCGATTAATAAATTAAATAAGTATAAGCCTAGATCCATTCATGGGCAAACTAATTTGAGCCTGAGCTTGGTCGAAAGCTTCCGATTCTGGAATGCATTGCACGAAAGTGAGGTTTTCGATTTAGCCCAGGCTTGTTCAGTTTTCCTTCAGTTTGTAACCAAGACAGTTTTGGAAAAACTGTCGGTTTAGGTTATTATGTGATTCGGATAATTGGTTTGTCTAAACTAATTTAATCATATAGATATGCCCGGGGCATATGGAACTTGACCATTTAGAATGATTTGTCTTGTACTGATTTGATAGACAAATCGTTCTTAGTATTCTATCTCTTAATCCCTAGACTTGAGCGGGCATGAGGATTATACATAGTGTACTTTGATCTGCCAATGGGTGAGGTCTATTGTGGCCAATAGTCTCGGTGGGTTGGGCGCACGTGTTCAGTTACTTGGTGTGCTGCTGTTTGTCAAATGGAAACCATGTACCGATACATCTGGGTTGATGGTGCTCCCGAGATGAGCTCGTTATGTTTATTATACTAAACCTGGCTAGTGGACTTATGTCCGGTATAATAAAAAGGTCGAGTGGTACTAGTCTCGGAATTAAAGAAGTTAATTAATTAATTTATCAGTAAATTAATAAATTAACGAGCACTATATTTTTGATGTGGGGAGATTAAGAATAAATTAATTTAGTTGTTGCGAAAGCAATTCTGGTGTAGGATGGTAGTGCCAAAATTAATCCGTTAGTGGTACGATTAATTTTGTAATGGGTTAATTGAATAAGTAGAATTAATTAATTAATTATTCCTAAGAATTAATTAAGTAATTAACAAAGTGAAATTAATTAATTAATTAATTAAGTCTTAAGTTTCAATTAGAATTAGGAAATCCTAGAGATTAGGAAATCTAATTGGATTTGGCTTATCCTATTAGATTAGTTACCTAATTGGATTTGAAAACTAACTAATTACCTAAACCCATTAGGAAGACCAATCCTAAACTAACTTGGGGTCTCTCTTCTAACTCTATATATAGACAAGTGATTAGCAATTAGAAAACACACAACTCATAAGTTTTCAAGACAAGAAAACTAGAGAGATAAAGTTTAGGGAGAGAAAAAAATTTTTCCCTTCAAAAAGCTTTGGTGTGGCCGAATTTTTGGTCCAGGCAGGCCACGAAGTTTTTTTTTTGGCGAGTTTTCCCGACACAGTTTTTGTGTTGATTGCTGATCAATTGGTTGCTAGATTGTTGCCCACACAACGTGCAATCCAAGTCTTTATACATGCAAGCACCTGAGTTAACACGCTTCAAGAGGTATATTCTATGATTATGCTTTTTATTAGAATTTATTTTGTTGCGTGACAAATCAAATAAGTACTAACCAATATCCTGCGCAATGTTATTTCGAGCAAGGGTTGGAATAGCGATTGTGCTAGAGTCTAAGCCTGGTCAAAGATTTTGATTCCAGAATGCGTAACACGAAAGTGAGTTTTTGACCGGGCCCGGGCAGATAATCTTTCAATAAGGAGTAGTAGTTGAGTTCGGAGTTTTTTTCCCTTGTAACTCGTTACTGGGGTTGTTTTATCCAGAACTCTATATTTTCTTTTTATGATCTTTATCTATTTAGATTGTTGATTTAGAATCAATGAGGTTCTAAGTTTTTTACTGGGATTTCTATTCCTCTTATGAGAGAGAGGCAAAAGTGAAAGTTTCATTTACAAAATATACACTAAATCGTGTTTGATAGAGCCGAATCGCACGCTTAAGTCCTTCTACCGGCAGATGAGTGAAATAGGTTGCTATCAAGATCTTACTGAGCACTCCTTTGTATTTGAGCTTTACTGATGTTGATTAAAGTGCATGTTGTAGTATAGGTTCTTTAGTAGAATTAACAACATTAGTAGAGAGTGATGTGAAGATGCCATAGAAGTCCAAGCCACGACAGTATTATAAACTCTAAGGAGTTGTGGTGACACAAGGTTGGATTACTTGTCAGGAAATCTTAGTTGATAATACTGGAGTAACCTATGATCTTGTGCTATCCTGAGTTTAACAGAACAGGAATGCTTTTAGGGAAGTCTTAATTGACAATACCTTAGCAAACACTTATTTTTTAAATCTCTGGAGTTTAGCAGGATAGGAATGCTTAAGCGAAGGCTTAATTGACAATACCTTAGCAACCATTGATCTTGTAAAGCTCACGAATGAACAAAGTTAGGAAGCTTGTAAGGAGATTTTAATTGATGATACCTTAGCAAATATATACTATGTTACATTCAAGTCCTGGTATGATATATGTATGGTGAGGAGGTTTAATCCCCTAGTTGGTTGGTTTGGTGCTAGGCCAAATACAAGAGCGACCAAGGACTACATGGTTGATCGGTAGAGCGATCGCAGAGTATGTGACGTGGGCATTGTTCAAGTTAAGTCAGAACTGGATGCTCTTCATCACATTCTTGACCCTCACTGTTGGGACACTCTATCATTTCTTATCAATCACAAGACGTAATTAGAGCTTCTATTCTTACAGGGAAGTTGAAATCCCACTCTCATCCCTTGTTTCTCGAATCCAACTTCTTTCCATTATAATCATTTAACTGACACACTGCTATATTGCTCCAACATCTATTCTGTATTACTACATTTTTAACTTGTGCTGCAAAATTCTACCATCTGTTCCATGTGGATCGACCCTTGTACTACTATAATCTGTGGTTTTTGGTTTATCAATTATTAAGCGGTGTACGAGATTAAATCCATTGTATCAGAATTTTGGCGCCATTGCCAGGAAACAGTTGCCAGGATTTTGTGTCATAACGAGTTAGAAATTTAGGAATACAGATAATGAATTAGTAGTAACTTAGTAGTACTTTATTGTTTTCTGGTTTATTATTTTTTTAATAATTTTGTTTATTGTAATAACTAGGTCCCAAAGAGAACCTAAGATGAGCGAAACTGACCTGGATTTAAAGTTTTCTTTAAAGAGACAACAAGGAGCACGACCCGAAGAAATGAAGCAAGCACGAGAGAAGAGGTTTGGCAACTTCTTTCAACCTCATTTGGCTGAAGAAAATGAGGTCATGATCATTGAAGCGCCAAACTATCAGATTCATCCTTCCCTGATAAGTTTGATTCATAATGGTCCAAGTTTCCAAATGAAGGACCATGAAGATGCAAATGCCTATTTAAAGGCATTCGTCATCCTCTGCAATACAAATAAACCTCCTGGAGTGACTGCAAATTAGCTTAGAAGAGCTCTCTTCCCATTCTCCTTTAGAGATAATGCTATGGTATGGTTTAACTCTTTGCCTATTGACAGTATTGCTACTTTTAAAGATTTCAGGAAGAAGTTCTTGACAAAATACTTCACACATAAAAAATTGAAAAGCTTAGGAGCGAAATCTTCTAATTCAAGCAATATGATGGAGAGCCATTTAGTGAGGCTTGGGAAAAATTCCAAGATTTAATCAGAATGTGCCCAAGTCATGGTATTGAAGGAGGTACAGAACTCCAACCATTTTACAAAAGGCTTACTAAGGAGTCAATGGCTCTTGTTACTGCCAGTGCATGTGGAAGTCTAATGGGGAAACAAATGACTGAAGTAAAGGATTTGTATGACAATATGGCTTTGTCGTACATGGCTTAACCGAGTGAAAGATTGGTGGTACCAAAAGAACCAGTACAGATAGAAACACCAGATCCTGATTGAATTGTAGGATTAGAAGCGAGATTGGAAAACTTGCAGAAGGAATTGAAGCTGAAAGATAACACATTTGAGGTCTGTGAATTGAATGAGGATTCTCGTTGTAGTGAAGAAGAACCAATCCAACTGGAGGACATCTGCTATGTAAACAATGGACTAGGCGGACGGAGATAGCAAAATCCAATGGGTACTAACCAACACTTCATCAACCAAAGATCTCAAAAAAAATTTTAGAGGTTAGTACAAAGGCAACTTCCAAGGGGAAGGATATCAAAAGAGGGACATAATGCAGTTTAGCAACAACAACAACGTGTAAGGAAATTGGAGACAACAACAACAGAGTAATCGAGAACATGACACTGAAAAGGATAAGCTCTCTTAGGACGAACACAATAAGATGATGCTTGCTTGCATTTAGGCTAATTCTGATAGGATTGATGAATTATGGAAAGGCTTGAAGTGTGTTGAAAACACTGTTGGCCTGTTAGCTTTGAGTATTGAAAATCTTTAGAGAACATCAATGCCAAGTGACGCTATTCATGTTAGCGTGAATACTGAAAAGCTTTATTTGTATGAACACTATTTCCCGATTTATATATTGATTGACTTTGCTTTAGTTAATTATTTCATATTTACGTATGAAATCCCTTTATATCATATGACTAGATGATGAGGTGTTTGGAGTGACACAGTAGATCTCATCATTGGTTCAAGTTATCATACATAAACTAGGCTCGTTACAGAGACAGTTTAGATATACTGTCGGTTTATGTCATTGTGTGATTCTGAAATCGGTTTGTCTAAACTAAATAAATCATACAGATATGCCCGGGGCATATTGAGCAGGACCGATTCGGATTGAATTAACTTGTACTGATCTATTGTAGTTAATTTGAGCCTTGTATTCTGTCTCTTAATCCCTAGACGAGGATAAGCATGAGGATTAAGTGTAGTGTGTTTTAATCTACTAATAAGTGCGGTCGATTAAGGCTTATAAGCTCAGTAGGTTGGATGTGCACGTTTGGCTACTTGGTGTGCTGTTGTGAGTCAAAAAGAAGCCGTGTACCGGTGCGTTTGGGGTGATGGTGCTCTCGAGATGAGCTCGAATGGAATATTATACTAAGTCTGGCCAGTGGACTTATGCCCGGTATAGTAATGAGGTCAAGTGGTACTAATATCGGTTAAAGAAGTTGATGAATTAATTTATCAGTAAATTAATAAATTAACGATCATTGTATCTTTGAAACTGGGAGATTAATGAAGATATAATTCAGTGGAACCGAAATAATTATTCGGTTTTAGTGGTATGATTAATTATGTGTTGGGTTAATTGACACAGTGAAATTAATTAATTAATTAATCATTGTGTCAGTTGGTTGCTAATCAGCCTAGGAACTCGGTTGGAGTTAGTGAAATGCAAACCCAACAGGAAGGCCAAACCCAAGCCCACTTGAGGTCTCCCTTGTAGCTCTATATAAGACACATGAATCGGCTCTAGAAGACAGACAACAGTCATAACAGACTAAACACAAAATCCTAGAGAGAGAACAAACTTGTAGTAAGATCTCTCTAAGCGGCGGTGGTGCATGGTCATAACACGTGGCAGGTAGGTCTCTCAAGGTTCAGTGGAGGTGCGTGGAAAACCTGGGTAGTAGTGGCGGCGCGTGATCATCACGAGCGGCGGTGGCAACAGGAAATCTGACTTTTCGCAGTGAGTTTTTCGAGGCGGGTTTTGTGTTAGCTTTTGTTAGGGTTAATTTAGTTTGTTCAGTAGATTGTTGCCCACACTATGTCTGGATTTGTCTTAGAGAATACAAGCAATTTCTTAAGTATCACGCTTCAAAGGTCAAATGTTAACTTTCGCTTTTATATTTAAGATATTGTTATTGTTGCATGTCGAATTGAACTAAAGTAATCTAAGATCCTGTCCTATAGATTTCTGAGCAATTTCATATCGGATTGCATGAACCAAAATCTTTCTAGATGAAATCAAAATAGTACGAACTTGCTTTGGGTTTGGTTAAAAGTTTTCTAATCAGATTGCACGACTGAAAATTTTTTACCGGACAAGAATAAGCGCGAGAACATTCAATTATATAAGAGGTTAAGTTCTCGATTACTTGTGTTCAATTTGATTACATGGTTTTGCAGGTTGTTAATTGTCCTGACTATTATGGTTTATGCGTTTATATTTTATTAAACCCCGGGACATGTCCGGGTTCATTTTTTGATATGAATGCTTGTAATAGTAAAATCACGAGTTGGAAGACGTGTAGGATTAGATTAAATCTGTAGTAGGATTTTTTCTATGTAATTGTCAGTTTTATTTTCCTAGAAAATCAAGCCTTGCATTTAGGAAAATATGTAATTCGAAGACGTTGTTGTAGGCAATTTGGATTTGTGGGTTTTGGTTTAAGGTAATTTGGGCAATTCCAAGGATTGTGTACAAAATTGAGAAAACCCAGGTGAATTGCAAGAAGACCAAATAACGAGTAGGTGAGGAGCAGGAAACCGGAACAGCGATGATGTCAGTGTCGGTGTGGATTTCCAGTGCTTGCAAATACGCGCGAATAGATGGCCGCCGGTAACAACAATACGTCACTGAGGAGTGCGACTGTGGGTAGGCTGCGATGGCTAAGCCCGTGTCGCGCCTTCCTCGCGATTTCCTTGCGGCTGGTGTGCGGCGCCCTTTGATGCGTTGTGCCTTGTCGCATAAAGCATTTTTCCTGGTATCACCGAGATATCCAAGATTAAGACTCTATCCATCAAAGTACCGTTATGGGACATACAGACAAGGCAACAAATGGAAGCGGCATGCAGTTTCTTGAAAACCATAATAGTGGATAAATTTTAATTATGTATTTATTTCCAATTTTTATTGCTTTTAAATTGTATGTTTATATATTTTGGTTTGTGCTTTATTCTATTGCATAATTAAAACATAGATTTTTAGAATGCGCATCACTTAGAATAGTTAATGGCATGTTAAAACCGAAAAAATATTCTTTTTAAGAATTTAAGTGGGAGTGGGTTGGTAATCCCATGGCCTCTATCACAGGTTCATAAGTGATGTGGTTTGAAATGCGCGTTGGCATTAGGGCCTTCCTCTATATCGGATGAGTCACATATATAGATCACTAGAATGAATTTCTAATAGGATGACTATAGTGAATTAAACTATGAGAAATGTTATACCTTATCCATCTGAGGCGCACTAGAGGAGCTTAGAGGACAACCCACTATTTTCACGCCACCAGTACAAGTAGATACACCACAAGATACTGCACAAACAGTCACATAAAATGTGCATACAAAGGTGGTATCTCGTCGTAATGGGAGGGTCGTGAGACAATCTGAGAGGTTTATGGGTTACAGAGAGTCTGCTAACTTGGTCCCTGGGGCGCATAAACCAGACCCAGTGAACTATAATAAGGCACTCCAAGATAAAAATGTAGATTCTTGGCAGAAAACAATGTTGTTTGAGATGAGGTCAATGAACTCTAATCAGGTCTTGGAGTTTGTGGACTTGCCTGATGGTTTTTAACCAATTGGGTACAAGCGGGTCTATAAACACAAGAGAGAACTCAAAAGAAATGTTGAAACCTTTAAAGCTATGCATCTAGTGAAGGGGTATACTCAGAAAGAAGGTATCCATTTTGAGGAAACTTTTTCCCCGGTAACTATGCTTAAGTCAATCCGGATTCTCTTGGCCATAGCTGCTTATTTAGACTATGAGATTTGACAGATGGATGTCAATAAAACTTTCCTTAATAGAAGTTTTGAGGAAACCATCTTCATGCGGCAACCATAGGGATTCATTGCTGAAAGCCAAGAGCATAAGGTTTGCATGCTTAAGAGGTCTATTTATGGACTTAAGCAAATATATAGATCTTGGAACATCCAGTTTGATGAGGTAATCCAATCCTATGGATTTAGCCATTGTCCAGATGAACAATGTGTATATCACAGAGGTGAAAGAGACACGATGGAATTTCTTGTTCTTTACGTATATGACATTCTAGTTATTATGAACAATAAGAAAGTGTTGTCAGACGGAAAGATGTGGTTATCCAAATAGTTTGAAATGAAGGACTTGGAAGAGGCTGGACATATCCTTGGGATCAAGATCATTTGAGATCATAGGAAACATTCGTTGACTTTTTCCCATGTTTCATACACAGATACGATTCTGGCTCATTTTAATTTGCAGAACTCCAATAAAGGTTTATTACCTTTCAGACACGGAGTGCATCTATCTAAAGAACAGTCTTCTATGACTATTGAAGAGATAGAAGCCATGAAAACAGTTCCTTATGCTTCAGTACTAGGAATTCTCAAGTATACAATGTTGTGCACGAGACCTGATATCTGTTTTGCTATTGGCATAGTTCGCCAATATCATATGAATCCTGGTAAAGCACTTTGGGTAGCTGTTAAACATATTCTGAAGTATCTTCGCCGCACAAGAGACCACATACTGGTCTATCAGGCGCATAAGTTAGTACCTAAGGGTTACACAGATTCAGATTTCAAAGGTGATAAAGACAAGAGTAAGTCAACCTCGGGTTTTGTGTTTACTTTGGGGGTGGAGCCATAGTTTGGACGGGTGTCAAGCAAAAATGCGTGGCAGACTCTACCAGGGAAGCTGAGTATTGAAAGATTATCTGTCCGGCCCAAGCCAGAAACTCAGTTTCGTGCTATGCATTCCAGAATCGGAATCTCTGGCCAGGCTTAGACTCTAGCACAATTGCTATTCCAATCCTTGCTTGAAATAACATTGCGCAGGTTCTTGGTTTGTACTTATTCGATTTATCACGCAACAAATAAATTCTTAATTAAATGCGGAAATATAAGAATTACTTATTGAAGCGTATACTCAGGTGATTCTCTTCTATGCCTCAAGAAATTGATCGCTAGTTGTGTGGGCAACGATCTAGCAACCAATTTATCAGCTAATCACCACAATCCACCGGCCAAAAAAATTCCAGTACCACTGCACCTGGCGCGTACAATCCACTAACCGCCCAGAGAGAGAGACAGCTACATGTTGTTGTCAAAATTTTGAAGAAATTTTTGGCACCCTTAAGCTTTAAAAATCTGATTCTAAGAGAGAAAAACTTTCTGTCTCTACGATTTTCTATCTCTAAGTTTTCTTGTCATGAAAATTTAAGAATTGTATATTGTGGAATAGCTAATCCCTTATCTATATATAGAGTTACAAGAAGGACCCCAAGTTGGTTTAGGATTGGTCTTTCTAATTGGCTTAGGTAATTAGTTTCCAAATCCAATTAGGTAACCAATCTGATAGGATAAACCAACTCCCACGAGATTTCATAATCTCTAGGATTTCCTAATTCTAATTGAAACATAAGACTTAATTAATGAAATAAATAATTCTACTTTGTTAATTACTCAACTAACCCTTAGGAATAATTAATTAATTCATTCATTCTACCTATTCAATTAACCCATTACAAAATTAATCGTACCACTAACATATAAATTTTGGCACGACCACCCTACACCAGAATTGCTTCCGGAACAACTTAATTAATTTATATTCATAATCTCCCCACATCAAAGATATAGTGCTCGTTAATTTATTTATTTACTGATACATTAATTAATTAACATCTTTAATTCCAAGACTAGTACCACTTGACCTTTTTACTATACCGGACATAAGTCCACCGACCGAGTTTAGTATAATAAACTTTACGAGCTCATCTCGGGAGCACCATCACCCCGGACGCACTAATCCATGGTTTTCTTTCGACAAACAGCAGCACACCAAGCAACTAAACATGCGCACCCAACCAACCGAGACTATTGGCCACAATCGACCTCACCCATTGGCAGATCAAAGTACACTATGTCTAATCCTCATGCTTGCTCGAGTCTTGGGATTAAGAGATAGAATACCAAGAACGATTTGTTTATTAAATCAGTACAAGACAAATCATTCCTAATAGTCAAGTTCAATACGCCCCAGGCATATCTGTATGATTCATTTAGTTTAGACAAACCAATTATCCGAATCACATAAGAACCTAAACTGACAGTTTGTCCAAAGCTGTCTCGGTTACGAATCTCATTTATATATTATGTCTTTTAACCAATGATGAGATCTACTGTGTCACATAAGACACTTCATCATCTAACTACATAATATAAGTGGAAAAATAATGCACAACTAAATTTAACCAAAACATTAATCGATATATTAACTGGGAAAAAGTACAACACAAGCATAGCTTATGTATTCAACTCCAACAATCTCCCACTAATACTTAAGTTGTGCTCTAAGTATATATCTACATACAAATCCTATACATTCTGCTGCTATATATCTAGAAAAACTATCATGGCTTCCCTAAGTATCTGATTCCCATGCCCTCCATGTGAGCCTCAAAAACTCTTGAAGTCAATGTTTTCGTGAACGGATCTGTAAGGTTATCTTCTGATGCTATCTTAGCCACGACCACGTCTTCCCTCTTTATGATATCTCGTATCAGGTAGTACTTGCGCTGTATATGTTTACTCGCCTTGTGGGCTCGTGGTTCCTTCGAGTTTGCTACTGCACCGTTGTTATCACAATATACCGTGATAGACTTCTGCAAACCAGGAATCACATCGAAGTCCACTAGGAAGTTCTTGAGCCATACTGCTTCTTTCGCTGCCTCCATGGTAGAGTCCGCCAAACATTTCTGCTTGACACTCCTCCAAACTATGGCTCCACCTCCTAGATTAAACACATACCTTGAGGTAGACTTGCTCTTCTCCCTGTCGCCTTGGAAACCTAAATCTGTGTAACCTCGGGGTACCAGCTCAGGCGCCTGATAGACCAGTACTTGGTATCTCGTTCTGCGCAAATACTTATGAATTCATTTTACTGCCTCTCAATAAGCTTTCTCGGGGTTACTCTGATATCTGCTTACAATGCCAACAGCATAACAGATATCAGGCCTCGTACACAACATGGCATACATGAGACTTTCTACTGCCAAAGTATAAGGAACTATCTTCATGACCTCTATCTCCTCAACAGTCTTGGGAGACTGTTCTTTAGATAGATGCACTCCGTGTCTAAAAGGTAGAAAACCTTTCTTGGAGTTCTACATGTTAAAACGGGCCAGAATCGTATCTATGTATGAAGATTGGGAGAGCGTTAACGAACGTTTCCTACGTTCTCGAATTATCTTGTTCCCAAGGATATGTCCCGCTTCCCCTAAGTCCTTCATATCAAACTGCTTTGACAACCATGCCTTTACGTCTGATAACACTTTCTTGTTGTTGTACTTTCTTATTGTTGCTAATCAATAGAATGTCATGTGTATAAAGCACAAGAAACACCACTGAGTTTCCATCACGTCTGCGGTACACATATTGCTCATCCGGACACTGAGTACATCTGTAGGATTGGATTACCTCATCAAACTGGATGTTCCAAGATCTAGATGCCTGTTTAAGTCCGTAAATAGACCTCATAAGCCTGCAAACCTTATGATTTTGGCCTTTTTTAATGAATTTCTCTGGTTGTTGCATGAAGATGGTTTTCTCAAGACTTTCGTTTATGAAAGTTGTCTTGATATCCATCTGCCATATCTCATAATCTAAACGAGCAGCTATGGCTAAGAGAATCCGGATCGACTTAAGTATGGCTATCGGGGAGAAGGTTTCCTCATAATCGATTCCCTCTTTTTGAGTATACCCCTTCGCCATCAGCCTAGCTTCAAAGGTTTCCATATTTTCGTCAGGTTCTCTCTTACGTTTGTAGACCAACTTGCATCCAATGTGCTTAAACCCATCAGGCAAGTCCACAAGCTCCCAGACTTGATTGTGGTCCATTGACCCCATCTCGAATATCATTACCTTACGCCATGATTCTGCATCTTTATCTCAGAGAGCCACAGTGTAGTTTACTTGGTTAGGTTTAGGCACGCCTAGGACTAGGTCTGAGGCCTCTCCCACGCCAATAAACCTGTCGGGCTGTCTTACAACCCTTTCACTACGACGAAGCGCCACCTCTGTAGGCGTATCATCTGTGATCTCTTGTGTAGTGTGTGGTGTATCTACTTGTGCTGGTGTATCAGGATTATTATTTTGTCTCCTAAGCTCTTCTAGTACTATCTTACTCTTGGGTTTGTGATCTAGGATATAGTCTTCCTTAAAAAATCTAGCGTTGGTACTAACCACCATTTTCCGATCTTTAGGACTATAAAATAGGCCACCTTTCGTTCCCCTAGGATATCCTACAAACAACATTAATTCAGTTCTCGCATCTAACTTAGCCGCATCTGCCTTGAGCACATGTGCTAGGCAACCCCAAATTCTGAGATGTCTTAGACTGGGCTTGCGCCCGTTCAACAACTCTACTAGGGTTGAAGGCACGGTTTTAGATGGTACAAGATTAAGAATATACACCGCTGTTTCTAAGGCATATCCCCATAACGAACTTGGCAAATCACTATTGCTCATCATCGACCTAACCATTTCCACGAGAGTTCCATTCCTTCTTTCTGCTACACCATTCTGTTGTGCCGTACCAGGTGCAGACAACTGAGACTGAATTTTGACGTCACTGAGGTATTCTCAAAATTCGTATGACTGGTACTCCCCACCACGATCTGACCGCAGTGTATTGATACTCTTACCATGATGCTTCTCCACATCTGTCCGAAACTCAGACTTGTGACACATTAGGTAAATGTACCCATACCGAACGTCACGAAATACTCAAACCTCGTGCTTGGATCGACATTGGTCCACACAAGTAAGAATGAATTAACTCTAATACTTCTTTAGCTCTATAACCTTTTGCTTTAAAAGGTCTCTTGGTCATCTTACCCTCTAAGCAAGATTCACAGGTTTAATAACTGTCAATCTCTAATGAACCTAAAGGTCCATCATTGACCAACCTTTGAATCCTACTAAGGTTTATACGACCTAGCCTAAGATGTCAAAGATCGGTTTGATTCATTTCAGAAGGTATCTTTCTCTTATTAATGTTAGATAAAGAGCTATCTGTTTCTATGTTTTGCACAACAGGAGAGTTAGAGTTAACCACAAAAAAATTGTTAGCCAATGAACCAGAACAAATAAGTTTTCCATTTCTTCTAATATATGAACTTATAACCATTCTTTAAGAGTTTAGAAACTGAAATAAGGTTCTTTCTAAAACTTGGTACATAAAGATAATTAACTAACTCTAAACTACAACTTTCGAAATTTAAAGTGATTGCTCCCATAGCTTCTACTGACACTCTTGTAGTGTCGCCCATGTAGATTTCCAGCTCACCCTTTCTAAGCTTCCGGGGTACTTGTAACCCTTGCAAAGAATTACAAACATGATCAGTGGTGCCTGAATCCACACACCAAGTATCTGTGTGAATCACCGCTAAACATGCCTCAGTAATTAGGGTAGAAACTATCGTACCTTTAGGCTTTGGACAATCCGCTTTCCAATGTCCCGTTTTCCCGCACCTGAAGCACTTGCCTTTGGGTTTGCTCTTCTTTGCAATTTCAGGCTTAGCAGTAAGTTTCTTGGCATTCTTCTTTTTCTTCTAATTCTTCTTGCCTTTTTGCGCATAAGAAGAACTTGAAGCCTTCACTGTGACCAAAACTTGCTTCTTCTCGTGGAAGATGCCTTCGACCACCACCAAATCAGTTAAGAGCTCGGGTAGAGTGAAAAATCTTTGGTTCATGTTATAGTTAACCCAAAACTGCTCAAAACAAGATGGTAAGCTCTGGAGGATGATATCTATCTGACTTTCTAGGTCAATTTCACCTCTCAACACCTCTATTTCATTGATGTTACTGATCATGTGAAACACATGATCTCTCACCGATCCGCCCTCAGCCATCTTAGTATTCATCAACTTTCTCATGGCTGCTTGCCTAGTAGTCCTGCCTTGATGAGCGAGCATCTCCCTCAGGTGAGCCATCATGTTGAAGGCAGAGACCATGGGATGAAGCTGATGTTACAGCACATTTGACACAGAGGCTAAAATATAGCACCGCGCCATCTCATCTGCTTTTCTCCACAATGCATAGGCATCCATATCCTCTTGAGGAGAGCCCTCATCAGGCACATCTGGACAGACTTCAGTGAGAACAAACTTATACTGCTCTGCCATCAGGACAATGTCCAAGTTACGACTCCAGTCAACATAGTTAGTTCCAGTTAACTTATTGTCTTTCAATAAAACAGCTAAAGGGTTGAATGTCATATCGATAAAAATTGTAAAATAAATGAACAGACAATGTTTTAGTTATTAAAACTATAATTTTGAAAAACAAGGAAATTCTAACAATTATTGACTTTCCTCAAAACAAAAATCTTAATCCACCAATTTCTCATTCACCGGGATTCTCGCAAGCCACGCAGTGTGGACATTTACGCTAACCCACATTCGTTTGAGAAGAACCATGTCCATTAACTACACTATCTAACCAAACGATCTATTGATCAATGTAGCTAATAGTCGGTGTTTTCATACGTATAAATAAGCAGCGTAACCTCAATGGAGGAATACTAAAAATCATACACTAAGTGTGTGCCATTACGTAACTTCTGAGTTTGTTACCTCAGGATAGTGCACCTCAGATGGAGAGGGTATCACATTTCTCCTAGTTAAACTTACTCTAGTCATCTTACTCAAAAATTCAGAATCTAGCGATCTCGGGGTTGGACTCATCCAAATTGAGGAAGGCCCTAATGCCAACGCGCAAGCCCACCCACATTGCATATGAACTCATAATGGTGGCCATGAGGATATTAAACTAACCCGCTCCCACTTAGATTTCTAAGTTTAGGGTTTTTTCAATCTTAACTTGCAATTAACTAGCCCTAAGTTATGTGCAACCATAAAACCAGTCATGCTTTAAATCATGCATCTAAATACATCATAAAAATAAAGCAAAATAATTAAAACAATAAATAAAGGAAATAAATAAAAAAAATAAATTTCCCGACTATTATCGTTTTAATCGCTTCCATCTTTTGCCTTGATCTCGTGTCCAGTCACGTAACTTGATGGAAAGAGTTTTAAACTTCAAAAAAAAAGAAAACTGGAGGAAAAACGGGATAAAATGCAACCCAAACGGGCCGCACACGCGCAAAACGCATTTAGCGCACCACGCGCCCCTCCTCCCCGCAGCCCACATGGGCCGCGCCCTGTTGCGCTCGCAGCTCCTGCAGCGCACCTGTGCAGCAGTTGCTGTGCTGCGGGGTGGCTGCTACACCGCTGCCTACCTCCGACAGTTGTCGGCGGCAGCTCCCGCCGGTGAGTCGTCACGGGGGCCGCCCCCTGCCACCAATCCCTCATTCGTTTCTTCTACGCTATTTAGTCTTCTTGCAATTCGTTCTTGGTTTTTCTGGGTTTCTACGAATTAACGATAACCCAAAACCCACGATTTCAAGTTGCCCACCATGACGCCTTCGATTACAAAAAATTAATTCTCCTACTACAAGGCATTCTAGGAAAATTAAAGAATCGAAATTACATAGAAAAAATCCTACTACAGATTTGATCTAATCCTACACAGCTTCCAACATGTGGTTATACTATTACAAACATTCATAACAAAATCAAATTCGAACATGTCCCGGAGTTTAATTAAAACCCATACAAACATAACCATAATAGTCATGATTTGTTAACCACATACAAATAAAACCATGTAATAAATAGAACAAGCACAAAACCCAAAACCAGGCTCTGATACCAATTGAAAGATTATCTGCCCGGGCCTAGCCAGAAACTCACTTTCGTGCTATGCATTCCAGAATCAGAATCTCTAGCCAGGCCTAGACTCTAGCACAATCGATATTCCCATCCTTGCTTGAAATAACATTGTGTAGAATCTTGGTTTGTACTTATTCGATTTATCACGCAATAAATAAATTCTTAATTAAATGCAAAAACATAAGAATTACATATTGAAGCGTATACTCAGGTGATTCTCTTGTATGCCTCAAGACTTTGATCGCTCGTTGTGTGGACAATGATCTAGCGACCAATTTATCAACTAATCACCATAATCCACCTGCCAGAAAAATTCCAACACCACTGCACCTGGCGCGTACAATCCACGCACCGCTGGGAGAGAGAAAGCTACACGTTGTTGCCAAAATTTTGAAGAAAATTTCGGCCCCCAAAAACTTTAGAAATCTGATTATAAGAGAGAGAAACTTTCTCTCTCTAGGATTTTCTCTCTCTAAGTTTTCTTGTCTTGAAAACTTATGAATTATATATTATGGAAAGCTAATCCCTTGTCTACATATAGAGTTACAAGAGAGACCCCAAGTTGATTTAGGATTGGTCTTCCTAATGGGTTTAGGTAATTAGTTTCCAAATCCAATTAGGTAACCAATCTGATAGGATAAACCAAATCCTACTAGATTTCCTAATCTCTAGGATTTCCTAATTCTAATTGAAGCTTAAGACTTAATTAATTAATTAAATAATTCCACTTTGTTAATTACTCAATTAACCCTTAGGAATAATCAATCAATTAATTAATTCTACCTATTTAATTAAACCATTACAAAATTAATTGTACCACTAACGAATTAATTTTGGCACTACCACCCTACACCAGAATTTCTTCCGGAAGAACTTAATTAATTTATATTCATAATCTCCCCACATCAGAGATATAGTGCTTGTTAATTTATTAATTTACTAATAAATTAATTAATTAACTACTTTAATTCTGAGACAAGTACCACTCGACCTTTTTACTATACCGGACATAAGTCCACTGGACAGGTTTAGTATAATAAACATTACGAGCTCATCTCGAGAGCACCGTCACCCCGGACGCACCGGTACATAGTTTTCTTTCGACAAGTAGCAGCACACCAAGCAACTAAACACGCGCACCCAACCTACCGAGACTTTTAGCCATAATCGACCTCACCCATTGGCAGATCAAAGTACACTATGTCTAATTCTCATGCCTTCTCGAGTCTATGGATTAAGAGATTGAATACCAAGAATGACTTGTCTATTAAATCAGCACAAGACAAATCATTCCTAATGGTCAAGTTCAATACACCCCAGGTATATCTATATGATTTAATTAGTTTAGACAAACCAATTATCCGAATCGCATAATAACCTAAACCGACAGTTTGTCCAAAGCTGTATCGGTTACGAACATCATTTATATATTATGTCTTTTAACCAATCATGAGATCTACTATGTCACACAAGACACCTCATCATCTAACTACGTAATATAAGTGGACAAATAATGCATAACTAAATTTAACCAAAACTTTAATCAATATATTAACTGGGAAAAATTACAACACAAGCATAACTTATGTATTCAACTCCAACAAGTATGTTGCAGCCTCAGAGGTGGCAAATGAAGCAGTGTGGCTCAAGAACTTCTTAGTGGACTTAGATGTGATTCATGGTTTGCCGAAATGTATCACAGTGTATTGTGACAATAATGGTGCAGTAGCAAACTCGAAGGAACCACAAGCCCACAAAGTGACCAAACACATAGAGCGCAAGTACCACTTGATACGAGATATCATTAACAAGGAAGACGTGGTCATGGCCAAGATAGCATCAATAGATAACCTTGTAGATCCATTCACGAAGACATTGATTGCAAAAGTCTTTGAGACTCACGAGAAGGGCATGGGAGTTATATACACAGCTGAGCCTTAATTGTTCTCTAGATATTAGTTTTCCAGTAGATTAATGTATTGAACCAGTTTTATTTATACTTTTAGCGTAGCTTTGAGTATTAGTGAGAGATTGTTAGTGTGAATAATTAAAAGTTTGGCTTGTATGAACACTATTTCCCAGTTTACATATCAATTGAATTTGCTTTAGTTAATTATTTCATATTAACGTATGAAGTCCCTTTATATCATATGACTAGATGATGAGGTGTTTGGCGTGATAAGTAAATCTCATCACTGGTTAAATTTATGATATATAAACTAGGCTCGTGACTGAGACAGTTTGGACATGCTGTCGGTTTAAGTCATTGTGTGATTCTAAAATAAATTTATCTAAACTAATTGAATCATACATATATGCCTGGGCATATTGAGTAGGACCGATTAGGATTGAATTAACTTGTACTGATCTGTCATAGTTAATTCGAGCCTTGTATTCTGTCTCTTAATCCCTAGATGAGGATAGACACAAGGATTAAGCGTAGTGTGTTTTAATCTGTCAATGAGTGTGGTCGTATAGGCCTATAAGCTCGGTAGGTTGGATACGCGCGTTTGGTTGCTTGGTGTGCTATTGCAAGTCGAAAGGAAATCGTGTCCTGGTGCGTCCGAGGTGAAGTCCTCTCGAGATGAGCTCAAAAGGATTATTATCCTAAATCTGGCCAGTGGACTTATGTCCGGTATAGCAATGAGGTCGAGTGGTTCAAATCTCGGTTAAACAAGTTGATGAATTAATTTCTTAGTAAATTAATAAATTGACGAGCATTATATGTTTGACACGAGGAGATTAATGAATATGTAATTTAGTGGAACCGGAAGAATTATTCAGTTTGGGTGGGGGTTCAATAATTAATCTATTAGTGGTACGATTAATTATGTGTTAGGTTAATTGACTAAGTGAAATTATTTAATTAATCCTTGTGTCAATTGGTTGCTAATCATTCGAAGAACTCGGTTAGAGTTAGTGAAACACAAACCCAAGCCCACTTGAGTTCTCCCTTGCAGCTCTATATAAGACACATGAATCAACATCAAAAGACAGACAATAGGCATAATAGACTAAACACAAAATCCTTGAGAGAGAAATTTAGAGAGAGAAAAAAACTTGTAGCGAGTTCTCTCCAAGCGACGGCGGTACGTGGTCATAACGCATAGCAGGGAGGTTTCTCAAGGTTTGGCGGCGGTGCGTTAAATACCAAGGAAGCAACGACGACGCGTGATCATCACGCGCAGTGGTGGCAGCTGGAAACCCGACTTTCGCAGTATTTTTTCGAGGCAGGTTTTGTGCTAGTTTTTACAGTGGTTTATTCATAGATCGTTGCTCACGCATTATCCACACTTGTCTCAGAGAATACAAGCGATTTCTTGAGGATCATGCTTCAAAGGTCAAATCTTAACTTTCATTTTTATATTTAAAATATTTTTATTGTTGCGTGCTGAATTGAACTAAAGTAATCTAAGATTTTGTACTATAGATTTCTGAGAGATTTCATATCAGATTGCATGAACCTAAATCTTTCTAGATGAAATTACAATAGTATGAACGTGCTTTGATTTGGTTGAGAGATTTCCAATCAGATTGCACGAATGAAAATTTTTAACCGGACTAGAATATGCACGAGAACTTTCAATTCAGAATCCCAAGAACATGGAAAAATGTATGGTGGTTCAGCTGAGAAGCGTAGAGGGTTGCAAGCAACGAAAAAGAAAAAAATGCCCTAGAATAGCAAAAGAAAAAGAATGACCAAGTCGAGGAGGTGCAAGGGAATGAAACTCAACTGGAAATCCAGAAGAAGCTACAAAGAATGATAACTCTGCCTCACAAAATAAAACAACTAAGAAATTTGTGGAAAATATGAAGTTACAAAATGATGCTGAGAAAATAATTATTCCACCCTTTCAATGGAGAAAATCTGTTAAGGACGCTGACAAGAAGGTGGACAAAATGTTTTATGAATTGATCAAAGTGATCTACCTCAAGGTATCATTGGTCGATATGATCCTGCATATGCCAAAATACTAGAAGTTTTTGAAAGAATTGTTGGCAAAGAAGGAAAAATTTTATCTAGAATCGCTGATGCCAGAAACTAAGGAAGTCGGGAGGTTGTATTCTGCAGAACTTCCTCGCAAAGTGAAAGAGCCTGGCATGTGTACTGTCCCGTGCAGGATTGGTACAAAAGTTTTCCCCAAAGTCCTATGTGATCCTGGAGCTGGAGTCAATCTGATGCCATTCTCAACTGCCAAATCATGTGGCATTGTAAACAATCTTAAGACTGTTAACATGATGTTTCAGATGGCAGATACGTCAAAAGTAACACTAAAAGGTATCATCGAGAAAGTATTTGGTAAAATTTAACTAAGTGGTGCTGCTGGTAGATTTCATTATGATCGATATGGAAGAAGAAAATGAAGTTTCGATAATTGTAGAGAGACCCTTCCTTGCAACTGGAGTGCTGTTCTACGAATCAAGGAACAGTTAATCACCATGAATGTGTTTGACAATGAACATGTGTTCACCGTGGAATAGACTAACAAAAGACCGTATGATGACTTAATCATTGGATGAGTAATAATGAGAGATGGAAATAATGGTAGCAAAGAATATCATGACACTATTGAAGACATCTGGGGGGATAAGTCTATGAGGGAACCCGTGGAAGAAATTATCTATAAGAAATAGGAGAAGGGCCAACAAGCGAGAAGTAGGAAACCAATAATGTGTTGTTTACCCTTATTAAGAGGCAAGAAATACTTGATAACAAACTAGACAACATTCAGAACATCCTGGAGAATTTGTTAAAAGATCTTCGAATGATGCAAGAGGAAAAAATCCATTATGTAACGAAGAAAACAAGAACTGAAATGGGAATAAATCATATTATTGACGTTGAAGAGAAAATCAAATGCTTCAAAGAAAAGAAAAGGCTTAGAAGGGATAAGGAAAAGGAGAAGCTGAGGAAATTGAAGCGAAAGAATTATCAACTTCAAGAAGCCATTGGAACGGATGCCCATCAGAAATCACATGATGCAAGGGGAGATGAAGGATCTTGGTCTGTGCCTAAGGAGTCTGGCCAGAGACTATAAATACAAGCGCTACTGGGAGGCAACCAAGATCCAGTTTTTAATTTTTTATCTTCATTTTTTGAGAGTCAGTGTCAAGTCATAATTGATCAAAGTTAAATTCGGTTTCAGTGATGAAGAAGCAAGGAGGCAAACCAGACATAGAAAGTCTTAAATATTGCAGCAACTGATTCACAACTGAAATAACACAAAGCCTCTGCAAGAAAGAAGATTCCTTTTGCTCTATAAACTTTACTTCATCTATTGTTTTATTGTTTGCTTTTCTTATCTGTTTAGAGCCAGTTGAGTTGGCAGGGAATCATGATTTTGCTTTAACCTTACCACTTCTCGCACACACTGCACTTTAAATTTCTGAGTGTGCATAACACAGTGTGAGGGAAGAAGATAGTGCTCTAAATTTGTTTATCCTCTTGTTGACTTAATTATGAAATTAGAGTATGAGTAGTCCCTTTACCTAAAAATAAATTTTTCCAAAAAATGATTATGCTCTAGAATTTTTCAAAATATTAATATTTTCTTAAAACCCCTTTAAGCCTATTCTTGGAAAGTTATATTAGTGTATGAAATATAATCTTAGCCTTTAGTAATTAGGATAGTAACACATAGATTGAACCTTAGCTTTTACCTTTAGACTTAGTCACAAAGCCCCAAAGTTTTTGATGAGAATTTTTGAGCCTAAGAGTCTCTCTATGACTCAATTTTGTTTGTTGAGTGATCAGTCCTATATGCATTAATGGATCCAAAACTTAGCTAAATTATACATAAAGAGACCATGTAAGCGTTCATGATTTGTCAAAATGATAAAGGTCCCTAGAAACCATATTTTTCTTTTCTATTACCACCCTACATCAACCCTTAGGACTAACCCCTTGAGCCCAACCTTTTATTTGACCTCCCTTATATAAACACCCCATCTAAACCTTCTTTCTCGACCCCTCTATTCTAAATTTCTATTTGGTGGTGGTACATTTTTGCTTAAGCATGCCAATATAACCAGGTGTTCCTCTTTATAAGTGTTGCCTTATTCAAAAAATAATAATAATAATAATTTTTTTTAGGAACCAATGTCCTTAGCATGAATAAGTGGGGAAGTAAAGGATTTCTAAATCTTGTACACTCACAGTAGTATAGAGGTGAAAAGTAAGGAAGCAAAAGACCTCTAAGCCTACGGAAACACCCTAGTTAGGAGAATAAAGAGTAAGGAAGTGAATGACCTCTAAGCCTTGTACCCTTACAATAGTTTAGTAGTGGGCTAAGCACAAGAACACACCTTGGAAGGCTTAAAGTAATAATTTTGAGTAAGGATTGCTGCTACCAAATTTTGTTCTTTTTGTTTTTCACCTTTTTTAGCCCATTTTACTATCACCATTTTTCCATTCCCTCTAAAACAATCCCTTTTGATTGGCCTATTATGGATGCAATAAGATGGTGGGGGAGTGATGTCTAGCCAAGACTATGGTTGAAGTTATGCATATAATTGACTCGAGTGCTTCAATTCTATACATATATTTACTACCCAAACACATTGAGTGAAATTGAGCAAACATTTTAAGTGTGAGGCTGGCAAGTCAATAGGTCAAAAGCTTCGATAAGTAATTTGTGTTCCAATATTAGTTGTTGGGGCTAAATTTAGACCTTTATGCATTACTAGGGCTCAGATTATAATAATGGTTTGAAGGGAGAATATTAATCCTATTTTCAGGGGAATTATTAATCTCTGATTTCATAGTTAGTTTGCTTAAGGACAAGAAAAGTCTTAAGTGTGTGGGTGCTAATGCAATTCATTTTATATATTTTTTTAGTTTGCTTGGTTAGTTTGCAGAACCAAGGATTCTCAAGCTAGAAGGAAGGACACGACAAGTGGACGACAGCTTCATTTGAGTATGAAGTTCACTAAGTCCATTAAAATCTAGCATTTCGTGACCATGAGCTGAAGACGTCAAGTTCATAACACTGTTCACTAGAAGTGAGCCTAACAAAATGGAGATAGCACTGAAGTGAGGCAGTAGAAGCTTAAAAGAGAAGATCACAGTTTTCAGAAGACAACATCCCTTTCATGGTCCTAACGTGATGATCACTGAATGCCAACGTCAGGAAAACGTGAGAAGATGACGATCAGAAACTGCACCCTATATGTGTTTTGCCATTTATTAGTGTGCCACAACAATTTTGGTGCAAAGTCTAGTGAAGCCAAATCCAACCCTTCATTGTATGGTGACTGAGATAGAACACTTCTAAGTGACACTCAGTTGAAGCCATCTTCAACTAAGTACACGCTTAAGAATAATTTCACTTTGTTAATTATTTAATTAACCCTTAAGAATAATTAATTAAATAATTAATTTTACTTAATCAATTATCCCACTACAAAATTAATCGTACCACTAACGGATTAATTTTGACACTATCATCCTATACATGAATTGCTTTCGGAACAACTAAATTAATTATTCTTTAATCTCCTCACATCAAAGATATATGCTCGTTAATTTATAAATTTACATATAAATTAACTAATTAACTTCCTATAATTTGAGATTAGTACCACTCGACCTTTTTACTATACCAGACATAAGCCCACCGGCGGAGTTTAATAAAATAAACATAACAAGCTCACCTCAGGAGCACCATCACCCCCGATGCACCGGTACATGGTTTTCTTTTGACAAGCAACAACACACCAAGCTATTAAACACGTGCACCCAACCTACCGAGACTATTGGCCACAAATGACGTCACTCTTTTACAGATCAAAGTACACTATGTCTAATCCTCACGCCTGCTTAAGTATAGGTATTAAGAGATAGAATGCTAGGAATGAATAGTCTATTAAATCAGTATAAGATAATTCATCCGAAATGGTCAAGTTCAATATGCCCCGGGCATATTTATTTGATTCAATTAGTTTAGACAAACCAATTTCTAAATCAAAGAATAACCTAAACCGATAGTGTGTCCAAAACTGTCTCGGTTACGAACCTCATTTTTATATTATGTCTTTTAACCAATGAAGAGATCTAATGTGTCACACCATACACCTCATCATCTAACTATATAATATAAATGGATGACATATGCATAACGTATAAACCAAAACATTAAATCAATATATTAACTGGGAAGTAGTATAATTCAAGCATAGCTTTAGTATTCAAACCTAACAATCTCCCACTAATCCTAAAGCTGTGTTTTAAGTATAAAAACTACATTAATCTTTACAATTACAATATACCTAAAAAAAATATAATGGCTCTAATAAATATCTTATCCCTATGCCCTCCACGTGAGCCTCATTGACTTTTACAGTCAATGTTTTCGTGAAAGGATCTACAAGGTTATCTTCTGATGCTATCTTCGCCAGGACTACGTCTTCCCTCTTGAAGATGTCTCGTATTATGTGGTACTTGCGCTGTATATACTTACTCGCCTTGTGGGCTCGTGGTTCCTTCGAATTCGCTACGGTACCATTGTTATCACAGTACACTATGATCGACTTCTACAAACCAGGAATCACATCTAAGTCCACTAGGAAGTTCTTAAGCCACACTGCTTCTTTCGCTGCCTCTGATGCTTCAACGTATTCGGCCTCTATGGTAGAGTATGCCATGTATTTTTGCTTGAAACTCCGCAAAAATATGGCTCCACCACCCAAAGTAAACACATACCCTTAGGTAGACTTGCTCTTGTCCCTGTCGCCTTGGAAATCTAAATCTGTGTAATCTCGGGGTACTAGCTCAGATGCCTGATAGACCAGGACTTGGTCTCTTGTTCTATGCAAATACTTTAGAATGCATTTTACTGTATCTTAATGAGCTTTCCCAGGGTTACTCTGATATCTGCTTATAATGCCAACATCATAAAAGATATCAGGCCTTGTACACAACATCGCATACATGAGACTTCCTACTGCCGAAGTATATGAAACTATCTTCGTGGCTTCTATCTTATCAATGGTTTAGGGAGACTATTCTTTAGACATATGCACTTCGTGTCTGAAAGGTAGAAAATCTTTCTTGAAGTTCTGCAAGTTAAAACGAGCCAGAATCGTGTCTATATATGAAGCTTGAGAGAGCGTTATCGAATGTTTCTAACGATCTTGAATTATCTTGATCCCAAAGATATGCCCTGCTTCTCCTAAGTCTTTCATTCAAACTGTTTGAACAGCCATGCCTTTACGTCTGATAACACTTTTTCATTGTTTCCAATTAGTATAATGTCATCTACGTAAAGCACAAGAAATACCACTGAGTTTTTATCACGCCTGCGGTATACACATTCTTCATCCGATCACTGAGTAAATCCATAGGATTGGATCACCTCATAAAACCGGACATTCTAAGATCTAGATGCATGCTTAAGTCCATAAATAGACCTCTTAAACCTGTAAACCTTATGCTTCTGGCCTTTTTTAACGAATCCCTCTGGTTGTTGCATGAAGATGGTTTCTTTAAGACTTATATTAAGGAAAGCTATCTTGACATCCATCTGCCATATCTCATAATCTAAATGAGCAGCTATGACCATGAGAATCCAGATTGACTTAAGCATAGTTACCGGGAAGTAGGTTTCCACATAATCGATTCCCTCTTTCTGAGTATACCCCTTCGCCACAACCCTAGCTTTAAAGGTTCAACCTTTCCGTCAGGTCCTCTCCTGTATTTGTAGACCCATTTATGTCCAATGGGTTTGAAACCATCAGGTAGGTCCACAAGCTCCCAGACTTGATTGTGGTCTATCGACCCCAACTCGGATATCATTGCCTTTTGCCAAGATTCTGCATCTTTATTTTGGAGAGTCTCATTGTAGTTCACAGGGTCTGGTTTAGGCGCACCTTGGATACAGTCAGAGGTTTCTCCAATGCTAATAAACCTATTGGGTTGTCTCAAAACCCTCCCACTATGATGAGACACCACCTGTGTAGGCACAACATCTGTGATATCTTGTGAAGTGTGTGGTGTATCTACTTGTACTGGTGCATCAGAATTATCAGATTGCTTTCTAAGTTCTTATAGTACTATCTTACTTTTGGGCTTGTGATCTAGAATATAATCTTCCTCTAAAAATCTGGTGTTAGTACTAACTATCACCTTATGATCTTTAGGACTATAGAACAGACCACCTTTCGTTCCTCTAGGATATCCTACAAACAACATTACTTCTGTTATTGCATCTAACTTAGCCGCATCTACCTTAAGCACATGTGCTGGACAACCCCAAATTCTGAGATGTCTTAGACTGGGCTTACGCCAATTTTATAACTCTATAGGGGTTGAAGGTACGATTTTAGATGGTACAAGATTTAGAATATATATCACAGTATCTAAGACATATCCCCAGAACGAACTAGGCAAATCACTATAGCTCATCATTGACCTAACCATTTCCATGAGAGTTCTGTTTATTCTTTCCGCTACACCATTCTACTGTGGTGTGCCTTGTGCAGACAACTGATACTGAATTTCGACTTCACTGAGGTATTCTCGAAATTCATGTGATGGGTACTCATCATCATGATCTGATAGTAGTGTCTTGATACTCTTATCGTGACGTTTCTCCATATCTGCCTGGTACTCTTTGAATTTACTAAAGCATTCGAACTTGTGGCGCATTAGGTAAATGTATCTATTCCTTGAGTAACAATCTGTGAAGGTCACAAAATACTCAAATCCACCTCATGCCTGGACCAAAATTGGTCCACACAAGTCAGAGTAAATCAACTCTAATACTTTTTTGGCTCTATAACCTTTTGCTTTAAAAGGTCTCTTGGTCATCTTACCTTCCAAGCATGATTCGCAGGTTTAGTAACTGTCAATTTCTAATGAACTTAAAGGTCCATCATTGACTAACATTTGAATCCAACTAAGATTTATATGACCTAGCCTGAGATGCCAAAGATAGGTTTGATTCATTTTAGAAGGTTCTTTACTCTTATTTTGGTTAGATGATGCACCGTTTGGTTCTGTGGTTTAGGGAGCTTGATTAATCAAAAACAAATTGTCTACTAATGAAGCTGAATAAATAAGTTTGTAATCTCTTCTAATAACAACAGATTGATTAGAAAAGATAAACTTATAACCATTCATTGAGAGTTTAGAATCTGAAATCAGGTTCTTTCTAAAACTCGGTACATAAAGACAATTATTTAAATCTAGCCTAGAATTTTTGAAAAATAGCCTAACTATTCGCACTGCTTCTACTGACACTCTTGTAGTGTCGCCCAAGTAGACTTTTAGCTCGCCTTCTCTAAGCTTCTGGGTAACTTGGAACCCCTGCAATGAATTAAAAATGTGGTTAGTGGCACCTCAATCCACACACCGAGTATCTGTGGAAATCACCGCTGAACACGTCTCAGTAATTAATGCTGTTAGGAGCTCAGGAAGAGTATAGACTCTTTGGTTCATATTGTAATTCACCTGAAACTCTTCTAAACTAGAAGGTAAACTCTAGAGGAGGATATCAATCTAACTCTCTGGATCAATTTCACCTCCTAACACTTCTATTTCATTGATGTTACTGATCATGTGAAGCACGTGATCTCTCACTGAGCTGTCTTCAACCATTCTGGTATTCATTATTTTCCTCATAGCTGCTTGCATTGTTGTCCTGCCTTGATGACCAAACATCTCTCTCAGGTGAGCCATCGTGTTAAAGGCAGAAATCATGGGATGAAGCTAATGTTGCAGAACATTTGACACTGAGGCCAGAATGTAACACCGCACCATATCATCCGCTTTTCTCCACCTCGTATAGGCATCTCTATCCTCTTGAGGAGATTCATCATCAGGCACATCTGGAGAGATCTCAGTGAGCACAAACTTATATTGCTCAGCCATCAGGGCAATGTCCAAATTTGGACTCCAATCGACATAATTCAGACCAATTAGTTTGTTGTCTTTCAATATTCTAGCTAATGCATTAAATGCTATATCGAATACTATAAATAAATAAACAGAAAATGTTTCAGTAAACTTAAGCATAGAATTTTGAAAAATAAATTCTACAATTGTCGACATCACTCAAACAATAATTAAATCCACTGACATCTCATTCATTGGGATTTTTGCTAGTGACGATAGTGTGGACGTTTACGATAACCCACATTCATTTAAAAAGAACTAGGTTCATTAAGTACACTATCTGACCAAACCACCTATTGATCTATGTAGCTAATAGTCAGTGCTTTTAGCTATACAAATAAGCAGCGTAACCTCGATGAGAGGAATACTACAAATCGTACACTAAGTGTGTGTCATTACATGATTTATGAGTTTGTTACCATAGGACAGTGTGCCTTAGATGGAGAGTGTATCACATTTCTACAATTTCAACTTACTCTAGTCATTTTACTTAGAAACTCATAAGCAAGTGATCTTATAGTTGAACTCATCCAATATGGAGGAAGGCCCTAATGCCAACTCAATGGTCAACCCACATCACATATGAATTCGTAATGGAGGCTAAAGGAATATTGACCAACCCACTCCCACTTAGATTTCTAAAATGAGGGTTTTTCAGGTTTTAACATGCAATTAACTAATCCTAAGTTATGTGCAACATAAAACCAGCATGATTTAAATTATGCATCTAACGTACAACAAAAAAATTAAAGCATTAAATTAACTGTAAATACAGGAAATAAATACGTAAAATAAAATTCCCGACTATTATGGTTTGCATTGCTTCAATCTTCTATCTTCATCTCGTATCCCGTCACGTCACTCGAGGATTGACTCTTGAAAATTGGATTTAAAAAACATGAAATGAGAACAAAAATGGGCCGCGCACAGCCTGCTACGGGTTGCCTAGCATACGGTGCTTCCGGCACTGCTGCAGCGCTGCCGCTACGGGTCGCCGGTGACCTCTGCCAGGGAATTCTCGCCGGTGTCATCTGGTACCCCGCTCCATTTTCTGTCTCTTGCTCCTACTTCGTTATTTGGTCTTCTTGCAATTCGTTATGGGTTTTCTTAGTTTTGTACGAATTAACGATACGAATTCAATTCTTCCAAGATAACGTTTTCGATTACATAAAATTTTCCAACTACGAGGCTTCTAGGGAAAAAATCAAAAATTATATAGAAGAATGCTACTACAGATTTCATCTCATCCTACACGGCTTCCAGCACATGGTTTTACTATTACAAGCATTCATAAAAACCAAACCCGGACATGTCCTGAAGTTTAATTAAAATATACAAACGCAACTATAATAGCCGATATTTCTAGACAACCTGCAAATAAAACAAAGTAACAAATCGAACAAGCACAAAGCCAAAACCTGGCTTTGATTTCAATCGAAAGATTATCTGCCCAGGCCCGGTCAAAAATTCACTTTCGTGCTATGCATTCCAGAATTGGAATCCTTGACGAAGCCTAGACTCTAGCACAATCGCTATTCCAATTGTTGCTTGAAATAACATTGTGCAGGATCTTGGTTTATACTTGTTCGATTTCCACGCAACAAATAATTTCTAATTAAAGTGGAAATTTAGAAATACCTCTTAAAGGGTAAACTTAGGTGATTCTCTCGTATGACTCAAGACTTTGATCGTACGTTGTATGGGCAACAAACAAATGATCAATTGATAGTCAATCAATACAAATTCCACTCACTGGAAAAACCACCTCCGCCACCGCCGCCTGAGAGCACCACCCAGGCGCTGCCGAAAAATTATGAGGAAGTCCGACCCCCGAACTAGAAGCTGTGCCACCAAGTTTGGATGAAGAAATTCGACTCTGAAAACGAATTCTTTTTTATTTATCTCTCTATAATTTCTCTCTCTAGTTTTCTTGTCTTGAAAACTTATGAATTGTGTATTGTAAATTGCTTATCTCTTGTTGATTTATTGAGTTACAAGAGAGACCCCAAGTTGGTTTAGGATTGGCCTTCCTAATAGGTTTAGGATTTTCAATTAGTTTCCAAATCAAATTAGGTGCCAAATCTAATAGGATTTCCAAATCCAAAAAGATTTCCTAATCTCTAGGATTTCCTAATTCCAATTGAACTTTAAGACTTAATTAATTAAATAATTCCAATTTTTTTTATTATTTAATTAACCCTTAGGAATAATTAATTAAATAATTAATTTTACTTAATCAATTAACCCACTACAAAATTAATCGTACCACTAACGGATTAATTTTGCCAATAACATCATGCACCAAAATTGCCTCCGGAACAACTAAATTAATTATTTATTAATCTCACCCCATCAAAGATTACTTTACTGATAATTAGACTAATTAACTTCTTATAATCCGAGATTAGTACCACTCGACCTTTTTATAATACCGGACATAAGTCCACCGACCGGGTTTAGTATAATAAACATAATGGGCTCATCTCAAGAGCACCATCACCCCAGACGCACCGGTTCATGGTTTTCTTTTGATAAGCAACAGCACACCAAGCAACCAAACATGCGCACCCAACCTACCGAGACTATTGGCCACAAATGACCTCACTCTTTGGCAGATTAAAGTACACTATGTCTAATCCTCATGCCTGCTCAAGTCTAGTGGTTAAGAGATAGAATACTAGGAATGAATAGTCTATTAAATTAGTATATGACAATTCATTCTAAATGGTCAAGTTTAATATGCCCCGGGCATATCTATATGATTCAATTAGTTTAGACAAACTAATTTCTGAATCACAGAATAACATAAATCGATAGTGTGTCAAAATTGTCTCGGTTATGAACCTCATTTATATATTATGTCTTTTAACCAATGATGAGTTCTACTGTGTCACACCAGACACCTCATCATCTAACTACATTATATAAATGGATGACATATGCACAACATATAAACCAAAACATCAAATCAATATATTAACTGGGAAATAGTATAATATAAGCATAGCTTTAGTATTCAAGCCCACGTACCTCTTAGGTTGCCTCACAACCCTCCCACTACAAGGAGACACAACCTCTGTGATATCTTGTGCAGTATTCTGTGGTGTATCTACTTGTACTGGTGCAACAGGAGTAGTGGATTGTAGTCTAAGTTCTTCTAGTACAATTTTAATATTGGGCTTGTGATCTAGAATATAGTCCTCTTCTAAAAATCTTGCGTTAGTACTTATCACCACCTTCTGATCTTTAGGACTATAGAATAAACCATCGTTCGTTCCTTTGGGGTATCCTACAAATAGCATTACTTCTGTTCTTGCATCTAACTTACCAGCATCTGCCATAAGCACGTGTGCTGGACAACCCTAAATTCTGAGGTGTCTTACACTGGGTTTTCGCCCAGACCACAACTCCACGGGGGTTAAATACACGGATTTAGTTGGAACAAGATTTAGAATATATGCAATTGTTTCTAAGGAATATCCCCAAAACGAATTTGAAAAATCACTATAACTCATCATAGACCTAACCATTTCTATAAGAGTTCTATTTATCCGTTCTACTACACTATTTTTCTGGGGTGTGCCATGTGCAGATAACTGAGACTGAATTCCTACTTCTACTAAGTAATTTAAAAAATTTGTGGACAGGTATTCACCACCACGATCTGATCGTAGTGTCTTGATACTTTTACCATGATTTTTCTCCACATCTCCCCGATACTCTTTTGAACTTGTCAAAGCACTCATACATGTGGTGTATCAAATAAATATATCCGTATCTTGAGTAATCATCTGTGAATGTCACAAAATACTCAAAACCTCCCCTGGCTTAAATAGACATTGGTCCACACAAGTCAGAATGAACCAGCTCTAATACTTATTTGGTCCGATACCCCTTTGCCTTAAAAGGCCTCTTGGTCATTTTACCTTTTATCAGACTTTCTCCACCTCTGATATGCTTCTCTGTGTTCATTAGTAGACTGGTCATTAGGCTCGGTTGGGAACAGTTCTGTGAGTACGAACGTGTGTTACTCAGCCGTTAGGACAATGTCAAAGTTGTGTTTCCAATCGATGTAGTTTTGACCAGTTAGTTTGTTGTCTTTTAATATAACAACTAAAGGATTAAACACCATATAAAAAACTAAAAAAAAAATAAACAGAAAATGCTTCAGAACATATGAAATTTCGAACCAAACATTGCTAAATCCCTCAAAACAACATTTAAATCCACCGAGATTCGCACAAGTCATGTTAGTGTGAACATTTACGCTAGTCCACATTCGTTCAAGAATAACCAAGTTCATTAATTTCACTATCTAACCAAATGATCTATTGATTAATGAAATTAATAGTCAGTGCTTTTGGCCATATACAAGAGCAGTGTATCCTTCTTGGGAGGAATACTACAAATTGTACACTAAATATGTGCTATTACGCAACTTCTAAGTTTGTTACCTAGGATAGTATGCCTCAGTTAGAGAGGATGTCGCATTCTCCAATTTAACTTACTATACTTATCTTACATAGAAATTCAATCTAGTAATCTTATCAGATAGACTCATTCGTTATAGAGGAAGGCCCTATTGCCAATGTAGAAATCCTCCTACATCACTTATGTATTCATAATGGAGGCCATGAGAATATAAACTAACCCACTCTCACTTAGATTGTTAACATGAGGGTTTCTCTAATTTTAACTTGCAATTATCTAATCCTAAATTATATGCAACATAAAACCAACATGCTTTAATCATTCGTAAAATAAAACACAAAATTAAAACATGTAAATGATGATTAAAACAATAAAAATGTGAAATAATTGCGTAAAATAAATTTTTTGACTATTATGGTTTTAATGGTTTCCATCTGTAGCCTTGTCTAGTGTCAAGGCACGTCACTCCGATGAATGAGTCTGAAAACTGGATCTTGGAAATATCTCAAAAAAGAAACGGGCCTGGCCCGTACCCGGTCTGGCCGGTCACGGCCTTGCACACATGACGCCCTTGCAGTACAAAAGTGTGTCACGACATAGCGCTGCAATGCACCCAGCTTGCACGTCCTGTGCACAATTTTCTGATAACCTCTGCCGCGATTCCTTCGCCGGCGTTGCCTTCCGAGTCTATCATTTTGCTCCCACTTGTTATTTGATCTTTTTGCAACTCATTCGAGTTTTCTCGATTTTCTACATAATCATTGAATTTACCCAAATTACGATAAACCAATGTTGGTGTATGCCCTTTTGAAGGCTATTTATGTAATTTGTTGTCTATTTGATAATTTATAAAATGAGTTAATTTCATGATAATTATATTTTTGTGCATATTTAATTTCATGAAATTGATCCGACAAAAGAAACACTCCATGGAATTTTAGATCATAAGTGATTCTTTTGATTAGTACTCGTACGAGGATCCTTAGACCAGAAATCACTACTTTATCTTAGGTGGATTGTAGTGTACTTTGACATATGCCTAACGGGGCCATAACAGGTTCCCAAGTACGGGTATGATTGGGTACACAATGAGACATGCTAAGGTATGTAGGTGAAGTGAGGGGACTACAAGTCTCTCTTCAGTGAGAGATGATATCTTTGCCACTTGATAGTGAACTGAGAAGTGCATGGTCGTGCACAAGGAATGATAAGCATTATCATTTGCTTGATGAATTCAGTGTCACAAAGAGATCAAGTAAATGTTTAGCTATATAAGGATGATGGTCCATGCCTTATGCTAAACGGGATATCAATGTAGAGGATCGTACGCAGTTTGCTCGGAAAGGTTGTGTTGAATCACCATTCGACCCTCCATTCCGAATTGGGTAGTCATTATGTCGTGCTAGAGACCACTAATGCCTTATGGATTAATGAATGAGATTGAATTATCCATTACCAATTTTGAATGGGCCTACAGGGTCGCACATAAGAAAGTTCGATGGTGCAGAATAAGTATTCTTGCCTACAATAAATATAATTGTTATACTTAAATAAATAATATTTAATTAAATGGTTTAATCAAAGTTTATTGAAAAGTTCTGGGGTATTAATTAAGAGTTAATTAATTAACTGGGAACAATTGGGATGGGCTGATAAATCAAGAGACTTAATTGCAATTGAAGTTCTTGACTCATCAGCCTGATCCATGGGTAATGGGTTGATCCGTGGGCTTAGTTTATAACCCAAATCATTATAGTATTATTTAATACTGATTTGGATTCAGTAAATATTATTTAATACTGGTTTGGAATCTGTGAAATAATATTTGGTAATAATACTGATTTGGAATTTGATTAAATCAGTTAAGTAATAATTGATTGATTACAATACTAATTTTGGAAATTTTAACTCTACAAATATCCTAGGGATATTATTGTAGTAGGATGATGATTTTCAATGAGAAAAACAGAACAAGAAAAATGGACACAAAATCCCAAACTCTCTCTGTAGGCAAAAACGGCTAGCACCGGATATGCGAAGAACTTCAGTGCTTGAAAGTAGAGAGTCCTTCAAGGAATGATTTTGGTGTGAGAAACATAACAGGAGCAGAAGGTTTGGACCAACATCAATCTAGGATCTAAATGCGGCTACCAATTACGCTTCAAGGGTATGGTTTACTTGTTTTGAACATAGGATTAAACACTAAAATTGAAATTGGCATGAATCCACTGCGTAAAAATTTTGAAATCATGCCTCCAATCCCAACAGTGGTATCAGAGCTAGGATTATATTTTAGTGTTAAAATTAAAATTGATTTTGATTAAAAGTAATTGGATTTTTAATTAAAACTGATTTTCACGAATTTTGGAAATTCATGGTTTTAGAAAGCAACAAGAAAAAAATAAAAATAAAAATAATTTTTATTTTTAATTATTTATCTTCAAGGAAAATAATAAAATAATAATTTTGAAAAATTGGTTGATGCCCGCCGGACTTGGTGCCGTCGACCAGTCAAATTTTTCGCCAGAAAACTGAGGGTCGCCGGATAATCATATTTTTGGCCTAAAAAGTTGTGGGTTTTGTTCCTTATTATCCTGGAAATGGTTTTGGCAAAATTGAGGTTTTAAATTGGGGTTCTAAACAGATTTTACGTGCTGGGTTTGTCTTAAAATTTTTCCCCGATCGGTAAATGTTTTGAAGCTTTTGGAATTTTTCGGTCAAACAAACGGGAAAACGGAAAGGGGCTTTGGGGTTGTTTTTCTTTTCAAAGACAGAATCACAGAATGGTTCAGATGGTTTCGTTGGACCCAAATTGATTTTGGCATTGTCATCGAGTTTTTATTTTGATTTTTCTTCTTTTCGTCAGAAAAACGCCATGTCCATTTCGAGCTCCTTCGCTGGGAATCAATCAGTTTCTTCTGAACTGATTCGGATTCTTTGACCGGGAAGAAGAGTGGTGCCGGTAAAGATGAAGGCGAGAGTCGCCATTCATCAATGACGCCGGGAGAAGGGTTTTTCGCCGGGAAGAAAACCGGCGACCTGCCGGAGAAGAAAGAGAAGTCTAGGCGGCGGGTGATTGAAGCCCTAAGGGCTGAAATTACCAAATTGCCCCGCTGCTGCTTCCAAACCCTAGGCCAGCAAAATTTTAAAATTTAAAATTATAAATTGACCCCATTAATTTTGTTTTACTTTAAACCATAAGCCCAGAACTTATGTTAATTATAAAATTGACCCAAAATTTTAAGAAAAATTATTTTATGATTTTAGTAAGATTTTAAGATTTTAATCTTGGAATTAAATCAAATCTTATTAGATTTTAGTTTTAAAATTGGATTTTAAAATTTTAAAATATATTAAATCAATTATCTTAATGAGATTAGGATAATTAGCTAATAAATAGAATAATTAATTTTATTAATTTTATTCTTTATTTATGCTTTCAAATATGGTATGATTTATTTAAATGGTTTAGATATTTGCATACATATTTGGTATGTTCATGCATCATTTATCACAAATGATTGAACAAGAAAAAAGGAAAGATTGGTTAAAATTGATTATGACACAATCAATTTTAATTGTATAGAATATTTTGGAAATATTCAATTACACAATCTTTTAAATTGGTTGGCTTAATTAAAATGGGTTTGTATGAAGCACTTGCATTTTATGTGTTTTTCATGCATGAATTGGGCTTTATTTATTTTGTTTTAATTTGGGGCCTGCGAGCCATTTAAATTGAGCCTGCGAGCCTATTAAAATTATTGTAATAGAATAGATTAGAAATTAGGCCCAAGAAATTTCAACAAGCCAAGACGGAGTCATGGAGTTGGAGCCTAATAATGGAGGCCCAAATGAAGACAAAGTTTTAAAAGCCTTTTAATAGACTAGAGCCCAATTCATTGCATTTTTCACTTTATATTTTATATTTTGTGAATGATGAAAAACGAAATGTATGTTAAGCCGTTCAAACTAAATCCCTAAAAACCTAAGTTATAAATTGCTTCCATACTTGGGGGCTCCCCAGAGCGTCGAACGTCTGTGGACTTGGAGAGCCCAAGGGCCTCAGGTTTTCTTCATGCGGCGGGTTGTCACCTAATAGGTGCCCAACTTTACTCACTACCACTATGTGGAAAAACTGTTTGGGTATTTATTGATGTGATGCCTCGAGGGATGGTTTGACTTGGGAAAATTAATCCTAGCTTGACCCGATAAGTTGACTAGGGATTAATTTTGCAAAGATAGGATGGTGTCAAACATTTGGAATGTTCATCCTATCACCAAAAAGTTGCATGGTATGCAATTGGAAAGTGTTAGATTACATGGAATGTAATTTGAACATTACCTACCAAAAGAGCCCGATCCCTACGATACTTGCCAAAGCAAGACTGTGGTTAACTCATTGTGTATAATAAAAAGTGTATGCCCTTTGGAAGGCTATTTATGTAATTTAGACATTTGTCGTCTGTTTGATAATTTATCAAATGAGTTAATTTCATGATAATTATATTCTTGTGCATATTTAATTTCATGAAATCGATCCGCCAAAAGAAACACTCCATGGAATTTTAGATCATGAGTGATTCTTTTGAGTAGTACTCTTACTAGGATCCTTATACCAGAAATCACTACATGGTCTTAGGTGAATTGTAGTGTGCTTTGACATATGCCTAACGGGGCCGTAGCAGGTTGCCAAGTACGGGTATGATTGGGTACACTGTGAGACACACTAAGGTATGCAGGTGAAGTGATGGGACTACAAGTCTCTCTTCAGTGAGAGATGATATCTTGGCCATTTGATAGTGAACTGAGAAGTGCATGGCCGTGCCCATGGAATGATAATCATTATCATTTGCTTGATGAATTCAGTGTCACTAAGAGATGAAGTAAACCTTTAGCTATATAAGGATGAAGGTTCCATGCCTTATGGTAAACAGGATATCAATGTAGAGGATCGTACGCAGTTTGCTCGGAAAGGTTGTGTTGAATCACCATTCAACCCTCCATTCCGAATTGGGTAGTCATTATGTCTTACTAGAGACCACTAATGACTTACGGATTAATCAATGAGATTGAATTATCCATTACCAATTTAGAATGGGCCTACAGGATCGCTCATAAGAAAATTCAATGATGCAGAATAAGTATTCTTGCCTACAATAAATATAATTGTTATACTTAAATAAATAAAATTTAATTAAATGGTTTAATTAAATATTATTGAAAAGTTATGTGGAATTAATTAAGAGTTAATTAATTACCTGGGAACAATTGGGATAGGCTGATAAATCAAGGGACATAATTGCAATTGAAGTTCTTGACCCATCAGCCTGATCTATGGGTCATGGGTTGATCCATGGGGTTGGTGTATAACTCAAATCATTAAAGTATTATTTAATACTGATTTGGAATTAGTAAATTGAAGGAAAACAGAACAAATCCGGGCTAAATCAAAAGCCTCACTTTCATGCAATGCATTCCAGAATCAGAAGCTTTCGACAAAGCTAAGGCTCAAATGCATTTTCTCATGAACACATCTAGGCTTTTACTTATTTAATTTATTAAATCAACATATCATGCACAAAGATTGACCTTTAATTAAAAGCGAAAGGATTAAAGGTTATACCTTTGAAGCGAAGTCCAACGCAATAAGAAAAACCAAATCTTTCCTTGCGATTATCACCGAAATCCAATAGATGACTCCGAGAAACTTTGACTATTGCGTGGGCAATAATATATCGAAGTGTACTAGCAAAGCCCATGAAAAACCACAAGAATTTCTCTCAAAAAATCGGATTCAAAACTGTCCAAAAGATCCAATTAAACTGCTGTCCCTTTTCGCCAAAACTGTTGCTGCCCACGAAAAGTACATCACCAAAATCAAACTAAAAATCCTTTCTTTGCCGTGATCTAGACAGCCCACATCATGGATCACCAAAAGAGAGATTAACAATATGAAATGGCCGAATCAAACGCGCAAACATTGGATTTTTCCTCCATGAAAACCAAAGAACAAGGCTAGGCAGCTTCGGCGAAAAATTGGAAAGACTGGCGGAAAAAAACTGGGCAGCACTTATGTGTTTAATCTATTTGGGCTGAATCCAATCTTCGAGCAAGCAAGAAATCTAGTTCGTTTTTGGGAAAGAATTCTTGAAGATTGAGGAATTCTCTCTCTAGAACCTTCTCACTCAAGAAAGCAAGAGTTGTCTTGCAAGACTTTCTTAATGTTTCTTTGGCCTTAAGTTTTCTATTTATAGGGAGCTCTAATAGAGACCTAGTGGGCTTTTGAGTTGGGCCTTTTAATTTGACTTTCGTTGACCGCTTAGTCTTTCCTAGACTAATGAACTCCAATCGACTCATTCGAATTAATTTCTTAACCCACTTCGTTAATTTAATTTAATCGAACCCTTAGGATTAATTAATTCATATAGAATTAATTTCTTAATCCACTTTCTCAATTAAATATTAATTAAACCTTTATGATTAATTAATTCACTTTGTCAATTAGTCAAATACATAATTAGTCGTACTACTATCGAACTAACTATGGAACTACCGCTCAAAAATGACTTTACATCGCGCCAATATCTTTCTTCTCTCTCCCCACATTAAAGATCTAGTGCTCGTTGGTTTATCAATTTTCTGACAAACTAATTTATCGACTTCTTGGTATCCGAGATTAGTACCACTCGACATTTTTATTGTACCGGACATAAAATCCACCAGCGGGGTTTAGTATAATAAACCTTTCGAGCTCATCTCGGGAGCACCATCAACAAGGCAAACCAGTACGTGGATTCCTCCGACTAGCAACGGCACGTAAGAAGCTAAACACCGCATACCTAACCTACCGAGGTATAGGCCTCAATTGACCGCACTCTTTGGCAAATCAAAGCATACGATATCCAACTCTCACGCCTGTCATAATCTCGGGATTGAGAGACTGAATACTAGGACCGAATTGACTACGCAGATCAGTATATGTCAATTCTATCCGAACTGGTCGTGCTCAATAAGCCCCGGGCATATCCGTGTGATTTAAACTAGTGCAGATAAACTAATTTCCAAACCACATGATAACCTATAGTGATAGTATGTTCAGACTGTCTCAGTTATGAGCATACTTTTTATGTATCAATACTTGAACCAATAACAGTATCTACTGTGTCTTTCACACACCACGTTATCTAGTTCTATGATATAATGGAACAATTTAATAATGAAACAAAATGATATGTCATCTTTGGATATTAGTTTTTGATACAAACTATAGTTTTTCTGTATTCAAAACTAACATAAATATTATTTAATACTGATTTGGAATCAGTGAAATAATATTTGGTAATAATACTGATTTGGAATCTGATTAAATCAGTTAAGTAATAATTGATTGATTACAATACTGATTTTGGAAATTTTAACTCTACAAATATCCTAGGGATATTATTGTAGTAGGATTATGATTTTCAATGAGAAAAACAGAAGAAGAAAAATATACACAAAATCCCAAACTCTCTCCATAGGCAAAAACGGCTAGCACAGGATCTGCGAAGAACTTCAGTGCTTGAAAGTAGAGAGTCCTTCAAGGAAGCATTTTGGTGTGACAAACGTAACAGGAACAGAAGGTTTGGACCAACATCAATATAGGATCCAGACGCGGCTACCAATTACGCTTCAAGGGTATGGTTTACTTATTTGGAACATACGATTAAAACACTAAAATTGAAATTGGCATGAATCCGCTGCGTAAAAATTTTGAAAATCATGCCTCCGATCCCAACAACCCAAACCCATGAGTTCAAGTTGCCCACAAAAACGTCGTGGATTACATAAATTTCCTAATTACAAGGCTTGATTTCTAGGAAAAATAAATCGACAATTACATGGAGAAAATCCTACTACAATTTTAATATAATCCTACATGGCTTCCAGTACGTGGTTTTACTATTACAAGCATTCATATAAAAAATCATCTTGACATATCTCGGAGTTTAATTAAAACATACAAACGCAACCATAATAGTCGGGATAACGAAACCACCAGCATAAAATAAACCATGTAATAAATCGAACAAAGCAAAACCAAAACCTTACATTTATTACAAATTGAAGGAATTATCTGCCCGGGCCCGGTAAAAAATCTCACTTTCGTGCTACGCATTCCAGAATCAGAGATTCTCAACCGAACCCAAACGCTCGTGTAATATAACTCAAACCCTTTGGAATTACCACACGGGCACCGGATCTTAGTTTTACTTTATTCGATTTATCACGAATTCAAATAATTCTAAATAAAGCAGAAGGAAAAGAATTGACCTTTGAAGCGTGTACTCAAGGATTCACTTGTAGGACTCTGAGACTCGTCTGGAAATCGTATTGGTCACCAAACAAAATGATCAGCAAAACAAAACCAACACAAAATCTTTCCAGCAATAAACCGAGCCACCGCCACCTAGTGCATAAACCCATGAGCCGCCGCTGCTTCCCTCACGTGTCGCCCGTCGATTTCCAAACGCTTGATCCGGATTGATGTATCCGACTGCCACCACTGCCTAGGGAATTGTGTCTCTGCTTCTTGAGGTGAAAACCGACCTTCAGTGAAAATTCTTTTAAATTATCTCTATAGTTTCAAGAACTATCAAACTTATGAAGTGTGTGTGTTATTATTGATAATCCCTTGTCTATTTATAAAGTTACAAGAGAGACCTTAAGTTTGCTTGAGTTAAGCCTTTCTTGTTGGGTTTTGGATTTATGAATTTCCTAATCTCAATTAGTTACTAAAACTAATTAGTTTCCGAATTCGGTTAGTTTCCAAATCTAATTAGATTACCTAATCCAATTAGATTTCTAATTATTAGGTTTCCTAATTCTAATTGAACCTTAAAACTTAATTAATTAATTAATTCCGCTTTGAAAATTTACTAATTGACACTTAGGATTAATTAATTCTACTTTAACAATTAACCCAACACATAATTAATCGTACCACTAACGGAGTAATTATGGAATCACTACTCAAACCGAAATCACTTCCAGAACCACTAAAATAATTATTTTTTATTCTCACTACCTCAAAGATATAGTGCTTGTCAATTTATTAATTTACTAGTAAATTAATTTATCGACTTCTTATTATCTAAGACTAGTACCACTTGACTTTATTACTATACCAAATATAAAGTTCATCGGCTAGATTTAGTATAATAAACCTTTCAAATTCATCAAGAGAGCACCATCACCTCAGACGCACCGGTACGAGGTTTTCTTTGACTCGTAACGACACATCGAGCACCTAAACACACGCATCCAATGTACCAAGACTATAGGCCTAAAGTGACCACAATCTTTGGCAAATCAAACTACACAATGCTCAATTCTTGTGCTCATTCTCATCTAGGGATTAAGAGATAGAATACAAAGTTTGAATTAACTACTAACAAACAGTACAAGTTAATTCAATCATAGACGGTCATGCTCAATATGCCCCGGGCATATCTATATGATTCAACTAGTCTTGATCGACTAATCTCAGAATCACATAATGACTTAAACTGACAGAATATCCAAACTATCTCTGCCAAGAGCTTAATTTATATATCAAGACTTCAACCAATGACGCGATGCATTGTGCTACACCCGACACCTCAGCATTTAGTCACATGATATAATTGGACCACATATGTAAAACATAAAGTATTTAACTAAAACATTTCACTCGATATATAAATGGAGAAATCATTTTCATCCAAGCAAAGCTTTCAGTATTCAACTAGCAATCTCCCACTAATACTTTAAGCTATTGTCTCTAAGCATAAAACTGGCTACAAAATCTGAATCAATACTGTTATATTAAAAACTAGAGAATTGTCAATGCTCTGCTAAGTATTTAACTCCATTGCCCTCCACACGAGCCTCAAAGACTTTAGCAGTCAATGTCTTTGTGAACGGATCTGCAAGGTTGTCTGCTGATGCTATCTTGGCCACGACCACGTCTCCTCTTTTAACGATCTGTCGTATTCGGTGGTACTTGCGCTTTATGTGTTTACTCGCTTTGTGAGCTCATGGTTCTCTTGAGTTGGCTATTACAACATTGTTATCACAATACATTGTGATTGATCTCAGTAACTCAAGAATCACGTCTAAGTCAACTAGGAAGTTCTTAAGCCACACTATTTCTTTCGCTGTCTCTGATGCTACGATATATTCAGCCTCCATGGTAGAGTTCGCCATGCATTTCTACATGACACTCCTCCAAACTATGGCCTCACCTTCCAAAGTAAACAAAAACCTGGAGGTAGAGTTACTCTTGTCTTTATCACCTTGGAAATCTGAATCTGTGTAACCATGGGGAACAAGCTCTTGTGACTGATAGTCCAATACTTGGTCCCTCATTCTACGCAAATTCTTGAGGATGCACTTTACAGCCTCCCAATGAGTTTTTCCGGTGTTACTCTGATATCTGCTAACCATACCAACAGCATAGCAAATATCAGGCCTCGTACATAACATAGCATACATGAGATGCCCTACTGCAGATGCATAAGGAACTATCTTCTTGGCTTTTATCTCCTCAACAGTCTTCAGAGACTGTTCTTTAGATAGATGCACTCTTTGTCTAAAAGGTAGAAAACCTTTTTCGGAGTTCTGCATGTCAAAATTGAGCCAAAATCGTATCTATGTATGAAGCCTGAAAGAGCGTCAAGGAATGTTTTCTATTATCTTGAATAATCTTTATCCCAAGGATATGTTCATCTTTTCCCTAGTCCTTCATATCAAACTACATAAACAACCATGCCTTTACGTCTGATAATATTTTCTTATTGTTGCCAATAAAAAGAATATCATCTATGTAAATTACAAGAAACACCACTGTCTTTCCGTTATGCCTGTGATACACACACAGTTCATTCAGATATTGAGTAAATTTGTAGGACTGGATTACTTCATCAAACCAGATATTCCAAGATCTGGATACTTGCTTAGGTCCGTAGGTGGACCTCAGCATGCAAACCTTATGCTCTTGGCCTTTTTCAATAAATCCCTCTGGTTGATGCATGAAGATGGTTTTCTCAAGAATTCCGTTAATCTAGATCGACTTAAGCATAGTTACCGAGGAGAAGGTTTCCTTATAATGGATTTCGTTTTTCTTAGTATACCCTTTTGGGACAAGCCTAGGTTTAAAAGTTTCAACCTTTCTGTCAGGTCGAAAACCATCAGGCAGTTCCATAACCTCCCAGACTTTATTAGAGTCCATTGACCCCACTCAGATTTCATTGCCTTTTGCAAAGATTCTGCATCTTTATCTCGAAGAGTCTCATTGTAGTTCACTGTGCCCACGTACCTCTCGTGTTGCCTCACAACCCTCCCACTATGATGAGCCACCACCTATGTAGGCACATCATCTATGTCGTCTTGTGCAGTATTCCATGGTGTATATACTTGTACTAGTGCAACAGGAGTTGTGGATTGTCCTCTAAGTTCTTTTAGTACTATTTTACAACTGGGCTTGTGATCTAGAATATAGTTCTCTTCTAAAAATCTGGCGTTAGTACTTACCACCACCTTCTGATCTTTAGGACTATAGAATAAATCACCTTTTGTTCCTTTGAGTATCCTACAAATAACATTACTTTTGTTCCTGCATCTAACTTACCCATATCTGCCATAAGCACGTGTGCTGGACAACCCCAAATTCTGAGGTGTCTGACACTGGGTTTTCGCCCATACCACAACTCCACTGGGGTCGAAGGCACAGATTTAGATAGTACAAGATTTAGAATGTATGCAACTGATCTAAGGCATATCCCTAAAATGAATTTTGAAAATCACTATAACTCATCATAGACCTAACCATTTCCATAAGAGTTCTATCTCTTCGTTCTACTACACCATTCTGTTGGGTGTGCGAAGCGTAGATAATTGAGACTGAATTCCTACTTCTACTAAGTAATTTCAAAAATCTGTGGACATGTATTCACCACCATGATCAAATCATAGTGTCTTGATACTTTTACCATGATTTTTATCCACATCTGCCTGATACTATTTTGAACTTGTGAAAGGACTCAGACTTGTGGCGCATCAAATAAATGTATCTGTACCCCGAGTAATGATCTGTGACTATCACAAAATACTTGAAACCTCCTCTGGTGCAAATAGACATTGGTCCACACAAGTCAGAATAAACCAGCTCTAATACTTCTTTGGCCCGATACCTCTTTGCCTTAAAATGCCTCTTGGTCATTTTACCTTCCAAGCAAGATTCACAAGTTGAGTAGTTGTGAATCTCTAATGAAGCCAAAGGTCCATCATTGACTAACCTCTGAATCCTACTAAGGTTTATATGACCTAGTCTCAGGCGCCAAAGATAAGTTTGGTTTATTTCAGAAGGTTCTTTCCTCTATTATGGCTCAACGATGTTTGATTTGCAATTGCGTGTCTAGTAGGAGAAGTTGGTTTTAGAATAAACAAATTTTCTATCAATGAACCAGAATAAATGAGTTTCTTATATTTCTTCTAATAAACAATGACTCATCAAAAAACACAAACTCAAAACCATTCTTTAAAAGTTTAGAAATTGAAACAAGATTCTTTTTAAAACTAGGAACATAAAGACAATTTTATAAAACTAAGCTACTAGAAGTTTCGAAAATCATGTGCACTTCTCCCACTGCAACAACTGACACTTTTGTAGTGTCCCCTAAGTAGACATACAGCTCACCTTCTCTAAGCTTCCGGGTTAATTGGAACCCCTTTAAGCTTTGGACAGTCCGACTTCCAATATCCCATCTTCTCACATTTGAAGCATTCGCCCTTTGACTTCTTGTTCTTTGCGATGTGAGGTTTAGACGCATGATTGGCAGTCTTCTTGGCTTTCTTCTTCTTCTTTTTAGCCTTTGGCTTAGAAGTAGATCCCAAAGTCTTGACAATGACCAAAGATTGTTTTTTCTCTAAAAAAAAAAACCTTCAGCCAACACTAATGCTGCTAAAAGCTTGGCCAAAGTATAGTCTCTTGGGTTCATATTAAAGTTTAGCTGAAACTGCTCAAAGCTCTGTGGCAAGCTCTAGAGGATCATGTCAGTTTGAGACTAATGATCAATCTCTCTTCCCAATAACTCTATCTCATTGATATTTCTAATCATTTCAAGCATGTGATCTATCACATGAATGTCTTCTTTCATGTTAGTAGTCATGAGTTTTTTCATAGCCACTTGCCTTGCATCCCGACCTTGATGTCTGAACATTTCTCTGAGATTCATCATCATGTCTGAGGCAGTGACCATTGCCTGATGATGATGTTGCAGAATATTCGACATAGAAGCGAGAATGTAATACCACGCCATCTCATCAGACTTTCTCCACCCCTGATATGCTTCTCTGTGTTCATTCAAATACTAGTCATTAGGCTCGGCTGGGCAAGATTCTGTGAGTACGAACTTATGTTGCTCAGCCATTAGGACAATGTCTAAGTTGCATTTCCAATCGATGTAGTTTTGACCAGTTAGTTTGTTCTCTTTTAATATGATAGCTAAATGATTAAACGTCATATCAAAAATTGAAAATAAATAAACCAAAAATGTTTCATAATATATGAAATTTCGAACCAAACATTGCAAAATCCATCAAAACAACATTTAAATATGCCGACATCTCGTTCATTGGGATTCGTGCAAGTCACATTAGTGTGAATGTTTACGCTAGTTCACATTCATTCGAGAATAACCAAGTTCATTAATTTTACTATCTAACCAAATGATCTATTGATTAATGAATTTAATAGTCAGTGCTTTTGGTAGTACACAAGAGCAGCGTACCCTCATTGAGAAGAATACTACAAATTGTTTACTAAGTGTGTGCCATTACGTAACTTCTAAATTTTTTACCTAGGATAGTGCGCCTCAGTTAGAGAGGCTATCACATTCTCCAATTTAACTTACTATAGTCATCTAACTTAGAAATTCAATCTAGTGATCTTATGAGTTAGACTCTGTTGGAGTTGAATACATAAGCTATGCTTGTATTGTACATTTTCCCAGTTAATATATTGATTTATGTTTTGGTTATATTTTTTTGTGAATTATTTTTCGATTTATATTATGTAGTTAGATGATGAGGTGTCTTGTGTGACACAGTAGATCTCATCATTGGTTAAAAGACATAATATATAAATGAGGTTCGTAACCGAGACAGTTTTGGACAAACTGTCGGTTTAGGTTATTATGTGATTCCAATAATTGGTTTTTCTAAACTGATTGAATCATATAGATATGCCCCGGGGCATATTGATTTTGACCATTAAGAATGATTTGTCTTATACTGATTTAATAGACAAATCATTCTTAGTATTCTATCTCTTAATCCCTAGACTCGAGCGGGCATGAGGATTAGACATAGTGTACTTTGATCTGCCAATGGGTGAGGTCAATTGTGGCCAATAGTCTCGGTGGGTTGGGTGTGCATGTTTAGTTGCTTGGTGTGCTGCTGCTTTTTTTTTGGTAAAAAGTTTAAATATATTACCAAACTTTGAATATTTTAAGAGTACAACATTTGTCACACATCATATTCACTACGAGACTAGCCTTAACTTCTGACACCAAAGACGCGCTTTTGAAGAGCGGGGTACATGCTGGATTCTAGAATATGAGATTTTGAGTTCATTGATGACCAATTTAGACACTGATGTCGTTGAGCAATTCTGTTGTTTGAAAACTCGGGCATTCCTTGCTTTCCATATATGGTACACCGACGAGGTCCACATAGCTTTCTTAGCTGAGCTCAATAGATCACTTTTCCATCTCCGCATACATCGCATAACATCCTCATGCTTGGATGGCAAAAAGAAACCATTAAAAGAACAAACATCTCTCCAAACCTGGCTAGAGAATTGGCATTCAAAGAATAGGTGTTGGATATTTTCCTGAGCTAAGGTGCATAGGGGGCATAGCAAATCCTGAGTGTGTGCCCATTGGTTGATGCGATCCTTAGTTTGTAGGCGACCATGTAAAATCATCCATGCAATAAAAGAGGACCTATTTGTTGAGAACCGAGACCATAACATGCGTGACCACCATGGGATAATTGAATTACCAATTAATACCTCATAAGCTGCTTTAGAAGAGAAGCAACTAGGACCAGAACTCAAGGACACTAGAATGGTGGGGAATGGATGCATAGCGTCCCGGAGATGCAACAGAGATTTAAAGCTCCAAGAGAATCTGTCTCTAATAGGAACATTCCAAAAGGTATCCCCTCGTATATAATATTCATGGATCCATTTAACCCATAGGGACTGTGAGGAGTGTGCAATATTCCATAAGAGCTTAAGAATAAGTGACTGATTCAGCAATTTGAGGTTCCGAATACCTAAACCTCCCATTGGTGTGCTGCTGCTTGTCGAAAGGAAACCATGTACCAGTGCGTCCGGGGTGATGGTGCTCCCGATATGTGCTCGTTATGTTTATTATACTAAACTCAACTGGTGGACTTATGTCTGGTATAGTAAAAAGATCGAGTGTTACTAGTCTCGGAAGTAAAAAAGTTATTTAATTAATTTATCAATAAATTAATAAATTAACGAGCACTATATCTCTGATGTGGAAAGATTAAGAATAAATTAATTAAATTGTTCTGGAAGCAATTCTGGTGTGGGATGGTAATGCCATAAGTAATCCATTAATAGTACAATTATTATGTATTGGGTTATTGAAAAAGGTAGATTTAATTAATTAAGTAATTAATTAATCCTTGTGTCAATTAGTTGTGAATCATACCAGGAACTAGATTGTGGATAAGTGAATCCCTATATCAGTTGGTTATGAATCATACCAGGAACTAGATTGGGGATAAGTGAATCCCTATATCAGCTGGATGTGTATCAGTCCAGGAACAGGATTGAAGAAAACATAAACCTAGTAGGAAGGCCAATCCTAAACCAACTTGGTTTGACTCTAGTAACCCTATATATAGACAATAGATTAGCTATTCAAGATATACAATTCATAAGTTTTAAAGACAAGAAAACTTAGAGAGAGAATCCAAAGAGAGAAAACATTTTTCTCCCTCTAGCATAATCTCAGGTGGCCGGTTATTTTCTCAGGCAGTGGTCTGTAGTTAATTCCGACAGGTGGCGGTGGCAAGAGAAATCCGGCGGCGGTGGCGACAAGCTGCATAATTTTTTCTAGCAGATAGATTGTGGTGATTAGCTGGTTAATTGGTTTCTAGATTATTGCCCACACAACGTGCAATCAAAGTCTTGAGGCATACATGAGAATCAACTGAGTATACACTTCAATAGGTAATTCTTATTATTCCACTTTTAATTAAGAATTTATTTGTTACGTTATAAATCGAATAAGTACGTACCAACATCCTGCGCAATGTTATGTCAAGCAAGGGTTGGTAGCGTCTAGGCCTGGCCAGAGATTCCAATTCTAGAATGCGTAGCATGAAAGTGAGTTTTTGGCTAGGCTCGGATAGATAATATTTCAGGCTCGTCTGTTATGGAGGAAGGCCCTAATGCCAACTCGTAAGTCCTCCCACATCACCTATGAATTCGTAAAATAAAACACAAAATTAAAACATGTAAATGATAACTAAAACAATAAAAATGGGAAATAAATGCGTAAAATTAATTTCTCGACTATTATGGTTTTAATTGCTTCCATCCATAGCCTTGTCTCGTGTCCAGTCACGTTACTCCGATGGATTGAGTCTAAAACCTGGATCTCAGAAATATCTCAAAAAAGAAATAGGCTTGGCGCATATCCGGTCGGGCCATGCAAGCACATGCACATAGGCCGCGCGCACATCCTGCACCCCATTTTCAGGCAACCACTGTCGACAATTCCTTCACTGGCGTCGCCTTCCGGGTCTTCCAATCTGCTCTAACTCGTTATTTGATCTTCTTGCAACTTACCCGGGTTTTCTCAATTTTCTACATAATCCTAGGAATCACCCAAATTACGATAAACCAAAACCCATGAGTTCAAGTTGCCCAAAATAACGTCTTCGATTACATAATTTTCCTGAATACAAGGCTTAATTTCTAGGAAATATAAATAGACAATTACATAGCGAAAATTCTACTACAGATTTAATCTAATCCTACATGGCTTCCAGCACGTGGTTTTGCTATTACAAGCATTCATATAAAAACCATCCTACATATTTAATCTAATCCTACATGGCTTCTAGCACATGGTTTTACTATTACAAGCATTTATATAAAAAAACCATCCGGACATGTCCTGGAGTTTAATTAAAACATACAAACGCAACCATAATAGTCGAGATAATGAACCACCTCCATAAAAGAAACCATGTAATAAATTGAACAAAGCAAAACAAAAACCTTCAATTTGATACCAATTGAAGGAATTATAAATTGGTAGCAAAACAAATACCAGTCTAAGATTATCTGCCCGGTAAGATTTGATACCAGTCTAAGATTTTATTCCTTCATCGGAGTAACGTGACTGGTATCAAAATTCTCACTTTTGTTCTGCGCATGCAAGAATCGGAGATTCTCAACCGAACCCGAACGCTCGTGTAATACAATTCAAACCATTTTGAATTACCACACGAGCACCGGATCTTAGTTTTACTTTATTAGATTTACCACACATTCAAATAATTCTAATCAAAGTGGAAGGAAAAGAATTGACCTTTGAAGCGTGTACTGAAGGATTCGCTTGTATGACACTCAGACTTGTATGGAAACCGTGTGGGCAGTTATCCACCAAACGAACAGATCAGTAAAACAAAACCAACACAAAATCTTACCCAGAATAAACCGAGCCATCACCGGCTAGTGTGAAAACCCATGCGCAGCCCGCTGATTTCTTAACGCCAGATCCGGATTGATGTATCCAACCACCGCCGCTGCCTAGGGAATAATGTGGGGTGAAAATTCTTTTGAATTCTCTCTCTAGTACTATGAAACTTATGAATTGTGTGTGTTATTATTGCTAATCCCTTGTCCATTTATAGAGTTACAAGGGAGACCTTAAGTGGGCTTAAGTTAAGCCTTTTGTGTTGGGCTTTAGATTTACTAATTTCCTAATCTCAATTAGTTACCAAAACTAATTAGTTTTCTAATCCAATTAGTTTCCAAATCTAATTAGATTACCTAATCCAATTAGATTCCTAATTCTTGGATTGCCTAATTCTAATTGAATTTTAAGACTTAATTAATTAATTTCACTTTGTCAATTTACTAATTGATCCTTAGGATTAATTAATTAAATAATTAATTCTACTCTATAAATTAACCCAACACATAATTAATCGTACCACTTACGGATTAATTATGGAATCACTCCTCAGATGAAAATATCTTTCGGAACCACTAAACTCTTTATTTTTTATTCTCCCCACCTCAAAGATATAGTGCTCATCAATTTATTAATTTACTGATAAATTAATTTATCGACTTCTTATTATCCGAGACTAGTACCACTTGACTTTATTACTATACCGGACATAAAGTCCACTGGACTGATTTAGTATAATAAACCTTTCAAGTTCATCTCGAGATCACCATCACCCCAGACGCACCGGTACGTGGTTTCCTTCGACTCGCAACAACTCAGCAAACAACTAAACACACACAGCCAACCTACCGAAACTATAGGCCTTAAGCGACCGCACTCTTTGGCAAATCAAACTATGCAATGCTCAATTCTCGTGCTCTTTCTCATCTAGGGATTAAGAGATAGAATACAAAGTTTTAATTAACTACTAACGAATAGTACAAGTTAATTCAATCCTAGACGGTCATGCTCAATATGTTCCGGGCATATCTATATGATTCAATTAGTCTAGATCAACTAATTTTAGAATTACATAATGAGTTAAACTGATAGTATGTCCAAACTATCTCAATCACGAGCTTAATTTATATATCAAGACTTCAACCAATAACGATATCTACTGTGCTACACCCGACACCTCATCATCTAGTCACATGATATAATTGGACCACATTTGTAAAACATAAGTTGGTACTTACCCTACTAATTATATCATCTAGTCACATGATATAATTGGACCACATATGTAAAACACGCCCAAAAACCTGCTACATTAGCGGGAAACTTTCCTTTTTGTTCCTAAATTAACCCCAAACCTTCTAAACTTTTCCTATAATGTCTCCACGACTTGTAAACCTAAAAACACGTATAAATACACCATTTTAGGCTAGAATTAGTTTTCTTTGGTTGGGCTAGCCTCCAAAACCCTTGAGAGCTACTCTCTCTAGTTTATTATCTTTGTTTATGTTTTTAGCTTAGATTTAGGTTTTTGTTTCTTGTAGATTCATATGTCAATACCCATTTGTAAGATTCTTGATGTATATATGAGTTTATTCATGGGTTGTTCATATCATGTGGGTTTTCTTCATTGCTATGCTATTCATGAATATCTTGCATTTAATTCTTCCAATTCATAGTTCTTATTAAATGGGTTATTGATCTACTTAGGAAATCTATCCTTCTAAGTGATAGGGGGTAATGGATTTACATGTGATGTAGAACAAATTCATGGATCTAATGGAGAATTTGTGTTCTTTAATGACGAGACTTTAAGAGTTGGCAACTTCAAGTCCTTTTTGGTTGAAAGGCCTCACCTTCTTTTGTGGATCTAGTTATTTATTACCATTCTTCATGTTTTGATGTTTCTATTGTTCCATTCTATGGTTATTCATGCATATTGTCATGTGGGTTTCATGAGATTGAAGTAATTTTATCCTATGCATATAGATTTGCTTTAATATTGTTATGTATATGTTGAATCTACTCCATTACTATAATTTAGTTGTGAATAACATAACTTTTAGTGAGCATGCTAGATGGGATTCATGGGTTTTCTTGTTTTGCAAGCATCATGACCTTACATGCATGTAGCATATGAGTTGGTGCTTACACTTCTTGTTTATATGGTGAAGTAGAGGATTGATAATCGGTAGGATTGACGATCCAATTTGATTATTGGCTATTTTAGTCCTTATATGTGCAATAAGGATAGTAATAGAGTTATGCATAGCCAATTTGCATGTTATTCCTTGTCAATAGCTCTTTGGCTCTTAGTTGTGGTGTGATTTTCATCTCTAGTTTATTGTTATTTTGTTCTTATTTCGTTACTACTTTCATATAACCTCTCTTATCTTTTTGCTATTCTTTATTCTTTTGTTTATGTAATAAGTCCCTAAGCTTAAGCATGTTCATAAATTCCATCTAACTCCCTGTGGAATCAACCCTCAGGTACTACACGGTGAGAGAATGGTTGATGGTCCTTTAGTGTGGTAATGAGGTTTATAAATTTATTTGATGAGTTGTGAACTTTTATATGTGTCTTAAAACACATAAAAACCTCATGTCAAATCACATCACCTCAAATAGGCCGAAACAGAAAACTATATAAGGATCTTCGGAATTGACAAATGCTAAAAAATCTAAAATCCCCATTATGGTGGAGGACATTGTTGTGCCGTTGACTTATCCCATGGCATCCAACTCTGCTGAAAATCCAATTATGTTGAAGTGAACAGTTGCTCCGTTACTGGACCTAACCCTAGTTTCAACGGCTCCTAATGATGGCACAATTCTAGAAATAATTAAAGCTCCCGGGCTCACCCCATCATGAATATTACCGCTTGTTACCTCATTTGCACTCTCTGATCAATTGACAACTCTAGATGAACCTGCTGCTCCTGAATTCCACTTATTACAGTGGCGGAACTCTCCCTGGCTTTAGAAATTCCGTAGACTGATAAAAGTTATAACCTTTTGGCGATGCATAATCTTTCATTAGAAATTAGCAATGCACTACGAATACAGCCTCAAGATTCTTCGCCGATAGTGGCTATTGCAATTTATTTCACAAGTGAAAGATTTGTGAGTTTCCCTCAATCTAGGTTGCTTCTCACACAAACAACAATGATAAATTGGAAGAATGATGTTTGTATAAAGTAGTGTTCAAAAGGAATGTCCGGGCAGAATGACACTAAACTAATGACAAACACACACTAGTGATAAAGTCTTTTGACGCAATAAAGAGTAAAAATTGGCTGTAAAGATTCAAGCTCACACGAAATTATAGTCCACACTGCATATACTATAGGTGGCTAGCCAAAAAGAAGCAAAAATAAGGTAATAATCTCTTTTTACAAGATTTGGAAAGATTGAGAGAGATTAGTTTCTCAATTTGAGGTAATTGACTAATCAATCAATCTTTTGACTCATCAATCAATCTTTGACTAAATCTTTCTAATTCTTAAAAGATTTAATCCTTGGAGAAGAATCTAAACAAATTAAACAATTCCAAGCGTGTCCCTTGGAGAAGGAATCTCAACCAACCTTCTCTCTCTTCCTTATAGATGTCTTATTGTCCAAGTAAGCTTGTAAGATCTTCTAGAAGGATCTCTTGCACGTTGTGGCCGAATCTTCAACTTCATGGGCTAGATTTGACTTATTTTGGAATTCCTTATGGGTAAAAATCTGCCACAATGGACTATAAAACCTCTTAATCAGCCCAAGAGTCAAAACAAAGTGAATAAGCAAAATTAAATAAAACTGGGCTTAACAAAATTCCTAAGGCCTGAGTCATCTATGAAAACAATTTAAATGGAAGCTTAATCATTACAAACACTTAAGATGATGATCTCCATTAAAGTAAATTGTCCTTGAAGACAATCTCCTTGATGTAGCTCTCTTGGATCAACACATTAAGGGCTCATTGCACTTCCTTTATTCTTGCTCTTGTCACAGGACCTTGAATGTTTACCAAAGGGTCTCTTTAGTATATCCTATTGTCTTGAACTTGTTGTGGACTCAGAGAATGTTGTGGAAGACTAGATGAATGTGTTGAAATTTCTTGAGATGACATTAAGATCATATACAATGTATTGATAACTTAGCAAACAAACTTGTTTCCGACAACTGCCACACTAGTGTCGAGCGCCTCTATTGCGGCTCCATTGTAGGCTCCTGTGAATCTGTCTAGTTCCAAAATAGTCATGGCTCCAATTCAACAACTTAAATATGAGGCTTTGAATCATTTGGCTCTAGAAGTCAGTCGTGCTCTAGACATTTCGCCGTTATCATACCTGGTTGCGGCTTCATTACCTGAATAGTCATCATCTCGCCAAATATTCAGTGGTTTATGCTTAGGAGCTGGAAAACCTGGTTCGTTCTAGAACAAGGAAAGATTGGGTGCATTATTCGATGGTGCTTCGGAAGAATATCGGGATTTGATAAAGGGACCAGGAATATGAGAAGATTTTGATTTAGACTCAATTAATTCTGAACCTCTACCGGGCATGTATGAATTGTTGGTGCTTGTCATGATTATGAATAGATCGCAGATCATTATTCAAACCAAGTGTGACGTAAAAAAGAATGCCTCAAGAAGGTTTTAGGTGCCTCATCACTAGTCATATCACGCCATTTGGTGCACACTCATCACCCGATGCTTCTTTTTTGTTGATTTTTTTTTTTTGTGGTCTGATTATGTAGTAGTTTCAGAACTCATTTTGTCTAGTATAGTCTGGTCTGATATTAAGAGCTAACAAAGTAGTAGGGAGTTTTTTTTTTTTACCCTTTGTATCTTTTTGATTTTAATAATTTATTAATAAATGGGTAATCAATGAGCATTTTCAGCCAAAAAAACTAAAAGAAAAACGGGACAATTTTCTGGTTCACATAAATCAAAAAATTGTAGTTTGGTTCCATGAATAATTATATAAAATTTTCTATTCACATGATTATTGATGTGGCTCAAACTCTGTGATTATTTCATGAATTTTTTCACATGATTCGTCTCATTTTAATAGAGTTCTTTCCACCCTTGTGTGTTTTAAAGTCTTATGGTGGTTCATGTGGGAAATGCAGGTTAAGGTTCGAGATTAGCCTTTTATCACTAAACTCTTGCTGGAAAAATGTAGAAATATTTGAGCTGAATAATCAGGTCATAGCAGAGCTGATGAAGTCAATTTGGAGAGTCTTATACTGATCGATTGCCCATATTGCCCCTGATGTTCTATTTATTTTCTACCATAGAATTTGTCATGGTATAATACCAACCGAACAAGTCCTAATTAGAATCTCTTGTCTTAGTTTTTCCTTGGAAGCCAACATCACTTCCTTAGTCATTTTAGTGCTAGGGTTTTACCAGAAACATGTCGATTGAGCTTAGAAAGATGCAGATCTAAGCAGTTTATAGGGGTTTACCCCCGAACATCTTCAGCTATGGTGGAATCGGGTATCACTACACTCGATCGGAGAGAATCTACCACCAGTTCAGCCGGCTCAATGCGTAGCCCACAGTAGAGGTGTGACAGGCCTCACTTATCTGAGGGAATCCATTGAGTAGTGCTATTTATAGTCATTGTGTATGTGTATCCGAATTCCTTCTATTATGTACATATTAGTTTAATTAATTTCCACTTGCGCTGACTCTTGTTTTATTAATTTGATCTTTAGTTTGCCTCTGTTGTTCGTGGAGTTTATGTTCTATTATCTGTTTGATTAGCAGTTGAAATGTCTACCAAGAGTAGTACTCCAGTGGATCTTGTTACAAAAGTAGTAAAAACGAGTGATAGGCTTAGAAATTATCCAAACTAATATGGAAAGTATATGTAACTAAGATTAATGGTGGTTAGATTACCCACTCTTCATCATATCCATTTATATTCTTTGTTGTTTTCGTTTATGTTTATTCAATTGAAATCTTTGGAAACTTTGCTGCTTGCATGTTCACGTTCTGATTAAGTACACAGGAGTTTAAGTTGCTCCCTGTGGGTTGGACATCTTGACTACTACACGACGGGATTTTGGGTCCTTTAGTGTGGATTTAAGGTTAATATTATTAGGTGCGTTTTTCCACACACCAATTATGCCATAGAATTGAATACGAATTGATTGTATTAATTGAGTATGGATGATACATAGTTTATAAAGAAGTTACAGGAGTCAATCTAGCTTGTGATTAATCTATGATTATGCTAATTACAATCACAAAATATATATACAATAATTACATAATATTCTTCCATAAGTATAAAATATTTCTTTACTCCCTCTCAAGTTAGAGTATGTACATCCACAATGCCCAACTTGTGTAGTAGAGTATAAAATTGATCCCATCCCAAATCTTTGGTGAAAATGTCTGCTAGTTGTAGGTTAGACAAGATTGGTCGTGAAATCAACAACTTGGTTTGGACATGTTGACGAACGAAATGAACATCAATTTCTATATGTTTCATTCATTCATAGAATACCGGATTTGTAGCAATGTGTATGGCTACTTGATTATCACAAAAAAGACTGATTGGTGACACTTGCAACTCATGGAGCAAACGAGTCAACCATACTAACTGAATGCAGTAGTTGCCATAACTCAATATTCTTCCTCAACCAGTGACCGAGATACCACAGTTTGCTTCTTTGAACGCCAAGATACTGGTGACATCCCTAGAAGAATAATGAACCCGGTGGTAGAACGCCGTGTAGTAGGACAGCCAGCCCGATCTGCATCACAGTAAGCCGTTAAACTTAATGAACTGGAAGATATTAGAAATATGCCATGGCCAGGTGCTCGCTTTAAATAATGTAACACTCTGATTGCTGCATCAAAATGTATCTGACGAGGTTAATGAACAAATTCGCTAAGTATATGAACGACATAGCTAATGTCCGGACCATTGACGGTAAAATACAACAATCAACCTACGATTCTCCGATAGCACGTGACATCACTGCAAAAAGAACTTTTGTTATGACCAAATCGATATTGTTGTTCCATGGGTGTTAGGTTGGGTTAACCACTGAGTCCACATTCAGAAATGATGTATAGAGGGAACTTGCATTGGTTGAGACTAATGCTGGTGTTGGCTCGAGCAACTTAAATTCCCAAAAAATATTTAAGTGTCCTAAGATCCTTAATATGTAATTGACTATGAAGATTCTTCTTGACTACAGATATCTTGTCGTTATTGTTACCAGTGATAATGATATCATCAATGTATATAAGAATGACAACAATGCATGATCCATGGGCAAAGATGAATAATGAATGATCAACTGATGATTCTTTAAAACCAATAGCAATAAGAGAATGTGAAAGCTTTTGGTACCAATTGCGCGACGCTTGTCGTAACCCATATAATGACTTTTGATGTTTATGGGTGTCAAGCCAATAAAAAATAAAGACATACTCTAAAGGAGTTTTTAGTAGCACAACAATGAGTAGGATTGTCTCCACAGGGAACACCAACCTGAATTTAATTCAGTTAAAAGCAAGTAACCAAACAGTGGGTTTTGAAATTATTACTAACTACTAAAATTCAACTAAAACAAATGAGAGAAAGCAAATAGAAGAATGAAATCAAATATGGGAAAAGCTCTAGTCAAAGGTGAAAGTTTTTGGTAGGATCTGGGTTTGCACTTGCTCGATTTACCACGCAACAAAAATTTCTATTAAAGCGGAATCTTAGAAAAGTACCTTTGAAGCGTGCACCTGGTGATTCTCTTGTATGCCTCTAGACTATGACTTCACGTTGTGTGGGCAACGAACTAGAAGTCAATTGATCAGCTACTCACCACAATCCACATGCTAGAAAACTCTAGCCCCGCAGCACCTGGCACGTACTATAAACGCACCGCCCGCAGAGAGAGAAAGCTACGCGCAGCTGGTATAAACCAAGGCCAAAATTTCAGCCACTAGAAACCCAAAAACCAGCCGCACACTTTCTTGAAAATTTGACTTGGAGGGAGAAATGTTTTCTCTCTCTAGAATTCCTGTGGATTAATTGTTGAATTGTGATTCTTCAATAACTGATCCCTTGTCTATTTATAGAGTTACAAGAGAGACTCCAAGTTGGTTTAGGATTGATCTTCCAAATGGGTTTAGGTAATGAATTAGTTTCCAAATCCAATTAGGCAACCAATCTGATAGGATAACCAAATCCTACTGGATTCCTAATCTCTTGGATTTCCTAATTCCAATTGAAACTTAAGACTTAATTAATTAATTAAATAATTCCACTTTTTAATTACTTAATTAACCCTTAGGAATTAATTAAATAATTCCATTTTGTTAATTACTGAATTAATCCTTAGGAATAATTAACCAATTAATTAATTAAATCTACCTATTCAATTAACCCATTACAAAATTAATCGTACCACTAACGGATTAATTTTGACACTACCATCCTACACCAGAATTACTTCCAGAACAACTTAATTAAATTATATTCATTTGATTTCCCCACATCAAAGATATAGTGCTCGTTAATTAAAATTAATTTACTGATAAATTAATTAATTAATTTCTTTAATTTCAAGACTAGTACCACTCGACCTTTTTACTATACCGGACATAAGTCCACCGGCCGGGTTTAGTATAATAAACATTTCGAGCTCATCTCGAGAGCACCATCACCCCGGACGCACCGGTACATGGTTTCCTTTCGACAAGCAGTAGCACACCAAGTAACTAAATACACGCACCCAACCCACCGAGACTAGTGGCCACATTTGACCTCACCCATTGGCAGATCAAAGTACACTATGTCTAATCTTCATGCCCACTCAAGTCTAGGGATTTAGAGATAGAATACAAGGATCGATTTGTCCATTAAATCAGTACAAGAGAAATCATTCCTAAGAGTCAAGTTTAATATGCTCCGGGCATATCTATATGATTCAATTAGTTAGACAAACTAATTATCTGAATCACATAATAACCTAGACCGATAGTTTGTCCAAAACTGTCTCGGTTACGAACCTCATTTATATATTATGTCTTTCAACCAATGATGAGATCTACTGTGTCGCACCAGACACGTCATCATCTACTTACATAATATAAATGGACATAAACATGCACAACAAAATATAATTGAAACACAAATCGATATATTAAACTGAGAAACTGTACAATACAAGCATAGCTTATGTATTCTACTCCAACAAAAGGAATTATTTCCACCTTGATGCGATAAATTGATGCTCAATGCAAGAATTTACCCAATCAAATTACGACTATATTGGCTATCGTTGTTGGAACCTCCTAACAATTCAATCCTATTAATTTAGCACCAGCAATTAAGGAAGCTCCATTAATTGCATCTGTAATCAAATAATCAATCCTGGAACCTCCTAGGACACAAATTTTAATAGTCAAGGACCCAATTCAAATAACAAATAAATAAACCTTGTTCAATTGAAATCTAATTATTTATTCTCTTCAAAACAACTAACCTGCGTACCATGTGATTAATTGAATTATTTCTCTTACGAATACCGAACCTCGTGTATTCAAGTTAATTAGACTATCTATGAAAACCTGAATACTACTAGCGATTCAACTAATGCCAAATAGTCAACAATATAACCCAAAGAATATATAATTAACCACAATTTAATTTTTATTAAAACACAATTTGATTCACAATTTATCGTCACTGAAGGTTTAAATTCCTCTGACTAGATTAAAGAAATTTAGCTATGCATAACTAAAACACAAACAAAATTCATATTATAAAAATAAGAATTCATTAACTAAAAAAAAAAAGGAAAATTACTAATAGTAGCCGCCGTTAGTTTCCTAGGCAAAACAACTTGCGTACCCCAAATCCATGGTAGCCAAACTTAGTTTTCAAGCTAATATTAAGTACTATACATACTACTTAAAACCGGCGGCCCACATAATTATGGAACCCACGGCAGCCCAATCTAGAATTCATAAGACGAATTCTTAATCTCCAAAAATAATTCATAATACGTCCCGACAACTAATTAAATAATATCTATGATGCAATCCACTCTATTTTTGTCTACTCCATAAATTCAATTGAGTTTTCTCTTCCATTCCTTCGCAATTCAATTTTTCACGCAAGCCCAATTTGATATCAATCTGTCCAATCTCTTGATTTCCTCCAAAATTATAGCCCAATCTGTATTTAGCTCTAATGAACTCCATCTCTTCCTACATTTAAAATACAGCCCCTCAACTTGGCCTTCAATTTGCACTAAATCCAACCATTAAATTCAGGCTTATCAAATCCCCCACACCTAAACAATTTTTCTCAAGCATGACTCAAAACTCAACAAGAAAAAGGAAACAAACAAACACACGGATCCTCAGTACGCAATATATAACCAAGCAAGAATTGCAATCCACATAGAAAACTTTTCATAGTACCATGCATTTGCAATGACTATACCAAATTCCTCATAACTCTCCAAACTCGAATAATAAGCAAGAGTGACACCCACCTCTCAAGTAGTCATGCACTCAAAAGTGTTTAAGGGACATATAATCGCTCAAATTCATCACATAGCATGTTCTTGCCATAAACTTGCAAATATATCACATTACCACCAATCAAATGAATCCAAAGTACAAATCAAAAGGTATTGTCAAAGGGTTATAATGGGGCTCAGGATAAGGTAGGATAAACAAAAGATAAAACATAGGCTACAGTTACGAAAGAAAGCATATACTCAATTTTCAACCTTCCAACATCTTACCGAGGATGTTCCATGCAAGATAATAATAGCCATAAAGATTTTCACTTAACTTTTCCTTCACTTCCTTTTGTTTTTTCTTTTTTCCTTCATTCAACTTTTTTTCTAGCCACACAAATTAATTGGAATTTGTTTATATTGGCTTATTTTCTCTGTTTTTTTTTTCTATTTTTGTCTTTTATCAACAACCCTTGTGCCTTTATTTCATCCATTGGCATCTTTACACTACAGAGCACAACTATTTCTTTATGACTATTATTGCCTTCCAATATACACCTTCATACCACAAACCAAGGTCAACAATCAAGTATAAACTCCTTTCTATAACTAGGCAGAAAAGCAAGTTAAACACAGACCTAGGTCTTATTTAAGTGGCTTTACAATCAAAAAATAGGATCCAACCTTCAAAGAGGTTAACTAGTGGTGAGCATAGAATGTTGGATTGTAAAGCAAGCTAAACTTGGTTTATCCTAATACCTTCATCATCTTTGTACATCAAATTCACAAGCAATGACAACATGTATAACAAAGCAAGTTCTAGAATATGTAAGCTATGTGTGAAACGCTCTAAAAAAAATAATTAAGCACAAGAACGAATGTTGCTAGTTAAGGCTCAAAATCTCATTTTATATAGCTTTTTGGTGTTACTCAAACAAGCATCATCATTTGAAAGATCATAAGGAAATTTTATAGTCATCTAACACCTAATACTACTATTATTCCCTACATTTCATCCTCACCTTACCCAAATCACACATTGCATATCGACTTTCCAGCACAAAACATATAACATTTACTTCTCTCCCACACCTAGACTCTAACCACAATAAAACACAAAACCATCCCCAGAAATAATAAACAAACAAACAATCCCCCACACCTAAACTCTACATTATCCCCAATGTAGATATTAGGAATAAAGGGCTCAAAATAAGCACACAAAGACCACCAAAACATGCAACAATTAAAACAAAATAAAGAAAAACATAAAATGAAAATGACTGAGTGGAAGAGAAACTCCCTATAGTGGAGGGATGTGTGGGTTCAAGCCCATATGCATGCAAAGAGTATGGAGAGTGGCATGATTCCCTTGAACGAAGCCATGAATGCCACTGAGCTGTTGTTGTATGGCCTCTAATTGCTCTGCTATCACAGATGACACCTCATCACGCTCCTCCTCCGATGGACCTACATTAGAAATTCTAGAATGCTCGAGCGGGCCAGGTTTGCCCTGGTAAAAGAAACTCATACTGGTCATCTTTCTATCGAACAATCTGCATTCTCAGTAGACAAGGGAAATCCAAATGAGCAATTTTGCGAGCCACATGCAGAAGGTTATGTTCAAGGTCCAAAACCTTAAGATTAAGAACTAAATGCATGATTAATGAACCTAAAATCAGCCCCCTACCCGGACGATTCATTAACACATGCTCCTGGGTTACAAACGAATTTGCAAAGCAAACCCGTGTCCCCTTAATCATTCTGGTGATTAAAAAAATCTCACGGGTGGTTATTATATTTGCCTGATCCTTTTTACCCGACAGACTATAACCCAGAAATCTATGGCATAATCTCAACATAGGATTGTCAAAATAATAGTCACATACTTTACTATGTTGAAAGTTTTCCTTAGATGCCGGAGCTAGACTCTTTTATGCCTGAAAACATTCTGTAGGATAAAATTCAGCAGGCACATCTAACTCACAAGAAGTATAAACTTCACTTTTGGATTCAGCCAAAGACATTTGAAAAGATTTGTTTATTAATAGGAACCAAATGAAATTAGGTGAATCAAGTGTAAAATTTTTCTTCGGGGTTTTATACTCCAAAGTGGCATGGAATTCACGGGTTAATTCAAAAAATGTAGGCAAGGATAAATTAAAATACTCCAACCAACCAATACCGTCAAATATTTTATGTACCTCATCGTAAACATTCAAAGCATGTAAGGTATCCACATCAAAAATCTTGCATTCATAAAATTTCTTGGAAGATACCTTTTTTCTATAATTCCCGTAGACTGTCCGTTTCAAACTTCACAACAAATTGACGAGACTGGGAAAGAGGCAAAGTGTTTGATGTGGATATCAAAATTGACCAACCTCCACCAGAAAAAGAGCCAGCCATCTCTTCCTTCCCTAAAGAGAACTTAACGCAAGGATTCCCCAGGAGAGAGAAAATTCTGTGCCAATTTCCTCTAAGAAAACATATGTGGATTCCAACGTCTTCAAACGTGATCCACTAGTTGATATTGTTGGCCTATGACCAGATCTAGGACAAAGACAGTGCAAGAAGCCTTGCAGTTCGTAATTGAAGAAGCTCAATAACAGGCCCAAGCCCATCTACTCACTTGGAATCCCAAGCCCATTAAAGTTTCAAGATTATTCGATAATGGACTTACAGATACAACGTAGATAAGGAATGAAGCCCAAGAATAAAAGCTGAAGTTTGGATTAAGGAAGCAAGAGGCCCAGTTCAAAAATCAAGCTTGCCCTAAACACAGCTGAAACTGGAAAAATCAAGTCTCTTCCTACTAGGATTATGTTTATTTACTTTTTTAGATTTGGAAGGTTTTGTAAGACTATTCTAATTCAACTAGGATAGATGGAGTTTTTCCTTTATATTGTAACTCTACTCTATAGTTTTTGAATTTCCTAAACTATTAGGGTAAAAATAGGATTTTGTTTCCTAATATCTAAATCTCTAAATTTTGTGTGAAATTCTGAGATGTTAACTGACCCCTAAAATCTCTTTGAGTGATCTTGCGAGATCGTAAGTTGTGATTGGGAGGAAAGTTACACCCTTTTTCGTTGGTTATAGTCAAATGGTTGGAATATTAATCCTTGTAACTAGTTGACTAAAATCATCACAAACCATCACCCATCCTCTGAGATAATTTTTGCACAAAGAGGTTAAACTCACAGTGCGTTTTCTTGAATTGAGCGATTCCATTGTTTCAATTTATGTTTGTGCAGATAATATGAAGGAATAAACGGGAAATGTCCGTCAACACAAGGGTCCTGTTCATGTAGCAACCAACTTGTTAGTATTACTTTCACGTTGAATGAATTCCAAAAAAGATTACCCATCAGTGTTAGGGCAGAACTTTATCCTTAAACGTCCTGTAAAAGTTGTCATCGGAGGCCCAATTTGTCCCAATTGTTGCTTTTGTCCTTTGCCCACATCGTCGGAACTGGCGGCGGTGATGGTGGCACCTCTTTCTCCGAGGAAACCGTCACCTCCGGTGGTGGTTTCTTGACCTTTGACTTGTTTTGAACCATTATCTAACTACAAAATACAAATAATCCCCAAATTAAATAAATTAACAAAAAAACTAAGGGCAAAATTAGGGCTTAGAACGGGTGAAATCGAAGATCAAATCGAGAATTGCAAGCAAACAGCAAGAACAACAAGCTAAAAGTGGTGGTCGGTCGCTAATGTGGTGTCTTGCAGCTTGATAATCGACATGCGTGGGTGGTTGCGTTGTCGCATCGGGCGGATTGCTGCCAGCGGTGGTGGGCAAAGGTTGGTGTGTTCTTGGGTAAGAGGGTAACGACAGAAGAACTTATGTGTGGTGGCTGGTTTGACTAAGAAAGTAAAGGGAAATAAACCCTAAGTAAAAACTATAAAAGAAAAAAGGAATTTTTTTTTAAAAAAAACTTCTGACATAGGCATGTCGTGAGCCAAGTTAATTTTTGTCCAACCGTGCCAAATTTATCGAATTAATTCGACTTGGGCATGTCGCGATAAATCTTCACTTCTATTCAGTCGTGCCAAATAATCGAATTAATTCGACATGGGCATGTCACGGGAACACTTCTTTTCTGGAATTCCTTTAAACTTGCTCACTAAACACCTGCAAAACCACCTCAAAAAGCAATTAAATCACACAAAACAACAATAAAACATGAAAATTGGGTTGCCTCCTAACAGTCGACTTTCTTTAATGTCTTTGGCTAGACATAGTCCTACTTTTTATCCATCCACATAAATTGGTTTAAGTAGGTTAATCTCATCCATAGAGGTTATGTTAAAATTCTCAAGAAATGGTTTAAGTAGATGACCATTAACATGAAATATTTTTCCTGACTTTAAACATTGAATTTCAAACATGTCATAACGAGAGATGCTTAGAACAGTATAAGGTCCATGCCATCTCGATTTCAACTTACCTGACATGGATTTCAACTTAGAATTGAAAAGGAGAACCTCCTGACCAACCATAAATTCCTTTCTCCACAGCAGCTTATCTTGAATTATCTTATTCTTTTCCTTGTATAGCTGCGAGTTGTCATAAGCTTAAAATCTAATTTCCTCCAACTCTAGCACCTGTAGCTTCCTCTCTAGCCCTTCTTTTTTGGTATCCATATTGAACTGTTTAACTGCCCAAAAACACGATGTTCTAGCGCAACAAGTAAGTGACGCATTTTACCAAAAACTAACCTATAGGGAGACATTCCAATTGGAGTTTTGTAGGCCATGTGGTATGCCCATAGTGCATCTTTTAGCTGTAAACTCCAATCCTTGTAACTAGGATTCACCGTCTTTTCCAGAATGCTAAAGGTATCTCGATTGGATATCTCAACTTCCCATTGGTTTGGGGGTGGTATGCAGTAGACATGCGATGATTAAATCCATACCTTTTCATTAGTTTCTCGACCTATCGATTGAAAAAATGCATGCCATGGTCGCTGATGATCGCTTTTGGCACTCCAAACCTACTAAAGATGTTAGACTTAAGAAATTATGCAACAACTTTAGCTTCATTAGTTTGGGTACCTTTTGCTTCTACCCGTTTTGGCACATAATCCACAACAAGCAGAATATATACTTTTCCACAAGAGCTTGGGAACGGTCCCATAAAATCCATACCCACACATAAAAAATCTCACAAAACAACATTGGAATATGAGGCATCTCATTCCTAGAGGATATGTTACCAAATCCTTAACATTTGTCACATATCTTACAAAAATCATATGTATCTTTAAATAAAGAGTTCTAATAAAAACCACAGTCCAAAACTTTTTGAGCAGTTCGTTTTGGACCAAAATGACCACCACTTGAATGAGAATGACAAAACTCAAGAACAAAATGTATTTAATGATTAGCAACAAATTTTCTAACTATTTGGTCAGAGCAAATTTTCCACAAGTAAGGTTTATCCCAAACATAATGCTTAAACTGAGGTTTCAAGTTATTTCTCTGATAAATATTCATGTTGGGAGAAACTTACCACTTCTCAAGTAGTTCACTATATATGCATACCATGGCTCATTACCTTACAGTGCCCACAATTTCTCCTCTGGAAAGGCTTCTGAGATGGGCTTGGAGTCCTCTTCATGCACTAAACGGCTGAGATGATCACCAACCAAGTTGTCTACCCATTTCCTATCCTTGATTTCCCAATCAAATTCTTGTAGTAGAAGAATCTATCAAATGAGCTTCGACTTTGATTCCTTCTTCTACAACAAGAACTTGAGAGCCACGTGATCAAAATAAACCACCACTTTAGAACATAGAAAATAAGACTGAAATTTTTCAAAAGCAAACACAATAGCTAAAAGCTCTTTTTCGGTAGTAGTATAGTTGTATTGCGCTGAGTCGAGTGTCTTGGAAGCATAGTAATGACATGGCTCCGTCTCCCATTTCGCTGTCTAAGCACGGCTCCCACCGCATAATGGCTTACATCACGCATGAGCTCAAAAGGCATATCCCAATTCGGAGGTTGGATTATGGGAGTTGACGTAAGTAACTCCTTCAATTTCTTGAAGGCATTCTTGCACTCGTCACTAAATTCAAAAGGCACATCTTGTTGCAGTAGCCATGACAGAGGTTGCGTAATCTTTGAGAAATATTTTATGAAGCGTCTATAAAACCCTGCATGACCAAGAAAATTTTGAATTTCTCAAACATTAGTAGGATACGACAAACTAGCAATTAAATCAACATTGGCCTTATCCATTTCTATCCACCTAGGTGACACTATGCGACCTAAAACAATTCATTCTCTCACCATGAAGTGACATTTTTCATAATTTAAAACCAATTCTTTTTCAATGCATATTTGAATAACCTATGACAAACTATCTAAGCTTTGATAAAAAAAAAAAAAAAAAAGTCACCATACACTGTAAAGCCATCCATGAAAATTTCAATGCACTTAAATCTGAGAATATACTCATCATGCATCTTTAAAATGTTCTCCGGGCATGCACGGTGGTATGCAAAGGTACCAAATGGACAGGCAAAGGTAGTTTTATCTTGGTCATTTGGAGCTACCACTATTCGGTAGTAAACAGAGTACCCATATAAAAAGTAGAAAAAATCCGTACCTACTAAACGTCCAACATTTGATCAATGAATGGAAGTGGGAAGTGAGCCTTCCTTGTGGCTGCATTTAACTTACGAAAATCGATGCACATGCGCCAACCTGTCTGCAATCTCATAGGAACCCATTCATTAGCCTCAGTTTTTACAGTTTAAAACCTTATTTTTCAGGCACCACATAGACTGGGCTAACCAATTCACTATCAGAAACAATATAAATAATTCCTGCATCTGATAGTTTAGGAATTTCTTTCATAACTACCTCTTTCATGGCAGGATTTAATTTCCTTTGAGCTTCTCTGACAGGTTTTGAGTCTGTCTCTAATAAGATGCGATGTATGCATATTCAGAGACTGATTCCCTTAATATCTGCCAATGTCCATCCTATTGTTGTTTTGTGATCCCTCAGCACTCGTAACAGTTTCTCCTATTGCATTTCCGTAAGGTCTCTTAAAATTATCACATGCAAAGTGTCAAGCTCTCCCAAGTATACATACTTGAGATGATTAGGTAATGTCTTTATTTCTAATTCGAGCGCATGAACCATAGAAGGTAAAATCTTCTCAAAATTAATAGGCAATACCAAAATAATGATTAGAAAACCTGGGTGACAGTTCAGGATTGGTATGAAATGCCATTATCGCCTCAATGATAGATTCACTCACTTCCCTGTGGGCATTCGTTTCCTGCAACGTATGTTGTAACATAAAATTCAGCTCATAAAGCATCAAGTTAAATTCTATTTCCTCTTGTACAATAGTATCAATTAAGCTAACATTATAAAGTACTGAGACTCTGGTGGATACTTCAATGCCTCATACATATTAAATCGAAACTTTTCACCATCAAACTCAAAAGTAAAAATGCCAGCATCAACATCAATCTTTGTTTTAGCCATTTTCATGAACGATCTACCCAACAAAAGAATATATGTGTTAGAAACATGCTCATCATTCATGTCAAGGATGTAAAAATCAGTTGGAAAAATTAACTTATCGCACTTAACAAAAACATCCTCCACTACCCTTTCAGGATAAATCATTGATCTATTGGCCAACTGAATTATGACATTGGTATCCTTAAGAGCCCCAATTTTCAGTTTCTTGAAAAGAGATAGTGACACGACATTAATAGAGGCTCCTAAATCTAACATAGATGATTTTATTCCCTTTGATTCAATTACACAAGATAAATGGACTAAAATTTCATAACATGTAAATCAAAACATTAAATCGATATATTAACAGGGAGAAAGTACAATACAAGCATAGCTTATGTATTCAAACCTAATAATCTCCCACTAATACTTAAGATGTGCTTTAAGTATATAACTACATTCAATCTTTTACACTCTACAATACGTCTCGAAAAACTATCATGGCTCTCTTAAGTATTTGATCCCCATGCCTTCTACGTGAGCCTCAAAGACTTTTGAAGTCAATATCTTCGTGAATGAATCTGCAAAGTTATCCCCCGTTGCTATCTTAGCCACGACCACGTCGTCACTCTTGATGATATCTCGTATTAGGTGGTACTTGCGCTGTATGTGTTTACTCATCTTGTGGGCTCGTGGTTCCTTCGAGTTTGCTATTGCACCGTTGTTATCACAGTAGACTGTGATTGACTTCTACAACCCAGGAATCACATCTAAATCCTCTAGAAAGTTCTTGAGCCATACTACCTCTTTCACTGCCTCTGATGCGGCAACATATTCAGCCTCCATTGTAGAGTCCGCCACGCATTTCTGCTTGACACTCCGCCAAACTATGCTCCACCTTCCAAAGTAAACACATACCCTGAGGTAGACTTGCTCTTGTCCCTGTCGCCTTGGAAATCTAAATATGTGTAACCTCGGGATACTAGCTCAGACGCCTGATAGACCAACACTTGGACTCTCATTCTGTATAAATACTTGAGAATGCACTTTACTGCCTCCCAATGAGCTTTCTCGGGGTTACTCTGATATCTGCTTACAATGCTAACTGCATAACAGATATCAGGCCTCGTACACAATATGGCATACATGAGACTTCCTACTATCGAAGCATAAGGAACTATCTTCATGTACTCTATATCCTCAACAGTCTTGGGAGACTATTCTTTGGAGATATGAACTCCCTGTCTGAAAGGTAGAAAACCTTTCTTGGAGTTCTGCATATTAAAATGGGTCAGAATCGTATCTATGTATAAAGTTTGAGAGAGCGTTAACAAACATTTCCTACGATCTAAATTATTTTGATCCAAAGGATATGTCCCACTTCTCCTAAGTCATTCATATCAAATTGCTTGGACAACCATGCCTTTACGTCTGATAACACTTTCTTATTGTTGCCAATTAGTAAAATGTCATCTACGTAAAGTACAAGAAACACCACCGCATTTCCATCACGTCTGCGGTACACATTGCTCATCCGGACACTGAGTGAATCCGTAGGATTAGATTACTTCATCGAACTGGATGTTCCAAGATCTGGATACCCGCTTAAGTCCGTAAATGGACCTCTTAAACCTGCAAACCTTATGCTATTGGCCTTTTTCAACGAATCCCTCTTGTTGCTGCATGAATATGGTTTCCTCAAGACATCCATTAAAGAAAGCTGTCTTGACATCCATCTGCCATATCTCATAATCCAAATGAGCAGTTATTGTTGGATCGTGTTTAGGCATTTAATTCTAAATTAAATGGCGAAATTCCTAAACACTAAAGGATTCGGGTCTTACCCTCGACGCGTAATCGGTTGTGCAGCTGCCTGGATCCTTTGGGAAGATTGCGTTCATCACCACAGAACAATTCAAGTGAATTGTCTCTACGTTCTTGCACTGGAGTTCTCTCAGAACCGGTGCTAGCCCCAAAATTTGCCTGTTTTAGAGAAAACCTTTTTCTCTCTGGGAAGAATAATTTTTTGGAAGAACGTTGTTTTTGTAAAGTCTGATTGTCTCTTTAAAAAGAATTTTTCAAATGTTTTATTTTAAAACTGAGTCTGTTAAAACGTTTTTAACAGACTCCAGATACTTCTCTGATTTGAGAAGTATCTGTTTTAATAATTATAAATAATAATTAATAATAATTAATTAATTATTTACTGAGTTGGGTTTTACCAACACCATGGATCAACCCATTGATCCATGGATCAGACTGATGGGTCAAGAACCTTAATTCACAATTAGGTCCCTTGATTTATCAGCTCAACTCAATTCTTCCCAGGTAATTAATTAACTTTTAATTAATACCGTAAAACTCTTCAATAATATTTAATTAAACCATTTAATTAAATATTATCTATTTAAGTATAACTCTTATACTTAGAACAGGCAATTTAATTAATTCTGACTCATCGAACTCACTTATGTGCGATCCTGTAGGTCCATTCCAAATTGACAATGAATAAATTAATCTCATTAATTAATCCATAAATCATTAGTGGTCTCTAGCAAGACATAATGACTACACAATTCAGAACGGAGGGTCGAATGGTGATTCAACACAACCTTCCGAGTATACTACGTAATGTCCTCTACACTGATATCCAGTTTAGCATAAGGCATGGAACCAATCATCCTTATATAGCTAAACGTTTTACTTGATCTCTTAGTGACACTGAACTTAATCAAGCAAATGATAACCCTTATCATTTCTTGGGCACGGCCATGCACTTCTCAGTTCACTATCAAGCGGCCAAGATATCATCTCTCATTTAAGAGAGACTTGTAGTCCCATCACTTCACCTACATACCTTAGCGTGACTCATAGTGTACCCAATCATACCCGTACTTGGCAACCTGTTACGGTCCCGTTAGGCATATGTCAAAGCACACTCTAATTCACCTAAGACTATGCAGTGATTTCTGGTCTAAGGATCCTCGTACGAGTACTACTCAAAAGAATCACTCATGATCTAACAGTCCATGGAGTGTTTCTTTTGGCGGATCGATTTCATAAAATTCAATATGCACAAGAATATAATTTCATGAAATTAACTCATCAGATAAATAATCAATCAAACGACAAATGTCTTATTTACATAAATAACCCTCAAAGTTTATTTACATAAATAGCCCTCATTAGGGCATATACACCAACAATCTCCCACTTGCCCGTTGAAGGGCTATGTCCTAAACTGTTTAAGACCAAGCTCTATTACATGTCTATCAAACTTTGACTGTGGTAGAGCTTTTGTGAGAGGATCTGCTACATTGTCGTCTGACCCTATTTTGCACACTTTCACATCTCCTCGATCAATGATCTCTCGGATGAGGTGAAACCTTCTGAGTATATGTTTGGTTTTCTGGTGTGACCGAGGCTCCTTAGCTTGTGCGATGGCCCCGTTATTGTCACAGAAAAGTTCTATCGGATCTTGGATACTCGATATCACTCCGATGTCTGACACGAACTTTCTTAACCAAACAGCTTCCTTTGCAGCATCGGATGCAGCAATGTACTCAGACTCTGTTGTAGAATCGGCTGTTGTATCTTGCTTTGAGCTTTTCCAACTTATTGCACCACCATTCAGACTAAACACGTAACCTGATTGTGACTTCATGTCATCTTGATCTGTTTGGAAAGCAGCATCAGCGTAACCTTGTACGATGAGCTGTTCTTGTCCTCCATACACTAGCATCAATCCTTTAGTCCTTCGCAAGTACTTTAGGATTGCTTTGACTGCAGTCCAATGATCTGTTCCTGGATCTTGTTGGTATCTGCTAGTCATGCTCAGTGCATGTGCGACATCCGGGCGGGTACATAACATGGCATACATGATAGATCCTATTGCCGAAGCATATGGTACTCTACTCATTGTATCCCTCTGCTCTCTTGTTGAAGGACCTTGGTTCTTCTTCAAGAGAAGGCCATGTCTAAATGGTACCTTACCATTTTTGGAGTTAGACATATTGAACCTCTTCAATATTTTGTCTATGTACCCTTCTTGACTTAGTCCTAGAAGCCTTTTTGACCTATCTCTATAGATCTTGATACCTAGTATCATTTCGGCTTCTCCTAAGTCTTTCATAGAAAATACAGTCCCCAACCATTGTTTGATGTCTTTCATCATGGGAATGTCATTTCCTATGAGTAGGATGTCGTCCACATATAGGACAAGGAAAACTATCTTGCTCCCACTAACCTTCTTGTAAACACAAGGCTCATCTTCGTTCTTTATGAAGCCGTAACCTTTTACTGCCTCGTCAAAACGAAGATTCCAACTCCGAGATGCTTGCTTTAGTCCGTAGATGGACCTCTGAAGCTTGCATACACGATTTGGATGCTCTTGATCAATGTATCCCTTGGGTTGTTTCATATAAACATCCTCGAGTAGGTTTCCATTCAGGAAAGCCGTCTTAACATCCATCTGCCATATCTCATAGTCATAATATGCAGCTATGGCGAGCATAGTCCGAATGGACTTGAGCATCACGACAGGGGAGAAGGTTTCATCATAGTCTATACCATGAGTCTGTCTGAAACCTTTAGCCACTAGTCGTGCCTTGAAGATCCCGCCAGGTTTTAACTTGAAAATCCACTTGCAATCGACAACCTTTGTCTGAACAGGAGGATCAATCAAAGTCCAAACTTTATTGTCCCTCATGGATTGCATTTCAGATTCCATTGCTTGTAGCCATTTATCTGAATCTGGACTTTCTAAAACCTGTTTGTAGTTCACGGGCTCATTAGAGTCCACCAAGATCAAATCTTGATCGTCAGTTACGAGAAATCCGTATCTCTCAGGTTCATGACGAGATCTACTAGACCTTCTAGGTTCTTGTGTTGTTGACTCAGGCTGCTCATCTTCATGAGTTCCCATGTCAACTTCCATCTCAGTTTCTGTAGATCGTTCTACATTCTCTTGTGGTTCTGGAACTTCTCCGAGTTCTATTCTACTCCCACTATCTTTCTTGTAGAGAAAATCTTTCTCTAAGAAAGTGGCTCCCCGAGCAACAAACACTTTGTTCTCAGTTGGATTGTAGAATTGATATCCTTTAGTTTCCTTAGGATATCCCACAAACAGGCATTTGTCAGTTTTAGGTTCAAGCTTACTACTTTGTAAACGCTTTACATGAGCTTGACAACCCCAAACTCGTAGATATGACATATAGGGTTTTTGACCCGTCCACATCTCATATGGAGTCTTATCTACTGCCTTAGATGGAATACGATTTAGTAAGTAGGCAGCTGAAAGGAGGGCATAACCCCAAAAGGACATAGGGAGAGTCGCTTGGCCCATCATAGATCGAACCATATCTAATAAGGTCCGATTCCTCCTCTCGGATACACCATTCCATTGAGGTGTTCCTGGTGGAGTCAGCTATGAAACAATTCCACACTGTTTTAGATAGCCATCGAACTCATCATTAAGGTATTCACCTCCCCGATCGGAGCGAATAGCCTTAATCCTTCTATTTAACTGATTTTCTACTTCATTTTTAAACTCTTTGAACTTTTCAAAAGTTTCACTTTTATACCTCATTACGTAGACATAACCATATCTACTATAGTCATCGGTAAAAGTCACGAAGTATTCAAATCCACCTCTGGCTTGTGTGCTCATCGGTCCACATACATCTGTATGTATTAGTGCCAATAGCTCACTAGTCCTCTCGCCTTTCTTGCTGAAAGGACTCTTCGTCATTTTGCCTTGCAAACAGGGTTCACATGTGTCATATGATTCGAAATCAAATGAACCAAGCACTCCATCCTTATGAAGTCTTTGAACTCGCTTCTCATTTGCATGGCCTAGACGACAGTGCCATAGATATGTTGGACTTAAATCAGATTGAATTAATTTGGCTTTCTTTTCAATGTTATATACCGGTTTCTCTTGGGTCAAATCCAAGATATATAGGCCATTGCACAAATTTGCAACTCCATATAAAACATCTTTTTGATATAAAGACAACGATTTATTACCAATAATAAAATGAAATCCTTTGATATCCAAGCAAGAAATTGAAATAATATTCCTACTCATAGTAGGTACATAATAACAATTCTCTAAAACAATGTTTAAACCGGAAGGCAAAGACAAAATGTAATCTCCAACTTCAACGGCTGCAACTCTTGCCCCGTTGCCTACTCGGAGATCTACTTCGCCTTTATTTGTCATCCTTCTATTGCTCAGTCCCTGCACATCAGTACAAATGTGAGCCCCACAACCGGTATCTAATACCCATGAGGTGGACATAGAAAGATTAATCTCAATAACAAAGATACCTGAAGCCGAAGGATTCTGTTTCTTCTCTTCAAGAAACAGCTTGCAGTTTCTTCTCCAATGCCTCTTCTGATTGCAATGGAAACATACTGCGTCCTTCTGAGCATTTTTCTTAGCAGGAGGAGTTTGAGGCTGAGCCTTAGGAGCAGTCTTACTGCGAGGCTTCTTGTTTTCAGCAACTTTTGCCTTGCCTTTAAACTTTCTCTTGTTGCCCTTACCCTTTTCCACAACAAGTACTGGCGTTGCCTTCCGAAGGGTTTGCTCAGTATTTTTAAGCATTCCATGGAGCTCAGGAATTGTCCTCTCCATGTTATGCATGTTGTAGTTCACCACAAAGTCATTGTAATCATCAGGCAGTGAAGCCATGATAATGTCAATGGCTAACTCTCTAGAAAGAGGTGCATTTAATCTCTCTAGGGTATCAATATACCCCTTCATCTTGATCAAATGCGTGCTTACTGACGAACCCTTCGCCATCTTGCACGAGATCAATGCTTTTATCGTAACGAACCTTTCGTTACGGGCTTGGTCACGGAACATTTCCGTTAGTGACACATAAATTTGGAACGCTTCCGAATTCATGAATTGTTTCTGAAGCTCGCCTGACATAGTCGCGAGCATCAGACATGTCACGTCATCGGAATCACTTTTCAGCTTTTCCCATGCTCGTTGAACCGCAGCCGTAGCATTTACTGGTTGTTCAGGTAAAGCAGCGTCTAAGATATTTAGCTTCCTTTCTTGTTTGAGAACGATTCTCAAGTTTCTTTCCCAATCTAAGAAGTTTGGACCAACAAGCTTTTCTTTGTCCAAAATGCTTCTTAGAGTGAGATTAGATGTATTAGTGCTAGTAGATGCCATTTCTACAAAAAAAAATGCAAAATATTAGAATGAGTTTTAAAATATTTTCCACAATAGCCAAAATTGAAATCCCAAACAATTTTGTGTTGGTGCTAGATTGTGGGCCGAAAATCCACAAAGAATCAACCCCAGTCTTGCTTTGGCAAGTATCGTAGGGATTGGACTCTTTTGGTAGGCAACGTTCAAATCACATCCCTATGTAATTTAACGATTTCCAATTGCATCACTATGCAACTTTTCGGTGATAGGATGAACATTCCAAATGTTTGACACCATCCTATCTTTGCAAAATTAATCCCTAGTCAACTTATCGGGTCAAGCTAGGATTAATTTTCCCAAGTTAAACCATCCCTCAAGGCATCACATCAATAGACACCCACACAGTTTTTCCATAACAAGTGGTAGTGATAAAGTCGGGCATCTAATACCCAAACAGTTTTTCCACTCATTAATGGTAGTGATAAAGTTGAGCACTATTATGCAATAACCCGCCGCACGAAGAAAACCTGAGGCCCTTGGGCTCTCCAAGTCCACCAGACGTTCAACGCTCAAGCGGGCCCTCAAGTATGGAAGCAAAATCTTGGGTTTTTGGGATTTAAGTTTGATCGGCTTAACATGCATTGTCGTTTTCATTCATTCACAAAACATAAAATTGCGGAAATGCGATGAATTGGGCTCTAATCTATTACAGGGCCTTTTAACAAAAAAAAAAAAACTTCTTTTGGGCCTCCATTTTGGGCTTCCGTTCCTGGGCTCCACCATGGACTTCTTTGGAACCTCTTTTTGGGCCTAACTATTACATAATTTTTTAATAGGCACGCAGGCCCAATTTTAAAATGGCTCGCAGGCCCAAAAATTTAAATAATAAATTTTAAGCCCAATTCATGCATAGAAAAACACACAATTGCATATGCTTCATACAAGCCAATTTTATTAGGCCGAATCATTTAATTAGGGATTGTGTAACTCTTACACTATTAAAATTGATCGTGTCATGATCAATTTTAATCAATCCCATGTTCATTCATTTTAATCGAATGATGCATGAACATGCTAGCATAACTATGATGCTTCACATAAAATTTAAACAACTTAAATTTAAGCATCATAAGTAAAATAAAATAAATAAATAACAATTAATTAATCTAATTAATTATTTATTTATTTATCTTTTCTAATTATCCTAATCTAATTAAGATAATTTATTTCAAAATTTAAACTTATAGGATAAAATTCTAAATTAATCCTATCTTTATCTAATAAGATTATTTAATTAAAATCTTATTAAATAAAATTCAGAAAATTTTTAAAATTTTAATTTTCTGAAACTCTTGGGGTCATTTCGTAAATAACCAAAATTCTGGGCTTAGGTTTTAAAGATTAAAACTTCTGGGGTTATTTTGCAAATTTTAAAACAATTTTTAAACGCAGGCATTTTCGGGATTTTGGAGTGCGGCGGGGGCAAACTGGTCATTTCAGCCCAATTAGGGCACCAGCCCCCGCCGCCTCCTTTCTTCTTCCCCGATTTGCTGCCGGCGTCGCCCTGGTTTTTCCGGCGAACAATTCGCCTATTCCGGCGCTGCTCACAGCGCCGGACGTCGCCTCTTCGCCCCGGTCTGACCCCGATCGAATCGAAGTCGACCTTGGTGACTCATCGAACGACGAAGGAAAAACCCGCGACCGGACTTCGGAAACTCCGTCGGCGCGAGGAATATTTCCCCGGCCTCGACGAAGCAGCCAGCGCGAGGAATATTTCCCCGGCATCCAAACCTGCAAACAGCTTTCAAAAACCCCAAAACGAAAGAAAAAAAAATTCTTCCCGGCGAAGCGAAAACCATTTTCAGGACGGAACAATTCCGAACAAACGTAAGAACAAAACACAGAATAGAAATCAAAACCCAGATTACTACAAATCGTTTTGAAACCAAAATCCCGAGACCATCCCGGTGATAAAACGCAACAAACGAAAAGGGGAAAAATCGTCAAACCCAGTTTTAGCATCATCGTATTTCCGGCGAAACCAAGACAAAAAAAAAAAACACAGCAGCCCAGAATTTCGTTTTAATCAGAGGGTAAGCCTTCTATAGCCAATTCGGTTTTTTTTTTTTTTTTTTTTTCAATGAGGGTTTCCCAAACCCAGAAAACCAAAACCAAATTTAGCCCTTGTTTAATTTTGGCCAAAAAAAAATTTCATTCCCGAAACAATTTGACGGCAGAAAAATCATTTGTTTCAATTAAAACATTTTTAATTAAAACAAGTTAAAACCTCGCTCTGATACCACTGTTGGATCGTGTTTAGGCATTTAATTCTAAATTAAATGGCGAAATTCCTAAACACTAAAGGATTCGGGTCTTACCCTCGACGCGTAATCGGTTGTGCAGCCGCCTGGATCCTTTGGGAAGATTGCGTTCACCACCACAGAACAATTCAAGCGAATTGTCTCTACGTTCTTGCACTAGAGTTCTCTCAGAACCGGTGCTAGCCCCAAAATTTGCCTGTTTTAGAGAAAACCTTTTTCTCTCTGGGAAGAATAATTTTCTGGAAGAACGTTGTTTTTGTAAAGTCTGATTGTCTCTTTAAAAAGAATTTTTCAAACGTTTTATTTTAAAACTGAGTCTGTTAAAACGTTTTTAACAGACTCCAGATACTTCTCTGATTTGAGAAGTATCTGTTTTAATAATTATAAATAATAATTAATAATAATTAATTAATTATTTACTGAGTTGGGTTTTACCAACACCATGGATCAACCCATTGATCCATGGATCAGACTGATGGGTCAAGAACCTTAATTCACAATTAGGTCCCTTGATTTATCAGCTCAACTCAATTCTTCCCAGGTAATTAATTAACTTTTAATTAATACCGTAAAACTCTTCAATAATATTTAATTAAACCATTTAATTAAATATTATCTATTTAAGTATAACTCTTATACTTAGAACAGGCAATTTAATTAATTCTGACTCATCGAACTCACTTATGTGCGATCCTGTAGGTCCATTCCAAATTGACAATGAATAAATTAATCTCATTAATTAATCCATAAATCATTAGTGGTCTCTAGCAAGACATAATGACTACACAATTCAGAACGGAGGGTCGAATGGTGATTCAACACAACCTTCCGAGTATACTACGTAATGTCCTCTACACTGATATCCAGTTTAGCATAAGGCATGGAACCAATCATCCTTATATAGCTAAACGTTTTACTTGATCTCTTAGTGACACTGAACTTAATCAAGCAAATGATAACCCTTATCATTTCTTGGGCACGACCATGCACTTCTCAGTTCACTATCAAGCGGCCAAGATATCATCTCTCATTTAAGAGAGACTTGTAGTCCCATCACTTCACCTACATACCTTAGCGTGACTCATAGTGTACCCAATCATACCCGTACTTGGCAACCTGTTACGGTCCCGTTAGGCATATGTCAAAGCACACTCTAATTCACCTAAGACTATGCAGTGATTTCTGGTCTAAGGATCCTCGTACGAGTACTACTCAAAAGAATCACTCATGATCTAACAGTCCATGGAGTGTTTCTTTTGGCGGATCGATTTCATAAAATTCAATATGCACAAGAATATAATTTCATGAAATTAACTCATCAGATAAATAATCAATCAAACGACAAATGTCTTATTTACATAAATAACCCTCAAAGTTTATTTACATAAATAGCCCTCATTAGGGCATATACACCAACAGTTATGGCCAAGACAATCTGGACTGACCTAAGCATGGCTACCAAAAAGAAGGTTTTCTTATAATCGATTCCCTTTTTCAGAGTATACCCCTTCGCCACAAGCCCAGCTTTAAAGGTTTCAACCTTTCTATTAGGTCCTCTCTTGCATTTGTAGACCCACTTATATCCAATGGGCTTGAACGCATCAGCCATGTACACAAGCTCCCAGACTTGATTGTGGTCCATCGACCATATCTTGGATAACATTGCTTTTTGCCAAGATTCTGTATCTTTATCTCGGAGAGCCTCATTGTAATTTACTGGGTCAGGCTCAAGTATGCTTGGGACTATGTCTGAGGCTTCTCCCACGCTAATGAACCTATCGGGCTGTCTTACAACCCTCCTACTACGACGAGGCACCACCTGTGTAGGCATATCATCTGTGATATCTTGTGCAGTGTGTGGTGTATCTACTTGTGCTGGTGCATCAGGATTATCAGATTGTTTCCTTAGCTTTTCTAGTACTATCTTGCTCTTGGGCTTGTGATCTAGAATATAGTCTTCTTCTAAAACTCTGGCGTTAGTGCTAACTATCACCTTCTGATTTTTAGGACTATAGAACAGATCACCTTTCATTCCACTATGTTATCCTATAAACAACATTACTTCTGTTCTTGCATCAAACTTAGCTGCATCTGCCTCAAGCACATGTGCTGGGCAACCCCAAATTCTGAGATGTCTTAGACTAGGCTTACACCCGTTCCACAACTCTACTTGGGTTGAAGGCACGGTTTTAGATGGTACAAGATTAAGGATGTACATTGCAGTTTCTAAGGCATATCCCCATAACTAACTTGGCAAATCACTATAGCTCATCATTGACCTAACCATTTCCATGAGAGTTTGGTTCCTTCTTTCTGCTACACCGTTCTGCTGTGGTGTGCCAGGTGCAGACAACTGAGGCTGAATTTCGACCTCGCTGAGGTATTCTAGAAATTCGTGGACAGGTACTCACCACCACGATCTGATCGCATTGTCTTGATACTTTTATCATCATGTTCGTTCACATCTGCCCGATACTTTTTGAATTTACTAAAGCATTTGGACTTGTAGCGCATTAGGGAAATATATTTGTACCTTAAGTAATCATCCGTGAACATCACAAAATACTCAAACCCACCTCGTGCTTGGACCGACATTGGTCCACACAAGTCAGAATAAATCAACTCCAATACTTCTTTGGATATATAACCTTTTGCCATAAAAGGTCTCTTGGTCATCTTACCTTACAAGCAAGATTTGCAGGTTGAATAACTGTCAATCTTTAATGAACTTAAAGGTCCATCATTGACCAACTTTTGAATCCTACTAAGCTTTATATTACCTAGCCTTAGATGCCAAAGATAAGTTTGATTCATTTTAGAAGTTTCTTTCCTCTTATTAATGTTAGATGATGCGCCATTTATCTCTATGTTTTGCACAACATAGGAGTTTGATTTAATTATAAACAAATTGTCAGCTAATGAACCAGAACAAATAAGTTTCCCACCTTTTCTAATAACAACAGAATCATCAGAAAAAATAAACTTATAACCATTATTTATGAGTTTAGAAGCTGAAACAAGGTTTTTTTCTAAAACTCGGTACATAAAGACAATTAACTAAATCTAGCCTAGAATTTTTGAAAATTAGGCTAACTACTCCCACTGCTTCTACTGACACTCTTGTAGTGTCGCCCAAGTAGATATCCAGCTCCCCTTCTCTAAGCTTCCGGGTTACTTGGAACCCTTGCAAAGAATTACAAACATGGTCAGTGGCACCTGAATCCACACACCAAGTATCTGTGGGAATCGCCGCTGAACATGTCTCAGTAATTAAGGCATAAACTGTTGTACTTTTAAGCTTTGGACAATATGATTTCCAATGTCCCGTCTGATTACACTTGAAGCACTTGTCTTTTGACTTCTTCTTTGCAATATCTAGCTTATGCATAATTTGCGCCTTTTGAGCTATTTCCTCGAGCTTTCTCTTATTCTTTCCAGCCTCAGGCTTAGAAGAAGATTCTGAAGCTTTGACTGCGACTAAAACTCGCTTCTTCCTTGAAAAGACTTTTAGTCATCACCAACTCTGCTAAGAGCTCGGATGAAGTACAAAACAATTGATTCATGTTGTAGTTCAACCGAAATAGCTCATAGCTTTGAGGCAAGTTTTGGAGAAGAATATTGTGTTTGGTTTCACCATCGATTTTGCCTCCCATTGCCTCAACCTCGTTGATGTTACTAATCATGTCAATGATATGATCTCTCATAGGAGTGCTCTCAGCTGTCAAAAAAATGTCTAAATTACGACTCCAATCGACATCATTCGGACCAGTTAATTTGATGTCTTTCAATATTGTAGCTAAAAGATTGAATGCCATATCTAATACTATAAATTAAATAAACAGACAATGTTTTAGAGTTTAATCTTAGAATTTCAAAAATTATAAGAAATTATAATAATTATTGACTTCTTTCAAAACAATAATTTAAACCACCGACATCTCATTCACCGGGATTCTCGCAAGCCACGATAGTGTGGACATTTACGCTAACCCACATTCGTTCGAGAAGAACCAAGTTCATTAACTACACCATCTGACCAAACAATCTATTAATCAATGTAGCTAATAGTCAGTGCTTTCAACCGTACAAATAAGCAGCGTAACCTCTATAGGAGGAATACTACAAATCGTAAACTAAGTGTGTGTCATTACATGACTTCTGAGCTTGTTACCTCAGGATAGTGCGCCTCAGATTGAGAGGGTATTGCATTTCTTCTGGTTAAATTTACTCTAGTCATCTTACTTAGAAATTCATAATCTAGCGATGTTGTGGTTGGACTCATCCGAATACAGGAATGCCCTAATACCAACGCGCAAGTCCACCCACATCACACATGAACTCGTAATGATGGCTGTGGGGATATTAAACCAACCCGCTCCCACTTAGATTTCTAAATTGAGGGTTTTTTCGGTTTTAACATGTAATTAACTAATCCTAAGTTATGGCAAACATAAAACCAGCATGCTTTAAAATTATACATCTAAAATACAGCAAAAAAATTTAAAACTATAAATACGGAAAATAAATACGAAAAATAAATTTCCCGACTATCATGGTTTTAATTGCTTCCATCTTCTGCCTTGATCTCGGGTCCTGTCACGCCACTCAATGGATTGAGTCTTGAAAAATTGAATTTCAAAAAAAATGAATTTCAGAGGAAAAACGGGTCAAAACGCGCGAGCCAAATGGGTTGCACACGCAGCACGCCGGCCTCATGAGCCGCGCGTGGCCCAGCATCATGCAGTAGCTACTGCCGCGACCGCTATCGCGCGCTTGCACAACATATCACTGCGCTGGGCGGCGGTGGTGTTGTCGTTGCTAGCGGGAGCTGTCGCCAACGCCACTGCCCACATTCGATTATTTCTTCTCTTCTTCTAAGCTATTTGGTATTCTTACAATTTGTTATGTGTTTCTACGAATTAACAATAACCCAAAACCCACGAATTCAAGTTGCCCACCATAACGCCTTCGATTACAAAAAAAAAAAATTCTCCTACTACAAGGCTTCTAGGAATTAAAATCGAAATTACATAGAAAAAATCCTACTACATATTTGATCTAATCCTACACGGCTTCCAGCACGTGGTTATACTATTATAAGCATTCATAATAAAACCAAACCTGGACATGTCCTGGGGTTTAATTAAAAACCATACAAACGAAACCATAATAGTCGGGATTTCTAAACCACCAGCAAATAAAACTATGTAATAAATCGAACAAGCACAAAATCCAAAACCAGGCTATTATACCAATTGAAAGATTATCTGACCGGGCCTGGTAAAAAATTCTCTTTCGTGCTACGCATTCCAGAATCGGAATCTTTTACCAGGCCTAAACTCTGGCACAATCGCTATTCCAAATCTTGATTGAAATAACATTGTAGAGGATCTTGGTAGGTACTCATTCAATTTATCACGCAACAAAATATTTCTAATTAAAACGGAAACATAGAAAGTACCTCTTGAAGCGTATTACTCAGGTGATCGTTTATATTACTCAAGACTTCGATCGCACGTTGTGTGGGCAATGATCTAGCGAGCAATTGATCAGAAATCTACACAAAAGGACTCGGCGGAAAATTATGCAGCTCGACGACGGCGACGCCGCCTGAATTAAATCGCCGTCATCCCTAAAATTTACTTCCCGCCACCCAAAAATTATTCAAGGAGAGAAATTTTCTTCTCTAAACCTTCTCTCTCTAGTTTTATTGTCTTGAAAACTTAAGAATTGTGTGTTGTAGAAATGCTAACCCCTTATCTATATATAGAGCTACAAGAGAGACCCTGTTGGTTTAGGATTGGTCTTCCTAATGGGTTTAGGTAATTAATTAGTTTCCAAATCCAATTAGGTAACTAATCTAATAGGATAATCTAAATCCAATTAGATTTCGTAATCTCTAAGATTTCCTAATTCTAATTAAAACTTAAGACTTAATTAATTGAATAAATAATTCCACTTTGTTAATTACTTAATTAATTCTTAGGAATATTTAATTCTACTTATTCAATTAACCAATTACAAAATTAATCATACCACTAACGGATTAATTTTGGCACTACCATCCTACACGAGAATTGCTTCCGGAATAACTAAATTAATTTATTCTTAATCTCCCCACATCAAAGATTTAGTGCTCGTTAATTTATTAATTTACAGATAAATTAATTAATTAACTTCTTTAATTCTGAGGCTAGTACCACTCGACCTTTTTACTATACCAGACATAAGTCCACTAGTTGGGTTTAGTATAATAAACATAACGAACTCATCTCGGGAGCACCATCACCCTGGACGCATCGGTACATGGTTTCCTTTCTGTAAGCAGCAGCGCACCAATTAACTAAACACGCGTACCCAACCCACCAAGACTATTGGCCACATATGACCTCACCCATTGGCAGATCAAAGTACACTATGTCTAATCCTCATGCCCGCTCAAGTCTAGGGATTAAGAGATAGAATTCTAAAAATGAATTGTCTATTAAATCAGTACAAGAAAAATCATTCTAAATGGTCAAGTTCAATATGCCCCGGGCATATCTATGTGATTCAATTAGTTTAGACAAACCAATTATCCGAATCATATAATAGCCTAAACTGACATGGTGTCCAAAACTACCTCGATTACGAACCTCATTTATATATTATGTCTTTTAACCAATGATGAGATCCACTGTGTCAACCTAGACACCTCATTATCTAAATTCATAATATAAATGGACTAAAATTGCACAATATATAAACCAAAATATTAAATCGATATATTAACAGGGAAAAAGTACAATACAAGCATAACTTATGTATTCAAACCTAACAGTCACCTTGCGAAACACTTCCAAGACCTCTTTATCACTGTACTCCATCCTCATTTGTGCCAACCTACCAGGAAAATGTAGTGGAATTACACTTCCAGATTTAGTTTCAATAGGCTCAGGACTTACCTTATTTTATTTCTCTTCTTCATCCTCCCTTCTTCAACAGATTAGGTGAAGATCTTTGGACTTGTAAGGTCTGACCTTGGGGCTCTGGGAACTCTTACCCATTTCTTAAAGTCATTGCACTGACATTCTCCATTGTATTAATCCATGGCTGAGAAGGGAGCTTCCCACTTTCTTTTTCCCTCTGGTGTATCTGAGTGGCTAATTGAGAGACCTGCTTCTCCAAACTTTTTATTGCTGCTTGTGATTGTGGGTCACGTGCTTGTAACTGCTGCTCACATGATTGTAGCTACTGCTCATGTGCTTGTTCCCTCTCAACCATTCCCTGCACAGTAACTGTTGAACTTCTAATCATAGCTTCCACAGACATACCTAAAGTATCTGTTTGTGTAGGAGCTGGATTCCTTATAGGAGGCTGTGGTTGTGGCTTGAAACCGAGCTGGTTATAACTGAAATTGGAGTGACTCCTCCATCCTGGATTGTAAGTATTACCGTATGGATCATACTTTCTTTGGGGTGGGGCCTCGAATCCTTCTATAGCATTCACCAGTTCACCTTCTTGCATAACTTGGCATTCATCTGAGGTGTGTCCATGCATTGCACGAATCCCATAAACCTTGATTGCCTGCAATTATCCTATAGCTAACTGACGCACCACATTAGTTAATTAAAAAAGTTGACTTTCTATACTCAAAACACTAACCTCATTTACTCTTTTGGTGGCTGGTTCTGAACTCTTACAGAACTGTTGTGAGGTCTCAGCCATTATAAAAATCAACCTGTGTGCCTCTGCAGGAGTCTCGTTCATAAGTGCTCCTTCACTTGCTAAATCAATTTTGTCTGTATCTAACTTGGATAAACCTTAATAAAAATATTGGATTAACAGCTGCTCAGGAATCTGATACTGAGGGCAATTTCTAAATAGATAATTAAATCTCTCATAATACTCGTACAGACACTCGCCACTAAACTGTCGAATGCCACAGATATTCTTTTTATGATATTGGAGACACGACATGCTGGGAGAATTTTTTCAAAAAATATCTTCTTAAGCTCATTCCATGTAGTGACTGAGCCAGCTAGTAATCCAATTCTTTGCTTTGTCCTCTAGGTAGAATGGAAAAACATGGAGTTTGACCTGCTCTTCAGTGACATTTGGATAACTTACTGCTGAACACACGATGTGGAACTCCAACAAATGCTTGCGGAATCCTCACCTGTTACACCACAAAATTTAGGCAGTAAGTGTATTGTACCAGATTTTAATTCAAATATAGGAGTATCATCAGGAAAAACAATGCATAAAGGCTATTGGTTAATGTTGGGAGTTTCCAACTCCATTAAACTCCTATTTCCCATTGGTTCATCAATCAGATCTTCTTCTTTTTTGGGGACCTCGATGTTAGTTTTGAATACTGAAAATCTTTGCTTGTTTGAAAAGCTATTTCCAAGTTACTTATCGATTGTGTTTTAGTATTATAAATTGTCCATTTATATCATATGTCTAGATGATAAGGTGTTTGGTATGACATAGTAGAGCTTATCAATGGTTAAAATTTATGATATATAAATAATGCTCGTAACTGAGACAGTTTGGACATACTGTCGGTTTAGGTTATTGTATGATTCGGAAATTAGTTTGTCTAGACTAATTGAATTATACGGATATGCCCGGGGTATATTGAGCAGGACCGATTTAGGATCAAATTAACTTGTATTGATCTTCATAGTTAATTCGAACCTTATATTTTAATCTCTTAATCCCTAGACTAGAGCGGGCATGAGAGTTAGACATAGTGTATTTTGATTTGCCAAAGGGTGCGGTCAATTGAGGCCTAGGTTTTGATAAGTTGGGTATATGTGTTTGATTTCTTATTGTATCATTGCTTGTCGAAAGGAAATCATGTATCGGTTCGTCCGGGGTGATGGTGCTCCCGAGATGAGCTCATAAAGATTATTATACTAAACCCGACCGGTGGACTTATGTCCAGTATAATAATAAGGTCGAGTGGTACTAATCCCCGATAACAAGATGTCGATTAATTTATTTATCAATAAATTAATAAATAGATGAGCACTATATCTTTGACGTGGGAAGATAAAAGAATAATTAAATTGTGCAAGAAGTAATTTCATTTTTTAGCCGTAGTTCCATAATTAATATGTTAGTGGTACGATTAATTATGAATTGGATTAATTTTGCAAAGTGGATTAAATAAATATTTATCTTTGGGTTAATTAATATTAAATTGACAAAGTGGGCTACGAAATAATCCTTGGGTCAATGAGTATATAATTGACAAAGTGGATCGAATAAATAATCATTGGGCTAATTAAGTATTGACTAGTCTAGTGAAAACTAGGAAAGTCAATTAAATTCAATTAGTAAGACCCAACTCAAAAGCCTACCAAGTCTCCACTGAACCTCGTATAAATACATTAAATCTTGGCATTCAAGACATAATAAACTTAGCAGGCAAGTCTTGCCTTTTAGAGAGGGAAAAGTCTTAAGAGAGAATTTCATCTTCTTCATTGAAGATCTTTCTCAAATTTGACTTTTAGATCATTCTTCCTCGGAAAAAGTTCAGCCTAAAGGTGTGTTTTTTAATTTTTGGCGAGCTGCTGCCCAGCATCTTATTTTCTAGCGAGCGGACTCCATTTTTTCAGCGACTGTTCGCTACAGGCCCGGCACAAGATCCGCAGTAATCCCGCATGTAGATCTTGGCTTGGCGGCGCGTTGGTCATGGTTGTATGGTGGGTTCACGGTAGTTATCCAGCAAGGTCTTTTTGGGTAAGTTTTGAGCTTTTCTGGGCCGAGTTTCTTGTGGGTTTTCTTGGTCCTCGATAGGTCTACCCGATAGATAATTGTCAACTCAATTTCTGGGTTTATTTGGAGACATTCGAGGTACTTCTAGTAGATCTTTGTGTTAGTTTTGAATACAGAAAAGCTATGGCTTGTATCAAAAACTAATATCCACAGATGACATATCATTTTGTTTCAGTATAAATCTGTTCCTTTATATCATAAAACTAGATAACGGGGTGTCGACAAACACAGTAGATACCGTTATTGGTTAAAGTATTGATATATAAAAACTATGCTCGTAACCGAGATAGTCTGAACATACTATCGGTATAGGTTATTGTGTGGTTTGGAAATTGGTTTATCTAGACTAATTTAAATCACACAGATATGCCCGGGGCATATTGAGCACGACCAGTATGGATAGAATTGACTTGTACTGATCGGCGTAGTCAATTCGGTCCTAGTATTCCGTCTCTCAATCCCGAGATTGGGACGGGCGTGAGGGTTGGATATCGTGTGCTTTGATTTGCCAAAGAGTGAGGTCAATTGAGGCCAATACCTCGGTAAGTTGGGTATGCGGTGTTTAGCTTCTTGCGTGCCGTTGCTAGTCGGAGGAATCCACGTACCGGTTCGCCGGGTTGATGGTGCTCCCGAGATGAGCTCGTAAGGTTATTATACTAAACCTGGCCAGTGAACTTTATGTTCGGTATAATAAAAGGTCGAGTGGTACTTATCTCGGAAACCAAGAAGTCGGTGAATTAATTTGTCAGTAAATTGATAAATCGACGAGCACTAGATCTTTAATGTGGGGAGGTAGAAAAAATAATAATGGCGCGATGTAAAGTCATTTTCGAGCGGTAGTTCCATAATTGGTCCGTTAGTGGTACGACCGATTATGCGTTTGACTAATCGACAAGGTAAATTAATTAATCCGAAGGGTTTAATTAAATTTGATCGACGAAGTGAATTTAGAAATTAATTCTATTTTTGAATTAATTAATTCTAAGGGTTCGATTAAATTAAATTAACAAAGTGGATTAAATAAATTAATTTAAAAGGGTCGATTGGAGTTGATTAGTCGGGAAGACTTAGCGGTCAACGAAAGTCAAATTTTAAGACCTAACTCGAGAGCCCATTAGGTCTCCAATCGAGCTACTATAAATACAAAATAATGGGCAGCAAAAACCCTAAGGTAAGAAAACTTGGCAGCCAAGTTTTTGGCTAGTAAGAGAAAGTCTAGCTTAGAGTGAGAAATTCTTTTTCTTCGAATCTTCTCCTCGAAGTCAGCTAGGATCTTTCTTCTTCAAGATCAACTCTATCCCTTCGATTGGTCCCTTGGTTTTATTGGATCGCTGCTGCCAGTTTTTTTAAGGAAATCGCTGTACAGTTTTTAATCCCATTTTTTTCTTGCGCTGCAAGGAAACAGCGCAGCAGTCCAGCGGCTGCTCTTCTACTCGGCGTGCTTGATCCTGCCGACCTTCGCGTTGATCTCCTCTTCGGTGGGTGATCCGTGAAGGCGGTGGTGCAGATCGTGGCTGAGAAGGTGGGCGGCAGATCGACTGGACTTCGGGAAGGGCAGCGACAGTCCGGCAGTGTAAAGGCAGCACCTTTGTACAGATTTTTGAGTTGTCTTGAAGAGCAAGTTTTCTGGGTTTTCTTCAATTGCTCGTGGGTAACTCCGTAGAAGATAGCCCACACTATCTCGGAGTTTGTATTGGAGAATCGATTGAATTTTTTTGTGGAAATCGCAGCAGATTTTATTTGGTTTTCTTTAATCAAGGGACTTCGCTACAAAAGGTATAATCTTTAAATTCCGCTTTAATTAAAGATTTTATTTTTTGTGTCCCGATTAATAAATTAAATAAGTATAAGCCTAGATCCGTTCATGGGTAAACTAATTTGAGCCTGAGCTTGGTCGAAAGCTTCCGATTCTGGAATGCATAACACGAAAGTGAGGTTTTCGATTTAGCCCGGGCTTGTTCAGTTTTCCTTCAAAATGGTATCAGAGCGTTGGTTTTGGTCTTATACTTGTTTGATTTATTACACGGCTTTATTTTGGCATTAGTATTTTTGTCGAAATGTATAAACAGGTGGTTATTGGTTTCCCGGCTATTATGGTAGAAATTTAATTTTCATTCATAAACCCCGGGACATGTCCGGGCTCGTTTTATTTTTGAATGGAAATTTCTGTAATAGTAATAACCACGAGCTGGAAGCCGTGTAGGATTAGAAAAATCTTGTAGTAGGATTTGATCTAATCATGTCGTCTTTAAATTCTTAGAAAACGCCTTTGTATATAGGAATTTTTGTACTATGACGAAGACGTTATTTTGGGTAACTTATATTCGCGGGTTTTGGTTTATTGTAATTTTGGGTGATTCCTAATTACGGAATAAACTGAGAAAATCCGGGCGAATCGAGAGGAATCCAAATAACGAGTGGGAGCGACACGACGGGAAGTGTCACTGAGGCGTCAAGGAATCAACGATAGAGAAGGCCATAATAGTCGGGAAATTTTATTTTATTTAATTTCCCGTATTTATGATTTTTTCGTTGATTGTGTGATTTTCGTTTTATTTTGCATGAACGAAATTCAAACCAAAAGTTTTTCAAAAAGGTAATGTGCAATTAACTAAGGTAGATTATTCGCATATTAAAACTCCAACGGTTTTATGGGTGCGAATATCCATAGTTAAGATATTGCATGTTAAAACGTAAAAATCCTCAAACTTAATTACATTCGCAAGTTTTGGTTTAATCGTAATTTTGGGTGATTCCTAATTACGTGGGGTTTTGGTTTATCGTAATTTTGGGTGATTCCTAATTATGTAGAAAACCGAGAAAACCCGGATTTTGGTTTTTCGTAATTTTTTGGGTGATTCCTAATTACGTAGAAAACCGAAATGGAAAACCGAGAAAACTAGGGTGAATTGAAATTATTTTAAAAATCTAAGTGGGAGCGGGTTGGATAATAGCCCCATGGCCTCCATTACGGGTTCATGGGCGATGTGGTTAAACGGCTTCCCCATCGGATGAGTTTTCAATCACAGATATCGCTGGAATGAATTTCTAAATGGATGACTATAGTGCGTTTAATTGGGAAAAGTTGCGACACCCTCGCCATCCGAGGCGCATTAGTACCCTAAGTAACAAACTTAGAAGTCACGTAATGGCATACACTTAGTGTACTGTTTATAGTATCCCTCCCATCGAGGTAACGCTATTTACGTGTACGGCTAAAATTATCGACTATTAATTTCATTGATCATAAGATCATTGGTCAGATAATGAAATTAATGAACTGCGGTTCTTCTCGAACGAATGTGGGTTGGCGTAGACGTTCACCCATCGTGACCTGCGTTAATCCCGGTGGGAGAGATGTCGGTAGAAGATTATATTTCTTTTCTGAGGATTTTTCAATATTTTCGAAAAGTATACTGAGACATGTTTTTTCATTATTTTCAGTTGATATGTCGTTCAACCCGCTAGCTGTCATTCTGAACCAAAACAAACTCACCGGTCCTAATTACATTGATTGGAAACGAAACCTGGACATTGTTCTAACCGCCGAGGGTTATAAGTACGTGCTCACTAAGGAGTGTCCCCCTAAGCCCAGTGAGGATGCCACACCTGAGTAGCGAGAGCCATATACGAGGTGGCAGAAAGCTGATGAGATGACCAAGTGCTACATCTTGGCTTCCATGTCAAGTGTACTGCAGCACCAGCATTAGTTGATGACCTCAGCCTACGATATGATGCTCAACCTCAGGGAGATGTTTGGACATCAGGGCAGGGCAGCCAAGCAGTCAGCTATGAGGAAACTCATGAATGCTAAGATGGCTGAGGGCACTTCAGTGAGAGATCACGTACTGGACATGATTGGTTGCATCAATGAGATCGAGGTATTGGGAGGTGAGATTGATGGGGAAACCCAGGTCGATATCATCCTTCAGAGCTTGCCTCCCAGTTTTGAGCAGTTTCGATTGAACTATAATATGGGGAATCTCTCAAATTCACTTTCTGAGCTCATGACTGCATTGGTGTCTGCTGAGAGCTTTTTCGCAGAGAAGAAGCAAGCCTTTGCTACTGTTGGTCCCTCAGGTTCCTCTGCTGGGCCCAAAGCCAGGAAGCAAAAGAGGAAGAGAGGCCAGAAGGCAGGAGCCAGTCATGGACCCAAGGCGGGCATTGCCAAGAAGCAGAAGCCGAGAGGAAAATGCTTCAGATGTGGCAAAGCGGGACATTGGAAGAAGGACTGCTCAAAGCCTCGAGGGGTTCCAAGTGACCCGGCTGCTTAGAGAGGGAGAGTTGCAGGTCTACCTTGGGGATACTACCAGAGTTTTTGTGGCTGCAGTGGGAGTTATTAGTCTTTACTTTTCAGACTCTATTTTATATTTGAAGGATAGTCTTTATGTACCTAGTTTTCGAAAGAACTTGCTTTCAGTTTCGAAACTTGTTTTGGATGGTTATAAGTGTGTATTTTCTGATGGTTCGGTTTTTATAAGAAAATGCCAGAAACTTATATGTTCCGGTACATTGGTTGACAATATGTTTTTAATCAAGACTTACTCCCCAGTTATGCAAAACACAGAAACTAGTAACTCATCACTAAATCATAATAAGAGAAAGGAATCTTCCCCTTTGAATCAGACTTATCTTTGGCACCTGAGACTAGGTCATATCAACCTTAGTAGGATTCAAAGGTTGGTCAAGAGTGGGTCTTTGGACTTACTAGATATTGACAACTATTCAACCTGTGAGTCCTGCTTGGAGGGTAAAATGACCAAAAGGCCTTTTAAGGCGAAGGGGTATAGGGCCAAAGAGGTTTTAGAGCTGATTCATTCTGACGTGTGTGGGCCTATGTCAGTTCAGGCTAGAGGTGGTTATGAGTATTTCGCGACTTTCACGGATGATTACTCTAGATATGGATACATATACCTGATGCGCCACAAGTCTGAATGCTTTGGCACGTTCAGAGAATTCAAGGCAGAGGTGGAGAACCATCTGGGTAAGAGTATCAAGTCACTGCGGTCTGATCGCGATGGCGAATACCTCTCTAGTGAATTTAGGACCTATTTGTCAGAGGAGGGTATTCAGACCCAGTTGTCTGCACCTGGCACACCCCAGCAGAATGGTGTAGCAGAGAGGAGGAACAGGACTCTTATGGAGATGGATAGATCGATGATGAGTTACAGTGAGTTGCCTATCTCGTTTAGGGGTTATGCCTTAGACACAGCATGTTTTATCCTCAATCTTGTGCCATCTAAGTCTGTGCCCACGACCCCAGTAGAGTTGTGGGGTGGGCGTAAGCCTACTCTGAGACATCTCAGGATTTGGGGTTGTCCAGCACATGTGCTCGAGGCAGATGCAGGCAAGTTAGAGGCGAGATCTAAGGTTATGCTGTTTGTAGGCTACCCCAAAGGAACGAGAGGTGGTTTATTTTATAGTCCTCAGGATCAGAAGATGGTGGTTAGCACCAATGCCAGATTTCTTGAGGAGGACTATATTTTAGGTCACAAGTCAAGCAGCAAGGTAGTATTGGAAGAGCTTAGAAGTCAGTCTACTATTCCAGATGCACACGTACAGGAAGACACACCACAGGAAACTGCACGCACTATCACAGATGATGCTCTTACACAGGCTGCGCCTCGTCGTAGTGGGAGGGCTGTGAGACAGCCTGAGAGGTACATGGGTTTGGGTGAGTCTTCGGACTTTATCCCTGGTGCTCATGAACCAGACCCAGTTAACTACAATGAGACTCTCCAGGATAAAGATGCAGATTCTTGGCAGAGAGCGATGATTGCTAAGATGGGTTCTATGGACTCAAATCAAGTCTGGGAGCTGGTAGACCTTCCTGATGGGTTTAGGCCTATTGGGTGCAAATGGGTCTACAAGCAAAAGAGAGGATCTGACGGGAGGGTTGAGACCTTCAAGGCTAGGCTTGTGGCGAAGGGGTATACTCAAAAAGAAGGGATCGATTATGAGGAGACCTTTTCCCCGGTAGCTAGGCTTAAGTCGATCCGGATTCTCTTGGCCATAGCTGCTCATATGGATTATGAGATATGGCAGATGGACGTCAAGACAGCTTTCCTTAATGGAAGTCTTGAGGAGACCATCTTTATGCAGCAACCAGAGGGCTTCATTGTTAAGGGCCAATAGCACAAGGTATGCAGGCTTAGGAGGTCAATTTATGGACTTAAGCAAGCATCCAGATCTTGGAACATTCGTTTTGATGAGGTTATCCAGTCCTATGGATTCACTCAGTCTCCGGATGAGCAGTGTGTTTATTGCAGGCGTGATGGTGAGATAGTGGTGTTCCTCATACTTTATGTAGATGACATTCTTCTTATTGGCAACAGTAAGAAGGTGTTGTCAGACGTAAAGGCATGGCTGTCCAGGCAATTCGATATGAAGGATTTGGGAGAGGCTGGACATATCCTTGGGATCAAGATTATTCGAGATCGTAGGAGACGTTCTCTGACTCTCTCACAGGCTTCCAACATAGACACGATTCTGGCCCGTTTTAACATGCAGAACTCCAAGAAGGGTTCACTACCCTTCAGGCATGGAGTACATTTGTCTAAGGAGCAGTGTCCTAAGACTGCTGAGGAGATAGATGCCATGAAGGCGGTACCCTATGCTTCTGCAGTGGGTAGCCTCATGCATTCTATGTTGTGCACGAGGCCTGATATTTGCTTTGCCGTTGGCATGGTTAGCAGATATCAGAGTAACCCTGGGAAGGCTCACTGGGAGGCAGTAAAATGCATTCTCAAGTACTTACGCAGGATGAGAGATTATGTCCTAGTTTATAGAGCGCAGGAGCTTGTACCATTGGGTTACACAGATTCGGACTTTCAAGGAGATATGGACAAGAGTAAGTCTACCTCTGGGTTTGTGTTTACTCTAGGAGGTGGAGCCATAGTATGGAAGAGTGTCAAGCAGAAATGCGTGGTGGACTCTACCATGGAGGCCGAGTATGTTGCCGCTTCAGAGGCAGCGAAAGAGGCTGTATGGCTCAGGAGCTTCCTGATGGACTTAGATGTGGTTCCAGAGTTGCCTAGGTCTATCACAGTTTATTGTGATAACAATGGTGCAGTTGCTAACTCAAGGGAACCACGAGCCCATAAGGCGAGTAAACACATAGAGCGAAAGTACCACCTGATACGAGAGATCGTAAAGAGTGGGAGACGTGATCGTGGCCAAGATAGCTTCAGAGGACAACCTTGCAGATCCTTTCACCAAGCCATTGACCCCAAAGGTCTTTGAGAGGCATGTGTTGGGCATGGGAGTCAAATTCTTGAGAGAGCCAAGTCAGTGAGCTTAAAGGTGTTTTGGAGATTTCATTATGACAGCAGTGTAATAGCGGGTTGGACAGTTTTTGTACTTCTTAGCATATCTTTGAGTATTAGTGGGAGATTGTTAGTTTTGAATACAGAAAAGCTATGGCTTGTATCAAAAACTAATATCCACAGATGACATATCATTTTGTTTCAGTATAAATCTGTTCCTTTATATCATAGAACTAGATAACGGGGTATCGACAAACACAGTAGATATCGTTATTGGTTAAAGTATTGATATATAAAAAGTATGCTCGTAACCGAGATAGTCTGAACATACTATCGGTATAGGTTATTGTGTGGTTTGGAAATTGGTTTATCTAGACTAATTTAAATCACACAGATATGCCCGGGGCATATTGAGCACGACCAGTATGGATAAGAATTGACTTGTACTGATCGGCGTAGTCAATTCGGTCCTAGTATTCCGTCTCTCAATCCCGAGATTGGGACGGGCGTGAGGGTTGGATATCGTGTGCTTTGATTTGCCAAAGAGTGAGGTCAATTGAGGCCAATACCTCGGTAAGTTGGGTATGCGGCGTTTAGCTTCTTGCGTGCCGTTGCTAGTCAGAGGAATCCACGTACCGGTTCGCCGGGTTGATGGTGCTCCCGAGATGAGCTCGTAAGGTTATTATACTAAACTTGGCCAGTGAACTTTATGTTCGGTATAATAAAAGGTCGAGTGGTACTAATCTTGGAAACCAAGAAGTCGGTGAATTAATTTGTCAGTAAATTGATAAATCGACGAGCACTAGATCTTTAATGTGGGGAGATAGAAGAAATAATAATGGCGCGATGTAAAGTCGTTTTCGAGCGGTAGTTCCATAATTGGTCCGTTAGTGATACGACCGATTATGCTTTTGACTAATCGACAAGGTAAATTAATTAATCCGAAGGGTTTAATTAAATTTGATCGACGAAGTGAATTTAGAAATTAATTCTATTTTTGAATTAATTAATTCTAAGGGTTCGATTAAATTAAATTAACAAAGTGGATTAAATAAATTAATTTAAAAGGGTCGATTGGAGTTGATTAGTCGGAAAGACTTAGCGGTCAACGAAAGTCAAATTTTAAGACCTAACTCGAGAGCCCATTAGGTCTCCAATCGAGCTACTATAAATACAAAATAATGGGCAGCAAAAACCCTAACGTAAGAAAACTTGGCAGCCAAGTTTTTGGCTAGTAAGAGAAAGTCTAGCTTAGAGTGAGAAATTCTTTTTCTTCGAATCTTCTCCTCGAAGTCAGCTAGGATCTTTCTTCTTCAAGATCAACTCTGTCCCTTCGATTGGTCCCTTGGTTTTATTGAATCGCTGCTGCCAGTTTTTTTAAGGAAATCCCTGTCCAGTTTTTAATCCCGTTTTTTTCTTGTGCTGCAAGGAAATAGCGCAGCAGTCCAGCGGCTGCTCTTCTACTCGGCGTGCTTGATCCTGCCGACCTTCGCGTTGATCTCCTCTTCGGTGGGTGATCCGTGAAGGCGGTGATGCAGATCGTGGCTGAGAAGGTGGGCGGCAGATCGACTGGACTTCGGGAAGGGCAGCGACAGTCCGGCAGTGTAAAGGCAGCACCTTTGGACAGATTTTTGAGTTGTCTTGAAGAGCAAGTTTTCAGGGTTTTCTTCAATTGCTCGTGGGTAACTCCGTAGAAGATAGCCCACACTATCTCGGAGTTTGTATTGGAGAATCGATTGGATTTCTTGTGGAAATCGCAGCAGATTTTATTTGGTTTTCTTTAATCAAGGGACTTCGCTACAAAAGGTATAATCTTTAAATTCCGCTTTAATTAAAGATTTAATTTTTTGTGTCCCGATTAATAAATTAAATAAGTATAAGCCTAGGTCCGTTCATGGGTAAACTAATTTGAGCCTGAGCTTGGTCGAAAGCTTCCGATTCTGGAATGCATAGCACGAAAGTGAGGGTTTCGATTTAGCCCGGGCTTGTTCAGTTTTCCTTCACTTGCACTAAAGATTGGATTTTTCTTATTCGCTAAGGGACACGTTTAAAAGGTACAATCTTTAGTTCCGCTTTATTTAAAAATTGAATCTTTTGTGTGTCGGTTAATAGATCTAACAAGTATAAGCCTAGATATGCTCATGGGAATTGATTTTAGAGTTTGGACTCGATCAAAAGTAACCGATTCTGGAATGCATAGCACGAAAGTGAGATTTTCGATTTGGTCCGGACTGGATCTTAATTCCTTCACTCGATTTCTTCTTGTTTATCAACCGTTTGAGACACAGATGTGGACTCAACAAGTTGATCTCTTTGCTTCTTCTCTTTCGTGTTCCTTTTTGCATTTTTCTCTATCTCTGGATCAAAAACTAATTTGCCTGTACGAGAAGAGCGAACCAAAAAAAGGAACAAAACAACCGAGCTTCTAACTAAAAAAAAAAATCAAACACTACACCGTGCTCCCCGGCAACGGCGCCAAAATTTGATGGGTGTCAAACCAATAAAAAATAAAGACCTATTCTAAAGGGGTTTTTAGTAGCACAATAATGAGTATGATCATCTCCACAGGGAACACAGAAGCGAATTTAATTCAGTTAGAAGCAAGTAACCAAACATATGGGTTTTGAAATTATTACTAACTACTAAAATTCAATTAAAACAAATGAAAGAAAGCAAATAGAATGATGAAATCAAATAAGGGAAAAGCTCTAGTCAAAGAAATTATTTCCGCCTTGATGCGATAAATTGATCCTCGATATAAAAATTTACCCAATCAAATTATGACTATATTGGTTATCATTGTTGCAACCTCCAACAATTAAATCCTATTAATTTAGCACCAGCAATTAAGGAACCTCCGTTAATTGCATCTGTAATCAAATAATCAATCCTGTAACCTCTTAGTACACAGATTTTGATAAGTCAAGGACCCAATTCAAATAACAAATAAACAAACCTTGTTCAATTGAAATCTTATTATTTATTCTCTTCAAGACAACTAACTTACGTACCACGTGATTAATTGAATTGTTTCTTTTACGAATATCGAACCTCATGTATTCAAGTTAATTAGACTATCTAGGAAAACGTGAGTGCTACCAGCGACTCAACTAATGCCAAATAGTTAACAATACAACCTGAGAATAAATAAATAATCACAACTTAATTGTTATTAAAACACAATTAGATCTCACAATTTATCGTCATCTAAGATTTAAATTCCTTTAACTAGATCGAAGAAATATAGATACACATAATTAAAACACAAACAAAATTCATAATATAGAAATAAGAATTCATGAACTAAAAGAAAAGAAAAATTACTAATAGTAGCCGCCGTTAGTTTCCTGGGCAAAAACAACTTGCGTCTCCAAAACCTTGGTAGCCAAAACTTAATTTTCAAGCTAATATTAAGTACTATATATATACTACTTAAAACCGGCGGCCCACATAATTATGAACCCACGGCGGCCCAATCTAAAATTCATAAGACGAATTCTTAATCTTCAAAAATAATTGATAATTACGTCTCGACAACTAATTAAATAATATCAATGATGCAATCCACCATATTTTTGTCTACATAATAAATTCAGTTAAGTCTTCTGTTCCCTTCCTTCGCAATTCACTCTTTCACGCTAGCCCAATTTGATATCAATCTACTCAATCTCTCGATCTTTTTAAAAAATATAGCCCAATTGCATATTTAGCTCCAATGAACTCCATCTCTTCCTACATGCAAAATACAGCCCATTAAGTCATAAAACCAATCAACTTGACCTTCAATTTGCATTAAATCCAACCATTAAATTTAGGCTTATCAGAAGTCGACATACTCTCTTCTGCTCCTGTCGCGCAAACCTTTAAGGTATTTTCATGTAAATTTCCTCAGCAAGGTCTCCATGTAGAAATGCATATGTCACATCCATCTACGAACAACAATGATGGCCATAGCCAACGAATGGTGACTAATTTAGCAACCGGCAAGCTAATGCCGCAATTCACTACAAGAAAAATGGCTTTTTATGACACAATTTAAAGTTGTGTCGCAAGCTAATGCCGCAAAAATGTTTCAATTGTGTTATTACGTAATTTATTTGCGACATTTGGCTTCAATTAATAATATTGTCCCAAATATGCCACATGTAATTATTGTGAAGCAAATAAATGACACTTATATGTGACACTGTAAAGAAAAACCCTTAATTCGCGAAATATTTCGTTTTATAAAACAAATTTACATCACAATTGCAACTATATAAGAAAATGCTGTGAATTGCCACACTTTTACATCATTTTACTTTAATGTCGCAAAAATTGCAGCACAAGAGTTGCTACACTTACAAAAGTGTCGTTATATAGTGACACAATTTAATTTTTATAGTAAATTTATGACATTATTGTGAAGAATTAGTAATATGCCCCAAATCAACTACTATTATATGATATTTTTATTTTGTGACGAAATTTGATGGGAGACTAATGAACCATTTTTTTATGACTGTATATAATATATGTATATATATAAATATATCACAGTTTTTGTTGAAAAATTTTTAGCTCAAACAAAGTTGTGATCTTAAAAATTAGTGGGTGCCAATTAAGGTTCGCCTCAATCACACTGATACTAAATATTGATGCCTTCTAGAAAAGACTAGAGTGTCTATCAATTAGTATATAGTGCCCTAGGGTATATACCCTTAACGTAAAAAAAAAAAAAAAAACAAAAATAATTGATAAAAATTGAGTGAGTGAAGTGCAATTGCTTCTCAAATTTATGGAAACGATGAAAATATGGGGAAAAAATATTCCTTAAGAATCCATCCAAAATTAAGTCAATCAATTTGAAATAATAAATGCATACTAACCCCAAGTGGTAATTCTCCATCTTTTGTTCTTCCATTTCGGAACTGAAGAGACGACATCAACTAGTTCTCCATCGTTTGTTCTTCTATTCCGGGACTGACGACGACATCAACCAACTGGGGTTTCAACAGAAATATTTCATCAAACAAAAGTAGTGAAGGTGATTTTCAGTCACCACTAATGTTCATCACCAAGAACGCACAACTATTCATCACTGAGAACTAAGGTAAATTACAAATTTCTCCATTGGTGTTGTATTTATTGGACTTAAATTAGCGATTACAAAATATAATTTCAAAATCTTTACAGTTCATTATTCTTGTTATCGATTAGCCCACCTTTTCAAGAATTGAAGACGACATCAACCAACTGGGATTTCAGCAGCAATATTTCATCAAGTTAAAGACATATGAAGGTAATTTTGAGTTCATCCCCCAAAGTTCATCACCAAAAGCATCTATTGTGTTTATGTGTTTATGTGCATGGAATTAGTGAAGTGTGGATCACTAGTTTGATTCATCAATTTTGTTTTGTATGTAGAATTTGTATCATTATTGTGATTTTTTTAATAAGTTTGAGATACTGGAGAAAAAGAATGTAATTCATTAGAAAAGAGGACGTGTGTGGTTATGTTGATGCGAATGTTTATCTTCCTTGCTTCTTGTTCTTGGTAGTTGAGCAGGATCTATTGTATATATATACATATATATATATATATTTCCTGGAATTTTGTTTTGTTTCCTAATTTTCTAGATTTTTTAATCTTCTAAAATTGTTTAAGAGTGATTATAATTTTCCATATTCATACTTGTTATAGAAAATGATTATTGATGTCTAATATTATAAAAACTAGTTTTTTGGTAAAAATAGTTTCTTATCTAATGAAAAATGTTTGTTTATTGAAAATGGACTCTAATTTTGGAGTTGTTTTGCTTCATGAAAATAATGTCCAATATGATGAAAATTATTTGTACTATTAGTTTGACGAAAACAATCTTTGTACAACTATGATGACGTCTTAATGTCTCCAAACACTGTCAATTTTAATTGAAAATTATTTGTACTATTTGTTTGACGAAAACAATCTTTGTACATTAGTCATAATTGAAAGGATTGCCACATAGGATCTGGATTTGCACTTGCTTGATTTACCACGCAACAAAAATTTCTAATTAAAGTAGAACCTTAGAAAAATACTTTTGAAGCGTGCACTTGGTGATTATCTTGTATACCTCAAGACTTTGACTTCACGTTGTGTGGGCAACGAACTAGAAGCCAATTGATCGGCTACCTCACCACAATCCACCTGCTAGAAAAATCCAGCACCTCCGCACCTAGCATGTACTGTAAACGCACTGCCCGGAGAGAGAGAAAACTATGCGCTCAGCTGGTAAAAGAGGACCAAAATTTCGGCCAACACTTACCGAATAGCAGCCGCACAAGTCCCTTAAAATTTGACTATGAGAGAGAAATAATTTTCTCTCTCCAGAATTTTATCTCTCTAGTTTTCTTGTGAATGAATTGTATGTCTTGAATAGCTAATCCCTTGTCTATTTATAGAATTACAAGAGAAATCCCAATTGGTCTAGGATTGGTCTTCCTAATGGGTTTAGGTAATGAATTAGTTTCCAAATCCAATTAGGTAACCAATCTGAAAGGATAAACCAAATCCTACTAGATTCCTAATCTCTAGGATTTCCTAATTTCAATTGAAACTTAAGACTTAATTAATTAATTAAATAATTTCACTTTGTTAATTACTCAATTAATTCTTAAAAATTAATTAAATAATTCCACTTTGTTAAGTACTGAATTAACCCTTAGGAATAATTAACCAATTCATTAATTAATTAAATCTACCTATTCAATTAACCCATTACAAAATTAATCGTACCACTAACAAATTAATTTTGGCACTACCATCCTACACCAGAATTGCTTCCGGAACAACTTAATTAAATTATATTCATTAATCTCCCCACATTAAAGATATAGTGCTCGTTAATATAAATTAATTTACTGATAAATTAATTAATTAACTTCTTTAATTCTGAGACTAGTACCACTCGACCTTTTTACTATACCGGATATAAGTCCATCGGCCGGGTTTAGTATAATAAACATTTCAAGCTCATCTCGGGAGCACCATCACCCAAGATGCACCGGTACATGGTTTCCTTTCGACAAGTAGCAGCACACCAAGTAACTAAACACGCGCACCCAACCTACCGAGACTATTGGCCACAATTGACCTCACCCTTTGGCAGATAAAAGTACACTATGACTAATCCTCATGCCCGCTCGAGTCTACGGATTAAGAGATAGAATACAAGGATCGATTTGTCTATTAAATCAGTACAAGACAAATCATTCCTAAAGGTCAAGTTCAATATGCCCCGGGCATATCTATATGATTCAATTAGTTTAGACAAACCAATTATCTGAATCACATAATAACCTAAATCGACAGTTTGTCCAAAACTGTCTCGGTTACGAACCTCATTTATATATTATATCTTTCAACCATTGATGAGATCTATTGTGTCACACAAGACACCTCATCATCTACTTACATAATATAAATGGACAATTAATGCACAACAAGATATAACCAAAACATAAATCGATATATTACAGGAAAAAAGTACAACACAAGCATAGCTTATGTATTCATTTCTAACAATAATATCACTAATTGGTATTCACATTGTTCAATATTAATGTTTATTTTCTTAGACGTCAAACAGGTCTGCTCAAAACAAATTTATTGTTGATGAAACAGAATTTATACTTGTTTTATACAAAAAAATTTCGTACAACTACCCTAAACCGGCAAACCCTAACATTTTTGGTGAAACACTAAACTCTAACTTTTTCGATTAAAAAAATTAACCCTAACCTTTTTGATGAAACACTAAACCCTAAACTTTTTTTAAGAAACACTGAACCCTAACATTTTTTATGAAACACTGAACCCTAACATTTTTTTATAAAGGACTAAAGCCTAACCTTTTCAATTAAAAAACTAAACCATAATCTTTTTGATGAAACACTGAACCCTAACCTTTTTATGCGGTCTTTGAGAACTGCTGTACAATGATATAAAGTATGCTATTTGTTAATCTTTCCTTTGAAGATTAAATTAATTTGGTGGTGTGTAATGTCATCTATATATGGATTTTTGTGGATTATGAAAATGGCTTTAGCATGAACTAATTGTGTGTTTGTGTATGTTGTAGAACTGCAGAATGGGAAATAACATTGAAAAACTTGATGTTGGATTCCATGGATAGAGGTATATATATATACTATTTGATTCCATGCGGTCTTTGAGACTTCTAAGAATATTTTCTATCCTATTTTTTTGAAAAGGTTCATAAGTATGAAAGAACGTTTTCTTTGAGACTAACCTTTTGATGAAAGAACATTTTGATGAAACACTGAACCCTAACATTTGTTTTATAAAGGACTAAATTCTAACATTTTCAATTAAAAAACTAAACCTTAACCTTTTTGATGAAATACTGAACCCTAAACTTTTTTTATGACGAACTGAACCTGTAACCTTTTCAATTAAAAAACTTAACCCTATATTTTTAATGAAACACTGAACCTTAATCTTTTCACTTAAAAAACTGAACCCTAACATTTTTTATGAAATACTGAACCCTAACTTTTTCACTTACAAAACTAAACCCTAACCTTATTGATGAAACACTGAACATTAACCTTTTCGATTAAAACCCTGAACCCTAACCCTTTCGATGGATCACTAAATTTTAACCTTTTCGATTAAAATATAAACCCTAACATTTTTGATAAATAACTATACCCTAAACTATTTGATGAATAACTGAATCATAACCTTTTATATAATAAATAGACCCTAACCCATTTGATGAATAACTGAACCCTATCCTTTTCGACGAATAACTAAACCCCTCACCCATTTGATGAATAACTGAAACCTAACCTTTTATATAATAACTAAACCCTAACTCTTTCGATGAATAACTGAACACTTTTTATATAATAACTAACCCCTAAACCATTTGACGAATAACTGAACCTAACCTTTTATATAATAACTAAAACCTAACCCATATGATAACTAACTGAACCCTAACTTTTTATATAATAACTAAACTCCTAACCCTTTCGATGAATAACGGAACCCTAACCATTTAGATTAATAACTAAACCCCTAACCCATTTGATGAATAACTGAATCCTAATATTTTTAATTAAAAAACTTAAAACTAACATTTTTTATGAAACACTGAAAACTAACGTTTTCAATTAAAAAACTAAACATTAACCTTTTTGATGAATCACTGAACCCTAACTTTTTCGATTAAAATATAAACCCTAACTTTTTTGATTAAACACTGAACCCTAACCATTTTAATGAAACATTGATTCCTAACATCTTTTTATGAAAATTTGAACCCTAACCTTTTTCATTAAAACACTGAACCCTAACCTCTTCCATTAAAACACTGAACCCTAATATTTTTTATGAAACACTAAACCCTAACCCTTTCAATTAAAAAAATGAACCCTAACTTTTTTTATGAGACATGGAACCCTAACATTTTCACTTAATAAACTGACCCCTAACTTTTTTTGATGAAACAATGAATCATAACCTTTTTGACGAAACACAAATTCCTAACAATTTTGATGAATAACGGAACCATAACATTTTATATTATAACTAAACTCTAACCCATTTTATGAACAACAGAACCCTAACCATTTATATATAACTAAACTCCTAACCCATTTGATGAATATTTGAACCCGAACCTTATAAATAATAACTAAACCCCTAACCTATTTGATGAAAAACAGAACCTAGCATTTTATATAATAACTAACCCCTAACCATTTGATGAAAACTCCTAACACATTTTATGAATAACCGAACCCTAACCTTATTAAACCCCAAACCCATTTGATGAATAACTGAACCCTAACAATAACTAACCCCTAATCAATTTTATGAAAATATCTAACCCATTTGATGAATAACCGAACCCTAACCATTTATATAATAACTAAACCCCTAACTCATTTGATGAATAACTAAACCCTAACCTATGTACTAACTAAACCCTCAACCTATTTAATGAACCACTGATCATAATCTTTTCGATGAATAACTAAACCGCTAACCCATTTGATGAATAATTGAACTCTAACCTGTTTAGGTTTAGGGTTTAGGGTTTTAGGAGTTAGGGTTTAGTTATTATGTTTAGGGTTTTAGGGTTTAGGATTTATGGATAGGGGTTTTAGGGTTTAATTATTTGAGAGTTAGGGTTTAGATTTCAATCAAATGGATTAGGGTATAGATTTTAAACGAAAAGGTTAGAGTTTAGTTTTTATCAAAAATGTTATGGTTCAATGCTACATTGAAATGGGGTTAAGATTTAGTTATTATATACAAAATTATGGTTCAGTTATTAATCAAATGGGTCAGGGTATAGTTTTTGAAGAAATCATATTCAAAATTGATGAACACTATTAGTTTCTCCTTTATCGTTCGAAAATCTAGATAATTAAATTAGTAGTCGTCGGATATTGTTTTTATGAAAATAAATTCAAAATCGATAAACACTATAAACATCTCTTAATAAAAGAAAGTTGATACGGTTATAATATTTTGATTGATATCTTCAATATAAAACAAAATCTTCAACATATTTATGTTTCCCTTATTTAATGCAAGAATATTAAATTTTAGGTAATATAATTATCTTTCAATCCATCAAGATTAACCAAAATTATGAAAGAGTTTGTACAACACACAATAACAAGTGAAAAGTGAAAGAATCTTAATAAAAGTTTCCAAAAAAATATTAAAATTATAAAAAATTTACCTAAAAAACAAATAGGGGTATCAAGCTATATACATAGGGGGTACTATATAATTTGCGGTGTGTCTATACTTCTAAAGTAAACCAAAAATATTTAGTACATTGAGAAGTAAAAATACTCCCATCAAATTTCTGCTTTCCTCAATTATTTTTCCGGAAATATTACTCCTCACCCGCCAAAAAACCTTTCCCTCCCTTTTGTTTTCCTGAAATACTTTCGGTTCCACCACCCCTTATCTTTTTCCTTCCTTTTTGTTTTCCTGATTTTTTTTTAATTATTGTTCTTTATTATTTTAATATTCTTTTCCTTTTCATTGTGTATGAGTGGTTGGAAGATAAAAGTTTATTTTTTTAAATAATTAAATATTCTTCATTTTCAAATAAATTAATTTGATGAAAAAATTTAATTCAATTATGAAAATAATGTAGTATGATATTTTAAAAGTTAAAAGAAAATTTTATAATTTTCAAATTTTAACATTAATTTGATTAAAGAGATTACACCATTTAATAAATAAATTTACTGCTTTGTGTATTTTAAGGAATCAAAATCCGACAACAGTATTTGTACGTAATTTATAGGACCACCATGCAATTTTACTCCTACCCCTAATATATTAGTAGTTTCTATATTAGCCCCCAATTGTATTAGTAATTTCTTTTTTAAAAAAAGTCAGGCACGCGCTACTTACCCGCCCAAAGCTATATAAACTTCTTTTTTTACTTTTTTCCGCGTGTTTGTTGCCAATATTTTTCTTCGTCTTTTGCTGCCGTCTTTCGTCTTCGTCTTTCGCTTGGATTCTTTTGCTTCCAATTTCAATCCAAATTTGATTACGGTATGTATTTGATGATGGAGATTGATTTATGTTGAGGAATTTGTTACTTTTCTATTTTTCATCTTCGTTTTTCGCTTATTTTGTTGCTGTTTGAGCTCTATTTTATCTTTTGATGGAGTTTTTGCTTCGAATTTGATAATTAAGGTATTTATTCATGTGTTTTGATCCTTTTGATTGATTTATGTGTTTGAATTTGTTGTTTCTATGGTTCTGTTCTTCTTCGAGTTTTGTTTTTTATCAAAAATTGTTGATTAACGTCATGTTTTTTTGTTGATAGATCATTCTGTATTGAAGAAATTGCAATAGAAGATACGGTTGGTGATATTGTTGATTTCTTTCGCGAATAAGATGCTCCTGAATTGTTTGATTTTGATAAACAACAAGAATCCGTGGTATCTATGTTGGAAAGTAAGTCATGATGTGATATTAGCTATGCATTGATCTGATATTACGTTTGTATTGATCTTATATTAGTTCTATGTTAATGTATTACGTTTTCAATATATTGTTCTGAATCTATTAGATGATAGTTGATATCAGATCAGCAGAGTATAGATATCAAATCAGAAAGTAATACTTATTTGATCAACGTACTATAGATATCAGATCAATAATATTAAACAAATCATACATTAGAACCAAACATACTGAACAAGGAGGATTATAATTATAGACATCAGATTAGCTGACTATAGATATTAGATCAGTTCACTATAGATATCAGATCAACTGACTATAGATATCAGCTCAACTGATTATAGGTATCAGATCAACTCACTATATGTAACGCCCTAACTAGACCCCCTATCTAATACAAAAGTCTAATCGGACGTCTGTCTAACTCGCGCCAGGTCTCATTCGAAAAGTACAATCTTAATGAATGGAATTAAATTTAGAACCTATGATCCTATTTAATGCTTTTAAACATACAATGGAAAGATATAACATGTTTACTAATGCAACGATTGGGTTAAAATCCTCATAACTCTAACCATTAGTTTAGTCGTTGTGTCACTCTGATCCAGCACCTGCACCTGCCTTCAAACCTAGAGGAAAATAATAATTTTGAAAATAATGGTGAGCTAATGCCCGTTAGGTTCTCTTTTATTTTTAAAACAACGAGTCTCATTCTAAACATTTCGTTTTACATTTAACAAACATTTATTCAGTCAATACAACACGTCATTACATTCAATCAATCAAACAATGTACATTTAACTCATCAGTAGAGTTTGTCAATCAATCAATAAAGTTCATGTAGTGTGGCTAGAATTCACCCTGGGCTACTTGACCCCAAATAAGTGAGACTAACCACTCATTGTACCAGTTTGTGCTACGCATCGCACTATCATCAACCGTCGCCCTTAGCAGTCAGTGTAGCTAGCTACAACAGTACCTCCTGACAGCCTTACTCGACCAGCCGAGCCTGTTGCTGGCCTGGAGAGTTTAGCTCAATCGTAGAGGGTCGAGGATCCCCATTACGGCCAACAGTTGCAAGTACAATTAAGGTATACCTGGGTAACCATTTACACTACCGTAACAGTAATGTCAAGCAATAGTCGTTCAATCCAATCAGTAAAATGTATAAATCATTCATGTAAAGGCATGAGATAAAGGGATATGCACGGATATAACTATATATATATATATATTATACATATATGTAAAACACATCTAGGTGATAGCAAATCATTTACACAACAAGAAAATAGCGAGAACACTCACCAATCTTCAAGGTTTTGGATGGTCACCTTTATCCCGTTGATTTCCTACAACAAGGAAAAGTCATGGTTACCAACTTTAAAACTTAGTTTCTCTTCCTTCTTACATGTCTATTCAACTAGCCTAGACAATTTACTTCTTCTAATCTAAAATAGGGTGCAGGTTTCAAGTTATGTCTCTTGAGCAAAAGAACATTCCTAGTTAAGGGATTTAAAGGAAAAACAAGTCAAGAGGTAAACAAAGAAAGGGAGAAAATTCTTGGAATTACTATGATATTTTCCAAAAAGATAATGTTCAAAAACCATACTTTTCTACAAAAGAAACTCAATAGGACTTAAACATAGAGGAGTAAGAAATGAACTTCCAAGATTTCAAGGATGGCTTCAATTTTTAGAAAACTGTTGCAGAATGTAGCTCTGTTCTTTGCTATTTTTCAGAAAATCTAGAAAGAAAAACTTGACGCTATGAATTTTTGAGTAAAACTTATTCAACGAGGTTTAAATAGAGCTATAATTTACTTAAATCGGAAAAAGAACGAAAAAGATATGAATTTCTGAAGTACAGCTATTACTTCAGATTTTTCTGCGAGAAGAATAGCACTTGCAGCTCTATTTCAGAGCTGATTTATGAAAGATTTACAAGTCCAAATAAAGATCCATAAGATTCTGTGTAATCCTTGTAAGGACGAGAAACGAGAGAGATATGGAATTCCAAAGTTGGATGATAGCTGCAGTATTCCTGCATACATGAACTACGTCTAGATACGTCTGGCCATGTCTTGTCCACTTCTGGCCACATCTGGCCACATCTGACCACGTCTGGCCATGTCTAGCAGTGTTCAAACTATATTTCATGACTCATTTAGGCATAATCACAGGATAGTAATGTCCTGGAGATCTTAATTAATGCATACTATCATTAAACGTTTTAAACTTAAAAGAACACTATATTTCTAAGCATCTGGAACCTATTACAAAATACCAATCTCACTCCAAGCATATTAAGAATTTAAACCTTTAAACCAGTTTAAGTCATCACATGCCATCCACACATGTTCAATCCAACACCACAGTTAACAAAACAAGGCTAAACCCACAAACCTTCACATACTGCTCAGGACACCAGAGTAAGATTAATTAGCTAGGATCTGAATAACCATTCAATACCAATCTAGTTAACTCATATGGCCTAGCTTTATAATCATAAGCCAGCCATACCTTAATTCATACTTCCATTAAAGGTTTCAACCCAAGACAGAAGCATTCCAACTAATTTATCTTTGCACTAAGTTCCAATCCCAAGTTCTAAGATAGGTAACAGCATTACACCGTAATCATAGCCCTTTCAACAATTAAAATTCTAAAAAAACATAACTTAACGCAAGGTATAATTAACACTCCCGATAAAAAATTCAGCTACTTAAATCATAATCCAATTAATCTACTAGCTATTTAACTTAACTTACCATCACCTTAATTTGGAGATGACCAAACAGGTTGAAACTTGTCCAAGGTTAGCACCCAAGAAGATAAAATCCCTGGAGAGAGCTCGATAGAAGTCTGGGTGAAGAAATTCATGCGAGTGAGAAAGGTGAAACAGTGGTGGAGGTGACGATGGAGCATGGGTGATGTTCAGTGATGGTGGACGAAAGAAGGCGAAAAAAAGACGAAATGGGAAAGAGGGTGGATAGAAGTGGGGATGAGAGACTAATGTAGTGAGGGTGAAGAGTCAAAACCAATAGTCACGTGTCAACTCCCCAATAATCCCACATTTCTTTTCTTTTCCTTGACTACTCCTTCACCGCCCTTAATTCCTTACCCTATATTGCTTTCTCTTTTCCCCCTTTTTCCCATGTTTTATTTGCCAATTTTGCTATCAAATTTATTTAATGTTTATACTTTTGGATTTAACTCCTAAATTTATTTTCTAAATATTCCAAATTCCAATAATTACAATTTAATACTTATTTGGTATATTTTATAATGAATAAATTGGATGTAATCATTTAATTTGATAAAAATCGTTATTCCAATACGATAACAAAATCGAGTTAATTTATCTAACTAGACATACACATCAATATTTTAGATTCTTATATATCTTAGAACCGTGCTATATTCTCATATTACCATGTATTTATGTTCGTTCAGATCTGGGGTCTCACACTATAGATATCAGATCAACTGACTATAGGTATGAGATCAACTGACTATAGATATCAGAGCAACTATGTTTAAACTAATATGATATTATTATTTTTTATACAGGTTCAGATGATGAATCTATAAAATCTTTGTGTAAATCAGCGGTTGAAAATGAAGAAGCAACATACAACTTATATAATGGTTATGCTTTTAGGTTAGGATTTAGTGTGAGGAAAGGTAAAGATCATAAAAAACAAAACTACTGGAATCAGGTATTTGAGAAGATATTTTTGTAATAGAGAAGGAGCTAAACAATGCAAGGAGAATTTGAAGAAGATTTATACGAAAGTTGATATGCGATCTGGATGTTAAGCTTTTATTGAATTTAAGAAAAGAGAAGATGAGAGTTGGATTGTTCAAAAGCATTTGAGGAAGAACAATCATGAACTGTGTCCTATAGCTGAGAGGTAGTTTTTACGTTCTCGGAGGAAGTTTAATGATTCAGCATTACAGTATTTTGAGGAATTAAAAAGTTCAGGTGTTCATCTAACCGATGGTTATCATATATTGTCCAAAGATGTTAGTTATATTTTCAGTTTATTTTTTATGCATCTACATAAATGTGATATTTTTTATGAATTGATATTACGTTTGCGTTGCCGAATATGTCTGGGATCTAAGTAATTGTCCAATGGATCATATTATCGACCTAACTAAGGAACTCTCACGTAACGACTTTCAAAATGGGTTGATATGGTTGTGGATACGGTAAAATTAATTACGATTACGCCCCCTTAAGCAATGTTTTCTACTTCCTTTTGCGCTTTGGGCTGAAGGCACCTCCACCTCTGTGTTTGGAGAAAGAACGGTCTCAATCTCTGATATTATTACTGAAGAAATTAAGCGCTGACAAATCCAAGTCACATGAGTCAAATCACCTCTACTCACCATATAGGTGAGCTCACTGATATTATGTTTCTGTTGATCTGATATTATCTTTCTATTAATCAGATATGTTTTTATTATTGATCTGATATGTGTTTATTTTTCTATTTTCAGTCTGGAGGGTCATCAAATGTTGTTTATACCATAAGAGATGTATATAATCATTTGGAACAAGAAAAAATGAGAAAGATTGATGGTTGTGATAGTAATGCTTTGATCATTATGTTAAAACAAAGATTTACGGATGAGAAGGATTTTTATTATGATTTTGATTTGGATTAGGAGTTTTCATTATGTAGTGTATTTTGGAGAGATCAGAAGATGAAAGAGGATTATAGTAGATTTTGGGATTTGTGGGTTCATTATACAACTTATCGGACAAACAAATATGACATGATCTGCGGACCTTTTGTTGGTATGGACAACTATTGTCGAAATGTTATGTTTGGTATAGGTTTCATAAAAAAATGAGAAGGTGGAGTTGTTTATTTGGTTGTTTAGTACATTTTTGAGATCGATGGAGAACAAGCAACCGGTGACATTTATGACAGACCAGGATTTTTCGATGGCAACTGCTGTGCGTGTGGTTTTTCCAAATGTTCGTCATCGTCTTTGCATTTGGCACATTGCAAAGAATGCTATTAGCAATATACCTCATTTGATGAGTCAAGAAGGTTTTCAGATGCCTTTCAATTCTTGCTTAATCAAGTTTGCATAGAAGCTGAATTTAATCACTTCTGGAACAGGTGTGTGTTTTTTCCGTATTTTATATATATGTAATACAATATGATATTAGTTGTTAGGTGATCTGATATTAGTTATGTATTGATCTAATATTAAGTTTGAGTTGATCTGATATATTACTATGTTACTACTTTATTCTTTTTTAGTTGTAAGCTGATCTAATATTAGTTATGAATTAGTCTGATATTAGTTATAGTTTGATATGATATATTAATCTATTACTTTTTTATTCTATCAGTTTGTTGAAGAAATTATATGAGATAAAGGAGAAGTGGTGCCCAGCATTTAGTAAGCAATATTTTTCTGGAGGGGCAGTTTTTTCCCAAAGATGTGAGACAACCAATCGTTCAGTTTCAATGATGTTGTTGAAAACTTCTACTTTGTGTGAATTCTATCAGCAGTTTCTTGATGTTGTGACTAAGTGGAGAAACAATGGCATTGCAGAAGATTTTAGATGTAGAGGAAGGGTTGATCCTGATGTTGGAGATTCATTAATGCTTCAACAAGCTGCTGAGGTTTATAAGATAGAGGTGTTTGTAAGATTCCAGGAGCTGTATATCAAGATGTTATCATATAATCACTTGCAGACTAGTAGCAATAATGGTGTTTATAAATATCAGGTTTGGCGCACCAAACATTGATTTGTTTCGACACGTAGTTCATTTTGATGAGAATGACTATACAGTGAGTTGCACTTGCAATCTTTTTTCTGAGGCTGGGTTGTTATGCTCGCATGTTTTTTGTGTACTAAATCTGAATAATAATTTGGTATGTATTTATTGCAATTTCAGAGATATTATGTTGAAGTTGATCTGATATTAGGTTTATTTTGATCTGATATTATGTTTGAGTTGATCTGATATTAGGTTTTGTTTGATATGATATTTATGTTTCGGTTTATCTGATATTACATTTGATATAATGTTAGTTATTATTTGATCTGATATGATTAACTTTATAATTTCTTTATACTGTAGAGAATCCTTGAGAAGTATGTATTGAAAAGGTGGACTAATAGTGCAAGTAGCTGTGATTATTATTCCAAAGAACAGTGTTTATTGACATCAAGTAGCTTTGAGAAAGATTCAGATTTTGTTTGGAGAGTTGAAGCAGCATAAAAAATTTGGATTTAATTAGACATGCACAGTCTAGTTCTGTTGCACGTTCTATTCTTAACAAGCACTTCAATTTGGCTAGAGTTTCTATTAAATCAGAGGTTGGTCCATCCTATGTTTGTGAAAAATAAGAAGGTTCAAACATTGCTGAAATTAGAGATCTGAAGAGAATAAGAGAAAAAGATGGTAGAAATATTCGTCCAAAAAACGTTGTGGAGAAAATGTGGAATAGGGCAAGAGGAAAGAAGAAGAAAGTAACAGCATTTGCATTGCGTAATAGAGAACGGGTCACATCAATGGGGATTAAAAATTGTGGAGTTATTGATGGTAATTTTATAAATGATGTTGTGGAGAAGTTGTAGTTTATATGAATTCTTTTAGTTAGTTGATACAAAACATTAAATGACTTCCTGTTGTTATGAGAGATTGTATGTTATATGATTTTTTTGTGAGTTGATAGTTATTTTATGTGATTTCTTTTTACTGTACTTAGTTGCTTCATAACAATGACTAGAAGATATCAGATCATAGGATTATAGACATCAGATCAGAGTATTACAGACATCAGATCAAAGGTCTATAGAGATTAGATCAGAGGACTGTAGACATCAGATCAGAGGACTATAGACATCAGAGTATTTTTTTTTTCACATGCATGGATATAGACGTTTCTGGACGTGGTGCTAGTTGTTCTGAGATGTGATGGGCTGTTTTTGTGAAAAAAAATTAGTTTAAATTCACATGAATGGATGTAGACGTTTCTGGACGTGGTGCTAGTTGTTTTTGACGTGGTGGACTATCTTTGTAAAAAAAATTAGTTTAAATACACACACATGGATGTATAAGATATCAGATCATAGGATTATAGACATCAGGTCAGAGTATTACAGATATCAGATCAGAGTATTACGATATCAAATTAGAGGACTGTAGACATTAGATCAGAGGACTATAGACATCAGATCAGAGCTCTATAGAGATCAGATCAGATGATTATAGACATTAGATCAATAATGCAATATGATATTAGCTATTAGTTGACTTGATATTAGTTATAATTTGATCTGATATTATATTTTTAGTTAATATTTTAATCTGTTTGTTTGAAGATATCACATTGTAACAGAAATATGAATCATAAATTGTGATATAGATAATAACTTTCATGTGATTTGTAATTAAAGTATGAAAACACAAAAATAGACAATTGTGAAATTTTATAGACAATTGGGAAATGTCAACATTTCCATGTACAATCAATCTAAAGCCTAAAGTCTGGACTAGAGTCAAGTCAAGTATCTATTACAATTTTGTACTATAAAACTTCTCAATTTTACCCTTGAGCTCATATTTCATTGAATTTGTTTGAGAAGCCAGTATAGTATAAGCATACTTGACTCTAAGAATTTGTATAGCTCTGTTGAAAGCATCTTTGCTCTTGCGTGCTTCTCTTGTGAGTTCTGGATCCCAAGTCTGAGTTGTTTCTCCCTTGTAGAGCTCCATGTGTCTCATTGTAAGAATGCCATAATCAATACGGTTTTTGTTATCTTGCCAGGCCAATTTTGGATACTCCACTATATACTCTCTGGCATCTCCATAAATTATCTATGTTGGTGTTCCCTTTATTATCTCCATGAAATATCACAGCTGCATTAATTATGAAAACATATATCAGATCAGTGTTAAGAAGTTATCAGATCAATGTAAAAAATATATCCGATCAAGGGAAAGAAAACATCAGATCAATGTAAAGAAGATATCAGATATGAAATAGGTACTTACCATGATTTCTGGAATTGTAGCATACCAACTTTCATCTTCTGGGATTTTTTTGTTCAGTACAACTAGTCTTTTTGTCATTGCATTGATACATACAGTATAGTAATGTTCATGCTGAAATATTGGGAAGAAGACCTGCACAAAGTCTAATACTAATTAGAAGTTGATATATTTGATATATTGAATTCACTGAATAGAGGTATTAAAATTGTACTTACCATTTTCACGTTTAAGGTGTCCATGTTGTTGTTGGCTTGTTTGACATCATCTATGAATTGAGTTCTCATGATGTCCAAAATGTCAGGTTTAATCTCTTTGGTGGGGAAATACGAGTTTTGGTGTTATCGGTGGAGGAGGTATGCCTAACTTTTTTCCAGCTTGATTTGCTTTCTTTGAGTTTCTGTAGTCATCATTTGCCGATACGAACTCCATAAGTTGCATTAATGTATCATCCATCAGTGAAAGCTAAAAACATAATGAATTGTTGAATTTGTATTGGATGGTATCATATTTGCATATATTTCTAAATGAATTTCATATCAAAATAATTAGGAATTCATAACTTACACAAAATTGTTGAGATATGAACAACCTTGTTGGATCTTTGTAGTTCATATATACGATCCATGCATTTAAACCTTGAATTGTTTTCCATTGTGAAGGATACATTGTCTTGAAGTCCGTTCGGTCCGTCGAAATATATGAAGCCCCAGAGTAGAGTTGTTCTCTGTATGTGAATATCAAAACAATGTTAACAAAAAGTAAGTTGAAAATGTGCATATCAGATCAGTAGATATGAAGCATCAGATTAGAATATGAACACATCAGATCAGTATATAAGAGAGATCAGATCACAAAATGAACACATCAGATCACCAAAAAATAGACATCAGATAATACAAAATAGATATCAGATCAACTCAAAACAAACATCAGATTAATACGAAACAGACATCAGATCATTATTTTTTAAAGAAAATCATTTCACAAAACTAAAACAAACTTAACACAGATATCAGATCAAGAAAATGAAGGCATCAGATCAGATGACATTGGACATCAGATCAGATGACTATATATGTAAATATACAATAGAGTAGAACTTGCTCCGCATTGATTCTATTTTGCTTATTCCCCATCGAGTATGCATAATCTATGAACAGTTTCTCTTTCCTTAAGATCGTCAAGAATGGCTTAGCCGTCTTGAGCCAAAAATCTGATCTCAAACGGATAGGGAGTCTGCGTTCTCTACGTTTTGAGTTTGGTGTCAAGATGACATCTTCCTCAGCATTATCCGGCTCTTCGTTGATCATGTTGGAAATAGAGTTCATATCAGCGGCTATAAGATAACAAATCATTCAAATAAAGATATAATATCATGTAGTAATGTGTTTTTACTTACGTTATGAGGTCTGTTAAGACTTCATCAACTTTTGAAGTTTGAACTGGTTTTGGAGTCTGATCTACTTTTGAAATGATGGTGTTAATGTTTGAAGCCAGTAGTACTGTATCCTCCACTATTCTTTCAGTATCTTGTTCTTCTGATTTTTTCTCTGTCTCCATCTCTTCCCCCTTTGTGACCTTATTTTCCTTGATTAGTATATTGATCTTGTGATTCTTGCTCTCTCCTTCTCTTTCCCTTTGTGAGCTTCTTTTTCTTGATGCTTCTCTTTTCATGCCTCCTCATCTTTGTAATTTTTATTTTTTCCTTGCTCCTCAGCTTCTTCTTTCTCAATCTGGTTTTTTTTCATTCTCTGCATCTGGTTTTTCTTTCTCTTTGACTAACATGTTGTAGACCAATTGCAAAGCAATTGGATCTTGTTTTCGTTTTGTTCTACTCTCTTCTATTTGTATCTCTTCCACTTCCATTTCTTCTGGTTCAACTTCTGTTTGTTTCAGCTAGAGTGGAGAGATGAGTGGTGACTGAAGTTATTTTTCCTTTTCCTGCACCACATTTTCTTATACTGCTTCTTCTTCAGATTCATCAAAACTGTCTTTAGGTGCAGGATCTTCATCTTCTGAGGAAGATAACAGATTGAATGTTGGCATATCATCTTCAGAGTGTGCAGTGGCGGATTTTTTCTGCATTCTGTTGTAATCTTCCTGTAGTTTGTCCGCAATTTAAGCACATGCTGCATAGAACCTTGCATCCTGTAATGACATTGGCTCATTTTCTTTTATTGGGGATTTTGAGGATTGACTTTGTTGTTTAGGAGTTGTATTTTTCTCCCTCATGTCACGAATAATCCCCTCCACTGTGTTTGTTATTGTTGCAAATGTTGTAGTACCTTCTGGATTGTTTGTCGCCCCAACATTGTGCCATGCTTTGATAAAAGCCATCATGGATTTTGCTAAATCAACTACATATTGTGTCATTTCATCAGTGTTTTCAAAATCCTATTGAAGAAGATTACTGTTATAGTTAGTTTATTACATATTATAAAATAAAAGAGATATCAGATCAAGGTAAAATAGACATCAGATCAGCATATAAGACATATCAGATCAGAAATATAAAAGAAAGTATACAATAGAACTAAAATATAATTAAAAAAGAGAGATCAAAGCATCATTACATAGAAATCAGATAATGAAATAGTACACATCAGATCAGCATATAACACATATTAGATCACAACTATAAAAGAAAGCATACTATAGAAATAAAATGCACTTAACAAAGGGACATCAGATAAAGAAAAAAAAATCATATCAGAAGTATACTTTGCTCTTTTATGTGGTTGGAGCTTATTTGGATGTGCCGGTCTTTTCAGAAGCATGTGCATGGTGTGGATTTTCCACATGCACCTCGGCTGTAGCCCTTTCTCTTATCTAGCCTTGACCATGTCCTCTTTTTTTCTCTTTAAGTCTTGCTCTCTGAAAGAGTTAACTCTGACTCCAGTTTGTGAATGTTGGTAGGCTTCTTGGAATATCGTTGTGAATTCCATACATAACCCTATCAGCATAGAATAACAAAAAAATATATGTTAGGTGTGAGTTTATAAAGTAAAATTTTTGAAAGGAAATGATTTGAAAGACTAAAACAGACATCAGATCACCAAATATAAACATCAGATAAACATATAACAGAAATCAGATCACAACAATACCCACATCAGATCAGTAATTTTGAAAGAAAATTATTTTAAAGAACTAAAAAAATTAACAGTATATAATAGACATCAGATCAACAAGAAACAGATATCAGATCAAATGAATACAGACATCAGATTAGAGACTTACAACTAGAAAAACCAGTGGTCCATTGTAGGCTGTTGATGTTGTGCCATCTTTGTGGAAATACTTTTCTTGGCATTCTACCAATGCTCTGAATGTGTAGCTACACCAGTTTAGCTGCCTTATTTTGTCAATGCTGTTGAGGGATCTTAGGAGCCGATATTTGATGTTTTTGATGCTTCCATGATGGTACAAAAAATGTGGTGGCTGGTAGAGTTGAATACATAAGCTATGCTTGTATTGTACATTTTCCCAGTTAATATATCGACTTATGTTTTGGTTATATTTTGTGTGCATTATTTGTCCATTTATATATGTAGTTAGATGAAGTGGTGTCTTGTGTGACACAGTAGATCTCATCAATGGTTAAAATACATAATATGTAAATGAGGTTCGTAACCGAGACAGTTTTGGACAAACTGTCAATTTAGGTTATTATGTGATTTAGATAATTGGTTTTTCTAAACTAATTGAATCATATAAATATGCCCGGGGCGTATTGAACTTGACCATTTAGAATGATTTGTCTTGTGCTGATTTAATAGACAAATCATTCTTAGTATTCTATCTCTTAATTCCTAGACTTGAGCGGGTATGAGGATTAGACATAGTGTACTTTGATCTGCCAATGGGTGAGGTCAATTGTGGCCAATAGTCTCGGTAGGTTGGGTGCGCATGTTTAGTTGCTTGGTGTGCTGCTGCTTGTCGAAAGGAAACCATGTACCGGTGCGTTTGGGGTGATGGTGCTCCCGAGATGAGCTTGTTATGTTTATTATACTAAACCCAGCTGGTGGACTTATGTCCAGTATAGTAAACAAGTGGAGTGGTACTAGTCTCAGAATTAAAGAAGTTAATTAATTAATTTATCAGTAAATTAATAAATTAACGAGCACTATATCTTTGATGTGGGGAGATTAAGTATAAATTAATTAAGTTGTTCTGGAAGCAATTCTTGTGTAGGATGGTAGTGCCATAATTAATCCGTTAGTGGTGCGATTAATTATGTATTGGGTTATTGACAAAGGTATATTTAATTAATTAAGTAATTAATTAATCCCTGTGCCAGTTGGTTGTGAATCATACCAGGAACTAGATTGGGGATAAGTGAATCCCTGTATCAGTTGATTGTGTATCAGTGCAGAAACAAGATTGAAGGAAACAAAACCCAGTAAGAAGGCCAATCCTAAACCAACTTGGGTTCTCTCTTGTAAATCTACATATAGACAAGGGATTAGCTATTACACAATATACAATTCATAAGTTTTCAAGACAATAAAACTTAGAGAGAGAAAGTCTAGAGAGAGAAAATGTTTTTCTCCCTCTAGCATAATCTCAGGCGGTGGGTTATTGTCCCAGGCAGCGGTCGGTGGTTAATTCTGGCAGGCGGCGGTGGCAGGAGAAATCCGGCGGTGGTGGTGGTTGAAAGATAAAGCGCAAGTACCACCTGATATGAGATATCGTAAATAAGGAAGACGTGGTTGAAAGATTATCTTCCCAGGCTTAGCCAGAAACACACTTTCGTGCTATGCATTCCAGAATCAGAATCTCTGGTCAGGCCTAGCACAATCGCTATTCCAACCTTTTTGAAATAACATTGCGCAGGATCTGGGTTTCCACTTATTTGATTTATCAACAATAAAAATTCTTAATTAAAGCGGAAACATAAGAATTACCTTTGAAGCGTACACTCAGGTGATTCTCTTGTATGCCTCAAGACTTTAATTGCACGTTGTGTGGGCATCGATCTAGCAACCAATTTATCAGCTAATCACCATAATCCAACTGCCAGAAAAATTCCAGCACCGCTGCACCTGGCACATACAATCCGCACACCGCCCAGAAAGATAGGGAAAGCCACATGAGCCGCCAAAAAATTGAAGAAAATTGGCAGCCCTAAAGTTTTGTGAAATCCGATTTTAAGAAAGAGAAATTTTCTCTCCCTAGGATTTTCTCTCTCTAAGTTTTCTTGTCTTGAAATCTTATGAATTGTATATTGTGGAATAGCTAATCCCTTGTCTATATATAGAGTTACAAGAGAGACCCCAAGTTGATTTAAGATTGGTCTTCCTAGTGAGTTTAGGTAATTAATAAGTTTCCAAATTCAATTAGATAACCAATCTGATAGGATAAACTAAATCCTATTAGATTTCCTAATCTCTAGGATTTTCTAATTCTAATTGAAACTTAATACTTAATTAATTAAAATAATTATTTAATTCCACTTTTTAATTACTCAATTAACCCTTAATGAATAATTAATCAATTAATTAATTCTGCCTATTCAATTAACCCATTACAAAATTAATCGTACCACTAACGGATTAACTTTGGCACTACCATCCTACACCATAATTGCTTCCGGAATAACTTAATTAATTTATATTAATAATCTCCCCACATCAAAGATATAGTGCTCGTTAATTTATTAATTTACTGATAAATTAATTAATTAACTTATTTAATTTCGAGACTAGTATCACTCGACCTTTTTATTATACCAGACATAAGTTCACTGGCCGGGTTTAGTATAATAAACAATACGAGCTTATCTTGGGAGCATCATCACCCTGGACGCACCGGTACATGGTTTCTTTTTGACAAGCACCGGCACACCAAACAACTAAATACGCGCACCCAACCTACCGAGACTATAGACCATAATTAACCTCACCCATTGGCAGATCAAAGTACACTATGGATTAAGAGATAGAATACCAAGAACCATTTGTCTATTAAATCGGTACAAGACAAATCATTCCTAATGGTCAAGTTCAATACGCCCTGGGCATATGTAAATGATTCAATCAGTTTAGACAAACTAATTATCCAAATCACATAATAACCTAAACCGACAGGTTGTCCAAAGCTGTCTCAGTTACGAACCTCCTTTATATATTATGTCGTTTAACCAATGATGAGATCTTCTATGTCACACAAAACACCTCATCATTAAACTACATAATATAAGTGGACTAATAATGCACAACTAAATTTAACCAAAACATAAATCGATATATTAACTGGGAAAATGTACAATACAAGCATAGCTTATGTATTCAACTCAAAAAATCTCCCACTAATACTTAAGTTGTGCTTTAAGTATACATCTACATACAACCCCTAAACACTCTGCTGCTATATATCTAGAAAAACTGTCATGGCTCTCCTAAGTATCTGATTCTCATGCCCTCCACGTGAGCCTCAAAGACTTTCGAAGCCAATGTATTCATGAATGGATATGCAAGGTTATCTTCTGATGCTATCTTAGCCACAACCACGTCTTCCCTGTTTACGATAACTCGTATCAGGTGGTACTTGTGCTATATACGTTTACTCGCCTTGTGGGCTCGTGGTTCCTTCGAGTTTGCTACTGCACCCCTATTATCACAATACACCGTGATAGTCTTCTACAAACCAGGAATCACATCTAAGTCCACAAAGAAGTTCTTGAGCCACACTGCTTCCATTGCTGCCTCTGATATGGCAACGCATTCAGCCTCTATGTTAGAATCCGCCACGCATTTATACTTGATACTTTGCCAAACTATGGCTCCACCTCCTAGAGTAAACATATACCCTGAAGTAGACTTGCTCTTGTCCCTGTCGCCTTGGAAATCTGAATCTGTGTAACCTCGGGGTACCAGCTCAGGCGCCTGATAGACCAGAACTTGGTCCCTCATTCTGCACAAATACTTGAGAATGTATTTTACTGCCGCCCAATGAGCTTTCCCAGGGTTACTCTGATATCTGCTTATCATGCCAATGGCATAATAGATATTAGGCCACGTACACAACATGGCATACATGAGACTTCCTACTGCGAAGCATAAGGAACTACCTTCATGGCCTCTATCTCCTCAACAGTTTTGGGAGACTGTTACTTAGATAGATGCACTCCGTGTTTGAAACGTAGAAAACCTTTCTTGGAAATCTGTATGTTAAAACGGGCTAGAATCGTATCTATATATGAAGCTTAGGAGAGTGTTAACGAACGTTTCCTACGATCTCGAATTATCTAGATCCCAAGGATATGTCCCGCTTCCCCTCAGTCCTTTATATCAAACTGCCCTTAAGTCCTTCATATCAAACTGCTTGGACAGCCATGCCTTTACGTCTAATAACACTTTCTTTTTTGCTGCCAATCATTAGAATGTCATCTACGTAAAGTACAATAAATACCACTGAGTTTCCATCATGTCTGCGGTACACACTTTGCTCATACGGACACTGAGTAAATTCGTAGGACTGGATTACCTCATAAAATTGGATGTTCCAAGATCTGGATGCATGATTATGTCCGTAAATGGACCTCCTTAGCCTGCAAACCTTATGTTATTGGCCTTTTTTAACGAATCTCTCTGGTTACTGTATAAAGGTGGTTTTCTCAAGACTTCCATTTAGGAAATCTGTCTTGACATCCATATGCCAAATATCATAATCTAAATGAGCAGTTATGGCCAAGAGAATCCGGATCGACTTAAGCATGGCCATCGGGGAGAAGGTTTTCTCATAATCAATTCCCTCTTTCTGAGTATAGCCTTCGCCACCAGCCTAGCTTTAAAGGTTTCAACCTTTCCGTCAGGTCCTCTCTTACGTTTGTAGACCCACTTGTATCCAATGGGCTTAAACCCATCAGCCAAGTCCATAAGCTCTCAGACTTGATTATGGTCCATTGACCCCATCTTGGATATCATTGCCTTACGCCAAGATTCTGCATCTTTATCTCGGAGAGCCTCATTGCAGTTTACTGGGTCAGGTTCAGGCGTGCCTGGTATTAGGTCTGAGGCCTCTCCCACGCCAATGAACCTGTCGGGCTGTCTTATAACCCTCCCACTACGACGAGGCACCACCTATGTAAGCGTATCATCTGTGATCTCTTGTGCAGGGTGTGGTGTATCTACTTGTGCTGGTGCATCAGGATTAGTAGTTTGTCTTCTAAGCTCTTCTAGTACTATCTTACTTTTGGGCTTGTTTTCTAGAATATAGTCTTCCTCAAAAAATCTAGCATTGGTACTAACCACCACCTTCTGATCTTTAGGACTATAAGACAGACCACATTTCGTTCCTCTAGGATATCTTACAAACAACATTAATTCAGTTATCGCATCTAACTTAGCTGCATCTGCCTTAAGCACATGTGCTGGGCAACCATAAAATTCTGAGATATCTTAGACAAGGATTTCGCCCATTCTACAACTCTACTGGGGTTGAAGGCACAGTTCTACAACTCTAACCATTTCATGAGAGTTCGATTCCTTCTTTCTGCTACACCGTTCTGCTGTGGCATGCCAGGTGCAGACAACTGAGACTGAATTCTGACCTCACTGAGGTATTCTTGAAATTTGTGGGACAGGTACTCCCCACCACGATCCGACCGCAGTGTCTTGATACTCTTACCATGATGCTTCTCTACATCTGCCCGGAACTCTTTGAACTTGCCAAAACATTCAGACTTGTGATGCATTAGATAAATGTACCCGTACCTTGAGTAGTCATCTGTGAATGTCACGAAATACTCAAACCCACCTCATGCTTGGACCAAGATTGGTCCACACAAGTCAGAATGAATTAACTCTAGTACTTCTTTAGCTCTATAACCTTTTGCTTTGAAAGATCTCTTGGTCATCTTACCCTACAAGCAAGATTCGCAGGTTGAATAACTGTAAATCTTTAATGAACCTAAAGGTCCATCATTGACCAACCTATGAATCCTACTAAGGTTTATATGACCAAGCCTGAGATGCCAAAGATAGGTTTAATTCATTTCAGAAGGTTTCTTCCTCTTATTAATGTTAGATAAAGAGCTATCTGTTTCTATGTTTTGCACAACAGGGGAGTTAGAATTAACCACAAACAAATTATCAGCCAATGAACCAGAACAAATAAGTTTTCTATTTTTTCTAATAACAACACAATTATCAGAAAAAATAAACTTATAACCGTTCCTTAAGAGTTTAGAAACCAAAATAAGGTTTTTTTGTAAAACTCGGTACATAAAGACAATTAACTAACTCTAAACTAGAATTCTCAAAATTCAGAGTAACTACTCCCACTGCTTCTACTGACACTCTTCTAGTGTCGCCCAAGTAGATTTCTAATTCGCCTTCTCTAAGCTTCCGGGTTACTTGGAACCCTTGCAAAGAATTACAAACATGGTCAGTGGCACCTGAATCCACACACTAAGTATATGTGGGAATCGCCACTAAACATGTCTCAGTAATTAAGGCAGAAACTATCGTACTTATAAGCTTTGGACAATCCGATTTCAAATGTCCTGTCTTATTACACTTGAAGCACTTGTCTTTCGACTTGTTCTTTGCAATATCTGGCCTAGGTGCAATCTGCACCTTTTAAGCTATTCCCTCGAGCTTTCTCTTCTTCTTTCTAGCCTCAGGCTCAGAAGAAGATTCTGAAGCTTTGCCTGCGACTAAAGCTCGCTTCTTCTCTTGAAGAAGACTTTTAGCCGCCACTAACTCTGCCAAGAGCTCAGATGAAGTACACAACATCTTACTTATGTTGTAGTTCAACCGAATCTGCTCATAGCTTTGAGGCAAGCTCCGAAGGACAGTATCGACTTTGGCTTCCCCAATGATTTTGCCTCCCACTACCTCAAACTTGTTGATGTTACTAATCATGTCAATGACATGATCTCTCACAGGAGTACTCTTAGCCATAAAGACAATGTTTAAGTTACGACTCCAATCGACATAATTAGGTCCAATTAACTTATTGTCTTTCAATATAGTAGCTAAGGGGTTGAATGTCATATCGAATACTGTAATTAAATAGACAATGTTTCAGTTATTAAATCTAGAATTTCAAAAACAAGGAAATTCTAACAATTATTGACTTCCCTCAAAACAATAATTATAATCCCCCAACATCTCATCCACCGGGATTCTCGCAAGCCACGCAGTGTGAATGTTTACGTTAACCCACATTCATTTGAGAAGAACCATATTCATTAACTACAATATATGACCAAACGATCTATTGATCAATGTAGCTAATAGTCGATGCTTTTAGCCGTACAAATAAGCAGCGTAACCTCGAGGGAGGAATACTACAAATTATACACTAAGTGTGTGCCATTACGTGACTTCTGAGTTTGTTACCTCAGGATAGTGCACCTCGGATTGAGAGGGTATCGCATTTCTCCTAGTTAAACTTACTCTAGTCATCTTACTCAGAAATTCACAATATGGCGATCTTGGGGTTGGACTCATCCGAATGGAGGAAGGCCCTACTACCCACTTGCAAGCCCACCCGCATCGCATATGAACTGGTAATGGTGGCCATGGGGATATTAAACTAACCTGCTCCCACTTAGATTTCTAAGTTGAGGGTTTTTCCGATTTTAACATGCAATTAACTAACCCTAAGTTATGTGTAACCATAAAACTAGTCATGCTTTAAATCATGCATCTAAAATACAGCATAAAAATAAAGCACAAGAATTAAAACAATAAATACGGGAATGCAAAAATTAAATTTCCCCACTATCATGGTTTTAATCGCTTCCATCTTTTGCCTTGATCTCGTGTCCCGCCACGCAACTCGATGGATTGAGTTTTGATCTTCAAAAACAAAAATTGGAGAAAAATGGGCAAAAAAGTCACCCGAAAGGGCTGCACGTACGCACCACGCACAAGGCGAGCTGCGCGAGCGCGCAGCCCTCATGGGTCGCGTCTTCTGCCGCACCATGGCACAGCAGGCCTGTTGCGCCGTGTCAGCGGTGCTTCTGCCATCGGCGGTTGCCGGTAGCAACTCCTGCCAATGAGTCGTCACCGGCACCTCCCCCAGCCACCTGTTCCTCCTTCGCTTCTTCCTACGCTATTTGGTCTTCTTGTAATTCGTTCTGGGTTTTCCTGGGTTTCTACGAATTAACGATAATTGAAAACCCATGAATTCAAGTTGCCCACCATAACGCCTTCAATTACAAAAAATTAATTCTCCTACTACAAGGCTTTCTAGGAAAATTAAATAATCAAAATTACATAGAAAAAATCCTATTACAGATTTGATCTAATCCTACATGGCCTCCAGCACGTGGTTATACTATTACAAACAGTCATAATAAAACTAAATCAGGACATGTCTCAGAGTTTAATTAAAACCCATACAAACGTAACCATAATAGTCGGGATTTCTTAACCACCTGCAAATAAAACCATGTAATAAATCGAACAAGCACAAAACCCAAAACCAGGCTCTGATACCAATTGAAAGATTATCTGCCCGGGCTTAACCAGAAACTCACTCTCGTGCTATGCATTCTAGAATCGGAATCTCTGGCCAGGCCTAGGCGCTAGCACAATCGCTATTCCAACCCTTTTGAAATAACATTGTGCAGGATCTGGGTTTGCACTTATTCGATTTATCACGCAACAAAAATTCTTAATTAAAGTGAAAACATAAGAATTACCTATTGAAGCATACACTCATGTGATTCTCTTGTATGTCGCAAGACTTTGATGGCACGTTGTGTGGGCAATGATCTAGCAACCAATTGATCAACTAATCACCACAATCTGCCTGCCAAAAAAATTCCAGCACCGCTGCACCTGGCACATACAATCCACGCACCGCCCGGAGAGAAGGAAAGCCACACGAGTCGCCAAAAAATTGAAGAAAATCAGCAGCCCTAAAGCTTTGTGAAATCAGATTTTAAGAGAGAAATTTTCTCTCTCTAGGATTTTCTCTCTCTAAGTTTTCTTATCTTTAAAACTTATGAATTGTATATTGTGGAATAGCTAATCCCTTGTCTATATATAAAGTTACAAGAGAGACCCCAAGTTGATTTAGGATTGGTCTTCCTAATGGGTTTAGATAATTAATTAGTTTCCAAATCTAATTAGGTAACCAATCTGACTGGATAAATCAAATCCTGTTAGATTTTCTAATCTCTAGGATTTCCTAATTCTAATTGAAACTTAAGACTTAATTAATTAATTAATTCTACTTTGTTAATTACTCAATTAACCCTTAGGAATTATTAATTAATTAATTAATTCTGCCTATTCAATTAACCCATTACAAAATTAATCGTACCACTAACGGATTTATTTTGGCACTACCATCCTACACCAGAATTGCTTCCGGAACAACTTAATTAATTTATATTCATAATCTCCCCACATCAAAGATATAGTGCTCATTAATTTTTAATTTACTAATAAATTAATTAATTAGCTTATTTAATTCCGAGACTAGTACCACTCGACCTTTTTACTATACCAGACATAAGTCCACCGACTGGGTTTAGTATAATAAACATTACGAGCTCATCTCGGGAGCACCATCACCCCGGACGCACTGGAACATGGTTTCCTTTCGACAAGCTGCAGAACACCAAGCAACTAAACACGTGCACCCAACAAACTGAGACTATTGGCCACAATTGACCTCGCCCATTGGCAGATCAAAGTATACTATGTCTAATCCTCATGCCCACTGGAGTCTAGGGATTAAGAGATAGAATAACAAGAACGATTTGTCTATTAAATCAGTACAAGACAAATCATTCCTAATGGTCAAGTTCAATACGCCCCGGGCATATCTATATGATTCAATCAGTTTAGATAAACCAATTATCCGAATCACATAATAACCTAAACCTACAGTTTGTCCAAAGCTGTCTCGGTTATGAGCCTCCTTTATATATTATGTCTTTTAACCGATGATGAGATCTACTGTGTCACACAAGACACCTCATCATCTAACTACATAATATAAGTTGACAAATAATGCATAACTAAATTTAACCAAAACATAAATCAATATATTAACTGGGAAAATGTACAGTACAAGCATAGCTTATATATTCAACTCCAACAGTGGTTGTGGCTAAGATAGCATCAGAGGATAACCTTGCAGATCCATTCACGAATCATTAACTTCAAAAGTCTTTGAGGCTCACGTGAAGGGCATGGGAATGAGATACTTAGGGGAGCCATGGCAGTTTTTTTCGAGATATATAGTAGAAGAGTGTATAGGAGTTGATTGTAGTTGTCTACTTAAAGCACAACTTAAGTATTAATGGTAGATTGTTGGAGTTGAATACATAAGCTATGCTTGTATTGTACATTTTCCCAGTTAATATATCGATTTATGTTTTGGTTATATTTTCTTTTGTATTATTTGTCCATTTATATTATGTAGATAGATGATGAGGTGTCTTGTGGGACACAGTAGATCTCATCAATGGTTAAAAGACATAATATATAAACGAGGTTCGTAATCGAGACAGTCTTGGACAAACTGTCGGTTTAGGTTATTATGTGATTTGGATGATTGGTTTGTCTAAACTAATTGAATCATATAAATATACCCGGAGCATATTGAACTTGACCATTTAGAATGATTTGTCTTGTACTTATTTAATAGACAAATCGTTCTTGGTATTCTGTCTCTTAATCCCTAGACTTGAGCGGGCATGAGGATTAGACATAGTGTACTTTGATCTGCCAATGGGTGAGATCAATTGTGGCCAATAGTCTCGGCAGGTTGGGTGCACGTGTTTAGTTGCTTGGTGTGCTGCTGCTTGTCGAAAGGAAACCATGTACCGGTCCGTCTGGGGTGATGGTGCTCCCGAGATGAGCTCGTTATGTTTATTATACTAAACCCAGCTGGTGGACTTATGTCCGATATAGTAAAAAGGTCGAGTAGTACTAGTTTCGGAATTAAAGAAGTTAATTATCAGTAAATTAATAAATTAATGAGCACTATATCTTTAATGTGGGGAGATTAAGAATAAATTAATTAAGTTGTTCCGAAAGCAATTTTGGTGTAGGATGGTAGTGCCATAATTAATCTGTTAGTGGTACAATTAATTATGTATTGGGTTATTGACAAAGGTAGATTTAATTAATTAAGTAATTAATTAATCCTTGTGTCAGTTGGTTGTGAATCATACCATGAACTGGATTGGGGTAAGTGATCCCTGTATCAGTTGGTTGTGTATCAGTCCAGGAACAAGATTGAAGGAAACAGAAACCCAGTAGAAAGGCCAATCCTAAACTAAATTGGGGTCTCTCTTGTAACTCTATATATAGATAAGGGATTAGCTATTACACAATATACAATTCATAAGTTTTCAAGATAAGAAACTTAGAGAGAGAAAGTCTAGAGAGAGAAAACATTTTTCTCCCTCTAGCATAATCTCAGGCGGCTGGTTATTGTCCCAGGCGGCGGTGGTAGGAGAAATCCGACAGTGGTGGCAGTTGAAATTCAAGCGGCGACGAGCTACAGAATTTTTTCTGGCAGGTGGATTATGGTGATTAGCTGATCAATTGGTTGCTAGATTATTGCCCACACAACATGCAATCAAAGTCTTAAGGTATACAAAAGAATCACCTAAGTATACGCTTCAATGGGTAATTCTTATTTTTCCTCTTTTATTTAAGAATTTATTTGTTGCGTGATAAATCGAATAAGTACATACTAAGATCCTACGCAATGTTAATTCAAGCAAGGGTTGGAATAGCGATTGTGCTAGCGTCCAGGCCTGGCCAGAGATTCCGATTCTGGAATGTGTAGCGATTATGCTAGCGCAATGTTAATTCAAGTGAGTTTCTGGCTAGGCTCGGGCAGATAATCTTTCAGTGGATGGTATCCCAAATCTTTGACTGTAGCGTTCCACATCTTTTTCATCATTTTTGCCCTTTGACTCAGCAGTTGTTCAACTTCAATTGGACCCCTTGGGAAACCAAGAACCAATTCCACATCTTCTTCAGCAATGGGAATAATTGTATCTTGTTCCAGTTCCAGTCTCAACTTGAAATAGTTGAATTTGGTGAGCAGTTACTATCCCAATTTATTTGGCATCTTGCTGTAGTTGATACGGAGGAAGCTGCCAAAGCCTATATCCCTCACAGCATTTCTTTGTGGTTCTAAAAGTTTAGAAACCACATAACTGATACCGTTTGGAGACGTACTGCAACTGAATATTTTGCTCATCTGAGTATCATCATCATCATCATCATTATCCTTTTTCTTTTTTTTTCTCTTTCTTTTTTATTTGGACATCCACATCGCCCTGTTTCTTTTCCTTGTTGACTATCACACTGGTTTTTTTCTGTTGCTACTTCTGTTGCACATCTTTCTTCTGCAATTGTTGAAGAATTTCTTCATTTGTCTTCTTCTTTGCAGGTAGTTTCATCCTTTTACTTGTTTTCTCCTTTTGGGATGGCTGAAAAACTTCTTGTTCTTTTCTTTTCTTGTCCGATTTACGTTTGTACGTATGTTGTAACAACTTTCTAGGTGATTGTTGAAAATCTGAACTGTCATCTTATCCTAGAAGAACTTGCTTGGTTTTATCAGCCATTATTTATATATTGTTGTTTCCTGTACTATGTCAGTAAAAGTATGTTGGCAAAAATAAGTTGATATCAGATTAGAAAAAGTAGATATCAGATCAGCAGATATAAGACATCAGACCACAACATGAACACATCGGATCAGCATATGACAGACATCAGATCACAACATGAATACATCAGATCAGCATATGACAGACAATAGATCAACTAAATACACACATCAGATCAAGGAAAAACACACATCATATCAACTTAATTCACACATCAGATTAAGAAAAAACACACATCAGATAAATTTAATACACGCATCACATCAACAAAAAATTGACATCAGATGTGTATTTTCATAAGAAAATAATTTCACAGAAAGGAAACAAATTTAACACATAAATCAAATCAGGATATAATTTATATCAGATCAAGAAAATGAAGGCATCAGATGAACTGAAAACACACATCAGATCATAAAATTCACATGCATGGATGTAGATGTTTTTGGACATGGTGCTAGTTTTTCGGAGACATGGTGGGCTGTCTTTGTGAAAAAAATCAGTTTAAATTCACACGCATGGATGTAGACATTTTTGGACTAGGTGCCAGTTGTTTTTTACGTGGTGCTAGTTGTTCTGAGACGTGGTTGGTTGTCTTTGTTAAAAAAATAGCTTAAATTCACATGCATGGATGTAGACGTTTCTGGACGTGGTGCTAGACATTTTTCAATTAACTAAAACAGGGATCAGATCATGATAATACAGAGATAAGATCAACATATAATAGACATCAGATCACCATAATATAGACATCAGATCACTAATTTTGATCGAAATTCATTTCGAATAACAAAAACAAAATTAACAGCATATAACAGACATCGGATCAATTGAAAACAAATATCAGATTACAAGAATATAGACATCAGAACCCTAATTATTCAAAGAAAATAACGGTTATAAAATTGAAATCCTATGATATGTATGTATAATGGTTAAAAAATTAGGGTTTTTGTACCTGTAGACAAATGTCGAAGCCTGAGAAACATTGGTTTGAGAAAAATAGCAAGTTTTTCTTCTGATTTGGAGACTTTTTGTAGCGTTCGAGTTGAACAGCAAGTTTTTCTTCACACAGATGATGGTTATGGTGTTTTCTGAACCGAAAGAAGAGCAGAAATTCGAAATGCAGTGGTCTCTGAACGTATTTGAGGTTAGAAATTTAGATTGTGGTGATTTGATGTTGTTAATGGAAAGATGAAGACCGTGGGGATGAAATCGATTTGAGAGCACGAAGGAAGTTTTCAGTTTTAGAGCGGGAGAAAGGAAAGTATTCGGGTTTAATTAAGTCGCGTGTTTACAAGCGTGTATAATGCAACTGGGAATGCGCGCGGGCTACAGTAGGAGTAAAATTCATCCTACTCCTATAGGCCCACCGTGTACGAATCTGTATTTGGAACCAAACCTATAGATTCAATCTCATTTTTCTTTTATTTGAAAATTTTAAAACACATAATAATTTTAAACTAATCTATATGTAATATTCCAATCCGTAAAGATATGGATGAGAGTAACAAATGATTTTTACATAGAAAAATTTGTCCTTAGTGTGGTTTGGTTAGCTATGGTCAAGGTACGAGGATATTTACAACATAATATGAAACAGGCATTTGAACATAAAGTCAAACATCAAAGAACATCATACCAAACTGCCCTTATGCCTAACCATGGCTAAAGTGGGACTTACAGAGGCTAGCTATTCTACAGAGATCAATTTCATGTTAAAGCCAGTAACAATTATCCAACCTATTGATACCTTAACCAATAAACAGGATTGATTACATACTTAGCATGAATAGTTACTAATTAACACACAAATAGATTTAGCCTATTAGGCTAAACATCATTCAATGAAACGAAATAAAGAACTTACAGTTCTCGTCCACCAGTCTTCAAGAGCAACAAGGCTCCATGAGAGAAATCTCAAATATTATTTATTTCAGAAAAGATTTACAAAAGAGGAGAAGGGCTCAACACATGAGCTTACAAATGATGGAGAAAGAGTATGAACAAGCAGAGTAGCAAGACTTCGTTCTGCTTTCCTTCTAAACTAACATCTATTATTTATACAAAGGAAAAGGCGTAAAAACTATTTATGAATAGTCTACGCACTAAGAACTACTTTATGAATAGTTCCCTCACTAATCTAAAAGTCAAAAAGAAAATAGGAAAAAGTTAATATAAAGCCGGAATTTCTGGGTCTTCTTTTCCTTTATTAGGAATCTGTCACTATCAACATTGCAGCAATATCATCAGCATCCATTATTGAGCAGCACTTTCATCAGGCATCTATTTTCGCTTTACCTTTATCTTTTTTAGTTGAAGAAGATGCCTCTTCTGTCTTTTTAGAGATATTCTCTACCAAAGTATCTTTAATTGCTTCAAAAATACCATCAATAATCACATCATTTGGATCTTGAGAATCTTGCATGTATTCTGATGCCATAGTCGAATCTGACTTGGTTGATTTTGTTTCTTCAAATTGAGACATTAAATCTTTCTTCATTTCATCAACATAATCAGCTATCATTTGTCGTTTGGTCAGAGTTTTAGATCTCATTCTAAATTTTTTAGAAATATAATCAAAAGGGGATGGAGTCTCGATAGTATTTTGTTGACTCTCATATAAACTTATTTGTTTTTTCATCAGATCCAATGTTTCCTGAGCCAAGATTTCTTGGGTGGATGGATCTATTTGCATCATTTTTTCCCAAAATTTTGTATAAAATTTTTTGTACAGACAAGGAATGCCTGTCTTGGTATGACCAACTTCAGGACTCTATTTACATATCCATGGAATTGAAAATTCAATAAAGAAAAAGCATGAGGCTATTCCCTCAATATATAATTTATTTTCTTGCTTCTGAAGAAGTTGGGGTGAAATTTCCACCCACCGATCAAAATTTATTTTTCATTAATTCTGGTAATATACTCGGAATAGGACCAAAACAGTAAAACCAGTTTATAAACCAGTGTGGTATTTCCATGTTATAAACATGAGCACATATTTTTATAAACCATGAGTGCTTGTGCCTTTCATTTTCATAGTAAAATGCTTTTATAAAAGAATCACAGTAGTCCCAATAATTATATTTTACTACTGCTGATGTATTCATCATTATTTCTTTCTCTTTCATCGGGGAAATGCCCCAATCTTCAAAGGATATTACCTTTTTAATAATAATCTTGCTGAAATTATAAATTTCTTTATTTTTTTCATAAAATGTGTTATTTCACATGACCCACTTTGAATTAATATTTGTTCATAAAAAGATCGTGTTTTATAAGTTCTAGTGGGCATGAATAATTTATCCATATACCTTTGTATTAAGGTCCAGGGATCATTTTTCCATTTTAGATCCTTTTCTTCCAAGAGAAATATAATTTCTTGTTATTCATTTTCTAAAAATCCAATATGATTGGATTCAGATTCTTCATCTCCAATGACTTTAGCATAAGAAGGATTATCATACCTTCTGCAGCAATTTGCTGGCTTCTCTTGAAGTTCAAGAATTCTTGATACTCCTTATCTTGAGACAAATCCATATCTATAAGCTTTTTTTCTCCCATATTGAGATAAAACCTATGGGATTTTATTTTGACCACATGCGGTTTGACCATAAGAGGAATATCCTCTTCTAGTACCTTTTCCTCTATAAGAGGAAGTTCCTCGACCACGAGAACTCATATCTGTCATCAAAATAAATATTCTCGGGTTAAAAAATCAGGAAGATTATTAACTTCTCCTTTTTCATGAAGAATTTCAAAATCAAATAGGGCTAAATGAGCCTGCCATATTGCAAACATTTGTTTCGAAACGTCATGTTTGAAATCATTTTGAAACATGAATTTTGCAGCATTACAATCTGTCTTTATAAGAAATTTCTGATTATATAAATCATCCTGGAATTTCAAAACACATTTGACTATTGCTAAAATTTCTTTGGCCACAGTAGCATAATTTTTCTATGATTCATTCCATTTACCTGAATGAAATCTAACAAGATATACTTGTTTATTTTATGGATTTTTCTGAGTCAAAATTCCCCCAAATCTTATATCAGATGCATCAGTTTCAGCTATCTTTTCCCAATTAGGATTACTAATCATTAAACAAGGTAATGTTTTTACCTTTGATTTTATTCTTCTTACTGCTTCAGAATGGTCTTCAGACCAAGGTTTAGGATTCTTTTTAAGTCTTTCATATAAAATAGCTGCATCATTTCCTATGTTTTTATAATAGGGAGCAATATAATTTAAGCTTCCTAAAAATCTTTGTAACATGGTTTTATCAGTGATTTTATCAGGAATTTTCTCTGCAAAATCAATACTTCGATTTATAGGAATAATATTTCCTTTTTCAATTATATGACCAAGAAATCTTGTTTTGGTTTGAAATAAAACCATTTTTGGTTTTGAAATAACTAAACCATTTTGAATAACAATTGATTTAAACATATTCAATTGTTTAAAATGCATATCAATAGTTTTAGAATAAACTAAGATATCATCAATATACACAATTATAAATGTGCTATAAGGATTAAAAATATCATTCATAATTTTCTGAAATTCAGAAGGTGCATTTTTCAATCCAAATGGCATCACATTCCATTCATAATGTCTAATAGGAACATTAAATACTGTTTTATATTTTTCATATAATTCTTTTTATGAATAACGTTCATTATATTCATCATGAACAAGTGTGTTAACTAATAACATATATCATACTAACCAGGCTCTGATACCATCTATTGGTCAAGGTACGAGGATATTTACAACATAATATGAAATCGGCATTTAAACATAAAGTCAAACATCAAAGAACATCATACCAAATTGCCCGTACGCCTAACCATGGCTAAAGTGGGACTTACAGAGGCCAGCTATTCTACAGATATCAATTTCATGTTAAAGCCAGTAACAATTATCCAACCTATTGATACCTTAACCAATAAACAGGATTGATTACATACTTAGCATGAATAGTTATTAATTAACACACAAATAGATTTAGCCTATTAGGCTAAACATCATTCAATAAAATGAAAGAAAGAACTTACAGTTCTCGTCCACCAATCTTCAAGAGCAACAAGGCTCCTTGAGAGAAATCTCAAAGATTATTTATTTCAGAAAAGATTTACAAAAGAGGAGAAGGGCTCAACACATGAGCTTACAAATAATGGAGAAAGAGTATGAACAAGCAGAGTAGCAAGACTTCGTTCTGCCTTCCTTCTAAACTAACATCTATTATTTATACAAAGGAAAAGGCGTAAAAACTATTTATGAATAGTCTACGCACTAAGAACTACTTTATGAATAGTTCCCTCACTAATCTAAAAGTCAAAAAGAAAATAGGAAAAAGTTAATATAAAGTCGGAATTTCTGGGTCTTCTTTTCCTTTATTAGGAATCTGTCATTATCAACATTGCAGCAATATCATCAACATCCATTATTGAGCAGCACTTTCATCAGACATCTATTTTCACTTTACCTTTATCTTTTTGAGTATAGGAAGATGCCTCTTCTGTCTTTTTAGATATATTCTCTACCAAAGTATCTTTAATTGCTTCAAAAATATCATCAATAATCACATCATTTGATCGTGAGCATCTTGCATGTATTCTGATGCCATAGTCGAATCTGACTTGGTTGATTTTATTTCTTCAAATTGAGACATTAAATCATTCTTCATTTCATCAACATAAGCAGCTATAATTTATTGCTTGGTTAGATTTTCAGATCACATTCTTAATTTTTTAGAAATATAATCAAAAGGGGATGAAGTCTCGAGAGTATTTTGTTAACTCTCATATAAACTTATTTGTCTTTTCATCAGATCCAATGTTTCCTGAACAAAGATTTTTTGGGTAGATGGATCTATTTGCATCATTTTTTCCCAAAATTCCGTTTAAAATTTTCTGTACAGACAAGGAATGCCTGTCTTGGTACGACCAACTTCAGGACTCCATTTACATGTCCATGGAATTGAAAATTCAATAAAGAAAAAGCATGAGGCTATTCCCTCAATATATAATTTATTTTCTTGCTTATGAAGAAGTTGGGGTGAAATTTCCACCCACCTATCAAAATTTATTTTCATTAATTCTGGTAATATATTCGGAGTAGGACCAAAACAGTAAAACCATTTTATAAACCAGTGTGGTATTTCCTTGTTATAAACATGAGCACATATTTTTATAAACCATGAGTGCTTGTGCCTTTCATTTTCATAGTAAAATGCTCTTATAAACGAATCATAGTAGTTCCAATAATTATATTTTACTACTGCTGATGTATTCATCATCATTTCTTTCTCTTTCATAAGGGAAATGCCCCAATCTTCAATGGATATTACCTTTTTAATAATAATCTTGCTGAAATTATAAATTTCTTTATTTTTTCCCATAAAATGTGTTATTTTAGATGACCCACTTTGAATTAATATTTGTTCATAAAAAGATCGTGTTTTATAAGTTCTAGTGGGCATGAATAATTTATCCATATACCTTTGTATTAAGGTCCAGGGATCATTTTTCCATTTTTGATCCTTTTCTTCCAAGAGAAATACAATTTCTTGGTATTTATTTTCTGAAAATCCAATATGATTGGATTCTGATTCTTCATCTCCAATGACTTTAGCATAAGTAGGATTATCATTACCTTCTACAGCAATTTGCTGGCTTCTCTTGAAGTTCAAGAATTCTTGATACTCCTTATCTTGAGAAAAATCCATAGCTATAAGCTTTTGTTTCCCATATTGAGATAAAACCTCTGGGATTTTCTTTTGACCATATGCGGTTTGACCATAAGAGGAATATCCTCTTCTAGTACCTTAAGAGGAAGTTTCTCGACCATGAGAACTCATATCTGTCATCACAATAAATATTCTCGGGTTAAAAAATATGGAAGATTATTATCTTCTCCTTGTTCATAAAGAATTTCAAAATCAAATGGGGCTAAATGAGCCTGCCATCTTGCAAACATTTGTTTAGAAACGTCATGTTTAAAATCTTTTTGAAACATGAATTTTGCAGCATTACAATCTGTCTTTATAAGAAATTTCTGATTATATAAATCATCCTGGAATTTCAAAACACATTTGACTATTGCTAAAATTTCTTTGGCCACAGTAGCATAATTTTTCTGTGATTCATTCCATTTGCCTGAATGAAATCTAACAAGATATACTTGTTTATTTTCTGGATTTTTCTGAGTCAAAATTCCCCCAAATCCTATATCAGATGCATCAGTTTCAATTATCTTTTCCCAATTAGGATTACTAATCATTAAACAAGGTAATGTTTTTACCTTTGATTTTATTCTTCTTACTGCTTCAGAATGGTCTTCAGACCAAGGTTTAGGATTCTTTTTAAGTCTATCATGTAAAATAGCGGTATCATTTACTAAGTTTTTATAATAGGGAGCAATATAATTTAAGCTTCCTAAAAATCTTTGTAACATGGTTTTATCAGTGATTTTATCAGAAAATTTCTCTGCAAAATCAATACTTTGATTTATAGGAATAATATTTCCTTTTTCAATTATATGACCAAGAAATCTTATTTTGGTTTGAAATAAAACCATTTTTGGTTTTGAAATAACTAAAGCATTTTGAATAACAATTGATTTACACATATTCAAATGTTTAAAATGCATATCAATAGTTTTAGAATAAACTAAGATATCATCAATATACCCAATTATAAATGTGCTATAAGGATTAAAAATATCATTCATAATTTTCTGAAATTCAGAAGGTGCATTTTTCAATCCAAATGGCATCACATTCCATTCATAATGTCCCATAGGAACATTAAATGTTGTTTTATATCTATCAGATTTATTAATCTGAATTTGCCAATATTCTAACTTTAAATCAAATTTAGAAACTATAAGACTATCATATAATCTATCCAATAAATCCTTTTTATTAGGGATAGGATGTCTAATCCATTTTAATACTTTATTTAATGGTTTATAATTTATAACCAATCTAGGTATACCTCTTTCAATTTCAGAATGTTTATTAACATAAAAGGCAGTACATGACCATGATGACTATGAAGGGCTTATCAATCCTTTCTATAAAAGAGACTCAATTTCTTTTTTACAAATTTCTAAATATTCTGAATTCATCTGACAAAGCCTAACTTTCGTAGGGATTTCTTTTTCACTAAAATAATCTTCATATGGTAACGAAACAATATGCTTCTTTCTATTCCAAAAAGCATTTGGATGATCATCCCAATTTTTTATAGAGAAATTATTCATTAATAATTCAATTTTATTATGTAATTTAGGATTATTTATTTGTGTTTCAATTGAAATAATATGAATTTCTTATTTTAAAAAATTTATTTGATTCTGTTTAGATTTAATATTAGCATACATATTATGTAGCATCTTAATATGTGGTTCGGTTATAAACTCAAGGAAAATATCATTATTTTCAAAAGTTCCAATTATTCCTTTGTTATCAATTTTTTTAATTGGATATATATTGTTTAAAAAAGGTGTACCAAGTATTACTTGGTTAGAAATATCTTTTGCTAAAATAAAACTTTGGGCAATACATGTATTATTAATACATATAAAAGCTTTAGGGAGTTTATATTTAATATGGAGTTTATCACCACCAACATGCCATAAATTATGACTAGTTTTATGAAAATATCTAGTAGGAATTAATCCTTCTTGAATAACATTTAAATCTGCACCACTATCAACTAGTGCAGTAAATATCTTTGTATAATAATTATCAATTAATACTGATATTTTAACATACCATTTTTGTGATATCACCATTTCTAATGTAGAAAGAAATTTTTCTGGACTCATCATCTAATACTATACCTTGTGATTATTTCCAACTAAAATTGTGTTCTTGTAATGTTTTTTTAATTTAATCATTCTGTTTTCTTGTATTACTTGCTGATCTTTTAATATTTTAATTTCTTCTTTTAAATTATTAATTTCTTTATAAAGGGTTTGTAACGATATATTTTCATTATTAGTCTGATACTTATTTTTTAATTGACTCATAACTTCTTTCATATTATATGTTTTATTAATAGAATCTAAATTTTTTTCTGAAACATTTTTAGAAACTGAGGAAGTTCCTTCTTCTGTATTAAATTGTTCAATAATCTGTATCCTTAATTCTGGATCTTTTATTGATTTTAGTAATTCAATAACATTATTAGAAGTTGATACATTGATTTTCATGTCTGAAAATTGAGACATTATTCTATAAAATTCATCTTGACTATCATCCTCATTTTTATTTTTTTCCTTAGAACATATCTATCCTATTTTACATGGTTCACATTCTGATTCAGAACTATTCTCATTGTTTAAAGCATTTATTATATCTTCCTCTTCTGATTCAGAAGTATTAGTATAATCTGTTTCTGATTTTTCAGATTCAGACTGCTGTAGTGACTATATGATTATAGACTTTATATCAACTGGAATATTAAGATTATTAATCTTTTTCCTAGTCCAACAATATTCTGTAGTATGGCCAAATTTTCCACATGTTTTACACTGTCTTTCTTTACCTTTCTTTTCCAATTTGAATTTTTTATTTTTATTCTTTTCTTCTCTTTTTTTTTTCTTTTCTATATGATTTTGAGAAGATTTCTTATGTTTTGGTTTATGATAATTTTTCATAAGTTTTTTATTACTTTTACTAGATGCAGGATTATCTAGTCCAAATTGTTGGCAAAATTGTCCTAACTGTTTCCTTTCATCAAGGTTTTGTCTTTTAATTTGCTGATTCAATTTTATTTCATTACAAAGAGCCAATCATTCTTGAATGCAAGTATCTATTAATGACCCATATGTATAATTTTCATATAATATTGTAATATTATTTTTTCTAAGAATTTTTCTTATTCTTTCAGCAAATAAGCTTGAAAGTCCATCTATAAATTTAGATTTCCAATGAGTATTACCACACTCTAGTAATTTCATTACTCTACTTAAGAATGTATCTTTATACCATCTAAAATTATACAGTGTTTTACACCTTAAATTCTGTAATAAAGTTCTAATAGTATCACTATTATCACTAAATTTTCCAGTAAAATGTTCTATTATATTAATAATCAGTGTATAAACTGCATTTTCTACAAAAGTATTATTTTCTTGTTTTACTGTTTGCATAATTTCATCTTTATTTCCTCTGGATAAAAAATTATCCCACCAACCTTTAAGTTGGCCAGTAAATCCTGCAACTATCATTGATGCAATTGTTTTATCAGTATTGTTATTACTCTTGCATATAGTAGCATACATTAACATTCTATGAACTGTATTATAAATCTGTTTATTAGAATATCCATCAATATTCCATTCATATATTTTATTACCAGAATAACTAATATCAATTGTATCAGTATATTCTTCATGCAATACATACATTGGGGTAGGTCTAGGATAATAAAATTTATTATGTATAGGCTTATCTGCCCACTTATTATTAATTTTATTAATTTGATTTCTAATTACTTGACTATGATCAGTAGTGTCAATAATCTCATATTGAAATTCCTTATCTAAGGTTTTAATACTTAATTTATTAAATTTTTCTTCTAAAAGTTTATCTAATTCAAAGATTGGTCTTATCTTAAAATTAGATACAGATGGAGGTGGCTGAAAGCTTGGGGAAACTTCTTTAGCCTCAAGAGTTAATTGTATCACTGCTGGCTGTATTTATTAATGGCCTTGTTTATTATTTCTATTTTATTATGAAGAGATTGCATATATTCTCCTAAAACATTTAAGAACAAATTTGTATAATTTTGATGTTCAAACATAGTATTAATATGTTTACATGTAATAGACAATGTATCATTTTAAAGTAATTTTACAAAAGCTGAAAAATGATGAATCTTTCCATTCTTTTCAATATGAAAAGCTTGTTGTGGAGGATATATCCCCTTAAAAACACTTCCTGTTTCAAGTTTATAATCTCTTTCAATAACTGAAATATAACTCTTTACATAAATCTTTATAAACCATGAAACAAAAGGTATTAAAGCAATTATCAATTTGCAATATGTATAAAACTCATCTTGAAAGTACATCATTTCTTTTTGAGTAAAAGTTTCAGAAAACCATTTTATAAATTGGTTATAACCTGGATCTTTAAATTACTCATATATAATTGTTCTCGCTAGAGAACCAGGGCTGAAATCTATAATTTCACTTAAATCCATTAAATAGGAAATTCCATTTCTGACATTGTCGGGTCTAGCTCATTTCTATAATGAGTCTGAATATTACTTTTTTTTTACTATATTATTTCTATTTATATACAGTTTTTTCGTTAAAGGAATGGAAATATCTGATTCTCTTATTTGAGAAGTAGATGCTCTAGAGGACATAGGAGATTCTACCCTATAATCTATAGGTGATATATATGATCTCATTGAATTACTTTTTGGAAATGATAATAATTTCAACTGATTATGAACTCTAATATTAACATTTCCTTCAATATTCTGGAAAATAACAATAATATCATTATGATCCTGAATCTGTGGTTTAATTGGTACAGCCTGTTCTATTACCCAATTTTCTGGAAAAGTAATTTCTTCCCATTTTATAGGTCTTCTGCAACAAATATTTGACCTATTAAAATTAGTTTCAATTATTATTGTTTCATTTTTAGGTTTATCCATTATCTTACAATGAGGATTCAATGTAAATACCGGTTTATAACATATTCTATAACGGAGACATATTACTTCTGTTCCAGCAATATAATCATAACCATGAGTCTTAACATTTAATGTTAAAGCATCCAATATATTCACATCAGACAAAGATAATTGTAAATTAGGATAAACATTAAAATAAACTAGTCCATGTACTAAACTGGATTGTATAATTCCCATTAAAGATTATTTCCAATTTCTATTTCTTCCATCTCTTAAAGCTGCCATAAATCTTTCTGGTAAAACTTCTAATGTTAAAGGTTTAAATGCAATTTGCACTAATCCTATCTGTAAAAACATATGTGTTTCTTTATAAGGGCTTATATCTTTAGCAGATAATAATTTAATTATCATTTCATTTTCATCTAATGAAATAGACTCTTCAGTAGTTCTTATTACTTGTTTTAAACCTAATTTTTCAAAAGTATCTAACTGGTATATCAACTTAGGTTCAACCATTGGAATTGTCTATTTATTAAGCAATTCTAGATTCTGTGGGATATCATATTCCTTTGAATGTGTTTAAATCAATTGTTCATCATTTGGAAGTCCACATATATAATTCAATAATAATCATATTAATTAACAAAAGTATTATTTTATAAATAAAATAGTTACAAAATAACTAATGGGCTCTATAATTGATTTCCTCTCAAGGGATACTACAAAGTTAACTTTATGTCTTAAATTTCAACATAATACTACTCTTAAAAATTTTTTAAAATATCAATATAAATATTTTGTATAAATTTTTATGAAGTTTACAATTAAATAATATTAAAATCGACTTAATTACAAGAAAAAATATCATCTAATAATTTAAAATATAAATAAAAATGGTTGATTTTTTAAATTTTAATATTAATTATATTATAAAAATTATTTCATTTGTTGAAAGTACTATCTGAAGCTTTGTATTATCAAACATAGTCATGTAGATAGAAAAAGATAATTTAAAGATAGACGAATTAATGAAATTTTTCTATTTTTCTTACTTGTATAGGTTTTGAAATTTTTTATTAAATAAAAATAATAACTAGTATACTCAATAAATTCATCAAATGGCATATGCTAAACTAAATACAATTCTTAATTTTTTGATCTTGTATTTATTAGTTCAATAGAAATAAGACCTTTGTAGCAATTTTAGAAAAAAAATTAAAATATTTATAGGAGATATTGTAATATCCTGTCCAAAACACCTCAACTTCGTACAAGGTGTCTTACACGTGATGTCTGCCTAGCTCACGCTAGGATTCAAAATCTCTCCAATAAGATAAATGAAACTACAATGTTACGGAAGCGTAATTCTAACTCAAAACCTGTACACCAAAAATCAGTTTAACTATATAACATTATCACTTCAAATCCGATGTCAAGACAACTTTAGCTCGCTAAGTGACTCCATACAAACTTATCCTCCTGTCATGTGCTTTCATTCTTTACGAGAACAACAAGTCTGGAGAATGGTAAAGGTGAAGGAATGAGTCACAGTCCAGTGTAACCCCATAACAAACGTACTTACTTTGTATAAAAAAATAATTTCAATGAAAGTGGTTCACACAAATAACATAGCGGAAGTCAACTAAAACATATCATCACGTAAGTTCATATAAAAGTCAAAACATTAGGGTCCACCGCTCAAAAGTCGGCGACTGATGGGGTCCACTTCCCAAAGGTCGATGACTGATAGGGTCCACCGCCCGAAGGTCGGCGACTGATATGGGTCCTCTGCCGAAGGTCCACGACTGATAGGGATCTACCGCCTGGAGGTCGGCGACTGATAGGGGTCCATCGCCCAAAGGTCGGTGACGGAAACATGAATTAATGAATTCTTCACTTAACAAGTAACATAATTTGGATGCACAATAGTAGAAAGTCAAACCAGGTAAAAACGTTGTATTGAATAGTAAGTCATAGAAAAAGGCAAACCACTAGATCAAATTGAAAGTTAAAGTCAAATGAAAACTGTTGGGTTAAAAGTGTAGGTCACACCAAATAAAACTGTTCAAGGTAGGAGTCAAACTAGATCGACTGCTAAGTCAAAATGAAAACTAGACAAATAAAATCGTTATTCACGATTCCTAGTCAAACAGTGAGACCAAGTCAGAATTTTAAGTTAAAAATAAGACTGAGTTAAAATAAAATTTTGAACTAGGTTAATTACTAAGTAAAAATAAAATTAGACAAGTAAAAAGAAATAAAATAAAATAACGTTAATTCAGGATTCTAGGTGAATAGTAAAACGGGACAACATCATAAATCGACAATAAAAGCTAAATCCCCTAAAAAGTCATAAATCAAGATTCATAAATCTGGATTGCTATTTGTATAACTAAATTGCTATTTGTATCACAAAACAATAAAAATAATAATAAAAACACCAAAAGGCCCTTATGATGGTAAAATATTATAAATTGCTAAGTCCGGGACAAAAACGCAACCAAATTGCATTTTGACCTTGCTCGAAAACGCAGCTAATAATGTTTTGAACGCACAAAATATAAGGCCGATGACATTTTAAAATACCAAAAAAGTTAAAATGTTAAGATATAAATAAATGAAAATGTCCCAGTTTAACATTTCATGCTGAACAAAAACGTCAAACAACAGCATTTCGGCCATGGATCGCTCGTTAAAATGGTGCGTTTAGTCCATGGTTCGTTCGCTAAAATGACACGTTTTTGACTAGCACAATCTAAAAATCAGTTAAACGATTAAAACGCAGCATTTGTGCGAAAGTTTCTTCGAAATTAATATTCGAAAACGCGATTTGAGTTGGATTTTGACGGGAAAAACGCAGAAATGGACGGAGGAGATGGCGAATCATCACAAAGACATGGGGCGGGCAAAGGTGCAATGATAAACAAGGTAAAAATATTTTGATCGGAATTTTTTGTTATTTCGGATTTTCAGAGCATAATTTATATGTTTTTGCGATTTGAATTGCATGAATCAGTGATGTTTTGAGTTAATTGTGTTACAAATCGCTCGTTCGGTGCATTTTATGTATGTAGAAACGTAAATTGGTAGATTTTTGGGTGCCAATAATCGTTGATATTAGAAGTTTGCTGCGTTTGAAAACTGCAAAACTGCGGCATTTTTTCTGCCAGAAACGCCGGCCGATGGCGTTTTGGTTGTTCCAAAACACAAGTATAGTGCGTTTTTGACCCTGGAAAACGCTAACTGGTAGCATTTTAGGTTGATATAAAATTTAGTTTATTGCGTTTCTTAGTATTTAAAACTTGAATAGTTAGCGTTCTTGTCTGGTAAAAACGCTGATTTAGTGTGTTTTACACAATTTGCACTTATTTAGTTAAATTTACTTCCACATTTGAAGTTTACAATATAATAGCTTATATTTATTTATTTATTTATTTAGGGTGGCGCTAAGTTAAAGCCACAAGTAGATAGGCAGCGTCCCACAGCTTCTGCTAGAAGGCAGAAGGTACCTGCTAGGAGGGGAGAAGGTAGAGGGACGGGTGGAGGTCGTAGAGGAGGAGGTATAGTTATTTCTGAGGGAGGGAGAGGAGGTGGAGGTGTAGGTGGCGGACGAGGAGGTGGTAGACGAGTAGGTGGTTGACGGGGAGGTGGAGGTGGCGTTGGAGTCGGTAGAGGAGGTGGAGGTGGCGATGACTCATCATTTCAGTTGAGGGATGAGTATTATGATACTACTAATTCCGATGACACTGATGATAGTGAGGACGGGTCTATTGAGGTACATGAAGAGAAGGAGCAGCCGCACCATGAGAAGGAGGAGCATCCGCGGCAGGAAGAGGCCAGTGGGAGTGCACGCCCACTGGAGGATCAGGGTGAGGGGGATACCTACGGAGGTGACCCTTCTCACCCACATGCTGAGAGGACCGTCCGGTATAGAAATCCGGACGACGGCCAGTTCGAGGAGGTCGATCCTGCTTCAGGTACACGTTTGAATTTATTTGCATAATTATTTATAATAATTATTTGTTTTAATTTAATTGTATATAAAATTTGTTTATTGCTTGACTTAATTGTGTGTTGTTTATATAGTTCATTATTTATTTTAATTTGCTTATGTATTTTCTTATTTAAATTATTTGTTAGTTTACATTATTTTTTTTTTTGTAGTTATTTATTTTAATTGATTTAGATTATACATTGCATCAACTACCAAAACGACCAAAACCACCTAGCACCACGTTCTAAAAAACAACTTGAACACGTTCAAAAACACCTAGCACCATGCACACGAATCAACAATCAACACGCCCACAAATATCACCACATCTAGGACAACTGCATTGAATTAATTGATTTAAATGTATGTTTTTTTGATATAGTTCATTATTTATTTATTGTACTTATTTGTTAATTACATTAATTTGTTTTTGTAGTTATTTATTTTAATTGATTTAGATTATAAATTGCAATAACTATCAAAATGTCCAAAAAACACCTATCACCAAGGTCAAAAAAAAAACAACAATAAGAAAGTTTAAAAACATCTAACACCACACACAGAGTCAACAATCAACTGTTCCACCAAACACTTATCACCACATCCATAACAACTACATTGAATAAATTAATTTAAATTTAATTTGAATTAAATTGTTATTTACTTGTTTATTTTAAGTTGTTTACATTAACTATGAAAACGTCCAGAAACACCTATCACCACACACAGAATCAACAATCAACAGTTCCACCAAACATTTAAATCTACACATCCAGGACAAATACATTGAATAAATTAATTAATTTATTTTTAAAATTGAATTAGATTTTTATTTAACTGTTTATTTTAAATTGTTTAAAATAACTATCAAAACGTCCAAAAACACCTATCACCATGTTAAAAACAAAAACAACTTGAACACGCTCAAAAACACCTACCACCACGCAAAGAATCAACAATCAACAGTTCCACCAAACATTAATCACCACATCCAGGACAAATACATTGAATAAATAAATTAATTTATTTTTTAAATTGAATTAACTTGTTATTTAACTATTTATTTTAAATTGTTTATTTAATTTATATATTTATTATATATTTATTTTTGTCAATTTAGTTCACCCTAGGAAGCGCGTGAGGCAGGATCGGAGTTGGATAGTTACAGGGCCCATTGAGGGGGGCCCTATAGATGATAGTTTGATACCTACCTTTTTAGGGCATGTGGTATCTAGGTATTGGCAGGAGGGGGTGCCTACCAGATACCACCTTAGATGCCACAATAGATGTAGCATGTACGATATGTTTGAGCGGTGGATCGCATCAATGACGGTGGAGGGTGCACATATTTTGAGATGGACGGGACTTGGACACCTGCCCTGCATTATGCACCGGAGCATTGATGAGCCTCTCATAAATGTATTTTTTGAGAGGTGGCAGCCGGATACGAATTCGTTCCACCTCCCCTTCGGAGAGATGACCATCCTCCTATACGATGTGTGGGAGATTTTGAGGATTCTAGTCGATGGTCAACTTATCACCGAGGTTACACCGTCTTTCACCATACTGTCATGGTCTAGGGGTTTGCTAGATATTCCTCTAGAGGAGCGACTAGACGGTGATTTGTACAAGAATGGTGGATTTTCTACTCAGCGGGTGAGATCGAGAGGTGTATGCAGCGGGCCAGGGACGATTCGGATGTGGCCGCTCGAGTATAGAGTCTTATTGGGACTTGTCTGTTTACAGACAAATGTTCCAATAAGTTTATGCCAGCCCCTATAGTACAGGTTAGGAAGGGGATGGATCAGGTTGGGCAAGTGGCATGGGGTACAGCGACACTGGCATTCCTATACCACCATTTAGGGTGTGCGAGTAGCCACGGGATGCAGAGCTTCGCCGGATGCATGACTCTATTACAGTCATGGATCTACGAGCACTTCCCCGATTTTAGACCCTATCCGATGCCCCTTCCATTGCTTGGCACACAGGCGCGTGCAGCAAGGTGGGCCATCGACAGCCATCGGGGTACAGAGCAGCGCTTGAGCTCTATACGCCTTGCGCTGGGAGGCCATATGTGGTCCGACATGCCGTGGAGTATGCCGAGTCTACTTGGGAGAAGTTCGGGATGACATCCACGGGGATTTCCCTCATAGGGAGGCAGCAGATCGGTGGAGCTATTCATCAGAGTGCGTCCGTCGATGGATATCTGCAGTGGTTTCGGGAGAGATCACGATCGCGAGTCCTCCCTGTTGATCCCCAGGCTATTATGGAGCCACGTCGACCCCGCCGCGCCGCCTCAGAGTTTGTAAGTATTTATTTTAATTTGTAAATTATTTTATTTATCAAATTCAATTCAATGTAGTTGGCTCTAATATATTGTTTAAATGTTTGTAGTGGATGGGTCGGTTTGGTCAGCATCATCATGCATTATTAGATGCAGTGCGTGAGCGAGCACCGGATTTGTACGCGGAGTTCACACCAGGCACTGCAGACTTAGAGGATGAGTTCGACCGATCAATTTGATTATTGTGTTTTATTTATTATACTTTCTTATTTTGTTTCTATATTGTAGTTTATTATTGTATAAATGATCAACATATTGTATTGTATATTTGATCAATATATTTTATATTGTACATTTGATTCATATGTTTTGTTGTATAGTTCACACATATAATTTATTCGATATTATAACATTTCACGTCCCAACAGACTAACACAAATTTTGTTGACGAAAAGCAACTAAATTAAGAAAAAAATTTTTGGAAGGTAGAAAAATTTTACTACAATTATATGAGTAACACATCATATTTCACATAACAATATACATCCTAGCCATCACGTAGTGCAGTCCAAGCATTAAATCTAGCTTCCAAATGTCGAGGCCAATCTCCTACACTTTCAGCATGACGCTGATGTTGCCAAACAAAGCTCAACGGTGGGATAGGGCACTCATCGACCACATCTACACGTACGTAATGGTTCCCATTTACATGGGCAAGTGCTATAACCCTTTCAGGTTGTGTGTCAGCACTGGAGGAATACAAAGGTAATACAGAATAATTTCCATCTGGACGAGTAGGGCTCAAATGTATTTCCAGTGCATTTGCATAAGTGGCGAGAGGGAACAAATCCGTTGGTGTAGCCATCCAATGCTGCTCACCACAGTCTATGCCTTCAAAACTTACTTGCCTAAGTACCATAGACACATGATCACCATCAGGGGGCCTCAACTCCAAAGATTGGAATACACCCCGATACCTGTCCGGATGGCTCGTAATCTCTCCACTCAATAACCTGCGAGCTAATCTCCAATATTTCTCGTGGTCAAAAAGGTAAGTAGAAATTACTCGGAAACCACAATGGCCATCTCCAATGACATCTGACCAGCCTGTACAGTAAGGCTTGAAAAATGCAGGCACACAATTAACGTCTCCACCAAAACCTGCCAAGTAATTTTGTTTCATTTAATAAACATAACTGCATAATGTATATAGACGTCCAAAAAAATAAAAAAATGCAACTTTAAATTTTTAAGTAAACAAAATAAAAAATACTTATTTACCTGTCAGTAATGGAGAATGGCCATCAGAACCTGTATGAATATGGTGTGATCGGCCAGTTGAGCGGCCAGATGAACCTGAACGACACCTGCCACGCTGGCCACGTGTCGCTCTCTCTCGTGACCTCCACTCGCGCATTACAGAATGATGTAATCTACTTGGTAGACGCCCCCTTTGGGGACCCGACATATATGGCTCTCCAACATTGGCCATGTCTGGGTACATCTCCTCTATATACGCCCTATTGAACAGACGGGCCAAAAAGTCGGACTGGTAGAGACTGTAGGGACGACAATCTCGTTGAAATACCTTAACAAATAAATTTATTAATTGTAAACTACTTTAAAAAATTATCAGGTTGTGAAATCAAATGAGTATTATTAAAGTTCATATATTTAAAATGCACCTGATGTCCTCATCAATGTAATTCGAATTCCCCTGTGATGGCACAATGGTCAACCTCTTCCAAAACTCATGTACGTGTGGGAGTAGGGGATATTCAGGCAATGACTGGGCTTTGAATATGTCACAAGCACAGGGAATCCCACGTGTCACCTTGGGCACACATCAACATTGCTCGATTACTGCGCGTGCCAACTTATTCTTTCTTCAAACTTCTTGCCTAACCAACTTCAAACAATGGTGTGACACATACTTGTTCAAATAACAGTATGAAAATCCCTGCATACTTGTTTGAGTCGTGGAAAAGGAAGGCTCAAGCGAGCCGCTATTATAATGTCAATTAAAAATAAAATGAAATAAAATATTTATAATAAATAGTAGTATAATAAAATTGAATGATATGAACTAATAATGAAATAAAAACATAAACAATTAAATAATTAAACTAACCCGATGTGAGGGCACAAGTGGCTGAGATGAGAGTCGATCTTTGTGAACAAAGTGTCAAGGGAATTGGTGGAAGAATTCAACCAATCTTTCATAGCAGCATGCGAAGCCTCTACTCTGTTACTGGAAGTATTACCAAAGTGGAGAAATTGGTTTGTCCAAGCACGAACAAATTTCTTCTTGTGAATGAGCCATGTAGTCTCAAAATAATCAACAGCCCACGGCTCAATTAGCGTGTACTTAACCTTGAAATTATGCAATAAACGGTTAAACTCCTCTACAGTCGGAGCCTTAATAATTTTCTTCCACCATTTTTCATGAATATCAAATGCTAAGTTTTTGTTTCTTCTCCCAACATTCTTTTCTAACCACGCATTGACATCACAGCCAATATGCCACAAACATAACAAGTGATGTGAAGCGGGAAAATGATCCTTAATTGGCTATAACAAACCCAACTCCCTATTTGTCACAATCACACTAGGTACCAAACTAGCAGGCAGCAACAATCTCAAGTTCCTCATCACCCAATCGTATGTATCCTTTGTCTCATTTCTAACAATAGCAAATGCAATATTGAAATTCTTATTGGTAGGAGTCATACCTACCATCTCGACGACGGGAATTTGGTACTTGTTGGTCTTGTAGGTAGAATCAATCCCCACCACCCAATACCATCTATGGAACATCTGAATTGAGGTTTGATGTGCGAAAAATACATGTGTGATCTCATCAGTTTCGCATCCTTCAGAATCTTGACATAATATTGCTTCTCCTCAGCCAGATGCATAAATTGCTGCCCAATATTCCTACCTGCCAATCCGGTGGTCTTCATCTCTTCTTTCAAATTATACACTGATTTGATTGGTACCTGGGAATCGGGAAACTATTTATTAACAGCTTCCAAACACACTTTGACTTCACATTTACCCCAAGCATAAATTCAGCAATAGCCTTTGACTCTTTTGCAAAATGGCTCAACAGTCTGTGCCCATATGGATGCATTATATCTGTAAATCCCATTTAGTTATAATAATAATTCATACATACAAAACATCAATCAACTTAATTACTATTATGCGCAAGTAATGTAATACTAGTGTGATTGTGATTTGACGCTGCTCCTGGATTTGTATAAACCTTGTGACGTCCCAAATCAATTCTCTTGCAGGTCAACCTGAAGGGGCAATTAGTGCCGCTCCTGCTTGTATTGTTCTGTCTTGTTGGGAGAGGGGCTTTGGCAGGATCTCTCCATCGCTTGCACGAAAAGTAGTACGTGGCAAATCCTTGATTATCTCCCCTCTTTGTAATGAGGAACTTAAGCCGCTTAACTATTTTCTGGCAATGTTTCAAAGCCTTACTAATAGTGTGAAACTCTCTGTCAATCTGAAAATATCCTCTCAAATCTACGCCAGGTTCAAGTTCCACCGCCTCTCCTTCTACATGATCCGCCTCATTGTCATCTTCATCCTCCTCCTCCTCCTCCTCTTCAGCCTCATAAACCTCCCCATCCTCGTACTCATCATCGTCATCCTGTATGTCATTACACACATAAATTAAAACAAAATAATTTTAATATTAAATTATACAAAAATACAGTCAAAGTTACACACGCAACAGTATGCATGAAATATGTTAACCATTATCATACAAACACAAAAAAAAAAAAAAAAAAAAAATGAATTCTTACAATTATTTCTACAAAAAAACACGGCACATTTATGATTCTTACAATAAAAAACGCAATACATTTTACATAATTTATAAATAAAAAGCATGAATTCCACGATTCCTTACGCAATAAACGCAGCAAGATTTTGTTTCTTGCAACCTAAAACGCTGAAGATTTATGATTTTCGTTCAAGAAAATGCAAAACTTTTTATATAATGCATCTCAAAAACGCACCACTTTTTACATAACAAACGTAAAAAATGCAACACTTTTTATATAGTAACTGTATTAAACACATCAAAATAACGATTCAACCATGGAAAAATAGCTAAACAGTAGCGTTTAAACGCTTCCTAAATGTCATTTTAGCATGTTTCGCCCTACATTTTTTTTAAAAAAATAAATAACTTTACGATTCAAAAACTTACCATATCGTGATGCTTCGCGTGCTAAATATTCTTTCGACGTCAACTAAATGATAGACCGAATATTTTTTAAGTTAAGAATTTGTTTGGATTTATTTTTTGGATAGTTGTGTATACCTTTTTTCCTCCAATTCACATGAATGTATGTAAACATTTTTGGACGTCTGTACATGTCAAAAACCCACCATTTTTACGAGCGAGCCATGGTTAAAACGCAAAATTTTAACGATTAAATATATTACAAACGCATCAATTTAACGAGCGAACCATGGTGGAAACAACCAATTTTAACGTTTTCATAAGACTTAATCGTTACAGTATAATGTTTTCTCATTCATATGAACGCACTTGTTTAGCGTTTTGATGTACTTGAAACGTCATCCTTGTCAAATTTCATACGTCAAAAACGTTTTTCAATGCGTTTTTGATGGAGACACAAACGTAATTTGGTCTCGTTTTTTTACATAAAATCTGTCAATTTTTCAATAATTTTGTGATTAAGGCCATTTTGGTCATTTTATAATTTTTTTTTTAATGATACAAATAGCAAGTCCCTTCATAAATTGAAGTTCATAGAAAACCAGAGTAGCAGTAGCGTACTTTGAAAATATAATTTTATTTCCCATCAAACCCGATCGAAAACCGATATGGTGAATTGTATATCAAGTAGCCTTTGGTCCATATCTGATTCCTTTCCCCCAACATTAGTACTCCTTACAACCTTTCAAAATGATTACTGTGCGAATCAGCTTATAGTATATTTATTCTAACCTCACCATCATTCCCCCCGAAAAATAGCAACGTAAGTGAAAGAGTTAATCCAGATCACAAGTCACACCAGTAAAATCACGGAATCAAAAAAAAACATATGTTGATAGTGGGTCAAAATAATGTAATATTTTTCAATATAAAATTAGATAAAACAGAATTTAAAAAAATCTAATAAGATTATGACACTCCATAGCATTAAAATACACCCAGAACTAACTAACAACTCAACAAAAATCAAAATCATGAATCACCATTCTAACCAAAAAGTAAATGTATACAGAAATTATTTATCATAACTTAATATTCATCAAGCCAATCATGCAGTAGTTACAGTAACAATCCAAAATACTGATTGGGTTAGACCACATGATTTTAGAAGAAAAATTCTTTTGAATTCCTCAGCTTCACTCCGTTCCTGCAATAATATAAAATAACCCCAGTATTAGTATTCTATAAGAAATCAAATCTCATCATCTTATCTAACTAATCAACTCGAGGGGTTTCTAATTATGCATTAGCCTAGGCTGATAACTAAAAGAGATATTGACACTTCAAACTAAACTAATGATAACAATACTAAAGGTAATAATACTAGTAATAAAATGCACGGAAGTATTTGGAGTGGGGTGTTCTCGGGCAAAACAGACCAATCTCTTGAAGGAAGGCTCGCAAGGAAGGTGTCCGATCAGGAAGAAATAGGACTACATTAACCAAATAATCAGGAAAAACAAAAGACGAAAGTCGACCTTTTAGCAGGGCTCATGACTAGTCGGATGGCACCATTCTGTGAACTGGGTTCAGCGAATGGTGGTGCAACGATCCATTCTAGGCTTCTCCGTTGGTGTTCTACCAGGTTACTGCTACTGTGGTGATCATAGGTGACGGTGGTTCTTGGCAGAACCACGGGAGGTGGTGGTTGGTTGTTGGCTGTGATGGTTGAAATGGAAGCTGTAGTTTCGGAGTCAGAGGGTAATGGTGGCTTGATTTAATTTTTGTGAGGTGAAATTGCTATTGGGGCTACGTAAGTTTAACCGTAGGTAGGCTTTGATAAGATAAAAGCTTAACTTATCCTAATCAATTAAATCAATTCTTATCCTATCATAGAGTTAATCTAATTCATAGAGTTAATCTAATTCATATTTCAAAATTCCTATATCTCAACAAAACCCAATATTATCTATCTATAACCTGAAACGCTATTTGTAGCTCAAAAACGCTATTTGTAGCTCATAAAAAGAGTTAAAATGACTAAAATAACCCCGAACTAAGAATAATAAATTTTTAACAGTCAAAATTCGGAAAAATTCACTCGACCCATGGATGTTGCGACATGAATTTGAGTAATAACCATGGTACAAACTTTAAAATTGGACGCAAGAACCATGGAAGGAGAGAAAAATCCATGCGCCCGGCCATGGTGCCGGACGCATGGATGACGTGTTCGACCATGGTGCCGGACGCATCATCCATGCGTCCAGCCATGGTGCCGGACGCATAAGTTGTGCGTCCGGCACCATGGCCGGACGCATGGATGATGCGTCCGGCACCATGGCCGGACGAATAAATAGGGCGTCCGGCCCATGGTGCAAGCCTAAAAAATAGGCGTCCAGAGAATATATATATATAAGCCTTCCAAAGCAGTGCAGCATCTTCAATATTTGAAATTTTGAAAATTCTTATTTCTCTAAGAAATCCATGGACAGACGACAATCTTTGGCCGGTGCTGGAGGTCAACAACCCAGGCGGCACGGAGCAGGAAAAGGCTTGATGATTGGCCAGGTAATTTTTTGAAATTTATATGGAAATTTGCGGCGGCGGATGCCTGCCGTCCGGTATATGGACCGGACGGCAGGCGTCCCGTCCATCGACCGGACGGCCGGCGTCCAGTCCAAGCACTGGACGCCCGGCGTCCGGTCGGTGGACCGGACGCCTTGCGTCCAGATGACTGGACAGCCAGCGTCCGGTCAATGACCGGACGCCGGGGTCCCAAATTTTTTAATTATTTGTTAATTATATTAATTTTAATTGATTAATTATTGTCGTTAATGTTAATTTTTAGATACTTTTAATTATTTCAATTAGTATCGTAATTATTAAATTCAACTATTGAACTTATGTGTGTAATGTGTAGATTATTTGTTTGTATAATTTATCAATGTTTGTTTTGGTTACTTTTAATTATTTAAAGTAGTATTAACTTGTTTGAGTTAATTATTGAACTTATGTGCCTAATGTTAAAATTATTTATTTGCACATATGTTATTTGGTTTTTATGGCTAATTTTAATTATTTGAAATATTGTTGAACTTATTTCACTAATTTTATAACAATTTAATTTAATTATTGTTAACTTAATTTTCGAATTATTATTTGTTTTGTAGGCTCCGGATGTACCTGCACCACGACAGCGGCCTACTGCTTCGAATCGGAATCAGAGAGCAAATAGGGGTAGCTCATCCCAGCATTGGATGGATGAGCAGCAATATCAAGGAGGTACGGAGCATGACATACACGGGGAGGATTATATCATGCCCAGTTCGGATTACCTCACTGGTGGTGAGCAGTACATCCTAGGCGGGCATGATTTTTTCCTCGGCGGGGAGGAGGAGCACATAGGCAAGGAGGACGATCCTAGAGGTGGGGAGGAGCAAATGGATAGTGGAGAGGATCAGGAGGATAGTGGAGAGAGTGGGGATGAGCAGGGCAATGATGTGCATATCCGCGAGGAGAGCGTCTCTCAGATTCGCAGCAAATCTGATGGGCGGTTTACAGCTAAAGGTACATGCTTAAAAATCTATAACTATTTAGCTTTAAAATTGAATTACTATATTGGAATTTGCATACGTAATTTATGCATATTTACTTTTTATTTTACTAAGTGTGTTTCATATATGTGATTTGAGATATTTTTTTCAAAATTTACTTATTTAATGTACAAAATATTTATATGATTATTATTAATTATAAGTGTTTGTGGCCTTTATTAAAATTTGGGTGAATGGTGGTAATTATTTATAAATCATTTTTTGTTAAATTAGAGAAAAAGCGTGCAAAAGTTGTTGAGGAACAATGGCGGGTGACTACGCCTTGTATTGGTGGCCCTAGGGATGGGTCTGTGATCCCTAGTTGGCTGGGTCATGTGGCATCGCGGTACGTAGACCCCAACCAACCACTTATGGAGCCCTTTAGGTGCCAGAATAGGATAGGAGTGTGTCGTAGGTTGGTGGATTGGTATGGCGAGATGCCCGAGGATTGGCGGTTGACACTGAGGGCGACCAGTTTGGCCCACTTGCCTTCGACCATGTTTAGGTCCATAGATGGACCACTGATATGCGCATTTCTTGAGCGGTGGCAGCCGGACACCAACACCTTCCATCTTCCGTTTGGTGAGATGGGAATCCTGCTCCATGACGTGTTCGAGATACTCCGCATACCTGTAGATGGTGAGTTGATGGATGAGGTCGTAGATTTGGACATCGTCCATGGGTTTTCTAGAGATATTCTTGAGCTGTCTTCTTCCAGTCGGTCTACATGGAAGGAGTATTATCAGAGTGGGTCTATTGTTACTGAGAAGGTGTTTGAGCGTCGCAGGCATAGTGGTGATAGGAGGCATCAGGTGTTTGATATGGAGGCGTGGCTGTGGGTTACCATTGGCGCTTGTTTATTCCCAGACAAGAGTGGGAATAAGTTTAGGCCACACTCCATTATGCAGATTAGGAACAATATCGAGGGTGTTGGCCAGTTTTCATGGGGTTCTGCTACACTAGCATGGCTATATAGGCAGTTAGGTATAGCTAGTAGAGGTGGCATTTCGTCTATGGCTGGATGTCTTACGTTATTACAGGCTTGAATATACGAGTACTTTGCAGTCTTTAGACCCCAGTCCGCGCCCATGATTGTTCCTCCTCATACCCCGCGCACGAAATTGTGGAAGGTTAGCACCTGCAACGACAAGGGATGGAGTATGACTGAGTATCGGGAGCAGCTCGATAGGCTGACAGTCGATGAGGTATGTTAATAAATATATTTTTATTAATCTTTAAATATTCTATTTGAAATTACATAGGTAGTAGTTTTAATGTATTTTGACATCACCATATAGGTGACCTGGTTGCCATATGGGCCGGATCCTCACTTGCGCACGGAGCGGACCATTTTCAGAGGATTGATCGCATATGGTGAGTTTGTGGAGCCATATATGCCTGATAGATGCGTCTGCCAGTTGGGATACATTCAGCGAGTCCCCAATAAGATACTCCGGCCTTCTGATTGTCTTCGACCATATCATGGGAAGACTTACAAGGTAGAGTTCGCTAAGGGAATGACCCGGGATCTATGGGATTCTGCGGATATTTATTGCATACGGACTGATAGGCTACAGTCCAGTACTGAGAATCCCGGCGCATGCGACGGCAATTACATGGAGTGGTACAAGCAGTACTCCCATCCGCGGCTTATCCGTGATATCCCACTCAGTGATCCAGATCGCGTGCCATCGCGCGCCAATTCTGAATATGTAAGTATTTTTTTTTATGTATTATAATTATAATAATGTGTTCTATTTATTTATTAGAGATATTCATTTTTTGTATTTGCATTTTTTAGTGGGTTAGAGAGTACGAGAAGGTAGCTCAGAAGCAGTTTGGGATTATTAGAGATGCAGGCATGCCCCAGGCGGATGAGTGCGATGCTGAGCTGTCCAGATTGATGCAAAAGGGGAAAGCTCTGAATCTCTTCTCTACCTACATAAGACGTAGTGAATGAAATAGGACTATAATATAATTAAACACAAAACATAGATTAGTTCACCAAAAAAGTATTTCAAATCACATACCATCATCAAAATGCAATCTACGGCTCATCGAACGGCCCGATCCATTTGAGCGACGTGTCATTCGCTCGAAGGTGCTCTGTGTTCGCATCACAGATGAATGTAACCTTTGCCGACCACGAGATGTTGCCAAGACATCAGGCTCACACCCACTATTCCTGTCAGGAAACATTGCACCCTCAATTGAGAGAAGCATCTGACGCATCATTGCAGCTGGACTGCTTTCGAATCTTGGAATGATTTTCTCACGGAAATACCTGTAATAAATGCAATATAAATATAGGAACAACATATATATATTTTGTAAATATTAAATTCGAAACAATAAACATACCTGAGTTCCGCAGTATTCGAGCCCACTTCAGAGGGTACGATCTGCAATCTCTGCCAAAATTTGTGCACCATGTCGATTGTGACCTTGTCGTTCGCTTCTTTCAATTTGAATAAGTCACAAGCACAGGGAATCCCATGAGTCACCTTGCAGAAGCAACGACAGTACTCAAACACGTGGTCGCCCCACTTAATCATATTATCAACCTGCCTACTAATCAAATCCATACAATGGTGCGTCACATAACCATGCAACAGATCGTATGTACCATGCAGCTTGCCAGGTTGTTTCGTCGACATGGATTCGTCAACTTTTCCCCTAAAACAATATATATATATATATGTGCGTGTAAATTTAAAGGCACGGAAAAATAAAAAACGTGTATTTTTAGGAATTGTAAAAATAAATAGCGTTTCATTAAAATTAATGAATGTACCTGATATGGGATAACTGGTGCATGACATGGGCGTCAATCACACCAAACAGCGTGTCCAGTGCTTGGGTCCCAGAATTCATCCAATCCTTCAGTGAAACATGAGTACTCTCGACTCTATTACTACTAGTATTGCCAAGGTGGAGAATTTGGTTTGTCCATGCCTTACAAATCTTCTCCTTGTGATAAAGCCATGTACCCTCCGAGTAGACGACAGCAGGACGCGCAAGAGTTGAGTAACTATCCTTGAAAAGCTGTAATAACATATCATACTCTTGCAATGTTGGCGCATTAATAATTTTCTTCCACATGCCTTTCACATCGGACCTCAATTTCTCATCGTGAATTTTTTTCCTCAGCATGGCATCAACATCGCGGTCTATGTGCAACAAACATAACAAGTGGTATAAATGTGAAAAATGATCCGCTATAGGCTGAAGCAAACCCATCTCTCGATCTGAGACAATTGCACTTGGTACTTTGTCTTCATCCAACAAAAGCCTCAAATTCGACATCACCCAATCATAGGTATCTCTTGACTCATCTCTCAAAATGGCAAATGCAATATTGAATTTCGTATTGGTAGCAGTCATACCTATTATCTGGAAGAGTGGCATCTTGTACTTATTTGTCTTGTAAGTTGAATCAACCACAATAACCCAATAATATCGGTTGAACATCTGGATTGATACTGGATGCGCCATGAATGCATGAGTGATCACATTATTGACAGGTTCCTTCTGAGTCCGCACCAAATAATGCTTCTCACTAGCCAAACGAACAAATTCTTCCCCAATATCTCTACCTTCCAAATGTGACCTCCTGTTCTGCGACTTGTTATTGGTAATATGCCTGATTGTCACATTATCTCTGGGAAACTCTGCATCAATCATTGCCTTCACCATTTTTGGCTTCACATTTGCTTTATCCAACCGATTAGCCAAAACCCTTGCATCATCGCTCATGAAACTAAATTGCCTGTGACCCTCTAGATAGACTATACCAGAATCGTTATGTGTCGACTCATACCCAGGAAATACTCGGATCCACCAACCATAATTCGGCACTTGCAAGCAATATAATTTGAACGGGCAACCACATCCTTTGTGCTTTGTATGTTGCCTTTGTTTCGGTGCAGGGCCTTGCTCAATAGGATTTCTGAATCGCGCGCAACGATATGTGACCCTATTCCTCTTTTGATTCCACCCTGCGCAAATCAACTCGAACCGTAATTCCTTAGCAACATCCTTGCAATGCTCGAAGGCCTTTTCTTCAGTAGCAAAGTATACAGGCAAGGAAAAAAGTGCGCTCAAATCTTGCGACAAATCGGGTATTTCAACTGGATCCTGCATAATTTATAAAAATAACATAAGTTCAATTTTCAATAATAAAAATTAAAAATAAATATGAAGAATTACAATATTAACAATAACGAATACTACGAAATATTATATAATAAAATATTCTTTAAATATACCGAGCATGGTACAAACGCCATTTTGGGTGTTTGTACCATGGTATCACACGCCCAAAGTGGGCGTTTATGCCATGGAACAACGCTGGGCGTTTGTTCCATGGGTAAACGCCCACTTTGGCCGTGTAACACCATGGTATAAACGCCCGGCGTTTGTACCATGGTTCAAACGCCCACAATGGGAGTTTGTACTATGGTACAAACGCCTAGCGCGTTATCCATGGATTCAAACGCCGGGCGTTTGAGCCATGGCCCTCCCACACAGCTTTCCGTCCATGGTGCACACGCCCACATTTTGGGTTCCTTCCATGGTATCCACGACCACATTTTTATTCCTTACCATGGACATCACTTCTGCTTTAGGCGTTTGTACCATGGAATCTGCGCCCAAAGTGGGCGTGTGTACCATGGAATTCGCTAACAAATCGAACGACAAAAAAATACTTCAAAAACGTACCATTTTCCCGAAAATCTTCGACCAATGCGTTCGTTTCAACGTAAATCTACGCCGATTGTGACGTTTTCTCCAATATTTCTCTTTGTTTCAGGGTGTTTTTGGATTGTTAAATGAATTTGTTGTATTTTTTGAATGAAGGATAAAGTTGAAAGTTTATAAAATTTTGTGAGCTACAAATAGCATTTTTGAGCTACAAATAGTAAGACCCATCTATAACTTAGATATTAATATTATTTTTTCCTAAGGCTAAATTATCCGGTAAACTAATAAGAGCACACTAATTAATTTAAGTTTTATTTATTTTTTATTTTATTTTTTGTAATTCATGCTTCAAAATTTTGAATAAATTTTCGGCTCGTCACATTCTTCTCCCCCTTATAGAAATTTCGTCCCAAAATTCCTTTTCCACTCAAATAAGTTTCAATAGTCAATGTTACGTGAGTTCGACCTAACTTGTGACTTTTATGTGATTATTATTTTATTTTATTTCCTTCAATATTCGCATACTTAGATTTCATATCTTGACTTAGATCGGATTTCTTTGTATCAAGTGTTTAATCTCATATCTTGAAAGTTATAATTATATTTTTTTTAGATACTCGCTAATTCTTTTTTTTCCTTTTTTTTAAAGATATCATCATATCCCAACTTAACAATTACACGATTTTCTTCATCCTTAGCTAAAGCCCAAGACCATCTATCTCCACTAATCACTTAGGTGTAGCTAGTTGAGACGTCTAAGGATGTCCTAAAATATTTGTCAATATTGGTAAATCATCAGTAATTATTTTCCTTAATCTATTTCTCAAAAGGAATGGAACAGCCTATTAGTTTTGAATACAGAAAAACTATTGCTTATATGAAAAATTAATATCCACATTTGACATATCATTTTGTTTCAGTATTAATTTTGTTTCATTGTATCATAGAACTAGTTAATGGGGTGTGAAAAGACACAGTAGATCTCGTTACTGGTTAAAGTATTGATATATAAAATGTATACTCATAACTGAGATAGTCCGAACATACTATCGGTATAGGTTATCGTGTGATTTGGAAATTAGTTTGTCCAGACTAATTAAATCACACAAATATGCCCGGGGCGTATTGAGCACGACCAGTTTGGATAGAATTAACTTGTACTGATCGGCGTAGTTAATTCGGTCCTATTATTCTAATCTCTTAATCCTAAGATTGGGATGAACATGAGAGTTAGATATCGCATGCTTTGATTTGCCAAAGGGTGCCGTCAATTGAGGCCTAAATCTCGATAAGTTGGGTATGCGGTGTTTTGCTTCTTGTGTTGCGTTGCTAGTCGGAGGAATCCATTTACCGGTTCGTCGGGTTGATGGTGCTCCCGAGATGAACTCGTAAGATTTATTATACTAAACCCGGTCGGTGAACTTTATGTCCAGTATAATACGAAAGTCGATTGGTACTAATCTCGGATACCAAGAAATCGGTGAACTAATTTGTCAGTAAATTGATGAACCGATGAGCACTAGATCTTTGATGTGGGGAGATAAAAATAACCAAAGTGGCGCGATGTAAAGTCATTTTTTAGCGGTAGTTCCATAATTAGTCCGTTAGTGGTAAGACTAATTATGCGTTTTACTAATCGACAAAATGAATTAATTAATTCTAAAGGTTTAATTAATATTTAATTGATTTAGCGGATTAAGAAATTAATTCTATATAAATTAATTAATCCTAAGCGTTCATTTAAATTAAATTAACGAAGTGGGTTAAAGAATTAATTCGAAAGGCTCGATTGAAGTTGACTAGTCTAGGGAAGACTAATGGGTCAACGAAAGTTAAACTAAAAAGCCCAACTCAAAGGCCCACTAGGTCTCCTTAGAAGCTCCGTATAAATAGTCATTGTTAGGTAACTTACAATACATAAGAAACCTTGGTGGCTATTAGCCTAGAGTGAGAAAGTTAAGTCTAGAAAGAGAAGCTCTCCTTCTTCATCGATTCTTCTCTTTCAAAGTCAACTTTGGTACTTTCTTCTTCGAAAAACCCAGCCCAATGATCCACCAAGAAAACCTCGAGGCTTGTTCTTCAAACCCATTCGCCGGCCAAATTTTTCTCTTCGCTGCTCGGACTTGTGCAACTTCCGATCCTACGGTCTGGCGGCAGATCCGGTGAGGATTTTTTGTGGGTTTTGATCCTCCCTTCACACTGATCCCTTAGCTCGTTCCTTTGGGCTCACCAAGGTCTAGATCTACGATTGGTGAGAAATCCTTTTACAGGCAAACTGGGTTGTCAGTTTTGGCTTGACAGTTCCCGGGCTAAATCTGTTTTTACAGATTTTGGGTTTTTTTGAAGCATGTTTCTTTGGATTTCTTCGTTGTTGCCTTGAACCACTCCGTAGACATTAGCCCACACTAATTCGGACGTGTTTGGAGTTATTCTTCAAATTTTTGGTGGATTTCGCTTTCCCGAATATTTGGTTTTCCTTTTGTTTACGACTTCACTTCAAAGGTATAATCTTGAGACTTTGCGCTTTAATTAAAGATTTAATCTTTGAGCGTCATTTTAATAAATTAAATAAGTATAAGCCCAGATCCGTTAATGGGAAATGAATTTGAGCCTGAGCCGAGTCAAAAGTTTTGGATTATGGAATGCATTGCACGAAAGTGAGATTTTCGATTTAGCCCGAGCTTGTTCTGTTTCCTTCAAATTGGTATCGGAGCGAGTGTTTTGGCTTTATACTTGTTTGATTTATTACACGGCTTTGTTTTGGCATTATTGAAAGAAATTGCCACATAGGATCTGGGTTTGCACTTGTTCGATTTACCACGCAACAAAAATTTCTAATTAAAGCGGAACCTTAGAAAAATACCTTTGAAGTGTGCACCTGGTGATTCTCTTGTATGCCTCAAGACTATGACTTCACGTTGTGTGGGCAACGACTAGAAGTCAATTTATCAACTACTCACCACAATCCACCTGCTAGAAAGCTCTAGTCCCGCAGCACCTGACACGTACTATAAACGCACCACCCGCAGAGAGAGAAAGCTACGCGCAGCTGGTATAAACCAAGGCCAAAATTTCAGCCACTAGAACCCCAAAAACTCAAAATCCGACTTAGAGAGAGAAATATTTTCTCTCTCTAGGATTTTCTCTCTCTGGATTCTTGAATTATGAATCTATTGAATTGTGTGTCTTGAATAGCTAATCCCTTGTCTATTTATAGAGTTACAAAAGAGACCCCAAGTTGGTTTAGGATTGGTCTTCCTAATGGGTTTAGGTAATGAATTAGTTTCCAAATCCAATTAGGTAACCAATCTGATAGGATAAACAAAATCCTACTAGATTCATAATCTCTAGGATTTCCTAATTCCAATTGAAACTTAAGACTTAATTGATTAATTAATTAATTCCACTTTGTTAATTACTTAATTAACCCTTAGGAATTAATTAAATAATTTCACTTTGTTAATTACTGAATTAACCCTTAGGAATAATTAACCAATTAATTAATTAAATCTACCAAAATTGCTTCCGGAACAACTTAATTAAATTATATTCATTAATCTCCCCACATCAAAGATATAGTGCTCGTTAATTATAAATTAATTTACTGATAAATTAATTAAATTAACTTCTTTAATTCCGAGACTAGTACCACACGACCTTTCTACTATACCGGACATAAGTCCACCGGCCGGGTTTAGTATAATAAACATTTCGAGCTCATCTCGGGAGCACAATCACCCCGGATGCACCGGTACATGGTTTCCTTTCGACAAGCAGCAGCACACCAAGTAACTAAACACGCGCACCCAACCTACCAAGACTATTGGCCACAATTGACCTCACCCATTGGCAGATCAAAGTACACTATATCTAATCCTCATGCCCGCTCGAGTCTAGGGATTAAGAGATAGAATACAAGGATCGATTTGTCCATTAAATCAGTACAAGACAAATCATTCCTAAAGGTCAAGTTCAATATGCTCCGGGTATATCTATATGATTCAATTAGTTTAGACAAACCAATTATCTGAATCACATAATAACCTAAACCAACAGTTTATCCAAAACTGTTTCGGTTACGAACCTCATTTATATATTATGTCTTTCAACCAATGATGAGATCTACTGTGTTGCACCAGACACCTCATCATCTACTTACATAATATAAATGGATAATTAATGCACAACAAGATATGACTGAAACACGAAATGATATATTAATCTGGGAAACTGTACAATACAAGCATAGCTTATGTATTCTACTCCAACAATCTCCCACTAATACTTAAGTTGTGCTTTAAGTATACAACTACATACAATCCCTATACAATCTGCTGCTATCTATCTAGAAAAACTGTCAAGGCTCTCTTAAGCATCTGATCCCCATACCCTTCACGTGAGCCTTAAAGACTTTTGAAGTCAATGTTTTCGTGAATGGATCTACAAGGTTATCCTCTGAAGCTATCTTAGCCACGACCATGTCTACCCTTTTTACGATGTCTCGTATCAGGTGGTACTTGCGTTGTATATGTTTACTCACCTTGTGGGCTCGTGGTTCTTTTGAGTTTGCTACTGCACCGTTGTTATAAGAATATACCGTGATAGACTTCTGCAAACCAGGAATCACATCTAAGTCCACTAGGAAGTTCTTAAGCCATACTGCTTCTTTCGCTGCCTTTGATGCGGCAACGTACTCAGCCTCCATGGTAGAGTTTGCCACGCATTTCTGCTTGACACTCCGCCAAACTATGGCTCTACCTCCTAGAGTGAACACATACCCCGAGGTAGACTTGCTCTTGTCCCTGTCACCATGGAAATCTGAATCTGTGTAACCTCGGGGTACCAGCTCAGACGCCTGATAGACCAGAACTTGGGCCCTCGTTCTGCGCAAATACTTGAGAATGTATTTTATTGCCTCCCAATGAGCTTTCCCGGGGTTACTCTGATATCTACTCACCATGCCAACGACATAACAGATATCAGGCCTTGTACACAACATGGCATACATGAGACTTCCTACTGCCGAAGCATACGGAACTGTCTTCATGGCCTCTATCTCCTCAACAGTCTTAGGAGACTGTTCCTTAGATAGATGCGCTCCATGTCTGAAAGGTAGAAAACCTTTATTGGAGTTCTGCATGTTAAAATGGGCCAGAATCGTGTCTATGTACGAAGCTTGGGAGAACGTTAACGAACGTTTCCTATGATCTCGAATAATCTTGATCCCAAGGATATGTCCCGCTTCCCTTAAGTCCTTCATATCAAATTGCGTGGACATCCATGCCTTTACATCTGATAACACTTTCTTGTTGTTGCCAATCAATAGAATGTCATCTACACAAAGCACAAGAAACACCACTGAGTTTCCATCATGTCTGCGATACACACATTGCTCATCCGGACACTGAGTAAATCTAAAGGACTGAATTACTTCATCAAACTGGATGTTCCAAGATCTGGATGCCTACTTAAGTCCGTAAATGCACCTCTTAAGCCTACAAACCTTATGCTCTTGGCCTTTTTCAACGAATCCCTCTTGTTGCTGCATTAAGATGGTTTTCTCAAGACTTCCGTTTAGGAAAGCTGTCGTGACATCCATCTGCCATATCTCATAATCTAAATAAGCATCTATGGCCAAGAGAATCCGGATCGACTTAAGCATAGCTACCGAGGAGTAGGGTTTCTCATAATCGATTCCCTCTTTCTGAGTATACCCCTTCGCCACCAGCATAGCTTTAAAGATTTCCATCTTTCCGTCAGGTTTTCTCTTACCTTTGTAGACCCACTTGCATCCAATGGGCTTAAACCCATCAGGCAGGTCCACAAGCTCCCAGACTTGATTGTGGTCCATTGACCCCATCTCGGATATCATTGCCTTACGCCAAGATTCTGCATCTTTATCTCTAAGTGCCTCATTGCAGTTAACTGGGTCAGGTTCAGGTGCACCTGGGACTGTGGCCTCTCCTACGCCAACTAACCTGTCGGGCTATCTCACAACCCTCTCACTACAACAAGGAACCATCTGTGTAGGCGCATCATTTGTGATCTCATGTACAGTGTGTGGTGTATCTACTTGTGTTGGTGTATCAGGATTAGTAGTTTGTCCTCTAAGCTCTTTTAGTACTATTTTACTCTTTGGCTTGTGGTCTAAGACATAGTTCTCTTCTAAAAATCTAGCGTTGGTACTTACCACCACCTTCTGATCTTTAGGACTATAGAATAGACCACCTATCGTTCCCCTAGGATATCCTACAAACAGCATTAATTCTGTTCTCGTATCTAACTTAGCCGTATTTGCCTTAAGCACATGTGCTGGGCAGCCCTAAATTCTGAGATGTCTTAGACTTGGCTTGCTCCCATTCCACATCTCTACTGGAGTGAAAGGCACGGTTTTAGATGGTACAAGATTAAGAATATAAATTGTCGTTTCTAAGACATATCCCCAGAATTAACTTGGCAAATCACTATAGCTCATCATGGACCTAACCATTTCCATAAGAGTTTGATTCCTCCTTACTGCTACACCATTCTGCTGTGGCGTGCCAGGTGCAGACAACTGAGACTGAATTCCTACCTCAGTGAGGTAATCTCGAAATTCATGGGACAGGTACTCCCCACCACGATCTGAACGCAGTGTCTTGATACTCTTACCATGATGCTTCTCCATATCTGCTCGAAACTCTTTGAACTTACCAAAACATCTGGACTTGTGGCGCATTAGGTAAATGTATCCGTACCTTGAGTAGTTATCCATGAATGTCACGAAATACTCAAAACCCCCTCGTGCCTGGACCGTCAGTCAAAATGAATCAACTCTAATACTTCTTTAGCTCTATAACCTTTTGCCTTAAAAGGTCTCTTGGTATCTTATCTCTTGGTATCTTACCTTCCAAGCAATATTCGCAGGTTGCATAACTGTCAATATCTAATGAACCCAAAGGTCCATCATTAACCAACCTCTGAATCCTACTAAGGTTTATATGACCTAGCCTGAGATGCCAAAGATAGGTTTGATTCATTTCAGAAGGTTTCTTCCTCTTATTAATGTTGGATCCTGGCTATCTGTTTCTATGTTTTGCACAATAGGGGAGTTAAAGTTAACCACAAACAAATTGTCCGCCAATGAACCAGAACAAATAAGTTTTTCATTTCTTCTAATAACAACACAGTCATCAGAAAAAATAAACTTATACCCGTTCTTCAAGAGTTTAGAAACTGAAATCAAGTTCTTTCTAAAACTCGGTACATAAAGACAATTAACTAACTCTAAGCTAGAATTTTGGAAATTCAACTTAACTACTCCCACTGCTTCTACTGACACTCTTGTAGTGTCGCCCAAGTAGATATCCAATTCGCATTCTCTAAGCTTCTGGGTTACTTGGAACCCTTGCAAAGAATTACAAACATGGTCAGTGGCACCTGAATCCACACACCAAGTATCTGTGGGAATCGCTGCTAAACATGTCTCAGTAATTAAGGCAGAATTTATCATTCTTATAAGCTTTGGACAATCCGCTTTCCAATGTCCCATCTTATTGCACTTGAAGCACTTGTCTTTCGACTTCTTCTTCGCAATACTTGGCTTAGGCACAATTTGCGCCACTTGAGTTATTCCCCCGAGCTTCCTCTTCTTGTTTCTAGCCTCAGGCTCAGAAGAAGATTATGAAGCTTCGACTGCGACTAAAGCTTGCTTTTTCTCTTGAAGAAGACTTTTAGCCACCACCAACTCTGCCAAGAGCTCGGATGAACTCCACAACATCTTACTTTTGTTGTAGTTCAACCGAATCCGCTCATTGCTCTGAGGCAAGCTCTGGAGGACAATATCGGCTTTGGTTTCACCAACGATTTCGCCTCCCACTACCTCAACCTTGTTGATGTTACAAATAATGTCAATGACATGATCTCTCATAGGAACGCTCTCAGCCCTAAGGACAATGTCCAAGTTATGACTTCCATCGACATTATTAGTTCCAGTTAAATTGTTGTTTTTCAAAATAGCAGCTAAGGGATTGAATGCCATATCGATTTAAACTGGAAAATAAACAAACAATGTTTTAATTATATATGCTAGAATTTCGAAAAATCTAATTAATTATTGACTTCCCTCAAAACAATAATATTAATCCACCGACATCTCATCCACCGGGATTCTCGCAAGCCACGCAGTGTGGATGTTTACGCTAACCCACATTCATTTGAGAAGAACCAAGTTCATTAACTACACTATCTGACCAACGATCTTTTGATCAATGTAGCTAATAGTCTGTGCTTTTAGCCGTACAAGTAAGCAGCGTAGCCTCGTGGGAGGAATACTGCAGATCGTACACTAAGTGTGTGCCATTACGTGACTTCTGAGTTTGTTACCTCAGGATAGTGCGCCTCAGTTGGAGAGGGTGTTGCATTTCTCCTACTTAAACTCGCTCTAGTCATCTTACTTAGAAGTTCATAGTCTAGCGATCTCGGGGCTGGACTCATCCGAATGGAGAAAGTCCCTAATGCCAACGCGCAAGCCCACCCACATCGTATATGAACCCGTAATGCTGGCCATGGGGGTATAAAACAACCCTCTCCCACTTAGATTTCCAAATTGAGGGTTTTTCTAATTTTAACATGCAATTAATTAACCTAAGTTATATGCAACCATAAAACCAGCCATGCTTTAAATTAATGCATCTAAAATACAACATAAAATAAAGCATAAAAATTAAAACGATAAATACGGGAAATAAATACGAAAAATAAATTTATGGTTTTAATTGAATCCATCCTTTGCCTTGATCTCGTGTCCCATTACGTCACTCAATGAAGAGAGTCTAGAACTTTAAAAAATGAAAACTGGAGGAAAAACGGGCCAAAAACAGCCCAAACGGCCCAAACGGGTGGCTCGTGCCACAACACGGCCCGAGGGCCGCACCGCCCGAGCGCACAGCCCTCACGGGGCCTAGCGCGCGCTCTGCCCGCACTGGCCATGCGCGCGGCCCTGCGCGCCCCCAGCAGCAACTGCTCGCAGCAACTGCTGTGCGCCGCTACTGCACCTGCCAGCCAGCGCGACTGCTGCCGGCGGTCGCTGCCGGCGTCGCCTCCTGCCGTCAATTCCTCCTTCGCTTTTTCCCATGCTATTTGGTCTTCTTGCAATTCGTTCTGGGTTTTCCTGGGTTTCTACAAATTCACGATAACCCAAAAACCCACGAATTAAAGTTGCCCACCATAACGCCTTCGATTACAAAAATCAATTTTCCTACTACAAGGCTTTCTAGGAAAAATTAAATAATCAAAATTAAAGAGAAATAATCCTACTACAGATTTAATCTAATCCTACACGGCTTTCAGCACGTGGTTATACTATTACAAATATTCATAATAAAATTAAATCCGGACAAGTCCCGGAGTTTAATTAAAACCCATACAAACGTAACTATAATAGTCGGGATTCTTAACCACCTGCAAATAAAACCATGTAATAAATCGAACAAGTACGAAACACCCTAAACCAGGCTCTGATACCAATTGAAAGAAATTGCCACATAGGATCTGGGTTTGCACTTGTTCGATTTACCACGCAACAAAAATTTCTAATTGAAGCGCACCTTAGAAAAAATACCTTTGAAGCGTGCACCTGGTGATTCTCTTGTATGCCTCAAGACTATGACTTCACGTTGTGTGGGCAACGAACTAGAAGTCAATTGATCAGCTGCTCACCACAATCCACCTGCTAGAAAACTCTAGCCCCGCAGCACCTGGCACGTACTATAAACTCACCGCCGGCAGAGAGAGAAAGCTACGCAGCTGGTATAAACCAAGGCCAAAATTTCAGCCACTAGAAACCCAAAAACCAGCCGCACACTTTCTTCAAAATCCGACTTGGAGAGAGAAACATTTTCTCTCTCTAGGATTTTCTCTCTCTGGATTCTTAAATTATGAATCTATTGAATTGTGTGTTTTGAATTGCTAATCCGTTGTCTATTTATAGAGTTACAAGAGAGACCCTAAATTGGTTTAGGATTGGTCTTCCTAATGGGTTTAGGTAATAAATTAGTTTCCAAATCCAATTAGGTAACCAATCTGATAGGATAAACCAAATCCTACTAGATTCCTAATCTCTATGATTTCTAATTCCAATTGAAACTTAAGACTTAATTAATTAATTAAATAATTCCACTTTGTTAATTACTTAATTAACCCTTAGGAATTAATTAAATAATTCCACTTTGTTAATTACTTAATTAACCCTTAGGAATTAATTAAATAATTCCACTTTGTTAATTACTGAATTAACCCTTAGGAATAATTAACCAATTAATTAATTTAAATCTACCTATTCAATTAACCCATTAAAAAATTAATCGTACCACTAACGGATTAGTTTTGGCACTACCATCCTACAACAGAATTGCTTCCGGAACAACTTAATTAAATTATATTCATTAATCTCCCCACATCAAAGATATAGTGCTCGTTAATTATAAATTAATTTACTGATAAATTAATTAATTAACTTCTTTAATTCCGAGACTAGTACCACTCGACCTTTTTGCTATACCAGACATAAGTCCACCGGCAGGGTTTAGTATAATAAACATTTTGAGCTCATCTCGGGAGCACCATCACCCCGGACGCACCGGTACATAGTTTTCTTTCGACAAGCAGTAGCACACCAAGTAACTAAACACGCGCACCCAACCTACCGAGACTATTGGCCGCAATTGACCTCACCCATTGGCAGATCAAAGTACACTATGTCTAATTCTCATGCCCGCTCGAGTCTAGGGAATAAGAGAAAGAATACAAGGATCAATTTGTCTATTAAATCAGTACAAGACAAATCATTCCTAAAGGTCAAGTTCAATATGCCCTGGGCATATCTATATGATTCAATTAGTTTAGACAAACCAATTATCTGAATCACATAATAACCTAAACCAACAGTTTGTCCAAACTGTCTCGGTTACGAACCTCATTTATATATTATGTCTTTCAACCAATGATGAGATCTACTGTGTCGCACCAGACACCTCATCATCTACTTGCATAATATAAATGGACAATTAATGCACAACAAGATATGACTGAAACACGAATCGATATATTAATCTGGAAAACTGTACATTACAAACATAGCTTATGTATTCTACTCCAACAATTATTATTTTTGTCAAAATGTTTAAACAGGTGGTTATTAGTTCTCGGCTATTATGGTAGATTTATTTTTCATTCATAAACCCCCGGACATGTCCGGGTTCATTTTGTTTTATTGAATGAAAATGTCTATAATAGTAATAACCACAAGTTGGAAGCCGTGTAGGGTTAGATAAATCTTGTAGTAGGATTTAATCTAATGTTCTCGTCTTTAAATTCCTAGAAAAATGCCTTTGTTTATAGGAATTTATGTATTATGACGAAGACGTTATTTTGGGTGACTTATATTCATGGGTTTTCGTTTCTCGTAATTTTGGGTGATTCTTAATTACCTAGAAAATCGAGAAAACCCAGACGAATCGAGAGGAATCCAAATAACGAGTGGGAGCGACCTGATGGGACGTGTTAACTAGGCGCCAAAGGAATCAAAGATAGAGAAGCCCATAATAGTTGGGAAATTTTAATTTTTTAATTTCTCGTATTTATGTCTTTTCGTTGATTGCGTGTTTTTGATTTATTTTGCATGAACGAAAAAAACCCGTTTTAAAATGTAAAGTGCAATTAACTAAGGTAGATTATTCGCATATTAAACTTCAAGGTTTTATGGGTGCGAATATCCATAGTTAAAATATTGCATGTTAAAACGTAAAAATCCTCAAACTTAAAAATTTAAGTGGGAGTGAGTTGGTAAATATCCTCATAGCCTCCATTACGGATTCATTGGTGATGTGGTTAAGCTTGCGCGTTAGCTTAGCCCTTCCTCCCTATAGGAAACCTAGTAGGATTTGGTTTATCCTATCATATTGGTTACCTAATTGGATATGGAAACTAATTACCTAAACCCATTAGGAAGACCAATCCTAAACCAACTTGGGGTCTCTCCTGTAACTCTATATATAGAAAAGGGATTAGCTATTCCACAATATACAATTCATAAGTTTTCAAGACAAAAAAACTTAGAGAAAGAAAAGCCTAGAGAGAGAAAGTTTATCTCTCTTAGAATCGGATTTCTAAAGCTTAAGGGGGCCAAAATTTTCTTCAAAATTTTGGCAACAACATGTAGCTTTCTCTCTCTCCAGGCGGGGCGTGGATTGTACGCACCAAGTGCAGTGGTGCTGGAATTTTTCTGGCAGGTGGATTGTTGTGATTAGCTGATAAATTGGTTGCTAGATCGTTGCCCACACAACGAGCGATCAAAGTCTTGAGGCATACAAGAGAATCACCTGAGTATACGCTTGAATAGGTAATTCTTATGTTTCCACATTTAATTAAGAATTTATTTGTTGTGTGATAAATCGAATAAGTACAAACCAAGATCCCGCGCAATGTTATTTCAAGCAAGGATTGGAATAGAGATTGTGCTAGAGTCTAGGCCTGGCCAGAGATTCCGATTCTGGAATGCATAGCACCAAAGTGAGTTTCTGGCTAGGCCCGGGCAGATTATCTTTCAAGTCCAGTATTCCAGATGCACAGGCACAGGAAGACACACCACAAGAGACTGCACACACTATCACAGATAATGCTTTTACACAGACTGTGCCTCGTCGTAGTGGGAGGGTTGTCAAACAGGCTGAGAGGTACATTGGTTTGGGTGAGTCTTCGAATTTTATCCCTGAAGCCCAAGAACCAGACCTAATTAGCTACAATGAGGCTCTCAAGGATAAAGATGCAGATTCTTGGCCGAGAGCGATGATTGCTGAGATGGGTTCTATGGACTCAAATCAGGTCCGAGAGCTGGTAGACCTTCCTGATGGGTTTTGGCCTATTGGGTGAAAATGGGTCTACAAGCGAAAGAGTGGATCTGACGGGAGGGTTGAGACCTTCAAGGCTAGGCATGTGTCGGAAGGGTATACTCAAAAAGAGGGTATTGATTATGAGGAGACCTTTTCCCCGGTAGCTATGCTTAAATAGATCCGAATTCTCTTGGCCATAGCTGCTCATATGGATTATGAGATTTGGCAGATGGACGTCAAGATAGCTTTCCTTAATGAAAGTCTTGAGGAGACCATCTTTTTGCAGCAACCATAAGGTTTCATTGTTTAGGGCCAAAAGCACAAGGTATGCAAGCTTAAGAGGTCCATTTATGGACATAGGCAAGCATCCAGATCTTGGAACATCCTTTTTGACGAGGTTATCCAGTCCTATGGGTTCACTCAGTGTCCGGATGAGCAGTGTGTGTACCGCAGACTTGATAATGATATGTGAAAGATTATCTACCCGGGCCTAGCCAGAAACTCACTTTCGTGCCAAGCATTCTAGAATCAGAATCTCTGGCCAGGCCTAAACGCTAGCACAATTGCTATTCTAACCCTTGCTTGAAATAACATTGCGCAGGATCTTGGTATGTACTTATTTGATTTATCACACAACAAATAAATTCTTAATTAAAAGCGGAAGGATAAGAATTACCTATTGAAGCGTTCACTTAGGTGATTCTCTTGTATGCCTCAAGAATTTGATCGTATGTTGTGTGGGCAACAATCCAAAGAACAATTGATCAGCTAATAACCACAATCCACCTGCCGAAAAAATTCCAGCACCACCGCACCTGGCGAGTACAATCCACGCACCGCCCGAAGAGAGAAAGCCACACACGCTGTCGCCTTGAAAACCAAGCGCCGCCGGGAGGAGAAAGGAAGCCCAGCCACCAGTTTTTAGAGAGAGAAAGGGCCGCATAAAGCTTTGAAAATCCGACTTGGAGAGAGAAGAAAATATTTCTCTCTCTAAGATTTTATCTCTCTAAGTTTTATTGTCTTCAAAACGTATGAATTGTATATTGTTTAATAGCTAATCCCTTCTCTATATATAGACATACAAGAGAGACCCCAAGTTGGTTTAGGATTGGTCTTACTAACGGGTTTAGGTAATAATTAGTTTCTAAATCCAATTACGTAACAAATCTAATAGAATAAACCAAATCCAATTAGATTTCCTAATCTCTAGGATTTCCTAATTCTAATTGAAACTTAAGACTTAATTAATTAATTAAATAACTCCACTTTATTAATTACTTAATTAACCCTTAGAAATAATTAATCAATTAATTAATTCTACCTATTCAATTAACCCTTTACAAAATTAATCGTACCACCCTACACCATAATTGCTTCCAGAACAAATTAATTAATTTATATTCATAATCTCCCCACATCAAATATATAGGGCTCGTTAATTTATTAATTTACTGATTATTTAATTAATTAACTTCTTTAATTCCGAGACTAGTACCACTCGACCTTTTTACAATACTGGATATAAGTCCACCAGCTGGGTTTAGTATAATAAACATAACGAGCTCACCTCGGGAGCACCATCCCCCAGACGTACCGATACATGGTTTCCTTTCGATAAGCAGCAGCACACCAAGCAACTAAACACGTTCACCTAACCTATCGAGACTATTGGCAACAATTGACCTCATCCATTGGCAGATCAAAGTACATCATGTCTAATCCTCATGCTCGCTCAAGTCTTGGTATTAAAAGATAGAATACTAAGAATGATTTATCTATTAAATCAGTATAAGACAAATCATTCTAAATGGTCAAGTTCAATACGCCCCGGGCATATCTATATTATTCAATCAGTTTATGTAAACCAATTATCTAAATCACATAATAACCTAAACTGACAGTTTATCAAAAACTCTCTCGGTTACGAACCTCATTTATATATTATGTCTTTTAACTAATGATGAGATCTACTGTGTCATACAAGACACCTCATCATCTAACTACATAATATAAATGGACAAATAATGCATAACAAAATATAATGAAAACATATATATTAACTGGGAAAATGTACAATTCAAGTATAGCTTATGTATTCAACTCCAACAATCTCCCACTAATACTTAAGTTGTGCTTTAAGTATACAACTACATTCAACTCCTATACACTCTACTACTATATATCTAGAAAAACTATCATTGCTCCCCTAAGTATCTGATCCTCATGCCCTCCACGTGAGCCTCAAAAAATTTTGAAGGTGGTATTTGCGTTGTATATATTTACTCGCCTTGTGGGCTCGTGGTTCCTTCGAGTTTGCTACTGCACCGTTGTTATCACAATACACCTTGATAGACTTCTGCAAACTAAGAATCACATCTAAGTCCATGAGAAAGTTCTTGAGCCACACTGCTTCCTTCGCTGCCTCTGATGCGGTAATGTATTCAGCCTCCATGGTAGAGTCCGCCACGCATTTCTGCTTGACACTCCGCGAAACTATGGCTCCACCTCCCATAGTAAAAACAGAGGTAGACTTGTTATTGTCCCTGTCGCCTTGGAAATATAAATCTGTGTAACCTCGGGGTACCAGCTCAGGCATCTGATAGACCAACACCTGGTCTCTCGTTCTGCGCAAATACTTCAGAATACATTTTACTGCCTCCCAATGAGCTTTCCCGGGGTTACTCTGATATCTGGTTACAATGCCAACGACATAACAGATATCAGACCTCGTACACAACATGGCATACCTGAGACTTCCTACTGTCAACGTATAAGGAAGTGTCTTCATGGCCTCTATCTCCTCAACAGTCTTAGGAGACTGTTTTTTAGACAGATGCACTCCGTGTCTAAAAGGTAGAAAACCTTTCTTAAAGTTTTGCATGTTAAAATGGGTCAGAATCGTATCTATGTATGAAGCTTGGGAGAGCATTAACGAAAGTTTCCTACGATCTCGAAATATCTTGATCCCAAGCATATATCCCGCTTTCTCTAAGTCTTTCATATCAAACTGCTTGGACAACCATGCCTTTACGTCTGATAACACTTTCATGTTGTTTCCAATCAATAGAATGTCATCTACGTAAAGCACAAGAAACACCACTGAGTTTCCATCACATCTACAGTACACACATTGCTCATCCGGACACTGAGTAAATCAATATGACTGGATTACCTCATTAAACTGGATGTTCTAAGATCTGGATGCCTGCTTAAATCCGTAAATGGACCTCTTAAGCATGCAAACCTTATGCTTTTGGCATTTTTTAACGAATCCTTCTGGTTGTTGCATGAAGATGGTTTCCTCATGACTTCCATTTAGGACAGCTGTCTTGATATCCATCTGCCATATCTCATAATCTAAATGATCAGCTATGGCCAAGAGAATCCGGATTGACTTAAGTATGGCTATCAGAGAGAAGGTTTCCTCATAATTGATTCCCTCTTTCTGAGTATACCCCTTTGCCACCAGCCTAGCTTTAAATGTTTCCACCTTTCCATGAGGTCCTCTCTTACTTTTGGAGACCCATTTATTAAATGGGCTTAAACCCATCAGGCTGGCCCACAAACTCCCAGACTTGATTGTGGTCCATTAACCCCATCTCGGATATCAATGCCTTATTCCAAGATTCTACATCTTTATCTCAGAGAGCCTAATTGTAGTTTACTGGGCCAGGCTCAGGTGCGTCTGGGACTAGGTCTGAGGCCTCTCCCACACCAATGAACTTTTCGGGCTGTCTAACAACCCTCTGAAAGATTATCTGCCTGGGCCTAACCAGAAACTCACTTTCATGCTAAGCATTCCACAATCGGAATCTCTGGCCAGGCCTAGATGCTAGCACAATTGCTATTCCAACCCTTTTGAAATAACATTGCGCAGGATCTGGGTTTACACTTATTCAATTTATCACGCAACCAATAAATTCTTAATTAAAAGCGAAAACATAAGAATTACCTATTGAAGCGTATACTCAGGTGATTCTCTTGTATGCCTCAAAACTTTGCTTGTAGGTTGTGTGGGCAGCAATCTAACTAGCAATTTGATTAGCTAATCACCACAATCAACCTTTCAGAAAATTCCAGCACCGCTGCTCCTGGCGCATACAATCCATGCACCGATCGGAGAGAGCGAAAACTTCACGTGCTGCTGCCAAAACTTCGGAAAATTTTGGCCAGCTAAAGAAGTTAGGAAATCCGAATTCTTGAGAGAGAATTTTCTCTCTCTAAGTTTTCTTATCTTGAAAACTTATGAATTGTATATTGTGGAATAGTTAATCCCTTGTCTATATATAGAGTTACAAGAGAGACCCTAAGTTGGTTTAGGATTGGTCTTCCTAATGGGTTTAGGTAATTAGTTTCCAAATCGAATTAGGTAACCAATCTGATAGGATAAACCAAATCCTACAAGATTTCCTAATCTCTAGGATTTTCTAATTCTAATTGAAATTTAAAACTTAATTAATTAATTAAATAATTCCACTTTGTTAATTACTCAATTAACCCTTAGGATTAATTAATCAATTAATTAATTCTACCTATTCAATTAACCCATTACAAAATTAATCGTACTACTAACGGATTAATTTTGGCACTACCTCTCTAATCCATAATTGCTTCCGGAACAACTTAATTAATTTATATTGATAATCTCCCCACATTAAAGATATAGTGCTCGTTAATTTATTAATTTACTGATAAATTAATTAATTCCGAGACTAGTACCAGTCGACCTTTTTACTATACTAGACATAAGTCCACCAGTTGGGTTTAGTATAATAAACATTACTAGCTCATCTCGGGAGCACCATCACCCCGAACACACCAGTACATGGTTTCCCTTCAACAAGCAGCAGCACACCAAGCAACTAAACACGCGCACCCAACCTACCGAGACTATTGGCCACAATTGACCTCACCCATTGGCAGATCAAAGTACACTATGTCAAATCCTCATGCTCACTTGAGTCTAGGGATTAAGAGATATAATACCAAGAACGATTTGTCTATTAAATCAGTACAAGACAAATTATTCCTAATGGTCAAGTTCAATACACCCCGGGCATATCTATATGATTCAATCAGTTTAGACAAACCAATTATCCCAATCACATAATAACCTAAACCGACAGTTCATCCAAAGCTATCTCGGTTACGAGCCTCATTTATATATTATGTATTTTAACTAATGATGAGATTTACTGTGTCACACAAGACACCTTATCATCTAACTACATAATATAAAATGACAAATAATGCACAACAAGATATAACGAAAACATAAATCGATATATTAACTTGGAAAATGTACAATAGAAGCATAGTTTATGTATTCAACTCTAACAATCTCTCACTAATACCTAAGCTGTGCTTTAAGTATACATCTACATACAACCACCACAATCTCTGCTACTATATATCTAGAAAAACTGTAATGGCTCTCCTAAGTGTCTGATTCCAATGCCCTCCGCATGAGCCTCAAAGACTTTTGAAGTCAATGTCTTCGTGAATGGATCTACAAGGGTATCCTCTGATGCTATCTTAGCCACGACCACCTCTTCCCTCTTTACGATATCTCGTATTAGGTAATACTTGAGCTGTATATGTTTACTCGCCTTGTGGGCTCGTGGTTCTTTCGAATTTGCTACTGCACCATTGTTATCACAATACACCATGATAGACTTCTGCAAAGCAGGAATCACATCTAAGTTCACTAAGAAGTTCTTGAGCCATACCGCTTCTTTCGTTGCCTTTGATGCGGCAACGTATTCAGCCTCCATGATAGAGTCCGCCACGCATTTCTTCTTGACACTCAGCCAAACTATAGCTCTACCTCCTAGAGTAAACACATACCCTGAGGTAGACTTGCTCTTGCCCTGTTGCCTTGGAAATCTGAATCTGTGTAACCTCGGGGTACCAGCCCAAGCGCCTGATAGACCAACACTTGGTCTCTTGTTCAGCGCAAATACTTAAGAATGCATTTTACTGCTTCCCAATGAGCTTTCCCGGGGTTACTCTGATATCTGCTTACCATGCCAACGGCATAATAGATATCAAGCCTCGTACACAATGTGGCATACATGAGACTTCCTACTGCCGAAGCACAAGGAACTGCCTTCATGGCCTCTATCTCCTCAACAGTCTTGGGAGACTGTTCTTTAGATAGATGCACTTTGTGTCTGAATGGTAGAAAACCTTTCTTGGAGTTCTCCATGTTAAAATGGGCCAGAATTGTATCTATGTATGAAGCTTGGGAGAGCGTTAACGAACGTTTCCTACGATCTCGAATTATCTTGATCCCGAGGATATGTCCCGCTTCCCCTAAGTCCTTCATATCAAACTGCTTGGACATCCATGCCTTTACATCTGATAACACTTTCTTGTTATTACCAATCAATAGAATGTCATCTACGTAAAGCACAAAAAACACCGGTGAGTTTTCATCACGTCTGCGGTACACACATTGCTCATCCGGACACTGAGTAAATCCATAGGACTGGATTACCTCATCAAACTGGATGTTTCAAGATCTGGATGCCTACTTAAGTCCGTAAATGGACCTCTTAAGCCTACAAACCTTATGCTCTTGGTCTTTTTTAATGAATCCCTCTTGTTGCTGCATAAAGATGGTTTCCTCAAGACTTCCGTTTAGGAAAACTGTCTTGACATCCATCTGTCATATCTCATAATCTAAATAAGCAAGCTATGGCCAAGAGAATCCGGATCAACTTAAGCATGGTTACCGAGGACAAGGTTTTCTCATAATCGATTCCCTCTTTCTGAGTATACCCCTTCGCCAACAGCTTAGCTTTAAATGTTTTCACCTTTCCGTCAGGTCCTCTCTTACGTTTGTAGACCCACTTGCATCAATAGGCTTAAACCCATCTAGGATATCATTGCTTTATGCCAAGATTCTACATCTTTATCTCATATAGCCTCTTTGTAGTTAATTGGGTCAGGCTCAGGCACGCCTAGGACTAGGTCTGAGGCCTCTGTCATGCCAATGAATCAGAGGCACTACCTGTGTAGGCGTATCATCTGTGATCTCTTGTACAGTGTGTGGTGTATCTACTTGTGCTGGTGCATGAGGATTAGTTTGTCTTCTAAGCTCTTCTAGTACTATTTAACTCTTGGGCTTGTGATCTAGAATATAGTCTTCCTCCAAAAATCTAGCGTTAGTACTAACCACCACCTTCTGATCTTTAGGACTATCAAATAACATTAATTCATTTCTCGCATCTAACTTAACCGCATATGCCTTAAACACATGTGCTGGGCAACCCCAAACTCTGAGATGTCTTGGATTGGGCTTGCACCCGTTCCACAACTCTACTGGGGTTGAAGGCATACTTTTAGATGGTACAAGATTAACAATATACACCACTTTTTCTAAGGCATATCCCCAGAACGAACTCGACAAATCACTATAGCTCATCATCGCCTACCATTTCCATGAGAGTTCGATTCCTTCTTTCTGCTACACCGTTCTGCTATGGCGTGCCAGGTGCAGACAACTGAGACTAAATTCTGACCTCACTGAGGTATTCTCAAAATTCATGGGACAGGTACTCCCCACCATGATCTGACCGCAGTGTCTTGATACTCTTACAATGATGCTTCTCCACATCTGCCCGAAACTCTTTGAACTTGCCAAAGCACTCAGACTTCTGACATATTAGGTAAATATATCCTTACCTTGAGTAGTCATCCGTGAACGTCTCGAAATACTCGAACCCACCTCGTGCTTGAACTGACATTGGTCCTCACAAGTCATAATGAATTAACTCTAATACTTCTTTAGCTCTATAACCTTTTGCTTTAAAAGGTCTCTTGGTCATCTTACCCTCCAAGTAAAATTCGCAGTTTGAATAACTGTCAATCTCTAATGACCCTAAAGGTCCATCATTGACCAACCTCAGAATCCTACTAAGGTTTATATGACCTAGCCTGAGATGCCAAAGATAGGTTTTATTCATTTCAGAAGGTTTCTTCCTCTCATTAGTGTTAGATAAAGAGCTATCTATTTCTATGTTTTGCACAACAGGGGAGTTAGAATTAACCACAAACAAATTGTCAGCCAATGAACCAGAACAAATAAGTTTCTCATTTCTTCTAATAAATATAGAGTCATCAGAAAAAATGAACTTATAACCGTTCTTTAAGAGTTTAGAAATTGAAATAAGGTTCTTTCTAAAACTTGGTACATAAAGAGAATTAACTAATTCTAATATAGAATTTTCGAAATTCAAAATGACTACTCCCACTACTTCTACTGACACTCTTATAGTGTCGCCCATGTAGATATCCAATTCGCCTTCTCTAAGCTTCCGGGTTACTTGGATCCCTTGTAAAGAATTACAAACATGGTCAGTGACACCTAAATCCACACACCAAGTATCTATGGGAATCACCGCTAAACATGTCTCAGTAATTAAGGCAGAAACTATAGTACGTTTAAGCTTTGAACAATCCAATTTCCAATGTCCCGTCTTATTGCACTTGAAACACTTGTCTTTAAACTTTTTTTTTTGCAATATCTGGCTTAGGCACAATTTGCGCCTTTTGAGCTATTCCCTCGAGCTTTGTCTTATTCTTTCTAGCCTCAGGCTCAGAAGAAGATTCGGAAGCTTTGCCTGAGACTAAAACTCGCTTCTTCTCTTGCAGAAGAATTTTAACTGCTACTAACTCTGCCAAGAGCTCGGATGAAGTATACAACATCGTATTTATGTTGTAGTTCAATCGAATCTGCTCATAGCTTTGAGGGAAGCTCAAGAGGACTGTTGGAGTAGAATACATAAGCTATGCTTGTATTGTACAGTTTCCCATCTTAATATATCAATTCGTGTTTCAATTATATTTTGTTGTGCATATTTATGTCCATTTATATTATGTAAGTAGATGATGAGGTGTCTGGTGTGACACAGTAGATCTCATCATTGGTTGAAAGACATAATATAAATGAGCTTCGTACCCGAGACAGCTTTGGACAAACTGTCGGTCTAGGTTATTATGTAATTCAGATAATTAGTTTGTCTAAACTAATTGAATCATATAGATATGCCCGGGGCATATTGAACTTGACTTTTAGGAATGATTTGTCTTGTACTGATTTAATAGACAAATCGATCATTGTATTCTATCTCTAAATCCCTAGACTCGAGTAGGCATGAGAATTAGATATAATGTACTTTGATCTGCCAATGGGTGAGGTCAAATGTGGCCAATAGTCTCGGTGGGTTGGGTGCGCGTGTTTAGTTACTAGGTGTGCTACTGCTTGTCGAAAGGAAACCATGTACCGGTGCGTCCGGGGTGATGGTGCTCCCGAGATGAGCTCGCAATGTTTATTATACTAAACCCGGCCGGTGAACTTATGTCCGGTATAGTAAAAAGGTCGAGTGGTACTAGTCTCGGAATTAAAGAAGTTAATTAATTAATTTATCAGTAAATTAATTTTAATTAACGAGCACTATATCTTTGATATGGGGAGATTAATGAATATAATTTAATTAAGTTGTTCCGGAAGCAATTCTGGTGTAGGATGGTAGTGCCAAAATTAATCCGTTAGTGGTACGATTAATTTTGTAATGGGTTAATTGAATAGGTAGATTTAATTAATTAATTGGTTAATTATTCCTAAGGGTTAATTAAGTAATTAAAAAAGTGGAATTATTTATTTAATTAATTAAGTCTTAAGTTTCAATTGGAATTAGGAAATCCTAGAGATTAGGAATCTAGTAGGATTTGGTTTATCCTATCATATTGGTTACCTAATTGGATTTGGAAACTAATTCATTACCTAAACCCATTAGGAAGAACAATCCTAAACCAACTTGGAGTCTCTCTTGTAACTCTATAAATAGACAAGGGATTAGCCATTCAAGTAACACAATTAATCCACAAGATTTCTAGAGAGAGAAAATTCTAGAGAGAGAAAATGTTTCTCTCTCTAAGTCGAATTTTCAAGAAAGTGTTCGGCTGGTTTTTGGGTTTGTAGTGGCTGAAATTTTGGCCTTGGTTTATACCAGATGTGCGTAGGTTTCTCTCTCTTCGGGTGGTGCGTTTATAGTACGTACCAGGTGCTGCGGTACTGGATTTTTCTAGCAGGTGGATTGTGGTGAGTAGTTGATCAATTGACTTCTAGTTCGTTGCCCACACAACATGAAGTCATAGTCTTGAGGCATACAAGAGAATCACCAGGTGCACACTTCAAAGGTATTTTTCTAAGGTTCCGCTTTAATTAGAAATTTTTGTTGCGTGGTAAATCGAGCAAGTGCAAACCCAGACCCTATGTGGCAAAAAATTTCTTTCAAGGACAATATCAACTTTGGTTTCACTAACAATTTTGCCTCCCACTACCTCAACCTTGTTGATGTTACTAATCACGTCAATGACATGATCTCTCACAGGAGTGCTTTCAGCCATAAGGACAATGTCCAAGTTACGACTCCAATCGACATAATTAGGTCCAGTTAACTTATTGTCTTTCAATATAGTAGCTAAGGGCTTGAATGCCATATCAAAAAATTGTAAATTAAATAAATAGACAATGTTTCAGTTATTAAGTCTAGAATTTCGAAATTAAAGAAATTCTATCAATTATTGGCTTCCCTCACAACAATAATCTTAATTCACCAACATCTCATTCACTGGGATTCTCACAAGCCACACAGTGTAGACGTTTACGCTAACCCATATTCGTTTGAGAAGAACCAAGTTCATTAACTACACTATCTGACCAAATGATCTCCTGATCAATGTAGCTAATAGTCGGTGCTTTCAGCCGTACAAATAAGCAGTGTAACCTCGAGAGAATAATACTACAAATCATACACTAAGTGTGCCTTGACTTCTGAGTTTGTTAGCTCAGGATAGTGCGCCTCAGATAGAGAGGGTATCGCAATTCTCCTAGTTAAACTTACTCTAGTCATCTTACTCAGAAATTCATAATCTAGTGATCTAGGGGTTGGACTCATCCGAATGGAGGAAGACCCTAATGCCAACGCGCAAGCCCAGCCATATCGCATATGAACTCGTAATGGTGGCTGTGAGGATAGTAAACCAACCCGCTCCCACTTAGATTTCCAAATTGAGGGTTTTTCCAGTTTTAACATGCAATTAACTAACCCTAAGTTATATGCAACCATAAAACCATCATGCTTTAAAATCATGCATCTAAAATACAGCACAAAAATTAAAACACAAAAATTAAAACAATAAATTATGGAAATAAATATGAAAAATAAATTTCCCGACAATCATGGTTTTAATCGCTTCCATTTTCTGCCTTAACCTCATGTCCCACCATGCAACTCGATGGATTGAGTGTTGATCTTGAAAAACAAAAACTGGAGGAAAAACAAAAAAAAGGGCCAAAACTGTGACCCGAACGGGCCGTGCGCACGACACACCGTGGCGTGCTACTGCCCCGCCTGCTGCCGCGTGCTGGCATTGCAAACTGCTGTGACGCACGGCAGCGGTGGTGCTGCTGCCTGCGAGTAGTCGCCGGCGCCGCTCCCTACCGCCAATCCCTCCTTCGCTTCTTCCCACGCAATTTGGTCTTCTTACAATTGGTTCTGGGTTTCTACGAATTAACGATAACCCAAAACCCAAAAATTCAAGTTGCCCACCATAACGCCTTCGCTTACAAAAATTAATTCTCCTACTACAAGGCCATGTTTGTAATTTTTTTCAGGGGTTCAAAGTAACCCAAAAGCTTAGAAAAGGCGAGCTGGACATCTACTTGGGTGACACTACAAGAGTGTCAGTAGAAGCAGTGGGAGTAGTTAGTTTAAATTTTGAAAATCATTGACTCGATTTACCAAATTGTCTTTATGTACCGAGTTTTAAAAATAACCTTATTTCAGTATCTAAACTCTTAAAGAATGGTTTCAAGTTTATTTTTCTGATAATATAGTTGTTGTTAGAAAAGATGGTAAACTTGTTTGTTCTGGTTCATTAGTAGATAATTTGTTTGTGGTTAAATCTGACTCCCCTGTTGTGCAAAACATACAAACAAATAGCACATCATCTAACCTTAATAAGAGGAAAGAACCTTTTGAAATAAATCAAACCTATTTTTGGCATCTCAGGCTACGTCATATACACCTTAGTAGGATTTAGAGGTTGGTCAATCATGGACCTTTAGGTGCATTAGAGATTGACAGTTATTCAACCTGCGAATCTTGCTTGGAATGTAAAATGACCAAGTGACCTTTTAAGGGAAAAGGTTATAAAGCCAAAGAAGTATTAGAGTTGATTCATTCTGACTTGTGTGAACCAATTTCAATCCAAGCATAAGGTGGATTTGAGTATTTTGTGTAGTTAATGAACTTGATTCTTCTCAAACGAATGTGGGTTAGCGTAAACGTCCACACTGCGTGGCTTGCGAGAATCCCGGTGAATGAGATATTGGTGGATTAAGATTATTGTTTTCAAGGAAGTCAATAATTGATAGAATTTCTTTGTTTTCGAAATTCTAGACTTAATAACTGAAACATTGTCTGTTTATTTATTTTACAGTTTTTATCGATATGGCATTCAACCCCTTAGCTGCTATTTTGAAATACAATAAATTAACGGGAACCAATTATGTCGACTGGAGTCGTAATTTGGACATTGTCCTGACGGTAGAGTAGTATAAGTTTGTGCTCACCGAAGTATGTCCAGATGTGCCTGATGAGGACTCTCATTAAAAGGATAGGGATGCCTATGCCAGGTGGACAAAAATGGATGAGATGGCGCGGTGCTATATTTTAGCCTCTGTGTCAAATGTACTGCAACATTAGCTTTATCCCATAGTCTCTGCCTTCAACATGATGGCTCACCTAAAGTAGATGTTCGCACATCAAGGCAGGACTACTAGGCAAGCAGCCATGAGGAAGTTAATGAACACAAAAATGGCTGAGGATGGATCGGTGAGAGATCATGTGCTACACATGATCAGTAACATCAATGAGATAGAGGTGTTGGGAGGTGAAATCAAACCTGAAAGTCAAATAGATATCATTCTCTAGAGCTTACCCTTTTGTTTTGAGCAGTTTCGGGTCAATTAGAATATGAAGCAAAGAGTTTACACTCTACCCGAGCTCTTAACTGATTTGGTGGCGGCCGAAGGCATCTTCCACGAGAAGAAGCAAGCTTTGGTCACAGCGAAGACATCAGGTTCTTCTTTTGTGCCTAAAGGCAAGAAGAATAAGAAGAAGAAGAAGAATGCCATGAAATTTGTTGTGAAGCCCGAAATCACAAAGAGGAGCAAGCCCAAAGGCAAGTACTTCAGGTGTAAGAAAATGGGACACTGGAAAGCGGATTGTCCAAAGCCTAAAGGTACGATAGTTTCTGCCCTAATTACTGAGACATGTTATGCAGTGATTCCCACAGATACTTGGTATGTGGATTCAGGCGCCATTGATCATGTTTGTAATTCTTCGTAGGGGTTCCAAGTAACCCGGAAGCTTAGAGAGGGCGAGCCGGATATCTACATGGGTGACACTACAAGAGTGTCAATAGAAACAGTGGGAGTGGTCACTTTAAAATTCGAAAGTTATAGATTAGAGTTAGTTAATTGTCTTTATGTACCGAGTTTTAGAAAGAACCTTACTTCGGTTTCTAAACTCTTAAAGAACGGTTATAAGTTTTTTTTTTTTGACGAGTCTGTATTTATTAAAAGAAATGGAAAATTTATTTGTTCTGATTCATTGGCTGACAATTTGTTTGTGGTTAACTCTAACTCCCCTATTGTGCAAAACATAGAAACAGATAGCTCTTTATCTAATATTAATAAGAAGAAGAAACCTTCTGAAATGAATCAAACCTATCTTTGGCATCTCAGGCTAGGTCATATAAACCTTAGTAGGATTCAGAGGTTGGTCAATGATGGACCTTTAGGTTCATTAGAGATTGACAATTATGCAACCTGCGAATCTTGCTTGGAAGGTAAAATGACCAAGAGACCTTTTAAGGCAAAAGGTTATAGAGCTAAGGAAGTATTAGAGTTGATTCATTCTGACTTGTGTGGACCAATGACGGTCTAAGCACGAGGTGGGTTAGAGTATTTCATGACGTTCACGGATGACTACTCAAGGTACGGGTACATTTACCTAATGTGTCACAAGTCCGAGTGCTTTGGCAAGTTCAAAGAGTTTCAGGCAGATGTGGAGAAATATCACGGTAAGAGTATCAAAACACTGCGATCAGATCGTAGTGAAGAGTACCTGTCCCACGAATTTCAAGAATACCTCAGTGAGGTCGGAATTCAGTCTCAGTTGTCTGCACCTGGCATGCCACAGCAGAACGGTGTAGCAGAAAGAATGAACCAAACACTCATAGAAATGGTTAGGTCAGTGATGAGTTATAGTGATTTTCTGAGTTCGTTCAGGGGATATGCCTTAGAAACAGCAATGTACATCCTTAATCTTGTACCATCTAAAACTGTGCCTTCAACCTAGTAGAATTGTGGAACGGGCGTAAGCCCAGTATAAGACATCTCAAAATTTGAGGTTGGCCAGCACATGTGCTTAAAGAATATACGGCTAAGTTAGATGCAAGAACTGAAGTAATGTTATTTGTAGGATATCCTAGGGGAATAAAAGATGGTCTGTTCTATAGTCCCAAAGATCAGAAGGTGGTAGTTAGCACTAACGCCAGATTTTTAGAGAAAGACTATATTCTATATCACAAGCCCAAGAGCAAGATGGTACTAGACGTGCTTAGGAGACAAACATATAATCTTGATGCACCAACACAAGTAGATACACCACACACTGCACAAGAAATCACAGATGATGCGCTTACACATGTAGTGCCTCGTCATAGTAGAAGGGTTGTAAGACAGCCCGACAGGTTCATTGGTATTGGAGAGGCCTCAGATCTAGTCCCAGGTGTGCCTGTGCCTGACTCAGTAAATTACAATGAGGCTCTCCGAGATAAAGATGTAGAATCTTGGAGAAAAGCAATGATATCCGAGATGGGGTCAATGGACCACAATCAAGTCTGGGAGCTTATGGATCTGCCTGATGGGTTCAAGCCCATTGGATGTAAGTGGGTCTACAAACGCAAGAGAGGACCAGACGGAAAGGTTGGAACCTTTAAAGCTAGGCTGGTGGCGAAGGGGTATACTCAGAAAGAGGGAATTGATTATAAGAAAACCTTCTCCCCGGTGGCCATGCTTAAGTCGATCCGGATTCTCTTGGCCATAGCTACTCATTTAGATTACGAGATATGGCAGATGGATGTCAAAACAGCTTTTCTTAACGAAAGTCTTGAGGAAACCATCTTCACACAGCAACCAGAGGGATTCGTTGAAAAAGGCCAAGATCATAAAGTTTGTAGGCTATATAAGTCTATTTACGGACTTAAGAAGACATTCAAATCTTGGAACATCCCGTTTGATGAGGTAATCCAGTCCTACAAATTTACTCAGTGTCTGGATGAGCAATGTGTACATCACAGACGTGATTGAAAAGCGGTGGTGTTTCTTGTGCTTTACGTAGATGACATTCTATTGATTGGCAACAACAAAAAAGTGTTATCAGACGTAAAGGCATGGCTGTCCAAGAAATTTGATATGAAAGATTTAGAAGAAGCGGGACATATCCTTGGGATCAATATAATTCGAGATCGTAAGAAACGTTCGTTAACACTCTCCCAAGCTTCATACATAGATATGATTCTGGCCCGTTTCAACATACAGAACTCTAAGAAAGGTTTTCTACCTTTTAGACACGGAGTGCATCTATCTAAAGAACAGTCTCCCAAGACTATTGAGGAGATAGAGGCCATGAAGACAGTTCCTTATGCTTCAGCAGTAGGAAGTCTCATGTATGTCATGTTATGTACGAGGCCTGATATCTGTTATGCCATTGGCATTGTAAGCAGATATCAGAGTGACCCCGAGAAAGCTCATTGGGAGGCAGTAAAATGCATTCTCAAGTATTTGCACAGAACGAGAGACCAAGTATTGGTCTACCAGGCGCCTAAGCTAGTACCCCAAGGTTACATAGATTCAGATTTCCAAGGCGACAGGGACAAGAGTAAGTCTACCTCAAGATATGTGTTTACTCTAGATGGTGGAGCCATAGTTGTTGGAGTTGAATACATAAGCTATGCTTGTGTTGTACTTTTTCCCAGTAATATATCGATTTATGTTTTGGTTATATCTAGTTGTGCATTAATTGTCCATTAGTATTATGTAAGTAGATGATGAGGTGTCTTGTGTGACACAGTAGATCTCATCATTAGTTGAAAGACATAATATATAAATAAAGTTCGTAACCGAGACAGCTTTGGACAAACTATCGGTTTATGTTATTATGTGATTCGGATAATTGGTTTGTCTAAACTAATTGAATCATATAGATATGCCCGGGGCATATTGTACTTGACCTTTAGGAATTATTTGTCTTTTACTAATTTAATACACAAATCGTTCCTTGTATTCTATCTCTTAATCCCTAGACTCATGTGGGCATGAGGATTAGACACAGTGTACTTTGATCTGCCAAAGGGTGAGGTCAATTGTTGTTGGAGTAGAATACATAAGCTATGCTTGTATTGTACAGTTTCCAGTTTAATATATCGATTTGTGTTTCAATTATATCTTGTTGGGAACCACGAGCTCATAAGGCGAGTAAACACATAGAGCGCAAGTACCACCTGATACGAGAGATCGTAAAGAGGGGAGACGTGACCGTGGCCAAGATAGTATCAGATGACAACCATGCAGATCCTTTCACAAAACCATTGACCCTAAAGGTTTTTGTGAGACATGTGGAGGGCATGGGAGTCAGATTCTTGAGGGAGCCATGTTAGTGAGCTTAAAGGTGTTTTGGAGATTTCATTATGACAGCACTGTAATAGCGGGTTGGACAGTTTTTGTACTTCTTAGCATAGCTTTGAGTATTAGTGGGAGATTGTTAGTTTTGAATAGAGAAAAGCTATGGCTTATATAAAAAACTAATATCCACATATGACATATCATTTTGTTTCAGTATAAATCTGTTCCTTTATATCATAGAACTAGATAACGGGGTGTCGACAAACACAGTAGATACCGTTATTGGTTAAAGTATTGATATATAAAAAGTATGCTCGTAACCGAGATAGTCTGAACATACTATCGGTATAGGTTATTGTGTGGTTTGGAAATTGGTTTATCTAGACTAGTTTAAATCACACAGATAAGCCCGGGGCATATTGAGCACGATCAGTTTGGATAGAATTGACTTGTACTGATCGGCGTAGTCAATTCGGTCCTAGTATTCCATCTCTCAATCCCGAGATTGGGACGGGCGTGAGGGTTGGGTCTCGTGTGCTTTGATTTGCCAAAGAGTGAGGTCAATTGAGGCCAATACCTCGGTAAGTTGGGTATGCGGTGTTTAGCTTCTTGCGTGCCGTTGCTGGTCGGAGGAATCCACGTACCGGTTTCCCGGGTTGATGGTGCTCCCGAGATGAGCTCGTAAGGTTATTATACTAAACCTGGCCAGTGAACTTTATGTTCGGTATAATAAAAGGTCGAGTGGTACTAATCTCGGAAACCAAGAAGTCGGTGAATTAATTTGTCAGTAAATTGATAATTCGACGAGCACAAGATCTTTAATGTGGGGAGATAGAAGAAATAATAATGGCGCGATGTAAAGTCGTTTTCGAGCGGTAGTTCCATAATTGGTCCGTTAGTGGTACGACCGATTATGCGTTTGACTAATCGACAAGGTAAATTAATTAATCCGAAGGGTTTAATTAATATTTGATCGACGAAGTGAATTTAGAAATTAATTCTATTTTGAATTAATTAATTCTAAGGGTTCGATTAAATTAAATTAACAAAGTTGATTAAATAAATTAATTTAAAAGGGTCGATTGGAGTTGATTAGTCGGGAAGACTTAGCGGTCAACGAAAGTCAAATTTTAAGGCCTAACTCGAGAGCCCATTAGGTCTCCTTAGAAGCTCCTATAAATACAACATAATAGGCAAGAAAACCCTAAGAAGAAACTTGGCAGCCAAGTTTAGGCTAGAAAGAGAAAGTTTGGTCTAGAGAGAGAACGTGTCTTCCTCGTCAAGTTTTCTCTCGAAGTCGACCAAGATAACTTTCTTCTTCGAAAGGGAACTCAGCCCATGAATTAATATAGCAGCCCGGTCATTTTGTACGACAAAACAATTCAAGCAAGCTGCTGGGTTTTCTTTTGTAAAAATCTGCTGCTGTACGACAAAACAATTCAAGCAAGCTGCTGGGTTTTCTTTTGGAAAAATCTGCTGCTGTACGACAAAACAATTCAAGCAAGCTGCTGGGTTTTCTTTTTGGGAAAAGCCGATCGCTGCCCAGTATTTTTCCTCTTCTTGCGCAGGATTTTCTTCCTTGCGCAGCAAGAAGATTGCGCAGCCCTTTTGCGCAGCAGTCCAGCGGCTGTTCTTCAACCTGGGGTGCTTGATCCTGCTGATCTTCACGTTGATCTCTTCTCCGGTTGGTGATCCGTGAAGTCGGTGGCGCAGATTGTGGCTGGGAGGAAGAACACCAGACCGTACGGACTGTGATAGGGCAGTAGATGATTGGCGGAAGGAAAAGGCTGTTCTTAATTTTTCTGGGCAGTTTCAATTTGAAAAAAAAAAAAAATTCTGGGCAGCTTCAATTTTGATAAAAAAATTCTGGGCAGCTATAATTTTGAGAAAAAATTCTGGGCCGCCTCAATTTGAGTTTCTTGAGAAGCAAGTTTCTTGGGTTTTCAGTCGTATTGCCGTGGGTAGCTCCGTAGACGATAGCCCACACTATCTCGGAGTTCGTATTGGAGAATTCTTCGGATTTCTTGTGGAAATTGCGCTAAAGAATTGGGTTTTCTTTTAGGCAAGGGACTTCGCTACAAAAGGTATAATCTTTAAATTCCGCTTTTATTAAAGATTTAATTTTTTGTGTCCCGATTAATAAATTAAATAAGTATAAACCTAGATCCGTTCATGGGTAAACTAATTTGAGCCTGAGCTTGGTCGAAAGTTTCCGATTCTGGAATGCATAGCACGAAAGTGAGGTTTTCGATTTAGCCCGGGCTTGTTCAGTTTTCCTTCAAATTGGTATCAGAGCGTTGGTTTCGGTCTTATACTTGTTTGATTTATTACACGACTTTATTTTGGCATTATTATTTGTGTCGAAATGTATAAACAGGTGGTTATTGGTTTCCCGGCTATTATGGTAGAAATTTAATTTTCATTCATAAACCCCGGGACATGTCCGGGCTCGTTTTATTTTTGAATGGAAATTTCTGTAATAGTAATAACAACGAGCTGGAAGCCATGTAGGATTAGAAAAATCTTGTAGTTGGATTTGATCTAATCATGTCGTCTTTAAATTCCTAGAAAACGCCTTTGTATATAGGAATTTTTGTACTATGACGAAGACGTTATTTTGGGTAACTTATATTCGCGGGTTTTGGTTTATTGTAATTTTGGGTGATTCCTAACTACGGACTAAACCGAGAAAACCCGGGCGAATTGAGAGGAATCCAAATAACGAGTGGGAGCGACACGACGGGAAGTGTCACCGAGGCGTCAAGGAATCAACGATAGAGAAGGCCATAATAGTATGGAAATTTTTATTTTATTTAATTTCCCGTATTTATGATTTTTTCGTTGATTGTGTGATTTTCGTTTTATTTTGCATGAACGAAATTCAAACCAAAAGTTTTTTTCAAAAAGGTAATGTGCAATTAACTAAGGTAGATTATTCGCATATTAAAACTCCAACGGTGTTATGGGTGCGAATATCCATAGTTAAGATATTGCATGTTAAAACGTAAAAATCCTCAAACTTAATTACATTCGCAAGTTTTGGTTTAATCGTAATTTTGGGTGATTCCTAATTACGTGGGGTTTTGGTTTATCGTAATTTTGGGTGATTCCTAATTACGTAGAAAACTGAGAAAACCCGGATTTTGGTTTTTCGTAATTTTTGGGTGATTCCTAATTACGTAGAAAACCAAAATGGAAAACCGAGAAAAACTAGGGCGAATTGAGATTATTTTAAAAATCTAAGTGGGAGTGGGTTGGTTAATAGCCCCATGGCCTCCATTGCGGGTTCATTGGCGATGTGGTTAAACGGCTTCCCCGTCGGTTGAGTTTTCAATCATAGATATCGCTGGAATGAATTTCTAAAGGGATGACTATAGTGCGTTTAATTGGGAAAAGTTGCGACACCCTCGCCATCCGAGGCGCATTAGTACCCTAAGTAACAAACTTAGAAGTCACGTAATGGCATACACTTAGTGTACTGTTTATAGTATCCCTCCTACGAGGTAACGCTATTTACGTGTACGGCTACAATTATCGACTCTTAATTTCATTGATCATAAGATCGTTGGTCAGATAATGAGATTAATGGACTTCGGTCCTTCTCGAACGAATGTGGGTTGGCGTAGACGTTCACCCATCGTGACCTGCGTTAATCCCGGTGGGAGAGATGTCGATAGAAGATTATATTTCTTTTCTGAGGATTTTTCAATATTTTCGAAAAGTATACTGAGACATGTTTTTTTCATTATTTTCAGTTGATATGTCGTTCAACCCGGTAGCTGTCATTTTTGAACCAAAACAAACTCACGAGTCCAAACTATATTGACTGGAAACGTAACCTGGACATTGTCCTTACCGCTGAGGGTTACAAGTACGTGCTTACTGAGGAGTGTCCCCTTTGAGCAGGGTAGCCAAGCAGTCAGCTATGAGGAAACTCATGAATGCTAGAATGGCTGAGGGCATTTCAGTGAGGATCACGTGCTGGACATGATCAGTTGCATCAATGAGATCGAGGTACAGGGAGGTGATATTGATGGGGAGACCCAAGTCGATATCATTCTCCAGAGCTTGCCTCTCAGTTTATTTGAGCAGTTTCGGTTGAACTATAATATGGGCAAGCTCTCATATTCACTCCCCGAGCTCATGACTACATTGGTGTCAGCCGAGGGCCTATTCGCTGAGAAGAAGCAAGCCTTTGCTACTGTTGGTCCCTCAGGTTCCTCTGCTGGGCCCAAAGCCAGGAAGCAAGAGAGGAAGAGAGGCCAGAAAGCAGGAACTAATCATGGACCCAAGGCAGGCATTGCCAACAAGCAAAAGCCGAAAGGCAAATGTTTAAGTGTGGCAAAGCAGGACATAGGAAGAAGGATTGCCCAAAGCCTCGAGGTTAAAAGTAAATTTTCCCTAGTTACTGAGATGTGATTAGCGGCGATTCCCACGGATACTTGGTGTGTGGATTCAGGAGCCACTGATCACGTTTGTAATTCTTTGCAGGGGTTCCAAGTGACCCGGCTGCTTCGAGAGGGAGAGTTGCAGGTCTACCTTGGGGATACTACCAGAGTTTCTGTTGTTGCAGTGGGAGTTATTTGTCTTTGTTTTTCAGACTCTATTTTACTTTTAAATGATTGTCTTTATGTACCTAGTTTTCGAAAGAACTTGCTTTCGGTTTCGAAACTTGTTTTGGATGGTTATAAGTGTGTATTTTCTGACGGTTCGGTTTTTATAAGAAAATGCCAGAAACTTATATGTTCCGGTACATTGGTTGACAATTTGTTTTTAATCAAGACTTACTCCCCAGTTATGCAAAACACAGAAACTAGTAACTCATCACCGAATCATAATAAGAGAAAGGAATCTTCCCCTTTGAATCAGACTTTTCTTTGGCACCTGAGACTAGGTCATATCAACCTTAGTAGGATTCAAAGGTTGGTCAAGAGTGGGTCTTTGGACTTACTAGATATTGACAGCTATTCGACCTGTGAGTCCTGCTTGGAGGGTAAAATTACCAAGAGGCCTTTTAAGGCGAAGGGGTATAGGGCCAATGAGGTTGTAGAGTTGATTCATTCTGATGTGTGTGGACCTATGTCAGTTCAGGCTAGAGGTGGTGAATACCTCTCTAGTAAATTTAGGACCTATTTGTCAGAGGAGGGTATTCAGACCCAGTTGTCTGCACCTGGCACACCCCAGCAGAATGGTGTGGCAGAGAGGAGGAACAGGTCTCTTATGGAGATGGTTAGATCGATAATGAGTTACAGTGAGTTGCCTACCTCGTTTTGGGGTTATGTCTTGGATACAGTATATTTTATACTCAACCTTGTGCCATCTAAGTCTGTGCCTACGACCCCAGTAGAGTTGTGGAGTGGGCGCAAGCCTAGTCTGAGACATCTCAGGATTTGGGGTTGTCCAGCACATGTGCTCGAGGCAGATGCAGGCAAGTTAGAGGCGAGATCTAAGGTTATGCTGTTTGTAGGATACCCCAAAGGAAAGAGAGGTGGTTTATTTTATAGTCCTCAGGATCAGAAGGTGGTGGTCTGAAAGATTTTGGTAGGATCTGGGTTTGTACCTGCTCGATTTACCACGCAACAAAAAATTCTAATAAAAGCGGAACCATAGAATAATACCTTTGAAGCGTGCACCTGGTGAATCTCTTGTATGCCTCAAAGACTATGACCTCTTGTTGTGTGGGCAACAATCTAGAAGTCAATTGATCAGCAACTCGCCACAATCCACCTGCTGAAAAATTCAGCACCTCCGCACCTAGGACGTACTGCAAACGCACTGCCCGGAGAGAGAGAAAGCAACACACGGGGCTGCCCAAAAAGGACCAAATTTTCGGCCACAATATAGGAAAACCAGCCGCCCCTTCTTGCTTGTTAAAATTCGTTTTAGAGAGAGAGAGAATTTTCTCTCTCTAGAATTTTATCTCTCTAGATTCTTGAATTATGAATCTATTGAATTGTGATTTCTGAATGGCTGATCCCTTGTCTATTTATAGAGTTACAAGAGAGACTCCAAGTTGGAATAGGATTGGTCTTTCCTACTGGGTTTCTGTTTCCCTTCAATCCTGTTTCTAGATTGATACAGATTCTGTTTCCTTCAATCCTGTTCCTGGACTGAAACACTCCCAACTGTCACAGGGATTCACTTATCCCAATCCAGTTCCTGGGATGAATCACTCCCAACTGACACAGGGATTCACTTATCCCAAACCAGTTACTGGGATGATTCACAACCAACTGACACAAGGACTAATTAATTTCTCAATTAATTAAATCTACCTTTGTCAATAACCCAGTACATAATTAATCGTACCACTAACGGATTAATTATGGCACTACCAACCTACACCAGAATTGCTTCCGGAACAACTTAATTAAATTATATTCATAATCTCCCCACATCAAAGATATAGTGCTCGTTAATTCATTAATTTACTGATAAATTAATTCATCAACTTCTTTAATTCCGAGACTAGTACCACTCGACCTTTTTACTATACCGGACATAAGTTCACCGGCCGGGTTTAGTATAATAAACATTTCGAGCTCATCTCGGGAGCACCATCACCCCGGACGCACCGGTACATGGTTTCCTTTCGACCAGCAGTAGCACACCAAGTAACTAAACACGCGCACCCAACCCACCGAGACTATTGGCCACATTTGACCTCACCCATTGGCAGATCAAAGTACACTATGTCTAATCCTCATGCCCACTCGAGTCTAGGGATTTAGAGATAGAATACAAGGATCGATTTGTCTATTAAATCAGTACAAGACAAATCATTCCTAAGAGTCAAGTTCAATATGCCCCGGGCATATCTATATGATTCAATTAGTTTAGACAAACTAATTATCTGAATCACATAATAACCTAGACTGACAGTTTGTCCAAAGCTGTCTCGGTTACGAACCTCATTTATATATTATGTCTTTCAACCAATGATGAGATCTACTGTGTCGCACCAGACACCTCATCATCTACTTACATAATATAAATGAACGATTAATGCACAACAAGATATGACTGAAAACAAATCGATATATTAAACTGGGAAAATGTACAACACAAGCATAGCTTATGTATTCTAATCCAACAATCTCCCACTAATACTTAAGCTGTGCTTTAAGTATACAACTACATACAATCCTACCCAATCTGCTGCTATCTATCTAGAAAAACTGTCAAGGCTCTCCTAAGCATCTGATCCCCTTGCCCTTCACGTGAGCCTCAAAAACTTTAGAAGTCAATGTTTTCGTGAACGGATCTGCAAGGTTATCCTCTGATGCTATCTCAGCCAGGACCACGTCTACCCTCTTTATGATGTCTCGTATCAGGTGGTACTTGCGCTGTATATGTTTACTCACCTTGTGGACTCGTGGTTCCTTCGAGTTTGCAACTGCACCGTTGTTATCACATTAAACCGTGATAGACTTCGGCAAACCAGGAATCACATCTAAGTCCACTAGGAAGTTCTTGAGCTATATTGCTTCTTTCGCTGCCTCTGATGCGGCAACGTACTCAACCTCCATGGTAGAGTCTGCTATGCATTTCTGCTTGACACTCTGCCAAACTATGGCTCCACCTCCTAGAGTAAACACATACCCTGAGGTAGACTTGCTCTTGTCTCTGTCACCTTGGAAATCTGAATCTGTGTAACCTCGGGGTACCAGCTCAGACGCCTGATAGACCAAAACTTGGTCCCTCGTTCTGCACAAATACTTGAGAATGCATTTTACTGCCTCCCAATGAGCTTTCCCGGGGTTACTCTGATATCTGCTCACCATGCCAACGGCATAACAGATATCAGGCCTCGTACTTAACATGGAATACATGAGACTTCCTATTGCCGAAGCATATGGAACTGTCTTCATGGACTCTATCTCCTCAACAGTCTTAGGAGACTGCTCCTTAGATAGAAACACTCCATGTCTGAAAGGTACAAAACCTTTCTTGGAGTTTTGCATGTTAAAACGGGCCAGAATCGTGTCTATGTACGAAGCTTGGGAGAGCATTAGTGAACGTTTCCTACGATCTCGAATAATCTTGATCTCAAGGATATGTCCCGCTTCCCCTAAGTCCTTTATATCAAATTGCTTGGACAGCCATGCCTTTACGTCTGATAACACTTTCTTGTTGTTGCCAATCAATAGAATGTCATCTACGTAAAGTACAAGAAACACCACTGAGTTTCCATCACGTCTGCGATATACACATTGCTCATTCGGACACTGAGTAAATCCGAAGGACTGGATTACTTCATCAAACCGGATGTTCCAAGATCTGGATGTCTGCTTAAGTCCATAAATAGACCTCTTAAGCCTGCAAACCTTATGCTCTTGGCTTTTTTTAATGAATCCCTCTGGTTGCTGCATAAAGATGGTTTCCTCAAGACTTCCGTTTAGGAAAGCTGTCTTGTCATCCATCTGTCAAATCTCATAATCCATATGAGCAGCTATGGCCAAGAGAATCCGGATCGACTTAAGCATGGCTACCGGGGAGAAGGTTTCCTCATAATCGATTCCCTCTTTTTGAGTATACCCCTTCGCCACCAGCCTAGCTTTAAAGGTTTCCACCTTCCCGTCAGATCCTCTCTTACGTTTGTAGACCCACTTGCATCCAATGGGCTTAAACCCATCAGGCAGGTCCACAAGCTCCCAGACTTGATTGTGGTCCATTGACCCCATCTCGGATATCATTTCCTTACGCCAAGATTCTGCATCTTTATCTCGAAGCGCCTCATTACAGTTAACTGGGTCAGGTTCAGGCACACCTGGGACTAGGTCTGAAGCCTCTCTCACACCAACGAACCTGTCTGGCTGTCTCACAACCCTCCCACTACGACGAGGCACCGCTTGTGTAGGCGCATCATCTGTGATCTCATGTGCAGTTTGTGGTGTATATACTTGTGCGGGTGCATCAGGATTAGTAGTTTGCCATCTAAGCTCTTCTAGTACTATCTTACTCTTGGGCTTGTGATCTAAGACATAGTCCTCTTCTAAAAATCTAGCGTTGGTACTTACCACCACCTTCTGATCTTTAGGACTATAGTATAGACCACCTTTCGTTCCCCTAGGATATCCTACAAACAGCATTAATTCTATTCTTGCATCTAACTTAGCCGTATCTGCCTTAAGCACATGTGCTGGGCAGCCCCAAATTCTGAGATGTCTTAGACTGGGCTTCCGCCCGTTCCACAACTCTACTGGGGTTGAAGGCACGGTTTTAGATGGTACAAGATTAAGAATATACATTGTCGTTTCCAAGGCATATCCCCAGAACGAACTTGGAAAATCACTATAGCTTATCATTGACCTAACCATTTCCATAAGAGTTCGGTTCCTCCTTTCTGCTACACCATTCTGCTGTGGCGAGCCAGGTGCAGACAACTGAGACTGAATTCCTACCTCAGTGAGGTAATCTCGAAATTCATGGGACAGGTACTCCCCACCATGATCTGAACGCAGTGTCTTGATACTCTTACCATGATACTTCTCCACATCTGCCCGAAACTCTTTGAACTTGCCAAAACATTCAGACTTGTGGCGCATTAGGTAAATGTATCCGTACCTAGAGTAATCATCCGTGAATGTCACGAAATACTCATATCCCCCTCGTGCCTGGACCGTCATAGGTCCACACGAGTCAGAATGAATCAACTCTAATACTTCTTTAGCTCTATAGCCTTTTGCTTTAAAAGGTCTCTTGGTCATCTTACCTTCCAAGCAAGATTCGCAGGTTCCATAACTGTCAATATCTAATGAACCCAAAGGTCCATCATTGACCAACCTCTGAATCCTACTAAGGTTTATATGACCTAGCCTTAGATGCCAAAGATAGGTTTGATTCATTTCAGAAGGTTTCTTTCTCTTATTAATGTTAGATTCTGAGCTATCTATCTCTATGTTTTGCGCAACAGGGGAGTTAGAGTTAACCACAAACAAATTGTCCGCCAATGAACCAGAACAAATAAGTTTTCCATTTATTCTAATAACAACACAGTCATCAGAAAAAATAAACTTATACCCGTTCTTCAAGAGTTTAGAAACCGAAATCAAGTTCTTTCTAAAACTCGGTACATAAAGACAATTAACTAACTCCAAGCTAGAATTTTCAAAATTCAACTTAACTACTCCCACTGCTTCTACTGACACTCTTGTAGTGTCGCCCAAGTAGATATCCAATTCGCCTTCTCTAAGCTTCTGGGTTACTTGGAACCCTTGCAAAGAATTACAAACATGGTCAGTGGCACCTGAATCCACACACCAAGTATCTGTGGGAATCGCCGCTAAACATGTCTCAGTAATTAAGGCATAATTTATCGTACTTATAAGCTTTGGACAATCCGCTTTCCAATGTCCCGTCTTATTGCACTTAAAGCACTTGTCTTTTGACTTCTTCTTTGCAATATCTGGCTTAGGCACAATTTGTGCCTTTTTAGCTACTCCCTCGAGCTTTCTTTTCTTCTTTCCAGCCTCAGGCTCAGAAGAAGATTCTAAAGCTTCGACTGCGACTAAAGCTCGCTTCTTCTCTTGAAGAAGACTTTTAGCCGCCATCAACTCTGCCAAGAGCTCGGATGAACTCCACAACATCTTACTTATGTTGTAGTTCAACCGAATCCGCTCATAGCTTTGAGCCGCCATCAACTCTGCCAAGAGCTCGGATGAACTCCACAACATCTTACTTATGTTGTAGTTCAACCGAATCAGCTCATAGCTTTGAGGCAAGCTCTGGAGGACAATATCGGCTTTGGTTTCACCAACGATTTTGCCTCCAACTACCTCAACCTTGTTGATGTTACTAATCATGTTAATGACACGATCTCTCACAGGAGCGCTCTCAGCCCTAAGGACAATGTCCAAGTTACGACTTCCATCGACATCATTAGTTCCAGTTAAATTGTTGTTTTTCAAAATAGCAGCTAAAGGATTGAATGCCATATCGATTTAAACTGGAAAGTAAACAAACAGTGTTTCAGTTATATATGCTAGAATTTTCGAAAAAACATGAAAATTCAATTAATTATTGATTCCCTCAAAACAATAATATTAATCCACCAACATCTCATCCTCCGGGATTCTCGCAAGCCACGCAGTGTGGACGTTTACGCTAACCCACATTCGTTTGAGAAGAACCAAGTTCATTAACTACACTATCTGACCAACGATCTTTTGATCAATGTAGCTAATAGTCGGTGCTTTCAGCCGTACAAGTAAGTAGCGTAACCTCGCGGGAGGAATACTACAGATCGTACACTAAGTGTATGCCATTACGTGACTTCTGAGTTTGTTACCTCAGGATAGTGCGCCTCAGATGGAGAGGGTGTCGCATTTCTCCTAGTTAAACTCGCTCTAGTCATCTTACTCAGAAGCTCATAGTCTAGCGATCTCGGGGCTGGACTCATCCGAATGGAGGAAGGCCCTAATGCCAACGCGCAAGCCCACCCACATCGCATATGAACCCGTAATGGTGGCCTTGGGGATATAACACAACCCGCTCCCACTTAGATTTCCAAATTGAGGGTTTTTCCGGTTTTAACATGCAATTAACTAACCTAAGTTATGTGCAACCATAAAACCAGACATGCTTTAATTCATGCATCTAAAATACAGCATAAAAATAAAGCATAAAAATTAAAACAATAAATACGGGAAATAAATTCGAAAAAATAAATTCCCCGACTATTATGGTTTTAATTGCTTCCATCTTCTGCCTTGATCTCGTGTCCCGTCACGTCACTCGATGGAGAGAGTCTTGAATTTCAAAAAAAGGAAACTGGAGGAAAAATGGGCCAAAAACAGCCCGAACAGCCCAAACGGGCCGCCCGGGCCGCAGCACGGCCCGAGGGCCGCGCTACCCGCGCGCACAGGCCGCACGGGCCGTGCGCGCGCGGCCCAGCGCGCGTGGCCCGCGCCCGGCAGCAGCTGCTACGTGCAGCGACTGCTACGCGCTGCTGCTGCCTGCTGCTGCCTTTTTGGCCTGCCGGCCGGCGATTTTGCTGCCGGCAAACGTTGCCGGCGTCGCCTCCTGCCGCCAACTCCTCCTTCACTTTTTTCCACATTATTTGGTCTTCTTGCAATTCGTTCTGGATTTTCTTGGGTTTCTTCAAATTCATGATAACCCAAAACCCACGAATCCAAGTCGCCCACCATAACGCCTTCGATTACATAAAAAATAATTTTCCTACTACAAGGCATTCTAGGAAAATTAAATAATCGAAATTACATAGAATAAATCCTACTACAGATTTAATCTAATCCTACACGACTTCCAGCACGTGGTTAAACTATTACAAACATTCATAATAAAATTAAATCCGGACAAGTCCCGGAGTTTAATTAAAACCCATACAAACGTAACCATAATAGTCAGGATTCTAAACCACCTGCAAATAAAACCATGTAATAAATCGATCAAGCACAGAACCCCCTAAACCTGGCTCTGATACCAATTGAAAGATTTTGGTAGGATCTGGGTTTGTACCTGCTCGATTTACCACGCAACAAAAAATTCTAATAAAAGCGGAACCATAGAATAATACCTTTGAAGCGTGCACCTGGTGAATCTCTTGTATGCCTCAAAGACTATGACCTCTTGTTGTGTGGGCAACAATCTAGAAGTCAATTGATCAGCAACTCGCCACAATCCACCTGCTGAAAAATTCAGCACCTCCGCACCTAGCACGTACTGCAAACGCACTGCCCGGAGAGAGAGAAAGCAACACACGGGGCTGCCCAAAAAGGACCAAATTTTCGGCCACAATATAGGAAAACCAGCCGCCCCTTCTTGCTTGTTAAAATTCGTTTTAGAGAGAGAGAGAATTTTCTCTCTCTAGAATTTTATCTCTCTAGATTCTTGAATTATGAATCTATTGAATTGTGATTTCTGAATGGCTGATCCCTTGTCTATTTATAGAGTTACAAGAGAGACTCCAAGTTGGAATAGGATTGGTCTTTCCTACTGGGTTTCTGTTTCCCTTTAATCCTGTTTCTAGATTGATACAGATTCTGTTTCCTTCAATCCTGTTCCTGGACTGAAACACTCCCAACTGTCACAGGGATTCACTTATCCCAATCCAGTTCCTGGGATGAATCACTCCCAACTGACACAGGGATTCACTTATCCCAAACCAGTTCCTGGGATGATTCACAACCAACTGACACAAGGACTAATTAATTTCTCAATTAATTAAATCTACCTTTGTCAATAACCCAGTACATAATTAATCGTACCACTAACGGATTAATTATGGCACTACCAACCTACACCAGAATTGCTTCCGGAATAACTTAATTAAATTATATTCATAATCTCCCCACATCAAAGATATAGTGCTCGTTAATTCATTAATTTACTGATAAATTAATTCATCAACTTCTTTAATTCTGAGACTAGTACCACTCGACCTTTTTACTATACCGGACATAAGTTCACCGGCTGGGTTTAGTATAATAAACATTTCGAGCTCATCTCGGGAGCACCATCACCCCGGACGCACCGGTACATGGTTTCCTTTCGACCAGCAGTAGCACACCAAGTAACTAAACACGCGCACCCAACCCACCGAGACTATTGGCCACATTTGACCTCACCCATTGGCAGATCAAAGTACACTATGTCTAATCCTCATGCCCACTCGAGTCTAGGGATTTAGAGATAGAATACAAGGATCGATTTGTCTATTAAATCAGTACAAGACAAATCATTCCTAAGAGTCAAGTTCAATATGCCCCGGGCATATCTATATGATTCAATTAGTTTAGACAAACTAATTATCTGAATCACATAATAACCTAGACTGACAGTTTGTCCAAAGCTGTCTCGGTTACGAACCTCATTTATATATTATGTCTTTCAACCAATGATGAGATCTACTGTGTCGCACTAGACACCTCATCATCTACTTACATAATATAAATGGACGATTAATGCACAACAAGATATGACTGAAACACAAATCGATATATTAAACTGGGAAAATGTACAACACAAGCATAGCTTATGTATTCTAATCCAACATGGTCAGCACCAATGCCAGATTTCTTGAGGAGGACTATATTTTAGATCACAAGTCAAACAGCAAGGTAGTATTGGAAGAGCTTAGAAGTCAGTCCACTATTCCAGATGCACACGTACAGGAAGATACACCACAAGAGACTGCACACACTATCACAGATGATGCTCTCACACAGGCTGCGCCTCGTCATAGTGGGAGGGTTGTGAGACAGCCCGAGAGGTACATGGGTTTGGGTGAGTCTTCGGACTTTATCCTTGGTGCTCATGAACCAGACCCAGTTAACTACAATGAGGTTCTCCAGGATAGAGATGCAAGCATCCAGATCTTGGAACATCCATTTTGACAAGGTTATCCAGTCCTATGGATTCACTCGGTGTCCGGATGAGCAGTGTGTTTATCGCAGGCTTGATGGTGATATGGTGGTGTTCCTAGTACTTTACGTAGATGATATTATTCTTATTGGCAACAGTAAGAAGGTGTTGTCAGACGTAAAGGCATGGCTATCCAGGCAATTCGATATGAAAGATTTGAGAGAGGCTGGACATATCCTTGGGATTAAAATTATTCGAGATCGTAGGAGACGTTCTTTGACTCTCTCTCAGGCATTCTACATAGACACGATTCTGGCCCGTTTTAACAAGCAGAACTCCAAGAAGGGTTCACTACCTTTCAGACATGGGGTGCATTTGTCTAAGGAGCAGTGTCCTAAGACTGCTGAGGAGATAGATGCCATGAAGGCGGTACCCTATGCTTCTGCAATGGGTAGCCTCATGTATGCTATGTTGTGCACGAGGCCTGATATTTGCTTTGCCGTTGGCATGGTTAGCAGATATCAGAGTAATCCTGGGAAGGCTCACTAGGAGGCAGTAAAATGCATTCTCAAGTACTTGCGCAGGACGAGAGATTATGTCCAAGTTTATAGAGCGCAGGAGCTTGTACCTTTGGGTTACACAGATTCGGACTTTCAAGGTGATTTGGACAGGAGTAAGTCTACCTCTGGGTTTGTGTTTACTCTAGGAGGTGGAGTCATAGTATGGAAGAGTGTCAAGCAGAAATGCGTGGCGGACTCTACCATGGAGACCGAGTACGTTGCCGCTTCAGAGGCAGCAAAAGAGGCTGTGTGGCTCAGGAGCTTCCTGATGGACTTAGATGTGGTTCCAGAGTTGCCTAGGTCTATCACAGTTTATTGTGATAACAATGGTGCAGTTGCTAACTCAAGGGAACCACGAGCTCATAAGGCGAGTAAACACATAGAGCGCAAGTACCACCTGATACGAGAGATCGTAAAGAGGGGAGACGTGACCGTGGCCAAGATAGTATCAGATGACAACCATGCAGATCCTTTCACAAAACCATTGACCCTAAAGGTTTTTGAGAGACATGTGGAGGGCATGGGAGTCAGATTCTTGAGGGAGCCATGTTAGTGAGCTTAAAGGTGTTTTGGAGATTTCATTATGACAGCACTGTAATAGTGGGTTGGACAGTTTTTGTACTTCTTAGCATAGCTTTGAGTATTAGTGGGAGATTGTTAGTTTTGAATACAGAAAAGCTATGGCTTGTATCAAAAACTAATATCCACAGATGACATATCATTTTATTTCAGTATAAATCTGTTCCTTTATATCATAAAACTAGATAACGGGGTGTCGACAAACACAGTAGATACCGTTATTGGTTAAAGTATTGATATATAAAAAGTATGCTCGTAACCGAGATAGTCTGAACATACTATCGGTATAGGTTATTGTGTGGTTTGGAAATTGGTTTATCTAGACTAGTTTAAATCACACAGATATGCCCGGGGCATATTGAGCACGATCAGTTTGGATAGAATTGACTTGTACTGATCAGCGTAGTCAATTCGGTCCTAGTATTCCGTCTCTCAATCCCGAGATTGGGACGGGCGTGAGGGTTGGGTCTCGTGTGCTTTGATTTGCCAAAGAGTGAGGTCAATTGAGGCCAATACCTCGATAAGTTGGGTATGCGGTGTTTAGCTTCTTGCGTGCCGTTGCTGGTCGGAGGAATCCACGTACCGGTTCGCTGGGTTGATGGTGCTCCCGAGATGAGCTCGTAAGGTAATTATACTAAACCTGGCCAGTGAACTTTATGTTCGGTATAATAAAAGGTCGAGTGGTACTAATCTCGGAAACCAAGAAGTCGGTGAATTAATTTGTCAGTAAATTGATAAATCGACGAGCACAAGATCTTTAATGTGGGGAGATAGAAGAAATAATAATGGCGCGATGTAAAGTCGTTTTCGAGCGGTAGTTCCATAATTGGTCCGTTAGTGGTACGACCGATTATGCGTTTGACTAATCGACAAGGTAAATTAATTAATCCGAAGGGTTTAATTAATATTTGATCGACGAAGTGAATTTAGAAATTAATTCTATTTTGAATTAATTAATTCTAAGGGTTCGATTAAATTAAATTAACAAAGTTGATTAAATAAATTAATTTAAAAGGGTCGATTGGAGTTGATTAGTCGGGAAGACTTAGCGGTCAACGAAAGTCAAATTTTAAGGCCTAACTCGAGAGCCCATTAGGTCTCCTTAGAAGCTCCTATAAATACAACATAATTGGCAAGAAAACCCTAAGAAGAAACTTGGCAGCCAAGTTTAGGCTAGAAAGAGAAAGTTTGGTCTAGAGAGAGAACGTGTCTTCCTCGTCAAGTTTTCTCTCGAAGTCGACCAAGATAACTTTCTTCTTCGAAAGGGAACTCAGCCCATGAATTAATATAGCAGCCCGGTCATTTTGTACGACAAAACAATTCAAGCAAGCTGCTGGGTTTTCTTTTGTAAAAGTCTGCTGCTGTACGACAAAACAATTCAAGCAAGCTGCTGGGTTTTCTTTTTGGGAAAAGCCGATCGCTGCCCAGTATTTTTCCTCTTCTTGCGCAGGATTTTCTTCCTTGCGCAGCAAAAAGATTGCGCAGCCCTTTTGCGCAGCAGTCCAGCGGCTGTTCTTCAACCTAGGGTGCTTGATCCTGCTGATCTTCACGTTGATCTCTTCTCCGGTTGGTGATCCGTGAAGTCGGTGGCGCAGATCGTGGCTGGGAGAAGAACAGCAGACCGTACGGACTGTGATAGGGCAGTAGATGATTGGCGGAAGGAAAAGGCTGTTCTTAATTTTTCTGGGCAGCTTCAATTTGAAAAAAAAAAAATTCTGGGCAGCTTCAATTTTGATAAAAAAAATTCTGGGCAGCTATAATTTTGAGAAAAAATTCTGGGCAGCCTCAATTTGAGTTTCTTGAGAAGCAAGTTTCTTGGGTTTTCAGTCGTATTGCCGTGGGTAGCTCCGTAGACGATAGCCCACACTATCTCGGAGTTCGTATTGGAGAATTCTTCGGATTTCTTGTGGAAATTGCGCTAAAGAATTGGGTTTTCTTTTAGGCAAGGGACTTCGCTACAAAAGGTATAATCTTTAAATTCCGCTTTTATTAAAGATTTAATTTTTTGTGTCCCGATTAATAAATTAAATAAGTATAAACCTAGATCCGTTCATGGGTAAACTAATTTGAGCCTGAGCTTGGTCGAAAGCTTCCGATTCTATAATGCATAGCACGAAAGTGAGGTTTTCGATTTAGCCCGGGCTTGTTCAGTTTTCCTTCAAATTGGTATCAGAGCGTTGGTTTCGGTCTTATACTTGTTTGATTTATTACACGGCTTTATTTTGGCATTATTATTTGTGTCGAAATGTATAAACAGGTGGTTATTGGTTTCCCGGCTATTATGGTAGAAATTTAATTTTCATTCATAAACCCCGGGACATGTCCGGGCTCGTTTTATTTTTTAATGGAAATTTCTGTAATAGTAATAACCACGAGCTGGAAGCCGTGTAGGATTAAAAAAATATTGTAGTAGGATTTGATCTAATCATGTCGTCTTTAAATTCCTAGAAAACGCCTTTGTATATAGGAATTTTTGTACTATGACGAAGACGTTATTTTGGGTAACTTATATTCGCGGGTTTTGGTTTATGGTAATTTTGGGTGATTCCTAACTACGGACTAAACCGAGAAAACCGGGGCGAATTGAGAGGAATCCAAATAACGAGTGGGAGCGACACGACGGGAAGTGTCACCGAGGCGTCAAGGAATCAACGATAGAGAAGGCCATAATAGTCGGGAAATTTTTATTTTATTTAATTTCCCGTATTTATGATTTTTTCGTTGATTGTGTGATTTTCGTTTTATTTTGCATGAACGAAATTCAAACCAAAAGTTTTTTTCAAAAAGGTAATGTGCAATTAACTAAGGTAGATTATTCGCATATTAAAACTCTAACGGTTTTATGGGTGCGAATATCCATAGTTAAGATATTGCATGTTAAAACGTAAAAATCCTCAAACTTAATTACATTCGCAAGTTTTGGTTTAATCGTAATTTTGGGTGATTCCTAATTACGTGGGGTTTTGGTTTATCATAATTTTGGGTGATTCCTAATTACGTAGAAAACCGAGAAAACCCGGATTTTGGTTTTTCGTAATTTTTGGGTGATTCCTAATTACGTAGAAAACCGAAATGGAAAACCGAGAAAAACTAGGGCGAATTGAGATTATTTTAAAAATCTAAGTGGGAGCGGGTTGGTTAATAGCCCCATGGCCTCCATTGCGGGTTCATTGGCGATGTGGTTAAACGGCTTCCCCGTCGGTTGAGTTTTCAATCATAGATATCGCTGGAATGAATTTCTAAAGGGATGACTATAGTGCATTTAATTGGGAAAAGTTGCGACACCCTCGCCATCCGAGGCGCATTAGTACCCTAAGTAACAAACTTAGAAGTCACGTAATGGCATACACTTAGTGTACTGTTTATAGTATCCCTCCTACGAGGTAACGCTATTTACGTGTACGGCTACAATTATCGACTCTTAATTTCATTGATCATAAGATCGTTGGTCAGATAATGAGATTAATGGACTTCGGTCCTTCTCGAACGAATGTGGGTTGGCGTAGACGTTCACCCATCGTGACCTGCATTAATCCCGGTGGGAGAGATGTCGATAGAAGATTATATTTCTTTTCTGAGGATTTTTCAATATTTTCGAAAAGTATACTGAGACATGTTTTTTTCATTATTTTCAGTTGATATGTCGTTCAACCCGCTAGCTGTCATTTTTGAACCAAAACAAAATCACGAGTCCAAACTATATTGACTGGAAACGTAACCTGGACATTGTCCTTACCGCTGAGGGTTACAAGTACGTGCTTACTGAGGAGTGTCCCCTTTGAGCAGGGTAGCCAAGCAGTCAGCTATGAGGAAACTCATGAATGCTAGAATGGGTTAATTGAATAGGTAAATTTAATTAATTAATTATTCCTAAGGGTTAATTCAGTAATTAACAAAGTGGAATTATTTAATTAATTCCTAAGGGTTAATTAAGTAATTAATAAAGTGGAATTATTTAATTAATTAATTAAGTTTTAAGTTTCAATTGAAATTAGGAAATCCTAGAGATTAGGAATCCAGTAGGATTTGGTTATCCTATCTGATTGGTTGCCTAATTGGATTTGGAAACTAATTCATTACCTACACCCATTAGGAAGACCAATCCTAAACCAACTTGGAGTCTCTCTTGTAACTTTATAAATAGACAAGGGATCAGTTATTCAAGAAATACAATTAATCCACAAGATTTCTAGAGAGAGAAAACGTTTCTCTCTCCAAGTCGAATTTTCAAGAAAGTGTGCGCTGGTTTTTGGGTTTTTAGTGGCTGAAATTTTGGCCTTGGTTTATACCAGTTGCGCGTAGATTTCTCTCTCTGCGGGTGGTGCGTTTATAGTACGTGCCAGGTGCTGCGCTGCTGGATTTTTCTAGCAGGTGGATTGTGGTGAGTAGTTGATCAATTGACTTCTAGTTCATTGCCCACACAACGTGAAGTCATAGTCTTGAGGCATACAAGAGAATCACCAGATTCACGCTTCAAAGGTATTTTTCTAAGGTTTCGCTTTAATTAGAAATTTTTGTTGCGTGGTAGATCAAGCAAGTGCAAACCCAGATCCTATGTGGCCAAATTCTTTCAATTGGTATTAGAGCCTGGTTTAGGGGGTTCTGTGCTTGTTCGATTTATTACATGGTTTTATTTGCAGGTGGTTTAGAATCCCGACTATTATGGTTAAGTTTGTATGGGTTTTAATTAAACTCCGGGACATGTTCGGATTTAATTTTGTTATGAATGTTTGTAATAGTATAACCACGTGCTGGAAGCCGTGTAGGATTAGATCAAATCTGTAGTAGGATTTTTTCTATGTAATTTTGATTATTTAATTTTCCTAGAATGCCTTGTAGTAGGAAAATTGTTTTTTTATGTAATCGAAGGCATTATGGTGGGCGACTTGGATTCGTGGGTTTTGGGTTATCATGAATTTGAAGAAACCCAGGAAAACCCAGAACGAATTGCAAGAAGACCAAATAGCGTGGGAAAAAATGATGGAGGAGTTGGCGGCAGGAGGCGACGCCGGCAACGACTGCCGGCAGCAAAATCGCAGCCAGGAGCCAAGGAAACGCAGCAGCAGGCAGCAGCAGCGCGCAGCAGTTACTAGACTCTGTTGCGCGCTGCTGCCGCGCGCGGGCAGCACGGCCTTTGGGCTGTGCTGCCGCACGGACGGCCCGTTCGGGATATTCAAGCTATTTTTTGCCCGTTTTTCCTCCAGTTTTCATTTTTTGAAGTTCAAGAATCTCTCCATCGACTGACGTGACGGGACACGAGATCAAGGCAAAGGATGGAAGCAACTAAAACCATAATAGTCAGGAAATTTATTTTACGTATTTATTTCCCATATTTATTGTTTTAATTTTTATGCTTTATTTTTATGTTGTATTTTAGATGCATGAATTAAAGCATGTCTGGTTTTATGGTTGCATATAACCTAGGTTAGTTAAATGCATGTTAAAACCTGAAAACCCTCAATTTGGAAATCTAAGTGGGAGCGGGTTGTGTTATATCCCCATGGCCACCATTACGGGTTCATATGCGATGTGGGTGGGCTTGCGCTTTGGCATTAGGGCTTTTCTCCATTCGGATGAGTCCAGCCCCGAGATCGCTAGACTATGAGCTTCTGAGTAAGATGACTAGAGCGAGTTTAACTAGGAGAAATGCGACACCCTCTCCATCTGAGGCGCACTATCCTGAGGTAACAAATTCAGAAGTCACGTAATGGCACACACTTAGTGTAGGATCTGCAGTATTCCTCCCGCGAGGTTACGCTGCTTATTTGTACGGCTGAAAGCACCGACTATTAGCTACATTGATCAAAAGATCATTGGTCAGATAGTGTAGTTAATGAACTTGGTTCTTCTCAAACGAATGTGGGTTAGCGTAAACGTCCACACTGAGTGGCTTGCGAGAATCCTGGTGGATGAGATGTTAGTGGATTATAATTATTGTTTTGAGGGAAGTCAATAATTAATAGAATTTCATGTATTTTGAAATTCTAAGCATATAAAACTGAAACATTGTTTGTTTACTTTCCAGTTTTAATCGATGTGGCATTTAATCATTTAGCTGCTATTTTGAAAAACAACAATTTAACTGGAACTAATAATGTCGATGGAAGTCGTAACTTGGACATTGACATGATTAGGGATAAGAGCGCTCCGGTGAGAGATCATGTCATTGACATGATTAGTAACATCAACAAGGTTGAGGTAGCGAGAGGCAAAATCGTTGGTGAAACCAAAGCCGATATTGTCCTCTAGAGCTTGCCTCAAAGCTATGGGCGGATTTGGTTGCACTACAACATAAGTAAGATGTTGTGGAGTTCATCCAAGCTCTTGGCAGAGTTGATGGCGGCTAAAAGTCTTCTTCAAGAGAAGAAGCGAGCTTTAGTCACAGTCGAAGCTTTAGAATCTTCTTCTGAGCCTGAGGCTGGAAAGAAGAAGAGAAAGCTCGAGGGATTAGCTAAAAAGGCACAAATTGTGCCTAAGCCATGTATTGCAAAGAAGAAGTCGAAAGACAAGTGCTTCAAGTGCAATAAGACGGGACATTGGAAAGCGGATTGTCCAAAGTTTATAAATATGATAAATTCTTCCTTAATTACTGAGACATGTTTTAGCGGCGATTCCCACAGATACTTGGTGTGTGGACTATGTCTTAGACCACAAGCCCAAGAGTAAGATAGTACTAGAAGAGCTTAGACGACAAACTACTAATCCTGATGCACCAGCACAAGTAGATACACCACACACTGCACATAAGATCACAGATGATGCGCCTACACAGGCGGTGCCTCGTCGTAGTGGGAGGGTTGTGAGACAGCCTGACAGGTTCGTTGGCATGGGAGAGGCCTCAAACCTAGTCCCAGGTGTGCCTGAACCTGACCCAGTTAACTACAATGAGGCGCTTCGAGATAAAGATGCAGAATCTTGGCGTAAGGCAATGATATCCGAGATGGGGTCAATGGACCACAATAAAGTCTGGGAGCTTGTGGACCTGCCTGATGGTTTTAAGCCTATTGGATGCAAGTGGGTCTATAAACGTAAGAGAGGACATGACGGAAAGGTGGAAACCTTTAAAGCTAGGCTGGTGGCGAAGGCGTATACTCAGAAAGAGGGAATCGATTATGAGAAAACCTTCTCCCTGGTAGCCATGCTTAAGTCGATCCAGATTCTCTTAGCCATAGCTGCTCATATGGATTATGAGATTTGGCAGATGGATGTCAAGACAGCTTTCTTAAACGGAAGTCTTGAGGAAACCATCTTTATCCAGCAACCAGATGGATTCATTGAAAAAGGCCAAGAGCATAATGTTTGCAGGCTTAAGAGGTCTATTTATGTACTTAAGCAGGCATCCAGATCTTGAAACATCCGGTTTGATGAGGTAATCCAGTCCTATGGATTTACTTAGTGTCTGGAAGAGCAATATGCGTATCGCAGACGTGATGGAAACTGAGTGGTGTTTCTTGTGCTTTACGTAGATGACATTCTATTGATTGGCAACAACAAGAAAGTGTTATCAGACGTAAAGGCATGGCTGTCCAAGCAATTTAATATGAAGGACTTAGGGGAAGCGGGACATATCATTGGGATCAAGATTATTTGAAATCGTAGGAAACGTTCGTTAACGCTCTCCCAAGCTTCATACATAGACACGATTCTGGCCCGTTTTAACATGCAGAACTCTAAGAAAGGTTTTCTACCTTTTAGGCATGGAGTGTTTCTATCTAAGGAGCAGTCTCCTAAGACTGTTGAGGAGATAGAGACCATGAAGACAGTTCCATATGCTTCGGCAGTAGGAAGTCTCGTGTATGCCATGTTGTGTACGCGGCCTGATATCTGTTATGTTGTTGGCATGGTGAGTAGATATCAGAGTAACCCTGGGAAAGCTCATTGGGAGGCACTAAATTGCATTCTCAAGTATTTGCGCAGAACGAGGGACCAAGTTCTGGTCTGTCAGGCGCCTGAGCTGGTATCCCGAGGTTACACAGATTCAGATTTCCAAGGCGACAGGGATAAGAGCAAGTCTACCTCAGGGTATGTGTTTACTCTTGGAGGTGAAGCCATAGTTTGGCGGAGTGTCAAGCAGAAATGCGTGGCGAACTCCACCATGGAGGCTGAGTACGTTGCCGCATCAGAGGCAGCGAAAGAAGCAGTATGGCTCAAGAACTTCCTAGCGAACTTAGATGTGATTCCTGGTTTGCCGAAGTCTAATCACGGTATATTGTGATAACAACGGTGCAGTAGCAAACTCGAAGGAACCTCGAGCCCACAAGGCGAGTAAACATATACAGCGCAAGTACCACCTGATACGAGACATCGTAAAGAGAGTAGACGTGGTCGTGGCTAAGATAACATCAGAGGATAACCTTGCAGATCCATTCAAGAAAATATTGACTTCAAAAGTCTTTGAGGCTCACGTGAAGGGCACGGGGATCAGATGCTTAAGAGAGCATTGACAGTTTTTCAAGATAGATAGCAGCAGATTGTTTAGGGATTGTATGTGATTGTATACTTAAAGCACAACTTAAGTATTAGTGGGAGATTGTTGGAGTAGAATACATAAGCTATGCTTGTATTGTACAGTTTCCCAGTTTAATATATCGATTTGTGTTTCAGTCATATCTTGTTGAGCATTAATTGTCCATTTATATTATGTAAGTAGATGATGAGGTGTCTGGTGCGACACAGTAGATCTCATCATTGGTTGAAAGACATAATATATAAATGAAGTTCGTAACCGAGACAGTTTTGGACAAACTGTTAGTTTAGGTTATTATGTGATTTAGATAATTAGTTTGTCTAAACTAATTGAATCATATAGATATGCCCAGGGCATATTGAACTTGACTCTTAGGAATGATTTGTCTTGTACTGATTTAATAGACAAATTAATCTTTGTATTCTATCTCTAAATCCCTAGACTCGAGTGGGCATGAGGATTATACATAGTGTACTTTGATCTGCCAATGGGTGAGGTCAAATGTGGCCAATAGTCTCGGTGGGTTGGGTGCGCGTGTTTAGTTACTTGGTGTGTTGCTGCTTGTCGAAAGGAAACCATGTACCGGTGCGTCTGGGGTGATGGTGCTCCCGAGATGAACTCGAAATGTTTATTATACTAAACCCGGCCGATGGACTTATGTCCGGTATAGGAAAAAAGTCGAGTGGTACTAGTCTCGGAATCAAAAAGTTGATTAATTAATTTATCAGTAAATTAATTGGAATTAACGAGCACTATATCTTTGATGTGGGGAGATTAATGAATATAATTTAATTAAGTTGTTCCGGAAGCAATTCTGGTGTAGGATGGTAGTGCCAAAATTAATCCGTTAGTGGTACGATTAATTTTGTAATGGGTTAATTGAATAGGTAGATTTAATTAATTAATTGGTTAATTATTCCTAAGGGTTAATTCAGTAATTAACAAAGTGGAATTATTTAATTAATTCCTAAGGGTTAATTAAGTAATTAACAAAGTGAAATTAATTAATTAATTAATTAAGTCTTAAGTTTCAATTGGAATTAGGAAATCCTAGAGATTAGGAAATCTAGTAGGATTTGGTTTATCCTATCAGATTGGTTGCCTAATTGGATTTGGAAAATAATTCATTACCTAAACCCATTAGGAAGACCAATCCTAAACCAACTTGGAGTCTCTCTTGTAACTTTATAAATAGACAAGGGATTAGCCATTCAAGACACACAATTAATCCACCAGATTTCTAGAGAGAGAAAATTCTAGAGAGAAAACGTTTCTCTCTCCAAGTTGAATTTTCAAGAAAGTGTGCTGCTGGTTTTTGGGTTTCTAGTGGCTGAAATTTTGGCCTTGGTTTATACCAACTGTGCGTAGCTTTCTCTCTCTACGGGCGGTGCGTTTATAGTACGTGCTAGGTGCTGCGGTGCTAGAGTTTTCTAGCAGGTGGATTGTGGTGATTGGTTGGTCAATTGACTTCTAGTTCGTTGCCCACACAACGTGAAGTCATAGTCTTGAGGCATACAAGAGAATCACCAGGTGCACGCTTCAAAGGTATTTTTCTAAGGTTCCGCTTTAATTAGAAATTTTTGTTGCGTGGTAAATCGAGCAAGTGCAAACCCAGATCCTATGTGGCCATATGCTTTCAAGAACTTCCTAGTGGACTTAGATATGATTCCTGGTTTGCAGAAGTCTATCACTGTGTATTATGATAACAACGGTGCAGTAGCAAACTCGAATGAACCATGAGCCCACAAGATGAGTAGACATATACAGTGTAAGTACCACCTAATACGAGATATCGTCAAGAGGGAAGACGTGATCGTGGCTAAGATAGCATCAGAAGATAACCTTACAGATCCGTTCACGAATACATTGACTTCAAAAGTCTTTGAGGCTCACGTGGAGGGCATGGGGATCAGATACTCAGGAGAGCCGTGATAGTTTTTATTGATATATAGTAGAGTGTATAGAGTTGAATGTAGTTGTATACTTAAAGCATAGTTTAAGTATTAGTTGGAGATTGTTATAGTTAAATACATAAGCTATGCTTGTATCCCAGTTAATATATCAATTTAATGTTTTGGTTAAATTTGTTGTGCATTATTTGTCATCATTGGTTAAAAGACATAATATATAAATGAGGTTCATAACCGAGATAGTTTTGGACAAACTGTCAGTTTAGGTTATTATGTGATTCAGATAATTGGTTTGTCTAAACTAATTGAAACATATAGATATGCCCGGGGCGTATTGAACTTCACCATTTAGAATGATTTGTCTTGTACTGATTTAATAGACAAATCATTGTTAGTATTCTATCTTTTAATCCCTAGGCTTGAGCGGGCATGATGATTAGACATAGTGTATTTTGATCCGCCAATGGGTGAGGTCAATTATGGCCAATAGTCTCAGTGGGTTGGGTGTGAGTGTTTAGTTACTTGGTGTGTTGCTGTTTGTCGACAGGAAACCTTGTATCGGTGCATCCTGGTTGATGATACTCCCGAGATGAGCTCATTATGTTCATTATACTAAACCCAGCCGGTGGACTTATGTCCGGTATAGTAAAAAGTTCGACTGGTACTAGTCTCGAAATTAAAGAAGTTAATTAATTAATTTATCAGTAAATTAATAAATTAATGAGCACTATATCTTTGATATGAGGAGATTAAGAATAAATTAATTTAGTTGTTCCGGAAGTAATTCTGGTGCAGGATGATAGTGTCAAAATTAATCCGTTAATACTATGATTAATTTTGTAGTGGGTTAATTGAATAAGTAGAATTAATTAATTAATTAATTAATTATTTCTAAGGGTTAATTAACTCATTAACAAAGTGGAATTATTTAATTAATTAATTTAGTCTTAAGTTTCAATTAGTATTAGAAAATCCTAGAGATTAGAAAATCTAATTGGATTTGGTTTATCCTATTTGATTAGTTACCTAATTGGATTTTGAAACTAATTAATTACCTAAACCCATAAGAAAGGCCAATCCTAAACCAACTTGGGGTCTCTCTTGTAACTATATATATATAGACAAGGGATTATCAATTACATAACACACAATTCATTAGTTTTCAAGACAAGAAAACTTAGAGAGAGAAAATTCTTCTCTATCAAGTATGAATTTTTGGAACTTTTGGTGGTCAGTTTTTTCCTCCTTAAAACTGCGGCGCGTAAAGCCCACTCTCAGGTCTTAGGCAGCGCGTGTTTTCACGCGCTTAAGGCGGCGGTGGTTACTGAATTTTTTGGTGATCCACTTGTGTTGATTGCTGATCAATTGGTTGCTAGAACGTTGCCACACAACGTGCAATCAAAGTCTTGAGTCATACAAGTGATCACATAAGTTAACACGCTTCAAGAGGTACTTTTCTATGATTCCGCTTTTAATTAGAAAATCATTATTGTGTGATAAATTGAATGAGTACAAACCAAGATCCTACGCAATGTTATTTCAAGCAAGGATTAGAATAGCGATTGTGCTAGAGTCTAGGCCTGGTCAAAGATTCCGATTCTGCAATGCGTAGCATCAAGTGAGTTTTTGACCACCCTGGGAAGATAATCTTTCATCACGTTCATAGTAAATAAGCTATCAAGTGCCTACATGAACCAAAAGGAACTTCCTTCTAGCTATCGTCTACTCATGTTGTGTAAAGATAATCATAGAATACAGTTGGATACCACTGGGAGTTAATACATGTTATTCTCAATCGAGATTCAAACCTCCCCTTGAAATTTCCATCTTTCAACCACCATCCTTCAATTTGAATGTATGTAAACCTCATCACTTAATCTCTAACTGTACTATCTCTGTCATTATCCTTGCAAACTTTGTCAAATTTCCCACGGAATCATAATCGCGGTCAGTCGCTTAAATCACCAACTTCCTAACCACTTTATATCAAGCACTTTATTTCCTATTTCAAATTCATAAGTCACTTTGATATTCTAATCTTAGCACTAGTTATTTTGTTGTATCACTAACTGGTTCTCGTAGATCACCTTGAATTTCCAAATTTTACTACAAACCAAATGCCTCTCAATTCACTTCATAGTTTCTGGAATAGTCCTAAGAGCATTGCTCAGATACCACTGGAACATCCCGTCCAAAACACTTCAATTTCGTACAAGGTGTCTTGCACATGATGTTTGTCTAGCTCACGCCAGGACTCAAAATCTCTCAAGAAAGATAAATAAAACTACAATGTTGCGGAAGCGTAATTCTAACTGAAAACCTGTACACAAAAAATCAGTTCAACTACATAACACTATCACTTAAAATCCGAGATCACGACAACTCCAGCTCGTTAAGTGACTCCATATGAACATATCCTCCTGTCATGTGCTTTCATTCTTCACGAGAAGAGCAAGTCGGGAAAATGGTAAAGGTGAAGGAATGAGCCACGGTCCAGTGAGAGAGCCAAAAGAGATTTGGCAGACAAGCACACAAGCTACAAGTGTAACCCCGTAACAAACGTACTTACTTTGTATGAAAAAATAATTTCATTCAAAGTGGTTCACACAAATAACACAGCGAAAGTCAACCAAAACATATCATCACGTAAGTTCATATAAAAGTCAAAACATTAAGGTCCACCGCTCAAAAGTCGACGACTGATGGGGTCCACCGCCCGAAGGTCGGTGACTGATGGGGTCCACCGCCCAAAGGTCGACGACTGATATTGGTCCACCGCCTGAAGGTCTACGACTGATAAAGGGTCCATCGCCGAAGGTCGGCTGCAGAAACATGCATTAACGAATTCTTCACTTAACAAGTAACAGAAATCATTTGGATGCACAAGAGTAGAAAGTCAAACCAGGTAAAATCGTTGTATTGAATAGTAAGGCATAGAAAAAGTCAAACCACTGGATCAAATTGAAAGTCAAAGTCAAATGAAAACCGTTGGATTAAAAATGTACGCCACACCAAATAAAACTGTTCAAGGTAGGAGTCAAACTAGATCGACTGCTATGTCGAAATGAAATCTAGACAAATAAAACTGTTATTCACGATTCCTAGTCAAACAGTCAAACCAAGTCAGAATTTTCATTCAAAAGTTAGATCGAGTTAAGATAAAATTTTGAACTAAGTTAACTGTTGAGTAAAAATAAAATTAGACAAGTAAAAAGAAATAAAATAAAATAAAGTTAATTCAGAATTCTAGGTGAATAGTAAAATAGGTCAACATCATAAATCAACAATAAAAGCTAAATCCCCTAAAAATTCAGAAATCAAGATTCATAAATTGAAGTTCATAGAAAACCAGAGTAGCAGTAGTGTACTTCGAAAATACAATTTTATTTTCCATCAAACCCGATCGAAAACCGATGTGATCAAGTGGCCTTTTGTATTCCTTTCCCCAACATTAGTACTCCTTACCACCTTTCAAAATGATTACTGTGTGAATCAGCTTATAGTATATTTATTCTAACCTCACCATCATTCCTCCGAAAATAGCAACGTAAGTGAAGAGTTAATCCAAACCAAAAGTTGCACCAGTAAAATCACGGAATAAAAAAAAAAAAAAACAGATGCCAATTGTGGGTCAAAATAAAGTAATACTCCCTCTATTTAAAAATATAAATCGTTTTCACCTATTAAAAAATATAAGTCACTTGTTTATTTATAGAAAACAATTCATTATTTTTACTCTATTACCCTTATTTAATTTGTAATTTTATTAAAAAATATTTTTGTCATGACTATTCTAAATTACAGCATTATTATTAAAAATATATTAAATAAATGTATAACAGATTTAACAATTAAAAGTTAAAACTTTTCAAAAATTAATTATATCCTTACTATTTGTGTTTTGGTTAAAATCAAAATCACCATTCTAACCAAAGATTGAACGTAGCAGAAATTATTTATCACAACTTAACATTCATCAAGCCAATCATGCAGTAGTTATAGTAATAATCCAAAATACTGGTTGGGTTAGACCATATGATTTTAGAAGAAAAATTCTTTTGAATTCCTCACCTTCACTCCGTTCCTGCAATAATATAAAATAACCCCAATATTAGTATTCTATAAGAAATCAAATCTCATCATCTTATCTAACTAATCAACTCGAGGGGTTTCTAAATATGCATTAGCCTAGCCTGATAACCAAAAGAGATATTGACACTTCAAACTAAAACTAATGATAACAATACTAAAGGTAATAATACTAGTAATAAAAAACTCGGATACACCCCTTTACTTACCCGAATGCTATATAAGATTCTTTTTATTTTCTTTTTTCTGCCTGTTTGTTGCCGATCTTTGCTTCGTCTTTTGATGTCATTTTTCATTTTCGTCTTTCATTTTGATTCTTTTGCTTCCAATTTTGATTGAATTTTTATTACGATATGTATTTGATGATGTTGATTGATTTATGTTTAAGAATTTGTTGTGTCATTGTTTTGTATTTTATGTTTAAACTAATATGATATTATTATTTTTTTTACAGGTTCAGATGTTGAATCTATGCAATCTTTGTGTAAATCAGTGGTTGAAAATGAAGAAGCAGCATACAACTTATATAATGATTATGCTTTTAGGTTAGGATTTAGTGTGAGGAAAAGTAAAAATCGTAAAAATAAAACTACTGGAATCAGGTATTTGAGAAGATATCTTTGTAGTTGAGAATGAGCTAAACACTGCAAGGAGAATTTGAAGAAGATTTATACGAAAGTTGATATGCGATCGGGATGTAAAGCTTTTATTGAATTTAAAAAAAAAAAAAAAAAAGAGAAGATGGGAGTTGGATTGTCCAAAAACATTTCAGGAAACATAACCATGAACTGTGCCCTGTAGCTGAGAGGCAGTTTTTACATTCTCAGAGGAAGTTTGATGATTCTGCATTACAGTATTTTGATAAATTGAAAAGTTCAGGTGTTCGTCTAACTGATGGTTATCATATATTGTCCAAAGAGGTTAGTTATATTTCAGTTTATTTGTTATGAATCTACTTGTAAATGTGATATGCTATCATAGTTTTTCTGATCTGATATTACGTTTGAGTTGATTTGATATTATATTTGTGTTGATTTGATATTATGTTTGGATTGATCTGATATTACGTTTAAGTTGATTTGATATTATGTTTGTGTTGATCTGATATGTGTTTTTTAGTATTGATATATGTGTATTTTTCATTCTAGAGGGTCATCAAATGTTGGGTATACTATGCGAGATGTATATAATCATTTGGAACAAGAGAAGAGGAAAAAGATTGATGGTTGTGATAGTAATGCTTTGATTAATATGTTAAAACAGAGATCTATAGATAAGAAGGATTTTTATTATAATTTTGATTTGGATGAGGAGTCTTCATTATGTAGAGTATTTTGGAGAGATCAGAAGATGAAGGATGATTATAGTATATTTGGAGATTTGTTGGTTCATGATACAACTTATCGGAAAAACAAATACGACATGATAGGCGGACCTTTAGTTGGTATGGAAAACCATTGTCATAATGTTATGTTTGGTATATGTTTCATAAAAAATGAGAATGTGGAGTCATTTATTTGGTTGTTTAGTACATTTTTGAGATCGAGGGAGAACAAGCAACCAGTGACATTTATGACAGACTAGGATTTTTCGGTGGTAGCTGCTGTGCGAGTGGTTTTTCCAAATGCTCATCATCGTCTTTGCGTTTGGCACATTGCAAAGAATTCTTATAGTAATATACCTCATTTGATGAATCAAGAAGGTTTTTCATATGCCTTTCAATTCTTGCTTAATCAAGTTTGCACAGAAGCTGAATTTAATCACTTCTGGAACAGGTGTGTGTTTTTCTGAATTTTATTTATATGTAATGTGATTTGATATCATTGTATTGCTGATATGATGTTAGGTTTAAGTTGATATGATATGTTTTTAATCTACTGATGAATCTATATTGTAATGCAATATGATATTAGTTGTAAGTCGATCTGATATTATGTTTGACTTGATTTGATATATTAATCTCTTATTTCTTTATTCTTTTTTCTTTGTTAGTTGATGTGATATTAGTTATGATTTGATCTGATATTATGTTTGAGTTGATTTGATATATTAATTTGTTATTGTTGATTCTATCAGTTTTTTGAAGGATTGTAATTGCAAAGGCAACACTTGGTTGAAGAAATTAGATAAGATAAAAGAGAAGTGGTGCCCTGCATTTAGTAAACAATATTTTTCTAGAGGGGCGGTTTCTTCTCAAAGATGTGAGACAACTAATCATTCTATTTCAAAGAAGTTGTCAAAAAATTTTACACTTTGTGAATTCTATCAGCAGTTTCTTGATGCTGTGATTGAGTGGAGAAACAATGAGATTGCAAAAGATTTTAGATGTAGAGAAAAGGTTGATCCTATTGTTGGAGATTCATTAATGCTTCAACATGCTGCTGAGTTTTATACGATAGAGATGTTTGTAAGATTTTAAGAGCTGTATATGATGATATTATCATATAATCACTTGCAGACTAGTAGCAGTAATGGTGTTTATGAATATCAAGTTTGACATACCAAACTTGATTTGTTTCGACACGTAGTTCATTTTGATGAGAATGACTATACCGTGAGTTGTACTTGCAATCTGTTTTCTGAGGCTGGGTTGTTATGCTCCTATGCTCTTCGTGTGCTAAATCTGAATAATTACTCGTTATGTATTTATTGCAACCTCAGAGATTTTTTTTAGTTGATCTGATATTAGGTTTTGTTTGATCTGATTTTACATTTGAGTGATCTGATTTTTTTTAGTTTGCTGATATTATCCTCTATGTAATGTGATCTGATATTAGTTGCTATTTGATATGATGTTAGTTATTGTTTGATCTAATATTACCTTTTGTGAATTTATTTGATATACACATTATATTATCTCTATGTAATATGATTTGATTTCATAGTATTGTTGATCTAATATTAATTTTGAGTTGACCTGATATTACATTTTAGTTGATCAGATATTACGTCTGAGTTGATCTGATATGTTTTTTAGTTTGATTATATGATTCTATATGTAATGTGATCTGATATTAGATGCCAATTGATGTTATATTAGTTATTATTTTGACCTGATATTACCTTTTTTAAGTTGATATGTATGCATTATATTAGTTTAAGTGGAGTCATTCTTTCACTGAAATGTGGATGATTAACTTTATAATTTTTATATCTTGCCTTGAGAACTATGTATTGAAGATGTGTACTAAGAGTTCAAGTAGTGATTATTACTCTAAAGAAGATTGTTTGTTGACATCAAGTAGCTGCGAGAAATATTCAGATTCTGTTTGGAGAGTTGAAGCAAGCAGAGACATTCACAGTCTAGTTTTGTTGCACGTTCTATCCTTGACAAACACTTCAATTTGGCTAGAGTTTCTATTAAATCAGAGGTTGGTCCATCCTATATTGGTGAGAAAGAAGAAGGTTCAAACATTGTTGAAATTAGAGATCCGAAGAGAAAAAAGTGTTAGAAATATTCGTTTGGAGAAAATGTGCAATAGAGCAAGATGAAAGAAAAAAGAAGGCAGCAGCATATGCATTACGTACTATAGAACGGGTCGCATCAATGGGGATTGAAAATTGTGGAGTTTTTTATGGTAATTTTGTCAATCCTGTGGTGGAGAAGTTGTAGTTGAGATGATTTCTTTTTAGGTACTTGATATGAATTCTTTTAGTTAGTTGGTATGAATTATGTTTAGTTAGTTGATACAAAACATTAAATGACTTCCTGTTGTTGGGAGAGATTGTATGTTATATGATTTTTTTGTGAGTTGATTGTTATTTTATATGATTTCTTTTTACTGTACTTGGTTGTTTCATAATAATGACTAGAAGATATCAGATCATAGGATTATAGACATCAGATCAGAGTATTACATAAATCAGAATAGAGGACAATAGTTATCAGATCAGAGTATTACTGATATTAGATTATAGGACTATAGACATCATATCAGAGGACTATAGACATCAGATCAGAGAACTATAGATATCATATCAATAATGCTATATGATATTAGTTTTTAGTTGATGTAATATTAGTTATAATTTGATATGATATTACGTTTTGAGTTTAATTTGTTTGGTTGAAGATATCACATCACAACAGAAATATAATAACTTTCATATCTTTTGAAATTAAAGTATGAAAATACAAAAATAGATAATTGGGAAATTTGGAAAAAAAAGACTAATATAAATTTTCTAGACAATTGGAAAATGTCAACATTGTCATATACAATCAATCTAAAGACTAGATTAGAGTCAAGTACAGTATCTATTACAATTTTGTACTATAAACCTTCTCAATTTTGGCTTTGAACTCATCTTTCATTGTATTGGTTTGAGAAGCCATTATAGTATAAGCATACCTGACCCTAATAATCTTTAGAGCTCTGTTGAGAGCAGCTTTGCTCTTGCGGGCTTCTCTGTGAGCTCTGGATCCCAAGTCTGAGTTATTTGTCCTCTGTAGAGCTCCATGTATCTTATTGTAAGAATGCCACAATCAGTGTCGTTCTTGTTATCTTGCCAGGCAAGTTTTGGATACTCCATTTTATACTCTTTGGGATCTCCAAAGATTATCTCTGCTGATGTCCCTCTTATTATCTCAACAAAATATCGCTGTTATATTAATGATGAAAACAGATATCAGATCAGTGTAAAAAAGATATCAGATCAATGTAAATAAGATATCAAATCAAGGGAAAGAAGATATCAGATTAGTGTAAAGAAGATATCAGATCAATGAAACAGGTACTTACCATAAGTTCGAGAATTGCAGTGTACCAACTTTCATCTGGGATTTTGTTGTTCAGGACGACTACTCTTCTCACCATTGCATTTATACACAAAGTATAGTAATGTTCACGTTGAAATATTGGGAAGAAGACCTGCTCAAAAAATACTAATGAGAAGTTGATATTTGATATATTGAATTCAATAAATTGAGGAATTAAAATTGCACTTACCATTTTTACATTTAATGTGTCCATGTTTTTGCTGGCTCGTGTGACATCATCTATGAATTGAGTTCTCATGATGTCCAGAGCCTCAGGTTTAAGCTCATAGTGAGGAACTACTGGTTTTGGTATTATTGGGGTAGGAGGGATGCGTAACTTCTTGACAGCTTCATGTGCTTTCTTTGAATTGTTGTAATCGTCCATTGCCGATACGAACTCAAGAGGTTGAAATAGTGTATCTCCCATCAGTAAAAGCTAAACATAATGAATTTAATTCATATCAGATGGAATAATATTTTACATATATTTGTAAATGAATTTCATATTGAAAGGATTAGGGTTTCATATCTTACACAAAATTGTTGAGATATGAATAGCCTTGTTGGATCTTTGTAGTTCATATGTATGATCCATGCATTTAGTTCCGAAATTGTTATCCATTCTCCTAGATGCATGGTCTTGATGTCCGTTCGGCCCACTAAAATATATGATGCACCGGAGTAGAGATGCTCTCTGTATGCGTATATCAAAAGAATATTAACAAAAGTATGTTGAAATCCCAAAATGTGCACATCAGATCAGCATATAGAAGACATCGGATCATAAAATGAATACATCATACCAGCATATAAGAGACATCAGATCACAAAATAAACACATCAGATCAGCATATATCAGACATTAGATTATGAAAATAGACATCAGATCAACACAAAACAGACATCAGATCACTATTTTTTAAAGAAAATCATTTCATATTATCTGAAACAAAGTTAAATATCAAATCAGATGATAATAGACATCAGATCAGAGGACTATATATATCATATCAATAATATAAAAGAAATCGTACATTTAGAAAGGATGAAATCATGCATTATATACACATCATATCAAAAGACAGTAGGCGTCAGATCATTGGATATTAGATATCAGATCAAAAAGAAAAGATTACATCAGGGGAAAAAATATATGTAAATATAAATTAGAACTTACTCCCCACTGATTTTATTTTGCTTAGTCCCTGTTAGGTAAGCATAATCCGTGGACAGTTTCTCTCTCATTGAGATCTTCAAGAATGGTCTAGGCGTCTTGACCCAAAAATCAGATCTCAAATAGACAGGGAGTTTTCTATATCTATGATTTGAGTTTAGTGTCAAGATGACATCTTCCTTAGCATTGTCTGGCTCTTCATTGATCATGCTGGAAATAGAGTTCATATCAGCTGATATAATATATCAACTCATTCAAATAAAGATATCATATCAGATAGTAATTTTTTTTACTTACGTTATGAGGTATGTTAAGTCTTCATCAACTTTTGAAGTCTTGGCTTCTTTTGGAGTCTGATATGCTTTTAAAATGATTGTGTTTATATTTGAAGTAAGCAGTATTGCATCCTCCACCATTCTTTCAGTATCTTCATCATCTTGTGATTCTGTCAAATTTACATAAGCTTTGTCTTTCTCCAACTCTTTATCCTTGTTAGCTTCATTTTCTTCAGGCTTCTCTTTTCCATTTTTATTTTTTTCTTCCTCCTCATCTTTTTCTTTCTCATTCTGGTTTTTTCCTTCCTCATTCTGGTTTTTTCTTTCTCCTTGACTAACATGTACACCAATTGCTTTTCAATTAGATCTTTCTTTTCCTTTTGTATGCTCTCTTCCCTTTCTATCTCTTTTTGTTCAACTTCTGTTTGTTCCAGGGGTAGTGGAGAGATGTGTGCAGACTGAGGTTCATTCTTTTTTCCTCCACTACATTTTATTGTTCTTATTTTGCTACTTCATGAAAACTATCTTCAGGTGCAGATTCTTCATCTTCTGAAGGTGTATAGAGGTTGAATTTTGGCATATCATCTTCCAAGCATACAGTAGCAGATTTATTCTTCATTCTGTTATAATCTTCCTGTAGTTTATCCACAATTTCTGCACATACTGCATAGAACATTGTATCTTGTGATGGCATTGGTCCATTTTCATCTGTTGGGAATTTTGAGGATTGACCCTGTAGCTCAAGAGTTGTATTTTTCTCCCTCAAGTCACGGATGATCCCCTCCACTGTGCTTACCTTCTGGATTGTTTGTTGCCCCAATATTGTGCCATGCTTTGATGAAAGTCATCATGGACTTTGCCAAATCAACAACTGATTGTGTGATTTCATCACATTTTCAAATTCCTGTTGCAGAAGATAATTGTTATAGTTAGTTTGTTTCATATTATAATATAAAAGAGATATCAGATGGAAAAATAGACATCAGATCAGCATATAAGACATATCAGATCAGAACTATAAAAGAAAGCATACTATAGAACTAAAACATAATTAACAAAGGGATATCGAATCATCATTATATAGACATCAAATCATGAAAAAATAGATATCAGATCAGCATATAACACATATCAGATCACAACTATAAAAGAAAACATACTATAAAACTAAAACATACTTAACATGAGGGGTATCAAAACATGATTATACAGGCATCAGATTACAAAATAGTGTTGGAGTAGAATACATAAGCTATGCTTGTATTGTACAATTTCCCAGTTTAATATATCGATTTGTGTTTCAATTATATTTTGTTGTGCAGTTTTATGTCCATTTATATTATGTAAGTAGATGATGAGGTGTCTGGTGCGACACAGTAGATCTCATCATTGGTTGAAAGACATAATATATAAATGAGATTCGTAACCGAGACAGTTTTGGACAAACTGTCGGTCTAGGTCATTATGTGATTCAGATAATTAGTTTCTCTAAACTAATTGAATCATATAGATATGCCCGTGGCATATTGAACTTGACTCTTAGGAATGATTTGTCTTATACTGATTTAATAGACAAATCGATCCTTGTATTCTATCTCTAAATCCCTAGACTCGAGTGGGCATGAGGATTAGACATAGTGTACTTTGATCTGCCAATTGGTGAGGTCAAATGTGGCCAATAGTCTCGGTGGGTTGGGTGCGCGTGTTTAGTTACTTGGTGTGCTACTGCTTGTCGAAAGGAAACCATGTACCGGTGCGTCTGGGTGATGGTGTTCCCGAGATGAGCTCGAAATGTTTATTATACTAAACCTGGCCGGTGGACTTACGTCCGGTATAGTAAAAAGGTCGAGTGGTACTAGTCTCGGAATTAAAGAAGTTAATTAATTAATTTATCAGTAAATTAATTTTAATTAACGAGCACTATATCTTTGATGTGGGGAGATTAAATGAATATAATTTAATTAAGTTGTTCCGGAAGCAATTATGGTGTAGGATGGTAGTGCAAAAATTAATCCGTTAGTGGTACGATTAATTTTGTAATGAGTTAATTGAATAGGTAGATTTAATTAATTAATTGGTTAATTATTCCTAAGGGTTAATTCAGTAATTAACAAAGTGGAATTATTTAATTAATTCCTAAGGGTTAATTAAGTAATTAATAAAGTGTAATTATTTAATTAATTAATTAAGTCTTAAGTTTCAATTGGAATTAGAAAATCCTAGAGATTAGGAATCCAGTAGGATTTGGTTATCCTATCAGATTAGTTGCCTGATTAGATTTGGAAACTAATTCATTACCTAAACCCATTAGGAAGACCAATCCTAAACCAACTTGGAGTCTCTCTTGTAACTCTATAAATAGACAAGGGATCAGTTATTCAAGAATCGCAATTCATACAATTAATCCACAGGATTTCTAGAGAGATAAAATTCTAGAGAGAGAAAATATTCTCTCTCCTGGTCGAATTTTATAGCAGAGGGGCAGCTGGTTTTTTGTGACTTTGGCCGAAATTTTTAGCCAAGTTTTGGCAGCCCCGTGTGTTGCTTTCTCTCTCTCCAGGCAGTGCGTTTGCAGTACGTGCTAGGTGCAGAGGTGCTGGATTTTTCTGGCAAGTGGAGTTGTGGTGATAGCTGATCAATTAACTTCTAGTTTGTTGCCCACACAACTTGAAGTTATAGTCTCGAGGCATACAAAAGATTCACCAGGTGCACGCTTCAAAGGTATTTTTCTAAGATTCAACTTTAATAGAAATTTTTGTTGCGTGGTAAATTGAGCAAGTGCAAACCCAGATCCTACCAAAACTTTCAAATAGTACATATTAGATCAGTGTATAACACATATCACATCACGACTTTTAAACAAAGCATACTGTAGAAATAAAATGTACTTAACAAAGGGAGTTCAAAGTACCATCATATAGACATCAGATCAAGAAAAAACAGACATTAGATCACCATAGAACACATATTAGATCACAAGTATAAAAGAAAACATACTATAGAAATAAAATGTACTTAACAAAAGGACATCAGATCAAGAAAAAACAACATCAGATCAACATATAAAACATATCAGATCAGAAGTATACCTTGTTTTGTGATGTGGTTGGACCTTCCTTGGATTTGCTGGTCTTTTTAGAAGCATGTGCATATTATGGATTTTCCACAAGCACATCGGCTGTAGCCCTTTCTCTTATCCAGCCTTGACCATGACCTCCCTTTTTCTCTTTGAGTCTTGCTCTCAAAGAGTTGATTATGGCTCCAATTTGTGAAAGTTGTTAGGTTTCTTAGAATATCTTTGTGAATTCCGTACACAACCCTACTAACATAGAATAACTGAAAAATATATGTTAGATGTGAGTTAAAAAAATAAAATGGACTAGATATGAAAGGACAATACACATCAGATGATAGACTTACAATCAGAAAAGCCAATAGTCCATGGTAGGCTGTTGATGTTGTGCCATCTTTGTGGAAATACTTTTCTTGGCATTCTACCAATTCTCTGAAGGTGTAGCTACACCAGTTTAGTTGTCTTATTTGGTCAATGCTGTTGAGGGATTTTATGAGCCGATATATGATGTTGTTGATGCTCCCATGGCTGTACAAAAATGTGGTGGCCAGGTAGATAAAAAAATCCTGGATGACGTTGATTTCATTGTAGTCCTGATTGTTGACAATATACTGCTCAAGTTGCTTGATGGTTAGTCTTTTACTGGATGGCATGCCAAATCTTTGACAGTAGCGTTGAACATTCTGTTCATAATTTTCACCCTTTGACTTAGCAGTTGTATATTCTTCAACATCATTTGGATCTCTTGGGAAGCCAATAACCAATTCCACATCTTCTTCAGTAATTGGAATAATTGTATCTTGTTACAGCTCCAGTCTCAACTTGAGAGAGTTGAATTTGGTGAGCAGGTACTACCCAATTTGTTAGGCATCTTGCTGTAGTTGATACTGAGGAAGTTGTCAAAGCCTATATCCCTCACAGCAGTTCTTTGTGGTTATGAGAGTTTAGAAACCACGTAACTGATTCTGTTTGGAAATGTACCGCAGCTGAATCTTTTCTGAGTATCATCATCATTAGCCTCCTCCAAATTATTTTTTGTGAGTATTTCCTTCCTCTTTTATTTTTTCTCTTTTTGTTTCATGTGGACATCCACGTCCCTTTGTTTCTTTCCCTTGTTGAATATCACATTACTCATTTTCTGTTGCTGCTTATTCTGCACATCCTTTTTCTACAATTGTTGAAGAATTTCTTCATTTGTCTTCTTCTTTGCAGGTATTTTCATCCTTTTACTTGGCTCACTTTGGGATGGTTGAACTTATTGTTGTTTTCTTTTCTTCTCCAATTTACGTTTGTACGTATGTTGTAACAAGGGCACATTGGGATTGCTTGGTGGTTGTTTAAAATCTGAACTGTCATCTTGTGTTAGAACAACTTGCTTATTTTTATGCCATTATGTATAGATTGTTTCCTGTAATATATCAGTAAAATAATGTTAACAAAAATATGATATCAAATCACAAAAAAGTAGATATTAGATCAGCAGATATAAGATATCAGATCACAAAATGAACACATCAAATCAGCATATAACATATATCAGATCACGAAAAAATAGGCATCAGATTAACTGAATGCACACATCAGATCACGAAAAAAAAAGACATCAGATCACTACTTTTGAAAGAAATCATTTCACAGAACTAAAACAAAATTAACAGTGAAGATCAAATCAGCATAAAAAAGATATCAAATCAACAAAAAAAAATATCAGATCAACTGAATAAAGACATCAGATCAATCAAAACAGAGATTAGATCAGCTGAATACAGACGTCAGATCAGAAATTATTGAAAACAAATCATTTCACAGAACTAAAATAGACATCAGATCACAAAATATACACATCAGATTAACATATAACAAACACCAGATCACAAGAATACAGATATCAGATCACAAATTATTGAAAGCAAATCATTTCACAGAACTAAAATAGATATCAGATCACAAAATATACACATCAGATCAATATATAAAAGACATCAGATCACGAATATACAGACATTAGATCATTATTTTTTATAGAAAATCATTGCAAAGAACAAAAACATAATTAACAACATATAACAGATATCAGATCAACAGAAAACATATATCTGATCAAATGAATATAGACATCAGATCACTAATTATTCAAAGCAAATATTTCAATAAACTAAAATATACATCAGATCACGAAAACACAGACATCAGATCACTAATTTTGACAAAAAATCATTTCAAAGAATAAAAACAAAATTAACAGTAAATAACATACATAAGATCAACAGAAAGCAGATATCAGATCAAATGAATACATGCATCAAATCACTAATTATTCAAAGCAAATCATTTCATAGACTAAAAGAATCTTAACAGTGTATATCAAATCACCATATAACATATATCAAATCAAGAAAATACAGACATCATATCAACTGAAAATAACGGTTATAAAATTGAAATCCTATGATACGTATGTATAACGGCTAAAAATTTAGGGTTTCGTATCAGTAGCAAAATGTCGAAGCAGCAAGAACGTGTTATCTGAGTTAAACAGCAAGTTTTTCTTCCGATTTGGAGACCTTTTGTAGCGTTTGAGTTGAACAGCAAGTTTTTCTTCGCTAGATGATGGTTATGGTGGTTTCTGAACCTATTTGATCGGAAGAACAGCAGTGGTGTCTGAACTTATTTGAGGTTAGAAATTTAGATGGTGGTGATGTGATGTTGGTAATGAAAAGATGAAGATCATGGGGATGATATCGATTTGAGAGCGCGAAGGAAGTGTTTTGGGTTTTCAGTTTTAGAGCGGGAGAAAGGAAAGTAGTTCGGGTTTAATTTAGTCGCGTGTTTACACGCATGTATTAGGTGCGACTGGGCTTCGTCGCGAGCTACAGAGGAAGTAAAATTCATGCTGCTCCTATAAGCCTACGGTATACGAATCCCTTTTACTCTACATCCCTTTATAATTCTTATTATATAATTGTAGTTTTTTCATTTACCTTGAATATATCTCCAACATATTATTCTCCGTTTTCATTAATAGTATTTCAACTTTTAGTTTATCTTTAATTATAGTAATTATAACTTTAAAACTAAAAATGCATTGCAGAACAAATATCACTTTACAATATCAACTAACTATCTGCTAAAGTAAGATCATAGTTAATACCATTAATCATGTTTTATTAGACACTAAAATTTAACTAAACTTTATTTACAAGTTCATAACTAGATGGTCAACCACTAACATAATTATAATTTGACATATGTTGTAGACAATTTCTAAGTACAACATCACTACAATATGTCATTGGGGATTACTAGTTACCGCCCCAAAAATTGGGGCGGTAGTCTTGTAATTTGACGAAATTATCCTTAGTTTTATTAATTACCGTCCTAGTTTACCGCCCTAATTCTTATTTACCGCTCCAAAGCTAATTCACTAATATAACCTTCAAATATTATATTAAATTAATTAAAATATTAAAATATAAATATTGAAATAGTAATTTTTATTAAAATATTAAATATTAAATAATAAAAATAAATATAACTAATATTAGGAATTATTCAGAGTTTAGAAATTTTTAATTAATATTATAATATGAAATAATAATATTATTAATTATAATTATTTTTATTATTTAAGAAAATGAAATTTTAATTAATAAACACTCAATTAGATTTATCCCATTTAATCAGGATTTATCAGGTTTACACCATTTAATCAGATTTATCCCACTCAATCAGATTAATCAGGATAAACATTTCCTAATTTGCTGCAATCCTTTTTATCCCATTTGTGAGTCCTTAATTGCTGCAATCCTTTTTTTTCCAAGCCGCTGCCAAGACTCGGCTTCGCCGTTGCCAACACTTTGCCGCTGCCAAGACTTGGCTTCGCCGCTGTAACACTTCGCCGCTGCCAACACTTCGCCGCTACCCGTAGCGACCTGCAGAGTTCGGAGCTCCTTATTCGGCAAACACGCGCCCTAATTATACAGAGGGTCGGAGGGTGATGCAGAAAAGGTTGTTCAGAGGTTGGGAGGATGCTGCAGAAAAGATTCGAATTTCACTGGTGCACTCCCCTATTTTCCTCTTTCTCTATCACCCCCATGCTCCGGCATTATTGAGACATTTGCCGCAGAAAAGATTCCTCTGCTATGAAATTTTGATTGATTGATAAATTAGGCGTGATTTTGTATTGTAAAGCGGTGAATCTGGAATCTTTAAGAATTATTTTTTCAATCTGTTGTGTAACCAATGTGTTATACAATATTCTTTCGGTTCTTGGGTTCTTTTCAAACTCCAATCCATGTAAAGAATTTAATTGGAATCTTTTACCGATATTAAATAGAAGTGAGTTGCTTGGTTCATTTGTGAGTTGGTTTGTGGTGTGCTGCAAAATTATTGAGTTGTGAAAAATTGTTGAGTTGTGCAAAATTATTGGCGTGCTGCAAAATTATTGTGTTGCAGAGTTGTTTCGCCGGTGAGGCTGGGTCGACTCTGCTATGTGTTCTGCGGACATCGCTGGCATCGCGGATGGGGTGTCCTTGGTTGGTGTCACAGGGATTGACTGATTGATGGAGCAGGGCAGGGGATCGCGGATGTTGGGTTGCAAAGTTTGAAGATATGGTGAGAGATGGGAATGGGCAGCGGGCGTGGCATCTGATAAATGGACGGACGGACGGACGGCGGTGGTGCTTGACAGAAATATGGATTTCAATTTAATTTTTACCCATATATAGAAATCTATAATTTTTTCTTTTAATCTGTATTTGCAGGAATCTATAATATTTTTATTACATGTTTGCAGGAAATTGTGTATTAATTTGTTGATTTGCCGATATTTTAAGAATGTAAGGTGTTTATGAATTATACCGGATGTATATTTGATGGCGAAGGTTTATATTTGAAATGTTGGCGAGTTTTATTGTGAGTTAATGAAATATTTTTGCTAATGTGGTAATGAAATTTGCTGGTAATTTGGTGTTAATGAAAGGCTTATCAGTAAGTTATTTCATACGTCGATTTTCATCATAGCCAAAGTAGCCTTTTGACAATAAGGTAACTCACCAAGATAGCATAATGGAGGTTTTAATTTTGTCCATAGAAGTATTTTGACAACAGTGTGTATCACCAAAAATAAATTTTGACAAAAAGTATAATAACCATTAGTGTTTTTTGCAGTATTTAAGTTATGCCAAAGCAATATGTTGACTGTAAGTTATTTCTCCAAAACAAGGACGTGGTAGTATAAATTCTCAGCCTATTGTAGGTTACGTTTTAGTCCAAACAATTCCTTTGTTGTGCATAATATTTTATGGTTAAAATTTGAAATTTGGTACATGATGGACAGTGGTTGGGACGACAGTGGTTGGAACATATTCGATGATTAGGTATGAAAATTAAATTGATTATTTTAAATTTCTTAATGTAATTACAATATTATTATATTATTTTTATTGAATTGATTAAATATAAATTTTGGTATTGTTGACACCGATTTTTATGAAAAAAACATAGGGAGAATGTCAACATTGTCGTAGTAATAATCATAAATCAAACGACTGTCCGCGAGTAACACTCAAATGTGATTATTGTCCATACTATGGGCATACTAAGGAAGAATGCCCTGAATACGAGCAGGACCAGCAAAATGAAGGTGGAGTTAATTTAAACAATCTGGTACGTATTTAATATGCCCTGAATTTTATATTGTTCCTTACGACATTGTAGGGTATTCCGGAAGCATTTCAATACGATAACTTAGTGGATTTTCATGTCAATACGAATGTGAATGTGGTAATTAAATGTTTAGATTGTTTTGTAACTTTTATGTATAACTTAACATTATTGATTCATATTTAATTTAAATATAATAAGGACGTACCGGATGATGGTACAAGGACGAAATACGTCATGACACTACACCAGTTCTAGAAGACGAACATAAATCAAATGAGGTATGTGTCCATTTTGTTTTCAAATTGCCCACGTTCATATTTTTTTTATATTTAGTCAAACGTTGTCCTTAATTATTGTAGGGTATTCCAGAATCATTTCAATACCGTCAATCTACAGAATTTAATGTCAATTTTGATGATGTGCCAAACATTGGTGACGGTGTTGACTATAGCAGTCATTTCCAGAAAGGATTGGTATTTGAATCTGCCGCAGCTGCTATTCATTGGGCAAAGGGTGTATCAATAAGTCATGGGTTTACTCTCAATATTTCTGAACACAAGAGAGCCAACAGAAAGCCTTTGAGGTGCAGTCATGGGGAGCGTAGAAGAATAAGAAAACCTGATCGAAATAAAATTCCCCGAACATCAATATCGATGCTATGCGATTGCCCGTTCGAACGTTTTGCACAAAGCTACAGGAGGTCAGGAGAGTGGGTGATAGTTGCTAACAGCGGACTTAAGGGTACCACAATCATCCTTTGGTTGTGTACAAGGAAGGATATCATCAAACGAGTGGCTTGAGTGATGCATCTAGAAAGGCCATACGGGAAATGTCAGAGGCAAATATGAAGCTGGCTAATATTTTCAATTGTATTGCTCAAAAAAATCTGAAAGATTATGCAAATAAGAGACAAGTCTACAATACCACATCAAACCTGCGACTTGCGCGGTTGGAGGGAAGGGATGTGGCAACAAAAGTACTATATTTGCCGATCAAGAACGAATATGTCATGTACGTGGACGTGGATATGACAACAAGAAGGTTGAAAACCTTGTTTTTTTGGCACCGGAAATCTATCAAGCTATTCAGAACCTTTTATTGGTACGTGGGTATAGATTCTACTTACAAAACCAATAAGAACAAGATGCGACTGTGTGAAATTGTTGGTTCAACTTCGATGAATAGTACTTTTTTGATAGCATATGCATTTATGCATGACGAGACGGAGGCTACCTATTGTTGGTTGCTACTGCATTTGAGGATTCTGCTAAAAAATACAAAAAATCCAGCTATCATCATGGCTGATAGAGAGTTGGGGATATTAAAACCCCTTACGGATATTTTCCCAGACACTTCGCATCTTCTGTACACTTGGCACATAAACGTGAATGTGCGGAAAAGGTTAACGCATTTTCTACCAAAGAAGCAAGGATTGGTTGCCCATTACATGAATAAATGGATACTCATTGCTGATGCTAGATCTTACCCGGAGTATGAAGAAGCTGTTTCTGATTTAAAAACTAATGAACGCGTTGAGACCCAACGAATTTATACCTACCTCAAAAAGACATGGCTGATTCATAAGGAAAAGTTTGTGAAGGTTTGGACGGACAGAGTATTACACTTCGGGAACACAACATCTTGTAGAGTGGAGAGCGCACATAGCATGATAAAAGGTTGGCTTAGAACGGCGACTGGCTCCATGGATACATTTTGGGTTAAGATCCATAATGCAATCACTTGTCCAACACAGGAAATCAGGTTTTTTTTTTTTTTTTTGAAATTTTCCTATGTGGTTATAATTTCATATGCATTTATTCCACTCATGTTCGTCTTTTACGTTTAGGAAAAAATTGGAGACGTCTCGGGGAAAGATTGACAAGAGATACACTGTATTTCCCTTTCAATATTTAAGGAATAAAGTGAGTATTTATTGTTTGGATTTGCTACTTAATGAACTTGAAATTATCTCAAAATTGAAAGACCACGTGGTATGGGATTATCGCTGTATTCTTAATAAAACTCATGGTATCCCATGTTCTTGTGCAATTGATATGATGGTAAAAGATCAGCATTTTTGAAGGATACTAGATTTTGAAGAAGATGGACAAAAACAAAGATGGAGAAGTTTTAGCAGATCACCTTTATTTATACTCTCTGATCGAAGAGATTAAGGACATGGATCCAGCTTTTGTGAGAGAGGTAAACTACGTACATGATTCCAAAATTCATCCTCATCAACAAGGATACATAGAGCCTGCAGTGAATCTGAAAACTAAAGGGTGACGTCCACAATCCTCTTCTACGCAGAGGGAGAAGTCAAAATTTGAGAAATGGTTATCAAGATTTGGGAAGAAAAACCCTAAAGATGGCAATAACTCTACTACCAAGAAAGTCGGACCAGTTGGATGGTTGAAATCCACATTTGGTAGTGGTAAACCTGTCCTTTGCGCTTCTGTTACAGATGCAATTAATGATACCAGACGAGGTACGGGGTTGGTGAATTCGAAGAATATTTCCACTTTATTTATTTTTTAGTTACAAAGTATGCCATAAATTTGTTATATGTTCAGTTCACCGACCACGTCCAGCCGAGTTCAAACAGCGACGTGCATCCATGTCGGACACGTCATTAGGTGATTCAGAAAGAGGTATGTTATTACATTTGTAATTTTTTTATTTAATAATTTGAATGTATTTAATTTACATATGTTTAATCCTCAGTTGACCGACCACATCCAGTCGAGTTCGAACAGTGACGTGCATCCATATCGGACACGCCATTCGCAGATTAAGAAAGAGGTATGTTATTACAATTGTACTTTTTTATTGTTTAATAATTTGAATGATTTAATTTACATATGTTTAATCCTCAGTTGACCGACCACATCCAGTCGAGTTCGAACAGTGACGTGCATCCATGTCGGACACGCCATTCGCCGATTAAGAAAGAGGTATGTTATTACAATTGTACTTTTTTATTGTTTAATAATTTGAATGTATTTAATTTACATATGTTTAATCCTCAATTGAGCGACCACGTACAGCCGAATTCGAACAGTGACGTGCATCCATGTCGGACGCGCCATTAAATGATTCGGTAATAGGTATGTTGTTATATTTATATTATCGATAATACAACTAGTAGTCTTTATTTACGATTTGGGTATGACCAAAGAAGTATATGGGCAAACTTTTATACTGCCTAGACTGAAATGTGGTAGTATAGATTATTGTCATAAAAGGTCTTTGGCAAATAATTTTATGTCCAAATGATACTTTTGTCGATATTGGTGCTAACCATGTATAGTGCGTGAAACTTTTCAACCTTTACATATTCTGTTATTGACGATATATTATTTGACCAAAACAATGTTTGGTACAATTTTTTGTTGAAAAATAAAGTAATTTGGCATAATTTTGTCTCCCATAATCAGTATTTTGGCAGTTTTGATTATCTTCATAAAATACATTTGAATAAAACTTTGACGCATATGGTATTTTTTTAATTTGTCTTGGGTTGTAAGTTCGACGAGTAGGACGCGTGGAGACTTATGGAAACTACGATCTTATCAATACACTTATAGCCCCCTATGTCATAAGCTATCAGGACGTTAATGATGACGGTAATTGTGGATTTCGTGTTGTTGCATCTCACGTGTTCGGGAACGAAGATATGTATTTGCAGGTAATCTTTATTTTTGTTATATGACAACCGATGTTGCAAGATTATAAGTATGATTAAGCCTACATTTTTTGTGTTTTTGTAAACAATATATTGTGTTTTTTACAGGTAAGGATGGATGTAGCTGATGAAATTGAAACACATAAAGACTTATACCAGGGGATATACTTGGGTGAAAACCTAACAGAAGTAGTTAACCGCATAAGGTGGGTAGGCGGACGGTGTACTCGAGATTTTTGGATGCATGCTCAGCAGACTTGTATCCTATTGTAACACATTATGATGCAGCTATTTTTTACTACGCATCAGATCAAGGTGGCAAGTACAATAGTCATGGGATATGCTTCACCATTTTGCCACTACGAGCGCAGAGCAATAGAAATGATCCATCTACAAAATTCGCAATTGCCCATATTGGTCCTCTTGCCCATTTTATAAGGTTAGATCTACTTCCTAATTCACCTTTGCCCGGTGTTATGAGGATGTGCCGCGAATTATGTGATGAATACACTCGGCAATGGGAGAGACTATATGAACATAATATAAGTGCTTGGAATGCAAAGTTCCCTCAAGAGAAGAATGATGCATTTTTCATATCACTAGATGTTACAGAATAGGTGTAATAAAATAATTTATATTAAATGTTTAACTAGGTAGAATGGTATAATGTGAGATGTTACAGAATAGGAGAGACCAGAAACAGGAGTTAAAAATATATATATATATATGCTTAGCCTATGCACTGATTCTAATTTGCTAAAATGTATTATTCAACCCAAAAAGTGCATGAATTTCAATTGGTTTTAAATATTCCAAATCCACATGAAATCAAATAAAATCCATCATAACCACGCGAACAAATGAAACACCTCGATATCATCCATCATAACAAAGATAATAAATCAAATCCAATGCTAAGCCTGACCATATTGAGAATCCAACAAGGACAATTGAGCCATATATTCTGCAGCTTCTTCAGGATGCAAACTGGACCATCTATTGGTGGCTATATGAGCATATGAAGCATAGCGCCTGAGCCACTAATTGATCATAATTTATGAATAATAAGAATTTATTTCAAAAATATGCATTATAAAGGTAAATATAAGTAAAAATTAATTGACACTTACATATTCCTGACTGCTACGTGGAGGGAAGGTTCGCGATGAGGATGGTTGCTCAGGTAGAAGACGAGGATGTGAGTGCTTCCTAAACCACTCCAAGTAGTCCTCACTACACTCCCCCTTGTCATCACCAGTTTTTTGACCTGAAAAATTGAAACCATACATAGATGAAAAACCCGTCCACATAGAAACACTGGCTGCATCAGGGTGGGATACCTTGTATTTGTTGGGGTTCGCAGATCTATCCACTGAATCAAAATGTGTAATGGTAGGTGGTCTCATCTAGATATAACCCAACTGTCTCAGACATCGAAGAGAAGAATATGGCTCAATTTTTTTTAAAAAATCTAACCCAGCCAAAAAACAGAGTCCTGGGGTCATCACTATGTGGATGCTCCCCATACGGCAACCATGTAACCTACACACACGACAATATGTTGTTATAAAGAACGGATAATATGTCATGTATTTATATAAACAAATAAGTACGAATACATATCTCCTGAGCTGTCAATCTATCCAATATGCTGTGAATCCTCATCATTCGAGAGACATCACGACTCTGCTCCTCGTACGGCACAACCCACATCTGTGCCCTAGGAGATCCCAGTAGAATCTCCACAATCCTCTCCTGCGAAAGCCTAAAACACTGAAAATACTCGTAAATCCACGCCTGCAACAGTGTATGACAGCCAGCAAGACCGGTACATCCACATCGACTAGCTATCCCTAACTCCCTATGAAGACAAGCTAGTGCAGCAGATCCCCAAGAATAAGACCCTATGCTATCCCAGTTATCCACAATCTCATCCAACAAATTTGCATTAATGCAGCTACCATTCTTGTCCACAAAAAGTGTCGACCATAAAGCAAGCCAAACCCAGGCTTGCGCCTCAGCATCATCAGTACGACGGCGAAAACATTTCCCCGTCACAGTATTAATCTTAACCCTCCCACATGTCCATCCAGCACTTACCGTCTCAACTGAGACCCCAAGAATCCTTGTGGAAATTGCCACAAGTCTCTGCTTGCTGGCAACCCCAGATACCATTCTACCTTCAATAGGAATCCCTAAGATGCAGCGCACATCGTGTAGCATAATCGTCATCTCACCAAAAGGAAAGTGGAAGGTATTAGTGTCTGGCTGCCATCTTTCAACAAATGCACTAATGAGGACGTCATCAAAACTACTGAACGAGATATCCACCAAGTGCCTCAACCCAATGGCCTCAATCTTCTGCCGAACAGGATCTACCATACGCTCCCACTTGTGGATCAATTGCGGTATCAAATCATTCCTCTTGTATACCATACGGAGGACCCCTCGATCAATGTTATTCCATATGCTATAGGCTACGTGGCCCAAAAAGCTAGGAATAACGCTACCATTGCACGGTCCACCCTCAACCGGTCCAGATACCAACCACTTGTCCCCTTTAACCTTTGGTGCAGATGCACGACCTAAAAGAGCATATAACATATTATTAAAGTTAAATATTACAAACACACGTATATATATATATTATATATAGCCAAATTAAAGGTTTTTGAAAGACTTACTTGATGAAGGAAATGCGCCATCGAAACTACCACCATTAGTTGCACCAAAATCTTCTCCATCATCCTCACCTCTATCATACTCTCTCCATCATTCTCTCCTACATCATCCTCACCTCTGTCAGACACTTCTCCATCATCCTCTCCACCATCATAATCTCCACCATCATCATCCCCACCATCATTCTCTCCGACATCATGCTCTCCTCCATCACTGCCACCTCTAACATCCCCTCTTTCAATTGGGTAGATTGTCTGCAACGGTAGAGGTGCCTCCCACATAGACACTGAATCGTCAGAATTCACCTCTGCACGAGAATGAGTGGATGTAACATCTTCGTGAAGGAAAACTGAACAAGCCCGGGCTAAATCAAAAACCTCACTTTGGTGCAATGCATTCCAGAATCCGAAGCTTTCGACCAAGCTCAGGCTCAAATTAGTTTACCCATGAACGGATCTAGGCTTATACTTATTTAATTTATTAATCGGGACACAAAAGATTCGATCTTTAATAAAAACGGAATTTAAAGATTATACCTTTTGTAGCGAAGTCCCTTGCCTAAAAGAAAAATCCAATCTTTTGCACAATTTCCACAAAAAATCCGAAGAATGACTCCGATACTAACTCCGAAATAGTGTGGGCTATTGTCTACGGAGTTACCCACGGCAAATTAAGAAATCCTAAGTAAACCAACTTCGGAAAAAATCAAATCTGCCCAATAATTAGAGCTGCCCAATAACTTCCTGCGCAAGAAAACCCACAAAAACTGCTGCAGATTCTTTAAATAAAAATCCAGTCACCAAAGATCAATCATCCGATCGCGATCTGTACGTGGGCTCAAAGCTAATCAGCCGAACCAGCGGATCTGCGTAGCGGACGATCAAAATCTGCAGCGCTGGACTAAAAACTTGAACCGGTCGGCAGCAGGATCTTCACGGCAGTAGCAGCGGCCTGAAGAAGACGAACAGTCGCCCACTGGATTGAGGAAGATGAACGGTCAGATGCTGCGGACTGAGGAAGCTGAACAGTCGGCCACTGCAGACTGAGGAAGCTCAACAGTTGGCCGATCTTGAAGAAGATGAACAGCCACTCCTCGGATTGACTAGGAGACCCGGAGATCAATCAATAAAATCCATGGGCTACTCTAATTAATCTATGGGCTTGAATTTTCCGAAGAAGAAAAAAAACTATCTTAGTCGACTTCGAGAGAAAACTTGACGAGGAAGACAATGTTCTCTCTCTAGACTAAGCTTTCTCTCTCTAGGCTTTTCTTGGCCTTCAAGTTTCCTAATATCTTGACTTGCCCAATAAGTTGTATTTATAAGGAGCTTCTAAGGAGACCTAATGAGCTCTCGAGTTAGGCCTTAAAATTTGACTTTCGTTGACCGCTAAGTCTTCCCGACTAATCAACTCTAATCGACCCATTTAAATTAATTTATTTAATCCACTTTGTTAATTTAATTTAATCGAACCCTTAGAATTAATTAATTTAAAATTGAATTAATTTTTAAATTCACTTTGTCGATTAAATATTAATTAAACCTTTCAGATTAATTAACTTACCTTGTCGATTAGTCAAATGCATAATCGGTCGTACCACTAACGGACCAATTATGGAACTACCGCTCGAAAAGACTTTACATCGCGCCATTATATTTTATTCTATCTCCCCACATTAAAGATCTAGTGCTCGTCGATTTATCAATTTACTGACAAATTAATTCACCGACTTCTTGGTTTCCGAGATTAGTACCACTCGTCCTTTTATTATACCGAACATAAAGTTCACCGGCCGGGTTTAGTATAATAACCTTAAGAGCTTATCCCGGGACCACCATCAACCCGGCGAACCGGTATGTGGATTCCTCCGACTAGCAACGGTACGTAAGAAGCTAAACACCGCATACCCAACTTACCGAGGTATTGGCCTCAATTGACCTCACTCTTTGGCAAATCAAAGCACACGATATCCAACCCTCACGCCCGTCCCAATCTTGGGATTGAGAGACGGAATACTAGGACCGAATTGACTACGCCGATCAGTATAAGTCAATTCTATCCAAACTGGTCGTGCTCAATATGCACCGGGCATATCTGTGTGATTTAAACTAGTTTAGATAAACCAATTTCCAAACCACACAATAACCTATACCAATAGTATGTTCAGACTATCTCGGTTACGAGCATACTTTTTATATATCAATACTTTAACCAATAACGGTATCTACTGTGTTTGTCGACACCCCGTTATCTAGTTCTATGATATAAATGAACAAATTTATACTGAAACAAAATGATATGTCATCTGTGGATATTAGTTTTTGATACAAGCCATAGCTTTTCTGTATTCAAAACTAACAATCTCCCACTAATACTCAAAGCTATGCTAAGAAGTACAAAAACTGTCCAACCCGCTATTACACTGCTGTCATAATGAAATCTCCAGAACACCTTTAAGCTCACTCACATGGCTCTCTCAAGAATCTGACTCCCATGCCCTCCACATGCCTCTCAAAGACCTTTGGGGTCAATGGCTTGGTGAAAGGATCTGCAAGGTTGTCCTCTGAAGCTATCTTGGCCACGATCACGTCTCCCCTCTTTACAATCTCTCGTATCAGGTGGTACCTGCGCTCTATGTGTTTACTCGCCTTATGGGCTCGTGGTTCCCTTGAGTTAGCAACTACACCATTGTTATCACAATAAACTGTGATAGACCTAGGCAACTCAGGAACCACATCCAAGTCCATCAGAAAGCTCCTGAGCCATACAGCCTCTTTCGCTGCCTCTGAAGCGGCAACGTACTCGGCCTCCATGGTAGAGTCCGCCACGCATTTCTGCTTGACACTCTTCCATACTATGGCTCCACCTCCTACAGTAAACACAAACCCAGAGGTAGACTTACTCTTGTCCAAATCTCCTTGAAAGTCCGAATCTGTGTAACCCAATGGTACAAGCTCCTACGCTCTATAAACTAGGACATAATCTCTCGTCTTGCGCAAGTACTTGAGAATGCATTTTACTGCCTCCCAGTGAGCCTTCCCAGAGTTACTCTGATATCTGCTAACCATGCCAACGGCAAAGCAAATATCAGGCCTCGTGCACAACATAGCATACATGAGGTTACCCACTGCAGAAGCATAGGGTACCGCCTTCATGGCATCTATCTCCTCAGCAGTCTTAGGACACTGCTCCTTAGACAAATGCACTCCATGCCTGAAAGGTAGTGAACCCTTCTTGGAGTTCTGCATGTTAAAACGGGCCAGAATCGTGTCTATGTAGGATGCCTGAGAGAGAGTCAGAGAACGTCTCCTACGATCTCGAATAATCTTAATCCCAAGGATATGTCCAGCCTCTCCCAAATCCTTCATATGGAATTGCTTGGACAACCATGCCTTTACGTCTGACAACACCTTCTTACTGTTGCCAATAAGAAGAATGTCATCTACGTAAAGTACGAGGAGCACCACCATATCACCATCACGCCTGCGATAAACACACTTCTCATCCGAAGATTGAGTGAATCCATAGGACTGAATAACCTAGTCAAAACGGATGTTCCAAGATCTGGATGCTTGCTTAAGTCCATAAATAGACCTCCTAAGCCTGCATACCTTGTGCTCTTGGCCCTGAATAATGAAGCCCTCTGGTTGCTGCATAAAGATGGTCTCCTCAAGACTTCCATTAAGGAAAGCTGTCTTGACGTCCATCTGCCAAATCTCATAATCCATATGAGCAGCTATGGCCAAGAGAATCTGGATCGACTTAAGCATAGCTACTGGGGAAAAGGTCTCCTCATAATCGATCCCTTCTTTCTGAGTATACCCCTTCGCCACAAGCCTAGCCTTGAAGGTCTCAACCCTCCCGTTAGATCCTCCCTTTCGCTTATAAACCCATTTATACCTAATAGGCCTAAACCCATCAGGAAGGTCTACCAACTCCCAGACTTGATTTGAGTCCATAGAACCTATCTCAGCAATCATCGCTCTCTGCCAAGAATCTGCATCTTTATCCTGGAGAGCCTCATTGTAGTTAACTGGGTCTGGTTCATGAGCGCCAGGGATAAAGTCCGAAGACTCACCCAAACCCATGTACCTCTCGGGCTGTCTCACAACCCTCCAACTACGACGAGGCGCAGCCTGTGCAAGAGCATCATCTGTGATAGTGTGTGCAGTCTCTTGTGGTGTGTCTTCCTGTACGTGTGCATCTGGAATAGTGGACTGACTTCTAAGCTCTTCCAATACTACCTTGCTGTTTTACTTGTGATCTAAAATATAGTCCTCCTCAAGAAATCTGGCATTGGTGCTGACCACCACCTTCTGATCCTGAGGACTATAAAATAAACCACCTCTAGTTCCTTTGGGGTAGCCTATAAATAGCATAACATTGGATCTCGCCTCTAACTTGCCTGCATCTGCCTCGAGCACATGTGCGGACAACCCCAAATCCTGAGATGTCTCAGACTAGGCTTTCGCCCACTCCACAACTCTACTGGGGTCGTAGGCACAGACTTAGATGGCACAAGGTTGAGGTCACGGTAGACCTGCAACTCTCCCTCTCTAAGCAGCCGGGTCACTTGGAACCCTTGCAAAGAATTACAAACGTGATCAGTGGCTCCTGAATCCACACACCAAGTGTCCGTGGGAATCGCCGCTAAACACGTCTCAGTGACTAGGGAGAATTTACACATACCTCGAAGCTTTGGGCAGTCCTTCTTCCAATGTCCTGCTTTGCCACATCTGAAATATTTGCCTTTCGGCTTGTGCTTCTTGGCAATGCCCGCCTTCGGTCCATGATTAGTTCCTGCTTTCTGGCCTCTCTTCCTTTTTTGCTTCCTGGCTTTGGGCCCAGCAGAGGAACCTGAGGGACCAACAGTAGCAAAGGCTTGCTTTTTCTCAGCGAATAAGCCCTCAGCTGACACCAATGAAGTCATGAGCTCAGAAAGTGTATATGAGAGATTCCCCATATTATAATTCAATCGAAACTGCTCAAAACTGGGAGGCAAGCTCTGAAGGATGATATCGACCTGGGTTTCCCCATCAATCTCACCTCCCAATACCTCAATCTCATTCATGCAACCAATCATGTCCAGTACGTGATCTCTCACTGAAGTGCCCTCAGCGATCTTAGCATTCATGAGTTTCCTCATAGCTGACTGCTTGGCTGCCCTACTCAGGGGAACACTCCTCAGTAAGCACGAACTAGTAACCCTCAGCGGTAAGGACAATGTCCAGGTTACGTTTCCAGTCAATATAGTTTGTTCACGTGAGTTTGTTTTGGTTGAAAATGACAGCTAGCGGGTTGAATGACATATCATAACCGAAAAATTAACAATTCAAGTTTCAGTATACTTTTTCGAAAATATTGACAAATCCTCAAAAACAAATATAATCTTCTACCGACATCTCTCACACCGGGATTAACGTAGGTCACGATGGGTGAACGTCTACGCCAACCCACATTCGTTCGAGAAGAATCGAAGTTCATTAATTTCATTATCTGGCCAACGATCTTATGATCAATGAAATTAATAGTCGATAATTTTAGCCGTACACGTAGATAGCGTAACCTCGATGGGAGGGATACTATAAACAGTACACTAAGTGTATGCCATTACGTGACTTCTAAGTTTGTTACTTAGGGTACTAATGCGCCTCAGATGGCGAGGGTGTCGCAACTTTTTCCAATTAAACGTACTATAGTCATCCATTTAGAAATTCATTCCGGTGATATCTATGATTGAAAACTCATCCGATAGGGAGGTGAAGGAAAACTGAACAAGCCCGGGCTAAATCGAAAACCTCACTTTCGTGCAATGCATTCCAGAATCGAAAGCTTTCGACCAAGCTCAGGCTCAAATTAGTTTACCCATGAACGGATCTAGGCTTATACTTATTTAATTTATTAATCGGGACACAAAAGATTCGAACTTTAATGAAAGCGGAATTTAAAAGTTCTACCTTTTGAAGCGAAGTCCCTTGCTTAAAGAAAACCAAATCTTTGCTGCGATTTCCACATGAAATCTGAAGATTTCTCCAATACGAACTCCGAGATAGTGTGGGCTATCGTCTACGGAGTTACCCACAGCGAATTAATCAAAGCCCAAGAAACTTGCTCCGGAAGAAAACTGAAAAAATATGAACTTTTAAATGAAAACTGCTGCTGCCCAGTTTTAATAACTTCACCCACAAGCTGCCGATCATGCACCAAAACAGTCCGCCGGAAGAAGCCTTGCTCAGTCCCGATCTGGACAATCAAAACCCACGGATCACTCCATTAGGAAGATCGGACATGGGCTTTAATTGGTTCTGGGCACCGAGCAAAAGGAACCACCGCCGGAGCTTAAAGGACGAAGAAAACCCACTGCGCACAACCTGATCGGAAGTCCGATCTGTGCGATCCGAAGTGCGGATGACCGACGGCTTGTTCAAGGGATGACCTGGGCAAGCTCTAGAGTTAATCTTCCGGAGGAGAAAATTATCTTAGCTGACTTCGACAAGAAACTTCGATAAGGAAGACGAAGTTTTCTCTCTAAGCTAAATTTTCTCTTTCTACCGTTTACTTGGGTGTCAAGTTTCTTGATCGATTTCTGGCCCAATAAATTGTATTTATAAGGAGCTTCTAAGGAGACCTAATGGGCTCTCGAGTTAGGCCTTAAAATTTGACTTTCGTTGACCGCTAAGTCTTCCCGACTAATCAACTCCAATCGACCCATTTAAATTAATTTATTTAATCCACTTTGTTAATTTAATTTAATCGAACCCTTAGAATTAATTAATTCAAAATCGAATTAATTTCTAAATTCACTTCGTCGATTAAATATTAATTAAACCCTTCGGATTAATTAATTTACCTTGTCGATTAGTCAAATGCATAATCGGTCGTACCACTAACGGACCAATTATGGAACTACCGCTCGAAAACGACTTTACATCGCGCCATTATATTTTATTCTATCTCCCCACATTAAAGATCTAGTACTCGTCGATTTATCAATTTACTGACAAATTAATTCACCGACTTCTTGATTTTTGAGATTAGTACCACTCGTCCTTTTATTATACCGAACATAAAGTTCACCGGCCGGGTTTAGTATAATCACCTTACGAGCTCATCTCGGCAGCACCATCAACCCGGCGAACCGGTACGTGGATTCCTCCGACTAACAACGGCACGTAAGAAGCTAAACACCGCATACCCAACTTACCGAGGTATTGGCCTCAATTGACCTCACTCTTTGGCAATCAAAGCACATGATATCCAACCCTCACGCCCGTCCCAATCTCGGGATTGAGAGACGGAATACTAGGACCGAACTGACTACGCCGATCAGTATAAGTCAATTCTATCCAAACTGGTCGTGCTCAATATGCCCCGGGCATATCTGTGTGATTTAAACTAGTTTAGATAAACCAATTTCCAAACCACACAATAACCTATACCGATAGTATGTTCAGACTATCTCGGTTACGAGCATACTTTTTATATATCAATACTTTAACCAATAACGGTATCTACTGTGTTTGTCGACACCCCGTTATCTAGTTCTATATATAAAGGAACAAATTTATACTGAAACAAAATGATATGTCATCTGTGGATACTAATTTTTGATACAAGCCATAGCTTTTCTGTATTCAAAACTAACAGGAGGAAGGTCTAAGCCAGCACGCAAGTTTAACCACATCACCAATGAACCCGTAATGGAGGCCATGGGGCTATTAACCAACCCGCTCCCACTTAGATTTTTAATTAATTTCAATTTGCCCTGGTTTTCTCGGTTTTCTACGTAATTAGGAATCACCCAAAATTACGATAAACCAAAATCCGCGAATTTAATTAATTTGAGGATTTTTACGTTTTAACATGCAATATCTTAACTATGGATATTCGCACCCATAAAACCATTGGAGTTTTAATTTGTGAATAATCTACCTTAGTTAATTGCACATTACCTTTTAAAAATTTGGTTTGGTTTTCGTTCATGCAAAATAAAACGAAAATCACACAATCAACGAAAAGACGTAAATACGGGAAATTAAACAAATAAAATTTCCCGACTATTATGGCCTTCTCTATCGTTGATTCTTTGACGCCTCGGTGACACTTCCCGTCGTGTCGCTCCCACTCGTTATTTGGATTCCTCTCGATTCGCCCGGGTTTTCTCGGTTTACTACGTAATTAGGAATCACCCAAAATTACGAAAAACCAAAACCTGCGAATATAAGTTACCCAAAATAACGTCTTCGTCATAGTACATAAATTCCTATATACAAAGTCATTTTTCTAGGAATTTAAAGACGACATGATTAGATCAAATCCTAGTACAAGATTTTTCTAATCCAACACGGCTTCCAGCTCGTGGTTTTTACTATTACAGAAATTTCCATTCAAAAATAAAACAAGCCCGGACATGTCCTGGGGTTTATGAATGAAAATTAAATTTCTACCATAATAGCCGGGAAACCAATAACCACCTGTTTATGCATTTTGACAAAAATAATAATGCGAAAATAAAGCCGTGTAATAAATCAAACAAGTATAAGACCGAAACCAACGCTCTGATACCAATTTGAAGGAAAACTGAACAAGCCCGGGCTAAATCAAAAACCTCACTTTCGTGCAATGCATTCCAGAATCGGAATCTTTCGACCAAGCTCAGGCTCAAATTAGTTTACCCATGAACGGATCTAGGCTTATACTTATTTAATTTATTAATCGGGACACAAAAGATTCTATCTTTAATAAAAGCGAAATTTAAAGATTACCGTTTGTAGCGAAGTCCCTTGCCTAAAAGAAAAATCCAATCTTTTGCGCAATCTCCACAAGGAATCCGAAGAATGACTCCGATACTAACTCCGAAATAGTGTGGGCTATTGTCTACAGAGTTACCCATGGCAAATTAAGAAATCCTAAGGAAACCCACTTCGGAAAAAAAAAATCAAATCTGCCCAATAATTAGAGCTGCCCAATAACTTCCTGCGTAAGAAAACCCACAAAACCTGCTGCAGATTCTTTAAATAAAAATCCAGTCACCAAAGATCAATCATCCGATAGCGATCTGTACGCAGGCTCAAAGCTAATCAGCCGAACCAGCGGATCTGAGTAGCGAACGATCAAAATCTGCAGCGCTGGACTGAAAACTGGAACCGGTCGGCAGCAGAATCTTCACGGAAGCAGGAGCGGCCTGAAGAAGAAAAACAGTCGCCCACTGGATTGAGGGAGATGAACGGTCAGCTGTTGCGGACTGAGGAAGCTGAACAGTCGGCCACTGCAGACTGAGGAAGCTGAACAGTCGGCCGATCTTGAAGAAGATGAACAGCCGCTCCTCGGATTGACTAGGAGACCCGGCGATCAATCAATAAAATCCATGGGCTGCTCTAATTAATCTATGGTCTTGAGTTTTCCGAAGAAGAAAAAAAAACTATCTTAGTCGACTTCGAGAGAAAACTTGACGAGGAAGACAACGTTCTCTCTCTAGACTAAGCTTTCTCTCTCTAGGCTTTTCTTGGCCTTCAAGTTTCCTAATATCTTGACTTGCCCAATAAGTTGTATTTATAAGGAGCTTCTAAGGAGACCTAATGGGCTCTCGAGTTAGGCCTTAAAATTTGACTTTCGTTGACCGCTAAGTCTTCCCGACTAATCAACTCCAATCGACCCATTTAAATTAATTTATTTAATCCACTTTGTTAATTTAATTTAATCGAACCCTTAGAATTAATTAGTTCAAAATCGAATTAATTTCTAAATTCACTTTGTCGATTAAATATTAATTAAACCTTTCGGATTAATTAACTTACCTTATCGATTAGTCAAATGCATAATCGGTCGTACCACTAACGGACCAATTATGGAACTACCGCTCGAAAACGACTTTACATCGCGCCATTATATTTTATTCTATCTCCCCACATTAAAGATCTAGTGCTTGTCAATTTATTAATTTACTGACAAATTTATTCACCGATTTCTTGGTTTCCGAGATTAGTATCACTCGTCCTTTTATTATACCGAACATAAAGTTCACCGGCCGGGTTTAGTAAAATAACCTTACGAGCTCATATCGGGAGCACCATCAACCCGACGAACCGGTACATGGATTCCTCCGACTAGCAACGGCACGTAAGAAGCTAAACACCGCATGCCCAACTTACCGAGGTATTGGCCTCAATTGACCTCACTCTTTGGCAAATCAAAGCACACGATATCCAACCCTCATGCCCGTCCCAATCTCGAGATTGAGAGACGGAACTCTACGACCGAATTGACTACGCCGATCAGTATAAGTCAATTCTATCCAAACTGGTCGTGCTCAATATGCCCCGGGCATATCTGTGTGATTTAAACTAGTTTAGATAAACCAATTTCCAAACCACACAATAACCTATACCGATAGTATGTTCAGACTATCTCGGTTACGAGCATACTTTTTATATATCAATACTTTAACCAATAACGGTATCTACTGTGTTTGTCGACACCCCGTTATCTAGTTCTATGATATAAAGGAACAAATTTATACTGAAACAAAATGATATGTCATCTGTGGATATTAGTTTTTGATACAAGCCATAGCTTTTCTGTATTCAAAACTAACACTTCGTCCCTCAATGTAAAACCAGTTCTCATTCAAGATAACTCCCCACGTGTACTCGCCCTTGTAGAGGGTCTACCTTGGTGAGCTGCTCTCCCAGAGGCATTTAGTTTCTGTCGTATAGCTCCCCGGGTACCATCGCCCATGATGATGTTGGCGGCATTTAGACCACCGCGTGATGATGCTCTACTGCCCTACAAATAGTATCAAATAATTATTGATATGTTCAATAATAATAGTAAATGCCATAAATTTCAACACAAAGACTTATTTCACAATTTAAGTTAGATACAGAAAACATATGAGAACATACCTTTCTAGAAGCCCCATGATCCGCCATTTCACAATATTTTCATTCGAGTCTGGCCTTTTTCTGGGTCATGAAACCATTCAACATGAATAAGTGATTTATGAGGCCTCATCTAAAGCCTAAAAGCAAATATGGAAGTATAAAATTTCCAATCCTAGTCTATTTAGGGGAAAACAAAGATGATGTTTATATATATAGTGTCAGTAAAAAAAAAAAGAACAGCAGAAGACGTGTCTTTGGTCTGGGTTCACTTTATTGGTTCTATTATGCCCTACGTATTTACTGGGGTGGCCTACAAAAAACTGTTGACAGTTTGAAGTTTCTCGTGACGTCCACAGTAGTAATTCTTACAGATGATGATCAAGCCCCTCAAACCAACAGCAAACACCAAAATAACTATAACAGCAAACAGGAGAACAAAAACACCATAAACAGCAAAATTTTATCACAAACGGAAAATCCTCAAACACCAACAAACAGCAAAATTTCTATCACAAACGAAAAATTCACAAACCCCAACAAACAACACCAACACAAAACAGCAAATTTGTATACATGAGATCAGATCAAAGATCCACATGACTTACTTGCTACCAATAATAAAGCGCCCAATGGTAAGAGTAATTTTGTCCCATAAACCAAGCTTGTTATGAGCCCAAGGTCACCGAGCCTAAATCTGCCACCAAGTCAAAGAGACCCTTTGGTAGAGATAGATGGGTGTTTAACAAGAGCAAGGAGGAAAAAGGCTACTCAAGCCCTCAATGCCTTAACTCAGGAATTCTTAACTCAAGAGCTTGTCCTTCTAGACAAGTACCCGATCAAGAAGGTTACGGTATTGAGTATTTGCCCCTAAGTCTTTCCTATTTTATTTTGTTTTGTTTTCTTGGAATTAATTAATTTAATTTAATTATTTATAAACAAAAAATCTATTTTATTTTCTAAGTGGCTGAATTTTCTTGTATTGTGGCCTTGAATTATTCAGGCCTTGTACTAATTTTTTTTAGCCTTGTTAGCATTGGAGCAGCCCACATGGTGCAGATTTGACTAAGCAAAGTAGTTTGAAAGCCCATAAATTAAAGCACAAATTGGACAGCACTTCAGGTTACCCTTGTCCAGGAGAATTAATGTGGGCCACGAAAAGAAAGGCCCACAAAGAAGCACACAAGCCTAGAAGTTTTGGAGCAGCCAGCTTTATTTATTAATGAAGCAAAGTGGATCGGGCCACAATTTTGGAAGGCCACAAATTGAAGCAAGCCTTTGCAGCAGTCCAGATTTTTCCCAAATTAATTGGGCCAGCTGAAGGCAATTCATAAATATCATTCCAAATCAGCCCATTAGCAATTTAGTGTTAGAGTAGAATACATAAGCTATGCTTGTATTGTACAGTTTCCCAGTTTAATATATCGATTTGTGTTTCAGTCATATCTGGTTGTGCATTAATCGTCCATTTATATTATGTAAGTAGATGATGAGGTGTCTGGTGCGACACAGTAGATCTCATCATTGGTTGAAAGACATAATATATAAATGAGGTTCGTAACCGAGACAGCTTTGGACAAACTGTCGGTTTAGGTTATTATGTGATTTAGATAATTAGTTTGTCTAAACTAATTGAATCATATAGATATGCCCGGGGCATATTGAACTTGACTCTTAGGAATGATTTGTCTTGTACTGATTTAATAGACAAATCGATCCTTGTATTCTATCTCTAAATCCCTAGACTCGAGTGGGCATGAGGATTAGACATAGTGTACTTTGATCTGCCAATGGGTGAGGTCAAATGTGGCCAATAATCTCGGTAGGTTGGGTGCGCGTGTTTAGTTACTTGGTGTGCTGCTGCTTGTCGAAAGGAAACCATGTACCGGTGCGTCCGGGGTGATGGTGCTCCCGAGATGAGCTCGAAATGTTTATTATACTAAACCCAGCCGGTGGACTTATGTCCGGTATAGTAAAAAGGTCGAGTGGTACTAGTCTCGGAATTAAAGAAGTTGATGAATTAATTTATCAGTAAATTAATGAATTAACGAGCACTATATCTTTAATGTGGGGAGATTATGAATATAATTTAATTAAGTTGTTCCGGAAGCAATTCTGGTGTAGGGTGGTAGTGCCATAATTAATCCGTTAGTGGTACGATTAATTATGTACTGGGTTAATGACAAAGGTAGATTTAATTAATTGAGAAATTAATTAATCCTTGTGTCAGTCGGTTGTGAATCATCCCAGGAACTGGTTTGGGATAAGTGAATCCCTGTGTCAATTGGGAGTGATTCATCCCAGGAACTGGATTGGGATAAGTGAATCCCTGTGACAGTTGGGAGTGTATCAGTCCAGGAACAGGATTGAAGGAAACAGAATCTGTATCAGTCCAGAAACAGGATTGAAGGAAAACAGAAACCCAGTAGGAAGACCAATCCTAAACCAACTTGGAGTCTCTCTTGTAACTCTATAAATAGACAAGGGATCAGTCATTCAGAATAACACAATTACACAATTAATCCACAGGATTTCTAGAGAGAGAAAATGTTTCTCTCTCCAAGTCGAATTTTCAAGAAAGTGTGCAGCTGGTTTTTGGGTTTCTAGTGGCTGAAATTTTGGCCTTGGAATATACCAGCTGCGCGTAGCTTTCTCTCTCTGTGGGCGGTGCGTTTATAGTACGTGTCAGGTGCTGCGGGGCTAGAGTTTTTCTAGCAGGTGGATTGTGGTGAGTAGCTGATCAATTGACTTCTAGTTCGTTGCCCACACAACGTGAAGTCATAGTTTTGAGGCATACAAGAGAATCACCAAGTGCACGCTTCAAAGGTACTTTTCTAAGATTCCGCTTTAATAGAAATTTTTGTTGCGTGGTAAATCGAGCAAGTGCAAACCCAGATCCTACCAAAAATCCTTTCAATTGGTATCAGAGCCAGGTTTAGGGGGTTCTGTGCTTGTTCGATTTATTACATGGTTTTATTTGCAGGTGGTTTAGAATCCCGACTATTATGGTTACGTTTGTATGGTTTTTAATTAAACTCCGGGACATGTCCGGATTTAATTTTATTATGAATGTTTGTAATAGTATAACCACGTGCTGGAAGCCGTGTAGGATTAGATTAAATCTGTAGTAGGATTTATTCTATGTAATTTCGATTATTTAATTTTCCTAGAATGCCTTGTAGTAGGAAAATTATTTTTTATGTAATCGAAGGCGTTATGGTGGACGACTTGGATTCGTGGGTTTTGGGTTATCATGAATTTGAAGAAACCCAGGAAAACCCAGAACGAATTGCAAGAAGACCAAATAACGTGAAAAAAAGCGAAGGAGGAGTTGGCGGCAGGAGGCGACGCTGGCAACGTTTGCCGGCAGCAAAATCGCCGGCCGGCAGGCCAAAAATGCAGCCGCAGGCAGCAGCAGCGCGCAGCAGCTGCTGCGCGCTGCTGCCGGGCGCGGGCCGCGCGCGCAGTGGCCGCGCACGCTGGGCCGCGCGCGCAGGGGCCGCGCGCGCAGTGGCCGCGCGCGCTGGGTCGAGCGCGCACGGCCCGTGCGGGCTGTGCGCGCGGGCAGTGGCCGCGCACGCTGGGCCGCGCGCGCAGGGGCCGCGCACGCAGTGGCCGCGCGCGCTGGGTCGCGCGCGCAGGGCCGCGCGGCCCTCGGGCCGTGCTGCGGCCCGGGCGACCCGTTCGGGCTGTTTTTGGCCCGTTTTTCCTCCAGTTTTCGTTTTTTGAAATTCAAGACTCTCTCCATCGAGTGACGTGACGGGACACGAGATCAAGGCAGATGATGGAAGCAATTAAAACCATAATAGTCGGGGAATTTATTTTTTCGAATTTATTTCCCGTATTTATTGTTTTAATTTTATGCTTTATTTTTTATGCTGTATTTTAGATGCATGAATTAAAGCATGTCTGGTTTTATGGTTGCACATAACTTAGGTTAGTTAATTGCATGTTAAAACCGGAAAAACCCTCAATTTGGAAATCTAAGTGGGAGCGGGTTGTGTTATATCCCCATGGCCACCATTACGGGTTCATATGCGATGTGGGTGGGCTTGCGCGTTGGCATTAGGGCCTTCCTCCATTCGGATGAGTCCAACCCCGAGATCGCTAGACTATGAGCTTCTGAGTAAGATGACTAGAGCGAGTTTAACTAGGAGAAATGCGACACCCTCTCCATCTGAGGCGCACTATCCTGAGGTAACAAACTCAGAAGTCGCGTAATGGCACACACTTAGTGTATGATCTGCAGTATTCCTCCCGCGAGGTTACGTTGCTTATTTGTACGGCTAAAAGCACCGACTATTAGCTACATTGATCAAAAGATCGTTGGTCAGATAGTGTAGTTAATGAACTTGGTTCTTCTCAAACGAATGTGGGTTAGCGTAAACGTCCACACTGCGTGGCTTGCGAGAATCCCGGTGGATGAGATGTTGGTGGATTAATATTATTGTTTTGAGGGAAATCAATAATTAACTGAATTTTCATGTTTTTGAAAATTCTAGCATATATAACTGAAACACTGTTTGTTTACTTTCCAGTTTAAATCGATATGGCATTCAATCCTTTAGCTGCTATTTTGAAAAACAACAATTTAACTGGAATTAATAATGTCGATGGAAGTCGTAACTTGGACATTGTCCTTAAGGCTAAGAGCGCTCCTGTGAGAGATCGTGTCATTGACATGATTAGTAACATCAATAAGGTTGAGGTAGGAGGAGGCGAAATCGTTGGTGAAACCAAAGCCGATATTGTCCTCCAGAGCTTGCCTCAAAGCTATGAGCGGATTCAGTTGAACTACAACATAAGTAAGATGTTGTGGAGTTCATCCGAGCTCTTGGCAAAGTTGATGGCGCCTCAAAGCTATGAGCGGATTCGGTTGAACTACAACATAAGTAAGATGTTGTAGAGTTCATCCGAGCTCTTGGCAGAATTGATGGTGGCTAAAAGTCTTCTTCAAGAGAATAAGCGAGCTTTAGTCGCAGTCGAAGCTTTAGAATCTTCTTCTGAGCCTGAGACTGGAAAGAAGAAGAGAAAGCTCGAGGGAGTAGCTAAAAAGGCACAAATTGTGCCTAAGCCAGATATTGCAAAGAAGAAGTCGAAAGACAAGTGCTTTAAGTGCAATAAGACGGGACATTGGAAAGCGGATTGTCCAAAGCTTATAAGTACGATAAATTATGCCTTAATTACTGAGACATGTTTAGCGGCGATTCCCACAGATACTTGGTGTGTGGATTCAGGTGCCACTGACCATGTTTGTAATTCTTTGCAAGGGTTCCAAGTAACCCAGAAGCTTCGAGAAGGCGAATTGGATATCTACTTGGGCGACACTACAAGAGTGTCAGTAGAAGCAGTGGGAGTAGTTAAGTTGAATTTCGAAAATTCTAGCTTGGAGTTAGTTAATTGTCTTTATGTACCGAGTTTTAGAAAGAACTTGATTTCGGTTTCTAAACTCTTGAAGAACGGGTATAAGTTTATTTTTTCTGATGACTGTGTTGTTATTAGAAGAAATGGAAAACTCATTTGTTCTGGTTCATTGGCGGACAATTTGTTTGTGGTTAACTCTAACTCCCCTGTTGCGCAAAACATAGAGATAGATAGCTCAGAATCTAACATTAATAAGAGGAAGAAACCTTCTGAAATGAATCAAACCTATCTTTGGCATCTAAGGCTAGGTCATATAAACCTTAGTAGGATTCAGAGGTTGGTCAATGATGGACCTTTGGGTTCATTAGATATTCACAGTTATGCAACCTGCGAATCTTGCTTGGAAGGTAAGATGACCAAGAGACCTTTTAAAGCAAAAGGCTATAGAGCTAGAGAAGTATTAGAGTTGATTCATTCTGACTTGTGTGGACCTATGACGGTCCAGGCACGAGGGGGATATGAGTATTTCGTGACATTCACGGATGACTACTCTAGGTACGGATACATTTACCTAATGCGCCACAAGTCTGAATGTTTTGACAAGTTCAAAGAGTTTCGGGCAGATGTGGAGAAGCATCATGGTAAGAGTATCAAGACACTGCGTTCAGATCGTGGTGGGGAGTACCTGTCCCATGAATTTCGAGATTACCTCACTGAGGTAGGAATTCAGTCTCAGTTGTCTACACCTGGCACGCCACAGCAGAATGGTGTAGCAGAAAGGAGGAACCGAACTCTTATGGAAATGGTTAGGTCCATGATGAGCTATAGTGATTTGCCAAGTTCGTTCTGGGGGTATGCCTTGGAAACGGCAATGTATATTCTTAATCTTGTACCATCTAAAACCGTGCCTTCAACCCCAGTAGAGTTGTGGAACGGGCGGAAGCCCAGTCTAAGACATCTCAGAATTTGGGGCTGCCCAGCACACGTGCTTAAGGCAGATACGGCTAAGTTAGATGCAAGAACAGAATTAATGCTGTTTGTAGGATATCCTAGGGGAACGAAAGGTGGTCTATTCTATAGTCCTAAAGATCAGAAGGTGGACATAAGTACCAACGCTAGATTTTTAGAAGAGGACTATGTCTTAGACCCATGCCCAAGAGTAAGATAGTACTAGAAGAGCTTAGACGACAAACTACTAATCTTGATGCACCAGCACAAGTAGATACACCACACACTGCACATGAGATCACAGATGATGCGCCTACACAGGCGGTGCCTCATCGTAGTGGGAGGGTTGTGAGACAGCCAGACAGGTTCATTGGCATGGGAGAGACTTCAGACCTGGTCCCAGGTGTGCCTGAACCTAACCCAGTTAACTATAATGAGGCACTTCGAGATAAAAATGCAGAATCTTGGCGTAAGGCAATGATATCCGAGATGGGGTCAATGGACCACAATCAAATCTGGGAGCTTGTGGACCTGCCTGATGGGTTTAAGCCTATTGGATGCAAGTGGGTCTACAAATGTAAGAGAGGACCTGACGGGAAGGTGGAAACCTTTAAAGCTAGGCTGGTGGCGAAGGGGTATACTCAGAAAGAGGGAATCGATTATGAGGAAACCTTCTCCCCGGTAGCCATGCTTAAGTCGATCCGGATTCTCTTGGCCATAGCTGCTCATATGGATTATGAGATTTGGCAGATGGATGTCAAGACAGCTTTCCTGAACGGAAGTCTTGAGGAAACCATCTTTATGCAGCAACCAGAGGGATTCATTGAAAAAGGCCAAGAGCATAAGGTTTGCAGGCTTAAGAGGTCTATTTATGGACTTAAGCAGGCATCCAGATCTTGGAACATCCGATTTGATGAGGTAATCCAGTCCTTTGGATTTACTCAGTGTCCGGATAAGCAATGTGTATATCGCAGACGTGATGGAAACTCAGTGGTGTTTCTTGTGCTTTACGTAGATGACATTCTATTGATTGGCAACAACAAGAAAGTGTTATCAGACGTAAAGGCATGGCTGTCCAAGCAATTTGATATGAAGGACTTAGGAGAAGCGGGACATATCTTTGGGATCAAGATTATTTGAGATCGTAGGAAACGTTCGTTAACGCTCTCCCAAGCTTCGTACATAGACACGATTCTGGCCCGTTTTAACATGCAGAACTCCAAGAAAGGTTTTCTACCTTTCAGGCACGGAGTGTTTCTATCTAAGGAGCAGTCTCCTAAGACTGTTGAGGAGATAGAGACCATGAGGATAGTTCCATATGCTTCGGCAGTAGAAAGTCTCATGTAAGCCATGTTGTGTACGAGGCCTGATATCTGTTATGCCGTTGGCATGGTGAGCAGATATCAGAGTAACCCCGGGAAAGCTCATTGGGAAGCAGTAAAATGCATTCTCAGGTATTTGCGCAGAATGAGGGACCAAGTTTTGGTCTATCAGGCGCTTGAGCTAGTACCCCGAGGTTACACAGATTCAGATTTCCAAGGCGACAGGGACAAGAGCGAGTCTACCTCAGGGTATGTGTTTACTCTAGGAGGTGGAGCCATAGTTTGGCGGAGTGTCAAGCAGAAATGCGTGGCGGACTCTACCATAGAGGCTGAGTATGTTGCCGCATCAGAGGCAGCGAAAGAAGCAGTATGGCTCAAGAACTTCCTAGTGGACTTACATGTGATTCCTGGTTTGCCGAAGTCTATCACGGTTTATTGTGATAACAACGGTGCAGTAGCAAACTCGAAGGAACCACGAGCCCACAAGGCGAGTAAACATATACAGCGCAAGTACCACCTGATACGAGACATCGTAAAGAGGGTAGACGTGGTCATGGCTAAGATAGCATCAGAGGATAACCTTGCAGATCCGTTCACAAAAACACTGACTTCTAAAGTCTTTGAGGCTCACGTGAAGGGCATGGGGATCAGACGCTTAGGAGAGCCTTGACAGTTTTTCTAGATAGATAGCAGCAGATTGGGTAGGATTGTATGTAGTTATATACTTAAAGCACAGCTTAAGTATTAGTGGGAGATTGTTAGAGTAGAATACATAAGCTATGCTTGTATTGTACAGCTTCCCAGTTTAATATATCGATTTGTGTTTCAGTCATATCTGGTTGTGCATTAATCGTCCATTTATATTATGTAAGTAGATGATGAGGTGTCTGGTGCGACACAGTAGATCTCATCATTGGTTGAAAGACATAATATATAAATGAGGTTCGTAACCGAGACAGCTTTGGACAAACTGTCGGTTTAGGTTATTATGTGATTTAGATAATTAGTTTGTCTAAACTAATTGAATCATATAGATATGCCCGGGGCATATTGAACTTGACTCTTAGGAATGATTTGTCTTGTACTGATTGAATAGACAAATCGATCCTTGTATTCTATCTCTAAATCCCTAGACTCGAGTGGGCATGAGGATTAGACATAGTGTACTTTGATCTGCCAATGGGTGAGGTCAAATGTGGCCAATAATCTCGGTAGGTTGGGTGCGCGTGTTTAGTTACTTGGTGTGCTGCTGCTTGTCGAAAGGAAACCATGTACCGGTGCGTCCGGGGTGATGGTGCTCCCGAGATGAGCTCGAAATGTTTATTATACTAAACCCGGCCGGTGGACTTATGTCCGGTATAGTAAAAAGGTCGAGTGGTACTAGTCTCGGAATTAAAGAAGTTGATGAATTAATTTATCAGTAAATTAATGAATTAACGAGCACTATATCTTTAATGTGGGGAGATTATGAATATAATTTAATTAAGTTGTTCCGGAAGCAATTCTGGTGTAGGGTGGTAGTGCCATAATTAATCCGTTAGTGGTACGATTAATTATGTACTGGGTTAATGACAAAGGTAGATTTAATTAATTGAGAAATTAATTAATCCTTGTGTCAGTTGGTTGTGAATCATCCCAGGAACTGGTTTGGGATAAGTGAATCCCTGTGTCAGTTGGGAGTGATTCATCCCAGGAACTGGATTGGGATAAGTGAATCCCTGTGACAGTTGGGAGTGTATCAGTCCAGGAACAGGATTGAAGGAAACAGAATCTGTATCAGTCCAGAAACAGGATTGAAGGAAAACAGAAACCCAGTAGGAAGACCAATCCTAAACCAACTTGGAGTCTCTCTTGTAACTCTATAAATAGACAAGGGATCAGTCATTCAGAATAACACAATTACACAATTAATCCACAGGATTTCTAGAGAGAGAAAACGTTTCTCTCTCCAAGTCGAATTTTCAAGAAAGTGTGCAGCTGGTTTTTGGGTTTCTAGTGGCTGAAATTTTGGCCTTGGAATATACCAGCTGCGCGTAGCTTTCTCTCTCTGCGGGCGGTGCGTTTATAGTATGTGCCAGGTGCTGCGGGGCTAGAGTTTTTCTAGCAGGTGGATTGTGGTGAGTAGCTGATCAATTGACTTCTAGTTCGTTGCCCACACAACGTGAAGTCATAGTCTTGAGGCATACAAGAGAATCACCAAGTGCACGCTTCAAAGGTACTTTTCTAAGATTCCGCTTTAATAGAAATTTTTGTTGCGTGGTAAATCGAGCAAGTGCAAACCCAGATCCTACCAAAAATCCTTTCATTTAGTAGCTGGAGTATTTTTACATATCAGCCGAGAATATTTGATGGATGAATTTTTGACCAAATCTGTCCACCATTTCAGCCGAAAGAACAAGTCAAGAATCTTGAAGTTTGTTGGTTTTCAAATCAGCTAAGGAAACTCCATGGCTGAGAATTTTTTTTTTTTAATTTAAAAAAAATAAAAATGAGAGTTAGACTTCAATAGTGACTAAATTAGGGTTTGAGGATTAATTTGTAAAAACAAGGTCATTCCTTCTCCTATAAATAGAGAAGGAATTCAACCATTTTATGGATGATTTGAATAGCCAAGAACAAGTTTTCTCTCAAAAGCTTTGAATCATCATTTTGCATTTATCATTAGCTCGGGTAGAAAAGCTAGTGTGGTTGCTTCCTTAGGTTCTTCCTTTTGAAGGCCTCATCCCTCTACCACCACAAAGTTCCACCTCCTTGAAAGCACTAGATTAGGGACCTAATGATCTTCCTCAACCCCTCAACAAGAATTCAGCCATAGTTTCCTGTCATTATTCCAAAATCCAAGCCACTAAAAAGCCTCGTCACAGTTGGACCTCTGCCGGAATTCTAATTGTGTGGAAGGATTATATCAAAGCTCCTTAGACCTCTGATCTCTTTCCTGCTCATGGTTTGACATACAAAAATAAGGTATGTTAAATTAGTTTACATGACTGTGATAGTCTATTAACACCAAGTATTAACTAATGAGGGCTAGGGCTCAGTAAATTAAAATGATGTTTACAAATATTAGACAAGATGGGAAACAAAATACAGAAATTTACCAAGTCTATGCTCAGCTTGAATTCACCAAGTTCTCTACTACTCTCAGCTTTTCTCAAACAAAACCTTTAATCATCCCAGCCGAATTCTAAGGAAAAAATAAAAAAGCCTGAGCAACTCATTCCAATTTTAAGAATTTGGTTGCCACATATTCAGTCACAGAAACAAACATGAACATCACAATTGAGAGGAATAGAGAATAAGAGTGAGAATTAAACAATAATTCTGATGAGCAGAAAACATTCTTACCCAAATACTACAAGGAATATTCAGCCCTCCCACCATTATCAAAGACACTTTTCGTGTGCCTTGTACCAAACTCAATCCATGTGTACTAGAAGCAGAACAATAAGATAACTGACAAAGCTAAATCTGGTCTCCGTTCCAGTTCTGATCCACCCAATAGAGGCATTACACATAGAGCAGAAGCACGTAAATTACTTTTCTACTTGGCGAAAATGTTTGCCACTTATCAACAACTCAAGATTATTAATGATATAACAATGGAACCAGGGGGATGTGCAGAACGACGCTTCATATATCATAAAACAATCATTCAAGAAAATTAATAATGCACACTTTTTCTTTCCTTTTTCTGTCATCCGGTGGGTGCTTAAAACATGGAAGGAATGAGCAACCAAGAACGAAGAGCAACGTGTCCATATAAGGTAAATAAATTTGAACGCATAAAATGAGGATTCTCTATTATCAATCTTGTCTGTATTCTGAATATCTTTGCTATTTCTGGACTAGGTCAGCTTAGGTCTTTTCAGGATCCATTTTGATTGTTCATGGCAGCTTCAGTCAGTTAGTAAACCATTTATTCACCAATATGTTAAATTTTAAGTTAAACGGTTTAAGTATCATTTCTATCCAGTATCGCAGTACTACTTGTTGGAGTAGAATACATAAGCTATGCTTGTATTGTATAGTTTCCCAGATTAATATATCGATTCGTGTTTCAGTCATATCTTGTTGTGCATTAATTGTCCATTTATATTATATAAGTAGATGATGAGGTGTCTGGTGTGACACCTCATCATTGGTTGAAAGACATAATATATAAATGATGTTCGTAACCGAGACAGTTTTGGACAAACTGTTGGTTTAGGTTATTATGTGATTCAGATAATTGGTTTGTCTAAACTAATTGAATCATATAGATATGCCCGGGACATATTGAACTTGACCTTTAGGAATGATTTGTCTTGTCTGATTTAATAGACAAATCGATCCTTGTATTATATCTCTAAATCCCTAGACTCGAGCGGGCATGAGGATTAGACATAGTGTACTTTGATCTGCCAATGGGTGAGGTCAAATGTGGCCAATAGTCTCGGTGGGTTGGGTACGCGTGTTTAGTTACTTGGTGTGCTGCTGCTAGTCGAAAGAAAATCATGTACCGGTAAATCCAGGGTGATGGTGCTCCCGAGATGAGCTCGAAATGTTTATTATACTAAACCCGGCCGGTAAACTTATATCCTGTATAGTAAAAAGGTCGAGTGGTACTAGTCTCGAAATTAAAGAAGTTAATTAATTAATTTATCAGTAAATTAATTTTTAATTAACGAGCACTATATCTTTGATGTGGGGAGATTAATGAATATAATTTAATTAAGTTGTTCCGAAAGTAATTCTGGTGTAGGATGCTAGTGCCAAAATTAATCCGTTAGTGGTACGATTAATTTTGTTATGGGTTAATTAAATAGGTAGATTTACTTAATTAATTGATTAATTATCCCAAAGGGTTAATTCAATAATTAACAAAGTGAAATTATTTAATTAATTCCTAAGGGTTAATTAAGTAATTAACAAAGTGGAATTATTTAATTAATTAATTAAGTCTTAAGTTTCAATTAGAATTATGAAATCCTAGAGATTAAGAAATCTAGTAGGATTTGGTTTATCCTATCAGATTGGTTACCTAATTGGATTTGGAAACTAATTCATTACCTAAACCCATTAGGAAGACCAATCCTAAACCAACATGGGGTCTCTCTTGTAACTCTATAAATAGAAGAGGGATTAGCCATTCAATATACACAATTCAATGGATTCATAATTCAAGAATCTAGAGAGAGAAAATTCTAGAGAGAGAAAATGTTTCTCTCTCCAAGTCAAATTTTCAAGAAAGTGTGCGGCTGGTTTTTTGGTTTCTAGTGGCTGAAATTTTGGCCTTGGTTTATACCAGTTGCGCGTAGCTTTCTCTCTCTGCGGGCGGTGCGTTTATAGTACATGCCAGGTGCTGCGGGCTAGAGTTTTCTAGCAGGTGGATTGTGGTGAGTAGCTGATCAATTGACTTCTAGTTCGTTGCCCACACAACGTGAAGTCATAGTCTTGAGGCATACAAGAGAATCACCAGGTGCACGCTTCAAAGGTACTTTTCTAAGGTTCCGCTTTAATTAAAAATTTTTGTTGCGTGGTAAATCGAGCAAGTGCAAGAATCCCGACTATTATGGTTACGTTTGTATGGGTTTTAATTAAACTCCGGGACATGCCCGAATTTAATTTTATTATGAATGTTTGTAATAGTATAACCACGTGCTGGAAGCCGTCTAGGATTAGATTAAATCTGTAGTATGATTTTTTTCTATGTAATTTCGATTATTTAATTTTCCTAGAAAGCCTTGTAATAGGAAAATTGATTTTTGTAATCGAAGGCGTTATGGTGGGAAACTTGAATTCGTGGGTTTTCGGTTATAATTAATTCGTAGAAACCCAGGAAAACCCAGAACGAATTGCAAGAAGACCAAATAGTGTGGGAAAAAGCGAAGGAAGAATCGGCGGCAGGAGGCGACTGAAAGATTTGCCACATATAGGATCTGGGTTTGTACCTGTTCGATTTACCACGCAACAAAAAATTCTAATAAAAGCAGAACCATAGAATAATACCTTTGAAGCGTGCACCTGGTGAATCTCTTGTATGCCTCAAAGACTATGACCTCTTGTTGTGTGGGCAACAATCTAGAAGTCAATTGATCAGCAACACACCACAATCCACCTGCTGGAAAAATTTAGCACCTCCGCACCTAGCACGTACTGCAAACGCACTGCCCGGAGAGAGAGAAAGTAACACACGGGGCTAGCAAAGAAGGACCAAAATTCGGCCAATTGAAGGAAAAATCAGCCGCCCCAAAATTGCTAAAAAATTCGTTTTTGAGAGAGAGAGGATTTTCTCTCTCTAGAATTTTATCTCTCTAGAATTTTATCTCTCTATATTCTTGAATTATGAATCTCTTGAATTGTGTATTCTGAATGGCTGATCCCTTGTCTATTTATAGAGTTACAAGAGAGACTCCAAGTTGGAATAGGATTGGTCTTCCTACTGGATTTCTGCTTTCCTTCAATCATGTTTCTGGACTGATACAGATTCTGTTTCCTTCAATCCTGTTCCTGGACTGATACACTCCCAACTGTCACAGGGATTCACTTATCCCAATCCAGATCCTGGGATGAATCACTCCCAACTGACACAGGGATTCACTTATCCCAAACCAGTTCCAGGGATGATTCATAACCAATTAACACAAGGATTAATTAATTTCTCAATTAATTAAATCTACCTTTGTCAACAACCCAGTACATAATTAATCGTACCACTAACGGATTAATTATGGCACTACCAACCTACACCAGAATTGCTTCCGGAACAACTTAATTAAATTATATTCATAATCTCCCCACATCAAATATATAGTGCTCGTTAATTCATTAATTTACTGATAAATTAATTCATCAACTTCTTAATATTCCGAGACTAGTACCACTCGACCTTTTTACTATACCGGACATAAGTCCACTGGCTAGGTTTAGTATAATAAACATTTCGAGCTCATCTCGGGAGCACCATCACCCCGGACGCACCGGTACATGGTTTCCTTTCGACAAGCAGCAGCACACCAAGTAACTAAACGCGCGCACCCAACCCACCGAGACTATTGGCCACATTTGACCTCACCCATTGGCAGATCAAAGTACACTATGTCTAATCCTCATGCCCGCTCGAGTCTTGGGATTTAGAGATAGAATACAATGATCGATTTGTCTATTAAATCAGTACAAGACAAATCATTCCTAAGAGTCAAGTTCAATATGCCCCGGACACATCTATATGATTCAATTAGTTTAGACAAACTAATTATCTTAATCATATAATAACCTAGACCAACAGTTTGTCCAAAGCTGTCTCGGTTACGAACCTCATTTATATATTATGTCTTTCAACCAATGATGAGATTTACTGTGTCGCACCAGACACCTCATCATCTACTTACATAATATAAATGGACATAAACATGCACAACAAAATATAATTGAAACACAAATCGATATATTAAACTGGGAAACTGTACAATACAAGCATAGCTTATGTATTCTACTCCAACAGCAACGCCGGCAACGATCGCCGGCAGCAGTCGCGCCGGCTAGGTGGTGCTACAGCAGGCAGCAGCAGCTGCTGCTGGGCGCGTGCAGGGCCACACGTGCATAGCCCATGCGGGTGGTGCACGTGTGTCGCAGGCACGCTGGGCCGCGCACGCTGGGCCGTGCGGGCAATGCGGCCTTCGGGTTGTGTTGCGGCTCGGGCGGCTCGTTCGGGCCATTCGAGCTGTTTTTGGCCCGTTTTTCCTCCAGTTTTCATTTTTTGAATTTCAAGACTCTCTCCATCGAGTGACGTGATGGGACACAAGATCAAGGCATATGATGAAAGTAATTAAAACCATAATCGTTGAGAAATTTATTTTACGTATTTATTTACCGTATTTATTGTTTTAATTTTTATGCTTTATTTTTATGCTGTATTTTAGATGCATGAATTAAAGCATGTCTGGTTTTATGCTTGCATATAACTTAGGTTAGTTAATTGCATGTGTAAAACTGGAAAAACCCTCAATTTAGAAATCTAAGTGGGAGCGGGTTGGTTTATATCCCCACGGCCACCATTATGGGTTCATATGCGATGTGGGTGGGCTTGCGCGTTGGCATTAGGGCCTTCCTCCATTCGGATGAGTCCAGCCCCGAGATCGCTAGACTATGAACTTCTGAGTAAGATGACTAGAGCGAGTTTAACTAGGAGAAATGAGACACCCTCTCCATCTGAGGCACACTATCCTGAGGTAACAAACTCAGAAGTCACGTAATGGCATACACTTAGTGTACGATCTGCAGTATTCCTCCCGCGAGGTTACCCTGCTTATTTGTACGGCTAAAAGCACCTACTATTAGCTACATTGATCAAAAGATCGTTGGTCAAATAGTGTAGTTAATGAACTTTGTTCTTCTCAAACGAATGTGGGTTAGTGTAAACGTCCACATTGCGTGGCTTACGAGAATCCCGGTGGATGAGATGTTGGTGGATTATAATTATTGTTTTGATGGAAGTCAATAATTAATAGAATTTCATGTTTTTTAAATTCTAAGCATATATAACTGAAACATTGTTTGTTTACTTTCCAGTTTAAATCGATATGGCATTCAACCCCTTAGCTGCTATTTTGAAAAACAACAATTTAACTGGAACTAATAATGTCGATGGAAGTCGTAACTTGGACATTGTCCTTAGGGCTGAGAGCGTTCCTGTGAGAGATCATTTCATTGACATGATTAGTAACATCAACAAAATTGAGGTAGTGTGAGGCAAAATCGTTGGTGAAACCAAAGCCGATATTGTCCTTTAGAGCTTGCCTCAAAGCTATGAGCGAATTCGGTTGAACTACAACATAAGTAAGATGTTGTGGAGTTCATCCGAGCTTTTGGCAGAGTTGGTGGCGGCTAAAAGTCTTCTTCAAGAGAATAAGCGAGCTTTAGTTGCAGTCGAAGCTTCAGAATCTTCTTCTGGGCCTGAGGCTGGAAAGAAGAAGAGAAAGCTCGAGGGAGTAGCTAAAAAGGCACAAATTGTGCCTAAGCCAGATATTGCAAAGAAGAAGTCGAAAGACAAGTGCTTCAAGTGCAATATGACGGGACATTGGAAAGCGGATTGTCCAAAGCTTATAAGTATGATAAATTATGCCTTAATTACTGAGACATGCTTAGTGGCGATTCCCACAGATTCTTGGTGTGTGGATTCAGGTGCCACTGACCATGTTTGTAATTCTTTGCAAGGGTTAGAAGTAACCCAGAAGCTAAGAGAAGGCGAATTGGATATCTACTTGGGCGACACTACAAGAGTGTCAGTAGAAGCAGTGGGAGTAGTTAAGTTGAATTTCGAAAATTCTAGCTTAGAGTTAGTTAATTGTCTTTATGTACCGAGTTTTAGAAAGAGCTTGATTTCGGTTTCTAAACTCTTGAAGAACGGGTATAAGTTTATTTTTTCTGATGACTGTGTTGTTATTAGAAGAAATGGAAAACTTATTTGTTCTGGTTCATTGGCGGACAATTTTGTTTGTGGTTAACTCTAATTCCCCTGTTGCGCAAAACGTAAAAATAGATTTAGCATCTCAGGCTAGGTCATATAAACCTTAGTAGGATTCAGAGGTTGGTCAATGATGGACCTTTAGGTTCATTAGATATTGACAGTTATGCAACCTGCGAATCTTGCTTGGAAGGTAAGATGACCAAGAGACCTTTTAAGGCAAAAGGTCATAGAGCTAAATAAGTATTAGAGTTGATTCATTCTGACTTGTGTGGACCTATGGCGGTCCAGGCATGAGGGGGATATGAGTATTTCGTGACGTTCAAGGATGACTACTCTAGGTACGGGTACATTTACCTAATGCGCCACAAGTCCAAATGTTTTGGCAAGTTCAAAGAGTTTCGGGCAGATGTAGAGAAGCATCATGGTAAGAGTATCAAGACACTGCATTCAAATCGTGGTGGGGAGTACCTGTCCCATGAATATCAAGATTACCTCACTGAGGTAGGAATTGAGTCTCAGTTGTCTCACCTGGCATGCCACAGCAGAATGGTGTAGCAGAAAGGAGGAATTGAACTCTTATTGAAATGGTTAGGTTCATGATGAGCTATAGTGATTTGCCAAGTTCGTTCTGGGGATATGCCTTAGAAACGACAATGTATATTTTTAATCTTGTACCATATAAAACCGTGCCTTCAACCCCAGTAGAGTTGTGGAATGGGCGCAAGCCAAGTCTAAACATCTCAGAATTTGGGACTGCCCAGCACATGTGCTTAAGGCAGATACAACTAAGTTAAATGCGAGAATAGAATTAATGCTGTTTGTAGGATATCCTAGGGGAATGAAAGGTGGTCTATTCTATAGTCCTAAAGATCAGAAGGTGGTGGTAAGTACCAATGCTAGATTTTTAGAAGAGGACTATGTCTTAGACCACAAGCCCAAGAGTAAGATAGTACTAGAAGAGCTTAGTCGACAAACTACTAATCCTGATCCACCAGCACAAGTAGATACACCACACACTGCATATGAGATCACAGATGATGCGCCTACACAGGTAGTGCCTCATTGTAGTGGGAGGGTTATGAGACAGCCCGACAGGTTCGTTGGCGTGGGAGAGGCCTCAGACCTAGTCCCAAGTGTGTCTGAACCTGACCTGGTTAACTATAATGAGGCACTTCGAGATAAAGATGCAGAATCTTGGCGTAAGGCAATGATATCCGAGATGGGGTCAATGGACCACAATCAAGTCTGGGAGCTTGTGGACCTACCAGATGGGTTTAAGCCCATTGGATGCAAGTGGGTCTACAAACGTAAGAGAGGACCTGACGGGAAGGTGGAAACCTTTAAAGCTAGGCTGGTGGCGAAGTGGTATACTCAGAAAAAGGGAATCAATTATGTGGAAACCTCATATGGATTAAGTCGATCCGGATTCTCTTGGCCATAGCTACTCATATGGATTATGAGATTTGGCAGATGGATGTCAAGACCGCTTTCCTAAACGGAAGTCTTGAGGAAACCATCTTTATGCAGCAACCAGAAGGATTCATTAAAAAAGGCCAAGAGCATAAGGTTTGCAGGCTTAAGATGTCTATTTATGGACTTAAGCAGGTATCCAGATCTTGGAACATCCGGTTTGATGAAGTAATCCAGTCCTTTGGATTTACTCAGTGTCCGGATGAGTATTGTGTATATCGCAGACTGAATGTTTTGGTAGGATCTGGGTTTGCACTTGCTCGATTTACCACGCAACAAAAAATTTCTATTAAAGCGGAATCTTACAAAAATACCTTTGAAGCGTGACTTGGTGATTCTCTTGTATGCCTCAAGACTATAACTTCACGTTGTGTGGGCAACGAACTAGAAGTTAATTGATCAGGTATCACCACAACTCCACCTGCCAGAAAAATCCAGCACCTCCGCACCTAGCACGTACTGCAAACGCACTGCCCGGAGTGAGAGAAAGCAACACACGGGGTTGCCAAGAATAGACCAAAATTTCGGCCAAGCTTGAAGAAAAATCAGCCGCCCCTTTGCTTGAAAATTCAACCAGGATCCTGTGGATTAATTGTTGAATTGTGTTTCTTGAATATCTGATCCCTTGTCTATTTATAGAGTTACAAGAGAGACTCCAAGTTGGTTTAGGATTGGTCTTCCTAATGGGTTTAGGTAATGAATTAGTTTCCAAATCCAATTAGACAACTAATCTGATAGGATAACCAAATCCTACTGGATTCCAAATCTCTAGGATTTCCTAATTCCAATTTAAGACTTAATTAATTAATTAAATAATTCCACTTTGTTAATTACTTAATTAACCCTTAGGAATTAATTAAATAATTCCACTTTGTTAATTACTGAATTAACCCTTAGGAATAATTAACCAATTAATTAATTAATTAAATCTACCTATTCAATTAACCCATTACAAAATTAATTGTACCACTAACGGATTAATTTTGGCACTACCATCCTACACCAGAATTGCTTCCAGAATAACTTAATTAAATTATATTCATTTAATCTCCCCACATCAAAGATATAGTGCTCGTTAATTAAAATTAACTTACTAATAAATTAATTAATTAACTTCTTTAATTTCGAGACTAGTACCACTCGACCTTTTTACTATACCGGACATAAGTCCACCGGCCGGGTTTAGTATAATAAACATTTTGAGTTCATCTCGAGAGCACCATCACTCCGGACGCACCGGTACATGGTTTCCTTTCGACAGGCAGCAGCACACTAAGTAACTAAACACGTGCACCCAACCCACCGAGACTATTGGCCACATTTGACCTCACCCATTGGCAAATCAAAGTACACTATGTCTAATCCTCATGCCCACTCGAGTCTAGGGTTTGGAGATAGAATACAAGGATCGATTTGTCTATTAAATCAGTACAAGACAAATTATTCCTAAGAGTCAAGTTCAACATGCCCCGGGCATATCTATATGATTTAATTAGTTTAGACAAACTAATTATCTGAATCACATAATAACCTAGACCGACAGCTTTGTCCAAAATCGTCTCGGTTACGAACCTCATTTATATATTATGTCTTTCAACCAATGATGAGATCTACTGTGTCGCACCAGACACCTCATCATCTACTTACATAATATATATGGACATAAACATACACAACAAAATATAATTGAAACACAAATCGATATATTAAACTGGGAAACTGTACAATACAAGCATAGCTTATGTATTCTACTAATTTAATATAATTTCGCGACCGGCTAGGGTTTTGGTACAGGGAGTGGTGGAATCGTTAGGGCACCAGTAGGAGAGTGGGTAGCGCCGGCTAGGGTTTTCATTGAGGGAGGGGTAACCGATTAGGGGATAACCGATTTAGGGGAGGGGGTGGTGGGGGGGAGGGGGTTTGGGGCTGGCTAGGGTTTTCGTTGAGGGAGGGGTAACCGATTGGGGGGAGGGGGTGGGGGGATGGGGGTTTGAGAGGGGGTGTATGTTTTTTACCTAAATTTGTATGCGAGGGTATTTTAGGTATTATAGTATTTGTTAATTTAAATATTCATGAAGGTATTTAGTGTATTGTTAAGGGTATTATTGTCCAAACTGAGGCGGTAACTGGGGCGGTAAGTAGTAATTATTTATGTCATTTTTTATATGAAAAGAAGTTACATAACAGAAATTATTACTTTAACAAGATAATTATAATGGGACAAAAGCATAGATATCGTAAAATTCACACTTTAGAAACGAAATTAAATAAAAAAACTAAATTATACGACTGAAAGTGTAAGGCTCTGTGTTTTACCAAATATTATTGGACCAAAATATGAGAATTCATTGTAAATAAAATATTCATATAAAATGTTAGAGGTGAAATTAAAATAAATAGAAACTTGAATTAGGACTTAATAATAAGATTTAAAATGTTGGTTTACAAAATTTGTTTACTGCGGAAGCTGAGGACTAAAGTGAAATTTAAAAAAGAGAAAAAAAAACAAAATAAAGTAATTCAAACTCAATTAGCCCTGTGCGTCTCTCTCCTTTATTTATTATTTTTTTTTTTCTTTTCGTTCTACCAATGGGAAAACTTAGAAGCCTCAAATCCTCAAACTCAGTTAGCCCTTTTTTTCCTTCTCTCCCCTTCAACCTTTTGTCCCTCAACTCTTCCCTCTCTACTCGTCTTTGCCAGACTCTCCGTTTGATTCTTTTCTTCTCCGGCCATATGACTTTTGTCTTTCCAAAAATTTCACTCCAACATCCCAGAGCAAGGAAGCTCCAATTTAAACCCTAAACTACCCATTTCTCGGCTTCAATTCTCCATTCTAACACTTCACATACACATAAATAGAGTTTAGGGGTGAGAATTTAGATTTTGAATCATTAATCTGCCATGAAAATTTCCTAGGAAAGAATTTAGGCTTTTGCTCAAACTGGAGAAAAAGGTCAATCAGAGAAGTTGTAACTCCGGTGGTCTCGGCTTGCGTCTTAGACTCCAATAGAGGTAAAATTAGTTTTAGATCTTTCATTAATTTTTGAATTTGAATTGTGAAAATAAATTCTTGAAGTTGTGAAAACATAAATTAGGAGGTGACGCAGATTTTTCCTTTTGGATTCCGACGACTCCAATGTGTTCTTTGGGTGGTGCGGAGGTAATGGCAAATTATATCATAGGACTAGGATTAAATAAAGAGATATACTCTTTTTCGATTTTTTTAAAAAAAACTGAATTTATTAGGCAAAGATCGAGTAAAAACATAATTTTTTATCAAAAAAGTAAAAAATAGGCTGGCCAGCCGCATTTAATGTGCTTGTTCCCAGCTATCTTTAGTTTCTTTCTCCATCTCACTCGTCACGTACTTTATTTGTTTGAATTCTCACGTCACTTTACATAAAATTTTATGTAAATTGGCAATTTACATAAAAGTTTGTGTAAAGTCTCGTTGTATTAATGTAAATTGACACTTTACAAAAACTTTGATGTAAACTAGGCAATTTACATTAAATTCTCACGCTACTGTACATAAACTTTTATGTACATAAACTTTTATGTAAACTGGCAGTTCCAGTTTACATAAAAATTTGTGTAAAGTCGTGTTGTATTGGTGTAAACTGCCAGCACTTTATATAAACAAGCAGCACTAACGATGTTTTTACACTAACAAAGACCATTTTGAACCAGAAAAAGAGTATTTTACATAAAAGAAAAGCATTTTGACAAAAGAATCAACATTTTACATAAGTCAACAGTACTTTACACAAATATTTAGCACTTTACATAAACAACTAGCACTTTACACAAACGAATCAGAATGATGTTTTTACACTAACAAAGACCACTTTGAACTAGAAAAGAGTATTTTACGTAAAGGAAAAGCATTTTGACCAAAAAATCAGTAGTTTACATAAGTTAACAGTACTTTATACAAACATTCAGCACTTTACATAAACAATCAACATTTTACACAAACGAATCAGAACGATGTTTTTACACTAACAAAGATCTCTTTGAACCAGAAAAGAGTATTTTACATAATGAAAAAGCAGTTTGACCAAAGAATCAGTAGTTTACATAAGCTAACAGTACTTTACACAATCATTCAGCATTTTACATAAACAAATAGCACTTTACACTAATGAATCAAAAAGATGTTTTTACACTAAAAAAATCACTTTGAACCAAAAAAGAGTATTTTACATAAGGGAAAAGCATTTTGATAAAAGAATCAGTAGTTTACATCGGCCAACAGTACTTTACACAAACATTCAACATTTTACATAAACAATCAGCAATTTACACAAACGAATCAGAACGATGTTTTTACACTAACAAAGACCACTTTGAACCAGAAAAGATGATTTTACATAAGGAAAAAGCATTTTGACAAAATAATCAGTAGTTTACATAAGTCAACAGTACTTTACATAAACGAATCAGAACGATGTTTTTACACTAACGAAGACCACATTGAACCAGAAAAGAGTATTTTGCATAAAGAAAAAATATTTTGACCAAAAAATCAGTAGTTTACATAAGTCAATAGTACTTTATACAAACATTCAGCATTTTACATAAACAACCAGCACTTTATACAAACGAATCACAACGATGTTTTTACATTAACAAATGTCACTTTGAACCAGAAAAGAGTATTTTACATAAGGGAAAAGTATTTTGACCAAAGAATCAGTAGTTTACATAAACTAACAGTACTTTACACAAACATTCAGCATTTTACACAAACGAATCAGAACGATGTTTTTACACTAACAAATACCACTTTGAACCAGAAAAGAGTATTTTACATAAAGGAAAAGCATTTTGACCAAAGATTCAGTAGTTTACAAAAGCCAACAGTACTTTACATTAACATTCAACACTTTACATACACAACTAGCATTTTACATAATTGAATCAGAACGATGTTTTTACACTAACAAATACCACTTTGAACCAGAAAACATTATTTTACACCAAGAAAGAGCACTTTTACCAAACAATCAGTAGTTTACATAAGCCAACAGTACTTTACACAACACATTCAACACGTTACACAAATAAGTATTGCACCACAGATGCTTTAGTCCAGCGAGAGACGGCTGCGGCTCATTCACAGAAAGGCGGGAGACACCTTTCGATGGGCTGAAGCATTTGAGCATTTTACACCTACGATATAATTTTCCCAGTTTACACCAATAAACAACAGTTACACCATTTTACACCAACAAACACTATTTTACACCAACAAAACGGCAAAAACATTCGATTTTACATGAAAAACATACATTTTTGCCCAAACCCTAGATTTCATTACATCTTCGTGGGCTGCAAACACAACCAAACGAATCCCCTACCTCAGATCTACAAAACTCTAGTTTTCTTTTCATTTTCGTGGCTGATTTGTGATTCTCCCAAAACCAAGAAACAAAAAATGGTGAGATATCTTCAAAAATTTGTCTTGAATGGTTGGAATCGCGTCCAGGAGCGGCGGGGAAGAGTGTTTGGGGAGAGAAATGAAAGGCAGCCGATGGAGAGAGAAAATTGAGAGAGAGGGAGGGGGATTAGGGTTTGAGGAGAGAAGGAAAAGTGATGCTTTTATATATGAAGGAGGTGCGTGTGAAACACCCCCCCCACCTCTCCAATTTTTTGGTTCCATTTTTGTGATTTTTTTCAGTTAGGTGTACCAAAATTGCATTTACTCCTAGTCCTATTATATACTAACTGGGAGGTAATAGTATTGACCTTGTAATTTTTGGAGTCTTAAAATCAGTTTATGGATCAGGGTCATTCTATGGTATTTAGGAAAAACAAAAAAAGAAGAGAGAACTTCGGATTACTTTTGGACCTTCCAATGGGTTTGTGAAGCTTCTGGCCTTAAATTTAGATAAAAGAATTCATGTTATACTCATTTTGACCTTGACTTAGGTTTTGGTAGATCATTGGTTGTAATGACTTACTGTGGTAGGTGTCACACCCCCAAAACGCTAGCCAAAGATTAGCGGAAATTCTCTAAGGCAGCACTAGAAATGAACCCGAAATCCCACAAACGAGAACAATATCTAGGACACAAGTGTTTAACGGGCAAAGCCCCAAAATTCAGTGCAACTTTTATTGAAACTCTCAATAGGCTACAAAGAATTTTTCCCCCGTTCAAAACTTCAGCCTCACACTTAGCCAAAGCTTGAACCAACTAGTCTAACTCCCTCCCAAAGCTAAACTAGTCCCGGCCCTATTCTGGAATTCCCTTACCAAAATGAGCTCTCGACCAACCTTCAAATGAATGAGGTTTCACCTATTTATAGGCGTTACAATTCGTGTTTGACAGCCCCAAACACTTAGGCCCGGCTAAAGCTTCTAGGAAACGGTTACAAACGGTTATAGCCCACGTTTGAAGAATTCTGCCCACGTTTTCCGTTCGACTATCCCACGTTTCTGGCCAACTTCGCACGTTTCCAGCACGTTCATCCCACGTTCTCAACCGCTCAACCGTCCATCAAGCCTTAGCTTCACTTCGGCTCGATCATGTCGCAGCATTCCCACTTTACCGCAACTGAAGACCAGCCCGTTCGAAGTTGTGCGCAACTCCTCGCAAATCCTCGCAACTGAAAGCCAGCCCGCCCAGCCGTGCACGCAACGTCTCGCAACGTCTCGCAACTGAAAGCCAGCCCGCCCAGCCGTGTGCGCATTTTGCCGCACATCTCGAACCTTTTCTCGAACATGCCCACAAATTCTCGACAGCCAATGCCTCTGTGCTCATCTTCTCGGTCATGAACGTTGAAACTCGCCCCACAAGCCCCTCCGTTCATATTCCCTCGGCCAACATGAATTAATTCTCGGCCAATCCACCAAAGCCAAGCTAACTAGGCATTCACATGAACACACAAGTTAGTAAAACAAGGAGATATAATTAGCCGACAAGTTTACCGCTAACAGTAGGAGCTTCGATCACTATGAGCTCAAGTTCGGGGCAGCTGTTGCTTTGCTGCCTTAAAATGGTCTTCAGACTTCCAAAAGGTAATTTTGCTTGCGCAACAGCATGGTTTGAATGACACAAACCATAGTCTGATGTTTCGTGCTATGTTGTAACTCTATTTATGGGTTCTGGGTTGTGTAGGCACATGTGGAGCTTGTGTTCAGGATCTGATGAATTTGAAGATATTTGTTGTTACAGGTTAAAAATTTTCCAGAGCTTTTCATTTCTTATCCATCTAATCATTTAATAGATGTAGTGGAATATTTGTTGATAAGTGAAAGCACACATTATTTTAAAATTTTTTCCCTTTAATACCTTTTTTGTTTTTACTCCTTCTCAAAACTTTCTTTTGAAACAAGAACTTACATTTTCAATATAAAAGATCCTAAACATATACAAACAAACATAGCCTAAAAGAAAAGTCTTCTGGTCAGAAGTTGGAACTTGGGTCCATCTGTTCTATACCATTCGCAGATTGTCCATACTACGTTTGATTTCAATTTCAGTGTTCACCCATCATTTCTGTCCATTCCTTAGTGTGCTAAACCTTATCAGAAACCTTAGTCAACCCTAGCTGTCTTATTAGTACTCAAGGGTCAAGATTCACTACTGAAATTATTTGATTTGGTGAGGTTGGAAGAGTAGTACATGTTGGAATATTGGACGCTTTTACTCATTATTTGATTTGGTGAGGTTGGAATATTACCGGCTTCGTTGGTTGTTGTCTAAAAAACGGTGTGGACCAGTATGGACAATAAGGATATGATGATCTGCCAAGAAAAAGCGCATAACTTCAATAAGAAAAATCAAATCTTGATACTAAAATTGACTAAATTATTTTATCAACTGGTGGATTAATCAAGTAATTTAAGATTAATGACAATATTGACAACGAGGAGGTTCCAAAAGTATAGATTAATGATGTATTATTGATTTTGTTGCAGAAACAAGATTGCCGCCTGTGCGAAGCACTATGTGGGCAATAGGGGAACGACTGAAGGCATAAATGAGAATAACACTGTGATTTCCAGGCATGGATTGCTTAGCATTCACATGGCAGGTTATTACAATGCAGTTACACAGGGTGTATCAACTGTTTATGGTCTCTTATTAGAGATGGAACGGGTTAAAGATGCATGCTAATCGTGAACTTATCACTGGATTTCTCAAGGGCATTCTTAGATTCAGGGTAAAGAAAACCTATTCTATTAATCAACAGTTGCTGTTTTTCAGTTCCCCTGTTTGGTATATTGAATCCAGCTATGAAGATTGAGTTCTTGATTTCGTCTTTCAGGGATTTGTCATCTCAGATTGGCAGGGTATTGACAGGATCACCTCTCATCCCCACCTTAACTATGCATACTCCATTGTCACTGGTGTAAATGCTGGCATTGACATGGTCAGTAGCTTCTCTGGCTAATTAAAACTGATGAGAAATGCTTGCTATAAGGATGGATCATCATAAACTTCTGCCTTGTACACTTAAGTATTCATGTTTGTGTAATGCTGCAGATCATGGTTCCATACACCTACACTGAAATCATCGACGGTCTAACCGACTTAGTGAAGAACATCTTTGTTACCACGAGTCTCATTGACGATGCAGTGAAGAAGATTTTGAGGGTGAAGTTCGCAATGGGCCTTTTTGAGCACCCTTTGGCTGCTTACAGCTTGGTCAACTGCCATGGAGCTCAGGTGTTGAACTTGAAGCTGATCTGCTGTTTTTTTTTTTTTCTTTTTTTTTTTGTTCCGAACAGAAAGAACTACCATTGATTAATTCTCTATTAGGTAACTGCATGTAATAATCATCTAGTTGGAGGGGTGTAGGACTAGTTCACGAGCTGCTGTGCTGTTAAGTGTTAATAAAGATGTAATAAAAGGAGTTCAAGATCATGAATCTGTGTACATGTTTCAAAGGCACATAGAGACCTGGCAAGGGAAGCAGTGAGGAAATCTCTTGTTTTTGCTGAAGAATGGTGAATCTGCTGATAAGCCATTGTTACCACTCTCTAAGAAATCATCAAGAATCCTGGTTGCAAAACCCATGCTGATAATATCGGTAATCAGTGCAGAGGGTGGACGATTGAGTGGCAGGGACTCAGTGGCAACATTACCAAAGGTACAAACTATATGATGTCTAGGCCTCCTCCTAAGTTTCGAAACAATGCTTTCATGTACTTTTCACAGACTGAAAGGGGGTAAGGATGATGTTGAAATTTTAAGAACAATTGGAAGTGACGATATGAAGATATGAATATTGTTATTTAGTGTTTTGTGATATTTTAATGATAATTTTTATTTAGTATATTTTATATTTTAATTTGTTTTTAAAATTCATGTACGTAGTATGATTGATATTATATTTTAATTTATATTGTAGTTTTTGTGATGACACTTTAATCAATGTAAAAAATATGCGACACTTTATATGCAACGCTAAAATTAATTAGTGGCAATCACGTCGCTATGTTTATGCGACGGTTACATAAATGGTCATATTTTCATGTCGCAAAAACAAAATTGCAACATTTTTTACGATAGCACTAAATGTGTCGCAATGACAATGCGACAAAAATTAAAATAGTGTAAATAAATGGCGTTATTTATATTTTGTGACATTTAATAATTTCACAGTAAAAGTGTCATGGATTTTATGCGTCGTATTTTATACTGACGCATAAATGTCATATTTTTTGCTGTACAATTGTGAAGTGTGACCATTTTTGGTGGCTGGACCTATTGCTTCACAACTGAATGTGTAGTAGTTTATGTTGCGGATATTACTTCGCGACATAAAATATCACACATTTAGAAGTGACGCAATAGGTCGAGTGGCAAATTTTGATGACATTTATTACAAATGTGCAGCAAAATGTGCGGCATTTATGCGTCAGTTCAAATTATGACGCAAGAAATTCGTGACATTTCATATAGTGACACTAAATGTGCCACATTGATTTTGTGACAATATAAAAAATAACAAATAAATGTCGCAATATATTTACCGACACTATATTAGTTGACACTAAATGTGTCGCAAATAGCATGTGATATATTGACGCTAAAATTGTCGCTAAAATTTGCCACCGGGCCTATTGTTTCAGTTAGGAATGTGTGATATTTTATGTCGCAAAATAGTATTCGCGTCACTTTTGCTACTTATTGCGACACAAACCGTGTGCTGAAAAAGACCATCTTTCTTGTAGTGCGTCACAAAGGTTTCATAGAACTCTATGCCTTCAATTTGAGTGTACCCTTTTGCCACCAAGCATGCCTTCTATCGCTTAATACTGCCATCAGGGCGAAATTTGATCTTGTATACCCACCTGGAGTCAATAGCATGTTTTCCATGAGGTAGTTAAACCAATGTCTATGTGTTGTTGGCCTGCAACGTATTAATTTATTTAGTCATGGCATCTCTCCAGTGGGAAGATTTAACTGCTTCCAACAAAGTGGTTGGCTCATCTGTAAATGAGATAACCAAGATTAATGCAGTATATTTCTAAGAGAATCGAGAATAATATAAGGACTGTGAGAGAGGGTATACCATTAAGTTAGTTGACAGTGTTGTAGGAACAGGAACCAATGAGGGGGGCAGTGTATAAACATAGCCAGATAATTTATTAGAGACTTGTCGATGCCGGCGATGCGGAAGTGGTGATGAGACATTGAGGCGATCTTGTGGTGCAACTGCCTCTGTTGTTACAACAGGAGGGGTAGTAGGCGACAAAACCTGTGGAGAGGCTGTATGTGGCAAAACAGGGTCTTTAATAAATGCATCATTAGGAGGAATCACCGGATGGTCTTCAATAAATGCATCATTAAGAGGAATCACTAGATGTGGTAAAACTGGTTGGACTGTCGGTGGAGGCTTCAAGGTATAAGGAAATACATCCTCAAAAAACTGAAAATCTCTGAAAGTGATGATCACATTACGCTCCATATCGAAAACCTTATATCCTTTTTGACCATGCGGGTAGCCAACAGACGCACAAGAACTACTACGTGGTGCAAATTTTCACATGGTTTAGCCAGATTGTGTTCATAACATAGACAGCCAAAATTACGCAAATGATCATATTTTTGTTTGCACCCGAATAACATCTCATATGTGTCAAAATTTTTAAGGCAGCTAACGTCATACGATTAATGAGGTATGTGGTAGTAAGAATACACTCACCCAAAACTTAATTGGCAAATTTGCCTGAAAACGAAGAGCTATAGCAACCTCCAATATGTGGCGATGCTTGCACTCCACAAAATCGTTCTGTTGGGGCGTATATGGTAGTTTTGAATACTGAAAAGCTATTGTTTGTATAAAAAACTAATACCCAGTTGATATATCTTTTATTTTTCAGTATTAAATTGTTTATTTATATCATATATCTAGATAACGAGGTATAGAAAAGTCCAGTAGATCTCATTATTGGTTAAAATAATGATATATAAACAGATGCTCGTAACTGAGATAGTTTGAACATACTATCGGTTTAGGTTATCGTGTGATTTGGATAATTAGTTTGTCTAGACTAATTAAATCATACAGATATGCCCGGGGCATATTAAGCACGACCTGTTTGGGATTGAATTAACTTGTACTAATCGGCGTAGTTGATGAAATATTATCTGCCCGGGCCTAGCAAGAAACTCACTTTCGTGCTATGCATTCCAGAATCAGAATCTCTGGCCAGGCCTAGACGCTAGCACAATCGCTATTCCAACCCTTTTGAAATAACATTGCGCAGGATCTGGGTTTGCACTTATTTGATTTATCACGCAACAAAAATTCTTAATTAAAGCGGAAACATAAGAATTACCTATTGGAGCGTTCACTCAGGTGATTCTCTTGTATGCCTCAAGACTTTGCTTGTATGCTGTGAGAGCAGCAATCTAATGAGCAATTGATTAGTAATCACCACAATCCACCTGCCAAAAAAATTCTAGCACCACTGCGCCTGGCGCATACAATCCACGCACCACCCGGAGAGAGTGAAAACTTGACGCTGTCGCCGCCAAAATTGGATAAATCTGGCGGGCCAAAGAAGCTCAAGAAATCTGAAATTCTGAGGGAGAAAATTTTCTCTCTCTAGGATTTTCTCTCTCTAAGTTTTCTTGTCTTGAAAACTTATGAATTGTATATTGTAGAATAGCTAATCCTTTGTCTATATATAGAGTTACAAGAGAGACCCCAAGTTGGTTTAGGATTGGCCTTCCTACTGGGTTTCTGTTTCCTTCAATCCTGTTCCTGGACTAATACACATCCAACTGATACAGGGATTCACTTATCCCAATCCAGTTCCTGGTATGATTCACAACCAAGTGATACATGGATTCACTTATCCCCAATCCAGTTCCTGGTATGATTCACAACCAACTGACACAAGCATTAATTAATTACTTAATTAATTAAATCTACCTTTGTCAACAACCCAATGCATAATTAATCGTACCACTAACGGATTAATTACGACACTACCATCCTACACCAGAATTGCTTTTGTAACAACTTAATTAATTTATTCATAATCTCCCCACATCAAAGAGTTAGTGCTCGTTAATATATTAATTTACAAATAAATTAATTAATTAACTTCTTTAATTCTGAGACTAGTACCACTCGACCCTTTTACGATACCGGACATAAGTCCACCGGCTGGGTTTAGTATAATAAACATTACGAGCTCATCTCGGGAGCACCATCACCCCAGACGCACCGGTACATGGTTTCCTTTCGACAAGCAGCATCACACCAAGTAACTAAACACGCGCACCCAACCTACCGACACTAGTGGCCACAATTGACCTCACCCATTGGCAGATCAAAGTACACTATGTCTAATCCTCATGCCCGCTCGAGTCTAGAGATTAAGAGATAGAATACCAAGAACGATTTGTCTATTAAATCAGTACAAGACAAATCATTCCTAACGGTCAAGTTCAATATGCCCCGGGCATATCTATATGATTCAATTAGTTTAGACAAACCAATTATCCGAATTACATAATAACCTAAACCGACAGTTTGTCCAAAGCTATCTCGGCTACGAACCTCATTTATATATTATGTCTTTCAACCAATGATGAGATCTACTGTGTCACACAAGACACCTCATCATCTACTTACATAATACAAATGGACATATCATGCACAACAAGATATAACCAAAACATAAATCGATATATTACTGGGAAAAAGTACAACACAAGCATAGCTTATGTATTCAACTCCAACAACATCTGCATTCAACTCCTATACACTCTGCTACTATATATCTAGAAAAACTATCATGCCTCTCCTAAGTATCTAATTCCCATGCCCTCCACGTGAGCCTCAAAGACTTTTGAAGTCAATGTCTTCGTGAACGGATCTGCAAGGTTATCCTCTGATGCTATCTTAGCCATGAACACGTCTTCCCTCTTTACGATGTCTCGTATTAGGTTGTACTTGTGCTGTATATGTTTATTCGCCTTGTGGGCTCATGGTTCCTTCGAGTTTTCTACTGCACCATTGTTATCACAATACACCATGATAGTCTTCTGCAAACCAGGAGTCACTTCTAAGTCCACTAGGAAGTTCTTGAGCCATACTACTGCTTTTGCCGCCTCTGATGCGGCAACGTATTCAGCCTCCATGGTAGAGTCCGCCACGCATTTCTTCTTGACACTCCTCGAAACTATGGCTCCACTTCCCAGAGTAAACACATACCCTGAGGTAGACTTGCTATTGTCCCTGTCGTCTTGGAAATCTGAATCTATGTAACCTCGGGGTACCAGCTCAGGCGCCTGATAGACCAACACTTAGTTTCTCATTCTGCGTAAATACTTGAGAATGCATTTTACTGCCTCCCAATGAGCTTTCCCGGGGTTACTCTGATATCTACTTACATTGCCAACGGCATAACATATATCAGGCCTCGTACACAACATGGAATACATGAGACTTCCTACTGCCAAAGCAAAAGAACTGTCTTCATGGCCTATATCTCCTCAACAGTCTTGGGAGACTGTCTTTTAGATAGATGCACTCCGTGTCTGAAAGGTAGAAAGCCTTTCTTGGTGTTCTGCATGTTAAAAAGGGCCAAAATCGTATCTATGTATGAAGCTTGTGAGAGCATTAACGAACGTTTCTTACGATCTCGAATTATCTTGATCCCAAGGATATGTCCCGCTTCCCTTAAGTCCTTTATATCAAACTGCTTGGAAAGCCATGCCTTTACGTCTGATAATACTTTCTTATTGTTGCCAATCAATAGAATGTTATCTACGTAATACACAAGAAACAGCACTGAGTTTTCATCACGTCTGCGATACACACATTGCTCATCCGGACACTGGGTAAAACCGTATGACTGGATTACCTTATCAAACCGGATGTTCCAAGATATGGATGCCTGCTTAAGTCCGTAAATGGACCTCTTAAGCCTGCAAACCTCATGCTCTTGGCCTTTTTCAACCAATCCCTCTGGTTGCTACATGAAGATGGTTTCCTCAAGACTTCCCTTTAGGAAAGCTGTCTTGACATCCATCTGCCATATCTCATAATCTAAATGAGCAGCTATGGCCAAGTGAATCCGGATTGACTTAAGCATGGCTACCGGGAAGAAGTTTTCCTCATAATCGATTCCCTCTTTCTGAGTATACCCCTTCGCCACCAGCCTAGCAATAAAGGTTTCCACCTTTTCGTCAGGTCCTCTCTTATGTTTATATACCCACTTGCATCCAATAGGCTTAAACCCATCAGGTAGGTCCACATGCTTCCAGACTTGATTGTGGTCCATTGACCCCATCTCGGATATCATTTCCTTACGCCCCATTGTAGTTAACCGGGTCAGGTTCAGGTGCACCTGGGACTAGGTCTGAGGCCTCTCCCACGCCAATGAACCTGTCGGGCTGTCTTACAACCCTCGCACTACGATGAGGCACCACTTGTGTAGGCGCATCATTTGTGATCTCTTGTGCAGTGTGTGGTGTATCTACTTGTGCAGGTTCATCAGGATTATTAGTTGTCTCCTAAGCTCTTCTAGTATTATCTTACTTTTGGGCTTGTGATCTAAGATATAGTCTTCCTCCAAAAAATCTAGCGTTGGTACTAACCACCACCTTCTGATCTTTAGGACTATAAACCAGACCACCTTTCATTCCCCTAGGATATCCTATAAACAACATTAATTCTGTTCTTACATCTAACTTAGCCGTATATGCCTTAAGCACATGTGCTGGGCACCCCAAACTCTGAGATGTCTTAGACTGGCTTGCGCCCGCTCCACAACTCTATTGGGGTTGAATGCACGGTTTTAGATGGTACAAGATTAAGAATATACACCGCTGTTTCTAAGGTATATCCCCAGAATGAACTTGGAAAATCACTATAGCTCATCATCGATCTAACCATTTCCATGAGAGTTCGATTCCTTCTTTTTCCTACACCATTCTGCTGTGACGTGCCAGGTGCAGACAACTGAGATTGAATTATGACCTTACTGAGGTATTCTCGAAATTCGTGGGATAGGTACTCCCCACCACGATCTGATCGCTGTGTCTTGATACTCTTACCATGATGCTTCTCCACATCTGCCCGAAACTCTTTGAACTTACCAAAGCACTCGGACTTGTGACGCATTAGGTAAATGTACCCTTACCTTGAGTAGTCATCAATGAACATCACGAAATACTCAAACCCACCTCGTGCTTAGACCGTTATTAGTCCACACAAGTCAGAATGAATCAACTCTAGCACTTTTTTAGCTCTATAACCTTTTGCCTTAAAATGTCTCTTGGTCATCTTACCCTCCAAGCAAGATTCGCAGGTTGAATAACTGTCAATCTCTAATGAACCTAAAGGTCCATCATTGACCAACCTCTGAATCCTACTAAGGTTTATATGACCTAGCCTGAGATGCCAAAGATAGGCTTGATTCATTTCAAAAGGTTTCTTCTTATTATTAATGTTAGATAAAGAGCTATCTTTTTCTAGTTTTGCACAACAGGGGAGTTAGAATTAACCACAAACAAACTGTCAGCCAATGAACCAGAACAAATAAGTTTTCCATTTCTTCTAATAAATACAGAATCATCAGAAAAAATAAAGTTATAACCGTTCTTTAAGAGTTTAGAAACCGAAACAAGGTTCTTTCTAACACTCGGTACATAAAGACAATTAACTAACTCTAATCTAGAATTTTTGAAATTCAGAATGACTACTCCCACTGCTTCTACTGACACTCTCGTAGTGTCACCCATGTAGATGTCCAGCTCACCCTGTCTAAGTTTCCTGGTTACTTGGAACCCCTGCAAAGAATTACAAACATGATCAGTGGTGCCTGAATCTACATACCAAGTATCTGTGAGAATCACCACTAAACATGTCTCAGTAATTAGGGTAGAAACTATCGTACCTTTAGGCTTTGGACAATCCACTTTCCAATGTCCCATTTTCTCGCATCTGAAGCACTTGCCTTTGGGCTTGCTCTTCTTTGCGATTTCAGGCTTAGCAGCAAGTCTCTTGGTTTTTTTCTTCTTTTTATTCTTCTTGTCTTTAGGCTCAGAAGAAGAACTTGAAGCCTTCAATGTGACCAATGCTTGCTTCTTCTCGTGGAAGATGCCTTCGGCCGACACCAAATCAGTTAAGAGCTTGGGTAGCGTATAAACTCTTTGATTCATATTATAATTCACCCGAAACTGCTTAAAACTAGAGGGTAAGCTCTGGAGGATGATATCTATCTAACTTTCTAGGTCGATTTCACCTCCCAACACCTCTACCTCGTTGATGTTACTGATCATGTGAAGCACATGATCTCTCACCGATCCGACCTCAGCCATTTTAGTGTTCATCAACTTTCTCATGGCTGATTGCCTAGCAGTCCTGCCTTGATGAATGAACATTTCCCTCAGGTGAGCCATCATGTTGAAGGTAGAGACCATGGGATGAAGCTGATATTGCAGCACATTTGACACAGAGGCCATAATATAGCACCGCGCCATCTCATCTGCTTTTCTCAACCAGGCATAGGCATCCCTATCCTCTTGAGGAGAGTTATCGCTAGACACATCTGGACATACTTCAGTGAGCACAAACTTATACTGCTCTGCTGTCAGGACTGTTGGAGTAGAATACATAAGCTATGCTTGTATTGTACAGTTTCCCAGTTTAATATATCGATTTGTGTTTCAATTATATTTTGTTGTTCATATTTATGTCCATTTATATTATGTAAGTAGATGATGAGGTGTCTGGTGTGACACAGTAGATCTCATCATTGGTTGAAAGACATAATATATAAATGAGGTTCATAACTAAGACAACTTTGGACAAACTTCCGGTTTAGGTTATTATGTGATTCAGATAATTAGTTTGTCTAAACTAATTGGATCATATAGATATTCCTTGGGCATATTGAACTTGACTTTTAGGAATGATTTGTCTTGTACTGATTTAATAGACAAATCGATCCTTGTATTCTATCTCTAAATCCTTAGACTCGAGTGGGCATGAGGATTAGACATAGTGTACTTTGATCTGCCAATGGGTGAGGTCAAATGTGGCTAATAGTCTCGGTGGGTTTGGTGCGCGTGTCTAGTTACTTAGAGTGCTACTGCTTGTCGAAAGGAAACCATATACCTGTGCGTCCGGGGTGATGGTGCTCCCGAGATGAGCTCCAAATGTTTATTATACTAAACCCGGCCAGTGGACTTATGTCCGGTATAGTAAAAAGGTCGAGTGGTACTAATCTCGGAATTAAAGAAGTTAATTAATTAATTTATAAATAAATTAATTTTAATTAACGAGCACTATATCTTTGATGTGGGGAGATTAAATGAATATAATTTAATTAAGTTGCTCCAGAAGCAATTCTGGTGTAGGATGGTAGTGCCAAAATTAATCCGTTAGTGGTACGATTAATTTTGTAATGGGTTAATTGAATATGTAGATTTAATTAATTAATTGGTTAATTATTCCTAAGGGTTAATTAAGTAATTAACAAAGTGGAATTATTTAATTAATTAATGAAGTCTTAAGTTTCAATTGGAATTAGGAAATCCTAGAGATTAGGAATCTAGTAGGATTTGGTTTATCCTATCAGATTGGTTGCCTAATTGGATTTGGAAACTAATTCATTACCTAAACCCATTAGGAAGACCAATCCTAAACCAACTTGGAGTCTCTCTTGTAACTCTATAAATAGACAAGGGATTAGCCATTCAAGACAACACAATTCAATAGATTTATTATTCAAGAATCTAGAGAGATAAAATTCTAGAGAGAGAAATTTCTTTCTCTCTCAAGAACGAATTTTATAGCATAGGGGCGGCTGGGTTTTACCATTGAAGTGGCTGAAAATTCTTGGCCTTCTGGGCAGCCACGTGTGTTGCTTTCTCTCTCTCCGGGCAGTGCGTTTGCTGTACGTGCTAGGTGCGGAGGTGCTGAATTTTTTCAGCAGGTGATCAATTGACTTCTAGATTGTTGCCCACACAACAAGAGGTCATAGTCTTTGAGGCATACAAGAGAATCACCAGGTGCACGCTTCAAAGGTAACTTTCTAAGGTTCCGCTTTAATTAGAAATTTTTGTTGCGTGGTTAATCGAGCAAGTGCAAACCCAGATCCTATGTGGCAATATTTCTTTCAAGGACAATGTCCAAGTTACGACTCCAGTCGACATAATTAGTTCCAGTTAACTTATTGTCTTTCAATATAGCAGCTAAGGGGTTGAATGCCATATCAAAAATACTGTAAAATAAATAAACTGACAATGTTTCAGTTTATAAATCTAGAATTTTGAAAACAAGGAAATTCTAACAATTATTGACTTCCCTCAAAACAATAATTTTAAACTACCAATATCTCATCCACCGGGATTCTCGCAAGCCACGATAGTGTGGACGTTTATGCTAACCCACATTCGTTTGACAAGAACCAAGTTCATTAACTACACTATCTGACCAAATGATCTATTGATCAATGTAGCTAATATTCGGTGCTTTTAACCGTACAAATAAGCAACGTAACCTCGATGGGAGGAATACTACAAATCATACACTAAGTGTGTGCCATTACGTGACTTCTAAGTTTGTTACCTCAAGATAGTGCGCCTCAGATGGAGAGGGTATCATATTTCTCCTAGTTAAACTTACTCTAGTCATCTTACTCAGAAATTCATAATCTAGCGATCTCGTGGTTGGACTCATCCGAATGGAGGAAGGCCCTAATGGCAACACGTAAGCCCATCCACTTCGCATATGAACTCGTAATGTAGCCGTGGGGATATTACCCACTTAGAATTCTAAATTGAGGGTTTTTTCAGTTTTAACAAGCAATTAACTAACCCTAAGTTATATGTAACCATAAAACCATCATGCTTTAAAAACATGCATCTAAAATACAGCACAAACATTAAAGCATAAAAATTAAAACAATAAATACGGGAAATAAATGCGAAAATTAAATTTCCTAACTATTATGGTTTTAATTGCTTCCATCTTCTGCCTTGTGTTGGAGTTGAATACATAAGCTATGCTTGTATTGTACTTTTTCCCAGTTAATATATCGATTAATGTTTTGGTTAAATTTAGTTGTGCATTATTTGTCCACTTATATTATGTAGTTAGATGATAAGGTGTCTTGTGTGACACAGTAGATCTCATCATTGGTTAAAAGACATAATATATAAATGAGGTTCATAACCGAGACAGCTTTGGATAAACTGTCGGTTTAGGTTATTATGTGATTTGGATAATTGGTTTGTCTAAACTAATTGAATCATATAGATATGCCCGAGGCGTATTGAACATGACCAATAAGAATGATTTGTCTTGTACTGACAAATCGTTCCTGGTATTCTATCTCTTAATCCCTAGACTCGAGCGGGCATGAGGATTAGAGTACTTTGATCTGGGAATGGGTGAGGTCAATTGTGGCCAATAGTCTCGGTATGTTGGGTGCGCGTGTTTAGTTTCTTGGTGTGTTGATGTTTGTCGAAAGGAAACTATGTACCGATGCGTCCGGGGTGATGGTGCTCCCGAGATGAGCTCGTAATGTTTATTATACTAAACCCGGCCTGTGGACTTATGTCCGGTTTAGTAAAAAGGTCGAGTGGTACTAGTCTCGAAATTAAAGAAGTTAATTATTAATTTATCAGTAAATTAATAATTAACGAACACTATAACTTTGATGTGGGGAGATTATGAATATAAATTAATTAAGTTGTTCCGGAAGCAATTCTGGTGTAGGATGGTAGTGCCAAAATTAATTTTGTAATGGGTTAATTAAATTGGTAGAATTAATTAATTGATCAATTATTCCTAAGGGTTAATTGAGTAATTAACAAAGTGTAATTAATTAATTAAGTCTTAAGTTTCAATAGAATTAGGAAATCCTAGATATTAGGAAATCTAGTAGGATTTGGTTTATCCTATCAGATTGGTTACCTAATTGGATTTGGAAACTAATTACCTAAACCCATTAGGAAGGCCAATCCTAAACCAACTTGGGGTCTCTCTTGTAACTCTATATATAGACAAGGGAATAACTATTCCACAATATACAATTCATAAGTTTTCAAGACAAGAAAACTTAGAGAGAGAAAATCCTAGAGAGAGAAAATTTCTCTCTCTGAAATCTCAGATTTTTCAAAGCCTTAAGGCTGCCGAATTTTCTCCTATTTTTTGGCAGCCTATGTGTGGCTTTCTCTCTCTCTGGGTGGTGCGTGAATTGTACGCGTCAGGTGCGGTGGTGCTGGAATTTTCTGGTAGGTGGGTTGTGGTGATTAGCTGATCAAATTGTTGGTCAGATTGCTACCCACACATCATACAAGCAAATTCTTGAGGCATACAAGAGAATCACCTGAGTGTACGTTTCAATAGGTAATTCTTATGTTTCCGATTAATTAAGAATTTTTTTTGCGTGGTAAATCGAATAAGTGCAAACCCAGATCCTGTGCATTGTTGTTTCAAAAGGGTTAGAATAGCAATTGTGCTAGCATCTAGGCCTGGCCAGAGATTTCGATTCTAGAATGCATAGCACGAAAGTGAGTTTCTGGTTAGGCCCGGGCAGATAATCTTGCAATTGGTATCAGAGCCTGGTTTTGGGTTTTGTGCTTGTTCGATTTATTACATGGTTTTATTTGTAGGTGGTTAAGAAATCTCGACTATTACGGTTACGTTTGTATGGGTTTTAATTAAACTCCGGGACATGTCCGGATTTGATTTTATTATGAATGTTTGTAATAGTATAACCACGTGCTGGAAGCCATGTAGGATTAGATAAAATCTGTAGTATGATTGTTTCTATGTAATTTTGATTATTTAATTTTCCTAAAAAGCCTTGTAGTAGGAGAATTAATTTTTGTAATCGAAGACATTATGGTGGGCAACTTGAATTCGTGGGATTTGGGTTATCGTTAATTCGTAGAAACCCAGAAAAACTCAGAACGAATTGCAAGAATACCATATAGCGTGGGAAGAAGTGAAGGAGGAACAGGTGGCAGGGAGCGGCACAGTACCGCCGATAGCAGCAGCACTGCTGCGCCATGGCGCGGTAACGGTCGAGACACTCTTTTTTGGCCATTTTTCCTCTAATTTTTGTTTTTCAAGATCAAGACTCAATCCATCGAGTTGCGTGGCGGGACACGAGATCAATGCAGAAGATGGAATCGATTAAAACCATGATAGTCGGGAAATTTATTTTTCGCATTTATTTCCCGTATTTATTGTTTCAATTTTTGTGCTTTAATTTTTGTGCTGTATTTTAGATGCATGATTTTAAAGCATGATGGTTTGATGGTTGCATAAAACTTAGGGTTAGTTAATTGCATGTTAAAACCGGAAAAACCCTCAACTTAGAAATATATGTGGGAGCAGGTTAGTTTAATATCCCCACGGCCATCATTACTAGTTTATATGTGATATGGGTGGACTTGCGCGTTAGCATTAGGGCCTTCCTCCATTCGGATGAGTCTAACCCTGAGATCGCTAGATTGTGAATTTCTGAGTAAGATGACTAGAGTAAGTTTAACTAGGAGAAATGCGATGCCCTCTCCATCTGAGGTGCACTATCCTGAGGTAGCAAACTCAGAAGTCACGTAATGGCACACACTTAGTGTATGATTTGTAGTATTCCTTCCTTGAGGTTACACTGCTTATTTGTACGGCTGAAAGCACGGACTATTAGCTACATTGATCAATAGATCGTTTGGTCAGATAGTGTAGTTAATAAACATGGTTCTTCTCAAAGGAATGTGGGTTAGCGTAAACGTCCACACTACGAGGCTTGCGAGAATCCCGGTGAATGAGATGTTGGTGGATTAATATTATTGATTTGAGGGAAGTCAATAATTGTTAGAATTTTCTTGTTTTCGAAATTCTAGGTTAGAGAACTAAAACATTGTCTGTTTAATCTACAGTTTTTGATATGACATTCAACCCTTTAGCTACTATATTGAAAAACAACAAGTTAACTGGACCTAACTATGTCGATTGGAGTCGTAACTTGGACATTGTCCTTATGGCTGAAAGCACTCCCGTGAGAGATCATGTCATTGACGTGATTAGTAACATCAACAAGGTTGAGGTAGTGGGAGGCGAAATCATTGGTGAAACCAAAGTCAATATTGTCCTCTAGAGCTTGCCTCAAAGCTATGAGTAGATTCGGTTGAACTACAACATAAGTAAGATGTTGTGTACTTCATCCGAACTCTTGGCAGAGTTGGTGGCAGCTAAAAGTCTTCTTCAAGAGAAAAAATGAGCTTTAGTCGCAGGCAAAGATTCAGAATATTTTTCTGAGCCTGAGGTTAGAAAGAAGAAGATAAAGCTCGAGGGAATAGCTCAAAAGGCACGAATTGCGCCTAAGCCAGATATTGCAAAGAAGAAGTCGAAAGACAAGTGATTCAAGTGCAATAAGACGGGACATTAGAAATCGGATTGTCCAAAGCTTATAAGTACAATAGTTTCTACCTTAATTACTGAGACATGTTTAGCGGCGATTTCCACAGATACTTGCTGTATGGATTCAGGTGCCACTGACCATGTTTGTAATTCTTTACAAGGGTTCCAAGTAACCCGAAAGCTTAAAGAAGGCGAATTAGATATCTACTTGGGCGACACTACAAGAGTGTCAGTAGAAGCAGTGGGAGTTGTTATTTTGAATTTTGAAAATTCTAGATTAGAGTTAGTTAATTGTCTTTATGTACCGAGTTTTAGAAATAACCTTATTTCTGTTTCTAAGCTCTTAAGGAACGGCTATAAGTTTATTTTTTCTGATGATTCTATATTTATTAGAAGAAATAGAAAACTTATTTGTTCTGATTCATTGGCTTACAATTTGTTTGTGGTTAATTCTAACTCCCCTGTTGTGCAAAACATAAAAACAGATAGCTCTTTATCTAACAATAATAAGAGGAAAAAACCTTATGAAATGAATCAAACCTATATTTGGCATCTTAGGCTAGGTCATATAAACTGTAGTAGGATTCAGAGGTGTACAATGATGGACCTTTAGGTTCATTAGAGATTGATAATTATTCAACCTGCGAATCTTGCTTGGAGGGTAAGATGACCAAGAGACCTTTTAAAGCAAAAAGTTATAGAGCTAAAGAAGTATTAGAATTAATTCATTCTGACTTGTGTGGACCAATGTCGGTCCAAGCACAAGGTGGGTTCAAGTATTTCGTGACATTCACAGATGACTACTTAAGGTACAGGTACATTTAACTAATGCATCACAAGTCCGAGTACTTTGGCAAGTTCAAAGAGTTTCAGGCAGATTTGGAGAAACATCATGGTAAGAGTATCAAGACACTGCGATCAGATCGTGGTGTGGAGAACCTGTCCCATGAATTTCGAAAATACCTCAGTGAGGTCAGAATTCAGTCTTAGTTGTCTGCACTTGGCACGCTACAGCAGAACGGTGTAGCAGAAAGAAGGAATCGAACTCTCATGGAAATGGTTAGGTTGATGATGAGCTATATTGATTTTCTGAGTTCGTTCTGGGGATATGCCTTAGAAACAGCAGTGTAAATTCTTAATCTTGTACCATCTAAAACCGTGCCTTCAACCCCAGTAGAGTTGTAGAACGGGGAAAATCCTAGTCTAAGACATCTCAAATTTGGGGTTGCCCAACACATGTGCTTAAGGCAGATGCGGCTAAGTTAGATGTGAGAATAGAATTAATGCTGTTTGTAGGATATCATAGGGGAACGAAAGGTGGTCTGTTTTATATTCCTAATGATCAGAAGGTGGTGTTAGTACTAACGTTAGTTTTTTAGAGGAAGACTATATCCTAGATCACAAGCCCAAGAGTAAGATAGTACTAGAAGAGCTTAGGAGACAAACTAATAATCCTGATGCACCAGCACAAGTAGATACACCACACACTATACAAGAGATCACAAATGATGCTCCTACACAGGTGGTGCCTCGTAGTAGTGGGAGGGTTGTAAGACAGCCCGACAAGTTCATTTGCATGGGAGAGGCATCAGACCTAGTCCCAGGCGCACCTGAACCTGACCCAGTAAACTACAATGAGGCTCTCTGAGATAAAGATGCAAAATCTTGGCGTAAGGCAATGATATCCGAGATGGGGTCAATGGACTACAATTAAGTCTGGGAGCTTGTAGACCTGCCTGATGGGTTTAAGCCAATTGGATGCAAGTGGGTCTACAAACGTAAGAGAGGACCTGACAGAAAGGTGAAAACCTTTAAAGCTAGGCTAGTGGCGAAGGGGTATACTCAGAAAGAGGGAATTGTTTATGAGGAAACCTTCTCCCCGGTAACCATGCTTAAGTCGATCCGGATTCTCTTGGCCATAGCTGCTCATTTAGATTATGAGATATGGCAGATGGATGTCAAGACAGCTTTCCTAAACCGAAGTCTTGAGGAAACTATCTTTATGTAACAACCAGAAGGAGTCGTTGAAAAAAGGCCAAGAGCATAAGGTTTGTAGGCTTAAGAGGTCTATTTATGGACTTAAGCAGGTATCCAGATCTTGGAACATCTAGTTTGACTGGGTAATCCAGTCCTACGAATTTACTTAGTGTCCGGATGAGCAATGTGTGTACCACAGACGTGATGGAAACTCATTGGTGTTTCTTGTGCTTTACGTAGATGACATTCTATTGATTGGCAACAACAAGAAAGTGTTATCAGATGTAAAGGCATGGCTGTCCAAGCAGTTTGATATGAAGGACTTAGGGGAAATAGGACATATCCTTAGGATCAAGATAATTTGAGATCGTAGGAAAAATTCGTTAATGCTCTCCCAAGCTTCGTACGTAGATATGATTCTAGCCCGTTTTAACATGCAGAACTCTAAGAAAGGTTTTCTACCTTTCAGACACGGAGTGCATCTATCTAAAGAATAGTCTCCCAAGACTGTTAAGGAGATAGAGACCATGAAGACAGTTCCTTATACTTCGGTAAGAGGAAGTCTCATGTATGCCATGTTGTGTACGAGACCTGTTATCTGTTATACCGTTGGCATTGTAAGCAGATATCAGAGTAACCCCGAAAAGCTCATTGGGAGGCAGTAAAATGCATTCTCAAGTATTTGCGCAGAACAAGAGACCAAGTGCTGGTCTATCAGGCGCCTGAGCGGGTACCTCGAGATTACATAGATTCAGATTTCTAATGCGACAGGGACAATAGCAAGTCTACCCCATGGTATGTGTTTACTCTAGGAGGTGGAGCCATAGTTTGGCGGAGTGTCAAGCAGAAATACGTGACAGACTCTACCATGGAGGCTGAATACGTTGCTGCATCAGAGGCAATAAAAGAAGCATTATGGCTTAAGAACTTCCTAGTGGACTTAGATGTGATTACTAGTTTGGAGAAGTCTATCATGGTGTATTGTGATAACAACGGTGCAGTAGTAAACTTGAAGGAACCCCGAGCCCACAAGGCGAGTAAACATATACAGCCCAAGTACCATCTGGTACGAGACATCATAAAGAGGGAAGACGTGGTCGTGGCTAAGATAGCATCAGATGATGACCTTGCAGATCTGTTCACGAAGATATTGACTTTAAAAGTCTTTGAGGCTCACGTGGAGGGCATGGGGATCAGATACTTAGGAGAGCCATGATAGTTTTTCTAGATACATAGTAGCAGATTGTATAGGAGTTGAATGTAGATGTATACTTAAAGCACAACATAAGTATTAGTGGGAGATTGTTGGAGTTGAATGCATAAGCTATGCTTGTATTGTACTTTTTCCCAGTTAATATATAAATTGTTTTGGTTAAATTTAGTTGTGTATTATTTGTTCACTTATATTATGTAGTTAAATGATGAGATGTCTTGTGTGACATAGTAGATCTCATCATTGGTTAAACAACATAATATATAAATGAGGTTCGTAACCGAGACAGCTTTGAACAAACTGTCAGTTTAGGTTATTATGTGATTCGGATAATTGGTTTGTCTAAACTAATTGAATCATATAGATATGCCCGGGGCGTATTGAACATGACCAATAGGAATGATTTGTCTTGTATTGATTTCATAGACAAATCATTCTTGGTATTCTATCTCTTAATCCCTAGACTCGAGCGGACATGAGGATGAAACATAGCGTACTTTGATATCCTAATGGGCGAGGTCAATTGTGGCCAATAGTCTCGGTAGGTTGGGTGCGCGTGTTTAGTTGCTTGATGTGCTGCAGCTTGCCGAAAGAAAACCATGTACCGGTGCGTCCGGGGTGATGTGCTCCTGAAATGAGCTCGTAATGTTTATTATACTAAACTCGGCCAGTGGACTTATGTCCGGTATAGTAAAAAGGCCGAGTGGTACTTGTCTCGGAATTAAAGAAGTTAATTAATTAATTTATCAGTAAATTAATAAATTAACGAGCACTATAACTTTCAATAGGTAATTCTTATGTTTTCGCTTAATTAAGAATTTTTTTTTGCGTGGTAAATCGAATAAGTGCAAACCCAGATCCTGCACAATGTTATTTCAAAAGGGTTGGAATAGAAATTATGCTAGCATCTAGGCCTGGCCAGAGATTCTGATTCTGGAATGCATTGCACAAAAGTGAGTTTCTGGCTAGGCCCGGGCAGATAATCTTTCACCTTGATCTCGTGTCCCACCACATAACTCGATGGAGAGAGTCTTGAACTTCAAAAAATGAAATCTAGAGGAAAAACGGGCCGAAACGCGAGCCAAATGGACCGCGCGGCAGTTGCTACGCTTGCTGTTACAGGCGGTTGCCGGCGGCGGCTCTCGCCGGCGCCGCCCCTGCCACCAATCCCTCATTCAATTCTTCTACACTATTTGGTCCTCTTGCAATTCGTTCTGGGTTTTCTTGGGTTTCTACGAATTAATGATAATCTAAAACCCACAAATTCAAGTTGCCCACCATAACGCCTTCGATTACAAAAAATTAATTCTCCTAATACAAGACTCTCTAGGAAAATTAAAGAATCAAAATTACATAGAAAAATCCTACTACAGATTTGATCTAATCCTACACGGCTTCTAGCATGTGGTTAAACTATTACAAACATTCATAATAAAATCAAATCCTGACATGTCTCGGAGTTTAATTAAAACCCATACAACGTAACCATAATAGTCGGGATTTCTTAACCACCTGCAAATAAAACCATGTAATAAATCCAACAAACACAAAACCCAAAACCAGGCTCTGATACCAATTGAAAGATTATCTGCCTGGGCCTAGCCAGAAACTCACTTTCGTGCTACGCATTCCAGAATCAGAATCTCTGGCCTGGCCTAGACGCTAGCACAATCGCTATTCCAACCCTTTTGAAATAACATTGCGCAGGATCTGGGTTTGCACTTATTTGATTTATCACGCAACAAAAATTCTTAATTAAAGCAGAAACATAAGAATTACCTATTGGAGCGTTCACTCAGGTGATTCTCTTATATGCCTGAAGACTTTGCTTGTATGCTGTGAGGGCAGCAATCTAACGAGAAATTGATCAGCTAATCACCACAATCCACCTGCCAGAAAAATTCCAGAACTGCTGCACCTGGTGCGTACAATCCACGCACCACCCGGAGATAGTGAAAACTTCACGCCGCCGCCGCCAAAATTGGATAAATTCGGCCGGCCAAAGAAGCTCAAGAAATCCGAAATTCTGAGGGAGAAAATTATCTCTCTCTAAGTTTTCTTGTCATGAAAACTTATGAATTGTATATTGTGGAATAGCTAATCCCTTGTCTATACATAGAGTTACAAGAAAGACCCCAAGTTGGTTTATGATTGGCGTTCCTACTGGGTTTCTATTTCCTTCAATCCTGTTACTGGACTGATACACATCCAACTGATACTGGGATTCACTTATCCCAATCCAGTTCATGGTATGATTAACAACCAACTGATACAGGGATTCACTTATCCCTAATCCAGTTCCCGGTATGATTCACAACCAACTGACACAAGGTTGAATTAATTACTTAATTAATTATATCTACCTTTATCAACAACCCAATACATAATTAATCGTACCACTAACGGATTAATTATGACACTACCATCCTACACTAGAATTGCTTCCTGAACAACTTAATTAATTTATTCATAATCTCCCCACATCAAATATTTAGTGCTCGTTAATATATTAATTTACTGATAAATTAATTAATTACCTTCTTTAATTCTGAGACTATTACCACTCGACCTTTTTACTATACCAGACATAAGTCTACCGGCCGGGTTTAGTATAATAAACATTACGAGCTCATCTCGGGAGCACCATCACCCCGGACGCACCAGTACATGGTTTTCTTTCGACAAGCAGTAGCACACCAAGTAACTAAGCACGCGCACCCAACCTACCGAGACTAATCCTCATGCCACAATTGACCTCACCCATTGGCAGATCAAAGTACACTATGTCTAATCCTCATGCCCACTCGAGTCTAGGGATTAAGAGATATAATACCAAGAAGGATTTGTCTATTAAATCAGTACAAGACAAATCATTCCTAACGGTCAAGTTCAATATACCCTGGGCATACCTATATGATTCAATCAGTTTAGAATCCGAATCACATAATAACCTAAACCGACAGTTTGTCCAAAGCTGTCTAGGTTACAAACCTCATTTATATATTATGTCTTTTAACCAATGATGAGATCTACTGTGTCACACAAGACACCTCATCATATAACTACATAATATAAATGGACAAATCATGCACAACAAAATATAACCAAAACATAAATCGATATATTAACTGGGAAAATGTACAATACAAGCATAGCTTATGTATTCAACTCCAACAGTTAATTCAAACATAATATTCTAATCCCTTAATCCCTAGACAAGAGCGGGCACAAGAGTTAGATATCGTATGCTTTGATTTGCCAAAGGGTACAGTCAATTGAGGCATAAATTTTGGTAAGTTGGGTATGTAGTGTTTGACTTCTTTGTGTGTCGTTGCTTGTCGAAGGAATCCATGTACCGGCTTGCCGGGTTGATGGTGCTCCCGAGATGAGCTAGTAAGGTTTATTATATTAAACCCGATCGGTGAACTTTATGTCCGGTATAATAAGAAAGTCGAGTGGTACTAATCTCGGATACCAAGAAGTCGATGAATTAATTTGTCAGTAAATTTATGAATCAATGAGCACTAGATCTTTGATGAGGGGAAATAAAATAATAATAAAGTGAGCGCAAAATAAATTCATTTTCGAGCGGTAGTTCCATAATTGGTCCGTTAGTGGTACAACTAATTATTCGTTGGACTAATCGACAAAGTCAATTAAATAATCCTAAAGGTTTAACTAATATTTAATTGACAAAGTGGGTTATATGATATAATCCTAAAGGTTTGATTAATATTTAATTAACGAAGTGGGTTAAGAAATTAATTCTAAATGTTCGATCGGAGTTGATTAGTTTAGGGAAGACTAAGAGAGTCAATGAAAGTTCAACACTATGGCCCAACTCAAAAGCCCACTAGGTCTCACTTGAAACTCCTATAAATATCCTTGTTAGGCATTTGGAAGACATTAAGAAACCTTGGTTAGAGAGAGAACTTCTTTTTCTTCTTTGTTAAGTTCTTTTTTGAAGTGAGTTTATAATCTTTTGATTTTCAAAAAGCTCAGCCCCTTGGATCACCGGTTTCCTATTCACCATAGTCACTCAATTTGTGCACCACTCTGTCACTCGATTTGCGTCGCCGAACCTTTTGAATCACCTAGTCACTTGATTCGACCTCCGTTGTGTAGATCCCGGTCTTGATCAGTGATCCATTGGTGGTGGTTGTCTAGATCATGGTGGGAGAATTCTTTTGGTGTTGGTTATTGGATTTTGTGCACCAGGCGGTAAATATGTGAATGATCTTCGAGCAACGATCTGTTGTGGATCTGACAAGTTTTCCAAAGTGGGTTTCTTTTTGATTTTTTCCTTAGTGTCTTAGCTACCTCGTGACATGATTTCGGGGTGGAGACGGAGTCATTCAAGCGATTCGATAGTGGATTTCACAGGCAGGCAGTAAATAGGCAGTAGACGGTAACTAGTCGCTGAGATCTACGAGCAATGATTTACTGCGAATCTGACGCGTTTGTCGAAGTGGGTTTCTTATGGATTTCTTCCTTAGTGTCTTAGCTACTGTTGGGTTTAAATACTAAATTTTTGCTTGTATTAAACTATTTCCCAGTTTTATATATCGATTGAATATTTTTTAAAATTTTTTATAAATATGTGTTTCTTCATATATCGTCCATTTATATTATATAATTAGATGATGAGGTGTCTGGTGGGACACAATAGATCTTATCATTGGTTAAAAGACATAATATATAAATGAGGTTCATAACTGAGACAGTTTTGGACACACTGTCGGTTTGGGTTATTATGTGATTCAAAAATTGGTTTGTCTAAACTAATTGAATCATATAGATATGCCCGGGGCATATTGAACTTGACCATTTAGGATGAATTGTCTTGTAATAATTTAATAGACTATTCATTCCTAGTATTCTATCTCTTAATCCCTAGACTTGAGCAGACATGAAAATTAGACATAGTGTACTTTGATATGCCAAGGAGTGAGGTCACTTGAAACCAATAATCTCAGTAGGTTTGGGTGCGCGTGTTTAGTTGCATGGTGTGATGTTGATTGTCGAAAGGAAACCATGTACAGGTGTGTTCGGGGTGATGGTACTCCCGAGATGAGTTCGTTATGTTTATTATACTAAACCTAACAGATGGACTTATGTCCGGAATAGTAAAAATGTCGAGTGGTACTAATCTCGCATTATAAGAAGTTAATTAATTAATTTATCGGTAAATTAATAAATTAACGAGCACTATATCTTAGATGTGGGGAGATTAAAGAATAATTAAATTTAGTTGTTCTGGAAGCAATTCTGGTGTAGGATGGTAGTGCCATAATTATTTCGTTAGTGGTATGATTAATTGTGTAGTGGGTTAATTGATAAAGTAGAATTAATTATTTAATTAATTATTCATAAGGGTTAATTAAGTAATTAACAAAGTGAAATTAATTAATTAATTAAGTCTTAAATTTCAATTAGAATTAGGAAATCTGATTGGATTTGGAAATCTAATTAGATTTGGTTAGTAATTAGATTTGGAAACTAATTAATTACCTAAACCCATTAGGAAGGCCAATCCGAAACCAACTTGGGGTCTCTCTTGTAACTCTATAAATATACAAGAGATTAGCAATTCACAACATACAATTCATAAGTTTTGAAGACTAATAAACTAGAGCGAGAAAATCAAGAGAGAGAAAATCAAAGTTTATTCTCTCAAAGTCGGTTTTCTTCCCTAAGGTGCGGTGACATTAATCCCCGACGACGCATGAGTGTACCATCTCACCACATGGAAGTCGGGTTGCCGGCGCGTGTGGTCTCGGGCAGCGCGCAACTTTCACGCTCGGGTTTGTGGCGGCGGTCCGATTATTTTTTCTTGCGGTTGCTTGGTGTTTTGAGATGAATTACTGATCATTGGTTCATTGGTTCATTGCCCACACAACGTACGAGCTGGTATTGAGTCATACAAGCAATCACCTAAGTACACGCTTCATGTGGTAATTCTTAAACTTTCACTTTAATTAGGAATTTATTGTTGCGTGGCAAATCGAACAAGTAGAAGTTAAGATCTTGCGCAATGTTATTTCAAGCAAGGATTGGAATAGCGATTGTGCTAGAGCCTAGGTCTGGTCAAGAGTTTCGATTCTGGAATGAATAGCACAAAATTGAATTTTTGATCGGGCCAGGCATATAATCTTTCAATTGGTATCAGAGCTTGGTTTTGGCTTTGTGCTTGTTCAATTTTTTACATAGTTTTATTTGTAGGCGGTTTACAAATCCCTGCTATTATGATTGTGTTTGTATGTTTTAATTAAACCCCGGGACAAGTCCGGGTTATTTTTTTATGAATACTTGTACTAGTAAAACCACGTGTTGGAAGCCGTTTAGGATTAGATTAAATTTGTGGTAGGATTTATTCTATGTAATTGTTGATTTAATTTTTTCTAGAAGCCTTGTAGTAGGAAAGTTTTATGTAATAGAAGGCGTTATGGTGGACAACTTGAATTCGTGGGTTTTGGTTTATCGCTAATTCGTAGAAAACTAAGAAAACCCAGAACGAATTGCAAGAAAATGAAATAACGTAGTGAAAGCGAAATAAAAATGTTAATGGAAGGGAAGTAGGATGCGGCACCCACGACAACTCGCTGGAGAGAGCTGCCACCAGCGCCGGTGGCAATGCTGCGCGGCAGCGCTGCTGCCCTTGCGTTCAGGCCCGCTACTTTGCTCGGCACTGGCGCTGCTGACTCGCTGCCTGTTTATTTCGCGCGTGCAGCCCGTTTTTCCTCTGTTTTCATTTTTTTTGAAATCTAACTTTCAAGACTCAATCCATCGAGTGGCGTGACGGGACACGAGATCAAGGCAGCAGATGGAAACAATTAAAACCATAATAGTAAACAAATTTATTTTACGCATTTATTTCCCATATTTACATATTTAATTATATGTTTTAATTTTTTGTTGTATGTTAGATGCATATTGTAAACCATGCTGGTTTTATGTTTGCACATAACTTAGGATTAGTTAATTGCATGTTAAAACCGGAAAAACCCTCCTTTTGAAATTTAGCTATTCAAGACCCACAATTCAATATACAGTTCATAAGTTTTTAAGACAAGAAAACATAGAGAGAGAAATTTTATCTCTCTTAGAATTGGATTTTTATAGCTTATTGGGGCCAAAATTTTTCTTCTGAATTTTGGCAGCAATGTGTAGCTTTCTCTCTCTCCGGGAGGTGTATTAATTGTACGTGTCAGGTGCAGTGGTGCTGGATTTTTCTGGCAGGTGGATTATGGTGATTAGCTGATCAAATTGCTAGCTAGATTGCTGCCCACACAGCATACAAGCAAAGTCTGGAGGCATACGAGAGAATCACCTGAGTGAACGCTTCAATAGGTAATTCTTATGTTTTCGCTTTTATTAAGAATTTTTGTAGCGTGGTAAATCGAATGAGTGCAAACCAGATCCTGCGCAATGTTATTTCAAAAAGGTTAGAATAGCGATTGCGCTAGCATGTAGGCCTGGTTAGAGATTCCGATTCTGGAATGCATAGCACGAAAGTGAATTTCTGGCTAGACTCGGGCATATAATCTTTCAATTTGTATCAGAGCCTGGTTTTGGATTTTGTGCTTGTTCGATTTATTACATGGTTTTATTTGCAGGTGGTTAAGAAATCCCGACTATTATGGTTACGTTTGTATGGGTTTTAATTAAACTCCGGGACATGTCCGGATTTAATTTTATTATGAATGTTTATAATAGTATAACCACGTGCTGGAAGCCGTGTAGGATTAGATTAAATCTGTAGTAGGATTTTTTCTATGTAATTTCGATTATTTAATTTTCCTAGAAAGCCTTGTAGTAGGAGAATTAATTTTTGTAATCGAAAGAGTTACGGTGGGAAACTTGAATTCGTGGGGTTTGGATTATCGTTAATTCGTAGAAACCCAGGAAAACCCAGAACGAATTGTAAGAAGACCAAATAGCGTGGGAAAAAGCGAATGAGGAATTGGCTGCAGGGGGCTGCACCGGCGACGACACACCGGCGGTAGCCGTCGCCGGCAACCGCCGACAGGAGCAGCGGCGCCGCGCAGCAGGGAGCTTAGCCAGTGGGCGGCAGCAGCACAAAGCACACTGCGCACATGCGGCTTGTTTGGGTAGCGGTTTCAGCCCATTTTTCTCCAATTTTTGTTTTCCAAGATCAAGACTCAATCCATCGAGTTGCATGGCGGGACACGAGATCAAGGCAGAAGATGGAAGCGATTAAAACCATGATAGTCGGGAAATTTAATTTTCGCATTTATTTCTCATATTTATTGTTTTAATCTTTGTGTTTTATTTTTATGTTGTATTTTAGATGCATGATTTTAAAGCATGCTGGTTTTATGGTTGCACATAACTTAGGGTTAGTTAATTGCAAGTTAAAACCGGAAAAACACTCAAGTTAGAAATTTATGTGGGAGCGGGTTAGTTTAATATCCCCATGGCCACTATTACGAGTTCATATGCGATGTGGGTGGGCTTGCGGGTTGGGATTAGGGCCTTCCTCTATTCGGATGAGTCCAACCTCAAGATCGCTAGATTATGAATTTCTGAGTAAAATGACTAGAGTAAGTTTAACTAGGAGAAATGCGACACCCTCTCCATCCGAGGCGCACTATCCTGACGTAACAAACTCAGAAGTCACGTAATGGCACACACTTAGTGTACTATCTACAGTATTCCTCCCTAGAGGTTACATTGCTTAATTGTACGGCTGAAAGCACCGACTATTAGCTATATTGATCAATAGATCGTTTGGTCAGATAGTGTAGTTAATGAACATGGTTCTTCTCAAACGAATGTGGGTTAGTATAAACGTTTACACTGCGTGGCTTGCGAGAATCCCGGTGAATGAGATGTTGGTGGATTAAGATTATTGTTTTAAGGGAAGTCAATAATTATTAGAATTTCCTTGTTTTCGAAATTCTAGGTTAGATAACTAAAACATTGTCTGTTTAATTTATAGTTTCGATATGGCATTCAACCCTTAGCTACTATATTGAAAAACAACAAGTTAACTGGATCTAATTATGTCGATTGGAGTCGTAACTTGGACATTGTCCTTATGGCTTAGAGCACTCCTGTGAGAGATCATTTCATTGACGTGATTAGTAACATCAACAAGGATGAGGTAGTGGGAGGCAAAATCGTTGGTGAAACCAAAGTCGATATTGTCCTCTGGAGCTTGCCTCAAAGCTATGAGTAGATTTAGTTGAACTACAACATAGGTAAGATGTTGTGTACTTCATTTGAGCTATTGACAGAGTTGGTGGCGGCTAAAAGCCTTCTTCAAGAGAAGAAGCTCGAGGAAATAGCACAAAAGGCGCAAATTTTGCCTAAGCTAGATATCGTAAAGAAGAAGTCGAAAGACAAGTGCTTCAAGTGCAATAAGACGGGACATTGGAAATCAGATTGTCCAAAGCTAATAGGTACGATAGTTTCTGCCTTAATTACTGAGACATGTTTAGCGGCGATTCCCACAGATACTTGGTGTGTGGATTCAGGTGCCACTGACTATGTTTGTAATTCTTTGCAAGGGTTCTAACTAATCTGGAAGCTTAGAGAAGGCGAATTGGATATCTACTTAGGCGACGCTACAAGAGTGTCAGTAGAAGCAGTAGGAGTACTTACTCTGAATTTTGAGAATTCTAGTTTAGAGTTAGTTAATTGTCTTTATGTACCGAGTTTTAGAAAGAACCTTATTTCGGTTTCAAAACTCTTAAAGAACGGTTATAAGTTTATTTTTTCTGATGACTGTGTTGTTATTAGAAGAAATGGAAAACTTATTTGTTCTGGTTCATTGGCTGACAATTTGTTTGTGGTTAATTCTAACTCCCCTGTTGTGCAAAACATAGAAACAGATAGCTCTTTATCAAACATTAATAAGATGAAGAAACCTTCTGAAATGAATCAAACCTATCTTTGGCATCTCAGGCTAGGTCATATAAACCTTAGTAGGATTCAGAGGTTGGTCAATGATGGACCTTTAGGTTCCTTAGAAATTGACAGTTATTCAACCTGCGAATCTTGCTTGGTGGGTAAGATGACCAAGAGACCTTTTAAAGCAAAAGGTTATAGAGCCAAGGAAGTACTAGAGTTGATTCATTCTGACTTGTGTGGACCAATGTCGGTCCAAGCACGAGGTGGGTTCGAGTATTTTGTGATGTTCATGGATGGCTACTCAAGGTACGGGTACATTTATCTAATACGTCACAAGTCTGAATGTTTTGGCAAGTTCAAAGAGTTTCAAGTAGATGTGGAGAAGCATCATGGTAAGAGTATCAAGATACTACGATCAGATCGTGGTGGGGAGTACCTATCCCATGAATTTTGAGAATACCTCAGTGAGGTCAGAATTCAGTCTCAGTTGTCTGCACCTGGCATGCCACTGCAGAACGGTGTAGCAGAAAGGAGGAATCAGACTCTCATGGAAATGGTTAGGTCTAATCCTCATAGCCGCTCAAATCTAGGGATTAAGAGATAGAATACTAAGTTTAAATTGTCTTTTAAATCAGTACAAGACAAATCATTATAAATGCTCAAGTTCAATATTCCCCGGGCATATCTATATTATTCAATTAGGTTAGACAAACCAATTATCCGAATCACATAATAACCTAAACCGAAAGCATGTCCAAAACTGTCTCGGTTACGATCCTCATTTATATATTATGTATTTTAACCAATGATGAGATCTACTGTGTCACACCAGACACCTCATCATCTAACTACATAATATAAATGGACTAAACATGCACAACATATAAACCAAAACATTAAATCGATATATTAACGGGGAGAAATTATAATACAAGCATAGCTTATGTATTCAAAACTAACAATCTCCCACTAATACTTAAGCTGTGCTTTTAGTCATAACTATATTCATCATTTACACTCTACAATACATCTAGAAAAACAAACATGGCTCTCCTAAGTATCTGATCCCCATGCCCTCCATGTGAGCCTCAAAGACTTTTGAAGTCAAGGTCTTCGTGAACGGATCTGCAAGGTTATCCTCCGATGCTATCTTAGCTACAATAACATATTCCCTTTTAACGATATCCTGTATCAGGTGGTACTTGTGCTGTATGTATTTACTCGCCTTGTGTGCTCGTGGTTCCTTCGAGTTTGCTACTGCACCGTTGTTATCACAGTAAACTGTGATTGACTTCTGTAACACCCCTGGAAGAACATGCGATCCCTTTCACGTGATTATTAAGAGTTAAGTAGGAATTATAAAAATAAATATGTTAATTAAGATAAGAACGAGAAAAGTTAGAGACTTAAGTGATTTAAAAGAAAACATTTAAGTGGCTAAATGGGAGAAAAGAACCTAATCAAGGGAATTAGGAATTTTGAGGTGTAATTTAAAAAGAACCTAAGAATCTAGGGACTAAATCATAGATTCCTAAAGACTAAACTTAGTTCCTATTCTTTTTAAAACAAAATTCCAGCAGCCCTTTTCTTTTTCTTTTCCCCTCTCTCTCACCGACACTCCCTCGCCTCACCGGAGTTTGCTTGGCCGTCCTTATTTCCGGCCAACTGACCGTCCATTCGGTCGACCGCTCACCCGAAAATACTCCCCATGACATAGGGAACAAAACCCAGCCCTCAATCATCACTTTTCTTCACGTTTTTTTTTTGTCTCTCCCGATCCACTTCTGGGCTGCCCATTTGGCCATTTCCGGCCATGCAGGTGGTCGGTTCTTAACACCAAAATGCTCCCCATACCATTTAGAACAAAACCCACCAAGTAATTCCTCATTTGGATGGCTGGGGTGTTACTTAGGATCGTCGCCAATGGACTGCTGCCGCCGGACTACCGCCGCTGCTCGCTTGCGTTGCCGCCGATCGAAATCCCCTTCACCACCATTCAATCTTTTCACCATTTCCATATTTAGGTAACCTACTCTCTTAATGTTCTAGTTTTAGGAATGAAGGATTAAAGCTAAAATCTTTGCATGCATGTTTAGTTTAAGAGATTCAAAAGATGGATTTATTATAGGCCACTGATTTATGAATCATAGGCAAGTTAGTAGCGTGATTTCCTATAACTTAGTAATACTTGAGTTAGCCAATATGTTAGTTAATTTAAGGACTGTCACCATGAGGTTTATGGTTGTAAGAGAGGCTAGAAAACACCTAGAGAATTAAGAGAACAACATAATAGGAATTAATTTGCATGTGCCTCGGAGTCGAGATAATATCTAAAGGATGTGAGAGTCATCTTGGGCTTCGCAACCCTGAGAGGAATCTTATTTCTTTTGGTCTTGTACATTGACCTCGAGACATGATAAGGATTAAATTAGTAGCATTTAGACATTATGACATATGCATTTACATCTCTCAATAAATCTTTAACTGATTTGCATGCAATTTGGTTAGGAATACGTGGGACTTGAGACAAAGGGTTTTCTCTTGTCAAATGAGGTCGTGATTAGTTAAGCGGTAAAGGTGAGTTGATTCTTTTTATGTGTTGCTTTGTTAAATTCAGGAGTACTTATATGCCCTCAAAAGCATATGGGTAGCCTGGGTTTAACCTGGAAAACATTCGTATGTACTTTGCGTGTCTCTGCTTATTGCTCTCGATGCGTCTAGACAATTATGGCCTTGCCGGCACTTAGGATTTATTCTCTGTAACCATGGTTATGTTTTGATGCTAGTTTGTGGTAATGAATTATGTGTGGTATTTACGACTTTGGATGTGTAGCATGATGGTTGATGGGTGTTATTTCCGCACATTTGTTGTGTTTGCATCTTTTGGGGGCCCCGCCCTTTTCGCGCCGACCTACTAGGTAGGGGCCGGACTGAGGCTTAGTACGTAGGGCAGGTATGGCCCGGGGTACCTTTGGTGGCTCGGTGGATATTGGTGGCTCGGTTGATAGCGGGTGGGATGCCCATTTTCCGTATATCCTAGGGAGGGCATTGGTTGCGATGACCTATACCTCTCTAGGATTCAGGTTGGCTTTATTTAAGTTGTTGCACATTATTTGGTTGGTTGACTTTTTTGTTAGCATGTTTAAATGTTTTACCGTTTTGATGCCTAATTATGTGGTTATGTTATCGATGGTTCTTGTATATGTTTGTCGGTTTGTTGTTTGTGTGCTTATCTTTTTGACCCTCCATCCATCGTAGGCGGCGCCAGGTAAGCTAAAAGAGAATCCTCACTGAGTATGCCTAGCATGCTTATTTAGTTACGTGTGTTTTCCAGGAATGAGTCCGGAGCGAGCCTAGGGGGAAGCTGGGTTGGTTTATGGGTTTGAAGGAAGGTGTTCGAAGCTGCGAACTAAGGAATTGAATTTAAAACTAGAACTTGTATGTAATGTACTTAAGTACTTTATGATTTAAACTTGTTTAGGATTCTTGTAAAGCAATTGTAGCAAGATAATGATGATTTTGGGTTTAGCTGTTATGAATTTGATGTTATAAACGTTAAGTTATTTTGGAAAAGTCAAATCGAGCTTTGTATGCTGATTCAGGTAGAATGACCGTTTTTGGGGTCGTTACAATTGGTATCAGAGCAGTAGGTTAATAACCTAAAGGACATCAATAAGCTTTAATCAGTGGAAATATGTATTGGGTAGTAAATAGGTGTCTTGTTAGGTTAGAACCTCTCGCCTGTGAGTTGTGACACTTAATCCAAATTTCTTTGGTTTAAATTTCTTTGTGTAATGCATATATGTTATGGTGTTGGGTAGACTTGTGATGTGAAAACATCACATAGATCATATATGTCTAGGGACCATGTAGCTTTTGAGATGTTGTATGTAAGGTTTAGTTATTGCTATCTCTGTAGTAATTTGATTTGGTTGCTTTTGGTTTGTTTGCTTATATTATAAACAATCAGGTGGACCTCTCAAGAGGCAGGGCAGCAATTATGCAACTCTGTCATGAGAGGCTGCGACTATTCCTCTACTTTTAATGACTTACGGTGGCTATGGGGAGATTTTCTACCCTTAGCCACTGTGGGTCATGGTTTGGCAGAAGATAGCCGCGGCTCCTAGTAATTAAGGGGTAGAATTTCTACCATTCGGCTACTAGGGGTCCTAAATTTTCTTAACTAACATAATCATAACACATAGTTCTTAGGGTGTGCTAAAATGAACTTATTGCTGGTCATATGAGTAATTCACTAATAGTTATAATCGTAATAATCTATAACTTAGCGAAATACTTGTCATTAGTAAATCTTTGTTGTATAAATACTAATAAAACCAAACAAATCTAATCAATCAAGTTATGTAAATGGACACTAAAACATAAGCTTAACATTGTGAGTTTAAAAAGGAAACTTAGGTTAAAAATTCCAGTCATCTCTGCTTCTATTTTCCCTCTATTCCTGTTTTACATGTTCAACCTGAAGCCCCAACTTTTGTTTTAAACCCTGAGCCTTCAATCATCATTCTATTCTTAATTGGGCATCAAATCCACTCTTAGATATGATTGTGCACATTTTGTGTCTCTCCAGCCAATTTGGAAACCAAAATCCAAGTAAATTCGTAACCAAGGAACAAAGAAAAATTTCAACTAAAATTCATAGCCAAAGCTTTTGGATTTCTGCTGCACCACTTCCAGTTTCTAAAAGCATTATAGAAGAACTAGAATTCATCCGTCTCATCCATTTTTTTTTTTTGTAACCTCATTATATGCATTTCAACCCTTTATACCAAGGTTTGAGATGGTTCACGTGGTCTGTGAAAATGAATTCTGGATCCTTCCTGAAATTAGTTTTCGAAACAGTTGGTTGCCGCTGAATTTTACTTTCAAGAAATCCATGGTCGAGAAACCAACTTTAGAGCTCCAGATTTTCTTCGATCAATAATGCTTTTGACTGAAATTTGTTTTAACCTCCATATCTTTAAATTTAGAGTGTCCCTTTCGGTTTGCTGTAAACTTACTTGAAAACAGTGCAACAAACGCGGTGTTTTCCTGGAAAGATTCAACAAGGCTCTGATTTGAACCTTCAACTTTGGGACCTCATATCTCCCTCATCTTACATCCGAATGAAGCAAACTTTATTTTGTGTCAAAACTTATTCAACCAGAGGTTTCCAGAAATTTCTAGCTCGCAATTTGGATCTGTAAATTGCTCAGAAAACTTGTTTGAAACCAGACTGCCGTGCTGTTCCCTGCAGAAATTCTGCAGTCATTGCTACATTTGGAAAATCATCTCTCTTTCATTCCCTGACCAATTTGATCAAGCCATAGCTTGATTTAAACCACATACATCAAGGATTTCTCATAATTTTCTAGATCGCAATTTGGATATGCGAATGGTCCAGAAAACCGTTCTTAAAATCGGACCAGCTGGCTGTTTTCTGCAGCAACTCTGCAGATTTTGCCAATTTTGGAAAAATCATATCTTCGCCATTCCTTATCCGTTTTGGCCAAAATTTGTCTTGTTTTAATCCTCTCCAATCAAGGTTTACCCAGAATTTCATAACTTTCAAAATGACTTTACCGATTTTACGGAATCTGGCTTTGAACACGACACTTTCACATTGCTAAAATTTCTGTTTTAACCTGCTAAATGCAAGAAAACTTTACCTCTTTAATTTAAGTCCATTTTTTTTCAAAGCATAGCTCGCTCTAAACTTCCGAAGCTACTATACGTTCTCAACTAAATTGAAGCCTACCAGTACTTCCTAGATCCTAATTTGGATCTATAAGTGGCCTAGAGAACTTCCTTGAAGTATGCCTACTCCTGTATTTCTGCAGAATTCCTATACTTATTTTCCAACCTCATAACTCCTTTATTGTAAGCTCGTTTTCTATAAGCCATAGCTTGATGCAAATTCACTCCCAATGTCTGAGTTCTGCTTGCACTGCTGCCGGCTACGGCAGTAAATTTCTCACGAAAACCTTCAGCCACATACCTTTTCTTCCACCAGGATCCCTACCGTAGACTGGTTTTTAGAGTTCTTCCCACCTATAACCTCTCTATGATATTTTAAGTTCAACTGTTGTCTTAGACTTCATTTTTTTTTAAAAAAGTGAAACCTCTTCACACCAATAGGGATTTCCTTCTCTACAAAAAAAAAAAAAAAAAAAAAAAAAAAAAAAAAATTCTTTCTCTACAAGATTTGGCATATAGATAGGCTTGACAATCAACACCTTGTCAACGCCTTCCAATTTATTGAACCCCGTCGAACCTTGAGCGATTTGGGGTTTAAAACTAAGAATCGCAAGCACCAAGGGAAAGCAATAATATTAACAAAGCATTTAAATACAACTGAAAATCCAAGCTTGTTTCCTGGATGTGCACAATAAGAAACAAGCTACCCCCTCTCAATGTGCTTAAAACGAGAGGGGCGAGTAATCATAAATTTCAAACCAAATAATAATTAGCAGCGTTAATAACTTTCAGGATAGATTATAACCAACTCGAATACTTGAAACTTCAAGATGGAAAACAAATAGAAGAGAATCTACCGTGAACATGTAAGAACCTTATAAAGTAGAGGTCAATTAGGGGTTTACACTTGTGATACAACTTAGGACTAGAGAATGGATAGTCATAAAGAACCTTAAACTTTAAAGGATTGAAGTACTCCCGAGAGGTATGACAGTGAGATCTATGGGGCTATTAATTAATCAACATATAAATTCCACCAAACAATTAAAGTGCATAGAAAAAAAGGATCTTCTATGGTGACCACCAACTTGGAATGTTCCTCTTTAGTTTTCAGATAATAACTCGTAGGACAATAGATTCGTATTGTATGAGTCGTGGTAAGAGGGGAGTAGTCTATTAGCATTGGTAGATTTCACCCTTCACCCCAAGGAAATTTCGGGACGAAATTTCATAAGGGGGGGTGATTGTAACACCCCTGGAAGAACATGCGATCCCTTTCACGTGATTATTAAGAGTTAAGTAGGAATTATAAAAATAAATATGTTAATTAAGATAAGAACGAGAAAAGTTAGAGACTTAAGTGATTTAAAAGAAAACATTTAAGTGGCTAAATGGGAGAAAAGAACCTAATCAAGGGAATTAGGAATTTTGAGGTGTAATTTAAAAAGAACCTAAGAATCTAGGGACTAAATCATAGATTCCTAAAGACTAAACTTAGTTCCTATTCTTTTTAAAACAAAATTCCAGCAGCCCTTTTCTTTTTCTTTTCCCCTCTCTCTCACCGACACTCCCTCGCCTCACCGGAGTTTGCTTGGCCGTCCTTATTTCCGGCCAACTGACCGTCCATTCGGTCGACCGCTCACCCGAAAATACTCCCCATGACATAGGGAACAAAACCCAGCCCTCAATCATCACTTTTCTTCACGTTTTTTTTCTCTCTCCCGATCCACTTCTGGGCTGCCCATTTGGCCATTTCCGGCCATGCAGGTGGTCGGTTCTTAACACCAAAATGCTCCCCATACCATTTAGAACAAAACCCACCAAGTAATTCCTCATTTGGATGGCTGGGGTGTTACTTAGGATCGTCGCCAATGGACTGCTGCCGCCGGACTACCGCCGCTGCTCGCTTGCGTTGCCGCCGATCGAAATCCCCTTCACCACCATTCAATCTTTTCACCATTTCCATATTTAGGTAACCTACTCTCTTAATGTTCTAGTTTTAGGAATGAAGGATTAAAGCTAAAATCTTTGCATGCATGTTTAGTTTAAGAGATTCAAAAGATGGATTTATTATAGGCCACTGATTTATGAATCATAGGCAAGTTAGTAGCGTGATTTCCTATAACTTAGTAATACTTGAGTTAGCCAATATGTTAGTTAATTTAAGGACTGTCACCATGAGGTTTATGGTTGTAAGAGAGGCTAGAAAACACCTAGAGAATTAAGAGAACAACATAATAGGAATTAATTTGCATGTGCCTTGGAGTCGAGATAATATCTAAAGGATGTGAGAGTCATCTTGGGCTTCGCGACCCTGAGAGGAATCTCATTTCTTTTGGTCTTGTACATTGACCTCGAGACATGATAAGGATTAAATTAGTAGCATTTAGACATTATGACATATGCATTTACATCTCTCAATAAATCTTTAACTGATTTGCATGCAATTTGGTTAGGAATACGTGGGACTTGAGACAAAGGGTTTTCTCTTGTCAAATGAGGTCGTGATTAGTTAAGCGGTAAAGGTGAGTTGATTCTTTTTATGTGTTGCTTTGTTAAATTCAGGAGTACTTATATGCCCTCAAAAGCATATGGGTAGCCTGGGTTTAACCTGGAAAACATTCGTATGTACTTTGCGTGTCTCTGCTTATTGCTCTCGATGCGTCTAGACAATTATGGCCTTGCCGGCACTTAGGATTTATTCTCTGTAACCATGGTTATGTTTTGATGCTAGTTTGTGGTAATGAATTATGTGTGGTATTTACGACTTTGGATGTGTAGCATGATGGTTGATGGGTGTTATTTCCGCACATTTGTTGTGTTTGCATCTTTTGGGGGCCCCGCCCTTTTCGCGCCGACCTACTAGGTAGGGGCCGGACTGAGGCTTAGTACGTAGGGCAGGTATGGCCCGGGGTACCTTTGGTGGCTCGGTGGATATTGGTGGCTCGGTTGATAGCGGGTGGGATGCCCGTTTTCCGTATATCCTAGGGAGGGCATTGGTTGCGATGACCTATACCTCTCTAGGATTCAGGTTGGCTTTATTTAAGTTGTTGCACATTATTTGGTTGGTTGACTTTTTTGTTAGCATGTTTAAATGTTTTACCGTTTTGATGCCTAATTATGTGGTTATGTTATCGATGGTTCTTGTATATGTTTGTCGGTTTGTTGTTTGTGTGCTTATCTTTTTGACCCTCCATCCATCGTAGGCGGCGCCAGGTAAGCTAAAAGAGAATCCTCACTGAGTATGCCTAGCATGCTTATTTAGTTACGTGTGTTTTCCAGGAATGAGTCCGGAGCGAGCCTAGGGGGAAGCTGGGTTGGTTTATGGGTTTGAAGGAAGGTGTTCGAAGCTGCGAACTAAGGAATTGAATTTAAAACTAGAACTTGTATGTAATGTACTTAAGTACTTTATGATTTAAACTTGTTTAGGATTCTTGTAAAGCAATTGTAGCAAGATAATGATGATTTTGGGTTTAGCTGTTATGAATTTGATGTTATAAACGTTAAGTTATTTTGGAAAAGTCAAATCGAGCTTTGTATGCTGATTCAGGTAGAATGACCGTTTTTGGGGTCGTTACAACTTCTGCAAACCATGAATCACATCTAAGTCCACTAGGAAGTTCATGAGCCATACTGCTTCTTTCACTACCTCTGATGCGGCAACGTATTCAGCCTCCATGGTAGAGTCCGCCATGTATTTCTGCTTGACACTCCGCTAAACTATGGCTCCACCTTCCAAAGTAAACACATACCCTGAGGTAGACTTGCTCTTGTCCCTATTGCCTTAAAAATCTGAATCTTTGTAACCTCGTGGTACCAACTCAAGCGCCTTATAGACCAATACTTGGTCTCTCATTCTGTGCAAATACTTGAAAATGCATTTTACTACTTCCCAATGAGCTTTCCCAGGGTTAATCAGATATCTGCTTACAATGCCTACGACATAACAAATATCAGGACTTGTACACAACATGGCATACATGAGACTTCCTACTGCCGAAGCATAAGGAACTGTCTTCATGGCCTCTATATCCTCAACAGTCTTGGGAGACTGTTCTTTAGACAGATGCACTCCATGTCTGAAAGGCACAAAACATTTCTTGGAGTACTACATGTTAAAACGGGCCAGAATTGTATCTATGTACGAAGCTTGAGAAAGCGTTAATGAACGTTTCCTGCGATCTCAAATTATCTTGATCCTAAGGATATGTCCCACTTCTCCTAAGTCCTTCATATCAAATTACTTGGACAACCATGTCTTTACGTTTGATAATACTTTCTTATCGTTGCCAATTAGTAAAATGTCATCTACGTAAAGCACAAAAAACATCACCGTATTTTCATCAGGTCTATAGTACACATATTGTTCATCCATACACTGAATGAATCCGTAGAATGGGATTACTTCATCAAACCAGATGCTCCAAGATGCCTGCTTAAGTCCATAAATAGACCTCGTAAGCCTTCAAACCTTATGCTCTTGGCCTTTTTCAACGAATCCCTCTAGTTGCTGTATGAAGATGGTTTCCTCAAGACTTCCGTTAAGGAAAGCTGTCTTGACATCCATCTGCCATATCTCATAATCTAAATGAGCATTTATGGCCAAGAGAATCCAGATTGAATTAAGCATGGCTAATGAGGAGAAGGTTTCCTCATAATCGATTCTCTTTTTCTGAGTATACCTCTTCGCCACAAGCCTAGCTTTAAAGATTTCAACCTTTCCATCAGGTCCTCTCTTGCATTTGTAAACCCACTTACATCCAACCCACTTACATCCAATGGGTTTGAAACCATTAGGTATGTCCACAAGCTCCCAGACTTGATTATGGTCATTCGACCCCATCTCGGATATCATTATCTTTCGCCAAGATTCTACATCTTTATCTGGAGAGCCTCGTTGTAGTTAACTGGGTCAGGCTGAGGCGCACCTGGGACTAGGTCTGAAGCCTCTCCCATGCCAATGAACCAGTCAGGCTATTTTACAACCCTCCCACTACGACAAGGCACCACCTGTGTAGGCGCATCATCTATGCTATCTTGCTCTTAGGCTTGTGATCTAGAATATAGTCTTCCTCTAAAAATCTGGCGTTAGTGCTAACTATCACCTTCTAATCTTTAGGACTCTAGAATAGACCACCTTTCATTCCCCTAGGATATCCTACAAACAGCATTACTTCCGTTATTGCATCTAACTTAGCCTCATATGCCTTAAGCACATGTGCTGGACAACCCCAAATTCTGAGATGTCTTAGACTGGGCTTACACTCGTTCCACAACTCTACTGGGGTGAAGGCATGGTTTTAGATGGTACAAGATTCAGGGTGTACATTGCTATTTCTAAGGCATATTCCCAAAACAAACTTGGCAATTCACTATAGCTGATCATTGATCTAACGATTTCTATGAGGGTTCGGTTACTTCTTTATGCTACACCGTTCTGCTGTGGTGTGCCAGGTGCAGACAACTGAGACTGAATTTTGACCTCGCTGAGGTATTCTCAAAATTCGTGGGACAGGTACTCACCACCACTATTTGATCGCAATGTCTTAATACTTTTACCAAGATGTTTCTCAACATCTGCCCGATACTCTTTGAATTTACTAAAACATTCGGACTTGTGACACATTAGGTAAATATATCCGTACCTTGAGTAATCATCCATGAACGTCACGAAATACTCAAACCTACCTCGTGTTTGGACCGACATTGGTCCACATAAGTCAGAATGAATCAACTCTAATACTTCTTTTGATCTATAACCTTTTGCCTTAAAAGGTCTCTTGGTACATTCCAAGCAAGATTCACATGTTGAGTAACTGTCAATCTCTAATGAACTTAAAGGTCCATCATTGACCAACCTTTGAATCCTACTAAGGTTTATATGACCGAGCATGAGATGCCAAAGATAGGTTTGATTCATTTTAGAAGGTTCTTTCCTCTTGTTAGATGATGTGCTATTTAATTATATGTTTTGCACAACAGGGGAGTTTGATTTAACCATAAACAAATTATCTACTAATGAACCAGAACAAACAAGTTTGCCATCTTTTCTAACAACAACCGTATTATCTGAAAAATAAACTTGAATCCATTCTTTAAAAGTTTAGAAACCGAAATAAGGTTCTTTGTAAAACTCGGTACACAAAGAAAATTTGGTAAATCTAATCTAGAATTTTTGAAATTAAGACTAACTACTCCCGCTGCTTTTACTGACACTCTTGTAGTGTCGCACAAGTAGATATCCAGCTCGTATTTTCTAAGCTTTCGGGTTACTTGGAATCCCTGCAAAAAATTATAAACATGGTCAGTGGCTCCTGAATTCACACACCAAGTATCTGAGGGAATCGCCGCTAAACACGTATCAGTAATTAAGTCACAAACTATCGTACCTTTAAGCTTTGGACAATCCGATTTCCAATGCCCTTCTTTACCGCACTTAAAGCACTTGCCTTTAGGCGTACTCTTCTTTGTGATGTTTGGCTTGGCAGCATGTTTCTTGGCATTCTTCTTCTTCTTTTTCTTGCCTTTAGGCACAGAATAAGAGCTTAAAGCCTCACTGTGACCAAATCTTGCTTCTTCTTGTGGAAGATGCCTTCGGCCGACACCAATGCTGTTAGGAGCTCAGGTAGAGTATACACTCTTTGGTTCATGTTATAGTTGACCCGAAACTGCTCGAAACTAGTAGGTAAGCTCTGGAGGATGATATCGATCTGACTCTCCAGATCAATCTCACCTCCCAACACCTCTATCTCATTGATGTTATTGATCCTGTGAAGCACATGATCTCTCCCCGACTAGCCCTTAGCCATTATGGTATTCATGATCTTCCTCATGGTGCTTGTCAAGCTGTCCTGCCTTGATGAGCGAACATCTCTTTCAGGTGAGCCATCATGTTAAAGGAAGAGACTATGGGATGAAGTTGATGTTGCAGAACATTCGACACAGAGGCCAGAATACCGCGCCATCTCATTCGCTTTTCTTCACCTCTCATAGGCATCCCTATCCTCTTGAGAAGAATCATCGTTAGACACATCTTGATAGACTTCGGTGAGCACAAATTTATACTGCTCAGCTGTCAGGACAATGTCCAAATTACGACTCCAATCAACATAGTTTGGACCAGTTAACTTGTTGTCTTTCAAAATTATAGCAAATGGATTGAATGCCATATCGAATATTGTAAATTAAATAAATAGACAATGTTTCAGTATAAAGCACATAATTTCAAAATTCAAGTAATTATTGACATCCCTCAAACAATAATTTAAACCACTAACATCTCATTCACCGGGATTCTCCCAAGCCATAATGGTGTGAACGTTTACACTAACCCACATTCGTTTGAGAAGAACCAAGTTCATTAACTATACTATCTGACTAAACGATCTATTGATCAATGTAGTTAATAGTCACTGCTTCAGCTGTACAAATAAGTAGCGTAACCTCGATGGGTGGAATACTACAGATCGTACACTAAGTGTGTGCCATTATGTGACTTCTGAGCTTGTTACCTCAGGATAGTGCGCCTCAGATGGAGAGGGTATCGTATTTCTCCTAGTTAAACTTACTCTAGTCATCATACTTAGAATTTCATAATCTAGCCATCTTGTGGTTGGACTCATCCGAATGAGGGAAGACCCTAATACTAACGCGCAAGCCACCCACATCACATATGAATTCGTAATGGTGGCTATGAGGATATTGAACCAACCTGCTCCTATTTAGATTTCTAATTGAAGTTTTTTTCAATTTTAACATGCAATTAACTAATCCTAAGTTATGTGCAAACATAAAACCAGCATGCTTTAAAATTATGCATCTAAAATACAAAACAAAAATTAAAGCACAAAATTAAAACAATAAATACGACAAATAAATACGAAAAATAAAATTTTCAACTATCATGGTTTCAATTGCTTCCATCTTCTGCCTTGATCTCATGTCCCGTCATGCCACTCGATGGATTGAGTCTTGAAAAATTGAATTTCTAAAAAAAATGAACACTCGAGGAAAAATGGGCCAAAACGAGCGAGCAAAACGGGCCACGCGCACAACAAGCATAAGGCGTGCCGCAAGTGCATTAGATGCAGCGCGCTGCCACACGCTTGCGCAGCAGTTTGCTGCATCGTGCGGTGGTGGTGGCTCCTATCGGCGCCGCTGCCCACCTTCGATTCCTTCTTCACTTCTTCTGAGCTATTTGGTATTCTTGCAATTCGTTCTGTGTTTTCCTTGATTTCTACGAATTAACGATAACCCAAAACTTACGAATTCAAGTTGTCCACCATAACGCCTTCGATTACAAAAAAAATTCTCATACTACGAGGCTTATATGAAAATTAAAATCGAAATTACATAGAAAAAATACTACTACTACAGATCTGATCTAATCCTACGCGATTTCCAGCACGTGGTTATACTATTACAAGTATTCATAATAAAACCAAAACTGGACATGTCCCGAGATTTAATTAAAAACCATACAAACACAACCATAATAATCGGGATTTCTAAACAACCTGAAAATAAAACCATGTAATAAATCGAACAAGCACAAAACCCAAAACCAGGCTCTGATACCAATTTTAAGATTATCTACCCGGGCCCGGTCAAATACTCACTTTCGTGCTACGCATTCTAGAATTGGAATCTTTGACCAGGTTTAGACTCTAGCACAATCGCTATTCCAATCCTTGCTTGAAATAACATTGCGCAGGATCTTGGAAAGTACTCATTTGATTTATCATGCAACAATAATTTCTAACTAAAGCGGAAACATAGAAAGTACCTCTTCAAGCGTGTTAGTCAAGTGATTGCTTGTATGACTCAAGACTTTGATCGTACGTTGTGTGGGCAACGATCTAACGAGCAATTGATCAGTAATCTACACAAAAAGACTCACCAGAAAAATTTTGCAGCTCGACGCCGCCTGAATTGAACCGCCGCCACCGCCGCATTTCTCATGCCATCGCCGCCTGCAGGAATTACACTACCGGCCGCTGCCCGGGACAAATAACCGGACGAAAATTATTCAAGAGGGAGAAAAAATTGTCTCTCTCTAGTTTTCTTGTCTTGAAAACTTAAGAATTGTGTGTTATAGAATTGCTAATCCCTTGTCTATATATAGAGCTACAAGAGAGACTCCAAGTTGGTTTAGGATTGGTCTTCATAATGGGTTTAGGTAACTAATTAGTTTCCAAATCCAATTAGATTTCCTAATCTCTAGGATTTCCTAATTCTAATCAAAACTTAAGACTTAATTAATTAAATAATTCCACTTTGTTAATTACTTAATTATCCCTTAGAAATAATTAATTAATTAATTCTATTTATTCAATTAACTCATTACAAAATTATTCGTACCACTAACGGATTAATTTTGGCACTACGATCTTACACCAGAATTGCTTCTGAAACAACTAAATTAATTTATTCTTAATCTCCCCACATCAAAGATTTAGTGCTCGTTAATTTATTAATTTACTGATAAATTAATTAATTAACTTCTTTAATTCCGAGACTAGTACCACTCGACCTTTTTACTATACCGACCATAAGTCCACTAGCTGGGTTTAGTATAATAAACATAACGAGCTCATCTCGGGAGCACCATCACCTCAGACGCACCGGTACATGGTTTCCTTTCGACAAGCAGCAACACACCAAGTAACTAAACAAGCGCACCGAACCCACTGAGACTATTGGCCACAAATGACCTCACCCATTGGCAGATCAAAGTACACTGTAACTAATCCTCATGTCCGCTCAAGTCTAAGGATTAAGAGATAGAATTATAAGAACGAATTGTCTATTAAATAAGTACAAGACAAATCATTCTAAATGGTCAAGTTCAATATGCCCCGGGCATATCTATATGATTCAAATAGTTTAGACAAAGAAATTATCCGAATCACATATTAACCTAAATCGACAGCGTATCCAAAACTGTCTTGTATAATATAAGCATAACTTATGTATTCAAACTTAACAGAATTGTCTTCTACTGATTTAATAGACTATTCATCCCTAGTATTCTATCTCTTAATCCCTAGACTTGAGTAGGCATGAGGATTAGACATAGTGTACTTTGATCTGCGAAAGAGTGAGGTCATTTGAGACCAATAGTCTCGGTAGGTTGGGTGCGTGTGTTGAGTTGCTTGGTGTGCTGTTTGTTGTTGAAAGGAAACCATGTACCGGCGCGTCCGGGGTGATGGTGCTCCCAAGATGAGCTCAGTATGTTTATTATACTAAAACCAACTGGTAGACTTATGTCTGGTATAGTAAAAAGGTCGAGTGGTACTAATCTCGGATTATAAGAAGTTAATTAATTAATTTATCAGTAAATTAATAAATTAATGAGCACTATATCTTTGATGTGGGGAGATTAAAAAAGAATAATTAAATTTAGTTGTTCTGGAAGCAATTCTTGTGTAGGATGGTAGTGCCATAATTAATCCGTTAGTGGTACGATTAATTATGTAGTGGGTTAATTGATAAATTAGAATTAATTATTTAATTAATTATTCCTAAGGTTTAATTAAGTAATTAACAAAGTGAAATTATTTAATTAATTAATTAAGTCTTAAGTTTCAATTAGAATTAAGAAATCTAATTAGATTTGGAAACTAACTAATTACCTAAACCCATTAGGAAGGCCAATCCTAAATTAACTTGGAGTGTCTCTTGTAACTCTATAAATAGACAAGAGATTAGCAATTCACAACATACAATTTATAAGTTTTCAAGACAAGAAAACTAGAGAGAGAAAATCAAGGTTTCTTCTCTCAAAGTCGGTTTTCTTCCCCGAGATGCAGCGACATTAATCCCCGATGGTGTGTGAGTGTACCATCATCGGAGAGTGAAAGTTGGGTTGCTGGCGCATGTGGTCTCGGGAAGCACGTGACGTTTACGCGCGGGTTGTTTTTTCCGGTGGCTGCTTGATGTTTTGTTGTGAATTGTTGATTGTTGGTTCGTTGGTTCGTTTCTAACGTACGAGCTGGTCTTGAGTCATACACGCGATCACCTAAGTACACGCTTCAAGAGGTAATTCTTAAACCTTTACTTTCGGAATTTATTGTTGCGTGACAAATCAAACAATTAGAAGCTAAGATCCTACGCAATGTTATCTCATGCAAGGATTGGAATAATGTGCTATAGCCTAGGCCAGGTCAAGAGTTCCAATTGTGGAATGCATAGCACGACATTAAATTTTTTACCAATCCCGGGTAGCTAATCTTTCTGCTACCTTGTGGATAGTCGCCCACACGATTTCGAGGTAGAGACGGAGTCATTCTCGGGATTCTCTAGTGATTGGTCCTGGGCGGTAAATAACAGTATTTTCAAGGCTTTGGTTTTCTTATTGCTTTGAGAACACGCTTCAAAGGTATAATCTTTAAGTCTTCCGCTTTAAATTAAAGATTTAATTTTTAGCGTGTCATTTTAATAAATCGAATACGTATAAGCCTAGATCCTTTCAGGGGAAATGATTTAGATTTTGGGCCAGATTGAAAGTCTCCGATTCTAGAATGCATAGCACGAAAGTGAGATTTTCGGTTTAGCCTGGAACAGATATGTTTCCTTCAAATTGATATCAGAGCGAGTGTTTTGGCTTTATACTTGTTCGATTTATCACACGATTTTGTTATTTTTGCATTGTCGATCTATTAACAGATGGTTATTATTCCCAGCTATTATGGTATTTACATTCATTCATAAACCCTGGACATGTCCGGGCTCTTTTTTATTTTTGAATGGAAATATTTGTAATAGTAATAACCACAAGCTAGAAACCATGTAGGATTACATAAATCTTGTAGTAGGATTTAATCTTATGTTGTCATCTTTAAATTCCTAGAAAGCCTTTGTATATAAGAATTTATGTATTATGACAAAGACGTTATTGTGGCTAACTCATATTCGTGGGTTTTGGTTTATCGTAATTTTGTGTGTTTCGTAATTTCTAGAAACTGAGATAACCCATACGAATTAGGAGGAACCAAATAACTAGTCGTTCTAGGTAAATTGAATTTATGGTTTTTGGTTTGTCGTAATTTTGGGTGATTCCTAATTACGTAGAAACCAAGAAAAACCCGATAAATTCTAAGGGTCCTTATATTGAGTGGGAGTGACACGATGGGACGTGTCAATAAGGTATCAAAGAAAGTGACGATTGAGAAGGCCATAATAGTCGGGAAATGTTTAATTACGTATTTCCAGTTTTATGTCCTTATCGTTGCTTGTGTGTTTTCGTTTTATGTTTTATGCATGATAGAAAACAAACAGGTTTTTTTAATATATGTCCAATTGACTAAGGTAGATTATTCGAATATTAAAATTCCAACTGTTTTATGGTGCGAATATCCTAAAGTTAAGATATTGCATGTTAAAACGTAAAAATCCTCAATTTTAAAAATCTAAGTGGGAGCGGGTTGGTTAATATCCCCATGGCCTCCATTACAAATTCATATGTGATGTGGATAGACCTACGCGCTGGCCAAGGGCCTTCTTCCCTACGGATAAGTCTTCAATCCATAAGATCACTAGATTGAATTTCTAAAGGGATGACTATAGTGAGTTTAATGGGAGAAACTTGCGACACCCTCACTACTGAGGCGTATTAGTAACCTAAGTAACAAACTTAAAAGTCACGTAATGGCATACACTTAGTGTACCATTTTTAGTATTCCTCCTACGAGGTCACGCTACTTATGTGTGCGGCTAAAATCATCGACTATTAATTTCATTGTTCATATGATCGTTGGTCAGATAGAAAAATTAATGAAATTAGGTTCTTCTCGAACAAATGTGGCCTAGCGTAGACGTTCACCTAATGTGAACTGCATTAATCCCGGTGTGAGAGATGTTGGTGGCAGATTATATTATTTTGAGGATATCAATATTTTCAAAAAGATAAAATACTGAAACTTGATTGTTTATTTATTATTCAGTTTTTGATATGGCGTTTAATACAATATTTTTCACACTAACGGAGAACAAATTAACTGGTCCAAATTATATCAACTGGAAACATGATTTGAACATTGTCCTTATGGCTAAGCATTGCAAGTTCGTGCTCCCTGAGGTAAGCCAATAAATGCCAAATGACTAATATGGCTAAGGGCACAATTGTGATAGACCATGTATTTGAGAAAATTAGCAACATCAATGAGTTTAAGGTTTTAGGAGGTGATACTCCAGGATTTGCCTCATAACTTTGAAGATTGCTAATCAGATGCTTAAGGCAGACATTGCAAAGAAGAAGAAGCCGAAAGGCAAGTGCTTCAAATATGGCAAGGCAGGACATTGGAAGACAGATTGTCCAAAGCTCAAAAGTATGACCATTTTGCTAGGTTTGAATACTGAAGCTATGTTTGTATTATACTATTTCCCAGTTAATATATCGATTGAATGTTTTAGTTTATATGTTGTGCATATATCGTCCATTTATATTATTAATTAGATGATAAGGTTTTTGGTGTGACACATTAAATCTCATCATTGGTTAAAAGACATAATATATAAATGAGGTTCGTAACAGAGACAGTTTTGGACACACTGTCGGTTTAGGTTATTATGTGATTCGGAAAATTGGTTTGTCTAAACTAATTGAATCATATAGATATGCCCAGGGCATATTGAACTTGACCAATTAGCATGAATTGTCTTATACTAGTTTAATAGACTATTCATTCATAGTATTATATCTCTTAATCCCTAGACTTGAGCAGGCATGAAGATTGGACATAGTGTACTTTGATCTGCCAAAGTGTGAGGTCATTTGTAACCGATAGTCTCTGTAGGTTGGGTGCGTGTGTTTAGTTACTTGGTGTGCTGTTGCTTGTCGAAAGGAAATCATGTACTAGTGCATCCGGGGTGATGGTGCTCCCAAGATGAGCTCGTTATATTGATTATACCAAACCCAACTGGTGGACTTATGTCCGGAATAGTAAAAAGGTGGTACTAATCTCGGATTATAAGAAGTTAATTAGTTAATTTATCATTAAATTAATAAATTAACGAGCATTGTATCTTTGATGTTAGAAGATTAAAGAATAATTACTTTAGTTGTTCTGAAAGCAATTCTAGTGTAGGATGGTAGTGCCATAATTAATCCGTTAGTGGTACGATTAATTATGTATTGGGTTATTGACAAATATAGATTTAATTAATTAAGTAATTAATTAATCATTGTGTCAATTGGTTGTGAATAAGACCAGGAACTGGATTAAGGAAAAGTGAATCCTTGTGTCAGTTAGTTGTGAATCAGACCAGGAACTGGATTAAGGATAAGTGAATCCTTGTGTCAGTTGGTTGTGAATCAGTCCAGGAACAGGATTGAAGGAAAACAGAAACCCAGTGGGAAGACCAATCCTAAACCAACTTGGGGTCTTTCTTGTAACTCTATATATAGACAAGGGATTAGCAATTCAAGACACACAATTCCTAAGTTTTCAGGACAAGAAAACTAGAGAGAGAAAAGTATAGAGAGAAATCAAATCCACCTGTCTCAAAACCGTTTTTTCTTTCCAATGAGCAGTAGGCGGCCGGTTTTCTCCTCCCAAGATTGGTGGTTGGTTTCTCTCCTTGAAATCGGCGGTGCGTGGGTAGAATTCAGGACGCTCATGGGCTTCTCTCTAAGGCAACGGTGGGGCTTGAGCTATACACGCTAGGCAGTGGCAGTGTTGGTTTTTTTGGCAAGTGGATTGTGGTGATTGATGATCGATTGAATGTTAGATTGTTGCCCACACAACGTACGATCAAAGTTTTGAGGCATACAAGGTAATTCTTATACTTCCGTTTTTAATTAAGAATTTATTTGTTGCGTGACAAATCGAATGAGTGTAAACCAAGATCCTGCACAATGTTATTTCAAGCAAGGATTGAAATAACGATTGTGCTAGAGCCTAGGCCTGGTCAAGAGTTCTGATTCTATAATGTATTGCATGAAAGTGAATTTTTGACCGGGTCCGAGCAGATAATCTTTCACATTTGGCTTTAGTTACTGAGACATGCTTAGTGGTGATTCCTACAGATACTTGGTACGTGGATTCAGGAACCACTGATCATGTTTGTAATTCATTGCAAGGTTTTGCCAAGTAACCCAGATGTTTAGAGAGGGCAAGATGGAAGTTTACTTGGGTGACAGTATCAGAGTGTCAGTGAAAGTAGTGGGAGTGGCTAGACTTATTTACAAAATAATGCCGTAATAGTTTTTTGAAGAACAGTCTTTATGATATGAGTTCTAGAAAGAATTTACTTGATCGGATAGTTATAAGTTCGTTTTATCTAATAATTTTGCTATTAGAAAGAACGAGAAACTTATATGTTCTGATTCATTGGTGGAAAATTTCTTTTCGATAAAAACTAACTCCCTGTAGTGCAAAACACTGAGATAAATAAAACATTATTGAATCATAATAAGGGGAAGAACTGTGTAAAATGAACCAAACTCGTTTTTGGCACCTAAGACTAGGTCATATAAACCTTAGTAAAATTCAAAGGTTGATCAATGATGGTGAAAGATTTTTGGTAGGATTTGGTTTTGCACTTGCTCGATTTACAACGCAACAAAAAATTTCTATTAAAGCGGAATCTTAGAAAAGTACCTTTGAAGCGTCACTTGGTGATTCTCTTGTATGCCTCAAGACTATAACTTCACGTTGTGTGGGCAACGAAATAGAAGTTAATTGATCAGCTATCACCACAACTCCACCTGCCAGAAAAATCTAGCACCTCCGCACCTAGCACGTACTGCAAACGCACTACCCGGAGAGAGAGAAAGCAACACGCGGGGCTGCCAAGAGGAAGGAAAATTTCGGCCACTTCCAAGAAAATCCAGCTGCCCCACAATGCTCAAAAATCCGACTTTGAGATGAGAAAGAATTTCTCTCTCTAGGATTTTATCTCTCTAGAAATCCTGTGGATTAATTGTATGAATTGTATGTCTTGAATAACTGATCCCTTGTCTATTTATAGAGTTATAAGAGAGACTCCAAGTTGGTTTAGGATTGGTCTTCCTAATGGATTTAGGTAATGAATTAGTTTCCAAATCCAATTAGGCAACCAATCTGATAGGATAAACCAAATCCTACTAAGTTCCTAATCTCTAGGATTTCCTAATTCCAATTGAAATTTAAGACTTAATTAATTAATTAAATAATTCCACTTTGTTAATTACTTAATTAACCCTTAGGAATTAATTAAATAATTCTACTTTGTTAATTACTGAATTAACCCTTAGGAATTAATTAACCAATTAATTAATTAAATCAACCTATTCAATTAACCCATTACCAAATTAATCGTACCACTAACGGATTAATTTTGGCACTACCATCCTACACCAGAATTGCTTCCGGAACAACTTAATTAAATTATATTCATTTAATCTCCCCACATCAAAGATATAGTGCTCGTTAATTAAAATTAATTTAATGATAAATTAATTAATTAACTTCTTTAATTCTGAGACTAGTACCACTCGACCTTTTTACTATACTGGACATAAGTCCACCGGCCGGGTTTAGTATAATAAACATTTCGAGTTCATCTCGGGAGCACCATCACCCCGGACGCACCGGTACATGGTTTCCTTTCGACCAGCAGTAGCACACTAAGTAACTAAACACGCGCGCCCAACCCACCGAGACTATTGGCCACATTTGACCTCACCCATTGGCAGATCAACGTACACTATGTCTAATCCTCATGCCCACTCGAGTCTATGGATTTAGAGATAGAATACAAGGATCGATTTGTCTATCAAATCAGTACAAGACAAATCATTCCTAAGAGTCAAGTTCAACATGCCCCGGGCATATCTATATGATTCAATTAGTTTAGACAAACTAATTATCTGAATCATATAATAACCTAGACCGACAGTTTGTCCAAAACCGTCTCGGTTATGAACCTCATTTATATATTATGTCTTTCAACCAATGATGAGATCTACTGTGTCGCACTAGACACCTCATCATCTACTTACATAATATAAATGGACGTAAACATGCACAACAAAATATAATTGAAACACAAATCGATATATTAAACTGGGAAACTGTACAATACAAGCATAGCTTATGTATTCTACTCCAACAGATGGGTCCTTGGACTCGTTAGATATTGACAGTTACCCAATTACCCAATGATGGACCCGCCGTATTGTGCCCCCATCACTGCTCCTCATTGTTCCAAATAATATAACACATTATGCATCCGACCCACTCCAATCAGCTTTCTCGAGAGTGAGTCCTGGACATAAAAAAATCAGGCCCAACGATACAATGACAATATAGGTCTTGTGTTAATCGGCTAACCGAAAGCAAATTAAAATTGAACTCCACCACCCCTAAAACACGATCAAGACATAAATAATTATTTATTTGAATTGACCCAGTTTGCTGAACTGGAATAGGAACGCCATGACAAACTGATTTAACAAATGAGTCATGGGAGAGGCATGGTCGGTAGCTCTGGAATCGGCACCCCACGCGGCACCCTTTCCCGCATCTAATTGACCAGACGGCGCAACCGATTAAGTTGCAACTGAAGAATGTGCTTGCTATTTGCCAAGAAGAGAGATAATGTGATGCAATTGAGAGATAATATGCTGCAATTGTGCTGCAATTGGTTGGGAAATTTCTGGATTAAAATTGGTACCAACCATGATAATTGTTTGTTCAACAGAATGGCAGGGCTGCCGGAAAAAATTGAGATGGCAAGAAAAATGGCAGATCGGAGTTTCAATGAGGATTTTGCTCTGATACCATATAGAATGGAATATGAATTGATTGTATTAATTGAGTATGGATAATATATGGTTTCTGAAGAAGTTACAGGAATCAATCTAGCCTATAATTAATCTATGCTTATGTTAATTACAATCACAAAATATATATACAATAATTACAGAATATTCTTTCGTAAGTATAAAATATTTCTTTATATACCAAATCAGGTTTACCCTATATCAGGATCAAGGATATGATCGATCTTATTATTGATATATATATATATATATATCAAGTTGCCAGGAATGACTAATTCAACTATAACGATTGACCAACAATCTAAAACCACGAAAGAAATTATCGATGTTTCCCCCAGCCCCACACTCTGTGGACGAGGAATTAAGTGAGTTTCTATGAGAAAAAGAAACAAAACCAAGAAAGTGGGCGATACTTTGAATTTTCCATCTAAAATTAAATACGTAGTATTTTTGCAGGACACTACCGTCCCTCTCCCTCCCTTGAGCTATAACCGCCGTAAGCAGTTTCTTTAGGAATTAACCAACTCCTGTATTTGTAATCAACTCAAAAATCAATACTATTATTTTAAACAAACCAACTTCCAAGTTCCACTTGGATAAGAGTAACCAAAACCCTCCTCATCAATCCTCATTCAACCATAATTCTCCCAAAACGATTCTTCATACGTTTAAATCACATAACATAATACATGTCTCCTGGCGGCCAGATTATTAAAGATGAAGTTTCATCGTCATCATTACCATCATCACCATCATCATTCGCCGCAGTAGCAGCCAAGATGAAGAATGAACTTACCGGATTTCCCACGCTCTTGATCTTAGGTCTTCTCCTTTTCTTAATCTTTGTTTTCTCATTCAACTCTCCAATATCAAGACCCTCCTTGAACATTGACAGTTATAGTTCCTTCTCCAACTCAACCGCCCCACCAAAAGAGGATTCCCCGACTGCTCTGAATCACCTTGCGTTCGGGCTACAAGGGTCAGAGAAAACCTACCACTTTCGGAGATACTATGTGGAATCATGGTGGCGGCCGAAACAGACTAGAGGTTACGTTTATCTTGATAGATCTCCTCAAGGAAATCTTCTGCCGTGGCCAAAACGATCTCCACCTTATAGAGTCAACGACAATATAAGTCAACTGTTGGACGAAATCAAACCCCGGAAAGCTCTTATGCCCCGAATGGTTCATGGAATCCTGGAACTTTTCCGGGAAGAGCACCAAGGGCTGAGGTGGTTGATCATGGGCGACGATGACACTATATTTTTCCTGGATAATTTGGTCAATGTACTGTCCAAGTTGGATCACACAAAGTATTACTATATTGGGTATCCTTCTGAATTCGTTTTGTCAAATTTTTGGTACAATTTTAATCAGGCTTTCGGCGGGGGAGGGATTATTTTGAGTTACCCGTTAGCGAAAGCCCTGGTGGATGACATGGATCGTTGCCTGAGAGAATATTCAAATCTTTCAGCAGATTTGATGACAATGGCCTGTCTGTCAGATTTAGGTGTTAATTTGACTCCCCATAAGGGCATCCATCAGGTACATATTTTTATTTTCTAAATAATGTTTTGATCGATTTCCAATTTCTTGTCCATAACAAAATTTTTCTTTCCTCATTAGATAGTGATTAATTATTTAATTTAGCATATAATATTTTGCAGATGGATTTAAGAGGCGATGTCTCAGGTTTTTTATCAGCTCACCCTAAAGATTTAGTGTTATCCTTTCACCACATCGACACCGTAGATCCCTATTTCCCCTCCATGAACCGTGCAAAATCACTACAACATCTGATGAAGGCCGGCGATGCGGATCAATCCCGTCTATTTCAACAGACAATATGTTACGATAAACAAAGAAAATGGTCATTTTCCACGGCATGGGGTTACTCAGTTCATATTTATGAGAAAATAATGCCCAGAAGTTGGCTGACCGCCCCGATTGAGACCTTCCGGACATGGCAGCCCAGCAATAATCCCCCGCATTACATGTTCAACACCAGGATGCCGTCTGGGGACCCTTGCGAGGCTCCTCATTTGTTTTATTTAGAGTCCGTCAGGAGAACAAACGCCGACATTCTTACTAGGTATTCCAGGTCTGCTCCTAGGAATCTAGGTTCTTGTGCTTCTAGTGGGAACCATTCTGCTGAATTCATCTCCAAGATTGATGTCATCTCGCCGCCGACCAAACGCTACCAGGTTAGTTCATTATTGATGTTCAATTTTTTTCTTTTTTGTAGCTCATCCTTTTTACTAATTTTTTATTTATTTATTAAAATCTTAGTATTAAAAGATTATGAAACTAAACAAGTTTAAACATATTAGGTGAAAAAATAACTTTGTTCCTATAATTGGTTCGACAATTTTTTAAATTTTACTATTTGTTTAAACTAATAATAACTTATAATTGAAAAGTAAATGTAGTATAAGTTTGGAAATTTCTTGTGGGAAGAAGTTTGGAAAATTATACCATGTATCGTTGGGATATATATTACTACTATATTATCTATAGAAATTATTGATTTATAATCATTTTATTTTTAAATATAATAATATTTATATATATTGACTTGTAATCACTTTATTTTAAAATGAAATAATAAAAAAATATTCTAATATATATGGTATAATTTGCCAGTTGAGAAAGAGAAACATTATTTGAAGAAAGGGATCTCTCTCGTACGTTTATGAGGTCTAGTAGTAGTCAATTATTATTGGTGTTTCATATTTTCCATATTATGGTGCTAAGACTTTTGGGCTCCATCATAATCAAACATTGTTGCTATCACTAATGTCTTAAATATTTCTGTCTGCCCATTGGAATTCCTTGTCCAACTTAAGTTCATTCCTAACAAGTAATCACAATTGTGATAAATACTTTAAAAAAATTAAAATTGATGTGACAAGTATTTTAATGATTGTTTGAATGTGTTATATTTCATCGAAAAAAGAATAATTTTTACTAGAAAAATGAAATTACAGCTCAACATTGTGTTGCCCTTGGAACAAGTTGTTGACCAAAATGGAGTTTACCAGGGACTATAGAATGAGAAAAAAAGGAAAAAAAGTAGAGGCCTATTTCTCTTTCTTTTTGATACCATTCCCGTTTCAAAATTTGACGTGAAGCATGTGCTGAAAACAGTACTACCTCTTGATTGTATTTAACATTATTTAATAGAATATTTTTGTAGAAATAAATAAGAATTATATTGTTATTATATTAATTTTATTGTCGGTTCCTCATATAAGCCTATGTGTTGTTATTAAAAAGAATTTCGTCTCACTATTTATTGGTTAACATTTTTAAATTTTATCTTTCCCTTCTCATTATCTAATATTATTAATTAAATTTTATATTTTATATTTTTACATAAAATACTCAAATTTTTCGTTAATTATTTTATTTTGAACAGGTTGATAGATCTGAGTGTTGTGATGTTGTTAAAGTTGACAAAGCCGGGAGGGCCGAAATTAAATTCAGGGAATGCAGAAGAGGCGAGGTCATTGCATGAAAGCACCCTGCCGGAATTAATCTTATTTGTTAAAAATTTTAAAATCGACCAGTATTTATACAAATTGTAATTAAAATTTTTAAATCAGTCCTTATGTAGAATTTAGATATGTTCCCACATATATATATATATTTACTCAAATTTACGACCTGTTGGTTCCCATATTTTCTTTTTGGTGACTCAAACTCATAATCTACGAGTTTTAAGTAAAAAGTGCCAACTACTATAGTTCTAAGTTAGAGGTGTCAACCACTTTACTTTGAGGGGTGCCGACCACTAGAGTATAACTGATGAGTTCCAAGGAATGCATGCTAAGGATGTGAAAGATGACTAGGGTTAAGGCATAGCCGAACCACCCTCAATACCTAATGATTCTGCACATCTCATTCCACTAAATCAACTTGAAGGAAGGACCGACCCAATGACTCGTTTGATAAAGTAAAGAAAATGATGCAAGAAGTTTTGAACAATTTGATTCTTGGAAACCATCCAAAAGAGGATCGAAATGTACCTTAATTCGGCCCAAATATTTCAATATTCTTGCATGTTTTCAAGTGAACAAATCAGCCTAATTGGTGCAGTCAATTTCAACCCAAAATCCAAAATGGTGCAAGCCCAAATTTCAAGCAATTGAAGTCAATTCATAAAGCATCTTCAAGGGTCCAATTTAGCACTATTTGCACGAAACTTTGAAGTTATTTAGAGGCCTAAAACCTGCACTTAAGTTGGTCAAATATTCAACAAGGTGGTTGCGAGTTTGAAGATCATTCAAAGGTTTAAATGTGGAAGTTTGAAGGTCTCATTTATGGGTAGTTTTTTGGACGAATTTCCAACTGCATTTTTGGGTTGTTTTTAAGTTGTTTTCTGCATTTTTATTATTTAGAATATTAGAATTAAGTGCAAGAGTCTTTTTTGGGTCAGAGTTTTTCTTTGGTAAAAGAGAATAGTTAATGATAGTATTGCCTTTACTACTTTAATCCTTTTGTAATTTTCAACCTTGGTGATGAGGGCATAGAAATAGACCATCCTGCACCAAAGGAAGAAGCAGCTTGCACCACTTATCCCACTCCATCAGGCCATGAGCATACCCACACCTTTCCACGAGAGGGAGCCCGTTGCACAAACCAATTGGAGAACTGCACAATGTGGACTCAAATGTTTATAAAAGAGATCCATTAGTGGATATAGTTGGACCCATGACAAATCCAGAACGAAAAAGGTTGAGAAAGCCCTCAAGTTGCTGATTTAGTTCGAGGCCCAACAGGCTCTAGCCCATTTACAAAGCTCGAGGCCCAAGCCTATTAGCATCTCGAGGATGAGAGAATATGGACTCCATGAGTTAACATAGATGAGGAACTGAAGTCAGAATAAAGGTTAAAGATTAGGTTAAAGTGATAAATGCCAAGATGTGCAGGCCCATAGCTGTCCCTAATCCCATTTGAGACCCCTATCTCTTCTTATGGAATTTGTGTTTTGTTTGTATTAAAAGTCTTAAAGGCTTTCAAAGTGTATCTTATTTCTAATAAGATATACTGAGTTTTTCCTTCTAGAGTTGGTTTTAATTCGTGTAATCTTGCTCTATTTAGTTGAATTATAAGGTTTAAATCAGAGCTAGAATATGATTTGTTTTCAATCTCTAAATCACTAGAATTTGAGATTATCTTTTTAGAATAGGAACATAATATCATTGTATGCCTATATATAGGAAGCACTGCTCATGAAATTCGATAGATGTTGGCTTATATTTTGATAATTAAAATCTTGTTTGAGTGATATTATGAGATCGTGAGTTGGTCTTGCGAGAAAGCCACAGCCTCATATTGGATGGTAGTATAGGTTAACTATGACCCACGTTACTCTTGTGAGAGAACGAACCCCTCATATTGCCAATTTATTCACCTTCCACTAATTCCATGTGAGAAAGGTAAAATAACCACGTGCCATAAGGATAAATTTGTTTTGCCAATTTACCCTTCGAGTAAGATAACATATATAATAGTTAGCAAGATCGGACAAACCTTAGGCAAATTCTTTGAGAGCAACTAATTCGATAGATAGACTACTATCGGTAACTTGTGTCTTTCTATTCTATTATCTCTTTTGAGTTTTTTTCTTTTGATTTTTGATTTTTGGTTGATTGGTATGGAATCTATCCTGTTTCAATCAAAATATCTCGTGGTTAAGTATTTCTGTGTTTTGGTGTCTATAAAATCCTTAGGATAGTCCCCATTGGGTTTCAAAATTGTTTGTGTGTCAATCTAGTGGAAGAAAATTTGTTTTAAACCCCATAAGTCAGTCCCTAAGAAATCTACATAAGTTGGATAATTTTGCCCCTACATAAATTGGCTAATTTTTGTGGGTTTATGAGTCTATTTTCGGTTTTGATAAGTTATTTTTGTCAAACTTAACTTGTTTTGAGATCTTTTCCGAAAATTAGTACGAGTTTTTGACATTTGGAGGTGAAAAATATTATTTTTACACTCGATACACAGGGAATCATGGAGTTTGTAAGGTTCGACTATGATCTTGTAAGAATACTTGAAGCCTATGACCTAGTCCTCTTGTTAAGTTCTTGAGGTTGAATTTTTTCTAGCTCTTAATTGTTCATTTAAACTCCCGGAAAAGTCTAAAGTAATTCAGAAGAGACAAGAGTCAAAGAGCCAACTCAAAGGATCGTGACAAAATCCTATAAATTCAAAACTCTTCTGCAAAGTCTGGTTGCGTAAGAAAATGACAAGCCAAAAGTTAGTTGCTCTAAGGTTTATGGGGAAGAAAACGAAGTTCTGAGATAGGAGTGATCATACCTAAAAGGTGCAAACAAAGGGAGTAAGATGTCAATCCAAAAGCTCTGATGTGAACATCATGGCTGTAGACTCTCCTTCAGAAGAAGAACCAACAATCAGTGCCAATTCTTCCTCTTCACTGAAGTAGCTGGCGCAAAACGAAGCTCAAGAGAATCTCTCTAGAGCAAGTTCTGGCTTAGTGAGCCTGGTTTTGGGTCAAAAATTCTGTGTCAAATATCCACAAGCCTCGTTTGTTTGACCAGTTAGTAGATCGAGCGGGCCAGAAGATGATTAGATCGAGTTGAGCTTCAAAATTCGAGATCAAGTCCAAGGCCCGACAGGCCCAACCCCATCTAAAGATTTGGAAGCCCAAGCTCATTAACGTTTCAAGATTATTCGATAATGGACTTACAGATATAATTTAGATGAGGAATGAAGCCCAAAATAAAAGCTAAAGGTTGGATTAAGGAAGTATGAGGCCTGATTCGAAAATCCAAGGCTTTCCTGAGCCCAACTGAAGTTGGGAAAATAAAATCTCTTCCTACTAGGATTATGTTTCTTTTTACTTTCTTAGTTTTGGAAGGTTTTATAAGTCTATCCTAATTCAACTAGGATAGATGTTGTTTTTTCTTCTAATTATGATTTTAATTCTTGTCTTTAATTTTATCTCTCTTGGCCGAATTTCCTAAAGCCAAATAGAGTTGTAATAGGTTTTGTTTCCTAATCTCTAAATCACTAGGATTTGAGATTACCTCTTTAGAATAGGAAGATAAGACTTATAATTGCTTATAAATAGGCCCTCATATTTTCGAGTTTAATAGATTGCTTTTGCTTACAAATTTCGTGTGAAATTCTAAGTTGTTAACTTATCCCTAAAATCTCTTTGAGTGATCTTGCGAGGAAACTTTCACCCCTTTTCATTCGTTATATTCAAATGGTTAAACTATAAAACTATTTTCACGAGTTGACTAAAATCATCACAAACCATCGCCCATCCCCTGTTATAATTTTCGGACAAAGAGGTTAAAGCCACAGTGCGTTTTCTTGAGTTGAGCAATTCTGCCGTTTCAATCCATGCGTGTGTAGATAATAGGAATGAACAGAAGAGAAAAGTCCATCAACATAAGGGTCTTGTTGGTGTAGCAACCAACTTGTCAGCTTCGCTTTCATGTTGACTTGAATTCCGAAGAAGATAACCCGTCGGATTGGTATTAGAGCTTAAGGTCATTTTCATCCTATTCTTCTATTATTTTTAGAGTTTATTGTTTTATTTTTGTGTCTTTTTGATTTTGAAATTTATTCCCTAAGTTTCGAAAATATCTTGTGTCAATTGGTCAAAAATCAGTTCAATTTTCAGTCCAAATATATGTGTCAGAAGTTGTGTCTGAGGTCCCCATAGGGAACCAGTCGTTCCTTCATTTTTTAGTCTTTTGTTTAATGTTTTTTATTTTTTTTAGTCTAGAAGTCCCCCTCTAGGTTTAATTTGTGTAAGTGTTGAGTTATGTTGGTAGAAAAGGAAATTTTACCCCTAGTCAAAACCCTTAGAAACTTGCCAAAATTTATAAAAATACATGATTCGTAAGTCTAGGTTATTTTTAAAAAATTGTGTGTCTTCTTTTTAGTGTCAAGGTTATTTTTGTTCTATTTGATCTATTTTAGATTTTTCTTACTGGAAGTACGAGTTTGGAATGTGCAGAGGTGAAACGTATTTTCACAAATCGAAGCATTAGAAACACGGAGTTTGAAAACTCTGAGGTTAGTGGGTGTTCTTTAAGGTTTGATTGTGGTTTTCTTTAGAATACTTGAAGCTCGATAACCTTACCCTTGTTGGAGTTGAATACATAAGCTATGCTTGTATTGTATTTTTTCCCAGTAATATATCGATTTGTGTTTTCGTTATATCTTGTTGTGCATGATATGTCCATTTATATTATGTAGTTAGATGATGACGTGTCTTGTGTGACACAGTAGATCTCATCATTGGTTAAAGGGTATAATATATAAATGAGGTTCGTAACCGAGACAGCTTTGGACAAGCTGTCGGTTTAGGTTATTATGTGATTCGAATAATTGGTTTGTCTAAACTAATTGAATCATATAGATATGCCCGGGGCATATTGAACTTGACCATTAAGAATAATTTGTCTTGTACTGATTTAATAGACAAATCATTCCTGGTATTCTATCTATTAATCCCTAGATTAATGCGGCAATAAGGATGAGACATAGTGTACTTTGATATGCCAATGGGTGAGGTCAATTGTGGCCAATAGTCTCGGTAGGTAGGGTGCGCGTGTTTAGTTACTTGGTGTGCTGCTGCTGCTTGTCGAAAGGAGACCATGTAACGGTGCGTCCGGGGTGATGGTGCTCCCAAGATGTGCTCGTAAAGTTTATTATACTAAACCCGGCCAGTGGACTTATGTCCGGTATAGTAAAAAGGTAGAGTGGTACTAGTATCAGAATTAAAGAGGTTAATTAATTAATTTATTTGTAAATTAATATATTAACGAGCACTATATCTTTGATGTGGGGAGATTATGAATATAATTTAACTATGTTGTTCCGAAAGCAATTCTGGTGTAGGATGGTAGTGCCATAATTAATCCGTTAGTGGTATGATTAATTATGTATTGGGTTGTTGACAAAGGAAGATTTAATTAATTAAGTAATTAATTAATCCTTGTGTTAGTTGGTTGTGAATCATACCAGAAGCTGGTTTGGGATAAGTGAATCCCTGTGTCAGTTGGTTGTGAATCATACCAGGAACTGGTTTGGGATAAGTGAATCCCTGTATCAGTTCGATGTGTTTCAGTCCAGGAACAGGATTGAAGGAAAACAGAAACCCAGTAGGAAGACCAATCCTAAACCAACTTGGGGTCTCCCTTGTAACTCTATATATAGACAAGGGATTAGCTATTCAAGACATACAATTCAATAGATTCATAATTCAAGAATCTAGAGAGAGAAAATCCTAGAGAGAGAAAATTTTCTCTCTCCAAGTTGGATTTTTAAGAAGTTTATGCTACTGGTTTTCTCTCCCCTTTGGACGAATTTTGGCCTGTTTTATACCAGATGCGTGTAGCTTTCTCTCTCTCCGGGCGGTGCGTTTACAGTACGAGCCAGGTGCAGCGGTGCTGAAATTTTTTGGCAGGTGGATTGTGGTGATTAGCTGATCAATTGGTTTCTAGATCCTTGTCCACACAACGTGGAATCAAATTCTTGAGGCATACAAGAGAATCACCTGAGTTTCAAAGGTATTTTTCTAAGATTCCGCTTTTAATTAGAAATCTTTGTTGCGTGATAAATTGAATGAGTGCGAACCCAGATCATGTGCAATGTTATTTCAAAAGGGTTGGAATAGCATTGTGCTAGTCTAGGCTTGGCCAGAGATTCTGATTCGGGAATGCGTAGCACGAAAGTGAGTTTCTGGCTAGGCCCGGAACGAATTGCAAGAAGACCAAATAGCGTGGGAAAAAGCGAATTAGGGTGTGGTGATAAGGGAAGGCGTCGGCGACCACACGCCGCAGCAGTCGCCACTGGCAACCATCAGCAGTAGCGCCACTGTCGCGGGGCGTAGCAGGAGGCTGTGCCAGCCGCGACAGCAGGAGGCTGTGCCAACCGCGACAGCAGCAGGCGGCAGCAGCGCGCCCTTTGGGCGTGCTGCTCGCGTGCGGCCTGTTTGGGATGCGTTTTTGGCTGATTTTTCCTCCAATTTTCGTTTTTTGAAGTTCAAGGCTCTCTCCATCGAGTGACGTGAAAGAACACGAGATCAAGGCAGATGATGGAAGCAATTAAAACCATAATAGTCAAGGAATTCATATTTATTTCCCGTATTTATTGTTTTAATTTTTATGCTTTATTTTTTATGCTGTATTTTAGAAGCATGATTTTAAAGCATGTTGGTTTTATGGTTGCAGATAAATTAGGGTTAGTTAATTGCATGTTAAAACTGGAAAAACCCTCAATTTGGAAATCTAAGTGGGAGCGGGTTGGTTTAATATTCACATGGCCACAATTATGAGTTTATATGCGATGTGGGTGGGCTTGCGCGTTGGCATTAGGGCCTTCCTCCATTCAGATGAGTCCGGCTCTGAGATCGCTAGATTATGAATTTCTGAGTAAGATAACTAGAGTAAGTTTAACTAGGAGAAATGCGACACCCTCTCTATCTGAGGCGCACTATCCTGAGGTAACAAACTTAGAAGTCACGCAATGGCATACACTTAGTGTATGATCTGCAGTATTCCTCCCAAGAGGTTGCGCCGCTTATTTGTATGGCTGAAAGCACCGACTATTATCTACATTGATCAATAGATCAGTTGGTTAGATAGTGTAGTTAATGAACTTAGTTCTTCCCAAACGAATGTGGGTTAGCGTGAACGTCCACACTGCGTGGCTTGCGAGAATCCCGGTGAATGAGATGTTGGTGGATTATAATTATTATTTTGAGGGAAGTCAATAATTGATAGGATTTCATATTTTCTAAATTCTAGGTTAATAACTAAAACATTTTCTGTTTATCAATTTTACAGTTTTATCGATATGTCATTCCACCCCTTAGCTGCTTTTTTGAAAGACAATAAATTAACTGGAACTAACTATGTCGACTGGAGTCGTAACTTGGACATTGTCCTGATGGCTGAGCAGTATAAGTTTGTGCTCCCCGAAGTATGTCCAAATGTGCTTAATGAGAACTCTCCTCAAGAGGATAGGGATGCCTATGCCCGGTGGAGAAAAGCCGATGAGATGGCGCGGTGCTATATTTTGGCCTCTGTGTCAAATGTTCTGCAACATCAGCTTCATCCCATGGTCCCTGCCTTCAACATGATGGCTCACCTGAGAGACATGTTCGTGCATCAAGGCAGGACTGCTAGGCAAGCAGCCGTGAGGAAATTAATGAACTCAAAGAGTCTACACTCTACCCGAGTTCTTAACCGATTTGGTGGCGGCCAAAGGCATCTTCCACGAGAAGAAGCAAGCTTTGGTCGCAGTAAAGGCTGCAGGTTCTTCTTCTGTGCCTAAAGGCAAGAAGAATAAGAAGAAGAAAAATGCCAGGAAACTTGCTGCAAAGTCCGAGATCGCAAAGAGGAGCAAGCCCAAAGGCAAGTGCTTCAAGTGTGGTAAAATGGGACACTGGAAAGCAGATTGTCCAAAGCTTAAAGGTACGATAGTTTCTGCCCTAATTACTGAGGCATGTTTAGTGGTGATTCCCACAGATACCTTGTGTATGGATTCAGGCGCCACTGATCATGTTTGTAATTCTTTGTAGGGGTTCCAAGTAACCCGGAAGCTTAAAGAGGGCAAACTGGACATCTACATGGGCGACACTACAAGTGTGTCAGATGAAGCAGTGGGAGTTGTCAATTCAAATTTCAAAAATTGTAGATTTAGAGTTAGTTAATTGTCTTTATGTACCGAGTTTTAGAAAGAACCTTATCTCGGTTTCTAAACTCTTAAAGAACGGTTATAAGTTTGTTTTTTCTGATGAGTCTGTATTTATTATAAGAAATGGGAAACTTATTTGTTCTGGTTTATTGGCTGATAATTTATTTGTGGTTAACTCTAATTCCCCTGTTGTGCAAAACATAGTAGCTCTTTATCTAACATTAATAAGAGGAATAAACTTTCTGAAATGAATCAAACCTATCTTTGGCATCTCAGGCTAGGTCATATAAACCTTAGTAGGATTAAGAGGTTGGTCAATGATGGACCTTTAGGTTCATTAGAGATTGACAGCTATGCAACCTGCGAATCTTGTTTGGAAGGTAAGATGACCAAGAGACCTTTTAAAGCAAAAGTTTATAGAGCTAAGGAAGTATTAGAGTTGATTCATTCTGACTTGTGTGGACCAATGACGGTCTAGGCATGAGGTGGGTTCGAGTATTTCATGACGTTCATGGATGACTACTCAAGGTACGGGTACATTTACCTAATGGGTCACAAGTCCGAATCTTTTGGAAAGTTCAAAGAGTTTCGGGTAGATGTGGAGAAGCATCATGGTAAGAGTATCAAGACACTGTGTTCAGATCGTGGTGGGGAGTACCTGTCACATGAATTTTGATAATACCTTAGTGAGGTTAGAATTCAGTCTCAGTTGTCTGCACCTGGCACGCCACTGCAGAATGGTGTAGTAGAAAGGAGGAATCGGACTCGCATGGAAATGGTTAGGTCTATGATGAGCTATAGTGATTTGCCAAGTTCGTTATGGGGATATGCCTTAGAAAATGAAATGTATATTCATAATCTTGTACCATATAAAACCGTGCCTTCAACCCCATTAGAGTTGTGGAATGGGCACAAGCCCAGTCTAAGACATCTCAGAATTTAGGTTGCCCAATATATGTACTTAAAGTAGATACAGCTAAGTTAGATGCGAGAACTGAATTAATGTTGTTTGTTGGATATCCTAGGGGAACTAAGGTGGTCTGTTTTATAGTCCTAAAGATCAAAAGGTGGTGGTTAGTACCAATGCTAGATTTTTAGAAGAGGACTATGTCTTCGACCACAAGCCCAAGAGTAAGGTAGTACTAGAAGAGCTTAGACGACAAACTAATCCTGATGTACCTGCACAAGTAGGTACACCACACACTGCACGTGAGATCACAGATGATGTGCCTGCACAGGTGGTGCCTCGTCGTAGTGGGAGGGTTGTGAGACAGCCCGATGTGTTCATTGGCGTGGGAGACGCCTCAGACCTAGTCCCAGGCGTGCCTGAACCTGACCCTGTTAACTACAATGAGGCTCTCCGAGATAAAGATGCAGAGTCTTGAAGTAAGGCAATGATATCTGAGATGGGGACCACAATCAAGTCTGGAAGCTTATGGACCTGCCTGATGGGTTCAAGCCCATTGGATTCAAGTGGGTCTACAAATGTAAGAGATAGCCTGACGGGAAGGTGGAAACCTTTAAACTAGGCTGGTGGTGAAGCTGCTCATTTAAGAGGAAACCTTCTCCCCGGTAGCCATGCTTAAGTCGATCCGGATTCTCTTGGCCATAGCTGCTCATTTAGACTATGAGATTTGGCAGATGGATGTCAAGACAGCTTTCCTAAACGAAAGTCTTGAGGAAACCATCTTTATGCAGCAACCAGAGGAATTAATTGAAAAAGGCCAAGAGCATAAGGTTTGCAAACTTAAGAGGTCTATTTACTGACTAAAGCAGGCATCCAGATCTTGGAACATCCGGTTTGATAAGGTAATCCAGTCCTTCAGATTTACTCAGTGTCTGGATGACCAATGTGTGTACCGCAGACGTGATGGATACTCAGTGGTGTTTCTTGTGCTTTACGTAGATGATATTCTATTGAATGGCAACAACAAGAAATTGTTATCAGACGTAAAGGTATGGCTGTGAAAGCAGTTTGATATAAAGGACTTAGGGGAAGCGAGACATATCCTTGGGTTCAAAATAATTCGAGATCGTAGGAAACATTCGTTAATGTTGTCCCAAGCTTCATACATAGATACGATTCTGGTCCGTTTTAACATGCAGAACTCCAAGAAAGGTTTTCTACCTTTCAGACATGGAGTGTATCTATCTAAGAAACAGTCCCTTAAGACTGTTGAGGAGATAGAGGTCATGAAGACAGTTCCATATGCTTTGGCAGTAAGAAGTCTCATGTATGCCATATTGTGTACGAGTCCTGATATCTGTTATGCTATTGGCATGGTGAGCAGATATCATAGTAACCCCGGGAAAGCTCATTGGGAGGCAGTAAAATGCATTCTCAAGTATTTGTGCAGAACGAGGGACCAAGTTTTAGTCTATCAGGCGCCTGAGCTGGTACCCCGAGGTTACACATATTTAGATTTCTAAGGCGACAGGGACAAGAGCAAGTCTACCTCAGGGTATGTGTTTACTCTAGAAAGTGGAGCCATAGTTTGGCAGAGTGTCAAGCAGAAATGCGTGGCAGACTCTTCCATGGAGGCTGAGTACGTTGTCGCATCAGAGGCAGCGAAAGAAGCAGTATGGCTCAAGAACTTCTTAGTGGACTTAGATGTCATTCCTGGTTTGCAGAAGTCGATCACGGTTTATTGTGATAACAATTGTGCAGTAGCAAACTGGAAGGAAACCATGAGCCCACGAGGCGAATAAACATATACAACGCTAGTACCACCTAAAACAAGACATCGTAAAGAGAGAAGACGTGGTCGTGGCTAAGATGGCATCAGAGGATAACCTTACAGATCCGTTCACGAAAACATTGAATTCGAAAGTCTTTGAGGCTCACGTGGAGGGCATGGGAATCAGATACTTAGGAGAGCCATGACAGTTTTTCCAGATGTATCACAGCAGATTGTATAGGAGTTGTATGTAGATGTATACTTAAAGCACAGCTTAAGTATTAGTGGGAGATTATTGGAGTTGAATACATAAGCTATGATTGTATTGTACTTTTTCCCAGTACTAAATCAATTTATGTTTTGGTTATATCTTGTCGTGCATGATATGTCCATTTATATTATGTAGTTAGATAATGATGTGTCTTGTGTGACACAGTAGATCTCGTCATTGGTTAAAGGACATAATATATAAATAAGGTTCGTAACCGAGACAGCTTTGGACAAACTGTTAGTTTAGGTTATTATGTGATTCGGATAATTGGTTTGTCTAAACTAATTGAATTATATAGATATGCCCGGGGCACATTGAACTTGACCATTAAGAATAATTTGTCTTGTACTGATTTAATAGACAAATCGTTCTTGGTATTCTATCTCTTAATCCCTAGACTCAAGCGGGCATGAGGATTAGACATAGTGTACTTTGATCTGTCAATTGGTGAGGTCTATTGTGGCCAATAATCTCAGTAGGTTGGGTGCGCGTGTTTAGTTACTTGGTGTGCTACTGCTTGTCGAAAGTAAACCATGTACCGTTGCGTCCGGGGTGATAGTGCTCCCGAGATGTGCTCGTAAAGTTTATTATACTAAACCCGGCCGGTGCACTTATGTCCGGTATAGTAAAAAGGTCGAGTGATATTATTCTCAGGATTAAAGAGGTTAATTAATTAATTTATCAATAAATTAATATATTAACGAGCACTATATATTTGATGTTGGGAGATTATGAATATAATTTAATTAATTTGTTCCGGAAGCAATTCTGGTGTAGGATGGTAGTGCCACAATTAATCCGTTAGTGGTATTATTAATTATGTATTGGGTTGTTGACAAAGGTAGATTTAATTAATTAAGTAATTAATTAATCCTTGTGTCAGTTGGTTGTAAATCATACCAGGAACTGGTTTGGGATAAATGAATCCCTCTGTCAGTTGGTTGTGAATCATACCTGGAACTGGTTTGGGATAAGTGAATCTCTGTATCAGTTGGATGTGTTTCAGTCCAGGAATAGGATTGAATGAAAATTGAAACCCAGTAGGAAGGCCAATCCTAAACCAACTTGGGGTCTCTATTGTAGCTCTATATATAGACAAGGGATTAGCTATTCAAGACATACAATTCAATAGATTCATAATTCAAGAATCTAGAGAGAGAAAATTTTCTCTCTCCAAGTCAGATTTTTAAGAAGTTTATGGAACTGGTTTTCTCTCTCCTTTGGCCAAATTTTGGTGTGTTTTATACCAGCTGCGTGTAGCTTTCTCTCTCTACGGGCTGTGTGTTTACAGTACGTGCCAAGTGCAGCGGTGCTGGAATTTTCTTGCAGGTGGATTGTAGTGATTATCTGATCAATTGGTTTATAGATCGTTGCCCACACAATGTGAAATCAAAGTCTTGAGGCATACAAGAGAATCACCTAAGTACATGCTTCAAAGGTATTTTTCTAAGATTTTGCTTTTAATTAGAAATTTTTGTTGCGTGATAAATTGAATGAGTGCGAACCCAGATCCTGTGCAATGTTATTTCAAAAGGGTTGGAATAGCATTGTGCTAGTATTTAGGCCTGGTCAGAGATTCTGATTCTGGAATGCGTAGCACGAAAGTGAGTTTCTAGCTAGGCCCGGGCAGATAATCTTTCAACCCTCTTGTTGTGTACTTGAGGTAGAAGCTTCCCCTCGTAAATAGATAACAGTTCTAAACTCCCGGGAAAAGTCTAAATATAGTGAGAAGAGGAAAGAGCAAAAGAGATAATCTTATGAATCTGACAAATTTTGTAAAAGAAAAGCTCTTCTGCAAAAGTCTGGCTAAGTAAAGAAAAAGACAAGCCGAGGTGGTTACAAAAGTAACGAGGTCTAAATTTATTAGGGACACAAGCGGAATTCGGAGATAGGAGTGATCACATCTTGAAGAAGAAAGGTAAAAGTTAAATTTACCGGTGTGTGTATAAACTCCTTCCTCTCCCCGGTGGTTGAGCTCATGTCCTTGAGGGATCACAGTTTGACTCGAGAGAGTACTTGTTGATTTTTGGGTTTGTTGTGCTTTTGTGTGACTTTATAAGCATCTATATTATATAGTACTTGTTTTTGTCACCTTTGTTTTGTTTCAGATATTTACTGTTTGTTAGACTTGTTCTTGGATTGCTAGTTTGATTTTGAGTACTTTTTTTTTTTTTGTCTTTTGAGTTTTAAGTTTTTGTTTTGGGTTTTGAGAAAAGGAAACCTGTCAAGAAAAATTAAGTAGTCATTGGAAGTAAGGTTGAAAATTTAGCGGTAGTTTGCCACAAAATCATGACCACGAACGGACCTCGATGACTTCTCACACTCGCGGCCTCTCCGACGCAGCTCAGTGCATTGCTCCGTTTTTTCCTGGTTTTCTCTTTTCTTTTAATTTTTTTTGTTTTTGTGTTTTGTTTTGTTTCTCTTGTTTTCTTATTTCATTGTTGTTTATTAGTTATATTACTTTGTAGTCTTCTTGGTTGTTTACCTTATTTTGCAAGATGGTTCGTTTCACTAAAAATACAGCCCGAGAAGATCTAGCTGATCAAGAAGTCGAGCCAATCTCAATGGAACAGAATGCAACTTATATTGCAGGTTTATAGATGCAGTTAACAGAGATGAACCAACATATTGGCAATCTCGAAGCCAATAGTAGGGAAGGATTAGTTAACCAATTTGTAGGATCGCCATGCCAAAGAAGGCCTAATCAGGATCCCAGACTTGAAAGAAATCCTGAAGTTTCTTCCAACCTGAATTATGATACTGATAATTCAGTGGCTCGTGTTGCATGCCACAGAGCTCCCAGTTGTAGATATCAAGATAACATTAAATTTGAAATTTCTGAATTTGAAAGAAAATATGATCCGAAAGCTTATATAGATTGGCAGTTTTAGATTGAGCAGATCTTGAATGCCAATGATTTCACAAAGGAGCAAAAATTCAGATTAGCCACCGCAAAATTCAAGCATCATGCAGCAATTTTGTCAGCAACCATAACTTGAGAACGGTGACGTATGGAACGTCCTCCGGTCGCTAGTTGGGAAGAACTCTAGGAACTCATGCGCAGTAAGTTAATTCCTTTGTCTTTTATTTATGACTTACATAAAAAATTATACAGTTCTAGGCAAGGATCACGAACTGTTGCAGAGTATTACAGTGAACTCGAGTCCCTCCATTATAGAGCAAAAAAATATGTGTATGTTGTTGCTGCAATTGTAAGGTTTCTCGATGGCCTTAGCAAGAACATCAGTCAAAGGATGGAGCTCATAGGTTACACCAATTTAAAGGATTATTTTTAGAAAGCTATGTTGATCGAGAAGCACCTCAAAGACGGGGGTAAATCAGGTAGCTAGAAGCAGTCTTCTAGTAGCAGTTGGTCAAAGGGAAAAAGTAGCAGCATGTAGAGGAAGCCTGCGCCACCCTTCCCCAAGCCCAACGCACATGTCTCTACACCTATCCCTCTTAAATCTTTTCATTTTCAAAATTCTATAACTTACAGTAGTAAGAAACCAGTTACTTGTTATAAATGTATTGGCATTGGACACCTACAAGCCGATTGTCCCAATAAGAGTACTTACACAATGAGAGACAACCAACTGTATGTAATGGACGAGGAAAAGGATAGTGATAATGATTCTGAGGAGATGCCACCTCTCATAGAAGAAGATGATGAGGATGACGAGCTCTTCATTGGCGAAGTGAAGCAGTTGAGGAGAAAAATTGAAAAACCCTCATTTCCTTACATCATGAATGTCCAGATGAGCACCCAAATGGACCGTTTTCCACTCTTGTTATTGTCCATTCTTTGAATTCTCAGTACTCTCCAAATTTAAACCAAACGCCTCGTAACAACATATTTCATATATTGTATACGACAACAGATCAAAAGAAGCGACTCTTGATCGTGGATGGTGGAAGTTGCACAAATGTTGTAAATGAATATTTAGTCAAGGATTTATCACTAACATGTTTGCCACATCCTAAGCCTTACAGGTTGCAATGGCTCGAAAAATGTAGAGAGAAGAAAGTCTAATACTAAGCACTACTGACCTTATACCTTGGTCCAATCAAGGAAAAAATACTGTGTGATGTGGTTCCTGTTAGTTTTGAATACTGAAAAGCTGAGTTAGTATGAAAACTATTTCCTAGTTATATCGATTGATTGTTTTAGTTAAAATCATATTATGTTTTGCATATGTTGTCCACTTATACTGGATGGTGAGGTGTCTGGTGTGACATAGTAGATCTCATTGTTGGTTAAAGTCTTGATGTATAAACAGGCTCGTAGCTGAGACAGTTTTGGTCAAATTGATAGTTTAGGTTATTATGTGATTCTGAAATTAGTTGGTCTAGACTAATTGTACTAAACGTTAGTAGTTAAGTAGAACCTTGTATTGTATCTATTAATCCCTAAACTTGAACAGGCATGAGGATTAGACAAAGTGTATTTTGATTTGCTAAAGAGTGAGGTCACTTGAGGCCAATAGACTCAGTTGGTTGAGTGCGCGTGTTTGATTGCTTAATGTGTTGTTGCTTGTACAAAAGAAAACCATGTATCTGTGCGTCCGGGTTGAATGTGCTCCCGAGATGAGCTCGTAATATTGGTTGTACTAAACCTGGCCAGTGGACTTATATCCAGTATAGTAAAAAGGTCGAGTGGTACTAGTCTCGGATAATAAGAAGTCGATTAATTAACTTATCTGTAAATTAATATATTAACGATCACTATATCTTTGATGCGGGAAGATTAAAGAATAATTAATTTAGTTATACTATAAGCAATTCTGGTTTGGATGGTAGTGCCATAATTAATCCATTAGTGGTACGATTAATTATGTATTGGTTAATGGGAAAAGGTAGATTTAATTAATTAAGATATTAATTAATCCTTGTGTTAGTTGGTTGTGAATCATTCCAGGAATAGGATTAAGGATAAGTGAATCCTTGTGTCAGTTGAATGTGAATCAGACCAGGAGTAGAATTTTAGTAAAACAAAAACCCAATAGGAAGACCAATTATTTTTCAACCTAAGGTCTCTCTTGTAACTCTATAAATAGACATAGAGGGTTAACAATAAAACACACACAAGTCATTATTGACAGAACACAAAAGTCTAGAGGGAGAAATCCTAGAGAGATAATAAGAGGCATAGGATCTCAAAACTCTTTCTCAAAGTCGGTTTTTTATTCTTTTCGAGAGGCAGTCAACGGTGGGCATTCTCCAGTCAACGATTGTGTCCGGCATTTGGTATTCACACATCGGCGCGTGGATTTCTCGGTGACAGTGCTTCTGCGCGATTGGGTGGTGCGTGAGTTCGACGACATTGGTGAACATTGGTTCTGGTGACGTAGCTTTCAAGGAATCTTTTGTGCGGTGTTTTTTTTTGTTGGTGCTAATCCAGTTCGTTTGGTAGACAATTGCCCACACAATTTCCTGACGAGTGTAGAGTCATATAAGAGATTTCTTGAGGGCCCACTTCAAAAGACAATTCTTTTCCTTCCACTTTTAAGTAGAATTATTTTTGTGCTTGTTAACAAATCGAATAAGGTGGCACTAAGATCCCCTGCAATGGTGTTTCGAAAGGGTTTAAATAGTATTACACTAGTGCCTGGGCTTGTGATTGATTTCCTATTCTGGAATGCAATGCATGAAAGTGAAATGTTTTTCGGGCCTGGACGGATAGTTTCTTCAATTAGTATCAAAGCTAAGGTTTTGGTTCTGCTTTATTTGATTTTGTGTGCATGGTTTTTTTATCCCGGCTATTGTGATTTGCGTTTGTATGTTTTAATTAAACTCCAGGACATGTCCGGATGGTTTTTTATATGAATGCTTGTAATAGTAAATCCACGTGCTAGAAGCTGTGTAGGATTAGTTTAAATCTGTAGTAGGATTTTTTCTATGTAATTGTCAATTTTATTTTCCTAAAATCCTTGTAGTAGGAAAATCTTTTGTAATCTAATATGTTGTTATGAGCGACTTGAATTCGTGGGTAGAAAACTAAAAAAACTCAGATGAATTATAAGAATACCAGATAACAAAGTGGAAGCGGAGTGGAAGACCCGAGGACATAGCGGAAGACGGCGCCGCAGGTGAAGGAATCGCCTGCAGCAGCACCGCTGGTTGCGCACGCCATGGCCTGAGGCATCAACGCTGATATGAAGCTACTACAAGCAGCACAACATGCGCGCTGCTATGTATACGAATGTGTGTCGGGTGTGGCACTACGGCGCAAAGGCCTAACAGCGTAGCCTAGCGTACACAGATAGGAACGCTCGCGAGCCTGCAGCGGGCAGCACATGCGTGTGGCATGTTAGCCTACGAACGTGGCCCGTTCACCAAGAAAGTTCCAAGATCCAAATTTTGTTTAGACTCAATGCATCGAGTGACGTAACGGGACACGAGACAAGGCAACAGATGGAAGCGGCATGCTGAAATAAAGCCAAAATAGTCAGAAAATTTATTTTACATATTTATTTCCCGCTTTCTTATTGTGTTGAATTGCATGCCTACAGGTTTTTTTTAATGCTTTATTTTTGATGTATGAATAAGAGCATTTGGTTTTATGGTTGCTTAGAACTTAGGATTAGTTAATTGGCATAGAGCATTCATCTATAACGGATAAGTCTAATTCATAAGATCACTAGATTGAATTTCTAAGTAGGATGACTATAGTAAGTTAAATTGGAGAAATGCGATATCCTCTTCAACTGAGGCGCAATATCCTTGGTAACAAGCTTAGAAGTCACTTAATGGCATACACTTAGTGTACAATTAGTAGTATTCCTCACATCGAGGTCACACTATTTCTATGTACGACCTAAGAGACCAACTATTAATTTTATATATCAATAGATTGTTTGGTCAGATAGTAAAATTAATGAACTTAGGTTCTTCTCAAGCGAATGTGGGCTAATGTAAATGTTCACACTATCGTGACTTGCGTGAATCCTGGTGAATGAGATGTTGGTGGATAGATTATATTGTTATTTATGAGGGTACAATATTTTTAAATTTTTTTAATTTACTAAAACATGTCTATTTTATTTATTTATTTTCAATTATTCTTTAATCTATTGTCAATTAAACTGAATGAGAACAACTTAACTAACACTAATTATATCAAATGGAAACACTACTTGGACATTGTCCTAACGGCTGAGCAATACAAGTTCGTGCTCACAGAACCCAGTCCTCCTGCGCCTAATGATGAATCTACTGATGAACAAAGAGAGGCATATCAGAGGTAGAGGAAAGCTAATGAGATGGCGTGTTGCTATATCTTGGCTTCTATGTCGAGGTTTTTATAGCATCAACATCAGTCAATGCTTACTGCCACAGAGATGATGTTGAATCTCAGAGAAATGTTCGGACATCAATATCGAGCTGCTAGGAAAGTACATATGAGTAAACTCATGACTACTAGGATGAAAAGAGCACCCCTATGAGAGATCATGTGCTTGAGTTGATTAGCAACATCAATGAGATAGAGGTGTTGGGAGGTGAAATCGACTTTGAGTGTTAAGTTGATATCATCCTCTAGAGCTTTCCTCAGAGTTTTGAGTAGTTCAGGCTAAACTATAATATAAATAAAGAGACTATACTCTGGCCGAGCTGTTAACATCACTGGTGTTAGCTGAAGGTCTTTTTCAGGAGAAAAAGCAAGCTTTAGTCACAATAAAGGTTTCAAGCTCTTTTTCTGCGCCTAAGAGCAAGAACAAGAAGAAGAAGAAGGCCAATCAGGCACAGATACTTGCGCCAAAGCCAGACCTCACGAAGAAAAAAAAGTTAAAAGACAAATGCTTCAAATACGGTCAGACGGGACATTGGAAGTCTGACTGTCCAAAACTCAAAGGTATGACAATTTCCGCCTTAATTACTGAGACATGTTTAGTGGTGATTCCCACAGATACCTGGTGTATGGATTCGGGAGCCATTGATAATGTTTGTAATTCTTTGTAGGGGGTTTCAAGTAACTCGAAAACTTAGAAGTGGCGAGTTTGAAGTCTACTTAGGCGGCACGACAAGAGTGTCAGTGGAAGTTCTGGGAGTAGTTAGTCTATTTTTTGAAAATAGTAGTAGTTTGATTTTAAAGAATTGTCTTTATGTACCGAGTTTTAGAAAGAACTTGATTTTAGTTTCTAAACTCATCAAGGATGGTTATAAGTTTATTTTTTCTAATGATTATGTTGTCGTTAGGAATAATGAAAAACTTATTTGTTCTTGTTCGTCAGTAGATAATTTTTTTTTTATAAAATCAAACTCCCCTATTATGCAAAACACATAAAATGACGCATCATAGAATATAAATAAGAGGAAAGAACCATCTGAGATGAACCAAACATATATTTGGCACCTTAAACTAGGTCACATTAACCTTAGTAGGATTCAGAGATTAGTTAATGATTGACCTTTAAGTTTATTAGAGATTGCCAACTATTCAACTTGCAAATTATGCTTGGAAGGTAAGATAACAAGAGACCTTTTAAGGCTAAGGGGTATAGGGCCAAAGAACTGTTAGAGATGGTTCACTCTGGCTTGTGTGGACCAATGTCTACATATGTGAGAAGTGGGTATGAGTATTTTGTGACATTCACAGATGACTACTCAAGATACGGATACATCTAGCTAATGCTCCACAAGTCTGAATGCTTTGGCAAATTCAAAGAGTATCGAGCAGATGTGGATAAAATAATTTTCAGTTACATATCGATTGTGTTTCAGTATTGTAAATTGTCCATTTATATCATATATCTAGATGATAAGGTGTTTAGTGTGACACTGTAGATCTTATCATTGGTTAAAATTATGATCTATAAATAACGCTCATAAATGAGAAAGTTTGGACATACTGTCGGTTTAGGTTATTGTATGATTCGAAAATTGGTTTGTCTAGACTAATTGAATCATACGGATGTGCCCATGGCATATTGATTAGAACCTTGAGTAGGTTCGAATTGACTTGTACTGATGTTCGTAGTTAATTCGAGTCTTGTATTCTTTATCTTAATCCCTAGACTAGGACGGACATGAAGGTTACACATAGTGTACTTTAATTTCCCAAAATGTGCAGTCAATTGAGGCCTAGATCTAGGTAAGTTGGGTATGCATGTTTGATTTCTTATTGGGCAGTGCGTCTGGGGTGATAATGCTCCCGAGATGAGCTCGTAAAGATTATTATACTAAACCCGGCCGGTGTACTTATGTCTGGTATAGTAATAATGTCGAGTGGTACTAATCTCGGATTATAAGAAGTTGATTAATTAATTTATCAGTAAATTAATAAATTGACGAGTAATATATCTTTGACGTGTGGAGATTAAAGAATAATTAAAAGTGGACCCGGAAGGAATTTCTATTTAAGCGGTAGTTCCATAATTAATCCGTTAGTGGTACGATTAATTATGAGTTGGATTAAATCGACAAAGTGGATTTATGAATTAATTAATAATCCTTTAGAAATTTGATAGAGGATTTAATTGTTTGATGAATTATCCTCGGGTTAATTTACATAGTGGGTTGAATTAATTAATTATTCTTGGGTTGATTAGCATTGACTAGTCTAGTGAAGACTTAAAAGCCAATAAGTCCAACTAGTAAGACCCAACTTAAGCCCACTTAATTTCCCTAGAAGCTCCCCATAAATAGATTAATTCTACCTCACAACTCAAGACAACTCAACACTTTCTTTTCTTTGCCTCCAAGAAAGAGAAAATTCTTGAGAGAGATTCTTTCTTCTTCTTTTTTAGAAAAGATCTTTCTCGAGGTCGAATTTTAGATCTCTTTCAAGGAAAATGCATGGCGGCGAGTTTTAGAGCAGCCTGGCGGCAGCTCTTAGCGTAACTCAGCGGCGAGCTTTTCCTAGCGCATATCCGATGAGTGGTGGTGTAAATCCAGTGGGCGGCGGTACAAATTCGGTGGGCAGCTCGGCGGCGGTCTTGGAGCTTACCGAGGCAGATTTAGTGCAGCCCATCATTTTATGGCCATGGGTTTCTAGCGCAAGTTCGACGGGAGATTGTTGGAGTTAAATACATAAGCTATACTTGTATTGTAATTTTTCCCAGTAATATATCGATTTATGTTTTGGTTATTTCTTGTTGTGCATAATATGTCCATTTATATTATGTAAGTAGATAATGAGGTGTCTTGTGTGACACAGTTGATCTCATCATTGGTTGAAAGTCATAATATATAAATGAGGTTCGTAATTGAGACAGCTTTGGACAAACTGTCATTTAGGTTATTATGTGATTCGGGTAATTGGTTTGTCTAAACTGATTGAATCATATAGATATGCCCGGAGCGTATTGAACTAGACCATTAAGAATGATTAGTCTTGTACTGATTTAAAAGATAAATCATTCTTGTTATTCTATCTCTAAATCCCTAGACTCGAGCGGGCATGAGGATTAGACATAGCGTACTTTGATCTGCCAAAGGGTGGGGTCAAGTGTGGCCAATAATCTCGGTAGGTTGAGTGCACGTGTTTAGTTGCTTGGTGTGCTGCTGCTTGTCGAAAGGAAACCATGTACCGGTGCGTCCGGGGTGATGGTGCTCCCGAGATGAGCTCGTTATGTTTATTATACTAAACCCAGTTGGTGGACTTATGTCTGGTATAGTAAAAAGGTCGAGTGGTACTAGTCTCGTTTGGGCTACGTTTGGCCCATTTTTTCCTCCAGTTTTCATTTTTTGAAGTTCAAGACTCTCTCCATCGAGTGACGTGGCGGGACATGAGACCAAGGCAGAAGATGGAAGTGATTAAAACCATAATAGTTAGGAAATTTGTTTTTCGTATTTTTTTCCCGTATTTATTGTTTTAATTTTTATGCTTAAATTTTATGTTGTATTTTAGATGCATGATTTTAAAGCATGTTGGTTTTATGGTTGCATATAACATAGGGTTAGTTAATTGCATGTTAAAACCAGAAAAACCCTCTATTTGGAAATCTAAGTGGGAGCGGGTTGGTTTAATATCCCCATGGCCACCATTACGAGTTCATATGCGATGTGGGTGGGCTTGCGAGTTGGCATTAGGGTCTTCTTCCATTCGGATGAGTCCAGCCCCTAGATCGTTAGATTATGAATTTCTGAGTAAGATGACTAGAGTAAGTTTAACTAGGAGAAATGCGACACCCTCTCCACCTGAGGCGCACTATCCTGAGATAACAAACTCAGAAGTCACATAATGGCATACACTTAGTGTACGATCTGAACTATTCCTCCTAAGAGGTTACACTGCTTATTTGCATGGCTGAAAGCACTGACTATTAGCTACATTGATCAATAGATCGTTTGGTCACATAGTGTAGTTAATGAACTTGGTTCTTCTCAAACGAATGTGGGTTAACATAAACATCCACACTGCGTGGCTTGCGAGAATCCCAGTGAATGAGATGTTGGTGGATTATAATTATTGTTTTGAGGGAAGTTAATAATTAATAGAATTTTATATTTTTCGAAATTCTAGGTTAATAACTGAAACACTGTCTGTTTGTTAATTTTACAGTTTTATCGATATGGCATTCAACCCCTTAGCTGCTATTTTGAAAGACAATAAATTAACTGGAACTAATTATGTCGATTGGAGTCGTAACTTGGAAATTTTCCTTATGGCTGAGAGCACTCCTGTGAGAGATCATGTCATTGACGTGATCAATAACATCAACAAGGTTGAGGTAGTGGGAGGCGAAATCGTTGGTGAAACCAAAGTCGATATTTTTCTCTGGAGCTTACCTCAAAGCTATGAGCATATTCGATTGAACTAGAACATAAGTAAGATGTTGTGTACTTCATCCGAGCTCTTGGCAGAGTTGGTGGCTGCTAAAATTCTTCTTCAAGAGAAGAAGCGAGCTTTAGTCGCAGTAAAAGCTTTAGAATTTTCTTCTGAGCCTGAGGCTGGAAAGAAGAAGAGAAAGCTTGAGGGAGTAGCTAAAAAGGCACAAATTGTTCCTAAGCCAGATATTGCAAAAAAGAAGTGTAAAGACAAGTGCTTCAAGTGCAATAAGACGAGACAATGGAAATCGGATTGTCCAAAGCTTAAACGTATGATAGTTTCTGCCCTAATTACTGAGACATGTTTAGCGGCGATTCCTACAGATACTTAGTGTGTGGATTCAGGTGCCACTGACCATGTTTGTAATTCTTTGCAAGGGTTTCAAGTGACCCGAAAGCTTAGAGAGGGCGAATTGGATATCTAGTTGGGCGACACTACAAGAGTGTCAGTAGAAGCAGTGAGAGTAGTTACTCTGAATTTTGAGAATTCTAGTTTAGAGTTAGTTAATTGTCTTTATGTATTGAGTTTTACAAAGAACCTTATTTCGGTTTCTAAACTCTTGAAGAATGGTTATAAGTTTATTTTTTCTGATGAGTCTGTATTTATTAGAAGAAATGAAAAACTTATTTGTTCTGGTTCATTGGCTGACAATTGTTTGTGGTTAACTCTAATTCCCTTGTTGCGCAAAACATAGAAATGGATAGCTCTTTATCTAACATTAATAAGAGGAAGAAACCTTCTGAAATGAATAAAACCTATCTTTGGCATCTCAGGCTAGGTAATATAAACCTTAGTAGGATTCAGAGGTTGGTCAATAATGGACTTTTAGGTTCATTAGAGATTGACAGTTGTGCAACCTACGAATCTTGCTTGGAAAGTAAAATGACCAAGTGACCTTTTAAGGCAAAAGGTTATAGAGCTAATAAAGTATTAGAGTTGATTCATTCTGACTTGTGTGGACCAATGACAGTCCAGACACGAGGTGGGTTTGAGTATTTCGTGACGTTCACGGATGACTACTCAAGGTACAGGTACATTTACCTAATGCATTGCACGAAAGTGAGGTTTTCGATTTAGCCCAGGCTTGTTCAGTTTTCCTTCAGTTTGTAACCAAGACAGTTTTGGAAAAACTGTCGGTTTAGGTTATTATGTGATTTGGGTAACTGGTTTGTCTAAATTGATTGAATCGTATAGATATGCCCGGGGCGTATTGAACTAGACCATTAAGAATGATTTGTCTTGTACTGATTTAATAGAAAAATTGTTCTTGGTATTCTATCTCTTAATCCATAGACTCGAGCGGGCATGAGGATTAGACATAGCATAATTTGATCTGCCAAAGGGTGAGGTCAAGTGTGGCCAATAATCTCGATAGGTTGGGTGCGCGCGTTTAGTTGCTTGGTGTACTATTGCATGTCGAAAGGAAACCATGTACCGATGCGTCCGGTGTGATAGTGTTGGGAACTGTTTAGGCATTTAATCTAATTAAATGGCGGAATCCTAAACACTAAGGATCGGGTCTTACCCTTGAAGCGTAATCTGTTACGCACGTCGCCTGGCACCTCTGAGATGATGGCGTTTTTCTGTCTCCAAAATCCTTCCTCGAAGAATTCTGTACTCTTACGCACGAATGTCTTCGCAGGTTGGTGCTAGCCGATCTTGCATACCCAGAAATTTTGGGAATTCTGTGTATTTTTGTCTGATGAGAATAATTCAAAAAATCCTCTCCCTACAATTATATCCCTAGGATATTTGTAGAGAATTAATTTCCAGAATCAGTATTGTAATTATCCAATTATAACTTAACTGATTTTAGTAATATTCCAAATCAATATTATTACCAAATATTATTTAACTGATTCCAAATCAGTATTTAAATAATATTTACTAATTCCAAATCAGCCTTAAATAATACCTTAATCATTTGGGTTATAAACTGGTTTTTCTTGGGTCAAATCCAAGACATACAGACCGTTACACATATTTGCAACTCCGTATAAAATATCATTTTGATATAAAGATAACGAATTATTCTCTATAATAAATCGAAAACCTTTATTATCTAAACTCGAAACTGAAATAATATTTCTGCTCAAAGCAGGTACATAATAACAATTTTCAAGTTCGATATTTAAACCAGAAGGTAAAGACAGAGTGTAATCTCCAACTTCAACAGCAGCAACTCTTGCCCCGTTGCCCACTCGGAGATCTACTTCACCTTTCTTTGTCATCCTTCTATTTCTAAGTCCCTGCACATTAGTACAAATGTGAGCCCCACAACCAGTATCTAATACCCATGAGGAGGACATAGAAAGTTTTGTTTCTATAACAAAGATACCTGAAGCTTATTCACGAAACATTTCCGTCAGTGACTCATAAATTCGGAACGCTTCCAAATTCATGAACTGCTTTTGAAGCTCGCCTGTCATAGACGCGAGCATCAAGCATGTCACATCATCATAATCGCTTTTCCGCTTATCCCAGGCTCGTTGAACAGTTACCGAAGCATTTTGTGGTGGTTCAGGTAAAGCGGTCTCTAAGACATGTAGCTTCCTTTCTTGTTTGAGAACTATTCTCAAGTTTATTTCCCAATCTAAAAAGTTTGGTCCAACAAATTTATCTTTATCCAATATACTTCTTAGAGTAAAGTTTAAGATAACATTTGTGCTAGATAATGCCTTTTCTACAAAGAATATTGCAAAATATTAGAATGAGTTTTAAAATTAATTTTCCACAATAGCCAAAATTGAAATCCCTAACAATTTTGTGGTGGTGCTAGATTGTGGGCCGAAAATCCACAAAGAGTCTACCCCAGTCTTGCTTTGGCAAGTATCGTAGGGATCGGGCTCTTCTGGTAGGCAACGTTCAAATCACATTCCATGTAATCTAACGTTTTCCAATTGCATACCATGCAACTTTCCGGTGATAGGATGAATATTCCAAATGTTTGACACCATCCTACCTTTGCAAAATTAATCCCTAGTCAACTTATCAGATCAAGCTAGGATTAATTTTCCCAAGTTAAACCATCCCTCAAGGCATCACATCAATAGACACCCACACAGTTTTTCCATAACAAGTGGTAGTGATAAAGTTGAGCATCTAATACCCAAACAGTTTTTCCACTCTTTAGTGGTAGTGATAAAGTTGGGCACTATTATGTAACAACCCGCCGCATGAAGAAAACCTGAGGCCCTTGGGCTCTCCAAGTCCATCAGACGTTCGACACTCAAGCGGGCCCTCAAGTATGGAAGCAAAATCTTGGGTTTTTGGGATTTAAGTTTGATCGGCTTAACATGCATTTTCGTTTATCATTCATTTGCATAAATAAAAGAATGAATTAAAGCGATGAACTGGGCTCTAGTCTATTACATGGCCTTTTAAAATCTTCATGTTTGGGCTTCCTCTCCTGGGCTCCACCATGGACTCCTCTTGGAACCTCCTTTTGGGCCTAACTATTACATGATTATTTTTATAGGCACGCAGGCCCAAATTCAAAATTGGCTCACACATTAAAATTAAAAGCCCAATTCATGCTTTGAAACACATAAAATGCATATGCTCATACAAGCCGGTTTTAATTTAAGCCGATTAATTTTAAGGATTGTGTAACTATTACAGAATTAAAATTGATCGTGTCATGATCAATTTTAATCAGTCCTTCTGTTCATTTTACATTTATCCAAAATGATGCATGAACATGCTTGCATAATTATGATGCTTCAAATAAAATTTAAACAATTTAAATAAGCATCAAAATTAAAATAAGATAAAATAAATAAATAACAATTCAAAATTTAAAAAAATTAATTAATCTAATTAATTAATTATTTATTTATTTATTTATCTTTTCTAATTATTTTAATCTAATTAAAATAATTATTTTAAAATTTATCTAATTAAGATAAATTTTCAAATTTAAACTTATAGGATAAAATTCTAAATTAATCCTATCTTTATCTAATAAGATTATTTAAAATTCAGAAAATTTTAAAATTTTAATTTTCTGAAACTTTTGGGGTAATTATGTAATTTAAATAAAATTCTGGGCTAGGGTTTTGAGGAGGACTCAAAGTCCAGGGACCATTATGCAATTTTAAAACCATTTTAAAATCTGCATTCCATTTTGGTAATTAGAGGCTGCGACGGGGGCATTTTGGTAAATTCACCAGTTTAGGGTTTCAACCCCCAGCCGCCATCTCAGCCAATGCGGGTTCTTGGGCAGCGGGGTATTTCGGTCATTTCATCCATTAGGGTTTCTTGCCCCAGCTGCCGTCCTCAACCTTTCTTCTTCCCCAAAAAATTTTCCCGTCGTCGGTGAAAACCCCCCGGCGTCCTCAACTTTTCGGCGACATTCGCCCAGTTGTCTCTTTCGGTTTTCATCTCGATGTCCCGATCGCTGCCTTCCCGATCGTAGAATCCCCGACCAACGAAGCAGCCGTTCGAAGATTCCAAAAAAACAAAAACCAATCCCGGTGAAATCGTTTTTCCAACGAAGAATTTTAGGAAAAACCCAGATGCCAAAACCGTTTTGAAACCCCGATTTTAAAACCCAATTATGCCGAAACAATTTTCGGGATGGACAAGGAACAAAACCCAAAACATTTTAGCCCAAAACATGAAGATCAGGTGAACCCCCATGTTTCCGGTGAAAAATCCGGCAGGCGGCGGCACCCAGCCCGACAGCTTCATCCAATTATAGAAAACGAATTTTTTAATTAAAATAATAAAAAATTGTTTTCTTTATTTCTTTATTTCAAAAGGAAAAACCGATTTTTTTCAAAATCTTATGAAAATTAATTTTAATTAAAATGTAATTTTAATTAAAATTCAATTTTAATTCTAACACTAAAATTAATATGAACCTCGCTCTGATACCACTGTTGGGAACTGTTTAGGCATTTAATCTGATTAAATGGCTGAATCCTAAACACTAAGGATCGGGTCTTACCCTTTAAGCGTAATCAATTGCGCACGTCGCATGGCTCCTCTGGGAAGATGGCATTTTTTGATCTCCAAAATCCTTCCTCGAAGGATTCTCTACTCTTACGCACGAAAGTCTTTACAGGTTGGTGCTAGCCGATCTTGCCTACCAAGAGAATTTTGGGAATTCTGTGTATTTTTGTCTGATGAGAATAATTCAAAAATTCCTCTCCCTACAATTATATCCCTAGGATATTTGTAGAGAATTAATTTCCAAAATCAGTATTGTAATTATCCAATTATAACTTAACTGATTTTAGTAATATTCCAAATCAATATTATTACCAAATATTATTTAACTGATTCCAAATCAGTATTTAAATAATATTTACTAATTCCAAATCAGCCTTAAATAATACATTAATGATTTGGTTATACACCAAGCCCATGGATCAACCCATGACCCATGGATCAGGCTGATGGGTCAAGAACTTCAATTGCAATTAAGTCCCTTGATTTATCAGCCCATCCCAATTGTTCCCAGGTAATTAATTAACTATTAATTAATACCACAGAACATTCCAATAATATTTAATTAAACCATTTAATTAAATCTTATTTATTTAAGTATAACAATTATACTTATTGTAGGCAAGAATCCTTATTCTGCATCATCGAACTTTCTTATGTGCGATCCTGTAGGCCCATTCTAAATCGGTAATGGATAACTCAATCTCATTGATTAATCCATAAGTCATTAGTGGTCTCTAGCAAGACATAATGACTACCCAATTCAGAATAGAGGGTCGAATGGAGATTCAACACAACCTTTCTGAGCAAACTGCGTAACATCCTCTACATTGATATCCCGTTTAGCATAAGGCATGGAACCATCATCCTTATATGGCTAAGCGTTTACTTGATCTCTTAGTGACACTGAATCCATCAAGCAAATGATATCCTTATCATTCCTTGGGCATGGCCATGCACTTTTCAGTTCACTATCAAGTGGCCAAGATATCATCTCTCACTTAAGAGAGATTTGTAGTTCCATCACTTCACCTACATACCTTAGCGTGTCTCATAGTGTACCCAATCATACCCGTACTTGGCAACCTGTTACGGCCCTGTTAGGCGTATGTCAAAGCACACTACAATTCACCTAAGACCATGTAGTGATTTCTGGTCTAAGGATCCTAGTACCAGTACTACTCAAAAGAATCACTCATGATCTAATTAGTCCATGGAGTGTTTCTTTTGGCGGATCGATTTCATGAATTTAAATATGCACAAGGATATTACTATCATGAAATTAACTCATTTGATAAACAATCAATCAAGCGACAAATATATTATTTACATAAATACCCTCAAAGTATATTTACATAAATAGCCCTCATTAGGGCACATTCACCATCAGATGGTGCTCCCGAGAAGAGCTCGTTATGTTTATTATACTAAACCCAGCTGGTGGACTTATGTCTGGTATAGTAAAAAGGTCGAGTGGTACTAGTCTCAGAATTAAAGTTAATTAATTAATTTATCAGTAAATTAATATATTAACGAGCACTATATCTTTGATGTGGGGAGATTATGAATATAATTTAATTAAGTTGTTCCAGAAGCAATTCTGGTGTAGGATGGTAGTGCCATAATTAATCCGTTAGTGGTACGATTAATTATGTATTAGGTTATTGATAAAGGTAGATTTAATTAATTAAGTAATTAATTAATCCTTGTGTCAGTTGGTTATGAATCATGCCAGGAACTGGTTTGGGATAAGTGAATCCTTGTATTTGTTGGTTGTGAATCATACCAGGAGCTGGTTTGGGATAAGTGGATCCATGTATCTGTTGGATGTGTTTCAGTCCAGGAACAGGATTGAAGGAAAACAGAATCCCAGTAGAATCCTAAACCAACTTGGGGTCTCTCTTGTAACTCTATATATGGACAAGGGATTAGCTATTCAAGACACGCAATTCAATAGATTCATAATTCAAGAATCTAGAGAGAGAAAAATTCTCTCTCTCTAAATTCAGATTTCTCCAAGCCTTAAGGCTGCTGATTTTCTCCTAATTTTTGGTGGCCTGCGTGTGGCTTTCTCTCTCTTCGGGCGGTGCGTTTATAATACGTGCCAGGTGCAGCGATGCTGGAATTTTCTGGCAGGTGGATTATGGTGATTATCTGATCAATTGGTTTTAAGATCGTTACCCTCACAACGTGTAATCAAAGTCTTGAGGCATACAAGAGAATCACCTAAGTGCATGCTTCAAAGGTATTTTTCTAAATTTCCTCTTTTATTTAGAAATTTTTGTTGCGTGGTAAATTGAATAAGTGCGAACCCAAATCCTGTGCAATGTTATTTAAAAAGGGTTGGAATAGCATTGTGCTAGCGTCTAGGCCTGGCCAGAGATTCTGATTCTGGAATGCATAGCACAAAATTGAGTTTTGGCTAGGCCTCGACAGATAATCTTTCAAGTTTTTGGTCACAAGCCCGACGAAGATCCCGACGTGGGTCTTCGTCTTTCTGGTGGGCAAGCTAGAACTGAGGACTGGGCTTTCATTTTTTTGCTAGATTTGTTTTTCGATGTTCGTCTTAGATTAGATCTGATAGGCTGGGTGATTTCCACCTAGATCTGATCTCCGTTTTCCAGATCTAGTGTTCTTGATGAGTTTTCAGGGTAGATCAGTTCGGTAGATAGTTGGCCACACGACTTTCGAACTAATCTTGGAGACATTCAAGGGATTTCTTGAGGGACACGCTTAAAAGGTCAAATCTTTAATTTTACTTCTATTTAAAGATTTAATTTTTAGTGTGTCGTTTAATAGATCTAACAAGTATAAGCCTAGATCTGCTTATGGGAATTGATTTTAGATTTTGGGCTCGATCGAAAGTCCCCGATTCTGGAATGCATAGCACAAAATTGAGATTTTTTATTTTGCCCGGACTGGATCTTAATTCTTTCAAATTGGTATCAGAGCTAAGGTTTTGGCTTTATACTTGTTCGATTTATTACGCGGTTTTATTTTAGGTGGTTATTATTCCTGACTATTATGGTTTTACAGTCATTTATAAACCTCAGGACTTGTCCGGGCTCATTTTATTTTGAATGTGAATATGTGTAATAGTAATAACCACAAGCTGGAAGTCGTGTAGGATTAGATTAAATCTTGTACTAGGATTTATTCTAAATGTCATCTTTATTTTCCTAGATAAGCCTTGTACTTAGGAATTTATATAGAATGACAAAGATGTTATTATGGGTAACTCATATTTGTGGGTTTTGGTTTATCATAATTTTGGGTGATTCCAAATTACGTAAAAAACTGGGAAAACCCAGAAAAAATAGGAGGAATCCAAATAACGAGTGGGAGTGACTCGACGGGACGTGTCAACAAGGGTCAAAAGGAAGCAACAAATTGAGAAGGCCATAATAGTCGGGAAATGTTTCATTACGTATTTATTTCCCACATTATATATCCTGTTATTGCTTGTGTGTTCTCGTTTTATGTTTTTCTGCATGATCGAAAACAAATGGTTTTATGGGTGCAAATAACTAAAGTTAAGACGTTGCATGTTAAAACCATAAAAACCCTCAATTTAAGAATCTAAGTGGGAGTGGTTGGTATATATCCCCATGGCCTCAATTACGAATTCATATCTGATGTGAATAGACTTGCGCGTTGGCATTAGGGTCTTCCTCTATATCAGATGAATCTTTATTCATAAGATCAATATATTGAATTTCTAAAGGGGGATGACTATAGTGCGTTTAATTTCGAGTACTGTGACACCCTCTCTATCTGATGTGCATAAGTATCCTCAGTAACAAACTAAGAAGTCACGTAATGGCATACACTTAGTGTACCATTTGTAGTATCCCTCCCAATGAGGTTACGCTACTTATATGTGTGGCTAAAATCACCAATTATTAATTTCATTGATTAATAGATCGTTTGGTCAGATAGTGAAATTGATGAACTTGGTTATTCTTGAACGAATGTGGACTAACGTAGATGTTCACACGATTGTGACCTACATGAATCCCGGTGAACAAGATATTGGTGGATTTGATTATATTGTTCTGAGGGTATCAGTATTTTCTAAAAAGATAAAATACTAAAACTTCTATGTTTTCGATATGGGGTTTAATCCATTAGTTGTCATACTAAAAGAGAACCAATAAAATGGTCCTAATTACATTGATTGGAATCGCAATTTGGATATTGTTCTCACGGCTGAGCAATGAAAGTTCGTGCTCACTGAGGTAAGCCCAGAAACGCCTAACGACTAAAATGGCTAAGGGCACACTTGTGAGAGACCACGTACTTGAGATGATTAGTAACATCAATAAAATTAAGGCTTTGGGAAGTGAGATCGACGGGGAAACCTGGTTGACATGATACTTTAGGGCTTGCCTCATAGCTTTGAAGATTGCTAATCATGTGGCTAAGTCAGACATTGCCAAGAAGAAGAAGCCGAAAGGCAAGTGATTCAAATATGGCAAATATGACATTGGAAGCCAGATTGTCCAAAGCTTAAAAGTACGACCATTTTGCTTTAGTTGCTGAGACATGTTTAGCGATGATTCCTATAGATACTTGTTGTGTTAATTCAGGAACCACTTATCATGTTTGTAATTCTTTATAAGGGTTTCAAGTGACCCGGATGCTTAGAAATGGCGAGATAGAAGTCTACTTGGGAGACACTACCAAAGTGTCGGTTAAAGCAGTGAGAGTAGCAAGACTTATTTTTCAAATAATGTTAACTCCCCTGTTGTGCAAAACACTGAGATTAATGACACATCATTAAGCCATACTAAAAGGAAAGAACCTTTGAAAATGAACCTAACTTATCTTTGGCACCTTAGACTAGGTCATCTAAACCTTAGAAGGATTCAGAGGTTGGTCAATAATGGGCTTTTTGGGCACATTGGAGATTGACAGTTATCAAACTTGTGAATCCCGCTTGGAGGGTGAAATGACCAAGAAAGGCAAAGGGGTTTGGGGCCAAAGAAGTTTTAGAGTTGGTTCACTCTGACTTATGTGGGCATATATCAATTTAACCTAGAGGTGGTTATGAGTACTTTGTGACCTTCACAGATGATTACTCTATCTATGGGTATATTTACTTGATGTGCCACAAGCCCGAATGCATTGGCAAGTTCAGAGAGTTTAGGGCACATGTGGAGAAGCATCATGGTAAAAGTATCAATACACTGTGATCTGATCATGGTGGTGAATACCACTCAAGTGAATTTAGGAGCTACTTGTTAGGTGGGGGTATTCAGTCTCAGTTGTCTGCACGTGGCACACCCTAGCAGAATGGTGTAGCAGAGAAGAGGAACATGACTCTCATGGATATGGTGAGATCTATGATGAGTTACAGTGAGTTGCCAAATTCTTTTTGGGGATATTCCTTGGAGACAACAGCTTACATTCTGATCCTTGTACTATATAAGTCTGTGCCTTCGACCCCTATGGAATTATAGAGTGGGCGAAAGCCTAGTATCATACATCTCAGGATTTGGAGGTTCCCAGCACATGTGCTTAAGACAGATGCAGACAAGTTAGATGCGAGGTCAAAGGTAATGCTATTTGTAGGTTATTCCAGGGGAACGAAGGGTGGTCTATTTTATAGTCCTAAGGATCAGAAGGTGGTGGTTAGCACTAACACCAGATTTTTAGAAGAGAACTATATTTTAGATCACAAACCCCGTAGCAAGATAATACTAGAGGAGTTTAAACGAAAATCTAGTATTCCAGATGCACCAGTACAAGTAGATACACCACAGAATAATGTACAAGATATCACAGATGATGCACCTACACAGGTTGTGCCTCATCATAGTGGGAGGGTTGTGAGACAACGCAAGAGGTACATGGGTTTGGGAAAGGTTTTAGATTTTGTCCCTGGTGCTCACGAGCCTGACCCAGTTAACTACAATGAGGCTCTCCAACATAAGGATGTAGATTCTTTACAGAAAGCGATGATTTTTTAGATGGCTTCGATGGACTCAAATCAAGTCTAGGAGCTGGTAGACCTATTTGATGGGTTTCGACCTATTGGGTTGCACGCGTCTACAAGTGAAAAAGAGGATCTGACGGGAAGGTTGAAATATTCAAGGCTATGCTTGTGGTGAAGAGGTATACTCAAAAAGAGGTTATCGATTATGAGGAGACCTTTTCCCCAGTAGCTATGCTTAAGTTAATTTAGATTCTCTTGGCCATAGCTGCTCAGTTGGATTATGAGATTCGGCAGATAGACGTCAAGACATCCTTAATGGAAGTCTTGAGAAGGATCTTTATGCAGCAACTAGAGGGATTCATTGCAGAAGGCCAAGAGCACAAGGTTTGCAGGCTCATGAAGTCTATCAATAGACTTAAGCAAGCATCCTGATCTTGGAACATCCATTTTGACGAGGTAATCTAGTCCTATGGATTTACTCAGTGTCCAAATGACCAGTGTGTATATCGTAGGTGTGATGGAAATATGTTGGTGTTTCTTGTACTTTACGTAGATGATATTCTTCTTATTGGCAACAGTAAGAAGGTATTACCGGATGTAAAGGCATGGTTGTCCAAGTAGTTTGATATGAAAAATTTGAAAAAGGCTAGACATATCCTTATGATCAAGATCATTCAAGATTATAGGAGACATTCACTAACACTCTCTCAAGCTTCATACATAGACACGATTCTGGCCCCTTTTAACATGCAGAACTCCTAGAAGGGTACACTACCTTTCAGATATGGAGTGTATCTATCTACGGAGCAGTCTCCTAAGACTGCTGAGAAGATAGAAGTCATGAAGGCAGTTCCCTATGCATCTGCAGTGGGAAGTCTCAAGTATGCCATTTTGTGTAACAGGCATGATATTTCCTTTACCGTTGAAATGGTTAGCTGATATCAGAGTAACCCTGGAAAAGCTCATTGGGAGGCTGTCAAGTGCATCCTCAAGTATTTGCGCTGGACGAGAGACTATTTTTTGTTCTATCGAGCACAAGTGGTAGTTTTAAAGGGTTAAACAGATTCAGATTTCCAAGGTGATATGGACAAAAACAAGTCTACCTCTGGGTTTGTGTATACTTTGGAAGGTGGAGTCATAGTTTGGCAAAGTGTCAAACAAAAATGCGTCGCAAACTCCACCATGGAAGCTGAGTACGTTGCAACATCAAAGGCAGCGAAAGAAGTTGTATGGATCAAGAACTTCCTAGTGGACTTATATGTTATTCTTGAGTTACCGAGGTCTATCACAGTTTATTGTGATAACAATGGTGCAGTTACTAACTCAAGAGAACTACGAGCCCACGAGGCGAGTAAACAGATAGAGCTCAAGTACCACCTGATACAAGAGATCATAAAGAGGGTAGACATGGTCGTGGCCAAGATAGCATTAGCAAATAATCTTGCAGATCCATTCACGAAGACATTGACTGCAAAAGTCTTTGAGACCTACGTGAAGGGCATGGGAGTTAGATACTTGAGTGAGCCATAAGAGTTTTCTAGTTTTTGGTAAGATATCAGAATAAGTGTATTGAATAGTTTTTATATTTAAAAGCATAGCTTTGAGTATTAGTAAGAGATTGTTAGTTTCGAATAATGAAAAGCTTTGCTTGTATGAAAAACTATTTCCCAGTTACATATCAATTATGTTTCAGTATTATAAATTGTCCTTTTATATCATATGTCTAGATGATAAGGTGTTTGGTGTGACATAGTAGATCTTATAATTGGTTAAAATTATGATATATATATATATAAATAACACACCTAACTGAGACAGTTTGAACATACTGTCGGTTTATGTTCTTGTATGATTTGAAAATTAGTTTGGCTAGACTAATTGAATCATACGGATGTGCTCGGGGAATATTGAGTAGAACCTTGAGTAGGATCGAATTGACTTGTACTGATCTGTTAGAGTAGAATACATAAGCTATGCTTGTATTGTACAGTTTCCCAGTTTAATATATCGATTTGTGTTTCAGTCATATTTTGTTGTGCATGTTTATGTCCATTTATATTATGTAAGTAGATGATGAGGTGTCTGGTGCGACACAGTAGATCTCATCATTGGTTGAAAGACATAATATATAAATGAGGTTCGTAACCGAGACAGCTTTGGACAAACTGTCGGTCTAGGTTATTATGTGATTCAGATAATTAGTTTGTCTAAACTAATTGAATCATATAGATATGCCCGGGGCATATTGAACTTGACTCTTAGGAATGATTTGTCTTGTACTGATTGAAGGTTTACGTTTAGGCATTTAATTCTAAATTAAATGGCGGAATTCCTAAACGCTAAAGGATTCGGGTCTTACCCTCGACGCGTAATCGGTTGTGCAGCCGCCTGGATCCTTTGGGAAGATTGCGTTCACCACCACAGAACAATTCAAGCGAATTGTCTCTACGTTCTTGCACTGGAGTTCTCTCAGAACCGGTGCTAGCCCCAAAATTTTGCTTGTTTAGAGAAAACGTTTTTCTCTTTGTGGGAAGAATAATTTTTTTTTTTTTTTTTTTTGGAAGAACGTGTCTTCTGAAGTCTGATCGATCGTTAAAAAAAATTTCAAACGTATATTTAAAAACTGAGTCTGTTAAAACTTTTTTAACAGACTCCAGATACTTCTCTGATTTTAGAGAAGTATCTGTTTTAATTAATTATAAATAATAATTAATAATAATTAATTAATTATTTACTGAGTTGGGTTTTACCAACACCATGGATCAACCCATTGATCCATGGATCAGGCTGATGGGTCAAGAACCTTAATTCACAATTAGGTCCCTTGATTTATCAGCTCAACTCAATTCTTCCCAGGTAATTAATTAACTTTTAATTAATACCATAAAACTCTTCAATAATATTTAATTAAACCATTTAATTAAATATTATCTATTTAAGTATAACTCTTATACTTAGAACAGGCAATTTAATTAATTCTGACTCATCGAAGTCACTTATGTGCGATCCTGTAGGTCCATTCCAAATTGACAATGAATAAATTAATCTCATTAATTAATCCATAAATCATTAGTGGTCTCTAGCAAGACATAATGACTACACAATTCAGAACAGAGGGTCGAATGATGATTCAACACAACCTTCCGAGTATACTACGTAATGTCCTCTACACAGATATCCAGTTTAGCATAAGGCATGGAACCAATCATCCTTATATAGCTAAACGTTTTACTTGATCTCTTAGTGACACTGAACTTAATCAAGCAAATGATAACCCTTATCATTTCTTGGGCACGGCCATGCACTTCTCAGTTCACTATCAAGCGGCCAAGATATCATCTCTCATTTAAGAGAGACTTGTAGTCCCATCACTTCACCTACATACCTTAGCGTGACTCATAGTGTACCCAATCATACCCGTACTTGGCAACCTGTTACGGTCCCGTTAGGCATATGTCAAAGCACACTCTAATTCACCTAAGACTATGCAGTGATTTCTGGTCTAAGGATCCTCGTACGAGTACTACTCAAAAGAATCACTCATGATCTAACAGTCCATGGAGTGTTTCTTTTGGCGGATCGATTTCATAAAATTCAATATGCACAAGAATATAATTTCATGAAATTAACTCATCAGATAAATAATCAATCAAACGACAAATGTCTTATTTACATAAATAACCCTCAAAGTTTATTTACATAAATAGCCCTCATTAGGGCATATACACCAACAATCTCCCACTTGCCCGTTGAAGGGCTATGTCCTAAACTGTTTAAGACCAAGCTCTATTACATGTCTATCAAATTTTGACTGTGGTAGAGCTTTTGTGAGAGGATCTGCTACATTGTCGTCTGACCCTATTTTGCACACTTTCACATCTCCTCGATCAATGATCTCTCGGATGAGGTGAAACCTTCTGAGTATATGTTTGGTTTTCTGGTGTGACCGAGGCTCCTTAGCTTGTGCGATGGCCCCGTTATTGTCACAGAAAAGTTCTATCGGATCTTGGATACTCGGTATCACTCCGATGTCTGACACGAACTTTCTTAACCAAACAGCTTCCTTTGCAGCATCGGATGCAGCAATGTACTCAGACTCTGTTGTAGAATCGGCTGTTGTATCTTGCTTTGAGCTTTTCCAACTTATTGCACCACCATTCAGACTAAACACGTAGCCTGATTGTGACTTCATGTCATCTTGATCTGTTTGGAAAGCAGCATCAGCGTAACCTTGTACGATGAGCTGTTCTTGTCCTCCATACACTAGCATCAATCCTTTAGTCCTTCGCAAGTACTTTAGGATTGCTTTGACTGCAGTCCAATGATCTGTTCCTGGATCTTGTTGGTATCTGCTAGTCATGCTCAGTGCATGTGCGACATCCGGGCGGGAACATAACATGGCATACATGATAGATCCTATTGCCGAAGCATATGGTACTCTACTCATTGTATCCCTCTCCTCTCTTGTTGAAGGACCTTGGTTCTTCTTCAAGAGAAGGCCATGTCTAAATGGTACCTTACCATTTTTGGAGTTAGACATATTGAACCTCTTCAATATTTTGTCTATGTACCCTTCTTGACTTAGTCCTAGAAGCCTTTTTGACCTATCTCTATAGATCTTGATACCTAGTATCATTTCGGCTTCTCCTAAGTCTTTCATAGAAAATACAGTCCCCAACCATTGTTTGATGTCTTTCATCATGGGAATGTCATTTCCTATGAGTAGGATGTCGTCCACATATAGGACAAGGAAAACTATCTTGCTCCCACTAACCTTCTTGTAAACACAAGGCTCATCTTCGTTCTTTATGAAGCCGTAACCTTTTACTGCCTCGTCAAAACGAAGATTCCAACTCCGAGATGCTTGCTTTAGTCCGTAGATGGACCTCTGAAGCTTGCATACACGATTTGGATGCTCTTGATCGATGTATCCCTCGGGTTGTTTCATATAAACATCCTCGAGTAGGTTTCCATTCAGGAAAGCCGTCTTAACATCCATCTGCCATATCTCATAGTCATAATATGCAGCTATGGCGAGCATAGTCCGAATGGACTTGAGCATCACGACAGGGGAGAAGGTTTCATCATAGTCTATACCATGAGTCTGTCTGAAACCTTTAGCCACTAGTCGTGCCTTGAAGATCCCGCCAGGTTTTAACTTGAAAATCCACTTGCAATCGACAACCTTTGTCTGAACAGGAGGATCAATCAAAGTCCAAACTTTATTGTCCCTCATGGATTGCATTTCAGATTCCATTGCTTGTAGCCATTTATCTGAATCTGGACTTTCTAAAACCTGTTTGTAGTTCACGGGCTCATTAGAGTCCACCAAGATCAAATCTTGATTGTCAGTTACGAGAAATCCGTATCTCTCAGGTTCATGACGAGATCTACTAGACCTTCTAGGTTCTTGTGTTGTTGACTCAGGCTGCTCATCTTCATGAGTTCCCATGTCAACTTCCATCTCAGTTTCTGTAGATCGTTCTACATTCTCTTGTGGTTCTGGAACTTCTCCGAGTTCTATTCTACTCCCACTATCTTTCTTGTAGAGAAAATCTTTCTCTAAGAAAGTGGCTCCCCGAGCAACAAACACTTTGTTCTCAGTTGGATTGTAGAATTGATATCCTTTAGTTTCCTTAGGATATCCCACAAACAGGCATTTGTCAGTTTTAGGTTCAAGCTTACTACTTTGTAAACGCTTTACATGAGCTTGACAACCCCAAACTCGTAGATATGACATATAGGGTTTTTGACCCGTCCACATCTCATATGGAGTCTTATCTACTGCCTTAGATGGAATACGATTTAGTAAGTAGGCAGCTGAAAGGAGGGCATAACCCCAAAAGGACATAGGGAGAGTCGCTTGGCCCATCATAGATCGAACCATATCTAATAAGGTCCGATTCCTCCTCTCGGATACACCATTCCATTGAGGTGTTCCTGGCGGAGTCAGCTGTGAAACAATTCCACACTGTTTTAGATAGCCATCGAACTCATCATTAAGGTATTCACCTCCCCGATCGGAGCGAATAGCCTTAATCCTTCTATTTAACTGATTTTCTACTTCATTTTTAAACTCTTTGAACTTTTCAAAAGTTTCACTTTTATACCTCATTACGTAGACATAACCATATCTACTATAGTCATCGGTAAAAGTCACGAAGTATTCAAATCCACCTCTGGCTTGTGTGCTCATCGGTCCACATACATCTGTATGTATTAGTGCCAATAGCTCACTAGTCCTCTCGCCTTTCTTGCTGAAAGGACTCTTCGTCATTTTGCCTTGCAAACAGGGTTCACATGTGTCATATGATTCAAAATCAAATGAACCAAGCACTCCATCCTTATGAAGTCTTTGAACTCGCTTCTCATTTGCATGGCCTAGACGACAGTGCCATAGATATGTTGGACTTAAATCAGATTGAATTAATTTGGCTTTCTTTTCAATGTTATATACCGGTTTCTCTTGGGTCAAATCCAAGATATATAGGCCATTGCACAAATTTGCAACTCCATATAAAACATCTTTTTGATATAAAGACAACGATTTATTACCAATAATAAAACGAAATCCTTTAATATCCAAACAAGAGATTGAAATAATATTCCTACTCATAGTAGGTACATAATAACAATTCTCTAAAACAATGTTTAAACCGGAAGGCAAAGACAAAATGTAATCTCCAACTTCAACGGCTGCAACTCTTGCCCCGTTGCCTACTCGGAGATCTACTTCGCCTTTCTTTGTCATCCTTCTATTGCTCAGTCCCTGCACATCAGTACAAATGTGAGCCCCACAACCGGTATCTAATACCCATGAGGTGGACATAGAAAGATTAATCTCAATAACAAAGATACCTGAAGCCGAAGGATTCTGTTTCTTCTCTTCAAGAAACAGCTTGCAGTTTCTTCTCCAATGCCCCTTCTGATTGCAATGGAAACATACTGCGTCCTTCTGAGCATTTTTCTTAGCAGGAGGAGTTTGAGGCTGAGCCTTAGGAGCAGTCTTACTGCGAGGCTTCTTGTTTTCAGCAACTTTTGCCTTGCCTTTAAACTTTCTCTTGTTGCCCTTACCCTTTTCCACAACAAGTACTGGCGTTGCCTTCCGAAGGGTTTGCTCAGTATTTTTAAGCATTCCATGGAGCTCAGGAATTGTCCTCTCCATGTTATGCATGTTGTAGTTCACCACAAAGTCATTGTAATCATCAGGCAGTGAAGCCAAGATGATGTCAATGGCTAACTCTCTAGAAAGAGGTGCATTTAATCTCTCTAGGGTATCGATATACCCCTTCATCTTGATCAAATGCGTGCTTACTGACGAACCCTTCGCCATCTTGCACGAGATCAATGCTTTTATCGTAACGAACCTTTCGTTACGGGCTTGTTCACGGAACATTTCCGTTAGTGACACATAAATTTGGAACGCTTCCGAATTCATGAATTGTTTCTGAAGCTCGCCTGACATAGTCGCGAGCATCAGACATGTCACGTCATCGGAATCGCTTTTCAGCTTTTCCCATGCTCGTTGAACCGCAGCCGTAGCATTTACTGGTGGTTCAGGTAAAGCAGCGTCTAAGATATTAAGCTTCCTTTCTTGTTTGAGAACGATTCTCAAGTTTCTTTCCCAATCTAAGAAGTTCGGACCAACAAGTTTTTCTTTGTCCAAAATACTTCTTAGAGTGAGATTAGATGTATTAGTGCTAGTAGATGCCATTTCTACAAAAGAAAATGCAAAATATTAGAATGAGTTTTTAAAATATTTTCCACAATAGCCAAAATTGAAATCCCAAACAATTTTGTGTTGGTGCTAGATTGTGGGCCGAAAATCCACAAAGAATCAACCCCAGTCTTGCTTTGGCAAGTATCGTAGGGATTGGGCTCTTTTGGTAGGCAACGTTCAAATCACATCCCTATGTAATTTAACGATTTCCAATTGCATCACTATGCAACTTTTCGGTGATAGGATGAACATTCCAAATGTTTGACACCATCCTATCTTTGCAAAATTAATCCCTAGTCAACTTATCGGGTCAAGCTAGGATTAATTTTCCCAAGTTAAACCATCCCTCAAGGCATCACATCAATAGACACCCACACAGTTTTTCCATAACAAGTGGTAGTGATAAAGTCGGGCATCTAATACCCAAACAGTTTTTCCACTCATTAATGGTAGTGATAAAGTTGGGCACTATTATGCAATAACCGGCCGCACGAAGAAAACCTGAGGCCCTTGGGCTCTCCAAGTCCACCAGACGTTCAACGCTCAAGCGGGCCCTCAAGTATGGAAGCAAAATCTTGGGTTTTTGGGATTTAAGTTTGATCGGCTTAACATGCATTGTCGTTTTCATTCATTCACAAAACATAAAATTGCGGAAATGCGATGAATTGGGCTCTAATCTATTACAGGGCCTTTTAAAAAAAAAACTTCTTTTGGGCCTCCATTTTGGGCTTCCGTTCCTGGGCTCCACCATGGACTCCTTTGGAACCTCCTTTTGGGCCTAACTATTACATAATTTTTTAATAGGCACGCAGGCCCAATTTTCAAATGGCTCGCAGGCCCAAAAATTTAAATAATAAATTTTAAGCCCAATTCATGCATAGAAAAACACACAATTGCATATGCTTCATTCAAGCCAATTTTATTAGGCCGAATCATTTAATTAGGGATTGTGTAACTCTTACACTATTAAAATTGATCGTGTCATGATCAATTTTAATCAATCCCATGTTCATTCATTTTAATCGAATGATGCATGGTCATACCAATAATGCGTGCAATTACTTAAACATTTTAAATAAAAACACATTATTAAAAAAAAAATAAATAAAACATAATAATTAATTAACTAATCTCATTAATTAATTAATTATTTATTTATTCATTTAATTATCTAATTTTATAAAGATAATCTTTCTAATTTTAAAATTTAAATATTTCTAATTATCCTAATCTCATTAAGATAATTATTCAAAATTCAAAATTTTAAAATTCTATAGGATAAGAATTAAATCTAAATCTAATCCTATCTTATCGTAATTTAAAATCTGATAATATCTTTTAATTTATCCTATATCATAAATTAAAATTTTTATCAAATTTTAAAATTCAGAAAAATTAAGTTTTCTGAAAATTTTAGGGCAAATCAGTAATTTACAAAATTCTCGGGCTAGGGTTTTAAGGAAATAAAACTTCTGGGCTATTTTGCAATTAAATCAATTTTAAATAAACATTTGCATATTAGGGTTTGTTGGGGCGGCAGGGGTGTTTTAGTAAAATCAGCCCCTAGGGCTTCAACCCCTGCCGCCGCCAACATCTTCTTCCCCGGCGAGCGATTCGCCGGATTCCTTGACTTCCGGTGACATTCACCGGTCGTCTTCTCCGGCGATGCAAGCCTTTTTCACGATCGCACGACCCAGAACCATTCCGGACGTGTTTCCAATCGTAAAGCGGGAATCCGAAAGCCGCAGTTCGAGAACGAAGCAGCCGCACAGATCAAATCCGGCGAGCCCGTTTTTCCGGCTTGGAGAAACCCCAAAACAACCCAGACCGATTATCAGTTCCGAGCAGTCATCCTAATTATCTGGCGAAAGCACGGCAACCAAAAACCAGTTTTGAAAATACTCATTCAGAAAAACCGACCAAAACCTTTGGCAACCCACAAAACGAAAACCCAAAACAAATCAAAAAGGATTTTCCGGTCAAGATACTGGCGGAACAATTCCGATGGAGGCTTCCATTTCATTTTTTTTTTTTTCTCGACAAGAACATTCAAAACCAAATCAGGGAAAAACAATAAACGCAAATCTGTTTTCATATTTGGTTTTTCGGCGAAAATAGAAACCCAGCACCACATTCAATCGGTTTTTTTTTTTTTTTTTTTCAAATGGTTTCCGGCAAACCCAGTTCTTAAAAACAACAGCCCATGTTCCGGCGAAATAAACCCAAAACCAAATCAATCCAAAGCATAAGCTTGGACGGAACAATTCCGTCCAGCACGGCTTCCCGGCGAATCGACCACCAAAAACAGAATAAAATTTGGTTTTCTGGCCAAAGATGCAACAAAAATAAAAGACCAATTTTTTTCGAAGAACCCAGAAAACCCAAGTTTGATATATTCCCGTTTTTCCATTTTTCTGACCAGGGAAAAATTTTGATAGCCCCGATTCTAAACCCTTTTTGTTTCAACTAAAACAATTTTAATTAAAACAAAATTAACCAGGCTCTGATACCACTGAAGGTTTACGTTTAGGCATTTAATTCTAAATTAAATGGCGGAATTCCTAAACGCTAAAGGATTCGGGTCTTACCCTCGACGCGTAATCGGTTGTGCAGCCGCCTGGATCCTTTGGGAAGATTGCGTTCACCACCACAGAACAATTCAAGCGAATTGTCTCTACGTTCTTGCACTGGAGTTCTCTCAGAACCGGTGCTAGCCCCAAAATTTTGCTTGTTTAGAGAAAACGTTTTTCTCTTTGTGGGAAGAATAATTTTTTTTTTTTTTTTTTTTGGAAGAACGTGTCTTCTGAAGTCTGATCGATCGTTAAAAAAAATTTCAAACGTATATTTAAAAACTGAGTCTGTTAAAACTTTTTTAACAGACTCCAGATACTTCTCTGATTTTAGAGAAGTATATGTTTTAATTAATTATAAATAATAATTAATTAATTATTTACTGAGTTGGGTTTTACCAACACCATGGATCAACCCATTGATCCATGGATCAGGCTGATGGGTCAAGAACCTTAATTCACAATTAGGTCCCTTGATTTATCAGCTCAACTCAATTCTTCCCAGGTAATTAATTAACTTTTAATTAATACCATAAAACTCTTCAATAATATTTAATTAAACCATTTAATTAAATATTATCTATTTAAGTATAACTCTTATACTTAGAACAGGCAATTTAATTAATTCTGACTCATCGAACTCACTTATGTGCGATCCTGTAGGTCCATTCCAAATTGACAATGAATAAATTAATCTCATTAATTAATCCATAAATCATTAGTGGTCTCTAGCAAGACATAATGACTACACAATTCAGAACAGAGGGTCGAATGATGATTCAACACAACCTTCCGAGTATACTACGTAATGTCCTCTACACAGATATCCAGTTTAGCATAAGGCATGGAACCAATCATCCTTATATAGCTAAACGTTTTACTTGATCTCTTAGTGACACTGAACTTAATCAAGCAAATGATAACCCTTATCATTTCTTGGGCACGGCCATGCACTTCTCAGTTCACTATCAAGCGGCCAAGATATCATCTCTCATTTAAGAGAGACTTGTAGTCCCATCACTTCACCTACATACCTTAGCGTGACTCATAGTGTACCCAATCATACCCGTACTTGGCAACCTGTTACGGTCCCGTTAGGCATATGTCAAAGCACACTCTAATTCACCTAAGACTATGCAGTGATTTCTGGTCTAAGGATCCTCGTACGAGTACTACTCAAAAGAATCACTCATGATCTAACAGTCCATGGAGTGTTTCTTTTGGCGGATCGATTTCATAAAATTCAATATGCACAAGAATATAATTTCATGAAATTAACTCATCAGATAAATAATCAATCAAACGACAAATGTCTTATTTACATAAATAACCCTCAAAGTTTATTTACATAAATAGCCCTCATTAGGGCATATACACCAACACTGATTTAATAGACAAATCGATCCTTGTATTCTATCTCTAAATCCCTAGACTCGAGTGGGCATGAGGATTAGACATAGTGTACTTTGATCTGCCAAAGGGTGAGGTCAATTGTGGCCAATAATCTCGGTAGGTTGGGTGCGCGTGTTTAGTTACTTGGTGTGCTGCTGTTTGTCGAAAGGAAACCATGTACCGGTGCATCCGGGGTGATGGTGCTCCCGAGATGAGCTCGAAATGTTTATTATACTAAACCCGGCCGGTGGACTTATGTCCGGTATAGTAAGAAGGTCGAGTGGTACTAGTCTCGGAATTAAAGAAGTTGATGAATTAATTTATCAGTAAATTAATGAATTAACGAGCACTATATCTTTGATGTGGGGAGATTATGAATATAATTTAATTAAGTTGTTCCGGAAGCAATTCTGGTGTAGGTTGGTAGTGCCATAATTAATCCGTTAGTGGTACGATTAATTATGTACTGGGTTGTTGACAAAGGTAGATTTAATTAATTTAGAAATTAATTAATCCTTGTGTCAGTTGGTTGTGAATCATCCCAGGAACTGGTTTGGGATAAGTGAATCCCTGTGTCAGTTGGGAGTGATTCATCCTAGGAACTGGATTGGGATAAGTGAATCCCTGTGACAGTTGGGAGTGTATCAGTTCAGGAACAGGATTGAAGGAAATAGAATCTATATCAGTCCAGAAATAGGATTGAAGGAAAACAGAAACCCAGTAGGAAGACCAATCCTAAACCAACTTGGAGTCTCTCTTGTAACTCTATAAATAGACAAGGGATCAGTCATTCAGAAAACACAATAACACAATTAATCCACAGGATTTCTAGAGAGAGAAAACGTTTCTCTCTCCAAGTCGAATTTTCAAGAAAGTGTGCAGCTGGTTTTTGGGTTTCTAGTGGCTAAAATTTTGGCCTTGGTCTATACCAGCTGCGCGTAACTTTCTCTCTCTGTGGGCGGTGCGTTTATAGTACGTGCCAGGTGCTGCGGGGCTAGAGTTTTCTAGCAGGTGGATTGTAGTGAGTAGCTGATCAATTGGCTTCTAGTTCGTTGCCCACACAACGTGAAGTCATAGTCTTGAGGCATACAAGAGAATCACCAGGTGCACGCTTCAAAGGTACTTTTCTAAGATTCCGCTTTAATAGAAATTTTTGTTGCGTGGTAAATCGAGCAAGTGCAAACCCAGATCCTACCAAAATCTTTCATGATCTTCGTAGTTAATTCGAGCCTAGTATTCTTTCTCTTAATCCCTAGACTAGGACGGGCATGAGGGTTAGACATAGTGTACTTTGATTTGCCATAGGTTGTAGACAATTGAGGCCTAAATCTCAGTAAGTTGGGTATGTGTGTTTGATTTCGTATTGTGCCATTGCTTGTCGAAAGGAAAACATGTACCGGTGTGTCCGGGTTGATGTGCTCCCAAGATGAGCTCGTAAGCATTATTATACTAAACCCAGCGGATGGACTTATGTTCGGTATAGTAATAATGTCGAGTGGTACTAATCTTAGATTACAAAAAGTCGACTAATTAATTTATCAGTAAATTAACAAATTGACGAGCACTATATCTTTGATGTGAGGAGATTAAAGAATAATTAAAAGTGGACCCGGAAGCAATTTTGGTTTAAGTAGTAGTTGCATAATTAATCCGTTAGTGGTATGATTAATTATAAGTTGGATTAAATCGACAAAGTGGATTTATGAATTAATTAATAATCCTTTAGAAATTTGATAGAGGATTTAATTATTCGATGAATTATCCTCGGGTCAATTAACGTAGTGGGTTGAATTAATTAATTATCCTTGGGTTGATTAGCGTTCACCAGTCTAGTGAAAGCTTAGAAATCAACAAGTCCAACTAGTAAGGCCCAACTTAAGCCCACTTAAGTTTTCCCTAGAAGCTTACTATAAATAGATTAATTCTACCTCACAACTCAAGACAATTCAACACTATCTCTTCTTTGCCTCCAAGAAAAAGAAAATTCTAGAGAGAGGTTATTTCGTTTTCTTCTTCTGAAAGATCTTCCTCAAATTCGAATTTTTGATCCCTTTCAATGCAAATGTGTGGGCTTTGGATTTTACGGAGGATCTAACTTCCCGGCACACCATTTTCTCATCGGATCTATTTATAGCGCTTCCCAGCGATGAGTTTTGGAGCAGCCTGGCGGCAACTCGGTGGCTAGCTTTTCCTGGCGCATATCCGATGAGTGGTGGTACAGATCCGGTGGGCGGCAGTGCAAATTCAGTGGCCAGCCCGACGGTGGTCTTAGAGCTTCCTATAGGTGGATTTAGTGCAGCCCGATGGTTTTGCAGATGTGGGTTTCTGGTGCAAGTCCAACGGGAGTTTTTCGGTCACCGGCGCAGGTTGATCCGGCAAAGATCCTGGTGTGGGTCTTTGTCTTTCCGGTGGGCGAGCTAGATTTGAGGACTGAGCTTTCATTTTCGGGCAAGATCTGTTCTTCCATGTTTGTCTTAGATCAGATCTGATAGGCCGGGTGAATTATGGCTAGATCTGATCTTCGTTTTCCATATCCAGTGTTCTTGAGGAGTTTTTGGGGTGGATCGGTTCCGTAGATAGTTGCCCACATGACTTTCGGACTAATCTTGGAGACATTGAAGGGATTTCTTAAGGGACACACTTAAAAAGTCAAATCTTTAATTTTGGTTTTATTTAAAGATTAAATTTTTATTGTGTCGTTTAATAGATCTAACAAGTATAAGCCCAGATCCGTTCATAGGAATTAATTTTAGAGTTTGGGATCGATCGAAAGTCTCCGATTCTGGAATGCATAGCACTAAAGTGAGATTTTTTATTTGGCCCAACCGGATCTTCATTCCTTCAGAAACAACATGGTAAGAGTATCAAAACACTGCGATCAGATCATGGTAGAGAATATCGCTCGGGCAAATTTTGAGAATACTTTGCAGAGGTTGGAATTTAGTCTTAGTTATCTGCACCTGGCATACTCCATCAGAATGGTGTAACAGAATGGAAAAATAGAACTCTTATGGAAATGATTTGATCAATGTTATAGTTATTTACCTATTTTGTTTTGGGGTTATGCCTTACAAACAGCAGCTTACATTCTAAATCTTGTACCATCTAAATCCGTGCATTCAACCCCTGTGGAGTTGTAGTCTGGGTGAAAACCCAGTGTCAGACACCTCAGAATTTGGGTTTGTCCAGCATATGTGCTTAAGGCAGACGCGGGTAAGTTAGGTGCAATAATAGAAGTAATGCTTTTTGTAAGATATCTTAAAGGAACGAAAGGTGGTTTATTCTATAGTCCTAAATATCAGAAGGTGGTAGTCAGTACTAACTCCAGATTCTTATAAGAAGACTATATTCTAGATCATAAGCCCAGTAGTAAGATCATACTAGAGGAACATAGGGAACAATCTAAAACTTCAGATGCACTAGTACAAGTAGATAAACCACAGAATACTACGCAAGATGTCACAGATCAAACGTCTACACAAGTGGTGCCTCGTCATAGTGGGAGGGTTGTGAGACAACACGAGAGGTACGTGGGCTTGGGATAGTCATCAGACTTGGTCCCAGGTGCGCACGAACTGGATCCCATTAACTACGATGAGGTTCTCCAAGATAAAGATGTAGAACATGGCAAAAGGCAATGATATCTGAGATGGGGTAAATGGATTCTAATCAAGTCTGGCAGCTTGTGGACCTGCCTGATGGTTTCAAACACATTGGATTCAAGTGGGTCTACAAACACACGAGAGAACCTAACGGAAAGGTTGAAACCTATAAAGCTAGGCTTGTGGTGAAGGGGTATACTCAAAAAGAAGGTATCGATTATGAGGAAACCTTCTCCCTGTAGCGATGCTTAAGTCAATTTGGATTCTCTTGGTATAGCTGCTCATTTAAATTATGAGATATGGCAGATGGATGTCAAGACAGCTTTCTTAATGTAAGTTTTGAGGAAACCATCTTCATGCAGTAACCAGAGGGATTCATTTCAAAAGGCCAAGAGTATAAGGTTTGCAAGCTTAAGAAGTCCATCTATAAACATAAGCAAGCATCCAGATCTTGGAACATCCGGTTTGATGAGGTAATCCAATCATACAGATTAATGTCCGGATGAGCAATGTGTACCGCAGGTATGACGGGAACGTCGTGGTATTTCTTGTACTTTACGTAGATGACATAGTACTTATTGGCAACAATAAGAAAGTGTTATCAGACGTAAAGGCATGGTTGTCCGAATAGTTTGATATGAAAGACTTATGAAAAACTGGACATAACCTTGGGAAACGTTCACTAACACTCTTTCAGGCTTCATACATAGATAATATTCTGGCATGATTCAACATGCAAGACTCCAAGAAAGGTTTTCTACCATTCAGACACGGAGTGTATCTATCTAAAGAATAGTCTCCAAAGAGTGCTGAGGAGATAGAGGGCATGGAGACAGTTCCTTATGCTTATGCGGTAGGAAGTTTCATGCATACAAAATTGTGTACGATACCTGATATTTGCTATGCTTTTGGCATGGTTAGCAGATATCAAAGTAACCCCAGAAAAGCTCATTGGGAAGCTGTAAAATCCATTCTAAAGTATTTACGCATAATGAGGGACCAAGTATCAGTCTATTAGGCGAATGAGCTTATCCCTAGAGGTTACACAGATTCAGATTTCCAAGGCGATAGAGATAAGAGCAAGTCTACCTCTGGATTTACGTTTACTTTGGAAGGTGGAGCCAAAGTTTGGCATAGTGTCAAGCATAAATGTGTGGCGGACTCTACCATAGAAGCTGAGTATGTTGCAGCATCAGAGGCAGTGAAAAAAACTTTGGGCTCAAGAACTTCTTAGTGAACCTAGATGTGATTCCTGAGTTACCCAGGTTAATCACAGTGTTCTGTGATAAAAATGGTGCAGTAGCCAACTCAAAAGAACCACAAACCCACAAGGCGAGTAAACGCATAGATCGCAAGTACTACCTAATATGAGAAATCATAAAAAGAGGAGACGTGCTCGTGGCGAAGATAGCATCAACAGAGAATCTTGCAGATCTGTTCACGGAGACATTGATTGTGAAAGTCTTTGAGGCTCACGTGGAGGGCATGGGAATTAGATACTTAGCTGAACCGTGACAGTTCTCTAGTTATTCGTATAGTAGTAGGATGTTTGAAATTTTAGCTAGTTTTTTTTTTTCGAAATTGCCAGTTTGTTGTACTTAAAAGCACAGCTTTGAGTATTAGTTGGAGATTGTTAGTTTTGAATACTAAAAAACTAAGCTTTAATGAAAAGTATTTCCCAGTTATATCGATCGATTGTTTTAGTTAAATCATATTATGTTTTACATATGTTGTCCACTTATATCAATTGATTAGATGGTGAGGTGACTGGTGTGATATAGTAGATCTCATTGTTGGTTAAAGTCTTGATGTATCAACAAGGCTCGTAGCTGAGGCAGTTTTGGTGAAATTGTCAAATTAGGTTATTATGTGATTAAGAAATTAGTTGGTCTAGACTAATTTAATCGTATAGATATGCCTGAGGCATATTTAGCATGAGCGTTGAGGATTGAATTAACTTGTACTGATCGTTAGTAGTTATGTAGAACCTTGTATTCTATCTCTTAATGCCTAGACTTGAATGGGCATGAGGATTATGTTGGGAATTGTTTAGGTGTTTAATCCAATTAAACAGTGGAATCCTAAACACTAAGGATCGGGTCTTACCCTTGAAGCGTAATCGGTTGCGCATGTCGCCTGGCTCCTATGAGAAGATGGCGTTTTGTTGTCTCCAAAAGATTAGATATAGTGTACTTTGATCTGATAAAGAGTGAGGTCACTTGAGGCCAATAGACTCAGTAGGTTGGGTACGCGTGTTTGATTGCTTGGTGTGATGTTGCTTGTTCGAAAGGAAACCATGTACCGATGCATCCGGGTTGATGGTGCTCCCAAGATGAGCTCGTAATGTTTATTGTACTAAACCTGACCAGTGGACTTATGTTCGGTATAGTAAAAAGGTCAAGTGGTACTAGTCTCGGATAATAAGAAGTCAATTAATTAATTTATCAATAAATAAATATATTGACGAGCACTATATCTTTGAAGTGGTGAGATTAAAGAATAATTAATTTAGTTGTACTAGAAGCAATTCTGGTTTGAATGGTAGTGCCATAGTTGTGTATTGGTTAATTGGAAAAGGTAGATTTAATTAATTAAGATATTAATTAATCCTTGTGTCAGTTTGTTGTGAATCAGTCCAGGAATTAGATTAAGGATAAGTGAATCCTTTCGTCAGTTGGATGTGAATTAGTGCAGGAGTAGGATTGATGTAAAACACAAACCCAATAGGGAGACCAATTCTTTTCCAACTTAAGGTCTCTCTTGTAACTCTATAAATAGACATAGAGAGTCAGCAATACAACACACGCAAGTCATTATCGTCAGAACACAAAAGTCTAGAGAGAGAATAAAAGGCGCATGATCTCGAAACTCTTTCTCAAAGTCGATTTTATTCTCTTTCAGCGGCGGTCAACAGTGGGCATTCTTCGATCAACAATTGTGGTCTGCGTTTGGTATTCACGCATCGATGCTTGGATTTTTTGTGACCGTGTATTTATGCGTATCGGGTGGCGCATGAGTTCGACGCAGTGGTGAACATTGGTTCAGGCGACACAGCTTTCAAGGAATCTTTTGTGCGGTGTTTTTTCTATTGGTGCTGATCCAGTTCGTTTGGTAGACAATTACCCACACAATTTCCTGACGAGTCTGGAGTCATCAGAGAGATTTCTTGAGGACACGCTTTTAATTAGAATTATTTTTTGTGCGTGTTAACAAATCGAATAAGGTAGAACTAAGATCCTATGGTGTTTCAAAAGGGTTTGAATAGCATTGCACTAATGTCCGGGCTTGTGATTGATTTCTAATTCTGGAATGCAATGGACGAAAGTGAAATTTTTGGTAGGGGTCAGACGGATAATTCCTTCAGTTCAAATGGACACCTGTCATATACTTCTAGGAAGACCTTGGGAGTATGACAGATCGGTCACCTTTGATGGTTTGACCAACATGTATTCTTTCATGTTCAATGGTAAAAATGCTAACTTGTTACCTTTGTCTCCTGCACAGTGAGTCAGAAACGATACGAGAAGAAAAGAGCAAGTCTAAGGAAGTCAAACCTAAGAAGTCGAAAGTAGTACAGGCAGCAAAAGGAAATTCGAAATTGGCCTTGACGTCCCGAGGTAGTCCTGGCAATTTCAACCCTGCCAAGGGCATAGTTGTCTTCTTAAAACTTTTAATGTACTTTATTATTTTTTTTGACATTACGGAATAGGAAAAAAGGTCCACTCAAAGGTTTAAGCATATCAGGAAGTCTCCAAGCAAACGTTCAAAAAAATCCAAGAGTCCTAAAGCCGGTAAATTAGAAAGTTTTTCTAGTGTGTTTTCTAATCCTTTGTTTGATTATGCAGACACATCACATTCGAGAACGAATTGCTTTCGGCAGGGAGGGGATGGTGTGAACATAATGGCGGTAGAATTTCCTTTAGAAGAAGAACCAGTAATCAGTGTCAGTTCTTCCTCTACACTAAAGTAGCTGGCACAAAAGGATGCTCAAGAGAGTCCATCCACCGCAAGTTCTGGCTTAGTGAGCCTGGTTGTGGTCAAAAACTCAGTGTCAGAGATTGAAAAGCCTCATATGTTGGACCAGTTACTATATCATGTTGGAGTTGAATACATAAGCTATGCTTGTATTGTACTTTTTCCGAGTTAATATATCGATTTATGTTTTAGTTATATTTTGTTATGTATTATTTGTCCATTTATATTATGTAGTTAGATGATGAGGTGTCTTGTGTGACACAGTAGATCTCATCGTTGGTTAAAAGACATAATGTATAAAGGAGGTTCATAACCGAGACAGCTTTGGACAAACTGTTAGTTTAGGTTATTATGTGATTCGGATAATTGGTTTATCTCGACTGATTGAATCATATAGATATGCCCGGGGTGTATTGAACGTGACCATTTACAATGATTTGTCTTGTACTGATTTAATAGACAAATCGTTCTTAGTATTCTATCTCTTAATCCCTAGACTCGAGCGGGCATAAGGATTAGACATAGTGTACTTTGATCTGCCAATGGTTGAGGTCAATTGTGGCCAATAGTCTCGGTAGGAAACCATGTACAGGTGCGTTCGGGATGATGGTGCTCCCGGGGTGATGGTGCTCCCGATTTGAGCTCATAATGTTTATTATACTAAACCCGGCCAGTGGACTTATGTCCGGTATAGTAAAAAGGTCGAGTGGTACTAGTCTCGAAATTAAAGAAGTTAATTAATTAATTTATCAGTAAATTAATAAATTAACGAGCACTATATCTTTGATGTGGGGATATTATGAATATAAATTAATTAAGTTGTTCCAGAAGTAATTCTGGTGTAGGATGGTAGTGCCAAAATTAATCCGTTAGTGGTACGACTAATTTTGTAATGGGTTAATTGCATAGGTAGAATTAATTAATTAATTAATTATTCCTAAGGTTAATTGAGTAATTAACAAAGTGAAATTAATTAATTAATTAATTAATTAAGTCTTAAGTTTCAATTAGAATTAGGAAATCTAGTAGGATTTGGTTTATCCTATTAGATTGGTTACCTAATTGGATTTGGAAACTAATTACCTAAACCCATTAGGAAGACCAATCCTAAACCAACTTGGGGTCTATCTTGTAACTCTATATATAGACAAGGGATTAGCTATTCCACAATATTCAATTCATAAGTTTTCAAGACAAGAAAACTTAGAGAGAGAAAGTTTCTCTCTCTTAGAATCGGATTTCTAAAGCTTAAGGGGGCCGAAATTTTCTTCAAAATTTTGGCAACAACGTGTAGCCTTCTCTCTCTCCGGGCGGTGCGTGGATTGTATGCGCCAGGTGCAGCGGTGCTAGAATTTTCTGGCAGGTGGATTGTGGTGATTAGCTTATCAAATTGCTCGTTAGATTGCTGCCCACACAGCATACAAGCAAAGTCTTTAGGAATACTAGAGAATCACCTGAGTACACGCTTCAAAGGTATAATTCTTAGGTTTCCGCTTAATTAAGAATTTTTGTTGCGTGATAAATTTAATAAGTGTAAACCCAGATCCTGCACAATGTTAATTCAAGCAAGGGTTCGAATAGCGATTGTGCTAGAGTCTAGGCCTGGCCAGAGATTCCGATTCTGGAATGCATAGTACGAAAGTGAGTTTCTAGCTAGGCCCGGATAGATAATCTTTCATATTGAAAGCCCAGAAGATGATTGGATCGATCTAGCATCAAAGTTCGAGATCAAGTCCAAGGCCGGACAGGTCCAACCCCATCTACAAATTTGGAAGCCCAAACCCATTAACGTTTTAAGATTATTAGATAATGGACTTACAGATACGATGTAGATGAGGAATGAAGCCTAGAATAAAAGCTAAAGGTTGGATTAAGAAAGCATGAGGCCTGATTTGAAAATCCAAGGCTTCCCTAAGCCCAACTGAAGCTGGGAAAATCAAGTCTCTTCCTACTAGGATTATGTTTCTTTTTACTTTCTTAGTTTTGGAAGGTTTTGTAAGTCTATCCTAATTAAACTAGGATAGATGGAGGTTTCTTCTTAATTAGGATTTTAATTCCTATCTATAATTTTCTCTCTCTTGGCCGAATTTCCTAAAGCCAAATAGAGTTGTAATAGGTTTTGTTTCCTAATCTTTAAGTTACTAGGATTTGAGATTACCTTTTTAGAATAGGAAGAGAAGACTTGTAATTGCCTATAAATAATCCCCCATATTTTTGAGTTTAATAGATTATTTTTGCCTACAAATTTCGTGTGAAATTCTGAGTTGTTAACTCAGCCCTAAAATCTCTTTGAGTGTTCTTGTGAGATCGTGAGTTGTCATTGCGAGGAAACTTACACCCCTTTTCGTTGGTTATAGTCGAATGGTTGGACTATAAAACCATTGTCATGAGTTGACTAAAATCACACAAACCATCACCCATCCTCCGTTATAATTTTTGCACAAAGTGGTTAAAGTCACAGTGCGTTTTCTTGAGTGGAGCAATTCTGCCTCTTCAAATCATGCTTGTAGAGATAATAGGAAGAAATAGCCGAGAAAATTCCATCAACACAAGGGTTATGTTCCTACAGCAACCAACTTAGAAGTTTCACTTTCACGTTGACTTGAATTCCAAAGAACATAACCCGTCAAGCCCTGTGTGAATTTTACCTCGGTGTGTGTATAAACTTCTTCCTCTCATCTAGTAGTTAAGCTCGTGTTCTAGAGATCACAGTTTGACTGCAAGAGATTACCTGCTGATTTTGGTGTTGAGTGTTTTTGTGTGACTCTATAAGCATCTACTTGTCGTTAGTATTTGTCTTAAAAGTCACCTTTGTTTGTCTTAAACTTTTACTTTTTATTAGATTTTTCTTTTCATTACTAACTTCAGTATAGTGTCAGTTTTGTTTTCCTTTTTGATTTTTGATATCACTTGGTATCAGTTTGTGTTATTTTGTGTAGTAGTTACTGTAAGTTTTATGTTTCTGAGAGTCAATTGAAAAGGTACCATTGCATTCACACCTCTTTACAGGGATCTGTTAGCCTTTGGGATCTAGCTGAAAGGAATATAACCAAGTAAGGATCCTTAGAAAAAACCTACCCTGCGTGACCTATATTGACAATTCTCCCAATTTTCAGTAAAAGACAACTTGCACCAGGTTTTTGTGCCACAACAAAGTAGTAACACCACCTGAACTGTCGCTAAATGCAGCGACATGATTGCGTAACGCACGCCCGAGGTTAATTCTCCTTTTTGTTTTCTTTACAATCCAGTTTTTGAGTTTTATATCTTCTTTTTTGTTTTTGCTAGTTTTACTCTTGGTCTTTTCTTTGTGAGTTAACTTCTTTTGTAGAATGGTTAAGCCAAACAATAAGGAGAAGAACGTTCGAGGAGAACCAGAGCCTGAACAGGTTGAGACAAGTAAGACTCCTGTTTCCATGGAGAAGATTGCAGCGTCAAGTGCGGGTTTACAAGGTCAGTTAGCTTGGATGAATCAACATATTGGCAATCTAGAAGTCAATAGTAGAGATTAATCAGTTAACAGGAACGAGAAACTAAGATTCATAGGAAGACTCGATTTGGTTCCAATCTTGATTAGCCACAAGTGTCACCTTATTTGCACTATAATTCTTACGAATCTTAAACTCCACACGTAGAGACCTATCAGTCCCCTGTTTTAACTAATCTTTTTTTTTTTTTTTTTTGAAGCACTGTTTTAACTAATCTTAAATTTCAAGATAACATTAAATTTGAAATTCCTGATTTTCTTGAAAAATATGATCCTGATACTTATCTTGATTGGCAGTTTCAGATAGAACATATTTTCGAGACTAATGACTTCATAGAGCAGAGAAAGGTCTGAAAGATTATATGCCTGGGCCCGGTCAAAATTTCACTTTCGTGCTATGCATTCCAGAATCGAAATTCTTGACCAGGCCTAAACTCTAGTACAATCGCTATTCCAACCCTTGCTTGAAATAACATTGCGCGGGATCTTTACTTCTACTTGTTCGATTTTCCACCCAACAATAAATTCCTAATCAAAACGGAAGTTTAAAAATTACCTCTTGATGCGTGTACTTAGGTGATTCTCTTGTATGACTCAACACTTGATCGCAAAATTGATCAGCAATCACCACAATCCGCCAAAACTTCTGCAGGAAAAATCCATCGGAGCTGCCACAAGGGCGTGAAGTCCACACGCCGACCGAGAAGCTCACGCGCCATCCGCAAACAACCCACGCGTCACCGGAGTTTTCTTGGAAAACGGGCAGCCATTTGGAGGTTTTATAAAATCTGACTTTGAGAGAAAATATTATTTCTCTCTCTAGGATTTTAACTCTCTAGTTTTCTTGTCTTGAAAACTTATGAATTGTTAATCTATTGTGTGTTGTGAATTGTTAATCTATTGTCTATTTATAGAGTTACAAGAGAGACCCCAAGTTATTTTAGGATTGGTCTTCCTAATGGGTTTAGGTAATTAATTAGTTTCCAAATCCAATTAGTAACCAAATCTAATTAGATTTTCAAATCCAATTAGATTTTCTAATCTCTAGGATTTCCTAATTCTAATTGAAACTTAATACTTAATTAATTAATTAAATAATTCCACTTTGTTAATTACTTAATAAACTCTTAGGAATAATTAATTAAATAATTACTTATACTTTATCAATTAAGCCACTACATAATTAATCATACCACTAACGGATTAATTATGTCACTACCATCCTACACCAGAATTGCTTCCAGAATAACTAAATTAATTATTCTTTAATCTCCCCACATCAAAGATATAGTGCTCATTAATTTATTAATTTACTGATAAATTAACTAATTAACTTCTTATAATTCGGGATTAGTACCACTCGACATTTTTACTATACCGGACATAAGTCCACCAGCTGGATTTAGTATAATAAACATAACGAGCTCATCTCGGGAGCACCATCATCCCGGATGCACCGGTACATGGTTTTCTTTCGACAAGTAACAACACATCAAGCAACTAAACACGAGCACCCAACCTATCGAGACTATTGGCCACAAATGACCTCACTCTTTGGAAGATCAAAGTACAATATATCTAATCCTCATATCTGCTCAAGTCTAGGGATTAAGAGATCGAATACTAAGAATGAATAGTCTATGAAATTAGTAAAAGACAATTCATCCTAAATGTTCAAGTTCAATATTCCCCGGGCATATCTATATGATTCAATTAGTTTAGACAAACCAATTTCTGAATCATATAATAACCTAAACCGACAGTGTGTCCAAAACTGTCTCGGTTACGAACCACATTTATATTTTATGTCTTTTAACCAATGATGAGATCTACTGTGTCACACCAGACACCTCATCATCTAATTACATAATATAAATGAATGTCATATGTAAAAACATATAAACAATTTAACTAAAACATTTAATCGATATATAAAACCAGGAAAATAGTTTAATACAAGCAAAACATTAGTATTTAAACCCAACAAGATCAAGTTAACCGCTACCAAATTTAAGCAACATGTAGTAGATTGGTGGGGGCACCCAATAGAGAGAGAGAGCAGATGCACAGACCGTCTCCCTATTGTTACTTGGGACGAGCTGAAAACTGTAATGCGCAATAAGTTAATTCCTGCTTCTTTTATACATGACTTATATCGTAAGCTTTATAGTTGCAGGCAGGGCAAGCGAACAATTGCAGAATACTATAGTGATCTATAATCCTTTCACTACATAGCGGAGTTGCCTATGGATTATGATGCAACGATAATGAGATTTGTCTGTGGTCACTCTAAAATCATCAGCCAGAGGACTGAGATCATTGGGTTCATCAATGTAAAAGACTTTATTTTTTTAGAAAGTTATGCTTATTGAAAAACATATTAAAGAAAGTAATGAGATAGGGTTTAGAAGACTGTCTACTAGCAGTTGGACACAGGGAAAGGGCAACAGCCAGAAGAGGGAAAATTCAGCCACCACTCCCTCCCATTCCAACACAAGGATTAGCCCTTCATCCACACCTCGACCTTCTGAATAAAAGATGAATCCCAATTAGGTTAGTAAATGTCATTTCACTTGTTTTAAGTGTAATGGTTTTGGTCTTGTGCAAAAATACTGTCCCATTAAGACTACGTATATCCTAAAAGAATGAGCTCCTTGAGGCAGAAGATAGTGATGATGATTGTGCATACATGCCTCCCTTGAAAACGTGAGAAGAGGATGATGAGATCTTCATTGACACCAATGAAGAAGAAAATAAGGGATCCAGTAAATCCTTCTATCATATTCATGTCAGCTTGCAAATACTATTGAGCACTCATATATGTCTTTCGTAAGAAATTCTTCTCTTATCTTAGTCCATTCATTAAATGCTCAATACTCTCCAGATCCTAGCCTTGAGCAGCCCAACAAAAAATTTCATGTGTGGTGCAAGATTTCAGAGTAGAAAAAACGTTTTTTGATTATAGACGGTGGAAGCTGCACAAACGTAGTAAGTTTGTATTTAGTTAAGGATTTGAAACTAACATGTTTGCCTCATCCTAAGCCGTATAGGTTGCAGTGGTTTGAAGACAAAGGAGAGTGAAAAGTCAAGTCACAAACCAAAGTCACCTTCTTCCATGGCGTTCTCAAAGAATAAACACTTTTTGACATTGTTCCCATAGACGTCTGTCATATTCTACTAGGGAGACCTTGGGAATACAATAGAAGAGTCATCTTTGATGGTTTGTCTAACAGGTACGCTTACTTGATTGATAGTAAGAAAGCTAATCTTTTAACTTTTTCTCATTTGTAGGTTTTTAAAGCTCAACAGATATTGCAAAAAAAACGAGAAGAAAGAAAAGCACCTAAAATTATGAAGAAAGTGAAGGAAAACTGAACAAGCCCGGGCTAAATTGAAAACCTCACTTTCGTGCTATGCATTCCAGAATCGGAAGCTTTCGACCAAGCTCAGGCTCAAATTAGTTTACCCATGAACGGATCTAGGCTTATACTTATTTAATTTATTAATCGGGACACAAAAAATTAAATCTTTAATTAAAGCGGAACTTAAAGATTATACCTTTTGTAGCGAAGTCCCTCGCTTAAAGAAAACCCTCTTTTCTTAGCTGCGATTTCCACAAGAAATCCAATCGATTCTACAAGAACACTCCGAATATTGCGTGGACAATAATCTATCGGAGTTTACTCGCTTAGCCCACAAGGAAATTACTCAGATCGGATTCAATTAATTTCCAAAAACTGGCCGAACATGAATCTGCCTATTGCTACCGAAAAATTCTGCTGCTGTTTCTTCTACAACAATCCAACACCGAGCTGCTACTTGCTTGGCCTTTTCCACGCTGGGATCTAGACAAGAAAGACCCACGGACCACCCATCAAGAAATGGAGATCAACATAGGTCAATCTCGAATCTACCACACGCGGTTAGAACAAACCAGCAGCAGCGATAAAATCAAGCTGCAGTAGCGACAAAAACAAGCAGCAGTAGGGATAAAATCAAGCTGCAGTTTCCTGGGTGAAAACCCAAAAGGGACAGCAGCAATTTCTGGAAAAAAACCGACAAGGGACAGCAGCAATTTCTGGAAGAAAACCGACAAGGGACAGCCGCAATTCGCTGGATGAAAAACCCACGAACAAAAAAATACAGCAGCAGTCCCGGTGAAGAACCCAGCAATAATCTGGCGAGATTCTATATATTAAACCCAGCAGTTCAACCTTTTGAATGAATCCAATCCAAAGAGATGAGAAATCTGATTTGTTTTTGAGAAAGAGTTCTAAAAAAAAATTCTCTCTCTTAAATCTTCTCACCCAAGAAAACAAGACAAATTGTCTTGCTAGAATTTCCTTAGGGTTTCTTGGGCATCAAGTATTCTCTTTATAGTAGCTCGATTGGAGACCTAATGGGCTCTCGAGTTAGGCCTTAAAATTTGACTTTCGTTGACCGCTAAGTCTTCCCGACTAATCAACTCCAATTGACCCTTTTAAATTAATTTATCTAATCCACTTTGTTAATTTAATTTAATCGAACCCTTAGAATTAATTAATTCAAAATAGAATTAATTTCTAAATTCACTTCGTCGATCAAATATTAATTAAACCCTTTGGATTAATTAATTTACCTTGTCGATTAGTCAAACGCATAATCGGTCGTACCACTATCGGACCAATTATGGAACTACCGCTCGAAAATGACTTTACATCGTGCCATTATTATTTCTTCTATCTCCCCACATTAAAGATCTAGTGCTCGTCTATTTATCAATTTACTGACAAATTAATTCACCGACTTCTTGGTTTCCGAGATTAGTACCACTCGACCTTTTATTATACCGAACATAAAGTTCACTGGCCAGGTTTAGTATAATAACCTTACGAGCTCATCTCGGGAGCACCATCAACCCGGCGAATCGGTACGTGGATTCCTCCGACTAGCAACGGCACACAAGAAGCTAAACATCGCATACCCAACTTTCCGAGGTATTGGCCTCAATTAACCTCACTCTTTGGCAAATCAAAGCACACGACACCCAACCCTCACGCCCGCTCCAATCACGGGATTGAGAGACGGAATACTAGGACCGAATTGACTACGCCGATCAGTACAAGTCAATTCTATCCAAACTGGTCATGCTCAATATGTCCCGGGCATATCTGTGATTTAAACTAGTCTAGATAAACCAATTTCCAAACCACACAATAACCTATACCGATAGTATGTTTAGACTCAGTTACGAGCATACTTTTTATATATCAATACTTTAACCAAAACGGTATCTACTGTGTTTGTCGACACCCCGTTATCTAGTTCTATGATATAAAGGAACAGATTTATACTGAAACAAAATGATATGTCATCTGTGGATATTAGTTTTTGATACAAGCCATAGCTTTTCTGTATTCAAAACTAACAGAAAGTGCCCAGGAAAGACATTAAAAATTGACAAACACAGAGGCCATCGTTGAATTCTAAAAACTTTTAATATGCCTTATTATCCTTTCCTGACTTTGTGTCACAAGGAGAAAAGGTCTAATAAGAGGTTTAACCAAATAGGAGTGTAAATTCTAAAAGTTCCAAAGTTCATAACCCGATAAACGTCGGTAAGACTAAAGTTTTCACTAATGTTTTTAATAATTCTTTGTTTGATTTTGTAGAGACATCAGATTCGAAGAAGAATCCTTTCTGGTATGGAGAGAATGATGAGGAGATCAGAATAGACCATTCTCTACCAAAGGAAGAAGCAGCTGGCGCCATTTTTCCTACTGCAACAAGCCATGCGCATACCCCCTGTGAGGGAGCCCCTTGCGTAAGACAATTGGAGAACTGCACATTATGGACTCAAATATTTACAAGAGAGATCCATTAGTAGAATAGGTGGACCCATGACAAGATCTAGAATGAAGAAGGTGGAAGAAACCCTCAAGTTGCTGATTGAGTCCGATGCCCAACAGGCTCAAACCCATTTACAAAGCTCGAGACGCAAGCCCATTAGCATTTCGTGGATGAGAGAAGATGAACTCCTTCAGTTAATGTAGATGAGGGACTAAAGTCAGAAAAAAGGTTAAAATTTGGGTTAAATAGATAAAGGTCGAGATGTTCATGCCCATAGATATCCCTAAGCCTATTTGAGACCCCTATCTTTTCATCTAGGATTTGTGTTTTGTTTGTATTAGAAGTCTTGAAGGTTTTACAAGTGTATCTTCTTTCTAATAGGATATACTGAGTTTTTCATTCTAGATTAGGTTTTAATTCGTGTAATCTTACTTTGTTTAGTCAAATTATAATGCTTACATAAGAGCTATAATAGGATTTGTTTTCAATCTCTAAATCACTAGTATTTGAGATTACCTTTTTAGAACAGTGAAAGAATATCATTGTAAGCTTATACATAGGCAGCCCTGTGTTGGGATCGAAGGCGCGAAAATAAAAAATGCAGCGGAAGGTTTTTCTAAAATTTCATGCCTATTTGATTTTAATGTTATTTAATTTATGTCTCAAAGCATGTAACTCTTATCATTGAATAGTAATCGGTTTCGTTCGTCTGGATCCTTTTGATTGTTTTGATCACCACATATTCTTCCCTGGACAACTCTCTACTCGCAAGCACTGAGAGCTTTTACAGATAGATTGCTAGATTCTCTTAGCACACTGTTGTATTTCTGGATTTTTCTCGATTACGTCTAATGTACAGAGTTCTATGGTTTTTATTAGGAACAGTAAATTAGTCTTATAATATTCAATTTATATGACATTTACTTGGAACTCTAATAAAAACCCATGGATTAGGCTGATGGGTTAAAGGTTCCAAAATTACAATTTTGGTCCCTTGATTTTTCAGCATATCCCAATCGCTCATATGTATTTAATTAACCTTTAATTAATACCACAGAAATTTCATTAATACTCAATTAAACAATTTAATTAAGCATTAATCCTCCAAGTATAACAATTACACTTAGTAGAAGTGTGATAATGGATTCTGCATCATCGAGCTCTCTTTTGTGCTATCATGTAGGCCTATTCTAATATTGGCAATGGATAAATCAATTCTATTGATTAATTTATAAGTCATTAGTGGTCTCTAGCAAGACATAGTGACTACCCAATCTAGAACGGAGGGTCGAATGTTGATTAAACACAACCTTTAGAGCATACTGCGTACAATCCCCTACAATGATATCCTTTTTAGGATACGACATAGAACCATCATTCTTATTAGCTAAATGTTTACTTGTCTCTTTGTGACACTGAATTTCATCAAGCAAATGATAACACATATTATTTCTTGGACACGGATATGCACTTCTCAGTTCACTATCTTGCTTGGAGGGTAAAATGACCAAGAGACCTTTTAAGGCAAAAGGTTATAGAGCTAAGAAAGTATTATAGTTGATTCATTCTGGCTTGTGTGGACCAATGATGGTCCAGGCACGAGGTTGATTTGAGTATTTCGTGACTTTCACGGATGATTACTCAAAGTACGGGTACATTTACCTAATGCGTCACAAGTCCAAATGTTTTGGCAAGTTCAAAGAGTTTCGGGCAGATGTGGAGAAGCATCATGGTAAGAGTATCAAGACATTGAGGTCAGATCGTGGTGAGGAGTACCTATCCTATAAATTTTGAGAATACCTCAATGAGGTTGGAATTAAGTCTCATTTGTCTGCACCTGGCACGCCACAGCAGAACGATGTAGCAGAAAGGAGAAATCAGACTCTCATGGAAATGGTGAGGTCGATGATGAGCTATAGTGATTTTCCAAGTTCGTTATGGTGATATTCCTTAGAAACGACGATGTATATTCTTAATCTTGTACCATCTAAAACCGTGCCTTCAACCCCAGTAGAGTTGTGGGATGATAGACTGACATCTCAGAGTTTGGGGTTGCCCAGCACATGTGCTTAAGGTAGATATGGCTAAGTTAGATGCCAGAACTGAATTAATGCTATTTGTAGGATATCCTAGGGGAACGAAAGATGGTATATTCTATAGTCCTAAAGATCAAAAGGTGGTGGTGAGCACCAATGCTAGATTTTTGGAAGAGGACTATGTCTTAGACCACAAGCCCAAGAGTAGGATAGTACTAGAAGAGCTTAAAAGACAAACTAGTAATCTTGGTGCACCAGCACAAGTAGATACACCACACACTGCACATGAGATCACAGATGATGCGCCTACACAGGTGGTGCCTTGTCGTAGAGGGAGGGTTGTGAGACAGTCCGATAGGTTCATTGGCATGGGAGAGGCCTCAGACCAAGTCCCAGGCGTGCCTAAACCTGACCTGGTTAACTACAATGAGGCACTCTGAGATAAAGATGCAGAATCTTGGCTTAAGGCAATAATATCCGAGATAGGGTCAATGGACCACAATCAAGTCTGGGAGCTTGTGGACCTGTCTGATGGGTTTAAGCCCATTGGATGCAAGTGGGTCTACAAACGTAAGAGAGGACTTGACAGGAAGGTGGAAACCTTTAAAGCTAGGCTGGTGGCCAAGGGGTATACTCAAAAAGACAGAATCGATTATGAGAAAACCTTCTCCCCAGTAGCCATGCTTAAGTCGACCCGGATTCTCTTGGTTATAGCTGCTCATTTAGATTATGAAATTTGGAAGATGGATGTCAAGATAGCTTTCCTGAACGAAAATCTTGAGAAAACCATCTTTATACAGCAACTAGAGGGATTAGTTGAAAAAGGCCAAAAACATAAGGTTTGCATGCTTAAGAGGTCCATTTAGGGACTTAAGCAGGCATCCAGATCTTGGAACATCCAGTTTGATGAGGTAATCTAGTCCTATGGATTTACTCAGTGTTCGAATGAGCAATGTGTGTACTGCAGACGTGATGGAAACTCAGTGGTGTTTCTTGTGCTTTACGTAGATGACATTCTATAGATTGGCAACAACGATAAAGTGTTATCAGACGTAAAGGCATGGCTATCTAAGCAGTTTGATATGAAGGACTTGGGGGAAGCAGGACATATCCTTGGGATCAAGATAATTCGAGATCATAGGAAACGTTTGTTAATGCTCTCCCAAGCTTCGTACATAGATACAATTCTGACCCGTTTTAATATGCAGAACTCCAAGAAAGGTTTTCTACCTTTCAAACACGGAGTGCATCTATCTAAGGAACAGTCTCCCAAGACTGTTGAGGAGATAGAGGCCATGAAGGCAATTCCTTATACTTCGACAGTAGGAAGTCTCATGCATGCCATATTGTGTACGAGGCCTGATATCTGTTATGTCATTGGCATGGTAAGCAGATACCAGAGTAACCCAGGGAAAGCTCATTGGGAGGCAGTAAAATGCATTCTCAAGTATTTGCGTAGAACGAGAGACCAAGTTCTGGTCTATCAGGCGCCTGAGCTGGTACCCCGAGGTTACACAGATTCAGATTTCCAAGGCGACATGAACAAGAGCAAGTCTACCTCAGGGTATGTGTTTACTCTAGGGGGTGGAGCCATAGTTTGGCGGAGTGTCAAGAAGAAAGAAATGCATGGCGGACTATACTATGGAGGCTAAATACGTTGCTGCATCAGAGGCAGCGAAGGAAGCAGTGTGGCTCAAGAACTTCCTAGTGGACTTAGATGTGATTCTTGGTTTGCAGAAGTCTATCATGGTATATTGTGATAACAATGGTACAGTAGTAAACTCGAAGGAACCATGAGCCCACAAGGCGAGTAAACATATACAGTGCAAGAACCACTTGATACGAGACATCGTAAAGAGGGAAGGCGTGGTCGTGGCTAAGATAGCATCAGAGGATACCTTTGCAGATCCGTTCACGAAGACATTGACTTCAAAAGTCTTTGAGGCTCACGTGGAGGGCATGAGAATCAGATACTTAGGAGAGCCATGACAGTTTTTCTAGATATATAGCAACAGAGTGTATAGGAGTTGTATGTAGTTGTATACTTAAAGCACAGCTTAAGTATTAGTGGGAGATTGTTGGAGTTAAATACATAAGCTATGCTTGTATTGTACATTTTCCCAGTTAATATATCGATTTATGTTGTGGTTATTTTTTGTTGTGCATGATTTGTCCATTTATATTATGTAAGTAGATGATGAGGTGTCTTGTGTGACACAGTAGATCTCATCATTGGTTGGAAGACATAATATATAAATGAGGTTCGTAACCGAGACAGCTTTGGACAAACTATCGATTTAGGTTATTATGTGATTTGGATAATCAGTTTGTCTAAACTAATTAAATCATATAGATATGCCCGGGGCGTATTGAACTTGAACATTAGGAATGATTTGTCTAATAGATAAATCGTTCTTGGTATTCTATCTCTTAATCCCTAGACTAGAGCGGGCATGAGGATTAGACATAGTGTACTTTGATCTGCCAATGGGTGAGATCTATTGAGACCAATAATCTCGGTAGGTTCGGTGTGCGTATTTAGTTGCTTGGTGTGCTTCTGCTTGTCGAAAGAAAATCATATACGGTACGTCCGGGGTGATGGTGCGCCATAGATGAACTCGTTATATTTATTATACTAAACCCAACTGGCGGACTTATGTCCTGTATAGTAAAAAGGTCTATTGGTACTAGTCTCGAATTAAAAAAGTTGATTAATTGATTTATTAGTAAATTAATAAATTAACGAGCACTATATCTTTGATGTGGGGTGATTATGAATAAATTAATTAAGTTGTTCCGGAAGCAATTATGGTGTAGGATGGTAGTGTCATAATTAATTTGTTAGTGGTACGATTAATTATGTATTGGGTTGTTGACAAAGGTAGATTTAATTAATTAAGTAATTAATTAATCCTTGTGTCAGTTGGTTGTGAATCATACCAGGAACTGGATTGGGATAAGTGGATCCTTGTATCAGTTGGTTGTGAATCATACCAGGAACTGGTTTGGGATATGTGAATCCCTGTATCAGTTGGATGTGTATTAGTCTAGTAACAGGATTGAAGGAAACAGAAACCCAGTAGAAGGCCAATCCTAAACCAACTTGGGGTATATATTGTAACTCTATATATAGACAAGGGATTAGCTATTCAAGACATACAGTCATAAGTTTTCAAGACAAGAAAACTAGAGTGATAAAATTCTAGAGAAAGAAATATTTTCTTCTCTCTCTAAGTCAAATTTTTTGAGCTTTGTGGGCTGCTTTTATTTACTACTGGTGGCCGAATTTTTGGCCTGTTAAACCGACAGCGAGTGTAGCTTTCTCTCTCTCCGGGCGGTGCATTTATTGTACGTGCCAGGTGCAGCGGTGCTGGAATTTTCTGGCAGATGAATTGTGGTGATTAGCTTATCAAATTGGTTTCTAGATCGTTGCCCACACAACGTGAAATCAAAGTCTTGAGGCATACAAGAGAATTACCTGAGTGAATGCTTCAAAGGTATTTTCTAAAGTTCCACTTTTAATTAGAAATTTTTGTTGAATGGTAAATCGAATAAGTGCAAACCCAGATCCTGCCAGAGATTCCTATTCTGGAATGCATAGCACGAAAGTAAGTTTTTGGCTAGGCCCGGCCCAGGCAGATAATCTTTCATCTGGACGTGGTGCTAGTTATTTTTGACCTGGTTCTTGTGTTCTGAGACGTGGTGGGCTGTCTTTGTTAGAAAAATCAGTTTAAATTCACAAACATGGATGTAGACATTTCTGGAAGTGGTGCTAGTTGTTTTTGACGTGGTTCTTGTGTTCTGAGATGTGGTGGGCTGTCTTTGTGAAAAAAATAGCTTAAATTCGCATGCATGGAGGTAGACATTTTTGGACGTTGTTCTTGTTGTTTTCGACGTGGTGCTTGTGTTCTGAGACGTGGTGGGCTGTCTTTGTGTAAAAAAATAGCTTAAATTCACATGCACGGATGTAGACATTTCTGGACGTGGTGCTAGTTGTTTTTGACGTGGTGCTAGTGTTCTGTTACGTGGTGGGTTGTCTTTGTGAAAATATAGCTTGAATTCACATGCATGGATGGAGATGTTTCTGGACTTGGTGCTAGTTATTTTTGACATGATGCTAGTGTATTGAGACGTGGTGGGCTGTCTTTGTGAAAAAAATCTGTTTGAATTCACAAGCATGGATGTAGACGTTTCTGGACGTGGTGATAGTTTTTTTTGACGTGGAAAATGTGTTTTGAGACGTGGTGGGCAGTCTTTCTGAAAAAAATCTGTTCGAATTCACATGCATGGATGTAGACATTTCAGGACGTGGTGCTAATTATTTTTGACATGGTGGTTGTGTTCTAAATCGTGATGGGCTGTCTTTGTGAAAAAATTCAGTTGAAATTCACACACCTGGATGTAGACTTTTCTGAACGTGGTTCTAGTTGTTTTTTACGTGTTTCTAGTGTTCTGAAACGTGGTGGGCTGTTTTTCTGAGAAAAATCATTTTAAATTCACACACATGGATGTAGACGTTTATGGACGTGGTGCTAGTTGTTTTTTGACGTGTTGCTGTTGGGAATTGTTTAGGTGTTTAATCCAATTAAACAGCAGAATCCTAAACATTAAGGATCGGGTCTTACCCTTGAAGCGTAATCGGTTGCGCACGTCGCCTGGCGTCTCTGAGAAGATGGCATTTTGTTGTCTCCAAAATCCTTCCTCGAAGGATCCTCTACTCTCAAGCACGAAAGGCTTCGCAGGTTGGTGCTAGCCAATCTTGCCTACCCCGGAGAATTTGGGAAATCCTGTGTATTTTGTCTGATGAGAATTATTCCAAAAATCCTCTGACTACAATTATATCTCTAGGATATTTGTAGAGAATTAATTTCCAAAATCAGTATTGTAATTATCCAATTATAACTTAACTGATTTTAGTAATATTTCAAATCAGTATTATTACCAAATATTATTTAACTGATTCCAAATCAGTATTTAAATAATATTTACTAATTCCAAATCAGCCTTAAATAATACCTTAATGATTTGGGTTATACACCAAGCCCATGGATCAACTCATGACCCATGAATCAGGCTGATGGGTCAAGAACTTCAATTGCAATTAAGTCCCTTGATTTATCAGCCCATCTCAATTGTTCTCAGGTAATTAATTAACTATTAATTAATACCATAGCACTTTCCAATAATATTTAATTAAACTATTTAATTAAATCTTATTTATTTAAGTATAACAATTATACTTATTGTAGGCAAGAATCCTTATTCTCTATCATTGAACTTTCTTATGTACGATCCTGTAGGCCCATTCCAAATTGGTAACGGATAACTCAATCTCATTGATTAATCCATAAGTCATTAGTGGTCTCTAGCAAGACATAATGACTACCCAATTCAGAATGGAGGGTTAGGGCACATTCACCAACAATATCCCACTTGCCCGATGAAGGGCTATGTCCTAAACTGTTTAAGACCAAGCTCTATTACATGTCTATCAAACTTTGACTGTGGTAGAGCTTTTGTGAGAGGATCTGCTATATTGTCTTCTGACCCTATTTTGCACACTTTCACATCTCCTCGATCAATGATCTCTCGGATGAAGTGAAACCTTCTGAGTATGTGTTTGGTTTTCTGGTGTGACCGAGGCTCTTTAGCTTGTGCGATGGCCCTGTTATTGTCACAGAAAAGTTCTATCGGATCTTAGATACTCGGTATCACTCCGATGTCTGACATGAACTTTCTCAGCCAAACAGCTTCCTTTGCAGCATCTGATGCAACAATGTACTCAGACTCTGTTGTAGAATCAGCTGTTGTATCTTACTTTGAGCTTTTCCAACTTATTGCACCGCCATTCAGACTAAACACGTAGCCTGATTGTGACTTCATGTCATCTTGATCTGTTTGGAAAGCAGCATCAGCGTAACCTTGTACAATGAGCTGTTCTTGTCCTCCATACACTAGCATTAATCCTTTAGTTCTTCGTAAGTAGTTTAGGATTACTTTGACTGCAGTCCAATGATCCATCCCTGGATCTTGTTGGTATCTGCTAGTCATGCTAACTGTATGTGCAACATCCGGACGAGTACACAACATGGCATACATGATAGATCCTATTACCGAAGCATATGGGACTCTACTCATTGTATCCCTCTCATATCTTGTTGAAGGACCTTAGTTCTTCTTCAAGAGAAGGCCATGTCTAAATGGTACCTTACCATTTTTAGAGTTAGACATATTGAATCTTTTCAATATCTTGTCTATGTACCCTTTTTGACTTTGTCCAAGAAGCCTTTTAGACCTATCTCTATAGATCTTGATACCTAGTATCATCTCAGCTTCTCCTAAGTCTTTCATAGAAAATACACTCCCCAACCATTGTTTGATGTTTTTCATCAAAGGAATGTCATTTCCTATGAGCAGGATGTCGTCCACATATAGGACAAGGAAAATAATCTTGCTCCCACTAACTTTCTAGTAAACACAAGGCTCATCTTCGTTCTTGATGAATCTGTAACCTTTTAGTTCCTCATCAAAACGAAGATTCCAACTTCGAGATGCTTGTTTTAGTCCATAGATAGACCTCTGAAGCTTACATACTCGAATAGGATGCTTTTGATGGATGTATCCCTCAGGTTGTTTCATATAAACATCCTCGAGTAGGTTTCCATTCAGGAAAGTCGTCTTAACATCCATCTGCTATACCTCATAGTCAAAATATGCTGCTATGGCAAGCATTGTCCTAATGGACTTGAGCATCACGACAGGGGAGAAGGTTTCATCATAGTCTATACCATGAGTCTGTCTGAAACCTTTAGCCACTAGTCGTGCCTTTAAGATCCCGCCAGGTTTTAACTTGAAAATCCACTTGCAATCTACAACCTTTGCCTGAACAGGAGGGTCAATCAAAGTCCACACTTTATTGTCCCTCATGGATTGCATTTCAGATTCCATGGCTTGCAGCCATTTATCTGAATCTGGACTTTCTAAAACCTGTCTGTAGGTCGTGGGCTCATCAGAGTCCACCAAGATCAAATCTTGATCATCAGTCACGAGAAATCCGTATCTCTCGGGTTCATGACGAGATCTACTAGACCTTTTAGGTTCTTGTGTTGTTGACTCAGGTTGCTCATCTTCATGAGTTTCCATGTCAACATCCATCTGAGTTTCTGTAGATCGTTCTACATTCTCTTATTGTTCTTGAACTTCTCCGAGTTATATTCTACTCCCACTGTCTTTTTTGTACAGAAATTCTTTCTCTAAGAAAGTAGCTCTTTGAGCAACGAACACTTTGTTCTCAGTTGGGTTGTAGAATTGATATCCTTTGTTTCCTTAGGATATCCCACAAATAGGCATTTGTCAGTTTTGGGTTCAAGCTTATTACTTTGTAAATGTTTTACATGAGCTTGACAACCCCAAACTCGTAGATAGGACATATAGGGCTTCCGACCCATCCATATCTCATATGGAGTCTTATCTACTGCCTTAGATGGAATACGATTCAATAAGTAGGCAGCAGAAAGGAGAGCATAACCCCAAAAGGATGTAGGGAGAGTCGCTAGGCCCATCATAGATCGAACCATATCTAATAAGGTCCGATTTCTCCTCTTGGATACACCATTCCATTCAGGTGTTCCGGTGGAGTCAGCTGTGAAACAATTCCAAACAGTTTTAGATAGCCATCGAACTCATCACTAAGGTATTCACCTCCCCGATCGGAGCGAATAGCCTTAATCCTTTTATCCAACTAATTCTCTACTTCGTTTTTAAACTCTTTGAACTTTTCAAAAGTTTCACTTTTATACCTCATTAAGTAGACATACCCATATCTACTAAAGTCATCAGTAAAAGTCACGAAGTATTCAAAACCACCTCTGGCTTGTGTGCTCATTGGTCCACATACATCCGTATGTATTAGGGCTAATAGCTCACTTATTCTTTCACCTTTCTTGTTGAAAGAACTCTTGTCATTTTACCTTGCAAGCAGGGTTCGCAGGTTTCATATGATTCAAAATCAAATGAACCAAGCACTTCATCCTTGTGAAGCTTTTGAACTTGCTTTTCATTTGCATGGCCTAATCCACAATGCCAAAGGTATGTTAGACTTAAATCATTTTTAGATGATTTAGCTTTCTTTTCTATGTTATAGACTGGTTTTTCTTGGGTCAAATCCAAGACATACAGACCGGTACACATATTTGCAACTCCGTATAAAATATCATTTCGATATAAAGATAACGAATTATTCTCTATAATAAATTGAAAACCTTTATTATCTAAACTCGAAACTAAAATAATATTTCTGCTCAAAGCAGGTACATAATAACAATTTTCAAGTTCGATATTTAAACCAGAAGGTAAAGACAGAGTGTAATCTCCAACTTCAACAGCAGCAACTCTTGCCCCATTGCCCACTTGGAGATCTACTTCACCTTTCTTTGTTATCCTTCTATTTCTGAGTCCTTGCACATTAGTACAAATGTGAGCCCCACACCCAGTATCTAATTCCCATGAGGTGGACATAGAAAGATTTATTTCTATAACAAAGATACCTGAAGCTTGTTCACAAAACATTTCCGTCATTTACTCATAAATTCGGAATGCTTCCAAATTCATGAACTGCTTTTGAAGCTTGTCTGTCATAGACGCGAGTATCAAGCACGTCACATCATCGGAGTCGCTTTTCAGCTTATCCCAGGCTCATTGAACAGTTGCAGAAGCATTTTGTGGTTGTTCAGGTAAAGCGGTCTCTAAGACATGTAGCTTCCTTTCTTGTTTGAGAACTATTCTCATGTTTCTTTCCCAGTCTAGGAAGTTTGGTCCAACCAATTTATCTTTATCCAATATACTTCTTAGAGTAAAGTTTAAGATAACATTTGTGCTAGATAATGCCATTTCTATAAAAGATAATTGCAAAATATTAGAATGAGTTTTGAAAAACGTTTTCCACAATAGCCAAAATTGAAATCCCAAACAATTTTGTGTTGGTGCTAGATTGTGGGCCGAAAATCCACAAAGAGTCAACCCCAGTCTTATTTTGGCAAGTATCGTAGGGATCGGGCTCTTCTGGTAGGCAATATTCAAATCACATTCCATGTAATTTAACGCTTTCCAATTGCATACCATGCAACTTTTCGGTGATAGAATGAACATTCCAAATGTTTGACACCATCTTATCTTTGCAAAATTAATCCCTAGTCAACTTATCGGGTCAAACTAGGATTAATTTTCCCAAGTTAAACCATCCCTCAAGGCATCACATCAATAGACACCCACACAGTTTTTCCATAACAAGTGGTAGTGATAAAGTTGAGCATCTAATACCCAAACAATTTTTCCACTCATTAATGGTAGTGATAAAGTTGGGCACTATTATGTAACAACCCGCCGCATGAAGAAAACCTGAGGCCCTTGGGCTCTCCAAGTCCATCAGACGTTCGACACTCAAGCGGGCCCTCAAGCATGGAAGCAAAATCTTGGGTTTTTGGGAATTAAGTTTGATCGACTTAACATGCATTTTCGTTTGTCATTCATTTGCATAAATAAAAGAATGAAATTAAAGTGATGAACTGGGCTCTAGTCTATTACTGGGACTTTTAAAATCTTCATGTTTGGGCCTTCGCTCCTGGGCTCCACCATGGACTCCTCTTAGAACCTCTTTTTGGGCCTAACTATTACATGATGATTTTTATAGGCACGTAGGCCCAAATTCAAAATTGGTTCGCAGGCCCCAACTTTTAAAACATTAAAATTAAAAGCCCAATTCATGCTTTGAAACACATAAAATGCATATGCTCATACAAGCCGATTTTAATTTAAGCCGATTAATTTTAAGGATTGTGTAACTATTACAAAATTAAAATTGATCGTGTTATGATCAATTTTAATCAATCATTCTGTTCATTTTACATTTATTCAAAATGATGCATGAACATGCTTGCATAATTATGATGCTTCAAATAAAATTTAAACAATTTAAATAAGCACCAAAATTAAAATAAGATAAAATAAATAAATAACAATTCAAAATTTAAACAAATTAATTAATCTAATTATTTATTTATTTATTTATCTTATTTATTTATTTTAATCTAATTAAAATAATTATTTTTAAATTTATCTAATTATCTAATTAAGATAAATTTTCAAATTTAAAATCTAAATAATTTTAATAATCCTAATCTAATTAAGATAATTTATTTCAAAATTTTAAATTTAAACTTATAGGATAAAATTCAAAATTAATTCTATCTTTATCTAATAGGATTATTTAATTAAAATCTTATTAAATAAAATTCAAAAAATTTTAAAATTTTAATTTTCTAAAACTTTTGTGGTGATTTGGTAATTTAAATAAAATTATGGGCTAGGGTTTTGAGGAGGACTCAAAGTCCAGGGGCCATTCTGCAATTTTAAAATTCAGCTGTCCGTTTTGGTAATTAGTGGCTGCAGCGGGGGCAATAATCTAATTTATTTTAATTTCTGGGCTTAGGGTTTTATGGAAACAAAACTGTTGGGGTTGGTTTATAATTTTTAAAATTTTTTCTTTATGGCAGATTAGGGTTTAGAGGCTGCGGTGGGGGTATTTTAGTCATTTTAGCCCCTAGGGCTTCAACCACCCGCCGCCAGCCTCCGGTCGTCTTCCCTGGCGAACCCATCATTTTCCGGCGTTTCTTGTCTTGGAGGTCAGAACTTTTTTGTCCCCAATAGAGGCCTCTCTGAGCGATGATAATCGCCGTTCAAAGATCGGCAAGACTTCCGGCGAAGAATCAACAACAACAGTTGCGATCCCCGGCTTCGATCGACGAGGAAACGCAGCGGCGACGTTCCACTGCTCATTTCCAGGGCCAATCGAGCCCAGACGCGAACCCAGCAACCACTTTGATGAAACCGAAACAGCCCGCCAACATGGATTCCGTCTTCACCATTTTTCGGATGACCCAACCTGCGAAGAGAAAAATAACCAGCAACAACCAGTAGCCCAAAAAGAAAACTAGTTTCCGGTGATAAGATTTGCAAAAACCCAGAACAATTCGTTTTTCTAAATGGTTTTCCGGCAAGAATCCATGAAAACTGTCATATGAATTCAAACATGAACCCAGTTCCCGATTTTGAAATCCAATTTCCAACCAAGTTGAAGAACCCAGAAGAGGAAAAACGAGGAAAGAAAACAATAAAATTTGCCCAGCAAGGATTTGAAAACCAAAACCCAAATGGTCACCCAGTTTTTGGCAGACTCAACAGAACCCAGAAAAAAAATAGAGTTATCTCTTTTGTGAGGGTTTCGAAACCCAGAAAACAAATTTTTTACAGCCCAGAAAAAAGAAAACCAAACAACACCGAGTCAAAGGAAACCCAGTTTCCGGTGGCTTTTATTATGAAGGCACCCAGTTGCGATCAAAACCACAAACCGTCCAATGAAAGGGACGGTTTGTAAATCCAATTAAAACTTTCCAGTTGCGTTCATTTTGGTTTTTGGCCTGAATATAAAACTTTCCTTTTACATCTTTTGGTAAATCCAATTAACCAAAACAAAAAACCACAGCAGCTTTGGTCAAGATTGTTTTTCTTAATTCCCGAAACAAAATTGACGAGAATTTTTTTTTCAGCCAAATAAATTAATTCTCAAAACAAACGATTTGTTTTAAACAATTAACTATATTTTAACACTAAAGCAACCTAGCTCCGATGCCACTGTTGGGAATTGTTTAGGTGTTTAATCCAATTAAACAGCGGAATCCTAAACATTAAGGATCGGGTCTTACCCTTGAAGCTTAATCGGTTGCGCACGTCGCCTGGCTCCTCTGAGAAGATAGCGTTTTGTTGTCTCTAAAATCCTTCCTCGAAGGATCCTCTACTCTCAAGCACGAAAGGCTTCGCAGGTTGGTGCTAGCCAATCTTGCCTACCCCGGAGAATTTGGGAAATCCTGTGTATTTTGTCTGTTGAAAATTATTCCAAAAATCGTCTGACTACAATTATATCTCTGTGATATTTGTGGAGAATTAATTTCCAAAATCAGTATTGTAATTATCCAATTATAACTTAACTGATTTTAGTAATATTCCAAATCAGTATTATTACCAAATATTATTTAACTGATTCCGAATCAGTATTTAAATAATATTTACTAATTCCAAATCAGCCTTAAATAATACCTTAATGATTTGGGTTATACACCAAGCCCATGGATCAACCCATGACCCATGAATCAGGCTGATGGGTCAAGAACTTCAATTGCAATTAAGTCCCTTGATTTATCAGCCCATCCCAATTGTTCTCAGGTAATTAATTAACTATTAATTAATACCATAGAACTTTCCAATAATATTTAATTAAACCATTTAATTAAATCTTATTTATTTAAGTATAACAATTATACTTATGGTAGGCAAAAATCCTTATTCTGTATCATTGAACTTTCTTATGTGCGATCCTGTAGGCCCATTCCAAATTGGCAACGGATAACTCAATCTCATTGATTAATCCATAAGTCATTAGTGGTCTCTAGCAAGACATAATGACTACCCAATTCAGAATGGAGGGTCGAATGGAGATTCAACACAACCTTTCCGAGCAAACTGCGTACGATCCACTACATTGATATCCCGTTTAGCATAAGGCATGGAACCATCATCCTTATATGGCTAAATGTTTACTTGATCTCTTAGTGACACTGAATCCATCAAGCAAATGATATCCTTATCATTCCTTGGGCATGGCCATGCCCTTTCAGTTCACTATCAAGTGGCCAAGATATCATCTCTCATTTAAGAGAGATTTGTAGTCCCATCACTTCACCTACATATCTTAGCGTGTCTCATAGTGTACCCAATCATACCCGTACTTGGCAACCTGTTACGGTCCCGTTAGGCGTATGTCAAAGCACACTACAATTCACCTAAGACCATGTAGTGATTTCTGGTCTAAGGATCCTAGTACCAGTACTACTCAAAAGAATCACTCAGGATCTAATTAGTCCATGGAGTGTTTCTTTTGGCGGATCGATTTCATGCATTTAAATATGCACAAGGATATTACTATCATGAAATTAACTCATTTGATAAACAATCAATCAAGCAACAAATGTCTTATTTACATAAATACCCTCAAAGTATATTTACATAAATAGCCCTCATTAGGACACATTCACCAACAGTTGCTAGTGTTATGAGACGTGGTGGGCTGTCTTTGTAAAAAAATTTGTTTGAATTCACATGTATGGATGTAGACGTTTCAGGACGTGGTGCTAGTTTTTTTTTTTTTTTTGACGTGGTAAATGTGTTCTGAGACGTTGTTGGCCGTCTTTGTGAAAAAAATAGCTTAAATTCACATGCATAGATGTAAATGTTTCGGGATGTGGTTCAAGTTGTTTTTGACGTGGTGCTAGTGTTCTGAGATGTGGTGGGCTTTTTTTGTGAAAAAATCTGTTTGAATTCACATGCATGGATGTAGACATTTTTGGACGTGGTTCTAATTGTTTTTGATGTGGTGGTTGTGTTCTGAGGTGAGGTGTGCTGTCTTTTTGAAAAAAATCTGTTTGAATTAACACACATGGATGTAGACGTTTCTGGAAGTTGTTCTAGTTGTTTTTGACATGGTTCTTGTGTTCTAAGACATGGTTGGCTGTCTTTGAAAAAAAACAGTTTAAATTCACACACATGCATGTAGACTTTTCGAGACGTGAGGGGCTATCTTTGTGAAAAAATCTTTTTGGATTCATACACAGGGATGTAGACCTTTCAGGACGTGGTGCTAGTTTTTTTTTTTTTTACGTGGTAAATGTGTTCTGAGACGTGGTGGGTTGTCTTTGTGAAAAAAATAGCTTAAATTCACATGCATAGATGTAGACTTTTCTGAACGTGGTTCTAGTTGTTTTTTACGTGTTTCTAGTGTTATGCAACGTGGTGGGCAGTTTTTCTGAGAAAAATCATTTGAAATTCACACACATGGATGTAGACGTTTATGGACGTGGTGCTAGTTGTTTTTTGACGTGTTACTAGTGTTATGAGACGTGGTGGGCTGTCTTTGTAAAAAAATTTGTTTGAATTCACATGCATGGATGTAGACATCTCAGGACGTGGTGCTAGTATTTTTTTTTTTTAACGTGGTAAATGTGTTCTGAGATGTTGTTGGCTGTCTTTGTGAAAAAAATAGCTTAAATTCACATGCATAGATGTAAATGTTTCGGGATGTGGTTCTAGTTGTTTTTGACGTGGTGCTAGTGTTCTGAGACGTGGTGGGCTGTTCTTGTGATAAAATCTGTTTGAATTCACAATCAAGGATGTAGACGTTTCTGGACGTGGTGCTAGTTTTTGTTTTTTTTACGTGGTAAATGTATTCTGAGACGTGGTGGGCTGTCTTTGCGAAAAAAATAGCTTAAATTCACATGCATAGATGTAGACGTTTCTGGACTTGGTTATAGTTGTTTTTGATGTGGTGCTAGTGTTCTAAGACGTGGTCGGCTATTTTTGTGTAAATATCTGCTTTCATTCACATGCGTGGATGTAGACATTTTTGGATGTGGTGCTAATTGTTTTGGACATGGAGGTTGTGTTCTGAGATGGGGTGGACTGTCTTTGTGAAAAAAAATCTGTTTAAATTCGCACATGTGGATGTAGACGTTTCTGGACGTTGTTCTAGTTATTTTTGATGTGGTTCTTGTGTTCTGAGATGTGGTTGGCTGTCTTTGTAAAAAAATCAGTTTAAATTCAAACACATGGATGTAGACTTTTCTGGACATGGTTGTAGTTGTTTTTGACATGTTTCTAGTGTTCTGAGACGTGGTGGGCTATCTTTGTGAAAAAAATCAATTTAAATTCACACATGGATGTAAAAGTTTATGGACGTGGTGCTAGTGTTATGAGACGTAGTGTGCTGTCTTTGTGCAAAAAATCTGTTTGAATTCACATGCATGAATATAGACGTTTCAGGACGTGGTGCTAGTTGTTATTGACATGGTTCTTGTGTTCTGACACGTGGTGGGCTGTCTTTGTGAAAAAATAGTTTAAATTCACATGCATTGATGTAGATATTTCTGGACGTTGTTCTTGTTATTTTTGACGTGTTGCTTGTGTTCTGAGATGTGGTGGGCTGTCTTTGTGGAAAAAATAGCTTAAATTCACATGCTTGGATGTAGACGTTTCTGGACAGGGTGCTAGTTGTTTTTGACGAAATCTTAAATTCACATGCATGGATATAGACGTTTCTGGACGATGTGCTAGCTGTTTTTGACCTAGTGCAAGTGTTCTGAGACGTGGTGGGCTGTTTTTGTGAAAAAATAGCTTGAATTCACATGCATGGATGTAGACGTTTCTGGACGTGGTGCTAGTTGTTTTTGACGTGGTTCTTGTGTTTTGAGACGTGGTGGGTTGTCTTTGTGAAAAAATTGCTTGATTTCACATGCATAGATGTAGGCATTTCTGGACGTGGGGCTAGTTATTTTTGACGTGGTTCTTGTGTTCTGAGACGTGGTGGGCTGTCTTTGTTAGAAAAATCAGTTTAAATTCACAAACATGGATGTAGACATTTCTGGAAGTGGTGCTAGTTGTTTTTGATGTGGTTCATGTGTTCTGAGATGTGGTGGGCTGTCTTTGTGAAAAAAATAGCTTAAATTCTTATGCATGGATGAAGACATTTTTGGACGTTGTTCTTGTTGTTTTTGACGTGGTGCTTGTGTTATGAGACGTGGTGGGCTGTCTTTGTGTAAAAAAATAGCTTAAATTTACATGCATGGATGTAGACGTTTCTGGACGTGGTGCTAGTTGTTTTTGACGTGGTTCTAGTGTTCTGTTACGTGGTGGGTTGTCTTTGTGAAAAAATAGCTTGAATTCACATGCATGGATGGAGATGTTTCTGGACTTGGTGCTAGTTATTTTTGACATGGTGCTGGTCTACATATGTTTGAATTCACACACCTAGATGTAGACTTTTTTGGACGTGGTTCTAGTTGTTTTTGACGGGTTTCTAGTGTACTGAAATGTGGTGGGCTGTCTTTGTGAAAAAAATCTGTTTGAATTGACACACATGGATTTAGACATTTCTAGACGTTGTTCTAGTTATTTTTGATGTAATTCTTGTGTTCGGAGACGTGGTGGGCTATCTTTGTGAAATAAATCTGTTTGGATTCATACGCAGGGATGTAGACGTTTCAGGACGTGGTGCTAGTTTTTTTTTTTTTTTTTTTTTGACGTGGTAAATGTGTTATGAGACGTGGTGGGCTGTCTTTGTGAAAAAAAAATCTTAAATTCACATGTATAGATGTAGACGTTTCTGGACGTGGTTATAGTTGTTAAATTAGCATATAAAGCTAAGTATAATAATATGACAGAACAACAAATCGCTTCATGTCTCGTTTCAGGCTTCACTGGACAATTAAAAAATTGGTGGAATAATATGTTTAATCACGCTCAAAAAATGGAAATATTAACTCATCAGACTATAATTAGTAGAGAAATGACTACTGAAAATAATGAATTAGTACGTACTGCCATATTATTATACTTAGCTTTATATGCTAATTTAGCAGTACCCATTTCGTGTAATGTATTCATTATTTCATATTCGGATTTACCATCTATATTCCATTCATAAAGAGCACTTGAAATGAGACATGAAGCAATTCTGTCATATTATTATACTTTGCTTTATATGCTAATTTAGCAGTACCCATTTCATGTAATGTATTCATTATTTCATATTCGGATTTACCATCTATATTCCATTCATAAAGAGCACTTGAAACGAGACATGAAGCAATTCTGTCATATTATTATACTTAGTTTTATATGCTAATTTAGCAGTACCCATTTCATGTAATATATTCATTATTTTATATTCGGATTTACCATCTATATTCCATTTATAAAGAGCACTACCATCATAGGATTTAGTAACAAACCTACTTTTTTCTTCAAACTGAATGTCTGGAGGAGTTGGTTTGCTATGATAATTCATTAAGTTTTTATTAGACCACTGATTTTTTCTATATGACCTACGATAGTGTTTTCTTTGTATTCTATTAAACTCTAAAGGAGGAGTATCTGATAATTGTTGTTCTAAATCTTCAATATTATCTGATTCATGGTCAAATGCAGAACTGTTATTACCTTTAGATTCGTCTCTAGGTGCATCTCTATTAATTACATTAATTCTTAAATGACTAAATTGTTTTTCTACTTGATTTAAAGCATTAGAACTAGAAGCTCTATTAGGTGATTCTAAGGCCAAATTACTTCGCTGCACTAAAGAAATTTCTTTTTCCATTTCATTCAGAAGAGAGGAAACAATTAAAGGTTTAGCAATTTCATGAGGAAAAGTATTAGTAATCTTATTCGATTACCAAAACGGGACTAGGAAACGGGACTAGGATCGATTAAAAGATTTTTGATCATTACAATCTGAAAGTGGATAAAACTAGAAAACGGGACTAGGATCGATTAAAAGAGCTGAAAGTGGATAAATGATAGGACTAGGAAAATCGGACTAAATAAAAGAAAGATTGATAACAAAATAGAATATGAAACAAGAGAAGGATAGAAACTTACGAATGAAATACTAAAAGAAATGAAGAAGTTTTCAGAAGATAAGTTTAAAACTTGATTTTTATTTCGAAAAAAGGCTTCTGCCGATTACAAGATGAGTCTTTCCTTTATATAGGGAATTCTTTAGAATGAATATAAGTCTGGAAATAAAATCCGGAATGAAAGGCAAATGAAATCCAAATGAAAGAAAGTGCTCTATGACCTAAACACTTACGTCTGAATTAAATTATTATACTATGATCTAAGCACTTACGTCATACAACAATATTATTACAATTAAAAGTCATATGGGTCCTGAGCTAAGGGCCCACCAAATGGGTCAAAATCTTCGTCTTCACATGAATCTGCTTTTACTTCTTTCTCTTTCTTTGAGGAATCTGATTTAGATGATTCAGCATTAGACACAATTTTTTTTGTTTCATAAAAAGTCTTCAGGCATTGGACAATAAAGTCTCGTAAGCTAAAGGTTGAACAGGAGTCGGAGGAATCAGAGAAGGAGTTTGAATTATCTTCTTGGGCAAAGGAACCGCATTTTTCTCGGGAGTAACTTGATGAATCGGATCTTGAATAGGAGTTTTTGGAATCTGAGCAATAGCAATTTTCAATTTTTCTCCTATTTCTAAATATTTTAACACTACTTGAGCATTACATTGATTGTCGTTAAAATTATTACACCATTTTACATTAATCTGTCGAATAAGAGCACAAGGATATCCTTGCTGAATTTGTTTTACTTGATAATTCCAAGCAAGGATATATGGTACCCTAAACTCAGTATGGAACATGAAACCAGCTTGATAATCTTCAAACTTACACTTATAAGTTTGAAAACCTTTTTCATCATTAGGAGTCAAAATTTCAGGAGTCGCTCCCAATAGTTTCCACCTGTCATAGAACCACATTGGGACTTGTTTATTAAAATGAGGAGAAAAACTTATGAACCAGGAATGATTAAAGGCTCGATAAAAGAGACATCGAGAGAATGCCAAAATGTAGTCAACATAATTAAATCCATCAGGAATATAGGGAATAGAAAAGGAATTGGTAGCATGAATAGAAGGGAATTCTCGAGGACTCATTACTTTTTTAATGATGAATTTAGAATAAGCCACTCGAGAGGAGTCTTTTTTATCATTATAATGAGTAATTTCTACAGAGCGAGTATCAATCAGAATTAATTCAAAAATTTTTGAGTTTTGGAGAGAGAATCAGATAACCATTGGGTATCATTAAGGAATAAACGAGAAACAAAGTTCTTAACATCATTATTCTCATGAGGGTTTTTATAATGAGTCAACATAAGATATTCAAATTCTTTTTTAGTATGATAAGGAGCTGAATTAGTCGAAGATGATGAAGGAAGATATAAACTGGAAGGAGTCTGGTGTAATTTAGAGGAAGGTGATTGAATGGCATTAATATAGGTCAATGGAGGAAAATCATTATAGGGTACAGTAGGTTTGATAGGTCGAGGAGGAGTCGCCATGATGTAATCAGAAGGAGTTCTAAGAGGTGGCTGTTTTCCCGGGTCTTTAGATATGAGGAGTGCCTATAAAAAATTCACGAGTAACAAAATCAAGAAGGGAATTATCAGTGCCTTTAATAAATTCAATATCAAAATAAAAAATGGATAGTATTGCTTGCCATCTAGCAAAAATCTGTTTTGAAACTAAATTTTTAACATCTTTTTGTAAAATTTCTTTGGCTGATTTACAATCAACCCTGAGCAAAAACTTTTTATTATACAAATCATCTTGAAATTTGGAAATACATAAAACAATTGATAAAATTTCTTTCTTGACTGTAGAATAGTTTTTCTGAGGACCAAACTATACTCTTGAATGATACCTAATCAACTCTTCTACTGATGATGAATGCAATTTTTATTTCAGGATGCCTCCATAACCTACCTCGATGCATCAGTTTCTATGATCATGAATGCATATGGATGTAGAATGCCTAAACAAGGTAAAGTTTTAATTTTTCTTTTGATTTCTTTAATTAATTCAGTATGTTTTTCTGACCAAACAGGAGGATTATTCTGCAAGGACCACAGAGAGTTCTTAAATTTTGAAAGAAATCTGCAATGTAATTAAGACAGCCCAAAAATCTTTGTAATTGATTTTTATCCTTAATTTCATTAGGAAAACGGTCAGTAAATTCTATGGTTCGTTGAATTGGTCTTATTTTACCTTGATTAATTTCATGGCCAAGAAATCTAATTTTAGTTTGAAATAATTTCATTTTCTTTTAAGAAATTACTAATCCATTATTCTGAATAACATGTAATATTAAATTCAAATGTTTAAAATACTAAGATATCATCAATGTATACAATAACAAAATGAAAGTAATCATTAAAAATATCATTCATTATACGTTGAAATTCAGAGGGAGCATTTTTCAACCCGAATGGCATAACATTCCATTCATAATGTCCAAATGGTACAGTAAAGGCAGTTTTGAATCTATCTTTTTCATTATCTGTATTTGCCCATAGCCAGATTTTAAATCGAATTTGGAAAAGATTTTTGCACTATGTAATATATTTAATAAATCCTTTTTATTAGGTATGAGATATCTAATCTATTGTAAAACCTTATTTAATGGTTTGTAATTAATTACTAATCTAGGAACACCTGGTTCCTTTTCTGCCTGATTATTCACATAGAAGACGGCACAACTCCAAGCCAAATAGGATTTTCTTATTAATTTTTTGTCCATTAATCCTTTAATTTCCTGTTTACATAAATTAAGTAATTCCTCATTCATTTATATAGGTCTTGCTTTAGTAAGAATATTTCTTTCATGAAATTCTTTTTCATAAGGTAAGGAAACTATATGTTTCTTCCGATCCCAAAAAGCATTAGGATGTTCAGAACATACCAATGTTCTAAATTTTTCTTCTAAATTTGTAATTTTCAATTTAATATTATTATCCTGTAATTGTTCTTCTATTCTAGAGAACTCTAAACATTTTTCCAAACTCATTAAACTCTGTTTTTTCTTATTAAGGATATTAATCTGTTTATAAATAGAATTAGTTTGTAATAAGTCTAACTCTTTTCTTTGAATAGGATTAATAAAAGGAAAGTAAAGTTTATTACCTAAAATTTTTACAGAAATATGATCTGTTTCTTTTTTAAAAAGAGTAATCTGATAAAAAAAAAAAAGGGTTTCCTAATACTACACCGGTTGTAAATTTTTCAAGAATTAAAAAAGAATGCTTAAAATAATAACAATTATTGCAAATATAACCATTATTCAATTCAGCATACACATCTATCTCTAAACCATTAGCTGCATATAATTTTTCTTTAGTATGAGTTAAGTATCGTTCAGGAACAATACCTCTATTAATACATGATTGGTCTGCACCACTGTCAATCATAGCCACACAGGTAGTAGTCCAATCCTCTACACCAATAGTTACGATTACGTACCATTTTTCAATTTTAACTTTATTAATAATATTTAAAAAACTTTAGTATCTGGTATTTCGTCAGAAATTTTTATATCTTCTTTTATAACACCAGAACTAGATGCAGAAAACTGATTAATTTGATTATTTAATATTATTTTGGCCTCTAATTCTAAATCTTTGACTTTCAAATTATTCAACTCTTTAGTAATTTCTTTAATATCCATTTTTAATTTATTTATTTCTTCTTTGATGTTATTACTTTTACGAAATTCAAATTTATCTTCATGTTTATACTTTTCAATTAAACTATTAAGACTAAATGGCTCTCTTATATCAAATGCATGATTATTTTCTTGTCAAACTAAGGTTTTTAATTTTTCTAAATATTCTTTTTTAACATTTTCATCTTTAATTTCTTTTATTATATCAAATAATATTTCTTTGTTACTATTGGTATTAATCTTTATCTCACTATTCATCATATTAATAGTTTTCTTACATTCATAAAAATCATCTTTTTCACTAAACTAGAGTCTGAAGAATAATAAGGTTCGTCTTCATTTTCTGAATTTATTAAAATAGACATTAACTTATTTTTCAATTCTATTTCGTCAGAAAATATCGTATTAATTTTCTTTTCTAATTTACAGTTAGGAGCTATATGACCTAATTTACCACATTTATAACATTTAACCGGTTTTCTAGATTTTCTAAATTTCTTTTTATTATTATAGAATTCATTATTATTGTACCTATTGTATTTTTTATATCTTTTATTACTAGGTTTATATTTAATCATTTTTCTATAGTTTCGTTCTTGAGTTGAAGCTGGATTAATACCTGTAATACCAAATGCTTGATAGAAGGCCCCCAATTCTTCTCGTTCGAGAACATATTTACGCTGTAATTTAAAATCTTGACAAATAGATAAAGTCTCTTTTTTCAAAAAAGCAAATAATTGACCATAAGTTATATTAGTCAAATCTAAATTGTCAGTGCCCATTTCTTTAAGTAAACTGGTAATTAATTTTTGTAAAAATAAAGGAGATAAACCTGTAATGAATTTTTCTTTCCAAAACGATTGATTATAATCAAGTCATCGTAATACATTAATCAAAAAAGTATTTTTATACCAAAAATAATCTTTAAACAAAGGACATCGTAGATTAGTTAAAGAAAATTTTAAACTTGTTAACTCTTCTCTAGGATTACCAATAAAATGCATAGAAAGAACATATATTAAATAACTAGCACCATCAAATTCATATTCGACAGTACATACTAATTCATTATTTTCAGTAGTCATTTCTCTACTAATTATAGTCTGATGAGTTAATATTTCCATTTTTTGAGCATGATTAAACATATTATCCCACCAATTTTTTAATTGTCCAGTGAAGCCTAAAATGAGACATGAAGCAATTTGTCGTTCTGTCATATTATTATACTTAGCTTTATATGCTAATTTAGCAGTACCCATTTCATGTACTGTATTCATTATTTCATATTCAGATTTACCATCTATATTCCATTTATAAAGAGATGGGTTCTTGACATCTTGCAAATCTGTTTGAATTCACACACATGGATGTAGATATTTCTGGACGTTGTTCTAGTTATTTTTGACGTGGTTCTTGTGTTCGGAGACGTGGTGGGCTATCTTTGTGAAAAAAATATGTTTGGATTCATACGTAGGGATGTAGACGTTTCAGGACGTGGTGCTAGTTTTTTTTTTTTTTTGACGTGGTAAATGTGTTCTGAGACGTGGTGGGCTGTCTTTGTGAAAAAAATAGCTTAAATTCACATGCACAAATGTAGATGTTTCTGGACGTGGTAATAGTTATTTTTGACGAGGTGCTAGTGTTCTAAGACGTGGTCGGCTGTCTTTGTGTAAAAATCTGATTTAATTCACATGCATGGATGTAGTTTCTGGAAGTGGTGCTAATTGTTTTTGACATGGTGGTTGTGTTCTGAGACGGGGTGGGCTGTCTTTGTGAAAAAAATCTGTTTGAATTCACACACATGGATGTAGACATTTTTGGCCGTTGTTCTAGTTGTCTTTGTAAAAAAAATCAGTTTAAATTCACACACATGGATGTAGAATTTTCTGGACTTGGTGCTAGTTGTTTTTGACGTGATCCTAGTGTTCTGAGACGTGGTGGGTTATCTTTGTGAAAAATCTGTTTGAATTCACATGCATTAATGTAGACATTTCTGGACGTGGTGCTAGTTTCTTTTGACATGGTGATTGTGTTCTGAGACGTGGTGAGCTGTCTTTGTGAAAAAATCAGTTTAAATTCACATTCATGGATGTAGGCTTTTCTGGAGGTGGTTCTAGTTGTTTTTCACGTGTTTCTAGTGTTCTGAGACTTGGTGGGATATCTTTGTGAAAAAAATCTGTTTAAATTCACACACATGGATTTAGATGTTTGTGGACGTGGTGCTAGTATTATGAGACGTGGTAGGCTGTCTTTGTAAAAAAAACTTTTCTAATTCACATACATGGATGTAGACGTTTCTGGACGAGGTGCTAGTGTTCTGAGATGTGGTGGGCTGTCTTTGTGAAAAAAATAGCTTAAATTCACATGCATGGATGTAGACGTTTCAGGACATGGTGCTAGTTTTTTTTTTTTTTTTTTTTTTGACGTGGTAAATGTGTTATGAGACATGGTGGGCTGTCTTTGTGAAAAAAATAGCTTAAATTCACATGCATAGATGTAGACGTTTCTGGACGTGGTTCTAGTAATTTTTGACGTGGTGCTAGTGTTCTTAGACGTGGTGGGCAGCCTTTGTGAAAAAAATTGGTTTGAACTCACATTCATGGATGTAGACGTTTCTGGACGTGATTATTTTTGACGTGATGGTTGTGTTCAGAGACGGTGTGGGCTGTCTTTGTGAAAAAAATCAGTTTGAATTCTCACACATGGATGTAGACGTTTGTGGACGTTGTTGTAGTTCTATTTGACGTGGTATTTGTGTTCGGAGACGTTGTGGGCTGGCTTTGTGAAAAAAATAGTTTAAATTCACATGGATGTAGACTTTTCTGGAAGTGGTTCAAGTTGTTTTTGATGTGTTTCTAGTGTTCTGAGACTTGGTGGGATATCTTTGTGAAAAAAATCTGTTTAAATTCACACACATGGATTTAGATGTTTGTGGACGTGGTGCTAGTATTATGAGACGTGGTAGGCTGTCTTTGTAAAAAAAACTTTTCTAATTCACATACATGGATGTAGACGTTTCTGGACGAGGTGCTAGTGTTCTGAGATGTGGTGGGCTGTCTTTGTGAAAAAAATAGCTTAAATTCACATGCATGGATGTAGACGTTTCAGGACATGGTGCTAGTTTTTTTTTTTTTTTTTTTTTTGACGTGGTAAATGTGTTATGAGACATGGTGGGCTGTCTTTGTGAAAAAAAATAGCTTAAATTCACATGCATAGATGTAGACGTTTCTGGACGTGGTTCTAGTAATTTTTGACGTGGTGCTAGTGTTCTTAGACGTGGTGGGCAGCCTTTGTGAAAAAAATTGGTTTGAACTCACATTCATGGATGTAGACGTTTCTGGACGTGATTATTTTTGACGTGATGGTTGTGTTCAGAGACGGTGTGGGCTGTCTTTGTGAAAAAAATCAGTTTGAATTCTCACACATGGATGTAGACGTTTGTGGACGTTGTTGTAGTTCTATTTGACGTGGTATTTGTGTTCGGAGACGTTGTGGGCTGGCTTTGTGAAAAAAATAGTTTAAATTCACATGGATGTAGACTTTTCTGGAAGTGGTTCAAGTTGTTTTTGACGTGTTTCTAGTGTTCTCATACGTGGTGGAATGTCTTTGTGAAAAAAATCAGTTTAAATGCACACACATGGATGTAGACGTTTGTGGACGTGGTGCTAGTATTATGAGACGTGGTAGGCTGTCTTTGGGAAAAAAAAACTATTTTAATTCACATTCATGGATGTTGACATTTCCGGATGTGGTGCTTGTTGTTATTGACGTGGTGCTAGTGTAATGAGATGTGGTGGGCTGTCTTTGTGAAAAAAATAGCTTAAATTCAGATGCATGGATGTAGACGTTTCTGGACATAGTGCAAGTGGTTATTGACGTGGTGCTAGTGTTATGAGACATTGTGGGCTGTCTTTGTCAAAAAAATCAGTCTGAATTCACATGCATGGATGTAGACGTTTCAGGACGTGGTGCTAGTTTTTTTTTTTTTTTTTACGTGGTAAATGTGTTCTGAGACGTGGTGGGCTATCTATGTAAAAAAACTAGCTTAATTTCACATGCATAGATGTAGACGTTTCTGGACGTAGTTCTAGCTGTTTTTGACTTGGTGCTAGTGTTCTGAGACGTGGTGGGCTATATTTGTGAAAAAATTCAATTTAAATTCACATGCATGGATGTAGACATTTATGAACGTGGTGCTGGTATTATGAGACGTGGTTGGCTGTCTTTGTGAAAAAAAACTTTTTTAATTCACATGCACGGATCTAGACGTTTCTGGACGTGGTGCTAGTTGTTATAGACGTGGTGCTAGTGTTCTGAGATGTGGTGGGCTGTCTTTGTGAAAAAAATAGCTTAAATTCAGATGCATGCATGTAGACGTTTATGGACGTGGTGCTAGTTGTTATTGACGTGGTGCTAGTGTTATGAGACGTTGTGGGCTGTCTTTGTCAAAAAAATTAGTTGTAATTCACATGCATGGATGTAGACGTTTCAGGACGTGGTGCTAGTTTTTTTTTTTTTTTTTGACGTGGTAAATGTGTTGTGAGACGTTGTGGGCTGTATTTGTAAAAAAAAAATAGCTTAAATTGAAATGCATAGATATAGACGTTTCTGGACGTGGTTCTAGTTGTTTTTGAAGTGGTGCTAGTGTTCTGAGACGTGGTGGGTGTCTTTGTGTAAAAATTCGGTTTGAATTCACATGCATGGATGTAGACATTATTGGACGTGGTGCTAATTGTTTTTGATGTGGTGGTTGTGTTCTGAGACGGTGTGAGCAGTCTTTGTGAAGAAAATCTTTTTTAATTCACACAAATGGATGTAGACTTTTTTGAACGTTGTTCAAGTTCTTTTTGACGTGCTTCTTGTGTTCGGAGACGTGGTGGGCAGTCTTTGTGAAAAAAATAGTTTAAATTCACATTCATGGATGTTGACTTTTCTGGAGGTGGTTCTAGTTGTTATTGACGTGTTTCTAGTGTTCTGAAACGTGGTGGGTTGTCTTTGTGAAAAAAATCAGTTTAAATTCATAAACATGGATGTAGAAGTTTATGGACTTGGTGCTATTGTTATGGGACGTGGTTGGCTGTCTTTGTGAAAAAAAAACTTTTTTAATTCACATGCATGGATGTAGATGTTTCTGGACGTGGTGCTAGTTGTTATAGACGTGGTGCTAGTGTTATGAGACGTTGTGGGCTATCTTTGTCAAAAAAATCAGTTTTAATTCACATGCATGGATGTAGAAATGTCAGGACGTGGTGCTAGTTTTTTTTTTTTTTACGTTGTAAATGTGTTCTGAGACGTGGTGGGTTGTCTTTGTAAAAAAAATATCTTAAATTCACATGCATAAATATAGACGTTTCTGGATGTGGTTCAAGTTGTTTTTGAAATGGTGCTAGTGTTCTGAGACGTGGTGGGCTGTCTTTGTGAAAAAAATCGGTTTGAATTCACATGCATGGATGTAGACATTCTTGGACGTGGTGCTAATTGTTTTTGACGTGGTGGTTGTGTTCTGAGACGGTGTGAGCAGTCTTTGTGAATAAAATCTATTTTAATTCACATAAATGGATGCAGACTTTTCTGGACGTTGTTCTAGTTCTTTTTGATGTGGTTCTTGTGTTCGGAGACATGGTGGGCTGTCTTTGTGAAAAAAATCAGTTTAAATTCTCACACATGGATGTAGACGTTTGTGGACGTGGTGCTAGTATTATGAGACGTGGTAGGCTGTCTTTGGGAAAAAAAACTATTTTAATTCACATTCATGGATGTTGACGTTTCTGGATGTGGTGCTTGTTGTTATTGACGTGGTGCCAGTGTAATGAGATGTGGTGGGCTGTCTTTGTGAAAAAAATAGCTTAAATTCACATGCATGGATGTAGACGTTTCTGGACATAGTGCAAGTTGTTATTGACGTGGTGCTAGTGTTATGAGACATTGTGGGCTGTCTTTGTCAAAAAAATCAGTCTGAATTCACATGCATGGATGTAGACGTTTCAGGACGTGGTGCTAGTTTTTTTTTTTTTTTTTTATGTGGTAAATGTGTTCTGAGACGTGGTGGGCTATCTATGTAAAAAAAATAGCTTAATTTCACATGCATAGATGTAGACATTTCTGGACGTAGTTCTAGCTGTTTTTGACTTGGTGCTAGTGTTCTGAGACGTGGTGGGCTATATTTGTGAAAAAATTCAATTTAAATTCACATGCATGGATGTAGACATTTATTGACGTGGTGCTGGTATTATGAGACGTGGTTGGCTGTCTTTGTGAAAAAAAACTTTTTTAATTCACATGCACGGATCTAGACGTTTCTGGACGTGGTGCTAGTTGTTATAGACGTGGTGCTAGTGTTCTGAGATGTGGTGGGCTGTCTTTGTGAAAAAAATAGCTTAAATTCACATGCATGCATGTAGACGTTTATGGACGTGGTGCTAGTTGTTATTGACGTGGTGCTAGTGTTATGAGACGTTGTGGGCTGTCTTTGTCAAAAAAATTAGTTGTAATTCAAATGCATGGATGTAGACGTTTCAGGACGTGGTGCTAGTTTTTTTTTTTTTTTTTTTTTTGACGTGGTAAATGTGTTGTGAGACGTTGTGGGCTGTATTTGTAAAAAAACATAGCTTAAATTGAAATGCATAGATGTAGACGTTTCTAGACGTGGTTCTAGTTGTTTTTGAAGTGGTGCTAGTGTTCTGAGACGTGGTGGGTGTCTTTGTGTAAAAAATCGGTTTGAATTGACATGCATGGATGTAGACATTATTGGACGTGGTGCTAATTGTTTTTGATGTGGTGGTTGTGTTCTGAGACGGTGTGAGCAGTCTTTGTGATGAAAATCTTTTTTAATTCACACAAATGGATGTAGACTTTTTGAGCGTTGTTCTAGTTCTTTTTGACGTGCTTCTTGTGTTCGGAGACGTGGTGGGCAGTCTTTGTGAAAAAAATCAGTTTAAATTCACATTCATGGATGTTGACTTTTCTGGAGGTGGTTCTAGTTGTTATTGACGTGTTTCTAGTGTTCTGAAACGTGGTGGGTTGTCTTTGTGAAAAAAATCAGTTTAAATTCATACACATGGATGTAGAAGTTTATGGACTTGGTACTATTGTTATGGGACGTGGTTGGCTGTCTTTGTGAAAAAAAAACTTTTTTAATTCACATGCATGGATGTAGATGTTTCTGGACGTGGTGCTAGTTGTTATTGACGTGGTGCTAGTGTTATGAGACGTTGTGGGCTATCTTTGTCAAAAAAATCAGTTTTAATTCACATGCATGGATGTAGAAATTTCAGGACGTGGTGCTAGTTTTTTTTTTTTTACGTTGTAAATGTGTTCTGAGACGTGGTGGGTTGTCTTTGTAAAAAAAATATCTTAAATTCACATGCATAAATGTAGACGTTTCTGGATGTGGTTCAAGTTGTTTTTGAAATGGTGCTAGTGTTCTGAGACGTGGTTGGCTGTCTTTGTGAAAAAAATCGGTTTGAATTCACATGCATGGATGTAGACATTCTTGGACGTGGTGCTAATTGTTTTTGACGTGGTGGTTGTGTTCTGAGACGGTGTGAGCAGTCTTTGTGAATAAAATCTATTTTAATTCACATAAATGGATGCAGACTTTTCTGGACGTTGTTCTAGTTCTTTTTTATGTGGTTCTTGTGTTCGGAGACATGGTGGGCTGTCTTTGTGAAAAAAATCAGTTTAAATTCTCACACATGGATATAGACGTTTATGGACTTGGTGCAATTGTTATGAGACGTGGTTGGCTATCTTTGTGAAAAAAAAACTTTTTTAATTCACATGCATAGATGTAGACGTTTCTGGACGTGGTGCTAGTTGTTATTGACGTAATGCTAGTGTTCTGAGATGTGGTGGGCTGTCTTTGTGAAAAAAGTAGCTTAAATTCACATGCATGGATGTAGACGTGGTGCTAGTTGTTATTGACGTGGTGCTAGTTATTTTTGTCGTGGTGCTAGTGTTCTGAGACGTGGTGGGTAATCTTTGTGAGAAATCTTTTTGAATTCACATGAATTGATGTAGACATTTCTGGACGTGGTGCTTGTTTCTTTTGACATGGTGATTGTGTTCTGAGACTTGGTGGGCTGTCTCTGTGAGAAAAATCAGTTTAAATTCACATCCATGGATGTAGACGTTTCTGGACGTGGTTCTAGTTGTTTTTGACATTATTCTTGTATTCTGAGACGTGGTAGGTTGTCTTTGTGAAAAAAATCAGTTTAAATTCACACACCTAGATGTAGACTTTTCTAGACATGGTTCTAGTTGTTTTTGATGTGTTTCTAGTGTACTGAAACGTGGTGGGCTGTCTTTGAGAAAAAAATGTATTTGAATTCGCACACATGGATGTAGACGTTTCTGGACGTTGTTCTAGTTGTTTTTGACGTGGTTCTTGTGTTCGGAGACGTGGTGGGCTGTCTTTTTTTAAAAAATCTATTTGGATTCATACGCATTGATGTAGACGTTCAAGGAGGTTGTGCTAGTTTTTTTTTTGACGTGGTTAATGTGTTCTGAGATGTGGTGGGCTGTCTTTGTGAAAAAAAATAGCTTAACTTCACATGCATAGATGTAGACGTTTCTGGACGTGGTTATAGTTGTTTTTGATGTGGTGCTAGTGTTCTGAGACGTGGTGGGCTGTCATTGTGTAAAAATATGTTTTAATTCACATGCATGGATGTAGACGTTTCTGGAAGTGATGCTAATTGTTTTTGACATGGTGGTTGTGTTCTGAGACGGGGTGGGTTGTCTTTCTGAAAAAAATCTGTTTGAATTCACACAAGTGGATGTAGACGTTTATGGACGTTGTTCTAGTTGTTTTTTACATGGTTCTTGTGTTCTAAGACGTGGTTGGCTGTCTTTGTAAAAAAAATTAGTTTAAATTCACACACATGGATGTAGACTTTTCTTGACGTGGTTCTAGTTGTTTTTTACTTGTTTCTAGTGTTCTGAGACGTGGTAGGCTGTCTTTGTGAAAAAATAGTTTTTATTCACACACCTAGATGTAGACTTTTCTAGACGTGGTTCTAGTAGTTTTTCACGTGTTTTGAGTTTACTGAAACGTGGTGGGTTGTCTTTGTGAAAAAAATCTGTTTGAATTCACATGCATGGATATAGACGTTTCAGGACATGGTGCTAGTTGTTATTGACATGTTGGGCTGTCTTTGTGAAAAAAATAGCTTAAATTCACATGCATGGATGTAGACGTTTCTGGATATGGTGCTAGTTGTTTTTGACGTGGTACTAGTGTTCTTAGACGTGGTGGGCTGTCTTTGTGAAAAAAATCTGTTTGGATTCATACGCATGGATGTAGATGTTTCTGGACGTGATGTAAGTTTTTTTTTGACGTGGTGCTAGTGTTCTGAGACGTGGTGGGCTATTTTTGTGAAAAAATTAAGTTCGAATTCACATGCATGGATTTAGACATTTCTGAACGTGGTGCTAATTACTTTTGACGTGGTGGTTGTATTCTGAGATAGGGTGTGCTGTCTTTGTGAAAAAAATCTGTTTACATTCACATTCATGGATGAAGACTTTTCTGGAGGTGGTTATAGTTGTTTTTGACGTGTTTCTACTGTTTTGAGACGTGGTGGGCTGTCTTTGGGAAAAAAATCAATTTAAATTCACACACATGGATGTAGACGATTATGGACATTGTTCTAGTTCTTTTTGTCGTGGTATTTGTGTTCGGAGACGTGGTGGGCTGTCTTTGTGAAAAAATTAGTTTAAATTCACATTCATGGATATAGACTTTTCTGGAGGTGGTTCATGTTGCTAGTATTATGAGACATGGTAGGCTTTCTTTGCGAAAATTTTTTTTTAATTCACACGCATGGATGTAGACGTTTCTGGACGTGGTGCTTGTTATTATTGACGTGGTGCTAGTGTTCTGAGATATGGTGGGCTGTCTTTGTGAAAAAAATAGCTTAAATTCACATGCATGTATGTAGACGTTTCTGGACATGGTGCAAGTTGTTATTGACGTGGTGCTAGTGTTATGAAACGTTGTCGGCTGTCTTTGCCAAAAAAATTAGTTTGAATTCACATGCATGGATGTAGACGTTTCAGGATGTGGTGCTAGTTTTTTTTTTTTTTTTTTAAGTGGTAAATGTGTTCTGAGACGTGGTGGGCTGTCTTTGTAAAAAAACTAGCTTAAATTCACATGCATAGATGTAGACATTTCTGGACGTAGTTCTAGCTGTTTTTGACATGGTGCTAGTGTTCTGAAACGTGCTGGTCTATACTTGTGAAAAAAATAATTTAAATTCACACACATGGATGTAGACATTTATGGACGTGGTGCTAGTTTTTTTTGACGTGGTGCTAGTTGCTATTGACGTGGGCCGTCTTTGTGAAAAAAATATGTTTGAATTCACATGCATGGATGTAGACGTTTCAAGACGTGGTGCTAGTTTTTTTTTTTTTTTTTTTGACGTGGTAAATTTGTTCTGAGACGTGGTGGGCTATCTTTGTAAAAAAAATACCTTAAATTCACATGCATAGACGTAGACGTTTCTGGACGTGGTTCTAGTTGTTTTTGACGTGGTGGTAGTGTTCTTAGACGTGGTGGGCTGTCTTTGTAAACAAATCGATTTGAATTCACATGCATGGATGTAGACGTTTCTGGACGTGGTGCTAATTGTTTTTGACGTGGTGGTTGTGTTCGGAGACGGTGTGGGCTGTCTTTGTGAGAAAAATTGGTTTGAATTCACATACATGGACGTAGACGTTTATGGACGTTGTTCTAGTTTTTTTTGACGTGGTATTTGTGTTCGGAGACGTGGTGGGTTGTCTTTGTGAAAAAATTAGTTTAAATCCACATTCATGGATGTAGACCTTTCTGGAGGTGGTTCTAGTTGTTTTTGACGTGTTTCTAGTGTTCTGATACGTGGTGGGATGTCTTTGTGAAAAAAATCCGTTTCAATTCACACACATAGATGTAGACGTTTGTGGACATGGTGCTGGTATTATGAGACGTGGTAGGTTATCTTTGTGAAAAAAACTTTTTTAATTCACATGCATGGATGTAGACGTTTATGGACGTGGTGCTAGTTGTTATTTACGTGGTGCTAGTGTTCTGAGATGTGGTGGGCTTCCTTTGTGAAAAAAACAGCTTAAATTCACATGCATGCATGTAGACGTTTCTGGACGTGGTGCTAGTTGTTATTGACGTGGTGCTAGTGTTATGAGACGTTGTGGGCTGTCTTTGTCAAAAAAATCTGTTTTAACTCACATGCATGGATGTAGACATTTCAGGACGTGGTGCTAGTTTTTTTTTTTTTTTTTTTTGGACGTGGTAATTGTGTTATGAGACGTGGTGGGCTGTCTTTGTAAAAAAAATAGCTTATATTCAAATGCATAGATGTAGATGTTTCTGGACGTGGTTCTAGTTCTTTTTGAAGTGGTGCGAGTGTTCTGAGACGTGGTGGGCTGTCTTTGTGAAAAAAATAGCTTAAATTCACATGCATGCATGTAGACGTTTCTGGACGGGGTGCCAGTTGTTATTGACGTGGTGCTAGTGTTATGTGACGTTGTGGGCTGTCTTTGTCAAGAAAATCTGTTTTAATTCACATGTATGAATGTAGACATTTCAGGACGTGGTGAGTTTTATTTTATTTTTTTTTGACGTGGTAAATGTGTTCTAAGACGTGGTGGGCTGTCTTTGTAAAAAAAATAGCTTATATTCAAATGCATAGATGTAGACGTTTCTGGACGTAGTTGTAGTTATTTTTGAACTGGTGCTAGTGTTCTGAGACGTGGTGGTTTGTCTTTGTGAAAAAAATCGGTTTGAATTCACATGCATGGATGTAGACATTCTTGGACGTGGTGCTAATTGTTTTTGACGTGGTGGATGTGTTCTGAGACGGTGTGAGCTGTCTTTGTGAAAAAAATATGTTTTAATTCACACAAATGGATGTAGACTTTTCTGGATGTTGTTATAGTTCTTTTTGATGTGGCTCTCGTGTTCGAAGACGTGGTGGGATGTCTTTGTGAAAAAATTAGTTTAAATTCACATTCATGGATATAGACTTTTCTGGAGGTGGTTCATGTTTCTAGTATTATGAGAAGTGGTAGGCTTTCTTTGTGAAAAAAACTTTTTTAATTCACACGCATGGACGTAGACGTTTCTGGACGTGGTGCTTGTTGTTATTGACGTGGTGCTAGTGTTCTGAGATGTGGTGGGCTGTCTTTGTGAAAAAAAATAGCTTAAATTCACATGCATGGATGTAGACGTTTCTGGTCATGGTGCAAGTTGTTATTGACGTGGTGCTAGTGTTATGAAACGTTGTGGGCTGTCTTTGCCAAAAAATTAGTTTGAATTCACATGCATGGATGTAGACGTTTCCGGATGTGGTGCTAGTTTTTTTTTTTTTTAAGTGGTAAATGTGTTCTGAGACGTGGTAGGCTGTCTTTGTAAAAAAAACTAGCTTAAATTCACATGCATAGATGTAGACGTTTCTGGACGTAGTTCTAGCTGTCTTTGACATGGTGCTAGTGTTCTGAAACGTGGTGGTCTATACTTGTGAAAAAAATCAATTTAAATTCACACACATGGATGTAGACATTTATGGACGTGGTGCTAGTTGTTTTTGACGTGGTGCTAGTTGTTATTGATGTGGGCCGTCTTTGTGAAAAAAATATGTTTGAATTCACATGCATGGATGTAGACGTTTCAAGACGTGGTGCTAGTTTTTTAATTTTTTTTTTTTGACGTGGTAAATTTGTTCTGAGACGTGGTGGGCTATCTTTGTAAAAAAAATAGCTTAAATTCACATGCATAGACGTAGACGTTTCTGGACGTGGTTCTAGTTGTTTTTGACGTGGTGGTAGTGTTCTTGGACGTGGTGGGCTGTCTTTGTAAAAAAATCGATTTGAATTCACATGCATGGATGTAGACGTTTCTGGACGTGGTGCTAATTATTTTTGACGTGGTGGTTGTGTTCGGAGACGGTGTGGGATGTCTTTGTGAGAAAAATTGGTTTGAATTCACATACATGGATGTAGACGTTTATGGACGTTGTTCTAGTTCTTTTTGACGTGGTATTTGTGTTCGGAGACGTGGTGGGTTGTTTTTGTGAAAAAATTAGTTTAAATCCACATTCATGGATGTAGACCTTTCTGGAGGTGGTTCTAGTTGTTTTTGACGTGTTTCTAGTGTTCTGATACTTGGTGGGATGTCTGTGTAAAAAAATCTGTTTAAATTCACACACATAGATGTAGACGTTTGTGGACATGGTGCTGGTATTATGAGACGTGGTAGGTTATCTTTGTGAAAAAAAAATTTTTAATTCACATGCATGGATGTAGACGTTTATGGACGTGGTGCTAGTTGTTATTGACGTGGTGCTAGTGTTCTGAGATGTGGTGGCTGTCTTTGTGAAAAAAAGAGCTTAAATTCACATGAATGCATGTAGACGTTTCTGGACGTGGTTCTAGTTGTTATTGACGTGGTGCTAGTGTCATGAGACGTTGTGGGCTGTCTTTGTCAAAAAAAAAATAGTTGTAATTCACATGCATGGATGTAGACATTTCAGGACATGGTACTAGTTTTTTTTTTTTTTTTTTGACTTGGTAAATGTGTTCTGAGACGTGGTGGGCTGTCTTTGTAAAAAAAATAGCTTATATTCAAATGCATAGATGTAGACGTTTCTGGACGTGGTTCTAGTTATTTTTGAAGTGGTGCTAGTGTTCTGAGACGTGGTGGCCTGTCTTTGTGAAAAAAATAGCTTAAATTCACATGCATGCATGTAGACGTTTCTGGACGTGGTGCAAGTTGTTATTGACGTGGTGCTAGTGTTATGAGACGTTGTGGGCTGTCTTTGTCAAAAAAATCTGTTTTAATTCACATGCATGGATGTAGACATTTCAGGACGTGGTGCTAGTTTTTTTTTTTTTTTTTTTTGACGTGGTAAATGTGTTCTGAGACGTGGTGGGCTGTCTTTGTAAAAAAAATAGCTTAAATTCAAATGCATAGATGTAGACGTTTCTGGACGTAGTTCTAGTTATTTTTGAAGTAGTGCTAGTGTTCTGAGACGTGGTGGGCTGCCTTTGTGAAAAAAATCGGTTTGAATTCACATGCATGGATGTAGACATTCTTGGACGTGGTGATAATTGTTTTTGACGTGGTGGATGTGTTCTGAGACGGTGTGAGCAGTCTTTGTGAAAAAAATCTGTTTTAATTCACACAAATGGATGTAGACTTTTCTGGATGTTGTTCTAGTTCTTTTTGACATGGTTCTTGTGTTCGGCGATGTGGTGGGCTGTCTCTGTGAAAAAAATCAGTTTAAATTCAAATACATGGATGTAGACGTTTCTGGACGTGGTTCTTGTTGTTTTTGACGTGTTTCTGGTGTTCTGATACGTGGTGGGATGTCTTTATGAAAAAAATCTGTTAAAATTCACACACATAGATGTAGACGTTTGTGGACGTGGTGCTGGTATTATGAGATGTGGTAGGCTGTCTTTGTGAAAAAAAACTTTTTTAATTCACATGCATGGATGTAGACGTTTCTGGACGTGGTGCTAGTGTTCTGAGATGTGGTGGGCTGTCTTTGTGAAAAAAATAGCTTAAATTCACATTCATGCATGTAGACGTTTCTGGACGTGGTGCTAGTTGTTATTGACGTGGTGCTAGTGTTATGAGACGTTGTGGGTTGCCTTTGTCAAAAAAATCAGTTTTAATCATATGCATGGATGTAGACATTTCAGGACGTGGTGCTAGTTAATTTTTTTTTTTTTTGACGTGGTAAATGTGTTCTGAGACTTGGTGGGCTGTCTTTGTAAAAAAAAAAAGGCTTAAATTCAAATGCATAGATGTAGACGTTTCTGGACGTGGTTCTAGTTATTTTTGAAGTGGTGCTAGTATTCTGAGACGTGGTGGGCTGTCTTTGTGAAAAAAATTGGATTCAATTCACATGCATGGATATAGACATTCTTGAACGTGGTGCTAATTGTTTTTGACGTGGTGGTTGTGTTCTGAGACGGTGTGAGCAGTCTTTCTGAAAAAAATCAGTTTAAATTCACAATCATGGATATTGACTTTTCTAGAGGTGGTTCTAGTAGTTATTGACTTGTTTCTAGTGTTCTGAAACGTGGTGGGCTGTCTTTGTGAAAAAAATCAGTTTAAATTCACACACATGGATGTTGACGTTTATTGGCTTGGTGCTATTATTATGAGACGTGGTTGGCTGTATTTGTGAAAAAAAAACTTTTTTAATTCAAATGCATGGATGTAGACGTTTCTGGACGTGGTGCTAGTTGTTATTGACGTGGTGCTAGTGTTCTGAGATGTGGTGGGCTGTCTTTGTGAAAAAAATAGCTTAAATTCACATGCATGGATGTAGACGTTTCTGTACGTGGTGCTAGTTATTTTTGACGTGGTGGTAGTGTTCTGAGACGTGGTGGGTTATCTTTGTGAAAAATCTGTTTGAAATCACATGCATTGATGTAGACAATTCTTGACATGGTGCTTGTTTCTTTTGACATGGTGATTATGTTCTGAGAGTTGGTGGACTGTCTCTGTGAAAAAAATCAGTTTAAATTCACATACATGGATGTAGACGTTTCTGGACGTGGTTCTTGTTGTTTTTGACGTGTTTCTGGTGTTCTGATACGTGGTGGAATGTCTTTGTGAAAAAAATCAGTTAAAATTCACACACATAGATGTAGGCGTTTGTGGATGTGGTGCTGGTATTATGAGACGTGGTAGGCTGTCTTTGTGAAAAAAAACTTTTTTAATTCACATGCATGGATGTAGACGTTTCTGGACGTGGTGCTAGTGTTCTGAGATGTGGTGGGCTGTCTTGGTGAAAAAAATAGCTTAAATTCACATTCATGCATGTAGACGTTTCTTGACGTGGTGCTAGTTGTTATTGATGTGGTGCTAGTGTTATGAGACGTTGTGGGCTGTTTTTGTCAAAAAAATCAGTTTTAATCATATGCATGGATGTAAACATTTCAGGACGTGGTGCTAGTTTTTTTTTTTTTTTTTTTTGACGTGGTAAATGTGTTCTGAGACGTGGTGGGCTGTCGTTGTAAAAAAAAAAGGCTTAAATTCAAATGCATAGATGTAGACGTTTCTGGACGTGGTTCTAGTTATTTTTGAAGTGGTGCTAGTGTTCTGAGACGTGGTGGGCGGTCTTTGTGAAAAAAATTGGATTCAATTCACATTCATGGATATAGACATTCTTGGACGTGGTGCTAATTGTTTTTGACGTGGTGGTTGTGTTCTGAGACGGTGTGAGCAGTCTTTCTGAAAAAAATCAGTTTAAATTCACAATCATGGATATTGACTTTTCTAGAGGTGGTTCTAGTAGTTATTGACTTGTTTCTAGTGTTCTGAAACGTGGTGGGCTGTCTTTGTGAAAAAAATCAGTTTAAATTCACACACATGGATGTTGACGTTTATTGGCTTGGTGCTATTATTATGAGACGTGGTTGGCTGTATTTGTGAAAAAAAAAACTTTTTTAATTCACATGCATGGATGTAGACGTTTCTGGACGTGGTGCTAGTTGTTATTGACGTGGTGCTAGTGTTCTGAGATGTGGTGGGCTGTCTTTGTGAAAAAATAGCTTAAATTCACATGCATGGATGTAGACGTTTCTGTACGTGGTGCTAGTTATTTTTGACGTGGTGGTAGTGTTCTGAGACGTGGTGGGTAATCTTTGTGAAAAATCTGTTTGAATTCACATGCATTGATGTAGACAATTCTGGACATGGTGCTTATTTCTTTTGACATGGTGATTATGTTCTGAGAGTTGGTGGACTGTCTCTGTGAAAAAAATCAGTTTAAATTCACATACATGGATGTAGACGTTTCTGGACGTGGTTCTTGTTGTTTTTGACGTGTTTCTGGTGTTCTGATACGTGGTGGGATGTCTTTGTGAAAAAAATCTGTTAAAATTCACACACATAGATGTAAGCGTTTGTGGATGTGGTGCTGGTATTATGAGACGTGGTAGGCTGTCTTTGTGAAAAAAAACTTTTTTAATTCACATGCATGGATGTAGACGTTTCTGGACGTGGTGCTAGTGTTCTGAGATGTGGTGGGCTGTCTTTGTGAAAAAAATAGCTTAAATTCACATTCATGCATGTAGACGTTTCTTGACGTGGTGCTAGTTGTTATTGACGTGGTGCTAGTGTTATGAGACGTTGTGGGCTGTTTTTGTCAAAAAAATCAGTTTTAATCATATGCATGGATGTAGACATTTCAGGACGTGGTGCTAGTTTTTTTTTTTTTTTTTGACGTGGTAAATGTGTTTTGAGACGTGGTGGGCTGTCTTTGTAAAAAAAAAAAGGCTTAAATTCAAATGCATAGATGTAGACGTTTCGGGACGTGGTTCTAGTTATTTTTGAAGTGGTGCTAGTGTTCTGAGACGTGGTGGGCTGTCTTTGTAAAAAAATTGGATTCAATTCACATGCATGGATATAGACATTCTTGGACGTGGTGCTAATTTTTTTTGACGTGGTGGTTGTGTTCTGAGACGGTGTGGGTAGTCTTTCTGAAAAAAATCAGTTTAAATTCACAATCATGGATATTGACTTTTCTGGAGGTGGTTCTAGTTGTTATTGACTTGTTTCTAGTGTTCTGAAACGTGGTGGGCTGTCTTTGTGAAAAAAATCAGTTTAAATTCACACACATGGATGTTGACGTTTATTGGCTTGGTGCTATTATTATGAGACGTGGTTGGCTGTATTTGTGAAAAAAAAACTTTTTTAATTCACATGCATGGATGTAGACGTTTCTGGACGTGGTGCTAGTTGTTATTGACGTGGTGCTAGTGTTCGGAGATGTGGTGGGCTGTCTTTGTGAAAAAAATAGCTTAAATTCACATGCATGGATGTAGACGTTTCTGTACGTGGTGCTAGTTATTTTTGACGTGGTGGTAGTGTTCTTAGACGTGGTGGGTTATCTTTGTGAAAAATCTGTTTGAATTCACATGCATTGATGTAGACAATTCTGGACATGGTGCTTGTTTCTTTTGACATGGTGATTATGTTCTGAGAGTTGGTGGACTGTCTCTGTGAAAAAAATCAGTTTAAATTCACATACATGGATGTAGACGTTTCTGGACGTGGTTCTTGTTGTTTTTGACGTGTTTCTGGTGTTCTAATACGTGGTGGGATGTCTTTGTGAAAAAAATCTGTTAAAATTCACACACATAGATGTAGGCGTTTGTGGATGTGGTGCTGTGAGACGTGGTAGGCTGTCTTTGTGAAAAAAAACTTTTTTAATTCACATGCATGGATGTAGACGTTTCTGGACGTGGTGCTAGTGTTCTGAGATGTGGTGGGCTGTCTTTGTGAAAAAAATAGCTTAAATTCATATTCATGCATGTAGACGTTTCTTGACGTGGTGCTAGTTGTTATTGACGTGGTGCTAGTGTTATGAGACGTTGTGGGCTGTTTTTGTCAAAAAAATCAGTTTTAATCATATGCATGGATGTAGACATTTCAGGACGTGGTGCTAGTTTTTTTTTTTTTTTTTTGACGTGGTAAATGTGTTCTGAGACGTGGTGGGCTGTCTTTGTAAAAAAAAAAAAGGCTTAAATTCAAATGCATAGATGTAGACGTTTCTGGACGTGGTTCTAGTTATTTTTGAAGTGGTGCTAGTGTTCTGAGACGTGGTGGGCTGTCTTTGTGAAAAAAATTGGATTCAATTCACATGCATGGATATAGACATTCTTGAACGTGGTGCTAATTGTTTTTGACGTGATGGTTGTGTTCTGAGAGGGTGTGAGCAGTCTTTCTGAAAAAAATATGTTTAAATTCACAATCATGGATATTGACTTTTCTGGAGGTGGTTCTAGTTGTTATTGACTTGTTTCTAGTGTTCTGAAACGTGGTGGGCTGTCTTTGTGAAAAAAATCAGTTTAAATTCACACACATGGATGTTGACGTTTATTGGCTTGGTGCTATTATTATGAGACGTGGTTGGCTGTATTTGTGAAAAAAAAACTTTTTTAATTCACATGCATGGATGTAGACGTTTCTGGACGTGGTGCTAGTTGTTATTGACGTGGTGCTAGTGTTCTGAGATGTGGTGGGCTGTCTTTGTGAAAAAATAGCTTAAATTCACATGCATGGATGTAGACGTTTTTGTACGTGGTGCTAGTTATTTTTGACGTGGTGGTAGTGTTCTGAGACGTGGTGGGTTATCTTTGTGAAAAATCTGTTTGAATTCACATGCATTGATGTAGACAATTCTGGACAAGGTGCTTGTTTCTTTTGACATGGTGATTATGTTCTGAGAGTTGGTGGACTGTCTCTGTGAAAAAAATCAGTTTAAATTCACATACATGGATGTAGACGTTTCTGGACGTGGTTCTTGTTGTTTTTGACGTGTTTCTGGTGTTCTGATACGTGGTGGGATGTCTTTGTGAAAAAAATCTGTTAAAATTCACACACATAGATGTAGGCGTTTGTGGATGTGGTGCTGGTATTATGAGACGTGGTAGGCTGTCTTTGTGAAAAAAAACTTTTTTAATTCACATGCATGGATGTAGACGTTTCTGGACGTGGTGCTAGTGTTCTGAGATGTGGTGGGCTGTCTTTGTGAAAAAAATAGCTTAAATTCACATTCATGCATGTAGACGTTTCTTGACGTGGTGCTAGTTGTTATTGACGTGGTGCTAGTGTTATGAGACGTGGTGGGATGTCTTTGTGAAAAAAATCTGTTAAAATTCACACACATAGATGTAGGCGTTTGTGGATGTGATGCTGTGAGACGTGGTAGGCTGTCTTTGTGAAAAAAAACTTTTTTAATTCACATGCATGGATGTAGACGTTTCTGGACGTGGTGATTATGTTCTGAGAGTTGGTGGACTGTCTCTGTGAAAAAAATCAGTTTAAATTCAGATACATGGATGTAGACGTTTCTGGACGTGGTTCTTGTTGTTTTTGACGTGTTTCTGGTGTTCTGATACGTGGTGGGATGTCTTTGTGAAAAAAATCTGTTAAAATTCACACACATAGATGTAGGCGTTTGTGGATGTGGTGTTGTGAGACGTGGTAGGCTGTCTTTGTGAAAAAAAACTTTTTTAATTCACATGCATGGATGTAGACGTTTCTGGACGTGGTGCTAGTGTTCTGAGATGTGGTGGGCTGTCTTTGTGAAAAAAATAGCTTAAATTCACATTCATGCATGTAGACGTTTCTTGACGTGGTGCTAGTTGTTATTGACGTGGTGCTAGTGTTATGAGACGTTGTGGGCTGTTTTTGTCAAAAAAATCAGTTTTAATCATATGCATGGATGTAGACATTTCAGGACGTGGTGCTAGTTTTTTTTTTTTTTTTTTTTGACGTGGTAAATGTGTTCTGAGACGTGGTGGGCTGTCTTTGTAAAAAAAAAAAGGCTTAAATTCAAATGAATAGATGTAGACGTTTCTGGACGTGGTTCTAGTTATTTTTGAAGTGGTGCTAGTGTTCTGAGACGTGGTGGGCTGTCTTTGTGAAAAAAATTGGATTCAATTCACATGCATGGATATAGACATTCTTGGACGTGGTGCTAATTGTTTTTGACGTGATGGTTGTGTTCTGAGAGGGTGTGAGCAGTCTTTCTGAAAAAAATATGTTTAAATTCACAATCATGGATATTGACTTTTCTGGAGGTGGTTCTAGTTGTTATTGACTTGTTTCTAGTGTTCTGAAACGTGGTGGGCTGTCTTTGTGAAAAAAATCAGTTTAAATTCACACACATGGATGTTGACGTTTATTGGCTTGGTGCTATTATTATGAGACGTGGTTGGCTGTATTTGTGAAAAAAAAACTTTTTTAATTCACATGCATGGATGTAGACGTTTCTGGACGTGGTGCTAGTTGTTATTGACGTGGTGCTAGTGTTCTGAGATGTGGTGGGCTGTCTTTGTGAAAAATATAGCTTAAATTCACATGCATGGATGTAGACGTTTCTGTACGTGGTGCTAGTTATTTTTGACGTGGTGGTAGTGTTCTGAGACGTGGTGGGTTATCTTTGTGAAAAATCTGTTTGAATTCACATGCATTGATGTAGACAATTCTGGACAAGGTGCTTGTTTCTTTTGACATGGTGATTATGTTCTGAGAGTTGGTGGACTGTCTCTGTGAAAAAAATCAGTTTAAATTCACATACATGGATGTAGACGTTTCTGGACGTGGTTCTTGTTGTTTTTGACGTGTTTCTGGTGTTCTGATACGTGGTGGGATGTCTTTGTGAAAAAAATCTGTTAAAATTCACACACATAGATGTAGGCGTTTGTGGATGTGGTGCTGGTATTATGAGACGTGGTAGGCTGTCTTTGTGAAAAAAAACTTTTTTAATTCACATGCATGGATGTAGACGTTTCTGGACGTGGTGCTAGTGTTCTGAGATGTGGTGGGCTGTCTTTGTGAAAAAAATAGCTTAAATTCACATTCATGCATGTAGACGTTTCTTGACGTGGTGCTAGTTGTTATTGACGTGGTGCTAGTGTTATGAGACGTGGTGGGATGTCTTTGTGAAAAAAATCTGTTAAAATTCACACACATAGATGTAGGCGTTTGTGGATGTGGTGCTGTGAGACGTGGTAGGCTGTCTTTGTGAAAAAAAACTTTTTTAATTCACATGCATGGATGTAGACGTTTCTGGACGTGGTGATTATGTTCTGAGAGTTGGTGGACTGTCTCTGTGAAAAAAATCAGTTTAAATTCAGATACATGGATGTAGACGTTTCTGGACGTGGTTCTTGTTGTTTTTGACGTGTTTCTGGTGTTCTGATACGTGGTGGGATGTCTTTGTGAAAAAAATCTGTTAAAATTCACACACATAGATGTAGGCGTTTGTGGATGTGGTGTTGTGAGACGTGGTAGGCTGTCTTTGTGAAAAAAAACTTTTTTAATTCACATGCATGGATGTAGACGTTTCTGGACGTGGTGCTAGTGTTCTGAGATGTGGTGGGCTGTCTTTGTGAAAAAAATAGCTTAAATTCACATTCATGCATGTAGACGTTTCTTGACGTGGTGCTAGTTGTTATTGACGTGGTGCTAGTGTTATGAGACGTTGTGGGCTGTTTTTGTCAAAAAAATCAGTTTTAATCATATGCATGGATGTAGACATTTCAGGACGTGGTGCTAGTTTTTTTTTTTTTTTTTTTTTGACGTGGTAAATGTGTTCTGAGACGTGGTGGGCTGTCTTTGTAAAAAAAAAAGGCTTAAATTCAAATGAATAGATGTAGACGTTTCTGGACGTGGTTCTAGTTATTTTTGAAGTGGTGCTAGTGTTCTGAGACGTGGTGGGCTGTCTTTGTGAAAAAAATTGGATTCAATTCACATGCATGGATATAGACATTCTTGGACGTGGTGCTAATTGTTTTTGACGTGATGGTTGTGTTCTGAGAGGGTGTGAGCAGTCTTTCTGAAAAAAATATGTTTAAATTCACAATCATGGATATTGACTTTTCTGGAGGTGGTTCTAGTTGTTATTGACTTGTTTCTAGTGTTCTGAAACGTGGTGGGCTGTCTTTGTGAAAAAAATCAGTTTAAATTCACACACATGGATGTTGACGTTTATTGGCTTGGTGCTATTATTATGAGACGTGGTTGGCTGTATTTGTGAAAAAAAAACTTTTTTAATTCACATGCATGGATGTAGACGTTTCTGGACGTGGTGCTAGTTGTTATTGACGTGGTGCTAGTGTTCTGAGATGTGGTGGGCTGTCTTTGTGAAAAATATAGCTTAAATTCACATGCATGGATGTAGACGTTTCTGTACGTGGTGCTAGTTATTTTTGACGTGGTGGTAGTGTTCTGAGACGTGGTGGGTTATCTTTGTGAAAAATCTGTTTGAATTCACATGCATTGATGTAGACAATTCTGGACAAGGTGCTTGTTTCTTTTGACATGGTGATTATGTTCTGAGAGTTGGTGGACTGTCTCTGTGAAAAAAATCAGTTTAAATTCACATACATGGATGTAGACGTTTCTGGACGTGGTTCTTGTTGTTTTTGACGTGTTTCTGGTGTTCTGATACGTGGTGGGATGTCTTTGTGAAAAAAATCTGTTAAAATTCACACACATAGATGTAGGCGTTTGTGGATGTGGTGCTGGTATTATGAGACGTGGTAGGCTGTCTTTGTGAAAAAAAACTTTTTTAATTCACATGCATGGATGTAGACGTTTCTGGACGTGGTGCTAGTGTTCTGAGATGTGGTGGGCTGTCTTTGTGAAAAAAATAGCTTAAATTCACATTCATGCATGTAGACGTTTCTTGACGTGGTGCTAGTTGTTATTGACGTGGTGCTAGTGTTATGAGACGTTGTGGGCTGTTTTTGTCAAAAAAATCAGTTTTAATCATATGCATGGATGTAGACATTTCAGGACGTGGTGCTAGTTTTTTTTTTTTTTTTTGACGTGGTAAATGTGTTCTGAGACGTGGTGGGCTGTCTTTGTAAAAAAAAAAAAGGCTTAATTTCAAATGCATAGATATAGACATTCTTGGACGTGGTGCTAATTGTTTTTGACGTGGTGGTTGTGTTCTGAGACGGTGTGGGCAGTCTTTCTGAAAAAAATCAGTTTAAATTCACAATCATGGATATTGACTTTTCTGGAGGTGGTTCTAGTTGTTATTGACTTGTTTCTAGTGTTCTGAAACGTGATGGGCTGTCTTTGTGAAAAAAATCAGTTTAAATTCACACACATGGATGTTGACGTTTATTGGCTTGGTGCTATTATTATGAGACGTGGTTGGCTGTATTTGTGGAAAAAAAACTTTTTTAATTCACATGCATGGATGTAGACGTTTCTGGACGTGGTGCTAGTTGTTATTGACGTGGTGCTAGTGTTCTGAGATGTGGTGGGCTGTCTTTGTGAAAAAAATAGCTTAAATTCACATGCATGGATGTAGACGTTTCTGTACGTGGTGCTAGTTATTTTTGACGTGGTGGTAGTGTTCTGAGACGTGGTTGGTTATCTTTGTGAAAAATCTGTTTGAATTCACATGCATTGATGTAGACAATTCTGGACATGGTGCTTGTTTCTTTTGACATGGTGATTATATTCTGAGAGTTGGTGGACTGTCTCTGTGAAAAAAATCAGTTTAAATTCACATACATGGATGTAGACGTTTCTGGACGTGGTTCTTGTTGTTTTTGACGTGTTTCTGGTGTTCTGATACATGGTGGGATGTCTTTGTGAAAAAAATCTGTTAAAATTCACACACATAGATGTAGGCGTTTGTGGATGTGGTGCTGTGAGACGTGGTAGGCTGTCTTTGTGAAAAAAAAAACTTTTTTAATTCACATGCATGGATGTAGACGTTTCTGGACGTGGTGCTAGTGTTCTGAGATGTGGTGGGCTGTCTTTGTGAAAAAAATAGCTTAAATTCACATTCATGCATGTAGACGTTTCTTGACGTGGTGCTAGTTGTTATTGACGTGGTGCTAGTGTTATGAGACGTTGTGGGCTGTTTTTGTCAAAAAAATCAGTTTTAATCATATGCATGGATGTAGACATTTCAGGACGTGGTGCTAGTTTTTTTTTTTTTTTTTTGACGTGGTAAATGTGTTCTGAGACGTGGTAGGCTGTCTTTGTGAAAAAAAACTTTTTTAATTCACATGCATGGATGTAGACGTTTCTGGACGTGGTGCTAGTGTTCTGAGATGTGGTGGGCTGTCTTTGTGAAAAAAATAGCTTAAATTCACATTCATGCATGTAGACGTTTCTTGACGTGGTGCTAGTTGTTATTGACGTGGTGCTAGTGTTATGAGACGTTGTGGGCTATTTTTGTCAAAAAAATCAGTTTTAATCATATGCATGGATGTAGACATTTCAGGACGTGGTGCTAGTTTTTTTTTTTTTTTTTGACGTGGTAAATGTGTTCTGAGACGTGGTGGGCTGTCTTTGTAAAAAAAAAAAGGCTTAAATTCAAATGCATAGATATAGACATTCTTGGACGTGGTGCTAATTGTTTTTGACGTGGTGGTTGTGTTCTGAGACGGTGTGGGCGGTCTTTCTGAAAAAAATCAGTTTAAATTCACAATCATGGATATTGACTTTTCTGGAGGTGGTTCTAGTTGTTATTGACTTGTTTCTAGTGTTCTGAAACGTGATGGGCAGTCTTTGTAAAAAAATCAGTTTAAATTCACACACATGGATGTTGACGTTTATTGGCTTGGTGCTATTATTATGAGACGTGGTTGGCTGTATTTGTGAAAAAAAAACTTTTTTAATTCACATGCATGGATGTAGACGTTTCTGGACGTGGTGCTAGTTGTTATTGACGTGGTGCTAGTGTTCTGAGATGTGGTGGGCTGTCTTTGTGAAAAAAATAGCTTAAATTCACATGCATGGATGTAGACGTTTCTGTACGTGGTGCTAGTTATTTTTGACGTGGTGGTAGTGTTCTGAGACGTGGTGGGTTATCTTTGTGAAAAATCTGTTTGAATTCACATGCATTGATGTAGACAATTCTGGACATGGTGCTTGTTTCTTTTGACATGGTGATTATGTTCTGAGAGTTGGTGGACTGTCTCTGTGAAAAAAATCAGTTTAAATTCACATACATGGATGTAGACGTTTCTGGACGTGGTTCTTGTTGTTTTTGACGTGTTTCTGGTGTTCTGATACGTGGTGGGATGTCTTTGTGAAAAAAATCTGTTAAAATTCCCACACATAGATGTAGACGTTTGTGGATGTGGTGTTGTGAGACGTGGTAGGCTGTCTTTGTGAAAAAAAACTTTTTTAATTCACATGCATGGATGTAGACGTTTCTGGACGTGGTGCTAGTGTTCTGAGATGTGGTGGGCTGTCTTTGTGAAAAAAATAGCTTAAATTCACATTCATGCATGTAGACGTTTCTTGACGTGGTGCTAGTTGTTATTGACGTGGTGCTAGTGTTATGAGACGTTGTGGGCTGTTTTTGTCAAAAAAATCAGTTTTAATCATATGCATGGATGTAGACATTTCAGGACGTGGTGCTAGTTTTTTTTTTTTTTTTTTGACGTGGTAAATGTGTTCTGAGACGTGGTAGGCTGTCTTTGTGAAAAAAAACTTTTTTAATTCACATGCATGGATGTAGACGTTTCTGGACGTGGTGCTAGTGTTCTGAGATGTGGTGGGCTGTCTTTGTGAAAAAAAAAGCTTAAATTCACATTCATGCATGTAGACGTTTCTTGACGTGGTGCTAGTTGTTATTGACGTGGTGCTAGTGTTATGAGACGTTGTGGGCTGTTTTTGTCAAAAAAATCAGTTTTGATCATATGCATGGATGTAGACATTTCAGGACGTGGTGCTAGTTTTTTTTTTTTTTTTTTGACGTGGTAAATGTGTTCTGAGACGTGGTGGGCTGTCTTTGTAAAAAAAAAAAAGGCTTAAATTCAAATTCATAGATGTAGACGTTTCTGGACGTGGTTCAAGTTATTTTTGAAGTGGTGCTAGTGTTCTGAGACGTGGTGGGCTCTCTTTGTGAAAAAAATTGGATTCAATTCACATGCATGGTTATAGACATTCTTGGACGTGGTGCTAATTGTTTTTGACGTGGTGGTTGTGTTCTGAGACGGTGTGGGCAGTCTTTCTGAAAAAAATCAGTTTAAATTCACAATCATGGATATTGACTTTTCTGGAGGTGGTTCCAGTTGTTATTGACTTGTTTCTAGTGTTCTGAAACGTGGTGGGCTGTCTTTGTGAAAAAAATCTGTTAAAATTCACACACATAGATGTAGGCGTTTGTGGATGTGGTGCTGTGAGACGTGGTAGGCTGTCTTTGTGAAAAAAAACTTTTTTAATTCACATGCATGGATGTAGACGTTTCTGGACGTGGTGCTAGTGTTCTGAGATGTGGTGGGCTGTCTTTGTGAAAAAAATAGCTTAAATTCACATTCATGCATGTAGACGTTTCTTGACGTGGTGCTAGTTGTTATTGACGTGGTGCTAGTGTTATGAGACGTTGTGGGCTGTTTTTGTCAAAAAAATCTGTTTTAATCATATGCATGGATGTAGACATTTCAGGACGTGGTGCTAGTTTTTTTTTTTTTTTTTTTGACGTGGTAAATGTGTTCTGAGACGTGGTAGGCTGTCTTTGTGAAAAAAAACTTTTTTAATTCACATGCATGGATGTAGACGTTTCTGGACGTGGTGCTAGTGTTCTGAGATGTGGTGGGCTGTCTTTGTGAAAAAAATAGCTTAAATTCACATTCATGCATGTAGACGTTTCTTGACGTGGTGCTAGTTGTTATTGACGTGGTGCTAGTGTTATGAGACGTTGTGGGCTGTTTTTGTCAAAAAAATCAGTTTTGATCATATGCATGGATGTAGACATTTCAGGACGTGGTGCTAGTTTTTTTTTTTTTGACGTGGTAAATGTGTTCTGAGACGTGGTGGGCTGTCTTTGTAAAAAAAAAAAGGCTTAAATTCAAATGCATAGATGTAGACGTTTCTGGACGTGGTTCAAGTTATTTTTGAAGTGGTGCTAGTGTTCTGAGACGTGGTGGGCTGTCTTTGTGAAAAAAATTGGATTCAATTCACATGCATGGTTATAGACATTCTTGGACGTGGTGCTAATTGTTTTTGACGTGGTGGTTGTGTTCTGAGACGGTGTGGGCAGTCTTTCTGAAAAAAATCAGTTTAAATTCACAATCATGGATATTGACTTTTCTGGAGGTGGTTCCAGTTGTTATTGACTTGTTTCTAGTGTTCTGAAACGTGGTGGGCTGTCTTTGTGAAAAAAATCTGTTAAAATTCACACACATAGATGTAGGCGTTTGTGGATGTGGTGCTGTGAGACGTGGTAGGCTGTCTTTGTGAAAAAAAACTTTTTTAATTCAAATGCATGGATGTAGACGTTTCTGGACGTGGTGCTAGTGTTCTGAGATGTGGTGGGCTGTCTTTGTGAAAAAAATAGCTTAAATTCACATTCATGCATGTAGACGTTTCTTGACGTGGTGCTAGTTGTTATTGACGTGGTGCTAGTGTTATGAGACGTTGTGGGCTGTTTTTGTCAAAAAAATCAGTTTTAATCATATGCATGGATGTAGACATTTCAGGACGTGGTGCTAGTTTTTTTTTTTTTTTTTGACGTGGTAAATGTGTTCTGAGACGTGGTGGGCTGTCTTTGTAAAAAAAAAGGCTTAAATTCAAATGCATAGATGTAGACATTTCTGGACGTGGTTCTAGTTATTTTTGAAGTGGTGCTAGTGTTCTGAGACGTGGTGGGCTGTCTTTGTGAAAAAAATTGGATTCAATTCACATGCCTGGATATAGACATTCTTGGACGTGGTGCTAATTGTTTTTGACGTGATGGTTGTGTTCTGAGAGGGTGTGAGCAGTCTTTCTGAAAAAAATATGTTTAAATTCACAATCATGGATATTGACTTTTCTGGAGGTGGTTCTAGTTGTTATTGACTTGTTTCTAGTGTTCTGAAACGTGGTGGGCTGTCTTTGTGAAAAAAATCAGTTTAAATTCACACACATGGATGTTGACGTTTATTGGCTTGGTGCTATTATTATGAGACGTGGTTGGCGGTATTTGTGAAAAAAAAACTTTTTTAATTCACATGCATGGATGTAGACGTTTCTGGACGTGGTGCTAGTTGTTATTGACGTGGTGCTAGTGTTCTGAGATGTGGTGGGCTGTCTTTGTGAAAAAAATAGCTTAAATTCACATGCATGGATGTAGACGTTTCTGTACGTGGTGCTAGTTATTTTTGACGTGGTGGTAGTGTTCTGAGACGTGGTGGGTTATCTTTGTGAAAAATCTGTTTGAATTCACATGCATTGATGTAGACAATTCTGGACAAGGTGCTTGTTTCTTTTGACATGGTGATTATGTTCTGAGAGTTGGTGGACTGTCTCTGTGAAAAAAATCAGTTTAAATTCACATACATGGATGTAGACGTTTCTGGACGTGGTTCTTGTTGTTTTTGACGTGTTTCTGGTGTTCTGATACGTGGTGGGATGTCTTTGTGAAAAAAATCTGTTAAAATTCACACACATAGATGTAGGCGTTTGTGGATGTGGTGCTGGTATTATGAGACGTGGTAGGCTGTCTTTGTGAAAAAAAACTTTTTTAATTCACATGCATGGATGTAGACGTTTCTGGACGTGGTGCTAGTGTTCTGAGATGTGGTGGGCTGTCTTTGTGAAAAAAATAGCTTAAATTCACATTCATGCATGTAGACGTTTCTTGACGTGGTGCTAGTTGTTATTGACGTGGTGCTAGTGTTATGAGACGTTGTGGGCTGTTTTTGTCAAAAAAATCAGTTTTAATCATATGCATGGATGTAGACATTTCAGGACGTGGTGCTAGTTTTTTTTTTTTTTTTTTGACGTGGTAAATGTGTTCTGAGACGTGGTGGGCTGTCTTTGTAAAAAAAAAAAAGGCTTAAATTCAAATGCATAGATGTAGACGTTTCTGGACGTGGTTCTAGTTATTTTTGAAGTGGTGCTAGTGTTCTGAGACGTGGTGGGCTGTCTTTGTGAAAAAAATTGGATTCAATTCACATGCATGGTTATAGACTTTCTTGGACGTGGTGCTAATTGTTTTTGACGTGGTGGTTGTGTTTTGAGAAGGTGTGGGCAGTCTTTCTGAAAAAAATCAGTTTAAATTCACAATCATGGATATTGACTTTTCTGGAGGTGGTTCCAGTTGTTATTGACTTGTTTCTAGTGTTCTGAAACGTGGTGGGCTGTCTTTGTGAAAAAAATCTGTTAAAATTCACACACATAGATGTAGGCGTTTGTGGATGTGGTGCTGTGAGACGTGGTAGGCTGTCTTTGTGAAAAAAAACTTTTTTAATTCACATGCATGGATGTAGACGTTTCTGGACGTGGTGCTAGTGTTCTGAGATGTGGTGGGCTGTCTTTGTGAAAAAAATAGCTTAAATTCACATTCATGCATGTAGACGTTTCTTGACGTGGTGCTAGTTGTTATTGACGTGGTGCTAGTGTTATGAGACGTTGTGGGCTGTTTTTGTCAAAAAAATCAGTTTTAATCATATGCATGGATGTAGACATTTCAGGACGTGGTGCTAGTTTTTTTTTTTTTTTTTTTTGACGTGGTAAATGTGTTCTGAGACGTGGTGGGCTGTCTTTGTAAAAAAAAAAAGGCTTAAATTCAAATGCATAGATGTAGACGTTTCTGGACGTGGTTCTAGTTATTTTTGAAGTGGTGCTAGTGTTCTGGGACGTGGTGGGCTGTCTTTGTGAAAAAAATTGGATTCAATTCACATGCATGGTTATAGACTTTCTTGGACGTGGTGCTAATTGTTTTTGACGTGGTGGTTGTGTTTTGAGACGGTGTGGGCAGTCTTTCTGAAAAAAATCAGTTTAAATTCACAATCATGGATATTGACTTTTCTGGAGGTGGTTCTAGTTGTTATTGACTTGTTTCTAGTGTTCTGAAACGTGATGGGCTGTCTTTGTGAAAAAATCAGTTTAAATTCACACACATGGATGTTGACGTTTATTGGCTTGGTGCTATTATTATGAGACGTGGTTGGCTGTATTTGTGAAAAAAAAAACTTTTTTAATTCACATGCATGGATGTAGACGTTTCTGGACGTGGTGCTAGTTGTTATTGACGTGGTGCTAGTGTTTTGAGATGTGGTGGGCTGTCTTTGTGAAAAAAATAGCTTAAATTCACATGCATGGATGTAGACGTTTCTGTACGTGGTGCTAGTTATTTTTGACGTGGTGGTAGAGTTCTGAGACGTGGTGGGTTATCTTTGTGAAAAATCTGTTTGAATTCACATGCATTGATGTAGACAATTCTGGACATGGTGCTTGTTTCTTTTGACATGGTGATTATGTTCTGAGAGTTGGTGGACTGTCTCTGTGAAAAAAATCAGTTTAAATTCACATACATGGATGTAGACGTTTCTGGACGTGGTTCTTGTTGTTTTTGACGTGTTTCTGGTGTTCTGATACGTGGTGGGATGTCTTTGTGAAAAAAATCTGTTAAAATTCACACACATAGATGTAGGCTTTTGTGGATGTGGTGCTGTGAGACGTGGTAGGCTGTCTTTGTGAAAAAAAACTTTTTTAATTCACATGCATGGATGTAGACGTTTCTGGACGTGGTGCTAGTGTTCTGAGATGTGGTGGGCTGTCTTTGTGAAAAAAATAGCTTAAATTCACATTCATGCATGTAGACGTTTCTTGACGTGGTGCTAGTTGTTATTGACGTGGTGCTAGTGTTATGAGACGTTGTGGGCTGTTTTTGTCAAAAAAATCAGTTTTAATCATATGCATGGATGTAGACATTTCAGGACGTGGTGCTAGTTTTTTTTTTTTTTTTTTTTTGACGTGGTAAATGTGTTCTAAGACGTGGTGGGCTGTCTTTGTAAAAAAAAAAAGGCTTAAATTCAAATGCATAGATGTAGACGTTTCTGGACGTGGTTCTAGTTATTTTTGAAGTGGTGCTAGTGTTCTGAGACGTGGTGGGCTGTCTTTGTGAAAAAAATTGGATTCAATTCACATGCATGGTTATAGACTTTCTTGGACGTGGTGCTAATTGTTTTTGACGTGGTGGTTGTGTTTTGAGACGGTGTGGGCAGTCTTTCTGAAAAAAATCAGTTTAAATTCACAATCATGGATATTGACTTTTCTGGAGGTGGTTCCAGTTGTTATTGACTTGTTTCTAGTGTTCTGAAACGTGGTGGGCTGTCTTTGTGAAAAAAATCTGTTAAAATTCACACACATAGATGTAGGCGTTTGTGGATGTGGTGCTGTGAGACGTGGTAGGCTGTCTTTGTGAAAAAAAACTTTTTTAATTCACATGCATGGATGTAGACGTTTCTGGACGTGGTGCTAGTGTTCTGAGATGTGGTGGGCTGTCTTTGTGAAAAAAATAGCTTAAATTCACATTCATGCATGTAGACGTTTCTTGACGTGGTGCTAGTTGTTATTGACGTGGTGCTAGTGTTATGAGACGTTGTGGGCTGTTTTTGTCAAAAAAATCAGTTTTAATCATATGCATGGATGTAGACATTTCAGGACGTGGTGCTAGTTTTTTTTTTTTTTTTGACGTGGTAAATGTGTTCTGAGACGTGGTGGGCTGTCTTTGTAAAAAAAAAAAGGCTTAAATTCAAATGCATAGATGTAGACATTTCTGGACGTGGTTCTAGTTATTTTTGAAGTGGTGCTAGTGTTCTGAGACGTGGTGGGCTGTCTTTGTGAAAAAAATTGGATTCAATTCACATGCCTGGATATAGACATTCTTGGACGTGGTGCTAATTGTTTTTGACGTGATGGTTGTGTTCTGAGAGGGTGTGAGCAGTCTTTCTGAAAAAAATATGTTTAAATTCACAATCATGGATATTGACTTTTCTGGAGGTGGTTCTAGTTGTTATTGACTTGTTTCTAGTGTTCTGAAACGTCGTGGGCTGTCTTTGTGAAAAAAATCAGTTTAAATTCACACACATGGATGTTGACGTTTATTGGCTTTGTGCTATTATTATGAGACGTGGTTGTCTGTATTTGTGAAAAAAAAACTTTTTTAATTCACATGCATGGATGTCGACGTTTCTGGACGTGGTGCTAGTGTTCTGAGATGTGGTGGGCTGTCTTTGTGAAAAAAATAGCTTAAATTCACATGCATGGATGTAGACGTTTCTGTATGTGGTGCTAGTTATTTTTGACGTGGTGGTAGTGTTCTGAGAAGTGGTGGGTTATCTTTGTGAAAAATCTGTTTGAATTCACATGCATTGATGTAGACAATTATGGACATGGTGCTTGTTTCTTTTGACATGGTGATTATGTTCTGAGAGTTGGTGGACTGTCTCTGTGAAAAAAATCAGTTTAAATTCACATACATGGATGTAGACGTTTCTGGACGTGGTTCTTGTTGTTTTTGACGTGTTTCTGGTGTTCTGATACGTGGTGGGATGTCTTTGTGAAAAAAATCTGTTAAAATTCACACACATAGATGTAGGCGTTTGTGGATGTGGTGCTGTGAGACGTGGTAGGCTGTCTTTGTGAAAAAAAACTTTTTTAATTCACATGCATGGATGTAGACGTTTCTGGACGTGGTGCTAGTGTTCTGAGATGTGGTGGGCTGTATTTGTGAAAAAAATAGCTTAAATTCACATTCATGCATGTAGACGTTTCTTGACGTGGTGCTAGTTGTTTTTGACGTGGTGCTAGTGTTATGAGACGTTGTGGGCTGTTTTTGTCAAAAAAATCAGTTTTAATCATATGCATGGATGTAGACATTTCAGGACGTGGTGCTAGTTTTTTTTTTTGACGTGGTAAATGTGTTCTGAGACGTGGGGGGCTGTCTTTGTAAAAAAAAAAGGCTTAAATTCAAATGCATAGATGTAGACGTTTCTGGACGTGGTTCTAGTTATTTTTGAAGTGGTGCTAGTGTTCTGAGACGTGGTGGGCTGTCTTTGTGAAAAAAATTGGATTCAATTCACATGCATGGATATAGACATTCTTGGACGTGGTGCTAATTGTTTTTGACGTGATGGTTGTGTTCTGATAGGGTGTGAGCAGTCTTTCTGAAAAAAATATGTTTAAATTCACAATCATGGATATTGACTTTTCTGGAGGTGGTTCTAGTTGTTATTGACTTGTTTCTAGTGTTCTGAAACGTGGTGGGCTGTCTTTGTGAAAAAAATCAGTTTAAATTCACACACATGGATGTTGACGTTTATTGGCTTGGTGCTATTATTATGAGACGTGGTTGGCTGTATTTGTGAAAAATAAACTTTTTTAATTCACATGCATGGATGTAGACGTTTCTGGACGTGGTGCTAGTTGTTATTGACGTGGTGCTAGTGTTTTGAGATGTGGTGGGCTGTCTTTGTAAAAAAATAGCTTAAATTCACATGCATGGATGTAGACGTTTCTGTACGTGGTGCTAGTTATTTTTGACGTGGTGGTAGTGTTCTGAGACGTGGTGGGTTATCTTTGTGAAAAATCTGTTTGAATTCACATGCATTGATGTAGACAATTCTGGACATCGTGCTTGTTTCTTTTGACATGGTGATTATGTTCTGAGAGTTGGTGGACTGTCTCTGTGAAAAAAATCAGTTTAAATTCACATACATGGATGTAGACGTTTCTGGACGTGGTTCTTGTTGTTTTTGACGTGTTTCTGGTGTTCTGATACGTGGTGGGATGTCTTTGTGAAAAAAATCTGTTATAATTCACACACATAGATGTAGGCGTTTGTGGATGTGGTGCTGGTATTATGAGACGTGGTAGGCTGTCTTTGTGAAAAAAAACTTTTTTAATTCACATGCATTGATGTAGACGTTTCTGGACGTGGTGCTAGTGTTCTGAGATGTGGTGGGCTGTCTTTGTGAAAAAAATAGCTTAAATTCACATTCATGCATGTAGACGTTTCTTGACGTGGTGCTAGTTGTTATTGACGTGGTGCTAGTGTTATGAGACGTTATGGGCTGTTTTTGTCAAAAAAATCAGTTTTAATCATATGCATGGATGTAGACATTTCAGGACGTGGTGCTAGTTTTTTTTTTTTTTTTTTTTGACGTGGTAAATGTGTTCTGAGACGTGGTGGGCTATCTTTGTAAAAAAAAAAGGCTTAAATTCAAATGCATAGATGTAGACGTTTCTGGACGTGGTTCTAGTTATTTTTGAAGTGGTGCTAGTGTTCTGAGACGTGGTGGGCTGTCTTTGTGAAAAAAATTGGATTCAATTCACATGCATGGATATAGACATTCTTGGATGTGGTGCTAATTGTTTTTGACGTGGTGGTTGTGTTCTGAGACGGTGTGGGCAGTCTTTCTGAAAAAAATCAGTTTAAATTCACAATCATGGATATTGACTTTTCTGGAGGTGGTTCTAGTTGTTATTGACTTGTTTCTAGTGTTCTGAAATGTGGTGGGCTGTCTTTGTGAAAAAAATCAGTTTAAATTCACACACATGGATGTTGACGTTTATTGGCTTGGTGCTATTATTATGAGACGTGGTTGGCTGTATTTGTGAAAAAAACTTTTTTAATTCACATGCATGGATGTAGACGTTTCTGGACGTGGTGCTAGTTGTTATTGACGTGGTGCTAGTGTTCTGAGATGTGGTGGGCTGTCTTTGTGAAAAAAATAGCTTAAATTCACTTGCATGGATGTAGACGTTGCTGTACGTGGTGCTAGTTATTTTTGACGTGGTGGTAGTGTTCTGAGACGTGGTGGGTTATCTTTGTGAAAAATCTGTTTGAATTCACATGCATTGATGTAGGCAATTCTGGACATGGTGCTTGTTTCTTTTGACATGGTGATTATGTTCTGAGAGTTGGTGGGCAGTCTCTGTGAAAAAAATCAGTTTAAATTCACATACATGGATGTAGACGTTTCTGGACGTGGTTCTTGTTGTTTTTGACGTGTTTCTGGTGTTCTGATACGTGGTGGGATGTCTTTGTAAAAAAATCTGTTAAAATTCACACACATAGATGTAGGCGTTTGTGGATGTGGTGCTGGTATTATGAGACGTGGTAGGCTGTCTTTGTGAAAAAAAACTTTTTTAATTCACATGCATGGATGTAGACGTTTCTTTACGTGGTGCTAGTGTTCTGAGATGTGGTGGGCTGTCTTTGTGAAAAAAATAGCTTAAATTCACATTCATGCATGTAGACGTTTTTTGACGTGGTGCTAGTTGTTATTGACGTGGTCCTAGTGTTATGAGACGTTGTGGGCTGTTTTTGTCAAAAAAATCAGTTTTAATCATATGCATGGATGTAGACATTTCAGGACGTGGTGCCAGTTTTTTTTTTTTTTTTTGACGTTGTAAATGTGTTCTGAGACGTGGTGGGCTGTCTTTGTAAAAAAAAAATTGCTTAAATTCAAATGCATAGATGTAGACGTTTCTGGACGTGGTTCTAGTTATTTTTGAAGTGGTGCTAGTGTTCTGAGACGTGGTGGGCTGTCTTTGTGAAAAAAATTGGATTGAATTCACATGCATGGATGTAGACATTCTTGGACGTGGTGCTAATTGTTTTTGACGTGGTGGTTGTGTTCGGAGACTGTGTGAGCAGTCTTTGTGAAAAAAATCTGTTTTAATTCACACAAATGGATGTAGACTTTTCTATATGTTGTACTAGTTCTTTTTGACGTGGTTCTTGGGTTCGGAGACATGGTGGGCTGTCTTTGTGAAAAAAATCAGTTTAAATTCACAATCATTGATGTAGACTTTTCTGGTGGTGATTCTAGTTGTTATTGACGTGTTTCTAGTCTTCTGAAACGTGGTGGGCTGTCTTTGTGAAAAAAATCTGTTTAAATTCACACACATGGATGTAGACGTTCATGGACTTGGTGCTATTATTATGAGACGTGGTTGGCTGTCTTTGTGAAAAAAAACTTTTTTAATTCACATGCATGGATGTAGACGTTTCTGGACATGGTCCTAGTACTATTGAAGGGGTGCTAGTGTTCTGAGATGTGGTGGGCTGTCTTTGTGAAAAAAATAACTTAAATTCACATGCATGGATGTAGACGTTTCTGGACGTGGTGCTAGTTGTTTTTGACGTGGTGGTAGTGTTCTGAGACGTGGTGGGTTATCTTTGTGAAAAATCTGTTTGAATTCACATGCATTGCTGTACAGAATTCTGGACGTGGTGCTTGTTTCTTTTGACATGGTGATTGTGTTCTAAGAGTTGGTGGGCTGTCTCTGTGAAAAAAATCAGTTTAAATTCACATCCATGGATGTAGACGTTTCTGGACGTGGTTCTTGTTGTTTTTGACGTGTTTCTGGTGTTCTGATACGTGGTGGGATGTCTTTGTGAAAAAAATCTGTTAAAATTCACACACATAGATGTAGACGTTTGTGGACGTGGTGCTGGTATTATAAGACGTGGTAGGCTGTCTTCGTGAAAAAAAACTTTTTTAATTCACATGCATGGATGTAGACGTTTCTGGACGTGGTGCTAGTGTTCTGAGATGCGGTGGGCTGTCTTTGTGAAAAAAAAATAGCTTAAATTCACATTCATGCATGTAGACGTTTCTGGACGTGGTGCTAGTTGTTATTGACGTGGTGCTAGTGTTATGAGACGTTGTGGGCTGTCTTTGTCAAAAAAATCAGTTTTAATCATATGCATGGATGTAGACATTTCAGGACGTGGTGCTAGTTTTTTTTTTTTTTTGACATGGTAAATGTGTTCTGAGACGTGGTGGGCTGTCTTTGTAAAAAAAAAAAAGGCTTAAATTCAAATGCATAGATGTAGACGTTTCTGGACGTGGTTCTACTTATTTTTGAAGTGGTGCTAGTGTTCTGAGACGTGGTGGGCTGTCTTTGTGAAAAAAATTGGATTGAATTCACATACATGGATGTAGACATTCTTGGACGTGGTGCTAATTGTTTTTGACGTGGTGGTTGTGTTCTGAGACGGTGTGAGCAATTTTTCTGAAAAAAATCAATTTAAATTCACAATCATGGATATAGACTTTTCTGGAGGTGGTTCTAGTTGTTATTGACGTGTTTCTAGTGTTCTGAAACGTGGTGGGCTGTCTTTGTGAAAAAAATCAGTTTAAATTCACACACATGGATGCTGACGTTTATGGACTTGGTGCTATTATTATGAGACGTGGTTGGCTGTCTTTGTGAAAAAAAACTTTTTTAATTCACATGCATGGATGTAGACGTTTCTGGACGTGGTGCTAGTTGTTATTGACGTGGTGCTAGTGTTCTGAGTTGTGGTGGGCTGTCTTTGTGAAAAAAAATAGCTTAAATTCACATGCATGGATGTAGACGTTTCTGGACGTGGTGCTAGTTGTTTTTGACGTGGTGGTAGTGTTCTGAGACGTGGTGGGTTATCTTTGTGAAAAATCTGTTTGAATTCACATGCATTGATGTAGACAATTCTGGACGTGGTGCTTGTTTCTTTTGACATGGTGATTGTGTTCTGAGAGTTGGTGGGCTGTCTCTGTGAACAAAATCAGTTTAAATTCACATACATGGATGTAGACGTTTCTGGACGTGGTTCTTGTTGTTTTTGACGTGTTTCTGGTGTTCTGATACGTGGTGGGATGTCTTTGTGAAAAAATCTGTTAAAATTCACACACATAGATGCAGACGTTTGTGGACGTGGTGCTGGTATTATGAGACGTGGTAGACTGTCTTTGTGAAAAAAAACTTTTTTAATTCACATGCATGGATGTAGACGTTTCTGGACGTGGTGCTAGTGTTCTGAGATGCGGTGGGCTGTCTTTGTGAAAAAAAAATAGCTTAAATTCACATGCATGCATGTAGACGTTTCTGGACATGGTGCTAGTTGTTATTGACGTGGTGCTAGTGTTATGAGACGTTGTGGGCTGTCTTTGTCAATTTAATCATATGCATGGATGTAGACATTTCAGGACGTGGAGCTAGTTTATTTATTTATTTATTTTTGACGTGGTAAATGTGTTCTGAGACGTGGTGGGCTGTCTTTGTAAAAAAAAATGGCTTAAGTTCAAATGCATAGATGTAGACGTTTCTGGACGTGGTTCTAGTTATTTTTGAAGTGGTGCTAGTGTTCTGAGACGTGGTGGGCTGTCTTTGTGAAAAAAATTGGATTGAATTCACATGCATGGATGTAGACATTCTTGGACGTGGTGCTAATTGTTTTTGACGTGGTGGTTGTGTTCGGAGATTGTGTGAGCAGTCTTTGTGAAAAAAATCTGTTTTAATTCACACAAATGGATGTAGACTTTTCTAGATGTTGTTCTAGTTCTTTTTGACGTGGTTCTTGGGTTCGAAGACATGGTGGGCTGTCTTTGTGAAAAAAATCAGTTTAAATTCACAATCATAGATGTAGACTTTTCTGGAGGTGATTCTAGTTGTTATTGACGTTTTTCTAGTCTTCTGAAACGTGGTGGGCTGTCTTTGTGAAAAAAATCAGTTTAAATTCACACACATGGATGTAGACGTTTATGGACTTGGTGCTATTATTATGAGACGTGGTTGGCTGTCTTTGTGAAAAAAAACTTTTTTAATTCACATGCATAGATGTAGACGTTTCTGGACATGGTCCTAGTAGTATTGAAGGGGTGCTAGTGTTCTGAGATGTGGTGGGCTGTCTTTCTGAAAAAAATAACTTAAATTCACATGCATGGATGTAGACGTTTTTGGACGTGGTGCTAGTTGTTTTTGACGTGGTGGTAGTGTTCTGGGACGTGGTGGGTTATCTTTGTGAAAAATCTGTTTGAATTCACATGCATTGCTGTAGACAATTCTGGACGTGGTGCTTGTTTCTTTTGACATGGTGATTGTGTTCTAAGAGTTGGTGGGCTGTCTCTGTGAAAAAAATCAGTTTAAATTCACATCCATGGATGTAGACGTTTCTGGACGTGGTTCTTGTTGTTTTTGACGTGTTTCTGGTGTTCTGATACGTGGTGGGATGTCTTTGTGAAAAAAATCTGTTAAAATTCACACACATAGATGTAGACGTTTGTGGACGTGGTGCTGGTATTATGAGACGTGGTAGGCTGTCTTCGTGAAAAAAAACTTTTTTAATTCACATGCATGGATGTAGACGTTTCTGGACGTGGTGCTAGTGTTCTGAGATGCGGTGGTCTGTCTTTGTGAAAAAAATAGCTTAAATTCACATCCATGCATGTAGACGTTTCTGGACGTGGTGCTAGTGTTATGAGACGTTGTGGGCTGTCTTTGTCAAAAAAATCAGTTTTAATCATATGCATGGATGTAGACATTTCAGGACGTGGTGCTAGTTTTTTTTTTTCTTTTGACGTGGTAAATGTGTTCTGAGACGTGGTGGGCTGTCTTTGTAAAAAAAAATGGCTTAAATTCAAATGCATAGATGTAGACGTTTCTGGACGTGGTTCTACTTATTTTTGAAGTGGTGCTAGTGTTCTGAGACGTGGTGGGCTGTCTTTGTGAAAAAAATTGGATTGAATTCACATGCATGGATGTAGACATTCTTGGACGTGGTGCTAATTGTTTTTGACGTGGTGGTTGTGTTCTGAGACGGTGTGAGCAATTTTTCTGAAAAAAATCAATTTAAATTCACAATCATGGATATAGACTTTTCTGGAGTGGTTCTAGTTGTTATTGACGTGTTTCTAGTGTTCTGAAACGTGGTGGGCTGTCTTTGTGAAAAAAATCAGTTTAAATTCACACACATGGATGTTGACGTTTATGGACTTGGTGCTATTATTATGAGACGTGGTTGGCTGTCTTTGTGATAAAAAACTTTTTTAATTCACATGCATGGATGTAGACGTTTCTGGACGTGGTGCTAGTTGTTATTGACGTGGTGCTAGTGTTCTGAGATGTGGTGGGCTGTCTTTGTGAAAAAAAATAGCTTAAATTCACATGCATGGATGTAGACGTTTCTGGAAGTGGTGCTAGTTGTTTTTGACGTGGTGGTAGTGTTCTGAGACGTGGTGGGTTATCTTTGTGAAAAATCTGTTTGAATTCACATGCATTGATGTAGACAAATCTGGACGTGGTGCTTGTTTCTTTTGACATGGTGATTGTGTTCTGAGAGTTGGTGGGCTGTCTCTGTGAACAAAATCAGTTTAAATTCACATACATGGATGTAGACGTTTCTGGACGTGGTTCTTGTTGTTTTTGACGTGTTTCTGGTGTTCTGATACGTGGTGGGATGTCTTTGTGAAAAAATCTGTTAAAATTCACACACATAGATGCAGACGTTTGTGGACGTGGTGATGGTATTATGAGACGTGGTAGACTGTCTTTGTGAAAAAAAACTTTTTTAATTCACATGCATGGATGTAGACGTTTCTGGACGTGGTGCTAGTGTTCTGAGATGCGGTGGGCTGTCTTTGTGAAAAAAAATAGCTTAAATTCACATGCATGCATGTAGACGTTTCTGGACATGGTGCTAGTTGTTATTGACGTGGTGCTAGTGTTATGAGACGTTGTGGGCTGTCTTTGTCAATTTAATCATATGCATGGATGTAGACATTTCAGGACGTGGAGCTAGTTTATTTATTTATTTATTTTTGACGTGGTAAATGTGTTATGAGACGCGGTGGGCTGTCTTTGTAAAAAAAAATGGCTTAAATTCAAATGCATAGATGTAGACGTTTCTGGACGTGGTTCTACTTATTTTTGAAGTGGTGCTAGTGTTCTGAGACGTGGTGGGCTGTCTTTGTGAAAAAAATTGGATTGAATTCACATGCATGGATGTAGACATTCTTGGACGTGGTGCTAATTGTTTTTGACGTGGTGGTTGTGTTCTGAGACGGTGTGAGCAATTTTTCTGAAAAAAATCCGTTTAAATTCACAATCATGGATATAGACTTTTCTGGAGGTGGTTCTAGTTGTTATTGACGTGTTTCTAGTGTTCTTAAACATGGTGGGCTGTCTTTGTGAAAAAAAATCAGTTTAAATTCACACACATGGATGTTGACTTTTCTGGAGGTGATTCTAGTTGTTATTGACGTGTTTCTAGTGTTCTGAAACGTGGTGGGCTGTCTTTGTAAAAAAAATCAGTTTAAATTCACACACATGGATGTAGACGTTTACGGACTTGGTGCTATTATTATGAGACGTGGTTGGCTGTCTTTGTGAAAAAAAACTTTTTTAATTCACATGCATGGATGTAGACGTTTCTGGACGTGGTGCTAGTTGTTATTGACGTGGTGCTAGTGTTCTGAGTTGTGGTGGGCTGTCTTTGTGAAAAAAAATAGCTTAAATTCACATGCATGGATGTAGACGTTTCTGGACGTGGTGCTAGTTGTTTTTGACGTGGTGGTAGTGTTCTGAGACGTGGTGGGTTATCTTTGTGAAAAATCTGTTTGAATTCACATGCGTTGATGTAGACAATTCTGGACGTGGTGCTTGTTTCTTTTGACATGGTGATTGTGTTCTGAGAGTTGCTGGGCTGTCTCTGTGAACAAAATCAGTTTAAATTCACATACATGGATGTAGACGTTTTTGGACGTGGTTCTTGTTGTTTTTGACGTGTTTCTGGTGTTCTGATACGTGGTGGGATGTCTTTGTTAAAAAAATCTGTTAAAATTCACACACATAGATGCAGACGGTTGTGGACGTGGTGCTGGTATTATGAGACGTGGTAGACTGTCTTTGTGAAAAAAAACTTTTTTAATTCGCATGCATGGATGTAGACGTTTCTGGACGTGGTGCTAGTGTTCTGAGATGCGGTGGGCTGTCTTTGTGAAAAAAAAATAGCTTAAATTCACATGCATGCATGTAGACGTTTCTGGACGTGGTGCTAGTTGTTATTGACGTGGTGCTAGTGTTATGAGACGTTGTGGGCTGTCTTTGTCAAAAAAATCAGTTTTAATCATATGCATGGATGTAGACATTTCAGGACGTGGTGCTAGTTTATTTATTTATTTATTTTTGACGCGGTAAATGTGTTATGAGACGTGGTGGGTTGTCTTTGTAAAAAAAAATGGCTTAAATTCAAATGCATAGATGTAGACGTTTCTGGACATGGTTCTACTTATTTTTGAAGTGGTGCTAGTGTTCTGAGACGTGGTGGGCTGTCTTTGTGAAAAAAATTGGATTGAATTCACATGCATGGATGTAGACATTCTTGGACGTGGTGCTAATTGTTTTTGACATGGTGGTTGTGTTCTGAGACGGTGTGAGCAGTCTTTGTGAAAAAAATCTGTTTTAATTCACACACATGGATATAGACTTTTCTGGAGGTGGTTCTAGTTGTTATTGACGTGTTTCTAGTGTTCTGAAACGTGGTGGGCTGTCTTTGTGAAAAAAATCAGTTTAAATTCACACACATGGATGTTGACGTTTATGCACTTGGTGCTATTATTATGAGACGTGGTTGGCTTTCTTTGTGAAAAAAACTTTTTTAATTCACATGCATGGATGTTGCCTTTTCTGGACGTGGTGCTAGTTGTTATTGACGTGGTGCTAGTGTTCTGAGATGTTGTGGGCTGTCTTTGTGAAAAAAATAGCTTAAATTCACATGCATGGATGTAGACGTTTCTGGACGTGGTGCTAGTTGTTTTTGACGTGGTGGTAGTGTTCTGAGACGTGGTGGGTTATCTTTGTGAAAAATCTGTTTGATTTCACATGCATTGATGTAGACAATTCTGGACGTGGTGCTTGTGTCTTTTGACATGGTGATTGTGTTCTGAGAGTTGGTGGCTGTCTCTGTGAAAAAATCAGTTTAAATTCACATACATGGATGTAGACATTTCTAGACGTGGTTCTTGTGGTTTTTTGACGTGTTTCTGGTGTTCTGATACGTGGTGGGATGTTTTTGTGAAAAAAATCTGTTAAAATTCACACACATAAATGTAGACGTTTGTGGACGTGGTGCTGGTATTATGAGACGTGGTTGGCTGTCTTTGTGAAAAAAAACTTTTTTAATTCACATGCATGGATGTAGACGTTTCTGGACGTGGTGCTAGTTGTTATTGACGTGGTGCTAGTGTTCTGAGATGTGGTGGGTTATCTTTGCGAAAAATCTGTTTGAATTCACATGCATTGATGTGGACCATTCTGGACGTGGTGCTTGTTTCTTTTGACATGGTGATTGTGTTCTGAGAGTTGGTGGGCTGTCTCTGTGAACGAAATCAGTTTAAATTCACATACATGGATGTAGACGTTTCTGGACGTGGTTCTTGTTGTTTTTGACGTGTTTCTGGTGTTTTGATACGTGGTGGGATGTCTTTGTGAAAAAAATCTGTTAAAATTCACACACATAGATGTAGACGTTTGTGGACGTGGTGCTGGTATTATGAGACGTGGTAGGCTGTCTTTTTAAAAAAAAAACTTTGTTAATTCACATGCATGGATGTAGACGTTTCTGGACGTGGTGCTAGTGTTCTGAGATGTGGTGGGCTGTCTTAGTGAAAAAAATAGCTTAGATTCACATTCATGCATGTAGACGTTTCTTGACGTGGTGCTAGTTGTTATTGACGTGGTGCTAGTGTTATGAGACGTTGTGGGCTGTCTTTGTCAAAAAAATCAGTTTTAATCATATGCATGGATGTAGACATTTCAGGACGTGGTGCAAGTTTTTTTTTTTTTTTTTGACGTGGTAAATGTGTTCTGAGACGTGGTGGGCTGTCTTTGTAAAAAAAATGGCTTAAATTCAAATGCATAGATGTAGAGGTTTCTGGACGTGGTTCTAGTTATTTTTGAAATGGTGCTAGTGTTCTGAGACGTGGTGGGCTGTCTATGTGAAAAAAATTGGATTGAATTCACATGCATGGATGTAAACATTCTTGGACGTGGTGCTAATTGTTTTTGACATGGTGGTTGTGTTCTGAGACGGTGTGAGCAGTCTTTGTGAAAAAAATCTGTTTTAATTCACACACATGGATATAGACTTTTCTGGAGCTGGTTCTAGTTGTTATTGACGTGTTTCTAGTGTTCTGAAACGTGGTGGGCTGTCTTTGTGAAAAAAATCAGTTTAAATTCACACACATGGATGTTGACGTTTATGCACTTGGTGCTATTATTATGAGACGTGGTTGGCTGTCTTTGTGAAAAAAACTTTTTTAATTCACATGCATGGATGTTGCCTTTTCTGGACGTGGTGCTAGTTGTTATTGACGTGGTGCTAGTGTTCTGAGATGTGGTGGGCTGTCTTTGTGAAAAAAATAGCTTAAATTCACATGCATGGATGTAGACGTTTCTGGACGTGGTGCTAGTTGTTTTTGACGTGGTGGTAGTGTTCTGAGACGTGGTGGGTTATCTTTGTGAAAAATCTGTTTGATTTCACATGCATTGATGTAGACAATTCTGGACGTGGTGCTTGTGTCTTTTGACATGGTGATTGTGTTCTGAGAGTTGGTGGCTGTCTCTGTGAAAAAATCAGTTTAAATTCACATACATGGATGTAGACATTTCTAGACGTGGTTCTTGTGGTTTTTTGACGTGTTTCTGGTGTTCTGATACGTGGTGGGATGTTTTTGTGAAAAAAATCTGTTAAAATTCACACACATAAATGTAGACGTTTGTGGACGTGGTGCTGGTATTATGAGACGTGGTTGGCTGTCTTTGTGAAAAAAAACTTTTTTAATTCACATGCATGGATGTAGACGTTTCTAGACGTGGTGCTAGTTGTTATTGACGTGGTGCTAGTGTTCTGAGATGTGGTGGGTTATCTTTGCGAAAAATCTGTTTGAATTCACATGCATTGATGTGGACCATTCTGGACGTGGTGCTTGTTTCTTTTGACATGGTGATTGTGTTCTGAGAGTTGGTGGGCTGTCTCTGTGAACGAAATCAGTTTAAATTCACATACATGGATGTAGACGTTTCTGGACGTGGTTCTTGTTGTTTTTGACGTGTTTCTGGTGTTTTGATACGTGGTGGGATGTCTTTGTGAAAAAAATCTGTTAAAATTCACACACATAGATGTAGACGTTTGTGGACGTGGTGCTGGTATTATGAGACGTGGTAGGCTGTCTTTTTAAAAAAAAAACTTTGTTAATTCACATGCATGGATGTACACGTTTCTGGACGTGGTGCTAGTGTTCTGAGATGTGGTGGGCTGTCTTAGTGAAAAAAATAGCTTAGATTCACATTCATGCATGTAGACGTTTCTTGACGTGGTGCTAGTTGTTATTGACGTGGTGCTAGTGTTATGAGACGTTGTGGGCTGTCTTTGTCAAAAAAATCAGTTTTAATCATATGCATGGATGTAGACATTTCAGGACGTGGTGCAAGTTTTTTTTTTTTTTTTTGACGTGGTAAATGTGTTCTGAGACGTGGTGGGCTGTCTTTGTAAAAAAAATGGCTTAAATTCAAATGCATAGATGTAGAGGTTTCTGGACGTGGTTCTAGTTATTTTTGAAATGGTGCTAGTGTTCTGAGACGTGGTGGGCTGTCTATGTGAAAAAAATTGGATTGAATTCACATGCATGGATGTAAACATTCTTGGACGTGGTGCTAATTGTTTTTGACATGGTGGTTGTGTTCTGAGACGGTGTGAGCAGTCTTTGTGAAAAAAATCTGTTTTAATTCACACAAATGGATGTAGACTTTTCTGGATGTTGTTCTAGTTCTTTTTGACGTGGTTCTTGGGTTCGGAGACATGGTGGGCTGTCTTTATGAAAAAATCAGTTTAAATTCACAATCATGGATGTAGACTTTTCTGGTGGTGATTCTAGTTGTTATTGACGTGTTTCTAGTGTTCTGAAACGTGGTGGGCTGTCTTTGTGAAAAAAATCAGTTTAAATTCACACACATGGATGTAGACGTTTATGGACTTGGTGCTATTATTATGAGACGTGGTTGGCTGTCTTTGTGAAAAAAAACTTTTTTAATTCACATGCATGGATGTAGACGTTTCAGGACATGGTCCTAGTAGTATTGAAGGGGTGCTAGTGTTCTGAGATGTGGTGGGCTGTCTCTGTGAAAAAAAATAGCTTAAATTCACATGCATGGATGTAGACATTTCTGGACGTGGTGCTAGTTGTTTTTGACGTGGTGGTAGTGTTCTTAGACGTGGTGGGTTATCTTTCTGAAAAATCTGTTTGAATTCACATGCATTGATGTAGACAATTCTGGACGTGGTGCTTGTTTCTTTTGACATGGTAATTGTGTTCTGAGAGTTGGTGGGCTGTCTCCGTGAACAAAATCAGTTTAAATTCACATACATGGATGTAGACGTTTCTGGACGTGGTTCTTGTTGTTTTTGACGTGTTTCTGGTGTTCTGATACGTGGTGGGATGTCTTTGTGAAAAAAATCTGTTAAAATTCACACACATAGATGCAGACGTTTGTGGACGTGGTGCTGGTTTTATGAGACGTGGTAGACTGTCTTTGTGAAAAAAAACTTTTTTAATTCACATGCATGGATGTAGACGTTTATGGACGTGGTGCTAATGTTCTGAGATGCGGTGGGCTGTCTTTGTGAAAAAAATAGCTTAAATTCACATGCATGCATGTAGATGTTTCTGGACGTGGTGCTAGTTGTTATTGACGTGGTGCTAGTGTTATGAGACGTTGTGGGCTGTCTTTGTCAAAAAAATCAGTTTTAATCATATGCATGGATGTAGACATTTCAGGACGTGGTGCTAGTTTATTTATTTATTTATTTTGACGTGGTAAATGTGTTCTGAGACGTGGTGGGCTGTCTTTGTAAAAAAAAATGGCTTAAATTCAAATGCATAGATGTAGACGTTTCTGGACGTGGTTCTACTTATTTTTGAAGTGGTGCTAGTGTTCTGAGACGTGGTGGGCTGTGTTTGTGAAAAAAATTGGATTGAATTCACATGCATGGATGTAGACATTCTTGGACGTGGTGCTAATTGTTTTTGACGTGGTGGTTGTGTTCTGAGACGGTGTGAGCAACTTTTCTGAAAAAAATCCGTTTAAATTCACAATCATGGATATAGACTTTTCTGGAGGTGGTTCTAGTTGTTATTGACGTGTTTCTAGTGTTCTGAAACGTGGTGGGCTGTCTTTGTGAAAAAAATCAGTTTAAATTCACACACATGGATGTTGACGTTTATGGACTTGGTGCTATTATTATGAGACGTGGTTGGCTGTCTTTGTGAAAAAAAACTTTTTTAATTCACATGCATAGATGTAGACGTTTCTGGACGTGGTGCTAGTTGTTATTGACGTGGTGCTAGTTTTCTGAGATGTGGTGGGCTGTATTTGTGAAAAAAAAATAGCTTAAATTCACATGCATGGATGTAGACATTTCTGGACGTGGTGCTAGTTGTTTTTGACGTGGTGGTAGTGTTCTGAGACGTGGCGGGTTATCTTTCCGAAAAATCTGTTTGAATTCACATGCATTGATGTAGACAATTCTGGACGTGGTGTTTGTTTCTTTTGACATGGTGATTGTGTTCTAAGAGTTGGTGGGCTGTCTCCGTGAACAAAATCAGTTTAAATTCACATACATGGATGTAGACGTTTCTGGACGTGGTTCTTGTTGTTTTTGACGTGTTTCTGGTGTTCTGATACGTGGTGGGATGTCTTTGTGAAAAAAATCTGTTAAAATTCACACACATAGATGCAGACGTTTGTGGACGTGGTGCTGGTATTATGAGACGTGGTAAACTGTCTTTGTGAAAAAAAACTTTTTTAATTCACATGCATGGATGTAGACGTTTCTGGACGTGGTGCTAGTGTTCTGAGATGCGGTGGGCTGTCTTTGTGAAAAAAAAATAGCTTAAATTCACATGCATGTATGTAGACGTTTCTGGACGTGGTGCTAGTTGTTATTGACGTGGTGCTAGTGTTATGAGACGTTGTGGGCTGTCTTTGTCAAAAAAATCAGTTTTAATCATATGCATGGATGTAGACATTTCAGGACGTGGTGCTAGTTTATTTATTTATTTATTTTTGACGTGGTAAATGTGTTCTGAGACGTGGTGGGCTGTCTTTGTAAAAAAAAAAGGCTTAAATTCAAATGCATAGATGTAGACGTTTCTGGACGTGGTTCTACTTATTTTTGAAGTGGTGCTAGTGTTCTGAGACGTGGTGGGCTGTCTTTGTGAAAAAAATTGGATTGAATTCACATGCATGGATGTAGACATTCTTGGACGTGGTGCTAATTGTTTTTGACATGGTGGTTGTGTTCTGAGACGGTGTGAGCAGTCTTTGTGAAAAAAATCTGTTTTAATTCACACACATGGATATAGACTTTTCTGGAGGTGGTTCTAGTTGTTATTGACGTGTTTCTAGTGTTCTGAAACGTGGTGGGCTGTCTTTGTGAAAAAAATCAGTTTAAATTCACACACATGGATGTTGACGTTTATGCACTTGGTGCTATTATTATGAGACGTGGTTGGCTGTCTTTGTGAAAAAAACTTTTTTAATTCACATGCATGGATGTAGCCTTTTCTGGACGTGGTGCTAGTTGTTATTGACGTGGTGCTAGTGTTCTGAGATGTGGTGGGCTGTCTTTGTGAAAAAAATAGCTTAAATTCACATGCATGGATTTAGATGTTTCTGGACGTGGTGCTAGTTGTTTTTGACGTGGTGGTAGTGTTCTGAGACGTGGTGGGTTATCTTTGTGAAAAATCTGTTTGATTTCACATGCATTGATGTAGACAATTCTGGACGTGGTGCTTGTGTCTTTTGACATGGTGATTGTGTTCTGAGAGTTGGTGGCTGTCTCTGTGAAAAAATCAGTTTAAATTCACATACATGGATGTAGACATTTCTAGACGTGGTTCTTGTGGTTTTTTGACGTGTTTCTGGTGTTCTGATACGTGGTGGGATGTTTTTGTGAAAAAATCTGTTAAAATTCACACACATAAATGTAGACGTTTGTGGACGTGGTGCTGGTATTATGAGACGTGGTTGGCTGTCTTTGTGAAAAAAAAAATTTTTAATTCACATGCATGGATGTAGACGTTTCTGGACGTGGTGCCAGTTGTTATTGACGTGGTGCTAGTGTTCTGAGATGTGGTGGGTTATCTTTGCGAAAAATCTGTTTGAATTCACATGCATTGATGTGGACCATTCTGGACGTGGTGCTTGTTTCTTTTAACATGGTGATTGTGTTATGAGAGTTGGTGGGCTGTCTCTGTGAACGAAATCAGTTTAAATTCACATACATGGATGTAGACGTTTCTGGACGTGGTTCTTGTTGTTTTTGACGTGTTTCTGGTGTTTTGATACGTGGTGGGATGTCTTTGTGAAAAAAATCTGTTAAAATTCACACACATAGATGTAGACGTTTGTGGACGTGGTGCTGGTATTATGAGACGTGGTAGGCTGTCTTTTTAAAAAAAACTTTTTTAATTCACATGCATGGATGTAGACGTTTCTGGACGTGGTGCTAGTGTTCTGAGATGCGGTGGGCTGTCTTTGTGAAAAAAAATAGCTTAAATTCACATGCATGCATGTAGACGTTTCTGGACATGGTGCTAGTTGTTATTGACGTGGTGCTAGTGTTATGAGACGTTGTGGGCTGTCTTTGTCAAAAAAATCAGTTTTAATCATATGCATGGATGTAGACATTTCAGGAAGTGGTGCAAGTTTTTTTTTTTTTTTTTGACGTGGTAAATGTGTTCTGAGACGTGGTGGGCTGTCTTTGTAAAAAAAATGGCTTAAATTCAAATGCATAGATGTAGAGGTTTCTGGACGTGGTTCTAGTTATTTTTTAAATGGTGCTAGTGTTCTGAGACGTGGTGGGCTGTCTATGTGAAAAAAATTTGATTGAATTCACATGCATGGATGTAAACATTCTTGGACGTGGTGCTAATTGTTTTTGACATGGTGGTTGTGTTCTGAGACGGTGTGAGCAGTCTTTGTGAAAAAAATCTGTTTTAATTCACACAAATGGATGTAGACTTTTCTGGATGTTGTTCTAGTTCTTTTTGACGTGGTTCTTGGGTTCGGAGACATGGTGGGCTGTCTTTATGAAAAAATCAGTTTAAATTCACAATCATAGATGTAGACTTTTCTGGTGGTGATTCTAGTTGTTATTGACGTGTTTCTAGTGTTCTGAAACGTGGTGGGCTGTCTTTGTGAAAAAAATCAGTTTAAATTCACACACATGGATGTAGACGTTTATGCACTTGGTGCTATTATTATGAGACGTGGTTGGCTGTCTTTGTGAAAAAAAACTTTTTTAATTCACATGCATGGATGTAGACGTTTCAGGACATGGTCCAAGTAGTATTGAAGGGGTGCTAGTGTTCTGAGATGTGGTGGGCTGTCTCTTTGAAAAAAAATAGCTTAAATTCACATGCATGGATGTAGACATTTCTGGACGTGGTGCTAGTTGTTTTTGACGTGGTGGTAGTGTTCTGAGACGTGGTGGGTTATCTTTGTGAAAAATCTGTTTGAATTCACATGCATTGATGTAGACAATTCTGGACGTGGTGCTTGTTTCTTTTGACATGGTGATTGTGTTCTGAGAGTTGGTGGGCTGTCTCCGTGAACAAAATCAGTTTAAATTCACATACATGGATGTAGACATTTCTGGACGTGGTTCTTGTTGTTTTTGACGTGTTTCTGGTGTTCTGATACGTGGTGCGATGTCTTTGTGAAAAAAATCTGTTAAAATTCACACACATAGATGCAGACGTTTGTGGACGTGGTGCTGGTTTTATGAGACGTGGTAGACTGTCTTTGTGAAAAAAAACTTTTTTAATTCACATGCATGGATGTAGACGTTTCTGGACGTGGTGCTAGTGTTCTGAGATGCGGTGGGCTGTCTTTGTGAAAAAAATAGCTTAAATTCACATGCATGCATGTAGACGTTTCTGGACGTGGTGCTAGTTGTTATTGACGTGGTGCTAGTGTTATGAGACGTTGTGGGCTGTCTTTGTCAAAAAAATCAGTTTTAATCATATGCATGGATGTAGACATTTCAGGACGTGGTGCTAGTTTATTTATTTATTTATTTTGACGTGGTAAATGTGTTCTGAGACGTGGTGGGCTGTCTTTGTAAAAAAAAATGGCTTAAATTCAAATGCATAGATGTAGACGTTTCTGGACGTGGTTCTACTTATTTTTGAAGTGGTGCTAGTGTTCTGAGACGTGGTGGGCTGTCTTTGTGAAAAAAATTGGATTGAATTCACATGCATGGATGTAGACATTCTTGGACGTGGTGCTAATTGTTTTTGACGTGGTGGTTGTGTTCTGAGACGGTGTAAGCAATTTTTCTGAAAAAAATCCGTTTAAATTCACAATCATGGATATAGACTTTTCTGGAGGTGGTTCTAGTTGTTATTGACGTGTTTCTAGTGTTCTGAAACGTGGTGGGCTGTCTTTGTGAAAAAAATCAGTTTAAATTCACACACATAGATGTTGACGTTTATGGACTTGGTTCTATTATTATGAGACGTGGTTGGCTGTCTTTGTGAAAAAAAACTTTTTTAATTCACATGCATGGATGTAGACGTTTCTGGACGTGGTTCTAGTTGTTATTGACGTGGTGCTAGTGTTCTGAGATGTGGTGGGCTGTCTTTGTGAAAAAAAATAGCTTAAATTCACATGCATGGATGTAGACATTTCTGGACGTGGTGCTAGTTGTTTTTGACGTGGTGGTAGTGTTCTGAGACGTGGTGGGTTATCTTTGTGAAAAATCTGTTTGATTTCACATGCATTGATGTAGACAATTCTGGACGTGGTGCTTGTTTCTTTTGACATGGTGATTGTGTTCTGAGAGTTGGTGGGCTCTCTCTGTGAACGAAATCAGTTTAAATTCACATACATGGATGTAGACGTTTCTGGACGTGGTTCTTGTGGTTTTTTGACGTGTTTCTGGTGTTCTGATACGTGGTGGGATGTTTTTGTGAAAAAAATCTGTTAAAATTCACACACATAAATGTAGACGTTTGTGGACATGGTGCTGGTATTATGAGACGTGGTTGGCTGTCTTTGTGAAAAAAAACTTTTTTAATTAACATGCATGGATGTAGACGTTTCTGGACGTGGTGCTAGTTGTTATTGACGTGGTGCTAGTGTTTTGAGATGTGGTGGGCTGTATTTGTGTAAAAAAATAGCTTAAATTCACATGCATGGATGTAGACATTTCTGGACGTGGTGCTAGTTGTTTTTGACGTGGTGGTAGTGTTCTGAGATGTGGTGGGTTATCTTTGTGAAAAATCTGTTTGAATTCACATGCATTGATGTAGACCATTCTGGACGTGGTGCTTGTTTCTTTTGACATGGTGATTGTGTTCTGAGAGCTGGTGGGCTGTCTCTGTGAACGAAATCAGTTTAAATTCACATACATGGATGTAGACGTTTCTGGACGTGGTTCTTGTTGTTTTTGACGTGTTTCTGGTGTTTTGATACGTGGTGGGATGTCTTTGTGAAAAAAAAACTTTTTTAATTCACATGCATGGATGTAGACGTTTCTGGACGTGGTGCTAGTGTTCTGAGATGTGGTGGGCTGTCTTTGTGAAAAAAATAGCTTAAATTCACATTCTTGCATGTACACGTTTCTTGACGTGGTGCTACTTGTTATTGACGTGGTGCTAGTGTTATGAGACGTTGTGGGCTGTCTTTGTAAAAAAAATCAGTTTTAATCATATGCATGGATGTAGACATTTCAGGACGTGGTGCTAGTTTTTTTTTTTTTTTTTTTTTGACGTGGTAAATGTGTTCTAAGACGTGGTGGGCTGTCTTTGTAAAAAAAAATGGCTTAAATTCAAATGCATAGATGTAGACGTTGTGGACGTGGTGCTGGTATTATGAGACGTGGTAGGCTGTCTTTGTGGAAAAAAAAACTTTTTTAATTCACATGCATGGATGTAGACGTTTCTGGACGTGGTGCTAGTGTTCTGAGATGCGGTGGGCTGTCTTTGTGAAAAAATAGCTTAAATTCACATGCATGCATGTAGACATTTCTGGATGTGGTGCTAGTTGTTATTGACATGGTGCTAGTGTTATGAGACGTTATGGGCTGTCTTTGTCAAAAAAATCAGTTTTAATCATATGCATGGATGTAGACATTTCAGGACGTGGTGCTAGTTTTTTTTTTTTTTTTTTTTTTGACGTGGTAAATGTGTTCTGAGACGTGGTGGGCTGTCTTTGTAAAAAAAAATGGCTTAAATTCAAATGCATAGATGTTGACGTTTATGGACATTGTTCTACTTATTTTTGAAGTGGTGCTAGTGTTCTGAGACGTGGTGGGCTGCCTTTGTGAAAAAAATTGGATTGAATTCACATGCATGGATATAGACATTCTTGGACGTGGTGCTAATTGTTTTTGACGTGGTGGTTGTGTTCTGAGACGGTGTGAGCAGTCTTTCTGAAAAAAATCAGTTTAAATTCACAATCATGGATATAGACTTTTCTGGAGGTGGTTCTAGTTGTTATTGACGTGTTTCTAGTGTTCTGAAACGTGGTGGGCTGTCTTTGTGAAAAAAATCAGTTTAAATTCACACACATGGATGTTGACGTTTATGCACTTGGTGCTATTATTATGAGACTTGGTTGGCTGTCTTTGTGAAAAAAAAATTTTTAATTCACATGCATGGATGTAGACTTTTCTGGACGTGGTGCTAGTTGTTATTGACGTGGTGCTAGTGTTCTGAGATGTGGTGGGCTGTCTTTGTGAAAAAAATAGCTTAAATTCACATGCATGGATGTAGACGTTTCGGGACGTGGTGCTAGTTGTTTTTGACGTGGTGGTAGTGTTCTGAGACGTGGTGGGTTATCTTTGTGAAAAATCTGTTTGATTTCACATGCATTGATGTAGACAATTCTGGACGTGGTGCTTGTTTCTTTTGACATGGTGATTGTGTTCTGAGAGTTGGTGGCTGTCTCTGTGAAAAAATCAGTTTAAATTCACATACATGGATGTAGACGTTTCTGGACGTGGTTCTTGTTGTTTTTGACGTGTTTCTGGTGTTTTGATACGTGGTGGGATGTCTTTGTGAAAAAAAAACTTTTTTGATTCACATGCATGGATGTAGACGTTTCTGGACGTGGTGCTAGTGTTCTGAGATGTGGTGGGCTGTCTTTGTGAAAAAAATAGCTTAAATTCACATTCTTGCATGTACACGTTTCTTGACTTGGTGCTACTTGTTATTGACGTGGTGCTAGTGTTATGAGACGTTGTGGGCTGTCTTTGTCAAAAAAATCAGTTTTAATCATATGCATGGATGTAGACATTTCAGGACGTGGTGCTAGTTTTTTTTTTTTTTTTTGACGTGGTAAATGTGTTCTGAGACGTGGTGGGCTGTCTTTGTAAAAAAAATGGCTTAAATTCAAATGCATAGATGTAGACGTTTCTGGACGTGGTTCTAGTTATTTTTTAAATGGTGCTAGTGTTCTGAGACGTGGTGGGCTGTCTTTGTGAAAAAAAACTTTTTTAATTCGCATGCATGGATGTAGACGTTTCAGGACATGGTCCTAGTAGTATTGAAGGGGTGCTAGTGTTCTGAGATGTGGTGGGCTGTCTCCGTGAAAAAAAATAGCTTAAATTCACATGCATGGATGTAGACATTTCAGGACGTCGTGCTAGTTGTTTTTGACGTGGTGGTAGTGTTTTGAGACGTGGTGGGTTATCTTTGTGAAAAATCTGTTTGAATTCACATGCATTGCTGTAGACAATTCTGGACGTGGTGCTTGTTTCTTTTGACATGGTGATTGTGTTCTAAGAGTTGGTGGGCTGTCTCTGTGAAAAAAATCAGTTTAAATTCACATGCATGGATGTAGACGTTTCTGGACGTGGTTCTTGTTGTTTTTTTGTCGTGTTTCTGGTGTTCTGATACGTGGTGGGATGTCATTGTGAAAAAAATCTGTTAAAGTTCACACACATAGATGTAGACGTTGTGGACGTGGTGCTGGTATTATGAGACGTGGTAGGCTGTCTTTGTGAAAAAAAACTTTTTTAATTCACATGCATGGATGTAGACGTTTCTGTACGTGGTGCTAGTGTTCTGAGATGCGGTGGGCTGTCTTTGTGCAAAAAAATAGCTTAAATTCACATGCATGCATGTAGACATTTCTGGACGTGGTGCTACTTGTTATTGACGTGGTGCTAGTGTTATGAGACGTTGTGGGCTGTCTTTGTCAAAAAAATCAGTTTTAATCATATGCATGGATGTAGACATTTCAGGACGTGGTGCTAGTTTTTTTTTTTTTTTTTTTGACGTGGTAAATGTGTTCTGAGACGTGGTGGGCTGTCTTTGTAAAAAAAAATGGCTTAAATTCAAATGCATAGATGTAGACGTTTCTGGACGTGGTTCTAGTTATTTTTGAAATGGTGCTAGTGTTCTGAGACGTGGTGGGCTGTCTTTGTGAAAAAAAACTTTTTTAATTCACATGCATGGATGTAGACGTTTCAGGACATGGTCCTAGTAGTATTGAAGGGGTGCTAGTGTTCTGAGATGTGGTGGGCTGTCTCCGTGAAAAAAAATAGCTTAAATTCACATGCATGGATGTAGACATTTCAGGACGTGGTGCTAGTTGTTTTTGACGTGGTGGTAGTGTTTTGAGACGTGGTGGGTTATCTTTGTGAAAAATCTGTTTGAATTCACATGCATTGCTGTAGACAATTCTGGACGTGGTGCTTGTTTCTTTTGACATGGTGATTGTGTTCTAAGAGTTGGTGGGCTGTCTCTGTGAAAAAAATCAGTTTAAATTCACATGCATGGATGTAGACGTTTCTGGACGTGGTTCTTGTTGTTTTTTTGTCGTGTTTCTGGTGTTCTGATACGTGGTGGGATGTCATTGTGAAAAAAATCTGTTAAAGTTCACACACATAGATGTAGACGTTGTGGACGTGGTGCTGGTATTATGAGACGTGGTAGGCTGTCTTTGTGAAAAAAAACTTTTTTAATTCACATGCATGGATGTAGACGTTTCTGTACGTGGTGCTAGTGTTCTGAGATGCGGTGGGCTGTCTTTGTGCAAAAAAATAGCTTAAATTCACATGCATGCATGTAGACATTTCTGGACGTGGTGCTACTTGTTATTGACGTGGTGCTAGTGTTATGAGACGTTGTGGGCTGTCTTTGTCAAAAAAATCAGTTTTAATCATATGCATGGATGTAGACATTTCAGGACGTGGTGCTAGTTTTTTTTTTTTTTTTTTGACGTGGTAAATGTGTTCTGAGACGTGGTGGGCTGTCTTTGTAAAAAAAAATGGCTTAAATTCAAATGCATAGATGTAGACGTTTCTGGACGTGGTTCTAGTTATTTTTGAAATGGTGCTAGTGTTCTGAGACGTGGTGGGCTGTCTTTGTGAAAAAAAACTTTTTTAATTCACATGCATGGATGTAGACGTTTCAGGACATGGTCCTAGTAGTATTGAAGGGGTGCTAGTGTTCTGAGATGTGGTGGGCTGTCTCCGTGAAAAAAAATAGCTTAAATTCACATGCATGGATGTAGACATTTCAGGACGTGGTGCTAGTTGTTTTTGACGTGGTGGTAGTGTTTTGAGACGTGGTGGGTTATCTTTGTGAAAAATCTGTTTGAATTCACATGCATTGCTGTAGACAATTCTGGACGTGGTGCTTGTTTCTTTTGACATGGTGATTGTGTTCTAAGAGTTGGTGGGCTGTCTCTGTGAAAAAAATCAGTTTAAATTCACATGCATGGATGTAGACGTTTCTGGACGTGGTTCTTGTTGTTTTTTTGTCGTGTTTCTGGTGTTCTGATACGTGGTGGGATGTCATTGTGAAAAAAATCTGTTAAAGTTCACACACATAGATGTAGACGTTGTGGACGTGGTGCTGGTATTATGAGACGTGGTAGGCTGTCTTTGTGAAAAAAAACTTTTTTAATTCACATGCATGGATGTAGACGTTTCTGTACGTGGTGCTAGTGTTCTGAGATGCGGTGGGCTGTCTTTGTGCAAAAAAATAGCTTAAATTCACATGCATGCATGTAGACATTTCTGGACGTGGTGCTACTTGTTATTGACGTGGTGCTAGTGTTATGAGACGTTGTGGGCTGTCTTTGTCAAAAAAATCAGTTTTAATCATATGCATGGATGTAGACATTTCAGGACGTGGTGCTAGTTTTTTTTTTTTTTTTTTTGACGTGGTAAATGTGTTCTGAGACGTGGTGGGCTGTCTTTGTAAAAAAAAATGGCTTAAATTCAAATGCATAGATGTAGACGTTTCTGGACGTGGTTCTACTTATTTTTGAAATGGTGCTAGTGTTCTGAGACGTGGTGGGCTGTCTTTGTGAAAAAAAACTTTTTTAATTCACATGCATGGATGTAGACGTTTCAGGACATGGTCCTAGTAGTATTGAAGGGGTGCTAGTGTTCTGAGATGTGGTGGGCTGTCTCCGTGAAAAAAAATAGCTTAAATTCACATGCATGGATGTAGACATTTCAGGACGTGGTGCTAGTTGTTTTTGACGTGGTGGTAGTGTTTTGAGACGTGGTGGGTTATCTTTGTGAAAAATCTGTTTGAATTCACATGCATTGCTGTAGACAATTCTGGACGTGGTGCTTGTTTCTTTTGACATGGTGATTGTGTTCTAAGAGTTGGTGGGCTGTCTCTGTGAAAAAAATCATTTTAAATTCACATGCATGGATGTAGACGTTTCTGGACGTGGTTCTTGTTGTTTTTTTGTCGTGTTTCTGGTGTTCTGATACGTGGTGGGATGTCATTGTGAAAAAAATCTGTTAAAGTTCACACACATAGATGTAGACGTTGTGGACGTGGTGCTGGTATTATGAGACGTGGTAGGCTGTCTTTGTGAAAAAAAACTTTTTTAATTCACATGCATGGATGTAGACGTTTCTGTACGTGGTGCTAGTGTTCTGAGATGCGGTGGGCTGTCTTTGTGAAAAAAATAGCTTAAATTCACATGCATGCATGTAGACATTTCTGGACGTGGTGCTAGGTGTTATTGACATGGTGCTAGTGTTATGAGACGTTATGGGCTGTCTTTGTCAAAAAAATCAGTTTTAATCATATGCATGGATGTAGACATTTCAGGACGTGGTGCTAGTTTTTTTTTTTTTTTTTTTTGACGTGGTAAATGTGTTCTGAGACGTGGTGGGCTGTCTTTGTAAAAACAAATGGCTTAAATTCAAATGCATAGATGTAGACGTTACTGGACGTGGTTCTACTTATTTTTGAAGTGGTGCTAGTGTTCTGAGACATGGTGGGCTGTCTTTGTGAAAAAAATTGGATTGAATTCACATGCATGGATGTAGACATTCTTGGACGTGGTGCTAATTGTTTTTGACGTGGTGGTTGTGTTTTGAGACGGTGTGAGCAGTCTTTCTGAAAAAAATCAGTTTAAATTCACAATCATGGATATAGACTTTTCTGGAGGTGGTTCTAGTTGTTATTGACGTGTTTCTAGTGTTATGAAACGTGGTGGGCTGTCTTTGTGAAAAAAATCAGTTTAAATTCACACACATGGATGTTGACGTTTATGCACTTGGTGCTATTATTATGAGACGTGGTTGGCTGTCTTTGTGAAAAAAACTTTTTTAATTCACATGCATGGATGTAGACTTTTCTGGACGTGGTGCTAGTTGTTATTGACGTGGTGCTAGTGTTCTGAGATGTGGTGGGCTGTCTTTGTGAAAAAAATAGCTTAAATTCACATGCATGGATGTAGACGTTTTTGGATGTGGTGCTAGTTGTTTTTGACGCGGTGGTAGTGTTCTGAGACGTGGTGGGTTATCTTTGTGAAAAATCTGTTTGATTTCACATGCATTGATGTAGACAATTCTGGACGTGGTGCTTGTTTCTTTTGACATGGTGATTGTGTTCTGAGAGTTGGCGGCTGTCCTTGTGAAAAAATCAGTTTAAATTCACATACATGGATGTAGACATTTCTGGACGTGGTTCTTGTGGTTTTTTGACGTGTTTCTGGTGTTCTAATACGTGGTGGGATGTTTTTGTGAAAAAAATCTGTTAAAATTCACACACATAAATGTAGACGTTTGTGGACGTGGTGCTGGTATTATGAGACGTGGTTGGCTGTCTTTGTGAAAAAAAACTTTTTTAATTCACATGCATGGATGTAGACGTTTCTGGACGTGGTGCTAGTTGTTATTGACGCGGTGCTAGTGTTCTGAGATGTGGTGGGCTGTCTTTGTGAAAAAAAATAGCTTAAATTCACATGCGTGGATGTAGACATTTCTGGACGTGGTGCTAGTTGTTTTTGACGTGGTGGTAGTGTTCTGAGATGTGGTGGGTTATCTTTGTGAAAAATCTGTTTGAATTCACATGCATAGATGTAGACCATTCTGGACGTGGTGCTTGTTTCTTTTGACATGGTGATTGTGTTCTGAGAGTTGGTGGGCTGTCTCTGTGAACGAAATCAGTTTAATTTCACATACATGGATCTAGACGTTTCTGGACGTGGTTCTTGTTGTTTTTGACGTGTTTCTGGTGTTTTGATACGTGGTGGGATGTCTTTGTGAAAAAAATCTGTTAAAATTCACACACATAGATGTAGACGTTTGTGGACGTGGTGCTGGTATTATGAGACGTGGTAGGCTGTCTTTGTGAAAAAAAACTTTTTTAATTCACATGCATGGATGTAGCCGTTTCTGGACGTGGTGCTAGTTTTTTTTTTTTTTTTTGACGTGGTAAATGTGTTCTGAGACGTGGTGGGCTGTCTTTGTAAAAAAAAAATGGCTTAAATTCAAATGCATAGATGTAGACGTTTCTGGACGTGGTTCTAGTTATTTTTGAAATGGTGCTAGTGTTCTGAGACGTGGTGGGCTGTCTTTGGGAAAAAAATTGGATTGAATTCACATGCATGGATGTAAACATTCTTGGACGTGGTGCTAATTGTTTTTGACGTGGTGGTTGTGTTCTGAGATGGTGTGAGCAGTCTTTGTGAAAAAAATCTGTTTTAATTCACACAAATGGATGTAGACTTTTCTGGATGTTGTTCTAGTTCTTTTTGACGTGGTTCTTGGGTTCGGAGACATGGTGGGCTGTCTTTGTGAAAAAATCAGTTTAAATTCACAATCATGGATGTAGACTTTTCTGGAGGTGATTCTAGTTGTTATTGACGTGTTTTTAGTGTTCTGAAACGTGGTGGGCTGTCTTTGTGAAAAAAATCAGTTTAAATTCACACACATGGATGTAGACGTTTATGGACTTGGTGATATTATTATGAGGCGTGGTTGGCTGTCTTTGTGAAAAAAAACTTTTTTAATTCACATGCATGGATGTAGACGTTTCAGGACATGGTCCTAGTAGTATTGAAGGGGTGCTAGTGTTCTGAGATGTGGTGGGCTGTCTCTGTGAAAAAAAATAGCTTAAATTCACATGCATGGATGTAGACATTTCTGGACGTGGTGCTAGTTGTTTTTGACGTGGTGGTAGTGTTCTGAGACGTGGTGGGTTATCTTTGTGAAAAATCTGTTTGAATTCACATGCACTGCTGTAGACAATTCTGGACGTGGTGCTTGTTTCTTTTGACATGGTGATTGTGTTCTAAGAGTTGGTGGGCTGTCTCTGTGAAAAAAATCAGTTTAAATTCACATGCATGGATGTAGACGTTTCTGGACGTGGTTCTTGTTATTTTTTGTCGTGTTTCTGGTGTTCTGATACGTGGTGGGATGTCATTGTGAAAAAAATCTGTTAAAATTCACACACATAGATGTAGACGTTTGTGGACGTGGTGCTGCTATTATGAGACGTGCTAGGCTGCCTTTGTGGAAAAAAACTTTTTTAATTCACATGCATGGATGTAGACGTTTCTGGACGTGGTGCTAGTGTTCTGAGATGCGGTGGGCTGTCTTTGTGAAAAAATAGCTTAAATTCACATGCATGCATGTAGTAATTTATGGATGTGGTGCTAGTGTTATGAGACGTTATGGGCTGTCTTTGTCAAAAAAATCAGTTTTAATCATATGCATGAAATTAGACATTTCAGGACGTGGTGCTAGTTTTTTTTTTTTTTTTTTTTTTTGACGTGGTAAATGTGTTCTGAGACGTGGTGGGCTGTCTTTGTAAAAAAAAATGGCTTAAATTCAAATGCATAAATGTAGACGTTTCTGGACGTGGTTCTACTTATTTTTGAAGTGGTGCTAGTGTTCTGAGACGTGGTGGGCTGTCTTTGTGAAAAAAATTGGATTGAATTCACATGCATGGATGTAGACATTCTTGGACGTGGTGCTAATTGTTTTTGACATGGTGGTTGTGTTCTGAGACGGCGTGAGCAGTCTTTCTGAAAAAAATCAGTTTAAATTCACTATCATGGATATTCTGGAGGTGGTTCTAGTTGTTATTGACGTGTTTCTAGTGTTCTGAAACGTGGTGGGCTGTCTTTGTGAAAAAAATCAGTTTAAATTCACACACATGGATGTTGACGTTTATGCACTTGGTGCTATTATTATGAGACGTGGTTGGCTGTCTTTGTGAAAAAAACTTTTTTAATTCACATGCATGGATGTAGACTTTTCTGGACGTGGTGCTAGTTGTTATTGACGTGGTGCTAGTGTTCAGAGATGTGGTGGGCTGTCTTTGTGAAAAAAATAGCTTAAATTCACATGCATGGATGTAGACGTTTCTGGACGTGGTGCTAGTTGTTTTTGACGTGGTGGGTTATCTTTGTGAAAAATCTGTTTGATTTCACATGCATTGATGTAGACAATTCTGGACGTGGTGCTTGTTTCTTTTGACATGGTGATTGTGTTCTGAGAGTTGGTGGCTGTCCCTGTGAAGAAATCAGTTTAAATTCACATACATGGATGTAGACATTTCTGGACGTGGTTCTTGTGGTTTTTTGACGTGTTTCTGGTGTTCTGATACGTGGTGGGATGTTTTTGTGAAAAAAATCTGTTAAAATTCACACACATAAATGTAGACGTTTGTGGACGTGGTGCTGGTATTATGAGACGTGGTAGGCTGTCTTTGTGAAAAAAAACTTTTTTAATTCACATGCATGGATGTAGACGTTTCTGGACGTGGTGCTAGTTGTTATTGACGTGGTGCTAGTGTTCTGACATGTGGTAGGATGTATTTTTGAAAAAAATAGCTTAATTCACATGCATGGATGTAGACGTTTCTGGACGTGGTGCTAGTTGTTATTGACGTGATGCTTGTGTTATGAGACGTTGTCGGCTGTCTTTGTCAAAAAAATCAGTTTTAATTCACATGCATGGATGTAGACATTTCAGGACGTGGTGCTAGTTTTTTTTTTTTTTTGACGTTGTAAATGTGTTCTGAGACGTGGTGGGCTGTCTTTGTAAAAAAAATAGCTTAAATTCACATGCATAGATGTAGACGTTTCTGGACGTGGTTCTATTTTTTTTGAAGTGGTGCTAGTGTTCTGAGACGTGGTGGGCTGTCTTTGTGAGAAAAATCGGTTTGAATTCACATGCATAGATGTAGACATTCTTGGACGCGGTGCCAATTGTTTTTGACGTGGTGGTTGTGTTCTGAGACGGTATGAGCAGTCTTTGTGAAAAAATCTGTTTTAAATTCACACAAATGGTTGTAGACTTTTCTGGATGTTGTTCTAGTTCTTTTTGACGTGGTTCTTGTGTTCGGAGAGGTGGTGGGCTATCTTTGTGAAAAAAATCAGTTTAAATTCACATTCATGGATGTAGGCTTTTCTAGACGTGGTTCTAGTTGTTATTGACGTGTTTCTAGTGTTCTGAAAAGTGGTGGGCTATTTTTGTGGAAAAAATAAGTTTAAATTCACACACATGGATGTAGACGTTTATGGACTTGGTGCTATTATTATGAGACGTGGTTGGCTGTCTTTGTGAAAAAAAACTTTTTTAATTCACATGCATGGATGTAGACATTTCTGGACGTGGTGCTAGTTGTTATTGACGTGGTGCTAGTGTTCTGAGATGTGGTGGGCTGTCTTTGTTAAAAAAATAGCTTAAATTCACTTGCACGGATGTAGACGTTTCTGGACGTGGTGCTAGTTGTTTTTGACGTGGTGGTAGTGTTCTAAGACGTGGTGGGTTATCTCTGTGAAAAATCTGTTTGAATTCACATGCATTGATGTAGATATTTCTGGACGTGGTGCTTGTTTCTTTTGACATGGTGATTGTGTTCTGAGACTTGGTGGGCTGTCTCTGTGAAAAAAATCTATTTAAATTTACATACATGGATGTAGACATTTCTGGACGTGGTTCTTGTTGTTTTGACATTGTTCTTGTATTCTGAGATGTGGTAGGTTGTCTTTGTTAAAAATATCAGTTTAAATTCACACATCTAGATGTAGACTTTTCTAGACGTGGTTCTAGTTCTTTTTGACGTGTTTCTAGTGTACTGAAACGTGGTGGGCTATCTTTGTGAAAAAAATGTATTTGTATTCACACACACGGATGTAGACGTTTCTGGACGTTGTTCTAGTTGTTTTTTGACGTGGTTATTGTGTTCGGAGACGTGGTGGGCTGTCTTTGTGACAAAAATCTATTTGGATTCATACGCATTGATGTAGATGTTTAACGACGTTGTGCTAGTTTTTTTTTTTTGACGTGGTAAATGTGTTCTGATACGTGGTGGGTTGTTTTTGTGAAAAAAATAGCTTAAATTCACATGCATAGATGTAGACGTTTCTGGACGTTGTTCTAGTTGTTTTTGATGTGGTTCTTGTGTTCTGAGACGTGGTTGGCTGTCTTTGTAAAGAAAATCAGTTTAAATTCACACACATGGATGTAGACTTTTCTGGACGTGGTTCTAGTTGTTTTTGACTTGTTTCCAGTGTTCTGAGCCGTGGTAGGCTGTCTTTGTGAAAAAAATCAGTTTAAATTCACACACCTAGATGTAGACTTTTCTAGACGTGGTTCTAATAGTTTTTGACGTGTTTCTATTTTACTTTAACGTGGTGCGTTGTCTTTGTGAAAAAAATCTGTTTGAATTCACATGCATGGATATAGACGTTTCAGGACATGGTGTTAGTTGTTATTGACGTGGTGGGCTGTCTTTGTGAAAAAAATAGCTTAAATTCACATGCATGGATGTAGATGTTTCTGGACGTGGTGCTAGTGTTCTTAGACGTGGTGGGCTGTCTTTGTGAAAATAACCTGTTTGGATTCATACGCATGGATGTAGACGTTTCTGGACGTGATGTAAGTTTTTTTTGACGTGGTGCTATTGTTCTGAGACGTGGTGGGCTATTTTTGTGAAAAAATTTAGTTCGAATTCACATGCATGGATCTAGACGTTTCTGAACGTGGCGCTAATTGTTTTTGGCGTGGTGGTTGTATTCTGAGATAGGGTGTGCTGTCTTGGTGACAAAAATCTGTTTACGTTCACATTCATGGATGAAGACTTTTCTGAACATGGTTCTAGTTGTTTTTGACGTGTTTCTACTGTTTTGAGACGTGGTGGGCTGTCTTTGTGAAAAAAATCAATTCAAATTCACACACTTGGATGTAGTCGTTATGGACGTGGTGCTAGTTGTTCTTGATGTGGTGCAAGTGTTATAAGATGTTGTGGGCTGTCTTTGTGAAAAAAATCTGTTTGAATTCACATGCATGAATGTAGACGTTTCAGGACGTGGTGCTAGTTTTTTTTTTTTTTTTGACGTGAAAAATGTGTTCTGAGACGTGGTGGGCTGTCTTTGTAAAAAATAATAGCTTAAATTCACATGCATAGATGTAGACATTTCTGTACGTGGTTTTAGCTATTTTTGACGTGGTGCGAGTGTTCTGAGATGTGGTGGGCTGTCTTTGTGTAAAAATATGTTTTAATTTACATGCATGGATGTAGACGTTTCTGGAAGTGGTGCTAATTGTTTTTGACATGGTGGTTGTGTTCTGAGACGGGGTGGGCTGTCTTTCTGAAAAAATCTGTTTGAATTCACTCACGTGGATGTAGACATTTCTGGACGTTGTTCTAGTTATTTTTGACGTGGTTCTTGTGTTCTAAGACGTGGTTGGCTGTCTTTTTAAAAAAAATCAGTTTAAATTCACACACATGGATGTAGACTTTTCTGGACGTGGTTCTAGTTGTTTTTGACTTGTTTCTAGTGTTCTGAGACGTGGTAGGCTATCTTTGTGAAAAAAATCAGTTTAAATTCACACAGCTAGATGTAGACTTTTCTAGACGTGGTTCTAGTAGTTTTTGACGTGTTTCTAGTGTACTGAAACGTGGTGGGTTGTCTTTGTGAAAAAAATCTGTTTGAATGCACATGCATGGATATAGACGTTTCAGGACGTGTTGCTAGTTGTTATTGACGTGGTGGGCGTTCTTTGTGAAAAAAAAAGCTTAAATTCACATGCATGGATGTAGCCGTTTCTGGACGTGGTGCTAGTTGTTTTTGAGATGGGGTGTGTTGTCTTTGTGAAAAAAAAAAATCTGTTTAAATTCACATTCATGGATGCAGACTTTTCTTAGGCGTGGTGGGCTGTCTTTGTGAAAAAAATCTGTTTGGATTCATACGCATGGATGTAGATGTTTCTGGACGTGATGTAAGTTTTTTTGACGTGGTGCTAGTGTTCTGATACGTGGGGGGCTTTTTTGTGAAAAAATTCAGTTCGAATTCACATGCATGGATCTAGACGTTGTTGAACGTGGTGCTGATTGTTTTTGACGTGGTGGTTGTATTCTGAGATGGGGTGTGCTGTCTTTGTGAAAAAAAAATCTATTTAAATTCACATTCATGGATGAAGACTTTTCTGCAGGTGGTTCTAGTTGTTTTTACCGTGTTTCTATTGTTCTGAGACGTGGTGGGCTGTCTTTGTGAAAAAAAATCAATTTAAATTCACACACATGGATGTAGATGTTTATGGACGTGGTGCTAGTTCTTTTTGACGTGGTGCTAGTGTTATGAGACGTTGTGGGCTGTCAAAAATCTGTTTGAATTCACATGCATGGATGTAGACGTTTCAGGACGTGGTGCTAGTTTTTTTTTTTTTTTTTTTACGTGGTAAATGTGTTCTGAGACGTGGTGGGCTGTCTTTTTTTAAAAAATAGCTTAAATTCACATGCATAGATTTAGACGTTTCTGGACATGGTTATAGTTATTTTTGACGTGTTGCTAGTGTTCTGAGACGTGGTGGGCTGTCTTTGTGTGAAAATATGTTTTAATTCACATGCATGGATGTAGACGTTTCTGGAAGTGGTGCTAATTCTTTTTGACTTGGTGGTTGTGTTCAGAGACGAGATGGGCTGTCATTGTGAAAAAAATATGTTTGAATTCACAAACGTGGATGTAGACGTTTCTGGACGTTGTTGAAGTTTTTCGCGTGGTTCTTGTGTTCTGAGACGTGGTTGGCTGTCTTTGTAAAAAAAAAGTTTAAATTCACACACATGGATATAGACTTTTCTATGGTTCTAGTTGTTTCGGACTTGTTTCTAGTGTTCTGAGACGTGGTGGGCTGTCTTTATGAAAAAAATCAGTTTAAATTCACACACATGGATATAGACGTTTATGGACGTGATGTTTATTGTTTTTCACGTGGTGCTAGTGTTATGAGACATGGTGGGCTGTCTTTGTGAAAAAAATCTTTTCGAATTCACATGCATGAATTTAGACATTTCAGGACGTTGTGCTAGTTGTTATTGACATGGTTCTTGTGTTCTGACACGTGGTGGGCAGTCTTTGTGAAAAAATAGCTTAAATTTTACATGCATTGATGTAGACATTTCGGGACAGGGTGCTAGTTGTTTTTGACGAGGTGCTAGTGTTTTGAGACGTGGTGGGCTGCATTTGTGAAAAAAATCAGTTTGAATTCACATGCATGGATATAGACGTTTCAGGACTTGGTGCAAGTTGTTATTGACGTGGTGCTTGTGTTCTGAGACGTGGTGGGCTGTCATTGTGAAAAAAATAGCTTAAATTCACATGAATGGATTTAGACATTTCTGGACATTGTTCTTGTTGTTTTTGCCGTGGTGCTAGTGTTCTGAGATGTGTTGGGTTGTCTTTTTGAAAAAAAATATCTTAAATTCACATGCATGGATGTAGACGTTTCTGGACGATGTGCTAGTTGTTTTTGACGTGGTGCTAGTGTTCTGAGACGTGGTGGGCTGTCGTTGAGAAAAAATAGCTTGAATTCACATGCATAGATGTAGACATTTCCGGACGTGGTGCCTGTTGTTCTTGACATTGTTCTTGTGTTCTGAGACGTGGTACGCTGTCTTTGTGAAAAAAATCAGTTTAAATTCACACACCTAGATGTAGACTTTTCTGGACGAGGTTCTAGTTGTTTTTGACGCGGTTCTTGTGTTCGGAGACGTAGTGGGCTGTCTTTGTGAAGAAAATCTGTTTGTATTCATACGCATGGAAGTAGACGTTTCTGGACAAGGTGCTAGTTTTTTTTTTTTTTGACGTGGTAAATGTGTTCTGAGACGTGGTGGGCTGTCTTTGTGAAAAAAATAGCTTAAATTCACATGCATGGATGTAGACATTTCTGAGTGTGGTTATAGTTGTTTTGACGTGGTGCTAGTGTTCTGAGACGTGGTGGGCTGTCGTTGAGAAAAAATAGCTTGAATTCACATGCATAGATGTAGACATTTCCGGACGTGGTGCCTGTTGTTTTTGACATTGTTCTTGTGTTCTGAGACATGGTACGCTGTCTTTCTGAAAAAAATCAGTTTAAATTCACACACCTAGATGTAGACTTTTCTGGACGTGGTTCTAGTTGTTTTTGACGCGATTCTTGTGTTCGGAGACGTAGTGGGCTGTCTTTGTGAAGAAAATTTGTTTGTATTCATACGCATGGAAGTAGACGTTTCAGGACATGGTGCTAGTTTTTTTTTGACGTGGTAAATGTGTTCTGAGGCGTGGTGGGCTCATGCATAGATGTAGACATTTCTGAGCGTGGTTATATTTGTTTTTGACGTGGTGCTAGTGTTTTGAGACGTGGTGGGCTGTCTTTGTGTAAAAATATGTTTTCATTCACATGCATGGATGTAGGCGTTACTAGAAATGGTGCTAGTTGTTTTTGACATGGTGGTTGTGTTCTGAGACGGGGTGGGCTGTCTTCGTAAAAAAAATCTATTTGAATTCACACACGTGGATATAGACATTTCTGGACGTTGTTCTAGTTGTTCTTGACGTGGTTTTTGTGTTCTGAGACGTGGTTGGCTGTCTTTGTAAAAAAAATCAGTTTAAATTCACACACATGGATGTAGACTTTTCTGGACGTGGTTCTAGTTGTTTTTGACTTGTTTCTAGTGTTCTGAGACGTGGTAGGCTATCTTTGTGAAAAAAATCAGTTTAAATTCACACAGCTAGATGTAGACTTTTCTAGACGTGGTTCTAGTAGTTTTTGACGTGTTTCTAGTGTACTGAAACGTGGTGGGTTGTCTTTGTGAAAAAAATCTGTTTGAATGCACATGCATGGATATAGACGTTTCAGGACGTGTTGCTAGTTGTTATTGACGTGGTGGGCGTTCTTTGTGAAAAAAAAAGCTTAAATTCACATGCATGGATGTAGCCGTTTCTGGACGTGGTGCTAGTTGTTTTTGAGATGGGGTGTGTTGTCTTTGTGAAAAAAAAAAATCTGTTTAAATTCACATTCATGGATGCAGACTTTTCTTAGGCGTGGTGGGCTGTCTTTGTGAAAAAAATCTGTTTGGATTCATACGCATGGATGTAGATGTTTCTGGACGTGATGTAAGTTTTTTTGACGTGGTGCTAGTGTTCTGATACGTGGGGGGCTTTTTTGTGAAAAAATTCAGTTCGAATTCACATGCATGGATCTAGACGTTGTTGAACGTGGTGCTGATTGTTTTTGACGTGGTGGTTGTATTCTGAGATGGGGTGTGCTGTCTTTGTGAAAAAAAAATCTATTTAAATTCACATTCATGGATGAAGACTTTTCTGCAGGTGGTTCTAGTTGTTTTTACCGTGTTTCTATTGTTCTGAGACGTGGTGGGCTGTCTTTGTGAAAAAAAATCAATTTAAATTCACACACATGGATGTAGATGTTTATGGACGTGGTGCTAGTTCTTTTTGACGTGGTGCTAGTGTTATGAGACGTTGTGGGCTGTCAAAAATCTGTTTGAATTCACATGCATGGATGTAGACGTTTCAGGACGTGGTGCTAGTTTTTTTTTTTTTTTTTTTACGTGGTAAATGTGTTCTGAGACGTGGTGGGCTGTCTTTTTTTAAAAAATAGCTTAAATTCACATGCATAGATTTAGACGTTTCTGGACATGGTTATAGTTATTTTTGACGTGTTGCTAGTGTTCTGAGACGTGGTGGGCTGTCTTTGTGTGAAAATATGTTTTAATTCACATGCATGGATGTAGACGTTTCTGGAAGTGGTGCTAATTCTTTTTGACTTGGTGGTTGTGTTCAGAGACGAGATGGGCTGTCATTGTGAAAAAAATATGTTTGAATTCACAAACGTGGATGTAGACGTTTCTGGACGTTGTTGAAGTTGTTTTTCGCGTGGTTCTTGTGTTCTGAGACGTGGTTGGCTGTCTTTGTAAAAAAAAAGTTTAAATTCACACACATGGATATAGACTTTTCTATGGTTCTAGTTGTTTCGGACTTGTTTCTAGTGTTCTGAGACGTGGTGGGCTGTCTTTATGAAAAAAATCAGTTTAAATTCACACACATGGATATAGACGTTTATGGACGTGATGTTTATTGTTTTTCACGTGGTGCTAGTGTTATGAGACATGGTGGGCTGTCTTTGTGAAAAAAATCTTTTCGAATTCACATGCATGAATTTAGACATTTCAGGACGTTGTGCTAGTTGTTATTGACATGGTTCTTGTGTTCTGACACGTGGTGGGCAGTCTTTGTGAAAAAATAGCTTAAATTTTACATGCATTGATGTAGACATTTCGGGACAGGGTGCTAGTTGTTTTTGACGAGGTGCTAGTGTTTTGAGACGTGGTGGGCTGCATTTGTGAAAAAAATCAGTTTGAATTCACATGCATGGATATAGACGTTTCAGGACTTGGTGCAAGTTGTTATTGACGTGGTGCTTGTGTTCTGAGACGTGGTGGGCTGTCATTGTGAAAAAAATAGCTTAAATTCACATGAATGGATTTAGACATTTCTGGACATTGTTCTTGTTGTTTTTGCCGTGGTGCTAGTGTTCTGAGATGTGTTGGGTTGTCTTTTTGAAAAAAAATATCTTAAATTCACATGCATGGATGTAGACGTTTCTGGACGATGTGCTAGTTTTTTTTGACGTGGTGCTAGTGTTCTGAGACGTGGTGGGCTGTCGTTGAGAAAAAATAGCTTGAATTCACATGCATAGATGTAGACATTTCCGGACGTGGTGCCTGTTGTTCTTGACATTGTTCTTGTGTTCTGAGACGTGGTACGCTGTCTTTGTGAAAAAAATCAGTTTAAATTCACACACCTAGATGTAGACTTTTCTGGACGAGGTTCTAGTTGTTTTTGACGCGGTTCTTGTGTTCGGAGACGTAGTGGGCTGTCTTTGTGAAGAAAATCTGTTTGTATTCATACGCATGGAAGTAGACGTTTCTGGACAAGGTGCTAGTTTTTTTTTTTTTGACGTGGTAAATGTGTTCTGAGACGTGGTGGGCTGTCTTTGTGAAAAAAATAGCTTAAATTCACATGCATGGATGTAGACATTTCTGAGTGTGGTTATAGTTGTTTTGACGTGGTGCTAGTGTTCTGAGACGTGGTGGGCTGTCGTTGAGAAAAAATAGCTTGAATTCACATGCATAGATGTAGACATTTCCGGACGTGGTGCCTGTTGTTTTTGACATTGTTCTTGTGTTCTGAGACATGGTACGCTGTCTTTGTGAAAAAAATCAGTTTAAATTCACACACCTAGATGTAGACTTTTCTGGACGTGGTTCTAGTTGTTTTTGACGCGATTCTTGTGTTCGGAGACGTAGTGGGCTGTCTTTGTGAAGAAAATTTGTTTGTATTCATACGCATGGAAGTAGACGTTTCAGGACATGGTGCTAGTTTTTTTTTGACGTGGTAAATGTGTTCTGAGGCGTGGTGGGCTCATGCATAGATGTAGACATTTCTGAGCGTGGTTATATTTGTTTTTGACGTGGTGCTAGTGTTTTGAGACGTGGTGGGCTGTCTTTGTGTAAAAATATGTTTTCATTCACATGCATGGATGTAGGCGTTACTAGAAATGGTGCTAGTTGTTTTTGACATGGTGGTTGTGTTCTGAGACGGGGTGGGCTGTCTTCGTAAAAAAAATCTATTTGAATTCACACACGTGGATATAGACATTTCTGGACGTTGTTCTAGTTGTTCTTGACGTGGTTTTTGTGTTCTGAGACATGGTTGGCTGTCTTTGTAAAAAAAATCAGTTTAAATTCACACACATGGATGTAGACTTTTCTGGACGTGGTTCTAGTTATTTTTGACGTGGTGCTAGTGTTCTGAGACGTGGTGGCTGTCTTTGTAAAAAAATCTTTTTGAATTCACATGCATGAATGTAGACGTTTCAGGACGTGGTGCTAGTTGTTTTTCACGTGGTGCCAGTGTTATGAGACGGGGTGGCTGTCTTTGTAAAAAATTCTTTTTGAATTCACATGCATGAATGTAGACGTTTTCAGGATGTGGTGCTAGATGTTATTGATGTGGTTCTTGTGTTCTAAGACGTGGTGGGCTGTATTTGTGAAAAAATAGCTTAAATTCACATGCATTGATGTAGACGTTTCTGGACATTGTTCTTGTTGTTTTTGACGTGGGGCTAGTGTTCTGAGACGTGGTGGGCTGTCTTTGTGAAGAAAATCTGTTTGTATTCATACGCATGGATGTAGACGTTTCAGGACATGGTGCTAGTTTTTTTTTTTTTTTGACGTGGTAAATCTGTTCTGAGACGTGGTGGGCTGTCTTTGTGAAAAAATAGCTTAAATTCACATGCATAGATGTAGACATTTCTGAGCGTGGTTATAGTTGTTTTTGACGTGGTGCTAGTGTTCTGAGACGTGGTGGGCTGTCTTTGTGTAAAAATATGTTTTAATTCACATGCATAGATGTAGACGTTACTGGAAGTGGTGCTAGTTGTTTATGACATGGTGGTTGTGTTCTGAGACGGGGTGGGCTGTCTTCGTAAAAAAAATCCATTTGAATTCACACACGTGGATGTAGACATTTCTGGACGTTGTTCTAGTTGTTCTTGACGTGGTTCTTGTGTTCTGAGACGTGGTTGGCTGTCTTTGTAAAAAAAATCAGTTTAAATTCACACACATGGATGTAGACTTTTCTGGACGTGGTTCTAGTTATTTTTGACGTGTTTCTAGTGTTCTGAGACGTGGTGCGCTGTCTTTGTGAAAAAAATCATTTTAAATTCACACACATGGATGTAGACGTTTGTGGACGTGGTCGTAGTTGCTTTTCACGTGGTGCTAGTGTTATGAGACGTGGTGGCTGTCTTTGTAAAAAAATCTTTTGAATTCACATGCATGAATGTAGACGTTTCAGGACGTGGTGCTAGTTGTTTTTCACGTGGTGCCAGTGTTATGAGACGGGGTGGCTGTCTTTGTAAAAAAATCTTTTTGAATTCACATGCATGAATGTAGACGTTTTCAGGATGTGGTGCTAGATGTTATTGATGTGGTTCTTGTGTTCTAAGACGTGGTGGGCTGTATTTATGAAAAAATAGCTTAAATTCACATGCATTGATGTAAACGTTTCTGGACATTGTTCTTGTTGTTTTTGACGTGGGGCTAGTGTTCTGAGACGTGGTGGGCTGTCTTTGTGAAGAAAATCTGTTTGTATTCATACGCATGGATGTAGACGTTTCAGGACATGGTGCTAGTTTTTTTTTTTTGACGTGGTAAATCTGTTCAGAGACGTGGTGGGCTGTCTTTGTGAAAAAATAGCTTAAATTCACATGCATAGATGTAGACATTTCTGAGCGTGGTTATAGTTGTTTTTGACGTGATGCTAGTGTTCTGAGACGTGGTGGGCTGTCTTGGTGTAAAAATATGTTTTAATTCACATGCATGGATGTAGACGTTACTGGAAGTGGTGCTAGTTGTTTATGACATGGTGGTTGTGTTCTGAGACGGGGTGGGCTGTCTTCGTAAAAAAAATCCATTTGAATTCACACACGTGGATGTAGACATTTCTGGACGTTGTTCTAGTTGTTCTTGACGTGGTTCTTGTGTTCTGAGACGTGGTTGGCTGTCTTTGTAAAAAAAATCAGTTTAAATTCACACACATGGATGTAGACTTTTCTGGACGTGGTTCTAGTTATTTTTGACGTGTTTCTAGTGTTCTGAGACGTGGTGCGCTGTCTTTGTGAAAAAAATCATTTTAAATTCACACACATGGATGTAGACGTTTGTGGACGTGGTCCTAGTTGCTTTTCACGTGGTGCTAGTGTTATGAGACGTGGTGGCTGTCTTTGTAAAAAAATCTTTTGAATTCACATGCATGAATGTAGACGTTTCAGGACGTGGTGCTAGTTGTTATTGATGTGGTTCTTGTGTTCTAAGACGTGGTGGGCTGTCGTTGTCAAAAAATAGCTTAAATTCATATGCATTGATGTAGACGTTTCCGGACATTGTTCTTGTTGTTTTTGACGTGGTGCTAGTGTTCTGAGACGTGGTGGGCTGCCTTTGTGGAAAAAATTGCGTAAATTCACATGCATGGATGTAGACGATTCTTGACAGGGTGCTAGTTGTTTTTGACAGGGTGGTTGTGTTCTGAGACGGGGTGGGCCGTCTTCGTAAAAAAATTCTATTTGAATTCACACACGTGGATGTAGACATTTCTGGACGTTGTTCTAGTTGTTTTTGACGTGGTTCTTGTGTTCTGAGACGTGGTTGGCTGTCTTTGTAAAAAAAATCAGTTTAAATTCACACACATGGATGTAGACTTTTCTGGACGTGGTTCTAGTTATTTTTGACGTGTTTCTAGTGTTCTGAGACGTGGTGGGCTGTCTTTGTGAAAAAAAATCATTTTAAATTCACACACATGGATGTAGACGTTTATGGACGTGGTGCTATTTCTTTTATTTGGTGCCAGTGTTATCAGACGTTGTGGCTGTCTTTGCAAAAAAATCTTTTTGAATTCACATGCATGAATGTAGACGTTTCAAGACGTGGTGCCAGTTGTTATTGATGTGGTTCTTCTGTTGTAAGCAAGGTGGGCCGTCTTTGTGAAAAATTAGCTTAAATCCACATGCATTGATGTAGGCATTTCTGGACGTTGTTCTTGTTGTTTTTGACGTGGTGCTAGTGTTCTGAGACGTGGTGGGTTGTCTTTATGAAGAAAATCTGTTTGTATTCATACGCATGGATGTAGACATTTCAGGACATGGTGCTAGTTTTTTTTTTTGACGTGGTAAATGAGTTCTGAGACGTGGTGGGCTGTCTTTGTGAAAAAAATAGCTTAAATTCACATGCATAGATGTAGGCATTTCTGTGCGTGGTTATAGTTGTTTTTGACGTGGTGCTAGTGTTCTGAGACGTGTTGGGCTGTCTTTGTGTAAAAATATGTTTTAATTCACATGCATGGATATAGACGTTACTGGAAGTGGTGCAAGTTGTTTTTGACATGGTGGTTGTGTTCTGAGACGGGGTGGGCTGTCTTCGTAAAAAAAATCTATTTGAATTCACACACGTGGATGTAGACATTTCTGGACGTTGTTCTAGTTGTTCTTGATGTGGTTCTTGTGTTCTGAGACGTGGTTGGCTGTCTTCGTAAAAAAAAAATCAGTTTAAATTCACACACATGGATGTAGACTTTTCTGGACGTGGTTCTAGTTATTTTTTACGTGTTTCTAGTGTTCTGAGACGTGGTGGGCTGTCTTTGTGAAAAAAATCATTTTACATTCACACACATGGTTGTAGACGTTTGTGGACGTGGTGCTAGTTGTTTTTCACGTGGTGCCAGTGTTATGAGACGCGGTGGCTGTCTTTGTAAAAAAATCTTTTTGAATTCACATGCATGAATGTAGACGTTTTCAGGATGTGGTGCTAGATGTTATTGATGTGGTTCTTGTATTCTAAGACGTGGTGGGCGGTCTTTGTGAAAAAATAGCTTAAATTCACATGCATTGATGTAGACGTTTCTGGACATTGTTCTTGTTGTTTTTGACGTGGGGCTAGTGTTCTGAGACGTGGTGGGCTGTCTTTGTGAAGAAAATCTGTTTGTATTCATACGCATGGATGTAGACGTTTCAGGACATGGTGCTAGTTTTTTTGTTGACGTGGTAAATCTGTTCTGAGACGTGGTGGGCTGTCTTTGTGAAAAAATAGCTTAAATTCACATGCATAGATGTAGACATTTCTGAGCGTGGTTATAGTTGTTTTTGACGTGGTGCTAGTGTTCTGAGACGTGGTGGGCTGTCTTTGTGTAAAAATATGTTTTAATTCACTTGCATGGATGTAGACGTTACTGGAAGTGGTGCTAGTTGTTTTTGACATGGTGGTTGTGTTCTGAGACGGGGTGGGCTGTCTTCGTAAAAAAAATCTATTTGAATTCACACACGTGGATGTAGACATTTCTGGACCTTGTTCTAGTTGTTCTTGACGTGGTTCTTGTGTTCTGAGACGTGGTTGGCTGTCTTTGTAAAAAAAAATCAGTTTAAATTCACACACATGGATGTAGACTTTTCTGGACGTGGTTCTAGTTATTTTTGACGTGTTTCTAGTGTTCTGAGACGTGGTGCGCTGTCTTTGTGAAAAAAACATTTTAAATTCACACACATGGATGTAGACGTTTGTGGACGTGGTGCTAGTTGTTTTTGACAGGATGGTTGTGTTCTGAGACGGGGTGGGCTGTCTTCGTAAAAAAAATCTATTTGAATTCACACACGTGGATGTAGACATTTCTGGACGTTGTTCTAGTTGTTCTTGACGTGGTTCTTGTGTTCTGAGACGTGGTTGGCTGTCTTTGTAAAAAAAATCAGTTTAAATTCACACACATGGATGTAGACTTTTCTGGACGTGGTTCTAGTTATTTTTGACGTGTCTCTAGTGTTCTGAGACGTGGTGGGCTGTCTTTGTGAAAAAAATCATTTTAAATTCACACACATGGATGTAGACGTTTGTGGACGTGGTGCTATTTCTTTTATTTGGTGCCAGTGTTATGAGACGCGGTGGCTGTCTTTGTAAAAAAATCTTTTTGAATTCACATGCATGAATGTAGACGTTTTCAGGATGTGGTGCTAGATGTTATTGATGTGGTTCTTGTGTTCTAAGACGTAGTGGGCGGTCTTTGTGAAAAAATAGCTTAAATTCACATGCATTGATGTAGACGTTTCTGGACATTGTTCTTGTTGTTTTTGACGTGGGGCTAGTGTTCTGAGACGTGGTGGGCTGTCTTTGTGAAGAAAATCTGTTTGTATTCATACGCATGGATGTAGACGTTTCAGGACATGGTGCTAGTTTTTTTTTTTTACGTGGTAAATCTGTTCTGAGACGTGGTGGGCTGTCTTTGTGAAAAAATAGCTTCAATTCACATGCATAGATGTAGACATTTCTGAGCGTGGTTATAGTTGTTTTTGACGTGGTGCTAGTGTTCTGAGACGTGGTGGGCTGTCTTTGTGTAAAAATATGTTTTAATTCACTTGCATGGATGTAGACGTTACTGGAAGTGGTGCTAGTTGTTTTTGACATGGTGGTTGTGTTCTGAGACGGGGTGGGCTGTCTTCGTAAAAAAAATCTATTTGAATTCACACACGTGGATGTAGACATTTCTGGACCTTGTTCTAGTTGTTCTTGACGTGGTTCTTGTGTTCTGAGACGTGGTTGGCTGTCTTTGTAAAAAAAAATCAGTTTAAATTCACACACATGGATGTAGACTTTTCTGGACGTGGTTCTAGTTATTTTTGACGTGTTTCTAGTGTTCTGAGACGTGGTGCGCTGTCTTTGTGAAAAAAATCATTTTAAATTCACACACATGGATGTAGACGTTTGTGGACGTGGTGCTAGTTGTTTTTGACAGGATGGTTGTGTTCTGAGACGGGGTGGGCTGTCTTCGTAAAAAAAATCTATTTGAATTCACACACGTGGATGTAGACATTTCTGGACGTTGTTCTAGTTGTTTTTGACGTGGTTATAGTTATTTTTGACGTGTCTCTAGTGTTCTGAGACGTGGTGGGTTGTCTTTGTGAAAAAAATCATTTTAAATTCACACACATGGATGTAGACGTTTGTGGTCGTGGTGCTATTTCTTTTATTTGGTGCCAGTGTTATCAGACGTGGTGGCTGTCTTTGCAAAAAAATCTTTTTGAATTCACATGCATGAATGTAGACATTTCAGGACGTGGTGCTAGTTGTTATTGATGTGGTTCTTCTGTTGTAAGACGGGGTGGGCTGTCTTTGTGAACAATTAGCTTAAATCCACATGCATTGATGTAGACGTTTCTGGACGTTGTTCTTGTTGTTTTTGACGTGGTGCTAGTGTTCTGAGACGTGGTGGGCTGTCTTTGTGAAGAAAATCTGTTTGTATTCATACGCATGGATGTAGACATTTCAGGACATGGTGCTAGTTTTTTTTTTGACGTGGTAAATGAGTTCTGAGACGTGGTGGGCTGTCTTTTTGAAAAAAATAGCTTAAATTCACATGCATAGATGTAGACATTTCTGTGCGTGGTTATAGTTGTTTTTGACGTGGTGCTAGTGTTCTGAGACGTGGTGGGCTGTCTTTGTGTAAAAATATGTTTTAATTCACTTGCATGGATGTAGACGTTACTGGAAGTGGTGCTAGTTGTTTTTGACATGGTGGTTGTGTTCTGAGACGGGGTGGGCTGTCTTCGTAAAAAAAATCTATTTGAATTCACACACGTGGATGTAGACATTTCTGGACCTTGTTCTAGTTGTTCTTGACGTGGTTCTTGTGTTCTGAGACGTGGTTGGCTGTCTTTGTAAAAAAAAATCAGTTTAAATTCACACACATGGATGTAGACTTTTCTGGACGTGGTTCTAGTTATTTTTGACGTGTTTCTAGTGTTCTGAGACGTGGTGCGCTGTCTTTGTGAAAAAAATCATTTTAAATTCACACACATGGATGTAGACGTTTGTGGACGTGGTGCTAGTTGTTTTTGACAGGATGGTTGTGTTCTGAGACGGGGTGGGCTGTCTTCGTAAAAAAAATCTATTTGAATTCACACACGTGGATGTAGACATTTCTGGACGTTGTTCTAGTTGTTTTTGACGTGGTTCTTGTGTTCTGAGACGTGGTTGGCTGTCTTTGTAAAAAAAATCAGTTTAAATTCACACACATGGATGTAGACTTTTCTGGACGTGGTTCTAGTTATTTTTGACGTGTCTCTAGTGTTCTGAGACGTGGTGGGCTGTCTTTGTGAAAAAAATCATTTTAAATTCACACACATGGATGTAGACGTTTGTGGTCGTGGTGCTATTTCTTTTATTTGGTGCCAGTGTTATCAGACGTGGTGGCTGTCTTTGCAAAAAAATCTTTTTGAATTCACATGCATGAATGTAAACATTTCAGGACGTGGTGCTAGTTGTTATTGATGTGGTTCTACTGTTGTAAGACGTGGTGGGCTGTCTTTGTGAACAATTAGCTTAAATCCACATGCATTGATGTAGACGTTTCTAGACGTTGTTCTTGTTGTTTTTGACGTGGTGCTAGTGTTCTGAGACGTGGTGGCTGTCTTTGTGAAGAAAATCTGTTTGTATTCATACGCATGGATGTAGACATTTCAGGACATGGTGCTAGTTTTTTTTTGACGTGGTAAATGAGTTCTGAGACGTGGTGGGCTGTCTTTTTGAAAAAAATAGCTTAAATTCACATGCATAGATGTAGACATTTCTGTGCGTGGTTATAGTTGTTTTTGACATGGTGGTTGTGTTTTGAGACGGGGTGGGCTGTCTTCGTAAAAAAAATCTATTTGAATTCACAGACGTGGATGTAGACATTTCTGGACGTTGTTCTAGTTGTTCTTGACGTGGTTCTTGTGTTCTGTGACGTGGTTGGCTGTCTTTGTAAAAAAAATCAGTTTAAATTCACACACATGGATGTAGTATTTTCTGGACGTGGTTCTAGTTATTTTTGACGTGTTTCTAGTCTTCTGAGACGTGGTGGGCTGTCTTTGTTAAACAAATCATTTTAAATTCATACACATGGATGTAGACGTTTGTGGACGTGGTGCTAGTTGTTTTTCACGTGGTGCTAGTGTCATGAGACGTGGTGGCTGTCTTTGTAAAAAAAATCTTTTGAATTCACATGCATGAATGTAGACGTTTCAGGACATGGTGATAGTTGTTATTGATGTGGTTCTTGTGTTCTAAGACGTGGTGGGCTGTCTTTGTGAAAAAATAGCTTAAATTTACATGCATTGATATAGACGTTTCTGGACATTGTTCGTGTTGTTTTTTGATGTGGTGCTAGTGTTCTGAGACGTGGTAGGCTGCCTTTGTGGAAAAAATTGCGTAAATTCACATGCATGGATGTAGACGATTCTTGACTGGGTGGTTGTGTTCTGATACGGGGTGGGCTGTCTTCGTAAAAAAAATCTATTTGAATTCACACACGTGGATGTAGACATTTCTTGACGTTGTTCTAGTTGTTTTTGACGTGGTTCTTGTGTTCTGAGACTTGGTTGGCTGTCTTTGTAGAAAAAAATCAGTTTAAATTCACACACATGGATGTAGACTTTACTGGACGTGGTTCTAGTTATTTTTGACGTGTTTCTAGTGTTCTGAGACGTGGTGGGCTGTCTTTGTGAAGAAAATAATTTTAAATTCACACACATGGATGTAGACGTTTATGGACATGGTGCTATTTCTGTTATTTGGTGCCAGTGTTATCAGACATGGTGGCTGTCTTTGCAAAAAAATCTTTTTGAATTCACATGCATGAATGTAGACGTTTCAGGATGTGGTGCTAGTTGTTATTGATGTGGTTCTTCTATTGTAAGACGTGGTGGGCTGTCTTTGTGAAAAATTAGCTTAAATCCACATGCATTGATGTAGACGTTTCTGGACGTTGTTCTTGTTGTTTTTGACGTGGTGCTAGTGTTCTGAGACGTGGTGGGCTGTCTTTGTGTAAAAATATGTTTTAATTCACATGCATGGATATAGACGTTACTGGAAGTGGTGCTAGTTGTTTTTGACATGGTGGTTGTGTTCTGAGACGGGGTGGGCTGTCTTCGTAAAAAAAATCTATTTGAATTCACACACATGGATGTGGACATTTCTGGACGTGGTTCTAGTTATTTTTGACGTGGTTCTTGTGTTCTGTGACGTGGTTGGCTGTCTTTGTGAAAAAAATCAGTTTAAATTCACACACATGGATGTGGACATTTCTGGACGTGGTTCTAGTTATTTTTGACGTGTTTCAAGTGTCTGAGACGTGGTGGGCTGTCTTTGTGAAAAAAATCATTTTAAATTCACACACGTGGATGTAGATGTTTGTGGACGTGGTGCTACTTGTTTTTCACGTGGTGCTAGTGTTATGAGACGTGGTGGCTGTCTTTGTAAAAAATCTTTTGAATTCACATGAAGGAATGTAGACGTTTCAGGACATGGTGCTAGTTGTTGTTGATGTGGTTCTTGTGTTCTAAGACGTGGTGGGCTGTCTTTGTGAAAAATTAGCTTAAATTCACATGCATTGATGTAGACGTTTCTGGACATGGTGCTAGTTTTTTTTTGACGTGGTAAATGAGTTCTGAGACGTGGTGGGCTGTCTTTGTGAAAAAAATCTGTTTGTATTCATACGCATGGATGTAGACATTTCAGGACATGGTGCTAATTTTTTTTTTTTTGCCGTGGTAAATGTGTTCTGAGACGTGGTGGGCTGTCTTTGTGAAAAAAATAGCTTAAATTCACATGCATAGATGTTGACAATTCTGAGCGTGGTATAGTTGTTTTTGACGTGGTGCTAGTGTTCTGAGATGTGGTGGGCTGTCTTTGTGTAAAAATATGTTTTAATTCACATGCATGGATGTAGACGTTACTGGAAGTGGTGCTAGTTGTTTTTGACATGGTGGTTGTGTTCTGAGACGGGGTGGGCTGTCTTCGTAAAAAAAATCTATTTGAATTCACACACGTGGATGTGGACATTTCTGGACGTTGTTCTAGTTGTTCTTGACATGGTTCTTGTGTTCTGAGACGTGGTTGGCTGTCTTTGTAAAAAAAATCAGTTTAAATTCACACAAATGGATGTAGTCTTTTCTGGACATGGTTCTAGTTATTTTTGACGTGTTTCTAGTGTTCTGAGACGTGGTGGGCTGTCTTTGTGAAAAAAATCATTTTAAATTCACACACATGGATGTAGAAGTTTGGGGACGTGGTGCTAGTTGTTTTTCACGTGGTGCTAGTGTTATGAGACGTGGTGGCTGTCTTTGTAAAAAAATCTTTTGAATTCACATGCATGAATGTAACGTTTCAGGACGTGGTGCTAGTTGTTATTGATGTGGTTCTTGTGTTCTAAGACGTGGTGGGCTGTCTTTGTGAAAAAATTGCTTAAATTCACATGTATTGATGTAGACGTTTCTGGACGTTGTTCTTGTTGTTTTTGACGTGGTGCTAGTGTTCTGAGACGTGGTGGGCGGTCTTTGTGAAGAAAATCTATTTGTATTCATACGCATGGATGTAGACATTTCAGGACATGGTGCTAGTTTTTTTTTTTTTTTTTTTTGACGTGGTAAATGTGTTCTGAGACGTGGTGGGCTGTCTTTGTGAAAAAAATAGCTTAAATTCACATGCATAGATGTAGACATTTCTGAGCGTGGTTATAGTTGTTTTTGACGTGGTGCTAGTGTTCTGAGACGTGGTGGGCTGTCTTTGTGAAGAAAATCTGTTTGTATTCATACGCATGGATGTAGACGTTTCAGGACATGGTGCTAGTTTTTTTTTTTTGACGTGGTAAATGTGTTCTGAGACGTGGTGGGCTGTCTTCGTAAAAAAAATCTATTTGAATTCACACACGTGGATGTAGACATTTCTGGACGTTGTTCTAGTTGTTTTTGACGTGGATCTTGTGTTCTGAGACGTGGTGGGCTGTCTTTGTGAAAAATTAGCTTAGATTCACATGCATTGATGTAGACGTTTCTGGACGTTGCTCTTGTTGTTTTTGACGTGGTGCTAGTGTTCTAAGACGTGGTGGGCTGTCTTTGTGAAGAAAATCTATTTGTATTCATACGCATGGATGTAGACATTTCAGGACATGGTGCTAGTTTTTTTTTTTTTTTTTTTTGACGTGGTAAATGTGTTCTGAGACGTGGTGGGCTGTCTTTGTGAAAAAAATAGCTTAAATTCACATGCATAGATGTAGACATTTCTGAGCGTGGTTATAGTTGTTTTTGACGTGGTGCTAGTGTTCTGAGACGTGGTGGGCTGTCTTTGTGAAGAAAATCTGTTTGTATTCATACGCATGGATGTAGACGTTTCAGGACATGGTGCTAGTTTTTTTTTTTGACGTGGTAAATGTGTTCTGAGACGTGGTGGGCTGTCTTCGTAAAAAAAATCTATTTGAATTCACACACGTGGATGTAGACATTTCTGGACGTTGTTCTAGTTGTTTTTGACGTGGATCTTGTGTTCTGAGACGTGGTTGGCTGTCTTTGTAAAAAAAATCAGTTTAAATTCACACACATGGATATAGTCTTTCCTGGACATGGTTCTAGTTATTTTTGACGTGTTTCTAGTGTTCTGAGACGTGGTGGGCTGTCTTTGTGAAAAAAATAATTTTAAATTCAAACACAAGGATGTAGACGTTTATGGACGTGGTGCTATTTCTTTTATTTGGTGCCAGTGTTATCAGACTTGGTGGCTGTCTTTGCAAAAAAATCTTTTTGAATTCACATGCATGAATGTAGACGTTTCAGGACGTGGTGCTAGTTGTTATTGATGTGGTTCTTCTGTTGTAAGACGTGGTGGGCTGTCTTTGTGAAAAATTAGCTTAAATCCACATGCATTGTTGTAGACGTTTCTGGACGTTGTTCTTGTTGTTTTTGACGTGGTGCAAGTGTTCTGAGACGTGGTGTGTTGTCTTTGTGAAGAAAATCTGTTTGTATTCATACGCATGGATGTAGACATTTCAGGACATGGTGCTAGTTTTTTTTTTTGACGTGGTAAATGAGTTCTGAGACGTGGTGGGCTGTCTTTGTAAAAAAAATAGCTTAAATTCACATGCATAGATGTAGACATTTCTGTGCGTGGTTATAGTTGTTTTTTACGTGGTGCTAGAGTTCTGAGACGTGGTGGGCTGTCTTTGTGTAAAAATATGTTTTAATTCACATGCATGGATATAGACGTTACTGGAAGTGGTGCTAGTTGTTTTTTACATGGTTGTTGTGTTCTGAGACGGGGTGGGCTGTCTTCGTAAAAAAAATCTATTTGAATTCACACACATGGATGTGGACATTTCTGGACGTTGTTCTAGTTGTTCTTGACGTGGTTCTTGTGTTCTGTGACGTGGTTGCCTGTCTTTGTAAAAAAAATCAGTTTAAATTCACACACATGGATGTAGTATTTTCTGGACGTGGTTCTAGTTATTTTTGACGTGTTTCTAGTGTTCTGAGACGTGGTGGGCTGTCTTTGTGAAAAAAATCATTTTAAATTCATACACGTGGATGTAGATGTTTGTGGACGTGGTGCTAGTTATTTTTCACGTGGTGCTAGTGTTATGAGACGTGGTGGCTGTCTTTGTAAAAAAATCTTTTGAATTCACATGAATGAATGTAGACGTTTCAGGACATGGTGCTAGTTGTTGTTGATGTGGTTCTTGTGTTCTTAGACGTGGTGGGCTGTCTTTGTGAAAAATTAGCTTAGATTCACATGCATTGATGTAGACGTTTCTGGACGTTGCTCTTGTTGTTTTTGACGTGGTGCTAGTGTTCTAAGACGTGGTGGGCTGTCTTTGTGAAGAAAATCTATTTGTATTCATACGCATGGATGTAGACATTTCAGGACATGGTGCTAGTTTTTTTTTTTTTTTTTTTTGACGTGGTAAATGTGTTCTGAGACGTGGTGGGCTGTCTTTGTGAAAAAAATAGCTTAAATTCACATGCATAGATGTAGACATTTCTGAGCGTGGTTATAGTTGTTTTTGACGTGGTGCTAGTGTTCTGAGACGTGGTGGGCTGTCTTTGTGAAGAAAATCTGTTTGTATTCATACGCATGGATGTAGACGTTTCAGGACATGGTGCTAGTTTTTTTTTTTGACGTGGTAAATGTGTTCTGAGACGTGGTGGGCTGTCTTCGTAAAAAAAATCTATTTGAATTCACACACGTGGATGTAGACATTTCTGGACGTTGTTCTAGTTGTTTTTGACGTGGATCTTGTGTTCTGAGACGTGGTGGGCTGTCTTTGTGAAAAATTAGCTTAGATTCACATGCTTTGATGTAGACGTTTCTGGACGTTGCTCTTGTTGTTTTTGACGTGGTGCTAGTGTTCTAAGACGTGGTGGGCTGTCTTTGTGAAGAAAATCTATTTGTATTCATACGCATGGATGTAGACATTTCAGGACATGGTGCTAGTTTTTTTTTTTTTTTTTTTTGACGTGGTAAATGTGTTCTGAGACGTGGTGGGCTGTCTTTGTGAAAAAAATAGCTTAAATTCACATGCATAGATGTAGACATTTCTGAGCGTGGTTATAGTTGTTTTTGACGTGGTGCTAGTGTTCTGAGACGTGGTGGGCTGTCTTTGTGAAGAAAATCTGTTTGTATTCATACGCATGGATGTAGACGTTTCAGGACATGGTGCTAGTTTTTTTTTTTGACGTGGTAAATGTGTTCTGAGACGTGGTGGGCTGTCTTCGTAAAAAAAATCTATTTGAATTCACACACGTGGATGTAGACATTTCTGGACGTTGTTCTAGTTGTTTTTGACGTGGATCTTGTGTTCTGAGACGTGGTTGGCTGTCTTTGTAAAAAAAATCAGTTTAAATTCACACACATGGATGTAGTCTTTCCTGGACATGGTTCTAGTTATTTTTGACGTGTTTCTAGTGTTCTGAGACGTGGTGGGCTGTCTTTGTGAAAAAAATCATTTTAAATTCACACACATGGATGTAGATGTTTGGGGACGTGGTGCTAGTTGTTTTTCACGTGGTGCTAGTGTTATGAGACGTGGTGGATTTCTTTGTAAAAAAATCTTTTGAATTCACATGCATGAATGTAATGTTTTAGGACGTGGTGCTAGTTGTTATTGATGTGGTTCTTGTGTTCTAAGACGTGGTGGGCTGTCTTTGTGAAAAAATTGCTTAAATTCACATGTATTGATGTAGACGTTTCTGGACGTTGTTCTAGTTGTTTTTGACATGATGCTAGTGTTCTGAGACGTGGTGGGCTGTCTTTGTGAAGAAAATCTGTTTGTATTCATACGCAAGGATGTAGACGTTTCAGGACATGGTGCTAGTTTTTTTTTTTTGACGTGGTAAATGTGTTCTGAGACGTGGTGGGCTGTCTTCGTAAAAAAAATCTATTTGAATTCACACACGTGGATGTAGACATTTCTGGACGTTGTTCTAGTTGTTTTTGACGTGGATCTTGTGTTCTGAGACGTGGTTGGCTGTCTTCGTAAAAAAAATCAGTTTAAATTCATACACATGGATGTAGACTTTTCTGGACGTGGTTCTAGTTATTTTTGACGTGTTTCTAGTGTTCTGAGACGTGGTGGGCTGTCTTTGTGAAAAAAATCATTTTAAATTCACACACATGGATGTAGATGTTTGGGGACGTGGTGCTAGTTGTTTTTCACGTGGTGCTAGTGTTATGAGACGTGGTGGATTTCTTTGTAAAAAAATCTTTTGAATTCACATGCATGAATGTAATGTTTCAGGACGTGGTGCTAGTTGTTATTGATGTGGTTCTTGTGTTCTAAGACGTGGTGGGCTGTCTTTGTGAAAAAATTGCTTAAATTCACATGTATTGATGTAGACGTTTCTGGACGTTGTTCTTGTTGTTTTTGACATGATGCTAGTGTTCTGAGACGTGGTGGGCTGTCTTTGTGAAGAAAATCTGTTTGTATTCATACGCAAGGATGTAGACGTTTCAGGACATGGTGCTAGTTTTTTTTTTTTGACGTGGTAAATGTGTTCTGAGACGTGGTGGGCTGTCTTCGTAAAAAAAATCTATTTGAATTCACACACGTGGATGTAGACATTTCTGGACGTTGTTCTAGTTGTTTTTGACGTGGATCTTGTGTTCTGAGACGTGGTTGGCTGTCTTCGTAAAAAAAATCAGTTTAAATTCATACACATGGATGTAGACTTTTCTGGACGTGGTTCTAGTTATTTTTGACGTGTTTCTAGTGTTCTGAGACGTGGTGGGCTGTCTTTGTAAAAGAATCATTTTAAATTCACACACATGGATGTAGACGTTTATGGACGTGGTGCTATTTTTTTTACTTGGTGCCAGTGTTATGAGACGTGGTGGCTGTCTTTCTCAACAAATCTTTTTGAATTCACATGCATGAAAGTAGACGTTTCAGGACGTGGTGCTAGTTGTTATTGATGTGGTTCTTGTGTTCTAAGACGTGGTGTGCTGTCTTCGTGAAAAAATAGCTTAAATTCACATGCATTGATGTACATGTTTCTGGACGTTGTTCTTGTTGTTTTTGGCGTGGTGCTAGTGTTCTGAGACGTGGTTGGCTGTCTTTGTGAAGAAAACCTGTTTGTATTCATACGCATGGATGTAGACGTTTCAGGACATGGTGCTAGTTTTTTTTTTTTGACGTGGTAAATGTGTTCTGAGACGTGGTGGGCTGTCTTTGTGAAAAAAATAGCTTAAATTCACATGCATAGATGTAGACGTTTCTGAGCGTGGTTATAGTTGTTTTTGACGTGGTGCTAGTGTTCTGAGAGGTGGTGGGCTGTCTTTCTGTAAAAATATGTTTTAATTCACATGCATGGATGTAGACGTTACTGGAAGTGGTGCTAGTTGTTTTTGACATGGTGGTTGTGTTCTGAGACGGGGTGGGCTGTCTTCGTAAAAAAAATCTATTTGAATTCACACACGTGGATGTGGACATTTCTGGACGTTGTTCTAGTTGTTCTTGACGTGGTTCTTGTGTTCTGAGACGTGGTTGGCTGTCTTTGTAAAAAAAATCAGTTTAAATTTACACACATGGATGTAGACTTTTCTGGACGTGGTTCTAGTTATTTTTGACGTGTTTCTAGTGTTCTGAGACGTGGTGGGCTGTCTTTGTGAAAAAATCATTTTAAATTCACACACATGGATGTAGACGTTTATGGACGTGGTGCTATTTTTTTTACTTGGTGCCAGTGTTATGAGACGTGGTGGCTGTCTTTGTCAAAAAATCTTTTTGAATTCACATGCATGAAAGTAGACGTTTCAGGACGTGGTGCTAGTTGTTATTGATGTGGTTCTTGTGTTCTAAGACGTGGTGTGCTGTCTTCGTGAAAAAATAGCTTAAATTCACATGCATTGATGTACATGTTTCTGGACGTTGTTCTTGTTGTTTTTGGCGTGGTGCTAGTGTTCTGAGACGTGGTGGGCTGTCTTTGTGAAAAAAATAGCTTAAATTCACATGCATAGATGTAGACATTTCTGAGCGTGGTTATAGTTGTTTTTGATGTGGTGCTAGTGTTCTGAGACGTGGTGGGCTGTCTTTGTGTAAAAATATGTTTTAATTCACATGCATGGATGTAGACGTTACTGGAAGTGGTGCTAGTTGTTTTTGACATGGTGGTTGTGTTCTGAGACGGGGTGGGCTGTCTTCGTAAAAAAAATCTATTTGAATTCACACACGTGGATGTGGACATTTCTGGATGTTGTTCTAGTTGTTCTTGACGTGGTTCTTGTGTTCTGAGACATGGTTGGCTGTCTTTGTAAAAAAAATCAGTTTAAATTCACACACATGGATGTAGTCTTTTCTGGACATGGTTCTAGTTATTTTTGAGGTGTTTCTAGTGTTCTGAGACGTGGTGGGCTGTCTTTGTGAAAAAAATCATTTTAAATTCACACACATGGATGTAGATGTTTGTGGACGTGGTGCTAGTGTTATGAGACGTGGTGGCTGTCTTTGTAAAAGAATCATTTTAAATTCACACACATGGATGTAGACGTTTATGGACGTGGTGCTATTTTTTTTACTTGGTGCCAGTGTTATGAGACGTGGTGGCTGTCTTTCTCAAAAAATCTTTTTGAATTCACATGCATGAAAGTAGACGTTTCAGGACGTGGTGCTAGTTGTTATTGATGTGGTTCTTGTGTTCTAAGACGTGGTGTGCTGTCTTCGTGAAAAAATAGCTTAAATTCACATGCATTGATGTACATATTTCTGGACGTTGTTCTTGTTGTTTTTGGCGTGGTGCTAGTGTTCTGAGACGTGGTTGGCTGTCTTTGTGAAGAAAATCTGTTTGTATTCATACGCATGGATGTAGACGTTTCAGGACATGGTGCTAGTTTTTTTTTTTTGACGTGGTAAATGTGTTCTGAGACGTGGTGGGCTGTCTTTGTGAAAAAAATAGCTTAAATTCACATGCATAGATGTAGACATTTCTGAGCGTGGTTATAGTTGTTTTTGACGTGGTGCTAGTGTTCTGAGAGGTGGTGGGCTGTCTTTCTGTAAAAATATGTTTTAATTCACATGCATGGATGTAGACGTTACTGGAAGTGGTGCTAGTTGTTTTTGACATGGTGGTTGTGTTCTGAGACGGGGTGGGCTGTCTTCGTAAAAAAAATCTATTTGAATTCACACACGTGGATGTGGACATTTCTGGACGTTGTTCTAGTTGTTCTTGACGTGGTTCTTGTGTTCTGAGACATGGTTGGCTGTCTTTGTAAAAAAAATCAGTTTAAATTCACACACATGGATGTAGTCTTTTCTGGACATGGTTCTAGTTATTTTTGAGGTGTTTCTAGTGTTCTGAGACGTGGTGGGCTGTCTTTGTGAAAAAAATCATTTTAAATTCACACACATGGATGTAGATGTTTGTGGACGTGGTGCTAGTGTTATGAGACGTGGTGGCTGTCTTTGTAAAAGAATCATTTTAAATTCACACACATGGATGTAGACGTTTATGGACGTGGTGCTATTTTTTTTACTTGGTGCCAGTGTTATGAGACGTGGTGGCTGTCTTTCTCAAAAAATCTTTTTGAATTCACATGCATGAAAGTAGACGTTTCAGGACGTGGTGCTAGTTGTTATTGATGTGGTTCTTGTGTTCTAAGACGTGGTGTGCTGTCTTCGTGAAAAAATAGCTTAAATTCACATGCATTGATGTACATATTTCTGGACGTTGTTCTTGTTGTTTTTGGCGTGGTGCTAGTGTTCTGAGACGTGGTTGGCTGTCTTTGTGAAGAAAATCTGTTTGTATTCATACGCATGGATGTAGACGTTTCAGGACATGGTGCTAGTTTTTTTTTTGACGTGGTAAATCTGTTCTGAGACGTGGTGGGCTGTCTTTGTGAAACAAACAGCTTAAATTCACATGCATAGATGTAGACATTTCTGAGAGTGGTTATAGTTGTTTTTGATGTGGTGCTAGTGTTCTGAGACGTGGTGGGCTGTCTTTGTGTAAAAATATGTTTTAATTCACATGCATGGATGTAGACGTTACTGGAAGTGGTGCTAGTTGTTTTTGACATGGTGGTTGTGTTCTGAGACGGGGTGGGCTGTCTTCGTAAAAAAAATCTATTTGAATTCACACACGTGGATGTGGACATTTCTGGACGTTGTTCTAGTTGTTCTTGACGTGGTTCTTGTGTTCTGAGACATGGTTGGCTGTCTTTGTAAAAAAAATCAGTTTAAATTCACACACATGGATGTAGTCTTTTCTGGACATGGTTCTAGTTATTTTTGAGGTGTTTCTAGTGTTCTGAGACGTGGTGGGCTGTCTTTGTGAAAAAAATCATTTTAAATTCACACACATGGATGTAGATGTTTGTGGACGTGGTGCTAGTGTTATGAGACGTGGTGGCTGTCTTTGTAAAAAAATCTTTTGAATTCACATGAATGAAACGTTTCAGGACGTGGTGCTAGTTGTTATTGATGTGGTTCTTGTGATCTAAGACGTGGTGGGCTGTCTTTCTGAAAAAATAGCTTAAATTCACATGTATTGATGTAGACGTTTCTGGACGTTGTTCTTGTTGTTTTTGACGTGGTGCTAGTGTTCTGAGACGTGGTGGGCTGTTTTTGTGAAGAAAATCTATTTGTATTCATACGCATGGATGTAGACGTTTCAGGACATGGTGCTAGTTTTTTTTTTTGACGTGGTAAATCTGTTCTGAGACGTGGTGGGCTGTCTTTGTGAAAAAAATAGCTTAAATTAACATGCATGGATGTAGACATTTCTGAGCGTGGTTATAGTTATTTTTGACGTGGTGCTAGTGTTCTGAGACGTGGTGGGCTGTCTTTGTGTAAAAATATGTTTTAATTCACATGCATGGATGTAGACGTTACTGGAAGTGGTGCTAGTTGTTTTTGACATGGTGGTTGTGTTCTGAGACGGGGTGGGCTGTCTTCGTAAAAAAAAATCTATTTGAATTCACACACGTGGATGTAGACATTTTTGGACATTGTTCTAGTTGTTCTTGACGTGGTTCTTGTGTTCTGAGACGTGGTTGGCTGTCTTTGTACAAAAAATCAGTCTAAATTCACACACATGGATGTAGACTTTTCTGGACGTGGTTCTAGTTATTTTTGACGTGTTTTTAGTGTTCTGAGACGTGGTGGGCTGTCTTTGTGAAAAAAATCGTTTTAAATTCACACACATGGATGTAGATGTTTGTGGATATGGTGCTAGTTGTTTTTCATGTGGTGCTAGTGTTATGAGACGTGGTGGCTGTCTTTGTAAAAAAATATTTTTGAATTCACATGCATGAATGTAGACGTTTCAGGACGTGGTGCTTGTTGTTATTGATGTGGTTCTTGTGTTCTAAGACGTGGTGGGCTGTCTTTGTGTAAAAATATGTTTTAATTCACATGCATGGATGTAGACGTTACTGGAAGTGGTGCTAGTTGTTTTGACATGGTGGTTGTGTTCTGAAATGGGGTGGGCTGTCTTCGTAAAAAAAATCTATTTGAATTCACACACCTGGATGTAGACATTTCTGGACGTTGTTCTAGTTGTTCTTGACGTGGATCTTGTGTTCTGAGACGTGGTTGGCTGTCTTTGTAAAAAAAATCAGTTTAAATTCACACACATGGATGTAGACTTATCTGGACGTGGTTCTAGTTATTTTTGACGTGTTTCTAGTGTTCTGAGACGTGGTGGGCTCTCTTTGTGAAAAAAATCATTTTAAATTCACACACATGGGTGTAGATGTTTGTGGACGTGGTGCTAGTTGTTTTTCACGTGGTGCTAGTGTTACGTGGTGGCTGTCTTTGTAAAAAAATCTTTTTGAATTCACATGCATGAATGTAGACGTTTCTGGACGTGGTGCTAGTTGTTATTGATGTGGTTCTTGTGTTCTAAGACGTGGTGGGCTGTCTTTGTGAAAAAATAGTTTAAATTCACATGCATTGATGTAGACGTTTCTGGACGTTGTTCTTGTTGTTTTTGACGTGGTGCTAGTGTTCTGAGACGTGGTGGGCTGTCATTGTGAAGAAAATCTGTTTGTATTCATACGCATGGATGTAGACGTTTCAGGACATGGTGCTAGTTTTTTTTTTTTGACGTGGTAAATCTGTTCTGAGACGTGGTGGGCTGTCTTTGTGAAACAAACAGCTTAAATTCACATGCATAGATGTAGACATTTCTGAGAGTGGTTATAGTTGTTTTTGACGTGGTGCTAGTGTTCTGAGACGTGGTGGGCTCTCTTTGTGTAAAAATATGTTTTAATTCACATGCATGGATGTAGACGTTACAGGAAGTGGTGCTAGTTGTTTTTGACATGGTGGTTGTGTTCTGAAATGGGGTGGGCTGTCTTCGTAAAAAAAATTTATTTGAATTCACACACCTGGATGTAGACATTTCTGGACGTTGTTCTAGCTGTTCATGACGTGGATCTTGGGTTCTGAGACGTGGTTGGCTGTCTTTGTAAAAAAAATCAGTTTAAATTCACACACATGGATGTAGACTTATCTGGACGTGGTTCTAGTTATTTTTGACGTGTTTCTAGTGTTCTGAGACGTGGTGTGCTCTCTTTGTGAAAAAAATCATTTTAAATTCACACACATGGATGTAGACGTTTGTGGACGTGGTGCTAGTTGTTTTTCACGTGGTGCTAGTGTTACGTGGTGGCTGTCTTTGTAAAAAAATCTTTTTGAATTCACATGCATGAATGTAGACGTTTCTGGACGTGGTGCTAGTTGTTATTGATGTGGTTCTTGTGTTCTAAGACGTGGTGGGCTGTCTTTGTGAAAAAATAGCTTAAATTCACATGCATTGATGTAGACGTTTCTGGACGTTGTTCTTGTTGTTTTTGACGTGGTGCTAGTGTTCTGAGACGTGGTGGGCTGTCTTTGTGAAGAAAATCTGTTTGTATTCATACGCATGGATGTAGACGTTTCAGGACATGGTGCTAGTTTTTTTTTTTTTTGACGTGGTAAATCTGTTCTGAGACGTGGTGGGCTGTCTTTGTGAAACAAACAGCTTAAATTCACATGCATAGATGTAGACATTTCTGAGAGTGGTTATAGTTGTTTTTGATGTGGTGCTAGTGTTCTGAGACGTGGTGGGCTGTCTTTGTGTAAAAATATGTTTTAATTCACATGCATGGATGTAGACGTTACTGGAAGTGGTGCTAGTTGTTTTTGACATGGTGGTTGTGTTCTGAGACGGGGTGGGCTGTCTTCGTAAAAAAAATCTATTTGAATTCACACACGTGGATGTGGACATTTCTGGACGTTGTTCTAGTTGTTCTTGACGTGGTTCTTGTGTTCTGAGACATGGTTGGCTGTCTTTGTAAAAAAAATCAGTTTAAATTCACACACATGGATGTAGTCTTTTCTGGACATGGTTCTAGTTATTTTTGAGGTGTTTCTAGTGTTCTGAGACGTGGTGGGCTGTCTTTGTGAAAAAAATCATTTTAAATTCACACACATGGATGTAGATGTTTGTGGACGTGGTGCTAGTGTTATGAGACGTGGTGGCTGTCTTTGTAAAAAAATCTTTTGAATTCACATGAACGAAACGTTTCAGGACGTGGTGCTAGTTGTTATTGATGTGGTTCTTGTGATCTAAGACGTGGTGGGCTGTCTTTCTGAAAAAATAGCTTAAATTCACATGTATTGATGTAGACGTTTCTGGACGTTGTTCTTGTTGTTTTTGACGTGGTGCTAGTGTTCTGAGACGTGGTGGGCTGTTTTTGTGAAGAAAATCTATTTGTATTCATACGCATGGATGTAGACGTTTCAGGACATGGTGCTAGTTTTTTTTTTTTTGACGTGGTAAATCTGTTCTGAGACGTGGTGGGCTGTCTTTGTGAAAAAAATAGCTTAAATTAACATGCATAGATGTAGACATTTCTGAGCGTGGTTATAGTTATTTTTGACGTGGTGCTAGTGTTCTGAGACGTGGTGGACTGTCTTTGTGTAAAAATATGTTTTAATTCACATGCATGGATGTAGACGTTACTGGAAGTGGTGCTAGTTGTTTTTGACATGGTGGTTGTGTTCTGAGACGGGGTGGGCTGTCTTCGTAAAAAAAAATCTATTTGAATTCACACACGTGGATGTAGACATTTTTGGACGTTGTTCTAGTTGTTCTTGACGTGGTTCTTGTGTTCTGAGACGTGGTTGGCTGTCTTTGTACAAAAAATCAGTCTAAATTCACACACATGGATGTAGACATTTCTGGACGTGGTTCTAGTTATTTTTGACGTGTTTTTAGTGTTCTGAGACGTGGTGGGCTGTCTTTGTGAAAAAAATCGTTTTAAATTCACACACATGGATGTAGATGTTTGTGGATATGGTGCTAGTTGTTTTTCACGTGGTGCTAGTGTTATGAGACGTGGTGGCTGTCTTTGTAAAAAAATATTTTTGAATTCACATGCATGAATGTAGACGTTTCAGGACGTGGTGCTTGTTGTTATTGATGTGGTTCTTGTGTTCTAAGACGTGGTGGGCTGTCTTTGTGTAAAAATATGTTTTAATTCACATGCATGGATGTAGACGTTACTGGAAGTGGTGCTAGTTGTTTTGACATGGTGGTTGTGTTCTGAAATGGGGTGGGCTGTCTTCGTAAAAAAAATCTATTTGAATTCACACACCTGGATGTAGACATTTCTGGACGTTGTTCTAGTTGTTCTTGACGTGGATCTTGTGTTCTGAGACGTGGTTGGCTGTCTTTGTAAAAAAAATCATTTTAAATTCACACACATGGATGTATACTTATCTGGACGTGGTTCTAGTTATTTTTGACGTGTTTCTAGTGTTCTGAGACGTGGTGGGCTCTCTTTGTGAAAAAAATCATTTTAAATTCACACACATGGATGTAGACGTTTGTGGACGTGGTGCTAGTTGTTTTTCACGTGGTGCTAGTGTTACGTGGTGGCTGTCTTTGTAAAAAAATCTTTTTGAATTCACATGCATGAATGTAGACGTTTCTGGACGTGGTGCTAGTTGTTATTGATGTGGTTCTTGTGTTATAAGACGTGGTGGGCTGTCTTTCTGAAAAAATAGTTTAAATTCACATGCATTGATGTAGACGTTTCTGGACGTTGTTCTTGTTGTTTTTGACGTGGTGCTAGTGTTCTGAGACGTGGTGGGCTGTCATTGTGAAGAAAATCTGTTTGTATTCATACGCATAGATGTAGACGTTTCAGGACATGGTGCTAGTTTTTTTTTTGACGTGGTAAATCTGTTCTGAGACGTGGTGGGCTGTCTTTGTGAAACAAACAGCTTAAATTCACATGCATAGATGTAGACATTTCTGAGAGTGGTTATAGTTGTTTTTGACGTGGTGCTAGTGTTCTGAGACGTGGTGGGCTGTCTTTGTGTAAAAATATGTTTTAATTCACATGCATGGATGTAGACGTTACAGGAAGTGGTGCTAGTTGTTTTTGACATGGTGGTTGTGTTCTGAAACGGGGTGGGCTGTCTTCGTAAAAAAAATCTATTTGAATTCACACACCTGGATGTAGACATTTCTGGACATTGTTCTAGTTGTTATTGACGTGGTTCTTGTGTTCTGAGACGTGGTTGGCTGTCTTTGTAAAAAAAATCAGTTTAAATTCACACACATGGATGTAGACTTATCTGGACGTGGTTTTAGTTATTTTTGACGTGTTTCTAGTGTTCTGAGACGTGGTGGGCTCTCTTTGTGAAAAAAATCATTTTAAATTCACACACATGGATGTAGACGTTTGTGGACGTGGTGCTAGTTGTTTTTCACGTGGTGCTAGTGTTACGTGGTGGCTGTCTTTGTAAAAAAATCTTTTTGAATTCACATGCATGAATGTAGACGTTTCTGGACGTGGTGCTAGTTGTTATTGATGTGGTTCTTGTGTTCTAAGACGTGGTGGGCTGTCTTTGTGAAAAAATAGTTTAAATTCACATGCATTGATGTAGACGTTTCTGGACGTTGTTCTTGTTGTTTTTGACGTGGTGCTAGTGTTCTGAGACGTGGTGGGCTGTCATTGTGAAGAAAATCTGTTTGTATTCATACGCATGGATGTAGACGTTTCAGGACATGGTGCTAGTTTTTTTTTTTGACGTGGTAAATCTGTTATGAGACGTGGTGGGCTGTCTTTGTGAAACAAACAGCTTAAATTCACGTGCATAGATGTAGACATTTCTGAGAGTGGTTATAGTTGTTTTTTACGTGGTGCAAGTGTTCTGAGACGTGGTGGGCTGTCTTTGTGTAAAAATATGTTTTAATTCACATGCATGGATGTAGACGTTACAGGAAGTGGTGCTAGTTGTTTTTGACATGGTGGTTGTGTTCTGAAACGGGGTGGGCTGTCTTCGTAAAAAAAATCTATTTGAATTCACACACCTGGATGTAGACATTTCTGGACATTGTTCTAGTTGTTATTGACGTGGTTCTTGTGTTCTGAGACGTGGTTGGCTGTCTTTGTAAAAAAAAATCAGTTTATATTCACACACATGGATGTAGACTTTTCTGGACGTGGTTCTAGTTATTTTTGACGTGTTTCTAGTGTCCTGAGACGTGGTGGGCTGTCTTTCTAAAAAAAATCATTTTAAATTCACACACATGGATGTAGACGTTTGTGGATGTGGTGCTAGTTGTTTTTCACGTGGTGCTAGTGTTATGAGACGTGGTGGCTGTCTTTGTAAAAAAATCTTTTTGAATTCACATGCATGAATGTAGACGTTTCAGGACGTGGTGCTAGTTGTTATTGATGTGGTTCTTGTGTTCTAAGACGTGGTGGGCTGTCTTTGTGAAAAAATAGCTTAAATTCACATGCATTGATGTAGACATTTCTGGACATTGTTCTTGTTATTTTTGACGTGGTGCTAGTGTTCTAAGACGTGGTGGGCTGTCTTTGTGAAGAAAATCTGTTTTTATTCATACGCATGGATGTAGACATTTCAGGACATGGTGCTAGTTTTTTTTTTGACGTGGTAAATGTGTTCTGAGACGTGGTGGGCTGTCTTTGTGAAAAAAATAGCTTAAATTCACATGCATAGATGAAGACATTTCTGAGCGTGGTTATAGTTGCTTTTGACGTGGTGCTAGTGTTCTTAGACGTGGTGGGCTGTCTTTGTGTAAAAATATGTTTTATTTCACATGCATGGATGTAGACGTTACTGGAAGTGGTGCTAGTTGTTTTTGACATGGTGGTTGTGTTCTGAGACGGGGTGGGCTGTTTTCGTAAAAAAAATCTATTTGAATTCACACCCGTTTAAGTAGACATTTCTGGACGTTGTTCTAGTTGTTCTTGACGTGGTTCTTGTGTTCTGAGACGTGGTTGGATGTCTTTGTAAAAAAAAATCAGTTTAAATTCACACACATGGATGTAGACTTTTCTGGACGTGGTTCTAGTTATTTTTTACGTGTTTCTAGTGTTCTGAGACGTGGTGGGCTGTCTTTGCGAAAAAAATCATTTTAAATTCACAAACATGGATGTAGACGTTTATGGACGGGGTGCTATTTTTTTTTACTTGGTGCCAGTGTTATGAGACGTGGTGGCTGTCTTTGGAAAAAAATCTTTTTGAATTCACATGCATGAATGTAAACGTTTCAGGACGTGGTGCTAGTTGTTATTGATGTGGTTCTTGTGTTCTAAGACGTGGTGGGCTGTCTTTGTGAAAAAATAGCTTAAATTCACATGCATTGATGTAGACGTTTCTGGACGTTGTTCTTGTTGTTTTTGACGTGGTGCTAGTGTTCTGAGACGTGGTGGGCTGTCTTTGTGTAAAAATATGTTTTAATTCACATGTATGGATGTAGACGTTACTGGAAGTGGTGCTAGTTATTTTTGACATGGTGGTTGTGTTCTGAGACCGGGTGGGCTGTGTTCGTAAAAAAAATCTATTTGAATTCACACACGTGGAAGTAGGCATTTCTGGACGTTGTTCTAGTTATTTTTGACGTGGTTCTTGTGTTCTAAGACATGGTTGGCTGTCTTTGTAAAAAAAATTAGTTTAAATTCACACACAAGAATGTAAACTTTTCTGGACGTGGTTCTAGTTATTTTTGACGTGTTTCTAGTGTTCTGAGACGTGGTGGGCTGTTTTTGCGAAAAAAATCATTTTAAATTCACACACATGGATGTAGACGTTTATGAACGTGGTGCTAGTTGTGTTTCATGTGGTGCTAGTGTTATGAGACATGGTGGCTGTCTTTGTAAAAAAAATCTTTTTGAATTCACATGCATGAATGTAGACGTTTCAGGACGTGGTGCTAGTTGTTATTGATGTGGTTCTTGTGTTCTATGACGTGGTTGGCTGTCTTTGTGAAAAAATAGCTTAAATTCACATGCATTGATGTAGACGTTTCTGGACGTTGTTCTTGTTGTTTTTGATGTGGTGCTAGTGTTCTGAGACGTGGTGGGCTGTCTTTGTGTAAAAATATGTTTTAATTCACATGCATGGATGTAGACGTTACTGGAAGTGGTGCTAGTTGTTTTTGACATGGTGGTTGTGTTCTGAGACGGGGTGGGCTGTCTTCGTAAAAAAAAATCTATTTGAATTCACACACGTGGATGTAGACATTTTTGGACGTTGTTCTAGTTGTTTTTGACGTGGTTCTTGTGTTCTGAGACGTGGTTGGCTGTCTTTGTACAAAAAATCAGTCTAAATTCACACACATGGATGTAGACTTTTCTGGACGTGGTTCTAGTTATTTTTGACGTGTTTTTAGTGTTCTGAGACGTGGTGGGCTGTCTTTGTGAAAAAAATCATTTTAAATTCACACACATGGATGTAGATGTTTGTGGATATGGTGCTAGTTGTTTTTCACGTGGTGCTAGTGTTATGAGACGTGGTGGCTGTCTTTGTAAAAAAATATTTTTGAATTCACATGCATGAATGTAGACGTTTCAGGACGTGGTGCTTGTTGTTATTGATGTGGTTCTTGTGTTCTAAGACGTGGCGGGCTGTCTTTGTGTAAAAATATGTTTTAATTCACATGCATGGATGTAGACGTTACTGGAAGTGGTGCTAGTTGTTTTGACATGGTGGTTGTGTTCTGAAATGGGGTGGGCTGTCTTCGTAAAAAAAATCTATTTGAATTCACACACCTGGATGTAGACATTTCTGGACGTTGTTCTAGTTGTTCTTGACGTGGATCTTGTATTCTGAGACGTGGTTGGCTGTCTTTGTAAAAAAAATCAGTTTAAATTCACACACATGGATGTAGACTTATCTGGACGTGGTTTTAGTTATTTTTGACGTGTTTCTAGTGTTCTGAGACGTGGTGGGCTCTCTTTGTGAAAAAAATCATTTTAAATTCACACACATGGATGTAGACGTTTGTGGACGTGGTGCTAGTTGTTTTTCACGTGGTGCTAGTGTTACGTGGTGGCTGTCTTTGTAAAAAAATCTTTTTGAATTCACATGCATGAATGTAGACGTTTCTGGACGTGGTGCTAGTTGTTATTGATGTGGTTCTTGTGTTCTAAGACGTGGTGGGCTGTCTTTGTGAAAAAATAGTTTAAATTCACATGCATTGATGTAGACGTTTCTGGACGTTGTTCTTGTTGTTTTTGACGTGGTGCTAGTGTTCTGAGACGTGGTGGGCTGTCATTGTGAAGAAAATCTGTTTGTATTCATACGCATGGATGTAGACGTTTCAGGACATGGTGCTAGTTTTTTTTTTGACGTGGTAAATCTGTTATGAGACGTGGTGGGCTGTCTTTGTGAAACAAACAGCTTAAATTCACGTGCATAGATGTAGGCATTTCTGAGAGTGGTTATAGTTGTTTTTTACGTGGTGCAAGTGTTCTGAGACGTGGTGGGCTGTCTTTGTGTAAAAATATGTTTTAATTCACATGCATGGATGTAGACGTTACTGGAAGTGGTGCTAGTTGTTTTTGACATGGTGGTTGTGTTCTGAAACGGGGTGGGCTGTCTTCGTAAAAAAAATCTATTTGAATTCACACACCTGGATGTAGACATTTCTGGACATTGTTCTAGTTGTTATTGACGTGGTTCTTGTGTTCTGAGACGTGGTTGGCTGTCTTTGTAAAAAAAAATCAGTTTATATTCACACACATGGATGTAGACTTTTCTGGACGTGGTTCTAGTTATTTTTGACGTGTTTCTAGTGTCCTGAGACGTGGTGGGCTGTCTTTCTAAAAAAAATCATTTTAAATTCACACACATGGATGTAGACGTTTGTGGATGTGGTGCTAGTTGTTTTTCACGTGGTGCTAGTGTTATGAGACGTGGTGGCTGTCTTTGTAAAAAAATCTTTTTGAATTCACATGCATGAATGTAGACGTTTCAGGACGTGGTGCTAGTTGTTATTGATGTGGTTCTTGTGTTCTAAGACGTGGTGGGCTGTCTTTGTGAAAAAATAGCTTAAATTCACATGCATTGATGTAGACATTTCTGGACATTGTTCTTGTTATTTTTGACGTGGTGCTAGTGTTCTAAGACGTGGTGGGCTGTCTTTGTGAAGAAAATCTGTTTTTATTCATACGCATGGATGTAGACATTTCAGGACATGGTGCTAGTTTTTTTTTTTGACGTGGTAAATGTGTTCTGAGACGTGGTGGGCTGTCTTTGTGAAAAAAATAGCTTAAATTCACATGCATAGATGAAGACATTTCTGAGCGTGGTTATAGTTGCTTTTGACGTGGTGCTAGTGTTCTTAGACGTGGTGGGCTGTCTTTGTGTAAAAATATGTTTTAATTCACATGCATGGATGTAGACGTTACTGGAAGTGGTGCTAGTTGTTTTTGACATGGTGGTTGTGTTCTGAGACGGGGTGGGCTGTTTTCGTAAAAAAAATCTATTTGAATTCACACCCGTTTAAGTAGACATTTCTGGACGTTGTTCTAGTTGTTCTTGACGTGGTTCTTGTGTTCTGAGACGTGGTTGGATGTCTTTGTAAAAAAAAATCAGTTTAAATTCACACACATGGATGTAGACTTTTCTGGACGTGGTTCTAGTTATTTTTTACGTGTTTCTAGTGTTCTGAGACGTGGTGGGCTGTCTTTGCGAAAAAAATCATTTTAAATTCACAAACATGGATGTAGACGTTTATGGACGGGGTGCTATTTTTTTTTACTTGGTGCCAGTGTTATGAGACGTGGTGGCTGTCTTTGGAAAAAAATCTTTTTGAATTCACATGCATGAATGTAAACGTTTCAGGACGTGGTGCTAGTTGTTATTGATGTGGTTCTTGTGTTCTAAGACGTGGTGGGCTGTCTTTGTGAAAAAATAGCTTAAATTCACATGCATTGATGTAGACGTTTCTGGACGTTGTTCTTGTTGTTTTTGACGTGGTGCTAGTGTTCTGAGACGTGGTGGGCTGTCTTTGTGTAAAAATATGTTTTAATTCACATGTATGGATGTAGACGTTACTGGAAGTGGTGCAAGTTATTTTTGACATGGTGGTTGTGTTCTGAGACCGGGTGGGCTGTGTTCGTAAAAAAAATCTATTTGAATTCACACACGTGGAAGTAGACATTTCTGGACGTTGTTCTAGTTATTTTTGACGTGGTTCTTGTGTTCTGAGACATGGTTGGCTGTCTTTGTAAAAAAAATTAGTTTAAATTCACACACAAGAATGTAAACTTTTCTGGACGTGGTTCTAGTTATTTTTGACTTGTTTCTAGTGTTCTGAGACGTGGTGGGCTGTTTTTGCGAAAAAAATCATTTTAAATTCACACACATGGATGTAGACGTTTATGAACGTGGTGCTAGTTGTGTTTCATGTGGTGCTAGTGTTATGAGACATGGTGGCTGTCTTTGTAAAAAAAATCTTTTTGAATTCACATGCATGAATGTAGACGTTTCAGGACGTGGTGCTAGTTGTTATTGATGTGGTTCTTGTGTTCTATGACGTGGTTGGCTGTCTTTGTGAAAAAATAGCTTAAATTCACATGCATTGATGTAGACGTTTCTGGACGTTGTTCTTGTTGTTTTTGATGTGGTGCTAGTGTTCTGAGACGTGGTGGGCTACTTTTGTGGAAAAAATTGCGTAAATTCACATACATGGATGTAGACGATTCTTGACAGGGTGCTAGTTGTTTTTGACGAGGTGCTAGCGTTCTAAGACGTGGTGGGTTGTCTTTGTGAGAAAAATCTGTTTGAATTCACATGCATGGATATAGACGTTTCAGGACATGGTGCTAGTTGTTATTGACATGGTGGTTGTGTTCCGAGACGTGGTTGGCTGTTTTTGTGAAAAAAATAGCTTGAATTCACATACTTGGATGTAGACGGTTCTGCACGTGGTGCTAGGTGTCATTGACGTGGTTCTTGTGTTCTGAGATGTGGTTGGCTGTCTTTGTGAAAAAAATAAATTTAAATTCACACACATGGATGTAGATGTTTCTGGACGATGTGCTAGTTGTTTTTGACGTGGTGCTAGTGTTCTGAGACGTGGTGGGCTGTCGTTGTGAAAAAATAGCTTGAATTCAAATGCATCGATGTAGACATTTTCGGACGTGGTGCCTGTTGTTTTTGACGTGATTCTTGTGTTCTATGACGTGGTGGGCTGTCTTTGTGAAAAAATAGTTTAAATTCACATGCATTGATGTAGACGTTTCTGGACGTTGTTATTGTTGTTTTTGATGTGGTGCTAGTGTTCTGAGACGCGGTGGGCTGCCTTTGTGGAATAAATTGCGTAAATTCACATACATGGATGTAGACGATTCTTGACAGGGAGCTAGTTGTTTTTGACGAGGTGCTAGTGTTCTAAGACGTGGTGTGTTGTCTTTGTGAGAAAAATCTGTTTGAATTCACATGCATGGATATAGACGTTTCAGGACATGGTGCTAGTTGTTATTGACATGGTGGTTGTGTTCCGAGGCGTGGTTGGCTGTTTTTGTGAAAAAAATAGCTTGAATTCACATGCCTGGATGTAGACGGTTCTGCACGTGGTGCTAGGTGTCATTGACGTGGTTCTTGTGTTCTGAGACGTGGTTGGCTGTCTTTGTGAAAAAAATAAGTTTAAATTCACACACATGGATGTAGATGTTTCTGGACGATGTGCTAGTTGTTTTTGACGTGGTGCTAGTGTTTTGAGACGTGGTGGGCTGTCGTTGTGAAAAAATAGCTTGAATTCAAATGCATCGATGTAGACATTTCCGGACGTGGTGCCTGTTGTTTTTGACGTGGTTCTTGTGTTCTGAGACGTGGTACACTGTCTTTGTGAAAAAAATAGCTTAAATTCACATGCATAGATGTAGACATTTCTGAGCGTGGTTATAGTTGTTTTTGACGTGGTGCTAGTGTTATGAGACGTGGTAGGCTGTCTTTGTGAAAAAAAAAACTTTTTTAATTCACAAGCATGGATGTAGACGTTTCTGGAAGTGGTGCTAATTGTTTTTGACATGCTGGTTGTGTTCTGAGAAGGGGTGGGCTGTCTTTGTGAAAAAAATCAGTTTAAATTCACATTCATGGATGTAGACTTTTCTGGAGGTGGTTCTATTTGTTTTTGACGTGTTTCTAGTGTTCTGAGACGTGGTGGGATGTCTTTGTGAAAAAAATCTGTTTAAAATCACACACATGGATGTAGACGTTTGTGGACGTGGTGCTAGTGTTATGAGACGAGGTAGGCTACCTTTGTGAAAAAAACTTTTTTAATTCACATGCATAGATGTAGACGTTTCAGGACGTGGTGCTAGTTGTTATTGATGTGGTGCTAGTGTTCAGAGATGTGGTGGGCTGGGTTTGTGAAAAAAATAGCTTAAATTCACATGCATGGATGTAGACATTTCTGGACGTGGTGCTAGTTGTTATTGATGTGGTGCTACTATTTTGAGACATTGTGGACTGTCTTTGTCAAAAAAAATCAGTTTGAATTCACATGCATGGATGTAGAAGTTTCAGGACGTGATGGTAGTTTTTTTTTTTTTTTTTTTTGACGTGGTAAATGTGTTCTGAGACAAGGTGGGCTGTTTTTGTAAAAAAAATAGCATAAATTCTCATGCATAGATGTAGAGGTTTCTGGACGTGGTTCTAGTTGTTTTTGATGTGGTGCTAGAGTTCTGAGATGTGGTGGGCTGTCTTTGTGAAAAAATCGGTTTGAATTCACATGCAAGGATGTAGACCTTTCTGGATGTGGTGCTAATTGCTTTGACGTGGTGGGTGTGTTCTGAGACGGTGCGGATTGTTTTTGTGAAAAAATTTTGTTTGAATTCAGTCAAATGGATGTAGACGTTTCTGGACGTTGTTCTAGTTCTTTTTGACGTGGTTCCTGTCTTAGGGCTGTCTTTGTGAGAAAAATCAGTTTAAATTCGCATTCATGGATGTGGACTTTTCTGGAGGTGGTTCTAGTTGTTATTGACGTGTTTCTACTGTTCTGAAACGTGGTGGGCTGTCTTTGTGAAAAAAATCAGTTTAAATTCACACACATGGATGTAAACATTTATGGACGTGGTGCTAGTGTTATGAGACGTGGTAGGCTGTCTTTGTGAAAAAAACTTTTTTAATTCACATGCATGGATGTAGACATTTCTGGACGTGGTACTAGTTGTTATTGACGTGGTGCTAGTGTTCTGAAATTTGGTGGGCTGTCTTTGTGGAAAAAATAGCTTAAATTCACATGCATGGATGATGACATTTCTGGACGTGGTGCTAGTTATTTTTGACGTGGTGCTAGTGTTCTGAGACGTGGTGGATTATCTTTGTGAAAAATCTGTTTCAATTCACATGTATGGATGTAGACATTTCTGGATGTGGTGCTAGTTTCTTTTGACATGGTGATTGTGTTCTGAGACGTGGTGGACTGTCTTTCTAAAAAAATCAGTTTAAATTCACATAAATGGATGTAGACATTTCTGGACGTGGTTCTAGCTGTTTCTGAAGTTATTCTTGTATTCTGAGACGTGATAGGCTGTCTTTGTGAAAAAAATCAGTTTAAATTCACACACCTAGATGTAGACTTTTCTAGACGTGGTTCTAGTTGTTTTTTATGTGGTTCTTGTGTTCGGAGACGTGGAGGGTTGTCTTTGTGAAAAAAATCTATTGGGATTCACACGCATGAATATAGACATTTAAGGACATGGTGCTTGTTTTTTTTTTCACGTGGTAAATGTGTTCTGAGACGTGGTGGGCTCTCTTTGTTAAAAAAATAGCTTTAATTCACATGCATAGATGTAGACGTTTCTGGACGTGGTTATAGTTGTTTTTGATGTGTTGCGAGTGTTCTGAGACGTGGTGGCCTGTCTTTGTGTGAAAATAAGTGTTAATTCACATGCATGGATGTAGACGTTTCTGGAAGTGGTGCTAATTGTTTTTGACATGGTGGTTGTGTCCAGAGACGGAGTGGCTATCTTTGTGAAAAAATCTGTTTGAATTCACACACGTGGATGTAGACGTTTCTGGACGTTGTTCTAGTTGTTTTTCACGTGGTTCTTATGTTATGAGACGTGGTTGGCTGTCTTTGTAAAAAAAATCAGTTTAAATTCACACACATGGATGTAGACTTTTCTGGACGTGGTTCTAGATGTTTTTGACTTGTTTCTAGTGTTCTGAGACGTGGTGGGCTGTCTTTGTGAAAAAAATCAGTTTAAATTCACACACTTGGATGTAGACCTTTATGGACGTGGTGTTCGTTGTTTTTCACGTGGTGCTAGTGTTATGAGACGTGGTGGGCTGTCTTTATGAAAAAAATGTTTTTGAATTCACATGCATGAATGTAGACGTTTCAGGACGTGATGCTATTTGTTATTGACGTGGTTCTTGTGTTCTGAGACGTGGTGGGCAGTCTTTGTGAAAAAATAGCTTAAATTTTACATGCATTGATGTAGACGTTTCTGGACAGGGTGCTAGTTGTTTTTGACGAGGTGCTAGTGTTTTGAGACGTGGTGGGCTGCATTTGTGAAAAAAAATCTGTTTGAATTCACATGCATGGATATAGACGTTTCAGGACATTGTTCTTGTTATTTTTGACATGGTGCTAGTGTTTTGAGATGTGTTGGGCTGTCTTTGTGAAAAATAATATCTTAAATTCACATGCATGGATGTAGAGGTTTCTGGATGATGTGCTAGTTGTTTTTGACGTGGTGCTAGTGTTCTGATATGTGGTGGGCTGTCTTTGTGAAAAAATAGCATGAATTCACATGCATAGATGTAGACATTTCCGGACGTGGTGCTAGTTGTTTTTGACGTGGTTCTTGTGTTCTGAGACGTGGTACGCTGTCTTTGTGAAAAAAATCAGTTCAATTTAGTGGTTTACGAATTAATGTAATAAATCGTGACGCACCTAGAGAAGATTCATCTGAAAATAAAAGTTCTGAATCAGAAAATAAATTAGATAATATAGAAGATTTAGAACAACAAATCTCTGAGAATCCTCCTTTAGAATTTAATAGAATCCAACGAAGGTAATATAGACGTACATATCGTGATAATAAATGGTCTAATAAAAATATTATGAATTACCATAGCAAACCTACTCCTCCACACATTCAATTTGAAGAAAAAAGTAGATTCGTTACTAAATCATATGATGGTAATGCCCTTTATGAATGGAATATAGATTGTAAATCAGAATATGAAATTATGAATACTTTGCATGAAATGGGTACTGCTACACTCGCTTATAAAGCTAAGTATCAATGATGACTGAACATCAAATTGCTTCATGTTTAGTTTCTGGATTTACTGGCCAATTAAAAAATTGGTGGGGTAATATGTTTAATCGTGATCAACAAATGGAAATTTTAACTCATCAGACTATTATTAGTAGAGAAGTAACTACTGAAAATAATGAAATTGTTAGAACTGTTGAATATGAATCAGATGGCGCTAGTTATTTGATTTATGTTCTTTCTATGCATTTTATTGGTAATCCACGAGAAGAATTAACTAGTTTAAAAATTTCTTTAACTAATTTAAGATGTCCTTTGTTTAAGGATTACTTTTGGTATAAGAATACTTTTCTGACTAATGTCTTAAGACGCCCTGACTGTAATCAATCTTTTTGGAAAGAAAAATTTATTACAGGTTTACCTCCCTTATTTTCTAAAAAATTAATTACTAGTTTACTTAAAGAAATGGGAACGGATAATTTAGATTTGACTAATATAACTTATGGTCAATTATTTGCTTTTCTTAAAAAAGAGGCTTTATCAATCTGTCAAGATTTTAAATTGCAGCGAAAATATGGTTTAGAAAGAGAAGAATTGGGGGCTTTCTGTCAGGCTTTTGGCATTACAGGTATTTCTCCACCTTCTACTCAAGAAATAAATAATCGAAAAATGAGTAAATATAAACCTAGTAATAGACGATATAAAAGGTATAATAGGTACAATAAGTACAATAATAATGAATTTTATAATACTAAAAAGAAATTTAGAAAATCCAAAAAACCAGTAAAATGTTATAAATGTAAAAAACTAGGTCATATAGCTCCTAATTGTAAATTAGAAAAGAAAATTAATACGATATTTTCAGAAGAAACAGATTTGAAAAATAAATTAATGTCTATTTTAATAAATTCAGAAAATGACGATGATTTTTATCACACTTCTTCCGACTCTAGTTTTCATGATAAAGAGGAATTTTGTGAATGTAAGAAAACGATTAATATGATGAATAGTGAAATAACAATTAATACTAATAAGAATAAAGAAATATTATTTGATATAATAAAAGAAATTCAAGATGAAAATATTAAAAAAGAATATTTAGAAAAATTAAAAACTTTAATATTACAGGAAAATAATAATGTATTTGATATAAAAGAGCCATTTAGTCTTAATAATTTAATTGATAAATATAAAAATGAAGATAAATTTGAATTCCGTAAAAGTAATAATCTTAAAGAAGAAATCACTAAATTAAAATATGAATTAAAGAAATAAATAAAGAATTAAGTAATTTAAGGGTAAAAGATTTAGAATTAGAAACAAAGATAATCTTAAATTCTCAACAAAATTTATCTAATATGGCATCTAGTTCTGGCGTAATAAAAGAAAATGATGGTATTAAGATATCTGACGACATTCCTGATAATTCAAATTTTTTAAATTTAATTAATAAAGTAAAATTTGAAAAATGATATGTAATGGTGACTATTGGATTAGAAGATTGGTCTACTACTTGTATTGCAATGATTGACAGTGGTGTCGACCAATCTTGCATTAATAGAGGTATTATTCCTGATCATTATTTATCTCATACTAAAGAAAAATTATATGCAGCTAATGGATTGGAAATACCTATATATGCTAAATTAAATAATGGATATATATGTAATAATGGATATTGCTTTAAACATTCTTTTTTAATTCTTGGAAAATTTACTACTGACGTTGTTTTAGGAAATCCTTTTTTGTATCAAATTACACCATTTAAAAAGGAAGCTAATCATATATCTGTAAAAATATTAGGTAATAAATTGTATTTTCTTTTTATTAATCCCATACAGCGTATTGAAGTAGATTTACTTCAAACTATTTCTATATATAAACAAATTTGTTTAATAAATAAGAAAAAGAATTCTTTAATGTCATTTGAAAAGGAGTTAGAATTTTCCAAATTAGAAGAAAAATTACAAACTCCAGATATACAACTAAAAATAAAAAATTTAGAAGAAAAATTGAACATTTTAGTTTGTTCTGAACACCCTAATGCTTTTTGGTCTCGTAAGAAACATATAGTTTCATTACCTTATGAAAATGATTTTAATGAACGAAACATTCCTACTAAAGCATGACCTATTAAAATGAATGAAGATTTAATTAAATTATGTAAACTTGAAATTCACAGTCTACTTGAAAAGAAGTTAATTCGAAAATCCCACTCTGCTTGGAATTGTGCAGCTTTTTATGTTAATAATCAAGCAGAAAAAGAACGTGGGGTACCTAGATTAGTAATTAATTATAAACCGTTAAATAAAGTCTTACAATGGATTAGGTATCCTATTCCTAATAAGAAAGATTTGTCAAATAGACTTCATAGTGCTAAAATATTTTCAAAATTTGATTTAAAATCTGGCTATTGGAAAATACAGATTAATGAAAAGGATAGATATAAAACTGTTTTCACTGTACCTTTTGAATATTTTGAATGGAACGTTATGCCTTTTGGTTTGAAAAATGCTCCTTCAGAATTCCAGCGTATAATGAATGATATTTTTAATGATTATTCTAATTTTGTATTAGTATATATTGATGATATTTTAATATATTTTACTAATATTGATCAACATTTTAAACATTTAAATACCATTTTGCATGTAATCCAGTCTAATGGTTTAGTAATTTCGGCAAAGAAAATGAAATTGTTTCAAACTCAAGTTCACTTTCTGGGACATAATATCTCTAAAGGTAAAATTAAACTAATTCAAAGAACGATTGAATTTACTGATAAATTTCCTAATGAAATTAAAGATAAAAATCAATTGCAAAGATTTTTAGGATGTCTCAATTATATAACTGATTTCTTTCCTAAATTAAGAACTTTATGTGGTCCTTTATATGAGAGGCTGCAGAAGAATCCTCCTACCTGGATAGAAAAACATACTAATTTAGTCAAAGAAATAAAAGATAAAGTTAAAACATTACCCTTTCTAGGCATTCCTCATCCATATGCATCCATGATCATTGAGACAGATGCCTCCAATAAAGGCTATGGCGGTATTCTGAAACAAAAAAATACATGCATCATCCATAGAAGAGTTAGTCCGGTACTATTCAGGTGTTTGGTCCGGCCCTCAGAAAAATTATTCTACTGTGAAAAAAGAAATTTTATCTATTGTTTTATGTATTTCGAAATTTCAAGATGATTTGTATAATAAAATTTTTTTTTAAGAGTTGACTGTAAGTCAGCTAAAGAAATTTTACAAAAAGATGTAAAAAATTTGGTTTCGAAACAAATTTTTGCAAGATGGCAGGCGATACTTTCTGTATTTTACTTTGATATTGAATTTATCAAAGGCGAATCTAATTCTCTTCCTGAATTTCTTACTCGTGAATTTCTTACAGGTTTTTCTCATCATGTCTAAAGATCCCGGTAAATCTCCTGCTCCTCTTACTCCTAATGACTATATAATGACTCCTCCTAAGCCACTTCAGCCTAATGTTCCTACCCAAGAATTTCCTCCTCTTACTTACATTAATGTCGTTCAGTCTCCTTCCTCTAAACTTCAGACTACTCCTCATTCTACTTATACTTCTTCCTCCTCGACTAATTCAGCTCCATATATACAAAAGGCCGCATTTGAGTATATAATGTTAACCCATTTTCAGACTCCTCCAGAAAATAATGATGTTAAGAATTTTGTTTCTCGCCTTTTATTGCCTAATCTTCAGTGGATGGCTGATGATATTTCGAAAACCCAGAAATATTATGAGCTCATTCTTATTGATACTAATTCTGTCGAGATAACTCATTACCCTGATCAAAAAGATAAATCTAGAATATCCTACTCTAAATTTATAATAAAGAAAGTAATGAGCCCCAGAGATTTTTCATCGATTCATACTCATAATTCATTTTCCATTTCTTACACTCCTATGGATTTAATTATACAGACTATATGTTAGCCTTTGAGCGATGTCTTTTTTATCGATCTTTTAATCACTCTTGGTTCATCAATTTTTCATCTAATTTTAATACCAAAGTACCAATGTGGTTTTACGATTGGTGGAAACTTCTTGGTGGAAACTTCTTGGTGCTATCCCTGAAATCCTGACTCCTAATGCTGAAAAAGGTTTCCAGACCTATAAAAGAAGATGTAAATTGCCAGATTATCAAGCTCCTTTTATGTTTCATTCAGTATTCTGGGTTCCTTACATTTTAGCATGGAGCTACCAGATTAAACAGATTGATTCCTCATCTCCATATGCCCTTATTCGATAAATAAATGTAAAATGGTGGAATAATTTTAATGATAACCAGTGTAATACACAATCCATAATAACCTATTTAGAAACTGGGGCCAAATTCAAACAGAATATAACCCAAGTTTCTAAACTAATTCCTCTTCAACCCATTACTCCTGAAAAGACTGCGGTTTCTTTACCGAAGAAAATTATTTAGACTCCTACTCAGATTCCTGCACAAGTGGTACCAGTCCCTATTCCTCAAGCTCCTACGACTGCTCCTCACGTTCCTATTTTTTTTACTAATCCAGCCGATAAAGAAGTCCAAAATTTTATTGCACAATATCTCCAGACGTTTTACGAAATAAAGAAAAAAGTGTCTCATGCTGAACCATCTCAATCTGCCTCCATAAAAAAAGATAAAGTCGATGAAGATGATGATTTTGATCCCTTTGGTGGCCCCTTCTCTCAGGACCCCTATGACTTTTAATCTATGTAATAATTGTAAGATCATGATGTAAGTGCTTACGCACTATTAGTTTTATTAGTCTCATGATGATGTAAGTGCTTACGCACTCTTAGTATTATTAGGTTCACGACGTAAGTGCTTACGTAAATAAGCACTTTGTTTAATTTGAATTTCATTTAGGTTTCATTCCGGATTTCATTTCCGGACTTGTAATTTGTCTCATAGAATTCCCTATTAAAGGGAAAGTCTCATTGTATAATCAACAGAAGCCTTTTTATAAAATTCAAGTGTTTTCAACAACTTTTGAAATCTATCTCTCTTTAGTCTTCAGCTTTACTCTTTAATTCCTTTGTAAGTTCTGCTTCATTTCAGATTTCGTCCTTATGTTTTTCATATTCACATTCTTTCTTATCTTTAATCGATCATGTCTTGATTTGGTATCAGAGCCTGGTTATTAAGATTTTTCAATCATATTTCTAACAAATATTTTCAAACATTTGGTTTTCAAAAGATTTTTACAATCTGAGGCTTCGGTAGAGTCTTGCATACATTCATCTAAGGTTTGGTAAAAGGTAGAGTGCATAAGTCTATTCGTAAGCCGATAGGTGTTCCAGGTCGCAGACTCCCTTGTTCCCTTTAGGTCTATGTATACATCTCTATTGTAGTTAACGTATGTTTAAATCTTAGATAACATAATGGCTAAAAAAATTCGTAGATTTCTCTTTGGAGAATCTAATACAGCCACTGCATCTACATCCATGACATTATCATCATCATATTCATCCATTCTTAATTCCCATGAATTAATACATGAACTTTTACCAAGTAAGAGTCCTTCTGCAGTCTACTCACAATGATTACTAGAATTTAATAAGGCTTACTCAATTAAAATCCATGAAGAAATTCATCCCACGGAAGAAGATAAAAAAACAGTTAATTTGTTAAATAATACGGCAATTGCTTATTATCTTAATCAAGGTTATAGATTTATGCATTATGGTTTAATACAAATTGTTTTACATTCTTTAATTAAACGTGGGGTTGATACTCCTATTTTTATGGCTTTACACGATGATCGTTTAATTAATTATAATGATTCTATACTTGCTTTAGTACAGACTAATTTATGTAATGGAACTACTCGTTTTAATTGTGCACCTAATGTTAGTTTTGAATACAGAAAAGCTATGGCTTGTATCAAAAACTAATATCCACAGTTGACATATCATTTTATTTTGGTATAAATTTGTTCCTTTATATCATAGAACTAGATAGCGGGGTGTGGACAGACACAGTAGATACCGTTATTGGTTAAAGTATTGATATATAAAAAGTATGCTCATTACCGAGATAGTCTGAACATACTATCGGTAAAGGTTATTGTGTGGTTTGGAAATTAGTTTATCTAAACTAGTATAAATCACACAGATATGCTCAGGGCAGATTGAGCACAACCAGTTTGGATAGAATTGACTTATACTGATCGACGTAGTCGAATCGGTCCTAGTATTCCGTCTCTTAATCCCGAGATTGGGATGGGCGTGAGGGTTGGATATCGTATGCTTTAATTTGCCAAAGAGTGCGGTCAATTGAGGCCTATAGCTCGGTAGGTTGGGTATGCGGTGTTTAGCTTCTTACATGCCGTTACTAGTCGGAGGAATCCACGTACCTTTTCGCCGGGTTGATGGTGCTCCAGAGATGAGCTCGTAAAGTCTATTATACTAAACCCGGCTGGTGAACTTTATGTTCGGTATAATAAAAGGATGAGTGGTACTAATCTCGGAAACCAAGAAGTCGGTGAATTAATTTGTCAGTAAATTGATAAACTGACGAGCGCTAGATCTTTAATGTGGGGAGATAGAATAAAATATAATGGAGCGATGTAAAGTCGTTTTTGAGCGGTAGTTCTATAATTGGTCCGATAGTGGCAGGACTAATTTTGCATTTGACTAATCGACAAGGTGAATTAATTAATCCTAAAGGTTTAATTAATATTTAATCGACAAAGTGAATTAAGAAATTAATTCTATATGAATTATTTAATTCTAAGGGTTCGATTAAATTAAATTAACAAAGTGGGTTAAATAAATTAATTTAAATGGGTCGATTGGAGTTGATTAGTCGGGAAGACTTAGCGGTCAACGAAAGCCAAATTAAAAGGCCTAACTCGAGAGCCCATTAGGTCTCCTATAGAGCTCCTATAAATAGAAGACTTGAAGCCCAAGAAAACCTAAGGAAATCTTGCAAGACAAGTCTTGCCCCTTTCTTGAGTAAGAAGGTTCTAGAGAGAGAATTTTTCTTCAAGAATTCTTTCTCAAAAACGAACTAGATTTCTTACTCTTCGAATTGGATTCATCCAAAGATCGAACTTTCCAGTTGGTGTTCAAAAGATTTTGCCGGAAATCTGCTCGATTTTCTATCGAATTGCTGCTATCCTTTTTCGTGGGTTTTCACCCGGCGATGCTGCTCGTTCTCCACGATTTTTCTCGGCGCTAGAACTTAGCTATCCCGTGCGTTTGATTCGAGGAAGATGATGTTGATCTCTTTCATTTTGATCGGTGATCCATCTACCTTCCTTGTCTAGATCACGACGGGATTCAAGATGGATTCTAGCGGATCGAAGAGGGTTTTTTAAATTACAGCAGCGGCAGTAGTTCGATACAGCAGTAGGCAGAATATTGGTAAGATTTTGGAACAAAATTGAATACGATTTGAGTGATTTCCTTGTGGGTTAAGCTAGTAGACTTCTATAGATTATTGCCCACGCAATATTCGAAGTTTCTACGGAGATATCTATTGGATTTCTATTGGAATCGCAACAAAGATTGGATTTTTTCTTTAGGCAAGGGACTTCGCTACAAAAGGTAGAATCTTTAAATTTCGCTTTAATTAAAGATTTAATTTTTTGTGTCCCGATTAATAAATTAAATAAGTATAAGCCAAGATCCGTTCATGGGTAAACTAATTTGAGTCTGAGCTTTGTCGGAAGCTTCCGATTCTGGAATGCATTGCACGAAAGTGAGGTTTTCGATTTAGCCCAGGCTTGTTCAGTTTTCCTTCAAAATGGTATCAGAGCGTTGGTTTCGGTCTTATACTTGTTTGATTTATTACACGGCTTTATTTTGGCATTATTATTTTTGTCGAAATGCTTAAACAGGTGGTTATTGGTTTCCCGGCTATTATGGTAGAAATTTAATTTTCATTCTTAAACCCCGGGACATGTCCGGGCTTGTTTTAATTTTGAATGGAAATGTCTGTAATAGTAATAACCACGAGCTGGAAGCCATGTAGAATTAGAAAAATCTTGTAGTAGGATTTGATCTAATCATGTCGTCTTTAAATTCCTAACAAAATATAGGAATTTATGTACTATGACGAAGACGTTATTTTGGGTAACTTATATTCGCGGGTTTTGGTTTAATCGTAATTTTGGGTGATTCCTAATTACGTAGAAAACCGAGAAAACCCGGGCGAATCGAGAGGAATCCAAATAACGAGTGAGAGCGACATAACGGGATGTGTCACCGAGGCGTCAAGGAATCAATGATAGAGAAGGCCATAATAGTCGGGAAATTTTATTTAATTTTAATTTCCCGAATATATGACTTTTCGTTGACTGTGTGATTTTTGTTTTATATTGCATGAACGAAAACCAAACCAAAATGTTTTTAAAAGGTAATGTGCAATTAACAAAGGTAGATTATTCGCATATTAAAACTCCAACGGTTTTATGGGTGCGAATATCCATAGTTAAGATATTGCATGTTAAAACGTAAAAATCCTTAAACTTAAAAATCTAAGTGGGAGCAGGTTGGTAAATATCCCCATGGCCTCCATTACGGGTTCATTGGTGATGTGGTTAAACTTGCGTGTTGGCTTAGACCTTCTTCCCTATCGGATGAGTTTTCAACCACGGATATCACCGGAATGAATTTCTAAAGGGATGACTATAGTGAGTTTAATTGGAGAAAGTTGCGACACCCTCGCCATCCGAGGCACATTAGTATCCTAAGTAACAAACTTAGAAGTCACGTAATGGCATACACTTAGTGTACCATTTTTAGCATCCCTCCCATCGAGGTAACGCTATTTTCGGGTATGGCTAAAATTATCGACTATTAATTTCATTGATCATAAGATCATTGGTTAGATAATGAAATTAATGAACTTCGGATCTTCTCGAACGAATGTGGGTTGGCGTAGACGTTCACCTTTCGTGACATACGTTAATCCCGGTGTGAGAGATGTCGGTAGAAGATTATATTGGGTTTTTAGAGGATTTCAATATTTTCGAAAAAGTATACTGAAACTTGAATTGTTAATTTTCAGTTGATATGTCGTTCAACCCGCTAGCTGTCATTCTGAACCAAAACAAACTCACCGGTCCAAACTATGTTGACTGGAAACGTAACCTGGACATTGTCCTTACTGCTGAGGGTTACAAGTATGTGCTTAATGAGGAGTGTCCACCTAAGCCTAGAGATGATGCCACTCCTGAGCAGCGAGAGCCATATACGAGGTGGCAGAAGGCTGATGAGATGACCAGGTGCTACATCTTGGCTTCCATGTCAAGTGTATTGCAGCACCAGCATCCGCAGATGACCTCAGCCTACGATATGATGCTCAACCTCAGGGAGATGTTTGGACATCAGGGCAGGGCAGCCAAGCAGTCAGCTATGAGGAAACTCATGAATGCTAAGATGGCTGAGGGCACTTCAGTGAGAGATCAGGTGCTGGACATGATTGGTTGCATCAATGAGATCGAGGTATGGGAGGTGAGATTGATGGGGAAACTTAGGTCGATATCATCCTTCAGAGCTTGCCTCCCAGTTTTGAGCAGTTTTGATTGAATTATAATATGGGGAATCTCTCATATTCTCTTTCTGAGCTCATAACTGCATTGGTGTCTGCTGAGAGCCTATTCGCAGAGAAGAAGCAAGCCTTGGCTACTGTTGGTCCCTCAGGTTCCTCTGCTAGGCCCAAAGCCAGGAAGCAAAAGAGGAAGAGAGGCCAGAAAGCAGCAGCTAATAAAGAACCCAAGGCGGGCATTGCCAAGAAGCAGAAGCCGAAAGGCAAATGCTTTTGATGTGGCAAAGCGGGATATTAGAAGAAGGACTGCCCAAAGCCTTGAGGTATGTGTAAATTTTCCCTAGTCACCGAGACGTGTTTAGCGGTGATTCCCACAGATACTTGGTGTGTGGATTCAGGAGCCACTGATCATGTTTGTAATTCTTTGCAGGAGTTCCAAGTGACCCGGCTGCTGAGAGAGAGAGAGTTGCAGGTCTACCTTAGGGATACTACCAGAGTTTCTGTTGCTGCAGTGGGAGCTGTTTGTCTTTATTTTTCAGACTCTACTTTATTTTGAGAGATTGTCTTTATGTACCCAGTTTTCGTAAAAACTTGCTTTCAGTTTCTAAACTTGTTTTGGATGGTTATAAGTGTGTTTTTTCTGATAGATCTATATTTATTAGAAAAGGCCAGAAACTTATATGTTCCGGTACATTGGTTGACAATTTGTTTTTAATTAAGACATACTCCCCAGTAATGCAAAATACAGAAACTAGTAACTCGTCACCGAATCATAATAAGAGAAAAGAGTCTTCACCATTGAATCAGACTTATCTTTGGCACCTGAGACTAGGTCACACAACCTTAGTAGGATTCAAAGGTTGGTCAATAGTGGGTCTTTGGACTTACTAGATATTGACAGCTATTCGACTTGTGAGTCCTGCTTGGAGGTTAAAATGACCAAGAGGCCTTTCAAGGCAAAGGGGTATAGGGCCAAGGAGGTTTTAGAGCTGATTCATTCTGACATGTGTGGGCCTATGTCAGTTCAGGCCAAAGGTGGTTATGAGTATTTTGTGACGTTCATGGATGATTACTCTAGATATGGATACATATACCTGATGCACCACAAGTCTGAATGCTTTCGCAAGTTCAGAGAATTTAAGGCAGAGGTGGAGAATCATCTGGTTAAGAGTATCAAGGCCATGCGATCTGATCGCGGTGGCGAATACCTCTATAGTAAATTTAGATCCTATTTGTCAGAGGAGGGTATTGAGACCCAGTTGTCTGCACTTGGCACACCCCAGTAGAATGGTGTAGCAGAGAGGAGGAACAGGACTCTTATGGAGATGGTTAGATCGATGATGAGTTACAGTGAGTTGCCTATCTCATTTTGGGATTATGCCTTGGAGATAGCTTGTTTTATCCTCAACCTTGTGCCATCTAAGTCTGTGCCTTCAACCCATCAGAGTTGTGGAATGGGCGAAAGCCTAGTCTGAGACATCTCAGAATATGGGGTTGTCCAGCACATGTGCTCGAGGTAGATACAAGCAAGTTAGAGGCGAGATCCAAGGCTATGTTATTTATAGGCTACCCCAAAGGAACGAGAGGTGGTTTATTTTATAGTGCTCAGGATCAGAAGGTGGTGATCAGCACCAATGGCAGATTTCTTGAGGAGGACTATATTTTAGATCACAAGTCAAACAGCAAGGTAGTATTGGAAGAGCTTAGAAGTCAGTCCACTATTCCAGATGCACAGTACAGGAAGACACACCACAAGAGACTACACACACTATCACAGATGATGCTCTTGCACAGGCTGCGCCTCGTCGTAGTGGGAGGGTTGTGAGACAGCCCGAGAGGTACATGGGTTTGGGTGAGTCTTCGGACTTTATCCCTGGGGCTCATGAACCAGACCCAGTTAACTACAATGAGGCTCTCCAGGATAAAGATGCAGATTCTTGGCAGAGAGCGATGATTGCTGAGATGGGTTCCATGGACTCAAATCAAGTCTGGGAGCTGGTAGACCTTCCTGATGGGTTTAGGCCTATTGGGTGCAAATGGGTTTACAAGCGAAATAGAGGATCTGACATAAGGGTTGAGACCTTCAAGGCTAGGCTTGTGGCAAAGGGGTATACTCAGAAAAAAGGGATCGATTATGAGGAGACCTTTTCCCCAGTAGCTATGCTTAAGGCAATCCGGATTCTCTTGGCCATAGCTGCTCATATGGACTATGAGATTTGGCAGATGGACGTCAAGACAGATTTCCTTAATTAAAGTCTTGAGGAGACCATATTTATGCAGCAACCAGAGGGCTTCATTGTTAAGGGCCAAGAGCACAAGGTATGCAGGCTTAGGAGGTCCATTTATGGACTTAAGCAAGCATCCAGATCTTGGAACATCCATTTTGATGAGGTTATCCAGTCCGGGATTCACTCCGTGTCCGGATGAGCAGTGTGTTTATCGTAGGCATGATGGTGATATGGTGGTGTTTCTCGTACTTTACGTAGATGACATTCTTCTTATTGGCAACAGTAAGAAGGTGTTGTCAGACGTGAAGGCATGGTTGTCCAGGAAATTCGATATGAAGGATTTGGGAGAAGCTGGACATATCCTTGGGATTAAGATTATTCGAGATCGTAGGAGACGTTCTCTGACTCTCTCTCAGGCATCCTACATAGACACGATTCTGGCCCGTTTTAACATGCAGAACTCCGAGAAGGGTTCACTACCTTTCAGGCATGGGGTGTATTTGTCTAAGGAGCAGTGTCCTAAGACTGCTGAGGAGATAGATGCCATGAATGTGGTACCCTATGCTTCTGCAGTGGGTAGGCTCATGTATGCTATGGTGTGCACGAGGCCTGATATTTGCTTTGCCGTTGGCATGGTTAGCAGATATAAGAGTAACCCTGGGAAGGTTCACTGGGAGGCAGTAAAATGCATTCTCAAGTACTTGCGCTGCACGAGAGATTATTTCCTAGTTTATAGAGTGCAGGAGCTTGTACCATTGAGTTACACAAATTCGGACTTTCAAGGTGATTTAGACAAGAGTAAGTCTACCTCTGGGTTTGTGTTTACTCTAGGAGGTGGAGCCATAGTGTGGAAGAGTGTCAAGCAGAAATATGTCGCGGACTCTACCATGGAGGCCGAGTACGTTGCCGCTTCAGAGGCAGGGAAAGAGGCTGTATGGCTCCGGAGCTTCCTGATGGACTTAGATGTGGTTCCTGAGTTGCCTAGGTCTATCACAGTTTATTGTGATAACAATGGTACAGTTGCTAACTCAAGGGAACCACGAGCCCATAAATTGAGTTAACACATAGAGCGCAAGTACCACCTAATACGAGAGATCGTAAAGAGGGAAGACGTGATCGTAGCCAAGATAGCATCAGATGACAACCTTGCAGATCCTTTCACCAAGCCATTGACCCCAAAGGTTTTTGAGAGACATGTGGAGGGCATGGGAGTCAGATTCTTTAGGGAGCCATGTGAGTGAGCTGAAAGGTGTTCTGGAGATTTCGTTATGACAGCAGTGTAATAGCGGGTTGGACAGTTTTTGTACTTCTTAGCATAGCTTTGAGTATTAGTGGGAGATTGTAAGTTTTGAATACAGAAAAGCTATGGCTTGTATCAAAAACTAATATCCATAGTTGACATATCATTTTGTTTTGGTATAAATTTGTTCCTTTATATCATAGAACTAGATAGCGGGGTGTGGACAGACACAGTAGATACCGTTATTGGTTAAAGTATTGATATATAAAAAGTATGCTCGTAACCGAGATAGTCTGAACATACTATCGGTATAGGTTATTGTGTGGTTTGGAAATTAGTTTATCTAAACTAGTATAAATCACAGAGATATGACCGGGACAAATTGAGCACGACCAGTTTGGATAGAATCACACAGATATGACCTGGAAATTAGTTATTTTTGACGTGTTTCTAGTGTTCTGAGACATGGTGGGCTGTCTTTGTGAAAAAAATCATTTTAAATTCACACACATGGATGTAGACGTTTATGGACGTGGTGCTAGTTGTTTTTCACCTGGTGCTAGTGTTATGAGACGTGGTGGCTGTCTTTGTGAAAAAAATCTTTTTGAATTCACCTGCATGAATGCAGACGTTTCAGGACGTGGTAATAGTTGTTATTGATGTGGTTCTTGTGTTCTAAGACGTGGTGGGGCTGTCTTTGTGAAAAAATAGCTTAAATTCATATCCATTGATGTAGACTTTTATGGGCATTATTATTGTTGTTTTTGACGTGGTGCTAGTGTTCTGAGACGTGGTGGGCTGTCTTTGTGGAAAAAATAGCTTAAATTCACATGCATGGATATAGACGATTATTGACAGGGTACTAGTTGTTTTTGACGAGGTGCTAGTGTTCTCAGACGTGGTGGGTTGTCTTTGTGAGAAAAATCTATTTGAATTCACATGCATGGATATAGACATTTCAGGACTTGGTGCTAGTTATTATTGACGTGTTGCTTGTGTTCCGATATGTGGTGGGCTGTTTTTGTGAAAAAAAATAGCTTGAATTCACATGCCTGGATGTAGACATTTTTGGACGTGGTGCTAGTTGTTATTGACGTTGTTCTTGTGTTCTGAGACGTGGTGCTAGTTATTATTGATGTGTTGCTTGTGTTCCGAGATGTGGTGGGCTGTTTTTGTGAAAAAAATAGCTTGAATTCACATGCCTGGATGTAGACGTTTTTTGACGTGGTGCTAGTTGTTATTGACGTGGTTCTTGTGTTCTGAGACGTGGTGGGCTGTCTTTGTGAAAAAAAATCAGTGTAAATTCACACACATGGATGTAGATGTTTCTGGACGTGGTGCTACTTGTTTTTGATGTGGTTCTTGTGTTCTGAGACGTGGTGGGCTGTCATTGTAAAAAAAATTAGTTTTAATTCACACACATGGATATAGACTTTTCTGGACGTGGTTCTAGTTATTTCATACTTGTTTCTAGTGTTCTGAGATTTGTTGGCTGTCTTTGTGTGAAAATATGTTTTAGTTCACATGCATGGATGTAGATGTTAGTTTTGAATACAGAAAAGCTATGGCTTGTATCAAAAACTAATATCCACAGTTGACATATCACTTTGTTTCAGTATAAATTTGTTCCTTTATATCATAGAACTTGATAACGGGGTGTGGACAGACACAGTAGATACCGTTATTGGTTAAAGTATTGATATATAAAAAGTATGCTCGTAACCGAGATAGTCTGAACATACTATCGGTATAGGTTATTGTGTGGTTTGGAAATTAGTTTATCTAAACTAGTATAAATCACAGAGATATGACCGGGACAAATTGAGCACGACCAGTTTGGATAGAATCACACAGATATGACCGGGAAATTAGTTATTTTTGACGTGTTTCTAGTGTTCTGAGACATGGTGGGCTGTCTTTGTGAAAAAAATCATTTTAAATTCACACACAAGGATGTAGACATTTATGGGCGTGGTGCTAGTTGTTTTTCACCTGGTGCTAGTGTTATTAGACGTGGTGGCTATCTTTGTGAAAAAAATCTTTTTGAATTCACCTGCATGAATTTAGGCGTTTCAGGACGTGGTAATAGTTGTTATTGATGTGGTTCTTGTGTTCTATGACGTGGTGGGCTGTCTTTGTGAAAAAATAGCTTAAATTCACATGCATTGATGTAGACTTTTATGGAAATTATTCTTGTTGTTTTTGATGTGGTGCTAGTGTTCTGAGACGTGGTGGGCTGTCTTTGTGGAAAAAATAGCTTAAATTCACATGCATGGATATAGACGATTCTTTACAGGGTGCTAGTTGTTTTTGACGAGGTGCTAGTGTTCTCAGACGTGGTGGGTTATCTTTGTGAGAAAAATCTATTTGAATTCACATGCATGGATATAGACGTTTCAGGACGTGGTGCTAGTTGTTATTGACGTGGTGCTTGTGTTCCGAGATGTGGTGGGCTGTTTTTGTGAAAAAACTAGCTTGAATTCACATGCCTGGATATAGACGTTTTTGGACGTGGTGCTAGTTGTTATTGACGTGGTTCTTGTGTTCTGAGACGTGGTGGGCTGTCCTTGTGAAAAAAATCAGTGTAAATTCACACACATGGATGTAGATGTTTCTGGACGTGGTGCTACTTGTTTTTGATGTGGTTCTTGTGTTCTGTGACGTGATGGGCTGTCATTGTAAAAAAAATTAGTTTTAATTCACACACATGGATATAGACTTTTCTGGACGTGGTTCTAGTTGTTTCTTACTTGTTTCTAGTGTTCTGAGACGTGTTGGCGGTCTTTGTGAAAAAAAATATCTTAAATGCACATGCATGGATGTAGACGTTTCTGGACGATGTGTTAGTTGTTTTTGACGTGGTGCTAGTGTTCTGAGATGTGGTCGGCTGTCTTTGTGAAAAAAAATATCTTATATTCACATGCATGGATGTAGACGTTTCTGGACGTGATGGTAGTTGTTTTTGGCGTGGTTCTTGTGTTCTAAGACGTGGTAAGCTATCTTTGTGAAAAAAATCAGTTTAAATTCACACACCTAGATGTAGACTTTCCTGGATGTGGTTGTAGTTGTTTATGACGTGTTTATATTGTACTGAAACGTCGTGGGCTATCTTTGTGGAAAAAATCTGTTTGAATTCACGCACATGGATGTAGACATTTCTGGATGTTTTTCTAGTTGTTTTTGACGTGGTTCTTGTGTTCGGAGACTTGGTGGGATGTATTTGTGAAAAAAATCTGTTTAAATTCACAAGTATGGATGTAGACGTTTCTGGAAGTGGTTATAGTTGTTTTTGACGTGGTGCTAGTGTTCTGAGATGTGGTGGGCTTTCTTTATGTAAAAATCTATTTTAATTCACAAGCATGGATGTAGACGTTTCTGGAAGTGGTGCTAGTTGTTTTTTACATGCTCGTTGTGTATTGAGACGAGGTGGGCTGCCTTTGTGAAAAAAACTAGTTTAAATTCACATTCATGGATGTAGACTTTTCTGGAGGTTGTTCTAGTTGTTTTTGACTTGTTTCTAGTGTTTTGAGACGTGGTGGGATGTCTTTGTGAAAAAAATCAGTTTAAATTCACACGCATGGATGTAGACGTTTCTGGACATGGTGCTAGTTGTTATTGACGTGGTGCTAGTGTTCTGAGATGTGGTGGGCTGTCTTTGTGAAAAAAATAGCTTAAATTCACAAGCATGGATGTAGACATTTCTGGACGTGGTGCTAGTGTTATGAGACGTTGTGGGCTGTCTTTGTCAAAAAAATCAGTTTGATTTCACATGCATGGATGTAGAAGTTTCAGGACGTGGTGCTAGTTTTTTTTTTTTTTTTTTTTTGACGTGGTAAATGTGTTCTGAGACATGGTGCGCTGTCTTTGTAAAAAAAATAGCATAAATGCACATGCATAGATGTAGAAGTTTCTGGACGTGGTTCTAGTTGTTTTTGACGTGGTGCTAGTGTTCTGAGACGTGTTGGGCTGTCTTTGTGAAAAAAATCGGTTTGAATTCACATGCAAGGATGTAGACATTTCTGGACGTGGTACTAATTATTTTTGACGTGGTGGTTGTGTTCTGAGACGGTGTGAGTCGTCTTTGTGAAAAAAATTTGTTTGAAATCACTCAAATGGATGTAGACATTTCTGGACGTTGTTCTAGTTCTTTTTGACGTGGTTCCCGTGTTAAGAGATGTGGTGGACTGTCTTTGTGAGAAAAATCAGTTTAAATTCGTATTCTTGGATGTAGACTTTTCTGGAGGTGGTTCTAGTTGTTATTGACGTATTTCTAGTGTTCTGAAACGTGGTGGGCTGTCTTTGTGAAAAAAATCAGTTTAAATTCACACACATGGATGTAGATGTTTATGGACGTGGTACTAGTGTTATGAGACGTGGTAGGCTGTCTTTGTGAAAAAAAAACTTTTTTAATTCACATGCATGGATGTAGACATTTCTGGACGTGGTACTAGTTGTTATTGACGTGGTGCTAGTGTTCTGAAATGTGGTGGGCTGTCTTTGTGAAAAAAATAGCTTAAATTCACATGCATGGATGTTGACGTTTCTGGACGTGGTGCTAGTTATTTTTGATGTGGTTCTAGTGTTCTGAGACGTGGTGGGCTGTCTTTCTGAAAAAAATCAGTTCAAATTCACATACATGGATGTAGACATTTCTGGACGTGGTTCTAGTTGTTTTTGAAGTTGTTCTTGTATTCTGAGACGTGGTAGGTTGTCTTTGTGAAAAAAATCAGTTTAAATTCACACACTAAGATGTAGACTTTTCTAGACGTGGTTTTAGTTTTTTTTTTTATGTGTTTCTAGTGTACTAAAACGTGGTGGGTTGTCTTTGTTAAAAAAATCTGTTTGAATTCGCACACATGAATGTAGACGTTTCTGGACGTTGTTCAAGTTGTTTTTGACGTGGTTCGTGTGTTCGGAGACGTGGAGGGCTGTCTTTGTGAAAGAAGTCTGTTGGGATTCACACGCATGGATGAAGACATTTAAGGACATGGTGCTTGTTTTTTTTTACGTGGTAAATGTGTTCTGAGACGTAGTGGGCTGTCATTGTTTAAAAAATAGCTTAAATTCACATGCATAGATGTAGACGTTTCTGGACGTGGTGATAGTTGTTTTTGACTGTTGTGAGTGTTCTGAGACGTGGTGGGCTGTCTTTGTGTGAAAATATGTTTTAATTCACATGCATCGATGTAGACGTTTCCGGAAGTAGTGCTAATTGTTTGTGAGACGGTGGTTGTGTTCTGAGACGGGGTGGGCTGTCTTTGTGAAGAAATGTATTTGAATTCACACACGTGGATGTAGACGTTTCTGGACGTTGTTCTAGTTATTTTTCACGTGGTTCTTGTGTTATGAGACGTGGTTGGCTATCTTTGTAAAAAAATCAGTTTAAATTCACGCACATGGATGTAGACGTTTATGGACGTGATGTTCGTTGTTTTTCACGTGGTGCTAGTGTTGTGAGACGTGGTGGGCTGTCTTTGTGAAAAAAATCTTTTCGAATTGACATGCAGGAATTTAGACGTTTCAGGACGTGGTGCTAGTCATTATTGACGTGGTTCTTGTGTTCTGAGACGTGGTGGGCAGTCTTTGTGAAAAAATAGCTTAAATTTTACATGCATTGATGTAGACGTTTCTGGACAGGGTGCTAGTTGTTTTTGACGAGGTGCTAGTTTTTGAGACGTGGTGGGCTGCATTTGTGAAAAAAATCTGTTTGAATTCACATGCATGGATATAGACGTTTCAGGACGCGGTGCTAGTTGTTATTGACGTGGTGCTTGTGTTCCGAGACGTGGTGGGCTGTCATTGTGGAAAAAATATCTTAAATTCACTTGCATGGATGTAGAGGTTTCTGGATGATGTGCTAGTTGTTTTTGACGTGGTGCTAGTGTTATGAGACGTGGTGGGCTGTCTTTGTGAGAAAATAGCATGAATTCACATGCATAGATGTAGACATTTTTGGACGTGGTGCTAGTTGTTTTTGACGTGGTTCTTGTGTTCTGAGACGTGGTACGCTGTCTTTGTGAAAAAAAATAGTTTAAATTCACACACCTAGATGTAGACTTTTCTGCACGTGGTTCAAGTTGTTTTTGACGCGGTTCTTGTGTTCGGAGAGGTGGTGGACTGTATTTGTGAAAAAAATCTGTTTGGATTCATACGCATGGATGTAGACATTTCAGGACATGGTGCTAGTTTTTTTTTGACGTGGTAAATGTGTTATGAGACATGGTGGGCTGTCTTTGTGGAAAAAATAGCTTAAATTCACATGCATGGATATAGACGATTCTTGACAGGGTGCTAGTTGTTTTTGACGAGGTGCTAGTGTTCTCAGACGTGGTGGGTTGTCTTTGTGAGAAAAATCAATTTGAATTCACATGCATGGATATAGACGTTTCAGGACGTGGTGCTAGTTGTTGTTGACGTGGTGCTTGTGTTTTGAGACGTGGTGGGCTGTTTTTGTGAAAAAATAGCTTGAATTCACATGCCTGGATGTAGACGTTTTTGGACGTGGTGCTAGTTGTTATTGACGTGGTTCTTGTGTTCTGAGACGTGGTGGGCTGTCTTTGTGAAAAATATCAGTTTAAATTCACACACATGGATGTAGATGTTTCTGGACGTGGTGCTACTTGTTTTTTTTACGTGGTTCTTGTGTTCTGAGACGTGGTGGGCTGTCATTGTAAAAAAAATTAGTTTTAATTCACACACATGGATATAGACTTTTCTGGACGTGGTTCTAGTTGTTTCTGACTTGTTTCTAGTGTTCTGAGTGTTAGTTTTGAATACAGAAAAGCTATGGCTTGTATCAAAAACTAATATCCACAGATGACATATCATTTTGTTTCGGTATAAATTTGTTCCTTTATATCATAGAACTAGATAACGGGGTGTGGACAGACACAGTAGATACCGTTATTGGTTAAAGTATTGATATATAAAAAGTATGCTCGTAACCGAGATAGTCTGAACATACTATCGGTATAGGTTATTGTGTGGTTTGGAAATTGGTTTATCTAAACTAGTTTAAATCACACAGATATGCCCGGGGCATATTGAGCACGACCATTTTGGATAGAATTGACTTATACTGATCGGCGTAAGTCAATTTGGTCCTAGTATTCCGTCTCTCAATCCCGAGATTGGGACGGGCGTGAGGGTTGGATATCGTGTGCTTTGATTTGCCAAAGAGTGAGGTCAATTGAGGCCAATACCTCGGTAAGTTGGGTATGCGGTGTTTAGCTTCTTACGTGCCGTTGCTAGTCGGAGGAATCCACGTACTGGTTCGCCGGGTTGATGGTGCTCCCGAGATGAGCTCGTAAGGCTATTATACTAAACCCGGCCGGTGAACTTTATGTCTGGTATAATAAAAGGATGAGTGGTACTAATCTCGAAAACCAAGAAGTCGGTGAATTAATTTGTCAGTAAATTGATAAACCGACGAGCGCTAGATCTTTAATGTGGGGAGATAGAATAAAATATAATGGCGCGATGTAAAGTTGTTTTCGAGCGGTAGTTCCATAATTGGTCCGATAGTGGCACGACCGATTATGCATTTGACTAATCGACAAGGTAAATTAATTAATCCAAAAGGTTTAATTAATATTTAATCGACAAAGTGAATTTAGAAATTAATTCTATTTTGAATTAATTAATTCTAAGGGTTCGATTAAATTAAATTAACAAAGTCGATTAAATAAATTAATTTAAATGGGTCGATTGGAGTTGATTAGTCGGGAAGACTTAGCGGTCAAAGAAAGTCAAATTTTAAGGCCTAACTCGAGAGCCCATTAGGTCTCCAATCGAGCTCCTATAAATAGAAGACTTGATGCCCAAGAAAACCTAAGGAAATTTTGCAAGACTTGTCTTGCCTCTTTCTTGAGCAAGAAGGTTCTAGAGAGAGAATTTTTTTTTCAAGAATTCTTCCTCCAAAACGAACCAGATTTTTTGCTCTCCGAATTGGATTCACTCCAAAGATCGAATTGTTAAATTGGTTCTTCAAATTTTCGCCAGATTCTTGTGGGTTCTTTTGCCCGAACTGCTGCTGCGATTTATGGGTTTTTAATTCGTCCAGAATATTGTCTCCTGAATATTGTCGCGACTTGTGGGATTAATTTCCCCAAAATATTGTTGCGATTTGTGGGATTAATTTGCCCAGAATATTGTTGCAACTTGTGGGTTTTAATTTGCCCAGAATATTGTCGTGACTTGTGGGTTTTATTCACCAAGAATTCTGCTGAGAAGGAATATTGTCCAGCGCTGTTTTCTGGACTGGGTTGCGTACGTTTGATTCGAAGAGGCTGGTGTTGATCTCTTTCTATTGATTGGTGATCTGTCAGTTTTCTTTGTCCAGATCACGGTGCGTCTAGGTCCGGTCACACAGCTGCTCCATGTTAAATGTTTGAAGAAATTACAGCAGCAGTTTTTGGGTACAAGAGGCGAATATTCTGGGTTAGATTCGGTCAGATTTTGGTAGTAAATTGAATATGATTTGAGTGATTTCCTTGTGGGCTAAGCGAGTAGACTTCGATAGATTATTGCCCATGCAATATTCGAAGTTTCTACGGAGATATCGATTGGATTTCTTGTGGAAATCGCAACAAAGAATTAGTTTTTTCTTTAAGCAAGGGACTTCGCTTAAAAAGGTATAATCTTTAATATTCCGTTTTAATTGAAGATTTAATTTTTTGTGTCCCGATTAATAAATTAAATAAGTATAAGCTAAGATCCGTTCATGGGTAAACTAATTTGAGCCTGAGCTTGGTCGAAAGCTTCCGATTCTGGAATGCATTGCACGAAAGTGAGGTTTTCGATTTAGCCCTGGCTTGTTCAGTTTTCCTTCAAATTGGTATCAGAGCGTTGGTTTCGGTCTTATACTTGTTTGATTTATTACACGACTTTAGTTTGGCATTATTATTTTTGTCGAAATGCATAAACAGGTGGTTATTGGTTTCCCGGCTATTATGGTATAAATTTAATTTTCATTCATAAACCCCGGGACATGTCCGGGCTTATTTTATTTTTGAATGGAAATTTCTGTAATAGTAATAACCACGAGCTGAAAGCCGTGTAGGATTAGAAAAATCTTGTAGTAGGATTTGATCTAATCATGTCGTCTTTAAATTCCTAGAAAAACGCCTTTGTATATAGGAATTTATGTACTATGACGAAGACGTTATTTTGGGTAACTTATATTCGCGGGTTTTAGTTTATCGTAATTTTGGGTGATTCCTAATTACATAGTAAACCGAGAAAACCCGGGCGAATCGAGAGGAATCAAAATAACGAGTGGGAGCGACACGACGGGAAGTGTCACCGAGGCGTCGAAGAATCAACGATAGAGAAGGCCATAATATTCGGGAAATTTTATTTGTTTAATTTCCCGTATTTATGTCCTTTCGTTGATTGTGTGTTTTTCGTTTTATTTTTGCATGAACGAAAACCAAACCAAAAGTTTTAAAAGGTTATGTGCAATTAACTAAGGTAGATTATTCGCATATTAAAACTCCAACAGTTTTATGGGTGCGAATATCCATAGTTAAGATATTGCACGTTAAAACGTAAAAATCCTCAAACTTAATTAAATTCGCGGGTTTTGGTTTAATCATAATTTTGGGTGATTCCTAATTACGTAGAAAACCGAGAAAACCCGGGCTTTGGTTTAATCATAATTTTGGGTGATTCCTAATTACGTAGAAAACCGAGAAAACCCGTGCGAATCGAAATTAATTAAAAATCTAAGTGGGAGCGGGTTGATTAATAGACCCATGGCCTCCATTACGGGTTCATTGGTGATGTGGTTAAACTTGCGTGCTGGCTTAGACCTTCCTCCCTATCGGATGAGTTTTCAATCACAGATATCACCGGAATGAATTTCTAAAGGGATGACTATAGTGCGTTTAATTGGAGAAAGTTGCGACACGCTCGCCATCCGGGGCGTATTAGTATGCTAAGTAACAAACTTAGAAGTCACATAATGGCATACACTTAGTGTACTGTTTATAGTATCCCTCCCATCGAGGTTACGCTATCTACGTTTATGGCTAAAATTATCGACTATTAATTTCATTGATCATAAGATCGTTGGTCAGATAATGAAATTAATGAACTTCGGTTCTTCTAGAACGAATGTGGGTTGGCGTAGACGTTCACCCATCGTGACCTGCATTAATCCCGGTGTGAGAGATGTCGATAGAAGATTATATTTATTTTCTGAGGATTTTTCAATATTTTCGAAAAAGTATACTGAAACTTGACTGTTTATTTATTTCAGTTATAGTTCAACCAGCTAGCTGTCATTCTGAACCAAAACAAACTCACCGGTCCAAATTACATTGATTGGAAACGTAACATGGACATTGTCCTTAACGCTGAGGGTTATAAGTACGTGCTTACTGAGGAGTGTCCCCCTAAGCCCCGCGATGATGCCACCCCTGAGCAGCGAGAGCCATATACGAGGTGGCAGAAGGCTGATGAGATGACCCGGTGCTACATCTTGGCTTCTATGTCGAGTGTACTACAACACCAGCATCAGTTGTTTACCTCAGTCTACGATATGATGCTCAACCTCAGGGAGATGTTTGGACATCAGGGCAGGGCAGCCAAGCAGTCAGCTATGAGGAAACTCATGAATGCTAAGATGGCTGAGGGCACTTCAGTGAGAGATCACGTACTGGACATGATTGGTTGCATCAATGAGATCGAGGTATTGGAAGGAGAGTTTGATGGGGAAACCCAGGTTGATATCATCCTTCAGAGCTTGCCTCCCAATTTTGAGCAGTTTCGATTGAACTATAATATGGGGAATCTCTCATATTCACTTTCTGAGCTGATGACTTCATTGGTGTATGCTGAGGGCCTATTCGCTGAGAAGAAGCAAGCCTTTGCTACTGTTGGTCCCTTAGGTTCCTCTGATGGGCCCAAAGCTAGGAAGCAAAAGAGGAAGAGAGGCCAGAAAGCAGGAGCTGATCATGGACCCATGGCAGGTATTGCCAAGAAGCACAAGCCGAAAGGCAAATGCTTCAGATGTGACAAAGCAGGATATTGGAAGAAGGACTGCCCAAAGCCTCGAGGTATTTTTAAATTCTCCCTAGTCACTGAGACGTGTTTAGCGGCGATTCCCACGGATACTTGGTGTGTGGATTCAGGAGCCACTGATCACGTTTGTAATTCTTTGCAGGGGTTCCAAGTGACCCGGCTGCTTAGAGAGGGAGAGTTGCAGGTCTACCTTGGGGATACTACCAGAGTTTCTGTGACTGCAGTGGGAGTTATTTGTTGGTGAATGTGCCCTAATGAGGGCTATTTATGTAAATATACTTTGAGGGTATTTATGTAAATAAGATATTTGTCGTTTGATTGATTGTTTATCAAATGAGTTAATTTCATGATAGTAATATCCTTGTGCATATTTAAATTCATGAAATCGATCCGCCAAAAGAAACACTCCATGGACTAACCAGATCATGAGTGATTCTTTTGAGTAGTACTGGTACTAGGATCCTTAGACCAGAAATCACTACATTGTCTTAGGTGAATTGTAGTGTGCTTTGACATACGCCTAACGGGGCCGTAACAGGTTGCCAAGTACGGGTATGATTGGGTACACTATGAGACACGCTAAGGTATGTAGGTGAAGTGATGGGACTACAAATCTCTCTTAAGTGAGAGATGATATCTTGGCCACTTGATAGTGAACTGAAAAGTGCATGGCCATGCCCAAGGAATGATAAGGATATCATTTGCTTGATGGATTCAGTGTCACTAAGAGATCATGTAAACGCTTAGCTACATAAGGATGATGGTTCCATGCCTTATGCTAAGCTGGATATCGATGTAGAGGATCGTACGCAGTTTGCTCGGAAAGGTTGTGTTGAATCTCCATTCGACCCTCCATTCTGAATTGGGTAGTCATTATGTCTTGCTAGAGATCACTAATGACTTATGGATTAATCAATGAGATTGAGTTATCCGTTGCCAATTTGGAATGGGCCTACAGGATCGCACATAAGAAAGTCCAATGATGCAGAATAAGTATTCTTGCCTACAATAAGTATAATTGTTATACTTAAATAAATAAGATTTAATTAAATGGTTTAATTGAATATTATTGGAAAGTTCGGTGGTATTAATTAATAGTTAATTAATTACCTGGGAACAATTGGGATGGGCTGATAAATCAAGGGACTTAATTGCAATTGAAGTTCTTGACCCATCAGCCTGATCCATGGGTCATGGGTTGATCCATGGGCTTGGTGTATAACCCAAATCATTAAAGTGTTATTTAAGGCTGATTTGGAATTAGTAAATATTATTTAAATACTGACTTGGAATCAGTTAAATAATATTTGGTAATAATACTGATTTGGAAATTACTAAAATCAGTTAAGTTATAATTGGATAAATTACAATACTGATTTTGGAAATTAATTCTCTACAAATATCCTAGGGATATAATTGTAGGAGAAGGATTTTTGAATGATTCTCATCAGAAAAATACACAGATTTCCCAAATTTTCCGGGTAGGCAAGATTGGCTAGCACCAACCTGCGAAGGCTTTCGTGCTTGAGAGTAGAGGATCCTTCGAGGAAGGATTTTGGAGACAACAAAACGCCATCTTCTCAGAGGAGCCAGGCGACGTGCGCAACCGATTACGCTTCAAGGGTAAGACCCGATCCTCATAGTTTAGGATTCCGCTGTTTAATTGGATTAAACACCTAGACTAATTCCCAACAGTGGTATCAGAGCTAGGCTTATAATTTTTAGTGTTAAAATTAAAATTGATTTTGATTAAAAGTAATTGGATTTTAATTAAAATTGATTTTAATAAAATTTTGGAAAAATCGGGCTTTTAGAAAGCAAAAGAAAAAAAAAAACTGGAAAAAATAATTAAAAATTTTTCTGGAAATTATTTTGAAGCTCCGCCGGACTGGGTCGAAACCGACCAGCCGGAAAATTTTCTGACCGGCCGGATTCTCGTCGGAAATCGCGAGCGCCCGATATGGCCAGATTTCATGATTTTGGTTCAAAATTCTTTGAGGGTTTTGTTCTTCGTTCTCCCGGAAATCGTTTTCGGGTGATTTGGGTTTCAAAACTAAAATGATTTCTGAGAATCAAAATTTTTTCCCTTGGGTTTTCGAAACCGACCGCCGGAGAAACGAGTTTAAAACAAAGGTTTTTGGGGATGTTTTTGCTCTGAAAATTGAGTATTAAAGGCTGGGTTTTGTGACCGGGATGATTCCGATGATTTTCCAATTGTTTTAAAAGGGTTTTGTTGCTTGTCGGACGGAGAAGTTCGTTCTTCGAATTTCGTCAGAAAATCGGGGTCGCCGGAAATTTTGTTGGACGAGATTTCCGTTTGGATCTTCGAAAATGGATGATGGTTCTTCGATCATCGGGAATGCCAGATCACCGGGAGAGATCGGACGAGATGAACGGTGTTCATCGATGACGCCGTGAAATTTTTCGTTTCTCGCCGGGAATCGCAAACTGGCCGAGGAAGACGACCGGAGGCTGGCGGCGGGCGGTTGAAGCCCTAGGGGCTGAAATTACCAAAATGCCCCTGTCGCAGCCTCAAAACCCTAAAATGCCATCAGTTTTAAATTGTTTTAAAATTGCATAGGGACCCCAGAAGTTTTGTTCCTTTAAAACCCTAAGCCCGGGAATTTCGGTAAATTACTGAACTGCCCACGTCTAGCCAGATTTTAAAATAGTTTTAAAATTGCAGAATGGCCCCTGGACTTTGAGCCCTCCTCAAAACCCTAGCCCAGAATTTTATTTTAATTACCAAATCGCCCCAAAAGTTTCAGAAAATTAAAATTTTAAAATTTTCTGAATTTTATTTAATAAGATTTTAATTAAATAGTCTTATTAGATAAAGATAGGATTAATTTAGAATTTTATCCTATAAGTTTAAACTTATCTTAATTAGATAATTAGATATATTTTAAAATAATTATTTTAATTAGATTAAAATAATTAGAAAAAGATAAATAAATAAATAAATAAATAAATAATTAGATTAATTAATTAGTTTAAATTTTGAATTGTTGTTTATTTATTTATTTTACTTTAATTTTGATGCTTATTTAAATTGTTTAAATTTTATTTGAAGCATCATAATTATGCAAGCATGTTCATCCATCATTTTGGATAAATGTAAAATGAACAGAAGGATTGATTAAAATTGATCATGACACGATCAATTTTAATTCTGTAATAGTTACACAATCCTTAAAATTAATCGGCTTAAATTAAAAATGGCTTGTATGAGCATATGCATTTTATGTGTTCAAATCATGAATTGGGCTTTTAATTTTAACGTTTTAAAAGTGGGGGCCTGCGAGCCAATTTTGAATTTGGGCCTGCGTGCCTATAAAATCATCATGTAATAGTTAGGCCCAAAAGGAGGTTCCAAGAGGAGTCCATGGTGGAGCCCAGGAGCGGAAGCCCAAACATGAAGATTTTAAAATGCCCTGTAATAGATTAGAGCCCAGTTCATCGCTTTAATTTCATTCTTTTATTTTATGCAATTGAATGATAAATGAAAATGCATGTTAAGCCGATCAAACTTAAATCCCAAAAACCCAAGATTTTGCTTCCATACTTGAGGGCCCGCTTGAGCGTCGAACGTCTGGTGGACTTGGAGAGCCCAAGGGCCTCAGGTTTTCTTCGTGCGGCGGGTTGTTACATAATAGTGCCCAACTTTATCACTACCATTAATAAGTGGAAAAACTGTTTGGGTATTAGATGCTCAACTTTATCACTACCACTTGTTATGGAAAAACTGTGTGGGTGTCTATTGATGTGATGCCTTGAGGGATGGTTTAACTTGGGAAAATTAATCCTAGCTTGACCCGATAAGTTGACTAGGGATTAATTTTGCAAAGATAGGATGGTGTCAAACATTTGGAATGTTCATCCTATCACCGAAAAGTTGCATGGTATGCAATTGGAAAGCGTTAAATTACATGGAATGTGATTTGAACGTTGCCTACCAGAAGAGCCCGATCCCTACGATACTTGCCAAAGCAAGACTGGGGTTGACTCTTTGTGGATTTTCGGCCCACAATCTTGTTGGATCGTGTCAAGTGTTGAGAGGGGGGGGTGAATCAACACTCTATCAATTTTTCTTTCAACTAAAGGATTCCCTCTCAAATGTTAGCTCAGTTAGAGCTTATTGTTGAACTCACGTTTTGGCTTAGATGGACTGTTGGCAGATCAGATCAACCAAGGAAGACATCAGATCAACCAAGGAAGACATCAGATCAATTCAATCACTCAAGGAGGGTTTACTTACACAACCATGACACTCCTGTTCAAGCTTACAGTTTGATAATACCACACCAGTCAAGACACACTCAAAGCAGTAAATGTGCAAGGGGGATTTTTACGTGGTTCGATCAAATGATCTACATCCACGGACAGATTCACTCCTGTCAATCTTCACTATCACAGAATCATTCAGCTCTGGCCTCACTGACCATAAGCAACATAAACAAGAGCTCACTGCTCAACACATTGAGGTTCACTACCTCTACAAGTTCATCAACTAAAACAATAACATGTAAATCTCTGTTGTGCTGCCTTTTCTACACAAATATCTTTCAAAATCACTTAATGAAAGACGTTTGATAGTGTTCTAGGCTTACCACCTGAAGCTGCAATCTCAGGGTCAGTTCTCCCGATTCTGCTCCTCCTCAGCTTCTTCTTCTCCTTGACTTCTGCCTCTCCAGCGCTTCAGCTTCTCCTTGTGCAGCAGACTGTTTCTTTCTCTCTTGTGTTTCTCATATCATCTTTTTCTGCTCTCACTCTTTTTCTCCTCCCTTTTCTCGGTTTCGTTCTGTTCAGCACTCACCTTGGCTGCTGCTCCTCTCTCTCTTTTTTTTCTTTCTTTTCGTGCCTTCTCTCTCTTTGGGTTTTTCCTCCCAATGTGGTTTATCCTGCATTCTGCAGTTGTTGTGCCTACCACACCTACTCATCTGCCCGTTTCTTTTCCCAGAAGAAAAACTGTGCCCTACGTGCGGTGTGTCAGCATATCTTACACGGAAGGCGGCTCAAGATTCATATAATCCATTTTCAACCTTTTTAAGTTGCAACTTGCTTGCCATGTCATATTGTTGACTGTACTCCTTCAGACTTTCTCGAGTAGCTTGTCTTAGATATGTTGAAACAGCAGAAGTGATCTGATCTTAGCTTATAGCTGATCTGATGTGCCCGGCATTTGATCTGATGTCACGCTTCGGTTGATCTGATGTTAGCATGCAGTTGATCTGATGTTAGCCTTCGGTTGATCTGATGTTAGCTTGCAGTTGATCTGATGTTAGCCTTCGGTTGATCTGATGTTAGCTTCATGTCACAACGTTCTGTCCAGCAACTTAGAACCATCCATGTAGCTCCTGCAGTTCTTCTGATCGGCACTTCTTGATTCTTTTGTATTTCTGCTCGCTCACCGGATTGCTAGATACTTCAACATGATGCTCCTGCGTCTTCTGAATCTTTGGGAGACTTTTAGAGTCGCGCGTTTGAGGTGTGATTCACTAGCCGTCCTTGACTTCAGCTTCTTAGGTGTCTGCTCTAGCTCTCCAGCCTTGAGTTGTTCTCTTCTGCTGCAAATATGTTTTGTTGCTGACTTGCCTTGCTTCTGTGAAACTAAGCTGCTGAGCAATCCCTTGAGAATTTGATCTGATCTTTACTTCCGTTGATCTGATTTGTGCTGCATGTGATCTGATATGTGTATCCTTTGATCTGATGCGCACTGCATTTGATCTGATCTTCACTTCCTTTGATCTGATTTGTGCTGCATGTGATCTGATGTGTGCATCCTTTGATCTGATGCGCACTGCATTTGATCTGATCTTCACTTCCCTTGATCTGATCTGTGTGGCCTTTGATCTGATGTGCGCGTAACTTGTCTGTGCAGCCTTTGATCTGCTGTGCGCGTAACTTGATCTGATCTGTGCAGCCTTTGATCTGATGTGCGCGTAACTTGATCTGATCTGTGCAGCCTTTGATCTGATATGCGCGTAACTTGTCTGTGCAGCCTTTGATCTGATGTGCGCGTAACTTGATCTGATGTGCGCGTAACTTGATCTGATCTGTGTAGCCTTTGATCTGATGTGCCAACAGTACACTTCCTTCTCATTTTGGCACTTCAGTTTATTCATCGGCTTCTTGCTGAGATTTTGTCCAGACAATCCTCATGAACTCAGTCCATTATTGCCTTAGTAATTCACAGATTTGTCACAATGTGGTTGCAACAATTACAACACAACATTGGACTTTAATAAAGGCTAAGAACGCTTCATTGTAGCAGCTCCAATGGCTCAACAATCTCCCCCTTTGGAATTGTTGGCAACCACATTTGCAGCCAATCAGTCAACTCAGTGCTAAGCTCCCCCTGAACCTTATTCCCCCTGAACCAGCTCCCCCTGAACCTTATTCTTCTACATAGTAAGCTCCCCCTGCATAGAGCTTTTCCAACGTCCTTCTCTCCCAAGGACAATACTGCTGCGTCTGGCCGGCCTGCTGCGGCTATCTCTCCCCCTTTGACAACCAATTTCAAAGGGATTTGGGGATGCTCAACTGATTCAGCATGAGAAGGAGGACTGCACTCCCATTTGCATCCTCAAAGTTTCAAACACCTCGGCTGGAAGAGGCTTTGTCATTACATCAGCTATTTGTTTAGCTGTGGGAACATACTCTAGCATTATTTCTCCTTTCTCAACCTTGTCCTTTATGAAGTGATACTTGATTTCTATATGTTTGGCTCTCGAGTGCTGGACTGAATTCTTTGACAAATCAATGGCACTTTTGTTGTCACAAAGAATTATCAGTGGCAAGAGAACTTCTTCTTTAAGATTTTGCAGTTCAGATCTCATCCATATAGCTTGAGTGCATGCCTTAGTTGCTGCTATGTACTCAGCTTCAGCAGTGCTTAAGGCTATACTTTCTTGCTTCTTGCTTAACCAGCTCACACATCTATTTCCAAGAAAGAATACTCCTCCTGAAGTGGATCTCCTGTCATCAACATTTCCTGCCCAATCAGCATCAGTGAAGCTTCTTAATCCCAAGCTTCCTTTCCTTGCATACCACAGACCATAATCTACTGTCCCTTGCAAATATCTTAGCACCCTCTTTAGTGCAATCATATGAGAACTCTTTGGATTTGCCTGGTATCTAGCAGCTTGGCAGACAGCAAAGGTAATATCAGGCCTTGTTGCTGTTAAGTACAATAAGCTTCCTATCATGCTTCTGTATAGACTTTGATCAGCTTCAGCTCCTTTTTCATCCTTGCTCAGCTTGCAGTTAGTTGCCATGGGTGTAGACATTGGCTTAGCATCAGTCATACCAAATTTCTTCAGCACTTCTTTGGTATACTTGGTTTGAGAGATAAAAATTCCAGTTGCTTTTTGATGAATCTGCAGTCCAAGGAAAAATGAGAGCTCTCCTATCATGGACATTTCAAACTCTTCTTGCATCTTTCTAGCAAATTCATGGCACAGCTGCTCCTTATCTCCTCCAAATATTATGTCATCAACATAGACTATGGCTATTAACTGTCCACCCTTTCCATCAAGAACATATAAATTGCTATTTATGCAACTTTTTCTGAAATTCAGATTCTTCAGGTAGCTGTCCAGCCTTGAGTACCATGCTCTTGGGGCTTGTTTTAATCCATACAGTGCCTTTTTGAGCCTGCACACCTTGTTTTCATCTTCACAAACTAGAAAACCATCTGGTTGCTCAATGTACACTTCTTCCTCCAGATTTCCATTCAAGAAGGCAGATTTAACATCCATTTGGAAGACCTTGTAACTCCTTGCTGAAGCCATTGCCAAAAACATTCTTATGGCTTCAAGCCTTGCTACTGGGGCAAAGGTTTCATCCACATCTACTCCTTCAATTTGAGAGTATCCTTTGCACACAAGCCTTGCCTTATTCTTTACAACCTTTCCTTCCTCATTCAACTTGTTCCTGAACACCCATTTTGTGCCTATCACATTCTTGTTTGCTGGCCTATCCACGAGCTCCCAAGTTTGGTTTTTCTCAATTTGGTCCAGCTCTTCATTCATGGCTTGCAGCCATGACTGGTCCTCCAGGGCTTCCTCTATTGACCTTGGCTCAACTTGAGACAGTAGGGCAGTTGCAACCATACTTTTCAGTTGCCTTCTTGTTCTTACTGGAGCTTTGGGGTCTCCAATGATAGGCATCTTGTCAATTCTCTTGTTGTACTTTCTTTTTGCTTTTTCCTGGCCTTCTGTAACATCTGTCTCTGATCCTTCTGCATCAGTCTCCTCAGTAGCTGATTTCAGCTCCAGGTCTGCCTCATCTTGGCTCTCTAAGTCATCTAAGTGATCCAGAAAATTTTCAGGATCAGTGGCTTTCATCTTGACTTCCTCAACCACTTTCACATCATAGCTTTCCATAATCTTATCCAGCCTCTTGTTATAAACCTTGTAAGCCTTGCTCTTATTTGAGTAACCAAGGAAAATGCCCTCATCAGCCCTCTCTTCAAATTTTCCAAGGCTTTGCTCCTTGTTCTTGATGAAGCATTTGCTGCCAAAAACTCTAAAATACTTCACATTTGGCTTGTGACCATACCAAAGTTCATATGGTGTCTTTTCAGTGTTTGGCCTCAACATGGTTCTATTTTGTACATGCACAGCTGCCATTGTGGCTTCCTTCCAGAAGTGCTTTGGAGTATTGTGCTCCAACAGCATGGTTCTTGCCATCTCAATCACACTTCTATTTTTCCTCTCTACAACTCCATTTTGCTGGGGAGTGTGAGGACTTGAGACTTGATGTTTGATTCCCATTTCCTCCAAGTATTCTTCAAATTCCTGCGAGGTAAACTCTCCTCCATTATCTGATCTCAAAACTTTGATCTTCCTTCCATGCTGGTTTTCTGCCAGTTTTTGAAATCTTTTGAAACAGCTGAAGGCTTCACTCTTTTGCTTCATGTGCATGATGCACATCATCCTAGTGAAGTCATCCACAAAAAGAATGAAATACATCTCTTTACCTGTACCTTTTCTTTTCATTGGTCCACATACATCAGTGTGAACTAGCTCCAATGGCTTAGAGGTTCTATGCTCCTTGGACTTGTGAGAAAGCTTTGCAAATTTCCCTTTTTGGCATGAGTCACAAGTGCTGTTGTCCCTCTTTAGTACAGGGAGGTTTAACACTGCATTGCACTTCACCAGGCTTCTCATGCTCTTTTGATTTAAATGTCCAAGCCTGCAATGCCAAAGAGTATTTTCATCCATTTTGCTTAGCATGCACAACTTTTCCTTCACATCTATGAGGTATAAATCCTTGTTGTCTCTTATTCCTTTGGCCATGATTTCTCCAGTCTTGCAGTCTTTGATGAAACAGCCATTTTTTGAGAAATCTACTTTGAAACCATTGTCACACAGTTGTCTTACACTCAGCAAGTTGTACTTCAGCCCTTCTACAAACAGCACCTCCTTAGATTTGAACTTTTCTGATCCAATGGTGGCTTCTCCAACAGCCTTGATCTTTAACCCACTCTTATCTGCAAACTTGACAAACCCTCTTTCAACTTCTTTTGTGTTTCTCAGTAGAGTTTTGTCTCCAGTCATATGGCTTGTGCACCCACTGTCAATGATCCATTGGGCTTCCTTAGCTTTTGTTTTAAGTGCAACTTCAGCAATGCAAGCTTCTTCAAATCTGTGCTTCTTCCTCCAAATTTTTCTTGCTGCTGGTATGCCTTGCTGTTCATTCAATCTTTGATTGCTCCTGCTGCAGCTCCAGTGATCATTCTCTTCTAACCCTTCAAAAATTTGAAATCTGTTTCTCAGATTAAGTGGCTGCATTAGAGACTGATTTCTTCTTGTGTAATCTGCTTGGTTTCTTCTTGTTTCTGCTGCAAAGTTTCTTCTATTTGTAGCTTGTTGCAGTGGCTGGGCTCTCCTGCTATTCACTCCTTCAAACCACTTGCTTCTCTTATTTGGCAATCTGCATCTGCACCAGACATTCAATTTCTGATACACTTCTCCAGGTTGTATGATATGGCCTTTTCTGATTTCAGCTTCAGGGATCCTTCTTGAAGTACTTAGGCTTCTTTGATGATAATACTCTTTTCTATTCCATCCTCTTGACTGCATTGTTCTTCCTCCAAATCTCCAGAATGCCTTCCTCCAGCAATTTGCTGCATAGTGACCTGATTCTCCACAGGTGAAACATACTCCAGCAATCAGCCTTCTACTTTTGAGCATGCTTCTTTGATACATAGATTGTCTCCCCCTCAGCTCGTGCAATCTTTCATTTTGCTCAGTAGACTTTCTTGATCCATTAGAAATTTCCATCTTCTTAGCATCAACAAAACTAGTTCTTGCCTTTACACCAGCAACACAAATTGAACCTTCTTTGACAAAGGTAACAGTCTTCTTGGTTGTTGCAGCTGGTTGTCCTTCTAATTTTTGATTTCCTTCATAACCAAGACCTTTCTTCCCTTCTGAATAAGATCTCTGCTTGCTGAGGCACTCATCTAACTTCCTTGTGGCTTCTTCAGTTTTTGCAGCCACTTCTTTGCTCCTTGAGAATTCACCAGGCTCAGTTTTGCTTGACTGAAACTCCAGCTTTCCTTTCAATTTTGATTCTACAGTAGTTCCATCAGTCATTTCTTCAGCTTTGATCACAGTTTGTTGAGACAGCAGATCTTCTATCTTTCTTGTTGCATCCTCTAGTTCGGCAGTGGTGGCATCTAGCTTTTCTACCAAGGTTTCACATGTCTTTTGAAGTTCCATCTTTTCTCTTGTACAATTTTTGTGAACCTCAGCTTCATTTTGCATGAGAATCAGTTCCTGCTCCAATTCAGTTACTCTATTCTCCAGTATTGAGTTTTCTTCTTGACTGCTCAAGATGACCTTTTCCATCTCCTTCATTGTCTTCATTGTCTTCTTGTGCAATCTCTTCTGCTCCTCTATCTTGTTGTATGCAAACTCCAGTTCTTCCTCTAGATCCACTTCTTCATCATCAGCTGATTGGTTCTCTAGTTCAGCATCCTCCTTTAATGAAACAGTTGAAGATTTCATTACCATGAGAGTCTCCTCTTCAGCTTCAGACTCATCTTCACTGTCTGAGACATCAGTCTCTTCATCCTCCTCAGAGCTATCATTCTTCTTCTTGCTCAGGTAGCTCCGTTTTCTGTAAGCTTTCCCTTTTCTTGATTTGAAGCTCATCTTCTTCTTTCCTTTCTGCTCAGGCCACCTGTCTGATGGCTTGTCAGCTTCCTCATCTTCTGTTCTCTTGTTCTTCATGAAGCACTTGCTTGCAAAGTGGCCTATTTTGCCACAATTGAAGCATTTTAAGGGCAACTTTCCCTTGTACTTTCCAGTCTGGCCTCTGAAACTCCTTGAAATCAGCACCATCATTCTTTCAAGATCACTGTCTGCTGCTTCATCTTCACTGCTTTCCTCCTTTAGCTTCCTTGAGTGTTTTGTTTTAAATGCTATCTCCTTGACTGCCTTTGAAGTCTCCTCCTTTGAATTTGAAATCCTCATTTCATATGCTACAAGGGTGCTTTGCAGCTCATCTAATGTCACTCTATCTAGGTCCCTCTCCTCTATAGCAGAGACCTTAGAATCATATCTTGCTGGTAGGGATCTAAGAACCTTTTTAACTATATTGGAATCTCCAACACTCTCACCCAGACCCCTCATTGAGCTAACTAATTCAACAACTCTGTTTAGAAAGTCCTCAATGTTTTCACCTTCTCCCATCTTAAGACCTTCAAACTTACTTCTAAGAACCTGCAATTTTGCCTCCTTAACCTTGATGTCTCCCTCATGAATATTAATCAGTTTAATCCATATTTCATGAGCAGTAACACAGTCTATAACTTTAAAGTTCTCTTTTTCTGACAGAGCTGCATATAGAGCATTCCTTGCCTTTCCATCAGCTTCTAAGTTTCTAATTTCTGCAGCTGTAGGATTCTCCTCATCTACGGTTGGTGTAAATCCATGCAAGACTACTCTTTGTACTTGTAAACCTTGTGCTAAGAGATAAGCACTCATTCTCTTTTTCCATAACTGGAAATTTTGGCCACTGAAATAAGGAACTCCCTTAACAGTTGTTGCTTGATTCTCCATTTCTACTGCTGGTTTTAAGTTTCAACAATCACTTGACAAAAGCAAACCTTGCTCTGATACCAATTGTTGGATCGTGTCAAGTGTTGAGAGGGGGGGGGTGAATCAACACTCTATCAATTTTTCTTTCAACTAAAGGATTCCCTCTCAAATGTTAGCTCAGTTAGAGCTTATTGTTGAACTCACGTTTTGGCTTAGATGGACTGTTGGCAGATCAGATCAACCAAGGAAGACATCAGATCAACCAAGGAAGACATCAGATCAATTCAATCACTCAAGGAGGGTTTACTTACACAACCATGACACTCCTGTTCAAGCTTACAGTTTGATAATACCACACCAGTCAAGACACACTCAAAGCAGTAAATGTGCAAGGGGGATTTTTACGTGGTTCGATCAAATGATCTACATCCACGGACAGATTCACTCCTGTCAATCTTCACTATCACAGAATCATTCAGCTCTGGCCTCACTGACCATAAGCAACATAAACAAGAGCTCACTGCTCAACACATTGAGGTTCACTACCTCTACAAGTTCATCAACTAAAACAATAACATGTAAATCTCTGTTGTGCTGCCTTTTCTACACAAATATCTTTCAAAATCACTTAATGAAAGACGTTTGATAGTGTTCTAGGCTTACCACCTGAAGCTGCAATCTCAGGGTCAGTTCTCCCGATTCTGCTCCTCCTCAGCTTCTTCTTCTCCTTGACTTCTGCCTCTCCAGCGCTTCAGCTTCTCCTTGTGCAGCAGACTGTTTCTTTCTCTCTTGTGTTTCTCATATCATCTTTTTCTGCTCTCACTCTTTTTCTCCTCCCTTTTCTCGGTTTCGTTCTGTTCAGCACTCACCTTGGCTGCTGCTCCTCTCTCTCTTTTTTTTCTTTCTTTTCGTGCCTTCTCTCTCTTTGGGTTTTTCCTCCCAATGTGGTTTATCCTGCATTCTGCAGTTGTTGTGCCTACCACACCTACTCATCTGCCCGTTTCTTTTCCCAGAAGAAAAACTGTGCCCTACGTGCGGTGTGTCAGCATATCTTACACGGAAGGCGGCTCAAGATTCATATAATCCATTTTCAACCTTTTTAAGTTGCAACTTGCTTGCCATGTCATATTGTTGACTGTACTCCTTCAGACTTTCTCGAGTAGCTTGTCTTAGATATGTTGAAACAGCAGAAGTGATCTGATCTTAGCTTATAGCTGATCTGATGTGCCCGGCATTTGATCTGATGTCACGCTTCGGTTGATCTGATGTTAGCATGCAGTTGATCTGATGTTAGCCTTCGGTTGATCTGATGTTAGCTTGCAGTTGATCTGATGTTAGCCTTCGGTTGATCTGATGTTAGCTTCATGTCACAACGTTCTGTCCAGCAACTTAGAACCATCCATGTAGCTCCTGCAGTTCTTCTGATCGGCACTTCTTGATTCTTTTGTATTTCTGCTCGCTCACCGGATTGCTAGATACTTCAACATGATGCTCCTGCGTCTTCTGAATCTTTGGGAGACTTTTAGAGTCGCGCGTTTGAGGTGTGATTCACTAGCCGTCCTTGACTTCAGCTTCTTAGGTGTCTGCTCTAGCTCTCCAGCCTTGAGTTGTTCTCTTCTGCTGCAAATATGTTTTGTTGCTGACTTGCCTTGCTTCTGTGAAACTAAGCTGCTGAGCAATCCCTTGAGAATTTGATCTGATCTTTACTTCCGTTGATCTGATTTGTGCTGCATGTGATCTGATATGTGTATCCTTTGATCTGATGCGCACTGCATTTGATCTGATCTTCACTTCCTTTGATCTGATTTGTGCTGCATGTGATCTGATGTGTGCATCCTTTGATCTGATGCGCACTGCATTTGATCTGATCTTCACTTCCCTTGATCTGATCTGTGTGGCCTTTGATCTGATGTGCGCGTAACTTGTCTGTGCAGCCTTTGATCTGCTGTGCGCGTAACTTGATCTGATCTGTGCAGCCTTTGATCTGATGTGCGCGTAACTTGATCTGATCTGTGCAGCCTTTGATCTGATATGCGCGTAACTTGTCTGTGCAGCCTTTGATCTGATGTGCGCGTAACTTGATCTGATGTGCGCGTAACTTGATCTGATCTGTGTAGCCTTTGATCTGATGTGCCAACAGTACACTTCCTTCTCATTTTGGCACTTCAGTTTATTCATCGGCTTCTTGCTGAGATTTTGTCCAGACAATCCTCATGAACTCAGTCCATTATTGCCTTAGTAATTCACAGATTTGTCACAATGTGGTTGCAACAATTACAACACAACATTGGACTTTAATAAAGGCTAAGAACGCTTCATTGTAGCAGCTCCAATGGCTCAACAAATCTAGCACCAACACAAAATTGTTAGGGATTTCAATTTTGGCTATTGTGGAAAATAATTTTAAAAACTCATTCTAATATTTTGCAAATTTTCTTTTGTAGAAATGGCATCTTCTAGCACTAATGTCACTTCAAATCTCACTCTAAGAAGTATTTTGGACAAAGAAAAACTTGTTGGTCCAAACTTCTTGGATTGGGAAAGAAACCTGAGAATAGTTCTCAAACAAGAAAGGAAGTTGAATGTCTTAGAGACCGCTTTACCTGAACAACCACAAAATGCTTCGGCAACTGTTCAACGAGCCTGGGAAAAGCTGAAAAGCGATTCCGATGATGTGACTTGCCTGATGCTTGCGACTATGTCAGGTGAGCTTCAGAAGCAATTCATGAATTCGGAAGCATTCCGGATTTATGAGTCACTCACGGAAATGTTTCGAGAGCAAGCCCGTAATGAAAGGTTCATTACGATAAAAGCATTAATCTCATGCAAGATGGCGAAGGGTTCGTCGGTAAGTACGCATTTGATCAAGATTAAGGGGTATATTGATACCCTAGAGAGATTAAATGCGCCTCTTGCTAGAGAGTTGGCCATTGATATCATCTTGGCTTCACTGCCTGATGATTACAATGATTTTGTTGTGAACTACAATATGCACAACATGGAGAGGAGTATTCATGAGCTCCATGGCATGTTAAAGAACACTGAGCAAACCCTTCGGAAGGCAACGCCAGTGTTAGTTGTAGAGAAAGGTAAAGGGAAGAGGAAGCTAAATGGCAAGGCCAAAGTTGGGCAGAATAAGAAAGCTCGCAGTAAGACTGCTTCCCAACCACAAGCTCCTCCAGCTGCTAAGACAAGATCCAAAAAGGATGATACATGTCTCTTCTGCAAACAGAAGGGTCATTGGAAGAGAGACTGCAAGAAGTTTCTCGAAAGCAATCCTTTAGCTTCAGGTATCTTTGTTATAGAAATTAATCTTTCTATGTCCACCTCATGGGTATTAGATACTGGTTGTGGGGCTCACATTTGTACCAATGTGCAGGGACTCAGAAATAGAAGGATAACAAAGAAAGGTGAAGTAGATCTCCGAGTGGGCAACGGGGCAAGAGTTGCTGCTGTTGAAGTTGGAGATTACACTCTGTCTTTACCTTCTGGTTTAAATATCGAACTTGAAAATTGTTATTATGTACCTGCTTTGAGCAGAAATATTATTTCAGTTTCGAGTTTAGGTTTTCGATTTATTATAGAGAATAATTCGTTATCTTTATATCGAAATGATATTTTATATGGAGTTGCAAATATGTGTAACGGTCTGTATGTCTTGGATTTGACCCAAGAAAAACCAGTCTATAACATAGAAAAGAAAGCTAAATCAACTAAAGATGATTTAAGTCCAACATACCTTTGGCATTGTCGATTAGGCCATGCAAATGAAAAGCGAGTTCAAAAGCTTCACAAGGATGGAGTGCTAGGTTCATTTGATTTTGAATCATATGATACCTGCGAACCCTGCTTGCAAGGCAAAATGACAAAGAGTCCTTTCAACAAGAAATGTGAAAGAACAAGTGAGCTATTGGCCCTAATACATACGGATGTATGTGGACCAATGAGCACACAAGCCAGGGTGGATTTGAATACTTCGTAACTTTTACTGATGACTTTAGTAGATATGGGTATGTCTACTTAATGAGGTATAAAAGTGAAACTTTTGAAAAGTTCAAAGAGTTTAAAAACGAAGTAGAGAATCAGTTGGATAGAAGGATTAAGGTTATTCGCTCCGATCGGGGAGGTGAATACCTTAGTGATGAGTTCGATGGCTATCTAAAACAGTGTGGAATTGTTTCACAGCTGACTCCACCAGGAACACCTCAATGGAATGGTGTATCCGAGAGGAGAAATCGGACCTTATTAGATATGGTTCGATCAATGATGGGCCTAGCAACTCTCCCTACATCCTTTTGGGGTTATGCTCTCCTTTCTGCTGCCTACTTATTGAATCGTATTCCATCTAAGGCAGTAGATAAGACTCCATATGAGATATGGATGGGTCGGAAGCCCTATATGTCCTATCTACGAGTTTGGGGTTGTCAAGCTCATGTAAAGCGTTTACAAAGTAATAAGCTTGAACCCAAAACTGACAAATGCCTATTTGTGGGATATCCTAAGGAAACCAAAGGATATCAATTCTACAACCCAACTGAGAACAAAGTGTTCGTTGCTCGAGGAGCTACTTTCTTAGAGAAAGAATTTCTGTACAAGAAAGACAGTGGGAGTAGAATAGAACTCGGAGAAGTTCAAGAACCACAAGAGGATGTAGAACGATCTACAGAAACTCAGATGGAAGTTGACATGGAAACTCATGAAGATGAGCAACCTGAGTCAATAGCACAAGAACCTAGAAGGTCTAGTAGATCTCGTCACCAACCCGAGAGATACGGATTTCTCGTGACTGACGATCAAGATTTGATCTTGGTGGACTCTAATGAGCCCGCGAACTACAAACAGGTTTTAGAAAGTCCGGATTCTGATAAATGGCTAGAAGCTATGGAATCTGAAATGCAATCCATGAGGGACAATAAAGTTTGGACTTTGATTGACCCTCCTGTTCAGGCAAAGGTTGTCGATTGCAAGTGGATTTTCAAGTTAAAACCTGGCGGGATCTTCAAGGCACGACTAGTGGCTAAAGGTTTCAGACAGACTCATGGTATTGACTATGATGAAACCTTCTCCCCTGTCGTAATGCTCAAGTCCATTAGGACAATGCTTGCCATAGCAGCATATTTTGACTATGAGGTATGGCAGATAGATGTTAAGACGACTTTCCTGAATGGAAACCTACTCGAGGATGTTTATATGAATCAACCCGAGGGATACATCGATCAAAAGCATCCTAATCGAGTATGTAAGCTTCAGAGGTCCATCTATGGACTAAAGCAAGCATCTCGAAGTTGGAATCTTCGTTTTGATGAGGAAGTAAAAGGTTACGGATTCATCAAGAATGAAGATGAGCCTTGTGTTTACAAGAAAGTTAGTGGGAGCAAGATTGTTTTCCTTGTCTTATATGTAGACGACATCCTGCTCATAGGAAATGACATTCCTTTGATGAAAGACATCAAACAATGGTTGGGGAGTGTATTTTCTATGAAAGACTTAGGAGAAGCTGAGACGATACTAGGTATCAAGATCTATAGAGATAGGTCTAAAAGGCTTCTGGGACTGAGTCAAGAAGGGTACATAGACAAGATATTGAAAAGATTCAATATGTCTAACTCCAAAAATGGTAAGGTACCATTTAGACATGGCCTTCTCTTGAAGAAGAACCAAGGTCCTTCAACAAGAGAGGAGAGGAATACAATGAGTAGAGTCCCATATGCTTCGGCAATAGGATCTATCATGTATGCCATGTTGTGTACCCGTCCGGATGTTGCACATGCACTTAGCATGACTAGCAGATACCAACAAGATCCAGGGATGGATCATTGGACTGCAGTCAAAGCAATCCTGAAGTACTTACGAAGAACTAAAGGATTAATGCTAGTGTATGGAGGACAAGAACAGCTCATTGTACAAGGTTACGCTGATGCTGCTTTCCAAACAGATCAAGATGACATGAAGTCACAATCAGGCTACGTGTTTAGTCTGAATGGCGGTGCAATAAGTTGGAAAAGCTCAAAGCAAGATACAACAGCCGATTCTACAACAGAGTCTGAGTACATTGCTGCATCAGATGCTGCAAAGGAAGCTGTTTGGCTGAGAAAGTTCGTGTCAGACATCGGAGTGATACCGAGTATCCAAGATCCGATAGAACTTTTCTGTGACAATAACGGGGCCATCGCACAAGCTAAGGAGCCTCGGTCACACCAGAAAACCAAACACATACTTAGAAGATTTCACCTCATCCGAGAGATCATTGATCGAGGAGATGTGAAAGTGTGCAAAATAGGGTCAGACGACAATATAGCAGATCCTCTCACAAAAGCTCTACCACAGTCAAAGTTTGATAGACATGTAATAGAGCTTGGTCTTAAACAGTTTAGGACATAGCCCTTCATCGGGCAAGTGGGAGATTGTTGGTGAATGTGCCCTAATGAGGGCTATTTATGTAAATATACTTTGAGGGTATTTATGTAAATAAGATATTTGTCGTTTGATTGATTGTTTATCAAATGAGTTAATTTCATGATAGTAATATCCTTGTGCATATTTAAATTCATGAAATCGATCCGCCAAAAGAAACACTCCATGGACTAACCAGATCATGAGTGATTCTTTTGAGTAGTACTGGTACTAGGATCCTTAGACCAGAAATCACTACATGGTTTTAGGTGAATTGTAGTGTGCTTTGACATACGCCTAACGGGGCCGTAACAGGTTGCCAAGTACGGGTATGATTGGGTACACTATGAGACACGCTAAGGTATGTAGGTGAAGTGATGGGACTACAAATCTCTCTTAAGTGAGAGATGATATCTTGGCCACTTGATAGTGAACTGAAAAGTGCATGGCCATGCCCAAGGCATGATAAGGATATCATTTGCTTGATGGATTCAGTGTCACTAAGAGATCAAGTAAACGCTTAGCTACATAAGGATGATGGTTCCATGCCTTATGCTAAGCTGGATATCGATGTAGAGGATCGTACGCAGTTTGCTCGGAAAGGTTGTGTTGAATCTCCATTCGACCTTCCATTCTGAATTGGGTAGTCATTATGTCTTGCTAGAGACCACTAATGACTTATGGATTAATCAATGAGATTGAGTTATCCGTTGCCAATTTGGAATGGGCCTACAGGATCGCACATAAGAAAGTCCAATGATGCAGAATAAGTATTCTTGCCTACAATAAGTATAATTGTTATACTTAAATAAATAAGATTTAATTAAATGGTTTAATTGAATATTATTGGAAAGTTCGGTGGTATTAATTAATAGTTAATTAATTACCTGGGAACAATTGGGATGGGCTGATAAATCAAGGGACTTAATTGCAATTGAAGTTCTTGACCCATCAGCCTGATCCATGGGTCATGGGTTGATCCATGGGCTTGGTGTATAACCCAAATCATTAAAGTGTTATTTAAGGCTGATTTGGAATTAGTAAATATTATTTAAATACTGACTTGGAATCAGTTAAATAATATTTGGTAATAATACTGATTTGGAAATTACTAAAATCAGTTAAGTTATAATTGGATAAATTACAATACTGATTTTGGAAATTAATTCTCTACAAATATCCTAGGGATATAATTGTAGGAGAAGGATTTTTGAATGATTCTCATCAGAAAAATACACAGATTTCCCAAATTCTCCGGGTAGGCAAGATTGGCTAGCACCAACCTGCGAAGGCTTTCGTGCTTGAGAGTAGAGGATCCTTCGAGGAAGGATTTTGGAGACAACAAAACGCCATCTTCTCAGAGGAGCCAGGCGACGTGCGCAACCGATTACGCTTCAAGGGTAAGACCCGATCCTCATAGTTTAGGATTCCGCTGTTTAATTGGATTAAACACCTAGACTAATTCCCAACATTATTAGTCTTTATTTTTCAGACTCTATTTTACACTTAAAGGATTGTCTTTATGTACCTAGTTTTCGAAAGAACTTGCTTTCGGTTTCGAGACTTGTTTTGGATGGTTATAAGTGTGTATTTTTTGATGGTTCAGTTTTTATTAGAAAATGCCAGAAACTTATATGTTCCGGTACATTGGTTGACAATTTGTTTTTAATTAAGACTTACTCCCCAGTTATGCAAAACACAGAAACTAGTAACTCATCACCGAATCATAATAAGAGAAAAGAGTCTTCCCCTTTGAATCAGACTTATCTTTGGCACTTGAGACTAGGTCATATCAACCTTAGTAGGATTCAAAGGTTGGTCAAGAGTGGGTATTTGGACTTACTAGATATTGACAGCTATTCGACCTGTGAGTCCTGCTTGGAGGGTAAAATGACCAAGAGACCTTTTAAGGCGAAGGGGTATAGGGCCAAGGAGGTTTTAGAGCTGATTCATTCTGACGTGTGTGGGCCTATGTCAGTTCAGGCTAGAGATGGTTATGAGTATTTCGTGACTTTCACGGATGATTACTCTAGATATGGATACATATACCTGATGCGCCACAAGTGTGAATGCTTTGGCAAGTTCAGAGAATTCAAGGCAGAAGTGGAGAACCATCTGGGTAAGAGTATCAAGTCACTGCTGTCTGATCGCGGTGGCGAATACCTCTCTAGTGAATTTAGATCCTATTTGTCAGACGAGGGTATTCAGACCCAGTTGTCTGCACCTGGCACACCCCAGCAGAATGGTGTAGCAGAGAGGAGGAACAGGACTCTTATGGGGATGGTTAGATCGATGATGAGTTACAGTGAGTTATCTATCTCATTTTGGGAATATGCTTTGGATACAACATGTTTTATCCTCAACCTTGTGCCATCTAAGTATGTGCCTACGACCCCAGTAGAGTTGAGGAGCGGGCGAAAGCCTAGTCTGAGACATCTCAGGATTTGGGGTTGTCCAGCACATGTGCTCGAGGCAGATGCAGGCAAGTTAGAGGCGAGATCCAAGGCTATGCTGTTTATAGGCTACCCCAAAGGAACGAGAGGTGGTTTATTTTATAGTCATCAGGTTCAGAAGGTGGTGGTCAGCACCAATGCCAGATTTCTTGAAGAGGAATATATTTTAGATCACAAGTAAAGCAGCAAGGTAGTATTGGAAGAGCTTAAAAGTCAGTCCACTATTCCAGATGCACACGTACAGGAAGACACACCACAAGAGACTGCACACACTATCACAGATGATGCTCTTGCACAGACTGCGCCTCGTCGTAGTGGGAGGGTTGTGAGACAGCCCGAGAGGTACATGGGTTTGGGTGAGTTTTCGGACTTTATCCCTGGCGCTCATGAACCAGACTCAGTTAACTACAATGAGGCTCTCCAGGATAAAGATGCAAGCATCCAGATCTTGGAATATCCGTTTTGACGAGGTTATCCAGTCCTATGGATTCACTCAGTGTCCGGATGAGCAGTGTGTTTGTCGCAGGCGTGATGGTGATACGGTGGTGTTCCTAGTACTTTACATAGATGACATTCTTCTTATTGACAACAGTACGAAGGTGTTGTCAGACGTAAAGGCATGGCTATCCAGGCAATTTGATATGAAGGATTTGGGAGAGGCTGGACATATCCTTGGGATTAAGATTATTCGAGATCGTAGGAGACGTTCTCTGACTCTCTCTCAGGCATCCTACATAGACACGATTCTGGCCCGGTTTAACATGCAGAACTACAAGAAGGGTTCACTACCTTTCAGGCAGGGAGTGCATTTGTCTAAGGAGCAGTGTCCTAAGACTGCTGAGGAGATAGATGCCATGAAGGCGGTACCCTATGCTTCTGCAGTGGGTAGCCTCATGTATGCTATGTTGTACACCAGGCCTGATATTTGCTTTGCCGTTGGCATGGTTAGCAGATATAAGAATAACCTTGGGAAGGCTCACTAGGAGGCAGTAAAATGCATTCTCAAGTACTTGCGCAGGACCAGAGATTATGTCCTAGTTTATAGAGCGCAAGAGCTTGTACCATTGGGTTACACAGATTCGGACTTTCAAGGTGATTTGGACAAGAGTAAGTCTACCTCTAGGTTTGTGTTTACTCTAGGAGGTGGAGCCATAGTATGGAAGAGTGTCAAGTAGAAATGCGTGGCGGACTCTACCATGGAGGCCGAGCACGTTGCCACTTCAGAGGTAGCGCAAGAGGCTGTGTGGCTCAGGAGCTTCTTGATAGACTTAGATGTGGTTCCTGAGTTTCCTAGGTCTATCACAGTTTATTATGATAACAATAGTGCAGTTGCTAACTCGAGGGAACCACGAGCCCATAAGGCGAGTAAACACATAGAGCGCAACTACCACCTGATACGAGAGATCGTAAAGAGGGAGACATGTGAGTGAGCTTAAAGGTGGTTTGGAGATTTCATTATGACAGCAGTGTAATAGCGGGTTGGACAGTTTTCGTACTTCTTAGCATAGCTTTGAGTATTAGTGGGAGATTGTTAGTTTTGAATACAGAAAAGCTATGGCTTGTATCAAAAACTAATATCCACAGATGACATATCATTTTGTTTCAGTATAAATTTGTTCCTTTATATCATAGAACTAGATAACGGGGTGTGGACAGACACATTATATATCGTTATTGGTTAAAGTATTGATATATAAAAAGTATGCTCGTAACCGAGATAGTCTGAACATAATATCGGTATAGGTTATTGTGTGGTTTGGAAATTGGTTTATCTAAACTATTTTAAATCCAAAGATATGCCCGGGGCATATTGAGCACGACCATTTTGGATAGAATTGACTTATACTGATCGGCGTAGTCAATTTGGTCCTAGTATTCCATCTCTCAATCCTGATATTAGGATGGGCGTGAGGGTTGGATATCGTGTGCTTTGATTTGCCAAAGAGTGAGGTCAATTGAGACCAATACCTCGGTAAGTTGGGTATGCGGTGTTTAGCTTCTTACGTGCTGTTGCTAGTCGGAGGAATCCACGTACCGATTCGCCGGGTTGATGGTGCTCCCGAGATGAGCTCGTAAGGTTATTATACTAAACCCGGCCGATGAACTTTATGTTCGGTATAATAAAATGACGAGTGGTACTAATCTCGGAAACCAAGAAGTCGGTGAATTAATTTGTAGGTAAATTGATAAACCGACGAGCGCTAGATCTTTAATGTGGGGAGATAGAATAAAATATAATGGCGCGATGTAAAGTTGTTTTCGAGCGGTAGTTCCATAATTGGTCCGTTAGTGGTACGACCGATTATGATTTGACTAATCGACAAGGTAAATTAATTAATTCGAAAGGTTTAATTAATATTTAATCGACAAAGTGAATTTAGAAATTAATTATATTTTGAATTAATTAATTCTAAGGGTTTGATTAAATTAAATTAACAAAGTGGATTAAATAAATTAATTTAAAGATTTAATTTTTTGTGTCCCGATTAATAAATTAAATAAGTATAAGCTAAGATCTGTTCATGGGTAAACTAATTTGAGCCTGAGGTTGGTCGAAAGCTTCTGATTCTGGAATGCATTGCACGAAAGTGAGGTTTTCGATTTAGCCCAGGCTTGTTCTGTTTTCCTTCACTGAGACGTGTCGGCGGTCTTTGTGAAAAAAAATATCTTAAATGCACATGCATGGATGTAGGCATTTTTGGATGATGTGCTAGTTGTTTTTGACGTGGTGCTTGTGTTCTGAGACGTGGTGGGCTATCTTTGTGAAAAAAATATCTTAAATTCACATGCATGGATGTAGACGTTTCTGGACGTGATGGTAGTTGTTTTTGACGCAGTTCTTGTGTTCTAAGACGTGGTAAGCTGTCTTTATAAAAAAAATCAGTTTAAATTCACACACCTAGATGTAGACTTTCCTGGATGTGGTTCTAGTTGTTTCTGACGTGTTTATAGTGTACTGAAACGTCATCGGCTATCTTTGTGGAAAAAATCTGTTTGAATTCACGCACATGGATGTAGACATTTATGGACGTTTTTCTAGTTGTTTTTGACGTGGTTCTTGTGTTCGAAGATGTGGTGGGCTGTCTTTGTGAAAAAAATCTGTTTAAATTCACAAGCATGGATGTAGACGTTTATGGAAGTGGTTATAGTTATTTTTGACGTGGTACTAGTGTTCTGAGACGTGGTGAGCTGTCTTTGTGTGAAAATCTATTTTAATTCACAAGCATGGATGTAGACATTTCTGGAAGTGGTGCTAATTGTTTTTGACATGCTGGTTGTGTTTTGAGACGAGGTGGGCTGTCTTTGTGAAAAAAAAAATAGTTTAAATTCACATTCATGATGTAGACTTTTCTGGAGGTGGTTCTAGTTGTTTTTGACGTGTTGCTAGTGTTATGAGACGTTGTGGGCTGTCTTTGTCAAAAAAATCAGTTTGAGTTCACATGCATGGATGTAGAAGTTTCAGGACGTGGTGCTAGTTTTTTTTTTTTTTTTTGACTTGGTAAATGTGTTCTGAGACATGGTGCGCTGTCTTTGTAAAAAAAAAAAAATAGCATAAATTCACATGCAAGGATGTTGACGTTTCTGGACGTGCTGCTAATTGTTTTTGACGTGGTGGTTGTGTTCTGAGATGGTGTGGCCTGTCTTTGTGAAAAAAATTTGTTTGAATTCACTCAAATGGATGTAGACCTTTCTGGACGTTGTTCTAGTTCTTTTTGACGTGGTTCCCGTGTTAGGAGACGTGGTGGGCTGTCTTTGGGATAAAAATCAGTTTAAATTCGCATTCAAGGATGTAGACTTTTCTGGAGGTGCTTCTAGTTGTTATTGACGTATTTCTAGTGTTCTGAAACGTGGTGGGCTGTATTTGTGAAAAAAATCAGTTTAAATTCACACACATGGATGTAGATGTTTATAGACGTGGTGTTAGTGTTATGAGACGTGGTAGGCTGTCTTTGTGAAAAAAAACTTTTTTAATTCACATGCATGGATGTAGACATTTTTGGACGTGGTACTAGTTGTTATTGACGTGGTGCTAGTGTTCTGAAATGTCGTGGGCTGTCTTTGTGAAAAAAAATAGCTTAAATTCACATGCATGGATGTTGACGTTTCTGGACGAGGTGCTAGTTATTTTTGACGTGGTGCTAGTGTTCTAAGACGTGGTGGACTGTCTTTCTGAAAAAAATCTGTTGAAAGTCACATACATGGATGTAGACGTTTCTGGACGTGGTTCTGGTTGTTTTTGAGGTTGTTCTTGTATTCTGTGACGTGGTAGGCTGTCTTTGTGAAAAAAATCAGTTTAAACACACACCTAGATGTAGAATTTTCTGGACATGGTTCTAGTTGTTTTTTATGTGTTTCTAGTGTACTAAAACGTGGTGGGTTGTCTTTGTGAAAAAAATCTATTTGAATTCACACACATGGATGTAGACATTTATGGATGTTATTCTAGTTGTTTTTGACGTGGTTCGTGTGTTCGGAGACGTGGAGGGCTGTCTTTGTGAAAAAAAATCTATTGGGATGCACAGGCATGGATAAAGACATTTAAGGACACGATGCTAGTTTTTTTTTCACGTGGTAAATGTGTTATGAGACGTGGTGGGCTGTCATTGTTAAAAAAATAGCTTAAATTCACATGCATAGATGTAAACATTTTTGGACGTGGTTATAGTTGTTTTTGAGGTGTTGTGAGTGTTCTGAGACGTGGTGGGTTTATGTTTTAATTCACATGCATGGATGTAGACGTTTCTGGAAGTGGTGCTAATTGTTTTTGACATGGTGGTTGTGTTCTGAGACGGGGTGGGCTGTCTTTGTGAAAAAATCTATTTGAATTCACACACGTGGATGTAGACGTTTTGTTTACGTTGTTCTAGTTATTTTTACATGGTTCTTGTGTTATGAGACGTGGTAGGCTGTCTTTGTAAAAAAAATCAATTTAAATTCACACACATGGATCTAGACTTTTCTGGAGGTGGTTCTAGTTGTTATTGACGTATTTCTAGTGTTCTGAAATGTGGTGGGCTGTCTTTGTGAAAAAAATCAGTTTAAATTCACACACATGGATGTAGATGTTTATGGATGTGGTGCTAGTGTTATGAGACGTGGTAGGCTGTTTTTGTGAAAAAAACTTTTTGAATTCACATGCATCGATGTAGACATTTCTGGACGTGGTACTAGTTGTTATTGACGCGGTGCTAGTGTTCTGAAATGTGGTGGGCTGTCTTTGTGAAAAAAAATAGCTTAAATTCACATGCATGGATGTTGACGTTTTTGGACGTGGTGCTAGTTATTTTTGACGTGGTGTTAGTGTTCTGAGACGTGGTGGGCTGTCTTTCTGAAAAAAATCAGTTGAAATTCACATACATGGATGTAGACATTTCTGGACGTGGTTCTAGTTGTTTTTGAAGTTGTTCTTGTTTTCTGAGACGTGGTAGGCTATCTTTGTGAAAGTTTAAATTCACACACCTAGATGTAGACTTTTCTAGACGTGGCTCTAGTTGTATTTTATGTGTTTCTAGTGTACTAAAACGTGGTGGGTTGTCTTTGAGAAAAAAATCTGTTTGAATTCACACACATGGATGTAGACGTTTCTGGACGTTGTTCTAGTTGTTTTTGACGTGGTTCGTGTGTTCGGAGACGTGGAGGGCTGTCTTTGTGAAAAAAAATCTATTGGGATTCACACGTATGGATGAAGCCATTTAAGGACAAGGTGCTATTTTTTTTTTTCACGTGCTAAATGTGTTCGGAGACGTGGGGGACTGTCATTGTTAAAAAAATAGCTTAAATTCACATGCATAGATGTAGACGTTTCTGGACGTGGTTATAGTTGTTTTTGACGTGTTGTGAGTGTTCTGAGACGTGGTGGGTTGTCCTTGTGTGAAAATATGTTTTAATTCACATGCATGGATGTAGATGTTTGTTTTGAATACATAAAAGCTATGGCTTGTATCAAAAACTAATATCCACAGTTGACATATCACTTTGTTTCAGTATAAATTTGTTCCTTTATATCATAGAACTAGATAACGGGGTGTGGACAGACACAGTAGATACCGTTATTGGTTAAAGTATTGATATATAAAAAGTATGCTCGTAACCGAGATAGTCTGAACATACTATCGGTATAGGTTATTGTGTGGTTTGGAAATTAGTTTATCTAAACTAGTTTAAATCACACAGATATGCTCGGGGCATATTGAGCACGACCAATTTGGATAAAATTGACTTATACTGATCGGCGTAGTCAGCTTAGGTATCTTTCTTCTTCGGAAGACTTGATCTTTATTCTGCCTGGACAGTTTTTAACTTTGTTGCTGGTCGGAATTTTCGAAGGGACAGCGCTAGCGCTGATCGGCCTTCCAGTTTTCCAGAAAAACCCGCGACTGTTTTGTGTGCAGTGCCCTGAGCCGGCCAATCTGTGCATCGATCTTCAAGGTTGAGTGATCTGTACAGATTGGCTGTACAGATCGGGACTGAACCAAGCAGTTCCGGCGAGTTGTTCTTCATTAAATTCTGGCGGATTCAACAGCTGTTGAGAATACTTGCGCAGCAAGTTTATTTTCAGAAAAAAAACTAGGCAGTTTATTTTAAAAGTTCAGATTTTTGAGTTTTGTTCTAAAGCAAGTTTCTTGGGTTTTCTTCGTATTGCCGTGGGTAACTCCGTAGACGATAGCCTACACTATCTCGGAGTTTGTATCGGAGTCATTTTTCGGATTTCTTGTGGAAATTGCGCTAAAGATTGGATTTTTCTTTAAGCAAGGGACTTCGCTTCAAAAGGTAAAATCTTTAAATTCTGCTTTTATTAAAGATCGAATCTTTTGTGTCCTGATTAATAAATTAAATATGTATAAGCCTAGATCCATTCATGGGTAAACTAATTTGAGCATGAGCTTGGTCGAAAGCTTCCGATTCTGGAATGCATTGCACGAAAGTGAGGTTTTCGATTTAGCCCGGGCTTGTTCAGTTTTCCTTCAAATTGGTATCAGAGCGTTGGTTTCGGCGTTATACTTGTTTGATTTATTACACGGCTTTATTTTGGCATTATTATTTTTGTCAAAATGCTTAAACAGGTGGTTATTGATTTCCCGGCTATTATGGTAGAAATTTAATTTTCATTCATAAACCCCGAGACATGTCCGGGCTTGTTTTATTTTTGAATGAAATTTCTGTAATAGTAATAACCACGAGCTGGAAGCCGTGTAGGATTACAAAAATCGTGTAGTAGGATTTGATCTAATCATGTCGTCTTTAAATTCCTAGAAAAACGCCTTTGTATATAGGAATTTATGTACTATGACGAAGACGTTATTTTGGGTAACTTATATTCGCGGGTTTTGGTTTATCGTAATTTTGGGTGATTCCTAATTACGTAGTAAACCGAGAAAACCTAGGCTAATCGAGAGGAATCAAAATAAAGAGTGGGAGCGACATGACGGGACGTGTCACCGAGGCGTCAAGGAATCAACGATAGAGAAGGCCATAATAGTCAGGAAATTTTATTTGTTTAATTTCCCGTATTTATGTTTTTTTGTTGATTGTGTGATTTTCGTTTTATTTTGCAACAACGAAAACCAAACCAAAATGTTTTAAAAAAAGGTAATGTGCAATTAACTAAGGTAGATTATTCGCATATTAAAACTCCAACGGTTTTATGGGTGCGAATATCCATAGTTAAGATATTGTATGTTAAAAAGTAAAAATTCTCAAATTAATTAAATTCGCGGGTTTTGGTTTAATCGTAATTTTGGGTGATTCCTAATTACGTAGAAAACCGAGAAAACCCGGGCGAATCGAAATTAATAAAAAATCTAAGTGGGAGCGGGTTGGTTAATAGCCCCATGGCCTCCATTACGGGTTCATTGGTGATGTGGTTAAACTTGCGTGCTGGCTTAGACCTTCCTCCCTATCGGATGAGTTTTCAATCACAGATATCACTGGAATGAATTTCTAAAGGGATGACTATAGTGTGTTTAATTGGAGAAAGTTGCGACACCCTCACCATCCGAGGCGCATTAGTATCCTAAGTAACAAACTTAGAAGTCACGTAATGGCATACACTTAGTGTACTGTTTATAGTATCCCTCTCATCGAGGTTACGCTATCTACGTGTACGGCTAAAATTATCGACTATTAATTTCATTGATCATAAGATCGTTTGTCAGATAATGAAATTAATGAACTTCGGTTCTTCTCGAACGAATGTGGGTTGGCATAGACGTTCACCCATCGTGACCTGCGTTAATCCCGGTGTGAGAGATGTCGGTAGAAGATTATATTTGTTTTCTGAGGATTTTTCAATATTTTCGAAAAAGTATACTGAAACTTGTTTGTTTATTTTCAGTTGATATGTCGTTCAACCCGCTAGCTGTCATTCTGAACCAAAACAAACTCACCGGTCCAAATTACATTGATTGGAAACATAACCTGGACATTGTCCTTACCGCTGAGGGTTATAAGTATGTGCTTACTGAGGAGTGTCCCCCTAAGCCCAGCGATGATGCCACCCCTGAGCAGTGAGAGCCATATACGAGGTGGTAGAAGGCTGATGAGATGACCAGGTGCTACATCTTGGCTTCCATGTCAAGTGTACTGCAGCACCAGCATCAGCAGATGACCTCAGCCTACGATATGATGCTCAACCTCAGGGAGATGTTTGGACATCAGGGCAGGGCAGCCAAGCAGTCAGCTATGAGGAAACTCATGAATGCTAAGATGGCTGAGGGCACTTCAGTAAGGGATCATGTACTGGACATGATTGGTTGCATTAATGAGATTGAGGTATTGGGATGTGAGATTGATGGGGATACCCAGGTCGATATCATCCACCAGAGTTTGCCTCCCAGTTTTGAGCAGTTTCGATTGAACTATAATATGGGGAATCTCTCATATTCACTTTCTGAGCTCATGACTGCATTGGTGTCTGTTGAGAGCCTCTTCGCAGTGAAGAAGCAAGCCTTGGCTACTGTTGGTCCCCAGGTTCCTCTGCTGGGCCCAAAGCCAGGAAGCAAAAGAGGAAGAGAGGCCAGAAAGTAGGAGCCAGTCATTGACCCAAGGCGGGCATTGCCAAGAAACAGAAGCCGAGAGGCAAATGCTTCAGATGTGGCAAAGCGGGACATTAGAAGAAGGACTGCCCAAAGCCTCGAGGTACGTGTAAATTTTCCCTAGTCACTGAGACGTGTTTAGCGGCGATTCCCACAGATACTTGGTGTGTGGACTCAGGAGCCACTGATCATGTTTGTAATTCTTTGCAGGGGTTTCAAGTGACCCGGCTGCTTAGAGAGGGAGAGTTACAGGTCTACCTTGGGGATACTACCAGAGTTTCTGTGGCTGCAGTGGGAGTTATTAGTCTTTATTTTTCAGACTCTATTTTACACTTAAAGGATTGTCTTTATGTACCTAGTTTTCGAAAGAACTTGCTTTCGGTTTCGAGACTTGTTATGGATTGTTATAAGTGTGTATTTTCTGATGGTTCAGCTTTTATTAGAAAATGCTAGAAACTTATATGTTCTGGTACATTCATTGACAATTTGTTTTTAATTAAGACTTACTCCCCAGTTATGCAAAACACAGAAACTAGTAACTCATCACCGAATCATAATAAGAGAAAAGAGTTTTCCCCTTTGAATCAGACTTATCTTTGGCACCTGAGACTAGATCATATCAACCTTAGTAGGATTCAAAGGTTGGTCAAGAGTGGGTCTTTGGACTTACTAGATATTGACAGCTATTCGACCTGTGAGTCCTGCTTGGAGGGTAAAATGACCAAGAGGCCTTTCAAGGCAAAGGGGTATAGGGCCAAGGAGGTTTTAGAGCTAATTCATTATGACGTGTGTGGGCCTATGTCAGTTCAGGCAAGAGGTGCTTATGAGTATTTTGTGACTTTCACGGATGATTACTCTAGATATGGATACATATACCTGATGCACCACAAGTCTGAATGCTTTGGCAAGTTCAGAGAATTCAAGGCAGAGGTGGAGAACCATCTGGGTAAGAGTATCAAGTCACTGCGGTCTGATCGCGGTGGCGAATACCTCTCTAGTGAATTTAGATCCTATTTGTCAGAATAGGGTATTCAGACCCAGTTGTCTGCACCTGGCACACCCCAGCAGAATGGTGTAGCAGAGAGGAGGAACAGGACACTTATGGAGATGGTTAGATCAATGATGAGTTACAGTGAGTTGCCTATCTCATTTTGGGGATATACCTTGGATACAGCATGTTTTATCCTCAACCTTGTGTCATCTAAGTCTGTGCCTACGACCCCAGTAGAGTTGTGGAGTGGGCGAAAGTCTAGTCTGAGACATCTCAGGATTTGGGGTTGTCCAGCACATGTGCTCGAGGCAGATGCAGGCAAGTTAGAGGCGAGATCTAAGGTTATGCTGTTTATAGGCTACCCCAAAGGAACGAGAGGTAGTTTATTTTCTAGTCCTCAGAATCAGAAGGTGGTGGTCAGCACCAATGCCAGATTTCTTGAGGAGGACTATATTTTAGATCACAAGTCAAGCAGCAAGGTAGTATTGGAAGAGCTTAGAAGTCAGTCCACTATTCCAGATGCACACGTACAGGAAGACACACTACAAGAGACTGCACACACTATCACATATGATGCTCTTGCACAGGCTGCGCCTCCTTGTAGTGGGAGGGTTGTGAGACAGCCCGAGAGGTACATGGGTTTGGGTGAGTCTTTGGACATTATCCCTGGTGCTCATGAACCAGACCCAGTTAACTACAATGAGGCTCTCCAGGATAAAGATGCAGATTCTTGGCAAAGAGCGATGATTGCTGAGATGGGTTCTATGGACTCAAATCAAGTCTGGGAGCTGGTAGACCTTCCTGGTGGGTTTAGGCCTATTAGGTACAAATGGGTTTACAAGCGAAAGAGAGGATCTGACGGGAGGGTTGAGACCTTCAAGGCTAGGCTTATGGCGAAAGGGTATACTCAGAAAGAAGGGATCGATTATGAGGAGACCTTTTTCCCGATAGCTATGCTTAAGTCGATCCGGATTCTCTTGGCCATATCTGCTCATATGGACTATGAGATTTGGCAGATGGACGTCAAGACAGCTTTCCTTAATGGAAGTCTTGAGGAGACCATCTTTATGCAGCAACCAGAGGGCTTCATTGCTAAGGGCCTAGAGCACAAGGTATGCAGGCTTAGGAGGTCCATTTATGGACTTAAGCAAGCATCCAGATATTGGAACATCCATTTTGATGAGGTTATTCAGTCCTATGGATTCACTCAGTCTCCGGATGAGCAGTGTGTTTATCGCAGGCGTGATGGTGATATAGTGGTGTTCCTAGTACTTTACGTAGATGACATTCTTCTTATTGGCAATAGTAAGAAGGTGTTTTTAGACGTAAAGGCATGGTTGTCCAGGCAACTCGATATGAAGGATTTGGGAGAGGCTGGACATATCATTGGGATCAAGCTTATTCGAGATCGTAGGAGACGTTCTCTGACTCTCTTTGAGGCATCCTACACAGGCACGATTCTGGCCCGTTTTAACATGCAGAACTCCAAGAAGGGTTCACTACCTTTCAGGCATGGAGTGCATTTGTCTAAGGAGCAGTGTCCTAAGACTGCTGAGGAGATAGATGCCATGAAGGCGGTACCCTATGCTTCTGCAGTGGGTAGCCTCATGTATGCTATGTTGTGCACGAGGCCTGATGTTGGCATGGTTAGCAGATATCAGAGTAACCCTGGGAAGGCTCACTGGGAGGCAGTAAAATGCATTCTCAAGTACTTGCGCAGGACGAGAGATTATGTCCTAGTTTATAGAGCGCAGGAGCTTGTACCATTGGGTTACACAGATTCAGACTTTCAAGGAGATTTGGACAAGAGTAAGTCTACCTCTGGGTTAGTGTTTACTCTAGGAGGTGGAGCCATAGTATGGAAGAGTGTCAAGCAGAAATGCGTGGCGGACTCTACCATGAAGGCCGAGTACGTTGCCGTTTCAGAGGCAGCGAAAGAGGCTGTATGGCTCAGGAGCTTCATGATAGACTTGGATGTGGTTCCTGAGTTGCCTAGGTCTATCACAGTTTATTGTGATAACAATGGTGCAGTTGCTAACTCGAGGGAACCACGAGCCCAAAAGGCGAGTAAACACATAGAGCGCAAGTACCACCTGATACGAGAGATCGTAAAGACGGAAGACGTGATCGTGGCCAAGATAACTTCAGAGGATAACCTTGCAGATCCTTTCACCAAGCCATTAACCCCAAAGGTCTTTGAGAGGCATGTGGAGGGCATTGGAGTCAGATTCTTGAGAGAGCCATGTGAGTGAGCTTAAAGGTGTTTTGGAGATTTCATTATGACAGCTGTGTAATAGCGGGTTGGACAGTTTTTGTACTTCTTAGCATATCTTTGAGTATTAGTGGGAGATTGTTAGTTCTGAATACAGAAAAGCTATGCCTTGTATCAAAAACTAATATCCACAGTTGACATATCACTTTGTTTCAGTATAAATTTGTTCCTTTATATCATAGAACTAGATAACGGGGTGTGGACAGACACAGTAGATACCGTTATTGGTTAAAGTATTGATATATAAAAAGTATGCTCGTAACCGAGATAGTCTGAACATACTATTGTATAGGTTATTGCGTGGTTTGGAAATTAGTTTATCTAAACTAGTTTAAATCACACAGATATGCCCGGGGCATATTAAGCATGACCAGTTTGGATAAAATTGACTTATACTGATCGGCGTAGTCAATTTGGTCCTAGTATTCCGTCTCTCAATCCCGAGATTGGGACGGGCATGAGGGTTGGATATCGTGTGCTTTGATTTGCCAAAGAGTGAGGTCAATTGAGGCCAATACCTCGGTAAGTTGGGTATGCGGTGTTTAGCTTCTTACGTGCCGTTGCTAGTCGGAGGAATCCACGTACCGGTTCGCCGGGTTGATGGTGCTCCCGAGATGAGCTCGTAAGGTTATTATACTCAACCCGGCCGGTGAACTTTATGTTCGGTATAATAAAATGACGAGTGGTACTAATCTCGAAAACCAAGAAGTCGGTGAATTAATTTGTCAGTAAATTGATAAACCGATGAGCGCTAGATCTTTAATGTGGGGAGATAGAATAAAATATAATGGCGCGATGTAAAGTTGTTTTCGAGCGGTAGTTCCATAATTGGTCCGTTAGTGGTACGACCGATTATGATTTGACTAATCGACAAGGTAAATTAATTAATCCGAAAGGTTTAATTAATATTTAATCAACAAAGTGAATTTAGAAATTAATTCTATTTTGAATTAATTAATTCTAAGGGTTCGATTAAATTAAATTAACAAAGTGGATTAAATAAATTAATTTAAATGGATCGATTGGAGTTGATTAGTCGGGAAGACTTAGCGGTCAACGAATGTCAAATTTTAAGGCCTCACTCGAGAGCCCATTAGGTCTCCTTAGAAGCTCCATATAAATACAACTTATTGGGCAAGTAAGACATTAAGAAACTTGAAGTCCAAGAAAGGGCTAGAGTGAGAAAGATTAGCTTAGAGAGAGAATTTTGTCTTCCTTATCGAAATTCTTTCTCGAAGTCAGCTTAGATATCTTTCTTCTTCGGAAGACTTGATCTTTATTCTGCCCGGATAGTTTTTAACTTGGTTGCTGGTCAGAATTTTTGAAGGGACAGCGCTAGCGCTGATCGGCCTTCCAGTTTTCCAAAAAAACCCGCGACTGTTTTGTGTGCAGTGCCCTGAGCCGGCCAATCTGTGCATCGATCTTCAAGGTTGAGTGATCTGTACAGATTGGCTGTACAGATCGAGACTGAACCAAGCAGTTCCGGGGAGTTGTTCTTCATTAAATTCCGGCGGGTTCAGCAGCTGTTGAGAATACTTGCGCAGCAAGTTTATTTTTAGAAAAAAAACTGGGCAGTTTGTTTTAAAAGTTCAGATTTTTGAGTTTTCTTCTGGAGCAAGTTTCTTGGGTTTTCTTCGTATTGCCGTGGGTAACTCCGTAGACGATAGCCTACACTATCTCGGAGTTTGTATCGGAGTCGTTCTTCGGATTTCTTGCGGAAATTGTGCTAAAGATTGGATTTTTCTTTAAGCAAGGGACTTCGCTTCAAAAGGTAAAATCTTTAAATTCCACTTTTATTAAAGATCAAATCTTTTGTGTCCCAATTAATAAATTAAATAAGTATAAGCCTAGATCCGTTCATGGGTAAACTAATTTGAGCCTGAGCTTGGTCGAAAGCTTCCGATTCTGGAATGCATTGCACGAAAGTGAGGTTTTCGATTTAGCCCGGGATTGTTCAGTTTTCCTTCAGTAGACGTTTCTGGAAGTGGTGCTAATTATTTTTGACACGGTGGTTGTGTTCTGAGACGGGGTGGGCTGTCTTTGGATGTAGACGTTTCTTTACGTTGTTCTAGTTATTTTTACGTGGTTCTTGTGTTATGAGACGTGGTGGGCTGTCTTTGTGAAAAAAATCAGTTTAAATTCATGCACATGGATGTAGACGTTTATGGACGTGGTGTTCGTTGTTTTTCACGTGGTGCTAGTGTTATGACACATGGTGGGCGGTCTTTGTGAAAAAAATCTTTTCGAATTGACATGCAGGAATATAGACGTTTCAGGACGTGGTGCTAGTCGTTATTGACGTGGTTCTTGTGTTCTGAGACGTGGTGGGCAGTCTTTGTGAAAAAATAGCTTAAATTTTACATGCATTGATGTAAACCTTTCTGGACAGGGTGCTAGTTGTTTTTGACGAAGTGCTAGTTTTTGAGACATGGTGGGCTGCATTTGTGAAAAAAATATGTTTGAATTCACATGCATGGATATAGACTTTTCAGGACGTGGTGCTAGTTGTTATTGACATGGTGTTTGTGTTCCGTGACCTGGTGGGCTGTCATTGTGAAAAAAATAGCTTAAATTCACATGAATGGATTTAGATGTTTCTGGACATTGTTCTTGTTGTTTTTGACATAGTGCTATTGTTCTGAGATGTGATGGGCTGTCTCTGTGAAAAAAATATCTTAAATTCACTTGCATGGATGTAGAGGTTTCTGGATGATGTGCTAGTTGTTTTTGACGTGGTACTAGTGTTCTGAGATGTGGTGGGCTGTCTTTGTGAGAAAATAGCATGAATTCACATGCATAGATGTAGACATTTTCGGACATGGTGCTAGTTGTTTTTGACGTGGTTCTTGTGTTCTGAGACGTGGTACGCTGTCTTTGTGAAAAAAATTAGTTTAAATTTACACACCTAGATGTAGACTTTTCTGCACGTGGTTCAAGTTGTTTTTGACGCGGTTCTTGTGTTCGGAGAGGTGGTGGGCTGTCTTTGTGAAAAAAATCGGTTTGTATTCATACGCATGGATGTAGACGTTTCAGGACATGGTGCTAGTTTTTTTTTTTTGACGAGGTAAATGTGTTATGAGACGTGGTGGGCTGTCTTTGTGAAAAAAAAGCTTAAATTCACATGCATAGATGTGGACGTATCTGGGCGTGGTTATAGTTGTTTTTGACGTGGTGCTAGTGTTCTGAGACGTGGTGGGCTGTCTGAAAGTTTTGGTAGGATCTGGGTTTGCACTTGCTCTATTTACCACGCAACAAAAATTTCTATTAAAGCGGAATCTTAGAAAAGTATCTTTGAAGCATGCACCTGGTGATTCTCTTGTATGCCTCAAGACTATGACTTCACGTTGTGTGGGCAACGAACTAGAAGTCAATTGATCAGCTACTCACCACAATCCACCTGCTAGAAAACTCTAGCCCCGCAGCCCCTGGCACGTACTATAAACGCACCGCCCGCAGAGAGAGAAAGCTACGCGCAGCTGGTATAAACCAAGGCCAAAATTTCAGCCACTAGAAACCCAAAAACCAGCCGCACACTTTCTTGAAAATTCGACTTGGAGAGAGAAACGTTTTCTCTCTCTAGAATATTCTCTCTCTAGAAATCCTGTGGATTAATTGTATTTTCTGAATAACTGATCCCTTGTCTATTTATAGAGTTACAAGAGAGACTCCAAGTTGGTTTAGGATTGGTCTTCCTAATGGGTTTAGGTAATGAATTAGTTTCCAAATCCAATTAGGCAACCAATCTGATAGGATAAACTAAATCCTACTAGGTTCCTAGTCTATAGGATTTCCTAATTTCAATTGAAACTTAATACTTAATTAAGTAATTAAATAATTCCACTTTGTTAATTACTTAATTAACCCTTAGGAATTAATTAAATAATTCCACATTGTTAATTACTGAATTAACCCTTAGGAATAATTAACCAATTAATTAATTAAATCTACCAATTCAATTAACCCATTACAAAATTAATCGTACCACTAACGGATTAATTTTGGCACTATCATCCTACACCAGAATTGCTTCCGGAACAACTTAATTAAATTATATTCATTAATCTCCCCACATCAAAGATATAGTGCTCGTTAATTAAAATTAATTTACTGATAAATTAATTATATAACTTTTTTAATTCCGAGACTAGTACCACTCGACCTTTTTACTATACCGGACATAAGTCCACCGATTTTGTTTAGCATAATAAACATTTCGAGTTCATCTCGGGAGCACCATCACCCCGGACGCACCGGTACATGGTTTCCTTTCGACAAGCAGGAGCACACCAAGTAACTAAACACGCGCACCCAACCCACCGAGACTATTGGCCACATTTGACCTCACCCATTGGCAGATCAAAGTACACTATGTCTAATCCTCATGCCCACTCGAGTCTAGGGATTTAGAGATAGAATACAAGGATCGATTTGTCTATTTAAATCAGTACAAGACAAATCATTCCTAAGAGTCAAGTTCAATATGCCCTGGGTATATCTATATGATTCAATTAGTTTAGACAAACTAATCATCTACTCACATAATATAAACGAACGATTAATGCAAAACAAGATATGACTGAAACACAAATTGATATATTAAACTGGGAAAATGTACAACACAAGCTTAGCTTATGTATTCAAATCCAACACTGTCTTTGTGTAAAAATATGTTTTAAGTCACATGAATGGATGTAGACGTTGCTGGAATTGGTGCTAATTGTTTTTGACATGGTGGTTGTGTTCTGAGACGGGTTGGGCTGTCTTTGTAAAAAAAATCTATTTGAATTCACACACGTGGATGTAGACATTTTTGGACGTTGTTCTAATTGTTTTTGATGTGGTTCTTGTGTTATGAGATGTGGTTGGCTGTCTTTGTAAAAAAAATCAGTTTAAATTCACACACATGGATGTAGACTTTTCTGGACATAGTTCTAGTTGTTTTTGATGTGTTTCTAGTGTTCTGAGACGTGGTAGGCAGTCTTTGTGAAAAAAATCAGTTTAAATTCACACACATGGATGTAGACATTTATGGATATGGTGCTAGTTGTTTTTCACGTGGTGCTAGTGTTATGAGATGTGGTGGGCTGTCTTTGTGAAAAAAAATCTTTTTTAGTTCACATGTATTAATATAGACGTTTCCGGACGTGGTGCTAGTTGTTATTGACGTGGTTTTTGTGTTCTAAGACGTGGTGCGCTGTCCTTGTTAAAAAATAGCTTAAATTCACTTGCATTTATGGAGACATTTCTGGATGTTCTTCTCGTTGTTTTTGACCTGGTGCCAGTGTTCTGAGACGCGGTGGGCTGTCTTTCTGGAAAAAATAGCTTAAATTCACATGCATGGATGTAGACGATTCTTGACAGCGTGCTAGTTGTTTTTGACGAGGTGCTAGTGTTCTGAGACGTGGTGGGTTGTCTTTGTGAAAAAAATCTGTTTGAATTCACATGCATGGATATAGACGTTTCAGGACGTGATGGTAGTTGTTATTGAAGTGGTGCTTGTGTTCCGAGACGTGGTGGGCTTTTTTTGTGAAAAAATAGCTTGAATTCACATGACTGGATGTAGACGTTTCTGGACGTGGTGCTAGTTGTGATTGACATGGTTTTTGTGTTCTGAGACGTGGTGGGCTATCTTTGTGAAAAAAATCAGTTTAAATTCACACACATGGATGTAGATGTTTCTAGACGTGGTGCTACTTGTTTTTGACGTGTTTCTTGTGTTCTGAGACGTGGTGGCTGTCTTTGTGAAAAAAACCAGTTTAAATTCACTCACATGGATGTAGACGTTTATGGATGTGGTGCTAGTTATTTTTCACGTGGTGCTAGTGTTATGAGACGTGATGGGCTGTCTTTGTGAAAAAAAATCTTTTTGAATTCACATGCATGAATGTAGACGTTTCCGGACGTGGTGCTAGTTGTTTTTCACGTGGAGCTAGTGTTATGAGACGTGGTGGGCTGTCTTTGTGAAAAAAAATCTTTTTGAATTCACATGCGTGAATGTAGATGTTTCCGGACGTGGTGCTAGTTGTTATTGATGTGGTTCTTGTGTTCTAAGACGTGGTGCGTTGTCTTTGTTAAAAAACAGCTTAAATTCACTTGCATTTATGAAGACATTTCTGGATGTTGTTCTCGTTGTTTTTGACGTGGTGCCAGTGTTCTGAGACGTGGTGGGCTTTTTTTGTGAAAAAATAGCTTGAATTCACATGACTGGATGTAGACGTTTCTGGACGTGGTGCTAGTTGTGATTGACATGGTTTTTGTGTTCTGAGACGTGGTGGGCTGTCTTTGTGAAAAAAATCAGTTTAAATTCACACACATGGATGTAGATGTTTCTAGACGTGGTGCTACTTGTTTTTGACGTGTTTCTTGTGTTCTGAGACGTGGTGGCTGTCTTTGTGAAAAAAACCAGTTTAAATTCACTCACATGGATGTAGACGTTTATGGATGTGGTGCTAGTTATTTTTCACGTGGTGCTAGTGTTATGAGACGTGATGGGCTGTCTTTGTGAAAAAAAATCTTTTTGAATTCACATGCATGAATGTAGACGTTTCCGGACGTGGTGCTAGTTGTTTTTCACGTGGAGCTAGTGTTATGAGACGTGGTGGGCTGTCTTTGTGAAAAAAAATCTTTTTGAATTCACATGCGTGAATGTAGATGTTTCCGGACGTGGTGCTAGTTGTTATTGATGTGGTTCTTGTGTTCTAAGACGTGGTGCATTGTCTTTGTTAAAAAACAGCTTAAATTCACTTGCATTTATGAAGACATTTCTGGATGTTGTTCTCGTTGTTTTTGACGTGGTGCCAGTGTTCTGAGACGTGGTGGGCTTTTTTTGTGAAAAAATAGCTTGAATTCACATGACTGGATGTAGACGTTTCTGGACGTGGTGCTAGTTGTGATTGACATGGTTTTTGTGTTCTGAGACGTGGTGGGCTGTCTTTGTGAAAAAAATCAGTTTAAATTCACACACATGGATGTAGATGTTTCTAGACGTGGTGCTACTTGTTTTTGACGTGTTTCTTGTGTTCTGAGACTGGTGGCTGTCTTTGTGAAAAAAACCAGTTTAAATTCACTCACATGGATGTAGACGTTTATGGATGTGGTGCTAGTTATTTTTCACGTGGTGCTAGTGTTATGAGACGTGATGGGCTGTCTTTGTGAAAAAAAATCTTTTTGAATTCACATGCATGAATGTAGACGTTTCCGGACGTGGTGCTAGTTGTTTTTCACGTGGAGCTAGTGTTATGAGACGTGGTGGGCTGTCTTTGTGAAAAAAAATCTTTTTGAATTCACATGCATCAATGTAGATGTTTCCGGACGTGGTGCTAGTTGTTATTGATGTGGTTCTTGTGTTCTAAGACGTGGTGCGTTGTCTTTGTTAAAAAACAGCTTAAATTCACTTGCATTTATGAAGACATTTCTGGATGTTGTTCTCATTGTTTTTAACGTGGTGCCAGTGTTCTGAGACGTGGTGGGCTGTCTTTCTGGAAAAAATAGCTTAAATTCAGATGCATGGATGTAGACAATTCTTGACAGCGTGCTAGATGTTTTTGACGAGGTGTTAGTGTTCTGAGACGTGGTGGGTTCTCTTTGTGAAAAAAATCTGTTTGAATTCACATGCATGGATATAGACGTTTCAGGACGTGGTGCTAGTTGTTATTGAAGTGGTGCTTGTCTTCCAAGACGTGGTGGGCTTTTTTTGTGAAAAAATATCTTGAATTCACATGACTGGATGTAGACGTTTCTGGACGTGGTGCTAGTTGTGATTGACGTGGTTCTTGTGTTCTGAGACGTGGTGGGATGTCTTTGTGAAAAAAAATCAGTTTAAATTCGCACACATGGATGTAGATGTTTCTGGACGTGGTGCTACTTGTTTTTGATGTGGTTCTTGTGTTCTGAGACGTGGTGGGCTGTCTTTGTGAAAAAAAATCAGTTTAAATTCACACACATGGATGTAGACGTTTATAGATGTGGTGCTAGTTGTTTTTCACGTGGTGTTAGTGTTATGAGACGGGGTGGGCTGTCTTTGTGAAAAAAAATCTTTTTGAATTCACATGCACGAATGTAGACGTTTTCGGATGTGGTGCTAGTTGTTTTTGACGTGGAGCTAGTGTTATGAGATGTGGTGGGCAGTCTTTGTGAAAAAAATCAGTTTAAATTCACACACATGGATGTAGACATTTATGGATATGGTGCTAGTTGTTTTTCACGTGGTGCTAGTGTTATGAGATGTGGTGGGCTGTCTTTGTGAAAAAAAATCTTTTTTAGTTCACATGTATTAATATAGACGTTTCCGGACGTGGTGCTAGTTGTTATTGACGTGGTTTTTGTGTTCTAAGACGTGGTGCGCTGTCCTTGTTAAAAAATAGCTTAAATTCACTTGCATTTATGGAGACATTTCTGGATGTTCTTCTCGTTGTTTTTTACCTGGTGCCAGTGTTCTGAGACGCGGTGGGCTGTCTTTCTGGAAAAAATAGCTTAAATTCACATGCATGGATGTAGACGATTCTTGACAGCGTGCTAGTTGTTTTTGACGAGGTGCTAGTGTTCTGAGACGTGGTGGGTTGTCTTTGTGAAAAAAATCTGTTTGAATTCACATGCATGGATATAGACGTTTCAGGACGTGGTGGTAGTTGTTATTGAAGTGGTGCTTGTGTTCCGAGACGTGGTGGGCTTTTTTTGTGAAAAAATAGCTTGAATTCACATGACTGGATGTAGACGTTTCTGGACGTGGTGCTAGTTGTGATTGACATGGTTTTTGTGTTCTGAGACGTGGTGGGCTATCTTTGTGAAAAAAATCAGTTTAAATTCACACACATGGATGTAGATGTTTCTGGACGTGGTGCTACTTGTTTTTGACGTGTTTCTTGTGTTCTGAGACGTGGTGGGCTGTTTTTGTGAAAAAAACCAGTTTAAATTCACTCACATGGATGTAGACGTTTATGGATGTGGTGCTAGTTATTTTTCACGTGGTGCTAGTGTTATGAGACGTGGTGGGCTGTCTTTGTGAAAAAAAATCTTTTTGAATTCACATGCACGAATGTAGACGTTTTCGGATGTGGTGCTAGTTGTTTTTGACGTGGAGCTAGTGTTATGAGATGTGGTGGGCTGTCTTTGTGAAAAAAAATCTTTTTGAATTCACATGCATGAATGTAGATGTTTTCGGACGTGGTGCTAGTTGTTATTGATGTGGTTCTTGTGTTCTAAGACGTGGTGCGCTGTCTTTGTTAAAAAACAGCTTAAATTCACTTGCATTTATGGAGATGTTTCTGGATGTTGTTCTCGTTGTTTTTGACGTGGTGCCAGTGTTCTGAGACGTGGTGGGCTATCTTTCTGGAAAAAATAGCTTAAATTCACATGCATGGATGTAGAAAATTCTTGACAGCGTGCTAGTTGTTTTTGACGAGGTGCTAGTGTTCTGAGACGTGGTGGGTTGTCTTTGTGAAAAAAATCTGTTTGAATTCACATGCATGGATATAGAAGTTTCAGGACGTGGTGCTAGTTGTTATTGAAGTGGTGCTTGTGTTCCGAGATGTAGTGGCCTTTTTTTGTGAAAAAATAGCATGAATTCACATGACTGGATGTAGACTTTTCTGGATGTGGTGCTAGTTGTAATTGACGTGGTTCTTGTGTTCTGAGACGTGGTGGGCTGTCTTTGTGAAAAAAATCAGTTTAAATTCACACACATGGATGTAGATGTTTCTGGACGTGGTGCTACTTGTTTTTGACGTGTTTCTTGTGTTCTGAGACGTGGTGGGCTGTCTTTGTGAAAAAAACCAGTTTAAATTCACTCACATGGATGTAGACGTTTATGGATGTGGTGCTAGTTATTTTTCACGTGGTGCTAGTGTTATGAGACGTGGTGGGCTGTCTTTGTGATAAAAAATCTTTTTGAATTCACATGCACGAATGTAGACGTTTCCGGATGTGGTGCTAGTTGTTTTTCACGTGGAGCTAGTGTTATGAGACGTGGTGGGATGTCTTTGTGAAAAAAAATCTTTTTGAATTCACAGTCATGAATGTAGATGTTTCCGGACGTGGTGCTAGTTGTTATTGATGTGGTTCTTGTGTTCTAAGACGTGGTGCGCTGTCTTTGTTAAAAAACAGCTTAAATTCACTTGCATTTATGGAGACGTTTCTGGATGTTGTTCTCGTTGTTTTTTACGTGGTGCCAGTGTTCTGAGACGTGGTGGGCTGTCTTTCTGGAAAAAATAGCTTAAATTCACATGCATGGATGTAGACAATTCTTGACAGCGTGCTAGATGTTTTTGACGAGGTGTTAGTGTTCTGAGACGTGGTGGGTTGTCTTTGTGAAAAAAATCTGTTTGAATTCACATGCATGGATATAGACGTTTAAGGACGTGGTGCTAGTTGTTATTGAAGTGGTGCTTGTGTTCCGAGATGTAGTGGGCTTTTTTTGTGAAAAAATAGCATGAATTCACATGACTGGATGTAGACTTTTCTGGACGTGGTGCTAGTTGTGATTGATGTGGTTCTTGTGTTCTGAGACGTGGTGGGCTGTCTTTGTGAAAAAAATCAGTTTAAATTCACACACATGGATGTAGATGTTTCTGGACGTGGTGCTACTTGTTTTTGATGTGGTTCTTGTGTTCTGAGACGTGGTGGGCTGTCTTTGTGAAAAAAAATCAGTTTAAATTCACACACATGGATGTAGACGTTTATGGATGTGGTGCTAGTTGTTTTTCATGTGGTGCTAGTGTTATGAGACGTGGTGGGCTGTCTTTGTGAAAAAAATCTGTTTGAATTCACATGCATGGATAAAGACGTTTCAGGATGTGGTGCTTGTGTTCCGAGATGTACTGGGCTTTTTTATTGAAAAAGTAGCTTGAATTCGCATGACTGGATGTAGACGTTTCTGGACGTGGTGCTAGTTCTGATTGACGTGGTTCTTGTGTTCTGTGACGTGGTGGGCTGTCTTTGTGAAAAAAAATCAGTTTAAATTCGCACACATGGATGTAGATGTTTCTGGACGTGGTGCTACTTGTTTTTTATGTGGTTCTTGTGTTCTGAGACGTGGTGGGCTGTCTTTGTGAAAAAAAATGAGTTTAAATTCACATGCATGGATATAGACGTTTCAGGACGTGGTGCTAGTTGTTATTGAAGTGGTGCTTGTGTTCCGAGATGTAGTTGGCTTTTTTTGTAAAAAATAGCATGAATTCACATGACTGGATGTAGACTTTTCTGGACGTGGTGCTAGTTGTTATTGACGTGGTTCTTGTGTTCTGAGACGTGGTGGGCTGTCATTGTGAAAAAAATCAGTTTAAATTCACACACATGGATGTAGATGTTTCTGGACGTGGTGCTACTTGTTTATGACGTGTTTCTTGTGTTCTGAGACGTGGTGGGCTGTCCTTGTGAAAAAAACCAGTTTAAATTCACTCCCATGGATGTCGACGTTTATGGATGTGGTGCTAGTTATTTTTCACGTGGTGCTAGTGTTATGAGACGTGGTGGGCTGTCTTTGTGAAAAAAAATCTTTTTGAATTCACATGCATGAATGTAGACGTTTCCGGACGTGGTGCTAGTTGTTTTTCACGTGGAGCTAGTGTTATGAGACGTGGTGGGCTGTCTTTGTGAAAAAAAATCTTTTTGAATTCACATGCATCAATGTAGATGTTTCCGGACGTGGTGCTAGTTGTTATTGATGTGGTTCTTGTGTTATAAGACGTGGTGTGCTGTCTTTGTTAAAAAAACAGCTTAAATTCACTTGCATTTATGGAGACGTTTATGGATGTTGTTCTCGTTGTTTTTGACGTGGTGCCAGTTTTCTGAGACGTGGTGGGCTGTCTTTATGGAAAAAATAGCTTAAATTCACATGCATGGATGTAGAAAATTCTTGACAGCGTGCTAGTTGTTTTTGACGAGGTGCTAGTGTTCTGAGACGTGGTGGGTTGTCTTTGTGAAAAAAATCTGTTTGAATTCACATGCATGGATATAGACGTTTCAGGATGTGGTGCTTGTGTTCCGAGATGTACTGGGCTGTTTTATTGAAAAAGTAGCTTGAATTCACATGACTGGATGTAGACGTTTCTGGACGTGGTGCTAGTTCTGATTGACGTGGTTCTTGTGTTCTGTGACGTGGTGGGCTGTCTTTGTGAAAAAAAATCAGTTTAAATTCGCACACATGGATGTAGATGTTTCTGGACGTGGTGCTACTTGTTTTTTATGTGGTTCTTGTGTTCTGAGACGTGGTGGGCTGTCTTTGTGAAAAAAAATGAGTTTAAATTCACACACATTGATGCAGACGTTTATAGATGTGGTGCTAGTTGTTTTTCACGTGGTGCTAGTGTTATGAGACGGGGTGGGCTGTCTTTGTGAAAAAAAATCTGTTTGAATTCACATGCATGGATAAAGACGTTTCAGGATGTGGTGCTTGTGTTCCGAGATGTACTGGGCTTTTTTTGTGAAAAAGTAGCATGAATTCACATGACTGGATGTAGACTTTTCTGGACGTGGTGCTAGTTGTGATTGACGTGGTTCTTGTGTTCTGAGACGTGGTGGGCTGTCTTTGTGAAAAAAATCAGTTTAAATTCACACACATGGATGTAGATGTTTCTGGACGTGGTGCTACTTGTTTATGACGTGTTTCTTGTGTTCTGAGACGTGGTGGGTTGTCTTTGTGAAAAAATCCAGTTTAAATTCACTCACATGGATGTCGACGTTTATGGATGTGGTGCTAGTTATTTTTCACGTGGTGCTAGTGTTATGAGACGTGGTGGGCTGTCTTTGTGAAAAAAAATCTTTTTGAATTCACATGCATGAATGTAGACGTTTCCGGACGTGGTGCTAGTTGTTTTTCACGTGGAGCTAGTGTTATGAGACGTGGTGGGCTGTCTTTGTGAAAAAAAATCTTTTTGAATTCACATGCATGAATGTAGATGTTTCCGGACGTGGTGCTAGTTGTTATTGATGTGGTTCTTGTGTTATAAGACGTGGTGTGCTGTCTTTGTTAAAAAAACAGCTTAAATTCACTTGCATTTATGGAGACGTTTATGGATGTTGTTCTCGTTGTTTTTGACGTGGTGCCAGTTTTCTGAGACGTGGTGGGCTGTCTTTCTGGAAAAAATAGCTTAAATTCACATGCATGGATGTAGAAAATTCTTGACAGCGTGCTAGTTGTTTTTGACGAGGTGCTAGTGTTCTGAGACGTGGTGAGTTGTCTTTGTGAAAAAAATCTGTTTGAATTCACATTCATGGATATAGACGTTTCAGGACGTGGTGCTAGTTGTTATTGAAGTGGTGCTTGTGTTCCGAGATGTAGTGGGCTTTTTTTGTGAAAAAATAGCATGAATTCACATGACTGGATGTAGACTTTTCGGGACGTGGTGCTAGTTGTGATTGATGTGGTTCTTGTGTTCTGAGACGTGGTGGGCTGTCTTTGTGAAAAAAATCAGTTTAAATTCACACACATGGATGTAGATGTTTCTGGACGTGGTGCTACTTGTTTTTGATGTGGTTCTTGTGTTCTGAGACGTGGTGGGCTGTCTTTGTGAAAAAAATCAGTTTAAATTCGCACACATGGATGTAGACGTTTATAGATGTGGTGCTAGTTGTTTTTCATGTGGTGCTAGTTGTTTTTCATGTGGTGCTAGTTGTTTTTCATGTGGTGCTAGTGTTATGAGACTTGGTGGGCTGTCTTTGTGAAAAAAATCTGTTTGAATTCACATGCATGGATAAAGACGTTTCAGGATGTGGTGCTTGTGTTCCGAGATGTACTGGGCTTTTTTATTGAAAAAGTAGCTTGAATTCACATGACTGGATGTAGACGTTTCTGGACGTGGTGCTAGTTCTGATCGACGTGGTTCTTGTGTTCTGTGACGTGGTGGGCTGTCTTTGTGAAAAAAAATCAGTTTAAATTCGCACACATGGATGTAGATGTTTCTGGACGTGGTGCTACTTGTTTTTGATGTGGTTCTTGTGTTCTGAGACGTGGTGGGCTGTCTTTGTGAAAAAAAATGAGTTTAAATTCACACACATTGATGCAGACGTTTATAGATGTGGTGCTAGTTGTTTTTCACGTGGTGCTAGTGAAGGAAAACTGAACAAGCCCGTGCTAAATCGAAAACCTCACTTTCGTGCTATGCATTCCAGAATCGGAAGCTTTCGACCAAGCTCAGGCTCAAATTAGTTTACCCATGAACGGATCTAGGCTTATACTTATTTAATTTATTAATCGGGACACAAAAAATTAAATCTTTAATTAAAGCGGAACTTAAAGATTATACCTTTTGTAGCGAAGTCCCTCGCCTAAAAGAAAACCCAATTCTTTAGCGCGAAATCCACAAGAAATCCGAAGAATTCTCCAATACACGCTCCGAGATAGTGTGGGCTATCGTCTACGGAGCTACCCACAGCAATTCGACTGAAAACCCAAGAAACTTGCTTCTCAAGAAACTCAAATTGAGGCTGCCCAGAATTTTTTTCTCAAAAATAAACTGCCCAGAATTTTTTTTAACAAAATTGAAGCTGCCCAGAATTTTCTTTCTCAAATTGAAGCTGCCCAGATTTTTTTTCTTTGAAAAATTGAAGCTGCCCTTTCCGCCGGACTTCACTCCACTAAGCTGCCAGTTTTCCGCTGCAATAATTCCTGCCGGAAGCTACCTTAAACCAGTCCCGATCTAGACAACTAAACCCACGGATCACTCCTCTAGGAAGATCGAACGTGGAGCTTGGTTGGTTCTGGGCACCAGTCCGCAGCAGCAACCGGACTTCACAGTCACGGCAGTAGCCGGACTTCACAACCAGGAAAACCCCGATTCCAGCAGCTCAAAAGAAAAAAACCGATCTGCAGCTATCTAAGGGAGTAATCCGACCAGCAGCTAGGTTTTTCTGGAAGAACAAGAAGACCGATCAGCACTGGGCTGTTCCTTCTAAAACTCCGATCAGCAGCTGAGTTTAAAAACTGTTCGGGCAAAAAAAAACGGTGACTGTTTTTGTTGAAGAAAAGGACTGGGCTGCTAAATTAATTCATGGGCTGAGTTCCCTTTGGAAGAAGAAAGTTATCTTGGTCGACTTCGAGAGAAAACTTGACGAGGAAGACACGTTCTCTCTCTAGACCAAACTTTCTCTTTCTAGCCTAACTTGGCTGCCAAGTTTCATCTCTTAGGGTTTTCTTGCTGCCCAATATGTTGTATTTATAGGAGCTTCTAAGGAGACCTAATGGGCTCTCGAGTTAGGTCTTAAAATTTGACTTTCGTTGACCGCTAAGTCTTCCCGACTAATCAACTCCAATCGACCCTTTTAAATTAATTTATTTAATCCACTTTGTTAATTTAATTTAATCGAACCCTTAGAATTAATTAATTCAAAATAGAATTAATTTCTAAATTCACTTCGTCGATCAAATATTAATTAAACCCTTCGGATTAATTAATTTACCTTGTCGATTAGTCAAACGCATAATCGGTCGTACCACTAACGGACCAATTATGGAACTACCGCTCGAAAACGACTTTACATCACGCCATTATTATTTCTTCTATCTCCCCACATTAAAGATCTAGTGCTCGTCGATTTATCAATTTACTGACAAATTAATTCACCGACTTCTTAGTTTCCGAGATTAGTACCACTCGACCTTTTATTATACTGAACATAAAGTTCACTGGCCAGGTTTAGTATAATAACCTTACGAGCTCATCTCGGGAGCACCATCAACCCGGCGAACCGGTACGTGGATTCCTCCGACTAGCAACGGCACGCAAGAAGCTAAACACCGCATACCCAACTTACCGAGGTATTGGCCTCAATTGACCTCACTCTTTGGCAAATCAAAGCATACGACACCCAACCCTCACGCCCGTCCCAATCTTGGGATTGAGAGACGGAATACTAGGACCGAATTGACTACGCCGATCAGTACAAGTCAATTCTATCCAAACTGGTCGTGCTCAATATGCCCCGGGCATATCTGTGTGATTTAAACTAGTCTAGATAAACCAATTTCCAAACCACACAATAACCTATACCGATAGTATGTTCAGACTATCTCGGTTACGAGCATGCTTTTTATATATCAATACTTTAACCAATAACGGTATCTACTGTGTTTGTCGACACCCCGTTATCTAGTTCTATGATATAAAGGAACAGATTTATACTGAAACAAAATGATATGTCATCTGTGGATATTAGTTTTTGATACAAGCCATAGCTTTTCTGTATTCAAAACTAACAGCTAGTGTTATGAGACGGGGTGGGCTGTCTTTGTGAAAAAAAATCTTTTTGAATTCACATGCATGAATGTAGACGTTTCCAGATGTGGTGCTAGTTGTTATTGATGTGGTTCTTGTGTTCTAAAACGTGGTGCGCTGTCTTTGTTAAAAAATAGCTTAAATTCACTTGCATTGATGGAGACGTTTCTGGATGTTGTTCTCATTGTTTTTGACGTGGTGCTAGTGTTCTGAGACGTGGTGGGCTGTCTTTCTGGAAAAAATAACTTAAATTCACATGCATGGATGTAGACGATTCTTGACAGCGTGGTAGTTATTTTTGACGAGGTGCTAGTGTTCTGAGACGTGGTGAGTTGTCTTTGTGAAAAAAATCTCTTTGAATTCACATGCATGGATATAGACGTTTCAGGACGTGGTGCTAGTTATTATTGAAGTGGTGCTTGTGTTCCGAGATGTAGTGGGCTTTTTTTGTGAAAAAATAGCATGAATTCACATGACTGGATGTAGACTTTTCTGGACGTGGTGCTAGTTGTGATTGACGTGGTTCTTGTGTTCTAAGACGTGGTGGGCTGTCTTTGTGAAAAAAATCAGTTTAAATTCACACACATGGATGTAGATGTTTCTGGACGTGGTGCTATTTGTTTATGACGTGTTTCTTGTGTTCTGAGACGTGGTGGGTTGTCTTTGTGAAAAAAACCAGTTTAAATTCACTCACATGGATGTCGACGTTTATGGATGTGGTGCTAGTTATTTTTCACGTGGTGCTAGTGTTATGAGACGTGGTGGGTTGTCTTTGTGAAAAAAAAATCTTTTTGAATTCACATGCATGAATGTAGAAGTTTCCGGACGTGGTGCTAGTTGTTTTTCACGTAGAGCTAGTGTTATGAGACGTGGTGGGCTGTCTTTGTGAAAAAAAATCTTTTTGAATTCACATGCATGAATGTAGATGTTTCCGGACGTGTTGCTAGTTGTTATTGATGTGGTTCTTGTGTTATAAGACGTGGTGCGCTGTCTTTGTTAAAAAAACAACTTAAATTCACTTGCATTTATGGAGACGTTTATGGATGTTGTTCTCGTTGTTTTTGACGTGGTGCCAGTTTTCAGAGACGTGGTGGGCTCTCTTTCTGGAAAAAATAGCTTAAATTCACATGCATGGATGTAGACAATTCTTGACAGCGTGCTAGTTGTTTTTGACGAGGTGCTAGTGTTCTGAGACGTTGTGGGTTGTCTTTGTGAAAAAAATCTTTTTGAATTCACACGCATGGATATAGACGTTTCGGGACGTGGTGCTAGTTGTTATTGAAGTGGTGTTTGTGTTCCGAGATGTAGGGTTCTTTTGTTGTGAAAAAATAGCATGAATTCACATGACTGGATGTAGACTTTTCTGGACGTGGTGCTAGTTGTGATTGACGTGGTTCTTGTGTTCTGAGACGTGGTGGGCTGTCTTTGTGAAAATAATCAGTTTAAATTAACACACATGGATGTAGATGTTTCTGGACGTGGTGCTACTTGTTTTTTACGTGTTTATAGTGTTCTGAGACGTGGTGGGCTGTCTTTGTGAAAAAAACCAGTTTAAATTCACACACATGGATGTAGACGTTTATGGATGTGGTGTTAGTTATTTTTCACCTGGTGCTAGTGTTATGAGACGTGGTGGGCTGTCTTTGTGAAAAAAAATCTGTTTGAATTCACATGCATGAATGTAGACGTTTCCGGACGTGGTGCTAGTTGTTATTGAAGTGGTGCTTGTCTTCCAAGACGTGGTGGGCTTTTTTTGTGAAAAAATATCTTGAATTTACATGACTGGATGTAGACGTTTCTGGACGTGGTGCTAGTTGTGATTGACTTGGTTCTTGTGTTCTGAGACGTGGTGGGCTGTCTTTGTGAAAAAAAATCAGTTTAAATTCGCACACATGGATGTAGATGTTTCTGGACGTGGTGCTACTTGTTTTTGATGTGGTTCTTGTGTTCTGAGACGTGGTGGGCTGTCTTTGTGAAAAAAAATCAGTTTAAATTCACACACATGGATGTAGACGTTTATAGATGTGGTGCTAGTTGTTTTTCACGTGGTGATAGTGTTATGAGACGGGGTGGGTTGTCTTTGTGAAAAAAAATCTTTTTGAATTCACATGCATGAATGAAGACGTTTCCGGACGTGGTGCTAGTTGTTATTGATGTGGTTCTTGTGTTCTAAAACGTGGTGCGCTGTCTTTGTTAAAAAATAGCTTAAATTCACTTGCATTGATGGAGACATTTCTGGATGTTGTTCTCATTGTTTTTGACGTGGTGTTAGTGTTCTGAGACGTGGTGGGCTGTCTTTCTGGAAAAAATAACTTAAATTCACATGCATGGATGTAGACGATTCTTGACAGCGTGGTAGTTATTTTTGACGAGGTGCTTGTGTTCTGAGACGTGGTGGGTTGTCTTTGTGAAAAAAATCTGTTTGAATTCACATGCATGGATATAGACGTTTCAGGACGTGGTGCTAGTTGTTATTGAAGTGGTGCTTGTGTTCCGAGATGTAGTGGGCTTTTGTTGTGAAAAAATTGCATGAATTCACATGACTGGATGTAGACTTTTCTGGACGTGGTGCTAGTTGTGATTGACGTGGTTCTTGTGTTCTGAGACGTGGTGGGCTGTCTTTGTGAAAAAAATCAGTTTAAATTAACACACATGGATGTAGATGTTTCTGGAAGTGGTGCTACTTGTTTTTGATGTGGTTCTTGTGTTCTGAGACGTGGTGGGCTGTCTTTGTGAAAAAAAATCAGTTTAAATTCACACACATGGATATAGATGTTTCTGGACGTGGTGCTACTTGTTTTTGACGTGGTTCTTGTGTTTTGAGACGTGGTGGGCTGTCAATGTGAAACAAAATAGCTTAAATTCACATGAATGGATTTAGACATTTCTGGACGTTGTTCTTTTTGTTTTTGACGCGGTGCTAGTGTTCTGAGACGTGTTGGCTGTCTTTGTGAAAAAAAATATCTTAAATGCACATGCATGGATGTAGACGTTTCTGGATGATGTGCTAGTTGTTTTTGACGTGGTTCTAGTGTTCTGAGACGTGGTGGGCTGTATTTCTGGAAAAAATAGCTCAAATTCACATGCATGGACGTAGACGATTCTTGACAGCGTGCTAGTTATTTTTGACGAGGTGCTAGTGTTCTGAGACGTGGTGGATTGTCTTTGTGAAAAAAATCTGTTTGAATTCACATGAATGGATATAGACGTTTCAGGACGTGGTGCTAGTTGTAATTGAAGATGTGCTTGTGTTCCGAGACGTGGTGGGCTTTTTTTGTGAAAAAATAGCTTGAATTCACATGACTGTATGTAGACGTTTCTGGACGTGGTGCTAGTTATGATTGACGTGGTTCTTGTGTTCTGAGACGTGATGGGCTGTCTTTGTAAAAAAAATCAGTTTAAATACACACACATGGATGTAGATGTTTATGGATGTGGTGCTAGTGTTATGAGACGTGGTGGGCTGTCTTTGTGAAAAAAAAATCTTTTTGAATTCAAATGCATGAATGTAGACGTTTCCGGACGTGGTGCTAGTTGTTATTGATGTGTTTCTTGTGTTCTAAGACGTGGTACGCTGTCTTTGTTAAAAAATAGCTTAAATTCACTTGCATTGATGGAGACATTTCTGGATGTTGTTCTCATTGTTTTTGACGTTGTGCTAGTGTTCTGAGACGTGGTGGGCTGTCTTTCTGGAACAAATAGCTTAAATTCACATGCATGGATGTAGACGATTCTTGACAGCGTGCTAGTTATTTTTGACGAGGTGCTAGTGTTCTGAGACGTGGTGGGTTGTCTTTGTGAAAAAAATATGTTTGAATTCAAATGCATGGATATAGACATTTCAGGACGTGGTGCTAGTTGTTATTGAAGTGGTGTTTGTGTTCCGAGATGTAGTGGGCTTTTTTTGTGAAAAAATAGCTTGAATTCATATGACTGGATGTAGACATTTCGGGACGTGGTGCTAGTTGTGATTGACGTGGTTCTTGTGTTCTGAGACGTGGTGGGCTGTCTTTGTGAAAAAAATCAGTTTAAATTCACACACATGGATGTAGATGTTTCTGTACGTGGTGCTACTTGTTTTTGATGTGGTTTTTGTGTTCTGAGACGTGGTGGGCTGTCTTTGTGAAAAAAAATCAGTTTAAATTCACACACATGGATGTAGACGTTTATGGATGTGGTGCTAGTTGTTTTTCACGTGGTGCTAGTGTTATGAGACGTGGTGGGCTGTCTTTGTAAAAAAAATCTGTTTGAATTCACATGCATGGATATAGACGTTTCAGGATGTGGTGCTTGTGTTCCGAGATGTACTGGGCTTTTTTTGTGAAAAAATAGCTTGAATTCACATGACTGGATGTAGACGTTTCTGGACGTGGTGCTAGTTCTGATTGACGTGGTTCTTGTGTTCTGAGACGTGGTGGGCTGTCATTGTGAAAAAAATCAGTTTAAATTCACACACATGGATGTAGATGTTTCTGGACGTGGTGCTACTTGTTTTTGACGTGGTTCTTGTGTTCTGAGACGTGGTGGGCTGTCAATGTGAAACAAAATAGCTTAAATTCACATGAATGGATTTAGACATTTCTGGACGTTGTTCTTTTTGTTTTTGACGTGGTGCTAGTGTTCTGAGACGTGTTGGCTGTCAATGTGAAAAAAAATATCTTAAATGCACATGCATGGATGTAGACGTTTCTGGACGATGTGCTAGTTGTTTTTGACGTGGTGCTAGTGTTCTGAGACGTGGTGGGCTGTCTTTCTGGAAAAAATAGCTTAAATTCACATGCATGGATGTAGACGATTGTTGTCAGCGTGCTAGTTATTTTTGACGAGGTGCTAGTGTTCTGAGACGTGGTGGATTGTCTTTGTAAAAAAATCTATTTGAATTCACATGGATGGATATAGACGTTTCAGGACGTGGTGCTAGTTGTTATTGAAGATGTGCTTGTGTTCCGAGACGTGGTGGGCTTTTTTTGTGAAAAAATAGCTTGAATTCACATGACTGGATGTAGACGTTTCTGGACGTGGTGCTAGTTATGATTGACGTGGTTCTTGTGTTCTGAGACGTGATGGGCTGTCTTTGTGAAAAAAATCAGTTTAAATTCACACACATGGATGTAGATGTTTCTGGACGTGGTGCTACTTGTTTTTGATGTGGTTCTTGTGTTCTGAGACGTGATGGGCTGTCTTTGTGAAAAAAAAATCAGTTTAAATACACACACATGGATGTAGATGTTTATGGATGTGGTGCTAGTGTTATGAGACGTGGTGGGCTGTCTTTGTGAAAAAAAAAACTTTTTGAATTCAAATGCATGAATGTAGACGTTTCCGGACGTGGTGCTAGTTGTTATTGATGTGCTTCTTGTGTTCTAAGACGTGGTGCGCTGTCTTTGTTAAAAAATAGCTTAAATTCACTTGCATTGATGGAGACATTTCTGGATGTTGTTCTCATTGTTTTTGACGTTGTGCTAGTGTTCTGAGACGTGGTGGGCTGCCTTTCTGGAACAAATAGCTTAAATTCACATGCATGGATGTAGACGATTCTTGACAGCGTGCTAGTTATTTTTGACGAGGTGCTAGTGTTCTGAGACGTGGTGGGTTGTCTTTGTGAAAAAAATATGTTTGAATTCACATGCATGGATATAGACGTTTCAGGACGTGGTGCTAGTTGTTATTGAAGTGGTGTTTGTGTTCCGAGATGTAGTGGGCTTTTTTTTGTGAAAAAATAGCTTGAATTCATATAACTGGATGTAGACGTTTCGGGACGTGGTGCTAGTTGTGATTGACGTGGTTCTTGTGTTCTGAGACGTGGTGGGCTGTCTGTGTGAAAAAAAATCAGTTTAAATTCACACACATGGATGTAGATGTTTCTGGACGTGGTGCTAGTTGTTTTTGACGTGGTTCTTGTGTTTTGAGACGTGGTGGGCTGTCATTGTGAAAAAAATAGCTTAAATTCACATGAATGGATTTAGACATTTCTGGACGTTGTTCTTTTTGTTTTTGACGTGGTCCTAGTTTTCTTAGACGTGTTGGCTGTCATTGTGAAAAAAAATATCTTAAATGCACATGCATGGATGTAGACGTTTCTGGACGATGTGCTAGTTGTTTTTGACGTGGTGCTAGTATTCTGAGACGTGGTGGGCTGTCTTTCTGGAAAAAATAGCTTAAATTCACATGCATGGATGTAGACGATTCTTGACAGCGTGCTAGTTATTTTTTACGAGGTGCTAGTGTTCTGAGACGTGGTGGGTTGTCTTTGTGAAAAAAATCTGTTTGAATTCACATTCATAGATATAGACGTTTCAGGACGTGGTGCTAGTTGTTATTGAAGTGGCGCTTGTGTTCCGAGATATAGTGGGCTTTTTTTGTGAAAAAATAGCTTGAATTCACATGACTGGATGTAGACGTTTCTGGACGTGGTGCTAGTTGTGATTGACGTGGTTCTTGTGTTCTGAGACGTGGTGGGCTGTCTTTGTGAAAAAAATCAGTTTAAATTCACACACATGGATGAAGATGTTTCTGGACGTGGTGCTACTTGTTTTTGATGTGGTTCTTGTGTTCTGAGACGTGGTGGGCTGTCTTTGTGAAAAAAAATCAGTTTAAATTCACACACATGGATGTAGACGTTTATGGATGTGGTGCTAGTTGTTTTTCACGTGGTGCTAGTGTTATGAGACGTGGTGGGCTGTCTTTGTGAAAAAAATCTGTTTGAATTCACATACATGGATATAGACGTTTCAGGATGTGGTGCTTGTGTTCCGAGATGTACTGGGCTTTTTTTGTGAAAAAATAGCTTGAATTCACATGACTGGATGTAGACGTTTCTGGACGTGGTGCTAGTTCTGATTGACGTGGTTCTTGTGTTCTGAGACGTGGTGGGCTGTCATTGTGAAAAAAATCAGTTTAAATTCGCACACATGGATGTAGATGTTTCTGGACGTGGTGCTACTTGTTTTTGACGTGGTTCTTGTGTTCTGAGACGTGGTGGGCTGTCAATGTGAAACAAAATAGCTTAAATTCACATGAATGGATTTAGACATTTCTGGACGTTGTTCTTTTTGTTTTTGACGTGGTGCTAGTGTTCTGAGACGTGTTGGCTGTCAATGTGAAAAAAAATATCTTAAATGCACATGCATGGATGTAGACGTTTCTGGACGATGTGCTAGTTGTTTTTGACGTGGTGCTAGTGTTCTGAGACGTGGTGTGCTGTCTTTCTGGAAAAAATAGCTTAAATTCACATGCATGGATGTAGACGATTCTTGACAGCGTGCTAGTTATTTTTTACGAGGTGCTAGTGTTCTGAGACGTGGTGGGTTGTCTTTGTGAAAAAAATCTGTTTGAATTCACATTCATGGATATAGACGTTTCAGGACGTGGTGCTAGTTGTTATTGAAGTGGTGCTTGTGTTCCGAGATATAGTGGGCTTTTTTTGTGAAAAAATAGCTTGAATTCACATGACTGGATGTAGACGTTTCTGGACGTGGTGCTAGTTCTGATTGACGTGTTTCTTGTGTTCTGAGAAGTGGTGGGCTGTCATTGTGAAAAAAATCAGTTTAAATTCACACACATGGATGTAGATGTTTCTGGACGTGGTGCTACTTGTTTTTGACGTGGTTCTTGTGTTCTGCGACGTGGTGGGCTGTCAATGTGAAACAAAATAGCTTAAATTCACATGAATGGATTTAGACATTTCTGGACGTTGTTCTTTTTGTTTTTGACGTGGTGCTAGTGTTCTGAGACGTGGTGGGCTGTCTTTCTGGAAAAAATAGCTTAAATTCACATGCATGGATGTAGACGATTCTTGTCAGCGTGCTAGTTATTTTTGACGAGGTGCTAGTGTTCTGAGACGTGGTGGATTGTCTTTGTAAAAAAATCTATTTGAATTCACATGGATGGATATAGACGTTTCAGGACGTGGTGCTAGTTGTTATTGAAGATGTGCTTGTGTTCCGAGACGTGGTGGGCTTTTTTTGTGAAAAAATAGCTTCAATTCACATGACTGGATGTAGACATTTCTGGACGTGGTGCTAGTTATGATTGACGTGGTTCTTGTGTTCTGAGACGTGATGGGTTGTCTTTGTGAAAAAAAATCAGTTTAAATACACACACATGGATGTAGATGTTTATGGATGTGGTGCTAGTGTTATGAGACGTGGTGGGCTGTCTTTGTGAAAAAAAAATCTTTTTGAATTCAAATGCATGAATGTAGACGTTTCCGGACGTGGTGCTAGTTGTTATTGATGTGCTTCTTGTGTTCTAAGATGTGGTGCGCTGTCTTTGTTAAAAAATAGCTTAAATTCACTTGCATTGATGGAGACATTTCTGGATGTTGTTCTCATTGTTTTTGACGTTGTGCTAGTGTTCTGAAACGTGGTGGGCTGTCTTTCTGGAACAAATAGCTTAAATTCACATGCATGGATGTAGACGATTCTTGACAGCGTGCTAGTTATTTTTGACGAGGTGCTAGTGTTCTGAGACGTGGTGGGTTGTCTTTGTGAAAAAAATATGTTTGAATTCACATGCATGGATATAGACGTTTCAGGACGTGGTGCTAGTTGTTATTGAAGTGGTGTTTGTGTTCCGAGATGTAGTGGGCTTTTTTTGTGAAAAAATAGCTTGAATTCATATGACTGGATGTAGACGTTTCGGGACGTGGTGCTAGTTGTGATTGACGTGGTTCTTGTGTTCTGAGACGTGGTGGGCTGTCTTTGTGAAAAAAAATCAGTTTAAATTCACACACATGGATGTAGATGTTTCTGGACGTGGTGCTACTTGTTTTTGACGTGGTTCTTGTGTTTTGAGACGTGGTGGGCTGTCATTGTGAAAAAAATAGCTTAAATTCACATGAATGGATTTAGACATTTCTGGACGTTGTTCTTTTTGTTTTTGACGTGGTCCTAGTTTTCTTAGACGTGTTGGCTGTCATTGTGAAAAAAAATATCTTAAATGCACATGCATGGATGTAGACGTTTCTGAACGATGTGCTAGTTGTTTTTGATGTGGTGCTAGTGTTCTGAGACGTGGTGGGCTGTCTTTCTGGAAAAAATAGCTTAAATTCACATGCATGGATGTAGACGATTCTTGACAGCGTGCTAGTTATTTTTTACGAAGTGCTAGTGTTCTGAGACGTGGTGGGTTGTCTTTGTGAAAAAAATCTGTTTGAATTCACATTCATAGATATAGACGTTTCAGGACGTGGTGCTAGTTGTTATTGAAGTGGTGCTTGTGTTCCGAGATATAGTGGGCTTTTTTTGTGAAAAAATAGCTTGTATTCACATGACTGGATGTAGACGTTTCTGGACGAGGTGCTAGTTGTGATTGACGTGGTTCTTGTGTTCTGAGACGTGGTGGGCTGTCTTTGTGAAAAAAATCAGTTTAAATTCACACACATGGATGGAGATGTTTCTAGACGTGGTGCTACTTGTTTTTGATGTGGTTCTTGTGTTCTGAGACGTGGTGGGCTGTCTTTGTGAAAAAAAATCAGTTTAAATTCACACACATGGCGTTTATGGATGTGGTGCTAGTTGTTTTTCACGTGGTGCTAGTGTTATGAGACGTGGTGGGCTGTCTTTGTGAAAAAAATCTGTTTGAATTCACATGCATGGATATAGACGTTTCAGGATGTGGTGCTTGTGTTCCGAGATGTACTGGGCTTTTTTTGTGAAAAAATAGCTTGAATTCACATGACTGGATGTAGACGTTTCTGGACGTGGTGCTAGTTCTGATTGACGTGGTTCTTGTGTTCTGAGACGTGGTGGGCTGTCAATGTGAAACAAAATAGCTTAAATTCACATGAATGGATTTAGACATTTCTGGACGTTGTTCTTTTTGTTTTTGACGTGGTGCTAGTGTTCTGAGACGTGTTGGCTGTCAATGTGAAAAAAAATATCTTAAATGCACATGCATGGATGTAGACGTTTCTGGACGATGTGCTAGTTGTTTTTGACGTGGTGCTAGTGTTCTGAGACGTGGTGGGCTGTCTTTCTGGAAAAAATAGCTTAAATTCACATGCATGGATGTAGAGATTCTTGACAGCGTGCTAGTTATTTTTTACGAGGTGCTAGTGTTCTGAGACGTGGTGGGTTGTCTTTGTGAAAAAAATCTGTTTGAATTCACATTCATGGATATAGACGTTTCAGGACGTGGTGCTAGTTGTTATTGAAGTGGTGCTTGTGTTCCGAGATATAGTGGGCTTTTTTTGTGAAAAAATAGCTTGAATTCACATGACTGGATGTAGACGTTTCTGGACGTGGTGCTAGTTGTGATTGACGTGGTTCTTGTGTTCTGAGACGTGGTGGGCTGTCTTTGTGAAAAAAATCAGTTTAAATTCACACACATGGATGCAGATGTTTCTGGACGTGGTGCTACTTGTTTTTTATGTGGTTCTTGTGTTCTGAGACGTGGTGGGCTGTCTTTGTGAAAAAAAAATCAGTTTAAATTCACACACATGGATGTAGACGTTTATGGATGTGGTGCTAGTTGTTTTTGACGTGGTGCTAGTGTCCTGAGACGTGGTGGGCTGTCTTTCTGAAAAAAATAGCTTAAATTCACATGCATGGATGTAGACGATTCTTGTCAGCGTGCTAGTTATTTTTGACGAGGTGCTAGTGTTCTGAGACGTGGTGGATTGTCTTTGTAAAAAAATCTATTTGAATTCACATGCATGGATATAGACGTTTCAGGACGTGGTGCTAGTTGTTATTGAAGTGGTGCTTGTGTTCCGAGATATAGTGGGCTTTTTTTGTGAAAAAATAGCTTGTATTCACATGACTGGATGTAGACGTTTCTGGACGAGGTGCTAGTTGTGATTGACGTGGTTCTTGTGTTCTGAGACGTGGTGGGCTGTCTTTGTGAAAAAAATCAGTTTAAATTCACACACATGGATGGAGATGTTTCTAGACGTGGTGCTACTTGTTTTTGATGTGGTTCTTGTGTTCTGAGACGTGGTGGGCTGTCTTTGTGAAAAAAAATCAGTTTAAATTCACACACATGGCGTTTATGGATGTGGTGCTAGTTGTTTTTCACGTGGTGCTAGTGTTATGAGACGTGGTGGGCTGTCTTTGTGAAAAAAATCTGTTTGAATTCACATGCATGGATATAGACGTTTCAGGATGTGGTGCTTGTGTTCCGAGATGTACTGGGCTTTTTTTGTGAAAAAATAGCTTGAATTCACATGACTGGATGTAGACGTTTCTGGACGTGGTGCTAGTTCTGATTGACGTGGTTCTTGTGTTCTGAGACGTGGTGGGCTGTCAATGTGAAACAAAATAGCTTAAATTCACATGAATGGATTTAGACATTTCTGGACGTTGTTCTTTTTGTTTTTGACGTGGTGCTAGTGTTCTGAGACGTGTTGGCTGTCAATGTGAAAAAAAATATCTTAAATGCACATGCATGGATGTAGACGTTTCTGGACGATGTGCTAGTTGTTTTTGACGTGGTGCTAGTGTTCTGAGACGTGGTGGGCTGTCTTTCTGGAAAAAATAGCTTAAATTCACATGCATGGATGTAGACGATTCTTGACAGCGTGCTAGTTATTTTTTACGAGGTGCTAGTGTTCTGAGACGTGGTGGGTTGTCTTTGTGAAAAAAATCTGTTTGAATTCACATTCATGGATATAGACGTTTCAGGACGTGGTGCTAGTTGTTATTGAAGTGGTGCTTGTGTTCCGAGATATAGTGGGCTTTTTTTGTGAAAAAATAGCTTGAATTCACATGACTGGATGTAGACGTTTCTGGACGTGGTGCTAGTTGTGATTGACGTGGTTCTTGTGTTCTGAGACGTGGTGGGCTGTCTTTGTGAAAAAAATCAGTTTAAATTCACACACATGGATGCAGATGTTTCTGGATGTGGTGCTACTTGTTTTTTATGTGGTTCTTGTGTTCTGAGACGTGGTGGGCTGTCTTTGTGAAAAAAAAATCAGTTTAAATTCACACACATGGATGTAGACGTTTATGGATGTGGTGCTAGTTGTTTTTGACGTGGTGCTAGTGTCCTGAGACGTGGTGGGCTGTCTTTCTGAAAAAAATAGCTTAAATTCACATGCATGGATGTAGACGATTCTTGTCAGCGTGCTAGTTATTTTTGACGAGGTGCTAGTGTTCTGAGACGTGGTGGATTGTCTTTGTAAAAAAATCTATTTGAATTCACATGCATGGATATAGACGTTTCAGGACGTGGTGCTAGTTGTTATTGAAGATGTGCTTGTGTTCCGAGACGTGGTGGGCTTTTTTTGTGAAAAAATAGCTTGAATTCACATGACTGGATGTAGACGTTTCGGGACGTGGTGCTAGTTGTGATTGACGTGGTTCTTGTGTTCTGAGACGTGATGGGCTGTCTTTGTGAAAAAAATCATTTTAAATTCACAAACATGGATGTAGACGTTTCTGGACGTGGTGCTACTTGTTTTTGATGTGGTTCTTGTGTTCTGAGACGTGATGGGCTGTCTTTGTGAAAAAAATCAGTTTAAATACACACACATGGATATAGATGTTTATGGATGTGGTGCTAGTTGTTTTTCACGTGGTGCTAGTGTTATGAGACGTGGTGGGCTGTCTTTGTGAAAAAAAATCGTTTTGAATTCAAATGCATGAATGTAGACTTTTCCGGACGTGGTGCTAGTTGTTATTGATGTGGTTCTTGTGTTCTAAGATGTGGTGCGCTGTCTTTGTTAAAAAATAGCTTAAATTCACTTGCATTGATGGAGACGTTTCTGGATGTTGTTCTCATTGTTTTTGACGTGGTGCTAGTGTTCTGAGACGTGGTGGGCTGTCTTTCTGGAAAAAATAGCTTAAATTCATATGCATGGATGTAGACGATTGTTGACAGCGTGCCAGTTATTTTTGACGAGGTGCTAGTGTTCTGAGACGTGGTGGGTTGTCTTTATGAAAAAAATCTGTTTGAATTCACATGCATGGATATAGACGTTGGTGCTTGTGTTCCGAGATGTAGTGGGCTTTTTTTTGTGAAAAAATAGCTTGAATTCACATGACTGGATGTAGACATTTCTGGACGTGGTGCTAGTTGTGATTGACGTGGTTCTTGTGTTCTGAGACGTGGTGGGCTGTCTTTGTGAAAAAATTCAGTTTAAATTCACACACATGGATGTAGATGTTTCTGGACGTGGTGCTACTTGTTTTTGACGTGGTTCTTGTGTTTTGAGACGTGGTGGGCTGTCATTCTGAAAAAAAAAATAGCTTAAATTCACATGCATGGATGTAGACGTTTCTGGACGATGTGCTAGTTGTTTTTGACGTGGTGCTAGTGTTCTGAGACGTGGTGGGCTGTTATTCTGGAAAAAATAGCTTAAATTCACATGCATGGATGTAGACGATTCTTGACAGTGTGCTAGTTATTTTTTACGAGGTGCTAGTGTTCTGAGACGTGATGGGTTGTCTTTGTGAAAAAAATCTATTTGAATTCACATTCATGGATATAGACATTTCAGGACGTGGTGCTAGTTGTTATTGAAGTGGTGCTTGTGTTCCGAGATGTAGTGGGCTTTTTTTGTGAAAAAATAGCTTGAATTCACATGAGTGGATGTAGGCGTTTCTGGACGTGGTGCTAGTTGTGATTGACGTGTTTCTTGTGTTCTGAGACGTGGTGGGCTGTCTTTGTGAAAAAAATCAGTTTAAATTCACACACATGGATGTAGATGTTTCTGGACGTGGTGCTACTTGTTTTTTATGTGGTTCTTGTTTTCTGAGACGTGGTGGGCTGTCTTTGTGAAAAAAAATCAGTTTAAATTCACACACATGGATGTAGACGTTTATGGATGTGGTGCTAGTTGTTTTTCACATGGTGCTAGTGTTATGTGACGTGGCGGGCTCTCTTTGTGAAAAAAAATCTTTTTGAATTAACATGCATGAATGTAGACGTTTCCGGACGTGGTGCTAGTTGTTTTTGATGTGGTTCTTGTGTTCTAAGACGTGGTGTGCTGTCTTTGTTAAAAAAAAGCTTAAATTCACTTGCATTGATGGAGACGTTTCTGGATGTTGTTCTCATTGTTTTTGGCGTTGTGCTAGTGTTCTGAGACGTGGTGGGCTGTCTTTCTGGAAAAAATAGCTTAAATTCACATGCATGGATGTATACGATTCTTGACAGCGTGCTAGTTATTTTTGACGAGGTGCTAGTGTTCTGAGACGTGGTGTGTTGTCTTTGTGAAAAAAATCTGTTTGAATTCACATGCATGGATATAGACGTTGGTGCTTGTGTTCCGAGATGTAGTGGGCTTTTTTTTGTGAAAAAATAGCTTGAATTCACATGACTGGATGTAGACATTTCCGGACGTGGTGCTAGTTGTGATTGACGTGGTTCTTGTGTTCTGAGACGTGGTGGGCTGTCTTTGTGAAAAAAATCAGTTTAAAATCACACACATGGATGTAGATGTTTCTGGACGTGGTGCTACTTGTTTTTGACGTTGTTCTTGTGTTCTGAGACGTGGTGGGCTGTCATTGTTAAAAAAAATAGCTGAAATTCACATGAATGGATTTAGACATTTCTGGACGTTGTTCTTTTTGTTTTTGACATGGTGCTAGTGTTCTGAGACGTGTTGGCTATCATTGTGAAAAAAAATATCTTAAATGCACATGCATGGATGTAGACGTTTCTGGACGATGTGCTAGTTGTTTTTGACGTGGTGCTAGTGTTCTGAGACGTGGTGGGCTGTCTTTGTGAAAAAAAAAATATCTTAAATTCACATGCATGGAGGTAGACGTTTCTGGACGTGATGGTTGTTTTTTTGACGTGGTTCTTGTGTTCTAAGACATGGTAAGCTGTCTTTGTGAAATAAATCAGTTTAAATTCACATACCTAGATGTAAACTTTTCTGGATGTGGTTCTAGTTGTTTCTGACGTGGTAATAGTGTTAGTTATGAATACAGAAAAGCTATGGCTTGTATCAAAAACTAATATCCACAATTGACATATCATTTTGTTTCAGTATAAATTTGTTCCTTTATATCATAGAACTAGATAACGGGGTGTGGACAGACACAGTAGATACCGTTATTGGTTAAAGTATTGATATATAAAAAGTATGCTCATAACCGAGATAGTCTGAACATACTATCGGTATAGGTTATTGTGTGGTTTGGAAATTAGTTTATCTAAACTAGTTTAAATCACACCGATATGCCCGGGGCACATTGAGCACGACCAGTTTGGATAGAATTGACTTATACTGATCGGCGTAGTCAATTCGGTCCTAGTATTCCGTCTCTCAATCCTGAGATTGGGACGGGCGATAGAGTTGGATATCGTATGCTTTGATTTGCCAAAGAGTGCGGTCAATTGAGGCCTATACCTCGGTAGGTTGGGTATGCGGTGTTTAGCTTCTTACGTGCCGTTGCTAGTAAGAGGAATCCACGTACCGGTTTGCCGGGTTGATGGTGCTCCCGTGATGAGCTCGTAAAGTCTATTATACTAAACCCGGCCGGTGAACTTTATGTTCGGTATAATAAAAGGACGAGTGGTACTAATCTCGAAAACCAAGAAGTCGGTGAATTAATTTGTCAATAAATTGATAAACCGACGAGAGCTAGATATTTAATGTGGGGAGATAGAATAAAATATAATGGCGCGATGTAAAGTGGTTTTCAAGCGGTAGTTCCATAATTGGTCCGTTAGTGGTACGACCGATTATGCATTTGACTAATTGACAAGGTAAATTAATTAATCCAAAAGGTTTAATTAATATTTAATCGACAAAGTGAATTTAGAAATTAATTCTATTTGAATTAATTAATTCTAAGGGTTCGATTAAATTAAATTAACAAAGTGGGTTAAATAAATTAATTTAAATGGGTCGATTGGAGTTGATTATTCGGGAAGACTTAGCGGTCAATGAAAGTCAAATTAAAAGGCCTAACTCAAGAGCCCATTAGATCTCCTTAGAATCTCCTTATAAATACAACTTATTGGGCAAGAAAACAATTAAGAAACTTGAAGTCCAAGAAAGGGCTAGAGTGAGAAAGTTTAGCTTAGAGAGAGAATTTTGTCTTCCTCATCGAAATTCATTCTCGAAGTCAGCTAAGATAACTTTCTCCTTCGGAAGACTCATCCTATATACTGCCCGGACTATACTTAATCAACCGCCGGTCGAATTCTTCAGCCGGACAGCGCCCAGCTCTGATCGGACTTGCGAGACTTTGAGAAACCCGACAACTGCTATATAGTCTGGTGCCCTGAGCCGGCCAGTCTCCACGTTGATCTTCTTAGTTGAGTGATCCGTGTAGATTGGTTGTACAGATCGGGACTGGGCTGAGCAATTCCGGTGGACTGTTCTTCATCAAGGCCGGCGGTGGTGACTTGCGCAGCAAGGTTTCCTCGAAAAAAACTGGGCAGTTCGATTTTTAGATTTTTGACTTTTCTTCCGGAGCAACTTTCTTGGGTTTTCTATATTTTGCCGTGGGTAACTCCGTAGATAATAGCCCACACTATTTCGGAGTTTGTATCGGAGTAATTCTTCGGATTTCTTGTGGTAATCGCAATCAAAGATTGGATTTTCTTTTAGGCAAGGGACTTCACTACAAAAGGTAGAATCTTTAAATTCCGCTTTTATTAAAGATTATATTTTTTGTGTCCCGATTAATAAATTAAATAAGTATAAGTCTAGATCCGTTTATGGATAAACTAATTTGATCTTGAGCTTGTTCGAAAGCTTCCGATTCTGGAATGCATTGCACGAAAGTAAGGTTTTCGATTTAGCCCGGGCTTGTTCAGTTTTCCTTCATATAGTGTACTGAAACGTCGTGGGGTGTCTTTGTGAAAAAAATCTGTTTCAATTCACGCACATAGATGTAGATGTTTTTGGACGTTTTTCTAGTTATTTTTGACATCGTTCGTGTGTTCGGAGACGTGGTGTGCTGTCTTTGTGTAGGTAAATTAACGCCCCAGGTGGTGAAAGAGTCGTCGTATGCTCCAGAAGATAGATTGTTACGAGCTATCCTTGGCATTAAGGTATCTACTTCAAAAGAAACATGTCTAAAACTACCTATAGGCGGTAGGGGTATTTTCTTGTTTCTGATTGGATCTCTTTCAGCTTTTTAGGTTTATGCTCTACTCTGGGTAAAGATTTGTTCGAGTTTTATTTGTACATATAGGACAAAGGCCTCCATTACCATTTCTTTTTATTATAACTTTCTACCCCCTTCTAATGTATAATGTATTTCATACCGGCGGTCTAAAGAATAAAAAGATTAGATTATATTAGTAACAAGTAAACCGGCTATGGGGTCCCAACTAGTTATTTTGGGACTAAATACCAATCGTAAGGTTTGAGACAACCCAGAAACCCCAAAAGAACCAGATTCCGTAAACAACACAGAGGAAGAATGAAAAGAAAATCGTATCGAATGAATCATATATCTTTCGGCAAATATGCTCTTCGAGCACTTGAACCCAGGGATGGCTATATTTCTGGGAGCGAACTCCGGGCGAATATGAAGCGCATGGATACAAGTTATGCCTTGGAATGAAAGACAATTCCGAATCCGCTTTGTCTACGAACAAGGAAGCTATAAGTAATGCAACTATGAATCTCATGGAGAGTTCGATCCTGGCTCAGGATGAACGTTGGCGGCATGCTTAACACATGCAAGATACAACTAGATCCGCTCTTTATAGACAAACTTGGGAGTTGCGATCCTAGGTAAGATTGGTTCAGGATCATGGGATCCTTTTCTATCAGATAGGAAGGGCTGTAGAACAAAATGTACTTCTAAGTAATTGCTCCATAGATCCTTTATCTATCTATATGAAGAAAAAATCATGTAAGGAAAGGGATTCTTATTTGTACAAATGGTACTTCGAAATTGGAACGAGCATGAAGAAATTAACGATCCTTCTTTATCTTTTGAATTGTTCTGCTGGATCGGTCGCTCAGATTGATTTTTTGATCAAAAGGACTATGTAGCCCACCCATCAATGCATGGTGTTCTTCGACTCATTGTTACTCTAGATGGTGAAGATGTTATTGACTGTGAACCAATATTAGGTTATTTACACAGAGGGATGGAGAAAATTGCTGAAAATCGAACAATTATACAATATTTGCCCTATGTATCCCGATGGGATTATTTAGCTACTATGTTCACAGAAGCAATAACCGTAAACGGGCCTGAACAATTAGGCAATATTCTGAAAAAAGGCCTGTAGAGAGGAATGAATAGTGTAGAGGGAGTAGTGGGTGTACTGGCTTGGGGTAGGAAAGGACTATGCTGTTGAGTGACGATTTTCTTGGCGGACTTCCATCATGTAGCTGGGTACAAATAGGCCGGTTAAAGACGAGTAGGAGGGGTACGACAAAGCTCGCGGAATTCATAGCAAGATCCCGAGTAAGAACTAAGGGAAGACTCTCGTTCATAGGAAACAGATACTTTACATAAAGTAGAAATAATATACTTGGAACTATAAGACGAATTGAATCGTTGTTCAATACACAGGAAAAAATCCTATTGGTATTATGTAATCCTGAGGATATACTATCTTCTGGAAATCCTAGCTATTCTTAGCATGATATTGGGAAATCTCATTACTATTACTCAAACAAGCATGAAACGTATGCTTGCATATTCGTCCATAGGTCAAATCGGATATGTAATTATACAATCAGAATGAAAATAAACTCAACTCAATAAAGAAATTAAACGAGGCAATCAAACCGTTGAACTAACAAATCAAAAAAGATTTTCTATATGGATTCCAAATATAAACTCTTGTTTACCGAGGGATCGAATCCCTCTCTTTCCGTTTTCGTTGATGGCTTGTCTAACGACAATGAGAAATTTATAACACTAGTCCAACTGTTCGACCTGTCTTTTAGTTAAGATAGGTCCTGTATTCCCAATCGGTGTGACACATAAACTACTAGATAAAGAAAAAAAATCTGTTTCGATTCATACGCACGGATGTCGACATTTCAGGATGTGGTGCTAGTTTTTTTTTTTTTTACGTGGTAAATGTGTTCTGAGACGTGGCGGGTTGTCTTTGTGAATAAAATAGCTTAAATTCACATGCATAGATGTAGACGTTTCTGGACGTGGTTATAGTTATTTTTGACGTGGTGCTAGTGTCCTGAGACGTGGTGGGCTATCTTTGTGTAAAAATCTATTTTAATTCACAAGCATGGATGTAGACATTTCTGGAAGTGGTGCTAATTGTTTTTGACATGCTGGTTGTGTTCTGAGACGGGGTGGGCTGTCTTTGTGAAAAAAATTAGTTTAAATTCACATTCATGGATGTAGACTTTTCTGGAGGTGGTTCTAGTTGTTTTTGACGTGTTTCTAGTGTTCTGAGACGTGGTGGGATGTCTTTGTGAAAAAAATAAGTTTAAATTCACACACATGGATGTAGGCGTTTGTGGACGTGGTGCTAGTGTTATGAGACGTGGTAGGCTGTCTTTGTAAAAAAACTTTTTTAATTCACATGCATGGATGTAGACGTTTCTGGACGTGGTGCTAGTGTTCTGAGATGTGGTGGGCTGTCTTTGTGAAAAAAAAGCTTAAATTCACATGCATGGATGTAGACGTTTCTGGACGTGGTGCTAGTTGTTACTGACGTGGTGCTAGTGTTATGAGACGTTGTGGGCTGTCTTTGTCAAAAAAATCAGTTAGAATTCACATGCATATATGTAGATGTTTCAGGACGTGGTGCTAGTTTTTTTTTTTTTTTTTTTGACGTGGTAAATGTGTCCTGAGACATGGTGGGCTGTCTCTGTAAAAAAAAATAGCTTAAATTCACATGCATAGATGTAGACGTTTCTGGACGTGGTTGTAGTTGTTTTTGACGTGGTGCTAGTGTTATGAGACGTGGTGGGCTGTCTTTGTGAAAAAAATCGGTTTGAATTCACATGCATGGATGCAGACGTTTCTGGACGAGTTGCTAACTGTTTTTGACATGGTGGTTATGTTACGAGACGGTGTGGGTTGTCTTTGTGAAAAAAATCTGTTTGAATTCACTCAAATGGATGTAGACATTTCTGGACGTGGTGCTAGTTTCTTTTGACATGGTGATAGTGTTCTGAGACGTGGTGGGCTTTCTTTGTGAAAAAATTTAGTTTAAATTCACATACATGGATGTAGACGTTTCTGGACGAGGTTCTAGTTGTTTTTTGATGTTGTTCTTGTATTTTGAGATGTGGTAGGCTGTCTTTGTGAAAAAATCAGTTTAAATTCACACACCTAGATGTAGACTTTTCTAGACGTGTTTCTATTTGTTTTTTATGTGTTTCTAGTGTACTAAAATGTGGTGGGTTGTCTTTGTGAAAAAAATCTGTTTGAATTCACACACATAGATGTAGACGTTTCTGGACATTGTTCTAGTTGTTTTTGGCGTGATTCTTGTGTTCGGAGACGTGGAGGGCTGTCTTTGTGAAAAAAATCTATTGGAATTCATACGCATGGATGTTGACATTTAAGGAATTGGTGCTAGTTTTTTTTTCACGCGGTAAATGTGTTATGAGATGTGGTGGGCTGTCTTTGTTAAAAAAATAGCTTAAATTCCCATGCATAGATGTAGACGTTTCTGGATGTGGTTATTGTTGTTTTTTACGTGTTGCTAGTGTTCTGAGACGTGGTGGGCTGTCTTTGTGTGAAAATATGTTTTAATTCACAAGCATGGATGTAGACGTTTCTGGAAGTAGTCCTCATTCTTTTTGACATGCTGGTTGTGTTCTGAGACGGGGTGGGCTGCCTTTGTAAAAAAAATCAGTTTAAATTCACATTCATGGATGTGGACTTTTCTGGATGTGGTTATAGTTGTTTTTGACGTGTTTCTAGTGTTCTGAGATGTGGTGGGATGTTTTTGTGAAAAAAATAAGTTTAAATTCACACACATGGATGTAGATGTTTGTGGACGTGGTGCTAGTGTTATGAGACATGCTAGGTTGTCTTTGTAAAAAAAAATTTTTAATTCACATGCATGGATGTAGACGTTTCTGGACGTGGTGCTAGTGTTCTGAGATGTGGTGGGCTGTCTTAGTGAAAAAAATAGCTTAAATTCACATGTATGGATGTAGACGTTTCTGGACGTGATCCTAGTTGTTATTGACGTGATGCTAGTGTTATGAGACGTTGTGAGCTGTCTTTGTCAAAAAATGCAGTTAGAATTCACATGCATATATGTAGATGTTTCAGGACGTGGTACTAATTTTTTTTTTGACGTTGTAAATGTGTCCTGAGACATGGTGGGCAGTCTTTGTAAAAAAAAAAAAGCTTAAATTCACATGCATAGATGTACACGTTTCTGGACGTGGTTGTAGTTGTTTTTGACGTGGTGCTAGTGTTCTGAGACGTGGTGGCTGTCTTTGTGAAAAAAATCGATTTGAATTCACATGCATGGATGTAGACGTTTCTAGACGAGTTGCTAATTGTTTTTGACGTGGTGGTTATGTTACGAGACGGTGTGGGTTGTCTTTGTGAAGAAAATCTGTTTGAATTCACTCAAATGGATGTAGACATTTCTGGACGTGGTGCTAGTTTCTTTTGACATGGTGATTGTGTTCTGAGACGTGGTGGGCTTTCTTTGTGAAAAAAATCAGTTTAAATTCACATACATGGATGTAGACGTTTCTGGACGAGGTTCTAGTTGTTTTTTGATGTTGTTCTTGTATTCTGAGATGTGGCAGGCTGTCTTTGCGAAAAAATCAGTTTAAATTCACACACCTAGATGTAGACTTTTCTAGACGTGTTTCTATTTGTTTTTTATGTGTTTCTAGTGTACTAAAATGTGGTGGGTTGTCTTTGTGAAAAAAATCTGTTTGAATTCACACACATAGATGTAGACGTTTCTGGACATTGTTCTAGTTGTTTTTGGCGTGATTCTTGTGTTCGGAGACGTGGAGGGCTGTCTTTGTGAAAAAAATCTATTGGAATTCATACGCATGGATGTAGACATTTAAGGACTTGGTGCTAGTTTTTTTTTCACGTGGTAAATGTGTTCTGAGACGTGGTGGGCTGTCTTTGTTAAAAAAATAGCTTAAATTCCCATGCATAGATGTAGACGTTTCTGGATGTGGTTATTGTTGTTTTTTACTTGTTGCTAGTGTTCTGAGACGTGGTGGGCTGTCTTTGTGTGAAAATATGTTTTAATTCACAAGCATGGATGTAGACGTTTCTGGAAGTAGTGCTAATTCTTTTTGACATACTGGTTGTGTTCTGAGACGGGGTGGGCTGCATTTGTAAAAAAAATCAGTTTAAATTCACATTCATGGATGTAGACTTTTCTGGAGGTGGTTATAGTTGTTTTTGACGTGTTTCTAGTGTTCTGAGATGTGGTGGGATGTTTTTGTGGAAAAAAAGTTTAAATTCACACACATGGATGTAGAAGTTTGTGGACGTGGTGCTAGTGTTATGAGACGTGCTAGGTTGTCTTTGTAAAAATAATTTTTTAATTCACATGCATGGATGTAGACGTTTCTGGACGTGGTGCTAGTGTTCTGAGATGTGGTGGGCTGTCTTTGTGAAAAAAATAGCTTAAATTCACATGCATAGATGTAGACGTTTCTGGACGTGATGCTAGTTGTTATTGACGTGGTGCTAGTGTTATGAGACGTTGTGAGCTGTCTTTGTCAAAAAAATCAGTTAGAATTCACATGCATATATGTAGATGTTTCAGGACGTGGTGCTATTTTTTTTTTTTTTTTTTTTGACGTGGTGAATGTGTCCTGAGACATGGTGGGCTGTCTTTGTAAAAAAAATAGCTTAAATTGACATGCATAGATGTAGACGTTTCTGGACGTGGTTGTAGTTGTTTTTGACGTGCTGCTAGTGTTCTGAGACGTGGTGGGCTGTCTTTGTGAAAAAAATCGGTTTGAATTCACATGCATGGATGTAGACATTTCTGGACGAGTTGCTAATTGTTTTTGGTGTGGTGGTTATGTTAGGAGACGGTGTGGGTTGTCTTTGTGAAAAAAATCTGTTTGAATTCACTCAAATGGATGTAGACATTTCTGGACGTGGTACTAGTTTCTTTTGACATGGTGATTGTGTTCTGAGACGTGGTGGGCTTTCTTTGTGAAAAAAATCAGTTTAAATTCACATACACGGATGTAGACGTTTCTGGACGAGGTTCTAGTTGTTTTTTGATGTTGTTCTTGTATTCTGAGATGTGGCAGGCTGTCTTTGTGAAAAAATCAGTTTAAATTCACACACCTAGATGTAGACTTTTCTAGACGTGTTTCTAGTTGTTTTTTATGTGTTTCTAGTGTACTAAAACGTGGTGGGTTGTCTTTGTGAAAAAAATCTGTTTGAATTCACACACATAGATGTAGACGTTTCTGGACATTGTTCTAGTTGTTTTTGGCGTGATTCTTGTGTTCGGAGACGTGGAGGGCTGTCTTTGTGAAAAAAATCTATCGGAATTCATACGCATGGATGTAGACATTTAAGGACTTGGTGCTAGTTTTTTTTCCACGTGGTAAATGTGTTCTGAGACGTGGTGGGCTGTCTTTGTTAGAAAAATAGCTTAAATTCCCATGCATAGATGTAGACGTTTCTGGATGTGGTTATTGTTGTTTTTTACGTGTTGCTAGTGTTCTGAGACGTGGTGGGCTGTCTTTGTGTGAAAATATGTTTTAATTCACAAGCATGGATGTAGACGTTTCTGGAAGTAGTGCTCATTCTTTTTGACATGCTGGTTGTGTTCTGAGACGGGGTGGGCTGCCTTTGTAAAAAAAATCAGTTTAAATTCACATTCATGGATGTAGACTTTTCTGGAGGTGGTTATAGTTGTTTTTGACGTGTTTCTAGTGTTCTGAGATGTGGTGGGATGTTTTTGTGAAAAAAAAGTTTAAATTCACACACATGGATGTAGAAGTTTGTGGACGTGGTGCTAGTGTTATGAGACGAGCTAGGTTGTCTTTGTAAAAATAATTTTTTAATTCACATGCATGGATGTAGACGTTTCTGGACGTGGTGCTAGTGTTCTGAGATGTGGTGGGCTGTCTTTATGAAAAAAATAGCTTAAATTCACATGCATGGATGTAGACGTTTCTGGACGTGATGCTAGTTGTTATTGACGTGGTGCTAGTGTTATGAGACGTTGTGAGCTGTCTTTGTCAAAAAAATCAGTTAGAATTCACATGCATATATGTAGATGTTTCAGGACGTGGTGCTATTTTTTTTTTTTTTTTTTTTGACGTGGTAAATGTGTCCTGAGACATGGTGGGCTGTCTTTGTAAAAAAAAATAGCTTAAATTCACATGCATAGATGTAGACGTTTCTGGACGTGGTTGTAGTTGTTTTTGACGTGCTGCTAGTGTTCTGAGACGTGGTGGGCTGTCTTTGTGAAAAAAATCGGTTTGAATTCACATGCATGGATGTAGACGTTTCTGGACGAGTTGCTAATTGTTTTTGGTGTGGTGGTTATGTTATGAGACGGTGTGGGTTGTCTTTGTGAAAAAAATCTGTTTGAATTCACTCAAATGGATGTAAACATTTCTGGACGTGGTGCTAGTTTCTTTTGACATGGTGATTGTGTTCTGAGACGTGGTGGGCTTTCTTTGTAAAAAAATCAGTTTAAATTCACATACACGGATGTAGACGTTTCTGCACGAGGTTCTAGTTGTTTTTTAATGTTGTTCTTGTATTCTGAGATGTGGTAGGCTGTCTTTGTGAAAAAATCAGTTTAAATTCACACACCTAGATGTAGACTTTTCTAGACGTGTTTCTAGTTGTTTTTTATGTGTTTCTAGTGTACTAAAACGTGGTGGGTTGTCTTTGTGAAAAAAATCTGTTTGAATTCACACACATAGATGTAGACGTTTCTGGACATTGTTCTAGTTGTTTTTGGCGTGATTCTTGTGTTCAGAGACGTGGAGGCTGTCTTTGTGAAAAAAATCTATTGGAATTCATACGCATGGATGTAGACATTTAGGACTTGGTGCTAGTTTTTTTTCACGCGGTAAATGTGTTCTGAGATGTGGTGGGCTGTCTTTGTTAAAAAAATTGCTTAAATTCCCATGCATAGATGTAGACGTTTCTGGATGTGGTTATTGTTGTTTTTTATGTGTTGCTAGTGTTCTGAGACGTGGTGGGCTGTCTTTGTCTGAAAATATGTTTTAATTCACAAGGATGGATGTAGACGTTTCTGGAAGTAGTGCTAATTCTTTTTGACATGCTGGTTGTGTTCTGAGACGGGGTGGGCTGCCTTTGTAAAAAAAATCAGTTTAAATTCACATTCATGGATGTTGACTTTTCTGGAGGTGGTTATAGTTGTTTTTGACGTGTTTCTAGTGTTCTGAGATGTGGTGGGATGTTTTTGCGAAAAAAATAAGTTTAAATTCACACACATGGATGTAGACGTTTGTGGACGTGGTGCTAGTGTTATGAGACATGCTAGGTTGTCTTTGTAAAAACAATTTTTTAATTCACATGCATGGATGTAGACGTTTGTGGACGTGGTGCTAGTGTTCTGAGATGTGGTGGGCTGTCTTTGTGAAAAAAATAGCTTAAATTCACATGCATGGATGTAGACGTTTCTGGACGTGATGCTAGTTGTTATTGACGTGGTGCTAGTGTTATGAGACGTTGTGAGCTGTCTTTGTCAAAAAAATCAGTTAGAATTCACATGCATATATGTAGATGTTTCAGGACGTGGTGCTATTTTTTCTTTTTTTTTTTTTTGACGTGGTAAATGTGTCCTGAGACATGGTGGGCTGTATTTGTAAAAAAAAAATAGCTTAAATTCACATGCATAGATGTAGACGTTTCTGGACGTGGTTGTAGTTGTTTTTGACGTGCTGCTAGTGTTCTGAGACGTGGTGGGCTGTCTTTGTGAAAAAAATCGGTTTGAATTCACATGCGTGGATGTAGACGTGTCTGGACTAGTTGCTAATTGTTTTTGGTGTGGTGGTTATGTTATGAGACGGTGTGGGTTGTCTTTGTGAAAAAAATCTGTCTGAATTCACTCAAATGGATGTAAACATTTCTGGACGTGGTGCTAGTTTCTTTTGACATGGTGATTGTGTTCTGAGACGTGGTGGGCTTTCTTTGTGAAAAAAATCAGTTTAAATTCACATACACGGATATAGACGTTTCTGCACGAGGTTCTAGTTGTTTTTTAATGTTGTTCTTGTATTCTGAGATGTGGTAGGCTGTCTTTGTGAAAAAATCAGTTTAAATTCACACACCTAGATGTAGACTTTTCTAGACGTGTTTCTAGTTGTTTTTTATGTGTTTCTAGTGCACTAAAACGTGGTGGGTTGTCTTTGTGAAAAAAATCTGTTTGAATTCACACACATAGATGTTGACGTTTCTGGACATTGTTCTAGTTGTTTTTGGCGTGATTCTTGTGTTCAGAGACGTGGAGGCTGTCTTTGTGAAAAAAATCTATTGGAATTCATACGCATGGATGTAGACATTTAAGGACTTGGTGCTAGTTTTTTTTCACGCGGTAAATGTGTTCTGAGCTGTGGTGGGCTGTCTTTGTTAAAAAAATAGCTTAAATTCCCATGCATAGATATAGACGTTCCTGGACGTGATGCTAGTTGTTATTGACGTGGTGCTACTGTTATGAGACGTTGTGAGCTGTCTTTGTCAAAAAAATCAGTTAGAATTCACATGCATATATGTAGATGTTTCAGGACGTGGTGCTATTTATTTATTTATTTTTTGACGTGGTAAATGTGTCATGAGACATGGTGGGCTGTCTTTGTAACAAAAAATAGCTTAAATTCACATGCATAGATGTAGACGTTTCTGGACGTGGTTGTAGTTGTTTTTGACGTGGTGCTAGTGTTCTGAGACGTGTTGGGCTGTCTTTGTGAAAAAAATCGGTTTGAATTCACATGCATGGATGTAGACGTTTCTGGACGAGTTGCTAATTGTTTTTGACGTGGTGGTTATGTTATGAGACGGTGTGGGTTGTCTTTGTCAAAAAAATCTGTTTGAATTCACTCAAATGGATGTAGACATTTCTGGACGTGGTGCTAGTTTCTTTTGACATGGTGATTGTGTTCTGAGACGTGGTGGGCTTTCTTTGTGAAAAAAATCAGTTTAAATTCACATAAAAGGATGTAGACGTTTCTGGACGAGATTCCAGTTGTTTTTTGATGTTGTTCTTGTATTCTGAGATGTGGTAGGCTGTCTTTGTGAAAAAATCAGTTTAAATTCACACACCTAGATGTAGACTTTTCTAGACGTGTTTCTAGTTGTTTTTTATGTGTTTCTAGTGTACTAAAATGTGGTGGGTTATCTTTGTGAAAAAAATCGGTTTGAATTCACACACATAGATGTAGACATTTTTGGACATTGTTCTAGTTGTTTTTGGCGTGATTCTTGTGTTCGGAGACGTGGAGGGCTGTCTTTGTGAAAAAAATCTATTGGAATTCATACGCATGGATGTAGACATTTAAGGACTTGGTGCTAGTTTTTTTTTCACGTGGTAAGTGTGTTCTGAGACGTGGTGGGTTGTCTTTGTCAAAAAAATCAGTTAGAATTCACATGCATATATGTAGATGTTTCAGGACGTGGTGTTATTTATTTTTTTCTTTTGACGTGGTAAATGTGTCCTGAGACATGGTGGGCTGTCTTTGTAAAAAAAATAGCTTAAATTCACATGCATAGATGTAGACGTTTCTGGACGTGGTTGTAGTTGTTTTTGACGTGGTGCTAGTGTTCTGAGACGTGGTGGGCTGTCTTTGTGAAAAAAATCGGTTTGAATTCACATGCATGGATGTAGACATTTCTGGACGAGTTGCTAATTGTTTTTGACGTGGTGGTTATGTTATGAGACGGTGTGGGTTGTCTTTGTGAAAAAAATCTGTTTGAATTCACTCAAATGGATGTAGGCATTCTGGACGTGGTGCTAGTTTCTTTTGACATGGTGATTGTGTTCTGAGACGTGGTGGGCTTTCTTTGTGAAAAAAAATCAGTTTAAATTCACATAAAAGGATGTAGACGTTTCTGGACGAGGTTCTAGTTGTTTTTTGATGTTGTTCTTGTATTCTGATATGTGGTAGGCTGTATTTGTGAAAAAATCATTTTAAATTCACACACCTAGATGTAGACTTTTCTAGACGTGTTTCTAGTTGTTTTTTATGTGTTTCTATTGTACTAAAATGTGGTGGGTTGTCTTTGTGAAAAAATAGCTTAAATTCACAGGCATTGATGTTGACGTTTCTGGACATTGTTCTTGATGTTTTTGACGTGGTGCTAGTGTTCTGAGACGTGGCGGGCTGTCTTTGTTGAAAAAATAGCTTAAATTCACATGCATGGATGTAGACGATTCTTGAGAGGGTGCTAGTTTTTTTTGACTAGGTGCTAGTGTTCTGAGACGTGGTGGGTTGTCTTTGTGAGAAAAATCTGTTTGAATTCACATGCATGGATATAGACAATTCAGGACGGGGTGCTAGTTGTTCTTGACGTGGTGGGCTGTTTTTGTGAAAAAAATAGCATGAATTCACATGCCTGGATGTAGACATTTCTAGATGTGGTGCTAGTTGTTATTGACGTGGTTCTGGTGTGCTGAGACGTGCTGGGCTATCTTTGTAAAAATATCAGTTTAAATTCACACACATGGATGCAGATGTTTTTGGATGTGGTGCTACTTGTTTTTGATGTGGTTATTGTGTTCTGAGACGTGGTGGGCTGTCATTGTGAAAAAAATAGCTTAAAAATTCACATGAATGGATTTAGACGTTTCTGGACGTTGTTCTTTTTGTTTTTGACGTGGTGCTAGTGTTCTGAGACGTGTTGGCTGTCTTTGTGAAAAAAAATATCTTAAATGCACATGCATGGATGTAGACATTTCTGGACGATGTGCTAGATGTTTTTGACGTGGTGTTAGTGTTCTGAGACGTGGTGGGCTGTCTTTGTAAAAAAAATATCTTTAATTCACATGCATGGATGTAGATGTTTCTGGACGTGGTGCTAGTTGTTATTGACGTGGTGCTAGTGTTCTGAATGTGGTGGGCTGTCTTTGTGAAAAAAAATAGCTTAAATTCACATGCATGGATGTAGACGTTTCTGGACGTGGTGCTAGTGTTATGAGACGTTGTGGGCTGTCTTTGTCAAAAAAATCAGTTAGAATTCACATGCATATATGTAGATGTTTCAGGACGTGGTGCTAGTTTTTTTTTTTTTTACGTGGTAAATGTGTCCTGAGACATGGTGGGCTGTCTTTCTAAAAAAAATAGCCTAAATTCACATGCACAGATGTAGATGTTTCTGGACGTGGTTCTAGTTGTTTTTTGACGTTGTTCTTGTATTCTGAGATGTGGTAGGCTGTCTTTGTGAAAAAATCAGTTTAAATTCACACACCTAGATGTAGACTTTTCTAGACGTGTTTCTAGTTGTTTTTTATGTGTTTCTAGTGTACTAAAATGTGGTGGGTTATCTTTGTGAAAAAAATCGGTTTGAATTCACACACATAGATGTAGACGTTTTTGGACATTGTTCTAGTTGTTTTTGGCGTGATTCTTGTGTTCGGAGACGTGGAGGGCTGTCTTTGTGAAAAAAATCTATTGGAATTCATACGCATGGATGTAGACATTTAAGGACTTGGTGCTAGTTTTTTTTTCACGTGGTAAATGTGTTCTGAGACCTGGTGCGTTGTCTTTGTCGAAAAAATCAGTTAGAATTCACATGCATATATGTAGATGTTTCAGGACGTGGTGTTTTTTTTTTTTTTTTTTTTTTGACGTGGTAAATGTGTCCTGAGACATGGTGGGCTGTCTTTGTAAAAAAAATAGCTTAAATTCACATGCATAGATGTAGACGTTTCTGGACGTGGTTGTAGTTGTTTTTGACGTGGTGCTAGTGTTCTGAGACGTGGTGGGCTGTCTTTGTGAAAAAAATCGGTTTGAATTCACATGCATGGATGTAGACATTTCTGGACGAGTTGCTAATTGTTTTTGACGTGGTGGTTATGTTATGAGACGGTGTGGGTTGTCTTTGTGAAAAAAATCTGTTTGAATTCACTCAAATGGATGTAGGCATTCTGGACGTGGTGCTAGTTTCTTTTGACATGGTGATTGTGTTCTGAGACGTGGTGGGCTTTCTTTGTGAAAAAAATCAGTTTGAATTCACATACACGGATGTAGACGTTTCTGGACGAGGTTCTAGTTGTTTTTTGATGTTGTTCTTGTATTCTGAGATGTGGTAGGCTGTCTTTGTGAAAAAATCAATTTAAATTCACACACCTAGATGTAGACTTTTCTAGACGTGTTTCTAGTTGTTTTTTATGTGTTTCTAGTGTACTAAAACGTGGTGGGTTGTCTTTGTGAAAAAAATCTGTTTGAATTCACACACATAGATGTAGACGTTTCTGGACATTGTTCTAGTTGTTTTTGGCGTGATTCTTGTGTTCAGAGACGTGGAGGGCTGTCTTTGTGAAAAAAATCTATTGGAATTCATACGCATGGATGTAGACATTTAAGGACTTGGTGCTAGTTTTTTTTTCACGCGGTAAATGTGTTCTGAGATGTGGTGGGCTGTCTTTGTTAAAAAAATAGCTTAAATTCCCATGCATAGATGTAGACGTTTCTGGATGTGGTTATTGTTGTTTTTACGTGTTGCTAGTGTTCTGAGACGTGGTGGGCTGTCTTTATGTTAAAATATGTTTTAATTCACAAGCTTGGATGTAAACGTTTCTGGAAGTGGTGCTAATTCTTTTTGACATGCAGGTTGTGTTCTGAGACGGGGTGGGCTGCCTTTGCTAAAAAAAAATCGGTTTAAATTCACATTTATGGATGTAGACTTTTCTGGAGGTGGTTATAGTTGTTTTTGACGTGTTTCTAGTGTTCTGAGATGTGGTGGGATGTTTTTGTGAAAAAAAAAGTTTAAATTCACACACATGGATGTAGACGTTTGTGGACGTGGTGGTAGTGTAATGAGACGTGGTAGGCTGTATTTGTGAAAAAAAACTTTTTTAATTCACATGCATGGATGTAGACGTTTCTGGACGTGGTGCTAGTTGTTATTGACGTGGTGCTAGTGTTCTGAGATGTGGTGGGCTGTCTTTGTGAGAAAAATAGCTTAGATTCACATGCATGAATGTAGACGTTTCTGGACATGGTGCTAGTTGTTATTGACGTGGTTCTTGTGTTCGGAGACTTGGTGGGCTGTCTTTGTGAAAAAAATCTGTTTCGATTCATACGCATGGATGTCGACATTTCAGGATATGGTGGTAGTTTTTTTTTGACGTGGTAAATGTGTTCTGAGACGTGGTGGGTTGTCTTTGTGAAAAAAATAGCTTAAATTCACATGCATAGATGTAGACGTTTCTGAACGTGGTTATAGTTGTTTTTGACGTGGTGCTAGTGTTCTGAGACGTGGTGGGCTGTCTTTGTGTAAAAATCTATTTTAATTCACAAGCATGGATGTAGACGTTTCTGGAAGTGGTGCTAATTGTTTTTGACATGCTGGTTGTGTTCTGAGACGGGGAGGGCTCCCTTTGTGAAAAAAATCAGTTTAAATTCACATTTATGGATGTAGACATTTCTGGAGGTTGTTCTAGTTGTTTTCGACGTGTTTCTAGTGTTCTGAGACGTGGTGGGATATCTTTGTAAAAAAATCAGTTTAAATTCACACACATGGATGTAGACGTTTGTGGATGTGGTGCTAGTGTTATGAGACATGGTAGGCTGCCTTTGTGAAAAAAACTTTTTTAATTCACATGCATGGATGTAGACGTTTCTGGACGTGGTGCTAGTGTTCTGAGATGTGGTGGGCTGTCTTTGTGAAAAAACTAGCTTAAATTCACATGCATGGTTGTAGACATTTCTGGACGTGGTGCTAGTGGTTATTGACGTGGTGCTAGTGTTATGAGACGTTGTGGGCTGTCTTTGTCAAAAATATCAGTTTGAATTCACATGCATGGATATAGATGTTTCAGGACGTGGTGCTAGTTTTTTTTTTTTTTTTTTGACGTGGTTAATGTGTTCTGAGACATGGTGGGTTGTCTTTGTAAAAAAAATAGCATAAATACACATGCATAGATGTAGATATTTCTGGACGTGGTTCTAGTTGTTTTTGACGTGGTGCAAGTGTTCTGAGACGCTGTGGCCTGTCTTTGTGAAAAAATATCGGTTTGAATTCACATGCAGGGAAGTAGACATTTCTGGATGTGGTGCTAATTGTTTTTGCCGTGGTGGTTGTGTTATGAGCCTGTGTGGGCTGTCTTTGTGAGAAAAATTTGTTTGAATTCACTCAAATAATGTAGACTTTTTTGGACGTTGTTATAGTTCTTTTTGACGTGGTTTCTGTGTTAGGAGACGTGGTGGGCTGTCTTTGTGAGAAAAATCAGTTTAAATTCACATTCACGGATGTAGACTTTTTTGGAGGTGGTTCTAGTTTTTATTGATGTGTTTCTAGTGTTCTAAAACGTGGTGGGCTGTCTTTGTGAGAAAAATAGCTTGAATTCACATGCATGGATGTTGACGTTTCTGGACGTGGTGCTAGTTATTTTTGACGTGGTGCTAGTGTTCTGAGACGTGGTGGGTTATCATTGTGAAAAATTTGTTTGAATTCAAATGCATGGATGCAGACATTTCCGGATGTGGTACTAGTTTCTTTTGACATGGTGATTGTGTTCTGAGACGTGGTGGGCTGTCTTTGTGAAAAAAATCAGTTTAAATTCACATACATGGATGTAGACATTTCTGGACGTTGTTCTTGTATTCTGAGACGTGGTAAGCTGTCTTTGTGCAAAACTCAGTTTAAATTCACACACCCAGATGTAGACTTTTCTAGACGTGGTTCTAGTTGTTTTTTATGTGTTTCTAGTGTACTAAAATGTGGTGGGTTGTCTTTGTAAAAAAATCTGTTTGAATTCACACACAAGGATGTAGACCTTTCTGGACGTTGTTCTAGTTGTTTTTGACGTGGTTCTTGTGTTTGGAGACGTGGAGGGCTGTATTTGTGAAAAAAATCTATTGGGATTCACACACATGGATGTAGACATTTAAGGACATGGTGCTAGTTTTTTTTTCACGTGGAAAATGTGTTCTGAGACGTGGTGGGCTGTCTTTGTGAAAAAAATCTTTTTGAATTAAAATGCATGAATGGATTTAGACGTTTCTGGACGTTGTTCTTTTTGTTTTTGACGTGGTGCTAGTGTTCTGAGACGTGTTGGCTGTCTTTGTGAAAAAAAATATCTTAAATGCACATGCATGGATGTAGACATTTCTGGACGATGTGCTAGATGTTTTTGACGTGGTGTTAGTGTTCTGAGACGTGGTGGGCTGTCTTTGTAAAAAAAATATCTTAAATTCACAAGCATGGATGCAGACGTTTTTGGACGTGGTGCTAGTGTTATGAGATGTGGTAGGCTGTCTTTGTAAAAAAACTTTTTTAATTCACATGCATGGATGTAGATGTTTCTGGATGTGGTGCTAGTTGTTATTGACGTGGTGCTAGTGTTCTGAATGTGGTGGGCTGTCTTTGTGAAAAAAAAAAGCTTAAATTCACATGCATGGATGTAGACGTTTCTGGACGTGGTGCTAGTGTTATGAGACGTTGTGGGCTATCTTTGTCAAAAAAATAGTTAGAATTCACATGCATATATGTAGATGTTTCAGGACGTGGTGCTAGTTTTTTTTTTTTTTTTTTTGACGTGGTAAATGTGTCCTGAGACATGGTGGGCTGTCTTTGTAAAAAAAATAGCCTAAATTCACATGCACAGATGTAGATGTTTCTGGACGTGGTTTTAGTTGTTTTTTGATGTTGTTCTTGTATTCTGAAATGTGGTAGGCTGTCTTTGTGAAAAAATCAGTTTAAATTCACACACCTAGATGTAGACTTTTCTAGACGTGTTTCTAGTTGTTTTTTATGTGTTTCTAGTCTACTAAAATGGGGTGGGTTATCTTTGTGAAAAAAATCGGTTTGAATTCACACACATAGATGTAGACGTTTTTGGACATTGTTCTAGTTGTTTTTGGCGTGATTCTTGTGTTCGGAGACGTGGAGGGCTGTCTTTGTGAAAAAAATCTATTGGAATTCATACGCATGGATGTAGACATTTAAGGACTTGGTGCTAGTTTTTTTTTCACGTGGTAAATGTGTTCTGAGACGTGGTGGGTTGTCTTTGTCAAAAAAATCAGTTAGAATTCACATGCATATATGTAGATGTTTCAGGACATGGTGCTAATTTTTTTTTTTTTTTTTTGACATGGTAAATGTGTCCTGAGACATGGTGGGCTGTCTTTGTAAAAAAAATAGCTTAAATTCACATGCATAGATGTAGACGTTTCTGGACGTGGTTGTAGTTGTTTTTGACGTGGTGCTAGTGTTCTGAGACGTGGTGGGCTGTCTTTGTGAAAAAAATCGGTTTGAATTCACATGCATGGATGTAGACATTTCTGGACGAGTTGCTAATTGTTTTTGACGTGGTGGTTATGTTATGAGACGGTGTGGGTTGTCTTTGTGAAAAAAATCTGTTTGAATTCACTCAAATGGATGTAGGCATTCTGGACGTGGTGCTAGTTTCTTTTGACATGGTGATTGTGCTCTGAGGCGTGGTGGGCTTTCTTTGTGAAAAAAATCAGTTTAAATTCACATAAAAGGATGTAGACGTTTCTGGAAGAGGTTCTAGTTATTTTTTGATGTTGTTCTTGTATTATGAGATGTGGTAGGTTGTCTTTGTGAAAAAATCATTTTAAATTCACAGACCTAGATGTAGACTTTTCTAGACGTGTTTCTAGTTATTTTTTATGTGTTTCTAGTGTACTAAAATGTGGTGGGTTGTCTTTGTGAAAAAAATCGGTTTGAATTCACACACATAGATGTAGACGTTTTTGGACATTGTTCTAGTTGTTTTTGGCGTGATTCTTGTGTTCGGAGACGTGGAGGGCTGTCTTTGTGAAAAAAATCTATTGGAATTCATACGCATGGATGTAGACATTTAAAGACTTGGTGCTAGTTTTTTTTTTCACGTGGTAAATGTGTTCTGAGACGTGGTGGGCTGTCTTTGTTAACAAAATAGCTCAAATTCCCATGCATAGATGTAGACGTTTTTGGATGTGGTTATTGTTGTTTTTTACGTGTTGCTAGTGTTCTGAGACGTGGGGGGCTGTCTTTGTGTGAAAATATGTTTTAATTCACAAGCATGGATGTAGACGTTTTTGGAAGTGGTGCTAATTCTTTTTGACATGCTGGTTGTGTTCTGAGATGGGGTGGGCTGTTTTTGTAAAAAAAAATCAGTTTAAATTCACATTCATGGATGTAGACTTTTCTGGAGGTGGTTATAGTTGTTTTTGACGTGTTTCTAGTGTTCTGAGATGTGGTGGGATGTTTTTGTGAAAAAAATAAGTTTAAATTCACACACATGGATGTAGACGTTTGTGGACGTGGTGCTAGTGTTATGAGACATGCTAGGTTGCCTTTGTAAAAAAAAAATTTTAATTCACATGCATGGATGTAGACGTTTCTGGACGTGGTGCTAGTGTTCCGAGATGTGGTTGGCTGTGTTTGTGAAAAAAATAGCTTAAATTCACATGCATGGATGTAGATGTTTCTAGACGTGATGCTAGTTGTTATAGACGTGGTGCTAGTGTTATGAGACGTTGTGAGCCGTCTTTGTCAAAAAAATCAGTTAGAATTCACATGCATATATGTAGATTTTTCAGGACGTGGTGCTATTTTTTTTTTTTTTTTGACGTGGTAAATGTGTCCTGAGACATGGTGGGCTGTCTTTGTAAAAAAAATAGCTTAAATTCACATGCATAGATGTAGACGTTTCTGGATGTGGTTGTAGTTGTTTTTGACGTGGTGCTAGTGTTCTGAGACGTGGTGGGCTGTCTTTGTGAAAAAAATCGGTTTGAATTCACATGCATGGATGTAGACATTTCTGGACGAGTTGCTAATTGTTTTTGACGTGGTGGTTATGTTATGAGACGGTGTGGGTTGTCTTTGTGAAAAAAATCTGTTTGAATTCACTCAAATGGATGTAGACATTTCTGGACGTGGTGCTAGTTTCTTTTGACATGGTGATTGTGTTCTGAGACATGGTGGGCTTTCTTTGTGAAAAAAATCAGTTTAAATTCACATACACGGATGTAGACGTTTCTGGACGAGGTTCTAGTTGTTTTTTGATGTTGTTCTTGTATTCTGAGATGTGGTAGGCTGTCTTTGTGAAAAAATCAATTTAAATTCACACACCTAGATGTAGACTTTTCTAGACGTGTTTCTAGTTGTTTTTTATGTGTTTCTAGTGTACTAAAACGTGGTGGGTTGTCTTTGTGAAAAAAATCTGTTTGAATTCACACACATAGATGTAGACGTTTCTGGACATTGTTCTAGTTGTTTTTGGCGTGATTCTTGTGTTCAGAGACGTGGAGGGCTGTCTTTGTGAAAAAAATCTATTGGAATTCATACGCATGGATGTAGACATTTAAGGACTTGGTGCTAGTTTTTTTTTCACGCGGTAAATGTGTTCTGAGATGTTGTGGCCTGTTTTTGTTAAAAAAATAGCTTAAATTCCCATGCATAGATGTAGACGTTTCTGGATGTGGTTATTGTTGTTTTTACGTGTTGCTAGTGTTCTGAGACGTGGTGGGCTGTCTTTATGTGAAAATATGTTTTAATTCACAAGCTTGGATGTAGACGTTTCTGGAAGTGGTGCTAATTCTTTTTGACATGCAGGTTGTGTTCTGAGACGGGGTGGGCTGCCTTCGCTAAAAAAAAATTGGTTTAAATTCACATTTATGGATGTAGACTTTTCTGGAGGTGGTTATAGTTGTTTTTGACGTGTTTCTAGCGTTCTGAGATGTGGTGGGATGTTTTTGTAAAAAAATAAGTTTAAATTCACACACATGGATGTAGACGTTTGTGGACGTGGTGCTAGTGTAATGAGACGTGGTAGGCTGTATTTGTGAAAAAAAACTTTTTTCATTCACATGCAAGGATGTAGACGTTTCTGGACGTGGTGCTAGTTGTTATTGACGTGGTGCTAGTGTTCTGAGATGTGGTGGGCTGTCTTTGTGAGAAAAATAGCTTAAATTCACATGCATGAATGTAGACGTTTCTGGACATGGTGCTAGTTGTTATTGACGTGGTTCTTGTGTTCGGAGACGTGGTGGGCTGTCTTTGTGAAAAAAATCTGTTTCGATTCATACGCATGGATGTCGACATTTCAGGATATGGTGGTAGTTTTTTTTTGACGTGGTAAATGTGTTCTGAGACGTGGTGGGTTGTCTTTGTGAAAAAAATAGCTTAAATTCACATGCATAGATGTAGACGTTTCTGAACGTGGTTATAGTTGTTTTTGACGTGGTGCTAGTGTTCTGAGACGTGGTGGGCTGTCTTTGTGTAAAAATCTATTTTAATTCACAAGCATGGATGTAGACGTTTCTGGAAGTGGTGCTAATTGTTTTTGACATGCTGGTTGTGTTCTGAGACGGGGAGGGCTCCCTTTGTGAAAAAAATCAGTTTAAATTCACATTTATGGATGTAGACTTTTCTGGAGGTTGTTCTAGTCGTTTTTGACGTGTTTCTAGTGTTCTGAGACGTGGTGGGATATCTTTGTAAAAAAATCAGTTTAAATTCACACACATGGATGTAGACGTTTGTGGATGTGGTGCTAGTGTTATGAGACATGGTAGGCTGCCTTTGTGAAAAAAACTTTTTTAATTCACATGCATGGATGTAGACGTTTCTGGACGTGGTGCTAGTGTTCTGAGATGTGGTGGGCTGTCTTTGTGAAAAAACTAGCTTAAATTCACATGCATGGTTGTAGACATTTCTGGACGTGGTGCTAGTGGTTATTGACATGGTGCTAGTGTTATGAGACGTTGTGGGCTGTCTTTGTCAAAAATATCAGTTTGAATTCACATGCATGGATATAGATGTTTCAGGACGTGGTGCTAGTTTTTTTTTTTTTTTTTTTGACGTGGTTAATGTGTTCTGAGACATGGTGGGTTGTCTTTGTAAAAAAAATAGCATAAATACACATGCATAGATGTAGATATTTCTGGGCATGGTTCTAGTTGTTTTTGACGTGGTGCAAGTGTTCTGAGACGCTGTGGCCTGTCTTTGTGAAAAAATATCGGTTTGAATTCACATGCAGGGAAGTAGACATTTCTGGATGTGGTGCTAATTGTTTTTGCAGTTGTGGTTGTGTTCTGAGCCTCTGTGGGCTGTCTTTGTGAGAAAAATTTGTTTGAATTCACTCAACTAATGTAGACATTTTTGGACGTTGTTATAGTTCTTTTTGACGTGGTTTCTGTGTTAGGAGACGTGGTGGGCTGTCTTTGTGAGAAAAATCAGTTTAAATTCACATTCATGGATGTAGACTTTTTTGGAGGTGGTTCTAGTTGTTATAGATGTGTTTCTAGTGTTCTGAAACGTGGTGGGCTGTCTTTGTGAAAAAAATCAGTTCAAATTCACACACATGGATGTAGACGTTTGTGGACGTGGTGCTAGTGTTCTGAAATGTGGTGGGCTGTCTTTGTGAAAAAAATAGCTTGAATTCACATGCATGGATGTTGACGTTTCTGGACGTGGTGCTAGTTATTTTTGACGTGGTGCTAGTGTTCTGAGACGTGGTGGGTTATCATTGTGAAAAATCAGTTTGAATTCAAATGCATGGATGCAGACATTTCCGGATGTGGTACTAGTTTCTTTTGACATGGTGATTGTGTTCTGAGACGTGGTGGGCTGTCTTTGTAAAAAAAATCAGTTTAAATTCACATACATGGATGTAGACTTTTTTGGAGGTGGTTCTAGTTGTTATAGATGTGTTTCTAGTGTTCTGAAACGTGGTGGGCTGTCTTTGTGAAAAAAATCAGTTCAAATTCACACACATGGATGTAGACGTTTATGGACGTGGTGCTAGTGTTCTGAAATGTGGTGGGCTGTCTTTGTGAAAAAAATAGCTTGAATTCACATGCATGGATGTTGACGTTTCTGGACGTGGTGCTAGTTATTTTTGACGTGGTGCTAGTGTTCTGAGACGTGGTGGGTTATCATTGTGAAAAATCAGTTTGAATTCAAATGCATGGATGAAGACATTTCCGGATGTGGTACTAGTTTCTTTTGACATGGTGATTGTGTTCTTAGACGTGGTGGGCTGTCTTTGTAAAAAAAATCAGTTTAAATTCACATACATGGATGTAGACAATTCTGGACGTGGTTCTAGTTGTTTTTGAAGTTGTTCTTGTATTCTGAGACGTGGTAAGCTGTCTTTGTGCAAAAATCAGTTTAAATTCACACACCCAGATGTAGACTTTTCTAGACGTGGTTCTAGTTGTTTTTTATGTGTTTCTAGTGTACTAAAACGTGGTGGGTTGTCTTTGTAAACAAATCTGTTTGAATTCACACACAAGGATGTAGACCTTTCTGGACGTTGTTCTAGTTGTTTTTGACGTGGTTCTTGTGTTTGGAGACGTGGAGGGCTGTATTTGTGAAAAAAATCTATTGGTATTCACACGCATGGATGTAGACATTTAAGGACATGGTGCTAGTTTTTTTTTCACGTGGAAAATGTGTTCCGAGACGTGGTGGGCTGTCTTTGTGAAAAAAATCTTTTTGAATTCAAATGCATGTATGTAGACGTTTCAGGACGTGGTGCTAGTTGTTATTGATGTGGATCTTGTGTTTTAAGACGTGGTGGGTTGTCTTTGTGAAAAAAATCAGTTTAAATTCACATACATAGATGTAGACGTTTCTGGACGTGGTTCTAGTTGTTTTTGAAGTTGTTCTTGTATTCTGAGACGTGGTAAGCTGTCTTTGTGCAAAAATCAGTTTAAGTTCACACACCCAGATGTAGACTTTTCTAGACGTGGTTCTAGTTGTTTTTTATGTGTTTCTAGTGTACTAAAACGTGGTGGGTTGTCTTTGTAAAAAAATCTGTTTGAATTCACACACAAGGATGTAGACCTTTCTGGACGTTGTTCTAGTTGTTTTTGACGTGGTTCTTGTGTTTGGAGACGTGGAGGGCTGTATTTGTGAAAAAAATCTATTGGGATTCACACGCATGGATGTAGACATTTAAGGACATGGTGCTAGTTTTTTTTTCACGTGGAAAATGTGTTCCGAGACGTGGTGGGCTGTCTTTGTGAAAAAAATCTTTTTGAATTCAAATGCATGTATGTAGACGTTTCAGGATGCGGTGCTAGTTGTTATTGATGTGGATCTTGTGTTCTAAGACGTGGTGGGTTGTCTTTGTGAAAAAATAGCTTAAATTCACAGGCATTGATGTTGACGTTTCTAGACATTGTTCTTGATGTTTTTGACGTGGTGCTAGTGTTCTGAGACGTGGCGGGTTGTCTTTGTTGAAAAAATAGCTTAAATTCACATGCATGGATGTAGACGATTCTTGACAGGGTGCTAGTTTTTTTTGACTAGGTGCTAGTGTTCTGAGACGTGGTGGGTTGTCTTTGTAAGAAAAATCCGTTTGAATACACATGCATGGATATAGACATTTCAGGACGGGGTGCTAGTTGTTATATACGTGGTGGGCTGTTTTTGTGAAAAAAATAGCGTGAATTCACATGCCTGGATGTAGACATTTCTAGATGTGGTGCTAGTTGTTATTGACGTGGTTCTGGTGTTCTGAGACGTGCTGGGCTGTCTTTGTAAAAATATGCAGATGTTTTTGGATGTGGTGCTACTTGTTTTTGATGTGGTTATTGTGTTCTGAGACGTGGTGGGCTGTCATTGTGAAAAAAATAGCTTAAAAATTCACATGAATCGATTTAGACGTTTCTGGACGTTGTTCTTTTTGTTTTTGACGTGGTGCTAGTGTTCTGAGACGTGTTGGCTGTCTTTGTGAAAAAAAATATCTTAAATGCACATGCATGGATGTAGACATTTCTGGACGAAGTGCTAGATGTTTTTGACGTGGTGTTAGTGTTCTGAGACGTGGTGGGCAGTCTTTGTGAAAAAAAATATCTTAAATGCACATGCATGGATGTAGACATTTCTGGACGAAGTGCTAGATGTTTTTGACGTGGTGTTAGTGTTCTGAGACGTGGTGGGCTGTCTTTGTAAAAAAAATATCTTAAATTCACAAGCATGGATGCAGACGTTTTTGGACGTGGTGCTAGTGTTATGAGATGTGGTAGGCTGTCTTTGTAAAAAAACTTTTTTAATTCACATGCATGGATGTAGATGTTTCTGGACGTGGTGCTAGTTGTTATTGACGTGGTGCTAGTGTTCTGAATGTGGTGGGCTGTCTTTGTGAAAAAAAATAGCTTAAATTCACATGCATGGATGTAGACGTTTCTGGACGTGGTGCTAGTGTTATGAGACGTTGTGGGCTGTCTTAGTCAAAAAAATCAGTTAGAATTCACATGCATATATGTAGATGTTTCAGGACGTGGTGCTAGTTTTTTTTTTTTTTTTTTTTTGACGTGGTAAATGTGTCCTGAGACATGGTGGGCTGTCTTTGTAAAAAAAAATAGCTTAAATTCACATGAATGGATTTAGACGTTTCTGGACGTTGTTCTTTTTGTTTTTGACGTGGTGCTAGTGTTCTGAGACGTGTTGGCTGTCTTTGTGAAAAAAAATATCTTAAATGCACATGCATGGATGTAGACATTTCTGGACGATGTGCTAGATGTTTTTGACGTGGCGTTAGTGTTCTGAGACGTGGTGGGCTGTCTTTGTAAAAAAAATATCTTTAATTCACATGCATGGATGTAGATGTTTCTGGACGTGGTGCTAGTTGTTATTGACGTGGTGCTAGTGTTCTGAATGTGGTGGGCTGTCTTTGTGAAAAAAAATAGCTTAAATTCACATGCATGGATGTAGACGTTTCTGGACGTGGTGCTAGTGTTATGAGACGTTGTGGGCTGTCTTTGTCAAAAAAATCAGTTAGAATTCACATGCATATATGTAGATGTTTCAGGACGTGGTGCTAGTTTTTTTTTTTTTACGTGGTAAATGTGTCCTGAGACATGGTGGGCTGTCTTTCTAAAAAAAATAGCCTAAATTCACATGCACAGATGTAGATGTTTCTGGACATGGTTCTAGTTGTTTTTTGATGTTGTTCTTGTATTCTGAGATGTGGTAGGCTGTCTTTGTGAAAAAATCAGTTTAAATTCACACACCTAGATGTAGACTTTTCTAGACGTGTTTCTAGTTGTTTTTTATGTGTTTCTAGTGTACTAAAATGTGGTGGGTTATCTTTATGAAAAAAATCGGTTTGAATTCACACACATAGATGTAGACGTTTTTGGACATTGTTCTAGTTGTTTTTGGCGTGATTCTTGTGTTCGGAGACGTGGAGGGCTGTCTTTGTGAAAAAAATCTATTGGAATTCATACGCATGGATGTAGACATTTAAGGACTTGGTGCTAGTTTTTTTTTTCACGTGGTAAGTGTGTTCTGAGACGTGGTGGGTTGTCTTTGTCAAAAAAATCAGTTAGAATTCACATGCATATATGTAGATGTTTCAGGACGTGGTGCTATTTTTTTTTTTTTTTTGACGTGGTAAATGTGTCCTGAGACATGGTGGGCTGTCTTTGTAAAAAAAATAGCTTAAATTCACATGCATAGATGTAGACGTTTCTGGACGTGGTTGTAGTTGTTTTTGACGTGGTGCTAGTGTTCTGAGACGTGGTGGGCTGTCTTTGTGAAAAAAATCGGTTTGAATTCACATGCATGGATGTAGACATTTCTGGACGAGTTGCTAATTGTTTTTGACGTGGTGGTTATGTTATAAGACGGTGTGGGTTATCTTTGTGAAAAAAATCTGTTTGAATTCACTCAAATGGATGTAGGCATTCTGGACGTGGTGCTAGTTTCTTTTGACATGGTGATTGTGTTCTGAGACGTGGTGGGCTTTCTTTGTGAAAAAAATCAGTTTAAATTCACATAAAAGGATGTAGACGTTTCTGGACGATGTTCTAGTTGTTTTTTGATGTTGTTCTTGTATTCTGAGATGTGGTAGGCTGTCTTTGTGAAAAAATCATTAAATTCACACACCTAGATGTAGACTTTTCTAGACGTGTTTCTAGTTGTTTTTTATGTGTTTCTAGTGTACTAAAATGTGGTGGGTTGTCTTTGTGAAAAAATAGCTTAAATTCACAGGCATTGATGTTGACGTTTCTGGGCATTGTTCTTGATGTTTTTGACGTGGTGCTAGTGTTCTGAGACGTGGCGGGCTGTCTTTGTTGAAAAAATAGCTTAAATTCACATGCATGGATGTAGACGATTCTTGACAGGGTGCTAGTTTTTTTTGACTAGGTGCTAGTGTTCTGAGATGTGGTGGGTTGTCTTTGTCAAAAAAATCAGTTAGAATTCACATGCATATATGTAGATGTTTCAGGACGTGGTGCTATTTTTATTTTTTTATTTTTTGACGTGGTAAATGTGTCCTGAGACATGGTGGGCTGTCTTTGTAAAAAAAAATAGCTTAAATTCACATGCATAAATGTAGACGTTTCTGGACGTGGTTGTAATTGTTTTTGACGTGGTGCTAGTGTTCTGAGACGTGGTGGGCTGTCTTTGTGAAAAAAATCGGTTTGAATTCACATGCATGGATGTAGACATTTCTGGACGAGTTGCTAATTGTTTTTGACGTGGTGGTTATGTTATGAGACGGTGTGGGTTGTCTTTGTGAAAAAAATCTGTTTGAATTCACTCAAATGGATGCAGACATTTCCGGACGTGGTGCTAGTTTCTTTTGACATGGTGATTGTGTTCTGAGACGTGGTGGGCTTTCTTTGTGAAAAAAATCAGTTTAAATTCACATAAAAGGATGTAGACGTTTCTGGACGAGGTACTAGTTGTTTTTTGATGTTGTTCTTGTATTCTGAGACGTGGTAGGCTGTCTTTGTGAAAAAATCATTTTAAATTCACACACCCAGATGTAGACTTTTCTAGACGTGTTTCTAGTTATTTTTTATGTGTTTCTAGTGTACTAAAATGTGGTGGGTTGTCCTTGTGAAAAAAATCTGTTTGAATTCACACACAAGGATGTAGACCTTTCTTGACGTTGTTCTAGTTGTTTTTGACGTGGTTCTTGTGTTGGGAGACGTGGAGGGCTGTATTGGTGAAAAAAATCTATTGGGATTCACACGCATGGATGTAGACATTTAAGGACATGGTGCTAGTTTTTTTTTCACGTGGAAAATGTGTTCTGAGACGTGGTGGGCTGTCTATGTGAAACAAATCTTTTTGAATTCAAATGCATGTATGTAGACGTTTCAGGACGTGGTGCTAGTTGTTATTGATGTGGATCTTATGTTCTAAGACGTGGTGGGTTGTCTTTGTGAAAAAATAGCTTAAATTCACAGACATTGATGTTGACGTTTCTGGACATTGTTCTTGATGTTTTTGACGTGGTGCTAGTGTTCTGAGACGTGGCGGGCTGTCTTTGTTCAAAAAATAGCTTAAATTCACATGCATGGATGTAGACGATTCTTGACAGGGTGCTAGTTTTTTTTTACTAGGTGCTAGTGTTCTGAGACGTGGTGGGTTGTCTTTGTGAGAAAAATCTCTTTGAATTCACATGCATGGATATAGACATTTCAGGACGGGGTGCTAGTTGTTATTGACGTGGTGGGCTGTTTTTGTGAAAAAAAATGCGTGAATTCACATGCCTGGATGTAGACATTTCTAGATGTGGTGCTAGTTGTTATTGACGTGGTTCTGGTGTTCTGAGACGTGCTGGGCTGTCTTTGTAAAAATATCAGTTTAAATTCACACACATGGATGCAGATGTTTTTGGATGTGGTGCTACTTGTTTTTGATGTGGTTATTGTGTTCTGAGACGTGGAGGGCTGTCATTGTGAAAAAAATAGCTTAAAAATTCACATGAATGGATTTAGACGTTTCTGGACGTTGTTCTTTTTGTTTTTGACGTGGTGCTAGTGTTCTGAGACGTGTTGGCTGTCTTTGTGAAAAAAAATATCTTAAATGCACATGCATGGATGTAGACATTTCTGGACGATGTGCTAGATGTTTTTGACGTGGTGTTAGTGTTCTGAGACGTGGTGGGCTGTCTTTGTAAAAAAAATATCTTAAATTCACAAGCATGGATGCAGACGTTTTTGGACGTGGTGCTAGTGTTATGAGATGTGGTAGGCTGTCTTTGTAAAAAAACTTTTTTAATTCACATGCATGGATGTAGACGTTTCTGGACGTGGTGCTAGTGTTCTGAGATGTGGTGGGCTGTCTTTGTGAAAAAACTAGCTTAAATTCACATGCATGGTTGTAGACATTTCTGGACGTGGTGCTAGTGGTTATTGACATGGTGCTAGTGTTATGAGACGTTGTGGGCTGTCTTTGTCAAAAATATCAGTTTGAATTCACATGCATGGATATAGATGTTTCAGGACGTGGTGCTAGTTTTTTTTTTTTTTTTTTTTGACGTGGTTAATGTGTTCTGAGACATGGTGGGTTGTCTTTGTAAAAAAAATAGCATAAATACACATACATAGATGTAGATATTTCTGGGCATGGTTCTAGTTGTTTTTGACGTGGTGCAAGTGTTCTGAGACGCTGTGGCCTGTCTTTGTGAAAAAATATCGGTTTGAATTCACATGCAGGGAAGTAGACATTTCTGGATGTGGTGCTAATTGTTTTTGCAGTTGTGGTTGTGTTCTGAGCCTCTGTGGGCTGTCTTTGTGAGAAAAATTTGTTTGAATTCACTCAACTAATGTAGACATTTTTGGACGTTGTTATAGTTCTTTTTGACGTGGTTTCTGTGTTAGGAGACGTGGTGGGCTGTCTTTGTGAGAAAAATCAGTTTAAATTCACATTCATGGATGTAGACTTTTTTGGAGGTGGTTCTAGTTGTTATAGATGTGTTTCTAGTGTTCTGAAACGTGGTGGGCTGTCTTTGTGAAAAAAATCAGTTCAAATTCACACACATGGATGTAGACGTTTGTGGACGTGGTGCTAGTGTTCTGAAATGTGGTGGGCTGTCTTTGTGAAAAAAATAGCTTGAATTCACATGCATGGATGTTGACGTTTCTGGACGTGGTGCTAGTTATTTTTGACGTGGTGCTAGTGTTCTGAGACGTGGTGGGTTATCATTGTGAAAAATCAGTTTGAATTCAAATGCATGGATGCAGACATTTCCGGATGTGGTACTAGTTTCTTTTGACATGGTGATTGTGTTCTGAGACGTGGTGGGCTGTCTTTGTAAAAAAAATCAGTTTAAATTCACATACATGGATGTAGACTTTTTTGGAGGTGGTTCTAGTTGTTATAGATGTGTTTCTAGTGTTCTGAAACGTGGTGGGCTGTCTTTGTGAAAAAAATCAGTTCAAATTCACACACATGGATGTAGACGTTTATGGACGTGGTGCTAGTGTTCTGAAATGTGGTGGGCTGTCTTTGTGAAAAAAATAGCTTGAATTCACATGCATGGATGTTGACGTTTCTGGACGTGGTGCTAGTTATTTTTGACGTGGTGCTAGTGTTCTGAGACGTGGTGGGTTATCATTGTGAAAAATCAGTTTGAATTCAAATGCATGGATGCAGACATTTCCGGATGTGGTACTAGTTTCTTTTGACATGGTGATTGTGTTCTTAGACGTGGTGGGCTGTCTTTGTAAAAAAAATCAGTTTAAATTCACATACATGGATGTAGACAATTCTGGACGTGGTTCTAGTTGTTTTTGAAGTTGTTCTTGTATTCTGAGACGTGGTAAGCTGTCTTTGTGCAAAAATCAGTTTAAATTCACACACCCAGATGTAGACTTTTCTAGACGTGGTTCTAGTTGTTTTTTATGTGTTTCTAGTGTACTAAAACGTGGTGGGTTGTCTTTGTAAAAAAATCTGTTTGAATTCACACACAAGGATGTAGACCTTTCTGGACGTTGTTCTAGTTGTTTTTGACGTGGTTCTTGTGTTTGGAGACGTGGAGGGCTGTATTTGTGAAAAAAATCTATTGGTATTCACACGCATGGATGTAGACATTTAAGGACATGGTGCTAGTTTTTTTTTCACGTGGAAAATGTGTTCCGAGACGTGGTGGGCTGTCTTTGTGAAAAAAATCTTTTTGAATTCAAATGCATGTATGTAGACGTTTCAGGACGTGGTGCTAGTTGTTATTGATGTGGATCTTGTGTTCTAAGACGTGGTGGGTTGTCTTTGTGAAAAAAATCAGTTTAAATTCACATACATAGATGTAGACGTTTCTGGACGTGGTTCTAGTTGTTTTTGAAGTTGTTCTTGTATTCTGAGACGTGGTAAGCTGTCTTTGTGCAAAAATCAGTTTAAGTTCACACACCCAGATGTAGACTTTTCTAGACGTGGTTCTAGTTGTTTTTTATGTGTTTCTAGTGTACTAAAACGTGGTGGGTTGTCTTTGTAAAAAAATCTGTTTGAATTCACACACAAGGATGTAGACCTTTCTGGACGTTGTTCTAGTTGTTTTTGACGTGGTTCTTGTGTTTGGAGACGTGGAGGGCTGTATTTGTGAAAAAAATCTATTGGGATTCACACGCATGGATGTAGACATTTAAGGACATGGTGCTAGTTTTTTTTTCACGTGGAAAATGTGTTCCGAGACGTGGCGGGCTGTCTTTGTGAAAAAAATCTTTTTGAATTCAAATGCATGTATGTAGACGTTTCAGGATGCGGTGCTAGTTGTTATTGATGTGGATCTTGTGTTCTAAGACGTGGTGGGTTGTCTTTGTGAAAAAATAGCTTAAATTCACAGGCATTGATGTTGACGTTTCTGGACATTGTTCTTGATGTTTTTGACGTGGTGCTAGTGTTCTGAGACGTGGCGGGTTGTCTTTGTTGAAAAAATAGCTTAAATTCACATGCATGGATGTAGACGATTCTTGACAGGGTGCTAGTTTTTTTTGACTAGGTGCTAGTGTTCTGAGACGTGGTGGGTTGTCTTTGTAAGAAAAATCCGTTTGAATACACATGCATGGATATAGACATTTCAGGACGGGGTGCTAGTTGTTATATACGTGGTGGGCTGTTTTTGTGAAAAAAATAGCGTGAATTCACATGCCTGGATGTAGACATTTCTAGATGTGGTGCTAGTTGTTATTGACGTGGTTCTGGTGTTCTGAGACGTGCTGGGCTGTCTTTGTAAAAATATGCAGATGTTTTTGGATGTGGTGCTACTTGTTTTTGATGTGGTTATTGTGTTCTGAGACGTGGTGGGCTGTCATTGTGAAAAAAATAGCTTAAAAATTCACATGAATCGATTTAGACGTTTCTGGACGTTGTTCTTTTTGTTTTTGACGTGGTGCTAGTGTTCTGAGACGTGTTGGCTGTCTTTGTGAAAAAAAATATCTTAAATGCACATGCATGGATGTAGACATTTCTGGACGAAGTGCTAGATGTTTTTGACGTGGTGTTAGTGTTCTGAGACGTGGTGGGCAGTCTTTGTGAAAAAAAATATCTTAAATGCACATGCATGGATGTAGACATTTCTGGACGAAGTGCTAGATGTTTTTGACGTGGTGTTAGTGTTCTGAGACGTGGTGGGCTGTCTTTGTAAAAAAAATATCTTAAATTCACAAGCATGGATGCAGACGTTTTTGGACGTGGTGCTAGTGTTATGAGATGTGGTAGGCTGTCTTTGTAAAAAAACTTTTTTAATTCACATGCATGGATGTAGATGTTTCTGGACGTGGTGCTAGTTGTTATTGACGTGGTGCTAGTGTTCTGAATGTGGTGGGCTGTCTTTGTGAAAAAAAATAGCTTAAATTCACATGCATGGATGTAGACGTTTCTGGACGTGGTGCTAGTGTTATGAGACGTTGTGGGCTGTCTTAGTCAAAAAAATCAGTTAGAATTCACATGCATATATGTAGATGTTTCAGGACGTGGTGCTAGTTTTTTTTTTTTTTTTTTTTTTGACGTGGTAAATGTGTCCTGAGACATGGTGGGCTGTCTTTGTAAAAAAAAATAGCTTAAATTCACATGAATGGATTTAGACGTTTCTGGACGTTGTTCTTTTTGTTTTTGACGTGGTGCTAGTGTTCTGAGACGTGTTGGCTGTCTTTGTGAAAAAAAATATCTTAAATGCACATGCATGGATGTAGACATTTCTGGACGATGTGCTAGATGTTTTTGACGTGGTGTTAGTGTTCTGAGACGTGGTGGGCTGTCTTTGTAAAAAAAATATCTTTAATTCACATGCATGGATGTAGATGTTTCTGGACGTGGTGCTAGTTGTTATTGACGTGGTGCTAGTGTTCTGAATGTGGTGGGCTGTCTTTGTGAAAAAAAATAGCTTAAATTCACATGCATGGATGTAGACGTTTCTGGACGTGGTGCTAGTGTTATGAGACGTTGTGGGCTGTCTTTGTCAAAAAAATCAGTTAGAATTCACATGCATATATGTAGATGTTTCAGGACGTGGTGCTAGTTTTTTTTTTTTTTACGTGGTAAATGTGTCCTGAGACATGGTGGGCTGTCTTTCTAAAAAAAATAGCCTAAATTCACATGCACAGATGTAGATGTTTCTGGACATGGTTCTAGTTGTTTTTTGATGTTGTTCTTGTATTCTGAGATGTGGTAGGCTGTCTTTGTGAAAAAATCAGTTTAAATTCACACACCTAGATGTAGACTTTTCTAGACGTGTTTCTAGTTGTTTTTTATGTGTTTCTAGTGTACTAAAATGTGGTGGGTTATCTTTATGAAAAAAATCGGTTTGAATTCACACACATAGATGTAGACGTTTTTGGACATTGTTCTAGTTGTTTTTGGCGTGATTCTTGTGTTCGGAGACGTGGAGGGCTGTCTTTGTGAAAAAAATCTATTGGAATTCATACGCATGGATGTAGACATTTAAGGACTTGGTGCTAGTTTTTTTTTTCACGTGGTAAGTGTGTTCTGAGACGTGGTGGGTTGTCTTTGTCAAAAAAATCAGTTAGAATTCACATGCATATATGTAGATGTTTCAGGACGTGGTGCTATTTTTTTTTTTTTTTTGACGTGGTAAATGTGTCCTGAGACATGGTGGGCTGTCTTTGTAAAAAAAATAGCTTAAATTCACATGCATAGATGTAGACGTTTCTGGACGTGGTTGTAGTTGTTTTTGACGTGGTGCTAGTGTTCTGAGACGTGGTGGGCTGTCTTTGTGAAAAAAATCGGTTTGAATTCACATGCATGGATGTAGACATTTCTGGACGAGTTGCTAATTGTTTTTGACGTGGTGGTTATGTTATGAGACGGTGTGGGTTATCTTTGTGAAAAAAATCTGTTTGAATTCACTCAAATGGATGTAGGCATTCTGGACGTGGTGCTAGTTTCTTTTGACATGGTGATTGTGTTCTGAGACGTGGTGGGCTTTCTTTGTGAAAAAAATCAGTTTAAATTCACATAAAAGGATGTAGACGTTTCTGGACGATGTTCTAGTTGTTTTTTGATGTTGTTCTTGTATTCTGAGATGTGGTAGGCTGTCTTTGTGAAAAAATCATTAAATTCACACACCTAGATGTAGACTTTTCTAGACGTGTTTCTAGTTGTTTTTTATGTGTTTCTAGTGTACTAAAATGTGGTGGGTTGTCTTTGTGAAAAAATAGCTTAAATTCACAGGCATTGATGTTGACGTTTCTGGGCATTGTTCTTGATGTTTTTGACGTGGTGCTAGTGTTCTGAGACGTGGCGGGCTGTCTTTGTTGAAAAAATAGCTTAAATTCACATGCATGGATGTAGACGATTCTTGACAGGGTGCTAGTTTTTTTTGACTAGGTGCTAGTGTTCTGAGATGTGGTGGGTTGTCTTTGTCAAAAAAATCAGTTAGAATTCACATGCATATATGTAGATGTTTCAGGACGTGGTGCTATTTTTATTTTTTTATTTTTTGACGTGGTAAATGTGTCCTGAGACATGGTGGGCTGTCTTTGTAAAAAAAAATAGCTTAAATTCACATGCATAAATGTAGACGTTTCTGGACGTGGTTGTAATTATTTTTGACGTGGTGCTAGTGTTCTGAGACGTGGTGGGCTGTCTTTGTGAAAAAAATCGGTTTGAATTCACATGCATGGATGTAGACATTTCTGGACGAGTTGCTAATTGTTTTTGACGTGGTGGTTATGTTATGAGACGGTGTGGGTTGTCTTTGTGAAAAAAATCTGTTTGAATTCACTCAAATGGATGCAGACATTTCCGGACGTGGTGCTAGTTTCTTTTGACATGGTGATTGTGTTCTGAGACGTGGTGGGCTTTCTTTGTGAAAAAAATCAGTTTAAATTCACATAAAAGGATGTAGACGTTTCTGGACGAGGTACTAGTTGTTTTTTGATGTTGTTCTTGTATTCTGAGACGTGGTAGGCTGTCTTTGTGAAAAAATCATTTTAAATTCACACACCCAGATGTAGACTTTTCTAGACGTGTTTCTAGTTATTTTTTATGTGTTTCTAGTGTACTAAAATGTGGTGGGTTGTCCTTGTGAAAAAAATCTGTTTGAATTCACACACAAGGATGTAGACCTTTCTTGACGTTGTTCTAGTTGTTTTTGACGTGGTTCTTGTGTTGGGAGACGTGGAGGGCTGTATTGGTGAAAAAAATCTATTGGGATTCACACGCATGGATGTAGACATTTAAGGACATGGTGCTAGTTTTTTTTTCACGTGGAAAATGTGTTCTGAGACGTGGTGGGCTGTCTATGTGAAACAAATCTTTTTGAATTCAAATGCATGTATGTAGACGTTTCAGGACGTGGTGCTAGTTGTTATTGATGTGGATCTTGTGTTCTAAGACGTGGTGGGTTGTCTTTGTGAAAAAATAGCTTAAATTCACAGACATTGATGTTGACGTTTCTGGACATTGTTCTTGATGTTTTTGACGTGGTGCTAGTGTTCTGAGACGTGGCGGGCTGTCTTTGTTCAAAAAATAGCTTAAATTCACATGCATGGATGTAGACGATTCTTGACAGGGTGCTAGTTTTTTTTTACTAGGTGCTAGTGTTCTGAGACGTGGTGGGTTGTCTTTGTGAGAAAAATCTCTTTGAATTCACATGCATGGATATAGACATTTCAGGACGGGGTGCTAGTTGTTATTGACGTGGTGGGCTGTTTTTGTGAAAAAAAATGCGTGAATTCACATGCCTGGATGTAGACATTTCTAGATGTGGTGCTAGTTGTTATTGACGTGGTTCTGGTGTTCTGAGACGTGCTGGGCTGTCTTTGTAAAAATATCAGTTTAAATTCACACACATGGATGCAGATGTTTTTGGATGTGGTGCTACTTGTTTTTGATGTGGTTATTGTGTTCTGAGACGTGGAGGGCTGTCATTGTGAAAAAAATAGCTTAAAAATTCACATGAATGGATTTAGACGTTTCTGGACGTTGTTCTTTTTGTTTTTGACGTGGTGCTAGTGTTCTGAGACGTGTTGGCTGTCTTTGTGAAAAAAAATATCTTAAATGCACATGCATGGATGTAGACATTTCTGGACGATGTGCTAGATGTTTTTGACGTGGTGTTAGTGTTCTGAGACGTGGTGGGCTGTCTTTGTAAAAAAAATATCTTAAATTCACAAGCATGGATGCAGACGTTTTTGGACGTGGTGCTAGTGTTATGAGATGTGGTAGGCTGTCTTTGTAAAAAAACTTTTTTAATTCACATGCATGGATGTAGACGTTTCTGGATGTAGTGCTAGTTGTTATTGACGTGGTGCTAGTGTTCTGAATGTGGTGGGCTGTCTTTGTGAAAAAAAATAGCTTAAATTCACATGCATGGATGTAGACGTTTCTGGACGTGGTGCTAGTGTTATGAGACGTTGTGGGCTGTCTTTGTCAAAAAAATCAGTTTGAATTCACATGCATATATGTAGATGTTTCAAGACGTGGTGCTAGTTTTTTTTTTTTTTTTTTTTTGACGTGGCAAATGTGTCCTGAGACATGGTGGGCTGTCTTTATAAAAAAAATAGCTTAAATTCACATGCATAGATGTAGACGTTTCTGGACGTGGTTGTAGTCTTTTTTGACGTGGTGCTAGTGTTCTGAGACATGGTGGGCTGTCTTTTGTGAAAAAAATCGGTTTGAATTCACATGCATGGATGTAGACGTTTCTGGATGTGTTGCTAATTGTTTTTGACGTGGTGGTTATGTTATCAGACATTGTGGGTTGTCTTTGTGAAAAAAATCTGTTCGAATTCACTCAAATGGATGTAGACATTTCTGGACGTGGTGCTAGTTTCTTTTGACATGGTGATTGTTCTTAGACGTGGTGGGCTGTCTTTGTGAAAAAAATCAGTTTAAATTCACATACAGGGATGTAGACGTTTCTGGACGTGGTTCTAGTTGTTTTTTGACGCTGTTCTTGTATTCTGAGACGTGGTAGGCTGTCTTTGTGAAAAAATCAACTTAAATTCACACACCCAGATGTAGACTTTTCTAGACGTGTTTCTAGTGTACTAAAACGTGGTGGGTTGTCTTTGTGAAAAAAATCCGTTTGAATTCACACACATAGATGTAGAAGTTTCTGGACGTTGTTCTAGTTGTTTTTGGCGTGATTCTTGTGTTCGGAGATGTGGAGGGCTGTCTTTGTGAAAAAAATCTATTGGAATTCATACGCATGGATGTAGACATTCAAGGACTTGGTGCTAGTTTTTTTTCACGTGGTAAATGTGTTCTGAGACGTGGTGGGCTATCTTTGTTAAAAAAAAATAGCTTAAATTCGAATGCATAGATGTAGACGTTTATGGACGTGGTTATTGTTGTTTTTTACGTGTTGCTAGTGTTCTGAGACGTGGTGGGCTGTCTTTGTGTGAAAATATATTTTAATTCACATGCATGGACGTAGACGTTTCTGGAAGTGGTGCTAATTGTTTTTGACATGGTGGTTCTGTTCTGAGAGTGGGTGGGCTGTATTTGTGAAAAAAATCTGTTTGAATTCACACATGTGGATGTAGATGTTTTTGGACGTTGTTCTAGTTGTTTTTGACGTGGTTCTTGTGTTCTGAGACGTGGTTGGTTGTCTTTGTAAAAAAATAGTTTAAATTCACACACATGGATGTAGACTTTTCTGGACGTGGTTCTAGTTGTTTTTGACGTGTTTCTAGTGTTCTGGTACGTGGTCGGCTGTCTTTGCGAAAAACTTCAGTTTAAATTCACACACATGGATGTAGACGTTTATAGACGTGGTGCTAGTTGTTTATCACATGGTGCTAGTATTATGAGACGTGGTGGGCTGTCTTTGTGAAAAAATCTTTTTGAATTCACTTGCATAAATGTAGACATTTCAGGACGTGGTGCTAGTTGTTATTGACGTGGTTCTTCTGTTCTGAGACGTGGTGAGCTGTCTTTATGAAAAAATAGCTTAAATTCACAAGCATAGATGTAGACGTTTCTGGACGTGGTTATAGTTGTTTTTGCTGTGGTGCTAGTGTTTTGAGACGTGGTGGGCTGTCTTTGTGTAAAAATCTGTTAGAATTCACAGGCATGGCTGTAGACGTTTCTGTAGATGGTTCTAGTTATTTTTGACGTGTTTATAGTGTTCCGAGGCATGGTGGGCTGTCTTTGTGAGAAAAAATCAGTTTTAATTCACATGCATAGATGTAGACATTTCTGGACGTGGTGCTAGTTGTTGTTGAAGTGGTGCTAGTGTTCGGAGATGTGGTGGGCTATCTTTCTGAAAAAAAAGCTTAAATTCACATGCAAGGATGCAGACGTTTCTGGATGTGGTGCTAGTTGTTTTTGACGTGGAGCTAGTGTTTTGAGACGTTGTGGACTGTCTTTGTAAAAAAATCAATTTGAATTCACATGCATGGATGTAGACGTTTCAGGACGTGGTGCAAGTTTTTTTTTTTTTTTTGACGTGATAAATGTGTTCTGAGACGTAGTGGGCTGTCTTTGTAAAAAAAATAGCTTAAATTCACATGCATAGATGTAGACATTTCTGGACGTTGTTCTAGTTGTTTTTGACGTGGTTCTTGTGTTCGGAGACGTGGTGGGCTGTCTTTGTGAAAAAAATCTATTTGGATTCATACGCATGGATGTAGATGTTTCAGGACGTGGTGCTAGGTTTTTTTTTTTTTTTTTTTGACGTGGTAAATGTGTTCTGAGAGGTGGTGGGCTTTCTTTGTGAAAAAAATAGCTTAAATTCACATGCATGGATGTAGACGTTTCTGGACAAGGTTATAGTTGTTTTTAACGTGGTGCTAGTGTTCTGAGACGTGGTGGGCTGTCTTTGTGTAAAAATATGTTTTAATTCGCATGCATGGACGTAGACGTTTCTGGAAGTGGTGCTAATTGTTTTTGACATGGTGGTTGTGTTCTGAGAGTGGGTGGGCTGTATTTGTGAAAAAAATCTGTTTGAATTCACACATGTGGATGTAGATGTTTTTGGACGTTGTTCTAGTTGTTTTTGACGTGGTTCTTGTGTTCTGAGACGTGGTTGGTTGTCTTTGTAAAAAAATAGTTTAAATTCACACACATGGATGTAGACTTTTCTGGACGTGGTTCTAGTTGTTTTTGACGTGTTTCTAGTGTTCTGGTACGTGGTCGGCTGTCTTTGCGAAAAACTTCAGTTTAAATTCACACACATGGATGTAGACGCTTATAGACGTGGTGCTAGTTGTTTATCACGTGGTGCTAGTATTATGAGACGTGGTGGGCTGTCTTTGTGAAAAAAATCTTTTTGAATTCACTTGCATAAATGTAGACATTTCAGGACGTGGTGCTAGTTGTTATTGACGTGGTTCTTCTGTTCTGAGACGTGGTGAGCTGTCTTTGTGAAAAAATAGCTTAAATTCACAAGCATAGATGTAGACGTTTCTGGACGTGGTTATAGTTGTTTTTGACGTGGTGCTAGTGTTTTGAGACGTGGTGGGCTATCTTTGTGTAAAAATCTGTTAGAATTCACAGGCATGGCTGTAGACGTTTCTGTAGATGGTTCTAGTTATTTTTGACGTGTTTATAGTGTTCCGAGGCATGGTGGGCTGTCTTTGTGAAAAAAATCAGTTTTAATTCACATGCATGGATGTAGACATTTCTGGACGTGGTGCTAGTTGTTGTTGAAGTGGTGCTAGTGTTCGGAGATGTGGTGGGCTATCTTTCTGAAAAAAATAGCTTAAATTCACATGCAAGGATGTAGACGTTTCTGGATGTGGTGCTATTTGTTTTTGACGTGGAGCTAGTGTTTTGAGACGTTGTGGACTGTCTTTGTAAAAAATCTATTTGAATTCACATGCATGGATGTAGACGTTTCAGGACGCGGTGCAATTTTTTTTTTTTTTTTTTTTGACGTGATAACTGTGTTCTGAGACGTAGTGGGCTGTCTTTGTAAAAAAAATAGTTTAAATTCACATGCATAGATGTAGATGTTTCTGGACGTGGTTCTAGTTGATTTTAACGTGGTGCTAGTGTTCTGAGACGCGGTGGGCTGTCTTTGTGAAAAAAATCGGTTTGAATTCACATGCTTGGATGTAGACATTTCAGGACGTGGTGCTAGTTTTTATTGACGTGGTTCTTCTGTTCTGAGACGTGGTGAGCCGTCTTTGTGAAAAAATAGCTTAAATTCACAAGCATAGATGTAGACATTTCTGGACGTGGTTATAGTTGTTTTTGACATGGTGCTAGTGTTTTGAGACGTGGTGGGCTGTCTTTGTATAAAAATCTGTTTGAATTCACAGGCATGGCTGTAGACGTTTCTGTAGATGGTTCTAGTTATTTTTGACGTGTTTATAGTGTTTCGAGGCATGGTGGGCTGTCTTTGTGAAAAAAATCAGTTTTAATTCACATGCATGGATGTAGACATTTCAGGACGTGGTGCTAGTTGTTGTTGAAGTGGTGCTAGTGTTCTGAGATGTGGTGGGCTATCTTTCTGAAAAAAATAGTTTAAATTCACATGCATGGATGTAGACATTTCTGGACGTGGTGCTAGATGTTTTTGACATGGTGCTAGTGTTTTGAGACGTTGTGGGCTGTCTTTGTAAAAAAATCTATTTAAATTCACATGCATGGATGTAGACGTTTCAAGACGTGGTGCAAGTTTTTTTTTTTTTTTTTTGACGTGATAAATGTGTTATGAGACGTAGTGGGCTGTCTTTGTAAAAAAAATAGCTTAAATTCACATGCATAGATGTAGACATTTCTGGACGTTGTTCTAATTGTTTTTGACGTGGTTCTTGTGTTCGGAGACGTGGTGGGCTGTCTTTGCGAAAAAAATCTATTTGGATTCATACGCATGGATGTAGACGTTTCAGGACGTGGTGCTAGGTTTTTTTTTTTTTTTTGACGTGGTAAATGTGTTCTGAGAGGTGGTGGGCTGTCTTTGTGAAAAAAAATAGCTTAAATTCACATGCATAGATGTAGACGTTTCTAGACAAGGTTATAGTTGTTTTTAACGTGGTGCTAGTGTTCTGAGACGTGGTGGGCTGTCTTTGTGTAAAAATATGTTTTAATTGACATGCATGGACGTAGACGTTTCTGGAAGTGGTGCTAATTGTTTTTGACATGGTGGTTCTGTTCTGAGAGTGGGTGGGCTGTATTTGTGAAAAAAATCTGTTTGAATTCACACATGTGGATATAGATGTTTTTGGACGTTGTTCTAGTTGTTTTTGGCGTGGTTCTTGTATTCTGAGACGTGGTTGGTTGTCTTTGTAAAAAAAATAGTTTAAATTCACACACATGGATGTAGACTTTTCTGGACGTGGTTCTAGTTGTTTTTGACGTGTTTCTAGTGTTATGGTACGTGGTCGGCTGTCTTTGCGAAAAACTTCAGTTTAAATTCACACACATGGATGTAGACGTTTATAGACGTGGTGCTAGTTTTTTATCACGTGGTGCTAGTATTATGAGACGTGGTGGGCTGTCTTTGTGAAAAAAATCTTTTTGAATTCACTTGCATAAATATAGACATTTCAGGACGTGGTGCTAGTTGTTATTGACGTGGTTCTTCTGTTCTGAGACGTGGTGAGCTGTTTTTGTGAAAAAATAGCTTAAATTCACAAGCATAGATGTAGACGTTTCTGGACGTGGTTATAGTTGTTTTTGACGTGGTGCTAGTGTTTTGAGACGTGGTGGGCTGTCTTTGTGTAAAAATCTGTTAGAATTCACAGGCATGGCTGTAGACGTTTCTGTAGATGGTTCTAGTTATTTTTGACGTGTTTATAGTGTTCCGAGGCATGGTGGGATGTCTTTGTGAAAAAAATCAGTTTTAATTCACATGCATGGATGTAGACATTTCAGGACGTGGTGCAAGTTGTTGTTGAAGTGGTGCTAGTGTTCGGAGATGTGGTGGGCTATCTTTCTGAAAAAAATAGCTTAAATTCACATGCAAGGATGTAGACGTTTCTGGACGTGGTGCTAGTTGTTTTTGACGTGGAGCTAGTGTTTTGAGACGTTGTGGACTGTCTTTGTAAAAAAGTCTATTTGAATTCACATGCATGGATGTAGACGTTTCAGGACGCGGTGCAAGTTTTTTTTTTTTTTTTACGTGATAAATGTTTTCTGAGACGTAGTGGGCTGTCTTTGTAAAAAAAATAGCTTAAATTCACATGCATAGATGTAGACGTTTCTGGACGTGGTTCTAGTTGATTTTAACGTGGTGCTAGTGTTCTGAGACGTGGTGAGCTGTCTTTGTGTAAAAATATGTTTTAATTCACATGCATGGACGTAGACGTTTCTGGAAGTGGTGCTAATTGTTTTTGACATGGTGGTTGTGTTCTGAGACTAGGTGGGCTGTATTTGTGAAAAAAATCTGTTTGAATTCACACATGTGGATGTAGATGTTTCTGGACGTTGTTCTAGTTGTTTTTGATGTGGTTCTTGTGTTCTGAGACGTGGTTGGTTGTCTTTGTAAAAAAATAGTTTACATTCACACACATGGATGTAGATTTTTCTGGACGTGGTTCTAGTTGTTTTTAACGTGTTTCTAGTGTTCTGCGACGTGGTGCTAGTGTTCTAGTTGTTTAAATTCAGACACATGGATGTAGACGTTTATGGACGTGGTGCTAGTTGTTTTTCACGTGGTGCTAGTATTATGAGACGTGGTGGGCTGTCTTTGTGAAAAAAATCTTTTTGAATTCACTTGCATAAATGTAGACATTTCAGGACGTGGTGCTAGTTCTTATTGACGTGGTTCTTCTGTTCTGAGACGTGGTGAGCCGTCTTTGTGAAAAAATAGCTTAAATTCACAAGCATAGATGTAGACGTTTCTGGACGTGGTTATAGTTGTTTTTGACGTGGTGCTAGTGTTTTGAGACGTGGTGGGCAGTCTTTGTGTAAAAATCTGTTTGAATTCACAGGCATGGCTGTAGACGTTTCTGTAGATGGTTCTAGTTATTTTTGACGTGTTTATAGTGTTCCGAGGCATGGTGGGCTGTCTTTGTGAAAAAAATCAGTTTTAATTCACATGCATGGATGTAGACATTTCAGGACGTGGTGCTAGTTGTTGTTGAAGTGGTGCTAGTGTTCTGAGATGTGGTGGGCTATCTTTCTGAAAAAAATAGCTTAAATTCACATGCATGGATGTAGACATTTCTGGACGTGGTGCTAGTTGTTTTTGACGTGGTGCTAGTGTTTTGAGACGTTGTGGGCTGTCTTTGTAAAAAAATCTTTTTGAATTCACATCCATGGATGTAGACGTTTCAGGACGTGGTGCAAGTTTTTTTTTTTTTTTTTTTTTTTTTGACGTGATAAATGTGTTCTGAGACGTAGTGGGCTGTCTTTGTAAAAAAAATAGCTTAAATTCACATGCATATATGTAGACATTTCTGGACGTTGTTCTAGTTGTTTTTGACGTGGTTCTTGTGTTCGGAGACGTGGTGGGCTGTCTTTGTGAAAAAAATCTATTTGGATTCATACGCATGGATGTAGACGTTTCAGGACGTGGTGCTAGGTTTTTTTTTTTTTTTTTTTTGACGTGGTAAATGTGTTCTGAGAGGTGGTGGGCTGTCTTTGTGAAAAAAATAGCTTAAATTCACATGCATAGATGTAGACGTTTCTAGACAAGGTTATAGTTGTTTTTAACGTGGTGCTAGTGTTCTGAGACGTGGTAGGCTGTCTTTGTGTAAAAATATGTTTTAATTCACATGCATGGACGTAGACGTTTCTGGAAGTGGTGCTAATTGTTTTTGACATGGTGGTTCTGTTCTGAGAGTGGGTGGGCTGTATTTGTGAAAAAAATCTGTTTGAAATCACACATGTGGATGTAGATGGTTTTGGACGTTGTTCTAGTTGTTTTTGGCGTGGTTCTTGTATTCTGAGACGTGGTTGGTTGTCTTTGTAAAAAAATAGTTTAAATTCACACACATGGATGTAGACTTTTCTGGACGTGGTTCTAGTTGTTTTTGACGTGTTTCTAGTGTTCTGGGACGTGGTCGGCTGTCTTTGCGAAAAAATTCAGTTTAAATTCACACACATGGATGTAGACGTTTATAGACGTGGTGCTAGTTGTTTATCACGTGGTGCTAGTATTATGAGACGTGGTGGGCTGTCTTTGTGAAAAAAATCTTTTTGAATTCACTTGCATAAATGTAGACATTTCAGGACGTGGTGCTAGTTGTTATTGACGTGGTTCTTCTGTTCTGAGACGTGGTGAGCTGTCATTGTGAAAAAATAGCTTAAATTCACAAGCATAGATGTAGACGTTTCTGGATGTGGTTATAGTTGTTTTTGACGTGGTGCTAGTGTTTTGAGACGTGGTGGGTTGTCTTTGTGTAAAAATCTGTTAGAATTCACAGGCATGGCTGTAGACGTTTCTGTAGATGGTTCTAGTTATTTTTGACGTGTTTATAGTGTTCCGAGGCATGGTGGGCTGTCTTTGTGAAAAAAATTAGTTTTAATTCACATGCATAGATGTAGACATTTCTGGACGTGGTTCTAGTTGATTTTAACGTGGTGCTAGTGTTCTGAGACGTGGTGGGCTGTCTTTGTGTAAAAATATGTTTTAATTCACATGCATGGACGTAGACGTTTCTGGAATTGGTGCTAATTGTTTTTGACATGGTGGTTGTGTTCTGAGACTAGGTGGGCTGTATTTGTGAAAAAAATCTGTTTGAATTCACACATGTGGATGTAGATGTTTCTGGACGTTGTTCTAGTTGTTTTTGACGTCGTTCTTGTGTTCTGAGACGTGGTTGGTTGTCTTTGTAAAAAAATACTTTAAATTCACACACATGGATGTAGACTTTTCTGGACGTGGTTCTAGTTGTTTTTTACGTGTTTCTAGTGTTCTGCGACGTGGTCGGCTGTCTTTGTGAAAAAATTCAGTTTAAATTCACACACATGGATGTAGACGTTTCTGGACGTGGTGCTAGTTGTTTTTCACGTGGTGCTATTATTATGAGACGTGGTGGGCTGTCTTTGTGAAAAAAATCTTTTTGAATTCACTTGCATAAATGTAGACATTTCAGGACGTGGTGCTAATTCTTATTGACGTGGTTCTTCTGTTCTGAGACGTGGTGAGCTGTCTTTGTGAAAAAATAGCTTAAATTCACATACATTGATGTAGACATTCCAGGACGTTATTCTTGTTGTTTTTGACAGGTGCTAGTGTTCTGAGACGTGGTGGGCAGTCTTTGTGAAAAAAATAGCTTAAATTCACATGCATGGATGTAGACGTTTCTGGACAGGGTGCTAGTTGTTTTTGACGAGGTGATAGTGTTCTGAGACGTGGTGGGCTGTCTTTGTGAAAAAAAAATTGTTTGAATTCACTTGCATAAATGTAGACGTTTCAGGACGTGGTGCTAGTTCTTCTTGACGTGGTTTTTCGGTTCTGAGACGTGGTGAGCTGTCTTTGTGAAAAAATAACTTAAATTCACATACATTGATGTAGACATTTCAGGACGTTATTCTTGTTGTTTTTGACTGGTGCTAGTGTTCTGAGACGTGGTGGGCTGTCTTTGTGGAAAAAATTGCTTAAATTCACATGCATGGATGTAGACGTTTCTGGATAGGGTGCTAGTTGTTTTTGACGAGGTGCTAGTGTTCTGAGACGTTGTGGGCTGTCTTTGTGAAAAAAATTTGTTTGAATTCACATGCATGGATATAGACGTTTCAGGACGTGGTGCTAGTTGTTATTGACGTGGTGCTTGAGTTTCGAGACGTGGTGGGCTGTCTTTGTGAAAAAATCACTTTAAATTCACACACAAGGATGTATATGTTTCTGGACGTGGTGCTACTTTTTTTTGACGTGGTTCTTGTGTTCGGAGACGTGGTGGGCTGTCTTTGTCAAAAAATTTATTTTAAATTTACATTCATGGATGTAGACTTTTCTGGAGGTGGTTCTAGTTATTTTCGACGTGTTTCTACTGTTCTGAGATGTGGTGGCCGGTCTTTGTAAAAAAATAACTTGAATTCACATGCAAGGATATAGATGTTTCTAGACGTGGTGCTAGTTGTTTTTGACGTAGTTCTTGTGTTCTGAGATGTGGTGGGCTGTCTTTGTGAAAAAAAAACTTAAATTCACATGAATTGATGTAGATGTTTCAGGACGTTGTTCTTGTTGGTTTTGACGTGGTGCTAGTGTTCTGATACTTTGTGGGCTGTCTTTGTAAAAAAATAGATTAAATTCACATGCATAGATGTAGACGTTTCAGGACGTGGTGCTAGTAGTTTTTGACGAGGTTCTAGTGTTCTGAGACGTGGTGGGCTGTCTTTATGAAAAAAATCTGTTTGAATTCACATGCATGGATATACACATTTCTGGACGTGGTGCTAGTAGTTATTGATGTGGTGCTTGTGTTCTGAGACGTGGTGCACTGTTTTTGTGAAAAAAATAGCTTAAATTTACATGCATAGATATAGACGTTTCTGTACGTGGTGCTAGTTATTTTTGACGTGGTGCTAGTGTTCTGAGACGTGGTGGCCTGTCTTTGTGAAAAAAAATAGCTTAAATTTTCATGTATGGATGAAGACGTTTCTGGACGTGGTGCTAGTTGTTTGTGACGTGGTGCTAGTGTTCTGAGACGTGGTGGGCTGTCTTTATGAAAAAAATCTGTTTGAATTCACATGCATAGATATAGACGTTTCTGGACGTGGTGCTAGTAGTTATTGACGTGGTGCTTGTGTTCTGAGATGTGGTGGGCTGTCTTTGTGAAAAAAATAGCTTAAATTCACATGCATAGATATAGACGTTTCTGTACGTGGTGCTAGTTGTTTTTGACGTGGTGCTAGTGTTCTAAGATGTAGTGGGCTGTCTTTGTGAAAAAAATCTATTTTAATTCACATGCAAGGATGTAGATGTTTCTGGACGTGGTGCTAATTGTTTTTGACGTGATGGTTGTGTTCTGAGACGAGTTGGGCTGTCTTTGTGAAAAAAATCTATTTGAATTCACGCACGTGGATGTAGACATTTCTGGACGTTGTTCCAATTATTTTTGACGTGGTTCTTGTGTTCTGAGACGTGGTTGGCTGTCTTTGTAGAAAAAATCAAGTTAAATTCACACATGGATGTAGACATTTTTGGACGTTGTTCTAGTTGTTTTTGACGTGGTTCTTGTGTTCTGAGATGTGGTGGGCTGTCTTTGTGAAAAAAATCAGGTTAAATTCACATTCATGGATGTAGACTTTCTGGAGGTGGTTCTAGTTGTTTTTGACGTGTATCTAGTGTTCTTAGATGTGGTGGCCGGTCTTTGTGAAAAAAATCAGTTTAAATTCACACATGGATGTAGACGTTTATCGACATGGTGCTAGTTGTTTTTCACGTGGTGCTAGTGTTATGAGATGTGGTAGGCTGTCATTGTGAAAAAAATCTTTTTCAATTAACATGCATGGATGTAGACATTTCTAGACGTGGTGCAAGTTGTTATTGACGATGTGCTGGTGTTCTGAGATGTGGTGGCCTGTCTTTGTGAAAAAAATAGCTTGAATTCACATGCATGGATGTAGACGTTTCTGTACGTGGTTCTTGTGTTCTGAGGCTTGGTGTGTTGTCTTTGTGAAAAAAATCAGTTTAAATTCACACACATGGAGACGTTTAGTTGTTTTTCACGTGGTTCTTGTGTTTTGAGACGTGGTGTGTTGTCTTTGTGAAAAAAAATAGCTTAAATTTACATGTATGGATGAAGACATTTCTGGACGTGGTGCTAGTTGTTTGTGACGTGGTGCTAGTGTTCTGAGACGTGGTGGGCTGTCTTTATGAAAAAAATCTGTTTGAATTCACATGCATAGATATAGACGTTTCTGGACGTGGTGCTAGTAGTTATTGACGTGGTGCTTGTGTTCTGAGATGTGGTGGGCTGTCTTTGTGAAAAAAATAGCTTAAATTCACATGCATAGATATAGACGTTTCTGTACGTGGTGCTAGTTATTTTTGACGTGGTGCTAGTGTTCTGAGACGTGGTGGCCTGTCTTTGTGAAAAAAATAGCTTAAATTCTTATACATAGATGTAGACGTTTTTGGACGTGGTTATAGTTGTTTTTGACGTGGTGCTAGTGTTCTAAGATGTAGTGGGCTGTCTTTGTGAAAAAAATCTATTTTAATTCACATGCAAGGATGTAGATGTTTCTGGACGTGGTGCTAATTGTTTTTGATGTGATGGTTGTGTTCTGAGACAAGTTGGGCTGTCTTTGTGAAAAAAATCTATTTGAATTCACACACGTGGATGTAGACATTTCTGGACGTTGTTCCTGTTCTTTTTGACGTGGTTCTTGTGTTCAGAGACGTGGTTGGCTGTCTTTGTAAAAAAAAATCAGGTTAAATTCACACATGGATGTAGACATTTTTGGACGTTGTTCTAGTTATTTTTGACATGGTTCTTGTGTTCTGAGACGTGGTTGGCCGTCTTTGTGAAAAAAATCATGTTAAATTCACATTCATGGATGTAGACATTTCTAGACGTGGTGCTAGTTGTTATTGACGATGTGCTGGTGTCCTGAGATGTGGTGGCCTGTCTTTGTGAAAAAAATAGCTTGAATTCACATGCATGGATGTAGACGTTTCTAGATGTGGTTCTTGTGTTCTGAGGCTTGGTGTGTTGTCTTTGTGAAAAAAACAGTTTAAATTCACACACATGGAGATGTTTAGTTGTTTTTCACGTGGTTCTTTTGTTTTGAGACGTGGTGGGCTGTCTTTGTGAAAAAAAATAGCTTAAATTTACATGTATGGATGAAGATGTTTCTGGACGTGGTGCTAGTTGTTTGTGACGTGGTGCTAGTGTTCTGAGACGTGGTGAGCTGTCTTTGTAAAAAAATAACTTGAATTCACATGCAAGGATATAGATGTTTCTAGACGTGGTGCTAGTTGTTTTTGACGTAGTTCTTGTGTTCTGAGACGTGGTGGGCTGTCTTTGTGAAAAAAAAAACTTAAATTCACATGAATTGATGTAAATGCTTCAGGACGTTGTTCTTGTTGGTTTTGACGTGGTGCTAGTGTTCTGATACTTTGTGGGCTGTCTTTGTGAAAAAAATAGATTAAATTCACATGCATAGATGTAGACGTTTCAGGACGTGGTGCTAGTTGTTTTTGACGAGGTTCTAGTGTTCTGAGACGTGGTGGGCTGTCTTTATGAAAAAAATCTGTTTGAATTCACATGCATGGATATACACGTTTCTAGACGTGGTGCTAGTAGTTATTGATGTGGTGCTTGTGTTCTGAGATGTGGTGCGCTATTTTTGTGAAAAAAATAGCTTAAATTTACATGCATAGATATAGACGTTTCTGTACGTGGTGCTAGTTATTTTTGACGTGGTGCTAGTGTTCTGAGACGTGATGGCCTGTCTTTGTGAAAAAAAATAGCTTAAATTTACATGTATGGATGAAGACGTTTCTGGACGTGGTGCTAGTTGTTTGTGACGTGGTGCTAGTGTTCTGAGACGTGGTGGGCTGTCTTTATGAAAAAAATCTGTTTGAATTCACATGCATAGATATAGACGTTTCTGGACGTGGTGCTAGTAGTTATTGACGTGGTGCTTGTGTTCTGAGATGTGGTGGGCTGTCTTTGTGAAAAAAATAGCTTAAATTCACATGCATAGATATAGACGTTTCTGTACGTGGTGCTAGTTGTTTTTGACGTGGTGCCAGTGTTCTAATATGTAGTGGGCTGTCTTTGTGAAAAAAATCTATTTTAATTCACATGCAAGGATGTAGATGTTTCTGGACGTGGTGCTAATTGTTTTTGACGTGATGGTTGTGTTCTGAGACGAGTTGGGTTGTCTTTGTGAAAAAAATCTATTTGAATTCACGCACTTGGATGTAGACATTTCTGGACGTTGTTCCAATTGTTTTTGACGTGGTTCTTGTGTTCTGAGACGTGGTTGGCTGTCTTTGTAAAAAAAATCAGGTTAAATTCACACATGGATGTAGACATTTCTGGACGTTGTTCTAGTTGTTTTTGACGTGGTTCTTGTGTTCTGAGACGTGGTTGGCCGTCTTTGTAAAAAAATAAGTTTAAATTCACATGTGGTTGTAGACATTTTTGGACATTGTTCTAGTTGTTTTTGACATGGTTCTAGTGTTCGGAGATGTGGTGGGCTGTCTTTGTGAAAAAAAATCAGGTTAAATTCACATTCATGGATGTAGACTTTCTGGAGGTGGTTCTAGTTGTTTTTGACGTGTATCTAGTGTTCTGAGATGTGGTGGCCGGTCTTTGTGAAAAAAATCAGTTTAAATTCACACATGGATGTAGACGTTTATGGACATGGTGCTAGTTGTTTTTCACGTGGTGCTAGTGTTACGAGATGTGGTAGGCTGTCATTGTGAAAAAAATCTTTTTCAATTCACATGCATGGATGTAGACATTTCTAGACGTGGTGCAAGTTGTTATTGTCGATGTTCTGGTGTTCTGAGATGTGGTGGCCTGTCTTTGTGAAAAAAATAGCTTGAATTCACATGCATGGATATACACGTTTCTGGACGTGGTGCTAGTAGTTATTGATGTGGTGCTTGTGTTCTGAGATGTGGTGCGCTATTTTTGTGAAAAAAATAGCTTAAATTTACATGCATAGATATAGACATTTCTGTACGTGGTGCTAGTTATTTTTGACGTGGTGCTAGTGTTCTGAGACGTGATGGCCTGTCTTTGTGAAAAAAAATAGCTTAAATTTACATGTATGGATGAAGACGTTTCTGGACGTGGTGCTAGTTGTTTGTGACGTGGTGCTAGTGTTCTGAGACGTGGTGGGCTGTCTTTATGAAAAAAATCTGTTTGAATTCACATGCATAGATATAGACGTTTCTGGACGTGGTGCTAGTAGTTATTGACGTGGTGCTTGTGTTCTGAGATGTGGTGGGCTGTCTTTGTGAAAAAAATAGCTTAAATTCACATGCATAGATATAGACGTTTCTGTACGTGGTGCTAGTTGTTTTTGACGTGGTGCCAGTGTTCTAAGATGTAGTGGGCTGTCTTTGTGAAAAAAATCTATTTTAATTCACATGCAAGGATGTAGATGTTTCTGGACGTGGTGCTAATTGTTTTTGACGTGATGGTTGTGTTCTGAGACGAGTTGGGTTGTCTTTGTGAAAAAAATCTATTTGAATTCACGCACTTGGATGTAGACATTTCTGGACGTTGTTCCAATTGTTTTTGACGTGGCTCTTGTGTTCTGAGACGTGGTTGGCTGTCTTTGTAAAAAAAATCAGGTTAAATTCACACATGGATGTAGACATTTCTGGACGTTGTTCTAGTTGTTTTTGACGTGGTTCTTGTGTTCTGAGACGTGGTTGGCCGTCTTTGTAAAAAAATAAGTTTAAATTCACATGTGGATGTAGACATTTTTGGACATTGTTCTAGTTGTTTTTGACATGGTTCTAGTGTTCGGAGATGTGGTGGGCTGTCTTTGTGAAAAAAAATCAGGTTAAATTCACATTCATGGATGTAGACTTTCTGGAGGTGGTTCTAGTTGTTTTTGACGTGTATCTAGTGTTCTGAGATGTGGTGGCCGGTCTTTGTGAAAAAAATCAGTTTAAATTCACACATGGATGTAGACGTTTATGGACATGGTGCTAGTTGTTTTTCACGTGGTGCTAGTGTTACGAGATGTGGTAGGCTGTCATTGTGAAAAAAATCTTTTTCAATTCACATGCATGGATGTAGACATTTCTAGACGTGGTGCAAGTTGTTATTGACGATGTTCTGGTGTTCTGAGATGTGGTGGCCTGTCTTTGTGAAAAAAATAGCTTGAATTCACATGCATGGATGTAGACGTTTCTGGACGTGGTTCTTGTGTTCTGAGGCTTGGTGTGTTGTCTTTGTGAAAAAAATCAGTTTAAATTCACACACATGGAGACGTTTAGTTGTTTTGTTTTTCACGTGGTTCTTGTGTTTTGAGACGTGGTGGGCTGTCTTTGTGAAAAAAAATAGCTTAAATTTACATGTATGGATGAAGACATTTCTGGACGTGGTGCTAGTTGTTTGTGACGTGGTGCTAGTGTTCTGAGATGTGGTGGGCTGTCTTTATGAAAAAAATCTGTTTGAATTCACATGCATAGATATAGACGTTTCTGGACGTGGTGCTAGTAGTTATTGACGTGGTGCTTGTGTTCTGAGATGTGGTGGGCTGTCTTTGTGAAAAAAATAGCTTAAATTCACATGCATAGATATAGACGTTTCTGTACGTGGTGCTAGTTATTTTTGACGTGGTGCTAGTGTTCTGAGACGTGGTGGCCTTTCTTTGTGAAAAAAATAGCTTAAATTCTTATACATAGATGTAGACGTTTTTGGACGTGGTTATAGTTGTTTTTGACGTGGTGCTAGTGTTCTAAGATGTAGTGGGCTGTCTTTGCGAAAAAAATCTATTTTAATTCACATGCAAGGATGTAGATGTTTCTGGACGTGGTGCTAATTGTTTTTGACGTGATGGTTGTGTTCTGAGACGAGTTGGGCTGTCTTTGTGAAAAAAATCTATTTGAATTCACGCACGTGGATGTAGACATTTCTGGACGTTGTTCCAATTGTTTTTGACGTGGTTCTTGTATTCTGAGAGGTGGTTGGCTGTCTTTGTAAAAAAAATCAGGTTAAATTCACACATGGATGTAGACATTTTTGTACGTTGTTCTAGTTGTTTTTGACGTGGTTCTTGTGTTCTGAGACGTGGTTGGCCGTCTTTGTAAAAAAATAAGTTTAAATTCACATGTGGATGTAGACATTTTTGGACATTGTTCTAGTTGTTTTTGACGTGGTTCTAGTGTTCGGAGATGTGGTGGGCTGTCTTTGTGAAAAAAATCAGGTTAAATTCACATTCATGGATGTAGACTTTCTTGGAGGTGGTTCTTGTTGTTTTTGACGTGTATCTAGTGTTCTGAGATGTGGTGGCCGATCTTTGTGAAAAAAATCAGTTTAAATTCACACATAGATGTAGACGTTTATGGATATGGTGCTAGTTGTTTTTCACGTGGTGGTATTGTTAAGAGATGTGGTAGGCTGTCTTTGTGAAAAAAATCTTTTTTAATTCACAAGCATGGATGTAGACATTTCTAGACGTGGTGCTAGTTGTTATTGACGATGTGCTGGTGTTCTGAGATGTGGTGGCCGGTCTTTGTGAAAAAAATAGCTTAAATTCACATGCATGGATGTAGACGTTTCTAGATGTGGTTCTTGTGTTCTGAGGCTTGGTGTGTTGTCTTTGTGAAAAAAACAGTTTAAATTCACACACATGGAGATGTTTAGTTCTTTTTCACGTGGTTCTTGAAGGAAAACTGAACAAGCCCGGGCTAAATCGAAAACCTCACTTTCGTGCTATGCATTCCAGAATCGGAAGCTTTCGACCAAGCTCAGGCTCAAATTAGTTTACCTATGAACGGATCTAGGCTTATACTTATTTAATTTATTAATCGGGACACAAAAAATTAAATCTTTAATTAAAGCGGAATTTAAAAACTATACCTTTTGTAGCGAAGTCCCTCGCCTAAAAGAAAACCCAATTCTTTAGCGCGAAATCCACAAGAAATCCGAAGAATTCTCCAATACAAGCTCCGAGATAGTGTGGGCTATCGTCTACGGAGCTACCCACGGCAATACGACTGAATACCTAAGAAGCTTGCTTTGGATATTGACTCAAAATCCTTTTTTTTTTAAAAAAAAAAAAACTAACTGCCCAGTTTTTTTTTTTCATAAACTTGCAGCGCAAGGCTACCCACTGCCGCTTAGAACTGTCCGGAATTCTCTGCAATATTACCCACTTCCAGAATGATGCTCACTCGTCCCGATCTGTACAGACCGGACACACGGATCACTCTATATAGAAGATCTACGTGAAGCCCAGTCCGGTTCAGGGCACGAATTGATCGCAGCACCCAGGATTTCTAAAACCCAGAAAAAATAGCAGCAGCGGGTGCTGTTTTTCCGAAAGCCCACCAGCGAATCCGACTTCCAGGCAGTATAAAATCAACTGAGCAGTATAAAGATCGAGTCTTCCAAAAGAAAAAGTTATCTTAGCTGACCTCGAGAAAGAACTCCGATGAAGAAGACGGTGTTCTCTCTCTAAGCTAAACTTTTTCGATTTTGCCCTTTCTTGGACTTCAAGCTTCTAATTCTATGTGCTGCCCAATGTATTGTATTTATAGAAGCTTCTAAGGAGACCTAATGGGCTCTCGAGTTAGGCCTTAAAATTTGACTTTCGTTGACCGCTAAGTCTTCCCGACTAATCAACTCCAATCGAACCTTTTAAATTAATTTATTTAATCCACTTTGTTAATTTAATTTAATCGAACCCTTAGAATTAATTAATTCAAAATCGAATTAATTTCTAAATTCACTTCGTCGATCAAATTTAATTAAAACCCTTCGGATTAATTAATTTTCCTTGTCGATTAGTCAAACGCATAATCGGTCGTACCACTAACGGACCAATTATGGAACTACCGCTCGAAAACGACTTTACATCGCGCCATTATTATTTCTTCTATCTCCCCACATTAAAGATCTAGTGCTCGTCGATTTATCAATTTACTGACAAATTAATTCACCGACTTCTTGGTTTCCGAGATTAGTACCACTCGACCTTTTATTATACCGAACATAAAGTTCACTGGCCAGGTTTAGTATAATAACCTTACGAGCTCATCTCGGGAGCACCATCAACCCGGCGAACCGGTACGTGGATTCTTCCGACCAGCAACGGCACGCAAGAAGCTAAACACCGCATACCCAACTTACCGAGGTATTGGCCTCAATTGACCTCACTCTTTGGCAAATCAAAGCACACGAGACCCAACCCTCACGGCCGTCCCAATCTTGGGATTGAGAGACGGAATACTAGGACCGAATTGACTACGCCGATCAGTACAAGTCAATTCTATCCAAACTGATCGTGCTCAATATGCCCCGGGCATATCTGTGTGATTTAAACTAGTCTAGATAAACCAATTTCCAAACCACACAATAACCTATACCGATAGCATGTTCAGACTATCTCGGTTACGAGCATACTTTTTATATATCAATACTTTAACCAATAACGGTATCTACTGTGTTTGTCGACACCCCGTTATCTAGTTCTATGATATAAAGGAACAGATTTATACTGAAACAAAATGATATGTCATCTGTGGATCTTAGTTTTTGATACAAGCCATAGCTTTTCTGTATTCAAAACTAACAATCTCCTACTAATACTCAAAGCTATGCTAAGAAGTACAAAAACTGTCCAACCCGCTATTACACTGCTGTCATAATGAAATCTCCAAAACACCTTTAAGCTCACTAACATGGCTCCCTCAAGAATCTGACTCCCATGCCCTCCACATGTCTCTCAAAAACCTTTAGGGTCAATGGCTTTGTGAAAGGATCTGCATGGTTGTCATCTGATACTATCTTGGCCACGGTCACGTCTCCCCTCTTTACGATCTCTCGTATCAGGTGGTACTTGCGCTCTATGTGTTTACTCCCCTTATGAGCTCGTGGTTCCCTTGAGTTAGCAACTGCACCATTGTTATCAAAATAAACTGTGATAGACCTAGGCAACTCTGGAACCACATCTAAGTCCATCAGGAAGCTCCTGAGCCACACAGCCTCTTTCGCTGCCTCTGAAGCGGCAACGTACTCGGCCTCTATGGTAGAGTCCGCTACGCATTTCTGCTTGACACTCTTCCATACTATGACTCCACCTCCTAGAGTAAACACAAACCCAGAGGTAGATTTACTCCTGTCCAAATCACCTTGAAAGTCCGAATCTGTGTAACCCAAAGGTACAAGCTCCTGCGCTCTATAAACTTGGACATAATCTCTCGTCCTGCGCAAGTACTTGAGAATGCATATTACTGCCTCCCAGTGAGCCTTCCCAGGATTACTCTGATATCTGCTAACCATGCCAACGGCAAAGCAAATATCAGGCCTCGTGCACAACATAGCATACATGAGGCTACCCATTGCAGAAGCATAAGGTACGGCCTTCATGGCATCTATCTCCTTAGCAGTCTTAGGACACTGCTCCTTAGACAAATGCACCCCATGTCTGAAAGGTAGTGAACCCTTCTTGGAGTTCTGCATGTTAAAACGGGCCAGAATCGTGTCTATGTAGGATGCCTGAGAGAGAGTCAGAGAACGTCTCCTACGATCTCGAATAATTTTAATCCCAAGGATATGTCCAGCCTCTCTCAAATCCTTCATATCGAATTGCCTGGACAGCCATGCCTTTACGTCTGACAACACCTTCTTACTGTTGCCAATAAGAATAATGTCATCTACGTAAAGTACTAGGAACACCACCATATCACCATCAAGCCTGCGATAAACACACTGCTCATCCGGACACCGAGTGAATCCATAGGACTGGATAACCTTGTCAAAACGGATGTTCCAAGATCTGGATGCTTGCATCTCTATCCTGGAGAACCTCATTGTAGTTAACTGGGTCTGGTTCATGAGCACCAGGGATAAAGTCCGAAGACTCACCCAAACCCATGTACCTCTCGGGCTATCTCACAACCCTCCCACTATGACGAGGTGCAGCCTGTGTAAGAGCATCATCTGTGATAGTGTGTGCAGTCTCTTGTGGTGTATCTTCCTGTACTTGTGCATCTGGAATAGTGGACTGACTTCTAAGCTGTTCCAATACTACCTTGCTGCTTGACTTGTGATCTAAAATATAGTTCTCCTCAAGAAATCTGGCATTGGTGCTGACCACCACCTTCTGATCCTGAGGACTATAAAATAAACCACCTCTCATTCTTTTGGGGTAGCCTACAAACAGCATAACCTTAGATCTCGCCTCTAACTTGCCTGCATCTGCCTCGAGCACATGTGCTGGACAACCCCAAATCCTGAGATGTCTCAGACTAGGCTTGCGCCCACTCCACAACTCTACTGGGGTCGTAGGCACAGACTTAGATGGCACAAGGTTGAGTATAAAATATGTTGTATCCAAGGCATAACCCCAAAATCGAGGTAGGCAACTCACTGTAACTCATCATCGATCTAACCATCTCCATAAGAGACCTGTTCCTCCTCTCTGCCACACCATTCTGCTGGGGTGTGCCAGGTGCAGACAACTGGGTCTGAATACCCTCCTCTGACAAATAGGTCCTAAATTCACTAGAGAGGTATTCACCACCTCTAGCCTGAACTGACATAGGTCCACACACATCAGAATGAATCAACTCTAAAACCTCCTTGGCCCTATACCCCTTCGCCTTAAAAGGCCTCTTGGTCATTTTACCCTCAAAGCAGGACTCACATGTCGAATAGCTGTCAATATCTAGTAAGTCCAAAGACCCACTCTTGACCAACCTTTGAATCCTACTAAGGTTGATATGATCTAGTCTCAGGTGCCAAAGAAAAGTCTGATTCAAAGGGGAAGATTCCTTTCTCTTATTATGATTCGGTGATGAGTTACTAGTTTCTGTGTTTTGCATAACTGGGGAGTAAGTCTTGATTAAAAACAAATTGTCAACCAATGTACCGGAACATATAAGTTTCTGGCATTTTCTTATAAAAACCGAACCGTCAGAAAATATACACTTATAACCATCCAAAACAAGTTTCGAAACCGAAAGCAAGTTCTTTCGAAAACTAGGTACATAAAGACAATCCTTTAAAAGTAAAATAGAGTCTGAAAAACAAAGACAAATAACTCCCACTGCAACAACAGAAACTCTGGTAGTATCCCCAAGGTAGACCTGCAACTCTCCCTCTCTAAGCAGCCGGGTCACTTGGAACCCCTGCAAAGAATTACAAACGTGATCAGTGGCTCCTGAATCCACACACCAAGTATCCGTGGGAATCGCCGCTAATCACATCTCAGTAACTAGGGAAAATTTACTTTTAACCTCGAGGCTTTGGGCAATCCTTCTTCCTATGTCCTGCTTTGCCACACTTAAACATTTGCCTTTCGGCTTTTGCTTGTTGGCAATGCCTGCCTTGGGTCCATGATTAGTTCCTGCTTTCTGGCCTCTCTTCCTCTCTTGCTTCCTGGCTTTGGGCCCAGCAGAGGAACCTTAGGGACCAACAGTAGCAAAGGCTTGCTTCTTCTCAGTGAATAGGCCCTCGGCTGACACCAATGTAGTCATGAGCTCGGGGAGTGAATATGAGAGATTCCCCATATTATAGTTCAATCGAAACTGCTCAAAACTGGGAGGCAAGCTCTAAAGGATGATATCGACCTGGGTTTCCCCATGAATCTCACCTCCCAATACCTCGATCTCATTGATGCAACCAATCATGTCCAGTACGTGATCTCTCACTGAAGTGCCCTCAGCCATCTTAGCATTCATGAGTTTCCTCATAGCTGACTGCTTGGCTGCCCTGCCCTGATGTCCAAACATCTCCCTGAGGTTGAGCATCATATCGTAGGCTGAGGTCATCAACTGATGCTGGTGCTGCAGTACACTTGACATGGAAGCCAAGATGTAGCACCTAGTCATCTCATCAGCTTTCTGCCACCTCGTATATGGCTCTCGCTGCTCAGGTGTGGCATCCTCACTGGGCTTAGGGGGAAACTCCTCAGTGAGCACGTACTTATAACCCTCGGCTGTTAGGACAATGTCCAGGTTTCGTTTCCAATCAATGTAATTAGGATCGGTGAGTTTGTTTTGGTTCAGAATGACAGCTAGCGGGTTGAACGACATATCAACTGAAAATAATGAAAAAACATGTCTCAGTATACTTTTCGAAAATATTGAAAAATCCTCAGAAAAGAAATATAATCTTCTACCGACATCTCTCCCACCGGGATTAACGCAGGTCACGATGGGTGAACGTCTACGCCAACCCACATTCGTTCGAGAAGAACCGAAGTTCATTAATTTCATTATCTGACCAACGATCTTATGATCAATGAAATTAATAGTCGATAATTTTAGCCGTACACGTAAATAGCGTTACCTCGATGGGAGGGATACTATAAACAGTACACTAAGTGTATGCCATTACGTGACTTCTAAGTTTGTTACTTAGGGTACTAATGCGCCTCGGATGGCGAGGGTGTCGCAACTTTTCCCAATTAAACGCACTATAGTCATCCCTTTAGAAATTCATTCCAGCGATATCTGTGATTGAAAACGCATCCGATGGGGAAGCCGTTTAACCACATCGCCAATGAACTCGTAATGGAGGCCATGGGGCTATTAACCAACCCGCTCCCACTTAGATTTTTAAAATAATTTCAATTCGCCCTAGTTTTCTCGGTTTTCCATCTCTGTTTTCTACGTAATTAGGAATCACCCAAAAATTACGATAAACCAAAATCCGGGTTTTCTCAGTTTTCTACGTAATTAGGAATCACCCAAAATTACGATAAACCAAAACCCTACGTAATTAGGAATCACCCAAAATTACGATTAAACCAAAACTTGCGAATATAATTAAGTTTGAGGAATTTTACGTTTTAACATGCAATATTTTACCTATGGATATTTGCACCCATAAAACCGTTGGAGTTTTAATATGCGAATAATCTACCTTAGTTAATTGCACATTACCTTTTTGAAAAACTTTTGGTTTGAATTTCGTTCATGCAAAATAAAACGAAAATCACACAATCAACGAAAAAATCATAAATACGGGAAATTAAATAAAATAAAATTTCCCGACTATTATGGCCTTCTCTATCGTTGATTCTTTGACGCCTCGGTGACACTTCCCGTCGTGTCGCTCCCACTCGTTATTTGGATTCCTTTCGATTCGCCCGGGTTTTCTCGGTTTATTCCGTAATTAGGAATCACCCAAAATTACAATAAACCAAAACCCGCGAATATAAGTTACCCAAAATAACGTCTTCGTCATAGTACAAAAATTCCTATATACAAAGGCGTTTTCTAGGAATTTAAAGACGACATGATTAGATCAAATCCTACTACAAGATTTTCTAATCCTACACGGCTTCCAGCTCGTGGTTATTACTATTACAGAAATTTCCATTCAAAAATAAAACAAGCCCAGACATGTCCCGGGGTTTATGAATGAAAATTAAATTTCTACCATAATAGCCGGGAAACCAATAACCACCTGTTTATACATTTCGACAAAAATAATAATGCCAAAATAAAGCCGTGTAATAAATCAAACAAGTATAAGACCGAAACCAACGCTCTGATACCAATTTGAAGGAAAACTGAACAAGCCCGGGCTAAATCGAAAACCTCACTTTCGTGCTATGCATTCCAGAATCGGAAGCTTTCGACCAAGCTCAGGCTCAAATTAGTTTACCCATGAACGGATCTAGGCTTATACTTATTTAATTTATTAATCGGGACACAAAAAATTAAATCTTTAATTAAAGCGGAATTTAAAAATTATACCTTTTGTAGCGAAGTCCCTCGCCTAAAAGAAAACCCAATTCTTTAGCGCGAAATCCACAAGAAATCCGAAGAATTCTCCAATACAAGCTCCGAGATAGTGTGGGCTATCGTCTACGGAGCTACCCACGGCAATACGACTGAATACCTAAGAAGCTTGCTTTGGATATTGACTCAAAATCCTTTTTTTTTTAAAAAAAAAAAACTAACTGCCCAGTTTTTTTTTTTCATAAACTTGCAGCGCAAGGCTACCCACTGCCGCTTAGAACTGTCCGGAATTCTCTGCAATATTACCCACTTCCAGAATGATGCTCACTCGTCCCGATCTGTACAGACCGGACCCACGGATCACTCTATATAGAAGATCTACGTGAAGCCCAGTCCGGTTCAGGGCACGAATTGATCGCAGCACCCAGGATTTCTAAAACCCAGAAAAAATAGCAGCAGCGGGTGCTGTTTTTCTGAAAGCCCACCAGCGAATCCGACTTCCAGGCAGTATAAAATCAACTGAGCAGTATAAAGATCGAGTCTTCCAAAAGAAAAAGTTATCTTAGCTGACCTCGAGAAAGAACTCCGATGAAGAAGACGGTGTTCTCTCTAAGCTAAACTTTTTCGATTTTGCCCTTTCTTGGACTTCAAGCTTCTAATTCTATGTGCTGCCCAATGTATTGTATTTATAGAAGCTTCTAAGGAGACCTAATGGGCTCTCGAGTTAGGCCTTAAAATTTGACTTTCGTTGACCGCTAAGTCTTCCCGACTAATCAACTCCAATCGAACTTTTTAAATTAATTTATTTAATCCACTTTGTTAATTTAATTTAATCGAACCCTTAGAATTAATTAATTCAAAATCGAATTAATTTCTAAATTCACTTCGTCGATCAAATTTAATTAAAACCCTTCGGATTAATTAATTTTTCTTGTCGATTAGTCAAACGCATAATCGGTCGTACCACTAACGGACCAATTATGGAACTACCGCTCGAAAACGACTTTACATCGCGCCATTATTATTTCTTCTATCTCCCCACATTAAAGATCTAGTGCTCGTCGATTTATCAATTTACTGACAAATTAATTCACCGACTTCTTGGTTTCCGAGATTAGTACCACTCGACCTTTTATTATACCGAACATAAAGTTCACTGGCCAGGTTTAGTATAATAACCTTACGAGCTCATCTCGGGAGCACCATCAACCCGGCGAACCGGTACGTGGATTCCTCCGACCAGCAACGGCACGCAAGAAGCTAAACACCGCATACCCAACTTACCGAGGTATTGGCCTCAATTGAGACCCAACCCTCACGCCCGTCCCAATCTCGGGATTGAGAGACGGAATACTAGGACCGAATTGACTACGCCGATCAGTACAAGTCAATTCTATCCAAACTGATCGTGCTCAATATGCCCCAGGCATATCTGTGTGATTTAAACTAGTCTAGATAAACCAATTTCCAAACCACACAATAACCTATACCGATAGCATGTTCAGACTATCTCGGTTACGAGCATACTTTTTATATATCAATACTTTAACCAATAACGGTATCTACTGTGTTTGTCGACACCCCGTTATCTAGTTCTATGATATAAAGGAACAGATTTATACTGAAACAAAATGATATGTCATCTGTGGATATTAGTTTTTGATACAAGCCATAGCTTTTCTGTATTCAAAACTAACAGTTCTTGTGTTTTGAGACGTGGTGGGCTGTCTTTGTGAAAAAAATAGCTTAAATTTACATGTATGGATGAAGACGTTTCTGGACGTGGTGCTAGTTGTTTGTGACGTGGTGCTAGTGTTCTGAGACGTGGTGAGCTGTCTTTGTAAAAAAATAACTTGAATTCACATGCAAGGATATAGATGTTTCTAGACGTGGTGCTAGTTGTTTTTGACGTAGTTCTTGTGTTCTGAGACGTGGTGGGCTGTCTTTGTGAAAAAAAAAAACTTAAATTCACATGAATTGTTGTAGATGTTTCAGGACGTTGTTCTTGTTGGTTTTGACGTGGTGCTAGTGTTCTGATACTTTGTGGGCTGTCTTTGTGAAAAAAATAGATTAAATTCACATGCATAGATGTAGACGTTTCAGGACGTGGTGCTAGTTGTTTTTGACGAGGTTCTAGTGTTCTGAGACGTGGTGGGCTGTCTTTATGAAAAAAATCTGTTTGAATTCACATGCATGGATATACACGTTTCTGGACGTGGTGCTAGTAGTTATTGATGTGGTGCTTGTGTTCTGAGATGTGGTGCGCTGTTTTTGTGAAAAAAATAGCTTAAATTTACATGCATAGATATAGACGTTTTTGTACGTGGTGCTAGTTATTTTTGACGTGGTGCTAGTGTTCTGAGACGTGGTGGCCTGTCTTTGTGAAAAAAAATAGCTTAAATTTACATGTATGGATGAAGACGTTTCTGGACGTGGTGCTAGTTGTTTGTGACGTGGTGCTAGTGTTCTGAGACGTGGTGGGCTGTCTTTATGAAAAAAATCTGTTTGAATTCACATGCATAGATATAGACGTTTCTGGACGTGGTGCTAGTAGTTATTGACGTGGTGCTTGTGTTCTGAGATGTGGTGGGCTGTCTTTGTGAAAAAAATAGCTTAAATTCACATGCATAAATATAGACGTTTCTGTACGTGGTGCTAGTTGTTTTTGACGTGGTGCTAGTGTTCTAAGATGTAGTGGGCTGTCTTTGTGAAAAAAATCTATTTTAATTCACATGCAAGGATGTAGATGTTTCTGGACGTGGTGCTAATTGTTTTTGACGTGATGGTTGTGTTTTGAGACGAGTTGGGCTGTCTTTGTGAAAAAAATCTATTTGAATTCACGCACGTGGATGTAGACATTTCTGGACGTTGTTCCAATTGTTTTTGACGTGGTTCTTGTGTTCAGAGACGTGGTTGGCTGTCTTTGTAAAAAAAATCAGGTTAAATTCACACATGGATGTAGACATTTTTGGACGTTGTTCTAGTTGTTTTTGACGTGGTTCTTGTGTTCTGAGACGTGGTTGGCCGTCTTTGTAAAAAAATAAGTTTAAATTCACATGTGGATGTAGACATTTTTGGACATTGTTCTTGTTGTTTTTGACATGGTTCTAGTGTTCGGAGATGTGGTGGGCTGTCTTTGTGAAAAAAAATCAGGTTAAATTCACATTCATGGATGTAGACTTTCTGGAGGTGGTTCTAGTTGTTTTTGACGTGTATCTAGTGTTCTGAGATGTGGTGGCCGGTCTTTGTGAAAAAAATCAGTTTAAATTCACACATGGATGTGGACGTTTATGGACATGGTGCTAGTTGTTTTTCACGTGGTGCTAGTGTTATGAGATGTGGTAGGCTGTCATTGTGAAAAAAATCTTTTTCAATTCACATGCATGGATGTAGACATTTCTAGACGTGGTGCAAGTTGTTATTGACGATGTGCTGGTGTTCTGAGATGTGGTGGCCTGTCTTTGTGAAAAAAATAGCTTGAATTCACATGCATGGATGTAGACGTTTCTGGACGTGGTTCTTGTGTTCTGAGGCTTGGTGTGTTGTCTTTGTGAAAAAAATCAGTTTAAATTCACACACATGGAGACGTTTAGTTGTTTTTCACGTGGTTCTTGTGTTTTGAGACGTGGTGGGCTGTCTTTGTGAAAAAAATAAGCTTAAATTTACATGTATGGATGAAGACATTTCTGGACGTGGTGCTAGTTGTTTGTGACGTGGTGCTAGTGTTCTGAGACGTGGTGGGCTGTCTTTATGAAAAAAATCTGTTTGAATTCACATGCATAGATATAGACGTTTCTGGACGTGGTGCTAGTAGTTATTGACGTGGTGCTTGTGTTCTGAGATGTGGTGGGCTGTCTTTGTGAAAAAAATAGCTTAAATTCACATGCATAGATATAGACGTTTCTGTACGTGGTGTTAGTTATTTTTGACGTGGTGCTAGTGTTCTGAGACGTGGTGGCCTGTCTTTGTGAAAAAAATAGCTTAAATTCTTATACATAGATGTAGACGTTTTTGGACGTGGTTATAGTTGTTTTTGACGTGGTGCTAGTGTTCTAAGATGTAGTGGGCTGTCTTTGTGAAAAAAATCTATTTTAATTCACATGCAAGGATGTAGATGTTTCTGGACGTGGTGCTAATTGTTTTTGACGTGATGGTTGTGTTCTGAGACGAGTTGGGCTGTCTTTGTGAAAAAAATCTATTTGAATTCACGCACGTGGATGTAGACATTTCTGGACGTTGTTCCAATTGTTTTTGACGTGGTTCTTATATTCTGAGAGGTGGTTGGCTGTCTTTGTAAAAAAAATCAGGTTAAATTCACACATGGATGTAGACATTTTTGGACGTTGTTCTAGTTGTTTTTGACGTGGTTCTTGTGTTCTGAGACGTGGTTGGCCGTCTTTGTAAAAAAATAAGTTTAAATTCACATGTGGATGTAGACATTTTTGGACATTGTTCTAGTTGTTTTTGACGTGGTTCTAGTGTTCGGAGATGTGGTGGGCTGTCTTTGTGAAAAAAATCAGGTTAAATTCACATTCATGGATGTAGACTTTCTTGGAGGTGGTTCTAGTTGTTTTTGACGTGTATCTAGTGTTCTGAGATGTGGTGGCCGGTCTTTGTGAAAAAAATCAGTTTAAATTCACACATAGATGTAGACGTTTATGGATATGGTGCTAGTTGTTTTTCACGTGGTGCTATTGTTAAGAGATGTGGTAGGCTGTCTTTGTGAAAAAAAATCTTTTTTAATTCACAAGCATGGATGTAGACATTTCTAGACGCGGTGCTAGTTGTTATTGACGATAAGCTGGTGTTCTGAGATGTGGTGGCCTGTCTTTGTGAAAAAAATAGCTTGAATTCACATGCATGGATGTAGACGTTTCTAGATGTGGTTCTTGTGTTCTGAGGCTTGGTGTGTTGTCTTTGTGAAAAAAAAGTTTAAATTCACACACATGGAGATGTTTAGTTGTTTTTCACGTGGTTCTTGTGTTTTGAGACGTGGTGGGCTGTCTTTGTGAAAAAAAATAGCTTAAATTTACATGTATGGATGAAGACGTTTCTGGACGTGGTGCTAGTTGTTTGTGACGTGGTGCTAGTGTTCTGAGACGTGGTGAGCTGTCTTTGTAAAAAAATAACTTGAATTCACATGCAAGGATGTAGATGTTTCTAGACGTGGTGCTAGTTGTTTTTGACGTAGTTCTTGTGTTCTGAGACGTGGTGGGCTGTCTTTGTGAAAAAAAAAACTTAAATTCACATGAATTGATGTAGATGTTTCAGGACGTTGTTCTTGTTGGTTTTGACGTGGTGCTAGTGTTCTGATACTTTGTGGGCTGTCTTTGTGAAAAAAATAGATTAAATTCACATGCATAGATGTAGACGTTTCAGGACGTGGTGCTAGTTGTTTTTGACGAGGTTCTAGTGTTCTGAGACGTGGTGGGCTGTCTTTATGAAAAAAATCTGTTTGAATTCACATGCATGGATATAGACGTTTCTGGACGTGGTGCTAGTAGTTATTGATGTGGTGCTTGTGTTCTGAGATGTGGTGCGCTGTTTTTGTGAAAAAAAAAGCTTAAATTCACATGCATAGATATAGACGTTTCTGTACGTGGTGCTAGTTATTTTTGACGTGGTGCTAGTGTTCTGAGACGTGGTGGCCTGTCTTTGTGAAAAAAATAGCTTAAATTCTTATACATAGATGTAGACGTTTTTGGACATGGTTATAGTTGTTTTTGACGTGGTGCTAGTGTTCTAAGATGCAGTGGGCTGTCTTTGTGAAAAAAATCTATTTTAATTCACATGCAAGGATGTAGATGTTTCTGGACGTCGTGCTAATTGTTTTTGACGTGATGTTGTGTTCTGAGACGAGGTAGGCTGTCTTTGTGAAAAAAAATCTATTTGAATTCACGCACGTGGATGTAGACATTTCTGGACGTTGTTCCAGTTGTTTTTAACGTGGTTCTTGTGTTCTGAGGATGTAGACATTTCTGGACGTTGTTCGAGTTGTTTTCGACGTGGTTCTTGTGTTCTGTGACGTGGTTGGCCGTCTTTGTAAAAAAATCAGTTTAAATTCACATGTGGATGTAGAAATTTTTGGACATTGTTATAGTTGTTTTTGACGTGGTTCTAGTGTTCGGAATGTGGTGGGCTGTTTTTGTGAAAAAACTCAGGTTAAATTCACATTCATGGATTTAGACTTTTCTGGAGGTGGTTCTAGTTGTTTTTCACGTGGTGCTAGTGTTTTGAGATTTGGTAGGCTGTCTTTGTGAAAAAAATCTTTTTTAATTCACATGCATGGATGTAGACATTTCTGGACATGGTGCTAGTTGTTATTGACGATGTGCTGGTGTTCTGAGATGTGGTGGCCTGTCTTTGTGAGAAAAATAGCTTGAATTCACATGCATGGATGTAGACGTTTCTGGACCTGGTTCTTGTGTTCTGAGGCTTGGTGTGTTGTCTTTGTGAAAAAAATCAGTTTAAATTCACACACATGGAGACGTTTAGTTGTTTTTCACGTGATTCTTGTGTTTTAAGACGTGGTGGGCTGTCTTTGTGACAAAAATAGCTTAAATTTACATGTATTGATGAAGACGTTTCTGGACGTGGTGCTAGTTGTTTGTGACGTGGTGCTAGTGTTCTGAGACGGGGTGAGCTGTCTTTGTAAAAAAATAGCTTGAATTCACATGCAACGATGTAGATGTTTCTGGACGTGGTGCTAGTTGTTTTTGACGTAGTTCTTGTGTTCTGAGACGTGGTGGGCTGTCTTCGTGAAAAAAAAAAAGCTTAAATTCACATGAATTGATGTAGATGTTTCAGGACGTTGTTCTTGTTGGTTTTGACGTGGTGCTAGTGTTCTGATACTTTGTGGGCTGTCTTTGTGAAAAAAATAGCTTAAATTCACATGCATAGATTTAGACGTTTCAGGACGTGGTGCTAGTTGTTTTTGACGTGGTGTTAGTGTTCTAAGACGTGGTGGGCTATTTTTGTGAAAAAAAATCTGTTTTAATACACTTGTATGGATATAGATGTTTCAGAACGTGGTGCTAGTTGTTATTGACGTGGTGCTTGTGTTCTGAGACGTGGTGGGCTGTCTTTGTGAAAAAAATAGCTTAAATTCTCATGCATAGATGTAGACGTTTTTGGACGTGGTTATAGTTATTTTTGACTTGGTGCTAGTGTTCTAAGATGCAGTGGGCTGTCTTTGTGAAAAAAATCAATTTTAATTCACATGCAAGGATGTAGACGTTTCAGGACGTGGTGCCAGTTGTTTTTGACGTGGTGCTAGTTGTTTTTGACGTGGTGTTAGTGTTCTGAGACGTGATGGGCTGTCTTTGTGAAGCAAATCTATTTTAATACACTTGTATGGATATAGATGTTTCAGGACGTGGTGCTAGTTGTTATTGACGTGGTACTTGTGTTCTGAGACGTGGTGGGCAGTCTTTGTGAAAAAAATAGCTTAAATTCTCATGCATAGATGTAGACGTTTCTGGACGTGGTGCTGAAGGAAAACTGAACAAGCCCGGGCTAAATCGAAAACCTCACTTTCGTGCAATGCATTCCAGAATCGGAAGCTTTCGACCAAGCTCAGGCTCAAATTAGTTTACCCATGAACGGATCTAGGCTTATACTTATTTAATTTATTAATCGGGACACAAAAAATTAAATCTTTAATAAAAGCGGAATTTAAAGATTCTACCTTTTGTAGCGAAGTCCCTTGCCTAAAGAAAACCAAATCTTTGACGCAACTTCCACAAGAAATCCGAAGAATTCTCCAATACGAACTCCGAGATAGTGTGGGCTATCGTCTACGGAGTTACCCACGGCAAATAATTGATACCCAAGAAACTTGCTCTGTAAGAAAACTCAAAAAGATTGAATCTTTTTAAATAAAACTGCTGCTGCCCAGATTTTAAGAGTGCAGCGCAAGTCACCGGACCGCCTGAACAAAAACCGACCTCCGAACTGCCTTCTTCGGTCCCGATCTGTACAACCCAGCTCCACGGATCACTCTGATCAGAAGATCGACGTGAAGACTAGGCCGGCTCAGGGCACCAAAGAAAACAGCGCTGGGTTTTCTTTCTTCGCTGCAGTAGTTCCGCAAAAAAAAAAAAATACTGGACAGTGGCGGAAATAAAAACTGGGCGCCGATGATTTAATAAATCCGACCAGCAGCCTGCTTAAAAGGATCTGGGCAATTTAAAGATAAGTAGTACTGGTTTTTTGAGGACGTAAAAAAAAAAACCCTTTAGCAGCACCGGATTTTTGAAGACTTAAAAAAACTTTGCAGCACTACCGGATTTTTTAAGGAAAAATTCCTGCTGCGTTTTTTAAAGAAAATCCGACCAGCCCATTTATTAAACAATAATCCGGGCAAGTTAAAGATTTGATCTTCCGAAGGAGAAAGCTATCTTAGCTGATTTCGACAGAGAATTTCGATGAGGAAGATGATGTCTCTCTCTAAGCTAAACTTTCTCTCTTTAGCCTATTCTTGGCTGCCAAGTTTCTTAATCGATTTCTTGCCCAATAAGTTGTATTTATAAGGAGCTTCTAAGGAGACCTAATAGGCTATCGAGTTAGGCATTTTAATTTGACTTTCGTTGACCGCTAAGTCTTCCCGACTAATCAACTCCAATCGACCCATTTAAATTAATTTATTTAATCCACTTTGTTAATTTAATTTAATCGAACCCTTAGAATTAATTAATTCAAAATAGAATTAATTTCTAAATTCATTTTGTCGATTAAATATTAATTAAACCTTTCGGATTAATTAATTTACCTTGTCGATTAGTCAAATCATAATCGGTCGTACCACTAACGGACCAATTATGGAACTACCGCTCGAAAACGACTTTACATCGCCCATTATATTTTATTCTATCTCCCCACGTTAAAGATCTAGCGCTCGTCGGTTTATCAATTTACTGACAAATTAAATCACCGACTTCTTGGTTTCCGAGATTAGTACCACTCGTCCTTTTATTATATCGAACATAAAGTTCATCGGCCGGGTTTAGTATAATAACCTTACGAGCTCATCTCGGGGCCACCATTAACCCGGCGAACCGGTACGTGGATTCCTCCGACTAGCAACGCCACGTAAGAAGCTAAACACCGCATACCCAACCTACCGAGGTATAGGCCTCAATTGACCGCACTCTTTGGCAAATCAAAGCATACGATATCCAACCTTCACGCCCGTCCCAATATTGGGATTGAGAGACCGAATACTAGGACCAAATTGACTACGCCGATCAGTATAAGTCAATTCTATCCAAACTGGTCGTGCTCAATATGCCCCGGGCATAACTGTGTGATTTAAACTAGTTTAGATAAACCAATTTCCAAACCACACAATAACCTATACCGATAGTATGTTCAGACTATCTCGGTTACGAGCATACTTTTTATATATCAATACTTTAACCAATAACGGTATCTACTGTGTTTGTCGACACCCCGTTATCTAGTTCTATGATATAAAGGAACAAATTTATACTGAATCAAAATGATATGTCATCTGTGGATATTAGTTTTTGATACAAGCCATAGCTTTTCTGTATTCAAAACTAACAATCTCCCACTAATACTCAAAGCTATGCTAAGAAGTACAAAAACTGTCCAACCCGCTATTACACTGCTGTCATAATGAAATCTCCAGAACACCTTTAAGCTCACTAACATGGCTCCCTCAAGAATCTGACTCCCATGGCCTCCACATGTCTCTCAAAAACCTTTAGGGTCAATGGCTTTGTGAAAGGATCTGCATGGTTGTCATCTGATACTATCTTGGCCACGGTCACGTCTCCCCTCTTTACGATCTCTCGTATCAGGTGGTACTTGCGCTCTATGTGTTTACTCGCCTTATGGGCTCGTGGTTCCCTCGAGTTAGCAACTGCACTATTGTTATCACAATAAACTGTGATAGACCTAGGCAACTCAGGAACCACATCTAAGTCCATCAGGAAGCTCCTGAGCCACACAGCCTCTTTCGCTGCCTCTGAAGCGGCAACGTGCTCGGCCTACATGGTAGAGTCCACCACGCATTTCTGCTTGACACTCTTCCATACTATAGCTCTACCTCCTAGAGTAAACACAAACCCAGAGGTAGACTTACTCTTGTCCAAATCACCTTGAAAGTCCGAATCTGTGTAACCCAATGGTACAATCTCCTGCGCTCTATAAACTAGGACATAATCTCTCGTCCTGCGCAAGTACTTGAGAATGCATTTTACTGCCTCCCAATGAGCCTTCCCAGGGTTACTCTGATATCTGCTAACCATGCCAACGGCAAAGCAAATATCAGGCCTCGTGCACAACATAACATACATGAGGCTACCCACTGCAGAAGCATAGGGTATCGCCTTCATGGCATCTATCTCCTCAGCAGTCTTAGGACACTGCACCTTAGACAAATGCACCCCATGCCTGAAAGGTAGTGAACCCTTCTTGGAGTTCTGCATATTAAAACGGGCCAGAATCGTGTCTATGTAGGATGCCTGAGAGAGAGTCAGAGAACGTCTCCTACGATCTCGAATAATCTTGATCCCAAGGATATGTCCAGCCTCTCCCAAATCCTTCATATCGAATTGCCTGGACAGCCATGCCTTTACATCTGACAACACCTTCTTACTGTTACCAATCAGAAGTATGTCATCTACGTAAAGTACGAGGAACACCACCATTTCACCATCACGCCTGCGATAAACACACTGCTCATCTGGACACTGAGTGAATCCATAGGATTGGATAACCTCGTCAAAACGGATGTTCCAAGATCTGGATGCTTGCATCTTTATCCTGGAGAGCCTCATTGTAGTTAACTGGGTCTGGTTCATGAGCACCAGGGATAAAGTCAGAAGACTCACCCAAACCCATGTACCTCTCGGGCTGTCTCACAACCCTCCCACTACGACGAGGCGCAGCCTGTGTAAGAGCATCATCTGTGATAGTGTGTGCAGTCTCTTGTGGTGTGTCTTCCTGTACGTGTGCATCTGGAATAGTGGACTGACTTCTAAGCTCTTCCACTACTACCTTGCTGCTCGACTTGTGATCTAAAATATAGTCCTCCTCAAGAAATCTGGCATTAGTGCTGATCACCACCTTCTGATCCTAAGGACTATAAAATAAACCACCTCTCGTTCCTTTGGGGTAGCCTATAAACAACATAGCCTTGGATCTCGCCTCTAACTTGCCTGCATCTGCCTCGAGCACATGTGCTGGACAACCCCATAGTCTGAGATGTCTCAGACTAGGCTTTCGCCCATTCCACAACTCTGATGGGGTCGAAGGCACAGACTTAAATGGCACAAGGTTGAGAATAAAACATACTGTCTCCAAGGCGTAACCCCAAAACGAGATAGGCAACTCACTGTAACTCATCATCGATCTAACCATCTCGATAAGAGTTCTGTTCCTCCTCTCTGCTACACCATTCTGCTGGGGTGTGCCAGGTGCAGACAACTGGGTCTGAATACTCTCATCTGACAAATAGTCCTATATTCACTAGAGAGGTATTCACCACCTCTAGCCTGAACTGACATAGGCCCACACACGTCAGAATGAATCAACTCTAAAACCTCCTTGGCCCTATACCCATTTGCCTTGAAAGGCCTCTTGGTCATTTTACCCTCCAAGCAGGACTCACAGGTCGAATAGCTGTCAATATCTAGTAAGTCCAAATACCCACTTTTGACTAACCTTTGAATCCTACTAAGGTTGATATGACCTAGTCTCACGTGCCAAAGATAAGTCTGATTCAAAGGGGAAGACTCTTTTCTCGTATTATGATTCGGTGATGAGCTACTAGTTTCTGCGTTTTGCATTACTGGGGAGTATGTCTTGATTAAAAACAAATTGTCAACCAATGTACCAGAACATATAAGTTTCTGGCGTTTTCTAATAAAAACTGAACCATCAGAAAATGCACACTTATAACCATCCAAAACAAGTCTCGAAACCGAAAGCGAGTTCTTTCGAAAACTAGGTACATAAAGACAATCCTTTAAGTGTAAAATGGAGTCTGAAAAATAAAGACTAATAACTCCCACTGCAGCCACAGAAACTCTGGTAGTATCCCCAAGGTAGACCTGCAATTCTCCCTCTCTAAGCAGCTGGGTCACTTAGAACCCCTGCAAAGAATTACAAATGTGATCAGCGGCTCCTGAATCCACACACCAAGTATCCGTGGGAATCGCCGCTAAACACGTCTCAGTGACTAGGGAAAATTTGCACGTACCTCGAGGCTTTGGGCAGTCCTTCTTCCAATGTCCTGCTTTGGCACATCTGAAGCATTTGCCTTTTGGCTTGTGCTTCTTGGCAATGCCCGCCTTGGGTCCATGATTAGTTCCTACTTTCTGGCCTCTCTTCCTCTTTTGCTTCCTGGCTTTGGGCCCAGCAGAGGAACCTGAGGGACCAACAGTAGCAAAGGCTTGCTTCTTCTCAGCGAATAGGCCCTTAGCTGACACCAATGAAGTCATGAGCTCGGAGAGTGAATATGAGAGCTTGCCCACATTCTAGTTCAACCGAAACTGCTCAAAACTGGGGGGCAAGCTCTGGAGAATGATATCGACCTGGGTCTCCCCATCAATATCATCTCCCAGTACCTCAATCTCATTGATGCAACTGATCATGTCCAGCACGTGATCCCTAACTGTAGTGTCGTCAGCCATCCTAACATTCATGAGTTTCCTCATAGCTGACTGCTTGGCTGCCCTACTCAGGGGAACACTCCTCAGTAAGCACGTACTTGTAACCTTCAGCGGTAAGGACAATGTCCAAGTTACGTTTCCAGTCAATATAGTTTGGACCCATGAGTTTGTTTTAGTTCAAAATGACAGCTAGCGGGTTGAACGACATATCATAGCCGAAAATAAACAATTCAGGTTTCAGTATACTTTTTCAAAAATATTGAAAAATCCTTAGAAAACAAATATAATCTTCTACCAACATCTCTCACACCGGGATTAACGCATGTCACGATGGGTGAACGTCTACGCCAATCTACATTCGTTCGAGAAGAACCGAAGTTCATTAATTTCATTATCTGACCAACGATCTTATGATCAATGAAATTAATAGTCGATAATTTTAGCCGTACACGTAGATAGCGTAACCTCGATGGGAGGGATACTATAAACAGTACACTAAGTGTATGCCATTACGTGACTTCTAAGTTTGTTACTTAGGGTACTAATGTGCCACGGATGGCGAGGGTGTCGCAACTTTTTCCAATTAAACGCACTATAGTCATCCCTTTAGAAATTCATTCCGGTGATATCTGTGATTGAAAACTCATCCGATAGGGAGGAAGGTCTAAGCCAGCACGCAAGTTTAACCACATCACCAATGAACCCATAATGGAGGCCATGGGGCTATTAACCAACCCGCTCCCACTTAGATTTTTAATTAATTTCGATTCGCTCGGGTTTTCTCGGTTTTCTACGTAATTAGGAATCACCCAAAATTACGATTAAACTAAAACCCGGGTTTTCTCGGTTTTCTACGTAATTAGGAATCACCCAAAATTACGATTAAACCAAAATCCACGAATTTAATTAATTTGAGGATTTTTACGTTTTAACATGCAATATCTTAACTATGGATATTCGCACCCATAAAACCGTTGGAGTTTTAATATGCGAATAATCTACCTTAGTTAATTGCACATTACCTTTAACATTTTAGTTTGGTTTTCGTTCATGCAAAATAAAACGAAAAACACACAATCAACGAAAAGACATAAATACGGGAAATTAAACAAATAAAATTTCCGACTATTATGGCCTTCTCTATGGTTGATTCTTTGACGCCTCGGTGACACTTCCCGTCGTGTCGCTCCCACTCGTTATTTGGATTCCTCTCGATTCGCCCGGGTTTTCTCGGTTTACTACGTAATTAGGAATCACCCAAAATTACGATAAACCAAAACCCGCGAATATAAGTTACCCAAAATAACGTCTTCGTCATAGTACATAAATTCCTATATACAAAGGCGTTTTTCTAGGAATTTAAAGACGACATGATTAGATCAAATCCTACTACAAGATTTTTCTAATCCTACACGGCTTCCAGCTCGTGGTTATTACTATTACAGAAATTTCCATTAAAAAATAAAACAAGCTCGGACATGTCCCGGGGTTTATGAATGAAAATTAAATTTCTACCATAATAGTTGGGAAACCAATAACCACCTGTTTATGCATTTCGACAAAAATAATAATGCCAAATAAAGCCGTGTAATAAATCAAACAAGTATAAGACCGAAACCAACGCTCTGATACCAATTTGAAGGAAAACTGAACAAGCCCGGGCTAAATCAAAAACCTTACTTTCGTGCAATGCATTCCAGAATCGGAAGCTTTCGACCAAGCTCAGGCTCAAATTAGTTTACCCATGAACGGATCTAGGCTTATACTTATTTAATTTATTAATCGGGACACAAAAAATTAAATCTTTAATAAAAGCGGAATTTAAAGATTCTACCTTTTGTAGCGAAGTCCCTTGCCTAAAGAAAACCAAATCTTTGACGCAACTTCCACAAGAAATCCGAAGAATTCTCCAATACGAACTCCGAGATAGTGTGGGCTATCGTCTACGGAGTTACCCACGGCAAATAATTGATACCCAAGAAACTTGCTCTGGAAGAAAACTCAAAAAGATTGAATCTTTTTAAATAAAACTGCTGCTGCCCAGATTTTAAGAGTGCAGCGCAAGTCACCGGACCGCCTGAACAAAAACCGACCTCCGAACTGCCTTCTTCGTTCCCGATCTGTACAACCCAGCTCCACGGATCACTCTGATCAGAAGATCAACGTGAAGACTAGGCCGGCTCAGGGCACCAAAGAAAACAGCGCCGGGTTTTCTTTCTTCGCTGCAGTAGTTCCGCAAAAAAAAAAAAAAATACTGGACAGTGGCGGAAATAAAATCTGGGCGCCGATGATTTAATAAATCCGACCAGCAGCCTGCTTAAAAGGATCTGGGCAATTTAAAGATAAGTAGTACTGGTTTTTTGAGGACGTAAAAAAAAAAACCCTTTAGCAGCACCGGATTTTTGAAGACTTAAAAAAACTTTGCAGCACTACCGGATTTTTTAAGAAAAAATTCCTGCTGCGTTTTTTAAAGAAAATCCGACCAGCCCATTTATTAAACAATAATCCGGGCAAGTTAAAGATTTGATCTTCCGAAGGAGAAAGCTATCTTAGCTGACTTCGACAGAGAATTTCGATGAGGAAGACGATGTCTCTCTCTAAGCTAAACTTTCTCTCTTTAGCCTATTCTTGGCTGCCAAGTTTCTTAATCGATTATTGCCCAATAAGTTGTATTTATAAGGAGCTTCTAAGGAGACCTAATGGGCTATCGAGTTAGGCCTTTTAATTTGACTTTCATTGACCGCTAAGTCTTCCCGACTAATCAACTCCAATCGACCCATTTAAATTAATTTATTTAATCCACTTTGTTAATTTAATTTAATCGAACCCTTAGAATTAATTAATTCAAAATAGAATTAATTTCTAAATTCACTTTGTCGATTAAATATTAATTAAACCTTTCGGATTAATTAATTTACCTTATCGATTAGTCAAATCATAATCGGTCGTACCACTAACGGACCAATTATGGAACTACCACTCGAAAATGACTTTACATCGCCTATTATATTTTATTCTGTCTCCCCACGTTAAAGATCTAGCGCTCGTCAGTTTATCAATTTACTGACAAATTAATTCACCGACTTATTGGTTTCCTAGATTAGTACCACTCGTCCTTTTATTATACCGAACATAAAGTTCACCGGCCGGGTTTAGTATAATAACCTTACGAGCTCATCTCGGGACCACCATTAACCCGGCGAACCGGTACGTGGATTCCTCCGACTAGCAACGGCACGTAAGAAGCTAAACACCGCATACCCAACCTACCGAGGTATAGGCCTCAATTGACCGCACTCTTTGGCAAATCAAAGCATACGATATCCAACATTCACGCCCGTCCCAATCTTGGGATTGAGAGACGGAATACTAGGACCGAATCGACTACGCCGATCAGTATAAGTCAATTATATCCAAACTGGTCGTGCTCAATATGCCCCGGGCATATCTGTGTGATTTAAACTAGTTTAGATAAACCAATTTCCAAACCACACAATAACCTATACCGATAGTATGTTCAGACTATCTCGGTTACGAGCATACTTTTTATATATCAATACTTTAACCAATAACGGTATCTACTGTGTTTGTCGACACCCCGTTATCTAGTTCTATGATATAAAGGAACAAATTTATACTGAAACAAAATGATATGTCATCTGTGGATATTAGTTTTTGATACAAACCATAGCTTTTCTGTATTCAAAACTAACAGGTGCTAGTTGTTATCGACGTGGTGCTTGTGTTCTGAGACGTGGTGGGCTGTCTTTGTGAAAAAAATAGCTTAAATTCACATGCATAGATATAGACATTTCTGTACGTCGTGCTAGTTATTTTTGACGTGGTGCTAGTGTTCTGAGACGTGGTGGCCTGTCTTTGTGAAAAAAATAGCTTAAGTTCTTATACATAGATGTAGACTTTTTTGGACGTGGTTATAGTTGTTTTTGACGTGGTGCTAGTGTTCTAAGATGCAGTGGGCTGTCTTTGTGAAAAAAATCTATTTTAATTCACATGCAAGGATGTAGATGTTTCTGGATGTGGTGCTAATTATTTTTGACGTGATGGTTGTGTTCCGAGACGAGGTGGGCTGTCTTTGTGAAAAAAATCTATTTGAATTCACGCACGTGGATGTAGACATTTCTGGACGTTATTCCAGTTATTTTTGACGTGGTTCTTGTGTTCTGAGTCGTGGTTGGCCGTCTTTGTAAAAAAATCAGTTTAAATTCACATGTGGATGTAGACATTATTGGACATTGTTCTAGTTGTTTTTGACGTGGTTCTAGTGTTCGAAGATGTGGTGGGCTGTCTTTGTGAAAAAATCAGGTTAAATTCACATTCATGGATGTAGACTTTTCTGGAGGTGGTTCTAGTTGTTTTTGACGTGTATCTAGTGTTCTGAGATGTGGTGGCCGGTCTTTGTGAAAAAAATCAGTTTAAATTCACACATGGATGTAAACATTTATGGACATGGTGCTAGTTGTTTTTCACGTGGTGCTAGTGTTATGAGATGTGGTAGGCTGTCTTTGTGAAAAAAATCTTTTTTAATTCACATGCATGGATGTAGACATTTGTAGACGTGGTGCTAGTTGATATTGACGATGTGCTGGTGTTTTGAGATGTGGTGGCCTGTCTTTGTGAAAAAAATCTGGTTAAATTCACATTCATGGATGTAGACTTTTCTGGAGGTGGTTCTAGTTGTTTTTGTCGTGTATCTAGTGTTCTGAGATGTGGTGGCCAGTCTTTGTGAAAAAAATCAGTTTAAATTCACACATGGATGTAGACGTTTATGGACATGGTGCTAGTTGTTTTTCACGTGGTGTTAGTGTTATAAGATGTAGTAGGCTGTCTTTGTGAAAAAAATCTTTTTTAATTCACATACATAGATGTAGACATTTCTAGACGTGGTGCTAGTTGTTCTTGACGATGTGCTGGTGTTCTGAGATGAGGTGGCCTGTCTTTGTGAAAAAAATAGCTTGAATTCACATGCATGGATTTAGACGTTTCTGGACGTGGTTCTTGTGTTCTGAGGTTTGGTGTGTTGTCTTTGTGAAAAAAATCAGCTTAAATTCACACACATGGAGACTTTTAGTTGTTTTTCACGTAGTTCTTGTGTTTTGAGACGTGGTGGGCTGTCTTTGTGAAAAAAATAGCTTAAATTTACATGTATGGATAAAGACGTTTCTGGACGTGGTGCTAGTTGTTTGTGACGTGGTGCTAGTGTTATGAGACATGGTGAGCTGTCTTTGTAAAAAAATACCTTGAATTCACATGCAAGGATGTAGATGTTTCTGGACGTGGTGCTAGTTGCTTTTGACGTAGTTCTTGTGTTCTGAGACATGGTGGGCTATCTTTGTGAAAAAAAAAGACCTTAAATTCACATGAATTGAAGTAGATGTTTCAGGACGTTGTTCTTGTTGGTTTTGACGTGGTGCTAGTGTTCTGATACTTTGTGGGCTGTCTTTGTGAAAAAAATAGCTTAAATTCACATGCATAGATGTAGACGTTTCAGGACGTGGTACTAGTTGTTTTTGACGTGGTGCTAGTTGTTTTTGACGATGTGCTAGTGTTCTGAGACATGGTGGACTGTCTTTCTGAAAAAAAATCTATTTGAATTCACATGCATGGATATAGACGTTTCTGGACGTGGTGCTTGTAGTTATTGACGTGGTGCTTGTGTTCCGAGATGTGGTGGGCTGTCTTTGTGAAAAAATAGTTTAAATTCACATGCATAGATATAGACGTTTCTGTATGTGGTGCTAGTTATTTTTGACATGGTGCTAGTGTTCTGAGACGTGGTGGCCTGTCTTTGTGGAAAAAATAGCTTAAATTCTTATACATTGATGTAGACATTTTTGGACGTGGTTATAGTTGTTTTTGACCTGGTACTAGTGTTCTAAGATGCAGTGGGCTGTCTTTGTGAAAAAAATCTATTTTAATTCACATGGAATTATGTAAATATTTCTGGATGTCGTGCTAATTGTTTTTGACGTGATGGTTGTGTTCTGAGACGAGGTGGGCTGTCTTTGTAAAAAAATTATTTGAATTCACGCACGTGGATGTAGACATTTCTGGACGTTGTTCCAGTTGTTTTTGACGTGGTTCTTGTGTTCTGAGACGTGGTTGGTTGTCTTTGTAAAAAAAATTAGGTTAAATACACACATGGATTAAACATTTCTGGACGTAGTTCTAGTTGTTTTTGACGTGGTTCTTGTGTTCTGAGATGTGGTTGGCCGTCTTTGTAAAAAAAAATCAGTTTAAATCACATGTGGATGTAGACATTTTTGGACATTGTTCTAGTTGTTTTTTACGTGGTTCTAGTGTTCGGAATGTGGTGGGCTGTTTTTGTGAAAAAAATCAAGTTAAATTCACATTCATGGATGTAAACTTTTCTGGAGGTGGTTCTAGTTGTTTTTCACGTGGTGCTAGTGTTATGAGATGTGGTAGGCTGTCTTTGTGAAAAAAATCTTTTCTAATTCACATGCATGGATGAAGACATTTCTGGACGTGGTGCAAGTTGTTATTGACGATGTGCTGGTGTTCTGAGATGTGGTGGCCTGTCTTTGTGAAAAAAATAGATTGAATTCACATGCATGGATGTAGATGTTTCTGGACGTGGTTCTTGTATTCTGAGGCTTGGTGTGTTGTCTTTGTGAAAAAAATAAGTTTAAATTCACACACATGGAGACGTTTAGTTGTTTTTCACGTGGTTCTTGTGTTTTAAGACGTGGTGGGCTGTCTTTGTGAAAAAAAATAGCTTAAATTTACATGTATGGATGAAGACGTTTCTGGACGTGGTGCTAGTTGTTTGTGACAAGGTGCTAGTGTTCTGAGACGTGGTGAGCTGTCTTTGTAAAAAAATAGCTTGAATTCACATGCAACAATGTAGATGTTTCTGGACGTGGTGCTATTTGTTTTTGACGTAGTTGTTGTGTTCTCAGACGTGGTGGGCTATCTTTGTGAAAAAAAAAAACTTAAATTCACATGAATTGATGTAGATGTTTCAGGACATTGTTCTTGTTGGTTTTGACGTGGTGCTAGTGTTCTGATACTTTGTGGGCTGTCTTTGTGAAAAAAATAGCTTAAATTCACATGCATAGATGTAGACGTTTCAGGACGTGGTGCTAGTTGTGTTTGACGTGGTGCTAGTTGTTTTTGACGTGGTGTAAGTGTTCTGAGACGTGGTGGGCTGTCTTTGTGAAAAAAATCTGTTTTAATACACTTGTATGGATATAGATGTTTCGGGACATGGTGCTAGTTGTTATTGACGTGGTGCTTGTGTTCTGAGACGTGGTGGGCTGTATTTGTGAAAAAAAATAGCTTAAATTCTCATGCATATATGTAGACGTTTTTGGACGTGGTTATAGTTATTTTTGACGTGGTGCTAGTGTTCTAAGATGAAGTGGGCTGTCTTTGTCAAAAAAAAATCTATTTGAATTCACACACGTGGATGTAGACATTTTTGGACGTTGTTCCAGTTGTTTTTTACGTGGTTCTTGTGTTCTGAGAGGTGGTTGGCTGTCTTTGTAAAAAAATCAGTTCAAATTCACATGTTGATGTAGACGTTTTTAGACATTGTTCTAGTTGTTTTTGACATGGTTCTTGTGTTCGGAGACGTGGTGGGCTGTCTTTGTGAAAAAAATTAGGTTAAATTCACATTCATGGATGTAGACTTTTCTGGAGGTTGTTCTAGTTGTTTTTTACGTGTATCTAGTGTTATAAGATGTGGTGGCCGGTTTTTGTGAAAAAAATCAGTTTAAATTCACACATGGATGTAGACGTTTATGGACGTGGTGCAATTTGTTTTTCACGTGGTGTTAGTGATATGAGACGTGGTTGGCTGTCTTTGTGAAAAAAATCTTTTTTAATTCACATGCATGGATGTAGACGTTTCTGGACGTGCTGCTAGTTGTTATTGACGATGTGCTGGTGTTCTGAGATGTGGTGCCCTGTCTTTGTGAAAAAGAAATAGCTTGAATTCACATGCATGGATGTAGACGTTTCTGGACGTGGTGCTAGTTGTTTTTGACGTGGTTCTTGTGTTATGAGGCTTGGTGTGTTATCTTTGTGAAAAAAAATCAGTTTAAATTCACACACATGGAGACGTTTAGTTATTTTTCACGTGGTTCTTGTGTGCTGAGACGTGGTGGGCTGTCTTTTTGAAAAAAAATAGCTTAAATTTACATGTATGGATGAAGACGTTTCTGGACGTGGTGCTAGTTGTTTGTGACGTGGTGCTAGTGTTCCGAGACGTGGTGAGCTGTTTTTTGAAAAAAATAGCTTGAATTCACATGCAAGGATGTAGATGTTTCTGGACGTGGTGGTAGTTGTTTTTGATGTAGTTCTTGTGTTCTGAGACGTGGTAGGCTTTCTTTGTAAAAAAAAGCTTAAATTCATATGAATTGATGTAGACATTTCTGGACGTTGTTGTTGTTGGTTTTAAGGTGGTGCTAGAGTTCTGATACTTTGTGGGCTGTCTTTGTAGAAAAAATAGCTTAAATTCACATGCATGGATGTATACGTTTCTGGACAGGGTGCTAGTTATTTTTGACGAGGTGCTAGTGTTCTGAGACGTGTGGGCTGTCTTTGTGAAAAAAATCTATTTGACTTCACATGCATGGATATAGACGTTTCTGGATGTGGTGCAAGTTGTTATTGATGTGGTGCTTGTGTGATGAGACGTGGTGGGATGTCTTTGTGAGAAAAATAGCTTAAATACACATGAATAGATGTAGACGTTTCTGGACGGGTGTTAGTTGTTTTTGACGTGGTGCTAGTGTTCTGAGAGGTGGTGGGCTGTCTTTGTGAACAAAAATCTATTTGACTTCACATGCATGGATATAGACGTTTCTGGATGTGGTGCAAGTTGTTATTGATGTGGTGCTTGTGTGATGAGACGTGGTGGGATGTCTTTGAGGAAAAAATAGCTTAAATTCACATGAATGGATGTAGACGTTTCTGGACAGGGTGCTAGTTGTTTTTGACGAGGTGCTAGTGTTCTGAGATGTGGTGGGCTGTCTTTATGAAAAAAATCTGTTTGAATTCATAAGCATGGATATAGACATTTTTGGACGTTGTTCTAGTTGTTTTTGACGTGGTTCTTGTGTTCTGAGACGTGGTTGGCCGTCTTTGTAAAAAAATCAGTTTAAATTCACATGTGGATGTAGACATTTTTGGACATTGTTATAGTTGTTTTTGACGTGGTTCTTGTGTTCTGAGACGTGGTTGGCCGTCTTTGTAAAAAAATCAGTTTAAATTCACATGTGGATGTAGACATTTTTGGACATTGTTCTAGTTGTTTTTGACGAGGTGCTAGTGTTCTGAGACGTGGTGGGCTGTCTTTATGAAAAAAATCTGTTTGAATTCACATGCATGGATATAGTCATTTTTGGACGTGGTGCTAGTAGTTATTGACGTGGTGCTTGTGTTCTGAGATGTGGTGGGCTGTCTTTGTGAAAAAAATAGCTTAAATTCACATGCATAGATATAGACGTTTATGTACGTGGTGCTAGTTATTTTTGACGTGGTGCTAGTGTTTTGAGATGTGGTGGCCTGTCTTTGTGAAAAAAATAGCTTAAATTCTTATACATAGATGAAGACGTTTTTGGACGTGGTTATAGTTGTTTTTGACGTGGTGCGAGTGTTCTAAGATGCAGTGGGCTGTCTTTGTGAAAAAAATCTATTTTAATTCACATGCAAGGATGTAGATGTTTCTGGACGTCGTGCTAATTGTTTTTGACGTGATGGTTGTGTTCTGAGACGAGGTGGGCTGTCTTTGTGAAAAAAATATATTTGAATTCACGCACGTTGATGTAGACATTTCTGGACGTTGTTCCAGTTGTTTTTGATGTGGTTCTTCTGTTCTAAGACGTGGTTGGCTGTCTTTGTAAAAAAAATCAGGTTAATTTCACACATGGATGTAGAAATTTTTGGACGTTGTTCTAGTTGTTCTTGACGTGGTTCTTGTGTTCTGAGACGTGGTTGGCCGTCTTTGTAAAAAAATCAGTTTAAATTCACATGTGGATGTAGACATTTTTGGACATTGTTATAGTTGTTTTTGACGTGGTTCTAGTGTTCGGAATGTGGTGGGCTGTTTTTGTGAAAAAAATCAGGTTAAATTCACATTCATGGATTTAGACTTTTCTGGAGGTGGTTCTAGTTGTTTTTCACGTGGTGCTAGTGTTTTGAGATTTGGTAGGCTGTCTTTGTGAAAAAAATCTTTTTTAATTCACATGCATGGATGTAGACATTTCTGGACGTGGTGCAAGTTGTTATTGACGATGTGCTGGTGTTCTGAGATTTGGTGGCCTGTCTTTGTGAAAAAAATAGCTTGAATTCACATGCATGGATGTAGACGTTTCTGGACGTGGTTCTTGTGTTCTGAGGCTTGGTGTGTTGTCTTTGTGAAAAAAATCAGTTTAAATTCCCACACATGGAGATGTTTAGTTGTTTTTCACGTGGTTCTTGTGTTTTAAGACGTGGTGGGCTGTCTTTGTGAAAAAAAATAGCTTAAATTTACATGTATGGATGAAGACGTTTCTTGACGTGGTGCTAGTTGTTTGTGACGTGGTGCTAGTGTTCTGAGACGTGGTGAGCTGTCTTTGTTAAAAAATAGCTTGAATTCACATGCAACGATGTAGATGTTTCTGGACGTGGTGCTAGTTGTTTTTGACGTAGTGTTAGTGTTCTGAGACGTGGTGGGCTGTCTATGTGAAAAAACTCCGTTTTAATACACTTGTATGGATATAGATGTTTCAGGACGTGATGCTAGTTGTTATTGACGTGATGCTTGTGTTCTGAGACGTGGTGGGCTGTCTTTGTGAAAAAAATAGCTTAAATTCTCATGCATAGATGTAGACATTTTTGGACGTGGTTATAGTTATTTTTGACGTGGTGCTAGTGTTCTAAGATGAAGTGGGCCATCTTTGTGAAAAAAATCTATTTTAATTCACATGTAAGGATGTAGATATTTCTGGACGTGGTGCTAATTGTTTTTGACCTGATGGTTGTGTTCTGAGACAAGGTGGGCTGTCTTTGTCAAAAAAAATCTATTTGAATTCACACACGTGGATGTAGACATTTTTGGACGTTGCTCCCGTTATTTTTTACGTGGTTCTTGTGTTCTGAGACGTGGTTGGCCGTCTTTGTAAAAAAATTAGTTTAAATTCACATGTGGATGTAGACGTTTTTGGACGTTGTTCTAGTTGTTTTTGATGTGGTTCTTGTGTTCGGAGACGTGGTGGGCTGTCTTTGTGAAAAAAATTACGTTAAATTCACATTCATGGATGTAGACTTTTCTGGAGGTGGTTCTAGTCGTTTTTGACGTGTATCTAGTGTTCTGAGATGTGGTGGCCGGTCTTTGTGAAAAAAATTAGTTTTAATTCACACATGGATGTAGACGTTTATGGACGTGGTGCAATTTGTTTTTCACGTGGTGCTAGTGATATGAGACGTGGTAGGCTGTCTTTGTGAAAAAAATCTTTTTAATTCACATTCATGGATGTAGACGTTTCTGGACGTGGTGCTAGTTGTTATTGACGATGTGCTGGTGTTCTGAGATGTGGTGCCATGTCTTTGTGAAAAAAAATAGCTTGAATTCACATGCATGGATGTAGACGTTTCTGGACGTGGTGCTAGTTGTTTTTGACGTGGTTCTTGTGTTCTGAGGCTTGGTGTGTTGTCTTTGTGAAAATAAATCAGTTTAAATTCACACACATGGAGACGTTTAGTTATTTTTCACGTGGTTCTTGTGTTCTGAAACGTGGTGGGCTGTCTTTGTGAAAAAAAAAATAGCTTAAATTTACATGTATGGATGAAGACATTTCTGGACGTGGTGCCAGTTGTTTGTGACGTGGTACTAGTGTTCTGAGACGTGGTGAGCTGTTTTTTTGAAAAAATAGCTTGAATTCACATGCAAGGATGTAGTTGTTTCTGGACGTGGTGCGAGTTGTTTTTGACGTGGTTCTTGTGTTCTGAGACGTGGTAGGCTTTCTTTGTGAAAAAAAAGCTTAAATTCACATGAAAATATGTAGACATTTCTGGACGTTGTTCTTGTTGGTTTTGAGGTGGTGCTAGTGTTCTGATACTTTGTGGGCTGTCTTTGTAGAAAAAATAGCTTAAATTCACATGCATGGATGTATATATTTCTGGACAGTGTGCTAGTTATTTTTGACGAGGTGCTAGTGTTCTGAGACGTGTGGGCTGTCTTTGTGAAAAAAATCTATTTGAATTCACATGCATGGATATAGACGTTTCTGGACGTGGTGCAAGTTGTTATTGATGTGGTGCTTGTGTGATGAGACGTGGTGGGCTGTTTTTGTGAAAAAAATAGCTTAAATTCACATGCATAGATGTAGACGTTTCTGGACGGGTGCTAGTTGTTTTTTACGTGGTGCTAGTGTTCTGAGAGGTGGTGGGCTGTATCAGATTTGTTTATATATGGAATTAGTCTGTAGTAATTCTAACTCTTTTTTCTGAATAGGATTAATAAAGGGAAACATTAATTCATTTCCTAAAAGATTAACAGAAATATGATCAGTGTGTTTAGTAAACGGAGTAATCTGATATAGAAAAGGATTTCCTAAAACCACATCAGTAGTAAAATTTTCAAGTATTAAAAATGAGTGTTTAAAACAGTATCCATTATTACAAATATAACCATTATTCAATTCAGCATAAATATCAATTTCTAATCCATTAGCAGCATACAATTTTTCTTTAGTTTTTGATAAATACTTATCTGGAATTATACCTCGACTGATGCAGGATTGATCGGCGCCACTATCAAGCATGGCGACACAAGTAGTCGTCCAGTCCTCAACACCTATTGTAACTAAAACATACCATTTTTCAATTTTTACTCTATTAATTAAGTTTAAGAAATGTTTGTCGTCAGGAATATTATCAGCTATAATAATTTCATCATCTTTTATTATACCAGATGTAGACGCTATATTAGACTGATCTTTTAATAATATTTTTGCTTCTAATTCTAAATCTTTTAATTTTAATTCATTTAATTGATGATGAATTTCTCTAATTTCATCTTTAAGTAATTTTATTTCATCTTTAATATTACTACTTCGACGAAATCCAAAATTATCTTCATGCTTATATTTATCTATTAAACTATTTAAACTAAATGGTTCTTTTATATCAAACATATGATTATGCTCTTGTAAAACTAAAGTTTTTAATTTTTCTAAATAATCTTTTCTAACATTATCATCTTTTATATCTTTTATAATATCAAATAATAATTCTTTATTTAAACTATTTTTATTAGAATTATTCATCATATTAATTGTCTTTTTACATTCACAGAAATCATCATTATCTGAAAAACTAGATGAATCAGAGGAATAATAATTATCTTCTTCTTCTTTTTCATAATTAATTAAAATAGACATTAATTTATTCTTTAATTTAGATTCTTCAGAAAATAAAGCATTAATCTTTTTCTCTAATTTACAATTAGGAGCTATGTGACCTAACTTACCACATTTATAACATTTAACAGATTTTTTTCCTCTTTTATATTTCTTTTTTCTATAAAAGTCATTTTTATTATGCCACTCTGGATTATATTTATTTTTTCGTTTATATTTATTATATTTATTTTTACTAGGATGATACTGGCTAACCTTTTTAGATCTTTTATCTTGTGTAGAGGGCGGATGAGGACTAGCGATACCAAATGCTTGACAGAAGGACCCCAATTCCTCTCTTTCAAGACCATATTTTCGCTGCAATTTAAAATCTTGGCAAATTGATAAAGCTTCTTTTTTAAGGAAGGCAAACAATTGACCATAAGTAATATTAGATAAATCCAAATTTTCCGTACCCATTTCTTTCATTAAACTAGTAATTAATTTTTGTGAAAATAAAGGAGGTAAACCAGTAATAAATTTCTCTTTCCAAAAAGATTGATTACAATCTGGTCTACGTAATACATTAGTAAGAAAAGTAGTCTTATACCAGAAATAATCTTTAAACAAAGGACATTTAAGATTAGTCAACGAAATCTTTAAGCTAGTTAATTCTTCTCTCGGATTTCCAACAAAATGCATAGAAAGAGCATAAATTAAATAGCTAGCACCATCAGATTCATAATCAGTAGTTCTAACTATTTCATCATTAATAGTAACTTCATGATGAACAACAGTTTGATGAGTCAAAATTTCCATTCTTTGAGCTGGAGTAAACATATTATCCCACCAGTTTTTCAACTGACCAGTAAAACCAGAAACAAAACAGGAAGCAATTTGCCTTTCAGTCATCTGAGGATATTTAGACTTATATGCCAGTTTTGCAGTTCCCATTTCATGCAAAGTATTAGTGATTTCATATTCCGATTTGCCATCTATATTCCATTCATATATAGCACTACCATCATAAGATTTAGTAGTAAACCTATTTCTTTCTTCGAATTGAATATCCGGAGGTGTAGGTCTACTATGATAATTCATTATATCTCGATTAGACCATTTATTAGTACGATATGACCTTCTATATGGACGTCTGGATATGCGATTAAGTTCTAAAGGAGGAGTAGTTTCATAAAATTGGTTTTCTATATCTTCTATATTATCAATTTCATCATTTTCCTATTCAGATTCAGAATTATGTGAACTGCTAGAAGACTCTTCACGAGGAGCAGTCCGATTAATGGCATTAATTCGAAGACCACTAAATTGTCTTTCTATCTGATTTAAAGCAGAAGAAGAGGATGGAGTATTAGTATTACCTTCAATTGCTAAATTAATACGTTGAACTAAAGAAATTTCTCTTTCAAATTCTCTAGGAAGGGAAGGAGAAACTAAGGGTTTGGATACTTCGTTAGGAAAATTACTAATTTTATTATCCAATTTTACAGAAATTAAATCAACTTGTTGAGCTATTGTTTGTAAGATCTGATTAGAATAATTATTCTGTTGATAAACCTTTTTAATATCTTCATAATCAACCGCTTCTTTATTATCTTTACCTTTTTTAAAGGGAGAAGCAATTATTTCGCCTTCTTTAGTATTAATTTTAATAGATTGAAAAGGAGGATGAATCGCTGATAAATTAGTATTATCTAATAACTGCCATTTTTTATATAGATTAGTCTGAACATGAATAGTAGGTATATTTTTATAACTTATTTTTTCTTTTTGAAAATAATAATCTAACCATTGAAAGAAAGGAAAATTAAACTGTTTTTTATTTATATCATTAACCCATTCTTCTTTTAATTTTGAAATAATTTTTTCATCAAATTTTTCAAACCATATTCTTTTGTCATTATTTTCTAGTGAAGAGTAATTTTTATTAAGAAAATCTTTATCTATAGAAAAGGGTTTCTTTAACATATTAATTTCAGAAAATTTCATTTGAGAATGAGTCGGTGAACCTACTGAGGAACTAGAATTGGGAATAACTTCGGGTAAAGGAGACGTAAACTTGACCTTAGGATCAGTATAGGAATACCTGGAAGGTTCGTAAGAAGTACTAGGAAGATCGACTGAATATCTCGGTCGAGTTTCTAAAGGAAACCTACAGGAGGAAGACTTAGACTATAGATTATCAAATTTTAATAATATCTTATTATCAGCAAGTTCTTCAATATTAGCCTGTGTTCTAACTGGATGTCTTTGAGCTAGTATAGGTCTATCAATTAAAAGTTCATTAGGAATAGTAATTTCATTACGAGATAATAATCTAGGTGTTTGTGTTTGAGTATTATCAGAATCAGCAATGACTAACACAGAATCATCTTCATTAGTAGGTTTTAATTTTAAAGCTGCAGGAATTATGGATTTCATTAACTTAAAATAAATACGGTAAATTAACACAAATTTATCCGATTTAGGATCCATTTTCTTATTAGTAACATGAATATCTAATAATAAAGATTGCATAATAGTAGGATCAATTAAACTGACAGAAAAATTAGGAGCACAATTAAATCTTATAGTACCATTACATAAATTAGTCTGTACTAAAGCAAGAATTGAATCATTATAATGAAGTAAACGATCATCACGTAATGCCATGAAAACAGGAGTATCAACCCCACGTTTCATTAACGGATGTAAAGCAATTTGTATTAAACCAAAATGCATAAAACGATAACCTTGAGACAAATAATAAGTAATAGCAGTATTAGTCAATAAAGAAATTGTTTTCTTGTCTTCTTCCATGGGATGAATCTCCTCATGGATTTTAATTGAATAAGCTTTATTAAACTCAAGTAGTCCTTGAGAGTATACAGTAGAAATACTTCTACTTGGCAGAGCTTCATGAATTAACTCATGTGAATTAAGAATGGATGAATATGATGAAGATGCAGACGATGATGCCATTATGGATGCAGGTCTAGATGAACTAGATTCTCCAAAGAGAAATCTTCTAACTTTTTCAGCCATTTTAATTAAATCGAACCTTACATATCTAAATGTAAAAATGAGAGATGCATAGACCTATATGGAACAAGGGGATCAAGCCGGGAACACCTATCTTCTAAGGCTTACCAACGGTCTTACTGATGCAAACAACCTCTTACCAACTATAGATGAATGCAGATGCTCACCCTTACCTTCAGATTTGTAAAATTATATTTAATCAAAATTTTTGAAAATGTTTGAAAATATTTTCTTTGAAAATTCTTTGAAAATCCAGGCTCTGATACCAAAATGAAGCAGGATCGGTTGCAGAAGAAATGGAGATGATAAAGAAGGTGAAGTAGGCGGTAAACTAAAGTAAGAGTTGAAAATTAACAGAAGCAAAACTTACGATTAGATGAACGAATGGGAAAAGATTAAACAAATTTGAAAGATGTTTGAAAGCTTGATGAAAGATTTTGAAAACAGAGAAAAGTTTAGTAAATTCGCTCTGATTATTCCATTGATGAAACAGCCTTTAAATAGGCAGAAGGAGGATACATTATACAAGGATGAAATCCGGAAATGAAGTCCGGAATGAAATGTAAATTAAAGCCAAATTAAAAGTAAGTGCCTAATGACATACGCACTTACGTCACCTAACAATTATTCAGGAAATGACGCATGCACTTACGTCATTGTACAATTATTACCTATTCTATTACATTATTAAAAATCAAAAGGATCTTGCGCCAAGGTCCCACCAAATGGGTCGTCAGCATCATGAGTTGGATTAGTTGGCAGATCATGCTTGTCGGGCTGGTCTTGCTCTCGAGCTTTAGCTGCTCGGTCATTTTCCGCAGTAGTAACCTTTTGAATTTCTTGATACGCTTGAATACAAATCTTCAAATAATCTTGAAGACCTTGTTCAGTCATTAAATTAGCCTTAATTGGGATATCTTGGAGTCCGGAATTAGCCATAGTAGATGTTGATGCAGAAGATTGTGGATGAGCCTGAGAAGGAGTCTGTTGAGGAGTAGGAGTCACAATTTTCTTAGGTAAAGGAATTTTACTTTTATCCGGTGTTTTAGGAGTTATTGGGTCAGTCACCGGAATTTGTTGGGAAACTTCAGAAATTATATGTTTATATTTTTCACCACTTTCAAGAAATTTATTAACCGTTTGGGCACAGCATTGTTGCTCATTGAACTGGACCCACCATTTGACATTAATCTGACGAATGAGACTGCAGGGATATCCTGTCTGGGTAGACTTGATCTGGAAGCTCCAGGCCATAATATATGGGACCCGGAACTCGGCATGAAACAGGAAGGAAGCTTGATAATCTTCTAACCTACATCTTTTCTTGTAGGTTTGAAAACCAATAGTAGCTTGAGGAGGCAAGATTGCCGGGATGGCACCTAGTAATTTCCACCAGTCATAGACCCACATAGGGACATTTTTATTAAAGGTAGTGGAAAAACTAATGAACCAGGAGTGATTAAACGATCGGTAGTAGAGACACCGATAAAAAGCTAAAATATAATCAGCATAATTAAACCCGTCTGGAATATAAGGAATGGAAAAAGAATTTCTTGCATGAATAGAGGGAAAGTCACGAGGACTCATTATTTTCTGAATTATAAACTTGGAATAAGCAATACGAGATTTATCTTTTTTATCTGGATAATGAGTGATTTCAACTGAATTAGTATCAACAAGGATTAGTTTATAATAAGCTTGAGTCTTACATATATCATCTGTAAGCCATTGATTATTAGGCAGAAAAAGTCTAGAACAGAAGTTTTTGACATCATTATTTTCAGGAGTGGTTTTATAATGAGTCAACATTAAGTACTCAAACTCTGTTTTAGGAATGTATGGGGCGGCATTAGACGAGGAAGAGGATGAGGAGGCAGAAACATTAGTAGGAGTGGTTTGGAGTCTGGCCGAAGGAGACAAAACAGCATTAGTATAGGTAAGTGGAGGAAAATCATTAGACGGAACAGTAGGAGTCAAAGGTTTGGGAGTATTAGACATTAGAAAATCTGCAGGAGTCCTAGGCTTTCCAGGGTCTTTAGACATTGGGACGTCCTGTAAGAAATTCACGAGTAAGGAAGTCAGGAAGAGAATTATCATCACCTTTAATAAATTCAATATCAAAATCGAAAACAGAAAGTATAGCTTGCCATCTGGCAAAAATCTGTTTTGAAACCAAATTTTTCACATCTTTTTGCAAAATTTCTTTAGCTGACTTGCAGTCAACTCTTAATAAAAACTTTTTATTATACAAATCATCTTGGAATTTAGAAATACATAAAACAATGGATAGAATTTCTTTTTTCACAGTTGAATAATTTTTCTGTGGCCCTGCCCAAATGCCCGAATGATATCTAACTAACTCTTCTGATGCAGATGATGCAGATGAATGCAATTTTTGTTTCAGAATGCCTCCATATCCAATATCTGATGCATCTGTTTCTATGATCATGAATGCATCTGGATGAGGTATGCCTAAACATGGAAGAGTCTTAATTTTTTCTTTAATTTGTCTTATTAAATTAGTATGAATCTCTGACCAGGCAGGAGGAGTTTTCTGTAATCTCTCATATAAAGGACCACACATGGTTCTCAAATTAGGAAAGAAATCTGCAATATAATTTAAACAACCAAGAAATCTTTGTAATTGATTTTTATCTTTAATTTCATCTGGAAATTTACTAGTGAATTCAATTGTTCGTTGAATCGGTCGTATTTTTCCTTGATGAATATCGTGTCCTAAAAATCTGATTTTAGTCTGAAACAATTTCATCTTTTTAGCTGAAATTACTAAACCATTAGTCTGAATAACATGTAACATAAGATTAAGATGTTTAAAATGTTGATGAACATTATCCGAGAAAACTAGAATATCATCAATATAGACAATCACAAAATTAGAATAATCATTAAAAATGTCATTCATTATACGTTGAAATTCAGAAGGAGCATTTTTCAGTCCAAAGGGCATAACATTCCATTCGTAATGCCCAAAAGGAACAGTAAAAGCTGTTTTATATCTGTCCTTTTCATTAATCTGTATTTGCCAATACCCTGATTTCAAATCAAATTTGGAAAAGACTTTAGCACTATGAAGCCTCTTTAATAAATCTTTTTTATTAGGGATCGGATATCTAATCCATTGTAAAACCTTATTTAAAGGTTTATAATTTATTACTAATCTAGGAACACCGCGTTCCTTTTCAGCCTGATTATTCACATAAAAAGCCGCACAACTCCAAGGAGATTGTGATTTCCTGATTAAATTTTTATCCATTAAACTCTGAATTTCCTGTTTACAAAAATTAAGTAATTCCTCATTCATTTGAATGGGTCTAGCCTTAGTCGGAATGTCTCTTTCATTAAATTCTTTTATATAAGGTAATGATACTACATGCTTTTTCCTAGTCCAAAATGCATTAGGATGTTCTGAACAAACTAATGTTTGGAATTTCTGGACGTGGTGCTAGTTGTTTTTGACGTAGTTCTTGTGTTCTGAGACGTGGTGGGCTGTCTTTGTGAAAAAAAAAGCTTAAATTCGAATGAATTGATGTAGATATTTCTGGACGTTGTTCTTGTTGGTTTTGACGTGGTGCTAGTGTTCTGATACTTTGTGGGCTGTCTTTGAGGAAAAAATAGCTTAAATTCACATGAATGGATGTAGACGTTTCTGGACATGGTGCTAGTTGTTTTTGACGAGGTGTTAGTGTTCTGAGACGTGGTGGGCTGTCTTTATGAAAAAAATCTGTTTCAATTCACAAGCATGGAGACGTTTCTGGACGTGGTGCTAGTAGTTATTGACGTGGTGCTTGTGTTCTGATACGTGGTGGGCTATCTTTGTGAAAAAAAAAAGCTTAAATTCGAATGAATTGATGTAGATATTTCTGGACGTTGTTCTTGTTGGTTTTGACGTGGTGCTAGTGTTCTGATACTTTGTGGGCTGTCTTTGAGGAAAAAATAGCTTAAATTCACATGAATGGATGTAGACGTTTCTGGACATGGTGCTAGTTGTTTTTGACGAGGTGTTAGTGTTCTGAGACGTGGTGGGCTGTCTTTATGAAAAAAATCTGTTTCAATTCACAAGCATGGAGACGTTTCTGGACGTGGTGCTAGTAGTTATTGACGTGGTGCTTGTGTTCTGATACGTGGTGGGCTATCTTTGTGAAAAAATAGCTTAAATTCACATGCATAGATATAGACGTTTCAGTATGTGGTGCTAGTTATTTTGGACGTGGTGCTAGTGTTCTGAGACGTGGTGGCCTGTTTTTGCGAAAAAAATAGCTTAAATTCTTATACACAGATGTAGACGTTTTTGGACGTGGTTATAGTTGTTTTTGACGTGGTGCTAGTGTTCTAAGATGCAGTGGGCTGTCTTTGTGAAAAAAATATATTTTAATTCACATGCAAGGATGTAGATGTTTCAGGACGTGGTGCTAATTGTTTTTGACGTGATGGTTGTGTTCTGAGACGAGGTGAGCTGTCTTTGTGAAAAAAATCTATTTGAATTCACGCACGTGGATGTAGACATTTCTGGACGTTGTTCCAGTTGTTTTTGACGTGGTTCTTGTGTTCTGAGACGTGGTTGGCCGTCTTTGTAAAAAAATCAGTTTAAATTCACATGTGGATGTAGACATTTTTGGACATTGTTCTTGTTGTTTTTGACGTGGTTCAAGTGTTCGGAGACGTGGTGGGCTGTCTTTGTGAAAAAAATTAGGTTAAATTCACATTCATGGATGTAGACTTTTCTGGAGGTGGTTCTAGTTGTTTTTGACGTGTATCTAGTGTTCTGAGATGTGGTGGCCGGTCTTTGTGAAAAAAATTAGTTTAAATTCACACATGGATGTAGACGTTTATGGACGTGGTGCAATTTGTTTTTAACGTGGTGCTAGTGATATGAGACGTGGTAGGCTGTCTTTGTGAAAAAAATCTTTTTTAATTCACATTCATGGATGTAGACGTTTCTGGACGAGGTGCTAGTTGTTATTGACGATGTGCTGGTGTTCTGAGATGTGGTGCCTTGTTTTTTGTGAAAAAAAATAGCTTGAATTCACATGCATGGATGTAGACGTTTCTGGACATGGTGCTAGTTGTTTTTGACATGGTTCTTGTTTTTTGAGGCTCGGTGTGTTGTCTTTGTGAAAAAAAATCAGTTTAAATTCACGCACATGGAGATGTTTAGTTATTTTTCACGTGGTTCTTGTGTTCTGAGACGTGGTGGGCTGTCTTTGTGAAAAAAATTAGCTTAAATTTAGACATTTCTGGGCGTTGTTCTTGTTGGTTTTGAGGTGGTGCTAGTGTTTTGATACTTTGTGGGCTGTCTTGGTAGAAAAAATAGCTTAAATTCACATGCATGGATGTATATGTTTCTGGACAGGGTGCTAGTTATTTTTTACGAGGTGCTAGTGTTCTGAGACATGTGGGCTGTCTTTGTGAAAAAAATATATTTTAATTCATATGCAAGGATGTAAACATTTCTGGACGTGGTGTTAATTGTTTTTGACGTGATGGTTGTGTTCTGAGACAAGGTAGACAGTCTTTGTCAAAAAAATTCTATTTGAATTCACACACGTGTATGTAGACATTTTTGGACGTTGTTCCAGTTATTTTTTACGTGGTTCTTGTGTTCTGAGACGTGGTTGGCCGTATTTGTAAAAAAATTAGTTTAAATTCACACGTGCATGCAGACGTTTTTGGACGTTGTTCTAGTTGTTTTTGATGTGGTTCTTGTGTTCGGAGACGTGGTGGGCTGTCTTTGTGAAAAAAATTAGGTTAAATTCACATTCATGGATGTAGACTTTTCTGGAGGTGGTTCTAGTTGTTTTTGACGTGTATCTAGTGTTCTGAGATGTGGTGGCCGGTCTTTGTAAAAAAATTAGTTTAAATTCACACATGGATGTAGACGTTTATGGACGTGGTGCAATTTGTTTTTCACGTGGTGCTAGTGATATGAGACGTGGTAGGCTGTCTTTGTAAAAAAAATCTATTTGAATTCACATGCATGTATATAGACGTTTCTGGACGTGGTGCAAGTTGTTATTGATGTGGTGCTTGTGTGATGAGACGTGGTGGGTTGTCTTTGTGAAAAAAAATAGCTTAAATTCACATGCATAGATGTAGACGTTTATGGACGGGTGCTAGTTGTTTTTGATGTGGTTCTAGTGTTCTGAGAGGTGGTGGGCTGTCTCTGTGAACAAAATAGCTTAAATTCACATGCATAGATGTACATGTTTCTGGACGTGGTGCTAGTTGTTTTTGAAGTGGTGCTAGTGTTCTGAGACGTGGTGGGCTGTCTTTGTGAACAAAAATCTGTTTCAATACACATGTATGGATATCGATGTTTCAGGACGCGGTGCTAGTTGTTATTGACGTGGTGCTTGTGTTATGAGACGTGGTGGGCTGTCTTTGTGAGAAAAATAGCTTAAATTCTCATGCATAGATGTAGACGTTTCTGGACGTGGTTATAGTTGTTTTTGACGTGGTGCTAGTGTTCTGAGACGCGGTGGGCTGTCTTTGTAAAAAAATCTGTTTTAATTCACATGGAAGGATGTAGACGTTTCTGGACGTGGTGCTAATTGTTTTTGACGTGGTGGTTGTGTTCTGAGATGGGGTGGGCTGTCTTTGTGAAAAAAATCTATTTGAATTCACAAACGTGGATGTTGACATTTCTGGATGTTGTTCTAGTTGTTTTTGATGTGGTTATTGTGTTCTGAGACGTGGTTGGCCGTCTTTGATTAAAAAATCAGTTTAAATTCACACATGGATGTAGACGTTTTTGGACATTGTTCTAGTTGTTTTTGAAGTGGTTCTTGTGTTCAGAGACGTAGTGGGCAGTCTTTGTGAAAAAAATCAGGTTAAATTCACACATATGGATGTAGAATTTTCTGGATTTGGTTCTAGTTGTTTTTGACATGTATCTAGTGTTCTGAGATGTGGTGGGATGTCTTTGTAGAAAAAATCAGTTTAAATTCACATATGGATATAGACGTTTATGGACGTGGTGCTAGTTGTCTTTCACGTGGTGCTAGTGTTATGAGACGTGGTAGGCTGTCTTTGTGAAAAAATTCTTTTTAATTCACATGCTTGGATGTAGACGTTCCTGCACGTGGTGCTAGTTATTATTAACATGGTACTGGTGTTCTGAGATGTGGTGGGCTGTCTTTGTGAAAAAAAGCTTAAATTCACATGCATGGATGTAGACGTTTCTGGACGTGGTGCTAGTTCTTTTCGACTTGGTGCTAGGGTTCTGAGACGTGGTGGGCTGTCTTTCTGAACAAAAATCTGTTTCAATACACATGTATAGAAATAGATGTTTCAGGACGCGGTCCTAGTTGTTATTGACGTGGTGTTTGTGTTCTGAGACGTGGTGGGATGTCTTTGTGAAAAAAATAGCTTAAATTCTCATGCATAGATGTAGGCTTTTCTGGACCTGGATATAGTTATTTTTGACGTGGTGCTAGTGTTCTGAGACGCGGTGGGCTGTCATTGTAAAAAAATTTGTTCGAATTCACATGCAAGGATGTAGACGATTCTGGACGTGGTGCTAATTATTTTTGACGTGGTGGTTGTGTTCTGATACGGGGTGGGCTGTCTTTGTGAAAAAAAATCTATTTGAATTAACACACGTAGATGTAGACATTTCTGGACGTTGTTCTAGTTGTTTTTGACGTGGTTCTTGTGTTCTGAGACGTGGTTGGCTGTCTTTGTGAAAAAAATCAGGTTAAATTCACACATATGGATGTAGGCTTTTCTGGAGGTGGTTCTAGTTGTTTTGGAATTGTATCTAGTGTTCTGAGATGTGGTGGGCTGTCTTTGTGAAAAAAATAAGTTTAAATTCACACATGGATATTATGGGCGTGGTGCTAGTTGTTTTTCACGTGGTGATAGTGTTATGAGATGTGGAAGGCTGCCTTTGTGAAAAAAAATCTTTTTAATTCACATGCATTGATGTAGACGTTTCTGGACGTGGTGCTAATTGTTTTTGACGTGGTGGTTGTGTTCTGAGACGGGGAGGGCTGTCTTTGTGAAAAAAATCTATTTGAATTAACACACGTGGATGTAGACATTTCTGGACGTTGTTCTAGTTGTTTTTGACGTGGTTCTTGTGTTCTGAGACGGGGTTGGCCGTCTTTGTAAAAAAAAATCAGTTTAAATTCACACATAGATATAGACAATTCTGGACGTTGTTCTAGTTGTTTTTGACGTGGTTCTTGTGTTCTGAGACCTGGTTGGCCGTCTTTGTAAAAAAAAACAGTTTAAATTCACACATGGATGTAGACGTTTTTGGACATTGTTCTAGTTGTTTTTTGACGTGGTTCTTGTGTTCGGAGACGTGGTGGGCTGTCTTTGTGAAAAAAATCAGGTTAAATTCACACATATTTATGGAGACTTTTCTGGAGGTGGTTCTAGTTGTTTTTGACGTGTATCTAGTGTTCTGAGATGTGGTGGGCTGTCTTTGTGAAAAAAATTAGTTTAAATTCACACATGGATGTAGACGTTTATGGACGTGGTACTAGTTGTTATTGACATGGTGCTGGTGTTCTGAGATGTGGTGGGCTGTCTTTGTGAAAAAAATAGCTTAAATTCACATGCATGGATGTAGACATTTCTGAACGTGGTACTAGTTGTTTTTGACGTGGTGCTAGGGTTCCGAGACGTGGTGGGTTATCTTTGTGAAAAATCTGTTTGAATTCACATGCATGGATGTAGAAATTTCTGGACTTGGTGCTAGTTTCTTTTGACATGGTGATTGTGTTCTGAGACGTAGTGGGCTGTCTTTGTAAAAAAATCAGTTTAAATTTACGTACATAGATGTAGACATTTCTGGACGCGATTCAAGTTGTTTTTGACGTGGTTTTTGTGTTCTGAGACGTAGTGGGCTGTCTTTGTGAAAAAAATCAGTTTAAATTTACGTACATGGGTGTAGACATTTCTGGACGCGATTCAAGTTGTTTTTGACGTGGTTTTTGTGTTCTGAGACGTGGTAGGCTGTCTTTGTGAAAACAATCAATTTAAATTCACACACCAACTTGTAGATTTTTCTGGGCGTTGTTCTAGTTGTTTTTTGACGTGTTTCTAGTGTACTGAAATGCGGTGGGCTGTTATTGTTAAAAGAATCAGTTTAAATTCACAAATATTAATGTAGACGTTTCAGGACGTGGTGCTAGTTTTGAGACATGGTGGGTTATCTTTGTGAAAAAAATATGGTTTAATTCACATGCATGGATGTAGACGTTTCTGGACGTGGTGCTAATTGTTTTTGACGTGGTGGTTGTGTTCTGAGACGGGGTGGCTGTCTTTGTGAAAAAAAATCTATTTGAAATCACAAACGTGGATGTAGACATTTCTGGACGTTGTTCTAGTTGTTTTTGACGTGTTTCTAGTGTTCTGGCCCGTGGTAGGCTGTCTTCGTGAAAAAAATCAGTTTAAATTCACACACATTGATGTAGACATTTATGGACGTATTGCTAGTGTTATGAGACGTGGTGGGCTGTCTTTGTGAAAAAATCTTTTTCAATTCACATGCATGAATGTAGACGTTTCAGGACGTGGTGCTAGTTGTTATTGACTTGATTCTTGTGTTCTGAGACGTGGTGGGCTGTCTTTGTAAAAAAATCATTTCAAATTCACACACATGGAAATAGACATTTATGGACATGGTGCTAGTTGTTTTTGACGTGGTGGTAGTGTTATGAGATGTGGTGGGCTGTCTTTGTAAAAAAAAATCATTTTGAATTCACATGCATGAATGTAGACCTTTCAGGACATGCTGGGCTGTCTTTGTAAAAAAAAATCTGTTTGAATTGACACAAATAGATGTAGTCATTTCTGGACGGGGTGCTAGTTGTTTTTGACGTGATTTTTGTGTTCTGAGACGTGGTGAGCAGTCTTTGTGAAAAAAATAGCTTGAATTCACATGCATGGATGTAGACGTTTCTAAACGTGGTGCTAGTTGTTTTTTACATGGTTCTTGTGTTCTGAGACGTGGTGGGCTGTCTTTGTGAAAAAAATAGATTAAATTCACATGCATGGATGTAGACGTTTCTAAACGTGGTGCTAGTTGTTTTTGAGACTTGGTGGGCTGTCTTTATGAAAAAAATCTGTTTAAAATAACATACATGGATGTAGATGTTTTTGGACGTGGTTCAAGTTCTTTTTGACGTGGTTCTTGTGTTCTGAGACGTGGTAGCCTGTCATTGTGAAAAAAATCAGTTGAAATTCACACACCTAGATGTAGATTTTTCTGGACGTTGTTGTAGTTGTTTTTGATGTGGTTCTCGTGTTCTGAGACGTGGTTGGCCATCTTTGTAAAAAAAATCTGTTTAAATTCACACATGGATGTAGACGTTTTTGGACATTGTTCTAGTTATTTTTGACGTGGTTCTTGTGTTCGGAGACGTGGTGGACTGTCTTCATGAAAAAAATGAGGTTAAATTCACGCATATTTATGGAGACTTTTTTGGAGGTGGTTCTAGTTGTTTTTGACTTGTATCTAGTGTTCTAAGATCTGGTGGGCTGTCTTTGTGAAAAAAAATTAGTTTAAATTCACACATGGATTTAGACGTTTATGGACGTGGTGCTCGTTCTTTTTCACGTGGTGCTAGTGTTATGAGATGTGGTAAGCTGTCTTTGTGAAAAAAATCTTTTTAATTCACATGCATAGATGTAGACATTTCTGGACGTGGTGCTAGTTGTTATTGACATGGTGCTGGTATTCTGAGATGTAGTGGGTTGTCTTTGAGAAAAAAATAGCTTAAATTCACATGTATGGATGTAGACGTTTCTGGACGTGGTGCTAGTTGTTTTTGACGTGGTGCTAGGGTTCTGAGACGTGGTGGTTTATCTTTGTGAAAAATCCGTTTGAATTCACATGCATCGATGTAGAAATTTCTGGACTTGGTGCTAGTTTCTTTTGACATGGTGATTGTATTCTGAGATGTGGTGGGCTGTCTTTGTGAAAAAAATCAGTTTAAATTCACATACATGGATGTAGACGTTTCTGGACGTGGTTCAAGTTGTTTTTGACGTGGTTCTTGTGTTCTGAGACGTGGTAGGCTGTCATTGTGAAAAAAATTAGTTTAAATTCACACACCAAGATGTAGATTTTTCTGGACGTTGTTCTAGTTGTTTTTGGCATGTTTCTAGTGTACTGAAATGTGGTGGGCTGTCTTTGTTAAAAAAATCAGTTTAAATTCACACATATGGATGTAGACGTTTCAGGACGTGGTGGTAGTGTTTTGAGACGTGCTGGGTTGTCTTTGTGAAAAACATTTGGTTTAATTCACATGCATGGATGTAGACGTTTCTGGACGTGGTGCTAATTGTTTTTGATGTGGTGGTTGTGTTCTGAGACGGGGTGGGCTGTCTTTGTGAAAAGAAATCTATTTGAAATCACACACGTGGAGGTAGACATTTCTGGACGTTGTTCTAGTTGTTTTTGACGTGCTTCTAGTGTTCTAACACGTGGTAGGCTGTCTTTGTGAAAAAATCAGTTTAAATTCACACACATTGATGTAGACGTTTATGGACGTGGTGCTAGTGTTATGAGACGTGGTGGGCTGTCTTTGTGAAAAAAATCTTTTTCAATTCACATGCATGGATGTTGACGTTTCTGGATGTGATGCTAGTTTTTTTTTTTTTTTTTTTTACGTGGTAAATGTGTTCTGAGACGTGGTGAGCTGTCTTTGTGAAAAAAATAGCTTAAATTCACATGCATAGATATAGACGTGGTGGGCTGTGGTTCAAGTTGTTTTTGACGTGGCGAAAGTGTTCTGAGACATGGTGGGCTGTTTTTGTGAAAAAAATATGTTTGAATTCACATGCATAGATGTAGATGTTTCTGTAAGTGGTGCTAATTGTTTTTGATGTGGTGGTTGTGTTCCAAGACGGGGTGGGCTGTCATTGTGAAATAAATCTGTTTTAATTCACGTGCATGGATGTAGACGTTTCTGGACGTGGTGCTGATTGTTTTTGACGTGGTAGTTGTGTTCTGAGAGGGAGTGGGCCGTCTTTGTGAAAAAAATCTATTTGAATTCACACACGTGGATGTAGACGTTTATGGATGTTGTTCTAGTTATTTTTGACGTGGCTCTTGTGTTCTGAGACGTGGTTGGCCGTCTTTGTAAAAAAAATCAGTTTAAATTCACACATGGATGTAGACATTTCTGGACGTGGTGCTAGTTGTTTTTGACGTGGTTCTTGTGTTCTAAGACGTGGTGGGCTGTCTTTGTGAAAAAATAGCTTAAATTCACAGGCATTATTGTGGACGTTTCTAGACATTGTTCTTGTTGTTTTTGACGTGGTGCTAGTGTTCTGAGACGTGGTGGGCTGTCTTTGTGAAAAAAAGAGCTTAAATTCAAATGCATGGATGTAGACGTTTCTGGACAGGGTGCTAGTTTTTTTTTTTTTTGACGAGGTGCTAGTGATCTGAGACGTGGTGGCCTGTCTTCGTGAAAAAAATCAGTTTGGATTTATACACATGGATGTAGACGTTTCTGGACGTCATGTAAGTTTTTTTTTTTTTTTTTTTTTGACGTGGTGCTAGTGTTCTGAGAAGTGTTGGGCTGTCTTTGTGAAAAAATTCTATTCGAATTCACATGTATGAATGTAGATATTTCTGGACGTGGTGCTGATTGTTTTTGACGTGGTGGTTGTGTTCTGAAACGTGATGGGCAGTCTTTGTGTAAAAAATTAGTTTAAATTCACACAGATGGATATAGACATTTCTGGATGTGGTTCTTGTTGTTTTTGATGTGGTTCTTGTGTTCTGAGATGTGGTAGGCTGTCTGTGTGAAAAAAATCAATTTAAATTCACATACATGGATGTAGACGTTTCTGGACGTGGTTCAAGTTGTTTTTGACGTGGTTCTTGTGTTCTGAGACGTGGTAGGCTGTCATTGTGAAAAAAATCAGTTTAAATTCACACACATGGATGTAGACGTTCACTGACTTAGTGCTAGTTATTTTTGACGTTGTGCAAGTGTTGTGAGACGTGGTTTGCTGTCTTTGTGAAAAAAATTTGTTTCAATTTACATGCATGGATGTAGACGTTTCTGGATGTGGTGCTAGTTTTTTTCTTTTTTTTTTGACGTGGTAAATCTGTTCTGAGACGTGGTGAGCTGTCTTTGTGAAAAAAATAGCTTAAATTCTCATGCATAGATATAGACATTTCTGGACGTGGTTCAAGTTGTTTTTGACGTGGCGAAAGTGTTCTGAGACATGGTGAGCTGTCTTTGTGAAAAAAATATGTTTGAATTCACATGCATAGATGTAGATGTTTCTGTAAGTGGTGCTAATTGTTTTTGATGTGGTGGTTGTGTTCTAAACGGGGTGGGCTGTCATTGTGAAAAAAAATCTGTTTTAATTCACGTGCATGGATGTAGACATTTTTGGACGTGGTGCTGATTGTTTTTGACGTGGTAGTTGTGTTCTGAGACGGAGTGGGCTGTCTTTGTGAAAAAAATCTATTTGAATTCACACACGTGGATGGAGACGTTTCTGGATGTTGTTCTAGTTATTTTTGACGTGCCTCTTGTGTTATGGGACGTGGTTGGCCGTCTTTATAAAAAAAAAAATCAGTTTAAATTCACACATGGATGTAGACATTTCTGGACGTGGTGCTAGTTGTTTTTGACGTGGTTCTTGTGTTCTAAGAAGTGGTGGGCTGTCTTTGTGAAAAAATAGCTTAAATTCACAGGCATTATTGTGGACGTTTCTGGACATTATTTTTGTTGTTTTTGACGTGTTGCTAGTGTTCTGAGACGTGGTGGGCTGTCTTTGTGAAAAAAATAGCTTAAATTCAAATGCATGGATGTAGACGTTTCTGGACAGGGTGCTAGTTTTTTTTTTGACGAGGTGCTAGTGTTCTAAGATGTGGTGGTCTGTCTTCGTGAAAAAAATCAGTTTGAATTCACATGCATTGATATAGAAGTTTCAGGACATGGTGCTAATTGTTATTGACGTGGTGCTTGTGTTCCAAGACGTGGAGGGCTGTCTTTATGTAAAAAAAAGCTTAAATTCACATGCATAGATGTAGACATTTCTGGACGTGGTGCTAGTTTTTTTTGACATGGTGCTAGTGTTCTTAGACGTAGTGGGCTGTCTTTATGAAAAAATTCTGTTTGGATTCATACACATGGATGTAGACGTTTCTGGACGTGATGTAAGTTTTTTTTTTTTTTTTTTTTTGACGTGGTGCTAGTGTTCTGAGAAGTGTTGGGCTGTCTTTGTGAAAAAATTCTATTCGAATTCACATGTATGAATGTAGACATTTCTGGACGTGGTGCTGAAAGTTTTTGACGTGGTGGTTGTGTTCTGGAACGTGATGGGCAGTCTTTGTGAAAAAAAATTAGTTTAATTTCAAACAGATGGATATAGACGTTTCTGGATGTGGTTCTTGTTGTTTTTGATGTGGTTCTTGTGTTTTGAGATGTGGTAGGCTGTCTTTGTGAAAAAAATCAATTTAAATTCACACACCTGGATGTAGACTTTTCTGGACGTGGTTCTAGTTGTTTTTGACGTATTTCTAGTGTTCTGAAACGTGGTGGTCTGTCTTTGTGAAAAAAATCAGTTTAAATTCACACACATGGATGTAGACGTTCACTGACTTGGTGCTAGTTGTTTTTGACGTTGTGCAAGTGTTGTGAGACGTGGTTTGCTGTCTTTGTGAAAAAAATTTGTTTGAATTTACATGCATGGATGTAGACGTTTCTGGATGTGGTGCTAGTTTTTTTTTTTTGGACGTGGTAATTGTGTTCTGAAACGTGGTGAGCTGTCCTTGTGAAAAAAATAGCTTAAATTCACATGCATAGATATAGACATTTCTGGACGTGGTTCAAGTTGTTTTTGACGTGGCGCTAGTGTTCCAAGACGTGGAGGGCTGTCTTTATGTAAAAAATAGCTTAAATTCACATGCATAGATATAGACATTTCTGGACGTGGTTCAAGTTGTTTTTGATGTGGCGAAAGTGTTCTGAGACATGGTGGGCTGTCTTTGTGAAAAAAATATGTTTGAATTCACATGCATAGATGTAGATGTTTCTGTAAGTGGTGCTAATTGTTTTTGATGTGGTGGTTGTGTTCTAAGACGGGGTGGGCTGTCATTGTGAAAAAAATCTGTTTTAATTCACAAGCATGGATGTAGATGGTTCTGGACGTGGTGCTGATTGTTTTTGACGTGGTAGTTGTGTTCTGAGACGGAGTGGGCTGTCTTTGTGAAAAAAATCTATTTGAATTCACACACGTGGATGTAGATGTTTCTGGATGTTGTTCTAGTTATTTTTGACGTGGCTCTTGTGTTCTGAGACGTGGTTGGCCGTCTTTGTAAAACAAACAGTTTAAATTCACACATGGATGTAGACATTTCTGGACGTGGTGCTAGTTGTTTTTGACGTGGTTCTTGTGTTCTAAGACGTGGTGGGCTGTCTTTGTGAAAAAATAGCTTAAATTCGCATGCATAGATATAGACATTTCTGGACGTGGTGCTAGTTGTTTTTGACATGGTGCTAGTGTTCTTAGACATAGTGGGCTGTCTTTGTGAAAAAATTCTGTTTGGATTCATACACATGGATGTAGACGTTTCTGGACGTGATGTAAGTTTTTTTTTTTTTTTTTTTTTACGTGGTGCTAGTGTTCTGAGAAGTGTTGAGATGTCTTCGTGAAAAAAATCAGTTTGAATTCACATGCATGGATATAGACGTTTCAGGACATGGTGCTAGTTGTTATTGACGTGGTGCTTGTGTTCCAAGACGTAGAGGGCTGTCTTTATGTAAAAAATAGCTTAAATTCACATGCATAGATATTGACATTTCTGGACGTGGTTCAAGTTGTTTTTGACGTGGCGAAAGTGTTCTGAGACATGGTGGGCTGTCTTTGTGAAAAAAATATGTTTGAATTCACATGCATAGATGTAGATGTTTCTGTAAGTGGTGCTAATTGTTTTTGATGTGGTGGTTGTGTTCTAAACGGGGTGGGCTGTCATTGTGAAAAAAATCTGTTTTAATTCACGTGCATGGATGTAGACGTTTCTGGACGTGGTGCTGATTGTTTTTGACGTGGTAGTTGTGTTCTGAGACGGAGTGGGCTGTCTTTGTGAAAAAAATCTATTTGAATTCACACACGTGGATGTAGACGTTTCTGGATGTTGTTCTAGTTATTTTTGACGTGGCTCTTGTGTTCTGGGACGTGGTTGGCCGTCTTTGTAAAAAAAAATCAGTTTAAATTCACACATGGATGTAGACATTTCTGGACGTGGTGCTAGTTGTTTTTCACGTGGTTCTTGTGTTCTAAGACGTGGTGGGCTGTCTTTGTGAAAAAATAGCTTAAATTCACAGGCATTATTGTGGACGTTTCTGGACATTGTTCTTGTTGTTTTTGACGTGGTGGGATGTAGACGTTTCTGGACAGGGTGCTAGTTTTTTTTTTGACGAGGTGCTAGTGTTCTGAGACGTATTGGCCTGTCTTCGTGAAAAAAATCAGTTTGAATTCACAAGCATGGATATAGACGTTTCAGGACTTGGTGCTAGTTGTTATTGACGTGGTGCTTGTGTTCCAAGACGTGGAGGGCTGTGTTTATGTAAAAAATAGCTTAAATTCACATGCATAGATGTAGACATTTCTGGACGTGGTGCTAGTTGTTTTTGACATGGTGCTAGTGTTCTTAGACGTAGTGGGCTGTCTTTGTGAAAAAATTCTATTCGAATTCACATGTAAGAATGTAGACATTTCTGGACGTGGTGCTAATTGTTTTTGACGTGGTGGTTGTGTTCTGAAACGTGATGGGCAGTCTTTGTGAAAAAAAATTAGTTTAAATTCACACAGATGGATATAGACGTTTCTGGATGTGGTTCTTGTTATTTTTCATGTGGTTCTTGTGTTCTGAGATATGGTAGGGTGTCTTTGCGAAAAAAATCAATTTGAATTCACACGTGGATGTAGACATTTCTGGATGTTGTTCTAGTTATTTTTGACGTGGCTCTTGTGTTCTGAGACGTGGTTGGCCATCTTTGTAAAAAAAACAGTTTAAATTCACACATGGATGTAGACATTTCTGGACGTGGTGCTAGTTGTTTTTGACGTGGTTCTTGTGTTCTAAGACGTGGTGGGCTGTCTTTGTGAAAAAATAGCTTAAATTCACATGCATAGATGTAGACATTTCTAGACGTGGTGCTAGTTGTTTTTGACATGGTGCTAGTGTTCTTAGACGTAGTGGGCTGTCTTTGTGAAAAATTTCTGTTTGGATTCATACACATGGATGTAGACGTTTCTGGACGTGATGTAAGTTTTTTTTTTTTTTTTTTTTTTGACGTGGTGCTAGTGTTCTGAGAAGTGTTGGGCTGTCTTTGTGAAAAAATTCTATTTGAATTCACATGTATGAATGTAGACATTTCTGGAAGTGGTGCTGATTGTTTTTGACGTGGTGGTTGTGTTCTGAAACGTGATGGGCAGTCTTTGTGAAAAAAATTAGTTTAAATTCACACAGATGGATATAGACGTTTCTGGATGTGGTTCTTGTTGTTTTTGATGTGGTTCTTGTGTTCTGAGATGTGGTAGGCTATCTTTGTGAAAAAAATCAATTTAAATTCACACACCTGGATGTAGACTTTTCTGGACGTGGTTCTAGTTGTTTTTGACGTATTTCTAGTGTTCTGAAACGTGGTGGTCTGTCTTTGTGAAAAAAATCAGTTTAAATTCACACACATGGATGTAGACGTTCACTGACTTGGTGCTAGTTGTTTTTGACGTTGTGCAAGTGTTGTGAGACGTGGTTTGTTGTCTTTGTGAAAAAAATTTGTTCGAATTTACATGCATGGATGTAGACGTTTCTGGATGTGGTGCTAGTTTTTTTTTTTTTTGACGTGGTAAATGTGTTCTGAGACGTGGTGAGCTGTCTTTGTGAAAAAAATAGCTTAAATTCACATGCATAGATATAGACATTTCTGGACGTGGTTCAAGTTGTTTTTGACGTGGCGCTAGTGTTCTGAGACATGGTGGGCTGTCTTTGTGAAAAAAATATGTTTGAATTCACATGCATAGATGTAGATGTTTCTGTAAGTGGTGCTAATTGTTTTTGATGTGGTGGCTGTGTTATAAGACGGGGTGGGCTGTCATTGTGAAAAAAATCTGTTTTAATTCACATGCATGGATGTAGACGTTTCTGGACGTGGTGCTGATTGTTTTTGACGTGGTAGTTGTGTTCTGAGACGGAGTGCGCTGTCTTTGTGAAAAAAATCTATTTGAATTCACACACGTGGATGTAGACATTTCTGGATGTTGTTCTAGTTACTTTTGACGTGGCTCTTGTGTTCTGGGACGTGGTTGGCCGTCTTTTTAAAAAAAATCAGTTTAAATTCACACATGGATGTAAACATTTCTGGACGTGGTGCTAGTTGTTTTTGACGTGGTTCTTGTGTTCTAAGACGTGGTGGGCTGTCTTTGTGAAAAAATAGCTTAAATTCACAGGCATTATTGTGGACGTTTCTGGACATTGTTCTTGTTGTTTTTGACGTGTTGCTAGTGTTCTGAGACGTGGTGGGCTGTCTCTGTGAAAAAAATAGCTTAAATTCAAATGCATGGATGTAGACGTTTCTGGACAGGGTGCTAGTTTTTTGACGAGGTGCTAGTGTTCTGAGATGTGGTGGCCTGTCTTCGTGAAAAAAATCAGTTTGAATTCACATGCATTGATATAGAAGTTTCAGGACATAGTGCTAATTGTTATTGACGTGGTGCTTGTGTTCCAAGACGTAGAGGGCTGTCTTTATGTAAAAAAAAGCTTAAATTCACATGCATAGATGTAGACATTTCTGGACATGGTGCTAGTTGTTTTTGGCATGGTGCTAGTGTTCTTAGACGTAGTGGGCTGTCTTTGTGAAAAAATTCTGTTTGGATTCATACACATGGATGTAGACGTTTCTGGACGTGATGTAAGTTTTTTTTTTTTTTTTTTTTTTGACGTGGTGCTAGTGTTCTGAGAAGTGTTGGGCTGTCTTTGTGAAAAAATTCTATTCGAATTCACATGTATGAATGTAGACATTTCTGGACGTGGTGCTGATCGTTTTTGACATGGTGGTTGTGTTCTGGAACGTGATGGGCAGTCTTTGTGAAAAAAAATTAGTTTAATTTCACACAGATGGATATAGACGTTTCTGGATGTGGTTCTTGTTGTTTTTGATGTGGTTCTTGTGTTCTGAGATGTGGTAGGCTGTCTTTGTGAAAAAAATCAATTTCAATTCACACACCTGGATGTAGACTTTTCTGGACGTGGTTCTAGTTGTTTTTGATGTATTTCTAGTGTTCTGAAACGTGGTGGTCTGTCTTTGTGAAAAAAATCAGTTTAAATTCACACACATGGATGTAGACGTTCACTGACTTGGTGCTAGTTGTTTTTGACGTTGTGCAAGTGTTGTGAGACGTGGTTTGCTGTCTTTGTGAAAAAAATTTGTTTGAATTTACATGCATGGATGTAGACGTTTCTGGATGTGGTGCTAGTTTTTTTTTTTTGGACGTGGTAATTGTGTTCTGAGACGTGGTTAGCTGTCCTTGTGAAAAAAATAGCTTAAATTCACATGCATAGATATAGACATTTCTGGACGTGGTTCAAGTTGTTTTTGACGTGGCGCTAGTGTTCTGAGACATGGTGGGCTGTCTTTGTGAAAAAAATATGTTTGAATTCACATGCATAGATGTAGATGTTTCTATAAGTGGTGCTAATTGTTTTTGACGTGGTGGTTGTGTTCTAAGACGGGGTGGGCTGTCATTGTGAAAAAAATCTGTTTTAATTCACAAGCATGGATGTAGACGTTTCTGGACGTGGTCATGATTGTTTTTGACGTGGTAGTTGTGTTCTGAGACGGAGTGGGCTGTCTTTGTGAAAAAAATCTATTTGAATTCACACACGTGGATGTAGACGTTTCTGGATGTTGTTCTAGTTATTTTTGACGTGGCTCTTGTGTTCTGGACATGGTTGGCCGTTTTTGTAAAAAAAAATCAGTTTAAATTCACACATGGATGTAGACATTTCTGGACATGGTGCTAGTTGTTTTTGACGTGGTTCTTGTGTTCTAAGACGTGGTGGGCTGTCTTTGTGAAAAAATAGCTTAAATTCACATGCATAGATGTAGACATTTCTGGACGTGGTGCTAGTTGTTTTTGACATGGTGCTAGTGTTCTTAGACGTAGTGGGCTGTCTTTGTGAAAAAATTCTGTTTGGATTCATACACATGGATGTAGACGTTTCTGGACGTGATGTAAGATTTTTTTTTTGACGTGGTGCTAGTGTTCTGAGAAGTGTTGAGCTGTCTTCGTGAAAAAAATCAGTTTGAATTCACATGCATGGATATAGACGTTTCAGGACTTGGTGCTAGTTGTTATTGACGTGATGCTTGTGTTCCAAGACGTGGAGTGCTGTCTTTATGTAAGAAATAGCTTAAATTCACATGCATAGATATAGACATTTCTGGACGTGGTTCAAGTTGTTTTTGACGTGGCGAAAGTGTTCTGAGACATGGTGGGCTGTCTTTGTGAAAAAAAATATGTTTGAATTCACATGCATAGATGTAGATGTTTCTGTAAGTGGTGCTAATTGTTTTTGATGTGGTGGTTGTGTTCTAAACGGGGTGGGCTGTCATTGTGAAAAAAATCTGTTTTAATTCACGTGCATGGATGTAGACGTTTCTGGACGTGGTGCTGATTGTTTTTGACGTGGTAGTTGTGTTCTGAGACGGAGTGGGCTGTCTTTGTGAAAAAAATCTATTTGAATTCACACACGTGGATGTAGACGTTTCTGGATGTTGTTCTAGTTATTTTTGACGTGGCTCTTGTGTTCTGGACATGGTTGGCCGTCTTTGTAAAAAAAAATCAGTTTAAATTCACACATGGATGTAGACATTTCTGGACATGGTGCTAGTTGTTTTTGACGTGGTTCTTGTGTTCTAAGACGTGGTGGGCTGTCTTTGTGAAAAAATAGCTTAAATTCACAGGCATTATTGTGGACGTTTCTGGACATTGTTCTTGTTGTTTTTGACGTGTTGCTAGTGTTCTGAGACGTGGTGGGCTGTCTCTGTGAAAAAAATAGCTTAAATTCAAATGCATGGATGTAGACGTTTCTGGACAGGGTGCTAGTTTTTTGACGAGGTGCTAGTGTTCTGAGATGTGGTGGCCTGTCTTCGTGAAAAAAATCAGTTTGAATTCACATGCATTGATATAGAAGTTTCAGGACATAGTGCTAATTGTTATTGACGTGGTGCTTGTGTTCCAAGACGTAGAGGGCTGTCTTTATGTAAAAAAAAGCTTAAATTCACATGCATAGATGTAGACATTTCTGGACATGGTGCTAGTTGTTTTTGGCATGGTGCTAGTGTTCTTAGACGTAGTGGGCTGTCTTTGTGAAAAAATTCTGTTTGGATTCATACACATGGATGTAGACGTTTCTGGACGTGATGTAAGTTTTTTTTTTTTTTTTTTTTTTGACGTGGTGCTAGTGTTCTGAGAAGTGTTGGGCTGTCTTTGTGAAAAAATTCTATTCGAATTCACATGTATGAATGTAGACATTTCTGGACGTGATGCTGATCGTTTTTGACATGGTGGTTGTGTTCTGGAACGTGATGGGCAGTCTTTGTGAAAAAAAATTAGTTTAATTTCACACAGATGGATATAGACGTTTCTGGATGTGGTTCTTGTTGTTTTTGATGTGGTTCTTGTGTTCTGAGATGTGGTAGGCTGTCTTTGTGAAAAAAATCAATTTCAATTCACACACCTGGATGTAGACTTTTCTGGACGTGGTTCTAGTTGTTTTTGATGTATTTCTAGTGTTCTGAAACGTGGTGGTCTGTCTTTGTGAAAAAAATCAGTTTAAATTCACACACATGGATGTAGACGTTCACTGACTTGGTGCTAGTTGTTTTTGACGTTGTGCAAGTGTTGTGAGACGTGGTTTGCTGTCTTTGTGAAAAAAATTTGTTTGAATTTACATGCATGGATGTAGACGTTTCTGGATGTGGTGCTAGTTTTTTTTTTTTGGACGTGGTAATTGTGTTCTGAGACGTGGTTAGCTGTCCTTGTGAAAAAAATAGCTTAAATTCACATGCATAGATATAGACATTTCTGGACGTGGTTCAAGTTGTTTTTGACGTGGCGCTAGTGTTCTGAGACATGGTGGGCTGTCTTTGTGAAAAAAATATGTTTGAATTCACATGCATAGATGTAGATGTTTCTATAAGTGGTGCTAATTGTTTTTGACGTGGTGGTTGTGTTCTAAGACGGGGTGGGCTGTCATTGTGAAAAAAATCTGTTTTAATTCACAAGCATGGATGTAGACGTTTCTGGACGTGGTCATGATTGTTTTTGACGTGGTAGTTGTGTTCTGAGACGGAGTGGGCTGTCTTTGTGAAAAAAATCTATTTGAATTCACACACGTGGATGTAGACGTTTCTGGATGTTGTTCTAGTTATTTTTGACGTGGCTCTTGTGTTCTGGACATGGTTGGCCGTTTTTGTAAAAAAAAATCAGTTTAAATTCACACATGGATGTAGACATTTCTGGACATGGTGCTAGTTGTTTTTGACGTGGTTCTTGTGTTCTAAGACGTGGTGGGCTGTCTTTGTGAAAAAATAGCTTAAATTCACATGCATAGATGTAGACATTTCTGGACGTGGTGCTAGTTGTTTTTGACATGGTGCTAGTGTTCTTAGACGTAGTGGGCTGTCTTTGTGAAAAAATTCTGTTTGGATTCATACACATGGATGTAGACGTTTCTGGACGTGATGTAAGATTTTTTTTTTGACGTGGTGCTAGTGTTCTGAGAAGTGTTGAGCTGTCTTCGTGAAAAAAATCAGTTTGAATTCACATGCATGGATATAGACGTTTCAGGACTTGGTGCTAGTTGTTATTGACGTGATGCTTGTGTTCCAAGACGTGGAGTGCTGTCTTTATGTAAGAAATAGCTTAAATTCACATGCATAGATATAGACATTTCTGGACGTGGTTCAAGTTGTTTTTGACGTGGCGAAAGTGTTCTGAGACATGGTGGGCTGTCTTTGTGAAAAAAAATATGTTTGAATTCACATGCATAGATGTAGATGTTTCTGTAAGTGGTGCTAATTGTTTTTGATGTGGTGGTTGTGTTCTAAACGGGGTGGGCTGTCATTGTGAAAAAAATCTGTTTTAATTCACGTGCATGGATGTAGACGTTTCTGGACGTGGTGCTGATTGTTTTTGACGTGGTAGTTGTGTTCTGAGACGGAGTGGGCTGTCTTTGTGAAAAAAATCTATTTGAATTCACACACGTGGATGTAGACGTTTCTGGATGTTGTTCTAGTTATTTTTGACGTGGCTCTTGTGTTCTGGACATGGTTGGCCGTCTTTGTAAAAAAAAATCAGTTTAAATTCACACATGGATGTAGACATTTCTGGACATGGTGCTAGTTGTTTTTGACGTGGTTCTTGTGTTCTAAGACGTGGTGGGCTGTCTTTGTGAAAAAATAGCTTAAATTCACAGGCATTATTGTGGACGTTTCTGGACATTGTTCTTGTTGTTTTTGACGTGGTGCTAGTGTTCTGAGACGTGGTAGGCTGTCTTTGTGAAAAAAAAATAGCTTAAATTCAAATGCATGGATGTAGACGTTTCTGGACAGGGTGCTAGTTTTTTTTTTTTACGAGGTGCTAGTGTTCTGAGACGTGGTGGCCTGTCTTCATGAAAACAATCAGTTTGAATTCACATGCATGGATATAGACGTTTCAGGACATGGTGCTAGTTGTTATTGACGTGGTGCATGTGTTCCAAGACGTAGAGGGCTGTGTTTATGTAAAAAATAGCTTAAATTCACATGCATAGATGTAGACATTTCTGGACGTGGTGCTAGTTGTTCTTGACATGGTGCTAGTGTTCTTAGACGTAGTGGGCTGTCTTTGTGAAAAAATTCTGTTTGGATTCATACACATGGATGTAGACGTTTCTGGACGTGATGTAAGTTTTTTTTTTTTTTTTTTTTTTTGACGTGGTGCTAGTGTTCTGAGAAGTGTTGGGCTGTCTTTGTGAAAAAATTCTATTCGAATTCACATGTATGAATGTAGACATTTCTGGAAGTGGTGCTGATTGTTTTTGACGTGGTGGTTGTGTTCTGAAACGTGATGGGCAGTCTTTGTGAAAAAAATTAGTTTAAATTCACACAGATGGATATAGACGTTTCTGGATGTGGTTCTTGTTGTTTTTGATGTGGTTCTTGTGTTCTGAGATGTGGTAGGCTGTCTTTGTGAAAAAAATCAATTTAAATTCACACACCTGGATGTAGACTTTTCTGTACGTGGTTCTAGTTGTTTTTGACGTATTTCTAGTGTTCTGAAACGTGGTGGTCTGTCTTTGTGAAAAGAATCAGTTTAAATTCACACACATGGATGTAGACGTTCACTGACTTGGTGCTAGTTGTTTTTGACGTTGTGCAAGTGTTGTGAGACGTGGTTTGTTGTCTTTGTGAATAAAATTTGTTTGAATTTACATGCATGGATGTAGACGTTTCTGGATGTTGTTCTAGTTATTTTTGACGTGGCTCTTGTGTTCTGAGATGTGGTTAGCCGTCTTTGTAAAAAAAACAGTTTAAATTCACACATGGATGTAGACATTTCTGGACGTGGTGCTAGTTGTTTTTGACGTGGTTCTTGTGTTCTAAGACGTGGTGGGCTGTCTTTGTGAAAAAATAGCTTAAATTCACATGCATAGATGTAGACATTTCTGGACGTGGTGCTAGTTGTTTTTGACATGGTGCTAGTGTTCTTAGACGTAGTGGGCTGTCTTTGTGAAAAAATTTTGTTTGGATTCATACAATTGGATGTAGACATTTCTGGACGTGATGTAAGTTTTTTTTTTTTTTTTTTTTGACGTGGTGCTAGTGTTCTGAGAAGTGTTGAGCTGTCTTCGTGAAAAAAATCAGTTTGAATTCACATGCATGGATATAGACGTTTCAGGACATAGTGCTAGTTGTTATTGACGTGGTGCTTGTGTTCCAAGACGTGGAGGGCTGTCTTTATGTAAAAAATAGCTTAAATTCACATGCATAGATGTAGACATTTCTGGACGTGGTGCTAGTTGTTTTTGACATGGTGCTAGTGTTCTTAGACGTAGTGGGCTGTCTTTGTGAAAAAATTCTGTTTGGATTCATACACATGGATGTAGACGTTTCTGGACGTGATGTAAGTTTTTTTTTTTTTTTTTGTGACGTGGTGCTAGTGTTCTGAGAAATGTTAGGCTTTCTTTGTGAAAAAATTCTATTCGAATTCACATGTATGAATGTAGACATTTCTGGACGTGGTGCTGATTGTTTTTGACGTGGTGGTTGTGTTCTGAAACGTGATGGGCAGTCTTTGTGAAAAAAAATAGTTTAATTTCACACCAATGGATATAGACGTTTCTGGATGTGGTTCTTGTTGTTTTTGATGTGGTTCTTGTGTTCTGAGATGTGGTAGGCTGTCTTTGTGAAAAAAATCAGTTTAAATTCACACACATGGATGTAGACGTTCACTGACTTGGTGCTAGTTGTTTTTGACGTTGTGCAAGTGTTGTGAGACGTGGTTTTTTGTCTTTGTGAAAAAAATTTGTTTGAATTTACATGCATGGATGTAGACGTTTCTGGATGTTGTTCTAGTTATTTTTGACGTGGCTCTTGTGTTCTGAGATGTGGTTGGCCGTCTTTGTAAAAAAAACAGTTTAAATTCACACATGGATGTAGACATTTCTGGACGTGGTGCTAGTTGTTTTTGACGTGGTTCTTGTGTTCTAAGACGTGGTGGGCTGTCTTTGTGAAAAAATAGCTTAAATTCACATGCATAAATGTAGATATTTCTGGACGTGGTGCTAGTTGTTTTTGACATGGTGCTAGTGTTCTTAGACGTAGTGGGCTGTCTTTGTGAAAAAATTTTGTTTGGATTCATACACATGGATGTAGACGTTTCTGGACGTGATGTAAGTTTTTTTTTTTTTTTTTTTTGACGTGGTGCTAGTGTTCTGAGAAGTGTTGAGCTGTCTTCGTGAAAAAAATCAGTTTGAATTCACATGCATGGATATAGACGTTTCAGGACATAGTGCTAGTTGTTATTGACGTGGTGCTTGTGTTCCAAGACGTGGAGGGCTGTCTTTATGTAAAAAATAGCTTAAATTCACATGCATAGATGTAGACATTTCTGGACGTGGTGCTAGTTGTTTTTGACATGGTGCTAGTGTTCTTAGACGTAGTGGGCTGTCTTTGTGAAAAAATTCTGTTTGGATTCATACACATAGATGTAGACGTTTCTGGACGTGATGTAAGTTTTTTTTTTTTTTTTTTTTTTGACGTGGTGCTAGTGTTCTGAGAAGTGTTGGGCTGTCTTTGTGAAAAAATTCTATTCGAATTCACATGTATGAATGTAGACATTTCTGGACGTGGTGCTGATTATTTTTGACGTGGTGGTTGTGTTATGAAACGTGATGGGCAGTCTTTGTGAAAAAAATTAGTTTAAATTCACACAGATGGATATAGACGTTTCTGGATGTGGTTCTTGTTGTTTTTGATGTGGTTCTTGTGTTCTGAGATGTGGCAGGCTGTCTTTCTGAAAAAAATCAACTTAAATTCACACACCTGGATGTAGACTTTTCTGGACGTGGTTCTAGTTGTTTTTGACGTATTTCTAGTGTTCTGAAATGTGGTGGTCTGTCTTTGTGAAAAAAATCAGTTTAAATTCACACACATGGATGTAGACGTTCACTGACTTGGTGCTAGTTGTTTTTGACGTTCTGCAAGTGTTGTGAGACGTGGTTTGCTGTCTTTGTGAAAAAAATTTGTTTGAATTTACATGCATGGATGTAGACGTTTCTGGATGTGGTGCTAGTTTTTTTTTTTTTTTTTGGACGTGGTAATTGTGTTCTGAGACGTGGTGAGTTGTCCTTGTGAAAAAAATAGCTTAAATTCACATGCATAGATATAGACATTTCTGGACGTGATTCAAGTTGTTTTTGACGTGGCGCTAGTGCTCTGAGACATGGTGGGCTGTCATTGTGAAAAAAATATGTTTGAATTCACATGCATAGATGTAGAAGTTTCTGTAAGTGGTGCTAATTGTTTTTGATGTGGTGGTTGTGTTCTAAGACGGGGTGGGCTGTCATTGTGAAAAAAATCTGTTTTAATTCACATGCATGGATGTAGACGTTTCTGGACGTGGTGCTGATTGTTTTTGACGTGGTAGTTGTGTTCTGAGACGGAGTGGGCTGTCTTTGTGAAAAAAATCTATTTGAATTCACACACGTGGATGTAGACGTTTCTGGATGTTGTTCTAGTTATTTTTGACGTGGCTCTTGTGTTCTGAGACGTGGTTGGCCGTCTTTGTAAAAAAAACAGTTTAAATTCACACATGGATGTAGACATTTCTGGACATGTTGCTAGTTGTTTTTGACGTGGTTCTTGTGTTCTAAGACGTGGTGGGCTGTTTTTGTGAAAAAATAGCTTAAATTGACATGCATAGATGTAGACATTTCTGGACGTGGTGCTAGTTGTTTTTGACATGGTGCTAGTGTTCTTAGACGTAGTGGGCTGTCTTTGTGAAAAAATTCTGTTTGGATTCATACACATGGATTTAGACGTTTCTGGACGTGGTGTATGTTTTTTTTTTTTTTTTTTTTTTTGACGTGGAGCTAGTGTTCTGAGAAGTGTTGGGCTATCTTTGTGAAAAAATTCTATTCGAATTCACATGTATGAATGTAGACATTTCTGGACGTGGTGCTGATTGTTTTTGACGTGGTGGTTGTGTTCTGAAACGTGATGGGCAGTCTTTGTGAAAAAAAATTAGTTTAAATTCACACAGATGGATATAGACGTTTCTGGATGTGGTTCTTGTTGCTTTTGATGTGGTTCTTGTGTTCTGAGATGTGGTAGGCTGTCTTTGTGAAAAAAATCAATTTAAATTCACACACCTGGATGTAGACTTTTCTGTACGTGGTTCTAGTTGTTTTTGACGTATTTATAGTGTTCTGAAACGTGGTGGTCTGGCTTTGTGAAAAGAATCAGTTTAAATTCACACACATGGATGTAGACGTTCACTGACTTGGTGCTAGTTGTTTTTGACGTTGTGCAAGTGTTGTGAGACGTGGTTTGTTGTCTTTGTGAAAAAAATTTGTTTGAATTTACATGCATGGATGTAGACGTTTCTGGATGTTGTTCTAGTTATTTTTGACGTGGCTCTTGTGTTCTGAGATGTGGTTGGCCGTCTTTGTAAAAAAAACAGTTTAAATTCACACATGGATGTAGACATTTCTGGACGTGGTGCTAGTTGTTTTTGACATGGTGCTAGTGTCCTTAGACGTAGTGGGCTGTCTTTGTAAAAAAATTCTGTTTGGATTCATACACATGGATGTTGACGTTTCTGGACGTGATGTAAGTTTTTTTTTTTTTTTGACGTGGTGCTAGTGTTCTGAGAAGTGTTGGGCTGTCTTTGTGAAAAAATTCTATTCGAATTCACATGTATGAATGTAGACATTTCTGGACGTGGTGCTGATTGTTTTTGACGTGGTGGTTGTGTTCTGAAACGTGATGGGCAGTCTTTGTGAACAAAATTAGTTTAAATTCACACAGATGGATATAGACGTTTATGGATGTGGTTCTTGTTGCTTTTGATGTGGTTCTTGTGTTCTGAGATGTGGTAGGCTGTCTTTGTGAAAAAAATCAATTTAAATTCACACACCTGGATGTAGACTTTTCTGGATGTGGTTCTAGTTGTTTTTGACGTATTTCTAGTGTTCTGAAACGTGGTGGTCTGTCTTTGTGAAAAGAATCAGTTTAAATTCACACACATGGATGTAGACGTTCACTGACTTGGTGCTAGTTGTTTTTGACGTTGTGCAAGTGTTGTGAGACGTGGTTTGCTGTCTTTGTGAAAAAAATTTGTTTGAATTTACATGCATGGATGTAGACGTTTCTGGATGTGGTGCTAGTTTTTTTTTTTTTTTGACGTGGTAAATGTGTTGTGAGACGTGGTGAGCAGTCTTTGTGAAAAAAAAAGCTTAAATTCACATGCATAGATATAGACATTTCTGGACGTGGTTCAAGTTGTTTTTGACGTGGCGGTAGTGTTCTGAGACATGGTGGGCTGTCTTTGTGAAAAAAATATGTTTGAATTCACATGCATAGATGTAGATGTTTCTGTAAGTGGTGCTAATTGTTTTTGATGTGGTGGTTGTGTTCTAAGACGGGGTGGGCTGTCATTGTGAAAAAAATCTATTTTAATTCACATGCATGGATGTAGACGTTTCTTGACGTGGTGCTGATTGTGTTTGACGTGGTAGTTGTGTTCTGAGACGGAGTGGGCTGTCTTTGTGAAAAAAATCTATTTGAATTCACACACGTGGATGTAGACGTTTCTGGATGTTGTTCTAGTTATTTTTGACGTGGCTCTTGTGTTCTGAGACGTGGTTGTCCGTCTTTTGTAAAAAAAAATTCAGTTTAAATTCACACATGGATGTAGACATTTCTAGACGTGGTGCTAGTTGTTTTTGACGTGGTTCTTGTGTTGTAAGACGTGGTGGGCTGTCTTTGTGAAAAAATAGCTTAAATTCACATGCATAGATGTAGACATTTCTGGACGTGGTGCTAGTTGTTTTTTAAATGGTGCTAGTGTTCTTAGATGTAGTGGGCTGTCTTTGTGAAAAAATTCTGTTTGGATTCATACACATGGATGTAGACGTTTCTGGACGTGATGTAAGTTTTTTTTTTTTTTTTTGACGTGGTGCTAGTGTTCTGAGAAGTGTTGGGCTGTCTTTGTGAAAAAATTCTATTCGAATTCACATGCATGAATGTAAACATTTCTGGACGTGGTGCTGATTGTTTTTGACGTGGTGGTTGTGTTCTGAGACGGAGTGGGCTGTCTTTGTGAAAAAAATAAATTTGAATTCACACACGTGGATGTAGATGTTTCTGGATGTTGTTCTAGTTATTTTTGACGTGGCTCTTGTGTTATGAGACGTGGTTGGCCGTCTTTGTAAAAAAAATTAGTTTAAATTCACACATGGATGTAGACATTTCTGGACGTGGTGCTAGTTGTTTTTGACGTGGTTCTTGTGTTCTAAGACGTGGTGGGCTGTCTTTGTGAAAAAATAACTTAAATTCACAGGCATTATTGTGGACGTTTCTGGACATTGTTCTTGTGGTTTTTGACGTGGTGCTAGTGTTCTGAGACGTGGTGTACTGTCTTTGTGAAAAAAATAGCTTAAATTCAAATGCATGGATGTAGACGTTTCTGGACAGGGTGCTAGTTTTTTTTTGACGAGGTGCTAGTGTTCTGAGACGTGGTGGCATGTCTTCGTGAAAAAAATCAGTTTGAATTCACATGCATTGATATAGACGTTTCAGGACATGGTGTTAATTGTTATTGACGTGGTGCTTGTGTTCCAAAACGTGGAGGGCTGTCTTTATGTAAAAAAAAGCTTAAATTCACATGCATAGATGTAGACATTTCTGGACGTGGTGCTAGTTGTTTTTGACATGGTGCTAGTATTCTTAGACGTAGTGGGCTGTCTTTGTGAAAAAATTCTGTTTGGATTCATACACATGGATGTAGACGTTTCTGGACGTGATGTAAGTTTTTTTTTTTTTTTTTTTGACGTGGTGCTATTGTTCTGAGAAGTGTTGGGCTGTCTTTGTCAAAAAATTCTATTCGAATTCACATGTATGAATGTAGACATTTCTGGACGTGGTGCTGATTGTTTTTGACGTGGTGGTTGTGTTCTGAAACGTGATGGGCAGTCTTTGTGAAAAAAAAATAGTTTAATTTCACACAGATGGATATAGACGTTTCTGGATGTGGTTCTTGTTGTTTTTGATGTGGCTCTTGTGTTCTGAGATGTGGTAGGCTGTCTTTGCGAAAAAAATCAGTTTAAATTCACACACATGGATGTAGACGTTCACTGACTTGGTGCTAGTTGTTTTTGACGTTGTGCAAGTGTCGTGAGACGTGGTTTGCTGTCTTTGTGAAAAAATTTTGTTTGAATTTACATGCATGGATGTAGACGTTTCTGGACGTGATGTAAGTTTTTTTTTTTTTTTTTTGACGTGGTGCTAGTGTTCTGAGAAGTGTTGGGCTGTCTTTGTGAAAAAATTCTATTCGAATTCACATGCATGAATGTAGACATTTCTGGACGTGGTGCTGATTGTTTTTGACGTGGTGGTTGTGTTCTGAGACGGAGTGGGCTGTCTTTGTGAAAAAAATAAATTTGAATTCACACACGTGGATGTAGATGTTTCTGGATGTTGTTCTAGTTATTTTTGACGTGGCTCTTGTGTTATGAGACGTGGTTGGCCGTCTTTGTAAAAAAAATCAGTTTAAATTCACACATGGATGTAGACATTTCTGGACGTGGTGCTAGTTGTTTTTGACGTGGTTCTTGTGTTCTAAGACGTGGTGGGCTGTCTTTGTGAAAAAATAACTTAAATTCACAGGCATTATTGTGGACGTTTCTGGACATTGTTCTTGTTGTTTTTGACGTGGTGCTAGTGTTCTGAGACGTAGTGGGCTGTCTTTGTGAAAAAAATAGCTTAAATTCAAATGCATGGATGTAGACGTTTCTGGACAGGGTGCTAGTTTTTTTTCGACGAGGTGCTAGTGTTCTGAGACGTGGTGGCATGTCTTCGTGAAAAAAATCAGTTTGAATTCACATGTTTTGATATAGACGTGTCAGGACATGGTGCAAATTGTTATTGACGTGGTGCTGGTGTTCCAAGACGTGGAGGGCTGTCTTTATGCAAAAAAAAGCTTAAATTCACAGGCATAAAAGTAGACATTTCCGGACGTGGTGCTAGTTTTTTTTGACATGGTGCTAGTGTTCTTAGACGTAGTGGGCTGTCTTTGTGAAAAGATTCTGTTTGGATTCATACACATGGATGTAGACGTTTCTGGACGTGATGTAAGTTTTTTTTTTTTTTTTTTTTACGTGGTGCTAGTGTGCTGAGAAGTGTTAGGCTGTCTTTGTGAAAAAGTTCTATTCGAATTCACATGTATGAATGTTGACATTTCTGGACGTGGTGCTGATTGTTTTTGACGTGGTGGTCGTGTTCTGAGACGGAGTGGGCTGTCTTTGTGAAAAAAATCTATTTGAATTCACACACGTGAATGTACACGTTTCTGGATGTTGTTCTAGTTATTTTTGACGTGGCTCTTGTGTTATGAGACGTGGTTGGCCGTCTTTGTAAAAAAAATCAGTTTAAATTCACACGTGGATGTAGACATTTCTGGACGTGGTGCTAGTTGTTTTTGACGTGGTTCTTGTGTTCTAAGACGTGGTGGGCGGTCTTTGTGAAAAAATAACTTAAATTCACAGGCATTATTGTGGACGTTTCAGGACATTGTTCTTGTTGTTTTTGACGTGGTGCTAGTGTTCTGAGACGTGGTGGGCTGTCTTTGTGAAAAAAATAGCTTAAATTCAAATGCATGGATGTAGACGTTTCTGGACAGGGTGCTAGTTTTTTTTCGATGAGGTGCTAGTGTTCTGAGACGTGGTGGCATGTCTTCGTGAAAAAAATCAGTTTGAATTCACATGTTTTGATATAGACGTGTCAGGACATGGTGCAAATTGTTATTGACGTGGTGCTGGTGTTCTAAGACGTGGAGGGCTGTCTTTATGCAAAAAAAAGCTTAAATTCACAGGCATAAAAGTAGACATTTCCGGACGTGGTGCTAGTTTTTTTTGACATGGTGCTAGTGTTCTTAGACGTAGTGGGCTGTCTTTGTGAAAAAATTCTGTTTGGATTAATACACATGGATGTAGACGTTTCTGGACGTGATGTAAGTTTTTTTTTTTTTTTTTTTTACGTGGTGCTAGTGTGCTGAGAAGTGTTAGGCTGTCTTTGTGAAAAAGTTCTATTCGAATTCACATGTATGAATGTTGACATTTCTGGACGTGGTGCTGATTGTTTTTGACGTGGTGGTCGTGTTCTGAGACGGAGTGGGTTGTCTTTGTGAAAAAAATCTATTTGAATTCACACACGTGAATGTACACGTTTCTGGATGTTGTTCTAGTTATTTTTGACGTGGCTCTTGTGTTCTGAGACGTGGTTGGCCGTCTTTGTAAAAAAAATCAGTTTAAATTCGCACAGGGATGTAGACATTTCTGGACGTGGTGATAGTTGTTTTTGACGTGGTTCTTGTGTTCTAAGACGTGGTGGGCTGTCTTTGTGAAAAAATAGCTTAAATTCACAGGCATTATTGTGGACGTTTCTGGACATTGTTCTTGTTGTTTTTGACGTGGTGCTAGTGTTCTGAGACGTGGTGGACTGTCTTTGTGAAAAAATAGCTTAAATTCAAATGCATTGATGTAGACGTTTCTGGACAGGGTGCTAGTTTTTTTTTGACGAGGTGCTAGTGTTCTGAGACGTGGTGGCATGTCTTCGTGAAAAAAATCAGTTTGAATTCGCATGCATTGATATAGACGTTTCAGGACATGGTGTTAATTGTTATTGACGTGGTGCTTGTGTTCCAAAACGTGGAGGGCTGTCTTTATGTAAAAAAAAGCTTAAATTCACATGCATAGACGTAGACATTTCTGGACGTGGTGCTAGTTGTTTTTGACATGGTGCTAGTGTTCTTAGACGTAGTGGGCTGTCTTTGTGAAAAAATTCTGTTTGGATTCATACACATGGATGTAGACGTTTCTGGACGTGATGTAAGTTTTTTTTTTTTTTTTGACGTGGTGCTATTGTTCTGAGAAGTGTTGGGCTGTCTTTGTCTAAAAATTCTATTCGAATTCACATGTATGAATGTAGACATTTCTGGACGTGGTGCTGATTGTTTTTGACGTGGTGGTTGTGTTCTGAAACGTGATGGGCAGTCTTTGTGAAAAAAAAAATAGTTTAATTTCACACAGATGGATATAGACGTTTCTGGATGTGGTTCTTGTTGTTTTTGATGTGGCTCTTGTGTTCTGAGATGTGGTAGGCTGTCTTTGTGAAAAAAATCAGTTTAAATTCACACACATGGATGTAGACGTTCACTGACTTGGTGCTAGTTGTTTTTGACGTTGTGCAAGTGTCGTGAGACGTGGTTTGCTGTCTTTGTGAAAAAATTTTGTTTGAATTTACATGCATGGATGTAGACGTTTCTGGACGTGATGTAAGTTTTTTTTTTTTTTTTTGACGTGGTGCTAGTGTTCTGAGAAGTGTTGGGCTGTCTTTGTGAAAAAATTCTATTCGAATTCACATGCATGAATGTAGACATTTCTAGACGTGGTGCTGATTGTTTTTGACGTTGTGGTTGTGTTCTGAGACGGAGTGGGCTGTCTTTGTGAAAAAAATAAATTTGAATTCACACACGTGGATGTAGATGTTTCTGGATGTTGTTCTAGTTATTTTTGACGTGGCTCTTGTGTTATGAGACCTGGTTGGCCGTCTTTGTAAAAAAAATCAGTTTAAATTCACACATGGATGTAGACATTTCTGGACGTGGTGCTAGTTGTTTTTGACGTGGTTCTTGTGTTCTAAGACGTGGTGGGCTGTCTTTGTGAAAAAATAACTTAAATTCACAGGCATTATTGTGGACGTTTCTGGACATTGTTCTTGTTGTTTTTGACGTGGTGCTAGTGTTCTGAGACGTAGTGGGCTGTCTTTGTGAAAAAAATAGCTTAAATTCAAATGCATGGATGTAGACGTTTCTGGACAGGGTGCTAGTTTTTTTTCGACGAGGTGCTAGTGTTCTGAGACGTGGTGGCATGTCTTCGTGAAAAAAATCAGTTTGAATTCACATGTTTTGATATAGACGTGTCAGGACATGGTGCAAATTGTTATTGACGTGGTGCTGGTGTTCCAAGACGTGGAGGGCTGTCTTTATGCAAAAAAAAGCTTAAATTCACAGGCATAAAAGTAGACATTTCCGGACGTGGTGCTAGTTTTTTTTGACATGGTGCTAGTGTTCTTAGACGTAGTGGGCTGTCTTTGTGAAAAAATTCTGTTTGGATTCATACACATGGATGTAGACGTTTCTGGACGTGATGTAAGTTTTTTTTTTTTTTTTTGACGTGGTGCTATTGTTCTGAGAAGTGTTGGGATGTCTTTGTGAAAAAATTCTATTCGAATTCACATGTATGAATGTTGACATTTCTGGACGTGGTGCTGATTGTTTTTGACGTGGTGGTTGTGTTCTGAAACGTGATGGGCAGTCTTTGTGAAAAAAAAATAGTTTAATTTCACACAGATGGATATAGACGTTTCTGGATGTGGTTTTTGTTGTTTTTGATGTGGTTCTTGTGTTCTGAGATGTGGTAGGCTGTCTTTGTGAAAAAAATCAGTTTAAATTCACACACATGGATGTAGACGTTCACTGACTTGGTGCTAGTTGTTTTTGACGTTGTGCAAGTGTTGTGAGACGTGGTTTGCTGTCTTTGTGAAAAAATTTTGTTTGAATTTACATGCATGGATGTAGACGTTTCAGGATGTGGTGCTTGTTTTTTTTTTTTTTTTTTTTTTTGACGTGGTAAATGTGTTGTGAGACGTGGTGAGCTGTCTTTGTGAAAAAAATAGCTTAAATTCACATGCATAGATATAGACATTTCTGGACGTGGTTCAAGTTGTTTTTGACGTGGCGCTAGTGTTCTGAGACATGGTGGGCTGTCTTTGTGAAAAAAATATGTTTGAATTCACATGCATAGATGTAGATGTTTCTGTAAGTGGTGCTAATTGTTTTTGATGTGGTGGTTGTGTTCTAAGACGGGGTGGGCTGTCATTGTGAAAAAAATCTGTTTTAATTCACATGCATGGATGTAGACGTTTCTGGACATGGTGCTGATGGTTTTTGACGTGGTAGTTGTGTTCTGAGACGGAGTGGGCTGTCTTTGTGAAAAAAATCTATTTGAATTCACACACGTGGATGTAGACGTTTCTGGATGTTGTTCTAGTTATTTTTGACGTGGCTCTTGTGTTCTGAGACGTGGTTGGCCGTCTTTGTAAAAAAAATCAGTTTAAATTCACACATGGATGTAGACATTTCTGGACGTGGTGCTAGTTGTTTTTGACGTGGTTCTTGTGTTCTAAGACGTGGTGGGCTGTCTTTGTGAAAAAATAGCTTAAATTCACAGGCATTATTGTGGACGTTTCTGGACATTGTTCTTGTTGTTTTGGACGTGGTGCTAGTGTTCTGAGACGTGGAGGGCTGTCTTTGTGAAAAAAATAGCTTAAATTCAAATGCATGGATGTAGACGTTTCTGGACAGGGTGCTAGTTTTTTTTTGACAAGGTGCTAGTGTTCAGAGACGTGGTGGCCTGTCTTCGGGAAAAAAATCATCTTGAATTCACATGCATGGATATAGACGTTTCAGGACATGGTGCTAGTTGTTATTGACGTGGTGCTTGTGTTCCAAGACGTGGAGGGCTGTCTTTATGTAAAAAATAGCTTAAATTCACATGCGTAGATGTAGACATTTCTGGACGTGGTGCTAGTTGTTTTTGACATGGTGCTAGTGTTCTTAGACGTAGTGGGCTGTCTTTGTGAAAAATTCTGTTTGGATTCATACACATGGATGTAGACGTTTCTAGACGTGATGTAAGTTTTTTTTTTTTTTTTTTTGACGTGGTGCTAGTGTTCTGAGAAGTGCTGGGCTGTCTTTGTGAAAAAATTCTATTCGAATTCACATGTATGAATGTGGACGTTTCTGGACGTGGTGCTGATTGTTTTTGACGTGGTGGTTGTGTTCTAAAACGTGATGGGCAGTCTTTGTGAAAAAAATTAGTTTAAATTCACACAGATGAGACGTTTCTGGATGTGGTTCTTGTTGTTTTTGATGTGGTTCTTGTGTTCTGAGATGTGGTAGTCTGTCTTTGTGAAAAAAATCAATTTAAATTCACACACCTGGATGTAGACTTTTCTGGACGTGGTTCTAGTTGTTTTTGACGTATTTCTAGTGTTCTGAAACGTGGTGGTCTGACTTTGTGAAAAAAATTAGTTTAAATTCACACACATGGATGTAGATGTTCACTGACTTGGTGCTAGTTGTTTTTGACGTTATGCATGTGTTGTGAGACGTGGTTTGTTGTCTTTGTGAAAAAAATTTGTTTGAATTTACATGCATGGATGTAGACGTTTCTGGATGTGGTGCTAGTTTTTTTTTTTTTTTTTTGACGTGGTAAATGTGTTCTGAGACGTGGTGAGCTGTCTTTTTGAAAAAAATCGCTTAAATTCACATGCATAGATATAGACGTTTCTGGACGTGGTTCAAGTTGTTTTTGACGTGGCGCTAGTGTTCTGAGACATGGTGGGCTGTCTTTGTGAAAAAAATATGTTTGAATTCACATGCATAGATGTAGATGTTTCTGTAAGTGGTGCTAATTGTTTTTGATGTGGTGGTTGTGTTCTAAGACAGGGTGGGCTGTCATTGTGAAAAAAATCTGTTTTAATTCACATGCATGGATGTAGACGTTTCTGGACGTGGTCATGATTGTTTTTGACGTGGTAGTTGTGTTCTGAGACGGAGTGGGCTGTCTTTGTGAAAAAAATCTATTTGAATTCACACACGTGGATGTAGACGTTTCTGGATGTTGTTCTAGTTATTTTTGACGTGGCTCTTGTGTTCTGAGACGTGGTTGGCCGTCTTTGTAAAAAAAATCAGTTTAAATTCACACATGGATGTAGACATTTCTGGACGTGGTGCTAGTTGTTTTTGACGTGGTTCTTGTGTTCTAAGACGTGGTGGGCTGTCTTTGTGAAAAAATAGCTTAAATTCACAGGCATTATTGTGGACGTTTCTGGACATTGTTCTTGTTGTTTTGGACGTGGTGCTAGTGTTCTGAGACGTGGAGGGCTGTCTTTGTGAAAAAAATAGCTTAAATTCAAATGCATGGATGTAGACGTTTCTGGACAGGTTGCTAGTTTTTTTTTTGACAAGGTGCTAGTATTCTGAGACGTGGTGGCCTGTCTTCGGGAAAAAAATCAGCTTGAATTCACATGCATGGATATAGACGTTTCAGGACATGGTGCTAATTGTTATTGACGTGGTGCTTGTGTTCCAAGACGTGGAGGGCTGTCTTTATGTAAAAAATAGCTTAAATTCACATGCGTAGATGTAGACATTTATGGACGTGGTGCTAGTTGTTTTTGACATGGTGCTAGTGTTCTTAGACGTAGTGGGCTGTCTTTGTGAAAAAATCTGTTTGGATTCATACACATGGATGTAGACGTTTCTGGACGTGATGTAAGTTTTTTTTTTTTTTTTTTTGACGTGGTGCTAGTGTTCTGAGAAGTGCTGGGCTGTCTTTGTGAAAAAATTCTATTCGAATTCACATGTATGAATGTGGACGTTTCTGGACGTGGTGCTGATTGTTTTTGACGTGGTGGTTGTGTTCTAAAACGTGATGGGCAGTCTTTGTGAAAAAAATTAGTTTAAATTCACACAGATGAATATAGACGTTTCTGGATGTGGTTCTTGTTGTTTTTGATGTGGTTCTTGTGTTCTGAGATGTGGTAGTCTGTCTTTGTGAAAAAAATCAATTTAAATTCACACACCTGGATGTAGACTTTTCTGGACGTGGTTCTAGTTGTTTTTGACGTATTTCTAGTGTTCTGAAACGTGGTGGTCTGTCTTTGTGAAAAAAATTAGTTTAAATTCACACACATGGATGTAGATGTTCACTGACTTGGTGCTAGTTGTTTTTGACGTTATGCATGTGTTGTGAGACGTGGTTTGTTGTCTTTGTGAAAAAAATTTGTTTGAATTTACATGCATGGATGTAGACGTTTCTGGATGTGGTGCTAGTTTTTTTTTTTTTTTTTTTGACGTGGTAAATGTGTTCTGAGACGTGGTGAGCTGTCTTTTTGAAAAAAATCGCTTAAATTCACATGCATAGATATAGACGTTTCTGGACGTGGTTCAAGTTGTTTTTGACGTGGCGCTATTGTTCTGAGACATGGTGGGCTGTCTTTGTGAAAAAAATATGTTTGAATTCACATGCATAGATGTAGATGTTTCTGTAAGTGGTGCTAATTGTTTTTTATGCGGTGGTTGTGTTCTAAGACGGGGTGGGCTGTCATTGTGAAAAAAATCTTTTTTAATTCACATGCATGGATGTAGACGTTTCTGGACATGGTGCAGATTGTTTTTGACGTGGTAGTGTGTTCTGAGACGGAGTGGGCTGTCTTTGTGAAAAAAATCTATTTGAATTAACACACGTGGATGTAGACGTTTCTGGATGTTGTTCTAGTTATTTTTGACGTGGCTCTTGTGTTCTGAGACGTGGTTGGCCGTCTTTGTAAAAAAAATCAGTTTAAATTCACACATGGATGTAGACATTTCTGGACGTGGTACTAGTTGTTTTTGACATGGTTCTTGTGTTATAAGACTTGGTGGGCTGTCTTTGTGAAAAAATAGCTTAAATTCACAGAGATTATTGTGGACGTTTCTGGACATTGTTCTTGTTGTTTTTGACGTGGTGCTAGTGTTCTGAGACGTGGTGGGCTGTCTTTGTGAAAAAAATAGCTTAAATTCAAATGCATGGATGTAGACGTTTCTGGACATTGTTCTTGTTGTTTTTGATGTGGTTCTTGTGTTCTGAGATGTGGTAGTCTGTCTTTGTGAAAAAAATCAATTTAAATTCACACACCTGGATGTAGACTTTTCAGGACATGGTGCTAGTTGTTATTGACGTGGTGCTTGTGTTCCAAGACGTGGAGGGCTGTCTTTATGTAAAAAATAGCTTAAATTCACATGCATAGATATAGACATTTCTGGACGTGGTGCTAGTTGTTTTTTACATGGTGCTAGTGTTCTCAGACGTAGTGGGCTGTATTTGTGAAAAAATTCTGTTTGGATTCATACACATGGATGTAGACGTTTCTGGACGTGATGTAAGTTTTTTTTTTTTTTTGACGTGGTGCTAGTGTTCTGAGAAGTGTTGGCCTGTCTTTGTGAAAAAATTCTATTCGAATTCAAATGTATGAATGTAGACGTTTCTGGACGTGGTGCTGATTGTTTTTGACGTGGTGGTTGTGTTCTGAAACGTGATGGGCAGTCTTTGAGAAAAAAATTAGTTAAAATTCACACAGATGGATATAGACGTTTCTGGATGTGGTTCTTGTTGTTTTTGATGTGGTTCTTGTGTTCTGAGATGTCGTAGTCTGTCTTTGTGAAAAAAATCAATTTAAATTCACACACCTGGATGTAGACTTTTCTGGACGTGGTTCTAGTTGTTTTTGACGTATTTCTAGTGTTCTGAAACGTGGTGGTCTGTCTTTGTGAAAAAAATGAGTTTAAATTCACACACATGGATGTAGACGTTCACTGACTTGGTTCTTGTTGTTTTTTATGTGGTTCTTGTGTTCTGAGATTTGGTACTCTGTCTTTGTGAAAAAAATCAATTTAAATTCACACACCTGGATGTAGACTTTTCTGGACGTGGTTCTAGTTATTTTTCACGTATTTCTAGTGTTCTGAAACGTGGTGGTCTGTCTTTGTGAAAAAAATTAGTTTAAATTCACACCCATGGATGTAGACGTTCACTGACTTGGTGCTAGTTGTTTTTGATGTTATGCATGTGTTGTGAGACGTGGTTTGCTGTCTTTGTGAAAAAAATTTGTTTGAATTTACATGCATAGATGTAGACGTTTCTGGATGTGGTGCTAGTTTTTTTTTTTTTTTTTTGACGTGGTAAATGTGTTCTGAGACGTGGTGAGCTGTCTTTGTGAAAAAAATCGCTTAAATTCACATGCATAGATATAGACGTTTCTGGACGTGGTTCAAGTTGTTTTTGACGTGGCGCTAGTGTTCTGAGACATGGTGGGCTGTCTTTGTGAAAAAAATATGTTTGAATTCACATGCATAGATGTAGATGTTTCTGTAAGTGGTGCTAATTGTTTTTTATGCGGTGGTTGTGTTCTAAGATGGGTGGGCTGTCATTGTGAAAAAAATCTTTTTTAATTCACATGCATGGATGTAGACGTTTCTGGACATGGTGCTGATTGTTTTTGACGTGGTAGTTGTGTTCTGAGACGGAGTGGGCTGTCTTTGTGAAAAAAATCTATTTGAATTAACACACGTGGATGTAGACATTTCTAGATGTCGTTCTAGTTATTTTTGACGTGGCTCTTGTGTTCTGAGACGTGGATGGCCGTCTTTGTAAAAAAAATCAGTTTAAATTCACACATGGATGTAGACATTTCTGGACGTGGTGCTAGTTGTTTTTGACATGGTTCTTGTGTTCTAAGACTTGGTGGGCTGTCTTTGTGAAAAAATTGCTTAAATTCACAGAGATTATTGTGGACGTTTCTGGACATTGTTCTTGTTGTTTTTGACGTGGTGCTAGTGTTCTGAGACATGGTGGGCTGTCTTTGTGAAAAAAATAGCTTAAATTCAAATGCATGGATGTAGACGTTTCTGGACATTGTTCTTGTTGTTTTTTATGTGGTTCTTGTGTTCTGAGATGTGGTAGTCTGTCTTTGTGAAAAAAATCAATTTAAATTCACACACCTAGATGTAGACTTTTCAGGACATGGTGCTAGTTGTTATTGACGTGATGCTTGTGTTCCAAGACGTGGAGGGCTGTCTTTATGTAAAAAATAGCTTAAATTCACATGCATAGATGTAGAAATTTCTGGACGTGGTGCTAGTTGTTTTTGACATGGTGCTAGTGTTCTCAGACGTAGTGGGCTGTATTTGTGAAAAAATTCTGTTTGGATTCATACACATGGATGTAGACGTTTCTGGACGTGATGTAAGTTTTTTTTTTTTTTTTTTTTTGACGTGCTGCTAGTGTTCTGAGAAGTGTTGGGCTGTCTTTGGGAAAAAATTCTATTCGAATTCACATGTATGAATGTAGACATTTCTGGACGTGGTGCTGATTGTTTTTGACGTGGTGGTTGTGTTCTGAAACGTGATGGGCAGTCTTTGTGAAAAAAATTAGTTTAAATTCACACAGATGGATATAGACGTTTCTGGATGTGGTTCTTGTTGTTTTTGATGTGGTTCTTGTGTTCTGAGATGTCGTAATCTGTCTTTGTGAAAAAAATCAATTGAAATTCACACACCTGGATGTAGACTTTTCTGGACGTGGTTCTAGTTGTTTTTGACGTATTTCTAGTGTTCTGAAACGTGGTGGTCTGTCTTTGTGAAAAAAATGAGTTTAAATTCACACACATGGATGTAGACGTTCACTGACTTGGTTCTTGTTGTTTTTGATGTAGTTTTTGTGTTCTGAGATTTGGTAGTATGTCTTTGTGAAAAAAATCAATTTAAATTCACCCACCTGGATGTAGACTTTTCTGGACGTGGTTCTAGTTGTTTTTAACGTATTTCTAGTGTTCTGAAACGTGGTGGTCTGTCTTTGTGAAAAAAATTAGTTTAAATTCACACACATGGATGTAGACGTTCACTGACTTGGTGCTAGTTGTTCTCGACGTTATGCATGAGTTGTGAGACGTGGTTTGCGGTCTTTGTGAAAAAAATTTGTTTGAATTTACATGCATGGATGTAGACGTTTCTGGATGTGGTGCTAGTTTTTTTTTTTTTTTTTTTGACGTGGTAAATGTGTTCTGAGACGTGGTGAGCTGTCTTTGTGAAAAAAATCGCTTAAATTCACATGCATAGATATAGACGTTTCTGGACGTGGTTCAAGTTGTTTTTGACGTGGCGCTAGTGTTCTGAGACATGATGGGCTGTCTTTGTGAAAAAAATATGTTTGAATTCACATGCATAGATGTAGATGTTTCTGTAAGTGGTGCTAATTGTTTTTGATGTGGTGGTTGTGTTCTAAGACGGGGTGGGCTGTCATTGTGAAAAAAATCTTTTTTAATTCTCATGCATGGATGTAGACGTTTCTGGACGTGGTGCTGATTGTTTTTGACGTGGTAGAAGTGTTCTGAGACGGAGTGGACTGTCTTTGTGAAAAAAATCTATTTGAATTCACACACGTAGATGTAGACGTTTCTGGATGTTGTTCTAGTTATTTTTGACGTGGCTCTTGTGTTCTGAGACGTGGCTGTTGTGTTCTGAGACGTGGTTGGCCGTCTTTGTAAAAAAAATCAGTTCAAATTCACACATGGATGTAGACATTTCTGGACGTGGTGCTAGTTGTTTTTGACATGGTTCTTGTGTTCTAAGACTTGGTGGGCTGTCTTTGTGAAAAAATAGCTTAAATTCACAGACATTATTGTGGACGTTTCTAGACATTGTTCTTGTTGTTTTTGACGTGGTGCTAGTGTTCTGAGACGTGGTGGGCTGTCTTTGTGAAAAAAAATAGCTTAAATTCAAATGCATGGATGTAGACGTTTCTGGACATTGTTCTTGTTGTTTTTGATGTGGTTCTTGTGTTCTGAGATGTGGTAGTCTGTCTTTGTGAAAAAAATCAATTTATATTCACACACCTAGATGTAGACTTTTCAGGACATGGTGCTAGTTGTTATTGACGTGGTGCTTGTGTTCCAAGACGTGGAGGGCTGTCTTTATGTAAAAAATAGCTTAAATTCACATGCATAGATGTAGACACTTCTGGACGTGGTTCAAGTTGTTTTTGATGTGGCGCTAGTGTTCTGAGACATGGTGGGCTATCTTTGTGAAAAAAATATGTTTGCATTCACATGCATAGATGTAGATGTTTCTGTAAGTGGTGCTAATTGTTTTTGATGTGGTGGTTGTGTTCTAAGATGGGGTGGGCTGTCATTGTGAAAAAAATCTGTTTTAATTCACATGCATGGATGTAGACGTTTCTGGACGTGGTGCTGATTGTTTTTGGCGTGGTAGTTGTGTTCTGAGACGAAGTGGGCTGTCTTTTTGAAAAAAATCTATTTGAATTCACACACGTGGATGTAGACGTTTCTGGATGTTGTTCTAGTTATTTTTGACGTGGCTCTTGTGTTCTGAGACGTGGTTGGCCGTCTTTGTAAAAAAAAATAAGTTTAAATTCACACATGGATGTAGACATTTCTGGACATGGTGCTAGTTGTTTTTGACGTGGTTCTTGGGTTCTAAGACGTGGTGGGCTGTCTTTGTGAAAAAATAGCTTAAATTCACAGGCATTATTGTGGACGTTTCTGGACATTGTTCTTGTTATTTTTGACGTGGTGCTAGTGTTCTGAGACGTGGAGGGCTGTCTTTGTGAAAAAAATAGCTTAAATTCAAATGCATGAATGTAGACGTTTCTGGACAGGGTGCTAGTTTTTTTTTTTTAAGAGGTGCTAGTGTTCTGAGACGTGGTGGCCTGTCTTTGGGAAAAAAATCAGCTTGAATTCACATGCATGGATATAGACGTTTCAGGACATGGTGCTAGTTGTTAATGACGTGGTGCTTGTGTTCCAAGACGTGGAGGGCTGTCTTTATGTAAAAAATAGCTTAAATTCACATGCATAGATGTAGACATTTCTGGACGTGGTGCTAGTTGTTTGTGACATGGTGTTAGTGTTCTTAGACGTAGTGGGCTGTCTTTGTGAAAAAATTCTCTTTGGATTCATACACATGGATGTAGACGTTTCTCGACGTGATCTAAGTTTTTTTTTTTTTTTTTTTTTGACGTGGTGCTAGTGTTCTGAGAAGTGTTGGGCTGTCTTTGTGAAAAAATTCTATTCGAATTCACATGTATGAATGTAGACGTTTCTGGACGTGGTGCTGATTATTTTTGACGTGGTGGTTGTGTTCTGAAACATGATGGGCAGTCTTTGTGAAAAAAATTAGTTTAAATTCACACAGATGGATATAGACGTTTCTGGATGTGGTTTTTGTTGTATTTTATGTGGTTCTTGTGTTCTGAGATGTCGTAGTCTGTCTTTGTGAAAAAAATCAATTTAAATTCACACACCTGGATGTAGACTTTTCTGGACGTGGTTCTAGTTGTTTTTGACGTATTTCTAGTGTTCTGAAACGAGGTGGTCTGTCTTTGTGAAAAAAATGAGTTTAAATTCACACCCATGGATGTAGACGTTCACTGACTTGGTGCTAGTTGTTTTTGACGTTATGCATGTGTTGTGAGACGTGGTTTGCTGTCTTTGTGAAAAAAATTTGTTTGAATTTACATGCATGGATGTAGACGTTTCTGGATGTGGTGCTAGTTTTTTTTTTTTTTTTGACGTGGTAAATGTGTTCTGAGACGTGGTGAGCTGTCTTTGTGAAAAAAATCGCTTAAATTCACATGCATAGATATAGACGTTTCTGGACGTGGTTCAAGTTATTTTTGACGTGGCGCTAGCGTTCTGAGACATTGTGGGCTGTCTTTGTGAAAAAAATATGTTTGAATTCACATGCATAGATGTAGATGTTTCTGTAAGTGGTGCTAATTGTTTTTGATGCGGTGGTTGTGTTCTAAGACGGGGTGGGCTGTCATTGTGAAAAAAATCTTTTTTAATTCACATGCATGGATGTAGATTTTTCTGGACGTGGTGCTGATTATTTTTGACGTGGTAGTTGTGTTCTGAGACGGAGTGGGCTGTCTTTGTGAAAAAAATCTATTTGAATTCATACACGTGGATGTAGACGTTTCTGGATGTTGTTCTAGTTATTTTTGACTTGGATCTTGTGTTCTGAGACGTGGTTGGCCGTCTTTGTAAAAAAAATCAGTTTAAATTCACACATGGATGTAGACATTTCTGGACGTGGTGCTAGTTGTTTTTTACATGGTTCTTGTGTTCTAAGACTTGGTGGGCTGTCTTTGTGAAACAAATCAGGTTAAATTCACATTCATGGATGTAGACTTTTTTGGAGGTGGTTCTAGTTGTTTTTGACGTGTATCTAGTGTTCTGAGATGTGGTGGGCTGTCTTTGTGAAAAAAACAGTTTAAATTCACACATGGATATAGACGTTTATGGACTTGGTGCTAGTTGTTTTTCACCTGGTGCTAGTGTTATAAGACGTGGTAGGCTGTATTTGTGAAAAAAAATCTTTTTTATTTCACATGCATGAATGTAGACGTTTATGGACGTGGTGCTAGTTGTTATTGACGTGGTGCTGGTGTTCTGAGATGTGGTGGGCTGTTTTTGTGAAAAAAATAGCTTAAATTCACATGCATGGATGTAGACATTTCTGGACGTGGAGCTAGTTGTTTTTGACGTGGTGCTAGGGTTCTGAGACGTGGTGGGTTATCTTTGTGAAAAATCTGTTTCAATTCACATGCATGGATGTAGAAATTTCTGGACTTGGTGCTAGTTTCTTTTGACATGGTTCTTGTGTTCTGAGACGTGGTAGGCTGTATTTGTGAAAAAAATCAGTTTAAATTCGCACACCTAGATGTAGATTTTTCTGGACGTTGTTCTTGTTATTTTTTACATGTTTCTAGTGTACTGAATTGTGGAGGGCTGTCTTTGTTAAAAAATCAGTTTAAATTCACATATGGATGTAGATGTTTATGGACGTGGTGCTAGTTGTTTTTTACGTGGTGCTAGTGTTATGAGACGTGGTGGGCTATCTTTGTGAAAAAAATCTGTTTGAATCCACATGCATGGATATAGACGTCTCAGGGCGGGGTGCTAGTTTTTTTTTTTTTTGACGTGGTAAATGTGTTCTGAGACGTGGTGGTTGTCTTTGTGAAAAATTTTTTTAAATTCACATGCATAGATGTAGACGTTTCTGGACGTGGTTATAGTTGTTTTTGATGTGGTGCTAGTGTTCTGAGACGTGGTGGGTTGTCTTTGTGAAAATCTGTTTTAATTCACATTCATGGATGCAGACGTTTATGGACGTGGTGCAAGTTGTTTTTCACGTGGTGATAGTGTTATGAGTCGTGGTGGCATGCCTTCGTGAAAAAAATCTTTTTTAATTCACATGAATTGATGTAGACATTTTTGGATGTTGTTCTATTTTTTTTTTTTTTTGATATGGTGATAGTGTTCTGATACTTTGTGGGCTGTCTTTCTGGAAAAAATAGCTTAAATTCACTTGCATGGATGTAGACATTTCTTGACAGGGTACTAGTTGTTTTTGATGAGGTGCTAGTGTTCTGATACGTGGTGGGCTGTCTTTGTGAAAAAAATATGTTTGAATTCACATGCATAGATATAGATGTTACGGGATGTGGTGCTAGTTGTTATTGACGTGGTACTTGTGTTCTGGGAAGTGGTGGGCTGTCTTTGTGAAAAAAATAGCTTAAATTCACATGCAAGGATGTAGACATTACGGGACGTGGTGCTAGTTGTTATTGACCCGGTGCTAGTGTTCTGAGACGTGGTGGGCTGTCCTTGAGAAAAAAATCGGTTTCAATGCACATGCATGGATTTAGACGTTTCAGGACGTGATGCTAGTTGTTATTAACGTGGTGCTTGTGTTATGAGACGTGGTGGGCTGTCTTTATGAAAAAAATAGATTAAATTCACATCCATTGATGTAGACGTTTATGGACGTTGTTCTTGTTGTTTTTGACGTGGTGCTAGTGTTTTGAAACTTGGTGGGCTGTCTTTGTGGAAAAAGTAGGTTAAATTCACATGCATGGATGTAGACGTTTCTGGAAGTGGTGCTAGTTGTTTTTGACGTGGTGTTAGTGTTCTTAGACGTGGTGGGCTGTCTTTGTGAAAAAAATCTGTTTGGATTCATACGCATGGATGTAGACTTTTCTGGACGTGATGTAAGTTTTTTTTATGTGGTGCTAGTGTTCTGAGACTTGATGGGCTGTCTTTGTGAAAAAATTCTATTCGATTCACATGCATGGATGTAGACGTTTCAGGACGTGGTGCTAATTGTTTTTTGACGTGGTGGTTGTGTTCTGAGACGTGAAGGGCTGTCTTTGTCAAAAAAATCAGTTTAAATTCACACCTATGGATGAAGACTTTCCTATACGTGGTTCTAGTTATTTTTGACGTGGTTTTTGTGTTCTGAGACGTGGTAGGCCGTCTTTGTGAAAAAAATCAGTTTAAATTCACACACCTAGATGTAGACTTTTCTGGACGTGGTTCTAGTTGTTTATGACGTGTTTCTAGTGTTCTGAATTGTGGTGGGCTATCTTTGTAAAAAAAATCAGTTTAAATTCATACACATGAATGTGGACGTTTGTAGAAGTGGTGCTAGCTATTTTTGACGTTGTGCTAGTTTTATGAGACGTGGTGGGTTGTCTTTGTGAAAAAAATATGTTTGTAGACATTTCTGGACGTGGTGTTTTTTTTTTTTTTTTTTTTTTGACGTTGTATATGTGTTCTGAGACGTGGTGTGCTGCCTTTGTGAAAAAAATAGCTTAAATTCACATGCATAGGTATAAACATTTCTGGACGTCATTCTAGTTGTTTTTGACGTGATTCACATGGTGGGCTGTTTTTGTGAAAAAAATCTGTTTGAATTCACATGCATAGATGTAGACGTTTCTGTATGTGGTGCTAATTGTTTTTGAAGTGGTGGTTGTGTTCTGAGACATGGTGGGCTGTCTTTGTGAAAAAAATCAGTTTAAATTCGCACACATGGATATAGATATTTCTGGACGTTGTTCTAGTTATTTTTGACGTGTTTCTAATGTTCTGATACGTGTAAGACTATTTTTGTGAAAAAAATCAGTTTAAATTCACACTAATGAATATGGACATTTATGGACATGGTGCTAGTTGTTTTTGACGTGGTGCTAGTGTTCTGAGATGTGGAGGGCTGTCTTTGTGAGAAAAATCTGTTTGAATTCACATGCATAGCTTTTCAGGACGTGGTGCTAGTTGTTATTGACGAGGTGCTAGTGTTTTGGGACGTGGTGGGCTGTCTTTGTGAAAACAATCTGTTTCAATGCACATGCATGGATATAGACGTTTCAGGATGTGATGCTAGTTGTTATTGACGTGGTGCTTGTGTTCTGAGACGTGGTGGGCTGTCTTTATGAAAAAATAGCTTAAATTCACATGCATTGATGTAGAGGTTTCGGGATTTTGTTCTTGTTGTTTTTTGACGTGGGGCTAGTGTTTTGAAACTTGGTGGGCTGTCTTTTTGGAAAAAGTAGCTTAAATTAACATGAATGGATGTAGACATTTCCAGAAGTGGTGCTAGTTGTTTTTGACATGGTATTAGTGTTCTTAGACGTGGTGGGCTGTCTTTGTGAAAAAAATCTATTTGAATCCACATGTATGGATGTAGACGTCGCAGGACGTGGTGCTAGTTTTTTTTGACGTGGTAAATGTGCTATGAGACGTGGTGGTTGTCTTTGTGAAAAAAAAGGTTAAATTCACATGCATAGATGTAGACATTTCTGGACGTGGTTATTGTTGTTTTTGACATGGTGCTAGTGTTCTGAGACGTGGTGGGCTGTCTTTGTAAAAAAATCTATTTTAATTCACATGCATGGATGCAGACGTTTATGGACGTGGTGCTAGTTGTTTTTCACGTGGTGCTAGTGTTTTGAGACGTGGTGGGCTGTCTTTGTGAAAAAAATCTTTTTTAATTCACATGAATTGATGTAGACATTTTTGGATGTTGTTCTTGTTTTTTTGATGGGGTGCTAGTGGTTTTATACTTTGTGGGCTGTCTTTCTGAAAAAAATAGCTTAAATTCACATGCATGGATGTAGACCTTTCCGGACAGGGTACTAGTTGTTTTTGACGAGGTGCTAGTGTTCTGAGACGTGGTGGGCTGTCTTTGTGAAAAAAATCTGTTTGAATTCACATGCATGGATATAGACGTTACGAGATGTGGTGGTAGTTGTTATTGACGTGGTGCTTGTGTTCTGGGACGTGGTGGGCTGTCTTTATGAAAAAAATAGCTTAAAATCACATCCATTGATGTAGACGTTTCTGGACGTTGTTCTTGTTGTTTTTGACGTGGTGCTAGTGTTTTGAAACTTTTTGGGCTGTCTTTGTGAAAAAAGTAGCCTAAATTCACATGCATGGATGTAGATGTTTCTGGAAGTGGTGCTAGTTGTTTTTGACGTGGTGTTAGTGTTCTTAGACGTGGTGGGCTATCTTTGTTGAAAAAATCTGTTTGGATTCATACGCATGGATGTAGACTTTTCTGGACGTGATGTAAGTTTTTTTTTTTATGTGGTGCTAGTGTTCTGAGACGGGCTGGGCTGTCTTTGTCAAAAAAATCAGTTTAAATTCACACACATGGATGAAGACATTTCTATATGTGGTTCTAGTTATTTTTTACGTGATTCTTGTGTTCTGAGACGTGGCAGGCTGTCTTTGTGAAAAAAATCAATTTAAATTCACACACCTAGATGTAGACTTTTCTGGACGTGGTTCTAGTTGTTTTTGACGTGTTTCCAGTGTTCTGAAATGTGGTGGGCAATCTTTGTGAAAAAATCAGTTTAAATTCATACACATGAATGTGGACGTTTATGGACGTGGTGCTAATTGTTTTTGACGTTGTGCTAGTGTTATGAGACGTGGTGGGCGGCCTTTGTGAAAAAAATATGTTGAAATTCACATGCATGGATGAGACCTTTTTGGATGTTGTTCTTGTTTTTTTGATGTGGTGCTAGTGTTCTGATACTTTGTGGGCTGTCTTTCTGGAAAAAATCGCTTAAATTCACATGCATGGATGTAGACCTTTCCGGGCAGGTTACTAGTTGTTTTTGACGAGGTGCTAGTGTTCTGAGACGTGGTGGGCTATCTTTGTAAAAAAAAAAAATCTGTTTGAATTCACATGCAAGGATATAGACGTAACGGGACGTGGTGTTTTTTTTTTTTTTTTTTTTTTGACGTTGTAAATGTGTTCTGATACGTGTTGGACTGTTTTTGTGAAAAAAAAATCAGTTTAAATTCACACACATGGATGTAGACGTTTATGGACATGGTGCTAGTTGTTTTTGCCGTGGTGCTAGTGTTCTGAGACGTGGTGGGCTGTTTTTGTGAAAAAAATTTGTTTGAATTCACATGCATAGATATAGACTTTTCAGGACGTGGTGCTAGTTGTTTTTGAAGTGTTGGTTGTGTTCTGAGACGTGGTGGGCTGTCTTTGTGAAAAAAATCAGTTTAAATTCGCACGCATGCATATAGACATTTCTGGACGCTGTTCTAGTTGTTGTTGACGTGTTTATAATGTTCTGATACGTGTTGGACTGTTTTTGTGAAAAAAATCAGTTTAAATTCACACACATGGATGTAGACGTTTATGGACATGGTGCTAGTTATTTTTGACGTGGTGCTAGTGTTCTGAGACGTGGCGGGCTGTCTTTGTGAAAAAAATCTGCTTGAATTCACATGTATAGATATAGACTTTTCAGGACGTGGTGCTAGTTGTTACTGACGAGGTGCTAGTGTTCTGAGATGTGGTGGACTGTCTTTGTGAAAAAAATAGTTTCAATGCACATGCATGGATATAGACGTTTCAGGATGTGATGCTAGTAGTTATTGACGTGGTGCTTGTGTTCTGAGACGAGGTGGGCTGTCTTTATGAAAAAAATAGATTAAATTCACATGCATTGATGTAGACGTTTCTGGACATTGTTCTTGTTGTTTTTGATGTGGCGCTAGTGTTTTGAAACTTGGTGGGCTGTCTTTGTGGAAAAAGTAGCTTAAATTCACATGAATGGATGTAAATGTTTCTGAAAGTGGTGCTAGTTGTTTTTGACGTGGTGTTAGTGTTCTTAGACGTGGTGGGCTGTCTTTGTGAAAAAAATATTGTTTGAATCCACATGCATGGATGTAGACGTCTCAGGACGTGGTGCTAGTTTTTTTTTTTTTTTTTTTGACGTGGTAAATGTGTTCTGAGACGTGGTGGTTGTCTTTGTGAAAAAAAAAGGTTAAATTCACATGCATAGATGTAGACGTTTCTGGACGTGGATATATTTGTTTTTGACGTGGTGCTAGTGGTCTGAGACGTGGGGGGCTGTCTTTGTGAAAAAAATCTGTTTTAATTCACATGCATGGATGCAGACGTTTATGGACATGGTGCTAAATGTTTTTCAGGTGGTGCTAGTGTTTTGAGATGCGGTGGGCTGTCTTTGTGAAAAAAATCTTTTTTAATTCACATTAATTAAAGTAAACATTTTTGGATGTTGTTCTTGTTTTTTTAATGTGGTGCTATTGTTCTGATACTTTGTGGGCTGTCTTTCTGGAAAAAATAGCTTAAATTCACATGCATGGATGTAGACCTTTCCGGACAGGGTACTAGTTGTTTTTGACGAGGTGCTAGTGTTCTGAGACGTGGTGGGCTGTCTTTGTGAAAAAAATCTATTTGAATTGACATGCATGGATATAGACATTACGGGATGTGGTGCTAGTTGTTATTGACGTGGTGCTTGTGTTCTGGGACGTGGTGGGCTGTCTTTGTGAAAAATATAGCTTAAATTCAAATGCAAGGATGTAGACATTACGAGACGTGGTGCTAGTTGTTATTGACGAGGTGCTAGTGTTCTGAGACGTGGTGGGCTGTCTTTGTGAAAAAAATCTGTTTCAGTGCACATGCAAGGATATAGACGTTTCAGGGCGTGATGCTAGTTGTTATTGACGTGGTGCTTGTGTTCTGAGATGTGGTGGGCTGTCTTTATGAAAAAAATACCTTAAATTCACATGCATTGATGTAAACGTTTCTGGACGTTGTTCTTGTTGTTTTTGACGTGGTGCTAGTGTTTTGAAACTTGGTGTGCTGTCTTTGTGGAAAAAGTAGCTTAAATTCACATGCATGGATGTAGATGTTTCTGGAAGTGGTGCTAGTTGTTTTTGACGTGGTGTTAGTTTTCTTAGACGTGGTGGGCTGTCTTTGTTAAAAAAATCTGTTCGGATTTATACGCATGGATGTAGACTTTTCTGGACGTGCTGTAAGTTTTTTTTAGGTGGTGCTAGTGTTCTGAGACGTGCTGGGCTGTCTTTTTGAAAAAATTCTATTCGAATTCACATGCATGGTTGTAGACGTTTCTGGACGTGGTGCTAATTGTTTTTGACGTGGTGGTTGTGTTCTGAGACGTGAAGTGCTGTCTTTGTCAAAAAAATCTGTTTAAATTCACACACATGGATGAAGACCTTTCTATACGAGATTCTAGTTATTTTTTACGTGGTTCTTGTGTTCTGGGACGTGGTAGGCTGTCTTTGTGAAAAAAATCAATTTAAATTCACACACCTAGATGTAGACTTTTCTGGATGTGGTTTTATTTGTTTTTGACGTGTTTCCAGTGTTCTGAAATGTGGTGGGCTATCTTTGTGAAAAAAATCAGTTCAAATTCATACACATGAATGTGGACGTTTATGGACATGGTGCTGGTTGTTTTTGACGTTGTGCTAGTGTTATGAGACGTGGTGGGCGGTCTTTCTGGACGTGGTGACGTTGTAAATGTGTTCTGAGACGTGGTGTGTTGTCTTTGTGAAAAAATAGCTTAAATTCACATGCATAGATAGACGTTTATGGACGTGATTCTAGTTGTTTTTGACGTGGTGCAAGTGTTTTTAGACGTGGTGGGCTGTTTTTGTGAAAAAAATCTGTTTGAATCCACATGCAAGGATGTAGACGTCTCAAGACGTGGTGCTAGTTTTTTTTTTTTTTTTTTGACGTGGTAAATGTGTTCTTAGACATGGTGGTTGTCTTTGTGAAAAAAAAAGGTTAAATTCACATGCATAGATGTAGACGTTTCTGGACGTGGATATATTTGTTTTTGACGTGGTGCTAGTGTTCTGAGACGTGGGGGGCTGTCTTTGTGAAAAAAATCTATTTTAATTCTCATGCATGGATGCAGACGTTTATGGATGTGGTGCTAAATGTTTTTCACGTGGTGCTAGTGTTTTGAGACGTGGTGGGCTGTCTTTGTGAAAAAAATCTTTTTTAATTCACATTAATTAATGTAGACATTTTTGGATGTTGTTCTTGTTTTTTTAATGTGGTGCTATTGTTCTGATACTTTGTGGGCTGTCTTTCTGGAAAAAATAGCTTAAATTCACATGCATAGATAGACGTTTCTGGACGTGATTCTAGTTGTTTTTGACGTGGTGCAAGTGTTTTTAGACGTGGTGGGCTGTTTTTGTGAAAAAAATCTGTTTGAATCCACATGCATGGATGTAGACGTCTCAGGACGTGGTGCTAGTTTTTTTTTTTTTTTGACGTGGTAAATGTGTTCTGATACGTGGTGGTTGTCTTTGTGAAAAAAACAAGGTTAAATTCACATGCATAGATGTAGACGTTTCTGGACGTGGATATATTTGTTTTTGACGTGGTGCTAGTGTTCTGAGACGTGGGGGGCTGTATTTATGAAAAAAATCTGTTTTAATTCTCATGCATGGATGCAGACGTTTATGGATGTGGTGCTAAATGTTTTTCACGTGGTGCTAGTGTTTTGAGACGTGGTGGGCTGTCTTTGTGAAAAAAATCTTTTTTAATTCACATTAATTAATGTAGACATTTTTGGATGTTGTTCTTGTTTTTTTAATGTGGTGCTATTGTTCTGATACTTTGTGGGCTGTCTTTCTGGAAAAAATAGCTTAAATACACATGCATGGATGTAGACCTTTCCGGACAGGGTACTAGTTGTTTTTGACGAGGTGCTAGTGTTCTGAGACGTGGTGGTCTATCTTTGTGAAAAAAATCTGTTTGAATTCACATGCATGGATATAGACGTTACGGGATGTGGTGCTAGTTGTTATTGACGTGGTGCTTGTGTTCTGGGACGTGGTGGGCTGTCTTTGTGAAAAAAATAGCTTAAATTCACATGCAAGGATGTAGACTTTCCGGGACGTGGTGCTAGTTGTTATTGACGAGGTGCTAGTGTTCTGAGACGTGGTGGGCTGTCTTTGTGAAAAAAATCTATTTCAGTGCACATGCATGGATATAGACGTTTCAGGGCGTGATGCTAGTTGTTATTAACGTGGTGCTTGTGTTCTGAGATGTGGTGGGCTTTCTTTATGAAAAAAATACCTTAAATTCACATGCATTGATGTAAACGTTTCTGGACGTTGTTCTTGTTGTTTTTGACGTGGTGCTAGTGTTTTGAAACTTGGTGTGCTGTCTTTGTGGAAAAAGTAGCTTAAATTCACATGCATGGATGTAGACGTTTCTGGATGTGGTGCTAGTTGTTTTTGACGTGGTGTTAGTTTTCTTAGACGTGGTGGGCTGTCTTTGTTAAAAAAATCTGTTCGGATTTATACGCATGGATGTAGACTTTTCTGGACGTGATGTAAGTTTTTTTTTTATGTGGTGCTAGTGTTCTGAGACGTGCTGGGCTGTCTTTGTGAAAAAATTCTGTTCGAATTCACATGCATGGTTGTAGACGTTTCAGGACGTGGTGCTAATTGTTTTTGACGTGGAGGTTGTGTTCTGAGACGTGAAGTGCTGTCTTTGTCAAAAAAATCTGTTTAAATTCACACACATGGATGAAGACCTTTCTATACGAGATTCTAGTTATTTTTTACGTGGTTCTTGTGTTCTGAGACGTGGTAGGCTGTCTTTGTGTAAAAAATCAATTTAAATTCACACACCTAGATGTAGACTTTTCTGGATGTGGTTTTATTTGTTTTTTACGTGTTTCCAGTGTTTTGAAATGTGGTTGGCTATCTTTGTGAAAAAAAATCAGTTTAAATTCATACACATGAATGTGGACGTTTATGGACGTGGTGGTAGTTGTTTTTGACGTCGTGCTAGTGTTATGAGACGTGGTGGGCTGTCTTTCTGGACGTGGTGCTTTTTTTTTTTTTTTTTGACGTTGTAAATGTGTTGTCTTTGTGAAAAAATAGCTTAAATTCACATGCATAGATAGACGTTTCTGGACGTGATTCTAGTTGTTTTTGACGTGGTGCAAGTGTTTTTAGACGTGGTGGGCTGTTTTTGTGAAAAAAATCTGTTTGAATTCACATGCATAGATGTAGACCTGTACGTGGTGCTAATTGTTTTTGAAGTGGTGGTTGTGTTCTGAGACGTGGTGGGTTGTCTTTGTGAAAAAAATCAGTTTAAATTCGCACACATGGATATAGACGTTTCTGCACGTTGTTCTAGTTGTTTTAGACGTGTTTATAATGTTCTGATACGTGTTGGACTGTTTTTGTGAAAAAAATAGTTTAATTTCACACACATGGATGTAGACGTTTATGCACATGGTGCTAGTTGGTTTTGACCTGGTGCTAGTGTTCTGAGACGTGGAGGGCTGTCTTTGTGAAAAAAATCTGTTTGAATTCACATGCATAGATATAGAGTTTTCAGGACGTGGTGCAAGTTGTTATTGATGTGGTGCTTGTGTTTTTTGAGACGGGATGGGCTGTCTTTGTGAAAAAAAAATAGCTTAAATTCACATGCATAGATGTATAATTTTCTGGACGTGGTGCTAGTTATTTTTGACGAGGTGCTAGTGTTTTGAGGCGTGGTGGCAATCTTTGTGAAAAAAATCTGTTTGAATTCCTATGCAAGGTGCTAGTTGTTATTGACGTGGTGCTAATGTTCTGAGACGTGGAGGGCTGTCTTTGTGAAAAAATAGCTTAAATTCACATGCATAGATAGACGTTTTTGGACGTGATTCTAGTTGTTTTTGACGTGCTGCTAGTGTTTTTCGACGTGGTGGGCTGTTTTTGTGAAAAAAATCTCTTTGAATTCACATGCAAAGATGTAGACGTTTCTGTACGTGGTGCTAATTGTTTTTGAAGTGGTGGTTGTGTTCTGAGACGTGGTGGGCTGTCTTTGTGAAAAAATCAGTTTAAATTCGCACACATGGATATAGACATTTTTGCACGTTGTTCTAGTTGTTTTTGACGTACCGGTTTGCCGGGTTGATGGTGCTCCCGAGATGAGCTCGTAAGGTTATTATACTAAACCCGGCCGGTGAACTTTATGTTCAGTATAATAAAAGGACGAGTGGTACTAATCTCGGAAACCAAGAAGTCGGTGAATTAATTTGTCAATAAATTGATAAACCGACAAGCGCTAGATCTTTAATGTGGGGAGATAGAATAAAATATAATGGCGCGATGTAAAGTCATTTTCGAGCGGTAGTTCCATAATTGGTCCGATAGTGGCACGACTGATTATGCATTTGACTAATTGACAAGGTGAATTAATTAATCCAAAAGGTTTAATTAATATTTAATCGACAAAGTGAATTTAGAAATTAATTCTATTTTGAATTAATTAATTCTAAGGGTTAAAATTAAATTAACAAAGTGGGTTAAATAAATTAATTTGAATGGGTCGATTGGAGTTGATTAGTCGGGAAAACTTAGCGGTCAACGAAACTCAAATTAAAAGGCCTAACTCGAGAGCTCATTAGGTCTCCAATCGAGCTCCTATAAATAGAAGACTTGAAGCCCAAGAAAACCTAAGGAAATTTTGCAAGACTTGTCTTGCTCCCTTTCTTGAGTAAGAAGGTTCTAGAGAGAGAATTTTTCTTCAAGAATTCTTTCTCAAAAACGAACCAGATTTTTTACTCTTCGAATTGGATTCATCTCAAAGATCGAAACTTGGGTTGATTATATACAAGTCTCGCCGGATTCTCACGGGTTTCTTCTCCCGAACAGCAGCAACATTCGCTGGGTTTTTTATCTCCGGGCAGTCGCGCTCTTCGCGGTCGGATAGCAGCGTTCGCTGCTGGTTCAGGCGGCCAATTTTCAGTCCCAAACTCCGTGTGTTTGATTCGAGAAGACTGGCGTAGATCTCTTTCTAAGGATGGGTGATCCGCTAGCTCTTTTTGTCTAGATCAGGACGGGGCAAAGGGCTGGAAATTAGCAGCTTCGAGGGTTTCTTATTCATGCGACAACAGTATTTTAAAGTGAGAAGGCTGAGCAGTTTATGGGTTTCGATCAGATTTTGAGAACAAAATTGAATCCGATTTGAGTGATTTCCTTGTGGGCTAAGCAAGTAGACTTCGATAGATTATTTCCCACGCAATATTCGAAGTTTCTACGGAATAATCAATTGGATTTCTATTGGAATCGCAACAAAGATTGGATTTTTCTTTAAGCAATGGACTTCGCTACAAAAGGTATAATCTTTAAATTCAGCTTTTATTAAAGATCGAATCTTTTGTGTCCCGATTAATAAATTAAATAAGTATAAGCCTAGATCCGTTTATGGGTAAACTAATTTGAGCCTGAGCTTGGTCGAAAGCTTCCGATTCTGGAATGCATTGCACGAAAGTGAGGTTTTCGATTTAGCCCGGGCTTGTTCAGTTTTCCTTCAAATTGGTATCAGAGCGTTGGTTTTGGTCTTATACTTGTTTGTTTTATTACACGGCTTTATTTTGGAATTATTATTTTTTGTCGAAATGATTAAACAGGTGGTTATTGTTTTCCCTGCTATTATGGTAGAAATTTAATTTTCATTCATAAACCCCGGGACATGTCCGGGCTTGTTTTATTTTTGAATGAAATTTCTATAATAGTAATAACCACGAGCTGGATGTTAGTTTTGAATAGAAAAGCTATGGCTTGTATCAAAAACTAATATTCACAGTTGACATATCATTTTGTTTCAGTATAAATTTGTTCCTTTATATCATAGAACTATATAACGGGGTGTGGACAGACACAGTAGATACCGTTATTGGTTAAAGTATTGATATATAAAAAGTATGCTCGTAACCGAGATAGTATGAACATACTATCGGTATAGGTTATTGTGTGGTTTGGAAATTAGTTTATCTAAACTAGTTTAAATCACACGGATATGCCCGGGGCATATTGAGCATGACCAGTTTGGATAGAATTGACTTATACTGATCGGCATAGTCAATTCGGTCCTAGTATTCCGTCTCTCAATCCCGAGATTAGGACGGGCGTGAGGGTTGGATATCGTGTGCTTTGATTTGCCAAAGAGTGCGGTCGATTGAGGCCTATACCTCGGTAGGTTGGGTATGCGGTGTTTAGCTTCTTACGTGCCGTTGCTAGTCGAAGGAATCCACGTACCGGTTCGCCGGGTTGATGGTGCTCTCGAGATGAGCTCGTAAGGTTATTATACTAAACCCGGCCAGCGAACTTTATGTTCGGTATAATAAAAGGACGAGTGGTACTAATCTCGGAAACCAAGAAGTCGGTGAATTAATTTGTCAGTAAATTGATAAACCGACGAGCGCTAGATCTTTAATGTGGGGAGATAGAATAAAATATAATGGCACGATATAAAGTCGTTTTCGAGCGGTAGTTCCATAATTGGTCTGATAGTGACACGACCGATTATGTATTTGACTAATCGACAAGGTAAATTAATTAATCCAAAAGGTTTAATTAATATTTAATTGACAAAGTGAATTTAGAAATTAATTCTATTTTGAATTAATTAATTCTAAGGGTTCGATTAAATTAAATTAACAAAGTGGATTAAATAAATTAATTTAAATGGGTCGATTGGAGTTGATTAGTCGGGAAGACTTAACGGTCAACGAAAGTCAAATTAAAAGGAATAACTCGAGAGCCCATTAGGTCTCCAATCGAGCTCCTATAAATAGAAGACTTGAAGCCCAAGAATACCTAAGAAAATTTTGCAAGACTTGTCCTGCCTCTTTCTTGAGCAAGAAGGTTCTAGAGAGAGAATTTTTCTTCAAGAATTCTTTCTCAAAAACGAACTAGATTTCTTGTTCTTCGAATTGGATTCATTCCAAAGATTGAACTGCCCAGTTTGTTATCCAAATTTTCTACGGACCTTTGCTGGTTTTCCGCTCTAACTGCTGCAGCGAAGAGGGTTTTCCCGGCTGCTGTTTTTGGGTTCTTGCTGCGTGCATTTGATTCGAGGAAGCTGGTGTTGATCTCTTTCAGTTGATGGGTGATCCACCGGTCTTCCTTGTCTAGATCACGGCGTGACTAGTACCGATTAGCAGCCGCCTGAAGTGGGTTTTCTAAGTGAAGTACAACAGCAGTTTTTTAGTGCAAAGGGCAAAATTTATTTCTTGTTCAATCAGATTTTGGAATTAAATTGAATCCGATTTGAGTGATTTCCTTGTGGGCTAAGCGAGTAGACTTCGATAGATTATTGCCCACGCAATATTCGAAGTTTCTACGGAGTAATCAATTGGATTTCTTGTGGAAATCACAACAAAGAATAGGTTTTTCTTTAGGCAAGGGACTTTGCTACAAAAGGTATAATCTTTAAATTCCGTTTTTATTAAATATCGAATCTTTTGTGTCCCAATTAATAAATTAAATAAGTATAAGCCTAGATCCGTTCATGGCTAAACTAATTTGAGCCTGAGCTTGGTCGAAAGCTTCCGATTCTGGAATGCATTGCATGAAAGTGAGGTTTTCGATTTAGCCCGGGCTTGTTCAGTTTTCCTTCACTGGAAGCCGTGTAGGATTAGAAAAATCTTGTAGTAGGATTTCATCTAATCATGTTGTCTTTAAATTCCTAGAAAAATGCCTTTGTATATAGGAATTTATGTACTATGACGAAGACGTTATTTTGGGTAACTTATAGTCGCGGGTTTTGGTTTATCGTAATTTTAGGTGATTCCTAATTACGTAGTAAACCGAGAAAACCCGAGCGAATCGATAGGAATCCAAATAACGAGTGGGTGCGACATGACGGGACGTGTCACCGAGGCGTCAAGGAATCAACGATAGAGAAGGCCATAATAGTCGGGAAATTTTATTTAATTTTAATTACCTGTATTTATGTCTTTTCATTGATTGTGTGATTTTCGTTTTATTTTGTATGAACGAAAACCAAACCAAAGTTTTAAAAAGTAATGTGCAATTAACTAAGGTAGATTATTCGCATATTAAAACTCCAACGGTTTTATGGTTGCGAATATCCATAGTTAAGATATTGCATGTTAAAACGTAAAAATCCTCAAGCTTAAAAATCTAAGTGGGAGGGGTTGGTTAATATCCCCATGGCCTCCATTACGGGTTCATTGGTGATGTGGTTAAACTTGCGTGCTAGCTTAGACCTTCCTCCCTATCGGATGAGTTTTCAACCACGGATATCACCAGAATGAATTTCTAAAGGGATGACTATAATGAGTTTAATTGGAGAAAGTTGCGACACCCTCACCATCCGAGGCGCATTAGTATCCTAAGTAACAAACTTAGAAGTCACGTAATGGCATACACTTAGTGTACCGATTTTAGTATCCCTCCCATCTAGGTTACGCTATTTTTGGGTATGGCTAAAATTATCGACTATTAATTTCATTGATCATAAGATCGTTGGTCAGATAATGAAATTAATGAACTTCGGTTCTTCTCGAATGAATGTGGGTTGGCGTAGACGTTCACCTATCGTGACATGCGTTAATCCTAGTGTGAGAGATGTCGGTAGAAGATTATATTGGGTTTTTAGAGGATTTTTCAATATTTTCGAAAAAGTATACTGAAACTTGAATTGTTTATTTTCAGTTGATATGTAGTTCAACCCGCTAGCTGTCATTCTGAATCAAAACAAACTCACCGGTCCAAATTACATTGATTGGAAACGTAACCTGGACATTGTCCTTACCGCTGAGGGTTACAAGTATGTTCTTACTGAGGAGTGTCCCCCTAAGCCCAGCGATGATGCCACCCCTGAGCAGCGAGAGCCATATACGAGGTGGCAGAAGGCTAATGAGATGACCAGGTGCTACATCTTGGCTTCCATGTCAAGTGTATTGTAGCACCAGCATCAGCAGATGACCTCAGCCTACGATATGATGCTCAACCTCAGGGAGATGTTCGGACATCAGGGCAGGGCAGGCAAGCAGTCAGCTATGAGGAAACTGATGAATGCTAAGATGGCTGAGGGCACTTTAGTGAGAGATCACTTACTGCACATGATTGGTTGCATCAATGAGATTGAGGTATTGGGATGTGAGATTGATGGGGAAACCCAGGTCGATATCATCCTTCAGAGCTTGCCTCTCAGTTTTGAGCAGTTTCGATTGAACTATAATATGGGGAATCTCTCATATTCACTTTCTGAGCTCATGACTGCATTGGTGTCTGCTGAGAGCCTATTCACTGAGAAGAAGCAAGCCTTAGCTTTTGTTGGTCCCTCAGGTTCCTCTGCTGGGCCCAAAGCCAGGAAGCAAAAGAGGAAGAGAGGCCAGAAAGCAGGAGCTAATCATGGACCCAAGGAGGGCATTGCCAAGAAGCAGAAGCCGAAAGGCAAATGCTTTAGATGTGGCAAAGCAGGACATTAGAAGAAGGACTGCCCAAAGCCTCGAGGTATGTGTAAATTTTCCCTAGTCACTGAGACGTGTTTAGCGGCGATTCCCACAGATACTTGGTGTGTGGATTCAGGAGCCACTGATCATGTTTGTAATTCTTTGCAGGGGTTCCAAGTGACCCGGCTGCTTAGAGAGGGAGAGTTGCAGGTCTACCTTGGGGATACTACCAGAGTTTCTATTGCTGCAGTGGGAGTTTTATGTCTTTATTTTTCAGACTCTACTTTATTGTTGAGAGATTGTCTTTATGTACCCAGTTTTCGTAAAAACTTGCTTTCTGTTTCTAAACTTGTTTTGGATGGTTATAAGTGTGTTTTTTCTGATAGATCTATATTTATTATAAAAGGCCAGAAACTTATATGTTCCAGTACATTGGTTGACAATTTGTTTTTAATTAAGACATACTCCCCAGTAATGCAAAACACAGAAACTAGTAATTCATCACCGAATCATAATAAGAGAAAAGAGTCTTCCCCTTTGAATCAGACTTATCTTTAGCACCTGAGACTAGGTCATATCAACCTTAGTAGGATTCAAAGGTTGGTCAAGAGTGGGTCTTTGGACTTACTAGATATTGACAGCTATTCGACCTGTGAGTCCTGCTTGGAGGGTAAAATGAATAAGAGGCCTTTTAAGGCAAAGGGGTATAGGGCCAAGGAGGTTTTAGAGCTGATTAATTTTGACGTATGTGGGCCTATATCAGTTCAGGCTAGAGGTGGTTATGAGTATTTCGTGACTTTCACAGATGATTACTCTAGATATGGATACATATACCTGATGTGCCACAAGTCTGAATGCTTTGGCAAGTTCAGAGAATTCAAGGCTGAGGTAAGAGTATCAAGTCACTACGGTCTGATCGCGGTGGTGAATACCTCTCTAGTGAATTTAGATCCTGTTTGTCAGAGGAGGGTATTCAGACCCAATTGTCTGCACCTGGCACACCTCAGCAGAATGGTGTATCAGAGAGGAGGAACAGGACTCTTATGGAGATGGTTAGATCGATGATGAGTTACAGTGAATTGCCTACCTCATTTTGGGGTTAAGCATTGGAGACAGCATGTTTTATCCTCAACCTTGTGCCATTTAAGTCTGTGCCTTCGACCCCATCAGAGTTGTGGAATGGGTGAAAGCCTAGTCTGAGACATCTCAAAATATAGGGTTGTCTAGCACGAGGCAAATGCAGGCAAGTTACAGGCGAGATCCAAGGCTATGCTGTTTATAGGCTACCCCAAAGAAACGAGAGGTGGTTTATTTTATAGTCCTCAGGATCAGAAGGTGGTGATCAGCACCAATGCCAGATTTCTTGAGGAGGACTATATTTTAGATCACAAGTCAAGCAGCAAGGTAGTATTGGAAAAGCTTAGAAGTCAGTCCACTATTCCAGATGCACACGTACAGGAAGGAACACCACAAGAGACTGCACACACTATCACAGATGATGCTCTTGCACAGGCTGCGCCTCGTCGTAGTGGGAGGGTTGTGAGACAGCCCGAGAGGTACATGGGTTTGGGTGAGTCTTCTGACTTTATCCCTGGCGCTCATGAACCAAACCCAGTTAACTACAATGAGGCTCTCTAGGATAAAGATGCAGATTCTTGGAGAGAGCGATGATTGCTGAGATGGGTTCTATGGACTCAAATCAAGTCTGGGAGCTGGTAGACCTACCTGATGGGTTTAGGCCTATTGGGTGCAAATGGATTTACAAGCGAAAGAGAGGATCTGACGAGAGGGTTGAGACCTTCAAGGCTAGGCTTGTGGCGAAGGGGTATACTCAGAAAGAAGGGATCGATTATGAGGAGACCTTTTTCCCAGTAGCTATGCTTAAGTCAATCCGGATTCTCTTGGCCATAGCTGCTCATATGGATTATGAGATTTGGCAGATGGACGTCAAGATAGCTTTCCTTAATGGAAGTCTTGAGGAGACCATCTTTATGCAGCAACCAGAGGCCTTCATTGTTAAGGGCCAAGGGCACAAGGTATGCAGGCTTAGGAGGTCCATTTATAGACTTAAGCAAGCATCCAGATCTTGGAACATTCATTTTGATGAGGTTATCCAGTCCTATGGATTCACTCAGTCTCCGGATGAGCAGTGTGTTTATCGCAGGCGTGATGATGATATGGTGGTGTTCCTCGTACTTTACGTAGATGACATTCTTCTTATTGACAACAGTAAGAAGGTGTTGTCAGACGTAAAGGCATGGTTGTCCAGGCAATTCGATAGGAAGGATTTGGGAGAGGCTGGACATATCCTTGGGATTAAGATTATTCGAGATCGTAGGAGACGTTCTCTGACTCTCTCTCAGGCATCCTACATAGATACGATTCTGGACCATTTTAACATGCAGAACTCCAAGAAGGGTTCACTACCTTTCAGGCATGGAGTGCATTTGTCTAAGGAGCAGTGTCCTAAGACTGCTGAGGAGATAGATGCCATGAAGGCGGTACCCTATGCTTCTGCAGTGGGTAGCCTCATGTATGCTATGTTATGCACAAGGCCTGATATTTGCTTTGCCGTTGGCATGGTTAGCAGATATCAGAGTAACCCTGGGAAGGCTCACTGGGAGGCAGTAAAATGCATTCTCAAGTACTTGCGCAGGACGAGAGATTATGTACTAGTTTATAGAGCACAGGAGCTTGTACAATTGGGTTACACAGATTCGGACTTTCAAGGTGATTTGGACAAGAGTAATTCTACCTCTGGGTTTGTGTTTACTCTAGGAGGTGGAGCCATAGTATGGAAGAGTGTCAAGCAGAAATACGTGGCGGACTCTACCATGGAGGCTGAGTACGTTGCCGCTTCAGAGGCAACGAAAGAGGTTGTATGGCTCAGGAGCTTCCTGATGGACTTAGATGTGGTTCCTGAGTTGCCTAGGTCTATCACAGTTTATTATGATAACAATGGTGTAGTTACTAACTCGAGGGAACCACGAGCCCATAAGGCGAGTAAACACATAGAGCGCAAGTACACCTGATACGAGAGATCGTAAAGAGGGGAGACGTGATCGTGGCCAAGATAGCTTCAGATGAAAACCTTGCAGATCCTTTCACTAAGCCAATGACCCCAAAGGTCTTTGAGAGACATGTGGAGGGCATGGGAGTCAGATTCTTGAGAGAGCCATGTGAGTGAGCTTAAAGGTGTTCTGGAGATTTCATTATGACAGTAGTGTAATAGCGGGTTGGACAGTTTTTGTACTTCTTAGCATAGCTTTGAGTATTAGTGGGAGATTGTTAGTTTTGAATACAGAAAAGCTATGGCTTGTATCAAAAACTAATATCCACAGTTGACATATCATTTTGTTTTAGTATAAATTTGTTCCTTTATATCATAGAACTAGATAACGGAGTGTGGACAGACACAGTAGATACCATTATTGGTTAAAGTATTGATATATAAAAAGTATGCTCGTAACCGAGATAGTCTGAACATACTATCGGTATAGGTTATTGTGTGGTTTGGAAATTAGTTTATCTAAACTAGTTTAAATCACACGGATATGCCCGGGGCATATTGAGCACGTCCAGTTTGGATAAAATTGACTTATACTGATCGACGTAGTCAATTCGGTCCTAGTATTCCGTCTCTCAATCCCGAGAATGGGACGGGCATGAGGGTTGGATATCGTGTGCTTTGATTTGCCAAAGAGTGCGGTCGATTGAGGCCTATACCTCGGTAGGTTGGGTATGCGGTGTTTAGCTTCTTACGTGCCGTTGCTAGTCGGAGGAATCCACGTACCGGTTCGCCGGGTTGATGGTCTCCCGAGTTGAGCTCGTAAGGTTATTATACTAAACCCGGCCGGTGAACTTTATGTTCGGTATAATAAAAGGACGAGTGGTACTAATCTCGGAAACCAAGAAGTCGGTGAATTAATTTGTCAGTAAATTGATAAACCGATGAGCGCTAGATCTTTAATGTGGGGAGATAGAATAAAATATAATGGCCCGATGTAAAGTCCTTTTCGAGCGGTAGTTCCATAATTGGTCCGATAGTGGCACGACCGATTATACATTTGACTAATCGACAAGGTGAATTAATTAATCCAAAAGGTTTAATTAATATTTAATCGACAAAGTGAATTTAGAAATTAATTCTATTTTGAATTAATTAATTCTAAGGGTTCGATTAAATTAAATTAACAAAGTGGGTTAAATAAATTAATTTAAATGGGTCGATTGGAGTTGATTAGTCGGGAAGACTTAGCGGTCAACGAAAGTCAAATTAAAAGGCCTAACTCGAGAGCCCATTAGGTCTCCAATCGAGCTCCTATAAATAGAAGACTTGAAGCCCAAGAAAACCTAAGAAAATTTTGCAAGACTTGTCTTGCTCCATTTCTTGTGTAAGAAGCTTTTAGAGAGAGAATTTTTCTTCAAGAATTCTTTCTCAAAAATGAACCAGATTTTTTACTCTTCGAATTGGATTCATCTAAAGTCTCGTCGGATTCTCACGGGTTTCTTCTCCTGGACAGCAGCAACATTCGCTGGGTTTTTTATCTCCGGGCAGTCGCGCTCTTCGCGGTCGGATAGCAGCGTTCGTTGCTGGTTCAGGCGGCCGATTTTCAGTCCCAAACTCCGTGCGTTTGATTCGAGAAGACTGGCGTAGATCTCTTTCTAAGGATGGGTAATCCGCTAGCTCTTTTTGTCTAGATCACGACGGAGCAAAGGGCTGGAAATTAGCAGCTTTGAGGGTTTTCTTATTCATGCGACAACAGTATTTTAAAGTGAGAAGGCTGAGCAGTTTATGGGTTTCGATCAGATTTTGAGAACAAAATTGAATCCAATTTGAGTGATTTCCTTGTGGGCTAAGCAAGTAGACTTCGATAGATTATTTCCCACGCAATATTCGAAGTTTCTACGTAGTAATCAATTGGATTTCTATTGGAATCGCAACAAAGATTGGATTTTTCTTTAAGCAAGGGACTTCGCTACAAAAGGTATAATCTTTAGATTCCGCTTTTATTAAAGATCGAATCTTTTGTGTCCCGATTAATAAATTAAATAAGTATAAGCCTAGATCCGTTCATGGGTAAACTAATTTGAGCCTGAGCTTGGTCGAGAGCTTCCGATTCTGGAATGCATTGCACGAAAGTCAGGTTTTTGATTTAGCCCGGGCTTGTTCAGTTTTCCTTCAGCTAGTGTTCTGAGGCGTGGTGGCAATCTTTGTGAAAAAAATCTGTTTTAATTCCTATGCATGGTGCTAGTTGTTATTGACGTGGTGCTAGTGTTCTGAGACGTGGATGGCTGTCTTTGTGAAAAAAATCTGTTTGAATTCACATGCATAGATATAGACGTTTCTGGACGTTGTTCTTGTTGTTTTTGATGTGGTGCTAGTGTTCTGAAACTTGGAGGGCTGTCTTTGTGGAAAAAATAGCTTAAATTCACATGCATGGATGTAGACGTTTCTGGCCGTGGTGCTAGTTGTTATTTACGTGGTGCTAGTGTTCTTGGACGTGGTGGATTGTCTTTGTGAAAAAAATCTGTTTGGATTCATACACATGGATGTAGACGTTTTTGGACGTGATGTAAGTTTTTTTTTATGTGGTGCTAGTGTTCTGAGACGTGCTGGGTTGTCTTTGTGAAACAATTATGTTCGAATTCACACGCATGGATGTAAACGTTTCTGGACATGGTGCAAATTGTTTTTGACGTAGTGGTCGTGTTCATAGTTGTGATGGGCTGTCTTTGTGAAAAAAATCAGTTTAAATTCATACAACTGGATGTAGACGTTTCTGGGCATGGTGCTAGTTGTTTTTCACGCGGTTCTTGTGTTCTGAGACGTAGTAGGTTGTCTTTGTGACAAAATTAACTTAAATTCACATGCGTGGATGTAGACATTTCTAGAAGTTATTTTTGTTTTTTATGATGTGGTGCTAGTGTTCTGAGACGTGGGGGGCTGTCTTTGTGAAAAAAATCTGTCTTAATTCACATGCATGGATGCAGACGTTTATGGACGTGGTGCTAGTTGTTTTTCACGTGGTGCTAGTGTTTTGAGACGTGGTGGGCTGTCTTTGTGAAAAAAATCTTTTTTAATTCACAAGAATTAATGTAGACATTTTTGGATGTTGTTTTTGTTTTTTTTGATGTGGTGCTAGTGTTCTGATACTTTGTGGGCTGTCTTTCTGGAAAAAATAGCTTAAATTCACATGCATGGATGTAGACCTTTCCGGACAGGGTACTAGTTGTTTTTGACGAGGTGCTAGTGTTCTGAGACGTGATGGGCTGTCTTTGTGAGAAAAATCTGTTTGAAGTCACATGCATGGATATAGAAGTTACGGGATGTGGTGCTAGTTGTTATTGACGTGGTGGGCTGTCTTTGTAAAAAAATAGCTTAAATTCACATTCAAGGATGTAGACATTACGGGACGTGGTGCTAGTTGTTATTGACGAGGTGCTAGTGTTCTGAGAAGTGGTGGGCTGTCTTTGTGAAAAAAATCTATTTTAATGCACATGCATGGATATAGACGTTTCAGGAAGTGATGCTAGTTGTTATTGACGTGGTGCTTGTGTTCTGAGACGTGGTGGGCTGTCTTTATGAAAAAAATAGCTTAAATTCACATACATTGATGTAGACGTTTCTGGACGTTGTTCTTGTTGTTTTGAAGTGGTGCTAGTGTTTTGAAACTTTGTGGGCTGTCTTTGTAGAAAAAGTAGCTTAAATTCACATGCATGGATGTAGAAGTTTCTGGAAGTGGTGCTAGTTATTTTTGATGTGGTGTTAGTGTTCTTAGACGTGGGTGGGCTGTCTTTGTTAAAAAAATATGTTTGGATTCATACGCATGGATGTAGACTTTTCTGGATGTGATGTAAGTTTTTTTTTTTTTATATGGTGCTAGTTGTTCTGAGACGTGGTGGTTTCTCTTTGTGAAAAAAATAGCTTAGATTAACATGCATAGATTTAGACATTTCTAGACGTGGTGCTAGTTGTTTTTGACGTGGTGGTCGTGTTCATAGATGTTATGGGCTGTCTTTGTGAAAAAAATCAGTTTAAATTCATACAACTGGATGTAGACGTTTCTGGGCATGGTGCTAGTTGTTTTTCACGCGGTTCTTGTGTTCTGAGACGTAGTAGGTTGTCTTTGTGACAAAATTAACTTAAATTCACATGCGTGGATGTAGACATTTCTGGAAGTTATTCTTGTTTTTTATGATGTGGTGCTAGTGTTCTGAGACGTGGGGGGCTGTCTTTGTGAAAAAAATCTGTTTTAATTCACATGCATGGATGCAGACGTTTATGGACGTGGTGCTAGTTGTTTTTCACGTGGTGCTAGTGTTTTGAGACGTGGTGGGCTGTCTTTGTGAAAAAAATCTTTTTTAATTCACAAGAATTAATGTAGACATTTTTGGATGTTGTTTTTGTTTTTTTGATGTGGTGCTAGTGTTCTGATACTTTGTGGGCTGTCTTTCTGGAAAAAATAGCTTAAATTCACATGCATGGATGTAGGCCTTTCCGGACAGGGTACTAGTTGTTTTTGACGAGGTGCTAGTGTTCTGAGACGTGGTGGGCGGTCTTTGTGAGAAAAATCTGTTTGAATTCACATGCATGGATATAGAAGTTACGGGATGTGGTGCTAGTTGTTATTGACGTGGTGGGCTGTCTTTGTAAAAAAATAGCTTAAATTCACATTCAAGGATGTAGACATTACGGGACGTGGTGCTAGTTGTTATTGACGAGGTGCTAGTGTTCTGAGAAGTGGTGGGCTGCCTTTGTGAAAAAAATCTATTTTAATGCACATGCATGGATATAGACGTTTCAGGAAGTGATGCTAGTTGTTATTGACGTGGTGCTTGTGTTCTGAGACGTGGTGGGCTGTCTTTATGAAAAAATTAGCTTAAATTCACATACATTGATGTAGACGTTTCTGGACGTTGTTCTTGTTGTTTTGACGTGGTGCTAGTGTTTTGAAACTTGGTGGGCTGTCTTTGTGGAAAAAGTAGCTTAAATTCACATGCATGGATGTAGACGTTTCTGGAAGTGGTGCTAGTTATTTTTGATGTGGTGTTAGTGTTCTTAGACGTGGGTGGGCTGTCTTTGTTAAAAAAATCTGTTCGGATTCATACGCATGGATGTAGACTTTTCTGGACGTGATGTAAGTTTTTTTTTTTTTTTATATGGTGGTAGTTGTTCTGAGACGTGGTGGGTTGTCTTTGTGAAAAAAATAGCTTAGATTAACATGCATAGATTTAGACATTTCTAGACGTGGTGCTAGTTGTTTTTGACGTGTTGCTAGTGTTCTGAGACGTGGTGGGCTGTCTTTGCGAAAAAAATCTATTTGTAATCACATATGGAGGTACACATTTCTGGACTTGGTGCTAGTTGTTTTTGACATGGTGCTTGTGTTCTGAGATGTGGTGGGGTGCCTTTGTGAGAAAAATCAGTTTAAATTCACACACATGGATGTAAACGTTTTCGGACGGGGTGCTAGTTATTTTTCACGCGGTTCTTGTGTTCTGAGACGTAGTAGGTTGTCTTTGTGACAAAATTAACTTAAATTCACATGCGTGGATGTAGACATTTCTGGAAGTTATTCTCGTTTTTTATGATGTGGTGCTAGTGTTCTGAGACGTGGGGGGCTGTCTTTGTGAAAAAAATCTGTTTTAATTCACATGCATGGATGCAGACGTTTATGGACGTGGTGCTAGTTGTTTTTCACGTGGTGGGCTGTCTTTGTGAGAAAAATCTGTTTGAATTCACATGCATGGATATAGAAGTTACGGGATGTGGTGCTAGTTGTTATTGACGTGGTGGGTTCTCTTTGTAAAAAAATAGCTTAAATTCACATTCAAGGATGTAGACATTACGGGACGTGGTGCTAGTTGTTATTGACGAGGTGCTAGTGTTCTGAGAAGTGGTGGGCTGTCTTTGTGAAAAAAATCTATTTTAATGCACATGCATGGATATAGACGTTTCAGGAAGTGATGCTAGTTGTTATTGACGTGGTGCTTGTGTTCTGAGACGTGGTGGGCTGTCTTTATGAAAAAATTAGCTTAAATTCACATACATTGATGTAGACGTTTCTGGACGTTGTTCTTGTTGTTTTGACGTGGTGCTAGTGTTTTGAAACTTGGTGGGCTGTCTTTGTGGAAAAAGTAGCTTAAATTCACATGCATGGATGTAGACGTTTCTGGAAGTGGTGCTAGTTATTTTTGATGTGGTGTTAGTGTTCTTAGACGTGGGTGGGCTGTCTTTGTTAAAAAAATCTGTTCGGATTCATACGCATGGATGTAGACTTTTCTGGACGTGATGTAAGTTTTTTTTTTTTTTTATATGGTGGTAGTTGTTCTGAGACGTGGTGGGTTGTCTTTGTGAAAAAAATAGCTTAGATTAACATGCATAGATTTAGACATTTCTAGACGTGGTGCTAGTTGTTTTTGACGTGTTGCTAGTGTTCTGAGACGTGGTGGGCTGTCTTTGCGAAAAAAATCTATTTGTAATCACATATGGAGGTACACATTTCTGGACTTGGTGCTAGTTGTTTTTGACATGGTGCTTGTGTTCTGAGATGTGGTGGGGTGCCTTTGTGAGAAAAATCAGTTTAAATTCACACACATGGATGTAAACGTTTTCGGACGGGGTGCTAGTTATTTTTCACGCGGTTCTTGTGTTCTGAGACGTAGTAGGTTGTCTTTGTGACAAAATTAACTTAAATTCACATGCGTGGATGTAGACATTTCTGGAAGTTATTCTCGTTTTTTATGATGTGGTGCTAGTGTTCTGAGACGTGGGGGGCTGTCTTTGTGAAAAAAATCTGTTTTAATTCACATGCATGGATGCAGACGTTTATGGACGTGGTGCTAGTTGTTTTTCACGTGGTGGGCTGTCTTTGTGAGAAAAATCTGTTTGAATTCACATGCATGGATATAGAAGTTACGGGATGTGGTGCTAGTTGTTATTGACGTGGTGGGTTCTCTTTGTAAAAAAATAGCTTAAATTCACATTCAAGGATGTAGACATTACGGGACGTGGTGCTAGTTGTTATTGACGAGGTGCTAGTGTTCTGAGAAGTGGTGGGCTGTCTTTGTGAAAAAAATCTATTTTAATGCACATGCATGGATATAGACGTTTCAGGAAGTGATGCTAGTTGTTATTGACGTGGTGCTTGTGTTCTGAGACGTGGTGGGCTGTCTTTATGAAAAAAATAGCTTAAATTCACATACATTGATGTAGACGTTTCTGGACGTTGTTCTTGATGTTTTGATGTGGTGCTAGTGTTTTGAAACTTGGTGGGCTGTCTTTGTGGAAAAAGTAGCTTAAATTCACATGCATGGATGTAGACGTTTCTGGAAGTGGTGCTAGTTGTTTTTGATGTGGTGTTAGTGTTCTTAGACGTGGGTGGGCTGTCTTTGTTAAAAAAATCTGTTTGGATTCATACGCATGGATGTAGACTTTTCTGGACGTGATGTAAGTTTTTCTTTTTATATGGTGCTAGTTGTTCTGAGACGTGGTGGGTTGTCTTTGTGAAAAAAATAGCTTAGATTAACATGCATAGATTTAGACATTTCTAGACGTGGTGCTAGTTGTTTTTGACGTGTTACTATTGTTCTGAGACGTGGTGGGCTGTCTTTGCGAAAAAAAATCTATTTGTAATCACATATGGAGGTACACATTTCTGGACTTGGTGCTAGTTGTTTTTGACATGGTTCTTGTGTTCTGAGATTTGGTGGGGTGCCTTTGTGAGAAAAATCAGTTTAAATTCACACACATGGATGTAAACGTTTTCGGACGGGGTGCTAGTTATTTTTGACGTGGTTATAGTGTTCTGAGACATGGTGGGTTGTCTTTGTAAAAAAATTTGTTTGAATTCACATGTATGAATATAGACGTTTCAGGACGTGGTGTGCTAGTTGTTATCGACGTGGTTCTAGTGTTCTGAGACAATGTTGGCTGTCTTTGTGAAAAAAATAGCTTAAATTCACATGGATTGATGTAGGTTTCTGGACGTTGTTCTTGTTGTTTTTGACGTGGTGCTAGTGTTCTGAAACTTGGTGGGCTGTCTTTGTGGAAAAAAGAGCTTAAATTCACATGCATGGATGTAGATATTTCTGGACATGATGCAAGTTGTTTTTGACGTGGTGCTCATTGTTTTAAGACGTGGTTTACAGTCTTTGTGAAAAAATCAGTTCTAATTCACACACATGGATGTAGACATTTTTGGACATGGTGCTAGTTTTTTTTTGGATGTGGTTCTAGTTGTTTTTTACGTGGTGCTAGTTGTTCTGAGACGTGGTGGGTTTCTTTGTGGAATAAAAAAAGCTTAAATTGACATGCATGGATGTAAACGTTTCTCGATATGGTGCTTGTTATTTTTGATGTGGTGCTAGTTGTTCTGAGACGTGGTGGACTGTATTTATGAAAAAAATTACTTTAAATTCACAAGCATGGATGTAAACATTTCTGGACGTTGGGCTAGTTGATTTTGACATGGTGCTCGTTGCTTTGAGACGTGGTCTACAGTCTTTGTCAAAAAAATCAGTTTAAATTCACATGAATGGATGTAGACGTTTCAAGATGTGGTGGTAGTTATTTTTGGACGTGGTGCCAGTTGTTATGAGATGTGATGGACTGTCTTTGGGATAAAAAATCAGTTTAAATTCACACGCATAGACGTAGACCTTTTTGAACGTGGTGCTAGTTGTTTTTGGACGTGGTGATAGTTGTTTTTGGACGTGGTGCTTGTTGTTTTTGACGTGGTGCTAGTTGTTTTGAGACGTGATGGGTTGTTTTTGTAAAAGAAATAGCTTAAATTCATATGTATGGATGTAGACGTTTCTGGTTGTGGTCCTAGTTTTTTTTGACCTTCTGCTAGTTGTTCTGAGACGTGATGGACTGTCTTTGTGAAAAAAATCAGTTTAAATTCACACGCATGAATGTTGACGTTTCTAGACGTGGTGATTGTTTTTTTTTTGACGTGGTGCAAGTTGTTTCGAGACATGGTGGATTGTCTTTGTTAAAAAAAATCAGTTTGAATTCACACACATGGATATAGACAATTTTGGACATAGTGCTAGTTGTTTTTTGGACAAGGTTCTAGTTGTTTTTTACGAGGTGTTAGTTGTTCTAAGACGTGATGTGTTGTCTTTGTGAAAAAAAATAGCTTAAATTCACATGCATGGATGTAGACGTTTCTGGACGTGGTGCTAGTTGTTCTGAGACATGGTGGACTGTCCCTATGAAAAAAATCAGTTTAAATTCACACAAATTGATGAAGACGTGTCTGGACGTGGTGCAAGTTATTTTTGACGTGGTTATAGTGTTCTGAGACATGATGGGTTGTCTTTGTGAAAAAATTTGTTTGAATTCACATGTATGAATATAGACTTTTCAGGACGTGGTGTGCTAGTTGTTATCGACGTGGTTCTTGTTTTCTGAGACAATGTTGGCTGTCTTTGTGAAAAAAATAGCTTAAATTCACATGGATTGATGTAGGTTTCTGGACGTTGTTCTTGTTGTTTTTGACGTGGTGCTAGTGTTCTGAAACTTGGTGGGCTGTCTTTGTGGAAAAAAGAGCTTAAATTCACATGCATGGATGTAGACATTTCTGGACATGGTGCAAGTTGTTTTTGACGTGGTGCTCATTGTTTTGAGACGTGGTCTACAGTCTTTGTGAAAAAATCAGTTCTAATTCACACACATGGATGTAGACATTTTTGGACATGGTGCTAGTTTTTTTTTTGATGGGTTCTAGTTGTTTTTGACGTGGTGCTAGTTGTTCTGAGACGTGGTGGGTTTCTTTGTGAAAAAAAATAGCTTAAATTGACATGCATGGATGTAAACGTTTCTCGATATGGTGCTTGTTGTTTTTGACGTGGTGCTAGTTGTTCTGAGACGTGATGGACTGTATTTATGAAAAAAATTACTTTAAATTCACAAGCATGGATGTAAACATTTCTGGACGTTGGGCTAGTTGATTTTGACATGGTGCTCATTGTTTTGAGACGTGGTCTACAGTCTTTGTCAAAAAAATTAGTTTAAATTCACATGAATGGATGTAGACATTTCAAGATGTGGTGGTAGTTATTTTTGGACGTGGTGCCAGTTGTTATGAAATGTGGTGGACTGTCTTTGGGATAAAAAATCACGCATAGACGTAAACCTTTTTGAACGTGGTGCTAGTTGTTTTTGGACGTGGTGCTTGTTGTTTTTGACGTGGTGCTAGTTGTTCTGAGACGTGATGGGTTGTTTTTGTAAAAAAAATAGCTTAAATTCACATGTATGGATGTTGACGTTTCTGGTTGTGGTCCTAGTTTTTTTTTGACTTTCTGCTAGTTGTTCTGAGACGTGATGGACTATTTTTGTGAAAAAAATCAGTTTAAATTCACACGCATGAATGTTGACGTTTCTGGACTTGCTGATTGTTTTTTTTGACGTGGTGCAAGTTGTTTCGAGACATGGTGGACTGTCTTTGTTAAAAAAAATCAGTTTGAATTCACACACATGGCTATAGGCAATTTTGGACGTAGTGCTAGTTGTTTTTTGGATAAGGTTCTAGTTGTTTTTGACGAGGTGTTAGTTGTTCTAAGACGTGATGTGTTGTCTTTGTGAAAAAATAGCTTAAATTCACATGCATGGATGTAGACGTTTCTGGACATGGTGCTAGTTGTTTTTGACGTTGTGCTAGTTGTTCTGAGACGTGGTGGACTGTCCCTATGAAAAAAATTAATTTAAATTCACACGAATTGATGAAGACGTGTCTGGACGTGGTGCAAGTTGTTTTTGACGTGGTTATAATTGTTCTAAGATGTGGTGAACTGTCTTTGTGGAAAAAATCAGTTTAAATTCACACGCATGGATGTAGACGTTTTTTGGACATAGTGGTAGTTGTTTTTTGACGACGTGCAAGTTGTTCTCAGACGTGGTGGACTGTCTTTCTAAAAAAATAGCTTAACACATGCATGGATGTAGACGTTTCTGGGCATAGTGCTAGTTGTTTTTGACGTGGTGCTAGTTGTTCTGAGACGTGGTGAACTGTCTTCATAAAAACAATCTATTTTAATTCACACGCATGGATGTAGACGTTTCTGGACGTTGTGCTAGTTGTTTTAGACGTGGTTCTAGTTGTTCGGAGACGTGGTCTACAGTCTTTGTGAAAAAAATCAGATTAAATTGACATGAATGGATGTAGACGTTTTTGGACGTGGTGCTATTTTTTTTGGATGTAGTGCTTTTTTTTTGGACGTGGTGCTATTTTTTTGACGTGGTACTAGTTCTTTGTGAAAAAAATTAGCTTAAATTCACATGCATGGATGTAGACGAATTTGGACGTGGAGCTAGTAGTTTTTTCCGTGCTTCTAGTTGTTCTGAGACGTGGTGGGTTGTCTTTGTTAAAAAAATAGCTTAAATTAACTTGCATAGAAATAGACATTTGTAGACGTGGTGCTAGTTGTTTTTGACGTGTTGCTAGTGTTCTGAGACGTGGTGGGCTGTCTTTGCGAAAAAATCTGTTTGTGTTTACATATGGATGTAGACGTTTATGGACTTGGTGCTAGTTGTTTCTGACGTGATGCTTGTGTTCTGAGATGTGGTGGGCTACCTTTGTGAGAAAAATCAGTTTAAATTCACACACATGGATGTAGACATTTCTGGACGGGGTGGAAGTTGTTTTTGACGTGGTTATAGTGTTCTGAGACATGGTGGGTTGTCTTTGTGAAAAAAATTTGTTTGAATTCACATGTATGAATGTAGACGTTTCAGGACGTGGTGTGCTAGTTGTTATTGACGTGGTTCTAGTGTTCTGAGGCAACGTTTACTGTCTTTGTGAAAAAAATAGCTTAAATTCACATGGATTGATGTAGACGTTTCTGGACGTTGTTTTTGTTGTTTTGACGTGGTGCTAGTGTTCTGAAACTTGGTGGGCTGTCTTTGTGGAAAAAATAGCTTAAATTCACATGCATGGATGTAGACGTTTCTGGACGTGGTGCTAGTTGTTTTTTACGGGTGTTAGTGTTCTTTAACGTGCTGGGCTGTCTTTGTAAAAAAATTTGTTTGGATTCATACGCATAGATGTAGACATTTTTGGATGTGATGTAAGTTTTTTTGACGTGGTGCTAGTGTTCTGATACGTGCCGGGCTGTCTTTGTGAAAAAATTCTGTTCGAATTCACATGCATGGATGTAGACATTTCAGGACGTGGTGCGAATTGTTTTTGACGTGGTGGTTGTGTTCTGAGACGGGGTAGGCTGTCTTTGTGAAAAAAATTCTATTTGAATTCACACACATGGATATAGACATTTTTGGACATTGTTCTAGTTGTTTTTTATGTGATTCTAATGTTCTGATACGTTGTGGGCTATTTTTGTGAAAAAATCAGTTTAAATTCACACACATGGATGTAGACGTTTATAGACGTGGTGCTAGTTGTTTTTTACGTGGTGCTAGTGTTCTGAGACGTGGTGGGCTGTCTTTGTGAAAAAAAATCTGTTTGAATTCACATGCATGGATGTAGACGTTTCAAGACGTGGTACTTGTGTTTTGAGATGTGGTGGGCTGTTTTTGTGAAAAAAATAGCTTAAATTCACATGTATGGATGTAGACGTTTCTGGATGTGGTGCTAGTGTTCTGAGACGTGGTGGGTTATCTTTGTGAAAAATCTGTTTGAATTCACATGCATGGATGTAGACATTTTTGGACGTGGTGCTAGTTTCTTGTGACGTGGTGATTGAGTTCTGAGACTTGGTCGGCTGTCTTCATGAAAAAAATCAGTTTAAATTCACATTCATGGATGTAGACGTTTCTGGACGTGGTTCTAGTTCTTTTTGATGTGGTTCTTGTGTTCTGAGACGTGGTAGCCTGTCTTTGTGAAAAAAATTAGTTTAAATTCACTCAGCTAGATGTAGACTTTTCTGGACGTGGTTCTAGTTGTTTTGAAGTGTTTCTAGTGTTCTGAAACGTGGTGGGCTGTCTTTGTGAAAAAAACCATTTTAAATTCATACACATGAATATAGACGTTTATGGACGTGGTGCTAGTTGTTTTTGACGTTGTGCTAGTGTTATGAGACGTGGTGGGCTGTCTTGGTGAAAAAAATATGTTTAAATTCACATGCATGGATGTAGACGTTTTTGGACGTGGTGGTTTTTTTTTTTTTTTTTTTTTTTTGATGTTGTAAATGTGTTCTGAGACGTGGTGAGCTGTTTTTGTGAAAAAAATAGCATAAATTCACATGCATAGATATAGATGTTTCTGGACGTGGTTCTAGCTATTTTTGACGTGGTGCTAGTGTTTTTAGACGTAGTGGGCTGTTTTTGTGAAAAGAATCTGTTTGAATTCACATGCATAGATGTAGACGTTTCTGTACGTGGTGCTAATTGTTTTTGAAGTGGTGGTTGTGTTCTGAGACGGGGTGGGCTGTCTTTGTAAAAAAAAATTGTTTGAATTCGCACACATGGATATAGACATTTCTGGACGTTGTTCTAGTTGTTTTTGACGTGTTTCTAATGTTCTGATACGTGGTGGGCTATTTTTTGTGAAAAAATCAGTTTAAATTCACACACATGGATGTAGACGTTTATGGACATGATGCTAGTTGTTTTTGACGTGGTGCTAGTGTTCTGAGACGTGGAGGGCTGTCTTTGTTAAAAAAATCTGTTTGAATTCACATGTATAGATATAGACGTTTCTGGACGTGGTGCTACTTGTTATTGACGTGGTGCTTGTGTTTTGAGATAGGGTGGGCTGTCTTTGCGAAAAAATAATTTAAATTCACAAGCATGGATGTACACTTTTCTAGACGTGCCAGGTGCAGCGGTGTTGAAATTTTTTTGGCAGGTGGATTATAGTGATTAGCTGATCAATTGGTTGCTAGATCGTTGCCCACACAACGAGCGATCAAAGTCTTGAGGCATACAAGAGAATCACCTGAGTTTACGCTTCAATAGGTAATTCTTCTGTTTTCACTTTTAATTAAGAATTTATTTGTTGCGTGATAAATCAAATACAAACCAAGATCCTGTGCAATGTTATTTCAAGCAAGGGTTGGAATAGCGATTGTGCTAGCTTCCAGGCCTGGCCAGAGATTTTGATTCTGGAATGCATAGCACGTATGTGAGTTTCTGGTTAGGCCCGGGCAGATAATCTTTCACTACTTGTACTGGTGCAACAGGAGTGGTGGATTGTCCCCTAAGTTTTTCTAGTACGATCTTTCTACTGTGCTTGTGATCTAGAATATAGTCCTCTTTTAAAAATTTGGCGTTAGTGCTAACTATCACCTTATGATCTTTAGGATTATAAAATAAACCACCTTTCATTCCTCTTGGATATCCTACTAACAGCATTACCATTGTTCTTGAATATAACTTACCCGCATCTGCCTTAAGCGCATGTGCTGGGCAACTCTAAATTCTGAGATGTCTCATATTGGACCTGCGCCCTGTCCACAACTTTGTAGGGGTTGCAGACATAGATTTAGATTGTACAAGGTTTATAATGTAAGCCGTTGTTTATAAGGCAAATCCCCAAAACAAATTAGGCAATTCACTATAACTCATCATCGATCTAACCATTTCCACAAGAGTTCTGTTTATTCGTTCTGCTACACCATTTTTCTTTGGTGTGCCAGATGCATATAATTGAGATTGAATTCCCATCTTTGAAAAATAGTCCCTAAATTCGCCACCACGATCTAATCGTAGTGTCTTGATACTTTTACCATGATTTTCTCCACATCTGCCCAATACTCTTTGAAATTACTAAAGCATTCAGACTTGTGGCGCATCAAGTAAATGTACCCGTACCTCAAGTAGTCATCTGTGAATTTCACAAAATACTCGTAGCCTCATCTCGCTTGAATAGACATAGGTCCACACAAGTTAGAATGTACCGATTCTAACACTTCTTTGGCCCTATACCCCTTGGCCTTGCAAGGTCTTTTGGTCATCTTATCTTTCAAACAGGATTCACAAGTCGAGTATTATCAACTTCCAATGAACCTAAAGGTCCATTTTCGACTAGCCTCTGAATCCTACTAATGTTAATATGACATAGTCTAAAGGTGCCAAAGATATGTTTGGTTCATCTCATAATGTTCTTTCTTCTTATTATCATACAATAGTGTGTTATTTGCTTCTGTATTTTGTGCAAGAGGAGAGTTTGATTTTAATAAAAATAGATTATCTACTAATGAACCAGAACAAATAAGCTTCTCATTATTTCTAAAAACAACATAATAGATAGAAAAAATAAACTTATAACCATCCTTTATGAGTTTAGCAACTAAAATTAAATTCTTTTTAAAACTAGGAACATAAAGACAATTTTTTCAAATCAGAACAGATTTGAAAATTTATCTTAACTACTCCTACTGTTTCAACTGACACTCAAATAGTGTTGCCGAAGTAGACTTCTAATTCGCCACTTCTAAGCTTCTGGGTTACCTGAAACCCCTGCAAAGAATTACAAATATGATCAGTGGTTCCCGAATCCACACACCAGGTATTAGTGGGAATCACCTCTAAATATGTCTTAGTAATTAAGAAGGAAATAGTCGTATCTTTGATCTTTGGACAATCGAACTTCCAACGCCTCGTCTTACCGCATTTGATGCACTTGCCTTTCGACTTCATCTTCTTTGCAATGTCAGGCTTAGGTGCTCTAGAGGATGATATCAACTTGTGTTTCAGCATTAATTTCACCTCCTAATACCTCAACGTCATTGATGTTGCTAATCATGTCAAGGACACGATCTCTCACTGGAGTGCCTTCAGCCATTTTGGTGTTCATAATCTTCCTCATGGCTACTTGCCTCGCATCCCTCCGTTGATGACCAAACATCTCCATTAAATTAGCTATCATGTCGAAACCAGAGACCATCGACTGGTGCTGATGTTGCAGAACATTCGACATAGAAGCCAGAATGTAACACCTCGCCAGCTCATCAGTCTGCCTCCACCTAAGATAAGCTTCTCAATCTGCTTGAGGTTTTTCATCACCAGGCGTATCTAGACAGACTTCAGGGAGCACGAACTTATACTGCTCAGCCATTAGGACAATGTCTAATTTGCATTTCCAATCGATGTAATTCAGACCGGTTAGTTTGTTATATTTTAATATAACAACTAACGGATTAAACGCCATATCAAAAACTGAAAATAAATAAAAGAGAATGATTTAGCATAAAAATTTAAGAATATTGAAATCCCTCAAAACAATAATTAAATTCACCGACATCTCGTTCATCGGGATTCACACAAGTCACGATAGTGTGAGCGTTTACGCTAATCCATATTCGTTCGAGAGGAACCAAGTTCATTAATTTCATTATCTGACTAAATGATCTATTTATCAATGAAACTATCAGTCAGTGCTTTTAGCCATACAAATAAGCAGCGTAACCTCGATGGGAATAATACTACAAATAGCACACTAAGTGTATGCCATTACTTGACTTCTAAGTTTGTTAACTAGGATAGTGCGCCTTAGATGGAGAGGATATCGCATTGTCCAATTTAACTTACTATATTCATCTTACTTAGAAATTCAACCTAGTGATCTTATGGATTATACTCAACCGATATGGAGGAATTCCATAATGCCAACGCGCAAGTCTACCCACATCACTTATGAATTCGTAATGGAGTCCATAGGAATATTAACGAAACCGCTCCCACTTACATTCTTACAATTGAGGTTTTTTTCATTTTTATCATGCCATTAACTATCCTAAGTTATACACAACATAAAACTTATGTATTAATCATGCATCAAAACTAAAGCATCAATTAGAACATAAAACCAAAAATTAAAAGGATAAATGGTAAATAAATGCATAATTAAATTTCTTGACTCTTATGGTTTTCATACTTGTTGCTTCCATCTGCTGCCTTGTTCACGTGGACCATCACGTCACTCTTGATAGATTGAGTCTAAATTTGGATCTCAGAGTTAACCCGAAGAATAGGCTAGCACGCAGCTCGTGTTGGGAATTAGTCTAGGTGTTTAATCCAATTAAACAGCGGAATCCTAAACTATGAGGATCGGGTCTTACCCTTGAAGCGTAATCGGTTGCGCACGTCGCCTGGCTCCTCTGAGAAGATGGCGTTTTGTTGTCTCCAAAATCCTTCCTCGAAGGATCCTCTACTCTCAAGCACGAAAGCCTTCGCAGGTTGGTGCTAGCCAATCTTGCCTACCCGGAGAATTTGGGAAATCTGTGTATTTTTCTGATGAGAATCATTCAAAAATCCTTCTCCTACAATTATATCCCTAGGATATTTGTAGAGAATTAATTTCCAAAATCAGTATTGTAATTTATCCAATTATAACCTAACTGATTTTAGTAATTTCCAAATCAGTATTATTACCAAATATTATTTAACTGATTCCAAGTCAGTATTTAAATAATATTTACTAATTCCAAATCAGCCTTAAATAACACTTTAATGATTTGGGTTATACACCAAGCCCATGGATCAACCCATGACCCATGGATCAGGCTGATGGGTCAAGAACTTCAATTGCAATTAAGTCCCTTGATTTATCAGCCCATCCCAATTGTTCCCAGGTAATTAATTAACTATTAATTAATACCACCGAACTTTCCAATAATATTCAATTAAACCATTTAATTAAATCTTATTTATTTAAGTATAACAATTATACTTATTGTAGGCAAGAATACTTATTCTGCATCATTGGACTTTCTTATGTGCGATCCTGTAGGCCCATTCCAAATTGGCAACGGATAACTCAATCTCATTGATTAATCCATAAGTCATTAGTGGTCTCTAGCAAGACATAATGACTACCCAATTCAGAATGGAGGGTCGAATGGAGATTCAACACAACCTTTCCGAGCAAACTGCGTACGATCCTCTACATCGATATCCAGCTTAGCATAAGGCATGGAACCATCATCCTTATGTAGCTAAGCGTTTACTTGATCTCTTAGTGACACTGAATCCATCAAGCAAATGATATCCTTATCATTCCTTGGGTATGGCCATGCACTTTTCAGTTCACTATCAAGTGGCCAAGATATCATCTCTCACTTAAGAGAGATTTGTAGTCCCATCACTTCACCTACATACCTTAGCGTGTCTCATAGTGTACCCAATCATACCCGTATTTGGCAACCTGTTACGGCCCCGTTAGGCGTATGTCAAAGCACACTACAATTCACCTAAGACCATGTAGTGATTTCTGGTCTAAGGATCCTAGTACCAGTACTACTCAAAAGAATCACTCATGATCTGGTTAGTCCATGGAGTGTTTCTTTTGGCGGATCGATTTCATGAATTTAAATATGCACAAGGATATTACTATCATGAAATTAACTCATTTGATAAACAATCAATCAAACGACAAATATCTTATTTACATAAATACCCTCAAAGTATATTTACATAAATAGCCCTCATTAGGGCACATTCACCAACAATCTCCCACTTGCCCGATGAAGGGCTATGTCCTAAACTGTTTAAGACCAAGCTCTATTACATGTCTATCAAACTTTGACTGTGGTAGAGCTTTTGTGAGAGGATCTGCTATATTGTCGTCTGACCCTATTTTGCACACTTTCACATCTCCTCGATCAATGATCTCTCGGATGAGGTGAAATCTTCTAAGTATGTGTTTGGTTTTCTGGTGTGACCGAGGCTCCTTAGCTTGTGCGATGGCCCCGTTATTGTCACAGAAAAGTTCTATCGGATCTTGGATACTCGGTATCACTCCGATGTCTGACACGAACTTTCTCAGCCAAACAGCTTCCTTTGCAGCATCTGATGCAGCAATGTACTCAGACTCTGTTGTAGAATCGGCTGTTGTATCTTGCTTTGAGCTTTTCCAACTTATTGCACCGCCATTCAGACTAAACACGTAGCCTGATTGTGACTTCATGTCATCTTGATCTGTTTGGAAAGCAGCATCAGCGTAACCTTGTACAATGAGCTGTTCTTGTCCTCCATACACTAGAATTAATCCTTTAGTTCTTCGTAAGTACTTCAGGATTGCTTTGACTGCAGTCCAATGATCCATCCCTGGATCTTGTTGGTATCTGCTAGTCATGCTAAGTGCATGTGCAACATCCGGACGGGTACACAACATGGCATACATGATAGATCCTATTGCCGAAGCATATGGGACTCTACTCATTGTATTCCTCTCCTCTCTTGTTGAAGGACCTTGGTTCTTCTTCAAGAGAAGGCCATGTCTAAATGGTACCTTACCATTTTTGGAGTTAGACATATTGAATCTTTTCAATATCTTGTCTATGTACCCTTCTTGACTTAGTCCCAGAAGCCTTTTAGACCTATCTCTATAGATCTTGATACCTAGTATCGTCTCAGCTTCTCCTAAGTCTTTCATAGAAAATACACTCCCCAACCATTGTTTGATGTCTTTCATCAAAGGAATGTCATTTCCTATGAGCAGGATGTCGTCTACATATAGGACAAGGAAAACAATCTTGCTCCCACTAACTTTCTTGTAAACACAAGGCTCATCTTCATTCTTGATGAATCCGTAACCTTTTACTTCCTCATCAAAACGAAGATTCCAACTTCGAGATGCTTGCTTTAGTCCATAGATGGACCTCTGAAGCTTACATACTCAATTAGGATGCTTTTGATCGATGTATCCCTCGGGTTGTTTCATATAAACATCCTCGAGTAGGTTTCCATTCAGGAAAGCCGTCTTAACATCCATCTGTCATACCTCATAGTCAAAATATGCTGCTATGGCAAGCATTGTCCTAATGGACTTGAGCATTATGACAGGGGAGAAGGTTTCATCATAGTCAATACCATGAGTCTGTCTGAAACCTTTAGCCACTAGTCGTGCCTTGAAGATCCCACCAGGTTTTAACTTGAAAATCCACTTGCAATCGACAACCTTTGCCTGAACAGGAGGGTCAATCAAAGTCCACACTTTATTGTCCCTCATGGATTGCATTTCAGATTCCATAGCTTCTAGCCATTTATCGGAATCCGGACTTTCTAAACCTGTTTGTAGTTCCCGGGCTCATTAGAGTCCACCAAGATCAAATCTTGATCGTCAGTCACGAGAAATCCGTATCTCTCGGGTTGGTGACGAGATCTACTAGACCTTCTAGGTTCTTGTGCTGTTGACTCAGGTTGCTCATCTTCATGAGTTTCCATGTCAACTTCCATCTGAGTTTCTGTAGATCGTTCTACATCCTCTTGTGGTTCTTGAACTTCTCCGAGTTCTATTCTACTCCCACTGTCTTTCTTGTACAGAAATTCTTTCTCTAAGAAAGTAGCTCCTCGAGCAACGAACACTTTGTTCTCAGTTGGGTTGTAGAATTGATATCCTTTGGTTTCCTTAGGATATCCCACAAATAGGCATTTGTCAGTTTTGGGTTCAAGCTTATTACTTTGTAAACGCTTTACATGAGCTTGACAACCCCAAACTCGTAGATAGGACATATAGGGCTTCCGACCCATCCATATCTCATATGGAGTCTTATCTACTGCCTTAGATGGAATACGATTCAATAAGTAGGCAGCAGAAAGAAGAGCATAACCCCAAAAGGATGTAGGGAGAGTTGCTAGGCCCATCATTGATCGAACCATATCTAATAAGGTCCGATTTCTCCTCTCGGATACACCATTCCATTGAGGTATTCCTGGTGGAGTCAGCTGTGAAACAATTTCACACTGTTTTAGATAGCCATCGAACTCATCACTAAGGTATTCACCTCCCCGATCGGAGCGAATAACCTTAATCCTTCTATCCAACTGATTCTCTACTTCGTTTTTAAACTCTTTGAACTTTTCAAAAGTTTCACTTTTATACTTCATTAAGTAGACATACCCATATCTACTAAAGTCATCAGTAAAAGTTACGAAGTATTCAAATCCACCTCTGGCTTGTGTGCTCATTGGTCCACATACATCCGTATGTATTAGGGCCAATAGCTCACTTGTTCTTTCACCTTTCTTGTTGAAAGGACTCTTTGTCATTTTGCCTTGCAAGCAGGGTTCGCAGGTATCATATGATTCAAAATCAAATGAACCAAGCACTCCATCCTTGTGAAGCTTTTGAACTCGCTTTTCATTTGCATGGCCTAATCGACAATGCCAAAGGTATGTTGGACTTAAATCATCTTTAGTTGATTTAGCTTTCTTTTCTATGTTATAGACTGGTTTTTCTTGGGTCAAATCCAAGACATACAGACCGTTACACATATTTGCAACTCCGTATAAAATATCATTTCGATATAAAGATAACGAATTATTCTCTATAATAAATCGAAAACCTTTATTATCTAAACTCGAAACTGAAATAATATTTCTGCTCAAAGCAGGTACATAATAACAATTTTCAAGTTCGATATTTAAACCAGAAGGTAAAGACAGAGTGTAATCTCCAACTTCAACAGCAGCAACTCTTGCCCCGTTGCCCACTCGGAGATCTACTTCACCTTTCTTTGTTATCCTTCTATTTCTGAGTCCCTGCACATTGGTACAAATGTGAGCCCCACAACCAGTATCTAATACCCATGAGGTGGACATAGAAAGATTAATTTCTATAACAAAGATACCTGAAGCTGAAGGATTGCTTTCGAGAAACTTCTTGCAGTCTCTCTTCCAATGACCCTTCTGTTTGCAGAAGAGACATGTATCATCCTTTTTGGATCTTGTCTTAGCAGCTGGAGGAGCTTGTGGTTGGGAAGCAGTCTTACTGCGAGCTTTCTTATTCTGCCCAACTTTGGCCTTGCCATTTAGCTTCCTCTTCCCTTTACCTTTCTCTACAACTAACACTGGCGTTGCCTTCCGAAGGGTTTGCTCAGTGTTCTTTAACATGCCATGGAGCTCAGGAATACTCCTCTCCATGTTGTGCATATTGTAGTTCACAACAAAATCATTGTAATCATCAGGCAGTGAAGCCAAGATGATATCAATGGCCAACTCTCTAGCAAGAGGCGCATTTAATCTCTCTAGGGTATCAATATACCCCTTCATCTTGATCAAATGCGTACTTACCGACGAACCCTTCGCCATCTTGCATGAGATTAATGCTTTTATCGTAATGAACCTTTCATTACGGGCTTGCTCTCGGAACATTTCCGTGAGTGACTCATAAATCCGGAATGCTTCCGAATTCATGAATTGCTTCTGAAGCTCACCTGACATAGTCGCAAGCATCAGGCAAGTCACATCATCGGAATCGCTTTTCAGCTTTTCCCAGGCTCGTTGAACAGTTGCCGAAGCATTTTGTGGTTGTTCAGGTAAAGCGGTCTCTAAGACATTCAACTTCCTTTCTTGTTTGAGAACTATTCTCAGGTTTCTTTCCCAATCCAAGAAGTTTGGACCAACAAGTTTTTCTTTGTCCAAAATACTTCTTAGAGTGAGATTTGAAGTGACATTAGTGCTAGAAGATGCCATTTCTACAAAAGAAAATTTGCAAAATATTAGAATGAGTTTTAAAATTATTTTCCACAATAGCCAAAATTGAAATCCCTAACAATTTTGTGTTGGTGCTAGATTGTGGGCCGAAAATCCACAAAGAGTCAACCCCAGTCTTGCTTTGGCAAGTATCGTAGGGATCGGGCTCTTCTGGTAGGCAACGTTCAAATCACATTCCATGTAATTTAACGCTTTCCAATTGCATACCATGCAACTTTTCGGTGATAGGATGAACATTCCAAATGTTTGACACCATCCTATCTTTGCAAAATTAATCCCTAGTCAACTTATCGGGTCAAGCTAGGATTAATTTTCCCAAGTTAAACCATCCCTCAAGGCATCACATCAATAGACACCCACACAGTTTTTCCATAACAGGTGGTAGTGATAAAGTTGAGCATCTAATACCCAAACAGTTTTTCCACTCATTAATGGTAGTGATAAAGTTGGGCACTATTATGTAACAACCCGCCGCACGAAGAAAACCTGAGGCCCTTGGGCTCTCCAAGTCCACCAGACGTTCGACGCTCAAGCGGGCCCTCAAGTATGAAAGCAAAATCTTGGGTTTTCGGGATTTAAGTTTGATCGGCTTAACATGCATTTTCGTTTATCATTCAATTGCATAAAATAAAAGAATGAAATTAAAGCGATGAACTGGGCTCTAATCTATTACAGGGTATTTTAAAACCTTCATGTTTGGGCTTCCGCTCCTGGGCTCCACCATGGACTCCTCTTGGAACCTCCTTTTGGGCCTAACTATTACATGATGATTTTATAGGCACGCAGGCCCAAATTCAAAATTGGCTCGCAGGCCCCCACTTTTAAAACGTTAAAATTAAAAGCCCAATTCATGCTTTGAACACATAAAATGCATATGCTCATACAAGCCGTTTTTAATTTAAGCCGATTAATTTTAAACAATTTAAATAAGCATCAAAATTAAAGTAAAATAAATAAATAAACAACAATTCAAAATTTAAACTAATTAATTAATCTAATTAATTAATTATTTATTTATTTATTTATCTTTTTCTAATTATTTTAATCTAATTAAAATAATTATTTTAAAATATATCTAATTATCTAATTAAGATAAGTTTAAACTTATAGGATAAAATTCTAAATTAATCCTATCTTTATCTAATAAGACTATTTAATTAAAATCTTATTAAATAAAATTCAGAAAATTTTAAAATTTTAATTTTCTGAAACTTTTGGGGCGATTTGGTAATTAAAATAAAATTCTGGGCTAGGGTTTTGAGGAGGGCTCAAAGTCCAGGGGCCATTCTGCAATTTTAAAACTATTTTAAAATCTGGCTAAACGTGGGCAGTTCAGTAATTTACCGAAATTCCCGGGCTTAGGGTTTTAAAGGAACAAAACTTCTGGGGTCCCTATGCAATTTTAAAACAATTTTAAAACTGATGGCATTTTAGGGTTTTGAGGCTGCGGCAGGGGCATTTTGGTAATTTCAGCCCCTAGGGCTTCAACCGCCCGCCTCCAGCCTCCGGTCGTCTTCCTCGACCAGTTTGCGATTCCCGGCGAGAAACGAAAAATTTCACGGCGTCATCGATGAACACCGTTCATCTCGTCCGATCTCTCCCGGTGATCTGGAATTCCCGATGATCGAAGAACCATCATCGATCTTCGAAGATCCAAAAGGAAATCTCGTCCAACAAAATTTCCGGCGACCCCGATTTTCCGACGAAATTCGAAGAACGAACTTCTCCGTCCGACAAGCAACAAAACCCTTTTTAAAACAATTCGAAAATCATCGGAATCATCCCGGTCACAAAACCCAGCCTTTAATACTCAATTTTCAGAGCAAAAACATCCCCAAAAACCTTTGTTTTAAACTCGTTTCTCCGGCGGTCGGTTTCGAAAACCCAAGGGAAAAAATTTCGATTCTCAGAAATCATTTTAGTTTTGAAACCCAAATCACCCAAAAACGATTTCCGGGAGAACGAAGAACAAAACCCTCAAAGAATTTTGAACCAAAATCATGAAATCTGGCCATATCGGGCGCTCGCGATTTCCGACGAGAATCCGGCCGGTCAGAAAATTTTCCGGCTGGTCGGTTTCGACCCAGTCCGGCGGAGCTTCAAAATAATTTCCAGAAAAAATTTTTAATTATTTTTTCCAGTTTTTTTTTTTCTTTTGCTTTCTAAAAGCCCGATTTTTCCAAAATTTTATTAAAATCAATTTTAATTAAAATCCAATTACTTTTAATCAAAATCAATTTTAATTTTAACACTAAAAATTATAAACCTCGCTCTGATACCACTGTTGGGAATTAGTCTAGGTGTTTAATCCAATTAAACAGCGGAATCCTAAACTATGAGGATCGGGTCTTACCCTTGAAGCGTAATCGGTTGCGCACGTCGCCTGGCTCCTCTGAGAAGATGGCGTTTTGTTGTCTCCAAAATCCTTCCTCGAAGGATCCTCTACTCTCAAGCACGAAAGCCTTCGCAGGTTGGTGCTAGCCAATCTTGCCTACCCGGAGAATTTGGGAAATCTGTGTATTTTTCTGATGAGAATCATTCAAAAATCCTTCTCCTACAATTATATCCCTAGGATATTTGTAGAGAATTAATTTCCAAAATCAGTATTGTAATTTATCCAATTATAACTTAACTGATTTTAGTAATTTCCAAATCAGTATTATTACCAAATATTATTTAACTGATTCCAAGTCAGTATTTAAATAATATTTACTAATTCCAAATCAGCCTTAAATAACACTTTAATGATTTGGGTTATACACCAAGCCCATGGATCAACCCATGACCCATGGATCCGGCTGATGGGTCAAGAACTTCAATTGCAATTAAGTCCCTTGATTTATCAGCCCATCCCAATTGTTCCCAGGTAATTAATTAACTATTAATTAATACCACCGAACTTTCCAATAATATTCAATTAAACCATTTAATTAAATCTTATTTATTTAAGTATAACAATTATACTTATTGTAGGCAAGAATACTTATTCTGCATCATTGGACTTTCTTATGTGCGATCCTGTAGGCCCATTCCAAATTGGCAACGGATAACTCAATCTCATTGATTAATCCATAAGTCATTAGTGGTCTCTAGCAAGACATAATGACTACCCAATTCAGAATGGAGGGTCGAATGGAGATTCAACACAACCTTTCCGAGCAAACTGCGTACGATCCTCTACATCGATATCCAGCTTAGCATAAGGCATGGAACCATCATCCTTATGTAGCTAAGCGTTTACTTGATCTCTTAGTGACACTGAATCCATCAAGCAAATGATATCCTTATCATTCCTTGGGCATGGCCATGCACTTTTCAGTTCACTATCAAGTGGCCAAGATATCATCTCTCACTTAAGAGAGATTTGTAGTCCCATCACTTCACCTACATACCTTAGCGTGTCTCATAGTGTACCCAATCATACACGTATTTGGCAACCTGTTACGGCCCCGTTAGGCGTATGTCAAAGCACACTACAATTCACCTAAGACCATGTAGTGATTTCTGGTCTAAGGATCCTAGTACCAGTACTACTCAAAAGAATCACTCATGATCTGGTTAGTCCATGGAGTGTTTCTTTTGGCGGATCGATTTCATGAATTTAAATATGCACAAGGATATTACTATCATGAAATTAACTCATTTGATAAACAATCAATCAAACGACAAATATCTTATTTACATAAATACCCTCAAAGTATATTTACATAAATAGCCCTCATTAGGGCACATTCACCAACAGCTCGTTGGGCCAAGCGTATGAGCCGTGCACACAACCCGCACACGGGTTACGCACGCAACAATTTGCGTACGCAGCAGGGCGCCATGCGCACAAGTGGGCTTTCTGTAACACAACTTGCACCTAGCGCTGCAATCGCAGCGCTACACCAGCTGTGCCCACGCGCAGTGGCGCTTGCTGCGGCGGCGGCTGCTGTTGGTGACTCTTTCACCGGCGCCACCTTGGTTATTCTGCTTTGCTACCACTTGTTACTTGGTCTTTTTGCAATTCACCTGGGTTTTCTGGGGTTCCTACGCAATCATTGGAATCATCCAAATTGCGATAAACCGTAACCCATGAATCAAATTTTCCCAAAATTAACGTCTTCCAATTACATATTTTCCTAAATACAAAGCTGATTTTCTAGGAAAATAAAACGAAAATTACATAGAAAAAATCCTACTACAGATTTAATGTAATCCTACGTGGCACCCAACTCAAGGTTTTATCATTACACGTATTCATATTAAAAACCAATCTGGACATGTCCCGGTGTTTAATTAAAATATAAACGCAAACCATAATCGTCGGGATTACAAACCACCTGCAATGAAAAGCCAATTAACAAATTCGAACAAATATAAAGCCAAAACCTTAACTCTGATACCAATGGAAAGAATTATCTTTCTGGGCAAAATTTAAAATTTCACTTTCGTGCAAAGGATCCAGAATCAGAAACTTTCTTTCAGACCCAAACACTCGTGCAATCCGATTCAAAACCTTTTGAAATATCACATGAACATAGGATATTGGTTTAACTTATTCGAATTTGTCACGTAACGAAATAAATCTAATTAAATTGGAAGGATAAAGATTTGACATTTGAAGCGTGAACTCAAGATTTCTCTTGTATGACTCTGAGACAAGTTTTGACGCTGCATGGGCAACGATCTACAAAACCAATGAATCAGCTCAAACAGAATAAACCAGCAGAAAAATTCACCCAAGAAAAAAGCTTGCGTCACCGCCGTCGAATCCACGCGCCACCCAACCGCCAACGCTGGTGACTCGTCATCCGCCGCTAGAGATCACACACAGAAAAGGTAAGCTTTTTTCTCTTTCGCTCTCTAAGAATTGTATTCTAAATTCTGTATGTTGGTATTGCTGACTCTTATGTCTATTTGTAGAGTTACAAGAGACACCTTAACTGGCTTGAGTTAGGCTTTCTTGTTGGGCTTGGGTTTATTAGTTTCCAAATCTCTTCTAGATTTCTTAATACTAATTGACCCAATGATAATTAATTAATCATACCACTAACAGATTAATTATGAAATTACCGCTCAAACCAAAATTGCTTCCGGAACCACTTATTTAATTATTCTTTAATCTCCTCACGTCAACAATATAGTGCTCGTCAATTTATTAATTTACTGATAAATTAATTAATCGACTTCTCATCTGAGATCAGTACCACTTGACTTTATTACTATACCGGACATGAGTCCATTGACCGGATTTAGTATAATAAACTTTACAAGCTCATCTCGAGAGAACATCACCTCGAACGCACCGATACGTAGTTTCTTTCGATAAACAATAGGACACTAAGTAATCAAACATGCGCACCCAACCTACTGAGATTATAGGTCTCAAGTGACAGTAATCATTGGCATATTAAAGTAAACTATGCTTAATCCTCATGCCTGTTCTAGTATACGGATTAAGAGATAGAATACAAGGTTCGTACTAACTACTTAAGAACAATACAAGTTAATTCAATCCTTAATCGTGAAAGATTATCTGTCCGGGCCTAGCCAGAAACTCACTTTCATGCTATGCATTCCAGAATCGGAATCTCTGACCAGACCTAGACGATAACACAATTGCTATTCCAACCCTTTTGAAATAACAATGCACAGGATCAGGGTTTGTACTTATTCGATTTACCACGCAAAAAAAATTCTTAATAAAAGTGAAATCATAAGAATTACCTATTGAAGCGTATACTTAGGTGATTTTCTTGTATGCCTCAAGACTTTGCTTGTATGCTGTGTTGGCAGCAATCTAACTAGCAATTTGATCAGCTAATCACCACAATCCACCTGCCAGGAAAATCCAGCACCGCTGCACCTGGCACGTACAATTAACGCACCACCCAGAGAGAGAGAAATCAACACTTTGCTTCCAAAAATCAAGTAGAAGTTCAGCTGCTCTTAGCTATGGAAAAACCAAATTTTAGAGAGAATTTTTCTCTCTCTAGGATTTTCTCTCTCTAAGTTTTCTTATCTTGAAAACTTATGAACTGTATCTTGAATTGTGAGTCTTGAATAGGTAATCCCTTGTCTATATATAGAGTTACAAGAGAGACCCCAAGTTGGTTTAGGATTGGCCTTCCTACTGGGTTTCTGTTTTCTTCAATTCTATTCCTGGACTGATACACATCCAACTGATACAGGGATTCCCTTATCCCAATCTAGTTCCTGATATGATTAACAACTAACTGATATAGGGATTTACTTATCCCAAACCAGTTCCTGGTATGATTCACAACCAACTGATACAGGGATTCACTTATCATTAACTAGTTCCTGATATGATTCACAACCAACTGACACAAGGAATAATTAATTACTTAATTAATTAAATCTACCTTTGTCAATAACCCAATACATAATTAATCGTACCACTAACGGATTAATTATGACACTACCATCCTACAATAGAAATGCTTCTGGAACAACTTAATTAATTTATTCATAATCTCCCCACATCAAAGATATAGTGCTCGTTAATATATTAATTTACTGAAAATTAATTAATTAACCTCTTCAATTCTGAGACTAGTACCACTCGACCTTGTTACTATGCCAGACATAAGTCCACCGGCTGGGTTTAGTATAATAAACTTTATAAGCTCATCTCAGGAGCACCATCACCCCAGACGCACCGGTACATGGTTTTCTTTCAACAAGCAGCAGCACACCAAGCAACTAAACACGCGCACCCAACCTACCGAGACTATTGGCCACAATTGACCTCACCCATTGCAGATCAAAGTACACTATGTCTAATCCTCATACTCGCTCGAGTCTAGGGATTAAGAGATAGAATACCAAGAACGATTTGTCTATTAAATCAGCATAAGACAAATCATTCCTATTGGTCAAGTTCAATACGCCCCGGCCATATCTATATGATTCAATCAGTTTAGACAAACCAATTATCCGAATTACATAATAACCTAAACCGACAGTTTATCCAAAGCTCTCTTAGTTACGGACCTCATTTATATATTATGTCTTTTAACCAATGATTAGATCTACTGTGTCATACAAGACACCTCATCATCTAACTACATAATATAAATGGGCAAATCATGCACAACAAGATATAACCAAAACATAAATCGATATATTAACTGGGAAAATGTACAATACAAGCATAGCTTATGTATTCAACTCTAACAATCTCCCACTAATACTTAAGTTGTGCTTTAAGTATACATCTACATACAACCCCTACATACTCTGCTACTATATATCTAGAAAAACTGTTATAGCTTTCCTAAGTATCTGATTCCCATGCCTCCACGTGAGCCTCAAAGACTTTTGAAGTCAATCTCTTCCTGAACGAATCTACAAGGTTATCCTCTGATGCTATCTTAGTCACGACCACGTCTTCCCTCTTTACAAAGTCTCGTATCAGGTGGTACTTACGTTGTATATGTTTACTCGCCTTGTGGCCTCGTGATTTCTTCAAGTTTGCTACTGCACCGTTGTTATCACAATACACCGTGATAGACTTCTGCAAACTAGGAATCACATCTAAGTCCACTAGGAAGTTCTTGAGCCATACTGCTTCTTTCGCTGCCTCTGATGCGGCAACGTATTCAGCCTTCATGGTAGAGTCTGCCATGCATTTCTGCTTGACACTCCGCCAAACTATGGCTCCACCTCCTAGAGTAAACACATACCCTGAGGTAGACTTGCCCTTGTCCCTGTCGCCTTAGAAATCTGAATCTATGTAACCTTGGGGTACCAGCTCTGGCACCTGATAGAGCAATACTTGGTCTCTCGTTCTACGCAAATACTTGAGAATGCATTTTACTGCCTCTCAATGAGCTTTCCTGGGGTTACTCTGATATCTGCTTTCCATGCCAACAGCATAACAAATATTAGGCCTCATAAATACATGAGACTTCCTACTGCCAAAGCATAAGGAACTGCCTTCATGGCCTCTATCTCCTCAACAGTCTTGGGAGACTGTTCCTTAGATAGATGCACTCCATGTCTGAAAGGTAGAAAACCTTTCTTGGAGTTCTGCATGTTAAAATGGGCCAGCATCGTATCTTTATATGAAGCTTGGGAGAACGTTAATAAATGTTTCCTACGATCTCGAATTATCTTGATCCCAAAGATATGTCCCACTTCCCCTAAGTCCTTCATATCAAACTGCTTGGACAGCCATTCCTTTACGTCTGATAACACATTCTTCTTGTTGTCAATCAATAGAATGTCATATACGTAAAGCACAAGAAATACCATCGAGTTTCCATCACGTCTTCGGTACACACATTGCTCATCCAGACACTGAGTAAATCCATATGACTGGATTACCTAATCAAACTAGATGTTCCAAGATCTGGATGCCTGTTTAAATCCGTAAATGGACCTCTTAAGCCTGCAAACCTTATGCTCTTGGCCTTTTTCAACGAATCCCTCTAGTTACTGCATGAAGATGGTTTCCTCAAGACATCCGTTTAGGAAAGCTGTCTTGACATCCATCTGCCATAACTCATAATCTAAATGAGCAGCTACGGCCAAGAGAATCCGGATAGACTTAAGTATGGCTACCAGGAAGAAGGTTTCCTCGTAATTGATCCCCTCTTTCTGAGTATACCCCTTCGCCACCAACCTAGCTTTAAAGGTTTCCACATTTCTGTCAGGTCTTTTCTTACGTTTGTTGACCACTTGCATCCAATGGGCTTAAACCCATCAGGCAGGTCCACAAGCTCCCATACTTGATTGTGGTCCATTGACCGCATCTCGGATATTATTGCCTTCTGCCAAAATTCTACATTTTTATCTCGGAGAGCCTCATTGTAGTTAACCGGGTCTGGTTCACGCGTGCCTGGGACTAGGTCTAAAGCCACTTTCACGCCAATGAACCTGTCGGGCTGTCTTACAACCCTCTCACTATGACGAGGTACCACCTGTGTAGGTGTATCTGAAAGATTATCTGCCCAGGCCTAGCCAGAAACTCACTTTCGTGCTATGCATTCTAGAATCGGAATCTCTGGCCCGGTCTGGACACTAGCACAATCGCTATTCCAACCCTTTTGAAATAGCATTACACAGGATCTGGGTTTGCACTTATTCAATTTACCACGCAACATAAATTCTAATTAAAAGTGGAACTTTAGAATATACCTTTGAAGCGTGCACTCAGGTGATTCTCTTATATGCCACAGGACTTTGATTTCACACTGTGTAGGCAATGATCTAGAAACCAATTTGATCAGCTAATCACCACAATCCACCTGCTACAAAATTCCAGCACCACCGCACTTGGCACAAACTGTAAACGCATCGTCCAGAGAGAGAGAAAGCTACACGCACAGCTAGTATAAATAGTCGGAGAATTTTGGCCAAAAGAAGAAGAAAACCAGCCGCAATTTTGCTCCAAAAATCCGAATTTGAGAGATGAAAATAATTTCTCTCTCTAGGATCTTATCTCTCTAGTTTTCTTGTCATGAAAACTTATGAATTGTATATTGTGTAATAGTTAATCCCTTATCTATATATAGAGTTACAGGAGAGACCCCAAGTTGGTTTAGGATTGGCCTTCCTACTGGGTTTCTATTTCCTTCAATCCTGTTCCTGGACAAATACATATCCAATTGATACAGGGATCCACTTATCCCAATCCAGTTCCTAGTATGATTCACAACCAACTGATACCGGGATTCACTTATCCCAAACCAGTTGCTGGTATGATTCACAACCAACTGACACAAGGATTAATTAATTACTTAATTAATTAAATCTACCTTTGTCGATAACCCAATACATAATTAATCGTACCACTAACGAATTAATTATGGCACTACCATCCTACACCAGAATTGCTTCCGGAACAACTTAATTAATTTATATTCATAATCTCCCCATATCAAAGATATAGTGCTCGTTAATATATTAATTTACTTATAAATTAATTAATTAACTTATTTAATTCTGAGACTAGTACCACTCGACCTTTTACTATACCGGACATAAGTCCACCGGCCGGGTTTAGTATAATAAACTTTATGATCTCGGGAGCACCATCACCTCGAACGCACCGGTACATGGTTTCCTTTCGACAAGCAGCAGCACACCAAGCAACTAAACACGGGCACCCAACCTACTGAGACTATTGGCCACAATTGACCTCACCCTTTTGCAGATCAAAGTACATTATATCTAATCTTCACACCCGCTCGAGTCTAGGGATTAATAGATAGAATACCAAGAACGATTTGTCAATTAAATCAATACAAAATAAATCATTCCTAATGGTCAAGTTCAATACGCCCCAGGCATATCTACATAATTCAATTAGTTTAGACAAACCAATCCGAATCACATAATAACCTAAACTGACAGTTTATCCAAAGCTGTCTCGGTTACGAACCTCAATTATATATTATGTCTTTCAACAAATGATGAGATCTACAGTGTCACACAAGACACCTTATCATCTACTTACATAATATAAATGGACATATTATGCACAACAAAATATAACCAAAACATAAATCGATATATTACTGGGAAAATGTACAATAGAAGCATAGCTTATGTATTCAACTCCAACAATCTCCCACTAATACTTAAGTTGTGCTTTAAGTATACATCTACATAAAACTCCTATACACTCTGCTGCTATATATCTAGAAAAACTGTCATGGCTCTCCTAAGTATTTGATCCCCACGCCTTCCACGTGAACCTCAAAGACTTTTGAAGTCAATGTCTTCGTGAACGGATCTGCAAGTTTATCCTCTGATGCTATCTTACCCACGACCACGTCTTCCCTCTTTACGATGTCTCGTATCCGGTGGTACTTACGCTGTATATGTTTACTCGCCTTGTGGCCTCGTGGTTCCTTCGAGTTTACTACTGCACCGTTGTTATCACAATATACCGTGATAGACTTCTGCAAACCCTGAATCACATCTAAGTCCACTAGGAAGTTCTTGAGCCATACTGCTTCTTTCGCTGCCTCTGATGTGGCAACGTATTCAGCCTCCATGGTAGAATCTGCCACGCATTTCTGCTTGACACTCTACCAAACTATGGCTCCACCTCTTAGAGTGAACACATACCCTGAGGTAGACTTGCTCTTGTCCCTGTCGCCTTGGAAATCTGAATCTGTGTAATCTCGGGTTACCAGCTCAGGCACCTGATACACCAGAACTTGGTCTCTCGTTCTACGTAAATACTTGAGAATGCATTTTACTGCCTCTCAATGAGCTTTTTCGGGGTTAATCTAATATTTGCTCACTACGTCAACGGCATAACAGATATCAGGCCCCGTGCACAACATGGCATACATGAGACTTCCTACTGCCAAAGCATAAAGATTTATCTTCATGGCCTCTATCTCCTCAACAGTCTTAGAAGACTGTTCCTTAGATAGATGCACTCCATGTCTGAAAGGTAGAAAACCTTTCTTGGAGTTCTGCATGTTAAAACGGGCCAGAATTATGTCTATGTACGAAGCTTGGGAGAGCGTTAACGAACATTTCCTACGATCTCAAATTATCTTGATCCCAAGGATATATCTGCAGCCCCTAAGTCCTTCATATCATATTGCTTGGATAGCCATGCCTTTACGTCTTTCTTATTGTTGCCAATCAATAGAATGTTATCTACGTAAAGCACAAAAAACACCACTGAGTTTTCATCACGTCTGCGGTACACACATTGCTCATCCGGACACTGAGTAAATCCGAATGACTGGATTACCTCATCAAACCGGATGTTCCAAGATCTAGATGTCTGCTTAAGTCCTTAAATGGACCTCTTAAGCCTCCAAACCTTATGCTCTTGGCCTTTTTTAATGAATCCCTCTGATTGCTGCATAAAGATGGTTTCCTCAAGACTTCCGTTTAGGAAAGCTGTCTTGACATCCATTTGCCAAATCTCATAATCTTAAATGAGCAGCTATAGCCAAGACAATCCGGATTGACTTAAGCATGGCTACCGGGGAGAAGGTTTCCTCATAATTGATTCCCTCTTTCTGAGTATACCCCTTCGCCACCAGCTTAGCTTTAAAGGTTTCCACCTTTCTGTTAGGTCCTCCCTTACGTTTGTAGACCCATTTACATCCAATGAGTTTAAACCCATCAGGCAGGTCCACAAGCTTCCAGACTTGATTGTGGTTCATTGATCCCATCTCGGATATCATTGCCTTACACCAAGATTCTGTATCTTTATCTCAGAGAGCCTCATTGTAGTTAACCGAGTCAGGTTCAGGCACGCCCGGGACTAGGTCTGAAGCCTCTCTCACGCCAATGAACCTATCAGGCTGTCTCACAACCCTCTCACTACGACGAGGCAACACCTGTGTAGGTGCATCATCTGTGATCTCATGTGCAGTGTGTGGTGTATCTACTTGTGCTGGTGCATCAGGATTAGTAGTTTTTCTTCTCAGCTCTTATAGTACTATCTTACTCTTGGGCTTGTGGTCTAAGACATAGTCCTTTTCCAAAAATCTAGCGTTGGTACTAACCACCACCTTCTGATCTTTAGGACTATAGAAAAAACCACCCTTCGTTCCCCTAGGATGTCCTACAAACAGTATCAATTCAGTTCTCGCATCTAACTTAGCTGTATCTGCCTGAAGCACATGTGATGGGCAACCCCTAAATCTGAGATGTCTTAGACTAGACTTGCGCCCATTCCACAACTCTACTAGGGTTGAAGGCTGTTGGGATCGGAGGCATGATTTTCAAAAATTTTCACAGCGGATTCATGCCTATTCCAATTTAGTGTTTAATTAATCCTACGTTTAAAGCATCTAAAGTTTACCCTTGTAGCGTAATCGGTTGCCACACCTGGATCCTTGTTTGATGTTGGTCCAAGCCTTCTGCTCTAGTTACGTTTGTCACCACCAAAAATTCTTTCTTGAAGGACTCTCTACTTTCAAGCACCAAAGCCTACGCAGATCTGGTGCTAGCCGATCTTGCCTACAGAGAGAATTTGGGAATTTTGTGTATTTTTGTTTGATCTAATTTTCTAATTCAAAATCATCATCCTCCTACATTAATATCCCTAGGATATTTGTAGAGATCAAATTTCCAAAATCAGTATTGTAATCATCTAATTATTACTTAACTGATTTTAGTCATATTCCAAATCAGTATTATTACCAAATATTATTTTACTGATTCCAAATTAATATTTAAATAATATTTACTGATTCCAAATCATTATTAAATAATACCTTAATGATTTGGGTTATACACCAAGCCCATGGATCAACCCATGACCCATGGATCAGGCTGATAGGTTAAGAACTTCAATTGCAATTAAGTCCCTTGATTTATCAGCCCATCCCAATTGTTCCTAGGTAATTAATTAACTATTAATTAATACCACAGAACTTTTCAATAATATTTAATTAAACCATTTAATTAAATCTTCTTTATTTAAGTATAACAATTATACTCATTGTAGGCAAGACTACTTATTCTGCATCATCGAACTTTCTTATGTGCGATCCTGTAGGCCCATTCCAAATTGGTAATGGGTAACTCAATCTCATTGATTAATCCATAAGTCATTAGTGGTCTCTAGCAAGACATAATAACTACCCAATTCAGAATAGAGATTTGAATGGTGATTCAACACAACCTTTCCGAGCAAACTGCGTACGATCTTCTACATTGACATTCCGTTTAGCATAAGGCATGGAACCATCATCCTTATATAGCTAAACGTTTACTTGATCTCTTAGTGACACTGAATCCATCAAGCAAATGATAACGCTTATCATTCCTTGGGCATGGCCATGCACTTCTCAGTTCACTATCAAGTGGCGAAGATATCATCTCTCACTTAAGAGAGACTTGTAGTCCCATCACTTCACCTACATACCTTAGCGTGTCTTATAGTGTACCCAATCATACCCGTACTTGGCAACCTGTTACGGCCCTGTTAGGCGTATGTCAAAGCACACTACAATTCACCTAAGCTCATATAGTGATTTCTGGTCTAAGGATCCTCGTACCAGTACTACTCAAAAGAATCACTCATGATATAATCAGTCCATGGAGTGTTTCTTTTGGCGGATCGATTTCATGAATTTAAATATGCACAAGAATATTACTATCATGAAATTAACTCATTTGATAAATTATCAATCAAACGACATATATCTTATTTACATAAATAACCCTCAAAGTTTATTTACATAAATAGCCCTCATTAGGGCACATACAACAACAAAGACGAGGTTTTATATGGTACAAGATTAAGAATATACATCGCTGTTTCTAAGGCATATCCCCATAACGAACTTTTCAAATCACTATAGCTTATCATCGACCTAACGATTTCCATAAGAGTCTGATTCCTCCTTTCTGCTACACCGTTCTGTTGTGGCGTGCCAGGTGCAGACAACTGAGATTGAATTCTGACCTCACTGAGGTATTCTCGAAATTCATGGGACAGGTACTCCCCACCATGATCTGAACGCAGTGTCTTGATACTCTTACCATGATGCTTCTCCACATCTGCTCGAAACTCTTTGAACTTGCCAAAACATTCGGACTTGTTACGCATTAGGTAAATGTACCTGTACCTTTAGTAGTCATCCGTGAACGCCACAAAATACTCAAATCCACCTCGTGCCTGGACCGTTATTGGTCCACACAAGTCAAAATGAATAAATTCTAATACTTCCTTAGCTCTATAACCTTTTGCTTTAAAAGGTGTCTTGGTCATCTTACCTTCCAAGCAAGATTCGCAGGTTAAATAACTGTCAATCTCTAATGAACCTAAAGGTCTATCATTGACCAACCTCTAAATCCTACTAAGGTTTATATGGCCTAGCCTGAGATGCCAAAGATAGGTTTGATTCATTTAGAAGGTTTATTCCTCTTATTAATGTTAGATAAAGAGCTATATGTTTCCATGTTTTGCGCAACAGGGAAATTAGAGTTAACCACAAATAAATTGTCAGCCAATGAACCAGAACAAACAAGTTTTTCATTTCTTCAAATAAATACAGACTCATCAGAAAAAACAAAATTGTAACCGTTCTTCAAGAGTTTAGAAACCGAAATAAGGTTCTTTCTAAAACTCGGTATATAAAGACAATTAACTAACTCTAAACTAGAATTCTCGAAATTCAGAGTAACTACTCCCACTGCTTCTACTGACACTCTTGTAGTGTCGCCCAAGTAGATATCCAATTCGCCTTCTCTAAGCTTCCGGTTTAATTGGAACCCTTGCAAAGAATCACAAACATGGTCAGTGGCACCTGAATCCACACACCAAGTATCTGTGGGAATCGCCACTAAACATGTCTCAGTAATTAAGGCAGAAACTATAGTATCTATAAGCTTTGGACAATTCAATTTCCAATGTCCCATCTTATTGCGCTTGAAGAACTTGTCTTTCGAATTCTTCTTTGCAATATCTAGCTTAGGCGCAATCTGCGCCTTTTAAGCCCTCAAGCTTTCTCTTCTTCTTTCTAGTCTCAGGCTCAGAAGAAGATTCTGAAGCTTTGCCTGCGACTAAAGCTCGCTTCTTCTCTTGAAGAAGACTTTTAGCCACCACCAACTCCGCCAAGAGCTCGGCTGATGTACACAACATCTTACTTATATTATATTTTAACCGAATCTGCTCATAGCTTTGAGGCAAGCTCCAAAGGACAATATCGACTTTGGTTTCACCAACGATTTTGCCTCCCACTACCTCAACCTTGTTGATGTTACTAATCACGTCAATGACATGATCTATCACAGGAGTGCTATCAGCCATAAGGACAATGTCCAAGTTACGACTCCAATCAACATAATTAGGTCCAGTTAACTTGCTGTTTTTTAATATAGTAGCTAATGGGTTGAATGTCATATCAAAAACTGTAAATTAAACAGACAATATTTTAGTTATCTAACCTAGAATTTTGAAAACAAGGAAATTCTAATAATTATTAACTTCCCTCAAAACAATAATCTTAATCCACCAACATCTCATTCATCGGGATTCTCGCAAGCCACGCAGTGTGGACGTTTACCTAATCCACATTCATTTGAGAATAACCATGTTCATTAACTACACTATCTGACCAAATGATCTATTGATTAATGTAGCTAATAGTCGGTGTTTTCAGCCGTACAAATAAGCAGCGTAACCTCACGGGAGGAATACTGCAGATTGTACACTAAGTGTGTGCCATTAGGTGACTTCTGAGTTTGTTACCTCAGGATAGTGCGCCTCAGATTGAGTGGGTGTCGCATTTCTCCTAGTTAAACTGACTCTAGTCATCTTACTCAGAAATTCATAATCTAGCGATCTCGGGGTTGGACTCATCCGAATGGAGGAATGCCTTAATGCCAACACGTAAGCCCACCCACATTGCATATGAACTCGTAATGGTGGCTGTGGGAATATTAAACCAACCCGCTCCCACTTAGATTTCTAAATTGAGGGTTTTTCTGGTTTTAACACGCAATTAACTAGTCCTAAGTTATGTGCAACCATAAAACCACCATGCTTTAAAAACATGCATCTAAAATACAGCATAAAAATAAAGCATAAAAAATAAAACAATAAATACAAAAAATAAATACAAAAAATAAATTTCCCGATTATTATGGTTTTAATCGCTTCCATCTTCTGCCTTGATCTCGTGTCCCGCCACGCAACTCGATGGAGAGAGTCTTGAACTTCAAAAAATGAAAAACTGGAAAAAAAATAGGCCAAAACGCAGCCCGAACGGGCCGCATGCTTACAGCACGCACAAAGGGCTGCGCGCTGCTGTCGCTTACTGCTGCCGCTTACTGCTGCAGTGGCTGGCGTAGCCTCCTACTGCGCCGCGTGGCAGCGGAGCTGCTTGCTGATAGTTGCCGGAGGGTAGTCGCCGGCGCCGCCCCATGCCGCCAATCTCTCGTTCGCTTCTTACCACGCTATTTGGTCTTCTTGCAATTCGTTCTGGGTTTTTCTAGGTTTCTACGAATTAATGATAACCCAAAACCAACGAATTCAAGTTGCCCACCGTAACGCCTTCGATTACAAAAAAATAATTCTCCTACTACAAGGCTTTCTAGGAAAATTAAATAATCGAAATTACATTCAAAAAATCCTACTGCAGATTTGATATAATCCTACACGGCTTCCAGCACCTGGTTATACTATTACAAACATTCATAATGAAATCAAGTCCAGACGTGTCCCAAAGTTAAATTAAAACCCATACAACGTAACCATAATAGTCAGGATTTCTTAACCACCTGTAAATAAAACCATGTAATAAATCGAATAAGCACAAAACCCAAAACCAGGCTCTGATACCAATTGAAAGATTATCTGCCCGGGCCTAGCCAGAAACTCACTTTTGTACTATGCATTCCAGAATCAGAATCTCTGGCCAGGCCTAGACGCTAGCACAATTGCTATTCTAACCTTTTTGAAATAGCATTGCACAGGATCTGGGTTTGCACTTATTCAATTTACCACGCAACATAAATTCTAATTAAAAGCGGAACTTTAGAATATACCTTTGAAGTGCGCATTCAGGTGATTCTCTTATATGCCATAAGACTTTGATTTCATGTTGTGTGGGCAACAATCTAGAAACCAATTTGATCAGCTAATCACCACAATCCACCTGCAAGAAAATTCTAGCACCGCCGCACCTGGCACGAACTGTAAATGCACCGCCCAGAGAGAGAGAAAGCTACATGCGCAGTTGGTATAAACAGACCAAGAATTTCGGCCAAAAGAAGAAGAAAACCAGCCATAACATTGCTCCAAAAATCTGACTTTGAGAGATGAAAATAATTTCTCTCTCTAGGATTTTATCTCTCTAGTTTTCTTCTCTTGAAAACATATGAATTGTATATTGTGGAATAGCTGATCATTTGTCTATATATAGAGTTACAAGAGAGACCCCAAGTTGGTTTAGGATTGGCCTTCCTACTGGGTTTCTGTTTCCTTCAATCCTGTTCCTGGACTGATACACATCCAACTGATACAGGGATTCACTTATCCCAAACCAGTTCCGTGTATGATTCACAACCAACTGATACAGGGATTCACTTATCCCAAACCAGTTCCTGTTATAATTCACAACCAACTGACACAAGGATTAATTAATTACTTATTTAATTAAATCTACCTTTGTTAATAACCCAATACATAATTAATCATACCACTAACGGATTAATTATGCACTACCATCCTACACAAGAAATGCTTCTGGAACAACTTAATTAATTAATTCATAATCTTCCCACATCAAAGATATAATGCTCATTAATATATTAATTTACTGATAAATTAATTAATTAACCTCTTTAATTCTGAGACTAGTACCACTCGACCTTTTTACTATACCGGACATAAGTCCACCGATCGGGTTTAGTATAATAAACTTTACAAGCTCATCTCGAGAGCACCATCACCCCGGACGCACCGGTACATGGTTTCCTTCCGACAAGCAGTAGCACACCAAGTAACTAAACACGCGCACCCAACCTACCAAGACTATTGGCCACAATTGACCTCACCTATTGGCATATCAAAGTACACTATGTCTAATTCTCATGCCCGCTCGAGTCTAGGGATTAAGAGATAGAATACCAAGAACAATTTTGTCTATTAAATCAGTACAAGACAAAATCATTCCTAATGGGTCAAGTTTAATATGCCTTGGGCATATCTATATGATTCAATTAGTTTAGACAAACCAATTATCCGAATCACATAATAACATAAACCGACAGTTTGTCCAAAGCTGTCTCGGTTACAAACCTCATTTATATATTATGTCTTTTAACCAATGATGAGATCTACAGTGTCACACAAGAAACCTCATCACCTAACTACATAATATAAATAGACAAATCATGCACAACAAAATATAACCAAAACATAAATCGATATATTAAGTGGGAAAATATACAATGCAAGCATAGCTTATGTATTCAACTCCAACAAATAATAGGTTCAAGTGCTCTATTGACAGAAGGATTTGTTACTTTAGGTCTTTTAACTGAAATAAACAACACTTCAATATCAATCTTAGTACCTGCTCTTGAATCTGAGTGGTTAATAATGCACGTACCTTTGATGATATTGGGCTATGTGTCACTTTTATATGGATCATTATTGTCAACAGCACTTCTAGTTATTACATTGAGAAAAAATGGAACAAGTCTTATCATATTGACATTCCCACGTCAATAACCAACTAGGGAGAGTTTTTTACTTATAACATTTTTGAGCTTAAGGGGTTTCACAACCAAGACACTCTCTTGGTTCATTTATAAGCCAATGTTCTAGTACATGGATCATTTCATCATTTATATATGCACAAATATATTAAACTGATAAAATTAACTCATTTGATATTTTATTAATCAGACAACAAATATGAATATATAACCCTCGTAAGGGCACATACACCAACACATGGCTCATTGCACAAGAATATTACTATCATGAAATTAACTCATTTGATCAATTATCAAACAAACGACATATATCTTATTTATATAAATAACCCTCAAAGTTTATTTACATATATAGCCCTCACAAGGGCACGTACACCAACAATCTCCCACTTGCCCATTGAAGGGCTATGTCCTAAACTGTTTAAGACCAAACTCTATTACATATCTCTCGAACTTTGACTGTGGTAGAGCTTTTGTGAGAGGATCTGCTATATTGTGTCGTCTGACCCTATTTTGCATACTTTAACATCTCCTCGATCGACGATCTCTCGAATGAGGTGATAACGTCTGAGTATGTGTTTTGTTTTCTGGTGTGACCAGGGCTCCTTTGCTTGTGCGATGGCCCCGTTATTATCACAGAAGAGGTCTATCGGATCTTAGATACTCGGTATCACTTCGATGTCTGACACAAACTTCCTTAACCAAACAGCTTCCTTTGCAGCATCTGATGTAGCAATATACTCAGATTCTGTTGTAGAGTCGACTGGGGTATCTTGCTTCGAGCTTTTCTAACTCACCGCACCGCCATTCAGGCTAAAAACATAGCCTGATTGTGACTTCATGTCGTCTTGATCAGTCTGGAAAGCAGCATCGGCGTAACCTTGTACGATGAGCTATTATTGTCCTCCGTACACTAGCATTAATCCTTTTTTCCTTCGCAAGTACTCCAGGATTGCCTTGACTGCAGTCCAATAATCCATTCCTGGATCTTGTTGGTATCTGTTAGTCATGCTCAGTACATGTGCGACATCCGAGCGGGTACATAACATGGCATACATGATAGATCCTATTGCCGAAGCATATGGGACTCTATTCATCGCATCCCTCTCCTCTTTATTAGAAGGACATTGGTTCTTCTTTAAGAGGAGGCCATGTCTGAATGGTACCATACTATTCTTAGAATTAGACATATTGAACCTCTTTAATATCTTGTCTATATACCCTTCTTGACTTAGTCCTAGAAGCCTTTTTGACCTATCTCTATAGATCTTGATACCTAGTATCATTTCGGCTTCTCCCAAGTCTTTCATAGAAAATACACTCCCTAACCATTGTTTGATGTCTTTCATCAAGGGAATGTCATTTCCTATGAGCAGGATGTTGTCCACATATAGGACAAGGAAAACAAACTTGCTCCCACTAACTTTCTTATAAACACAAGGCTCATCTTCGTTCTTGATGAATCCATAACCTTTTACTTCCTCATCAAAACGAAGATTCCAACTTCGAGATGCTTGCTTTAGTCTATAGATGGACCTCTGAAGCTTACATACTCGGTTAGGATACTTTTGATCGATGTATCCCTCGGGTTGTTTCATATAAACATCCTCGAGTAGGTTTCCATTCAGGAAATCCGTCTTAACATCCATCTGCCATACCTCATAGTCAAAATATGCTACTATGGCAAGCATTGTCCTAATGGACTTGAGCATCACGACAGGGGAGAAGGTTTCATCATAGTCTATACCATGAGTCTGTCTAAAACCTTTAGCCACTAGTCATGCCTTGAAGATCCCGCCAGGTTTTAACTTGAAAATCCACTTGCAATCGACAACCTTTGCCTGAACAGGAGGGTCAATCAAAGTCCACTCTTTATTGTCCCTCATAGATTGCATTTCAGATTCCATGGCTTGCAGCCATTTATCCGAATCTGGACTTTCTAAAACCTGTTTGTAGTTCGCGGGCTCATTAGAGTCCACCAAGATCAAATCTTGATTGTCAGTCACGAGAAATCCATATCTCTCGGGTTGATGACGAGATCTACTAGATCTTCTAGGTTCTTGTGTTGTTGGCTCAGGTTGCTCATCTTCATGAGTTTCCATGCCAACGTCCATCTGAGTTTCTGTAGATCGTTCTACATTCTCTTGTGGTTCTTAAACTTCTCCAAGTTTTATTCTACTCCCACTGTCTTTCTTGTACAAAAATTCTTTCTCTCAAAAAGTAGCTCCTCAAGCAACGAACACTTTGTTCTCTGTTGGGTTGTAGAACTGATATCCTTTGGTTTCCTTAGGATATCCCACAAATAGGCATTTGTCAGCTTTGGGTTCAAGTTTATTACTTTGTAAACACTTTACATGAGCTTGACAACCCCAACTCGTAGATAGGATATATAGGGCTTCCGACCCATCCATATATCATATGGAGTCTTATCTACTGCCTTAGATGGAATACGATTCAATAAGTAGGCAGCAGAAAGGAGAGTATAACCCCAAAAGGATGTAGGGAGAGTCGCTTGGCCCATCATTGATTGAACCATATCTAATAAGGTCCGATTTCTCCTTTTAGATACACCATTCCATTGAGGTGTTCCCGGTGGAGTCAGCTGTGAAACAATTCCACACTGTTTTAGATAACCATCAAACTCATTACTAAGGTATTCACCTCCCCGATCAGAGCGAATAGCCTTAATATTTCTATCCAACTGATTCTCTACTTCGTTTTTAAACTCTTTGAACCTTTCAAAAGTTTCACTTTTATACCTCATTAAGTAGACATAACCATATCTACTATAGTCATCAGTAAAAGTGACGAAGTATTCAAATCCACCTCTGGCTTGTGTGCTCATTGGTCCACATACATCCGTGTGTATTAGGGCCAATAGCTCACTAGTTCTTTCACCTTTCTTGTTGAAAGGACTCTTTGTCATTTTTCCTTGCAAACAGGGTTCACACGTGTCATACGATTCGAAATCAAATGACCCTAGCACTCCATCCTTGTGAAGTCTTTAAACTCGTTTCTCGTTTGCATGGCCTAAACGACAGTGCCAGAGATAAGTTGGACTCATATCAAATTTAATTGATTTAGCCTTCTTTTCAATGTTATAGGCCGGTCTTTCTTGGCTCAAATCCATGACATACAGGCCGTTGCACAAATTCGCAACTCCGTATAAAACATCATTCTGATATAAAGATAACGAATTATTACCAATAATGAAACGAAATCCTTTAATATCCAAACAAGAAATTGAAATAATATTCCTGCTCAAAGCAGGTACATAATAACAATTCTCAAGTTCAATGTTTAAACCGGAAGGTAAAGATAAAGTGTAATCTCTCCCACTTCAACAGCAGCAACCCTTGCCCCGTTACCCACTCGGAGATCAACGTCACATTTCCTTGTCATCCTTCTATATCTGAGTCCTTGCACATTAGTACAAATATGAGCCCCACATCCGGTATCTAATACCCATGAGTTAGACATAGAAAGATTTATTTCAATAACAAAGATATAGGCTTGTTCACGAAACTTTTCCTTCAGTGACTCATAAATCTGGAACGCTTCCAAATTCATGAACTGCTTTTGAAGCTCGCCTGTCATAGACTCAAGCATCAAGCACGTCATATCATTGGAATCGCTTTTCAGCTTATCACATGCTCGCTGAACAGTAGCCATGGCATTCTATGGTGGTTCAGGTAAAACAGTCTCTAAGACATGTAGCTTCCTTTCTTGCTTGAGAACAATTCTCAAGTTTCTTTCCCAGTCTAAGAAGTTTGGTCCAACCAATTTCTCTTTATCCAATATACTTCTTAAAGTGAAGTCTGAAACAACATTAGTGCTAGATGATGCCATTTCTACAAAGAATAAATGCAAAATATTAGGATGAGTTTTAAAAATCATTTTCCACAATAGCCAAAATTGAAATCCCAAACAATTTTGTGTTGGTGCTAGATTGTGGGCCGAAAATTCACAAAGAGTTAACCCAGTCTTGCTTTGGCAAGTATCGTAGGGATCGGGCTCTTTTGGTAGGCAACGTTCAAATTACATTCCATGTAATCTAGCATTTTCTAATTGCATTCCATGCAACTTTTCGGTGATAGGATGAACATTCCAAATGTTTGACACCATCCTACCTTTGCAAAATTAATCCCTAGTCAACTTATCGGGTCAAGCTAGGATTAATTTTCCCAAGTCAAACCATCCCTCAAGGCAGCACATCAATTGATACCCACACAGTTTTCCAATAACAAGTGGTAGTGATAAAGTTGAGCATTTAATAGCCAAACAGTTTTTCCACTCATTAATGGTAGTGATAAAGTTGGGCACCTATCATGTGACAACTCGCCGCACGAAGAAAACCTGAGACCCTTGGGCTCTCCAAGTCCACAGACGTTCGACGTTCTGGCAGGCCCCCAAGTATGGAAACAAAATAAAAAACTCGGGTTTTTGGGATTTTAGTTTGATCGACTTAACATGCATTTTTGTTTTAACATTCATTTGCATATCAAATAATTAAAATGAATAAAAGCAATTAATTGAGCTTCTAGTCTATTACAGGGCCTCTTAAAGTAACAAGACTTCATGTTCGAGCCTTCATTGTTGGGCTCCTTTTCTTGGGCTCCACTATGGACTCCTCTTGGAAACTCCTCTTGGGCCTAACTATTACATAATCATTTTAATAGGCACGCAGACCCAAATTCAAATGGCTCGCAGGCCCAAACTTTTAAAACATTAATAAGCCCAATTTATGCTTTAAAACACATAAATGCATATGCTCATACAAGCCCGTTTTAATTAAGCCAATTAATTTAAAAGATTGTGTAATTGAATATTTCCAAAATATTCTATACAATTAAAATTCATTGTGTCATAATCAATTTTTACCAATCTTTCCTTTTTCTTGTTCAATCATTTATGATAAATGATGCATGAACATACCAAAATATGTATGCAAATATTTAAACCATTTAAATAAATCATACCATATTTAAATGCATAAAATAAAGAAAGAAAATTAATCAATTAATTATTCTATTTATGAGCTAATTATCCTAATCTTATTAAGATAAGATATTTTAAAATCGTAACATCTAATTTTAATATTTTAAAACTAAAATTTGATAAGATTTGATTTTATTCCAAATTAAAATTTAAAATCTTACCAAAATTAAAATCAGAAAACAATTTTCCTTAAATTTTGGGGTATTTTGGTAATTTAAATAAAATTATGTGCTAGGGTTTTAAGGAGGACTCAAAGTCCAGGGACCAATTTGTAATTTTAAACCTATTTTAAAATAATTTGCCCCTTTAGGGTTTCATAGATACGGCGGGGCATTTTGGACATTTCACCCTTTAGGGTTTTTTTAACCCCAGCCGCCACCAACCCTCTCTTTCCTCAAAAAACTGCCGGCTGGAACCCTCGATTCCTGGCGTCGCGCGCCTGTCATCTTTTTCAGCATTAATTCGCTTCTTACGGTCGTCTTTTCCGGTCAAATCCTATCCCCATCACTCTCTTCCAACAACCGAGAGAACCACCGATCGAGGAGAAAACGATTCTGCGTCCATCGCTTGCAGGATGAAGACCGATCGAAAAGAGAAACTGCGCGAGGGTTCCTCCGATCGGGATCTTCCATCGATTGAGGTCAATCCGGAACGATTCTGGCTCTCGACTTCCTTAGACCACCGACGGGGAAAACAAAAGTGCCTGGAAACTCTTTCCGGCAAACTTCGTTTTCCCGGCGAAGACTTCCCCTTTGAAAAGAGACAAAACCAGCAAAGAAATTAAATCAAACAAACCAGACATCTTTCGGAGCAGTTCCCATAAGGAAAGAAAACCCCAAAACACAAAGAATAATTTCGAAGCCCAGATTTCCGTTTTTAAAATTCCGGCTAATGTTCAAATGAAACCCAATTTTTTTTTTTTTTGGCCAACTCAAAAGGAACCCCGAAATTTTTTCCTTAAAAAAAAAACCATTTCCATTAAACACCAGACTTTGAACCAAAAACGAAACCCAGAACGGTGAAATCGATATTCGGTGAAAAGTTCAAAACCCAGAAACAGAAATCCGTTCAATTCGTTTTCCTTTTTGGCAAAACGTTTTAGCAGCCCAGATGTTTTCAATAAACCAAAATGCTAAGCCAAAAGCGGAGCAATTCCGACAAGGAAATCAAAAATCAATTCAGCCCAAGTAAAATAAAAACGTTTTTCCGGTGATGTTTAGCGACCAAAACACTGGCGGAACAATTCCGATGGAGGCTTTCATTGTTACTTTTCGACAAGAACATTCAACACCAAAAGAGAAAAATTTATCCAACTACCAAGTTTCAACAAAATTTTTTTTTTTTTTTTTCTCTCTGGCTCTTCTCGAAGTTGTTTCCAAAACCGGGTGCGACTCAAAATTCATCCAAGAAATTGACTCTGTTACAACCTTTTAAGGTAAACAAACCCAGAAAATAAGTTTCATTTTTCTTTAGAAACTTAAATTTTTAAATCGGGTTTACAAAAATTAATTTTAATAAAACAAAGAATTTGTTTTAATCAATTACTTTTGATTTTAACACTAAAATCTTGAGCCTAGCTCTGATACCACTGTTGGGATCGAAGGCATGATTTACAAAAATTTTGCGCAGCGGATTCATGCCTATTCCAATTTAGTGTTCAATTAATCATACGTTTAAAGCTTCTAAAGCTTACCCTTGTAGCGTAATCGGTTGCGCACGTCGCTTGGCTCCTCTGACAAGATGGCGTTTTGTTGTCTCCAAAATCCTTCCTCGAAGGATCCTCTACTCTCAAGCATGAAAATCTTCTCAGGTTGGTGCTAGCTGATCTTGCCTACAGAGAGAATTTGGGAATTCTGTGTATTTTTGTCTGATCTGATTTTTACTAATTCAAAATATCCACCTACTACAATAATACCCCTAGGTTATTTGCAGAGATCAAATTTCCAAAATCAGTATTGTAATTATTTAATTATAACTTAACTGATTTTAGTCATATTCCAAATTAGTATTATTACCAAATATTATTTTACTGATTCCAAATCAGTATTTAAATAATATTTATTGATTCCAAATAAGCATTAAATAATACCTTAATGATTTGGGTTATACACTAAGCCCATGGATCAACCCATAACCCATGGATCAGACTGATGCGTCAAGAACTTCAATTGCAATTAAGTCTCTTGATTTATCAACCTGCCCCAATTGTTCCCAGGTAATTAATTAACTATTAATTAATACCCCAAAACTTCTCAATCATATTTAATTAAACCATTTAATTAAATCTTCTTTATTTAAGTATAACAATTATACTTATTTTAGGCAAGAATATTTATTCTGCATCATCGAACTTTCTTATGTGCGATCCTGTAGGCCCATTCCAAATTGGCAACGGATAACTCAATCTCATTGATTAATCCATAAGTCATTAGTGGTCTCTAGCAAGACATAATGACTACCCAATTCAGAATGGAGATTCAACACAACCTTTCCGAGCAAACTGCGTACGATCCTCTACATTGATATCCCGTTTAGCATAAGGCATGGAACCATCATCCTTATATGGCTAAACATTTACTTGATCTCTTAGTGACACTGAATCCATCAAGCAAATGATATCCTTATCATTCCTTGTGCATGGCTATGTTGGTGAATGTGCCCTAATGAGGGCTATTTATGTAAATATACTTTGAGGGTATTTATGTAAATAAGATATTTGTCGCTTGATTGATTGTTTATCAAATGAGTTAATTTCATGATAGTAATATCCTTGTGCATATTTAAATTCATGAAATCGATCCGCCAAAAGAAACACTCCATGGACTAATTAGATCATGAGTGATTCTTTTGAGTAGTACTGGTACTAGGATCCTTAGACCAGAAATCACTACATGGTCTTAGGTGAATTGTAGTGTGCTTTGACATACGCCTAACGGGGCCGTAACAGGTTGCCAAGTACGGGTATGATTGGGTACACTATGAGACACGCTAAGGTATGTAGGTGAAGTGATGGGACTACAAATCTCTCTTAAGTGAGAGATGATATCTTGGCCACTTGATAGTGAACTGAAAAGTGCATGGCCATGCCCAAGGAATGATAGGATATCATTTGCTTGAAGGATTCAGTGTCACTAAGAGATCAAGTAAACGTTTAGCTACATAAGGATGATGGTTCCATGCCTTATGCTAAACTGGATATCGATGTAGAGGATCGTACGCAGTTTGCTCGGAAAGGTTGTGTTGAATCTCCATTCGACCCTCCATTCTGAATTGGGTAGTCATTATGTCTTGCTAGAGACCACTAATGACTTATGGATTAATCAATGAGATTGAGTTATCCGTTGCCAATTTGGAATGGGCCTACAGGATCGCACATAAGAAAGTCCAATGATGCAGAATAAGTATTCTTGCCTACAATAAGTATAATTGTTATACTTAAATAAATAAGATTTAATTAAATGGTTTAATTGAATATTATTGGAAAGTTCGGTGGTATTAATTAATAGTTAATTAATTACCTGGGAACAATTGGGATGGGCTGATAAATCAGGGGACTTAATTGCAATTGAAGTTCTTGACCCATCATCCTGATCCATGGGTCATGGGTTGATCTATGGGCTTGGTGTATAACCCAAATCATTAAAGTGTTATTTAAGGCTGATTTGGAATTAGCAAATATTATTTAAATACTGACTTGGAATCAGTTAAATAATATTTGGTAATAATACTGATTTGGAAATTACTAAAATCAGTTAAGTTATAATTGGATAAATTACAATACTGATTTTGGAAATTAATTCTCTACAAATATCCTAGGGATATAATTGTAGGAGTAGGATTTTTTTGAATAATTCTCATCAGAAAAATACACAGATTTTCCCAAATTCTCCGTGTAGGCAAGATTGGCTAGCACCAACCTGCGAAGGCTTTCGTGCTTGAGAGTAGAGGATCCTTCGAGGAAGGATTTTGGAGACAACAAAACGCCATCTTCTCAGAGGAGGAAGGCGACGTGCGCAACCGATTACGCTTCAAGGGTAAGACCCGATCCTCATAGTTTAGGATTCCGCTGTTTAATTGGATTAAACACCTAGACTATTCCCAACAGTGGTATCAGAGCCAGGTTCAGGATTTTAGTGTTAAAATCAAAATTAATTGATTAACACAAATTTTGTTTTGTTAAAATTAATTTTGGTAAACCCGATTTAAAAATTCAAGGTTTCTAAAGAAAAACGAAACTTGTTTTCTGGGTTTTTCTTACCTTGAAGGACTGTGCCAGAAAGGGCTGTTTTTCTTTGTTCCCACTTGGCCGGGTTTTTGAAATAGCTTTTGGGAAGAGCGAAAAGAGAAATTTTAGAAATTTCTTCATGTTTTGGTCGGTTTTAGTATTCCTTGGCCGGAAAAATGCTTACGTTTTCTAAAGTCTCGATTTCCTAATTCGTTTTCTGGGCTGCAAATTGTTTGGCCGGATTGTTGATTTCCTAAATCTGGGTTTCGAATTTTTGGCTGGAAACTGGGTTTTCATCACCAGATAAACGATTTTCGTTGGATTTGAAAAACTTCTGAGTTTGCTGAACGGAGGGGTTACCAAATTGTTTGGCTGGATTATTTAAACGACTTGAAATGGTTTTGAAACTTGGCTGAATTGATTTTCATTTCCTTGTCGGAATTGTTCCGCTTTTGTCTTAGCATTTTGGTTCATTGAAAAACATTTGGGCTGCTAAAACGTTTTCGCCAAAAAGGAAAACGAAATGGACGATTTTATGTTTCTGGGTTTTGAACCTTTCGCCGAATATCGATTTCACCGTTCTGGGTTTCGTTTTTGGTTTAAAAGTCTGGTTTGTCTGATTTAATTTCTGGCCTGGTTTTGTCTCGCTTCAAGGGGGAAGTCTTCGCCGGGAAAACGAAGTTTGCCGGAAGAGTTTCTAAGCACTTTTGTTTTCCCCGTTGATGGTCTAAGGAAGTCGAGAGCCGGAATCGTTCCGGGTTGACCTCAATCGACGGAAGATCTCGATCGGATGAACCCTCGCGCAGTTTTTTTTTCCTTTTCGATCGGCCGTAATCCCAGGCGTTGGACGCCGGAATCGTTTTCTCCTCGATGGGCGGTTCCCTCCGGTTGTTGGAGGAGAGTGATGGGGATACGATTTGATCGGAGACGATGACTGGAAGAAGCCAGTAACTGCCGGAGAAGACGACCGGCGTGGACGCCGGGAGTCGATGATGCCGGCGGCGGGTTTGGGGAAGACAAAGGGTGCGGCGGAAGGGATGAAACCCTAATGGGCTGAAAAGACGAAAATGCCCCCGCCGCACTCCCAAACCCTAATCAGCCAAAATTTTAAAATAGTTTTAAAATTGCAGAATGGCCCCTGGACTTTGAGTCCTCCTTAAAACCCTAGCCCAGAATTTTATTTAAATTACCAAATAGCCCCAAAAGTTTTCAGAAAAATTTTAAAATTTTAAATTTTTCTGAATTTTATTTAATAAGATTTTAATTAAATAGTCTTATTAGATAATTATAGGATTAATTTAGAATTTAATCCTATAAGTTTAAATTTATCTTAATTAGATAATTAGATAAATTTTAAAATAATTATTTTAATTAGATTAAAATAATTAAAAAAGATAAATAAATAATTAATTAATTAATTAGATTAATTAATTAGTTTAAATTTTGAATTGTTATTTATTTATTTTAATTTTGATGCTTATTTAAATTGTTTAAATTTTATTTGAAGCATCATAATTATGCAAGCATGTTCATGCATCATTTTTGATAAATGTAAAATGAACAGAAGGATTGATTAAAATTGATCATGACACGATCAATTTTAATTTTGTAATAGTTACACAATCCTTAAAATTAATCGGCTTAAATTAAAACCGGCTTGTATGAGCATATGCATTTTATGTGTTTCAAAGCATGAATTGGGCTTTTTATTTTAACGTTTTAAAAGTTGAGGCCTGCGAGCCAATTTTGAATTGGGCCTGCGTGCCTATAAAATCATCATGTAATAGTTAGGCCCAAAAGAAGGTTCCAAGAGGAGTCCATGATGGAGCCCAGGAGAGGAGGCCGAATATGAAGATTTTAAAAAGGCCCTGTAATAGACTAGAGCCCAGTTCATGGCTTTAATTTCATTCTTTTATTTATGCAAATGAATGATAAACGAAAATGCATGTTAAGCCGATCAAACTAAAATCCCAAAAACCCAAGATTTTGCTTCCATACTTAAGGGCCCGCTTGAGCGTCGAACGTCTGGTGGACTTGGAGAGCCCAAGGGCCTCAGGTTTTCTTCGTGCGGCAGGTTGTTACATAATAGTGCCCAACTTTATCACTACCATTAATGAGTGGAAAAACTGTTTGGGTATTAGATGCTCAACTTTATCACTACCACTTGTTATGGAAAAACTGTGTGGGTGACTATCGATGTGATGCCTTAAGGGATGGTTTAACTTGGGAAAATTAATCCTAGCTTGACCCGATAAGTTGACTAGGGATTAATTTTGCAAAGATAGGATGGTGTCAAACATTTGGAATGTTCATCCTATCACCGAAAAGTTGCATGGTATGCAATTGGAAAGCGTTAAATTACATGGAATGTGATTTGAACGTTGCCTACCAGAAGAGCCCGATCCCTACGATACTTGCCAAAGCAAGACTGGGGTTGACTCTTTGTGGATTTTCGGCCCACAATCTAGCACCAACACAAAATTGTTTGGGATTTCAATTTTGGCTATTGTGGAAAACATTTTTCAAAACTCATTCTAATATTTTGCATTTACTCTTTGTAGAAATGGCATCATCTAGCACAAATGTTATCTTAAACTCTACTCTAAGAAGTATATTGGATAAAGGTAAATTGGTTGGATCAAACTTCTTAGATTGGGAAAGAAACTTGAGAATAGTTCTCAAACAAGAAAGGAAGCTACATGTCTTAGAGACCGCTTTACCTGAACCACCACAAAATGCTTCGGCAAATGTTCAACGAGCCTGGGATAAGCTGAAAAGCGACTCCAATGATGTGACGTGCTTGATGCTCGCGTCTATGACAGGCGAGTTTCAAAAGCAGTTCATGAATTTGGAAGCGTTCCGAATTTATGAGTCACTGATGGAAATGTTTCGTGAACAAGCTTCAGGTATCTTTGTTATAGAAATAAATCTTTCTATGTCCACCTCATGGGTATTAGATACTGGCTGTGGGGCTCACATTTGTACTAATGTGCAAGGACTCAGAAATAGAAGGATAACAAAGAAAGGTGAAGTAGATCTCCGAGTGGGCAACGGGGCAAGAGTTGCTGCTGTTGAAGTTGGAGATTACACTCTGTCTTTACCTTCTGGTTTAAATATCGAACTTGAAAATTGTTATTATGTACCTGCTTTGAGCAGAAATATTATTTCAGTTTCGAGTTTAGATAATAAAGGTTTTCGATTTATTATAGAGAATAACTCGTTATCTTTATATCGAAATGATATTTTATACGGAGTTGCAAATATGTGTAACGGTCTGTATGTCTTGGATTTGACCCAAGAAAAACCAGTCTATAACATAGAAAAGAAAGCTAAATCAACTAAAGATGATTTAAGTCCAACATACCTTTGGCATTGTCGATTAGGCCATGCAAATAAAAAGCGAGTTCAAAAGCTTCACAAGGATGGAGTGCTTGGTTCATTTGATTTTGAATCATATGATACCTGCGAACCCTGCTTGCAAGGCAAAATGACAAAGAGTCCTTTCAACAAGAAAGGTGAAAGAACAAGTGAGCTATTGGCCCTAATACATACGGATGTATGTGGACCAATGAGCACACAAGCCAGAGGTGGATTTGAATACTTCGTAACTTTTACTGATGACTTTAGTAGATATGGGTATGTCTACTTAATGAGGTATAAAAGTGAAACTTTTGAAAAGTTCAAAGAGTTTAAAAACGAAGTAGAGAATCAGTTGGATAGAAGGATTAAGGTTATTCGCTCCGATCGGGGAGGTGAATACCTTAGTGATGAGTTCGATGGCTATCTAAAACAGTGTGGAATTGTTTCACAGCTGACTCCACCAGGAACACCTCAATGGAATGGTGTATCCGAGAGGAGAAATCAGACCTTATTAGATATGGTTCGATCAATGATGGGCCTAGCAACTCTCCCTACATCCTTTTGGGGTTATGCTCTCCTTTCTGCTGCCTACTTATTGAATCGTATTCCATCTAAGGCAGTAGATAAGACTCCATATGAGATATGGATGGGTCGGAAGCCCTATATGTCCTATCTACGAGTTTGGGGTTGTCAAGCTCATGTAAAGCGTTTACAAAGTAATAAGCTTGAACCCAAAACTGACAAATGCCTATTTGTGGGATATCCTAAGGAAACCAAATGATATCAATTCTACAACCCAACTGAGAACAAAGTGTTCGTTGCTCGAGGAGCTACTTTTTTAGAGAAAGAATTTCTGTACAAGAAAGACAATGGGAGTAGAATAGAACTCGGAGAAGTTCAAGAACCACAAGAGAATGTAGAACGATCTACAGAAACTCAGATGGAAGTTGACATAGAAACTCATGAGGATGAGCAACCTGAGTCAACAACACAAGAACCTAGAAGATCTGGTAGATCTCGTCACCAACCAGAGAGATACGGATTTCTCGTGACTGACGATCAAGATTTGATCTTGGTGGACTCTAATGAGCCCGCGAACTACAAACAGGTTTTAGAAAGTCCGGATTCCGATAAATGGCTAGAAGCTATGGAATCTGAAATGCAATCCATGAGGGACAATAAAGTGTGGACTTTGATTGACCCTCCTGTTCAGGCAAAGGTTGTCGATTGCAAGTGGATTTTCAAGGTAAAACCTGGCGGGATCTTCAAGGCACGACTAGTGGCTAAAGGTTTCAGACAGACTCATGGTATAGACTATGATGAAACCTTCTCCCCTGTCGTAATGCTCAAGTCCATTAGGACAATGCTTGCCATAGCAGCATATTTTGACTATGAGGTATGGCAGATGGATGTTAAGATGGCTTTCCTGAATGGAAACCTACTCGAGGATGTTTATATGAAATAACCCGAGGGATACATCGATCAAAAGCATCCTAATCGAGTATGTAAGCTTCAAAGGTCCATCTATGGACTAAAGCAAGCATCTCGAAGTTGGAATCTTCGTTTTGATGAGGAGGTAAAAGGTTACGGATTCATCAAGAACGAAGATGAGCCTTGTGTTTACAAGAAAGTTAGTGGGAGCAAGATTGTTTTCCTTGTCCTATATGTGGACGACATCCTGCTCATAGGAAATGACATTCCTTTGATGAAAGACATCAAACAATGGTTGGGGAGTGTATTTTCTATGAAAGACTTAGGAGAAGCTGAGACGATACTAGGTATCAAGATCTATAGGGATAGATCTAAAAAGCTTCTGGGACTAAGTCAAGAAGGGTACATAGACAAGATATTGAAAAGATTCAATATGTCTAACTCCAAAAATGGTAAGGTACCATTTAGACATGGCCTTCTCTTGAAGAAGAACCAAGGTCCTTCAACAAGAGAGGAGAGGGATACAATGAGTAGAGTCCCATATGCTTCGGCAATAGGATCTATCATGTATGCCATGTTGTGTACCCGTCCAGATGTTGCACATGCACTTAGCATGACTAGTAGATACCAAAAAGATCCAGGGATGGATCATTGGACTGCAGTCAAAGCAATCCTGAAGTACTTACGAAGAACTAAAGGATTAATGCTAGTGTATGGAGGACAAGAACAGCTCATTGTACAAGGTTACGCTGATGCTGCTTTCCAAACAGATCAAGATGACATGAAGTCACAATCAGGCTACGTGTTTAGTCTGAATGACGGTGCAATAAGTTGGAAAAGCTCAAAGCAAGATACAACAGCCGATTCTACAACAGAGTCTGATTACATTGCTGCATCAGATGCTGCAAAGGAAGCTGTTTGGCTGAGAAAGTTCGTGTCAGACATCGGAGTGATACCGAGTATCCAAGATCCGATAGAACTTTTCTGTGACAATAACGGGGCCATCGCACAAGCTAAGGAGCCTCGGTCACACCAGAAAACCAAACACATACTCAGAAGGTTTCACCTCATCCGAGAGATCATTGATCGAGGAGATGTGAAAGTGTGCAAAATAGGGTCAGACGACAATATAGCAGATCCTCTCATAAAAGCTCTACCACAGTCAAAGTTTGATAGACATGTAATAGAGCTTGGTCTTAAACAGTTTAGGACATAGCCCTTCATCGGGCAAGTGGGAGATTGTTGGTGAATGTGCCCTAATGAGGGCTATTTATGTAAATATACTTTGAGGGTATTTATGTAAATAAGATATTTGTCGCTTGATTGATTGTTTATCAAATGAGTTAATTTCATGATAGTAATATCCTTGTGCATATTTAAATTCATGAAATCGATCCGCCAAAAGAAACACTCCATGGACTAATTAGATCATGAGTGATTCTTTTGAGTAGTACTGGTACTAGGATCCTTAGACCAGAAATCACTACATGGTCTTAGGTGAATTGTAGTGTGCTTTGACATGCGCCTAACGGGGCCGTAACAGGTTGCCAAGTACGGGTATGATTGGGTACACTATGAGACACGCTAAGGTATGTAGGTGAAGTGATGGGACTACAAATCTCTCTTAAGTGGGAGATGATATCTTGGCCACTTGATAGTGAACTGAAAAGTGCATGGCCATGCCCAAGGAATGATAGGATATCATTTGCTTGAAGGATTCAGTGTCACTAAGAGATCAAGTAAACGTTTAGCTACATAAGGATGATGGTTTCATGCCTTATGCTAAACTGGATATCGATGTAGAGGATCGTACGCAGTTTGCTCGGAAAGGTTGTGTTGAATCTCCATTCGACCCTCCATTCTGAATTGGGTAGTCATTATGTCTTGCTAGAGACCACTAATGACTTATGGATTAATCAATGAGATTGAGTTATCCGTTGCCAATTTGGAATGGGCCTACAGGATCGCACATAAGAAAGTCCAATGATGCAGAATAAGTATTCTTGCCTACAATAAGTATAATTGTTATACTTAAATAAATAAGATTTAATTAAATGGTTTAATTGAATATTATTGGAAAGTTCGGTGGTATTAATTAATAGTTAATTAATTACCTGGGAACAATTGGGATGGGCTGATAAATCAGGGGACTTAATTGCAATTGAAGTTCTTGACCCATCAGCCTGATCCATGGGTCATGGGTTGATCCATGGGCTTGGTGTATAACCCAAATCATTAAAGTGTTATTTAAGGCTGATTTGGAATTAGCAAATATTATTTAAATACTGACTTGGAATCAGTTAAATAATATTTGGTAATAATACTGATTTGGAAATTATTAAAATCAGTTAAGTTATAATTGGATAAATTACAATACTGATTTTGGAAATTAATTCTCTACAAATATCCTAGGGATATAATTGTAGGAGTAGGATTTTTTTGAATAATTCTCATCAGAAAAATACACAGATTTTCCCAAATTCTCCGTGTAGGCAAGATTGGCTAGCACCAACCTGCGAAGGCTTTCGTGCTTGAGAGTAGAGGATCCTTCGAGGAAGGATTTTGGAGACAACAAAACGCCATCTTCTCAGAGGAGCCAGGCGACGTGCGCAACCGATTACGCTTCAAGGGTAAGACCCGATCCTCATAGTTTAGGATTCCGCTGTTTAATTGGATTAAACACCTAGACTATTCCCAACAGGCTATGCACTTTTCAGTTCACTATCAAGTGGCCAAGATATCATCGCTCACTTAAGAGAGATTTGTAGTCCCATCACTTCACATACATATCTTAGCGTGAATCATAGTGTACCCAATCATACCCGTACGTGGTAACCTGTTACGGCCCTGTTAGGCGTATGTCAAAGCACACTACAATTCACCTAAGACCATGTAGTGATTTCTGGTCTAAGGATTCTCGTACCAGTACTACTCAAAAGAATCACTCATGATCTAATCTGTCCATGGAGTGTTTCTTTTGGCGGATTGATTTCATGAATTTAAATACGCATAAGAATATTACTATCATGAAATTAACTCATTTGATCAATTATCAAACAAACGACATATATCTTATTTACATAAATAACCCTCAAAGTTTATTTACATAAATAGCCCTCATAAGGGCACATACACCAACATAAATCACTAGAATTTGAGATTTCCTTTTTACTTTAGAAAGAGAAGACTTGTAAATTGCCTATAAATAGGCTATGCCCCTACACGGATTTAATAGACCGATATTGTTATTGATAATTGTTTTCGAAATTGTGAGTTGTGAACTCTCCTAAAATCTCTTTAAGTGGTCTTACTTGATCGTGAGTTGTCCTTGCGAGGAAACTTACCAACCTTTGTTTTTCGTTGGTTATAGTGTCGGTTGAACTATAAAACCATGGTCATGTATTGACTAAAACCCATCATAAACCTTCACCTATCCTCTGAATTATTTTCGCATAAAGAGGTTAAATAATTTTGTGTTTTCTTCAATTGAGTGATTCCGCCCCTTAATTCTTGCTTGTAAAGATAACAGGTAAGAATAGATGAGAAAGATCCGTTAACATTGTGGTTCTTATTCATTAGCAAGCAGCTGGTCAGCATCGCTTTCCCGTTGAATTGAATTCCGACCAAGATAACCCATCAAAGATTGGTATCAGAGCTCAAAGTCGTTTTCATCAATTTCTTCAATTATTTTTTTTCAATTTTTTGGGTTTCTTTTGTGTCCTTTTTATTTCAAAATTATTCTGTGAAGTTTCTAAAATATCTTGAGTCCATTGGTTAAAAATCAGTCCAATTTTCACTCTAAATATCCGTGTCAGAAGTTGTGTCTGAAGCCCCTTATGAAACCAGTCGTTTCTTCATTTTTGAGAATTTTTATGTGATTTTTGCTTTGTTTGAGTCTAGAAGTCCCCCTCTAGGTTTAATTTGTGTCAGTATTGAGTTTTGGTGATGGAAAAGTCAAATTTACCCCTAGTCAAAATGCTTCGAAACTTGCCAAAAAAACCCTTTTTTTGTGTTTTGAGGGTGTCAAATTTTTTTGTGTTTCTTTCTAGTTTCAAGGTTGGTTTTGTTCTGTTTAAACTATTTTTGGATTTTTCTGACAGGTAGTATGAGTTTAGAACTTGCAAGGTGAAAGAATTTTGGTAGGATCTGGGTTTGCACTTGCTCGATTTACCACGCAACAAAAAATTTCTATTTAAGCGGAATCTTAGAAAAGTACCTTTGAAGCGTGCACCTGGTGATTCTCTTGTATGCCTCAAGACTATGACTTCACGTTGTGTGGGCAACGAACTAGAAGTCAATTGATCAGCTACTCACCACAATCCACCTGCTAGAAAACTCTAGCCCCGCAGCACCTGGCACGTACTATAAACGCACCGCCCGCAGAGAGAGAAAGCTACGCGCAGCTGGTATAAACCAAGGCCAAAATTTCAGCCACTAGAAACCCAAAAACCAGCTGCACACTTTCTTGAAAATTTGACTTGGAGAGAGAAACGTTTTCTCTCTCTAGAATTTTCTCTCTCTAGAAATCCTGTGGATTAATTGTGTTATTGTGTGTCTTGAATAACTGATCCCTTGTCTATTTATAGAGTTACAAGAGAGATTCCAAGTTGGTTTAGGATTGGTCTTCCTACTGGGTTTCTGTTTTCCTTCAATCCTGTTTCTGGACTGATACAGATTCTGTTTCCTTCAATCCTCTTCCTGGACTGATACACTCCCAACTGTCACAGGGATTCACTTATCCCAATCCACTTCCTGGGATGAATCACTCCCAACTGACACAGGGATTCACTTATCCCAAACCAGTTCCTGGGATGATTCACAACCAACTGACACAAGGATTAATTAATTTCTCAATTAATTAAATCTACCTTTGTCAATAACCCAGTACATAATTAATCGTACCACTAACGGATTAATTATGGCACTACCAACCTACACAAGAATTGCTTCTGGAACAACTTAATTAAATTATATTCATAATCTCCCCACATCAAAGATATAGTGCTCGTTAATTCATTAATTTACTGATAAATTAATTCATCAACTTCTTAATATTCCGAGACTAGTACCACTCGACCTTTTTACTATACCGGACATAAGTCCACCGGCCGGGTTTAGTATAATAAACATTTCGAGCTCATCTCGGGAGCACCATCACCCCGGACGCACCGGTACATGGTTTCCTTTCGACAAGCAGCAGCACACCAAGTAACTAAACACGCGCACCCAACCTACCGAGATTATTGGCAACAATTGACCTCACCCTTTGGCAGATCAAAGTACACTATGTCTAATCCTCATGCCCGCTCGAGTCTAGGGATTTAGAGATAGAATACAAGGATCGATTTGTCTATTAAATCAGTACAAGACAAATCATTCCTAAGAGTCAAGTTCAATATGCCCCGGGCATATCTATATGATTCAATTAGTTTAGACAAACTAATTATCTAAATCACATAATAACCTAAACCGACAGTTTGTCCAAAGCTGTCTCGGTTACGAACCTCATTTATATATTATGTCTTTCAACCAATGATGAGATCTACTGTGTCGCACCAGACACCTCATCATCTACTTACATAATATAAATGGACGATTAATGCACAACCAGATATGACTGAAACACAAATCGATATATTAAACTGGGAAACTGTACAATACAAGCATAGCTTATGTATTCTACTCCAACACAAGGGTGAAAACTTAATTTCACAAATCGGTACACGAGGATCACGGAGTTTGACAACTCTGAGGTTAGTGGGTGTTCTTTAAGGTTTGATTGGGATTTTCTTGAGAATACTTGAAGCTCAATATCCTTACCCTCTTGTTGTGTAGTTGAGGTAGAATTCCCCCTCGCAAATAGATAGCAGTTCTAAACTCCCGATCAAATCTAAATATAGTGAGAAGAGGCAAGAGCCAAAGAGCCAATCTTAAGAATCTGAAAAATTCTATAAATGAAATGCTCTTCTACAAAAGTCTGACTAAGTAAAGAAAAAGACAAGTCGAGGTTACAAAAGTAACAGTTCTCTAAGTTAGTAAAGAAGCAAATGGAATCGGAGATAGGAGTGATCATACCTTGAAACAGGAGGTAAAAGTTATATTTCCTGGTGTGTGTGTGTGTGTGTGTATAAACTCTTTCCTCTCCTCGGTAGTTGAGCTCGTGTTCTTGAGGGATCACAGTTTGACTCGAGAGAGTACCTGCTGATTTTGGTGTTGTTTTGACTTTTGTGTGACTTAATAAGCATCTATATCGATATAGCTACTTGTTTTTGTCACCTTTGTTTCTTTAAGATTTTTACTGTTCTGTTAGACTTGTCATTTGATTGCTAGTTAGTCTTTTGAATATTTGTTTTGTTGAGTCTTTTGAGTTTTAAGTTGTGTTTTTGAGTCTTATGAAAAGGAAACCTAGCTAAAAATAGTAACTAAGTTGTTAGAAAAAGGGTTTAAAGAAATTTAGCAGAATTCCCACAAACCAGTGACCGCGACCTCATCGCGATTCTGACTGCCTCCTCACGGCCCTTCCTACAGTAGCTCGCGCATCGCGCCAAAATCCTGGTTTTTCAATTTCTTTCCTTTTTTCGTTGTTTTAGTTTTGTTTTAGTTTTCTTTTTAAGTTTTTTTTATACTTGGTAGGTTTCTTGGTTGTTTACCTTCTTTTGCAAGATGGTTCGTGCTACTAAAAATGCAAACCGAGACGATTAAGTTGATCAAGAAGTCGAGGAACTTGGGCAGCCAATCTCTATGGAACAGATTGCAGCTTCTCATGCATGTTTACATATGAAGATGGCAGAGATTAACCAACATATTGGAAATCTAGAAGCCAATAGTTGGGAAGGATCAGTTAACCAATTTTTAGGATCGCCACGCCAAAGAAGGCCTAATCAGGGTCCCAGGCTTGAAAGAAGTTCTAATGTTTCTTCCAACTTAAACTATAATTCTGATGATTCAGTGGCCCGTGTTGCATGCCACAGAGCTCCTATTTTTATATATCAAGATAATATTAAATTTGAAACTCCTGAATTTATAGGTAAGTATGATCTTGAAGCTTATCTTGATTGGCAGTTTCAGATTGAGCAGATCTTCAACACCAACGATTTCACCAAGGAGCGCAAAGTCAGATTTGCCACCATGAAAGTCAAGCATCATGCAGCAATTTGGTGGGCTACAATAACTCGTCAGAGGTGACGTACGGAACGTCCTCCAGTCGCGAGTAGAGAAGAAATCAAGGAACTCATGCGCAGTTAGTTCATTCCTTCGTCTTTCATTCATGATTTACATAAATTACCCAAATCTATCATTCACTAAAACTTTATACATTGTAATTATGTATACAAATAAAAGAAAGGGGAGATATATATATATTATATGTATATATAAATATGAAATATTTGGAAAACTTAGAAATTAACGACATGCATTGTAGGGTTATTAAGTAACGTGCATATCAAATGTTATATTGTATTTGACAAATCAATTGAACATTTAATTTTAATTAATTAATTAACTAATTAATATTCATTGTTAGATAGCTTAACTTAATAACGTTTGTTAACTATAATTTTTTATGAAATTATGATTAATAATTTACATTTATTTTAATTTCTATATTTGTTATAAAATAATATTAATAGTAAAATTATTGTAAATATTATTATTATTTGAAATTTGACTATATTTTTATATTTTTTTGCAAATTATTAAAACCTATTATAATTCACAGGGATTCAGTTCAATAGGTGTCGCACCACTCAACTTGGGGGGAGAGAGAGAGAGAGAGAGAGAGAGAGAGAGAGAGAGAGAGAGAGAGAGAGGGGGGTAAGGGGATAGGGGGAGGGCTAGAGGGTGTAAGGGGGCGAATCCCCTGAAAATATCGTAATTTCTTGCCGCCCAAAGTCTCCACAGGATCACGCCGAAAGCTACCCGATAGATTTGCCCAGAAAGTTCCCACTGCAGCTCTAGGCACTAGCTTACCCCAAACTTGTCTCAGCCTTTGGCATTCTCCCTATTAGTCAGCAGTCTTCCTTTGCCAACAACCACATCATCTGGCGCCGTCCCATTCCCATATTATTTTGCTGTCTGCTATCATTTTCCTGTACCTCATCACACTGAGAGACATAAGCTGATTTTGGTAAATTACCTGGACTGAGACCACCGTCAGCACAAGGCATCCTTAGCTGCCACATTCGACGGAGGGTGGGGAAGTAGGCTCTTGAACATATCCCAACTCAACTCACCATCCGACTTCACAAAGTCCGGCACAGGCTTCCCCAACTGTTCAACTGGAATAAGAAACATCGCATGGTTTACAAGCACATCAGGGACGGCCATCACCCAAGGACCATCTAAACCCATCCATCACCGATGACCACACCTGCCCAATAGCTCTCAGAGTCGCAGAGCCCCTCATGAAATTCTCCTCCCTGACATCCTCCAGATCGCCCAACCCATACTTACAAATATATACATGTATATATATTTTTGTATTGTTAAGTAAACTTGATTTTATTCAAAATATACACTTCAAAATATATATATATATATATATATAGAAAAAATAATTACAAATACTATGCGAAAAGTTACACAAATATGCAAACTAACCAACAAAAAAAAAAAAATAAATTTCAAAATTGGTTATCATACTATGGTCAGTTTCCAGTTTTGGTCATCATACTTTCAAAACTATTTTTAAGGTCATCATACTTTTATTTTATTTTCAAAAAAGGTCACTCCGTCCATATTGGTCGTTAACCCTCTCAACGGAGCCTTTTTTTGAGGGCATTTATGTCATTCTCATTTACAGTAACGCGCTACAGTGCGCTCTACAGTAACGCGCTACAGTTGTCTTCCTTTCTTTTGTTATTTTTGGCTGATTTTTTTTTTTTTTTTTTTTTGCCTTCCTCCTTGAGACTTTTTTTCGTCCGTTTTTTTCTAAACAATTCAGTATTTTTTTAATGTTTTTGAATTTTATAAAAAAATATTTTTAAATTATCATTTTATTTGTTTTATAATTAAATAATTTTAGATATTATGAACGAAATTTTTTTAAAAAAATAATAATACAGTAGATATCAGATCAACAGATTATAGATATCAGATCAAAAATATAAAAGAAATCATACAATAGAATTAAAACATACTTAACAAGGAAGATCAGATCAGGATTATATAGACATCAGATCAGCGAATACTTGACATCAGATCAACAGACTATAGATATCAGATCAAATATATAAAAGAAATCATACAGTAGAATTAAAACATACTTAACAAGGGAGATCAGATCAGGATTATATAGACATCAGATCAGCGAATACTTGACATCAGATCAACAGACTATAGATATCAGATCAAGAATATAAAAGAAATCATACAGTAGAATTAAAACATACTTAACAAGGGAGATCAGATCAGGATTATATAGACATCAGATCAGCGAATACTTCACATCAGATCAACAGACTATAGATATCAAATCAAGAACAAAAAAGAAATCATACAATAGAATTAAAACATACTTAACAAGGGAGATCAGATCAGAATTATATAGACATCAGATCAGCGAATACTTGACATCAGATCAACTGAATGATGTAACGAATGTTTTTTAACTGAAGAATTTGTTTGTATTTGTTTTTTGGATAGTTGATGTGTATAAATTTTTCTTCCAATTCACATGAATGTATGTAAAATTCTCTTTTATTTTATACTAGATTGCAACCAATTTTTTTTTTTGTATAAATAATTATATTGTATAAATAATAATTATATTGTAGTGGATCTTCAGTAAGAAAAAACGAAACAAAAATTAATATTTATAATTATTATTTATACAATATGATTATTTATACAAATAAAATATTAATTATTTATACAAAAAAAAATTTGGTTGCAATCCAGTACAAAATAAAAGAGCATTTTACATACATTCATGTGAATTGGAAGAAAAATTTATACACATCAACTATCCAAAAAATAAATACAAACAAATTCTTAAGTTAAAAAACATTCGTTACATCATTCAGTTGATCTGATGTCAAGTATTCGCTGATCTGATGTCTATATAATCCTGATCTGATCTCCCTTGTTTAATATGTTTTAATTCTATTGTATGATTTCTTTTATATTATTGATCTGATATCTATAGTCTGTTGATCTGATGTCAAGTATTCGCTGATCTGATGTCTATATAATCCTGATCTGATCTCCCTTGTTAAGTATGTTTTAATTCTATTGTAGGATTTCTTTTATATTCTTTATCTGATATCTATAGTCTGTTGATCTGATGTCAAGTATTCGCTGATCTGATGTCTATATAATCCTGATCTGATCTCCCTTGTTAAGTATGTTTTAATTCTATTGTATGATTTCTTTTATATTCTTGATCTGATATATATAGTCTGTTGATCTGATGTCAAGTATTCGCTGATCTGATGTCTATATAATCCTGATCTGATCCCCCTTGTTAAGTATGTTTTAATTCTATTGTATGATTTCTTTTTATATTCTTGATCTGATATCTATAGTCTGTTGATCTGATGTCAAGTATTCGCTGATCTGATGTCTATATAATCCTGATCTGATCTCCCTTGTTAAGTATGTTTTAATTCTATTGTATGATTTCTTTTATATTCTTGATCTGATATCTATAGTCTGTTGATCTGATGTCAAGTATTCGCTGATCTGATGCCTATATAATCCTGATCTGATCTCCATTGTTAAGTATGTTTTAATTCTATTGTATGATTTCTTTTATATTTTTGATCTGATATCTATAATCTGTTGATCTGATATCTACTGTATTATTATTTTTTTAAAAAAAATTTCGTTCATAATATGTATCATAATATCTAAAATTATTTAATTATAAAACAAATAAAATGATAATTTAAAAATATTTTTTTATAAAATTCAAAAACATTAAAAAAATACTGAATTGTTTAAAAAAAACGGACTAAAAAAAGTCTCAAGGAGGAAGGCAAAAAAAATAAAAAATTAGCCAAAAATAACAAAAGAAAGGAAGACAACTGTAACGCGTTACTGTAGCGCGCACTATAGCGCGTTACTGTAAATGAGAATGACATAAATGCCCTCAAAAAAAAGGCTCCGTTAAGAGGGTTAGCGACCAATATGGACGGATTGACCTGTTTTGAAAATAAAATGAAAGTATGATGACATTAAAAATAGTTTTGAAAGTATGATGACCAAAACTGGAAACTGACCATAGTATGATGACCAATTTTGGAATTTACTCAAAAAAAAAATGCAAACTAACATGATTGCCATATGAATCTTCCAAATGCTACGTCCGATTGTTCTCTTTTCCAAGATAAACGAAGTGCAAATTTCAAAGTTAAATATTTTAGTCCTTAACTTTCCAGTTCTTATATCTTAGGACTAGTAGTATAAAAGAGAGTATACACCTAATTGGTTTTTTGAAAAAAATCGAGTTATTTGAGCAAAAATCGGGTTTATTTCAAAAAAAAAAAAAAAAAACACACAAAAGGAGGTGGGCCAGACGCATTTAATGCGTATTAAATGCGTCTGTCACAGCTATCCTTAGCTTCTCTCTCCCTTTCACTCCTCACACACCTCATTTGTTTAAATTCTTACGCCACTTTACATAAATTTTTATGTGAACTTATGTAAACTGGCAATTTACATAACTACAGCTTTACATTAAAGTTTATGTAAACTGGCAGTTTATATAAAAGTTTGTGTAAAGTCACGAGTTTACACAAACCAAGTTTATGTAAAGTGTCAGTTTACATAAACTGCCGAGAAACAACTTTTTGACCAAAGAATAAGTAGTTTACATAAGTCAACAGTACTTTACACAAACATTCTGCACTTTACATAAACAACCAGCACTTTACACAAACGAATCAGAACGATATTTTTACACTAACAAAGATCACTTTGAACCAGAAAAAGAGTATTTTACATAACGCAAAAGCATTTTGACCAAAGAATCAGTAGTTTACATAACCCAACAATAGTTTACATAAGCCAACAGTACTTTACACAAACATTCAGCATTTACATAAACAACCAGGACTTTATACAAACGAATCAAAACGATGTTTTTACACTAACAAAGTCAATTTTTGAACCAGAAAAGAGTATCTTACATAAAGGAAAAGCCTTTTGACCAAAGAATGAGTAGTTTACATAAACCAACAGTACTTTACACAAACATACAGTACTTTACATAAACAACCGGCACTTTACTCAAACGAATCAGAACCATCTTTTTACACTAACAAAGACCATTTTGAACCAGAAAAGAGTATTTTACATAAAGGAAAAACATTTTGACCAAAGAATCAGTAGTTTACATAAGCGAACAGTACTTTACACAAACATTCAGCACTTTACACCAACAGTATTACACCAGATGCTTCACTCCGGCAAGAGACCGATGCAGCTCATTCAAAGAAGGGCCGGAGCCACCTTTTGACGGGTTGAAGCTTCTAAGGATTTTACACCAATAGTTTGCACCAATAAACAATAGTTACACCATTTTACACCAACAAACCTTAAAAAATATACGATTTTACATTAAAAAATATATACCTTTTTGCTAAAACCCTAGTTTTTGTTTCATCTTCGTGGGCTGCAAACACAACCAAATGAATCCCCTATCTCTGATCTATAAAACCCTAGTTTTTCTTTCATTTTTGTGGCTGATTTAGGGTTCTCCCAAACCCAAGAAACGACGAAATTTAGAAAATGGTATGAGTTTTGAAGCTTGAGAGGTGGGGAGTATTTTGGCGGTGATATATCTTCAAAAATTTTCGCGGAATGGCCGAAATCGGTGCTAGAGAAGAGAGAAAAGAGGCTGCTGAAGGAGAAGACGAGAGTGTGAATGGATTAGGTTTGAGGAGAGAGAGGCTGGTGAGGTATATAATAGGCGCGTGTAAACGCCTCATCCTTTTCAATTTTTACCTCCATTTTTTCTCTTTATTTTTAAATTTTTTTCAGCTAGGTGTAAGGTTTTCATTTACTCCTTAGTTAAAAAATCCTTAAACATATCATAGAATCCTTCCGATTCTACTACCATAAAAAGCATACATATAGGGTCGATGTATTAATTTTTCTTAAAAAAATCCTTATATTGCATAATTCCTGGACAAGAAGAAGGCTGTAGTTCCTATTAACTCTGTTGTGAACTAAAAATCTCAGCTTTCCGGCCCGATAATTATCTCTGAGCACAAATCAGTTAGCCGTTGCTGGAGCCGGTTGGGCTCTAAGAAAGTGCAACGCAGACAACGCCTCAGTAATGTATCTTTGTTTTTGCTAGGCCATGATCTCAACTGGGCTGCATTCTCTGAACATAACGGTGACGATCGTTGGGTCCTCTCCTTCAGAAATGTCACAGCATTCACTTCGATAGACCTAATTGAAGAGCTACAATCTTAAGAAACCAATCATAAATAGTAAAATAGAGAAGAAGAATCCGCACACCATATTAACAACACAAGGCACATGCATGCATTTCTGGGAGGTTTTTAAACCTTTTTGGTACAAAGAAAGAGGTCGAAACCTAAATGACTCGAACTCAATACCTATTGATTTGTCTGGAATGTATTTTAACTACAGCACAAACACGACATAAAATCTTCACTGCAAAAATCTGTCATGTTTTATTTTTTATTTTAAAATTCCATGCAAAGATAATGGTCCAGTTTAGGAATAGAAGAAGGAGCAAGGTTATTACAGTCCGAACATACCTCAGCGCGCTTTGTTAATGGTGAATAAACACGTATATTGGATACAAAATCCGCCGAGTGATTCCCATTTTTATCCGCTAAACATGGTGGTAGCCCTCTCCGTGCTGATCGACCATAGCTTGTGACGACGGACTTCTGATCAAAGTCTTTCTTAATCGTATCAAAGTAAAACGCATGAGGAGCATCACAAGGATTGTCGCCAGGCAGCGAGCGAGTGTTGAACATGTAATGTGGTGGGTCTGGATTTGGAGGCGCCCATGGCTTAAAGGTTTCGACAGGGAGTTGCAGCCAACTTCGAGGCATTATTTTCTCGTAGATATGGGCGGAATATCCCCATGAAATGGAAAAGGACCAGTTATGCTGCATGTTGTAGCAAATAGTTTGCTGCAACAAACGGGACTGGTCTACCATAGCCGCTTTCATCAAGTGGCGAACCGAATCTGAACGATCCATTGTGGGGAAAAATGGTTCAACCGCGTCGAAGTGATGAAGAGACATCAGGAGATTGTTGGGATGAGATGATAGGAAACCAGAAACGTCGCCTCGCAAATCCATCTGCGTTTGTGATTCATTTGATTAGAATTTTAATTGTCTGATAAGAATTATTAATGCAGTTTAAGATTGCCTTTAAGGCATCCATAAAACTGGAACGAAATAGAAAAGATTAGGACGGCCATTTTGGACAATTTCTCCATTTTTGTGTGTCATCCTTGGGCAGGGTCCATGCTAACCTTCTCTGTATTGTTCCAATTTTATCGGATGTCCCCGAATGGGACGATTATGACTGCCATTTTAGTCTAATTTCAGAAGGCAAGTTAAATTACCTGATGCATACCCTTTTGGGGCGAAAGACTCACTCCGAAGTCACCTAAACACCTCATTATAATCAGGTCAGCGCCATTCAAGTGGGCATATCTCCTGAGGCAACTGTCCATGTCTCTTGCTAGGAATTTGGCCACAGGGTAGCTAAAGATATATCCAGCTCCACCAAATCCAGCATTGAAAGAGTACCAAAAATTTGACAACACAAACTCAGCATAGTACTTCCTGTTGTCATACTTTGCAAGCACATCAAGGATGTTTTGGACGAAAAATACCGTATCATCGTCCCCCATTACAAGCCATCTGAACCCTTCAGGGTACTCCCTGACTACTTCCATGATCGCGCGCGCCATTCGTATCATGACTGGCGCCACTGCCTTAGTCTCCCTCACAAAGTCCGTCAAGTTGTCTGAGATTCTATACGGAGGAGAGGCTCGCGACCAGGGCAGAAGATCTCCAGTTGGAGCTTCATCCAGAAATAGATATCCTCGCATTTTCTTTGGGCGCCACCATGATTCCATGTATGCCTTCCTGGCATGGCATGCTTTCTCGGACCCAACTAGCCCAAAGAGCAGGTGGGAAATTTCAGTAGGAGAACCATAGCCGGAATTTGGTTTTAGAACAAGGCCATTTTCATCTCTAAATAAAGTAGAAAATGTGGAACTATAGTAAAAGATTAGCACTAAGATCAGCAGGGTTACAGATGCAGATTTGATTGGTACCATTGTCAATTTGGATATATGTTAAATCACATAGTCGAACCCAAAATCTAAGGAGACGTGATATATTATGTGGAGTTCATTATACCTAACGTAATTATAGTAATGTGATATAGAGGTGGCTGATTAATTGATTTATACAAGCTAAGCTATATCACCATTGGGCGCATCTACCTAGTATAGCGGGATTGATAGTCTTCTTAAGCGGTCAAAAGTTAGGAGGAAAACTGTGATATATGTCTTATTGAAATGCTTCCTTAGAACCAAAATTTCTAAGGACTAAATCCACTACTTACCAAACCATAACTTAATTAGCTGCAGGATTATATTTGTTGAAAGCCGCAGAATTAAATAGCTTTAATTCTGGTACACAGATCGCTCTTTACTTAATTTTGTGATGGTAAAATCAACCCCTACGGAATTGGGCATGCGGGCTTTGCGGCCTTACTATCTAGACATCACACAAGTTGTAAGGGATAATTCTTTGACATTAATTTCTCTTATTGATCGAGAAATAATTCATGTTATCGAGCAAAAACTTATCGAGCAAAAATGAATGAATGCCTTACTCGCAAGCAAATGCCTCTCTTATATGACCGGCACTAATTCAGAAAAATGCACTAGGGGCCTCTGCTAAGTAATAGCAGCAGCTCAGCTTCAGCTCCAGTTGTTCATCCAAGATCAGCTGCAGCTCCAGCAGCTCATATTTCAATTGAAGGTGTTAAGGTGGACACAAAAACCCCCAATTACTAGTTACTGCCTTAATACTTTTCCTTTACCGCCCTAATTTGGACGAAAATACCCCTCTACAATACCCTCTCTCTTCCCCCCTTTTATGTAAAAGGATATTTTTGTTAAAACTTATGGGCTACCACCCCAAAAAGTGAGGCGGTAACTATTAACCCCCAATTAAAAATTAGAGCATTCACACAGCTAATACCAACACGTGAAGTATGAAGTTGATAATTACTGGAGCAACTAGAGTTAGTTAGCAGTTCTATTAACTAGATTAGTTAAGCTGAGCTAGCAAGTTAAAGGTAGTAACTGACGTGGTTAAGTTCTGTGGTGAGTTAACATTAGCATTATGAATATATATACAGTCTCAAGAGGAAATCAAGTAATTAAGCTTTCCAGAAATTTTTCTCTTAAACAATGCCACTCTTTCTCTTCACTATTGTTCCTCCATAAGCAGTTTTTGTTTCTTCAGTTCTTAGTTTCAAACTTCTGAAACTTTTCATAGTATCAAAACGAGAGTAGTATAGTTTTTGAGCTTCTGTTTGTTGTGTTTTCAATAGCTCTGTTGAATTGATTGATTAATTTGTACAATGGAAACCAAAGAACCTGTTACTCATGAGGTGTTCGATGAAATGCCTGAGTTTGAAAAGGTGATCGATGAAGGATATGTGGAGCAGTTGATGTTGCATGGCTCCAATCATCCGGGAATTCATCTTATATCAACATTGTTGACTGAAAGAAACTTCTCTGTTTGGAAACCTGCTATGATTACAGCCTTGGAAGTGATGTTGGTTCGCAGGATCGCTCCAGCTCCTCTTCTACAGCGTCACCTCTTCGTCTTGTCCTTGGTACGGCTTGGTCTGATGATCCCTTCAATGGCGTCAGCTCAGATCTCTTGACCTTCCTACTCCACAAAGGAGTTCCCTCCACAGCAACCACCTTGGAGAGTCGCCTTGCTTCTCCACGACCCAGCCTTGCACCGGGTTTATCCTCTCTCCTCTAACTCAACCTTATCAAAAGCGGCAACCAGGAACTAATCCAAGGTACCGAGACTGAGTGAAGAAAGGAAACAAAAAGGAGCCACAAGCTGAAACCCTAGTTTCTGCGTGAGAGAGAGCGTCACAGAGACAAGAGGGAGAGCGTCCAAAACAGAAGAGAACAAAATGACCGTCCAACTTCAACCCTAGGGCATCGCCAGGATATAAGCTGGAAAAGATGGGCCTCGCGGGTTGCTGGGCCGGGAGGCTGCATGAACTCAGAAGTCGGGAGGCCAAAATGTCTTGGGCCAACTTGGGCCACTACTCCACAACATTCTCCACCTTATGTGGTCCAAGATGGCACTGATATCAGGTGAAAAGGGATTTTGGCCGTATTGAGATTCATCATCGCTGAATGCTGCCTGGTACATCACAAAGAAAATGCTTGGCATGCAATGGTGAATCACAAAGAAAACTGATAGCTAGCACAAAGCAGGTTGTTCAAAAGGAAAAACACACAGTTCATAAGATTATCATGTAGTTAACTAACACATAGTAGGTAAACTACAAGCAGTAAACGGGCACACATGGTAATCATCCAGGATTTATACACAAAATGCGTTTACAAGACAACAGTTTATCAACAGGCAAATATTTAGTACCCATATCAATAGGATTGAATTGTGAAGGAATTTTTTCTAGTTTAATGTCACCAGTCTCAACAATATCCCTAATAAAATGAAACCTAACATCTATATGTTTGGTTCTATCATGGAAAACAGGATTTTTGCATAACTGGATAGCCGATTGATTATATGAGAAAACAGTGACATTCCCTTTTAGAAAACCAATTTTAGATACAATTCTTTTAAGCCAAATGGCTTCCTTAAAAGCTTCAGTGGCAGCAACATATTCAGACTCAGTTGTGGACAATGCAACAATAGACTGTAATTGAGATTTCCAGCTAATACAAGAACCACACAAAGTAAACACATAGGAAGTAGTAGATTTTCTATTGTCCCTATCATTAGCAAAATTAGTCTACATAACCAACTAGCTGAATACCCTGAGCACATTTTGAGAAAAGTAAACCATGGTTCACAGAAGATTTCAGATATCTAAGTAACCATTTAAGAGCATTCCAGTGAGGCAATCCGGGGTTCGACATATATCTGCTCAAGCAACTGACAGCATAAGCAATGTCAGGTCGGGTGCTTACCATGAGATACATAACTGACCCAATATCACTGGAATAAGGCACTTTTTCATTTTCTCAATTTCAGAATCAGTTTTAGGGGACTGATCCTTACTTAACACAAAGTGGGAAGCTAAAGGAACATTTACAGGAGCAGCACTAAGCATATTAAATTTACTCAACACTTTTTCAATATACAAGGTCTGGTTCAGCATCAAAGTAAACTTACTCCTATCCCTTACAATATTAATGCCTAGGATCCTTTTTGCATCACCTAGGTCTTTCATGGCAAAATTCTCACTCAAACATTTTTGAACTTTAACAATAGCATTCAGTGAATGACTGATAATTAACATGTCATCAATATAGATCATCAAGAACACAGGTTCAGTGGCAGTATCCTTAAAATACAGGCAATGATCACAAACAGATTTCTGAAATTTTAGAGAAGACATGCATTTATCAAACTTTATGTTCCACTGTCTAGGTGACTGTTTAAGTCCATACAGTGATTTCCTAAGCAAACACACATAATCTGGTTTCTTAGGATCAACAAATCCTTCAGGTTGAGTCATGTAAATCTTCTTATCTAATTCACCATGCAAGAAAGCAGTAGTAACATCCATTTGTTTCATCTCCCAGTCATGATGAGCAACAAGAGTAAGCATCATTCTAATAGTAGTGAATTTAACAACAGGAGCAAAAATTTCCGAATAATCTACACCTTCCTTTTGGGTGAAACCCTTGGCAACTAACCTAGCCTTAAACCTAACATTTTCAGGTTCTTCTTTAACCTTAAACAGCCACTTACATTCTACCACAGAACAGTTTGTTGGCGGAGACACTAAAGTCCAGGTTTGATTAACCTTCAAGGAGTCCATTTCACTCTTCATGGCACTGAGCCATTGTTGGGACTCCTTGGACTTAAGTGCTTCCTGGTAGGTTTTAGGTTCATTCAGTTCCAAGGTTTCAAACACAGAAAATGCAAAGAGAGAAGTATCATGTATATGGAAGGCAAAATCAGGCATACTATCAGCAATTCTCTTGATAGTTCTCCTACTTCTATCTCTAGCAAGTTGGTGGTTATTCAAATCAGGTGAATTATGCTCCATGTTATGTTCAGGTAATTCACTATTATTATGGGATTCATATTCAGCAGACATATCAGAAAATTCAGGTTCATTTTCATGATGATTAGGACGCTCCACCTCACTGTGAGTGGTACTACGGTCATGCTCTGTTGATACAGATTCAGACAACACATTATCATCAGCATCATCAGAATTTTCAGACAGCAAATTCTCAGAGTTATCAGAATGTACAGGCAAAGAATTAGTAACAACAGTCCTGGACTCCACCTCAAAAGGAGTGTTCTCAGGAACAGACTCAGGCACAGAACTGTTTAAACAAGGAAAATCAGATTCATTAAAAATGACATCCCTACTAATTATTACCTTAAAACCTATCCGGCTTCTATCCCACAACCTATACCCTTTTACCCCTTCAGGGTATCCTAAGAAAACACATTTCTTAGACCTAGGGTTCAGTTTATCAGACTGTTGGTGTACATATGCTGCACACCCAAATACCCTAAGGTTGGACAGATCCAGTGGTTTTTCATAAAACACTGATTCAGGACATTTCCCTCCTAAGGGAACAGAGGGAGACCTGTTTACTAGATAGGCAGTAGTATGAATTGCTTCACCCCAAAACTTCTTAGACAGACTTGAGGTTGCTAACATGCTCCTAACCTTGTCTAAGAGTGTCCTATTCATTCTTTCAGCACACCATTTTGCTGAGAATTCTGTAATAAAGAAATGGACCAACTCTGTGTTAATGCCCTAGAAAGTAGTGGGTTAGAAGGGAAATGGGGAAACGGTTGCATGAAAATCCTGAAAAATTCTCTTGTTTTGTTTAAAGCGCAAAAGGTGAATAACTTGTACATTTGTCATGCTGTTCCCTTCTCTGAATCCCTGAATGCTGTGAGTCAAGACATGACTACCTTGTGGCATAATAGACTAGGACATATGAGTAATAGAGGACTTGATATTATGCAGAAATCTGGTTATTTTGGTAAGGACTCTGTGTCTTCTGTACCTTTCTGTGAAGTTTGTGTGTTAGATAAACAACATAAGGTTAGCTTCCCTGTTTCTGCTTATCCTAAAATGTCTAAGTGCTCTTCTGTGCTCGAATATGTACATGCTGATGTGTGGGGTCCTACTAGTGTACCTTCCCATGGTGGGAAGAGATATTTTCTGTCCATTATAGATGATTTCTCTAGGAAAGTCTGGGTTTGTCTTCTAGAGCATAAATCTGAAGTCTATAGTAAGTTTAGTGAGTGGAAAACCTTAATTGAAAACCAGAAGTGAAAACTAAGTTCGACTTCGTGGATGATAGCTGTTTCATGCCAATGATAGATTCGCCTTACTCCAGAAGCGGTGAATTCCATGGTTGTGTTCTAGATCAAAGGCACAATTTTGAAGCAACTTCTGAATTAATTTACCAACATTAACAATGCGGCAGATATTTGGAGTGAAATCGAAGAAAGATTTGGCACATCCAGTCTTTCGATTTTGTTTGAGGTGAAACAAGAGATTACTTTGATTAAGCAAGAAAATGCTAGTGTAACTCAGTATTATGGGAGAATGAAAGGATTGAAGGATCATATGGATCAATTGTATCCAGGGATTGATTGTGTTGGAGCATTTATGTCTCTTCTTACTGCTAGAAAATCTACTCAATACCTTCTTAGGGGAAAGGAGGTTCTGAATGCGATTATGAAGGTTCTGGAAGAAAGAAGAAAGGAATATCAGTCCATGGAATTTCTGATGGGACTGAGTAATGTCTTTGAAACTGAAAGAAATCAGATACTTATGAAGGAGCCTATACCTAATGCAAACAAGGTATACTCCATGATTCTTGAGGCTGAGATGAATAGACAAGTTGCAGTAAAGGTTTCTGTGAATTCAGATAACTCTGCTATGATGGTGAAGTCTCAGCAATAGAAAAAGGATGTTCAGAAGCAAAAATATGAAGGAAATGTGGATAAGAGTGGACTGTTTTGCAATCATTGCAAGAAAAAGGAACATGTGATGGATACTTGCTTCAAACTTCGTGGTTATCCTTGATTGGTGGAAAGCGATGAAGAAGAAAGGAAAGGCTAATGGTCCATAGATTTCTTCGCACATGGTTGAAACTCCTATTGATGTGGCACTGAATTAGAGTTGAATGTCAACTAGAGTCCCGTGGATGCCTTCATGGAACTGCCGCCCCGAGACCAATTCCACCACACTATAATTGTCCACTTCGGCCTCAACTCTCCTTTCACCCAACAGTTCCAATCGATTTATCAAAACTCAAGGGTGCTGAGCATGAAAAAGTTGTGCAGACTCTTGATCGAGTTTTGGTAAGTTCTTATCTGGCGAATGAGGGATTGTTGAATATAGTACAAGTGGGTAATGAGGGTGTTTTGTCAAAGTCTCATGGCAATAATTCCCAAGCAACAAGGTGATTGTTGAATATATTACCAGTGGAGAATGAGGGTGTTTTTTCAAAATCTCATAGCAATAATTCCCAAGCAACAAATCGATTGTTAAATATAGTACCCGGGGATGTCTCTCCGGTGATTGTCGCATTGGTCTCAGAAGTTTAGAATGAGTTACAGCCTCCCTATGGTTCAGGAATTTCATCTACAGAATTTGATAAACTCAAACGGTCTTCGTCTGCGCCTTTGCTACAAACCCAAATGGAATTCATGGCCCCACTAGGTGTTCCAAATCGTGACCACTTATATCAGGATGTTGAGGTTGAAGATTGGGGTTATTCGGACACTGATTTGGATTCTAATAACGAGGCTGTTACTGCTGCTGAATTAGTTCCAGATGGGTTGAAAGTTACTTCAGTAGATGGGTTGAAAGCTGCTTCAGAATTGGAGTCTCTCTAAACACACCAGCCTAAAATGGCAGATCAGTTAGGATCGTCTCCTGCGATACCAAGGCAGATGGGTTCATCACCAGAAATCCTGGGACAGACGGCCAGATTGTCACCGGAACAGATGGGAATTGTTGGGCTTTTGGAGCAAGAGGCTTCTGCCAAAAAATTTGAAGATCGGTTCGTGGTGGCTAAAAAGAAGATTCGTCCTATTAAGAAGCCAAAATCTTCTTCGACAACACAGGATCCTGTCCGTCGCACCACGCGAAAGCAGGTTCCTCCTGCAACCTCTGTTGATTACATTTTTAAATGATTACGTATTTGATATGGAACATCCGCGGGATAGCTAATGAAGCTTCCTTGTGTTGACTTAATTTGCCTTTGTCTCGTCATTCTGTTGATATCTTATGTGTATTAGAGCCTATGGTTTCTGCTGACCGCTCTACTGTTTATCTTAGGATATTAAATTTTGATTATTTTGTTGTTTCTGAAAGTGGAAAAATATGGGTATTCTCTAGGAATGAGGTACGAATAAATGTTTTGGCTGATATTGGACAAGCTCTGTGTTGTGAAATCATACATCACTCTCAGATGCTTGAACTTTTTTGTTCTCTTTTGTGTATGCTAGTTCCTTCCATATGGATAGAATGGCTCTTTGGTATTCATTTTTGGCTTTTCGTAGGACCAGGCAAGATGCAATATGGGGCATTGCGACTTCAATGCCATCACTAGCATTGATGAATTTTGTGGTGCATCTACTTCTCTACAAGTGTCCATTGACGATTTTAAAGCGTTAATCTCTAAAGCTTGTTTGAGTGAAGCATCTGTTGTGGGGCTGAATTATACATGGGCTGGGAACCGATCAACTGGTCTTGTTTAGAAACGGCTGGATCGAGTTTTGTTTTCAGCTGAATGGTTGGATTTGTTTAAGAAGACTGTGGTTCACAATCTTTCTAAATTAACTTCAGATCACAGTCCCCTCCTGTTGCAGTTTGATAAAATGGAGGTTTCTAGTCCAAGACCCTTTCGATTCCAAAATATGTGGATTCAAAGGCCTAGGTTTCTTGAATTGGTTAAGTAAAGTTGGCCAGAGCCTATCTTGGGAGAAGGTATGTTGGCAATATCACTTAGGTTGCGCAAACTAAAGCAGGCACTCAAGTTGTGGAACAAATAGATTATTGGAGATGTTTTTGTGAATTTGAGGTCCTCAAAAGCTCATTTAGACTGCTGTGTGAAAAAGATATGAAGGAGGAACCATCAGATTTGTCTAGAATTGCGTATTCAAACGTGCAAGCAAAATATAATCAATCTCTTAAAGAATATTCAGATTTTATGCAGCAAAAATTAAGTGGTTAATTGGGACGGATAGGAATACATCCTTCTTTCATGCATCTCTCAAGGAAAGACAGCATCGCCTATCAATCCATAAAATCAAGGTGAATGGGGAGTGGACTTTTGACTTGGTCACACTTCAAGAAAAAGCAGTGGGTTTTTTTAGTGGCTTACTTTCGGCTGATGGGTCTCAGGATGAGAGTTGTATTGATGAGCTCCTCCGTGAGGTTCAACTTATTTAATTGAAGAGGATCACTAAGATCTTCTGGCGCCGTTGAGGGATGAGGAGGTGCACACTACTCTTTTTACTTTGTCTGCTGATAGTTCTCTCGGTCCTAATGTTTTCTCGGGACTTTTCTTTCGAGTGGCTTGGGATATTGTGGGACATGATGTTATTAGTGCTTGCAGAGAGTTCATGGCAGGGGTCCCTTCGCCTAAATCGATTGGCTCAACATTCATTATTTTATTGCCAAAGAAGTCAGTACCTTCGACTTTTTCAGACTACAGTCCGATTAGTCTGTGTAATTTCATCAACAAAGTTTTCGCATCGGTTTTGAAGAGTCACATGCAGCCAATCCTTTCGAAATTAATTTCACCATAGCAGTCAGGTTTCATGAGGGCCGGAGATATTATGGATAATGTATTGTTGGCTCAGGACTTAATTCAATTTCTGAACTACAACATAGAAAAGGGGGAATATGATGAAGGCTTTTGATCGGGTTTCGTGGAGTTTTCTGCAGTCCATTCTCTTATGCATGGGATTCCCACATACATTTGTCAACTTGATCATGTCCAACCTTGAAGGGGCATGGTTTTCAGTTTTATTAAATGGCTCGCCAGTTTGGTTTTTTCAAGCTTTATGGGGGCTGAAACAAGGGGATCCTTTGTCTCCCTTTCTGTTCACATTGGTTTCTGAGGCACTTTCAAGAGGTCTGTCAAGTAGGGTTCTCTCTGGGAGTATCTTAAATTTTTGTACTCCACAGGGGTCGTTGGTTGTCTCTCAATTGGCTTTTGCAGACGACGTACTGATTTTCACAAGGGGGAGGATGCAGTCTTTGTAGGCCCTTTTGGATTTTTTACTTTATTATGAGTTGGGAATAGGGCAAAGGTCAATTTGTCAAAAAGCTTAGTAATATTTTCAAATCACTTTTCTCCCATAAGGCGGGGTAGGCTATTGAAACTTCTTGGTATGCAACAAGGTTCACTCCCTTTGTCTTATTTGGGATGTTAGTTATTTGTGGGAAGGACAAGGGTCAATTATTTCCAAGGGTTACTGGCAAACATTGATGGTCGGTTGATGAATTGGAAGAACCGATTTTTGTCTCCAGCAGAAATATTGCAACTTATTAAGTCTGTACTTTTTTCAATGCCAGTCCATGTGTCTTCGGGGTTCTATCTTCCAAAGGGAGTTATAAAGGCCATTGAGAAACGATGTCAAGACTTTTTATGTTCTTCATGGGACGGTTGTTCAAGGCGACACTGGTGTTCATGGAATAGATTGACTTATCCCTTAGAGCAAAATGGATTAGGAGTTCGAAACCTTTCTGTTATTGTTGATAGTTTATGGGCAAAGTTGTGGTGGAAAGTTAGGACAACCTCAAGGTTATGGTCAAGGTTCTTGTCTTTCCTCTCGCACACTACAAGGATGCGCACATCATGGAGAATCCTTTGGCATTTTCGGTTAACATTTTTTATGGATCCTCATCCTTTTGGCATTATAATTGGGGTCTAATGAGTATTATATGGAAGCTAAACTCACGCCCCTTTTGCTAGCCTGACGGTCCGTAATTTTTGTTAGGTTTGAATACATAAGCTATGCTTGTATTATACTTTTTCCCAGTTAATATATCGATTTGATGTTTTGGTTTATATGTTGTTCATGTCTAGTTCATTAATATTATGTAGTTAGATGATGAGGTGTCCGGTGTGACACAATAGATCTCATCATTCGTTAAAAGACATAATATATAAATGAAGTTTGTAACCGACAATTTTGGATACGCTATCGGTTTAGATTCTTATGTGATTTGGATAATTGGTTTGTCTAAACTAATTGAATATAGATATACCCAGGGCATATTGAACTTGACCATTTAGAATGATTTGTTTTGAACTGATTTAATAGACAATTCATTCTTAGAATTCTATTTCTTAATCCCTAGATTTGAGCGGACATGAGAATTAGACATAATGTACTTTGATCTGCCAATGGGTGATGTCAATTGTGGCCAATAGCCTCGGTGGGTTGGGTGCGCATGTTTAGTTACTTGGTGTGTTGCCGCTTATCGAAAGGAAACCATGTACCGGTGCATCCGGAGTGATGGTGCTCCCGATATGAGCTCGTTATGTTTATTATACTAAACCCAACTGGTGGACTTATGTCCGGTATAGTAAAAAGGTCGAGTGTTACTAGTCTCAGAATTGAAGAAAGTAATTAATTAATTTATTAGTAAATTAATAAATTACCGAGCACTAAATCTTTGATAAGGGGAGATTAAGAATAAAATAATTTAGTTGTTCTGGAAGCAATTCCGGTGTAGGATGGTAGTGCCAAAATTAATCCATTTGTGGTACGATTAATTTTGTAGTGGGTTGATTGAATAAGTTGAATTAATTAATTATTCCTAAGAGTTAATTAAGTAATAAACGTGGAATTAATTAATTAATTAATTAAGTTTTAAGTTTCAATTAGAATTAGGAAATCCTAGAGATTAGGAAATCTAATTGGATTTGGATTATCCTATTAGATTAGTTACCTAATAGAATTTGGAAACTAATTAATTACCTAAACCCATTAGGAAGACCTATCCTAAACCAACTTGGGGTCTCTCTTGTAGCTCTATATATAGACAATGGATTAGCAATTCTACAACACACAATTATTTAGTTTTCAAGACAAGAAAACTAGAGAGAGAATTTTTCTCTCTTGAATAATTTTCGGGCAATGAGAAGTAAATTCCGGAGGCGTCGGTGGTTCAATTCAGGCGGCGTCGAGCTGCAAAATTTTTCCAACGAGTCCTTTTATGTAAATTGCTAATCAATTGCTCGCTAGATTGTTGCCCACAGAAAGTGCGATCAAAGTCTTGAGTCATACAAGCGATCACCTGAGTAACACGCTTCAAGAGGTACTTTCTATGTTTTAATTAGAAATATTTTGTTTCGCGATAAATCGAATGAGTATATACCAAGATCCTGCGCAATGTTATTTAAAGCAAGGATTGGAATAGCGATTGTGCTAGAGTCTAGGCCTGGTCAAAGATTCCGATTATGGAATGCGTAGCACGAAAGTGAATTTTTGACCAGGCCCGGGCAGATAATCTTTCAATTGGTATCAGAGTCTGGTTTTGGGTTTTGTGCTTGTTCCATTTATTATATGGTTTTATTTGCACGTGGTTTAGAAAGCCCGACTATTATGGTTGCGTTTGTATAATTTTTAATTAAAGCTCGGGACATATCCGGGTTTGGTTTTATTATGAATGCTTGAACTAGTATAACCACGTGCAGGAAGCCGTGTATGATTAGATCAAATCTGTACTAGAATTTTTTCTATTTAATTTCGATTTTAATTTTCCTATAAGCCTTGTAGTAGGAGAATTTTTTTTGTAATCGAAGACGTTATGGTGGGCAACTTGAATTCGTGGGTTTTGGGTTATCGTTAATTCGTAGAAACCCAGAAAAACCAAGAACGAATTGCAAGAAGACCAAATAGCGTAGAAAAAGCGAAGGAGAAATCGAAGGTGGGCAGCGGCGCCAGCGACAACTCGCTGGCGGGAGCCGCCGCGGGTACCGGCAGCACCGCCGCTGCGCGGCACAACAAAATACTGCTCGGCGCGCCTTGTGTGTGCTGCGATCGCGGGCTGTTTCCCTTGCATGTTTTCAGCCCATTTTTCCTCCAGAGTTCGTTTTTTTTATTTTTCAAGACTCAATCCATCGAGTGGCGTGGCGGGACACGAGATCAAGGCAAAAAATAGAAGCAATTAAAACCATGATAGTAGGGAAATTTATTTTTTGTATTTATTTCCCGTATTTATAGTTTTAATTTTTATTCTTTAATTTTTGTGTTGTATTTTAGATGCATAATTTTAAAGCATGGTGGTTTTATGTTTGCACATAACTTGAGATTAGTTAATTGCATGTTAAAATCAAAAAAACCCTCAATTTAGAAATCTAAGTGGAAGCGGGTGGGTTTAATATCCCCACAGCAACCATTACTGGTTTATATGTGATGTGGGTGGACTTGCGCGTAGGCATTAGGGTCTTCCTCCATTCGGATGAGTCCAACCACGAGATTGCTAGATTATGAATTTCTATGTAAGATGACTAGAGTAAGTTTAAATAGGAGAAATGCGATACCCTCTCTATCTGAGGCACACTATCCTGAGGTAACAAGCTCAAAAGTCACGTAATGGCACACACTTAGTGTACGATCTGTAGTATTCCTCCCATCGAGGTTACGCTGCTTATTTGTATGGCTGAAAGCACCGACTATTAGCTACATTGATCAATAGATCGTTTGGTTAGATAGTGTAGTTAATGAACTTGGTTCTTCTCAAACGAATGTGGGTTAGCGTAAACGACCACACTATCGTGGCTTGCGAGAATCTCGGTGAATGAGATGCAGTGGTTTGAATTATTATTTTGAGGGAAGTCAATAATTATTTAGATACAATATTAAAAACAACAAATTAACTGGTCCGAACTATGTCGATTGGAGTCATAATTTGGACATTGTTCTAATGGCTGAGAGCACTCCTGTGAGAGATCATGTCATTGACATGACTAATATAACATCAACGAGGCTGAGGTAGTGGGAGGCGAAATCGATGATGAAACCGAAGTCGATATTGTCCTCCAAAACTTGCCTCAAAGCTATGAGAAGTTTCGGTTAAACAACAACATGAATCAATTATTGTGTATTTCATCCGAGCTCTTAGCAGAGTTGGTGGCGGCTAAAAGTCTTTTTTCAAGAGAAGAAGAGAGTTTTAGTCGCAGTCAAAGCTTTAGAATCTTTCTCTGAGCCTGAGGCTAGAAAAAGAAGAGAAATCTTGAGGGAATAGCTCAAAAGTGAAAGATTATCTGCCCGGGCCTAGTCAGAAACTCACTTTCTTGCTATGCATTCCAGAATCGGAATCTTTGGCCAGACCTAGACGCTAGTACAATTGCTATTTCAACCCTTTTGAAATAACATTGCATAGGATCTGGGTTTGCACTTATTCGATTGACCATGCAACAAAAATTTCTAATTAAAAGCGGAATCTTAAAAAATACCTTTGAAGCGTGAACTCATATGATCGCTTGTATGACTCAAGACTTTTAATTTCACGTTGTGTGGGCAACGATCTAGAAACCAATTGATCAGCAATCAACACAATCCACCTACCAAAAAGTTCCAGCAACGCTGCACCTGGCACGTACAATAAACGCACCGCCTGGAGAGAGAGAGAGAGAGAGAAAGCTACACGCTGCTGGTTTGAACAGGCCAAAATTTTCTAAAATCCGACTTTAAGGGAGAATATTATTTCTCTCTCTAGGATTTTATCTCTCTAGTTTTCTTGTGTTGAAAACTTATTAATTGTGTTTCTTGAATAGCTAATCCATTTTCTATATATAGAGTTACAAGAGAGACCCCAAGTTGGTTTAGGATAAGCCTTCCTACTGGGTTTCTGTTTCCTTCAATCCTGTTCCTGGACTGATACACATCCAACTGGTACAGGGATTCACTTATCCCAATCCAGTTCCTGATATGATTCACAACCAACTGATACAGGAATTCACTTATCCTAAACCAGTTCCTGGTATGATTCACAACCAACTGACACAAGGATTAATTAATTACTTAATTAATTAAATCTACCTTTGTCAACAACCCAATACATAGTTAATCGTACCACTAACGAATTAATTATGGCGCTACCATCCGACACCAGAATTGCTTCCGGAACAACTTAATTAATTTATATTCATAATTTCCACACATCAAAGACATAGTGCTTTTTAATTTATTCATTTATTGATAAATTAATTTATTAACTTCTTTAATTCCGAGACTAGTACCACTCAACCTTTTTACTATACCAGACATAAGTCCAACAGCTGGGTTTAGTATAATAAACATAACGAGCTCATCTCGGGAGCACCATCACCCTGAACGCACCGGTACATGGTTTTCTTTCGACAAGCAGCAGCACACCAAGCAACTAAACACGCGCACCTAACCTACTGAGATTATTGGCCTCAATAGACCCCACCCACTGGCAGATCAAAGTACACTATGTCTAATCCTCATGCCCGCTCGAGTCTAGGGATTAAGAGATGGAATACCAAGAACGATTTGTCTATTAAATCAGTACAAGACAAATCATTCCTAATGGTCAAGTTCAATACGCCCCGCGCATATCTATATGATTCAATTAGTTTAGACAAACCAATTATCTGAATCACATAACAACCTAAACTGACAGTTTGTCCAAAGCTGTCTCAGTTACGAACCTCATTTATATATTATGTCTTTCAACCAAGAATGAGATCTACTGTGTCACACAAGACACCTTATCATCTACTTACATAATATAAATGGACAAATCATGCACAACAAGATATAACCAAAACATTAACCGATATATTAACTGGGAAAATGTACAATACAAGCATAGCTTATGTATTCAACTCCAACAATATCCCACTAATACTTAAGCTGTGCTTTAAGTATACAACTACATACAACTCCTATACACTCTGCTGCTATATATCTAGAAAAATAGTCATGGCTCTCCTAAGTATCTGATTCCCATGCCCTCCACATGAGCCTCAAAGACTTTTGAAGTCAATGTATTCGTGAAAGGATCTGCAAGGTTATCTTCTGATGCTATCTTAGCCACGACCACGTCTTCCCTCTTTACGATATCTCGTATCAGGTGGTACTTGCACTGTATATGTTTACTCGCCTTGTGGGCTCGTGGTTCCTTCGAGTTTGCTACTGCACCATTGTTATCACAATACACCGTGATAGACTTTTGTAAACTAGAAATCACATCTAAGTCCACTAGGAAGTTCTTGAGCCACACTGCTTCCTTCGCTGCCTCCGATGCGGCAATGTATTCGGCTTGCATGGTAGAATCCGCCACGCATTTCTGCTTGACACTCTGCCTAACTATGGCTCCACCTCCTAGAGTAAACACAAACCCTGAGGCAGACTTGCTCTTGTCCCTGTCGCCTTGGAAATCTGAATCTGTGTAACCTCGGGGTACCAGCTCAGGCGCCTGATAGACCAACACTTGGTCTCTCGTTCTGCGCAAATACTTGAGAATGCATTTTACTGCCACCCAATGAGTTTTCCCATGGTTACTCTGATATCTGCTTACCATGCCAACGACATAATAGATATCAGGCCTCGTACACAACATGGCATACATGAGACTTCTTACTACCGAAGCATAAGGAACTGCCTTCATGGCCTCTATCTCCTCAACAGTCTTGGGAGACTGTTCCTTAGATAGATGCATTCTGTGACTGAAAGGTAGAAAACCTTTATTGGAGTTCTGCATGTTAAACGGGCCAAAATCGTATCTACGTACAAAACTTGGGAGAGCGTTAACGAACATTTCCTACGACGTCCAATTATCTTGATCCTAAGAATATGTCCCGCTTCTCCTAAGTCCTTCATATCAAACTGATTGGACAGCCATTCCTTTACGTCTGATAACACTTTCTTGTTGTTGCCAATCAATAGAATGTCATCTACGTAAAGTACAAGAAAGAAACACCACTGAGTTTCTATCACGTATGCGGTACACACATTGCTCATCCGGATACTGAGTAAACCCGTAGGACTGGATTACCTCATCAAACCGGATGTTCTAAGATCTTGATGCCTGCTTAAGTCCGTAAATGGACCTCTTAAGCCTGCAAACCTTATGCTCTTGGCCTTTTTCAACGAATCGCTCTGGTTGCTGTATGAAGATGGTTTCCTCAAGACTTCTATTCAGGAAAGCTGTTTTGACATCCATCTGCCAAATTTCATAATCTAAATGAGCAGCTATGGCCAAGAGAATCAAGACCGACTTAAGCATGGCTACCAGGGAGAAGGTTTCCTCATAATCGATTCCCTCTTGCTGAGTATACTCCTTGGCCACCAGTCTAGCTTTAAAGGTTTCCACCTTCCCGTCAGGTCCTCTCTTACGTTTGTAGACCCACTTACATCCAATGGGCTTAAACCCATCAGGCAGGTCCATAAGCTCCCAGACTTGATTGTGGTCCATTGGCCCTATCTCGGATATCATTGCATTACGCCAATATTCTGCATCTTTATCTAGGAGAGCCTCATCGTAGTTAACCGGGTCAGGTTCAGGAGTGCCTGGGACTAGGTCTGAGGCCTCTCCCATGCCAATGAACCTATCAGGCTGTCTCACAACCCTCCCATTATGACGAGGCACCACATGTGTAGGCGCATCATTTGTGATCTCATGTGCAGTGTGTGGTGTATCTACTTGTGTTGGTGCATCAGGATTAGTAGTTTGTCTTTCTAAGCTCTTCTAGTACTATCTTACTTTTGGGCTTGTGATCTAAGATATAGTCTTCCTCTAAAAATCTAGCGTTGGTACGTACCACCACCTTCTGATCTTTAGGACTATAAAACAGACCACCTTTCGTTCTCCTAGGATATCCTACAAACAACATTAATTCTATTATCGCATCTAACTTAGCCGCATCTGCCTTAAGCACATACGCTGGGCAACCCCAAATTATGAGATGTCTTACACTAGGCTTTTGCCCGTTCCACAACTCTACTGGGGTTGAAGGCACGGTTTTGAGATGGTACAAGATTAAGAATATACATCGCCGTTTCTAAGGCATATTCCCATAACGAACTTAGCAAATCACTATAGCTCATCATCGACCTAACCATTTCCATGAGAGTCTGATTCGTCCTTTTTGCTACACCGTTCTGCTGTGCATGCCAGGTGCAGACAACTGAGACTGAATTCTGACCTCACTAAGGTATTCTCGAAATTCATGGGATAGGAACTCCCCACCACGATCTGATCGCAATGTCTTGATACTCTTACCATGATGCTTCTCCACATCTGCCCAAAACTCTTTGAACTTAACAAAGCTCTCGGACTTGTGACGCATTATGTAAATGTACCCGTACCTTGAGTAGTCATCCGTGAACGTCACGAAATACTCGAACCCACCTCGTGCTTGGACAGTCATTGGTCCACACAAGTCAGAATGAATCAACTTTAATACTTCTTTAGCTCTATAACCTTTTGCTTTAAAAGGTCTCTTGGTCATCTTACCCTCCAAGCAAGATTCGCAGGTTGAATAACTGTCAATCTCTAATGAACCTAAAGGTCCATCATTGACCAACCTCTAAATCCTACTAAGGTTTATATGACCTAGCCTGAGATGCCAAACATAGGTTTGATTCATTTCAGAAGGTTTCTTCCTCTTATTAATGTTAGATAAAGAGCTATATGTTTCTATGTTTTGCACAACAGGGGAGTTAGAATTAACCACAAATAAATTGTCAGCCAATGAACCAGAACAAATAAGTTTTCCATTTCTTCTAATAAATACAGACTCATCAGAAAAAATAAACTTATAACTGTTCTTCAAGAGTTTGGAAACCGAAATAAGGTTCTTTCTAAAACTCGGTACATAAAGACAATTAACTAATTCTAATCTACAATTTTCAAACTTTAAATTGACCATTCTCATTGCTTCTACTGAAACTCTTTTAGTGTCGCACATGTAGATGTCCAGCTCGCCCTCTCTAAGCTTCCGTGTTACTTGGAACCCCTGCAAAGAATTACAAACATGATCAGTGGCGTCTGAATCCACACACCAAGTATCCGTGGGAATCACCGCTAAACATGTCTCAGTAATTAGGGCAAAAACTATTGTACCTTTAAGCTTTGGACAATCCGCTTTTCAGTGTCCCATTTTACCGCACTTGAAGCACTTGCCTTTGGGCTTGCTTCTCTTTACGATTTCAGGCTTCGCAGCAAGTTTCTTGGCGTTCTTCTTCTTCTTATTCTTCTTGCCTTTAGGCACAGAAGAAGAGCTTGAAGCCTTTACTGTGACCAAAGCTTGCTTCTTCTCGTGGAAGATGCCTTCAGCCGCCACCAAATCAGTTAAGAGCTCGGGTAGAGTGTAAACTCTTTGGTTCATGTTGTAATTGATCCAAAACTACTCAAAACAAGAGGGTAGACTCTAGAGGATAATATCTATCTAACTTTCAGGGTCGATTTCTCCTCCCAACACCTCTATTTTATTAATGTGACTGATCATGTGTAGCACATGATCTCTCATCGATCCACCCTCAGCCATCTTTGTGTTCATTAACTTCCTCATGGCTACTTGCTGAGTAGTCCTGCCTTGATGTGCGAACATCTCCCTCAGGTGAGCCATCATGTTGAAGGTAGAGACCATGGGATGAAGCTGATGTTGCAGCACATTTGACACAGAGGCTAAAATATAGCACCGCGCCATCTCATCAGCTTTTCTCCACCTGGCATAGGCATCCCTACCCTCTTGAAGTGAGTCCTAACCAGGCACATCTGGACATACATACGTGAGCACAAACTCATATTGCTCAGCCGTCAGGACAATGTCCAAGTTACGACTCCAGTCGATATAGTTGGTTCCAGTTAATTTATTGTCTTTTAACGTAGCAGCTAAGGGGTTGAATGTCATATCGATAAAACTGTAAAATAAATAAACAGACAATGTTTCAGTTATTAAGTCTAGAATTTCTATCAATTATTGACTTCCCTCAAAACAATAATCTTAATCCACCAACATCTCATTCACCGGGATTCTCGCAAGCCACGCAGTGTGGACGTTTACGCTAACCCACATTTGTTTGAGAAGAAGAACCAATTTCATTAACTACACTATCTAACCAAACGTTCTATTAATCAATATAGCAACTAGCGGTGCTTTTAGCCGTACAAATAAGTAGCGTAACCTCGAGGGAGGAATACTGCAGATCGTACACTAAGTGTGTCATTATGTGACTTCTAAGCTTGTTACCTTAGGATAGTGCGCCTCAGATAGAGAGGGTGTTGCATTTCTCCTAGTTAAACTTACTCTAGTCATCTTACTCAGAAATTTATAATCTATCGATCTCAGGGTTCGACTCATCTGAATGGAGGAAGACCCTAATGCCAACGCGCAAGCCCACCTACATCGCATATGAACTCTTAATGGTGGCCATGGGGATATTAAACTAACCCACTCCCACTTAGATTTCCAAATTGAGGGTTTTTCATGTTTTAACATGCAATTAACTAAACCTAAGTTATGTGTAACCATAAAACCATAATGCTTTAAAATCATGCATCTAAAATACAACATAAAAATAAAGCACAAAGATAAAAACAATAAATACGGGAAATAAATGCAAAAATTAAATTTCCCGACTATCATGGTTTTAATCGCTTCCATCTTCTGCCTTGATCTCGTGTCCTTCCACACAACTCGATAGATTTAGTCTTGAACTTTAAAAAATAAAAACTGGAGGAAAAATGAGCCAAAACGTGAATCGAACGAGCCGCACGCGCGGGCAGCCCACATGGGCCGCGCGCGGTAGTTTCTGGGTTTCTATGAATCTCTCATTCGATTTTTCCCATGCTATTTGGTATTCTTGCAATTCGTTCTGGGTTTTCCTGGGTTTCTACAAATTAATGATAACCCAAAACCCGCGAATTCAAGTTGCCCGCCATAACGCCTTCGATTACAAAATTTAATTCTCCTACTACAAGGCTTTCTAGGAAAATTAAAGAATCAAAATTACATAAAAAAATTCCTACTACAGATTTGATCTAATCCTACACGGCTTCCACCACGTGGTTATACTATTACAAACGTTCATAATAAAATCAAATCCCGACATGTCTCGGAGTTTAATTAAAACCCATACAAACGTAACCATAACAGTCGGGATTTCTTAAACACCTGCAAATAAAACCATGTAATAAATCGAACAAGCACAAAACCCAAAACCAGGCTCTGATACCAATTGAAAGATTATCTGCCCGGGTCTAGTCAGAAACTCGCTTTCGTGCTATGCATTCCAGAATCGGAATCTTTGGCCAGGCCTAGACGCTAACACAATTGCTATTCCAACCCTTTTGAAATAACATTGCACAGGATCTGGGTTTGCACTTATTCGATTTACCAACAAAAATTTCTAATTAAAAGTGGAATCTTATAAAAATACATTTGAAGCGTGAACTCAGGTGATCGCTTGTATGACTCAAGACTTTTGATTTTACGTTGTGTGGGCAACGATCTAGAAACCAATTGATCATCAATTAACACAATCCACCTGCCAGAAAATTCCAGCACCGCTGCACCTCGCACGTACAATAAACGCACCACCCGGAGAGAGAGAGAAAGCTACACGCGCTGCTGGTTTGGACAGACCAAAATTTCGGCCAACAATTGAAGAAAAAACAGCCGCAAATTGCTTCTAAAATCTGACTTTGAGGGAGAATATTATTTCTCTCTCTAGTTTTCTTTCCTTGAAAACTTATGAATTGTGTTTCTTGAATAGCTAATCCTTTGTCTATATATAGAGTTACAAGACAGACCCAAAGTTGGTTTACGATTGGCCTTCCTACTGGGTTTCTGTTTCCTTCAATCCTGTTCCTGGACTGATACACATCCAATTGATACAGGGATTCACTTATCCCAATCCAGTTCCTGATATGATTCACAACCAACTGATATAGGGATTCACTTATCCCAAACCAGTTGCTGGTATGATTCACAACCAACTGATACAAGGATTCACTTATCCCAAACCAGTTTCTGGTATGATTCACAACCAACTGACACAAAGATTAATTAATTACTTAATTAATTAAATCTACCTTTGTCAACAACCCAATACATAGTTAATCATACCACTAACGGATTAATTATGACACTACCATCTTACACCAAAATTCCTTTCGAAACTACTTAATTAATTTATATTCATAATCTCCCAACATCAAAGATATAGTGCTCGTTAATTTATTAATTTACTGATAAATTAATTTATTAACTTCTTTAATTCTGAGACTAGTACCACTCAACATTTTTACTATACCGGACATAAGTCCTCCAACTGGGTTTAGTATAATAAACATAACGAGCTCATCTCAGGAGCATCATCACCCCGGACGCACCGGTACATGGTTTCCTTTCGACAAGCAGCACACCAAGTAACTAAAGACGCGCACCCAACTTACAGAGATTATTGGCCTCAATAGACCTTACCCATTGGCAGATCAAAGTACACTATATCTAATCCTCATGCCCGCTCGTGTCTAGGGATTAAGAGATAGAATACCATGAACTATTTCTCTATTAAATCAGTACAAGACAAATAATTCCTAATGGTCAAGTTCAATACGCCCCGGGCATATCTATATGATTCAGTTAGTTTAGACAAACCAATTATTCGAATCACATAATAACCTAAACCGACAGTTTGTCCAAAGCTATCTCAGTTACGAACCTCATTTATATATTATGTTTTTCAACCAATGATGAGATCTACTGTGTCACACAAGACACCTCATCATCTATACATAATATAAATGGACAAATCATACACAACAAGATATAACCAAAACATTAATCGATATATTAACTGGGAAAATATATAATACAAACATTGCTTATGTATTCAACTCCAAGATATCACAGATGATGCGCCTACACAGGTAGTACCTTGTCGTAGTGGGAGGGTTGTAAGATACCCCAACAGGTTCATTGGCGTGGGAGAGGCCTCAGACCTAGTCCTAGGCGCGCCTGAGGCTGACCCAGTAAACTACAACGAGGCTCTATGAGATAAAAATGCATGATCTTGGTGAAAAGCAATGATATCCTAGATGGGGTCGATTGACCACAATCAAGTCTGGGAGCTTGTGGACCTGCCTGATGGGTTTAAGCCGATTGGATGTAAGTGGGTCTACAAACGCAAGAAAAGACCTGACGGAAAGGTTGAAACCTTTAAAGCTAGGCTTGTGGCAAAGAGGTATACTCAGAAAGAGGGAATAAATTATGAGTAAACCTTCTTCCCGATAGCCATGCATAAGTCAATCCGGATTCTCTTGGCCATAGCTGTTTATTTAGATTATGAGATATGGCAGATGGATGTCAAGACAGCTTTCCTTAACGGAAGTCTTGAGGAAACCATCTTCATGCTGCAACCAGAGGGATTCATTGAAAAAGGCCAAGAGCATAATGTTTGCAGGCTTAAGAGGTCTATATACGGACTTAAGTAGGTATCCAGATCTTGGAACATCCGGTTTGATGAGGTAATCCATTTATACGGATTTACTCATTTGCCCAGATGAGCAATGAGTATACCGCAGACGTGATGGAAACGCGTTGGTGTTTCTTGTGATTTACATAGATGACATTTTACTAATTGGCAACAATAAGAAAGTGTTATCAGAAAAAAAGGCATAGCTGCCAAACAATATGATATAAACGACTTAGGAGAAGCGAAATATATCCTTAAGATCAAGATACTTCAATATCATAGGAAATGTTTGTTAACGCTCACTCAAACTTTATACATAGATACGATTCTGGCCTATTTTATCATACAAAACTCAAAGAAAGGTTTTGTACCTTTCAGACACGGAGTGCATCTATCTAAAGAATAGTCTCCCAAAACTGTTGAGGAGATAGAGACCATGAAGGCAGTTTCTTATGCTTTGGCAGTAGGAAGTCTCATGTATGCCATGTGTTGAAGTAGAATACATAAGCTATGCTTGTATTGTACAGTTTCCCAGTTTAATATATCGATTTGTGTTTCAATTATATTTTGTTGTGCATGTTTATGTCCATTTATATTATGTAAGTAGATGATGAGGTGTCTGGTGCGACACAGTAGATCTCATCATTGGTTGAAAGACATAATATATAAATGAGGTTCGTAACCGAGACAGCTTTGGACAAACTGTCGGTCTAGGTTATTATGTGATTCAGATAATTAGTTTGTCTAAACTAATTGAATCATATAGATATGCCCGGGGCATATTGAACTTGACTCTTAGGAATGATTTGTCTTGTACTGATTTAATAGACAAATCGATCCTTGTATTCTATCTCTAAATCCCTAGACTCGAGTGGGCATGAGGATTAGACATAGTGTACTTTGATCTGACAATGGGTGAGGTCAAATGTGGCCAATAGTCTCGGTGGGTTCGGTGCGCGTGTCTAGTTACTTGGTTGCTACTGCTGGTCGAAAGGAAACCATGTATCGGTGCGTCCGGGGTGATGGTGCTCCCGAGATGAGCTCGAAATGTTTATTATACTAAACCTGGCCAGTGGACTTATGTCCGGTATAGTAAAAAGGTCGAGTGGTACTAGTGTCGGAATATTAAGAAGTTGATGAATTAATTTATCAGTAAATTAATAAATTAACGAGCACTATATCTTTGATGTGGGGAGATTATGAATATAATTTAATTAAGTTGTTCCGGAAGCAATTCTGGTGTAGGTTGGTAGTGCCATAATTAATCCGTTAGTGGTACGATTAATTATGTACTGGGTTGTTGGCAAAGGTAGATTTAATTAATTGAGAAATTAATTAATCCTTGTGTCAGTTGGTTGTGAATCATCCTAGGAACTGGTTTGGGATAAGTGAATCCCTGTGTCAGTTGGGAGTGATTCATCCCAGGAATTGGATTGGGATAAGTGAATCCCTGTGACAGTTAGGAATGTATCAGTCCAGGAACAGGATTGAAGGAAACAGAATCTGTATCAGTCCAGAAACAGGATTGAAGGAAAACAGAAACCCAGTAGGAAGACCAATCCTAAACCAACTTGGAGACTCTCTTGTAACTCTATAAATAGACAAGCGATCAGTCATTCAGAAAACACAATAACACAATTAATCCACAGGATTTCTAGAGAGAGAAAATTCTAGAGAGAGAAAACGTTTCTCTCTCCAAGTAGAATTTTCAAGAAAGTGTGCAGCTGGTTTTTGGGTTTCTAGTGGCTGAAATTTTGGCCTTGGTCTATACCAGCTGCGCGTAGTTTTCTCACTCTGCGGGCGGTGCGTTTATAGTACGTGCCAGGTGCTGCGGGGCTAGAGTTTTCTAGCAGGTGGATTGTGGTGATAGCTGATCAATTGACTTCTAGTTCGTTGCCCACACAACGTGAAGTCATAGACTTTGAGGCATACAAGAGAATCACCAGGTGCACGCTTCAAAGGTACTTTTCTAAGATTCCGCTTTAATAGAAATTTTTGTTGCGTGGTAAATCGAGCAAGTGCAAACCCAGATCCTACCAAAATCTTTCAATTGGTATCAGAGCCTGGTTTAGGGGGTTCTATGCTTGTTCGATTTATTACATGGTTTTACTTGCAGGTGGTTTAGAATCCCGACTATTATGGTTACGTTTGTATGGGTTTTAATTAAACTCCGGGACATGTCCGGATTTAATTTTATTATGAATGTTTGTAATATTATAACCACATGCTGGAAACCATGTAGGATTAGATCAAATCTGTAGTAGGATTTTTTCTATGTAATTTCGATTATTTAATTTTCCTATAATGCCTTGTAGTTGGAAAATTATTTTTTTTGTAATCGAAGGCGTTATGGTGGGCAACCTGGATTCGTGGGTTTTGGGTTATCATGAATTTGAAGAAACCCAGGAAAACCCAGTACGAATTGCAAGAAGACCAAATAGCGTGGGAAAAAGCGAAGGAGGAGTTGGCGGTAGTAGGCGACGCCGGCAACGTTTGCCGGCAGCAAAATCGTCGGCCGGCAAGCCAAAAAGGCAGCAACAGGCAGTAGCAGCGCGCAGCAGTCGCTGCACGCAGCAGCTGCTGCACGCAGCAGCTGCTGCGCGCTGCTGCTGGGCGCGCAGGGCCGTGCGCGCGGCGGTGCGCGGGCGCGCAGACGGGTAGGCCCGCGCGCGCACGGCCTGTGTGGGCCGTGCGGGCGCTGGGCCGCGCGCGTGCAGCGCGGCCTTCGGGCCGTGCTGCGGCCCGTGCGGCCCGGGCGACCCGTTCGGGCCGTTCGGGCTGTTTTTGGCCCGTTTTTCCTCCAGTTTTTGTTTTTTGAAGTTCAAGACTCTCTCCATCGAGTGACGTGACGGGACACGAAATCAAGGCAAAGGATGGAAGCAATTAAAACCATAATAGTCGGGAAATTTATTTTACGTATTTATTTCCCGTATTTATTGTTTTAATTTTTATGCTTTATTTTTATGCTGTATTTTAGATGCATGAATTAAAGCATGTCTGGTTTTATAGTTGCATATAACTTATGTTAGTTAATTGCATGTTAAAACCAGAAAAACCCTCGTTTTGGAAATCTAAGTGGGAGCAGGTTGTGTTATATCCCCATGGCCACCATTACGGGTTCATATGCGATGTGGGTGGGCTTGCGCGTTGGCATTAGGGCCTTCCTCCATTCGGATGAGTCCAGCCCCGAGATCGCTAGACTATGAGCTTCTGAGTAAGATGACTAGAGCGAGTTTAACTAGGAGAAATGCGACACCCTCTCCATCTGAGGTGCACTATCCTGAGGTAACATACTCAGAAGTCACGTAATGGCATACACTTAGTGTACGATCTGTAGTATTCCTCCCGCGAGGTTACGCTGCTTACTTGTACAGCTGAAAGCACCGACTATTAGCTACATTGATCAAAAGATCGTTGGTCAGATAGTGTAGTTAATGAACTTGGTTCTTATCAAACGAATGTGGGTTAGCGTAAACGTCCACACTGCGTGGCTTGCGAGAATCCCGGTGGACGAGATGTTGGTGGATTAATATTATTGTTTTGAGGGAATCAATAATTAATTGAATTTTCATGTTTTTCAAAAATTCTAGCATATATGACTGAAACACTGTTTGTTTAACTTTCCAGTTTAAATCGATATGGCATTCAATCCTTTAGCTGCTATTTTGAAAAACAACAATTTAACTGGAACTAATAATGTCGATGGAAGTCGTAACTTGGACATTGTCCTTAGGGCTGAGAGCGCTCCTGTGAGAGATCGTGTCATTGACATGATTAGTAACATCAACAAGGTTGAGGTAGTGGGAGGCGAAATCGTTGGTGAAACCAAAGCCGATATTGTCCTCCAGAGCTTGCCTCAAAGCTATGAGCGGATTCGGTTAAACTACAACATAAGTAAGATGTTGTGGAGTTCATCCGAGCTCTTGGCAGAGTTGATGGCGCCTCAAAGCTATGAGCAGATTCAGTTGAACTACAACATAAGTAAGATGTTGTGGAGTTCATCCGAGCTCTTGGCAGAGTTGATGGCGGCTAAAAGTCTTCTTCAAGAGAAGAAGCAAGCTTTAGTCGCAGTCGAAGCTTTAGAATCTTCTTCTGAGCCTGAGGCTGGAAAGAAGAAGAGAAAGCTCGAGGGAGTAGCTAAAAAGGGACAAATTGTGCCTAAGCCAGATATTGCAAAGAAGAAGTCGAAAGACAAGTGCTTCAAGTGCAATAAGACGGGACATTGGAAAGCGGATTGTCCAAAGCTTATAAGTACGATAAATTATGCCTTAATTACTGAGACATGTTTAGCGGCGATTCCCACAGATACTTGGTGTGTGGATTCAGGTGCCACTGACCATGTTTGTAATTCTTTGCAAGGGTTCCAAGTAACCCAGAAGCTTAGAGAAGGTGAATTGGATATCTACTTGGGCGACACTACAAGAGTGTCAGTAGAAGCAGTGGGAGTAGTTAAGTTGAATTTCGAAAATTCTAGCTTGGAGTTAGTTAATTGTCTTTATGTACCGAGTTTTAGAAAGAACTTGATTTCGGTTTCTAAACTCTTGAAGAACGGGTATAAGTTTATTTTTTCTGATGACTGTGTTGTTATTAGAAGAAATGGAAAACTTATTTGTTCTGGTTCATTGGCGGACAATTTGTTTGTGGTTAACTTTAACTCCCCTGTTGCGCAAAACATAGAGATAGATAGCTCAGAATCTAACATTAATAAGAGGAAGAAACCTTCTGAAATGAATCAAACCTATCTTTGGCATCTAAGGCTAGGTCATATAAACCTTAGTAGGATTCAGAGGTTGGTCAATGATGGACCTTTGGGTTCATTAGATATTGACAGTTATGCAACCTGCGAATCTTGCTTGGAAGGTAAGATGACCAAGAGACCTTTTAAAGCAAAAGGCTATAGAGCTAAAGAAGTATTAGAGTTGATTCATTCTGACTTGTGTGGACCTATGACGGTCCAGGCACGAGGGGGATATGAGTATTTCGTGACATTCACGAACGATACACTTACCTAATGCGCCACAAGTCCGAATGTTTTGGCAAGTTCAAAGAGTTTCGGGCAGATGTGGAGAAGTATCATGGTAAGAGTATCAAGACACTGCGTTCAGATCGTGGTGGGGAGTACCTGTCCCTTGAATTTTGAGATTACCTTACTGAGGTAGGAATTCAGTCTCAGTTGTCTGCACCTGGCACGCCACAGCAGAATGGTGTAGCAGAAAGGAGGAACCAAACTCTTATGGAAATGGTTAGATCCATGATGAGCTATATGATTTTCCAAGTTCGTTCTGGGGATATGCCTTGGAAACGGCAATGTATATTCTTAATCTTGTACCATCTAAAACCGTGCCTTCAACCCCAGTAGAGTTGTGGAACGGGCGGAAGCCCAGTCTAAGACATCTCAGAATTTGGGGCTGCCCAGCACATGTTCTTAAGGCAGATACGGCTAAGTTAGATGCAAGAACAGAATTAATGCTGTTTGTAGGATATCCTAGGGGAACGAAAGGTGGTCTATTCTATAGTCCTAAAGATCAGAAGGTGGTGGTAAGTACCAACGCTAGATTTTTAGAAGAGGACTATGTCTTAGACCACAAGCCCAAGAGTAAGATAGTACTAGAAGAGCTTAGACGACAAACTACTAATCCTGATGCACCAGCACAAGTAGATACACCACACACTGCACATGAGATCACAGATGATGCGCCTACACAGGCGGTGCCTCTTCATAGTGGGAGGGTTGTGAGACAGCCAGACAGGTTCATTGGTATGGGAGAGGCTTCAGACCTGGTCCCAGGTGTGCCCGAACCTGACCCAGTTAACTATAATGAGGCTCTTCGAGATAAAGATGCAGAATCTTGGCGTAAGGCAATGATATCCGTGATGGGGTCAATGGACCACAATCAAGTCTGGGAGCTTGTGGACCTGCCTGATGAGTTTAAGCCCATTAGATGCAAGTGGGTCTACAAACATAAGAGAGGACCTGACGGGAAGGTGGAAACCTTTAAAGCTAGGCTGGTGGCGAAGGGGTATACTCAGAAAGAGGGAATCGACTATGAGGAAACCTTCTTCCCGGTAGCCATGCTTAAGTCGATCCGGATTCTCTTGGCCATAGCTGCTCATATGGATTATGAGATTTGGCAGATGGATGTCAAGACAGCTTTCCTAAACGGAAGTCTTGAGGAAACCATCTTTATGCAGCAACCAGAGGGATTCATTGAAAAAGGCCAAGAGCATAAGGTTTGCAGGCTTAAGAGGTCTATTTATGGACTTAAGCAGGCATCCAGATCTTGGAACATCCGGTTTGATGAAGTAATCCAGTCCTTTGGATTTACTCAGTGTCCGGATGAGCAATGTGTATATCGCAGACGTGATGGAAACTCAGTGGTGTTTCTTGTGCTTTACGTAGATGACATTCTATTGATTGGCAACAACAAGAAAGTGTTATCAGACGTAAAGGCATGGCTGTCTAAGCAATTTGATATGAAGGACTTAGGGGAAGCGGGACATATCCTTGGGATCAAGATTATTCAAGATCGTAGGAAAAGTTCACTAACGCTCTCCCAAGCTTCATACATAGACACGATTCTGGCCCGTTTTAACATGCAGAACTCCAAGAAAGGTTTTCTACCTTTCAGGCATGGAGTGTTTCTATCTAAGGAACAGTCTCCTAAGACTGTTGAGGAGATAGAGACCATGAAGACAGTTCCATATGCTTCAGCAGTAGGAAGTCTCATGTATGCCATGTTGTGTACGAGGCCTGATATCTGTTATGCCATTGGCATCATAAGCAGATATCAGTGTAACCTCGAGAAAGCTCATTGGGAGACATAAAATGCATTCTCAAGTATTTGCTAGAACGAGAGACCAAATGTTTGTCTATCAGGCGCCTGAGCTGGTACCCTGAGGTTACACAGATTCAGATTTCTAAGGCGACAGGGATAAGAGCAAGTCTACCTCAGGGCATGTGTTTACATTGGGAAGTGGAGTCATAGTATGGTGGAGTGTCAAGCAGAAATGCGTGGCAGACTCTACCATGGAGGCTGAATACGTTGCCGCATCAGAGGCAGCGAAAGAAGCAGTGTGGCTCAAGAACTTCCTAGTGAACTTAGATGTGATTCCTGGTTTGTAGAAGTCAATCATAATGTACTATGATAACAACGGTGCAGTAGCAAAATCGAAGGAACCATGAGCCTATAAGGCGAGTAAATGCAAGTACCACCTAATACGAGATATCATCAAGAGAAAAGACGTGGTCGTGCCTAAGATAGCATCAGAGGATAACCTTGTAGATCCGTTCACGAAGACATTGACTTCAAAAGTCTTTGAGACTCACGTGGAGGGCATGGGGATCAGATACTTAGGAGACCCATGATAGTTTTTCTAGATGTATTGTAAAGTGTAAAAGATTGAATGTAGTTATATACTTAAAGCACAACTTAAGTATTAGTGAGAGATTGTTAGGTTTGAATACATCAGCTATGCTTGTATTATACTTTTTCCCGGTTAATATATAGATTTGATGATTTGGTTTATATGTTGTGTGTCTAGTCCATTTATATTATGTAGTTAGATAATGAGGTGTCTGGTGTGACACAGTATATCTCATCATTGGTTAAAAGACATAATATATAAATGAAGTTCGTAATCGAGACAGTTTTAGATAAGCTGTCAGTTTAGGTTATTATGTGATTAGGATAATTAGTTTGTCCAAACTAATTAAATCATATAGATTCCCAGGGCATATTGAACTTGACCATTTAGAATGATTTGTCTTGTACTAATTCAATAGACAATTCATTCTTAGTATTCTATCTCTTAATCCCTTGACTTGAGCAGGCATGAGGATTAGACATAGTGTACTTTGATCTGCCAATGGGTGAGGTTAATTGTGGCTAATAGTCTCGGTGGGTTAGGAGCGCGTGTTTAGTTACTTGGTGTGCTGCTGCTTGTCGAAAGAAAACCATGTACCGGTGCGTCCGGGGTGATGGTGCTCCCGAGATGAGCTCGTAATGTTTATTATACTAAACCCAGCTGGTAAACTTATGTCCGGTATAGTAAAAAGGTCGAGTGGTACTAGTCTAGGAATTAAAGAAGTTAATTAATTAATTTATCAGTAAATTAATAAATTAACGAGCACTAAATCTTTGATCTTGGGAGATTAAGAATAAATTAATTTAGTTATTCCGGAAGCAATTCTGGTGTAAGATGGTAGTGCCAAAATTAATCCGTTTGTGGTGCGATTAATTTTGTAGTGGGTTGATTGAATAAGTAGAATTAATTAATTAATTATTCATAAGGGTTAATTAAGTAATTAACAAAGTGAAATTATTTATTTAATTAATTAAGTCTTAAGTTTCAATTAGAATTAGGAAATCCTAGAGATTAGGAAATCTAATTGGTTTTGGATTATCCTATTAGATTAGTTACCTAATTGCATTTAGAAACTAATTAATTACCTAAACCCATTAGGAAGATCAATCCTAAACCAATTTGGGGTCTCTCTTGTAGCTTTATATATAGACAAGGGATTAGCAATTCTACAACACACAATTCTTAATTTTTCAAGACAAGAAAACTAGACTGAAAAATTTTAGAGAGAGAAAAAATTTTTGTCTCTCTTGAATAATTTTCGGGCGGCGGGAAGTAAATTTCGATGGCGGCGGCGGTTCAATTCAGGCGGCGTCGAGCTGTAGAATTTTTTTGGCGAGTCCTTTTGTGTAGATTGCTGATCAATTGCTCGCTAGATTGTTTCCCACAAAACGTGCGATCAAAGTCCTGAGTCGTACAAACGATCACCTGAGTAACACGCTTCAAGAGATACTTTCTATGTTTCTGCTTTAATTAGAAATATTTTGTTGCGTGATAAATCAAATAAGTACATACCAAGATCCTGCGCAATGTTATTTCAAGCAAGGATTCAAATAAAGATTGTGCTAGAGTCTAGGCCTGGTCAAATATTCCTATTCGGGAATGCGTAGCACGAAGGCCCAGGCAGATAATCTTTAAATTTTTACGACAACAGACTTCATTTTTTGTAGATCTTTGCTGGCTATCTTGTCTATGATGTGTTGGCTTCTTTAGCCAATGTAAACTTCAGTTTTTTTGAGGGAGTGGATAGTGTGGTTTGGCAGCCCTCTCCCACTGGTTGTTTCTCCGTTTCATCAGCATATTGGGCTCTTTGCAAGTCATGCATAGTACATTCTTTTCTGAAGAATTTTTGGTCATACTCAATTCCACAAAAAATTTATTTTTTCCTTTGGAGGTTGCATAATAGTTTTCTTCCCTTTCCTGAGGTTATTACCAGGCTAGGATATGTGGTATATCCTTCCTATTGCTTGTTATGTGCTGAGCATGTTGACAGTTTTCTTCATGCATTTTTTACTTGCAGTTATTCATGGAATTTGGAATGATCTTGCATCAGTCTTGGAATTGCCAGGAGTAACAAGTTGGACATCAGTTTGTAGATAGTTTTCCTCCTTTGTTGGGCGACTGAGGCACTGCATTCGGTTGGCTCCTTCTTGCTTTTATGGGAGATATGATGTTTAAGAAATTCTGCAATTTTTTATGGTGTTTATCCCTCTTTTGTTGGCCTTTTTCTCGGGTATATAGGGATTCTATAGTACTTTATTCACAAGCCAACTGTCGCATCCAACGGAAGGTTATGGTACCCGTTCCAATAATATGGAAATCATATTGCTCTTCCTTTTTATGTGGTGAATGTAGATGGCTCAATTCTTTTAAATGGGGCAGTAGGGTATGGATACATAGTGCGAACAAATTCAGGTCATTTTCTACTTGGAACTTCTTCTTCCTTAATGGGTGTTAATTTGGCACAAGCTAAAGTGATAGCTCTTTTGTCAATTATTCGTCATTGTCGATCTAGGGTTTATGAAAGGGTGTTGTTCTTGTCTGATAATGCCTTTAGTGTTGCGATGGTGTCTGCTAGAACCGGCTTTTTTTGGAAAGAGTACCATAACCTCCTAGAGATTTGTGAGTATATGCATGAGACAGATTCATTTGTCAAACACATTCTCCGGGAAAGGAATATCCCAGCTGGTTTCCTGGTCCTCCTTAGATCCTCGTGTATTACGGTTTTATACAACAACTTATATTCAGCTCCTTGCCGGTTTAGGGGTTTGGTGTCATTGGATGAAATTTCGGTTCCGAATTTGCGTGTTAGGTAAGTTGATGTCACACCTTTGGTGTATTGGTGACTGTTTAGTGGTAGGTAGTTAGGGGCTCCCTCAAGGAGTATTGGAGATTGTATAGCTTATAAGTGGCGGGCTTTGGTTAGTTGTGTATGCTGTAGGCAGTTTGGGGTAAGACTATACACTGCCCAGGTGTAATTCTTTATTTTTTTTTTTAAACTTCATATTAATAACAAGGTATACAATCTCGCAGGTCTGCCTTGCCCACTTGAGCTTATGGGACTATTTTTCAAAAAAAAAAAAGATAAATAGTTCATGAGCATTCCACTACACTTTTCACCCATTACACTCCTTATTACTACTCTGATCTCTTCTACCATGCCAATGGTATCTATATATATTATTGGCGCACAAAAAATTTATCCTATAGTTTAAAAAAAAAATGAAACGAAATGCATGAAATAATATATATGGATACCATTGGCGCCGTAAAAGTGATTAGAGTAGTAGTAAGGAGTGTAATGGGTGAAAAATATAGCGGAATGCTGATGTGACACAGAATTAGAGTTAATTGTGTGTTTTTGCAACTTGCATCAATGCTGAGATGTCACTTGGAGGGTTTACAGTACACACATCACATGTGCAGCAATTATGTGGAGAGCAGTTATGGATAGTTTTGAATAAGGCACAGCTAAATGCCGTAAATTATGTAGAAAAGCAATTTGGCTATCTTGTAGTTTTAAATCACAGCTTTTAATTTTATCAGTTAGTTTTTGGAATAATTACGGGACCATCCAAAAAATAATAATAATACAAAATAAAGTTGGAATAAATTACATAATGGTACTATAGTACCACTATATAATTTACACATATATATAAAGACTAAAAATTTATTATGAGTGATCATAAAATTTTATGGTTGACCCTTATAAACCAAGGAATCTAACTGTATAACAAGTATTCACTTTATCCGAAATTAGTTGTACAAATACCGTTAAAACATTAGGACCAAAGAATCCAATCGTATAGTAAATATTATATATCTTTTAAATTAATTAATTGTACAAATACACTTAAGAAATCAAAACCAGATACAATTGTTTATGACCAAGAAACAACTCAATATTAATAATATATGATTAAACGCTTTATTTGGGACTTGTGCTTCGACCTTTCTGTCAAATGACATTTCATCTTCAATTTCAAAGTTACCTATGCCTACATAAATCATGCATGGAGAGACCTCCCCATGTCAATAAAATATAACGTTAATCAACTAGCTAGTTTACTGCTGTCATGGATATCAAGAGTTTTGTTGCTTTGATTTTCACTTGTTCTCAACAGTTTTCGCAATTGTTTCTTCTCTAAATGTCAAGTCATTTAATATAACTGAAATTTCAGATAGTTTCACACCCGCAATAGCAACTTAGTATGGAGACGCTCATGGCTCGGGAAGTGGTAATCTACTCACTCGTCTAAGAAAAAGAGTTTTACAAATCGGACTCACTTCTTTATTAGGATAAGGAGTATAAATACAAACTAAATAAAATTTTGCATCTCCTGCTAGATTAATGTTAATGTTGTGTAGTACTCTTGTTTTGGCTCAATCAGGTGGAGGATGTGGATTTTACAATGATGTTGCTGAGGCACCATTCTCAGGTAAAATTGCTGCAGGGAATCGGGCCTTATTTAAAAATGGCAAAGGCCGGGGATCTTGCTACTCAGTACGTTAAAATAATTTCAAAATAAGAGTCATATTTCTAATGCATTTTGAATATTCTTATTTTTCTTAGTTCTCTAACATTAAATTTCTATTTTGTTGCAGTTGCTATGCAATGAAAAATCCAGCATGCTCTTGTTAGCCAATATCAATAACAATCACCGATGAGTGTCCTAATGCATGCAACAACGATCCAGTGCATTTTGATGTAAATGGAATAGCTTTTGGAATGTTAGCAAAGCCTGGACAGGAAGATGTATTACGTAAAGCCAGCAGAATTAACATTAAATATCAAAGGTGACCTAATTTTAAATCGATTCCGTCATAGGTTTTTTTTTTTTTTTGGTATTGTATGTGCATAAAATTTAGTGACTTGAATGGCCTTTCAATTTGATTCACGTTTCTTAAATTGAAAAAGCTAGCTAAAGAGTATAAGCTGATTTCAGGTACAACATCCATTAGAATCGCATATATTTCTTCTACATGCTTATTATATTGTGGTATAATTTTACATAATTTTTTAAAATAGATAATATAATAAAAAACACAAGAACAAAATTATATGAACAAAACCAAAAAATTTTCAATTTGAGAGACAGTTGAAATGATTGAGACCACAATTATCTTTTTGATAGCAAGTTGTTGACTTTCTATTCTTTTTTCTTTATTTTTTGGGATTGGATTTGGCGGTGGATATTTCATGTAGTACTCCATGCTTCTATCCCAATTAGAATATCGTATTTAAAAATCACCCGGGTTCCAACGCGAATTTTTTCTTGGCTGCTGTGGAATACGAGAATGGAGATGGAGATGGAGAGATGGAGATGTTGGTACAATAGAACTCGAACCTGCGGGTTCCACACAGTTTTTCCCTATGCAGCAATCATTTGGAGCAGCTTACAAATTTGATATACCAAATTGGGCAAATTTGCCATTCACCATCCGGGTAACCCGAAGATCTGGAAAAAGCGTTGTTGCTCAAAATGTGATTCCAAAGGGTTCGACCGCAGGAAGCAAATATCCATCTTCGGTTAATTTTTGATTGATCGGGATTCAATGAGTTGTTGCATTGAAATTTGTAGGGAATAATTGTTATGGGGGATTAAAATTGAAAATACAATATAGGTAAATTATACTATACTACTCCTAGTGGAGTAAATTGATTATTTATTGGATAACTATCTTTTTATTATAACCCATTCATGTATTATTATTTTTCTTTCACGTGCATTTAAAGTTTAGAAAAGAATTACGTAAAATCCGCCCGAATCAACAAATACAATAACAAAATTTTGTTAACTATATGTCATTCCCTATCAAATTATACCATATACCCTACCGAGCTATACCATTACTATATTTGTATATAAAAGTTTTTTTAACTATATGTCATTCATCGTCAAATTATACCATATACCGTAGTGATATATACCTGTTACTATATTTAAAAATAAAATAATGATAATTTAGTAATTTTTAAATATATGCATTAAAATTTCACATACAAACAAATTAGTATAATTTACAGCTATTCAATATATTTTATCTATCTTGATTTCGTGATATATAGAAATTAAATTTATTAATGCTTCGCGCAAGATTAAATTGCCCGTACCACGGGGGTGGCGCAAATAGCCATCACCCCCTGCCCACATTTTTTTTTCCACCTTTCCCGTTTGATAAAGAAGGATTTCTTTTTTTCCTTTAGTAATGAAAGATTACGAAATCCCTCAGTATCGCCAGCTTCTTTGCTCGAAGAAAAAAAATGTATAAAATCTTCTGTCCAACGAAGATGACTCTAGCGAACTACTTTCGTTGTCGGAGCTGGGTATCGGAAACTTTTCCCGCGCCTGCCACACTTTCCCTTGTATGTCCGCTGCCGTCTGCAATTAGTGTTTAAAAACCCAACCCTGACGCCTCTATGGTAATGTAAAATCCAAAATGTTTCCATTTTCTACTAGCCACCATTCAGGAGATATTTGGATCGAGTCCGTTTATGGTAGTACTAGAGAACTATCGTGAATTTTACTCCTACCTACTGTAGCGCGCTACAGTAACACGCTACAGTACGCGCTACAGTAACAAGCTACAGTTGCGCGCTACATTTTTTTTTTTTTTTTGACGCACAACCTTTTTAAAAAAAAATACTTAACAATGGAGATCAGATCAGGATTATATAGACATCAGATCAGCGAATACTTGACATCAGATCAACAGACTATAGATATCAGATCAAGAATATAAAAGAAATCATACACTAGAACTAAAATATACTTAACAAGTGAGATCAGATCAGGATTATATAGACATCAGATCAGGGAATACTAGACATCAGATCAACAGACTATAGATATCAGATCAAGAATATAAAAGAAATCATACACTAGAACTAAAACATACTTAACAATTGAGATCAGATCAGGATTATATAGACATCAGATCAGCGAATACTAGACATCAGATCAACAGACTATAGATATCAGATCAAGAATATAAAAGAAATCATACAGTATAACTAAAGCATACTTAACAATGGAGATCAGATCAGGATTATATAGATATCAGATCAGCGAATACTTGACATCAGATCAACAGACTATAGATATCAGATCAAGAATATAAAAGAAATCATACACTAGAACTAAAGCATACTTAACAAGAGAGATCAAATCAGGATTATATAGACATCAGATCAGCGAATACTTGACATCAGAACAACAGACTATAGATATCAGATCAAGAATATAAAAGAAATCATACACTAGAACTAAAACATACTTAACAATGGAGATCAGATCAGGATTATATAGACATCAGATCAACAGACTATAGATATCAGATCAAGAATATAAAAGAAATCATACACTAGAACTAAAACATACTTAACAACAGAGATCAAATCAGGATTATATAGACATCAGATCAGCGAATACTTGACATCAGATCAACAGACTATAGATATCAGATTAAGAATATAAAAGAAATCATACACTAGAACTAAAACATACTTAACAAGAGAGATCAGACCAGGATTATATAGACATCAGATCAGCGAATACTTGACACAGATCAACAGTACAACAAAAATATCCATAATATGTATCATAATATCTAAAATTATTTAATTATAAAACAAATAAAATGATAATTTAAAAATAATTTTTTTATAAAATTCAAAAACATTAAAAAAATGCTGCATTGTTTAGAAAAAAAAATGGACGGAAAAAAGTCTCAAGAAGGAAGACAAAAAATAAAATATAAAATAGCAAAAAATAACAAAATAAAGGAAGGTACTGTAGCGCGTTACTGTAGCGCGCGCGGAACATGTAGCGCGTACTGTAACGCGCCACTGTAGCGCGCTACAGTGGTAGGAGTAAAATTACATGGTGGTCCTATAGGACCACCATATAAATTACCATTTGGATCAAGAAGAGCAAGTGTTTTATTTTCTCTTAAATTGATCATGGTGGCAATTTGAATGAAGATTCATTATTATTTTTTTTTTTTTGAACTTTGAGCGCTAAAAAGATTGCATGTAATTAGGGGTAAAGGTGTTTGGGAAGGTGGTAAGAGTGAGAAATGTAACCTTGAAATCTTGGTTTGAACATCAGTTCCAATAAATATAAAAAATAAAAAAACTTATGATGCGGAAATTTTTTTTTAGTGAATTACATTTACCTCTCGTGTAGTTTGGTCAAACTACTAATTACCCTTCGAGGTTTCTACCAAGTACCAATACCCCCTTGACCAAAGTCAAACATAACAAATGTAACAAAATAAATTTGATGATATTTTGACAAAATGAGATTGTAAAATGATGTTAATTTTATCATTCAATACTTACGTCAATATTTTTGCTTATTTTTTTCATCGATCAGGGGTTAATTGTTATTAATTTAAATAGTCAAGGGGTATATGTTATTTTGAAAATCAGAGGGAGGTATTGATAGTTTCATCAAGCCACAAAGGAGATAAATGTAATTCACCTTTTTTTTTAAAAAAATATATATGTTTAAGATACTATTGAATATAAAAGGGCTCATCTTTATTTCGAGTAAAAAACTTATTTAAATAAGAAAACAAATTTGACAATTAAACGGATTACACATCAAAGTACCACCCATCAATTTTCTTGTTGTGCACCACTCTCATGAACCCAAAAAAAAAAAAAAAAAAAAATACTCGATGCTTTTCATATTTGTAATTGACGAATTGCTGATCCCTTCGTTGGACCATCATATAAAGGGTCGTGGCCTTTGGGTTCGTCCTCCAGGAACAATATTGGATTCAAAGTGCTTCCATGGTTATATGAATAGGAGCTTTGGATTTAAGACGAGGTGAAATCCCTTTCAATTTGACTATAGCATAGCTTCGCCAAAATGCATGTTTCGCAGTCTTTTGTGCATTCATAATTGACGTGACTCCAAAATATACTTTTTTATAACCCAAATTCATGCATGTTTAGTTTACTTTTAGTTGGTTTTCAATGAATATGACATATTTTATGAGTTTTCAATGCACTTATAAGTTGGATTTGCATGATTTTGTAGTAAGGAGGCACTTTGGAGATTTTGGATAAAACTTAAAACCTTTTGCTGGAAAAAGGAAGAAATCATTCAAGATTGTAACTTAAAGAGAAGAGTTTGGAATCAACAAGGATTGAAGAAGATTTTGAGTCTAGCGTCCACTGGGCGCTGGCGCTTGGTTGCCGCCAACACTGGCATCCATACAACACCAATGCCTGGTATCAGAGCCAGGTTTTTATTTTGCTTTGTCCGATTTATTAAATGGTTTTATTGCAGGTGATTTTCGATATCCCGGCTATTATGGTTGCGTTTGTATGTTTTAATTAAACTCTGGGACATGTTCAGTTGGTTTTTGTGACATCCCTGCAAAGCAGGTGAATAGTTCGAGGTGATTTTTGGTTGTAAATCCTTAAATAATAAAATAAACTGTGTTTAAATAAATATAATTAAATGATTAGTTAATAAAAGGAATTATTAAATAGGTAAATTGGTGGAATTGGGGACTTAATTGTAGGGAGCAAAGGCTTTTAGGGAGCAATTTAGAGGATTGCTAAAGTCTAGAGGTTGAAACTAATTTTTAAAAGTAAAATTCTAAAACCCACTTTTCTTTCTTTCCTTCTTCTCCCAGCCGGACTTTCTTTTTATTTTTCTTCTTCCCTCTTTCATTTTTCTTTCTTTTCTTCTTTCCTCCTCCCTTCACTCCGTCGGACAGCCCCTCCCCACCGCACTGTCACCAGCCATTTGGCCCTTCTCCGGCGCCGGTTTGTTCGCAGAACACCACGAAAATAATTCTCTTCATGCGAGGAACAAAACCCAGCCTTCATTTGCCTCTTCCTCTCGCGTTTTCTTTCTTCCCCTGCCGCCGGACTCCACCTTCACCCGCCATGGTGGCCGCCCATTTCCGGCCACCCGGCCTTATCCTCAGCGACCTGAACCCACGAAAAGAATCCCCACACTCTAGGGAACAAAGCCCATGACTTAAAAACTGCTTTCTCCCTCGTTTTTCTCTCTCCCTGCTCAAGCCTCGCTGCCCCGCCACAAGCCGCCACGAATCGGCCTTCTCCGGCTTCGTTTTGATCACCCACTGCCTTGCATGGATTCATCCCCCTTAGAGTTTCAAAACCCGTCAAGAGGTTTTGTATTTTGATGACTGGAAAAGTCACGCCGCCAACGGACCACCGCTGCCGCTCATTTCCCTCTCCAACTGCCGGCTGAATCTTCCCCTTGCCGATTCTAGCTTCTTGCCGGCAGAATTGTGGGTAAACTCTAAAATCCACTTAGTTTATACTTACTCTATTTATGTGTAGGCATTCTTAGGTTTCAGCTTCGTTTCCGGTACGATTGATGGTAAATCCTTGAATTTATTAAATCATGCATTATATTAAGTATAATTATGATTTATGATTATTTATCCTTAGGACTATGAATCTAGTTTTTAAGGTTGCTAAATATGGGTGGTTAATTTAAATGTTTGTGATTAGTTATAACTAAATGGGGTAATTGGTGGTTAGTTTAGAAATTGGGATATTTAGAATCAAGTAATAAGTCTTAATACATCATGTAGGGTGTAACTAGGAAAGTTATATTATAAGGCTAACCATGTTCATGCATATAATTTACTATAATTAATAATTTAGGTTCATTGGGGAATTTATGCATGTATGAATTAAATATCTTTTATTAGTAGAAAGGAATAGTAACCATGAGTTGGTATATAGTGTATACACTAGATAAATGAGGAAAAAGTAACTATAGCTAAATGGGAGTAAAAGAGGTGGATTAGTGCTTAAACCATTAATAAACTCTAGAGTGACACTTAAAACAATAATGGTCAAGTGAACCTATGTCGCTCAAAGTTAAGATGAATTAGGTTAGTTTTCATTTAGAGAATCTTAGGACATATGCATATAAATATCATCTTTATATGAGAAATTGAGTAGGGTTTCGTGTATGTTATTTTTAATAGGAGAAACTCGTAATAAGGTGACGGCTGGCATTTTCGTGTCAATTGAGGTTCGATAGGTAAAATGCGATAAGGTGAGTGTCTCCCCCTTAGTTGTGCTTGTTGTTCTGACTAGGAGTACACCGGTATGTTCTTTGGACATACAGGCGTAACCTAGGAAGGACCTGGATTACATTCAAAGTTTTTCTTATGCTTGTGTTTTGTTTATATTCTGTATAGAAGATTATGACCTTGTCGGCACATAGGTTTCAGTCATGTATATTATGTTGTGGTGTTGATTGACTATGTGGCTGTTTTGAATGATTTATGCTGTTTGGGTATTTGGTTTTGTTGTGGTTACAGTTGTTATGCTGCTGAAATTTCTGTAGAGTCTATGACACGACCGTAATATTATTTGTACTACTTGCTGTAGGGTTTATTTAAGAGTCATGGTTGTGTTTGCATCTTTTGGGGGCCCCGCCCTTTCCATGCCGGCCTACTAGGTAGGGGCAGGATTGAGGCCTAGTACATAGGACAGGTATAGCCCGGGGTACCTTTGGTGGCTCGGCGGATATTGGTGGCTCGGTTGATAACGGGTGGGATGCCCGTTTCCGTTGGTTGGTACAGATCCAGGTTTGTTGGTTATTTTTGTATGCGCATTATGTGGTTATTTGTTATAACATTGGCATGTTATTTGGGCACGTTAGAAATACATGACTGTTGTTGTAGGTTGTTCTTCTGTTTGTTGTTTTTCAATTATATTGTTGGGTCCAGGAGGTGACCCTCACTAGGTATGCGTTTTCGCATACTTATGTTTATTTTATCTTTGAATGTGATCCAGGTAGGAGATTACCGGATACAAGCCTAGGAGAAGCTTGGGAGTGGTTGGGATGTCATAAGCTTTGAAAATATTTAAATGTAATAGCTTGTTAATTGGAATTTTGTAGGTTGTAATTAGTTTAAATTAGCTTCATCATGCTTTGTTACGAGTTTAGGAAATCAGGTTCTTTCGGGGGCCTGACAGTTTTTTATATGAATGTTAGTAATAGTTAAACCATGTGCTGGAAGCCGTGTAGGATTAGATTAAATATGTAGGAGGATTTTCTCAATGTAATTATCGATTTTTTTTTCCAAGAAATCAAACCTTGTATTTAGGAAATTTAAGTAATCGAAGACGTTGTTGTGGGAGACTTGAACTCGAGGGTTTTGGTTTATCGTAATTTGGGTAATTCCAAAGATTACGTAGAAAATTGAGAAAACCCAGGCAAATTGCAAGAAGACCAAATAACGAGTGGGAAAGAAACATGAAATAAAAATTCAGAGGAAAAGGTTACGTAAGATGGCGACACATGAGTCGACGCGCTATGAGGACTCGGCATGTGCATTCACACGCTGCCTGGTCTGGCGTGAGTGGTGACGCGCTAGAGCTGCTTACTGCTCTGGCATAGATTGCTGGTGGCGAGCTCGTGGAGCTGCACTAGAGCTATTTTTTCAAATTTTTTGAAACTTTTTATTAGATTATTTTGAGATTTAGACTCAGTCCATCGGACTGACGTGACGGGACACGAAACAAGGCAATGGATGGAAGCAATTAAAACCATAATAGTTGAGAAATTTATTATATGTATTTATTTCCCGTTTTATTGTTTTAATTTTGGTTTACATGTTATAAATTTTTTGTTTTTGTTAAGCATGATTGAAGCATGTTGGTTTTATGTTGCACATAACTTAGGATTAGTTAATTGCATGTTAAAACCGAAAAACCCTCAGTTTAAGAATCTAAATGGGAGCCAGTTGGTTTATATTCCCATGGCCTCCATTACGAATTGATAAGTGATGTAGGTGGACTTGCGCGTTGGCATTAGGGCCTTCCTCCATAACAGATGAGTCCAACTCATAACATCACTAGGCTGAATTTCTAAGTTAGATGACTGTAGTAAATTAAATTGGAGAAAGTGACACCCTCTCTAACTGAGGTGCACTATCCTAAGTAACGAACTTAGATGTCACGAAATGGTACAACACTTAGTGCACAATTTGTAGTATTCCTCCCAATAATGCTTCCTACATCAGTTGAAAACACAACTTAGACATTTTCCTTACAGCTGAGCAACACAAGTCCGTACTCACAGAACCGCGCCCAGCCGCACCTAATGAGGAGCCCACTAATGAGCAAAAAGAGGCATATCAGCAGTGAAGAAAGTCTGGTGAGATGGCGCGTTACATTATGGCTTCTATGTCGAATGTTCTGCAACATCAGCATCAGGCGATGGCATGATAATGAATCTTAGAGAAATGTTCGGACATCAAGGTCGGGAGGCTAGACAAGTGGCCATGAGGAAACTTATTACTACTATGATGAAAGAGGGCGCACATGTGAGAGATCACGTGCTTGAAATGATTAGCAACATCAATGAGATAGAGGTGTTTGGAGGAGAGATTGATCATCAATCTCACACTGACATAATCTTCCAGAGCTTGCCTTAGAGTTTTGAGCAGTTTCGGCTAAGCTATAATATGAACAAACGGGATTATGTGTTGGCTGAGCTCTTAACAACATTGGTGTTGACTGAAGATCTTTTTCAAGAGAAAAAGCAAGCTTTAGTCACTGTCAATGCTTCGGGATCTACTTTTAATCTGAATGCTGAAAAGAAGAAGAAGAAAGCCAATCATGCGCCTAAGCCTGACGTCACAAAGAATAAGAAGCTGAAAAGCAAGTGCTTCAAATGCGGAAAGATGGGACATTGGAAAGTGAACAGTCCAAAGCTTAAAAGAACGAATAATTTGAAAGAATTTGGTAGGATCTGGGTTTGCACTTGCTCGATTTACCACGCAACAAAAATTTCTATTAAAGCGAAATCTTAGAAAAGTTGTTGGAGTAGAATACATAAGCTATGCTTGTATTGTACAGTTTCCCAGTATAATATATCGATTTGTGTTTCAGTCATATCTTGTTTTGCATTAATCGTCCATTTATACTTGGTGTGTAGATTCAGGTGCCACTGACCATGTTTGTAATTCTTTGCAGGGGTTCCAATTAACCCAGAAGCTTAGAAAAGGCGAATTGGATATCTACATGGGCGACACTACAAGAGTGTCAGTAGAAGCAGTGGGTGTAGTTAAGTTGAATTTCGAAAATTCTAGCTTAGAGTTAGTTAATTGTCTTTATGTACCGAGTTTTAGAAAGAACTTGATTTCGGTTTCTAAACTCTTGAAGAATGGGTATAAGTTTATTTTTTCTGATAACTGTGTTGTTATTAGAAGAAATGGAAAACTTATTTGTTCTGGTTCATTGGCGGACAATTTGTTTGTGGTTAACTCTAACTCCCCTGTTGCGCAAAACATAGAGTGAGATAGCTCAGAATCTAACCTTAATAAGAGGAAGAAACCTTCTGAAATTAATCAAACTTATCTTTGGCATCTAAGGCTAGGTCATATAAACCTTAGTAGGATTCAGAGGTTGGTTAATGATGGACCTTTGGGTTCATTAGATATTGACAGTTATGCAACCTGCGAATCTTGCTTGGAAGGTAAGATGACCAAGAGACCTTTTAAAGCAAAAGGCTATAGAGCTAAAGAAGTATTAGAGTTGATTCATTCTGACTTGTGTGGACCTATGACGGTCCAGGCATGAGGGGGATATGAATATTTCGTGACGTTCACGGATGACTACTCTAGGTACGGATACATTTACCTAATGCACCACAAGTCCGAATGTTTTGGCAAGTTCAAAGAGTTTCGGGCAGATGTGGAGAAGCATCATGGTAAGGGTATCAAGACACTGCGTTCAGATCGTGGTGGGGAGTACCTGTCCCATGAATTTCGAGATTACCTCACTCAAGTAGGAATTCAGTCTCAGTTGTCTGCACCTAGCACGTCACAGCAGAATGGTGTAGCAGAAAGGAGAAACCGAACTCTTATGGAAATGGTTAGATCCATGATGAGCTATAGTGATTTTCCAAGTTCGTTCTGGGGATATGCCTTAGAAACGACAATGTATATTCTTAATCTTGTACCATTTAAAACCGTGCCTTCAACCCCAGTAGAGTTGTAGAACGGGCGGAAGCCCAGTCTAAGACATCTCAGAATTTGGGGCTGCCCAGCACATGTGCTTAAGGTAGATACGGCTAAGTTAGATGCAAGAACAGAATTAATGCTTTTTGTAGGATATCCAACGAGAACGAAAGGTGGTCTATTCTATAGTCCTAAAGATCAGAAGGTGATGGTAAGTACCAACGCTAGATTTTTAGAAGAGGACTATGTCTTAGACCACAAGCCCAAGAGTAAGATAGTACTAGAAGAGCTTAGACGACAAACTACTAATCCTGATGCACCAGCACAAGTAGATACACCACACACTGCACATGAGATCACATATTATGCGCCTACACAGGCGGTGCCTCTTCGTAGTGGGAGGGTTGTGAGACAGCCAGACAGGTTCATTGGCATGGGAGAGGCTTCAGACCTAGTCCCTGGTATGCCTGAACCTGACCCAGTTAACTACAATGAGGCACTTCGAGATAAAGATGCAGAATCTTGGCGTAAGGCAATGATGTCCGAGATGGGGTCAATGGACCACAATCAAGTCTGGGAGCTTGTGGACCTGCATGATGGGTTTAAGCCCATTGGATGCAAGTGGGTCTACAAACGTAAGAGAGGACCTGACGGGAATGTGGAAACCTTTTAAAGCTAGGCTGGTGGTGAAGGGGTATACTCAGAAAGAGGGAATCGATTATGAGGAAACCTTCTCCCCGGTAGCCATGCTTAAGTCGATCCGGATTCTCTTGGCCATAGCTGCTCATATGGATTATGAGATTTGGCAGATTGATGTCAAGACAGCTTTCCTAAACGGAAGTCTTGAGGAAACCATCTTTATGCAGCAACCAGAGGGATTCATTGAAAAAGGCTAAGACCATAAGGTTTGCAGGCTTAAGAGGTCTATTTATGGACTTAAGCAGGCATCCAGATCTTGGAACATCCGGTTTGATGAGGTAATCTAGTCTTTTGGATTTACTCAGTGTCCGGATGAGCAATGTGTATATCGTAGACGTGATGGAAACTCAGTGGTGTTTCTTGTGCTTTACGTAGATGACATTCTATTGGTTGGAAACAACAAGAAAGTGTTATCAGACGTAAAGGCATGGCTGTCCAAGCAATTTGATATGAAGGACTTAGGGGAAGCGGGACATATCCTTGGGATCAAGATTATTTGAGATCGTAGGAAACGTTCGCTAAGGCTCTCCCAAGCTTCATACATAGACACAATTCTGGCCCATTTTAACATGCAGAACTCCAAGAAAGGTTTTCTACCTTTCATGCATGGAGTGTTTCTATCTAAGGAGCAGTCTCCTAAGACTGTTGAGGAGATAGAGACTAGGAGGACAGTTCCATATGCTTCGGCAGTAGGAATTCTCATGTATGCCATGTTGTGTACGAGGCCTGATCTGTTATGCCATTGGCATGGTGAGCAGATATCAGAGTAACCCCGGGAAAGCTCATTGGGAGGCAGTAAAATGCATTCTCCAGTATTTGCGCAGAACGAGAGACCAAGTTCTGGTCTATCAGGCGTCTGAGCTGGTATCTCGAGGTTACACAGATTCAGATTTCCAAGGCGACAGGGACAAGAGCAAGTCTACCTCAGGGTATGTGTTTACTCTAGGAGGTGGAGCCATAGTTTGGCGGAGTGTCAAGCAGAAATGCGTGGCGGACTATACCGTGGAGACTGAGTATGTTGCCGCATCAGAGGCAGCGAAAGAAGCTGTATGGCTCAAGAACTTCCTAGTGGACTTAGATGTGATTCCTGGTTTGCTGAAGTCTATCACGGTTTATTGTGATAACAATGGTGCAGTAGCAAACTCGAAGGAACCACGAGCCCACAAAGCGAGTAAACATATACAGTGCAAGTACCACCTGATACGAGACATCGTAAAAAGGGTACACGTGGTCATGGCTAAGATAGCATCAGAGGATAACCTTGCAGATCCGTTCACGAAAACATTGACTTCTAAAGTCTTTGAGGCTCACGTGAAGGGCATGGGGATCAGATGCTTAGGAGAGCCTTGACAGTTTTCCTAGATAGATAGCAACAGATTGTATAGGAGTTGTATGCAGATGTATACTTAAAGCACAACTTAAGTATTAGTGGGAGATTGTTAGGGTAGAATACATAAGCTATGCTTGTATTGTACAGTTTCCCAGTTTAATATATCGATTTGTGTTTCAGTCATATCTTGCTATGCATTAATCGTCCATTTATATTATGTAAGTAGATGATGAGGTGTCTGGTGTGACACAGTATATCTCATCATTGGTTGAAAGACATAATATATAAATGAGGTTCGTAACCGAGACAGTTTTGGACAAACTGTCGGTCTAGGTTATTATGTGATTCAGATAATTGGTTTGTCTAAACTAATTGAATCATATAGATATGCCCGGGGCATATTGAACTTGACTCTTAGGAATGATTGGTCTTGTACTGATTTAATAGACAAATCGATCCTTGTATTCTATCTCTAAATCTCTAGACTCGAGTGGGCATGAGGATTAGACATAGTGTACTTTGATCTGCCAATGGGTGAGGTCAAATGTGGCCAATAGTCTCGGTGGGTTGGGTGCGCGTGTTTAGTTACTTGGTATGCTACGGCTTGTCGAAAAGAAAACCATGTACCGGTGCGTCCGGGGTGATGGTGCTCCCGAGATGAACTCGAAATGTTTATTATACTAAACCCCGCCGGTGGACTTATGTCTGGTATAGTAAAAAAGGTCGAGTGGTACTAGTCTCGGAATTAAAGAAGTTGATGAATTAATTTATCAGTAAATTAATGAATTAACGAGCACTATATCTTTGATGTGGGGAGATTATGAATATAATTTAATTAAGTTGTTCCGGAAGCAATTCTGGTGTAGGTTGGTAGTGCCATAATTAATCCGTTAGTGGTACGATTAATTATGTACTGGGTTGTTGACAAAGGTAGATTTAAGTAATTTAGAAATTAATTAATCCTTGTGTCAGTTGGTTGTGAATCATCCCAGGAACTGGTTTGGGATAAGCGAATCCCTGTGTCAGTTGGGAGTGATTCATCCCAGGAACTGGATTGGGATAAGTGAATCCTTGTGACAGTTGGGAGTGTATCAGTCCAGGAACAGGATTGAAGGAAACAAAATCTGTATCAGTCCAGGAACAGGATTGAAGAAAAACAGAAACCCAGTAGGAAGACCAATCCTAAACCAACTTGGAGTCTCTCTTGTAACTCTATAAATAGACAAGGGATCAGTTATTCAAGACAATTAACACAATTAATCCACAGAATTTCTAGAGAGAGAAAATTCTAGAGAGAAAACGTTTCTCTCTCCAAGTCGAATTTTCAAGAAAGTGTGCAGCTAGTTTTTGGGTGCTCCTGGTGAAGCGTGCACCTGGTGATTCTCTTGTATGCTTCAAAGACTATGACTTCACTTTGTGTGGGCAACGAACTAGAAGTCAATTGATCAGCTACTCACTACAATCCACCTGCTAGAAAACTCTAGCCACGCAGCACCTGGCACGTACTATAAACGCACCGCCCGCAGAGAGAGAAAGCTACGCATAGCTGGTATAAACCAAGGCCAAAATTTTAGCCACTAGAAACCCAAAAACCAGCCGCACACTTTTTTGAAAATTCGACTTGGAGAGAGCAATGTTTTCTCTCTCTAGAAATCCTGTGGATTAATTGTGTTGTCTTAAATGGCTAATCCCTTGTCTATTAATTGGTCTTCCTAATGGGTTTAGGTAATGAATTAGTTTCCAAATCCAATTAGGCAACCAATCTGATAGGATAAACCAAATCCTACTGGATTCCTAATCTCTAGGATTTTCTAATTCCAATTGAAACTTAAGACTTAATTAATTAATTAAATAATTCCACTTTGTTAATTACTTAATTAACCCTTAGGAATTAATTAAATAATTCCACTTTGTTAATTACTGAATTAACCTTTAGGAATAATTAACCAATTAATTAATTAAATCTACCTATTCAATTAACCCGTTACAAAATTAATCGTACCACTAACGGATTAATTTTGGCACTACCATCCTACACCAGAATTGCTTCCGGAACAACTTATTAAATTATATTCATTAATCTCCCCACATCAAAGATATAGTGCTCGTTAATTAAAATTAATTTTCTGATAAATTAATTAATTAACTTCTTTAATTCCGAGACTAGTACCACTCGACCTTTTTACTATACCGGACATAAGTCCACCGGCCGGGTTTAGTATAATAAACATTTCGAGTTCATCTCGGGAGCACCATCACCCCGGACGCACCGGTACATGGTTTCCGTTCGACAAGCAGCAGCACACCAAGTAACTAAACACGCACACCCAACCCACCGAGACTATTGGCCACATTTGACCTCACCCATTGGCAGATCAAAGTACACTATGTCTAATCCTCATACCCACTCGAGTCTAGGGATTTAGAGATAGAATACAATGATCGATTTGTCTATTAAATCAGTACAAGACAAATCATTCCTAAGAGTCAAGTTCAATATGCCCCGGGTATATCTATATGATTCAATTAGTTTAGACAAACTAATTATCTGAATCACATAATAACCTAGACTGACAGTTTGTCCAAAGCTGTCTCGGTTACGAACCTCATTTATATATTATGTCTTTCAACCAATTATGAGATCTACTGTGTCACACCAGACACCTCATCATCTACTTGCATAATATAAATGGACATAAACATGCACAACAAAATATAATTGAAACACAAATCCATATATTAAACTGGGAAACTGTACAATACAAGCATAGCTTATGTATTCTACTCCAACATAATCTTGCCTTAGTTACTGAGACATATTTAGAAGTGATTCCCACAGATACTTGGTGTATGGATTCAGGCACCACTGACTATGTTTGTAATTCTCTGCAGGGGTTCCAAGTAACTCGGAAGCTTAGAGAATACGAGCTGGATGTCTACTTGTGCGACACTACAAGAGTGTCAGATGTTGCAGTGGGAGACTAAAGCTCATTTTCGAGAATTCAAATAGTTTATTTTTATAAAATTGTCTTTATGTTCGTAGTTTAAGAAAGAATTTTATTTCAGTTTCTAACATTTGAAAGAATAGTTTTGAGTTTATTTTTTTGGATGAGTCTTTATTTATTAGAAGAAATGAGAAACTCATTTGTTCTGGTTCATTAGTAGACAATTTGTTTATTCTAGAACAAACTTCTCCAACTAGACACGCAACACCAAATCAAACATCATTAAACCATAATAAGAGGAAAGATCCTTCTGAAATAAACCAAACTTATCTTTGGCACCTGAGACTAAGTCGTATAAACCTTAGTAAGATTCAGAGGTTAGTAAATGATGGACCTTTAGGTTTATTAGAGATTAACAAGTACTCAACCTGCGAATCTTGCTTAGAAGGTAAGATGACCAAGAGGTCTTTTAAGAAAAAATGGGTATCAGGCCAAAAAAGTATTAGAGATGGTTCATTCTAACTTGTGCGGAACAATATCTATTCGAGCCAAGGGAGGTTTCGAATATTTTGTGACATTTACAGATGAATACTCGAGATACGGATACATTTATTTGATGGACCACAAGTCTGAGTGATTTGACAAGTTGAGAGAATATCAGGCAGATGTGGAGAAACATCATGGTAAGAGTATCAAGACACTATGATCAGACCGTGATAGTTAATACTTGTCAGGTTAATTTCAAAATTACCTGACAGAGATAGGTATTCACTCTCAGTTATCTGCACCTGGCACACCCCAGCAGAATAGTGTAGCAGAAAGGAGAAATAGAACTCTTATGGAAATGGTTAGGTCTATGATGAGTTACCGTGATTTGCCAAATTTGTTTTGGGGATATGCCTTACAAACAGCTGCATATATTCTAAATCATGTACCATATAAATCCGTGCCTTCAACCCCTGTGGAGTTGTGGTCTGGGAAAAACCCAGTGTGAGACACCTCAGAATTTTGTCAAGCACACGTGCTTAACGCAGATACAGGTAAGTTTGATGCAAGAACAGTAGTGATGTTGTTTGTAGGATACCCAAAAGCTACGAAAGGTGGTTTATTCTATAGTCCTAAAGATCAGAAGGTGGTAGTAAGTACTAATGTGAGATTTTTAGAAGATGACTATATTATAGATCACAAGCCCAGTAGCAAAATCGTACTAGATGAACTTAGAGGACAATCTACTACTCCTGTTGCACCAGTACAAGTAGATACACCACACAATACTGCGCAAGGTGTCACAGATGATGCACCTACACAGGTGGTGTCTCGTAGTGAGAGGGTTGTGAAACAACCCAAGGGGTATGTGGGCTTGGGAGATTCCTCTGATTTCATGCCAGGCGCGCATGAACCAGACCCTGTAAACTACAATGAGGCTCTCCGAGATAAAAATACAGAATCTTGGCTAAAGGCAATGAAATCAGATATGGGGTCGATGAACTCCAATCAAGTCTGGGAGCTTGTGGACCTGCCCGATGTTTTAAACCCATTGGATGTATGTGGGTCTACAAACACAAGAGAGACCTGACGGAAAGGTTGAAACCTTTAAAACTAGGCTTGTGGCGAAGGGGTATACTCAGAAAGAGGGAATCGATTACGAGAAAACCTTTTCATCGGTAGCTATGCTTAAGTCGATCCGAATACTCTTGTCCATAGCTGCTCATTTTGATTCCGAGATATGACAGATGGATGTTAAGACAACTTTCCTTAATGGAAGCCTTGATGAAATTATCTTCATGTAGCAACTGTAGGATCGTGTTTAGGCATTTAATTCAAAATTAAACGGTGGAATCCTAAACTATAAGGATCAGGTCTTACCTTTGAAGCGTAATCGGTTGCGCCCGTCGCCTGGCTCCTCTGAAAAGATGGCGTTTCGTTGTATTTCTTTTCTAACACTTCCTTGAAGCGTCCTCTACTCTCAGGCACCGGAGTTCTTCGATGCTAGTAGATTCCTGTGAAGAAGTTTTGATTTTTTTTGGAAGAGAGAGGGAGAATTTTACGAGAGCAAAAACAGAAAACAATTTTCTAGTTTTTAAAATTCTGTCTCGAACTTTTCTCTCAACAGACTTATTTAATAAACTAAGTCTGATAACCAAAATCCCACAACCACCGGGTGGTTAATAAAATAAAATATTTAATATTATAAAATATAATATAATATTTTACTTTTACTGATTTGGGTTTTACTTGACCCATGGATCAAACCATTTACCCATGGATCAGACTGATGGGTCAAGAACCTCAATTGCAACTAGGTCCCTTGATTTGTCAGTCTCTCTCAATTCTTCCTGAGTAATTAATTAATTATTAATTAATACCTCAAAACTTCTCAATAATATTTAATTAAACTATTTAATTTAATATTATTCTTCTAAGTATAATAATTATACCTAGTACCGTCAACAATCTTCGAACTCACTTACGTGCAATCCTGTAGGTCCATTCCAAATTGACAATGGATAAATTAATCTCATAGATTAATCCAAAAATCATCAGTGGCCTCTAGCAAGACATGATAACTACTCAATTTAGAATGGATGGTCGAATGGTGATTCAACGCAACCTTTCTAAGCATACTATGCACGGTCCTCTACATCGATATCCCGTTTAGCATAAGGCAAAATCATCCTTATTAAGCTAAACAATTTTACTTGATCTCTCAGTGACACTGATTCTATTCGAGCAAATGATAACAATTATCATTTCTCGGGCATGGCCATGAACTTCTCAGTTCACTATCAAGTGACCCGGATATCATCTCTCACTTAAGAAAGATTTGTAGTCCCATCACTTCACCTACATATCTTAGCTTGACTCATAGTGTACCCAATCATACCCATACTTGGCAACCTGTTACAGTCCCGTTAGGCGTATGTCAAAGTACACCATAATTCACCTAAGACCATGCAGTGATTTCTGGTCTAAGGATCCTTGTACGAGTATGCTCAAAAGAATCACTCATGATCTATTAGTCCATGGAGTGTTTCTTTTAGCGGATTGATTTCATGAAATTAGATATGCACAATAATATAATTATCATGAAATTAACTCATTTGATAAACAATCAATCAAGCCAAAAATGTCTTATTTACATAAATACTCTCAAAGTTTATTTACATAAATAGCCCTTATTAGGGCACATACACCAACAGCAACCAGAGGGATTTATTACAAAAGGCCAAGAGAATAAGGTTTGCAAGCTTAAGAATCCATCTACGGACTTAAGTAAGCATCCAGATCTTGGAACATCCAGTTTGATGAAGTAATCCAGTCCTACGGATTTACTCAGTGTTCGGATGAGTAATGTGTGTACCACAGACGTGACGAAAACGCAGTGGTTTTTTTGTACTTTACGTAGATGATATTCTTCTTATTACAACAGTAAGAAATTGTTGTTAGACGTAAAGGCATAGTTGTTAAAGCAATTTGATATGAAGGACTTAGAAGAAGTTAGACATATCATTGGGATCAAGATTATTCGAGATCATAGGAAATGTTCCTTGATGCTTTCCAAGGCTTCATACATAGACATGATTCTGGCTCATTTTAACATGCAGAACTCCAAGAAAGGTTTTCTACATTTCAGACATGGAGTACATCTATCGAAAGAGCAGTCTCTGAAGACTGTTGAGAAGATAGAAACCATGAAGACAGTTCCTTATGCATCTGCAGTAGGAAGTCTCATGTATGCAATGTTATGTACGAGGCCTGATATTTGCTATGTTGTTAGCATGGTTAGCAGATATTAGAGTAACCCCGAAAAAGCTCATTGGGAGGCTGTAAAGTGCATCATCAAGTATTTACGCAGAACGAGAGACCAAGTATTGGTTTATCAAGAGCAAGAGCTTATGCCCTGTGGTTACACAAATTCATATTTTCAAGGCGGTAAAGACAAGAGTAAGTCTACCTCCGTGTTTGTGTTTACTTTGGGAGGTAGAGCCATAGTTTGGAGGAGTGTCAAGCAGAAATGCATGGCGGACTCTATCATGGAGGCTGAGTATGTCGCAGCATCAGAGGCAGCGAAAAAAACAGTGCAGCTCAAAAAATTTCTAGTGTACGTAGATGTGATTCCTGAGTTACAGAGATAAATCTCAGTGTACTGTGATAACAATTGTGCAGTAGCCAACTCAAGAAAACCTCGAGTGCCCAAAGCGAGTAAACACATAGATTGCAAGTACCATCTAATACGAGAGATTGTTAAAATAGGAGATGTGGTCATGGCAAAGATAGCATCAGCAGACAACCTTGCAGATCCGTTCACAAAGACATTGACTCTTAAAGTCTTTGAGGCTCATGTGGAGGGCATGGGAGTTAGATACTTAGCTGATACTTGACTGTTAGCTACCTAACTAGTTAGTTAATTTAATAATCACGGTAGTATTTCATGAGTTAGCTACCTAACTAATAAGCATAATAACAACCTAAAACAAGCTAAAATCCAAGCAACCAACAAGGGTATGTTCGAGGAACCCGAACCCATGAAATACTACCATAATTATTAAATTAACTAACTAGTTTCAACACAATCAATGCATTCTAAGAAGATCTAACACATCACATGAACATTATCATTAAACCCATCCAAAGATATACATTAACATAAAGAGAGCCAAATGCAAACATTTATAAACAACAACACACATGACAGATTCAGGGTCACGATAAACATAAAATACAAACAAGGAAAAACTAAACAAGAAACAAGCAAGAAAGATACAACCTTGAAGCCTTGGACCCGAGATGAAATAAAACACACCATGTGGTGTTCTCCAGTCATATGTACATTTGATTCTCACATTCTCAACACTATAGAGGGGTGTGAATCTAGAGTGCGACATGTTCTTATGACAATGAAGCTGCATTTTTACTAAGAAAAGTAAAACCCTAGCTAGAGAAAATGAGGAAGAAGCTTGCCCAATCTTCTCTCGAAGCTAACTAAAACTATAAACTAAAAGTGAAGTTAGATTCTATAAGGTTCCCATACGACTTGTCCAAGAATGATATTTATGCAAATATTGGTCTCTAACAAATGAATAAAACAGAGTTAGTAGAGGGAACTATCAGAATTTCATATGGATCAGGCGGATGCTGCGGCCAGGCTACGGTCGTAGGTTGGTCACAAGTTCTCTCGGGTTGCCTCTTAATCTCCATCTTGTGACTGACTTGCAATCGCATCATCTGAAGCCTTTCTGTCCAATGAATAAGTTAGCTGTGATCACACATCAAACGTAGGTGCTTATTGGAATAGGCGTTGCGGCTCTGTTGCGGTCGCAGGTAGCTCACAGGATGCTACTGCCCATTGTTTCTTCATCTTAGCTCAATTTCTGGACTTTTGTCTCGGATCTTGCAAAGTTTTATAAGCAACCAACTTTACTATTTTCCTTCTTTTCCTGCAAAAATACACGAACATGCCATAAAAAGATTTGAAACCACATATAGAACATAAAATTCTAGCAAAGTTAAGACATAAATTCATGCATTTTGCCCTAATAAAATTGCCCAGGATCTAGGTATGCACTCATGTGATTTATCACGCAACAAAATTCCTGACGAGAATTCATCCAAGGTAAAAGTAAGCTTTTGTCCCTACAATAAAAGCGAAATCATAGAAAGTACCTCTTGAAGTGTGTTAACTCAGATGATCGCTTGTATGACTTAATACTATGATTGCACGTTGTGTGGGCAATGATCTAGCAACCAATTGATCAGCAATCAACACAATTGAACTCGCCAGAAAAATTCAGCAGCTCGTCGCCACCAGAATTTCAACCGCCCCCACCGCTTGCCGGAATTGATCACCGGCTGCAGCCTTGGGACAAAATTCGGCCGCCCAAAGTTTATTCTAGAGTGAGAAAATTGTTTTCTCTCTGTAGTTTCCTTGTCTTGAAAACTTATGAATTGTGTGTTATGTAATTGCTAATCCCTTGTCTATATATAGAGTTACAAGAGAGGCCCCAAGTTGGTTTAGGATTGGTCTTCCTAATGGATTTAGGTAATTAATTAGTTTCCAAATCAAATTAGGTAACTAATCTAATATGATAAACCAAATCCAATTAGATTTTCTAATCTATAGGATTTCATAGTTCTAATTGAAACTTAAGTCTTAATTAATTAATTAAATCCACTTTGTTAATTACTAAATTAACCCTTATGAATAATTAATTAAATAATTAATTCTACTTATTCAATTAACCCATTACAAAATTAATTGTACCACTAACGGATTAATTTTGGTACTACCATCCTACACCAGAATTGCTTCCGGAACAACTAAATTAATTTATTCTTAATCTCTCCACATCAAAGATATAGTGCTCGTTAATATATTAATTTACTGATAAATTAATTAATCAACCTCTTTAATTCTGAGACAAGTACCACTCGACCTTTTTACTATACCGGACATAAGTCCACTGGTCGGGTTTAGTATAATAAACATAACGTGATCATCTCGAGAGCACCACCACCCTGGACACACCAGTACATGGTTTCCTTTCAACAAGCAGCAGCACACCAAGTAACTAAACACGCGCATCCAACCCACCGAGACTATTGGCCACAATTGACCTCACCCATTGGCAGATCAAAGTACACTATGTCTAATCCTCATGCCTGCTCAAGTTTAGGGATTAAGAGATAGAATACTAAGAATGATTTGTCTATTAAATCAGTACAAGACAAATCATTCCAAATGGTCAAGTTCAATACGCCCCGGGCATATCTATATTATTCAATTAGTTTAGACAAACTAATTATCCGAATCATATAATAACCTAAACCGACAGTGTGTCCAAAGCTGTCTCGGTTATGAACCTCATTTATATATTATGTATTTTAAGTAATGATAAGATCTACTGTGTCACACAAGACACCTCATTATCTAACTACATAATATAAATGGACAAATATATGCACAACAAATTTAACCAAAACATTAAATCGATATATTAACTGGGGAAATGTATAATACAAACAAAGCTTATGTATTCAAACCGAGGTGATGGTGCTCCCGAGATGAGCTCGAAATGTTTATTATACTAAACTCGGCCGGTGGACTTATGTCCGGTATAGTAAAATGGTCGAGTGGTACTAGTCTCAAAATTAAAGAAGTTAATTAATTAATTTATCAGTAAATTAATTTTAATTAACGAGCACTATATCTTTGATGGGGAGATTAATGAATAAAATTTAATTAAGTTGCTCCGGAAACAATTCTGGTGTAGGATAGTAGTGCCAAAATTAATCCGTTAGTGGTACGATTAATTTTGTAATGGGTTAATTGAATAGGTGGATTTAATTAATTAATTGGTTAATCATTCCTAAGGGTTAATTCAGTAATTAACAAAGTGGAATTATTTAATTAATTCCTAAGGGTTAATTAAGTAATTAGCAAAGTGAAATTATTTAATTAATTAATTAAGTCTTAAGTTTCAATTGGAATTAGGAAATCCTATAGATTAGGAATCTAGTATGATTTGGTTTATCCTATCAGATTGATTACCTAATTGGATTTGGAAACTAATTCATTACCTAAACCCATTAGGAAGACCAATCCTAAACCAACTTGGGGTCTCTCTTGTAAATCTATAAATAGAAAAGGGATTAACCATTCAAGACACACAATTAATCCACAAGATTTCTAGAGAGAGAAAATGTTTCTCTCTCCAAGTCGAATTTTCAAGAAAGTGTACGGCTGATTTTTGGGTTTCTAGTGGCTGAAATTTTGGCCTGGGTTTATACTAGCTGCGCGTAGCTTTCTCTCTCTGCGGGCGGTGCGTTTATAGTACGTGCCAGGTGCTGCGGCGCTAGAGTTTTCTAGCAGGTGGATTGTGGTGATTGGTTGATCAATTGGCTTGTAGTTGAAGGAAAACTGAACAAGCCCGGGCTAAATCGAAAACCTTACTTTCGTGCAATGCATTCCAGAATCGGAAGCTTTCGACCAAGCTCAGGCTCAAATTAGTTTACCCATGAACGGATCTAGACTTATACTTATTTAATTTATTAATTGGGACACAAAAAATTAAATCTTTAATAAAAGCAGAATTTAAAGATTTTACATTTTGTAGCGAAATCCCTTGCCTAAAGAAAAACCAATTCTTTGCGCAATTTCCACAAGAAATCCAATTGATATCTCCGTAGAAACTTCGAATATTGTGTGGGCAATAATCTATCGAAGTCTACTTGCTTAGCCCATGAAAACCCACCTGGAAATCTTTCAAAAATCGGACTCAAAATAATCCCAAAAGCTGATCAAAAACCCTGATACAGCCCAGCCCTCTTTTTTTAGAAAAACTGCTCCAGCTATTTTAAAACCCACGGACTGCCGCTAAATAAACTACAACTTCATCGTGATCTAGACAAGAAGGGCTAATGGATCACCGATCTGTAGAAAGAGATCAACATCAGCCTTTCTCGAATCAAACGCACGAAGTTGCAGCTATGAAAACAGCACCGAACAAAATCCCACTAAATTGCGCTGGAAAATTCTTCTAAGTCGCGGCCAGAAAATAAATTCAATCGCGGCTGTCCAAGAAGAAAAAAAACTGGCGGGCTGTATGAAAACAACTTGAAGGTTTAATCTTTGGGACGAATCCGATTTAAGGAGCAAGAAATCTAGTTCGTTTTTGAGAAAGAATTCATGAAGAAAAATTCTCTCTCTAGAACCTTCTTACTCAAGAAATGGCAAGACTTGTCTTGCAATATTTCCTTGGCTTTCTTTGGTCTCAAGTTATTCTATTTATAGGAGCTCGATTGGAGACCTAATGGGCTCTCGAGTTAGGCCTTTTAATTTGACTTTCGTTGTCCGCTAAGTCTTCCTGACTAATCAACTCCAATCGACCCATTTAAATTAATTTATCTAATCCACTTCGTTAATTTAATTTAATCGAACCCTTAGAATTAATTAATTCAAAATAGAATTAATTTCTAAATTCACTTTGTCAATTAAATATTAATTAAACCATTTGGATTAATTAATTTACCTTGTCGATGAGTCAAATGCATAATCGGTCGTGCCACTATCGGACCAATTATGGAACTACCACTCGAAAATGACTTTACATCGCGCCATTATTATTTCTTCTATCTCCCCACATTAAAGATCTAGCGCTCGTCGGTTTATCAATTTACTGACAAATTAATTCACCGACTTCTTGGTTTCCGAGATTAGTACCACTCGTCCTTTTATTATATCGAACATAAAGTTCACCGGTCGGGTTTAGTATAATAACCTTACGAGCTCATCTCGGGAGCACCATCAACCTGGCGGGCCGGTACGTGAATTCCTCCGACTAGCAACGACACGTAAGAAGCTAAACACCGCATACCCAACCTACCAAGGTATTGGCCTCAATTGACCTCACTCTTTGGCAAATCAAAGCACACGATATCCAACCTTCACGCCCGTCCCAATCTCGGGATTGAGAGACGGAATACTAGGACTGAATTGACTACGCCGATCAGTATAAGTCAATTCTATCCAAACTGGTCGTGCTCAATATGCCCCGGGCATATCCGTGTGATTTAAACTATTTTAGATAAACTAATTTCCAAACCACACAATAACCTATACCGATAGTATGTTTAGACTATCTCGGTTACGAGCATACTTTTTATATATCAATACTTCAACCAATAACGGTATCTACTGTGTCTGTCCACACCCCGTTATCTAGTTCTATGATATAAAGGAACAAATTTATACTGAAACAAAATGATATTTCAACTGTGGATATTAGTTTTTGATACAAGCCGTAGCTTTTCTGTATTCAAAACTAACAGTAGTACGTTGTCCACACAACGTGAAGTCATAGTCTTGAGGCATACAAGAGAATCACCAGGTGCACGCTTCAAAGGTAACTTTTTAAGGTTCCGCTTTTAATTAGAAAATTTTGTTGCGTGGTAAATCGAGCAAGTGCAAACCCAGATCCTATGTGGCAAAAATCTTTCAGGTCCATCACTGGCCAACCTCTAAATCCTACAAAGGTTTATATAACCTAGCCTGAGATGCGAAAGATAGGTTTAATTCATTTCAGAAGGTTCTTACCTCTTATTAAAGTTAGATTATGCGCTATTTGTTTCTATGTTTTGCACAACAGGGGAGTTAGATTTAACCACAAAAAATTATCTGCTAATGAACCAGAACAAATAAGTTTTCCATCTTTTATAACAACAACTGTATTATCAGAAAAAATAAACTTGAAACCATTCTTTAAGAGATTAGAAACCAAAATAAGGTTATTTATAAAACTCGGTACACAAAGACAATTTGCTAAATCTAGTCTATGATTTTTGAAATTTAAATTAACTACTTCCACTGCTTCTATTGACACTCTTGTAGTGTCGTCCAAGTAGGTATCCAACGCATCTTCTCTAAGCTTCCGGGTTACTTGGAACCCTTGCAAAGAATTACAAACATGGTCAGTGGCGCCTGAATCCACACACCAAGTATCAGTGGGAATCGCCGCTAAACATATCTCAGTAATTAAGGCATAAACTGTCATACTTTTAAGCTTTGGACAATCTGATTTCCAATGTCCCATCTGATTGCACTTGAAGCACTTGTCTTTCGACTTCTTCTTTGTAATATCTGGCTTAGGTGCAATTTGTGCCTTTTGAGCTATTCCCTCGAGCTTTCTCTTCTTCTTTCCAACCTCAGATTTAAAAGAAGATTCTGAAGCTTTGACTGTGACTAAAACTCTCTTATTCTCTTGAAAAAGACTTTTAGCCACCACTAACTCTGCTAAGAGCTCGGATGGAGTACACAACAATTGATTCATGTTGTAGTTCAACCGAAACTGCTCATAGCTTTAAGGCAAGTTCTGGAGGACAATATCGACTTTGGTTTCACCATCGATTTTGCCTCCCATTACCTCAACCTCATTGATGTAACTAATCATATCAATGACATGATCTCTCACATGAGTGCTCTCAGCCATTAGGACAATGTCCAAATTACGACTCCAATCGACATAGTTCAGACTAGTTAATTTGATGTCTTTAAATATTGTAGCTAATAGATTGAATGCCATATTGAATACTGTAAATTAAATAAACAGAGAATGTTTTAGTGTTTAATCCTAGAATTTTGACAATCATAAGAAATTCTAATAATTATTGACTTCCCTCAAAATAATAATTTAAACCACTGACATCTGATTCACTGGGATTCTTGTAAGCCACGATAGTGTGGACGTTTATGCTAACACACATTCGTTTGAGAAGAACCAAATTCATTAACTACACTATCTGACCAAACGATCTATTAATCAATGTAGTTATGCTTTTGAAAGATTTTGGTAGGATCTAGGTTTGCACTTGCTCGATTTACCACGTAACAAAAATTTCTATTAAAGCGAAATCTTAGAAAAGTACCTTTGAAGCGTGCACTTTGTGATTCTCTTGTATGCCTCAAGACTATAAGTTCACGTTGTGTGGGCAATGAACTAGAAGTTAATTGATCAGCTATCACCACAACTCCACCTGCCAGAAAAATCCAGCACCTCCGCACCTAGTACGTACTGCAAACGCATTGCCCGGAGAGAGAGAAAAAGTTGCTTGTAACTGGTATACACCAAGGGCTTAAAAATTCGGCCACTAGGAAGAAAAACACGCCGCCAAAACTTCTTGAAAATTCGACTTGGAGAGAGAAACGTTTTCTCTCTCTAGAATTCCTGTGGATTAATTGTTGAATTGTATGTCTTGAATAACTGATCCCTTGTCTATTTATAGAGTTACAAGAGAGACTCTAAGTTGGTTTAGGATTGGTCTTCCTACTGGGTTTCTGTTTTCCTTCAATCCTGTTTCTGGACTGATAAAGATTTTGTTTCCCTCAATCCTATTCCTGATACACTCCCAACTGTCACAGGGATTCACTTATCCCAATCCAGTTCCTGGGATAAATCACTCCCAACTGACACAGGGATTCACTTATCCCAAACAAGTTCCTGGGATGAATCACTCCCAACTGACACAGGGATTCACTTATCCCAAACCAGTTCCTGGGATGATTCACAACCAACTGACACAAGGATTAATTAATTTCTAAATTAATTAAATCTACCTTTGTCAACAACCCAGTAAATAATTAATCGTACCACTAACGGATTAATTATGGCACTACCAACCTACACCAGAATTGTTTCCGGAACAACTTAATTAAATTATATTCATAATCTCCCCACATCAAAGATATAGTGCTCGTTAATTCATTAATTTACTGATAAATTAATTCATCAACTACTTTAATTCCGAGACTAGTACCACTCGACCTTTTTACTATACCGGACATAAGTCCACCGGCCGGGTTTAGTATAATAAACATTTTGAGTTCATCTCGGGAGCACCATCACCCCGGACACACCGGTACATGGTTTCCTTTCGACAAGTAGCAGCACACCAAGTAACTAAACACGCGCACCCAACCCACCGAGACTATTGGCCACATTTGACATCACCCATTGGCAGATCAAAGTACACTATGTCTAATCCTCATGCCCACTCGAGTCTAGGGATTTAGAGATAAAATACAAGGATCGATTTGTCTATTTAAATCAGTACAAGACAAATCATTCCTAAGAGTCAAGTTCAATATGCCCCGGGCATATCTATATGATTCAATTAGTTTAGACAAACTAATTATCTGAATCACATAATAACCTAGACTGACAGTTTTTCCAAAGCTATCTCGATTACGAACCACATTTATATATTATGTCTTTCAACCAATGATGAGATCTACTGTGTCGCACCAGACACCTCATCATCTACTTACATAATATAAATGGACAAAAACATGCACAACAAAATATAATTGAAACACAAATCGATATATTAAACTGGGAAATTGTACAATACAAGCATAGCTTATGTATCCTACTCCAACAGCTTTCAGCCGTACAAATAAGCAGCCTAACCTCGATGAGAGGAATACTACAAATCATACACTAAGTATTTGCCATTACGTGACTTCTGCGTTTGTTACCTCAGGATAGTACGCCTCAGATGGAGAGGGTATCGTATTTCTCCTAGTTAAATTTACTCTAGTCATCTTACTTAGAAATTCATAATTTAGCGATCTTGTGGTTGGACTCATCCGAATGAAAGAAGGCCCTAATGCCAACGTGCAAGTCCACACACATCACATATGAACTCATAATGGTGGTCGTGGGGATATTAAACCAACCCGCTCCGACTTAGATTTCTAAATTGAGGGTTTTTCAGGTTTTAATATTCAATTAACTAATCCTAAGTTATATGCAAACATAAAACCAACATGTTTTAAAATTATGCATCTAAAATACAAAACAAAAATTAAAGCACAAAAATTAAAACTATAAATACGGGAAATAAATGCGAAAAATAAATTTCCCAACTATTATGGTTTTAAATGCTTCCATCTTCTACCTTGATCTCGTGTCCCATCACGCCACTCGATGGATTGAGTCTTTAATTTAAAAAAATGAACTTGAATGAAAAATTGGCCAAACACGCAAGCCAAAAGAGCCAGGCGCGGCCGCGCGCTGGCGCAGTAATTTTGCCATGTCGCGCGACGGCGATGCTGCCGGTCTGCAGGCGGTGCCTCCCGCCGGCAAGTCGTCGCAGGTGCCGCCCCCACCTATGATTCTTCCTTCATTCCTTCTATGCTATTTGGTCTTCTTGCAATTCATTATGGGTTTTCCTGAGTTTTTATGAATTAACGATAACCCAAAACCCACAAATTCAAGTTGCCCACCATAATGCCTTCGATTACAAACAATTAATTTTTCCTACTACAAGGCTTCTAGGAAAATTAAAAAATTGAAATTACATAGAAAAATCCTACTACAGATTTGATCTAATCCTACACGGCTTCCAGCACGTGGTTATACTATTACAAGCATTCATAATAAAACCAAACCTGGACATGCCCTGGGGTTTAATTAAAAACCATACAAATACAACCATAATAGTCGGGATTTCTTAACTACCTACAAATAAAAACATGTAATAAATCGAACAAGCACAAAACCCAAAACCAGACACTGATACCAATTGAAAGATTATCTGCCCGGGCAAGGTCAAAAACTCACTTTCGTGCTACGCATTCCAGAATCAGAATATTTGACAAGGCCTAGACTCTAGCACAATCACTATTCCAATCCTTGCTTGAAATAACATTACGCTGGAATTAGGTATGTACTCATGCGATTTATCACTCAACAAAATAAATTCTAAAAAAAGTGAAATCATAAAGAGTACCTCTTGAAGCGTGTTAACTCAGGTGATCGTTTGTATGACTCAAGACTATGATCGCACGTTGTGTGGGCAACGATCTAGCAACTAATTGATCAGCAATCAACACAATTGAACTCGCCATAAAAATTCAGCAGCTCGTCACCCGAATTTCAACCGCAGCCACAGCCGAAATTTCCTTGCCACCACCGCCTGCCAGAATTGATCACCGGCTGCCACCTTGGGAAAAAATTCGGCCGCCCAAAGTTTATCCTAGAGGGAGAAAATTATTTTCTCTCTCTAAACTTTATCTCTCTAGTTTTCTTGTCTTGAAAACATTTGTGTGTTATGTAATTGCTAATCCATTGTCTATATATAGAGTTACAAGAGAGACCCAAAGTTGGTTTAGGATTGGTTTTTCGAATGGGTTTAGGTAATTAATTAGTTTCCAAATCCAATTAGGTAACTAATCTAATAGGATAAACCAAATCCAATTAGATTTCCTAATATCTAGGATTTCCTAATTCTAATTGAAACTTAAGACTTAATTAATTAATTAAATAATTCCACTTTGTTAATTACTTAATTAACCATTAGGAATAATTAATTAAATAATTAATTTTACTTATTCAATTAACCCATTACAAAATTATTCGTACCACTAACGGATTAATTTTGGCACTACCATTCTACACCAGAATTGCTTTCAGAACAACTAAATTAATTTATTTTTAATCTCCCCACATCAAAGATATAGTGCTCGTTAATATATTAATTTGCTGATTAATTAATTAATTAACCTCTTTAATTCCGAGACTAGTACCACTCGACCTTTTTACTATATCGGATATAAGTCCACTGGTCGGGTTTAGTATAATAAACATAACGAGCTTATCTCGGGATCACCATCACCCCGGACGCACCGGTACATGGTTTCCTTTCGACAAGCAACATCACACCAAGTAACTAAACACGCGCACCCAACCCACCGAGACTATTGGCCACAATTGACCTCACCCATTGGCAGAATAAAGTACACTATGTCTAATCCTCATGCCCGCTCAAGTATAGGAATTAAGAGATTGAATACTAAGAACGATTTGTCTATTAAATCCGTACAAGACAAATCATTCTAAATGGTCAAGTTCAATCCGCCCCGGGCATATATATATGATTCAATTAGTTTAGACAAACCAATTATCTGAATCATATAATAACCTAAACCGACAGCGGGTCCAAAGCTGTCTCAGTTACGAACCTCATTTATATATTATGTCTTTTAACCAATGATGAGATCTACTGTGTCACACAAAACACCTCATCATCTAACTACATAATATAAATGGACAAATATATACACAACAAATCTAACCAAAACATTAAATCGATATATTAACTGGGGAAATGTATAATACAAGCATAACTTATGTATTCAATCCTTACAATTCAGTCCCAGTTGTCTGCACATGGCACACCCCAGAAGGATGGTATAGCAGAAAGGAGGAACTGGACTCTTATGGATAATGTTAGATCGATGATGAGTTATAGTGAGTTGCCCATCTCGTTTTGGGGTTATGCCTTAGAGACATAGTGTTTTATTCATAACCTCGTACCATCTAAGTCTGTGTTTACAACCCTAGTAGAGTTGTGGACTGGGCGAAAGCCGAGTCTGAGACATCTCAGGATTTGGGGTTGCCCATCACATGTGCTTAAGGTAGAAGCAGGCAAGTTAGATGCAAGAACAGAGGTTATGCTATTTATAGGCTATCCCAAAGGAATGAGAGGTGGTATATTTTATAGTCCTCAGGACCAGAAGGTGGTGATCAGCACCAATGCCAGATTTCTTGAGGAGAACTATATTTTAGGTCACAAGGCAAGCAGCAAGGTAGTATTGGAAAAGTTTAGGGGTCAGTCGAGTATTCTAGATGCACAAGTATAGGATAATACACCACAAGATACTGCACACACTATCACAGATGATGCTCTTACACAAGCTGTGTCTCGTCATAGTGGGAGGGTTGTCAGACAGCCCGAGAGCTACATGGGTTTGGGTGAGTTTTCGGATTTTATCCCTGGTACCCATGAACGAGACCCATTTAGCTATAATGAGGCTCTCCAAGATAAAGATGCAGATTTTTGGCAAAAAGCGATGATTTCTGAGATGGGTTCTATGGACTCAAATCAGGTCCGGGAGTTGATAGACCTTCCTGATGGGTTTCGGCCTATTGGGTGCAAATTGGTTTACAAGCGAAAGAGAGGATTTGATGGGAGGGTTGAGACCTTCAAGGTTAGGCTTATGGCGAAAGGGTATACTCAGAAAAAGTAACGATTATAAGGATACTTTTTCCATGGTAGCTATGCTTAAGTTGATCTGGATTCTTTTGGTCATAGCTGCTCATATGGACTATGAGATTTGGCAGATGGACGTCAAGACAGCTTTCCTTAATGGAAGTCTTGAGAAGACCATATTTATACAGTAACCAGAGGGTTTCATTGTTCAGGGCCAAGAGCACAATGTATGCATGCTCAAGAGGTCCATTTATGGACTTAAGCAACCATCCAGATCATGGAACATCCATTTTGACCAGGTTATCTAGTCCTATGGATTCATTCAGTGTCCGGATGAGTAGTGTGTATACCGCAGGCTTAATGATGATATGGTGGTGTTCCTCGTACTTTACGTAGATGACATCCTTCTGATTGGTAAAAGTAACAAGGTGTTGTCAGACGTAAAAGCATGGTTGTCCAGGCAGTTTGATATGAATGGGAGAGGTTGGGAATATCCTTGGGATCAAGATTATTCGAGATCATAGGAGATGTTCTCTAACACTCTCCCAAGCTTCATACATAGACATGATTCTGGCCCGTTTTAACATGCAGAAATCTAAGAATCACTACCTTTCAGGCATGGCATGCATTTATCAAATGAGTAGTGTCATAAGATTGCTGATGAGATAGATGCCATAAAGCCGGTACCCTATGCATCTGCAGTGGGTAGTCTCACGTTTGCTATATTATGTACTAGGCCTGATATTTGCTTTGCCGTTGGCATGATAAGCAGATATCAGAGTAACCCTGGGAAGGCTCACTGGGAGGCAGTAAAATGCATTCTCAAGTACTTGTGCAGGACGTGAGATCATGTCCTAGTTTATAGAGCGCATGAGCTAGTACCATTGGGTTACACAGATTCGGACTTTCAATGTGATATGGACAAGAGTAAGTCTACCTTTGGATTTGTGTTTGCTCTGGTAGGTGGAGCCTTAGTATGGCAGAGTGTCAAGCAGAAATACGTAGCAAACTCCACCATGGAGGCTGAGTATGTTACCGCATCAGAGGCAGCGGAAAAAGCTTTTGTTGGCGTTGAATACATAAGCTATGCTTGTATTGTACAATTTCCCAAATTAATCGATTTATGTTTTGGTTATATCTTGTTTTGCATTAATTGTCCATTTATATTATGTAATTAGATGATGAGGTGTCTTGTGTGACACAATAGATCTCATCATTGGTTAAAAGACATAATATATAAATGAGGTTCGTAACCGAGACAGCTTTGGACAAACTGTCGATTTAGGTTATTATGTGATTCGAATAATTGGTTTGTCTTAACTAATTGAATCATATAGATATGCCCAGGGCGTATTGAACTTGACCTTTAAGAATGTTTTGTCTTGTACTGATTTAATAGACAAATAGTTCTTGGTATTCTATCTCTTAATCCCTAGACTAGAGCGGGCATGAGGATTAGACATAGTGTACTTTGATATGCCAATGGGTGAGGTCAATTGTGACCAATAGTCTCGGTAGGTTGGGTGCGAGTGTTTAGTTGCTTGGTGTGCTGCTGCTTGTCGAAAGGAAACCATGTACCGGTGCGTCCGGGGTGATGGTGCTCCCGAGATGAGCTTGAAATGTTTATTATACTAAACCCGACCGGTGGACTTATTTCCGGTATAGTAAAAAGGTCGAGTGGTACAAGTATCGGAATTAAAGAAGTTAATTAATTAATTTATCAGTAAATTAATAAATTATAAATTGATAAATTAACGAGCACTATATCTTTGATGTGGGGAGATTATGAATATAATTTAATTAAGTTGTTCTGGAAGCAATTCTGGTGTAGGATGGTAGTTCCAAAATTAATCCGTTAGTGGTACGATTAATTTTGTAATAGATTAATTGCATAAGTAGATTTAATTAATTAATTGGTTAATTATTCCTAAGTGTTGATTCAGTAATTAACAAAGTGGAATTATTTAATTAATTCCTAAGGGTTAATTAAGTAATTAACAAAGTGGAATTATTTAATTAATTAATTAAGTCTTAAGTTTTAATTGGAATTAGAAAATCCTAGAGATTAGGAAATATAGTAGGATTTGGTTTATCCTATCAGATTGGTTACCTAATTGGATTTGAAAACTAATTAGTTACCTAAATCCATTAGGAAGACCAATCCTAAACCAACTTGGGGTCTCTCTTGTAACTCTATATATAGACAAGGAATTAGCTATTCAAGACACACAATTACATAAGTTTTCAAGACAAAAAAACTAGAGAGAGAAAACTTTCTCTCTCCAAGTCGGGTTTTTAAAACTAAATTGCGGCTGGTTTGTTGTTCTTTGTGGCCGAAATTTTGGTCCAGTTTTTGCCAGCTGCGCACAGCTTTCTCTCTCTCCGGGCGGTGTGTTTACAGTACGTGCCAGGTGCTTCGGTGCTAGAATTTTCTAGCAGATGGATTGTGGTGATTAGCTGATCGATTGGCTTCTAGTTCGTTGCCCACACAACGTGAAGTCAAAGTCTTAAGGCATACAAGAGAATCACCCAAGTGCGCGCTTCAAAGGTACTTTTCTAAGATTCTGCGTTAATTAGAAATTTTTGTTGCGTGGTAAATCGAGCAAGTGCAAACCCAGATCCTATGTGGCAATCCTTTCAGTTGTATGGCTTAGAAACTTCCTGGTGAACTTAGATGTGATCCCTGAGTTGCCTATGTCTATCACAATTTATTGTGATAGCAATGATGCGGTTGCTAACTCAAAGGAACCATGAGCCCACAATGTGAGTAAATATATAGAGCGTAAGTACCACCTAATACGAGAGATCGTAAAGAGGGGAAAAGTGACTGTGGCCAAGATAGCATCAGGAGACAATCTTGCAGATCCTTTCACAAAGCCATTGACCCCAAGGTCTTTGAGAGACATGTGGAGGGCATGGGAGTCAGATTCTTAAGGGAGCCATTTGAGTGAGCTTTAAGGTGTTCTGTAGTGTTTATTATGACAGCAGTGTAATAAAGTGGGTTGAACAGTGTTTTTGTACTTCAGAGGATAGCTTTGAGTATTAGTGAGAGATTGTTAGTTTTGAATACTATAAAGCTATTTGCTTGTATCAAAAACTAATACCCATTTTATATATCATTTTTTTTCAGTATTAAATTTGTTCCATTATACCATATAACTAGATAACGAGGTGTAGAAAAATACAGTAGATCTCGTTATTTGTTAAAGTATTGATATATAAAAAGAATGCTTGAAATTGAGATAGTCTGAACATACTATCGGTATAGGTTATCGTATGATTTGGAAATTAGTTTGTCTAGACTAATTAAATCATATGAATGTGCCCGGGCATATTGATCACGACCAGTTTGGATTAAATTAACATGTACTGATCCAAATAGTTAATTCGATCCTAGTATTCTAATATCTTAATCCCGAGATTGGGACGGGCATGAGGTCTAAATCTCGGTAAGTTGGGTATGCGGTGTTTAGTTTCTTTTTATGCCGTTGCTAGTTTGAGGAATCCATGTACCGGTTCGCCGAGTTGATGGTGCTCCCGAGATGAGCTCGTAAGGTTTATTATACTAAACCTGGCAGGTGGATTTTATGTCCGGTATAATAAGAAAGTCGAGTGGTACTAATCTCGAATACAAAGAAGTCGGTGAATTAATTTATCAGTAAATTTATGAACCGACGAGCACTAGATCTTTGATGTGGGGTTATAGAAGAATAATAAAGTGAGCGCGATGTAAAGTCGTTTTTGAGCGGTAGTTCCATAATTGATCCGTTAGTGGTGCGACTAATTATACATTTGACTAATCGACAAAGTGAATTAATTAATCTTAAAGGTTTAATAAATATTTAATTGACTAAGTGGATTAAGAAATTAATTCATATTGAATTTATTAATCCTAAGGGTTCGATTAAATTAAATTAACGAATTGGGTTAAGAAATTAATTCGAAAGGCTCGATTGGAGTTGACTAGTCTAGGGAGGACTAAGGGGTCAACGAAAGTCAACCATTAAGGCCTAACTCAAATGTCCACTAGGTTTCCTTAGAAGCTCCCTAAAATAGTCCATGTTAGGCACTTAACAAAACATTAGAAACCTTGTGGGCAAATGCCTTAGAGTGAGAAAGACAAGTCTAGAGAGATAATTATTTCTTCCTCATTGAAAATTCTTTTTCAAAGTTGGTTTGCGATCTTTCTTGTTTAAGAAACTCAAGCCCACGATTCCAGAAGACCTTAGACCTCTGTACGCCGTCGTGACTGTCCGATCGCCGGCCATTTTCTGGCCAGTTTGCGCCGCTGGCGATTTGGTGATTCCGGCGCCGATTTTGGTCCTTTTCATTGTGGGCTTTGTGATTTTGATATGTTGATCCATTGGCTTGTTCCTTTTGTTTCGCCAAAGTCTAGATCTATGAGCAAATAGCTTACCCATTAAGTTTTATTGAGGCGGTGTGGGTTTTCATATTAGAATCAAGTTCTCGGGCTAGATCTGGTTTTCAGATCTGTGAGTTTCTTGAAGTGCGTTTCTTGGGACTTCTTCATTTTGCCTTAGGCCACTCCATAGACACTATCCCACACTAGCTCAGAGTTTTTTTGGAGTTATTCTTCGGATTCGGAGTGGATTTCAATTTCCCGGAGATTTGGTTTTCTATATTGCGTGGGACTCGCTTCAAAGATATAATCTTTGATCCTTCCGCTTTAGTTAAAGATTTAATCTTTGACCAGCGTTTTAATAAATTTAACTAGTATAAGCCTAGATCCGTTCAGGGGACAAGAATTTGAGCCTGAGCCGAGTCAAAAGTCTCCGAATCTGGAATGCATAGCACGAAAATGAGATTTTCGATTTAGCTTGGGCTTGTTCTGTTTCCTTCAACAACACAGAAATGTAGCATATGATCAAGATCAGCGAATAGAAAACCCGCAAACGGAGAACCAAAAATAGCTATATACATTCAAGTCCAAAGGGAACTAGATACATATAAACACAGTGGAGCCAACCAACACTATAAATACACCGGTAGTATTGATAAGTCTATTAAGTTAATGAGTTTTATTATATATCTTGTAGATTTGTAGACTTTTATAAGATAAATTGTTGCTCATGTTCACATTTTGGTGTTAGGGACTAAATTATGGATTTTGAAGGTATTCTGCTCAGTTTTACACCCTCAGGGACCAAATTACAGTTTTCAAGAATTATGAGAGTCCGGATGAAAATACTAAAGACTTCAGCAATTAAGTTGCACTTGCTTGATTTTCTACTAAATTGATTTTTGCCTTGCTGATGGAGATTTCGTTTGTTAAGACTTTGAATTAGTCAAGGATTAGATAAGGATTTGAAAATATTTTTATTTAATAATATCTTTTACTATTTTTATTATGTTAGGAAATATACTATAAATAGGAGTCTTCTCTGATGAGAAGAAAGACAAGCAGTAGAGTAGAATTTTTAGAAAAGTATTATTTTCGCTTCAGTTTATTGTTTAGTTTTCTCAAGAATTTTCAAGCCATCTTCATGAACATGAGTGACTAATTTCTTATTTTTCTAATCCAAGGGATTTGATTTAATTAGGATGTTGTGAGGTTCTGTGTTTGATTTAATTTCTTTCGTTAAATTCAAGTATCAATTGTTTCTTGGTTTAATTGAGAATTCTTAGTACTAATTGAATTGACGACTCAATTATTGTTGATTTTTCGGTACTATCTATAGGTTGAATGTTACGAATTTGACGCAAACCGGTAGTATCAAGTAGCAATTAGTTGATTTATGCATGATTGGTGAGACTTAATTGTTCATGCATGATGATCTAAAGAGAAACAATTGAACAAAATTAGTTAATTGCAGCTATCTCTTTTAATTAATTTTGGTTCAATTAATTTTTGTGTGTAATGCTGTTATGGTTGAATATGGAACGCTATCGTGCCTAATTCTTCATAGCAAGAGTTAATTAAATTCTTGGTTTGGTTAACTAGCTTAAAGAGTCCAGAGTTATTACGGTTATCCTAATAATAGTGGAAGTTGAATGCTTGAATTGAAAGAAAATCTTTGAACTTATGATCAACGTGTTAATTAGTCATATTTACCTTGGATTGGATATTTTTAGTCTTTAATTTATTTATTTACTTTTCCTATAGTTTAATTCTATTTTTCAATCAAAACTCCAATCTTGGTTATCGTTTGTCTTTGAATTACAAGTTGGTTCTATTGGAATTTCGACCTGGTACCACTATCACTACAAATTAATTGTAGTTCGATAGAGAACTGGATTAATTTTGGGTGTCTGGACAAGCACTGCAAAAATTTGACGCCGTTGCCGGGGAACCAAGATTAATTCTTGGTCCAACGGTTGTTTGTGCTATATTTGTTATTATTAAAAAAAAAGGATAATCTTTAAAATAAAAAAATATTTTTATTTTATTGTTTTTTTGTTTCTTGAGTTTTTTTACAGAGTTCCTTATCTGTAAAATTATTTTATTAAAGTACATATTATTATTTTTCTTTCGTCTTTTTTCTCTCTCTTTTTACGTTTACAAAAAAAAAAATATATATATATATATATAGTTTCCTCTTTCAATTTTTACCCATTTTTTTATTAAAAAGGAATTTTAAAAGTTTTCTTAATCTTTTCCGTAAAATATATATATTTATTTATTTACTTTCCTCTTTTACTTTTTACAATTTCTAATTTCCATGGTCCGTAATTCTTTTTCCTTTGACAGTGCCGCCGATCGGTCATCATCCACAGCTAGCACCATGCAGCGCCTCCATAACCGGCCGATCATCACCCTCTGGTTTACTCTCCATTTCGCCACCACTGTTGGGTCAGCATCCACAACTCCATCACCGCCGCCGCTGAGTTCCACAGCCGCAATCAGGACTGTGGATTTTTCCACTAGCAGTAGCAGCCCAGCAACAGCGGTTTCATCCTTCGCTTTTCCTCTGGCTGTCAACACTTCTATAAACCCAGCGACGCTGTTTCTTCCCTTCACCGTTCAGTACAGCAGCGGCGGCGAGTTCGTTTCACGTTCACCCATTCGCCCACCACCGCGCAACAGTAGATTCCAATTGAAGTTGCTTCCTAAATCCACGACTCAACTGCAGTGCTGTTGTCCCGCTGGAAGAATTCTTCCTCTGTTTCGCTAGCCGCTCTCCATCCATGCCATTGATTCCAGAATCGGTTCCAAAAAAAATTACTGCTGGGTTAATTAGATTATTATTCCATTATCACTATTTGCAGAAAATTTTAGAAATCTTGGGGCCGTGATAATTTTACTTATTTACTTTTTTCCTATTTAACATCCAATTTCTCTGTGCAGCAGTTACGTGAAGAAACCAACCCGGCAGTACGCACTGAAGCAGCAGGAATCCAACATTTTGTGCAGTAACAATCACTTGATTCTGTGAAATTCTTTGCCTTAAACTCTTTCAATTGTGTTACTGAATCTTTTGTGCACGGGGTGTTCCTTTCTTGATTTAAGGCATCTCCTGGAGTTGTGAATATTAATTTGTATATATACATTAGCGCTGAATTTTGAGTTTCTTTTATGATTTTTTGTTATAATGAGTTGTGGTTTATGATTATATGACCCGATCTTCTCAAGCTTCATTGTAATATATTTCTGAGATTAAGAAAACAGCCCGGCAATTGAGAAAAGAAACTAGACTAAGGAAAGGTGAGTCTGAAAAAGTTCATTCTGATAGTGAAAGTAATTTTTCTAATTTTTTTGATTTCCAGGAGGAAGAAGAAATGACAAACAATGGCGAGAACAGAACGTTAAGGGAATTGGCAACTCCAGATGTCAATCATCCATCGCTATGCATAATTTTGCCTGATATTACGGTACTATTTGAACTTAGATCAGGTACAATTCAATTATTACCTAAGTTTCGTGGTCTTGCAGGTGAGGATTCTCACAAACACTTGAAAGAATTTCAAGTGGTATGTTCAACCGTGAGACAAGAAGGAGTTAGCGAAGAGCGAGTTAAATTGCAAGCCTTCCCATTTTCTTTGGACAGCAATGCAAAGGATTGGCTTTTTTATCTACCAGCCGACTCAATCACCACTTGAAATGAATTGAAGAAGCAGTTTTTGGAGAAATTCTTTCCAGCTTCTCAAGCAGTGAATAGTAGGAAAGAAATTTGTGGAATCCGTCAGCTCAATGGTGAGACATTGCATGAGTATTTGAGGAGATTCAAACAATTGTGCAATAGTTGTCCTCAGCATCAGATTCCTGAGCAGTTGCTGATCCAGTACTTTTATGAGGGACTTTCTGAGCTAAACCGAAGCAAATTAGATTCAGCTAGTGGTGGAGCTTTAATGAACAAGACTTCGGATCAAGCTCTGCAATTGATTACAGTCATGGCTAAAACTTCTCAATAATTCAGCACAAGAGCAAATACAGTCACTAAACATGTAAATCAGGTAAGTCGCTCAAGTTTGAAAAATCATATTGCTGACTTAACTTCTATAGTGCGTCAAATTGCTGTAGGACAACAACAAGTAGCAAAGGTTTGTGGACTTTGTTCGCAACCAGGGCATTCTATAGATATATGTCATAGCTTGTATGACGAGGAAACTCAGCAGGTGAATGTTGTGAGAGGTTTTCCAAATCAACCTCAACGCAAGTATGATCCCTACTCTAACACATACAATCTTGGTTTGAGGGATCATCCAAATTTCAAATATGGAAATCAAGGAATGCCAAATCAATCATATCCTAGACCACCTCCTCAGCAGACACAATCCCAAGGCTCAGGTATGTCTTCAGATGAAATTGTCAAGTCTTGAGCTACTAACACTCAGCAATTTCAGCAGGAAACAAAGGCTAACATACAAGAGTTAAGACACCAAATCAGTCAACTAGCTACATCAGTTGGTAGGTTGGAAGCACACAGTTTAGGAAAATTATCATATCAGACGGTAATAAATCCAAAGGAGAATGTTAGTGCAATCACATTGAGAAGTGGAAAGGAGTTCTATGAAATTCCTATTGCTCCAAGGGTTGAAAAGAACAAAGACATTGGTGAAGATGAAACAAATGACACCTCATCAAAGGTAATTCCCAATTCTTCTTACCCTTTAATTCTAACCCACATGCTCAACTTTTTCCTAGCAGGTTAAACAATGCTAAAGAAGAAGATGATGAGAGAGAGGTGATTGAGATTTTTGGAAAGGTAGCAATCAACATTCCATTGCTAGAAGCCATCAAGAAAATCCCAAAATATGTATGAATGTTGAAGAAATTTAGCACCAATCAGAGAAAGGGTAAGGAAGTGGTTGATTCAAAGGAAAGTGTGTTAAGGATAGATCATAAGTTACCAGAAAAATGCCATGACCCAGGTATTTATTCCTTACCATGTGTTAATGACAATAAGAAAATTGAGCAGGCTAAGTTGGATTTAGGAGCATCTATAAATGTTATATCTTATTCAAATTTTCAATTGCTAAATTTAAGTTCAATCCAAAAGACTACTCTTCTTATCCAGTTGGTTGATCCTTCTATTGTCCACCCTGAATGAGTTGTTAAGGATGCTTTAGTGCATGTTAAAGAATTGATTTTCCCTGCAGATTTTTACATCCTAAAGATTAATGATGATTCTATTAAAAATTCATCTCCAATTTTGTTGGGAAGAACTTTAATGAGAACAACCAAGACAAAGATTGATATGGACAAGGGTACTCTATTCGTGGAGTTTGAAGAAGAGAAAGTGCAATTTCATTTTGCTGATGCAGTCAAGTATCCTATAACATGTTCTCCAATTTATGTTATTGATATATTTGATCCAGGGGTGCGAGATCCTCCTTAAAGCAAGCCAGTTTCACGTCGAGCATAACGACATTAAACAATTGCGCTGAATGGGAGACAAGCCATATTTTATTTTATTTTCTCTATTTTCATAAATGATGCGACTTATCAAGTCTAATTGATGAAATTTCTACTGCTGATTTTGGATCCTTTAGGTTTTGACATTAAAGGCAGAAATTTTCTTTGAGTAGATGAAGTTCACACTCCATTGTTTCCATCATCATAGGACTGCTCTCTATCCCTAGGACTGCTCTCTATCCCAGGGAGTTTCTGAATTTTCTCCCTTGAATTTTACTGTTTCTAATTTTTCATATGCTTTAGATGAGTGAGTATTAGTTGTACTTTCATATGAACATGTGCTTAACTCCTTCTTTATTATTCTATGTCAATACAATGAAACCCCATTGAGGACAATTTGGAACAAGTGTGAGGGGAGAAGTTTTGTATTGAAAATTTTTTCAAAAATTTTCAGAACATCGATTGTCCGAATTTAAATGGTTTGACTATATTAAAGCGTATTGGAACTTGTGATTATTTTTTCTCAATTTGTTTCTTAATGAACTGTGCAATTCTTTGGTTTTGAAGTAAAGAATGTGCTATATTTTTATGCAAACAACCCTTTTGTGCATTTTCATAGCCAAAGAGCACACTTGCTCAAATTTTTGAGGGTTCATTCATATTATGCACATCACAGGATTTGCTCATGTTATGCATTTCATATTGGCACTTGTGAATTTTTGTGATATATGATAAGGGAACTTAGACTCACCAAGTTCAGCTTTCTTAAAATCCTTACCCTCTATGTTACCCGTAGTAAACCACGTTGAGCCTAAACCTATTTTGTTGTAACTCCACTTACAAAAACCCCTTAGCCTTGTTGTTTTAGCCTTCTTTTCATCCCGTTATCCGGAATGTGTATGATTACATGCTTGACTTTGGTTTGTGGTTTAAGGTGGTTGTGTAATGGCAACTTTGTGCTCGCTTGGTCTTGTGTTTTGATTCAGTTTTTTGAAAGAAACAAACATAAAAAGATGCTCTAGTTGTGTACATTGAGAAAAATGAAGTTATGAAAGTGATTAAAAAAAAAAAAAGCAGTTATGAGGTGCTAGAGAAAATAGAAAAAATGAAGAATATTGGAAATATTTTCAGTTTTGTATAGAAAGTTGGCTCTACGGGTGGTTTTTTGCAGTGTTTCACATTTCTTAGGTAACCATGGACTTATGAAATATGAAATGTTATTTTCCATTTGTAATGATGCTTTAGTTGTATTAGGAGTGTCATTTTTGTCATTACACATGGGTCATTTGGATTGATGGTGAGTGTTGAGTATGTGTTATGCATATATTCGGATAACTTTAGCTTATATACCCATATGGCCTACCTTTTACTCACCCTAAACCCGTTACAAACCTCAAAGTCCCTTTAATGTAGCAAAAGTTCATTTTGTTGCTAAAAAGAGGTGATATATGCTAAACCAATGGGATGACATATTATGTTTTGATTGAGAGCATACTTATATGTGTCCCAATAAACACTTTGAGTGAATGTAGTGAATCTTAGTGATGCATGAAACTTTAGTACATTCTAAATGGTTGGACTTATTTTCTAAATTAGTAATTCACTTGTTCTATCAATGACCGCGTTGGTTATCTCATTGTATACTGTGACTACTTGACTGAGTTCAAAATGCGAATGCTTGAGGACCAACATGGTTTAAGTGTGGGAGATTTGATAAGTCTATTAAGTTAGTGAGTTTTATTGTATATCATGTAGATTTGTAAACTTTTATGAGATAAATTGTTTCTCATGTTCACATTTTAGTTTTAGGGACTGAATTATGGATTTTGAAGATATTCTGCTCAGTTTTACACCCTCAGGGACCAAATTATAGTTTTTGAGAATTATGAGAGTTCGGATGAAAATACTAAAGACTTTAGGGAATTACAAACCTCAAATTGATTTTTGCCTTGTTGATGGAGATTTCGTTTGTTAAGACTTTGAATTAGTCAAGGATTAGATAAGGATTTGAAAATATTTTTATTTAAGGATAATATCTCTTTTACTATTTTTATTATGTTAGGAAATATATTATAAATAGGAGTCTTCTCAGACAAGAAGAAAGACAAGTAGTAGAGTAGAATTTTTAGAAAAGTATTATTTTCTCTTCAGTTTATTCTTTAGTTTTCTCAAGAACTTTCAAGCCATGTTCATGAACATGAGTGGCTAATTTCTTATTTTTCTAATCCAAGGGATTTGATTTAATTAGGATGTTGTGAGGTTCTGTGCTTGATTAATTTCTTTCGTTAAATTCCAGTATCAATTGTTTCTTGGTTTAGTTGAGAGTTCTTCGTACTAATTGAATTGACGACTCAATTTGTGTTGATTTTTCTGTACTATCTACATGTTGAATGTTACGTATTTGACACGAACTAGTAGTATCACGAAGCAATTAGTCAATTTATGCATGATTGGTGAGACATAATTGTTCATGCATGATGATCTAAAGGGAAACAATTGAACAAAGTTAGTTAGCTATCTCTTTTAATTAATTTTAGTTTCAATTAGTTCTTGTGTGTAATTCTGTTATGGTTGAATATGGAACGCTATCGTGCCCAATTCTACATAGCAAGAGTTAATTGAATGCTTGGCTTGGTTAACTAGATTAAAGAGTCCATAGTTATTACGGTTATCCTAATAATAGTGAAAGTTGAATGCTTTAATTGAAAGAAAACCCTTGAACTTATGATCAGCGTATTAATTAGTCATATTTCCCTTGGATTGGATATTTTTATTCTTCAATTTATTTATTTACTTTTCCTACAATTTAATTGTATTTTTCAATCAAAACTTCAATCCTTGGTTATCGTTGGTCTTTGAATTACAAGTTGGTTCCCTTGGGATTTCGACCTGGTACCATTATCACTACAAATTAATTGTAGTTCGATAGAGAACCGGACTAATTTTGGGTGCTTCGACAAACACTGCCAAGTATCTAGCTAATTATTGTAGAAGAAACGAATGGCATTAAGATGCAAGCATGAAAGATACAACCTTCGGGGCCGAAGACACCTTCCTGCTTCTTCAACTGTAACTCGTGAAAGATTATCTGCCCGGGCCTAGCCAAAAACTCACTTTCGTGCTATGCATTCCAGAATCGAAGCACAATCGCTATTCGAACCCTTTTAAAATAACATTGTGCAGGATCTGGGTTTGCACTTATTCGATTTACCACGCAACAAAAATTTCTAATTAAAAGCGGAATCTTAGAAAAATACCTATGAAGCGTGTATTCAGGTGATTCTCTTGTGTGCCTCAAGACTTTGTTTATATGCTGTGTGGGCAGCAATCTAACTAGCAATTTGATCAGCTAATCACCACAGTCCACCTGCTAGAAAAATCCAGCACCGCTGCACCTGACACGTACAATTAAGGCACTGCCCGGAGAGAGAGAAAGCTACACGTTGCTGCCAAAAACTTGAGAAAAATTTCGGCTGCTATAGCTTTGGGAAATCCAAAATTCTGAGGGAGAATTTTTTCTCTCTAGGATTTTCTCTCTCTAAGCTTTATTGTCTTGAAAACTTATAAATTGTATATTGTAGAATAGCTAATCCATTGTCTATATATAGAGTTACAAGAGAAACCCCAAGTTGGTTTAGGATTAGCCTTCCTACTGGGTTTCTGTTTCATTCAATCCTGTTCCTAGACTGATACACATCCAACTGATATAGGGATTCTCTTATCCCAATCCAGTTCCTGGTATGATTCACAACCAACTGATACAGGGATTCACTTATCCCCAATCCAGTTCCTAGTATGATTCACAAACAACTGACAAAAGGATTAATTAATTACTTAATCTACATTTGTCAATAACCCAATACATAATTAATCGTACCACTAACGGATTAATTATGGCACTACCATCCTACACCAGAATTGCTTCCGGAATAACTTAATTAATTTATTCTTAATCTCTTCACATCAAAGATATAGTGCTCTTTAACTTATTAATTTACTGATAAATTAATTAATTAACTTCTTTGATTCCGACACTAGTACCACTCGACCTTTTTACTATACCGGACATAAGTCCACTAGCTGGGTTTAGTATAATAAACATAGCGAGCTCATCTCGGGAGTACCATCACCCCAGACGCATCGGTACATGGCTTCTTTTCGACAAGAGCAGCACACCAAACAACTAAACACGCGCACCCAACCTACCGAGATTATTGGCCATAATAGACCTCACTCATTGGCATATCAATGTACACTATGTCTAATCCTCATGCCCGCTCGAGTCTAGGGATTAAGAGATAGAATACTAAGAATGATTTGTCTATTAAATCAGTACAAGACAAATCATTCTAAATGGTCAAGTTCAATACGCCCCGGGCATATCTATATGATCCAATCAGTTTAGACAAACCAATTATACGAATCACATAATAACCTAACTGACAGTTTGTCCAAAGCTGTCACGGTTACGAACCTCATTTATATATTATGTCTTTTAACTAATGATGAGATCTATTGTGTCACACAAGACACTTTATCATCTAACTACATAATATAAATGGACAAACAATGCACAACTAAATATGACCAAAATATTAATTGATATATTAACTGGAAAAATGTACAATACAAGCATAGCTTATGTATTCAACTCCAACAACTCGTTCTCTCCCTGTCCGTAGATGCATCCAAGTCACATCCTTAGCTACTCTATCTGGGGCAGAAACCCCCTTGAGGAACTTAGAACCTCATGGATCCAACCTCCGCCATCATCATTTAGAAGAATCAGAAACCCTAACTACAGGAGAATAACAACCTTTCTCCTACAAGCCAACCGAGGTCGGGAAAGATAAAGTGAAGCACTTTATTGATCTGGTGAAAAAGAATCTCCTATCGCTTTATCTTCCATTGCCCTTTCATTCTCTTCAGTTTTCTTCCTTCTTGTGTGTTGAGAAATTTGGATAAAACTGTGGATACCTCAGATTTGGTCTTCCGGCTTAGAGGTCCTTCACTTCCTTACATTTTATTCTATTAACTTGGGTGCTTTCGTATGGGTATAAGGCTTAGAGATTCTTCACTTCCTTACTTCTCACCACTATACTACACTACTGTGAGGGTACAAGGTTTAAATATCCTTCACTTTCCCAGTTATTCATACTAAGGACATTGGTCCCTAAAAATTATTATTATTATTATTATTATTATTATTATTATTATTATTATTATTATTATAAAGAACAATACCTAGTTAAATAAGCATATCCCAATAGAAAATTAGAATGGAGAGGTCAAAATGGAAGGTTTAGAAAGGGTGTTGATGTAAATGAGGTCAAAGAAAAGGTTGGGCACAAAGAGGTTAATCCTAGGGGTTTATGGGTAAAAATAAGAAGAAAAATATGGTTTCTAGGGCCTTATGGACACCTAAATAGTCTTGTTATGTATAATCTAGTCAAGTTCTAGATCCATCAATGCACATAATACTAATCACTCAAAAAAGAATTATGAGTCATGGGGAGACTTCTAGGCTCAAAATTCCTCACCAAAATTGGGGTTTTGTGACTAACTCTAAAGGCAATAGCTAAGTTTCAATTCATGTGTTACAATTCTAATCACCAAAAACTAAGCTTATCTCTCATACATTACCAAAGGCTTCTAAAATTAGGCTTAAAGGGGTTTTAAGAAAATGTTATTGAAAATTCTAGAGCATAATCATTTTTAGGAAAAATTTATTTTTAGGAAAGGAACTTAATCATTTTCTTCATTCTTAATTAGTCAATCGTGAAGACAAGCATTTTTAGAACCATTTTCCCCCTCTCCCACACTTATGTTATGCATAAATTACAACTCAAGAACCTGCTTGAGAGAGGTAACACAACCAGAAGTACATTATCCTAACAAGAAATTCTTACCAAAAATAAAAACTACTACAGACAAATTCATAAGGATATTTCAGAAGTAACATTTTAGACCCAAAAAGACATAAACTTCTAGTAAAAGAGATTAGAATCTTCTCTGTATTCAGGAAGGGAAATTCCTCTGGAGTGTTGGGCTAAATCAGTCAGAATTACTCTGCTAAATGCTACCTCTGGGTTTCTAAAGGTTGTGTGAGAGAGATGACCAATGAGCATGTCGAATTAATCTTCTTTTTTCGTAAAGTAAACCAACTGTTAAGAATAATTCCATGTCTAGATTAGCAAGTGGTATCTCAGGGCATAATTTAGTGATGAATTTTCTCATGAAGACATAAATACTGTCTCTCACATTCAGCTTCTTCTCACTCATGGCTATTATCGAAAGCTTAAGTCCGAATTCTCGTGACACCTCAAATATACTGGAAACCATATTATATCTAATGAAGATGTACACTTCCTTTGCACCTACATTCATATCTATAAATTTTATGACCTTTAAGTCATGTACAACTCGCCGATCCTCCCTCAGGATCCTTCTAAAATATTCTATCTCTGGCTCAAAGGTCACAATCTGGTCATATTTATAATGACCTTCTGTTGATTACTGACCCAGAAATATGTTAATGGCCTCTAATTTCTAGGTCGGCACCTGGTTCAACTTCAGACATTCCCTAAAAGAATTGAACCAGGGTTTGGTTGACGCGGTTATAGTTTGCGGGAACTAACTTATCCCATTTTTTCCTTCTTATGAACCTCATCAACTCACTATCTTCAACAACATTAAATTGGTGACGGAATGCGAACATCATTTCTTCTTCCAACAGTTCAACGGCTGCCTCTCCATCTTCTTCGGTTTGAAACTCTTTGAAAGTTGTGGCCAAGTGGATATGAAGGTATTCAGGTTCATTGCTTTGGTTCATCATGCCATAAAATAGATTTACAAATCGATGAGCACTTTTCAAAGCAATTTATCAGTCGCGAGACAATTTGTTATGCTTGACTGGAGAAATCTCTTTTACTAGGTTTTTGTTATTGAATTAAAAGAAAATACCTCTTACTTCTGAGAGATTTGAAATTTTTCACAATGCTCGAGCGAGAGGTTTTTAGTTGCCTTAGGAAATAATGGTGTTCAGCAAAACTTGAATCTCTATGTTCTTTGTCTATCATTTTCACATTTTTTCCCTATTTATTCTAGCTGAATTGGTATGTTGGTCCCTTTTAAATAGGGGTGTTGCTGTTTTGGTCCCAAATAAAACTACGATTGCTGTTTTGGTCCCTTATCAATTTTTTATTAGTGATTTTAGTTTCTTCTTACGAAAAAGTTTAGAAGATTACGGATTAACTCATTTGATCGCTAGTCAAACCTAATTTTTCTTCAAAATGATTTGTACCATGATGTTTTTAATCCATTTTATGACTCTGTTATTTATGAATGTTCAACCCATTTAGTTCGACTCACAATCCGAAATAATGGCCGAAATCCTAAATGGGTTGAACATTCATGAGGAACCAAGTCATAAAATGGGTTGAAAACATCATGGTACAAATCATTTTGAAGAAAAAAATTAGGTTTGACTAACGATCAAATGAGTTAATCCGTAATCTTCTAAACTTTTTTGTAAAAAGGGACTAAAATAGCTAATAAAAAATTGATAAGGGACCAAAACAACAATCATAATTTTATTTGGGACCAAAACAGTAACATCCCCATTTATAAGGGACCAAAATACCAATTCGGCCTTTATTCTAATCCCCTTCCCAATGTTGTGCAACTTAAATCTTTCAGGCTATCCTTATTCTTATTTATACTATATCCTTACTAACCTTGGGTTGTCTTCCAAGAAACTCTTTGTAATTTTTAGTCTCCGGCCACACTGTACTAATGTTAGGGCCCTTCAAATTCTTGTTGATCTCTGGAGTGGGAAGTGACAAGATAATGGTTTTGAATAAAGAATTTACACCCAGTTCGAATTCTTCCTAATAAGTTATAAACTTCTAAGTTATCAAGAGTAATTTGTTCCTCCAGCCTAACTACTCCTATGCTCAAGCTTATAACTTTAGTCACTACAAGCTCATCTACCTTGATCTTATTCTGCTCCCTAGTTGCCGTGGTTAAACCAAGAGTTAGAGGTTCTAAGTTGATTACCTTGATTATTTTAAGTTCAGAATAATTTTCACTTTTAAATTTCTCTTCAGGATCAAGTTCATCATGTTAGTTTCGAATACTGAAAAGCTTTCCTTGTATGAAAAACTATTTCCCAGTCATATATCGATTGCGTTTCAGTATTATAAATTGTCCCTTTATATCATATGTCTAGATGATAAGGTGTTTGGTGTGACATAGTAGATCTTATCATTGGTTAAAGTTATGATATAAATAACTTTCGTAACTGAGACAGTTTGGACACACTGTCGGTTTAGGTTATTGTATGATTCTAAGATTGGTTTGTCTAGACTGATTGAATCATACAGATGTGCCCAGGGAATATTGAGCATGACCGATCTAGGATCAAATTAACTTGTACTGATCTTCGTAGTTAATTCGATCCTTGTATTCTATCTCTTAATCTCTAGACTAGGATGGGCATGAGCATTAGATATAGTATGCTTTAATTTGCCAAAGGGTGTGGTCTATATTTGAGGCCTAGATCTCGATAAGTTGGGTATGCTTATTTAGTCTCTTATTGTGTCGTTGCTTGTCAAAAGGAAACCATGTACCGATGCGTCCAAGGTGATGGTGCACCTGAGATAAGCTCGTAGGGATTATTATACTAAACCTGGCCGGTGGACTTATGTTCGGTATAGTAATAAGGTCGAGTGGTACTAATCTTGGATTATAAAAGTCGATTAATTAATTTATCAATAAATTAATAAATTGACGAGCACTATATCTTTGACGTGGGAAGATAATAGAATAAATTAAAGTGGTACAAAGAAGCAATTTCCTTTTGTGCGGTAGTTCTATAATTAATCCGTTAGTGGTAAGATTAATTACGGGTTGGATTAATTGAAAAAGTTGATTTGGTTAGTTAATTAATTATCCTTAAGTAAATTGACAATGTGGATTTAATTATTCGATGAATTATCCTTGGGTCGATTAACGAAGTGGATTTAATTAATTAAAAGTCCTTGGGTCAATAAGTAATTTGACTAGCCTTGCAAAGACTTAGAAAAGTAACAATTAAATCCAACTAATAAGGTCAAACTCAAAAGCCCACTAGGTCTCCTAAGGAGCTCCCTATAAATAGGTAAGTTACCCTTACAAACTGAAGACAACACTTTCATTTTTCTTTGCCTCCAAGAAAGAGAAAATCCTAGAGAGAGTTTTTTCAAGAATTCTTCTTCTTCTTTAAGTCTTTCTCAAAGTCGGATTTTAGATCTCTTTCACGGTTAAACAATGGGCTTTGGATTTTTCGGAGTTGGTTGATTGGATCTACGAAAGGGGCAGTTTTTTCTGGCAGATACCGCATTTTCTGACAGTTTTCGGTTTCTGGCGCACGGTGCATTTTTTTGGCTTCTTTGCGGGTCAAATTTTTTTGGCAGATCCGGTGTAGATTTTGTTGGATTTGTTTCTCCGGTGAGGCTTCAAAAACTCTGGTGGACTGGGATTTCTATTTTGGGCCAGATCTGCTCATCGGTGTTCGCTTTTAGAGTAGATCTGATCTAGATCTGATAGGTTGGTGATTTCTAGCTAGATTTGATCTTGGGTTTTCAGATCTAGTGTTCTTGAGGAGTTTTCGGGGTAGATCGGTTCAGTAGAAAGTTGCCCACGCAATTTTGAGACGTATCTTGGAGTCATTCTTAGGATTTATTGGGAGCGAAGCTTCAAATCTAGGATCTTTATCTTTCTCAAGTTATTTTCTAAGAGACACACATAAAATGTATAAACTTTGATTCCACCTTATTTAAAGATTGAATCTTTTGTGTGCCGTTTAATAGATCTAACAAGTATAAGTCTAGATCCGCTCATGGGAATTTATTATAGTGTTTGGGGTGATCGAAAGTTTTTGATTTTGGAATGCATAGCATGAAAGTGAAATTTTCGATTTAGCTCGAACCGGATCTTAATTCCTTCAATTAGTATCAGAGCTGAGGTTTTGGTTTTATACTTGTTCGATTTATTACGTGGTTTTGTTGCAGGTGGTTATTATCTCCGGCTATTATGGTTTTACAATCATTTATAAACCCCGGGACTTGTCCGAGCTCATTTCTTATTTTCAATGTGAATGTGTGTAATAGTAATAACCACGAGCTGGAAGCCGTGTAGGATTAGATTAAATCTTGTAGTAGGATTTATTCTATCAAATGTCGTATTTATTTTCCTAGACAAATCTTTGTATTTAGGAATATATGTAATGTGGAAGACATTATTGTGGCTAACTTATATTCATGGTTTTGGTTTATCGTAATTTTGTGTGATTCCAAATTACGTAGAAAATTGAGAAAACTCGGACGAATTAGGAGAAATCCAAATAACGAGTGAGAGCGACGCGACGGGACGTTTGAACAAGGCGACGAATTGAAGCAACAATTGATAAGGCAATAATGGTCAGGAAATATTTCATTACGTATTTATTTCCCACTTTATATGTCTTGATTGTTGCTTGTGTGTTTTCATTTTATGTTTTATGCATGATAAAAAATAAATGGTTTTACGGGTGCAAATAACTAAAGTTAAAATAATTAAGGTTAAGACGTTGCATGTGAAAACCGTAAAAACTCTCAAATTAAGAATCTAAGTGGGAGTGGGTTGTGTTATATCTTCATGGCCTCCATTACGAATTCATATGTAAAATGGTTAGACTTGCGCACTGGCATTAGGGTCTTCCTCCATATCGGATGAGTATTTATTCATAAGATCACTAGATTGAATTTCTAAAGAGATGACTATAAAGAGTTTAATTGGAGAACAACGATACTCTCTCTATCAGAGGCACATAAGTATCCTCAGTAACAAACTTGGAAGTCACGTAATGGTATACACTTAGTTTACCGTTTGTGGTATTCCTCCCATTGAGGTTACGGTACTTATGTGTACGGCTAAAATCACTGACTATTAATTTCATTGATCAATAGATCGTTTGGTCAGATAGTGAAATTAATGAACTTGGTTCTTCTCAAACGAATGTGAACTAGCGTAGACTTTCACACGATCGTGACCTGCGTAAATCCCGGTGAACGATATATTGGTGAATTTGATTGTATTGTTTTGAGGGTATCAATATTTTCTAAAAAGATAAAATACTAAAACTTCTATGTTTTTGATATGGGGTTTAATCCATTAGCTGTCATACTAAAACAGAACAAATAAGCTGGTCCTAATTACATTGATTGGAAACATATTTTGGACATTTCTCACGGCTGAGCAATGCATGTTCATGCTCACTGGGGTATGCCCAGAAACGCCTAATGACTAAGATGGCTGAGGGCACACTTGTTAGAGACCCCAGATACTTGAGATGACTAGTAACATCAATGAGATTGAGGTTTTGGGAGGTGAGATCGATGGGGAAACCCAGGTTAACATCATACTCCAGAGCTTGCCTCATAGCTTTGAAGACTGCGAATCATGTGCCTAAGCCAGACATTGCCATGAAAAAGAAGTCGAAAGACAAGTGCTTCAAATGTGGCAAGGCAGGACATTGGAAGCCAAATTGTCCAAAACTCAAAAGTACGACCATTTTGCTTTAGTTACTGAGACATGTTTAGGGGTGATTCCCATACATACTTGGTGTGTGGATTCAGTAACCACTGATTATGTTTATTATTCTTGCAAGGGTTCCAAGTAACTCAGATGCTTAGAGATGAAGATATAGAAGTCTACTTGGGAGACACTATCAAAGTGTCAGTTAAAACAGTGGGAGTAGAAAGACTTACTTTTCAAAATAATGTTGTAATAGTTTTGAAGAATTGTCTTTATATTTCGAATTTTATAAAGAATTTATTTTCAGTTTCTAAACTCTTATTGAATAGCAGAGAGGAGGAACATGACTCTTATGGATATGGTGAGATCAATGATGAGTTATAGTGAGTTGTCTAATTCGTTTTGTGGATATGCCTTGGAGACAACAGCTTACATTTAGAACCTTGTACCATCTAAGTCTGTGCCTTCGACCCCTGTGGAATTATGAACTGGGCAAAAGCCAAGTATTAGATGCGGGCAAATATGTTTAAGGCAGATGCGGGCAAGTTAGATGTAAGATCGGAAGTAATGTTGTTTGTAGGATATTCCAGAGGAACGAATGGTGGTCTATTCTATAGTCCTAACGATCAAAAGGTGGTGTTAGCACTAATGCCATATTTTTAGAAGAGGACTATATTTTAGATCACAAACCCAATAGCAATAGCATACTAGAAGAGCTTAGGGGACAGTCCAGTAATCCTGATGCATATGTAAAAATAGATACACCACTGAATATTGCACAAGATGTCACAGATAATGCACCTACAGAGGTTGCGCCTCGTCGTAGTGGGAAGGTTGTGAGGTAACCCGAGAGGTACGTGGGTTTGGGAGAATCTTCGGATTTTGTCTCTGGTGCTCACGAACCAGACCCAGTTAACTACAATGAGGCTCTCCAAGATAAAGATGTAGATTTTTGGCAGAGAGCGATGATTTTGGAGATGGGTTCGTGCTAGTTTTGAATACTGAAAAGCTATTGCTTGTATGAAAACTATTATCAAGAGTTTACATATTGATTAAGTTTCAGTATTAATTGTTCCTCTCTATCATATACATAGATGATAAGGTGCCGGGTGTAGCATAGTAGATCTAATCATTGATTAAATTTATGACATATAAACATATGCTCGTAACTGAGATAGTTTGATCATACTATCAGTTTTGGTTATCGTGCCATTTGGATAATTAGTTTGTCTAGACTAATTAAATCATATGGATGTGCCCGAGACATATTGAGCACGACTTGTTCAGGATTGAATTATCTTGTACTGATCGGTGTAGTTAATTCGAACCTAATATTCTAATCTCTTAATCCCTAGACTAGAGCGGGCACGAGAGTTAGATATCGTATGCTTTGATTTGCCAAATGGTGCAGTCAATTGAGGCCTAAATCTCGATAAGTTGGGTATGCGATGTTTGACTTCTTTGTGTGTCGTTGCTTATCGAAGGAATCCATGTACCGGTTCGCAGGGTTGATAGTGCTCCGGAGATGAGTTCATAAGGTTTATTATACTAAACTAGCGGACTTTATGTTCGATATAATGAGAAACTCGTGTGGTACTAATCTCATATACTAATAAGTCGATGAATTAAATTGTCAGTAAATTTATGAACGACTAATTTTGCGTTAGACCAATCGACCAAGTGAATTCAATAATCTGAAAAGTTTAATTAATATTTAATTGACAAAGTGGGTTATATAAAATAATCCTAAAGGTTCGATTAATATTTAATTAACGAAGTGGGTAAAGAAATTGATTTTAAAGGTTCGATTAGAGTTGATTAGGCTAGGGAAGACTAATTGAGGCAACGAAAGTCCAACTCTAAGGGCCAACTCAAAAGCCCACTAGGTCTCCCTTGAAACTCCTATAAATAGTCCTTGTTAGGCATTTGGAAGACATTAAGAAACCTTAGCGGCTAAGTTGCCTTGAGTAAGAAAGAGGAGCCTAGAGAGAGAACATTTTCTTCTTCCTTGTGTTCTTTCTCGAAGTCGGCTAAGGATCCTTCAATCTTCGAAAAGCTCAGCCCTTTGGATCTCCAGTTTCCTATTCACCGCAGTCCCTCGATTTGCGCCACTGGACTTTTTGATTCTCCTAGTCACTTGATTCGACATCCGTGGTGTAGATCTCGGTCTTGATCGGTGATCCATGATGGTGGTTGTCTAGATCGTCGTGGGAGAATTCTTTTGGTGGTGGTTCTTGGATTTTTTGCACCAGGAGATAAATAGGCGGCTGATCTTCGGACAACGATCTGCTGAGGATCTGGCGATTTTTTCCAAGTGTGTTCTTTTGGTTTTCATCCTTAGTGTCTTAGCTACCCCATGGATAGTCGCCCACACGATTTTGGGGTGGAAACGGAGTCATTCGAGGGATTCGATAGTGGATTGCACAGTCAAGCGATGAATAAGTAGTAGGCGGTAAATAAGAACAGCAATCTTCGGGCAACAATCTGTTGAGGATCTGACGAGTTTTTCGAAGTGAGTCTTTTATGTATTTCTTCTTTAGTGTCTTAGATACCTTTTGGATAGTTGCCCACACAATTTAGAGGTAGAGACGGAGTCATTCTTGGGATTCTCTCGGGATTGGTCCCAGGCGGTAAACAATAAGATTTTTAGCTTTGGTTTTCTTATTGCTAGGGACACGCTTCAAATGTATAAACTTTAAGACTTCCACTTTAAATTAAAGATTTAATTTTTATCATGCTATTTCAATAAATTGAACTCGTATAAGCCTAGATCCGTTCAGGAGAAATGATTTAGAGTCTGGGCAGGATCGAAAATCTCCTATTCTGGAATGTATAGCACGAAAGTGAGATTTTTGGTTTAGCCCGAACCAGATTTGTTTCCTTCAAATTGGTATCAAAGCAAGTGTTTTTGCTTTATACTTGTTGGATTTATTACACGGCTTTGTAATTTTTGCATTGTCGATCTATTAACAGGTGGTTATTATTCTCGGCTATTGTGGTATTTACATTCATTCAGAAACCCTGGGACATGTCCGGGCACATTTTTATTTTTGAATTGAAATATCTGTAATAGTAATAACCACGAGCTGGACGCCGTGTAGTATTAGATGAACGTTGTAGTAGGATTTAATCTTATGTCGTCGTCTTTAAATTCCTAGAACGCCTTTGTATATAGGAATTTATGTATTATGACGAAGACATTATTGTGGGTAACTCATATTCGTGGGTTTTGGTTTATCATAATTTTGGGTGATTCCTAATTACATAGGGAATCGAGAAAACCCAGACGAATTGAGAGGAATCCAAATAACGAGTGGGAACGACACGACTAGACGTGTCAACAAGGCCTTCAAAGGAAGCGACGATTGAGAAAGCCATAATAGTCAGGAAATATTTAATTACGTATTTCCCGTTTTATGTCCTTATCATTGTTTGTGTGTTTTTGTTTTATGTTTTATGCATGATCGAAAATAAATCATTTTTTGTGCAATTAACTAAGGTAGATTATTCTCATGTTAAAACTCCAACAGTTTTAGTAGGTGCAAATTACCGAAGTTAAGATATTGCATGTTGGTTTTATAAGTGCAATTAACTAAGGTAGGTAATTCGCATATTAAAACTCCAACGGTTTTATAGGTGTGAATTACCAAAGTTAAGATATTGCATGTTAAAATGAATAAAAATCCTCAAATTTAAAAATCAAAGTGGGAACGGGTTGGTTAATATCCCCATGGCCTCCATTACGAATTCATATGTGATGTGGATAGACTTACGCGTTGGCCAAGGGCCTTCCTCCATGCGGATAAGTCTTCAATCCATAACATCACTAGATTGAATTTATAAAGGGATGACTATAGTGAGTTTAATTGGAGAACCTTGTGACACCCTCTCTGCTGAGGCGCATTAGTATCCCCAGTAACAAACTTAGAAGTCAGGTAATGGCATACACTTAGTGTACCATTTGTAGTATTCATCCTGCGAGGTCACGCTACTTATGTGTGCGGCTAAAATGACCGACTATCAATTTCATTGATCAAAAGATCATTGGTCAGATAGTGAAATTAATGAACTTAGGTTATTCTCGAACGAATGTGGCATAGCATAGACGTTCACCCGCGTGACCTGCATTAATTCCGGTGTGAGAGATGTCGGTGGGAGATTATATTATTTTGTGGATATCAATATTTTCAAAAGAAAATACTGAAATTTGTCTATTTATTTATTTTCAATTTTTGATATAGGTTTAATACAATATTTGTCACACTAAAGGAGAACAAATTAACTTGTCCAAATTATATCAACTGGAAGTGCGATTTGGACATAGTCCTCACGGCTGAGCAATACAAGTTCGTGCTCACTGAGGTATGCCCAGAAACGCCAAATGACTAATATGGCTAAGGGAACACTTGTGAGAGATCACGTATTTGAGATGATTAGTAACATAAATGAGATTGAGGTTTTTGGAGGTGATACTCCACGTTTTGCCTAATAACTTTGAAGATTGCTAATCAAGTGCTTAAGCCATACATTTCCAAGAAGAATAAGTCGAAAGGCAAGTGCTTCAAAAATGGCAAGGCAGGATATTAGAAGCCAGATTGTCCAAAACTCAAAAGTGCGGCCATTTTTCCTTAGTTACTGAGACATGTTAGTGGTGATTTCTATAGATACTTGGTGTGTGGATTCAGGAACCACTGATCATGTTTATAATTCTCTGCAAGGGTTTGCCAAGTAACCCAGATGCTTAGGGATGGCGAGATGGAAGTTTAATTGGGTGACACTATCAGAGTGTCATTGAAAGTAGTGGGAATGGCTAGATTTATTTTGAAAATAATGCTGTAATAGTTTTTTTGAAGAATTGTCTTTATGATATGAGTTTTAGAAAGAATTTAATTGATGTTTCTAAACTCTTAGTGGATAGTTATAAGTTTGGTTTATCTAATAATTCTATTACTGGAAAGAACAAGAAACTTATATATTCCAGTTCATTGGTGAACAATCTCTTCTCGATAAAAAACTAACTCCCCAATAGTGCAAAACAATGAGATAAATAACACATCATTGAATCATAATATGAGGAAAAACCGTGTAAAATGAACCAAGATCATTTTTGGCACCTAAGACTAGGTCATATAAACCTTAGAAGAATTCAAATGTTAGTCAATGATGGGCCCTTGGGCTCATTGGATATTGACAATTACTCAACTAACAAATTCTGCTTGGAGGGTAAAATGGCCAAGAAGTTTTTAAGGGGTCAAAGAGGTTTTAGAATTGGTTCATTCTGACTTATGTGGACATATGATAATTCAGGCCAGAGGTGGTTTCGAGTATTTTGTGATATTCACAGATTACTACTCGAGGTACGGGTACATTTACTTGATGTGCCACAAGTCCGAATATTTTGGCAAGTTCAAAGAGTTTTGGACAGATGTGGAGAACTGTCATTGTTAAAGTATCAAGTCATTATGATTCGATTGTGGTGGCGAATAACTATCTGGTGAATTTATGAGCTACTTATCAGAGTTAGGGATTCAATCCCAGTTGTCTGCACCTGGCACATTCTAGCAGAATGGTATAGCAGAACGAAGAAACAGAACTCTTATAGAAATGGTTAGATCTGTGATGAGTTACAGCAAGTTACCCAATTTGTGTTGGGGATATACCTTAGAAACAATAACTTACAATCTAAATCTTGTACCATCGAAGTATGTGCTTTCAACCCCTATAGAGTTATGGTGTTGCTAAAAGCGGAGTATTGGACATCTCAGAATTTGGGGTTGTCCAGCACATTTGTTTTAGGTAGATACAGACAAGTTAAATGCAATATTGGAGGTAATGCTATTTGTAGGATATCCCAGAGGAACGAAGGTTGGTTTATTCTATAGTGCTAAAGATCAAAAGGTAGTGGTTAGTACCAACACTAGATTATAGAAGAGAACTATATTCTAAACCACAAACCAAGTAACAAGAGTGTGCTAGAATAGCAAAAGGGATAGTATAGAATTCCTAATGCACCAGCACAAGTAGATACATCAAGAAATACTGCACGAGTTGTCACAGATGATGCGATTACACAGGCGGTACCTCATCGTAGTGGGAGGGTTGTCAGACAACCCAAGAGGTACGTGGGCTTGGGAAAATCTTCTCATTTGGTCCCTTAAGCTCACAAACCAGACCCAGTTAACTACAATAATGCACTTCAAGATAAATATGCAGATTCTTGGCAAAGGGCAATGATTACATTGCAAATGCTCAAGAGCACAAGGTTTGCAAGCTTAAGAAGTCCATTTATGGACTTAAGCAGGTATCTAGATCTTAGAACATACGGTTTGATGGGATAATCCAGTCCTATGAGTTTATTCAGTGTCCGGATGAGTATTGTGTGTATCGCAGGCGTGATGGAAACTTAGTTGTGTTTATTGTACTTTACGTAGATGATATTCTTCTTATTGGAAACAGCGAGAAAGTATTGTCAGACATAAAGGCATTGTCGTTCAAGCAAGTTTTATATGAAGGATTTGGGAAAGGCTGGACATATCCTTGGGATTAAGATTATTCGAGATCGTAGGAGATGTTCACAGACACTTTCTCAGGCTTCCTACATAGACATGAATCTGACTCGTTTTAACATGCAAAACTCTAAGAAGAGTTTTCTACTTTTCAGATACAGAGTGCATCTATCTAAAGAGCAGACTCCTAAGTAGATAAAAGCCATGAAGACAGCAGTAGGAAGTCTCATGTATGCGATGTTATGTACAGGCTGATGTTTGCTTTGCCATTCGCATGGTTAGAAAATATCAGTGTAACCCAGGAAAAGCTCAAGTATTTGTACAGAATGAAGAACCAAGTTTTGGTCCATCAGGCACAAGAGCTAGGGATTACACAGATTAAGATTTCCAATGTGATATGGACAAAAAAATGTCTACCTCTGGGTTTGTGTTTACTCTGAGGCGTGGAGCCATAGTATGGCGGAGTGTCAAGCAGAAATGCATGGCAGACTTCACCAATGAGGATGAATGCGTTGCTTCAGAGGCAGCGAATGAAGCAGTGTAGTTCAGGAGCTTCCTAGTGGATTTAGACGTGATTCCTGAGTTGCCCAATTTTATCACAAGTTTATTGCGATAACAATAGTGCATTGGGAGACTCGAATGAACCATAAATCCACAAGGCAAATAAACACATAGAGCGCAAGTACCACCCAATACGAGATATTGTAAAGAGGGAAGATGTGCGTTACAATAGTATCAACAAACAACCTTGTAGATCCATTCATGAAAAACATTGACTGCAAAAGTCGTTGATAACGTGAAGGGCATGGGAGTTAGATACTTGGTTGAACCTTGATAGTTCGCTAGATTTTAGAATGACATTAGAATAAGTGTAATAAACCAGTTTTTATACTTCAGAGCATAGCTTTGAGTATTAGTGGGAGATTGCTAGTTTTGAATACTGAAAAACTATCGCTTGTATGAAAACTAATATCCACAGTTTACATATCGATTAAGTTTCAGTATTAATTGTTCCTTTATATCATATGCATAGATGATAAGGTGTCAGGTGTAGCACAGTAGATCTTATCATTGGTTAAATTTATGATATATAAAAAGATGCTCGTAACTGAGATAGTTTGAACACACTATCGGTTTAGGTTATCATGTGATTTGGATAATTAGTTTATCTAGACTAATTAGATCATACGGATGTGCCCGGGGCATATTAAGCACGACCTGTTCGGGATTGAATTAACTTGTACTGATCGTGTAGTTAATTCGAACATAATATTCTAATCTCTTAATCCCTAGACTAGAGCGGGCATGAGAGTTAGATATCGTAAGCTTTGATTTTCCAAAGGGTGGGGTCAATTGATTCCTAAATCTCGGTAAGTTGGGTATGCGGTAATTGACTTCTTTGTGTGCTATTGCTTGTCGAAGGAATCCATGTACCGGTCCGCCGGGTTGATGGTGCTCCCGAGATGAGCTCGTAATGTTTATTATACTAAACTAGTGGACTTTATGTCTGGTATAATAAAAAAATCGAGTGGTACTAATCTCAGATACCAAGAAGTCGATGAATTAATTTGTAAGTAAATTTATGAATTGACGAGCACTAGATCTTTGATGTGGGGAGATAAAAAATAATAAAGTGAGCGCAAAATAAATTCATTTTTGAGTGGTAGTTCCATAATTGGTCAGTTAGTGGTATGACTAATTATGCATTGGACTAATCAAAAAAGTGAATTAAATAATTCTAAAGGTTTAATTAATATTTAATTGACAAAGTGGGTTATATAAAATAATCCTAAAGGTTCGATTAATATTTAATTAACGAAGTGGGTTAAGAAATTAATTCTAAAGGTTCGACTGGAGTTGATTAATCTGAGGAAGACTAAGAGAGTCAACAAAAGTCCAACATTAAGGTCCAACTCAAAAGCCCACTAGGTCTCCCTTAATACTCCTATAAATAGTCATCGTTAGGCATTTGGAAGACATTAAGAAACCTTGGTGGCTAAGTTGCCTAGAGTGAGAAGGAGTAGCCTAGAGAGAGAACTTATTATTCTTCCTTGTGTTCTTTCTCGAAGTCGGCTTAGAATCCTTTGATCTTCAAAAAGCTCAGCCCTTTGGATCCCCAGTTTTCTATTCACTGCAGTCCCTCGATTTGCACGTAGCCCCGTCCCTCGATTTGTGCCGCTGGACTTTTTTATTCTCTTAGTAACTTGATTCATCCTCCGTTGTGTAGATCCTGGTCTTTATCGGTGATCCATGATGGTGGTTGTCTAGATCGTGGTGGGATAATTTATTTGGAGGTGGTTCTTGGATTTTTTGCACCTGGCGGTAAATAGGCGGCTGATCTTTGGGAAACGATCTGCTGAGGATCTGACGATTTTTTTGAAGTGAGTTTCTTTTGATTTTCTTCCTTCTTAGCTACGCTGTGGATAGTCGCCCACACGACTTCGGGGTGGAGACTGAGTCATTCGAGGGATTCGATAGTGGATTGCACAGCCAGGCGGTAAATAAGTAGCAAACGGTAAAATATCACAGGAATCTTCGGCCAACGATTTGCTGAGGATCTGGCGAGTTTTTTGAAGTGATTCTTTTATGAATTTCTTCCTTAGTGTCTTAGATAGCTTTTGCATAGTCGCCCACACGATTTCGAGGTAGAGACGGAGTCATTCTTGGGATTCTCTCGTGATTGGTCCTAGGCGGTAAACAACAAGACTTTTCAGCTTTGGTTTTCTTATTGCTAGGGACACGCTTCAAAGGTACAATCTTTAAGACTTTTGCTTTAAATTAAAGTTTTAATTTTTATCGTGTCGTTTTAAAAAATCAAATTCGTATAAGCCTAGAGTCGTTCTGGGGAAATGATTTAGATTTTGGGCCAGATCGAAAATCTCCGATTCTGGAATGCATAGCACGAAAGTGAGATTTTTGGTTTATCCCGGACCAGATCCTTTTTCTTCAGTTCGATGGACTCAAATCAAGTCTGTAGCTGGTAGACCTGCCTGATGGGTTTTGACCTATTGGGTGTAAATAGGTCTATAAGCAAAAGATAGGATCAGATGGGAAGGTTGAAACTTTCAATTCTAAGCTTGTGGCGAAGGCGTATACTCAGTAACATGGTATCAATTATAAGGAGACCTTTTCCCCAGTAGCTATGTTTAAGTCGATCTGGATTCTCTTTACCGTAGCTGCTCATTTAGATTATAAGATTTGGCAGATGGATGTCAAGACAGCTTTCCTTAATGAAAGTCTTAAGGAAACCATCTTTATGTTGCAACCAGAGGGATTCATTGTAGAACGCCAAGAGCAGAAGGGTTGCAGGCTCAAGAAGTCTATCTATGGACTTAAGCAAGCATCCAGATCTTGGAACATCCATTTTGGTGAGATAATCTAGTCCTATGGATTTACTCAGTGTCTGAATTAGCAGCCTATGTATCGCAGGAGTGATGAAAACTTTGTGGTGTTTCTTGTACTTTACATAGATGATATCCTCCTTATAGGTAACAATAAGAAGGTATTATCAGACGTAAAGGCATGGTTATCCTACAAGTTTGATTTGAAGGATTTGGGAGAGGCTAGACATATCCTTGGGATCAAGATCATTCGAGATTGTAGGAGACGTTCACTGACACTCTCTCAGGCTTCATACATAGACACGATTATGGCCCGTTTTAACATGCAGAACTCCAAGAAGGGTTTCCTACCTTTCAAACACAGATTGCATCTATCTAAGGACCAGTCTCCCAAGACTACTGAGGAGATAGATGCCATGCAGACAGTTAGAGTTCTGATGGAAATCTCATGTATGCTATGTTGTGTACGAGACCTGATATTTGTTTTGTCATTGGCATGGTTAGCAGATATCATAGTAACCCTAGACAAGCTCGCTGGCAAGCTGTCAAGTGCATTCTCAAGTATTTGTGTAGGATGAGGGACCATGTTTTGATCTATCAGGCGCAAGAGCTAGTTCCAAATAAAAGAAACAGATCTGATCTGGGCTAAACCGAAAATCTCACTTTCCTGTTATTCATTTTAGAATCGGAGACTTTCGATCTGGCCCAGACTCTAAAATCATTTCCCCTAAATAGATCTAGGCTTATACATATACGATTTATTAAAATGACATGCTAAAAATTAAATCTTTATTTAAAAGCGGAAGACTTAAAGACTAAAACGTTGAAGCGTGTTCTCAAGCAATAAGAAAACCAAAGCCTAAAAAGCGAGTACCGCTTCGAATCCCGAGAATAAATCTGACAACCCCCGAAGTCATGTGGGTGACTATCTACGGGATGGATAAAACACTAAGGAAGCAATCCAAAAGAAACCCGCTTCGAAAAACTCGTCAGAACCTTAACAGATTCTGGCTCGGAGCAACAGCAACCTAATTACCGCCTGCCTGAACTGACCGCCACCAAAAGAGATTTCTGACAGCGATCTAGACAATCAACGTCATGGATCACCAATCAAAATCGAGATCAACACGACGGAGATCAAATAAAGGTCGCCAAAAGCTCAATCGGTGCTGGCGACGTGATCCGAGATGTCACCAAAAATCCCCAAATAGCGTTGGTGGAAGAAAAACAAAACCGGCGACCGGCAATTCCAGCGAAAATAAAGAAACCTGTGGGCTACTCAAAATCCAAGGGCTGAGTTTTTCAAAGATGAAGGATCCTAAGCTTACTTCGAGAAAGAACTCAACGAAGAAGAAGAAGTTCTCTCTCTAGACAATTTTGCCTATAAGTTATTAAGGTCTTCAAGTGTCCAACTTAAGCTATTTATAAGGAGTTTCAAAGGAGACCTAGTGGGATTTTGAGTTGGGCCTTAGTGTTGGACTTTCGTTGACTCTCTTAGTCCTCACTAGACTAGTCAACTCCAATCGAACCTTTCGAATTAATTCCTTAACCCACTTCGTTAATTAAATATTAATCGACCCTTAGGATTATTTCGTATAACCCACTTCGCCAATTAAATATAAAATTAACCAAAGGGTAATTTATTTAATTCAACCTGTCGATCAATCCACCGCATAATTACTGGTACCACTAACGGACCAATTATGGAACTACCGCTCAAAAATGAAATTACTTCACGCTCACTTTATTAATTCTTCTATCTCCTCACGTCAAAGATATAGTGCTCGTCGATTCATAAATTTACTAACAAATTAATTTATCACCTTCTTTGTATCCGAGATTAGTTCCACTCGACTTTATTATTATACCAGACATAAGTCCACCAGCGCATCTCCGAAGCGCATCAACCCAGCAAACCGGTACATTTCTTTCGACAAGCAATGGCACACTAAGAAGCCAAACACGCATACCCAATTTACAGAGATATAGGCCTCAATTGACCGCACCCTTTGGCAAATTAAAGTATACGAAGTCTAACTCTCATGCCCACTCTAGTTTTGGGATTAAGAGATTAGAATATAGAGTTTGAATTAACTACGATGATTAGTACAAGTTAATTCAATCTCACTTAGGTCCTGCTCAATATGCCCCAGGCACATGCGTATGATTTAATTAGTCTAAACAAACTAATTTCTAAATCGCACGATAACCTAAACCGATAGTATGTTTAAACTATCTCGGTTACGATAAATTTAACCAATGATAAGATCTACTGTGCTACACCTGACGCCTTATCATCTATGCATATGATATAAAGCAACAATAAATACTGAAACATAATCGATATGTATTAGTTTTTCATACAAGCAATATCTTTTTAGTATTCAAAACTAACAATCTCCCACTAATACTCAAAGCTATGCTCTGATGTATAAAAACTGTTAAATACACAGATTACACTACTGTTATACTGAAATCTACAAAACACCTTTGGCTCACCCACATGGCTCATTTATGTATATGACTCCTATACCCTCCACGTTGCTCTCAAACATCTTTGTGGTCAATGCCTTTGTGAATGAATCTGCAAGGTTGTCTCCTGATGCTATCTTGGCCACGGTCACGTCTCCCCTCTTTACGATCCTTCTATCAGGTGGTACTTGCGCTCTATGTATTTACTCGCTTTGTGGGCTCGTGGTTCCCTTGAGTTAACAACTGCACCATTGTTATCACAATAAACTGTGATAGACCTCCACAACTGGTGAATCACATCTAAGTCCACTAGGAAGTTCCTAAGCCATACAACTTCTTTTGCTGCCTCTGATGCGGCAACGTACTCAGCCTGTATGGTGGAGTCCGCCACACATTTCTGCTTAACACTCTGCCATACTATGGCTCTACCTCCCAGAGTAAACACAAACCCATAGGTAGGCTTACTCATGTCCATATCACCATAAAAGTCTAAATCTGTGTAACCCAATGGAACTAGCTCTTGCGCTCGATAGATCAAGACATGGTCTCTCGTCCTGCGCAAATACTTGAGGATGCACTTGACAGCCTCCCAATGAGCTTTTCCAGGGTTACTTTGATATCTGCTAATCATGACACAGCATACATGAGACTACCCACTGCAGATGCATAGTGAACTGCCTTCATGGCCTCTATCTCTTCAGCAGTCTTTCTACCCAGCTTCTTAGATAGATGCACTTCATGCCTGAGAGGTAGTGTACCCTTCTTGGAGTTCTGCTTGTTAAAATGGGCAAGAATCCTGTCTATGTATGAAGCCTGAGAGAATGTCTCCTACGATCTCGAATGATTTTCATCCCAAGGATATGTCCAGCCTCTCCCAAGTCCTTCATATCAAACTATTTGGACAACCATGCCTTTATGTCAGACAATACCTTCTTACTGTTACCAATTAGAAGAATATCATCTACGTAAAGTTCGATGTGAAAGATTACCTGCCCGGACCCGATTAAAAATTTATTTTCATACTACACATTCCAGAATTGAAACTCTTGACTGGGCCTAAACTCTAGAGCAATTACTATTCCAACCCATGCTTGAAATACCATTGCGCAAGATCTTAGCTTCTACTTATTTGATTTGTCGCGTAACAATAAATTCTTAATTAAAACAGAAGTTTAAGAATTACCTCTTGAAGCGTGTACTTAGGTGACCACTTGTATGAATCAATACTAACTCATATGTTGTGTGGGTAATGAACCAACGAACCAATGATCAGCAAAACAACACAAAAAGAAACTCGCAGGAATATACTCTGCAAACCCACTGCCACGCGTGTAGCTTACGCGCCACCGCCCATGACTCGGCTCTCCACGCGCCGCCAAAAAATATGTTGCCGGCAGCTTACTGATGGACTTAAACCACCGTCACCTGCAAAGGAGAATTAGTCGACTGCGAGGGAGAAAATTTAGTTTCTCTCTCTAGAATTTGTCTCTCTAGTTTCTGGAATTATGAAACCATGAATTGTGTATTGTGAATTGCTAATCTCTTGTCTATTTATAGAGTTATAAGAACGAGCCCAAGTTGGTTTAGGATTGGCCTTCTTATTGGGTTTGTGTTTTACTTCAATCCCGTTCCTGGACTGATTCACATCGTACTGACACAAGGATTCACTTATCCTTAATCCAGTTCCTGGTCTGATTCGCAACCAAATGACACAAGGATTCACATACCCTCAATCCAGTTCCTGGTCTGATTCACAACCAATTGACACAATGATTAATTAATTACTTAATTAATTAAATCTATCTTTGTCAATTACCCAATACATAATTAATCGTACCACTAACCGATTTATTATGGCACTGCCATACTACACCAGAATTGCTTCCAGAGAAACTTAATTAATTATTCTTCAATCTCTCTACATCAAAGATATAGTGCTCGTTAATTTATTAATTTACTTATAAATTAATTAATTAACTTTTTATAATCCGAGATTAGTACCACTTGACCTTTTTACTATAATGGACATAAGTCCATCACCGGGTTTAGTATAATAAATACAACGAGCTCATCTCGGGAGCACCATCACCCTGGACGCACCGGTACATGGTTTCCTTTCGAAAAGTAGTAGCACACCAAGCAATCAAACACTCGTACCCAACCTACCGAGACTATTGGCATCAAGTGACCTCACTCTTTGGCAGATCGAAGTACACTATGTCTAACCCTCATGCATGCTCCAGTTTAGGGATTTAGAGATAGAATATAGAATCGAATAGTCTAGTAAATCAGTAAAAGACAATTCTTCCTAAATTGTCATGTTCAATATGCTCCGGGCATATCTATATCATTCAATTAGTTTAGACAAATCAATTTTCTGAATCATATAATAACTTAAACTGACAGCGTGTCTAAAACTATCTCAGTTACGAACCTCATTTATATATTACGTCTTTTAACCAATTATGAGATCTACTGTGTCACTCCAGACACCTCGTCATCTAATTATATAATATAAATGGACAACATATGTAAAACACACAAACAATTCAACTAAAATATTTAATTGATATATAAACTGGGAAATAGTTTAATACAAGCAAAGGTTTAGTATTCGAACCCAACACGAGGAACACAACCATATCACCATCACGCCTACAGTATACACACTGTTCATCCAGACACTGAGTGAATACATAAGACTGGATAAGCTCATCGAAACGGATGTTCCAATATCTGGATGCCTGCTTAAGATAGACCTCTTGAGTCTGCAAACCTTATGCTCTTCGCCTTGAAAAGTGAAACCCTCTGTTTGCTATATAAAAATAGTCTCCTCAAGGCTTCCATTAAGGAAAGCTGTCTTGACGTCCATCTGCCAAATCTCATAATCCATATGAGTAGCTATGGCCAAGAGAATCCGGATCGACTTAAGTATAGCTACCGGGGAAAAGGTCTTCTCATAATCAATACCCTCTTTCTGAGTATACCCCATTGCCACAAGCCTAGCTTTGAAGGTCTCAATCCTCCCGTCAGATCATCTCTTTCGCTTGTAGACCCATTTTCACCCAATAGGTCAAAACCCATCAGAAAGATCTACCAGCTATCAGACTTGATTTGAGTCCATAGAACCCATCTCAGCAATCATCGCTCTCTGCCAAGAATCTACATCTTTATCTTGGAGAGCCTCATTGTAGCTAACTGGGTCTGGTTCGTGAGTGCCAAGGATAAAGTCCGAAGACTCTCCCAATCCCACGTACCTCTCGGGCTATCTGATAACCCTTTCACTATGATGAGGCGCAGCCTGTTTATGTGCATTATCTGTGATAGTGCGTACAGTACTCTATGGTGTATCATCCTGTACTTGTGTATCTGGAATACTCAACTAACCCTTAAGCTCCTCTAATATGATCTTGTTATTGTGCTTGTGATCTAAGATATAATCCTCCTCTAGAAATCTAGGATTGATGTTGAACACCACGTTCTAATCCTGAGGACTATGAAATAAACCACCATTCGTTCCTCTGGGATAGCATACAAATAGGATAACCTCAGACCTCGCATCTAGCTTGGCTACATCTGCCTTAAGCACATGTGTTGGGCAACCCCAAATCCTGAGATGTCTCAGACTAGGCTTACGCCCAGTCCACAATTCCATATGGGTCAAATGCACAGTCTAAGATGGTACGAGGTTGAGGATATAAGTAGCTATCTCCAAGCCATATCCCCAAAACGATTTGGGGAACTCACTATAACTCATCATCGATATAACCATGTCCATAAGAATCCTATTCCTCCTCTCAGCCACACCATTATGTTAGGGTGTGCCAGGTGCAGACATCTGGGACTGAATACTTCCATCTAACAAATATGTCCTAAATTCACTAAAGAAGTATTCGCCACTGTTGGAGTAGAATACATAAGCTATGCTTGTATTGTACAGTTTCCCAGTTTAATATATCGATTTGTGTTTCAGTCATATCTTGTTGTGCATTAATCGTCCATTTATATTATGTAAGTAGATGATGAGGTGTCTGGTGCGACACAGTAGATCTCATCATTGGTTAAAAGACATAATATATAAATGAGGTTCGTAACCGAGACGGTTTTGGACAAACTGTCGGTCTAGGTTATTATGTGATTTAGATAATTAGTTTGTCTAAACTAATTGAATCATATAGATATGCCCGGGGCATATTGAACTTGACTCTTAGGAATGATTTGTCTTGTACTGATTTAATAGACAAATCGATCCTTGTATTCTATCTCTAAATCCCTAGACTCGAGTGGGCATGAGGATTAGACATAGTGTACTTTGATCTGCCAATGGGTGAGGTCAAATGAGGCCAATAATCTCGGTAGGTTGGGTGCGCGTGTTTAGTTACTTGGTGTGCTGCTACTTGTCGAAAGGAAACCATGTACCGATGCGTCCGGGGTGATGGTGCTCCCGAGATGAGCTCGAAATGTTTATTATACTAAACCCGGCCGGTGGACTTATGTCCGGTATAGTAAAAAGGTCGAGTGGTACTAGTCTCGGAATTAAAGAAGTTGATGAATTAATTTATCAGTAAATTAATGAATTAACGAGCACTATATCTTTGATGTGGGGAGATTATGAATATAATTTAATTAAGTTATTCCGAAAGCAATTCTGGTGTAGGGTGGTAGTGCCATAATTAATCCGTTAGTGGTACGATTAATTATGTACTGGGTTAATGACAAAGGTAGATTTAATTAATTGAGAAATTAATTAATCCTTGTGTCAGTTGGTTGTGAATCATCCCAGGAACTGGTTTGGGATAAGTGAATCCCTGTGTCAGTTGGGAGTGATTCATCCCAGGAACTGGATTGGGATAAGTGAATCCCTGTTACAGTTGGGAGTGTATCAGTCCAGGAACAGGATTGAAGGAAACAGAATCTGTATCAGTCCAGAAACAGGATTGAAGGAAAACAGAAACCCAGTAGGAAGACTAATCCTAAACCAACTTGGAGTCTCTCTCGTAACTCTATAAATAGACAAGGGATCAGTCATTCAGAAAATACAATAACACAATTAGTCCACAGGATTTCTAGAGAGAGAAAACGTTTCTCTCTCCAAGTTGAATTTTCAAGAAAGTGTGCAGCTGGTTTTTGGGTTTCTAGTGGCTGAAATTTTGGCCTTGGTCTATACCAGCTGCGCGTAGCTTTCTCTCTCTGCGGGCGGTGCGTTTATAGTACGTGCCAGGTGCTGCGGGGCTAGAGTTTTCTAGCAGGTGGATTGTGGTGAGTAGCTGATCAATTGACTTCTAGTTCGTTGCCCACACAACGTGAAGTCATAGTCTTGAGGCATACAAGAGAATCACCAAGTGCACGCTTCAAAGGTACTTTTCTAAGATTCCGCTTTAATAGAAATTTTTGTTGCGTGGTAAATCGAGCAAGTGCAAACCCAGATCCTACCAAAATCTTTCAATTGGTATCAGAGCCTGGTTTAGGGGGTTCTGTGCTTGTTCGATTTATTACATGGTTTTATTTGCAGGTGGTTTAGAATCACGACTATTATGGTTACGTTTGTATGGTTTTTAATTAAACTCCGGGACTTGTCCGGATTTAATTTTATTATGAATGTTTGTAATAGTTTAACCACGTGCTGGAAGCCGTGTAGGATTAGATCAAATCTGTAGTAGGATTTTTTCTATGTAATTTCGATTATTTAATTTTCCTAGAATGCCTTGTAGTAGGAAAATTGTTTTTTTTTGTAATCGAAGGCGTTATGGTGGGCGACTTGGATTCGTGGGTTTTGGGTTATCATGAATTTGAAGAAACCCAGGAAAACCTAGAACGAATTGCAAGAAGACCAAATAGCGTGGGAAAAAGTGAATGAGGAGTTGGCGGGAGGAGGCGACGCCGGCAACGATTTCCGGCAGCAAAATCGCCGCCGGCAGCCATAGAAAGGCAGCAGCAGCGCGCAGGCCAGCGCGCACGGCCCATTCGGGCTGTTCGGGCTGTTTTTGGCCCGTTTTTCCTCCAGTTTTCATTTTTTGAAGTTCAAAACTCTCTCCATCGAGTGACGTGGCGGGACACGAGATCAAGGCAAATGATGGAAGCAATTAAAACCATAATAGTCGGGAAATTTATTTTTCGTATTTATTTCCCGTATTTATCATTTTAATTTTTATGCTTTATTTTATGCTGTATATTAGATGCATGATTTAAAGCATGTCTGGTTTTATGGTTGCATAGAACTTAGGTTAATTAATTGCATGTTAAAACCGGAAAAACCCTCATTTTGGAAATCTAAGTGGGAGCGGGTTGTGTTATATCCCCATGGCCACCATTACGGGTTCATATGCGATGTGGGTGGGCTTACGCGTTGGCATTAGGGCCTTCCTCCATTCGGATGAGTCCAGCCCCGAGATCGCTAGACTATGAGCTTCTGAGTAAGATGACTAGAGCGAGTTTAACTAGGAGAAATGCGACACCCTCTCCATCTGAGGCACACTATCCTGAGGTAACAAACTCAGAAGTCACGTAATGGCACACACTTAGTGTATGATCTGCAGTATTCCTCCCGCGAGGTTACGCTGCTTACTTGTACGGCTGAAAGGATCGACTATTAGCTACATTGATCAAAAGATCGTGGTCGGATAGTGTAGTTAATGAACTTGGTTCTTCTCAAACGAATGTGGGTTAGCGTAAACGTCCACACTGCGTGGCTTGCGAGAATCCCGGTGGATGAGATGTTGGTGGATTAATATTATTGTTTTGAGGGAAATCAATAATTAATGGAATTTTCATGTTTTCGAAAATTCTAGCATATATAACTGAAACACTGTTTGTTTAACTTTCCAGTTTAAATCGATATGGCATTCAATCCTTTAGCTACTATTTTGAAAATTAACAATTTAACTGGAACAAATAATGTCGATGGAAGTCGTAACTTGGACATTGTCCTTAGGGCTGAGAGCGCTCCTGTGAGAGATCGTGTCATTGACATGATTAGTAACATCAACAAGGTTGAGGTAGTGGGAGGCAAAATCGTTGGTGAAACCAAAGCCGATATTGTCCTCCAGAGCTTGCCTCAAAGCTATGAGCGGATTCGGTTGAACTACAACATAAGTAAGATGTTGTGGAGTTCATCCGAGCTCTTGGCAGAGTTGATGGCGCCTCAAAGCTATGAGCGGATTCGGTTGAACTACAACATAAGTAAGATGTTGTGGAGTTCATCCGAGCTCTTAGCAGAGTTGATGGCGGCTAAAAGTCTTCTTCAAGAGAAGAAACGAGCTTTAGTCGCAGTCGAAGCTTTAGAATCTTCTTATGAGCCTGAGGCTGGAAAGAAAAAGAGAAAGCTCGAGGGAGTAGCTAAAAAGGCACAAATTGTGGCTAAGCCAGATATTGCAAAGAAGAAGTCGAAAGACAAGTGCTTCAAGTGCAATAAGATGGGACATTGGAAAGCGGATTGTCCAAAGCTTATAAGTACGATAAATTATGCCTTAATTACTGAGACATGTTTAGCGGCGATTCCCACAGATACTTGGTGTGTGGATTCAGGTGCCACTAACCATGTTTGTAATTCTTTGCAAGGGTTCCAAGTAACCCAGAAGCTTAGAGCAGGCGAATTGGATATCTACTTGGGCGACACTACAAGAGTGCCAGTAGAAGCAGTGGGAGTAGTTAAGTTGAATTTCGAAAATTCTAGCTTGGAGTTAGTTAATTGTCTTTATGTACCGAGTTTTAGAAAGAACTTGATTTCGGTTTCTAAACTCTTGAAGAACGGGTATAAGTTTATTTTTTCTGATGACTGTGTTGTTATTAGAAGAAATGGAAAACTTATTTGTTTTGGTTCATTGGCGGACAATTTGTTTGTGGTTAACTCTAACTCCCCTGTTGCGCAAAATATAGAGATAGATAGCTCAGAATCTAACATTAATAAGAGGAAGAAACCTTCTGAAATGAATCAAACCTATCTTTGGCATCTCATGCTAGGTCATATAAACCTTAGTAGGATTCAGAGGTTGGTCAATGATGAACCTTTTGGGTTCATTAGATATTGACAGTTATGCAACCTGCGAATCTTGCTTGGAAGGTAAGATGACCAAGAGACCTTTTAAAGCAAAAGGCTATAGAGCTAAAGAAGTATTAGAGTTGATTCATTCTGACTTGTGTGGACCTATGACGGTCCAGGCACGAGGGGATATGAGTATTTTGTGACATTCACGGATGACTACTCTAGGTACGGATACATTTACGTAATGCGCCACAAGTCCGAATGTTTTGGCAAGTTCAAAGAGTTTCGGGCAGATGTGGAGAAGCATCATGGTAAGAGTATCAAGACACTGCGTTCAGATCGTGGTGGAGAGTACCTGACCCATGAATTTCGAGATTACCTCACTGAGGTAGGAATTCAGTCTCAGTTGTCTGCACCTGGCACGCCACAGCAGAATGGTGTAGCAGAAAGGAGGAACCGAACTCTTATGGAAATGGTTAGGTCCATGATGAGCTATAGTGATTTGCCAAGTTCGTTCTGGGGATATGCCTTGGAAACGGCAATGTATATTCTTAATCTTGTACCATCTAAAACCGTGCCTTCAACCCCAGTAGAGTTGTGGAACGGGCGGAAGCCCCGTCTAAGACATCTCAGAATTTGGGACTGCCCAACACATGTGCTTAAGGTAGATACGGCTAAGTTAGATGCAAGAATAGAATTAATACTGTTTGTAGGATATCCTAGGGGAACGAAAGGTGGTCTATTCTATAGTCCTAAAGATCAGAAGGTGGACATAAGTACCAACGCTAGATTTTTAGAAGAGGACTATGTCTTAGACCACATGCCCAAGAGTAAGATAGTACTAGAAGAGCTTAGACGACAAACTACTAATCCTGATGCACCAGCACAAGTAGATACACCACACACTGCACATGAGATCACAGATGATGCACCTACACAGGCGGTGCCTCGTCGTAGTGGGAGGTTGTGAGACAACCTGACAGGTTTGTTGGCGTGGGAAAGGCTTCAAACCCAGTCCCAGGTGTGCCTGAACCTGACCCAGTTAACTACAATGAGGCGCTTCGAGATAAAGATGCAGAATCTTGGCGTAAGGCAATGATATCCGAGTTGAGGTCAATGGACCACAATCAAGTCTGAGAGCTTGTGGACCTGCCTGATGGGTTTAAGCCCATTGGATGCAAGTGGGTCTACAAACGTAAGAGAGGACCTGACGGGAAGGTGGAAACCTTTAAAGCTAGGCTGGTGGCGAAGGGGTATACTCAGAAAGAGGGAATCGATTATGAGGAAACCTTCTCCCCGGTAGCCATGCTTAAGTCGATCCAGATTCTCTTGGCCATAGCTGCTCATATGGATTATGAGATTTGGCAGATGGATGTCAAGACAGCTTTCCTGAACGGAAGTCTTGAGGAAACCATCTTTATGCAGCAACCAGAGGGATTCATTGAAAAAGGCCAAGAGCATAAGGTTTGCAGGCTTAAGAGGTCTATTTATGGACTTAAGCAGGCATCCAGATCTTGGAACATCCGGTTTGATGAGGTAATCTAGTCCTTTGGATTACTCAGTGTCCGGATGAGCAATGTGTATATCGCAGACGTGATGGAAACTCAGTGGTGTTTCTTGTGCTTTACGTAGATGACATTCTATTGATTGGCAATAACAAGAAAGTGTTATCAGACGTAAAGGCATGGCTGTTCAACCAATTTGATATGAAGGACTTAGGGGAAGCGGGACATATCCTTGGGATCAAGATTATTCGAGATTGTAGGAAATGTTCGCTAACGCTCTCCCAAGCTTCATACATAGACACGATTCTGGCCCGTTTTAACATGCAGAACTCCAAGAAAGGTTTTCTACCTTTCAGGCATGGAGTGTTTCTATCTAAGGAACAATCTCCTAAGACTGTTGAGGAGATAGAGACCATGAAGACAGTTCCATATGCTTCGGCAGTAGGAAGTCTCATGTATGCCATGTTGTGTACGAGGCCTGATATCTGTTATGTCGTGGGCATGGTGAGCAGATATCAGAGTAACCCCGGGAAAGCTCATTGAGAGGCAGTAAAATGCATTCTCAAGTATTTGCGCAGAACGAGGGACCAAGTTCTGGTCTATCAGGCGTCTGAGCTGGTACCCCGAGGTTACACAGATTCAGATTTCCAAGGCGACAGGGACAAGAGCAAGTCTACCTCAGGGTATGTGTTTACTCTAGAAGGTAGAGCCATAGTTTGGCAGAGTGTCAAGCAGAAATGCGTGGCGGACTCTACCATAGAGGTTGAGTATGTTGCCGTATCAGAGGCAGCGAAAGAAGCAGTATGGCTCAAGAACTTCCTAGTGGACTTAGATGTGATTCCTGGTTTGCCGAAGTCTATCACGGTTTATTGTGATAACAATAGTGCAGTAGCAAACTCGATGGAACCACGAGCCCACAAGGCGAGTAAACATATACAGCACAAGTACCACCTGACACGAGACATCGTAGAGAGGGTAGACGTGGTCGTGGCTAAGATAGCATCAGAGGATAACCTTGCAGATCCGTTCACGAAAACATTGACTTCTAAAGTTTTTGAGGCTCACGTGAAGGGCATGGGGATCAGATGCTGAGGAGAGCCTTGACAGTTTTTTCTAGATAGATAGCAGCAGATTGGGTAGGATTGTATGTAGTTGTATACTTAAAGCACAGCTTGAGTATTAGTGGAAGATTGTTGGAGTAGAATACATAAGCTATGCTTGTATTGTACAGTTTCCCAGTTTAATATATCGATTTGTGTTTCAGTCATATCTTGTTGTGCATTAATCGTCCATTTATATTATGTAAGTAGATGATGAGGTGTCTGGTGCGACACAGTAGATCTCATCATTGGTTGAAAGACATAATATATAAATGAGGTTCGTAACCGAGACGGTTTTGGACAAACTGTCGGTCTAGGTTATTATGTGATTTAGATAATTAGTTTGTCTAAACTAATTGAATCATATAGATATGCCCGGGGCATATTGAACTTGACTCTTAGGAATGATTTGTCTTGTACTGATTTAATAGACAAATCGATCCTTGTATTCTATCTCTAAATCCCTAGACTCGAGTGGGCATGAGGATTAGACATAGTGTACTTTGATCTGCCAATGGGTGAGGTCAAATGAGGCCAATAATCTCGGTAGGTTGGGTGCGCGTGTTTAGTTACTTGGTGTGCTGCTGCTTGTCGAAAGGAAACCATGTACCGGTGCGTCCGGGGTGATGGTGCTCCCGAGATGAGCTCGAAATGTTTATTATACTAAACCCGGCCGGTGGACTTATGTCCGGTATAGTAAAAAGGTCGAGTGGTACTAGTCTCAGAATTAAAGAAGTTGATGAATTAATTTATCAGTAAATTAATGAATTAACGAGCACTATATCTTTGATGTGGGGAGATTATGAATATAATTTAATTAAGTTGTTCCGGAAGCAATTCTGGTGTAGGGTGGTAGTGCCATAATTAATCCGTTAGTGGTACGATTAATTATGTACTGGGTTAATGATAAAGGTAGATTTAATTAATTGAGAAATTAATTAATCATTGTGCCAGTTGGTTGTGAATCATCCTAGGAACTGGTTTAGGATAAGTGAATCCCTGTGTCAGTTGGGAGTGATTCATCCCAGGAACTGGATTGGGATAAGTGAATCCCTGTGATAGTTGGGAGTGTATCAGTCCAGGAACAGGATTGAAGGAAACAGAATCTGTATCTGTCCAGAAACAGGATTGAAGAAAAACAGAAACCCAGTAGGAAGACCAATCCTAAACCAACTTGGAGTCTCTCTTGTAACTCTATAAATAGACAAGGGATCAGTCATTCAGAAAATACAATAACACAATTAATCCACAGGATTTCTAGAGAGAGAAAATTTTTCTCTCTCCAAGTCGAATTTTCAAGAAAGTGTGCAGCTGGTTTTTGGGTTTCTAGTGGCTGAAATTTTGGCCTTGGTCTATACCAGCTGCGCTTAGCTTTCTCTCTCTGCGGGCGGTGCGTTTATAGTACGTGCCAGGTGCTGCGGGGCTAGAGTTTTCTAGCATGTGGATTGTGGTGAGTAGCTGATCAATTGAATTCTAGTTCATTGCCCACACAACGTGAAGTCATAGTCTTGAGGCATACAAGAGAATCACCAAGTGCACGCTTCAAAGGTACTTTTCTAAGATTCTGCTTTAATAGAAATTTTTGTTGCGTGGTAAATCGAGCAAGTGCAAACCCAGATCCTACCAAAATCTTTCAGCCACCACGATCAGATCGCAGGGTATTGATTCTCTTACCATGATACTTCTCTATCTGCCCTATACTCTTTGAACTTGCCAAAGCACTCGGACTTGTGGCGCATCAGGTAAATGTACCCATATCTAGAGTAATCATCTGTGACAGAGGTTCAAATAAGTCAGAGTGAACCAACTCTAAAACCTCTTTAGCCCTATACCCCTTTGCCTTTAACGGACTCTTGGTCATTTTACCCTCCAATCAAGACTCACAGGTCAAATAACTGTGAATTTCCAATGAACCCAAGGGCCTATCATTGACCAACCTCTGAATCCTACTAAGGTTGATATGATACAGTATCAGGTGCCAGAGATAAGTCTAATTCAAAGGGGAAGGCTCCTTTCTTACAATGATTCGATGATGTGTCATTAATTTTTCTATTTTTTACAACTGAGGAGTTAGTCTTAATTAAAAATAGATTGTCAACCATTGACCCAGAACATATAAGTCTTTTTTTCTTTCTGATATAAATAGAAGCATCAGTAAAAACAAACTTATAACCATCCAAAAGCATTTTAGAAACTGAAAGTAAGTTCTTTCTAAAATTGGGTACAAAAAGACAATATCTCAAAATTAAGACAGAATCTGAAAAGACAAGCTTGACCACTTCCGCTGCAACAATTGATACTCTGGTAGTATCACCCGAGTAGACATGCAACTCACCATCTCTAAGCATCTGTGTTACTTGGAACTTATGCAAAGAATTACAAACATGATCAGTGGCTTATGAATCCACACACCAAGTATCTGTGGGAATCGCTGCTAAACATGTCTCAGTAACTAAGGTGAAATTGCTCATACCTTTAGGCTTTGGGTAGTTAGCCTTCCAGTGTCCTGTTTTACCACATCTGAAGCACATTCCTTTTGGCTTGGGCTTCTTGGCGGCACTACACTTGGGTCTATGATTAGCACCACCTGCTTTTTGGCCCTTCTTATTCTGCTTTCTGGCTTTGGCCCCTGAAGAAGAACGTGAACGCCCAACAGTGGCTAAAGCTTACTTCCTCTCAGAGAAGAGGCCTCAGTAGACACCAACGCAGTCATGAGCTCGGCCAAAGTATACTCAAGCCTGTTCATGTTATAGTTTAACCGAAACTGCTCAAAACTTTGAGGTAAGCTCTAGAGGATGATGTCACACTGCGACTCATAATCAATCTCGCCTCCTAGTACCTCAATCTCGTTGATGTTGCTAATCATGTCAAGCACATGATCTCTCACTGGGGTGCCTTTAGCCATCCTAGCAGTCAAGAGTTTCCTCATAGCTGACTGCCTAGCTGCCCTGCCCTGATGTCCAAACATCTCCCTGAGGTTAGTCTTCATATCGTAGGCTGAGGTAATCAACTGATGCTGGTGCTGCAGCACATTTGACATAGAATCCAAAATGTAGCACCTGGTCATCTCATCAGCTTTCTTCCACCTCGTATATGGTTCATTCTCATCAGGGTCGCATCATCTCTGGGTATCTCAGGGCACACCTCAATAAGCACATACTTGATACCCTCAGCAGTAAGGACAATGTCCAGGTTACCTTCCAATCAATGAAATTAGGACCGGTGAGTTTGTTTTGATTTAGAATGACAACAAGTGGATTGAACGACATATCGACAACCAAAAATAAACTAACAAGTTTTAGTATTTTATCTTTTTAGAAAATATTGATATCATCAGAAAAATATTATCATCCACAAACTTCTCTCACACTGGGATTCATGCAGGTCACGATAGTGTGAATGTCTATGCTAAGCCACATTCGTTTGAGAAGAACCTAAATTCATTAATTTCACTATCTGACCAATTATCTTTTGATAAATGAAATTAATAGTCGGTGATTTTAGCCTGTACACAACCTCGTTGGGAGGAATACTACAAACAGTACACTAAGTGTATGCCATTACGTGACTTCTAAGTTTGTTACTTAGGATACTAATGCACCTCATATAGAGAAGGTGTCGCAAGGTTCTCTAATTAAACTCACTATAGTCATCCTTTTCGAAATTCAATCTAGTGATCTTACGAATAAAGACACATCCGATATGGAGGAAGACCCTAATACCAACAGGCAAGTCTATTCATATCACATATGAATTAGTAATGGAGACCATGGGGATATAACATAACCTGCTCCCACCTAGATTCTTAAAATTGAGGATTTTTCCTTTTCTGTTTTTAACACGCAACGCCTTAACTTAAGTCATTTCTAACTTTAGTAGTTTGTGCCCATAAAACCGTTTGTATTCGAACATGCATAAAAATGCAAAACAAAAATGCACAAGCAACGATAAGGACATAAAACGGGAAATACATAATTAAGCATTTCCCGACTATTTTGACCTTCTCAATCATTGCTTCCTTTTGACGCCTTGTTGACACATCCAGAGGCGTCGCTCTCACTCATTATTTGTATTCCTCCTAATTCGTCTGGGTTATCTCGATTTTTTACGTAATTAGGAATCACCCAAAATTATGATAAACCAAAACCCATGAATATGAGTTACCCATAATAACGTCTTCATCATTTTACATAAATTCATATATGCAAGGCTTTCGAGGAATTTGAAGACAACATCTTTAGAATAATTCCTACTACAAGAATTAATCTAATCCTACACGGCTTCTAGCTCGTGGTTATTACTATTACAGACATTCACATTCAAAATAAAACGAACCCGGACATGTCCTGGGGTTTATGAATGAATGTAAAAACCATAATAGCCAGGAATCATAACCACCTGTTAATAAAAATAACAAAGCCGTGTAATAAATCGAAGAAGTATAAAGCCAAAACCTTAGCTCTGATACCAATTTGAAGAAAACAGATCTGGTCCGGCCTAAACCGAAAATCTCACTTCTTGCTATGCATTCCAGAATCGAAGACTTTTGATCTGGCCCAGACTCTAAAATCATTTACCCTAAAAAGATCTATGCTTATACATATTTGATTTATTAAAACGACACACTAAAAATTAAATATTTAATTAAAAATGGAAAACTTAAAGATTATACATTTGAAGCGTGTGCTCAAGCAATAAGAAAACCAAAGCATGAAAAGTGAATACCACCTCGAATCTCGAGAATAACTCTGACAACCCCCGACTATCTACGGGGTGGCTAAAACACTAAGGAAGAAATCCAAAAGAAACCCGCTTCCAGAAACTAGTCAGAACCTTGACGGATTCTTGCCCGGAGCAACAGCTGCCTAATTACCGCCTACCAGAGCTGACCGAGACCAAAAGAGATTTCCGACTGCTATCTAGACAATCACCGCTCTGGATTACAAATCAAAACCGAGATCAACATGACAGATATCTAATCAAGCTCGCCAGAAGCTCAATCAGTGCTGGCGGCGCGATTCGAGAGGTCACCGAAAATGCATGAATTGCGGTGACAAAAGAAAAAAAACCGGTGACCGGCGATTTCGGCGAGAATAAAGAAACAGGCGGGCTACTCAAAATCCAATGTCTGAGTTTTTCAAAGACGAAGGATCCTAAGCCAACTTGAAGAAATAACTCAACGAAGAAGAAGAAGTTTTCTCTCTAGGCTACTCCTTCTCTCTCTAGGCAATTTTTGCCTATAAGTTTTTAATGTCTTCAAGTGTCTAACTTAAGCAATTTATCAGGAGCTTGAAGGAAGACCCAGTGGGTTTTTCAGTTGGGCCTTAGTGTAGGACTTTCGTGGACTCTCTTAGTCCTCACTAGACTAGTTAACTCCAATCGAATCTTTTGAATTTATTCCTTAACCCACTTCGTTAATTAAATATTAATCGACCCTTAGGATTACTTCGTATAACCTACTTCGTCAATTAAATATAAAATTAACCCAAGGGTAATTTATTTAATTCACCTTATCGATTAATCCAAAGCATTATTAGTCATACCACTAACGGACCAATTATGGAACTATCACTCAAAAACGGAATTACTTCGTGCTCACTTTATTAATCCTTCTATCTCCACACGTCAAACATATAGTGCTCGACGATTCATAAATTTACCGACAAATTAATTCATCAACTTCTTGGTATCCGAGATTAGTACCACTCGACTTTCTTATTATACCGAACATAAGTCCACCGGCTAGATTTAAGATAATAATCCTTACGAACTCATCTCAGGAGCACCATCAACCCGGCGAACCAGTACATGGATTCCTTTCGACAAGCAATGGCATATTAAGAAGCAAAACACACATACCCAACTTACCAAAATCTAGGCCTCAATTGATCGCACCTTTGGAAAATTAAAGTACATGAGGTCTAACTCTCATGCCCGCTCTAGTCTAGGGATTAAGAGATTATAATATAGAGTTCGAATTAAATATGAAGATCAGTATATGTTAATTCAATCCCGATTAGGTCCTACTCATTATGCCCCGGGCACATCCGTATGATTCAATTAGTCTAGACAAACTAATTTCTAAATCATACGATAATCTCAACCGATAGCATGTTCAAACTATCTCCGTTACGAGCGTTAGTTTATGTATCATAAATTTAACCAATGATAAGATCTACTGTGCTGCACCCAATACCTTATAATCTATGCATATGATATAAATGAATAATAAATACTGAAACATAATTGATATGTAAACTGGGTATTAGTTTTTCATACAAGCAATAGCTTTTCAGTATTCAAAGGCATTGACTGCAAAAGTCTTTGAAACCCATGTGAAGGGCATAGGAGCTAGATACTTGAGTGAGCCATGAGAGTTTTCTAGATTTTGGTATGACATCAAAATAAATGTATTAAACCAGTTCTTATACTTAAAGCTGCAGCTTTGAGTATTAGTGGGAGATTGTTAGTTTTGAATACTGAAAAGCTTTGCTTGTATGAAAAATATTTCCAGTCACATATCGATTGTGTTTCAATATTATAAATTGTCCCTTTAAATCATATGTCCAGATGATAAGGTGTTTGGTGTGACACAATAGATCTTATCATTGGTTAAAGTTATGATATATAAATAACGTTTGTAACTGAGACAGTTTAGACACACTGTCCGTTCAGGTTATTGTTAAAAGATTATCTGCCCGGGGTCGGTCAAAAATTCAATTTCGTGTTATGCATTCCAGAATCGGAACTCTTGACCAGACCTAGACTATAGTAAAATCACTATTCCAATCCTTGCTTGAAATAACATTGCACAGGATCTTGGTTTACACTTATTTGATTTATCACAGAACAAATAATTTCTAATTAAAGCGGAAGTTTAGAAATACCTTTTGAAGCGTAAACTCATGTGATCGCTTGTATGACTAAAGACAGGCTCGAACATCGTGTGGGCACCAAACCAATGAACCAAATGAATCAGCAATCCCCATAATCCACAAAAACAGTCACTAGAAAATTCCCCACGACTAGCCGCCGCCGCACACACCGCCGAGGCTTCCACGAGTGACTTACACACGCCGACCGGAAAGCTCGCCGCCACTAAAATCTGACCACATACACTGACTGAAGAGATGAACACCGGCCGCCGCTCGATCGGTCAGGGAAGCACTCGCCTCGAGGAAGAAAAGAATTTGTAAAATTTCCTTTTCTCTCTCTAGCTTCTCTCTCTAGTTTTCTTGTCTCAAAAACTTATGAATTGTGTGTGTAGAATTGGTAATCTCTTGTCTATTTATAAAGTTACAAGAGAGACCTCAAGTTGGTTTAGCATTGGCCTTCCTAATGGGTTTCTGTTTCCTTCAATCCTGTTCCTGGACTGATACACATCCAACTGATACAGGGATTCACTTATCCCAATCCAGTTCCTGATATGATTCACAACCAACTTATACAGGGATTCACTTATCCCGAACCAGTTCCTGGTATGATTCATAACCAACTGACACAATGATTAATTAATTACTTAATTAATTAAATCTACCTTTGTCAACAACCCAATACATAGTTAATCGTACCACTAACGATTAATTATGGCACTACCATCCTACACCAGAATTGGTTCCGGAATAGCTTAATTAATTTATATTCATAATCTGCCCACATCAAAGATATAGTGCTCGTTAATTTATTAATTTACTGATAAATTAATTTATTAACTTCTTTAATTCCGAGACTAGTACCACTCGCCTTTTTACTATACCGGACATAAGTCCATTAGTTGGGTTTAGTATAATAAACATAACGAGCTCATCTCGGGAGCACCATCACCCCAGACGCACCGGTACATGGTTTCCTTTCGACAAGCAGCAGCACACCAAGCAACTAAACACGCACACCCAACCTACCGAGATTATTGGCCTCAATAGACCTCACCCATTGGTAGATCAAAGTACACTATGTCTAATCCTCATGCCCACTCGAGTCTAGGGATTAAGAGATAGAATACCAAGAATGATTTTTCTATTAAATCAGTACAAGACAAATCATTCCTAATGGTCAAGTTCAATACGCCCCGGGCATATCTATATAATTTAATTAGTTTAGACAAACCAATTATCCGAATCACATAATAACCTAAACCGACAGTTTGTCCAGAGCTATCTCGGTTACGAACCTCATATATATATATTATGTATTTCAACCAATGATGAGATCTACTGTGTCACACAAGACACCTCATTATCTACTTACATAATATAAATGGACAAATCATGCACAACAAGATATAACCAAAACATTAATCGATACATTAACTGGAAAAATGTACAATACCAGCATAGCTTATGTATTCAACTCCAGCAGATAGTGCTAGAAGAACTTAGAAATCAATCTGATAATCATAAAGCGCCGACGCAAGTAGATACACCACACACTGTACAAGATATCAGAGATGATGTGCCTACAGAGGTGGTGCCTCGTCGTAGTGGGAGGGTTATAAGACAGCCCGATAGTTTCATTGGCGTGGGAGAAACCTTTAAGTTCATCCCAGGTGTGCCTATATCGGATCCAGTGAACTACAATGAGGCTCTCTGAGATAAAAATGCAAAATCTTGGCAAAAAGCAATTATATCCGAGATGGGGTCGATGGATCACAATCAAGTCTGGGAGCTTGTGAACCAACCTAATGGTTTCAAACCCATTGGATGTAAGTGGGTCTACAAATGCAAAAGATGACCTGACCGAAAGGTTGAAACCTTTAAAGTTAGGCTTATGGCGAAGGGGTATACTCAGAAAGAGGGAATCAATTATAAGGATACCTTCTCCCCTGTGGCCATGCTTAAGTCAATCCAGATTCTCTTGGCCATAACTGCTCATTTAGATTATGAGATATGGCAGAAGGATGTCAAGACAGCTTTCCTCAACGGAAGTCTTAAGGAAACCATATTCATACAACAACCATATTCCTAGTTGTGCCTTGGGTTTTGAGTTTTCAGGCGGCGGTACAACCTTCTGTCAATGGCGGCGCATGAGATTTTGTTGGTGCGGCACGTGGAGGATTTGGCTGCGTGTGGCTATCACGCCGCGCCACGCGCGGCGGTTATTGGCCACTTGATCCTTTCCGGCGGCGGGTCTGAGGAATTAGGGTGAAATTGTTAATTGTTGGTTCGTTGGTCTGTTGCCCACACTGAAAGGAATGCCACATAGGATCTGGGTTTGCATTTGCTCGATTTAGCACGCAACAAAAATTTCTAATTAAAGCGGAACCTTAGAAAAATACCTTTGAAGCGTGCACCTGGTGATTCTCTTGTATGCCTCAAGACTGTGACTTCTTGTTGTGTGGGAAACAATCCAAAAGTCAATTGATCAGCAACTCACCACAATCCACCTGCTAGAAAAATCCAGCACCTCCGCACCTAACGTGTACTGCAAAACCACTGCCCGGAGAGAGAGAAAGCAACACACGGGGCTAGCAAAAGAAGACCAAAATTTCGGCCAACTCAAGGAAAAACCAGCCACCCCAATGCTTAAGAAAATCCGACTTTGAGCTTGAGAAAATTAATTTCTCTCTCTAGGATTTTATCTCTCTAGATTCTTGAATTATGAATCTATTGAATTGTATGTCTTGAATAGCTAATCCCTCTTCTATTTATAGAGTTACAAGAGAGACCCCAAGTTTGTTTAGGATTGGTCTTCCTAATGGGTTTAGGTAATGAATTAATTTCCAAATCCAATTAGGCGACCAATCTGATAGGATAAACCAAATCCTACTAGATTTCCTAATCTCTAGGATTTCCTAATTCCAATTGAAACTTAAGACTTAATTAATTAAATAAATAATTTCACTTTGTTAATTACTTAATTAACCCTTAGGAATTAATTAAATAATTTCACTTTGTTAATTACTGAATTAACCCTTAGGAATAATTAACCAATTAATTAATTAAATCTACCTATTCAATTAACCCATTACAAAATTAATCGTACCACTAACGGATTAATTTTGGCACTACCATCTTACACCAGAATTGCTTATGGAACAACTTAATTAAATTATATTCATTTATCTCCCCACATCAAAGATATAGTGCTCGTTAATATAAATTAATTTACTGATAAATTAATTAATTAACTTCTTTAATTCTGAGACTAGTACCACTCGACCTTTTTACTATACCGAACATAAGTCCACCGGCCGGGTTTAGTATAATAAACATTTCGAGCGCATCTCGGGAGCACCATCACCCCGGATGCACCGGTACATGGTTTCCTTTCGACAAGCAGCAGGACACCAAGTAACTAAACACGCGCACCCAACTCACCGAGACTATTGGCCACAATTGACCTCACCCATTGGCAGATCAAAGTACACTATGTCTAATCCTCATGCCCGTTCGAGTCTAGGGATTAGGAGATAGAATACAAGGATCGATTTGTCTATTAAATCGGTACAAGACAAATCATTCCTAAAGGTCAATTTCAAAATACCCCAGGCATATCTATATGATTTAATTAGTTTAGACAAACCAATTATCTGAATCACATAATAACCTAAACCAACAGTTTGTCCAAAACTGTCTGGGTTACGAACCTCATTTATATATTATATCTTTCAACCAATGATGAGATCTACTATTTCACACCAGACACCTCATTATCTACTTACATAATATAATTCGACAATTAATGCACAACAAGATATAACCAAAACATAAATCGATATATTACAGGGAAAAAGTACAACACAAGCATAGCTTATGTATTCAATTCCAACAATCTCCCACTAATACTTAAGCTGCGCTTTAAGTATACATCTGCATACAACTCCTATACAATCTACTGCTATCTATCTAGAAAAACTGTCAAGGCTCTCTTAAGTATCTGATCCCCATGCCCTTCACGTGAGCCTCAAAGACTTTTGAAGTCAATGTTTTCGTGAATGGATCTGCAAGGTTATCCTTTGATGCTATCTTAGCCACGACCATGTCTTCCCTCTTTACGATGTCTCGTATCAGGTGGTACTTGCGCTGTACATGTTTACTCGCCTTGTGGGCTCGTGGTTCCTTCGAGTTCGCTACTGCACCGTTGTTATCACAATAAACCGTGATAGACTTCTGCAAACCTGGAATCACATCTAAGTCCACTAGGATGTTCTTGAGCTATACTGCTTCTTTCGCTTCCTCTGATGCGGTAACATACTCAGCCTCCATAGTAGAGTCTGCCACGTATTTCTACTTGACACTCCGCCAAACTATAGCTCTACCTCCCAGAGTAAACACATACCTTGAGGTAGACATGCTTTTGTCTTTGTCGCCTTGGAAATCTGAATCTGTGTAACCTCAGGGTACCAGCTCAGACACCTGATAGACCAGAACTTGGTCCCTCATTCTACGCAAATACTTGAAAATGTATTTTACTGCTTCCCAGTGAGCTTTCCCGGGGTTACTCTGATATCTGCTCACCATGCTAACGGCATAACAGATATCAGGCCTCGTACACAGCATGGCATACATGAGACTTCCTACTGCCGAAGCATATGGAACTGTCTTCATGGCCTCTATCTCCTCAATAGTCTTAGGAGACTGTTCCTTAGATAGAAACACTTCATGCCTGAAAGGTAGAAAACCTTTCTTGGAGTTCTGCATGTTAAAACGGGCCAGAATTGTGTCTATGTATGATGCTTGGGAAAACGTTAACGAACGTTTCCTACGATCTTGAATAATCTTGATCCCAAGGATATGTCCCGCTTCCCTTAAGTCCTTTATATCAAACTGTTTGGACAGCCATACTTTTACATCTGATAACACTTTCTTGTTGTTACCAATCAATAGAATGTCATCAACGTAAAGCACAAGAAACACCACTGAGTTTCCATCACGTCTGCGGTACACACATTGCTCATCCGAACACTGAGTAAATCTAAAGGACTGGATTACCTCATCAAACCGGATGTTCCAAGATCTGGATGCCTGCTTAAGTCCATAAATAGACCTCTTAAGCCTGCAAACCTTATACTCTTGGCCTTTTTCAATGAATCCCTCTGGTTGCTGCATAAAAATGGTTTCCTCAAGACTTCTGTTTAGGAAGGCTATCTTGACATCTATCTGCCAAATCTCATAATCCAAATGAGCAGCTATGACCAAGAGAATTCGGATCGACTTAAGCATGGCTACCGGGGAAAAGGTTTGCTCATAATCGATTCCCTCTTTCTGAGTATACCCCTTCGCCACCAGCCTAGCTTTAAAGGTTTTCACCTTTCTGTCAGGTCCTCTCTTATGTTTGTAGACCCACTTGCATCCAATGGGCTTAAACCCATCAGGCAGGTCCACAAGCTCCCAGACTTAATTGTGGTCCATTGACCCCATCTTGAATATCATTGCCTTACGCCAAGATTCTGCATCTTTATCTCGGAGAGCCTCATTGTAGTTAACTGGGTCAGGTTCAGGCACACCTGGGACTAGGTCTGAAGCCTCTCCCACACCAATAAACCTGTCGGGCTGTCTTACAACCCTCCCACTACGATGAGGCACCACCTGTATAGGCGCATCATCTGTGATCTCATGTGCAATGTGTGGTGTATCAACTTGTGCAGGTGCATCAGGATTAGTTTGTCATCTAAGCTCTTCTAGTATTATCTTACTCTTGGACTTGTGGTCTAAGACATAGTCCTCTTCTAAAAATCTAGCGTTGGTACTAACCACCACCTTCTGATCTTTAGGACTATAAAACAGACCACCTTTCGTTCTCTTAGGATATCCTACAAAAAGCATTCATTCTGTTCTTGCATCTAACTTAGCCGTATCTGCCTTAAGCACATGTGCTGGACAGCCCCAAATTCTGAGATGTCTTAGACTGGGCTGGCGCCCGTTCCACAACTTCACTGGTGTTGAACGCACGATTTTAGATGGTATAAGATTAAGAATATACATTGTCGTTTCTAAGGTATATCCCCATAACTAACTTGGCAAATCACTATAGCTCATCATAGACCTAACCATTTCTATAAGAGTTCGATTCCTCCTTTCTGCTACACCATTTTGCTGTGGCGTGCAAGGTGCAAACAACTGAGACTGAATTCCTACCTCAGTGAGGTAATCTCGAAATTCATGGGACAAGTATTCCCCACCATGATCTGGACGCAGTGTCTTGATACTCTTACCATGATGCTTCTCCACATCTGCCCGAAACTCTTTGAACTTGCCAAAACATTCAGACTTGTGGCGCATTAGGTAAATGTATCCGTACCTAGAGTAGTCATCCTTGAACGTCACGAAATACTCAAATCCCCCTCGTGCCTGGACCGTCATAGGTCCACACAAGTCAGAATGAATCAACTCTAATACTTCTTTAGCTCTATAACCTTTTGCCTTAAAAGGTCTCTTGGTCATCTTACCTTCCAAGCAAGATTCACAGGTTACATAACTGTCAATATCTAATGAACCTAAAGGTCCATCATTGACCAACCTCTGAATCCTACTAAGGTTTATATGACCTAGCCTGAGATGCCAAAGATATGTTTGATTCATTTTAGAAGGTTTCTTCATCTTATTAATGTGAGATACTGAGCTATCTATTTCTATGTTTTTCGCAACAGGGGAGTTAGTATTAACCACAAATAAATTGTCAACCAATGAACCAGAACAAATAAGTTTCTCATTTCTTCTAATAAGTACAGACTCATAAGAAAAAACAAACTTATAACCGTTCTTTAAGAGTTTAGAAACTGAAATAAGGTTCTTTCTAAAAGTCGATACATAAAGACAATTAACTAACTCTAAACTAGAATTCTCGAAATTCAAAGTAACTACTCCCACTGCTTCTACTGACACTCTCGTCGTGTCGCCCATGTAAATGTCCCCTTGCAAAGAATTACAAACATTGTCAGTGGCACCTGAATCCACACACCAAGTATCTGTGGGAATCACCGCTAAACATGTCTCAGTAATTAGAGCAGAAACTATCATACGTTTAAGCTTTTGACAATCTGATTTCCAATGTCCCGTCTTATTGCACTTGAAGCACTCGTCTTTCGACTTCTTCTTTATAATATCTGGCTTAGGCGCAATTTGTGCCTTTTTAGCTACTCCCTCGAGCTTTCTCTTCTTCTTTCCAGCCTCAGGCTCAGAAGAAGATTCTAAAGCTTCGACTGCAACTAAAGCTCGCTTCTTCTCTTGAAGAAGACTTTTAGCCGCCACCAACTTTGCCAAGAGCTCGGATGAACTCCAAAACATCTTACTTATGTTGTAGTTCAACCAAATCCACTCATAGCTTTGAGGCAAGCTCCGGAGGACAATATCGGCTTTGGTTTCACCAACGATTTTGCCTTCCACTACCTCAACCTTGTTGATGTTACTAATCATGTCAATGACATGATCTTTCACAGGAGCGCTCTCAGCCCTAAGGACAATGTCCAAGTCACGACTTCCAACGACATTATTAGTTCCAGTTAAATTATTGTTTTTCAAAATAGCAGCTAAAGGATTGAATGCCATATCGATTAAACTGAAAAATAAACAAACAATGTTTCAGTTATATATGCTTAGAATTTCAAAAAATTCTAATTAATTATTGACTTCCCTCAAAACAATAATCTTAATCCACCAACATCTCATCCACCGGGATTCTCGCAAGCCACGCAGTGTGGACGTTTATGCTAACCTACATTCGTTTGAGAAGAACCAAGTTCATTAACTACACTATCTGACCAACGATCGTTTGATCAATGTAGCTAATAGTTGGTGCTTTCAGCCGCACAAATAAGCAGCGTAACCTCGCGGGAGGAATACTGTAGATCGTACACTAAGTGTATGCCATTACATGACTTCTGAGTTTGTTACCTCAGGACAGTGCGCCTCAGATGGAGAGGGTGTCGCATTTCTCCTAGTTAAACTCGCTCTAGTCACCTTACTCAGAAGTTCATAGTCTAGCGATCTCGGGGCTGAACTCATCCCAATGGAGGAAGGCCCTAATGCCAACGCGCAAGTCCATCCACATCGCATATGAACCCATAATGGTGGCTATGGGAATATTAAACCAACCCGCTCCCACTTAGATTTCCAAATTAAGGGTTTTTCCGGTTTTAACATGTAATTAACTAAACTAAGTTATATGTAACCATAAAACCAGTTATGCTTTAAATTCATGCAACTAAAATACAACAAAAAAATTAAAACAATAAACATGGGAAATAAATACAAAAAATAAATTTCCCGACTATTATGGTTTTAATTGCTTCCATCCTCTGCCTTGATCTCGTGTCCCGTCACATCACTCGATGGAGAGAGTCTTGAACTTCAAAAAATAAAAAACTGGAGGAAAAATGGCAAAAAAATAGCCTGAACGGCCTAAACGGGATGCCCGTGCCGCAGCACGGCTCGAATGCCGCACCGCCCGCGCACACAGCCTGCATGGGCCGTGCCCGCAGCACAGCTTGCATGGGCCGTGCGCGTGGCCCAGCAGCGCGCAACAACTACTGCACGCTGCTACTGTCTACTGCTGCCGCGCCCTGCGGCAGCGGCTCCTGCAGCACCCCCCGGCCGGCGCGACTGCTGCCGGCGGTCGTTACCGGCGTCGCCTTTGCCGCCAAATCCTCATTCACTTTTTCCCATACTATTTGGTATTCTTGTAATTCGTTCTGGGTTTTTCTGGGTTTCTACGAATTAACGATAACCCAAAAACCCACGAATTCAAGTTGCCCACCATAACGCCTTCGATTACAAAAAATAATTTTCCTACTACAAGGCTTTCTAGGAAAATTAAATAATCAAAATTACATTGAAAAAATCATACTACAGATTTAATCTAATCCTACATGGCTTCCAGCACTTGGTTATACTATTACAAACATTCATAATAAAATTAAATCCGTACATGTCCCAGAGTTTAATTAAAACCCATACAAACGTAACCATAATAGTCGGGATTTCTTAACCACCTGCAAATAAAATCATGTAATAAATCGAACAAGTACCGAAACCCAAAACCAGGCTCTGATACCAATTGAAAGGAATGCCACATAGGATCTGGGTTTGCACTTGCTCGATTTAGCACGCAACAAAAATTTCTAATTAAAGCGGAACCTTAGAAAAATACCTTTGAAGCGTGCACCTGGTGATTCTCTTGTATGCCTCAAGAGAATGACTTCTTGTTGTGTGGGCAACAATCTAGAAGTCAATTGATCAGCAACTCACCACAATCCACCTGCTAGAAAAATCCAGCACCACCGCACCTAGCGCGTAATGCAAACGCTCTGCCCGGAGAGAGAGAAAGCAACACACGGGGCTAGCAAAAGAGGACCAAGATTTCGACCAACTAAAGGAAAAACCAGATGCCCCAAAGCTTAAGAAAATCTAACTTTGAGCTTGAGAAAATTAATTTCTCTCTCTAGAATTTTATCTCTCTAGATTCTTGAATTATGAATCTATTGAATTGTATGTCTTGAATAGCTAATCCTTTGACTATTTATAGAGTTACAAGAGATACCCCAAGTTGGTTTAGGATTGGTCTTCCTAATGGGTTTAGGTAATGAATTAGTTTCCAAATACAATTAGGCAACCAATCTGATAGGATAAACCAAATCCTACTAGATTTCCTAATCTCTAGGATTTCCTAATTCCAATTGAAACTTAAGACTTAATTAAATAATTCCACTTTGTCAATTACTTAATTAACCCTTAGGAATTAATTAAATAATTCCACTTTGTTAATTACTGAATTAACCCTTAGGAATAATTAACCAATTAATTAATTAAATCTACCTATTCAATTAACCAATTACAAAATTAATCGTACCACTAACGGATTAATTTTGGCACTACCATCCTACACCAGATTTGCTTCTAGAACAACTTAATTAAATTATATTCATTTATCTCCCAACATCAAAGATATAGTGCTCGTTAATATAAATTAATTTACTGATAAATTAATTAATTAACTTCTTTAATTTCGAGACTAGTACCACTCGACCTTTTTACTATACCGGACATAAGTTCACCGGCCGGGTTTAGTATAATAAACATTTTGAGCTCATCTCGGGAGCACCATCACCCCGGATGCACCGGTACATGGTTTCCTTTCGACAAGCATTAGCACACTAAGTAACTAAGCACGCGCACCCAACCCACCGAGACTATTGGCCACAATTGACCTCACCATTGGCAGATCAAAGTACACTATGTGTAATCCTGATACCCACTCGAGTCTAGGGATTAGGAGATAGAATACAAGGATCGATTTGTCTATTAAATCAATACAAGACAAATCATTCCTAAAGGTCAAGTTCAATATGCCCCTGGTATATCTATATGATTCAATTAGTTTAGACAAACCAATTATCTGAATCACATAATAACCTAAACCAACAGTTTGTCCAAAACTGTCTCGGTTACAAACCTCATTTATATATTATGTCTTTTAACCAATGATGAGATCTACTATGTCACACCAGACACATCATCATCTACTTACATAATAGAAATGGACAATTAATGCACAACAAGATATAACCAAAACAAAAATCGATATATTACAGGGAAAAAGTACAACACAAGCATAGCTTATATATTCAATTCCAACACACACAACGTTCGAGCCTGTCTTGAGTCATACAAGCGATCACCTAAGTTTACGCTTCAAAAGGTATTTATAAATTTCTGCTTTAATTAGAAATTATTTGTTGCATGATAAATCGAATAAGTACAAACCAAGATCATGCGCAATGTTATTTCCAGCAAGGATTGAAATAGCGATTGTGCTAGAGTCTAGGCCTGGTCAAGAGTTCTGATTCTGGAATACGTAGAACAAAAGTGAATTTTTGACTGAGCCTGGGTAGATAAATTTTCAAAAACAACCTACAACACTGTTCCGGGCGTACTTCAATTGCTTAATTCCCATGCTAGTGTACTTCTTGAAAGATTATCTTCCCGAGCCTAGTCAAAAATTCACTTTCGTGCTACGCATTCCAGAATCAGAACTCTTGACCAGGACTAGACTCTAGCACAATCGCTATTCCAATCCTTGCTTGAAATAACATTGCGCAGGATCTTGGTTTGCACTTATTAGATTTATCACGCGACAAAATTTCTAATTAAAAGCGGAAGTTTTAGAAATACCTTTTGAAGCGTAAACTCAGGTGATCACTTGTATGACTCAATACTAGGCTCGAACATTGTGTGGGCAACGATCCAAGATCCAACGATCAGCAACTCAACACAAAAGAACTCGTCGGAATAAACCAGCTGCCGCCTCACGCCTATAAACCACGCGCCGCCCACCGAGAAGTCCAAACCAGCTGCCGCCTCACGCACGTGGTTTTTACCGTGATGTTTCTCCATATCTGCCCGATACTCTTTGAATTTACTAAAACATTCGGACTTGTCGCGCATTAGGTAAATATATTCATACCTTCAGTAATCATCCGTGAACGTCATGAAATACTCAAACCCACCTCGTGCTTAGACTGACATTGGTCCACACAAGTCAGAATGAATCAACTCTAACATTTCTTTGGATCTATAACATTTTGCCTTAAAAGGTCTCTTGGTCATTTTACCTTTCACGTAAGATTAGCAGGTTGGATAACTATCAATCTCTAATGAACTTAAAGTTCCATCATTGACCAACCTTTGAATCCTACTAAGGTTTATATCACCTAGCCTGAGATGCCAAAGAAAGGTTTGATTCATTTAAGAAGGTACTTTCCTCTTATTAGTGTTAGATGATGCATCATTTATCTCTATATTATGTACAATAGGGGAGTTTGATTTAATTATAAACAAATTGTCAGCTAATGAACTAGAACAAATAAGTTTCCCATCTTTCTTAATAACAATAGAATCATCAGAAAAAATAAACTTATAACCATTTTTTAAGAGTTTAGAAACTGAAATAAGGTTCTTTTTAAAACTCGGTACATATAGACAATTTGGTAAATCTAGTCTAGAATTTTCAAAAATTAAACTAACTACTCCCACTGCTTCCACTGACACTCTCGAAGTGCTGCCCAAGTAGATTTCCAGCTTGCCTTCTCTAAACTTTCGGGTTACTTGGAACCCTTGCAAAGAATTACAAACATGGTCAGTGGCACCTGAATCCACAGACCAAGTATCTGTGGGAATCGCCGCTAAACATGTCTCAGTAATTAAGGCAGAAACTATCGTACTTTTGAGCTTTAGACAATCTAATTTCCAATGTCCCGTCTGATTGCACTTGAAGCACTTGCCTTTCGGCTTCTTTTTTGCAATCTCTGGCTTTTGCGCAATTTATGCCTTTTGACCAATTTCCTCGAGCTTTCTCTCATTCTTTCCAGCCTCAGGCTTAGAAGAAGATTCTTAAGCTTTGACTGCCACTAAAGCTTGCTTCTTATCTTGAAAAAGACTTTTAGCAGCCAACAACTCTGTCAAGAGCTCGGATGAAGTACACAACATCTGACTTATGTTGTAGTTCAACCGAAACTGCTCGTAGCTTTGGGCAAGTTCTGGAGGACAATATCGACGTTGGTTTCACCATCGATTTCGCCTCCCACTACCTCAATCTCGTTGATGTTACTAATCATGTCAATGACATGATCTCTCACAGGAATGCTCTCAGCCGTTAGGACAATGTCCAAATTCTGACTCCAGTAGACATAATTCGGACCGGTAATTTTGTTATCTTTCAATATTGTAGCTAAAGGAATGAATGTTATATCGAATACTGTAAATTAAATAAACAGACAATGTTTTAGTATTTAAACCTAAAATTTCAAAATCCATGTAATTATTGACATCCCTCAAACAAAAATTTAAACCACTGACATCTCATTCACCGGGATTCTCGCAAGCCATGATATTGTGGACGATTACGGTAACCCACATTCTTTTGAGAAGAACTATGTTCATTAACTACACTATCTGACCAAACGATCTATTGATCAATGTAGCTAATAGTCAGTGCTTTCAGCCGTACAAATAAGTAGTGTTACCTCGATGGGAGGAATACTACAAATAATACACTAAGTGTGTGCCATTAGGTGCCTTTTGAGTTTGTTACCTCAGGATAGTGCGCCTCAGATGGAGAGGGTATCGCATTTCTCGGAGTTAAACTTACTCTAGTCATCTCACTGATAAATTCATAATCAAGCGATCTTGTGGTTGGACTCATCCGATATGGAGGAAGGCCCTAATGCCAACGCGCAAGTCCACCCACGTCACATATGAACTCGTAATGGTGGCTATGGGGATATTAAACCAACCCCCTCCCACTTAGATTTCTAGATTGACGGTTTTTTTGGTTTTAACATACAATTAACTAATCCTAAGTTATGTGCAAACATAAAACCAGCATGCTTTAAAATTGTACATCCAAAATACAGCACAAAAATTAAAGCATAAAAATTAAAACTATAAATTCAGGAAATAAATACGTAAAAAAAATTTCTGACTATTATGGTTTTAATTGCTTCCATCTTCTGCCTTGATCTAGTCCCGTCATGCCACTCGATGGATTAACTCTTGAAAATATGATATCAAAAAAACTCAGAAAATGGAAAAATGGCCCGCGCGCGCTGGTGCTTCTAGCGCCGCAACTCTACGGTGCTGTCGCCGGCAAGCGGTTTCTGCCGACAAGTCGTTCGCAGGCCCGCTTGCCCTGTTTCACTTGCGGGTCTTCTATCCTTTTTCTACTACGTTATTTGGTCTTTTTGTAATTCGTTCTGAGTTTTCTTAATTTTCTACGGATTAACGATAAACCAAAACCCACGAATTCAAGTCGCCCACCATAACGCCTTCAATTACATAACAAAATTTCCTACTACAAGGCATCTAGAAAATAAAATCGAAATTACATAGAAAAAATCATACTACATATTTGATCTAATCCTACACGGCTTCCAGCACGTGGTTTTACTATTACAGGCATTCATAAAAACCAAAACCCGGACATGTCCCGAGGTTTAATTAAAAAAGCCATACAAACGCAACCATAATAGTTGGGATTTCTAAACCACCTGCAAATAAAACAATGTAATAAATTGAACGAGCACAAAACCCAAAACCAGGCCCTGATACCAATTGAAAGATTATCTACTCGGGCCTGGTCAAAAATTCACTTTCGTGCTACGCATTCCAGAATCGGAACTATGGACTAAGCCTAGACTCTAGCACAATCGCTATTCCAATCCTTGCTTGAAATAACATTGCGTAGGATCTTGGTTTACACTTATTCGATTTATCACGCAACAAAATTTCTAATTAAAAGCGGAAGTTTTAGAAATACCTTTTGAAGCGTAAACTCAGGTGATTGCTTAAAGTTGTGTGGGCAACGATCCAACGAACCAACGATCAGCAACTCAACACACAAGAACTCACCGGAATAAACCAGCTACCGCCTCATGCACCGCCGCACGAGAAGTCCAAACGGCGCCGCCGAAAAATAATCCGAGCACCGCTGCCTAGGAATCTGAGCGCCCGGCCAAGGAGAGAGAAAGTCCGACTTCAAGAGCTTGAATTTTAATTATCTCTCTAGGATTTTATCCCTCTATTTTCCTTGTGTTGAAAACTTATGAATTGTGTGTTGTAGAATTGCTAATCCCTTGTCTATATATAGAGATACAAGAGAGACCCCAAGTTGGTTTAAGATTGACATTCCTAATGGGTTTAGGTAATTAATTAGTTTTCAAATCCAATTAGGTAAATAATCTAATAGGATAATCCAAATCCAATTAGATTTCCTCATTCTAATTGAAACTTAAAGACTTAATTAATTAATTAATTAATTTCACTTTGTTAATTACTTAATTAACCCTTATGAATAATTAATTAATTAATTAATTCTACTTATACAATTAACCAACTACAAAATTAATCGTACCACTAACGGATTAATTTTGGCATTACCATCCTACACTAGAATTGCTTCCGAACCAACTAAATTAATTTATTTTTTTAATCTCCTCACATTAAAGATTTAATGCTCTTTAATTTATTAATTTACTGATAAATTAATTAATTAACTTCTTATAATCTGAGATTAGTACCAATCGACCTTTTTACTATACCGAACATAAGTCCACCGGTTCAATTTAGTATAATAAACATAACGAGCTAATCTCGGGAGCACCATCACCTCGGATGCACCGGTACATGGTTTCTTTTCAACAAGCAACAGCATACCAAGTAACTAAACATGCACACCCAACCTACCGAGACTATTGGCCACATTTGACCTCACCCATTGGCAGATCAAAGTACACTATGTCTAATCGTCATGCCCGCTCAAATCTTGGGATTAAGAGATAGAATACTAAGAATGATTTATCTATTAAATCAGTACAAGACAAATCATTCTAAATGGTCAAGTTCAATATGCCATGGGCATATCTATATGATTCAATTAGTTTAGACAAACTAATTATCTGAATCACATAATAACCTAAACCGACAGTTTGTCCAAAACTATCTCGGTTACGAACTTCATTTATATATTATATCTTTTAACTAATGATGAGATCTACTGTGTTACACCAGACACCTCATCATCTAATTACATAATATAAATAGACTAAACATGCACAACATAAAACCAAAATATTAAATCGATATCTTAACTCAGAAAAAGTATAATACAAACATAACTTATGTATTCAAACCTAACACTTCTTGTCTCCTTGGGAAAGAACCATTAGCTGTAATGTTGTACTTCTTGTCTCCTGTGCTCTATCTCTTAGCTATTGCCAGCGTACTAACTGCTCTTCTGGAATCTTCCCGCTGCTTGTGCTGGTGATGTTGGTCGGACGCTCAATTGACGATGGCTTCAGCTGAGCGTCCTTTGGAAGTGTTCTGTCTCGATTACCGTACACTGAAAGTCTTGACTTGGCTTCACTAGACGCTGCAGTTTCCTATCATAATCTTTTCACATCCCTCAGACGCTGGCGTTTTGTGATCATCACGTTAAGACTTTCATGGGATGTTGTTGTATGATGGTCGTGATTTACTCCTTAAGTTCCTGCTGCTTCGCTTCGATTGTCTTCACTTTGTCGGGATCACACCTAGCGAACATTGTCATGAGCTGGACGTTTTCACCTCACGGTTGCCAAACGCTGGATTTCACTAGACTTGGTGAACTTCACGCTCAAGTGAAGCTATTGTCTGTTGGCTGTGTCATTCCTTCTAACTTGAGAATCCATTGTTCTGCTCCAAATGCTATGTCCAAAGTGTGATTTTCTACAGTCTTCATTCCATGCCTATTTGACCTACAATCAACACAAGTAGAGCTGTAACTAGTATTTTTACCATATGAACATATTAAGATTATACCCACATGCACTCAAAACTAGGCTAAAAATAAGTAAAATTATGTATAAAATGAATCGCATCAGAAACTCGTGTGAGTTCTCTAGGGATAAGCACTTTAGGGCGTTCTTCTTTTTTTCTAACTCTGTCTTTAGTTGACTAGAACTAAAGTGGTGTCATTCAATAAACTCTTCGAGAGAGTTTGTCGAACCTAACCAAATTTATTCACCAGAAACAATTTATCTGCAGAATTTAAAAGATATTTGGTGGGAAATTCTCCCCTTGAGAGGACCCATATTCAGTATCAAGAATTCTCATCACTTACTGCTGTGACGTTGTAATTCCCTTATACTAAGTCCTCTTGCTAAACCTCACATCCGTAGCAATTGAATTTTGCCATACATTAGAATAATTGTTAAATAGAATTATCGTTTTTGGTGAATTTTTTTTAATTAATTAAAAATTCAAATTAAATTTATGGTTAATTAACAAAATTTAGGCCATATTGGATGATTAACGATGAAACCTAAAAATTAAAAATAAAAAATATTAAAGAGTCGAAGCCAAAATTTTGGGAGGGAAAATATTGAAAAAATTATAGGGATTGAAATATATATATTTTTTGTTATAATAAATAAATGACTAACATAAGTCCTAAGTTAGAACTCTGGTCATTGTTTTTAAAATTGCGTTTTGGAGAACTGAACCCATTATCTTAAATTGCAATCTCACTCTTACCACTTCCAAAAGGAAATTACTATTTATCGTCCTATTTTAAACCTAATTGCCCCTGTATTTTAACTAAATTCCTTGACCTTCCCTTTCCTTCCCCTCTCTCCCCCTGCCCTCCTCCGCCCCTTTCCTTCCCCTTTTCTGACATAGTCATATGGAGCAATTCGTCGGATAAGTCAAGGTGCCTGTTTTCGTATTTCGGATCTCCAGATTCAACGAAGAAGGCTCCGTTCATGAAATATATTCCCCCCACCCCCCGTTTCCTTTCCATTTTCTTCTTCTTCTTCTTATTCTTCTTCTTCTATGCACGCCAATCCCTATCTCCTCCCACGATCTCGCTGCATCGCTACCGTCTTCTCCGCGCCATCGCCACCATCGCTCATCGTCTTCTCTGGGCTCGTCGTCGTACATCAAGAAGCGGAGTCGGCGAAGGGAAATTTTTTCTTGTCAGGATGAAGGGAAGGGACATTCTCGTTCCTGATCTGAAATGGTGACGTTCTCGTTTCCAATCGAGAACAAGAATGGGAGTTAGAGAGAAGAACGATGCTTTCACACTAGTGTTTCGGCGGCGGGAATCGGCGACAGGGGAGACAAAGGGGAAGGAAAGAGAAGGGAAGGGAAGGGAAGGGAAAGGGTCAGTAAAGTCTAATCCAAGATGGTAAATTTTAAAAGTGAGGTAGTAATTAGTACCTCTCTCAAAACCTTCCCACTCGATGTTTGGTTCTCAATATAAAAAATTTTTACTAATTATCACTCCATTTCTTATTTTTTATTGTTTTAATTTAGACTAAAATATTTCATATAATATTGTCTTTCTTCCCTTTTTGTAAAAGGTAATTTTATCAAAATTTATAAACTACTATCTCAAAAACGGAAGCAGTAACTACTAACCTCATAAAAAAATCAGAAATTATACCCTGCATCGTGGGTTTTTGTACCTACCTATTATATATATTAATTTTCGCATGGCAGTTGTACACTTGCTAAATATAGTAAGTTTCGCTGACGCGGGCGTTTTTTTTTTTTTCTCGCTGAGTCCATCATGTCTCAGAACAACTAGCATCACGTCCAAAAACGTCTACATCCATGCGTATGAATTTAAACTGATTTTTTTTCACAAAGACAGTCCACCACGTCCAAAAACAACTAGCACCATGTCCAAAAACGTTTACATCCATTCATGTGAATTTAAACTGATTTTTTTCACAAAAACAGCTCACCACATCTCCGAACAACTAGCACACGTCCAAAAACAACAAGCACCATGTCCAAAAACGTCTACATCCATGCATGTGAATTTAAGCTATTTTTTTCACAAAGACAACCCACAAAGTCTCGGAACAACTAGCACCACGTCCAGAAATGTCTACATCCATTCGTGTGAATTTATACTGATTTTTTCCATAAAGACAATCCACCACGTCTCAGAACAACTAGCACCACGTCCAGAAATGTCTACATCTATACGTGTGAATTTAAACTAATTTTTTTCACAAAGACAGTCCACCACGTCTCAGAACAACTAGCACACGTCCAGAAACATCTACATCCATTCACGTGAATTTAAACTTATTTTTTTACAAAAACAGTCCACTACGTCTCAGAACAACTAGCACCACGTCAAAAAACAAATAGCACAACGTCCAGAAACGTCTATATCCATGCATGTGAATTTAAACTAATTTTTTTCACTAAAACAGCTCACCACGTCTCAAAACAAATAGCACCACGTCCAAAAACGTCGACATCCATGCATGTGAATTTAAACTGTGTTTTTTCACAAAGACAGGCCACCACGTCTCAGAACAACTAGCACCACGTCCAAAAACACCTTGCACAACGTCCAGAAACGTATACATCCATTCATCTGAATTTAAACTGATTTTTTTTTTCACAAAAACAGCGCACCACATTTCAGAACAACTAGCACCACGTCCAGAAACGTCTACATCCATGCGTGTGAATTTAAAATGATTTTTTTAACAAAGACAGTCCACCACGTCTCAGAACAACTAGCACCACATCAAAAATAACTAGCACCATGTCCAGAAATGTCTACATCCATTCATGTGAATTTAAACTGATTGTTTTACAAAAACAGCCCACTACGTCTCAGAACAACTAGCACCACGTCCAAAAACAACTAGCACCACGTCCAAAAACGTCTATATCCATGCATGTGAATTTAGACTAATTTTTTTCACAAAGACAGAGCACCACGTCTCAGAACAACTAGCACCAAGTCAAAAAACAACTAGCACCACATCCAAAAATATCTACATTCATGCATGTGAATTTAAAATGATTTTTTTCACAAAAACAGCCCACCACGTTTCAAATCAAATTGCACCACATCCAAAAACGTCTACATCCATGCGTGTGAATTTAAACTGATTTATTTCACAAAGACACTCCACCACGTCTCAGAATAACTAGCATCACGTCCAAAAACAACTAGCACCACGTCCAAAAACGTCTACATCCATGCATGTGAATTTAAGCTATTTTTTACAAAGAGAACCCACCACATCTCAGAACAACTAGCACCACATCCAGAAACGTCTACATCCATGTGTGTGAATTTAAACTGATTTTTTTCACAAAGACAATCCCCCAAGTCTCAGAACAACCAGCACCACGTCAAAAACAACTTGCACCACGTCCAGAAATGTCTACATCCATGCGTGTAAATTTCAACTGATTTTTTTCACAAAGATAGTCCACCACGTCTCAAAACAACTAGCACCACGTCCAGAAATGTCTACATCCATGCGTGTGAATTTAAACTAATTTTTTTTTCACAAATTGGAGGTAATACTTGGAGATATTGTTGTACAAATTACTTTATGTAAAATTGTTATTCTAAAATTTTCTTGTCAAATTTGGCAGCCGAAATCACAACTGGGCAATAGCTAATAATAGGTAAAGCGTCGTATCACTGGACGAAGAATCATGCTTAAGGTCTCAATGCATAATGATGGATACATGTTTACTTCAAAATAGGTTTACGACCTGATGGATGAAAGTTTTGCTAATGATTATTGAGTTCTAAGTAGATACTTGATTTGTTCCAAATGAAATGCCTAATCCTTGTTTGGCTGGGATAAATTCTTAAATCAATTCATAACAATGAATGATATATTCTTGATGATCTTTAGTACTTTTGTCTTTTTATGTTTGACACTGTTTGGATGTCCATGTTGGTAGTGAAAGGCCACGGTCTTTAATTTAGGCTATGATGTAGTCACACGAGAATTTCCCAAAGAAAAAAGAATTTTGACACTTGTAAAGATCCAAAACGATTTTTTGCAGACATTTAGACCATTATCAAATGAGAATGGGCAAAGTGTGTTGGAGTATAATACATAAGCTATGCTTGTATTGTACAGTTTCCCAGTTTAATATATCGATTTGTGTTTCAGTCATATCTTGCTGTGCATTAATCGTCCATTTATATTATGTAAGTAGATGATGAGGTGTCTGGTGTGACACAATAGATCTCATCATTGGTTGAAAGACATAATATATAAATGAGGTTCATAACCGAGACAGTTTTGGACAAACTGTCGGTCTAGGTTATTATGTGATTCAGATAATTAATTTGTCTAAACTAATTGAATCATATAGATATGCCCGGGGCATATTGAACTTGACTCTTAGGAATGATTTGTCTTGTACTGATTTAATAGACAAATCGATCCTTGTATTCTATCTCTAAATCCCATGACTCGAGTGGGCATGAGGATTAGACATAGTGTACTTTGATCTGCCAATGGGTGAGGTCAAATGTGGCCAATAGTCTCGGTGGGTTGGGTGTGCGTGTTTAGTTACTTGGTGTGTTGCTGCTTGTCGAAATGAAACCATGTACCGGTGCGTCCGGGGTGATGGTGCTCCCGAGATGAACTCGAAATGTTTATTATACTAAACCCGGCCGGTGGACTTATGTCCGGTATAATAAAAAGGTCGAGTGGTACTAGTCTCAGAATTAAAGAAGTTAATTAATTAATTTATCAGTAAATTAATTTTAATTAACGAGCACTATATTTTTGATATGGGGAGATTAATGAATATAATTTAATTAAGTTATTCCGGAAGCAATTCTGGTGTAGGATGGTAGTGCCAAAATTAATCCGTTAGTGGTACGATTAATTTTGTAATAGGTTAATTGAATAGGTAGATTTAATTAATTAATTGGTTAATTATTCATAAGGGTTAATTTAGTAATTAACAAAGTGGAATTATTTAATTAATTTGTAAGAGTTAATTAAGTAATTAACAAAGTGAAATTATTTAATTAATTAATTAAGTCTTAAGTTTCAATTGGAATTAGGAAATCCTAGAGATTAGGAATCCAGTAGGATTTGGTTATCCTATCAGATTGGTTGCCTAATTGGATTTGGAAACTAATTCATTACCTAAACCCATTAGGAAGACCAATCCTAAACCAACTTGGAGTCTCTCTTGTAACTCTATATAAAGACAAGGGATTAGCCATTCAAGAAAACACAATTAATCCACAGGATTTCTAGAGAGAGAAAATGTTTCTCTCTCCAAGTCGAATTTTCAAGAAAGTGTGCGGCTGGTTTTTGGGTTTTCTAGTGGCTGAAATTTTGACCTTGGTTTATACCAGCTGCGCGTAGCTTTCTCTCTCTGCGGGCGGTGTGTTTATAGTACGTGCCAAGTGCTGCGGGGCTAGAGTTTTCTAGCAGGTGGATTGTGGTGAGTAGCTGATCAATTGACTTCTAGTTCGTTGCCCACACAAAGTGAAGTCATAGTCTTGAGGCATACAAGAGAATCACCAGGTGCACGCTTCAAAGGTATTTTTTTAAGATTCCGCTTTAATAGAAATTTTGTTGCGTGATAAATCGAGCAAGTGCAAATCCAGATCCTACCAAATTCTTTCAATTGGTATCAGAGCCTGGTTTAGGGGGTTCTATACTTGTTCGATTTATTACATGGTTTTATTTACAGGTGGTTTAGAATCCCGACTATTATGGTTACATTTGTATGAGTTTTAATTAAACACCGGGACATGTCCGGATTTAATTTTATTATGAATGTTTCTAATAGTATAACCACGTGCTGGAAGCCGTGTAGGATTAGATCAAATCTGTAGTAGGATTTTTTCTATGTAATTTTGATTATTTAATTTTCCTAGAATGCCTTGTAGTAGGAAAATTGTTTTTTATGTAATCGAAGGCGTTATGGTGGGCGACTTGGATTCATGGGTTTTGAGTTATCATGAATTTGAAGAAACCCAGGAAAACCCAGAACGAATTGCAAGAAGACCAAATAGCATGGGAAAACGCGAATGAGGAGTTGGCGGCAGGAGGTGACGTCGGCAACGACCGCCGGCAGCAAGTCGAGCTGCCCGGGTGGCCAGCAGCAGCAGCAGCCACGTGCGCCTGCGCGCGCACGGGCGCTGCTGGGCCGCGCGCACGGCCCGTGCGGGCCATGCGGGCGCACAGGCGCAGCGCCGGGCTGTGCGCGCGGCCAGTGCTGCGGCCCGTTCGGGCCGTTTGTGGCCCGCTTTTCCTCCAGTTTTCGTTTTTTGAAGTTCAAGACTCTCTCCATAGAGTGACGTGACGGGACACGAGATCAAGGCAAATGATGGACGCAATTAAAACCATAATAGTCGGGAAATTTATTTTACGTATTTATTTCTCGTATTTATTGTTTTAATTTTTATGCTTTATTTTTATGCTATATTTTAGATGCATGAATTAAAGCATGTCTGGTTTTATGGTTGCATATAACTTAGGTTAGTTGATTGCATGTTAAAACCGGAAAAACCCTCAATTTGGAAATCTAAGTTGGAGCGGGTTGTGTTATATCCCTATGGCCACCATTACGGGTTCATATGCGATGTGGGTGGGCTTGCGCGTTGGCATTAGGGCCTTCCTCCATTCGGATGAGTCCAGCTCCGAGATCGCTAGACTATGAGCTTCTGAGTAAGATGACTAGAGCGAGTTTAACTAGGAGAAATGCGACACCCTCTCCATCTGAGGCGCACTATCCTGAGGTAACAAATTTAGAAGTCACGTAATGGCACACACTTAGTGTATGATCTGCAGTATTCCTCCCGCGAGGTTACGCTGCTTACTTGTACGGCTGAAAGCACCGACTATTAGCTACATTGATCAGAAGATCGTTGGTCAGATAGTGTAGTTAATGAACTTGGTTCTTCTCAAACGAATGGGGGTTAGCGTAAACGTTCACACTGCGTGACTTGCGAGAATCCCAGTGGATGAGATGTTGGTGGTTTAATATTATTGTTTTGAGGGAAATCAATAATTAAATGGATTTTCATTTTTTTGAAAATTCTAAGCATATAACTGAAACATTGTTTGTTTACTTTCCAGTTTAAATTGATATGGCATTCAATCTTTTAGCTGTTATTTTAAAAAACAACAATTTAACTGGAACTAATAATGTCGATGGAAGTCGTAACTTGGACATTGTCCTTAGGGCTGAGAGCGCTCCTGTGAGAGATCGTGTCATCGACATGATTAGTAACATCAACAAGGTTGAGGTAGTGGGAGGCGAAATCGTTGGTGAAACCAAAACCGATATTGTCCTCCGGAGCTTGCCTCAAAGCTATGAGCAGATTCGGTTGAACTACAATATAAGTAAGATGTTGTGGAGTTCATCCGAGCTCTTGGCAGAGTTGATGGTGGCTAAAAGTCTTCTTCAAGAGAAAAAGCGAGCTTTAGTCGCAGTCGAAGCTTTAGAATCTTCTTCTGAGCCTGAGGCTGGAAAGAAGAAGAGAAAGCTCGAGGGAGTAGCTAAAAAGGAACAAATTGCGCCTAAGCCAGATATTGCAAAGAAGAAGTCGAAAGACAAGTGCTTCAAGTGCAATAAGACGGGACATTGGAAAGTGGATTGTCCAAAGCTTATAAGTACGATAAATTATGGCTTAATTACTGAGACATGTTTAGCGGCGATTCCCACAAATACTTGGTGTGTGGATTCAGGTTTCACTGACCATGTTTGTAATTCTTTGCAAGGGTTCCAAGTAACCCAGAAGCTTAGAGAAGGCGAATTGGATATTTACTTGGGCGACACTACAAGAGTGTCAGTAGAAGCAGTGGGAGTAGTTAAGTTGAATTTCGAAAATTCTAGCTTAGAGTTAGTTAATAGTCTTTATGTACCGAGTTTTAGAAAGAACTTGATTTCGGTTTCTAAACTCTTGAAGAACGGGTATAAGTTTATTTTTTTCTGATGACTGTGTTGTTATTAGAAGAAATGGAAAACTTATTTGTTCTGGTTCATTGGCGGATAATTTGTTTGTGGTTAACTCTAACTCCCCTGTTGCGCAAAACATAAAGATAGATAGCTCAGAATCTAACATTAATAAGAGGAAGAAACCTTCTGAAATGAATCAAACCTATCTTTGGCATCTAAGGCTAGGTCATATAAACCGTAGTAGGATTCAGAGGTTGGTCAATGATGGACCTTTGGGTTCATTAGATATTGACAGTTATGCAACCTGCCAATCTTGCTTGGAATGTAAGATGACCAAGAGACCTTTTAAGGCAAAAGGTTATAGAGCTAAAGAAGTATTAGAGTTGATTCATTCTGACTTGTGTGGACCTATGACGGTCCAGGCACGAGGGGGATATGAGTATTTCGTGACGTTCATGGATGACTACTCTAAGGTATGGATACATTTACCTAATGCACCACAAGTCCGAATGTTTTGGCAAGTTCAAAGAGTTTCGGGCAGATGTGGAGAAGCATCATGGTAAGAGTATCAAGACACTGCGTTCAGATCGTGGTGGGGAGTACCTGTTCATGAATTTCGAGATTACCTCACTGAGGTAGGAATTCAGTCTCAGTTGTCTGCACCAGGCACGCCACAGCAGAATGGTGTAGCAGAAAGGAGGAATCAAACTCTTATGGAAATGGTTAGGTCCATGATGAGCTATAGTGATTTGCCAAGTTTGTTCTGGGGATATGCCTTAGAAACGACAATGTATATTCTTAATCTTGTACCATCTAAAACCGTGCCTTCAACCCCAGTAGAGTTGTGGAACGGGCGGAAGCCCAGTCTAAGACATCTTAGAATTTGGGGCTGCCCAGCACATGTGCTTAAGGCAGATATGGCTAAGTTAGATGCGAGAACAGAATTAATGTTGTTTGTAGGATATCATAGGGGAACGAAAGGTGGTCTATTCTATAGTCCTAAAGATCAGAAGGTGGTGGTAAGTACCAACGCTAGATTTTTAGAAGAGGACTATGTCTTAGACCACAAGCCCAAGAGTAAGATAGTACTAGAAGAGCCTAGACGACAAACTACTAATCCTGATGCACCAGCACAAGTAGATACACCACACACTGCACAAGAGATCATAGATGATGAGCCTACACAGGCGGTGCCTCGTCGTAGTGGGAGGGTTGTGAGACAGCCCGACAGGTTCATTGGTGTGGGAGATGCCTCAGACCTAGTCTCAGGTGTGCCTGAACCTGACCCAGTTAACTACAATGAGGCGCTTCGAGATAAAGATGCAGAATCTTGGCGTAAGGCAATGATATCCGAGATGTGGTCAATGGACCACAATCAAGTCTGGGAGCTTGTGGACCTGCCTGATGGGTTTAAGCCCATTGGATGCAAGTGGGTCTACAAACGTAAGAGAGGACCTGACGGGAATGTGGAAACCTTTAAAGCTAGGCTGGTGGCGAAGGGGTATACTCAGAAAGAGGGAATCGATTATGAGGAAACCTGTATACTCAGAAAAAGGGAATCGATTATGAGGAAACCTTCTCCCCGGTAGCCATGCTTAAGTCGATCCGGATTCTCTTGGCCATAGCTGCTCATATGGATTATGAGATTTGGCAGATGGATGTCAAGACAGCTTTCCTAAATGGAAGTCTTGAGCAAACCATCTTTATGCAGCAACCAGTGGGATTCATTGAAAAAGGCCAAGAGCATAAGGTTTACAGGCTTAAGAGGTCTATCTATAGACTTAAGCAGGCATCCAGATCTTGGAAAATCCAGTTTGATGAGGTAATCCAGTCTTTTGGATTTACTCAGTGTCTGGATGAGCAATGTGTATATCGCAGACGTGATGGAAACTCAGTGATGTTTCTTGTGCTTTACGTAGATGACATTCTATTGATTGGCAACAACAAGAAAGTGTTATCAGACGTAAAGGCATGGCTGTCCAAGCAATTTGATATGAAGGACTTAGGGGAAGCGGGACATATCCTTGGGATCAAGATTATTCGAGATCGTAGGAAACGTTCGCTAACGCTCTCCCAAGCTTCGTACATAGATACGATTCTGGCCCGTTTTAACATGCAGAACTCCAAGAAAGGTTTTCTACCTTTCAAGCATGGAGTGTTTCTATCTAAGGAGCAGTCTCCTAAGACTATTGAGGAGATAGAGACCATGAGGACAGTTCCATATGCTTCGGCAGTAGGAAGTCTCATGTATGCCATGTTGTGTACGAGGCCTGATATCTGTTATGCCGTTGGCATGGTGAGCAGATTGGTGAGCAGATATCAGAGTAACCCCGGGAAAGCTCATTGGGAAGCAGTAAAATGCATTCTCAAGTATTTGCACAGAACGAGGGACCAAGTTCTGGTCTATCAGGCGCCTGAGCTGGTACCCCGAGGTTACACAGATTCAGATTTCCAAGGCGACAGGGACAAGAGCAAGTCTACCTCAGGGTATGTGTTTACTCTAGGAGGTGGAGCCATTGTTTGGCAGAGTGTCAAGCAGAAATGCGTGGCGGACTCTACCATGGAGGCTGAGTACATTGCCGCATCAAAGGCAGCGAAAGAAGTAGTATGACTCAAGAACTTCTTAGTGGACTTAGATGTGATTCCTGGTTTGCCGAAGTCTATCACGGTTTATTGTGATAACAATGGTTCAGTAGCAAACTCGAAGGAACCACGAGCTCATAAGGCGAGTAAACATATACAGCGCAAGTACCACCTGATACGAGACATCGTAAAGAGGGTAGACGTGGTCATGACTAAGATAGCATCAAAGGATAACCTTGCAGATCCGTTCACAAAAACATTAACTTCTAAAGTCTTTGAGGCTCACGTGAAAGGCATGGGGATCAGATGCTTAGGAGAGCCTTGACAGTCTTTCTAGATAGATAGCAGCAGATCGTATAGGAGTTGTATGCAGATGTATACTTAAAGCACAGCTTAAGTATTGGTGGGAGATTGTTGGAGTAGAATACATAAGCTATGCTTATATTGTACAGTTTTCCAGTTTAATATATCGATTTGTGTTTCAGTCATATCTTGTTGTGCATTAATCGTCCATTTATATTATGTAAGTAGATGATGAGGTGTCTGGTGTGACACAGTAGATCTCATCATTGGTTGAAATACATAATATATAAATGAGGTTCATAACCGAGACAGTTTTGGACAAACAGTCGGTCTAGGTTATTATGTGATTCAGATAATTAGTTTGTCTAAACTAATTGAATCATATAGATATGCCCGGGGCATATTGAACTTGACTCTTAGGAATGATTTGTCTTGTACTGATTTAATAGACAAATCGATCCTTGTATTCTATCCCTAAATCCCTAGACTCGAGTGGGCATGAGGATTAGACATAGAGTACTTTGATCTGCCAATGTGTGAGGTCAAATGTGGCCAATAGTCTCGGTGGGTTGGGTGCGCGTGTTTAGTTACTTGGTGTGCTGCTGCTTGTCGAAAGGAAACCGCGTCCGGGGTGATGGTACTCTCGAGATGAACTCGAAATGTTTATTATACTAAACCCGGCCAGTGGACTTATGTCTGGTATAGTAAAAAGGTCGAGTGGTACTAGTCTCGAAATTAAAGAAGTTAATTAATTAATTTATCAGTAAATTAATTTTAATTAACGAGCACTATATTTTTGATGTGGGGAGATTAATGAATATAATTTAATTAAGTTGTCCCTGAAACAATTATGGTGTAGGATGGTAGTGCCAAAATTAATCCGTTAGTGGTACGATTAATTTTGTAATGGGTTAATTGAATAGGTAGATTTAATTAATTAATTAGTTAATTAATCCTAAGGGTTAATTCAGTAATTAACAAAGTGGAATTATTTAATTAATTCCTATGGGTTAATTCAGTAACTAACAAAGTGGAATTATTTAATTAATTAATTAAGTCTTAAGTTTCAATTGGAATTAGGAAATCCTAGAGATTAGGAATCCAGTAGGATTTGGTTATCCTATCAGATTAGTTGCCTAATTAGATTTGGAAACTAATTCATTACCTAAACCCATTAGGAAGACCAATCCTAAACCAACTTGGAGTCTCTCTTGTAACTCTATATATAGACAAGGGATTAGCCATTCAAGAAAACACAATTAATCCACAGGATTTCTAGAGAGAAAATTCTAGAGAGATAAAACGTTTCTCTCTCCAAGTCGAATTTTCAAGAAAGTGTGCGGCTGGTTTTTGGGTTTCTAGTGGCTGAAATTTTGGCCTCAGTTTATACCAGCTGCGCGTAGCTTTCTCTCTCTGTGGGCGGTGCGTTTATAGTACGTGCCAGGTGCTGTTGGGCTAGAGTTTTCTAGTAGGTGGATTGTGGTGAGTAGCTGATCAATTGACTTCTAGTTCGTTGCACACACAACGTGAAGTCATAGTCTTGAGGCATATAAAAGAATCACCAGGTGCACGCTTCAAAGGTACTTTTCTAAGATTCCGCTTTAATAGAAACTTTTGTTGCGTGATAAATCGAGCAAGTGCAAACCCATATCCTAGCAAAAACTTTCAAAGTGATTGTTGGAGTGTGGGAGAGGGATTACGAAAATTTTCCAAGAGAAATCTTGCTTGATTTTTGTCATATTTCCAGTAGCGAAAAAGGCCAGTGAATACGAGGCCAACGTAGTAAAAAATGTACTTTGTATCCCCGCGGACAAATCGGCTGCCTTGCAATTCCAATGCCGTCCGTCAGCATTTTCATGGACAATGTCAAGTACTCCTCCTAGGAAATTTTAACTTGTCCTCGAACATTAAAAATTATTCCTTTTTGCTGTGGTGGAAAAAAAGAGGTTTGGGAGAGGAGAAGATGAAAATAAAAGTTGCAACACTTTTTTAATATATATTTGTTTATTGAAATGACATAGTAAATGGAGAAAGGAAAGAGATAAAAGGTGTCGTTGTAGTAGCCTCTTGGTGATTCCCCACTAACTCTTCTTAACCACCCTGCTATTACCCTTGTGTTGAACTACCAACCTACAATAGTACATGCTTGCATTTGGGTCTAATTCATTGTTTGGGTTTGGATCTAGTTCAAAAGATTGAAAATGTTAAATAGCATTAAAATAAATTAACAATACAAAGAAACCAAATCAAAGCTCTGACGACTTCCCAACCAACAATTGTGTCACAGCAACTGGATAAATTATTCCTTTTTAAACTATTCCCTCATTTACTATCCAAAATGGAGGAACAACATCTCTCGGATGCAAAACACACCATCAACGCAACAACAATGGCAAGAAAAAAAATTCGTCTAAAATGGACCATCAATGCCTTTGGCAGTTTGCGGCTGGATAGATCTCGAAAAGTTATATGAAATAAAAAAAAATTCATCTAAAATGGACCACCGAGCATAAAGTTATGACCATTTAATGTTTTCGTCTATAACCACACATTTTTCAATATCGAAAAAATCTCCAAACGCCCGTCTTCCATATCCATTGCGTAGATCTCGTCGAGAACCATCAAATCGACTACTCACGCGTCCAAATCGGATAATTGAGTGCCGAGTTATGCCCCGAATAAATTAATTGGAATATAACTACTACCACCACGTCCAAAAATAACTACCACACCACGTATACATCCAAACATGTGAATTTTAGCTGAATTTTTCACAGAACATAGTCTACCGCGTCTCGCTACGTCCAAAACAACTAGCACCATGTCCAGCTACGTCCCGCTACGTCCCGCTATGTCCCGCTACGTCTAGCTATGTCCCGCTACGTCCCATAACACCTTCTACCACGTCCAGCAGCGGGGAGGAATCAGAAGCAACCCATTTCACCTGAAATTATCAATACCTAACAGAAAATATTTATATATCATATTTTGGAGTAATAGAACATTCTTTCAATAAGAAAACACGAATAGAACATCATTAATACATTACCCAACATCAAATCGTGAAAATAGGGTTCCGTAAATTCATCAAGTGCAGTTCATACTTTATGATGTAGTGATTTTTTTAAGAAGAATAAGTTATTTTTGAAGAAGAAAAAGAGATTTTTGAAGAGGAATAAGTTATTTTTTAAGAAAAAGAAGTGATTTTTTCGTTGTATTTAGTTGTTGTTTGTCGAAAAATACAATCTCCGATCTCCATTAAATTTGTGTTTAGATGAAAATTTGATTGAATATGATTTCGAATGGAGTGCAGGGAATAAGAAGAATTGATTTTTGAAGAAGAATAAGAAGAAGTGATTTTTGAAGAAAAATAAAATGAATTTTTAAAGAAGAATAAGAGTACGTGGGTCTCACTTTGTTATAGTGAGAATGATAAAAAGTAACTGCGTACATGTGCAAGATATAATTTGCGTAAAAAAATATTCAAAGCCAGCATTAACAAAATATGCCAAACATCAAATTAATTAGCCAAATCTAAGTAGGGCAGTTCATAAATGATCTACCTAGCTAGTTAGTGGCTGAAAAAAAAGGTATTTATGACGCTAATTCTACTGTTGTCTATTCTAGCTCATTAGGTCACAGAAAAAGTATCTTCTTACTTATGTCTATGTTAACAACCCATCTCTGAGTCATGACCTGAATCACTGATTCAAATATGTCATCTCCCTTAGCACCAAAATCCCGAGCAATCAAAGAGAAGCTCTCTCAAAATATTCCCAACATTTCCTATCCATACAAGGTTCTATTGATTTCTATACTATTCATTTATCTGTGTTTCACATTGTATTATGTGAATCATCCAAATACCCCAGCAAACCCTTCTCTCGCTTCCCCTAGGCTAGACCAACACCTTCACGAACCCAACTCAACAAGTGATTATTCCTCTACCAATATTAGCCACCTTCTCTTCGCCATTCTTGGGTCGGAGGGCGCATGGCACTACCGGAAGGGATACGGCGAAGCCTGGTGGCGGCCGAATATAACAAGGGGTTATATCTACCTCGATGTACCTCCAACCGGAGACCTCTTGCCGTGGTCATCCGCATCTCCACCCTATAGAATCTCTGAGAATCTAGATAATCTCACAAACGAAATCCATCCAGCCGTGCCGCAGATTATTCGCTTGGTACATACGATTGTTGAAGTATTCAGGGAGGGGGATAAAGAAGGGTTTAGATGGCTGGTGATTGGAGATGATGATACTGTATTTCTGGTGGATAATTTGGTTCAAGTTCTTTCAGATTATGATCATACAAATTATTACTACGTCGGCTGCCAATCGGACTACGTGAAGTCCAATTTTTGGTTCTCGTTTAATATGGGATTTGGGGGAGCTGGGATAATGTTGAGTTACCCTTTAGCGAGGGTGTTGGCAAACGACATGGAGAATTGCCTTCGGAGATATGCACACATGAATACGTTTGATATAATCACTATGTTCTGTGTAGCGGATATTGGAGTGGATCTTTCTCCACACAAAGGTCTTCATCAGGTAGATTTTAATTTTTTTTTTTTTTTTTTGGTGAAACAGTCAAATAAGCCATAAGAACTTGATGACGGACGGGAGTAAGTATACCCTGTATTTATATTCATTGTTGAAAATTACACTAAGGAAAGCAGAGCTTGATGCCTTGTACAAACAGACAGCCCTCCTCAATTTAGGCTATACAAGTTACAGCAATAAAAAAGACTACTCTATACAAAAAAATAAAGCTAAATAAATTAGACCCTTATCTATGTCAAGATTAAAATATCTCATATATTAAATGTTGTCTCAAGGGCGAACCCTAGGGTTTTCTCTTTGTGCCCTTTCTTGCTTGTCAAGTTCTCATCTTCTTGGTATGTCTCTGAGATCCTGTTAACTTTTTCTTTGGGTTTGCGTTTACTGCTGTGGTTTCACTCTTCTGTGCAAGTTTACTGGTTGTTGTTTCACTCTTCTGTGTTGTTATGATGGATGACTCCCTGGCTGCGTTGTATAATAAGCTCTCCCTTGCGGATGCGGAAGTTTGTTCGCTTCCACCCACGGCGTTCCCTCAATCTCGGTTTGAATCAGATCATGTTCTTCTGGGAAAAGTGCTTTCTCCCAGGGTGATCCCACCAGAACATGTTTTAACCCTTTTTCGCAAAATCTGGAAAACGAAAGGGGTTCTGTCGGCGAAGCCAGTTGCTGGAAATACTATGCTCTTCCAATTTTCGAATGCCTCGGATAAGCTTCGGGTCTTGGCTGGTCGGCCCTGGCTGTTTGATAGGCATCTTCTTTATTTGACAGAAGCCTCGGTTGATGTGGTGAGTAAACAGATTATACCCACGGATTGTCCATTTTGGATTCATGTTCATGACCTTCCTCTGGGATGGATGAACTTGGAATATGCTGAATTCCTTGGTAACATTATTGGAAAATTTGTGGGGGTAGATCGTGACTTAGATGGCTCGTGTGTAGGGAGATTTCTCAGGCTGCGGGTATTGATTAATATTTCGAAGCCTTTGCGGCGGCTAGTTCAGTTTAACCATGATGGTGCCACTCACAGATTGCCCCTTCGTTACGAAAACCTGCCTGATTATTGCTATCATTGTGGGATCATTGGTCATGGAGACAAAGATTGCCTTCAGAAGCTTTCCGATACGGCGCCTGCATTGCAATATGGTCCTTGGCTAAGGGTATCGGCGAACGTTAGGCCTTTCTCTCAAGGTGGTTCCCGAGATTTTGCTCCTGGCGGTTCTCCACCACCTCCTACCCCTCCGCCTGCAAGGAAGAGTGGCGCCATAGAGATTCCTCGGCTTCCGGGACTGGCAGTGGATGATGGGCTGCAAGCTGCTAACGCCTGCGTTTCCCCGGAGCCGAGCTCTTCGTGGTTTCCACCCACAAATGACTTAATTTTGGCCCGAAGCTCCCCACCGGTTTTAGAGCTGCCTCCGGAGGATCGGTTTCTTGTGCATGCTTCCCCACCGGTTTTAGCGCCATCTCCGAAGGATCAGTTTCTTGCGCATGCTTCCCCACCGATTTTAGAGGAGCCTCCAGAGAATTTGTTACCTCCGCATGCTTCCCCACCGGTTTTAGAGCCGCCTCCGAAGGATCAGTTTCTTGCGCATGCTTCCCCACCGGTTTTAGAGGAGCCTCCAGCGAATTTGTTTCCTCCGCATGCTTCCCCACCGGTTTTAGAGCCGCCTCCGGAGGATCGGTTTCTTGCGCATGCTTCCCCACCGGTTTTAGAACCGCCTCCGGAGAGTAGGTTCCTTGCGCATGCTTCCCCGGACCACACCACTCCCCCGGGTCCGGGACCGGAATACCCTAGCCCGGGCCTTATCCCTTGCATGCTTGTGCCAACCCCTATGACTTTAGACACTCCTGCTCGGAATACGGTGCGCAAGTTTTCTAAATTGAAGAGATTTTCTGGGGTGGTTGATTCAACTGGACCTTCTTTTGTTTTGAAGGCTAAACGTAAGCTCCTTTCTGAGAATGAGTCTTTCTCTTCATTGCTGGATGTTCCAGTGGAAAGGCTGGATAAGCGTCGGAAAGCGGATTTGGAGTGTGGAGATTATGATACGACAATTGCGGACTCTATTGCTATGGATGGCGATGTGGCGGAGGTTGGTAGCAATGACCAACCCCGCCCAGCTCAATGAATCTTTTAAGTTGGAATTGTCGGGGGTTGGGGAATCCCCGAACAATTCAGGAACTGCGGGATCTTATCCGCATTTATCATCCCCGAATTATTTTCTTGAGTGAGACAAAGTGTAGTCAAGCATCTTTCACCACTGTTCGGAATCAATTGGGTTTGTTTGGTGTCTGTTATGAGGCAAATGGTAGGAGCGGGGGATTATGTTTGTTGTGGGAGAAGGATGTTCAGGTCACACTTAGGACAATGTGTGAACGTTTTATTGATGCATCGATATCTTTTCAAGGCTCTGATACCCGTTTTACAGGTTATTATGGTCACCCAGTCGTCTCCCAGCGGCGGAGGTCGTGGCAGAGTTTTCAGTCTCTCTATCATACTGTGCAAGAACCATGGGTTTGTTTGGGAGATTTCAACGAAGTACTTCATCAGCATGAATTTGAGGGTAGTGGCCCTCGCCATAGCTGGCAGCTGCAGGCTTTTCAAGATGCTTTAGATTCCTGTGATTTGACTGAGGTACAGGATATGGGGTTGCAATTTACTTGGTCTAGATTACTCCAACACCCATTCACACAGAGGGCGCGTTTGGACAGAGTTACTGTGAACCAAGCTTTGCGTAGTAGATTCCCAGCAACCACCTCAAGAAGTGTGTCCACACACACATCTGATCATGCGGCGCTGGTGGCCTATCTGCGCCAATTTCCGGACCCTCCTGTTGGTCCAAATAAACGTCGCTGTTTTCGATTTGAGGCATTCTGGATGAAATCCAGTGAATGCGAGAGGATAATAACTGAGAATTGGGTTTCTACTGCTGGAGTGATGAGTAATCTGCATAATTGCTCATTAGGATTAATTAGATGGGGCGGCGGGCCTTTCCGGGAACTGGAAAAATCTATACAGAAACTGAAGTCTGAAATTCAGGCTATTCAGGTGGGGCGAATTACAGCCAGGGTGCATGAACGGCTTCGTGTCCTGCGGTTTGAGTTAGAAACACTGCAAGATCAGTTGGCAGTTAAATGGCAACAACGCTCGAAGCTCTTTTGGCACCGCCAGGGGGATGCTAATACTAGATATTTTCATCAAGCTGCAAGTCGGCGCAAATCACAAAACACAATTCGTAGTTTGCGAGATAAGGATGGTATCTTGAGGACAGAATCTACAGAGATTGAGTCTATTATCCAGAATTATTTTACTGATATCTTTACCTCTTCCGAACCAGCTGCAGCAACTATGCGTCGGATCTTAGGACGTGTGAGCCCGCGGGTTTCAGCCGATTTTAATGCAATGTTGGATAGCCCTTACACAGAAGAGGATGTAGTACGCGCTCTTAAATCAATGCACCCCTACAAGTCTCCTGGTCCGGATGGGATGAGCCCGGTCTTTTTTAAAAAATACTGGCATATCGTTGGTTCTGATGTGGTCACTTTTGTTTTGAATTTGTTGAACAATAGGCATTTTGACCCAGCCCTTAATCTCACGCATTTGGTGCTTATTCCCAAAGTCACTGCACCTGACTTGATCACTCAGTTCAGACCAATAAGTCTTTGTAATGTGTTATATAAGCTTGCTTCAAAGGCTGTTTCGAACCGCCTTAGTCAGGTACTTCCCAGCGTTATTTCGGCCTCTCAGTCTGCTTTTGTGCCAGGACGTTTAATAACGGATAATGTGATTGTGGCCTATGAGACACACCACTCCATGAAGCTTCGGACTGCAGGTAGTAAGGGACAAATGAGTATTAAGTTAGATATGAGCAAAGCGTTCGATCGATTAGAGTGGAGTTTCATTTTAGCCACTTTAAGAGCTTTGGGTTTTAGCGAGAGTTTTGTTATGCTTATTCGGCAATTTTTAACCACAGTCCGGTTTTCTTTTGTATTGAATGGCCAGCAGGTGGGTGGAGTTACCCCTGGACGGGGTATTAGGCAAGGGGACCCTCTCTCACCTTATTTATTTATAATTTGCAGTGAAGTTCTTTCTGTCTTGCTTCAGGATTTGCAGAAATGCGGCCGCATTAATGGTATTGCTGTTACTCGGGCTGCCCCTGCTGTGTCCCATCTTTTCTTTGCAGATGATACTTTGCTTTTTGGAAATGCTACTATTGAGGAGGCGACCCATCTGAGGTGGGCGCTTACTACATATGAGGAAGTTTCGGGCCAGAGCATAAACTTGGACAAATCAGGCATCTGGTTTAGTCCCAATACGCCATCTGCGCAGAGGGGGGAAATTTGTAGGGTTCTTGGCATCCCAGAAACTGTTTCTCATGGCAAATACCTTGGCTTGCCAAGTGTAATTGGCAGAAGTAAAAAGGAGGTTTTCAACAATATTAAGGATAGAGTGTCCAGTCGGATCCAAGGTTGGTCGGAGAAGGCTTTGTCTAAAGCTGGTAAGGAAATATTGATCAAGTCGGTTTTGCAGGCGATACCATCGTATGCAATGTCTTGCTTTCTACTTCCGGACGGTATTATTGCTGAGATTCAAAGACTTGTGGCTAGGTACTGGTGGAGCTCGCAGACTGAAAAACGGAAAGTCCATTGGGTTGCGTGGAAGGTTATGACTAGAAAGAAATCGGAGGGCGGCTTAGGCTTTCGGGATTTAAAGGTTTTTAATCTTGCCCTCTTATCCAAGCAAGCTTGGCGTCTCCTTACGCAACCAAGTTCGCTTTTGGCTCGACTATTGCGGGCTAAATATTTTCCCCACGGGGGTTTGTTGGATGCGAGTCTTGGCACACACCCATCTACAACTTGGAGGGGCATCATTGAAGGTATCCGAGGGCTCAAAACTGGTGCGCGTCGGAAAATTTTTTCGGGCCAGAACACAAGAATTTGGCTTGACCCGTGGCTGCCGGGTGACAATCCTTTTTGTGGCTTTCATCCATCTGAGGATTTGCCTGACACTGCCCTAGTTTCAGCATTGAAGGCTTCACCCAATTTGTGGAATGAGCAGCTGATTCGGACCAAGTTCTCTCCTGTTATTGCAGGTAAAATTCTTTCAATTCCTTTGGGTTCAACGGAAGGACGGGACAGATGGTATTGGCATTACCATCATAAAGGGATTTTCACGGTAAAAACGGCGTACCATGCTTATCTGGCCGCGCAAGTAGATACTTCTTCGCCTACTGTTGTTCCTCCAATACAAACCCAACTGTGGCGAAAGCTTTGGAAGTTGCGAATTCCACCGCGCGTCATACACCATTGCTGGCGCTTGGTTACGGATTCGCTTCCAACGGCGGAGAATTTGATTAGGAGACATATAGTTATTTCTACTGGTTGCCCATTCTGCAATGAACAACAGGCCACATCTGCTCATCAGATTTTTCATTGCACCTTTTCCAGGGAAGTATGGCGACTACAGGGTATTACAGGTCTGCCGGACATGTCTCAGGCTTCGGATGTGGGATCTTGGGTGCGGGAGATGTTGGTGGGCGCGCAAATCCAGGATGCAGAACGAGCATCGATGGTCTTGTCGTCTCTGTGGTTTGCCCGAAATAGGAAGGTTCATGAGGGTTTGATTTCTCGGCCATTTGAGGTTGCTTTATCCGCAGCAGCTTCGTTGCATTCATTCCAATCAGCGAGGGCGATGCACCAAGCGCCGCAACTCACTGGATTCCCTCTGCTTCCTACTCGACCCACCAGATTGGAGGGCGTGTGTGTGTTCTTCGACGGAGCAATTTCGCAGCAACGTCAAGGGGCAGCGGGTGGCATTTTTGTTGCTGATGCAGCAGGAACTTTTATTTTTGGTCGTGGCTGTTTTTTTCCTTCAATTCTCGAGCCCTCGGCAGCTGAAGCTTTAGCCCTGCGGGAGTCCCTCCTCCTTTGTCGTCATCTAAATGTTGGCGTGTTCTCAGTGCTTGGTGATTCCTCTGAAGTGATCTTGGCAATGAGAAATTTGGAGGACAGCTCCCACGTTATTTGGCCAATAATCGAGGACTGCAGAGGTTTAGTTGATGCTTCAATGTTGAATAGGTTTTTTTGGATCCCCAGAGCCCAAAATATCCATGCTCACGGGATAGCTTGTTATACTAAAGATCATGTAGCCACTGTGCGAGATTGGCCTTGCGTGCCAGATTTTCTTTCTCACTCTGTACTGGACATTTCCCAGTGATTCAATGAAGTTCCTTTTTTCTCTCAAAAAAAAAAAAAAAAAAAAAAAAAAAAAAATAAATTAGACCCTTTAATCTAGTGGGGAGCTCCTCTAAATAATCAAAACAACATGTGCCATTTCAAATCTAATTCGGGCAAGATAGTCCACTGGGGGCATTTCCTTTCCTATAAGGTGATAATTTTAATATATTACTATCATAATCAACATTATAAAGTGATAATTTTCTAAAATTATGCACTTGATCATGTTCAGGTTGATATGCATGGAGACATATCCGGTTTCCTACAAGCTCATCCCAAGGCTCCATTGCTGTCCCTTCACCATTTCGATGAGGTAGAACCAATTTTCCCACGCATGGACCGCGCGGAGGCGGTCCGGCATCTGATGAAACCGGCGGCTGAGGACCAGTCACGGTTGTTGCAGCAAACCATCTGCCACCACCGCCAACACAGGTGGTCGGTTTCGGTTTCTTGGGGTTACTCCGTCCACATCTATGAGACAATAATCCCTCGAAGTCAGCTGCAGATTGCCATCGAGACATTCCAGCGTTGGGTTGCTCCAAATCCAGATCCACCCCATTTCATGTTCAACACTCGGGAAAGAGTAAACGATCCGTGCGAGACGCCGCACGTTTTCTTTTTCGAATCCATGGAGAAGCTGCCCAACAATTGGATTCTTACTACCTATTACCGAGCATGGCCCAGGGATTTACCGCAATGTTTTGGTTGTCTTCCGGCAGATTATGTATCCCACGTACACGTCTACTCACCATCAACCAAACGAATAACAAAGGTACCTATACACCATTCAGTAAATTGCAGCCTCTAATTCAACCCCAAAAGCTCTTGATATTACTTTCCATGCCAAATTTAGAACCATGACTAGTTTGAGTAGTCATTTACTAAGAATTATTAATTAAACGACAGTTGTCTAGGGTTCATTACACATTTAAAATTTAAAAAAATTAATGAATTACTGGTTACTCCCCTAACTTTTTACCTTCCTAATTTGGACTAAAATACCTCCTACAAAATTCTATCTCTTCCTCCCTTTTAAGTAAAATGGTAATTTTGACAAAATTTATGGACTACCACACTAAAAAAGAAGTGGTAACTAATAACCCCCAAAAAAAATATTTGTGTGACCACATAATTTTAAAATTATAACTTCCCTTATCATAGTCTATGAACTATCATACAAAATAGTCTGTGGACTATTATTGTATTAAGTTTATAATCACTTTAGTATTATGCACTCATGAATATTCATTATTTTCCTTTTTAACTAATATAATCTAGCCATTAGATTACTATTTACGGACGGGTTATGTAGCAATTATTATACTTTTCAAATATTAACCAATTCAATCGCCCCAACCGTCAATTTGATGAAAAAATTTTAATTTTCATCCATTAATTATAGTAATTTTATTTTTTTATTCAGATTAATATAAAAATATTAAAATAAAAAATTAAATTGTAACAGTTTTAGTCAATAAAATTTTTTGTGATAAAATAAATTTACTAAAATTTTTAAAGTTTTAAAGTATTTTTGAGTTAGTGTGATAAAAATGTAAAATGATTATAGTTCATAAATCAAAATTATAGTTTCACCAATTATCAACTGATCTCCTTTCATCATTTTTACTTTCCCGATTGTTAATAATTTTTTGTGTTTGATTTTGAAAGTTGACCATACCGATATTATAGTGTTATTTTGTTCTTAAAACAGACAAATAAATGCGAGTGTTGCGACGTTTCTTACAAGAGCGGGGCGAAGAATGCCATAGTTAAATTCAGAGAATGCCTTCTGGATGAGATCCTTGCATAGCTTTTGGTAAATTGTTACATCTCTTAGTTGATCGTTAGGCTAATGAAGTTATCTTCAAGTTTCCGCAAGAACTTCTAGCATCAAGAAATTATTTTTTGGTTGGTATTAATTACCTGAAGAAGCTCGTGAAACTTTTTATAGTTTTACTAGACAGATTTGATAAGTCACTAAACATGTTCAATAGTATACTTGTGGTAACTGAATTTTTTTCTTATATAATAACAAAACCCCTAACTTAGTTGATGAAAAAACCTAACACTTTTATGAATACCTTAACCCTAACCTTATATATAATAACTTAACCCCTAACCCATTTGATAAATAACCGAAGTCTAACCTTATATATAATAACTAAACCCGTAACTCATTTGATGAATAACTGAACCTTAAAATTTTATATGATAACTAACCCCTAACCATATATATAATAACTAAATCTCTAACACATTTGATGAATAATTGAACCCTAACATTTTATGTAATAATTAACCCCTAACTTATTTAATGAAAATACCTAACCCATTTGATGAATAACCGAACTCTAACCTTATATATAATAACTAAACTCCTAACCCATTTGATGAATAACTGAACTCTAACATTTTATATAATAACTAACCCCTAACCAATTTGATCAATAACTGAATACTAACCTTTTATATAATAACTAAATCCCTAAATTATTTGATGAATAATTGAACCCTAACCTTTTACATAATAACTAAACTATAACCCATTTGATGAAAACCCTTAACTCATTTGATGAATAACCGAACCCTAAACTTATATATAATAACTAAACCCCTAACACATTTGATGGAAAACACCTAACCCATTTGATGAATAACCGAACCATAACCTTATATATAATAACTAAACCCCTAACCCATTTGATGAATAACCGAACCCTAACCTTATATATAATAACTAAACCTCTAACCCATTTGATGAATAACCAAACTCTAACCATTTATATAATAACTAAACCACTAACCCATTTGATGAATAATTAAACCCTAACCTTTTATATAATAACTAAACTTTAACCCCTTTGATGGAAACCCCTAACCCATTTGATGAATAACCAAACCCTTGTTGGAGTAGAATACATAAGATATGCTTGTATTGTACAGTTTCCCAGTTTAATATATAGATTTGTGTTTCAGTCATATATTGTTGTGCATTAAATGTCCATTTATATTATGTAAGTAGATGATGAGGTGTCTGGTGCGACACAGTAGATCTCATCATTGGTTGAAAGACATAATATATAAATGAGGTTCGTAACCGAGACAGCTTTGGACAAACTGTCGGTTTAGGTTATTATGTGGTTCAGATAATTAGTTTGTCTAAACTAATTGAATCATATAGATATGTCCGGGGCATATTGAACTTGACTCTTAGGAATGATTTGTCTTGTACTGATTTAATAGACAAATCGATCCTTGTATTCTATCTCAAAATCCCTAGACTAGAGCGGGCATGAGGATTAGACATAGTGTACTTTGATCTGCAAAAGGGTGAGGTCAATTGTGGCCAATAATCTCGGTAGGTTGGGTGCACGTGTTTAGTTACTTGGTGTGCTGCTGCTTGTCGAAAGGAAACCATGTACCGGTGAGTCCGGGGTGATGGTGCTCCCGAGATGAGCTCGAAATATTTATTATACTAAACCCGGCCGGTGGACTTATGTCTGGTATAGTAAAAAGGTCGAGTGGTACTAGTCTCGGAATTAAAGAAGTTGATGAATTAATTTATCAGTAAATTAATGAATTAACGAGCACTATATCTTTGATGTGGGAAGATTATGAATATAATTTAATTAAGTTGTTCCGGAAGCAATTCTGGTGTAGGGTGGTAGTGCCATAATTAATCCGTTAGTGGTACGATTAATTATGTACTGGGTTAATGACAAAGGTAGATTTAATTAATTGAGAAATTAATTAATCCTTGTGTCAGTTGGTTGTGAATCATCCCAGGAACTGGTTTGGGATAAGTGAATCCCTGTGTCAGTTGGGAGTGGTTCATTCCAGGAACTGGATTGGGATAAGTGAATCCCTGTGACAGTTGGGAGTGTATCAGTCCAGGAACAGGATTGAAGGAAACAGAATCTGTATCAGTCCAGAAACAGGATTGAAGGAAAACAGAAACCCAGTAGGAAGACCAATCCTAAACCAACTTGGAGTCTCTCTTGTAACTCTATAAATAGACAAGGGATCAGTCATTCAGAATACAACAATTACACAATTAATCCACAGGATTTCTAGAGAGAGAAAACGTTTCTCTCTCCAAGTCGAATTTTAAAGAAAGTGTGCAGCTGGTTTTTGGGTTTCTAGTGGCTAAAATTTTGGCTTGGTCTATACCAGCTGCGCGTAGCTTTCTCTCTCTGCGGGCGGTGCGTTTATAGTACGTGCCAGGTGCTGCGGGGCTAGAGTTTTCTAGCAGGTGGATTGTGGTGAGTAGCTGATCAATTGACTTCTAGTTCGTTGCCCACACAACGTGAAGTCATAGTCTTGAGGCATACAAGAGAATCACCAGGTGCACGCTTCAAAGGTACTTTTCTAAGATTCCGCTTTAATAGAAATTTTTGTTGCGTGGTAAATCGAGCAAGTGCAAACCCAGATCCTACCAAAATCTTTCAATTGGTATTAGAGCCTGGTTTAGGGGGTTCTGTGCTTGTTCGATTTATTACATGGTTTTATTTGCAGGTGGTTTAGAATCCCGACTATTATGGTTACGTTTGTATGGGTTTTAATTAAACTCCGGGACTTGTCCGGATTTAATTTTATTATGAATGTTTGTAATAGTATAATCACGTGCTGGAAGCTGTGTAGGATTAGATCAAATCTGTAGTAGGATTTTTTCTATGTAATTTCGATTATTTAATTTTCCTAGAATGCCTTGTAGTAGGAAAATTGTTTTTTATGTAATCGAAGGCGTTGTGGTGGGCGACTTGGATTCGTGGGTTTTTGGGTTATCATGAATTTGAAGAAACCCAGGAAAACCCATAACGAATTGCAAGAAGACCAAATAGCGTGGGAAAAAGCGAAGGAGGAGTTGGCGGCAGGAGGCGACGCAGGCGACGACCGCCGGCAGCAAGTCGCGCCTGCCGGGTGGCCAGCAGCAGCAGCTGCCGCACCCAGGGCGCAGTAGCCGCGCGCAGGCCCGCGCGCGTACGGCCTGTGAGGGCCGTGCGGGCGCGCGGGCGCACGGGCGCAGCGACGCGCGCGCATGGCCAGGGCTGGCTGTGCGCGCGCGCGAGCGCTGGGCCACGCGCACGGCCCGTGCGGGCTGTGCGCGCGGGCAGCGCGGCCCTCGGGCCGTGCTGCGGCCCGGGCAGCCCGTTCGGGCCGTTCGGGCTATTTTTGGCCCATTTTTCCTCCAGTTTTCGTTTTTTGAAGTTCAAGACTCTCTCCATCGAGTGACGTGGCGGGACACGAGATCAAGGCAAATAATGGAAGCAATTTAAGTGGGAGCGGGTTGTGTTATATCCCCATGGCCACCATTACGGGTTCATATGCGATGTGGGTGGGCTTGCGCGTTGGCATTAGGGCCTTCCTCCATTCGGATGAGTCCAGCCCCGAGATCACTAGACTATGAGCTTCTGAGTAAGATGACTAGAGCGAGTTTAACTAGGAGAAATGCGACACCCTCTCCATCTGAGGCGCACTATCCTGAGGTAACAAACTCAGAAGTCACGTAATGGCATACACTTAGTGTACGATCTGTAGTATTCCTCCCGCGAGGTTACGCTGCTTACTTGTACGGCTGAAAGCACCGACTATTAGCTACATTGATCAAAAGATCGTTGGTCAGATAGTGTAGTTAATGAACTTGGTTCTTCTCAAACGAATGTGGGTTAGCGTAAACGTCCACACTACGTGGCTTGCGAGAATCCCGGTGGATGAGATGTTGGTGGATTAATATTATTGTTTTGAGGGAAATTAATAATTAATTGAATTTTCATATTTTCGAAAATTCTAGCATATATAACTGAAACACTGTTTGTTTACTTTCCAGTTTAAATCGATATGGCATTCAATCCTTTAGCTGCTATTTTGAAAAACAACAATTTAACTGGAACTAATAATGTCGATGGAAGTCGTAACTTGGATATTGTCCTTAGGGCTGAGAGCGCTCCTGTGAGAGATCGTGTCATTGACATGATTAGTAACATCAACAAGGTTGAGGTAGTGGGAGGCAAAATCGTTGGTGAAACCAAAGCCGATATTGTCCTCCAGAGCTTGCCTCAAAGCTATGAGCGGATTCGGTTGAACTACAACATAAGTAAGATGTTGTGGAGTTCATCCAAGCTCTTGGCAGAGTTGATGGCGCCTCAAAGCTATGAGCGGATTCGGTTGAACTACAACATAAGTAAGATGTTGTGGAGTTCATCCGAGCTCTTAGCAGAGTTGATGGCGGCTAAAAGTCTTCTTCAAGAGAAGAAGCGAGCTTTAGTCGCAGTCGAAGCTTTAGAATCTTCTTCTGAGCCTGAGGCTGGAAAGAAGAAGAGAAAGCTCGAGGGAGTAGCTAAAAAGGCACAAATTGTGCCTAAGCCAAATATTGTAAAGAAGAAGTCGAAAGACAAGTGCTTCAAGTGCAATAAGACGGGACATTGGAAAGCGGATTGTCCAAAGCTTATAAGTACGATAAATTATGCCTTAATTACTGAGACATGTTTATCGGCAATTCCCACAGATACTTGGTGTGTGGATTCAGGTGCCACTGACCATGTTTGTAATTCTTTGCAAGGGTTCCAAGTAACCCAGAAGCTTAGAGCAGGCGAATTGGATATCTACTTGGGTGACACTACAAGAGTGTCAGTAGAAGCAGTGGGAGTAGTTAAGTTGAATTTCAAAAATTCTAGCTTGGAGTTAGTTAATTGTCTTTATGTACCGAGTTTTAGAAAGAACTTGATTTCGGTTTCTAAACTCTTGAAGAACGGGTATAAGTTTATTTTTTCTGATGACTGTGTTGTTATTAGAAGAAATGGAAAACTTATTTGTTCTGGTTCATTGGCGGATAATTTGTTTGTGGTTAACTCTAACTCCCCTGTTGCGCAAAACATAGAGATAGATAGCTCAGAATCTAACATTAATAAGAGGAAGAGACCTTCTGAAATGAATCAAACCTATCTTTGGCATCTAAGGCTAGGTCATATAAACCTTAGTAGGATTCAGAGGTTGGTCAATGATGGACTTTTGGGTTCATTAGATATTAACAGTTATGCAACCTGCGAATCTTGCTTGAAAGGTAAAATGACCAAGAGACCTTTTAAAGCAAAAGGCTATAGAGCTAAAGAAGTATTAGAGTTGATTCATTCTGACTTGTGTGGACCTATGACGGTCCAGGCACGAGGGGGATATGAGTATTTCGTGACGTTCACGGATGACTACTCTAAGTACGGATACATTTACCTAATGCACCACAAGTCCGAATCTTTTGGCAAGTTCAATGAGTTTCGGGCAGATTTGGAGAAGCATCATGGTAAGAGTATCAAGACACTGCGTTCAGATCGTGGTGGGGAGTACCTATCCCATGAATTTCGAGATTACCTCACTGAGGTAGGAATTCAGTCTCAGTTGTCTGCACCTGGCACGCCACAGCAGAATGGTGTAGCAGAAAGGAGGAACCGAACTCTTATGGAAATGGTTAGGTCCATGATGAGCTATAGTGATTTGCCAAGTTCGTTCTGGGGATATGCCTTGGAAATGGCAATGTATATTCTTAATCTCTTACCATCTAAAACCGTGCCTTCAACCCCAGTAGAGTTGTGGAACGGGCGGAAGCCCAGTCTAAGACATCTCAGAATTTGGGGCTGCCCAGCACATGTGCTTAAGGCAGATACGGCTAAGTTAGATGCAAGAATAGAATTAATGCTGTTTGTAAGATATCCTAGGGGAACGAAAGATGGTCTATTCTATAGTCCTAAAGATCAGAAGGTGGTGGTAAGTACCAACGCTAGATTTTTAGAAGATGACTATGTCTTAGACCACAAGCCCCAGAGTAAGATAGTACTAGAAGAGCTTAGACGACAAACTACTAATCCTGATGCACCAGCACAAGTAGATACACCATACACTGCACATGAGATCACAGATGATGCGCCTACACAGGCGGTGCCTCGTCGTAGTGGGAGGGTTGTGAGACAGCCAGACAGGTTCGTTGGCATGGGAGAGGCTTCAGACCTAGTCCCAGGTATGCCTGAACCTGACCCAGTTAACTACAGTGAGGCGCTTCGAGATTAAGATGCAGAATCTTGGCGTAAGACAATGATATCCGAGATGGTGTCAATGGACCACAATCAAGTCTGGGAGCTTGTGGACCTGCCTGATGGGTTTAAGCCCATTGGATGCAAGTGGGTCTACAAACGTAAGAGAGGACCTGACGGGAAGGTGAAAACCTTTAAAGCTAGGCTGGTGGCGAAGGGGTATACTCAGAAAGAGGGAATCGACTATGAGGAAACCTTCTCCCCGGTAGCCATGCTTAAGTCGATCCGGATTCTCTTAGCCATAGCTGCTCATATGGATTATGAGATTTGGCAGATGGATGTCAAGACAGCTTTCCTAAACGGAAGTCTTGAAGAAACCATCTTTATGCAGCAACCAGAGGGATTCATTGAAAAATGCCAAGAGCATAAGGTTTGCAGGCTTAAGAGGTCTATTTATGGACTTAAACAGGCATCCAGATCTTGGAACATCCGGTTTGATGAAGTAATCCAGTCCTTTGGATTTACTCAGTGCCGGATGAGCAATGTGTATATCGCAGACGTGATGGAAACTCAGTGGTGTTTCTTGTGCTTTACGTAGATGACATTCTATTGATTGGCAACAACAAGAAAATGTTATCAGACGTAAAGGCATGGCTGTCCAAGCAATTTGATATGAAGGACTTAGGGGAAACGGGACATATCCTTGGGATCAAAATTATTCGAGATCGTAGGAAACGTTCGCTAACGCTCTCTCAAGCTTCGTACATAGACACAATTCTGGCCCGTTTTAACATGCAGAACTCCAAGAAAGGTTTTCTACCTTTCAGGCATGGAGTGTTTCTATCTAAGGAACAGTCTCCTAAGACTGTTGAGGAGATAGAGACCATGAAGACAGTTCCATATGCTTCGGCAGTAGGAAGTCTCATGTATGCCATGTTGTGTACGAGGCCTGTTATCTGTTATGCCGTTGGCATGGTGAGCAGATATCAGAGTAACCCCGGGAAAGCTCATTGGGAAGGCAGTAAAATGCATTCTCAAGTATTTGCGCAGAACGAGAGACCAAGTTCTGGTCTATCAGGCGTCTGAGCTGCTACCCCGAGGTTACACAGATTCAGATTTCCAAGGCGACAGGGACAAGAGCAAGTCTACCTCAGGGTATGTGTTTACTCTAGGAGATGGAGCCATAGTTTGGCGGAGTGTCAAGCAGAAATGCGTGGCGCACTCTACCATGGAGGCTGAGTACGTTGTCACATCAGAGGCAGCGAAAGAAGCAGTATGGCTCAAGAACTTCCTAGTGGACTTAGATGTGATTCCTGGTTTGCAAAAGTCTATCACGGTTAATTGTGATGACAACGGTGCAGTAGCAAACTCGAAGGAACCACGAGCCCACAAGGCGAGTAAACATATACAGCGCAAGTACCACCTGATACGAGACATCGTAAAGAGGGTAGACGTGGTCGTGGCTAAGATAGCATCAGAGGATAACCTTGCAGATCCGTTCACAAAAACATTGACTTCTAAAGTCTTTGAGGCTCACGTGAAGGGCATGGGGATCAGATGCTTAGGAGAGCCTTGACAGTTTTTCTAGATAGATAGCAGCAGATTGGGTAGGATTGTATGTAGTTGTATACTTAAAGCACAGCTTAAGTATTAGTGGGAGAATGTTGGAGTAGAATACATAAGCTATGCTTGTATTGTACAGTTTCCCAGTTTAATATATCGATTTGTGTTTCAGTCATATATTGTTGTGCATTAAATGTCCATTTATATTATGTAAGTAGATGATGAGGTGTCTGGTGCGACACAGTAGATCTCATCATTGGTTGAAAGACATAATATATAAATGAGGTTCGTAACCGAGATAGCTTTGGACAAACTGTCGGTTTAGGTTATTATGTGGTTCAGATAATTAGTTTGTCTAAACTAATTGAATCATATAGATATGCCCGGGGCATATTGAACTAGACTCTTAGGAATGATTTGTCTTGTACTGATTTAATAGACAAATCGATCCCTGTATTCTATCTCTAAATCCCAAGACTCGAGCGGGCATGAGGATTAGACATAGTGTACTTTGATCTGCCAAAGGGTGAGGTCAATTGTGGCCAATAATCTCGGTAGGTTGGGTGCACGTGTTTAGTTACTTGGTGTGCTGCTGCTTGTCGAAAGGAAACCATGTACCGGTGAGTCCGGGGTGATGGTGCTCCCGAGATGAGCTCGAAATGTTTATTATACTAAACCCGGCCGGTGGACTTATGTCTGGTATAGTAAAAAGGTCGAGTGGTACTAGTCTCGGAATTAAAGAAGTTGATGAATTAATTTATCAGTAAATTAATGAATTAACGAGCACTATATCTTTGATGTGGGGAGATTATGAATATAATTTAATTAAGTTGTTCCGGAAGCAATTCTGGTGTAGGGTGGGAGTGCCATAATTAATCCGTTAGTGGTACGATTAATTATGTACTGGGTTAATGACAAAGGTAGATTTAATTAATTGAGAAATTAATTAATCCTTGTGTCAGGTGGTTGTGAATCATCCCAGGAACTTGTTTGGGATAAGTGAATCCCTGTGTCAGTTGGGAGTGATTCATCCCAGAAACTGAATTGGGATAAGTGAATCCCTGTGACAGTTGGGAGTGTATCAGTCCAGGAACAGGATTGAAGGAAACAGAATCTGTATCAGTCCAGAAACAGGATTGAAGGAAAACAGAAACCCAGTAGGAAGACCAATCCTAAACCAACTTGGAGTCTCTCTTGTAACTCTATAAATAGACAAGGGATCAGTCATTCAGAATACAACAATTACACAATTAATCCACAGGATTTCTAGAGAGAGAAAACGTTTCTCTCTCCAAGTCGAATTTTCAAGAAAGTGTGCAGCTGGTTTTTGGGTTTCTAGTGGCTAAAATTTTGGCCTTGGTCTATACCAGCTGCGCGTAGCTTTCTCTCTCTGCGGGCGGTGCGTTTATAGTACGTGCCAGGTGCTGCGGGGCTAGAGTTTTCTAGCAGGTGGATTGTGGTGAGTAGCTGATCAATTGACTTCTAGTTCGTTGCCCACACAACGTGAAGTCATAGTCTTGAGGCATACAAGAGAATCACCAGGTGCATGCTTCAAATGTGCTTTTCTAAGATTCCGTTTTAATAGAAATTTTTGTTGCGTGGTAAATCGAGCAAGTGCAAACCCAGATCCTACCAAAATCTTTCAACCCTAACCATTTATATAATAACTAAATCCTTAACTCATTTGATGAATAAGTAAACCCTAACCTTATATAAAATAACTAAACCCCTAACCCATTTGATGAATAACTTAACCCCTAACCTTTTATATAATAACTAACTTCTAACCCATTTGATGAAAACCCCTAACGCATTACCCATTTGATGAAAACACCTAACCTATTTGATGAATAACCGAACCATAACCTTATATATATAATAACTAAACCCCTAGCCCATTTGATGAATAACTGAAACCTAACCTTATATATAATAACTAAACCCTAACTCATTTGACGAATAACCAAACCCTAACCATTTATATAATAACTAAACCACTAACCCATTTGATGAATAATTAAACCCTAACCTTTTATATAATAATTAAACTTTAACCCCTTTGATGAAAACCCCTAACTCATTTGATGAATAATCGAACCGTAACCATTTATTTAATAACTAAATCCTTAACTCATTTGATGAATAAGTGAACCCTAACCTTATATACAATAACTAAACCCCTAACTCATTTGATGAATAACTTAACCCCTAACCTTTTTATATTATAACTAACTCCTAACCCATTTGATGAAAACCCTTAACCCATTTGATGAATAACCGAACCCTAAACTTATATGTAATAACTAAACCCTTAACCCATTTGATAACCGTTTATATAATAACTAACCCATAACCCATTTGATGAAAACACCTAACCCATTCGATGAATAGCAGTACACTAACCTTATATATAATAACTAAACCCTTAACTCATTTGATGAATAACTGAACCCTAACTTTTTATATAATAACTAAACCCTAACCCATTTGATGAAAATCCCTAACCTTAGATATAATAAATAAACTCATAACATATTTGATGAATAACTGAACCCTAATGTTTTATATAATAACTAACCCCTAACTCATTTGATGAAAACATCTAATCCATTTGATGAATAACCGAACCTTAACTATTTATATAATAACTAAACTCATAACCCATTTGATGTATAACTGAACCATGACCTTTTGAAGTTTAGGATTTAAGTTTTAGGGATTAGGGTTTAGGGTTTTAGGGGTTAGTTATTTAAGAGTTAGTGTTTAGATTTTAATCAAAGGGGTTAGGGTATAAGTTTTAAACGTAAAGGTTAGAGTTTATTTTCTATAAAAAAATGTTAGGTTTAGTGTTTCATCGAAAGGGTTTAGGGTTTAGTTATTATATAGAATGTTAGGGTTCAGTTATTCATCAAATGGGTCAGAATATAGTTTTTATGAAATCATATTCAAAATTGATGAACACTATTTGTTTCTCTTTTATCGTTCTAAAATATAGATAATTAAATTAGTGTTCGTCAGGTGTTGTTTTTAATGAAAATAAATTAAAAATCGGTGAACACTATAAGCATTTTTTAATAAAAGAAAGTTGATACGTTATCTTCTAAACTTTTTTATAAAAAATGACAATAATTTTCAAAAAAAAAATTAAGTTGGACTAGTATTAGTAACAAAAATAAAAGATGACCAAAACTAGAATAACCTGGACGAAAAATGGATTTAGGCCTAATCAAAATCATGACGGCCAACAATGCCTTCAACAATATGTGTATAAGAAACTTTTAAAATTCAATTACAATAAAATTAAAATTTCCAAACCTAATAATCCCACACCTCAAAACAAAAAAAAAAAAAAAATTCATATCTCATAAATAACAAGATTCCGATAAAATGATAAGAAAAAAACGATAAGAAAGAAACATTTAGTATAAATAAGATTCTAAAGAAAAACTTAAAATAGAGTATACAATTAAAGGAAAGAAACATTTACTACAAAATCAAATTATATATATATAAACAAGGTTACGTCCCCTAAAAATAAGAAAACATTACTCAAACATGAATCAGAACGCGCGTGGATTATGGAGCAGTGAAAATCAGTAAAAATTCAAAATTATCTTGATGATGTAACCAAATATCATCCAAACTACATAGTTTAAAAGTTTGGACTATGATATTGGATAGTCATAGGACTATTATATATATATATATATATATTTAAAGCCAAAACAGTCTTTGACGAAACCCATATATTAATTTGATAGCAACCAAGTTAATTACAAAAGTGATGTTATATATAACTCCAACTAGCTTTAGAAATTCTATACATTTAGAATCCAGAGGGACTATCGATATTCCTCCTCAAAAATCCAATTTCCTTCTGCTGCTCAAAATATATCACCTGTTAAAAACAGGGTGGTTGGTATGAGCAGCAGCCTCCCACTTTTATATCACCCACTTTTCTGAGTCCTAACTCTCATGACCAGCAGCATCCAATTTCCAACGTAGAAGCCAAAATCCTTTGACAAAACCCGAATGGAAATTTGCCAAAACTGATCGACAACATCAAACAAAAAGATGCAGCCCTTTAAATAACTAAGCTCAACCCCTTAGATTAAGAGCCTCTCGGCAAAAACATAGCAAAATTCAGGTTCTGCAGTCCACTTCCATCAGCAACAACAAAAAGAACTGATAACCATCCATCTATGATAATTATAATCTACCAAGTAGCATCCAACATTAATCCCACAAAGCCAAAACCAGCAGAAACCAGTAATACAGAGATACCAAGAGAAAGCCGGCAGATACTACAGAGATTCCTCAAAAGTCAGCAAAAACTACAGGGACACCCAGAGCAAAAACCAGCAAACAATTCCCAGAAACTAGGACTCCATTCTCAACATTTTTAACAGCAGCAAAAGGATTCAGAAACAACAACCAGGGCCTCTAAAGTTGCATATATTTTAATTAATATTTTCAAATATCCAAACGGGAGGTTTTCATCTTAGTTCTCACTGACCGTTGGGATGGAGTCACGTCTTCCGCCTGATTTTTCCGTTGATCCCTTATAGTCTTTACTGCGATGAATTCACATCTTCCGCCGGTCTGAATGCTGAGTAGTCATCCATGAATCTGCCTTGGTGAAGCCGGTCATTTTCTGAAGCCACAGAGCCTTCCTCTTCCATCCAGTCGATGGGGGATTCTGGCGCTTCCCCTCCTTCTTGGACCCTCCGCTTGTCAAAGGAGGTTCTGGGGAGAACATTTTTTCTTCTATTGCTTGAAATCCATCATCTAAATTTGCTAAATTGCATTCCTTTCCGTCTAGGGATTCCAAATCGTTTTATTCCGATTGGGGATTTTGCTGCTGTCCTTCCATTCTTCCTTCTGTTTCCCTAAGGACATTCACTTCAAGGGTGGAATCAGTAGCCTGCTCCATTAATTTTTTAATATTTGTTTGCTCCTTTGTTCCTTCCAAGGGGGAGGAATCAATTTCTTTTTCCTTCAATTTGTTTTCCCTAAACTCCTCAAAGGCTTTAGGGACTGAGTTGGATCGCGGGATATTTGCACTTCTTACTGGTTCCTTTATAACATTCAATTCTGACGCACTGCTAATTTCAACCTCATCTGCCAGAATTACTGTTTCACCTTCTTCAACTACATCCAAATTGCTGACTGGTTCTATATTTTTTTTACCTTGCCCTCCTCCAACCTGCAATCTGAGGTGTTGACCTGCGGCAAGACCAAGAAATCGGACTCCTTATGGGCTTCTGGACCTGACACCGGAGGGGGATTTGGGGGTTCGGCTGTCCTAATCTTAATGACAAGATTAGGGATAGTTTGAATGATCTCTTGCGCAGGAACTCCTAAGGTGCTCGCTTCATCTCTTTTCCGGTCCAGATTTGCTGCCAGTGCCAGACCAATTTCTTGCATTGCAGAGCATTATGACCGATCTTCCGACAGTTTTCACAAAACTTCGAAACAATTTCGTATGTGAAGATTTATTCTATCGTTCTACCTTTCTGTCCAACTGTAATGCTCATTGGGAGCTCTTTTCTGAGATCGACCTCCACACACACACGCGCCACCGAATGTCTAGATAAAAGGATGGTTGCTTTGTCTACCTGAAGAGGGTTTCCAATCGCCGTTGCAATCGAGAGGACCGAATCAGGGTTGACATACTCGATTGGCAGCTGCTCCATTGAAACCCAGATTGGGGCAATAAGCGGGTCTTCATCAAATTTGAAGTGTGGTGTCCATTTGAGCACCCGAAACTCGAATCCGCCTATCCTCCATGTGGTTTTCATCCAAAATTTTTGGTAATCTTCGTGTAGCTTGAATCGGAGTAGGATGTGCCTAGGATTTAGGAACCCTAGGTCGTATTCCCCCCGAAAACCTATCTTTGCAATTTCCTTTCTGATTACCTCCATCCTAGGTCTCCCAAAGGAGAACTTTCCCACCAAGGCTAATCTGTGAGGTGCAATGAGCTTTTCCATTTCGTCGTCTTCATAAATGAGTTGAGGCTTACCTTCGATAAACTGAACGGGTTTGAGATTGGGGATGGAGGGGTGTCATGTGTTGGCGCGCGTGAAGCTACTATATAACAGTGAGAGTGAGATATAAATACTAAGTATATATATATAGTGTACAGAATATACGTGTTGATCCGAATGTTAACAAAATATGAGTAAAATTTATGATGGGTTTGTTAAGAATTCTTTGACTTTTAACGCTTTGACCATTTGGTTGTTTTATTCTTTTACTTTTTGAAATTTTATATAACAAGAGAAGAAAATGGTTTTTGGTCCATTTCTGTCCATTTAATTCAAATATTAGTAAAAATTATGGTAGACTTGTTTGGAATTATGTGACTTTTGACATTTTGACTATAATTTTACCTTTTAAATTTCTATTTAAGAAGATAACCGAATGGTTTTTGTTGCATTTCTTTCGGTTTAATCCATGTCAAATTCAATTTCTATTTACTATTGGATGAACGGGTTCGTGATTTATTTAATAGGTCAATCATATTAAATATGAAAATAAATTTTAATTAGAAGAATAAATAGTATATAAATTACAAAAATAATAAAATTATACATTTTATTCTAATGTTCGTATAAATAAAAATATAAGAGATGGTAATTTAATATTTTTTTTCACAAATAATATTGATTTTCTGCTATTCAAAACTTGAGATCATCATTCCAAGAAAATATTATAGAATAATATCAATGAAAAATATTGAACTGCTCTCCTCTTCCCGCAATTTATATCCTGTACCACTGTGTACATGTACCACTTACTATAATTAGTAAATTTTTTTGAGTCGACTCTATTTTTTCCATTTTTAGTAATATTTAGTGACGCGCCCATTTTTTTTCTTTTTTTTCCCGCTGTGGTATATATACATTAAAAATGTTGTGGTTGCACTTTTTTTTCAAAAACTGAATGAGAGCGATCAAAAACTGAACGAGAGCGATCAGAACCAGAGTTTTTCGAATTGCGCTGTTTCTGAAATCATTCTGCAAGCATTGAAATTGTTAATAAAGGTATTGGATCGAAATATGATCATTGGTTTTTTTTTTTTTTTTATGTGATTGATGTTTTTGTTGTTTAATTGTTGTTCTTATAGTATGTTTTTGAGAATTATGATTTTCGATCGTTTGAAAATTGTTGTTCCATTCGTATGATTCGTCTTTGTGATGCTGATATTTTGATCGTTTTGTTCGAGGACGTTGTTGGTATGTATTTTTGAATGTTGCGGCATAAATATGCACGTTACGGGATATGATGTTATTTTTTTTTTAGTTTTTATATAATGTAGCTGGACGTTGCGTAAGGTATAACTGGGACATTTTTGGACGTTGCTTAATGCGATGTTGTTTGTTTTTGTTTTGTTGTGATGTTTCTGGACGTTGCATAAGTAATAAGTGGGACGTAGTGTGACGTTGCGCGATATGAGATTTTTCTCTAGTTTTTATGTGATGTTCATCTGGACGTTGCGTAAGTAATAATTTGGACGTGTTGGGACGTTGCGGAAGTAATGAGTGGGACGTTGCTTAAGTTGTTATAATTTTTTTTTTTCAGATATGGAATCAATGGATGATGAGTCGATGCTGTCTTTGATTGGTCAGAGAGTTGGTAGCGTAGATGAGGCATACGATTTGTATAACAAATATGCTTTCGAATTGGGTTTTAGTATTAGGAAGCATAGGTCTCGTAGCAAGGAAGATGGGTTATATATGAGACAGTTTGTGTGTTCGAAGCAAGGTGAGAAGGATTATAAAAATAAGACTGAGAATGAGAGGATTTATTCTAAATTGGATGTTCGAACGAAATGTAATGCGCTTGTTGAATTTAAGAGAATTGATGATGGTATTTGGGAGGTGCAGAAGCATTTCAGGAAACACAATCATGAGATGTGCTTTGAACATCAGAGACACTTATTGCGTTATAGTAGAAATATGAATTCTTTATCAGTTGATTATTTGAAGACTTTGAAGGATTCTGGAGTTCGTGTTTCAGATGGTTACAGAGTGTTGTGCAAAGAGGTAATGGACTTTAAATAGTTTTCCTGTAGACGTAAGTGGACGTTACGAGAGTATTATTACTGACATTTCAGGATGTTGCGAGAGTATTATTATAGACGTTTGTGGACGTTGTAGTTATAAATTTTATTTATTTTTTTTTTTTTGCAACAGGCTGGTGGACCATCTCATGTAGGTTTTACTTCACGAGATGTTTATAATCGTATGGAAATTGAGAAGAAAAAGACCATTGATGGTTGTGATGCAAATACACTTTTTGAGATATTGAAGAAAAGGTCTTGTGATGAATAGGATTTCTATTTTGATTTTGAGCTGGACAGCGATTCATCATTGTGTAATTTGTTTTGGCGTGATGGACAAATGAAGACAGACTACAAGATAGTTGGAGATTTGGTTGTTCATGACATGACTTATAGGACAAACAAGTATGGTTTGATATGTGGACCATTTGTTGGGATGGACAATCACTGCCATAATGTTATGTTTGGAATTGGTTTTATAAAGAATGAGAAGATTGAATCATTTAATTGGTTGTTTAAGACGTTTTTGAGGTCCATGGATGGTCAAGCACCGATTACTTTGATGACAGATCAAACATTTTCGATGGCAGCAGCTATAAAGGATGTATTTCCATCAACTCGTCATCGGTTGTGTCTTTGACATATAAGTGAGAACTTCCGGAAGAACTTACATTCATTGCGTGATGACACAGGTTTTTTTCAATTGTTTCAACGCCTTCTTTACAGTGTGGTTACAAAGGAAGAGTTTCAGCATGTTTGGAACAGGTAAGGACGTTGCGGTAGTGTTTTATTGTACATTGCAATATTGTTTTTATATACGTTGCGGTATTTTTTTTGACGTTGCGGTATTTGTTTACAGCATGGTGGCTGAATATGAATGTGGAAATATTAAGTGGTTGAATGATCTCTATGAGATTGCGAGAAATGGTGTCCTGCATTTAACAAAGATTACTTTTCTGGAGGGGTTCTCTCATCTCAAAGGAGTGAGTCAACAAATCGTTCGATTTCAAGGCGGCTAAGCAAAACATCATCACTTTGCGATTTTTACCATCAGTTTGTAGATGTGGTGAATGACTGGAGGAATAACGAAAATGAAGAAGACTACAGGTGTCATCAAGGGAAGCCGGATTTGTTTGTTCTGAAACATACGATGTTAATTCAAGCTTCTGAAGTTTACACAATTAATGCATATCGTATGTTTGAGACTCAGTTTAAAGACATTACTTTATACAATTATGAAAATATTTGTGAAGATGGCATGTTAATTCAATATCATGTCTGGTGGGATGGAGAAGATATTTTTCAACATGTTGTGTTGTTTGATAAGTTGACTTATTGGATAGAATGCAGCTGCAAATATTTCAATGAAGTTGGGATATTATGCGGTCATTCACTTCGTGTTTTTAACCTGAATTGTGTTAAGGTATGAATTTTTATTGATTCAGTTTTTTTTTTTTTGGTGACGTTGTTAATGTGTTAATTGGACGTTGTGATTATGTTTTTATGGACGTTGATAATAAAATACCAGACGTTTTTGTTGTGAAACTTGTTTTGTTGATTAATTAATTAATTAATTTTTTTTTATAGATACTACCCGATAGGTGTATATTGCAAAGGTGGACTAAGGGTGTGACATATGGCCGTCAGATTCAATTTCACAATTCACGTCCGAGAGATGAAGAGATTATGTTTACTGTTCTGTTTGGAGGCATGCTGCCAGCAAGAAATATTTGAGATTGATTCAATTATGTCAGTCGAGTTCTATTGCTCGTGAAATTATAAATGATACACTCAAAGATCTTAGAGATTGCATTGCTGATTTAGCTGGTATTAGATTGGAAGGAGGAGGTGAAGATGTGGATGATGATGATGAGATGGTACAGAAGGAGAAATTAGAGATCCGAAAGGAAAGAGACCAAAAGGTGTTCGAAATGTACAGCCAAAGAGTACAATGGAGAAAAAAAGGAATATTTCGAGAGGTATGAAATACAAAAAGAACATATAAGAAGGTGTAGTTGAGTTATATGATTACAGGGATTGAGTTGAATTTGTAGCTGTAATAAACATTCGATTTGGAAAATGAATGTTTATTGATTTTAATTTGAGATTTTGTAGACGTAATTGGACGTAGTATGACGTAGTGGCATAATGAGTTGTGTTTTGATATTATTTGTTACGTTTCTGCATGTTTGGTTACGTCCAAAAAAAATTATTCGCAACGTCCATAAGGAATTTTAAAATTTTATTTTGGTTGTGGAGATGCCTGGATTTAGACGTTGCGATAGTTGTTTTTTGGACGTTGCGGAAGTTGTTTTGAGACATTGTTGACTCAGCGAAGACGTTGTTGACATGCATGGATGTAGACGTTTGTGGACGTGGTGCTAGTTGTTTTTGACGTGGTTCTAGTGTTATTAGACGTGGTGGATTGTATTTGTGAAAAAAATCAGCTTAAATTCACATGCATGGATGTAGACGTTTATGGACGTGGTTTTAGTTATTTTTGATGTTGTGCTAGTTTTAGTGATTCTGGTATTGATTTCTGGCAATTTTTTTGAAGAAGTTTTGTTGTTTTTTAACTGGTTTTTGAAAGTGAATGTCTCACCACGTCCATCCACGTCCCACAACATCCAATAAAATACTAACGCAACGTCTAATATGCAAAGAGAAAGTTTAAGATACTGATATTTAAAGAAAAAAAATGAAATTTTATTAAAATTATTATTACAACTCATTGCTATCTACACTTGAGGCGTCATCCACTACAAGAAAAATTTCAATTACCCATTAAAATTGCCCATTACTATGATTTTATGTGTAAATACCCAAAACTTACACATGAAATTCCCATAAATAGAGCAAACAATGTCATCTATTACCCATGAATTGATTTTGTCTTGGGTAAATTACCCATGAATGAGAGCTTTTTGGGTAAAAAATTTACCCACGGAGCTTTTAGCAAGGTACCCATAATATGGGTAAATTATGGGTAATTACCTATTACCCATGAAATTTGGTCATTTTTCCCATAAAATTGTCCCTTGCTAATATGAAATTTTCTTGTAGTGATCCTCGTCAAGCAGAATGGAAGAGATGTCTCCAAGATATTCAGGGAGTGGAACCACTTCATTATGATGGGATTGTAGGATTCCAGACATTTCGCACATGTCCATGACGAGGCTGGGGTAAAGGATACTCCGAGTCCACCTATTTGAGAAGCCAACATCTTCCATGTAGTATTTGATGATGTTGCCCCAATTGATACTTTTTCTTGCATTTGTTGCAATTAAAAGTGCCAAACCGAATGGCTTGGAGACTTGTCCTGCAGCGACATTGTAACGAAGGAACGTGTACAATATTTTTGCAAAACTGTTCAGATCTTCCAATCTGATCGTCCAATAATTGTTTGGGACGTTAATGTTTTGCTTTAATACTGCTCGGACTTCCTCCATGGTTGGTTGGAAACGGGCAATATCATCATGTTTTAAAGACTGAGGACCCAAGTTCCTGATGCCTAAGTGGGCGTTGATGGCTTGAGTAGTTATTCTGATTGAATGTTCTCTGACGTAAACTGTATTTAGTCTATTTCTATGATGCAGACCATCATAGAACTCTAGGACCAGCGATCTGTTTACGTGTTGGTCGTTCATCGGCATCAATCCACTCCAATGATTTCTGACGAGAAACATTCGAAGTTCAGAATTATGTTCTACGCGGAACATATGTTTCATTGACATTTGTTCAAGCGGGAGTAATGGAGGCATTGGTGGTTGCGGGTCTTGGTTTTCTTCGAATATGTTCATGCTTTCAAGAATATAACGACTGACCATTGGAAAGTGAAAAAGTTTTTGGGATTGGTGTGTTTGATAGGGAAGAAGGAAAGTGAAGGAATTTTTAAGTTCTACGAAAGTGAATGTGAAACATTGTTTTAGCATTAGTTTTATAGGAGTGGATAGTTTTCTTGTTTGTAACGAAGGTAAGCTTAGAAAGTCGTACGGTTTTTTGTTCGATGCAGTTAATGAAGTTTTAAAGACGCGTCTGTTTGTATACTCAATGTTTCATGACGTGTTGTGACGTAAATGATGAATATTTTTTTACAGTTGTTTAGTTTTACGAGATGGACAAGTTGTGACGTATATGGAAGTTGCGATAGTGTTAACAGACGTTGTTCTACTAAATTGAAGAAAATGATATGTAGATTAAAACAAATTATAACAGAAACGAGATTTTTGTTGTTTTTGAATTAGTTTTTGAATGTGAATGTCTCACCACGTCCAACAACGTCCTTCAATGTCCCATAAACAACTATCGCAACGTCTGATTTGAAAAGAGAAATATTTCTTATTTTATTGAAACACAAACGTAGTACTACGTTTTTCAGACGTTGTAGAATTGAACTATAAATAAAGATAGTGATTTTAAAAGAAAACTAGAGATTATATTATAAATGTTGAATATTTTTTTACAGTTGTTTAGTTTTACGAGATAGACATGTTGTGACGTATATGGATGTTGCGATAGTGTTAACAGACGTTGTTCTACTAAATTGAAAAAAATGATATGTAGATTAAAACAAATTATAATAGAAACGAGATTTTTTAGTGATTCTGGTGGTGATTTATGGTCATTTTTTGAAGAATTTTTGTTGTTTTTGAATGTGAATGTCTCACCACGTCCAACAACGTCTTTCAACGTCCCCTAAACAACTATCGCAATGTCTGATATGAAAAGAGAAACATTTCTTATTTTATTGAAACACAAACGTAGTACTACATTTTTCGGACGTTGTAGAATTGAACTATAAGTAAAGATAATGCTATTAAAAGAAAACTAGAGATTATAATAAAAATTATAATTTATTGTCCAATAATATTTTAATTGCTACCTACGCTTGAGGATGGTTCAAGCGTAGGATTTTGTACATGTCATCGTCTGTCATGGTTAATGTCAAGAAGAACGCTAGAGGTGTCATCAAGATACCCAAGAAGTGGCACTATTTCATCATCATTGTGGTATATCTCCCCTCCATTAAACATAGGTCCATGACTAGGCTGGGGTAAAGGATACTCCGAGTTCATCTGGTGCCAACGTCTTCCATGTAGTATTTGATGATGTCGCCCTAATTTATTCTTTTTTCTTGCCATCGTGGCAATTAACAGTTGCAACCCGAATGCCTTGGAGACTTCTCCTGCAGCGATATTGAAACGTAGGAAGGTGTACAATGTTATTGCAAAATGGTTCAGATCTTCCAATCTGATCGTCCAAAAATCATCTGGGACGTCAACGTTTTGCTTTAATATTGCTCTCACTTCTTCGTTGGTCAGCATACTTCTTCGGATAGCCTCATGTGTTAGTGCATCTGGACCTGGGTTCCTCCAGGACAAGTGCGAGTTTATTGCTCTTGTTGATATGCTAACTCTACAACCCCTCACTTTCAGTACATTTACTGATTTTTTGTTGAGTAGGGCATCATAGAACTCTAGCACCAACGATATGTTAACGAAATTGCGGTTCATTGGCACCAATCCTGACATTTTATTATTGTCGAGAAATAAGTTCAGTTCTGAATTATTTTCAACACTGAACATATGCTTCATCGGCATATGGCCAAGTGGAAGGGGCAGTAGTGGTGGCGGCATTTGTTGTTGTGTTTCTTGATTTTCTTCAAACATATTCAGGTCACGAATAATGTAACGAAGGGCCATTGATGAAATTTGTGAGAAGTATTTGAGGTTTGTGGTTTGGTTTTTCTGGAAGGGAAGAAGAAAAGCAGAGGAAATATTGGTTTTGGACGTTGTTTGGACGTTGCAAGACGTGGTTCTTGTTTATAGTATAACTTTTTAAAGAGTTTATATTGAACGTACGTGGTTGGTTTGGCAATAAATATGAATGTAGTTGAAACTATTAATAAGTAAGTGGTTGAGGAAATTGAATGAAGCGATGGAGTGTTGATTGGTTTTCAGAAGTGGCAGGACGTTGTACGGTTATTGTTAACAAATATTATATAATTTAAGTTTTGATTTTTCTTGATATGTCCGCCACATCCAGTAACGTCTTAAAAAACAACTATCGCAACGTCGGAATGAAGTGATTTTGCTTGGACGTTGTTTGGATGTTGTAAGACGTGGTTCTTGTTTATAGTATAACTTGAAAGAGTTTATATTAAACGTACGTGGTTGGTTTGGCAATTAATATGAATGTAGTTGAAACTATTAATAAGTAAGTGGTTGAGGAAATTGAATGAAGCGATGGAGTGTTGATTGGTTTTCAGAAGTGGCAGGACGTTGTACAGTTATTGTTAACAAATATTATATAATTTAAGTTTTGATTTTTCTTGATATGTCTGCCACGTCCAGTGACGTCTTAAAAAACAACTATCGCAACGTCGTAATGAAGTTATTTTGCTTGGACGTTGCTTGGACGTTGCAAGACGTGGTTCTTGTTTATAGTATAACTTTTGAAAGAGTTTATATTGAACGTACGTGGTTGGTTTGGCAATTAATATGAATGTAGTTGAAACTATTAATAAGTAAGTGGTTGAGGAAATTGAATGAAGCGATGGAGTGTTGATTGGTTTTCAGAAGTGGCAGGACGTTGTACGGTTATTGTTAACAAATATTATATAATTTAAGTTTTGATTTTTCTTGATATGTCCACCACATCCTGTAACGTCTTAAAAAACAACTATCGCAACGTCGGAATGAAGTGATTTTGCTTGGACGTTGTATGGAGTGTTGATTATATATAGTGGAAAGAATAGATAAGTTATATATAGTGGAAAGTATATACAAATATAAGAAATATACAAATATACAAAGAAACCTATTTATTTTTTATTTTTGGGGATTCTGCCTTTGTTGTTTATTTGGCGGTTGTTTTTTCTGATTTGGATTTGCAATCTCTGCATCTGAATCAGGCAAATCATATTCTTCTCTTTCGCTTTCTTTTTTGCCAGTGGGCATTGGCAATGACTCCTGTGCCATGGTTGATAAAAGATGATAATTCGTCTGGTAGTAGTCCAATGTTTTTTGCTTGATCTCATCTTTTATCATGTTCGATGGAGACATCAGGATGTTGTATGAATACTTGGCTCACAACCTGATGAATACGCTTTTGTCATTGGCTTTCTTATTTTGGATGAGAAGATTGTCATAATTGAAATCCAAATCACCTTCATACATCTCCATGTACCTGATAGTAAACACAAAATAGTGGAAGTTATTTTGCAAAATAGCAGTTTAACAATAATAAGCAATACAAATGACCCGCAACGTCCAATTAATACCCACCACGTCTACCTACGTCGAACAAATCAACTATCGCAACGTCCGACAGCAAACAGAAACAACAATTATTAACTAACTCACCAAGTCTATCTACGTCACATAAACAAGTAATACAACAAGTAGTAAGAGAATTAATATTACCTTATTGTGTATATTCCGCAATCGCATTTGTTATTTTGATCTTTCCGAGGTAGATCCACATATTCTAATAAATTAGTCTTTATTTGTTTGAATTCTGGATATTGGCCTTTTTTCTCCTCATCCATTATGGTTGCAAACATTGTTAGGATCTCATGATGGATTGGATTTTGAATTGGTCCTAAGTTGTCGAGAACTTTTGCATATACATCCTGAATATTAATGGCCAGGGTGGTGAAGTGTCCACCCTCGATGATGGGGAAATAAACCTTGTAGTGATTGAAAAAAATAAATTATAAAATAGAATTTGATATGTATACTTAATGAATGATTTAGTAAATGTACTTACAAACTCGAAAACGAAATGTTCCAAGCTATGGTGGAATCGAGCAAGTTCTTCCTGCATCCAATCACGAAAACATTTTTTTTGTGCATTTTCACCATCTTGTTGTAAGCTTTTTTTGTAACTGGTGAAAATTAACCGCATCAAAAGTAATACACAACGTCAGTTAAAGGTTTTATCTTAAACAGAAAAAAGGTCAATGATACTTCTATCTCAAACATAAACAGTTAACAAGTCGCAACGTCCAGTTAATACCCACCACGTCCCACAACGTCCAAAAAATAAACTATCGCAACGTCCAGTTACATACTCACCACGTCCCACAACGTCAAAAAAATAAACTATCACAACGTCCACTATAATACCTACCACGTCCAATTAAGCCCAAAAATTAACTACCGCAACGTTCGATAAGCAAATATAAATACAAACATTTGTTATTTATTGCAAATATAAATGTTCTTACCGAAAATCTGGTTGTGAAGAAAAACCGTTTTAGCCCATATTTGTCTCTTAGCTTGCCAGGAAGACATCTTATGTAGTTTTCGTGGGCGCACCATGCATTTATCATTTCCATACTAATCCATTTATTTGCTGACATGGTGTGGAAGTCTAGCCTACTCAAGACCGTTCTTCCAAAGCTGTGGAGTGTTTCACTGCATTTGTTGGATCATAAGTTAGTAAGAATAAATAAATAATTTTGTTGGATAATAATGTTTTGGATGTACTTACTGTTTGTGGTGAGTCTTATCCCTTTTCCTATCCTTAATGAGCAATGCGAAATTGATCATCAATTCCTCTTTCTTGGAAAGCTTTACGTCCAGCATCTGCTTCTTTTGCGGCTTGATGTAACAGTAAAATGAACTCCTTTGTGCCAATGGAAGCTTGATCTGGCGATGCTTTGGGTTTGGAATTGGATTTTCATCAAGTCTTTCCAGAGGATTGTCTTCCTCGTCCATGATGATTCTTCAGAGAAATAATGAAAATGTATCTGTCAGTAATAATATTATGATACAAAATGAATGAATTATAGTATTACTTACTGTCTAATTTCTTCCAGTTTTTGAGCATGTGGATCAGCCTGCATCTGCTGAGAAGTATCATACTCCTTTTGTAGATTCCTTGGCCTTGGCTCATGCTGCTGCTGTGACAATTCTATGCCAAGGTCGAAGCTTGGTGGTAGGATTTCTTTAATTTCTTTAAGCTTCTTGTTTGTCTCTTGTTGTCCTTTTTCTATCTTATCAACCTGACTGAGAAGTGCAGCAATATTTTCTTTATCAATCTGACTTTGTGGTGTGACAAATGCAGCAAACTTCTTGTCGATCTCTTCTTGGACAATCTTATCCACTTGACTCAAAAGTTCAGCAGGATACTGAGTTGTTTCAATCTTCTTGTTGTTTATGTAACATCATTTGAACTTGACTCAACATTAGTTCAAAGTCAGTGTGAGGTTGACTTGGTACAACAACAGCAGCATCCTTTTGTGTAGCATCAATCTTCTTGTTGAGTCCTTCTTGTTGTTTCTGGAACATCCTTTGAACTTGACTCAACATTGGTTCAAAGTCAGTGGGAGGTTGACTTGGTACAACAGCAGCAACATCTTAATCTTGTAGTGTTTCTTTTGTGACATTGTTGAAGAGATTTTCCATTTTTTTCAATGTCACTTCAAGTATCCTCAATGCTGGATTATCTTGTATTTCCTTTGTATCTTCTACAAGATTTATGAGGTTGGCGTATTCCTTGACTAATGGAGCCATTCCTTGATTAAGTCTTCTGATTTTGGCTTCATTGGAATTATCAACAGGCTGTACACAATAAAAAAGGTACATCAGAGGAGTTATTTTTTGTGAGTGAATAATACACGCAACGTCTTATTACACACACGCAACGTCCTGTTATGTCTAACGCAACGTCCTGTTACGTCTAATGCAATGTCGTGTTACGTCTAACGCAACGTCCAATAACAAAGCCACAACGTCCAGTTACGTCCAGTTAATGTATAAGAGAAATAGTAATTTTGGATTTCGAATTTTACCTGATCTTGCTTCTCTGGTATTTCTTCATGTCTTATCTCAGCATTATCATCATCATCATCAATGTCGTAATCAACATCATGAGGCCCATGCTTTTAAAAATAAAAACAGAAACATATACATGTGTAAGTTAATGTCCACAACGTTCAGTATAATATGCACAACGTCCTTCAACGTCTATAACAAATAATGCTTTTGTTTTTGAAAATGTAAATATTACCTGATGTTGATCTTCTGGGATTTGATCGTCTTGTGGGATGTGATCATCTTCTATCTGGTTTTTCATCTCATCCCTTGTCAATATTCTTCCCCTTCCAAATCCTCCCAATGTTGTCTCTTTTGCCTCTCTTCTTGTATACTTTTCATAATCCCAATGTGAAAGTAGAGAGACGTTTCTTGGACGTATAGGTTCACCAGGAATTTTGACTATGTTCAGATACAATAACTTGAAAAAAAAATGAAAGAATAAATGTTAGTTACGTCTGATGAAAATCAAGTGCACAACGGTTGATAAAGTAGATTGGAAGTACTTACCACAATGAAGGGGAGCGATCCTTTAAAGATTACTCTTTGATTTGTGTCATTCCAATGTTTGACAGATTGTATCAAGCCTCTGATGTGAACTCGCACCAGTTCATGTTTCTGATGTTATCTACATTTTTGACACTCTTTAGTAGTGATTGTCGGCAACTTAAATCCGTGTAAGCCCAAAGGAGAGTTGTTGTCATGTAGATTGTCGGCAACTTAAATCCGTTGTTGTTGGTTTTCTTTGAGTCCCTTCATTGCTAACGGATCCTGGATGTCTGGAATGGAATTTTTCCATTTCTGTCTTGTATTCGTCAGAGTACAGATCAGAAGTGGTGTATTCTTCAATCTTAATACCACCACGTGGTATTCCAAACACATGCCTGACAACTCCTTCTTCAATATCAATGCTGCCACTGTTCAACTGAATTTTGCACCTGTTGTTTGAGATTGTGAAAGATTGCAACAGATGTTCTCCTAATCCACATGGCAGTTGATTTAAGTTGATATCAAGCAACGATCCAAATCCAATATCTCTCACTGCTTATTTTTGCTGCTCAGTCAAATGTCTTACAAGCTTGTATAATGCAGCAATGCTGGTCATTGTTTGGAATTTGGTCCTTTTAGGAGATGTTTTTTGTTCATTTTTTTGAGTGACTGTGATGGAAATAAATGAAAAAAATCAGTCACGTAAAAAATATATTTCGCAACGTCTATTATAATACATACTACGTCCCGTTACGTCCATAAAATAACTACCGCAACGTCCTAAAAGAACATGTTGATATGATAATGGAAAATATGAAATTAAGAAGATCATAAAGTATTCATACCTGATTGAAGTCTTGGTCTCTTTGTAGGTTTTTCTGCTACAGGTTGCTTTTTTGTTTGTGTTTTTTTGGGTTTAGCAGCCTATTTTTTTTTTTGTTGTGGTTCATCTTCTTCTGTTTCTGATTCGTCTCTAAGTCTTTTTGGTTTATGTTTTGTTTCTAGTTTTTGTGCAACATGATTTTTTATTGTTGATGGTTTTTTGGTGTTGGACTGGTGAGCTTGGGTTTTTGTTGTTTTCTGCTTTGGCTGTGGATTTTTTTGAGGGTTGAGGATGTGTTTTGTTGCTGCATCAACAAGGGAATCCAATTTTTTTTGCAGAAATATGAGGGCTGGAATTTCTTTTTTTGAGTATGTATTGGTTTAATGAAATTTGGGAGTCATCTTCACTTGGTGCGGCAGCATTAGATTTACTTGGTGTTGGTGATAGTGTGGAATCTGTGACGAAATCATCATCTGTATTTTCATCATCCGTATTTGGTACTGATCTTTTTGCGGGTTGTTTATAGCTAACCATCCTGCAATGAACTAGGGAAATAATTATCAAAAACAAAAACACAAAATTGATAACATTATGATTACAACGTCCAGTTACGTCTGAAAAAAAGACTACAACAACGTCCAACAAGAAAGACCAAAAATTTATTATTTTTTCATAAATACAAAACACAAAACACATTTTTGGTCACCAAATTTCTATAACATACCTACAACAAACACAATGTTACTTTTATTAAACTAAACAAACAGCAAAGTCACCGCAACGTCCAGTTACATACCCACCACGTCTATCAACGTCCCAAAAAATACTACTGCAACGTCCATTAGGAAACACACACAAAAAAAACTGTTATTTCCTCCAATTAAAAAACCAAACAGATTGTTAATGATCTTATTCGTATAAAATATATCACAATGTCAAATTTGAAACAAAAACAATTCTATTTTTGGCAGATAAACAAAGCAGCAACGTCCAGTTACATGCCCACCACGTCCAACAACATCCCAAAAATTACTACCGCAACGTCCATTAGGAAAAAAAACTGGTATTTCGTCCAATTCAAAAACAAAACTGATTGTGTATTATCCTATTCGTATAACATATATCACAACGTCAAATTTGAAATAAAAACAATTCTATTTTTGGCAGATAAACAAGCAGCAACGTCCATTTACATGCCCACCACGTCTATCAACGTCCCAAAAAATACTATCGTAACGTCCATTAGGAAACACACAAAAAAAAAACTGTTATTTCCTCCAATTCAAAAACCAAACAGATTGTGAATCATCCTATTCGTATAAAATATATCACAACGTCAAATTTGAAACAAAAACAATTCTATTTTTGGCAGATAAACAAGCAGCAACGTCCATTTACATGCCCACCACGTCCATCAATTACTACCGTAACGTCCATTAGGAAACACAGAATTTTAATTTCAGTACAAATAGAAATAACAACGTCTAGTAAAATTTAGAGTAATATAGCATTATTTAGAGTAATAGAGCATTATTTAGAGTAGTTTGAAGAGTAACAGAGCAACGTCTAGTATAGCATTATAATCGAATGCAGCAAATACGAGAAAATAGGGTTTCGAAAATCCATGAATTACAGTGAAAAAAACTTTATAGTAAACGATGTAGTAGATTTTGCAATGTATTACCTGTAGTTTTGTGAAGTTTCGATGTAGTGTATTAACGTTGCGGGACGTAGGTTGCCTGGATTAAAGTTGTTCCGGTGGGTTTTTGCTCTTCTCTGTCGGAAACTTTGTCAGAAATTTTCGTCCGATTCATTTTTCGTCTGGATTTTTGAAGATTGGAAGTAGGAATAAGTTTTTTTAGGGTTTGATCGCTGGCATTTATGGAAGATTTTGATGGGAAGGAGTTTGCGTTTTGAAAAAGGAAACTGCCAGCAAGTGGGTTTTGAGCGGGGATCGCGCGCGTGTAACTACTACATAGTAGTGAGAGTGAGATATAAACACTAGGTATATTGTACACAGTGTACAGGGTATACAGGTTGTCCTCTTCCAATTGGATATCTCCGATCCGGCTTTCCTGACTGGAGGAGAACTGCTTTTGTTTTCGTCGGCCTATATATCTCTGCATTCCCACATCCTAAACCGCTTGCTCCGAGCCAATAGTTTTGCTGGAAAAATCCAAAAGCAAATGAATAAGCAAAGAAAATTCCAGAGCACTCTATTTACATAAGGATTGGAAGTTACCTTTGCCATTCATTTCTTTGACAATACAACGTTTACATAGGCAGGCGCTGCTATAGTGCATGTTTCAATAATTTTCGAGGTAGAAGATTGTTCATAATAGCCTACAATTAAAATTATACGACTACTTGAAATGTTATCTAATCTAACTATAATAGAAAGAGCCGATGTAAGGATTGGAAATTTGGTCATCCAGCACGTGTTTATGTAGATGTTGAGACATTTACTTAACGATTTTTTTTTTTTTTTTGGAAACAATGACATGTACACTTATTATAACAAAGCACTTACTCTCCCAAGCCTCAACAAGTAGCACATACTTTTGGCTTGCCATTCAGAGGATGGCAACTCCCATCTGGATTATTAGAAAATAGAAGGCAGGAAGAGGATCGCAGCAGTCTAAAATCCAATCTTAAACATGACTAAAGAAACAAAGATGGGATTCAAATACATCATAAAGGCTCCAATATGGCATACATTTATTCAAGATCCATACGTTACATATCAGTATTCTGCCTCTAAATAAATAGTTATTGAAAACGAAAGTGAACCCTATACAAGTTTTCTTTCATCTCACAAGATTTCTAGCAAGTGCTTGATAGAAGCAAAAGACAAGTAGAAAAATGAGTCGTAGCCATACAAGATGGAGAACAACAAATTAAAACAATTATTACGACGCAAAAGCAAAAAGCAGAACAGTATTCAAACCAACTAATTTGGGTTTTATACCTGTTATTGAAAAATTCATGTCGACAATGAAAATGGAGGGTTTTGATTTGACTTTTCTCTTACCATACTTCTCTGCCTTTCTCCTTGTCTATTTCTTACTATTCTTCTCTTCTATCATTCTTGTGAGATCAAAGATTTCTAAGATAAAAGAGCCCGATGTTGTGTTGGGTCTGAATGCGTGTGTGACAAGGACAGAAAAGCAGTGAAAAGGTTAAAAAAAAAACTCATGAGATACACACGTGAGTAGGACGATGAAAAGCTTTGCATGATTGTAGCGGCCAGTTAACTGTATATATTTAGTGATGAAGGTCTCATATATTCTGATTGGTAACTTTAGTAAAACAGATTATGTAAGACTATTCTGCGGGTGTAGTTAACATAGCAGTTGACATTCTACTAAATCCACATAAAGCTTAAGAAACAATCATAAAAACTTTGATTTAGACAAAAAAAACAATGTGGCCATCACCCTCACTTGAGATTTGGTTCCAACAGCAGATAAAGCGGAAAGGAAACTAACGAAAATTCCACACAAAATAAGGTACCTTCTATGTAATGGAATACTTACTATCCTTTTAGAATAGGCACTACATGTGCTTTTGCATTCGGAATTCAGAATATATGGTTAAGCCAATTCAATTCTTTCATTGATGCTGCCTCCTCAGATCTAGCTTCAGATTGTGCAGCCTTTTGATCCAAGGACATACAGTTACAATCCATAAGCATTACAGTCAACATGGATTCAGAAATGGTAAAGGTCCAGACTCACCTCCACTTTTGCCCCAAACATGTCCAAAGCAGGCCCCTCCAGTTCACCTAAGCTCTCAAATTCAGAAATTTGTATATTTTTTATTTTGTGAATACAACATCTTATATTAGGTTCTACCTCTGCAACCCGACCATTGTACACAAATGCTATCCTTATCTCCATATTTGCCAAGTTCCTCATAAACAGCACTGCTGACAGAAAGTTTGCCAGCATAAAATAAATAAAAATGAACAGACATGTACAATTTCTAGCACTTTTAATGTTCTCCAGAACAACTTCCCAGTTCAGCCTTAGCTCAAATAGCAAAGTTCCCCTCATAAAAAAACCATAGGCATGTATAATGGAATGTATTCAAAGTTTAATACTACAAAACAAACGGAAAATGCAGAAAAACCATTAACACCTTCAGCAGTTTGCATTTTGCAACATGAATTTCATAGTAAACGTACAGTCAACCAAGAAAGCTGTAAGTGTTAGAATAGAAAAAATTCTCAAATACAAAGCGTCTACAAAATCAAATCTTATTTTTTAGCTTGTATAAAATGACAGCTTTACCAAAACATACCATCCAGCATATAAAATAAAACTCACATTCAGAAAATGTATAAACTGGAAACAAAAACATTGTTGGAGAGATACTCATAAACTTATTTTGTTTCTTATTTGTATCGCCCTGCACTTCAATCGGTCGTATAATGTGTAGTCTCTGAGGAGGCCGTGTTCACAAAGTAGAAAAAATTGTATCCAGGAGACGATGCAAGTAAATTTATATAGGAGAGGAAAGAGGGGTTCTCAGCGCACTACTCTTGGGCTTGATTTGGGTTCATCTCGGTTCAGCCTAAATTATGTATCCATGTTATCCCTTAACTTCTTGTTCATTCTTCTTTTGGTGTAGGGTATTCAAAAAGCATTAGCATGTGCGTGTTCTCTCTAATTTAAGATTAGTAAATAATGAATCTTAATTGATTTGGGTTGTTAATTTATCTTAGCCTATATAATGAGAATGTTTTCAGAGCAGCCAGCATTCAGTAATTTTATCCATACATACATGTATTAGATGCACTGCCATTTCCATTACTGCCATTAACTCATATAAACCATCACACCAATATATATTCCAGGTTAACTCATATAAACCTATCACACCAATATATATATCCTGTTCTTTGATTCTAGCAATTGTCTTAATTAAGATTTGAGACTGCTTCAAGAACTAATTAATACTACTGATTAACCTAGAGAACAGACATGAGAGCCACTCTTTGGTTGTCAGTAGTGATGAAATCTTCAGATGCAATCAGCAGTAAGACTTCAGTTTCATCAGCTTCGGTGGCAATATGTCATCCGGTTTTTGCAGCTTTGCAAGTTTAACATGATCCAACGGTTATAATCCCAAACACTTGTTCATTCACTTCACTCCATACTTAACTTCACCACATCACAGAAATGGAGAAATCTTCTGACCATGCTGCTACTGGAGCTGCTGCTTCCACAGAAAAGGAGAAAGCTAAACATGTTACTGCTGCTGCTTCACCATCCCAAGTTTTTTCTTCAACAGATGAAGCTAAGAAAAATGTCAAAGACGAGGATAAGGGCAAAGGGCGCCCATTCTTGCTGCCGGATCTAAATCTCCCTCATCCACCTGAGAAGAGTGATTAAATTAGATGTTGTTTTTTAAGGTTTGGCCGTATTGTTTTTAACGTTTAGCGTGCGTGTTGTTGTTTGAACGTAGTCATCTTCCATATTCAGAGTGCCACTCTGTTTTACTGTTTGGCCTTTGGGCTGTACACTAATTATAGGGAATGGACTAAAATAATTCTGATTTGAGGAGGTGTGGACCAAAAAATATATTTTGGAATTTGCAAAATTCGAAACAATTAATCCATTTAAGTTTCGGATTTTACAAATTTGATTTTTTAATTAATTAAGTAAAATTCGATTTGTAAAATCCGATTTTTGAGAATATTAATATAATAATAAAATTTAATTTTGAAAAATTTTGGAAAAATAAGGGGAAAAATTAAAAAGATAAATCGGATTTTGTAAATCCGAATTAAACATAATCGGATTTACAAAATCCGAATTTAAGTAATTTGGATTCAAAAAATCCGAATTGTTAGAAATCGGATTTTGAAAATTCGAATTAGTAGAATAATATAAAATACCAAAGTAATTAATTATTGAAAAAGTTTTAAAATACAAAAAAAAAAAATCCGAATTTGGGCTAATTCAAATTTTATGAATTCAAATTTGTATAGTTTCGGATTTAGAAAATCCGAAATTATACGGGATTATACGTACCAAAAACCCTAGCCATTTGTAGCATATTTCTCACTCTTATCTTCATCATTACAAGAAAATATCATATTAGTCAGGGGCAATTTTATGGGAAAAATAACCCAATTTCATGGGTAATAGGTACCCATGATTTACCCATATTTACGGGTACATATCTAAAAGCTCCGTGGGTAAATTTTTTACCCAAAAAAATCTCATTCATGGGTAATTTAGCCATGACAAAATCAATGACTAATATTATAAATGTCATGAGTAAATATTTGAGAAAATTGGGTGGATGCCCATAAAGTACCCATCACAGCACTCATGGGAAATGTCATGGGTAATTTTAGCCATTGAATTTTCATGGGAGAATTGTGTCATGGCCCTAGGTATTTTTATTAAGAAATTAATAAAAAATTATAGTTTACCTATGAAAATTTGTTGGGTGAACCATGGGCAAAAATTACACAGATCCAGTTTCATGGGTAATGTTTGTTTACTTATTTTTCGCAATAATAATGTAAAAATTCATTGGTTATGGGTGATTCTTGGGTAATTATACAAATTAATAATTTTTAATTATTTGGATTAATTTGAAAAGTAAATTTTTCTTGAGTAAAAAATAATATACCAATTAATTAACACACACAAATTAAAATTTCCAAAATATAATTAACCTATTATAAAAATAATATATCAATTAATTACCATAATTTATACAAAAATAATACATCCTTCAAATGCAATATGCCATTGCATAACATGCAAACTACCCTATTAAGTACTAAGATTAACACTAGTCTGCATCAAAAAGCTAGTCTAAGCATCACCCAAAACAACTCCAAGCTTTGCAAAAAGCTGAGACTCAAAATATGAACACTTACTAGGATTACTTACAAAATCTAGTGCTAATTTTAAGTGTTTCTAGTTGAAATTTAAAACACATGACTGATTACTAGAAACACTTAAAACAACCCATGTTGTACAAAAGTGAAGACTTAAAAATAGAAAGTCTAATAACAATCCATCATACTTGCTCTATGTAACTAATGTCGGTGTTTATAACTTTCAATCAAGACCAAAATCATGATCACCTTCATTTTTTGGAATTGTTTCTGAAGGACTTGCATCTTCAACATTTTCTACATTTTGATTCCTCAGAGTATGTTCACTTGGAACATCAAAAAGTGGAACTTCTTCACCAAGTTGATAGCACAGCTTCTCTACCGTTTGCTTACGAATATTGATGGTATGTTCCTGAATTTCAACCTTCATAACCAATATTTGATTACTCATATTCTCTCCATGAAGCAATGTATTAAAGGATGATGCATTTGAATTATGTGCACTTGGAAAGTAATAACTATTTGCTTGTGAGCCCAAATCATATACCTTTCGCTTCTTTTTTCCTCCGGCAGCTTCACAGTACATAGCATACTCATCTACATCTTCTCCAGTCTCGAGATTTGCCTCATGTGCTTGTCTCAAACTCATCATATCATCCTGTAATAGTAGATAACATATTACTGTTGGAAAAGCGAACTAATGAATCAAACAGTTGAAAGAACTATATCATAAACCAAGACTTACTTCAACTGATTTTGCTTTTGCATCAATGAAATTTATACCATCATTTTTTTGGTATGGGTATGTTTAAACAACTCATGTGGCGTAGGCGTTCGACCCCATTTTGATTCCTAAAAATTAACCATATCAATGCAAGTCGTATAGAAAATCAGAAGCTATATTTTTCTACCACAAGGACATGTAACTCTAAATAATAGGAGTGGAATAGGTGGAACAGAAGTGCATGGCAGACAGAAGAAGAATATATACATATTTAAGCATTTTAACTTCTGATTTTGTAAAAAAATGTACTGTTTTGCAGTGTAAGGAGAAAAAGGACTAGGTTCCCAACAAGCACATGATAAAGATAACAAAGAAAAAGAATAATCATCAGATAAATTCAACCATCTTTAAGGAGACCAGGCCAAATAAGGAAAGTAAAGGAGTACATTTGCAAAATTGCAAGCAACACGACAAGAAAACAAACAGAAAGCTGTAGAAACAGCAAAGAGTAGAAACAGAGCATCAATAGCTGCTGCATCATCTTTGCCAATAAGCCACATTCATAAAACAACCAACAGCAAAGTTAAAACAGCATCAACAGTTGCTGCATCATCTTGCCAATCAGCCACATTCATAAACACAACCAACAACTAAGTAAAAACAACATCAATAGCTGTTGCATCATCTTGCCAGCCAACCATATTCACTCTTCCCGAATTAACTTAAAAATAAGTTTGTATATATATATATCACTATACTTTTAATCAAAGTTAAGGTATAGTAAACTTACAAGTCTCCTTGCATGCTCAATATAAGATATTGATCCTCCTGTATGAGATGAATATCCCGTCTCACTACGTCTATTGTTCGAATTTCTTTCACGTTTTTCCTTATACTGAGAAGATTCCCAATAACATCTAAAGCTTATCCAAGCATCTTCATTTAAGAAAACTGGTTTTTCCCCTTTATTTCGTATGTCTCTCATAAAGTTTGCATAGCGTTCTGAAGCTTTTAAATTCCACGACTCCTTCACTTGTGCGTCAATCTCGGGATGCCATATAAAATGTTTCTACATTAAATTGAATTTATGAATATTTTCAATGTTCAAAATGAATAACATAAGAAAATTGATGTCTAAATAGTTATACCTTGAACTCTTTGAAGTAAAATTCTTTTGTAGCTTGTGACACATTTCTCCATGTATAGCCTTTAATATCAACCTTCTCCTTGAAAACTTTTGTTATTTTTCGGGAGCAAACACTAGAGTAGCTTAACCTAATAAATTCATGAACAAGTAAATTAGATAATACAACATACAGTATTATATGCATATATTATTGATTACTTACCATCCATTGATGATGGTGAGTTCTTTTCTTCCACCTTCATGCGACTGTTGTAATGAATTATTGCCTGATTGAGGAATTGAATGTGATACCACATTTTCAGCTTCATTTCCTTCACAATGTGATGTATTTGAATTATTTAAAGTTTTTCTTCTAGAATCACGAGATGCTGCATTCCCACCAGTATTTCATGAACAAACCATCATAGTAAACTTAGAAACAAGAAAATTATAGACTCGAAACTTATGTAAGAAGAAAGAGAAAGTTGGAGAGAAAGAAAATACAAGGTTGTAGATAAAAATCAATAAATAAACCACAAAGTATAACCTAAACCATAAACTCTGGAAAAAAAAAAAACCCTTAGAACCAAGTTCATGATGAGTAGATTTCAATGACCTTGAAGGGATTGTTGTAGTGAATTGTTGTTGCTTGATCGAGGAATTACAGGTGAAACCACATTTTCAGCATCATTTCCATCACCATGTGATGTATTTGAAGTGTCAGAAGTGTCTTTCATGGTAAAAAGACATGCTGAATTCCCACCAGTATTTCCTAAAACAAACCATCATCAACACGAGAGATTAAACTCATGTAAATACATACTCAAGAAATAAGATGTATACGTGAGATTAAAAGTTCAATCTGTAGTACCATTGGTCACTGAATCATCAACATGTTGATCTTGATTTCTCGCAACACGTGGAATGTCATTTGATGATTGTGACCTACCTTCCCTTCCTGTTTGTCCACCTCTTCCCCTTATTATAGGCATATTTGCATCTACTATTTTTTCAAATTTTTTATATTATAAATGGTTAAAATGGAAAAACAAATAATAAAAATATCAACATTAGAAAAATCAGTTAAAACTAAGAGAAACTCAAAACACTTTAAAATATTTCATTTATGTATTTCAAGAAGAAATTATGTTAGCTTCTTCAAAGATCAATCTGGTTTTACTAATTGTATAAGAATCTTGCAACTACCAATTACTGAATTAGGTGCTTGTTTGCATTACTCATTAAATTGCAATGTATGTCATTTTTTTAAAAAAAGTATGGTTTAAATTACCATTGATCATTGAACCTGAACCAAATTGATTTTGGTATCTTTCTTCAACATGTGGATTGTCATTTAGTGTTCCTCCACTATGCAAAGATCAACCTCCACTTTCTACATGTCCACCACCCATCATAGGCATATTCACACCTAATATGTATTCAAAATTTTAATATAAAAAAAAAGAGAGAAAAAAAACAAGAATTTCAGTTGATAACAAGAAAAAATCAGTGACAAATCAAGAAGGTACAAGAATATCATTTTTAAAAAAATTTACAAGTTTAGATTACTACCATTAACCGTTGAACTACCAACACGTCGATTTTGATTTCCTTCTTCAACGTGTGTATTGTCTTTTGGTGGTCCTCCACTACGAAGGGGTCTACCACCCCTTGCTGTATACTCACCTTTTCCCCTCATGATAGGCATTTCTGCAACAAAATTCCATTGGTAGAGCTGGTTGTAATAGCATACTTGTACAATGAATAATCAAATTGAATAGCAGACTTGAATCTTCTATATATTTGTGACTATTCAACACATCATAAAAGCATAGCAAGTAAATTATAAGATGAATTTGACAGATAACAGTAGTATGTCGTACCGTTGGATATCGAATCATCACCATGCTCATGGTCACTTCTATTTTCGACACGAGAAATGTCATTTAGTACTGCATTAGGAACGGACCTACCTCCCTTTATTTGATGTCCACCTCTTCCCCTCATTCTGGTCATATCTGCAATCACTATATAAAGTCAAATTAGTTTCAATTAGTGGTTTTAAAAAAATGAAAGGTAATATAAACCATAAGTTAAAAGGATATAAATATTTAAAAATTAAATTTAAATTTAGAGGACCATAAATAGTCTTATAAGGGTAAACTCTGGAATTATATCAATATTAGAATACACCAACATCACCAAGACTATTCACTACACCCGGACATGTTTTCATCTTGCATCATTTCCATCAATCAAAACACCACTTCGATCATCTAAAACTGTTACACGACCAAACATATCAACTGAATGCTCCTCCACTTCATCGTCTTGGAAAGCCAAATCTATTGAAGAATTATCAAAAGCAAGTCTTGCTTTAACTTTGCACACAGCCCACCAATCAACTTTATCCTTTTTTGTGCTCGTGTAAGGTGCATAGTATACTTGGGTGAAAGAAATTTGCCACATAGGATCTGGGTTTGCACTTGCTCGATTTACCACGCAACAACAATTTCTAATTAAAGCGGAACCTTAGAAAGTTACCTTTGAAGCGTGCACCTGGTGATTCTCTTGTATGCCTCAAATACTATGACCTCTTGTTGTGTGGACAACAATCTAAAAGTCAATTGATCAGCAACTCACCACAATCCACCTGCTGAAAAAAATTCAGCACCTCCGCACCTAGCACGTACTGCAAACGCACTGCCCGGAGAGAGAGAAAACTTAACTCGCAGCTCAAGAAAAGTGGCTAAAATTTTCGGCCAACTCTCCCAAAATCCAGCCGCAAATTTGTCTTTAATTTCTCTCTCTAGAATTTTATCTCTCTAGATTCTTGAATTATGAATTTATTGAATTGTTATGTCTTGAATGGCTAATCCCTTGTCTATTTATAGAGTTATAAGAGAGACTCCAAGTTGGTTTAGAATTGGTCTTCCTAATGGGTTTAGGTAATGAATTAGTTTCCAAATCCAATTAGGCAACCAATCTGATAGGATAAACCAAATCCTACTAGATTCCTAATCTCTAGGATTTCTTAATTCCAATTGAAACTTAAAACTTAATTAATTAATTAATTAATTCCACTTTGTTAATTACTTAATTAACCCTTAGAAATTAATTAAATAATTCCACTTTGTTAATTACTGAATTAACCCTTAGGAATAATTAACCAATTAATTAATTAAATCTACCTATTCAATTAACCCATTACAAAATTAATCGTACCACTAACGGATTAATTTTGGCACTACCATCCTACACCAGAATTGCTTCCGGAACAACTTAATTAAATTATATTTATTAATCTCCCCACATCAAAGATATGGTGCTCGTTAATTAAAATTAATTTACTGATAAATTAATTAATTAACTTCTTTAATTTCGAGACTAGTACCACTCGATCTTTTTACTATACCGGACATAAGTCCACCGGCCGGGTTTAGTATAATAAACATTTTGAGCTCATCTCGGGAGCACCATCACCCCGGACTCACCGGTACATGGTTTCCTTTCGACAAGCAGCAGCACACCAAGTAACTAAACACGCGCACCCAACCCACCGAGACTATTGGCCACATTTGACCTCACCCATTGGCAGATCAAAGTACACTATGTCTAATCCTCATGGCCACTCGAGTATAGGGATTAAGAGATAGAATACAAGGATCGATTTGTCTATTAAATCAGTACAAGACAAATCATTCCTAAAAGTCAAGTTCAATATGCCCCGGACATATCTATATGATTCAATTAGTTTAGACAAACCAATTATCTGAATCACATAATAACCTAAACCAACAGTTTGTCCAAAACTCTCTCAGTTACGGAGCTCATTTATATATTATGTCTTTCAACCAATGATGAGATCTACTGTGTCACACCAGACACCTCATCATCTACTTACATAATATAAATGGACAATTAATGCACAACTAGGTATGACTGAAACCTGAATCGATATATTAATCTGGGAAACTGTATAATACAGGCATAGCTTATGTATTCTACTCCAACATTGGGCCGCTTGAGTAGCCAAAACAAAAGGTTCATACCTATTAAACCTTCTTTTATGGTTTATATCTTATATTATACTCCCTATGAACCTTCGTCCCAATATTTGAAGTTGGATCAAACCAATCACACTTAAAGAGTATGACCCGTTTAATAGGCAGTGCAGGGTATTCCAATTGCACAATTTCTCTTAATGTACCATAATAATCAAATGACAGATCGCTATAGTTTGAAGCCTTTATGCACACTCCACTGTTGAAAGTTGATCTCCCATAATTATGATCCCTTGTATGGAACTTAAACCCATTAACAAAATACACCGGATAAGAGATCACAAATCTTAAAGGTCCACAAGCAACATCCTTGATGATCTGGCTAATCATGGTGCCACTTGATAAGTCTATTAGTTTAGTTTTTTTTATTGAATATCTTGTAGATTTATAGACTTTTATGAGATGAATTGTTGCTCATGTTCACATTTTTTGTGTTAGGGACTGAATTCTAGATTTTGAAGGTATTTTGCTCAGTTTTACACATGCAGGGACCAAATTGCAAATTTTTAGAAATTATGGGGTCGAAATGGAAATACTAAAGACTTCAGGGACTAAGTTGCAGTTGCTGGAATTTTTGCAAACAGATTGCTGCTGAACTCTTTTTGCTTTGCTGGATTGTCATTTGCTAGAAAGAATTAGTCAAAGATTGGGAGTGAGAATTTTAAATGTTTTGGTTACTATATTTAAGGAAAAATATTATCTTATCTTTTCACTAGTTTACTATGTTAGGAAGAGTTTTATAAATAGAAGAGACTCGGTTCTCTGCAGAGGGGGGTAGCAGACAATAGAATTTTAGAAAAGTGTTGTTTTCTCTTTATTTTCATTATTTAGTTCTTTCGAGAATTTTCAAACCATGTTCATGAACATGAGTGGCTAAGTTTTTAATTTTCAATTCAAGGGATTGATTCAATCGTTATGTTGTGAGGTATTGTTTTTAATTTAATTTGTTTCTATAACTCAAGTGTATTTGTATCTTTAGAAAATTCAGAACTATGAACACTCGTTGAATTGACGACTTAACAGGTATTTATTCTTTTTCTGCTATTCATCAATTAAGTGTTACGTAATAGACATAAATCGGTGAAATTAGGTAGCAATTAGGTGATTCGTGTATGTTGGTGAGACAAGTATATACATGATAGCCTAAGACGCAACAAATATGCATAATTATTTAAAAGTAGCTATTTCTTTTAATTAGTGTGTAGCCAATTAATCTTCCGAATTTCTTGCTGTTATGATCAGACATGGAACGCTAGCGTATCCAATCTGCCATAACAAGATTAATCAAATGCCAGGTTTGGTTAGTGATATTGAAAAATCTATATTTAATATGGCTATTCTATTAAATGTAGGAATTGGCGATTTGAGTAAAAGAACGCTTTTGAACCCATGATCAACGTGACGATTGAATAATCTTTTCTTTGGATTGAATATTTTTACCATTGAATTTATTTTATCTTTTTATAGTTTAATTTTATTCTTGAATCGAAATTTGAGGTTTTTTTGGTTATCGTTGGTTTAGAATTACAAATTGGTTCCCTCGAGATTTCGACTTGGTACCACTATCGCTACAAATCAATTGTAGTTTGCTAGAAAACTGGATTTATTTTGGGTGCCTTGACAAGTATTGCCAAAATTTGGCGCCGTTGCTGGGGAACTAAGATTAATTCTTGGTCTAACGGTCTTTGTGTTATTATTCTAATTATTAAAAAAAATTCATAATTTTCCCCCTCTGGTCTAAAAAAAAAAAATTTGGAAAGATTTTTATTTTTATCATTATTATTTTGTTTGTTCTTTTAGTTTTTTTAAAGAAATCATTCTCAGTAAAATTTATAAATCTTTTTCTTCTGTTTGCTTCACGTAAATAATAATAAAGATTTAGTAGTGTAATTCTTCTTTTTTTTTTTAACTTTATTTTACAAGTACCATTGCTGTAATTTTTTTTTTGGTTTTTCCTTTGTTTGACAGTGTTGCCGTCCGGCCATCCTCCAAACCAACACCACCGCTGTTATCCTTCACCATTCAACCCAGCAGCAGCGACCATAGCAGTTTGGTCATCACTCTCCACTGCCACTGAGTTCCAGCTCTGCAACCCAATAGCTGCGGCTATTTCTTCTTGCCAGCCAGCACCACGACCGCCGTTGAATTCCAGAGCAGCCCAGTAGTATAGCAGCTATTTCAGAATTCTTCTCTACCGACTCAGTTGCTGCTTTTCTCAGAAAGACCACATCAGTAGCCGCCCAGACAGCAACAATAGCAGCAGCCAGTGCAACAGCAACTCCTTCGCTTTTCCTCTGTCGGCAGAACATCCACAACCCAGCACCATCTTCTTCCTGTCCAATCTTGGTTCCAATACCGCCGGCAGTGCTTTTTTTGTTCACTGACAGAACTCAGCAGCAGGAAGTAGCTCCAGAAATCTTGGTTCAATTCCCGATAGTTCTTGCTCTGTTCAACATTCAGACCCAACAGCAGCGGTTTAGTTTCTCTTCTCAGCAAGAACTGCCGCACTTCTTTCAAAACCAGCAGCCTCACAATTTATCTAATTTTGGGGTTAATAGGGAGTATTTTAATTTGGATATTTTGGAGGCATGATAAAATTTGACATCCTATTTTGAATTCAATTTTTCTATGCAGTGGTCAGGAGTTGGATGTACAACCAACACAGCAGCACACTGAAGCCGGGATCCCACCATTCTGCACTAACAATCAATCGGTTCTCCAATAGTGCGAAATTCCCTGCGTTAATTCTCTTTTTGTTTCAACTGTGCTGCTGAATTTGTGCCTTTAAATTGGTACAAAGTGTTCTTTTCTTGAGTTGACATATTCTGATCTTTGAATATTGATTTGTGCTGGTATATGGTTTATTTAGGGGTATATACATTGGATAGGGCTGAAATTTTGAGTGTTTCTTGTATGATTTTGTGTTGTGATGGGTTGTAGTTAATGATTTTATGACCCGATCTTCTCAAGCTTCATTGCAATATATACCTGAGATTGAAAAAATAGCCCGGCAATTGAGAAAAGAAACTAGACTAAGGAAAGGTGAGTCTGAAAGAGTTCATTCTAATAGTGATAGTAAATTTTCCAATTTTTCTGATTTTTAGGAAGAGGAAGAAATGGCAAACAATGGCGAGAACAGAACGTTAAGGGAATTGGCAACTCCGGATGTCAATCATCAATCGTTGTGCATTATTTTGCCTGATATTACAGTACCATTTGAACTTAGATCAGGTACAATTCAATTATTGCCTAAGTTTTGTGGTCTTGCAGGAGAGGATCCTCACAAGCACTTGAAAGAATTTCAAGTGGTCTGCTCAACGGTGAGGCAACAAGGAGTTAGCGAAGAGCGAGTTAAACTGATATTTTGCCTGATCATCAATCGTTGTGCATTATTTTGCCTGATATTACAGTACCATTTGAACTTAGATCAGGTACAATTCAATTATTGCCTAAGTTTCGTGGTCTTGCAGGAGAGGATCCTCACAAGCACTTGAAAGAATTTCAAGTGGTCTGCTCAACGGTGAGGCAACAAGGAGTTAGCAAAGAGCGATTTAAACTACAAGCCTTTCCATTTTCTCTGGATAGCAATGCAAAGGATTGGCTTTTTGATCTGCCAGCAGACTCAATCACCACTTGGAATGAATTGAAGAAGCAGTTTTTGGAGAAATTCTTTCCAGCTTCTCGAGCAGCGAATATTGGGAAAGAAATTTGTGGAATCCGTCAGCTCAATGGTGAGACGTTGCATGAGTATTGGAGGAGATTTAGACAATTATGTAACAGCTGTCCTCAGCATCAGATTCCTGAGCAGTTGCTGATTCAATACTTTTATGAGGGACTTTCTGAGCTAGATAGAAGCAAACTAGGTTCAGCTAGTGGTGGAGCTTTAATGAACAAGACTCTGGAGCAAGCTCGGCAATTAATTACAGTCATGGCTGAAACTTTTCAACAATTTAGCACAAGAGCAGATACAGTCACCAAAAATGTAAATCAGGTAAGTCGCTCAAGTTTAGAAAATCAGATTGCTGATTTAACCTCTTTGGTGCTTCAAATTACTGTAGGGCAACAACAGGTAGCAAAGGTTTGTGGACTTTGTTCGTAACTTGGACATTCTACAGATATGTATCATAGCTTGTATGACGAGGAAACTCAAGAAGTCAATGCTGTGGGAGGTTTTCCAAATCCACCTCAGCGCAAGTACGATCCTTACTCAAGCACTTATAATCCAGGTTGGAGGGATCATCCAAACTTCAGGTATGGTAATCAGGGTGGCCAGCAAAGAAATCAAAATCAACCATATCCCAGGCCACCACAACCTTACCAACCTCCACAAGCTGCACAGCCCCAACCCTCAGGTATGTCTCTAGATGATATTGTTAAGGCTTTAGCAACTAACACTCAACAGTTTCAATAGGAAACAAGAGCTAGTCTTCACGAAATGGGAAATCAGATTAGTCAACTAGCCACTACTGTTGGGAAATTAGAAGCACAAGGTTCTGGAAAACTACCATCTCAAACGGTAGTAAATCCTAGAGAAAATGCAAGTGCAATTGTGTTAAGGAGTGGGAAGGAGCTTCCAGCAGTTCCAAAAGCTCCTCAGGTGACAAAAGAGAAGGAAGTTGAGAAAAATGATGAAGAATCTGCAGGTTCAAGAAAGGTAATCTCTAACTCTCCTTTGATTGATACTAATTCAGTTGTTCCTCCTTTTCCTAGTAGGTTGGAGAGGCCAAGGAGAGATGATTATGAGAAGGAAGTGTTAGAAACTTTCAGAAAGATGGAGATAAATATTCCTTTGTTAGATGCTATCAAGCAAATTCCGAAGTATGCAAAAATTTTGAAGGAACTGTGTACCCACCGAAGAAAAGGTAAGGCAGCAGAGGAGAATATGATGGTAAGAGAAACTGTTTCTGTTGTTGACAAACACTTACCAAAGAAATGCTCAGATCCTGGAATTTATGCATTGCCATGTGTTATTGGGAATAAAAAGATTGAACGTGCTATGTTAGATCTAGGAGCATCCATTAATGTCATGCCTTATTCAATTTTTCACATGCTGAATTTGAGTCCACTTCAGGAAACTAATGTAGTTATTCAATTGGCTGACCGTTCTACTGTTTATCCTGAAGGGATTGTTGAAGATGTTTTTGTGAAGGTTAAGGATTTAATATTTCCAGCATATTTTTATATTTTAAAAATGGAGGAAGATTCAATTGAGAATCCAGCTCCAATTCTGTTGGGGAGAACCTTCATGAGAACCGCGAAAACAAAGATTGACATGGGAAAGGGGACTCTTTCTGTGGAATTTGCTGGCGAGATAGTCCATTTTAATATGAATGATGCTATTAAATTTCCTAGGGAGTGTCATTCAGTTTTTTCTATTGATGTTTTTGATCCACTTGTGCAGAAGTATTTTAAAGAAGAAAACAGTCTTGAGATGATTGCACACTTAGGAGCAGAAAAAGGAACAATTGATGTTTGTGAAAGTGCTGATCCAGTGTTAGAAACACAAGCAAGGTTAGAAGATTCAGAGTCAAGAGAGTTAATATCTCATCCGAAATTATTACCTTCTGTTTTGTAGGCTCCAAAGTTAGAGTTAAAGACTCTTCCAAATCACCTCAAATACATGTATTTAGGTGATGGTGACACACTCCCAGTGATTGTGGCTAAAGGATTAACAGATGATCAAGAAAGAAGATTGGTTGAGGTCCTCAAGGAGCATAAAACAGCAATTGGGTGGACTTTAGCAGATATCAAGGGGATTAGTCCTTCAGTATGCATGCACAGAATCTTGTTAGAAGACAATGCCAAACCTGTTTGAGAGTCTCAAAGGAAACTCAATCCAGTTTTGAAGGAGGTAGTGATGAAGGAGATTCTGAAATTACTTGACCAAGGGATAATTTATCCTATCTCTGACAGTAAGTGGGTAAGTCCTATCCATGTTGTACCCAAGAAATCAGGTATTACAGTAGCACAGAACCAAAACAATGAATTTGTTCAAATGAAGGCACAAAATGGATGGCGAATGGTAATTGATTTCAGGAAATTAAATTTGGCTACCCGAAAGGATCATTTTCCTTTACCTTTCATTGATCAGATGTTAGAAAGATTAGCTGGTAGAGAATTCTTTTGTTTTCTTGATGGATTTTCAGGTTACTATCAAATTGTCATAGCTCAAGAGGATCAAGAGAAGACAACATTCACCTGCCCATTCGGGACAGTTGCTTACCGAAGGATGCCATTTGGATTATGCAATGCTCCAGGTACATTTCAAAGAGGCATGCTAAGTATTTTCTCTGATTTTGTGGAAAGATGCATAGAAGTGTTTATGGACGATTTCACAGTGTATGGTGATTCTTTTGACAGTTGCTTGCATAATTTGACCATGATTTTGAAAAGATGCATTGATACTAATTTGGTTTTAAATTATGAAAAGTGTCATTTCATGGTAAATGAAGGCATTGTGTTGGGACATGTAATTTCTTCTAGAGGTATTCAGGTTGATAAGGCTAAGGTGGATTTAATTGTGAGCTTACCTTACCCTACGAATGTTAGGGTTCTTTTCTTGGACATGCAGGGTTTTATCGCAGGTTTATCAAAGATTTTTCAAAGATTGCTCTGCCTCACTCCAACTTACTTCAAAAAGACTAGGTTTTCAACTTTGGGGAGAAATGCAAGGAGGCATTTGATAAGCTCAAAAATCTGCTAACCATTGCTCCCATCATTCAGCCCCCAGATTGGAAGTTGCCTTTTGATATTATGTGTGACGCGAGCAACTATGCAGTTGGGGTTCTAGGCTAAAGGATTGACAAGAAGAGTCATGTCATCTATTATGCGTCAAGGACTTTAAATTCAGCTCAATGCAATTACACAACCACTGAGAAAGAACTTTTAGCAATTTTTTTTTTGCATTAGATAAATTCAAATCATATTTGCTTGGTTCTAAGGTGATTGTTTTTTCTGATCATGCAGCACTTAGGCATTTCTTGGCAAAGAAGGAGTCAAAACCAAGGCTCATAAGGTGGATTTTGCTGCTACAAGAGTTTGACTTCGAGATAAAAGACCGAAAAGGTGAAGAGAACTCAGTAGCAGACCATTTGAGTAGGTTGGTAAGGGAAGAAGATGCAGTTCCAATTTCTAAATTTTTTCCATATGAACAACTTTTCCAGCTAAGAGGTATGATTCCATGGTATGCAGATATTGTTAATTACTTAGTAACAAGAGGTTTACCTCATTCGATTAGCAAAGCTTGTAGGGATAAGATTCGCAGTGAAGCAAAATATTATGTGTGGGATGATCCCTATTTGTGGAAGTTTTGTGTTGATCAATTAATTAGGAGATGTGTTCCTGAATTGAACAATATTCTGTTTTAAGTTTTTGTCACTCTTATACATGTGGAGGTCATTTTGGCCATAAACGAACTGCTAGGAAGGTTTTGGATAGTGGTTTGTATTGGAAAAAATTGTTCAAAGATGCATATATGTTTTGTAAGAACTGTGAAAAGTGTCAAATGGCTAGAAATTTGTCAAGACGAAATGAGATGCCTCAAAACCCTATTCTTATTTGTGAAATCTTTGATGCATGGGGTATTGATTTTATGGGACCTTTCCCATCATCTTGCGGTTCCCTTTATATTCTCCTAGCTGTTGATTATGTGTCAAAATGGGTGAAAGCAAAGGCCACCAAGACTGACGATTCTAAATGTGTTGTAGGTTTTCTCAAGGCTAACATTTTCAGCAGGTTTGGTGTTCCTCGAGCTGTTATAAGTGACCAAGGCAGTCATTTTTGCAATAAGGCGGTTGAAACTTTGATGAAGAAGTTTGGAGTCCAATATCATGTAGCCACTGCCTATCATCCTCAAACAAATGGGCGGGCTGAAGTTTCCAACCGCGAGGTGAAGTCATTTTGGAGAAAACAGTGAACCCAAGGAGAAAAGATTGGAGTTTGAGACTTGATGATGCATTGTGGGCATATAGAACTGCCTACAAAACTCCAATAGTTTTGACATTCAAGACGATCTTCAAGGCAGAGATTTTGCTTGAGCAGATAAAGTTTGAACCTCCATTCTCCATCATCATGGGACTGCTCTCTATTCTAGGGAGTTTCTGAATTTTCTCCTTTGACTTTTACTTTTTCTTATTTTTCATATACTTGGGATGGATGAGTATTAGTTTTACCTTCATAGGAACATGTGCTTAGCTCCTTGTTTTATTCTATATGGGTTCAATGAAACTTCATTGAGGACAATGTGGAAATCAAGTGTGGGGGAGAATTTCTGGTTATTTAAAATTTTTCCAAATAGTTTCAGAACATTGATTGTCTGAATTTAAATGTTTTTTTTTTTAGTCAAAAGTACATGATTTGACTATACTAAGGCGTATTGGAACTTGTGATTGGTTTTCTCAATTTTTTTTAAATGAATTGTGCAATTCATTGGTTTTGAAGTAAAGAATGTGCTGAACTTTTATCCAAACAACCCATTTGTGCGTTTTCATAGCCAAAGAGCACACTTGCTCAAATTATTGAGGGTTCATTCATATTATGCACATCGCAGGATTTGCTCATGTTATGCATTTCATATTGGCACTTGTGAATTTTTTGTGATATATGATAGGGGCATCTAGGTTCACCAAGTTTAGCTTTCTGAAAATCCTCACCCTCTCTGTTTCCCATAGTAAACCACGTTGAGCCTGAACCTGTTTTTCTTGTAACTCCACTTATATAACCCCTCAACCTTGTTCTTTTAGCTGTCTTTTCATCCCGTTATCTGAAATATGTATGACTACGTGCTTGACATTAGTTAGTGGTATGAGATGGTTGTGTAATGACAACTTTGTACTCACTTGGTCTTGTGTTTTGATTCAGTTTTAGGAAGGAAAAAAAAACAGAAAAAAAGCTCTAGTTGTGTATATTGAGGAAAAGGAAGTCAAGAGAGATTAAAAAAAAAAAACTTAAATTTAATTAAAAAAATAATAAAATGAGGTGCTGAAGAAATAAAAAAAGAATGAATATATTGGCACTATTAGTTTGTTTTCAGTTTTTGTATAGGAAGTTGACTCTATAGTGTGGTTTTTTGTAATGTTTCATATTTCTTAGGTCACCATGGACTTATGAAATATGCAATGTTCTTTTCCATCTGTAACAATGCTTTAGTTGGATTAGGAGTGTCATTGTTGCCATTACACATGGGTCATTTGGATTGATGGTGAGTGTTGAGTATGTGTTATACATATATTTGGATAACATTAACTTGTTTACCTATATGTCATACCTTTTACTCACCCTAGCCCTGTTATAGCCCTGAGAAAAGTCCCTTTGATATTGAAAAGGTTCATTTTGTTGCTAAGAAGAGATGATACATGCCAAGCCAATGGGATGACATATTATATTTTGATTGAGAGCATACTTATATATGTCCCCATGAACACTTTGAGTGAATGGAGTGAATCTTTGTGAGGCATGAAATTTTAGCACATTCTAAATGGTTGCACTTGTTTTCTAAATTACTAATTCACTTGTTCTATCAACGATCACCTTGGTTATCTCATTGTGTACTATGACTACTTGACTGAGTTTCAAAATGTGAATGCTTGAGGACAAGCATGGTTTCAGTGTGGGGGATTTGATAAGTCTATTAGTTTAGTATTTTTCTATTGAATATCTTGTAGATTTATAGACTTTTATGAGATGAATTATTGCTCATGTTCACATTTTTTTGTGTTAGGGACTGATTTCTAGATTTTGAAGGTATTTTGCTCAGTTTTACATATGCAGGGACCAAACTGCAAATTTTCAAAAATTATGGGGTCAAAATAGAAATACTAAAGACTTCAGGGACTAAGTTGCAGTTGCTAGAATTTTTGCAAACAGATTGCTGCTGAACTCTTTTTGCTTTGCTGGATTGTCATTTGCTAGAAAGAATTAGTCAAAGATTAGGAGTGAGAATTTTAAATCTTTTGGTTACTTTATTTAAGGAAAAATATCATTTTATCTTTTCACTAGTTTACTATGTTGGGAAGAGTTTTATAAACAGAAGAGACTCGGTTCTCTGCAGAGGGGGGTAGCAGACAATAGAATTTTAGAAAAGTGTTGTTTTCTCTTTATTTTCATTATTTAGTTCTTTCGAGAATTTTCAAACCACGTTCATGAACATGAGTGGCTAAGTTTTTAATTTTCAATTCAAGGGATTGATTCAATCGTTATGTTGTGAGGTATTGTTTTTAATTTAATTTCTTTCTATAACTCAAGTGTATTTGTTGCTTTAGAAAATTCAGAACTATGAACACTCGTTGAATTGACGACTTAACAGGTATTTATTCTTCTTCTGCTATTCATCAATTAAGTGTTACGTAATAGACATAAATCGGTGAAATTAGGTAGCAATTAGGTGATTCATGTATGTTGGTGAGACAAGTATATACATGATAGCCTAAGACGCAACAAATATGCATAATTATTTAAAAGTAGCTATTTCTTTTAATTAGTTTGTAGCCAATTAATCTTCCGAATTTCTTGCTGTTATGATCAGACATGGAACGCTATCGTATCCAATCTGCCATAACAAGATTAATCAAATGCCAGGTTTGGTTAGTGATATTGAAAAATCTATATTTAATATGGTTATTCTATTAAATGTAGGAATTGGCGATTTGAGTAAAAGAACGCTTTTGAACCCATGATCAACGTGACGATTGAATAATCTTTTCTTTGGATTGAATATTTTTACCATTGAATTTATTTTATCTTTTTATAGCTTAATTTTATTCTTGAATCGAAATTTGAGGTTTTTTTGGTTATCGTTGGTTTAGAATTACAAATTGGTTCCCTCGGGATTTCGACCTGGTACCACTATTGCCACAAATCAATTGTAGTGTGGTAGAAAACTAGATTTATTTTGGGTGCCTCGACAAGCATTGCCACCACTTTCATCACGTGCCTATAAAAAAAAAAATAAAATGTAAGTACCCATATATTAAAAAATAATAGAACCATAGCTTTTGTAAAACTTACATATTTTTCAAACTAATTTGCAAATTCTGCATCAATCTTACTCTCTATTTGCTCATCGGTTACATTTGTGTCATTTGCTTTCATCTCCTTAACAAATATCCTACAAATAATAAATTGTATTTATTAACACTAATTCCATAAGAATTTTACACATTATTTAATTTGCATTAAGAAGCTTACTTCATGTATTCTTCAATCTCAACACAATTTAGTAACACATAAGTCCTTGCAGCATTGTACTCTTCATCAGTCAAACATCTTGGTATTTCTTTCCCATATGATCGACCCGGAGACATAAATATAGAAATACTCTCCTCACAATGTTCTACTTCACCCCCATCATCATTACGAGATGCTTTATTTATCTCTGTACTGATATCAGGCTCAAAGTAATGAGAACAGAACATTGATGTTTCCTCAATCAAATAAGCATTAGCAATTGAACTTTCTACCTTTGCTTTATTGGTGACTTTCAGCTTCAATTTCCGTAAGAACCTAAGTAAAAATAGATGTTTAAACTTGTCAATATATCGATTAACACATCTAAGTTAATAATAAAAAAAAGCTATATATGTAGTTTAACAAACATTTCAAACGAATACATCCAAAGATATTGGACTGGCCCTGCAACTCTTGCTTCATAAGGTAAGTGAATGGGAAGGTGTTCCATGGAGTTAAAAAAACTAGGAGGAAACATCTTTTCCAATTTGCACAAAATCACAGGAATATCCCTCTCAAGTTTGATCATGTCATTCTCTTTAATGATTGTACATGTAAGATCTCTAAAAAACAAACTTAGCTCCGTTAAAGCTTTCCACACCGTGATTGGCAACAACTCACGAAAGGCTATTGGGATTAATCGTTGCATAAACACATGACAATCATGACTTTTCATCCCAAAAAGTTTATACTTTTGCATATCCATATTTGAAACATAGCCATCAGGAAACTCGAGTTTTGTCACCCAATCATACACAATTTTTTTCTCCATTTTACCTAAGCTATAACAAGCTTTAGGATATTTCCCACTTAGTTCATTTTTCTCTAACTCTTTTCGATTACATAGAATCTTTACATCCTTTCTTGCCTTTGCATTATCTTTCGATTTTCCTTCAACATCCATCACAGTATCAAACACATTTTCAAAAACATTCTTCTCAATATGCATCACATCAAGATTATGACGAATAAGATTAGTACTCCAATAAGGCAAATCACAAAATATGCTTCATTTTTTCCATCCACACGACTTGCAAATAGGAGCATTCCATTGTGCCCCGCCAACTTTAATAATTTTCTTCAATTCTAAACTATCAATTTGTTCGGTAACTTCTTCACCAGTCAATGTCAATGGAGGTAGAGACTCTTCTATCCTATTCTTAATGAAGTGAGATTTATTTCGTCTAAAAGCATGATTCTCTGGTAGAAATTGACGATGGAAATCAAACCATGAAACCTTTTTACCAATAATCAAACTAAAAGATTTTGATTTGTCCATACAATAGGGACAAGCTCTTTTTTCTGATGTACTCCATTCGGACAGCATACTATAGGCAGGAAAGTCATTAATGGTCCATAGAAGTGCAGCTCTCATAAGAAAATTCTGTTTATTTGAAACATCATATGTTTGTACACCCTCCCAAAGAGTTTTCAATTCTACTACCAAGGGTTGCAAATAAACATCAATATTTTGTTTTGGATTTTTTGGGCCAGGGATAATAATAGTTAAGAACATTTAAGATACACATCCACGGAGGCAAATTGTATGGTGTTAGAATAACAGGCCAGCATGAATATTGTTTTCCTGATTGCCCAAAAGGTTGAAATCCATCTGTGCATAACCCAAGTCTAAAATTTCGAGCCTCTAAAGAAAAAGATGAATGCGTATGATCAAAACTTTTCCATACCTCAGCATCAGACGAATGTTGCATCACACCATCCTTTTTAGCATGCTCATTATGCCACCTCATATGATTAGCTGTGACTTTTGAAGCGTACAATCTTTGTAGCCTAGGTGTGAGAGAAAAGTAATGCATTGACTTATATGGTGTTTCAGTTTTTATCTTTTTCAAACCTCTCTTTCTCCCTTTATATCGAGGATGATTACAAAACTTACAACTTGTTCTGTTGCTATCCTCTCTCCAATATAACATGCATCCATTAATACAACAATGAATTTTCTCACACGGGAGACCCAAATCAGATGCAAACTTCTTTGTTTCATAAAAACTATCAACCAATTTATTTTCAGTTGGTATTGCATCCCTAAGAACTTCCAAGATAGCATCATAACCTTTTTCTGGTATACGATACTCAGACTTTATATTTAACAATCTAGCAACAGTAGATAGCTGTGATAATTTTGAACATCCAGGCCAAAGTGGTTCATCAGCTTTATGGAGTAAATCATACAACTTTTGAGTTTTTTTATCTGGTGGGTCCTCAATAACTACAGAATGTGGGTCAAAACTAGGATCAATTGCATCTACAATCATGTTGCCATATGGATTAAAACCTTCTAAATTTCTTTCACTTGAAGTGTTTTTTTTGATTGCATAGGATCCAAACCCAACAATGGTTCCCCATGGCAAACCCACTGATAATAGTCTTTAAGAAATCCACTCTTATAAAGATGCAATTTAACTTCACTTGGTAAAAGATACTTTCGATTATGACATTTACAACATGGGCACCTAATCTTATCACAACACATATGAGCTGGTTACTGAGTGGCATATTCAACAAATGATTCAACCCCTACTAAAAATTGAGGATTAATATAGCTTCGTCCAGCTAAAAATCTATTATATATCCAATCCCGATCTTGTCTCATTTAAAATCAAATAGGTTGTAGATGAGCTGCAAAGAACAACATAAATAGCTAAATATTCAACAAAGTTATATGAAATTAATATTAATGAAATGTTCATTTATATTTGAACCGAAACAACATTAAAAAGAACAGCTTTATTGGCTAAATCTATCAATTATTATAAGAACTTTACCTTCGAACTCTATGCCAAAGACGCAAATGCAGAATACCACTTTCAATCAATCTATAACCATATCGAGGAAAGTTGCACATGATTATCTATTTAAAATATGATTTTCCCAACTCCAGCATACTTAAAACATAAATAACTGTTTATTTTATTTAAAACTTATTGAAACAAATAGAATTATACTAATGAAAAGGTTTAGACAAAAGCAACTTATAAAAAAGTTTAAACGAAAAGTAATTTAGTCTAATCATTTGGGAGGTTACCTCAAGTGCTAGTCTACTTCGAAATGGTTAGAAAGGGTACTGCCTTAAATCCATTTAGAGTCTTGTTCACTTCCAGAATTTGTTCTCAGTTTTTTACGCCAGTTATGAGCCACTGAGATACCCATGTCACATTCAAAAGAAAAAAAGAAAATGTATTAGACAAGAAATCATATATAATATGAAATTACCCAACAAATGCAAAAAACATATCTCCAGTGCTGATGAACTTCAAGAAAAATCTTGAACTAGCTTTAAAGAAAAACATATCTCCTCGCGTGTTCTGTAAATTAGTTTCCAATAACAGTTATTTATCAAAAGCCTTCACCAAACATAATCAGAACTGGAGAATAACAAAGTTATTGGAGGTACTGTGTAAATACTAGTGTTAATCCAAAAAATAAAGAAAAACCCATGATATTCAAAGGCAATGACGATTCGGGAAAAGATAATCCAAAAAAAGAAAAACCCATGATATTCAGCAGCTGGAATTAATTTCTAAGAAATAAATTGATTCTTACCAATGATTTCACAGGTGAACAGAATCTCAAAATTGGGTGAAGACTTCCTTTCTACTGGTGCACCTTGTCCCTTTCATCTTCACCTCAATACCTCTTGGTTTGTTAGCTTAATTAATCTAAGCACTCCTTGTTGAAGAACCCCGAATCACTGATTTCTGCAGCTGGCTTCATTCCACTCTAACAAAATTTCAAAGAATCTTATTAAGGTTATGACAAAGAGATGGGTTTCAAGTAAAATGGCTGGCTGATTTAAAAAAAATTACGGGCAAAGACAACCATGGCAATTGAGTTTGGAATTTTTAGTGAGAAAAACAAGGGCTGTCAAAATAAGGGCTAACTAAAATCTGGACTATTGGTGGAGTGAAAAAGTAAGAATTCATCCAGGATAACTATTATTATTATTTAATTATTTTTCACATAATAATATTAATGGGTAAAAAATGAGTAGTTAAAATGACTCATAATTTACCGATTATAATGGGTAATATTTGGGTAGGAATTGGAGTGAGTTTTACCTTCTAAATTTACCCAAGTATTAGCCAATTAAATTTTCCATAAAAATAATATTTGGGTAATTTTTAGGTAGTAATTAGAGGGAGAGTTTCCCTCCTAAATTTTTCCAACTATTACCCAATAAAATTTTCCCTTAAACACAATATATGGGTAATAATTGGAGGGAGAGTTTGCCTTCTAAATTTTTCCAAGTATTAGTCATGGGATTTTATGATTTGGGAAATTTTATGGGAAAATTTACGGGTATCTCATGGGAAAAAAAGAGATGAGATTTTTGTGCCTTATTTATGGGAATTTCATGTGTAAGATATGGGTATTTACCCATGAAATTATATTAATGGGTAATTTTACTAGGTAATTGAACATTTTCTTGTAGTGCATCTTCCTCCCTCATATATTCTCTCTCTACTTCGGGCTGTAATTTTGCTCAAGAAATTTAAGATTTCGGCCTCAATTTCTTCGAAGATCTACGTCAAATTGTGATATCGTGTTAAGGTAAGTGACAATTTACATTTCATTAATAATACAATTTTAATTTGATTATATGATATTTTGAGCAATTGTTTATATATTTGAAGAAATGTGCTAAGGAAATATATGTATTAGTAGTGGGAGTAAGATTTAGAGTAAGTTGTGTGGACATTTTAAAAAATTAGTCATGGACTAGTAGTGTCAACTCGTCAGATCCTCAGCAGATCGTTGCCCGAAGATTACTGCACTTATTTTCCGCCTGGTTGCGAAATCCACTCGAAATCCGAATAATAACTCCAATTCGACTCCGAAGTAGTATGGGCTAGTGTCTACGGAGTAGCCCAAAGCAAAACGAAGAAATCCCAAGAAACCCACTTCAAGAATCACACAAATCTGAAAAAAACAGATTTAGCCCGGGAACTTAACCCAATCTGAAAATCCACACCAAAAGTCTTTGGAATGTGTTCCTGCTCATAGATCTAGGCTCTAGCGATCTAAGAAGATCAAACTAGAGGATCAACAAAACAAGAATTAACAAACCCACTTCAAAAGGAGCAAAGGCCACCGCCCCAAAAATAAACCAAACGCAGGCCGAAAAACCAATCAAAGGCAACAGCTTTTTACTCCAAAAATGGTGATCCAGGATTCCCTAGGTTATGGGCTTTTAGGATTCTCAAAGAAGAAAGCTCCAAAGTCGACTTTGAAAGAAAAACTACTAAGAAAGTTGAGAGCTTCTCTTTCTAGACTTAACTTTCTCTCACTAGGCAAATGCCTCTAAGGTTTCTAATGTCTTGTAAGTTGCCTAACTAGGGATATTTATAGGGAGCTTCTAAGGAGACCTAATGGGCCTTTGAGTTGGGCCTTTTAGTTTGACTTTCGTTAACCCCTTCGTCTTTCCTAGACTAGTCAACTCCAATCGATCATTTTGAATTAAATCTTTAACCCACTTCGTTAATTTAATTTAATCGAACCCTTTGGATTAATTAATTCATATATAACTAATTTTCTTAATCCACTTTGTCAATTAAATATTAATTAAACCTTCAGGATTAATTAATTCACTTTATCGACTAGTCAAACGCATAATTAGTCGTACCACTAACGGACCAATTATGGAACTACCACTCAAAAAATGACTTTACATCGTGCCACTATATTTTCTTCTATCCCCCCCACATTAAAGATCTAGTGCTCGTCGGTTTATCAATTTACTGACAAACTAATTCACCGACTTCTTGGTATCTGAGATTAGTACCACTCGACCTTCTTATTATACCGGACATAAAGTCCACTGGCCGGGTTTAGTATAATAAACCTTACGAGCTCATCTCAGGAGAACCATCAACCCGGCGAACCGGTACGTGTATTCCTCTGACTAGCAATGGCATATAAGAAGCTAAACACTGCATACCCAACCTACCGAGGTATAGGCCTTAATTGACCGCACTCTTTGGCAAATCAAAGCATACGATATCCAACTCTCACGCCTGTCCCAATCTCGGGATTGAGAGACTGAATACTAAGACCGAATTGACTATGTCGATCAGTATATGTCAATTCTATCCAAAAGGGTCGTGCTCAATATGCCCCGGGCATATCCATGTGATTTAATTAGTCTAGATAAACTAATTTCCAAACCACACGATAACCTATACCGATAGTATATTCAGACTATGTCAGTTACGAGCATACTTTTTATATATCAATACTTTAACCAATAACGGTATCTACTGTGTCTTTCCACACCCCGTTATTTAGTTCTATGATATAATGGAACAATTTAATACTGAAACAAAATGATATGTCATCTGTGGATATTAGTTTTTTATGCAAGCCATAGCTTTTCTGAATTCAAAACTAACAATCTCCCACTAATACTCAAAGCTATGCTAAGAAGTACAAAAACCGTCCAACTCGCTATTACACTGCTGTCATAATGAAATGGCCGAATTGGTATTTTGGTCCCTTATAAATGAGAGTGTTGCTGTTTTGGTCCCAAATAAAACTACGATTGTTGTTTTGGTCCCTTATCAATTTTTTATTAGCGTTTTTAGTCCCTTTTTACGAAAAAGTTTAGAAGATTATGGATTAACTCATTTGATTACTAGTCAAACCTAATTTTTTCTTCAAAATAATTTGTACCATGATATTTTCAATCCATTTTATGACTCGGTTCCTCATGAATGTTCAATCAATTTAGGGTTTCGGCCGTTATTTCGGATTGTGAGTCGATCTAAATGGGTGGAACATTCATGAAGAACAGAGTCATAAAATGGATTGAAAACATCATGGTATAAATCATTTTGAAGAAAAAATTAGGTTTGACTAGCGATTAAATGAGTTAATCCGTAATCTTCTAAACTTTTTCGTAAAAAGGGACTAAAAACGCTAATAAAAAATTGATAAGGGACTAAAACAACAATCATAGTTTTATTTGGGACCAAAACAACAATACCCCCATTTATAAGGGACCAAAATACCAATTCAGCCTAATGAAATCTACAGAACACTTTTAAGCTCACTCACATGGCTCCCTCAAGAATCTGACTCCCATGCCCTCCACATGTCTCTCAAAGACCTTTCGGGTCAATGGCTTTGTGAAAGGATCTGTAAGGTTGTCATCTGATGCTATCTTGGCCACGATCACGTCTCCCCTCTTTACGATCTCTCGTATCAGGTGGTACTTGCGCTCTATGTGTTTACTCGCTTTATGGGCTCGTGGTTCCCTCGAGTTAGCAACTGCACCATTGTTATCACAGTAAACTGTGATAGACCTAGGCAACTCAGGAACCACATCTAAGTCCATCCGGAAGCTCTAGAGCCATACAGCTTCTTTTGCTGCCTCTGATACGGCAACGTACTTAGTCTCCATGGTGAAGTCCACCACGCATTTCTACTTGACACTCCGCCATACTATGGCTCCACCTCCTAGAGTAAACACAAACCCAGAGGTAGACTTACTCTTGTCCATATCACCTTGAAAGTCCCAATCTGTGTAACCCAATGGTACAAGCTCCTGCTGTTGGATTTGTTTAGCTGTTTAATCTAATTAAACAGCGGAATTCCTAAACATTGAGGATCGGGTCTTACACTTGAAGCGTAATCGGTTCCGCTCATCACCTGGCTCCCTTGAGAAGATTGCGTTCACCAATAATTGTCTCTACGATCTTGCACTGGAGCCTCTCAGAATTGGTGCTAGCCAAAAATCTTGCCTGCAAAAGAGAAAAACGATTTTTCTCTGGAAGAATGTTTTGGAAGAGAGAGAGAGAGTTTTCTGAAAACTTTTTCCCCGTGTTTCAAAAACAGAATAAGTAAAAACAATTGCCCTCTCTCCACAGATACGTCTCTGCTCTTTTATAAAAGAGTTAAGACTTATCTGTTAATTTAAATAAATATTAAATTGAGTTGGGTTTAACCAACACCATGGATCAACCCATTGACCCATGGATCAGGCTGATGGGTCAAGAACCTTAATTCACAATTAGGCTCCTTGATTTGTCAGCCCAATTCAATTCTTCCTAGGTAATTAATTAACTCTTAATTAATACCATAAAACTCTTCAATAATATTTAATTAAACTATTTAATTAAATATTATCCATTTAAATACAACTCATATATTTAGTACAGGCAATTTAATTAATTCTGAATCATCGAGGCCCACTCCAAATTGATAATGAATAAATTAATCTCATTAATTTATCCATAAATCATTAGTGGTCTCTAGCAAGACATAATGACTACACAACACAGAACGGAGGGTCGAATGGTGATTCAACACAACCTTCTGAGTATACTACGTACTATCCTATACATTAATATCCAGTTTAGCATAAGACATGGAACCAATCATCCTTATATAACTAAACATTTTACTTGATCTCTTAGTGATACTGAACTTAATCAAGCAAATGATAACCCTTATCATTTCTTGGGCATAGCCATGCACTTTTTCAGTTCACTATCAAGTGGCCAAGATATCATCTCTCACTTAAGAGAGATTTGTAGTCCCATCACTTCACCTACATACCTTAACGTGTCTCATAGTGTACCCAATCATACCCGTACTTGGAAACCTATTACGGCCCCGTTAGGTGTATGTCAAAGCACATTACAATTCACCTAAGACCATGTAGTGATTTCTGGTCTAAGGATCCTCGTACCAGTACTACTCAAAAGAATCACTCATGATCTAATTAGTCCATGGAGTGTTTCTTTTGGCGGATCGATGTCATGAATTTAAATATGCACAAGAATATTACTATCATGAAATTAACTCATTTGATAAATAATCAATCAAGCGACAAATATCTTATTTACATAAATACCCTCAAAGTCTATTTACATAAATAGCCTTCATTAGGGCACATTCACCAACAATCTCCCACTTGCCCGATGAAGGGCTATGTCCTAAACTGTTTAAGACCAAGGTCTATTACATGTCTATCAAACTTTGACTGTGGTAGAGCTTTTGTTAGAGGATCTGCTATATTGTCGTCTGACCCTATTTTGCACACTTTCACATCTCCTCAATCAACGATCTCTGGGATGAGGTGAAACCTTCTGAGTATGTGTTTGGTTTTTGGGTGTGACCGAGGCTCCTTAGCTTGTGCGATAGCCCCGTTATTGTCCCAGAAAAGTTCTATCAGATCTTGGATACTCGGTATCACTCCGATGTCTGACACAAACTTCCTCAACCAAACAGCTTCCTTTGCAGCATCTGATACAGCAATGTACTCAGACTCTGTTGTAGAATTGGCTGTTGTATCTTGTTTTGAGCTTTTCCAACTTATTGCACCTCCATTCAGACTAAACACGTAGCCTGATTGTGACTTCATGTCATCTTAATCTTTTTGGAAAGCAGCATCAGCATAACCTTGTACAATGAGCTGTTCTTGTCCTCCATACACTAGCATTAATCCTTTAGTTCTTCGTAAGTACTTCAGAATCGCTTTGACTGCAGTCCAATAATCCATCCCTGGATCTTGTTGGTATCTGCTAGTCATGCTAATTGCATATGCAACATTTGGATGGGTACATAACATGGCATACATGATAGATCCTATTGCCGAAACATATGGGACTCTACTCATTGTATCCCTCTCATCTCTTGTTGAAGGACCTTGGTTCTTCTTCAAGAGAAGGCCATGTCTAAATAGTACCTTACCATTTTTGAAGTTAGACATATTGAATATTTTCAATATCTTGTCTATGTACCCTTCTTGACTTAGGCCCAGAAGCTTTTTAGACATATCTCTATAGATCTTGATACCTAGTATCATCTCAGCTTCCCCTAAGTCTTTCATAGAAAATACACTCCCCAACCATTGTTTGATGTCTTTCATCAATGGAATGTCATTTCCTATGAGAGGATGTCATCTACATATAGGACAAGGAAAACAATCTTGCTCCCACTAACTTTCTTGTAAACACAAGGCTCATCTTCGTTCTTGATGAATCCGTAACCTTTTACTTCCTCATCAAAACGAAGATTCCAACTTCGAGATGCTTGGTTTAGTCCATAGATGGACCTCTGAAGCTTACATACTCGATTAGGATGCTTTTGATCGATGTATCTCTCGAGTTGTTTCATATAAACATCATCGAGTAGGTTTTCATTCAGGAAAGCCGTCTTAACATCCATCTGTCATACCTCATAGTCAAAATATGTTGCTATGGCAAGCATTGTCCTAATGGACTTGAGCATCACGATAGGGAGGAAGGTTTCATCATAGTCTATACCATGAGTCTGTCTAAAACCTTTAGCCACTAGTCGTGCCTTGAAGAATCCGCCAGGTTTTAACTTGAAAATCCACTTGCAATTGACAACCTTTACCTGAACAGGAGGGTCAATCAAAGTCCACACTTTATTGTCCCTCATGGATTGCATTTTAGATTCCATGTCTTGTAGCCATTTATCCGAATCTGGACTTTCTAAAACCTGTTTGTAGTTCGTAGGCTCATTAGAGTCCACCAAGATCAAATCTTGATAGTCAATCACAAGAAATCCGTATCTCTCGGGTTCATGACGAGACCTACCAGACCTTCTAGGTTCTTGTGTTGTTGACTCAGGTTGCTCATCTTCATGAGTTCCCATGTCAACTTCCATCTGAGTTTCTGTAGATCGTTCTACATCCTCTTATGGTTCTTGAACTTCTCCGAGTTCTATTCTACTCCCACTGTCTTTCTTGTATAGAAATTTTTTCTCTAAGAAAGTAGCTCCTCGAGCAACGAACACTTTGTTCTCAGTTGGGTTGTAGAATTGATATCCTTTGGTTTCCTTAGGATATCCCACAAATAGGCATTTGTCAGTTTTGGGTTCAAGCTTATTACTTTGTAAATGCTTTACATGAGCTTGACAACCCTAAACTCGTAGATAGGACATATAGGGCTTCCGACTCATCCATATCTCATATGGAGTCTTATCTACTGCCTTAGATGGAATACGATTCAATAAATAGGCAGCAGAAAGGAGAGCATAACCCCAAAAGGATGTAGGGAGAGTCACTAGGCCCATCATTGATTGAACCATATCTAATAATGTCCGATTTCTGCTTTCGGATACACCATTCCATTGAGGTGTTCCCGGTGGAGTCAGCTGTGAAACAATTCCACACTATTTTAGATAGCCATCGAACTCATCACTAAGGTATTCACCTCCCCGATCAGAGCGAATAGCCTTAATCCTTCTATCCAACTGATTCTCTACTTCGTTTTTAAACTCTTTGAACCTTTCAAAGGTTTCACTTTCGTACCTCATTAAGTAGACATGACCATATCTACTATAGTCATCAGTAAAAGTGACGAAGTATTCAAATCCACCTCTAGCTTGTGTGCTCATTGGTCCACATACATCCGTGTGTATTAGAGCCAATAGCTCACTTGTTCTGTCACCTTTCTTATTGAAAGGACTCTTTGTCATTTTGCCTTGCAAGCAGGGTTCACAGGTATCATATGGTTCAAAATCAAATGACCCAAGCACTCCATCCTTGTGAAGCTTTTGAACTCGCTTTTTATTTGCATGGCCTAATCGACAATACCAAAGGTATGTTAGACTTAAATCATTTTTAGTTGATTTAGCTTTCTTTTCTATGTTATAGACTGGTTTTTCTTGGGTCAAATCCAAGACATACAGACCGTTACACATATTTGCAACTCCGTATAGAATATCATTTCGATATAAAGATAACGAATTATTCTCTATAATAAATCGAAAACCTTTATTATCTAAACTCGAAACTGAAATAATATTTCTGCTCAAAGCAGGTACATAAAAACAATTTTCAAGTTCGATATTTAAACCAGAAGGTAAAGACAGAGTGTAATCTCCAACTTCAACAGCAGCAACTCTTGCCCCGTTGCCCACTCGGAGATCTACTTCACCTTTCTTTGTTATCCTTCTATTTCTGAGTCCCTGCACATTAGTACAAATGTGAGCCCCACAACCAGTATCTAATACCCATGAGGTGGACATAGAAAGATTAATTTCTATAACAAAGATACCTGAAGCTGAAGGATTGCTTTTGAGAAACTTCTTGCAGTCTCTCTTCCAATGACCCTTCTATTTGCAGAAGAGACATGTATCATCCTTTTTGGATCTTGTCTTAGCAGATGGGGGAGCTTGTGGTTGGGGAGCAGTCTTACTACGAGCTTTCTTGTTCTGCCCAACTTTGGCCTTGCCATTAAGCTTCCTCTTCCCTTTACCTTTCTCTACAACTAACACTGGCGTTATCTTCCGAAGGGTCTGCCCAATGTTCTTTAACATGCCATGGAGCTCAGGAATGCTCTTCTCCATGTTATGCATATTGTAGTTAATAACAAAATCATTGTAATCATCAGGAAGTGAAGCCAAGATGATATCAATGGCCAACTCTCTAGCAAGAGGCGCATTTAATCTCTCTAGGGTATCAATATACCCCTTCATCTTGATCAAATGCGTACTTACTGACGAACTCTTCGCTATCTTGCATGAGATTAATGTTTTTATCGTAATGAACCTTTCATTACGGGCTTGCTCTCGGAACATTTTTGTGAGTGACTCATAAATCCAGAATGCTTCCGAATTCATGAATTGCTTCTGAAGCTCGCCAGACATAGTCGCGAGCATTAGGCAAGTCACATCATCAGAATCGCTTTTCAGCTTTTCTCAGGTTCTTTGAACAGCAGCCGTAGCATTAACGGGTTGTTCATGTAAAGGAGCGTCTAAGATATTCAACTTCCTTTCTTGTTTGAGAACTATTCTCAGGTTTCTTTCCCAATCCAAGAAGTTTGGACCAACAAGTTTCTATTTGTCCAAAATACTTCTTAGAGTGAGATTTGAAGTGACATTAGTGCCAGAAGATACCATTTCTACAAAAGAAAAAAATGCAAAATATTAGAATGAGTTTTAAAATTATTTTCCACAATAGCCAAAATTGAAATCCCTAACAATTTTGTGTTGGTGCTAGATTGTGGGCCGAAAATCCACAAAGAGTCAACCCCAGTCTTGCTTTGGCAAGTATCGTAGGGATCAGGCTCTTTTGGTAGGCAACATTCAAATCACATTCCATGTAATCTAACACTTTCCAATTGCATACCGTGCAACTTTTCGATGATAGGATGAACATTCCAAATGTTTGACACCATCCTATCTTTGCAAAATTAATCCCTAGTCAACTTATCAGGTCAAGCTAGGATTAATTTTCCCAAGTTAAACCATCCCTCAAGGCATCGCATTAATAGACACCCACACAGTTTTTCCATAACAAGTGGTAGTGATAAGTTGAGCATCTAATACCCAAACAGTTTTTTCACTCATTAATGGCAGTGATAAAGTTGGGCACTATTATGTAACAACCCGCCGCACGAAGAAAACCTGAGGCCCTTGGGCTCTCCAAGTCCACAGACGTTCGATGCTCTGGTGGGCCCTCAAGTATGAAAACAAAATCTTGGGTTTTTGGGATTTAAGTTTGATCGGCTTAACATGCATTTTCGTTTATCATTCATTTGCATAAATAAAAGAATGAATTAAAGTGATAAACTGGGCTCTAGTCTATTATAGGGCCTTTTAAAATCTTCATGTTTAGGCCTCCATTCGTGGGCTCCACCATGGACTCCTCTTGGAACCTCCTTTTAGGCCTAACTATTACATGATGATTTTTATATATATATAGGCATGCAGACCCAAATTCAAAATTGGCTCGCGGGCCCCGACTTTTGAAATGTTAAAATTTAAAGCCCAATTCATGTTTTGAAACAAACAAAATGCATATGCTCATACAAGCCGATTTTAATTTAAGCCGATTAATTTTAAAGATTGTGTAACTATTACAGAATTAAAATTGATCGTGTCATGATAAATTTTAATCAATCCTTTTGTTCATTTTACATTTATCCAAAATGATGCATGAACATGCTTGCATAATCATGATGCTTCTTGTAAAATTTAAACAATTTAAAATAAGCATCAATATTAAAATAAAATAAAATAAATAAATAACAATTCAAAATTTAAACAAATTAATTAATCAAATTAATTAATTATTTATTTATTTATTTTTCTAATTATTTTAATTATCCTAATCTAATTAAGATAAATTTAAACTTATAGGATAAAATTCTAAATTAATCCTATCTTTATCTGATAAGACTATTTAATTAAAATCTTATAAAATTTAGAAAATTTTTTCTGAAACTTTTGGGGCAATTATTTAATTTATCTTAATTTTCGGGCTCAGGGTTTTATTTCCTTAAAACTTCAGGGGTCCTTTTACAATTTTAAAATTTTGCTGATTAGGGTTTGGGAGTGCGGCGGGGCATTTTCATCTTTTCAGCCCATTAGGGTTTTCTTCACCCCGCCGCCACGCATTTCTTCCCCGACAGACCTCCCTCAGATCCTTGACTTTCGGCGACAATCGTCGATCATCTCCCCGACGTATTCGGCCTCTCCCGGCGCCATAATTCCTGTGGATCGTGATCTTCAAACGACACTGGCCAACCTATGAAGCCGCGAAGTCACCGGTGTCGAGCGGAGAGCAAAACCAATCGCCGACCGAGAAAAAAAAACTCGTTGAGAAAAACAACATAGCCCGGAAAACTATTTTTCAGGCAGGCCCGTTTTTCCGGCGAGGCTTTAAAACCCAGAAATCAAATTTTAAAACCCAGATTTTGGAAAAACCAAACAAATCTGTTTTCCCTTTTTTTTTTTCTTTTAAAATCCGACGACATTCAAAACAAAGCTCAATTTCCAGCAAGAAATCAACACCAATTCCAATTCAGCCCAGTTTCAAAACAAGCAAAAAAAAAAAAAAAAAAAAATAGTAACCCAAATCATAAGTGGAACAATTCTGGTCATCAAGAGAAATTAAAACGGTTTTCGGTGAGGGTTTCCAAAACCCAGAATAATCAAATCGTTTTTCCAGCAAATCAAAATATAAACCCAGCTTTTCGGCCTAAAACGAAACCTCAAAACGCTTTCCCTTGCCAGCGATGCTTTCCCGACCAAGACCCAAGAACTAAAGGGAGAAAAAAAAACCGTTTCTCCGGCCTCTTTGAAAAACATCCCCGATGACCTTTTCCCGAAAACAAAAATCTCTGACCAAAACGACTTCCCAATTTGTTTGACAAAGAAAGGAAAAACGGGGAAAAAGAAGGAAAAAAGCCAATTTCTAAAACCCTTTTGTTCAGCCCCTTTTAGGCCCGACCACGAAACAAAATTTCGACGAAAAGGGAAAAACAGCCCAGAAAACGTTCCCCTTTATTTATTTATTTTTTCATTTGTTTTGTTCTTAATTAAAACAAAACTAACTGGCTCTGATACCACTGTTGGATTTGTTTAGGTGTTTAATCTAATTAAAAAAAGGAATTCCTAAACATTGAGAATCGGGTCTTACCCTTAAAGCGTAATCGGTTGCGCTCGTCACCTGACTCCCTTGAGAAGATTGCGTTCACCAACAATTCACGTGAATTGTCTCTACGATCTTGCACTGAAGCCTCTCAGAATTGGTGCTAGCCAAAAATCTTGCCTGCAAAAGAGAAAAATGATTTTTCTCTGGAAGAATGTTTTGGAAGAGAGATAGTTTTCTAAAAACTTTTTCCCCGTGTTTCAAAAACAGAATCAGTAAAAAGAATTGCCCTCTCTTCACAGATACGTCTCTGCTCCTTTATAAAAGAGTTAAGACTTATCGGTTAATTTAAATAAATATTAATCAATTAATAATAATTAATTAATTAATAATTATTTATTGAGTTGGGTTTAACCAACACCATGGATCAACCCATTGACCCATGAATCAGGCTGATGGGTAAAGAACCTTAATTCTCAATGAGGCTCCTTGATTTGTCAGCCCAATTCAATTCTTCATAGGTAATTAATTAACTCTTAATTAATATCATAAAACTCTTCAATAATATTTAATTAAACAATTTAATTAAATATTATCCATTTAAATATAACTCTTATATTTATTACAGGCAATTTAATTAATTCTGAATCATCGAACTCACTTATGTGTGATCCTGTAGGCCCACTCCAAATTGACAATGAATAAATTATTCTCATTAATTTATCCCATAAATTATTAGTGGTCTCTAGCAAGACATAATGACTACACAATTCAAAACGGAGGTCGAATGGTGATTCAACACAACCTTCTGTGTATACTACGTACTGTCCTCTACATTGATATCCAGTTTAGCATAAGGCATGGAACCAATCATCCTTATATAACGTTTTACTTGATCTCTTAGTGACACTGAACTTAATCAAGCAACTTGGGCATGGCCATGCACTTTTTCAGTTCACTATCAAGTGGCCAAGATATCATCTCTCACTTAAGAGAGATTTGTAGTCCCATCACTTCACCTACATACCTTAGCGTGTCTCATAGTGTACCCAATCATACCTGTACTTGGCAACCTGTTATGGCGCCGTTAGGCGTATGTCAAAGCACACTACAATTCACCTAAGACCATGTAGTGATTTCTGGTCTAAGGATCCTCGTACTAGTACTACTCAAAAGAATCACTCATGATCTAATAAGTCCATGGAGTGTTTCTTTTGGCGGATCGATTTCATGAATTTAAATATGCAAAAGAATATTACTATCATGAAATTAACTCATTTGATAAACAATCAATCAAGCGAGAAATGTCTTATTTACATAAATACCCTCAAAGTCTATTTACATAAATAGCCCTCATCAGGGCACATTCACCAACACCTGCGCTCTACAAACTATGACATAATCTATCATTCTACGCAAGTACTTGAGAATGCATTTTACTGCCTCCCAGTGAGCCTTCCCAGGGTTACTCTGATATCTGCTAACCATGCCAATAGCAAAGCAAATATCAGGTCTCATACATAACATAACATACATGAGACTACCCATTGCAGAAAAATAGAGTACCGCCTGTATGGCATCTATCTCCTCGGCAGTCTTGGGACACTGCTCCTTAGATAAATGCACCCCATTCCTGAAAGGTAGTGAACCCTTCTTGGAGTTCTGCATGTTAAAACGGGCTAGAATCGTGTCTATGTAGGATTCCTGAGAGAGAGTCAGAGAACGCCTCCTACGATCTCCAATAATCTTGATCCCAAGGATATGTCCAACCTCTCCTAAATCCTTTATTTCAAATTGCCTGGACAACCATGCCTTTACGTCCTACAACACCTTCTTACTGTTGCCAATCAGAAGGATATCATCTACGTAAAGTACGAGGAACACCACCGTATCACCATCACGCCTGCGATAAACACACTACTCATCCGGACACTGAGTGAATCTATAAGACTGGATAACCTTGTCAAAACGGATGTTCTAAGATCTGGATACTTGCTTAAGTCCATAAATGAACCTCCTAAGCCTACATACCTTGTGCTCTTGGCCCTGAACAATGAAACTCTCTGGTTGCTACATAATAAATATGGTCTCCTCAAGACTTCCATTAAGAAAAGCTGTCTTGACGTTCATCTGCCAAATCTCATAGTCCATATGAGCAGCTATGGCCAAAAGAATCCGGATCGACTTAAGCATAGCTATCGGGGAAAATGTATCCTCATAATCGATACCCTCTTTCTGAGTATACCCTTTCGCCACAAGCCTAGCCTTGAAGGTCTCAACCCTCCCGTCAGATCCTCTCTTTCGCTTGTAGGGCCATTTATACCCAATAGGTCGAAACCCATCAGGAAGGTCTACCAGCTCCCAGACCTTATTTGAGTCCATAGAACCCATCTCAGCAATCATCACTCTCTGCCAAGAATCTGCATCTTTATATTTAAGAGCCTCATTGTAGCTAACTGGGTCTGGTTCATGAGCACCAGGGATAAAGTCCAAAGACTCACCCAAACCCATGTACTTCTCGGGCTGTCTAGCAACCCTCCCACTACGATGAGGTGCAGCCTGTGTAAGAGCATCACCTGTGATAGTGTGTGCAGTCTCTTGTGGTGTGTCTTCCTGTACTTGTGCATCTGGAATAATGGACTGTCTTCTAAGCTCTTCCAATACTACCTTGCTACTTGACTTGTGATCCAAAATATAGTCCTCCTCAACAAATCTGGCATTGGTGCTTACCACCACCTTCTGATCCCGAGGACTATAAAATAAACCACCTATCGTTCCTTTGGGGTAGCCTACAAACAACATAACCTTTGATCTCGAATCTAACTTACCTGCATCTGCCTCGAGCACATGTGCTGGACAACTCCAAATCCTGAGATGTCTTAGACTAGGCTTTCGCCCAGTCCACAACTCTAGGGGTGTTGTAGGCACAGATTTAAATGGCATGAGATTAGGGAGATAACACGCTGTCTCTAAGGCATAACCCCAAAACGAGGTAGGCAACTCACTATAACTCATCATCGATCTAACCATATCCATAAGAGTCTTGTTCATCCTCTCTGCTACACCATTCTGCTGGGGTGTGGCAGGTGCAGACTGAAAGGATTGCCACATAGGATCTGGGTTCGCACTTATTCGATTTACCACACAACAAAAATTTCTAATTAAAATTGAAATCTTAGAAAAATACCTTTGAAGCGTGCACTCAGGTGATTCTCTTGTATGCCTCAAGACTTTGACTTCACGTTGTGCGGGCAATAAACTAGAAGTCAATTGATCAGCTAATCACCACAGTCCACCTGCTAAAAAATTCTAGCACCGCTGCACCTGGCACGTACTGTAAACGTACCGCCCGGAGAGAAAGAGAAAGCTACACGCAGCTGGTATAAAGCAAGGCTAAAATTTCGGCAAATTAAAACCAAAAACCAGCCTCACAACTCTCTTAAAAATCTGACTTGGAGAGACAAAGTTTTCTCTCTCTAGTTTTCTTGTCTTGAAAACTTATGGAATTGTATGTCTTGAATAGCTAATCCCTTGTCTATATATAGAGTTACAGAAGAGGCCCCAAGTTGATTTAGGATTGGTCTTCCTAATGGGTTTAGGTAATTAATTAGTTTCCAAATCCAATTAGGTAACGAATCTGATAGGATAAACCAAATCCTACTAGATTTCCTAATCTATAGGATTTTCTAATTGCAATTGAAACTTAAGACTTAACTAATTAATTAAATAATTCCACTTTGTTAAGAATAATTAATCAATTAATTAATTCTACCTATTCAATTAACAAAATTAATCGTACCACTAACGGATTAATTTTTGCACAACTATCCTACACCAGAATTGCTTCCGAAACAACTAAATTAAATTATATTCATAATCTCCCCACATCAAAGATACAGTGCTCGTTAATATATTAATTTACTGATAAATTAATTAATTAACCTCTTTAATTTCGAGACTAGTACCACTCGACCTTTTTATTATACCGGACATAAGTCCACTGGCTGGGTTTAGTATAATAACCTTTGCGAGCTCATCTCGGGAGCACCGTCACCCTGGACGCACCGGTACATGGATTCCTTTAGACAAGCAGCAACACACCAAGTAACTAAACACGCGCACCCAAACTACCGAGAGTATTGGCCACAATTGATCTCACCCTTTGGCAGATCAAAGTACACCATGTCTAATCCTCATGCCCGCTCGTGTCTAGGGATTAAGAGATAGAATACCAAGAACGATTTGCCTATTAAATCAGTGTGAGACAAATCATTCTTAAAGGTCAAGTACAATACGCCCCGGGCATATCTATATGATTCAATTAGTTTAGACAAACCAATTATCTGAATCAAATAATAACCTAAATCGACAGTTTGTCCAAAGCTGTCTCGATTACGAACCTCATTTATATATTATGTCTTTCAACCAATGATGAGATCTACTGTGTCACACAAGCCACCTCATCATCTACATACATAATGAAAGTTTGGGTAGGATCTGGGATTGCACTTGCTCGATTTACCACGCAACAAAAATTTCTATTAAAACAGAATCTTAGAAAAATATCTTTGAAGCGTGCACCTGGTGAATCTCTTGTATGCCTCAAGACTATAACTTCACGTTGTGTGGGCAACGAACTAGAAGTTAATTGATCAGCTATCACCACAACTCCACCTGCCAGAAAAATCCAGCACCTCCGCACCTAGCACGTACTGCAAACGCACTGCCCGGAGAGAGAGAAAACTTAACTCGCAGCTTAAGAAAAGTGGCCAAAATTTTCGGCCAACTCTCCCAAAATCCAGCTGCAAATTTGTGTTTAAAATTCGTTCATGAGAGAGAAATTTTTCTCTCTCTAGAATTTTATCTCTCTAGAAATCCTCTGGATTAATTGTATGAATTGTATTCTTGAATAACTGATCCCTTGTCTATTAATAGAGTTACAAGAGAGACTCCAAGTTGGTTTAGGATTGGTCTTCCTAATGGGTTTAGGTAATGAATTAATTTCCAAATCCAATTAGGCAACCAATCTGATAGGATAAACTATCATGGCTCTCCTAGATATCTAAAAAAACTATCTATCTGATAGGATAATCCAATTCTGCTATCTATCTAGAAAAAAGTATCATGGCTCTCCTAGATATCTGATCCCCATGCCCTCCACGTGAGCCTCAAAGACTTTAGAGGTCAATGTTTTCGTGAACGGATCTGCAAGGTTATCCTCTGACACTATCTTAGCCACGACCACGTCTTCCCTCTTCATGATATCTTGTATCAGGTGGTATTTGCGCTGTATATGTTTACTCGCCTTGTGGGCTCGCGGTTTCTTCGAGTTTTCTACTGCACCATTGCTATCACAATAAACCGTGATAGACTTCGGCAAACCAGGAATCACGTCTAAGTCCACTAGGAAGTTCTTGAGCCATACTGCTTCTTTCGCTGCCTCTGATGCGGCAACATACTCAGCCTCCATGGTAGAGTCTGCCACGTATTTCTGCTTGACACTCCGCCAAACTATGGCTCCACCTCCTAGAGTAAACACATACCCTAAGGTAGACTTGCTCTTGTCCCTGTCGCCTTGGAAATCTGAATCTGTGTAACCTCGGGTTACCAGCTCAGATGCTTGATAGACCAGAACTTGGTCCCTCGTTCTGCGCAAATACTTGAGAATGCATTTTACTGCCTCCCAATGAGCTTTCGTGGGGTTACTCTGATATCATCTCACCATGCCAATGGCATAACAGATATCAGGCCTCGTACACAACATGGCATACATGAGACTTCCTACTGCCGAAGCATATGGAACTGTCTTCATGGTCTCTATCTCCTCAACAGTCTTGGGAGACTGTTCCTTAGATAGAAACACTCCGTGCCTGAAAGGTAGAAAACCTTTCTTGGAGTTCTGCATGTTAAAACGGGCCAGAATCGTGCTATGTATGAAGTTTGGGAGAGCATTAGCGAACGTTTCCTACGATCTCGAATAATCTTAATCCCAAGGATATGTCCCGCTTCCCCTAAGTCCTTCATATCAAATTTCTTGGACAACCATGCCTTTACGTCTGATAACACTTTCTTGTTGTTTCCAATCAATAGAATGTCATCTACGTAAAGCACAAGAAACACCACTGAGTTTTCATCACGTCTGCGATATACACATTGCTCATCCGGATACTGAGTAAATCCAAAGGACTGGATTACTTCATCAAACCGGATGTTCCAATATCTGGATGCCTGCTTAAGTCCATAAATAGACCTCTTAAGGCTGGAAACCTTATGCTCTTGGCCTTTTTTAATGAATCCCTCTGGTTGCTGCATAAAGATGGTTTCCTCAAGACTTCCGTTTAGGAAAGCTGTCTTGACGTCCATCTGCCAAATCTCATAATCCATATGAGCAGCTATGACCAAGAGAATCCGGATCGACTTAAGCATGGCTACCGGGGAGAAGGTTTCCTCATAATCGATTCCCTCTTTCTGAGTATACCCCTTCGCCACTAGCCTAGCTTTAAAGGTTTCCACCTTCCCGTCATGTCCTCTCTTACGTTTGTAGACCCACTTGCATCCAATGGGTTTGAACCCATCAGGCAGGTCCACAAGCTCCCAGACTTGATTGTGGTCCATTTACCCCATCTCGGATATCATTACCTTACACCAAGTTTCTGCATCTTTATCTCGAAGCACCTCATTGTAGTTGACTGGGTCAGGTTCAGGCACACCTGGGACTAGGTCTGAAGCCTCTCCCTCCCCAATGAACCTGTCGGGCTGTCTCACAACCCTCTCACTACGACGAGGCACCGCCTGTGTAGGCGCATCATCTGTGATCTCATGTGCAGTGTGTGGTGCATCAGGATTAGTAGTTTGTCGTCTAAGCTCTTCTAGTACTATCTTACTCTTGGGCTTGTGGTCTAAGATATAGTCCTCTTCTAAAAATCTAGCGTTGATACTTACCACCACCTTCTGATCTTTAGGACTATAGAATAGACCACCTTTCGTTCCCCTAGGATATCCTACAAACAACATTAATTCTGTTCTTGCATCTAACTTAGCCGTATCTGCCTTAAGCATATGTGCTGGGCAGCCCCAAATTCTGAGATGTCTTATACTGGGATTCCGCCCATTCCACAACTCTACTAGGGTTGAAGGCACGGTTTTAGATTGTACGAGATTAAGAATATACATTGCCGTTTCCAAGGCATATCCCCAGAACGAACTTGGAAAATCACTATAGCTCATCATGGACCTAACCATTTTCATAAGAGTTCGGTTCCTCCTTTCTGCTACACGATTCTGCTGTGGCGTGCCAGGTGCAGACAACTGAGACTGAATTCCTACCTCAGTGAGGTAATCTCAAAATTCATGGGACAGGTACTCCCCACCACGATCTGAATGCAGTGTCTTGATACTCTTACCATGATACTTCTCCACATCTGCCCGAAACTCTTTGAACTTGCCAAAACATCCGGACTTGCGGCGCATTAGGTAAATGTATCCGTACCTAGAGTAGTCATCCGTGAATGTCACGAAATACTCATATCCTCCTCGTGCCTGGACCGTCATAGGTCTACACAAGTCAGAATGAATCAACTCTAATACTTCCTTTGCTCTATAGCCTTTTGCTTTAAAAGGTCTCTTGGTCATCTTACCCTCCAAGCAAGATTTGCAGGTTGCATAACTGTCAATATCTAATGAACCTAAAGGTCCATCATTGACCAACCTCTGAATCCTACTAAGGTTTATATGACCTAGCCTTAGATGCCAAAGATGGGTTTGATTCATTTCAGAAGGTCTCTTCCTCTTATTAATATTAGATACTGAGTTATCTATTTTTATGTTTTGCGCAACAGGGGAGTTAGAATTAACCACAAATAAATTGTCCACCAATGAACCAGAACAAACAAGTTTGCCATTTCTTCTAATAAAAACAGACTCATCAGAAAAAATAAACTTGTAACCGTTCTTTAAGAGTTTAGAAATGGAAATCAGGTTCTTTCTAAAACTCGGTACATAAAGACAGTTTACTAACTCTAGGTTACAATTCTCAAAATTTAACCTAACAACTCCCACTGCTTCAACTGACACTCTTGTAGTGTCGCCCATGTAGATGTCCAGTTCGCACTCTCTAAGCTTCCGGGTTACTTGGAACCCCTGCAAAGAATTACAAACATGGTCAGTGGCACCTGAATCCACACACCAAGTATCTGTGGGAATCACCGCTAAACATGTCTCAGTAATTAGGGCAGAAACAATCGTACCTTTGAGATTTGGACAATCCACTTTCCAATGTCCTGTCTTGCCGCATTTAAAGCACTTGCCCTTTGGCTTGCTTTTCTTCGCAACATCTGGCTTTGCTGCAAGTTTCTTGGCATTCTTCTTATTATTATTCTTCTTGCCTTTCAGCCCAGAAGAAGAACTCGAACTCTTTCCCGCGACCAAAGCTTGCTTCTTCTCATGGAAGATGCCTTCAGCCGCCACCAAATCAGTCATGAGCTCGGGCAACGTATAAACCCTTTGTTTCATATTGTAGTTGCCCCGAAACTGCTCAAAACAAGAGGGTAGACTCTGGAGGATAATATCTATCTGACTCTCCGGGTCGATATTTCCTCCTAACACCTCTATTTCATTGATGTTACTGATCATGTGTAAAACATGATCTCTCACTGATCCGCCTTCAGCCATTTTGGTGTTCATTAACTTCCTCATGGCCGACTGTCTGGCAGTCCTACCTTGATACGCAAACATCTCCCTAAGGTGCACCAACATGTGGAAAGCGGAGAGCATGGGATGAAGCTGATGTTGCAGCACATTTGACACAGAGGCCGAAATGTAGCACCGCGCCATCTCATCCGCTTTCCTCAACCTGGCATAGGCGTCCCTTTCCTCTTGGGTAGCGTTATCATCAGGCACTACTGGACATGCTTCGATGAGCACAAACTTGTACTGCTTAGCCGTCAGGACTATGTCCAAATTCCGACTCCAGTCGACATAATTTGTTCCAGTTAATTTGTTGTCTTTCGAGATAGCAGCTAAAGGATTGAATGCCATATCGATTTAAACTGGAAAGTAAACAAACAATGTTTCAGTTATATATGCTAGAACTTTCGAAAACATGAAAATTCAATTAATTATTGATTTCCCTCAAAACAATAATATTAATCCACCAACATCTTATCCACCTGGATTCTCGCAAGCCACGCAGTGTGGACGTTTACGCTAACCCACATTCGTTTGAGAAGAACCAAGTTCATTAACTACACTATCTGACCAACGATCTTTTGATCAATGTAGCTAATAGTCGGTGCTTTCAGCCGCACAAGTAAGCAGCGTAACCTCGCGGGAGGAATACTGCAGATCATACACTAAGTGTGTGCCATTACGTGACTTCTGAGTTTGTTACCTCAGGATAGTGCGCCTCAGATGGAGAGGGTGTCGCATTTCTCCTAGTTAAACTTGCTCTAGTCATCTTGCTTAGAAGTTCATAGTCTAGCGATCTCGGGGCTGGACTCATCCGAATGGAGGAAGGCCCTAATGCCAACGCGCAAGCCCACCCACATCGCATATGAACCAGTAATGGTGGCCATGGGGATATAACACAACCCTGTCCCACTTAGATTTCCAAATTGAGGGTTTTTCCGGTTTTAACATGCAATTAACTAACCTAAGTTATATGCAACCATAAAACCAGACATGCTTTAATTCATGCATCTTAAATACAGCATAAAAATAAAGCATAAAAATTAAAACAATAAATACGGGAAATAAATACGTAAAATAAATTTCCCGACTATTATGGTTTTAATTGCTTCCATCATTTGCCTTGATCTTGCGTCCCATCACATCACTCGATGGAGAGAGTCTTGAACTTTAAAAAAATGAAAAATGGAGGAAAAACGGGCCAAAAACAGCTCGAACGGCCCGAACGGGTCACCCGAGCTGCACGGGCCGCAGCACGGCCCGAAGGCCGTGCTGGCCGCGCTGCCCGCGCGCGCACAGCCCGCAAGGGCCATAAATAGACCTCTTAAGTTTGCAAACCTTATGCTCTTGGCCTTTTTCAATGAATCCTTCTGGTTGCTGCATAAAGATGGTTTTCTCAAGACTTCCGTTTAGGAAAGCTGTATTGACATCCATCTACCAAATCTCATAGTCTAAATGAGCAGCTATGACCAAGAGAATCCGGATCCACTTAAGCATGGCTATCTGGAAGAAGGTTTCCTCATAATCGATTCCCTTTTTTTGAGTATACCCCTTCGCCACCAGCCTATCTTTCAAGGTTTTCACCTTCCTGTTAGGTCCTCTCTTATGTTTGTAGACCCACTTACATCCAATGGGCTTGAACCCATCTGGCAGGTCTACAAGCTCCCAGACTTAATTGTGGTCCATTGACCCCATCTCGGATATCATTGACTTACGCCAAGACTCTGCATCTTTATCTCAGAGAGCCTCATTGTAGTTAACCGGGTCAGGTTCAGGCGCGCCTGGGACTAGGTCTGAGGCCTCTCCCATGCCAATAAACTTATCAGGCTGTCTCACAACCCTTACACTACGACAAAGCACCACCTGTGTAGGCGCATCATCTGTGATTTCATGTGCAGTGTGTGGTGTATCTACTTGTGTGTCGTCTAAGCTCTTCTAGTACTATCTTACTCTTGGGCTTGTGGCCTAAGACATAGTCCTCTTCCAAAAATCTACCATTGGTACTAACCACCACTTTCTGATGTTTAGGACTATAAAACAGACCACCTTTCGTTCCCCTAGGATATCCTACAAACAGCATTAATTCAGTTCCCGCATCTAACTTAGCCGTATCTGCCTTAAGCACATGTACTGGGCAACCCCAAATTCTGAGATGTCTTAGATTGGGCTTGCGCCCATTCCACAACTCCAATGGGGTTGAAGGCACGGTTTTAGATGGTACAAGATTAAGAATATACATCGCCATTTCTAAGGCATATCCCCAGAATGAACTTGGCAAATCACTATAGCTCATTATAGACCTAACCATTTCCATGAGAGTCGGATTCCTCCTTTCTGCTACACCGTTCTACTGTGGCGTGCCAGGTGCAGACCACTGAGACTGAATTCCGACCTCACTAAGGTATTCTCGAAATTCATGGGACAGGTACTCCCCACCACGATCTGAACGCAGTGTCTTGATACTCTTACCATGATACTTCTCCACATCTGCCCGAAACTCTTTGAACTTACAAAAACATTCGGACTTGTGACGCATTAGGTAAATATACCCATACCTTGAGTAGTCATCCGTGAACGTCATGAAATACTCGAACCCACCTAGTGCCTGGACCATCATTGGTCCACACAAGTCAGAATGAATCAACTCTAATACTTCTTTAGCTCTATAAACTTTTGCCTTAAATGGTCTCTTGATCATCTTACCTTCCAAGCAAGATTCGTAGGTTGCATAACTGTCAATCTCTAATGAACCTAAAGGTCCATCATTGACCAACCTCTGAATCCTACTAAGGTTTATATGACCTAGCCTGAGATGCCAAAGATAGGTTTGATTCATTTCAGAAGATTTCTTCCTCTTATTAGTGTTAGATAAAGAGCTATCTATTTTTGTGTTTTGCGCAACAGGGGAATTAGAGTTAACCACAAATAAATTGTCAACCAATGAACCATAACAAATAAGTTTCCCATTTCTTCTAATAAATACAGACTCATCATAAAAATAAACTTCTAACCGTTCTTTAAGAGTTTAGAAACCGAAATAAGGTTTTTTTCTAAAACTGGGTACATAAAGACAATTAACTAACTCTAATCTACAATTTTCAAAATTTAAATTGACAACTCCCACTGCTTCTACTGACACTCTTGTAGTGTCGCCCAAGTAGATATCTAATTCGCCTTCTCTAAGCTTCTGGGTCACTTGGAACCCTTGCAAAGAATTACAAACATGGTCGGTGGCACCTGAATCCACACACCAAGTATCTGTGGGAATCGCCGATAAACATGTCTCAGTAATTAGGGCAGAAACTATCGTACGTTTATGCTTTGGACAATCTAATTTCCAATGTCCCATCTTATTGCACTTGAAGCACTTGTCTTTCAACTTCTTCTTTGCAATATCTGGCTTAGGCACAATTCGTGCCTTTTTAGCTACTCCCTTGAGCTTTCTCTTCTTCTTTCCAGCCTTAGGCTCAGAAGAAGATTCTAAAGCTTTGACTGCGACTAAAGCTTGCTTTTTGTCTTGAAAAAGACTTTTAGCCACCACCAACTCTGCCAAGAGCTCGGATGAAGTACTCAACGTCTTACTTATATTGTAGTTCAACCGAATCTGCTCATAGCTTTGAGGCAAGTTTCGGAGGACAATATCGACTTTGGTTTCACCAACGATTTCGCCTCCCACTACCTTAACCTTATTGATGTTACTAATCACGTCAATGACATCATCTCTCACAGGAGTGCTCTCAGCCATAAGGACAATGTCCAAGTTATGACTCCAATCGACTTAATTAGGTCCAGTTAATTTATTGTTTTTCAAAATAGCAACTAAGGGGTTGAATGCCATATCAATAAAACTGTAAAAATTAACAAACAGACAATGTTTCAGTTATTAACCTAGAATTTTGAAAACATGAAATTCCATTAATTATTGACTTCCCTCAAAACAATAATTATAATCTACCAACATCTAATCCACCGGGATTCTCGCAAGCCACGCAGTGTGGACGTTTACGATAACCCACATTCGTTTGAGAAGAACCAAGTTCATTAACTACACAATCTGACCAAATGATCTATTGATCGATGTAGCTAATAGTCGGTGCATTCAGCCGTACAAATAAGCAGCGTAACCTCTTAGAAGGAATACTGCAGATTGTGCACTAAGTGTATACCATTAAGTGACTTCTGAGTTTGTTACCTCATGATAGTGTGCCTCCGATAGAGAGGGTGTCGAATTTCTCCTAGTTAAACTCGCTCTAGTCATCTTACTCAGAAATTCAAAATCTAGCGATCTCGGGGCTGGACTCATCCGAATGGAGGAAGGCCCTAATGCCAACACGCAAGCCCACCCACATCACATATGAACTCGTAATGGTGGCCATGGGAATATTAAACCAACCCGCTTCCACTTAGATTTCCAAATTGATGGTTTTTCCGATTTTAACATGCAAGTAACTAACCCTAAGTTATATCCAACCATAAAACCAACATGCTTTAAAATCATGCATCTAAAATACAGTATAAAAATAAAGCATAAATATTAAAACAATAAATATGGGAATTAAATAAGAAAACTAAATTCCTCGACTATTATGGTTTTAATTGATTCCATCTTCTGCCTTGATCTCGTGTCCCATCACGTCACTCGATGGAAAGAGTCTTGAACTTCAAAAAATGAAGACTGGAGGAAAAATGGGCCAAAACTGTAGCCCGAACTGGCTACATGCGCGCAGCACGTCCGAACGGCCCAACAGCGCACAACAGTTGTTGTGCGCAGTAACTGCTGGGGCGCAGCAGCGGCGCTGGCTGAGCTGGCGGTGACTGCTGCCGGCGGTTGTTCGTCGGCGCCGCCTCCTGCCACCATCCCCTCCTTCGCTTTTTCCACGCTATTTGGTCTTCTTGCAATTCATTCTGGGTTTTCCTGGGTTTCTACAAATTAACGATAACCCAAAACCCACGAATTCAAGTTGCCCACCATAACGCATTCGATTACAAAAATTAATTCTCCTACTACAAGGCTTTCTAGAAAAATTAAATAATCAAAATTACATAGAAAAATCCTACTACAGATTTAATCTAATCCTACACGGCTTCCAGCACGTGGTTATACTATTACAAACATTCATAATAAAATCAAATCCGGACATGTCCCGGAGTTTAATTAAAACCCATACAAACGTAACCATAATAGTCGGGATTTTTTAACCACCTGCAAATAAAGCCATGTAATAAATCAAACAAGAACAGAACCCAAAACCAAGCTCTGATACCAATTGAAAGGATTGCCAAATAGGATCTGGGTTCGCACTTATTCGATTTACCACGCAACAAAAATTTCTAATTAAAAGCGGAATCTTAGAAAAATACCTTTGAAGCGAGCACTCCAGTGATTCTCTAGTATGCCTCAAGACTTTGACTTCACGTTGTGTGGGCAATGAACTAGAAGTCAATTGATCATCTAATCACCACAGTCCACCTACTAGAAAATTCTAGCACCGCTGCACCTGGCATGTACTGTAAACGCACCGCCCGGAGAGAGAGAGAGAGAGAGAGAGAGAGAGAGAGAGAGAGAGAGCTACACGCAGCTAGTATAAAACAAGGCTAAAATTTCGGCCAATTAAAACCAAAAACAAGCCGCACAACTCTCTTGAAAATCCAACTTGGAGAGAGAAGGATTTTCTCTCTCTAGTTTTCTTATCTTGAAAACTTATGGAATTGTATGTCTTGAATAGCTAATCCCTTGTATATATATAGAGTTATAAGAGAGACCCCAAGTTGGTTTAGGATTGGTCTTTCTAATGGGTTTAGGTAATTAATTAGTTTCCAAATCCAATTAGGTAATCAATCTGATAGGATAAAGCAAATCCTACTAGATTTCCTTATCTCTAGGATTTCATAATTCCAATTGAAACTTAAGACTTAATTAATTAATTAAATAATTATACTTTGTTAATTACTCAATTAACCCTTAGGAATAATTAATCAATTAATTAATTCTACCTATTCAATTAAACCATTACAAAATTAATCGTACCACTAACGGATTAATTTTGGCACTACCATCCTACACAAGAATTGCTTCCGGAACAACTTAATTAAATTATATTCATAATTCCCCACATCAAAGATATAGTGCTCATTAATATATTAATTTACTGATAAATTAATTAATTAACCTCTTTAATTCTGAGACTAGTACCACTCGACCTTTTTATTATACCGGACATAAGTCCACCGGCCGGGTTTAGTATAATAACCTTTACGAGCTCATCTCGGGAGCACCATCACCCTGGACGCATGGTACATGATTTCCTTTTGATAAGCAGCAGCACACCAAGTAACTAAACACGCGCACCCAACCTACCGAGACTATTGGCCACAATTGACCTCACCCTTTGGCAGATCAAAGTACACTATGTCTAATCCTCATGCCCGCTCGAGTCTTAAGATTAAGAGATAGAATACCAAGAACGATTTGTCTATCAAATCAGTACGAGACAATTCATTCTTAAAGGTCAAGTTCAATACGCCCTGGGCATTTCTATATGATTTAATTAGTTTAGACAAACCAATTATCCGAATCACATAATAACCTAAACCGATAGTTTGTCCAAAGCTGTCTCGGTTACGAACCTCATTTATATATTATATCTTTCGACCAATGATGAGATCTATTGTGACACACAAGACACCTCATCATCTATATACATAATACAAATGGACAATTAATGCACAACAAGATATAACCAAAACATAAATCGATATATTACTGGGAAATAGTACAACACAAGCATAGCTTATATATTCAACTCCAATAGACAACTGGGTCTGAATACCCTCCTCCGACAAATAGGACCTAAATTCACTAGAGAGGTATTCGCCACCGCGATTAGATCGCAAGGTCTTGACACTCTTACCTAGATGGTTCTCCACCTCAGCCTTAAACTCTTTGAACTTGTCAAAGCATTCAAACTTGTGGTACATCATGTATATGTATAGTGTAATCATCCGTGAAAGTCACGAAATACTCATAACCTCCTCTAGCCTGAACTGACATAGGCCCACGCACGTCAGAATAAATCAACTCTAAAACCTCCTTGGCCCTATACCCCTTTGCCTTGAAAGGCCTCTTGGTCATCTTACCCTCCAAGCAGGACTCATAGGTCGGATAGCTGTCAATATCCAATGAGTCCAAAGACCCATTATTGACCAACCTTTGAATCCAACTAAGGTTGATGTGACCGAGCCTCAGGTGCCAAAGATGAGTTTGATTCAAAGTGGAAGACTCCTTTCTCTTACTATGATTCGGTGATGAGTTGTTAGTTTCTGTGTTTTGCATTACTGGGGAGTATGTCTTGATTAAAAACAGATTGTCAACTAATGCACCAAAACATATAAGCTTATGGCCTTTTCTAATAAATATAGATCCATAAAAAAAAAAAACATACTTATAACCATCCAAAATAAGTTTAGAAATTGAAAGCAAATTCTTACGAAAACTGGGTACATATAAACAATCTCTCAAATGTAAAACTGAGTTTGAAAAATAAAGACAAAGAACTCCCACTGCAACAATAGAAACTCTGGTAGTATCCCCAAGGTAGACCTCCAATTCTCCCTCTCTAAGCAGCCAGGTTATTTGGAACCCCTGCAAAGAATTACAAACATGATCAGTGGCTCCTGAATCCATACACCAAGTATCTGTGGGAATCACCGCTAAACACGTCTCAGTAAGTAGGGAAAATTTACACATACCTTAAGGCTTTGGCAATCCTTCTTCCAATATCTTGCTTTGCCACATCTGAAGCACTTGCTTTTCGGCTTATGCTTCTTGGCAATGCCCGCCTTGGGTCCATGATCAGCTCCTGCTTTCTGGCCTCTCTTTCTCTTTTGCTTCCTGGCTTTGGGCCTAGCAGAGGAACCTGAGGGACCAACAGTAGCCAAGGTTTGCTTCTTCTTTATGAATAGGCCCTCAGCAGACACCAATGCAGTCATGAGCTTGGGAAGTGAATATGAGAGCTGGCCCATATTATAGTTTAACCAAAACTGCTCAAAACTGGAGGGCAAGCTTTGGAGGATGATATCGACCTGGGTCTCCCCATCAATGTCACCTCCTAATACCTCAATCTCATTGATGCAGCTCATCATGTCCAGCACGTGATCCCTCACTGAAGTGCCTTCAGCCATCCTAGCATTCATGAGTTTCCTCATAGCTGACTGCTTGGCTGCCCTGCCCTGATGTCCAAACATCTCCCTGAGGTTGAGCATCATATCATAGGCTGAGGTAAACAACTGATGCTGCAACAGTACATTTGACATAGAAGCCAAGATGTAGCACCTCATCTCATCAGCCTTTTTCCACCTCGTATATGGCTCTCGCTGCTCAGGGGTGGCATCATCGCTGGGCTTAGGGGGACACTCCTCAATGAGCATGTACTTGTAACCCTCAGCGGTAAGGACAATGTCCAGGTTACGTTTCCAGTCAATGTAATTTGGACCCGTAAGTTTGTTCTGATTCAAAATGACAGCTAACGGGTTGAACGACATATCAACAACTGAAAAATAAACAGTCAAGTTTAGCATACTTTTTTGAAAATATTGATATCCTTAAAACAATATAATTTCCTACTGACATCTCTCACGCCGGGATTAACGTAGGTCACATTGGGTGAACGTCTACGCCAACCCACATTTGTTTGAAAAGAACCGAAGTTCATTAATTCCATTATCTGACCAACGATTTTATGATCAATGAAATTAATAGTCGATAATTTTAGTCGTACTCAATAAGCAGCGTAACCTCTTAGGAGGAATACTACAAACGGTACACTAAGTGTTTGCCATTACGTGACTTCTAATCTTGTTACTTAGGATACTAATGCGTCTCAGTTAGCGAGGGTGTCGCAACTTTCTCCAATTAAACTTGCTATAGTCATCCCTTTAGAAATTCAATCTAGTGATATCTCGGGGTTGAAGACTTATCCGTAAGGAAGAAGGCCCTTGGCCAGTGCGTCGGTCTAACCCACATCACATATGAATCTGTAATGGAGGCCATGGGGATATTTACCAACCCGCTCCCACTTAGATTTTTAACTTTGAGGATTTTTCCGTTTTAACATGCAATATCTTAACAAAGGATATTTGCACCCATAAAACCGTTGGAGTTTTAATATGCGAATAATCTACCTTAGTTAATTGCACTTTACTTTAAAAACGTTTTGGTTTGGTTTTAGTTCATGCAAAAAAAAATGAAAAAAACACAATCAACGAAAAGACATAAATACGGGAAATTAAAATTTCCTGACAATTATGGCCTTCTATATCGTTGATTCCTTGATGCCTCGGTGACACGTCCCATCATGTCGCTCCCACTCATTTTTTGGATTCCTCTCAATTTGCTCGGGTTTTCTCGGTTTTTTACGTAATTAAGAATCACCCAAAATTATGAGACACCAAAACCCGTGAATATAAGTTACCCAAAATAACGTCTTCATCATAATACATAAATTCCTATATACAAAGGCGTTTTTCTAGGAATTTAAAGACGACATGATTAGATCAAATCCTACTACAAGATTTTTCTAATCCTACACGGCTTCCAGCTCGTGGTTATTACTATTACAGACATTTCCATTCAAAAACAATATGAGCCCGGACATGTCCCGGGTGTTTGAGTAGAATACATAAGCTATGCTTGTATTGTACAGTTTCCCAGATTAATATATCGATTTGTGTTTCAGTCATAACTTGTTGTGCATTAATCGTCCATTTATATTATGTAAGTAGATGCTGAGGTGTTTGGTGCGACACAGTAGATCTCATCATTGGTTGAAAGACATAATATATAAATGAGGTTCGTAACGGAGACAGTTTTGGACAAACTGTTGGTTTAGGTTATTGTGTGATTCAGATAATTTGTTTGTCTAAACTAATTGAATCATATAGATATGCTCGGGGCATATTGAACTTGACCTTTAGGAATGATTTGTCTTGTACTGATTTAATAGACAAATTGATCATTGTATTCTATCTCTTAATCCCTAGACTTGAGCGGGCACGAGGATTAGACATAGTGTACTTTGATCTGCCAATGGGTGAGGTCAATTGTGGCCAATAGTCTCGGTAGGTTGGATGCGCATGTTTAGTTACTTGGTGTGCTGCTGCTTGTCAAAAGGAAACCATGTACCGGTGAATCCGGGGTGATGGTGCTCCCGAGATGAGCTCAAAATGTTTATTATACTAAACCCAGCCGGTGGACTTATGTCCGGTATAATAAAAAGGTCGAGTGGTACTAGTCTTGGAATTAAAGAAGTTAATTAATTAATTTATCAGTAAATTAATTTTAATTAACGAGCACTATATCTTTGATGTGGGGAGATTAATGATTATAATTTAATTAAGTTGTTCCGAAAGCAATTATGGTTTAGGATGGTAGTGCCAAAATTAATCCGTTAGTGGTACGATTAATTTTGTAATGGGTTAATTGAATAGGTAGATTTAATTAATTAATTATTCCTAAGGGTTAATTCAGTAATTAACAAAGTGGAATTATTTAATTAATTCCGAAGGGTTAAATAAGTAATTAACAAAGTGGAATTATTTAATTAATTAATTAAGTCTTAAGTTTCAATTGGAATTAGGAAATCCTAGAGATTAGGAAATCTAGTAGGATTTTGTTTATCCTATCAGATTGGTTACCTAATTAGATTTGGAAACTAATTCATTACCTAAACCCATTAGGAAGACCAATCCTAAACCAACTTGGGGTCTCTCTTGTAACTCTATAAATAGACAAGGGATTAGCTATTTAAGAAACACAATTCAAGAGATTCATTATTCAAGAATCTAGAGAAATAAAATTCTAGAGAGAGAAATTTCTTTCTCTCTCAAGAACGAATTTTTGAGCAAATAGGCGGCTGATTTTCTTCATCAAGTGGCCGAGAATATTGGTCCAAAATACTAGCCGCGTGTGGTTCTTTCTCTCTCTCCGGGCAGTGCGTTTGTAGTACGTGCTAGATGCGGAGGTGCTGAATTTTTTTAGCAGGTGGATTGTGGTGAGTTGCTGATCAATTGACTTCTAGATTGTTTCCCACACAACAAGAGGTCATAGTCTTTGAAGCATACAAGAGAATCACCAGATGCACGCTTCAAAGGTACTTTTCTAAGGTTCCGCTTTAATTACAAATTTTTGTTGCGTGGTAAATCGAGCAAGTGCAAACCCATATCCTATGTGGCAAAATTCTTTTACCGGGGTTTATGAATGAAAAATAAAATTCTACCATAATAGCCGGAAAACCAATAACAACATCTTTAAACATTTCGAAAAAAATAATAATGCCAAAATAAAGCCGTGTAATAAATCAAACAAGTATAAAGCCAAAACACTCACTCTGATACCATTTTGAAGGAAAACAGAATAAGCCTGGGCTAAATCGAAAACCTCACTTTCATGCAATGCTTTCCAGAATCGGAAGCTTTCGACAAAGCTCAGGCTCAAATTCATTTTCCCTTGAACGGATCTAGGCTTACACTTATTTAATTTATTAATCAAGATACAAAAGATACAATCTTTAATTAAATCGGAAAGTTCAAAAGATTATACCTTTGAAGCGTGTCCCTAGCAATAAGATAACCAAAGCTGAAAATCCTATTGTTTACCGCCTGGTCCAATCACGTGAGAATCCCGATAACAACTCCGTCTCTACCTCGAAATCGCTTGGGCGACTATTCAAAAGGTAGCTAAGACACTAAGGAAGAGATCCATATAAGACCCACTTCCAAAAACTCGTCAGATCCTCAGCAGATCGTTGCCCGAAGATTACTGTGCTTATTTACCGTCTGGCTGCGAAATCCACTCGAAATCCGAAGAATAACTCCAATTCGACTCCAAAGTAGTGTGGGCTAGTGTCTACGGAGTAGCCCAAGGCAAAACGAAGAAATCCCAAGAAACTCTCTTCAAGAATCACGCAAATCTGAAAAAAACAGATTTAGCCCGGGAACTTAACCCAATCTGAAAATCCACCCCGAAAGTGTCTGGAATGTGTTCTTGCTCGTAGATCTAGACTCTAGCAATCTAAGAAGATCAAGCTAGAGGATCAACACAACAAGAATTAACAAACCCACTTCAAAAGGAGCAAAGGCCGCCGCCCCGAAAATCTACCAAACGCCGGCCTAGAAAACCAATCAAAGGCAGTAGCTTTTTACTCCAAAAATGGTGATCTAGGATTCTCTAGGTTATGGGCTTTTAGGATTCTCGAAGAAGAAAGCTCGGAAGTCGACTTCGAAAGAAAAGCTACTAAGAAAGTTGAGAGCTTCTCTTTCTAGACTTAACTTTCTATAACTAGGCAAATGCCTCTAAGGTTTCTAATGTCTTATAAGGTCCTAACAAGGGATATTTATAGGGAGCTTCTAAAGAGACCTAATGGGCCTTTTAGTTGGGCCTTTTAGTTTGACTTTCGTTAACCCCTTAGTCTTTCCTAGACTAGTCAACTCCAATCGATCATTTTGAATTAAATCTTTAACCCACTTCATTAATTTAATTTAATCAAACCCTTTGGATTAATTAATTCATATAGAACTAAGTTTCTTAATCCACTTTGTCAATTAAATATTAATTAAACCTTTAGGATTAATTAATTCACTTTATTGATTAGTCAAACGCATAATTAGTCGTACCACTAACGGACTAATCATGAAACTACTGCTCAAAAATGACTTTACATCGCGCCACTATATTTTCTTCTATCTCCCCACATTAAAGATCTAGTGCTCGTCGGTTTATCAATTTACTGACAAACTAATTCACCGACTTCTTGGTATCCGAGATTAGTACCACTCGACCTTCTTATTATACGGACATAAAGTCCACTGGCTGGGTTTAGTATAATAAACCTTACGAGCTCATCTCGGGAGCACCATCAACCCGGCGAACTGGTACGTGGATTCCTCTGACTAGCAACGGCATGTAAGAAGCTAAACACTGCATACCCAACCTACCGAGGTATAGGCCTCAATTGACCGCACTCTTTGGCAAATCAAAGCATACGATATCCAACTCTCACGACCGTCCCAATCTCGGGATTGAGAGACTGAATACTAAGACCGAATTGACTACTCCAATCAGTATAAGTCATTTCTATCAAACTGGTCGTGCTCAATATGCCCCGGGTATATCCGTGTGATTTAATTAGTCTAGATAAACTAATTTCCAAACCACACGATAACCTATACCGATAGTATGTTCAGACTATCTCAGTTAAGAGCATACTTTTTATATATATATCAATACTTTAACCAATAACGGTATCTACTGTGTCTTTCCACACCCCGTTATCTAGTTCTATGATATAATGGAACAATTTAATACTAAAACAAAATGATATGTCATCTGTGGATATTAGTTTTTTATACAAGCCATAGCTTTTATGTATTCAAAATTAACACGAATGAGGTGAAATGTAAGCACTACCTTTCGCCCGCATCCGTAGTTTTCCAGGGTACAACGAACGCATCCCTCTAGTGCTAAAGGCAGTAAGAACTGCCTTTCGTGGCCATCCATTACACCCTGGAGCGCGAGAGATGCACACGGAAGGCAGTGCTTGCTGCCTTCAGCGAGCATCCCTCGCACCCTAGGGCATTAAGGACGTGTGTGGCACTGCCTGCCGCACACATCCTTACCGCCCCAGGGAGCGAAGGACGCATGTTGTATATAGCCGCACGCGGACGGGGGTCTAAAAGGAGCTCACTCCTTTTGTACCCCTTACTTCTTCTTCATCTTTCTTCTTCCCCAAAATTAGAACCCGGGCTCAAACACTTTAACCCTAACGTTTTGATTCATGCAAAAAAAACCTCATTTTGTAAAATCTAATCCGATCAAAATCTTCCCTACAGTGTAAGGAACAAAATCAACCAAGCCAATCTTCATTTTGTTATCAATTTATCTTCTCCCTCAAATTTTTAGGCCCATCACATTGTGTGCGATTCTGGCCAAACTAACCAATTTTAGGTCTAATTCTCACCAAAAAACATTCCCCGAACGTTGTAGAACAAAACCCATTAAGTGTTTCATCAATTCGTTAAAGTAGCCACCGGACCGCCACCAGAACGCCGATGGAAAATCGCATAAGCTTCCAAATACATTCAATTTTTGTTGTAATTTTTTATTAACTGTCATTTCTTATATTATTTACATCATTCATTTAATTTATTTGCAAATAATAATTATTTTTTAATAATTCTATGTTTAGTGCATATGAAAAAATTAAGTTAATTGTAGTTATTGCATATTATTTTATTGAATAGGTGTTAGTATTATTTATATTTGTGTGTTTAATATATATGAACATATTTTTTGCATTGAAATTTAATTGTGCATTGAATTATTAGGTATTTATTTTACTTATAGCTTTAGTTAGATAGATTGATAATGATAGAAGTGTTTCGCTGCTGTGGGTATTTTGAAAAGTTCATTTTACTGGGGTTATGCTGCCAAAATTTATTTAGGAAATTTCCATTTTAAATATTGATGTGTTGTTTTAGGTACAATGGCTTCTTCTAGCCTAAACAGTCAACGCCCAAGTATCTCAATCCAGGTCCCATCGAACCTGAGCTGCTTTATCTGCAAGGTAGACACAGATCTCTGCAAGTTTACAATGATGCCCCAGGGTTTCGATCCAAGACCCTCAAGGGTAGACGCTGTGATGGATCGATGTGGGACTTTTTACCAAATGAACTGCTCGAAGTGCAAGATGAGTTGGACAAGTTTGGATTTAGATGTGTCACACGTGTGGGATCGATTCAACTCAACTATGTGTTAGAATTGAATACATAAGCTATGCTTGTGTTGTACATTTTCCCAGTTTAATATATCGATTTGTGTTTCAGTCATATCTTGTTGTGCATTAATTGTCCATTTATATTATGTAAGTAGATGATGAGGTGTCTGGTGCGACACAGTAGATCTCATCATTGGTTGAAAGACATAATATATAAATGAGGTTCGTAACTGAGACAGTTTTGGACAAACTGTCAGTTTAGGTTATTATGTGATTCGGATAATTGGTTTGTCTAAACTAATTGAATCATATAGATATGCCCGGGGCATATTGAACTTGACTTTTAGGAATGATTTGTCTTGTACTGATTTAATAGACAAATCAATCCTTGTATTCTATCTCTAAATCCCTAGACTCGAGTGGGCATGAGGATTAGACATAGTGTACTTTGATCTACCAATGGGTGAGGTCAAATGTGGCCAATAGTCTCGGTGGGTTGGGTGCGAGTGTTTAGTTACTTGGTGTGCTGCTGCTTGTCGAAAGGAAACCATGTACCGGTGCGTCCGGGGTGATGGTGCTCCCGAGATGAGATCGAAATGTTTATTATACTAAATCCGGCCGGTGGACTTATGTCCGGTATAGTAAAAAGGTCGAGTGGTACTAGTCTTAGAATTAAAGAAGTTAATTAATTAATTTATCAGTAAATGAATTTTAGTTAACGAGCACTATATCTTTGATGTGGGAGATTAATGAATATAATTTAATTAAGTTGTTCCGGAAGCAATTCTTATGTAGGATGGTAGTGCCAAAATTAATCCGTTAGTGGTACGATTAATTTTGTAATGGGTTAATTGAATAGGTAGATTTAATTAATTAATTGGTTAATTATTCCTAAGGGTTAATTCAGTAATTAACAAAGTGGAATTATTTAATTAATTCCTAAGGGTTAATTAAGTAATTAACAAAGTGGAATTATTTAATTAATTAATTAAGTCTTAAGTTTCAATTGGAATTAGGAAATCCTAGAGATTAGGAATCTAGTAGGATTTAGTTTATCCTATCAGATTGGTTGCCTAATTGGATTTGGAAACTAATTCATTACCTAAACCCATTAGGAAGACCAATCCTAAACCAACTTGGAGTCTCTCTTGTAACTCTATAAATAGACAAGGGTTTAGCCATTCAAGACAACACAATTCAATAGATTCATAATTCAAGAATCTAGAGAGAGAAAATGTTTCTCTCTCCAAGTCAAATTTTCAAGAAAGTGTGCGGCTGGTTTTTGGGTTTCTAGTGGCTGAAATTTGGCATTGGTCTATACCAGCTGCGCGTAGCTTTCTCTCTCTGCGGGCGGTGCGTTTATAGTACGTGTCAGGTCCTGCGGCGCTAGAGTTTTCTAGCAGGTGGATTGTGGTGAGTAGCTTATCAATTGACTTCTAGTTCGTTGCCCACACAACGTGAAGTCATAGTCTTGAGGCATACAAGAGAATCACCAAGTGCACGCTTCAAAGGTATTTTTCTAAGGTTTCGCTTTATTTAGAAATTTTTGTTGCGTGGTAAATCGAGCAAGTGCAAACCCAGATCCTATGTGGCAAATATTCTTTCAATTGGTATCAGGGCCTGGTTTAGGGGGTTCTGTGCTTGTTCAATTTATTACATGGTTTTATTTGTAGGTGGTTTAGAATCCCGACTATTATGGTTACGTTTGTATGGGTTTTAATTAAACTCCGGGACTTGTCCGGATTTAATTTTATTATGAATGTTTGTAATAGTATAACCACTTGCTGGAAGCCGTGTAGGATTAGATTAAATCTGTAGTTGGATTTTTTCTATGTAATTTCGATTATTTAATTTTCCTAGAATGCCTTGTAGTAGGAAAATTGTTTTTTATGTAATCGAAGGCGTTATGGTGGGCGACTAGGATTCGTGGGTTTTGGGTTATCATGAATTTGAAGAAACCCAGGAAAACCCATAACGAATTGCAAGAAGACCAAATAGCGTGGGAAAAAGCGAATGAGGAGTTGGTGGCAGCAGTCGCGCCGGCCGGCGAAGGCTGCAACAGGCAGGCAGCAGCAGCCGCAGTAGCAGCTGCTGCGCTGCTGCTGGGCGCGCAGGGCCGCGGGCGCACGGCCCATGCGGGTGGTGCGCGTACACGGGCGCGCAGGGCATGTTCGGGCTGTGCGCGCGGCAGCGTGGCCCTCGGGCCGTGCTGCGGCACGGGCGGCCCGTTTGGGCCGTTCGAGCTGTTTTTGGCCCGTTTTTCCTCCAGTTTTGATTTTTTGAAGTTCAAGAATCTCTCGATCGAGTGACGTGATGGGACACGAGATCAAGGAAAAGGATGGAAGCAATTAAAACCATAATAGTCGGGAAATTTATTTTACGGATTTATTTCCCGTATTTATTGTTTTAATTTTTATGCTTTATTTTTAAGCTGTATTTTAGATGCATGAAATAAAGCATGTCTGGTTTTATGGTTGCATATAACGTAGGTTAGTTAATTGCATGTTAAAACTGGAAAAACCCTCAATTTGGAAATCTAAGTGGGAGCGGGTTGTTTTATATCCCCATGGCCACCATTACGGGTTCATATGCGATGTAGGTGGGCTTGCGCATTGGCATTAGGGCCTTCCTCCATTCGGATAAGTCCAGCCCCGAGATCGCTAGACTATGAACTTCTGAGTAAGATGACTAGAGCAAGTTTAACTAGGAGAAATGCGACACCCTCTCCATCTGAGGCGCACTATCCTGAGGTAACAAACTCAGAAGTCACGTAATGGCACACACTTAGTGTACGATCTGCAGTATTCCTCCCATGAGGTTACGCTGCTTACTTGTACGGCTGAAAACACCGACTATTAGCTACATTGATCAAAAGATCATTGGTCAGATAGTGTAGATAATGAACTTGGTTCTTCTCAAACGAATGTGGGTTAGCGTAAACGTCCACACTGCGTGGCTTGCCAGAATCCCGATGGATGAGATGTTGGTGGGTTATAATTATTGTTTTGAGGGAAGTCAATAATTAATAGAATTTCATGGTTTTGAAATTCTAAGCATATATAACTGAAACATTGTTTGTTTATTTTCTAGTTTAATCGATATGGCATTCAATCGTTTAGCTGCTATTTTGAAAAATAACAAATTAACTGGAACTAATAATGTCGATGGAAGTCGTAAATTGGACATTCTCCTTAGGGCTGAGAGCACTCCTGTGAGAGATCATGTCAATGACATGATTAGTAACATCAATGAGGTTGAGGTAGTGGGAGGCAAAATCGTTGGTGAAACCAAAGACGATATTGTCCTCTGGAGCTTAGTTCAAAGCTCTGAGCAGATTCGGTTGAACTAGAACGTAAGTAAGATGTTGTGGAGTTCATCCGAGCTCTTGGCAGAGTTGGTGGCGGCTAAAAGTCTTCTTCAAGAGAAGAAGCAAGCTTTAGTCGCAGTCGAAGCTTCAGAATCTTCTTCTGAGCCTGAGGCTAGAAAGAAGAAGAGAAAGCTCGAGGGAATAGCTCAAGTGGCACAAATTGTGCCTAAGCCATGTATTGCAAAGAAGAAGTCGAAAGACAAGTGCTTCAAGTGCAATAAGATGGGACATTGGAAAGCGGATTGTCCAAAGCTTATAAGTATGATAAATTCTGCCTTAATTACTGAGACATGTTTAGCGGCGATTCCCACAGATACTTGGTGTGTGGATTCAGGTGCCACTGACCATGTTTGTAATTCTTTGCAAGGGTTCCATGTAACCCGGAAGCTTAGAGAAGGCGAATTGGATATCTACTTGGGCGACACTACAAGAGTGTCAGTAGAAGCAGTGGGAGTAGTTAAGTTGAATTTCGAAAATTCTAGCTTAGAGTTAGTTAATTGTCTTTATGTACTGAGTTTTAGAAAGAACTTGATTTCGGTTTCTAAACTCTTGAAGAACGGGTATAAGTTTATTTTTTCTGATGACTGTGTTGTTATTAGAAGAAATGAAAAACTTATTTGTTCTGATTCATTGGCGGACAATTTGTTTGTGGTTAACTCTAACTCCCCTGTTGCGCAAAACATAGAAATAGATAGCTCAGGATCCAACATTAATAAGAGGAAGAAACCTTATGAAATGAATCAAACCTATCTTTGGCATCTCAGGCTAGGTCATATAAACCTTAGTAGGATTTAGAGGTTAGTCAATGATGGACCTTTGGGTTCATTAGCTATTGACAGTTATGCAACCTGCGAATCTTGCTTGGAAGGTAAGATGACCAAGAGACCATTTAAGGCGAAAGGTCATAGAGCTAAAGAAGTATTAGAGTTGATTCATTCTGACTTGTTTGGACCTATGACGGTCCAAACATGAGGGGGATTTGAGTATTTCGTGACGTTCACGGATGACTATTCTAGGTACGGATACATTTACCTAATGCGCCACAAGTCCGAATGTTTTGTCAAGTTCAAAGAGTTTCGGGCAGATGTGGAGAAGCATCATGGTAAGAGTATCAAGACACTGCGTTCAGATCGTGGTGGGAGTACCTGTCCCATGAATTTTAAGATTACCTCACTGAGGTAGGAATTCAGTATCAGTTGTCTGCACCTGGCACGCCACAGCAGAATGGTGTAACAGAAAGGAGGAATCGAACTCTTATGGAAATGGTTAGGTTCATGATGAGCTATAGTGATTTGCCAAGTTCGTTCTGGGGATATGCCTTAGAAACGGCAATGTATATTCTTAATCTTGTACAATCTAAAACCGTGCCTTCAACCCCAGTAGAGTTGTGGAATGGGACCAAGCCAAGTCTAAGACATCTCAGAATTTGGGGCTGCCCAGCACATGTGCTTAAGGTAGATACGGCTAACTTAGATACGAGAACAGAATTAATGCTGTTTGTAGGATATCCTAGGGGAACGAAAGGTGAACTATTCTATAGTCCTAAAGATCAAAAGGTGGTGGTAAGTACCAACGCTAGATTTTTAGAAGAGGACTATGTCTTAGACCACAAGCCCAAAAGTAAGATAATACTAGAAGAGCTTAGACGACAAACTACTAATCCTGATACATCAGCACAAGTATATACACCACACACTGCACATGAGATCACAGATGATGCGCCTACACAGGTGGTGCCTCGTCGTAGTGGGAGGGTTGTGAGACAGGCCGACAGGTTCGTTGGCGTGGGAGAGGCCTCATACCTAGTCCCAGGTGCGCCTGAACCTGACCCAGTTAACTACAATGAGTCCACAATGAAGTCTGGGAGCTTGTGGACCTGCCTGATGGGTTTAAGCCCATTGGATGCAAGTGGGCCTACAAACGTAAGAGTGGACCTGACGGGAAGGTGGAAACCTTTAAAGCTACGCTAGTGGCGAAGGGGTATACTTAGAAAGAGGGAATTGACTATCATGCTTAAGTCGATCCGGATTCTCTTGGCCATAACTGCTTATATGGATTATGAGATTTGGCAGATGGATGTCAAGACAACTTTCCTAAACGGAAGTCTTGAGGAAACCATCTTTATGCAGCAACCAGAGGGATTCATTGAAAAAGGCCAAGAGCATAAGGTTTGCAGGCTTAAGAGGTCTATTTATGGATTTAAGTAGGCATCCAGATCTTGGAACTTCCGGTTTGATGAGGTAATCCAGTCTTTTGGATTTACTCAGTGTCCGGATGAGCAATGTGTATATCGCAGACGTGATGGAAACTCAGTGGTGTTTCTTGTGCTTTACGTAGATGACATTCTATTGATTGGCAACAACAAGAAAGTGTTATCAGACGTAAAGGCATGGCTGTCCAAGCAATTTGATATGAAGGACTTAGGGGAAGCGGGACACATCCTTGGGATCAAGATTCTTCGAGATCGTAGGAAATGTTCGTTAACGCTATCCCAAGCTTCGTACATAGACACAATTCTGGCCCATTTTAACATGCAGAACTCCAAGAAAGGTTTTTTACCTTTCAGGCATGAAGTGTGTTGGGATTTGTTTAGGCATTTAATCCAATTAAACAGCGGAATCCTAAACACTAAGGATCGGGTCTTACCCTTGAAGCGTAATCGGTTGCGCACGTCGCCTGGCTCCTCTGAGAAGATGGCGTTTTGTTGTCTCCAAAATCGGTCCTCGAAGGATCCTCTATTCTCAAGCATGAAAGTCTTCGTAGGTTGGTGCTAGCCGATCTTGCCTACCAAGAGAATTTTGGGAAATCCTGTGTATTTTGTCTGATGAGAATAATTCAAAATCCTCCTCCTACAATTATATCCCTAGGATATTTGTAGAGAATTAATTTCCAAAAATCAGTATTGTAATTATCCAATTATAACTTAACTGATTTTAGTAATATTCCAAATCAGTATTATTACCAAATATTATTTAACTGATTCCAAGTCAGTATTTAAATAATATTTACTAATTCCAAATCAGCCTTAAATAATACTTTAATGATTTGGGTTATACACCAAGCCCATGGATCAACCCATGACCCATGGATCAGGCTGATGGGTCAAGAACTTCAATTGCAATTAAGTCCCTTGATTTATCAGCTCATCCCATTTATTCCCAGGTAATTAATTAACTATTAATTAATACCACAGAACTTTCCAATAATATTTAATTAAACCATTTAATTAAATCTTATTTATTTAAGTATAACAATTATACTTATTGTAGGCAAGAATCCTTATTCTGCATCATCGAACTTTCTTATGTGAGATCCTGTAGGCCCATTCTAAATTGGCAACGGATAATTCAATCTCATTGATTAATCCATAAGTCATTAGTGGTCTCTAGCAAGACATAATGACTACCTAATTTAGGATGGAGGGTCGAATGGAGATTCAACACAACCTTTCCGAGCAAACTGCGTACGATCCTCTACATCGATATCCAGTTTAGCATAAGGCATGGAACCATCATCCTTATATAGCTAAACGTTTACTTGATCTCTTAGTGACACTGAATCCATCAAGCAAATGATATCCTTATCATTCCTTGGGCATGGCCATGCACTTTTCAGTTCACTATCAAGTGGCCAAGATATCATCTCTCACTTAAGAGAGATTTGTAGTCCCATCACTTCACCTACATACCTTAGCGTGTCTCATAGTGTACCCAATCATACCCGTACTTGGAAACCTGTTACGGCCCCGTTAGGAGTATGTCAACGCACACTACAATTCACCTAAGACCATGTAGTGATTTCTGGTCTAAGGATCCTAGTACCAGTACTACTCAAAAGAATCACTCATGATCTAATTAGTCCATGGAGTGTTTCTTTTGGCGGGTCGATTTCATGAATTTAAATATGCACAAGGATATTACTATCATGAAATTAACTCATTTGATAAACAATCAATCAAGCGACAAATGTCTTATTTACATAAATACCCTCAAAGTATATTTACATAAATAGCCCTCATTAAGGCACATTCACCAACAAAGTGTTTCTATCTAAGGAGCAGTCTCCTAAGACTGTTGAGGAGATAGAGACCATGAAGACAGTTCCATATGCTTCGGCAGTAGGAAGTCTCATGTATGCCATGTTGTGTACGAGGCCTGATATCTGTTATGCCGTTGGCATGGTGAGCAGATATCAGAGTAACCCCAGGAAAGCTTATTGGGAGGCAGTAAAATGCATTCTCAAGTATTTGCGCAGAATGAGGGACCAAGTTTTGGTCTATCAGGCACCTGAGCTGGTACCCTGAGGTTCAGATTCAGATTTCCAAGGCGACAGGGACAAGAGCAAGTCTACCTCAGGGTATGTGTTTACTCTAGGAGGTGGAGCCATAGTTTGGCAGAGTGTCAAGCAGAAATGTGTGGCGGACGCTACCATGGAGGCTGAGTACGTTGCCGCATCATAGGCAGCGAAAGAAGCAGTATGACTCAAGAACTTCCTAGTGGATTTAAATGTGATTCCTGGTTTGCAGAAGTCTATCACGGTATATTGTGATAACAACGGTGCAGAAGAAAACTCAAAGGAACCACGAGCTCACAAGGCGAGTAAGCACATATAGCGCAAATACCACCTAATACGAGATATCGTAAACACGGTAGACGTGGTCGTGGCTAAGATAGCATCAGAGGATAACCTTGTAGATCCATTCATGAAAACATTGACTTTAAAAATCTTTGAGGCTCACGTGAAGGGCATGGGGATCAAATGCTTACGAGAGCCTTGACAGTTTTTCTAGATAGATTGCAGCAGATTGTATAGGGATTGTATGTAGTTGTATACTTAAAGCACAGCTTAAGTATTAGTGGGAGATTGTTGGATTTGAATACATAAGCTATGCTTGTGTTGTACATTTTACCAGTTTAATATATCGATTTGTGTTTCAGTCATATCTTGTTGTCATTAATTGTCCATTTATATTATGTAAGTAGATGATGAGGTGTCTGGTGCGACACAGTAGATCTCATCATTGGTTGAAAGACATAATATATAAATGAGGTTCGTAACTGAGACAGTTTTGGACAAACTGTCGGTTTAGGTTATTATGTGATTCGGATAATTGGTTTGTCTAAACTAATTGAATCATATAGATATGCCCGGGGCATATTGAACTTGACTTTTAGGAATGATTTGTCTTGTACTGATTTAATAGGCAAATCGATCCTTTTATTCTATCTCTAAATCCCTAGACTTGAGTGGGCATGAGGATTAGACATAGTGTACTTTGATCTGCCAATGGGTGAGGTCAAATGTGGCCAATAGTCTCGGTGGGTTGGGTGTCGTGTTTAGTCACTTAGTGTGCTGCTGCTTGTCGAAAGGAAACCATGTACCGGTGAGTCCGGGGTGATGGTGCTCCCGAGATGAGCTCGAAATGTTTATCATACTAAATCCAGCCGGTGGACTTATGTCCGGTATAGTAAAAAGGTCGAGTGGTACTAGTCTCAGAATTAAAGAAGTTAATTAATTAATTTATCAGTAAATTAATTTTAATTAACGAGCACTATATCTTTGATGTGGGGAGATTAATGAATATAATTTAATTAAGTTGTTCCGGAAGCAATTCTGGTGTAGGATGGTAGTGCCAAAATTAATCCGTTAGTGGTACGATTAATTTTGTAATGGGTGAATAGATAGATTTAATTAATTGGTTAATTATTCCTAAGGGTTAATTCAATAATTAACAAAGTGGAATTATTTAATTAATTTTTAAGGGTTAATTAAGTAATTAACAAAGTGGAATCATTTAATTAATTAATTAAGTCTTAAGTTTCAATTGGAATTAGGAAATCCTAGAGATTAGGAATCTAGTAGGATTTGGTTTATCCTATCAGATTGGTTGCCTAATTGGATTTGGAAACTAATTCATTATCTAAACCCATTAGGAAGACCAATCCTAAACCAACTTGGAGTCTCTCTTGTAACTCTATAAATAGACAAGGGATTAGCCATTCAAGACAACACAATTCAATAGATTCATAATTCAAGAATCTAGAGAGAGGAAATTCTAGAGAGAGAAAATGTTTCTCTCTCCAAGTCAAATTTTCAAGAAAGTGTGCGGCTGGTTTTTGGGTTTCTAGTGGCTGAAATTTTGGCCTTGGTCTATACCAGCTGCGCGTAGCTTTCTCTCTCTGCGGGCGGTGCGTTTATAGTACGTGCCAGGTGCTGCGGCGCTAGGGTTTTCTAGCAGGTGGATTGTGGTGAGTAGCTGATCAATTGACTTCTAGTTCATTGCCCACACAACGTGAAGTCATAGTCTTGAGACAAGAGAATCACCAGGTGCACGCTTCAAAGGTATTTTTCTAAGGTTCCGCTTTAATTAGAAATTTTTGTTGCGTGGTAAATCGAGCAAGTGCAAACCCAGATCCTATGTGGCAAATATTCTTTCACTATGCCATTATAACGACATTGGTTGAGAGATAGCGACCGAAGACTCACACTTTTCACTTTCAATTCGGCGAGGCGACTGTGACATTGCTGGATGTTCAAGTACTTTTTGGCCTCCGTACAGACGGTCCAGCAGTCACGAGTACCTTTCCTCAATGAACGACGCAAGAATGGATTGGCGAATGTGGATGGTTGTTGGGTTTTTTCCCCGAGCCACATCATTTGAAAGGCAACACATTGTATCTCGGCCGTCTATTGTGTGAGATTCAGGATGCAGTCCCGCCAAGGGTTGATAGGGAGCGTTATGTACGTCGGGCAAGGTGCTACATTCTATACCTCCTAAATGGGATGATCTTCACTGACAAGGCAAAAAACTTCGCCCCTCTGCACTGGCTTATAAATATAGAGTTCCAAGATAGGTGCAGTGCACTAAGTTGGGGTTCGGCGGCCCTTGCCGGTTTATACCGCGGCCTATGCAAGGCTTGCGTTCACGACGCCAATGACATAACTGGTTTCCTGCTCCTACTACAGGTAAACATATTTACTAATATTTTCAATAATGAATATGTTTACAGTTAAAGTTCATTTTTCTTCTGTTTTATTACTGTTTTCCCCTTATATTATCCTTTTAAATTAATGTTTCATTTGTTTATACAGGTATGGGCTTGGGAGCGTATTCCTCACATCATCCCGTGTAGAGTGGCAGATACTGACAGACCCGACGTGGGTCACCGTTTGGCACAACAGTGGGATGTACGTTTCACTTATGATACCGTCACTACTCACGTCCTGCCAGCGTACAGAGATCAGTTGAACAGTCTTAGAGATGATGACGTGAGTTCTTTTTTTAACTTAGCTCCTATTATTAATATGCTATAGATTTACATTTACCAATTTTTTATATGTTTGATGTTATCGAATTTGTTTTTTTTTGTTAGTTTAAATGGCTGCCAAACGCTGATGACGGTATCCTTGATTATCTCCCCTATTTTTGCCGAGAAGACCTTGATTGTTGGATGTCCCGAACTTTTCTTATATTTTGGGAGTGCCAATAGCCTCATGATGCCGATAGAGTTCTTCGCCAATTTGGGTTTCGCCAATCACGTCCTAGGAACCCTCAAATTTATCCATTCCGGAGAAGAGATATAATCAAATGCATGTGAAGGGAAGGCAAGGCAAGGGGTACATCGACTACAGCATAGACAGTCACTCATACACGATGGAATGGGAGAATAGGAGGCTTGGCATTAGAGATGATTTGGTACTGGAGGTTCATCCAACTGCAGATGATGAGTACCGTTCGTGGTTTAACCGCCATACGGTCAAACTAATAAATGATCCAAGCATTGATTTTGTGGATAGATACCGAGGTGCTTCTGCCCGCGAGAGACTATATGTTAGTTTTTAATATTATTGCTTTTTGGTCATTTTTACATATTTTACAGTTTTATCTAATTTTTTATAACTATTGTATTTATTTAAATCATTTGTAGATGGAGGTGGTGAGTGACGCTTACAATAGGGGCATAGAATTCCAATCGAATTACATCGGTGATGACCCTGATATCATGCATTACACTTAAGATATTACCACCTCTTTCCATAGTGCCCTCACATTTGGTGGCGGTACGAGGCCACACAAATACTCTCAGATGTTCAACCTATATTCTCTCAAGCCTCACGTCCGAGTCTCAGAGTGAGGAACGTTCTTTCGAGGGGAGGAGGCAGAAAGAGAAGGGCAGTCATAGAAGAGCATTTAGATGTGGAAAATTTAGCTGCAGAAAATTAAGAAGATGATGATGAAGAGAACTATGATTATGGAGGTTCTACGCCGCCACATGACAGAGGAGGTGGAGCAGTTAGTAGAAGTGGAGGTGGAGGTGGAGGTGGAGGTGGAGGTGGAGGAGGAGGAGGAGGTGGAGCCGGAGGTTCACTAGGTGGGGGTTCATGGGGTGCTAGTTCTAGCACAAAACCCTATAGCTAGGAGGGTTGGTAGAAGAAATGTGCATGCAACTAGACGATATAGACAGTCGTAGAGTTTTTTTAACTCTTCATTTTTCTTTTTAATATATTATGCTTTAATTCAATATGATTGTTCCTTCGTACTGTCTTTACATTCAATTTTTTGGCCTTTGATTTTAATATTTCATTAGGTGAAATTAATTAATCATTTTTTAATTAATTAATTAATCTTTTTTTGTGTATTAATTTTTTTTACTAAATTTTGGATTTCGTAAATCCGAATTTTGTATTTCGGATTTACAAAATCGAAAAATATTATTCATTTCAAAATAAAAATCTTTTTTTAATTCTCGATTTTTTTAATTTTTTTTGGATTTTTAAAATCCAATTTTGATTAATTTTGTTAATTAACCTAATTACAAACTACTTAATTAATCATTAAACATTGTTTCAGATTTTAAAAAACCGAATTCTCTTAATTTTGGATTTCTAAAATCCGAAATCTTTATTTCCGTCCACAAAAGTCAAATTTCCATTTTTCAGTCCACATTTTCTATTTGAGGATTTTCTTGGTAAAAAATTCCACTAATTATCTGTGTTAATGTCTGGTTATGTTTTAATGTATTAATGTCTTGTGCTTTATTATTAAAATGTTAAGTTGGTCCAACTGTGGATAAAGAGAAAAATATTGCAGTTGCTATATAGTAAGAATAGGAGTAAAAAAAAATTTGGTACTCCTAGCAAAAAAAAAAAAAACAAAAAGACGAAAAAAGAGGGGAAAATACAACAAGTTAAAGGGTGTAAATAACGCGCCTAGCCTCCCCTCTAATAAGTCAGCCTATGCCTCGAGTTTACGTCAAATCAAATCCTGTGGATCCCATCAAAATTAAATTTCAAATTTTTGTTGGGTTTCAGGTTGTACGGACTTTACACAAAGGAGGAACAAAATGAATGGAAACAGGCGGGTTGGGATTTTATTTTCCATTCGAAGAAGCTGCAGCCCTTCTGAAACTCTCCACTCGACCCAAAACGTCCGGAAAAATAGCAAGCATTAATAGCAAGTTTGATTGCGCAACCGAGCAACTTGAATGGCAGGATATACCAACGGAAGGCAATTCGACATAGATTTTGAGTGGGGGAAGAAAAAAAATCGATCAAACAGTAAAAAAATGGTTAGGGTTAAGCAAGTTACGAGTGAAGCAGAAGCAAAAAAATTTAAAGTAGCATGGAAGGTATGTTTATAACAAATGTTGAACTAATATTTGCAGTTTAGGGTTACTCGATGTTGTTCATAATGATCGTACTTTCTTTTTTGGTGTAAAAAACGCAACACAGTTGGGAGGACGGTAAATATTGTTGGTGTAAAGAGACCAAGCAAGGAAATCGGCAGCGAGAAATCAGACAAACAAGTGTCGGAGAGTAAGTTTTTTGCAGTTCATCGTTATGATCTCTTTGTGGCAAGTTGTGGTTCTTTATGTAAAGTGCTGATATGCTTGTGTAAAGTACTGTTGTCTTATGTAAAGTCCCTTTTTTTGGTTGTAAAGTGGTTTCCTAGGACTAGAATGCTCATAATTCGTGCAAATCATCGTTCGTTCTGATTACGTAAACTACTGGTTCTTTTTGTAAAGTGCTGATATGCTTGTGTAAAGTACTGTTGTCTGATGTAAAGTCCTATTTTGGTTGTAAAGTGGTTTTCGTAAGACTAGAATGCTCATAATTCGTGTAAAATCATCGTCGTATCTGCTAATGTAAACTACTTGTTGTTTTTGTAAAGTGCTGATATGCTTGGGAAAAGTACTGTTTTCTTATGTAAAGTCCCTTTTTTGGTTGTAAAGTGGTTTTCGTAGGACTAGAATGCTCATAATTCGTGTAAAATCATCGTCTGATATGCATATGTAAACTACTGGTTGTTTATGTAAAGTGTTGATATGCTTGTGTAAAGTATTATTTTCTCATTCTTTTTGGTTGTAAAGTGGTGTTCCTAAGAATAGAATGCTCATCATTTGTATCAAATCACCGTCTGATCTGCTTATGTAAACTACTTGTTGTTTATGTTAAGTGATGATATGCTTGTGAAAAGTACTCTTGTCTTATGTAAAGTCCCATGTTTGGTTGTACAGTGGTTTTCATAAGACTAGAATACTCATAATTCATGTAAAATCATCATCTGATCTGCTTATGTAAACTACTGTTTGTTTATGTAAAGTGCTGACATGCTTGTGTAAAGTCCCTTTTTTGGTTGTAAAGTTGTTTTCCTAAGACTAGAATGTTCATAATTCGTGTAAAATCATCGTTTGTTCTGATTATGTAAACTACTAGTTGTTTATGTAAAGTGCTGATATGCTTGTGTAAAGTACTGTTGTCTGATGTAAAGTCCCTTTTTGGTTGTAAAGTGGTTTTCGTAAGACTGGAATGCTAATAATTCGTGTAAAATAATCGTCTGATTTGCTTATGTAAACTACTTGTTGTTTATGTAAAGTGCTTATATGCTTGTGAAAAGTACTGATTTCTCATGTAAAGTCCCTTTTTTTGTTGTAAAGTGGTTTTCGTAGGACTAGAATGCTCATAATTCATGTAAAACCATCGTCTGATCTGCATATATAAACTACTGGTTGTTTATGTAAAGTACTGATATCCTTGTTTAAAGTAATGTTTTCTCATGTAAAGTCTCTTTTTTGGTTGTAAAGTGGTGTTCATAAGAATAGAATGCTCATGATTTGTATCAAATCACCGTCTGATCTGCTTATGTAAACTACTTGTTGTTTATGTTAAGTGATGATATCCTTGTGAAAAGTATTGTTATCTTATGTAAAGTCCCGTGTTTGGTTGTAAAGTGGTTTTCGCAAGACTAGAATACTCATAATTCATGTAAAATCATCATCTGATCTGCTTATGTAAACTACTGGTTGTTTATGTAAAGTGCTGACATGCTTGTGTAAAGTACTATTTTCTCATGTAAAGTCCCTTTTTTGGTTGTAAAGTTGTTTTCCTAAGACTAGAATGTTCATAATTCGTGTAAAATCATCGTTTGTTCTGATTATGTAAACTACTGGTTGTTTATGTAAAGTGCTGATATGCTTGTGTAAAGTACTGTTGTCTGATGTAAAGTCCCTTTTTGGTTGTAAAGTGGTTTTCGTAAGACTGGAATGCTAATAATTCGTGTAAAATCATCGTCTGATCTGCATATGTAAACTACTTGTTGTTTCTGTAAAGTGCTTATGTGCTTGTGAAAAGTACTGTTTTCTCATGTAAAGTCCATTTTTTGGTTGTGAAGTGGTTTTCATAGGAGTAGAATGCTCATAATTCATGTAAAACCATCGTCTGATATGCATATATAAACTACTGGTTGTTTATGTAAACTACTGATATCCTTGTTTAAAGTACTGTTTTCTCATGTAAAGTCTCTTTTTTGGTTGTAAAGTGGTGTTCATAAGAATAGAATGCTCATGATTCGTATAAAATCATCGTTTGATCTGCTTATGTAAACTACTTGTTGTTTATGTTAATTGATGATATGCTTGTGAAAAGTACTGTTATCTTATGTAAAGTCCATTTTTTGGTTGTAAAGTTGTTTTCGTAAGACTAGAATGCTCATAATTCGTGTAAAATCATTATCTGATCTGCTTATGTAAACTATTGGTTGTTTATGTAAAGTGCTAATATGCTTGTGTAAAGTACTATTTTGTCATGTAAAGTCTCTTTTTTGGTTGTAAAGTGGTGTCCTAATACTAGAATGCTCATAATTCGTGTTTATTTATCGTCTGATCTGCTTATGTAAACTACTGGTTGTTTATGTAAAGTGCTGATATGCTTGTGTAAATTACTGTTTTCTCATCATCTGATCTGTTTATGTATTTTCTTTTTTTCGTTTCCAGCTCGTTGTATATATCCCTTTGTGTAAAACCAATGTTTGATCGACCTCCAGCCTACATAACATCATAATTTTCTTTACCGTATTTAACTTGACAGTTTACATAAACAAAAGGGTACTTTACACAAGTTATATCATTACTGATATGTTTTGTTTATGTAAACTTGTAGTTTACATAAACGATTATATAAACTGTTAGTTTACAGAAGTGTGTAAACTGGTAGTTTACATGAACGTTTATGTAAACGGTTAGTTTATATAAACGTTTATGTAAACTGATAGTTTACATAAGTGTGTAAACTGGTAGTTTACATAAACATTTATTTAAACTTGTAGTTTACATAAACGTTTTTGTAAACTGGTAGTTTACATAAATGTTGATGTAAACTACAAGTTTACATGAACGTTTATGTAAACTACCAGTTTACACAAACATAACCGTACGATCATTGTATGCAAATAACAAGCATTTTACACGAACAAAACTAACTTCTTTATAAAGGAGCTTGTAACTATCACGAACAGATATCCCCGCAGATTTCATTGCATGGAAAAAATCAATAAATGATCTCGACATTTTCCCGTGAGAACTTAGCAAATGTTTTTATTGTCCGGACACATAACGTGATTATGCTCTTGGAAATGCTTTGTCACGACCCATAAACCATCTTCCGACCTCATTTTAATTTCAATACAAGCCAAACAATCAGAATGACTATTAATCTTGGTGAATATTTGGTCTATCGTACAATTCTCCTTCTTCTTACCATTTTTACAGCAAATCATTCTCCTCCAATACTTGGTTCTGTCACTTCTCTTTCTATCTTTCTCTAAACGAACACCAAAACCAAGATCCCAAGCATATGAATTATAAAAATCATATGTTTGCTCCTCACTCTTGCATATTCTATCAACAAGAGAAGGCATTGTTTCATCATCCCCTTGTTGCGAATCTGAAATGAATAAAGAAATACCGAAGTTTGCATGAAATCCATATTCATTAAAGACAAAAAAAATATATGATAAACAATAACCTACCACAACATATTACTTGCACGGTAGAACGATATCCCGCACTTTTGCAAACACCTAAACCACCTTCAATTAAATTAGTTATTTCCCCCATACAAATTATTAGAAACTATAAGCACAAAGTCGACTTTACACAAACACAATGCGAGTTTACATAAACACACATTCGAGTTTACTTAAGCACACAATCGAGTTTACATAAGCACAAAAGCAAATTTACATAAACTATCGTGCCCTTAAGACTGCATGAAATAGATACCACAATGATCGGAATTTCAAAATTTGAAACATGCTCAAGATGAACATGATGATATATACCAAATTTGAATCTCAAAAATCACCGCCCGTCATCATTATTTGACCGCTGCGCAACAAAATGGAGTAAAAAATCAATCTTTCAAGGATGCTCTCGTCTTGTCGAACGTGGGTGAAGAAGGCTCCCGGCTTGTCGAACGCGCTTGAACCATTCTTTCCTTTCAGGAGCATTAAATGCACATTTAATGCGTCTAAAGGAAGAAAGCAACTAAAGAAACCCGGTTAATTTCCGGTTTTGGGGTCATTAACTCGGTTTTTGAAAAACCGGGTGAGTGTATAAGTGGGGCTTTACTCCTAGGTGCGCAAACTCCTTGAAACTGATCCCCCAACTTTTTTCCTCTTTGAATATTCATATTTTCTTTCCGTTTTGGCTTAATCAAGGTAATCAACTCTAGCGAAGCATGCTAATCCCATTTCTGGCAATAAGGATGTAATAGATTAATTAATTATTATGATTATTAAAATGGTGATTAATGATTAATTAATCATAGAACTTTGCTAACTTCCAATAGGGTTTTGCCACCTCTCTAACGTAGTATTAAACTAATCATTAATTTAAGCTAATCAATATTCTTAATCCGCTTTTTTAAGATCAACTCAAACTAAACCCTCCTGACCAATTTTGTACATTACTTATATTAGTAAGGATTTAGCATGGGTCAGTTCATAATTTATTAAAAGGGCCCTCAATTTCTGAATTAATATTTTCATTAATATAGCAGCAGTCAAGATTAAGTTTGGAAAACAATAAGGACGCAGTTTCGTGCTCATCCTGGTTTCGTGGGTATAATATTATTGCCAATATTTTTTTTTGTTGGCTTCAGTTCCAAAATCGGGCATTGTTGTTGATGGTCAATATTATTGTTGCCAATATTAAGGGTTTAATATTAATTAGTGATCACTCGCATTGTGAGTGGTCCTTAAGATATCCTTATATGTGGGCATTGAGTTCACTCGCATTTGAGGGAAATTTTTTTTGGTTTACCAAAAATTATCCATATGCACTTCCAGCTTCTTGCGTCTTCCATTTTGAAATGAGAATCAGGCAGACCAATTATTTGGGCCTTCTAATTGTTTATGGACTTCATATAAATTTTCGGTTACTGTTATTCTTGAGAGTGGACAGCGATTCGAAGGTGATCTATTAGTTGGTGCTGATGGAATATGGTAAAAGGTATCTTTTATGCTATGATTACTATCATTTGTTTGCTTCTTGAGTCATGGAATAATGTATGGAAACTGTTTTTGTGCAATTGAGTTTTATTGATAGCTGACACAGTGTACATTGGGTCTGATAGATCAAATCTGGAATTATGCTTTTATTAGCCCCTTGATTGTGATACTTTTGATTGTTTCTTCTCTTCCAATAGGTTCGAGCAAATCTGTTTGGGCATAGCCTCATAGTGAACCTATATATTCAGAGTATACATGTTACACTTGTATTGCAGATTTTGTTCCTGCTGATATTGAAACTGTTGGGTATGTAATTTTGGTGGTGCAGCATTCCTCTTTCACATATTTTTCCCTGTTACCTTTATTCATTTTAGATGTTGTACTTCAGGTACCGAGTTTTTCTCAGACATAAGCAATACTTAGTTTTTTCAGACGTCGGTGCAGGGAAAATGCAGTGGTATGCATTTCACAAGGAACCACCTGGTGGTTTTATAAGCCAAATGGTAATTCACAGTGTTAATGCCTTATATTAAAAGCAGATATATGGTTTAGTCCTTTCTTGATAATGTTGATTATATATGTAATGCGCTCTTATGGCACTACATGTTGTGGTATTGAATGCTAGAAGGGTAAAGGAAGAATCAGTTCTCTGAAAAAACAACTTCAATGATAAGCTAATATTCAGGCTAACATGTGCATCAACTACACTACATTCTTTTTTCATCATTGGTCCATGTGTAGATGTGGGAATGAGAAATTTACTATGTCAAAGGCCAAAGTTCGCAAGTAGAAAGTTAATTTGATGGCTGGATGTTATTGTCTCCTTGTTCTGGTTCTGGCTTTCACAGGTAGGAAGAAGAGGCTGCTTGAAACATTTGGAGGCTGGTGTGACAATGTGATAGTTACCTATTGCTTGCCACTGATGAAGAAGCAATTCTTCGGCGTGAAGAAATGCTGGAAGAATTCTAGTTGGTTCTAATTTATTTCTTTGTATGGAACTATGAATAACATATCTTTAGTTATTGCTCCCTCCATTCCAAAATTAGAGTCTGCTTGAAATAATATTGTTTTTGCATTCGATCTGTTCTAACCTTGACCACTAGTGGATGGGTTCATCCTCCATTCTTGTTTAGAAAACAAATAGTTGCCGATTACATTGATGCTTCTCCAGAATGCTTACTAGATTTGATTTCTCTCCTTTTATTCCAGGTATGAGAGCTCCAGAAAATTAAGAGTAGCTATCATTCATGGCCTTGCAAGAATGGCTGCAATCATGGCTTCAACTTATAAGCCATATTTAGGAGTAGGACTCGGTCCATTATCGGTAAGAAAGGGTTATTTTTGCCGTGACCAAAATCCATATTGTATATGACTTCTATTTGATTCTTAATCTGATACTGTTATCCATTGCAGTTCATAACTAAATATAGAATACCGCACCCGGGACGAGTTGGTGGGAGAATATTTATTGACATTGGAATGCCTGTGATGCTAAGTTGGGTCCTTGGTGGCAATGGGTAGGTTCATCCAAACTTTTCGGTGTGTTCTTCATTCTCCAGAATGGTATTTTTGCACATTGCTCATATCTGAGAGATCAGAGAAGACTTGTAATTAGAAATAATAGAAACTTACCAATTTCACTGGTCACATTTAAACATCTTTTGCCTCTACCATTTTCTCTTATGACAGCCAGATCACCATTGAAATCACCATTAAATTTGTTTTTCATTTCAGCTCAAAGCTTGAAGGTAGACCATTGCACTGCAGGCTTGCAGAAAAAGTATGTGTGCCTTGGAAGTGAAATTTTCGTATTATTTTTCTTTGGCTTCTGTTAATTACTACGTGGAAGGATACGTATGAATTTCCCCATCTGATTTTCTCGATTTAATCAACTAAGGCAAATGATGAATTGCTAAAATGGTTTCAAGACGATGATGCTCTAAAGCGTGCTCTTAAAGCAGAGTTAGTACACCAAACCTTATGAAACACATTGACCTCTCTTTCATGAAGTATTATTATCTCAGTGGTTGTTATTTTAATATCCTTCTTTTTATCTACAACAGGTGGTTCCTATTTCCTATTGGTCAAAAGGGTTCTGATTCAGAAGCTATTTTCTTGTGCAAAGATGAGAAAAATCCCACTACGATCGGGCATTCTATTTTGTTTATTGAATTCTAATTTAATACTTGCTTTCAAAAAAGTTGTGGAGATTCCATGAATTGTGAAAAAGAAAGATAGACATTGATGTTCCCAGAAATTGCCATTATTTTCATTTTAAGTAAAGGTGAAATCACATCTGAAGTAGCCCGGTCCAAACTCACGTCCAAATCCCAGACGTTTTTCTGCTTAGTGAGGATCTTTGATGATCCTTTAACAGTAGGAACATCACCAAATTCCAAGAGGATCAGCTATGGTCAAGATTGTTAGTTTTGAATAATGAAAGCTTGTATGAAAAATTAATACTCAGTTTACATATTGATTGTGTTTCAGTATTAATTGTTCTTTTATATCATATGCATAGATGATAAGATATCGGGTGTAGCACAATAGATCTTATCATTGGTTAGAACAGCTCGTAACCGAGATAGTTTGTACATACTATCGGTTTAGGTTACCGTGCGATTTGGATAATTAGTTTGTCTAGACTAATTAAATTATACGGATATGCCCGAGGCATATTGAGCAGGACATAATAAGGATTGAATTGACTTGTACTGATCTTCGTAGTTAATTCGAACCTCATATTCTAATCTCTTAGTCTCTAGACTAGAGCAGGCATGAGAGTTAGACATCGTATACTTTGATTTGCCAAAGGGCAGTGTCAATTGAGGTCTAGATCTCGGTAAGTTGGGTATGCATGTTTGGCTTTTTAGTGTGCCATTGCTTGTCGAAAGGAATCCATGTATCGGTACGTCCGGCTTGATGGTGCTCCTGAGATGAGCTCGTAAGGATTGTTATACTAAACCCAGCCGGTGGGCTTATGTCCGGTATAATAATAAGGTCGAGTGGTACTAATCTCGGAAAACAAGAAGTCGATGAATGAAGTGAGCGCGAAGTAATTTCGTTTTTGAGCGATCATTCTATAATTGGTCCATTAGTGGTACGACTAATTATGCGTTGGTCTAATTAGCAAAGTGGATTAAATAAATTACCCTTTAATTAATTTTATATTTAATTGACAAAGTGGGTTATCGAAATAATCCCAAGGGTCGATTAATATTTAATTGATGAAGTGGGTTAAAGAATTAATCCTTCGGACTAATTGGAGTTGACTAGTCTAGTGAGGACTAAGAAAGTCAATGAAAGTCCAACACTAAGGCCTAACTCAAAAGTCCACTAGGTCTCTCTTGAAGATCCTTATGAATACTTAATGTTAGACACATTTGAAGACACATGAACTTAGGAGGCAATAGCCTAGAGAGAGAATGAGTGGTCTAGAGAGAGAATTTTGTCTTCCTCGTCGAAGTTTTCTTTCGAAGTCGACTTAGAATCCTTATTTCCTTGAAACCCAAAGTCCCTATTTTATTTTCTGCATAGTCCATTTTATTTTTGCTGCCCAGATCGGAATTTCCAAATCCGGAGATCGGATTCCTGTCATCGGCACGCAGATTCGGCATCAAGGTGTCGATCGGGATTCTATCCATCGATCTACCGTGGTGCTCATGCTGATCGCGGCTAGGTGGTGGACTGATCTCCAGTGAGATTCCACGGCGACTGATCGGATTTCACAGCAGCTTTGCATAGCGGTTGATCGGATCGCGGCAGCCTTGCACGGCAGGTGTTTCTATTTCAGGCAACATTTTTGGGTTTTCTTCGAGGCTATGTTTTTGAGGTTTTCTTTCTTCGGTTTTTTTCTCACCCAGTAGATAGTCGCCCACATGACTTCAAGGGTTGTCAGAGTCATTTGAGGGATTCGATAGTGGTATTCGCATTTCAGGACTTGATTTTCTTATTTGCAAGGGACTTGATTTTCTCACTAGCAATTAGATCAGCTAATCACCGCAATCCACCTGTCGGAAAATTCCAGCACCACCGCACCTGGAACGTGTACTACACTCGCCGCCTGGGAAGAGAGAGAAAGCCACGCGCCGTCGCCAAAATTGGACAAATTCCAGCCGGCCAAAAAAGCTTCAAAAATCTAAAAATTATGAGGGAGAATTTTCTCTCTATAGGATTTTCTCTCTCTAAGTTTTCTTGTCTTGAAACTTATGAATTGTATATTAAATTGTGTGTCTTGAATAGCTAATCCATTGTCTATATATAGAGTTACAAGAGATACCCCAAGTTGGTTTATGATTGGCTTTCCTACTCGGTTTCTGTTTCCTTCAATCCTGTTCCTGGATTGATACACATCCAACTGATACAGGGATTCACTTATCCCAATCCAGTTCCTAGTATGATTCACAACCAACTGACACAATGATTAATTAATTATTTAATTAATTAAATCTACCTTTGTCAATAACCTAATACATAATTACTCGTACCACTAACGGATTAATTATGGCACTACCATCCTACACCAGAACTGCTTCTGGACAACTTAATTAATTTATTCATAATCTCCCCACATCAAAGATATAGTGCTCGTTAATATATTAATTTACTGATAAATTAATTATTAACTTTTTTAATTCCGAGACTAGGACCACTCAACCTTTTTACTATACCGGACATAAGTCCACCGATCGGGTTTAGTATAATAAACATTACGAGCTCATCTTGGGAGCACCATCACCCCGGACGCACCAGTACATGGTTTCCTTTCGACAAGCAGCAGCACACCAAGCAAATAAACATGTGCACCCAACCTACCGAGATTATTGACCACAATAGACCTCACCCATTGGCAGATCAAAGTACACTATGTCTAATACTCATGCCCGCTCGAGTTTAGGGATTAAGAGATAGAATACTAAGAACGATTTGTTTATTAAATCAGTACAAGACAAATTATTCTAAATGGTTAAGTTCAATACGCCCCGGGCATATCTATATGATTCAATCAGTTTAGACAAACTAATTATCCAAATCACATAATAACCTAAACCGACAGTTTGTCCAAAGCTGTCTCGGGTACGAACCTCATTTATATATTATGTCTTTCAACTAAACCATAATATATTATGTCTTTCAACCTCATTTATATATTTGTCCAAGACACCTCATCATCTCACTACATAATATAAATGGACAAATAATGCACAACAAGATATAACCAAAACATAAATCGATACATTAACTGGGAAAATGTACAATACAAGCATAGCTTATGTATTCAACTCCAACAATCTCCCACTAATACGTTAGTTGTGCTTTAAGTATACATCTACATACAACCTCTACATACTCTGCTACTATATATCTACAAAAACTATCATGGGTTTCCTAAGTATCTGATTCCCATGCCCTCCACGTGAGCCTCAAAGACTTTTGAAGTCAATGTCTTAGTGAACGGATCTGCAAGGTTATCCTCTTATGCTATCTTAGCCACGACCACGTCTTCCCTCTTTACGATATCTCGTATCAAGTGGTACTTGCGCTGTATATATATACTTGTGTTGTGGGCTCGTGGTTCCTTCGAGTTTGCTACTGCACCGTTGTTATCACAATACATTGTGATAGACTTCTGCAAACCAGGAATCATCTAAGTCCACTAGGAAATTCTTGAGCCACACTGCTTCCTTCGCTGCCTCTGATGCGGCAACATATTCAGTCTCCATGGTAGAGTCCGCCACGCATTTCTGTTTAACACTCCGCCAAACTATGGCTCCACCTTTCAGAGTAAACACATACCCTGAGGTTGAAAAATTTTGGTAGGATATGGGTTTGCACTTGCTCGATTTACCACGCAACAAAAATTTCTATTAAAGCGGAATCTTATAAAAGTACCTTTGAAGCGTGCACTTGGTGATTCTCTTGTATGTCTCAAGACTATGACTTCATGTTGTGTGGGCAACGAACTAGAAGTCAATTGATCAGCTACTCACCACAATCCACCTGCTAGAAAACTCTAGCCCCGCAGCACCTAGCACGTACTATAAACGCATCGCCCGCAGAGAGAGAAAGCTACGCGCAGCTGGTATAAACCAAGGCCAAAATTTCAGCCACTAGAAACCCAAAAACCAGCTGCACACTTTCTTGAAAATTCGACTTGGAGAGAGAAACATTTTCTCTCTCTAGAAATTCTGTGGATTAATTGTGTTTTCTGAATGACTGATCCCTTGTCTATTTATAGAGTTACAAGAGAGACTCCAAGTTGGTTTAGGATTGGTCTTCCTACTGGGTTTCTGTTTTCCTTCAATCCTATTTCTGGACTGATACAGATTCTGTTTCCTTCAATCCTGTTCCTGGACTGATACACTCCCAACTGTCACAGGGATTCACTTATCCCAATCCAGTTCCTGGGATGAATCATTCCCAACTGGCACAGGGATTCACTTATCCCAAACCAGTTCCTGGGATGATTCACAACCAATTGACACAAGGATTAATTAATTTCTAAATTAATTAAATCTACCTTTGTCAACAACCCAGTACATAATTAATCGTACCACTAACGGATTAATTATGGCACTACCAACCTACACTAGAATTGCTTCCGGAGCAACTTAATTAAATTATATTCATAATCTCCCCACATAAAAGATACAGTGCTCGTTAATTCATTAATTTACTGATAAATTAATTCATCAACTTCTTTAATTCCAAGACTAGTACCACTCGACCTTTTTACTATACCAGACATAAGTTCACCGGCCGGGTTTAGTATAATAAACATTTCGAGTTCATCTGGGGAGCACCATCACCCCGGACGCACCAGTACATGGTTTCCTTTTGACAAGCAGCAGCACACCAAATAACTAAACACGCGCACCCAACCCACCGAGACTATTGGCCACATTTGACCTCACCCATTGGCAGATCAAAGTACACTATGTCTAATCCTCATGCCCACTCGAGTCTAGGGATTTAGAGATAGAATACAATGATCGATTTGTCTATTAAATCAGTACAAGACAAATCATTCCTAAGAGTCAAGTTCAATATGCCCCGGGTATATCTATATGATTCAATTAGTTTAGACAAACTAATTATCTAAATCACATAATAACCTAGACCGACAGTTTGTCCAAAGCTGTCTCGGTTACGAACCTCATTTATATATTATGTCTTTCAACCAATGATGAGATCTACTGTGTCGCACCAGACACCTCGTCATCTACTTATATAATATAAATGGACATAAACATGCACAACAAAATATGACTGAAATACAAATCGATATATTAAACTGGAAAACTGTACAATACAAGCATAGCTTATGTATTCTACTCCAACAATCTCCCACTAATACTTAAGCTGTGCTTTAAGTATACAATTACATAACCCAATTTGCTGCTATCTATCTAGAAAAACTGTCAAGGCTCTCCTAAGCATCTGATCCCCTTGCCCTTCACGTGAGCCTCAAAGACTTTAGAAGTCAATGTTTTTGTGAACGGATCTGCAAGGTTATCCTCTAATGCTATCTTAGCCATGACCACGCCTACCCTTTTTACGATGTCTCATATCAGGTGGTACTTCCGCTGTATATGTTTACTCGCCTTGTGGGCTCGTGGTTCTTTCGAGTTTGCTACCGTTGTTATCACAATAAACCATGATAGACTTCGGCAAACCAGGAATCACATCTAAGTCCACTAGGAAGTTCTTGAGCCATACTGCTTCTTTCGCTGCCTCTGATGCGGCAACATACTCAGCCTCCATGGTAGAGTCCGCCACGCATTTCTGCTTGACACTCCACCAAACTATGGCTCCACTTCCTAGAGTAAACACATACCCTGAGGTAGACTTGCTCTTGTCCCTTTCGCCTTGGAAATCTGAATCCGTGTAACCTCGGGACTAGAACTTGGTCTCTCGTTCTGCGCAAATACTTGAGAATGCATTTTACTGCCCCCCAATGAGCTTTCCCGGGGTTACTCTGATATCTGCTCACCATGCCAACGGCATAACAGTTATCAGGCCTCGTACACAACATGGCATACATGAGACTTCCTACCGCCGAAGCATATGGAACTGTCCTCATGGTCTCTATCTCCTCAACAGTCTTAGGAGACTGCTCCTTAGATAGAAACACTCCGTGCCTGAAAGGTAGAAAACCTTTCTTGGAGTTCTGCATGTTAAAACAGGCCAGAATCGTGTCTATGTATGAAGCTTGGGAGAGCGTTAGCGAACGTTGCCTACGATCTCGAATAATCTTGATCCCAAGGATATGTCCCGCTTCCCCTAAGTCCTTCATATCAAATTGCTTGGACAACCATGCCTTTACGTCTGATAACACTTTTTTGTTGTGGCCAATCAATAGAATGTCATCTACGTAAAGAACAAGAAACACCACTGAGTTTCCATCACGTCTGCGATATACACATTGTTCATCCGGACACTGAGTAAATCCAAATGACTGGATTACTTCATCAAACCGATGTTCCAAGATCTGGATGCCTGCTTTAGTCCATAGATAGACCTCTTAAGCCTGCAAACCTTATGCTATTGGCCTTTTTCAATGAATCCCTCTGGTTGCTGCATAAAAATGGTTTCCTCAAGACTTCCGTTTAGGAAAGCTGTCTTGACATCCATCTGCCAAATCTCATAATCCAAATGAGCAGCTATGGCCAAGAGAATCCGGATCGACTTAAGCATGGCTACCGGGGAGAAGGTTTCCTCATAATCGATTCCCTCTTTCTGAGTATACCCCTTCGCCACCAGCCTAGCTTTCAATGTTTCCACCTTCCCGTTAGGTCCTCTCTTACGTTTATAGACCCACTCGCATCCAATAGGCTTAAACCCATCAGGCAGGTCCACAAGCTCCCAGACTTGATTGTGGTCCATTGACCCCATCTCGGATATCATTGCCTTACGCCAAGATTCTGCATCTTTATCTCGAAGCGCCTCATTGTAGTTAACTGGGTCAGGTTCAGGCACACCTGGGACTAGGTCTGAAGCCTCTTCCACGCCAATGAACCTGTCTGGCTGTCTCACAACCCTCCCACTACGACGAGGCACCGCCTGTGTAGGCGCATCATCTGTGATCTCATGTGCAGTGTGTGGTGTATCTACTTGTGCTGGTGCATCAGGATTAGTAGTTTGTCGTCTAAGCTCTTCTAGTACTATCTTACTCTTGGGCTTGTGATCTAAGACATAGTCCTCTTATAAAAATCTAGCATTGGTACTTACCACCACCTTCTGATCTTTAGGACTATAGAATAGACCACCTTTCGTTCCCCTAGGATATCCTACAAACAGCATTAATTCTGTTCTTGCGTCTAACTTAGCCGTATCTGCCTTAAGCACATGTGTTGAGCAGCCCCAAATTCTGAGATGTCTTAGACTGGGCTTCCGCCCGTTCCACAACTCTACTGGGGTTGAAGGCACGGTTTTAGATGGTACAAGATTAAGAATATACATTTGCCGTTTCCAAGGCATATCCCCAGAACGAACTTGGTAAATCACTATAGCTCATCATGGACCTAACCATTTCCATAAGAGCCAGATTCCTCCTTTCTGCTACACCATTCTGCTCTGGCGTGCCAGGTGCAGACAACTGAGACTGAATTCCTACCTCAGTGAGATAATCTCGAAATTCATGGGACAGGTACTCCCCACCACGATCTGAACGCAGTGTCTTGATACTCTTACCATGATGCTTCTCCACATCTGCCCGAAACTCTTTGAACTTGCCAAAACATTCGGACTTGTGGTGCATTAGGTAAATGTATCCGTACCTAGAGTAGTCATCCGTGAACGTCACGAAATACTCATATCCCCCTCGTGCCTGGACCGTCATAGGTCCACACAAGTCATAATGAATCAACTCTAATACTTCTTTAGCTCTATAGCCTTTTGCTTTAAAAGGTCTCTTGGTCATATTACCCTCCAAGCAAGATTCGCAGGTTGCATAACTGTCAATATCTAATGAACCCAAAGGTCCATCATTGACCAACCTCTGAATCCTACTAAGGTTTATATGACCTAGCCTTAGATGCCAAAGATAGGTTTGATTCATTTCAGAAGGTCTCTTTCTCTTATTAATGTTAGATACTGAGCTATCTTTCTCTATGTTTTGCGCTACAGGGGAGTTAGAGTTAACCACAAACAAATTGTCCGCCAATGAACCAGAACAAATAAGTTTTCCATTTCTTCTAATAACAACACAGTCATCAGAAAAAATAAACTTATACCCGTTCTTCAAGAGTTTAGAAACTGAAATCAAGTTCTTTCTAAAACTCGGTACATAAAGACAATTAACTAACTCTAAGCTAGAATTCAACTTAACTACTCCCACTGCTTCTACTGACACACTTGTAGTGTCGCCCAAGTAGATATCCAATTCGCCTTCTCTAAACTTCTGGGTTACTTGGAACCCTTGCAAAGAATTACAAACATGGTCAGTGTTGGATTTGAATACATAAGCTATGCTTGTGTTGTACATTTTCCCAGTTTAATATATCGATTTGTGTTTCAATTATATTTTGTTGTGCATGTTTACGTCCATTTATTTTATGTTAGTAGATGATGAGGTGTCTGGTGCGACACAGTAGATCTCATCATTGGTTGAAAAACATAATATATAAATGTGGTTCGTAACCGAGACAACTTTGGACAAACTATCGGTTTAGGTTATTATGTGATTCAGATAATTAGTTTGTCTAAACTAATTGAATCATACAGATATGCCCGGGACATATTGAACTTGACTCTTAGGAATGATTTGTCTTGTACTGATTTAATAGATAAATCGATCCTTGTATTCTATCTCTAAATCCCTAGACTCGAGTGGGCATGAGGATTAGACATAGTGTACTTTGATCTGCCAATGGGTGAGGTCAAATGTGGCCAATAGTCTCGGTGGGTTGGGTGCGCGTGTTTAGTTACTTGGTGTGATACTGCTTGTCGAAAGGAAACCATGTACCGGTGCGTCCGGGGTGATGGTGCTCCCGAGATGAGCTCGAAATGTTTATTATACTAAAACCGGCCGGTGGACTTATGTCTGGTATAGTAAAAAGGTCGAGTGGTACTAGTCTCGGAATTAAAGAAGTTAATTAATTAATTTATCAGTGAATTAATTTTAATTAACGAGCACTATATCTTTGATGTGGGGAGATTAAATGAATATAATTTAATTAAGTTGTTCCGAAAGCAATTCTGGTGTAGGTTAGTAGTGCCATAATTAATCCGTTAGTGGTACGATTAATTATGTACTGGGTTGTTGACAAAGGTAGATTTAATTAATTTATAAATTAATTAATCCTTGTGTCAGTTGGTTGTTAATCATCCCAGGAACTGGTTTGGGATAAGTGAATCCCTGTGTCAGTTGGAAGTGATTCATCCCAGGAACTGGATTGGGATAAGTGAATCCCTGTGACAGTCGGGAGTGTGTCAGTCCAGGAACAAGATTGAAGGAAACAGAATCTGTATCAGTCCAGAAACAGGATTGAAGGAAAACAGAAACCCAGTAGGAAGACCAATCCTAAACCAACTTGGAGTCTCTCTTGTAACTCTATAAATAGACAAGGGATCAGTTATTCAAGACACACAATTCAACAATTAATCCACAGGATTTCTGGAGAGAGAAAACGTTTCTCTCTCCATGTCGAATTTTCAAGAAGTTTTGGCGGCTGGTTTTTCTTCCTAGTGGCTGAATTTTTAAGCCCTTGGTGTATACCAGCTGTAAGCAACTTTCTCTCTCTCTCTCTCTATCTCTCTCTCTCTCTCTCTCTCCGGGCAGTGCGTTTGCAGTACGTGCTAGGTGGGGAGGTGCTGGATTTTTCTGGCAGGTGGAGTTGTGGTGATAGCTGATCAATTAACTTCTAGTTCGTTGCCCACACAACGTGAAGTTATGGTCTTGAGGCATACCAGAGAATCACCAAGTGCACGCTTCAAAGGTACTTTTCTAAGATTCCGCTTTAATAGAAATTTTTGTTGCGTGGTAAGTCGAGCAAGTGCAAACTCAGATCCTACCAAAATCTTTCAATTGGTATCAAAGCCTGGTTTAGGGGGTTCTGTGCTTGTTCGATTTATTACTTGGTTTTATTTGCAGGTGGTTTAGAATCCCAACTATTATGGTTACGTTTGTATGGGTTTTAATTAAACTCCGAGACTTGTCCGGATTTAATTTTATTATCAATGTTTGTAATAGTTTAACCACGTGCTGGAAGCCGTGTAGGATTAGATCAAATCTGTAGTAACATTTTTTCTATGTAATTTCGATTATTTAATTTTCCTAGAATGCCTTGTAGTAGGAAAATTGTTTTTTATGTAATCGAAGGCGTTATGGTGGGCGACTTGGATTCGTGGGTTTTGGGTTATCATGAATTTGTAATCACTGCTGCCGGCCGTGCTGCGGCCCGGGCGGCCCGTTCGGGCCGTTCGAGCTGTTTTTTGCCCGTTTTTTCTCCAGTTTTTGTTTTTTGAAGTTCAAGACTCTCTCCATCGAGTGACGTGATGGGACACGAGATCAAGGCAAAGGATGGAAGCAATTAAAACCATAATAGTTGGGAAATTTATTTTACGTATTTATTTCCCATATTTATTGTTTTAATTTTTATGCTTTATTTTTATGTTGTATTTTAGATGCATGAATTAAAACATGTCTGGTTTTATGGTTGCATATAACTTAGGTTAGTTAATTGCATGTTAAAACAGAAAAACCCTCATTTTGGAAATCTAAGTGGGAGCGAGTTGTGTTATATCCCCATGGCCACCATTACGGGTTCTTATGCGATGTGGGTAGGCTTGCGCGTTGGCATTAGGGCCTTCATCCATTCGGATGAGTCCAGCCCCGAGATCGCTAGACTATGACCTTCTGAGTAAGATGACTAGAGCGAGTTTAACTAGGAGAAATGCAACACCCTCTCCATCTGAGGCGCACTATCCTGAGGTAACAAACTCAGAAGTCACGTAATGGCACACACTTAGTGTACAATCTGTAGTATTCCTCCAGCGAGGTTACGCTGTTTACTTGTATGGCTGAAAGCACCGACTATTAGCTACATTGATCAAAAGATCATTGGTCAGATAGTGTAGTTAATGAACTTGGTTCTTCTCAAACGAATGTGGGTTAGCGTAAACGTCCACACTGCGTGGCTTGCGAGAATCCCGGTGGATGAGATGTTGGTGGATTAATATTATTGTTTTGAGGGAAATCAATAATTAAATTGAATTTTCATGTTTTCGAAAATTCTAGCATATATAACTGAAATACTGTTTGTTTAACTTTCCAGTTTAAATCGCTATGGCATTCAATCTTTCAGCTGCTATTTTGAAAAACAACAATTTAATTGGAACTAATAATGTCGATGGAAGTCGTAACTTGGACATTGTCCTTAGGGCTGAGAGCATTCCTGTGAGAGATCATGTCATTGACATGATTAGTAACATCAACAAGGTTGAGGTAGTGGGAGGCAAAATCGTTGGTGCAACCAAAGCTGATATTGTCCTCCAGAGCTTGCCTCAAAGCTATGAGCGGATTCGGTTGAACTACAACATAAGTAAGATGTTGTGGAGTTCATCCGAGCTCTTGGCAGAGTTGATGGTGCCTCAAAGCTATGAGCGGATTCGATTGAACTATAACATAAGTTAGATGTTGTGGAGTTCATCCGAGCTCTTGGTAGAGTTGATGGCGGCTAAAAGTCTTCTTCAAGAGAAGAAGCGAGCTTTAGTCGCAGTTGAAGCTTTAGAATCTTCTTCAGAGCCTGAGGCTGGAAAGAAGAAGAGAAAGCTCAAGGGAGTAGCTAAAAAGGCACAAATTGTGCCTAAGCCAGATATTGCAAAGAAGAAGTCGAAAGACAAGTGCTTCAAGTGCAATAAGACGGGACATTGGAAAGCGGATTGTCCAAAGCTTATAAGTACGATAAATTATGCCTTAATTACTGAGACATGTTTAGCGGCGCTTCCCACAAATACATGGTGTGTGGATTCAGGTGCCACTGACCATGTTTGTAATTCTTTGCAAGGGTTCCAAGTAACCCAGAAGCTTAGAGCAGGCGAATTGGATATCTACTTGGGCGACACTACAAGAGTGTCAGTAGAAGCAGTGGGAGTAGTTAAGTTGAATTTCGAAAATTCTAGCTTGGAGTTAGTTAATTGTCTTTATGTACCGAGTTTTAGAAAGAACTTGATTTCGGTTTCTAAACTCTTGAAGAACGGGTATAAGTTTATTTTTTCTGATGACTGTGTTGTTATTAGAAGAAATGGAAAACTTATTTATTGTGGTTCATTGGCGAACAATTTGTTTGTGGTTAACTCTAACTCCCCTGTTGCGCAAAACATAGAGATAGATAGCTCAGTATCTAACATTAATAAGAGGAAGAGACCTTCTGAAATGAATCAGACCTATCTTTGGAATCTAAGGCTAGGTCATATAAACCTTAGTAGGATTTAGAGTTCGGTCAATGATGGACCTTTGGGTTCATTAGATATTGACAGTTATGCAACCTACGAATCTTGCTTGGAAGGTAAGATGACCAAGAGACCTTTTAAAGCAAAAGTCTATAAAGCTAAAGAAGTATTAGAGTTGATTTATTCTGACTTGTGTGGACCTATGACGGTCCAGGCACGAGGGGGATATGAGTATTTCGTGACGTTCACAGGTGACTACTCTAGGTACGGATACATTTACCTAATGCACCACAAGTCCGAATGTTTTGGCAAGTTCAAAGAGTTTCGGGCAGATGTGGAGAAGCATCATGGTAAGAGTATCAAGACACTGCGTTCAAATCGTGGTGGGGAGTACCTGTCCCATGAATTTCGAGATTACCTCACTGAGGTAGGAATTCAGTCTCAGTTGTCTGCACCTGGCATGCCACAGCAGAATGGTGTAGCAGAAAGGAGGAACCGAACTCTTATGGAAATGGTTAGGTCCATGATGAGCTATAGTGATTTGCCAAGTTCGTTCTGGGGATATGCCTTAGAAACGGCAATGTATATTCTTAATCTTGTGCCATATAAAACCGTGCCTTCAACCCCAGTAGAGTTGTGGAACGGGCGGAATCCCAGTCCAAGACATCTTAGAATTTGGGGCTGCCCAGCACATGTGCTTAATATAGATACGGCTAAGTTAGATGCAATATTAGAATTAATGCTGTTTGTAGGATATCCTAGGGGATCGAAAGGTGGTCTATTCTATAGTCTTAAAGATCAGAAGGTGGTGGTAAGTACCAACGCTAGATTTTTAGAAGAGGACTATGTTTTAGAGCACAAGCCCAAGAGTAAGATGGTACTAGAAGAGCTTAGACGACAAACCACTAATCCTGATGCACCAGCACAAGTAGATACACCACACACTGCACATGATCACAGATGATGCGCCTGCATAGGCGGTGTCTCGTCGTAGTGGGAGGGTTGTGAGACAGCCCGACAGGTTCATTGGCGTGGGAGAGGCCTCAGACCTAGTCCCAGGTGTGCCTGAACCTGACCCAGTTAACTACAATTAGGCGCTTCAAGATGAAGATGCAGAATCTTGGCGTAAGGCAATGATATCCGAGATGGGGTCAATGGACCACAATCAAGTCTGGGAGCTTGTGGACCTGCCTGATGAGTTCAAACCCATTGGATGCAAGTGGGTCTACAAACGTAAGAGAGGACCTGACGGGAAGGTGGAAACCTTTAAAGCTAGGCTGGTGGCGAAGGGGCATACTCAGAAAGAGGGAATCGATTATGAGGAAACCTTCTCCTCGGTAGCCATTCTTAAGTCGATCTGGACTTTCTTGGCCATAACTACTCATATGGATTATGAGATTTGGCAGATGGATGTCAAGATAGCTTTCCTAAACGGAAGTCTTGAGGAAACCATCTTTATGCAGCAACCAGAGAGATTCATTGAAAAAGGCCAAGAGCATAAGGTTTGCAGGCTTAAGAGGTCTATTTATTGACTTAAGCAGGCATCTAGATCTTGGAACATCCGGTTTGATGAGGTAATCCAGTCCTTTGGATTTACTCAGTGTCCGGATGAGCAATGTGTGTATCGCAGACGTGATGGAAACTCAGTGGTGTTTCTTGTGCTTTACGTAGATGACATTCTATTGATTGGCAACAACAAGAAAGTGTTATCAGACGTAAAGGCATGGCTGTCCAAGAAATTTGATATGAAGGACGTAGGGGAAGTGGGACATATCCTTGGGATCAAGATTATTCGAGATCGAGGAAACGTTCGCTAACGCTCTCCCAAGCTTCATACATAGACACGATTCTGGCCTGTTTTAACATGCAGAACTCCAAGAAAGGTTTTCTACCTTTCATGCATGGAGTGTTTCTATCTAAGGAACAGTCTCCTAAGACTGTTGAGGAGATAGAGACCATGAAGACAGTTCCATATGCTTCAGCAGTAGGAAGTCTCATGTATGCCATGTTGTGTACGAGGCCTGATATTTGTTATGCCGTTGGCATGGTGAGCAGATATCATAGTAACACCGGGAAAACTTATTGGGAGGCAGTAAAATGCATTCTTAAGTATTTGCGCAGAACGAGGGACCAAGTTCTGGTCTATCAGGCGCCTGAGCTGGTACCCCGAGGTTATACGGATCCAGATTTCGAATGCGACAGGGACAAGAGCAAGTCTACCTCAGGGTATGTGTTTACTCTAGAAGGTGGAGCCATAGTTTGGCGGAGTGTCAAGCAGAAATGCGTGGCGGACTCTACCATGTAGGCTGAGTATGTTGCCGCATTAGAGGCAGCGAAAGAAGCAGTATGGCTCAAGAACTTCCTAGTGGACTTAGATGTGATTCCTGGTTTGCCGAAGTCTATCACGGTTTATTGTGATAATAATGGTGCAGTAGCAAACTCAAAGGAACCACGAGCCCACAAGGCGAGTAAACATATCCAGCGCAAGTACCACCTGATACGAGACATCGTAAAGAGGGTAGACGAGGTCATTGCTAAGATAGCATCAGAGGATAACCTTACAGATTTGTTCACGAAAACATTGACTTTAAAGTCTTTGAGGCTCACGTGAAGGGCATGGGAATCAGATGCTTAGGAGAGCCTTGACAGTTTTTCTAGATAGATAGCAGCAGATTGTATAGGATTGTATGTAGTTGTATACTTAGAGCACAGCTTAAGTATTAGTGGGAGATTGTTGGAGTAGAATACATAAGCTATGCTTGTGTTGTACAGTTTCCCAGATTAATATATCGATTCGTGTTTCAGTAATATCATGTTGTGCATTAATCGTCCATTTATATTATGTTAGTACACGATGAGGTGTCTGGTGCGACACAGTAGATCTCATCATTGGTTGAAAGACAAAATATATAAATGAGGTTCGTAACCGAGACAGTTTTGGACAAACTGTCGGTTTAGGTTATTATGTGATTCAGATAATTAGTTTGTCTAAACTAATTGAATCATATAGATATGCCCGGGGCATATTGAACTTGACTCTTAGGAATGATTTGTCTTGTACTGATTTAATAGACAAATCAATCCTTGTATTCTATCTCTAAATCCCTACACTCGAGTGGGCATGAGGATTAGACATAGTGTACTTTGATCTGCCAATGGGTGAGGTCAAATGTGGCCAATAGTCTCGGCGGGTTTGGTGCGCGTGTTTAGTTACTTGGTGTGCTACTGCTTGTCGAAAGGAAACCATGTACCGGTGCGTCCAGGGTGATGGTGCTCCCGAGATGAACTCGAAATGTTTATTATACTAAACCCGGCAGGTGGACTTGTGTCCGGTATAGTAAAAAGGTCGTGTGGCACTAGTCTCGGAATTAAAGAAGTTAATTAATTAATTTATCAGTAAATTAATTTTAATTAACGAGCACTATATCTTTGATGTGGGGAGATTAATGAATATAATTTAATTAAGTTGTTCTGGAAGCAATTCTGGTGTAGGATGGTAGTGCCAAAATTAATCCGTTAGTGGTACGATTAATTTTGTAATGGGTTAATTGAATAGGTAGATTTAATTAATTAATTGGTTAATTATTCCTAAGGGTTAATTCAGTAATTAATAAAGTGGAATTATTTAATTAATTCCTAAGGGTTAATTAAGTAATTAACAAAGTGGAATTATTTAATTAATTAATTAACTCTTAAGTTTCAATTGAAATTAAGAAATCTAGTAGGATTTGGTTTATCCTATCAGATTGGTTGCCTAATTGGATTTGGAAACAAATTCATTACCTAAACCCATTAGGAAGACCAATCCTAAACCAACTTGGAGTCTATCTTGTAACTCTATAAATAGACAAGGGATCAGTTATTCAAGAATCACAATTAATCCACAATATTTCTAGAGAGAGAAAGTTTTCTCTCTCCAAGTCGAATTTTAAAAGACTATATACCGCTGGTTTTTTAGAGGGAAGTGGTCGAAATTCTTCTTGGTCATTTTACCAGTTGCACAAATAGTTTTCTCTCTCTTCGGGCAGTGCGTTTGCAGTAGTGCTAGGTGCGAAGGTGCTGGATTTTTTCTGGCGAGTGGAGGTTTGGTGATAGCTGATCAATTGACTTCTAGTTCGTTGCCCACACAACGTGAAGTCATAGTCTTGAGGCATACAAGAGAATCACCAGGTGCACGCTTCAAAGGTATTTTTTTAAGGTTCCGTTTTAATTAGAAATTTTTTGTTGCGTGGTAAATCGAGCAAGTGCAAACCCAGATCCTATGTGGCAAATTCTTTCAGGATTGTGGTGATTGGTTGATCAATTGGCTTCTAGTTCGTTGCCCACACAACGTGAAGTCATAGTCTTGAGGCATACAAGAGAATCACCAGGTGCACGCTTCAAATGTATTTTTCTAAAGTTCCGCTTCAATTAGAAATTTTTGTTGCGTGGTAAATCGAGCAAGTGCAGACCCAAATCCTATGTGGCAAATTCTTTCAGTCCAGCTCGCCCTCTCTAAGCCTCCAAGTTACTTGGAACCCCTGCAAAGAATTACAAACATGGTCAGTGGTGCCTGAATCCACACACCAAGTATCTGTGGGAATCACCGCTAAACATGTCTCAGTAATTAGGGCAGAAACTATCGTACCTTTAGGCTTTGGACAATCTGCTTTCCAGTGTCCCATTTTCCCGCACCAGAAGCACTTGCCTTTGGGCTTGCTCTTCTTTGCAATTTTGGGCTTCGCAGCAAGTTTTTTGGCATTCTTCTTCTTCTTATTCTTCTTGCCTTTATGAGCAGAAGAAGAACTTCAAGCCTTCACTGAGACCAAAGCTTGCTTCTTCTCATGGAAGATGCCTTCGGCCACCACCAAATCAGTTAAGAGCTCGAGTAGAGTGTAAACTCTTTGATTCATGTTGTAATTGACCCCAAACTGCTCAAAACAAGAGGGTAAGCTCCGGAGGATAATATCTATCTGACTTTCTGGGTCGATTTCTCCTCCCAACACCTCTATTTCATTGATGTTACTGATTATGTGAAGCACATGATCTCTCACCGAACTGCCCTCAGCCATTATAGTATTCATCAACTTTCTCATGGCTGCTTCCCTAGTAGTCCTACTAAAAGAATTTTTTTGCCACATAGGATCTCGGTTTGCACTTGCTCGATTTACCACGCAACAAAAATATCTAATTAAAGCGAAACCTTAGAAAGTTACCTTTGAAGTGTGCACCTAGTGATTCTCTTGTATGCCTCAAGACTATGACTTCACGTTGTGTGGACAACGAACTAGAAGAGAATTGATCAACCAAACACCACAATCCACCTGCTAGAAAACTCTAGCTTCGCAGCACCTGGCACGTACTATAAACGCACCGCCCGCAGAGAGAGAAAGCTACACACAGCTGGTATAAACCAAGGCCAAAATTTCAGCCACTAGAAACCCAAAAACCAGCCGCACACTTTCTTGGAAATTCGACTTGGAGAGAGAAACGTTTTCTCTCTCTAGAAATCTTGTGGATGAATTGTGTTTCTTGAATGGCTAATCCCTTGTCTATTTATAGAGTTACAAGAGAGACCCCAAATTGGTTTAGGATTGGTCTTCCTAATGGGTTTAGGTAATGAATTAGTTTCCAAATCCAATTAGGTAACCAATCTGATAGGATAAACCAAATCCTACTAGATTTCATAATCTCTAGGATTTCCTAATTCCAATTGAAACTTAAGACTTAATTAATTAATTAAATAATTCCACTTTGTTAATTACTTAATTAACCCTTAGGAATTAATTAAATAATTCCACTTTGTTAATTACTTAATTAACCCTTAGGAATAATTAACCAATTAATTAATTAAATCTACCTATTCAATTAACCCATTACAAAATTAATCGTACCACTAACGGATTAATTTTGGCACAACCATCCTACACCATAATTGCTTCCGGAACAACTTAATTAAATTATATTCATTAATCTCCCCACATCAAAGATATAGTGCTCGTTAATTAAAATTAATTTACTGATAAATTAATTAATTAACTTCTTTAATTCCGAGACTAGTACCACTCGACCTTTTTACTATACCGGACATAAGTCCACCGGCCGGGTTTAGTATAATAAACATTTCGAGCTCATCTCGGGAGCACCATCACCCCGGATTCACCGGTACATGGTTTTCCTTTCGACAAGCAGCAACACACTAAGTAACTAAACATGCACACCCAACCTACCGAGACTTTTGGCCACATTTAACGTCACCCATTGGCAGATCAAAGTACACTATGTCTAATCCTCATGCCCACTCGAGTCTAGGGATTAAGAGATAGAATACAAGGATCGATTTGTTTATTAAATCAGTACAAGACAAATCATTCCTAAAGGTCAAGTTCAATATGCCCCGGGCATATCTATATGATTCAATTAGTTTAGACAAACTAATTATCTGAATCACATAATAACCTAAACCGACAGTTTGTCCAAAGCTGTCTCGGTTACGAACCTCATTTATATATTATGTCTTTCAACCAATGATGAGATCTACTGTGTCACACCAAACACCTCATCATCTACTTACATAATATAAATGGACAATTATGCACAACTAGACATAACTGAAACACGAATCGATATATTAATCTGGGAAACTGTATAATACAAGTATAGCTTATGTATTCTACTCCAACAATCTCCCACTAATACTTAAGTTGTGCTTTAAGTATACAACTACATACAATCCCTATACAATCTGCTACTATCTATCTAGAAAAACTATCAAGACTCTCTTAAGCATCTGATCCCCATGCCCTTCACGTGAGCCTCAAAGACTTTCGAAGTCAATGTTTTCATGAACGGATCTGCAAGGTTATCATCTGATACTATCAGGTGGTACTTGCGTTGTATATGTTTACTCCCCTTGTGGGCTCGTGGTTCCTTCGAGTTTGCTACTGCACCGTTGTTATCACAATATACAGTGATAGACTACTTCAAACCATGAATCACATCTAAGTCCACTAGGAAGTTCTTGAGCCATACTGCTTCTTTCGCTGCCTCTGATGTGGCAACGTACTCAGCTTCCATGGTAGAGTCTGCCACGCATTTCTGCTTGACACTCCGCCAAACTATGGCTCCACCTCCTAGAGTAAACACATACCCTGAGGTAGACTTGCTCTTGTCCCTGTCGCCTTGGAAATCGGAATCTGTGTAACCTCAGGGTACCAGCTCAGACGCCTGATAGACCAGAACTTGGTCCCTCGTTCTGCGCAAATACTTGAGAATACATTTTACTGACTCCCAATGAGCTTTCCCGGGGTTACTCTGAAATCTGTTCACCATGCCAACAACATAACAGATATCGGGCCGCGTACACAACATGGCATACATGAGACTTCCTACTGCCGAAGCATATGGAACTGTCTTCATGGTCTCTATCTCCTCAACAGTCTTAGGAGACTGCTCCTTAGATAGAAACACTCCATGCCTGAAAGGTTGAAAACCTTTCTTGGAGTTTTGCATGTTAAAACGGGACAGAATCGTGTCTATGTATGAAGATTGCGAGAGCGTTAATGAACATTTCCTACGATCTCGAATAATCTTGATCCTAAGTGTTGGAGTAGAATACATAAGCTATGCTTGTTTTGTACAGTTTTCCAGTTTAATATATCGATTTGTGTTTCAGTCATATCTTGTTGTGCATATTTATGTCCTTTTATGTTATGTAAGTAGATGATGAGGTGTCTGGTGCGACACAGTAGATCTCATCATTGGTTGAAAGATATAATATATAAATGAGGTTCGTAACTGAGACAGTTTTGGACAAACTGTCGGTCTAGGTTATTATGTGATTCAGATAATTGGTTTGTCTAAACTAATTGAATCATATAGATATGCCCGAGACATATTGAACTTGACTCTTAGGAATGATTTGTCTTGTACTTATTTAATAGACAAATTGATCCTTGTATTCTATCTCTAAATCCCTAGACTCGAGTGGGCATGAGGATTAGACATAGTGTACTTTGATCTGCCAATGAGTGAGGTCAAATATGGCCAATAGTCTCGGTGGGTTGGGTGTGTTGGATCGTGTCAAGTGTTGAGAGGGGGGGGGGGTGAATCAACACTTTATCAATTTTTCTTTCAACTAAAGGATTCCCTCTCAAATGTTAGCTCAGTTAGAGCTTATTGTTGAACTCACGTTCTTGGCTTAGATGGACTCACTCAAGGAGGGTTCACTTACACAACCACAACACTCCTGTTCAAGCTTATAGTTTGAGAACACCACACCAGTCAAGACACACTCAAAGCAGTAAATGTGCAAGGGGGATTTTTACGTGGTTCGATCAAATGATCTACATCCACGGACAGATTCACTCCTGTCAATCTTCACTATCACGGAATCATTCAGCTCTGGCCTCACTGACCGTAAGCAACATAAACAAGAGCTCACTGCTCAACACATTGAGGTTCACTACCTCTACAGGTTCATCAACTAAAACAACAACATATAAATCTCTATTGTACTGCCTTTTCTACACAAATATCTTTCAAAATCACTTAATGAAAGACGTTTGATAGTGTTCTAGGCTTACCACCTGAAGCTGCAACCTCAGGGTCAGTTCTCCCGATTCTGCTCCTCCTCAGCTTCTTCTTCTCCTTGACTTCTGCTTCTCCAAAGCTTCAGCTTCTCCTTGTGCAGCTGACTGTTTCTTTCTCTCTTGTATTTCTCATATCATCTTTTTGCAGCTCTCACTCTTTTTCTTCTCCCTTTTCTCGGTTTCGTTCGGTTCAGCACCCAGCCTTTTTGTTGCTCATCTCTCTCTCTTTTTTCTCTTCTCATGCCTTCCCCTATTTTTAGGTTTTTCTTCCGTTCTGCAGTTGTTGTACCTACCACACCTACTCATATGCCCGTTTTCTTTTTCCCAGAAGAAAAACTGTGCCCTACCGTGCAGTGTGTCAGCACATCATACACGAAAGGCGGCTCAAGATTCAAATAATCCATTTTCAACCTTTTGAGTTGCAACTTGCTTGCCATGTCATATTGCTGACTGTACTCCTTCATACTTCTCGAGTAGCTCGTCTTAGATATTTTGAAACAGCAGAAGTGATCTGATCTTAGCTTATAGCTGATCTGATGTGCGCGGCATTTGATCTGATGTCGCGCTTCGGTTGATCTGATGTTAGCTTGCAGTTGATCTGATCCTTCGGTTGATCTGATGTTAGCTTGCAGTTGATCTGATGTTAGCTTGCAGTTGATCTGATCCTTCGGTTGATCTGATGTTAGCTTGCAGTTGATCTGATGTTAGCCTTCGGTTGATCTGATGTTAGCTTGCAGTTGATCTGATGTTAGCTTGCAGTTGATCTGATGTTAGCCTTCGGTTGATCTGATGTTAGCTTCATGTCACAACGTTTTGTCCAGCAACTCAGAACCATCCATGTAGCTCCTGCAGTTTTTCTGATCGGGCACTGCTTGATTCTTTTGTATTTCTGCTCGCTCACAGGATTGCTAGATACTTCAACATGATGCTCCTGGTCTTCTGAATCTTTGAGAGACTTTTAGAGTCGCGCGTTTGAGGTGTGATTCACTAGCCGTCCTTGACTTCAGCTTCTTAGGTGTCTGCTCTAGCTCTCCAGCCTTGAGTTGTTCTCTTCTGCTGCAAATATGTTTTGTTGCTGACTTGCCTTGCTTCTGTGAAACCAAGCTGCTGAGCAATCCCTTGAGAATTTGATCTGATCTTTACTTCCGTTGATCTGATCTATGCTGCATGTGATCTGATGTGTGCATCCTTTGATCTGATGCGCACTGCATTTGATCTGATCTTCACTTCCTGTGATCTGATACGCACTGCCTTTGATCTGATCTTCACTTCCTTTGATCTGATACGCACTGCCTTTGATCTGATCTTCACTTCCTTTGATCTGATACGCACTGCCTTTGATCTGATCTTCACTTCCTTTGATCTGATACGCACTGCCTTTGATCTGATCTTCACTTCCTTTGATCTGATACGCACTGCCTTTGATCTGATACGCACTGCCTTTGATCTGATATGCCAACAGTACACTTCCTTCTCATTTTGGCACTTCAGTTTATTCATCGACTTCTTGCTGAGATTTTGTCCAGATAAAATGCTTTCAAACCTCATGAACTCAGTCCATTATTGCCTTAGTAATTCACAGATTTGTCACAATGTGGTTGCAACAATTACAACACAACATTGGACTTTAACAAAGGCTAAGAAAGCTTCATTGTAGCAGCTTATGACATCCTTACTGATTCAGCTCCATTGTAGCGGCTCCAATGGCTCAACAATCTCCCCCTTTGGAATTGTTGGCAACCACATTTGCAGCCAATTAGTCAACTCAGTGCTAAGCTCCCCCTGAGCCTTATTCTTCTTCATAGTAAGCTCCCCCTGCATAGAGCTTTTTCCAACGTCCTTCTCTCCCAAGGATAATACTGCTGCGTCTGGCCGGCTGCTGCGGCTATCTCTCCCCCTTTGACAACCAATTTCAAAGGGATTTGGGGATGCTCAACTGATTCAGCATGAGAAGGAGGACTGCACTCCCATTTGCATCCTCAAAGTTTCAAACATCTCGGCTGGAAGAGGCTTTGTCATTACATCAGCTATTTGTTTAGCTGTGGGAACATACTCTAGCATAATTTCTCCTTTCTCAACCTTGTCCTTTATGAAGTGATACTTGATTTCTATATGTTTGGCTCTCGAGTGCTGCACTGAATTCTTTGACAAATCAATGGCACTTTTGTTGTCACAAAGAATTATCAGTGGCAGGGGAACTTCTTCTTTAAGATTTTGCAGTTCAGATCTCATCCATATAGCTTGAGTGCATGCCTTGGTTGCTGCTATGTACTCGGCTTCAGCAGTGCTTAAGGCTATACTTTCTTGCTTCTTGCTTAACCAGCTCACACATCTATTACCAAGAAAGAATACTCCTCCTGAAGTGGATCTCCTGTCATCAACATTTCCTGCCCAATCAGCATCAGTGAAGCTTCTTAATCCCAAGCTTCCTTTCCTTGCATACCACAGACCATAATCTACTGTCCCTTGCAAGTATCTTAGCACCCTCTTTAGTGCAATCATATGAGAATTCTTTGGATTTGCCTGGTATCTAGCAGCTTGGCAGACAGCAAAGGTAATATCAGGCCTTGTTGCTGTTAAGTACAATAAGCTTCCTATCATGCTTCTGTATAGACTTTGATCAGCTTCAGCTCCTTTTTCATCCTTGCTCAGCTTGCAGTTAGTTGCCATGGGTGTAGACATTGGCTTAGCATCAGTCATACCAAATTTCTTCAGCACTTCTTTGGTATACTTGGTTTGAGAGATAAAAATTCCAGTTGCTTTTTGATGAATCTGTAGTCCAAGGAAAAATGATAGCTCTCCTATCATGGACATTTCAAACTCTTCTTGCATCTTTCTAGCAAATTCATGACACAGCTGCTCCTTATCTCCTCCAAATATTATGTCATCAACATAGACTATGGCTATTAACTGTCCACCCTTTCCATCAAGGACATATAGATTGCTATTTATGCAACTTTTTCTGAAATTCAGATTCTTCAGGTAACTGTCCAGCCTTGAGTACCATGCTCTTGGGGCTTGTTTTAATCCATACAGTGCCTTTTTGAGCTTGCACACCTTGTTTTCATCTTCACAAACTAGAAAACCATCCGGTTGCTCAATGTACACTTCTTCTTCCAGATTTCCATTCAAGAAGGCAGATTTAACATCCATTTGGAAGACCTTGTAACTCCTTGCTGAAGCCACTGCCAAAAACATTCTTATGGCTTCAAGCCTTGCTACTGGGGCAAAGGTTTCATCCACATCTACTCCTTCAATTTGAGAGTATCCTTTGCACACAAGCCTTGCCTTATTCTTTACAACCTTTCCTTCCTCATTCAACTTGTTCCTGAACACCCATTTTGTGCCTATCACATTTTTGTTTGCTGGCCTATCCACGAGCTCCCAAGTTTGGTTTTTCTCAATTTGGTCCAGCTCTTCATTCATGGCTTGCAGCCATGACTGGTCCTCCAGGGCTTCCTCTATTGACCTTGGCTCAACTTGAGACAGTAGGACAGTTGCAACCATACTTCTCAGTTGCCTTCTTGTTCTTACTGGAGCTTTGGGGTCTCCAATGATAGGCATCTTGTCAATTCTCTTGTTGTACTTTCTTTTTGCTATTTCCAGGCCTTCTGTAACTTCTGTCTCTGATCCTTCTGTATCAGTCTCCTCAGTAGTTGATTTCAGCTCCAGGTCTGCCTCATCTTGGCTCTCTAAGTCATCTAAGTGATCCAGAAAATTTTCAGGATCAGTGGCTTTCATCTTGACTTCCTCAACCACTTTCACATCATAGCTTTCCATAATTTTATCCAGCCTCTTGTTATAAACCTTGTAAGCCTTGCTCTTATTTGAGTAACCAAGGAAAATGCCCTCATCAGCCCTCTCTTCAAATTTTCCAAGGCTTTGCTCCTTGTTCTTGATGAAGCATTTGCTGCCAAAAACTCTAAAGTACTTCACATTTGGCTTGTGACCATACCAAAGTTCATATGGTGTCTTTTCAGTGTTTGGCCTCAACATGGTTCTATTTTGTACATGCACAGCTGCCATTGTGGCTTCCTTCCAGAAGTGCTTTGGAGTATTGTGCTCCAACAGCATGGTTCTTGCCATCTCAATCACACTTCTATTTTTCCTCTCTACAACTCCATTTTGCTGGGGAGTGTGAGGACTTGAGACTTGATGTTTGATTCCCATTTCCTCCAAGTATTCTTCAAATTCCTGCGAGGTAAACTCTCCTCCATTATCTGATCTCAAAACTTTGATCTTCCTTCCATGCTGGTTTTCTGCCAGTTTTTGAAATCTTTTGAAACAGCTGAAGGCTTCACTCTTTTGCTTCATGTGCATGATGCACATCATCCTAGTGAAGTCATCCACAAAAAGAATGAAATACATCTCTTTACCTGTACCTTTTCTTTTCATTGGTCCACATACATCAGTGTGAACTAGCTCCAATGGCTTAGAGGTTCTATGCTCCTTGGACTTGTGAGAAAGCTTTGCAAATTTCCCTTTTTGGCATGAGTCACAAGTGCTGTTGTCCCTCTTTAGTACAGGGAGGTTTAACACTGCATTGCACTTCACCAGGCTTCTCATGCTCTTTTGATTTAAATGTCCAAGCCTGCAATGCCAAAGCGTATTTTCATCCATTTTGCTTAGCATGCACAACTTTTCTTTCACATCTATGAGGTATAAATCCTTGTTATCTCTTATTCCCTTGGCCATGATTTCTCCAGTCTTGCAGTCTTTGATGAAACAGCCATTTTTTGAGAAGTCTACTTTGAAACCATTGTCACACAGTTGTCTTACACTCAGCAAATTGTACTTCAGCCCTTCTACAAACAGCACCTCCTTAGATTTGAACTTTTCTGATCCAATGGTGGCTTCTCCAACAGCCTTGATCTTTAACCCACTCTTATCTGCAAACTTGACAAACCCTCTTTCAACTTCTTTTGTGTTTCTCAGTAGAGTTTTGTCTCCAGTCATATGGCTTGTGCACCCACTGTCAATGATCCATTGGGCTTCCTTAGCTTTTGTTTTCAGTGCAACTTCAGCAATGCAAGCTTCTTCAAATCTGTGTTTCTTTCTCCAAATTTTTCTTGCTGCTGGTATGCCTTGCTGTTCATTCAATCTCTGATTGCTCCTGCTGCAGCTCCAGTGATCATTCTCTTCTAACCCTTCAAAAATTTGAAATCTGTTTCTCAGATTAAGTGGCTGCATTAGAGACTGATTTCTTCTTGTGTAATCTGCTTGGTTTCTTCTTGTTCCTGCTGCAAAGTTTCTTCTATTTGTAGCTTGTTGCAGTGGCTGGGCTCTCCTGCTATTCACTCCTTCAGACCACTTGCTTCTCTTATTTGGCAATCTGCATCTGCACCAGACATTCAATTTTTGATACACTTCTCCAGGTTGTATGATATGGCCTTTTCTGATTTCAGCTTCAGGGATCCTTCTTGAAGTACTTAGGCTTCTTTGATGATAATACTCTTTTCTATTCCATCCTCTTGACTGCATTGTTTTTCCTCCAAATCTCCAGAATGCCTTCCTCCAGCAATTTGCTGCATAGTGACCTGATTCTCCACAGGTGAAACATACTCCAGCAATCAGCCTTCTACTTTTGAGCAGGCTTCTTTGATACATAGATTGCCTCCCCCTCAGCTCGTGCAGTCTTTCATTTTGCTCATTAGACTTTCTTGATCCATTAGAAATTTCCATCTTCTTAGCATCAACAAAACTAGTTCCTGCCTTTACACCAGCAACACAAATTGAACCTTCTTTGACAAAGGTAACAGTCTTCTTGGTTGTTGCAGCTGGTTGTCCTTCTAATTTTTGATCTCCTTCATAACCAAGACCTTTCTTCCCTTCTGAATGAGATCTCTGCTTGCTGAGGCACTCATCTAACTTCCTTGTGGCTTCTTCAGTTTTTGCAGCCACTTCTTTGCTCCTTGAGTATTCACCATGCTCAGTTTTGCTTGACTGAAGCTCCAGCTTTCCTTTCAATTTTGATTCTACAGTAGTTCCATCAGTCATTTCTTTAGCTTTGATCACAGTTTGTTGAGACAGCAGATCTTCTATCTTTCTTGTTGCATCCTCTAGTTCGGCAGTGGTGGCATCTAGCTTTTCTACCAAGGTTTCACATGTCTTTTGAAGTTCCATCTTTTCTCTTGTACAATTTTTGTGAACCTCAGCTTCATTTTGCATGAGAATCAGTTCCTGCTCCAATTCAGTTACTCTATTCTCCAGTATTGAGTTTTCTTCTTGACTGCTCAAGATGACCTTTTCCATCTCCTTCATTGTCTTCATTGTCTTCTTGTGCAATCTCTTCTGCTCCTCTATCTTGTTGTATGCAAACTCCAGTTCTTCCTCTAGATCCACTTCTTCATCATCAGCTGATTGGTTCTCTAGTTCAGCATCCTCCTTTAATGAAACAGTTGAAGATTTCATTACCATGAGAGTCTCCTCTTCAGCTTCAGACTCATCTTCACTGTCTGAGACATCAGTCTCTTCATCCTCCTCAGAGCTATCATTCTTCTTCTTGCTCAGGTAGCTCCGTTTTCTGTAAGCTTTCCCTTTTCTTGATTTGAAGCTCATCTTCTTCTTTCCTTTCTGCTCAGGCCACCTGTCTGATGGCTTGTCAGCTTCCTCATCTTCTGTTCTCTTGTTCTTCATGAAGCACTTGCTTGCAAAGTGGCCTATTTTGCCACAATTGAAGCATTTTAAGGGCAACTTTCCCTTGTACTTTCCAGTCTGGCCTCTGAAACTCCTTGAAATCAGCACCATCATTCTTTCAAGATCACTGTCTGCTGCTTCATCTTCACTGCTTTCCTCCTTTAGCTTCCTTGAGTGTTTTGTTTTAAATGCTATCTCCTTGACTGCCTTTGAAGTCTCCTCCTTTGAATTTGAAATCCTCATTTCATATGCTACAAGGGTGCTTTGTAGCTCATCTAATGTCACTTTATCTAGGTCCCTCTCCTCTATAGCAGAGACCTTAGAATCATATCTTGCTGGTAGGGATCTAAGAACCTTTTTAACTATATTGGAATCTCCAACACTCTCACCCAGACCCCTCATTGAGCTAACTAATTCAACAACTCTGTTTAGAAAGTCCTCAATGTTTTCACCTTCTCCCATCTTAAGACCTTCAAACTTACTTCTAAGAACCTGCAATTTTGCCTCCTTAACCTTGATGTCTCCCTCATGAATATTAATCAGTTTAATCCATATTTCATGAGCAGTAACACAGTCTATAACTTTAAAGTTCTCTTTTTCTGACAGAGCTGCATATAGAGCATTCCTTGCCTTTCCATCAGCTTCTAAGTTTCTAATTTCTGCAGCTGTAGGATTCTCCTCATCTACGGTTGGTGTAAATCCATGCAAGACTACTCTTTGTACTTGTAGGCCTTGTGCTAAGAGATAAGCACTCATTCTCTTTTTCCATAACTGGAAATTTTGGCCACCGAAATAAGGAACTCCCTTAACAGTCGTTGCTTGATTCTCCATTTCTACTGCTGGTTCTAAGTTTCAACAATCTCTTGACAAAAGCAAACCTTGCTCTGATACCAATTGTTGGATCGTGTCAAGTGTTGAGAGGGGGGGGGGGTGAATCAACACTTTATCAATTTTTCTTTCAACTAAAGGATTCCCTCTCAAATGTTAGCTCAGTTAGAGCTTATTGTTGAACTCACGTTCTTGGCTTAGATGGACTCACTCAAGGAGGGTTCACTTACACAACCACAACACTCCTGTTCAAGCTTATAGTTTGAGAACACCACACCAGTCAAGACACACTCAAAGCAGTAAATGTGCAAGGGGGATTTTTACGTGGTTCGATCAAATGATCTACATCCACGGACAGATTCACTCCTGTCAATCTTCACTATCACGGAATCATTCAGCTCTGGCCTCACTGACCGTAAGCAACATAAACAAGAGCTCACTGCTCAACACATTGAGGTTCACTACCTCTACAGGTTCATCAACTAAAACAACAACATATAAATCTCTATTGTACTGCCTTTTCTACACAAATATCTTTCAAAATCACTTAATGAAAGACGTTTGATAGTGTTCTAGGCTTACCACCTGAAGCTGCAACCTCAGGGTCAGTTCTCCCGATTCTGCTCCTCCTCAGCTTCTTCTTCTCCTTGACTTCTGCTTCTCCAAAGCTTCAGCTTCTCCTTGTGCAGCTGACTGTTTCTTTCTCTCTTGTATTTCTCATATCATCTTTTTGCAGCTCTCACTCTTTTTCTTCTCCCTTTTCTCGGTTTCGTTCGGTTCAGCACCCAGCCTTTTTGTTGCTCATCTCTCTCTCTTTTTTCTCTTCTCATGCCTTCCCCTATTTTTAGGTTTTTCTTCCGTTCTGCAGTTGTTGTACCTACCACACCTACTCATATGCCCGTTTTCTTTTTCCCAGAAGAAAAACTGTGCCCTACCGTGCAGTGTGTCAGCACATCATACACGAAAGGCGGCTCAAGATTCAAATAATCCATTTTCAACCTTTTGAGTTGCAACTTGCTTGCCATGTCATATTGCTGACTGTACTCCTTCATACTTCTCGAGTAGCTCGTCTTAGATATTTTGAAACAGCAGAAGTGATCTGATCTTAGCTTATAGCTGATCTGATGTGCGCGGCATTTGATCTGATGTCGCGCTTCGGTTGATCTGATGTTAGCTTGCAGTTGATCTGATCCTTCGGTTGATCTGATGTTAGCTTGCAGTTGATCTGATGTTAGCTTGCAGTTGATCTGATCCTTCGGTTGATCTGATGTTAGCTTGCAGTTGATCTGATGTTAGCCTTCGGTTGATCTGATGTTAGCTTGCAGTTGATCTGATGTTAGCTTGCAGTTGATCTGATGTTAGCCTTCGGTTGATCTGATGTTAGCTTCATGTCACAACGTTTTGTCCAGCAACTCAGAACCATCCATGTAGCTCCTGCAGTTTTTCTGATCGGGCACTGCTTGATTCTTTTGTATTTCTGCTCGCTCACAGGATTGCTAGATACTTCAACATGATACTCCTGGTCTTCTGAATCTTTGAGAGACTTTTAGAGTCGCGCGTTTGAGGTGTGATTCACTAGCCGTCCTTGACTTCAGCTTCTTAGGTGTCTGCTCTAGCTCTCCAGCCTTGAGTTGTTCTCTTCTGCTGCAAATATGTTTTGTTGCTGACTTGCCTTGCTTCTGTGAAACCAAGCTGCTGAGCAATCCCTTGAGAATTTGATCTGATCTTTACTTCCGTTGATCTGATCTATGCTGCATGTGATCTGATGTGTGCATCCTTTGATCTGATGCGCACTGCATTTGATCTGATCTTCACTTCCTGTGATCTGATACGCACTGCCTTTGATCTGATCTTCACTTCCTTTGATCTGATACGCACTGCCTTTGATCTGATCTTCACTTCCTTTAATCTGATACGCACTGCCTTTGATCTGATCTTCACTTCCTTTGATCTGATACGCACTGCCTTTGATCTGATCTTCACTTCCTTTGATCTGATACGCACTGCCTTTGATCTGATACGCACTGCCTTTGATCTGATATGCCAACAGTACACTTCCTTCTCATTTTGGCACTTCAGTTTATTCATCGGCTTCTTGCTGAGATTTTGTCCAGATAAAATGCTTTCAAACCTCATGAACTCAGTCCATTATTGCCTTAGTAATTCACAGATTTGTCACAATGTGGTTGCAACAATTACAACACAACATTGGACTTTAACAAAGGCTAAGAAAGCTTCATTGTAGCAGCTTATGACATCCTTACTGATTCAGCTCCATTGTAGCGGCTCCAATGGCTCAACAGGGTGCGCGTTTTTAGTTACTTGGTGTGCTACTGCTTGTTGAAAGGAAACCATGTACTGGTGCGTCCGGGGTGATGGTGCTCCCGAGATGAGCTCGAATTGTTTATTATACTAAACCCGACCGGTGGACTTATGTCCGGTATAGTAAAAAGGTCGAGTGGTACTAGTCTCGGAATTAAAGAAGTTAATAAATTAATTTATCAGTAAATTAATGAATTAACGAGCACTATATCTTTGATGTGGAGAGATTATGAATATAATTTAATTAAGTTGTTCCGGAAGCAATTCTGGTGTAGGTTGGTAGTGCCATAATTAATCTGTTAGTGGTACGATTAATTATGTACTGGGTTGTTGACAAAGGTAGATTTAATTAATTTAGAAATTAATTAATCCTTGTGGTAGTTGGTTGTGAATCATCCCAGGAACTGGTTTGGGATAAGTGAATCCCTGTGTCAGTTGGGAGTGATTCATCCCAGGAACTGGATTGGGATAAGTGAATCCCTGTGACAGTTGGGAGTGTATCAGTCTAGGAACAGGATTGAAGGAAACAGAATCTGTATCAGTCCAGAAACAGGATTGAAGGAAAACAAAAACCCAGTAGGAAGACCAATCCTAAACCAACTTGGAGTCTCTCTTGTAACTCTATAAATAGACAAGGGATCGGTCATTCAAAAAAACAATTAATCCACAGGATTTCTAGAGAGAGAAAACGTTTCTCTCTCCAAGTCAAATTTTCAAGAAAGTGTGCAGCTGGTTTTTGGGTTTCTAGTGGCTGAAATTTTAGCCTTGGTTTATACCAGCTGCGCGTAGCTTTCTCTCTCTGCGGGCGGCGCGTTTATAGTACGTGCCAGGTGCTGCGGGGCTAGAGTTTTCTAGCAGGTGGATTGTGGTGATAGCTGATCAATTAACTTCTAGTTCGTTGCCCACACAACGTGAAGTTATAGTCTTGAGGCATACAAGAGAATCACCAAGTGCACGCTTCAGAGGTACTTTTCTAAGATTCCGCTTTAATAGGAATTTTTGTTGCATGGTAAATCGAGCAAGTGCAAACCCAGATCCTACCAAAATCTTTCACTAAGGATATGTCCCGCTTCCCCTAAGTCCTTCAAGACAGCCATGCCTTTACTTCTGATAACACTTTCTTGTTGTTGCCAATCAATAGAATGTCATCTACGTAAAGCACAAGAAACACCACTGAGTTTCCATCACGTCTGCGATACACACATTCTGTTGGATTGTGTTTAGGCATTTAATTCTAAATTAAATGGCGGAATTCCTAAACACTAAAGGATTCGGGTCTTACCCTCGACGCGTAATCGGTTGTGCAGTCGCCTGGATCCTTTGGGAAGATTACGTTCACCACCAAAGAACAATTCAAGCGAATTGCCTCTACGTTCTTGCACTGGAGTTCTCTCAGAACCAGTGCTAGCCCCAAAATTTGCCTGTTTTAAGAGAAAACATTTTTCTCTCTGGGAAGAATAGTTTTGGAAGAACGTGCTTTTTAATTTCTGAAGTCTGATTGTCTTCTTTAAATTTTTTTTCAAACGTATATTTAAAACTGAGTCTGTTAAAACGTTTTTAACAGACTCCAGATACTTCTCTGATTTGAGAAGTATCTGTTTTAATTAATTATAATTAATAATTAATAATAATTAATTATTTATTTACTGAGTTGGGTTTAACCAACACCATGGATCAACCCATTGATCCATGGATCAGGCTGATGGGTCAAGAACCTTAATTCACAATTAGGTCCCTTGATTTATCAGCTCAACTCAATTCTTCCCAGGTAATTAATTAACTTTTAATTAATACCATAAAACTCTTCAATAATATTTAATTAAACCATTTAATTAAATATTATCTATTTAAGTATAACTCTTATACTTAGAACAGGCAATTTAATTAATTCTGAATCATCGAACTCACTTATGTGCGATCCTGTAGGTCCATTCCAAATTGACAATGAATAAATTAATCTCATTAATTAATCCATAAATCATTAGTGGTCTCTAGCAAGACATAATGACTACACAATTCAGAACGGAGGGTCGAATGGTGATTCAACACAACCTTCCGAGTATACTACGTAATGTCCTCTACACTGATATCCAGTTTAGCATAAGGCATGGAACCAATCATCCTTATATATAGCTAAACGTTTTACTTGATCTCTTAGTGACACTGAACTTAATCAAGCAAATGATAACCCTTATCATTTCTTGGGCACGGCCATGCACTTCTCAGTTCACTATCAAGCGGCCAAGATATCATCTCTCATTTAAGAGAGACTTGTAGTCCCATCACTTCACCTACATACCTTAGCGTGACTCATAGTGTACCCAATCATACCCGTACTTGGCAACCTGTTACGGTCCCGTTAGGCATATGTCAAAGCACACTCTAATTCACCTAAGACTATGCAGTGATTTCTGGTCTAAGGATCCTCGTACGAGTACTACTCAAAAGAATCACTCATGATCTAACAGTCCATGGAGTGTTTCTTTTTGGCGGATCGATTTCATAAAATTCAATATGCACAAGAATATAATTTCATGAAATTAACTCATCAGATAAATAATCAATCAAACGACAAATGTCTTATTTACATAAATAACCCTCAAAGTTTATTTACATAAATAGCCCTCATTAGGGCATATACACCAACAATCTCCCACTTGCCCGTTGAAGGGCTATGTCCTAAACTGTTTAAGACCAAGCTCTATTACATGTCTATCAAACTTTGACTGTGGTAGAGCTTTTGTGAGAGGATCTGCTACATTGTCGTCTGACCCTATTTTGCACACTTTCACATCTCCTTGATCAATGATCTCTCGGATGAGGTGAAACCTTCTGAGTATATGTTTGGTTTTCTGGTGTGACCGAGGCTCCTTAGCTTGTGCGATGGCCCCGTTATTGTCACAGAAAAGTTCTATCGGATCTTGGATACTCGGTATCACTCCGATGTCTGACATGAACTTTCTTAACCAAACAGCTTCCTTTGCAGCATCGGATGCAGCAATGTACTCAGACTCTGTTGTATCTTGCTTTGAGCTTTTCCAACTTATTGCACCACCATTCAGACTAAACACGTAGCCTGATTGTGACATCATGTCATCTTGATCTGTTTGGAAAGCAGCATCAGCGTAACCTTGTATGATGAGCTGTTCTTGTCCTCCATACACTAGCATCAATCCTTTAGTCCTTCGCAAGTACTTTAGGATTACTTTGACTGCAGTCCAATGATCTGTTCCTGGATCTTGTTGGTATCTGCTAGTCATGCTCAGTGCATGTGCGACATCCGGGCGGGTACACAACATGGCATACATGATAGATCCTATTGCCTAAGCATATGGAACTCTACTCATTGTATCCCTCTCCTCTCTTGTTGAAGGACCTTGGTTCTTCTTCAAGAGAAGGCAATGTCTAAATGGTACCTTACCATTTTTGGAGTTAGACATATTGAATCTTTTCAATATCTTGTCTATGTACCCTTCTTGACTTAGTCCTAGAAGCCTTTTTGACCTATCTCTATAGATCTTGATACCTAGTATCATTTCGGCTTCTCCTAAGTCTTTCATAGAAAATACAGTCTCCAACCATTGTTTGATGTCTTTCATCATGAGAATGTCATTTCCTATGAGTAGGATGTCATCCACATATAGGACAAGGAAAACTATCTTGCTTCCACTAACCTTCTTGTAAACACAAGGCTCATCTTCGTTCTTTATGAAGCCGTAACCTTTTACTGCCTCGTCAAAACGAAGATTCCAACTCTGAGATGCTTGCTTTAGTCCGTAGATGGACCTCTGAAGCTTGCATACACGATTTGGATGCTCTTGATCGATGTATCCCTCAGGTTGTTTCATATAAACATCCTCGAGTAGGTTTCCATTCAAGAAAGCCGTCTTAACATCCATCTGCCATATCTCATAGTCATAATATGCAGCTATAGCGAGCATAGTCCGAATGGACTTGAGCATCACGACAGGGGAGAAGGTTTCATCATAGTCTATACCATGAGTCTGTCTGAAACCTTTAGCCACTAGTCGTGCCTTGAAGATCCCGCCAGGTTTTAACTTGAAAATCCACTTGCAATCGACAACCTTTGCCTGAACAGGAGGATCAATCAAAGTCCAAACTTTATTGTCCCTCATGGATTGCATTTCAGATTCCATTGCTTGTAGCCATTTATCTGAATCTGGACTTTCTAAAACCTGTTTGTAGTTCACTGGCTCATTAGAGTCCACCAAGATCAAATCTTGATCGTCAGTTACGAGAAATCCGTATCTCTCAGGTTTATGACGAGATCTACTAGACCTTCTAGGTTATTGTGTTGTTGACTCAGGCTGCTCATCTTCATGAGTTCCCATGTCAACTTCCATCTCAGTTTCTGTAGATCGTTCTACATTCTCTTGTGGTTCTGGAACTTCTCCGAGTTCTATTCTACTCCCACTATCTTTCTTGTAGAGAAAATCTTTCTCTAAGAAAGTGACTCCTCGAGCAACAAACACTTTGTTCTCAGTTGGATTGTAGAATTTGATATCCTTTAGTTTCCTTAGGATATCCCACAAACAGGCATTTGTCAGTTTTAGGTTCAAGCTTACTACTTTGTAAATGCTTTACATGAGCTTGACAACCCCAAACTCGTAGATATGACATATAGGGTTTTTGACCCGTCCACATCTCATATGGAGTCTTATCCACTGCCTTAGATGGAATACGATTTAGTAAGTAGGCAGCTGAAAGAAGGGCATAACTCCAAAAGGACATAGGGAGAGTCGCTTGGCCCATCATAGATCAAACCATATCTAATAAGGTCCGATTCCTCCTCTCGGATACACCATTCCATTGAGGTGTTCCTGGTGGAGTCAGCTGTGAAACAATTCCACACTGTTTTAGATAGCCATCGAACTCATCACTAAGGTATTCACCTCCCCGATCAGAGCGAATAGCCTTAATCCTTCTATCTAACTGATTTTCTACTTCGTTTTTAAACTCTTTGAACTTTTCAAAAGTTTCATTTTTATACCTCATTACGTAGACATAACCATATCTACTATAGTCATCGGTAAAAGTCACGAAGTATTCAAATCCACCTCTGGCTTGTGTGCTCATCGGTCCACATACATCTGTATGTATTAGTGCCAATAGCTCACTAGTCCTCTCACCTTTCTTGCTTAAAGGACTCTTCGTCATTTTGCCTTGCAAACAAGGTTCACATGTGTCATATGATTCGAAATCAAATGAACCAAGCACTCCATCCTTATGAAGTCTTTGAACTCGCTTCTCATTTGCATGGCCTAGACAACTGTGCCACAGATATGTTGGACTTAAATCAGATTGAATTAATTTGGCTTTCTTTTCAATGTTATATACCGGTTTCTCTTTGGTCAAATCCAAGATATATAGGCCATTGCACAAATTTGCAACTCCATATAAAACATCTTTTTGATATAAAGACAACAATTTATTACCAATAATAAAACGAAATCCTTTGATATCCAAGCAAGAAATTGAAATAATATTCCTACTCATAGTAGGTACATAATAACAATTCTCTAAAACAATGTTTAAACCGGAAGGCAAAGACAAAATGTAATCTCCAACTTCAACGGCTGCAACTCTTGCCCCGTTGCCTACTCGGAGATCTACTTCGCCTTTCTTTGTCATCCTTCTTTTGCTCAGTCCCTGCACATCAATACAAATGTGAGCCCCACATCCGGTATCTAATACCCATGAGGTGGACATAGAAAGATTAATTTCAATAACAAAGATACCTGAAGCAGAAGGATTCTATTTCTTCTCTTCAAGAAACAGCTTGCAGTTTCTTCTCCAATGCCCCTTCTGATTGCAATGGAAACATACTACGTCCTTCTGAGCATTTTTCTTAGCAGGAAGAGTTTGAGGCTGAGCCTTAGGAGCATTCTTACTGCGAGGCTTATTGTTTTCAGCAACTTTTGCCTTGCCTTTAAACTTTCTCTTGTTGCCCTTACCCTTTTCCACAACAAGTACTGGCGTTGCCTTCCGAAGGGTTTGCTCAGTATTTTTAAGCATTCCATGGAGCTCAGGAATCGTCCTCTCCATGTTATGCATGTTGTAGTTCACCACAAAGTCATTGTAATCATCAGGCAGTGAAGCCAAGATGATGTCAATGGCTAACTCTCTAGAAAGAGGTGCATTTAATCTCTCTAGGGTATCAATATACCCCTTCATCTTGATCAAATGCGTGCTTACTGACGAACCCTTCGCCATCTTGCACGAGATCAATGCTTTTATCGTAACGAACCTTTCATTACGGGCTTGTTCACGAAACATTTCCGTTAGTGACACATAAATTTGGAACGCTTCCGAATTCATGAATTGTTTCTGAAGCTCGCCTGACATAGTCGCGAGCATCAGACATGTCATGTCATCAGAATCGCTTTTCAGCTTTTCCCATGCTCGTTGAACAGTAGCCGTAGTATTTACAGGTGGTTCAGGTAAAGCAGCGTCTAAGATATTAAGCTTCCTTTCTTGTTTGAGAACAATTCTCAAGTTTCTTTCCCAATCTAAGAAGTTCGGACCAACAAGTTTTTCTTTGTCCAAAATGCTTCTTAGAGTGAGATTAGATGTATTAGTGCTAGTAGATGCCATTTTTACAAAAGAAAATGCAAAATATTAGACTGAGATTTAAAATATTTTCCACAATAGCCAAAATTGAAATCCCAAACAATTTTGTGTTGGTGCTAGATTGTGGGCCGAAAATCCACAAAGAATCAACCCCAGTCTTGCTTTGGCAAGTATCGTAGGGATTGGGCTCTTTTGGTAGGCAACGTTCAAATCACATCCCTATATAATTTAACGATTTCTAATTGCATCACTATGCAACTTTTCGGTGATAGGATGAACATTCCAAATGTTTGACACCATCCTATCTTTGCAAAATTAATCCCTAGTCAACTTATCGGGTCAAGCTAGGATTAATTTTCCCAAGTTAAACCATCCCTCAAGGCATCACATCAATAGATACCCACACAGTTTTTCCATAACAAGTGGTAGTGATAAAGTCGAGCATCTAATATGCAACAACCCGCCGCACGAAGAAAACCTGAGGCCCTTGGGCTCTCCAAGTCCGTCCACCAGACGTTCAACGCTCAAGCGGGCCCTCAAGTATGGAAGCAAAATCTTGGGTTTTTGGGATTTAAGTTTGATCGGCTTAACATGCATTTTCGTTTTCATTCATTCACAAAACATAAAATTGCCGAAATGCGATGAATTGGGCTCTAATCTATTACAGGGCCTTTTAAGAAAAAAGAACTCTTTTGGGCCTCCATTTGGGCTTCCGTTCCTGGGCTTCACCATGGACTTCTTTGGAACCTTCTTTTGGGCCTAACTCTTACAAAATCATTTAATAGGCATGCAGGCCCAATTATAAAATGGCTCGCAGGCCCAAAATTTAAATAATAAATTTTAAGCCCAATTCATGCATAGAAAAACACACAAATGCATATGCTTCATACAAGCCAATTTTATTAAGCCGAATTATTTAATTAGGGATTGTGTAACTCTTACACTATTAAAATTGATCGTGTCATGATCAATTTTAATCAATCCCATATTCATTCATTTTAATCGAATGATGCATGGTCATACCAATAATGTGTGCAATTACTTAAACATTTTAAACAAATAACACATTATTTCGAAAAATGAATAAATAAATAAAACATAATAATTAATTAACTAATCTTATTAATTAATTATTTATTTATTTATTCATCTAATTATCTAATTTTATTAAGATAATCTTTCTAATTTTAAAATTTAAATATTACTAATTATCCTAATCTCATTAAGATAATTATTCAAAATTCTAAATTTTAAAATTCTATAGGATAAGAATTAAATCTAAATCTAATCCTATCTTATCGTAATTTAAAATATGATAATATCTTTTAATTTAACCTAAATCATAAATTAAAATTTTATCAAATTTTAAAATTCAGAAAAATTAAGGTTTTTCTGAAAATTTTAGGGCAAATCTGTAATTAACAAAATTTCCCGGGCTAGGGTTTTAAGGTTTAAAACTTCTGGGGTTGTTTTGCAAATTTTAAAACAATTTTAAAAGCTTTGGCAGTTTCGGGATTTTTGGAGTGCGGCGGGGGCAAACTGGTCATTTCAGCCCAATTAGGGCACCAGTCCCCCGCCGCCTCCTTCTTCTTCCCCGATTTTCAGTCGGCGTCGCTGCTAGGGTTTTCCGGCGAACACTTCGCCTTTTTCCGGCGCTGATCGCAGCGCCGGACGTCGTCTCTTTGCCCCGGTTCGACCCCGATCAAATCGAGGCCCACCTCGGCAGTTCATCAACCGACGAAACCCGCGACATAACTTTTTGGTGGCCACGTTTTTCCGGCGATTTAGCCTCAAAACCGTTTGGAAACGATTTCCAAAACCCGGCATTGATTTCGGCGTGTCCCTGCGACAAAAACCCAGAAGCAAAACAGCCCAATATTTTAACCAACACAAGGTGAAAGTCTTCCGTTTTTCCGACAAGCCAAACAAAACAACAACCCAAAAATTCTTCCAAAATCTTTGCAATCAAAACGTTTTTGACAACCCAATCAACATAAAATTGTTCCCCATTAATAAAAGAACAAAAAGCACAGAAAAATTCAGGCCAAAACCAATTTTTGAACACTTTCCGTTTTTTCGCCGAACCTCCGGCCGGCCGGAAAATCGCTCCGGCGACCTTACCCAGAAAAACCGGCGACCATTCCCAGCAACATTTTTTTTCTTTAAAACAGTTTTTCAAGAAAAAAAACTTATACCCAATTTTTTAATTAAAACATTTTTAATTAAAACAATTAACCAGACTCTGATACCACTGTTGGATTGTGTTTAGGCATTTAATTCTAAATTAAATGGCGGAATTCCTAAACACTAAAGGATTCGGGTCTTACCCTCGACGCGTAATCGGTTGTGTAGTCGCCTGGATCCTTTGGGAAGATTACGTTCACCACCAAAGAACAATTCAAGCGAATTGCCTCTACGTTCTTGCACTGGAGTTCTCTCAGAACCGGTGCTAGCCCCAAAATTTGCCTGTTTTAAGAGAAAACATTTTTCTCTCTGGGAAGAATAGTTTTGGAAGAACGTGCTTTTTAATTTCTGAAGTCTGATTGTCTTCTTTAAATTTTTTTTCAAACGTATATTTAAAACTGAGTCTGTGAAAACGTTTTTAACAGACTCCAGATACTTCTCTGATTTGAGAAGTATCTGTTTTAATTAATTATAAATAATAATTAATAATAATTAATTAATTATTTACTGAGTTGGGTTTAACAACACCATGGATCAACCCATTGATCCATGGATCAGGCTGATGGGTCAAGAACCATAATTCACAATTAGGTCCCTTGATTTATCAGCTCAACTCAATTCTTCCCAGATAATTAATTAACTTTTAATTAATACCATAAAACTCTTCAATAATATTTAATTAAACCATTTAATTAAATATTATCTATTTAAGTATAACTCTTATACTTAGAACAGGCAATTTAATTAATTCTGAATCATCGAACTCACTTATGTGCGATCCTGTAGGTCCATTCCAAATTGACAATGAATAAATTAATCTCATTAATTAATCCATAAATCATTAGTGGTCTCTAGCAAGACATAATGACTACACAATTCAGAACGGAGGGTCGAATGGTGATTCAACACAACCTTCCGAGTATACTACGTAATGTCCTCTACACTGATATCCAGTTTAGCATAAGGCATGGAACCAATCATCCTTATATATTGCTAAACGTTTTACTTGATCTCTTAGTGACACTGAACTTAATCAAGCAAATGATAACCCTTATCATTTCTTGGGCACGGCCATGCACTTCTCAGTTCACTATCAAGCGGCCAAGATATCATCTCTCATTTAAGAGAGACTTGTATTCCCATAACTTCACCTACATACCTTAGCGTGACTCATAGTGTACCCAATCATACCCGTACTTGGCAACCTGTTACGGTCTCGTTAGGCATATGTCAAAGCACACTCTAATTCACCTAAGACTATGCAGTGATTTCTGGTCTAAGGATCATCGTACGAGTACTACTCAAAAGAATCACTCATGATCTAACAGTCCATGGAGTGTTTCTTTTTGGCGGATCGATTTCATAAAATTCAATATGCACAAGAATATAATTTCATGAAATTAACTCATCAGATAAATAATCAATCAAACGACAAATGTCTTATTTACATAAATAACCCTCAAAGTTTATTTACATAAATAGCCCTCATTAGGGCATATACACCAACACATTCCTCATCCGGACACTGAGTAAATCCAAATGACTGGATTACCTCATCAAACCGGATGTTCCAAGATTTGGATGCCTGCTTAAGTCCATAAATAGACCTCTTAAGCCTGCAAACCTTATGCTCTTGGCCTTTTTCAATGAATCCCTCTGGTTGCTGTATAAAGATGGGTCCCTCAAGACTTCCGTTTAGGAAAGCTGTCTTGACATCCATCTGCCAAATCTCATAATCCATATGAGCAGCTATGGCCAAGAGAATCCGGATCGACTTAAGCATGGCTACCGGGGAGAAGGTTTCCTCATAATCGATTCCCTCTTTCTGAGTATACCCCTTCGCCACCAGCCTACTTTGAAGGTTTCCACCTTCCCGTCAGGTCCTCTCTTACGTTTGTAGACCCACTTGCATCAAATGGGCTTGAACCCATCAGGCAGGTCCACAAGCTCCCAGACTTGATTGTGGTCCATTGACCCCATCTCGGATATCATTGCCTTACGCCAAGATTCTGCATCTTTATCTTGAAGCGCCTCATTGTAGTTAACTGGGTCAGGTTCAGGCACACCAGGGACTAGGTCTGAGGCCTCTCCCATGCCAACGAACTTGTCGGGCTGTCTCACAACCCTCCCACTACGATGAGGCACCGTGTGTAGACGCATCATCTGTGATCTCATGTGCAGTGTGTGGTGTATCTACTTGTGCTGTTGCATCAGGATTAGTAGTTTGTCGTCTAAGCTCTTCTAGTACTATCTTACTTTTGGGCTTGTAGTCTAAGACATAGTCCTCTTCTAAAAATCTAGCGTTAGTACTTACCACCACCTTCTGATCTTTAGGACTATAGAATAGACTACCTTTCGTTCCCCTAGGATATCCTACAAACAGCATTAATTCTGTTCTTGCATCTAACTTAGCCGTATCTGCCTTAAGCACATGTGCTAGGCAACCCCATATTCTGAGATGTCTTAGACTGGGCTTGCGCCCGTTCCACAACTCTACTGGGGTTGAAGGCACGGTTTTAGATGGTACAAGATTAAGAATATACATTGCCATTTCTAAGGCATATCCCCAGAACGAACTTGGCAAATCACTATAGCTCATCATGGACCTAACCATTTCCATAAGAGTTCGATTCCTCCTTTCTGCTACACCATTCTACTGTGGCGTGCCAGGTGTAGACAACTGAGACTGAATTCCTACCTCAGTGAGGTAATCTCGAAATTCATGGGACAGGTACTCACCACCATGATCTGAACATAGTGTCTTGATACTCTTACCATGATACTTCTCCACATCTGCCCGAAACTCTTTAAACTTGCCAAAACATTCGAACTTGTGGCGCATTAGGTAAATGTACCCGTACCTAGAGTAGTCATCCGTGAACGTCACGAAATACTCATATCCCCCTCGTGCCTGGACCGTCATAGGTCCACACAAGTCAGAATGAATCAACTCTAATACTTCTTTAGCTCTATGACCTTTTGCCTTAAAAGGTCTCTTGGTCATCTTACCTTCCAAGCAAGATTCGCAGGTTGCATAACTGTCAATATCTAATGAACCCAAAGGTCCATCATTGACCAACCTCTGAATCCTACTAAGGTTTATATGACCTAGCCTAAGATGCCAAAGATAGGTTTGATTCATTTCAGCAGGTCTCTTCCTCTTATTAATGTTAGATCCTGAGCTATCTCTCTCTATGTTTTGCGCAACAGGGGAGTTAGAGTTAACCACAAACAAATTGTTCGCCAATGAACCAGAACAAATAAGTTTTCCATTTCTTCTAATAACAACACAGTCATCAGAAAAAATAAACTTATACCCATTCTTCAAGAGTTTAGAAACCAAAATCAAGTTCTTTCTTAAAACTCGGTACATAAAGACAATTAACTAACTCTAAGCTAGAATTTTCAAAATTCAACTTAACTACTCCCACTGCTTGTACTGGCAATCTTGTAGTGTTGCCCAAGTAGATATCCAATTATCCTTCTCTAAGCTTTCGGGTTACTTGGAACCCTTGCAAAGAATTACAAACATGGTCAGTAGCACCTGAATCCACACACCAAGTATCTGTGGGAATCGCCGCTAAACATGTCTCAGTAATTAAGGCAGAATTTATCGTACTTATAAGCTTTGGACAATCCGCTTTCCAATGTCCTGTCTTAATGCACTTGAAGCACTTGTCTTTTGACTTCTTCTTTACAATACATGGCTTAGGCGCAATTTGCGTCACTTGAGCTATTCCCTCGACCTTTCTCTTCTTCTTTCTAGCCTCAGGCTCAGAAGAAAATTCTAAAGCTTCGACTGTGACTAAAGCTCGCTTCTTCTCTTGAAGAAGACTTTTAGCCACCATCAACTCTGCCAAGAGCTCGGATGAACTCCACAACATCTTACTTATGTTGTAGTTCAATCGAATCCGCTCATAGCTTTGAGGCAAGCTCCGGAGGACAATATCGGCTTTAGTTTCACTAACGATTTCACCTCCCACTACCTCAACCTTGTTGATATTACTAATCATGTCAATGACATGATCTCTCACAGGAACGCTCTCGGCCCTAAGGATAATGTCCAAGTTATGACTTCCATCGACATTATTAGTTCCAGTTAAATTGTTACTTTTCAAAATAGCAGCTAAGGGATTGAATGCTATATCTATTTAAACTGGAAAATAAACAAACAATGTTTCAGTTATATATGCTAGAATTTCGAAAAATTCTAATTAATTATTGACTTCCCTCAAAACAATAATCTTAATCCACCAACATCTCATCCACCGGGATTCTCGCAAGCCACGCAGTGTGGACGTTTACGCTAACCCACATTCGTTTGAGAAGAACCAAGTTCATTAACTACACTATCTGACCAATGATCTTTTGATCAATGTAGCTAATAGTCGGTGCTTTCAGCCGTACAAGTAAGCAGCGTAACCTCGCGGGAGGAATACTGCAGATCGTACACTAAGTGTGTGCCATTACGTGATTTCTGAGTTTGTTACCTCAGGATAGTGCGCCTCAGATGGAGAGGGTGTCGCATTTCTCCTAGTTAAACTTGCTCTAGTCATCTTACTCAGAAGCTCATAGTCTAGCGATCTCGGGGCTGGACTCATCCGAATGGAGGAAGGCCCTAATGCCAACGCGTAAGCCCACCCACATCGCATATGAACTCGTAATGGTGGCCATGGGGATATAAACCAACCTGCTCCCACTTAGATTTCCAAATTGAGGGTTTTTCCGGTTTTAACATGCAATTAACTAACCTAAGTTATATGCAACTATAAAACCAGACATGCTTTAATTTATGCATCTAAAATACAGCATAACAATTAAAACAATAAATACGGGAAATAAATATGTAAAATAAATTTCCCGACTATTATGGTTTTAATTGCTTCCATCCTTTGCCTTGATCTCGTGTCCCATCACGTCACTCGATGGAGAGAGTCTTGAACTTCAAAAAATGAAAACTGGAGGATAAACGGGCCAAAAACAGCCCGAACGGACCAAACGGGCCGCCCGTGCCGCAGCACGGACCGAGGACCGCACTGCCCGTGCGCACAGCCCGCACGGGCCTGCGCGCAGCTGCTGCTGCTGTTGCGCCCTTGGTAAGGCAGCTGTTGCTGCTAGCCTCCCGGCCGGCGCGACTTGCTGCCGGCGGTCGTTGCCGGCGTTGCCTCCTGCCGCCAACTCCTCCTTCTCTTTTTCCCATGCTATTTGGTCTTCTTGCAATTCGTTCTGGATTTTCCTGGGTTTTTTCAAATTCATGATAACCCAAAACCCACGAATCCAAGTCGTCCACCATAACGCCTTCGATTACATAAAAAACAATTTTCCTACTACAAGGTATTCTAGGAAAATTAAATAATCGAAATTTCATAGAAAAAATCCTACTACAGATTTAATCTAATCCTACACGGCTTCCAGCACGTGGTTATACTATTACAAACATTCATAATAAAATTAAATCCGAACAAGTCCCGGAGTTTAATTAAAACCCATACAAACATAACCATAATAGTCGGAATTCTAAACCACCTGTAAATAAAACCATGTAATAAATCGAACAAGCACAGAACCCCCTAAACCAGGCTCTGATACCAATTGAAAGAATTTTTTTTGCCACATAGGATCTCGGTTTGCACTTGCTCAATTTTCCACGCAACAAAAATTTCTAATTAAAGCGGAACCTTAGAAAGTTACCTTCGAAGCGTGCACCTGGTGATTCTCTTGTATGCCTCAAGACTATGACTTCACGTTGTGTGGGCAACGAACTAGAAGCCAATTGATCAACCAATCACCACAATCCACCTGCTAGAAAACTCTAGCTTCGCAGCATCTGGCACGTACTATAAATGCACCGCCCGCAGAGAGAGAAAGCTACGCGCAGCTGGTATAAACCAAGGCCAAAATTTCAGCCACTAGAAACCCAAAAACCAGCCGTACACTTTCTTGAAAATTCGACTTGGAGAGAGAAACATTTTCTCTCTCTAGAATTTTCACTCTCTAGAAATCTTGTGGATTAATTGTGTTTCTTGAATGGCTAATCCCTTGTCTATTTATAGAGTTACAAGAGAGACCCCAAGTTGGTTTATGATTGGTCTTCCTAATGGGTTTAGGTAATGAATTAGTTTCCAAATCCAATTAGGTAACCAATCTGATAGGATAAACTAAATCCTACTAGATTTCCTAATCTCTAGGATTTCCTAATTCCAATTGAAACTTAAGACTTAATTAATTAATTAATTAATTCCACTTTGTTAATTACTTAATTAACCCTTAGGAATTAATTAAATAATTCCACTTTGTTAATTACTTAATTAACCCTTAGGAATTAATTAAATAATTTCACTTTGTTAATTACTTAATTAACCCTTAGGAATTAATTAAATAATTCCACTTTGTTAATTACTTAATTAACCCTTAGGAATAATTAACCAATTAATTAATTAAATCTACCTATTTAATTAACACATTACAAAATTAATCGTACCACTAACGGATTAATTTTGGCACTACCATCCTACACCAGAATTGCTTCCGAAACAACTTAATTAAATTATATTCATTAATCTCCCCACATCAAAGATATAGTGCTCGTTAATTAAAATTAATTTACTGATAAATTAATTAATTAACTTATTTAATTTCGAGACTAGTACCACTCGACCTTTTTATTATACCGGACATAAGTCCACCGGCCGGGTTTAGTATAATAAACATTTCGAGCTCATCTCGGGAGCACCATCACCCCGGATTCACCGGTACATGTTTTTCCTTTCGACAAGCAGCAGGACACCAAGTAACTAAACATACGCACCCAATCTACCGAGACTATTGCCCACATTTGACCTCACCCATTGGCAGATCAAAGTACACTATGTCTAATCCTCATGCCCACTCGAGTCTAGGGATTAAGATGAAGGAAAACTGAACAAGCCCGGGCTAAATCGAAAACCTCACTTTCGTGCTATGCATTCCAGAATCGGAAGCTTTCGACCAAGCTCAGGCTCAAATTAGTTTACCCATGAACGGATCTGGGCTTATACTTATTTAATTTATTAATCGGGACACAAAAAATTAAATCTTTAATTAAAGCGAAATTTAAAGATTATACCTTTTGTAGCGAAGTCCCTCGCTTACAGAAAACCAAATCTTTTAGCGCGAAATCCACAAGAAATCCGAAGAATTCTCCAATACAAACTCCGAGATAGTGTGGGCTATCTTCTACGGAGTTACCCACGACGAATTAATCGAAGCCCAAGAAACTTACTCCAGAAGACAGCTCAAAAAATATGAACTTTTTATGAAAATCTACTGCTGCCCAGTTTTAATAACTTCATCCACAAGCTGCCGATCATGCATATAACAGTCCGCCGGAAAAAGTCTTGCCCAGTCCCGATCTAGACGATCAAAGCCCACGGATCACTCCATCAGGAAGATCGGACGTGGGGTTCAACCGGTTCTGGGCACCGAGCAGAAGAACCTTCACCGGACTTGAAGACACCGAAGAAACCCTGCTGTGCGATAAAACCGATCGGACGTCCGATCTGCACAAATCAAATGCAAATGACCGGCGCCCTGTTCTTGGATGATCTGGGCAGACTCTAAAGCTAATCTTCTGGAGGAGAAATTATCTTAGCTGACTTCGAGAGAAAACTTCGATAAGGAAGACAAAGTTTTCTCTCTAAGCTAAATTTTCTCTTTCTACCCTTTTCTTGGGTGTCAAGTTTCTTAATCGATTTGTTGCCCAATATGTTGTATTTATAGGAGCTTCTAAGGAGACCTAATGGGCTCTCGAGTTAGGCCTTAAAATTTGACTTTCGTTGACCGCTAAGTCTTCCCGACTAATCAACTCCAATCGACCCTTTTAAATTAATTTATTTAATCCACTTTGTTAATTTAATTTAATCGAACCCTTAGAATTAATTAATTCAAAATAGATTTAATTTCTAAATTCACTTCGTCGATCAAATATTAATTAAACCCTTCGGATTAATTAATTTACCTTGTCGATTAGTCAAACGCATAATCGGTCGTACCACTAACGGACCAATTATGGAACTACCGCTCGAAAATGACTTTACATCACGCCATTATTATTTCTTCTATCTCCCCACATTAAAGATCTAGTGCTCGTCGATTTATCAATTTACTGACAAATTAATTCACCGACTTCTTGGTTTCCGAGATTAGTACCACTCGACCTTTTATTATACCGAACATAAAGTTCACTGGCCAGGTTTAGTATAATAACCTTACGAGCTCATCTCGGGAGCACCATCAACCCGGCGAACCGGTACGTGGATTCCTCCGACCATTGTGGATCCCTTGAGTTAGCAACTGCACCATTGTTATCACAATAAACTGTGATAGACCTAGGCAACTCTGGAACCACATCTAAGTCCATCAGGAAGCTCCTGAGCCATACAGCCTCTTTCGCTGCCTCTGAAGCGACAACGTACTCGGCCTCCATGGTAGAGTCCGCCACGCATTTCTGCTTGACACTCTTCCATACTATGGCTCCACCACCCAGAGTAAACACAAACCCAGAGGTAGACTTACTCTTGTCCATATCTCCTTGAAAGTCCGAATCTGTGTAACCCAATGGTACAAGCTCCTGCGCTCTATAAACTAGGACATAATCTCTCGTCCTGCGCAAGTACTTGAGAATGCATTTTACTGCCTCCCAGTGAGCCTTCCCAGGGTTACTCTGATATCTGCTAACCATGCCAACGGCAAAGCAAATATCAGGCCTCGTGCACAACATAGCATACATGAGGCTACCCACTGCAGAAGCATAGGGTACTGCCTTCATGGCATCTATCTCCTCAGCAGTCTTAGGACACTGCTCCTTAGACAAATGCACTCCATGCCTGAAGGGTAGTGAACCCTTCTTGGAGTTCTGCATGTTAAAATGGGCCAGAATCGTGTCTATGTAGGATGCCTGTGAGAGAGTCAAAGAACGTCTCCTACGATCTCGAATAATCTTGATCCCAAAGATATGTCCAGCCTCTCCCAAATCCTTCATATCGAATTGCCTGGACAGCCATGCCTTTACGTCTGACAACACCTTCTTACTGTTGCCAATAAGAAGAATGTCATCTACATAAAGTACGAGGAACACCACTATCTCACCATCAAGCCTGCAATAAACACACTGCTCATCCGGAGACTGAGTGAATCCATAGGACTGGATAATCTCATCAAAACGAATGTTCCAAGATCTGGATGCTTGCTTAAGTCCATAAATGGACCTCCTAAGCCTGCATACCTTGTGCTCTTGGCCCTTAACAATGAAGCCCTCTGGTTGCTGCATAAAGATGGTCTCCTCAAGACTTCCATTAAGGAAAGCTGTCTTTACGTCCATCTGCCATATCTCATAATCCATATGAGCAGCTATGGCCAAGAGAATCCGGATCGACTTAAGCATAGCTACCGGGGAAAAAGTCTCCTCATAATCGATCCCTTATTTCTAAGTATACCCTTTCGCCACAAGCCTAGCCTTGAAGGTCTCAACCCTCCCGTCAGATCCTCTCTTTCGCTTGTAGACCCATTTGCACCCAATAGGCCTAAACCCATCAGGAAGGTCTACCAGCTCCCATACTTGATTTGAGTCCATAGAACCCATCTCAGCAATCATCGCTCTCTGCCAAGAATCTGCATCTTTATCCTGGAGAGCCTCATTGTAGTTAACTGGGTCTGGTTCATGAGCACCAGGGATAAAGTCCGAAGACTCACCCAAACCCATGTACCTCTCGGGCTGTCTCATAGCCCTCCCACTATGACGAGGCGCAGCCTATGTAAGAGCATCATCTGTGATAGTGCGTGCAGTTTTCTGTGGTGTGTCTTCCTGTACGTGTACATCTGGAATAGTGGACTGACTTCTAAGCTCTTCCAATACTACCTTGCTGCTTGACTTGTGATCTAAAATATAGTCCTCCTCAAGAAATCTGGCATTGGTGCTGACCACCACCTTCTGATCCTGAGGACTATAAAATAAACCACCTCTCGTTCCTTTGGGGTAGCCTACAAACAGCATAACCTTAGATCTCGCCTCTAACTTGCCTGCATCTGCCTCGAGCATATGTGCTGGACAACCCCAAATCCTGAGATGTCTCAGAGTAGGCTTACGCCCACCCCACAACTCTACTGGGGTCGTAGGCACAGACTTAGATGGCACAAGGTTGAGGATAAAACATGTTGTGTCTAAGGCATAACCCCAAAATGAGGTAGGCAACTCACTGTAACTCATCATCGATCTAACCATCTCCATAAGAGTCCTGTTCCTCCTCTCTGCTACACCATTCTGCTGGGGTGTGCCAGGTGCAGACAACTGGGTCTGAATACCTTCCTCTGACAAATAGGTCCTAAATTCACTAGAGAGGTATTCGCCACCGCGATCAGACCGCAGTGACTTGATACTCTTACCCAGATGGTTCTCCACCTCTGCCTTGAATTCTCTGAACTTGCCAAAGCATTCAGACTTGTGGCGCATCAGGTATATGTATCCATATCTAGAGTAATCATCCATGAAAGTCACGAAATACTCATAACCACCTCTAGCCTGAACTGACATAGGCCCACACACGTCAGAATGAATCAGCTCTAAAACCTCTTTGGCCCTATACCCCTTCGCCTTAAAAGGCCTCTTGGTCATTTTACCCTCCAAGCAGGACTCACAGGTTGAATAGCTGTCAATATCTAGTAAGTCCAAAGACCCACTCTTGACCAACCTTTGAATCCTACTAAGGTTGATATGACCTAGTCTCAGATGCCAAAGATAAGTCTGATTCAAATGGGAAGATTCCTTTCTCTTATTATGATTTAGTGATGAGTTACTAGTTTTCGTGTTTTGCATAACTGGGGAGTAAGTCTTGATTAAAAACAGATTGTCAACCAATGTACCGGAACATATAAGTTTCTGGCATTTTCTTATAAAAACCGAACCATCAGAAAATACACACTTATAACCATCCAAAACAAGTTTCGAAACTGAAAGCAAGTTAAGTTCTTTCGAAAACTAGGTACATAAAGACAATCCTTCAAATATAAAATAGAGTCTGAAAAGTAAAGACTAATAACTCCCACTGCAGCCACAGAAACTCTGGTAGTATCCCCAAGGTAGACCTGCAACTCTCCCTCTCTAAGCAGCCGGGTCACTTGGAACCCCTGCAAAGAATTACAAACGTGATCAGTGGCTCCCGAATCCACACACCAAGTATCTGTGGGAATCACCGCTAAACACGTCTCAGTGACTAGGGAAAATTTACACGTACCTCGAGGCTTTGGGCAGTCTTTCTTCCAATGTCCCGCTTTGCCACATCTGAAGCATTTGCCTCTCGGCTTCTACTTCTTGGCAATGCCCGCCTTGGGTCCATGACTGGCTCCTGCTTTCTGGCCTCTCTTCCTCTTTTGCTTCCTGGCTTTGGGCCCAGCAGAGGAACCTGAGGGACCAACAGTAGCCAAGGCTTACTTCTTCTCTGCGAAGAGGCTCTCAGCAGACACCAATGCAGTCATGAGCTCAGAAAGTGAATATGAGAGATTCTCCATATTATAGTTCAATCGAAACTGCTCAAAACTGGGAGACAAGCTCTGATGGATGATATCGACCTGGGTTTCCCCATCAATCTCACCTCCCAATACCTCGATCTCATTGATGCAACCAATCATGTCCAGTACGTGATCTCTCACTGAAGTGCCCTCAGCCATCTTAGCATTCATGAGTTTCCTCATAGCTGACTGCTTGGCTGCCCTGCCCTGATGTCCAAACATCTCCCTGAGGTTGAGCATCATATCGTAGGCTGAGGTCATCAACTGATGCTGGTGCGGCAGTACACTTGACATGGAAGCCAAGATGTAGGACCTGGTCATCTCATCAGCTTTCTGCCACCTCGTATATGGTTCTCGCTGCTCAGGTGTGGCATCCTCACTGGGCTTAGGGGGGCACTCCTCAGTGAGCACGTACTTATAACCCTCGGCGGTTAGGACAATGTCCAGGTTTCGTTTCCAATCAATGTAATTAGGACTGGTGAGTTTGTTTTGGTTCAGAATGACAGCTAGCGGGTTGAACGACATATCAACTGAAAATAATGAAAAAACATGTCTCAGTATACTTTTCGAAAATATTGAAAAATCCTCAGAAAAGAAGTATAATCTTCTACCGACATCTCTCCCACAGGGATTAACGCAGGTCACGATGGGTGAACGTCTACGCCAACCCACATTCGTTCGAGAAGAACCGAAGTTCATTAATTTCATTATCTGACCAACGATCTTATGATCAATGAAATTAATAGTCGATAATTTTAGCCGTACACGTAAATAGCGTTACCTCGATGGGAGGGATACTATAAACAGTACACTAAGTGTATGCCATTACGTGACTTCTAAGTTTGTTACTTAGGGTACTAATGCGCCTCGGATGGCGAGGGTGTCGTAACTTTTCCCAATTAAACGCACTATAGTCATCCCTTTAGAAATTCATTCCAGCGATATCTGTGATTGAAAACTCATCCGATGGGGAAGCCGTTTAACCACATCGCCAATGAACCCGTAATGGAGGCCATGGGGCTATTAACCAACCCGCTCCCACTTAGATTTTTAAAAGAATTTCAATTCGCCCTAGTTTTCTCAGTTTTCCATTTCGGTTTTCTACGTAATTAGGAATTACCCAAAAATTACGATAAACCAAAATCTGGGTTTTCTCAGTTTTCTACGTAATTAGGAACCACCCAAAATTACGATAAACCAAAACCCCACGTAATTAGGAATCACCCAAAATTACGATTAAACCAAAACTTGCGAATATAATTAAGTTTGAGGATTTTTACGTTTTAACATGCAATATCTTAACTATGGATATTCGCACCCATAAAACCGTTGGAGTTTTAATATGCGAATAATCTACCTTAGTTAATTGCACATTACCTTTTTGAAAAAACATTTGGTTTGAATTTTGTTCATGCAAAATAAAACGAAAATCACACAATCAACGAAAAAAATCATAAATACGGGAAATTAAATAAAATAAAATTTCTCGACTATTATGGCCTTCTCTATCGTTGATTCTTAGACACCTCGGTGACACTTCCCGTCGTGTCGCTCCCACTCATTATTTGGATTCCTCTCGATTCGCCCGGGTTTTCTCGGTTTATTCCGTAATCAGGAATCACACAAAATTACAATAAACCAAAACCCATGAATACAAGTTACCCAAAATAACGTCTTCGTCATAGTACAAAAATTCCTATATACAAAGGCGTTTTTCAAGGAATTTAAAGACGACATGATTAGATCAAATCCTACTACAAGATTTTTCTAGTCCTACACGGCTTCCAGCTCGTGGTTATTACTATTACAGAAATTTCCATTCAAAAATAAAATGAGCCCGGACATGTCCCGGGGTTTATGAATGAAAATTAAATTTCTACCATAATAGCCGGGAAACCCATAACCACCTGTTTATACATTTCGACAAAAATAATAATGCCAAAATAAAGCCGTGTAATAAATCAAACAAGTATAAGACCGAAACCAACGCTCTGATACCAATTTGAAGGAAAACTGAACAAGCCCGGGCTAAATCGAAAACCTCACTTTCGTGCTATGCATTCCAGAATCGGAAGCTTTCGACCAAGCTCAGGCTCAAATTAGTTTACCCCTGAACGGATCTAGGCTTATACTTATTTAATTTATTAATCGGGACACAAAAAATTAAATCTTTAATTAAAGCGGAATTTAAAGATTATACCTTTCGTAGCGAAGTCCCTCGCTTAAAGAAAACCAAATCTTTTAGCACGAAATCCACAAGAAATCCGAAGAATTCTCCAATACAAACTCTGAGATAGTGTGGGCTATCTTCTACGGAGTTACCCATGGCGAATTAATCGAAGCCCAAGAAACTTGCTCCAGAAGACAGCTCAAAAAATATGAACTTTTTATGAAAATCTGTTGCTGCCCAGTTTTAATAACTTCATCCACAAGCTGCCGATCATGCATATAACAGTCCGCCGGAAAAAGTCTTGCCCAGTCCTGATCTAGACGATCAAAGCCCATGGATCACTCCATCAGGAAGATCGGACGTGGGGTTCAACCGGTTCTGGGCACCAAGCAGAAGAACCTTCCCCGGACTTGAAGACACCGAAGAAACCCTGCTGTGCGATAAAACCGATCGGACGTCCGATCTGCACAAATCAAATGCAAATAACCGGCGCCCTGTTCTTGGATGATCTGGGCAGACTCTAAAGCTAATCTTCTGGAGGAGAAAATTATCTTAGCTGACTTCGAGAGAAAACTTCGATAAGGAAGACAAAGTTTTCTCTCTAAGCTAAATTTTCTCTTTCTACCCTTTTCTTGGGTGTCAAGTTTCTTAATCGATTTGTTGCCCAATATGTTGTATTTATAGGAGCTTCTAAGGAGACCTAATGGCTCTCGAGTTAGACCTTAAAATTTGACTTTCGTTGACCGCTAAGTCTTCCCGACTAATCAACTCCAATCGACCCTTTTAAATTAATTTATTTAATCCACTTTGTTAATTTAATTTAATCGAACCCTTAGAATTAATTAATTCAAAATAGAATTAATTTCTAAATTCACTTCGTCGATCAAATATTAATTAAACCCTTCGGATTAATTAATTTACCTTGTCGATTAGTCAAACGCATAATTGGTCATACCACTAACGGACCAATTATGGAACTACCGCTCAAAAATGACTTTACATCGCACCATTATTATTTCTTCTATCTCCCCACATTAAAGATCTAGTGCTCGTCGATTTATCAATTTACTGACAAATTAATTCACCGACTTCTTGGTTTCCGAGATTAGTACCACTTGACCTTTTATTATACCGAACATAAAGTTCACTGGCCAGGTTTAGTATAATAACCTTACGAGCTCATCTCGGGAGCACCATCAACCCGGCGAACCGGTACGTGGATTCCTCCGACAAGCAACGGCACGCAAGAAGCTAAACACCGCATACCCAACTTACCGAGGTATTGGCCTCAATTGACCTCACTCTTTGGCAAATCAAAGCATACGACACCCAACCCTCACGCCCGTCCCAATCTCGGGATTGAGAGACGGAATACTAGGACCGAATTGACTACGCCGATCAGTACAAGTCAATTCTATCCAAACTGGTCGTGCTCAATATGCCCCGGGCATATCTGTGTGATTTAAACTAGTCTAGATAAATCAATTTCCAAACCACACAATAACCTATACCGATAGTATGTTCAGACTATCTCGGTTATGAGCATACTTTTTATATATCAACACTTTAACCAATAACGGTAACTACTGTTTTTGTTGACACCCCGTTATCTAGTTCTATGATATAAAGGAACAGATTTATACTGAAACAAAATGATATGTCATCTGTGGATATTAGTTTTTGATACAAGCCATAGCTTTTCTGTATTCAAAACTAACATAAGAGATAGAATACAAGGATCGATTTGTCTATTAAATCAGTACAAGACAAATTATTCTAAAGGTCAAGTTCAATATACCCCGGGCATATCTATATGATTCAATTAGTTTAGACAAACTAATTATCTGAATCACATAATAACCTAGACCGATAATTTGTCCAAAGCTGTCTCGATTACGAACCTCATTTATATATTATGTCTTTCAACCAATGATGAGATCTACTGTGTCACACCAAACACCTCATCATCTACTTACATAATATAAATGGAAAATTATGCACAACTAGACATAACTGAAACACGAATCGATATATTAATCTGGGAAACTGTATAATACAAGCATAGCTTATGTATTCTACTCCAACACCTACCTTGATGAGCGAACATCTCCTTCAGGTGAGCCATCATGTTGAAGGCAGAAATCATGGGATGAAGCTGATGTTGCAGCACATTTGACATAGAGGCCAAAATATAGCACCGCGCCATCTCATCCGCTGTTCTCCACCTGGCATAGGCATCCCTATCCTCTTGAGGAGAGTCCTCATCAGGACATACTTCGATGAGCACAAACTTGTACTGCTCTGCCGTCAAGACAATGTCCAAGTTACGACTCCAGTTGACATAATTGGTTCCAGTTAACTTATTGTCTTTCAAAATAGCAGCTAAGGGATTGAATGCCATATCGATAAAAACTGTAAAATAAATAAACAGACAATGTTTCAGTTATTAAGTCTAGAATTTCGAAAACAAGGAAATTTTATCAATTATTGACTTTCCTCAAAATAATAATCTTAATCCACCAACATCTCATTCACTGGGATTCTCGCAAGCCACGTAGTATGGACATCTACGCTAACCCACATTCGTTTGAGAAGAACCATGTTCATTAACTACACTATCTGACCAAGCGATCTATTGATCAATGTAGCTAATAGTCGATGCTTTCAGTAGTACAAATAAGCAGCGTAACCTCGAGGGAGGAATACTACAAATTATACACTAAGTGTGTGCCATTACGTGACTTCTGAGCTTGTTACCTCAAGATAGTGCGCCTCAGATGGAGAAGGTATCGCATTTCTCCTAGTTAAACTTACTCTAGTAATCTTACTCAGAAAATCATAATCTATCGATCTCGTGGTTGGACTCATCCGAATAGAGGAAGGCCCTAATGCCAACGCGCAAGCCCACCCACATCGCATATGAATTCGTAATGGTGGCTATGGGGATATTAAACTAACCCGCTCCCACTTAGATTTCTAAGTTGGGGGTTTTTCCGGTTTTAACATGCAATTAACTAACCCTAACTTATGTGCAACAATAAAACCAGTCATCTTTAAATCATGCATCTAAAATACAGCGTAAAAATAAAACACAATAACTAAAACAATAAATACGGGAAATAAATGCAAAAATTAAATTTCCTGACTATCATGGTTTTAATCGCTTCCATCTTCTGCCATGATCTCGTGTACCGCCACGCAACTCGTGTCCTGTCGGCGCCGCCCCTTGCTTCTGATCCTTCTTTAGCTTTTTCCCACGATATTTGGTCTTCTTGCAATTTGTTCTGGGTTTTCCGAATTAACGATAACCTAAAACCCACGAATTCAAGTCGCCCACCATAACGCCTTCGATCACAAAAAAATTAATTTCCTACTACAAGGCTTTCTAGGAAAATTAAATAATCCAAATTACATAGAAAAAATCCTACTACAGATTTGATCTAATGCTACACGGCTTCCAGCATATGGTTATACTATTACAAACATTCCTTAATAAAATCAAATCCGGACATGTCCCGGAGTTTAATTAAAACCCATACAAATGTAGCAATAATAGTCGGGATTTCTTAACCACCTGCAAATAAAACCATGTAATAAATCGAACAAGCACAAAACCCAAAAACCAGACTCTGATACCAATTGAAAGATTATCTGCCAGGTACTAGCCAGAAACTCATTTTCGTGCTATGCATTCCAGAATCAGAATCTCTGGCCTGACCTAGACGCTAGCACAATAACTATTCCAATCCTTGCTTGAAATAACATTGTGCAGGATCTTGGTATGTACTTATTCGATTTATCACGCAACAAATAAATTCTTAGTTAAAAGCAGAAACATAAGAATTACCTATTGAATCGTATACTTAGGTGATTCTCTTGTATGCCTCAAGACTTTGCTTGTATGCTGTGTGGGCAGCAATCTAACTAGCAATTTGATCAGCTAATCACAACAATCCACCTGCTGAAAAATTCCAGCACCACCACACCTGGAACGTGTACTACACGCGCCGCCTGGGAGGAGAGAGAAAGCCACACGCCGCTGCCAAAATTGGACAAATTCCAGCCGGCCAAAAAAGCTTCAAAAATCCAAAAATTATGAGGGAGAATTTTCTCTCTCTAGGATTTTCGCTCTCTAAGTTTTCTTGTCTTGAAAACTTATGAATTGTATAATTAATTGTATGTCTTGAATAGCTAATCCCTTGTCTATATATAGAGTTACAAGAGAGACCCCAAGTTGGTTTAGGATTGACCTTTCTACTGGGTTTCTGTTTCCTTCAATCCTGTTCCTGGATTGATACACATCCAACTGATACAGGGATTCACTTATCCCAATCCAGTTCCTGGTATGATTCAAAACCAACTGATACAGGGATTCACTTATCCCAAATCCAGTTCCTAGTATGATTCACAACCAACTGACACAAGGATTAATTAATTACTTAATTAATTAAATCTACCTTTATCAATAACCCAATATATAATTAATCGTACCACTAACGGATTAATTATGGCACTACCACCCTACACTGGAATTGCTTCTGGAACAACTTAATTAATTTATTCATAATCTCCCCACATCAAAGATATAGTGCTTGTTAATATATTAATTTACTGATAAATTAATTAATTAACCTCTTTAATTCCGAGACTAGTACCACTCGACCTTTTTACTATACCGAACATAAGTCCACCGGCTGGGTTTAGTATAATAAACATTACGAGCTCATCTCGGGAGCACCATCACCCCGGATGCACCGGTACATGGTTTCCTTTCAACAAGCAGCAGCACACCAAGTAACTAAACATGTACACCCAACCTACCGAGACTATTGGCCACAATTGACCTCTCCCATTGGTAAATCAAAGTACACTATGTCTAATCCTCATGCCCGCTCGAGTCTAGGGATTAAGAGATAGAATACTAAGAATGATTTGTCTATTATATCAGTACAAGACAAATCATTCTAAATGGTCAAGTTCAATATGCCCGGGCATATCTATATGATTCAATCAGTTTAGACAAACCAATTATCCGAATCACATAATAACATAAACTAACAGTTTGTTCAAAGCTGTCTCGATTATGAACCTCATTTATATATTATGTCTTTCAACCAATGATGAGATCTACTGTGTCACACAAGACACCTCATCATCTAACTACATAATCTAAATGGAAAAATAATGCACAATAAGATATAACCAAAACATAAATCGATATATTAACTGGGAAAATGTACAATACAAGCATAGCTTATGTATTCAACTCCAACACTTTGTATTCACATCAAGAAAGTACAATGGCAGTACTCTCAGCGTTCAGGGGCAGATGCAACCACTCAAGATGATAATTTTTAATTTTTACTCCTGGTTGAGTATTATGAGCTTAAGGTTGATAACTACGAGTTCGGAGCTGGAGTATATCAATGACAGTGGCGAAATCAGAAATTTCGAGATAAGGGTGCTAATTTTAGAGTCTACTCTATTGCCGCTGCTTCCATGGGGGAACTACTGGACATGAGGGTGCAACAGGACACGCTTTCCCCATGGTGGTTCCACTACTGGTCAATGACAATGGCAACTTGTTTGTGAACATCTCTCAATTGTCTGTGTTGTTTGGTTTTTCATGTAAGCATACTAGTTTCTTGTGTTTTACTTGTGGCTCATTCATTATTCCTTTGAGCTTCTCAAAGATGAGAACGATGGCCTTGCTGTGCATTCCTTTCATATGTATCTTAGTTTTGTTTTTGTTGATCTTAACCTTGACTCATGTGTGATTAGTACCGCCATATTGTTGGCTTCTGATATGGGTCAGAATAGATCAACGGATTCAAATCGATCTGTTGATCTAAATCATTTTCATCGATTCAAATTAAGAAAAATTTACATTTGTTCAGGTTGGGCAGGCTTCTATTACAAGTTCAAATCGATCGGCTAATCTAAACCATTTTCATCGGTTCAAATTAAGAAACATTTACTTTGGTTTGGGTTGGGTTAGGTCCACCAATCAATCTAATCAATCCATTTGCAACATTTGTCCCTTTTTCTATCAAAATAATAGTTTTATTTATTGAACTAAAATAAATATAAAAAATGTGACTATTATTTTTATGTTGGATGTGATATTTCTTTTTAGTTTGAAAATATAAATAGTACAAAATTTTTAAAAAATATCCAAAAATATTATTTTTAAATGCCCAAAAAAATATATTTAAATCAATATAGAATGATACAACAAAATGATCTAAATTGATATGATCAATTCAAAACAAAATTTCTGCAAAAAGACCTACCCAAACGGATCCAAATTGTTTGGATTGAATCAGTTCACCCATCAATTTTGCCCACTTAGCTGCTCATATATCTTTCAATCGATTGTTTAATAATGTTATATTTCTTCTTTAGAATAAGGTATTAATAGATTTTGCCTCAAAAAAGGTATTAATAGATTTTCCTGAAAGGGAGGAATATGTTTATTCTGTTACAGAAAGCTTCTTCTGGATAAGGGTTATTGAATGATTCTCCAGTGTTTCAAGAACGTCACTGGATTGGCAATGGCTTCTGCCTACTGGCCTTAATTAAAACAAGCAATGAGTGTAACTCCTTGTTTTCTTGATTGATGTATAATTTTCAACGGCAATCTCTGAAATCAATGATTGTATGTTTATGTTAATTTTAACATGATAAGAATATCATAACAATTATACCAATTAGGATCTTGAATATAATAATAATCACATAGATAAAGGACATAAAACATACCTTAACGTGGAATTCGTCATAAGATAAAATCATCACCAGATATACAGAAACACTAGATCTGCAACAGGATTGCAATAATCCCTATAAACCAATTTTTCCACCTTGACCCTCATAAGTAGTAGATAGCCAGATGGAGATGCAACTTTCTGTTAGTTTTGAATACAGAAAAGCTATGGCTTGTATCAAAAACTAATATCCACAGATGACATATCATTTTGTTTCAGTATAAATTTGTTCCTTTATATCATAGAACTAGATAACGGGGTGTGGACAGACACAGTAGATACCGTTATTGGTTAAAGTATTGATATATTAAAAGTATGCTCGTAACCGAGATAGTCTGAACATACTATCGGTATAGATTATTGTGTGGTTTGGAAATTAGTTTATCTAAACTAGTTTAAATCACACAGATATGCCCGGGGCATATTGAGTACGACCAGTTTGGATAGAATTGACTTATACTGATCGGCGTAGTCAATTCGGTCCTAGTATTTCGTCTCTCAATCTCGAGATTGGGACGGGCGTGAGGGTTGGATATCGTGTTCTTTGATTTGCCAAAGAGTGAGGTCAATTGAGGCCAATACCTCGGTAAGTTGGGTATGCGGTGTTTAGCTTCTTACGTGCCGTTGCTAGTCGGAAGAATCCACGTACCGGTTCGCCGGGTTGATGGTGCTCCCGAGATGAGCTCGTAAGGTTATTATACTAAACCCGGCCGGTGAACTTTATGTTCAGTATAATAAAAGGACGAGTGGTACTAATCTCGGAAAAGCAAGAAGTCGGTGAATTAATTTGTCAGTAAATTGATAAACCGACGAGCGCTAGATCTTTAATGTGGGGAGATAGAATAAAATATAATGGCGCGATGTAAAGTCGTTTTCGAGCGGTAGTTCCATAATTGGTCCGTTAGTGGTACGACCAATTATGCATTTGACTAATCGACAAGGTAAATTAATTAATCCAAAAGGTTTAATTAATATTTAATCGACAAAGTGAATTTAGAAATTAATTCATTTTTGAATTAATTAATTCTAAGGGTTCGATTAAATTAAATTAACAAAGTGGATTAAATAAATTAATTTAAATGGGTCGATTGGAGTTGATTAGTCGGGAAGACTTAGCGGTCAACGAAAGTCACATTTTAAGGCCTAACTCGAGAGCCCATTAGGTCTCCTTATAAGCTCCTTATAAATACAACTTATTGGGCAAGAAAGAAAATAAGAAACTTGATACCCAAGTAAGGGGTAGTGAGAGAAAGTCTAGCTTAGAGTGAGAAATTCTTTATCTTCGAATTCTCTCCTCGAAGTCAGCTAGGGTCTTTCTTCTTCGATTAAAAACTCTGCCAAGTTTTTGTGATCCTTCGATTTCCGCCAAACTGCTGTGATCGTCGCTAGTTTGTAATTTTGAAGCAGCAATTTTTTTGCTGCAGTTTTCTTGTCCAGGCGGCAGATCTTGCGCAGTGGCCAGAAGCTCGGTGCCCAGAACCAGGCTGCCGACGTCGATCTCTTCCTCTTCAGGTTGGTGATCCGCCGGTAGCACTGTCCAGATCGAGACTGGGTGGTTGGCTGACGCGCTGTCCGCCTGGCTGATCGGCTATCAAGATCAGCAAAGGGCTGGATGGTTTTGGGCAGAATATTATAGTTTTTCTTGCGAAACAAGTTTTTAGGTTTTTATTAATTTGCCGTGGGTAACTCCGTAGAAAATAGCCCACACTATTTCGGAGTTCGTATTGGAGATATTCTTCGGATTTCTTGTGGAAGTTGCATCAAAGAATTGGTTTTTCTTTAAGCAAGGGACTTCGCTTCAAAAGGTAGTATCTTTAAATTCCGCTTTAATTAAAGATCGAATCTTTTGTGTCCCGATTAATAAATTAAATAAGTATAAGCCTAGATCCGTTCATGGGTAAACTAATTTGAGCCTGAGCTTGGTCGAAAGCTTCCGATTCTGGAATGCATTGCACGAAAGTGAGGTTTTCGATTTAGCCCAGGCTTGTTCAGTTTTCCTTCAAATTAGTATCAGAGCATTGGTTTCGGCCTTATACTTGTTTGATTTATTACACGGCTTTATTTTGGCATTATTATTTTTGTCGAAATGCTTAAACAGGTGGTTATTGGTTTCTCGGCTATTATGGTAGAAATTTAATTTTCATTCATAAACCCCGGGACATGTCCGGGCTTGTTTTATTTTTGAATGGAAATTTCTGTAATAGTAATAACCACGAGCTGGAAGCCTTGTAGGATTAGAAAAATCTTGTAGTAGGATTTGATCTAATCATGTTGTCTTTAAATTCTTAGACAAACGCCTTTGTATATAGGAATTTATGTACTATGACGAAGACGTTATTTTGGGTAACTTATATTCGCGCGTTTTAGTTTATCGTAATTTTGGGTGATTCCTAATTACGTAGAACATCGAGAAAACCCGGGCGAATCGAGAGGAATCCAAATAACGAGTGGGAGCGACATGACGGGACATGTCACCAAGGCGTCAAGGAATCAACGATAGAGAAGGCCATAATAGTCGGGAAATTTTATTTGTTTAATTTCTCGTATTTATGACTTTTCGTTGATTGTGTGATTTTCGTTTTATTTTGCATGAACGAAAACCAAACCAAAAGTTTTAAAAAGTAATGTGCAATTAACTAAGGTAGATTATTCGCATATTAAAACTCCAACGGTTTTATGGGTGCGAATATCCATAGTTAAGATATTGAATGTTAAAATGTAAAAATCCTCAAACTAATTACATTAGCGGGTTTTGGTTTAATCATAATTTTGGGTGATTCCTAATTACGTAGAAAACCGAGAAAACCCGGGCGAATCAAAATTAAAAATCTAAGTGGGAGCGGGTTGGTTAATAGCCCCATGGCCTCCATTATGGGTTCATTGGTGATGTGGTTAAACTTGCGTGCTGGCTTAGACCTTCCTCCCTATCGAATGAGTTTTCAATCACAGATATCACCGGAATGAATTTCTAAATGGATGACTATAGTGAGTTTAATTGGAGAAAGTTGCGACACCCTCGCCATCCGAGGCGCATTAGTATCCTAAGTAACAAACTTAGAAGTCACGTAATGGCATACACTTAGTGTACTGTTTATAGTATCCCTCCCATCGAGGTTACGCTATCTACGTGTACGGCTAAAATTATCGACTATTAATTTCATTGATCATAAGATCGTTGGTCAGATAATGAAATTAATGAATTTCGGTTCTTCTCGAATGAATGTGGGTTGGCGTAGATGTTCACCCATCGTGACCTGCGTTAATCCCAGTGTGAGAGATGTCGGTAGAAGATTATATTTGTTTTCTGAGGATTTTTCAATATTTTCAAAAAAGTATACTGAAACTTGTTTGTTTATTTTGAGTTGACATGTCATTCAACCCGCTAGCTGTCATTCTGAACCAAAACAAACTCACCGATCCAAATTACATTGATTGGAAACGTAACCTAGACATTGTCCTTACCACTGAGGGTTATAAGTATGTGCTTACTGAGGAGTGTCCCCCTAAGCCCAGTGATGATGCCACCCCTGAGCAGCGAGAGCCATATACGAGGTGGCAGAAGGCTGATGAGATGACCAGGTGCTACATCTTGGCTTCCATGTCAAGTGTACTGCAGCACCAGCATCAACAGATGACCTCAGCCTACGATATGATGCTCAACCTCAAGGAGATGTTTGGACATCAGGGCAGGGTAGCCAAGCAGTCAGCTATGAGGAAACTCATGAATGCTAAGATGGCTGAGGGCACTTCAGTAAGGGATCACGTACTAGACATGATTGGTTGCATCAATGAGATTGAGGTATTGGGAGGTGAGATTGATGGGGATACCCAGGTCGATATCATCCTCCAGAGCTTGCCTCCCAGTTTTGAGCAGTTTCGATTGAACTATAATATGAGGAATCTCTCATATTCACTTTCTGAGCTCATGACTGCATTGGTGTCTGCTGAGAGCCTCTTCGCAGAGAAGAAGCAAGCCTTGGCTACTGTTGGTCCCTCAGGTTCCTCTGCTGGACCCAAAACCAGGAAGCAAAAGAGGAAGAGAGGCCAGAAAGCAGGAGCCAGTCATGGACCCAAGGCGGGCATTGCCAAGAAGCAGAAACCGAAAGGCAAATGCTTCAGATGTGGCAAAGCGGGACATTGGAAGAAGGACTGCCTAAAGCCTCGAGGTACGCGTAAATTTTCCCTAGTCACTGAGACATGTTTAGTGGCGATTCTCACAGATACTTGGTGTGTGGATTCAGGAGCCACTGATCATGTTTGTAATTCTTTACAGGGGTTCCAAGTGACCCGGCTACTTAGAGAATGAGAGTTGCAGGTCTACCTTGGGGATACTACCAGAGTTTCTGTTGCTGCAGTGGGAGTTTTATGTCTTTATTTTTCAGACTCTACTTTATTGTTGAGAGATTGTCTTTATGTACCTAGTTTTCGTAAAAACTTGCTTTCAGTTTCTAAACTTGTTTTGGATGGTTATAAGTGTGTTTTTTCTGATAGATCTATATTTATTAGAAAATGCCAGAAACTTATATGTTCCGGTACATTGGTTGACAATTTGTTTTTAATTAAGACTTACTCCCCAGTTATGCAAAACACAGAAACTAGAAACTCATCACCGAATCATAATAAGAGAAAAGAGTCTTCCCCTTTGACTCAGACTTATCTTTGGCACCTGAGACTAGGTCATATCAACCTTAGTAGGATTCAAAGGTTGGTCAAGAGTGGGTCTTTGGACTTACTAAATATTGACAGCTATTCGACCTGTGAGTCCTGCTTGGAGGGTAAAATGACCAAGAGGCCTTTCAAGGCAAAGGGGTATAGGGCCAAGGAGGTTTTAAAACTGATTCATTCTGACGTGTGTGGGCCTATTCAGTTCAGGCTAGAGGTGGTTATGAGTATTTCGTGACTTTCACGGATGATTACTCTAGATATGGATACATATACCTGATGCGCCACAAGTCTGAATGCTTTGGCAAGTTCAGAGAATTCAAGGCAGAGGTGGAGAACCATCTGGGTAAGAGTATCAAGTCACTGCGGTCTGATCGCGGTGGTGAATACCTCTCTAGTGAATTTAGATCCTATTTGTCAAAGGAGGGTATTCAGACCCAGTTGTCTGTACCTGGCACATCCCAGCAGAATGGTGTAGCAGAGAGGAGGAACAGGACTCTTATGGAGATGGTTAGATCGATGATGAGTTACAGTGAGTTTCCTACCTCGTTTTGGGGTTATGCCTTGGATACAACATGTTTTATCCTCAACCTTGTGCCATCTAAGTCTGTGCCTACGACCCTAGTAGAGTTGTGGAGTGGGCGAAAACCTAGTCTGAGACATCTCAGGATTTGGGGTTGTCCAACACAAGTGCTCGAGGCAGATGCAGGCAAGTTAGAGGCGAGATCCAAGGTTATGCTGTTTATAGGCTACCCCAAAGGAACGAGAGGTGGTTTATTTTATAGTCCTCAGGATCAGAAGGTGGTGGTCAGCCCAGATTTCTTGAGGAGGACTATATTTTAGATCACAAGTCAAGCAACAAGGTAGTATTAGAAGAGCTTAGAAGTCAGTCCACTGTTCCAAATGCACACGTACAGGAAGACACACCACAAGAGACTGCACACACTATCACAGATGATGCTCTTGCACAGGCTACGCCTCGTCGTAGTGGGAGGGTTGTGAGACAGCCCGAGAGGTACATGGGTTTGGGTGAGTCTTCGGACTTTATCCCTGGCGCTCATGAACCAGACCCAGTTAACTACAATTAGGCTCTCCAGGATAAAGATGCAGATTCTTGGCAGAGAGCGATGATTGCTGAGATGGGTTCTATGGACTCAAATCAAGTCTCGGAGCTGGTAGACCTTCCTGATGGGTTTAGGCCTATTGGGTGCAAATAGGTTTACAAGCGAAAGAGAGAATCTGACGGGAGGGTTGAGACCTTCAAGGCTAGGCTTGTGGCGAAGGGGTATACTCAGAAAGAAGGAATCGATTATGAGGAGACCTTTTCCCCGGTAGCTATGCTTAAGTCAATCCGGATTCTCTTGGCCATAGCTACTCATACGGATTATGAGATTTGGCAGATGGACGTCAAGACAGCTTTCCTTAATGGAAGTCTTGAGGAGACCATCTTTATGCAGCAACCAGAGGGCTTCATTGTTAAGGGCCAAGAGCACAAGGTATGTAGGCTTAGGAGGTCCATTTATGGACTTAAGCAAGCATCCAGATTTTGGAACATCCATTTTGATGAGGTTATCCAGTCCTATGGATTCACTCCGTCTCCGGATAAGCAGTGTGTTTATCGCAGGCGTGATGGTGATATGGTGGTGTTCCTCATACTTTACGTAGATGACATTCTTTTTATTGGCAACAGTAAGAAGGTGTTGTCAGACGTAAAGGCATGGTTGTCCAGGCAATTCGATATGAAGGATTTAGGAGAGGCTGGAATATCCTTGGGATTAAGATTATTCGAGATCGTAGGAGACATTCTCTAACTCTCTCTCAGGCATCCTACATAGACACGATTCTGGCCCGTTTTAACATGCAGAACTCCAAGAAGGGTACACTACCTTTCAGGCATGGAGTGCATTTGTCTAAGGAGCAGTGTCCTAAGACTGCTGAAGAGATAGATGCCATGAAGGCGGTACCCTATGCTTCTGCAGTGGGCAGCCTCATGTATGCTATGTTGTGCACGAGGCCTGATATTTGCTTTGCCGTTGGCATGGTTAGCAGATATCAGAGTAACCCTGGGAAGGCTCACTGGGAGGCAGTAAAATGCATTCTAATGTACTTGTGCAGGACGAGAGATTATGTCCTAGTTTATAGAGCGCAGGAGCTTGTACCATTGGGTTACACAGATTCGGACTTTCGAGGAGATTTGGACAAGAGTAAGTCTACCTCTGGGTTTGTGTTTACTCTAGGAGATGGAGCCATAGTATGGAAGAGTGTCAAGCAGAAATGCGTGGCAAACTCTACCATGGAGGCCAAGTACGTTACCGCTTCAGAGGTAGCGAAAGAGGCTGTATGGCTCAGGAGCTTCCTGATGGACTTGGATGTGGTTCCTGAGTTGTCTAGGTCTATCACAGTGTATTGTGATAACAGTGATGCAGTTGCTAACTCGAGGGAACCACGAGCCCATAAAGCGAGTAAACACATAGAGCGCAAGTACCACCTGATACGAGAGATCGTAAAGAGGGGAGACGTGATCGTGGCCAAGATAGCTTTAGAGGACAACCTTGCAGATCCTTTCACCAAGCCATTGTCCCCAAAGGTCTTTGAGAGGCATGTGGAGGGCATGGGAGTCAGATTCTTGAGAGAGCCATGTGAGTGAGCTTAAAGGTGTTCTGGAGATTTCATTATGACAGCAGTGTAATAGCGGGTTGGACAGTTTTTATACTTCTTAGCATAGCTTTGAGTATTAGTGGGAGATTGTTAGTTTTGAATACAGAAAAGCTATGGCTTGTATCAAAAACTAATATCCACAGATGACATATCATTTTGTTTCAGTATAAATTTGTTCCTTTATATCATAGAACTAGATAACGGGGTGTGGACAGACACAATAGGTACCGTTATTGGTTAAAGTATTGATATATTAAAAGTATGCTCGTAACCGAGATAGTCTGAACATATTATCGGTATAGGTTATTGTGTGGTTTGGAAATTAGTTTATCTAAACTAGTTTTGAAGGAAAACTGAACAAGCCCGGGCTAAATCAAAAACCTCACTTTCGTGCTATGCATTCCAGAATCGGAAGCTTTCGACCAAACTCAAGCTCAAATTAGTTTACCCATGAACGGATCTAGGCTTATACTTATTTAATTTATTAATCGGGACACAAAAAATTAAATCTTTAATTAAAGCGGAATTTAAAGATTATACCTTTTGTAGCGAAGTCCCTCGCTTAAAGAAAACCCACTTTTCTTTGCTGCGATTTCCACAAGAAATCCAATCGATTCTCCGAGAAGACTTCGAATATTGCGTGGGCAATAATCTATCGAAGTTCCTTACTCAGCCCACAAAATACCCACTAGAAAAATCACTCGATAGAAATCAAAATCTGCTCAAAAATCTGATTAAACAGCCCTTGCTGATTTCTTCTGCCACAAGCTAGCTGCCCAGTCCAGTCCGCAAAAAACCCACCGTTCGAACTACAATATTTGGTCCCGATCTGTACAGTCTTATATTCACGGATCACTCTAATTAATTAGAAGATCAACATGAACACAAAACCGGCTCAGGGCACCAATTGAAAGACAACTTACTGCTGCAATAAAAATGACGGACTGCAGCTTGCTTGAAGAAAAAACTGGACTGGCGGACTGCTGTAATAAAACCCGGACTGCAGCTTGCTTAAAAAAAAACTGGCAGAATCAGCTAGAATAAATTGGGCAGGAGTTTAATCTTTTGAGCTTTGATTATAGTCCGAGAGAAATAAGAAAATTCTGGAAGAGAGAAAGGTCCGGGTGACCTTGAGAAAAATTAAAGATGCAATTTTTCCACTAACCCCTTTCTCTCTCTAGAAGACAATTTCTTGTCTTGCAGAATTTTTTTTCATTAAACAAAACTTGGGCTGCAAGTCTTCTATTTATAGGAGCTCGATTGGAGACCTAATGGGCTCTCGAGTTAGGCCTTAAAATTTGACTTTCGTTGACTGCTAAGTCTTCCCGACTAATCAACTCCAATCGACCCTTTTAAATTAATTTATTTAATCCACTTTGTTAATTTAATTTAATCAAACCCTTAGAATTAATTAATTCAAAATCAAATTAATTTGTAAATTCACTTCGTCGATTAAATATTAATTAAACCCTTCGGATTAATTAATTTACCTTGTCGATTAGTCAAACGCATAATCGGTCGTACCACTATCGGACCAATTATGGAACTACCGCTCGAAAACGACTTTACATCGCGCCATTATTATTTCTTCTATCTCCCCACATTAAAGATCTAGTGCTCGTCGATTTATCAATTTACTGACAAATTAATTCACCGACTTCTTGGTTTCCGAGATTAGTACCACTCGACCTTTTATTATACCGAACATAAAGTTCACTGGCCAGGTTTAGTATAATCACCTTACGAGCTCATCTCGGGAGCACCATCAACCCGGCGAACCGGTACGTGGATTCCTCCGACCAGCAACGGCACGCAAGAAGCTAAACACCGCATACCCAACTTACCGAGGTATTGGCCTCAATTGAGCTCACTCTTTGGCAAATCAAAGCACACGACACCCAACCCTCACGCCCGTCCCAATCTCGGGATTGAGAGATGGAATACTAGGACCGAATTGACTACGCCGATCAGTACAAGTCAATTCTATCCAAACTGGTCCTGCTCAATATGCCCCGGGCATATCTGTGTGATTTAAACTAGTCTAGATAAACCAATTTCTAAACCACACAATAACCTATACCGATAGTATGTTCAGACTATCTCGGTTACGAGTATACTTTTTATATATCAATACTTTAACCAATAACGGTATCTACTGTGTTTGTCGACACCCCGTTATCTAGTTCTATGATATAAAGGAACAGATTTATACTGAAACAAAATGATATGTCATCTGTGGATATTAGTTTTTGATACAAGCCATAGCTTTTCTGTATTCAAAACTAACAAGTTTAAATCACACACATATGCCCGGGGCATATTGAGCACGACCAGTTTTAGAATTGACTTATACTGATCGGCGTAGTCAATTCAGTCCTAGTATTCCATCTCTCAATCCAGAGATTGGGACGGGCGTGAGGGTTGGATATCGTGTGCTTTGATTTTCCAAAGAGTGAGGTCAATTGAGGCCAATACCTCGGTAAGTTGGGTATGCGGTGTTTAGCTTCTTACGTGTCATTGCTAGTCGGAGGAATCCACGTACCGGTTCACCGGGTTGATGGTGCTCCCGAGATGAGCTCGTAAGGTTATTATACTAAACCCGACCGGTGAACTTTATGTTCAGTATAATAAAAGGACGAGTGGTACTAATCTCGGAAAACCAAGAAGTCGGTGAATTAATTTGTCAGTAAATTGATAAACCGACGAGCGCTAGATCTTTAATATGGGGAGATAGAATAAAATATAATGGCGCGATGTAAAGTCATTTTCGAGTGGTAGTTCCATAATTGGTCCGTTAGTGGTACGACCGATTATGCATTTGACTAATCGACAAGGTAAATTAATTAATCCAAAAGGTTTAATTAATATTTAATCGAGAAAGTGAATTTAGAAATTAATTCATTTTTGAATTAATTAATTCTAAGGGTTCGATAAAATTAAATTAACAAAGTGGATTAAATAAATTAATTTAAATGGATCGATTGGAGTTGATTAGTCAGGAAGACTTAGCGGTCAACGAAAGTCAAATTTTAAGGCCTAACTCGAGAGCCCATTAGGTCTCCGTAGAAGCTCCTTATAAATACAACTTATTGGGCAAGAAAGAAAATAAGAAACTTGATACCCAAGTAAGGGGTAGTGAGAGAAAGTCTAGCTTAGAGTGAGAAATTCTTTATCTTCGAATTCTCTCCTCGAAGTCAGCTAGGATCTTTCTTCTTCGATTAAAAACTCTGCCCAGTTTTTGTGATCCTTCGATTTCTGCCAAACTGCTGTGATCGCCGCTAGTTTCTAATTTTCAAGCAGCAATTTTTTTGCTGCAGTTTTCTTGTCCAGGCGGCAGATCTTGCACAGCGGCTAGAAGCTCGGTGCCCAGAACCAGGCTGCTGACGTCGATCTCTTCCTCTTCAGGTTGGTGATCCGCCGGTAGCATTGTCCAGATCGGGACTGGGTGGTTGGCTGACGCGCTGTCCGCCTGGCTGATCGGTGATCAAGATCAGCAAAGGGCTGGAGGGTTTTGGGCAGAATATTATAGTTTTTCTTGCAAAGCAAGTTTCTGGGTTTTCATTAATTCGCCTTGGGTAACTCCGTAGAAAATAGCCCACACTATTTCGGAGTTCGTATTGGAGATATTCTTCGGATTTCTTGTGGAAGTTGCGTCAAAGAATTGGTTTTTCTTTAAGCAAGGGACTTCGCTTCAAAAGGTAGTATCTTTAAATTCCGCTTTAATTAAAGATCGAATCTTTTGTGTCCCGATTAATAAATTAAATAAGTATAAGCCTAGATCCGTTCATGGGTAAACTAATTTGAGCCTGAGCTTGGTCGAAAGCTTCCGATTCTGGAATGCATTGCACGAAAGTGAGGTTTTCGATTTAGCCCGGGCTTGTTCAGTTTTCCTTCATCTACCCCACACAACCATATGTGCGTTGTGTGTTAATTAATTAGGGCAGAGAGAGGACTAGTTTATATACCCACAATCTTTAATCTAGTACGTCCATCAAATACTAGTTTAACGGTCCAGATTTAGTCCTATTATTAAACTAATTAAGAAATCTAAACCAACTTAATTGGGCTTATTAAAGATTTGGGCCATAACATCCAGGCCACATTCCTACATTCTTCCACTTGGCCGGATGTTCAACAATTCCGTTTAATAGTATAACATAAGGCTAGCAAGATTAAATCTGTTAACTATTAACATCATTAACACCTTAACATAACAAACCACATAATGTGAGTTATGGCAGTCATATACAGTATAGTCATATACTCCCTTCCACACACCACAACATTAAGGGCTTATCATGTCAGGTTCATAGATTGTATATAAACAGCATACAGTCCACATACTATTATGAAAAGTCATATGAATTTCTTATTCAAACAATCATGCATGCCTAAGCATAGAGAATAAGAAATAGAAAATCAGAAACAAGTCATTATTGAGCTCAAGAGTGTTAGAACATCATCGTCATTAATACAACCAAGGCTCATCATAAGCACGTGTTTAAAAGCCTTTAGTTGTAAACCCTTAGTTAGAATCTGCAATCATGAGATTAAACATAATATTTTCTAAATAACACTCATTGTTTCTGAATATCTTCTTTAACAATAAAGAACTTAAAATCCATATGTTTTTCACATTAGGAACATTTGTCGTCTTTTAAGAAGATAATTACTGCAACATTATCATAACCTTTCAATGGCTTGCATACAGTGTCGACAACTCTAAACCTTGAAATAAAGTTTTGCAGCCATAATGCAACAACAGCAGCCTCATAACAAGCTACAACTTTTATTTTATAATGGATGCAGTAATGACAGATTGTTTGGTACTATCATCATAAGATTGCTCTTTCAATTAAAAAGAACAAATTGCCAAACATAAACTTTCACCTGTCAATCATCCATTAAATTCTGAATTTAAGTATCCAATCATTTAATTGATTAGATAACTTACAAGTAAGCATGTAATCCTTTATTCATTCTCTTAAGAATTTTATGAATATGAGTTTTATGAGACTATCTTTCTAAACCTTCTGATTTCTTACGGAACATTGAAATTCCAATCATAAAGGAAATCTCACTCATATCTTTAATCAAAAAATTCTTAGAAAGGATTTTTTTAGTCTTACAACAAAGTCAAATCATTAGCAACAAACAAACTATTGTCAATATATAAAATCACAATTATAAACATACTCCCACTGATCATCGGCAACTACACCGATCAACAGTGATTTCCTTAAACCAAATAAACAATGATATTATTAGACATAATATATCATTGAGCGAAAGCTTGTTTCAAATCTATATATTGACTTCATTAGTTTACACACCATTTCTTTATGTTCAATGGAAAAATCTTTAGGTTGATCCATATGAATTTCTTTATTAAGATCCTCACTAAAAATGTTGTTTTCACATTCATGTAATGTAACTATAAATCAAAATGAGTCACTAAAACCAAATATCTCAATAAATTATTCTTTGATATAAGCTAAAAGTCTCTTTATAATCAATTCTATTTTTTTCTGAGTAAAATCTTTGACTGCAAGTCTAATTTTACATCTTTCGACATTGCCATTCGAGTTGTGTAGATCTTAATGATCCATTTCACCCAACTCATTTAGAACTTTCTAGCAAGTTTACAAGATCACAGACATCGTTATGAGTCATTGATTTCAACTCTCATTTCACAGCATCAATCCACTTTCCAAACTTATTACTTTCTATGGTTTGTGAAAACAAAACAGAATTTACCAATGCCAAACCAAATATGGCTTTGTAAATAAACTACATAATCATTGGAAATAACTTACATTCTAACCCTTATAGGTTTACTAAAGTTACTCCAACAAGTTTACTTCCTTGCTTTGGTGATAAGTTAGGTTCCCATAGGTACTTTTCCATTATTCAAATGTTGTTCTTGATTATTCTAATCCAATAATAAATGAACAACACTTGAAATAATCATGAATTCAGGAACATTTATGGGTAATGAGACATTAACACTTTTCATTAATATTCACAACTTGATTTTCAGTACTCCCACTAACTTTATCTTTCTCTAAAATTGACATTGCCTACTTTAACAATTCTAGAACTATGGTTTAAATAACAAACCCTATACCCTTTGGGATTCTCTAGGCAACCAATAAAGTGGCCACTAAACATTCTGTTGGAGTTGAATACATAAGTTATATTGGTGTATGCCCTTTTGAGAGCTAATTTAGACATTTGTTGTCTGTTTGATAATTTATCAAATGAGTTAATTTCATGATAATTATATTCTTGTGCATATTTAATTTCATGAAATCGATCAGCCAAAAGAAACACTCCATGGACTTTTAGATCATGAGTGATTCTTTTGAGTAGTACTCGTACGAGGATTCTTAGACCAGAAATCACTACATGATCTTAGGTGAATTGTAGTGTGCTTTGACATACACCTAACGGGACCGTAATAGGCTGCCAAGTACTGGTATGATTGGGTACACTATGAGTTACGCTAAGATATGTAGGTGAAGTGATAGGACTACAAATCTCTCTTAAGCGAGAAATGATATCTTGGCCACTTGATAGTGAACTGAAAAGTGCATGGCTATGCCCAAGGAATGATAAGCGTTATCATTTGCTTGATGAATTCAGTGTCACTAAGAGATCAAGTAAACATTTAGCTATATAAGGATGATGGTTCCGTGCCTTATGCTAAACGGGATATCAATGTAGAGGATCGTACGCAGTTTGCTCGGAAAGGTTGTGTTGAATCACCATTCGATCCTCCATTATGAATTGGGTAGTCATTATGCCTTGCTAGAGACCACTAATGACTTATGAATTAATCAATGAGATTGAGTTATCCATTGCCAATTTAGAATGGGCCTATAGGATCACACATAAGAAAGTTCGATGATGTAGAATAAGTATTCTTGCCTACAATAAGTATAATTGTTATATTTAAATAAATAAGATTTAATTAAATAGTTTAATTAAATATTATTGAAAAGATCTGTGGTATGGGAACAATTGGGATGGGCTGATAAATCAAGGGACTTAATTGCAATTGAAGTTCTTGACCCATCAGCCTGATCCATGGGTCATGGGTTGATCCATGGGCTTGGTGTATAACCCAAATCATTAAGGTATTATTTAATACTGATTTGGAATCAGTAAATATTATTTAATACTGATTTGGAATCAGTAGAATAATATTTGATAATAATACTGATTTGAAATATGATTAAATCAGTTAAGTAATAATTGATTAATTACAATACTGATTTTCGAAATTTTTATTCTACAAATATCCTAGGGATATTATTGTATGAAGATGATGATTTTCATTTGAGGAAAATCAGAACAAGCAAGATACACGAAAAATCCCAAATTCTCTCTGTAGGCGAAAAACGGCTAGCACCGAATCTGCAAAGGCTTTCGTGCTTGAAAGTAGAGAGTCCTTCAAGGAAGGATTTTGGTGGTGACAAACGCAACTGGAACAGAAGGTTTGGACCAACATCAAACAAGGATCTAGATGCGGAAACCGATTACGCTTCAAGGTTATGGTTTACTTGTTTTGAACATAGGATTAAAACACTAAAATTGAAATTGGCATGAATCCGCTGCGTAAGAATTTTGAAAATCATGCCTCCGATCCCAACAAGCTATACTTGTATTGTACATTTTCCCAGTTAATATATCGATTTATATTTTAGTTATATCTTGTTGTGCATTATTTGTCCATTTATATTATGTAGTTAGATGATGAGGCGTCTTGTGTGACACAGTAGATCTCATCATTGGTTAAAAGACATAATATATAAATGAGGTTCGTAACCAAGACAGCTTTGGACAAACTGTTGGTTTAGGTTATTATGTGATTTGGATAATTGGTTTGTCTAGACTAATTGAATCATATAGATATGCCCGGGGCGTATTGAACTTGACCCGTTAGGAATGATTTGTCTTGTACTATTTTAATAGACAAATCACTCCTTGGTATTCTATCTCTTAATCCCTAGACTCGAGCAGACATGAGGATTAGACATAGTGTACTTTGATCTGCCAATAGGTGAGGTCAATTGTGGCCAATAGTCTCGGTAGGTTGGGTACGCGTATTTAGTTACTTGGTGTGCTGCTGCTTGTCGAAAGGAAACCATGTATCGGTGCGTCTGGGGTAATGGTGCTCCCGAGATGAGCTGGTAATGTTTATTATACTAAACCCAGTCGGTGAACTTATGTCCGGTATAGTAAAAAGGTCGAGTGGTACTAGTCTCAGAATTAAAGAGGTTAATTAATTAATTTATCAGTAAATTAATATATTAACGAGCACTATATATTTGATGTGGGGAGATTATGAATATAAATTAATTAAGTTGTTCCGGAAGCAATTCTAGTGTAGGATGGTAGTGGCATAATTAATCCGTTAGTGGTACGATTAATTATGTATTGGGTTGTTGACAAAGGTAGATTTAATTAATTAAGTAATTAATTAATCCTTGTGTCAGTTGGTTATGAATCATAACAAGAACTGGATTGGGATAAGTAAATCCATGCATCAGTTGGTTGTGAGTCATACCAGGAACTGGTTTGGGATCAGTGAATCCCTGTATCAGTTGGATGTGTATCAGTCTAGGAACAGGATTGAATGAAACAGAAACCCAGCAGGAATGTCAATCCTATACCAACTTGGAGTCTCTCTTGTAACTCTATATATAGACAAGGGATTAGCTATTCCACAAGATACAATTCATAAGTTTTCAAGACAATAAAACTTAGAGAGAGAAAATCCTAGAGAGGGAAAATTCTCACTCTAAATTTTGGATTTCTTAAGCTTTTGGGCAGCCAAAATTCTTCAAGTTTTGGCAGTACTGTGTAGCTTTCTCTCTCTCTGGGCGGTGCGTGATTTGTACGCGCCAAGTGCGGTGGTGCTGGAATTTTTCTGGCAGGTAGATTGTGGTGATTAGCTGATCAATTGATCGTTAGATTACTGTCCACACAGCATACAAGCAAAGTCTTGAGGCATACAAGAGAATTACCTGGGTATACGCTTCAATAGGTAATTCTTATTCTTCCGTTTTTATTAAGAATTTTTATTGTGTGGAAAATCGAATAACTGAAAAACCAGATCCTGCTCAATGTTCAAAAGGGTTGGAATAGCGATTGTGCTAGCATCTAGGCCTGGCCAGAGATTCCTATTCTGAAATGCATAACAAAAAAGTGAGTTTCTGGCTAGGCTAGGGCAGATAATCATTCACATTCAAGAATCCATTTTTTCTTTCATGTAGATTATAGACGCGTGATTATGTTTAGACAACCCCAAAACATACAAGTGTCTTAAACTAAATTTCCTTTCAGTTCATAATTTAAGAGGAATTTTGAAACTGACATACAAGAAACCTTGTTTAACAGATACACGACAATTCTAAATACATACATCTACAAAACTTTGGGTAAAGGAATTAATCATCATACTCCTAACCATATTCATTATATTCTATTTTACCTTTCTGATATAGTATATTATATACATATGTCATAACTTTCGAGGAATTTGAAAATGGACCAGGATCCTGTTCAAATTCATAATATTTTTATAAGACTTACCACATCTATCAATCTTAAAATTTTCACTTTTATATCTAATTGCATATCAACCTCTCTTACAAATATCTTAAAGAAATTTATTGATTGAAATTTTCCATGCAACAAATAGATATATATCCATATAGTGAAAACAATCTATAGTGGTGATAATGTATTGTATCAACTAAAGAACATAATATCATAAGATCTACAAATATCAGTGTGTATTATTTCAAGAAGTTGACTGTTTCTTGCGACTGCTTTCTTGTTATGTGTGGTTTGCTTACCCTTAATGCATTCCACACATAAGTCAATATTAGTAAAATTTAGATTCATAACATTTATGCCACAAATAAGCAAAATTTTCATTCATCAAACCACTATACTTTATTCCAATAATTTTATTAACAATGAATAGGGATTTTGGAACTATCAAGTTTCAATTTATATAAGCCATTAAAACATACTATGGTTGATAAATAAATTATCTTTCTATAAATCAAAACAACATTTGAACCATAAACTTAATATTTAAATCATAAGAAATCCCTACATAATATTGGAACTATAAGTAGTTGTACCATAATCAAACCACCAAGTATAAGAGGGAATTTTAGATAAATTTGATTCAAAGCATACAGAAACATAATGTACACTTTTATTTCTAAATCAAAATTTACTTTAAAGATAATCATTCTGACAATGTCATTCCTTTTGTAGGAGTAACATTTATCTATCTTTTGTTCCTCTCTTCCATCATTATCAACCTGTAAAACTTAAGTAGGTTGTTTCTACTTAAAAATCTTGGCTTTTGGTTTGATTTTCTTTTCAACTTCTTATCACTAGGTTAGTGGAATGAGCTCCCATTTTCTTTAATCTCGCTTCGTTTTGTATAATCTTAATGGATAATTCCTCAATGTTCCACTTATCCTTTTATGTGTTATATGTTCCACTTATCCTTTTATGTGTTATATTGATGTGAAACAATCCACAACAGGGAGAGAGTTCATAATGAACTTCATTAAGGAAGAATCATTCACTTTTATACCTAGTATCTTTAGTTTTGTCACAACAATAGGCTTGTTTTAGGACAATGGCTACATGCTCTTTGACTTATCAACATTCATGGTCATGAGCTCAATCATACATGCCTATACACACACATTATTGTATAACAAAATTTCTTATCCTCATCCTTAAGGAAATCATTTAGCATTCTGATTTTCACTTCTAGAAAAAGTTAACTTAATGCTGGTAATAATTTGTAATTTGTGTAGATTAAAATATAATCTGTTGATAATAACATATAAATGCTCACTTAATAAATCAGACACAAACATTATTCATAAAATATTGTTGATTTCTTTTGGGAAATACAACAATATATCTATCATCATACTTTGAATGCAATTTGAACTTCATAAGAAAATTAAATTAACTTCATAAATATATAGTATCTTTGGACAACTATATATATCTCGTTTATATGTATTGGTTATAGAACATTGATTTTCCTTTGGGTAAAATCCATAATTTCTATCAACCAATAAATTTCATAAGGCATCCAATAGTACATAAGATTATATGACTATACATTCAAAATTAATTTGGTCACTTTGGTGACTTACAAATTAACTTTATCTAAATGTCATATAATAAAATAAATATGGCATTACATAAAACATATGAAATTATATGGCCACATTCAAAGTCAATTTGGCCACTTTGGTGACTAACAAATTAACCTTATCTAAATGCTACATAATAATTTATGGAATTACTTAAGTTCATAAGATTATATGACCACATTCAAAATTAATTTGGCCACTTTGGTGACTAACAAATTAATTTATCTTAATGTCATATAATTTCAACAATTCTTGCATTCATAAAATACATTAGATTATATGACCATAATTAATTTTGTCACTTTGGTGACTAATAAATTAATTTTCACCTAATGTCATATAATTAAAACGATCATTGTATTTAATAAATTAAATAAATTATATGACTAAACATAGAAAATTAATTTGGTCACTGTGGTGACAAACAAATTAATTTTCACTTAATGTCTTATAGTTAAGATAATCATAAAATTCTAAAAATTAATTTAATCACTTTTGTGATTGACAAATTAATTTTCACCTTAATATCATATAATTAAAATAACTATAATATGCTATAAAATACATAAAATTATATGACAACATCCAAAAATTTATTTAGCCAATTTGATGACTATCAAATTAATTTTTACATAATGTCATATAACAAAATATTTAATAATTATTTTAATCGTTAAGAGAATAAAAGACATTTATGATACATGTATATATGTGGAGTCCGTTTACGGTGGGCCTATATGAGTAGGGTGAATTTTACTCTCACTGTAGCGCGCTACAGTTGCGCGCTACAGTTTTTTTTTTTACGCACAACTTTTTTTTAAAAAAATAATTTTTTAAAAAAAAATAATAAGACAGTAGATATCATATCAACAGACTATAGATATCACATCAAAAATATAAAAGAAATCATATAATAGAATTAAAACATACTTAACAAGGGAGATCACATCAGGATTATATAGACATCAGATCAGAGAATACTAGACATCAGATCAACAGACTATAGATATCAGACCAAGAATATAAAAGAAATCATACAGTATAATTAAAACATACTTAATAAGGGAGATCACATCAGGATTATATAGACATCAGATCAGCGAATACTTGACATTAGATCAACAGACTATAGATATCAGATCAAGAATATAAAAGAAATCATACAGTAGAACTAAAACATACTTAACAAGGGAGATCACATCAGGATTATATAGACATCAGATCAGCGAATACTAGACATCAGATCAACAGACTGTAGATATCAGATTAAGAATATAAAAGAAAACGTACAATAGAACTAAAATATACTTAACAAGGGAGATCACATCAGGATTATATAGACATCAGATCAACGAATACTTGACATCAGATCAACAGACTATAGATATCAGATCAAGAATATAAAAGAAATTATACAGTAGAACTAAAACATACTTAACAAGGGAGATCACATCAGGATTATATAGACATCAGATCAGCGAATACTTGACATCAGATCAACAGACTATAGATATCAGATCAAGAATATAAAAGAAATCATACAATAGACCTAAAACATACTTAACAAGGGGGATCACATCAGGATTATATAGACATCAGATCAGAGAATACTATACATCAGATCAACAGACTATAGATATCAGATCAAGAATATAAAAAAAATCATACAGTAGAACTAAAACATACTTAACAAGGGAGATCACATCAGGATTATATAGACATCAGATCGGAGAATACTAGACATCAGATCAACAGACTATAGATATCAGATCAAGAATATAAAATAAATCATACAATATAACTAAAACATACTTAACAAGGGAGATCACATCATGATTGTATAGACATCAGATCATAGAATACTAAACATCAGATCAACAGATTATAGATATCAGATCAAGAATATAAAAGAAATCATACAATAGAACTAAAACATTCTTAACAAGGGAGATCACATCAGGATTATATAGACATCAGATCAACAGACTATAGATATCAGATTAAAAATATAAAAGAAATCATACAGTAGAACTAAAATATACTTAACAAGGTAGATCAAATCATGATTATATAGACATCAGATCACAAAATAGTAGACATTAAATCAACAGACTATAGTTATCAGATCAAAAATATAAAAAGAAATCATATCATACAACAAAAATGTCCATAATATGTATCATAATATTTAAAATTATTTAATTATAAAACAAATAAAATGATAATTTAAAAATATTTTTTTATAAAATTCAAAAATATTTTAAAAAATGCTGAATTGGTTAGAAAAAAACGGACGGAAAAAAGTCTCAAGGAGGAAGGCAAAAAAATAAAATAAAAAAATAGCCAAAAATAACAAAAGAAAGGAAGACAACTGTAACGCGTTACTGTAACGCGCACTGTAGCACGTACTGTAGCGTGTACTGTAGCGCGCTAGTAGGAGTAAAATTGCATGGGACCACCATATAAATTACCATATATGTGGGTAGCAGCTTAAACAGAAAACATAAAAGAATGGCAACTATAATAACCAACGTAACAATGACCATATACCATAATTATAACATAAAAATGGCAGCATATATTTTCCTTTAGGTTTTGGGCGGCGGCAGCAAACAATAAGCATAACAAGACAAAAAAAAACACACCGCCAGCCTTTCTTTTCACATATAATACCCAACGTGAAGCTTTAATTTAGAAGAAACAACACTACAACAAATTTGGCTTTTTATGACATTTAAAAGTGTTTTGAAATTGAGATTTAGTGACATTTTTACTTTTTATGACACTTATATTAAATGTCACCTAAATATAGTGTGGCTATAGATAAAATATCTTGAAAGATTAATTTTTAAGGTAATTTTAAGTGTCTTGATAAATTAAATTTTAGATATTTTAGAGTGTCTTAATACACAATATTTTAAGAATTTTTTATGTCTTAATAGACTACTTATTAAGACACTCTTTAAGTGTCTTAATAAATTAATTTTAAGGCATTTTAAAGTGTCTTGATTAGTAATTTTTCAAGACATCATTTGATGTCATGATAAATTATTTTTTAAAACACTCTTAAGTGTCCTATAAACTAATTTTAAGACATAAATGTCTTAATAGATAATTTTTCAATACATTATATAATGTCTTATAAATTACTTTTTAAAACACTTTTAAGTGCCTTGATAAATTAATTTTAAGACATTTAAAGATATCTTAATAAATAAATTTTCAAGACACTATATAGTATCTTGATAAATTACTTTTTCAAACAATGTTTAAGTGTTTCAAAATTTAATTTTAACACACTTAAGGAAGTGTTAATAATTAGTAACAGAGGATATTATAAAATATTATAATAGATAATTGCAAGTCTCGGATTAAATATGCAAAGAAAGAAGAAACCTATGTAAGCATCTCCAATCTTACAACTGCATTTTAGCTGAAATAGTATCTCTTAAAACCAGTAGCATAAAATAAAATAACTATTTTGCAGCTATAATAACTGGTTCAACAAATTTATCCATAAGGTTTATTAATGCATGAAACCCCAGCTCTCTAGCTCCAGTTTTGCTCAATCAAATTTCCATGGAGTGCAAAATTCCTTTGGGCATCATTTATGCTGATGCTATATTGAGACTGCACATGATTTGGTTGTTAGTTTTCCATCAAGTGAACTAGGTCTGAATTCAACTGATGACCTCCTAGACCTAATTTACCTTCAAAATAGCCAAAAATTGAGATTAGTATGAAAAGTTAGGTAGGGGAAGAAGGAAGAAATACAATACTGAGTCACTTTTGGTTATTATGAGTGTTGAGTGAAGCCTTGAAGGAGAAAGGTAATAAAAAAAGAAACAGTATAATACCGGATTAGATATAATAACTTACCAATGAGCAAGGCCAAGCAACCATTTCACCAATCGTGTCTCCATTTATCTTGTAAAAACCATAAGGCCGAATCAACTGCTCCTCTCCAATTGTCTTGAACATGAAAGTGGTCCTTATACAGGTTCTAACCACATTCACATTCACGCAGAGAATATACAATGGCAGAAAAAAGAAAAAAACAATAAGCCATTTAAGATAGAGATTATGTGGGGGAAAAAATCTAAACCCACCAAATTGTGACGAACTTGGGCAAATGATTGCTTTCCAGTTGAATGATCCATCAATTTTTTCGAACTTGCAATTTTGTTCTTCTGACTCTGTTCCTGCAAAAAAAAAAAAACAAAACAAACAGATTTGTATTTCATAATTTATTATATATAACAAACTAAGGAATCAAGTTTTAAAACAAGTAAAAACCTCTATTTTCTCTTTGTTCCAATGTTGGAGAATCTTTATCCATTGTTTTTTATCTACCCTTTCATCCCTTTCATCTATATATTCCTCAATCCCCCTATTAGGTAAGAAATACTTAGGGGCTGCTTGGTTTAATGGAATCGGAATGGATCAATGGGATTCATTCCAAATTTTTTAAAAAAGGATGCTTGGTTGCTACTATGACAATGAAAACAGTAGATTCATTCCTACAAAGGTGGGATTAACTCATTCCCTACTAATTTGGTGGGAATGAGAATTTTGGAATCAATTCTTCAAAATTTTTTTTTTTTGACGCACAGCCTTTTTTAAAAGAAAATACATTTTTTTTTAAAAAAATATAAGACAGTACAGTTTTTTTTTTTTTTTTTACGCACAGTCTTTTTAAAAAAAATACTTTTTTTAAAAAAAAATATAAGACAGTATATATAGACATCAGATCAGAGAATACTAGACATCAGATCAACAGACTATAGATATCAGATCAAGAAAATAGAAGAAATCATACAGTAGAACTAAAACATACTTAAAAAGGGAGATCAGATCAGGATTATATAGACATCAGATCAGCGAATACTTGACATCAGATCAACAGACTATAGATATCAGATCAAGAAAATAAAAGAAATCATACAGTAGAACTAAAACATACTTAACAAGGGAGATCAGATCAGGATTATATAGATATCAGATCAGCGAATACTTGACATCAGATCAACAGACTATAGATATCAGATCAAGAATATAAAAGAAATCATACAATAGAACTAAAACATACTTAACAAGGGAGATCAGATCAGGATTATATAGACATCAGATCAGAGAATACTTGACATCAGATCAACAGACTATATTTTTGATCTGATATCTATAATCTGTTGATCTGATATCTACTGTATTATTATTTTTTAAAAAAAATTTCGTTCATAATATGTATCATAATATCTAAAATTATTTAATTATAAAACAAATAAAATGATAATTTAAAAATATTTTTTTATAAAATTCAAAAACATTAAAAAATGTAAAAATGTAATTTTAATTCATTCTCATTCCAAAAATTTTAATAACCAGGCATTAACAATGGTAATGAAATTCATTCCAGATAAATATCCAAGCAGCAACAATCACTTTCAGAAATCCATTGTCATTCCAGATTACTATCATAGTCATTCCCATTCCGATTACTATTTGTGAACCAAGCAGCCCCTTAGTCTTCAGTTCATGCTTCCAATTCCTCCATTTGTGATCAATGGACTGGAAAATACAATCTTCATCGACAATACTAATATCAAATCGTAACTAAATAAAAAAAAAAAAAGAGTTAGTAAGGAGAAAAGAGGTAACACCTATTGTGAAATAATGATTCTTATTACCTTGACATTATCTAGCATCTCCTTCTTGTTTTTTTTTTTTTTTTTTTTGGCATTTGATGCCAATTTTCTACATCAATTGGGCAGAGTTTACTATTCCTTGCTATGGTGCCCAAGAATTCAGCAAGGTTTTGCCCATTGGTGCCTATTGGTAGTCTAAGTTCATCATAGTCGAGTTCCATGAAAGGCAAATGAGATGGTCGACCCCATATTTTCATCATATAGGTGGGACCTCTAGTTCTTTCCTCTACATTTTCTACCAAATATGGAATCAAGAAACAAATTAACATCAGCTTAAAAAAAAAGGTTGAGCTAGCATTTTTAAGTAGAGAAAACTCAGCAGACCATATAAAAGCTGACACAAGTTCAGAAAACAATAGCATGAGATTATAAGTGGAAAAGCAAGAGAAATCAGGACATCAGTAGCTCCCAAAACAGTTTCTAAATGCCACTATCAAGATAAATCAAGACAGATGTACAGGAACACATAGCAGCCAGAATCAGAACCCAAAAATATACAACCCTTTGACTGCTAGCACATGTAGCCTTAACACCATCAAAAACATGATGCAAAATTGGCTAGCCTACTAAACAAATTGAAAAATAATTCTAAAAAATCAAAGGATAAAAAGACTCAAGAAGTATGTTCCTATAGCTAACAATGTTGAAAGACTACTTTCCAGCAATGTCAACAAAATTCTCTGAGCATACACATAATGAAGCATGTTATCATATATTTACCCAAAGTTGAAAGAGAAGGAAATTTAATCAATGAAGCATTTGGATATCTACCAAGAAAAGAAAACAAAGAGTCCAGCTAGGAAACATGTCAAGTCTACATATTCAAGTCAAAAGACGTTCATATCAAGCTTAAGAAATATACAATTTATCATGATTGAGACTCGGATGCACGGTTTTGATACATTGGTTCAGCAAGGAAAAACTAAGAAAGAAATTAATTTATACTATATCTAATTACTACACTTTCCCAAAAACAATTAAATAAAAGATGCTCCCAGCTCAAGCATGATGTTTAAGAAAAGTAAAACATTTGATCATAAAAGCACATTCAAACTGAGAATGGATCATAAGGAAGGAACAGAAGATCAATACAAAAAAAATAGAGATCCTGATCATCCATAGCCACAGCAAACAGACGAAACACAGGGTTAGAGAATCCGCTATAATCATTCATAAACATATCATATTCAAAAGAAAAAGGAATTTACCATTCATAAACATATCATATTCAACAGAAATAGGAATTTGCCACTCACTACTGAGACTGACTAGTGAGGTTTTCTCCTCTTCTGGTACTCTTATTGTCATTTTCAATCCATAAAAGGATTATACAAAACTACAATCAGCTTCAATATAGTAGATACTCTTTATCAACATGAACAATCACCTTTGCTTTTTTTGCCATTTCTTTGCATCTTCTTGACTGCTTAATCCATTAGGTTCATCCATACAAGGTTATTTTAAATGATTTCTAAGGAACTTGATACAGAACTTAATCCATTAGGTTTATCCAACTCATCAAATCAAAGATTAAACCAAAAAAACCAAAGAAACAACATATACCATGATACAAAGCATCATTAACGTGAAGAATTACAAACAAAACCAAAATTACAAAGTTTGGTATCAATTAGGATGGCCAGAAATGAACTATTCCAAAACTTTGGCGACCAAAGGTATCAAGCAAGAACTACAAGGGATGAAACACGGACTGAAAACATTGAAAATAGGCTCGCAATAAACTGAGAAATGACTAAAATAAAAAACCAACACAAACAATAAATTTAAAATCATAATTAATAATCACAAAAACTTAAGATCACGATCACAACTAAAATCAAAATAACCTACCCTTGGGCGCAGCTCTGGGTGGAGGCTCTTGCTCCTCTGGCTCTTCTTCTTCCAGCTCACGAGAGAACTTCTCAACATACGTTGATATGAGGAGGCTTCGATTCCACGCTCTTGCTCCTCTAGCTCTTCTTCTTCTAGCTCACGAGAGAACCGACTTCTCACCTTTCTAAACAGAGATGAGGAGTCTTCGATTCCGCCAACGTCGAGTTGAGACGTAACCATCACGAGTTGAGATTCTACAGAGAATAGAAGGTGTAAAAATTTCGTGCTGTGGAAGAAGGAGCGGGAAGGATGAACGAATATGAGATTTGCAGCGAATGTTTGTTTTTGAAAGCGGGAGACATTTATTTAATTACTAAATGGTTTTGGCGAAACTAATGTGTAATTATAAGTAAATAATAAATAAATTACTAAATGGTTTTTGCCTTAATATCACTTTTTTTTATTAATTCCATAACACTTTTAAGGTAAAAGAAAAAAAATGGTGGATTTAAGTTTAATTTTCTTTAAGAGAAAAAGTTCTTAACCACAACCATTTTTCTATAATGTTTAAATTTACTGATTGTTAAAAATTTTCTTGTGTTAGGATCCTATTCAATGGATTGTTTCATTTTTATACGTTAAAGAGCAGTTGCTTGTGTTGTATATTGCCAAATGCAAAATCAATACGGTTAGACTAATTATTTTACTGGAGACAGAAGCCAATCTAAACAAACATATTACATTAGAACAAAACACTACATCACAATCTCAAATGCAACCAAGAAACTTCTCCCTCTCTGATGCAACGGACTTCAGTAAAATGATGAAATTCTTTCAGAAGATCCTTATGACTATCAATTGCACAAGTCAAAGTAGTATCTTTACATACTTCCTTGCAGTTATTCAGCCAACCAAGAAACATAAATAGGAATCTCAACTTCTGCTGCAAAACTTCAGCAACACCCAAGATTCAAGCTTGTCAGCAGCAGAATCAACTCCAGTGGAAGCTTCAGCCGTTTTGATCTGTTTACTGATCACTATTTGCTAATCCCAGAATGATGTTTCATCACTATCTAGTTTGAAAAAAGGAAAAAGACTGAATTTGAACTCTTAACAATCAACAGTTAGTTCAAACATCAATAAATTCCAGTTCATCACAAGACTTGTACTTTCAGAATAAGGCACTAAAAAGAGCAGTATTCTTATAGAACCCTACTAGGAAGATAACATACGAAAAAAATATAAGACTAAGCATGGTATGGATCAAAAGCAGAGAATCAAACCAGAAAATGCAGCTTCGCAGCCTACTAGAGTTTGCAAAACAGAATGATGGACTTACATCATTCACCAATGTCAATTTCGACTCCATCGACACCTTCATGAATCCATTTGACTTCCTCATCCCCATTGTCATCCACTAGATTACCTACATTAATCTGCAAGTAGGTTTCAACATCTGTCATTTCTTGCATATCATAAATTCCTCTAGCAGATGTGGAGATGACAACGCACCAATCAGGATGAACTGGATCTGCAATGTAAACACCTACGCAGCTTGGGATGATAGAATGAAAGGTTCATTGTGACTTTTGACATTTTTGAAGGTAGCCAAAAGAAATCCATCACTATCATATTTTAGTCGTGAACCTTTTAAAACCCAATCACAATCAAATAAAACCATCCATGTCATCTATAGCAGCCTTTCAAACTCTAGAATCAGTAAAAGGTGAAGAACTAATTGGAGTGTGTATTGAAGACTCTACATGAGCTATCCATTGGGTGTAATCTTTAATAAATCCCGTAAAAATCAAATGTTCACGTGCATCATTCTGTGTCACAAATACACCAAGTTTGCATTCCTTGCATGGACATAAAATCTTTCTGCTTGAATTCGAAAAGGCAAAGTCCAAAAAACTTTCAAGTCCAACCAAGTACTCTTAACAATGCCTCGGTTTTTTCATCCAACCCTTTTTTATATTTCAGTGAGGACTTTGAACCAGTGCCTGGTAGTAATGATAAGAATTAAATGACGGTACATAATTAGATATCAACATAGACAAATTCTGAAATCTAGGTTTAAAAGACAGAAAATCACTTCTTAGATAAAGTGAATCAAAGAGATTAACAATCAGAAAAAAAAGAGTAAGAAAGTAAGAACGTGAGAGTTCTCTCCGACAGAACCTCAAAGGTCATTAAAGTAATTTTTTCATATTGAGAAATCACCAATTTACTAACACAACTTATTTCTATTTCACAGCACTCTCTTTCATGCTTCTCATTTCAGTAAACATAAACAAATTACACTTCATCCTGATGCCCATCAATCTAAAACTACAAGTTTCCCACTAGCAGATAAACATGCATTTATAAATCATTGTCACAAGAGAAAAGCAATTTATTAAACTAATTATACAGGAATTATGCTTGAAAAGGATCCACACCTACACCATCAAGGTTGAGTATGTTTTGGCACAGTTATATTACAGTCAAACCTGAGAAAAGAGTAATTTTGACTGATCTCTATAGGGAAGAGTTGCCAATCAATGGATTGGGAGAACTTAACACTGATGCCATAATTATAAGAGGCTCATGCTACTCATACCAAATAAGTTATTACCTAATTAATGATTAGATGAGGAATCACATGGCAAAACATATGTTGACATATAATTTAATGATTCTTACCAATGGAAATGAAATAAAAGTCACCAAATTAACCAACCTTATATAAGAAAAACATTGAACTACAAATTGTAGTACCTTAAATCCTACCTACTCAAGGCAATACCTAACTTATTTCTATTCAAATAAGACTTTATGAATCAGCAACTCCAGTAAAGCTTTTTTGTCTGTCCATTAAGTAGAGACTCTTCTAAGGTTTTTTCACACAAATTCAAAAGGTGAAAGGTATACATCCCTCTCTGCCTGAGCTTTTTCTACCAACAATTTACGACTGAAGATAAATGCTTGATTTGGAACCTAGGAACTTTTATACGGGCTCAAAATCTTTATCTAATTCCTGGAACACTCCCATATTTCACATCGAAACCTCAATGCTAACACCCACCAAATCCTATCCCCAATTAAGAAAACACAAAAACGAAGGAACCAAATCTCAATGACCCAAAACCAAAGGAAAGAGAAGTGAGAAAATGGTACCTGCGCTGGGAAGTATTCACGTGAATTTGATCGGACCAAAGCAAGCAAAATTTTCCTACAATCGTTGAAGGAAAAGTCGATTGAGGGCTTTTGATGCTGAAGAAATTGAAAAATCCGAATTTTGTTATAACCCGGTTTCGACCCGCGAATTATTATAAGTAAAAAAGATTAATATTAATAGAATGTCTAACATATTGTTTAGTGACATTTTTAATAAATGTCTCTTAAAATAATACTTATATAATGTAAAAGCATAAATAAGTGTCATATTAAGAATTTGATTATGACACTTATATTAAAATGTCTTTATAAGAGTGTCATTACAAATAATTATTATTTAAATGTCTTGATAATATTTGTATGATGACACTATTATTAAAGTGTTTTAAAATAAATGTCTTAATATCTAAATTTTTTAGTAGTGCAACCAGCACCTTTATATAAATGCTTAAGCCATTGAAAACTAAACCAAATTGCTGGATCAACTTTCATGAAAAATATACGGATTCACAAAAAACACGGTGGCTTCACATTAAAAAAAAAAAAAAAAACATCCAACGACTTCCTTAATGCGAACTAGGGGGCGGCAACAAGTTATCGACAAACATCTTCATAAAATTAATTCATAATGTTAATTAATTTGAAATCTATGAATTATTATCTATTCAGAACCTGGCTCTCATACCAGATGTTAATTTTAACATGATAAGAGCATCATAACAATTATGCCAATTAGGATCTTGAATATAATAATAATCACAAAGATAAAAGACATAAAACATACCTTAACGTGGAATTCGTCATAAGATAAAATCATCACCAGATATACAGAAACACTAGATCTGCAACAGGATTGCAATAATCCCTATAAACCAGTTTTTCCACATTGACTCTCATAAGTAGTAGATAGTCAGATGGAGAGGCAACTTTCATCTACCCCACACAACCATATGTGTGTTGTGTGTTAATTAATTAGGGCAGGAAGAGGATTAGTTCATATACCCATAATCTTTAATCTAGTACGTCTATCGAATACTAGTTTAACGGTGCAGATTTAATCCTATTATTAAGCTAATTAGGAAACCTAAACCAACGTAATTGGACTTATTAAATATATGGGTCATAACATCCAAACCACATTCTTACAGTTTCCACTTGTAGTATGTGTTTTCCAACGATTATTCATGCAAAAGTTTAATTTGATTTTACAAAATTGATATTCAATAGTAAAAGTTATTGGTGTTTTAAGTTATCAATATGGACTGGCATGAAATCTTATCCAATACTTATATAGTACAATTATGCCAAGAATGCAAGTTATTCTTTTGACAAATAATGAGAGCATTAATTATGAGAAAAGAGCCAAATTTAGGGGGCCAATACATTAAACAAATTATTTTTATTTGAGTCAAGTCATCAAATAATATTATTTCTTGTCGTAAGATATATTTTGCGAGTTTTGACACCCTTTAAACGGGGCAAACGAAGGCGGATATGGGAATCTATACTCTTTATTTCATAATAGTAAATTTATATAACTTAAATGAATTTTAATTAATTTAAAATATGTGTAATTGATGAGTGAAACTATTTAAATTATTTAAATATGTGTAAAATTATTAAACTTACTTAAATTTTAATTATATATGTTATGGAATCTTATTTTTGAAGGTGATGTATTCTCATGTTATAGATAACGTAAATCTAGTTGATCTACGTCTCGGTGAGACTCGAATTCTGTACTCTGTACTCCTAAGTGCCTTCGGTATGATCTGTTACTCGTTACCCCGGTAATTTATATGGTGGTCCTATAGGACTATCATTCAATTTTACTCCTACCCCAAAAATAGTACATTTTTTAGGATGAGCTATTTATAGGAAAAAGGAGGATGAATGGCGCGGGTGTAATTTTTTTTTTCAGCCCCCAGTGAGACGCGCTCAGCGGAGATCTCCATTTTTAAACAATTCCTTCACGAGATTTTGCTTCAATTCCTTTTTCCTTTCTTTTGTTATTTTTTATTTTATTTTTTTATCTTCCTCCTTGAGACTTTTTTTCCGTCCTTTTTTTTCTAAACAATTCAGTATTTTTTTAATGTTTTTGAATTTTATAAAAAAATATTTTTAAATTATCATTTTATTTGTTTTATAATTAAATAATTTTAGATATTGTGATACATATTATGGACATTTTTGTTATATGATATGATTTCTTTTATATTCTTGATCTGATGTCTACTATTTTGTTATCTGATGTCTATATAATCATGATTTGATCTCCCTTGTTAAGTATATTTTAGTTCTATTTTATGATTTATTTTATATTATTTATCTGATATCTATAGTCTGTTGATCTGATGTCTATATAATCATGATGTGATCTCCCTTGTTAAGTATGTTTTAGTTCTATTGTATGATTTCTTTTATATTCTTGATCTGATATCTATAGTCTGTTGATCTGATGTCTATATAATCATGATGTGATCTCCCTTGTTAAGTATGTTTTAGTTCTATTGTATGATTTTTTTTATATTCTTGATCTGATATCTATAGTCTGTTGATCTGATGTCTATACAATCATGATGTGATCTCCCTTGTTAAGTATGTTTTAGTTCTATTGTATGATTTCTTTTATATTATTGATCTGATATCTATAGTCTGTTGAGATTTCTTTTATATTATTGATCTGATATCTATAGTATATTGATTTGATATCTACTGTCTTATTATTATTTTTTTAAAAAAGTTTTTTTTTTTTAAAAAGCTGTGTGTCAAAAAAAAAAAAAACTGTAACGCGCAATTGTAGCGCGTTACTGTAGCGCGCACTGTAGGAGTAAAATTCACGGTAGTCCTATAGGTCTAGCATATACGAACTCGTTACCCCTGTGTGATTCAAACTCATGACCGCCATACTTATAAGTGATCCCGATGTCACTGCTACCCCCGGTGTGACTCGAATTCAGGATCACTCAAGACCTCCTGATTATAAGTGAGGAGGGCAACTATTATGTCAATTCCCTCTTGTCATAAATATTTATACTTTTTAAAAGTGTAATTAAGAATTTTCTACTTTTTTATAAAATTTTAAAAATATTTTTACTATAAAAAAAAGAATAAAATATTATTTTAAAAGATGATGTATTCTCATAAGATAGTAAAATAATAATAACATATTTTATGTTTTTAGTGACGTATTTTAATATTTTAGTTGATTTTTTTCAAATGTTTAATTTTTGATTATTATGCTATTTATTTCTTTAATTCATATATATTTTAATTTGAAAATAAATAAAATAATAATGAAAAAATTCCGAATGCAAAAAAAAAATAAATAAATAAAAGAATATGTTAAAAAAATTATATGTAAAAAACATAAAATTGAATGCATTTTATATGTTTAATTGAATATATTATCAGTGCACTATAATTTATTATTTAATGGCAGAATTAAAACAGCGTATCATACCGCTCCTTTGTGTTAGGAAGGAAGTTCCATTTTTGCAACATTAAAGGGAGGCCATCTGCCAAAAACCAGAATGAAAATAATGTTATGTAAAATAATAACTGGCTGCTGAATTTTCTAGCAAATAAATTGCTGATCTTCATATATATTCTTCAAAGCCAAGCCTTCCATTGCATTTCTCAAGGTATTTCTCAACAACAATGATAATCTAATTTCATGACTGCTAGTTATAGTGAGACTTGGTACCTTCATGACTTTTATTATCTACAACCCATTTAGTTTAATAACACTTTGTTTTTTTACACTTAAGTTATCATAAACTCCACTAACACATGATGATTTACGAGTCTGACCACGTTGCTACCATCATTGATGACAAAAGCTACTCAAGATACTTAGCATCTAAATATGAAACTTTTGCAAGATATGGAAGGAGGAAGGGCTCCCCCCAAAATCGCAACTTTCAAAAGCTTATTAACAGTTCTTTTCACCTGCATTAAGTCAACTGCAATGGATTGGCAAATTTCACTTCTTCCCTGCTCTCTTCAAGTCCAATACAGAATATCATGGCTTCAATGAAGGATATGATGACAGAAATACATTTCAGGAAACAGTTTCTTTGCATTGTATTCTAGTCATTCTCAGCAGCTTGCTGACCAACACAAGTAAACTGCATACAAAACACTAGTAAATTTCATTTCTTTCTCAACCTTAGAGTCCAAGATCAAGAAACCATGGATCTAATGACGGATAATATGACAAATAAATTGTTAAAACAGCTTTCTATAAGGCTACTCTGATATTGATATTTATCTGCACCTGCTTATTGAGTATGTTCAACTTTCTTCTTCCCTCTGTTTTTTTTTTTTTTTTCTTAAATTTTCTTAAAGTTAAGATCGCCAAGGTAGTTAAAGTGCCGCAAAACACTAACCTCTAGCAACTACAACACACACTATCCTCAATTCCAACTTAGATAGGGGAGGGAAGAGAGAGAGCTTTCGTTTTCACTGCTCGAACCCATGACCTCAAGTCACCTGGCATCAGCTCTTACTGCTGCACAAAGGTTCTCATCCTAATTTCCAACACTGATTAATAAAATTAAGCGGAAATTTTTTTGTCCTTTACTGATACTACTAACAACATTGAACACTCCAGATACTCAAGAGACATGTACCATTCTCAAACTCATTCTTGGCTCATTAGATTCCTTTCAGCTCACACCTTGGTTTTGGATGAACTTGGATGCTCAAGATATAGTTGAACACCAAGAGGTTCACTGTTCATTGATTTAATTGGGGTTATCAATGGTGGCTGCTGCCATTGCCTTGTCTCTGTAGGTATCCACATCGCAGCATCTTTGCTTGTACCAACTTCAGGTAGAGCACGGAAATATGAAGTTATCTCCCACCTGCAACCTATAGAAAAGAAAAAGTAAAAATAAACCACAAGTTCAATTATCTGCCATACATCAACTGGAAGCAAGTGACACCATTCCTAACATCTGGTGAAGATAAATAAGAAAAAAAAAAAGGAGCAGCCCAGGTATAGAACTTGCATGTGCAGGGTCATGAGCCCAGGTATAGAACTTGCATGTGCAGGGTCATGGGATGAGTTGGCCATTAGGGCCCAATATGCGTGACCGAATAACGTCCCAAATAATTTTATTACACGCACTGATAGCACCACTGTTCCGGAACTAAGATCATATACGATAGTGAGCAAGCATCACATAGATTCTAAATTCTAATATTTTGTTGCTACCCATGCTCCTAACTAAAAACTGCCACACTGAGTATAGGTATTAGTCTAAGCTTTCTTTTCATAATCAGATAAACAAGTTTTTAGCGAGACAAAGAATAACCAATCATGGTATCCAATGATATTCTCAGATTTCCATAAAAACAAAATCACTCTTACCTTTAGGTAGAATCTTAGTGAGAGGTTCTAACACAGGAAGCTTGATCAAGAAAGATCTTAGAGCAAACTCCACATCAGTTTTTTCCACCTTTGAACCATAAGAAAGGTTCAAATTGACCTTAAAGACAAATCTCTCAATAGGGATATTCTGATTATCAAAGAAACTAACCACCACCCTCTCCACCAATTCCTGCATCACCATACACCAATCATACCAAGTTCAATCCATAGCTACATCATTGATTAAAGAAACTACTCTCTTTTCTACAAACTCAACTCTTTCCCCACAAAAATGTTTATGTGTGTCTTAAGTAGAATATGTTGCCAAACAGGTTAATCTTTTTAGAAAAAAAAAAAACATCAAACTCGAGATCCAAGAAAAACCTTTTGTATAAAGGGGAGAAGTCCACTAACAGAAGATTGTATATAGTCCCTGAGTTGAGGATGCTTCGCTTTATGGACAACAACATTCATGTACCTCCGCCTCTCAAACGCCCCTTTTGCAAAGTCATTTGTATTACTAACCCACAGAAATTATAGAGCACAAACCAAGCAAATAATAATCATAAAACGAGGTCTATTGTGTACATAAAATCCCATTTAAACTGTGTTACCATTTGGATAAACTCCTTTGAGGAAAATTACAGATGTTATGGCAACCTCCAAAAATTCAACCAATATCCTTGCAGTATCCCCTACAAATCACAATTGCAATGCATTAGCGTGAGCAAACACACACACACATACAGAAAGGATGAATAAATTGCTTCATGAATTCTGATATAATGATAAGAAGCTATACACATCATTCACTAACCCTGGGGAGTTTGATTATCGTTGCAATCCATAGTAACCCACCTGTCATCAAGCAAAAAAGTATAAAATTGTAGTCATTGTACATTTGCATATGAAGCAAAGACCTTGGAAAGTGCAATTTGTCGCAACTGTAGAGGAACGTAACGAAGCAACATCATTCAATAAAGATGTTTCAGTCGATTTGTCAACTTCTAAATTACTACTGTGCAAAGTTTTTCTCAGGAAAAATTAAATTCTTTGCTACAAAATAGAATCTATCCGAACACTCATCAAATTACATCACATCAATCCCAATTCCGTCCATAATTCCTCATGGATCACCTCTCGCATTTTTCTCTTTTCCCCATAAAAACTGTCTCTACGAAACAACTGCCATCCCCAATACAAAATCTCTTCAAAAAAAAAAATGCAAACAAAAATATCCTAAAAAATGTCACTCTCTTATTAGAGACGTCTCTTTATTATGAGAAGTTTGAAGTGCCATTTTAGGAACCCTAGCTTCAATGGATTATTTTCCACACCATGAGACAGAAAATCATTATCCAAAACGAATTAATTTCTACCTGAAGGACGTGGGAATTCCAATGTAGCCCTGAATCTCTGATGACAATTCATTCAAAATTGTATCCACAACAAAAGGGGTCAAGAAAATGAGTCCGGAATTCTACAGTCTGACAAAGTATTTCAGAACTCTTGGCTATTATGATTGCGTACAAAAGAGATATGAATTACTGGTACAAAACTTCAGAAAATCACAAAAGTTATGTTTTTTAGGGGGAAAGAACAAACATCCAAGGCAACCATCTTCCAGAAAAAAAGACCCAACTAAAGTTTTCACGTTCTTTAAGAGCAATAACAAGGCAGCAACCAAATTAAATTAAATAAATAAATAGATGATGAAAAGGATTTTAAAAAGCATAAATACCATAGGAAAATCAAAATTGATGAAGTTGGATGATTTTGAATGGGATGGGATTTATTTTAGAACAAACTTACAGTTGCAGAGGTGGATCGATGAACCAACGATTTCAGAACCGATGGGTTGCTGGGGGAGTAGGTAACTAGTGATAAAGAACAAAAACGATTAATTTTCTCCATTGGAAAATTATTTGTAGTAAAAAAAATTGATGAAATACCTAAAATAACTTTAAAAGGTGGAAAGTATCAATTGCAATGAAAAATTACACATGCTTTGCGATAATTGAAGAGAAAATAGCACGAACATTGCAATACGAAGGACAAAAATCGTTGACGACGCGCGTCCGGTGTGCGAAAATCCGCCACACTTATCCGATGCAATAGGTGAAAATCGCATATCGGGTGCGATTTTTTCTTGCAAAATCAGATAAGTGTGGCGATTTTTCATTCCTTGATCGCACATTAAGAGCGATTTTTATCTGAATAAGCGCAAAATAGGTGCGATTTAAATTCACACATGGATGTAGACGTTTCTGGACGTAGTGCTAGTTGTTTTTGACTAGTGCTAGTTGTTCTAAGATGTGGTAGACTGTCTTTGTGAAAAAAATCAGTTTAAATTCACACATATAGATGTAGACGTTTATGGACGTGGTTCTAGTTGTTTTTGACTTGGTGCTAGTTGTTTTGAGACATGGTGGACAATCTTTGTGAAAAAAATCAGATTAAATTCACACACATGGATGTAGACGTTTCTGGACGTGGTGCTAGTTGTTTTTGACGTGGTGCTAGTTGTTCTGAGACGTGGTGGACTGTCTTTGTGAAAAAATCAGTTTAAATTCACACACATGGATGTAGACGTTTCTCGACGTGGTGCTAGTTGTTTTTTACGTGGTGCTAGTTGTTCTGAGACGTGGTGGACTGTCTTTGTGAAAAAATCAGATTAAATTCACACACATGGATGTAGACTTTTCTGGAAGTGGTACTAGTTGTTTTTGACGTGGTGCTAGTTGTTCTGAGACGTGGTGGACTGTCTTTGTGAAAAAAATCAGTTTAAATTCACACACATGGATGTAGACGTTTCTGGACGTGGTACTAGTTGTTTTTAATGTGGTGCTAGTTGTTCTGAGACGTGGTGGACTGTCTTTGTAAAAAAATCAGTTTAAATAAAAAATCAGTTTAAAATCAATTTATATAAAAAATCACCAGCAATGTGGGAGTTAGAAATGAAAAATAGCATACACTGAAAAATCGCAAGCAACTTGCGATTATTTCTATGTGGCGATTTTCCCATAAATTTTCACCCGCACAAAGCGCGTGTCACACAAAAAATCGCAAAACACATGCGATTTTCATTGTGATTCTCGCCAATTGAAGGCGATTGTGTCAATAAAAATAGTAAAACATGTGTGATTTTTTATGTCAGCAAACTAAAAGCAATAAAAAAATATCAAAAACTTACCATTTTTGCGTGAATTTGAAGTAGATTTTATCCCCACTCGAAGGAAATCAGTGTTTGGGTATTTTTCTATGATTTTAGAAAGTTTTTTGAAAGATTTGGAAGGGTTTTGTAAGATTTTTTAGGGTGTTTTGAATTTTTAGAGATGTTTTTTTAAGTTTTCAAGTGTATAACTTCTTAATACATGAAGGGCATTTTTGGAATTTTAATACTTTTTTTTTGTGCTACAATTAGTATATTTGTGCTACAAATAGCACAATCCTTTTCTCCACTCCTCTTTGTTCGGTTTTCAAGTTCGATACAATTACTGAAGTTTATTACTCAGCCGATAATTACCGCAATTTATACTGGTACATTAACCTACTACTATATGTATATACATATATATATATATATAAAGTTTGATATGATAGTTGTATACTTACTAAATATAGTAAGTTTTACCCACGCATGCATCATTTTTTTTCCTCTCATTAAGACGTAGTTGCTTTGTATTTTGGACGTAGCGAATGTAGTTGCTTTGTATGTTGGACGTAGCGTGACGTAGTTGCTTTGTATGTTGGATGTAACATATGAATTTAAGCTGAATTTTTCACATAGACATCCTATAATGTCTCATAACACCTTCTGCTACGTGCCATAACACTTTCTGCTATGTGTCTACATCCAAACATGTTAATTTAACCTAAATTTTTCACACAGACATTCTACCATGTCTTATAACACCTTCTGTTATTTCCCGGTACTACGTCCCATAACACCTATTACCACGTCTACATCCAGGCGTGTGAATTTATCCTGAATTTTCATAAAGACGTACCACGTCTCATAACACCTACTACAACGTCCCGCTACGTCTCATAACACATACTACCACGTCTACATCCAGATATGTGAATTTAAACTAAATTTTCACAAAGACATACTACAGCGTCTCATAACACCTTCTACTACGTCCTGCTACGTCCCATAACATATACTCCCACGCCCAACAGCGGGGAGGAAGCAGCGAAAAACATTTAAGTATCAATACCTCACGAAAAATATTTATATATTATATTTCAGAGTAATAGAGTATTATTTGAAGAAGAAAACACGAATATAACATCATTAATACATTACCCAACATCAAATCGCGAAAATAAGGTTTCGTAAACGCCTCATTTACAGTTTATACTTTATGATATAGTATTTTTTAAGACGAATACATGTTTTTGGATGAAGAAGAAGTGATTTTTCGTTGTAGTTGGTGTTGTTGATCGAAAAATACAATCGTCGATTTTCGTTGAATATGTATTTGGATGAAAATTTGATTGAATGCGGTTTCGAATGAAGTGCAGTGAAAAAGAAGAAGTGATTTAGAAGAAGAATAAGAGACGCGTGATCTTACTTTCTTATAGTGAAAGTAGTAATGTTACTAGTATTTACTGGGTACAGCTACTGTACTCAAAATATTAAAATTATGTGTTTTAATATTTTTAGTTGTGTGTGTATTACTGCAACTTTCACTGGCTGAATGTGGTTTTTAAAATTAGTAAATTTCACCTAGTGTGGATAAGATAAAATAGGGATTTTATTTGTAACTTCCATAATTATCTTAATTATTGAATAACTTCAAATCTAACTTTAAAAATAGTGGGGATAAGATAAATTAGGATTTCATCTGTGACTTACATAATTATCTTAATTATTGAATAAATTCCAATCTAATTTAAAAAAAAAAGAATATCTTAAAAAAAATTCCTGATTTTTTTTAAGGGCTTCAAAATTTTTTAGCTCGCAATCCCAATTTTTATATGGTTTGTCCCAATATTCACAATGGATGGTCCCAATTCAATCGGAAATCTAGTTGTATTTTTTAGAGTACTGAGGGGAGGTTTATACATGTGAGATTTTCAATTTATGGGGTGGGATTATTCTATTAGAATATGAGATTTTTGGTACAAATGGGGATTTTTTATATGGTTTTATAATTGTAGGTGTTGGGCGGTAATATCATTTAATTTTTTTTTAAAAAATACCCAATTCATTGCAGATGGATTAACTCACAATCCCAATTTTTATATGGTTTGTCCCAATATTCACAATGGATGGTCCCAATTTGATTGAGATTCTAGTGGTCTATTTTAGGGTAATGGAGTTTATGTAAGTGGGATTTCCAATATATGAGGCGAGATCATTCTATTAGAATATGGGATTTTCGATACCTAAGAGGTTTTTGATATCGTTTTATAAATTTAGGTGTTGGGCGGTAATATCATTCAAATCATTAAAAAATAAACCTAATTTGTTGTATTTCTCACTAAAAAAATATATAAGAAACTTGAAAGAGCAAAAAGTTGGTACATTGCTTTCTTTCCGGCATTGGTGAGTGAAAATTTTTTGCCGAAATCGCTGCAGTAGGAGAAGGGGCGAACGGAGGATAAAATGCCGGAATTGCTGCAAAAGGAGAAGGGGTAGATAGAGGGTAAAACGCCATAGTCACTGCGAAAATTACTTGCTTCCGTTTGTTTGGGTAGCCGGAGTTTTTTCTCCAGATCTCTAAGCTGGATAAGGGGTGTGAGATTTTGAGAGTTTCTTTCTTGGGTTGTATTCATGGTGACAATGGGATTTTGAGCATTTCGTTTTTACTTCTATCTTCGATAGGTCTTCTGGTGTCGTCCGCTGTAGTATGCGAAAATCAAATTTTTGCTTTCGGTGAAGGTTGTGGAGGAATGTTTTTGGGTGAATGTTATTTTTATTTTTTTGGCATAATTATTGATAAATTGGATATCGGATTTGGGATTGATTTTTGGTCGTGGAGGAGAGTGAAGGTAAATTACATACGCTAAATTTACTGTTTACAATTGTTTTTAGTTTTTGGTCATGGAGAGGGTCCGTGCATTAAGATTGTTTTTCTTTTCTGATTCAAAATAAATAAACTTTCAAAAATATAAAAACTTTTAAAAATTTTAATAATTTTAGTCCATTAAAAACTTTTAACCTAATATAATAAGTAATTGTATGGTCAATGATGGATTAAAGGTAAAATGAGGCAATTTTGAAAATTTTTTTTAAAGTACATGGGGTACTTTTAAACATTAGCAAAATACTCGAACACAATTAATGAAAAAAGAGAAACTAAACATGCGCTAATTACATCTAAAATGCAAAACCTTTAAAAAACGAGAGAAGAAATTCGGGCATTTTTGGTCTAAGCACTAGGTATTTTACTCCCTAAACTTTAGCCGAATTATGAAACCCCTCTTAAAATTTTGAAAGTTACAAAAACCCTTTTACCTCACTCAATGAATTTACATCTGACCCCTCATCAAAAAAAAAAAAAAAAAAAAAAAGACATCATCTACTTTGAATGAATGAATGGACTATATTATCCATGATGAAACCTCTCAAGAAAATTAAATAATAAAATACCAATCCGTCATCTCCATGGCGTCACTTTTAACCCACCATAAGCACCACCTCCAATACCTCCACCAATTTTTTTCACTTTCAAATGCAAACAAAAAATTTCACTTTTCTCTCTTCCACCAATTCGAATCCAAACCAAACAAATCACACCATTTCACCAAAAATCAGTAAAAAATAACAACTCCAAAAGGAGAAAAAAAAAAAAAAAAAAAACCATCTCCAAAAAGTACCAACAATGTCAAAAAGTAGTCCAAAATGGCAACTTTAGAGAAATCCAATAAATAAACTACCAACAATAGTAAAAAAATCAGTCATAAAAAAATAATCAGTCCAGTAGAATATAATCGGTGGCCACCGTTGCCCTAGCCGATCGCCACCCTCCTCCTTAACCAACAGCCATTGTTCGGCTTCTCAACCCCGACCACCATTTGGTCTCACCACCATCATCATCCTTATCACTTCTCTCTTCTAGATCGTCATCGCCCTCCCGATCTCCTACACCTAAGCCCGAGCCGGACCTCTCTTAATTCTCCTTGATTTTTCTTGCTGTTTCAACCGGTCAACACCACCACCACCTTTGGCCTTCGCTCGCCGTTGATAAGCCCAACCAAGTGAGCAGAGGGAGGAGGAAAGAGGCCTTGGTGAACCGTCATAGAGCAAGTGTAAATTTTGCTGCCCGAAAGTATGAAATATTGACCACACAGTGGGACAAGCTCTGAAGCAAAGGACTGGAACGAGTAGACTCAATGTGTTTCAATTTCTTGCCTTACACTGACCATCCAATTGACCATGGACTAAATGGCCACTGCCCGAAAGGACTATGTCTAGGGGACCATCCCCCCTCCCAATATACATCTTGCGCCTATGGTCCTATAACTATCCAAAAAGACACTCGAAACTAGAAGGATAAACAAACGCACCCAGTGGACTGCCGAGCTACAAGTCCTACAACACAGGAGTGGGATTCTCTAAAAAGCGAAGGTCGTGAGTGGCAAAGAGGGACCCCAGTGTCACCCCACCATTGATTAGGCTACAACCTTCATCTTCTTTGCTGTGCCATTGCAGCCTCAACCTCTGTTTCCCTAATTTAAACCATTACTGTCTAACATAAGGTAAAAATCTACACCCTTAAGTATGTTATTTCTAGAGAACCTAAGCTTGTGTTTATATAACTTTAAATCCATGTTTTACAATCTTGAACTAAGTTATGTTCATAGAGTATGAATATTGGGTAATCCTCTTAAGCTAGTTGGTGGTATCAAAAGGGGAATTTAGAAGATTAATCGCCCATAAGTTAGAACTACTAGAACATTAGTTTGATTGGTTACCAGCAACTCATGGGTGATGGTTTATTATAGGTGGAAACTATGTTTAGTAATCAAACACTTATGTGGTAAATGTTGGGTAGCCAATCCATTATATAAAGAAATACCTATTTGATAAAAGCAAGTGGATTAAAACTAATAACCTACAATGTAACCTTAGAAAGACAATCACCTTAGGACCTTTCTTAGCGTGTTAGGTTTTTATAAAAGCAAGATACTTACTTTGAAGTACTATTAGGTTCTAATAAATATTTGATGGTATTAACTTAGGTTTCCTTGGAGGGCTTACATTGACTATGATGTTCATCTTATTAGCATTGAGTTAGGCTAGCTTGGCTCCATACTAAGGTGAGTGATTTGTTGGTGTATGCCCTTTTGAGGGCTAATTTAGACATTTGTTGTCTGTTTGATAATTTTCAAATGAGTTAATTTCATAATAATTATATTCTTGTGCATATTTAATTTCATGAAATCGATCCGCCAAAAGAAACACTCCATGGACTTTTAGATCATGAGTGATTCTTTTGAGTAGTACTCGTACGAGGATCCTTAGGCCAGAAATCACTACATGGTCTTAGGTGAATTATAGTGTGCTTTGACATACGCCTAACGGGACCGTAACAGGTTGCCAAGTATGGGTATGATTGGGTACACTATGAGTCACGCTAAGATATGTAGGTGAAGTGATGGGACTACAAATCTCTCTTAAGTGAGAGATGATATCTTGGCCACTTGATAGTGAACTGAAAAGTGCATGGCCATGCCCAAGGAATGATAAGCGTTATCATTTGCTTGATGAATTCAGTGCCACTAAGAGATCAAGTAAACGTTTAGCTATATAAGGATGATGGTTCCATGCCTTATGCTAAACGGGATATCAATTGATAGTTTTGGTAGGATATGGGTTTGCACTAGCTCGATTTATCACGCAACAAAAATTTCTATTAAAGCAGAATCTTAGAAAAGTACCTTTGAAGCGTGCACTTGGTGATTCTTTTGTATGCCTCAAGACTATGACTTCACGTTGTGTGGGCAACGAATTAGAAGTCAATTGATCAGCTATCACCACGACTCCACCTGCTAGAAAAATCCAGCACCTCCGCACCTAGCAGTACTGCAAACGCACTGCCCGGAGAGAGAGAAAGCAACACACGGGGCTAGTAAAAGAAGGCCAAAAATTCGGCCAACTCAAGAGAAAACAGCCGCCAACTTTTGCTTAAAATTTGACTTGGAGAGAGAAAGTTTTCTTTCTCTAGAATTTTATCTCTTTAGAAATCCTGTGGATTAATTGTGATTCTTGAATAACTGATCCCTTGTCTATTTATAGAGTTACAAGAGAGACTCCAAGTTGGTTTAGGATTGATCTTCCTAATGGGTTTAGGTAATGAATTAGTTTCCAAATCCAATTAGGCAACCAATCTGATACGATAACCAAATCCTACTGGATTCCTAATCTCTAGGATTTCCTAATTCCAATTGAAACTTAAGACTTAATTAATTAAATAAATAATTCCACTTTGTTAATTACTTAATTAACCCTTAGGAATTAATTAAATAATTCCACTTTGTTAATTACTGAATTAACCCTTAGGAATAATTAACCAATTAATTAATTAAATCTACATATTCAATTAACCCATTACAAAATTAATCGTACCACTAACGGATTAATTTTGGCACTACCATCCTACACCAGAATTGCTTCCGGAACAACTTAATTAAATTATATTCATTAATCTCCCCACATCAAAGATATAGTGCTCGTTAATTAAAATTAATTTACTGATAAATTAATTAATTAACTTCTTTAATTCGGAGATTAGTACCACTCGACCTTTTTACTATACCGGACATAAGTCCACCGGCCGGGTTTAGTATAATAAACATTTCGAGCTCATCTCGGGAGCACAATCACCCCGGACGCACCGGTACATGGTTTCCTTTCGACAAGCAGCAACACACCAAGTAACTAAACACGCGCACCCAACCTACCGAGACTATTGGTCACGATTGACCTCACCCATTGGCAGATTAAAGTACACTATGTCTAATCCTCATGCCCACTCGAGTCTAGGGATTAAGAGATAGAATACAAGGATCGATTTGTCTATTAAATCAGTACAAGACAATTCATTCCTAAAAGTCAAGTTCAATATGCCCCGGGCATATCTATATGAATCAATTAGTTTAGACAAACCAATTATCCTAATCACATAATAACCTAAACTGACAGTTTGTCCAAAGCTGTCTCGGTTATGAACCTTATTTATATATTATGTCTTTCAACAAATGATGAGATCTACTATGTCACACCAGACACCTCATCATCTACTTACATAATATAAATGGACAATTAAATGCACAACAAGATATGACTGAAACACAAATCGATATATTAATCTGGAAAACTGTACAATACAAGCATATCTTAAGTATTCTACTCCAAAAATCTCTCACTAATACTTAACCTGTGCTTTAAGTATACAACTACATACAATCCCTATACAATCTGCTGCTATCTATCTAGAAAAACTGTCAAGGCTCTCTTAAGCATCTGATCCCCATATCATTCACGTGAGCCTCAAAGACTTTTAAAGTCAATGTTTTCGTGAATGGATCTACAAGGTTATCCTCTGATGCTATCTTAGCCACGACCCGTCTACCCTTTTTACGATGTCTCGTATCAGGTGGTACTTGCGCTGTATATGTTTAGTCGCCTTGTGGGCTCGTGGTTCCTTCGAGTTTGCTACTGCACCATTGTTATCACAATATACCGTGATAGACTTCTGCAAACCAGGAATCACATCTAAGTCCACTAGGAAGTTCTTGAGCCATACTACTTCTTTCGCTGCCTCTGATGTGGCAACGTACTCAGCCTCCATGGTAGAGTCCACCACACATTTCTGCTTGACACTCCACCAAACTATGGCTCCACCTCCTAGAGTAAACACATACCCTGAGGTAGACTTGATCTTGTCCCTGTCGCCTTGGAAATCTGAATCTATGTAACCTCGGGGTACCAGCTCAGGCGCCTGATAGACCAGAACTTGGTCCCTCATTCTGCACAAATACTTGAGAATGCATTTTACTGCTTCCCAATGAGCTTTCCTGGGGTTACTCTGATATCTGCTCACCATGCCAATGGCATAACAGATATCAGGTCTCGTACACAACATGACATACATTAGACTTCCTACTGCAGAAGCATATAGAACTGTCCTCATGGTCTCTATCTCCTCAACAGTCATAGGAGACTATTCCTTAGATAGAAGCACTCCATGCCTCAAAGGTAGAAAACCTTTCTTGGAGTTCTGCATGTTAAAACGGGCCGGAATCGTGTTTATGTATGAAGCTTGGGAGAGCGTTAACGAACGTTTCCTACGATCTCGAATAATCTTGATCCCAAGGATATGTCCCTCTTCCCCTAAGTCTTTCATATCAAATTGCTTGGACAACCATGCCTTTACGTCTAATAACACTTTCTTGTTGTTGCCAATCAATAGAATGTCATCTACGTAAAGCACAAGAAACTCCACTGAGTTTCCATTACATCTGCGATATACACATTGCTCATCCGGACACTGAGTAAATCCAAAAGACTGGATTACCTCATTAAACCGGATGTTCTAAGATCTGGATGCCTGCTTAAGTCCATAAATAGACCTCTTAAGCCTGCAAACCTTATGTTCTTGGCTTTTTTCAATGAATCCCTCTGGTTGCTGTATAAAGATGGTTTTCTCAAGATTTCTGTTTAGGAAAGCTGTCTTGACATCCATCTGCCAAATCTCATAATCCATATGAGCAGCTATGGCCAAGAGAATCCGGATCGACTTAAGCATGGCTACCGGGGAGAAGGTTTTCTCATAATCGATTCCCTCTTTTTGAGTATACCCCTTCGCCACCAGCCTAGCTTTAAAGGTTTCCACCTTTCCGTCAGGTCCTCTCTTACGTTTGTAGACCCACTTGCATCCAATGGGCTTAAACCCATCAGGCAGGTCCACAAGCTCCCAGAATTAATTGTGGTCCATTGACCCCATCTCGGATATCATTGCCTTACTCCAAGATTCTGCATCTTTATCTCGAAGTGCCTGATTGTAGTTAACTGGGTCAGGTTCAGGCACACCTGGGACTAGGTCTGAGGCCTCTCCACGCCAACGAACCAGTCGGGCTGTCTCACAACCTTCCCACTACAACGAGGCACCACCTATGTAGGCGCATCATCTGTGATCTCATGTTCACTGTGTGGTGTATCTACTTGTGCTGGTGCATCAGGATTAGTAGTTTGTCGTCTAAGCTCTTCTAGTACTATCTTACTCTTGGGCTTGTGGTCTAAGACATAGTCCTCTTCTAAAAATCTAGCGTTGGTACTTACCACCACCTTCTGATCTTTAGGACTATATAATAGACCACCTTTTGTTCCCCTAGGATATCCTACAAACAGCATTAATTTTGTTCTTGCATCTAATTTAGCCGTATCTACCTTAAGCACATGTGCTGGGCAACCCTATATTCTGAGATGTCTTAGACTGGGCTTGCGCCCGTTCCACAACTCTACTAGGGTTGAAGGCACGGTTTTAGATGGTACAAGATTAAGAATATACATTGCCGTTTCTAAGGCATATCCCCAGAAAGAACTTGGAAAATCACTATAGCTCATCATGGACCTAACCATTTCCATAAGAGTTCGATTTCTCATTTCTGCTACACCATTCTGCTGTGGCGTGCCAGGTGCAGACAACTGAGACTGAATTCCTACCTTAGTGAGGTAATCTCGAAATTCATGGGATAGGTACTCCCCACCAAGATCTGAATGCAGTGTCTTGATACTCTTACCATGATTCTTCTCCACATCTGCCCGAAACTCTTTGAACTTGCCAAAACATTCGGACTTGTGGCGCATTAGGTAAATGTATCCGTACCTAGAGTAGTTATCCGTGAACGTCACGAAATACTCAAATCCCCCTCGTGCCTGGACCGTCATAGGTCCACACAAGTCAGAATGAATCAACTCTAATACTTCTTTAGCTCTATGACCTTTTTCCTTAAAAGGTCTCTTGGTCATCTTACCTTCCAAGCAAGATTCGCAGGTTGCATAACTGTCAATATCTAATGAACCCAAAGGTCCATCATTGACCAACCTCTGAATCCTACTAAGGTTTATATGACCTAGCCTGAGATGCCAAAGATAGGTTTGATTCATTTCAGCAGGTCTCTTCCTCTTATTAATGTTAGATCCTGAGCTATCTCTCTCTATGTTTTGCGCAACAGGGGAGTTAGAGTTAACCACAAACAAATTGTCCGCCAATGAACCAGAACAAATAAGTTTTCAATTTCTTCTAATAACAACACAGTCATCAGAAAAAAATAAACTTACTCCAAGTTGGTTTAGGATTGGTCTTCCTAATGGGTTTAGGTAATGATTTAGTTTCCAAATCCAATTAGGCAACCAATCTGATAGGATAACCAAATCCTACTGGATTCCTAATCTCTAGGATTTTCTAATTCCAATTGAAACTTAAGACTTAATTAATTAATTAAATAATTCCACTTTATTAATTACTTAATTAACCCTTAGGAATTAATTAAATAATTCCACTTTGTTAATTACTGAATTAACCCTTAGGAATAATTAACCAATTAATTAATTAAATCTACCTATTCAATTAACCCATTACAAAATTAATCGTACCACCAACGGATTAATTTTGGCACTACCATCCTACACCAGAATTGCTTCTGTAACAACTTAATTAAATTATATTCATTAATCTCCCCACATCAAAGATATAGTGCTCGTTAATTAAAATTAATTTATTAATAAATTAATTAATTAACTTCTTTAATTCCGAGATTAGTACCACTCGACCTTTTTACTATACCGAACATAAGTCCACCGGTCGGGTTTAGTATAATAAACATTTCGAGCTCATCTCGGGAGCACCATCACCCCGTACGCACCGGTACATGGTTTTTTTTCGATAAGCAGCAGCACACCAAGTAACTAAACACACGCACCCAACCTACCAAGACTATTGGTCACGATTGACCTCACCCATTGGCAGATTAAAGTACACTATGTCTAATCCTCATGCCCACTCGAGTCTAGGGATTAAGAGATAGAATATAAGGATCGATTTGTCTTTTAAATCAGTACAAGACAAATCATTCCTAAAAGTCAAGTTCAATATGCCCCTAGCATATCTATATGAATCAATTAGTTTAGACAAACCAATTATCCGAATCACATAATAACCTAAACTGACAGTTTGTCCAAAACTGTCTCGGTTACGAACCTTATTTATATATTATGTCTTTCAACCAATGATGAGATATACTGTGTCACACCAGACACCTCATCATCTACTTACATAATATAAATGGACAATTAAATGCACAACAAGATATGACTGAAACACAAATCGATATATTAATCTGAAAAACTGTACAATACAAGCATAGCTTATGTATTCTACTCCAACAATCAATGTAGAGGATCGTACGGAGTTTGCTCGGAAAGGTTGTGTTGAATCACCATTCGACCCTCCATTATGAATTGGGTAGTCATTATGTCTTGCTAGAGACCACTAATGACTTATGGACTAATTTAGAATGGGCCTACAGGATCGCACATAAAAAAGTTCGATGATGCAGAATAAGTATTCTTGCCTACAATAAGTATAATTGTTATACTTAAATAAATAAGATTTAATTAAATGGTTTAAATAAATATTATTGAAAATTTCTGTGGTATTAATTAAGAGTTAATTAATTACCTGGGAACAATTGAGATCGGCTGATAAATCAAGGGACCTAATTGCAATTGAGGTTCTTGATCCATCAACCTGATCCATTGGTCATGGGTTAATCCATGGGCTTGGTGTATAACCCAAATCATTAAGGTATTATTTAATACTGATTTGGAATCAGCAAATATTATTAATACTGATTTAGAATCAGCAAAATAAATTTGGTAATAATAGTGATTTGGAATATGATAAATCAGTTAAGTAATAATTGATTGATTACAATACAGATTTTTGGAAATTTCAACTCTACAAATATCCTAGGGATATTATGGTAGGTAGATTATGATTTTCAATTGAGAAAAATCAGAACAAGCAAGATACACAAAAAATCCCAATTCTCTCTGTAGGCGAAAAATGGCTAGCACCGAATCTGCAAAGGCTTTCGTGCTTGAAAGTAGAGAGTCCTTCAAGGAAGGATTTTGGTGGTGACAAACGTAACCGGAGTAGAAGGTTTTGACCAACATCAATCTAGGATCCAGACGCGACAACCGATTACGCTTCAAGGGTATGATTTACTTGTTTTGAACATAGGATTAAAACACTAAAATTGAAATTGGCATGAATCCGCTGCGTAAATTTTTTTGAAAAACATGCCTCCGATCCCAACATGATTTCCATTTTTTTTTGTGCATGTTGTTATCCCTAGGATTATATGTGTATGCTTAAAAACGTGTACGTGTAACCTAGGTATAACCTGGATTACATTCAAAGTTTATTTATGCATGTGGATGTTTATTTATGCTTTATGTTTAGAAGATTATGACATTGCTGACACTTAGGTTGTTGATATGTGTTAGTTGTGCTGCTGTGGATGCTAGTTGATGAATTGTGAATTTTGTTATGTTGTAATGACTGTGGTGTCCAGGGCATAACTGCATCTTTTGTGAACTAGTTTTTGCTTCTTTTACTTTTGAGTCGTAACTATGTTTGCACCTTTTGGGGATCCCATCCTTTTTGAGCCATCCTATTGGGATAGGAGCCAAATTGTGACAAAGTCATAGGTCAGGTAAGGTCTGGGGTACCTTTGGGAGTCGGCTTATTTGGCAGGTCAGATGGAAATGGGTGGTGGTTGCCTGCTAGTGACAGATACACGTTATTCTTAGGAAGGATTCAGGTTTTTGTAAACCAAGACCTCCCTAAGATCCAAGTTTTTTTACTTACCCTTAGATGCGCATTATCTGGCTACATGGATTTTCCTTTCTCGCGTGCTTGGTTGATTTACAGTTTTGAGGCATGTTTATATGTTTTGTTTTCTGTTTGCTATATTTGTTTCAACTAGCAACACAGGTAATAATAGGGGGAATCCCTCACTAGGTACGCTTAGTGCATACTTATATTTTTTATGTGTTTCTGCAGTACAAAAATTAAAATTATATTTAACTCAAATTCTATAAAATAAATGCAGCATTTAAGTGTCGATCCCACATGGAACGATGGGTTTTATTGCTATTTTATTTTATTTTTCCAAGTTTAAAAACAAGCAAAAGTTGTTTGGAATCAAGTAGCAAAATATATAAGTAAAGACTAAAAATAGTAAAATATGTGAGATTAAGGTGGGAAATTCACTTCCTCAAGGTTTAGAGCCTTCGATTGTGAACTAGTTACTTTATTTACCAGTTATGTACTCTAGTCTTGTGGTTTAGACCTATGGGACACACTTAATTGATTGGGTCAATGCTTAATTAGAACCATGTCACTTTACCCTTTAATTATGTCATTTAACCTATGGCATAATTGTCTAGTTTACCTTATAATGAAATAGCAATTATCTTAGGTAACAAGTTACCCAAGTATATCACCCTAGGGCTGATAATTTCTGACACGACCAAAAAAACCGAACATGGAATCGACACGAATCAAAATCGAAATGCATATGAAATTTGGACCCAAAAAAATTTTGGGTCGAGTTAGAAAAGGGCATGTCAAAATCAAGTTGACCTGATGACCCAAAATAATTTTTAAAATATTATTGGGCAGAAAAAATTTGGGTTGCCGGGTCGTTTCGGATTGGTCGACCCTAAACAGACCTAGTCAACCCGTTTGGGTCAGGTTCGAGTTGGGATTCTCCAACCCGTTCGGGTTCGGGTCGGGTTCAGGTTGGGGGGCAAAACTATCATTTTATCTTCCAATCCGACACGAACCCGACACATCGAAATGAATTTCCAGCCCTATATCACCCTAGTACCATGAACCCATCATTAAACAAGGTTACTAGGATAGTTAACTACAAGGCAAAGGCACCCATCAAACATGAATTGGTTTAGATCGCTTCGTAAACCCCCATTTTCACCTATGAAAATGACAATCATAAACAACTCATGAAGTAAATAGTATCAATTTGCAACAGGCCATAACTAGATACATGAAGTTAAACAACAATAACCTTAAAATAACATAACCCATCACAACGCACAATGGAATACCCATGCAAAAGATGAGATAGTCACAACCCATGGCATAATTTACCACAAAATCACTAAATAGACGAGAATGGAGTAGCTATTTTTGATAATTAAACAAGATATGCACAACCCATAAGCGAAAAGTGAAAATAAAGTGGATTTTAACCATTAGGTTTATTAGATCCATCTATGTACATGGGATTTCCACCTCCCCTATTCTATTAGAGGGGTGAAAATCCCTTAGAAAATCTTAGAATCTCATTGGTTCTAGCTAAGAAAGCATAAATAAAAGTTTCTATATCTAAAAAGCTATTCTAAGAAAACTACTCTCTAAGCTATTAGTCTCTAAGAATGATCGTCATTTTTCAAGGTTCGGACCTCCTGCTATTTATACAAGGTAAATAGAGAATAAATGAATTAGAATGTCTATTTTTGGCATTTTACAAAAAGTAATTTTGTAGGGCCAAAGTAATCCCAAAAGTAGCTTTTTTGAGTCGGTGGATAACTAACGTCCCGATGGCACTAGCGTGAACTTGACGTTGTGTACATGTTGGTCCTGACATCCTGATGGTGCTAGCGCAGCCCTGGTCATGTCGATATGGCATTGAAGCCATGTGGACGTTACTTCTATCATATCCAAATGGGGTTGACGCACGCTGGATGTCAACTACCTCACATCCAGGAAGAGTGAAGCACATGGACATCATCTCACTGACATCCAGTTGAAGCTGGCGCACACTTAATGTTGTCTATGCTATGTCTAGATCACGTCCATTTGGAACTGAAGCACACTAGACGTCACATGCTCACGTCCATATGAAGTTGGCATGAACTAGACATCTTGTTGCTCACGTCATGGTGGAGCTGGAGTGTTCTGGACTTCATCTGCCTATTTGAACTTCTTTATTTAAATTCTTATTCTTATCTCTTGAAGTTATATCGTTAGTATAGTTTTCTGTATCTTCACATCTCCAGTAAAATGTCTGCAATTCACACAATCAAAGCCATAAGTTCACCATTTTTGCATATTCAGATGTGAAATGTAATAAAAGTAGGCTAACAAATGCATGTTTTGCACAAGAAAATAGATGTGAAGTGATTAACATCAGTTTTTATCTCTGAATGTTATCCATGTAGGAACACCCAAAGTAAAACTTAGGAGTAGCTTGGGGATGGATTGGAATGATCAAGAAGCTTTGAAGGTCTAAGTTGTAAATGCTCATATTGTAGAAGGCTAATTCGAGTAGGCTTTACATGTATTAATTTTAAAGTTTCTATAATAGGTTTACATTTGGTACTACACATTAGAATGTGTTAGATTTTGGTTTAAATTAATTTTATCTCGCTTTGCTATCAATTTACGAAATCTGGTGCTTTTGGGTGATGTGCGGTAAACGTACCTTCCACACGTGAGCACTTTAGGTGTCAATTCGCGAGGAGCAATTGGGGATTATGTTTGTTTATTCTTTCGTTCTTTGTCTGGGGTTAACAAATAGATTGCTTGATTATGGCTAAACTAAGCATACAACTAACAAGATATAAAATCAGTGGGGCGAGTAGGGATTCCGACCATCGTCAGGCACAGATAAGTGACCAAATACACATAGCAATTTCTTATTCTCAGCAAGGTCCTCTTCCCATGCATAAACATAGAGGCAAAACAGAAATGCAACATATGAATAAGATTAGCGAATGGACTCACGCATAGGTAGAAAACCAGAAACTACTATATATATTTGAATCCAAAGGGAAACGGATACAGATACACAGGGGAGCCAAACAACACTCTGAATACAAAAAGGGCACCTAACTCATTACAACACAATCAATGAAAGACACATAGATACAAACACGAAAGGTATAACCTTCGGGGTCAAAGATAACTTCTATGCATCAACAATAACTCACTCTCATTCTGTCTGCATCAACATCCGAATGATGGCTACGCCATCTGGGGCAGAGATTCCTGTGAGGAGCTTAGAACACTATGGATATAAGCTCTGCTACTATCCTAGCTAAGAAACATCAACCCTAACTATAGGAGACTACTTCTCTTTCTACGGGAAGCCAATCGAAGTCGGGAAGAGTGAAATGTGAAGCAAAGCTTGTCCATAGGACTTATCCATTTAGTATATATACATGGCACAAACTAGGATAATAAAATGGTAATTTCTCAAGGCTGCTGAGGGCATTTTTGGAATTCAACATGGCCTACTAGTCCAACTTTATGCTCCTTACCTTTGTGCTACTAATTCCCTCCTTTTAGCACGATCTCAGTGTAAAAAAGTACCAATTACACCACAACGTCTCATCACTTGCAAAATTCATAATTACACCATATGTCCATGAAAAGCTCACTTAAGTCCCTCTAGTTTTAAAGCTAGGAATTAGGGTTAAAGTGGGTATTTATGCGCTTGTGTTTTTACCTTGAGAAATTACTACCTAAGTCCCTCTAGTTTTAAAAGCTTACCCCTTTTCCCCATTTCAGTTTTACTTCTTTCAAATAAGTCAATATTTATTAACTCAAATTATTCCTAGTCAATTAAATGTACCCACTCTAACTTATTTATATTTAATTATAATTTAATTTTCATATTTGAAGTTTCTTGAGCCCTTTAAGTCCCAAATATTCCTCTCTTACCACCCCTTAAGATTTGATTTGTCCTTAATTTACTACTCCAGTACCTTGCTAGTTCCTCAATTTAGGTGTTCAAGTTGGTAAGCTCCTTAGGGGATTTACTTGCTTATCCGGATGTTACAAAACATGAGTAAAATTTTTGGTGGGTTTGTTCAGAATTATTTGACTATTAATGTTTTGACCATTTTGTCATTTTATTCTTTTGCTTTTTGAATTTTTATATTAGAAGAGAAGAAAATCATTTTTTTTCCATTTCTTTCCTTTTAATCAAAATATTAGTAAAAATTATGGTGGGTAAATTCCAATTTTGGTACATTATATATAGGCAACATACATTTTTAGTCTATTACAAAAAAAAAAGGTATATTTTAGTCTATTACATTACATATTTAGACTATTTTGGTCCAAAACTCGTTTTTTCCTTGTCTTGACCAGGGGCAATTTCGTATTAACATTATATATATTTTAACCTCAAAATTATAAAATAACTAAAAAAAAAAAAAAAACCCTCCTTCAGCCGCCACTGATCTTCCTCCCCACCACGCCCGATCTCCCTCGCCGCCACTCCCACCCTTTTCTGCCGCCACCAATCTCCCTTCTGAAAGATTATCTGCCCGGGCCTAGCCAGAAACTCACTTTCGTGCTATGCATTCAAGAATCAAAATCTCTGGCTAGGTATAGACGCTAGCACAATCGCTATTCCAACCCTTTTGAAATAACATTGCGTAGGATCTGGGTTTGCACTTATTCGATTTATCACGGAACAAAAATTCTTAATTAAAAGCGGAAGAATAAGAATTACTTATTGAAGCGTACACTTAGGTGATTATCTTGTATGCCTCAAGACTTTACTTGTATGCTGTGTGGGCAGTAATCTAACGAGCAATTAATCAGCTAATCACCACAATCCACCTGCCAGAAAAATTCCAGCACTGCTGCACCTGGCCCGTTCAATCCACGCACCGCCCGGAGAGAGAGAAAGCTTCACGCGCTGCTGCCAAAAAATGGGAAAAATTCGGCCAGCTAGATAGCTTGAGAAATCCGATTTTTAGAGAGAGAATCTTCTCTCTCTAGGATTTTCTCTCTCCAAGTTTTCTTGTCTTGAAAACTTATGAATTGTATGTTGTGGAATAGCTAATCCCTTGTCTATATATAGAGTTACAAGAGAGACCCCAAGTTTGTTTAGGATTGGCCTTCCTACTGGGTTTCTGTTTCCTTCAATCTTGTTCCTGGACCGATACACATCCAACTGATATAGGGATTCACTTATCCCAATCCAGTTCCTGGTATGATTCACAACCAACTGATACAGGGATTCACTTATCCCCAATCCAGTTCCTGGTATGATTCACAACCAACTGACACAAGGATTAATTAATTAATTAATTAATTAAATCTACCTTTGTCAACAACCCAATACATAATTAATGTACCACTAACGGATTAATTATGGCACTACCATCCTACACCATAATTGCTTCCGAAACAACTTAATTAATTTATTCATAATCTCCCCACATCAAAGATTTAGTGCTCGTTAATATATTAATTTACTGCTAAATTAATTAATTAACTTCTTTAATTCTGAGACTAGTACCACTCGACCTTTTTACTATACCGAATATAAGTCCACCGACCGGGTTTAGTATAATAACATTACGAGCTCATCTCGGGAGCACCATCACCCCGGACGCATCGGTACATGGTTTCCTTTCGACAAGCAGAAGCACACCAAGTAACTAAACACATGACCCAACCTACCGAGACTATTGGCCATAATTGACCTCACCCATTGGCAGATCAAAGTACACTATGTCTAATCCTCAAGCCAGCTCGAGTCTAGGGATTGAGAAATTGAATACCAAGAACAATTTGTCTATTAAATCAGTACAAGACAAATCATTCCTAATGGTCAAGTTCAATACGCCCCAAGCATATCCATATGATTCAATCTGTTTAGACAAACCAATTATCCGAATCACATAATAACCTAAACCGATAGTTTGTCGAAAGCTGTCTCGGTTATGAACCTCATTTATATATTATGTCTTTTAACCAATGATGAGATCTACTGTGTCACACAAGACACCTCATCATCTAACTACATAATATAAATGGACAAATAATGCACAACTAAATTTAACCAAAATAGTAATCGATATATTAATTAGGAAAAAGTACAATACAGGCATAGCTTATGTATTCAACTCCAACAATCTCCCATTAATACTTAAGCTGTGCTTTAAGTAGACATCTACATTCAACTCCTATACAATCTGCTACTATATATCTTGATAAACTGTCTTGTCTCTCCTAAGTATCTGATCCCCATGGCCTCCACGTGAGCCTCAAAGACTTTTGAAGTCAATGTCCATGAACGGATCTGCAAGGTTATCCTCTGATGCTTTCTTAGCCACGACCACGTTTTCCCTCTTTACGATATCTCGTACAGGTGGTACTTGCTTTGTATATGTTTACTCGCCTTGTGGGCTCGTGGTTCCTTCGAGTTTGATATTGCACCGTTGTTATCACAATACACTGTGATAGACTTCTACAAACCAGGAATCACATCTAAGTTCACTAGGAAGTTCTTGAGCCACACTGCTTCCTTTGCTGCCTCTGATGCGACAACATATTCAGTCTCCATGGTAGAGTCCGCCACGTATTTCTGCTTGACACTCCACCAAACTATGGCTCCACCTCTCAGAATAAACACATACCCTGAGATAGACTTGCTCTTGTCCCTGTCGCCAAGGAAATCTGAATCCATGTAATCTCGAGGTACCAGTTCAAACGCCTGATAGACCAGCACTTGGTCTCTCATTCTGCGCAAATACTTTAGAATGCATTTCAATGCCTCCTAATGAGCTTTCCTGGGGTTACTCTGATATCTTCTTACAATGCCAACGACATAACAGATATCAGGCCTCGTACATAACATGACATATATGAGACTTCCTACTGCCGAAGTATAAGGAACTGTCTTCATGTCCTCTATCTCCTCAACAGTCTTGGGAGACTGTTCTTTAGACAGATGCAATCCGTTTCTGAAAGGTAGAAAACCTTTCTTGGAATTATGCATGTTAAAATGGGCCAGAATCATATCTATGTATGAAGCTTGAGAGAGCGTTAACGAACGTTTCCTACGATCTCGAATTATCTTGATCCCAAGGACATGTCCCATTTTCCCTAAGTCTTTCATATCAAACTACTTGGCCAACCATGCTTTTACGCCTGATAACACTTTCTTGTTGTTGCCAATCAATAGAATGTCATCTACGTAAAGCACAAGAAACACCATTGAGTTTCCATCACGTCTGTGATACACACATTGCTCATTCGGACACTGAGTAAATCTGTAGGACTGGATCACCTCATCAAAACGGATGTTCCAAGATCTGGATACCTACTTAAGTCCATAAATGGACCTCTTAAGCCTGTAAACCTTATGCTCTTGGCCTTTTTCCACGAATCCCTCTGGTTGCTGCATGATGATGGTTTCCTTAAGACTTCCATTTAGGAAAGTTGTCTTGACATCCATCTGCCATATCTCATAATCTAAATGAGCAGCTATGGCCAAGAGAATCCGAATTGACTTAAGCATGGCTACCAGGGAGAAGGTTTCCTCATAATCGATTCCCTTTTTCTGAGTATACCCCTTCGCCACCAGCCTAGCTTTGAAGTTTTCCACCTTTCCATTAGGTCCTCTCTTACGTTTGTAGACCCACTTACATCCAATGGGCTTAAACCTATCAGGAAGGTCCACAAGCTCCTAGACTTGATTGTGGTATACTGACCCCATCTCAGATATCATTGCCTTACGCCAAGATTCTGCATCTTTATCTCAGAGAGCCTCATTGTAGTTAACCGGGTCAGGTTCAGGCGCGCCTGGGACTAGGTCTGAGGCCTCTCCTATGCCAATGAACCTGTATGGCTGTCTCACAATCCTCCCACTACGACGAGGCACCACCAGTGTAGGCGCATCATCTGTGATCTCTTGTGCAGTGTGTGGTGTATCTACTTGTGCTGGTGCATCAGAATTATTAGTTTGTCTCCTAATCTCTTCTAGTACCATTTTACTCTTGGGTTTGTGATCTAGAATATAGTCTTCCTCCAAAAATCTAGCGTTGGTACTAACCACCACCTCATGATCTTTAGGACTATAAAACAGACCACATTTCGTTCCCCTAGGATATCCTACAAATAGCATTAATTCAGTTCTCACATCTAACTTAGCTGCATCTACTTTAAGCACATGTACTGGGCAACCCCAAATTCTGAGATGTCTTAGACTAGGCTTTCGCCCATTCCACAACTCTACTGGGGTTGAAGGCACGATTTTAGATGGTACAAGATTAAGAATATACACCATTGTTTCTAAGGCATACCCCCAGAACGAACTTGGCAAATCACTATAGCTCATCATCGACCTAACCATTTTCCTGAGAGTTCGATTCCTTCTTTCTGCTACACCGCTCTGCTGTGACTTGCCAGGTGCAGACAACTGACACTGAATTCCAATCTCACTAAGGTATTCTCGAAATTTGTGAGACAGGTACTCCCCACCATGATCTGATCGCAGTGTCTGGATACTCTTACCATGATGTTTCTCCATATCTGCCCGAAACTCTTTGAACTTGCCAAAGCACTCGGACTTATGATGCATTAGGTAAATGTACCGGTACCTTGAGTAGTCATTCGTGAACGTCACAAAATACTCAAACCCACCTCGTGCTTGGACCGAAATTGGTCCACACAAGTCAGAATGAATCAACTCTAGCACTTCTTTAGCTCTATAATCTTTTGCCTTAAAAGGTCTCTTGGTCATCTTACCTTCCAAGCAAGATTCGCAGGTTGAATAACTGTCAATCTATAATGAACCTAAAGGTCCATCATTTACCAACCTCTGAATCCTACTAAGGTTTATATGACATAGCCTGAGATGCCAAAGATAGGTTTGATTCATTTCAGAAGGTTTCTTCCTCTTATTAATGTTAGATAAAGAGGTATCTATTTCTATGTTTTGCATAACAGGGGTGTTACAATTAACCACAAACAAATTGTCAGCCAATGAACCAGAACAAATAAGTTTTCTATTTCTTCTAATAACAACACAATTATCAGAAAAAATAAAATTATAACTATTCTTTAAGAGTTTAGAAACCGAAATAAGGTTCTTTCTAAAACTCGGTACATAAAGACAATTAAACAACTCTAAACTAGAATTCTCGAACTTGAGAGTAACTAATGTTGGTGAATGTGCCCTAATGAGGGCTATTTATGTAAATATACTTTAAGAGTATTTATGTAAATAAGATATTTGTCGCTTGATTGATTGTTTATCAAATGAGTTAATTTTATGATAGTAATATCCTTGTGCATATTTAAATTCATGAAATCGATCCGCCAAAAAAAACACTCTATGGACTAATTAGATCATGAGTGATTCTTTTGAGTAGTACTGGTACTAGGATCCTTAGACCAGAAATCACTACATGGTCTTAGGTGAATTGTAGTGTGCTTTGACATACGCCTAACGGGGCCGTAACAAGTTGCCAAGTATGGGTATGATTGGGTACACTATGAGACATGCTAAGGTATGTAGGTGAAGTGATGGGACTACAAATCTCTCTTAAGTGAGAGATGATATCTTGGCCACTTGATAGTGAACTGAAAAGTGCATGGCCATTCCCAAGGAATGATAAGGATGTCATTTGCTTAATGGATTCAGTGTCACTAAGAGATCAAGTAAACGTTTAGCTACATAAGGATGATGGTTCCATGCCTTATGCTAAACTGGATATCGATGTAGAGGATCGTACGCAGTTTGCTCAAAAAGGTTGTGTTGAATCTCCATTCGACCCTCCATTCTAAATTGGGTAATCATTATGTCTTGCTAAAGACCACTAATGACTTATGGATTAATCAATAAGATTGAGTTATCCGTTGCCAATTTGGAATGGGCCTACAGAATCGCACATAAGAAAGTTCAATGATGCAGAATAAGGATTCTTGCCTACAATAAGTATAATTGTTATACTTAAATAAATAAGATTTAATTAAATGGTTTAATTAAATATTATTGGAAAGGTCTATGGTATTAATTAATAGTTAATTAATTACCTAAGAACAATTGGGATGGACTGATAAATCAAGAGACTTAATTGCAATTGAAGTTCTTGACCCATCAGCCTGATCCATGGGTCATGGTTGATCCATGGGCTTGGTGTATAACCCAAATCATTAAAGTATTATTTAAGGCTGATTTGGAATTAGTAAATATTATTTAAATACTGACTTGGAATCAGTTAAATAATATTTGGTAATAATACTGATTTGGAAAATTACTAAAATCAGTTAAGTTATAATTGGATAATTACAATACTGATTTTGGAAATTAATTCTCTACAAATATCCTAGGGATATAATTGTAGGGATAGGGGATTTTGAATTATTCCAATCAGACAAAATACACAGGATTTCCCAAATTCTCCGGGTAGGCAAGATTGGCTAGCACCAACCTGCGAAGGCTTTCGTGCGTAAGAGTAGAGGATCCTTCGAGGAAGGATTTTGGAGACAACAAAACGCCATCTTCTCAGAGGAGCCAGGCAATGTGCGCAACCGATTACGCTTCGAGGGTCAGACCCGATCCTTAGTGTTTAGGATTCCGCTGTTTAATTGGATTAAACACCTAAACAATACCCAACGACTAATTCCACTGCTTCTACTGACACTCTTGTAGTGTCGCCTAAGTAGATATCTAATTGGCCTTCTCTAAGCTTTCGGGTTACTTGGAACCCTTGTAAAGAATTACAAACATGGTCAGTGGCACCTGAATCCACACACCAAGTATCTGTGGGAATCGCCACTAAATATGTCTCAGTAATTAAGGCAGAAACTATCGTACCTATAAGCTTTGGACAATCCGATTTCCAATGTCTTGTCTTATTGCACTTAAAGCACTTGTCTTTCGACTTCTTCTTTGCAATATCTGGCTTAGGCACAATATGCGCCTTTTGAGCTATTCCCTCAAGCTTTCTCTTCTTCTTTCTAGCCTCAGGCTCAGAAGAAGATTCTGAAGCTTTGCCTGCGACTAAAGCTCGCTTCTTCTTTTAAAGAAGAATTTTAGCCAGCACTAACTCTGCCAAGAGCTCGAATGAAGTACACAACATCTTACTTTTGTTGTAGTTCAACCGAATCTGCTCATAGCTTTGGGGTAAGCTCTAGAGGACAATATCGACTTTTGTTTCACCAACGATTTTGCCTCCTACTGCTTCAACCTCGTTGATATTACTAATCATGTCAATAACATGATCTCTCATAGGAGTGCTATCAGCCGTCAGGACAATGTCTAAATTATGACTCCAATCGACATAGTTCAGACTAATTAATTTGTTGTTTTTCAATATAGTAGCTAAGGGGTTGAATGCCATATCGAATACTGTAATTAAACAGACAACGTTTTAGTTATCTAATCTAGAATTTCGAAAACAAGGAAATTCTAACAATTATTGACTTCCCTCAAAATAATAATTTTAAACCACCAACATCTCATTCACCAGAATTCTCACAAGCCACGATAGTGTGGACGTTTACGCTAACCCACATTCGTTTGAGATGAACCAAGTTCATTAACTACACTATTTGACCAAATTATCTATTGATTAATGTAGCTAATAGTCAGTGCTTTCAGCCGTACAAATAAGCAGTGTAACCTCGATGGGAGGAATACTACATATCATACACTAAGTGTGTGCCATTACGTGACTTCTGAGCTTGTTACCTCAGGATAGTGCGTCTCAGATGGAGACGGTGTCGCATTTATCATAGTTAAACTTACTCTAGTCATCTTACTCAGAAATTCATAATCTAGCGATCTTGTGGTTGGACTCATCTGAATGGAGGAAGGCCCTAATGCCAACTCGCAAGCTCACCTACATCGCATACGAACTCGTAATGGTGGCCATGGGGATATTAAACCAACCCGCTCCCACTTAGATTTCTAAATTGAGGGTTTTTCCGGTTTTAACATGCAATTAACTAACCCTAAATTATATGCAACCATAAAACCATCATGCTTTAAAATCATGCATCTAAAATACAGCACAAAAATTAAAGCATAAAATTAAAACAATAAATATGGGAAATAAATACGAAAATTAAATTTCCCGACTATCATGGTTTTAATCACTTCCATCTTCTGCCTTGATCTCGTGTCCCACCACACAAGTCAATGGAGAGAGTCTTGAACATTAAAAAACAAAATCTGGAGGAAAAACGGGGCAAAACGCACCCCAAATGGGCTGCACGCGCGTAACACGCCCAGGGGCGGGCTGCGTGCTGCTGCTGTGACTGCAGCTGCTGTCGCACGCGCCTGCGCTGTAGTTACTGCGCTGTGAGGTGGCAGCTGCACCACTGTGCGGTGGCATCTTCTGGCGTCGCCCCTTGCGTCTGATCCTTTCTTTGTTTTTTCCACGCTATTTGGTTTTCCTGGGTTTCTACGAATTAACGATAATCCAAAACCCACGAATTCAAGTTGTCCACCATAACGCCTTCGATTACAAAAAATTAATTCGCTTACTACAAGGCTTTCTAGGAAAATTAAAAAAATCGAAAGTACATAGAAAAAATCCTACTACAGATTAAATCTAATCCTACACGGCTTCCAGCACGTGGTTATACTATTACAAACATTCATAATAAAATTAAATCTGGACATGTCCCAGAGTTTAATTAAAACCCATACAAATGTAACCATAATAGTATGGATTTCTTAACCATCTGCAAATAAAACCATGTAATAAATCGAACAAGCACAAAATCCAAAACAAGGCTCTGATACCAATTGAAAGATTATCTACCCGAGCCTAGCCAGAAACTCACTTTCGTGCTATGCATTCCAGAATAGGAATCTCTGGCTATGCCTAGATGCTAGCACAATCGCTATTCCAACCCTTTAAAAATAACATTGCGCAGGATCTGGGTTTGCACTTATTTGATTTATCACGCAACAAAAATTCTTAATTAAAAGCGAAAGAATAAGAATTACCTATTGAAGCATACACTTAGGTGATTCTCTTGTATGCCTCAAGACTTTTCTTGTATGCTATGTGGGCAGCAATCTAACGAGTAATTAATTAGCTAATCACCATAATCCACCTGCCAGAAAAATTTCAGCACCGTTGCACATGGCGCGTGTTAGTTTTGAATACAGAAAAGCTATGGTTTGTATCAAAAACTAATATCCACAGTTGACATATCATTTTGTTTCGGTATAAATTTATTCCTTTATATCACAGAACTAGATAACGGGGTGTGGAAAGACACAGTAGATACCGTTATTGGTAAAAGTATTGATATATTAAAAGTATGCTCGTAACCGAGATAGTCTGAACATACTATCGGTTTAGGTTATCGTGTGGTTTGGAAATTAATTTATCTAAATTAGTTTAAATCACACGGATATGCCCGGGGCATATTGAGCACGACCAGTTTGGATAGAATTGACTTATACTGATCGACGTAGTCAATTCGGTCCTAGTATTTCGTCTCTCAATCCCGAGATTGGGACTGGCGTGAGGGTTGGATATCATATGCTTTGATTTGCCAAAGAGTGCGTTCAATTGAGGCCTATACCTTAGTAGGTTGGGTATGCGGTGTTTAGCTTCTTACGTGCCGTTGCTAGTCGGAGGAATCCAAGTACCGATTCGCCGGGTTGATGGTGCTCCCGAGATGAGCTCGTAAAGTCTATTATACTAAACCTGGCCGGAGAACTTTATGTTCGGTATAATAAAAGGACGAGTGGTACTAATCTCAGAAATCAAGAAGTCGGTGAATTAATTTGTCAGTAAATTGATAAACCGACGAGGTTAGATCTTTAATGTGGGGAGATAGAATAAAATATAATGGCGCGATGTAAAGTCGTTTTCGAGCGGTAGTTCCATAATTGGTCCGATAGTGGCACGACTAATTATGCATTTGACTAATCGACAAAGGTGAATTAATTAATCCTAAAGGTTTAATTAATATTTAATCGACAAAGTGAATTAAGAAATTAATTCTATATAAATTAATTAATTCTAAGGGTTTGATTAAATTAAATTAACAAAGTGGGTTTAATAAATTAATTCAAATGGGTCGATTGGAGTTGACTAGTCGGGAAAGACTTAGCGGTCAACGAAAGTCAAATTAAAAGGCCTAACTTGAGAGCCCATTAGGTCTCCATTAGAGCTCCTATAAATAGAAAGCTTTTACCTTAAGAAATTAGAAGTGTGGCTTGTAGGACAAGAAATTGTCTTCTTGAGAAAGAAAGGGGTTAGAGAGAGAATCAAGAAAAGATTGAATCTTTGAATCTTTCTCGAAGTCACCTGGATCTTTCTTTCTCCCGAATCATTCTCGAACCAAAAAGGTTTGTTTTTTAGCAGCTGCTGGTCTTCATTTATCCGTCAGTTTTCAAGTGGGTTTCCGGCAAATTGCTGCTGCTTTTTTGCTTCTGCGGTTTTTCCCGACTGGACTGTCGAGGTTCAGTGTGTTGATGCGCGGACTTGGTTCGTGTACAGATCGCAACTGAAACTCCAGTTTGGGTCGGTGTTGTTGGGTTTTTGTGCAGCGGCTGGTTGGTCGAGGCAGTCGCCAGAGATTCACGGCGGACCTTCTTCAGGCTGCGGCTGGTCTGCAGTTTTAATCGGACCGAGTTTTTGGTTATATTTTGAGAATTTTGGCCAGCCCCTTTTGGTAGTTCTTGTGGGTTTTATAAGTAAGCTTCGATAGATTATTGCCCACGCAATATTCGAAGTCTTTATAGAGTAATCTAGTGGATTTCTTTTGGAATCGCTATCAAAGATTGGATTTTTCTTTAGGCAAGGGACTTCGCTACAAAAGGTAAAATCTTTAATATTCCGCTTTCATTAAAGATTTAATTTTTTGTGTCCCGATTAATAAATTAAATAAGTATAAGCTAAGATCCGTTCATGAGTAAACTAATTTGAGCCTGAGCTTGGTGGAAAGCTTCCGATTCTGGAATGCATTGCACGAAAGTGAGGTTTTCGATTTAGCCCGGGCTTGTTCAGTTTTCCTTTAAATTGGTATCAGAGCATTGGTTTCGGTCTTATACTTGTTTGATTTACTACACGGCTTTATTTTGGCATTATTATTTTTGTCGAAATGCTTAAACAGGTGGTTATTGTTTTCCCGGCTATTATGGTAGAAATTTAATTTTCATTCATAAACCCCGGGACATGTCCGGGCTTGTATTGTTTTTGAATAGAAATGTCAGTAATAGTAATAACCACGAGCTGGAAGCCGTGTAGGATTAGAAAAATCTTGTAGTAGGATTTGATCTAATCATGTCGTCTTTAAATTCCTAGAAAAATGCCTTTGTATATAGGAATTTATGTATTATGACGAAGACGTTATTTTGGGTAACTTATATTCACGGGTTTTGGTTTCTCGTAATTTTGGGTGATTCCTAATTATGTAGTAAACCGAGAAAACCCGGACGAATCGAGAGAAATCCAAATAACGAGTGGGAGCGACAGGACGGGACGTGTCACCGAGGCGTCAAAGAATCAACGATAGAGAAGGCCATAATAGTCGGGAAATTTTATTTGTTTAATTTCCCGTATTTATGTCTTTTCGTTGATTGTGTGATTTTTGTTTTATTTTGCTTGAACGAAAACCAAACCAAAATTTTTTTAAAATGTAATGTGCAATTAACTAAGATAGATTATTTGCATATTAAAACTCCAACGGTTTTATGGGTGCGAATATCCTTAGTTAAGATATTGCATGTTAAAACGTAAAAATCCTCAAACTTAAAAATCTAAGTGGGAGCGGGTTGGTAAATATCCCCATGGCCTCCATTACGGGTTCATTGGTGATGTGGTTAAACTTGCGTGCTGGCTTAGACCTTCCTCCCTATCGGATGAGTTTTCAACCACGGATATCACTGGAATGAATTTCTAAAGGGATGACTATAGTGAGTTTAATTGGAGAAAGTTGCGACACCCTCGCCATCCGAGGCGCATTAGTATCCTAAGTAACAAACTTAGAAGTCATGTAATGGCATACACTTAGTGTACCATTTTTAGTATCCTTCCCATCGAGGTTACGCTATTTTCGGGTACGGCTAAAATTATCAACTATTAATTTCATTGATCATAAGATCGTTGGTCAGATAATAAAATTAATGAACTTTGGTTCTTCTCGAATGAATGTGGGTTAGCGTAGACGTTCTCCCATCGTGACATGCGTTAATCCCGGTGTGAGAGATGTCGGTAGAAGATTATATTGGTTTTTGGAGGATTTTCAATATTTTCGAAAAAGTATACTGAAACTTGAATTGTTTATTTTTCAGTTGATATGTCGTTCAACCCGCTAGCTCTCATTCTGAACCAAAACAAACTCATCGGTCCAAACTATATTGACTGGAAACGTAATCTGGACATTGTCCTTACCGCTGAGGGTTACAAGTACGTGCTTACTGAGGAGTGTCCCCCTAAGCCCAGAGATGATGCCACCCATGAGTAGCGAGAGCCATATACGAGGTAGCAGAAGGCTGATGAGATGACCAGGTGCTACATCTTGGCTTCTATGTCAAGTGTATTGCAGCACCAGCATCAGAAGATGACCTCAGCCTACGATATGATGCTCAACCTCAGGGATATGTTTGGACATCAGGGCAGGGCAGCCAAGCAGTCAGCTATGAGGAAACTCATGAATGCTAAGATGGCTGAGGGCACTTCAGTGAGAGATCACGTGCTGGAAATGATTGGTTGCATCAATGAGATCGAGGTATTGGGAGGTGACATTGATGGGGAAACCCAGGTCGATATCATTCTCCAGAGCTTGCCTCCCAGTTTTGAGCAGTTTCGATTGAACTATAATATGGGGAATCTCTCATATACACTTTCTGAGCTCATGACTGCATTGGTGTCTGCTGAGAGCCTATTCACAGAGAAGAAGCAAGCCTTGGCTACTATTGGTCCCTCAGGTTCCTCTGCTGGGCCCAAAGCTAGGAAGCAAAAGAGGAAGAGAGGAAAGATAGCAGGAGCTAATCATGGACCCAAGGCGGGCATTACCAAGAAGCAGAAACCGAAAGGCAAATGTTTTAGATGTGGCAAAGTAGGACATTGGAAGAAGGACTGCCCAAAGCCTCGAGGTATGTGTAAATTTTCCATAGTCACTGATAGCGGCGATTCCCACGGATACTTGGTGTGTGGATTCGGGAGCCACTGATCACGTTTATAATTCTTTGCAGGGGTTCTAAGTGACCCGGTGTTGGGATTTGTTTAGGCATTTAATCTAATTAAATGGCGGAATCCTAAACACTAAGGATCGGGTCTTACCCTCGAAGCGTAATCGGTTGCGCACGTCGCCTGGCTTCTCTGAGAAGATGGCATTTTGTTGTCTCCAAAATCCTTCCTCGAAGGATCCTCTACTCTCAAGCACGAAAGCCTTCGCAGGTTGGTGCTAGCCAATCTTGCCTACCCCGGAGAATTTTGGGAAATCCTGTGTATTTTGTCTGATTGGAATAATTCAAAAATCCCCATCCTACAATTATATCCCTAGGATATTTGTAGAGAATTAATTTCCAAAATCAGTATTGTAATTATCCAATTATAACTTAACTGATTTTAGTAATTTTCCAAATCAGTATTATTACCAAATATTATTTAACTGATTCCAAGTCAGTATTTAAATAATATTTACTAATTCCAAATCAGCCTTAAATAATACTTTAATGATTTGGGTTATACACCAAGCCCATGGATCAACCCATGACCCATGGATTAGGCTGATGGGTCAAGAACTTCAATTGCATTTAAGTCCCTTGATTTATCAGCCCATCCCAATTGTTCTCAGGTAATTAATTAACTATTAATTAATACCATAGACCTTTCCAATAATATTTAATTAAACCATTTAATTAAATCTTATTTATTTAAGTATAACAATTATACTTATTGTAGGCAAGAATCCTTATTCTGCATCATTGAACTTTCTTATGTGCGATCCTGTAGGCCCATTCCAAATTGGCAACGGATAACTCAATCTCATTGATTAATCCATAAGTCATTAGTGGTCTCTAGCAAGATATAATGACTACCCAATTCAGAATGGAGGGTCGAATGGAGATTCAACACAACCTTTCCGAGCAAATTGCGTACGATCCTCTACATCGATATCCAGTTTAGCATAAGGCATGGAACTATCATCCTTATGTAGCTAAACATTTACTTGATCTCTTAGTGACACTGAATCCTTCAAGAAAATGATATCATATCATTCATTGGGCATGGCCATGCACTTTTCAGTTCACTATCAAGTGGCCAAGATATCATCTCTCACTTAAGATAGATTTGTAGTCCCATCACTTCACCTACATACCTTAGCGTGTCTCATAGTGTACCCAATCATACCCGTACTTAGCAACCTGTTACGGCCCCGTTAGGCGTATGTCAAAGCACACTACAATTCACCTAAGACCATGTAGTGATTTCTGGTCTAAGGATCCTAGTACCAGTACTACTCAAAAGAATCACTCATGATCTAATTAGTCCATGGAGTGTTTCTTTTGGCGGATCGATTTCATGAATTTAAATATGCACAAGGATATTACTATCATGAAATTAACTCATTTGCTTAACAATCAATCAAACGACAAATGTCTTATTTATATAAATACCCTCAAAGTATATTTACATAAATAGCCCTCATTAGGGCACATTCACCAACAATCTCCCACTTACCCGATGACGGGCTATGTTCTAACCTATTTAAGACCAAGCTCTATTACATGTCTATCAAACTTTGACTGTGGTAGGGCTTTTGTGAGAGGATCTGCTATATTGTCGTCTGACCCTATTTTGCACACTTTCACATCTCCTCGATCAATGATCTCCCGGATGAGGGGAAACCTTCTGAGTATGTGTTTGGTTTTCTGGTGTGACCGAGGCTCCTTAGCTTGTGCGATGGCCCCGTTATTGTTACAGAAAATTTCTATCGGATCTTGGATACTCGGTATCACTCCGATGTCTGACACAAACTTCCTTAACCAAACAGCTTCCTTTGCAGCATCTGATGCAGCAATATACTCAGACTCTGTTGTAGAATCGACTGTTGTATCTTGCTTTGAGCTTTTCCAACTTATAGCACCGCCATTCAGACTAAACACATAGCCTGATTGTGACTTCATGTCATCTTGATCTGTTTGGAAAGCAGCATCAGCGTAACCTTGTACAATGAGCTGTTCTTATCCTCCATACACTAGCATTAATCCTTTAGTTCTTCGTAAGTACTTCAGGATTGCTTTGACTGCAGTCCAATGATCCATCCCTGGATCTTGTTGGTATCTGCTAGTCAAGCTAAGTGCATGTGCAACATCCGGACGGGTACACAACATGGCATACATGATAGATCCTATTGCCGAAGGATATGGGACTCTACTCATTGTATCCCTCTCCTCTCTTGTTGAAGGACCTTGGTTCTTCTTCAAGAGAAGGCCATGTCGAAATGGCACCTTACCATTTTTGGAGTTAGACATATTGAATATTTTCAATATCTTATCTATGTACCCTTCTTGACTTAGTCCCAGAAGCCTTTTAGACCTATCCCTATAGATCTTGATACCTAGTATTGTCTCAGCTTCTCATAAGTTTTTCATAAAAAATACACTCCCCAACCATTATTTGATGTCCTTCATCAAGGGAATGTCATTTCCTATGAGCAAGATGTCGTCCACATATAGGACAAGGAAAAACAATCTTGCTCCCACTAACTTTCTTATAAACACAAGGCTCATCTTCGTTCTTGATGAATCCGTAACCTTTTACTTCCTCATCAAAACGAAGATTCCAACTTTGAGATGCTTGCTTTAGTCCATAGATAGACCTCTGAATCTTACATACTCGATTAGGATGCTTTTGATCGATGTATCCCTTGGGTTGTTTCATATAAACATCCTCGAGTAGGTTTCCATTCAGGGAAGCCGTCTTAACATCCATCTGCCATACCTCATAGTCAAAATATGCTGCTATGGCAAGCATTGTCCTAATGGACTTGAGCATCACGACAGGAGAGAAGGTTTCATCATAGTCTATACCATGAGTCTGTCTGAAACCTTTAGCCACTAGTCGTGCCTTGAAGATCCCGCTAGGTTTTAACTTGAAAATCCACTTGCAATCGATAACCTTTGCCTGAACAGGAGGGTCAATCAAAGTCCACACTTTATTGTCCCTCATGGATTGCATTTCAGATTCCATGGCTTCTAGCCATTTACCAGAATCTGGACTTTCTAAAACCTGTTTGTAGTTCGCGGGCTCATTAGAGTCCACCAAGATCAAATCTTGATCGTCAGTCACGAGAAATCCGTATCTCTCGGGTTGGTGATGAGATCTACCAGATCTTCTAGGTTCTTGTGTTGTTGACTCAGGTTGCTCATCTTCATGAGTTTCCATGTCAACTTTCATCTGAGTTTCTGTAGATTGTTCTACATTCTCTTGTGGTTCTTGAACTTCTCCGAGTTCTATTCTACTCCTACTGTCTTTATTGTACAGAAATTCTTTCTCTAAGAAAGTAGTTCCTCGAGCAACGAACACTTTGTTCTCTATTGGGTTATAGAATTGATATCCTTTGGTTTCCTTAGGATATCCCACAAATGGGCATTTGTCAGTTTTGGATTCAAGCTTATTACTTTGTAAACGTTTTACATGAGCTTGACAACCCCAAACTCGCAGATAGAACATATAGGGCTTCCGACTCATCCATATCTCATATGGAGTCTTATCTACTGCCTTAGATGGAATACGATTCAATAAGTAGGCAGCAGAAAGGAGAGCACAACCCCAAAAGGATGTAGGGAGAGTCGATAGGCCTATCATAGATCGAACCATATCTAATAAGGTTCGATTTCTCCTCTCGGATACACCATTCCATTGAGGTGTTCCTGGTGGAGTCAGCTGTGAAACAATTCCACACTGTTTTAGATAGCCATCGACCTCATCACTAAGGTATTCACCTCCCCGATCGGAGCGAATAGCCTTAATCCTTCTATCCAACTGATTCTCTACTTCATTTTTAAACTCTTTGAACTTTTCAAAAGTTTCACTTTTATACCTCATTAAGTAGACATACCCATATCTACTAAAGTCATCAGTAAAAGTCACGAAGTATTCAAATCCACCTCTGGCTTGTGTGCTCATTGGTCCTCATACATCCGTATGTATTAGGGCCAATAGCTCACTTGTTCTTTCACCTTTCTTGTTGAAAGGACTCTTTGTCATTTTGCCTTGCAAGCAGGGTTTGCAGGTATCATATGATTCAAAATCAAATGAACCAAGCACTCCATCCTTGTGAAGCTTTTGAACTCGCTTTTCATTTGCATGGCCTAATCGACAATGCCAAAGGTATGTTGGACTTAATTCATTTTTAGATGATTTAGCTTTCTTTTCTATGTTATAGACTGGTTTTTCTTGGGTCAAATCCAAGACATACAGACCGTTACACATATTTGCAACTCCGTATAAAATATCATTTCGATATAAAGATAACGAATTATTCTTTATAATAAATCGAAAACCTTTATTATCTAAACTCGAAACTGAAATAATATTTCTGCTCAAAGCAGGTACATAATAACAATTTTAAAGTTCGATATTTAAACCAGAAGGTAAAGACAGAGTGTAATCTCCAACTTCAACAGCAGCAACTCTTGCCCCGTTGCCCACTCGGAGATCTACTTCACCTTTCTTTGTTATCCTTCTATTTCTGAGTCCTTGCACATTAGTACAAATGTGAGCCCCACAACCAGTATCTAATACCCATGAGGTGGACATAGAAAGATTTATTTCTATAACAAAGATACCTGAAGCTTGTTCACGAAACATTTCCGTCAGTGACACATAAATTCGAAACGCTTCCAAATTCATGAACTGCTTTTGAAGCTCGCCTGTCATAGACGCGAGCATCAAGCACGTCACATCATCAGAGTCACTTTTCAGCTTATCCCAGGCTCGTTGAACAGTTGCCGAAGCATTTTGTGGTGGTTCAGGTAAAGCGGTCTCTAAGACATGTAGCTTCCTTTCTTGTTTGAGAACTATTCTGAAGTTTCTTTCCCAATCTAAGAAGTTTGGTCCAACCAATTTATCTTTATCCAATATACTTCTTAGAGTAAAGTTTAAGATAACATTTGTGCTATATGATGCCATTTCTACAAAGAGTAAATGCAAAATATTAGAATGAGTTTTGAAAAATGTTTTCCACAATAGCCAAAATTGAAATCCCAAACAATTTTTTGTTGGTGCTAGATTGTGGGCCGAAAATCCACAAAGAGTCAACCCCAGTCTTGCTTTGGCAAGTATCGTAGGGATCGGGCTCTTCTGGTAGGCAACGTTCAAATCACATTCCATGTAATTTAACGCTTTCCAATTGCATACCATGCAACTTTTCGGTGATAGGATGAACATTCCAAATGTTTGACACCATCCTATCTTTGCAAAATTAATCCCTAGTCAACTTATCGGGTCAAGCTATGATTAATTTTCCCAAGTTAAACCATCCCTCAAGGCATCACATCAATAGACACCCACACAGTTTTTCCATAGCGAGTGGTAGTGATAAAGTTGAGCATCTAATACCCAAACAGTTTTTCCACTCATTAATGGTAGTGATAAAGTTGGGCACTATTATGTAACAACCCGCCGCATGAAGAAAACCTGAGGCCCTTGGGCTCTCCAAGTCCATCAGACGTTCGACACTCAAGCGGGCCCTCAAGTATGGAAGCAAAATTTTGGGTTTTTGGGATTTAAGTTTGATCGGCTTAACATGCATTTTTCGTTTATCATTCATTCGCATAAATAAAAGAATGAAATAAAGCGATGAACTGGGCTCTAGTCTATTACAGGGCCTTTTAAAATCTTCATGTTGGGCCTCCGCTCCTGGGCTCCACCATGGACTCCTCTTGGAACCTCCTTTTGGGCCTAACTATTACATGATGATTTTATAGGCATGCAGGCCCAAATTCAAAATTGGCTCGCAGGCCCCAACTTTTAAAACGTTAAAATTAAAAGCCCAATTCATGCTTTGAAACACATAAAATGCATATGCTCATACAAGCCGGTTTTAATTTAAGCCGATTAATTTTAAGGATTGTGTAACTATTACAGAATTAAAATTGATCGTGTCATGATCAATTTTAATCAATCCTTCTGTTCATTTTACATTTATCCAAAATGATGCATGAACATGCTTGCATAATTATGATGCTTCAAATAAAATTTAAACAATTTAAATAAGCATCAAAATTAAAATAAGATAAAATAAATAAATAACAATTCAAAATTTAAACAAATTAATTAATCTAATTAATTAATTAATTAATTATTTATTTATCTTTTCTAATTATTTTAATCTAATTAAAATAATTATTTTAAAATGTATCTAATTATCTAATTAAGATAAATTTTCAAATTTAAACTTATAGGATAAAATTCTAAATTAATCCTATCTTTATCTAATAAGATTATTTAAAATTCAGAAAATTTTAAAATTTTAATTTTCTGAAACTTTTGAGGCAATTATGTAATTTAAATAAAACTATGGGCTATGGTTTTGAGGAGGACTCAAAGTCCAAGGACCGTTATGCAATTTTAAAACCATTTTAAAATTTGCATTCCATTTTGGTAATTAGAGGCTGCGACGGGGGCATTTTGGTAAATTCACCCATTTAGGGTTTCAACCCCCAGCCGCCTTCTCAGCCAATGAGGGTTCTTGGGCTGCGGGGTATTTCGGTCATTTCACCCATTAGGGTTTCTTGCCCCAGCCGCCGTCCTCAACCTTTCTTCTTCCCCAAAAATTTTCCCATCGCCGGTGAAAACCCCCCGGCGTCCTCGACTTCTCGGCGACATTCGCCCAGTTGTCTCTTCCGGTTTTCATCTCGATGTCCTGATCGCTGCCTTCCCGATCGTAGAATCCCCGACCAACGAAGTAGCCGTTCGAAGATTCCAATTAGATCGGAAACGCGATCTCCGGCCTCACGACTCTTGGAGATGCAGCAATCGTCCGAAAAGCAGCGGTCTAACCGAGCAAAAAAAAGGACAATCCATCTGGCGCTGCACGGAATCGGTGTGTCCAGAACAGATTCCAGAAAACAAAAACCAATCCCGGTGAAATCATTTTTCCGGCAAAGAAGTTTAGGAAAAACCCAGATGCAAAAACCGTTTTGAAACCCCAATTGTGCCGAAACAATTTCCGGGATAGACAAGGAACAAAACCAAAACATTTTAGCCCAAAACATGAAAATCCGGTGAACCCCCGTGTTTCCGGCAAAGAATTTTAGGAAAAACCCAGATGCCAAAACCGTTTTGAAACCAATTGTGCCGAAACAATTTCCGGGATAGACAAGGAACAAAACCAAAACATTTTAGCCCAAAACATGAAAATCCGGTGAACCCTCGTGTTTCCGGCGAAAAATCCGGCAGGCCGGCGGCACCCAGTCCGGCAGCTTCATCCAATTTTAGAAAACAAATTTTTAATTAAAATAATAAAAATTTTTTTTCTTTATTTCTTTCTTTCAAAAGGAAAAACCGATTTTTTTTGGTGTATAACCCTCGAAGCGTAATCGGTTGCGCACGTCGCCTGGCTCCTCTGAGAAGATGGCATTTTGTTGTCTCCAAAATCCTTCCTTGAAGGATCCTCTACTCTCAAGCACGAAAGCCTTCGCAGGTTGGTGCTGGCCAATCTTGCCAACCCCGGAGAATTTTGGGAAATCCTGTGTATTTTGTCTGATTGGAATAATTCAAAAATCCCCATCCTACAATTATATCCCTAGGATATTTGTAGAGAATTAATTTCTAAAATCAGTATTGTAATTATCCAATTATAACTTAACTGATTTTAGTAATTTTCCAAATCAGTATTATTACCAAATATTATTTAACTGATTCCAAGTCAGTATTTAAATAATATTTACTAATTCCAAATCAGCCTTAAATAATACTTTAATGATTTGGGTTATACACCAAGCCCATGGATCAACCCATGACCCATGGATCAGGGTGATGGGTCAAGAACTTCAATTGCAATTAAGTCCCTTGATTTATCAGCCCATCCCAATTGTTCTCAGGTAATTAATTAACTATTAATTAATACCATAGACCTTTCCAATAATATTTAATAAAACCATTTAATTAAATCTTATTTATTTAAGTATAACAATTATACTTATTGTAGGCAAAAATCCTTATTCTGCATCATTGAACTTTCTTATGTGCGATCCTGTAGGCCCATTCCAAATTGGCAACGGATAACTCAAGCTCATTGATTAATCCATAAGTCATTAGTGGTCTCTAGCAAGACATAATGACTACCCAATTCAGAATGGAGGGTCGAATGGAGATTCAACACAACATTTCCGAGGAAATTGCGTACGATCCTCTACATCGATATCCAGTTTAGCATAAGGCATGGAACCATCATCCTTATGTAGCTAAACGTTTACTTGATCTCTTAGTGACACTGAATCCTTCAAGCAAATGATATCCTATCATTCCGTGGGCATGGCCATGCACTTTTCAGTTCACTATCAAGTGGCCAAGATATCATCTCTCACTTAAGAGAGATTTGTAGTCCCATCACTTCACCTACATACCTTAGCGTGTCTCATAGTGTACCCAATCATACCCGTACTTAGCAATCTGTTACGGCCCCGTTAGGCGTATGTCAAAGCACACTACAATTCACCTAAGACCATGTAGTGATTTCTGGTCTAAGGATCCTAGTACCAGTACTACTCAAAAGAATCACTCATGAACTAATTAGTCCATGGAGTGTTTCTTTTGGCGGATCGATTTCATGAATTTAAATATGCACAAGGATATTACTATCATGAAATTAACTCATTTGATTAACAATCAATCAAACGACAAATGTCTTATTTACATAAATACCCTCAAAGTATATTTACATAAATAGCCCTCATTAGGGCACATTCACCAACACCCGGCTGCTTAGAGAGGGAGAGTTGCAGGTCTACCTTGGGGATACTACCAGAGTTTCTGTTGCTGCAGTGGGAGTTATTTGTCTTTATTTTTCAAACTCTACTTTATTGTTGAGAGATTGTCTTTATGTACCCAGTTTTCGCAAAAACTTACTTTCAGTTTCTAAACTTATTTTGGATGGTTATAAGTGTGTTTTTTCTGATAGATCTATATTTATTAGAAAAAGCCAGAAACTTATATGTTCCGGTACATTGGTTGACAATTTGTTTTTAATTAAGACATACTCCCCAGTAATGCAAAACACAGAAACTAGTAGCTCATCATCGAATCATAATAGGAGAAAAGAGTCTTCCCCTTTGAATCAGACTTATCTTTGGCACCTGAGACTAGGTCACATCAACCTTAGTAGGATCAAAGGTTGGTAAAGAGTGGGTCTTTGGACTTACTAGATATTGACAGCTATTCGACCTGTGAGTCCTGCTTGGAAGGTAAAATGACCAAGAGGCCTTTCAAGGCGAAGGGGTATAGAGCCAAGGAGGTTTTAGAGCTGATTCATTCTGACGTGTGTGGGCCTATGTTAGTTCAGGCTAGAGGTGGTTATGAGTATTTTATGACTTTCACGGATGATTACTCTAGATATGGATACATATACCTGATGCGCCACAAGTCTGAATGTTTTGGCAAGTTCAGAGAATTCAGGGTTGAGGTGAAGAACCATCTGGGTAAGAGTATCAAGGCCCTGCGATCTGATCCTGGTGGCGAATACCTCTCTTGTGAATTTAGATCCTATTTGTCAGAGGAGGGTATTCAGACCCAGTTGTCTGCACCTGGCACACCCCAGCAGAATGGTGTAGCAGAGAGGAGGAACAGGACTCTTATGGAGATTGTTAGATTGATGATGAGTTACAGTGAGTTGCCTATCTCGTTTTGGGATTATGCCTTGGAGACAGCATGTTTTATCCTCAACCTTGTGCCATCTAAGTCTGTGCCTTCAACCCCATCAGAGTTGTGGAATGGGCGAAAGCCTAGTCTGAGACATCTCAGAATATGGGGTTGTCCAGCACATGTGCTCGAGGCAGATGCAGGCAAGTTAGAGGCGATATCCAAGGCTATGCTGTTTATAGGCTACCCCAAAGGAACGAGAGGTGATTTATTTTATAGTCCTCAAGATCAGAAGGTGGTGATCAGCACCAATGCCAGATTTCTTGAGGAGGGCTATATTTTAGATCACAAGTTGAGCAGCAAGGTAGTATTGGAAGAGCTTAGAAGTCAGTCCATTATTCCAGATGCATAAGTACAGGAAGACACACCACAAGAGACTGCACACACTATCACATATGATGCTTTTACACAGGCTGCGCCTCGTTATAGTGGGAGGGTTGTGAGACAGCCTGAGAGGTACATGGGTTTGGGTGAGTTTTTGGACTTTATCCCTGGTGCTCATGAACGAGACCCAGTTAACTACAATGAGGCTCTCCAGGATAAAGATACAGATTCTTGGCAGAGAGCAATGATTGCTGAGATGGGTTCTATGGACTCAAATCAAGTCTGGGAGCTGGTAGACCTTCCTGATGGGTTTAGGCCTATTGGGTGCAAATGGGTTTACAAGCGAAAGAGAGGATCTGACGGGAGGGTTGAGACCTTCAAGGCTAGGCTTGTGGTGAAGGGTATACTCAGAAAGAAGGGATCGATTATGAGGAGACCTTTTCCCCGGTAGCTATGCTTAAGTCAATCCGGATTCTCTTGGCCATAGCTGCGCATATGGATTATGAGCAGATGGACGTCAAGACAGCTTTCCTTAATGGATGTCTTGAGGAGACCATCTTATGCAGTAACCAGAGGGCTTCATTGCTAAGGGCCAAGAGCACAAGGTATGCAGGCTTAGGAGGTCTATTTATGGACTTAAGTAAGCATCCAGATCTTGGAACATCCATTTTCATGAGATTATCCAGTCCTATGGATTCACTCAGTGTCCGGATGAGCAGTGTGTTTACCGCAGGCGTGATGGTGATACGGTGGTGTTCCTCGTACTTTATGTAGATGACATCCTTCTTATTGGCAACAGTAAGAAGGTGTTGTCAGACGTAAAGGTATGGTTGTCCAGGCAATTCGATATGAAGGATTTGGGAGAGGCTGGACATATCCTTGGGATTAAGATTATTCGAGATCGTAGGAGACGTTCTCTGACTCTCTCTCAAGCATCCTACATAGACACGATTCTGGCCTATTTTAACATGCAGAACTCCAAGAAGGGTTCACTACCTTTCAGGCATGGAGTGCATTTATCTAAGGTGCATTGTCCTAAGACTGCTGGGGAGATAGATGCAATGAAGGTGGTACCCTATGCTTCTGCAGTGGGTAGCCTCAAGTATGCTATGTTGTGTACGAGGCCTGATAATTAGCAGATATCAGGGTAACCCTAGGAAGGCTCATTGGGAGGCACTAAAATGCATTCTCAAGTACTTGCGGAGGACGAGAGATTATGTCCTAGTTTATAGAGCGCAGGAGCTTGTACAATTGGGTTATACATATTCGGACTTTCAAGGTGATTTGGACAAGAGTAAGTCTACCTCTGGGTTTGTGTTTACTCTAGGAGGTGGAGCCATAGTATGAAGGAGTGTCAAGCAGAAATGCGTGGCGGACTCCACCATGGAGGCTGAGTACGTTGCCGTTTCAGAGGTAGCGAAAGAGGCTGTATGGCTCTGGAGCTTCCTGATGGACTTAGATGTGGTTCCTGAGTTGCCTAGGTCTATCACAGTTTATTGTGATAACAATGGTGCAGTTGCTAACTCGAGGGAACCACGAGCCCATAAGGCGAGTAAACACATAGAGCGCAAGTACCACTTCATACGAGAAATCGTAAAGAGGGAAGACGTGATCGTGGCCAAGATAGCATCAGATGACAACCTTGCAGATCCTTTCACCAAGCCATTGGCCCTAAAGGTCTTTGAGAGACATGTGGAGGGCATGGGAGTCAGATTCTTGAGAGAGCCATGTGAGTGAGCTTAAAGGTGTTTTGGAGATTTCATTATGACAGTAGTGTAATAGCGGGTTGGACAGTTTTTGTACTTCTTAGCATAGCTTTGAGTATTAGTGGGAGATTGTTAGTTTTGAATACAGAAAAGCTATGGTTTGTATCAAAAACTAATATTCACAGTTGACATATCATTTTGTTTCGGTATAAATTTGTTCCTTTATATCATAGAACTAGATAACGGGGTGTGGAAAGACACAGTAGATACCGTTATTGGTTAAAATATTGATATATTAAAAGTATGCTCGTAACCGAGATAGTCTGAACATACTATCGGTTTAGGTTATCGTGTGGTTTGGAAATTAATTTATCTAAATTAGTTTAAATCGCACGAATATGCCCGGGGCATATTGAGCACGACCAGTTTGGATAGAATTGACTTATACTGATCGGCGTAGTCAATTCGGTCCTAGTATTCCGTCTCTCAATCCCGAGATTGGGACGGGCGTGAGGGTTGGATATCGTATGCTTTGATTTGCCAAAGAGTGCGGTCAATTGAGGCTTATACCTCGGTAGGTTGGGTATGCGGTGTTTAGCTTCTTACGTGCCGTTGCTAGTCGGAGGAATCCACGTACCGGTTCGCCGGGTTGATGGTGCTCCCGAGATGAGCTCGTAAAGTCTATTATACTAAACCTGGCCGGTGAACTTTATGTTCGGTATAATAAAAGGACGAGTGGTACTAATCTCAAAAATCAAGAATTCGGTGAATTAATTTGTCAGTAAATTGATAAACCAACGAGCGCTAGATCTTTAATGTGGGGAGATAGAATAAAATATAATGGCGCGATGTAAAGTCATTTTCGAGCGGTAGTTCCATAATTGGTCCGATAGTGGCACGACTAATTATGCATTTGACTAATCGAGAAAGGTGAATTAATTAATCCTAAAGGTTTAATTAATATTTAATCGACAAAGTGAATTAAGAAATTAATTCTATATGAATTAATTAATTCTAAGGGTTCGATTAAATTAAATTAACAAAGTGGGTTTAATAAATTAATTCAAATGGGTCGATTGGAGTTGACTAGTCGGGAAAGACTTAGCGGTCAACGAAAGTCAAATTAAAAGGCCTAACTCGAGAGCCCATTAGGTCTCCATTAGAGCTCCTATAAATAGAAAGCTTTTACCTTAAGAAATTAGAAGTGTGGCTTGCAAGACAAGAAATTGTCTTCTTGAGAAAAAAAGAGGTTAGAGAGAGAATCAAGAAAAGATTGAATCTTTGAATCTTTCTCGAAGTCACCCGGATCTTTCTTTCTCCCGAATCATTCTCGAACCAAAAAGGTTTGTTTTTTAGCAGCTGCTGGTCTTCATCTATCCGTCGGTTTTCAAGTGGGTTTCCGGCGAACTGCTGTTGCGTTTTTGCTGCTGCGGTTTTTCCCGGCTGGACTGTCGAGGTTCAGTGTGCTGATCCGCGAACTTGGTCCGTGTACAGATCGTGACTGAAACTCCAGTTTTGGTCGATGTTGTTCGGTTTTTGTGCAGCGGCTGGTTGGTCGCAACAGTCGCAGGAGATTCACGGTGGACCTTCTTCAGGCAGCAGTTGGTCTGCACTTTTAATCGGACCGAGTTTTTGGTTATATTTTGAGAATTTCAACCAGCCCCTTTTGGTAGTTCTTGTGGGTTTTATAAGTAAGCTTCGATAGATTATTCCCCACGCAATATTCGAAGTTTCTACGGAGTAATCTAGTGGATTTCTTTTGGAATCGCTATCAAAGATTGGATTTTTCTCTAGGCAAGGGACTTCGCTACAAAAGGTAAAATCTTTAATATTCCGCTTTAGTTAAAGATTTAATTTTTTGTGTCCCGATTAATAAATTAAATAAGTATAAGCTAAGATCCGTTCATGGGTAAATTAATTTGAGCCTGAGCTTGGTCGAAAGCTTCCGATTCTGGAATGCATTGCACGAAAGTGAGGTTTTCGATTTAGCCCGGGCTTGTTCAGTTTTCCTTCAGCGCGTACAATTCACGCACCGCCCAGAGAGAGAGAAAGCTTCACACGCTGCTGCCAAAAATTGGGAAAAATTTGGCCAGCTAGATAGCTTGAGAAATCCGATTTTTAGAGAGAGGATTTTCTCTCTCTAGGATTTTCTCTCTCTAAGTTTTCTTGTCTTGAAAACATATGAATTGTATGTTGTGGAATAGCTAATCCATTGTCTACATATAGAGTTATAAGAGAGACCCCAAGTTGGTTTAGGATTGGCCTTCCTACTGGGTTTCTGTTTCCTTCAATCCTATTCCTGGACTGATACACATCTAACTGATTATCCCAATCCAGTTCCTGGTATGATTCACAACCAACTGATACAGGAATTCACTTATCCCCAATCCAGTTCCTGGTATGATTCACAACCAACTGACACAAGGATTAATTATTTACTTAATTAATTAAATCTACCTTTGTCAATAACCCAATACATAATTAATCGTACCACTAACGGATTAATTATGGCACTACCATCCTACACCATAATTGCTTCCGGAGCAACTTAATTAATTTATTCATAATCTCCTCACATCAAAGATTTAGTGTTCGTTAATATATTAATTTACTGATAAATTAATTAATTAACTTCTTTAATTTCGAGACTAGTATCACTCGACCTTTTACTATACTAGACATAAGTCCACCGGCCGGGTTTAGTATAATAAACATTACGAGCTTATCTCGGGAGCACCATCACCCCGAACGCACCGGTACATGGTTTCCTTTTGACAAGCAGAAGCACACCAAGTAACTAAACACGCGCACCCAACCTACCGAGACTATTGGCCACAATTGACCTCACCCATTGGCAGATCAAAGTACACTATGTCTAATCCTTATGCCCACTCGAGTCTAGGGATTAAGAATTTGAATACCAAGAACGATTTGTCTATTAAATCAGTAAAATACAAATCATTCCTAACGGTAAAGTTCAATACGCCTCGGGCATATCTATATGATTCAATCTGTTTAGACAAACCAATTATCCGAATCACATAATAACCTAAACCGACAGTTTGTCCAAAGCTGTCTCAGTTACGAACCTCATTTATATATTATGACTTTTAACCAATGATGAGATCTACTGTGTCACACAAAACACCTCATCATCTAACTACATAATATAAATGGACAAATAATGCACAACTAAATTTAACCAAAACATTAATCGATATATTAACTAGGAAAAAGTACAATACAGGCATAGCTTATGTATTCAACTCCAACACCTCCCCACCACCCCCAAAGAAGAAACCCTAGCTTTGAATCCATTTTTGGTCCCCTTTCATACAATTCGTATATAGTACCCTAGGGTATGTTGCTATATACCCTTAACTAAAAAAAAAAAAATTATGGTGAAAATTTGGAGGTGAAAACACACGCGCAGCAATAGATTTTGAAAGGATGAAAATATGGTAATTTAAATCATACAAATCAATTAAGATTAATGAATAAATTTTAAACAACAATAATTGAAAACTAATCACACTTCTTTCCAAAAATAAAAACCCCTACGGATAATTTATATTTGAGGAACAGTTTTTATATCTTTGAACGCGACTTCATCGCCTCCATCGTATCAATCTTCACTATTGTCGTCGTCTCCTTCCACCGACCGAGATTTCATCAGCTATATTACATTAATCCCAAAGCTTGAAGGTGATTTTGATATTCCCTATCAATAGCTCATCACCAAAGAACAAGGGTATGTTCATCAACGAAAATTGATGTACAATTTAAATTTCAACAATGTATACTACTTATGAAAAAGATTAAATTAGTCTGTTTCACATATTCAATGTTACTAAAACATAATTTCCAACCATTTAGTGTTCATTGTTTTAGTAGTGAAAAATCCCAAATTGAATATCTAAGAACCCTAGATCTAAAATTGGAGAAAAGGGTTGAAGAGTGAACTAGGAACTATAAAATCCGTATGGTAAGTATCAAAAATGAGAATTTTTTTATTTTTATTTTTATGAAAATGGTATGAAATTTGAAGCAAAAATCAACTTTTTTTTATAAAAAAACTATCATAATTCAAGGATATAGCAAAAATGGGATTTAAAGAAATTTATTACAGTTAATTGAATTGGTATTTGGGAGGAATTTTGTTTGAAGTTATCAGAATCAGCTTAAGATTATGGAGCAATTGGTTGTAAAAATTTGTTGTAAAGGTTTATTTATTTATTCTACTTCTGTTGCTACTACTAGCTATAATGTCCACTTAACAATTGCTTCTACAGAATTTTCTAACAAATTGATGCCTTCATACCATATTTGAAGATTATGAGTTTTTGTAACAAGATGATGACTTTTAGCTATTCTTTTATTTTTTACTATATTTGAAGAAAATTGGATTTTATTTTAGATGACGTGCAATCCTGATGAAACAAAAAAAAATGTTGATGGAAATAATATATTCTTAAGTTGATGACAACCGTTTTTTCCATTTCATATCTTTTGTTTACATTTGTTTTTCAGGTACAGTTTATATTGTCTTCCCTTTTGTAGGGAAGCATTCAGATTATGCATTAGTTGATGGACATCTCACGCATTCATCAGAAAAAGATTGATGAATCCGCAAGTTACATTAAAATATAAACCCTAACCCATTATATTGATGAATAGGGAATTATTGAAAAAAATTATTGCAACATACCCTAAGGTACTATATACTAATTCGTTACAATGGTTATACAATGGGAATTTTGGAGATGACAAGTAATTTTGATGAAAACACAATTCTAATTTTGATTAAAATACACTATTATTTTGATGAAATAATGAAGAGACTAATTTTTTACTTTATCAAAAAAATTCACAAATTCTAATTTTGATGAAAATACAATATTATTCTGATGAAGCAACACTTAATTTTGATGAACACACATCTAATTTTGATGAAAAGCTATTTTGATGTAAATATAAGTCATTTTGATTAAAATGATTAAAACACTAATTTTTTTATTTATATATAAAAAAAGAAATCTTCCCCAAATTCTAATTTTGATGAAACAACACTTAATTTTGATGAATACATTGAAAAGCCTAATTATTTAATTTTTGGTAAAACAACAAAATAATTAATGAAAAGATGAATATGGTTTTAATTCCTATAAGAAAGGAACAAAGCCACCTCCCAAGCTAATTATTTTTTTGTTAGGGGTATAGAGCATTTTAACCCTACCCATTTATATCATAACTAAACTCTAATCCATTTGATGAATAACTAAACCCTAACCTTTTATATAATAACTAAATCCTAATCCATTTGATGAAAACCCTAACTCATTTGATGAATAACTCAACCCTAATTTTTTGATGAATAACTATACCCTAACCTATTTGACTAGTAATTGAACCCTAACCTTTTATATAATTACTAAATCATAACTCATTTAATGAATAACTGAACCCTAACCTATTTAATGAAAAACTGAACACTAAACTTTTCGATTAAAAAACTGAACCCTAACATTTTTAATGAAACACTGAACCCTAGCCTGTTCGATTAAAAAACTCAACCCTAATCTTTTTGATGAAACACTGAACCCTAACCTTTTAAATTAAAAAACTAAACACTAACCTTTTTTAAATTAAACGATGAACCCTAACATTTTTTTTATTAAAAACCTGAACCTCTAACCTTTTTGATAAAACGCTGAACCATACCCTTTTTAATTAAAATACTAACCCCTAACCATTTTGATGAAACGCTGAACCCTAACATTTTTTTTGAAATGCCAAACCCTAATATTTTTGATTAAAAAACTGAACCCTAACCTTTTTGATGAAACAATGAACCCTAACATTTTTAATTAAAAAACTGAAGTCTAACATTTTTTATGAAACGCTGAACCTTAACCTTTTTTTTTATGAAAAACTTAACCCTAACCTTTTGGATAAAACATTGAACCCTAGCATTTTCAATTAAAAATCTGAACGCTAACCTTTTTTACGACACACTGAACTCTAACCTTTTCACTTAAAACACTGTACCCTAACCTTTTTGATGAAATAGTTAACTCTAACCTTCTTTATGACACACAAAATCCTAACATAGTTAACTCTAACCTTCTTTATGACACACAAAATCCTAACACATTTGATAAATAACCAAACCTAATAATTTTTATAATAACTAAACCCCTAACCCATTTGATGAATAATTGAACCCTAAACTTTTATATAATAACTAAACCTTAACCCATTTGATGAAAACCCTTAACACATTTAATGAATAAATGAACTCTAACGATTTGTATAATAACTAAACCCCTAACTCATTTGATGAATAATCGAACCCTAACCTTATAAATAATAACTAACCCCTAACTCATTTGATGAATAACCGAACTCGAACCTTTTATATAATAACTAAACCCCTAACCCATTTTATAAAAACACATAACTCATTTGATGAATATCCGAACCCTAACCTTATAAATAATAACTAAACCCCTAACCGATTTGATGAATAATTTAACCTAACATTTTATATAATAACTAAACTCTAACCTATTTCATGAAAACCCTAACCCATTTGATGAATAACTAAACCATAACCTTTTATATAATAACTAAACCCTTACCCATTTGATGAAAACCCCTAACCCATTTGATGAATAACTAAACCGTAACCTTTTATATCATAGCTAAACCCTAACTCATTAGATGAAAACCCCTAACCCATTTGATGAATAACTGAACCCTAATCTTATATATAATAACTAAAACCCTAAGTCATTTGATGAATAATCAAACTGTAACCTTTTATATAATAACTAAACCCTAACTCATTTGATGAATAACGGAACCCTAACCTTATATATAATAACTAAATCCCTAACCAATCTGATGAATAATTGAACCCCTAATCTTTTATATAATAACTAAACACAATCCCATTTGATGAATAGATGAACCCTAACCTTTTGAGGTTTAGGGTATAAGGATTAGGGATTAGGGTTTATGGATTAGGGGTTAGGGTTTAGTGTTTAGGGTTTTATGGTTTTAGGGTTTAGTTATTTAAAGGTTAGGGTTTCGTTATGTAAGATTTAGTGTTTATATTTTAATCAAAGGGGTTAGGGTATAGGTTTTAAACGAAAAGGTTAGGGCTTAGTTTTCTTCAAAAATATTAGGGGTCAGTATTTGATCGAAAGGGATTAGAGTTTAGTTATTATACTTCAAATGGGTTTGGGTATAGTATTTGATGAAATCATATAAAAAATTGATGAATATCCCAATCCATTTAATCAAAACAACTAACTCATTTGATGAATAACCGAACCCTAACAAAATATAATAATTAAACCCCTAACTCATTTGATGAAAACACCTAACCCATTTGATAAATAACCGAACCCTAACTTATATATAATGACTAAATCCCTAACTCATTTTATGAATAACCGAACCCTAACCTTATATATAATCTAACTCATTTGATGAATAACTGAACCCTTACCTTTTATATAATAACTAACCCCTAACCATATATATAATTACTAAATCTCTAACACATTTGAAGAATAACTAAATCCTAACCTTTTATATAATACCTAACCCCAAACCTATTTTATTAAAGCACCTGATCCATTTGATGAATAACCGAACCCTAAACTTATATATAATAACGAAACCCATAACCCTTTTGATGAATAACTGAACTCTAATTTTTTATATAATAACTAAACCCTAACCCATTTGATGAAAACACCCAATCAATTTGACGAATAACCAAAACCTAACCATTTAGATAATAACTAAACCCCTAACTCATTTGATGAATAATTAAACCCTAACCCATTTGATGAAAACCCTTAATCCATTTGATGAATAACCGAACCCTAACCTTATATATAATAACTAAACCCCTAACCCATTTGATGAAAACACCTAACCCATTTGATGAATAACCGAACCCAAATCTTATATATAATAACTAAACTCCTAACCCATTTGATGAATAACCGAACCCTAACTTTATATATTATAACTAAACCCCTATCCCATTTGATGAATAATTGAACCCTAACCATTTATATAATCACTAAACCCCTAACCCATTTGATGAATAGCCGAACCCTAACTATTTATATAATAACTAAACCCATAACCCATTTGATGAATAGGTGAACCCTAACCTTATATATAATAACTAAACCCCTAACCGATTTGATGAATATAACCTTTTATATAATAACTAACTCCTAACCCATTTGATGAAAAACCCTAACCCATTTGATTAATAACCAAACCCTAAACTTATATATAATAACTAAACCCATAACCCATTTGATGAATAACTGAACCATAACCTTTTATATAATAACTAACCCATAACCTATTTGATGAAAACACCTAACCCATTTGATGAATAACCAAACACTAAACTTATACCTAATAACTAAACTCCAAACCCATTTGATGAATAACTGAACCCTAACATTTTATATAATAACTAAACCTTAACCCATTTGAGGAAAACCTCTAACCTTATACATAATAAATAAACCCATAACGTATTTGATGAATACATGAACCCTAACCATTTATACAATAACTAAGCTCTAACTCATTTGATGAAAACACCTAATCCATTTGATGAATAACCGAACCCTAACTATTTATATAATTACTAAACCCCTAACCCATTTGATGAATAACTGAAGGATAACCTTTTGAAGTTGAAGATTTAGGATTTAAGTTTTAAGGATTAGGGATTAGGGTGTATGGTTTTAGGGTTTAGAGTTTAGTTATTTAAGAGTTAAGATTTAGATTTTAATTAAAAGGGTTAAGGTATACGTTTTAAAGGTAAAGGCCAGGGTTTATTTTTTATAAAAAATGTTAGGGTTCAATGTTTCATCGAAAGGGTTTAGGGTTTGGTTATTATATAGAAGTTATGGTTCAGTTATTCATCAAATGGGTCAGAATATAGTGTTTTATGAAATCATATTCAAAATTGATAAACACTATTTGTTTCTCCTTTATCGTTCTAAAATCTAGATAATTAAATTAGCGTTCGTGAGGTATTTTTTTTATAAAAATAAATTCAAAATCGATGAGCACTATAAGCATCTTTTAATAAAAGAAAGTTGATATAGTTATAATATATTGATTAATATCTTAAATACAATAAAATCTTCAATATATTTATGTTTTCCTTATTTAATTCAAAAATATTAAATTTTAGGTAATATAATTATCTTTCAATCAATAAAGATTAACCATAATTATGAAAGAATTTGTGCAACACACAACAACAAGTGGAGAGTGAAAGAATCTTGACAAAAGTATCTAAAAAATATTAAAATTATGAAAAATTTACCTAAAAAATAAATAGGGGCATCAAGCTATATACCCTTAGGTACTATATAATTTGCGGACAATTGGTATATAGTACCCTAGGGTATATTGCTCTATACCACTACATACCAAAATTAAACACAAGTTTGCTGGAAAAAAAAGCGTTTGCTTACATGCGCATGAAGATGATGGAAATAATTAAAAAATATAGAAAAAAAATATCAATTAATGAAAATAGAATAGTTTTTTTAAAAAAAAAAAAAATATTCTCACACTTTTTTGCCAAAAAAAAAAAAAAAAAACGGATGAAATCAATTTCATTTACATACGAACAGAAATTAGGTTTATGATTGGGAAGCTCAATTGTGTTCATCATCCACAAATTTTTCCATCGTTGGCACAAAACCAAGAAACATCCGTTTCTTTAACTCACTTCTTCTTCAACATTCATAATGGACTGTGAGCAGCGATCCTACTACATACAAACAGATATTTTGATGTTTCATCAATACTCGGTTTCATCGGTATAATTCTCGGATTGTTCCACCAGTGTTGCTGCTTTGGTTGTTTCCGTTTCAACAAATTCATTTGAAGAACACACTCTAATCGATTTCAACAACAACAATTGAGGTAAATTGTTGATGATTTTTTAATGAACTAATGTGTATATTTAATAAACCTAGATCTCATGCTTTGGGCGTTTTTAAAGGATTTTTTAGTGTATAGAATTCCATATTATATGTGTTGTTTGAAAATAGGGATTCTTTTGTTATTATGTAAATATGGTTTTTGTCCATAGTAGACCTCTGTGGAAGCCACCAAATATATATAATATAGTATTGAACTGTCGAAGAAACATAATGTGTTTTTGCTTGGATACTAACATTTCGTCAACCAACCATACTCAGACATGTCCCAGAAAACCTCACGCAAAATAAAAATTGGAACTTGGATTGTTGGGGAGTAGGTTCTTGTTGGGGTGAAATACTGCTCTCTAATTTGAGTTTTCATTTGGGTTCTCATTTATAAGATTTGATTTTATCTGATTTCTTAAGATTTTGGAAATTTGGATGATTGGGTTTGTGTTGAATTGAAAATATTTTTTATTTGTTTCTTTATTGCGTTTGAGATCTCACTCGAAGTTTATCTTTATTGGTGAATTTCAGTTTGTAGCTGTCTTATTTTGGAAATATGCTTGTAATCTTTTGTTTTTATGGTTTATGTCGTGTAAATATGGTTTTTTTGTGGGTAATTGTTGCTTTTGAATGTAAATTGTGTACTTGGAGGAACTCTTCTTTTCTTTGGAAATTATACAGTCTTGACTCGAATTTATTATGTATTTGTATGCCTTTCACGAAGGAAGAATCGTCTCTATACTTCTTTGATATGTTAAAACTGATGTCAGGAATGACCACTTAAACATTGAGTTGGTTACATTTGTTGTATCAAGTTCAACCTTACGATTAATCGATGAAAATGCTGTAATATCTGCTCGACTATTTCGTTTGTTTCCCCTTCAGTGATATCGCGGAGCATATTTGTTATTAAATTTGTCCGGTATCTAATATATTCAGTGGTTGGTATCTTTTTGTTTTGATTTGAGTATATTCTGTTCACCAGTTTGATGAATAAATATGGATCATGCTGATTTTGTCCATAATTGATAAATAATACAAACTCGTTGATTATATTTGCTATTTCTATTTAGCCTTTTTCGTGTATCATGACATTGAAACAGAAAGTAAGCCAGCAGTATGTCTCCATATGTATACACCTATTGTTGAAGCAAATAATATGAGTTTACTACAATCTTAATAGTTATTTTTTTAGTGTTTGCGTTTGTGGGTTTTTTTTTTTTCTTTTTTTTTTTTTGCGTATGAGAAGACATTGGTTTGATTAAAACATAATCAAATATAAATCACTTAATTTTTGTTTACTTTTCAGGAATAAATCATAAATTTTGGAGGAGGTTAGTAAGTTCATTGAGGATATGGAATCATCACGTGGTTCTAAGAAGCGTCAACATTTACAAATTGAAACTTCTGATTCTAATTTTGAAGAAAGCCCTGCTGAAATTATGAACAAAAGGGTGAAAAAGTCTTCAAAGTTGAACAAAAGAAAGGAAATACAACAAAGCAGCCAATGAAGAGGGTACAGAATGAATCAGCAGGTAGTAGATGTAAAAGGACAGTCCAATTGACGAAGAAAAATGCATCACCACTGAAGAGTAAAAAGCAAATAAGTAAGAAGGCGATGAAACAGGAAAAGAAAGAATATGTTGCAGTTCCACATAGATTCCAATCGAGGACTACACCCTCACGTTTGAGGAAACTACTTGAACAAAATTATTGTATTTGAAATTTTAGATATTTTGCTCATTTTTGTTCAATGTGAGTCTAACATTTTTGATGAAAAGATGAACCCTAACTGTTTCTATTCAAATCTAAACTCTAACATTTTTTATGAAACGCTGAACCGTAACAAACCGAATACTAACCTTTTGATGAACACTTAACCCTAACATTTTTGATGAAACACTGAACCCTAACATTTTTTTTTTATGAAACATTGTACCCTAACATTTTTTATGAAACACTGAATCCTAAGATTTTTTTAATAAAGGACTAAACCCTAATTTTTAGAACTGTTGTACAATGATATAAAGGGTGCTATTTGTTAATCTTTCCTTTAAAGATGAAATAACTTTGCTGGTGTGTAATGTCATCTGTATATGGATTTTTGTGCATTATGAAAGTGGCTTTAGCATGTACTAATTGTGTGTTTGTGTATGTTGTAAGACTGCAGGAGGGGAAAGAACATTGAAAAAAGCTAATGTTGGATTCCAAGGACAGAGGTATATATATATATATATATATATAGTATTTGATTCCATGCGGTCTTTGAGACTTCTAAGAACATTTTGTATCCTATTTTTCTTGACAATGTTCATAAGTATGAAAGACGTTTTCTTTGAGATTAACCTTTTGATGAAAGAACATTTTGATGAAACACTGAACCCTAACCTTTTTTTATGAAACACTGAACCCTAACATTTATTTTATAAAGGACTAAATTCTAACATTTTTTAATTAAAAAACTGAACCTTAACCTTTTCGATGAAACACTGAACCCTAACATTTTCAATTAAAAAACTGAACCCTAACCTTTTTGATGAAACATTGAACCCTAACTTTTCTGATGAGACACTGAACCTTAACCTTTTCACTTAAAAACCTGTACACTAATATTTTTTTTATAAAATACTGAACCCTAACTTTTTCACTTACAAAAAATGAACCCTAACTATTTTTAATGAAACAATGAACACTAACATTTTTTTATGAAACACTGAACCATAACCTTTTTTATAAGGTATAAACCCTACCATTTTTAATAAAAAACTAAATCCTAACATTTTTGATGAAACACTGAACACTAACCTTTTTATGCAGGCTTTGAGAATTGTTGTACAATGATATAAATGGTGTTATTTGTTAATCTTTCCTTTGAAGAAAAATTAATTTTGCTGGTGTGTAATTTCATCTGTATATGGATTTTCGTGAATTATGAAAGTGGCTTTTGCATGTACTAATTGTGTGTTTGTGTACATTGTAGGACTGCAGGAGGGGAAATAAAATTGAAAAAATTGATGTTGGATTCCATGGACAGAGGTATATATATATATATATATATATATATATATATAACAAGTTCTGAAGCCATCAGGGCAAAAATCGATCCCCACTGGATCAAAAGGTTCCATTCCAACTGAATATTTCAAGTGTCAGTCTTCACAACTGATAGTCCAGACGGAACCGGATTTCTTCATAAGTAATCCTATTCAGGTAGCCCAGAGAGTCCTACCACCACAAAGAAATTTCATCCCACACTCCCTGAACAAAACACAAAAATATTATGAATTCATATTAGTAGATTCAGGGTCTGTATCTTTCAAAGCTTACTTTGAAAAAGGAGAGAATACACATTCCACAACCCAAATTCTCTCTGTCTTAACCCCATCAGACTGGAAAGCCAATCTGAACCAACCCAGAAACTTTTCACAATCCTTTTCTCCCTAAGGATATAATTACTGGGATTACCGAAAAGCCTGGTTTAACGCCTTTACTGTACAAAATCAGGCATATAGACATTCTTGGCTCTTTTATTTTAAAAGAGGAAATAAATATACGTTCCCAATATGGTTTGTAACATGGTGGAATACTCATGGCCCAAACCCACAAATTTTACTAGAATCAGTAAGACCTGGTTATCAATTGTTCTACGAAAAATTTACGACACCAAAATCTGTGCCAAAACAAAATTACTACAATTTTATTCCATCTTTTCCTTCTCATGGATATACGCTTGGAAATTTGAATTTTTTAAGCAAGAAGATATGCTACCATCTTTGGTGAGACAAGGATGTTCCAAATGATGGAAAGAATTTAAAACAGATGTTGTTCAACCAGAGATGATTGAAGCCTGGTTCCGGCAAAATCCAAGATATCTGCCGCTAGCAGATCAACAAACTTTGATATTTCTCCAGTAGAAGGCGTTAGCTGTTTCCAAGCTAGCAGCAGTATCAACCCAGGGGGATTATATCAAACACCTGGAAAACAAATTAAGTCAATTAAAAAGTGACACAAGTTCCCAGGGAAGCAGAGAAGTTTCGATAAAAGAAGAAAATGAAGAAGAAGATCTACTTATAGATCTTCTAAATGAAGATGACTGTTTTGGAATTTTTCCCCCAATTTCTTAAAACAAGGGAAATGGGAATTAAAAAAAAAAAAATTCTTGTAGAGTACTGTAGCTACACAGGATTCCTTAAAAAAAAAAAAAAAAACGCGTTAAGATTTGCCTATAAATAGGCAACAAAGAAGCCAGAAGGAGGCACCTCTCCTCCCTAAGAGTCTGAAGTTTTCAAAAGTTTCCCCCAAAGTTTCTAAACATTTCTCTCTCTCTTTTCTTCTAATTCTTAGTATTCTTCCCATTTTCTTATTATTTTCTTAAGTCTCTTCCCCTTTTTTTCTTGTAATTTCTTAGTACTCTTTCTCTTTGTAATTTCTTTATTTTCTTTTTGTATCCCCACATCACTTCTCTCTTCTCCCCTTCTCCTTCTTACATATAAGTTTTATTTTCTACCTTAACTTTGGAGATTGAATAACTGAGTGTTGTACCCAAAGTAGAGAACTTTTTTTGGAGTTTTAATTTTAAGACTATTGAAGATTGTATTATGTTTTAATTGATATTACGTTTTCTATTTCTGTTTATGACTACTAACCTCTAACACTTTACTTTCTGCATCTAACATTTACATTTCTGCACTACTAACATCTAACATTTAATATTTATATTTCTGTAACTAACATTATAGTGGAAATTCGTCAGCGACCCACTTTCTATTCGGTATTATATTTGTAGTTTTAATATTTTAGGGACTAACCTCTCTTCTGGTATCAAAGCCAGAAGGGGAAGTGGGTAACTAGATATGTATTTAAAGTATTCTTAACAATGTTTTTGCATATCTATGTTCTTGAGCTTGGATTAGTAAACCTATGATCAGGATCTATTAGTGCCAGCAGTAGTTGGAGTAGGCTAAACGATTGGCAAGCCCGGACCATACTGTTGAGGTGCCAGAAGGATTTCTGGCATGACCCATTGTTGGTGTATGTGCCCTTTTTAGGGCTATATAGATATTTTTCATTTTGATTGATGTTATAATCAGATGAGTTAATTTCATGATAGTAATATTCTTGTCCATATTTAATTTCATGAAATCGATCCACCAAAAAAAACACTCCATGGATTGATTAAATCATGAGTGATTCTTTTGAGTAGTACTCGTACGAGGATCCTTAGAGCAGAAATCACTAGATGGTCTTATGTGAATTGTAGTCTGCTTTGACATACGCTTAACGGGGCTGTAACAGGTTGCCAAGTACGGGTATGATTGGGTATACTATGAGACACGCTAAGGTATGTAAGTGAAGTGATGGGACTAGAAGTCTCTCCTAAGTGAGAGATGATATCTTGGCCACTTGATAGTGAATTGAGAAGTTCATGGCCGTGCCCAAGGAATGATAAGCATTATCACTTGCTTGATGAAATCAGTGTCACTAAGAGATCAAGTAAACGTTTAGCTATATAAGGATGATGGTTCTATGCCTTATGCTAAACGGAATATCAATGTAGAGGATCGTACGCAGTTTACTCAAAAAGGTTGTGTTGAATCACCATTTGACCATTCATTCTGAATTGGGTAGTCAGTATGTCTTGCTAGAGACCACTAATGACTTATGGATAAATCAATAAGATTGAGTTATCCATTACCAATTTAGAATTGGCCTACAGGATCGCACATAAGAAAGTTCGATGATGCAGAATAAGTATTCTTGCCTACACTAGGTATAATTTTTATACTTAGACAAATAATATTTAATTAAATGGTTTATTTAAGTATTATTGAAAAGTTCTGTGGTATTAATTAAGGTTAATTAATTACCTGAGAACAATTGGGATAGGCTGATAAATCAAGGGACTTAATTACAATTGAGATTCTTGACCCATCAGCCTAATCTATGGGTCATGGGTTGATCCATGGGCTTGGTGTATAACCCAAATCATTAAAGTATTATTTAATGCTGATTTGGAATCAATAAAATAATATTTGATAATAATATTTATTTGAATCTGATTAAATCAGTAAAGTAATAATTGATAGATTACAATACTGATTTTGAAAACTTTGACTCTACAAATATCCTAGGGATATTATTCTAGAGGTAGACATTTCAATCAGAAAAATTAAGATCAAGAAAATTATACACAGAATCCCGAATTTTCTCTGTAGGCAAAAAACGGCTAGCACTGAATCTGCAAAGAGTTTTCGTGCTTGAAAGTAGGGAATCCTTTAAGAAAGGATTTTTGGTGTTGACAAATGCGATCGGAAAGAAGGATCTGGACTAACATCAATCTAGGATCCTGACGCGGCTACCGATTACGCTTCAAGGGTATGGTTTATATGCTTTGAACATCGGATTAAATAACACTAAAATTGGAATTGACATGAATTCGCTGTGTAAAATTTTTAAAATCATGCCTCCGATCCCAACAGTGGTATCAGAGCTAGGCTTATATTAATTTTAGTGTTAAAATTAAAATTGATTTTGATTAAAAGTAATTGGATTTTTAATTAAAGTTGATTTTAAAAAATTTTGGAAAAATCGTGCTTTTGGAAAGCAAGAAAACAAAGAAAACATTTTTTTTTAATTTTTTTTGGAGAATAATTAAAATAATTTTAAATGATTTTTTGAAAAACTGGTTGAAGCTCGCCGGACTGGGTGCCGCCGACTGGCCAGAATTTCCTCGGAAAATCGCGAGCGCCAGATTGGCCGATTTTCTTGGTATTGGTTGAAAATTTTTAGTGGGTTTTGTTCTCCCTTTCTTTGAAACCATTTTTATTTTGGTTTGAGGTTAAAAACGCGTATGGATTGGATGGTTTGAAATCTAGAGTTTTTCAAAATTTTCGCCGGAAAAAGGATTGAACGGAAAAAAGAATTAAGGGTTCATTTTTTTGATCGGAAAATTGAGCTTTGAAGGTTGGGTTTTGTAACCGGGATGATTCTGGTATTTTTCTAAATGGTTTAAAAGGGTTTGGGTTGTTTTTCGGTCGGAGAACTGGGTTCTTCGATTCTCGTCGGAAAATTGGGGTTGCCGGAAGTCTTCTGGTTTGTTTGATTTCTTTGATCGGGTTCTTCGGGATTCGATGAAGGATGAAGATTCTTCGATCGCTGGGAGAAGTCATTGATTCTGGTAGAAATGAAGGCGAAAGTCGCCGTTCATTGATGATGCCGAGGTGGGTGATCGGAGATGATGACCGGATAAGTCAATCGGGGAAGAAAACGAACGGCGGCGGGTTGGCTGAAGCCCTAGGGGTTGTAATTACAAAAAGGCCCCGCCGCTCCTTCCAAACCCTAAGCTGCAAAATTTTAAAATTTTAAAAATTAGAAACAAGCCCCAGCAGTTTTGTTCCTTCAAAACCCTAAGCCCAGAACTTTAGTCAATTACGAAATAGCCCTAAAAGTTTTCAGGAAATTTTTTTTCTGATCTTTAATGTTTGAATTAAATCAAATCTTATTAGATTTTAGTTTTAAAATATTAAAATTGGATTTTAAGATTTCAAAATATCTTAAATTAATTATCTTAATGAGATTAGGATAAATAGCTAATAAATAGAATAATTAATTAATGTGATTGATTTTATTCTTTTATTTATGCTTTCAAATATGCTATAATTTATTTAAATGGTTTAAATACTTGCATACATATTTGGTATGTCCATGCATCATTTTTCACAAATGATTGAACAAGAAAAAAGGAAAGATTGATTAAAATTGATTATGACACGATCAATTTTAATAGTATAGAATATTTTGAAAATATTCAATTACAAAATCTTTCAAATTGATTGGCGTAATTAAAATGGGCTTGTATGAAATATTTGCATTTTATGTGTTTTTCATGCATGAATTGGGCTTTATTTATTTTGTTTTAATTTGGGGCCTGCGAGCCTATTAAAATTTATTGTAATAGAATAGATTAGAAATTAGACCCAAGAAATTCCAACAAGACAAGACGGAGTCATGGAGTTAAAGCCCAATGATGGAGGCTCAAATGAAGACAAAATTTTAATTTCTTGTAATAGACTAGAGCCCAATTCATTACATTTTTTGCTTTATATTTTATATTTTGTAAATGATGAAACAAAATGCATGCTAAGCTATTCAAAATAAATCCCTAAAAACCTAAGTTATAAATTGCTTCCATACTTGGGGGCTCGCCAGAGCGTCAAATGTCTGTGGACTTGGAGAGCCCAAGGGCCTCAGGTTTTCTTCGTGAGGTGGGTTGTCACCTAATGGGTGCCCAACTTTACTCATGACCACTATGTGGAAAAACTCTTTGGGTATCTATTGATGTGATGCTTCGAGGGATGGTTTGACTTAGGGAAATCGGTCCTAGTTTGACCCGATAAATTGACTAGGATTTGTTTTGCAATGATAGGATGGTGTCAAACATTTAGAATGTTCTTCCTATCACTGAAAAGTTGCATGGGATGTAATTGGAAACATTAAGTTGTATGAGATGTGATTTGAACGTTTCTTACTAAAAGGGCCAGATCTCTACGATACTTGCCAAAGCAAAACTGGGGTTTGGTTCTTTGTGGATTTTCGGCCCAAAATCTAGCACCAACAGAAAATTGTTTGGGATTTCAATTGGCTATTGTGAAAAATGATTTTAAAACTCATCATAATATTTTGCATTTATTCTTTTGTAGAAATGGCATCATCTAGCACTAATGTTGTTTCAAACTTCACTCTAAGAAGTATCTTGGATAAAGACAAATTGGTTGGACCAAACTTCTTAGACTGGGAAAGAAACTTGAGAATTGTTCTCAAACAAAAAAGGAAGCTACATGTCTTAGAGAATGCTTTACCTGAACCACCACAAAATGCCACGGCTACTGTTCAGCGTGCGTGGGATAAACTGAAAAGTGAATCTGATGATATGACATGCTTGATGCTTACGTCTATGACAGGCGAGCTTCAAAAGCAGTTCAAGAATTCGGAAGCGTTTCGGATTTATTAGTCACTTACAGAAATGTTTCATAAACAAGCCCGTAACGAAAGGTTCGTTACAATAAAGGCATTGATCTCTTACAAGATGGCGAAGTGTTCGTCAGTGAGTGCGTATTTGATCAAGATAAAAGGGTACATTGATACCCTAGAGTGATTAAATGCGCCTTTTGCTAGAGAATTAGCCATTGACATCATCTTGGCCTCACTGCCTAATAAATACAATGACTTTTTGGTGAACTATAATATGCATAACATGGAGAGGAGCATTCTTGAGCTTCATGGGATGCTGAAAAATACTGAGCAAACCCTTCGGAAGGCCATGCCAGTAATGGTTGTAGAGAAAGGTAAAAAAAGGAAGTTTAAAGGCAAGGCCAAAGCTGGGCAAAACAAGAAAGCTCGTAGTAAGGCTGCTGCTGCCAAAGCCCAGGCTTAAGCTCCTCCATCTGCTAAGACAATGCCTAATAAGGATGATACATGTCTTTTCTGCAAACAGAAAAGTCACTGGAAAAGTGACTGTAAACTGTTTCTTCAAAACAAAGAGATTCCTTCAGCTTCAGGTATCTTTGTTATTGAAATAAATCTTTCTATGTCCACCTCATGGGTATTAAATACCGAATATGAGGCTCAATTTGTACTAATGTGCAGGGACTCAGAAATAGAATGATGACAAGGAAAGGTGAAATAGATCTCTGAGTGGGCAACGGGGCAAGGGTTGCTACGTTGAAGTGGGAGATTACACTTTATCTTTACCTTCCGGATTAAACATTGAACTTGAGAATTGTTATTATGTACCTGCTTTAAGCAGGAATATTATTTCAATTTCTTGTTTGGTTATTAAAGGTTTTCATTTTGTTATTGGTAATAATTCGTTATCTTTATATCGGAATGATGTTTTATAAGGAGTCGAAAATTTGTGCAACGGCATGTATGTCTTGGATTTAAACCAAGAAAGACCGGTCTATAACATTGAAAAGAAAGCTAAATCAATTAAGTTTGATATAAGTCCAACTTATCTTTGGCACTATCGTTTAGGCCATGCAAATAGAAACGAGTTCAAAGACTTCACAAGGATGGAGTGCTAGGGTCATTTGATTTCGAATCATAAGACACGTGTGAACCCTGTTTGCAAGGAAAAATGACAAAGAGTCATTTCAATAAGAAAGGCGAAAGAACTAGTGAGCTATTGGCCCTAATACACACACATGTATGTGGATCAATGAGCACACAAGCCAGATGTGGATTCGTATACTTCGTTACTTTTATCGATGACTATAGTAGATATGGCTATGTCTACTTAATGAGGCATAAAAGTGAAACTTTTGAAAAGTTCAAAGAGTTTAAGAACTAAGTAGAGATCAGTTGGATAAAAGGATTAAGGTTATTCGCTCCGATCGGGGAGGTGAATACTTAGTGCTGAGTTTAATGGCTATCTAAAACAGTGTGGAATTGTTTCACAGCTGACTCCACCAGGAACACCTCAATGGAATGGTGTATCCGAAAGGAGGAATCGGACCCTATTAGATATGGTTTGATCAATGATGGGCCAAACAACTCAAATCCTTTTGGGGTTATACTCTCATTTCTGTTGCCTACTTACTGAACCGTATTCCATCTAAGGCAGTAGATAAGATTCCATATGAGATATGGATGGGCCAAAAGCCCTATATGTCCTATCTACGAGTTTGGGGTTGTCAAGCTCATGTAAAGCGTTTACAAAGTAACAAGCTTGAACCCAAAACTGACAAATGCCTATTTGAGGGGTATCCTAAGGAAACTAAAGGATATCAATTTTACCTCTCAACTGCAAACAAAGTGTTTGTTGCTCGAGGAGCTACTTTCTTAGAGAAAGACTTTCTATACAAGAAAGACAGTTGGAGTAAAATAGAACTCGAAGAGGTTCAAGACCCGCAAGAGAGTGTAGAAAAATCTACAGAAACTCAGATGAAAGTTGGCATGGAAACTCATGAAGATGAGCAACTTGAGCCAACAACATAAGAACCTAGGAGATCTACAGATTTCTCGTGATTGACGATCAAGATTTGATCTTGCTGGACTCTGATGAGCCCACGACCTACAAATAGGTTTTAGAAAGTCCAGGTTCAGATAAATGGCTACAAGCCATGGAATCTGAAATGCAATCCATGAGGGACAATAAAGTGTGGACTTTGATTGACCCTCCTGTTCAGGCAAAGCTTATCGATTACAAGTGGATTTTCAAGTTGAAATCTAGCGGGATCTTCAAGGTACGACTAGTGGCTAAAGGTTTTCGATAGACTCATGGTATTAACTCTGATGAAACCTTCTCCCTTGTCATGATGCTCAATTCCATTCGGCCTATGCTCGCCATAGCTGCATATTATGAATATGTGATATGGCAGATGAATGTTAAGACGGCTTTCTTGAATGGAAACCTACTCGAGGAGATACATCGATCAAGAGCATCTTAATCGAGTATGCAAACTTCAGAGGTCCATCTATGGACTAAAGCAAGCATCTCAAAGTTGGAATCTTTGTTTTGATGAGGCAATAAAAGGTTACGGCTTCATAATGAACGAAGATGAGCCTTGTGTTTACAAGAATGTTAGTGGGAGCAAGAATGTTTTTCTCGTCCTACATGTGGATGACATCATACTCATAGGAAATGACATCCCTATGTTAAAAGATATCAAACAATGGTTGGGGTGTGTATTTTCTATGAAAGACTTAAGAGAAGCTGAAATGATACTAGGTGTCAAGATCTATAAAGATAGGTCCAAATGACTTTTAGGACTAAGTCAAGAAGTGTACATAGACAAGATATTGAAGAGATTCAATATATCTAACTCTAAGAATAGCATGGTACCATTCAGACATTGCCTGTTCTTAAAGAATAACCAATGTCATTCTACTAAAGAGGAAATGGATGCAATGACTAGAGTCCCATATGCTTCGGCAATAGGATCTATCATGTATGCCATACTATGTACCGCTCAGATGTCGCACATGCACTAAGCACTGACTAGCAGATACCAACAAGATCCAGGAATAGATAATTAGAATGCAGTCAAGGCAATCCTGGAGTACTTGCGAAGGACTAAAGGATTAATGCTAGTGTACGGAGAACAAGAATAGCTTGTCGTACAAGGTTACGCTGATGATGCTTTCCAGACTGACCAAGACGACATGAAGTCACAATCAGGCTACGTTTTTAGCCTGAATGGCGGTGCGGTGAGTTGAAAAAGCTCGAAGCAAGATACCACAACCGACTCTACAACAAAATCTGAGTATATTGCAGCATCAGATGATGTAAAGGAAGCTGTTTGGTTGAGGAAATTTGTGTCAGACATCAGAGTGATACCAAATATCCAAGATCCGATTTACCTGTTCTATGATAATTGTTGGAATTGAATACATAAGCTATGCTTGTGTTGTATTTTTTCCCTGTAATATATCGATTTATGTTTTGGTTATATCTTGTTGTGCATTAATTGTACATTTACATTATGTAAGTAGATGATGAAGTGTCTGGAGGGACACAGTAGATCTCATCACTGGTTGAAAGACATAATATATAAATGAGGTTCGTAACCGAGACAGCTTTGGACAAACTGTCGGTTTAGGTTATTATGTGATTCGGATAATTGGTTTGTCTAAACTAATTGAATCATATAGATATGCCCGAGGCATATTGAACTTGACATTTAGGAATGATTTGTCTTGTACTGATTTAATAGACAAATCGATCCTTTATTCTATCTCTAAATCCCTAGACTCCAGTGGGCATGAGGATTAGACATAGTGTACTTTGATCTGCCAATGGGTGAGGTCAAATGTGGCCAATAGTCTCGGTGGGTTGGGTGCGCGTGTTTAGTTACTTGGTGTGCTGCTGCTTGTCGAAAGGAAACCATGTACCAGTGCGTCCGGGGTGATGGAGCTCTCGAGATGAGCTCGAAATATTTATTATACTAAACATGGCCGGTGGACTTATGTCCGGTATAGTAAAAAGGTCGAGTGGTACTAGTCTCGGAATATTAAGAAGTTGATGAATTAATTTATCAGTAAATTAATGAATTAACGAGCACTATATCTTTGATGTGGGGAGATTATGAATATAATTTAATTAAGTTGTTCCGGAAGCAATTCTGGTGTAGGTTGGTAGTGCCATAATTAATCCGTTAGTGGTACGATTAATTATGTACTGGGTTGTTGACAAAGGTAGATTTAATTAGTTTAAAAATTAATTAATCCTTGTGTCAGTTGGTTGTGAATCATCCCAGGAACTGGATTGGGATAAGTGAATCCCTGTGTCAGTTGGGTGTGATTCATCCCAGGAACTGGATTGGGATAAGTGAATCCCTGTGACAGTTGGGAGTGTTTCAGTCCAGGAACAGGATTGAAGGAAACAAAATCTGTATCAATCTAGAAACAGGATTGAAGGGAAACAGAAACCCAGTAGGAAAGATCAATCCTATTCCAACTTGGAGTCTCTCTTGTAACTCTATAAATAGACAAGGGATCAGCCATTCAGAAACACAATTCAATAGATTCATAATTCAAGAATCTAGAGAGAGAAAATTCTCTCTCTCTCAAAAACGAATTTTTTTAGCAATTTTGGGGCGGCTGATTTCTCCTTCAAGTGGCCGAATTTTGGTCCTTCTTTGCTAGCCCCGTGTGTTGCTTTATCTCTCTCCGGGCAGTGCGTTTGCAGTACGTGCTAGGTGCGGAGGTGCTGAATTTTTTCAGCAGGTGGATTGTGGTGATAGCTGATCAATTGACTTCTAGTTCGTTGCCCACACAACGTGAAGTCATAGTCTTGGAGGCATACAAGAGATTCACCAGGTGCACGCTTCAAAGGTATTATTCTATAGTTCCGCTTTTATTAGAATTTTTGTTGCGTGGTAAATCGAGCAGGTACAAACCCAGATCCTACCAAAATCTTTCAATTGGTATCAGAGCCTGGTTTAGGGGGTTCTGTGCTTGTTCGATTTATTACATGGTTTTATTTGCAGGTGGTTTAGAATCCCGACTATTATGGTTACGTTTGTATGGGTTTTAATTAAACTCCGGGACTTGTCCGGATTTAATTTTATTATGAATGTTTGTAATAGTTTAACCACGTGCTGGAAGCCGTGTAGGATTAGATTAAATCTGTAGTAGGATTTTTTCTATGTAATTTCGATTATTTAATTTTCCTAGAATGCCTTGTAGTAGGAAAATTATTTTTTTTTGTAATCGAAGGCGTTATGGTGGGCAACTTGGATTCGTGGGTTTTGGGTTATCATGAATTTGAAGAAACCCAGGAAAACCCAGAACGAATTGCAAGAAGACCAAATAGCGTGGGAAAAAGCGAAAGAGGAGTTGGCGGCAGGAGGCGACGCCGGCAACATTTGCCGGGAGCAAAATCGCCGGCCGGCAGGCCAAAAAAGGCAGCAGCAGGCAGCAGCTGCGCGCTGCTGCCGGGCGCGGGCCGCGCGCGCAGGGGCCGCGCGCGCAAGGGCCGCGCGCGCAGTGGCCGCGCGCACGGCCCGTGCGGGCTGTGCGCGCTGGTTGCGGCCCGGGCGGCCCGTTCGGGCCGTTCGGGCTGTTTTTGGCCCGTTTTTCCTCCAGTTTTCGTTTTTTGAAATTCAAGACTCTCTCCATCGAGTGACGTGACGGGACACGAGATCAAGGCAGAAGATGGAAGCAATTAAAACCATAATAGTCAGGGAATTTATTTTTCTCGAATTTATTTCCCGTATTTATTGTTTTAATTTTATGCTTTATTTTTTATGCTGTATTTTAGATGCATGAATTAAAGCATGTCTGGTTTTATGGTTGCACATAACTTAGGTTAGTTAATTGCATGTTAAAACCGGAAAAACCCTCAATTTGGAAATCTAAGTGGGAGCGGGTTGTGTTATATCCCCATGGCCACCATTACGGGTTCATATGCGATGTGGGTGGGCTTGCGCGTTGGCATTAGGGCCTTCCTCCATTCGGATGAGTCCAGCCCCGAGATCGCTAGACTATGAGCTTCTGAGTAAGATGACTAGAGCAAGTTTAACTAGGAGAAATGCGACACCCTCTCCATCTGAGGCGCACTATCCTGAGGTAACAAACTTAGAAGTCATGTAATGGCATACACTTAGTGTACGATCTGTAGTATTCCTCCCGCGAGGTTACGCTGCTTACTTGTACGGCTGAAAGCACCGACTATTAGCTACATTGATCAAAAGATCGTTGGTCAGATAGTGTAGTTAATGAACTTGGTTCTTTTCAAACGAATGTGGGTTAACGTAAACGTCCACACTGCGTGGCTTGCGAGAATCCCGGTGGATGAGATGTTGGTGGATTAATATTATTGTTTTGAGGGAATCAATAATTAATTGAATTTTCATGTTTTCGAAAATTCTAGCATATATAACTGAAAAACTGTTTGTTTACTTTCCAGTTTTAAATCGATATGGCATTCAATCCTTTAGCTGCTATTTTGAAAAACAACAATTTAACTGGAACTAATAATGTCGATGGAAGTCGTAACTTGGACATTGTCCTTAGGGCTGAGAGCGCTCCTGTGAGAGATCGTGTCATTGACATGATTAGAACATCAACAAGGTTAAGGTAGTGGGAGGCGAAATCGTTGGTGAAACCAAAGCCGATATTGTCCTCCAGAGCTTGCCTCAATACTATGAGCGGATTCGGTTGAACTACAACATAAGTAAGATGTTGTGGAGTTCATCCGAGCTCTTGGCAGAGTTGATGGCGGCTAAAAGTCTTCTTTAAGAGAAGAAGCGGGCTTTAGTCGCAGTCAAAGCTTTAGAATCTTCTTCTGAGCCTGAGGCCGGAAAGAAGAAGAGAAAGCTCGAGGGAGTAGCTAAAAAGGCACAAATTGTGCCTAAGCCAGATATTGCAAAGAAGAAGTCGAAAGACAAGTGCTTCAAGTGCAATAAGACGGGACATTGGAAAGCGGATTGTCCAAAGCTTATAAGTACGAGAAATTATGCCTTAATTACTGAGACATGTTTAGCGGCGATTCCCACAGATACTTGGTGTGTGGATTCAGGTGCCACTGACCATGTTTGTAATTCTTTGCAAGGGTTCCAAGTAACCCAGAAGCTTAGAGCAGGCGAATTGGATATCTACTTGGGCGACACTACAAGAGTGTCAGTAGAAGCAGTGGGAGTAGTTAAGTTGAATTTCGAAAATTCTAGCTTAGAGTTAGTTAATTGTCTTTATGTACCGAGTTTTAGAAAGAACTTGATTTCGGTTTCTAAACTCTTGAAGAACGGGTATAAGTTTATTTTTTCTGATGACTGTGTTGTTATTAGAAGAAATGAAAAACTTATTTGTTCTGGTTCATTGGCGGACAATTTGTTTTTGGTTAACTCTAACTCCCATGTTGCGCAAAACATAGAGATAGATAGCTCAGAATCTAACATTAATAAGAGGAAGAAACCTTCTGAAATGAATCAAACCTATCTTTGGCATCTAAGGCTAGGTCATATATACCTTAGTAGGATTCAGAGGTTGGTCAATGATGGACCTTTGGGTTCATTAGATATTGACAGTTATGCAACCTGCGAATCTTGCTTGGAAGGTAAGTTGACCAAGAGACCTTTTAAAGCAAAAGGCTATAGAGCTAAAGAAGTATTAGAGTTGATTCATTCTGACTTGTGTGGACCTATGACGGTCCAGGCACGAGGGGGATATGAGTATTTCGTGACATTCACGGATGATTACTCTAGGTACGGATACATTTACCTAATGCGCCACAAGTCCGAATGTTTTGGCAAGTTCAAAGAGTTTCGGGCAGATGTGGAGAAGCATCATGGTAAGAGTATCAAGACACTACGTTCAGATCGTGGTGGGGAGTACCTGTCCCATGAATTTCGAGATTACCTCACTGAGGTAGGAATTCAGTCTCAGTTGTCTGCACCTGGCATGCCACAGCAGAATGGTGTAGCAGAAAGGAGGAACCAAACTCTTATGGAAATGGTTAGGTCCATGATGAGCTATAGTGATTTGCCAAGTTTGTTCTGGGGATATGCCTTGGAAACGGCAATGTATATTCTTAATCTTGTACCATCTAAAACCGTGCCTTCAACCCCAATAGAGTTGTGGAACGGGCGGAAGCCCAGTCTAAGACATCTCAGAATTTGGGGCTGCCCAGCACATGTGCTTAAGGCAGATACGACTAAGTTAGATGCAAGAACAGAATTAATGTTGTTTGTAGGATATCCTAGGGGAACGAAAGGTGGTCTATTCTATGGTCTTAAAGATCAGAAGGTGGTGGTAAGTACCAACGCTAGATTTTTAGAAGAGGACTATGTCTTAGACCACAAGCCCAAGAGTAAGATAGTACTAGAAGAGCTTAGACGACAAACTACTAATCCTGATGCACCAGCGCAAGTAGATACACCACACACTGCACATGAGATCACAGATGATGTGCCTACACAGGCGGTGCCTCGTCGTAGTGGGAGGGTTGTGAGACAGCCAGACAGGTTCATTGGCATGGGAGAGGCTTCAGACCTGGTCCCAGGTGTGCCTGAACCTGACCCAGTTAACTATAATGAGGCGCTTCGAGATAAAGATGCAGAATCTTGGCGTAAGGCAATGATATCCGAGATGGGGTCAATGGACCACAATCAAGTCTGGGAGCTTGTGGTCCTGCCTGATGGGTATAAGCCCATTGGATGCAAGTGGGTCTACAAACGTAAGAGAGGACCTGACGGGAAGGTGGAAACCTTTAAAGCTAGGCTGGTGGCGAAGGGGTATACTCAGAAAGAGGGAATCGACTATGAGGAAACCTTCTCCCCGGTAGCCATGCTTAAGTCGATCCGGATTCTCTTGGCCATAGCTGCTCATATGGATTATGAGATTTGGCAGATGGATGTCAAGACAGCTTTCCTAAACGGAAGTCTTGAAGAAACCATCTTTATGCAGCAACCAGAGGGATTCATTGAAAAAGGCCAAGAGCATAAGGTTTGCAGGCTTAAGAGGTCTATTTATGGACTTAAGCAGGCATCCAGATCTTGGAACATCCGGTTTGATGAAGTAATCCAGTCATTTGGATTTACTCAGTGTCCGGATGAGCAATGTGTATATCGCAGACGTGATGAAAACTCAGTGGTGTTTCTTGTGCTTTACGTAGATGACATTCTATTGATTGGCAACAACAAGAAAGTGTTATCAGACGTAAAGGCATGGCTGTCCAAGCAATTTGATATGAAGGACTTAGGGGAAGCGGGACATATCCTTGGGATCAAGATTATTCGAGATCGTAGGAAACGTTCACTAACGCTCTCCCAAGCTTCATACATAGACACTATTCTGGCCCGTTTTAACATGCAGAACTCCAAGAAAGGTTTTCTACCATTCAGGCATGGAGTGTTTCTATCTAAGGAGCAGTCTCCTAAGACTGTTGAGGAGATAGAGACCATGAAGACAGTTCCATATGCTTCGGCAGTAGGAAGTCTCATGTATGCCATGTTGTGTACGAGGCCTGATATCTGTTATGTCGTTGGCATGGTGAGGAGATATCAGAGTAACCCCGGGAAAGCTCATTGGAAGGCAGTAAAATGCATTCTCAAGTATTTACGCAGAACGAGGGACCTAGTTCTGGTCTATCAGGCGTCTGAGCTGGTACCCCGAGGTTATACAGATTCAGATTTCCAAGGCGACAGGGACAAGAGCAAGTCTACCTCAGGGTATGTGTTTACTCTAGGAGGTGGAGCCATTGTTTGGCAGAGTGTCAAGCAGAAATGCGTGGCGGACTCTACCATGGAGGCTGAATACGTTGCCGCATCAGAGGCAGCGAAAGAAGCAGTATGGCTCAAGAACTTCCTAGTGGACTTAGACGTGATTCCTGGTTTGCAGAAGTCTATCACAGTTTAATGTGATAACAACGGTGCAGTTGCAAACTCGAAGGAACCACGAGCCCACAAGGCGAGTAAACATATACAGCGCAAGTACCACCTGATACGAGACATCGTAAAGAGGGTAGACGTGGTCATGGCTAAGATAGCATCAGAGGATAACCTTGCAGATCCGTTTCACGAAAACATTGACTTCTAAAGTCTTTTAGGCTCGCGTGAAGGGCATGGGGATCAGATGCTTAGGAGAGCCTTGACAGTTTTTCTAGATAGATAGCAGTAGATTGGGTAGGATTGTGTGTAGTTGTATACTTAAAGCACAGCTTAAGTATTAGTGGGAGATTGTTGGAGTAGAATACATAAGCTATGCTTGTATTGTACAGTTTCCCAGTTTAATATATCGATTTGTGTTTCAGTCATATTTTGTTGTGCATGTTTATGTCCATTTATATTATGCAAGTAGATGATGAGGTGTCTGGTGCGACACAGTAGATCTCATCATTGGTTGAAAGACATAATATATAAATGAGGTTCGTAACCGAGACAGCTTTGGACAAACTGTCTGTCTAGGTTATTATGTGATTCAGATAATTAGTTTGTCTAAACTAATTGAATCATATAGATGTGCCCGGGGCATATTGAACTTGACTCTTAGGAATGATTTGTCTTGTACTGATTTAATAGACAAATCGATCCTTGTATTCTATCTCTAAATCCCTAGACTCGAGCGGGCATGAGGATTAGACATAGTGTACTTTGATCTGCCAATGGGTGAGGTCAAATGTGGCCAATAGTCTCGGTGGGTTGGGTGCGCGTGTTTAGTTACTTGGTGTGCTGCTGCTTATCGAAAGGAAACCATGTACCGGTGCGTCCGGGGTGATGGTGCTCCCGAGATGAGCTCGAAATGTTTATTATACTAAACCTGGCCAGTGGACTTATGTCCGGTATAGTAAAAAGGTCGAGTGGTACTAGTCTCGGAATATTAAGAAGTTGATGAATTAATTTATCAGTAAATTAATGAATTAACGAGCACTATATCTTTGATGTGGGGAGATTATGAATATAATTTAATTAAGTTGTTCCGGAAGCAATTCTGGTGTAGGTTGGTAGTGCCATAATTAATCCGTTAGTGGTACGATTAATTATGTACTGGGTTGTTGACAAAGGTAGATTTAATTAGTTGAAAAATTAATTAATCCTTGTGTCAGTTGGTTGTGAATCATCCCAGGAACTGGATTGGGATAAGTGAATCCCTGTGTCAGTTGGGTGTGATTCATCCCAGGAACTGGATTGGGATAAGTGAATCCCTGTGACAGTTGGGAGTGTTTCAGTCCAGGAACAGGATTGAAGGAAACAGAATCTGTATCAATCTAGAAAAAGGATTGAAGGGAAACAGAAACCCAGTAGGAAAGATCAATCCTATTCCAACTTGGAGTCTCTCTTGTAACTCTATAAATAGACAAGGGATCAGCCATTCAGAAACACAATTCAATAGATTCATAATTCAAGAATCTAGAGAGAGAAAATTCTCTCTCTCTCAAAAACGAATTTTTTTAGCAATTTTGGGGCGGCTGATTTCTCCTTCAAGTGGCCGAATTTTGGTCCTTCTTTGCTAGCCCCGTGTGTTGCTTTATCTCTCTCCGGGCAGTGCGTTTGCAGTACGTGCTAGGTGCGGAGGTGCTGAATTTTTTCAGCAGGTGGATTGTGGTGATAGCTGATCAATTGACTTCTAGTTCGTTGCCCACACAACGTGAAGTCATAGTCTTGGAGGCATACAAGAGATTCACCAGGTGCACGCTTCAAAGGTATTATTCTATAGTTCCGCTTTTATTAGAATTTTTGTTGCGTGGTAAATCGAGCAGGTACAAACCCAGTTTAAATCGATATGGCATTCAATCCTTTAGCTGCTATTTTGAAAAACAACAATTTAACTGGAACTAATAATGTCGATGGAAGTCGTAACTTGGACATTGTCCTTAGGGCTGAGAGCGCTCCTGTGAGAGATCGTGTCATTGACATGATTAGAACATCAACAAGGTTGAGGTAGTGGGAGGCGAAATCGTTGGTGAAACCAAAGCCGATATTGTCCTCCAGAGCTTGCCTCAATACTATGAGCGGATTCGGTTGAACTACAACATAAGTAAGATGTTGTGGAGTTCATCCGAGCTCTTGGCAGAGTTGATGGCGGCTAAAAGTCTTATTCAAGAGAAGAAGCGGGCTTTAGTCGCAGTCGAAGCTTTAGAATCTTCTTCTGAGCCTGAGGCCGGAAAGAAGAAGAGAAAGCTTGAGGGAGTAGCTAAAAAGGCACAAATTGTGCCTAAGCCAGATATTGCAAAGAAGAAGTCGAAAGACAAGTTCTTCAAGTGCAATAAGACGGGACATTGGAAAGCGGATTGTCCAAAGCTTATAAGTACGATAAATTATGCCTTAATTACTGAGACATGTTTAGCGGCGATTCTCACAGATACTTGGTGTGTGGATTCAGGTGCCACTGACCATGTTTGTAATTCTTTGCAAGGGTTCCAAGTAACCCAGAAGCTTAGAGCAGGCGAATTGGATATCTACTTGGGCGACACTACAAGAGTGTCAGTAGAAGCAGTGGGAGTAGTTAAGTTGAATTTCGAAAATTCTAGCTTAGAGTTAGTTAATTGTCTTTATGTACCGAGTTTTAGAAAGAACTTGATTTCGGTTTCTAAACTCTTGAAGAACGGGTATAAGTTTATTTTTTCTGATGACTGTGTTGTTATTAGAAGAAATGGCAAACTTATTTGTTCTGGTTCATTGGCGGACAATTTGTGTGTGGTTAACTCTAACTCCCATGTAGCGCAAAACATAGAAATAGATAGCTCAGAATCTAACATTAATAAGAGGACGAAACCTTCTGAAATGAATCAAACCTATCTTTGGCATCTAAGGCTAGGTCATATAAACCTTAGTAGGATTCAGAGGTTGGTCAATGATGGACTTTTTGGGTTCATTAGATATTGACAGTTATGCAACCTGCGAATCTTGCTTGGAAGGTAAGATGACCAAGAGACCTTTTAAAGCAAAAGGCTATAGAGCTAAAGAAGTATTAGAGTTGATTCATTCTGACTTGTGTGGACCTATGACGGTCTAGGCACGAGGGGGATATGAGTATTTCGTGACGTTCACGGATGAATACTCTAGGTACGGATACATTTACCTAATGCGCCACAAGTCCGAATGTTTTGGCAAGTTCAAAGAGTTTCGGGCAGATGTGGAGAAGCATCATGGTAAGAGTATTAAGACACTGCATTCAGATCGTGGTGGGAAGTACCTGTCCCATGAATTTTGAGATTACCTCACTGAGGTAGGAATTCAGTCTCAGTTGTCTGCACCTGGCACGCCACAGCAGAATGGTGTAGCAGAAAGGAGGAACCGAACTCTTATGGAAATGGTTAGGTCCATGATGAGCTATAGTGATTTGCCAAGTTCGTTCTGGGGATATGCCTTGGAAACGGCAATGTGTATTCTTAATCTTGTACCATCTAAAACCGTGCCTTCAACCCAGTAGAGTTGTGGAACGGGCGGAAGTCCAGTCTAAGACATCTCAGAATTTGGGGCTGCCCAGCACATGTGCTTAAGGCAGATACGACTAAGTTAGATGCAAGAACAGAATTAATGCTGTTTGTAGGATATCCTAGGGGAACGAAAGGTGGTCTATTCTATAGTCCTAAAGATCAGAAGGTGGTGGTAAGTACCAACGCTAGATTTTTAGAAGAGGACTATGTCTTAGACCACAAGCCCAAGAGTAAGATAGTACTAGAAGAGCTTAGACGACAAACTACTAATCCTGATGCACCAGCACAAGTAGATACACCACACACTGCACATGAGATCACAGATAATGCGCCTACACAGGCGGTGCCTTGTCGTAGTGGGAGGGTTGTGAGACAGCCAGACAGGTTCGTTGGCATGGGAGAGGCTTCAGACCTGGTCCCAGGTGTGCCTGAACCTTACCCAGTTAACTATAATGAGGCACTTCGAGATAAAGATGCAGAATCTTGGCGTAAGGAAATGATATCCGATATGGGGTCAATGGACCACAATCAAGTCTGGGAGCTTGTGGACCTGCCTGATGGGTTTTAGCCCATTGGATGCAAGTGGGTCTACAAACGTAAGAGAGGACCTGACGGAAAGGTGGAAACCTTTAAAGCTAGGCTGGTGGCGAAGGGGTATTCTCAGAAAGAGGGAATCGATTATGAGGAAACCTTCCCCCCGGTAGCCATGCTTAAGTCGATCCGGATTCTCTTGGCCATAGCTACTCATATGGATTATGAGATTTGGCAGATGGATGTCAAGACAGCTTTCCTGAACGGAAGTCTTGAGGAAACCATTTTTATGCAGCAACCAGAGGGATTCATTGAAAAAGGCCAAGAGCATAAGGTTTGCAGGCTTAAGAAGTCTATCTATGGACTTAAGCAGGCATCCAGATCTTGGAACATCCGGTTTGATGAAGTAATCCAGTCCTATGGATTTACTCAGTGTCCGGATGAGCAATGTGTATATCGCAGACGTGATGGAAACTCAGTGGTGTTTCTTGTGCCTTACGTAGATGACATTCTATTGATTGGCAACAACAAGAAAGTGTTATCAGACGTAAAGGCATGGCAGTCCAAGCAGTTTGATATGAAGGACTTAGGGGAAGCGGGACATATCCTTGGGATCAAGATCATTCGAGATCGTAGGAAACGTTCAGTAACGCTCTCCCAAGCTTCATACATATATATGATTCTGGCTCGTTTTAACATGCAGAACTCCAAGAAAGGTTTTCTACCTTTCAGGAACAGAGTGTTTCTATCTAAGAAACAGTCTCTTAAGACTGTTGAGGAGATAGAGACCATGAAGACAGTTCCATATGCTTCGGCAGTAGGAAGTCTCATGTATGCCATGTTGTGTACGAGGTCTGATATCTGTTATGCCGTGTGCATGGTGAGCAGATATCAGAGTAACCCCGGGAAAGCTCATTGAGAGGCAGTAAAATGCATTCTCAAGTATTTGCACAGAACGAGGGACCAAGTTCTGGTCTATCAGGCGTCTGAGCTGGTACCCCGAGGTTACACAGATTCAGATTTCCAAGGCGACAGGGACAAGAGCAAGTCTACCTCAGGGTATGTGTTTACTCTAGGAGGTGGAGCCATAGTTTGGCGGAGTGTCAAGCAGAAATACGTGGCGGACTCTACCATAGAGGCTGAGTATGTTGCCCCATCAGAGGCAGCGAAAGAAGCAGTATGGCTCAAGAACTTCCTAGTGGACTTAGATGTGATTCCTGGTTTGCCGAAGTCTATCACGGTTTATTGTGATAACAATAGTGCAGTAGCAAACTCGATGGAACCACGAGCCCACAAGACGAGTAAACATATATAGCGCAAGTACCACCTGATACGAGACATCGTAAAGAGGGTAGATGTGGTCGTGGCTAAGATAGCATCAGAGGATAACCTTGCAGATCCATTCACGAAAACATTGACTTCAAAAGTCTTTGAGGCTCACGTGAAGGGCATAGGGATCAGATGCTTAGGAGAGCCTTGACAGTTTTTCTAGATAGATAGCAGCAGATTGGGTAGGATTGTATGTAGTTGTATACTTAAAGCACAGCTTAAGTATTAGTGGGAGATTGTTGGAGTAGAATACATAAGCTATGCTTGTATTGTACAGTTTCTCAGTTTAATATATCGATTTGTGTTTCAGTCATATCTTGTTGTGCATTAATCGTCCATTTATATTATGTAAGTAGATGATGAGGTGTCTGGTGCGACACAGTAGATCTCATCATTGGTTGAAAGACATAATATATAAATGAGGTTCGTAACTGAGACAGCTTTGGACAAACTGTCGGTTTAGGTTATTATGTGATTCAGATAATTAGTTTGTCTAAACTAATTGAATCATATAGATATGCCCGGGGCATATTGAACTTGACTCTTAGGAATGATTTGTCTTGTACTGATTTAATAGACAAATCGATCCTTGTATTCTATCTCTAAATCCCTAGACTCGAGCGGGCATGAGGATTAGACATAGTGTACTTTGATCTGCCAAAGGGTGAGGTCAATTGTGGCCAATAATCTCGGTAGGTTGGGTGCGCGTGTTTAGTTACTTGGTGTGCTGCTGCTTGTCGAAAGGAAACCATGTACCGGTGCGTCCGGGGTGATGGTGCTCCCGAGATGAGCTCGAAATGTTTATTATACTAAACCCGGCCGGTGGACTTATGTCCGGTATAGTAAAAAGGTCGAGTGGTACTAGTCTCGGAATATTAAGAAGTTGATGAATTAATTTATCAGTAAATTAATGAATTAACGAGCACTATATCTTTGATGTGGGGAGATTATGAATATAATTTAATTAAGTTGTTCCGGAAGCAATTCTGGTGTAGGTTGGTAGTGCCATAATTAATCCGTTAGTGGTACGATTAATTATGTACTGGGTTGTTGACAAAGGTAGATTTAATTAATTGAGAAATTAATTAATCCTTGTGTCAGTTGGTTGTGAATCATCCCAGGAACTGGATTGGGATAAGTGAATCCCTGTGTCAGTTGGGAGTGATTCATCCCAGGAACTGGATTGGGATAAGTGAATCCCTGTGACAGTTGGGAGTGTTTCAGTCCAGGAACAGGATTGAAGGAAACAGAATCTGTATCAATCAAGAAACAGGATTGAAGGGAAACAGAAACCCAGTAGGAAAGACCAATCCTATTCCAACTTGGAGTCTCTCTTGTAACTCTATAAATAGACAAGGGATCAGCCATTCAGAAAACACAATTCAAGAGAGATTCATAATTCAAGAATCCAGAGAGATAAAATTCTAGAGAGAGAAATTTCCTTCTCTCTCAAGAACGAATTTTTGAGCAAATAGGCGGCTGGTTTTCTTCATCAAGTGGCCGAAAATATTGGTCCAAAATACTAGCCCCGTGTGTTGCTTTCTCTCTCTCCGGGCAGTGCGTTTGCAGTACGTGCTAGGTGCGGAGGTGCTGAATTTTTTCAGCAGGTGGATTGTAGTGAGTTGCTGATCAATTGACTTCTAGATTGTTGCCCACACAACAAGAGGTCATAGTCTTTGAGGCATATAAGAGATTCACCAGGTGCACGCTTCAAAGGTATTATTCTATAGTTCCGCTTTTATTAGAATTTTTTGTTGCGTGGTAAATCGAGCAGGTGCAAACCCAGATCCTACCAAAATCTTTCAAACCTATCTCTGGCCACCCGGCCGGCGCGACTTGCTGCCGGCGGTCGTTGCCGGCGTCGCCTCCTGCCGCCAACTTCTCCTTCGCTTTTTCCCACGCTATTTGGTCTTCTTGCAATTCGTTCTGGGTTTTTCTGGGTTTCTTCAAATTCATGATAACCCAAAACCCACGAATCCAAGTCACCCACCATAACGCCTTCGATTACATAAAAAAATAATTTTCCTACTACAAGGCATTCTAGGAAAATTAAATAATCAAAATTACATAGAAAAAATCCTACTACAGATTTGATCTAATCCTACACGGCTTCCAGCACGTGGTTAAACTATTACAAACATTCATAATAAAATTAAATCCGGACATGTCCCGGAGTTTAATTAAAAACCATACAAACGTAACCATAATAGTCGGGATTCTAAACCACCTGCAAATAAAACCATGTAATAAATCGAACAAGCACAGAACCCCCTAAACCAGGCTCTGATACCAATTGAAAGATTTTGATAGGATCTGGGCTTGTACCTGCTCGATTTACCACGCAACAAAAAATTCTAATAAAAGCGGAACCATAGAATAATACCTTTGAAGCGTGCACCTGGTGAATCTCTTGTATGCCTCAAAGACTATGACCTCTTGTTGTGTGGGCAACAATCTAGAAGTCAATTGATCAGCAACTCACCACAATCCACCTGCTGAAAAAAATTCAGCACCTCCGCACCTAGCACGTACTGCAAACGCACTGCCTGGAGAGAGAGAAAGCAACACACGGGGCTAGTATTTTGGACCAATATTTTCGGCCACTTGATGAAGAAAACCAGCCGCCTATTTGCTCAAAAATTCGTTCTTGAGAGAGAAAGAATTTTCTCTCTCTAGAATTTTATCTCTCTAGATTCTTGAATTATGAATCTCTCTTGAATTGTAATTGTTGAATGGCTGATCCCTTGTCTATTTATAGAGTTACAAGAGAGACTCCAAGTTGGAATAGGATTGGTCTTTCCTACTGGGTTTCTGTTTCCCTTCAATCCTGTTTCTAGATTGATACAGATTCTGTTTCCTTCAATCCTGTTCCTGGACTGAAACACTCCCAACTGTCACAGGGATTCACTTATCCCAATCCAGTTCCTGGGATGAATCACTCCCAACTGACACAGGGATTCACTTATCCCAAACCAGTTCCTGGGATGATTCACAACGAACTGACACAAGGATTAATTAATTTCTCAATTAATTAAATCTACCTTTGTCATTAACCCAGTACATAATTAATCGTACCACTAACGGATTAATTATGGCACTACCACCCTACACCAGAATTGCTTCCGGAACAACTTAATTAAATTATATTCACAATCTCCCCACATCAAAGATATAGTGCTCGTTAATTCATTAATTTACTGATAAATTAATTCATCAACTTCTTTAATTCCGAGACTAGTACCACTCGACCTTTTTACTATACCGGACATAAGTCCACCGGCCGGGTTTAGTATAATAAACATTTCGAGCTCATCTCGGGAGCACCATCACCCCGGACGCACCGGTACATGGTTTCCTTTCGACAAGCAGCAGCACACCAAGTAACTAAACACGCGCACCCAACCCACCGAGACTATTGGCCACATTTGACCTCACCCATTGGCAGATCAAAGTACACTATGTCTAATCCTCATGCCCACTCGAGTCTAGGGATTTAGAGATAGAATACAAGGATCGATTTGTCTATTAAATCAGTACAAGACAAATCATTCCTAAGAGTCAAGTTCAATATGCCCCGGGCATATCTATATGATTCAATTAGTTTAGACAAACTAATTATCTGAATCACATAATAACCTAGACTGACAGCTTGTCCAAAGCTGTCTCGGTTACGAACCTCATTTATATATTATGTCTTTCAACCAATGATGAGATCTACTGTGTCGCACCAGACACCTCATCATCTACTTACATAATATAAATGGACGATTAATGCACAACAAGATATGACTGAAACAAAAATCGATATATTAAACTGGGAAACTGTACAATACAAGCATAGCTTATGTATTCTACTCCAACAGCTTTCCAGACTGTCCAAGACGACATGAAGTCACAATCAGGCTACGTTTTTAGCCTGAATGGCGGTGCGGTGAGTTGAAAAAGCTCAAAGCAAGATACCACAACCGACTCTACAACAAAATCTGAGTATATTGCAGCATCAGATGATGTAAAGGAAGCTGTTTGGTTGAGGAAATTTGTGTCAGACATCAGAGTGATACCAAATATCCAAGATCCGATTTTCCTGTTCTATGATAATTGTTGGAATTGAATACATAAGCTATGCTTGTGTTGTATTTTTTCCCTGTAATATATCGATTTATGTTTTGGTTATATCTTGTTGTGCATTAATTGTACATTTATATTATGTAAGTAGATGATGAAGTGTCTGGAGTGACACAGTAGATCTCATCACTGGTTGAAAGACATAATATATAAATGAGGTTCGTAACCGAGACAGCTTTGGACAAACTGTCGGTTTAGGTTATTATGTGATTCGGATAATTGGTTTGTCTAAACTAATTGAATCATATAGATATGCCCGAGGCATATTGAACTTGACATTTAGGAATGATTTGTCTTGTACTGATTTAATAGACAAATCGATCCTTTATTCTATCTCTAAATCCCTAGACTCCAGTGGGCATGAGGATTAGACATAGTGTACTTTGATCTGCCAATGGGTGAGGTCAAATGTGGCCAATAGTCTCGGTGGGTTGGGTGCGCGTGTTTAGTTACTTGGTGTGCTGCTGCTTGTCGAAAGGAAACCATGTACCAGTGCGTCCGGGGTGATGGAGCTCTCGAGATGAGCTCAAAATATTTATTATACTAAACATGGCCGGTGGACTTATGTCCGGTATAGTAAAAAGGTCGAGTGGTACTAGTCTCAGAATTAAAGAAGTTAATTAATTAATTTATCAGTAAATTAATTTAATTAACGAGCACTATATCTTTGATGTGGGGAGATTAATGAATATAATTTAATTAAGTTGTTCCGGAAGCAATTCTGGTGCAGGATGGTAGTGCCAAAATTAATCCGTTAGTGGTACGATTAATTTTGTAATGGGTTAATTGAGTAGGTAGATTTAATTAATTAATTGGTTAATTATTCCTAAGGGTTAATTCAGTAATTAAAAAAATGGAATTATTTAATTAATTCCTAGGAATTATTTAATTAATTAATTAATTCTTAAGTTTCAATTGGAATTAGGAAATCCTAGAGATTAGGAAATCTAGTAGAATTTGGTTTATCCTATCAGATTGGTTGCCTAATTGGATTTAGAAACTAATTCATTACCTAAACCCGTTAGGAAGACCAATCCTAAACCAACTTGGGGTCTCTCTTGTAACTCTATAAATAGACAAGGGATTAGCCATTCAAGACAACACAATTCAATAGATTCATTATTCAAGAATCTAGAGAGATAAAATTCTAGAGAGAGAAAATAATTTCTCTCTCCAAAACGAATTTTGAAGAGCAATTGGGGCGGCTGATTTTTCTTGCCTTGGCCGAAATTTAGCCTTGGTTTTCCTAGCCCCGTGTGTTGCTTTCTCTCTCTCTCCGGGCAGTGCGTTTGCAGTACGTGCTAGGTGTGGAGGTGCTGAATTTTTTTCAGCAGGTGGATTGTGGTGAGTTGCTGATCAATTGACTTCTAGATTGTTTCCCACACAACAAGAGGTCATAGTCTTTGAGGCATACAAGAGAATCACTAGGTGCACGCTTCAAAGGTAACTTTCTAAGGTTCCGCTTTAATTAGAAATTTGTGTTGCGTGGTAAATCGAGCAAGTGCAAACCCAGATCCTATGTGGCAATATTCTTTCAATTGGTATCAGAGCTTGGTTTAGGGGGTTCTATGCTTGTTCGATTTATTACATGGTTCTATTTTGCAGGAGGTTAAGAAATCCCGACTATTATGGTTACGTTTGTATGGGTTTTAAATAAACTCTGGGACTTGTCCGGATTTAATTTTATTATGAATGTTTGTAATAGCATAACCACGTGCTGGAAGCTGTGTAGGATTAGATCAAATCTGTAGTAGGATTTTTTCTATGTAATTTCGATTATTTAATTTTCCTAGAATGCCTTGTAGTAGGAAAATTATTTTTTTATGTAATCGAAGGCGTTATGGTGGGCGACTTGGGTTCGTGGGTTTTAGGTTATCATGAATTTGAAGAAACCCAGGAAAACCTAGAATGAATTGCAAGAAGACCAAATAGCATGGGAAAAAGCGAAGAAGGAGTTGGAGGCAAGAGGCGACGCCGGCAGCAGACGCGTCGGCCGGCAGGTGAAACAGGCAGCCACAGCGCGCAGCAGTCGCTGCACGCAGCAACTGGTGTGTGCTGCTGCTGGGCGCGCAGGGCCGTGCGGGCACGTCCCATGCGGGCTGTACGAGCGCAAGCGCGCAGGGCCCGTGCGGGCCGCGCGTACATCTAGTGCGGTCCTCGGGCCGTGTTGCGGCACGGGCGGCCCGTTCGGGCCGTTCGGGCTGTTTTTGGCCCGTTTTTCCTCCAGTTTTCATTTTTTGAAGTTTAAGACTCTCTCCATCGAGTGACGTGATGGGACACGAGATCAAGGCAAATGATGAAAGCAATTAAAACCATAATAGTCAGGAAATTTATTTTACGTATTTATTTCCCGTATTTATTGTTTTAATTTTTATGTTGTATTTTAGATGCATGAATTAAAGCATGCCTGGTTTTATGGTTGCATATAACTTAGGTTAGTTAATTGCATATTAAAACTGGAAAAACCCTTAATTTGGAAATCTAAGTGGGAGCGGGTTGTGTTATATCCCCATGGCCACCATTACGGGTTCATATGCGATGTGGGTGGGCTTGCGCATTGGCATTAGGGCCTTCCTCCATTCAGATGAGTCCAGCCCTGAGATTGCAAGACTATGAACTTCTGAGTAAGATGACTAGAGCGAGTTTAACTAGGAGAAATGCAACACCCTCTCCATCTGAGGCGCACTACACTGAGGTAACAAACTCAGAAGTCACGTAATGGCACACACTTAGTGTACGATCTGCAGTATTCCTCCCGCAAGGTTACGCTGCTTACTTGTACGGCTGAAAGCACCGACTATTAGCTACATTGATCAAAAGATCGTTGGTCAAATAGTGTAGTTAATGAACTTTGTTCTTCTCAAACGAATGTGAGTTAGCATAAACGTCCACACTGCGTGGCTTGCGAGAATCCCGGTGGATGAGATGTTGGTGGATTAATATGATTGTTTTGAGGGAAATCAATAATTAAATTGAATTTTCATGTTTTTCGAAAATTCTAGCATATATAACTGAAACACTGTTTGTTTACTTTCCAGTTTAAATCGATATGGCATTCAATCCTTTAGCTACTATTTTGAAAAACAACAATTTAACTGGAACTAATAATGTCAATGGAAGTCATAACTTGGACATTGTCCTTAAGGCTGAGAGCGCTCCTGTGAAAGATCATGTCATCGATATGATTAGTAACATCAACAAGGTTGAGGCAGTGGGAGGCGAAATCGTTGGTGAAACCAAAGCCGATATTGTCCTCCAGAGCTTGCCTCAAAGCTATGAGCGGATTCGGTTGAACTACAACATAAGTAAGATGTTGTGGTGTTCATCCGAGCTCTTGGCAGAGTTGATGGCAGCTAAAAGTCTTCTTCAAGAGAAGAAGTGAGCTTTAGTCGTAGTCGAAGCTTTAGAATCTTCTTCTGAGCCTGAGGCTGGAAAGAAGAAGAGAAAGCTCGAGGGAGTAGCTAAAAAGGCACAAATTGCGCCTAAGCCAGGTATTGTAAAGAAGAAGTCGAAAGACAAGTGCTTCAAGTGCAATAAGACGGGACATTGGAAATCGGATTGTCTAAAGCTTATAAGTACGATAAATTCTGCCTTAATTACTGAGACATGTTTAGCGGCGATTCCCACAGATACTTGGTGTGTGGATTCAGGTGCCACTGACCATGTTTGTAATTCTTTGCAAGGGTTCCAAGTAACCCAGAAAATTAGAGAAGGCGAATTGGATATCTACTTGGGCAACACTACAAGAGTGTCAGTAGAAGCAGTGGGAGTAGTTAAGTCGAATTTCGAAAATTCTAGCTTAGAGTTAGTTAATTGTCTTTATGTACCGAGTTTTAGAAAGAACTTGATTTCGGTTTCTTAACTCTTGCAGAACGGGTATAAGTTTATTTTTTCTGATGACTGTGTTGTTATTAGAAGAAATGGAAAACTTATTTGTTCTGGTTCATTGGCGGACAATTTGTTTGTGGTTAACTCTAACTCCCCTGTTGCGCAAAACATAGAGATAGATAGCTCAGAATCTAACATTAATAAGAGGAAGAAACCTTCTAAAATGAATCAAACCTATCTTTGGCATCTAAGGCTAGGTCATATAAACCTTAGTAGGATTCAGAGGTTGGTCAATGATGGACCTTTGGGTTCATTAGATATTGACAGTTATGCAACCTGCGAATCTTTCTTGGAAGGTAAGATGACCATGAGACCTTTTAAGGCAAAATGTCATAGAGCTAAAGAAGTATTAGATTTGATTCATTCTGACTTGTGTGGACCTATGATGGTCCAGGCACGAGGGCGATATGAGTATTTCGTGACGTTCACGGATGACTACTCTAGGTATGGATACATTTACCTAATGCGCTACAAGTCCGAATGTTTTGGCAAGTTCAAAGAGTTTCGGGTAGATGTGGAGAAGTATCATGGTAAGAGTATCAAGACACTGCGTTCAGATCATGGTGGGGAGTACCTGTCCCATGAATTTTGAGATTACCTCACTGAGGTAGGAATTCAGTCTCAGTTGTCTGCACCTGGCACGCCACAGCAGAATGGTGTAGCAAAAAGGAGGAATCAGACTCTTATGGAAATGGTTAGGTCCAAGATAAGCTATAGTGATTTGCCAAGTTTGTTCTGGGAATATGCCTTGGAATCGGCAATGTATATTCTTAATCATGTACCATCTAAAACCGTGCCTTCAATCCCAGTAGAGTTGTAGAACGGGCGGAAGCCCAGTCTAAGACATCTCAGAATTTGGGGCTGCCCAGCACATGTGCTTAAGGTAGATACGGCTAAGTTAGATGCAAGAACAGAATTAATGCTGTTTGTAGGATATCCTAGGGGAACGAAAGGTGGTCTATTCTATAGTCCTAAAGATTAGAAGGTGGTGGTAAGTACCAACGCTAGATTTTTACAAGAGTACTATGTCTTAGACCACAAGCCCAAGAGTAAGATAGTACTAGAAGAGCTTAGACGACAAACTACTAATCCTGATGCACCAGTACAAGTAGATACACCACACACTGCACATGAGATCACAGATGATGCGCCTACACAGGTGGTGCCTCATCATAGTGGGAGGGTTGTGAGACAGCCAGACAGGTTTGTTGGCGTGGGAGAGGCTTCAGACCTAGTCCCAGGTGTGCCTGAACCTGACCCAGTTAACTACAATGAGGCACTTCGAGATAAAGATGCAGAATCTTGGCGTAAGGCAATGATATCCGAGATGGGGTCAATGGACCACAATTAAGTTTGGGAGCTTGTGGACCTGCCTGATGGGTTTAAGCCAATTGGATGCAAGTGGGTCTACAAACGTAAGAGAGGACCTGACGGGAAGGTGGAAACCTTTAAAGCTAGGCTGGTGGCGAAGAGGTATACTCAGAAAAAGGGAATCGATTATGAGGAAACCTTTTCCCCGGTAGCCATGCTTAAGTCGATCCGGATTCTCTTGGCCATAGCTGCTCATATGTATTATGAGATTTGGCAGATGGATGTCAAGACAGTTTTCCTGAACGGAACTCTTGAGGAAACCATCTTTATGCAGCAACCAGAGGGATTCATTGAAAAAGGCCAAGAGCATAAGGTTTGCAGTCTCAAGAGGTCTATTTATGGACTTAAGCAGGCATCCAGATCTTGGAAGATCTGGTTTGATGAGGTAATCCAGTCTTTTGGATTTACTCAGTGTCCGGATGAGCAATGTGTATATCGCAGACGTGATGGAAACTCAATGGTGTTTCTTGTGCTTTACGTAGATGACATTCTATTGATTGGCAACAACAAGAAAGTGTTATCAGATGTAAAGGCATGGCTGTCCAAGCAATTTGATATGAAGGACTTAGGGGAAGCGGGACATATCCTTGGGATCAAGATTATTCGAGATCGTAGGAAACGTTCGCTAACACTCTCCCAAGCTTCATACATAGACACGATTCTGGCCCATTTTAACATGCAGGACTTCAAGAAAGGTTTTCTACCTTTCAGGCATGGAGTGTTTCAATCTAAGGAACAGTCTCCTAAGACTGTTGAGGAGATAGAGACCATGAAGACAGTTCCATATGCTTCGGTAGTAGGAAGTCTCATGTATGCTATGTTGTGAACGAGGCCTAATATCTGTTATGTAGTGGGCATGGTGAGCAGATATAAGAGTAACCCCGGGAAAGCTCATTGAGAGGCAGTAAATTGCATTCTCAAGTATTTGCGCAGAACGAGAGACCAAGTTTTGGTCTATCAGGCGTCTGAGCTGGTACCCCGAGGTTACACAGATTCAGACTTCCAAGGTGACAGGGACAAGAGCAACTCTACCTCATGGTATGTGTTTACTCTAGGAGGTGGAGCCATAGTTTGGCGGAGTGTCAAGCAGAATTGTGTGGCGGACTCTACCATGGAGGCTGAGTATGCTGCCGCATCAGAGGCAGTGAAAGAAGCAGTATGGATCAAGAACTTCCTAGTGAACTTAGATGTGATTCCTGGTTTGCCAAAGTCTATCACGGTTTATTGCGATAACAATGGTGCAGTAGCAAACTCGAAGGAACCACGAGCCCACAAGGCGAGTAAACATATACAGCGTAAGTACCACCTGATACGAGACATCGTGAAGAGAGAAGACGTGGTCGTGGCTAAGATAGCATCAGAGGATAACCTTGCAAATCCGTTCACGAAAACATTGACCTCTAAAGTCTTTGAGGCTCACGTGGAGGGCATGGGGATCAGATATCTAGGAGAGCCATAGATAGCAGCAGATTGTATAGGATTGTATGTAGTTGTATACTTAAAGCACAGCTTAAGTATTAGTGGGAGATTGTTGGAGTAGAATACATAAGCTATGCTTGTATTGTACAGTTTCCCAGTTTAATATATCGATTTTTGTTTCAATTAAATTTTGCGTGCATGTTTATGTCCATTTATATTACGTAAGTAGATGATGAGGTGTCTGGTGCGACACAGTAGATCTCATCCTTTGTTGAAAGACATAATGTATAAATGAGGTTCGTAATCGAGACGGTTTTGGACAAATTGTCGGTCTAGGTTATTATGTGATTCAGATAATTAGTTTGTCTAAACTAATTGAATCATATAGATATGCCCGGGGCATATTGAACTTGACTCTTAGGAATGATTTGTCTTGTACTAATTTAATAGTCGATCCTTGTATTCTATCTCTAAATCCCTAGACTCGAGTGGGCATGAGGATTAGACATAGTGTACTTTGATCTGCCAATGGGTGAGGTCAAATGTGGCCAATAGTCTCGATGGGTTGGGTGCGCGTGTTTAGTTACTTGGTGTGCTACTGCTGGTCGAAAGGAAACTATGTACCGGTGCATCCGGGGTGAATGGTGCTCCCGAGATGAGCTCAAAATGTTTATTGTACTAAACCCGGCCGGTGGACTTATGTCCGGTATAGTAAAAAGGTCGAGTGGTACTAGTCTCGAAATTAAAGAAGTTAATTAATTAATTTATTAGTAAATTAATTTTAATTAACGAGCACTATATCTTTGATGTGGTGAGATTAAACGAATATAATTTAATTAAGTTGTTCCAGAAGCAATTCTGGTGTAGGATGGTAGTGCCAAAATTAATCCGTTAGTGGTACGATTAATTTTGTAATGGGTTAATTGAATAGGTAGATTTAATTAATTAATAGGTTAATTAATTCCTAAGTGTTAATTTAGTAATTAACAAAGTGGAATTATTTAATTAATTTCTAAGGGTTAATTAAGTAATTAACAAAGTGGAATCATTTAATTAATTAATTAAGTCTTAAGTTTCAATTGGAATTAGGAAATTCTAGAGATTAGGAATCCAGTAGGATTTGGTTATCCTATCAGATTGGTTGGCCAATTGGATTTGGAAACTAATTCATTACCTAAATCCATTAGGAAGACCAATCCTAAACCAACTTGGAGTCTCTCTTGTAACTCTATAAATAGACAAGGGATCAGTTATTCAAGAAACACAATTCAACAATTAATACACAGGATTTCTAGAGAGAGAAAATTTTCTCTCTCCAAGTCGAATTTTCTTGCAATTTGGGGCCGCTGGTTTTTGTCTAGTTTGGCCGAAATTTTGGTCAAATTTTGGCAGCCCCGTGTGTTGCTTTCTCTCTCTCCGGGCAGTGCGTTTGCAGTACGTACTAGGTGCGGAGGTGCTGGATTTTTCTGGCAGGTGGAGTTGGGGTGATAGCTGATCAATTAACTTCTAGTTCGTTTCCCACACAACGTGAAGTTATAGTCTTGAGGCATACAAGAGATTCACCAGGTCCACGCTTCAAAGGTATTTTTCTAAGATTCCGCTTTAATAGAAATTTTTGTTGTGCGGTAAATCGAGCAAGTGCAAACCCAGATCCTACCAAAATCTTTCATATTGAACTTGACATTTAGGAATGATTTGTCTTGTACTGATTTAATAGACAAATCGATCCTTGTATTCTATCTCTAAATCCCTGGACTCGAGTGGGCATGAGGATTAGACATAGTGTACTTTGATCTGCCAATGTGTGAGGTCAAATGTGGCAAATAGTCTAGGTGGGTTTACTTGGTGTGCTGCTTGTCGAAAGGAAACCATGTACCGGTGTGTCCGGGGTGATGGTGCTCCCGAGATGAGCTCGAAATGTTTATTATACTAAACCCGGCCGGTGGACTTATGTTCGGTATAGTAAAAAGGTCGAGTGGTACTAGTCTCAGAATTAAAGAAGTTAATTAATTAATTTATCAGTAAATTAATTTAATTAATGAGCACTATATCTTTGATGTGGGGAGATTAATGAATATAATTTAATTAAGATGTTCCGGAAGCAATTCTGGTGTAGGATGGTAGTGCCAAAATTAATTCGTTAGTGGTACGATTAATTTTGTAATGGTTAATTGAATAGGTAGATTTAATTAATTAATTGGTTAATTATTCCTAAGGGTTAATTCAGTAATTAACAAAGTGGAATTATTTAATTAATTCCTAAGGGTTAATTAAGTAATTAACAAAGTGAAATTATTTATTTAATTAATTAATTAAGTCTTAAGTTTCAATTGGAATTAGGAAATCCTAGAGATTAGGAAATCTAAGAGATTAGGAATCTAGTAGGATTTGGTTTATCCTATCAGATTGGTTGCCTAATTGGATTTGGAAACTAATTCATTACCTAAACCCGTTAGGAAGACCAATCCTAAACCAACTTGGGGTCTCTCTTGTAACTCTATAAATAGGCAAGGGATTAGCCATTCAAGACAACACAATTCAATAGATTCATTATTCAAGAATCTTGAGAGATAAAATTCTAGAGAGAGAAAATAATTTCTCTCTCCAAAACGAATTTTGAAGATCAATTAGGGCGGCTGATTTTTCTTGCCTTGGCCAAAATTTTGCGTTGGCCGAAATTTTGCCTTGGTTTTGCTCGCCCCGTGCGTTGCTTTCTCTCTCTCCGGGCAGTGCGTTTGCAGTACGTGCTAGGTGCGGAGGTGCTGAATTTTTTTCAGCAGGTGGATTGTGGTGAGTTGCTGATCAATTGACTTCTAGATTGTTTCCCACACAACAAGAGGTCATAGTCTTTGAGGCATACAAGAGAATCACCAGGTGCACGCTTCAAAGGTAACTTTCTAAGGTTCTGGTTTAATTAAAAATTTTTGTTGCGTGGTAAATCGAGCAAGTGCAAACCCAGATCCTATGTGTGAATATTCTTTCAATAATAACGGGGCCATCGCACAAACAAAGGAGCCACGGTCACACTAGAAGACCAAACACATACTCAGACGCTATCACCTCATTCGAGAGATGGTCGATCAAGGAGATGTTACAGTATGCAAAATAGGGTCAGACGACAATATAGCAGATCCTCTCACAAAAGCTCTACCATAGTCAAAGTTTGAGAGACATGTAATAGAGCTTGGTCTTAAAATGTTTAGGACATAGCCCTTCAATAGGCAAGTGAGAGATTGTTTGTGTATGTCCCCTTTTAAGTGCTATATAGATATTTGTCATTTTGATTGATGTTATAATCAGGAGTTAAATTCATGATAGTAATATATTCTTGTGCATATTTAATTTTATGAAATCGATCTGCCAAAAGAAACACTCCATGGATACTTTGACATACGCCTAACAGAGTCGCAACAGATTTCCAAGTACGGGTATGATTGGGTACACTATGAGACACGCTAAGGTATGCAAGTGAAGTGATGTGATTGGACTAGAAGTCTATCTTAAGTGAGAGATGATATCTTGGCCACTTGATCGTGAACTGAGAAGTGCATGGCCATGCCCAAGGAATGATAAGCGTTATCATTTGCTTGATGAAATCAGTGTCACTAAGAGATCAAGTAAATGTTTAGCTATATAAGGATGATAGTTCAATGCCTTATGCTAAATAGGATATCAATGTAGAGGATCGTATGTTGTTTGATCAGAAAAGTTGTGTTGAATCACCATTCGACCCTCCATTCTGAATTGGGTATTCATTATGTCTTGTTAGAGACCACTAATGACTTATGGATTAATCAATGAGATTGAGTTATCCATTACCAATTTAGAATGGGCCTACAGGATCGCACATAAGAAAGTTCGATGATGCAGAATAAGTATTCTTGCCTACACTAGGTATAATTGTTATACTTATATAAATAATATTTAATTAAATGATTTAGTTAAATATTATTGAAAAGTTCTGTGGCATTAATTAAGGGTTAATTAATTACCTGAGAACAATTGGGATGGGCTGATAAATCAAAGGACTTAATTGCAATTGAGATTCTTAACCCATCAGCCTGATCTATGGGTCATAGGTTGATCCACGGGCTTGGTGTATAACCCAAATCATCAAAGTATTATTTAATGCTGATTTGGAATCAGTAAAACAATTTTTGGTAATAATATTGATTTGAATTTGATTACATGAGTAAAGTAATAATTGATTGATTACAATACTGATTTTGGAAACTTTGACTCTATAAATATCATAGAGATATTATTGTAGAGGTAGAAGTTTCAATTAGAAAAATTCAGAGAAAGAAAATTATACACAGAATCCCGAATTTTCTTTGTAGGCAGAAAATGGCTAGCACTGAATCTGCAAAGAGTTTTCATGCTTGAAAGTAGAGAATCCTTCAAGAAAGGATTTTTGGTGCTGACAAACGCGATTGGAAAGAAGGATCTGGACTAACATCAATCTAGGATCCAGACGCGGCTACCGATTACGCTTCAAGGGTATGGTTTATATGCTTTTAATGTAGGATTAAATAACACTAAAATTTGAATTGGCATGAATCCGCTACGTAAAATTTTGAAAATCATACTTCCGATCCTAACACCCTGAGCATAGTTTACTAATTCAAGATTCAACGCAGTCAGATTTTCATTTTCGTTGGTAAGAATAAGTGAAATTATTATCCAGGGACCCATGGAACCGGAAGGTGATGATCCTATAAGGGAGTAAGTTTTAATTGAATTTGATGCATCTTATTATCTGTTATTCTTAACCCTCTACTCTTATTATTTGCTAGTTACAAATTATGTATTCAATTTTATAAATTTTTCTAAAAAATCATCAGAAGCCTCATCAAGTAGGTCTTCAAAAAATGTTCTTCTTAAAGAAGAAATAAACTTTGAAAATTTATCCCAAAACTGGGATAATTGAAAAATACCAAAGAGACCAACAAATGATGGTTATAAAGATAAATGGAAAATGGTCTCTGATTTTTTCAGTAAAAACAGTGGAACAAGCTTTTTCACTAACAAAACCTGTTGAAACAATTCAACTTTTATTAGCAAAAACCATTGAAAGTCATAGGAAAAATGGTTATAATTATTTACATTTTGGTTTAGTCCAAATAGTAGCAAAACCACTTAATAAAGATGGTATGAATTCTGCTTTACTTCTTGGATTAAGAGATTGCAGATTTTTAGATTTTGAAGATTCATTGCTTGGAATGGTAGAAACTAGCCTTTGTGAAGGTCCAATTTATTTTGATTATTTTCCTAATTTATGCGTTTCTTTGCAGGATAAAAATATTTTAGATACTTTAACTTTAAATATTAAAGTATTTAATATAAAAGCAGTAGAAGGATCCATTCCTGTTAAAATCTTATATAGGCTTAGATATAAGGTCTTAATCTCAGCTTTTAATATATGAGCAAGAATGGTTTCAAAAAAGAAAGAAACCATCTTATTTAAAATAGATATAATAGATCTAGATTATCTATTCCTCAAAGCATTAGATGGAAAGATGTTTCTGTTGGATTTGAATACATAAGCTATGCTTGTATTGTACAGTTTCCCAGTTTAATATATCGATTTGTGTTTCAATTATATTTTGTTGTGCATGTTTATGTCCATTTATATTATGTAAGTAGATGATGAGGTGTCTGGTGCGACACAGTAGATCTCATCATTGGTTGAAATACATAATATATAAATGAGGTTCGTAACCGAGACAGCTTTGGACAAACTGTCAGTCTAGGTTATTATGTGATTCAGATAATTAGTTTGTCTAAACTAATTGAATCATATAGATATGCCGGGGCATATTGAACTTGACTCTTAATAATGATTTGTCTTGTACTGATTTAATAGACAAATCGATCATTGTATTCTATCTCTAAATCCTTAGACTCGAGTGGGCATGAGGATTAGACATAGTGTACTTTGATCTGCCAATGGGTGAGGTCAAATGTGGCCAATAGTCTCGGTGGGTTGGGTGCGCGTGTTTAGTTACTTGGTGTGCTGCTGCTTGTCGAAAGGAAACAATGTACCGGTGCGTCCGGGGTGATGGTGCTCCTGAGATGAGCTCGAAATGTTTAGTGTACTAAACCCGGCCGGTGGACTTATGTCCGGTATAATCAAAAGGTCGAGTGGTACTAGTCTCAGAATTAAAGAAGTTAATTAATTAATTTATCAGTAAATTAATTTTAATTAACGAGCACTATATCTTTGATGTGGGGAGATTAAATGAATATAATTTAATTAAGTTGTTCCGGAAGCAATTCTGGTGTAGGATGGTAGTGCCAAAATTAATCCGTTAGTGGTACGATTAATTTTGTAATGGGTTAATTGAATAGGTAGATTTAATTAATTAATTGGTTAATTAATTCCTAAGGGTTAATTCAGTAATTAACAAAGTGGAATTTTTTAATTAATTCCTAAGGGTTAATTAAGTAATTAACAAAGTATAATTAATTAATTAATTAATTAAGTCTTAAGTTTCAATTGGAATTAGGAAATCCTAGAGATTCGGAACCTAGTAGGATTTGGTTTATCCTATCAGATTGGTTGCCTAATTGGATTTGGAAACTAATTCATTACCTAAACCCATTAGAAAGACCAATCCTAAACCAACTTGGAGTCTCTCTTGTAACTCTATAAACAGACAAGGGATCAGTTATTCAAGACATACAATTCATACAATTAATCCACAGGATTTCTAGAGAGATAAAATCCTAGAGAGAGAAAATAATTCTCAAGCTCAAAGTCGGATTTTATTGCAATTTGGGGCGGCTGGTTTTTGTCTAGATTGGCCGAAATTTTGGTCAAATTTTGGCATCCCCGTGTGTTGCTTTCTCTCTCTCCGGGCAGTGCGTTTGCAGTACGTGCTAGGTGCGGAAGTGCTGGATTTTTCTGGCAGGTGGAGTTATGATGATAGCTGATCAATTAACTTCTAGTTCGTTGCCCACACAACGTGAAGTTATAGATTTGAGGCATACAAGAGAATCACCAAGTGCACGCTTCAAAGGTACTTTTCTAAGATTCTGCTTTAATAGAAATTTTTGTTGCGTGGTAAAGTGTAAACCCAGATCCTACCAAAATCTTTCAGTTTCATTGCTAGATGTCTGGCTTTTAGAAGAAACAGCTCCTCCAAATCCAGCCAAAAGTACTGTGCCAACGAAAGTCACTCAATATTCTAGTGGAACTGTCAAAATAACATTTGACATATCGACTAGTCTGAGGGATTCTCAAAGATAGGAAGCTGATTTATCAAGATCTTATTATTTTTCACATTTATCTAGAAAACTAGAACAACCCCCATAAGCATTCTGTCTCAGCAATCAATACAAGTTTACAAGATTTAGATAACTCATCTAAAATTCCCCAAGCTAGGTACAAAGTAGAGCATCAAGAAGGCTCATCTGATAATAATAGTCTCCCCAGATCTCATACTTATTCCGCTATGACAGATAATGTAGGAGAATTAAACTTGATTAAATCAGAATATAATTTTGAAAGGGTAAAATTCCAAAAGGAATTTTATTCTGAAAAGAATAAAATAAATAGAGAATGGTTCTTTCCTAAATATCAAGGCAAATATAGAAAAAAGATTCAGGAAGAATATTATAATTTTCTTAGTCAACATAAGGTAAATGTAATATTCTTTAAGTGGTTTGATTATTATGCTTCAAATCACAATATAGATTATCTTTTTTTAAAAGAAAAGGAAATTTGTGTGGCAAAACCTTGGCAGGTCACAGAGGGTGAGAAGGTAAAGTCAGAGATGCCTCCGGTAATGACTTTCACTACAACCTATAAAGCTGTAGAATTTAAAAAAGTCCCACTCAAACAAAAGGATACAAGACATTTGTCGGAAGTAATCAATGCCAAGGATATCCAGAGTATCTTTGAACAAAATAACTACACCAACAAATACCTTCAAACCATAGGAGAATACCTAACCACAAAACCCCAACCTTCTGTATCTACTCATATATCCGAGACATTTAACAAAAAAACCTTTGTTTAAACCACATGAGATTCCCCAAAAAATAGCCAACCAATTGGTTTTTTGACCAATGACTGAACTTGGGAAAAGACTAGCCAAGATTGAGGAATCCTTTGCCCCAAAACTCAAACAGAAAGCTAGAGAACTAGATTCTGAATCGGGGTCAGTCTCAATAAACCAAGGAATTAGAGTCTTAAGCAAAATATATGATAGTGAGTCGGAGAAATTAACAGATAATAATCCACAGATTGTTAGGATAGGACCTTCCCCAGGTAGAAGACAGGTATCCACTTGGAGAAAACCAATCCCTCAAAGAAGGTTTCCTTGCTATCATAACATCCCCAACCAAGGATTGGAACCTGACCCAAATGTTACACAAAACAGTTATAATGCCAATAACATCTACGAATGGTGTGTAGATGCACAACCAAAATATAGCATTATGAAAATGCTACAAAACATGACCATGGTAGCCGCAACATATAGAACAACGCAAGGTAGGAATGATTTAGCTACTGCCCATATTCTAATTATAGGTTTTACAGGTCAACTAAAAGGATGGTGGGATGAACACCTCACCAAAAATGAAAGAAATAGTATTCTTTATGCAGTAAAAGTAGATGAAGAAGGAGAACCTATCATCCAAAATGGTGAATCTATTCCTGACTCTGTCTCAACTTTAATATTTACGATTGCTAAAACTTTTATTGGTGATCCAGGAATATTTTGAGATAAGTCTTTGGAATTACTAAAAAATCTCAAATGTCATGGATTGAGAGGTTTCCAGGAGTACAAAAATGTCTTCCTATCTAGAATCTATGACCGACCAGATGGAAACCAACAATAATGGAAAGAAAAGTTTATTGATGGCCTTCCTAAGTATTTAAGAAGATTAGTCCGAGATGAGCTTAGAGAAGAGTTCAAAGGAGTTGTTCCCTATGAACAACTCACATATGGACAACTCAATACTTTCATTCAGAAAGTAGCAATGAAAACATGCAGGCAAGATAAAATGATGAGAGATCTTGCAAACAATAGGAAAATGTTAGGATCATTTTGCGAACAATTTGGTTTACCAAGTTGTTCTCAAAAGAAAAAGTATAAGCCAGATTTTCAAAGGTATATGTCAGATCCTCAACCCAAACCTTTTTATAGAATGAAAAGGCATTCTAAATTTCAAAGAAATCTTCCCATAGAACAATCCAATAAATCCAGAGATTTATCTAAGGTTATTTGTTATAAGTGTCAAAAACCTGGCCACATAGCCAGGTATTGCAGGTTAAACAAAAAGATTCAGGCCTTGAATCTCCAAGAGGATGTTACTAACCAACTTAATCAGCTTCTTGTAGGTTCAGATGCTGACACTGATATAGAATCCAGTGAGGATAATTACATCCAGTAATTTTAACAGGATGATATTAATTCATCATCATCTGAAGATCAAATCATAGAGGCCCATTCTATTAATGTTCTTACCAAAGAACAATATCTCTTTTTTGAGATTATTGAAGGGAGAGAAGATTCAAATCAGCAAAACACCTACTTAAACAAATTCAGACAAACTCTAAAAGAAAAACCACCTACTTCCTCCATACCCAATCCTTTAGGAAATCACCCAAAGTTACTCAATACTTACAATCTTACGGAGATCCTCAATAGATTCCACAAGAAAAATCCCAGTCCAATTTTTATTAGTGACCTACAGAAAGAGTTGGCTTTAGCTGAAGAAGAAATTAGAGAGATAAAAGCTAAACAAGACCTTCATAGTTTACTAATCCAAAACCTAATTGATAGCCAAAACCCCAAACCTGTCTTAGAAAATGAAGAGGAATCCTTCATTGGAGTTGATATCCCCCAGCTTAATTCTATAACAACATTTCAAAGACATGATGTTAGAATAAAGTTAGTAGTACAAAGTTCTTTTGTCCTAAAAACAGATGCATTATAGGACACAGGTGCTGATTTTAGTTGCATTCAAGAAGGACTTATTCCTACAAATTTTTTTGAAAAAATTAGGGAAAGGTTAACTGCAGCTAACAAGACAAAGCTTGGAATCGGGTTCAAGCTATCAGATGTTGATGTACACTTTTCAACAACTAAGGTAACAGTTTCATTTCTGTCAATAAAAGAATTATCTCGTCCTATTATTTTAGGCACAGATTTCATCATCCAACTAGTTCCATATTTAACCACAATGGAAGGAATTCAACCACAGGAACAAGGAGAAAATGTTATGTTTCTATTTTCAAAGGAACCAATTACCCGGGAAATAAATCCTTTGACAGTAAAGATTCAACAAGTTAATTTGCTTAAGGAGGAAATGGAATTTAAAAGAATAGAATCACAACTACAATAACCAAAAATCTAAGGAAGGAATAAACAGTTGCAACAAAAGATTGAAGAACAGGTATGTTCTAATCTCCCAAATGCTTTTTGGAAGAGAAAACAACATACAGTTTCATTCCTTATAAAAAACTTTTAAGGAACAAAATATCCCAACAAAAGCAATACCCATTCAGGTGAGTCAAGAATTAATGGAACATTGTAAAAAAGAAATTAATGACTTTTTACAAAAGAGAATTATTAGCACAATTAAATCCCCACGGAGTTATCCGGCATTCTACGTAAATAAAAGTTCAGAAATAGAACGAGGAGTGCCTAGGTTAGTCATTAATTATAAAGCCTTAAATCAGGTTTTACAGTGGATTAGATACCCTATTCCAAACAAGATAGACTTGTTACAGAGATTATTTGCAGGAAAAATCTTTTTTAAATTTGATATGAAATCTGGATTTCGGCATATTCAAATTCACCCATCTGACAGGTACAAAACAACATTCACAGTTCCCTTTCGACACTATGAATGGAATGTGATGCCATTTGGATTGAAGAATGCTCCTTCAGAATTTCAAGGATCATGAATGATATCTTCAACCCTTATTTATGTTTTATTATTGTTTATATTGGTGATGTTTTAGTCTATTCTCACAACCTTGACAAACATTTTAAAAACCTTAATATCTTCTTATAGGTAACAAAATCTAATGGATTAGTAGTTTCCTATAAGAGGATAAGTCTTTTCCAAACCAAAATTAGATTCCTTGGACATTATATTCACCAAGGAACAATCACCCCAATTGAAAGATCATTTGGTTTTGCTGAAAAATTTCCAGACCAGATTTTAGAAAAACAACAACTACAACAATTTTAAGGATGTTTGAACTATGTTGCTGATTTTATTCCCAATTTAGCAAATCTAGCTAAACCTTTGCATGATAGACTAAGAAAAACACCACCTTCCTGGACTGACTCACACACACAATCAGTAAGGAAAATAAATACTTTAGTTAAGTCTTTACCTTGTCTTGACATAGCTAATCCAAACTTAAGGAAAATAGTAGAAATAGATGCCGTTGATTTAGGGCATGGAGGTATTCTGAAAGAAGTTCAATGAGAAAAGAGAAAATTATTTCTTTTACTTCTAAACACTGGAATAATACACAACAAAATTATTCCACAATAAAAAAGGAAATACTTGCTATTGTCCTCTGTGTTTCTAAATTCCAATCTGATTTACTTAATCAAAAATTTTTAAGACGTGTTGATTGTAAATCAACAAAAGATGTTTTACAGAAAGATGTAAAAAATCTAGCATCTAAACAGATTTTTGCTAGAAGGCAAGCTACATTATCTGTATTTGATTTTGATATTGAATACATTAAGGGAGAATCTAATTCTTTTCCAAATTTTTTGTCGCGTGAATTTTTACAGGGAAAATAATTATGCTGCCTAAGAAAAAGAAGGAAAAAAGGCCTCCGGACCAACTGTTGATAGAAATCGAAGCTATCAAGGTAGCAAATGAAGGATCCCCTTCCTCCAAACAATCTTCCAAAGCCTCAACTTCGAAACAAATGGTTCAAAAATCACCAAATGACTATGCCTTAACTTTAGGGCAGTTCAAAGCAATGGATAACCTCGTAGCTATTCAGCCAATCTCGCTAATCTCCCCAAAAACATGGGCAGATATGGCGGAAGAAGGGCAAATCAAGTAGGCCCAAATGGAGTCTATCCAATAGTGGGCAGCAAGATCAGGATTTTCTTTAGTAAAATCCCCTCGACCACAGATTGTTCCTCAATCTCAAGTGGTGACTAATAGTCCCACTTCCAAATCTCAAGTGGTGAGTATTAATCCCACACCTCAAATCAAAGTGGTGGTTACAAATCACACTCTTCAAAATAAAGTGGTGATTACAAATATATATATATATGTATACTATTTGATTCCATGTGGTATTGGAGACTTCTAAGAAAATTTTCTATTTTATTTTTCTTGAGAATATTCATAAGTATGAAATAACGTTTTCTTTGAGACTAACCTTTTTATGAAAGAACATTTTGATGAAACACTGAACCCTAAACTTTTTTTATGAAACACTGAACCCTAACATTTGTTTTTATAAAGGACTAAATTCTAACCCTTTCAATTAAAAAACTGAACCCTCACATTTTTTATGAAACACTGAACCCTAACCTTTTTTTATGAAGAACTGAGCCCTTAAACTTTTTAATTAAAAACTGAACCATACCTTTATGATGAAACACTGAACATTAACCTTTTCACTTAAAAAACTGAACCATAACCTTTTTTATGAAACACTGAACCCTAACTTTTTCACTTGCAAAACTGAACACTAACCTTAATGATGAAACACTGAACCGTAACCTTTTCAATTAAAAACCTAAAAACTAACCCTTTCGATGGATCACCAAACTTTAACCTTTTTCGATTAAAATATAAACCATAACATTTTTCAATAAATAACTATACCCTAACCCATTTGATGAATAACTGAACCCTATCATTTTTGATGAATAACTAAACCCGTAAGCCATTTGATGAATAATTTAACCCTAACCTTTTATATAATAACTCAACCCTAACCCATTTGGTCAGTAACTGAACCCTAACATTTTATATAATAACTAACCCCTAACCCATTTGATGAATAACTGAACCCTAAACCTTTCGATGAATAACTGAACACTATCCTTTTATATAATAACTAAATCATAACTCATATGATCAATAACTGAACCCTAACCATTTAGATGAATAACTAAAACCCTAACCCATTTGATGAATAACTGAACCCTAACCATTTAGATGAATAACTAATCCCCTAACCCATTTGATGAATAACTGAACCCTAACCTTTTATATAATAACTAAACCCTAACCCATTTGATCAGTAATTGAACCCTAACCTTTCAAATAATAACTAACCCCTAACCCATTTGATGAACAATTGAACCCTAACCCTTTCGATGAATAGCTGAACCCTATCCTTTTATCAAATAACTAAACCTAAACTCATATGATAAGTAACTGAACCCTAACCATTTAGATAAATAACTAAAACCCTAACCCGATTGATGAATAATTGAATCCTAACCATTTAGATGAATAACTAAACCCTTAACCCATTTATTGAATAACCGAAGCCTAATATTCTCAATTAAACAACCTAACCCTAACATTTTTTATGAAACGCTGACAACTAATGTTTTCAATTAAAAAACCGAACCCTACCATTTTTTATGAAACACTGAACCTTAACTTTTTCGATTAAAATATAAACCCTAACCTTTTTTATTAAACAATGAACCCTAACCATTTGATGAATAACTGAACCATAAGTTTATATATAACAACTAAACCCTTAACCTATTTGATGAATCACCAAACCCTAACTTTTTATATATTAACTAAACCCTTACCCATTTGATCAGTAACTGATCCCTAACCTTTAATATAATAACTAACCCCTAACTCATTTGATGAACAACTGAACCCTAAACCTTTTGATGAATAAATGAACATATCCTTTTATATAATAATTAAACCCTAACCCATTTGGTCAGTAACTGAACCATAACCTTTCATATAATAACTAAACCCTAACCCATTTAATGAACAACTGAACCCTAAACGTTATGATGAATAACTGAACCCTATCCTTTTATATAATAACTAAACCATAACTCATATGATAACTAACTGAACCCTAACTATTTAGATGAATAACTAAACACCTAACCCATTTGATGAATAACTGAACCCTAACCATTTCGATGAATAATTAAACCCCTAACCCATTTGATCAATAACTGAACCCTAACTATTTAGATGAATAACTAAACACCTAACCCATTTGATGAATAACTGAACCCTAACCATTTCGATGAATAATTAAACCCCTAACCCATTTGATGAATAACTGAACCCTAACCTTTTATATAATAACTAAACCCTAACCCATTTGATGAGTAACTGAACTCTAACCTTTCATATAATAACTAACCCCCAACCCATTTGATAAACAACTGAATCCTAACCCTTTCGATGAATAGCTGAACCATATCCTTTTATCTAATAACTAAACCCTAACTCATATGATAAATAACTAAACCCTAACCATTTAGATGAATAACTAAAACCCTAAACCATTTTATGAATAATTGAACCCTAACCATCTAGATGAATAACTAAACCCCTAACCCATTTGTTGAATAACTGAACCCTAATATTCTCAATTAAACAACTTAACCCTAACATTTTTTCTGAAACACTGACAACTAACGTTTTCAATTAAAAATTGAACCCTACCCTTTTTTATGAAACACCAAACCTTAAATTTTTTGATTAAAATATAAACCCTAACCTTTTTGTTTAAACATAAACCGTAACCATTTTTTTTTGAAACATTGATTCCTAACATATTTTATGAAAAATTGATTCCTAACATTTTTTATGAAAAACTGAACCCTAATCTTTTCCATTAAAACATTGAACCCTAACCTTTTCATTTAAATAAGTGAACCCTAACACTTTCAATTGAAAAACTGAACCCTAACCTTTTTGATGAAACACTAAACCCCTAACCCTTTCAATTAAAAAATTGAACCCTAACATTTTTTACGAGACACTGATCTCTAATATTTTCACTTAATAAACTGTTTTTTGATAAAACACTGAACCCTAACATTTTTTACGAAGCAAAACCCTAACAATTTTGATGAATAACTGAACCCTAACCATATATATAATAACTAAACCCCTAACCCATTTGATGAAAAACTGAACCCTAACATTTTATATTATAACTAAACCCCTAACCCATTTGATGAATAATTGAACGCTAACCTTTTATATAATAACTAAACCCTAACCAATTTGATGAAGCACCAATCCTAATCTTTTTGATGAATAACTAAAACCCTAACTCATTTGATGAATAACTGAACTCTAACCTATTTAGGTTTAGATTTAGGGTTTAGGGTTTTAGGAGTTAGGGTATAGTTATTATGGTTTAGGGTTTAGGGTTTATTGATTAGGGATTAGGGATTAGGGTTTAGTTATTTAAGGGGAATAGGGTTTTAGGGTTTCAGGGGTTAGGGTTTAATTATTTAAGAGTTATGGTTTAGATTTTAGTCAAATGGGTTAGGGTATAGATTTTAATAGAAAAGGTTAGTGTTTAGTTTTTATAAAAAATGTTAGGGTTCAATGTTTCATTGAAATGGTTAGGGTTTAGTTATTATATAGAAAGTTATGATCAGTTATTAATCTAATGGGCCAGGGTATTGTTTTTAATGAAATCATATTAAATTTTAACGAATACTATTTGTTTATCCTTTATCGTTCAAAAATCTATGTAATTAAACTAGTGTTCGTCAGGTAATGTTTGTTATGAAAATAAATTCAAAATCGATGAACACTATAAGCATCTCTTAATAAAAGAAAGTTGATATAGTTATAATATATTGATTGATATCTTCAATATAGAACAAAATCTTCAACATATTTATGTTTCCCTTATTTAATGCAAGAATATTAAATTTTAGTTAATATAATCATCTTTCAATCAATAAAGACTAACCATAATTACGAAAGTGTTTGTGCAACACAAAACAACAAGTGGAGAATGAAAGAATCTTCACCAAAGTTTCAAAAAATATTAAAATTATGAAAAATTTACTTAAAAAATGAATAAGGGCATAGAGCTATATACCCTAGCGGCACTATATAATTTGCTCTAGTAACCCCCTAAAAATATTTGCGTGACCACATAATTTTAGAATTATAACTTCCCTTGTCATAGTCTATGGACTATCATACAAAATAGTCCATGGTCTATTATTGTATTAAGTCTATAATCACTTTAGCATTATGCGCCCCAGAATATTCATTATTTTCCCTTCTAACTAATATAATCCGGCCATTAGATTACTATATATGGACGGGTTATCATCGCAATCATTATACTTTTCAAATATTAACCGATTCAATCGCCCAAACCGTAAATATTGATGAAAAACTTTTAATTTTCATCCATTAATTATAGTAATTTTATTTTTTATTTAGATTAAAATAAAAATATCAAAATTAAAAATTAAATTGTAACAGTTTTAGTCAATCAAATTTTTTTGTGATGAAATAAATTTACTAAAATTTTTAAAGTTTTAAAGTATTTTTGAATTAGTGTGAATAAAATGTAAAATGATTATAGTTCATAAATCAAAATTATAGTTTCACCAATTATCAACTGATCTTCTTTAATCATTTTTACTTTCCCAATTGCTAATAATTTTTTTTTGTTTGATTTTGAAAGTTGACCATACTGATATTATAGTGTTATTTTGTTCTTAAAAAATACAAATAAATGCGAGTGTTGCGACGTTCTTACAATAGCGGGGCGAAGAATGCCGTAGTTAAATTCAGAGAATGCCTTCCGGATGAGATCCTTGCATAGCTTTTGGTAAATTTTTACATCTCTTAGTTGATCGTTAGGCTAATGAAGTTATCTTCAAGTTTCCGCAAGAAGTTCTAGCATCAAGAAATTATTTTTTGGCTGGTATTAATTAACTGAAGAAGCTCGTGAAGCTTTTTATAGTTTTACTAAATGGGTTTGATAAGTCACTCAACTTGTTCAATAGTATACTTTTGGTAACTGAACATTTTTACTTGAATAATAGGCCATTAAATTCTTAAAACAGTATACTTTTGGTCACAAAACTTTTTTACTTGACTAATAGGCCATTAAACTATTAAAACGTATAACTTGTCATACTTTTATCGGGTATCCATGTATGATCCGACAGAAAATTAAATTTATGCAAAATTTGTTAGTTTTTTAAAGAGAGAAAATGGAATATTAATTTTGGATTTTTTTAGAAAAAAAAATTAGATTTTCTTCTTTTGTCAACTTTGGGCGGCTAGTCGTGATTGTGAGAACAAATAAAGTGACGAGGATATCAGAATAGACCATGCTCTACCCTAGGAAGAAGCAACAGAAGACACTTCTCCCTCTCCAAAAGTCATGCGCCAATCCCTAAGGTATCTGAGGAAAATTCGCGTGTAAGCTTTAGGGAGCTTTCAAGAGACTAAAATGAGCACACAATGAAGGTTTTATCATGTTAAAAGGCACCTGAGCCAATACATAGGTCAAACCCTTCAAACGAGCCTAAAGAGATGTCATATTACATCAATATGCATGTTCAAAATTCATGACATGCCTAGTTACGAATTTCCCCATTGGAGTCCATAGAAACCCTTACTATGGATCAAAATAGCCTCAAGAGATATCCATTAGTAGATATTGTTGGACCTATGATGATAAGCAGATGAAATAGTTGAAAAGGATTGAAGAAGTCCTGGCAGTTGCTGATCGAATAAACCAAACAATAGACCCAAGCCTATCTACCAACTTGGAGGCCCAAGCCCATTAAACGTCTCGAGATTATTCAATATGAACTTGCAGATGGAACGTAGATGTGGACTGAAGCCAAAGAATAAAATTTTAAGTTGGATTAAGGAATTAAAAAGCTTAATTGAAAATCCAGCCATTCCCTAAACCCAATTGAAGTTAGGAAAGACTCTTCCTATTAGGATTTTGTTTTTACTTTCATAGTTCTATAATGTTTTAGAAGTGTATCTTATTTGTAATAGGATATGCTGAGTTTCCCTTCTTAATTAGGATTTTATTTTTATTTGTACTCTATCTCTATGGGTCGAAATTATAAGCCAATCAGAGTTAGAATATGATTTTTATTTTCGAATCTCTATTTCATTAGGATTGAGTGATTCCTTTTTAGAACAGGAAGAGAAATACTCTAAGCCTATATACAGGCCTCATTAGCCACGAAATTAATGCATGTTTTTGATGATATTTTGATAAATTAAATATCTTTTAGAGTGATCTTACGAGATCATGCCACAAAACCTTTCTGGATGATAGTGTAGGTTGACTATCATACCAAGTTCTCGAGCAGAGATGAACTAACCATAAGCCATTTATTGTTGGTGAATGTGCCCTAATGAGGGCTATTTATGTAAATATAATTTGAGGGTATTTATGTAAATAAGACATTTGTCGCTTGATTGATTGTTTATCAAATGAGTTAATTTCATGATAGTAATATCCTTGTGCATATTTAAATTCATGAAATCGATCCGCCAAAATAAGCACTCCATGGATAATTAGATCATGAGTGAATCTTTTGAGTAGTACTGGTACTAGGATCCTTAGACCAGAAATCACTACATGGTCTTAGGTGAATTGTAGTGTGCTTTGACATACGCCTAACGGGGCCGTAACAGGTTTCCAAGTACGGGTATGATTGGGTACACTATGAGACACGCTAATGTATGTAGGTGAAGTGATGGGACTACAAATCTCTCTTAAGTGAGAGATGATATCTTGGCCACTTGATAGTGAACTGAAAAGTGCATGGCCATGCCCAAGGAATGATAAAGATATCATTTGCTTGATGGATTCAGTGTCACTAAGAGATCAAGTAAACGTTTAGCTACATAAGGATGATGGTTCCATGCCTTATGCTAAACTGGATATCGATGTAGAGGATCGTACGCAGTTTTCTCGGAAAGGTTGAGTTGAATCTCCATTCGACCCTCCATTCTGAATTGGGTAGTCATTATGTCTTGCTAGAGACCACTAATGACTTATGGATTAATCAATGAGATTGAGTTATCCGTTGCCAATTTAGAATGGGCCTACAGGATCGCACATAAGAAAGTTCGATGATGCAGAATAAGGATTCTTGCCTACAATAAGTATAATTGTTATACTTAAATAAATAAGATCTAATTAAATGGTTTAATTAAAATATTATTGGAAAGTTCGGTGGTATTAATTAATAGTTAATTAATTACCTGGGAACAATTGGGATGGGCTGATAAATCAAGGGACTTAATTGCAATTGAAGTTCTTGACCCATCAGCCTGATCCATGGGTCATGGGTTGATCCATGGGCTTGGTGTATAACCCAAATCATTAAGGTATTATTTAAGACTGATTTGGATTTAGTAAATATTATTTAAATACTGATTTAGAATCAGTTAAATAAGATTTGATAATAATATTGATTTGGAATATGACTAAAATCAGTTAAGTTATAATTGGATAATTACAATACTGATTTTGGAAATTAATTCTCTACAAATATCCTAGGGATATAATTGTAGAAGTATGATGATTTGGAATTTAAGAAAATTCAGATCAGCCAAAATACACAGGATTTCCCAAAATTCTCCGGGTAGGCAAGATTGGCTAGCACCAACCTGCGAATGCTTTCGTGCTTGAGGGTAGAGGATCCTTCGAGAAAGGATTTTGGAGACAACAAAATGCCATCTTCTCAGAGGAGCCAGGCGACGTGCGCAACCGATTACGCTTCAAGGGTAAGACCCGATCCTTAGTGTTTAGGATTCCGCTGTTTAATTGGATTAAACACCTAAACAATTCCCAACATTTATCCATCTTCCTACCATCATTCATATGAGTGAGTTAAAATAAACAATTGTCCAGAGGCTTAATTGTTTTCGCCAATTAACCCTTAAGTAAGATAACGTATAGAATAGATTAAGAAGATCGGGCAACCGTTAGCAATTCCTTTAGGAAGCTTAACCTATGTTTTGAATCCTCAAGGAAACACATCAAGTGGTATCAGAGCAGCAAGGTTGTCTTCTTCTATTCTGTTATCTTTTGTGTCTTTTCTTTTGATTTTTCGATTTTTAGTCTATTGATGAGTATTAGACCGGTTCAATCAAAATATATATATATATATTTTTTTTTTATTTGAGTATGTGTGTTTCGAAATTAATTTCCCTAGTTTTTAAATAGTTTTGAATCAATTGGGTGGAAAATCAGTCCAATTTTTTAACCAAATATTTGTGTCCGAACTAGTGTCTGAGGCCCCCTTAGGGAACCGGGTATTTGTTCTGTTTTGAATGTTTTTGCATGTCATTTGTTTTGTTTGAGTCTAGAAGTCCCTCTCTACATTTATTTTGTGTCAATGTTGAGTTCCAGTGGTAGGAAAGACCTTTTTACCCTTAGACAAAACCCTTCAAAAATTTGCCAAAAATTGACAGTTGCACCTCTGCGAATTTTTGTTAAATTTTAGGTCAGTTTTACTTTGATTCCAGTTTGGAAAAGTTTTTTTTGTCAATTTTAATTCCTTGTAGTTGTTTTTTGACAGGCAGTATGAGTTTTGGACGTTCAGAGGTGAAAAATCATATTTTCATACTTGGTGCAACAGGAAGCATAGGAGTTCGCAGATTGAGAGTGGTAGGTGTTCTTTTAAATTCGGTTGTGATCTTGAATGAATACTTGAAGCTGGAAACCTAATCCTCCTACTAAGTGTTTAAGGTAGAATTCCTCCCAACCTTAAATTGATCGTAGAAAAACTATGGGAAAAGTCTATAGAATTAAGAAGAGGCAAGAGCCAAAGAGCCAATCTGAGAATTTGACAAATTCTATAAAAGAAAAGCTATTATGCAAAAGTCTGGCTAAGTAATGAAAAAGACAAGCCGTGATAAGTTACTCTTAAAAGTTCTTGTAGGGAAGCAAACAAAATTCTGAGATAGAAGTGATCACACCAAACTTAGCAACAAAAGGGAGTAGGGTTCAAAAATTTAAAACCCAGCACAATTTGGATTGGTTATTTGCCCGGTGTGTGTATAAAATTTTTCCTCTCATCCGGTGGTTAAGCTTGTGTTCAGATTGACTACAGTTTGGCTGCGAGAGAGTACCTGCTACTTTTAGTTTGTGTGCTTCTGTATGACTCTATAAGCAGCTACTTATTTAGTATTTAATTTGAAAGTCACCTTTGTCTTGTCTTTAGCTTTTGCTTGTTTTGTTAGATTTTTCTTTTCATTCTTGAATTCAGAGTGGTCGTTTTGTTTTTCTTTTTGATTTTTGGTATCACTTGTTATCACATTTGAGTACTTTTTTTTTTTTTGTGTGTGTTAGAGTCTTTGTTGTGTCAAAGTTTGTGTTTCGAGTCTTGTGTGAAGAGAAACCATCGAAATAGCACATAAAAAGACCCGGTTATCGGTGAGAGAAAATTGACAGGTTAAAAACCGGCATGACAACCCTTGCCCTAACCCTAACACCAGCCTTTTAGCATCGCCCATAGTGCTGTCGCTAATTCACAGCTGCTAGTTGTAGGTTTTTCAGTTCAAGGATTAAGTGACGCATCCGTTTCATTGTTAATTCCTTTGTATCAAGAACCCACATGCTCGGTGCGACACGATAGTACTTTTCTTTTGTTTTCTTTTCATTTCTTCTGTTTTGTGTTATTTTGTTGTGTGTCGGATTACATTTGGTCTTTTATTTTCTACATTCTTTTGTAGGTTGGCATTGAAGATAATACCAGTGTGGTTAAAGCGGAAAAACAAGTAAGTGGAAGGGTTGAAATTTAGTGACGAAAGCTTATAAAAGCCTTAACCAAAAGTTTTAGTGACCTGTTGCCATGTTTGTCACTAAAGGTTGCCCTGCCCTTTATAAAGCCAAGCAATCTAATAGTGACCATGAACAAACCGTCGCCAAATATTTTTGGTCGATGGGAGATCACGAGCGCAATGCGCGACCAAATTTATTTTGGTTTCCTACGGCCTGCACGCGCAATGCGCTGTAAGTCACCTTTCTTTGCAATTATTTTTCGTGTCCGTCGTTGTTTTTTTTTTATTTTCTTTTTTGTTTGTTTTTATTATTTTAAAATTCTATGAATTCAATTCTTGGATTTTTAAAATAAATATCCTTTTTAACATTTTCAAAATATTATATTTTAGGAATACATATTCTTTTTTATTTTTTGTTAGTCCTTTTTATTACTTCTAATATTTTTGAGAATTTGATTTCTTAAGAGTGTCAGGGTAAATATCTTTTTATTTTTGAGTCTTTTCATTATTTTCAAAAGTTAAAAGAATTTATTTTCTTGGAATTTTTGGAAGTAAATATCCTTCTCCCCTGAGTCATTCTTTTTACATTCAAAGTTCTTTAGAATGAAGTTTCTTGAATTTTGGAGATAAGTACCTTTTCGTTAGAGATTGGATAGAGCGGATTACTATCCTTTCTTTGTGAATATCTCTTTTCTTGTCTACTCTTGGTATTTTGTTTTTGTCTTATGCAGGCAGGACAACCCACTCAGGAACATAGACATTTGGATCGAGGCTGTCAAGCTCACGCATATTATGTTGTGCTCAACTCTCCAGACAAGAGCAAGGAATTGCAATGGACAACTTTGGTAGAGCCAAAGGTGCAGATGCCAGCTATGGCTACGATCAACCCTAGACTAGTCAAGGTGTGGCGCTGTACGATGTTGTGCCAATGGAAGGCTATCAAATTCAACTAGGGCGACCTTATGAATAAGATAGAGAGTCACTCTATGATAAAGTAATTCCCCTGGTATTGTTTTATTATATAATGGTATAAAAGTTAACCTCTTACCACTTTTTCCCTGAACAGGTTCTAGATAGCTCAAAACGACCTTCACTCCTCACTGGGATGCGCCCTGTGAAACGTCTTATTTTCCAAAGGAATAGTACAGATTACCTTTCGCTCCTCGTTGGATGCGCCCTGCGAATAGTCCTGTCTTTCTAAGTGGAAGAGCACAGTTGTCTACATAAACTTTTTAATTGCTCTTTATTGCCCTTGTTTGTCTATATAGCGTAGGAATACAGGTTCAATGAAGTTTAAGAGAATTAGGATAAAACATGGAGAGCGCAAAGCTCAGTTATTGCAGCAAATACGTGCCAAGCATAGACAATTCAAAGAAGATTTTCGCTTCTCTGCATACAAGAGATTTGCGCAATTCTTTCTTAGGATTATCTACTTATGTCACTTACGTTACCTTCATTTCTTGTTGAATGATTTTCACAGGTTTGAAGGGAACACAAGAAACATAAGCTTTTGAGGAGGCAATTTGATAGTCATCAACACTTCTACCCTGTGGATGTTCGGTAAGCCTAACATTTTCATTAATATTTCTAATGTATCTTTTTATGATTATGCAGATGCTTTAGATTCGAGGACAAATCATTTTCTACATGGAGGGCATGATGAGGATATCAGAATAGATCATGCTCTACCCCAGGAAGAAGCAACAGAAGACACTTCTAACTCTCCTAGAAATCATGTGCGAAACGCTCAGATATCTAAGTGAAATTCGCATGTCAGCTTTAGAGAGCTTTAAAGAGACCCAAAATGAGTCCAAAATGAATATTTATCATGTTAAAAGACCCTGATCCAATACGTGGGTTAAGCCCTTCAAACGAGCCTAAAGAGATGTCACATGACATCAATATGCATGTTCAAAGTTCAGGACATGCTAGTTACGAATTTTCCCATGGGAACCCTTACTGTGGATCAAAATAGCCTCAAGAGATCAATTAGTAGATATTTTTTGACCTATGATGATAAGCAGACGAAAGAGTTGAAAAGTATTGAAGAAGTCTTAAAGTTGCTGATCGAAGAAGCCTAACAACAGGCTCAAACCCATCTACCAACTTGGAGGCCCAATCCCAATAAACGTCTTGAGATTATTCGATAATGGACTTGCAGATGGAATGAAGATGTGGACTGAAAACCAAGAATAAAGGCTTTAGTTCGATTAAGGAATTAAAAGGCTTAATTGAAAATCTAGCCATTCCCTAAACCCAACTGAAACTAAGAAAGACTCTTCCTATTAGGATTTTTATTTTATTTTTTTACTTTCATAGTTCTAGAAGATTTTAGATGTGTATCTTATTTATTAGGGGTGTCCGGTGCGGGTACCCGCGCCTGACCCGAATCGAACCGCGAGGTTCAGTTCGGTTTGATTGGCCCACCCCGTGGGTCGGGGCGGGTTCAGTTCAAGAACGGGTACCCGCAGGTACCCACGACAAGAGATCGGTTCAAGCATGGGTTGTGGCCGGTCGACGGGTCAGTATTTTGGGCCGGTAATCAGGCGGGCTGGGGCGGGTTTGAACCCGACCCATTTTTTGGATGAAATGTAAAATTAATATTATTTATACTATTTTAACATAAAATGAATTTTTTTAATTCAAAGATATTTGAATCGACCCAGTTTAAAATGGTTTAACCCGTATCAACCTTTTTTTTTTTGAATTTGAATTTAACATTTTCATTCATTTTTATGTAAAACTATTATTAATTTCACATATATAAAATTTTAATTCAAATAGACTCATTTTGATCAGTATTGTAAGATTTGGACCGAATCGGTTGATCGAACCGGTTTAACCGATAACAATTATCATTTCATTATAATTGTTGTCAAATTTATTTTCTAATATGGTATCCTATATAAAATGCCATTATTATGTAAAATAAAGTCCAATAGATATAAAATACCATTATTATGAATACCATTTATTTTCTGGACGTGGTGCTAGTTATTTTTGACGTGGTGGTAGTTGTTTTGAGACGTGGTGGACTGTCTTTGTGAAAAAAATTAGGTTAAATTCACACGCATGGATGTAGACGTTTCTGTACATGGTGCTAGTTGTTTTGAGACGTGGTGGATTGCCTTTGTGAAAAAAATAAGTTTAAATTCACACATATGGATGTAGACATTTCTGGACGTGGTTATAGTAGTTTTTGACGTGGTTCTAATGTTATAAGATGTGGTGGACTGTCTTTGTGAAAAAAATAGCTTAAATTCACATGCATGGATGTAGACATTTCTGGACATGGAGCTAGTTGTTTTTGACGTGGTTCTAGTGTTATGAGACGTGGTAGACTGTCTTTGTGAAAAAATCAGCTTAAATTCACATGCATGGATGTAGACGTTTCTGGACGTGGTTCTAGTTGTTCAGTGACGTGTTGGGCTATTTTTGAGAAAAAATTCAGTTTAAATTCAAATGAATGGATGTAGATGTTTCTAGACATGGTGCTAGTTGTTTTTGAAGTGGTGCTAGTGTTATGAAACGTAGTTGACTGTCTTTGTGAAGAAAATCAGCTTAAATTCACATGCATGGATGTAGACATTTCTGGATGTGGTGATAGTTGTTCTGTGTTGTGGTGAACTGTTTTTGTGAAAAAAATCAGTTTAAATTCACATGAATGGATGTAGACGTTTCTGGACATGGTGCTAGTTGTTTTTGACGTTTATCTAGTGTTATGAGCCGTGGTGGTCTGTCTTTGTAAAAAAAATCAGCTTAAATTCACAAGCATAGATGTAGACGTTTCTAGAAGTGGTTCTAGTTGTTATGTTACATGGTGGGCTATCTTTGTCAAAAAAAATCAGTTCAAATTCACATTAATGGATGTAGACGTTTCTGGACGATGTTCTAGTTGTTTTTGACACGGTTCTAGTGTTATGAGATGTGGTGAGCTATCTTTGTGAAAAAAAATCAGTTTAAATTCACATGAATGGATGTAGATGTTTCTGGATGTGGTCCTAGTAGTTTTTGACGTGGTGCTAGTGTTATGAGACGTGGTAGACTGTCTTTGTGAAAAAAATCAGCTTATAAGACGTGGTAGACTGTCTTTGTGAAAAAATTCAGCTTAAATTCACATGCATGGAGGTAGACATTTTTGGACGTGGTGCTAGTTGTTCAGTGACATGGTGGGTTGTTTTTGTCAAAAAAATTAGTTTAAATTGACATAAATGGATGTGGACGTGGTGCTTTTCGTTTTTGACGTGGTGCTAGTGTTATGAGACGTGGTGGACTGTCTTTGATAATTCTTTTAAAAATTGGTTCAAGGGTCTAAAATACCCGCAGCTCGGTTCGGTTAAAAATGGAACCGAACCGAAATACGAAAAACCAAACTGAATCAAACCGAATCTCAATTTTTGGGTCGGTTCGGTTCGGTTCGGTTTGGGTTCGGTTCGAACCGAACCGGCCCGCGATTTTTGGACAGCCCTATTATTTGTCATAGGATATGCTGAGTTTTCCCTGCTTGATTAGGATTTTGTTTTGATTTTTACTCCATCTCTATTGGTCAAAATTATAAGCCAATCAGTGTTAGAATAGGATTTTTATTTTCGAATATCTCTTTTATTAGGATTGAGTGATTCCTTTTTAGAATAGGAAGAGAACTACTGTAAGCCTATAATTAGCCGCGAAATTAACACATGTTTTGATAATATTTCGATAAATTAAATCTCTTTTAGAGTGATCTTGCAAGATCATGAGTTGTCCCTGCGGGGAAACCACAAACCTTTTCTGGATGATAGTGTAGGTTGACTATGATACCAAGTTCTCGAGGAGAGACTAACTAACCATAAGCCATTCATCCATCTTCCTACCATCATTCACTTGAGGAAGTTAAAATAAACACATGTCATGAGGCTTAGTTGTTTCTGCTAATTAACCCTCCAGTCAGATAACGTATAGAATAGATTATCAAGATCGAGCAACCGTTGACAATTCCTTTAGGAAGCTTAACCTAGGTTTTGAATTCTGAAAGAAACGCATCATAATAATTTGGAACCAATATCATAGTAACCTTGCCAGAAGGATTTGGAACCAGGCTGTCATTAATTATTGATTTTTTTAAAGACGAAAATGGTGATCGTAGTATTAATATTAATAACCTTGCCATAAGGATTTGGAACCACCGGCGGCGAAGAAGAGGTGGACGTGCTGCGTTGGAGTGAGGTGGTGGCATGGCCGTGACTAGGAAAACAAAAAAGAAGAAAATCTAAATTTTTTTTTCTAAAAAAATCAAAAATTGATATTCAATTTTTGTCCTTTAAAAAACTAATAGATTTTTCATAAATTTAATTTTCCATCGGATCATACATGGATACTCGAGAAAAGTATGACAAGACATACGTTTTAATTGTTTAATGGCATTTTAGTAAAGCAGAAAAATTTAGTGGCCAAAAGTATACTGTTTTAAAAGTTTAATGGCCTATTAGTCAAGCAAAAAAGTTCAATGACAAAAAAAAAAAAAAAAAAAACTATTAAACAAGTTTATGACCTATGAAGTTTTTAACTCTTACTAAATTAGCAGCTTTTCTGGTTTGCAAATCATCTTACGACTTCCTTCTGCTTGTTTATTCAGCTTTATTAGAATGAAAATCAGGTCATGTGTTCTTATGTTTGCATGTTGATGATTCGTAATCATAAAAATAATGGAGGATATTTTTTTTAATAAATATAAATTTAATAAACATCACCTTTTTTATATAAGTGAAAAAATACTATTTAAAATGTGTGAACTACATTTAAAAAAATCTCAATTTTGCACACACTAATTTTGAAGCAATATCTCATCTCTATTTTTTAGAGAATGTTCAAGAATGGCTCATTAGTTCCCCTCTCCTTATATTTCTTCACTAAATATAAGCACCATACAATAGTAGTTGATCTGGGTACATTAGTCATTTGTTATGTGGTAATGATCACAAATTGGATTGTGTCACTTAGTAACAACACTTAGGTAACAAGCAACAATGATTGTGTTGCAATGGAGTGATATGAAAATCAAATGACACATATTAGAAGAAAATTAGTTGCGATTTCATGAAAAATTGCAACTGTGACGTAAATTTGTTTCATAAAAATAAATATGCCGCTAAATAACAATATTTTGTTAAAGTGCAGCAATGATTATATCGCAATGTAGCCACATGAAAATAAAATGACGCAAAAGATTTGGAAAATTTGCTGCTTTTCCCATAAAGTCACAAGTGTGACGTAAATTTTCTTCATAAAAAAAAAAATATGACACGAATGAAGGGCATTTTATTCCAGTGTCGCATATAAGTGTCGAATATTTACGTAACAATAACAAGATGTCACATATGTGATTCAATATAAATAATTCATGCCGAAATATCGCAAATAAGCGACACAATAACAAAAGTAAAATATTTTTGCGGCATTAGCTCGCGACATAACTTTAAATTGTGTCGTAAAAGCCCATTTTTCTTGTAGTGGTTGAGACCATGAAAAAGGTTTAAGGAAATAAAAGGTCAAAACTTGAAATGGAGGTTTAAACACAAAGGAATTTGCCTTAGTTCAAATGCTTCACTAAGGCTTCTCCTTAGATTCTTACTTCCTCAAATGAGGGTATAAGGTTTAAATGTCATTTACTTCCCCATTTATCCTACTATTAATATTCAGTTTTTTTTTTTTTTTTTTTTTTTTTTTTTTTGCACAAGGATTTATTTCACCCTTTCTAGCTATTGGTTCTAACTCAAACTAACTATGAATTCATCTGTACATAAGCCAATAGCATTAAACCAAAACAAATCCTTCAAGGTTCACATATGAATATGTTAGAAAGAAAGGCTAAATGGGCTCACATAAGGGTTGAAAAACAAAGAAAAGGTTGGGCCTCAACTTGGTTAATCCTAAGGGGATAATGATGATTTTGGGTGTTGTAAAGCGAAGAAAAGGATAACACAAAAGTTTTTTTAAGTGCCTTTATCACAGCAATGTATCACAAACACATAAAAGGTCTCGATATGCATACTAAAGCCAAATTTTATATTCAATATATTAAACAAGACAAATCACACAACCAAAAAAACATGAGCAACACAAGAAATATGCTCATAAACGTTCAAGATAAGTTCACGCAAATCAAGGTTATATGTGATTAAGTCTTATAATACTAGCATGGAGTACATATCATGCCTCATTTACTTAACCATTTTCATAATTTTCACACCAATCATGCAATGTCAAAACACAAAACTAGCTTGAATGGTTCATTTTGTTCTCTCTATAGTATAAATAGAGGGTTGAGTTTTCAATAAAATTATGCAATTTTTTACTAAATTTCGAGAGCCATAAGCCAACAAAAACCGAGATGAAATCTCTATTGTATCAAAAGACTTTATCAATACTAAGTATTAGGTACATTTGTGGTGTCATTCTACCTGGAATTTCCTTTTGAAGTCCAATCATCCTAACAATATTCTGCCATATTATTTGAGTGTTATGAAAGTAGCATACTAAATTTGTGGAGAATTTAAGCATATCTTTCACTTGTGGAAGAAACTACATCATCTATCTTTCGGTGTAAATAAATCACTGAAAAGTTGTTGGATTAGCTTAGTTATGATTTCTGAAAAGTCTTGCATTCTCCCCCAGTGTGAACAAATCCCTAAACAACTTTGGTTTGGGACATGGAGTGTCAAAATTAGGCACAAAGAAGTCACCAAAGAGTTTAGGCTCGGGTGTTTCCATCTTATCAACAAACCCCTACAATAAAGACAAGTCAAATAAGAATCTTAACTAAATAACTAAAATCAAACAAAATGCTAGAAATTAAATATACAATTAACTACTACTACTAAGACTCAAAACGAAAAACAAACACTAAAACTAAACAACCGTCCTCGGCAATGGCACCGTTTTTTATGCAATTTGTCGTCAATCGCTCAAAAAAAAATTATTAATTACCTAAAATAAAACTAAACTAGTAGTACTTTAGGGCCGAAACCATGCGAAGGGAGAGTTATAGATGTTTCTTTTTGTATTTTTCAAGTCTTTGTAGAAAGCAAGTTAAAAGTGCAAAACTAGTTGTTGTAAAAGAGAACATGCAAGTGCAAATAAAATAAAAGTAAAAGAAATCAAGGTGTAAAAGGTGAGATTTTCACTTTCTCTATATCAAGAGGCCCGAACTACATATTTCCTTTGCAAAAATCGGTTGTTTAAACATCAAATTGAGTGTTTATCCTATTAGGGACCTATTTTTGGGTATTTTGTAACACTCAAGCTTATGTCATGTTATCCAAGTGAGACTACTTTACCTATAGATAACTTGATGTGTCACTAATATAATTAACTACCCTTCCTAGTTTGTCCACCAAGATTCATCTAAAGCATTATCTATGTGATCTAGCCCTTGAATCAATTTAGTTAGGCTTAATTCATCAATCAACAAGGAAATTAGGTGACAAAATATGAGATGGGATTTTGTATAAGCATATGTTTCATTGATGTGTGAACAAGAGTATTTATAGTAACATGGTCTCAGGGTTTCTTTCTCTATAAGAAACTAGTTTCCGATTGTTAGAGGAACAAGAAATAGTAAACTACTATATTTACAATGTCCTAAATATAGTAATATACAATCACCCTCCCTCAAGTTGGAGCATGCAGATCACAAATGCCCAACTTGTGATGTAAACCATCAAACTACACATGTCCAAGTGCCTAAGTAAAGATGTTATCCAACTGATTCTAAGTAGAGATATGTTGAGTAATGATAAGACATTGATCAATGGCTTCACGAACAAAATGACAATCTATCTCAATATGTTTGGTGCATTCATGAAACACCGGATTTGCTACAATGTGAAGAGCATACTGACTATTACAAAACATAGAGATAGGGGAGGAATGAGAAATACCAAAACAAGATAATAAACCATTGAGACATTTGAGTTCGACCGTGAGTGATGCCATGGCATGATACTCATCTTCTACAGAATAACGGACAACAATGGGCTATTTCTTGGTGTGCCATGAGATAGGAGAATCATCAAACTAAACCATCCAACCGGTCAGCGAGTGTCGGGTAGTAGGACAACCAGCCCAATCAGAATCACACTACCGTGTAAGTGAAGGAGAAGATTGTACTGGAAAGAAAATCCATTTTCCTAAATAGCCTTTGAGATAATAAAAAACCCTACGAGCTGTTTCCCAATGGTCTTGCAAAGGGTGTTGCATAAACCGAGACAACACATGCACAGAATAGGACAAATCTGATCGAGTGACAGTGAGATAAATGAGACGATAATAAGACTCAGGATCATGGAAACAGCCCTTTGAAGCAAAACAAGATGGTGGTTCTGCGTAATGGGCAAAAATGTTGGCTTACATCCCAACAAACCAGCCTCAGTAATGATATCAAATGCATATTTGCGCTGACTGAGGGAAATTCCCTTGTGGTTGTGATCGAACTTCCAAACCAAGAATATATTTCAAAATACCCAAATCTTTTATGTGAAAACATGAACTCAAATAATTTTTAAAAGCTGTGATGACATCATTGAAGGAAAACTGAACAAGCCTGGGCTAAATCGAAAACCTCACTTTCGTGCTATGCATTCCAGAATCGGAAGCTTTCGACCAAGCTCAGGCTCAAATTAGTTTACCCATGAACGGATCTAGGCTTATACTTATTTAATTTATTAATCGGGACACAAAAAATTAAATCTTTAATTAAAGCGGAACTTAAAGATTATACCTTTTGTTGCGAAGTCCCTCGCTTAAAGAAAACCCTCTTTTCTTAGCTGCGATTTCCACAAGAAATCCGAAGAATTCTCCAATACGAACTCCGAGATAGTGTGGGCTATCGTCTACGGAGCTACCCACGGCAATACGACTGAAAACCCAAGAAACTTGCTTATCAAGAAACTCAAAATTAAGCTGCCCAGAATTTTATTGTGAAAATTGAGCTGCCCAGAATTTTTTTAACAAAAATGAAGCTGCCCAAAATTTTCTCTTCTCTAATTGAAGCTGCCCGGAGCAGTTAACTGCATAAGTTTCCAAAATTCAGCAGCTGTTCTTCCAAATCAAAAACAAGAAACCAAAGTTCCAATTACTCGATCACGATCTGTACACGGGCTCAAAGCTAGCAAGCCAAGCCAACGGACCAGTGTAGCGAGCAACCAGAAGAATCGGCACTTGAAGATCTGGACAGCAGCAAGAAACCCACGTCCGGCGATCGGTCCACACTGCCGCTGCAAAAACCCAGCAGCGACTGGTCCGATCAAGCCTGCAAGAAACCTCCGCCTGGCGATCGGTCCACACTGCCGCTGCAAAAAACCCAGCAGCGACTGGTCTGATCAATCCTGCAAGAAAACCCCGCCTGGCGATCGGTCCAAACTGCCGCTGCAAAAAAAAACACACAGCAGCGGCTGGTCCAATTAAGCTTCTAACCCAGCAGAAAAATCGATAATAAACTATGGGCTGCTCTTATTAATTCATGGGCTGAGTTCCTTGACAAAGAAGAAAGCTTTCTTGATCGACTTCGAGAGAAAACTTGACGATGAAGACACCGTTTTTTCTCTAGACCAAACTTTCTCTATCTAGCCTAACTTGGCTGCCAAGTTTCTTTCTTAGGGTTTTCTTGCCTATTATGTTGTATTTATAGGAGCTTCTAAGGAGACCTAATGGGTCTCGAGTTAGGCCTTAAAATTTGACTTTCGTTGACCGCTTAGTCTTCCCGACTAATCAACTCCAATCGACCCTTTTAAATTAATTCATTTAATCCACTTTGTTAATTTAATTTAATCGAACCCTTAGAATTAATTAATTCAAAATAGAATTAATTTCTAAATTCACTTCGTCGATCAAATTTAATTAAACCCTTCGGATTAATTAATTTACCTTGTCGATTAGTCAAACGCATAATCGGTCGTACCACTAACGGACCAATTATGGAACTACCGCTCGAAAACGACTTTACATCGCGCCATTATTATTTCTTCTATCTCCCCACATTAAAGATCTAGTACTCGTCGATTTATCAATTTACTGACAAATTAATTCACCGACTTCTTGGTTTCCGAGATTAGTACCACTCGACCTTTTATTATACCGAACATAAAGTTCACTGGCCAGGTTTAGTATAACAACATTACGAGCTCATCTCGGGAGCACCATCAACCCGGCGAACCGGTACGTGGATTCCTCCGACCAGTAACGGCACGCAAGAAGCTAAACACCGCATACCCAACTTACCGAGGTATTGGCCTCAATTGACCTCACTCTTTGGCAAATCAAAGCATACGACACCCAACCCTCACGCCCGCCCCAATCTCGGGATTGAGAGACGGAATACTAGGACCGAATTGACTACGCAGATCAGTACAAGTCAATTCTATCCAAACTGGTCGTGCTCAATATGCCCCGGGCATATCTGTGTGATTTAAACTAGTCTAGATAAACCAATTTCCAAACCACACAATAACCTATACCGATAGTATGTTCAGACTATCTCGGTTACGAGCGTACTTTTTATATATCAATACTTTAACCAATAACGGTATCTACTGTGTTTGTCGACACCCCGTTATCTAGTTCTATGATATAAAGGAACAGATTTATACTGAAACAAAATGATATGTCATCTGTGGATATTAGTTTTTGATACAAGCCATAGCTTTTCTGTATTCAAAACTAACAATCATAATCATTGCCAGAAATTACCAAGTCATTGATGAAAGATTATATGCTCGGGCCCTGCCAAAAATTCACTTTTGTGCTACGCATCCCGTAATCGGAACTCTTGACCAGGCCTAACCACTAGCACAATCGCTATTCTAATCCTTGCTTGAAATAATATTGCGTAGGATCTTAGCTTCTACTTGATCGATTTTCCATGCAACAATAAATTCCTAATTAAAGCGAAAGTTTAAGAATTACCTTTTGAATCTTGTACTTAGGTGATCGCTTGTATGACTCAAGACCAGCTCATACGTTGTGTTGGCAATGAACCAACGATCAGCGATTCACCACAAAATTTGCTGGGAAAAATCCCAATCCCCACCGCCACTATGTGTGTCGCACACGCGCTGCTGGAAAAATGAAACTGCCACCACGAGTCAATCGTACGCGCCGCCTTGACTCACGGGAAGAGGTTTTACCGCTGAAGGATATTGCCTCCACCACCCTCAAGAGAAAACCGACTTGGAGAAAGAAATTTCTATTTCTCTCACTAGTTTTCTTGTCTTGAGAACTTATGAATTGTGTGTTTAGAATTGTTAATCCCTTGTCTATGTATAGAGCCACAAGAGAGACCCCAAGTTGGTTTAGGATTGGTCTCCTAATGAGTTCAGGCAATTAATTAGTTTCAAATCCAATTAGGTAACTAATCTAATACGATAATCCAAATCCAATTAGATTTCATAATCTCTAGGATTTCCTAATTCTAATTGAAACTTAAGACTTAGTTAATTAATTAAATAATTCCACATTGTTAATTACTTAATTATCCTTAGGAATAATTAATTATTTACTTCTACTTATTCAATTAACAGATTACAAAATTAATCGTACCACTAATGGATTAATTTTGGCACTCCCATCCTACACAAGAATTGCTTCCGGAACAACTAAATTAATTTATTCTTAATCTCCCCACATCAAAAATTTAGTGCTCGTTAATTTATTAATTTACTGATAAATTAATTAATTAACTTCTTTAATTCCGAGACTAGTACCGCTCGACCTTTTTAGTATACCGGACATAAGTCTACCAGTTGGGTTTAGTATAATAAACATAACAAGCTCATTTCGGGAGCACCACCACCCCAGACGCACGGGTACATGGTTCTTTTCGACAAGTAGTAGCACACCATGTAACTAAACATACACACCCAACCCACCGAGACTATTGGCCGCAATTGACATCACCCGTTGGCAGATCAAAGTACACAAGGTCTAATCCTCATGCCCGCTCAAGTCTAGAGATTAAGAGATAGAATACTAAGAACAAATTGTCTATTAAATCAGTACAAGACAAATCATTCTAAATGGTCAAGGTTAATACACCCTGGGAATATTTATATGATTCAATTAGTTTAGACAAACCAATTATCCGAATCATATAATAACCTAAACCGACAGCGTATCCAAAACTGTCTCAGTTACGAACCTCATTTAGATATTCTGTCTTTTAACCAATGATGAGATCTACTGTGTTACACTAGACACCTCATCATCTAATTACATAATATAAATGGACAATATATGCACAACATTTAAAAACAAAACATTAAATCGATAATATTAACAGTGAAAAAGTATAATACAAACATAACTTATGTATTCAAACCTAACAATCTCCCACTAATACTTAAGTTGTGCTTTAAGTATTTATAACTACATTCAATCTTTTAAACTCTACAATACATCTAGAAAAACTATCATGGCTCTCCTAAGTATTTGATCCCTATGCCCTCCATATGAGCCTCAAAGACTTTTGAAGTCAATGTCTTCGTGAACGGATTTGTAAGGTTATTCTCCGATGCTATCTTAGTCACGACCACGTCTTCCCTCTTGATGATATCTACTATCAGATGGTACTTGCACTTTATGTGTTTGCTCGCTTTGTGGGCTCGTGGTTCCTTCGAGTTTGCTACTGCACCATTGTTATCACAGTACACTGTGATTGACATTTGCAAACCCAGAATTACATCGAAGTCCACAAGGAAGTTCATGAGCCAGACTGCTTCTTTCGCTTCCTCCGATGCGGCAACGTATTCAGCGCCCATGGTAGAGTCCTCCAAGAATTTCTGCTTGACACTCCGTCAAACTATGGCTCCACCACCCAAAGTAAACACATACCCTAAGGTAGACATGCTCTTGTCTATATCGCCTTGGAAATCTAAATCTCTATAATCTCGGGGTACCAGCTCAGGCGCCTGATAGACCAACACTTGGTCTCTTGTTATACGTAAATACTTGAGAATGCATATCAGGCCTTGTACACAACTTAGCACACATGACACTTCCTACTGCCGAAGCATAAGGAACTGTCTTCATGGCTTCCATCTCCTCAACAGTCTTGGGAGACTGTTCTTTAGATAGATGCACTCCGTGTATGAAAGGTAGAAAACCTTTCTTGGAGTTCTGCATGTTAAAAAGGGCCAGAATCGTATCTATGTATAAAGCTTGAGATAGCGTTAACGAAGGTTTCTTACGATCTCGAATTATCTTGATCCCAAGGATATATCCCGCTTCTCCTAAGTTCTTCATATCAAATTGCTTGGACAGCCATGCCTTTACGTCTGATAACACTTTCTTACTATTGCCAATTAGTAAAATGTCATATGCGTAAAGTACAAGAAACAGCACCCCATTTCTATCACGTCTGCGGTACACACATTGCTCATCCAGGCACTGAGTAAATTCGTCGAACTAGATTACCTCATTGAACCGGATGTTCCAAGATCTAGATGCCTGCTTAAGTCCTTAAATGAACCTCTTAAGCCTGCAAACCTTATGCTCTTGGTCTTTTTCAACAAATCCCTCTGGTTGCTTCATGAAGATGGTTTCCTCAAGACTTCTATTAAGGAAAGCTATCTTGACATCCATGTGCCATATCTCCTAATCTAAATGAGCAGCTATGGCCAAGAGAATCCGAATTGACCTAAGCATGGCCACCGGGGAGAAGGTTTCCTCATAATCGATTCCCTTTTTCTGAGTATACCCTTTCGCAACAAGCCTAGCTTTAAAGGTTTTAACCTTTCCGTTAGGTCCTCTCTTGCGTTTGTAGACCCACCTACACCCAATAGGTTTAAAACCATCAGGCAGGTCCACAAGCTCCCAGGTCCAAAGACCCCATCTTGGATATCATTGCTTTTCGCTACGATTCTGTATCTTTATCTCGGAGAGCCTCATTGTAGTTAACTGGGTCAGGCTCAGGTGTGCTAGGGACTAGGTCCAAAGCCTCTCCCATGCCAATAAACCTGTCGGGCTATCTTACAACCCTCCCACTACGATTAGGCACCACCGTTGTAGGTGCATCATTTGTGATATCATGTGCAGTGTCTGGTGTATCTACTTTTACTGGTGCATCAGGATTATCAGACTGTTTCCTAAGTTCTTATAGTACTATCTTGCTCTTGGGCTTGTGATATAGAATATAGTATTCCTCTAAAAATTGGCGTTAGTGCTAACTATCACCTTCTGATCTTTAGGACTACAAAATAGACCACCTTTCGTTCCCTAAGGATATCCTACAAATAGCATTACTTCAGTTCTTGCATCTAACTTAGTCGTATCTACCTTAAGTACATGTGCTGGGTAACCCCAAATTCTGAGATGTCTTAGACTGGACTTACGCCCGTTCCATAACTCTACTGGGGTTGAAGGCACGATTTTGGATTATACAAGATTAAGATGTACATTGCAGACAACTGAGATTGAAATTCGACCTCACTGAGGTATTCTCGAAATTTGTGGAACAGGTACTCACCACCATGATCTGATCGCAGTGTCTTGATACTTTTACCATGATATTTCTCCACATCTATCCGATACTCTTTGAATTTACTATAGCATTCAGACTTGTGGCGCATTAGGTAAATATATCCATACCTCGAGTAATCATTCGTGAATGTCACGAAATACTCAAACCCACCTCGTTCTTGGACCGACATTGGTCCACACAAGTCAGAATGAATCAACTCGAGTACTTCTTTAGATCTATAACCTTTTGCCTTAAAAGGTCTCTTGGTTATCTTACCTTCCAAGCAAGATTCGTAGGTTGAATAACTGTCAATCTCTAATGAACTTAAAGTTCCATCATTTGACCAACCTTTGAATCCTACTAAGGTTTATATGATATAGCTTGAGATGCCAAAGATAGGTTTGATTCATTTCAGAAGGTTCATTCCTCTTATTAGTGTTAGATGATGTGCTATTTAATTCTATGTTTCACACAACAGGGGAGTTTGATTTAACCACAAACAAATTATCTACTAATGAACCAGAACAAACAAGTTTACCATCTTTTTCAAACAACAACAGTATTATCAGAAAAAATAAACTTGAATCCATTCTTAAAGAGTTTAGAAACCGAAATAAGGTTCTTTCTAAAACTCGGTACATAAAGAAAATTTGATAAATCTAGTCTATAATTTTTGAAATTTAAACTAACTACTCCCACTACTTCCACTGACACTCTTGTAGTGTCACTAAAGTAGATATCCAGCTCGCCCTCTCTAAGCTTCCGGGTTACTTGGAACCCCTGCAAATAATTACAAACATGGTCAGTGGCTCCTGAATCTACACACCAAGTATCTGTGGGAATCACTGCTAAACATGTCTCAGTAATTAAGGCATAAACTATTGTATCTTTAAGCTTTGGGCAATCAGATTTCCAATGTACCATTTTCCCGCACTTCAAAGCATTTACCTTTAGGCTTACTCTTCTTTGCGATGTCTGGCTTGGCAGCATGTTTTTTGGCATTCTTCTTCTTATTGTTCTTGCCTTTAGGTGCAGAATAAGAGCTTGAAGCCTTCACCTTGACCAAAGCTTGCTTCTTCTCGTGGAAGCTACTTTCGGTCGACATCAATGCTGGTAAGAGCTCGGGTAGAGTGTATACTCTTTGGTTCATGTTATAGTTTACCCAAAACTGGTCGAAACTAGAGGGTAAGCTCTGGAGGATAATATCAATCTGACTCTTCAGATCAATCTCACCTCCGAACACCTCTATCTCATTGATGTTACTGATCATGTGAAGCACATGACCTCTCACCGATGAGCTCTCGGCCACTTTGGTATTCATGATCTTCCTCATGGCTACTTTTCTAGCTGTCCTGCCTTGATGAACGAACATCTCTCTCAGGTGAGCCATCATGTTAAAGGCAACAAGTATAGGATGAAGCTGATGTTGCAGAACATTTAACACAGAGGCCAGAATGTAACACCGCGTTATTTTATCCGCTTTTCTCCACCTAGCATAGGCATCCCTATCCCCTTGGGGAGAATCATCGCTAGGCACTTCTGGACAAACTTCGGTGAGCACAAACTTATACTGCTCGTCCGTCAGGACAATGTCCAAGTTACGACTTCAATCAACATAGTTTAGACCAGTTAACTTGTTGTCTTTCAAAATTGTAGTTAAAGGATTGAATGCCATATCGAAAACTGTATATTAAATAAACAGACAATGTTTCAGTATAAAGCATAGAATTTTCGAAATTCACTTAATTATTTACATCCCTCAAACAATAATTTAAGCCACCGACATCTCATTCACTGGGATTTTTTCAAGCCACGATAGTGTGAACATTTACGCTAACCTACATTTGTTTGAGAAGAACCAAGTTCATTAACTACACTATCTGACCAAACGATCTATTGATCAATGTAGCTAATAGTCAGTGCTTTCAGTCGTAGAAATAAGCAGCGTAACCTCGATGGGAGGAATACTACAGATTATACACTAAGTATGTGCCATTACGTGACTTTTGAGTTTGTTACCTCAGGATAGTGCGTCTCAGATGGAGAGGGTATCACATTTATCCTAGTTAAACTTACTCTAGTCATCTTACTTAGAAATTTATAATCTAGCGATCTTGTGATTGGACTCATCCTAATGGAGAAAGGCCCTAATGCCAATGCGCAAGTCCACCCACATCACAAATGAACCCACAATGGTGGCTGTGGGGATATTAAACCAACCCCTTACCACTTAGATTTCTAAATTGAGAGGTTTTCCGGTTTTAAAATATAATTAACTAATCCTAAGTTATGTGCAAACATAAAACCAGCATGCTTTAAAATTATGCATCTAAAATACAACACAAAATGTAAAGCATAAAAATTAAAACAATAAATTCGGGAAATAAATACTTCAAATAAATTTTTTGAATATTATGGCTTTAACTGCTTCTATCTTCTGCCTTGATCTCATGTCCCGTCCCGTCATGCCACATGGGCCATGCGCTTGCGCAGCAATTTGCTGCGCCGCGCGTCGACGGCTGCTGTCGGCGAGCTGTCATCGTTGCCGCTGTCCATCTTCGATTCCTTCTTCACTTCTTCTACACTATTTGGTCTTCTTGCATTTCGTTCTGGTTTTTCCTAGGTTTCTACGAATTAACGATAACCCAAAACCAACAAATTCAAATTGCCCACCATAACGCCTTCGATTACAAAAAATTCTCCCACTACAAGGCTTCTAGGAAAATTAAAATCGAAATTACATAGAAAAAAACATACTACAGATTTGATCTAATCCTACACGGCTCCCAGCACGTGGTTATACTATTACAAGCATTCATAATAAAACCAAACCCGAACATGTCCCTGTGTTTAATTAAAAACCATACAAACGTAACCATAATAGTGGGGATTTCTAAACAACCTGCAAATAAAACCATGTAATAAATCGAATAAGCATAAAACCCAAAACTAGGCTCTAATACCAATTGAAGATTATCTACCCGGGCCTGGTTAAAAATTCACTTTCGTGCTACGCATTCCATTATCAGAATCTTTGACCAGACCTAGACTCTAGCACAATCGCTATTCCCACCCTTCCTTGAAATAACATTGCGCAGGATCATAGTTTGTATTCATTTGATTTATCACGCAACAAAATATTAGTAATTAAAGCAGAAATATAGAAAGTACCTCTTGAAGCGTGTTACTCAGGTGATCGCTTGTATGACTTAAGACTTTGTTCTCACATTGTGTGGGCGATCTAGGGAGCAATTGTTCAGCAATCTACACAACAGGACTCACCAAAAAAATTCTGCAGCTCTGCCAAAAAAATGTTGACCGGCCGCAGCCCCTAGGAAATTCGGTCGTAGGAAAATAATTCAAGAGGGAGAAATTTATTTTCTCTCTCTAAACTTTCTCTCACTAGTTTTCTTGTCTTGAAAACTTATGAATTGTGTGTTTAGAATTGCTAATCCCTTGTCTATATATAGAGCTACAAGAGAGATCCTAAGTTGGTTTAGGATTGGTCTTCCTAATTGGTTTAGATAATTAATTAGTTTCAAATCCAATTAGGTAACTAATCTAATAGGATTATCCAAATCCAATTAGATTTCCTAATTCTAATTGAAACTTAAGACTTAATTAATTAATTAATTAATTAATTTCACTTTGTTAATTACGTAATTAACCCTTAGAAATAAATTAATTCCACTTTGTTAATTTCACTTTGTTAATCACTTTGTTAATTACTTGGGTGACACTACAATAGTTAATAAATTAATTCAAGCTAGGATTTCGAAAACTCCACCAGATTCTTGCTGGGTTTTCCTCATTTCACTGCTGCCCAGTTTTTTTTCTTCAATTCGCTGCTGCCCAGTTTTTTTCTTCAATTCGCTGCTACTGCTGCGATTTCTTCAGCAGCCTGGCGACAGTTTCTTCAGCAACAAGGCTTGCGCGGTTGATTCGAGATTGGCTTGTGTTGATCTCTTTCATTTGATGGGTGATCCGCAGGCTTCTTTTGTCTAGATCCCGGCGAGTTTTTGGGCTGGGTACTGGCGCAGATCGGGCAGGACAACAGCGAGTTTATCATGCAAGAGGTGAAGTAGTTTTGAGGGTTTTCACTGATCAGTTTTTGGGTTTTAAGAATTCGATTTGAAAGATTTCTTTGTGGGTTTTCGTGGGCTAAGCAAGTAAGCTTCGACAGATTATTGCCCACGCAATATTCGAAATGTTCTTGGAGATATCTAGTGGATTTCTATTTGAATCGCAACAAAGATTTGGTTTTTCTTTGGGCAAGGGACTTCACTACAAAAGGTAGAATCTTTAAATTTCGCTTTTATTAAAGATTGAATTTTTGTGTCCCGGTTAATAAATTAAATAAAATAAGCCTAGATCCATTCATGGGTAAACTAATTTGAGCCTGAGCTTGGCGAAAGCTTCCGATTCTGGAATGCATTGCACGAAAGTGAGGTTTTCGATTTAGCCCGGGCTTGTTCAGTTTTCCTTCACAATGACGATCCAGGCACGAGGTGGGTTCGAGTATTTCGTGACGTTCATGGATGACTACTCAATGTATGGGTACATTTACCTAATGCGACACAAGTCCGAATGTTTTGGCAAGTTCAAAGAGTTTCGAGCAGATGTGGTGAAGCATCATGGTAAGAGTATCAAGACACTGTGTTCAGATCGTGGTGGGGAGTACCTGTCCCACGTATTTTGAGAATAGCTCAGTGAGGTCGGAATTTAGTCTCAGTTGTCTGCACCTGGCATGCCACAGCAGAACGGTGTAGCAGAAAGAAGGAATCGAACACTCATGGAAATGGTTAAGTCGATGATGAGCTATAGTGATTTGCCGAGTTAGTTCTGGGGATATGCCTTAGAAACGGTGATGTATATTCTTAATCTTGTACCATCTAAAACAGTGCCTTCAACCCCAGTAGAGTTGTGGAATGGGTGCAAGCCCAGTCTAAGACATCTCAGAATTTGGGGTTGCCCAGCACATGTGCTTAAGGCAGATACGGCTAAGTTAGATGTGAGAACTGAATTAATGTTGTTTGTAGGATATCCTAGGGGAACGAAAGGTGGTCTATTTTGGTTTATTTTATAGTCCTAAAGATCAGAAGGTGGTGGTTAGTACTAAAGCTAGATTTTTGGAAGAGGACTATGTCTTAGACCACAAGCCCAAGAGTAAGATAGTACTAGAAGAGCTTAGGCGACAAACTACTAATCCTGATACACCGGCACAAGTAGATACACCACACACTGCACATGAGATCACAGATTATGCGCCTACATAGGTGGTGCCTCGTTGTAGTGGGAGGGTTGTGAGACAGCCAGATAGGTTTATTGGCATGGGAGAGGCCCCAGACCTAGTCCCAGGCGCGTCTGAACCTGACCCGGTTAACTACAATGAGGCTCTCCGAGATAAAGATGCAGAATCTTGGCGAAAGGTAATGATATCCGAGACAGGGTCAATGGACCATAATCAAGTCTGGGAGGTTGTGGACCTGCCTGATGGGTTCAAGCCCATTGGATACAAATGGGTCTACAAACGTAAGAGAGGACCTGACGGGAAGGTGGAAAACTTTAAAACTAGGATGGTGGCCAAAGGGTATACTCAGAAAGAGGGAATCGATTATGAGGAAACCTTCTTCCCGGTAGCCATGCTTAAGACGATCCTGAAGGAAAACAGAACAAGCCCAGGCTAAATCGAAAACCTCACTTTCGTGCAATGCATTCCACAATTGGAAGCTTTCGACAAAACTCAGGTTCAAATTCATTTTCCCATTAACGGATCTAGGCTTATACTTATTTAATTTATTAAATTGACATCTAACGCACAAAGATTACACCGTTAATTAAAAGCAGAAGGATTAATGGTTAAACCTTTGAAGCGAAGTCCAACGCAATAAGAAAAACCAAATCATTCCTTGCGATTGCCACCGAAATCCAAAAGATAACTCCGAGAAAACATCGAATATTGCATGGGCAATAATCTATCAAAGTGTGCTACCAAAGCCCATGAGAAACCCACAAAGAAAATCCCTCGAAAAGATTAAATCTGCTCAAAAGATCAAACCTTTAACCCAAAAAACTGCTGCCCACTATTTTTCTTGCCAATAGAATCGAACCCACTTCAACTCCGGTCACGATCTGGACAACTGGGATTGTGGATCACCAACCCAAGGGAGAGATCAACACAAACCCAGCTGGATCAAGCACCCTGGAGCTGCTAGAAGAGGGTTGGCTGGACAAAAATGAAGAATGTGAAGTCCGACCAAAACCAGAAAATCCGGCCAAAAAAGATTAAAAAAAAAAAAAACTGGGCAGCAATTAAATAAAATCCATCAATGGGCTATCTAAAAGTTTGATCTTTGGACTTAATCTAAATCGAGAAGTGAGATTCCAAGTTCGTTTTTGAAAGAAACCCTAGAAAGGAATGAGAGTCTCTCTCTAGAACTTTCTCACTCAAGAGGAAGACAAAATGTCTTGCAAGATTTTCTTAAGTATCTTGGCCTTAGGCTTTCTATTTATAGGGAGCTCTAATAGAGACCTAGTGGACTTTTGAGTTGGGCCTTTTAATTTGACTTTCGTTGACCGCTTATTCTTTCCTAGACTAATCAACTCCAATCGACCCATTCGAATTAATTTCTTAACCCATTTCGTTAATTTAATTTAATCGAACCCTTAGGATTAATTAATTCCTATAGAATTAATTTCTTAATCCACTTTGTCAATTAAATATTAATTTAACCTTTAGGATTAATTAATTCACTTTCTCGATTAGTCAAATACATAATTAGTCGTACCACTATCAGACTAACTATGGAACTACCGCTCAAAAATGACTTTATATCGCGCCACTATCTTACTTCTATCTCCCAACATTAAAGATCTAGTGCTCGTCGGTTTATCAATTTACTGACAAACTAATTCACCGACTTCTTGGTATCCGAGATTAGTACCCCTCGACCTTCTTATTATACCGGACATAAAGTCCACTGGCCGGGTTTAGTATAATAAACCTTACGAGCTTATCTTAGGAGCACCATCAACCCGGCGAACTGGTAGGCGGATTCCTCTGACTAGCAACGGCACGTAAGAAGCTAAACACTGCATACCTAACCTACCGAGGTATAGGCCTCAATTGACCTCACTCTTTGGCAAATCAAAGCATACGATATCCAACTCTCACGCCCGTCCCAAACTCAGGATTGAGAGACTGAATACTAGGACCGAATTGACTACATCGATCAGTATAAGTCAATTATATCCAAACTGGTCATGCTCAATATGCCCCGGGCATATCCGTGTGATTTAAGCTAGTCTAGATAAACTAATTTCCAAACGACACGATAACCTATACCGATAGTATATTCAGACTATCTCAGTTACAAGCATACTTTTAATATATCAATAATTTAACCAATAACGGTATCTACTGTGTCTTTCCACACCCCGTTATCTAGTTCTATGATATAATAAAACAATTTAATACTGAAACAAAATGATATGTTATCTGTGGATATTAGTTTTTGACACAAGCGATAGCTTTTCTATATTCAAAACTAATATATCCGGATTCTCTTGGCCATAGCTACTCATTTAGACTATGAGATTTGGCAGATGGATGTTAAGGCAGCTTGCCTAAACGGAAGTCTTGAGGAAACCATCTTTATGCAGCAACAAGAGGAATTCGTTGAAAAAGGCTAAGAGCATAAGGTTTGCATGCTTAAGAGGTCCATTTACGGACTTAAGCAGCCATCCAGATCTTGGAACATCCAGTTTGATGAGGTAATCCAGTCGTACGGATTTACTCAGAGTCTGGATGAGCAATGTGTGTACCGCAGACGTGATGAAAACTCAGTGGTATTTCTTGTACTTTACGTAGATGACATTCTATTGATTGGCAACAACAAGAAAGTGTTATCAGACGTAATGGCATGGTTGTCCAAGCAGTTTGATATGAAGGACTTAGGAGAAGCAGGACATATCCTTGGGATCAATATAATTCAAGATCGTAGAAAATGTTCGTTAACGCTCTCCCAAGCTTCGTACATAGATATGATTCTGGCCCGTTTTAAAATGCAGAACTCCAAGAAAGATTTTCTACCTTTAAGACACGGAGTGCATCTATCTGAGGAACAATCCCCTAAGATTGTTGAGGAGATAGAGGCCATGAAGGTAGTTCCTTATGCTTCGACAGTAGGAAGTCTCATGTATGCCATGTTGTGTACGAGGCCTGTCTTCTGTTATGCTGTTGGCATGGTAAGCAGATATCAGAGTAACCCCGGGAAAGCTCATTGGGAGGCAGTAAAATGCATCCTTTAGCATTTACGCAGAACAAGGGACCAAGTTTTGGTCTATCAGGCATCTGAGCTGGTACCCCGAGGTTACACAGATTCAGATTTCCAAGGCGATAGGGACAAGAGCAAGTCTACCTCAGGGTATGTGTTTACACTAGGAGGTGGAGCCATAGTTTGGCGGAGTGTCAAGCAGAAATACGTGGCGGACTCTACCATGGAGGCTGAATACGTTGCCTCATCAGAGGCAGCGAAGGAAGTAGTGTGGCTCAAGAACTTCCTAGTGGACTTAGATGTGATTCCTGGTTTGCAGAAGTCTATCACAGTATATTGTGATAACAATGGTGCAGTAGCAAACTCGAAGGAACCATGAGCCCACAAGGCGAGTAAACATATACAGCGCAAGTAGCACCTGATACGAGACATCGTAAAGAGGATAGACGTGGTCATGGCTAAGATAGCATCAGAGGATAACCTTGTAGATCCGTTCACGAAGAAATTGACTTCAAAAGTCTTTGAGGCTCGAGTGGACGGCATGTGGATCAAATACTTAGGAGAGCCATGACAGTTTTTCTAGATATATAGCAGCAGATTGTATAGGAATTGTATGTAGATGTATACTTGAAGCACAACCTAAGTATTAGTGGGAGATTGTTGGAGTTGAATACATAAGCTATGCTTGTATTGTACATTTTCCTAGTAATATATCGATTTATGTTTTGGTTATATTTTGTTCTTCATGATATGTCCATTTATATTATGTAAGTAGATGATGAGGTGTCTTGTGTGACACAGTAGATCTCATCATTGGTTTAAAGACATAATATATAAATGAGGTTCGTAATCGAGACAGCTTTGGATAAACTATCGGTTTAGGTTATTATGTGATTCGGATAATTAGTTGTCTAAACTAATTGAATCATATAGATATACCCGGGGCGTATTGAACTTGACCATTAGGAATGATTTGTCTTGTACTGATTTAATAGACAAATCGTTCTTAGTATTCTATCTCTTAATCCCTAGACTCGAGCGGGCATGAGGATTACACATAGTGTACTTTGATCTGCCAATGGGTGAGGTCTATTGAGGACAATAATCTCGGTAGGTTACATGCGCGTGTTTAGTTGCTTGGTGTGCTGCTGCATGTCGAAAGGAAACCATGTACCGGTGCGTCCGGGGTGATGTGCTCCCGAGATGAGCTCGTTATGTTTATTATACTAAACTCAGCTGGTGGACTTATGTCCAATATAGTAAAAAGGTCGAGTAGTAGTAGTCTCGGAAATAAAGAAGTTAATAAATTAATTTATCAGTAAATTAATAAATTAACAAGCACTATATCTTTGATGTGGGAGATTATGAATAAATTAATTAAGTTGTTCCAGAAGCAATTCTGGTATAGGATGGTAGTGCAATAATTAATCAGTTAGTGGTAAGATTAATTATGTATTGGGTTGTTGACAAAGGTAGATTTAATTAATTAAGTAATTAATTAATCCTTGTGTCAGCTGGTAGTGAATCATACCAGGAACTGGTTTGGGATAAGTGAATCCCTGTATCAGTTGGTTGTGAATCATACCAGGAACTGGTTTGGGATATTTGAATCCCTGTATCAGTTGATTGTGAATTATATCAGGAACTAGATTGGGATAAGTGAATCCCTATATCAGTTGGATGTGTATCAGTCCAGGAACAGAATTGAAGGAAACAGAAACCCGGTAGGAAGGCCAATCCTAAACCAACTTGGTGCCTCTCTTGGAACTCTATATATAGACAAGGTATTAGCTATTCAACAGACACAATTGAATATACAATTCATAAGTTTTCAACACAAAAAAACTAGAGAGATAAAATCCTAGAAAGAGAAATAAAATTTCTCACTCAAAGTCGGATTTTAGAGGCTAAAATTGATGCTGGTTTTCCTCTGTGTTTGGCCAAAATTTTGGTCAATTTTTACCAGCTGCGTGTGTAGCTTTTTCTCTCTCCGGGCGATGCGTTTACAGTACGTGCCAGGTGCGGTGGTGCTGGAATTTTCTGGCAGGTGCATTGTGGTGATTAGTTGATCAAATTGGTTTCTAGATCATTGCCCACACAACGTGACATCAAAGTCTTGAGACATACAAGAGAATCACCTGAGTGCACGCTTCGAAGGTATTTTCTAAAGTTCCGCTTTTAATTAGAAATTTTTGTTACGTGGTAAATCGAATAAATGCAAACCCAGATCCTGCGCGATGTTATTTCAAAAGGGTTGGAATGGCAATTGCTCTAGCGTCTAGGTCTGGCCAGAGATTCCGATTCTATAATGCATAGCACGAAAGTGAGTTTCTGGCTAGACCCGGGTAGATAATCTTTCAGAACCTTCAAAGGAAGCAGTCAGATCAGAATAAATCAACAACTGAGAAAGCGATAAAAGATTGCAACGCAACCAAGGTACAAATATAACATCAGAAAAAGTGATATCAGGACTAAGACAAACAGTCTCGGACTAGAAGCCATGGCAATCGTGCCATCTGGCAATTGTACTTGACGAGAGACTATCTCCTAAATATCCGAAATAAAATCCATGCGGCCTGTCATGTGATGCGAAGCGCCGCAGTCTAACATCCATTCAGTTGAAAAATATACTAGATAATTTTTCAGTTTGAACGGAGTGAATAAATCCAAAAACAGACTACCTTTGCTCACTAGTTAACTAAGAGATAGTCATTTTAAAATCTGCTGCAGCTATGGAAGAGAAGCTCGGGACAGATACTGCACTGACTCGTGTCGCTAGCGCCAACTGGATGTTATTAGCGCCGCTGTCACGTGGAGCCATATTACTCAATAAGTGTTGTTGAAAACCCAACAAAAAATTGCACCAAACAAATAATCCTGCTAGTGTTGCACCAAAAATTTCCACCAAAAATAATTTGTGGAAAACGTGCCACAAAACTCCACCATAAGCAAAAAGGGGTCTCGTACCACTGGGACAACCGTGGCCAAAAACACACAAATTCGGTGACAAAGAAGGACAGAATCCAAGAATTGCCGCCGAATAAATAATTAGCTTGGTCCAAAAAAACCAAGAATTGCACCAAGAAATTTAACTTGGTCAAAAAATAAAGAAACCCTTACTTAAAAAAAAAAAAAAAAACCCTTGGTGGATTAGTAGACAGTTTAACTTCGTGACTTTATTTTCCGCACAATAAAGTACGAACCAAAGAAAATTTGACGACTCAACGACGAAAAATCATAGAAAATTTTTTTCCGGCTGATACCATGACAAAATATGAAAAGGGATTTTGTACATTCATTTGTTTCATTGATTTATAAACAAGAGTATTTATAATAATAGGGTCTCAGGGTTTATTTCTCCAGAAGAAATTAGGTTTTTAATCCTCGAAGAACAGAAAATAGTAAACTACTATATTTACAATTTTTTAATTATAATAATATAAAATCGCATTTGGCAAACCCACAACTAATAGAAGCAAATTTTCAATTACCCACATAGATTCACAACAATTATCAACGAAAGCCACAAAACATGCAAATTCCGCATAGTTCATCAAGAAAATCACATAAGAGGAAGAATAGAATCAAGCCAATATGAAAATAAGCCACATAAACTCAAATTTACATTGTAGAATTCAGTTTGTTCATATTAAACACAATCCCACAATTCAAACTCAAGAAAATAGGCAAATTCACTACATGGAATTTTCTCTTCATCTATTACTTAGAATGGTGAAAATTGAGAAAATCCCTAGATCTAACTGCGAACATGGTGGATTTAAGATCAAAAGCCATGTTCTTAAGTTTCTCTCACTAAAACCTCTAACTTCTCTCATAAGAAAACTCTCAACTATGCGTTTTTGTGTTGTATACTATGTGTTATAAGCCTTGCTCATTTATAGATAAATGAAAGAAAGAATAAGGTTAATTACAGCCCTAAAATGGCCAATTTAAAAGTTAAGTTTGTAAGGGCAATTTGGTAATTTTGGTAGCTGACCCACTGCTGGCGTCCACCATGCCTTGGCTTTTGCATCACCTCTGCACTTGAAGTTTAAGCCCTTTTTCTCATTTCTTCTCCAAGTATTCTTCAAATCTTCAATAAATCTTCACTTTAAACTCCAAAGTCTTTCATCAACTCCACATCTTTATAATTATCTACAAATCATACAAAATCAACCATTAATCTCACTTTAAAGTACAATTAAATTAGAAATCTACTAAAAATAAGTTGAAATTGTGTGATTTTAATACCAAATAAGATGTGAAATGGATTCGCATAACAAACCCCATGAAGCTTCTCACTTCAATGACATTCTGCGGCTGTCTACATTTAATAATGACTTCTACTTTTACTAGATCCACATAAATCCATTCCCGTGGTATAACATGCCCTAGAAATGCCACCTAGCTAAGCCAAAACTCGCATTTGTTAAACGTAGTATACAGTTTATGCTCCTGGAGGGTACTCAGGACCCGTTTCAAATGACCTGCATGTTCATCCACAGTTTTAAAGTATATAAAGAATGTCAATGACGTGACTCCAAAATATAACTTTTTATGACCCAAAATCTTGCATGTTTATCTTACTTTTAGTTGGTTTTCAAAGATTATGATATCTTTTGTGAACTTTTAATGCACTTATAGTTGGATTTGCATGATTTTGTAGTAAAAAGCTATGTTGGAGATTTTGGAAGAAACTAGAAGACTTTTGCTGAAAAAGAGAAGAAAATACGAAGAAATGGAACTGAAATAGAAGAATTTGAAAAAGAGCAAAATTGAGGTGAATACTCCAGGATCGGTGACCTACAGGCACCTGCGCCTGTACGCTGCCGACCTCGGCGATCACTCGGCGACTTGTCTTGTCGCTGCCCGGAAATTCTGCTGAATGTTCCAAATTATCCTTGGCGTGTTTTAAAATGTAATTTACCATTTTTAGCCCTCAGACCTCTTTCTTAATGGGCAATGCCTGATGTAAAACACATACTTTCAAGCTTTTAGTAGGTTTTTCTATAGTAGCTTAGTGAAGAACTTTGACACACTTTTACACCTTTATCTTCACACACTAGATGATTTCTCCTAGAACCATGGTGTTCTAAGGAGAGTTTTAGGGATTCTACCCTTCTATGTGATAGAGGGTAGTGGATTTCCAAAGATGTGGAGCATATTTATGGATTTAATGAAGATGATTTGCTTATAAGAATGGAGTTCAAGAGTTGGATGAGCTTTTATCATATTTTATTGATAAAAGACATCCCTTTTCTTATGAACGCAATTCTATTATGAGTATTTACTCATTATCTTGGTGATGTTGTTCTATTCATTGGTTTTTCATGTATATTACAAGTGGGTTTCATGCATTGTACTAGATATATGAATTTTGCTTTTTTCATGTTTACATGAGGTTGAATCTACTTATTGCTTGCTAAATTGTTGATTTCCTATCTTACATGAGCACATGATGCGGGCTAATTATGCTTTCTTGATGCGGGCTCATTGTATTCACGCCAAGAGTATTCTCCAGTTTCTAGCATGTGGATCACCGATTTGTAATCAGAGAGAAAAAGGAAACCATAAAGATTTTGGGAGATACATTACCTTAATGTTTTAAGGATAGCAAGGATTTCAGCTTGAATAGGGGAGACTGCTTTTACCTTGAAAAATTCTGCATGTTGGATGGCACCATCTCTTGTTCGAATCAAGAAACTATCGTCGGCTTCTCCATTTGATGTCCAGGCTCCATCTGTGCTTACTATTGTTGCTGCGTCTTCCAGAAAATCTTTCCAGTGGGTGACTTTAATTTTTGGGGATGATTTTCGAAGCAAGTTGCAACCGAAAGTCCTTAGCAAAAATAGGTGGTCTGAATTGTTCACAGAGGGCTTGAAAGCTGAGAGGGTGAAGATTAGAGTTGAATTGATATCGTCAAACAACTACTTTTTGTCGAACTTGACACCTTCCATAACTATCTTGTTGAAGGAATCAGTCATTTCGGGCCAAATAGAAAATTTCACTTTCGTGCTATGCATTCCAGAATCAAAAACTTTTGATCGAGCCCAAACACTAGAACAAATTCCTTTGACAGGGATTTAGTTTATACTTGTTCGATTTATAAAATTCACAAAAAATTGGATCTTTAAATTAAAGCGGAAAGATTAAAGAGTCGACTTCTTGAAAAATCAATTTCAGAAAGATTCCACCTTTGAACCTTATCCCTCAAGAAATCCCTGAAATGTCTTCAAGATAAATTCGGAAGTCGTGTGAGCAACTATCTACCGAATGGATCCATCAAAACTCGTGAAAATCACTCAAGAAACTCACCGAAAGACAGCAAGATCTCACCTGAAAAAGCAAGAACTCGCCAGAAAACTACTGCCACTAAGAACCGCGAAAGATCCGCGAGCGAACCGCCGGAATACTCTTTGCCGGAAAATTCTGCCTCGCCGGAATCTTTTGGGCTACACCTTTTCTGAGAGAGAGATCTAAAAACCGACTTCGAGTGGGCCTCAATTTTACTATTTCTTTAAGTCCCTCTCTAGGCCTTTCTCTCTCTAGAAGCAAGACAACTTGCCTTGCAAGTTTCTTATGTTCTCAAGGCACTAACTTATCTATTTATAGGAGATTCAAGGGAGACCTAGTGGCCTTTTGAGTTGGGCCTTCTAGTTGGACTTTAAATTGATTTCTATGTCTTTACTAGACTAATGAATTCAAATTGACCCAAGAATAATTAATTAAATAATTAAATCCACTTTTTCAATTAATCCGGCACATAATTAATCGTACCACTAACGGATTAATTATGGAACTACCGCTCAAAAGGAAATTGCTTTCGGGTACCACTTTAATTATTCTTTTATCTCCCCACGTCAAAGATATAGTGCTCATCAATTTATTAATTTGCTGATAAATTAATTAATTGACTTTTTATCATCCAAGATTAGTACCATTTGACCTTCTTACTATACCGGACATGAACCGGTCGGGTTTAGTATAGTAATCCTTACGAGCTCATCTCAAGAGCATCATCATGCCGGACGTACCGGTACATTGTTTCCTTTTGACAATCATAGCACAATAAGTGAAGGAAAACTGAACAAGCCCGGGCTAAATTGAAAACCTCACTTTCGTGCAATGCATTCCAGAATCGGAAGCTTTCGACCAAGCTCAGGCTCATATTAGTTTACCCATGAATGGATCTAGGCTTATACTTATTTAATTTATTAATCGGGACACAAAAGATTTGATCTTTAATTAAAGCCGAATTTAAAGATTATACCTTTTGTAGCGAAGTCCCTTGCTTAAAGAAAAACCAATTCTTTGTTGCGATTCCAATAGAAATCCAATTGATATCTCCGTAGAAACTTCGAATATTGCGTGGGCAATAATCTATCAAAGTCAACTTGCTTAGCCCACAAGGAAATCACATGAATCAGATTCAATTTGTTCTTCCAAAATCTGACCGAACTAAAAGAAACCCGCCTACTGCCACCAGGAAAAAAAAATCCTGCTGCTGTTTCTTCTTCAACAAACTATCAGCGAAACTACTACTTGATCGGGCTTCATCACGCTGGGATCTAGACAAGAGAGACCTGCGGATCACCCATCAAGTGAAAAAGATAAATGCAAGCTCTCTCGAATCAACCGCACACAATCAGCACCGAACAGCAGCAGCGAAAACCCTCTTTTCGGTCTGCAGCAGGTCCGGCGAAAACCAGCAGTAATCCAGTGGATTTCTGGACAACTAACTCAAACAGTTCGGTTTTTGGAATGAATACAATTCAGGGAGCGAGAAATCTAGTTCGACTTCGAAAGAAAAAACTTCGGGAAGAAGAAAACTCTCTCTAGAACTTTCTCTCTCAAAAGGGGGCAAGACAAGTCTTGCAAAATTTCCTTAGGTTTTCTTGGGCATCAAGTCTTCTATTTATAGTAGCTTGATTGGAGACCGAATGGGCTCTCGAGTTAGGCCTTTTAATTTGACTTTCATTGACCGCTAAGTCTTCCCGACTAATCAACTCCAATCGACCCATTTAAATTAATTTATTTAATCCACTTTGTTAATTTAATTTAATCGAACCCTTAGAATTAAATAATTCAAAATAGAATTAATTTATAAATTCACTTTGTCGATTAAATATTAATTAAACCTTTTGGATTAATTAATTTACCTTGTCGATTAGTCAAATGCATAATCGGTCGTACCACTAACGGACGAATTATGGAACTACCGCTCGAAAACGACTTTACATCGTGCCATTATATTTTATTCTATCTCCCCACATTAAAGATCTAGTGCCCGTCGGTTTATCAATTTACTGACAAATTAATTCACCGACTTCTTGGTTTCCGAGATTAGTACCACTCATCCTTTTATTATACCGAACATAAAGTTCACCGGCCGGGTTTAATATAATAACCTTACGAGCTTATCTCGGGAGCACCATCAACCCGGCGAACCGGTACGTGGATTCCTCCGACTAGCAAGGGCACGTGAGAAGCTAAACACCGCATGCACAACCTACCGAGGTATTGGCCTCAATTGACCTCACTCTTTGGAAAATCAAAGCACACGATATCCAACCCTCACGCCTGTCCCAATCTCGGGATTGAAAGACGGAATACTAGGACCGAATTGACTACGCCGATCAGTATAAGTCAATTCTATCCAAACTGGTCGTGCTCAATATGCCCCGGGCATATCCGTGTGATTTAAACTAGTTTAGATAAACTAATTTCCAAACCACACAATAACATATACCGATAGTATGTTCAAACTATCTCGGTCACGAGCATGCTTTTTATATATCAATACTTTAACCAATAACGGTATCTACTGTGTCTGTCCACACCCCGTTATCTAGTTCTATGATATAAAGGAACAAATTTATATTGAAACAAAATGATATGTCAACTATGGATATTAGTTTTTGATACAAGCCATAGCTTTTCTGTATTCAAAACTAACAATAAGGAACTAAACACATATACCCAATCTACCGAGATTATAGGTCTCAAGTAATCGCACTATTTGGCAAATTAAAGTACACTATGTCTAATCCTTATGTCTGCTTTAGTTTAGGGATTAAGAGACAGAATACAAGGCTCAAATTAACTATGAAGATTAGTACAAGTTGATTCAATCCTTTATCGGTCCTGCTCAATATGCGCACATCCGTATGATTCAATTAGTCTAGACAAACTAATTTCAGAATCATATAATAACTTAAACCGACAGTATGTCCAAACTATCTCAGTTATAGCATTATTTATATATTATGACTTTAACCAATGATGAGATCTACTGTGTCATACCAAGCATCTCATCATCTAGTAATATGATATAAGTGGACAACATGTTATGATATACTGAAACATAATCGATATTTAACTGAGAAATAGTTTTTTCATACAAGCAAAGCTTTTAAATATTCAACACTAACAATCTCCCACTAATACTCAAAACTGCGCTTTTAAATATAAAAAATGGTTTAATACATTTATTCTACTGTCATACCAAAATTCAGAGAACTCTCATAGCTCACTCAAGTATCTAACTCTCATGCCCTCCACGTGGGTCTCAAAGACTTTCGCAGTCAATGCCTTCGTGAATGAATTTGCAAGGTTGTCTGCTGATGCTATCTTTGCCACGACCACGTCACTTCTGTTTACGATCTCTCATATCAGGTGGTACTTTCGCTCTATGTGCTTACTCGCCTTGTGGGCGCGTGATTCCTTCGAGTTAGCAACTGCACCATTGCTATCACAGTAAATTGTGATAGACCTTAGTAACTCAGGAATCACATCTAAGTCTACTGGGAAGTTCTTGAGGCATACAGCTTTTTTTGCTGCCCCTGATACTGTTGGTGAATGTGCCCTAATGAGGGCTATTTATGTAAATATACTTTGAGGGTATTTATGTAAATAAGACATTTGTCGCTTGATTGATTGTTTATCAAATGAGTTAATTTCATGATAGTAATATCCTTGTGCATATTTAAATTCATGAAATCGATCCGCCAAAAGAAACACTCCATGGACTAATTAGATCATGAGTGACTCTTTTGAGTAGTACTGGTACTGGGATCCTTAGATCAGAAATCACTACATGGTCTTAGGTGAATTGTAGTGTGCTTTGACATACGCCTAACGGGGCCGTAACAGGTTGCCAAGTACGGGTATGATTGGGTACACTATGAGACATGCTAAGGTATGTAGGTGAAGTGATGGGACTACAAATCTCTCTTAAGTGAGAGATAATATCTTGGCCACTTGATAGTGAACTGAAAAGTGCATGGTCATGCCCAAGGAATGATAAGGATATCATTTTATTGATGGATTCAGTGTCACTAAGAGATCAAGTAAACGTTTAGCTACATAAGGATGATGGTTCCATGCCTTGTGCTAAACTGGATATCGATGTAGAGGATCCTACGCAGTTTGCTCGGAAAGGTTGTGTTGAATCTCCATTCGACCCTCCATTCTGAATTGGGTAGTCATTATGTATTGCTAGAGACCATTAATGACTTATGGATTAACCAATGAGATTGAGTTATCCGTTGCCAATTTGGAATGGTCCTACAGAATCGCACATAAGAAAGTTCAATGATGCAGAATAAGGATTCTTGCCTACAATAAGTATAATTGTTATACTTAATCAATAAGATTTAATTAAATGGTTTAATTAAATATTATTGGAAAGTTCTATGGTATTAATTAGTAGTTAATTAATTACCTGAGAATAATTGGGATGGGCTGATAAATCAAGGGACTTAATTGCAATTGAAGTTCTTGACCCATCAGCCTGATCCATGGGTCATAGGTTGATCCATGGGCTTGGTGTATAACCCAAATCATTAAAGTATTATTTAAGGCTGATTTGGAATTAGTAAATATTATTTAAATACAGACTTTGAATCAGTTAAATAATATTTGGTAATAATACTGATTTGGAATATTACTAAAATCAGTTAAGTTATAATTGGATAATTACAATACTGATTTTGGAAATTAATTCTCTACAAATATCCTAGGGATATAATTGTAGGAGGATGATTTTGAATTATTCTCATTAGACAAAATACACAGAATTCTCAAATTCTCTTGGTAGGCAAGATCAGCTAGCACCAAGCTGCGAAGACTTTCGTGCTTCAGAGTAGAGGATCCTTCGAGGAAGGATTTTGGAGACAACAAAACGCCTTCTTCTCAGAGGAGCCAGGCGACGTCCGCAACCGATTACGCTTCAAGGGTAAGACCCGATCCTTAGTGTTTAGGATTCCACCATTTAATCAGATTAAATGCCTAAACAAATCTCAACAGTGGTATCAGAGCCAGGTTCTAAATTAATTTTAGTGTAATATTAAAATTAACTTTTGATTGAAACAAATGGTTTGTTTTTAGAAATTAATTTTATGATTAGCCAATTTGAAAAATTATTTTCTGGGCTTCGAAATCGTTATTTACGTTTTGACGAAAAAATGTTTTCTTGGGCTGAATTGGTTTTACTTCCCCGCCGGAGTCAGGGTTCCTTGCCGGAATCTGGGTTTTGGAAACCATCACCGGAATTCAGTTTTTTTGACAAATTGTTTTGGGGTTTTGTTATTTTTCTCTTGGAAATGATTTTTGGGACGATTGGGATTTCAAAATGGATTTGATTTGATGATTTTCAAAGATGGAATTTTCTGGTTTTGGAAAACACTTCGCCAAGAAGTTTCTAGTTTATCCGAAAAACGGGCCGATTGTTTAGAAATCCGGGGTTTCTAAAAAAAAAAATTTTGACCGGAAATAGGATTTTGGTATTTTTTAGTGTTTGTTTTTTGGGCTGCCAAATTGTTTGGCAGGATGGTTGATTTACTTGTCGGAATTGTTCCGCATTTAACTTAGCATTTTGATTTATTGGATTGAAATCTAGGCTATTGTGGGTTGTTGTTTTGCTATTTTTCCGCAGGAACTCCCCGGAATTGTGGTGTCAGTTTCGGAAGTTGTTCTGGACGACTGCGATTCCAAGAGGTGACTTGGGCACGGTTCGAACGCTGCAATTTCGACCGTTCGCGATGCCACCGCAAGTGTTCCGGAGGTTTTCGATCGGTTTTGGTTTCGGTCGGCGATGGTCGTCGATCGGTGGGCTTTCTTCCGTTTTTGCTATCCTCAGTCTTGCATGGCCACAATCGGGGGCCATGGACGGTGGAATGAGTAGCAGCGCCGGAAAAACTTCGACGACCGGCGTCGGACGCTAAAAGTCGAAGTAGTCGGCGGTGAGGGTTGAGGAAGGAGGTAAATGGCGGCGGCTGGGGGTGAAGCCCTAGGTGCTGAAGTTACCATATTACCCATGCCCCCCATGACTCCCTAAGCAGATGCCCTAATGGGCTTAAATTACTAAACTGCCCCTCTGCCCCATTAACCCTAAACCGCCTTAAATTTTAAAATTGTTTTAAAATTACAAATTGGCCCAGAAGTGTTTAGTCTTATTAAACCATAAGCTCGGGAATTTTGATAAATTAGAGAACTGCCCCAAAAAGTTTCAGAAAAATTAAAATTTTAAAAATTTTCTGAATTTTATTTAATAAGATTTTAATTAAATAATCTTATTAGATAAAGATAGGATTAATTTAGAATTTTATCCTATAAGTTTAAATTTAAAATTTTGAAATAAATTATCTTAATTAGATTAGGATAATTAGAAAAAAAAGATAAATAAATAAATAATTAATTATATTAATTAATTAATTTGTTTAAATTTTGAATTGTTATTTATTTATCTTATTTTACTTATGATGCTTAAATTTAAATTGTTTAAATTTTATGTGAAACATCATAATTATGCTAGCATGTTCATGCATCATTTTGGATAAATGTAAAATGAACAAAAATGATTGATTAAAATTGATCATGACACGATCAATTTTAATTCTGTAATAGTTACACAATCCTTAAAATTAATCGGCTTAAATTAAAATCGGCTTGTATGAGCATATGCATTTTATGTGTTTCAAAGCATGAATTGGGCTTTTAATTTTAACGTTTTAAAAGTTGGGGCCTGCGAGCCAATTTTGAATTTAGGCCTGCGTGCCTATAAAAATCATCATGTAATAGTTAGGCCCAAAAGGAGGTTCCAAGAGGAGTCCATAGTGGAGCCCAGGACCGGAGGCCCAAACATGAAGATTTTAAAAGGCCCTGTAATAGATTAGAGCCCAGTTCATCGCTTTAATTCATTCTTTTACTTATGCAAATGAATGATAAACGAAAATGCATGTTAAGCCGACCAAACTTAAATCCCAAAAACCCAAGATTTTGCTTTCATACTTGAGGGCCCGCTTGAGTGTCGAACGTCTGATGGACTTGGAGAGCCCAAGGGCCTCAGGTTTTCTTCATGCGGCGGGTTGTTACATAATAGTGCCCAACTTTATCACTGCCATTAATGAGTGGAAAAACTGTTTGGGTTTTAGATGCTCAACTTTATCACTACCACTTGTCATAAAAAACTGTGTGGGTGTCTATTGATGTGATGCCTTGAGGGATGGTTTAACTTGGGAAAATTAATCCTAGCTTGACCCGATAAGTTGACTAGGGATTAATTTTGCAAAGATTCCTGGTGTCAAACATTTAGAATGTTCATCCTATCGCCGAAAAGTTGCATGGTATGCAATTGGAAAGAGTTAGATTACATGGAATGTGATTTGAACGTTGCCTACCAGAAGAGCCCGATTACGATACTTGCCAAAGCAAGACTGGGGTTGACTCTTTGTGGATTTTCGGCCCACAATCTAGCACCAACACAAAATTGTTTGGGATTTCAATATTGTCTATTGTGGAAAACATTTTTTCAAAACTCATTCTAATATTTTGCATTTACTCTTTGTAGAAATGACATCATATAGCACAAATGTTTTCTCAAACTTTACTCTGAGAAGTATATTGGATAAGGATAAATTGGTTGGACCAAACTTCTTAGATTGGGAAATAAACTTGAGAATAGTTCTCAAACAAGAAAGGAAGTTACATGTCTTAGAGACCGCTTTACCTGAACAACCACAAAATACTTAGAAAACTATTCAGCGAGCCTGGGATAAGCTGAAAAGTGACTCCAATGATGTGACGTGCTTGATGCCCGCGTCTATAACGGGCGAGCTTCAAAAATAGTTCATGAATTCGGAAGTGTTCCGGATATATGAGTCACTGACGAAAATGTTTTGTGAACAAGCTTCATGTATCTTTGTTATAGAAATAAATCTTTCTATGTCCACCTCATGGGTATTAGATACTGGTTGTGGGGCTCACATTTGTACAAATGTGCAGGGACTCAGAAATAGAAGGATAACAAAGAAAGGTGAAGTAGATCTCCGAGTGGGCAACGGGGCAATAGTTGCTGCTGTTGAAGTTGGAGATTACACTCTGTCTTTACCTTCTGGTTTAAATATCAAACTTGAAAATTGTTATTATGTACATGTTTTAAGCAGAAATATTATTTCAGTTTCTAGTTTAGATAATAAAGGTTTTCGATTTATTATAGAGAATAATTCGTTATCTTTATATCGAAATGATATTTTATACGGAGTTGCAAATATGTGTAACAGTCTGTATGTCTTGGATTTGACCCAAGAAAAACCAGTCTATAACATAGAAAAGAAAGCTAAATCATCTAAAAATTATTTAAGTCCAACATACCTTTGGCATTGTTGATTAGGCCATGCAAATGAAAAGCGAGTTCAAAAGCTTCACAAGGATGGAGTGCTTGGTTCATTTGATTTTGAATCATATGAAACCTGCGAACCCTGCTTGCAAGGCAAAATGACAAAGAGTTCTTTCAACAAGAAAGGTGAAAGAACTAGTGAGCTATTAGCCCTAATACATACGGATGTATGTGGACCAATGAGCACACAAGCCAGAGGTGGATTTGACTACTTCGTGACTTTTACCGATGACTATAGTAGAAATGGGTATGTCTACTTAATGAGGTACAAAAGTAAAACCTTTGAAAGGTTCAAAGAGTTTAAAAATGAAGTAAACAATCAGTTGGATAGAAGGATTAAGGCTATTCGCTCCGATCGGGGAGGTGAATACCTTAGTGATGAGTTTGATGGTTATCTAAAACAGTGTGGAATTGTTTCACAGCTGACTCCACCGGGAACACCTCAATAGAATGGTGTATCCGAAAGGAGAAATCGGACCTTATTAGATATGGTTCGATCAATGATGGACCTAGCGACTCTTCCTACATCCTTTTGGGGTTATGCTCTCCTTTCTGCTGCCTACTTATTGAATCGTATTCCATCTAAGGTAGTAGAGAAGACTCCATATGTGATATGGATAGGTCGGAAGCCCTATATGTCCTATCTACGAGTTTGGGGTTGTCAAGCTCATGTAAAGCGTTTACAAAGTAATAAGCTTGAACCCAGAACTGACAAATGCCTATTTGTGGGATATCCTAAGGAAACCAAAGGATATCAATTCTACAACCCAACTGAGAACAAAGTGTTCGTTGCTCGAGGAGCTACTTTCTTAGAGAAAGAATTTATGTACAAGAAAGACAGTGGGAGTAGAATAGAACTCGGAGAAGTTCAAGAAACACAAGAGAATATAGAACGATCTACAGAAACTCAGATGGAAGTTGACATGGAAACTCACGAAGGATAATAAAGTGTGGACTTTGATTGACCCTCCTGTTCAGGCAAAGGTTGTCGATTGCAAGTGGATTTTCAAGTTAAAACCTGGCGAGATCTTCAAGGCACGACTAGTGGCTAAAGGTTTCAGACTAACTCATGGTATAGACTATGATAAAACCTTCTCTCCTATCGTGATGCTCAAGTCCATTAGGATAATGCTTGCCATAGCAGCATATTTTGACTATGAGGTATGACAGATGGATGTTAAGACGGCTTTCCTTAATGGAAACCTACTCGAGGATGTTTATATGAAACAACCTGAGCGATACATCAATCAAAAGCATCCTAATCGAGTATGTAAACTTTAGAGGTCTATCTATAGACTAAAGCAAGCATCTCGAAGTTGTAATCTTCGTTTCGATGAGGATGTAAAAGGTTACGGATTCATCAAGAACGAAGATGAGCCTTGTGTTTACAAGAAAGTTAGTGGGAGCAAGATTGTTTTCCTTGTCCTATATGTGGACGACATCCTGCTCATAGGAAATGACATTCCTTTGATGAAAGACATCAAACAATGGTTGGGGAGTGTATTTTCTATGAAAGGCTTAGGAGAAGCTGAGACGATACTAGGTATCAAGATCTATAGAGACAGGTCTAAAAGGCTTCTGGGACTAAGTCAAGAAGGGTACATAGACAAGATATTGAAAAGATTCAATATGTCTAACTCCAAAAATGGTACCGTACCATTTAGACATGGCCTTCTCTTGAAGAAGAACCAAGGTCCTTCAACAAGAGAGGAGAAGGATACAATGAGTAGAGTTCCATATGCTTCGGCAATAGGATCTATCATGTATGCCATGTTGTGTACCCGTCCGGATGTTGCACATGCACTTAGCATGACTAGCAGATACCAACAAGATTCAGAGATGGATTATTGGACTGCAGTCAAAGCAATGCTGAAGTACTTACGAATAACTAAAGGATTAATGCTAGTGTATGGAGGACAACAACAGCTCATTGTACAAGGTTACGCTGATGCTGCTTTCCAAACAGATCAAGATGACATGAAGTCACAATCAGGCTACGTGTTTAGTCTGAATGGCGGTGCAATAAGTTGGAAAAGCTCAAAGCAAGATACAACAGCCGATTCTACAACAGAGTCTGAGTACATTGCTGCATCAGATGCTGCAAAGGAAGCTGTTTGGCTGAGAAAGTTCGTGTCAGACATCGGAGTGATACCGAGTATCCAAGATCCGATAGAACTTTTCTGTGACAATAACGGGGCCATTGCACAAGCTAAGGAGCCTCGGTCACACCAGAAAACCAAACACATACTCAGAAGGTTTTATCTCATTCGAGATATCATTGATCGAGGAGATGTGAAAGTGTACAAAATAGGGTCAGACGACAATATAGCAGATCCTCTCACAAAAGCTCTACCACAGTCAAAGTTTGATAGACATGTAATAGAGCTTGGTCTTAAACAGTTTAGGACATAGCCCTTCATCGGGCAAGTGGGAGATTGTTGGTGAATATGCCCTAATGAGGGCTATTTATGTAAATATACTTTGAGGGTATTTATGTAAAAAAGACATTTGTCGCTTGATTGATTGTTTATCAAATGAGTTAATTTCATGGTAGTAATATCCTTGTGCATATTTAAATTCATGAAATTGATCCGCCAAAAGAAACACTCCATGGACTAATTAGATCATGAGTGATTCTTTTGAGTAGTACTGGTACTAGGATTCTTAGACCAGAAATCACTACATGGTCTTAGGTGAATTGTAGTGTGCTTTGACATACGCCTAACGGGGCCGTAACAGGTTGCCAAGTACGGGTATGATTGGGTACACTATGAGACACGCTAAGGTATGTAGGTGAAGTGATGGGACTACAAATCTCTCTTAAGTGAGAGATGATATCTTGGCCACTTGATAGTGAACTGAAAAGTGCATGGCCATCCCAATGAATGATAAGGATATCATTTGCTTGATGGATTCAGTGTCACTAAGAGATCAAGTAAACGTTTAGCTACATAAGGATGATGGTTCCATGTCTTGTGCTAAACTGGATATCGATGTAGAGGATCGTACGCAGTTTGCTCGGAAAGGTTGTGTTGAATCTCCATTCGACCCTCCATTCTGAATTGGGTAGTCATTATGTCTTGCTAGAGACCACTAATGACTTATGGATTAATCAATGAGATTGAGTTATCCGTTGCCAATTTGGAATGGGCCTACAGGATCGCACATAAGAAAGTTCAATGATGCAGAATAAGGATTTTTGCCTACAATAAGTATAATTGTTATACTTAAATAAATAAGATTTAATTAAATGGTTTAATTAAATATTATTGGAAAGTTCTATGGTATTAATTAATAGTTAATGAATTACCTGAGAACAATTGGGATTGGCTGATAAATCGAGGGACTTAATTGCAATTGAAGTTCTTGACCCATCAGCCTGATCCATGGGTCATGGGTTGATCCATGGGCTTGGTGTATAACCCAAATCATTAAAGTATTATTTAAGGCTGATTTGGAATTAGTAAATATTATTTAAATACTGACTTGGAATCAGTTAAATAATATTTGGTAATAATACTGATTTGGAATATTACTAAAATCAGTTAAGTTATAATTGGATAATTACAATACTGATTTTGGAAATTAATCCTCTACAAATATCCTAGGGATATAATTGTAGGAGGATGTTTTTGAATTATTCTCATTAGACAAAATACACAGAATTCTCAAATTCTCTTGGTAGGCAAGATCGGCTAGCACCAACCTGCGAAGACTTTCGTGCTTGAGAGTAGAGGATCCTTCGAGGAAGGATTTTGGAGACAACAAAACGCCATCTTCTCAGAGGAGCCAGGCAACGTGCGCAACTGATTACGCTTCAAGGGTAAGACCCGATCCTTAGTGTTTAGGATTCTGCCATTTAATTAGATTAAATGCCTAAACAAATCTCAACAGTGGTATCAGAGCCAGGTTCTAAATTAATTTTAGTGTAATAAATCAAAACACAGTCTCTAGTTCTGTGCAAATACTTGAGGATGCACTTGACAGCCTCCCAATGAGCTTTTCCAGGGTTACTCTGATATCTACTGACCATGCCAACGGCAAAACAAATATCAGGCGTCGTACACAACATGACAAACATGAGACTTCCTACTGCAGATGCATAAGGAACTGTCTTCATGGCATATATTTCTTTAATAGTCTTAGGAGACTGCTCCTTGGATAGATGTACTCCATGTCTGAAAGGTAGAAAACCATTCTTGGATTTCTACATGTTAAAACGGGGCAGAATCATGTCTATGTATGAAGCCTGAGAGAGTGTCATTGTGTTGGGTTTAAATACTAAAGCTTTACTTGTATTAAACTATTTCCTAGTTTTATATATCGATTAAATGTTTTACATATGTCGTCCAATTATATTATGTAATTAGATGATGAGATGTCTGGTGTGACATAGTAGATCTCATCATTGGTTAAAATACATAATATATAAATGAGGTTCATAACTGATACAGTTTTGGACACACTGTCAGTTTAGGTTATTGTATGATTCAGAAATTGGTTTGTCTAAACTAATTGAATCAAATAGATATGCCCGGGGCATAATGAACTTGACCATTTAGGATAAATTATCTTGTACTAATTTAATAGACTATTCATTCATAGTATTCTATCTCTAAATCCATAAACTTGAGCAGGCATGAGGATTAGACATAGTGTACTTTGATCTGCCAAAAAGTGAGGTCATTTGTGGCCAATAGTCTCGGTAGGTTGGGTGCGCATGTTTAGTTGCTTGGTGTGTTGTTGCTTGTCGAAAGGAAACCATGTATCGGTGTGTCCGGGGTGATGTGCTCCCGAGTTGAGCTCGTTATGTTTATTATACTAAACCCAGCTGGTGGACTTATGTGTGGTATAGTAAAAAGGTCGAGTGGTACTAATCTCAGATTATAAGAATTTAATTAATTAATTTATCAGTAAATTAATAAATTAACGAGCACTAGATCTTTGATGCAGGGAGAGTAAAATTTAATTAATTTAGTTGTTCCAAAAGCAATTCTGGTATAGGATGGTAGTGTCATAATTAATCCGTTAGTGATATGATTAATTATGTATTGGGTAATTTGAAAAGGTAGATTTAATTAATTAAGTAATTAATTAATGCTTGTGTCAATTGGTTGTGAATCAAACCAGGAACTGGATTGAGGATAAGTGAATCATTGTGTTAGTTGGTTGTGAATCAGACCAAGAACTGGATTGGGGATAAGTGAATCCTTGTGTCAGCTGGATATGAATCAGTCCAAGAACAGGATTGAAGTAAAACACAAAACCAATAGGAAGACCAATCCTAAACTAACTTAGGGTATCTCTTGTAACTCTATAAATAGACAAGAGATTAGCAATTCACAATACATAATTCATAAGTTTTTAAGAGTAGAAAACTAGAGAGAGAAAATCTAGAGAAAGAAATCAAAGTTTATTCTCTCAAAGTCAGTTTTCTTCCCGAGATGCGGCGGCATTAATCCCTGGCAGTGCGTGTGTCTACCATTGATGGCGCATGTGATCCCGGGCATCGCGCCGGTTGATTTTTTTCTAGCGGCTGCTTGGTGATTTGTGGTGGATTGCTGATCGTTTGGTTCGTTGGTTCATTGCCCACACAACGTACGAGTTGGAATTGAGTCATGCAAGCGATCACCTAAGTACAGGCTTCAAGAGATAATTCTTAAACTTTCGCTTTAATTAAGAATATATTGTTGCGTGGAAAATCGAACAAGTAGAAGCTAAGATCCTGCGCAATGTTATTTCAAGCAAGGATTGGAATAGTGATTGTGCTAGAGCTTAGTCCTGGTCAAGAGTTATGATTCTGGAATGCATAGCACAAAAGTGAATTTTTGACCGGGACGGGCAGATAATCTTTCACAGTGAATGTCTCATACAATCTCTAATGATTTTGATCCCAAGGATATGTACAGCCTCTCCCAAATCCTTCATATCAAACTGATTGGACAACCATGCCTTTATGTCTAACAATACTTTCTTACTATTTTCAACAAGAAGGATATTATCTACGTAAAGTACAAAAACACCACAAAATTTCCATCACGCCTACGGTACACACACTGCTCATCCGGACACTGAGTAAATCTATAAGACTGGATTATCTCGTCAAAACAGATGTTCTAAGATATGGATGCTTGCTTAAGTCCATAGATAGACTTCTTGAGCCTGCAAACCTTGTGCTCTAGGCATTCTGCAATAAATTCCTCTGGTTGCTGCATGAATATGGTTTCGTCAAGACTTCCATTAAGGAAAGCTGTCTTGACATCCATATACCAAATCTCATAATCTAAATGAGCAGCTATGGCCAAGAGAATCCAGATCGACTTAAGCATAGCTATTAAGGAAAATGTTTCCTCATAATCGATACCCTTTTTCTGAGTATACCCCTTCGCTACAAGCCTAACTTTGAAGGTTTCAACTTTCTCGTCTGATCTTCTCTTTCGATTGTAGATCTATTTACAAGTAATCGATCGAAAACTATCAGGCAGGCCTACCAGCTCCCAAACTTGATTTGAGTCCATTGAACCCATCTCAGATATCATTGCCTTTTACCAAGAATCAACATCTTTATCTTGGAGAGCCTCATTGTAGTTAACTGGTTTCAGTTCGTGAGCACCAGGAACAAAATTCAAAGATTCTCCCAAAGCCACGTACCTCTCGGGCTGTCTCACAATCCTCCCACTACGACGAGGCAAAACCTGTGTAAGTGCATCATCTGTGATATCTTGTGCAGTATTCTGTGGTGTATCTACTTGTGCTGGTGTATCAGGAATATTGGATTGTCCCTTAAGCTCTTCTAGCATAATCTTACAACTTGGTTTGTGGTCTAGAATATAGTCCTCTTCTCAAAATCTGGTGTTAGTACTAACCACCACCTTCTGATACTTAGAATTATAGAATAAACCACCTTTCGTTCCTCTGGGATATCCTACAAAAAATATTACTTCTGATCTTGCTTTTAACTTACCCGCATCTGCTTTAAGCACATATGCTGGGCAACCCCAAATCCTGAGATGCCTGACACTGGGTTTCGACCGGACCATAACTCCACAGAGGTTGAAGGCACCTATTTAGATGGTACATGATTCAGAATGTAAGCTACCGTCTTCAAGACATATCCTCAAAACGAATTGGGCAACTCACTATAACTCATCATAGATCTCACAATTTTCATAAGAGTTCTGTTCCGCCTTTCTGCTACACCATTCTGTTGGGGTGTGCCAGGTACAGACAACTGGGATTGAATACCCACCTCTGACAAGTAGCTCCTAGATTCACTAGAGAGATACTCACCACCATGATCTGATCGCAGTGTCTTGATACTTTTACCATGATACTTCTCCACATAAGCACGAAACTCTTTAAACTTACCAAAACATTCAGACTTGTGGCGCATCAAGTACATGTAGCCGTACCTATCTGTGAAAGTCACAGAATACTCAAAACCACTTCTATCATGAATTGACATAGGTCCACATAAGTCAGAGTGAACCAACTCTAAAACTTCTTTTGCCCTATACCCCTTTGCCTTGAAAAGGCCTTTTGGTCATTTTACCCTCTAAGTAAGATTAACAAGTTGGATAACTGTCAATCTCCAATGAACCCAAGAGCCCATCATTGACCAACCTCTGAATCCTACTAAGGTTGATATGACCTAGTCTAAGGTGCCAAAGATAAGTTTGTTTCATTTCAGAAGGTTCTTTCCTCTTACTATGGCTCAATGATTTGTCATTCATTTCATTGTTTTGACAACAGGGGAGTAAGTTTTTATCAAGAAGAGATTGTTTACCATTGAACCAGAACATATAAATTTCTCATTCTTTCTAGCAATAACAAAATTATTAAAAAAACAAACTTATAACCATCCAACAAAAGTTTAGAAACTGAAAGTAAATTCTTTCTAAAACTCGGAACATAAAGACAGTTCTTCAAAACTATTGCAACATTATTTTGGAAAATAAGTCTTGCCACTCCCACTGCTTTGACTGACACTTTGGTACCAAATAGACTTCTATCTCACAATTTCTCAGGATCCGGGTTACTTGGAACCCCTGCAAAGAATCACAAGCATGATTAGTGGTTCCTGAATCCACACACAAAGTATCTGTGAGAATCACTGCTAAACATGTCTCAATAACTAAAGCGAAAATGGTCGTACATTTGAGCTTTGGACAATCTAGCTTCCAGTGTCCTGTCTTGCCACATTTGAAGCACTTGCCTTTCTGATTCTTCTTCTTTGCAATGTCTGGCTTAGGCCCATGATTAGTAGTCTTCTAGGTCTTCTTTTTCTTTTTCCCACCTTTTGGTTTGGAAAAAGATCCTGAAGTCTCGACTGTCATTAAAGCTTGCCTCTTCTTTGCAATGTCTGGCTTAGGCCCATGATTAGTAGTCTTCTAAGTCTTCTTTTTCTTCTTCCCACCTTTTGGCTTGGAAAAAGATCCTGAAGTCCCGACTGTCATTAAAGCTTGCTTCTTCTCTTGGAAGAGGCCTTCAGCAGACACCAATGCAGCTAAGAGCTTGAAAAGAGTATAGACTCGCTGATTCATATTGTAATTCGGTCGAAACTGCCTAGAGCTCTGAGGCAAGCTCTGGAGCATGATGTCAACTTGGGATTCCCCATCGATCTCACCTCCCAATACCTCAATCTTATTGATGTTACCAATCATGTTAAGTACGTGATCTCTCACATGTGTGCCTTCAGCAATCTTGCTAGTCATAAGCTTTCGTATAGTCACTTGTCTAGTTGCTCTGCCTTGGTGACCAAACATCTCCTTACGTTTAGCATCATTTCCAAAGCAAAACCCATGGATTGATGCTGATGTTACAGAACATTCGACATAGAATCCAGAATGTAACACCACGTCATCTCATCAGCTTTTATCCACTTTTGATAGGCTTCCCTATGCTTAGGAGTCGATTCATCATTAGGCATTTCTGGGAATGCCTCAGTGAGCACAACTTGTATTACTCAGCCGTGAGGGCAATGTTCAAATTGCGTTTCCAATCAATGTAATTTGGGCCAGTCAACTTGTTCTCTTTTAGTATGACAGATAATGGATTAAACGCCACATCGAAAGCTGAAAATAAATAAACAGAGAAGTTTTAGTATTTTATCTCTTTAGAAAATATTGACACCCTCAAAACAATATAATCAAATCCACCAACATCTCGATCACCGAGATTCACGCAAGTCATGTTAGTGTGAACGTTTACACTATTCCACTTTTATTCAAGAAGAACCAAGTTCATTAATTTCATTATCTGACCAAACGATCTATTGATCAATGAAATTAATAGTCAGTGATTTTAGCTGTACACATAAGTAGCGTAACCTCGTTGGGAGGAATACCATAAATAGTACACTAAGCGTATGCCATTAGGTGACTTCTAAGTTTGTTACCCAGGATAGTGCGTCTCAGTTAGAGAGGGTGTCATATTCTCCAATTTAAGTCACTATAGTCGTCCCTTTAAAAATTCAATCTAGTGATCTTATGAATTAGACTCATCCGATATGGAGGAAGGTCCTAATACCAACACGCAAGTCTATCCACATTACATATAAATTCGTAATGGAAGCCATGGGGATATCAAGCAACCCACTCCCACTTAGATTTTCAAATTGAGGGTTTTTTCGGTTTTAACAAGCAATTTCTTAACCTTAGTTATTTACACCCATAAAACCACACGTTTTTAATCATGCATCAAAACATAAATTAAAAATGTGCAAGCAACAATTAAGACAATAAAAACAGGAAATAAATACGTAATTAAAATTTCCCAAATATTATGGTCTTCTTAATTGTTGCTTCCTTTCAATGCCTTGTTGACATGTCTCGTCACGTTGCTCGCACTCGTTATTTGGACTCTTTGCAAGTCGTCCGGGTTTTCTCTATTTTTTTACGTAATTTTTGGAATCACCCAAATGACGATAAACACAAAAACCCACGAATCCAAGTTGCCCACAATAACGCCTTCGCCATTACATATCTTTCTAAATACAAGGCTTCATTTTATACGAAAATAAAGATGACATTTGATAGAATAAGTCCTACTACAGATTTAATCTGATACTACACGGCTTCCAACTCGTGGTTATTACTATTACACATATTCACATTCAAAAAACCAACCCGGACATGTCCAGGTGTTTATAAATGAAAACTGAATGCATAAACCATAATAGCCGTGATAATAACCGCCTGCAATAAAAGCCCATAACAAATCGAACAAGTATAAAGCCAAAACATTGGCTTTGTGATGTGCTAAAATTACAACACTAATAAAACCTCTTTCTCAGCACACGTTAGGACCACTAATCCTGCTGTGTAGTAGAATAAGGTATCGAATCCATAGGGAATATTGAACACTTGTGTATCAAATTAAACTAGAATCATGCAAGAGCTGGACAATAAAAACAACTTTAGTTTGATAAAATAAAAAGCAAAATGTGGAAAGATAAATTGGTGGGATTTTGGGATGGTGATTCAATTTCCATCACATTCAGCTAGTATTGGTTACACATGGTTTCTTAATTTCTCTCCGGAGCTTAGGCTATATTACCGATAAAATTCAATCTCGAACATCACAACATAGGAAACCGCCAACAAGATAATAAGCTTACTAAAAAGATTTAATCTCTGAAAGGAAACTACCAACAAGATAATAAACTTACTAACGAGATTCAATCTCCATCAATGTAACAAAGAAACGGCCAACAAATCGGTAAAGCCCAAATCAACCAGAGAAATAATTACACCAATATATAACAAATTAAAGGAATTTATATACACTACACTCAGAGTATACATATGAAGGAAACAGATCTGTTCTGGGCTAAACCGAAAATCTCACTTTCGTGTTATGCATTCTAGAATCGGAGACTTTTGATCTGGCCCAAACTCTAAAACATTTCCCCTGAACGGATCTAGACTTATACAAATTTGATTTATTAAAACGACAAGCTAAAAATTAAATCTTTAATTGAAATCGTAAGATTTAAAGATTATACTTTTGAAGTGTGTCCTCAAAGCAATAAGAAAACCAAAGCCTTGAAAATCCTGCTATTTACCTCTCGGGACCAACCACGAGAGAATTCTGAAAATGACTCCGTCTTTACCCCGAAATCGTGTGGACGACTATCCACAGGGTAGCTAAGACACAAAGGAAGAAATCCAAAAGAAACCCACTTTGAAAAACTCGTCAGATCCGCAGCAGATCGTTGCCCGAAGATCAGCCTCCTATTTACCGCCTAACGCTCACAAACCCAAAAACACCTCCAAAAAGAATTCTCCCACAACGATCTAGACAACCACCTCCATGGATCACCGATCAAGACCGTGATCTACACAACATATGTTGAATCAAGTGGCTAGGAGAATTAATTGGACCAGAGGCGTGGAAATCGGGAAAACCCAAAGGCACAGAAATCGAGAAAACCCGACGACGCACAAATGCGAGGCGACAAAAAGGAATCCGGCGGATCCTAAAGGGCTGAGCTTTTCAAAGATCAAAGGATCCTAAGCTGACTTCGAGAAAGACCTCAACGAAGAAGAAGAGGTTCTCTCTCTAGGATACTCTTTCTCTCACTAGGCAACTAAAACTCCAAGGTTTCTTAATGTCTTCCAAGTGCCTAACACGGACTATTTATAGGAGTTTCAAAGGAGACCTAGTGGGCTTTTGAGTTGGCATTAGTGTTGAACTTTCGTTGACTCTCTTAGTCTTCCCTAGACTAATCAACCCCAATTGAACCTTTATAATTAATTTCTTAACCCACTTCGATAATTAAATATTAATCAAGCCCTTAGGATTATTTCGTATAACCAACTTTGTCAATTAAATAATAATTAAACCTTTAAGATTATTTAATTCAATTTGTCGATTAGTCCAACGCATAATTAGTTGTACCACTAACGGACCAATTATAGAACTACCGCTCAAAAAAAAATTACTTCGCGCTCACTTTATTATTCTTCTACTCCCTACATCAAAGATCTAGTACTCGTCGATTCATAAATTTACTGACAAATTAATTCTTTGACATCTTGGTATCCTAGATTAGTACCACTCGACTTTCTCATTATACCGGACATAAGTCCATCAGCCAGGTTTAGTATAATAAACCTTACGAGCACATCTCGGGAGCACCATCAACCCAACGAGCCGATACATGGATTCCTTCGACAAACAATGACACACCAAGAAATTAAACACCACATACCCAACTTGCCGAGATCTAGGCCCCAATTGACCACACCTTTTGGCAAATCAAAACATATGATATCTAACTCTCGTGCCCGCCTAGTCTAGGGATTAAGAGATTAGAATATTAGGTTCGAATTAACTACGCCGATCAGTACAGGTTAATTCAATCCTGAATAAGTCGTGCTCAATATGCCCCGAGCATATCCGTATGATTTAATTAGTCTAGACAAACTAATTATCCAAATCACACGATAACCTAAACTGATAGTATGTTCAAACTATCCTAGTTACGAGCGTCTATTTATATATCATAAATTTAACCAGTGATAAGATCTACTGTGCTACACTGGCACTTTATCATCTATACATATGATATAAAGGAACAATTAATACTGAAACTCAATCGATATGTGAACTGAGTATTAGTTTTTCATACAAGCAAAGCTTTTCAGTATTCAAAACTAACAATAGAAACACACAAATTAGCTGGCTCACCCTCGCACAAGGCCTGTCACACCTATGGACAGCAAAAGCCCCCACCAAGCTGAAGAGGAGAACAACGAAGCTGCTCAGATCAAGTGCGGATGCACCCGATTCCAGTTAGACTGAATAGATCAGGGGTTAAATCTGGATCGCCAGCTCCAAAAAAAATCCTAGCTACTCGAAGATAAAGAGAAGTTGTCAACTCAATCAGGAGAAGAACAAAGCAAAAGTTGCCTACAGGACTTGTCCACACACTATATATACTATTACAACATCCTAGGGTTGTAAATAGTTAAGGTTAGGATGGGTAAAATGGTCTTTTTAGCAATACATGAGCATCCAGATTGACTCAAAGGCTCCAACATTGACTAGCTTGCCTGTCTTCATCATTTCAGCAATTTATGGCTCTATTTGTGGTGGAAAAGTGATAAAATCGAACCTGGGCCTGCATTTCCCACAAAACATATTATAAGCTTAAAAGCACACAAGAGTTATCAAACTCTATCAAAATTTAATGAATTTCAGTGGAAAATGTCATGAAAATATATGTAACTTAGGGTTACATTACTCTGATACCAATTTGAAGGAATTAGTCGGTCCCGACCAAATCGAAAATTTCACTTTCGTGCTATGCATTATAGAATCGAAAACTTTTGATTAAGCCAAACGCTAGTACAAATTCCTTTGACCCGGATCTAGCTTATACTTGTTCGATTTTTAAAACCCACTAAAAATTGAATCTTTAAATTAAAGAGGAAAGATTAAAGATTCGACCTTTGAAGCGAGTCCCTCAAAAAATCAATTTGAGAAAGATTCCACCTTTGAAGCTTATCCCTCAAGAAATCCCTTGAATGTCTCCAAGATAAATCCGGAAGTTGTGTGGACAACTATTTACCGGATAGATCCGTCAAAACCCGTGAAAACCACCCAAGAAATCCATCGGAAAACAGCAAGATCTCACCAAAAAAAAGCAAGAACTCACCGAAAAATTGTTGCCGTAAAGAACCGCGAGAGAGCCGCGAACGAACTGTCAGAAAACTCCTTCACCGGAAAATTATGCCTCGCCAGAAAAACTGCTCATCGCGGGAATCTCTTGGGCTACACCTTTTCCGAGAGAGATCTAAAAGCCGACTTCAAGTGGGTCTCAATTTTACTATTTCTTCAAGTCCCTCTCTAGGAATTTCTCTCTCTAGAGGCAAGACAACTTGCCTTATAAGTTTCTTATGTTTTCAAGGCACTAACTTATCTATTTATTGGAGTTTCAAGGGAGACCTAATGGGCTTTTGAGTTGGACATTCTAGTTGGACTTTTAATTAATTTCTAAGTCTTTACTAGACTAATTAGTTCCAATTGATCCAAATATGATTAATTAAATAATTAAATCCACTTTGTCAATTAATCCAACACATAATTAATCGTACTACTAACGGATTAATTATGAAACTACCGCTCAAAAAGAAATTGCTTTCGGGTACCACTTTAATTATTCTTTTATCTTCTCACGTCAAAGATATAGTGCTCATCAATTTATTAATTTACTGACCATAAACCTTGAGATGTTCTTCACTTCCACCATAGTTTCGCCTCAAAGCACTCCACTATCACATGCAGATCACGAAAGGCCGAGGCCGTTTTCTTCAGTTGGGAAGTAAAGTTTGGGCGAGCTCTCCAATACTCTTTAAATCCCTCTCCTGAGTTCCCCAAAGGAAGTTTTGGAACTTCTTTTCGATGGATTTCAGCAAGGACTTTGGAGGGTTAAGTGCTGCAAATGAATGCATCGGAATGGAGAATAACATTGATTTTATCAAGTTGAGACGACCAACCCAACTGAGCATCCTATTTTGCCACACCTCAAGTTTTCTGTCCATCTTTTCCATGATATTCCTGAAATGGTTGATTTTTGATCTCCCGGTGTATAGCTGACACCCCAGGTAATTGAAAGGAAAATCTGATGCCGCTATATTCAACGTACTGGCTACTCTTCTTTTGACTTCCTCCGGGGTCCTGGGGGAGATGATGAAAATTTTTTTTCCTTTCTTCATTTTCTGGCCTGTTGCTCGGTCATAGTCTTTGAAAAAGTTGAGCAAAGTTCTTAGAGACCTGGTGCTGCCTCTAGTGAATAGGAGAATATCATCGGCGAAAGATAGGTGAGTGATGCTTAGAGATCCCGCTGGAGTGCCATAAACCTCAAAATGTCCCTGGGATGAGAGGAATTTTATTCGCCGGGAGAGTGCCTCAGAAACTAGGATGAACAGGAAAGGCGAGCCAGGTCGCCTTGTTTTAACCCTCTTGAAGCCGGGAAAAAACCGGCAGCTCCTCCATTAATGAGAACCAAGAACCTGCTGCCGCGGAAATTATTCAGAATTAAGTTGACGAAAGAAACAGGGAAGCGGAATTTCAGAAGGAGAGCTTCGAGGAAGGCTTATGAGACCCGGTTAAAAGCCTTTAGCATGTCAATCTTCAGCAGTAAATTGTGAGCAGAGACTTTATTATTGAGAAAGGCGCATAGATCCTTGGCCAAGATGATATTGCCGGTTATGTCTCTGCCGGAGAGAAAACCCGTTTGTTCTGGGAGTATTAGAAAATGCATTAGCGGCTCTATCCTGAACTTGAGGATGGTTGAGAAGACTTATTGGTCAAATGTCCGCAAAGGTTGCTGTCTCTCTTCTTTTTTTTTTTTTTTTTTTTTTTGGGGAATGAGCACTATAAGGACTGAAGCAATTGCATGCTTTGTAAACGTCTTCATGAACAATGCGACAAGCTTTCTGAAAAAATTCACCAAGGAAGCCATCCGGACCGTGCTGTCTGAACTTAGTGAGAACACTGCCTTTTTAACCTCCTCTATCGTTATGCTTCTTAAGAGTTTATCCTTCTGTTCCTCGTCTACTAAGGCTGCGATGTGCTGAAAAAGGTTGCTTGTTGCCTCCGAATCAGCTATCTCTTGCTCTTCGGTTAGGAGGTCCGAGAAGTAAGAAACCCCTTTCAATGCCTGTCAAGTCCGTGGTCCAGATTCCGTCTTCGTTCTTGATTTTTACTATTTGCTGACACAATCTTTTTTCCTTAAGTGCCGCGTGGAAAAAAAAAGTTCTGGTCTCCCTCTGCGAGCCATCTAATCCATGATTTTTGCATCAAAAAAATATTCTCTTTCCTTGATTTTCCTTGTGAGTTTTGCTTGGGCCAAGGAGACTACAGTTCTTGTTTCTAGTGTGGGATTGTGATCATGTTCTTCCCCCCTTTTCATATCTTCCTCTTCTGCTGTTTTCCAATTTTTGTGAACCTCACTGAAGGTTTCCTTGTTCCATTGTTTAAGCTTGCATTTTAATCTCCTAAGCTTGATGATGAGTCATAACATGCCATAAACCCCAGTAGGTTGATTGCAGTTCTAAGCTATTAATTCCATGAAACCTCTTCTTCGAAACCACATCCTTTGGAACACAAATCGTCTTGGCCTTGATTCTTGTCGCGAATTCAGCTGTAGCAGGAGTGGGGAGTGGTCCGAGGAATTCCTATTCAGTACATGCACAATAGAAACTCGGAAAATGTCCTGCCATTCCGGTGAGAATAGAAACCTATCAAGTTTCCTGCTGACCCAACCGTTCGTTCTGTTCCCTCCCCATGTAAATGTTCTTCCAACTGTTGCAGTTTCGAAGAGCCTGAGATTGTTGATGCAGCTATTGAATTCCTCTATAGACCCAGCATGAGGTGATGAACTCCCCCAATATTATGTTGAGTCCTTAATCACATTGAAATCTCCTCCAATTGCCCAAAGTATGTCCTGATAGGTGTTTCTGAATTCTTCAAGACCAGCCCATAATATTCTTCTTTCAGTTTGAAGGGAACTTGCATATATAAAAGACAGCAAACAAGATATACCCACAGAGGACTTTGAAGCCAGAAAATGAAGCGCCAGACCCTGGTCTTTCAAGAGGGTGAACTTTATATCATGATTGACAAAAATCCAAATTTTACCAGAAATGGAAGACAAAGCTTGGGAGAAACCCAATTTAAGACAGTATTCAGAAATTCTACAAGCATCTATCATAGGTTCAAAAATAGCCAAAAGTGTTAAATTTCTAGTTCTAGCCAAAAATACATAAACGTCTTCAAGGAAGGAGCATTTGCAATGCACTTTATATTCCACGCTATCAAGTTTTTATCACTAAAACATTAATAATTGGATACATTGATGTCAAAATATCCAATTGCTTATAATGTCGAATGCTCTGCTTTAAAATATGTCACGAAACTATATATTTTCCATAATATACTTTCATTGAAACTCATAAAATCTATAAGGTTAGTTCAAACTTTTATTAGATTTTTAAATATAATTTATTTTAATATAAATTTTTCTAATTTTTATTAATCTATTTTTCTAAATTTTATCACTAATACTCAAGAAGTAAATAGAATTTTTTTTTTTTTTAACAGACTGTCCTACAAATTTCAGTGGGTAAAGCGGACCGGTGGGATTAGGTATCCTTTTATTAATATTAAAAAATAGAATAAGTACAATGATAGCGTCGAAACTAACCCAAGCCCCACTTTAATCTAAGTGAACTTTCCCTTAACCCTTTATTACACTCACCCAAACGCTCCAAGCGCTATTAATTATTACAAACACCGATACACTTCAACCGCAGCTAACTTTTGTAAACATTTCTTTTTAAAAATCAAAAACAATTAAACTCTTCAAATTAACCGAAGTCCCGACAAACTTTGTTGATCTAACATGATGAGGCTGCGTAGTCTTGAAGGCATCTCGGTGAGCAAATCAAAGTATAACGATGATCCTTTTGCCCCCATTGAAGCAAGGTAATTCGTTGGAGCATTCCCTTCTATGTGGATGTGGATATGAATAATAGAATCACCCAATTATGACAGTATAAAACGAATTTCTAATAGTTCAGCACATAAATCGATGAATCATTCAATATCATATCCACCAACCGCAAATTATCCGCTATAACCAGAACCCCTAAAGATTAAGTGAAAGACAATATCGCAGTGAACAAAAATACCACTACCCATGCATAGACTAAAACTTTAATTTTTATACGCTTTGGGAGGAAGAAATTCAAGAATTTAGAAATAGGTTGGCAATAGTATTTTTGGAAGCTTCCTTTTCTTTTCCTCTATTTTCAATTAGTCTAGAAATTTCCTGGAAATAAGAAGAAATCGCTGCAAATATGGAAGCGTTAGATTTCTTGAATTTCTTCTTCCCAAAGCATATAAAAATTAGAGGAATGAATTTCCCTTTTCTTTTCTCTCCTTGTTTTTTTCCTTGGGCGATGGCGGCTATATTTTTCCTTCAGTCGGCTGGCTTTTGAGAAGGAAAAGGAAATTGCGGTAATTTTGGAAATTAGAGGATTGAATTTCCCTTTTCTCCTTTGCTTTCGTAATGAATTTTTGACCAAATTAATCCCCTAAATAAATTTTCAGATAAAAAAATAAAAAAATGGGAAGTTGTGGCCGAAAAGAGGCATTTCAGATTTTGAAAATCCGAAATAAGACAAACTCGGATTTCAGAAATCCAAAATATCAATAATCCTAATTAAATTAAAAATTAATAAGGGAGATTAATTAGATTAATTAAATTCGGATTTCAAAAATCCGAAATCAACGGATTTCCAAATTTCGAATTATTTATGAAAAAAAATCTTTTGAAAAGAATAATGAAATTGAAATTTTTTTGTGTAATTAATAAATGGAATTAAAACGATTCGGATTTCCAAAATTCGAATTGTGAGAATTCGAATTTTTTTCACAAAGATAGCCCACCACGTCTCAGAACAACATGCACCACGTTAAAAACAACTAGAACCACGTCCAGAAACATCTACATCCACGCATGTCAATTTAAGTTATTTTTTTCACAAAAACAGTCCACCACGTCTCAGAACAACATGCACCACGTCAAAAAAAATTAGCACCACATCCAAAAACGTCTACATCCATTCATTTGAATGTAAACTGATTTTTTCAATAAGGTCAATCCACCACGTCAAAAACAACTAGGACCACGTTCAGAAACGTCTACATCCATTCATTAGAATTTAAACTGATTAATTTTCAACAAAGACAGTCCACCACGTCTCAGAACAACATAAACCATGTCAAAAACAACTAGCACCACGTTCAGAAACGTCTACATCCATTCATTTGAATTTAAACTTATTTTTTCAACAAAGACAGTCCACCACGTCAAAAACAACTAGTACCACGTCCAGAAACGTCTGCATCCATTCATTAGAATTTAAACTGATTTTGTGAACAAAGACATTACACCACGTCTCAGAACAACATGCACCACGTCAAAAAAACTAGCACCACGTCTAGAAATGTTTACATCCATTCATTTGAATTGAAACTGATTTTTTCAACGAAGACAGTCCACCGCGTCAAAAACAACATGCACCACGTCAAATTAAATTAGGACCACGTCCAGAAACGTCTACATCCATTCAATTGAATTTAAACTGATTTTTTCAACAAAGACAGTCCACCACGTCTCAAAATAACTTGAATCACTTCAAAAACAACTACCACCACGTCCAGAAACGTCTACATCCATTCATTTGAATTTAAACTGATATTTTCAACAAAGACAGTCAACAACGTCAAAAACAACTAGCACCATATCCAGAAACGTCTACATCCATTCATTTGAATTTAAACTGATTTTTTCAACGAAGACAGTCCACCACGTCAAAAACAACTAGGACCACGTCCAGAAACGTCTACATCCATTAATTTGAATTTAAACTGATTTTTTGAATGAAGACAGTCCACCACATCAAAAACAACATGCAACAAGTTAAATTCGGACTACATCCAGAAACGTTTACATCCATTCAATTGAATTTAAACGGATTTTTTCACCATAGACAGTCCACCACGTCTACGTCCATTCATTTGAATCTAAACTGATTTTCAAATATTATAAATATTATAAAATATGAATATCAAAACATACAATGAAAAAATAAAAAAAAATCTAACTACTAAATCCATATCTCGAAGGTGGCGGCACATTTCTTCTACCTACTCTATTGGAAATAGGTCCAGTAGAAGAACCTGAACCCTGCGAACCTCCACATTGAGAACCTCTACCTCCAGGTCCACCTCCACCTTCACCTCCACTTGGATCATCCTCATCCTCTTCATCTTCCGCTCCAAGTTGTTCCATTGTAGTGGAACTCCTTGCTCTTCATGGATGACCCTCCTTTTTCGGCCTCCTACCCTTTGAGGAGCTTGCCTTTGTTGGCGAGCTGGAATAGGGGCTTGAGTGAAAGGAGATGGATCATCCACGAGAAATTGGGAACCACCATCCTGGAATTCTTGAAGATGTGAAGAACCAAGCGTGAGGGCGCTCTGGAACGAGGTGGACATCTCCTCGATGAATTGAAGTACTTTAGGGTGAGCGTCATCTCTACGATAGTAATCAGTTTGAAATTGAATGCCCCTGTTGTACTATTCACTCATCTGATCCGACTACAAATAAATAAAAGAAGTGCAATAGTTAGGAAAAAAATTGATAATTATGGCATAAAATTAAAATAATTTAAACAAATACCAAATGAAAAACTTATGTATACTTTGGCTCGGTTTATCGCTCCACGGTAGCCTATCTGGGTGGGATCATCTCTGCTAGGATCTCTAATGAGCCGCATTATTCCTCTGTTATACCTACTCTGGTACTCCGCGTCAGCAACTGGAGGATCCTCTGGCATAGCGTTAGCTAAATGGTCAGCTGACATCCTAGCTCTCCCATCTATGGTGTAACGAGCACGTTCAAGCCCCCAATCAGCGTACCGATTGCCTTATATACCTTTGCTATGCGACCGTTCATATACGTCCGCACTCAAAGGATAAATCATTGGTGGCCTAGGGATAGGCTGATGGCAGCCAAATTGGCGAAGGAACCTCGAAGTCTCATGTGGCTCGTATGCGTCGTAGTAGATCATCCAAGTGTTGGACATCCAACACTCCCTCCCTTCTCCGCAATATTGTGAGAGGTATACATCAAGCAAATTATCTACCAGATTAGGCTTCCATATAAACTAAAAAATAAAAAATAAAATGAAAACCGATCAAACAACCAAAAAGTATAAATTATATTTAAATAGTCATCAAAATCTGACAACAAAATTTAAACTAGCCTCCTCCTCTCGGAGACCATCTAACTGATCTCTGAAAGTGGGTAGACAATGAGTAGTCGTGCTGTGATATTTCTTGGGCTTGTGCCACCATTCTGCCAAAGAGCAATCATCCGACAGCAGGGCACTAAGAGCTACTCTATCTGGCCTGACAGCACGAATACGCTCCTAAGCCCATACCTGGATAATAAAATTAAATTGATATTAATTAAAAATACATATTATGAAAAATAAAGTGCAAAAAATTAAATATAAAATAAATATAACATTAATTTACCTGTAGTAGGAGCGAAAAAACCCATAATATCATTTGATTCCCGTCGCCAAGCTTTGCAAAGGCCGCAGTACAAACTGCAATGTGCTGCTGACCCCTAACTCAGTAGCGAGCATCTCTCAGGATCCTCTATATTTTGAAGAAGATATAGAGGAACGATGTTGCCTACGGTGTCCGCAAAGAGCAAATCGAAGCACACGTACAAGATGTAGCATCGAGCCCTCTTCGTATAAGCCAATGGGCCAACCTCGTACCGTGTCAGTGGTGGACTGAGTGCATCCTTAAGCGCATCAATATGTAAATTACCGGACCTCATCAACTGATCCTCCCGGACAGGGAAGCCCAAAAGCCGCTCACACTCACCGCACCACTCTTGGGGTGTTAGGTTAAAACACCGATAGGTAACTGGATCCCCGTTTGTAGCAAGGCCAGAAAGAACTTAGACGTCTTGCAACATCACAGTTGCGTCACCAAAGTTGAAGTGAAAAGTGTGCGTCTCTGGACGCCATATTTCACACAATGCGGTGATAAGGGAATGGTCGAGTCTGATATTGCTCACTGGGCATAGACCCCAAAATCCGAATTTTTGAATCTCAGCCCAAACATCTGGTGGTTCCAGCGACAATGGTTTCCACATATGGCTATCCGATCTACGACACTTGATAGTCCGTGAGTGAAACCCTTCAGAACCTAAATATACACTCTGTGAACGGTGTCGCTGCTGCATATATAATAACTCTGGATCTATGGGTCCTGGATGAAGGTATTGTCGATGACCTTGTGATCCAATGGATGACGCCATTAGATCTAAATTAAGAATTTGTTGAGAAAAAGTAAAACTTTTGACAGCATAACGGCAGTAAATGTAATGTCTTCGAATTCTCAACCAGTGCATAAAACGTAAACTCAGCACAACACAATTTATGGCAACACACATTTATAAATATAAAACAACCTATGTGCTGGCAAAGCCATAATTTTCTAAATTCAACATAAATTAAATTATATTTTTTGAAGAATAGTAAATATTGAATAAACAAAATAAAACTACTATATTCATAATAATACTAAATTTAGAATAATAATTATGAGAAACGTACAAATTTTTTTTGGATCAGTATAGGTTGTCTTGGCGGCGGCTAGCGGCGATCCGGCAGTCGGAGGTCGGAGGTCTGGCGGTCGGAGGTCCAGCGTCGAAATTGAAAAACGATTGGTGCGTTTTGTAGAGTTCAACAAGATGAATGTTTTGTCGGTGTTTTTTCACACAAATACCGGCCAGATTTTTGTAAATCTAAGAAAATTTGATGGGTTTGCTTTTTGTGAAATATAGAAAACCCAAAAAAAATGAATTGGAATGTATGGTTATGTTCCTTGAGCTGAGAAGAATGTGTTGATCGGTTTATATTGTTGTTTGGAGGTCCGGTTGGTCGAAAATGAGAAATCCAGTGAGGGAGAATAAAAGAGAATAAAGGAGAAGAAAGAAGAAAGAAGAAAGAAAGAAAAATGAAGTGCTGGGCGGGAGAATAAATTCGGGTATAAATCCGAATTATACCCAAATTCGGATTTGAAATATCCAAATTAAAGTAATTTGGATTTCACAAATCTGAATTAGCGCATATTTTCGGTTTCTGATTGGCAGTAGCTAAAATCCTGTTTTGGATTTTCAAAATCCGAGTCATGATTTTTTTCTTTTAAAAAAAATATTTAATTCGGTGGTGCTAGTTGTTTGGGACGTGGTTCTAGTTGTTCTGAGACGTGGTAGACTGTCTTTGTGAAACAAAATCAGTTTAAATTCACACGCATGGATGTATACGTTTTTGGACATGGTACAAGTTGTTTGAGACGAGGTGAGATGTTTTGTGAAAAATCAGTTTAAATTCACATGCATGGATGTTGATGTTTTTGGACGTGATGCTAGTTGTTTGAGATATGGTGCTAGTTGTTCTGAGACGTGGCAGATTGTCTTTGTGAAAAAAATAGTTTAAACTAACATGAATGGATGTAGACATTTCTGGATGTGGTTATAGTTGTTCTGAGACGAGTTGAGCTGAGATGTTTTGTAAAAAATAAGTTTGAATTCACATGTCTAATTATACACTTCTTTGACGTGGTGCTAGTTGTTTGAGACGTGGTTCTAGTTGTTCTGAGACGTGGTAAACTGTCTTTGTGAAACAAAATCAGTTAAAATTCACATGAATAGATGTAGACATTTTTTGACATGGTACAAGTTGTTCTGAGACGAGTTGAGATGTTGTATGGCCATTTTATTTGTTTTATCTTAGTACAACAGCTATTTACAAGGTCATGAACATTTCTAAGAGTTATATTTTCATTTTAATTGTTTTATCTTCACAAAACTCTTAGATCAGAGATCATGAACATTTCTAGGAGTTGAATGGTCATTTTATTTGTTTTATCTCACTACAACTCTTAGATATGATATCATGATCATTTCTAAGAATTGTATAGCCGTTTTATTTGTTTTATCTTGTCCAAACCTTAGATAATAGATTATGCATATTGCGGTTCACCTAAGACTTTTTTGACGTGGTGCTAGTTGTTCTGAGACGAGGTGGGATGTTTTGTGAAAAAATCAGTTTAAATTCACATGTATGGATGTTAACTTTTAGGACGTGGTGCTAGTTGTTTGAGACGTGGTGTTAGTTGTTCTGAGACGTGGTCGACTGTCATTGTGAAAAAAATCAGTTTAAATTAACATGCAAGGATGTAGACATTTTTGGACGTGGTGCTAGTTGTTCTGAGACGAGTTGTGATTTTATGTGAAAAATAAGTTTAAATTCACATGTCTAATTATAGACATTTTTTGACGTGGTGCTAGTTGTTTGAGACGTGGTTCTAGTTGTTCTGAGACATGGTAGGCTGTCTTTGTGAAACAAAATCAGTTAAAATTCACATGAATGGATGTAGACGTTTTTGGACGTGGTGCTAGTTGTTCTGAGACGAGTTGAGATGTTGTATGGCCATTTTATTTGTTTTATCTTAGTACAACACCTACTTACAAGATCATGAACATTTCTAAGAGTTATATGGTCATTTTAATTGTTTTATCTTCGCAAAACTCTTAGATCAGAGATCATGAACATTTCTAAGAGTTGAATGGTTATTTTATTTGTTTAATCTCATTACAACTCTTAGATATGGGATCATGATCATTTATAAGAATTGTATAGCCGTTTTATTTGTTTTATCTTATCAAAACCCTTAGATAATAGATTATGCACATTTCGGTCTACCTCAGACGTTTTTGGACTTGGTGCTAGTTTTTCTGAGACTAGGTGAGTTGTTTTGTGAAAAAATCAGTTTGAATTCACATGTATGGATTTTGACGTTTTTGGACGTGATGCTAGTTGTTTGAGACATGGTTCTAGTTGTTCTGAGACGTGATAGGCTGTCTTTGTAAAAAAAAAAATAGTTTAAATTTACATGAATGGATGTAGACATTTCTACACGTGGTTATAGTTGTTCTGGGATGAGTTGAGATGTTTTGTGAAAAAATAAGTTTAAATTCTCGTTTCTAATTGTAGACATTTTTTGGCGTGGTGCTAGTTGTTTGAGACGTGGTTCTAGTTGTTCTGAGATGTGGTGGACTGTCTTTGTGAAATAAAATCAGTTAAAATTCACATTAATGGATGTAGACGTTTTTGGACGTTGTTCTAGTTGTTATGAGACGAGTTGAGATGTTGTATGGCCATTTTATTTGTTTTATCTCAGTACAACACCTACTTACAAGATCATGAACATTTCTAAGAGTTATATGTTCATTTTAATTTTTTTTATCTTCACAAAACTCTTAGATCAGTGATCATGAACATTTCTAAGAGTTAAATGATCATTTTATTTGTTTTATCTCATTACAACTCTTAGATATGAGATCATGATCATTTCTAAGAATTGTATAGCCTTTTTATGTGTTTTATCTTATCAAAACCCTTAGATAATAGATTATGCACATTGCGGTCCACCTCATACGTTTTTGGACGTGGTGCTAGTTGTTCTTAGACGAGGTGAGATGTTTTGTCAAAAAATTAGTTTAATTTCACATGTATGGATGTTGATATTTTTTGACGTGGTGCTAGTTGTTTGAGACGTGGTGCTAGTTGTTCTGAGACGTGGTAAACTGTCATTGTGAAAAAAATCTGTTTAAATTAACATGCAAGGATGTAGACGTTTTTGGACGTGGTGCTAGTTGTTCTTGAAGGAAAACAGAACAAGCCCGGGCTAAATCGAAAATCTCACTTTCGTGCAATGCATTCCAGAATCGGAAACTTTCGACGAAGCTCAGGCTCAAATTCATTTTTCCCTGAACGAATCTAGGCTTATACTTATTTAATTTATTAAAATGTAAATCGACATGCAAAGATTAACCTTTAATTAAAAGCGGAAACTTTAAATTTTATACTTTTGAAGTGAAGTCAAACGCAATAAGAAAAACCAAATCTTTATGATGCGATCATCACCAAAATCCAAAGGATTACTCCAAGAAGCCTCGAATATTGCGTGGGCAATAATCTATCTAGGTGTACTATCAAACACACGAGAAACCAACTAAGAAAATCCCTCCATTAGATTAAATCTGCCCAAAAGATCAAACCTTTAACCCAAAAAACTACTGCCCACTACTTTTCTCGCCAATAAAATCGAACCCACTTCAACTCCGGTCTCGATATGGACAACCGGGATTGTGGATCACCAACCCAAGGGAGAGATCAACACAAACCCAGCTGGATCAAGCACCCCTGAGTGATTAGAAGCAGCTGCCGGATTTTATAAGAAAATCGACAAGCAGTCCGCTGGAAAAAACTGAACAGTCCGGCCAAAAGATTGAGAAATCCGGGCGAAAAAATAAATTTCCAGCAGTGGGCAAATCAAATAAATCGATGGGCTATCTAAAAGTTTGATCTTTGAACTTAATCTAAATTAAGAAGTGAGATTCCAAGTTCGTTTTTGAAAGAAACCCAATAAGGAAAGAGAGTCTCTCTCTAGAACTTTCTCACTCAAGGAAGACAAAGTTGTCTTGCAAGATTTTTCTTAAGTTTCTTAAGGCATAAACTTTCTATTTATAGGGAGCTCCTGTTGGATTTGAATACATAAGCTATGCTTGTGTTGTACATTTTCCCAGTTTAATAGATCGATTTGTGTTTCAATTATATTTGTTGTGCATGTTTACGTCCATTTATATTATATAAGTAGATGATGAGGTGTCTGGTGCGACACAGTAGATCTCATCATTGGTTGAAAGACATAATATATAAATGAGGTTCGTAACCGAGACAGCTTTGGATAAACAGTCGGTTTAGGTTATTATGTGATTCAGATAATTAGTTTGTCTAAACTAATTGAATCATATAGATATGCCCGGGGCATATTGAACTTGACTCTTAGGAATGATTTGTCTTGTACTGATTTAATAGATAAATCGATCCTTGTATTCTATCTCTAAATCCCTATATTCGAGTGGGTATGAGGATTAGACATAGTGTACTTTCATCTGCCAATGGATGAGGTCAAATGTGGCCAATAGTCTCGGTGGGTTGGGTGCGCGTGTTTAGTTACTTGGTGTGCTACTGATTGTCGAAAGGAAACCATGTACCGGTGCGTCCGGGGTGATGGTGCTCCCGAGATGAACTCGAAATGTTTATTATACTAAACCCGGCCGGTAGACTTATGTCCGGTATAGTAAAAAGGTTGAGTGGTACTAGTCTCGGATTTAAAAGAAGTTGATGAATTAATTTATCAGTAAATTAATGAATTAACGAGCACTATATCTTTGATGTGGGGAAATTATGAATATAATTTAATTAAGTTGTTCCGGAAGCAATTCTGGTGTAGGTTGGTAATGCCATAATTAATCCGTTAGTGGTACGATTAATTATGTACTGGGTTGTTGACAAAGGTAGATTTAATTAATTTAGAAATTAATTAATCCTTGTGTCAGTTGGTTGTGAATCATCTCAGGAACTGGTTTGGGATAAGTGAATCCCTGTGTCAATTGGGAGTGATTCATCCCAGGAACTGGATTGGGATAAGTGAATCCCTGTGATAGTTGGGAGTGTATCAGTCCAGGAACAGGATTGAAGGAAACAGAATCTGTATCAGTCCAGAAACAGGATTGAAGGTAAACAGAAACCCAGTAGGAAGACCAATCCTAAACCAACTTGGAGTCTCTCTTGTAACTCTATAAATAGACAAGGGATCAGTCATTCAAGAGAAAACAATTAATCCACAGGATTTCTAGAGAGAGAAAATTTTAGAGAGAGAAAACGTTTCTCTCTCCAAGTCAAATTTTCAAGAAAGTATGCAGCTGGTTTTTGGGTTTCTAGTGGCTGAAATTTTGGCCTTGGTTTATACCAGCTGCGCGTAGCTTTCTCTCTCTACGGGAGGTGCGTTTATAGTACGTGTCAGGTGCTGCGGGGCTAGACTTTTCTAGCAGGTGGATTGTGGTGAGTAGCTGATCAATTGGCTTCTAGTTCGTTGCCCACACAACGTGAAGTCATAGTCTTGAGGCATACAAGAGAATCACCAAGTGCACGCTTCAAAGGTACTTTTCTAAGATTCCACTTTAATAGAAATTTTTTGCGTGGTAAATCGAGCAAGTGCAAACCCAGATCCTACCAAAAATCTTTCAATTGGTATCAGAGCCTGGTTTAGGGGATTCTGTGCTTGTTCAATTTATTACATGGTTTTATTTGCAGGTGGTTTAGAATCCCGACTATTATGGTTCCGTTTGTATGGGTTTTAATTAAACTCCGGGACATGTCCGGATTTAATTTTATTATGAATGTTTGTAATAGTATAACCACGTGCTGGAAGTCGTGTAGGATTAGATTAAATCTGTAGTAGGATTTTTTCTATGTAATTTCGATTATTTAATTTTCCTAGAATGCCTTGTAGTAGGAAAATTATTTTTTTATGTAATCGAAGGCGTTATGGTGGGCGACTTGGATTCGTGGGTTTTGAGTTCTCATGAATTTGAATAAACCCAGGAAAACCCAGAACGAATTGCAACAAGACCAAATAGCGTGGGAAAAAGCGAAGGAGGAGTTGGCGGCAGGAGGCGACGCCGGCGACGACCGCCGGCAGCAAGTCGTGCCGGCCGGGTGGCCAGCAGCAGCAGCTGCCGCACCAAGGGCGCAGTAGCAGCAGCTGCCGCGCCAAGGGTGCAGCAGCCGCACGCAGGTCCGTGCGCGCACGGCCTGTACGAGCCGCGCGCGCACGGCCCTGGCGGGCCATGCGCGAAACGGGCGCGAGCGCAGGGCCGCACGCACGGCCCATGCGGGCTGTGAACGCGGGCTGTGGTACGGGCGGCCCGTTTGGGCCGTTCGGGCTATTTTTGGCCCGTTTTTCCTCCAGTTTTTGTTTTTTGAAGTTCAAGACTCTCTCCATCGAGTGACGTGACGGGACAGGAGATCAAGGTAAAGGATGGAAGCAATTAAAACCATAATAGTCAGGAAATTTATTTTACGTATTTATTTCCCGTATTTATTGTTTTAATTTTTATGCTTTATTTTTATGCTGTATTTTAGATGCATGAATTAAAGCATGTCTGGTTTTATGGTTGCATATAACTTAGGTTAGTTAATTGCATGTTAAAACTGGAAAAACCCTCAATTAAGAAATCTAAGTGGGAGCGGGTTGTGTTATATCCCCATGGCCACCATTACGGGTTCGTATGCGATGTGGGTGGGCTTGCGCGTTGGCATTTGGGCCTTCCTCCATTCGGATGAGTCCAGCCCCGAGATCGCTAGACTATGAGCTTCTGAGTAAGATGACTAGAGCGAGTTTAACTAGGAGAAATGCGACACCCTCTCTATCTGAGGCGCACTATCCTGAGGTAACAAACTCAGAAGTCACGTAATGGCACACACTTAGTGTATGATCTGCAGTATTCCTCCCGCGAGGTTACGCTGCTTACTTGTACGGCTGAAAGCACTGACTATTAGCTATATTGATCAAAAGATCGTTGGTCAGATAGTGCAGTTAATGAACTTGGTTCTTCTTAAATGAATGTGGGTTAGCGTAAATGTCCACACTGCATGGCTTGCGAGAATCCCGATGAGTAAGATGTTGTGGAGTTCATCCGAGCCCTTGGCAGAGTTGATGGCGGCTCAAAGCTATGAGCGGATTTGGTTGAACTATAATATAAGTAAGATGTTGTGGAGTTCATCCGAGCTCTTGGCAGAGTTGATGGCGGCTCAAAGCTATGAGCGGATTCAGTTGAACTACAACATAAGTAAGATGTTGTGGAGTTCATCCGAGCTTTTGGCAGAGTTGATGGCGGCTAAAGTCTTCTTCAAGAGAAGAAGCGAGCTTTAGTCGTAGTCGAAGATTTAGAATCTTCTTCTGAGCCTGAGGCTCTAAAGAAGAAGAGAAAGCTCCAGGGAGTAGCTAAAAAGGCACAAATTGCGCCTAAGCCAGGTATTGCAAAGAAGAAGTCGAAAGACAAGTGCTTCAAGTGCAATAAGACAGGACATTGAAAAGCGGATTGTCCAAAGCTTATAAGTACGATAAATTCTGCCTTAATTACTGAAACATGTTTAGCGGCGATTCCCACAGATACTTGGTGTGTGGATTCAGGTGCCACTGACCATGTTTGTAATTCTTTGCAAGGGTTCCAAGTAACCTAGAAGCTTAGAGAAGGCGAATTGGATATCTACTTGGGCGACACTATAAGAGTGTCAGTAGAAGCAGTGGGAGTAGTTAAGTTGAATTTCAAAAATTCTAGCTTAGAGTTAGTTAATTGTCTTTATGTACCGAGTTTTAGAAAGAACTTGATTTCGGTTTCTAAACTCTTGAAGAACGGGTATAAGTTTATTTTTTTTGATGACTGTGTTGTTATTAGAAGAAATAGAAAACTTATTTGTTCTGGTTCATTGGCGGACAATTTGTTTGTGGTTAACTCTAACTCCCCTGTTGCGCAAAACATAGAAATAGATAGCTCAGAATCTAACATTAATAAGAGGAAGAAACCTTCTGAAATGAATCAGACATATCTTTGGCATCTAAGACTAGGTCATATAAACCTTAGTAGGATTCAGAGGTTGGTCAATGACGGAGCTTTGGATTCATTAGATATTGACAGTTATGCAACCTGCGAATCTTATTTGGAAGGTAAGATGACAAAGAGACCTTTTAAAGCAAAAGGCTATAGAGCTAAAGAAGTATTAGAGTTGATTCATTCTGACTTGTGTGGACCTATGACGGTCCAGGCACGAGGGGGATATGAGTATTTCGTGACGTTCACGGATGACTACTCTAGGTACGGATACATTTACCTAATGCACCACAAGTTCGAATATTTTGGCAAGTTCAAAGAGTTTCGGGCAGATGTGGAGAAGCATCATGGTAAGAGTATCAAGACACTGCGTTCAGATCATGGTGGGGAGCACCTGTCCCATGAATTTTGAGATTACCTCACTGAGGTAGGAATTCAGTCTCAGTTGTCTGCACCTGGCATGCCACAGCAGAATGGTGTAGCAGAAAGGAGAAATCGGACTCTTATGGAAATGGTTAGGTCCATGATGAGCTATAGTGATTTTCTAAGTTCGTTCTGGGGATATGCCTTGGAAATGGCAATGTATATTCTTAATCTTGTACCATCTAAAACCGTGCCTTCAACCCCAGTAGAGTTGTGGAATGGGCGGAAGCCCAGTCTAAGACATCTCAGAATTTGGGGCTGCCCAGCACATATGCTTAAGGCAGATACGACTAAGTTAGATGCAAGAACAGAATTAATGCTGTTTGTAGGATATCCTAGGGGAACGAAAGGTGGTCTATTCTATAGTCATAAAGATCAGAAGGTGGTGGTAAGTACCAACGCTAGATTTTTAGAAGAGGACTATGTCTTAGATCACAAGCCCAAGAGTAAGATAGTACTAGAAGAGCTTAGATGACAAACTACTAATCCTGATGCACCAGCACAAGTAGATACACCACACAATGCACATGACATCATAGATGATGCACCTACACAGGCGGTGCCTCGTCATAGTGGGAGGGTTTTGAGACAGCCTGACAGGTTCGTTAGCATGGGAGAGGCCTCAGACCTAGTCCCAGGTGTGCCTGAACCTGACCCAATTAACTACAATGAGGCACTTCGAGATAAAGATGCAGAATCTTGGCGTAAGGCAATGATATCCGAGATAGGGTCAATGGACCACAATCAAGTCTGGGAGCTTGTGGAGCTGCCTGATGGGTTTAAGCCCATTGGATGCAAGTGGGTCTACAAACGTAAGAGAGGACCTGACGGGAAAGTGGAAACCTTTAAAGCTAGGCTGGTGGCGAAGGGGTATACTCAGAAAGAGGGAATCGATTATGAGGAAACCTTCTCCCCGGTAGCCATGCTTAAGTCGATCCGAATTCTCTTGGCCATAGCTGCTCATATGGATTATGAGATTTGGCAGATGGATGTCAAGACAGCTTTCCTAAATGGAAGTCTTGCGGAAACCATTTTTATGCAGCAACCAGAGGGATTCATTGAAAAAGGCCAATAGCATAAGGTTTGCAGGCTTAAGAGGTCTATTTATGGACTTAAGCAGGCATCCAGATCTTGGAACATCCGATTTGATGAAGTAATCCGGTCCCTTGGATTTATTCAGTGTCCGGATGAGCAATGTGTATATCGCAGACGTGATGGAAACTCAGTGGTGTTTCTTGTGCTTTACGTAGATGACATTCTATTATTGGCAATAACAAAAAAGTGTTATTAGACGTAAAGGCATGGTTGTCCAAGCAATTTGATATGAAGAACTTAGGGGAAGCGGGACATATCCTTGGGATCAAGATTATTTGAGATTGTAGGAAACGTTCACTAACGCTCTCCCAAGCTTCGTACATAGACACGATTCTGGCCCGTTTTAACATGCGAAACTCCAAGAAAGGTTTTCTACCTTTCAGGCATAGAGTGTTTCTATCTACGGATCAGTCTCCTAAGACTGTCGAGGAGATAGAGACCATGAAGACAGTTCCATATGTTTCGGCAGTAGAAAGTCTCATGTATGCCATGTTGTGTACGAGGCCTGATATATGTTATGCCATTGGCATGGTGAGCAGATATCAGAGTAACTCCGGGAAAGCTCATTGGGAGGCAATAAAATGCATTCTCAAGTATTTGATCAGAACGAGAGACCAAGTTCTGGTCTATCAGGCGTCTGAGCTGGTACCCCGAGGTTACACAGATTCAGATTTCCAAGGCGACAGGGACAAGAGCAATTCTACCTCAGGGTATGTGTTTACTCTAGGAGGTGGAGCCATAGTTTGGCGGAGTGTCAAGCAGAAATGCGTGGCGGACTCTACCATGGAGGCTGAGTATGTTGCCGCGTCAGAGGCAGTGAAAGAAGCAGTATGGCTCAAGAACTTCCTAGTGGACTTAGATGTGATTCCTGGTTTGCCGAAGTCTATCACGGTTTATTGTGATAACAATGGTGCAGTAGCAAACTCGAAGGAATCACGAGCCCACAAGGCGAGTAAACATATACAGCGCAAGTACCACCTGATATGAGACATCGTAAAGGGGGTAGACGTAGTCGTGGCTAAGATAGCATCAGAGGATAACCTTGTAGATCCATTCATGAAAACATTGACTTTAAAAGTCTTTGAGGCTCACGTGAAGGGCATGGGGATCAGATGCTTAGGAGAGCCTTGATAGTTTTTCTAGATAGATAGCAGCAGATTGGGTAGGATTGTATGTAGTTGTATACATAAAGCACAACTTAAGTATTAGTGGGAGATTGTTGGATTTGAATACATAAGCTATGCTTGTGTTGTACATTTTCCCAGTTTAATATATCGATTTGTGTTTCAATTATATTTTGTTGTGCATGTTTACGTCCATTTATATTATGTAAGTAGATGATGAGGTGTCTGGTGCGACACAGTAGATCTCATCATTGGTTGAAAGACATAATATATAAATGAGGTTCGCAACAGAGACAGCTTTGGACAAACTGTCGGTTTAGGTTATTATGTGATTCAGATAATTAGTTTGTCTAAACTAATTGAATCATATAGATATGCCCGGGCATATTGAACTTGACTCTTAGGAATGATTTGTCTTGTACTGATTTAATAGATAAATCGATCCTTGTATTCTATCTCTAAATCCCTAGACTCGAGTGGGCATGAGGATTAGACATAGTGTACTTTGATCTGCCAATGGGTGAGGTCAAATGTTGCCAATAGTCTTGGTGGGTTGGGTGCGCGTGTTTAGTTACTTGGTGTGCTACTGCTTATCGAAAGGAAACCATGTACCGGTGCGTCCGGGGTGATGGTGCTCCCGAGATGAACTCGAAATGTTTATTATACTAAACCCGGCCGGTGGACTTATGTCCGTAATAGTTAAAAGGTCGAGTGGTACTAGTCTCGGAATTAAAAGAAGTTGATGAATTAATTTATCAGTAAATTAATGAATTAACGAGCACTATATCTTTGATGTGGGGAAATTATGAATATAATTTAATTAAGTTGTTCCGGAAGCAATTCTGGTGTAGGTTGGTAGTGCCATAACTAATCCGTTAGTGGTACGATTAATTATGTACTGGGTTGTTGGCAAAGGTAGATTTAATTAATTTAGAAATTAATTAATCCTTGTGTCAGTTGGTTGTGAATCATCTCAGGAACTGGTTTGGGATAAGTGAATCCCTGTGTCAGTTGGGAGTGATTCATCCCAGGAACTGGATTGGGATAAGTGAATCCCTGTGACAGTTGGGAGTGTATCAGCCCAGGAACAGAATTGAAGGAAACAGAATTTGTATCAGTCCAGAAACAGGATTGAAGGAAAACAGAAACCCAGTAGGAAGACCAATCCTAAACCAACTTGGAGTCTCTCTTGTAACTCTATAAATAGACAAGGGATCAGTCATTCAAGAGAAAACAATTAATCCACAGGATTTCTAGAGAGAGAAAATTCTAGAGACAGAAAACATTTCTCTCTCCAAGTCGAATTTTCAAGAAAGTGTGCAGCTGGTTTTTGGGTTTCTAATGGCTGAAATTTTGGCCTTGGTTTATACCAGCTGCGCGTAGCTTTCTCTCTCTGCGGGCGGTGCGTTTATAGTACGTGCCAGGTGTTGCGGGGCTAGAGTTTTCTAGCAGGCGGATTGTGGTGAGTAGCTGATCAATTGGCTTCTAGTTCGTTGCCCACACAACGTGAAGTCATAGTCTTGAGGCATACAAGAGAATCACCAAGTGCACGCTTCAAAGGTACTTTTCTAAGATTCCGCTTTAATAGAAATTTTTTGCGTGGTAAATCGAGCAAGTGCAAACCCAGATCCTACCAAAAATCTTTCAGCTCCAATGGAGATCTAGTGGGCTTTTGAGTTGGGCCTTTTAATTTGACTTTCGTTGACCGCTTAGTCTTTCCCAGACTAATCAACTCCAATCGACACATTCGAATTAATTTCTTAATCCACTTCGTTAATTTAATTTAATCGAACCCTTAGGATTAATTTATTCATATAGAATTAATTTTAATCCACTTTGTCAATTAAATATTAATTAAACCTTTAGGATTAATTAACTCACTTTGTCGATTAGAAAAATACATAATTATTCGTACCACTATCAGACTAACTATTGAACTACCGCTAAAAATATACTTTACATCGCGCCTATATTTTCTTCTATCTCCCCACATTAAAGATCTAGTGCTCGTCGATTTATCAATTTACTGACAAACTAATTCACCAAATTCTTGGTATCCGAGATTAGTACCACTCGACCTTCTTATTATACCGGATGTAAAGTCCACTGGCCAGTTTTAATACAATAAACCTAACGAGCTCATCCAGGGAGCACCATCAACCCGGCGAACCGGTAAGTTGATTCCTCCGACTAGCAACGGCACATAAGAAGCTAAACACCACATACCCAACCTACCGAGGTATAGGCCTTAATTGACTGCACTCTTTGGCACATCAAAGCATACGATATCTAACTCTCACGCCCGTCCCAATCTCGGGATTGAGAGATTGAACACTAGGACCGAAGTGACTATGCAGATCAGTACAAGTCAATTCTATCCAAACTAGTCATGCTCAATATGACCCGGGCATATCCGTGTGCTTTAATTAGTCTAGATAAACTAATTTCCAAATCACACGATAACTTATACCGATAGTATGTTCAGACTATCTCAGTTACGAGTATACTTTTTATATATCAATATTTTAACCAATAACGTTATCTACTGTGTCTTTTCACACCCCGTTATCTAGTTCTATGATATAATGGAACAATTTAATACTGAAACAAAACGATATATCATCTGTGGATATTAGTTTTTGATACAAGCCATAGCTTTTCTGCATTCAAAACTAACAGTTCTGAGACGAGTTGAGCTGTTTTGTGAAAAAATAAGTTTAAATTCACATGTCCAATTGTAGACATTTTTTGACGTGGTGCTAGTTGTTTGAGACGTAGTTCTAGTTGTTCTGAGATGTGGTAGACTGTCTTTATGAAACAAAATCAGTTAAAAATCACATGAATGAATGTAGACATTTTTGGACGTGGTGCTAGTTGTTCTGAGACGAGTTGAGATATTGTATGACCATTTTATTTGTTTTATCTTAGTACAACACCTACTTACAAGATCATGAACATTTATAAGAGTTATATGGTCATTTTAATTGTTTTATCTTCACAAAACTTTTAGATCAGAGATCATGAACATTTCTAAGAGTTGAATGGTCATTTTATTTGTTTTATCTCATTACAACTCTTAGATATGAGATCATAATCATTTCTAAGTATTGTATAGCCGTTTTATTTGTTTTATCTTATCAAAACCCTTAGATAATAGATTATGCACATTTAGGTCCACCTTAGACATTTTTTGACATGATGCAAGTTGTTCTGAGACGAGGTGAGATCTTTTGTGAAAAAATCAGTTTAAATTCACATGTCTGGATGTAGACGTTTTTGGACGTGGTGTTAGTTGTTTGAGACGTGGTGTTAGTTGTTCTGAGACGTGGTAGACTGTCATTGTGAAAAAAATCAGTTTAAAATCACATGATAGGATGTTGATGTTTTTGGACGTGGTGCTAGTTTTTTTTGACGTGGGGCTAGTTTTTTTTTTTTTTTTGACGTGGTGCTAGTTGTTCTGAGACGTGGTGGGATGTTTTTGTGAAAAAAAATCTGCTTAAATTCACATGCATGAATACAGACAATTTTGGACGTGGTGCTAGTTGTTTTTTGACGTGGTGTTAGTTGTTCTGGATGTAGACGTTTTTTGGCGTGGTGCTAGTTGTTATAAGACGTGGTGGACTCAGCAAATACGGATTTTAAAATTCGAAATTAATACTGATTCAGATTTTTAAAATCCGATTTGTCCCTTAATTTTTTTAATACTTTCTGCCGTTAAAATTAACAAATTAAATTATAATTTTTTTCATAAATCGGATTTCTAAATCGGAAAACGTTTTGGATTAAGAAATCGGATTTGTGAAATCCGAATCTCAAATTGATTAAGAGACTCGGATTTCACAAATCCGAGAGGCCTAAAAATGGTTTACGCATTTCAAATTCTAAATATTTCTGTTCACACCCCCAAATTTTGTATTAATTTGGTCTGAGCCCCTGCACCCCTTTGGCAACATCCGTTTCTTCAGACTTACAGCTGGAGGTTGCAGCCGACGGAAACAGGTATTTGGGCATGAAACAAATTCCCTTTTCTTCTTCTTGAATCTGCAGCCCCAAAAAAAAAAAAAAAAAATCAATAGAATTATGAGAAATAAGAAAAAGCTATAGAATTTTGGAAGGAGCTCCTTCCTTATTTTCCTTGATTGATGCAGTAGCCCAAATCGGGAAAGAAGACAGCGGCTTCTCGATTCAAGAAGGAGTAGGAAAATATTTCCTTTGTATTTTTCTACACTCAATCGAAACAATATTGGGGAAGAAGGAACAGAAGCTTCTGCTTTTGCTTGCATTTTTTCTCTTCTAGAAACATCAATTATTGCACAATTCATCCATCAATTTATGAATTTGTCAATTTCGACCCAAGCTTTCTTCAATCTTGCAAATTTGTCCCTGATCGTGCTAAATTGTCAAAAATTGTTACAATCTGGAATTTTCACCCATAACACCAATATATATATATATATATATACATAAAAACCTAATTCAACTCATAAAGACCATAAAAAAATAAAATTATAACAATTAAAAATGCAATTAAATGGCGTTTTCCGCTGCAGTAATGAATGTCTTGAAGATTTGGAATACAGAGGATAAATGTATGGAGTTTTTTTATAGGCTTAGTGAGATTTATGAGGCTGAAAAGAATCATGTTCTCATGATGGATCCCTTTACAAGTATTAACAAATTTTATTCTATCTTACTCAAAGCTAAATGAAATAGGCAGGTAAGTCTTGATTTGGCTGTGAATAATGAGAGCTCAGCAATGATTGCTAGAGGACCAATGCCCAAGAAGGCTCAGGTGAAAATCGACAAGAGTCACATAATATGTACCCATTATAAAAGGACTGGTCATCTTGTAGATACATGCTTCAAGGTCCATGGGTTTCCTAATTGAAGAAAAAAGGGGGATAAGGCTAATGCAGTGTAAGGAATGGATAGTCCTTTCCTTTGGATAGCTCAGGTGAGGAGATGATCCGACCTGGAATGAAGCTTTTGCCAAGGTTGTGCAGGGTAAAATGGAGCAAGTGAACTCACAAAAGAATCAAGGTTGTAGAACCAGGAATGGTTAATTTTGTTCAGTATCGGGACTTTGCAGGTAATTCTGTCCTTTCTCGGATTAATACTAACAAATTACATGATTATGATGGAGAAAGTTTCTAGATTGTGGACACATGGCAACTAGCCTTATGATCAGTAGTAGCAAGAAATGTTGGTGTATGTGCCCTTTTAAGGGCTATATATATAGACATTTGTTATTTGATTGATGATTTATCAGATGAGTTAATTTGATGAATATAATATTCTTGTGCATATTTGAATTCATGAAATCGATCCACCAAAAGAAACACTCCATGGGTTAGTTAGATCATGAGTGATTCTTTTGAGTAGCACTCGTACGAGAATCCTTATACCATAAATCACTACATGGTCTTAGGTGAACTGTAGTGTGCTTTGACATACGCCTAATGGGGCCGTCACAGGTTGCCAAGTATGGGTATGATTGGGTACACTATGAGTCATGCTAAGATATGTATGTGAAGTGATAGGACTAAGAGTCTCTCTTAAGGGAGAGAATATATCATAGCCACTTGTTAGTGTTGGAGTAGAATACATAAGCTATGCTTGTATTGTATAGTTTCCCAGTTTAATATATCGATTTGTGTTTCAATTATATTTTGTTGTGCATGTTTTATGTCCATTTATATTATATAAGTAGATGATGAGGTGTCTGGTGTGACACAGTAGATCTCATCATTGGTTGAACGACATAATATATAAAATGAGGTTCGTAACCGAGACAATTTTGGTCAAACTGTCGGTCTAGGTTATTATGTGATTTAGATAATTAGTTTGTCTAAACTAATTGAATCATATAGATATGCCCCGGGCATATTGAACTTGACCATTAGGAATGATTTGTCTTGTACTGATTTAATAGACAAATCGATCCTTGTATTCTATCTCTAAATCCCTAGACTTGAGTGGGCTTGAGGATTAGACATAGTGTACTTTGATCTGCCAATGGGTGATGTCAAATGTGGCCAATAGTCTCGGTGGGTTGGGTGCGCGTGTTTAGTTATTTGGTGTGCTGCTGCTTGTCGAAAAGAAACCATGTACCGGTGCGTCCGGGGTGATGTACTCCCGAGATGAACTCGAAATGTTTATTATACTAAACCCGGCCGGTGGACTTATGTCCGGTATAGTAAAAAGGTCGAGTGGTACTAGTCTCGGAATTAAAGATGTTAATTAATTAATTTATCAGTAAATTAATTTTAATTAACGAGCACTATATCTTTGATGTGGGGAGATTAATGAATATAATTTAATTAAGTTGTTCCGGAAGCAATTCTGGTGTAGGATGGTAGTGCCAAAATTAATCCGTTAGTGGTACGATTAATTTTGTAATGGGTTAATTGAATAGGTAGATTTAATTAATTAATTGGTTAATTATTCCTTAGGGTTAATTCAGTAACAAACAAAGTGGAATTATTTAATTAATTCCTAAGGGTTAATTAAGTAATTAACAAATTGGAATTATTTAAATAATTAATTAAATCTTAAGTTTCAATTAGAATTAGGAAATCCTAGAGATTAGGAACCTAGTAGAATTTGGTTTATCCTATCAGATTGGTTGCCTAATTGGATTTGGAAACTAATTCATTACCTAAACCCATTAGGAAGACCAATCCTAAACCTACTTGGAGTCTCTCTTGTAACTCTATAAATAGACAAGAGATCAGTTATTCAAGAAATACAATTAATCCACAAGATTTCTAGGGAGATAAAATTCTAGAGAGAGAATCCAAGTCGAATTTTAAAAGACTATATGCGGCTGGTTTTTTAGAGGGAAGTGGCCGAAATTCTTCTTGGTCCTTTTACCAGTTGCGCAAATAGTTTTCTCTCTCTCTGGGCAGTGCGTTTGCAGTACGCGCTAGGTGCGGAGGTGCTGGATTTTTCTAGCAGGTGGATTGTGGTGAGTAGCTGATCAATTGGCTTCTAGTTCATTGCCCACACAACGTGAAGTCATAGTCTTGAGGCATACAAGAGAATCACCAGGTGCACGCTTCAAAGGTACTTTTCTAAGATTCCGCTTTAATAGAAATTTTGTTGCGTGGTAAATCGAGCAAGTGCAAACCCAGATCCTACCAAATTCTTTTAGTTAGTGAACTGAGAAGTGCATGGCCATGTCCGAGAAATGATAAGTGTTATCATTAGCTCGAATATAATCAGTGTCACTAAGAAATCAAGTAAACGTTTAGCTAAATAAGGATGATGGTTTCGTGCCTTAGTCTAAACGAGATATCAATATAGAGGACCGTACGTAGTATGCTCGGAAGGTTGTGTGGAATCACCATTCAACCCTCCATTCTAAATTGGTTAGTCATTATGTCATGCTAGAGACCACTAATGACTTATGGATTAATTAATTAGATTATCCATTGCCAATTTGGAATGGACCTACAGGATCACACATAAGAGAGTTCGATGATACAGAATTGTTTGCACTAAGTATAATTATTATACTTTGACAAATAGTATTCAATTAAATTGTTTAACTAAATATTATTGAGAAGTTTTGTGGTAGTAATTAAGAGTTAATTAAGTACCTATGAATAATTGGGATAGACTGACAAATCAAGGGATCTAATTGCAATTGAGGTTCTTGACCCATCAGTCTGATCCATGGGTCAATGTGCTGATCCATAGTTTTGGTAAAACCCAAGTTAGTAGAAAGTAATATTGATTTAATATTACGTTTTATATATTTACTGATTTGTAGTATCTGACTTTATATATCCCGAGGATATGTGAGTCAGATAAGGGACGATCTTTTTAGAGAAACGGTTTACCAAAACATTCCCAAAATAAGAACTCCGGTGTTTGAGTGTAGAGAATTTCTTCAAAGTAAGAAATTTTTGGTGGTGATCATCGTAATCGGAGCAGAAAGATTGGACAAACATCAAACAAGGATCCAGGCCCGGTAGCTGATTACACTACGAGGGCAAGCTTTCCAAGCTTTAAACGTAGGATTTAATTAAACACTACACAAACAATTAGGCTTTTTCGCTGCGTTTTTGAAAACTATGCCTAATCGAACCCAACACTGGTATCAGAGCTACACTCGTTTTAGTGTTAATATTAAAACAAAATGTTTGTTTGAAATTGATTTTATAAGGTTTTGAAAAAAAAAAAATTTCCGTGCTTTTTGAAAGCAAGAAAAGGTTCTTTGATTTTCTAAAAAAAAGGAATATTAAAATATTTTTCAGAAAAAATATGAAGATCCGTTGGACTGGTTCAATTCGATCGGCCAAAAAATTTTCTGACCGGCCGGAATCTCGCCGGGAATTCGCAAGCATCTGGACTGGTTTGGTTTCACGATTTCGATTGAAAATTTATATATGGTTATGTTCTCCCTTTGCTTGATATCATTTTCATTTTGGTTTGAGGTTAAAAACAAGTCTAGATTGGATGGTTCGAAATCTGGGTTTACAAAAAAAAATTTTTTGTCCGAATTTGTTTGGGCATTCTGGTCGTAAAAACCGGGGGGGGGGGGGGGAGAAAAGGGGTTTTCTTTGGTTTTGGTTTTGACCAGAGATTAATCGAGGAGTGGTTCCGATTCATTTCCATTTGGCTTCAAAAGTTTTGGTCAATTTTTCTGACAGAGTTCTGGTTTTTTGTTTTCAGTCGAAAAAATGCGCTCGTCGAGAAATATTTTTGTTGGACGAGAATCGATCGACATCTTCGAAGGTTGATGGATATTAATCGATCTTCGAAGATCTCGATTACCGGGAGCGATCGGTCGAGATGGAAAGAGTTTTTTCCATTCATCGAAGACGCCGAATCCGAGTTTTGCTGGGGAAGACGATCGGAGAAGGAACAGAGGAGCGGCGCGGCAGGCAAACCCTAACGGGTTCTTTTTGGTTGAAATGACCAAAATGCCCCCGCCAGATCCTCTAAACCCTAATCAGCCCAAATTTTAATTTTAAAATTTATGAATTGACCCCAACAGTTTTGTCCTTTTCAAAAAACCCTAAGCCCTGGATTTTCATTAATTGTGAATTTGCCCCAGCAATTTTCAGAAATTATTTTTCCTAATTTTAAATTGATAAGATTTTAAATTTTAGTTTTTTATAAATTTAAAATATCTTATCAGATCTAGTTTTATGATATTTTGATAAGATTTTAAGATTATTTAGGATAAATGCAAAATCTTATCAAACTAGAGATAGGATTAAAATTTGATTTAAAATTATCATCCTATCAAAATATTTGAAATTTTAAATTTTAAATAATTGTTTTAATTAGATTAGGATAATTAGGAAATATTTGAGATTTTAAATTTAAAGAATTATCTTAATTAGATTAGGATAATTATAAATATTTTAAATTTTAAATTTAAATAATTATCTTAATTAGATTAGGATAATTAGAAAATATTTGAATTAGATTAGGATAATTAGGAAATATTTGAGATTTTAAATTTAAATAATTATCTTAATTAGATTATGATGATTATAAATATTTTAAATTTTAAATTTAAATAATTATCTTAATTAGATTAGGATAATTAGAAAATATTTGAAATTTGAAATTTAAAAGATTATCTTAATAAGATTAGGATAGTTAAATAATAAAAATAAATAAATAAAATTAATTAATTAATGAGATTAGTTAATTAATTAATTTGTTTATTATTATTTTTTTTCTTTTCATGATTTATTTATGATTTCGAATTTAAATTGTTTAAATTGTGAAATGCATACATAATCATCTGAAAAGATGTTCATGCATCATTTTGATCAAATGAATGAACAAGGGATTGATTAAAATTGATCATGTCACAACTAATTTTAATAGTGTAATAGTTACACAATCCTTTAAAATTATTCGGCTTAATTAAAATAGGCTTGTATGAAGCACTTGCATTATTATGTGTTTTTCATGCATGAATTGGGCTTTAAATTATTTTAATTTGGGCCTGCGAGCCTATTAAATTCAATGTAATAGAATATAATTAGATAGGCCCAAATGTAAAATTCCAAGAAGCCTTAGACGAAGCCAAGGAACTGAAGCCCAGTCAAGGAGGCCCAAATGAAGAAAATAATTTTAAAAGCCTTTTAATATACTAAAGCCCAATTCATTGCATTTTATTTGCTTTAAATATATTTGATATATGCTAATGTGAATGATAACGAAATGCATGTTAAGCCGCTCAAACTAAATCCCTAAAAACCTAAGTCGTAAATTACTTCCATACTTGGGGGCTCGCCAGAGCGTCGAACGTCTGATGGACTTGGAGAGCCCAATAACTTTTCTTCGTGAGGCGAGTTGTCACATAATAGGTGCCCAACTTTACTCACTACCAGAAAAACTGTTTGGGTATTTAGGTGACCAACTTTACTCACTACCACTACGTGGAAAAACTGTTTGGATATTTATTAATGTGATGCTTTGAGGGATGATTTGACTTAGGGAAATTGGTCCTAGTTTGACCCGATAAGTTTACTAGGAGTGGTTTTGCAATGATAGGATAGTGTCAGACATTTGTATGTTCATCCTATCACCGAAAAGTTGCATGGCGATGTAATTGGAAAGCGTTAAGTTGCATTCGTTACCTACCAAAAGAGCCCGGTCCCTATGATACTTGCCATAGCAAGATTGGGATTTGACACTTTGTGGATTTTGGGCCCACAATCTTGTTGGATCTTAGGCATGCATAATTTCCTAAATTATGCTATGGAATAGCCTAAATTATATAGAATCAGGTCTTACCCTCGACGCCTAATTGGTTGCGCTCGTCGCCTGGATCCCTTGGGAAGATTGCGGTCACCACCAAACAATTCACACGAATTGCCTCTACGTTCTTGCACTGGAGTCTCTCAGAACCGGTGCTAGCCAAAATTGCCTGTCCAAGAGAAAATGTTTTTCTTTGGAATGTCTTTGAAAAGTCAGTCCCTCAAAAAATGAGAGAGAGTCTTTCTTTTATAAATTTTTTTCCAAAACGTGTTTTAATACTAATTTGTTAAAACAACTCTCAACTCCCAGATACTTCTCTAATTTTTTTTTTCAAAAAGTTGAGAAGTATCGGTTAATGATTAATAATAATTAATTATTTACTGAGTTGGGTTTAACCAACACCATGGATCAGGCTGATGGGTCAAGAACCTTAATTCACAATTAGGTCCCTTGATTTGTTAGCCCAACTCAATTCTTCCCAGGTAATTAATTAACTTTTAATTAATACCATAAAACTCTTTAATAATATTTAATTAAACCATTTAATTAAATATTATCTATTTAAGCAAAACTCTTATACTTATTACAGGCAATTTAATTAATTCTGAATCATCGAACTCACTTATATGCGATCCTATAGGCCCATTCGAAATTTACAATGAATAAATTAATCTCATTAATTAATCCATAAATCATTAGTGGTCTCTAGCAAGACATAATGACTACACAATTCAGAACGGAGGGTCGAATGGTGATTCAACACAACCTTCCGAGTATACTACGAAATGTCCTCTACACTGATATCCAGTTTAGCATAAGGCATGGAACCAATCATCCTTATATAGCTAAACGTTTTACTTGATCTCTTAGTGATACTGAACTTAATCAAGCAAATGATAACCCTTATCATTTCTTGGGCACGGTCATGCACTTCTCAGTTCACTATCAAGCGGCTAAGATATCATCTCTCATTTAAGAGAGACTTGTAGTCCCATCACTTCACCTACATACCTTAGCGTGACTCATAGTGTACCCAATCATACCCGTACTTGGCAACCTGTTATGGTCCCATTAGGCATATGTCAAAGCACACTCTAATTCACCTAAGACTATGCAGTGATTCCTGGTCTAAGGATCCTCGTACTAGTACTACTCAAAAGAATCACTCATGATCTAAAAGTCCATGGAGTGTTTCTTTTTGGCAGATCGATTTCATGAAATTCAATATGCACAAGAATATAATTTCATGAAATTAACTCATCAGATAAATAATCAATCAAACAACAAATGTCTTATTTACATAAATAACCCTCAAAGTTTATTTACATAAATAGCCCTCAAAATGGCACATACACCAACAATCTCCCACTTGCCCGTTGAAGGGCTATGTCCTAAACTGTTTAAGACCAAGCTCTATTACATGTCTATCAAACTTTGACTGTGGTAGAGCTTTTGTGAGAGGATCTGCTACATTGTCGTCTGACCCTATTTTGCACACTTTCACATCCCCTCGATCGATGATTTCTCGGATGAGGTGAAACCTTCTGAGTATGTGTTTGGTTTTCTGGTGTGACCGAGGCTCCATAGCTTGTGCGATGGCCCCGTTATTGTCACAGAAAAGTTCTATCGGATCTTGGATACTCTGTATCACTCCGATGTCTGACAAGAACTTCCTGAACCAAACAGCTTCCTTTGCAGCATCTGATGCAGCAATGTACTCAGACTCTGTTGTAGAATCGGCTGTTGTATCTTGCTTTGAGCTTTTCCAACTTACTGCACCGCCATTCAGACTAAACACGTAGCCTGATTGTGACTTCATGTCATCTTGATCTGTTTGGAAAGCAGCATCAGCGTAACCTTGTACGATGAGCTGTTCTTGTCCGCCATACACTAGCAGCAATCTTTTAGTCCTTCGCAAGTACTTTAGTGTTGCTTTGACTGCAGTCCAATGAGTCATTCCGGGATCATGTTGGTATCTGCTAGTCATGCTCAGTGCATGTGCGACATCCGGGCGGGTACACACATGGTATACATGATAGATCCTATTGCCGAAGCATATGGAACTCTACTCATTGTATCCCTCTCCTCTCTTGTTGAAGGACCTTGGTTCTTCTTCAAGAGAAGGCTATGTCTAAATGGTACCATACCATTCTTAGAGTTAGACATATTGAACCTCTTCAATATTTTGTCTATGTAACCATATTGACTTAGTCCTAGAAGCCTCTTTGATCTATCTCTAGAGATTTTGATACCCAGTATCATTTCAGCTTCTCCTAAGTCTTTAATAGAAAATACACTTCCCAACCATTGTTTGATATCTTTCAACATGGGAATGTCATTTCCTATGAGTAGATGTCGTCCACATATAGGACAAGGAAAACTATATTGCTCCCACTAACCTTCTTGTAAACACAAGGCTCATCTTCGTTCTTTATGAAGTCATAACTTTTTACTGCCTCGTCAAAACGAAGATTCCAACTCCGAGATGCTTGCTTTAGTCTGTAGATGGACCTCTGTAGCTTGCATACACGATTTGGATACTCTTGATCAATGTATCCCTCGGGTTGTTTCATGTAAACATCCTCGAGTAGGTTTCTATTCAGGAAAGCCGTCTTAACATCCATCTGCCATATCTCACAGTCATAATATGCAGCTATGGCGAGCATAGTCCGAATGGATTTGAGCATCACGACAGGGGAGAAGGTTTCATCATAGTCTATACCATGAGTCTGTTTGAAACCTTTAGCCACTAGTCGTGCCTTGAAGATCCCGCCAGGTTTTAACTTGAAAATCCACTTGTAATCGACAACCTTTGCCTGAATAGGAGGATCAATCAAAGTCCATACTTTATTTTCCCTCATGGATTGCATTTCAGATTCCATTGCTTGTAGCCATTTATCTGAATCTGGACTTTCTAAAAACTGTCTGTAGGTCACGGGCTCATTAGAGTCCACCAAGATCAAATCTTGATCATCAGTCACGAGAAATCCGTATCTCTCGGGTTCATGACGAGATCTACAAGACCTTATAGGTTCTTGTGTTGTTGACTCAGGCTGCTCATCTTCATGAGTTCCCATGTCAACTTCCATCTGAGTTTCTGTAGATCGTTCTACATTCTCTTGTGGTTCTTGAACCTCTTCAAAATTTATTCCACTCCCACTGTCTTTCTTGTAGAGAAAATCTTTCTCTAAGAAAGTGGCTCCTCGAGCAACAAACACTTTGTTCTCAGTTGGATTGTAGAATTGATATGCTTTTGTTTCCTTAGGATATCCCACAAACAGGCATTTGTCAGTTCTAGGTTCAAGCTTACTACTTTGTAAACGCTTTACATGAGCTTGATAACCCCAAACTCGTAGATATGACATATAGGGTTTTTTACCCGTCCACATCTTATATGGAGTCTTATCTACTGCCTTAGATGGAATACGATTTAGTAAGTAGGCTGCTGAAAGGAGGGTATAATCCCAAAAGGACATAGGGAGAGTCGCTTGGCCCATCATAGATCGAACCATATCTAATAAAGTCCGATTCCTCCTCTCGGATACACCATTCCATTGAGGTGTTCCTGGTGGAGTCAGCTGTGAAACAATTCCACACTGTTTTAGATAGCCATCGAACTCATCACTAAGGTATTCACCTCCCCGATCTGAGCGAATAGCCTTAATCCTTCTATTTAACTGATTTTCTACTTCATTTTTAAACTCTTTGAACTTTTCAAAAGTTTCACTTTTATACCTCATTAAGTAGACATAACCATATCTAATATTGTCATCAGTAAAAGTCACGAAGTATTCAAATCCACCTCAGGATTGTGTGCTCATTGGTCCACATACATCTGTATGTATTAGAGCCAATAGCTCATTAGTCCTCTCGCCTTTCTTACTGAAAGGACTCTTCGTCATTTTGCCTTGCAAACATTGTTCACATGTGTCATATGATTCGAAATCAAATGACCCAAGCACTCCATCCTTATGAAGTCTCTGAACTCGCTTCTCATTTGCATGGCCTAAACGACAATGCCACAGATATGTTGGACTTAAATCAGATTGAACTAATTTGGCTTTCTTTTCAATGTTATAAACCGGTTTCTCTTGGGTCAAATCCAAAATATATAGGCCATTGCACAAATTTGCAACTCCGTATAAAACATCTTTTTGATATAAAGACAACGATTTATTATCAATAATAAAACGAAATCCTTTAATATCCAAGAAAGAAATTGAAATAATATTCCTACTCATAGTAGGTACATAATAACAATTCTCTAAAACAATGTTTAAACCGGAAGGCAAATACAAAGTGTAATCTCCAACTTCAACAGCTGCAACTCTTGCCCCGTTGCCCACTCGGAGATCTACTTCGCCTTTCTTTGTCATCCTTCTATTTCTCAGTCCCTGCACATTAGTACAAATGTGAGCCCCACATCCGGTATCTAATACCCATGAGGTGGACATAAAAGATTAATTTCAATAACAAAGATACCTGAAGCTGAAGGATTCTATTTCTTGTCTTCGAGAAACAGCTTGCAGTTTCTTCTCCAATGCCCCTTCTGATTGCAATGGAAACATACAGCGTCCTTCTGAGCATTTTTCTTAGCAGAAGGAGTTTGAGGCTGAGCCTTAGGAGCAGCCTTACTACGAGGCTTCTTGTTTTCAGCAGCTTTTGCCTTTCCTCTAAACTTTCTCTTGGTGCCCTTACCTTTTTCTACAACAATTACTGGCATTGCCTTCCGAAGGGTTTGCTCAGTATTTTTAAGCATTCCATGGAGCTCAGGAATCATCCTCTCCATGTTATGCATGTTGTAGTTCACCACAAAGTCATTGTAATCATCAGGCAGTGAAGCCAAGATGATGTCAATGGCTAACTCTCTAGCAAGAGGTGCATTTAATCTCTCTAGGGTATTAATATACCCCCTCATCTTGATTAAATGCATGCTTACTGACGAACCCTTCGCCATCTTGCACGAGATCAATGCTTTTATCGTAACGAACCTTTCGTTACGGGCTTGTTCACTGAACATTTCCGTTAGTGACACATAAATTTGGAACGCTTCCGAATTCATGAATTGTTTTTGAAGCTCGCTTGACATAGTCGCGAGCATCAGACATTTCGCGTCATTGGAATCGTTTTTCAGCTTTTTCCATGCTCGTTGAACAGTAGCCGTAGCATTTACAGGTGGTTCAGGTAAAGCAGCGTCTAAGATATTTAGCTTCCTTTCTTGTTTGAGAACAATTCTCAAGTTTCTTTCCCAATCTAAGAAGTTTGGACCAACAAGTTTTTCTTTGTCCAAAATGCTTCTTAGAGTGAGATTAGATGTATTAGTGCTAGTAGATGCCATTTCTACAAAAGAAAAATGCAAAATATTAGAATGAGTTTTAAAATAGTTTCCACATTAGCCAAAATTGAAATCCCAAACAATTTTGTGTTGGTGCTAGATTGTGGGCCGAAAATCCACAAAGAGTCAACCCCAGTCTTGCTTTGGCAAGTATCGTAGGGAATGGGATCTTTTGGTAGGCAACGTTCAAATCACATCCCTATGTAATTTAACGATTTCCAATTACATCACTATGTAACTTTTTGGTGATAGGATGAACATTCCAAATGTTTGACACCATCCTATCATTGGAAAATCAATCCTAGTCAACTTATCGGGTCAACTAGGACCAATTTTCCTAAGTCAAACCATCCCTTGAAGCCTCATATCAATAAAGACCCAAACAGTTTTTCACACTATAGTGGTAGTGAGTAAAGTTGGGCTAGCCCAAATAGTTTTTCACACTATAGTGGTAGTGAGTAAAGTTGGGCTTTTATTACATGACAACTCGCCTCACGAAAAAATCTGAGGCCCATGGGCTCTCCAAGTCCGCCAGACGTTCGACGATTTGATGAGCCCCCAAGTATGGAAGCAATTTTAGACTTAGGTATTTAGGGATTTTATTTTGAACGACTTAACATGCATTGTCGTTTTCATTCATTCACAAAACATAAAATAAAATTGCGGAAATGCGATGAATTGGGCTCTAATCTATTGGGCTTCCGTTCCTGGGCTCTACCATGGACTCTTTCGGAACCTCATTTTGGGCCTAACTATTACATAATTATTTAATAGGCACGCAGGCCCAATTTTAAAATAGCTCGAAGGCCCAAAAAATTTAAATAATAAATTTTAAGCCCAATTCATGCATAGAAAAACACACAAATGCATATACTTCATACAAGCCAATTTTATTAAGCCGAATTATTTAATTAGGGATTGTGTAACTCTTACACTATTAAAATTGATCGTGTCATGGTCAATTTTAATCAATCCCATGTTCATTCATTTTAATCCAATGATGCATGGACATACCAATAATGCGTGCAATTATTTAAACATTTTAAATAAATAACACATTATTTCCGAAAAATGAATAAATAAATCAAACCATAATAATTAATTAACTAATCTTATTAATTAATTAATTATTCATTTATTCATCTAATTATCTAATTTTATTAAGATAATCTTTCAAATTTTAAAATTTAAATATTTCTAATTATCCTAATCTCATTAAGATAATTATTCAAAATTCTAAATTTTAAAAATCTATAAGATAGGAATTAAATTCAAATCTAATCCTATCTTAACCATTTGATAAGATTTTATTTTATCTTAATAATTAAATCTTATCAATTAAAATATGATAATATCTTTTAATTTATCCTAAATCATAAATTAAAATTTTATCAAATTTTAAAATTCAGAAAAATTAAGTTTTCTGAAAATTTTAGGGCAAATCTGTAATTAACAAAAAATATCGGACAAGGGTTTTAAAGATTAAAACTGCTGGGGTTGTTGTTGCAAATTTAAAACACTTTTAAACGCTGGCAATTTTTGGGATTATGGAGTGCGGTGGGGGCAAATTGGTCTTTTCACCCAATTAGGGCACCAGTCTCCCGCCGCCACCTTCATTTCTTTCCCGACTCGCGCAGCCGGCGTCAGTCTTCCTTTCCGACAACTCTTCGCCTATTCCGGCGCTGCTCGTAGTGCCAGACGTCGCCTCTTCGCCCCGGTCTAACCCCGATCAAATCGAAGTCGACCTCGGCAACTCATCGAACGACGAAGGAAAATGAAACCCGCGACCGGCCTTCGAAAACTCCGTCAGTGCAAGGAACCTAACGAAAATGATTTCCGTCGTTTCCCCACGGCGCGAGGGACATTTCCCGGGCCTCGAAGAAGCAGCCAGAGCGAGGAACATTTCCCGGCATCCAAACCAGCAAGCGACTTTCAAAACCCCAAAAACGGAAAAAAAAAATTTCCCGGCGAAGCGGGTTTTGCAAACCCAGAAATTTTTTTTTTCAAAATCTTTGCAATCAAAATGTTTTTGACACCCCAAATTAACACAAAATGGTTCCCCATGAAGAAAAGAACAAAACCCATGGAAAAATCAGGCAAAAAAAACCAATTTTGAAGTGGTGCCTGATTTCCCGGCGACCTTCCGGCCGGCCGGAACAATTCCGACGTTTCCATTCCCAGAAACCGACGACATTCAAGCAGTGTATATATATATATATATATATTTTTTTTTTCACCAAAACGTTTTTTAAAAAAAAAATTCTTATACCCGATTTTTCTTCCAATTTGTTTTAATTAAAACACTTTTAATTAAAACAAGATTAACCTATGGCTCTGATACCACTGTTGGATCTTAGGCATGCATAATTTCCTAAATTATATAGAATCAGGTCTTACCCTCGACGCGTAATCGGTTGCGCTCGTCGCCTGGATCCCTTGGGAAGATTGCGTTCACCACCAAACAATTCACACGAATTGCCTCTACGTTCTTGCACTGGAGTCTCTCAGAACCGGTACTAGCCAAAATTGCCTGTCAAAGAGAAAACGTTTTTCTCTGGAAGAATGTCTTTGAAAAGTCAGTCCCTCAAAAAATGAGAGAGAGTCTTTCTTTTATAAATTTTTTTCCAAAACGTGTTTTAAAACTAATTTGTTAAAACAACTCTCAACTCCCAGATACTTCTGTTAGTTTTAAATACAGAAAAGCTATGGCTTGTATCAAAAACTAATATCCACAGATGACATATCATTTTGTTTCAGTATAAATCTGTTCCTTTATATCATAGAACTAGATAACGGGGTGTCGAAAAACACAGTAGATACCGTTATTGGTTAAAGTATTGATATATAAAAAGTATGTTCGTAACCGAGATAGTCTGAACATACTATCGGTATAGGTTATTGTGTGGTTTGGAAATTGGTTTATCTAGACTAGTTTAAATCACACAGATATGCCCGGGGCATATTGAGCATGACCAGTTTGGATAGAATTGACTTGTACTGATCGGCGTAGTCAATTCGGTCCTAGTATTCCGTCTCTCAATCCCGAGATTGGGACGGGCATGAGGGTTGGGTGTCGTATGCTTTGATTTGCCAAAGAGTGAGGTCAATTGAGGCCAATACCTCGGTAAGTTGGGTATGCAGTGTTTAGCTTCTTGCGTGCCATTGCTAGTCGGAGGAATCCACGTACCGGTTCACCGGGTTGATGGTGCTCCCGAGATGAGCCCGTAAGGTTATTATACTAAACCTGGCCAGTGAACTTTATGTTCGGTATAATAAAAGGTCGAGTGGTACTAATCTCGGAAACCAAGAAGTCGGTGAATTAATTTGTCAGTAAATTGATAAATCGACGAGCACTAGATCTTTAATGTGGGGAGATAGAAGAAATAATAATGGCGCGATGTAAAGTCATTTTCGAGCGGTAGTTCCATAATTGGTCCGTTAGTGGTATGACCGATTATGCATTTGACTAATCGACAAGGTAAATTAATTAATCCGAAGGGTTTAATTAATATTTGATCGACGAAGTGAATTTTAGAAATTAATTCTATTTTGAATTAATTAATTCTAAGGGTTCGATTAAATTAAATTAACAAAGTGGATTAAATAAATTAATTTAAAAAGGTCGATTGGAGTTGATTAGTCGGGAAGACTAAGCGGTCAACGAAAGTCAAATTTTAAGGCCTAACTCGAGAGCCCATTAGGTCTCCTTAGAAGCTCCTATAAATACAACATAATAGACAAGAAAACCCGAAGAAGAAACTTGACACCCAAGTAAAGGGTAGTGAGAGAAAGTCTAGCTTAGAGTGAGAAATTCTTCATCTTCGAATTTTTCCTCGAAGTCAGCTAGGATCTTTCTTCTTCGATTAAACTTTGCCCAGTTTTATTGTGTGAAAATCCGCTGCCCAGATTTTGCCCAGTTTTATTGTGTGAAAATCCGCTGCCCAGATTTTGCTGTGATCATCGTGGGTTTTTATTTTCAAAGCAGCAAACTTTTCGATGCAGTTTTTTTTCCTTTCGTCCAGGCGGTAGATCACGCGAGGCAGCCAGCAGCTCGGTGCCCAGAACCAGCCTGCCGACGTTGATCTCTTCCTCTTCAGGTTGGTGATCCGCCGGCAGCGCTGTCCAGATCGGGACTGGGCGGTTGACTTCCGTGCTGTCCGCCTCGCTGGTCGATGATCAAGGACAGCAAAGGGATAGAGGGTTTCTCCGGGCAGCTTCAATTTGAGAAAGAAAATTCTGGGCAGCTTCAATTTTGAAAAAAAAAATTCTGGGCAGCTATAATTTTGAGAAAAAAATTCTGGGCAGCCTCAATTTGAGTTTCTTGTGAAGCAAGTTTCTTGGGTTTTCAATCGTATTGCCGAGGGTAGCTCCGTAGACGATAGCCCACACTATCTCGGAGTTTGTATTGGAGAATTTTTCGGACTTCTTGTGGAATTCGCGCTAAAAGATTTGGTTTTCTTTAAGCGAGGGACTTCGCTACAAAAGGTATAATCTTTAAATTCCGCTTTAACTAAAGATTTAATTTTTTGTGTCCCGATTAATAAATTAAATAAGTATAAGTCTAGATCCGTTCATGGGTAAACTAATTTGAGCCTGAGCTTGGTCGAATGCTTCCGATTTTGGAATGCATAGCACGAAAGTGAGGTTTTCGATTTAACCCGGGCTTGTTCAGTTTTCCTTCAACTTCTCTGATTTTTTTTTCAAAAAGTTGAGAAGTATCTGTTAATAATTAATAATAATTAATTATTTACTGAGTTGGGTTTAACCAATACCATGGATCAACCCATTGATCCATGGATCAGGCTGATGGGTCAAGAACCTTAATTCACAATTAGGTCCCTTGATTTGTCAGCCCAACTTAATTCTTCCCAGGTAATTAATTAACTTTTAATTAATACCATAAAACTCTTCAATAATATTTAATTAAACCATTTAATAAAATATTATCTATTTAAGCATAACTCTTATACTTATTATAGGCAATTTAATTAATTCTGAATCATCGAACTCACTTATGTGCGATCCTGTAGGCCCATTCGAAATTGACAATGAATAAATTAATCTCATTAATTAATCCATAAATCATAAGTGGTCTCTAGCAAGACATAATGACTACACAATTCAAAACGGAGGGTCGAATGGTGATTCAACACAACCTTCCGAGTATACTACGTAATGTCCTCTACACTGATATCCAGTTTAGCATAAGGCATGGAACCAATCATCCTTATATAGCTAAACGTTTTACTTGATCTCTTAGTGATACTGAACTTAATCAAGCAAATGATAACCATTATCATTTATTGGGCACGGCCATGCACTTCTCAGTTCACTATCAAGCGGCCAAGATATCATCTCTCATTTAAGAGAGACTTGTAGTCCCATCACTTCACCTACATACCTTAGCGTGACTCATAGTGTACCCAATCATACCCGTACTTGGCAACCTGTTACGGTCCCGTTAGTCATATGTCAAAGCACACTCTAATTCACCTAAGACTATGTAGTGATTTCTGGTCTAAGGATCCTCGTACGAGTACTACTCAAAAGAATCACTCATGATCTAAAAGTCCACAGAGTGTTTCTTTTTGGCGGATCGATTTCATGAAATTCAATATGCACAAGAATATAATTTCATGAAATTAACTCATCAGATAAATAATCAATCAAACAACAAATGTCTTATTTACATAAATAACCCTCAAAGTTTATTTACATAAATAGCCCCCAAAAGGGCACATACACCAACAAATCTAGCACCAACACAAAATTGTTTGGGATTTCAATTTTGAATATTGTTGAAAATGATTTTAAAACTCATCATAATATGTTGCATTTATTCTTTGGTAGAAATGGCATCATATAGCACTAATGTTGTCTCAAACTTTACTCTAAGAAGCATTTTGAATAAAGAAAAACGTGTTGGTCCAAATTTCTTAGACTGGGAAAGAAATTTAAGAATTTTTCTTAAACAAGAAAGGAAGCTACATGTCTTGGAGACAGCATTACCTGAACCACCACAAAATGCCACGGCTACTGTTCAGCGAGCATGGGATAAGCTGAAAAGCGATTCTAATGATGTGACATGTTTGATGCTCGTGTCTATGACAAGTGAGCTTTAAAAGCAGTTCATGAATTTGGAAGTGTTATGGATTTATGAGTCACTAATGGAGATGTTCCATGAACAAGCCGTAACGAAAGGTTCGTTACGATCAAGGCATTAATCTAGTGCAAGATGGCAAAGGGTTCGTTAGTAAACATGCATTTAATCAAGATGAAAGGTATATTGATACCCTACAGCGATTAAATGCTCCTCTTGCTAGAGAGTTAGCCATTTACATCATCTTGGCCTCACTGCCTGATGAATACAATGACTTTGTGGTGAACTACAACATGCACAACATGCAGAGGAACATTCCTGAGCTTCATGGGATGCTGAAAAATACTGAGCAAACCCTTCTGAAGGCCACGCCAGTAATGGTTGCAGAGAAAGGTGAAAGGAACAAGAGGAAGTTTAAAAGCAAGGCTAAAGTTTGGCAAAACAAGAAAGCTCACAGTAAGACTGCTGCCCAACCTCAAGCTTCTCAACCTGCTAAGACAAAATCTCAAAAGGACGATACATGTCTCTTCTGCAAACTGGAAGAGAGACTGTAAATAATTTCTTGAAAGAAAGAATCCTTTAGCTTCAGGTATCTTTGTTATTGAAATAAATCTTTCTATGTCCACCTCATGGGTATTAGATATCGGATGTGGGGCTCACATTTGTACTAATGTGCAGGGACTCAGAAATAGAAGGATGATAAGGAAAGGTGAAATTGATCTCTGAGTGGGCAACGGGGTAAGAGTTGTTGCTGTTGAAGTGAGAGATTATACTTTATCTTTACCTTCCGGTTTAAACATTGAACTTGAGAATTGTTATTATGTACTTGCTTTGAGTAGAACTATTATTTCAATTTTTTGTTTATATATTAAAGGTTTTCAAATTATTATTGGTAATAATTTGTTATCTTTATATCGAAATGATGTTTTATAGGGTGTTGTAAATTTGTACAGCGGCCTATATATCTTTGATTTGAACTAAGAAAAACTGGCCTATAATATTGAAAAGAAAGTTAAATCAATTAAATCTGATTTAAGTCTAACATATTTTTGGCATTGTCTTTTAAGCCATGCAAATGAGAAAAGAGTTCAAAGACTTCATAAAGATGGAGTGCTTGGGTCATTTGATTTCGAATCATATGACACGTGTGAACCTTGTTTGCAAGGCAAAATGACAAAGAGTCATTTCAACAAGAAAGGGAAAAGGACTAGTGAGCTATTGGCTCTAATACGTGTTGAGCCATTGGAGCTGCTACAATGAAGCTTTCTTAGCCTTTATTAAAGTCCAATGTTGTGTTGTAATTGTTGCAACCACATTGTGACAAATCTGTGAATTACTAAGGCAATAATGGACTGAGTTCATGAGGATTGTCTGGACAAAATCTCAGCAAGAAGCCGATGAATAAACTGAAGTGCCAAAATGAGAAGGAAGTGTACTGTTGGCACATCAGATCAAAGGCTACACAGATCAGATCAAGTTACGCGCACATCAGATCAAGTTACGCGCACATCAGATCAAAGGCTGCACAGACAAGTTACGCGCACATCAGATCAAAGGCTGCACAGATCAGATCAAGTTACGCGCACATCAGATCAAAGGCTGCACAGATCAGATCAAGTTACGCGCACAGCAGATCAAAGGCTGCACAGACAAGTTACGCGCACATCAGATCAAAGGCCACACAGATCAGATCAAGGGAAGTAAAGATCAGATCAAATTCTCAAGGGATTGCTCAGCAGCTTAGTTTCACAGAAGCAAGGCAAGTCAGCAACAAAACATATTTGCAGCAGAAGAGAACAACTCAAGGCTGGAGAGCTAGAGCAGACACCTAAGAAGCTGAAGTCAAGGACGGCTAGTGAATCACACCTCAAACGCGCGACTCTAAAAGTCTCCCAAAGATTCAGAAGACGCAGGAGCATCATGTTGAAGTATCTAGCAATCCGGTGAGCGAGCAGAAATACAAAAGAATCAAGAAGTGCCGATCAGAAGAACTGCAGGAGCTACATGGATGGTTCTGAGTTGCTGGACAGAACGTTGTGACATGAAGCTAACATCAGATCAACCGGAGGCTAACATCAGATCAACTGCAAGCTAACATCAGATCAACCGGAGGCTAACATCAGATCAACTGCAAGCTAACATCAGATCAACCGGAGGCTAACATCAGATCAACTGCAAGCTAACATCAGATCAACCGAAGGCTAACATCAGATCAACTGCAAGCTAACATCAGATCAACCGAAGGCTAACATCAGATCAACTGCATGCTAACATCAGATCAACCGAAGCGTGACATCAGATCAAATGCCGGGCACATCAGATCAGCTATAAGCTAAGATCAGATCACTTCTGCTGTTTCAACATATCTAAGACAAGCTACTCGAGAAAGTCTGAAGGAGTACAGTCAACAATATGACATGGCAAGCAAGTTGCAACTTAAAAAGGTTGAAAATGGATTATATGAATCTTGAGCCGCCTTCCGTGTAAGATATGCTGACAGACCGCACGTAGGGCACAGTTTTTCTTCTGGGAAAAGAAACGGGCAGATGAGTAGGTGTGGTAGGCACAACAACTGCAGAATGCAGGATAAACCACATTGGGAGGAAAAACCCAAAGAGAGAGAAGGCACGAAAAGAAAGAAAAAGAGAGAGAGAGGAGCAGCAGCCAAGGTGAGTGCTGAACAGAACGAAACCGAGAAAAGGGAGGAGAAAAAGAGTGAGAGCAGAAAAAGATGATATGAGAAACACAAGAGAGAAAGAAACAGTCTGCTGCACAAGGAGAAGCTGAAGCGCTGGAGAGGCAGAAGTCAAGGAGAAGAAGAAGCTGAGGAGGAGCAGAATCGGGAGAACTGACCCTGAGATTGCAGCTTCAGGTGGTAAGCCTAGAACACTATCAAACGTCTTTCATTAAGTGATTTTGAAAGATATTTGTGTAGAAAAGGCAGCACAACAGAGATTTACATGTTATTGTTTTAGTTGATGAACTTGTAGAGGTAGTGAACCTCAATGTGTTGAGCAGTGAGCTCTTGTTTATGTTGCTTATGGTCAGTGAGGCCAGAGCTGAATGATTCTGTGATAGTGAAGATTGACAGGAGTGAATCTGTCCGTGGATGTAGATCATTTGATCGAACCACGTAAAAATCCCCCTTGCACATTTACTGCTTTGAGTGTGTCTTGACTGGTGTGGTATTATCAAACTGTAAGCTTGAACAGGAGTGTCATGGTTGTGTAAGTAAACCCTCCTTGAGTGATTGAATTGATCTGATGTCTTCCTTGGTTGATCTGATGTCTTCCTTGGTTGATCTGATCTGCCAACAGTCCATCTAAGCCAAAACGTGAGTTCAACAATAAGCTCTAACTGAGCTAACATTTGAGAGGGAATCCTTTAGTTGAAAGAAAAATTGATAGAGTGTTGATTCACCCCCCCCTCTCAACACTTGACACGATCCAACAATACGTACGGATGTATGTGGACAAATGAGTACACAAGACAGAGGTGAATTTGAATACTTCGTGACTTTAAATGATGACTATAGTAGATATGGTTATGTCTACTTAATGAGGTATAAAAGCAAAACTTTTGAAAAGTTCAGAGAGTTCAAGAACGAAGTAGAAAATCAATTAGATAGAAGGATTAAGGCTATTCGCTCCGATCGGGAGGTGAATACCTAAGTGATGAGTTCAATGGTTATCTAAAGTAGTGTGAAATTCTTTCACAACTAACTCCACTGGGAACACCTCAATGGAATGGTGTGTCTGAAAGGATGAATCAGACCCTATTAGATATGGTTCGATCAATGATGAGCCAAGCAACTCTCTCTATATCCTTTTGGGGTTATGCTTGTTGGAGTTGATTACATAAGCTATGCTTGTATTGTACTTTTTCCCAGTAATATATCAATTTATGTATTTGTTATATCTTGTTGTGTATGATATGTCCATTTCTATTATGTAAGTAGATGATGAGGTGTCTTGTGTGACACAGTAGATCTCATCATTGGTTGAAAGACATAATATATAAATGAGGTTCGTAACCGAGATAGCTTTGGAAAAACTGTCGATTTAGGTTATTATGTGATTCGGATAATTGGTTAGTCTAAACTAATTGAATCATATAGATATGACTGGGGCGTATTGAACTTGACCATTAAGAATAATTTGTCTTGTACTGATTTAGTAGACAAATCTTTCTTTGTATTCTATCTCTTAATCCCTAGACTCGAGCGGACATGAGGATTAGACAAGTGTACTTTGATCTGCCAAAGGGTGAGGTCAATTGTGGCCAATAATCTCGGTAGGTTGGGTGCGCGTGTTTAGTTACTTGGTGTGCTGCTGCTTGTCGAAAGGAAACCATGTACCGGTGCGTCTGTGGTGATGGTGCTCCCGAGATGAGCTCGTAAAGTTTATTATACTAAACTCGGCCGGTGGACTTATGTCCGATATAGTAAAAAGGTCAAGTGGTACTAGTCTCAGAATTAAAGAGGTTAATTAATTAATTTATCAGTAAATTAATATAGTAACGAGCACTATATCTTTCATGTGGGGAGATTATGAATATAATGTAATTTAGTTGTTCCGGAAGCAATTCTGGTGTAGGATGTTAGTGTCATAATTAATCCGTTAGTGGTACGATTAATTATGTATTGGGTTGTTGACAAAGGTAGATTTAATTAATTAAGTAACTAATTAATCCTAGTGTCAGTTGGTTGTGAATCATACCAGGAACTAGTTTGGGATAAGTGAATCCCTATGACAGTTGGATGTGTATCAGTCCAGGAACAGGGTTGAAGGAAAACAGAAACCCAGTAGGAAGACCACTCCTAAACCAACTTGGGGTCTCTCTTGTAACTCTATATATAGACAAGGGATCAACCATTTAAGATACACAATTCCATAGATTAAGAATTCAAGAATCTAGAGAGAGAAAATCCTGGAGAGAGAAAATTTTCTCTCTCCAAGTTGGATTTTTCAAGCGATTTTGCGGCTGGTTTTTGGTTTTTTTTTTTGGCCAAATTTTACCAGCTGCGCGCAGCTTTCTCTCTCCCTGGGCGGTGCGTTTACAGTACGTGCCAGGTGCAGCGGTGCTAGAATTTTCTAGCATGTGGATTGTGGTGATTAGCTGATCAATTGATTTCTAGTTCGTTGCCCACACAACGTGAAGTCAAAGTCTTGCGGCATACAAGAGAATCACCTGAGTGCACGTTTCAAGGGTACTTTTTTAAGATTCCGCTTTTAATTAGAAATTTTTGTTGCGTGGTAAATCGAATAAGTGCGAACCCAGATCCTATGGAAATCTTTCAATTGGTATCAGAGCAAGGTTTTTGGTTTTGTGCTTGTTCGATTTATCACATGGATTTATTTGCAGGTGGTTAAGAAATCCCGACTATTATGGTTACGTTTGTATGAGTTTTAATTAAACCCCGGGAGATGTTCAGATTTGATTTTATTATGAATGTTTGTAATAGTATAACCACATGCTGGAAGCCGTGTAGAATTAGATCAAATCTGTAGTAGAATTTTTTCTATGTAATTTTGATTATTTAATTTTCCTAGAAAGCCTTGTAGTAGGAGAATTAATTTTTGTAATCGAAGGCGTTATGGTGGGCAACTTGAATTCATGGGTTTGGGTTATTGTTAATTTGTGGAAACCCAGGAAAACCAATAACGAATTGTAAGAAGACCAAATAGCGTGGGAAAAGCGAAGGAGGGGGTGGCGGCAGGAGGCAGCACCGACGACCAACTGCCAGTAGCAGCCGCCGCCGACGATCATCACCAGCAAAGGCAGCGCCGCTGCCGCGGGGCGCAGCAGCTGCTGGGCCGCATGCACGGCCCGTGTATGCGGCCCGTTCGGGCTGCGGTTTTGGCCCTTTTTTACTCCAGTTTTTGTTTTCGAAGTTCAAGACTCTCTCCATCGAGTGACGTGACGGGACACGAGATCAAGGAAGAAGATGAAAGCAATTAAAACCATAATAGTCAGGGAATTTATTTTTCGTATTTACTTCCCGTATTTATTGTTTAAATTTTTATGGTTTATTTTTATGATGTATTTTAGATGCATGATTTTAAAGCATATTGGTTTTATGGTTGCATATAACTTAGGGTTAGTTAATTGCATGTTAAAACCAGAAAACCCCTCAATTTGGAAATCTAAGCGGGAGCAGGTTGGTTTTATATTCCCATGGCCACCATTACCATAAGCGATGTGGGTGGGCTTGCGTGTTGGCATTAGGGTCTTCCTCCATTCGGATGAGTCCAGCCCCGAGATCGCTAGATTATGAATTTCTGAGTAAGATGACTAGAACGAGTTTAACTAGGAGAAATGCGACACCCTCTCCAATTGAGGCGCACTATCCTGAGGTAACAAACTCAGAAGTCACGTAATGGCATACACTTAGTGTATGATCTGCAGTAGTCCTCCCAAGAGGTTACGCTGCTTATTTATACTGCTGAAAGAACCGAATATTAGCTACATTGATCAATAGATCGTTTGGTCAGATGGTGTAGTTAATGAACTTGGTTATTCTCAAACGAATGTGGGTTAGCATAAACGTCCACACTGTATGGCTTGCGAGAATCCCAGTGGATGAGATGTTGGTGGATTATAATTATTGTTCTGAGGGAAGCCAATAATTAATAGAATTTTATGTTTTCGAAATTGTAGGTTAATAATTGAAACATTGTCTGTTTGTTAATTTTACAGTTTTATCGATATGGCATTCAACCCCTTAGCTGCTATTTTGAAAGACAATAAATTATCTGGAACTAATTATGTCGATTGGAGTCGTAACTTGGACATTGTCCTTATGGCTGAAAGCACTCCTGTGAGAGATCATGTCATTGACATGATTAGTAACATCAACAAGGTTGAGGTAGTCGGAGGCAAAATCGTTGGTGAAACAAAAGTCGATATTGTCCTCCGGAGCTTTCCTCAAAGCTATGAGCAGATTCGATTGAAATACAATATAAGTAAGATGTTGAGTACTTCATCCGAGCTCTTGGCAAAGTTGGTGGTGGCTAAAAGTCTTCTTCAAGAAAAGAAGCGAGCATTAGTCGTAGTCAAAGCTTTAGAATCTTCTTCTGAGCCCGTGGCTGGAAAGAAGAAGAGAATGCTCGAGGGAGTAGCTAAAAAGGCACAAATTGCGCCTAAGCCAGATATTGCAAAGAAGAAGTCGAAAGACAAGTGCTTCAAGTGCAATAAGACGGGACATTGGAAATCGAATTGTCCAATTCCAAAGCTTAAATGTATGATAGTTTCTGCCCTAATTACTGAGACATGTTTAGTGTCGATTCCCACAGATACTTGGTGTGTGGATTCAGGTGCCACTGACCATGTTTGTAATTCTTTGCAAGGGTTCCAAGTGACCCAGAAGCTTAGAGAGGGCGAATTGGATATCTACTTGGGCAACACTACAAGAGTGTCAGTAGAAGCAGTGGGAGTAGTTACTCTGAATTTCGAGAATTCTAGTTTAGAGTTAGTTAATTGTCTTTATGTACCGAGTTTTAGAAAGAACCTTATTTTAGTAAACTCTTAAAGAACGACTATAAGTTTGTTTTTTCTGATGAGTCTATATTTATTAGAAGAAATGGGAAGCTTATTTGTTCTGGTTCATTGGTTGACAATTTATTTGTGGTTAACTCTAATTCCCCTGTTGCGCAAAACATAGAAACAGATAGCTCTTTATCTAACATTAATAAGAGAAAGAAACCTTCTGAAATGAATCAAACCTATCTTTGGCATCTCAGGCTAGGTCATATAAACCTTAGTAGGATTCAGAGGTTGGTCAATGATAGACCTTTAGGTTCATTAGAGATTGACAGTTATGCAACTTGCAAATCTTGTTTGGAAGGTAAGATGACCAAGAGACCTTTTATGGCACAAGGTTATAGAGCTAAGGAAGTATTAGAGTTGATTCATTATGACTTGTGTGGACCAATGACGGTCCAGGCACGAGGTGGGTTTGAGTATTTCGTGACGTTCACGGATGACTACTCAAGGTACGGGTACATTTACCTAATGCGTCACAAGTCTGAATGTTTTGGCAAATTCAAAGAGTTTCGAGCAAATGTGGAGAAACATCATGATAAGAGTATCAAGACACTGCGTTCAGATCATGATGGGCAGTACCTATCCCATGAATTTCGGGAATACCTCAGTGAGGTCGGAATTCAGTCTCAGTTGTCTGCACCTGGCACGCCACAACAGAACAGTGTAGCAAAAAGGAGGAATCGGACTCTCATGGAAATGGTTAGGTCTATGATGAACTATAATGATTTGCCAAGTTCGTTCTGGGGATATGCCTTAGAAAAAGAGATTTATATTCTTAATTTTGTACCATCTAAAACCGTGCCTTCAACCCCATTTGAGTTGTGGAATGGGCGCAAGTACAGTCTAAGACATCTCAGAATTTGGGGTTGCCCAGCACATGTGCTTAAGGCAGATACGGCTAAGTTAGATACGAGAACTGAATTAATGTTGTTTGTAGGATATCATAGGGGAACGAAAGATGGTCTGTTTTATAGTCCTAAATATCAGAATGTGGTGGTTAGTACCAACGCTAGATTTTTGGAAGAGGACTATGTCTTAGATCACAAGCCCAAGAGTGAGATAATACTAGAAGAGCTTAGACGACAAACTACTAATCCTGATGCACCTGCACAAGTAGATACACCACACACTGCACATGACATCACAGATGATGCGCCTACACAGGTGGTGCCTCATCGTAGTGTGAGGGTTGTGAGACAGCCCGATAGGTTCATTGGCGTGGGAGAGGCCTCAGACCTAGTCCCAGGCACGCTTGAACCTGACCCGGTTAACTACAATGAGGCTCTCTGAGATAAAGATGCAGAGTCTTGGCATAAGGCAATGATATCCAATCTGAGGTTAATAGACCACAATCAAGTCTAGGAGCTTGTTGACCTGCCAGTTGGGTTCAAGCCCATTGGATGTAAGTGGGTCTATAAGCATAAGAGAGGACCTAACGAAGGTGGTGGTGAAGGGGTATACTCAGAAAGAAGGAATCGATTATGAGAAAACCTTCTTCCCGGTAGCCATGCTTAAGTCGATCCGGATTCTCTTGGCCATAACTACTCATTTAGACTATAAGATTTGGCATATGGATGTCAAGACAGCTTTCCTAAACGAAAGTCTTGAGGAAACCATCTTTATGCAGTAACCAGAAGGATTCATTGAAAAAGGTCAAGAGCATAAGGTTTGCAGGCTTAAGAGGTCCATTTACGGATTTAAACAGGCATCCAGATCTCGGAATATCCAGTTTAATGAGGTAATCCAGTCCTTCGGATTTACTCAGTGTCAGGATGAGTAATGTGTGTATCGCAAACATGATGAAAACTCAGTGGTGTTTATTGTGCTTTACGTAGATGACATTCTATTGATTAGAAACAACAAGAAAGTGTTATCAGACCTAAAGGCATGGCTGTCCAAGCAGTTTGATATGAAGGACTTAGGGGAAGCGGGACATATCCTTGGGATGAAGATAATTCGAGATCGTAGAAAATGTTCGTTAACGCTCTCCCAAACTTCTTACATAGATAATTTCTGGCCCGTTTTAACATGCAGAACTCCAAGAAAGGTTTTCTACCTTTCAAACATGGAGTGTATCTATCTAAGGAACAGTCCCCTAAGACTGTTTAGGAGATAGAAGCCATAAAGACAGTTCCTTATGCTTTGGCAGTAGGAACAGTCCCGTAAGACTGTTGAAGAGATAGAGGCCATAAAGACAGTTCCTTATGCCATGTTGTGTACGAGGCCTAATATCTGTTATGCCGTTGGCATGGTAAGCAGATATCAGAGTAACCCCGGGAAAGCTCATTGGGAGGCAATAAAATACATTCTCAAGTATTTGTGCAGAATGAGAGACCAAGTTCTGGTCTATCAGGCGGCTGAGCTGGTATCCCTAGGTTACACATATTCAGATTTCCAAGGCAACAGGGACAAGAGCAAGTCTACATCAGGGTATGTGTTAATCTGGGAGGTGGAGCCATAGTTTGGCGGAGTGTCAAGTAGAAATACGTGGCGGACTCTACCATGGAGGCTGAGTACATTGTCGCATCATAGGCATCGAAAGAAGCAGTATGTCTCAAGAACTTCTTAGTGGAATTAGATGTGATTCCTGGTTTGCAGAAGTCTATGACGACTTTTTTTGATAACAATGGTGCAGTAGCAAACTCGAAGGAACCACGAGCCCACAAGGAGAGTAAACATATACAACGCAAGTACCACCTGATACGAGACATCGTAAAGAGGGAAGATGTGGTTGTGGCTAAGATAGCATCAGAAGATAACCTTGTAGATCCGTTCACGAAGACATTGACTTTGAAAGTCTTTGAGGCTCACGTGGAGGGCATGTGAATCAGATACTTAGGAGAGGCATGACAGTTTTTCTAGATAAATTGCAGCAGAATGTATAGGAGTTGTATGTAGTTGTATACTTAAAGCACAACATAAGTATTAGTGGGAGATTGTTGGAGTTGAATACATAAGCTATGCTTGTATTGTACTTTTTCCCAGTAATATATCGATTTATGTTTTGGTTATATCATGTTGTGCATGATATGTCCATTTGTATTATGTAAGTAGATGATGAGGTGTCTTGTGTGACACAGTAGATCTCATCATTGGTTGAAAGACACAATATATAAATGAGGTTCGTAACCGAGACAGCTTTGGATAAACTGTCGGTTTAGGTTATTATGTGATTCGGATAATTGGTTTGTCTAAACTAATTGAATCATATAGATATGCCCAGGGCGTATTGAACTTGACCATTAAGAATAATTTGTCTTGTACTGATTTAATAGACAAATCGTTCTTGGTATTCTATCTCTTAATCCCTAGACTCAAGCAGGCATGAGGATTAGACATAGTGTACTTTGATCTGCTAAAGGGTGAGGTGAATTGTGGCCAATAGTCTCGGTAGGTTGGGTACGCGTGTTTAGTTACTTGGTGTGCTGCTGTTTGTTGAAAGAAAACCATGAACCAATGCATCCAGGGTGATGGTGCTTCCGAGATGAGCTCGTAAAGTTTATTATACTAAACCCGACTGGTGGACTTATGTCCTGTATAGTAAAAAGGTCGAGTGGTACTAGTCTCGGAATTAAAGAGGTTAATTAATTAATTTATCAGTAAATTAATATATTAACGAGCACTATATCTTTGATTTGGGGAGATTATGAATATAATTTAATTAAGTTGTTCCGAAAGCAATTCTGGTGTAGGATGGTAGTGCCATAATTAATCCGTTAGTGGTACGATTAATTATGTATTGGGTTGTTGACATAGTAGATTTAATTAATTAAGTAATTAATTAATCCTTGTGTCAGTTGGTTGTGAATCATACCAGGAACTGGTTTGGAATAACTGAATCCCTGTGTCAGTTGGTTGTGAATCATACCAGGAACTGGTTTGGGATAAGTGAATCCCTGTATCAGTTGGTTGTGAATCATCCAAGGAACTGGATTGGGATAAGTGAATCCCTGTGACAGTTGGATGTGTATCAGTCCAAGAACAGGATTGAAGGAAAACAGAAACCCAGTAGGAAGACCAATCCTAAACCAACTTGGGGTCTCTCTTGTAACTCTATATATTGACAAGGGATCAGCCATTCAAGACACACAATTCCATAGATGAAGAATTCAAGAATCTAGAGAGAGAAAAATTTTCTCTCTCCAAGTCAGATTTTTCAAGCAATTTTGCGGCTGGTTTTTGGTTTTTTTTTTTTTGGCCGAATTTTGGCCTGGTTTTTACCTACTTCGCGCAGCTTTCTCTCTCTCTCCAGGTGGTGCGTATATAGTACGTGCCAGGTGCAGCGGTGCTAGAATTTTCTAGCAGGTGTATTGTGTTGATTAGATGATCAATTGAATTCTAGTTCGTTTCCCACACAACGTGAAGTCAAAGTATTGAGGCATACAAGAGAATCACCTGAGTGCACGCTTCAAAGGTACTTTTCTAAGATTTCACTTTTAATTAGAAATTTTTGTTGCGTGGTAAATCGAATAAGTGCGAACCCTGATCCTGTGGCAATGTTTCAATGCTCTCCTTTCTGCTGCCTACTTAATAAACCGTATTCCATATAAGGCAATAGATAAGAGTCGATATGGATATGGATGGGCTAAAAGACCTATATGTCCTATCTACGAGTTTGGGGTTGTCAAGCTCATGTAAAGCGTTTAGAAAGTAATAAACTTGAACCTAAAACTGACAAATGCCTATTTGTGGGGTATCCTAAGGAAACCAAAGAATATCAATTCTACCTCCCAACTGAGAACAAAGTGTTTGTTGCTCGAGGAGCTACTTTTTTAAGAGAAATACTTTCTGTACAAGAAAGACAATGGGAGTAGAATAGAACTCGAAGAGGTTCGAGACCCACAAGAGAATGTAGAACCATCTACAGAAACTCAGATGGAAGTTGGCATGGAAACTCATGAAGATGAGCAACCTGAGCCAACGATACAAGAACCTAGAAGATCTGTTAGATCTTGTAAACAACACGAGAGATACGGATTTCTCATGACTGACGATCAAGATTTGATCTTGGTGGACTCTGATGAGCCCATGACGTATAGACAGGTTTGAGAAAGTCCAGTTTCAGATCAATGGTTACAAGCCATGGAGTTCGAAATAAAATCCATGATGTTTCTGTCTGTGCCCTTTTGAGGGCTATTTTTGTAAATAAACTTTGAGGGTTATTTAAGTAATTAAGACATTTTTCGTTTGATTGATTATTTATCTGATTAGTTAATTTCATGTAATTATATTCTTGTGCATATTGAATTTCATGAAATCGATCCGCCAAAAGAAACACTCCATGGACTGTTAGATCATGAGTGATTCTTTTGAGTAGTACTCGTACGAGGATCCTTAGACCAGAAATCATTGCATAGTTTTAGGTGAATTATAGTATGCTTTGACATATGCCTAACGGGACCGTAACAGGTTGCCAAGTACGGGTATGATTGGGTACACTATAGTCACTCTAAGGTATGTAGGTGAAGTGATGGGACTACAAGTCTCTCTTAAATGAGAGATGCTATCTTGGCCACTTGATAGTGAACTGAGAAGTGCATGGCCGTGTCCAAGAAATGATAAGGGGTATCATTTGCTTGATTAAGTTCAGTGTCACTAAGAGATCAAGTAAAACGTTTAGCTACATAAGGATGATTGGTTCCATGCCTTATGCTAAACTAGATATCAGTGTAGAGGACATTACGTAGTATACTCGGAAGGTTGTGTTGAATCACCATTCGACCCTCCGTTCTGAATTGTGTAGTCATTATGTCTTGCTAGAGACCACTAATGATTTATGTAAGTGAGTTCGATGATTCAGAATTAATTAAATTTCCTGTATTAAGTATAAGAGTTATACTTAAATTGATAATATTTAATTAAATAGTTTAATTAAATATTATTGAAGAGTATTATGGTATTAATTAAGAGTTAATTAATTACCTAGGAAGAATTGAATTGGGCTGACAAATCAAGGGACCTAATTGTGAATTGAGGTTCTTGACCCATCAGCCTGATCCATGGGTCAATGGGTTGATCCATGGTGTTGGTTAAACCCAACTCAGTAAATAATTAATTATTATTTATTTATTATTAAAAGATAAGTTAAAACTCTTTTATAAAAGAGTAGAAACGTATCTGTGAAAGAGAGGCTTTTGACTGACTCTGTTTTTGAAACACGGGAAAAGTTTTAAGAAAATGCTCTCTCTCTCTATCTTCCAAAACACTCTTCCAGAGAAAAAAAATTGTGTTTTTTCTTTTACAGGCAAGAAATTTTGGCTAGCCCCAATTCTTATAGGCTCCGGTGCAAGATCGTAGAGACAATTCACGTGAATTGTTGGTGAACGCAATCTTCTCAAGGGATCCAGGCGACGAGCGCAACAGATTACGCTTCAAGGGTAAGACCCGATTTCATATGAATTTAGGCTATTCCGTAGCATATTTAGGAAATTATGCATGCCTAGATCCCAACAGTGGTATCAGAGCGATGTTTAATTTTGTTTTAATTAAAAAATTTTTTAGTTGAAACAAAAAGGTTTAGAATCGGGAATAATCGAGGCTATCAAAAGTTTTTCCCTTTATGGCCAGAAACTGGATTTCCGGGATTATATCAAATTTGGGTTTCTGACTAATAGTCCCTGAAAATCAAATTCGCAAAAAACAAATTTGGGTTTCTGGGTTTTTCAAAATTGGTTCTTTCCTTTTGTTGCTTCTTTGGGCGGAAAAACAATTTTGTTCTGGGTTTTTGGTCGAGCGTCGCCGGGAAAACGGGCTGGACGGAATGGTTCCGTCCAAGCTTTGTTTTTGCTATAATTTGGTTTAAAATCTTTGCTGGGCTGAATAGTTTTTGTTTCAAGGGTCAGAAATCTGGGTTATTCAAGGAATCCACCGAAAAAACGATTTTGTTTTTGGATTTTGATTTGCTGGGTTTCCGTTTGGCCGAAAAATGTTTTTGAACAGAAATTCTTTTGGGTTCTGAAAATTGATTTGCTGGGTTCAATTTGGTTTCGAAAATTTGGGCTGATGATATTTTCTGGTTCTAAAACCTCTTGGGTTATACGTTGACGGACGGAGATCGAGCGGCAACTCGCCGCTACTCTTCTTCTCCAAATCGTTGCTGGTCGATCGGCATCGGTTGGGAAAATTGCCATTGGGGCCGGAAATGTTCTGGTCACCGAAAGATTGCAGCGACGGAGAGACGACGATCGGTCGGAATCTAGCCGGATGAGATGAACGGCGAGTGTCGCCAGGATTCAATGATGCCGGCCAGTAACCCGATGGCATATTTGCCGGAGAAGAAAGGAGGCGGCGGGAGGCTGGTGCCCTAATTGGGTGAAATGACCAAATTGCCCCCGCCACACTCCATAATCCCAGAAATGCCAAAATTTAAAATTGTTTTAAAATTTGCAAAACCAACCCCAACAGTTTTAATCTTTAAAACCCTAGCCCGAGAATTTTTTGTTAATTACATATTTGCCCTAAAATTTTCAGAAAAACTTAATTTTTCTGAATTTTAAAATTTGATAAAATTTTAATTTATGATTTAGGATAAATTAAAAAAGATATTATCATATTTTAATTGATAAGATTTAATTATTTAGATAAAATAAAATCTTATCAAACAGTTAAGATAGGATTAGATTTGAATTTAATTCTTATCCTATAGAATTTTAAAATTTAGAATTTTGAATAATTATCTTAATGAGATTAGGATAATTAGAAATATATAAATTTTAAAATTTTAAAGATCATCTTAATAAAATGAGATAATTAGATGAATAAATAAATATATAATTAATTAATAAGATTAGTTAATTAATTATTATGTTTTATTTATTTATTCATTTTTCCGAAATAATGTGTTATTTATTTAAAGTGCTTAAATAATTGCACGCATTATTGGTATGTTCATGCATCATTCGATTAAAATGAATGAACATGGGATTGATTAAAATTGATCATGACACGATCAATTTTAATAGTGTAAGAGTTACACAATCCCTAATTAAATGATTCGGCTTAATAAAATTGGCTTTTATGAAGCATATGCATGTGTGTGTTTTTCTATGCATGAATTGGGCTTAAAATTTATTATTTAAATTTTGGGGCCTGCGAGCCATTTTAAATTTGGGCCTGCGTGGCTATTAAATTATTATGTAATAGTTAGGCCCAAAAAGGAGGTTCCAAAGGAGTCCATGGTAGAGCCCAGGAACGGAAGCCCAACCTTGGAGGCCCAAAAAGAAGATGCTTTTCTTAAAAGACCTATAATAGATTAGAACCCAATTCATCTTATTTTCGCAATTTTATTTTATGTTTTGTGAATGAATGAAAAACGAAAATGCATGCTAAGCCGTTCAAAATAAAATCCCTAAATACCTAAGTCTAAAATTGCTTCCATACTTGGGGGCCCGTCAAATTGTCGAACTTCTGACAGACTTGGAGAGCCCAATGGCCTCAGATTTTCTTCGTGAGGCGAGTTGTCTTGTAATAAAAGCCCAACTTTACTCACTACCACTATAGTGTGAAAAACTGCTTGGGCTAGCCCAAATTTACTCACTACCACTATAGTGTGAAAAACTGTTTGGGTCTTTATTGATATGAGGCTTCAAGGGATGGTTTGACTTAGGAAAATCGGTCCTAGTTGACCCGATAAGTTGACTAGGATTGATTTTGCAATGATAGGATGGTGTCAAACATTTGGAATGTTCATCCTATCACCGAAAAGTTGCATAGTGATGCAATTGGAAATCGTTAAATTACATGAGATGTGATTTGAACGTTGCCTACCAAAAGAGCCTAATCCCCACGATACTTGCCAAAGCAAGACTGGGGTTGACTCTTTGTTGATTTTCGGCCCACAATCTAGCACCAACACAAAATTGTTTGGGATTTCAATTTTGGCTATTGTGGAAAATATTTTAAAACTCATTCTAATATTTTGCATTTTTCTTTTGTAGAAATGGCATCTACTAGCACTAATGTTACATCTAGTCTTACTCTAAGAAGTATTTTGGACAAAGAAAAACTTGTTGGTCCAAACTTCTTAGATTAGGAGAGAAACTTGAGAATTGTTCTCAAACAAGAAAGGAAGCTAAATATCTTAGACGCCGCTTTACCTGAACCACCTGTAAATGCTACGCCTGCTGTTCAACGAGCATCGAAAAATCTGAAAAGCGATTCCGATGACGTGACATGCCTGATGCTCGCGACTATGTTAGGCGAGCTTCAGAAGCAATTCATGAATTCGGAAGCGTTCCAAATTTATGTGTCACTAACGGAAGTGTTTCGTGAACAAGCCCATAACGAAAGGTTCCTTACGATAAAAGGATTGATCTCGTGCAAGATGGCGAAGGGTTCGTCAGTAAACATGCATTTGATCAAGATGAAGGGGTATATTGATACCCTAGAGAGATTAAATGCACCTCTTGCTAGAGAGTTAGCCATTGACATCATCTTGGCATCACTGTCTGATGATTACAATGACTTTGTGGTGAACTACAACATGCATAACATGGAGAGGACGATTTCTGAGCTCCATGGAATGCTTAAGAATAATGAGCAAACCCTTAGGAAGGCAACGCCAGTACTTGTTGTAGAAAAAGGTAAAGGCAACAAGAGAAAGTTTAAAGGCAAGGCAAAAGTTGCTGAAAACAAGAAGCCTCGCAGTAATACTGCTCCTAAGGCTCAGCCTCAAACTCCTCCTGCTAAGAAATATGCTCAGAAGGACGCTGTATGTTTCCATTGCAATCAAAAGGGGCATTGGAAAAGAAACTGCAAGCTATTTCTTGAAGAGAAGAAACAGAATCCTTCGGCTTTAGGTATCTTTGTTATTGAAATTAATCTTTCTATGTCCACCTCGTGGGTATTAGATACTGGATGTGGGGCTCACATTTGTACTAATGTGCAGGGACTCAGAAATAGGAGGATGACAAAGAAAGGCGAAGTAGATCTCCGAGTGGACAATGGGGCAAGAGTTGCAGCTGTTGAAGTTGGAGATTACACTTTGTCTTTACCATCCGGTTTAAACATTGTTTTAGAGAATTGTTATTATGTACCTACTATGAGTAGGAATATTATTTCAATTTCTTGTTTGGATATTAAAGGATTTCGTTTTATTTTTGGTAATAATTCGTTGTCTTTATATCAAAAAGATGTTTTATACGGAGTTGCAAATTTGTGCAATGGCCTATATATCTTGGATTTGACCCAAGAGAAACCGATTTATAACATTGAAAAGAAAGCCAAATTAATTCAATCTTATTTAAGTCCAACATATCTGTGGCATTGTCGTTTAGGCCATGCAAATGAGAAGCGAGTTCAAAGACTTCATAAGGATGGATTGCTTGGGTCATTTGATTTCGAATTATATGACACATGTGAACCCTATTTGCAAGGCAAAATGACGAAGAGTCCTTTCAGCAAGAAAGGCGAGAGGACTAGTGAGCTATTGGCACTAATACATACAGATGTATGTGGACCAATGAACACACAAGCCAGAGGTGGATTTGAATACTTCGTGACTTTTACTGATGACTATAGTAGATATGGTTATGTCTACTGCATGAGGTATAAAAGTGAAACTTTTGAAAAGTTCAAAGAGTTTAAAAATGAAGTAGAAAATCAGTTAAATAGAAGGATTAAGGCTATTCACTATGATCGGGGAGGTGAATACTTGAGTGATGAGTTCGATGGTTATCTGAAACAATGTGGAATTGTTTCACAACTGACTCCTCCAGGAACACCTCAATGGAATGGTGTATCCGAGAGGAGGAATCAGAACTTATTAGATATGGTTCGATCTATGATGGGCCAAGCGACTCTCCCTATGTCCTTTTGAGGTTATGCCCTCCTTTCAGCAGCCTACTTACTAAATCGTATTCCATCTAAGGTAGTAGATAAGACTCTATATGAGATGTGGACGGGTAAAAAACCCTATATGTCCTATCTACGAGTTTAGGGTTGTCAAGCTCATGTAAAGCGTTTACAAAGTAATAAGCTTGAACCTAAAACTGACAAATGCCTGTTTGTGGGATATCCTAAGGAAACAAAAGGATATCAATTCTGTAATCCAACTGAGAACAAAGTGTTTGTTGCTCGAGGAGCCACTTTTTTAGAGAAAGATTTTCTCTACAAGAAAGACAGTGGGAGTAGAATAAATTTTGAAGAGCTTCAAGAACCACAAGAGAATGTAGAACGATCTACAGAAACTCAGATGGAAGTTGACATGGAAACTCATGAAGATGAGCACCCTAAGTCAACAACACAAGAACCTAGAAGGTCTAGTAGATCTCGTCATGAACCCGAGAGATACGGATTTCTCGTGACTGACGCTCAAGATTTGATCTTGGTGGATTCTAATGAGCCCGTGAACTACAAACAGGTTTTAGAAAGTTAAGATTCATATAAATGGCTATAACCAATGGAATCTGAAATGCAATCGATTGCAAGTGGATTTTCAAGTTAAAACCTGGCGGGATCTTCAAGGCACGACTAGTGGCTAAAGGTTTCATACAGACTCATGGCATAGAATATGATGAAACCTTCTCCCCTGTCGTGATGCTCAAGTCCATTCGGACTATGCTTGCCATAGCACCATATTTTGACTATGAGATATGGCAGATGGATGTTAAAACGGCTTTCCTGAATGGAAACCTATTCGAGGATGTTTATATGAAATAACCCGAGGGATACATTGATCAAAAGCATCCTAATCGAGTATGTAAGCTTCAGAGGTCCATCTATGGACTAAAGCAAGCATCTCGAAATTGGAATCTTCGTTTTGATGAGGAAGTAAAAGGTTACAGATTCATCAAGAACGAAGATGAGCCTTGTGTTTACAAAAAAGTTAGTGGGAGCAAGATTGTTTTCCTTGTCGTATATGTGGACGACATCCTGCTCATCGGAAATGACATTCCCATGATGAAAGACATCACACAATGGTTGGGGAGTGTATTTTCTATGAAAGACTTAGGAGAAGCCGAAATGATACTAGGTATCAAAATCTATAGAGATAGATCAAAGAGGCTTCTAGGACTAAGTCAAGAAGGTTACATAGATAAAATATTAAAGAGGTTCAATATGTCAAACTCTAAGAATGGTATGGTACCATTCAGACTTGGCCTTCTCTTGAAGAAGAACCAAGGTCCTTCAAAAAGAGATAAGAGGGATACAATGAGTAGAGTTCCATATTCTTCGGCAATAGGATCTATCATGTATGCATGTTGTGTACCCGCCCGGATGTCGCACATGCACTGAGCATGACTAGCAGATACCAACAAGATCCTGGAATGGCTCATTGGACTGCAGTCAAAGCAATCCTAAAGTACTTGCGAAGGACTAAAGCATTGATGCTAGTGTATGGAGGACAATAACAGCTCATCGTACAAGGTTACATTGATGCTGCTTTCCAAACAGCTCAAGATGACATAAAATCACAATCAGGTTATGTGTTTAACCTGAATGGCGGTGCAGTGAGTTGGAAAAGCTCGAAGCAAGATACCACAGCCGACTCTACAATATAATCTGAGTATATTGCTGCATCAGATGCTGCAAAAAGGAAGCTGTTTGGCTGAGAAAGTTTGTGTTTGATATCGGAGTGATACCGAGTATCCAAGATCCGATTGATTTGTTCTGTGATAATAACGGGGCCATCGCACAAGCTAAGGAGCCTTGGTCACACCCAAAAACCAAACACATACTCAGAAGGTTTCACCTCATCCGAGAGATCATCGATCGAGGAGATTTGAAAGTGTGCAAAATAGGGTCAGACGAAAATGTAGCAGATCCTCTCAAAAAAGCTCTACCGCAGTCAAAGTTTCATAGACATGTAATAGAGCTTGGTCTTAAACAGTTTAGGACATAGCCCTTCAATGGGCAAGTGGGAGATTGTTGGTGTATGTGCCCTTTTGAGGGCTATTTATGTAAATAAACTTTGAGGGTTATTTATGTAATTAAGACATTTGTCGTTTGATTGATTATTTATCTGGTGAGTTAATTTCATGTAATTATATTCTTGTGTATATTGAATTTCATAAAATCGATCCGCCAAAAGAAACACTCCATGGATTGTTAGATCATGAGTGATTCTTTTGAGTAGTACTCGTACGAGGATCCTTAGACCAGAAATCATTGCATAGTCTTAGGTGAATTATAGTATGCTTTGACATATGCCTAACGGGACCGTAACAGGTTACCAAGTACGGGTATGATTGGGTACACTATGAGTCACGCTAAGGTATGTAGGTGAAGTGATGGGACTACAAGTCTCTCTTAAATGAGAGATGATATCTTGGCCACTTGATAGTGAACTGAGAAGTGCATGGCCGTGCCCAAGAAATGATAAGGGGTATCATTTGCTTGATTAAATTCAATGTCACAAAGACATCAAGTAAAACGTTTAGCTATATAAGGATGATTGGTTTCATGCCTTATGCTAAACTGGATATCAGTGTAGAGGACATTTCGTAGTATACTCAGAAGGTTGTGTTGAATCACCATTTGACCCTCCGTTTTGAATTGTGTAGTCATTATGTCTTGCTAGAGACCACTAATAATTTATGGATTAATTAATGAGATTAATTTATTCATTGTCAATTTGGAATGGGCCTACAGGATCGCACATAAGTGAGTTCGATGATTCATAATTAATTAAATTGCCTGTGTTAGGTATAAGAGTTATACTTAAATTGATAATATTTAATTAAATAGTTTAATTAAATATTATTGAAGAGTATTATGGTATTAATTAGGAGTTAATTAATTACCTAGAAAGAATTGAATTGGGCTGAAAAATCAAGGGACCTAATTGTAAATTGAGGTTCTTGACCCATCAGCCTGATCCATGGGTCAATGGGTTGATCCATGGTGTTGGTTAAACCCAACTCACTAAATAATTAATTATTATTTATTTATTATTAACAGATAAGTTAAAACTCTTTTATAAAAGAGTAGAAACTTATCTGTGAAAGAGAGGCTTTTGACTGACTCTGTTTTTGAAACACGGGAAAAGTTTTGAGAAAACACTCTCTCTCTCTCTCTATCTTCCAAAACACTCTTCCAGAGAAAAAAATAGTTTTTTTTCTTTTACAGGCAAGAATTTTTGGCTAGCACCAATTCTGATAGGCTCCGGTGCAAGATCGTAGAGACAATTCACGTGAATTGTTGGTGAACGCAATCTTCTCAAGGGAGCCAGGCGACGAGCGCAACCGATTACTCTTCAAGGGTAAGACCCGATTTCACATGAATTTAGGCTATTCCGTAGCATATTTAGGAAATTATGCATGCCTAGATCCCAACACATGAGGCACAATATAGTGTGGGCTTTGATTAACCCTCCTGTTCAGACAAAGTTTGTCAATTGCAAGTGGATTTCAAAGTTAAAGCCTTGCGGGATCTTCAAGGCACGACTAGTGGCTAAAGGTTTCAGACAAACTCATGGTATTTACTGTGATGAAACCTTCTCCCCTGTAGTGATGTTCAAGTCCATTCGGACTATGCTTGCCATAGATGCGTATTATGACTATGCGATATAGCAGATGGATGTTAAGACGGCTTTCCTAAATAGAACCCTACTCGAGGATTTTTTATGAAACAACCAGAAGGATACATCGATCAGGAGCATCATAATTGAGTGTGCAAGCTTCAGAGGTCCATCTACGAACTAAAGCAGACATCTCGAAGTTAGAATCTTCGTTTTGACTAGGCAGTAAAAGGTTACTGCTTCATAAAGAACGAAGATGAGCTTGTGTTTACAAAAAAGGTTAGTGAGAACATGAATGTTTTTCTTGTCCTATATGTGACGACATCCTACTCATAGTAAATGAAATCCCAATGTTGAAAGATATCAAGCAATGGTTGGGGAGTGTATTTTCTATGAAAGACTTAAGAGAAGCCGAAATGATACTAGGTATCAAGATCTATAGAGATAGGTCTAAAAGGCTTCTAGGACTAAGTCAATAAGGGTGCATAGATAAGATATTGAAGTGATTCAAATGGTACCATTCAGACATGGCATCCTCTTGAAGAAAAACCAATGTCCTTCAATTAAAGAGGAGAGAGAAACATGAATAGTGTTCCATATACTTCGGCAACAGGATCTATCACGTATGCCATGTTATGTACCTGCCCAGATGTCCCACATGCACTAAGCATAACTAGAAGATACCAACAAGATCCAGGAAAGACTCATTGGACTGCAGTCAAGGCAATCCTAAAGTACTTACGAATGACTAAAGGATTAATACTAGTGTATGGCAGATAAGAATAGCTCGTCGTACAAGGTTACGCTGATGCTGCTTCCCAAACAGATCAAGATGACATGAAGTCAAAATCCAATTATGTGTTTAGCCAGAATGGTGGTGCAGTGAGTTGGAAAAGCTCGAAGCAAGATACCACTGCATACTCTACAACAGAATCTGAGTACATTGCTGCATCAGATGCTGCAAAGGAAGCTGTTTGGTTGAGAAAGTTCATTCAGGCATCAGAGTGATACTGAGTATCTAAGATCCGATAGACCTGTTCTGTGATAATAACGAGGCTATCACACAAGAAAAAGAGCCTCGGTCACACCAGAAGACCAAATACATACTCAAATGTTATCACCTCATTCGAGAGATCATCGATCGAGGAGATGTGAAAGTGTGCAAAATAGGGTCAGACGATAATATAGTAGATCCTTTCACAAAAGCTCTACCACATTCAAAGTTTGAGAGACATGTAATAGAACTTGGTCTTAAAATATTTAAGACATATCCCTTCAATGGGGGGCAAGTGGGAGATTGTTGGTGTATGTGCCCTTTTAAAGGCAATATATATATAGATATTTGTCGTTCGATTGATGATTTATCAGATGAGTTGATTTTATGAATATAATATTCTTATTCATATTTGAATTCATGAAATCGATCCGCCAAAAGAAACACTCCATGGGTTAGTTAGATAATGGGTGATTCTTTTAAGTAGCACTCATACGAGGATCCTTAGACCATAAATCACTACATGGTCTTAGATGAATTGTAGTGTGCTTTGACATACGCCTATTGGGGCCATAACAGGTTTCCAAGTATGGGCATGATTGGGTACACTACGAGTCACACTAAGATATGTAGGTGAAGTGATAGGACTACAAGTGTCTCTTAAGTGAGAGATGATATCTTGGCTACTTGATAGTGAACTGAGAAGTGCATGGCCATGCCTGAGAAATGATAAGTGTCATCATTAGCTCGAATAGAAAGAAATCAAGTAAACATTTTAGCTAAATAAGGATGATAGTTCCATGCCATATGATAAATGGGATATCAATGTAGAGGACCGTATGTAGTATGCTCGGAAGGTTGTGTTGAATCACCATTCGACCCTCCATATGAATTGGGTAGTCATTACGTCTTGCTAGAGACCACTAATGACTTATGGATTAATTAATTAGATTATCTATTGCCAATTTGGAATGGACCTACAGGATCGCACATAAGAGAGTTCGATAATACAGAATTGCCTGCACTAAGTATAATTGTTATACTTAGACAAATAGTATTTAATTAAATAGTTTAATTAAATATTATTACGAAGTTCTGTGGTATTAATTAAGAGTTAATTAAGTACCTATGAACAATTGGGATAGGCTGACAAATCAAGGGACCTAATTACAATTGAGGTTCTTGACCCATCAGCTTAATCCATGGGTCAATGGGTTGATCCATGGTTTTGATAGAACCCAAGTCAGTAGAAAGTAATATTGATTTAATATTACTTTTTATATATTTACTGATTTGTAGTATCTGACTCTATATATCCCGAGGATATGTGAGTCAGATAAGAGACATGTATTTTAGAAAAATGGTTTACCAAAACATTCCCAAAATCTCTCTGCAGTAAAGAATAAACTAGCACCACTCTGTGAGAACTCCGGTGTTTGAGTGTAGAGAATTTCTTCAAAGGAAGAAATTTTTTATGGTGATCAGCGTAATCGGAGCAGAAGGATTGGACTAACATCAAACAAGGATTCAGACGAGTCAACCGATTATGCTACGAGGTAAGCTTTAGAAGCTTTAAACGTAGGATTTAATTAAACACTAAAAAAAAATCAGGCTTTTTCCGTTGCCTTTTTGAAAACCATGCCTAATATATCCCCACAAGAAACTCTAAAATATCGAACTTATTAACCATTCTCGTCTTGTGTACCTTCTTTCTTGATGGTAGTTTGAAACTACTTGATTTCATTTTACTCCCTCAATTACTTTGAAAAATTTCTTACATCTGGCCCTTTTTAGTCATAATCTACTCTATGTCAGAAGATTGATCAAAGATTTCAGTTGTTTTTTAACCTTTCTTGATGATTGTTGCTCGCTGCAAGACCTACAGACTAGCCAAATTCTTGCTATTGGCATGATCATTAAACAACTTTATGTGCTTTAAAAAAACTCATTCAATCAATAAGTCATTAATCAGATTGGACAAGCTTATGCTCTTAGAACAATTTACAATAAAAAAATATAAGTTTGCTTTGCCTCGACTTCAGTAGATATTGTGTAAGGAAATGTTTGGCATTATAGCCTAGATCATCCTTATGTTGATGTAATAGAACAAGTGTTTAGAATGATACCATGTAAAAAGAATCAATTTAGTTTTGATAGCTGTAAGATTTGTCCATAAGCTAAGCACCATAGACTTACCCCACAAAAACAAGATGGCTTTTGGCTGTCTGAGTTTTGTATTAGATAAAATTCCATGAAATGATAAATTTGACAGAAATCACACAAGGGCATATTCATAGGGTATTCTAAAGGGTAACAATTTTCTTGTCCATCGTTGAATAAAGTCATTGTGTCACATCATTTTTTATGAAACTAACTTTCCATCTGTACAGTAGCCTAATTCTGACGTTGTTTGACTTGAACTTTTTCATCGATTTTGAGTTTCCGTTTGGACAAGGGGGTTACTAGTTACCGCATCAGTTTTTGCGGTGGTAGTATATAATTTTTGACAAAATTACCCTTTTACTTAAAAGGCGGAAGAGAGAGAATATTGTAGGGGGTATTTTAGTCCAAATTGGGGCGTTAGAGGGTAATAAATTGGGCGGTAACTAGTAAAACTTTTTGGACAAGCACTACAAAAACGTTTTAAACGTTTTAAAGGTTAAAAAAACTTATAAAATATGTTTGGTCAAGAATTATGGGTTTTTTAAAAAAAATATTTTATAAAAATAATGGGCTGTAAATATACTTTTTGAAAAAATGAGTCGGAGGTGTTTTATGAGTGTTTTAAGCAATATTCGTGGGTTATAGTAACGGGTCAAAACGAGTTATAAAGGTTTCACGAATCGTTTTCTTTTTAATATATTTTTTTCATTTATTTACTTCACTTCCATCTTCTGCGCAGATATTCTTCTCCCTAAATTGCAACTTCTATACACCCTCAAAATCCATAGTTTATCCCCTCAATTTTGTTCCCCTCCGCCTGTAATGGGTTATCTTGGTCGGAATTCAATTCAATTGGAAAGCGGTGCTGACAAGCTGGTTGCTACACGAACATGACCCTTAATGTTAACGGACCCTTCTCATCTATTCCTTCCTATTATCTTCACAAGTATGAATTGAAGCTGAGAAATCGCTCAACTCAAGAAAACACACTATTCTTTAAACCTCTTTGTGCGAAAATTAAGACAGGGGATGGGTGATGGTTTATGATGATTTTAGTCAACTCGTGATGATGGTTTTATAGTCCAACCATTTGACTATAACCAGCAAAACAGGGGTTTGCAAGTTTCCTCATAAGAAAAACTCACGATCTTGCAAGATCACTCAAAGAGATTTCAGGAGTGAGTTAACAACTCAAGGAATTTGAAAATTCAATCAATTATCGAAACAAGTCTATCAATTTTGTGTATAAGGGGGCCTATTTATAGGAAATTACAAGTCTTCTCTTCCTATTCGAGAAAGGTAATCTCAAATCTTAGTGATTTAGATATTAGGAAACAAAATCCTATAGTAACTCTAATGGCTTAGGAAATTCGGCCAACAGAGAGAAAACTAAAGACAAAATTAAAATCCGAATGAAGAAGGAAAAACTCAGCATATCCAATTACAAATAAGATACACGTCTAAAACCTTCTCAAACTATGAAAGTAAAAAGAAATATAAGAGACTTGAATTTCCCAGTTTTAGTTGGACTCAGGGGACTCTTGGATTTTGAACTGGGCTTTTAGTTTCCTTAATCCAAACTTCAGCATTTATTCTCGAGTTTCATCCCTCATCTACGTTTTATCTGCAAGTCCATTATTGAATAATCTTATGACATTAATGGACTTGGGCTTCTAAATCTGTAGATGGGCTTGGGCTTGTTGGGCTTCAAACTCGATCTTGAACTCTAAAGTTGGACTCGATCCACACACCTTCTGGGCTCTAGATCTCGTAACTAGACCAACATAATCAACTTGTGGATCTTGCTTGAAGACATTTGGATCCACTTGAGAGCTTCCTAAGCCGATCTGCTCATTTTCCAACTCTCCCTGAAGAATTTTGTAAAAGTTTTAATAGTTATCGTCCTACTTTTTACCCTCTATGGCCTCAATTTTGACTAAAATACCCCCTATAATATCCTCTCTTTTCTCCTCTTTTAAGTAAAAGGGAAATTTTGTGAAAACCTATGAACTATCATCCAAAAAACTGAGGCGATTGAAAGATTATCTGTCCGAGCCTAGCCAGAAACTCACTTTCGTGCTATGCATTCCAGAATCGAAATCTCTGGCCAGGCCTAGACGCTAGCACAATCGCTATTCCTTGCTTGAAATAACATTGCGCAGGATCTTGGTATGTACTTATTCAATTTATCACGCAACAAATAAATTCTTAATTAAAAACAGAAACATAAGAATTACCTATTGAAGCGTAGACTCAGAACATTCTCTTGTATGCCTCAAGACTATGATCGTATGTTGTGTAGGCAACAATCTAACGAGTAATTGATCCGCTAATTACCACAATCCACTCGCTGGAAAATTCCAGCACCAAGCTGCCTAGCGCGTGAAGACCATGCGCCACCGCTGCCGATCGAGATAAGCTTCACACGCTGCCCCTTTTTTACACGCGCCACCGGGAATTATATGAAATCCGGCGGCCTGATTTCCTTACAAGGGCTGCCGCACAATAAGCCAAAAATCCGATTACGAGGGAGAAAAGTTATTTCTCTCTCTATGATTTTATCTCTCTAGCTTTCTTGTCTGGAAAACTATTGAATTGTATATTGTATAATAGCTAATCCCTTGTCTATGTATAGAGTTACAAGAGAGACCCCAAGTTGGTTTAGGATTGGTCTTCGTAATGGGTTTAGATAATTAATTAGTTTCCAAATCAAATTAGGTAACTAATCTAATATGATAAACCAAATCCAATTAGATTTCCTGATCTCTAGGATTTTCTAATTCTAATTGAAACTTAAGACTTAATTAATTAATTAAATAATTTTACTTTGTTAATTACTTAATGAACCCTTAGGAATAATTAACTAAATAATTAATTCTACTTATTCAATTAACCCATTATAAAATTAATCGTACCACTAACGGATTAATTTTGGCACTACCATCCTACACCAGAATTACTTCCAGAATAACTTAATTAATCTATTCTTAATCTCCCCATATCAAAGATATAGTGGTCGCTAATTTATTAATTTATTGATAAATTAATTAATTAACTTCTTTAATTTCGAGACTAGTACCACTCGACCTTTTTACTATACCGGATATAAGTCCACCAGCTGGGTTTAGTATAATAAACATAACCAGCTCATCTCGGGATACCAAGGATTTTGGTATCAAAGCCATATTCTTGTACTTTAGTAGCAACATCATTATCGTAACCTTTGTGTTTGGTAAGGTGGTAGTAAGCTCATAAGTCCATTGGTAAGCCTTGTAACACAGAAAGTGCTTGGTGTTCCAGGTGTAGTTTCCCACTGTTCCCACTATAATACGCTGGTTATGTTAAAATTTTAGTATATCATTATGGCTAATATACTGAGAAAAATCTCGCATTATATAATAATAATACTAAAAGGATTGTTCAAAGTAAAGAAGAAATTATCCATGGTAGTTTTAGTGATTGGTCTATTTCAGAAGAGAATATAGAGACAATTTATATGATAGGATCTTTGGATTTTAAAATTGCTTTCAGTATTAAAACACATGAAGAAACATTGAATATTCAAGAAATATTTCATTCTTCATCATTATTGTCTAATATTTCCATTAAAAACTATTGGATAAAGGATATAGATTTTTCATTTTGGATTAATTCAGATAGCAATTAAACCTTTAGTACATATTGGTGTCGATACTCCCATTTATGTAGCATGAAGAGATAAGAGATTAAAAAAATACAAGACTTCTTTGTTGGCTTTAATTCATACTAATATTTGTAATTGTCCCATATTTTTTAATTATGCTCCTAATTTCTCAGTATCATTGACAGATCCATTAATCTTGAATTCTCTTAGTTTAGATATTCACATACAATGAGATGAATTTCAAAAATTAACAGAACAACTTGTGGTAATGTATAGAATTTATTATAAATTAATGAGTAGTCAGTTGAATTCTAAATTTAGGATCTATCCCACAATTAAAGAAGAAACTGTTTTATTACATAGAAGAAGAGGATGGTACAGTCTTAGTTCGGTTTAGTTCCTTTCGATATACTACTTCTAGCACAGGAGACATTCCTTTCCAATCTTATAGAAGATTCACATCTAGTATTGAGGATTTCACAAATAATTTTACAAAAACTCAAGTTTATCATAAAAATCCAATTCCAGAAATAAATTCTTTTTACTCTCCACCTTTGTCACCCACAGCCTCTCAGATGCAAGGTGATATTATTGTTATTACTAAAGTAACCACTAAAAATTTTGATCAATTAATAGAGGATTTAGAGGATGATGAGTATTTATAACAAAGAGAATGATATCTTCAATTAGACTCTCAATTTCAGGAAATATTACAAAGAGAATGGATAATGGATGTAAAAAGGCATAATACTCCGTTTAATTTTTATACATGGTTAGAATATTATTTCACTAAATGGATATAAAAAATGTATATACATTATCTCACATTAATGTACAGAAAAATTTAGAAAAAAAAATGGAAATTAGGGGATGAAACAATAGTAGCACAGACTTATCCTCCTTAAATACATTAAAGATAGATACAGCTCATGGTGAATTAACTGCATTTCCATTTAAAATTGGCAAGGATAATGATGAATCTGTTAAGATGGAAGACATAAAAAAATTACATATGCAGCATAATTATTCAAATGCAGTATTACATCATATCACTAAACAATTAGATTCTTTATCAGTAGATATTAAATCTTTACCTAGGCATAGTAAAAAATTTCCTGATAGTTATTCATTTCCACATTTTCAACCTAATGTATTAATTACAGAATGGGATAAAATAAATTTACCTTCTAGTGGATTACAAACACCTCTGATGGAAAAAATATCACAAACATTAGAAAAATTGAATTTTAGTCTTGCTCCAGGTCCTTCAAAAATAAATATGATAAATAAAGAATTGGATTCTGAGGATTCTGCTAGTAGTTCTGATTCTGATAATAACATCATACAACAAATAAATGAAATAGAAGAAGAAATATTGTAAGAACTACCTCATAAAATCAATAGGATGCGAAGACAATCTAAATATACAAATAGGAATAATTGGAAAAAAACATAAACAAGAACTTATTATCCTAGACCAACACCATCAGATATTCAGTAAGAAGAAATAGCAAAATTTAGATCTAACAGTTATGATGGAAACTATTTAACTAACTAGAATATAGATGGTAGGAGTGAGTATGAAATTTTGAATACTTTACAAGAGATTTGAATGGCAAAAACAACATATAGATTGAAAAAATATGTCAGAAAAAGATGCATGTCTTTTGATTATCACTGGATTTACTGGTCAGTTAAAATATTGGTGGGATAATTCTTTAATTTTTCAAGATAAAATGTCTATAATGGATCATATGCGATCAGAGAATGATGCAGAAGGGTATATTACTAATACAAATGATTCTTATGATTTTTTTATTTATACAATAGCTATGCATTTTGTTGGAAATCCTAATGAAGCATTAACTTCTTCAAAGATTTTTTTTTACTAATTTAAGATGTCCAAGTTTATATGATTTTAGATGGTATAAGGATATGTTTCTAACTCATGTATTAAAAAGACCAGATAGTAATTCTCCAATATGGAAAGAAAAGTTTGTTACAGGATTGCCTAACTTATTTTCTCATAAAGTTATAACAAATCTACAAAAAGAAATGGGTACGGAATCAATAAATTTAATGATATGACTTGTGGGCAATTGTTTGCCTTTGTCAAAAAAGAAGCCTTAATAGCATGTCAGGATTTAAAATTTCAGGCTAACTATGGAAATGAAAGAAGAGAATTACGATCATTTTATGAAGCCTTTGGCATAACTGGAATAAAAGCTCCCTCTACAGCCTCTAAACAGAAAAGACTTGCTTATAGGAAAAAGAAACCACATAAATATAAACCATAGAAATATGAAGATAGTAAGAAATATTACAAAAATAAAAGGTATGAAAAGAAGTATAATAAGGAGAATATTATTTGTTAGAAATGTGGGAAAAAAGGACATAAGGCTAATACCTGCAAAAGCAAGAAAAATAATGAAATATTAGATAAATTTGTTGAGTTAGATTTAGATTTAAAAGAAAAACTGGTAAATGAGATTTCTTTGATTCAAGAAAATTCAGATGAATATAATAATGATTTTTAAAGTGTTTGAGGATCAAGTTCAGGAGAACCAGAATGTAGTTGTAATTCTATTAATATGATTAGGATTAATCCATAACATAGTAATAAATCGAAAACATCTTTTATTTGATTTAATTCAGGAACTACCCTCAGAATTGCAAACCACCTATTTACGTAAGTTAAAAGATTTGATATTAACAGAGGAACAAGATACAGTTAAAATCGTAAAACCATTTAGTATTTCTAAATTATTACACGCTTATTCTACTGATAGTTTATTTAGAGAGAATAGTATAAAAGATTTACAAACTGAGATTAATCAATTAAAAAATCAGATGAGGCAACTAAAGGATGATGTTCTAAGGATTGAAACAAAAAATTTAGAATTAGAAACTAAAATAGCTATTCTTAAATCAAGTACATCAAAAGGGAAAAACATAGTAGAAGAAATGACAACACCAGAATTTAATCCCTCGGAATTTCAGTTAGCAGAAATATCATTATCAGATAAACAACCACAGGATTCTAAATTTATTTCAGTTATAGAAAAATGAATTTTCAAAAATGGATAGTTTACATTACAATCTCAATAGGATCTTATCAAACGACTATAACGGCTATGATTGATAGTGGTGCAGATCAAAGTTGTATTAGAGATGGATTAATACAAACAAAATATTTTGTGCCAACAAAAGAATCTTTACTTACAGCAAATGGTATGCCATTAAAATTCAAAGGTAAGTTAGTTAAAACTTCCATATGTAATGAAATTTTTTTTAAACATCATTTTATTGTCGTAGAAGATTTAAATATTCAGACTATCTTAGGAACTCCTTTCTTGACACAGATTTATCCTTTGTGGGTTGATGAGCAAAGTGTTGGTACTAAAATAATGGGATCAATAGTTTTTTTAGGTTTTTATCTCCAATAAAACGGAAAGAATTATTATTATTACAGAATAACTCTATTTAAAAACAAGATTTATGAGTAAAAGAGAAAAGTTAATATAATATTATTAATTTATGTTCCAGATTATGGTCCACCATTATCAAATACTATTACAAAGTTGAAAATAGATGACTTCTTTAGTGCTGATCCTGACATAAAGTAGATACCTTCTTTAGTGCTGATCCTGACGTAAAGTATCCTTAGTGTTTATCCTGACATAAAGTATCTTTAGTGCTTTTTTGCTGACGTAAGCAGATAAATTCCTTCAAGTTAAAAGTGTCATCCAGTTGGAACATATTGGGAGATGTATCTAGTGAGGTTAAATTTAATCAGAGAACCAATATTCCGTATCCAAGTAATCCACATCCAAGTAATCCTCATCTTCATTACCTGACGAAAATTCATCCATTGTAAAAGTATGCTCCGGATACATTTGATAAAACCAAAGCTGAACTTTAGACAGCTGTCCATCCTCATTAATTTGTAATGAATTAATTCTTGTCCTGTTAAAAGTTCGCCTTCATCCTTCCAGAGTCTGCCATATGATAGTTGATTCATTAATCCTTTTCCAATTATTTGCATACCAATTTCACTATTCAAAACCTGACTGGTACAATTATGTTTTTTGTCAGGCATAGGTATGTTGGTGTATGTGCCCTTTTGAGGGCTATTTATGTAAATAAGATATTTGTCGTTTGATTGATTATTTATCTGATGAGTTAATTTCATGAAATTATATTCTTGTGCATATTGAATTTCATGAAATCGATCCGCCAAAAAGAAACACTCCATGGACTTTTAGATCATGAGTGATTCTTTTGAGTAGTACTCGTACGAGGATCCTTAGACCAGAAATCACTGCATAGTCTTAGGTGAATTAGAGTGTGCTTTGACATATGCCTAACGGGACCGTAACAGGTTGCCAAGTACGGGTATGATTGGGTACGCTATGAGTCACGCTAAGGTATGTAGGTGAAGTGATGGGACTACAAGTCTCTCTTAAATGAGAGATGATATCTTGGCCGCTTGATAGTGAACTGAGAAGTGCATGGCCGTGCCCAAGAAATGATAAGGGTTATCATTTGCTTGATTAAGTTCAGTGTCACTAAGAGATCAAGTAAAACGTTTAGCTATATAAGGATGATTGGTTCCATGCCTTATGCTAAACTGGATATCAGTGTAGAGGACATTACGTAGTATACTCGGAAGGTTGTGTTGAATCACCATTCGACCCTCCGTTCTGAATTGTGTAGTCATTATGTCTTGCTAGAGACCACTAATGATTTATGGATTAATTAATGAGATTAATTTATTCATTGTCAATTTGGAATTGGCATACAGGATCGCACATAAGTGAGTTCGATGATTCAGAATTAATTAAATTGCCTGTTTTAAGTATAAAAGTTATACTTAAATTGATAATATTTAATTAAATATTATTGAAGAGTATTATGGTATTAATTAAGAGTTAATTAATTACCTAGGAAGAATTGAATTGGGCTGACAAATCAAGGAACCTAATTGTGAATTGAGGTTCTTGACCCATCAGCCTGATCCATAGATCAATGGGTTGATCCATGGTGTTGGTTAAACCCAACTCAGTAAATAATTAATTAATTATTATTAATTATTATTAAAACAGATACTTCTCAAATCAGAGAAGTATCTGGAGTCGGTTAAAAAGTTTTTAGCATAATTGGTTTTAAAACGTTTAGAAAAGGATTTTAGAAAAATAGACTTCTGAACTATTCTTAAACAGACTCTGAAAAACCATTCTTCCCAGAGAAAAATGTTTTCTCTTGAACAGGCAAATTTTGGGGCTAGCACCAGTTCTGAGAGAACTCCAGTGCAAGAACGTAGAGGCAATTCGTGTGAATTGTTTTTGGTGGTGAACGCAATCTTCCCAAAGGATCCAGGCGACTGCACAACTAATTACGCGTCGAGGGTAAGACCCGATCCTCTTAGAATTTAGGCTATTCCGTAGCATAATTTAGGAAATTATGCATGCCTAGTTCCAACAGTGGTATCAGAGCATGGTTAATTTGTTTTAATTAAAAGTGTTTTAATTGAAAAATTGGGTATAAAGTTTTTTTTCTTGAAAAACGGTTTTAAGAAAAAAAAAATGGTTGTCAGTTTTTTTTTGGGAATGGTCGCGGGAGAGTTTTTCCGGCCGGCCGGAAGTTCACCGTAAAACGCAAGTGCTCAAAAACTGGTTTTTGGCCTGAATTTTTTTGTGGGTTTTGTTCTTTTCTTCATGGGGAACCATTTCGTGTTGATTTGGGGTGTCAAAAAAGTTTTGATTGCAAAATTTTTGAAAGAATTTTATGGGTTTGCAAAACCCACTTCTCCGGGAAAAATGTTTTTCCGTTTTGAGGTTTTGAAAGCCGCGGGCTGGTCGAGATGGCTGCTGTCTGTGTTTTTCCTCTGTTTTGATTTACAGGTGTTGGGTCGTCCGTTTCACCGGAATCCATGTTGGCGGGTTACTTCGGTTTCATCGAAGCGGCCGCATGGTTCGACGTTGACGGGCGGAGAACGAGATACTTCTTCTCCAAATCGCTACTGGTCTTCCTTCGATCGGCATTTGATGTCGGTTGGGAAGACCGCCATCGGGGGCCGAAAATGTTCTGGACACCGAAGGATTGCAGCGACGGCAGATGCCGGAGAAGGTGACCAGGTCACCGGGGAAGAAAAAGGAGGCGACTGGGGGCTGGTGCCCTAATTGGGTGAAATGACCAAATTGCCTCCGCTGCACTCCATAATCTCGAAAATGCCAGCATTTTAAAATTGTTTTGAAAAATTTACAAAACAACCCCAGAAGTTTTAAACCGTAAAACCCTAGCCCAAGAGGTTTTGTAAATTACAGATTGGCCTCAAAATTTTCAGAAAAACCTTAATTTTCTGAATTTTAAAATTTGATAATATTTTAATTTATAATTTAGGATAAATTAAAAGATATTATCAGATTTTAAATCACGATAAGATAAGATTAGATTTAGATTTAATTCTTATCCTATAGAATTTTAAAATTTAGAATTTTGAATAATTATCTTAATGAGATTAGGATAATTAGAAATATTTAAATTTTAAAATTAGAAAAAAAAATTATCTTAATAAAATTAGATGATTAAATGAATAAATAAATAAATAATTAATTAATAAGATTAGTTAATTAATTATTATGTTTTATTTATTTATTCATTTTCCGAAATAATGTGTTATTTATTTAAAATGTTTAAATAATTGCACGCATTATTGGTATGACCATGCATCATTCGATTAAAATGAATGAATATGGGATTGATTAAAATTGATTTTGACACGATCAATTTTAATAGTGTAAGAGTTACACAATCCCTAATTAAATGATTCGGCTTAATAAAATTGGCTTGTATGAAGCATATGCATTTATGTGTTTGTCTATGCGTTGAATTGGGCTTAAAATTTATTATTTAAATTTTGGGCCTGCGAGCCATTTTTAAAATTGGGCCTGCGTGCCTATTAAATAATTATGTAATAGTTAGGCCCAAAAGGAGGTTCCAAAGAAGTCCATGGTGGAGCCCAGGAACGGAAGCCCAAAATGGAGGCCCAAAAAGAGTTTTTTTTTTCCTTAAAAGGCCCTATAATAGATTAGAGCCCAATTCATCGCATTTTCGCAATTTTATGTTTTGCGAATGAATGAAAACGACAATGCATGTTAAGCCGATCAAACTTAAATCCCAAAAACCCAAGATTTTGCTTCCATACTTGAGGGCCCGCTTGAGTGTTGAACGTCTGGTGGACTTGGAGAGCCCAAGGGCCTCAGGTTTTCTTCGTGCAGTGGGTTGTTGCATAATAGTGCCCAACTTTACCATTAATGAGTGGAAAAACTGTTTGGGTATTAGATGCTCAACTTTATCACTACCACTTGTTATGGAAAAACTGTGTGGGTGTCTATTGATGTGATGCCTTGAGGGATGGTTTAACTTGGGAAAATTAATCCTAGCTTGACCCGATAAGTTGACTAGGGATTAATTTTGCAAAGATAGGATGGTGTCAAACATTTGGAATGTTAATCCTATCACCGAAAAGTTGCATAGTGATGCAATTGGAAATCGTTAAATTACATAGGGATGTGATTTGAACGTTGCCTACCAAAAGAGCCCAATCCCTACGATACTTGCCAAAGCAATACTGGGGTTGACTCTTTGTGGATTTTCGGCCCACAATCTAGCACCAACACAAAATTGTTTGGGATTTCAATTTTAGCTATTTTGGAAAATATTTTAAAACTCATTCTAATGTTTTGCATCTTTCTTTTGTAGAAATGACATCTACTAGCACTAATACATCTAATCTCACTCTAAGAAGCATTTTGGACAAAGAAAAACTTGTTGGTCCAAACTTCTTAGATTGGGAAAGAAACTTGAGAATTGTTCTCAAACAAGAAAGGAAGCTAAATATCTTAGACGCTGCTTTACCTGAACCGCCTGTAAATGCTACGGCTGCTGTTCAACGAGCATGGGAAAAGCTGAAAAACGATTCCGGTGACGTGACATGTCTGATGCTCGCGACTATGTCAGGCGAGCTTCAGAAACAATTCATGAATTCGGAAGCGTTCCAAATTTATGTGTCACTAACGGAAATGTTCCGTGAACAAGCACGTAACGAAAGGTTCGTTACGATAAAAGCATTGATCTCGTGCAAAATGGGGAAGGGTTCGTCAGTAAGCACGCATTTGATCAAGATGAAGGGGTATATTGATACCCTAGAGAGATTAAATGCACCTCTTGAAGGAAAACTGAACAAGCCCAGGCTAAATCGAAAACCTCACTTTCGTGCTATGCATTCCAGAATCGGAAGCTTTCGACCAAGCTCAGGCTCAAATTAGTTTACCCAAGAACGGATCTAGGCTTATACTTATTTAATTTATTAATCGGGACACAAAAAATTAAATCTTTAATTAAAGCGAAATTTAAAGATTATACCTTTTGTAGCGAAGTCCCTCACCTAAAAGAAAACCCAATTCTTTAGCGCGAAATCCACGAGAATAGTGTGGGCTATCGTCTACGGAGCTACCCACGGCAATACGACTGAAAACCCAAGAAACTTGCTTCTCAAGAAACTCAAATTGAGGCTGCCCAGAATTTTTTTCTCAAAATTATAGCTGCCCAGAATTTTTTTTATCAAAATTGAAGCTGCCCAGAATTTTCTTTCTCAAATTGAAGCTGCCCGGAGAAACCCTCTATCCCTTTGCTGTCCTTGATCATCGACCAGCCAGGCGGACAGCACGGAAGTCAGCCGCCCAGTCCCGATCTGGACAGCGCTGCCGGCGGATCACCGACCTGAAGAGGAAGAGATCAACGTCGGCAGGCTGGTTCTGGGCACCGAGCTCTAGATGCCTTGCGCGAACTACCGCCTGGACGAAAGGAAAAAACTGCAGCGGAAAAATCCTGCTGCTTGGAATTAAAAATTAAAACCCACGATGATCACACAGCAAAATCTGGGCAGCGGGTTTTCCAAAATAAAACTGGGCTGAGTGGAAAAAAAATTTGGCTGCTCTATTTAGTAATTGCTGGTCAATAAAAACTGCTGCTGTGTGCAGCGAAGAAGACAACCAGCAGCGGCGGATAAAAGCAAAAAAAAAACAGTGGCCTTCCCAAAACTTATAACCAAGCTGCTCTATTAATTCATGGGCTGAGTTCCTTGACAAAGAAGAAAGCTTTCTTGATCGACTTCGAGAGAAAACTTGACGATGAAGACACCGTTTTCTCTCTAGACCAAACTTTCTCTTTCTAGCCTAACTTGGCTGCCAAGTTTCTTCTTAGGGTTTTCTTGCCTATTATGTTGTATTTATAGGAGCTTCTAAGGAGACCTAATGGGCTCTCGAGTTAGGCCTTAAAATTTGACTTTCGTTGACCGCTAAGTCTTCCCGACTAATCAACTCCAATCGACCCTTTTAAATTAATTTATTTAATCCACTTTGTTAATTTAATTTAATCGAACCCTTAGAATTAATTAATTCAAAATCGAATTAATTTCTAAATTCACTTCGTCGATCAAATATTAATTAAACCCTTCGGATTAATTAATTTACCTTGTCGATTAGTCAAACGCATAATCGGTTGTACCACTAACGGACCAATTATGGAACTATCGCTCGAAAACGACTTTACATCGCGCCATTATTATTTATTCTATCTCCCCACATTAAAGATCTAGTGCTCGTCGATTTATCAATTTACTGACAAATTAATTCACCGACTTCTTGGTTTCCGAGATTAGTACCACTCGACCTTTTATTATACCGAACATAAAGTTCACTGGCCAGGTTTAGTATAATAACCTTACGAGCTCATCTCGGGAGCACCATCAACCCGGCGAACCGGTACGTGGATTCCTCCGACCAGCAACGGCGCGCAAGAAGCTAAACACCGCATACCCAACTTACCGAGGTATTGGCCTCAATTGACCTCACTCTTTTGCAAATCAAAGCACATGACACCCAACCCTCACGCCCGTCCCAATCTCGGGATTGAGAGACGGAATACTAGGACCAAATTGACTACGCCGATCAGTACAAGTCAATTCTATCCAAACTGGTCGTGCTCAATATGCCCCGGGCATATCTGTGTGATTTAAACTAGTCTAGATAAACCAATTTCCAAACCACACAATAACCTATACCGATAGTATGTTCAGACTATCTCGGTTACGATCATACTTTTTATATATCAATACTTTAACCAATAACGGTATCTACTGTGTTTGTCGACACCCCGTTATCTAGTTCTATGATATAAAGGAACAGATTTATACTGAAACAAAATGATATATCATCTGTGGATATTAGTTTTTGATACAAGCCATAGCTTTTCTGTATTCAAAACTAACAATCTCCCACTAATACTCAAAGCTATGCTAAGAAGTACAAAAACTGTTCAACCCGCTATTACACTGCTGTAATAATGAAATCTCCAGAACACCTTTAAGCTCACTAACATGGCTCCCTCAAAAATCTGACTCCCATGCCCTCCACATGTCTCTCAAAAACCTTTAAGGTCAATGGCTTTGTGAAAGGATCTGCATGGTTGTCATCTGATACTATCTTGGCCACGGTCACGTCTCCCCTCTTTACGATTTCTCGTATCAGGTGGTACTTGCGCTCTATGTGTTTACTCGCCTTATGAGCTCGTGGTTACTTCGAGTTAGCAACTGCACTATTGTTATCACAATAAACTGTGATAGACCTAGGCATCTCAGGAACCACATCTAAGTCCATCCGGAAGTTCCTGAGCCACACAGCCTCTTTCGCTGCCTCAGAAGCGGCAACGTACTCGGCCTCCATGGTAGAGTCCACCATGCATTTCTGCTTGACACTCTTCCATGCTATGGCTCCACCTCCTAGAGTAAACACAAACCCAGAGGTAGACTTACTCCTGTCCAAATCTCCTTGAAAGTCCGAATCTGTGTAACCCAATGGTACAAGCTCCTGCGCTCTATAAACTAGGACACAATCTCTCGTCCTACGTAAGTACTTGGGAATGCATTTTACTGCCTCCCAGTGAGCCTTCCTAGGGTTACTCTGATATCTGCTAACCATGCCAACGACAAAGCAAATATCAGGCCTCGTGCACAACGTAGCATACATGAGGCTACCCATTGCAGAAGCATAGGGTACCGCCTTCATGGCATCTATCTCCTCAGCAGTCTTAGGACACTGCTCCTTAGACAAATGCACTCCATGCCTGAAAGGTAGTGAACCCTTCTTGGAGTTCTGCATGTTAAAAAGGGCCAGAATCGTGTCTATGTAGGATGCCTGTGAGAGAGTCAGAGAACGTCTCCTACGATCTCGAATAATCTTGATCCCAAGGATATGTCCAGCCTCTCCCAAATCCTTCATATCGAATTGCCTGGACAGCCATGCCTTTACGTCTGACAACACCTTCTTACTGTTGTCAATAAGAAGAATGTCATCTACATAAAGTACGAGGAACACCACTATCTCACCATCACGCCTGCAATAAACACACTGCTCATCCGAAGACTGAGTGAATCCATAGGACTGGATAACCTCATCAAAACGAATGTTCCAAGATCTGGATGCTTGCTTAAGTCCATAAATGGACCTCCTAAGCCTGCATACCTTGTGCTCTTGGCCCTTAACAATGAAGCCCTCTGGTTGCTGCATAAAGATGGTCTCTCAAGACTTCCATTAAGGAAAGCTGTCTTGACGTCCATCTGCCATATCTCATAATCCATATGAGCAGCTATGGCCAAGAGAATCCGGATCGACTTAAGCATAGCTACCGGGGAAAAAGTCTCCTCATAATCGATCCCTTCTTTCTGAGTATACCCTTTCGAGCTCATCTCGGGAGCACCATCAACCCGGCGAACCGGTACGTGGATTCCTCCGACCAGCAACGGCACGCAAGAAGCTAAACATCACATACCCAACTTACCGAGGTATTGGCCTCAATTGACCTCACTCTTTGGCAAATCAAAGCACACGACACCCAACCCTCACGCCCGTCCCAATCTCGGGATTGAGAGACGGAATACTAGGACCGAATTGACTACGTCGATCAGTACAAGTCAATTCTATCTAAACTGGTCGTGCTCAATATGCCCCAGGCATATCTGTGTGATTTAAACTAGTCTAGATAAACCAATTTCCAAACCACACAATAACCTATACTGATAGTATGTTCAGACTATCTCGGTTACGAGCATACTTTTTATATATCAATACTTTAAACAATAACGGTATCTACTGTGTTTGTCGACACCCCGTTATCTAGTTCTATGATATAAAGGAACAGATTTATACTGAAACAAAATGATATGTCATCTGTGGATATTAGTTTTTGATACAAGCCATAGCTTTTCTGTATTCAAAACTAACACCTCTTTCTAGAGAGTTAGCCATTGACATCATCTTGGCTTCACTGCCTGATGATTACAATGATTTTGTTGTAAACTACAACATGCATAACATGGAGAGGACGATTCCTGAGCTCCATGGAATGCTTAAAAATACTGAGCAAACCGTTCGGAAGGCAACGTCAGTACTTGTTGTAGAAAAAGGTAAGGGCACCAAGAGAAAGTTTAAAGGCAAGGCAAAAGTTGCTAAAAACAAGAAACCTCGCAGTAAGACTGCTACTAAGGCTCAGCCTCAAACTCCTCATGCTAAGAAAAATGCTCAGAAGGATGCGGTATGTTTCCATTGCAATCAAAAGAGGCATTGGAGAAGAAACTGCAAGTTGTTTCTTGAAGAGAAGAAACAGAATCCTTCGGCTTCAGGTATCTTTGTTATTGAAATTAATCTTTCTATGTCCACCTCATGGGTATTAGATACCGGATGTGGGGCTCACATTTGTACTAATGTGCAGGGACTGATAAATAGAAGGATGACAAAGAAAGGCGAAGTATATCTCCGAGTGGGCAACGGGGCAAGAGTTGCAGCTGTTGAAGTTGGAGATTACACTTTGTATTTGCCTTCCGGTTTAAACATTGTTTTAGAGAATTGTTATTATGTACCTACTATGAGTAGGAATATTATTTCAATTTCTTGCTTGGATATTAAAGGTTTCGTTTTATTATTGGTAATAAATCGTTGTCTTTATATCAAAAAGATGTTTTATACGGAGTTGCAAATTTGTGCAATGGCCTATATATCTTGGATTTGACCCAAGAGAAACCCGTTTATAAAATTGAAAAGAAAGCCAAATTAGTTCAATCTGATTTAAGTCCAACATATCTGTGGCATTGTCGTTTAGGCCATGCAAATAAGAAGCGAGTTCAGAGACTTCATAAGGATAGAGTGCTTGGGTCATTTGATTTCAAATCATATGACACATGTGAACCCTGTTTGCAAGGCAAAATGACGAAGAGTCCTTTCAGCAAGAAAGGTGAGAGGACTAGTGAGCTATTGGCTCTAATACATACAGATGTATGTGGACCAATGAGCACACAAGCCAGAGGTGGATTTGAATACTTTGTGACTTTTACCGATGACTATAGTAGATATGGTTATGTCTACGTAATGAGGTATAAAAGTGAAACTTTTGAAAAGTTCAAAGAGTTTAAAAACGAAGTAGAAAATCAGTTAAATAGAAGGATTAAGGCTATTCGCTCCGATCGGGGAGGTGAATACCTTAGTGATGAATTCGATAGCTATCTAAAACAGTGTGGAATTGTTTCACAGCTGACTCCACCAGGAACACCTCAATGGAATGTGTATCCGAGAGGAGGAATTGGACCTTATTAGATATGGTTCGATCTATGATGGGCCAAGCGACTCTCCCTATGTCCTTTTGGGGTTATGCCCTCCTTTCAGCAGCCTACTTACTAAATCGTATTCCATCTAAGGCAGTAGATAAGACTCCATATGAGATGTGGACGGGTCAAAAACCCTATATGTCATATCTACGAGTTTGGGGTTGTCAAGCTCATGTAAAGCGTTTACAAAGTAGTAAACTTGAACCTAAAACTGACAAATGCCTGTTTGTGGGATATCTTAAGGAAACAAAAGGATATAAATTCTACAATCCAACTGAGAACAAAGTGTTTGTTGCTCGAGGAGCCACTTTCTTAGAGAAAGAGTTTCTCTACAAGAAAGATAGTGGGAGTAGAATATAACTCGGAGAAGTTCCAGAACCATAAGAGAATATAGAACGATCTACAGAAACTCAGATGGAAGTTGACATGGAAACTCATGAAGATGAGCAGCCTGAGTCAACAACACAAGAACCTAGAAGGTCTAGTAGATCTCGTCATGAACCCAAGAGATACGGATTTCTCGTGACTGACGATCAAGATTTGATCTTGACGGACTCTAATGAGCCCGTGAACTACAAACAGGTTTTAGAAAGTCCAGATTTAGATAAATGGCTACAAGCAATGGAATCTGAAATGCAATCCATGAGGGACAATAAAGTATGGACTTTGATTGACCCTCCTGTTCAGGCAAAGGTTGTCGATTGCAAGTGGATTTTCAAGTTAAAACCTGGCGGGATCTTCAAGGCACGACTAGTGGCTAAAGGTTTCAGACAGACTTATGGTATAGACTATAATGAAACCTTCTCCCCTGTCGTGATGCTCAAGTCCATTCGGACTATGCTCGCCATAGCTGCATATTATGACTATGAGATATGGCAGATGGATGTTAAGACGGCATTCCTGGATGGAAACCTACTCGAGGATATTTATATGAAACAACCCGAAGGATACATCGATCAAGAGCATCCAAATCGTGTATGCAAGCTTCAGAGGTACATCTACGGACTAAAGCAAGCATCTCGGAGTTGGAATCTTTGTTTTGACGAGGTAGTAAAAGGTTACGGCTTCATAAAGAACGAAGATGGGCCTTGTGTTTACAAGAAGGTTAGTAGGAGGAAGATAGTTTTCCTTGTCCTATATATGGATGACATCCTACTCATAGGAAATGACATTCCCATGATGAAAGACATCAAACAATGGTTGGGGACTGTATTTTCTATGAAAGACTTAGGAGAAGCTGAAATGATACTAGGTATCAAGATCTATAGAGATAGGTCAAAAAGGCTTCTGGGACTAAGTCAAGAAGGGTACATAGACAAGATATTGAAAAGATTCAATATGTCTAACTCCAAAAATGGTAAGGTACCATTTAGACATGGCCTTCTCTTGAAGAAGAACCAAGGTCCTTCAACAAGAGAGGAGAGGGATACAATGAGTAGAGTACCATATGCTTCGGCAATAGGATCTATCATGTATGCCATGTTATGTACCCACCCGGATGTCGCACATGCACTGAGCATGACTAGCAGATACCAACAAGATCCAGGAACAGATCATTGGACTGCAGTCAAAGCAATCCTAAAGTACTTACGAAGAACTAAAGGATTAATGCTAGTGTATGGAGGACAAGAACAGCTCATTGTACAAGGTTACGCTGATGCTGCTTTCCAAACAGATCAAGATGACATGAAGTCACAATCAGGCTACGTGTTTAGTCTTAATGGGGGTGCAATAAGTTGGAAAAGCTCAAAGCAAGATACAACAGCCGATTCTACAACAGAGTCTGAGTACATTGCTGCATCAGATGCTGCAAAGGAAACTGTTTGGTTGAGAAAGTTCATGTCAGACATCGGAGTGATACCGAGTATCCAAGATCCGATAGAACTTTTCTGTCATACTAACGGGGCCATCGCACAAGTAAAGGAGCCTCGGTCACACCAGAAAACCAAAAACATACTCAGAAGGTTTCACCTCATCCGAGAGATCATTGATCGAGGAGATGTGAAAGTGTGCGAAATAGGGTCAGACGACAATGTAGCAGATCCTCTCACAAAAGCTCTATCGTAATCAAAGTTTGATAGACATGTAATAGAGCTTGGTCTTAAACAGTTTAGGACATAGCCCTTCAAAGGGCAAGTGGGAGATTGTTGGTGTATGTGCCCTTTTGAGGGCTATTTATGTAAATAAACTTTGAGGGTTATTTATGTAAATAAGACATTTGTCGTTTGATTGATTATTTATCTGATGAGTTAATTTCATGAAATTATATTCTTGTGCATATTGAATTTCATGAAATCGATCCGCCAAAAAGAAACACTCCATGGACTTTTAGATCATGAGTGATTCTTTTGAGTAGTACTCGTACGAGGATCCTTAGACCAGAAATCACTGCATAGTCTTAGGTGAATTAGAGTGTGCTTTGACATATGCCTAATGGGACCGTAACAGGTTGCCAAGTACGGGTATGATTGGGTACGCTATGAGTCACGCTAGGGTATGTAGGTGAAGTGATGGGACTACAAGTCTCTCTTAAATGAGAGATGATATCTTGGCCGCTTGATAGTGAACTGAGAAGTGCATGGCCGTGCCCAAGAAATGATAAGGGTTATCATTTGCTTGATTAAGTTAAGTGTCACTAAGAGATCAAGTAAAACGTTTAGCTATATAAGGATGATTGGTTCCATGCCTTATGCTAAACTGGATATCAGTGTAGAGGACATTACGTAGTATACTCGGAAGGTTGTGTTGAGTCGCCATTCGACCTTCCGTTCTGAATTGTGTAGTCATTATGTCTTGCTAGAGACCACTAATGATTTATGGATTAATTAATGAGATTAATTTATTCATTGTCATTTTGGAATGGGCCTACAGGATCGCACATAAGTGAGTTCGATGATTCAGAATTAATTAAATTGCCTGTTTTAAGTATAAAAGTTATACTTAAATTGATAATATTTAATTAAATAGTTTAATTAAATATTATTGAAGAGTATTATGGTATTAATTAAGAGTTAATTAATTACCTAGGAAGAATTGAATTGGGCTGACAAATTAAGGGACCTAATTGTGAATTGAGGTTCTTGACCCATCAGCCTGATCCATGGATCAATGGGTTGATCCATGGTGTTGGTTAAACCCAGCTCAGTAAATAATTAATTAATTATTATTAATTATTATTAAAACAGATACTTCTCAAATCAGAGAAGTATCTGGAGTCTGTTAAAAAATTTTTAACATAATTGGTTTTAAAACGTTTAGAAAAGGATTTTAGAAAAATAGACTTCTGAACTATTCTTAAACAGACTCTGAAAAACCATTCTTCCCAGAGAAAAACGTTTTCTCTTGAACAGGCAAATTTTGGGGCTAGCACCAGTTCTGAGAGAACTCCAGTGCAAGAACGTAGAGGCAATTCGCGTGAATTGTTTTTGGTGGTGAACGCAATCTTCCCAAAGGATCTAGGTGACTGCACAACCGATTACGCGTCGAGGGTAAGACCCGATCCTCTTAGAATTTAGGCTATTCCGTAGCATAATTTAGGAAATTATGCATGCCTAGTTCCAACAAGGTAATCCTTGGCCTTTAAGCTTTTCATCAAGCTTGTCTGGGCAATATTCATGCAGCTGCAAAATTGAAATATTCGTAAATTTTTTTTTTAAGAACTCAAAATGTTCCAGTACTAAATTGTATTCCACAGGATCAGAAAATGATCTGTTGCTAGAGGCTCCTTTAAAACTGCTAGATTGTTCTTTTAACTTCTTAAACTCCAAGAATTCTTGGTATTCAAGCAATTCATTCTCCTGATGAAGTTTTTGCTTTAAAGATAGGCCGAGGCAGGTTAGATGACCGGACCTTTTCCTGTATCGAATACTTCTTTTTTCATAGGAGTCTTAGCGATGAGAGGAGCTGATGATTGTACTGTGATTTTACAAAATGGTATTGAATTCTTGTAGATTAACTTTTGTTCAACAAAATAGACCTGTACAGTATTCTGGTTTACCTTAAGCGCAATCCACCATTTTATTTTAAATTCTCGGATGAGAGAGAGTGGCATGGGCTTGGGAAAATACTGAGTAAATTTAAAATTCCAACAGAGGATCCATGGAAGCTTGAGCTTGAAGTGAAACTGAATTAGTTTTCCAAATTCTGGGACAGTCGAATCTATCTTTCCAATGAATAATTGCCAAGCCTTCTTGGCATCAGGAGGATAAACTTTTTCATTGGCTCCATAATACTGCCACCATTCATATAACCATAGAGGAATACTGTTGAAGTCTGTCCTAAGTGTTTTATGAATTGTGTAGAACCAAGAGTGATTGAAGGGTCGGAAAAGAAATCCTTTAAACCATGCTTCTTTATAATGCTCATATGAATATCCAGGAAGATCATAAGAGTTTCCAAAGTGAACTTTGCCGATTGCTAATCCTGTTAAGTCTATCCAATCCCGCCGGTTTAAGATTTTTCTGATAACAGCCTTGGAATACATGATGACAGAATTTGTTGGTGTATCCATTGTATGATGAATATCCACCGATCCTGAATGTACAAGAATGTACTGATTGAATCGCAAATCCTTTGGTGGTTCAGAAGAAATCTAATATTGCTGATCTTGAAACATATTAAATATGTATCCTAACAAATCTTGATATTCAAAGGGTTTGTGGTGTCTGGTGAGGGTTAAATGTTCAACATGAGGTTTGGTTGCATAACATGGATGATTAGGGTTGAATGACTATTTGGCTGGATGATCTTGAGCTGAATTTGGTGGTCGAGGTGTGGATACTTGTTGACCAGAAGGATAAGGAAAATGAATAATCGACTTTTGTGGAGGGGATTGGTGTAATCTTGATGAGGGATTTGAAGCAGATTGAAAATAAGTAAGAGGTGAAAAATCCTGAAGAGACTGAAAGCGGTTAGAAGTAGACGAAACTGTTTGATTTTTCATGAAGTCTTTGACCGTAAGGGTCTTATTTTTCGTGGGCTGGGAACTCATCCTTGGAACCTATCAAAAATTCTCTGGTTAAGAAATCAGGTAAAGAATTAGAATTTCCTTTGATATGTTCAATGTCAAAATCAAATACAAATAAAATTGCCTGATATCTTGTAAAAATTTATTTTGAAACTAAATTCTTTACATCCTTTTGTAAAACATCTTTGGCAGGTTTGCAATTCACTTTTAAAAGAAACTTTTTGTTTATAAGATTATCTTGAAATTCAGAAATGCAAAGAACAATAGATAAAATTTCTTTTTTGACTGTAGAATAATTCTTTTGAGGTCCAAGCCATAATCCTTAATGATATCTCACCAATTGATCTTTTGACTCAGACGGTAATCTTTGTTTTAGGATGCCACCATAACCTAGATCAGATGCATCCGTTTCTACAATCATAAATACCTGGGGGTGTGGAATAGTAATAAGTGGTAAAGTTTTTATCCTTTGTTTTAATAATTTGACTATGCAGTATGTTCTTCTATCCATGCAGGTGGATTCTTTTGCAACCTTTTATATAAAGGAGCACATATTTCTCTTAGCTTTGGAAAAAAAATCAGAGACATAATTCAAACATCCTAAGAATCTTTGTAATTGAGTTTTATCTTTTAATTCATCCGAAAATCTTTCTGTAAACTCGAAAGATCTTTGAATAGGGATAAGTGTCCCTTTGTATATATTGTGACCCAGAAATCTAATATTTGTCTGAAATAACATAATCTTTGTAGCAGAGACCACCAATCCATTTTTCTTTATTACACTTAAAAATATATGCAAATGTTTAAAATGCTGCTCCATGGAGTCAGAAAAAATTAAGACATCATCAATGTATACTATAGAGAAATTAGTATAAGGGTTTAATATGTCATTCATTATTTTCTGGAATTCTGAATGGGCTTTTTTCAATCCAAAAGGCATCACATTCCATTCGTAATGACCAAATGGAACTGTAAAAGCTGTTTTATATCTATCCTTTGGTTCAATCTGTATCTGCCAAAATCCTGATTTCATATCAAAATTTGAGAATACTAAAAGCAATATAAATCCTTTTTAATAAATCTCTTTTATTAGGAATAGGGTATCTAATCCATTGTAATATTTTATTAAGAGGTTTATAATTTATTACCAATCTGGGGACTCCCTTTTCCTTTTCTGATTGCTTTTGAAGATAAAATGCTGCACAGCTCCAGGAGATTTAGATGGAGTAATTAATTCTTTGTTTATTAATCCTTCAATTTCCTACTTACATGTTTCTAATAATTCTAAGTTCATTTGTATAGGTCTAGCTTTAGTAGGTATACTTCTTTCATTAAAATCCTTTTCATATGGTAAACTTACTAAATGTTTCTTTCTATCCCAAAAAGCATTATGAAGGTCTGAACATTCTTTTTTTCTTAATTTTTCTTCAAAATTCTTTATTTTCTCTTTTACTTCTAAATCTTGAAATTGTTCCTCAATTCTAACATAACTTTTCTCATCCTTAAGAAAATTAATCTTTCTTGATATTATATTAATAGTATAAATTTGTTTGTAAATAGAGTTATTATGTAATAATAATAATTCTTTCCGTTTATTGGAGATAAAAAACCTAAAAAAACTGTTGATCCCATAATTTTAGTGCCAACACCTTGCTCATCAACCCAAAAAGGATAAATATGTGTCAAGAAAGGAGTTCCTAAGATAGCCTGAATATTTAAATCCTCTACGACAATAAAATGATGTTTTAAAAAAATTTTCATTATATATGGAAGTTTTAACTAACTTACCTTTGACTTTTAATGGCATACCATTTGCTGTAAGTAAAGATTCTTTTGTAGGCACATAATATTTTGTTGGTATTAATCCATCTCTAATACAACTTTGATCTGCACCACTATCAATCATAGCCGTTATAGTCGTTTGATAAGATCCTATTGAGATTGTAATGTAAACTATCCATTTTTGAAAATTCATTTTTTCTATAACTGAAATAAATTTAGAATCCTATGGTTGTTTATCTAATAATGATATTTCTGCTAACTGATATTCTGAGGGATTAAATTCTGGTGTTGTCATGTCTTCTACTATGTTTTTCCCTTTTGATGTACTTGATTTAAAAATAGCTATTTTAGTTTCTAATTCTAAATTTTTTGTTTCAATCCTTAAAACATCATCCTTTAGTTGCCTCATCTGATTTTTTAATTGATTAATCTCAGTTTGTAAACCTTTTGTACTATTCTTTCTAAATGAACTATCAGTAGAATAAGTGTGTAATAATTTAGAAATACTAAATGGTTCTATGATTTTAACTGTATCTTGTTCCTCTATTAATATCAAATCTTTTAACTTAAGTAAATAGGTGGTTTGCAATTCTGAGGGTAGTTCCTGAATTAAATCGAATAAAAGATGTTTTTGATCTTTATTACTATGTTGAGGATTAATCCTAATCATATTAATAGAATTACAACTACATTATGGTTCTCCTGAACTTAATCCTGAGCACTATAAAAATCATCATTATAATCATCTGAATTTTCTTGAATCAAAGAAATCTCATTTGCAAGTTTTTCTTTTAAATCTAAATCTAACTCGGAAAATTTATCTAATATTTCATTAACCTTTTTTCTTGCTTTTGCAGGTATTAGCCTTGTGTCATTTTTTCCCACATTTATAAAAAATATATTCTCCTTCTTATACTTCTTTTTATACCTTTTAGTTTTGTAATATTTCTTACTATCTTCATATTTATGTGGTTCATATTTATGTGGTTTCTTTTTCCTATAAGCCAGTTTTTTCTGTTTAGAGGTTGTAGAGGGAGCTTTTATTCCAGTTATGCCAAAGGCATCACAAAATGATCCTAATTCTCTTCTTTCATTATCGTATTTAGCCTGAAATTTTAAATCCTGACATGCTGTTAAGGCTTCTTTCTTGACAAAGGCAAACAATTACCCATAAGTCATATCATTAAAATTTATTGATTCCATACCCATTTCTTTTTGTAGATTTGTCATAACTTTCTTAGAAAATAAGTTAGGCAATCCTGTAACAAACTTTTCTTTCCATATTGGAGAATTACTATCCGATTTTTTTAATACATGAGTTAGAAACATATCCTTATACCATCTAAAATCAGATAAACTTGGACATCTTAAATTAGTCAAAAAAATCTTTGAAGAAGTTAATGCTTCATTAGGATTTCCAACAAAATGCATAGCTATTGTATAAATGCAAAAATCACAAGAATCATTTGTATTAGTAATATTCCCTTCTGCATCCTCCTCTGATCGCATTATAGACATTTTATTTTGAAAACTTAAAGAATTATCCCATCAATATTTTAACTGACCAGTAAATCCAGTGATAATCAAAAGACATGCATCCTTTTCTGACAAATTTTTCAATCTATATGCTGTTTTTGCCATTCCAATCTCTTGTAAAGTATTCAAAATTTCATACTCACTCCTACCATCTATATTCCAGTTTGTTAAAGAGTTTCCATCATAACTGTTAGATCTAAATTTTGCCATTTCTTTATACTGAATATCAGGTGGTGTTGGTCTAGGATAATAAGTTCTTGTTTCTATTTTTTTTTTCAATTATTCCTATTTGTATATCTAGATTGTCTTCACATCCTATTGATTTTATGGTGTTGTTCTTCTAATATTTCTTCTTCTATTTCATTTTTTTGTTGTATAATGTTATTATCAAAATCAGAACTACTAGCAGAATCCTCAGAATCCAAATCTTTATTTATCATATTTATTTTTGAAGGACCTGGAGCAATACTAGAATTCAATTTTTCTAATGTTTGTGATATTTTTTCCATCAGAGATGTTTGTAATCCACTAAAAGGTAGTTTTATTTTATCCTGTTCTGTAAGTAATACATTAGGTTGAAAATGTGAAAATGAATAACTATCAGGAAATTTTTGACTATGCTTAGCTAAAGATTTAATATCTACTGATAAAGAATCTAATTGTTTAGTGATATGATGTAATACTACATTTGAATAATTATGCTGCATATGTACTTTTTTATGTCTTCCATCTTAACGGATTCATCATTATCCTTGCCAGTTTTAAATGGAGATGCAGTTTATTCACCATGAGCTGTATCTATCTTTAATGTATTTAAGGAGGATAAGTCTGTGCTACTATTGTTCCATCCCCTAAATTCCATTTTTTTGCTCAATTTGTATGTACATTAATGTGAGATAATGTATATACATTTTTATATCCATTTTATTGAAATAATATTCTAACCATGTATAAAAATTAAACGGAGTATTATGCCTTTTTACATCCATTATCCATTCTCTTTGTAATATTTTCTGAAATTGAGAGTCTAATTGAAGATACCAATCCCTTTGTTCTAAACATCATCCTCTAAATCCTCTATTAATTGATCAAAATTTATAGTGGTTACTTTAGTAATAACATTAATATTGCCTTGAATCTGAGAGGCTGTGGGTGACAAAGGTGGAGAGTGATAAGAATTTATTTCGGGAATTGGATTTTTATGATAAACTTGAGTTTTTGTAAAATTATTCGTGAAATCCTCAATACTAGACGTGGATGTTCTATGAGATTGGAAAGGAATGTCTCCTGTGCTAGAAGTATTCAGTACAGGAAAGGGTCTAGTCACCCAACCTGCCTCGGCCCCATCTTTAAAGCAAAAACTTCATCAGGAGAATGAATTTCTTGAATACCAAGAATTCCCGCAAGAAATCCCTCGAGATAATTCAAAAATTATGTGGGCAATTATCTACTGGATAGATCTAGCAAAACCCGTAAAAATCCAAAAGAAACTCACCGAAAAACTAGCAAGAACTTTCCAAAAATCTGCTGCCCTAAAGATCCACGAAGAGGCCGCGAGTGAGTTACCGAAAATCCATCACCGGCAATTCCACCTCGCTGGAAAAACTGCTCTGCCGGATCAGCTTGGCTGCTTCATTTTCCGAGAGAGAGATCTAAAAGCCAACTTCGAGTGGGTCTCGATTTTACTATTTCTTCAAGTCCCTCTTTAGGCATTTCTCTCTATAGAGGCAAGACAACTTGTCTTGTAAGTTTCTTATGTTTCTTAAGGTGCAAGAATTATCTATTTAAAGGAGTTTCAAGGGAGATCTAGTGGGCTTAATGAGTTGGGCCTTCTAGTTGGATTTTCATTAATCTCTAAGTCTTCACTAGACTTATTAATTCTGATTGACCCAATAATGTTTAATTAATCAAACCCACTTTGTTAATTGACCCAAAGATAATTAATTAACTAATTAAATCCACTTTTTCAATTTACTCAAGGATAATTAATTAATTAATTAAATATACTTTGTCGACTAATCCAACACATAATTAATCGTACCACAATGAATTAACTATGAAACTACCACTCAAAAAGAAATTGCTTCCAGGTACCAGTTTAATTATTCTTTTATCTCCTCATGTCAATGATATAGTGCTCGTTAATTTATTAATTTACTGATAAATTAATTAATCGGCATCTTTTCATTCGAGATTAGTACCACTCGACTTTATTACTATACCGGACATAAGTCCACCGGCCAGGTTTAGTATAATAATTCTTATGAGCTCATCTCGAGAGCAACATCACCTCTGACGCACCAGTACATGGTTTCCTTTCGACAAGCAACGACACAATAAAAAATTAAACACATACACGCAACCTACTGAGATTATAGGTCTCAAGTGACCGCACTCTTTGGAAAATAAAAGTACACTATGTCTAATCCTCATGCCCGCTCTAGTCTAGGGATTAAGAGATAGAATACAAGGCTTGAATTAACTATGAATATCATTACAAATTAATTCGATCCTAGATCAGTCCTGCTCAATATGCCTCGGGCACATCAGTACGATTCAATTAGTCTAGACAAACCAATTTCACAATCATACAATAATTTAAACTGACAGTATGTCCAAACTGTCTCAGTTACGAGCATTATTTATATATAATGACTTTAACCAATGATGAGATCTACTGTGTCACACCAAACACCTCATCATCTTGTCATATGATATAAGTGGATAACAAGTTTGACATGTGATTATATATTGAAACACATTCGATATGAAACTGAGAAATAGTTTTTCATACAAACAAAACTTTTAAGTATTCAAAACTAACAATCTCCCACTAATACTCAAAGTTGCGCTTTTAAGTATAAAAACTGGTTTAATACATTTATTCTACTGTCATACCAAAATTCAGAAAACTCTTATGACACTCAAATATCTAACTCCAGTGCCCTCCATGTGGGTCTCAAAACCTTTCACAGTCAATGCTTTTGTGAAAAGATCTGCAAGGTTGTCTACTGATGCTATCTTGGCTACGAGCACATCTCCCCTCTTTAAGATCTCTCGTATCAGGTGGTACTTGTGCTCTATGTGCTTACATTGTATCTGCAAGTCCATTATCAAATAATATTGTGACGTTAATGGTCTTGGGCTTCAAAATCTATAGATGGGCTTGGGCCTATTGCGCTTCGAACTCGATCTTGAACTCTGAAGTTGGACTCAATTCACACGCCTTCCGGGATCTAGATATCTTAACTAGACCGACACAACTAGTAGATCTTGCTTGAAGAAATTTAGATCCACTTGAGAGCTTTTTAAACTGATCTGCTCATTTTTCAGCTCTCCATGAAGAATTTTGCAACTAGGCATGCTCTGAATTTTGAACATGCGTATTGAAGTCATGTGACATCTGTTCAAGCCTATTTGAAGGGCTTGACCCATACATTAGCCCAAGTGTCTTTTAATATGATAAAATCTGCAATTTGAGCTCAATTTAGACTGGATTTCCACCTGTGAATATCTTAGACTTCATCATTTGGACGATAAAGATTAACCATGTCCATGACGACCCCAGGTTCGCATCAACCTGATTTATCACCCGATTTGGTCACTTGTTGTTTTCTCCATCATGGTACACTACCCAAGATCATCACTACACTTTGGGTCTTCATCACCACCACCCCGGCAAAAACCAAACACCAACCCAAGGCTTATTATTTACCTAAGCTAGTAAATCCGATTAGAGGAACTTGGTGCTGTTCTCCATTAATATTTGGACCAGATTTGGAAGGCTTCTTGATATCTTATAAGGTAACATTCATTCCCTAATAAAAGCTAGAACTTTGAAAGTTTGGTTTAAAATGACTTGGGAATGTGTGAACCAGAGATTTTGGGGTTTGAAATCGTGGAATTGATCTTTATTTTTACATCATTAATGCTATTACAGCGTCGATTGGTGGTGGTGATGAGCGGCGGTGGATATTCTTGCTGATGAGCGGTTGGATGATGAACAGAGGCGACGATGGTGATGAGCGGTGGTGGTGGAGCGGCGGCGTAAATGGCAGATGGGCGAAAAATAGGGACGTTGACTCAAAATGCCATTTGGAATGAAAAATATGAAAATTAATAGTATTTTTAAAAGAAATAAAAACAAATTCTTAATTAGTAGTCCAAACACATATTTATTCCTTTAAAAGAATTTAAACTATTTTACTAAAATTTAAAAAAAAAAAAAAACCCTTACAAAAATACTTTTAAAAAACTTATCCAAACGGAGCCAGAATCTTCAGTGTAGAACTCAAATCTTCAGTCATGATCAGCAATTCAAAATCATATTGATATTTCTTCTCATTCTTTACTGTTCAATGATCCAGAGTCTTCCAGTAGTTCATCATCATACGCATTGACTCCATTTGTTAGATATAGTAACAGAATCAAAAAACAACCTCTTGGGATGCAAGACTTTGTTCTCAACTATGCCATTGATCATACTCCGACTTCATGTTCTTTTACTACTGATCATTGACAATTCTTAGCCAATTTGTCCACTTTTCAGGAGCCTACATCTTATAATCAAGCTAATACTAATTCGAATTGGTTAGATGTTATGCAGCAGGAACTTGAAGCCTTAAAAAAAAAAACAGAACTTGGGAACTAACTTGTCTTCCTGTAGGAAAAAAGATGTGGGTTGTAAGTGGGTTTATAAGGTGAAATGTCATGCAGATGGTACTATTGAGAGGTATAAGGCAGACATTTTGCTAAAGGGTTTACACAGGTTGAGGGAGAAGACTACACTGAAGTGTTTTCTCTAGTAGCTAAGGTGGTTACAACGAGGTTGTTTACTTCCTTGACAGCAACTAAGCAATGACAACTCTTCCACATAGATGTCAACAATGCATTTCTTCATGGATCCTTGGATGATGAGGTGTATATGTTGCCCCCTCCTGGTTATTCCAAGACTGTAAAGGGGCACGTTTGCAAACTCAAGAGGTCTCTTTATAGTCTCAAACAAGCATAAAAAAAAAAAAGAGGAATGTAGAGTTCACATCCAGGCTTCTTGATTATGATTTTCAACAGTCATATAATCATTAATGTTTGTTCTTTATGCATAAACCGGATTTTACATTGGTGCTTTTGGTGTATGTAGATGATGTGATCATTATAGGATCCAGTGACATTCAGAATGAGGCTGTGAAGAAATACCGGGATCAAATTTTTCTCAATCAAGGACTTAGGTTTTTCCAAATTCTTTTTGGGAATGAAGTTGGCTCGTTATTTAGAAGGGATCTGTGTAAGTCAGAATAAGTATGTGACAGATGTGCTGAGAGATGCTGGCATGTTGAATTGCAAACCAACAGCCACACTATTTCCTCTAGGAATAAAATCTGCTTATGAAGATAAAGAGGACACACCTTTGATTGCTGAACCTGGTAAATACAGAAGGTTGATTGGAAGGCTTTTGTACTTAGATTTTACCAAGACTGATATATCTCATTCAGTGCAACAACTCAGTCAATATGTGCATTCTTCTCACAAATGTCACTGAAATGCAGCTATGCATGTACTGTGGTATCTTGCGGGAAGTACAATTTAGCTCGAAATTCTTTAAAGCAGTAAGCTTTTGGTGACTCAAACTGGGGCACTTGTAAGCAGACCAGACGTTCCCTCACAGGGTTTTGCATCTTTCATGGAAATCAAAGAAGCAAAAAACCCTGTCTCATTCAACTGCAGATGCATAATATAGGGCGATGGCAACAGCTTTGCGAAAGCTGCAGTGGATAACCTACTTTTTGCATGATTTTCATGAACCTCCCTCATTTCCTATTGAGTTTGGATATGATAACCAGACTGCACTCTATATTACAAAGAATTCTGTCTTCCATGAGCGCACAAAGCACATATACATTGACCGCCATGTGTTGCGTGATGCATACAAGGCTGGTTTTCTCCAATTTCAACATGTCTCTTCCAGCAACCAACCAGCATACATTTTCACCATGTCTCTCCCAACAGCAGCCTTTTCTCGCTTGTGGTCCAAGTTGCAGCTTTGTGAAGCTGAACTTGAGGAGGGGATGTTTAAATCTGATTCACAGCCACATCAGATCACACTGAGCACACCAATTCCATCTTAGCTCCTTTGCTCCAGCTCAGCAATTCAACAATCGAAGGAGTCACGTGTGCTTGTTAGTTTGAACTGCCTGTGAGCTGCAGTTAACTTACTAAATAAGTTAATTAGCTAGGAGGTTAGTTAGTTAGGTAGTTAGTTAGCGTTTTAGCTGCTAATCCATCTTGTATATATAGGCATTAAGGGGGGGATAAGCTCAATTTGAGTTTTTGGCAACTAATCCAATTTGGTTTCCAGAAGTTTCTGCATGCTTTAAAATTTCTTTCTTTGAAATTGGGGTTCTTAAGTTTCCACAAATGGTTAACATTAGAACTTACATTAAATCATCCACGCAATGTATTAACGTTTGTAATACTATGCTCAAGCTAAGTTGATTATAGAACAACCAACTCTTTTTCTTCAAACTCAGTTGAGCTGTTGACAATGGCTATGCGATTACCTCATCCGGCATGCATTCTCTAAACGTAACTATTGCATTCTTCATTCCTTTGGTACTGTCAATGTCGCAGCATTCACATCTATCCTTCTGTAAAAGAGCATAAATGTTTGATAAGAATATATAACTTATGCGAAAATGAAAAGTTAGGGAAAGGTTATTGAAGGTGTTAATAATGGAACTGAAACTTCAAGACAGCAGGCTACAAATTTCACTATTTATATATATAATAATAAAATATTTACATATATATTTAAAAGTTAGTAAAAAATCCCTTTTCTGATATTGAGATGACCAAAATTTAATTTTGAACCAAAACCAAACAAAAACTTGTCAAATTATAATAACATACCTATATTTATTACTATATTTAAAAATAAATTGATAAAATCGTGTTTTGTTCAGCCCCAAATGATTGAGTTTTTTTAGTACAAGTTAATATATCAGCCCAAAACTATTCTAATTATTTTGGGTTTGAAGGCGGACAAAAATAATTTTGAAACACAAAGGCATAATTTACTGACCTCAATGCGCTTTGTTGCTGGTGAATGTACATGAATATGGGTGACAAAAGCCGCGGAGTTGCCGGCGGCATCAACACAGGGCGGTAACTCCCTCGGTGCAAATCGATAATAGCTTGAAAGTGTGAAATTCTCAGATGGCTTGTCTACTGATTCAAAAAAAAACACATGCGGAGTTTCGCAGCGATCGCCATTATTGGGCGACCGAGTGTTGAACATATAAAATGGCGGATCTGGATTCGCCACCCACGGCTGAAAAGTTTGAATAGGGAGTTGCAGCCAACTTCGAGGCATGATTTTCTCGTAGATATGGACAGAGTATCCCCATGAAACAGAAATGGTCCAGTTGTGTTGCCTATGGTGGCAGATTGTTTGTTGCATTAAACGCGACTGGTCGGAATTTCCTGCCTTCATCAGGTGGTGAATGGATTGGACACGGTCCATTCCGGAGAAAATTGGTTCCACGGCGTCGAAGTGGTGGAGAGAGAGCAAGGGAGTCGTTGGGTGAGATGATAGCAAGCCGGAAATGTCACCATGCAGATCAATCTAGAAAAGCAATTGTACATATTAGAAAGAAATTTACTGAATTTTGATTATGCTTTTGAGACAAAAAAACCAGTTTCAAAACTTGATTTTCCTTTTCTTTCTTTTGTAATGTTATTGTGCTCTGAGGTGCCTATGTTTATATTTTTTGGTTTATGCGCGGCTTAACTGTCGTCTGCAGGGCTAGTCAAAGTTTTTCAAGTAAAACCCAATCGAGTCAAGGTTAAGACAAGTCATAAGTCCCACACTGTTGGCAGCTTGAAAAACCCAATCTGATACCATGCTGATAACCCAATACAAGTTCAAAATGATTCCAATTAATTTTCAGATCCAACCACATGTGAATTTGTATTGAGTTTCAAAAATATGCGAGTGAATACCAAATAATTAACAAATTTAAAAATTTTGAAGAGACAGAAAGATTAACCTGATGAAATCCTTTATGGGGAGATAGATTTACTCCAATATCAGCTATGCAAGACATTTCAATGATGTCTCCAGTTACCAAACTTGGATATCTCCTAAGACAACCTTGTACATTTTGTGCAAATGCTTTTGCCAAAGGGTAACTCAACACAAATCCAGCTCCCCCAAATGCCATGTTAAACGAGAACCAAAAATTGGACAAAATAGACTCCGACGCAGCCCCCAGATAATAATACTTGGTGTGATCCAACTCTGACAGAACATCAACCAAATTATCAACAAAAAATACAGTATCATCATCCCCCATCACCAGCCATCTAAAGCTTTCTCCAATTCCCTCCACCTCTCTCAGTATTTCGAAAATCGCGTGCAAAACGCGGGACAACATAGGGACTTCCGGTTTGATCTCATTTATGAGCTCGGTTAGGTCATCGGAGACCCTGTACGGTGGAGAAGATGGGGACCAAGGCAAAAGGTCTCCCGTTGGTTCCTTCTCAAGATATAGGTAACCTCGAGTCAAGTTCGGCCGCCACCAAGCCGAGCTGAAGCCCTTCCTGTTATGCCAGGCTGCTTCAGAGCCAACTATTCCAAAGAGAAGTTGGTTAATGTTGGTAGGGGATACATGGTCATCACTAGTGTTTGATTCCACTAGGTTTTCAAAAGAATCTGCTGGGCTTTTTGGCTGGTTCGAATAATAGAATATGAAATATGAACAAAACAATAATCCACATATCAACAGAGTTTTGCCTGGCCTACTGGACAAAGGATTGACAAGAGATTGTCTGTTATTAGTTTCTGCATATTTCGGGGATGACATCTTTTGGCAATTCAACACATGCGCTTCGAGTCATAAAATTGGAAAATAATTTAATACGAGCTTACATAAGTACCCAACATAAATGCATGGCAAGCTTTTCAATGGAACGTACGAATGGAATTTCCCCTAATAAATTCAGTAGGCATAATGGATTGGCTTTCTAGGTGTTTCGACAATTAAAGCTCGCCTAATTTTAGATCAGAGCATGAGCAGACTAAGTTTTGCAAATCCTCCGGAGTAGTGATGGATTTGTCAATTGTGGAGCAGGGTTTACTAGTTACCGCATCAGTTTTTGGCAAGGTTGTCCATAAATTTTGATAAAATTGTTCTTTTACTTAAAAGAGGGAAAATAGAGTATTGTAGGGGATCATTTGAGTTCAAATTTGGGGCGGTAAAAGGTAAGAAGTGGGGAGGTAAGTAGTAAAACTTTTTTGTTAATTAGGAAGCTGCATTACGAATATTTGAAGTTGGTATGGATATCTTAGAGCATCTCCAACGCATACGCTTGTTTTGCGTTTTGCTCAATTTTGGCGTAAAAAATGGCTCCAATCGGTACTGCAAATGGTACTATAAAATTGGCGGAAGGAGAGAGGGACGGCAAATGTAGAGTACGAAGAAGAATGCTGTATCCCTGTAGAAGTGGGGTTATTTTATTTTTTTAATATTTTTTTCACCACTATATTTTTTTTATCTTTTTTTTAAAAAAACTTACTTATTTCCATTTCTTTCATTTTATTTTTTCACCACTACAATTATTTTTTTTGACGCACAGTCTTTTTAAAAAAATACTTTTTTTAAAAAAAAAATAAGACAGTAGACATCAAATCAATAAACTATAGATATCAGATCAAGAATTTGAAAGAAATCATACAATAGAACTAAAATATATTTAACAAGAGAGATCACACCAGGATTGTATAGACATCAGATCAGAGAATACTAGACATCAGATCAACAGACTATGGATATCAGATCAAGAATATAAAAGAAATCATACAGTAGAACTAAAACATACATAACAAGGGAGATCAGATCAGGATTATATAGACATCAGATCAGCGAATACTTGATATCAGATCAACAGACTATAGATATCAGATCAAAAATATAAAAGAAATCATACATTAGAACTAAATACATTAAAATTTATTACTTACTAAATACAATATTATTACAAGCGAAAATTAAAAAACAAAACACAAATTCGCATAAAATACATTCAATTCAACATAAACAAACTCATACAAACTTATTATTAAGTGACTAATAATAGCTAAATTAACATATTCATTCGCCGTTATTATTGTCATCATCTAGCCCGCTTCCACTCCCACCAATGTTATTAAAGTCAACTCCAAATATAACATTTGATGAATATGAATCTTGACTTGCTCTTGCATTAATAATGTTGGTTTGACAGTCTATAATATAAGCACGGCGAGAAGGATCTTCAATTTGATTTGGGTCTTGAGACATAATTGCAAAATTCAATTTCCGGTTCTCCATCTCCATCTTTTTTTTCTCTATCTCCATCTCCATCTCCATTTCTTTTTTCTTCATCTCCATCTTATTATTGTACCTAAGCCTCCTCTCTTCATTCATTTCGTGTGTACTTTCTTGTGCTTTCTTAAACATCTCTATAAGATTCATATTATGTTGTGTAAGATCATTTAAGACGTATTTGATTCATCAACTTTTCTTTTTGATTTAGCCTTCTTCATTCCAATAGGTCTTTCGGATGGAGAGCCGCCTGCATCAGAACTAGATAAATTAAGAGAAAAATCAGAAAGTCCCGGTGATTCTGGTACATATGTTTCCGGAGGAGTCGGATAATCTGATTCAAATATATTGTACTCAGAATCTTGGCTTGGTAATTCTGTCTTGCTATTTGCACATCATCATTGAATTTTTCAAAGTCCTTGAGAGTGTCCCAAACATGATCGAACTTAAACCCATTTTTAAAATCAGAATCCTCCATCATCATCAATTTTGCTCTATTCATATACAAGAAATATACATATTTATTAATTCAACGAATACAAAATATATGAAATGAGTTATGTTCATTTGAATGGTATTGCTATATATATTTTTTTGTAATAATATATTGTAAGCATGCTAATTTGGTATTTTGTATGTTTTAAAATTTTTATGTTTAATAAAATTTATTATTTTGTACGTTTTACCTATTTTATTTCGTTATAAAACTAAATCAATGCAATTCATATGTTCATTATTATTATTATACTTAATTTTATACAAATTATTTTATTATTAATTAATATTAATTACTTTAAAATATAATTTAAGATTAAATCACTAAATTTATAAATATAGATATGTTTATAAAAAATATAATGTGAATGAGTAAAAAAATTATAATGATATAATAATAAAATAAAAATAAATTTGAATAAAGTATTATTTTTAAGTATAATATAGAGTTGTTGGGTTGGAGTGGATGTACTGTAAAACACTGTAGATACTGGATTTTAGAGTTGACTGTACTGTAAATTTAAATTTGTGGTGGAGTTGCTCTTAGTACGGAAAATGAAAATTTTATCCGTCTGTCAGTAATTTATTTATTTGATTGTAGGGTGGGTATAAAAAATGATGATCAATGGAGTTTAACACCATTTGGTGTTCTTCTTCCCAGACTTTATCTTTAGTGGCTAAACTAAGTGTGTTATTCAACATGTTCTTAAAGAGAGTTTGTCCACCCTAACCAAATTTATTCACAGTAATAACTTATCTGCAGAATTAAAAAGATTTTGAGTTAAGAATTGTCCCCCTCAACCGCAATTTTAGTAAAAAAAATTTCCATAAGTTTTTATATCAAAACTCAAGGAATTCTATTAGAGAATTGTTATCAACTCCTTGCCTAGGTCCAGTAGTAAGTGGCTGTTGGTTTTTTCTGCTTGCTTAGTTTTGTGAATTTGCATGTTTGTTTTTCGAAATTTCCATGTTGATCTACGTTAGAGAATTAATCTAGAAAAATCCTTGTTTAATGCGAGTTTTTGGTCTTTGAAACTTACTTCTTGATTTTAAAGAAACACCATCGTCCGATTTTTGCAATCGGGTTTTGAATGGAATTAAGATGATATAATTGGTATATAAATTTTCTATACCGTTTTATGTGATTCTTGCATGTTAAGTAACCTTGCTTGCATTTTTTAACTGTTGGAATTAAAAAAAATTATTTAACACCAATTAAACCTCAAGAACTTGCCACAGTTGCAGTTTGCGAAGCTCTCCATCCGCCGTTCGAAAATGGTTAACTTTCCGAAGACAAAGAAGACATACTGCAAATCCAAGAAAGCGAAAACGACCAAGAAGATTGTGCTGAGGCTGCAATGTCAGGGATGCAAGCATGTTTCTCAGCATCCAATCAAGAGGTGCAAGCATTTCGAGATTGGCAGGGATAAGAAGAGAAAAGGGAACTTTGTTGGAGCATCGATTTGGAGGGGGGTGCCACTGCCGAGGCTATGGAGTAGATCGTCTGAGGATAAGTATATTGCAAAGGCATCTCTTGAATTGAAACCCAAATAGGAGCATGGGGAGGGTCTTCCTCAAATTGAAATTCTGGCGTCCATTTGAGAACTCTCATTTGGAATCCAGCTATCAAACATGTTGGTCTTAACCGGAAACGTTGGTAGATTGCCTCATTCTTGCATCTGATCAGAACATGACGTAGGTTCAAGTGCCCTAATTCATATTGATCCTTAAAGCCAACTCTGTCGATTTCCTTTCGGATGTCGATCATTTTGGGGCAACCAAAGGAGAATTTGCTGACTAGGGAGAGTCGATGTGGAGCCGCGAGTTTTTCGATCTCATCATCTTCAAATATCAGTTGGGGTTTTCCGTTAACAAAGGTGATGGGTTTAGGTTTGGGGAGTGGGGGTGGAGCTGTTTGGTCGTGGAAGAGACTCGCAAAGGTATGGGTTCTTTGTTGGGGATTGTTTTGGGGACCACCGGAAGATTCCGGTGGCTCCATTGATGTCAGACGCAGAAAAGTATTTTTTCTCAAAGATTGGCGGGCTCATCTATCACTTCAAGTGGAGAAGATAAAAAGTCTTTGAGAGGTGGGTTTTGTTCTATGAGATGTAGGGAAAACAAGCAGATTTTGTGTTGAGGTGGATTTACAAGCAGAACTGCCTGACAGTATTGCCATCGGGAAGAATGGAAGAACGGTGGATCAGAAGTATGTTTATGAGCATGTCCCTAAGTATTGTGTTAGTTGCCAGAAGATAGGACATAATCAGTCAGACTGCAAGAAAGGAAACTCCAATCCCCCCAAAACCCCATCAAGGCAAACTGACTTGAATTTCCCTATATCAGATACCCTTAAGGACGGCCCTTCATGTATGGTCATCCAAAAGGAGAATAAAAACTCAACACCAAGTCTAGAAATGCTGTCGGAACTTCATTTGGCGGAACCCTTGAATTCTATCAAACAATTGGAAGAAGTATATGCAAATCCAAAAGTGTCAATCCTTGATAAATTGGAGACCCACAAAAAACCGAGCTCACCCCTAATTGTGGTTCTTGGAATTAGTTCTGAAGATAATCTCCTTCCACCCAGCCAATATGAAGCTATGGTCGAATTGGCAACTGAAGCACCATCGGTACCGAGGTGTAACGAGAAAAAAATTCCCAAAATTTTCCCAATTGATTATTTTAATGAAGCCAATGAAGACATTGATCTTGCCTCGGAGAATGAAGTTTCGCCACTGCCTTCTGAAGAGGAATACAGCCTGGAAGAAAATGAAATATACTCGGAGGAAGAAGGCTTTTTTCCAGTAAAGAAGCGGCGTGGCCAGCCGAAGATATGCAAAACAAGAGGCTCTTCTCTCATCATGACAGCAGCCTCCTCCAAAAAGCCTTCAAGAACCCAGGTTCGCTATCTCTCTAAACATCAATGATAAAAATCATTATTTGGAATATTAGGGGAATCTGTAATGCCCCTTCTCTGCGTCGTTTAAAATATTTAGCTAGATCACATGGAATTTCATTTCTGTGCATTCTAGAACCTTTTGCTTCTGAAGATAAAATAAATTCTTTATGTATTAAGTTAGGATTTGATTTCTGTTGGTGCTCAAAATCTGGTAAAATCTGGATTTTCGCTAGGAATGGCTTGTCTGTTTCTAGCATAGAAGACATGGGACAGGTACTTCACTGTGAATTAAATATCTATGCTGTAAATAGAAGCTCTCTTTCTCTTTTGTATATGCTAGCTCAAATTATAAAATCCGATGAGACTTGTGGAATTCCTTATTGAACTTCAGAAGACAACATCCAAATTCTCCTTGGGTTATTGGAGGTGACTTCAACGTTATAAGAGGGCTTTCTGAGTATAGGGGCTTTTCCAGTCCAAATCAAACGGCAATCATGGACTTTAACAACTGTATTCAGGATATGGAACTGTATGAAACTAATACTGTTGGCCGGACATTTACTTGGGGTGGCTGCAGATCGTCAGGGTGGGTCAGCAAAAAGCTTGATAGGATTCTTGTCTCTCATGAATGGCAGGAAAAATACCCAATCACAGTAACTCATGTGCTCAATAAGTCAACCTCAGATCATTGTCCACTCCTCCTTCAAATGAACTGGTTATCTATCTCTAAGCCTCGCAGATTTGTATTCCAACGCATGTGGACCAGAAGAAGTGAATTTATCAACCTAGTGAAAGAAAATTGGGTTGTCCCAACTGGGAGTTTTGGAATGATCTCTTTGTCTATCAAGCTTCGGAGGCTGAAGGCTGCCTTGAAAATATGGAATAAGGAATCCTTTGGCAACGTCCATCAAAATCTTAGGGATGCAGAAGAAGAAGTGAATCAAAAAGAAAAGGAATTCGATGAAAATCCAAGTCCAAGTAGAAGATCCTCTGTCTCTCTTGCTCGAGCAAAGCTGCTTAAGAAGCTGAAGGAAAGGGATGACTTCCTTGCCCAGAAATCGAGAATAAATTGGCTTAAGGATGGTGAGAGGAACTCTGGTTTCTTCCATGCCTCGATAAGAGAGAAAGCACATAGGGGCTCAATACTGAAAATTAAGAAAAGGACGGATCTTGGACTGTGAGGCTGAGGCTATAGAAGAAGAAGCAGTTGGCTATTTTAGAGATCTTCAGACGGCTGACCAGGAGGCTCAAAACTTGGATTCTGTCCATGAATTTCTAAATCATATTCCCCATTCAATATCAACTGAGGAAGCCAGAGAACTTATGAAGGAAATCAGTGAAGAAGAGGTGAAGCACGCTGTTTTCTCCCTAGATCCTGATAGTTCTGCTGGTCCAGATGGATACACTGGAATTTTCTTTAGGAAATTATGGGAGCATATAAAGGATGACATAATTGCTGCTTGCAAGGAATTCATGGCTGGAGTCCCTATTCCAAGGGCCATTGCCAGTTCTCTAATAGTTCTGATCCCAAAAAAGAAAGAAACTACTTCTTATTCGGACTTCCGCCCCATCAGCTTAGCCAATTTTGTCTGTAAAATCTTCTCCTGTATCCTTAAATCCAGAATGTCTGTCCTCATGCCTAGATTGATTTCAGATGAACAAGCAGGATTTCTTAAAGGCAAAGACATAATGGATAATATACTTTTGTCTAAAGATCTCATTGGTTTTTTGGATTCTAAATCAGAAGGGGCATAATTTATTCATAAAGGTAGACATGCTTAAAGCATTTGACAGGGTTTCATGGAGTTTCTTGGAAGCACTTCTACGTCAATTCAATTTTCCACATGGCTTCATACGCCTTATTCTCAACACCATGCAGACAAATATGCTTTCTATAATGGTAAATGGTAATCCTGTGGGGTACTTTCGGCCATCAAGGGGTTTTAAACAAGGAGATCCCCTATCTCCATATTTGTTCATCTTGGCATCTGAGGTATTTTCTAGGCGGCTAAAATATTTAGTTGATGGGGACAAATATCTTGCTTTGGCACTCCAGCAGGATCCCTAAAGATCACACATCTTGCCTTTACGGATGATCTTTTTGATCTTTACAAGGGGGAAGATTCGGTCTCTACAAAAGTTGGTTAATTTTCTACAAGATTTTGAAAAGGTGTCTGGACAGAAAGTGAATAAAGAGAAAAGTGTCTTCGTGATTTCATCAAGAGCTTCCCAATCAGTGAAAAATCGAGTTGCAAGTGTTCTCAACATCCAAGAAAGATCCCTTCCCTTGGAGTACTTGGGATGTAGATTATTCAAAGGTAGAATAAAAATCAGCCACTTCATGCATGTATTTGACAGGATGGACAAAAAACTAAACAACTGGAAAAATAAATTCCTGGGTTTTGCTGGTCATCTTGCATTGATCAAATCAGTTCTCCAATCCCTCCCTATGCATATGTTTGATGCACTCAAGCCTCCGATAGGATTTATTAATCAATTTGAAAAAAAGTGCCAAAGCTTCATTTGGGGATCTTCTACTGAATATAAAAGAAGACATTGGAGAGCCTGGAAGCGAGTATGCTATCCGATGGAGGAGAATGGTCTCGGCATCCATCAACTACAACCAGTAATTGAGGCTTTCTCTCATAAGTTATGGTGGAAATGGAAAAATAATATTGGTTTGTGGGAAAAATTTGTGAAATCCTTATCCTTCTCCAACGGTATGAAAACTTCTTGGTTGAGAGTGTCTAAAATTATATATTCAGCTTCAGCTCTTTCCAACATTAATCTGGAAAATGGATCAAGTGCCTTTTCGTTTGACAACTGGAGTGAAAAGGGATGTATTTGGAAAGGACCTTGTCGACCGCCCTTCCCTGATCTCACGGTGGCATAATTTTTTAGAAGGAAAGACTCTCTACTTTCTTCTTTTGCAGGTCATCTGGATGCCGAATGGAATGCATTTCTTACCTCTTCATCAGTAATCTTCTCTCAAGAGCCTGGCAAGATTTTCTGGAAACCAAGTCCCAGAGGTGATTTCAACTTTAAATTCACTTATTTGGCCTTAAGACATGAGGGAGAAACACAGGGAAGTAGCAAGGCAATTTGGGACTCTTGGTGTTCTCCAAAAATCTCTGTTCTTGTCTGGAGAATCTGGAATTCGCTTCTTCCTTTCCCGGATCAGCTGCAAAAATTTGGGATATCCTGTCAACCGTCCAGATGCCTCTTTTGTGGTAACAATACTGAAAGTCTCCATCATGTTTTCTTTACCTGCTCTGCAATTCAATTCAAATGGAACTTTTGGAAAAAATTTTTTGGACTTCATATTAGACAAATTGTTGGGAAAAGTTATGTCCAAGTCTGGTGGGAACTTAGTAAAGGCAATTCAGTCTTACAAAAATTGAAAAGGCTACTCCGAGGTTTTCTTCTCTGGTCTATTTGGTTGTCTCGAAACAGGTGCTATTGGGAAGGAAAAAATCTTCAGAAAAAGTGGCTCATTGAAGATGTGCATAACAACTTGATGGATGTCCTCCAAGGTTTTAGACCTTCACCAAAATCGATCCAAGAACGAAACTGGATGACAGCAAATTTTCACTACACTCAGCCTCCTATCAGGCCGCCTATCCCCACCACTGTTTTATGGAAAAATTATGTTCATGATGAACAATGGGTGATGAATATTGATGGCTCACGGAAGCAGTCCTGGAGTGCTGGAGGAGCTTTCATTCTCCGAACAAAAGAAGGCCAATTCAAATATGCTGAACACTTCATAGTGGAGGCTTCACTGCATATACAAGTTGAAATTGCTGCAATGTTAAAGGCCGTGTATTTTTGTAACTCAAGAAGCATGGACCAGGTAAGAAACCTTTGTGATTGCAAGCAGCTAGTCCAGATGATTCAAGAAGGTGAAAAAGCATTCCTCTGGAAGTATCATCAACAGCTAAAGGAAATCCGCAACAAAGTTCTCATAGGCAGACATGTGGTAGCTCATATTTTTAAGGAGGGAAACATCCCAGCAGATCTTTTAGCAAAAAAGGCTTCATCTGGTCTTTCTTGTAGCTTCAACTCTTTTGAGTTACTTCCTGTAAAGGTGCGTGGCCTACTAAACTTAGAAAGATCAGCAGTGCCAATATTGAAAGTATAGATAGAAACTAAAAGTTTTTGTGCAGCAGCAAATATGGTGTGATTTTTGTGAAATAGCCAGATTTTTTGTAAAATGCCTTGTACTGGCATGTAAAATGCCTTGTACTGGGTATTCCAAACTAGTAGGCTAATTTGTAGTTTAGCTTTAGGCTAACGCTGGGAGTTGTTTAGAGAATAGGGGGCAAGAATCTGTAATCTACTCTTGGATTTCATTCTCCCTTTAATACAATTTCCTTATTTTGACTAAAAAAAAGAAAAAAGAAAAAAAGAAAAGGGACAGCACTTTTCTAGAAAAACCTCTGCAACAGCGGGCTTTTTGTGAGATTATCAATTTTTTTGCTTCAGTTTGTGCTTTGACAACATTCTAAGTATTGAGGTGTTCCCTTGTTTTAAGCTGTTCTACTTAGCCAAATTACCTCAATCAATCTTGAACTTATGTTGTTAGAGTTGTCTTTGAATTTTGTTCTCTTTGTCCTTTTATAAACTTGCACTTAGAAGAGACTACTCATTTCAAACCAGCTGCTTGCTTTCTCTTCATCTTCAATCGAGTGACACCGGTCGGTCACCGGCCACATGGTGCCACTGGATCTCACCGGTGGTCCAACCACACACTCGCAACATAATTCTTCAAACCCCAGAACATTCGCTAGCCTTCTTACAGAAAATTCCACTAAGATCACTCTCCCATAAGCCAAACAGATAGAATTTATCAATGGAAAACCCCATCTCTTCTATGAGCAAGATGAGCTGGATCTTCTAGCTGAACCACATAAACTCTGCCTAGTCAAAAAATTTTCCTATGGTCGCCCCAAAATCCACGAAATCAGAGCATATTTTGACAAACTAGGGCTGATGGGTCAGCTGGATATCAGCTTACTCGATCCCTGCCACGTCCTTTGCCGCTTCCAATTGGATACAGATTATCAAAAATGCTGGTTGAAGACAAGATGGAACATCAAAGGATTCCAGATGAGAATGCTGCGTTGGACACCAAACTTCCAGTTCGACGAAGAACCCCCAATTGCCCTAATTTGGGTCTCGCTCCATAGACTACCATTGGAATATCTGAACCACAAAACTCTCTATTCCATTGCAACTTCAATCGGAACCCCTCTCCAGGTGGATGCTCCGACAAGGAATCAATCAAGACCCTCGGTTGCTAGATTCTGCGTGGAGATAAATTTGTTAAAGGAACTGCCTACCAGCATTGAGATTGGGAAGAGAGGTAATACAGTGGAGCAGAAATTTACTTATGAATATGTGCCTTCTTACTGTAGTTTCTGTAGTAAAATCGGCCACAAAAGAGAGGATTGCAAGAAAGAAACTCAGACTAGCTCCAAGGCTCAGTGTCCAGATCAAAATTTGGGGAGGAATCTTACTAAGCAGTTAGAAAAAAAAAAAAAAAAAAAAGAGGCCCAAGAACAGGGTAAGGTGAGGGATAATTCACTGTCAGGGACAGAGGAAGGAGAGCTCGTAGAAACATCAGGGGAAAAAGAAGGACGGAAAGGAGAGCAAATCCCTCTGGGCAATCAGTCAATTTCTATTGATTTGATTGGTTTGAGGGAGGAAAAAGATGTGGCGGTAAAGAAAGTAATGCAAAGGCTCAAGAACAATCTGGAAGTGGAAGATCAGTCAATTAGATCAAGTCCCAGGCAATCTTTGCCCTCCGGTTTGGAAGCAAATACAGCCATAATGGACATGGCTCTCATGGAGCAGACTCGAGATACAGTAGAATACTACTCATCAGATGGAAACTTCACAGTATCAGAAATGGAAATAAAATCCTACGAAAATGAGTTTAACCCTATCAGGAGAAAAAGAGGCAGAAGACGCAAAGGAGAAATCACCAACAAAAGTTCCACTCGACGTTCCTTGAGAATTTAGGTCCGTCAACACTCCTCATTTTAATGATTAATATTATGTCATGGAATATTAGGGGAATAGCGAATGGCCCCTCACTTAGACGTTTACGTTTTCTGGTTAACTTTAGAAAAGTCTCTGTATTAGCAATATTAGAACCTATGGTGGCGATAAATAAAATTCAGGAGTATTGTGTTAAGTTAGGATTTAATAGGGCTTGGGCATCAAATGCTGGTAAAATTTGGGTATTTGCAAGGAAAGAGGTTGATTTAGTCTTGTTGAAAGATCATGAACAGGTGTTACATTTCAAGGCTACTAATGATGCTATGGATTATAGTTGCTTTCTGTCATTCATTTATGCTAGTTCTGGACAAGTGGGAAAGAGAATTCTATGGGCGGAGCTTGAGGACTTCAGGAGACAACATCAAAACAGTCCCTGAGCACTGGGAGGTGATTTCAATGTGATCAGAGAACAAAGTGAGTACAAAGGTTTGGCTTCTCCAAACTGTTGGTGTATATGCCCTAATGAGGGCTATTTATTTAAATAAACTTTGAGGGTTATTTATGTAAATAAGACATTTGTCGTTTGATTGATTATTTATCTGATAAGTTAATTTCATGAAATTATATTCTTGTGCATATTGAATTTTATGAAATCGATCCGCCAAAAGAAACATTCCATGGACTGTTAGATCATGAGTGATTCTTTTGAGTAGTACTCGTACGAGGATCCTTAGACCAGAAATCACTGCATAGTCTTAGGTGAATTAAAGTGTGCTTTGACATATGCCTAACGGGACCGTAACAGGTTGTCAAGTACGGGTATGATTGGGTACACTATGAGTCACGCTAAGGTATGTAGGTGAAGTGATGGGACTACAAGTCTCTCTTAAATGAGAGATGATATCTTGGCCGCTTGATAGTGAACTGAGAAGTGCATGGCCGTGCCCAAGAAATGATAATGGTTATCATTTGCTTGATTAAGTTCAGTGTCACTAAGAGATCAAGTAAAACGTTTAGCTATATAAGGATGATTGGTTCCATGCCTTATGCTAAAATGGATATCAATGTAGAGGACATTACGTAGTATACTCGGAAGGTTGTGTTGAATCACCATTCGACCCTCCGTTCTGAATTGTGTAGTCATTATGTCTTGCTAGAGACCACTAATGATTTATGGATTAATTAATGAGATTAATTTATTCATTGTCAATTTGGAATGGGCCTACAGGATCGCACATAAGTGAGTTCGATGAGTCAGAATTAATTAAATTGCCTGTTCTAAGTATAAGAGTTATACTTAAATAGATAATATTTAATTAAATGGTTTAATTAAATATTATTGAAGAGTTTTATGGTATTAATTAAAAGTTAATTAATTACCTGGGAAGAATTGAGTTGAGCTGATAAATCAAGGGACCTAATTGTGAATTAAGGTTCTTGACCCATCAGCCTGATCCATGGATCAATGGGTTGATCCATGGTGTTGGTTAAACCCAACTCAGTAAATAATTAATTAATTATTATTAATTATTAATTATTATTTATTAATTAAAACAGATACTTCTCAAATCTGAGAAGTATCTGGAGTCTGTTAAAAATGTTTTAACAGACTCGTTTTTTTTTAAATATACCTTTTGAAAATTTTTTACAACAACAGACTATCAGACTTGAGAATAAACGTTCTTCCAGAAACTTATTCTTCCCAGAGAGAAAAAGGTTTTCTCTAAAACAGGTAAATTTTGGGGCTAGCACCGGTTCTGAGAGAACTCCAGTGCAAGAACGTAGAGACAATTCGCTTGAATTGTTCTGTGGTGGTGAACACAATCTTCCCAAAGGATCCAGGCGGCTGCACAACCGATTACGCGTCGAGGGTAAGACCAGAATCCTTTAGTGTTTAGGAATTCCGCCATTTAATTAAGAATTAAATGCCTAAACGCATTCCAACAGTGGTATCAGAGCCTGGTTAATTGTTTTAATTAAAAAAATGTTTTAATTAAAAATTGGGTATAAGTTTTTTTTTCTTGAAAAACGGTTTAAAAGAAAAAAAAAATGTTGCTGTTGAAGGTCGCCGGATTCTGGGAATGGCTCGCCGGAATTGTTCCGGCCGGTCGGAAGTTCGCCGGGAAATCGCGAACTGCACAAAAATTGGATTTTGGCCTGAATTTCCTATGGGTTTTGTTCTTTTCATCATGGGGAACAATTTCGTGTTAATTTGGGGTGTCAAAACGTTTTGATTGCAAAGATTTTGGGAAGAATTTTCTGGGTTTTGAAAATGCTTCGCCGGATTTTAAAACGGGAAAAAGGGGAAATTTTTTTTCCGATTTGGGTTTTGAGAACCGCTGGAAACTAACACCGGTTGTTTCGCGAAGGCCGGGGAAAGGTTCTTCGCGCCACTGGTTTCCTCGTTTGTTTCGACGGGAAATCGTTTTCGCCGGAAGATACGCGGCCGTTCATGGTTTTCAATTTTTTTTTGTCGATCGATGAATCGTCGAGGTGGGCTTCGATGTGATCGGGATCAGGCCTGGGCGAAGAGACGATGTCCGGCGCTGCAAACGGCACCGGAAAAAGGCGAATCGTTCGCCGGAAAACTCATAAAGGTCGCCGGCTGCGCGATCGGAGAAGAAGAAAGGAGGCGGCGGGAGGCTGGTGCCCTAATTGGGTGAAATGACCAAGTTGCCCCCGCCGCACTCCATAATCTCGGAAATGCCCCGCCGCAAGCCCAAAACCCTAGCTGCCAAAATTTAAATGTTTTAAAATTACAAACCAGCCCCAGCAGTTTTGTTTCCCTTAAACCCTAAGCCCAAAATTTTGGTTATTTACGAAATGACCCCAAGAGTTTCATAAAATTAAAATTTTAAAAATTTTCTGAATTTTATTGAATAAGATTTTAATTAAATAATCTTATTAGATAAAGATAGGATTAATTTAGAATTTATCCTATAAGTTTAAATTTTGAAATAAATTATCTTAATTAGATTAGGATAATTAGAAAAGATAAATAAATAAATAATTAATTGTTATTTATTTATTTTATTTTACTTATGATGCTTAAATTTAAATTGTTTAAATTTTATGTGAAGCATCATAATGCTAGCATGTTCATGCATCATTTGATTAAAATGAATGAACATGGGATTGATTAAAATTGATCATGACACGATCAATTTTAATAGTGTAAGAGTTACACAATTCCTAATTAAATGATTCGGCCTAATAAAATTGGCTTGTATGAAGCATATGCAATTGTGTGTTTTTCTATGCATGAATTGGGCTTAAAATTTATTATTTAAATTTTTGGGCCTGCGAGCCATTTTAATATTGGGCCTGCGTCCCTATTAAATAATTATGTAATAGTTAGGCCCAAAAGGAGGTTCCGAAGGAGTCCATGGTGGAGCCCAGGAACGGAAGCCCAAAATGAAGGCCCAAAAGAAGTTTTTTTTTTTTTTTAAAAAAAAAAAAGGCCCTGTAATAGATTAGAGCCCAATTCATTGCATTTCCGTAATTTTATGTTTTGTGAATGAATGAAAACGACAATGCACGTTAAGCCGATCAAACTTAAAATCCCAAAAAACCCAAGATTTTTTGCTTCCATACTTGAGGGCCTGCTTGAGCGTTGAACGTCTGGTGGACTTGGAGAGCCCAAGGGCCTCAGGTTTTCTTCGTGCGGCGGGTTGTTGCATAATAGTGCCCAACTTTATCACTACCATTAATGAGTGGAAAAACTGTTTGGGTATTAGATGCTCGACTTTATCACTACCACTTGTTATGGAAAAACTGTGTGGGTATCTATTGATGTGATGCCTTGAGGGATGGTTTAACTTGGGAAAATTAATCCTAGCTTGACCCGATAAGTTGACTAGGGATTAATTTTGCAAAGATAGGATGGTGTCAAACATTTGGAATGTTCATCCTATCACCGAAAAGTTGCATAGTGATGCAATTGGAAATCGTTAAATTACATAGGGATGTGATTTGAACGTTGCCTACCAAAAGAGCCCAATCCCTACGATACTTGCCAAAGCAAGACTGGGGTTGATTCTTTGTGGATTTTCGGCCCACAATCTAGCACCAACACAAAATTGTTTGGGATTTCAATTTTGGCTATTGTGGAAAATATTTTAAAACTCATTCTAATATTTTGCATTTTCTTTTGTAGAAATGGCATCTACTAGCACTAATACATCTAATCTCACTCTAAGAAGTATTTTGGACAAAGAAAAACTTGTTGGTCCGAACTTCTTAGATTGGGAAAGAAACTTGAGAATCGTTCTCAAACAAGAAAGGAAGCTTAATATCTTAGACGCTGCTTTACCTGAACCACCAGTATATGCTACGGCTGCGGTTCAACGAGCATGGGAAAAGCTGAAAAGCGATTCCGATGACGTGACATGTCTGATGCTCGCGACTATGTCAGGCGAGCTTCAGAAACAATTCATGAATTCGGAAGCGTTCCAAATTTATGTGTCACTAACGGAAATGTTCCGTGAACAAGCCCGTAACGAAAGGTTCGTTACGATAAAAGCATTGATCTCGTGCAAGATGGCGAAGGGTTCGTCAGTAAGCACGCATTTGATCAAGATGAAGGGGTATATCGATACCCTAGAGAGATTAAATGCACCTCTTTCTAGAGAGTTAGCCATTGACATCATCTTGGCTTCACTGCCTGATGATTACAATGACTTTGTGGTGAACTACAACATGCATAACATGGAGAGGACAATTCCTGAGCTCCATGGAATGCTTAAAAATACTGAGCAAACCCTTCGGAAGGCAACGCCAGTACTTGTTATGGAAAAAGGTAAGGGCAACAAGAGAAAGTTTAAAGGCAAGGCAAAAGTTGCTGAAAACAAGAAGCCTCGCAGTAAGACTGCTCCTAAGGCTCAGCTCAAACTCCTCCTGCTAAGAAAAATGCTCAGAAGGACGCAGTATGTTTCCATTGCAATCAGAAGGGGCATTGGAGAAGAAACTGCAAGCTGTTTCTTGAAGAGAAGAAACAGAATCCTTCAGCTTCAGGTATCTTTGTTATTGAAATTAATCTTTCTATGTCCACCTCATGGGTATTAGATACCGGATGTGGGGCTCACATTTGTACTGATGTGCAGGGACTGAGCAATAGAAGGATGACAAAGAAAGGCGAAGTAGATCTCCGAGTGGGCAACGGGGCAAGAGTTGCAGCCGTTGAAGTTGGAGATTACATTTTGTCTTTGCCTTCCGGTTTAAACATTGTATTAGAGAATTGTTATTATGTACCTACTATGAGTAGGAATATTATTTCAATCTCTTGTTTGGATATTAAAGGATTTCGTTTTATTATTTGTAATAAATCGTTGTCTTTATATCAAAAAGATGTTTTATACGGAGTTGCAAATTTGTGCAATGGCCTATATATCTTGGATTTGACCCAAGAGAAACCGGTATATAACATTGAAAAGAAAGCCAAATTAATTCAATCTGATTTAAGTCCAACATATCTGTGGCACTGTCGTCTAGGCCATGCAAATGAGAAGCGAGTTCAAAGACTTCATAAGGATGGAGTGCTTGGTTCATTTGATTTCGAATCATATGACACATGTGAACCCTGTTTGCAAGGCAAAATGACGAAGAGTCCTTTCAACAAGAAAGGCGAGAGGACTAGTGAGCTATTGGCACTAATACATACAGATGTATGTGGACCGATGAGCACACAAGCCAGAGGTGGATTTGAATACTTCGTGACTTTTACCGATGACTATAGTAGATATGGATATGTCTACGTAATGAGGTATAAAAGTGAAACTTTTGAAAAGTTCAAAGAGTTTAAAAATGAAGTAGAAGATCAGTTAAATAGAAGGATTAAGGCTATTCGCTCCGATCGGGGAGGTGAATACCTTAATGATGAGTTCGATGGCTATCTAAAACAGTGTGGAATTGTTTCACAGCTGACTCCACCAGGAACACCTCAATGGAATGGTGTATCCGAGAGGAGAAATCGGACCTTATTAGATATGGTTCGATCTATAATGGGCCAAGCGACTCTCCCTATGTCCTTTTGGGGTTATGCCCTCCTTTCAGCTGCCTACTTACTAAATCGTATTCCATCTAAGGCAGTAGATAAGACTCCATATGAGATGTGGACGGGTCAAAAACCCTATATGTCATATCTACGAGTTTGGGGTTGTCAAGCTCATGTAAAGCGTTTACAAAGTAGTAAGCTTGAACCTAAAACTGACAAATGCCTGTTTGTGGGATATCCTAAGGAAACTAAAGGATATCAATTCTACAATCCAACTGAGAACAAAGTGTTTGTTGCTCGGGGAGCCACTTTCTTAGAGAAAGATTTTCTCTACAAGAAAGATAGTGGGAGTAGAATAGAACTCGGAGAAGTTCCAGAACCACAAGAGAATGTAGAACGATCTACAGAAACTGAGATGGAAGTTGACATAGGAACTCATGAAGATGAGCAGCCTGAGTCAACAACACAAGAACCTAGAAGGTCTAGTAGATCTCGTCATGAACCTGAGAGATACGGATTTCTCGTAACTGACGATCAAGATTTGATCTTGGTGGACTCTAATGAGCCCGTGAACTACAAACAGGTTTTAGAAAGTCCAGATTCAGATAAATGGCTACAAGCAATGGAATCTGAAATGCAATCCATGAGGGACAATAAAGTTTGGACTTTGATTGATCCTCCTGTTCAGACAAAGGTTGTCGATTGCAAGTGGATTTTCAAGTTAAAACCTGGCAGGATCTTCAAGGCACGACTAGTGGCTAAAGGTTTCAGACAGACTCATGGTATAGACTATGATGAAACCTTCTCCCCTGTCGTGATGCTCAAGTCCATTCGGACTATGCTCGCCATAGCTGCATATTATGACTATGAGATATGGCAGATGGATGTTAAGACGGCTTTCCTGAATGGAAACCTACTCGAGGATGTTTATATGAAACAACCCGAGGGATACATCGATCAAGAGCATCCAAATCGTGTATGCAAGCTTCAGAGGTCCATCTACGGACTAAAGCAAGCATCTCGGAGTTGGAATCTTCGTTTTGACGAGGCAGTAAAAGGTTACGGCTTCATAAACAACGAAGATGAGCCTTGTGTTTACAAGAAGGTTAGTGGGAGCAAGATAGTTTTCCTTGTCCTATATGTGGACGACATCCTACTCATAGGAAATGACATTCCCATGATGAAAGACATCAAACAATGGTTGGGGACTGTATTTTCTATGAAAGACTTAGGAGAAGCCGAAATGATACTAGGTATCAAGATCTATAGAGATAGGTCAAAAAGGCTTCTAGGACTAAGTCAAGAAGGGTACATAGACAAAATATTGAAGAGGTTCAATATGTCTAACTCCAAAAATGGTAAGGTACCATTTAGACATGGCCTTCTCTTGAAGAAGAACCAAGGTCCTTCAACAAGAGAGGAGAGGGATACAATGAGTAGAGTACCATATGCTTCGGCAATAGGATCTATCATGTATGCCATGTTATGTACTAGCCCGGATGTCGCACACGCACTGAGCATGACTAGCAGATACCAACAAGATCCAGGAACAGATCATTGGACTGCAGTCAAAGCAATCCTAAAGTACTTGCGAAGGACTAAAGGATTGATGCTAGTGTATGGAGGACAAGAACAGCTCATCGTACAAGGTTACGCTGATGCTGCTTTTCAAACAGATCAAGATGACATGAAGTCACAATCAGGCTACGTGTTTAGTCTGAATGGTGGTGCAATAAGTTGGAAAAGCTCAAAGCAAGATACAACAGCCGATTCTACAACAGAGTCTGAGTACATTGCTGCATCCGATGCTGCAAAGGAAGCTGTTTGGTTAAGAAAGTTCGTGTCAGACATCGGAGTGATACCGAGTATCCAAGATCTGATAGAACTTTTCTGTGACAATAACGGGGCCATCGCACAAGCTAAGGAGCCTCGGTCACACCAGAAAACCAAACATATACTCAGAAGGTTTCACCTCATCCGAGAGATCATTGATCGAGGAGATGTGAAAGTATGCAAAATAGGGTCAGACGACAATGTAGCAGATCCTCTCACAAAAGCTCTACCACAGTCAAAGTTTGATAGACATGTAACAGAGCTTGGTCTTAAACAGTTTAGGACATAGCCCTTCAACGGGCAAGTGGGAGATTGTTGGTGTATATGCCCTAATGAGGGCTATTTATGTAAATAAACTTTGAGGGTTATTTATGTAAATAAGACATTTGTCGTTTGATTGATAATTTATCTGATGAGTTAATTTCATGAAATTATATTCTTGTGCATATTGAATTTTATGAAATCGATCCGCCAAAAGAAACATTCCATGGACTGTTAGATCATGAGTGATTCTTTTGAGTAGTACTCGTACGAGGATCCTTAGACCAGAAATCACTGCATAGTCTTAGGTGAATTAGAGTGTGCTTTGACATATGCCTAACGGGACCGTAACAGGTTGCCAAGTACGGGTATGATTGGGTACACTATGAGTCACGCTAAGGTATGTAGGTGAAGTGATGGGACTACAAGTCTCTCTTAAATGAGAGATGATATCTTGGCCGCTTGATAGTGAACTGAGAAGTGCATGGCCGTGCCCAAGAAATGATAAGGGTTATCATTTGCTTGATTAAGTTCAGTGTCACTAAGAGATCAAGTAAAACGTTTAGCTATATAAGGATGATTGGTTCCATGCCTTATGCTAAACTGGATATCAATGTAGAGGACATTACGTAGTATACTCGGAAGGTTGTGTTGAATCACCATTCGACCCTCTGTTCTGAATTGTGTAGTCATTATGTCTTGCTAGAGACCACTAATGATTTATGGATTAATTAATGAGATTAATTTATTCATTGTCAATTTGGAATGGGCCTACAGGATCGCACATAAGTGAGTTCGATGAGTCAGAATTAATTAAATTGCCTGTTCTAAGTATAAGAGTTATACTTAAATAGATAATATTTAATTAAATGGTTTAATTAAATATTATTGAAGAGTTTTATGGTATTAATTAAAAGTTAATTAATTACCTGGGAAGAATTGAGTTGAGCTGATAAATCAAGGGACCTAATTGTGAATTAAGGTTCTTGACCCATCAGCCTGATCCATGGATCAATGGGTTGATCCATGGTGTTGGTTAAACCCAACTCAGTAAATAATTAATTAATTATTATTATTTATTAATTATTATTTATTAATTAAAACAGATACTTCTCAAATCTGAGAAGTATCTGGAGTCTGTTAAAAACGTTTTAACAGACTCATTTTTTTTTAAATATACCTTTTGAAAAATTTTTACAACAACAGACTATCAGACTTGAGAATAAACGTTCTTCCAGAAACTTATTCTTCCCATAGAGAAAAAGGTTTTCTCTAAAACAGGCAAATTTTGGGGCTAGCACCGGTTCTGAGAGAACTCCAGTGCAAGAACGTAGAGACAATTCGCTTGAATTGTTCTGTGGTGGTGAACGCAATCTTCCCAAAGGATCCAGGCGGCTGCACAACCGATTACGCGTCGAGGGTAAGACCCGAATCCTTTAGTGTTTAGGAATTCCGCCATTTAATTAAGAATTAAATGCCTAAACGCATTCCAACACAAACAAGAAAGCAATGCAGGAATTCAATGATTGCATCAATGCTCTCAATCTATATGAAGAGTCTACAGTCTCAAGGACATTTACATGGGGTGGTAATAGATCAAATGGTTGGGTGAGCAAAAGACTAGATAGATTCTTGGCTTCTCAAGAATTTTCAGTAATCTTCCCAGTCTCAGTGGTGCATGTGCTCTGTAGAAATTCATCAGATCACTCTCCACTCCTTCTTCAGCTGAGAAGAAATCAGGAATCAAGGCCGAAAAGATTTATCTTTCAAAAAATGTGGCTAAATAGGAAGGACTTTTTGGAAGTAGTTAAGACCAATTGGGTTCAACCTACGGGCATGTTTGGAATGCTGGCTCTATCGATCAAACATAGAAGGTTGAAGATGGCACTCAAACGCTGGAACAAAGAAATCTTTGGTGATGTTCACAAAAACTGGATGGAGGCAGAAGAAGAAGCAATCAGGGCAGAAACAGAACATGAACAAAATCCAAACTCGGAAACTAGGACAGCAGCTTCCTTGGCTCAAGCAAAACTTACCAGAAGATTGAAAGAAAGGAAGGATTTCTTAGAGCAAAAAGCAAGGATCCGGTGGCTTGTTAAGGGGGACAGAAATTCAGAATACTTCCATGCATCTCTCAAGGAGCAGAGGAACTTCCTACAGATTGCAAAAATTAGAACGGAAAGAGGAAATTGGGTAACAAAATTGGAAGAGATCGAAAAAAAGGCAATTTTGTACTTTTCTAAACTCTTGGCAGAGGAACAGATTTCAAGAGAGCAACAGGATATGAACAAGCTGCTTCAACACATTCCTGAACTCATCAAGGAAGATCAAAAGAACCAGCTCATGAAAGAAATCACTAGAGAAGAGGTAAAAAAGGCTATCTTTTCTCTAAATCCGGATAGTGCAGCAGGTCCAGATGGTTTTCTTGGTATTTTTTTCCATAAGGCCTGGGAGATTGTCAAGGAGGATGTCTTCTCAGCATGTCAGGATTTTTTTGCGGGAGTGCCGGTTCCCAGAGCAATTGCTAGTGCACTCATAGTTCTTATTCCAAAGAAAAAAGTCACAGCTTATTTTGCAGACTTTCGACCAATCAGCCTATGCAACATTATTGGAAAAGCTTTTTCGGAAATACTGAAGAGTCGTATGGTTCCGATCATGGATTCTTTAATTTCACAAGAGCAGTCTGGGTTCCTCACTGGTCGACATATTGCAGACAACATCATGCTAGCAAAAGATCTCATTGTTTATCTGAATGCCAAAATCCCGGGACATAATCTAGTACTCAAAATGGACATGTTAAAAGTGTTTGACAGAGTTTCTTGGCATTTCCTGGAAGCAATCATGGCCAAATTCGGGTTTCCTCAGCATTTTATAAAGCTGGTATTAAACAACCTTGGCAGTAGTATGTTTTCTGTTCTGATAAATGGAGGTGCAGCAGGTTTTTTTCCGGCAACTAGAGGTTTGAAGCAAGGAGACCCACTTTCCCCTTTCTTATTCAACATTGTTTCAGAAGCTATGTCAAGAACACTAATCTCCTTATCAAATCGAGGCAGGCTATCCCCCTTCCATACTCCAGCAGGTTCTATGATCATCACTCACTTGGCTTATGCGGATGACCTTATGATCTTCACTAGGGGGAACTCCAAATCTCTCAGAACTCTCACACAGTTTTTTGAAGAATATGAAAGAGTATCAGGGCAGAAAGTGAACAAGAGCAAAAGCTTTTTTCTAACTTCAGACAAAGCATCACACAAGGCAAGGCAAAGAATGCAAGGAATTTTGAACATCCCCGAAGGTCAATGGCTGCTGGAGTATTTAGGTTGCAATATTTACAAGGGGAGAGGGAAAATCAGTCATTTCAACAACATTCTGGAGAAATTAGACAAAAAAATTGGGGCATGGCAGAATAGGTTCCTTAGTTGGGGTGGCAGACTAAATTTGGTCAAAATGGTCGTGCTAGCAATTCCACTACATACTTGGGCAGCATTGGATCCTCCAAAAGCTTTACTGAAGGAAATTGAAAGGAAATGTCAAAAGTTTCTATGGGGACAAAGTATAGAGGGTACAAGGAAGAATTGGAGATCATGGTCAAAAATGTCGTTCCCGATTGAAGAGAACGGAGTTGGAGTAAGAGACTTAAGAGTTATGGTTCAATGTTTTGAAGCAAAAATGTGGTGGACATGGAGGAAACAGCAAGGTCTATGGGCACGATTTGTCCAATCCTTATCAATCACAGCTCGGCTAAGAAGTTCATGGAAAAGAGCACACAGGATTGCATCCAGGATAGTAAGCTTGACCAAAATAAGGATTGGAGATGGTTCGTGTATGTTTTGGTATGATAACTGGTCGGAGCGTCTCTGGAAGAGTAAAGAAAAGCCACCTGCCCAAAATCTCACACTAAGGGATTTTGTCTTAAACAGGACAGCAACACTGGAAATGATATCCTCAAGATTGACTGAAAGTTTGGTGCAACAGCTAGCTGGAATGGAATTTAATTTACTGTTTTACCCGGATTCACTTATCTGGCAACCTGAAGGGAATGGGAATTTTACTTTTAAGTCAGCATACAATGCTTTGAGGAAAGTACAATCAGTAGAGAGGTATAGGAAAGTCATGTGGGATACATGGTGTCAACCAAAAGTGGCGGTCTTTCTTTGGAGATTATGGAATTCTTTGTTGCCTTTCCCAGAAAATCTTCAAAATCGGAATAAATGCATACCCATCAAGGTGCCCTTTTTGTCAAGAAGCAACAGAGTCAACAAATGGTGTTTTCTTTTCATGCCCAAAAATCGTCCCTGCTTGGAAATACTGGTCTCCCAGATCGATTACAGCTTCAAGGCTGCAGCTGGGAAGGGCATTGGTGCAAAAATGGTGGCTGAAATATCAGGGCAAATCGGCAGTTAAAAGACTAAAGAGACTCATCCCATCCCTATTACTATGGGGAATATGGAAGGCTAAAAACAGAATAGTGTATGACAATGTTGGTCTGGACAGCAAATGGCTGTTTGAAGATGTACGCACGGCACTAAGAGAAACGGCCTTAGCCTTCTACCCTGCAGCAAGCAAATCTGACCAGCAATATATTTTCAAAAATTTTGGCTGCTGGTTGCCAAGGATAAGCCCCGTAGTTCCTCAACTTCTCACATGGAAGAATCAGACGACAAGTACTGGACTTATACTACACACGGATGGAGCATGGCGACAAAATGGTGAGAGTGGAGAGAGCCTGATTCTGCGAACCGGGGCAGGTGAAGTTATACATGTGGAAATGTTCAAAGTACATGCAGAAACACCAATACAAGCTGAAATCAGAGCACTACTCAAGGGAGTGAGGTACTGCAAATCTATAAATATTTTTTGTTGTGAAATGTTCAGTGATTGTCTGCAAATGGTAAGCATGCTGCAAAAAGGGGAAGAACATTTTTGTTGGAGGAACTACAACGCTCTCAAGGAAATCAGGGAGGAGATGAACAAGAGGAAGCATAGGGTATCTCACATTCCAAGAGAAATTAACGCCCCAGCAGATCAAATGGCAAAGATGGCATGCACAGAACAAGAGCGTTCTTTTGAAAGCTTGGAGTCCATGAATACAATCCTCAGATGGTTATGCCGGCTGGACAGGGATCTGATTCCAATTCCGAGCAATAGAATTGGTTAGGTTGGTTAAGGTCAAAAGCTACGGGCTTCTTTCGTGAATATGCCACATAAATATGTTTAGGATCTTCTTTTGTACTGTAAATTCTGGATGTTTAGGAAATGTTTTTTGGTATAGCTGGGGTAGTGTGAGCTTAGATGGTTTCCGTTGGTGCATGGCGCCAATCTCTTTTGTATAAATTCAGCTTCGATCCTCAATACAGGGATGCCCCCGCCGGTCTACAAGCCAAACAAGGCTTGTTTGACTGTTCAATTAAAAAAAAAAAAAAAAAAACTTGCACTTTGGATTGTTGAAAGGGAATTTCTTGGATTATAGTTTAACATGTGTTTTCATACTGAGATCTGAACTGCAGGACAGAATTATGAACTGCATTTCTTTGATTTACAATAAAAAAAACCTCAAGAACTTAAGGAATTTTGGTCTAGGGGATTGTGTCTGCAATGATCTTGAGATTTCTTGATTTTTCTTGTTGGTACCCAACAATCTTAATTGAAAAATCTTGAATAAAATTCATGCAAAAAAATTAAAACTAGAAACAAGAAAAAGAAGCTTGGCGATCAGCTGCGGATTTTAGAGAGAGAAAGATAAACGAATTTAAACGATGCAACACTAATTTGCAGACGTAGAATTCCTTTTATAGACCTAAGGATTACTAGAAAACAACTAGGAAAAGGAATTATGTAATGTGCAAATATTAGAATCTAAATTAAATTAGGATTACAACTAATTTCAGCATTAGTTGGTTTTTAAATTTAATTAGTTTCTAAATACTAAAATAACTTTTTTATAATTACTAAAAAATAAAAATCATTATTAGTAAATCCTAATAAGATATAGATTGAAGTAAAATTAAAAAAACAACTAAAACTAATTAATTTGGGAAAGAAAATCCCATGGGCGTGGCGGCTGGTTCTTGCACAAGGGCAAGGGAGGTGCTGACTTCCCTTTTGGTCTTCAACTTACCAAATTTACATAGTTCTTCCATGATCCATGATTTACTTGTCTTATACTTCAAGAAATAAAGAAAACAAGAAAAGAAAATTATAAAATCATAACTGCCTTCAAGAACATCAACTATAATCTCAAGATTGTTAGAAACAATCCAATGGACAGAAATTATTTTGATTTCTCATAGGCTTCATTAGTTAAAAACTAAATTTTATCAAAATCTAGTTATTCAAGCAATCAACGGATGGATCTTTAATTTAAAGAAGTTGTCTTCATGCAAGAAATCATTAGTTAATGAAAAATTGAATTTCTAACTAATCAATTTAATCTTATTGAACATTAATTCAAAAATCATTTTTTCTAAATAAAATTAAGATGCAAGATTCAAAATTTATTGTTTATGCAACAAAATAAAATTTTTCTCAATTAGTTTCGAAAAGTGAAACCTCCCATAACTAGGGTTTTGAAAACTCCTTGGCATTCAAAATTACAAAAATGATTCTCTTAATGAAAAGTTAAGCACATAATAAAAATAAATTAAGAAAATAAGAGAATAAAAATTATCTAGGTTAGAATTACTTGAGCTATGATAAAAAAACTAATGGGATTTCGATTAAAAAGACGGGTGCTCCTCTAACGGAGAGAATTCCCTTACCAAGATCTTTCAAATTATGTGGACCTTTGTTACTTGTGCACGATGTTGGCTACTATCCTTCTAACAATTATCCTATAAGGATAGCCAATTATTATGGGAATAAAAGACTTCTAATACGAACCCATGGGTTTGTTGGGTTTAAGTTCTCTCATTTGTTAGGTTGCATCACACAAAAATTATATGGTCTATAGTGCGGAATTTAGTCTGCATGATATGGAATTCAAACGGAAGTTCCGGTAGAATGACGCCACAATAGTAACAAACTAATACTATTGATAAAGTTTTTTGATGAAATGAAAAACAATCTCGGTTTTGGTAGCTCACAAGCATACACGAAAATTTGGAGTTTAATTCATCAATTGCATAATTTTATTAAAGACACAACCCCTCTTTATATAGGAGTGGATGGCCAAAATATTGAAAGGAAATCCTTGTGGTATTAGGATTTGGTTTCTTATGGTACAAGTCTCTCTCTTTGAAGGAAAACAGAACAAGCCTGGGCTAAATCGAAAATCTCACTTTCGTGCAATGCATTCCAGAATCGGAAAATTTTGACAAAGCTTAAGCTCAAATTCATTTACCCACGAACGGATTTAGGCTTATACTTATTTAATTTATTAAATCGACACCTAACGCACAAAGGTTACACCTTTAATTAAAAGCGGAAAGATTAAAGGTTATACCTTTGAAGCGAAGTCTAATGCAATAAGAAAAATCCAATCTTTATGCGAATTTCACAAGAAATCCAAAAGATTACTCCGAGAAAACATTGAATATTGCGTGGGCAATAATCTATCGAAGTCTACTTGTTAAGCCCACGAAAACCCACAAAGAAATCTCTCAAATCGAACTCAAAATGGCCTAAAATCTGATCACCACCTGCGCTGACCAGCACTCGCCGCTTGCTGCCGAGAAAACCCACAACCGGACTGAAAACCACCAGCCGCCCGCCTGAACCCAGCCAGTACCCAGCCGTGATCTAGACAATCTCCATCACGGATCACCAACAGAGATCAACGTGATGAAGATCGAATCCACTCGCTGGCAGCAAACAAGGAAGACCAGCGCCGGGAAAAATAATCCACCAGTCTGGCGGAAAATAGCAAGCAGCGACAGAAATATCAACCAAATAATGAAGAAGGTGTGATCTTTAGGCTGAATTCAATCCGAAAAGTGAGATCGCAAGTTCGTCTTTGAAAGAAAACTTCAAGAAGAAGAAGTTCTCTCTCTAGAAGTTTCTCACTCTAAGAGCAAGACTTATCTTGCAAGATTTCCTTATCCTTTCTTTGGCTTCAAGTTTTCTATTTATAGGGAGCTCTAATGGAGACCTAGTGGGCTTTCGAGTTGGGCCATTTAATTTGACTTTTGTTGACCATTTAGTATTTCCCGACTAATCAACTCCAATCGACCTATTCGAATTAATTTCTTAACCCACTTCGTTAATTTAATTTAATCGAACCCTTAGAATTAAATAATTCAAATAGAATTAATTTCTTAATTCACTTTGTCGATTAAATATTAATTAAACCTCTAGGATTAATTAATTCACCTTGTCAATTAGTCAAATGCATAATTAGTCGTACCACTATCGGACTAACTATGGAACTACCGCTCGAAAACGACTTTACATCGCGCTACTATTTTTTCTTCTATCTCCCCACAATGAAGATCTAGTGCTTATTGGTTTATCAATTTACTGACAAACTAATTCACTGACTTCTTGGTATCCGAGATTAGTACCACTCGACCTTTTATTATACCGGACATAAAGTCCACCAGCCGGGTTTAGTATAATAGAACTTACGAGCTCATCTCGGGAGCACCATCAACCCTACGAACCGGTACGTGGATTCCTCTGACTAGCAACGACACATAAGAAGCTAAACACCGCATACCCAACCTACCGAGGTATATGTCTCAATTGACCGCACTCTTTGGCAAATCAAAGCATACGATATCCAACTCTCACGCCTGTCCCAATCTCGGGATTGAGAGACTGAATACTAGGACCGAATTGACTACGCTGATCAGTATAAGTCAATTCTATCCAAACTGGTCGTGCTCAATATGCCCCGGGCATATCCGTGTGATTTAAACTAGTCTAGATAAACTAATTTCCAAATCACACGATAACCTATACCGATAGTATGTTCAGACTATCTCAGTTATGAGCATACTTTTTATATATCAATACTTTAACCAATAACGGTATCTACTATGTCTTTCACACACCCCGTTATCTAGTTCTATGATATAATTGAATAATTAAATACTGAAATAAAATGATATGTCATCTGTGGATATTAGTTATTGATACAAACCATAGCTTTTCTGTATTCAAAACTAACACTCTTTACAAAGATGGAAAATTGAGAGAGAGCCTTGTTTCCTTATCTAACTAACTTATCAATCTATCACCTTATTTAGCTAATAAATCAATGAATGACTAAATCTTACTATATCCTACAAGATTTAGTCCCAAATTAATTTAATCAAGTTCAAAAAAGAAAACTTGCCCAACAATTCAAAGAATTCCAAACGTGTCCTTTGCTGGATTTTTCGGCCTCCTTCCCTTCTACTTGTCTTCTTCTAAAAGTAAGATTGTAGATCTTCTAGAAACTTATTTGGCCAATTTCTCATTCCTTTCTTGGGTTTGACTAGAATTTATGGACTTCCTTAAGGTAAAACTCAACCATAATGAACTTGCAAAACACCTTGATTGGTCCAAAAATACAAAATATAATAAAAGTGCAAACTTGGCCCAAACTAGTACCTATAGCCGCAAATTAAAGCACAAACAATAAAATTATAAGCTTAACTATTACAAATGCTTAATATTATGATCTCCTTGAATGTGTAATTTTCCTTGAAGACAATCTCCTTATTGTAACTTTCTTGGATCAAAATATTAATGACTTCATGTACTTCATTTGTTCTTGCTCTTGCTATATGACCATCCAACATATCTTGCCAACATCCTTAGATATCAATGGAACCTTAAACAAGTCCTTTTTAAACTTTTTTAATTAATTATTACTAGTTATCGCCCCACTTTTTACCTTTTACCGCCCTAATTTGGACTAAAATGCCCCCTCCTCTTACCTCTCTCTTCCTCCATCCCTTAAAGTAAAAGGACAATTTTGTCAAAACTGGGGCGGAAAAACTTAAAACTAAGGCTGTAACTAGTAATACCCTTTTCAATTTGATGCACCTAGCATTGCCTGGAAGATTCCTCATAGGCTCTTAAATGTTGTGTAGCCTATTTGAATTTGGAAGGAATCTTGGGCCTTCAAATTGGGCTTGATGCACATCATTTGACCCACATATGTGATCTTTATGGCTAGGGTCATTTATGGTGAGCATCTTCAAGGTTGATTTAATGGAGTGAGGGCCTTATGATTATATCAATTAGTAACCTGGGGTATTGGGCTTTCAACGGTAAACTAATCCAAAAGGATCTAAAAACCCAAAGCCCAAAGACTCAACAAATAATTAAAGACTCTGGGCCAAACTATCCTAATGGCAAAAATTTACATTCATGAAAGTCTATCAATCTTGGACACTCAACAAAATAATCATTCTTTGTGGAAACATGTCTTGAACAACTTGCTCTTTCCGGTGTAGCTCGAGAATAAAGCATTGAGGGTGTCATTGTCTTTCTTAGCTCTTGCTATTGTTAAAAGACCACAAATATTAACCAAAGGGTATTTATGGTAAGTCTTTTGTTGGGGTGCTTCTACCTCAGGCACATGTTGACTTGTCTCAGGTTGAGAAGGAGTACTATGATTCATATCACCGTAACATCAATATAACAATCACAAGCAAGCAAAAGCATTACCTTAATATCTTGTTGCCAAAACATGCATAAACTTCCGCTCCTCCCAAATACTTATAATAAACTCAGAAAATCCCAAGCTGGTTCTTGATTGAGTTAAATGTTGGTTGAGTACACTTATTTTCACATAAAAAAACTGATATCGTGATGATGAATGCAGATGTACTCACGCAGCTCCTAAATTTTCGGAGGGTTCCCCAAACCTCAACAATTACAACTGGTAATATTAATTGAGCTAAGCGAGACTTGATTGGATTTCTAGTCTCTGCCATATCGCCCACTGTTTAGGAACTTTGAAAGGTGGGAAAAAAATGCAATTTTGGTCTATTACATTTGGAGAATTTGCTCTTTTAGTCCAACATGTTTAGACCAAAAATACCCATTACGTTTGAAATTTTACACAATTTTGGTCCAAAACTTTTGAGCCTGTGCAGATAGGTTGCTAAATCCTCTTAGCACACTTGTGGTTTTGAGTTTTTCTCTGTCACGTCTAATGCACAGAGTAGTTCACCATTAGGCATAGTAGATAAGTCTTAGAATGTTGAATTTATAAGACGACTACTTGGAGCCCTAATAAAACCCATTGATCAGGCTGATGGGTCATAGAGTTTCAAAATTGCAATTTTGGTCCCTTGACTTTTCAGCCTATCCCAATTGCTCCTAGATATTTAATTAACCTTTAATTAATACTATAGAAGTTTTATTAATACTCAATTAAACTATTTAATTAAGAATTAATCACCTTAGTATAACAATTATACTTAGTACAAGTCTGATAATTGATTCTGCTTCATCGAGTTCTCTTTTGTGCGATCCTGTAAGCCCATTCTAATATTGGAAATGAATAAATCAATCTCATTGATTAATCCATAAGTCATTAGTGGTTTCTAGAAAGACATAATGACAACTCAATTTAGAACGGAGGGTCGAATGGTGATTCAACACTACCTTCGAGCATACTACGTACGATCCTCTACATTGATATCCCATTCAGCATAAGGCATGAAACCATCATCCTTATTTAGCTAAACGTTTACTTGATCTCTTAATGACACTGAATTTTATCAAGCAAATAATAACATTTATCAATTTTTGGGCACGACTATGCACTTCTCAATTCACTACCAAGTGGCCTAGATATCATCTTTTACTTAGGAGAGATTTGTAGTCTCATCACTTCACTCGCATACCTTAGCGTGATTCATAGCATACCCAATCATACCCGTACTTGGAAACCTATTACGACCCCGTTAGGCATATGTCAAAGTACACTGCTCTTCACCTAAGACCATGTAGTTATTTATGGTCTAAGAATTCTAGTATGAGTACTACTCATAAGAATCACTCATGATCTAAGTAGTCCATGGAGTGTTTCTTCTGGCGGATCGATCCAATTATATGTTTCCAAACATATTCATTTATGTTTTTAGTTGATGTCACTACATTATGGCTAGTGAAACTCTAATATCACTAAAGCACATACTAGTCTTATCATATTGACATTCCCACGTCAATAACCAACTAGGGATAGTTTTGTACTTAGAACATTTTCTAGCATAAGGGGTTTCACAACCAAGACATTATGAAGGTTCATTTATAATCCAATGTTCTAGTACAGGGATCATTTTATCATTTATATATGTGCTGAAATATTAAACTGATGAAATTAACTTATTTGATATTTTATATCACTTAGACGACAAATGTCAATACAGAACCATCATAAGGGCACATACACCAGCAATTGAAAGCTATGGTGTTAGGGGTAGAGGGGAGAATGGGGAGGGACTCTTATCCATGGTCCATATGGGGTTGGAAACATAGAAGACTCCCCCAAACTAAGAGAAAACACAAAATTCTTGAATACATGACATATAGTTTCACAATTGTATCAGAATTCCGGGAGATTTTCATATTGTACAACTTCTGTGTGAGTTCTCCATCACTTAACTGCAGGACACACCAAAGAGGCCTGTGAAGGTTGAGGATAACTTTGATGTGGAGGAAACGACCAATAAATGAACCTTCAATGTCCTAATAGAATTCAAGAAAATGCCTATAGTATCACCCCAGGAATTTGGAAAGCTCTAAATTCAACCACTAATCTGAGTCTGAATTTCTCAAACTCAAAATTCAAAAGGCGTTATCTTGGAGCCAATATCTCTTGTCTATGCCTCTAACAGATTAAGGAGACGTCGACAAATAGCCATGACCTTCCAGTTATTACCCTGACCTTGTATGATTGAAAATGGAATTGGAAGATCATTGTGTTAACAGTAAGGTATTTAAGCGTAACGGATCCAGACGGTATCCATAGACGGTGGAATATAGACTGAATATCATCGGGGGGAGTGATCCAATGAGATAAAAGTTTACCAATGAGGGAGGCATTAGAGTCAAATTTAGGTTTAGGGATGTTGGAGTAAGGGATGGAAAGTTTTGGAGAGTCGGTAAGGGAGATTTTTTCATATAGAGAGCGTAAGGCGTCTTCTATTGCCAACAATTTCCCTTTAAGAGATTTGACTAACAATGCTTACATAGATATCTAACTCAGAGAAGACCTACAAAAACACATGATGAGGACACCAGAAGGTATCAAACTCCATCAGAAGAAGAGCCAGTCGACTCTTCAACTTCCAAGACAAAATTGGTGCAAAACCCTCTCTTAAGAAGAAAGGGAAATACGAAGTCACCCATTGAGAGAAAATTTGTGGATCCTAATGTTTACAAACTAGATCCATTACTCAACATTATTAGACCGATGAGGAGAATTAGGACTAAGAAGGTTGAAGAAGTCTTAAAGTTATTAATCGAGCAAGCCCAACAACAGACCCAAATCCAACTACTCAATTCGAGGCCCAAGCCTATTTGTTTGATGAGCCTGACAGAAAATGGACTTGAAGAGAATAGTAATTAAAGGACTTAAGCACAAAATAAATGAGGAAAAATTAGGTGAAGAAAGAAGGTTTTCGTGAATGCCTCTTCTCCCTAGAGCCTCACGGCACTCCTCCCTAAAACCCTATTCTATTAGGATTATGTTTTATGTTTTATAGTTCTAGAAGGTTTTGTAAAAGTATCATATTTCAAATAGGATAAATTGAGTTTTCCCTTATAGATTAGGACTTTATTTTGTCTTTAATTGTACTGTAATGGCTGAGTTATAAGGTTAATTATAGTTCAAGTAGGATTTGTTTTTACAATCTCTATTTCACTAGGATTGTTAAAGGTAGATTTTTTAATATATTGATAGATTTTTGTGTGTTAAAAGCCTTTATAATTGGCGTGTCATATTGGTTTATAGTTGTAGGTTGAACTACTGAATTGTGCTCATGAGAAAACTAAACTATTTACAAGCCAATTCATCCACACATCTTTCACATGAGAGGGCCTAAATACATGTGCATAACTTTGTTTTTTTTTAGTATTTTTGCTATTCAATTCAATAAACCCTATATTACACAGAGAATAGTTAACAAGACCGGGCAACCCGTGGCCATCCTTTGAGTGCAGATCAACCCAAAAGCAATGCTACCATCGATAACCTGCATTCTCAGAGGACCATCATCATTACAATAGAGCGAAACAATGGAAACGTGAGGACAATATGAGTTTTATATAGTAAGCCATATAGGGCATGAATCACAACGATGTAGTGATAATGCTGCACCTCGGAATTATAAATGGGATCAAAAAAAGAAGACAACTTGCTAGACAAGATAGAGCAAAGAGACTGACATGCTCTTGTCGTAGTATAAGTTTTAGGCGAACACTTCAAAATAAATTTATAAACAAACAAAAACTAAATACTAAAACTATAGTACATAAGGTTTATTTCCCATATGAAAGTGGTGTTGAATGATAGTTGATGAGCTGATATTTTATGATACAATTTGGTGCTGAATTGGGCAAAGTTGGATGTTTTGGAGAGGCTTAATAATGGTTTTTATATTTGCAGGGAATTATATTGATTTTGAGAAGGATGGTGCAATCTTTGGACAAAAGGAGGGCAAATTGTTGAAGAAAAGGAGTTGGGGCTAATATTTGGGTTTAGAATTTAATTGTTAATTGGGGAAATATATTGTATTGGATGAGAAAGATTTTTGGGAAAGACAGGAAAGAAAGGATGGCCAAATTGGGAAGGAAGAGTTATATAAGGTTAGGAATAAAAAGAGCAGGATTTTTTTCTATAGTGGATGGTCTTGATTTGGGGAGTTGACTGCGGGGACCCTTTTTGGAAAAGGGAAGACTTTGGGGATTTAGGGAGGACTTTGACTGCAGACAGAGATAATTTTTTTGGCTAGGATCAATTTTTGCTAAGAAAAAACGGAAGTGGGGAACGGATGGGAACCAAAGGAGAGAAAAGGTTGACAGCAGCTTTTGGGGAATTTTGGGGCGCAGCTGTCCTGCGGAAAGAACCATCATTTAGTAGTATTTCTATTTCTTAATTTTTAGTTTTAATTCATGGAGTACAATTTTTATATGATGTTTTGCTTTTCAATTATGAGTAGCTAGATTTCTTAAGTCTAGCCAAGGGAATAAAACCCCTCATGTTACTTTAATCGTGAGATCGAATTGGTGTTATTATTAATTGATTATTGGTCTCTTATTTATTCTTGTGCATTTTAGAGGATTATTTGGCACTATTTGTATAGCTGGTAGCATGCAGGCTTTCCTAGGTAATCCAATCTACTAGAATACACGAGGTTCGGTATTTCTTAGAGTCCATGAAACTAATCACATGGTACGTAGATTAGTGAATTGAATAGAATAAATAATCAAGTGCAATTAAGCTAATTGGGTTAATTGTAGTTGAACTGGGTCGTTGACTATCGTGATCTAGGTTCTAGGAGGTTCCAGAATCGATCATCGATTATAGACGCAATTAACGGAGGTTCCTTAATTGCTTGCTTAAATTAATAGGACTGAATTGTTAGGAGGTTCCAACAATGAAAACTGGTGTAACCAGTAGTTAATTAATACATTCTTGCATCAAGGATCGATTAGTGCATCGAGGTGGTCCAATTTCCTTGGCTAGACATTTTTTCCGAATTTGGTTATTTTACAAGTTATTTAATTTTCTGTGTTTAATTTAATTGATTTTCATTAGTAGTTTTAAGTAACAACAAACCCCCCATTTTAGCTACGCACTTTTGACCAAATTTCTTTCACTCTGGTGCTCCCTGTGGATACTATCCTACTTGCACTATACTATTTTAATAGTTTCAAAAGTAGGTTTATTTTTGATTGGTCTGACAACCCATTAAATTTTGGCGCCGTTGCCGGGGAGCGCGGTGTGGTGTTTTATTTTTGGTTTTGTTTGTTCCTTTGTATGGTTTGCTCTTCTCTTACAGGCAAACTAGTATTTGACCCAGAGATAGAGAAGACTGTAAAGAGGAACACAAAAGAAAAGAAACAATGAGAATAACTGGCTGAGTCAGCATCTGCATCTCACCCAGTTGACGAAAAAGAAATTGAGGTTTACGAAGAAGAAGAGCAGTTAATCGCAGCACCAATGGCTGATAGGACTCTCAGGGAGTTGGCAACTCCCGATGAAAATCAACAATCTCTTTGCATTATTTTTCCTGATGATACTCCTAGGTTTGAGGTGAAGTCTAGTACTATACACTTACTACCTAAGTTTCGTGGTTTGACAGGTGAGGACCCCCACAAGCACTTGATGGAGTTCCCCACTGTATGCTCGGCAGTGAGTTACCAATGAGTTACAGAGGAGCAGGTCAAGCTCAGGGCGTTTCCATTTTCCTTGGAAGAAAAGGCAAAGCACTAGCTTTTTGGACTACCAGCAGGATCCATTACCATATGGAACGAGCTGAAGAAAAGATTTTTGGAGAAATTCCTCCCAGCCTCCCGAGCTTCCAATATCAGAAACGATATCTACGGTGTCAGGCAAGCAACTGGTGAAAGCCTGTATGAGTACTGGGAAAGGTTCAGCAATTTGTGCAGAAGTTGTCCCCAACACCAGATTCCCGAGCAACTCCTGATTCAGTATTTCTATGAGGGCCTATCTGAGTTGGACAGTGACAGGATCAATTCTGCCAGTTGAGGAGAATTGATGAATAAGACTCCTGCAGAGGTAATGAGGCTAATCTCTGTGATGGCTGAGACTTCCCAACAACTTCATGGGCGAGCAGACATGCCCACCAGACGAGTTAACGAGGTGAGTGTCTCTAACATGGAAAATAAGATTGAACAATTGATTAATTTGGTGCACCAGCTTACTGTGGGGCAGTTGCAGGCAGTGAAGGTATGTGGAATTTGTGCAATGCAAGGACATGCCTCTGATGACTGTCCAGCAATGCAAGAAGGAGAGCAGGTGAATGTTGTGGGCGGATTCCAGGCCCCACTTCTGAGAAGATATGACCCCTATTCTAATACCTACAACCCAGGGTGGAGGAATCGTCCCAACTTCAACTACAAGCAGCCTAGATTTCAACCTCAACCTCAACAATCCGGTTTCCAACCCCCGGTGAGAAACCCAGTACCTCCACTAGCAGAGGCTTCAGGTTTGTCAGTCGAATCAATGATTAAAGGATTGATAGCTGCGGTGTAGGGTCTTGTTGAGAGGGATCTAGCAAGAGAACAACAATAACAGGCTAGAGAGCAGCAGTCACAGGCTACAATTAAAAACTTGGAGAAACAAATCTCTCAGCTAGCCACTCAAGTTAATCAGAGAGACCGAGCCCAAGGAAAGCTTCCGTCTCAGCCAGGTAGTTCCACTGAAAATGTGAGTGCCATTACTTTGAGGAGTGGAAGAGAATTGCCAGAACCTAAAGTTCTGACCGTCGAGGTTCAAGAGCCTTCTCAGAAGTCAGAAAAGGAAGAGACAGTGGAAGAGTTGCCAGAGAAAGAGGTAACTCCTAAATTCATTGTAAGAAAAACTGAGAGTGTGATTCCACCCCCTTTTCCTGGCAGATTAGTCCAAGTGAGAAAGGATTACAGTGACGATGAGGTGCTTGAAGTATTTTGCAAAGTGGCAATCAACATACCATTAATAGAGGCCATTGCACAGATTCCAAGGTATGCAAAATTTTTGAAGTCATTGCTGACCAATAAGAGAAGGCCTGAAGATAAGGTCTATGCGAACGAGAATGTGTCCTTGGTTCTTCAACGTAAGTTGCCTCAGAAGTGCACTGATCCAGGTATTTTTGCCATATCTTGTGTAATTGGGTCACGTGTTATAAAAGCAGCTATGCTAGATTTAGGAGCTTCAATTAATGTGATGTCTTTGTCTTTGTTTAACAAGTTAAAAATTGGGGCCCTTAAAAATACAAATGTGATTGTCCAGTTAGCCAATATGGCGATGATTTATCCAGAGGGGGTAGTCGAGGATGTACTAGTAAAATGTGATAATTCTCGACATGAATGATGAACATGTGACAAACTCTGATATTCTTTTACTGGGTAGGTCATTTATGAAAATGGCTAAGACAAAAATATATGTGGATGCTGGTGTGTTTACTTTTGAATTCGATGGTGAAAAAGTGCAGTTTAATATGTATGAAGCTATGATGTACCCTCCAGACTCTGAATATTTTGTAAATGTTAGCCTAGTAGACTCTATTGTGCAGGAAGAGATTGAATTTAATCTAATGTTGGATGAGCTGAATTTTGTTTTACAGCATAGTGTGCAGGAAATTGATGCTCGCAGCAATGTGAGTGAAGCGGTCATTGAGGCAGTCATGGCATTCCATGCTAGTCTAGAATTGCCACCAAGGTTGGCTAACCAATTTTTAGGATTACCTGTTAGTGCTGACAAAAATCTGCCTTCTGTGGTGCAGGCACCTAAACTTGAACTGAAGAGACTGCCAAATCACCTCAAGTATGTCTACTTGGGCAAGTTGGAGACTTTGCCCGTGATCATCTCCAAAGAGTTGACGGCCTTGCAAGAGGAGAACCTGCTAAGAGTGTTGAGGGAGTATAGAACTGCAATTGGATGGACACTGACCGACATCAAAGGAATAAATACTTCTATCCGCATGTAGAGAATTTTGTTGGAGGTGGATTCCAAGCCAGTTAAAGAAGCCCAGAGGAAGCTGAATCCTGCCATGAAAGAGGTAGTAATGAAAAAGATTATTAAGCTCCTCGATGCAGGTATAATTTATGCAGTTCCGGATAGTAAGTGGGTTAGCCCGGTACATGTCGTGCCTAAGAAATCCAGTTTTTAGTTAGTTAAAAATGAAGCTAACAAGTTGGTTCCCATGAGATTGCAGACATGTTGGCGTATGTGCATTGATTTCCGCAAGCTAAATGCAGCAATGAGGAAGAACCATGTCCCACTCCCTTTCATTGATCAGATGTTGGAGCGGTTGGCAGGTAAAGATTTGTTCTGCTTCCTAGATGGGTACTCTGGTTACTACCAAATAGCGGTAGCTCCAGAGGACCAAGATAAGACCACTTTTACTTGCCCATTTGGTACTTTCGCTTATCACCGTATGCCTTTTGGTCTATGTAATGCACCTGGGGCTTTTCAGAGATGCATGATGAGCATATTTTCAGATTTTCTTGAAAAATGCATTGAGATATTTATGGATGATTTTACTGTATACGGTGAGTCTTTTGATCATTGTCTTAACAGTTTAGCCATGGTACTGCAGAGATGCATTGAGAAATATTTAGTGTTGAACTCTGAGAAATGCCACTTTATGGTAAGAGAGGGCATTGTATTGGGTCATGTCGTGTCTTCTACAGTAATAGAGGTGGATAAGCGAAGGTTAATTTAATTGCTAATTTATCTTATCCTACTAATGTCCGAGAAATTCAGAGTTTCCTTGGTCATGCAGGTTTTTACCGGCGATTTATCAAGGACTTCTCCAAGATCACTCAACCCCTATCGAGGCTCTTACAATATGACGTGCCATTTGAGTTTGGTGAGGAGTGCAGAAGTGCATTTAAGAGGTTAAAGGAGTTACTCACATCTACTCCCATCATCCAGCCCCCAAATTGGGAATTACCATTCGAGCTCATGTGTGACGCGAGTCAATATGCTGTGGGAGCAGTGCTTGGACAGACGAATGGAAGACAGAGCCATGTCATTTACTATGCATCCAAGACATTTAACGCGGCACAATGCAACTACACAACAACAGAAAAAGAACTTTTAGCAATAGTGTTTGCCTTTGAAAAGTTTCGTTCTTATTTGTTAGGTTCTAAGGTTGTTGTTTATTTTGATCATGCAGCTCTGAAGTTCCTGTTGGCAAAGAAGGAGTCAAAGCCACGACTCATAAGATGGATTTTCCTGTTGTAAGAATTTGATTGGGAGATCAAGGATAGGAAAGGTGCGGATAATTCAGTTGCTGATCATCTTACCAGGATGGTTCGTGAAAAGGATTATAGGCCTATCTCAGAGGTGTTTCCATAAGAGAAGTTGTGGGCAGTACAAGGTTATGAGCCATGGTATGCAGACATAGTTAACTATCTGACAAGCGGTAAGTTTCCTCCCAGCATGAATATTTATCAACCAAATAAATTGAAGTCTCAATTTAGATACTATGTTTGGGATGAACCTTATCTGTGGAAAATATGTTATGATCAAGTAATTCGGAGATGTGTTGCTAATCATGAGATTCAGTCCATACATGAATTCTGTCATTCTCATGCTTGTGGTGGTCACTTTGGTCCAAAGCGTACTGCTAGGAAAGTTCTAGACTGTGGTTTTTATTAGACTTCTTTATTTTAGGATGCATATGATTACTGCAAGAAATGTGATAGGTGTCAGAGGGTAGGCAATTTATCTTCTAGAAATGAGATGTCTCAAGTACCTATGTTTTTTTGTGAGATTTTCTATGTACGGGGGATGGATTTTATGGGTCCATTTCCAAGCTCTCTTAGGAAATTATACATTTTGCTTGCTGTTGATTATATCTCAAAATGGGTAGAAGCAAGGGCTACCCAGACTAATGAAGCTAAAGTTGTTGCAGGGTTTCTTAAATCTAACATCTTTAGTAGGTTTGGCGTGCCCAAGGCTATCATAAGTAACCAAGGAACGCAATTCTGCAATTGTCAAGTTGAGGCATTAATGAAGCGCTATGTAGTTCGTCATCGAATTTTCACTGCGTATCACCCTCAGACCAATGGCCAAGCCAAGATTTCAAACAGAGAGATTAAAAGCATCTTGGAGAATACGGTGAATCCAGGCCATAAGGATTGGAGTCTAAGGCTAGAGGATGGATTATGGGCCTACCACACGGCATACAAGTCTCCCATTGGCATGTCGCCTTACAGGTTAGTTTTTGGGAAATTGTGTCATTTACCTGTTGAGTTAGAGCATCATGTTTTTTGGGCAATGAAGCAATTCAATATGGATGCTCAAGAAGTGGGACTAGAGAGGAAATTGCAGCTGCAAGAATTAGAGGAGATTCGCTTAGAGGCGTATGATAATTCCCAACTCTACAAGGAAAGGACCAAGCTCGCTCATGACAAGCTATTGAGGAGGAAGGAATTTGTGGTAGGGCAAAAGGTACTTTTGTTTGACTCCAAGCTAAAGTTTATACCAGGTAAGCTTAAGTCAAGATGGACTAGACCATATAATGTGGTAAGTATTTCTCCATATGGGATGATTGGGATTCAATGCTTAAAATCTAGAAAAGTGTTGCATGTTAATGGGCATAGGCTTAAGCCATTTCTTGAATATAGAACCAATGAGGCCGTGGAAATGATCATGTTAGGTCACCTAATTTATGCAGATTAATTGAGGGAAAGTGAATCTAGCCAAAGACGTTAAAGAAAGGCACTTATGGGAGGCAACCCAAATTTTTCTAAGTTTTTTTTTTTAGTCTTTTAATTGTATTTTTAGTGATTTTTAGCTGAGAATTTCGAGGGGAATTAAAGGTTTGGGCAGAATACAAGTTTTCCTCTGACATGCCCAGGTGAGTTTTTCTTGAATTTTTAAGGCAGCTGGGCAGAATACAATTTTTCCTCTGACATGCCCAGGTCAAGTTTCGCATGTTTTTTGGATTTTCTGAAGGTTTGGGCAGAATACAAGTTTTCCTCTGACATGCCCAGGTGAGTTTTTCTTGAATTTTTAAGGCAGCTATGGAGAATACAATTTTTTCTCTGACATGCCCAGGTCAAGTTTCACATGTTTTTTTGGATTTTCTGAAGGTCTGTACAGAATACAATTTTTCCTCTGGCATGCCCAGATCAAGTTTCACATGTTTTTTGGATTTTCTGACGGTTTGGGCAGAATATAATTCTTCCTCTGACATGCCTAGGTGAGTTTTTCTTGGATTTTTAAAGGATGGGGGCAGAATACAATTTTTCCTCTGACATGCCCAGGTCAGTGCCTTTGATTTTTCCACGGTTTTCTTTGCTTTTAATTGGAATTTTTAAGCTGTCGGGCAGATTATAATCTTTCCTATGACATGCCCATGTCATTTACACTTAGAAAAAAATTAAAAAAAAAGAAGACAAAAAAAAATTCCTTTTCAATTTTAATTAGGGTTCCACTTTGGCTTTTCTTTTCCTTTGTTTTAGTCCAGTGATGAACAAAGTTCTTCCCCAGCAAATTCTGCCAACACAAAAGCGGCGTCGTCTCCTTTCTTCCAACTAAATTTCGCCACCGCCCTCCATCCAACTCTTTGTCGCACCTGTTTCGAAGTATCCTAACCGGCTGCGTCATTTTTTTCTTCTTTCTATCATTCGACTGACTCAGTTCAGCCGCCAGAGTTCTGGTCTCTTCCCCGTCCTAAGCCATTTCGGACGGGTCTGTAGTCGTACCAGCGCTCCAATATTTCCAGCCAAGGTCATTCGAACTGTCGAGTGCAGCCGCATATAAAAGCCACTGTAAAGGTCACAATTTTCAGTGGGTCAATCATCAGGGGTGGGCGCATTCGCCTCCCAGTACTTTTCGCCACAAATCCTCCAGTCCGCAGACGGCTTAGCTTCTTCTCTCGGTTATTCATCTCCGCCTCTATTCACACGAGGTGTTCATCGGATGCTTGATGGGTTCACGATCACACCGTGGTTTCGAGTTCTTTCGCCGCTCTGTGTATCGCCATTTTGGGTGATCGGTCATTTTTGGTAGGATTTTTGTTCAACGTCTGACTCCGCCGCTCTGTACGAATCGCCCTGCTCATCCACCTCAGCCAGCAGTTCTTTCACCCAGGGTGCGCAAGTCTTCCGCCGCCACAGTAGCCGCACAGCAGTCGCTCAGTTCCACACTTAGCCATTGCCGTCTGCTGCGGGTCCATTCTGCTTCGGTTTTCGCTCTACTTTCGGGAGTCGCCACACTCAGTGCAGCTATTCCAATTAGTATCGACGGGCCAACTGCTGTTTACCTTTGACTGCCACTATGGTGCATAAGAAAGCCCCAACAATGATTGCATTGCGTGATGAATCCGGCTCCTTAAAAAAAGAGGCCTCTTCTTCCCCACTGGCTGTGGTTCGACAACCTTCCAAGCGGCAAAAGATCCAACCAGAATCCAGCGAGGCAGCAGCGATCATCACACGCCCTTTATGCACATGTGGGCTTGAAACTACCAAATTCCTCCACCATAGAGAAGCTTCTCTTTCCCTTACCAACTTTTGTTTGTTTTAGTTATTTATTTTATTTATTTTTATTCTGTCTTGGTGGTGTTTGTTTTTGTGATCCTGTTTATGCCTATTTTTTTTTTTTTTTTACATTAGGGTCAATGTAGAGTTTTAGGTGTGGGGGATTGTTCTGTATGATTATTGTTTTGGGGATGTTTTGTGTTTTATTGTGGTTAGAGTCTAGGTGTGTGGGAGGTGTAAATGTTATATGTTTTGTGTGGGAAAATTGATATGCAATGCGTGATTTGGTAAGGTAAGGATGAAATGTAGGGAATATTAGTAGCATTGTGTGTTGGATGGCTATAAGTGTTCCTTGTGATAATTCAGATAATGATACTTGTGTGAATGGCACCCAAAAAGCTAGATAAAGTGAGATTTTGGGCCTTAATGAGCAACAATTCTTTCTTGTGCTCAATTGTTTTTTTTTTTTTTAGAGTGTTTCACACATATTTTGCATATTCTAGAACTTGCTTGGTTATGCATGTTACCGTTGCTTGTGAATTTGAAGTACAAAAAGGATAAAGGCAGTTGGATAACCAAATTTGGCTTGCTAAAAAAATCCAACCTTCAATGCTTACCCTTAGTTAACCTTTTTGAAGCTTGGACCTGATTCTTTGATTTTAAAGCCACTAAATTAAACCTAGGCCTGTGTTTAGCTTGCTCTTTTTGCCTAGTTTTTTAATGAAATACATACTTGGTTGTTAACTTGGGTTTGTGGTTTAAGGGCAGACATTGTAAGGCAATAGTAACTCATTAAGGATAAGTCGTGCTCTGACCAACGTGTTGAAAAAAATAAAAAAAGAGAAAAAAAGACAAGAAAGAAAAGGAGCCAATATAAACAAATTCAAATGAATTTGTGTGGCTAGAGAAAAAAAAAAATAAGAAGAACAAGAAAAAAAAAAGGGGGGTTAAATTGTGGAAAGAGCAAAGTTTGGAATTCTTGGTGAGTTACTAGTGTCTTGCATGGGTCATCCTCGGTAAGACGGTTGATGGTTAACAATTAAGTGTGTTCTTTCTTTCGTGACTTTAGCCTTTGTTTAATCCTTGTTTATCCTACCTTGTCCTGAGCTTTATCCTAATCCTTAACGAAGACCTTTTGATTTGTACTTTGATTCATTTGAGTGATAGTAATGTGATAATTTTGCAAGCATATGGTAAGAACAATGCTATGTGGTGAACTTGAGTGATTACGTCCTGTAAAAAAAAAAACTTTGAGTGCATAAGTGAATCACTTGAGAGGTGGGTGTTGTTCGTGCTTGTTATTTGAGTTTGGAGAATTATGTGGAATGGGTATAGTCGTTAGAAATGCATGATACTATGAAAGTTTCTTATGTGGATTGCGAGTCTTACTTGATCGGATGCTGCAAATTGAGAATCCAGTTGTTGCTTGTTACTAGTGTTTTGTTTATGTGTCAAGTCTTGAGTCATGCTTGGGGACAAGCATTGTTTAAGTGTGGGGGATTTTGATGAGCTGATATTTTATGATACGATTTGGTGCTGAATTGGGCAAAGTTGGATGTTTTGGTGAGGTTTAATAATGGTTTTTATATTTGCAGGGAATTATATTGATTTTGAGAAGGATGGTGCAATCTTTGGACAAAAGGAGGGCAAATTGGACAATTGAAGAAAAGGAGTTGGGGCCAATATTTGGTTTTAGAATTTAATTGTTAATTGGGGAAATATATTGTATTCGATGAGGAAGATTTTTGGGAAAGACAAGAAAGAAAGGATGGCCAAATTGGGAAGGAAGAGTTATATAAGGTTAGCAATAAAAAGAGCAGGATTTTTTTCTATAGTGGATGGTCTTGATTTGGGGAGTTGACTGCGGGGACCCTTTTTGGAAAAGGGAAGACTTTGGGGATTTCGGGAGGACTTTCACTACAGACAGAGATCATTCTTTTTGGCTAGGATCAATTTTTGCTAAGGAAAAAATGGAAGTGGGGAACGACTGGGAACCAAAGGAGAGAAAAGGTTGATAGCAGCTTTTGGGGAATTTTGGGGACCAGCTGTCCTGCGGAAAGAACCATCATTTAGTAGTATTTCTATTTCTTAATTTTTAGTTTTAATTCATGGAGTACAATTTTTATATGATGTTTTGCTTTTCAATTATGAGTAGCTAGATTTCTTAAGTCTAGCCAAGGGAATAAAACCCCTGGATGTTACTTCAATCGTGAGATCGAATTGGTGTTATTATTAATTGATTATTGGTCTCTTATTTATTCTTGTGCATTTTTGAGGATTATTTGGCACTGTTTGTATAGCTGGTAGCATGCAAGCTTTCCTAGGTAATCCAATCTACTAGAATACACGATATTCGATATTCCTTAGAGTCTATGAAACTAATCAAGTGGTATGTAGATTAGTGAATTGAAAAGAATAAATAATCAAGTGTAATTAAGCTAATTGGGTTAATTGTAGTTGAACTGGGTCCTTGACTATCGTGATCTAGGTTCTAGGAGGTTCCAGAATCGATCATCGATTATAGACGCAATTAACGGAGGTTCCTTAATTGCTTGCTTATATTAATAGGACTGAATTGTTAGGAGGTTCCAACAAAGAAAACCGGTGTAACCAGTAGTTAATTAATACATTATTGCATCAAGGATCGATTAGTGCATCGAGGTGGTCCAATTCCCTTGGCTAGACATTTTTTCCGAATTTGGTTTTTTACAAGTTATTTAATTTTCTGTCTTTAATTTAATTGATTTTCGTTAGTAGTTTTAAGTAACAACAAACCCCCCCATTTTGGCTACGCACTTTTGACCAAATTTCTTTCACTCTGGTGCTCCTGTGGATGCGATCCTACTCGCACTATACTATTTTTAATAGTTTCAAAAGTAGGTTTATTTTTTATTGGTCTGACAACCCATCAATAGTGTTGTTGGGTTCGAGTCCTTACTGTTAGTTTTGAATACAGAAAAGCTATTGCTTGTATCAAAAACTAATATCCACAGTTGACATATCATTTTGTTTGAGTATAAATTTATTCCTTTATATCATAGAACTAGATAACGGGGTGTGGACAAACACAGTAGATACCGTTATTGGTTAAAGTATTGATATATAAAAAGTATGCTCGTAACTGAGATAGTCTGAACATACTATCAGTATAGGTTATTATGTGGTTTGGAAATTAGTTTATCTAAACTAGTTTAAATCACACGGATATGCCCGGGGCATATTGAGCACGACCAGTTTGGATAGAATTGACATATACTGATCGGCGTAGTCAATTCGGTCCTAGTATTCCGTCTTTCAATCCCGAGATTGGGACGGGCGTGAGGGTTGGATATCATATGCTTTGATTTGCCAAAGAGTGCGGTCAATTGAGGCCAATACCTTGGTAGGTTGGGTATGCGGTGTTTAGCTTCCTACGTGCCGTTGCTAGTCAAAGGAATCCACGTACCGGTTCGCCGGGTTGATGGTGCTCCCGAGATGAGCTCGTAAGGTTATTATACTAAACCTGGCCGGTGAACTTTCTGTTGGGTATAATAAAAGGACGAGTGGTACTAATCTCAGAAACCAAGAAGTCGGTGAATTAATTTGTCAGTAAATTGATAAACCGACGAGTGCTAGATCTTTAATGTGGGGAGATATAATAAAATATAATGGCACGATGTAAAGTCATTTTCGAGCGGTAGTTCCATAATTGGTCCGTTAGTGGTACGACCGATTATGCATTGGACTAATCGACAAGGTAAATTAATTAATCCAAAAGATTTAATTAATATTTAATCGACAAAGTGAATTTAGAAATTAATTCTATTTGAATTAATTAATTCTAAGGGTTCGATTAAATTAAATTAACAAAGTGGATTAAATAAATTAATTTAAATGGGTCGATTGGAGTTGATTAGTCGGGATGACTTAGCGGTCAACGAAAGTCAAATTTTAAGGCTTAACTCGAGAGCCCATTAGGTCTCCTTAGAAGCTCCTTATAAATACAACTTACTGGGCAAGAAATCGATTAAGAAACTTGGCAGCCAAGAAAAGGCTAGTGAGAGAAAGTTTAGCTTAGAGTGAGAACTTCGTCTTCCTCATCGAAGCTTCTCCTTGAAGTCAGCTAAGAAAGCTTTCTTCTTTGCGAAAAACTCAAGCCCATAAAACCCCAGTTTTTGCTGCTGTTTTTCCAGCGCTGCGGGTTTATTTCGACCGCCCAGTTCCAGCGCTGCTGGTTTATTTTCGATCGCCCAGTTCCAGCGCTGCGGGGTTTTCTTCGCCCAGTTCTAGAGATCGGTTTCCTGGCCCGGGTGCTGATCATGCTGTTGTTGTATTGATCTCTTGATTATCTTGGTGATCCACAGCAGTAGTGGTGCAAATCGTGGTGGGTTTAAGAGTCTGATCAAAAGGGGTTGAATCGGTTTTCTCAAGGCAGCAGTTTGGTTGTTTTAGCGACAACAATAGGGGTTGATTTGAAGGGCAGTTTTGAGTTTCTTGCGAAGCAAGTTTCTTGGTTTTTCTAATTTTGCCGTGGGTAACTCTGTAGATAATAGCCCACACTATTTCGGAGTTTGTATCGGAGTAATTCTTTGGATTTCTTGTGGTTATCGCAATCAAAGATTGGATTTTTCTTTAAGCAAGGGACTTCGCTACAAAAGGTAGAATCTTTAAATTCTGCTTTAATTAAAGATTTAAGTTTTTGTGTCCCGATTAATAAATTAAATAAGTATAAGCCTAGATCCATTCATGGGTAAACTAATTTGAGCCTGAGCTTGGTCGAAAGCTTCCGATTCTGGAATGCATTGCACGAAAGTGAGATTTTCGATTTAGCCCGGGCTTGTTCAGTTTTCCTTCACTTACTTACTAATGCTTTAGTAGTTTCTAGCCTAAGAATCTAATCAAACAAAGGGTAAAATAGTAATATCAAATTCTTCATCTGAAAGCAAAAATAAACAAAAGAAAAGATAATAATGGGGTATAAGCGGGAAAATCACACCACTTTAACATCCAAGGAGCTATTGCTAAGTAAAGTTCGTGCAAACCGCTTATCATATGGATTATGCCTTGTTACTTTCCTGTGAGGACTAAAATAGCCAATAGTAGAATAGGGTCATCAATCCTGCACCACTATCGATCCTCTACTAATTTATGTGATGCCAATCAAATGATACCAACCTCAAATAACAAATGGATATAGAGTAAACTAAGTTTGCAACACAAGAAATCTCAATTAAGCTACCAAATGATCAACAAAGTTAAGCATCTATAATTAAACCACTAAATAAAGTAGATTCAAAAAATATCCCACCAAGAAGACAAGATCTAACATGAAGAGATAATAATTATGTTCAATTGCATGAAACCCACTTAACAATATGCATGAATAACCACATATGAGAACAAAACAAATGAGAAAAAATATCAATTGCATCCTCATAACATGCATTTCGTTAGAGAATGTGGGGCCTTTCTCAATGGGTAATGAGAAATTCCACAAAACTATTGAAATTCACAACAAAGAACAATCACTAGTACAAATTTGGCTTATTAACACATGTAAAAATGTCTTAATATATAAAAATTTGTCACATTTTGGGCTATTGTGACACGAAATTTTAGTGTCTTTATATGGTGCCGTGATAATAAGTCTAACAGCTATCAGAACACTATAAAATGTCAAGATACGTGTTTAACAGTGTTATATTAGACCATGATTTAAATTTATTATAACATATGTAAATTTTGTAATGAGTTGTGAAACGAAGCAAAACGCGGGTTGATCAGACCTACCGTTTTTGCCTACGAGCGGTCCGACATTTGTGTCAGCAGGCGGGGGCGTATGCTAGCGCACAAGTTCAAGCTATGTTGGCCTACTCGCACACGAGCGGGACGTGTGACATATAATATTGAGTAGGAATTTCAATATCCACTAAAAGTTCATTTACTTCCTCTCTTTTTCCAATGTGGGACTAAAGTTCCCTTATAATTATCACATTATATAGTGCATTAATATAAATAAAAAATTATATATATTTAATAATATTTATAATTACACTTATTAATGTGTTAATATCTAAAAAAATAAATGTGATAATACATTTGATATAAATTAACCAAACAATGTCACTATATTCCCATAAAAATACATTCGCTTGTTGATTTCATAATTTAATTATATTACCACAACCACGTCAAATGTCATAATAAGATTTAATTTGGTCCAATAACATATTTATAAAGACATCAATTATATAATATTTTATTAGATAGTAAATTAGTGTGCTAATAGTGGCGAATTATCACATTTCATGTTTAGTGTGATAATATCGGTGTGACACTAAGCCAATTTTGTACTAGTGAATTCTTCTTTATTGAACCTCTTGATTTGTTCTCATAATATGGAAATCCACTACCCCTATCACTTAGAAGGGTAGATTTCCCAAGAATCTACTTAGAACATGGTTGTTCTACGAGATTTCAAAGTGTGTGTGTGTGTGTGTGTGAAAAAGGTGAGAAAGTGTGTGTTTCTTCCTCCTTAAGATACTCTCTCTAAGACCTACTAAGGTGTAATAGTATATGTATTTACAAGGGGTATTGGCCATTAAGAAAGGTTCCAGAGGGCTAAAATTGGTATTCCATAAGTTGAGTCATGCCAAGGGCAAATTTGGAATTCTCAGCAGTGATTTCGGGACAACGACCAAACGTTGGTACATAGTGGACACCGAGGTCAGTGGCGGTCAGGCATTGGCGCCACGTAGATGCCGAGGTTAGCATCGATCAGGCGTTAGCGCCCAATGGAGGCCGGTCTCAAAATCTTCATCTTTTTGTGCACTTTCCAAATTCTTCTCTTTAAGCTCCAATCTTGCGTGTTTTCTTCCTCTTTCAAGTATAAGTCTTTAAGTTTCATCCAAAATCTCCAATATGTCTCCGTACTACAAAATCATGCAAATCCAACTATAAGTGTATTGAAAGCTCATAAAAAATGTCATATTCCTTGAAAATCAACTAAAAGTAAGCTGAACATGCATGATTTTGGGTCATAAAAAGGTATATTTTGGAATCACATAATACCCCCACACTTAAGACTTTGCTTTTCCTCAAGCAAACTAACGAAGAAAACAAATAGAAAGTGAATCCAAAATAAAATAATTAGCTCTAAGATTGTTTTTCTTCGCCCTTCAAGCTAAACATGAAAAATATGCACTCACTTTGCACTCATGATGTGATATAACTTCAATGATCAAGCAAGACAAACATTATATGGATTCTCTATCAACATCAATTGACATCATCATCTCACACTATCAAGGATTCACTCAATAACGCTCATAGTGTATATGCTTCAAAATATTCAATAACGCTCAAGTCAATTGCATGAAAGATCTTCAACCATAAGCTTGACTTAAGATCACCTCGCCACTTGCCTATTGCGAATGTAACACATCAATCAAAATGACTTTTATTAGGTACAATCAGGGCTAAGAAAATTGGCTAGGGACAAGAAAAAGTCAAGACTTGAAAATTGGAGTTATTGTAAAGAGAATTGCATTGATTGGATGCTTCATCAACTACTTCTACTTGGATTATTCTTCTACTAATGGAGGTTTAAGGCTTAAATGTCATTTACTTCCCCATTCTTGTTATTCAAACTGAAAACAGTTTTTTTTTTTTTTTTAACTTTTCTTCTTTTAGAAACTTCTAAAAACTGAAAACTAAAATACTTAGTATCCATCAATTATTTTTCATTTCCACATCCAACCACATATGAACTTTTTAAGGGTCCAAAATCAAGGCTTAACAAAGAAAAAGGCTCAAGTTGGCTTATTGGGATAAAAAAGAAAACAAAGAAAAAGATAGGGCTCAACATGGTTATACCTAAGGGAATAAAGATGATTACGGGAATTGTAAAGCAAAGAAAAGGTAAAAACAAAAGCAAACTAATTGCCTTCATCATTTCAATGTATCACAAACACGTAAAAAGTCTTGATATGCATGCTAAAGTCAAATTCTAGATTCAATCATTCATGTAAGACAAATCACACAATCAAAGAAATATGCGCAAGCAAATAAGAAATGCTCAATAAAGGTTCAAATTTAAGCTCACATAAAACAATGGTTGAAATGTGATTACATCTCAATATGTCAACTAAGAACTCACCTCATACCTATCAATCCTTAACCACATTCATCATATTTCTACCAATCATGCACTGCATATAAAAACACTTACACTTTAATTAAAAACATAAAAAGAAACACACCAAAGCAAATAAACACACCAAAGCATATAAAAAATAACTAAATTGAAAAGGTGTCAACATAATGTAGTAAGGATTCTCAAACTCTTGTTGTAAAGGACTAATTGTGGAGGAAAACCAATAGTGCATCACTCTATAAGCTTCATTTCTTTTCCATTATAGCTCATCCTTCTCTTTTCTTACTTCATGAATTAATCATGTCCTGAACATTGTAACGAATTAGTGATTTTTTTTCAAAAGAAAAATGGCTTTAGCATACCTCAGGGGTTGGTGTCCAATAGGTGTTGGCGCTTAGCGGTGGCCACATGCGGCGTCCAATAGGTGTTGGTGCGTGGCGGTCACCATCAGGGGTGGCATGGTGGCGCGGTGCCATCACGTCGTCTGGCATCAGGGCCAGTCAAGATAAGCCAATTCAATTTACTAAAGCTGCAGTAATAAGCATTAAAACACGACAAAACATGTTAATTTAACATATGATTGTTCTAAACATAAGAATACATGATTTTTGATTCATTAAAGTACAAGTCATATATGTTTTATAACTTTTAAACTCCAAGAAATAAAGATCAGAACATATAAAACATATAAGTTTGAAAAATTCATCGATTCATACCAGTATAACCTCATTCAATTATACAAAGCATACATAGTATAGTACTATGTAAAATCTAAGAAATCCATTTTTGAAAATTTTAGGACAAAGCAGCTCTATACTCTTACCCTTAATTATTGAACTTGTATGACGCTTGAAATCTAAAGAGAACTTAAGAACAACAATGTTATAGGTAAAATCACTAAAAAGGAAGAATTTTAAAACCATGATTCATGAATTTGATGCGTTGAAGGTGTAAATAACATTCTTTTAAGCTCATTGAAGTTTTGGAAGTTTTAGGTAAGTAAAATGGAGGTATTAAACTCCATAGTACCTCATTTTCATCATAACAGCAGAATAGGGGATCTGGGCGCTGTGACTGTGTCAACTGGGTGCTGCTAATACAGCCCAGTAGATTCTAGTGTCACCATGGCGTGGCACTTGACAGTCGCCTGCAGCTGGCATCACGTCGGCGGCACATGGGCACTCAAGTCATTTTTCATCGATCTTCGCAAAATTGCTTCCGCTTGACTTTTACACCATCCAATTGCACTAAATCATGTACCTACAGCACGGGAATGTGTTTGAAAACATCATACTCAAAAATCACCTTCAAATCCATGACTTATTAGCAATTTAGAATTTGAAAATCTAAAATCTAGAAAATTCAAAGAAAATTTGCTGAAAATGCTTGGGTTGCCTCCCAAGAAGCACTTTGGACTTTATAGTCTCCGGCTAGACTTGTCTTGAAGTATGAAATCAAGACCCCTCTAAACTCCTTGTATCATGTGCAATGGATGTTCTTCATCAAACTCTCTTTCATCTCCTTGTACTTTTGCTTATACTTCTCTTTTTTCTTCTTTCTCTTTACCCTAAATTTCTCCCTTCTTGCTTAAAGATCTTCTTTATCTTAATCTATGAATTCCTTAATAATTCCACCCTTCTTAATAACAACTTCCTCCTTTACCTTTTGTATTTTCTGTCAAAGTAATTCCAGTTTCTCTTTTATCCTATCACTATCATCCTCTTGCACCTTCATCATTTTATCTGCTACATACTCCATTTATTTGATATCCATCATTCCTTAAACTTTTTCTTTTATTACTGCCTCATCTTTACTTGAGTGGTACTCTTCACTATCTTCTCTTTGATTTTTCTCCTTACAATACTCCACACCACCAATAAACACTACTTCATTTGCCTCCTTAGTTTCTTGTAATGTCATTACTTTTGAGATTGGACTCTTCGCCTCCTTGTTTGCCTCCTATAATCTCTTTAATCTACTATATACTCCTTAACAATTTCTTCCAATTCCATATTCTTTTTGTGACATAGGGAATCCTTCAATATACCTTATCTAGGCAAGGTGAAGTGGACTCATCACTTTGAGAGACCACTTCCACTTCCCTCATGTAGTTGCATGATATCTTCAATGTCTTGGGTCAATATACAAATCATTTTCATTTATAATCATATACCCAATTGGATCTCCCACTTCTTTTGCTATTTCCATTAATGCACTTACCAACTTGGTCTCATCCATCTCACTCAAATCTTCAAGTTCCTTATTACTAAAGTTTAAATCGAGTTACTCACTTTCTTCGTAGTTACCATTCCTCCTCCCTTTTTGGTGGGCTTATCCATTTGGACCTCCTTCTTGCCGTCTAAATTCACTACAAGACATTTCTCAAGATCTTTAGGATTAGGAACTATATCACTTGGAAGCCCCTCTTTACTTTGACTATTTTGATTTTGTGCAAATTGCCCAAGAGTAACTTCCATTAACTTAAGACCTTTTTGAAGCTCTTCTAAGATCTTGGAATGTGCCCCTACCTTTTGTGTCACATAACTCAGTTGCACCCCTACAAATGACTCTGCACTCGTATTTACTTGATTTTGTCATTCATTAAATTAGTTCCTTTGTCTACTAAATTGTCCTTGATTTTGGTTGCCAAAATTGCTGAAATTTCTTTTTCCTTGGAATTGATTGTTGGCAATGAAATTTACATCCTCCACTAATTCCAGACAATGGTCTGTGGGGTGCGGTCCTTTGCACAAACCATAAGATAACACCTCCTTATCTTTTTGCTTCAATTGATTTTGAAGAGATGCCACTTGTGCTTCCAAATGTGATATTCTATCAATCACAATAACTCCACCATTAGATGTTGAAGGTGCTTTAGGAGCTTCATTTCTTTCATTTGGCCACCTTCTAAATGTAAATGCCATGTTAGCAAACAATTCCCTAACTTGATCCTTAGTCTTAAAATTTATGCTCCCACCAGCACTTGCATTCAACATTTGTGCTAACTCCTTTGTCAAACCATTATAAAAGATTTGCAACTCATTTCCATATTCAAATGTTTTGTTGAGGTTCTTTCTCAAAAACTCTTGAAATCTCTCCCAAGTTTTGGCAAACGACTCTCCTACATGTTGCTTGAATTAGAAGATGTCATTCCTTAACTTTTCAATCTTACGAGGAGGATAATACTTACACAAGAACTTTCTCCTCAACTCCTCAAAAGTTTGAACGGTGCTCTTATCTAAGGAATTAAACCAAGTACTTGCACTATCCTTCAAAGAAAAAGGGAATCAAATCCTCTTCATTTTAACCCTAGTGAGCCCTTGCAATCTTGAAGTATTTCACAACATAAGAAAGTTCTTCACATGAGCATTTGCATATTCACCATCATGTCCTAGAAATTATGAAACATTTTGAATTAAGTTGATGAAATAGGGCTGAATTTGATAAGTTTCCTCATCACCCCCTTGTAATTCTGACTGTTCTTGAAAATGTGGCCCAAAATACCACCCAAAATTCCTCTCTCCTTGGGCCGCCATATTTCGATTGTCTTCAACACGATTTCTTCTTCTCAAAATCCTCTCACTATGATCACCAAGCTCAAGCAAATTCCCTCTAGATTGTGATCTAGTAACAACCATAAACCATCAAATATGCACCTAATAAAACCAAACACCTAAAAACAAAACAAACTATTAGAAAATGACTTAAAACACTTGAAAGCAAGTAAGACAAGAAAAAGTACTGCACTATAAAAAATACTTAGAAAGACTAAAAAACAACTAAAAACACAAAAACAAGTAAAAATCAAAAACTTCCAACAACAATAATGAATCAAAATAAACAATAGTTGTCGATGACACCAATTTTGACGTGCTCTTATCGTTGTATAAGTTCTAGTCGAACACTTCAAAATAAATTTATAAACAAAAAAACACTAAATACCAAAATTATAGTACTTAAGGTTTCGTTCTCATACGAAAGTGGTGTTGAATGATAGTATTGTTGGGTTCGAGTCCTTACTTACTAATGCTTTAGTAGTTTCTAGCCAAAGAATCTAATAAAATAAAGGGTAAAATAGTAATATCAAATGGGTGATGTGAAAGCTAAAATAAACAAAAAAAAAAAGATAATAATAGGGTAAAAGCGGAAGAATCACACCACTTCAAGATCCAAGGAGCTATTGCTAAGTAAAGTTCGTGCAAACTGCCTATGATATAGATTATGCCTTGTTACCTTCCTATAAGGACTAAATTAGCTAATAGTAGAAAAGGGTCGTCAATCCTACACCACTATCGATCCTGTACTCATTTATGTGAAGCTAATCAAATGATACCAACCTCAAATAACAAATGGATATAGAGTCAACTAAACTTGCAACACAAGAAATCTCAATTAAGCTATACCAAATGATCAATGTAGTTAAGCATCCATAATTAAACCACTAAATGAAGGAGATTCAACAAATATTCCACCAACAAAACAAGACCTAACATGAAGAGATAATAATTATGTTCAATAGCATGAAACCCACTTAATAATGTTCATGAATAACCACATATGAGAACAAAAAAAATAAGGAAATGTCAATTGCATCCCCATAACATGCATTTCATAAGAGAATGTGGGGTCTTTTTAAATGGGTAATGAGAAATTCCACAAAACTCTTCAAATTCACCATAAAGAACAATTCTTCTTCAATGAACCTCTTGATTTGTTCTACATAATATGGAAATCCACCACCCCCTATCACTTATAAGGTGAGATTTCCCTAGAATATACTTAGAACATGGTTGTTCTAAGAGATTTCATAGTGTGTGTGTGTGTGTGAAAAAGGTCAGAAAGTGTATGTTTCTTCCTCCCTAAGTTACTCTCTCTAAAACTCTCTAAAACCTACTAAAGTGTAATAGTATATGTCTATATAAGAGGTCTTGGCTATTAAGAAAAGTTCTAGAGGGCTAAAATTGGTATTACATAAGTTGAGTCACACCAAGGGCAAATTTGGAATTATCAGCAGTGATTTCCGGGCGATGACCATGCGGTGTACCGATTGGATGCCGAAATCTTCATCTTTTTGCGCTCTTTCCAAATTCTATCTTTAAACTCCAATATTGCGTGTTTTCTTTCTTTTTCCAGCAAAAGTCTTTAATTGTCATCATAAATTTCCAATATGCCTCCTTATTACAAAATCATGCGAATCCAACTATAAGTGCATTGAAAGCTCATAAAAGATGTCAGATTCGTTGAAAATCAATTAAAAATAAGCTAAACATACATGATTTTGGGTCATAAAAAAGTATATTTTAGAATCACGTCAGAGATAAACTCATGGGGAGAATCGCTCTTAGAATTAACAATCACAAAATTCGTTAGTCATGCCTAATCGTCAATTTTTTGTTTACAAACACTAATATAGCTCTGCGAGTATTGAATGTTATAGTAATACCCAAAAGATCATAAGAACGGCTGAAAGAAAAAAAGTGGCGGGGAAGTAAACGAAAGGGGAGGCTGCGGCTGTATGGAGTAAATGAAGGAGAGTGGCAAGGTTAGGTGATTGTTAATATGGTTTGGTTTATTCAAATAACATAATTATATGGTAGACTAATGGCTAATACTCTTAATTTTAGATAGTCCTCCTTTTCCAAATAGGTGCCATTTCAAGAGTATATCTGTAGTATTTCTTCTTTCCATATTTTCTAATACTGTGATTTTTAGAAAATTTTAAACGTAATCCAAATAATGAATCTAATATTACAATGAAAATTAAAAGTATAGGACTCGGACAGTGTATCTATACACTAAGTAAAAAGACGATTTTATTAAAATTTGGATGATAGTTCTAAAAATTGGCCCGTAATAGTAATACCCATAAACTAGGTACGTATGTATGTCATCAGGAAACCATCGAGAGGTGATTTGATCTGCAGAGGCTCCCCAATATAATTACTAAGGCATTCAGTGACGTCTGTTTCTTTTCATTGTTAAGTCCCTCTTCTTCTATAACTATTTCTCATATATTCTTCAGTCCCGGGGAAATGTCGTCAGTCCTGGTGACCACACTCGCTAAAGTTAGAGAGAAAATCGACATTTCCTCACAGAATTTTCACCTGAAAAACTTTTGGAGTTTACTCCTAGCCTCTTGTTTAGTTGTCTTTTTGATTTATGTAGTGTTTTCCAGGGATCCCAATTGTGCTGCCGCGGGGTTATTTTCATCCCTGAAATGTTAGAAAAATAAAGGCTAGTAGTAAGAAAATTCCAAGGCTTGTGTAACACACAATTTCCTTAAAACAAATTTGCCCCCTCTACGAATGTGCAAGAGGTTACGCGAGCAAAATGTTTCCCAAGATACAATGGAAACTGTAAAGTCGGTTTGTACAAAACCGCCTTACCAACGAACTAGAAAGTTGTTGAACACTTGAGGAAATTTTGGTTAGAAATTGGGAAAATATTTCTTCAGAGAAAGAGGAGCAGAATTCTGAATGGGAAGAGGGATTCTGAGAGTAGGAGAATTTCCAAAAAGAGGTGTGTTCTCTGCAGATCTATAAAATGCTATTTATAGACATCTCCAGTTTTTAATATCAAGTGTGCAGATAAATATGATTAATATCAATGTTAATCCAATAATCTGCCACCTTAATTTCAACCATTAATTTGCTGCCACCATTGATAATTATCCAAAAACTCAATCATTATCCTTCAATGGATTAGACCAGATAATTATCTAAAAACTTATTCATTATCCTTCAATGGATTAGACCAGCATATTACTAATCATGGTTATAAATTGAAAACTAAAGAGTCAATCCTCATCTGTATTAAATTTGAGAATCAAAACGCAGGTTGATCAGACCCGCCGTTTTCCCAAATATTCTCATTCACACCTTTTTCAACTCTTCCTTCCAACAATCCCCCACATGAATGAGATACTGGTTGGTCAGTGTTCAATGAATGATCCCTACATAGAGAAAGTAGGTGGTACCCTTTGAACTTTCCCCTTATAGACTACGCTTGCTCTACTAGCCGTCCAGTAGATGTGATGTCCTTGAACTGTCTGACTTTTCCATGTAAAGACCCACGTACCCTACACAGGAACCATTCCCATTTGTTCTGTTCTCATGGTTTTGTTCATTATGGCCATGAACACATCCTGGTTCTGCAAGAGTTTCTAGGAAATTAGCCTAATCAATTTCCCTTCGAAGCGGCCCCACTTCTCTCTCACATAGGTGACTTCTTAAATTTGAAACGTAACCACAGTTACTTTTTTAAGAGTCATTAAAGCAACAAATGCTAGCCTTAGCCATACTGTCACTGTTTGATGACAGAAATGAGTTGAGGTTACCCCCACAGTGACCCTACCAGGTCTTATAATTAGGTTGTCCCTTTAAACCTAGATCTTGGGATCTCCAGTCAACTATTTTGGGTTGTCCTTCATAAAACCTTTATTTTCCACAGGCTTTATAACCATTCCTCTCGTCAATCGTTCAACTGTCTCTCTATTTAACCCTTTGGTTAGCGAATCCGCGATGTTATCTTTTGACCTTACATAGTCAATTGAGATAACTCCTGTTGAGAGTAGTTGTCTAATGGTATTATGTCGACGATGAATATGTTTCGATTTACCATTATACATTGTACTCTGTGCCCTACCAATCGCAGACTGACTATCACAATGGATACAGATTAGCGGCACAGGTTTTTCCCATTTTGGAACATCCTCCAAGAAATGGCGAAGCCATTCAGCCTCTTCTCCATATTTATCTGGAGCTATAAACTCTGACTCCATGTGGGTCTAGCTATTACGGTTTGCTTTGAGGATTTCCAAGACACGGTAACACCTGCTAGAGTAAACACATGCCCACTCGTGCATGTTGAGTCTTTTATATCAGATATCCAATTAGCATTTGTATAGCCTTCTAGCACAGATGGATATATGGTATAATGTAATCCATAATCACGAGTATATCTTAAGTACCTTAGTACTCTAATTATTGCAGTCCAGTGATTTTTCCCTGGATTACTCGTGTATGAACTCAACTTGCTTACCAGATAAGCAAGATCTGGTCTAGTATAACTCATTAGATACATTAAACTCCCTATAATCCTGGAGTATTCTACTTGAGACATACCCTCTCCACGATTCTTGGATATGTGGAGATTGTTATCTAATGGCATTCTAGCAATTCCAGAGTCATCCTTATTGAATTTCCCAAGAATTTTGTCTACATAATGAGCTTGACTCAAAATTAGACCTTCCAGAGACCTAATGATTCGGATTCCAAGAATCATATCAGCAAGTCCCATATCTTTCATGTCAAACTTTGATTTTAACATGTTTTTGGTATATTTGACCAAATAGTCACTGCTACCCACTATGAGTATGTCGTCCACGTATAGACATAAGATGACGTAATCATTCCCAGTCTCTTTCACATAGAAACATTTATCACACTCATTGATTTTGTATCCATTGGTAATCATTCCATGGTCAAACTTCTCATGCCACTTCTTTGGAGCTTGTTTCAAACCATACAATGACTTAACCAATTTACAAACTTTCTTATGGGAACCTGGAGCTTTAAACCCTTCGGGTTGCTTTATATAGATTTCTTCATCTAAATCCCCATTTAAGAAAGCTGTTATTGTTAGTTTTGAATACAGAAAAGCTATGGCTTATATCAAAAACTAATATCCGCAGTTGACATATCATTTTGTTTCAGTATAAATTTGTTCCTTTATATCATAGAACTAGATAATGGGGTGTGGAAAGACACAGTAGATACCGTTATTGGTTAAAGTATTGATATATTAAAAGTATGCTCGTAACCGATATAGTCTGAACATACTATCGGTATAGGTTATCGCGTGGTTTGGGAATTAATTTATCTAAATTAGTTTAAATCACATGGATATGCCCGGGACATATTGAGCACGACCAGTTTGGATATAATTGACTTATACTGATCGGCGTAGTCAATTCGGTCCTAGTATTCCGTCTCTCAATCCCGAGATTGGGACGAGCGCGAGAGTTGAATATTGTATGCTTTGATTTGCCAAAGAGTGCGGTCAATTGAGGCCTATACCTCGGTAAGTTGGGTATGCGGTGTTTAGCTTCTTACGTGTCGTTCACCGGGTTGATGGTGCTCTCGAGATGAGCTCGTAAAGTCTATTATACTAAACTCGGCCGGTGAACTTTATGTTCGGTATAATAATAGGACGAGTGGTACTAATCTCGGATACCAAGAAGTTGGTGAATTAATTTGTCAGTAAATTGATAAACTGACGAGCACTAGATCTTTAATGTGGGGAGATAGAATAAAATATAATGGCGCGATATAAAGTCATTTTCGAGGAGTAGTTCCATAATTGGTCCGTTAGTTGTACGACTAATTATGCATTTGACTAATCGACAAGGTTAATTAATTAATCCCAAAGGTTTAATTAATATTTAATCGACAAAGTGAATTAAGAAATTAATTCTATTTGAATTAATTAATTCTAAGGGTTCGATTAAATTAAATTAACGAAGTGGGTTTAATAAATTAATTCAAATGGGTCGATTGGAGTTGACTAGTCGAAAAAGACTTAGCGGTCAACGAAAGTTAAATTAAAAGGCCTAACTCGAGAGCCCATTAGGTCTCCTTAGAAGCTCCTTATAAATATCCTTGTTTGGCATGAAAGACAATGAAGAAACTTGAAGTCCAAAAAAGGGCTAGAGTGAGAAAGTTTAGCTTAGAGAGAGAATTTTGTCTTCCTCGTCAAAATTCTTTCTCGAAGTCCGCTAAGAAAGCTTTCTCCTTTGGAAGATTAATTCTTTAGCTTGCCCGGACCATTTTTCAAGCAGGCTATTGGTCAGTTTCTCGTCGGAATGCGCAGATCATCTTCTTTGATCGGATTGCACAGCAATTTTTTTTATGGCCATAAAACCGCGGCGATAATTTTGTTTGGTGCCCAGAACCGACCAGGTTCCACGTCTGATCTTCCTAGTGGAGTGATCCATAGGTTTGGTTGTCTAGATCGGGACTGAATAGATTCTTTCCGGTGAATTATTTTCCTTTCATAATCGGCAGCTTGCGCAGCAAGGTTCAGGATTTTCGGGCAGCTTTAGTTTTCAATTTTTGAGTTTTCTTCCGAAGCAAGTTTCTTGGGTTTTCTATATTTTGCCATGGGTAACTCCGTAGATAATAGCCCACACTATTTCGGAGTTGGATCGGAGTCATTCTTCGGATTTCTTGTTGTAATCGCAACAAAGATTGGATTTTTTCTTTAGGCAAGGGACTTCGCTACAAAAGGTAGAATCTTTAATATTCCGCTTTAAATAAAGATTTAATTTTTTGTGTCCCGATTAATAAATTAAATAAGTATAAGCTAAGATCCATTCATGGGTAAACTAATTTGAGCCTGAGCTTGGTCGAAAGCTTCCAATTCTGGAATGCATTGCACGAAAGTGAGGTTTTCGATTTAGCCCGGGCTTGTTCAGTTTTCCTTCAAATTGGTATCAGAGCATTGGTTTCGGTCTTATACTTGTTTGATTTATTACACGACTTTATTTTGGCATTATTATTTTTGTCAAAATGCTTAAACAGGTGGTTATTGGTTTCCCGGCTATTATGGTAGAAATTTATTTTTCATTTATAAACCCCGGGACATGTCCGGGCTTGTATTGTTTTTTAATGGAAATATCTGTAATAGTAATAACCACGAGCTGGAAGCCGTGTAGGATTAGAAAAATCTTGTAGTAGGATTTGATCTAATCATGTCATCTTTAAATTCCTAGAAAACGCCTTTGTATATAGGAATTTATGTACTATGACGAAGACGTTATTTTGGGTAACTTATATTCGCGGGTTTTTGTTTAATCATAATTTTGGGTGATTCCCAATTATGTAGAAAACTGAGAAAACCCAGGCGAATCGAGAGGAATCCAAATAATGAGTGGGAGCGACATGACGGGACGTGTCACCGAGGCGTCAAGGAATCAACGATAGAGAAGCCCATAATAGTCGAGAAATTTTATTTAATTTTAATTTCCCGTATTTATGACTTTTCGTTGATTGTGTGATTTTCGTTTTATTTTGCATGAACGAAAACCAAACCAAAATGTTTTTTAAAAGGTAATGTGCAATTAACTAAGGTAGATTATTCGCATATTAAAACTCCAACAGTTTTATGGGTGCGAATATCCATAGTTAAGATATTGCATGTTAAAACATAAAAATCCTCAAACTTAAAAATCTAAGTGGGAGCGGGTTGGTAAATATCCCCATGGCCTCCATTACGGGTGTTAGTTTTGAATACAGAAAAGCTATGGCTTGTATCAAAAACTAATATCCACAGTTGACATATCATTTTGTTTCAGTATAAATTTGTTCCTTTATATCATAGAACTAGATAACGGGGTGTGGACAAACACAGTAGATACCGTTATTGGTTAAAGTATTGATATATAAAAAGTATGCTCGTAACCGAGATAGTCTGAACATACTATCGGTATAGGTTATTGTGTGGTTTGGAAATTAGTTTATCTAAACTAGTTTAAATCACACAGATATGCCCAGGGCATATTGAGCACGACCAGTTTGGATAGAATTGACTTATACTGATCGGTGTAGTAAATTCGGTCCTAGTATTCTGTCTCTCAATCCCGAGATTGGGACGGGCGTAAGGGTTGGATATCGTGTGCTTTGATTTGCCAAAGAGTGAGGTCAATACCTCGGTAAGTTGTGTATGCGGTGTTTAGCTTCTTACGTGCCGTTGCTAGTCAGAGGAATCCACGTACCGATTCGTCGGGTTGATGTGCTCCCAAGATGAGCTCGTAAGGTTATTATACTAAACCCGGTCGGTGAACTTTATGTTAGGTATAATAAAAGGACGAGTGGTACTAATCTCAGAAACCAAGAAGTCGGTGAATTAATTTGTCAGTAAATTGATAAACCGACGAGCATTAGATCTTTAATGTGGGGAGATAGAATAAAATAAAATGGCGCGATGTAAAGTCGTTTTCGAGCGGTAGTTCCATAATTGGTCCGATAGTGGTACGACCGATTATGCGTTTAACTAATCGACAAGGTAAATTAATTAATCCAAAAGGTTTAATTAATATTTAATCAACAAAGAGAATTTAGAAATTAATTTGATTTTGAATTAATTAATTCTAAGGGTTCGATTAAATTAAATTGACAAAGTGGATTAAATAAATTAATTTAAATGGGTCGATTGGAGTTGATTAGTCGGGAAGACTTAGCAGTAACCGAAAGTCAAATTTTAAGGCCTAACTCGAGAGCCCATTAGGTCTACTAGAGCTCCTATAGATAGAAAGCTTTTACCTTAAGAAATTAGAGGCGTGGCTTGCAAGACAAGAAATTGTCTTCTTGAGAAAGAAAGGGGTTAGAGAGAGAATCGAGAAAAGATTGAATCTTTGAATCTTTCTCGAAGTCACCCGGATCTTTCTTTCTTCCGAATCATTCTCGAACCAAAAAGGTCTGATTTTAGCAGCTGCTGGTCTTTATTTATCCGCCAATTTTCAAGCGGGTTTCCGGCGAACTGCTGCTGCATTTTTGCTGTTGCGGTTTTTCCCGGCTGGACTGTTGAGGTTCAGTGTGCTGATCCGCGGACTCTATCCGTGTATAGATCGCGACTGAAACTCCAGTCTTGGTCGGTGTTGTTCGGTCTTGTGCAGCGGCTGGTTGGTCGCGGCAGTCGCCGGATATCCACTGCGGAGCTTCTTCATACAGCGGCTAGTTTGCAGGTTTTAATCGGACCAAGCTTTAGGTTAAATTTTGAGAATTTCGGTCAGCCCCTTTTGGTAGTTCTTGTGGGTTTTATAAGTAAGCTTCGATAGATTATTGCCCACGCAATATTCGAAGTTCTACGGAGTAATCTAGTAGATTTTCTATTGGAATTCGCTTAAAGATTCGATTTTTCTTTAAGCAAGGGACTTCGCTACAAAAGGTAGAATCTTTAAATTCCGCTTTCATTAAAGATTTAATTTTTTGTGTCCCGATTAATAAATTAAATAAGTATAAGCCTAGATCCGTTCATGGGTAAACTAATTTGAGCCTGAGCTTGGTCGAAAGCTTCCGATTCTGGAATGCGTTGCACGAAAGTGAGGTTTTCGATTTAGCCCGGGCTTGTTCAGTTTTCCTTCAAATTGGTATCAGAGCGTTGGTTTCGGTCTTATACTTGTTTGATTTATTACACGACTTTATTTTGGCATTATTATTTTTGTCGAAATGCTTAAACAGGTGGTTATTGATTTCCCGGCTATTATGGTAGAAATTTAATTTTCATTCATAAACCCCGGGACATGTCCGGGCTTGTTTTATTTTTTGAATGGAAATTTCTGTAATAGTAATAACCACGAGTTGGAAGCCGTGTAGGATTAGAAAAATCTTGTAGTAGGATTTGATCTAATGATGTCGTCTTTAAATTCCTAGAAAAATGCCTTTGTATATAGGAATTTATGTACTATGACGAAGACGTTATTTTGGATAACTTATATTCGCGGGTTTTGGTTGATCATAATTTTGGGTGATTCCTAATTACGTAGTAAACCGGAAAAACCCGGGCTAATCGAGAGGAATCAAAATAACGAGTGGGAGCGACACGACGGGAAGTGTCACCGAGGCGTCAAAGAATCAACGATAGAGAAGGCCGTAATAGTCAGGAAATTTTATTTGTTTAATTTCCCGTATTTATGTCTTTTTGTTGATTGTGTGATTTTCGTTTTATTTTGCATGAACGAAAACCAAACCAAAATGTTTTTAAAAGGTAATGTGCAATTAACTAAGGTAGATTATTCGCATATTAAAACTCCAACGGTTTTATGGGTGCGAATATCCATAGTTAAGATATTGCATGTTAAAACGTAAAAATCCTCAAACTTAATTAAATTCGCGGGTTTTGGTTTAATCGTAATTTTGGGTGATTCCTAATTACGTAGTAAACCGGAATAACCCGGGCGAATCGAGAGGAATCAAAATAACGAGTGGGAGCGACACGACAGGAAGTGTCACCGAGGCGTCAAAGAATCAACGATAAGGAAGGCCATAATAGTCGGGAAATTTTATTTGTTTAATTTCCCGTATTTATGTCTTTTCGTTGATTGTGTGATTTTCGTTTTATTTTGCATGAACGAAAACCAAACCAAAATGTTTCTAAAAGGTAATGTGCAATTAACTAAGGTAGATTATTCGCATATTAAAACTCCAACGGTTTTATGGGTGCGAATATCCATAGTTAAGATATTGCATGTTAAAACGTAAAAATCCTCAAACTTAATTAAATTTGCGGGTTTTGGTTTAATCGTAATTTTGGGTGATTCCTAATTACGTAGAAAACCGAGAAAACCCGGGCGAATCGAAATTAATTAAAAATCTAAGTGGGAGCGGGTTGGTTAATAGCCCCATGGCCTCCATTACGGGTTCATTGGTGATGTGGTTAAACTTGCGTGGTGGCTTAGACCATCCTCCCTATCGGATGAGTTTTCAATCACAGATATCACCGGAATGAATTTCTAAAGGGATGACTATAGTGAGTTTAATTGGAGAAAGTTGCGACACCCTCGCCATCTGAGGCGCATTAGTATCCTAAGTAACAAACATAGAAGTCACGTAATGGCTTACACTTAGTGTACTATTTATAGTATCCCTCCCATCGAGGTTACGCTATCTACGTGTACGGCTAAAATTATCGACTATTAATTTCATTGATCAAAAAATCGTTGGTCAGATAATGAAATTAATGAACTTCGGTTCTTCTCGAACGAATGTGGGTTGGCGTAGACGTTCACCCATCGTGACCTGCGTTAATCCCGGTGTGAGAGATGTCGGTAGAAGATTATATTTGTTTTTTGAGGATTTTTCAATATTTTCGAAAAAGTATACTGAACCTTGTTTGTTTATTTTCGTATGATATGGCGTTCAACCCGCTAGCTGTCATTTTGAACCAAAACAAACTCACGGGTCCAAACTATATTGACTGGAAACGTAACCTGGACATTGGAAGAAGGAATGCCCAAAGCCTCGAGGCATGTGTGAATTTTCCCTAGTTACTGGGACGTGTTTAGCGGCGATTCCCACAGATATTTGGTGTGTGGATTCAGGAGCCACTGATCACGTTTGTAATTCTTTGAAGGGGTTCCAAGTGACCCTGCCTCTTAGAGGGGGAGAATTGCAGGTCTACCATGGGGATACTACCAGAGTTTCTGTGGCTGCAGTGGGAGTTATTAGTCTTTATTTTTTAGACTCTGTTTTACACTTAAAGGATTGTCTTTATGTACCTAGTTTTCGAAAGAACTTGCTTTCAGTTTCTAAACTTGTTTTGGATGGTTATAAGTGTGTTTTTTCTGATAGATCTATATTTATTAGAAAAGGCCAGAAAATTATATGTTCGGTACATTGGTTGACAATTTGTTTTTAATTAAGACTTACTCCCCAGTTATGCAAAACACAGAAACTAGTAACTCATCACCGAATCATAATAAGAGAAAAGAGTCTTCCCCTTTGAATCAGACTTATCTTTGGCACCTGAGACTGGGTCATATCAACCTTAGTAGGATTCAAAGGTTGGTCAAGAGTGGGTTTTTGGACTTACTAGATATTGACAACTATTCGACCTGTGAGTCCTGCTTGGAGGGTAAAATGACAAAGAGGCCTTTCAAGGCAAAGGGGTATAGGGCCAAGGAGGTTTTAGAGCTGATTCATTCTGACGTGTGTGGTCCTATGTCAGTTCAGGCTAGAGGTGGTTATGAGTATTTCGTGACTTTCACGGATGATTACTCTAGATATGGATACATATACCTGATGCGCCACAAGTCTGAATTCTTTGGCAAGTTCAGAGAATTCAAGGCAGAGGTGGAGAACCATCTGGGTAAGAGTATCAAGTCACTGCGGTCTGATCGCGGTGGCGAATACCTCTCTAGTGAATTTAGATCCTATTTGTCAGAGGAGGGTATTCAGACCCAGTTGTCTACACCTGGCACACCCCAGCAGAATGGTGTAGCAAAGAGGAGGAACATGACTCTTATGGAGATGGTTAGATAGATGATGAGTTACAGTGAGTTGCCTATCTTGTTTTGGGGTTATGCCTTAGAGACAGCATGTTTTATCCTCAACCTTGTGCCATCTAAGTCTGTGCCTACGACCCCAGTAGAGTTGTGGAGTGGGCGAAAGCCTAGTCTGAGACATCTCAGGATTTGGGGTTGTCCAGCACATGCGCTCGAGGCAGATGCAGGCAAGTTAGAGGCGAGATCCAAGGTTATGCTGTTTATAGGCTACCCCTAAGGAACGAGAGGTGGTTTATTTATAGTCCTCAGGATCAGAAGGTGGTGGTCAGCATTAATGCCAGATTTCTTGAGGAGGACTATATTTTAGATCACAAGTCAAGCAGCAAGATAGTATTGGAAGAGCTTAGAAGTCAGTCCACTATTCCAGATGCACACGTACAGGAAGACACACCACAAGAGACTGCACACACAATCACAGATGATGCTCTTGTACAGGCTGCGCCTCATCGTAGTGGGAAGGTTGTGAGACAGCCCGAGAGGTACATGGGTTTAGGTGAGTCTTCTGACTTTATCCCTGGCGCTCATGAACAAGACCCAGTTAACTACAATGAGGCTCTCCAGGATAAAGATGCAGATTCTTGGCAGAGAGCGATGATTGCTGAGATGAGTTCTATGGACTCAAATCAAGTCTGGGAGCTGGTAGACCTTCCTGATGGGTTTAGGCCTATTGGGTGTAAATGGGTTTACAAGCGAAATAGAGGATCTGACGGGAGGGTTGAGACCTTCAAGGCTAGGCTTGTGGCGAAGGGGTATACTCAGAAAGAAGGGATCGATTATGAGGAGACCTTTTCCCCGGTAGCTATGCTTAAGTTGATCCAGATTCTCTTGGCTATAGCTGCTCATATGGACTATGAGATTTGGCAGATGGACATCAAGACAGCTTTCCTTAATGGAAGTCTTGAGGAGACCATCTTTATGCATCAACCAGAGGGCTTCATTGCTAAGGGCCAAGAGCACAAGGTATGCAAGCTTAGGAGGTCCATTTATGGACTTAAGCAAGTATCCAGATCTTGGAACATCCATTTTGATGAGGTTATTTAGTCCTATGGACTCACTCAGTCTCCGGATGAGCAGTGTGTTTATCGCCGGCGTGATGGTGATATGGTGGTGTTCCTCGTACTTGACGTAGATGACATTCTTCTTATTGGCAACAGTAAGAAGGTGTTGTCAGACGTAAAGGCATGGTTGTCCAGGCAATTCGATATGAAGGATTTGGGAGAGGCTGAACATATCCTTGAGATTAAGATTATTCGAGATCGTAGGAGACGTTCTTTGACTCTCTCTCAGGCATCCTACACAGACACGATTCTGGCCCGTTTTAACATGCAGAACTCCAAGAAGGGTTCACTACCTTTCAGGCATGGAGTGCATTTGTCTAAGGACCAGTGTCCTAAGACTGCTGAGGAGATAGATGCCATGAAGGCGGTACCCTATGCTTCTGCGGTGGGTAGCCTCATTTATGCTTTGTTGTGCACGATGCCTGATATTTGCTTTGCCGTTGGCATGGTTAGCAGATATCAGAGTAACCCTGGGAAGGCTCACTGGGAGGCAGTAAAATGCATTCTTAAGTACTTGCGCAGGACGAGAGATTATGTCCTAGTTTATAGAGCGCAGGAGCTTGTACCATTGGGTTACACAAATTCTGACTTTCAAGGTGATTTGGACAAGAGTAAGTCTACCTCTGGTTTTGTGTTTACTCTAGGAGGTGGAGCCATAGTATGGAAGAGTGTCAAGCAAAAATGCGTGACGGACTCTACCATGGAGGCCGAGTACGTTGCCGCTTCAGAGGCAGCAAAAGAGGTTGTATGGCTCCGGAGCTTCCTGATGGACTTAGATGTGGTTCTTGAGTTGCCTAGGTCTATCACAGTTTATTGTGATAACAGTGGTGCAGTTGCTAACTCGAGGGAACCACGAGCCCACAAAGTGAGTAAACACATAGAGCGCAAGTACCACCTGATACGAGAGATCGTAAAGAGGGGGGACGTGACTGTGGCCAAGAGAGTATCAGATGACAACCTTGCAGATCCTTTCACAAAGCCATTGACCCTAAAGGTCTTTGAGAGACATGTGGAGGGCATGGGAGTCAGATTCTTGAGAGAGCCATGTTAGTGAGCTTAAAGGTGTTCTGGAGATTTCATTATGCAGCAGTGTAATAGCGGGTTGGACAGTTTTTGTACTTCTTAGCATAGCTTTGAGTATTAGTGGGAGATTGTTAGTTTTGAATACAGAAAAGCTATGGCTTGTATCAAAAACTAATATCCACAGTTGACATATCATTTTGTTTCAGTATAAATTTGTTCCTTTATATCATAGAACTAGATAACGGGGTGTGGACAGACACAGTAGATACCGTTATTGGTTAAAGTATTGATATATAAAAAGTATGCTCGTAACCGAGATAGTCTGAACATACTATCGGTATAGGTTCTTGTGTGGTTTGGAAATTAGTTTATCTAAACTAGTTTAAATCACATAGATATGCCCAAGGCATATTGAGCACGACCAGTTTGGATAGAATTGACTTATACTGATCGGCGTAGTCAATCCGGTCCTAGTATTCGGTCTCTCAATCCCGAGATTAGGACGAGCGTGAGGGTTGGATATCGTGTGCTTTGATTTGCCAAAGAGTGAGGTCAATTGAGGCCAATACCTCAGTAAGTTGGGTATGCGGTGTTTAGCTTCTTACGTGCCGTTGCTAGTCGGAGGAATCCACGTACCGGTTCGCCGGGTTGATGGTGCTCCCGAGATGAGCTCGTAAGGTTATTATACTAAACCCGGCCGGTGAACTTTATGTTCGGTATAATAAAAGGACGAGTGGTACTAATCTCGGAATCCAAGAAGTCGGTGAATTAATTTGTCTGTAAATTGATAAACGGACGAGCACTAGATCTTTAATGTGGGGAGATAGAATAAAATAAAATGGCGCGATGTAAAGTCGTTTTTGAGCGGTAGTTCCATAATTGGTCCGATAGTGGTACGACCGATTATGCATTTGACTAATCGACAAGGTAAATTAATTAATCCAAAAGGTTTAATTAATAATTAATCGACAAAGTGAATTTAGAAATTAATTTGATTTTGAATTAATTAATTCTAAGGGTTGGATTAAATTAAATTGACAAAGTGGATTAAATAAATTAATTTAAATGGGTCGATTGGAGTTGATTAGTCGGGAAGACTTAGCGGTCAACGAAAGTCAAAATTTAAGGCCTAACTCGAGAGCCCATTAGGTCTCTACTAGAGCTCCTATAAATAGAAAGCTTTTACCTTAAGAAATTAGAAGTGTGGCTTGCAAGACAAGAAATTGTCTTCTTGAGAAAGAAAGGGGTTAGAGAGAGAATAAAGAAAAGATTGAATCTTTGAATCTTTCTCGAAGACACCTGGATCTTTCTTTTTATCGAATCATTCTCGAACCAAAAAGGTCTGATTTTAGCAGCTGCTGGTCTTCATTTATCCGCCGATTTTCAAGTGGGTTTCCGGCGAACTGCTGCTGCGTTTTTGCTATTGCGGTTTTTCCCGGCTGGACTGTTGAGGTTCAGTGTGCTGATCCGCGGACTCTATCCGTGTACAGATCGCGACTGAAACTCCAGTCTAGGTGGGTGTTTTTCGGTCTTTTGCAGCGGCTGGTTGGTCGCGGCAGTCGCCGGATATCCACTGCGGAGCTTCTTCATGCAGCGTCTAGTTTGCAGGTTTTAATCGGACCAAGCTTTTGGTTAAATTTTGAGAATTTTGGTCAGCCCCTTTTGGTAGTTCTTGTGGGTTTTATAAGTAAGCTTCGATAGATTATTGCCCACACAATATTCGAAGTTCTACGGAGTAATCTAGTAGATTTTATATTGGAATTCGCTCAAAGATTCGGTTTTTCTTTAAGCAAGGGACTACGCTACAAAAGGTAGAATCTTTAAATTCCGCTTTCATTAGAGATTTAATTTTTTGTGTCCCGATTAATAAATTAAATAAGTATAAGCCTAGATCCGTTCATGGGTAAACTAATTTGAGCCTGAGCTCGGTCGAAAGCTTCCGATTCTGGAATGCATTGCACGAAAGTGAGGTTTTCGATTTAGCCCGGGCTTGTTCAGTTTTCCTTCAATAGGTTCATTGGTGATGTGGTTAAACTTGCATGTTGGCTTAGACCTTCCTCCCTATCTGATGAGTTTTCAACCACTGAAATCACCGGAATGAATTTCTAAAGGGATGACTATAGTGAGTTTAATTGGAGAAAGTTGCGACACCCTCACCATCCGAGGCGCATTAGTATCCTAAGTAACAAACTTAGAAGTCACATAATGGCATACACTTAGTGTACCATTTTTAGTATCCCTCCCATCGAGGTTATGCTATTTTCGGGTACGGCTAAAATTATCGACTATTAATTTCATTGATCATAAGATCATTGGTTAGATAATGAAATTAATGAACTTTGGTTCTTCTCGAACGAATGTGGGTTAGCGTAGACGTTCACCTATCGTGACATGCGTTAATCCCGGTGTGAGAGATGTCGGTAGAAGATTATATTTGTTTTTTGAGGATTTTCAATATTTTTGAAAAAGTATACTGAAACTTGAATTGTTTATTTTCAGTTGACATGTCTTTTAACCCGCTAGCTGTCATTCTGAACCAAAACAAACTCACTGGTCCAAACTATATTGATTGGAAACGTAACCTAGACATTGTCCTTACCGCTGAGGGTTACAAGTACGTGCTTACTGAGGAGTGTCCCCCTAAGCCTAGAGATGATGTCACCCCAGAGCAGCGAGAGACATATACGAGGTGGCAGAAGGCTGATGAGATAACCAGGTGCTACATCTTGGCTTCTATGTCAAGTGTATTGCAGCACCAGCATCAGCAGATAATCTCAGGCTACGATATGATGCTCAACCTCAGGGAGATGTTTGGACATCAGGGCAGGGCAGGGCAGCCAAGCAGTCAGCTATGAGGAAACTCATGAATGCTAAGATGGCTGAGGGCACTTCAGTGAGAGATCACATGCTGAAAATGATTGTTGCATCAATGAGATCGAGGTATTGGGATGTGAGATTGATGGGGAAACCCAGGTCGATATAGCTTGCCTCCCAGTTTTGAGCAGTTTCGATTGAACTATAATATGGGGAATCTCTCATATTCACTTTCTGAGCTCATGACTGCATTGGTGTCTGTTGAGAGCCTATTCCCAGAGAAGAAGCAAGCCTTGGCTACTGTTGGTCCCTCAGGTTCCTCTGCTGGGCCCAAAGCTAGGAAGCAATAGAGGAAGAGAGACCGGAAAACAGGAACCGATCATGGACCCAAGGCGGGCATTGCCAAGAAGCAGAAACCGAAAGGCAAATGCTTTAGATGTGGAAAAATGGGGCATTGGAAGAAGGACTGCCCAAAGCCTCGAGGTATGTGTAAATTTTCCCTAGTCACTGAGACGTTTTTAGCGGCAATTCCCACATATACATGGTGTGTGGATTCAGGAGCCACTGATCATGTTTGTAATTCTTTGCAGGGGTTCCAAGTGACCCGGCTGCTTAGAGAGGGAGAGTTGCAGGTCTACCCTGGGAATACTACCAGAGTTTCTGTTGCTGCAGTGGGAGTTATTTGTGTTTATTTTTCTGACTCTACTTTATTGTTGAGAGATTGTCTTTATGTACCCAGTTTTCGCAAGAACTTACTTTCAGTTTCTAAACTTGTTTGGATGGTTATAAGTGTATTTTTTCTGATAGATCTATATTTATTAGAAAAGGCCAGAAACTTATATGTTCCGGTACATTGGTTAACAATTTGTTTTTAATTAAGACAGACTCCCCAGTAATGTAAAACACAGAAACTAGTAACTCATCACCGAATCAGAATAAGAGAAAAGAGTATTTCCCTTTGAATCAAACTTATCTGTGGCACCTGAGACTAGGTCACATCAACCTTAGTAGGATTCAAAGGGTGGTCAAGAGTAGGTCTTTGGACTTACTAGATATTGACAGCTATTCGACCTGTGAGTCCTGCTTGGAGGGTAAAATGACCAAGAGGCCTTTCAAGTCAAAGAGGTATAGGGCCAAGGAGGTTTTAGAGCTGATTCATTGTGACATGTGTGGGCCTATGTCAGTTCTGGCTAGAGGTGGTTATGAGTAGTTCGTGACTTTCACAGATGATTACTCTAGATATGGATACATATACCTGATGCACCACAAGTCTGAACGCTTTGGCAAGTTCAGAGAATAACCATCTGGGTAAGAGTATTAAGGCCCTGCGATCTGATCATGGTGGCGAATACCTCTCTAGTGAATTTAGATCCTATTTTTCAGAGGAGGGTATTCAGACCCAGTTGTCTGTACCTGGCACACCCCAGCAGAATGGTGTAGTAGAGAGGAGGAACAGGACTCTTATGAAGATGGTTAGATCGATGATGAGTTACAGTGAGTTGCCTATCTTGTTTTGTGGTTATGCCTTGGAGACAGCATGTTTTATCCTCAACCTTGTGCCATCTAAGTCTGTGCCTTCGACCCCATCAGAGTTGTGGAATGGGCGAAAGCCTAGTCTGAGATATCTCAGAATTATTGGTTGGTCCAGCACATGTGCTCGAGGCAGATGCAGGCAAGTTAGAGGCGAGATCCAAGGCTATGCTGTTTATAGGCTACCCCAAAGGAACGAGAGGTGGTTTATTTTATAGTCCTCAGGATCAGAAGGTTGTGATCAGCACCAATGCCAGATTTCTTGAGGATGACTATATTTTAGATCACAAGTCAAGCAGCAAGGTAGTATTGGAAGAGCTTAGAAGTCAGCCTATTATTCCAGATGCACAAGTACAGGAAGACACATCACAAGAGACTACACACACTATCACAGATGATGCTCTTGCACAGACCATCTTTATGCAGCAACCAGAGGGCTTCATTGTTAAGGGCCAAGAGCACAAGGTATGCAGGCTTAGGAGGTCCATTTATGGACTTAAGCAAGCATCCATATCTTGGAACATCTGTTTTGATGAGGTTATCCAGTCCTATAGATTCCCTCAGTGTCTGGATGAGCAGTGTGTTTATCGCAGGCGTGATGGTGATATGGTGGTGTTCCTCGTACTTTACGTAGATGACATCCTTCTTATTGGCAACAGTAAGAAGGTGTTGTCAGACGTAAAGGCATGGCTGTCCAGGCAATTCGATATGAAGGATTTGGAAGAGGCTAGATATATCATTGGGATTAAGATTATTCGAGCTCGTAGGAGACGTTCTTTGACTCTCTCTCAGGCATCCTACATAGACACGATTTGGCCCGTTTTAACATGCAGAACTCCAAGAAGGGTTCACTACCTTTCAGGCATGGAGTGCATTTGTCTAAGGAGCAGTGTCCTAAGACTACTGAGGAGATAGATGCCATGAAGGCGGTACCCTATGCTTCTGCAGTGGGTAGCCTCATGTATGCTATGTTGTGCACGAGGCCTGATATTTGCTTTGCCTTTGGCACGGTTAGCAGATATCAGAGTAGCCCTGGGAAGGCTCACTGGGAGGCAGTAAAATGCATTCTCAAGTACTTGCGCAGGATGAGAGATTATGTCCTAGTTTATAGAGCGCGAGAGCTTGTACCATTGGGTTACACAGATTCGGACTTTCAAGGTGATTGGACAAGAGTAAGTCTACCTCTGGGTTTGTGTTTACTCTAGGAGGTGGAGCCATAGTATGGAGGAGTGTCAAGCAGAAATGCGTGGTGGATTCCACCATGGAGGCTGAGTACGTTACCGCATCAGAGGCAGCGAAAGAGGCTATATGGCTCCGGAACTTCCTAATGAACTTAGATGTGGTTCCTGAGTTGCTTAGGTCTATCACAGTTTATTGTGATAACAATGGTGCAGTTGCTAACTCGAGGGAACCACGAGCCCATAAAGCGAGTAAACAAATAGAGCGCAAGTATCACCTGATACAAGAGACCGTAAAGAGGGGAGACGTGATTGTGGCCAAGATAGCATCAGATGACAACCTTGCAGATCCTTTCACCAAGCCATTGACCCCAAAGGTCTTTGAGAGACATGTGGAGGGCACAGGAGTCAGATTCATAAGGGAGCCATGTGAGTGAGCTTAAAGGCATTCTGGAGATTTCATTATGACAGCAGTGTAATAGCGGGTTGGACAGTTTTTGTACCTCTTAGCATAACTTTGAGTATTAGTGGGAGATTTCTAGTTTTGAATACAGAAAAGCTATGGCTTATATCAAAAACTAATATCCACAGTTGACATATCATTTTGTTTCAGCATAAATTTGTTCCTTTATATCATAGAACTAGATAACGGGGTGTGGAAAGACACAGTAGATATCGTTATTGGTTAAAGTATTGATATATTAAAAGCATGCTCGTAACCGAGACAGTCTGAACGTACTATTGGTATAGATTATCGTGTGGTTTGGGAATTAATTTATCTAAATTAGTTTAAATCACACGGATATGCCCGAGGCATATTGAGCACGACCAGTTTGGATATAATTGACTTATACTGATCGGCGTAGTCAATTCGGTCCTAGTATTCCGTATCTCAATCCCGAGATTGGGACGGGCGCGAGAGTTGAATATTGTATGCTTTGATTTGCCAAAGAGTGCGGTCAATTGAGGCCTATACCTCGGTAAGTTGGGTATGCGGTATTTATCTTCTTACATGCCGTTGCTAGTCGTAGGAATCCACGTACCGATTTCCCGGGTTGGTGCTCCCGAGATGAGCTCGTAAAGTCTATTATACTAAACTCGGCCGGTGAACTTTATGTTCATTATAATAAAAAGACGAGTGGTACTAATCTCGGATACCAAGAAGTTGGTGAATTAATTTGTCAGTAAATTGATAAACCGACGAGCACTAGATCTTTAATGTGGAGAGATAGAATAAAATATAATGGCTCATTTTCGAGCGATAGTTCCATAATTGGGGTCAATGGCTTGGTGAAAGTGAATTAAGAAATTAATATTTAATTAGGAAATATTAATTAATTCTAAGATTTTCGAGCGATATAAAGGTTTAATTAATATTTAATTGACAATGTGAATTAAGAAATTAATTCTATTTGAATTAATTAATTCTAAGGGTTCGATTAAATTAAATTAACGAAGTGGGTTTAATAAATTAGTTCAAATGGGTCGATTGGAGTTGACTAGTCGGGAAAGACTTAGCGGTCAACGAAAGTCAAATTAAAAGGCCTAACTCGAGAGCCCATTAAGTCTCCTTAGAAGCTCCTTATAAAAATCATTGTTTAGCAAGAAAGACAATGAAGAAACTTGAAGTCCAAGAAAGGGCTAGAGTAAGAAAGTTTAGCTTAGAGAGAGAATTTTGTCTTCCTCGTCGAAATTCTTTCTCGAAGTCAGCTAAGAAAGCTTTCTCCTTCGGAAGATTAATTCTTTAGCTTGCCCATACCATTTTTCAAGCAGGCTGTCGGTCGGTTTCTCGTCGGAATGCGCAGATCATCTTCTTTGATCGGATCGCGCAGCAGCAGTTTTTTTTCTGGCCATAAAACCGCGGCGATAATTTTGTTCGTGTTGGAGTAGAATATATAAGTTATGCTTGTATGGTACAGTTTTCCAGTTTAATATATCGATTTGTGTTTCAGTCATATCTTGTTGTGCATTAATCGTCCATTTATATTATGTAAGTAGATGATGAGGTGTCTGGTGTGACAGAGTAGATCTCATCATTGGTTGAAAGACATAATATATAAATGAGGTTCGTAACCAATACAGCTTTGGACAAACTATCAGTCTAGGTTATTATGTGATTCAGATAATTAGTTTGTCTAAACTAATTAAATCATATAGATATACCCGAGGCATATTGAACTTGACTCTTAGGAATGGTTTGTCTTGTACTGATTTAATAGACAAATCAATCCTTGTATTTTATCTCTAAATCCCTAGACTCAAGTGGGCATGAGGATTAGACATAGTGTACTTTGATCTGCCAATGGGTGAGATCAAGTGTGGCCAATAGTCTCGTTGGGTTGGGTGCACGTGTTTAGTTACTTGGTGTGCTGCTGTTTGTCGAAAGGAAACCATGTACCGGTGCATCCGGGGTGACGGTGCTCCCGAGATGAACCCGAAATGTTTATTATACTAAACCCGACCAGTGGACTTATGTCCGGTATAGTAAAAAGGTCGAGTGGTACTAGTCTCGGAATTAAAGAAGTTGATGAGTTAATTTATCAGTAAATTAATGAATTAACGAGCACTATATCTTTGATGTGTGGAGATTATGAATATAATTTAATTAAGTTGTTCCGGAAGCAATTCTAGTGTAGGTTGGTAGTGCCATAATTAATCCGTTAGTGGTATGATTAATTATGTACTGGGTTGTTGACAAAGGTAGATTTAATCAATTTAGAAATTAATTAATCCTTGTGTCAGTTGGTTGTGAATCATCCCAGGAACTGGTTTGGGATAAGTGAATCCCTGTGTCAGTTGGGAGTGATTTATCCCAGGAACTGGATTGGGTAAGTGATTCCCTGTGACAGTTGGGAGTGTATCAGTCCAGGAACAGGATTGAAGGAAACAGAATCTGTATCAGTCCAGAAACAGGATTGAAGGAAAACAAAAACCCAGTAGGAAGACCAATCCTAAACGAACTTGGAGTCTCTCTTGTAACTCTATAAATAGACAAGGGATCAGTTATTCAAGACACACAATTTAACAATTAATCCACATAATTTCTAGAGAGAGAAAACATTTCTCTCTCCAAGTCAAATTTTCAAGAAGTTTTGGCGGATGGTTTTTCTTTCCAGTGGCCAAATTTTTAAGCCCTTGGTGTATGCCAACTGCAAGCAACTTTTTCTCTCTCTCTGGGCAGCGCGTTTGTAGTACGTGCTTGTTGCGGAGGTGCTGGATTTTTCTGGCAGGTGGAGTTATGGTGATAGCTGATCAATTAACTTCTAGTTCATTGCCCACACAACGTGAAGTTATAGTCTTGAGGCATACAAGAGAATCACCAAGTGCACACTTCAAAGGTACTTTTCTAAGATTCCGCTTTAATATAAATTTTTGTTGCGTGGAAAATCGAGCAAGTGCAAACCCCGATCCTACCAAAATTCTCTCAATTGGTATCAGAGCCTGGTTTAGAGGGTTCTGTGCTTGTTCGATTTATTATATGGTTTTATTTGCAGGTGGTTTAGAATCCCGACTATTATGGTTACGTTTGTATGGGTTTTAATTAAGCTCCGGGACATGTCTGGATTTAATTTTATTATGAATGTTTGTAATAGTATAACCACGTGCTGGAAGCCGTATAGGATTAGATCAAATCTGTAGTAGGATTTTTTCTATGTAATTTCGATTATTTAATTTTCCTAGAATGCCTTGTAGTAGGAAAAAAATTTTTGTAATCGAAGGCGTTATGGTGGGCGACTTGGATTCGTGGGTTTTGGGTTGTCATGAATTTGAAGAAACCAAGGAAAACCCAGAACGAATTGCAAGAAGACCAAATAGCGTGGGAAAAAGCGAAGGAGGAGTTGGCGGCAGGAGGCGACGCCGGCAACGACTGCCAGCAGCAGTCGCGCCGGCCGGCAGGCCAAAACGGCAGCAGCAGGCAACAGCAGCGCGCCACAGTCGCTACACGCAGCAGCTGCTGCTGGGCGCGCAGGGCTGCGCACGAAGACGCGCAGGCCCGCGCGCGCGGGCAGCACGGCCTACGGGCCGTGCTGCGGCCCGTGCGGCCCGTGCGGCCCGGGCGACTTGTTCAGACCGTTCGGGCTATTTTTGGCCCGTTTTTCCTCCAGTTTTCATTTTTTTGAAGTTCAAGACTCTCTCCATCGAGTGACGTGACGGGACACGAGATCAAGGCAAAGGATGGAAGCAATTAAAACCATAATAGTCGGGAAATTTATTTTACTTATTTATTTCCCGTATTTATTGTTTTAATTTTTATGCCTTATTTTTATGCTGTATTTTAGATGGATGAATTAAAGCATGTCTAGTTTTATGGTTGCATATAACTTAGGTTAGTTAATTGCATGTTAAAATCGGAAAAACCCTCAATTTGGAAATCTAAGTGGGAGCGGGTTGTGTTATATCCCCGTGGCCACCATTACGAGTTCATATGCGATGTGGGTGGGCTTGCGCGTTGGCATTAGGGCCTTCCTCCATTCGGATGAGTCCAGCCCCGAGATCGCTAGACTATAAGCTTCTGAGTAAGATGACTAGAGCGAATTTAACTAGGAGAAATGCGCCACCCTCTCCATCTGAGGCGCACTATCCTGAGGTAACAAACTCAAGAGTCACGTAATGGCACACACTTAGTGTACGATCTGCAGTATTCCTCCCGCGAGGTTACGCTGTTTACTTGTACGGCTGAAAGCACCGACTATTAGCTACATTGATCAAAAGATCGTTGGTCAGACAATTTAAAAATATTTTTTTATAAAATTCAAAAACATTAAAAAGATACTGAATTGTTTAGAAAAAACGGACAGAAAAAAGTCTCAAGGAGGAATGCAAAAAAATAAAATAAAGAATAATAAAAGAAAGGAAAAAGGAATTGAAGCAAAATCTCGTGAATGAATTGTTTAAAAACGGAGATCTCCGCTAAGCGCGTTTCACTGGGGGCTGAAAAAAAAAATTACACCCGCGACACTCGTCCGCCTTTTTCCTATAAATAGCCCATTCTAAAAAATTTACTATTTTTGGGGTAGGAGTAAAATTGAATGATGGTACCACATATAAATTACCATCTTAAACTATTAATCAATTATCTTAAACTTCTGTTTAACTTTATTTTTAAAGCTCCTAAATTCTTAGTTTCATTATTATCTTTCTAATCTTATTTTTTAATTAGTTCATAAAATCATACTCTACTTTCCAATGGTGAGTTTGTTCGGAGGCTGACAGTTGTAAACTGATTCCGATTACTACCTTTCCAAACAGTAAAATCAAAGGCAAACATAATTTGATTAACACATGAATTAATTTGATTAATTTTATTCTTTTATATAATTATCTTTATATAATTAGAGATCATCAGATTCTTTTAATGAATATTACCAAATAAATTAAAGACAATAAGATTACCTTAATGATGGCTGAATTATCAAATTTTGATTACCTCATTCCGATCGGCTTCAAACAAACGTATACCGAATGACGCCGGTAATTTTAAACATTTGAAAATTTTTCATCTGTTGTTTTCTACATTTTTCATTTAAAACGGAAGGCACATTTTAGTTGAGTATTAGTTTAATTTAGTCATTTTTTAATCAGATCAATGAAAGTTAATATTTGAATTTTTAAAATAAATTGAATTTTAAAAATTTTATGGACAAAATAGAGTTGAGAGTTGATATTTTTCATGTATATGGTTGTAATTGTAATTAAATGTTCAATTACTTTTGTTATCGTTCTTTTGGCTTATTTTCCCCGCAGGTTCACAGAGCTGAATGTTGCGATATTGTCCATGTCAGACACTGGGGAAGCATAATTGAGGCTTAGAGAGTGCAAAGTAGACCAGATTATCGCTTAGTCTTCTTTTAAGGGAATATATTTTTTTTTTTCCTGACCAACAAAGTATTGTTTTAGAATAAAATTTGTATTTTTTTTTCTTTTTCTGTGTAAGTCAACCATTATTTTCTCAATTATTTGAAAATCTAACTTGGTAAGTATCTGTTTTTTTTTTTCTTTTTCTTTTTCTGGGTAACACTCCAGAGTAAGATGAAATTTAAATAGTGGCTGTATTTGAACTCGCCCTTATATTTGCAACCCTTGTACAAAATCCAAAACCAAAAGGTTAGGCTCCCAGTCTAAAAACCCCCGCCGGGGGGGGGGGGGGGGGGGGGGGGGGGGGGGGAGGAATTGCCAAAAAACAAAAGACTATTTCCTGCAGTTTCCTATCTAAAAATAGTAAATTCCTCTTCTAGCTTTATGAGCCCTTTGAGTTTTTGGGGCATGAGTCCGGTTGACCGGTTGAGAGGAAGGCGATAACATTACCTTTAGCCCCCTAGCTTTGCCAAATAGTCCGCCGGCTTGTTCCCTTCCCTGTAAATTAGTCGAATTTCTGAGTTTCTATCCCTGATGAAGAGAAAAATCTAGTCCAAGGATCTGTATTCTCTCCACAGTAGAACCTTCCACTTGCTGATCATGTGTGCCAAGACAAAGTTATCTGTTAGAAAGGTAATTTCAGCCAGCCCTATATTGCTGCAGAATCTTGTGGCATCTAGGATAGCTTGAATTTCTGCATTTAATGGAGTGATGTCCCTCAACAACTTTGATCCATATAATAACTCCCCAGTATTTTTTCTCACAATAAAACCTGTACCCCCGACTCCGTCCTTATTGCAGGCACCATCCTTGTTGATAATGATTTGGCTTAAGCAAAAGCCTTTCCACACAATGCTATGAAAAGATTTGGGGGGAGCTGGTTTGCCGGGGTGAGAAGCTGATATTTGTAGAGTTTCTTTTCTAAAAGCATCCGCCAGTATTCCAAGGCTCGGCTTCGTTCCGTCAAAGAAATAAGAATTCTTCATCATCCATATATTCCAAAGTAGAATGAGTGGGCCGCTCCTCCACGGATTGCGGGTTAACTTCGACAGAGGGGCTTTGTACCAATGCAGCAGTTGATTCCATGCCATCTCCCTCATCAAACCCAATCCAGCAGCAACCATACGTGATACCCAAAAAGTTCTAATTTTCGGACAGTAGAAGAAGCAATGCATGATTGTCTCAGAATTTTCAAGGTAAAAGCAGCACCTGAAGGGGAGAATGCAGAGTTTACTGATGCCAGCGGATTTAGTGCCGTGTACCGCTCAGAATTAATAATTTATAACCGAATACCACAATTAAACATAGTATACAGGTCGATCGACAGGGAACAGCCAGTAGAATCCTGCTGTCAAGTTAAAAATTAAAGTAAAACAGAACAGGTATGAAAGCAATAAAGTAAGCAGTTAGTGAGGTATGTAAAATAAGGATAAAAAGAAGAATTGTACATAACACAAAAACAGAGGATGAGAGTTGGGATTTTCACTTCCTTGTAAGAATAGAGGCTCTGGTTATGGCTTGCAGTTGACAAGAGAAGTTAAAGTTTCCTAACATCAAGGATCAAGAATGTGATGAACAGCACCCAGTTTTGACTCAACTCAAGTAGCACCTGTGTCGCTTACTCCACGACCGCCCTACCTTTCGACCATGTAGTCCCTGTTTACTCTTTTGTACGGCCTAACGTCAATCCTACCACTATGGGACTGAACCTCCTCGCCATAACATGCATCATACAAGGACTTGAATGCAATAGAGTATATAATTGCTAAGTATCATCAATTAAGATCTCCCTACAAGGATTCCGACTTTTGTTCATTTGTGAGCTTCACAAAATAATTGGTTGCTAAGGTATTATCAATTAAGATTTCCCTAAAAGCATTCCTATTCAGCTTAGCTCTCGGAGATACAGAATCTTTGGTTGCTAAGGTATTGTCAATTAAGACTTCCATACAAGCATTCCAATCCTGCATCTCCACAAGCCCTTAAATTTTATGACACTGTCATGATTCAGACTTCTATGCATCCACACTCCACTCCATACTCACAGAGTTAGTTTAACTAGAGAACCTAAACTACAACACTCACCATAATTAACATCAGTGAAAACTCAAATACAAGACAGTGATAAGCAGATTTCATAGTAGTCTATTCCACTTATCAGCCGACAGAGCGGAATATGCAAGCGGTTCTTCACTAACAAACCTGTTTTAGTGCACATCTTGTAAATGAGACTGTCATCTTACTTCTACCTCATAAAACGAGTAAAATTCCTTGTAAAGACTTAGAACCGCATCTGTTCTAAATGAACATTCAAATGAAATGAAGATCATGAATAAAGATAAAAGAAATGAGTTTTAGATAAAACAACCCAAGTAAAGAATTACATGGGAAAAAACTCCTAACTCCTACTACTACTCCTTACTCCTTATTGTTCTCTGTTAATGAGTTAGGAGTTGGCTACCGCTATTTATAGAGAAAATCTAGTAGAGGAAAATGGTGGATGGCTATTTTGGGAATTTTTGAATTAATTGGTTGCCAAGGATTGCAAGCTGGCTTCTTGGCAACTTCCAGGGAACAAATGCTGACACTCAACTGAAAAAGCAACCTGTGCAGTTTAGAAACGGTTAAAGTAATGTGCAACACTGTTTCGTGTGTACTTCTTTCGCGTGCTTCTTACGTCGGTGTACTTCTTTTCTCCTCTTGCAGGATCATTAGCTCGTGATATTGTACTTTCTGTCTCCTACGTTCTTGCCCTTAGCTGTGCTGGCGTACTACTCATCCTTCTGGAATCTACCCGCTTCCCATGCCGGTGATGGTGGTCGGATGCTCAGCTGACAGTGGCATCAGTTGAGCGTGAATTGGAAGTGTTATGTCTCTTAACTTCATCAGACACTGCAGTTTTAGGTCATCATCCTCTCACATTTTCCTGACATTGGGGTTTGCTTGTAGTCACAATGTCTTCATCCCAAAGACGCTGTCATCCGTTGGCTGTGATCTCCTTCAGCTCCTGCTACTTCACTTAAGCACTAACTCTACTTTGTGAAGGTCACGTCCTGTTGGGATCTAATGCATGTATTTCAACAAATTTTCGTAACGGATTCATGCCTAATCTGATTTTAGTGTTAATTGATCATATGTTCAAAATAGGTAACTCATACCCTTTGAAGAGTAATCGGTTGATTGACTTCTAGATCCTTTGATTTTGATGTCGTTGATCACCACAGATTCTTCCCAGAAGAATCCTCTACTCTTTAGCACCTAGAGCCCTCAGAGAACCGGTGCTAGCCTTTTCTTGCCTGCAAAAAGAGAAAAATCTTGGGAATAATGTAACGACCCCAGAAACGGTCGTTCTACATGAATCAGCATACAAAGTTCTATTTGACTTTTTAAGATAAATTAACCTTTATAACATCAAATTCGTAACAGCTAAACCCAAAATCATCATTATCTTGCTACAATTGCTTTACAAGAATCCTAAACAAGTTTAAATCATAAAGTACTTAAGTACATTACATACAAGTTCTAGTTTTAAATTCAATTCATTAGTTTGCAGCTTCAAATACCTTCCTTCAAACCCATAAACCAACCCAACTTCCCCCTAGGCTCGCTCCAGACTTATTCCTGGAAAACATACGTAACTAAACAAGCATGCTAGGTATACTCAGTGAGGATTCTCTTTTAGATTACCTGGCGCCGTCTGTGCTGGAATGAGGGTAAAAAAGATAAGCACACAAACAACAAACCCATAAACATATACAAGAACCATCGATAACATGACCACATAATTAAGCATCAAAACGGTAAAGCATTTAAACATGCTAACAAGAAACGTCAACTAACCAAATAATGTACAACAACTTAAATAAAGCCAACCTGAATCCTAAAGAGGTCTAGGTCATATCAACCACGGCCCTCCCTAGGATATTCTGTACCAATCAAAAAAAGGGGCATCCCACCCGCTATTAACCGAACCACCAATATCCACCGAGCCACCAAAGGTACCATGGTCATACCTGTCCTACATACTAAGCCTCAGTCCGGCCCCTACCTAGTAGGTCGGCACGAAAAGGGCCGGGGCCCCTAAAAGATGCAAACACAACAAATGTGCGGAAAATAACACGCATCAACCAAAGTCATAAATACCACACATAATTCATTACCACAAATGAGCATCAAAACATAACCATCGTCACAGAGAACAAATCCTAAGTGCCGGCAAGGCCATAATCGTCTAGATGCATTGAGAGCAATAAGAAAAGACACGCAAAAATACATACGAATGTTTTCCAGGTTAAACCCAGGCTACCCATATGCTTTTAAGGGCATATACGTACACCTAAATTTAACAAAGCAACACATAGAGAGAATCAACTCACCTTTAATGTGTTAACCTTTCACAACTCAGCTTGACAAGAAGACACCACTTGTCTCTGGGTCATAAGGATTCCTATTACACATAACACACAAAATCCACTTATCAAAAATCTCACATAAAGATTGGCATGTCCTAAGGGTCTCTAAATGTACTAATCTATTCTTATTCATGTCTCACAACCAAGTACTAAGCCAAAGGGAATGAGATTCCTCTCGGGGTCACGAAACATGAGGCGATTCCCACGTCCTTTTGATCTAAACTTGATCCCAAGGCACATGCAAATCCATTTCTATTACTTAGATTTATTTACCTAACTCTCTACTTAATTTCTAAACTCTTAAACTCATGTATGCTCGCATGGCACTAGTCTTATGTTCTTTACTTTTCTAATCTTGTTATACTTGTTAACCCATCGTAAAGTTATAATTATATAGTTCAACCAACCCATATTAGTTGAGTACTAACCTGCCCGATTCATATTACTTGGTTAAATCTCTATCCTTTACTCCATGCATGATTTTCCTTTTTAGTGAGTAATTGTTAACTGAACGTATCTTCTTTTGTATTTGATAGGTTGAATTTTCTATTAAAGTAAAATTTGAAAGGTTGTCTTTATACCTATTCCTCGGAGAGAGAGTTGCGATGCTTCAGGAAAAGCCCATAGTGGTGTTAACCGGCGGTGGAGTGACGGGATTGGGGTTTTATCACCGAAATGGCCGGAACAAAGCTGGAATCAAATAGAGAAGCCTTTGACCGGTGATTGGGGAACGGAATGAAATGGCGGCGACGACGGTCCAGCGGCAGCAATCCGTTGGAGATGATCCTAAGTAACACCCCAGCCATCCAAATGAGGAATTACTTGGTGGGTTTTGTTCCAAATGATGTGGGGAGTATTTTGGTGTTAAGAACCGACCAAATGCATGGTCGGGCGACAAATTGCGGGTGGTGTCGGGTGGTCAGGGAGAGAGAAAATCAGGGAGGAGAAGGGATTTTTGAGGCATGGGTTTTATTATTCGTGAGGATAAGAAGCTTACCGGGGATTTGCATGTCCGAACGGCATCGGGAAAAGGGTAGCACCAGCGGCGACTAGTGGTGACGAAGAAAAAGTCCGACAGGTTGAAGAGAGAAAGAAGAAAGGGGAAAAGAAAGAAAAGTAAAGTAAAAGAAAATGAGGGGAACCTAGGCAGGAAAAGGAAAAGAAAGGGTAAATAGGAAGTTAGTGTTTTAGTTACGAAATTGCAATTTAAGTCCCTACAATCTAACCCTTTCTTCCTTTGTCCAACTTTAGTTCTTATATTTTCTATTAGGTCCAAATTACCAATTAAGTTTATTCTTTGTTTTATTTACTCTAATTATGAATTATAATTATCCTAAACCCCATTAACCCCTAATAAGTTGATCTATGCTCTTTATCCGCCGAAATATTCTCTCATAAGCTTATGTCATAGATTCATCTTAATTAATTTAAACTGACCTTTATTATGTATGGGTTATAAATTCTAATTGAGTCTATTTTTGTAATTTGATTCTCTATTTAAAGTTTCTTAACTTAATTAATCTCGTAATTCTCCTAATCTCCACTTAATTTCAATTAATCAGGTGATTGGGAATCACCTGCTTTTTCAATGATGTTAAAGATAATGTTGGTGTCTTTCAAAACCGCGTATCTATTCACTTGTATATCCCCGGTGAAAGATTTTGGTAGGATCTGGGTTTGCACTTGCTCGATTTACCACGCAACAAAAATTTCTATTAAAGCGGAATTCTAGAAAATACCTTTGAAGTGTGACTTGGATGATTGCTTGTATGACTCAAGACTTTGACTCCTCGTTGTGTGGGCAACGATCTAGAAGCCAATTGATTAGCAATCAACACAACTGGGTTTGTCGGAAAAAATCAGCAACCTCCACCGTCTAGCGCGTGAGCTTCACGCGCCACCTGGCACCGAGATAAACCACACGCGCCGCCGCCCCAAGCTTGTAAACCAGCCACCGGTCAAGATGGAAGATCCGGGCAGCTCAAGACTTGTTCTTGGGCAGCCGTAATTTGGTCCTTGAATCCGATTCTTGAGAGAGAACAATGTTTCTCTCTCTAGGATTTTATCTCTCTAGATTCTTGATTTATGAATCTATGAATTGTGTTTCTTGAATGGCTAATCCCTTGTCTATTTATAGAGTTACAAGAGAGACTCCAAGTTGGTTTAGGATTGATCTTCCTAATGGGTTTAAGTAATGAATTAACTTCCAAATCCAATTAGGCAACCAATCTGATAGGATAACCAAATCCTACTGGATTCCTAATCTCTAGGATTTCCTAATTTCAATTAAAACTTAAGACTTAATTAATTAATTAAATAATTCCACTTTGTTAATTACTTAATTAACCCTTAGGAATTAATTAAATAATTCCACTTTGTTAATTACTGAATTAACCCTTAGGAATAATTAACCAATTAATTAATTAAATCTACCTATTCAATTAACCCATTACAAAATTAATCGTACCACTAACGGATTAATTTTGGCACTACCATCCTACACCAGAATTGCTTTCGGAACAACTTAATTAAATTATATTCAATTTAATCTCCCCACATCAAAGATATAGTGCTCGTTAATTAAAATTAATTTACTGATAAATTAATTAATTAACTTCTTTAAATCTGAGACTAGTACCACTCGACCTTTTTACTATGCCGAACATAAGTCCACCGGCTGGGTTTAGTATAATAAACATTTCGAGTTCATCTCGGGCGCACCATCACCCCGGACGCACCGGTACATGGTTTCCTTTCGACAAGCAGCAGCACACCAAGTAACTAAACACGCGCACCCAACCTACCGAGACTATTGGCCACATTTGACCTCACCCATTGGTAGATCAAAGTACACTATGTCTAATCCTCATGCCCACTCGAGTCTAGGGATTTAGAGATAGAATACAAGGATCGATTTGTCCATTAAATCAGTGCAAGACAAATCATTCCTAAGAGTCAAGTTCAATATGCCCCGGGCATATCTATATGATTCAATTAGTTTAGACAAACTAATTATCTGAATCACATAATAACCTAGACTGACAGTTTGTCCAAAGCTGTCTCTGTTACGAACCTCATTTATATATTATGTCTTTCAACCAATGATGAGATCTACTGTGTCACACCAGACACCTCATCATCTACTTACATAATACAAATGGACGATTAATGCACAACAAGATATGACTGAAACACAAATCGATATATTAAACTGAAAAACTGTAGCATAGCTTATGTATTCTACTCCAACACCCCGGATATATAGAACCATCAGATATTCAAAATCAGTAAAAGAAAATAATATTCCTTAATTAAGAATATTAATTTCTACTTGTTAGTTTTGAATAGACATTGTCCTAACAGCTGAGAGAACTCCCGTGAGGGATCCTGTTATTGACATGATTGGAAACATCAATATGATTAGAAACATCAACAAGATTGAGGTAGTGGGAAGTAAGATCGATGTTGAAACCAAGGTCGACATCGTTCACCAGAGATTGCTTCAAAGCTTTGAGTAGTTTCGGTTGAACTACAACATGAATCAATTGTGGCGTACTTCATCCGAGCTTTTGGCAGAGTTGGTAGCGGGTAAAAGTCTTTTTCAATAGAAGAAGCAAGCTTTAGTCGCAGTCAAAGCTTCAAAATCTTCTTCTAAGCCTAAGGTTGGAAAGCAAAAGAGGAAGTTCGAGCGAAAGGCTCAAGAGGTGCAAATTGCGCCTAAGACAAGTGTTCTAATGAAGAAGCCAAAAGGCAAGAACTTCAAGTGCAATCTGATGGGACATTGGAATGAGGATTGTCCAAAGAATGTAAGTACGACTATTTCCTCCTTAATTAGTGAGATATGTTTAGCGGTAACTCCCACAGATACCTGGTGTGTGGATTCAGAAACCACTGATCATGTTTGAAATTCTCTGCAAGGGTTTCAGGTAACCCAAAAACTTAGAGAGGGAGAAATGGAAGGCTACTTGGGCGACACTACGAAAGTGTCAGTTGAAGCAATGGGAGTAGTTAGGGTGTTTTTTTGAAAATACTATTTTAATTTTTAGAAATTGTCTTTATGTACCGAGATTTAGAAAGAACTTGATTTTAGTTTATAAACTCTTGTTGGATGGCTATAAGTTTATTTTTTATGATAAATCTGTTGTTATTAGAAAAGATAAGAAACTTATTTGTTCTGGTTCATTAGTAGATGATTTGTTTATGATAAAATTAAACTCCCCTATTGCGCAAAACACAGAGAGAAATAACGCATCATTGAACCAAAACAAGAGGAAAGAACTGTCTGAGATGACCAAAACATATCTTTGGCACCTCAAACTAAGTCACATTAACCTTAGTAGGATTCAAAGGTTGGTCAATAATAGACCTTTAGGTTCATTAGAGATTGATAACTATTCAACCTGGGAATCATACTTGGAAGGTAAGATGACCAAGATACCTTTTAAGGCTAAGGGGTATAGGCCAAAGAAGTGTTAGAACTGGTTCATTCTAACTTGTGAACCAATATCTACACAGGCGAGAAGAGGTTTTGAGTATTTTGTGACATTCACAGATGATTAGTCAAGATATAGATACATTTACATAATGTGCCACAAGTCTGAATGCTTTGGGAAATTCAAAGAGTATCGGACATATATGGAGAAACATCATAGTAAAAGTATCAAGAAAATACGATCAGATCGCGATGGAGAGTGCCTCTCATGCAAATTAACAGATTGATTATCAGAAGTAGGAATTTAGTCTCAGTTATCTGCACCTTGCACACCCCAACAGAATGGTGTAACAGAACAGAGAAATATAACTCTTATAGAAATGGTTAGGTGAATGATTAGTTATAGTGATTTGCGTACTTCATTTTGGGGTTATGCCTTAGAAACAACAGCTTACATTCTAAATCTTATACCATCTAAATCCGTGTCTTCATCCCCTATAGAGTTGTGGTCTGAGCGATAACCCAGTGTCAGAAACCTCAGAATTTGGGGTTGTCCAGCACATGTGCATAAAGCAGATGCGGGTAAGTTAGATGCAAGAACAGAAGCAATGTTGTTTGGATGATATCCTAAAGGAACGAAAGGTGGTTTATTCTATAGTCCTAGAGATCAGAAGGTGGTAGTTAGTACTAACGCAAAATTTTTAGAAGAGGACTATATTCTAGATCACAAGCCCAATAACAAGATCATACTCGAAGAACATAGAGGACAATCAACTATTCATGATGCACCAGTACAAGTAGATACACCACAGAATACTGCATAAGATGTCACAGATTATGTGCCTACACAGGTGGTGTCTCATCATAGTGAGAGGGTTGTGAGACAACCCGAAAGGTACGTAAGCTTGTGAGAATTCTTGGATTTGGTCCCAGGCACACACGAACCGGACTAGGTGAACTACAATGATTCTTTCCGAGATAAAGATGCAAAATCATGGCAAAAGGCAATAATATTTGAGATGGGGTCAATGGAGTCTAATCAATTCTGGGAACTTGTAGACTTGCCTGATGGTTTTAAACTCATTGGATGCAAGTGGGTCAACAAACGCAAGAGAGGACCCGACTGAAAGGTTGAAACCTTCAAAGTTAGGCTTGTGGCGAAAGTGTATATTCATAAACAAGGTATCGATTATGAGGAAACTTTTTCCCCGGTAGCTATATTTAAGTTGATCTGGATTCTCTTAGCCATAGTTGCTCATTTATATTATGTGATTCGGCAGATGGATGTCAAGACAGCTTTGCTTAACGGAAGTCTTGAAGAAACCATCTTCATGCAGCAACGAGAGGGATTCATTGAAAAAGACTAAGAGCATAAGGTTTGCAAGCTTAGGAGGTCCATTTACGGACTTAAGCAAGCAGCCAGATCTTAGAACATCCAGTTTGATTAGATAGTCCAGTCCTTCAGATTTACTCAGTGTCCGGATGAGCAGTGTATGTACTGCAGACGTGATGAAAATGCGGTGGTGTTTATTGTACTTTACGTAGATGACATTCTACTTATTGGAAATAGTAAGAAAGTGTTATCAGCCGTAAATGTATTGTTGTCTAACCAATATGATATGAAGGACTTAGGAGAAGCTGGACATATCTTTAGGATCAAGATTATTCGAGATCATAGAAAATGTTCACTGACGCTCTCTCAGGCGTCATACATATATACGATTCCGGCTCGTTTTAACATGTAGAACTCAAAGAAAGGTTTTCTACCTTTTAGAGAAGGAGTGTGTCTATCTAAAGAGCAATCTCCAAAGACTGTTGAGGAGATAGAAGCCATGAAGATAGTTCCTTATGCTTCTGCAGTAGGAAGTCTCATGTATGTTATGTTGTGTACGAGGCCTGATATTTGCTATGCTGTTGGCATGGTTAGCAGATATCAGAGTAAACCCATAGAAGCTCACTGGAAAGCTGTAAAATGTATCATAAAGTATTTGAGCAGAATGAGAGACCAAGTTTTAGTCTATCAGATGCCTGAGCTTATGCCTAGAGGTTACACAAAATCAGATTTCCAAGGTGATAAAGATGAGTAAGTCCACCTGTGGGTTTGTGTTTACTTTGGGAGGTGGAGCCATAGTTTAGCGGAGTGTCCTGCAAAAATGTATGGTGGACTCTACCGTAGAGGCTGAGTATGTTGCGGCCTCAGAGGCAGTGAAAAAAGCTGGATAGCTGAAGAACTTCTTAGTGGACTTAGATGTGATTCCTGACTTGCCAAGATCGATCACAGTGTACTGTGATAACAATAGTGCAGTTGCCAACTCGAGGGAACCACGAGCTCACAAGCTAGTAAACACATAGAGCGCAGTGCATGTACCACCTGATATGAGAAATCGTTAAAAGATGAGACATGGTAGTAGGAAAGACAGCATCAGCAGATAACCTTGCAGATCCGTGCACAAAGACATTGGCTGCAAAATTCTTTGAGGGTCATGTGGAGGGCATGAGAGTTAAATACTTAGCTGAGTCTTGACAGTTCTCTAGATTTTAACATAGCAATAGATTAATTATATTAAATAGTTTTATAATTAAAAGCGTCGCTTTGAGTATTGGTGGGAGATTGTTAGTTTTCAATACCTAAAGCTTTGCTTGTATGGAAAACTATATCCCAGTTTTATATATCGAGTTAAATGTTTCAGTTATACGTATTATGTTTTCCATATGTTGTTCACTTATATCATGTGACTAGATGATGAGGTGTTTGGTGTGACACAGTAGATTTCATCCTTGGTTAAAGTCATGATATATAAATGAGGTGTTTGGTTTGAGTCATATAGTTATGCCCGGCGCATACTGACCATGACCTATTTAGGATGAATTGTCTTACATTGATTTAATAGACTTTCGATCCTAGTGCTCGTTAATTTATTAATTTACTGATAAATTAATTAATTAACTTCTTTAATTCCGAGACTAGTACCACTCGACCTTTTTACTATACCGGACATAAGTCCACCGGCCGGGTTTAGTATAACAAACATTACGAGCTCATCTCGGGAGCACCATCACCCCGGATGCACCGGTACATGGTTTCCTTTTGACAAACAGCAGCACACCAAGCAACTAAATATGCACACCCAACCTACCGAGACTATTGGCCACAATTAACCTCACCCATTGGCAGATCAAAGTACACTATGTCTAATTCTCATGCCCGCTTGAGTCTTGGAATTAAGAGATAGAATGCAAAAAACAATTTGTCTATTAAATCAGTACAAGACAAATCATTCCTATTGGTCAAGTTCAATACACCTCGGGCATATCTATACGATTCAATTAGTTTAGACAAACCAATTATCCGAATCACATAATAACCTAAACTGACAGTTTGTCCAAAGCTGTCTCGATTACGAACCTCATTTATATATTATGTCTTTTAACCAATGATGAGAGCTACTGTGTCACACAAAACACCTCATCATATATAATATAAATGGACAAATAATGCACAACTAAATTTAACCAAAACATTAATCGATATATTGACTGGGAAAAAGTACAATACAAGCATAGTTTATATATTCAACTCCAACAGTATCGCCCAAGTAGACCTGCAACTCACAATCTCTAAGCGTCTGGATTACTTGTAACCCCTGCAAATAATTACAAACATGATCAGTGACTCCGTAATCCACACACCAAGTATCTATAGGAATTGCCGCCAAACATATCTCAGTAACAAAGGTGAAATTGCTTATACCTTTAGGCTTTGGGCAGTCTGACTTCCATGTCCGATTTTGCCACATCTGAAGCACTTGCCTTTCAGCTTAGGCTTCTTGGCAACATCACCCTTGGGTGCATGATTAGTAGCTGGTTTTTGGGACTTCTTCTTCTTCTTTCTGGCTTTGGGCTCAGAAGAAGATCCTAAAGGCCTAACAGTCGCTAAAGCTTGTTTCCTCTCAGAGAAGATGCCCTAAGCTGACACCAACGTAGTCATGAATCGGGTAAAGTATACTAAAGTCTATTTATGTTATAGTTCAACCAAAACTTCTCAAAACTTAGAGGCAAGCTCTGGAGGATAATATCGCATTGAGTCTCGCAGTCAATATCACCTCTCAGTACCTCGATCTCATTGATGTTGCTAATCATGTCTAGTACTTGATCTCTCACTCGGGTACCTTCAACCATCTTGGCACTCATGAGTTTTCTCATAGCTGACTGCCTGGCTGCCCTGCCCTGATGCCCAAACATCTCCTTGAGGTTAGTCATCATATCGTTGGCTGAGGTCATCAACTGATGCTGGTGCTGCAACACATTTGACATCGAAACCAAAATGCAACACTGGTCATCTTATCAGCTTTCTTTCGCTTCATATATGTTTCATTCTCCTCAGGAGTGACATCATCTCTAAGTGTCTCAGGGCGCACCTCATTGAGCACGTACTTGTAACGCACAACAGTAAGGACAATGTCCATGTTATGCTTTCAATCAATGTAATTAGGACCGATGAGTTTTTTTTTTTATTCAGAATGACAACAAGTGGATTGAACGACATATCTACAACTGAAAAATAAATAACTAGCCAAGTTTCAATATTTTATCTTTTTAGAAAATATTGATATCCTCAAAAAAAATATAATCATCCACCAACACCTTCAACACCGGGATTCACGCAGGTCACGATCGTGTGAACATCTACGCTAGGACACATTCATTCGAGAAGGACTAAAGTTCATTAATTTCACTATCTGACCAATGAGCTTTTGATCAATAAAATTAATAGTCGGTGATTTTAGCCTGCATACATAAGTAGTGTATCCTCATTGGGAGGAATACTACAAACGGTACACTACGTGTATGCCATTAAGTGACTTCTAAATTTGTTACTTAGGATACTAATGCGCCTCAGATGAAGAGGGTGTCACAAAGTTCTCCAGTTAAACTCATTATAGTCATCCCATTAGAAATTCAATCTAGTGATCTTATGAATAAAGACTCATCCGATATGGATAAAGGCCCTAATGCCAACACACAAGTCTATTCATATCACATATGAATTCGTTATGGAGACCATGGGAATATAACACAACCCGTTCCCATTTAGATTTTTAAAATTGATGATTTTTACGATTTTAATATGCAATATCTTAACTTTGGTTATTTGCACCTATAAAACCGTTAGAGGTTTAACATGCAAATTTTCTACCTTAGCTAATTGCACCCATAAAACCATTTATTTTCGATCATGCACAAAAACATAAAACAAAAACACACAAGCAACGATAAAGACATAAAATGGGAATCACCCAAAATTCCCGATTATTATGGCCTTCTTAAGCTTCGCTTCCTTTGAAGCCTTGTTGACACGTCGCATCACATCGCTCCCACTCATTATTTGGATTCTTTCTAATTCGTCTAAGTTTTCTCAATTTTTTACGTAATTAGGAATCACCCAAAATTACGATAAACCAAAACCTACGAATATGAGTTATCCACAATAATGTCTTCGTCATTTTACGTAAATTCCTATATACAAGGCTTTTTAGGAATTTAAAGAGGACACCATAGAATAGTTCCTCTACATGAATTAATCTAATCCTACACGGGTTCCAGCTTGTGGTTATTACTATTACACACATTCCATTCAATAAAAACGAGCCCAGACATGTCCCGGGGTTTATGAATGAATGTACCATAATTTTCGAGAATAATAACCACCTATTAATAAAATAACAAAGCCATGTAATAAATCGAACAAGTATAAAGCCAAAACCTTAGCTATTATACCAATTTGAAGGAAATAGATCTGGTCCGGGCTAAACCGAAAATCTCACTTTCGTGCTATGCATTCCATAATCGGAGACTTTCGATCGAGCCCATACTCTAAAATCATTTTCCCTGAACGGATCTAGGCTTACACATATTCAATTTATTAAAACTACAAGCTAAAAATTAAATCTTTAATTTAAAGCGAAACATAAAGATTATTCCTTTGAAGCGTTTTCTCGAAGCAATAAGAAAACCAAAGCCTGAAATGCGAAATCCACTATCAAATCCCTCAAATGACTCTGACAACTCCCAAAGTCGTGTGGGAGACTATCTATGGGGTGGCTAAGGCACTAAATAAGAAATCCAAAAGAAACTGCTTCGAAAAACTTGACAGATCCGTGACAGATCGTTGCCCGAAGGTCCCTGTGCCTAGTTACCACCTACTGCCCCTCGCTGCTGAACACCACTGGAAAACACCACGACCGAGCTCTCTCACGCCGTGATCTACATGCTGGGATAAAGAAGACCAATTAGCGGATCTTGTGCACCTAAGATCGATGCTCGGCGGTGAGGCGCTGTCGCCGGAAACGGCAAAGTCGCCAGGAAAAGCTTGGCGGCGACAGCGCTGAATCAATGGAAGCGATCAAGGAAAAACTGCAAGGGATATTTTGGGCTGAGTTTTAATCCAAGTAGAAGGATCCTAAACCGACTTCGAGAATGAACTCAATGAAGACGATGAAATTCTCTCTCTAGGCTTCTCCTTCTCTCTCTAGGCAACTTTGCCTCCAAGTTTCTTAATGTCTTAAGTGCCTAACATTAGCTATTTATAAGAAGGTTCAAGGGAGACATAGTGGGCTTTTGAGTTGGGCCTTAGTGTTGGACTTTTGTTGACTTTTTTAGTCCTCACTAGACTAGTCAACTCCTATTAGCCCGAAGGATTAATTCCTTAAACCACTTCATCAATTAAATATTAATCGACCCTTAGGTTTATTTCATATTACCCACTTCATCAATTAAGTATAAAATTAACCCAAGATTAATTTATTTAATCCACTTTGCTAATTAGTCCAACGCATAATTAGTCGTACAATTAATGGACAAGTTATGAAACTACCGCTCAAAAGCGAAATTACTTCGCGCTCATTTTATTAATTCATCTATCTCCCTACATCAAATATATAGTGCTCGTTAATTCATAAATTTACTGACAAATTAATTCATCGACTTCTTGCTATCCGAGATTAGTACCACTCGACATTTATTTCTAGTTGTATTGTAGATGTAGGATTACTGTAGTTTTATATTTGAAGTGTAGCTTAAGTATTAGTGGGAGATTGTTGGGTTTAAATACTAAAGCTTTGCTTGTATTAAACTATTTTCCAGTTTTATATATCGATTGAATGTTTCAGTTAAATTGTTTATGTGTTTACATATGTCGTCCATTTATATTATGTAATTAGATGATGAGGTGTCTGGCGTGATACAGTAGATCTTATCATTGGTTAAAAGACATAATATATAAATGTGGTTTGTAATCGAGACAGTTTTGGACACACTGTCAGTTTAAATTATTATGTGATTCAGAAATTGGCTTGTCTAGACTAATTGAATCATATAGATATGCCCGGGGCATAGTGAACTTGACCATTTAGGATGAATTGTCTTATACTGATTTAATAAACTATTCGATCCTAGTATTCTATCTCTTAATCCCTAGACTTGAGCAGACATGAGGATTAGACATAGTATACTTTGATCTGCCAAAGAGTGAGGTCATTTGTGGCCAATAGTCTCGGTAGGTTGGGTGCGCGTGTTTAGTTTCTTGGTGTGCTGTTGCTTGTCGAAAGGAAACCATGTACCAGTGTGTCTGGGGTGATGGTGCTCCCAAGATGAGCTCGTTATGTTTCTTATACTAAACCCGACCGGTGAACTTTTGTCCAGAATAGCAAAAAGGTCGAGTGGTACTAATCTCGGATTATAAGAAGTTAATGAATTAATTTATCAATAAATTAATAAATTAACGAGCACTATATCTTTGATGTGGGGAGATTAAAGAATAATTAATTTAGTTGTTCCGGAAGCAGTTCTGGTGTAGGATGGTACTGTCATAGTTAATCCGTTAGTGGTACGATTAATTATGTAGTGGGTTAATTGATTAAGTAGAATTAATTATTTAATTAATTATTCCTAAGGTTTTAATTAAGTAATTAATAAAATGGAATTATTTAATTAATTAATTAAGTCTTAAGTTTCAATTAGAATTAGGAAATCCTAGAGATTAGGAAATCTAATTGGATTTGGTTATCCTATTAGATTTGTTACCTAATTGGATTTGAAAACTAATTAATTACCTAAACCCATTAGGAAGGTCAATCCTAAACCAACTTGGGGTCTCTCTTGTAACTTTATAAATAGACAAGAGATAAGCAATTCTACATACACAATTCATAAGTTTTCAAGACAAGAAAACTAGAGAGATAAAATCCTAAAGAGAGAATTAATAATTCATCTCTCAAAGTCGGATTTTCCAAAGTTCTAGGCGGCTGCTCTCTCTCCTCAAAACTGGCGGCCGGATCTCCTTTATTTCCCTGCGATGCATGGTTGTAAAGTGCGGCGTCGCCTGGACTTCGGGGCGGCGTGTGCAGCTCACGCGCGGACGGCGGCAATTGATTTTTCGAGCAAAAATTCCGGTGTTGTCCTTTTGTCTTGGATTGTTGATCGTTGGTTTGTTGGTTCATTGCCCACAAAACGTTTGAGCCTGTCTTGAGTCATACAAGTGATCACCTAAGTACACGCTTCAAGAGGTATTTCTAAACTTCCGCTTTAATTAGAAATTATTTGTTGCATGGCAAATCGAACAAGTATAAGCTAAGATCCTGCGCAATGTTATTTCGAGCAAGGATTGGAATAGCAATTGTGCTAGAGTCTAGGCCTGGTCAAGAATTTTGATTCTGGAATGCATAGCACGAAAGTGAATTTTTGACCAGGTCCGGGTAGATAATCTTTCACTCAGGTCCTGCTCAATATGCCTCGGGCACATCCGTATGATTTAATTAGTTTAGGCAAACTAATTTTTAAATCATACGATAACCTAAACCGATAGTATGTTTAAACTATCTTAGTTAGGAGCTTTAATTTATATATCATTAATTTAACCAATGATAAGATCTACTGTGCTATACCCGGCACGTTATCATCTATGCATATGATATAACGGAACAATCAATACTGAAACACAATCGATATGTAAACTGGATATCAGTTTTTCATACAAGCAAGCTTTTCAGTATTCAAAACTAACAAGGATCTACATGGGATTTTCACTTTATGTATCAATTAGAGGAGTGAAAATCCATAATCTTAGCTTAGAACCTCATAGTTCTAAGTGTAGAAGCCATTCTCTCCCTTGCTTTCTCTCTAAGAAAGAGCTATTATGTGTTTTAAGAGTGTAGAGTATGGTTTTTTTTGGCTTTTAAGGCTATACATATCAAGATTAAAAGAATAGAAATGACTAAAATATCCTAAATAAACATTTGAATCTATTTAATTATAGGGGCAAATTCGTCTTTAGATAACTTGATCGAGCAGGCCATCGATGAGGCATTAGCGCCTGACCGGCGCCTGAAACCTAGGGTATGAGCAGGCACTGGTGCCTGGTCATTGCCTAAGTGTCACCTGATAGAAAAGTGGACGCCTGCTTAACGCCTGAGCGGCACTTGATCGATAGTACCAGGCGCTTGGGCCTCTTCGTGCTCCTTTGAATTTCTTGACTCTCGCTGCATGTTTTCTTCATTTCTTCACGCTTTCTGCTCTTTTCCGCACCAAAGTCTTTGTGCATCATCCTCAACTCCACATCGATGCATTTCAATACAAATTATGCAAAACCGGACATAAGTACAATCTTAAAGCACAATTAGATTAAAAATCTAACAATAGTAGGCTAAAAGTGCATGATTTTAACTCATAAAAAGATGTGAATTTGAGTCACATCAATGTGCAAAATTATTTTCTACAAATTGAACATCCCTACAAATCACTATTTTCTTAGTTTCCAAGTAGTAAATCTTATGGCCCTTGTGCCCTGTGGCATATCCAATGAAAATCCCCTTGTTATATTTACTGCTAAATTTGTAACGAGGAAGAGACTTTTTGAAAAAATAGTACACACAACCAAATACCTTTAAATCCTGAAAGTTAGGTTGCCTATTAAACATAACCCTATAAGGTGATTTCCAGTAAAGTGTACCTTAGATGGTGTGCTTTTGATGTGATATGTGGCAGTGAGCACTGCCTCACCCCAAAATATCTTTGGAAGTTTAGAATGCAAGAATAAGGATCTAGCCACCTGTATGAGGTACCTACGTTTCTCTTCACCAGGCCATTTTACTGTGGTGTGTCAAGGCATGATGTTTGGTGCAAAATACCATTTTCAGCTAATAATTGTTGACATGCAGTACTCAAAACCTCTGTTCAATAATCAGTTCTAATGGTTTTAATACAAGTTTGAAATTAATTTTAGATGAGAATGATAAAATTCTTTAAGATGTTTATAACATAATTCTTGATCCTAAACAAAAAGTCCAAGTTGTCCTAGTATAGTCATCTACAATTGTGAAGACGTACTTACAACCTGTTGTAGAAAGAATCTTGTAGGGACGCCAAATTTCTGCATGTACAAGCTCAAACAATGCAGTTAATTGTGTATTAGTTAAAACAAATGGAAGTCTTTGTGGCTTAGTGATGTAACCCGAATTACTCATTTTATAGTTCTTTTTTAGCATGATTCTCACATGAGTTGCATATATTTTTGAGTCAAGAATGCTCATTTGTGCTTAAATTCTTAAAAGTGCAATCTCATGTGTGTCGTGCGTGTTTTGCAGAGAAATTGTAAATTTTGGTTCACATGTAGCTTAATTAGATGGAGAAAAGCAAAGGAAGAAATTGGGATGAAAAAGTTTTGAATTGAAGAATGGAAAGTGGGAATACAAAGCTGGTAGCAGTAGCAAAAGGAATGTTGAATGTGCTGAAATAATGAGAGCACTAGGAGACCGCTATGAAGGCTAGTTCATAGCGGCCTCATCGCGGTCACCCCCCAAAGAAACAACAGACACTTAAGGGCTGAATTCCCATTTTGTCCTAAATTAATCCCTAAACTTCCCCAAATACCCCACGACTCTTAGCCCTATAATACTCATTTTTCTACAGATTAGGGCTTATCATTGGTGGCTTAACCTCCATTGATCCTAGGGTTTCTTCCTAGTTAGATTTTCTTATCTTTTGCTTTATTTTCTTGTTTTAGTTCTAGATCCACATTTTGGGAGCCCATTTGTACGAATTGATAGTTGAGATATATGAGAATATTCATGGGTTCTTCATCTGGTGTTTGATTTCATGCTTTCATTCCAATTATGCTTAAAGATTAGTTCTTTAGATTTGGATGTTGCCCATTTGATATCTATGAGTGTTCTTGTGTTGATTTCTTGATATTTTACATTATGGGTTGTTAATCTACATAGGTTTTCACTCTCGTTAGTTGTAGTCAAAGGTGGAATTGGAAAGAAACACTAATAAAGCAAGAACTAGTACCGTATGTGTGCAATCAAGTGTCTTGGTCTCGAAGGCTTTGTATCTCGTACTTCTATCTGGGTGCCCTTCGTTGCTTGTGTTGTAATGTGCTAGGGTCAGGTTGTATATTCATGGTGTTAGTTAGTGTCCGTCAAGATGCGATGCCTACCCTGAGGATGTGACAGATCTTCGGTACTAATGTAGGAATCCATTGTGTTCACATGCTCCTTGGAGAGGTTCTATTACTAGTTCAGTCGGCACGGCTCATAGCCCTTGCCCCAGAGGTGTGAAATGCCTCGTTTGTTGAGGGAATCCACGAGTAGTGCTGTTTATAGTCTCCTTTCGTGTTTGTGTACCCACATTCCTTTAGATTTGTGCATGTTAAGTTCATATTGATTTCCAAGTGCGATGTTTGGGGCATATTAGCTTGATTATCAACTTCCTTATAAGTGAGTTGAGGCTGGAATCCGTTAACGGACGTCCTAGTAACCCAGGTGAAATTAATTGGATTAATATGAACTTGTCACTTGACTATGGCCAGAAGCAGTGAGAATCATTCCACATTTCTCCTTGCCTGCTATTCTTTTGGGGTAGTAGTTAGGTTAGGATTTTCTTATTTATTTCTTTCTTTCTTCCTTTCTTTGTTTTTGATAATATGCACCTAAGCCTAAATATAATCATAAATACAATGTGCTCTCTATAGGACGAGACCTTAAGTACTACACGATGATTGGATTATTGATGGTCCTTGAGTGTTAATGATGAGGTTATTTATAAATTTAAATGATGTTATTGTGTACCTTTTGTGTGCTTAATTGCACACCAAAACCTCATATAAAATTCACGCATCACTTAGACAAGATGCAAACTTCACATTTCAGTAACTCTTTTAAACAAATGGAATATGTAGAAGCTGAAATATGCTTCACGACTTTACTTGAAGGATGCCCTAATCTACCATGCCAGTTTGGCTTATTTTCGACTAAACTAATAGCATATGTCCTATCTACAAAGGTTTTATTAAGAACAATATCAACTGCCAATAACTGCAAAGTTTTCTTGGTGACTTGTGGAGATTTGTCCAGCACACATAACTTTTTGAAAATTCGACCAACAACTAGGACCCTATAATTCATCAGGTCCTGCGGTAAACATATTGAATCAAGAAATCTGCAATACAGCTTTGAATCTCTTACAAGTGTTTTCACTGATAAGAAATTGTGTTTGAATTTTTTGCAAAAACAGAACTAACTAAAGTGTTATGTTACTAGATAACTTGGCTCTCCCCATATGAGAACAGATTGCGTACTTCTATCTTGTAGGTAAATAGGAGTGAAGGTATGCACTGAATTATAACTAGAAAGCAAGCTTAAACTATTAACCATATGGCTTGTAACACCACTGTCTACAATCCAAAAATCCCTGTCAAACAAAAAAAAAAAAAAAATGAAGGCTCAAGTTTTGAGTGTGGATATTACTACTTGCAAAATCATGGAGATACCAATATCCCCCTTTAATCATTTGACTGATTTCCCTTTGGACTGCAGCTGCTATGGTTGGGTTCATATATGTTTGTGACTGCATTTTGCCCATTTCATCTTATGGAGACTCTGTCATGTGTGCAGATTTCTGTTGTTGTGCCGCTGTCTTTCCCTTTTTCTTGGTGGTATCCCACCGTTCTGGTTAACCATGCAGTTTTAAGTATGTATCCACCACACGACCTTTCCTCTTGCAGTGACTACCGTACATCAAATTGTTATCAACCTTGCCTTCAAATTTATTCTTCTGTTAATCCTTTTTCTCATTATGAGATTTGACAAACATAGCTACGTTCTCAAAATTAGCTTATATCTTTACTGACACTTGTCTGTTTCTTTCTACTTTCAGAATCATAGCACAGACTTTAATTGCGAAGGGAACCGACTCCATCATGAGAATTTGGTTCTTTTTAACCTCATACGCATCACTTAACCCCATTAAAAACTCCATAGACTGATCCTCTTGCTTCTTGACTTCTAGGACATTCATGATCGCATCTAGTGCATCCTTTGCACCCGTCACATACTGAACTGTCTTTCTGCCATCAAGAATGGCCCTAACAGCTCTTACACAATCCAACTCCTGCCTCAATTGGTTCAGTTGATCTCTCAATTCTTTCAACCGACCATATATAATAGTGTGTAATTCCATAATTATCCTTTCTAATCAAAGCAATCTCTCTCCTAACCTTGAATAGAACAGACATTTAAAAATTCAAACCTTTCTCCTATCTCAGTCCATAACTCAACCACTCTATTAATGTAGGTGAATTGATTCACCAGATCTTTGGAAATTGATCTTTTTATCCAAGATACAACCCTGTTGTTTACCCTCTTCCCTTTTTGAAAATAAGCGGAATCCATCTCAGGCATGAAACAGCTTCCAGTGGCGAAACCAAGCTTTCATTTGGCTTCGAGAGCTGTTATCATCGCATTCTTCCAAATCTGGTAATTGCTATCATTCAACATCACACTAACTAAATGGATTCCTTGATGATCAACTCCATGAAGGATCAATTGATCTTTATATTCTTCATGGATAATGCCTCTAATCTCAGACATTGTATCAAATGCTTGTTGAACACATGTTTCTTCGTTATCCATCACTATAGAACTAACTAATCCAGCTGAGACCTGCTTTGTTTACTCAATCACCAATTTAAAACTTTGGCTCTGATAGCATGTAGAGTTTTAGAATTGATGTTTAGAACAGAAGAATCAAACAGAGTTCATGCATGAGCTCTGTAAACGAAAAACAGCTGAAGGCAAAACCGGAGAATTTTATGGTCTTGCTACTTTAGGGTCGGCTGTTGAGGAGGTGGAGTTTGATCATTTTAATGATATGCCGTGAGGGATTTAATTCAATTGGATATGCAGTCTATCCCAGCCTTGAGAGTTTCAAAATATAGTTAGTCTTCAGTTATGTAATAGTTAATGGCGCTTGTAACGTATTAGTTATTGTAATAGTTAGTGGCGCTTGGATCGTGATGGTGATTGTATAGGTAGTTGAGGAGTGGGAGAACATAGAATAGAGTGGGGTTGGGATAAGTAACGACACTGCCCTTTGTACCTGATTTATGTTTTATTTGATTTTAATAAAAATAATAACCAATCCCACCGGTCTAACTTGCCCGTTGGGACATGTGGGACTTTTTATTTTTAATTTAAAAAAAATCAGAAAATTTCATGGAGAGGAAATATGGGAAAATTGATTTTCTTGATTAACTCTATTCCTTCCAAAACGTTTATATACAACCAGCTAAACTTCTACAAACCGCCAATTAATTTAATTAATCAATTACATAAAAGAAAGTAACTCCAATGACACGTCATTCAAATCCTAACAAACCTTAACCAATCTTAAGTCTCCATACTTCAAGTTGGATGTGCAAACTCGTGTAGTTCCAGCTCATTACTCTTTAGCCCACTCAGCCTACATTCGGGTGCAACATCAACAATGCTTTCCAAAGTTAGGGCATGTTGAGCATGAAAAGCTGAAGTACTGCTGCATGCTTTCCTTGCTGCTGAAATGCTGCTGCATTTTCTTTTAAAATTTTACTAATTACTGTCTCAATTTGGATTAAAAATCTCCCTCCTTACCCCTCTCTTTTCCCCATTTAAAGTAGAAGGACAATTTTGTCAAAATTGGAACCGTAATGCTTAAAACTGAACTATCAATTGGTTGGATTGTATGTTTATAACATAACAATTGGCTCCACAAGACACGGACTCCGTTTGTCCCAATTTAATATTTCCTTGTTCCATATTCTTTAATAAGTTTTAATAGTTATCGCCTCACTTCTTACCCTATACTGCCTCAATTTAGAATAAAATACCCCCTACAATACCCTTTCTCTTCCCCCTTTTAAGTAAAAAAGCAATTTTGTCAAAATCTATGAATTACCGCATCAAAAACTAAGACAATAACTAGTAACCCCTTTTTTAATACTGTGGTTTTAATCTAATAATAAACCATGAAAATTAAAAGTACATGACTGGGACAGTATATATCTGACAACTATGTATGTAAGTGTGCCATCCTGGAACCATGGAGAGGTTGACTTGAGCTGCAGAGGCTCCCCCAATATAATTACTAAAGTATACTTGATGGTCTGCATCGTCTGTTTCTTTTCATTGTTAAAGTCCCTCTTCTTCTTCAATCCCGGGGACATGTCGTCAGCCCTCGTGGCCACAGTCGCAAAAGTTAGAGAAAAGATGGACATTTCTTCAGAGAATTCCCTAGTGAAAAACTTTTGGAGATTACTCCTAGCCTCTGGTTTAGTTGTCTTTGTGATTTATGCAGTGTTTTTCAGGGATCCCAATTGTGCTGCCGCGGGGCTATTTTCATCCCTGAAAGTCAGCCCATCTGCGCATGAAAGTGAGAACCCCACGGATGCAAGTCATTTGGCTTTTGGCCTTCAAGGTTCTGAAAAGACGTACCATTTCAGAAAGTCATATGTGGAAGCCTGGTGGAGGCCCAACACAACAAGAGGCTATGTTTACCTTGATAAAGCTCCAACAGGTGATCTTCTCCCATGGTCTCCCAAATCTCCCCAATATCGAATCAACGATGATCTCAGCAAATTGATTGCGGAAGTAAAGCCAAATAGCCCTCTTATGCCCCGAATGGTTCACGGGATCTTGGAATTGTTTCGTGAAGAACACCAAGGTCTTCGGTGGTTAATCATGGGAGACGATGATACCATGTTTTTCGTTGATAATTTGGTGGATGTGCTATCCAAGTATGATCATACTAAATATTACTACATTGGGTATCCATCTGAACATGTTTTATCCAACCATTGGTTCAGTTTCAATCAGGCATTTGGTGGAGGTGGGATTATTCTAAGTTACCCATTGGCCAAAGCTCTTGTGAATGATATGGATCGTTGCCTCAGAACATATTCAAATTTTTCTGCAGATCTAATGACTATGGCCTGTTTGGCTGACATTGGTGCTAATTTAACTCCACATAAGGGTGTACACCAGGTAAACTCTCACTTGCTCCACATATTTCATGAAGCATATTATTGGGAATTCTTGCATGCAGGATTTTAAACTTGGCAAGATAATATACTAGTGAATATTTGACAAACGAAACCATTCATTCCACAGAATGATTTACGAGGGGATTATTCTGGATTCTTGTCATCTCATCCCAAGGAACTGATCCTGTCTATTCACCATTGGGACACCTTAGATCCAATCTTCCCTTCCATGAATCGTTCCCAGTCAATTCAGCATCTCATGAAGGCCGGAAACGTGGACCAATCCCGTCTGTTTCAACAAACTATATGCAGCTACAGAAAAAAGCAGTGGTCGTTTTCCATCTCCTGGGGATACTCAGTTCACATCTATGAAAAAGTCATGGCAAGAAGTTGGCTAATGATTCCAATTGAAACTTTCGGTGCGTGGTCAGAAGATAAGCGGGAGCCCAAGTTCATGTTCAACACAAGAAAGCCCTTTGGGGATCCTTGCGAAGTCCCCCACGTTTTCTTCTTTGAATCGATTAAGAAAACATCGAACAATGAGATTCTCACTGTTTATTCAAGGAAAGAACCTCGTAATCTACCTGCTTGTAGTGCAAGTGGGAACCTTTCGGCTGAATTCGTGGACAAAATTCACGTTTTGTCGTCGGGAAACAAGCGTCCAGAGGTTGGTCAGTTCCTTATATTTTATACGAACAAATTAATACCATTATGTTGCACTATATCCTGCCCTTTCTTGTTATTTAAAGCTCCCTTTTTTAAAAAATTCCTCTATTTTCTTAAATATTTTCCCCTTAATGCTTATCTTCCACCCCTATATCATTACTTAACTGCCCTAATCAATTTATCGAAAATTTTATAAGTTCCTTATTAATGTATCAAAAATTTATAAAAATTATAATTAAAGTAGTATAAATGAGCGAAACTATAAATGATTTTTTTAGTATTCTTAGTAAATTAATTAAGGGTTATTAGGTAATTTAATATATCATTATATATTATATTTAAATATTATAATTAATATTTTTTAATTTGTCAAAAATAATTTAGGTATAAGAAGACCCAAATATTAAAAAAGGGTGGTAAATAAGCCTTCACACCGTCTAAAGAATTATCTCTTATCTTAAAGCTTCTGTTTAGTTTTAATTTTCTAAAGGTCATAAATTCTTAGTTTCATTACTTACCCTGTCTGAGTTATTATTACTTTTTCCTTTAGAAATGGTTGATTAGTTATTAGGAGATGGTATAAATACTTAATTAAGGTTAAAAATGAAAATTTACTGAATTAAATTAATAATTATTTTTAAAATCATCAAATGATTCGAACTTAATATCTATTACTTTTAAGTGGAAAGTATCAAGGCATATTTTAGTGGAGTATTAGTTTAATATAGTCAAATTCCGTTAATCACAACAATGAAAATTGAAATTTGAATTTTGAAAACAAAATTCAAAAATGGACAAAATAGAGTATCTTGGTCTTCGGACGAATGTGATCATTTTAATTATTCTAAAATGTTGTCAACTACATCCTCCATTTCATATTATAGATTATTTTGATCAAACATATATGTTAAAAAAGCAATCATTTATTATACATTTTAACAAATGTTAACTATAATTTCTGTTATATTTTTATTTAATACATTTTTTTGGTAGTGGTGTGCCTTGAGTACATGAAAATTGAAATAGATTTTGAAACAACTGAGTAATGAATTAAACTTAAACAAGGGAAAAATTATTATTTGTTTTTTATACGTAAATAAATAAGTTATACTTTGATATTTTTTAAATTGAAAAAAAAATTAATAATATGAGATGGATGCTTGGAGTTTGAGAGATTCAACGCTACTCCAAGGTTAGGGACACGAGTTGACCGAAATAACAGCCAGATCGATGCCAGCGCAATTCTTAATAGACCGGTCGAGTTTCTTCTTTGAAATGGCCAATTTGACTTCTAATTAGTTATAGAAATTAGCTCAAATAACCGAAATAACCGAAATTATTATTTAGTTAATCGTCTAAATTATCCAAATAAGCTAAATAACCTAAACCAATTGCCCCAATTCAATTTGGTTGGGCGGATTATTCGGGTGAACCCGAATAGTGATCACCCCTAACTGAGGGAGGGGGGAATAGATTGGTTATGAGGGAAAACAATGAGTCATTCATGGAGACCATAATACAAGGTAACTTTAATATAAATGAGTAAGTGGACATTAGAATGTTTGTAGAAGTATAATATAATTTACGATAAAGACGAGAGTTTATAACCTTGAGGTCGGAGTTCTAATCTCATGGTTCTAATTAAATAAAAATTAAAAATATATATATTAAAGTCGGTAAATAAATTATTTTGTTTAGATTGTCGAAAATAAATATGTAGTCAATAGAAATTAGAGAGAGATAGTGAATTCTTGGCCTTTATAAAATTTAACAAATACTATGTTTTGCATGCATATGATTGTAATTATAATTAACTGATGAACGGAATATTTTCAACGTATAAATTGAAAGAAAAATATGCAAAAATTAATTTAATATTGTTATCGTTCTTTTGGCTTTTTTTTTCCCCGCAGGTTCACAGATCTGAATGTTGCGATATTGTTCATATAAAAGACACAGGGGAAGCAAAATTGAGGCGTAGAGAGTGCAAAGTAGACGAGATTATAGCTTAGTCTTCTTTTAAGGGAATTTCTTTTTCGTCCCATAATATTATTTTCTTTATTGACCCAAAAAATATTACTTTAGAATTAAATTAGTTTATTTTTTAGGAAGGGAAGATATTTGATGCAGATTGTTACATTGATTCTCACTCATTTAAGAGTGGGGATGCTTATTTATCGCACTTTTATGTTAAAATTGTCCCTACGAAATAATAATTACAATATTTAAATATAATATAAAATAAAATAATAATTTATATTACCTAATCGTCCTTAATTAATTTACCAAAAATACTATTAAAAATTTCATTTTTTGTTTCGCTAATCTATGTTATTAATTATTATAAATTTTTTGTAAATTAAGAAAGATTTATAAAATTTTTTATTAATTAATTAAGGACAATTAAGTAATAATAGGATGGGCAGAAGATAAGAATTAGAGGAGCGATACTGAAAAAAATTAAGGACTTTTTGGAAAGGGAATATGAATAAGAAAAAATGGCCAATCTATAACAGTTAGTATATTATACTCCTAGGAAAAAAAAAAAAAAAAAAACCCCGTTTGGCATTAGTATAATGCATTTGACACGCCTCCACTTTCCCTAATTAGCAGCACTCCGTAGCCCCGAGTTTACATCAAATCAAATCCCGCGAATCCAAGCAAAATCAAATTTGAAATCCAGTCTGTACGGACTTTACACAAAGGCGGTAAACTTATGGAAACTGAAGCGAGGGGAATTTATTTTACATTGGAAGTAGCAGCAGCCCTCCTGAAACTCTCCACACGACCCACGAGCTCCGAAAAAATAGGCAGCATTCACAACACGACCGTTCTCGAAAACCAGCAACCTGAACGCTACGAGTCCACCAGCGGAAGGCGATTCGACGTTCATTTCGAGTGGGAAAAAAAGAAAAAGCGATCAAAGAGAGAAATCGTGGTTAGGGTTAAGCAAGTTACAAACGAAGCAAAAGCCGAAAAAATTGAAAGAATGATGAAAGGTATGTTTATACTTGCAGTTTATAGTTGCAATTTAGGGGTAGTCGATGTTTTTGATAATGGATGGAATTTTTTTTTTTTCCGGGTAAAAAACGCAACACAGAGCCTAGGGCGGCAAATATTCAGGGTGTAAAGAGGCCGAGCAAGGAAGTCGACTCCGAGAAATCAGACAAACAAGTTCCGGATAGTAAGTTTGTCGCAGTTTATTGTTGTGTAAAGTACTCATTGATGGCTGTTTATGTAAACTGATGGTTGCTTATGTAAACTGGTGGTTGCTTGCATAAAGTTCTTATGTAAACTACTATTTCTGTTGCTTATGTAAACTGGTGGTTGCTTATGTAAACTGATGGTTGCTTATGTAAACTGGGGGTTAATCATCTTCTGCTATGCTTATGTAAACTGGTGGTTGCTTATGTAAACTGGTGGTTGCTTGCGTAAAGTTCTTATGTAAACTACTGTTTCTGTTGCTTATGTAAACTGGTGGTTGCTTATGTAAACTACTGTTTCGTTGTGTAAAGTACTCAGTGATGGCTGTTTCGGTAAAACTGTGGTTGCTAATGTAAACTGGTGGTTGCTTATGTAAACTGGGGGTTAATCATCTTCTGCTATGCTTATGTAAACTGGTGGATGACTTTATAAAGTTCTGAATTGCTTGTTTAAGCTGCTGATTTCGCATGTAAACTCCCTTAATTTGGTGGTACAGTAGTGTTCTTAAGTCTGGAATGCTCATAATTCAGGGTTAATCATCTTCTGCTATGCTTATGTAAACTGGTGGTTGATTTTATAAAGTCCTGAATTGTTTGTTTAAGCTGCATTTTTTTCATGTAAACTCCCTTAATTTGGTGGTACAGTAGTGTTCTTAAGTAGTGTAATATAGACATCAGATCAGCGAATACTAGACATCAGATTAACAGACTATAGATATCAGATCAAGAATATAAAAGAAATCATACACTAGAACTAAACCATACTTAACAATGGAGATCAGATCAGGATTATATAGACATCAGATCAGCGAATACTTGACATCAGATTAACAGACTATAGATATCAGATCAAGAATATAAAATAAATCATATAATAGAACTAAAACATATTTAACAATGGAGATCAGATCAGGATTATATAGACATCAGATCAACGAATACTAGACATCAGATCAACAGACTATAGATATCAGATCAAGAATATAAAAGAAATCATACAGTAGAACTAAAGCATACTTAACAAGGGATATCAGACCAGGATTATATAGACATCAGATCAGCGAATACTTGACATCAGATCAACAGACAATAGATATCAGATCAAGAATATAAAAGAAATCATCCAGTAGAACTAAAACATACTTAACAAGGGAGATCAGATCAGGATTATATAGACATCAGATCAGCGAATACTTGACATCAGATCAACAGACTATAGATATCAGATCAAGAATAAAAAAGTTACCACTTTCAAACGATAGTTTACATAAGTAGTTCAGAATTCATAGTTTACATAAGTAGTTCAGAACCCTCAGTTTACATAAGTATTTCAGAACTATCAGAATACATAACGAGATCAGAAACATAAGTTTACATAAGAAGTTCAGAAATGCGAGTTTACACAGACGAGTTTACATAAGCACAAAATGCGAGTTTACATAAACTATCGTCCTTAAACGCACATTCGAGTTTACATAAGTACACAGTCAAGTTTACATAAACATCCATTTATAGTGCCCTTAAACGCTTATTCGAGTTTACATAAGTACACAGTCGCAAATTTGGAACACTCTCAAGACGAACATTCTGATATATACCAAATTTGAATCTCCAAAACCCACGCCCAGTCTTGTCGATTGTCGGAGACGACGGCTTCCCTCTTGGCGATCGTCACTTACCACGACTCCCGCCTTGTTGTATGCGCGTGAACCATTCTTTCACTTTAGTAGCATTAAATGCTCATTTAATGCCGCGATGGAAGAAATTGAATCAGGGCTTCATGTCAAAATCCGGTTTTGGACTCATTAATCCGGTTTTTTATACATAAACCGCCTAGGAGTAAACCGCCCGGTTTACTCCTAGGAGTATGATATAATTTGCGCGATCTATAATACTACCATTTGACAATCTAACCAATAATTATATTGTGATCTTATAACAATACATCGTTTGTTTTCCTACCCCCAATTAATACACAATCCAATGTATTTTCTTGGCAATTTATATAGTACACTTATAGGAGTATAATTCAATTATAATTTTTGTGCTATTTTTTAGTTTAATTGTGTTCCTGCTGTAATTGTTGACTTTTTTTGTAGACATCAGGTCCACAAGCCCGTAGGCCTTGACTTCAGGCTTTGGCTTCACTTGTTTTCTTTTTGGCTTAAACCCAGCACTGAGTTGTTTTTTTTTTTTTTTTTTTAATTTTCTCATTTTTTTAATTAATCATCCTATTTCTCTTTTTTTTTTTTTGCCTTTAATTTGTTTCAGTTTTATTTTGAAAATAAATTTTATGTATTTATTTATTTTATTTCATAAAAAATTTTTAAAATTTTTTATAAATTAAAATATTTATAATTATATTTTTAAAATTATTCAATTAACTTAGAATGTAAGATTATATCAAATTTTTAATTTCATGAATTTTTTTAAAAAAGTTTTGTACATATATAAAGTAAATATTTGATTATATTAGTCAAAACATGAGTTTATATCATGGTTTCATGATGTTATATATAAGTGTATATATAAAGTAAAGATTTGATTATATCATTGAAAACACGAGTTTATATCAAATAGAACATGAGTTTATATAATATAAAGCATGTGTTTATATCAATATAACAAAGGGTTAGTGTATAATGGTTTTATGAAGTTTTTATATATATATATATGTATAAAGTAAAGATTTGATTGTATCATTGAAGATACGAGTTTATATGAAGTAGAACATGAATTTATATCATGTAGAACATGTTTTTATATCAATGTAACAAGAGTTTATATAATGTGTATAATGATTTCATGAAATTGTATATATATATATATATATATGAAGAGTAAAAGTAAAAGGTTGATTATATTATTGAAAACAAGAGTTTATATCATGTAGAATATAAATTTATATCAATATATCAATGTTTATATGAATGATAAAATGACATTCATAGCTTATATTTCATTAAGTGAATGTTTATCAAATATATAAATTGAGGGGGTTTATGTCAAGTAAAAGGAGAATTATAACAAACCTTATATCGATTTATATCAACCAAGTGTTTATATCAAATAAATGAGTTACATCAACAAAGTTACAATAGGTTTTATATCAACAAAAAAATAAGTTTATATTAAATCAAACTTGAGTTTATATAAAAAAAAAAAAAAAAAACAAAATATAACACATTCTGCTTAGTCAAGTAGTGCAGACTCCACATCGATTTTCTGGCCTCTCCAAGCATTCTGATTCTACATCTTGTCTTCTTTCTTTTCTATATCCTCGCAAAGCAAGCATGACAAGGCAACAGTATTACCATGCTGCGATTTGACCATCAAAGCCAGGTCTCAACGGCATCTGGCTCAATACTTATATAGTACAACTAAGTGTACTATAAAAATCTGTACACATAGTAAAAATTAAAACAAAAACAAAAACTACTATGGGAAACATCATTAATGACCTCAATTAAAGAAGATGAAAATTGGGAAACATCATTTAATGACATGTTTTATATACAAAAACTACTATGGGTACCATCCTACTTGTACACCTAGTTGTAGGAAAAAAATTGCCCATCTGGCTGCCTACTACAATCTCCGGACACATATTTCTTTTCTCACTATTAGAATTTTGAGTTTCTACCACGCACCTTTAATAACACTAAATTATAAATATTTATATTAATATTTACAGTTACATTAAATATTAGAGTGAATTTCAAAATAGGTCATCATAATTTGGTAAAGTTTAGGTTTTGGTCACTAACTTTTAAATATTCAAAAAAGGTCACTAACTTTTATATCTGAATTTTAAATTTGGTCATTCCGTCCATATTGGCTGTTAACCCTCTTAACAGAGCCTTTTTTTTTTAGGGCATTTAACGCGCTACAGTTGTTTTCCTTTCTTTTGTTATTTTTGGCTAATTTTTTTTTTATAGACATCAGATCAGCGAATACTTGACATCAGATCAACAGACTACAGATATCAGATCAAGAATATAAAAGAAATCATACAATAGAACTAAAACATACTTAACAAGGGAGATCAGATCAGGATTATATAGACATCAGATAAGCGAATACTTGACATCAGATCAACAGACTATAGATATCAGATCAAGAATATAAAAGAAATCATACAGTATAACTAAAACATACTTAATAAGGAAGATCAGATCAGGATTATATAGACATCAGATCAGCGAATACTTGACATAAGATCAACAGACTATAGATATCAGATCAAGAATATAAAAAAATCATACAGTAGAATTAAAATATACTTAACAAGGGAGATCAGATCAGGATTATATAGACATCAAATCAGCGAATACTTGACATCAGATCAACTGAATGATGTAACGAATGTTTTTTAACTGAAGAATTTGTTTGTATTTGTTTTTTGGATAGTTGATGTGTATAAATTTTTCTTCCAATTCACATGAATGTATGTAAAATGCTCTTTTATTTTGTACTGGATTGCAACCAATTTTTTTTTGTATAAATAATTAATATTTCATTTGTATAAATAATTATATTGTATAAATAATAATTATATTGTAGTGGATCTTCAGTAAGAAAAAACGAAACAAAAATTAATATTTATAATTATTATTTATACAATATAATTATTTATACAAATGAAATATTAATTATTTATACAAAAAAATTTGGTTGCAATCCAGTACAAAATAAAAGAGCATTTTACATACATTCATGTAAATTGGAAGAAAAATTTATACACATCAACTATCCAAAAAACAAATACAAACAAATTCTTAAGTTAAAAAACATTCGTTACATCATTCAGTTGATCTGATGTCAAGTATTCGCTGATCTGATGTCTATATAATCCTGATCTGATCTCACTTGTTAAGTATGTTTTAGTTCTAGAGTATGATTTCTTTTATATTATTGATCTGATATCTATAGTCCGTTGATCTGATGTCAAGTATTCGCTGATCTGATGTCTATATAATCCTGATCTGATCTCCCTTTTTAAGTATGTTTTAGTTCTACTGTATGATTTCTTTTATATTCTTGATCTGATATCTATAGTCTGTTGATCTGATGTCAAGTATTCGATGATCTGATGTCTATATAATCCTGATCTGATCTCCCTTGTTAAGTATGTTTTAGTTCTACTGTATGATTTCTTTTATATTCTTGATCTGATATCTATAGTCTGTTGATCTGATGTCAAGTATTCGCTGATCTGATGTCTATATAATCCTGATCTGATCTCCCTTTTTAAGTATGTTTTAGTTCTACTGTATGATTTCTTTCTTTTATATTCTTGATCTGATATCTATAGTCTGTTGATTTGATGTCAAGTATTCGATGATCTGATGTCTATATAATCCTGATCTGATCTCCCTTGTTAAGTATGTTTTAGTTCTACTGTATGATTTCTTTTATATTCTTGATCTGATATCTATAGTCTGTTGATCTGATGTCAAGTATTCGCTGATCTGATGTCTATATAATCCTGGTCTGATCTCCCTTGTTAAGTATGTTTTAGTTCTATTGTATAATTTCTTTTATATTTTTGATCTGATATCTATAGTCTGTTGATCTGATGTCAAGTATTAACTGATCTGATGTCTATAAAAAAAATTAGCCAAAAATAACAAAAGAAAGGAAAACAACTGTAGCGCGTTAAATGCCCTCAAAAAAGGCTCCGTTAAGAGGGTTAACAGCCAATATGGACGGAATAACCAAATTTAAAATTCAGATGTAAAAGTTAGTGACCTTTTTTGAATATTTAAAAGTTAGTGACCAAAACCTAAACTTTACCAAAGTATGATGACCAATTTTGAAATTCACTCTAAATATTAACTTATTTATATCTAATAAAACACTACAATAGTAATGTTATTATAACTATTTTAACGTATCACCCAATAAAATTCTACCATGACACTATAAATAAATATTATAATATAATTTCAATTAAAATACTAACAAATGTAATTAAAATTTTATAAGTATAAAAACACAATCAAGTGTTATTTTATTTGTTAATATATTAACTTAAGGTATTAATAGATTACTATATATAGTGTAATTGTAATACATATATAATTATCTTATTAAATGTGATTTAAAGTCGTCTGCTTCTGTCCCACATCGGAAATGAAGGGAATGATTGGGTGTTAACTGTAGTATTAAAAGAAAACGATTGGGCTTCGATTATTATAGGCTAGAATTTCAAAATCCTAAGACTATTTGTATATTTACTTACAAATGAAGTAATATACTAACTATTTAAACATATTTTTATATCTTCAATTATATAATATGATGAGATATAATTTTATGATATTATGGTATTTGTATGAACACTTAAAATTGTCATAATAGGATTTCTATCCAAACACTTTATTATGTATTAACATGTTAACATATATAACACTATATAGCCAACAACCGTGTCATGATAGATGATTTATCTGAAAGATTATCTGCCCGGGCCTAGCCAGAAATTCACTTTCGTGCTATGCATTCCAGAATCGAAATCTATGGTCAGGCCTAGATGCTAGCGCAATTGCTATTCCAACCCTTTTGAAATAACATTGCACAGGATCTTGGTTTGTACTTATTCGATTTATCACGCAACAAATAAATTCTTAATTAAAAGTGAAAACATAAGAATTACCTATTGAAGCGTTTACTCAGGTGATTCTCTTGTATGCCTCAAGACTTTGCTTGTATGCTGTGTGGGCAGCAATCTAACGAGCAATTTGATCAACTAATCACTACAATCCACCTATTGGAAAAATTCTGCAGCTCGTCGCCGCCTGAATTTCAACCACCACCACCGTCGGATTTCTCCTGCCACCGCCGCCTGTCGGAAATAACCACCGACCATCGCCTGGGACAATAACCGGCAACCTGAGATTATGCTAGAGTGAGAAAAAGGTTTCCTCTCTCTAGACTTTCTCTCTCTAAGTTTTCTTGTCTTGAAAACTTATGAATTGTGTATATTGAATAGCTAATCCCCTGTCTATATATAGAGTTACAAGAGAGACCCCAAGTTGGTTTAGGATTGGCCTTCCGACTGGGTTTCTGTTTCCTTCAATCCTGTTCCTGGACTGATACACATACAACTGATACATGGATTCACTTATCCCAATCCAGTTCTTAGTATGATTCACAGCCAACTGATACAGGCATTAATTAATTACTTAATTAATTAAATCTACCTTTGTCAACAACCCAATACATAATTAATCGTACCACTAACAGATTAATTATGACACTACCATCCTACACCAGAATTGCTTCCAGAACAACTTATTTAATTTATATTCATAATCTCCCCACATCAAAGATATAGTGCTCTTTAATATATTAATTTACTAATAAATTAATTAATTAACTTATTTAATTCCGAGACTAGTACCACTCGATATTTTTACAGTACCGGACATAAGTCCACCTGTCGGGTTTAATATAATAAACTTTACGAGCTTATCTCGGGAGCACAATCACCCCGGACACACCGGTACATGATTTCCTTTCGACAAGCAGCAGCACACCAAGTAACTAAACACGCGCACCTAACCTACCGAGACTATTGGCCACAATTGACCTCTCCTATTGGCAGATCAATGTACACTATGTCTAATCCTCATGCCCACTCTAGTATAGAATACCAAGAACGATTTGTCTATTAAATCAGTACAAGACAAATCATTCCTAACGGGTCTAGTTCAATACGCCCTGGGCATATCTATATGATTTAATCAGTTTAGACAAATCAATTATTCGAATCACATAATAATCTAAACTGACAGTTTGTCCAAAACTGTCTCGGTTACGAACCTCATTTATATATTATGTCTTTTAACCAATGATGAGATCTACTGTGTCACACAAGACACCTCATCATCTAACTACATAATATAAATGGACAAATCATGCACAACTAAATATAACCAAAACATAAATCGATATATTAACTGGAAAATGTATAATACAAGCATAGCTTATGTATTCAACTCCAACAATCTTCCACTAATACTTAAGCTGTACTTTAAGTATACATCTACATTCAACGCCTTTACACTCTGCTACTATATATCTAGAAAAACTGTCATGGCTCTCCTAAGTATCTAATTCCCATGCCCTCCACGTGAGCCTCAAAGACTTTTGAAGTCAATGTTTTCGTGAACGGATCTGCAAGGTTATCCTCTGATGCTATCTTAGCCACGACCATGTTTTCCCTCTTTACGATGTCTCGTATCATGTGGTACTTGCGCTATATATGTTTACTCACCTTGTGGGCTCGTGGTTCCTTCGAGTTTGCTACTGCACCGTTGTTATCACAATACACCGTGATAGACTTCTGCAAACCAGGAATCATATCTAAGTCAACTAGGAAGTTCTTGAGCCACACTGCTTCCTTCGTTGCCTCTAATGCGGTAACGTATTCAGCCTCCATGGTAGAGTCCGCATGCATTTCTGCTTGACACTCCGCCAAACTATGTCTTCACCTCCCAGAGTAAACACATACCCTGAGGTAGACTTGCTATTGTCCCTGTAGCCTTGGAAATCTGAATCTGTGTAACCTCGGGGTACCAGCTCTGGCGCCTGATAGGCCAACACTTGGTCTCTCGTTCTGCGCAAATACTTGTGAATGCATTTTACTGCCTCCCAATGAGCTTTCCTGGGGTTACTCTGATATTTGCTTACAATGCCAACGGTATAACAGATATCAGGCAGCGTACACAACATGGCATACATGAGACATCCTACTGTCGAAGCATAAGAAACTGTCTTCATGGTCTCTATCTCCTCAACAGTCTTGGGAGATTGTTCCTTAGACAGATGCACCCCGTGTCAGAAAGGTAAAAAACCTTTCTTGGAGTTCTGCATGTTAAAATGGGTCAGGATTGTATCAATGTATGAAGCTTGGGAGAGTGTTTATGAACGTTTCCTATGATCTCGAATTATCTTGATCCCAAGGATATGTCTCGCTTCCCCTAAGTCTTTCATATCAAACTCCTTGGACAACCATGCCTTTACGTCTGATAACACTATCTTGTTGTTGCCAATCAATAGAATGTCATCTACGTAAAGCACATGAAACACCACTGAGTTTTCATCACGTCTACGGTACGCACATTGCTTATCTGGACACTGAGTAAATCCGTAGGACTGGATTACCTCATCAAACCGGATGTTCCAAGATCTGGATGTCTGCTTAAGTCCGTAAATAGACCTCATAAGCCTGCAAACCTTATGCTCTTGGCTTTTTTCAATGAATCCATCTAGTTAATGCATAAAAATGGTTTCCTCAAGACTTTCGTTTATGAAAGCTGTCTTGACATCCATCTGCCATATCTCATAATCTAAATGAGCAGCTATGGCTAAGAGAATCCGGATCGACTTAAGCATGGCTACCAGGGAGAAGGTTCTTCATAATCAATTCCCTCTTTCTGAGTATACCCCTTCGCCACCAGCCTAGCTTTAAAGGTTTTCACCTTTCCGTCAGGTCACCTTTTACGTTTGTAGGCCCACTTGCATCCAATTGGCTTAAACCCATCAGCCAGGTCCATAAGCTCCCAGACTTGATTGTGGTCCATTGACCCCATCTCGGATATCATTACCTTACGCCAAGATTCTGCATCTTTATCTCGGAGAGCCTCATTGTAGTTAACTGGGTCAGGTTCAGGCGCGCCTGAGACTTGGTCTGAGGCCTCTCCCACGCCAACGAACCTGTCGGGCTGTCTTACAACCCTCCTACTACAACGAGACACCACTTGTGTAGGCGCATCATCTGTGATCTCTTGTGCAGTGTGTGGTGTATCTACTTGTGCTGGTGCATCAGGATTATTAGTTTGTCTTCTAGGCTCTTCTAGTACTATCTTACTCTTGGGCTTGTGATCTAGGATATAGTCTTCCTCCAAAAATCTAGCGTTGGTACTAACCACCACCTTCTGATCTTCAAGACTATAAAACAGACCACCTTTCGTTCCCCTAAGATATCATACAAACAACATTAATTCAGTTCTCGCATCTAATTTAGCCGTATCTTCCTTAAGCAATGTGCTGGGCAACCCCAAATTCTGAGATGTCTTAGACTAGGCTTTCGCCCGTTCCACAACTCTACTGGGGTTGAAGGCATGGTTTTAGATGGTACAAGATTAAGAATATACACCACTGCTTCTAAGGCATATCCCCAGAACGAACTTGGCAAATCACTATAGCTCATCATCGACCTAACCATTTCCATGAGAGTTTGATTCCTTCTTTCTGCTACACCGTTCTGATGTGGAGTGCCAGGTGCAGACAACTGAGACTGAATTCCGACCTCACTAAGGTATTCTCAAAATTCGTAGGACAGATACTCCCCACCATGATCTGATCGCAGTGCCTTGATACTCTTACCATGATGCTTATCCACATTTGCCCAAAACACTTTGAACTTTCCAAAGCATTCGGATTTATGACGCATTTGTTGGATTGTGTTTAGGCATTTAATTCTAAATTAAATGGCGGAATTCCTAAACACTAAAGGATTCGGGTCTTACCCTCGACGCGTAATCGGTTGTGCAGTCGCCTGGATCCTTTGGGAAGATTACGTTCACCACCAAAGAACAATTCAAGCGAATTGCCTCTACGTTCTTGCACTGGAGTTCTCTCAGAAACGGTGCTAGCCCCAAAATTTGCCTGTTTTAAGAGAAAACGTTTTTCTCTCTGGGAAGAATAGTTTTCGAAGAACGTGCTTTTAATTTCTGAAGTCTGATTGTCTATTAAAAAGTTTTTCAAACGTATATTTAAAACTGAGTCTGTTAAAACATTTTTAACAGACTCCAGATACTTCTCTGATTTGAGAAGTATCTGTTTTAATTAATTATAAATAATAATTAATAATAATTAATTAATTATTTACTGAATTGGGTTTAACCAACACCATGGATCAACCCATTGATCCATGGATCAGGCTGATGGGTCAAGAACCTTAATTCACAATTAGGTCCCTTGATTTATCAGCTCAACTCAATTCTTCCCAGGTAATTAATTAACTTTTAATTAATACCATAAAACTCTTCAATAATATTTAATTAAACCATTTAATTAAATATTATCTATTTAAGTATAACTCTTATACTTAGAACAGGCAATTTAATTAATTCTGAGTCATCGAACTCACTTATGTGCGATCCTGTAGGTCCATTCCAAATTGACAATGAATAAATTAATCTCATTAATTAATCCATAAATCATTAGTGGTCTCTAGCAAGACATAATGAATACACAATTTAGAACGGAGGGTCGAATGGTGATTCAACACAACCTTCCGAGTATACTACGTAATGTCCTCTACACTGATATCCAGTTTAGCATAAGGCATGGAACCAATCATCCTTATATATAGCTAAACATTTTACTTGATCTCTTAGTGACACTGAACTTAATCAAGCAAATGATAACCCTTATCATTTCTTGGGCACGGCCATGCACTTCTCAGTTCACTATCAAGCGGCCAAGATATCATCTCTCATTTAAGAGAGACTTGTAGTCCCATCACTTCACCTACATACCTTAGCGTGACTCATAGTATACCCAATCATACCCGTACTTGGCAACCTGTTACGGTCCCGTTAGGCATATGTCAAAGCACACTCTAATTCACCTAAGACTATGCAGTGATTTCTGGTCTAAGGATCCTCGTACGAGTACTACTCAAAAGAATCACTCATGATCTAACAGTCCATGGAGTGTTTCTTTTTGGCGGATCAATTTCATAAAATTCAATATGCACAAGAATATAATTTCATGAAATTAACTCATCAGATAAATAATCAATCAAACGAAAAATGTCTTATTTACATAAATAACCCTCAAAGTTTATTTACATAAATAGCCCTCATTAGGGCATATACACCAACAACATTAGGTAAATGTACACGTACCTTGAGTAGTCATCTATGAACGTCACACAATACTCAAACCCACCTCGTGCTTGGACCGACATTGATCCACACAATTCAGAATGAATTAACTCTAGTACTTCTTTAGCTCTATAACCTTTTGCTTAAAAGGTCTCTTGGTCATCTTACCCTCCAAGCAAGATTCGCAAGTTGAATAACTGTCAATCTCTAATGAACCTAAAGGTCCATCATTGACCAACCCCTCAATCCTACTAAGGTTTATATGACCTAGCCTGAGATGCCAAAGATAGGTTTGATTTATTTCAGAAGGTTTATTCCTCTTATTAATGTTAGATAAAGAGTTATCTGTTTCTATGTTTTACACAACAGGGGAGTTAGAGTTAACCACAAACAAATTGTCAGCCAATGAACCAGAACAAATAAGTTTCCTATTTCTTCTAATAAATACAGTCTCATCAGAAAAAATAAACTTATAACCATTCTTTAAGAGTTTAGAAACCGAAATAAGGTTCTTTCTAAAACTCGGTATCTAAAGACAATTAACTAACTCTAAACTATAATTCTCAAAATTCAGAGTAACTACTCCCAATGCTTTTACTGACACTCTTGTAGTGTCGCCCATGTAGATATCCAATTCGCCTTCTCTAAACTTTTGGGTCACTTGGAACTCTTGCAAAGAATTACAAACATGGTCAGTGGCACCTGAATCCACACACTAAGTATCTGTGGGAATCACCGCTAAACATGTCTCATTAATTAAGGCAGAAACTATCGTACCTATAAGCTTTGGATAATCTGATTTCCAATGTCCCGCCTTATTGCACTTGAAACACTTGTCTCTCGACTTCTTCTTTGCAATATCTGGCTTAGGCGCAATCTGCGCCTTTTAAGCTATTCCCTCAATTTCTTCTTCTTTCTAGCCTCAATTGGCCAAGATATCATCTCTCACTTAAGAGAGATTTGTAGTCCCATCACTTCACCTACATACCTTAGCGTGACTCATAGTGTACCCAATCATACCCGTACTTGGCAACCTGTTACAGTCCCGTTAGGCGTATGTCAAAGCACACTACAAATCACCTAAGACCATGTAGTGATTTCTGGTCTAGGGATCCTAGTATGAGTACTACTCAAAAGAATCACTCATGATCTAATCAATCCATTTAGTGGTTTTTTTGGCGGATCAGTTTTATGAATTCAAATATGCACAAGAATATTATATTCATGAAATTAATTCATCTGATAGATCATCAATCAAAGGACAAATGTCTATATAGCCCTTCAAAAGGGCACATACACCAACAATCTCCCACTTGCCCGTTGAAGGGCTATGTCGCAAACATTTTAAGACCAATCTCTATTACATGTCTCTCAAACTTTGACTGTGGTAGAGCTTTTATGAGAGAATGTGCTACATTGTCATCTGACCCTATTTTGCACACTTTCATATCTCCTCGATCGACGTTCTCTCGAATGAGGTGAAACCTTCTGAGTATGTGTTTAGTCTTTTTGGTGTGACCAGCGCAACTTAGCTTGTGCGATGGCCCCATTGTTGTCACAGAAGAGGTCAATTGGAACTTGGATACTCGATATCACTCCGATGTTAGACACAAACTTCCCTCAACCAGACCTTCCCATTACAACATCTCATACAGCAAAGTACTCAGATTCTGTTGTAGATTCGGCCATTGTTTCTTGCTTTGAGCTTTTCTAATTCACTGCACCACTATTCAGGTTAAACAAGTAGCCTGATTGTGATTTCTTGTTATCTTAATCTGTCTAAAAAGCAGCATCGGTGTAGCCTTGTACAATGATCTGTTCTTGTCCTCCATACACTAGAATCAATCCTTTAGTTCTTCGCACGTACATTAGGATTGCTTAGTGCATGTGTGACATCTGGGTGGGTACATAACATGGCATACATGATAGATCCTATTGCTAAAGCATTTGGAACTCATTGTTTCTCTCTCCTCTTTAGTTAAAGGACATTGGTTCTTCTTCAAGAGGATGTCATGTCTGAATGGTACCATACCATTCTTAGAGTTAGACATATTGAATCTCCTCAATATCTTGTCTATATACCCTTCTTCACTTAGTCCTAGAAGCCTCTTAGCCTATCTCTATAGATCTTGATACCTAGTATCATTTTGGCTTCTCCTAAGTCTTTCATAGAAAATACACTCCCGAACCATTGTTTGATATCTTTCAATATGGGGATGTCATTTTCTATGAGTAGGATGTCGTCACATATAGGACAAGAAAAACATTCTTGCTCCCACTAACCTTCTTGTAAACACAAGGCTCATCTTCGTTCTTTATGAAATTGTAACCATTACTGCCTCATCGAAATGAAGATTCTAACTTCCAGATGCCCGCTTTAGTCCGTAGATGGACCTCTGAAGCTTGTATACTCGATTAGAATGTTCCTGATTGATGTATCCCTTGGGTTGTTTCAAGTAAACATCCTTGAGTAGGTTTCCATTCAGGAAAGTCGTCTTAACATCCATATGTCATATCTCATATTCATAATATGCAGCTATGAAGAGCATAGTCTGAATGGATATGAACATCACGACAGGGGAGAAGGTTTCATCATAGTCAATACCATAAGTCTGTCTGAAACCTTTAGCCACTAGTCGTGCCATTGAAGATCCCGCCAGATTTTAACTTGAAAATTCACTTGCAATCGACAACCTTTGCTTGAACAGGAGGGTTAATCAAAGTCCAAACTTTATTATCCCTCATGGATTGCATTTCAAACTCCACGGTTTGTAGCCATTTATCTGAATCTGGACTTTCTAAAACCTGTCTATAGGTCGTGGGCTCATTAGAGTATACCAAGATCAAATCTTGATCGTCAGTCACGAGAAAACCATATATCTTGGGTTATTAACGACTAGATCTTTTTGGTTCTTGTGTTGTTGGCTCAGGTTGCTCATCTCATGAGTTTCCACAACAACTTCCATCTGAGTTTCGGTAGATGGTTCTACACTCTCTTGTGGGTCTCGAACCTCTTCGAGTTCTATTCTACTCCCACTGTCTTTCTTGTACATAAAGTCATTCTTTAAGAAAGTAGCTCATCGAGCAATAAACACTTTGTTCTCAGTTGGGCAGTAGAATTGATATCCTTTGCTGTCCTTAGGATCTCCCACAAATAGGTATTTAGCAGTTTTAGGTTCAAGCTTATTACTTTGTAAATGCTTTACATGAGCTTGACAACCCCAAACTCGTAGATAAGACATATAGGGCTTTTGGCCCATCCATATCTCATATGGAGTCTTCTCTACTGCCTTAGATGGAATACGATTTAGTAGGCGGAAGAAAGGAGAGCATAACCCCAAAAGGATATAGGGAGAGTCGTTTGGCCCATCACTGATCAAACCATATCTAATAGGCTCCGACTGATCGAACCATATCTAATAGGCTCCGATTCCTCCTTTTAGATAAACCATTCCATTGAGGTGTTCTTACTGGAGTTAGCTGTGAAAAATCCACAGTGTTTTAGATAGCCATCGAACTCATCACTTAGTATTCACCTCCTCGATCGGAGTGAATACCTTAATCCTTCTTTCCAATTGATTCTATACTTCATATTAAACACTTTGAACTTTTCAAAGGTCTCACTTTTATAACCATATCTGATATAGTTATCAGTGAAAGTCATGAAGTAAATGAATCCTTCTCTGGCTTGTGTGCTTATTGGGCTACATGCATCTCGTTATATTAGGCCCAATAGCTCACTAGTCCTTTTACCTTTCTTGTTGAATGGTTTCTTTGTCATTTTGCCTTGCAAACAGGGTTCACACGTGTAATATGATTCGAAATCAAATGACCCAATGACTCCATCTCATGAAGTCTTTGAACACGTTTCTTACTAATGACAGGGCCATAGGTATGAAGGATTTTTCTTGATACACTTTACATTTTCACTTCCAATGACATTCATTGTAATAGAAACATGTAGTGTTATTTCCGGGTTTTGTCTTAGAATCTGGCTTGGCTTTGGCAGTAATCTTACTGTGTGCCTCCTTGTTCCCAATAATTTTGCCTTGCCTTTGAACTTTCTCTTGTTCACATTGCCCTTTTCAACCACTAACACTTGATTACCCTTCTCAAGAGCCTGCTCAGTGTTTTTCCAGCATCTCATGCATGTTGAAATTTACCACGAAGTCATTGTACCCATCTAGCAATAAAGCCAAGATGACCTCAATGTCTAATTTCCTGAACCAAGGTACACCTAATCTCTCTAGAGTATCAGTATACCCTTTCATCTTGACTAGGATGAACCCTTCGTCATCATGTATAAAATTAATACTTTAAGTGTAACGAACCTTTCGTTACGGACCTTCACTTCGAACATTTTTCCTTAGTGACACATAAATATAGAACGCTTCCATATTCATGTTTCTGAAGTACTCCTCAAAACATGTCACATAATTGGGTTTGTTCGTTTTGCCTTCTAAAGGCCTTTTGGGCAACCTTTGTAGCATTTTTTGGGTATTTTGGGCAAAGTAGCTTCTAAGACAATAACGCTTCCTTTTATGTTTTAAAATCTTTCTTATGGACAGTGATTTGAAATTTAAGTGCAAGATAATGCCATCCTCAAAAGAATAATGCAAAATATTAGAATGAGTTTTAATAAAATCATTTCCACAATAGCCAAAATTTAAATCTCGTACAATTTTGTGTTGGTGTTAGATTGTGGACAGAAAATCCACAAAGAACCAAACTCCAGTCTTGCTTTAGCAAGTATCGTAGGGATCGGGCCCTTTTGGTAGGCAACATTTAAATCACATCTCATGCAATTTAAAGCTTTCTAATTGCATCACCATGCAACTTTTTTGTGATAGGATGAACATTCCAAACATTCGACACCATCCTATCATTGCAAAATCAACCATAGTCAACTTATCAGGTTAAACTAGACCAATTTTCCTAAGTCAAACCATCCCTCGAAGCATCACATCAATAAATATCCAAACAGTTTTTCCACGTAGTGGTAGTGAGTAAAGTTGGGCACCTATTATGTAACAACTCACCTCACGAAGAAAACCTGTGGCCCTTGTGCTCTCCAAGTCCACAGACGTTCGACACTTTGACGAGCCCCCAAGTATGGAAGCAATTTACGAATTATGTTTTAAGGGGATTTAGTTTGAGCGGCTCAACATGCATTTCGTTTTCGTCATTCACAATAACATATATCAAATATATTTAAGGCAAATAAAATGCAATGAATTGGGCTCTAGTCTATTACAAGGCTTTTAAAATATTTGTCTTCATTTGGGCCTTCATTGTTAGGCTTCCGTTCCTAGGCTACACCATGGACTCCTTGGAATTACTTGAATTTAGGCCTATCTAATTCTTTTCTATTACATAGAATTTAATAGGCTCACAGGCCCTAAATTAAAAATAATTTAAAGCCCAATTCATGCGTGAAAAACACATACTAATGCTAGTGCTTCATACAAGATCATTTTATTTAAGCCAAATAATTTTAAAGGATTGTGTAACTATTACACCATTAATATTGATCGTGTCATGATCAACTTTAATCAATCCCTTGTTCATTCATTTTTAGTCAAAATGATGCATTAACATATTTAACATGATTATGTTTGCATTTCACAATTTAAATAATTTAAATTTAAAATCATAAATAAATCATGAAAATGAATAAATAAATAAATAATAAAAATATTAATTAATTAACTATTCTCATTAATTAATTAATTAATTAATTAATTTTATTTATTATTATTATTAATTATTTTATTTAATTATTCTAATCTAATTAAGATAATATTTTAAATTTCATCCTAGTCTAATTAGGATAATTCTTTAAATTTCAATTTTAATTTTTGTTAATTATCCGAATCTAATTAAGATAATTATCTAAAATTTAAAATTTAGAATATTTTGATAGGATAGTAATTTCATCTAATAAAATCAAAATAGAAATCTTATCAAATTTTAAAATTCAGAAACACTATTTTTCTGGAATTTTTAAGGCTATTTGGTAATTTAAATAAAATTTTAGGCTAGGGTTTGAGGAGGACATAAAGTCTAGGGGCCTTTCTGTAATTTTAAAACCATTTTAAAATCTGGTCCAATAGAGTTTTTAGGGACAGAGGAACTATACGGTAATTTTAAACCGAAGTTTTGAAATTAGGGTTTTTGAGCAAAGGGACAGGGCATTTTAGTAATTTCGGCCCATCAGGGCTTTAGCCACACGTGGCCAATCTCTTTCTTCTCCAGCGATCCCCTTTGTTTTCAGACATCATCCTGGATAAATAGCGACCAGCCGTTCATCTCTTCCGGCCTAGGGGACCAGAATCCTTCGCGAGGTAAACCTTAGGCGTCCAACGCCTGATTCTCTAGTGAAAACCCATAAAACGAAACCTAGTTCGAAGGATTTCACCGCCCTTGTGTTTTTCCGGCGAATGAGCAATACCCCAGTGTGATGAAGCGGTCCACGCCGACTGGAGATGTCGCTGTGACCATCACAATGATGTGAAATTCCTGGAAAGCAGCGGTTCGTTCATCAATTGAAGCCCAGCCAGAACGATTTCGGCTTTCTTCGACTACTGGTGTTAGAAAATGAGTTGCCTGGGAAAACCTTCTCCCGGCATCATCATCTTTCTGGCGAGATCGAAAACATCCCAGAAAACCAATTTCGAAAACCAAGTTTTGAAATCCAACAAAAAAAAAAAACAATAGTAGCCCAGAAACAAAATCCACTTCGACTCGAAAACCCAGAAATTTGTTTCAACACCCAGATTTCTGGTGAGGACTCTAGCAAAGCATTGAAAAACCCAGATCGCGAGATCAATTTTCGGCCAATTTTCATATCAAACCCATTTTTTGGCCAACTCAAAAACGAACCCAGAATTTTTTTTTTCTTTTCATCCAGCGGAAAATTTTGAAACCCAGAAAATCAAAGCTCAGACTTCAAAACCAATTTTCGACAAGAAAAATGAAGAAACCCATTTTACAAAACCCGTCCAGTTTTGAAATTCCACATCAAAAAATAAAAAAATGAAATCCGGGACCTTCCAACTCGGTTTTCTGGCAAAAGATTAAAGAAACCCAGTTTCTGGTCAACCAAGAAAATCCTTGAAGAGATCAACAAGACCCTTGAAAATTAAATTTCTTTTAGGAACACTTTCTGATCAAATTTTCAAATCGGGTCGATGAAAAAGTAATTATTCAAAACAAACAATGTTGTTATTAATTAATTAAATTTTATTTAACACTAAAATGAGCCTAACTCTGATACCACCGTTGGGATTGATTAGGCCTAGTATCAAAAACTAATATCCACAGATGATATATCATTTTATTTCAGTAATAAATTGTTCCATTATATCATAGAACTAGATAACGGGGTGTGGAAAGTCACAGTAGATACCGTTATTGGTTAAAGTATTGATATATAAAAAGTATGCTCATAACTGAGATAGTATGAACATAATATCGGTATAGGTTATCGTGTGGTTTGGAAATTAGTTTATTTAGACTAATTAAAATAACATTGATATGCCTGGGGCATATTGTGTTGGAGTTGAATACATAAGCTATGCTTCTATTGTACTTTTTCCCAGTTAATATATCGATTTATGTTTTTGTTAAATTTAGTTGTGCATTATTTGTCCACTTATATTATGTAGTTAGGTGATGAGGTGTCTTGTGTGACAAGGTAGATCTCATCATTGGTTAAAAGACATAATATATAAATGAGGTTCGTAACCTATACAGCTTTAGACAAACTGTCGGTTTAGGTTACTATGTGATTTGGATAATTGGTTTGTCTAAACTAATTGAATCATATAGATATGCCCGGGGAGTATTGAACTTCACCAATAGGAATGATTTGTCTTGTACTGATTTAATAGAAAAATTGTTTTTGGTATTCTATCTCTTAATCCCTAGACTCGAGCAGGCATGAGGATTAGACATAGTGTACTTTGATATGCCAATTGGTGATGTCAATTGAGGCCAAAAGTCTCAGTAGGTTGGGTGCGCGTGTTTAGTTGTTTGGTGTGTTGTTGCTTGTCGAAAGGAAACCATGTACCGGTGTGTCAGGGGTGATGGTGCTCCCGAGATGAGCGTGTAATGTTTATTATACTAAATCCGGCTGGTGGACTTATGTCGGTATAGTAAATTGGTCGAGTGGTGCTAGTCTCAAAATTAAAGAAGTTAATTAATTAATTTATCAGTAAATTAATAAATTAACGAGCACTATATACTTGATGTGGGGAGATTATGAATATAAATTAATTAAGTTGTTTCAGAAGCAATTCTGGTGTAGGATGGTAGTGCCAAAATTAATCCGTTAGTGGTACGATTAATTTTGTAATGAGTTAATTGAATAGGTAGAATTAATTAATTGATTAATTATTCTTAAGGGTTAATTGAGTAATTAATAAAGTGGAATTATTCAATTAATTAATTAAGTCTTAAGTTTCAATTAGAATTAGGAAATCCTAGAGATTAGGAAATCTAGTAGGATTTGGTTTATCATATCAGATTAGTTACCTAATTGGATTTGGAAACTAATTAATTATCTAAACCCAGTAGAAAGACCAATCCTAAACCAACTTGGGGTCTCTCTTGTAACTCTATATATTGACAAGAGATTACTATTCCACAACATACAATTCATAAGTTTTCGAGACAAGAAAACTAGAGAGAGAAAATCCTAGAGAGAGAAATTCTTTCTGAAAGTTGGGACTTAAGCTTAGTGGCTGGCAGTTTGCTTTCCTAGGTGGCGGCGTTGATCGGAGACTTTTATGGCAGCGGTGTTTGGCGAGCAAAGCAGCAGCTCGTGAAAAGCTCCTCTCGGGCAATTATTGGCGCGTGGTTCTCATAAGCGGCAGTGACGGTAGCTGGTTTCTTCCGGCAGGTGGATTGTGGTGATTAGCTGATCAATTGCTCCTTAGATTACTGCCCACACAGCATACAAGCAAAGTCTTGAGGCATACAAGAGAATCACCTGAGTATATGCTTTAATAGGTAATTCTTATGTTTCTGCTTTAATTAAGAATTTTTGTTGCGTGGTAAATCAAATAAGTACAAACCCAGATCCTGCGCAATGTTATTTCAAAATGGTTGGAATAGCGATTGTACTAGCTTCTAGGCCTGGCCAGAGATTTCGATTCTAGAATGCATAGCACGAAAGTGAGTTTCTGGCTAGGCCCGGGCAGAGAATCTTTCACTTGGTATCAGAGCCTGGTTTTGGTTTTTGTGCTTGTTCGATTTATTACATGGTTTTATTTACAGGTGGTTAAGAAATCCCGACTATTATGGTTACGTTTGTATTGGTTTTAATTAAACTTCGAGAAATATCTGGATTTGATTATATTATGAATGTTTGTAATAGTATAACCACGTGCTGGAAGCCATGTAGGATTAGATCAAATCTGTAGTAGGATTTTTTCTAAGTAATTTTGATTCTTTAATTTTCCTAGAAAGCCTTGTAGTTGGAGAATTAATTTTTTGTAATCGAAGGCGTTATGGTTGGCAACTTGAATTCGTGGGTTTTGGGTTATCGTTAATTTGTAGAAACCTAAGAAAACCGAGAACGAATTGCAAGAAGACCAAATAGCATAGAAGAAGCAAACGAGCGATGCAAGGGGCGGCATCGACGGCGACTCGCCCGCAACCGCCGGAGGTAGCAGCACCGCTGCCGTACGGCGCAGCAGGCCTACTGCGCCATGGTGCGGCAGCATACACGGCCCATATGGACGATGCATGCGCGGCCCGTTCGGGTCACATTTTGGCCCGTTTTTCCTCCATTTTTTGTTTTTTGAAGTTCAAGACTCTTTCCATCGAGTTAGGTGGCGGGACACAAGATCAAGGCAGAAGATGGAAGCGATTAAAACCACAATAGTTGGGAAATTTATTTTTCGCATTTATTTCCCTTATTTATTGTTTTAATTTTTATGCTTTAATTTTTATGCTGTATTTTAGATGCATGATTTTAAAGCATGTTGGTTTTATGGTTGCATATAACTTAGGGTTAGTTAATTGCATGTTAAAATTGAAAAAACACTCAATTTAGAAATCTAAGTGGGAGCGGGTTGGTTTAATATCCCCATGGCCACCATTACGAGTTCATATACGATGTGGGTGGGCTTGCGCGTTGGCATTAGGGCTTTCCTCCATTCGGATGAGTCCAACCACCAGATCGCTAGATTATGAATTTCTGAGTAAGATGACTAGAGTAAGTTTAACAAGGAGACATGTGATACGCTCTCCATATGAGGCGAACTATCCTGAGGTAACAAACTCAGAAGTCACATAATGGCACACACTTAGTGTACGATCTATAGTATTCCTTCCATCGAGGTTACGCTGCTTATTTGTACGGCTGAAAGCACCGACTATTCGCTACATTGATCAATAGATTGTTTGGTCATATAGTGTATTTAATGAACTTGGTTCTTCTCAAACGAATGTGGGTTAGCTTAAATGTCCACACTATTGTGGCTTGCGAGAATCCCGGTGAATGAGATGTTGGTGGAGTATAATTATTGTTTTGAGGGAAGTCAATAATTATTTGAATTTTGTTTTCAAATTCTAGATTAGATAACTAAAACATTGTCTTTTTAATTTACAGTATTTGATATGGCTTTCAACTTCTTAGCTACTACATTGAAAAATAACAAATTAACTGGTCCTAATTATGTCGATTAGAGTCGTAACTTGGACATTGTCCTTATGGCTGAGAGCACTCTTGTGATAAATCATGTCATTGATGTGATTAGTAACATCAACAAGGTTGAGGTAGTGGGAGGCGAAATCGTTGGTGAAAGCAAAGTCGATATTGTCCTCCGGAGCTTGCCTGAGAGCTATGAGCAAATTCAGTTGAACTACAACATAAGTAAGATGTTGTGTACTTCATCTGAGCTCTTGGTAGAGTTGGTCGTAGCTAAAAGTCTTCTTCAAGAGAAGAAGCGATCTTTAGTCGCAGTCAAAGCTTCAGAATCTTCTTCTGAGCCTGAGGCTAGAAAGAAAAAGAGAAAGCTCGAGGGAATAGCTCAAAAGACGCGAATTGCACCTAAGCCAGATATTGCAAAGAAGAAGTCGAAAGATAAGTGCTTCCAGTGCAATAAGATGGGACATTGGAAATTGGATTGTTCAAAACTTAAACGTACGATAGTTTATGCCTTAATTACTAAGACATGTTTAGCGGCGATTCCCACAGATACTTGGTGTATGGATTCAGGTGCCACTGACCATGTTTGTAATTCTTTGTAAGGGTTCCAAGTAACCCAGAAGCTTAGAGAAGGCGAATTGGATATTTATTTGGGCGACACTACAAGAGTGTCACTAGAAGCAGTGGGAGTAGTTACTCTGAATTTCGAGAATTCTATATTAGAATTATTCTATTTTCTTTATGTACTGAGTTTTAGAAAGAACCTTATTTCTGTTTCTAATCTCTTAAAGAACGGTTATAAGTTTATTTTTTCTGATGATTGTGTTGTTATTAGAAGAAATGGAAAACTTATTTGTTCTGGTTCGTTGGCTGACAATTTGTTTATGGTTAATTCTAATTCCCCTGTTGTGAAAAACATAGAAACAGATAGCTCTTTATCTAACATTAATAAGAGGAAGAAACCTTCTGAAATAAATCAAACCTATCTTTGGCATCTCAGGCTAGGTCATATAAACCTTAGTTAGATTCTGAGGTTGGTCAATGATGGACCTTTAGGTTCATTAGAGATTGACAGTTATTCAACCTGCGAATCTTGCTTGGAGGGTAAGATGGACCAAGAGACCTTTTAAAGCAAAAGGTTATAGAGCTAAAGAAGTATTAGAGTTGGTTCATTCTGACTTGTGTGGACCAATGACGGTCCTAGCACGAGGTGGGTTCGAGTATTTTGTTATGTTCACGGATGACTACTCAAGGTACGGGTACATTTACCTAATGCGTCACAAATCCGAGTGTTTTGGCCAGTTCAAAGAGTTTCTGGCAGATGTGGAGAAGCATCATGTAAGAGTATCAAGACACTGTGATCAGATCCTGGTGGGGAGTACCTGTCCCACGAATTTTGAGAATACCTCAGTGAGGTCGGAATTTAGTCTCAGTTGTCTGCACCTAGCGGGCTACAGAAGAATAGTGTAGCAGAAAGAAGGAATCGAATTCTCATGGAAATGGTTAGGTCGATGATGAGCTATAGTGATTTGCCGCATTCGTTCTGGGGAAATGCCTTAGAAATAACGGTGTATATTCTTAATCTTGTACCATCTAAAACCGTGCCTTCAACCCCAGTAGAGTTGTGGAACGGGCGAAAGTCTAGTCTAAGACATCTCAGAATTTGGGGTTACCCAACTCATGTGCTTAAGGAAGATGCGGCTAAGTTAGATGCAAGAACAAAATTAATGCTGTTTGTAGGATATTCTAGGGGAATGAAAGGTGGTCTGTTTTATTGTCTTAAAGATCAGAAGGTGGTGGTTAGTACCAACGCTAGATTTTTAGATGAAGACTATATCCTAGATCACAAGCCCAAGAGTAAGATAGTACTAAAAGAGCTTAGGAGAAAAACTCATAATCCTGATGCACCAGCACAAGTAGATACGCCACACACTACATAAAAGATCACAGATGATGCACCTACACAGGTGGTGCCTCATCGTAGTGGGAGGGTTGTAAGACAGTCTGACAGGTTCATTGGTGTGGGAGGGGCCTCAGACCTAGTCCCAGGCACGCCTGAACCTGACTCAGTTAACTACAATGAGGCTCTCCGAGATAAAGATGCAGAATCTTGGCGTAAGGCAATGATATCCGAGATGGGGTCAATGTACCACAATCAAGTCTGAGAGCTTGTGGACCTGCCTGATGGGTTTAAGCCTATTGGATGCAAGTGGGTCTAGAAATGTAAGAGAGGACCTGATGGAAAGGTGGGAACCTTTAAAGCTAGGCTGGTGGCGAAGGGGCATACTCAGAAAGAAGGAATCGATTATGAGGAAACCTTTTCCCCGGTAGCCATGCTTAAGTCAATCCAGATTCTCTTGGCCATATCTGCTCATTTAGATTATGAGATATGGCAGATGGATGTCAAGACAACTTTCCTAAATGGAAGTCTTGAGGAAAACATCTCCATGCAGCAACCAGAGGGATTCATTGAAAAAGGCCAAGAACATAAGGTTTACAGGATTAAGAGGTCTATTTACGGACTTAAGCAGACATCCAGATCTTGGAACATCCAGTTTGATGAGGTAATCCAGTCCTACGGATTTACTCAGTGTCTGGATGAACAATGTGTGTACCGCAGACGTGATGGAAACTCAGTGGTGTTTCTTGTGCTTTACGTAGATGACATTCTATTGATTGGAAACAAGAAAGAGCTATCAGATCTAAATGCATGGTTGTCCAAGCAGTTTGATATGAAGGACTTAGGAGAAGCGGGACATATCCTTAGGATCAAGATAATTCGAGATCGTTGGAAATGTTCATTAACGCTCTCACAAGATTCATACATAGATACGATTTTGGCCCGTTTTAACATGCAAAACTCCAAGAAAGGTTTTCTACCTTTCAGACACGGAGTGCATCTATCTAAACAAGACTGTTGAGGAGATAGAGGCTATGAAGACAGTTCCTTATGCTTCAACAGTAGGAAGTCTCATGTATGCCATATTGTGTAAGAGGCCTGATATCTGTTATGCCATTGGCATTGTAAGCAGATATCCGAGTAACCCTGGGAAAGCTCATTGGGAGGCAGTAAAATGCATTCTCAAGTATTTGTGCGGAACAAGAGACCAAGTGTTGGTCTATCAGGAGCTTGAGCTGGTACCCCGAGGTTACACAGATTCAGATTTCTAAGGCGACAGGGACAAAAGCAAGTCTACCTCAGGGTATGGGTTTACTTTAGGAGGTGGAGCCATAGTTTGGTAGAGTGTCAAGAAGAAATGCGTGGCGGACTCTATCATGGAGGCTGAATACGTTGCCGCATCAGAGGCATCGAAAGAAGCAGTATAGCTCAAGAACTTCCTAGTGGACTTAGATGTGATTTCTGGTTTGCAGAAGTCTATCATGGTGTATTGTGAAAACAACAGTGCAGTAGCAAACTCGAAGGAACCACGAGCCCACGAGGTGAGTAAACATATACAGCGCAAGTACCACCTGATACGAGAGATCTAAAAGAGGGAAGACATGGTCGTGGCTAAGATAGCATCAGAGGATAACCTTGCAGATCCGTTCACGAAGACATTGACTTCAAAAGTCTTTGAGGCTCACGTGGAGGGTATGGGGATTAGATACTTAGGAGAGCCATGATAGTTTTTCTAGATATATAGTAGCAGATTGTATAGGAGTTGAATGTAGATGTATACTTAAAGTACAACTTAAGTATTAGTGGGAGATGGTTGGAGTTGAATACATAAGCTATGCTTGTATTGTACTTTTTCCCAGTTAATATATCGATTTATGTTTTGGTTAAATGTAGTTGTGCATTATTTTTCAACTTATATTATGTAGTTAGATGATGAGGTGTCTTGTGTGACACAGTAGATCTCATCATTGGTTAAAAGACATAGTATATAAATGAGGTTTGTAACCGAGACAGTTTTGGACAAACTATCGGTTTAGGTTATTATGTGATTCAGATAATTGGTTTGTCTAAACTAATTGAATCATATCGATATGCCCGGGCAAGAGGATTTGTCTTGACCAATAGGAAAGATTTGTCTTGTACTGATTTAATAGACAAATAATTTTTGGTATTCTATCTCTTAATTCCTGGACTCTAGCGGGCATGAGGATTAGACATAGTGTACTTTGATCTGCCAATGGGTGAGGTCAATTGTGTCCAATAGTCTCGATAGGTTGGGTGCGTGTGTTAAGTTGATTGGTGTGCTGCTGCTTTTCAAAAGGAAACCATGTACCGGTGCGTTCGGGGTGATGTGCTCCCGAGATGAGCTCATGATGTTTATTATACGAAACCCAGCCTGTGGACTTATGTCTGGTATAGTAAAAAGGTCGAGTGGGACTAGTCTCTGAATTAAAGAAGTTAATTAATTAATTTGTCAATAAATTAATAAATTAACGAGCACTATATCTTTGATGTGGGGAGATTAAGAATATAAATTAATTAAGTTGTTCCGGAAGCAATTCTGGTGTAGGATGGTAGTGCCAAAATTAATCAGTTAGGGGTACGATTAATTTTGTAATGGGTTAATTGAATAGGTAGAATTAATTAATTGATTATTTATTCCTAAGGGTTAATTGAGTAATTAACAAAGTGGAATTATTTAATTAATTAATTAAGTCTTCAGTTTCAATTAGAATTAGGAAATTCCAGAGATTAGGAAATCTAGTAGGATTTGGTTTATCGTATCAGATTAGTTACCTTATTGGATTTGGAAACTAATTAATTATCTAAACCCATTAGGAAGACCAATCCTAAACCAACTTGGGGTCTCTCTTGTAACTCTATATATAGACAAGAGATTAGTTATTCCACAACATACAATTCATAATTTTTCAAGACAAGAAAACTAGAGAGAAAAAATCCTAGGGAGAGAAATTCTTTCTCAAAGTTGGGACTTAAGCTTAGTGGCCGGCGGTTTGCTTTCCTAGGTGGCATCATTGATCGGAGACATTTCCAGTAGTGGCGTTTGGTGAGCACAGTGACAGCGCGTGAAAAGCTCCTCTCGGGCAGCTATTGGAGCGTGGTTTTCACGAGCGGCGGTGGCGGCAGCTGGTTTTTTCCAGCAGGTGGATTGTGGTGATTAGCTGATCAATTTCTCGTTAGATTGCTGCCCACACAGCATACAAGTAAAGTCTTGAGGCATATAAGAGAATCACCTGAGTATACGCTTTAATTGCTCGTTAAATCCAGATCCTGCGCAATATTATTTCAAAAGGGTTGGAGTAGCTATTGTGCTAGCGTCTAGGCCTGGCCAGAGATTCTGATTCTTGAATGCATAGCACGAAAGTGAGTTTCTGGCTAGGCCCAGGCAGATAATCTTTCATATTGAGCACGATCATTTTGGATGGAATTGACTTTTACTGATTGGCGTAGTCAATTGGGTTCTAGTATTCAGTCTGTCAATCCCGAGATTGGGCCGGGCATGAGAGTTGGATATCATATGCTTTGATTTGCCAAAGAGTGCGGTCAATTGAGGCCTATACCTCAGTAGGTTGAGTATGCGGTGTTTAGCTTCTTACATGTCTTTGCTAGTTAGAGGAATCCACGTACAGGTACGCCGGGTTGATGGTGCTCCCGAGATGAGCTCATAAAGTTTATTGTACTGAAACTGGCCAGTGGACTTTATATCCGTATAATAAAAAAGTCAAGTGGTACTAATCTCGGATACCAAGAAGTCGGTGAATTAGTTTGTCAGTAAAATGATAAACCGACGAGCACTAGATCTTTAATGTGGGGAGATAGAAGAAGATATAGTGGCGTGATGTAAAGTCATTTTTTGAGCGGTAGTTCCATAGTTAGTCCGATAGTGCTACGACTAATTATGTATTTGACTAATCGATAAACAGAATTAATTAATTCTAAAGGTTTAATTAATATTGAATTGACAAAATGGATTAAGAAAATTAATTCAATATAAATTAATTAATTCTAAGGGTTTGATTAAATTAAATTAACGAAGTGGGTTAAGAAATTAATTCAAATGGGTCGATTGGAGTTGATTAGTCTGGGAAAGACTAAGCAGTCAACGAAAGTCAAATTAAAAGGCCCAACTCAATGGCCCACTAGGTCTCCATTGGAGCTCCATATAAATAGATAACTTAAGGCCCAAAATGTTGGGATCGATTAGGCCTAGTTTTCAAAAAACTCGCAGCGGAAGAGCCTAATTGACTATTTTAGTGTTAAACGTTTAAAGCTTCTAAAGCTTACCCTCGCAGTGTAATCGATTGCCGTGCCTGGATCCTTGTTTGATGTTGGTCCAAACCTCTGCTCCGGTTACGCTGAACACCACCAAAAATTTCTTCCTTGAAGAAGCTCTCTACACTCAAGCACTGGGATTCTCACATAGAGGTGCTAGCCTTTTGCCGAGAGAGAATATGTTTGGAATTTTTTTTCAAATTTTGGTAAACCGTTTTCTAAAAACTCTCTACACGTATCTGACTCACATATCCTATATAATATAGAGTCAGATACTGTCAGTAACAAAATTTAATTAATATAAAATATAAAATAAAATATAAAATGTAAAAGTAATATTAAATCAATATTACTTTCTACTTACTTGGGTTTTATCAAACCCATGGATCAACCCATTGACCGATGGATCTGTTAGTTTTGAATACAGAAAAGCTATGGCTTGTATCAAAAACTAATATCCACAGATGACATATCATTTTGTTTCAGTATAAATCTGTTCCTTTATATCATAGAACTAGATAACGGGGTGTCGACAAACACAGTAGATACCGTTATTGGTTAAAGTATTGATATATAAAAAGTATGCTCGTAACCGAGATAGTCTGAACATACTATCGGTATAGGTTATTGTGTGGTTTGGAAATTGGTTTATCTAGACTAGTTTAAATCACACATATATGCCCGGGGCATATTGAGCACGACCAGTTTGGATAGAATTGACTTGTACTGATCGGCGTAGTCAATTCGGTCCTAGTATTCCGTCTCTCAATCCCGAGATTGGGACGAGCGTGGGGGTTGGGTGTCGTATGCTTTGATTTGCCAAAGAGTGAGGTCAATTGAGGCCAATACCTCGGTAAGTTGGGTATGCGGTGTTTAGCTTCTTGCGTGCCGTTGCTAGTCGGAGGAATCCACGTACCGGTTCGCCGGGTTGATGGTGCTCCCGAGATGAGCTCATAAGGTTATTATACTAAACCTGGCCAGTGAACTTTATGTTCGGTATAATAAAACGTCGAGTGGTACTAATCTCGGAAACCAAGAAGTCGGTGAATTAATTTGTCAGTAAATTGATAAATCGACGAGCACTAGATCTTTAATGTGGGGAGATAGAAGAAATAATAATGGCGCGATGTAAAGTCGTTTTCGAGCGGTAGTTCCATAATTGGTCCGTTAGTGGTACGACCGATTATGCGTTTGACTAATCGACAAGGTAAATTAATTAATCCGAAGGGTTTAATTAATATTTGATCGACGAAGTGAATTTAGAAATTAATTCTATTTTGAATTAATTAATTCTAAGGGTTCGATTAAATTAAATTAACAAAGTGGATTAATTTAAAAGGGTCGATTGGAGTTGATTAGTCGGGAAGACTTAGCGATCAACGAAAGTCAAATTTTAAGGCCTAACTCGAGAGCCCATTAGGTCTCCTTAGAAGCTCCTATAAATACAACATAATAGGCAAGAAAACCCTAAGAAGAAACTTGGCAGCCAAGTTAGGCTAGAAAGAGAAAGTTTGGTCTAGAGAGAAAACGGTGTCTCCATCGTCAAGTTTTCTCTCGAAGTCGATCAAGAAAGCTTTCTTCTTTGTCAAGGAACTCAGCCCATGAATTAATAGAGCAGCCCGGACCTTTCTTCACTCAGCCCATGAATTAATAGAGCAGCTAGCTAAAGCTCATGAATTAATTTTGAGCAGTCCGATTAATAGAGCAACTAGCTCATCTCATGAATTAATTTGAGCAGTCCGATTAATAGAGCAGCTAGCTCAGCTCATGAATTAATTTTGAGCAGTCCGACACTCAGCCCATTCGATAATAGAGCAGTCCGATTATATTTTAGAAAAAGGGCCGCTGGATTTCTTCCATTTTCAAGCTGTTCGGTCGTGTGCAGTATTTTACTGCTGCGCGATTTTTGAGCAGAGTTTTTGCTAGCGATCTGTTTGAGGACTCGGCGTGCTGATCCAGTAGCAACCTCATGTTGATCTCTTCCTCTTGGTTGGTGATCCGTGAGGCCTATTGTACAGATCGTGGCTGGGTCTTCACATTTCAAACTGCTGGCCGTCCGATCGAGTAAGAAGAAAACCAGCGGCTGGTTCATTTTTCTGGGCAGCTACAGTTTGAGAAGGAAAAATTCTGGGCAGCTTCAATTTTGATAAAAAAAAATTCTGGGCAGCTATAATTTTGAGAAAAAATTCTGGGCAGCCTAAATTTGAGTTTCTTGAGAAGCAAGTTTCTTGGGTTTTCAGTCGTATTGCCGTGGGTAGCTCCGTAGACGATAGCCCACACTATCTCGGAGTTCGTATTGGAGAATTCTTCGGATTTCTTGTGGAAATTACGCTAAAGAATTGGGTTTTCTTTTAGGCAAGGGACTTCGCTACAAAAGGTATAATCTTTAAATTCCGCTTTTATTAAAGATTTAATTTTTTGTGTCCCGAATAATAAATTAAATAAGTATAAACCTAGATCCGTTCATGGGTAAACTAATTTGAGCCTGAGCTTGGTCGAAAGCTTCTGATTCTGGAATGCATAGCACGAAAGTGAGGTTTTCGATTTAGCCCGGGCTTGTTCAGTTTTCCTTCAAAATGGTATCAGAGCGTTGGTTTCGGTCTTATACTTGTTTGATTTATTACACGGCTTTATTTTGGCATTATTATTTTTTGTCGAAATGTATAAACAGGTGGTTATTGGTTTCCCGGCTATTATGGTAGAAATTTAATTTTCATTCATAAACCCCGGGACATGTCCGGGCTCGTTTTATTTTTGAATGGAAATTTCTGTAATAGTAATAACCACGAGCTGCAAGCCGTGTAGGATTAGAAAAATCTTGTAGTAGGATTTGATCTAATCATGTCGTCTTTAAATTCCTAGAAAATTCCTTTGTATATAGGAATTTTTGTACTATGACGAAGACGTTATTTTGGGTAACTTATATTCGCGGGTTTTGGTTTATTGTAATTTTGGGTGATTCCTAATTACGGAATAAACCGAGAAAATCCGGACGAATCGAGAGGAATCCAAATAACGAGTGGGAGCGACACGACGGGAAGTGTCACCGAGGCGTCAAGGAATCAACGATAGATAAGGCCATAATAGTCGGGAAATTTTATTTTATTTAATTTCCCGTATTTATGATTTTTCGTTGATTGTGTGATTTTCGTTTTATTTTACATGAACGAAATTCAAACCAAAAGTTTTTTTTCAAAAGGTAATGTGCAATTAACTAAGGTAGATTATTCGCATATTAAAACTCCAACGGTTTTATGGGTGCGAATATCCATAGTTAAGATATTGCATGTTAAAACGTAAAAATCCTCAAACTTAATTACATTCGCAAGTTTTGGTTTAATCGTAATTTTGGGTGATTCCTAATTACGTGGGGTTTTGGTTTATCGTAATTTTGGGTGATTCCTAATTACGTAGAAAACCGAGAAAACCCAGATTTTGGTTTATCGTAATTTTTGGGTGATTCCTAATTACGTAGAAAATCGAAATGGAAAACCGAGAAAACTAGGGCGAATTGAAATTATTTTAAAAATCTAAGTGGGAGCGGGTTGGTTAATAGCCCCATGGCCTCCATTACGGGTTCATTGGTGATGTGGTTAAACGGCTTCCCTACGGATGAGTTTTCAATCACAGATATCACTGGAATGAATTTCTAAAGGGATGACTATAGTGCGTTTAATTGGGAAAAGTTGCGACACCCTCGCTACCGAGGCGCATTAGTACCCTAAGTAACAAACTTAGAAGTCACATAATGGCATACACTTAGTGTACTGTTTATAGTATCCCTCCCACGAGGTAACGCTATTTACGTGTACGGCTAAAATTATCGACTATTAATTTCATTGATCATAAGATCGTTGGTCAGATAATGAGATTAATGGACTTTGGTCCTTCTCGAACGAATGTGGGTTGGCGTAGACGTTCACCCAACGTGACCTGCGTTAATCCCGGTGGGAGAGATGTCGGTAGAAGATTATATTTCTTTTCTGAGGATTTTTCAATATTTTCGAAAAGTATACTGAGACATGTTTTTTCATTATTTTCAGTTGATATGTCGTTCAACCCGCTAGCTGTCATTTTGAACCAAAACAAACTCACGAGTCCAAACTATATTGACTGGAAACGTAACCTGGACATTGTCCTTACCGCTGAGGGTTACAAGTACGTGCTTACTGAGGAGTGTCCCCTTAAGCAGGGCAGCCAAGCAGTCAGCTATGAGGAAACTCATGAATGCTAGAATGGCTGAGGGCACTTCAGTGAGGGATCACGTGCTAGACATGATTAGTTGCATCAATGAGATCGAGGTACTGGGAGGTGATATTGATGGGGAGACCCAGCTCGATATCATTCTCCAGAGCTTGCCTCCCAGTTTTGAGCAGTTTCGGTTGAACTGTAATATGGGCAAGCTCTCATATTCACTCCTCGAGCTCATGACTACATTGGTGTCAGTCGAGGGCCTATTCGCTGAGAAGAAGCAAGTCTTGGCTACTGTTGGTCCCTCAGGTTCCTCTACTGGGCCCAAAGCCAGGAAGCAAAAGAGGAAGAGAGGCCAGAAAGCAGGAACTAATCATGGACCCAAGGCAGGCATTGCCAAGAAGCAGAAGCCGAAAGGCAAATGTTTAAGGTGTGGCAAAGCAGGACATTGGAAGAAGGATTGCCCAAAGCCTCGAGGTATGTGTAAATTTTCCCTAGTCACTGAGACGTGTTTAGTGACGAATCCCACGGATACTTGGTGTGTGGATTCGGGAGCCACTGATCACGTTTGTAATTCTTTGCAGGGGTTCCAAGTGACCCGGCTGCTTAGAGAGGGAGAGTTGCAAGTCTACCTTGGGGATACTACCAGAGTTTCTGTGGCTGCAGTGGGAGTGATTAGTCTTTATTTTTCAGACTCAATTTTACTTTTAAAGGATTGTCTTTATGTACCTAGTTTTCGAAAGAACTTGCTTTCCGTTTCGAAACTTGTTTTGGATGGTTATAAGTGTGTATTTTCTGACGGTTCGATTTTTATAAGAAAATGCCAGAAACTTATATGTTCCGGTACATTGGTTGACAATTTGTTTTTAATCAAGACTTACTCCCCAGTTATGCAAAACACAGAAACTAGTAACTCATCACCGAATCATAATAAGAGAAAGGAATCTTTCCCTTTGAATCAGACTTATCTTTGGCACCTGAGACTAGGTCATATAAACCTTAGTAGGATTCAAAGGTTGGTCAAGAGTGGGTCTTCGGACTTACTAGATATTGACAGCTATTCGATCTGTGAGTCCTGCTTGGAGGGTAAAATGACCAAGAGGCCTTTTAAGGCGAAGGGGTATAGGGCCAATGAGGTTTTAGAGTTGATTCATTCTGACGTGTGTGGACCTATGTCAGTTCAGGCTAGAGGTGGTGAATACCTCTCTAGTGAATTTAGGACCTATTTGTCATAGGAGGGTATGCAGACCCAGTTGTCTGCACCTGGCACACCCCAGCAGAATGGTGTGGCAGAGAGGAGGAACAGGTCTCTTATGGAGATGGTTAGATCGATGATGAGTTACAGTGAGTTTCCTACCTCGTTTTGGGGTTATACCTTGGATACAGCGTGTTTTATCCTCAACCTTGTGCCATCTAAGTCTGTGCCTACGACCCCAGTAGAGTTGTGGAATGGGCGCAAGCCTAGTCTGAGACATCTCAGGATTTGGGGTTGTCTAGCACATATGCTTGAGGCAGATGCAGGCAAGTTAGAGGCGAGATCTAAGGTTATGCTGTTTGTAGGCTACCCCAAAGGAACGAGAGGTGGTTTATTTTATAGTCCTCAGGATCAGAAGGTAGTGGTCAGCACCAATGCCAGATTTCTTGAGGAGGACTATATTTTAGATCACAAGTCAAGCAGCAAGGTAGTATTGGAAGAGCTTAGAAGTCAGTCCACTATTCCAGATGCACACGTACAGGAAGATACACCACAAGAGGCTGCACACACTATCACAGATGATGCTCTTACACAGGCTGCGCCTCGTCGTAGTGGGGGGGTTGTGAGACAGCCCGAGAGGTACATGGGTTTGGGTGAGTCTTCGGACTTTATCCTTGGTGCTCGTGAACCAGACCCAGTTAACTACAATAAGGTTCTTCAGGATAGAGATGCAAGCATCCAGATCTTGGAACATCCGTTTTGACGAGGTTATCCAGTCCTATGGATTCACTCGGTGTCCGGATGAGCAGTGTGTTTATAGCAGGCGTGATGGTGATATAGTGGTGTTCCTCATACTTTACGTAGATGACATTCTTCTTATTGGCAACAGTAAGAAGGTGTTGTCAGACGTAAAGGCATGGCTGTCCAGGCAATTCGATATGAAGGATTTGGGAGAGGCTGGACATATCCTTGGGATCAAGATTATTCGAGATTGTAGGAGACGTTCTCTGACTCTCCCTCAGGCATCCTACATAGACACGATCCTGGCCCGTTTTAACATGCAGAACTCCAAGAAGGGTTCACTACCTTTCAGGCATGGGGTGCATTTGTCTAAGGAGCAGTGTCCTAAGACTGCTGAGGAGATAGATGCCATGAAGGCGGTACCCTATGCTTCTGCAATGGGTAGCCTCATGTATGCTATGTTGTACACGAGACCTGATATTTGCTTTTCCGTTGGCATGGTTAGCAGATACCAGAGTAACCCTGGGAAGGTCACTGGGAGGCAGTAAAATGCATTCTCAAGTACTTGTGCAGGACGAGAGATTATGTCCTAGTTTATAGAGCGCAGGAGCTTATACCATTGGGTTACACAGATTCGGACTTTCAAGGTGATTTGAACAGGAGTAAGTCTACCTCTGGGTTTGTGTTTACTCTTGGAGGTGGAGCCATAGTATGGCGGAGTGTCAAGCAGAAATGCGTGGCGGACTCTACCATGGAGGCCGAGTACGTTGCCGCTTCAGAGGCAGCGAAAGAGGCTGTGTGGCTCAGGAACTTCAGGATGGACTTAGATGTGGTTCCTGAGTTGCCTAGGTCTATCACAGTTTATTGTGATAACAATAGTGCAATTGCTAACTCGAGGGAACCACGAGCCCATAAGGCAAGTAAACACATAGAGCGCAAGTACCACCTGATACGAGAGATCGTAAAGAGGGGAGACGTGTCCGTGGCCAAGATAGTATCAGATGACAACCATGCAGATCCTTTCACAAAGTCATTGACCCTAAAGGTTTTTGAGAGACATGTGGAGGGCATGGGAGTCAGATTCTTGAGGGAGCCATGTTAGTGAGCTTAAAGGTGTTCTGGAGATTTCATTATGACAGCAGTGTAATAGAGGGTTAGACAATTTTTGTACTTCTTAGCATAGCTTTGAGTATTAGTGGGAGATTGTTAGTTTTGAATACAGAAAAGCTATGGCTTGTATAAAGAACTAATATCCACAGATGACATATCATTTTGTTTTAGTATAAATCTGTTCATTTATATCATAGAACTAGATAACGGGGTGTCGACAAACACAGTAGATACCGTTATTGGTTAAAGTATTGATATATAAAAAGTATGCTCGTAACCGAGATAGTCTGAACATACTATCGGTATAGGTTATTGTGTGGTTTGGAAATTGGTTTATCTAGACTAGTTTAAATCACACAGATATGCCCGGGGCATATTGAGCACGACCAGTTTGGATAGAATTGACTTGTACTGATCGGCGTAGTCAATTCGGTCCTAGTATTCCGTCTCTCAATCCCGAGATTGGGACGGGCGTGGGGGTTGGGTGTCGTATGCTTTGATTTGCCAAAGAGTGAGGTCAATTGAGGCCAATACCTCGGTAAGTTGGGTATGCGGTGTTTAGCTTCTTGCGTGCCGTTGCTAGTCGGAGGAATCCACGTACCGGTTCGCCGGGTTGATGGTGCTCCCGAGATGAGCTCGTAAGGTTATTATACTAAACCTGGCCAGTGAACTTTATGTTCGGTATAATAAAAGGTCGAGTGGTACTAATCTCGGAAACCAAGAAGTCGGTGAATTAATTTGTCAGTAAATTGATAAATCGACGAGCACTAGATCTTTAATGTGGGGAGATAGAAGAAATAATAATGGCGCGATGTAAAGTCGTTTTCGAGCGGTAGTTCCATAATTGGTCCGTTAGTGGTACGACCGATTATGCGTTTGACTAATCGACAAGGTAAATTAATTAATCCGAAGGGTTTAATTAATATTTGATCGACGAAGTGAATTTAGAAATTAATTCTATTTTGAATTAATTAATTCTAAGGGTTCGATTAAATTAAATTAACAAAGTGGATTAATTTAAAAGGGTCGATTGGAGTTGATTAGTCGGGAAGACTTAGTGGTCAACGAAAGTCAAATTTTAAGGCCTAATTCGAGAGCCCATTAGGTCTCCTTAGAAGCTCCTATAAATACAACATAATAGGCAAGAAAACCCTAAGAAGAAACTTGGCAGCCAAGTTAGGCTAGAAAGAGAAAGTTTGGTCTAGAGAGAAAACGGTGTCTCCATCGTCAAGTTTTCTCTCGAAGTCGATCAAGAAAGCTTTCTTCTTTGTCAAGGAACTCAGCCCATGAATTAATAGAGCAGCCCGGACCTTTCTTCACTCAGCCCATGAATTAATAGAGCAGCTAGCTAAAGCTCATGAATTAATTTTGAGCAGTCCGATTAATAGAGCAACTAGCTCAGCTCATGAATTAATTTTGAGCAGTCCGATTAATAGAGCAGCTAGCTCAGCTCATGAATTAATTTTGAGCAGTCCGACACTCAGCCCATTCGATAATAGAGCAGTCCGATTATATTTTAGAAAAAGGGCCGCTGGATTTCTTCCATTTTCAAGCTGTTCAGTCGTGTGCAGTATTTTACTGCTGCGCGATTTTTGAGCAGAGTTTTTGCTAGTGATCTGTTTGAGCACTCGGCGTGCTGATCCTGTAGCAACCTCATGTTGATCTCTTCCTCTTGGTTGGTGATCCGTGAGGCCTATTGTACAGATCGTGGCTGGGTCTTCACAGTTCAAACTGCTGGCCGTCCGATCGAGTAAGAAGAAAACCAGCGGCTGGTTCATTTTTCTGGGCAGCTACAGTTTGAGAAGGAAAAATTTTGGGCAGCTTTAATTTTGATAAAAAAAAATTCTGGGCAGCTATAATTTTGAGAAAAAATTCTGGGCAGCCTCAATTTGAGTTTCTTGAGAAGCAAGTTTCTTGGGTTTTCAGTCGTATTGCCGTGGGTAGCTCCGTAGACGATAGCCCACACTATCTCGGAGTTCGTATTGGAGAATTCTTCGGATTTCTTGTGGAAATTGCGCTAAAGAATTGGGTTTTCTTTTAGGCAAGGGACTTCGCTACAAAAGGTATAATCTTTAAATTCCGCTTTTATTAAAGATTTAATTTTTTGTGTCCCGAATAATAAATTAAATAAGTATAAACCTAGATCCGTTCATGGGTAAACTAATTTGAGCCTGAGCTTGGTCGAAAGCTTACGATTCTGGAATGCATAGCACGAAATTGAGGTTTTCGATTTAGCCCGGGCTTGTTCAGTTTTCCTTCAGGATCAGGCTGATGGGTCAGGAACCTCAATTGCAATTAGGTCCCTTGATTAATCAGTCTATTCCAATTGTTCCTGGGTACTTAATTAACTATTAATTAATATCACAGAATATGTCAATAATATCTAATTACACTATTTAATCAAATACTATTTGTCTAAGTATAACAATTATACTTAGTACAGGCAACTCTGTATCTTCGAATCCTCTTATGTGCGATCCTGTAGGCCCATTCCAAATTGGAAATGGATAATTAAATCTAATTAATTAATCCATAAGTCATTAGTGGTCTCTAGCAAGACATAATGACTACCCAATTCAGAACGGAGGGTCGAATAGTGATTCAACGCAACCTTCCGAGGATACTTCGTACGGTCCTCTACATCGATATCCCGTTTATCATAAGGCATGGAACCATCATCCTTATTTAGCTAAATGTTTACTTGATTTCTTAGTGACACTGATTCTATTCGAGAAAATGATAACACTTACGATTTCTCGGGCATGGCCATGCACTTCTCAGTTCGCTATCATGTGGCCAAGATATTATCTCTCACTTAAGAGAGATTTATAGTCCCACCACTTCACCTACATACCTTAGCGTGACTCATAGTGTACCGAATCATACCCGTACTTGACAACCTATTATAGTCCCGTTAGGCTTATGTCAAAGCACACTACAAATCACCAAAGACCATGTAGTGATTTCTGGTCTAAGGATCCTCGTATGAGTACTACTCAAAAGAATCGCTAATGAACTAATCAATCCATTGAATGTTTCTTTTGGCAGATCGATTTCATGAATTCAAATATGCACAAGAATATTATATTCACAAAATTAACTCATCTGATAAATCATGAATCAAACGACAAATGTCTATATAGCCCTTCAAAAGGGCACATATACTAATAATCTCCCACTTGCCCGTTGAAGGGCTATGTCGTAAGCATTTTAAGACCAATCTATATTACATGTCTCTCAAAATTTCACTGTGGTAGAGCTTTTGTGAGAGGATCTGCTACATTGTCGTCTGACCCTATTTTGCACACTTTCATATCTCCTCGATCGACGTTCTATCGAATGAGGTGAAACCTTCTGAGTATGTGTTTGGTCTTTTTGGTGTGATTGGGGCAACTTAGCTTGTGCGATAGCCCCATGTGGTCACAGAAGAGGTCTATCGGAACTCGGATACTCGGTATCACTCAGATGTTAGACACAAACTTCCCTCAACTAGACATTCCCATTGCAACATCAAATGCAACAAAGTACATAGATTCTGTTGTAGATTCGGCCATTGTATCTTACTTTGAGCTTTTCTAACTCACTTCACCACTATTCAGGTTAAACACGTAGCCTGATTGTGATTTCAAGTTATCTTAATCTGTCTATAAACAGTATCGGTGTAGCCTTGTACAACGATCTGTTATTGTCCTCCATACACTAGAATCAATCCTTTATTTCTTCACACGTACTTTAGGATTTCTTAGTGCATGTGCAATATCCAGTCGGGTACATAACATGGCATACATGATAGATCCTACTGCCGAAACATTTGGAACTCATTGTTTCTCTCTCGTCTTTAGTTGAAGGACATTGGTTCTTCTTCAAGAGGAGGCCATATCTGAATGGTACCATACCATTCTTAGAGTTAGACATATTGAATCTCTTCAATATCTTGTCTATGTAGCCTTGTTGACTTAGTCCTAGAAGCCTCTTAGACCAATCTCTATAGATCTTGATACCTAGTATCATTTCGGCTTCTCCTTAGTCTTTCATAGAAAACACACTCCCCAACCATTGTTTGATATCTTTCAACATGGAGATGTCATTTCCTATGAGTAGGATGTCGTACACATATAGGACAAGAAAAACATTCTTGCTCCAACTAACCTTCTTGTAAACAAAAGGCTCATCTTCATTCTTTATGAAATCGTAACCATTACTGCCTAATCAAAATGAAGATTCCAACTTCTAGATGCCTGCTTTAGTCCATAGATGGACCTCTAAAGTTTGCATACTCGATTAGGATACTCCTGATCGATGTATCCCTCGAGTTGTTTCAAGTAAACATCCTCGAGTACGTTCCATTCAGGAAAGTCTTTTTAACATCCATCTGTTATATCTCATATTCATAATATGCAGCTTTGGCGAGCATAGTCTGAATGGACTTGAACATCACGCAGGGGAGAAGGTTTCATTATAGTCAATACCATGAGTCTGTCTGAAACCTTTAGCCACTAGTCGTGCCTTTGAAGATCCCGCCAGGTTTTAACTTGAAAATTCACTTGCAATCGACAACCTTTGCCTGAACAGGAGGGTCAATCAAAGTATAAACTTTATTGTCCCTCATGGATTTCATTTCAGACTTCATTGCTTGTAGCCATTTATCTGAATCTGGACTTTTTAAAACCTGTCTGTAGGTCATGGTCTCATTAGAGTCCACCAAGATCAAATCTTGATCGTCAGTCACGAGAAAACCATATCTATTGGGTTATTGACAAGATCTACTAGATCTTATTGGTTCTTGTATTGTTGGCTCAGGTTGCTCATCTCATGAGTTTCCACACCAACTTCCATCTGAGTTTCTGTAGATGGTTCTACACTCTCTTGTGGGTCTCGAACCTCTTCGAGTTCTATTCTACTCCCACTGTCATTCTTGTACAGAAAGTCATTCTCTAAGAAAGTAGCTCATCGAGCAACAAACACTTTGTTCTCAGTTGGGATGTACAATTGATATCCTTTGCTTTCCTTAAGATACCCTCCAAATAGGTATTCTTCAATTTTAGGTTTAAGCTTATTACTTTGTAAACGCTTTACATGAGCTTGACAACCCCAAACTCGTAGATAGGACATATAGGGCTTTTGGCCCATCCATATCTCATATGGAGTCTTATCTACTACCTTAGATGGAATACAGTTTAGTAAGCAGAAGAAAGGAGAGCATAACCCCAAAAGGACATAGGGAGAGTCGTTTGGCCCATCACTGATCGAACCATATCTAATAGGGTCCGATTCCTCCTTTCAGATACACCATTCCATTGAGGTGTTCATACTGGAGTTAGCTGTGAAAAATTTCACACTGTTTAAGATAGCCATCGAATTCATCTCTTAGGTATTCACCTAACCGATCGGAGTGAATAACCTTAATCCTTCTTTCCAATTGATTCTCTACTTCATATTAAACACTTTGAACTTTTCAAAGGTCTCACTTTTATAACCATATATGATATAGTTATCAGTGAAAGTCATGAAGTAAACGAATCATTCTCTGGCTTGTGTGCTTATTGGGCTACATGCATCTCATTGTATTAGGTCCAATAGCTCACTAGTCCTTTTACCTTTCTTGTTGAAAGGACTCTTTGTCTTTTTGCCTTGCAAACAGGGTTCACACGTGTCATATGATTCGAAATCAAATGACCCAATGACTCCATCTCATGAAGTCTTTGAACACATTTCTTGCTAATGACAAAGCCATAAGTATGAAGGATTTTTCTTGATACACTTTACATTTTCATTTCCAATGAAATTCATTGTAATAGAAACATGTAGTGTCATTTCTGAGTTTAGTCTTAGAATCTGGCTTGGCCTTGGCAGCAATCTTACTGTGTGCCTCCTTGTTCCCCACAATTTTTCATTGCCTTCAAACTTTCTCTTGTTCACTTTGCCCTTCTCAACCACTAACACTTGAGTACCCTTCTCAAGAGCCTGCTCAGTGTTTTTCCAGCATCTCATGCATGTTGAAATTTACCATGAAGTCGTTGTACCCATCTAGCAATAAAGCCAAGATGACCTCAATGTCTAATTTCCAGAACTAAGGTACACCTAGTCTCTCTAGAGTATCAGTATACCATTTCATCTTGACTAGGCTAGTACTCACAGACGAACCTTGCAGGAAATTAATGCTTTCAGTGTAACAAACCTTTCATTATGGACCTGCTCTTAGAACACTTTTCCTTAGTGACACATAAATATAGAACGCTTCCATATTCATATTTCTGAAGTAGTCCTCAAAACTTGTCACATAATTGGGTTTGCTTTATTTTCCTTCTAAAGGCCTTTTGATCAACTTTTGTAGCACTTTTTGGGTATTTCGGGCAAAGTATTTTCTAAGACAATAATTCTTCCTTTCATGTTTTAAAATGTTTCTTATGGATAGTGATTTGAAATTTAAGTGCAAGATAATGCCATCCACAAAACAATAATGCAAAATATTAGAATGAGTTTTAATAAAATCATGTCCACAATAGCTAAAATTGAAATCCCGTAAAATTTTGTGTTGGTGCTAGATTGTGGACCGAAAATCCACGAAGAACCAAACCCCAATCTTGCTTTGGCAAGTATCGTAGGCATCGGGCCCTTTTGGTAGACAACGTTTAAATCACATCTCATGCAATTTAATGCTTTCTAATTGCATCACCATCCAACTTTTTGGTGATAGGATGAACATTTCAAATGTTTGACGCCATCCTATCATTGCAAAACCAATCCTAGTCAACTTATCAGGTCAAACTAGACCAATTTTCCTACGTCAAACCATCCCTCGAAGCATCACATCATCAAATACCCAAACAGTTTTTTCACATAATGGTAGTGAGTAAAGTTGGGCACCTATTATGTAACAACTTGCATCACAAAGAAAACCTGTGGCCCTTGTAGTCTCCAAGTCCACAGACGTTCGACGCTTTGGTGAGCCCACAAGTATGGAAGCAATTTACGACTTAGGTTTTTAGGGGATTTAGTTTGAGCGGCTTAACATGCATTTCGTTTTCGTCATTCACAATAACATATATCAAATATTTAAAGTGAATAAAATGCAATGAATTTTGCTCTAGTCTATTACAAGGCTTTTAAAATATTTGTCTTCATTTGGGCCTTCATTGTTAGGCTTCCGTTCCTAGGCTCTGCCATGGACTCCTTGGAATTACTTGAATTTAGGCCTATCGAATTCTATTCTATTACATAGAATTTAATAGGCTCGAAGGCTCAATTTAATTGGCTCGTAGGCCCTAAATTAAAAATAATTTAAAACCCAATTCATGCATGAAAAACACATAATAAGTCAAGTGCTTCATACAAGATCATTTTATTTAAGCCGAATAATTTTAAAGGATTGTGTAACTATTACACCATTAAAATTGATCGTGTCATGATCAACTTTAATCAATCCCTTGTTCATTCATTTTTAGTCAAAATGATGCATGAACATATTTAACATGATTATGTATGCATTTTATAATTTAAATAATTTAAATTTAAAATCATAAATAAATCATGAAAATGAATAAATAAATAAATTAATAGTAAACAAATAAATTAATTACCTAATCTTATTAATTAATTAATTATATTAATTATTATTATTTATTTATTTTTATTTAATTATCCTAATCTAATTAAGATAATCTTTTAAATTTCATCCTAATCTAATTAAGATAATTCGTTAAATTTAAAATTTTTCTTAATTATCCTAATCTAATTAAGATAATTATCTAAAATTTAAAATTTTAAATATTTTGTTAGGATAAAAATTTTATCTAGTAAAATCAAAATATAAATCTTATCAAATTTTAAAATTCAGAAAAACTATTTTTCTGAAATTTTTAAGGCTATTTGGTAATTTCAATGAAATTCTAGGTTAGGGTTTGAGGAGGACATAAAGTCCAGGGGTCTTTCTGCAATTTTAAAACCATTTAAAATCTGGTCCATTAGAGTTATTAGGGACAGAGGGACTATACGGTAATTTTAAACTGAAGTTTTAAAATTAGGGTTTTTTGAGCAAAGGGGTGCGACGGGGCATTTTAGTAATTTCGGCCCATTAGGGCTTTAGCCACACGTCGCCAATCTCTTTCTTCTCCGGCAATCCCCTTGTTTTCTGACCATCATCCTGGATGAATGGCGACCAGCCGTTCATCTCTTCCGGCCTAGGGGATACAGCAAAAATCCACCGGAATCCTTCGTGCGGTAAACCTAAGGCATCTAACGCTCGATTCTCTGGCGAAGACCCATAAAACGAAACCCAGTTCGAAGGATTTCACCGCCCCTGCATTTTTTGGTGAACGAGCAATACCCCGGCGTGATGAAGCGGTCCATGCCGATTGGAGATGTAGATGTGACCATCACAACGATGCAAAATTCCCGGAAGGCAGCGGTTTGTTCATCAATTGAAGCCCAGCCGGAACGATTTCAGCTATCTTCGACTACCGGTTTGTTCATCATTTTTCTGGAAGATCAAAAACAGCCCAGAAAACCAATTTCGAAAACCAAGTTTTGAAATCCAACAAAAAAACAACAGCAGCCCAGAAACAAAATCCATTTCGAATCGAAAACCCAGAAATTTGTTTCAACACCCAGATTTCCGGCGAGGACTCCAACAAATCTTTGAAAAACCCAGGTCGCGAGATCCATTTTCGAGCCAATGTTCATATCAAACCCATTTTCTGGCCAACTAAAAAGGAACCCATAATTTTTTTTTCTCTTCGTCCTGCGGAAATTTTGAAACCCAGAAAATCAAAGCTCAGCCTTCAAAACCAATTTTCGATAAGAAAAATGAAGAAACCCAGTTTATAAAACCCGTCCAGTTTTGAAATTCCACATCCAAAAATAAACAAATGAAATCCGGGACCTTTCAACTCGGATTTCCAGTAAAAGATTAAAGAAACCCAGTTTCTGGTCAACCAAGAAATTCCTTGAAGAGATCAACAAAACCCTAGAAAATTAAATTTCTTTTAGGAACACTTTTCAATTAAATTTCCTGAAACCAAATTTTCAAATCGGGTCGACGAAAAAGTGATTATTCAAAATAAACAATGGTGTTATTAATTAATTAACTTTTATTTAACACTAAAGCGAGCCTAACTCTAATACCACTATTGGGATTGATTAGGCCTAGTATCAAAAACTAATATCCACAGATGATATATCATTTTGTTTCAGTATTAAATTATTCCATTATATTATATAACTAGATAACGGGGTGTGGAAAGACAGAGTAGACACCGTTATTGGTTAAAGTATTGATATATAGAAAGTATGCTCGTAACTGAGATAGCCTGAACATAATATCGGTATCGGTTATCGTGTGGTTTGGAAATTAGTTTATCTAGATTAATTAAAATCACACGGATATGCCCGGGGCATATTGAGTACGACCAGTTTGGATAGAATTGACTTTTACTGATCGGCGTAGTCAATTCGGTACTAGTATTCAGTCTCTCAATCCCAAGTTGGGACGGGCGTGAGAGTTGGATATCCTATGCTTTGATTTTCCAAAGAGTGCGGTCAATTAAGGCCTATACCACAGTAGGTTGGGTATACGGTGTTTAGCTTCTTACGTGTCATTGCTAGTCGGAGGAATCCACGTAGCGGTTCGCTGGGTTGATGTGCTCCTGAGATGAGCTCTTAAGGTTTATTGCACTGAAACTGGCTAGTTGACTTTATGTTTGGTATAATAAGAAAGTCGAGTGGTACTAACCTCGGATACAAAGAAGTCGGTGAATCAGTTTGTCAGTAATTTGATAAACCGAAGAGCATTAGATCTTTAATGTGGGGAGATAGAAGAAAATATAGTGGCGCGTTGTAAAGTCATTTTTGAGCGGTAGTTCCATAGTTAGTCCGATAGTGGTACGACATATTATGTATTCGACTAATCGATAAAGTGAATTAATTAATCCTAAAGGTTTAATTAATATTTAATTAACAAAGTGAATTAAGAAAATTAATTCTATATGAATTTATTAATCCTAAGGGTTCGATTAAATTAAATTAACGAAGTGGGTTAAGAAATTAATTCAAATGGGTCGATTGGAGTTGATTAGTCTAGGAAAGACTAAGCGGTCAATGAAAGTCAAATTAAAAGGCCCAACTCAAAGGCCCACTAGGTCTCTATTGGAGCTCTCATTAAATAGATAACTTAAGGCCCAAGATGTTATGATTGATTAGGCCTAGTTTTCAAAAAAATCACAGCGGAAAAGCCTAATTGATTGTTTTGGTGTTAATTAAAAACTACGTTTAAAGCTTTTAAATCTTACCCTCGTAGCGTAATCGGTTGCCGCTCCTAGATCCATGTTTGATGTTGGTCCAAACCTTCTGCTCCGGTTACGGTGATCATCACCAAAAATTTTTTCCTTGAAGAAGCTCTCTGAACTCAAGCATTGGGATTCTCACAGAGAGGTGCTAGCCTTTTGCTGAGAGAGAATAGTTTTGGAATTGTTTTTCAAATTTTGGTAAACCATTTTATAAAAACTCTCTACACGTATCTGACTCACATATCCTAGATATATCGAGTCAGATACTGACAGTAACAAAATTTAATTAACATAAAATATAAAATGTAAAATGTAAAAGTAATATTAAATCAATATTACTTTCTACTGACTTGGGTTTTACCAAACCCATGGATCAACCCATTGACCAATGGATCAGGCTGATGGGTCAGGAGTCCAATTGCAATTAGGTCCCTTGATTTATCAGCCTATTCCAATTGTTCATGGGTACTTAATTAACTATTAATTAATACCACAGAATATCTCAATAATATCTAATTAAACTATTTAATCAAATACTATTGGTCTTAGTATAACAATTATACTTAGTACAGGCAACTCTGTATCATCGAACCCTCTTATGTGCGATCCTATAGGCCCATTCCAAATTGGAAATGGATAATTAAATCTAATTAATTAATCCATAAGTAATTAGTGGTCGCTAGCAAGACATAATGACCACCCAATTCAGAACGGAGGGTCGAATGGTGATTCAACGCAACCTTCTGAGCATACTTCGTACGGTCCTCTACATAGATATCAAGTTTAGCATAAGGCAAGGAACTATCATCCTTATTTAGCTAAACATTTACTTGATTTCTTAGTGACACTGATTCTATTTGAGCAAATGATAACACTTTCCATTTCTCGGGCATGGCCATGCACTTCTCAGTTCACTATCAAGTGGCCAAGATATCATCTTTCACTTAAGAGAGATTTGTGGTCCAATCACTTCACCTACATACCTTAGCTTGACTCATAGTGTACCCAATCATACCCGTACTTGGCAACCTGTTCCAGTCCCGTTAGGCATATGTCAAAGCACACTACAAATCATCTAAGACCATGTAGTGATTTCTAGTCTAAGGATCCTCGTATGAGTACTACTCAAAAGAATCACTTATTATCTAATCAATCCATTGAGTGTTTCTTTTGGCGGATCGATTTCATGAATTCAAATATACACAAGAATATTATATTCATGAAATTAAATCATCTGATAAATCATCAATCAAATGATAAATGTCTATATAGCCCTTCAAAAGGGCGCATACACCAACACAAGAAACATTAAGGAAGTCTTGCAAGACAATTCTTGTTTGCTTGAGTGAGAAGGTTCTAGAGAGAATTTCTTCCCTTTTAAGAATTCTTTCTCAAAAACGAACTAGATTTCTCACTTGCTTGAAGATTACATTTAGCCCAAATGGATTAAGCATTATATAGCTGCCGGATTTCTTTCTTTTCTGCTGGGAATTTTCAGTTCGGCCGCACAGTTTTTGTCCTTTGGTTTTTTGGATAAAAATCCAATATTGACGCATTTGATTCGGCCTTTAATTGTGTTGATCTATTCCTTGGTGATCCATGATGAGGGCTGTCTAGATCAAGACTGAGAGAGGGTTTTTATTTCCGTGATTTGGTGATTAATCTCACCGGCGGTCGGCAGCTATTGCCCACGCAAAATTTGAGGCATCTTGGAGTAATCCTTTGGACTTCGCTTCAAAGGTATAACTTTTAAAGGTTCCGCTTTTAATTTAAAGGTTGTATCTTTGCGTTCCAATTTAATAAATTAAATAAGTATAAGCCTAGATCCATTCAGGGGAGAATGAATTTGAACCTGAGCTTCGTCGAAAGTTTTCGATTCTGGAATGCATTGCACGAAAGTGAGATTTTCGATTTAGCCCGGGCTTGTTCTGTTTTTCTCAAATTGGTATCAGAGTGAGTGTTTTGGCTTTATACCTGTTTAATTTATTACACGGCTTTATTTTTGCATTATTATTTTTGTTGAAATGTTTAAACAGGTGGTTATTAGTTTCTCGGCTATTATGGTAGAATTTATTTTTCATTCATAAACCCCGGGACATGTCCGGGCTCGTATTGTTTTTGAATGGAAATGTCTGTAATAGTAATAACCATGAGCTGGAAGCTATGTAGGATTAGATAAATCTTGTAGTAGGATTTAATCTAATGTTTTCATCTTTAAATTCATAGAAAAACGTCTTCGTATATAGGAATTTGTGTACTATGACGAAGACGTTATTTTGGGTAACTTATATTCGCGGGTTTTGGTTTCTCGTAATTTTGGGTGATTCCTAATTAAGTAGAAAATCGAGAAAACCCGAGCGAATCGAGAGGAATCCAAATAATGAGTGAGAGCGACATGACGGGACGTGTCACCGTGGCGTCAAGGAATCAACGATAGAGAAGGCCATAATAGTCGGGAAATTTTATTTCTTTGATTTCCCGTATTTATGTCTTTTCTTTGATTGTGTGTTTTTGATTTATTTGCATGAACGAAAACCAAAACGTTTTAAAAGGTAAAATGCAATTAACTAAAGTTAATTATTTGCATATTAAAACTCCAACGGTTTTATGGGTACGAATATCCTTTGTTAAGATATTGCATGTTAAAACAGAAAAATCCTCAAACTTAAAAATCCATGTGGGAGCGGGTTGGTAAATATCCCCATGGCCTCCATTACGGATTCATATGTGATGTGGGTTGGACCGACGCGCTGGCCAAGGGCCTTCTTCCCTTCGGATAAGTCTTTAACCCCGAGATATCACTAGATTGAATTTCTAAAGGGATGACTATAGCGAGTTTAATTGGAGAAAGTTGTGACACCCTAGCTAACCAAGGCACATTAGTATCATAAGTAATAAGCTTAGAAGTCACGTGATGGCAAAAACTTATTGTACCGTCTGTAGAATTCCTCCTAAGAGGTTATGCTGCTTATTGTGTATGACTAAAATTATTGACTATTAATTTCATTGATCATAAGATCGTTGGTCAGATAATGGAATTAATGAACTTTTGTTCTTCTCGAATGAATGTGGGTTGGCATAGACGTTCACCCAACGTGACCTGTGTTAATCCCGGTGTGAGAGATGTCGGTAGGAGAATGTATTGTTTTGAGGATATCAATATTTTCAAAAAAAGTATACTGAAACTTGACTGTTTAATTTTCAGTTGTTGATATGTCATTCAACCCGCTAGCCGTCACACTCAATCAGAACAAACTTACGGGTCCAAATTACATTGATTGGAAACGTAACATGGACATTGTCCTTAATGCTGAGGGTTACAGATATGTTCTCACTGAGGAGTGCCCCCCTAAGCCCAGTGATGATGCAACCCCTAAGCAGGAGAGCAATATACGAGGTCGCCGAAGGCTGATGAGATGACCCAGTGCTACATTTTGGCTTCTACGTTGAGTGTACTACAACACCAGCATCAGTTGTTTACCTCAGCCTACGATATGATGCTCAACCTCAGGGAGATGTTTGGACATCAGGGCAAGGCAGCTAAGCAGTCGACTATGAGGAAACTCATGATACCTAAGATAGATGTAGGCACTTTAGTGACGGATCACGTATTGGACATGATCAGCTGCATCAATGAGATTGAGGTATTGGGAGGTGATGTTGATGGGGAGACCCAGGTCGATATCATCCTCTAGAGCTTGCCTCTCAGTTTTAAGCAGTTTCGGTTGAACTATAATATGGGCAAGGTCTCATATTCACTTCCTAAGCTCATGACTGTATTGGTGTTTGCTGAGGGCCTCTTCACAGAGAAGAAGCAAGCCTTGGCTACTGTTGGTCCCTCAGGTTCCCTTGCTGGGCCCAAAGCCAGGAAGCACAAGAGGAAGAGAGGCCAGAAAGTAGCTGCTGATCATGGACCCAAGGCAGGCATTGCCAAGAAGCATAATCCGGAGGCAAGTGCATCAGATGTGGTAAAGCAGGGCATTGGAAGAAAGATTGCCAGAAGTCTCGAGGTATGTGCAAATTTTCCCTAGTTACTGAGACGTGTTTAGCGGCGATTCCCACGGATACTTGGTGTGTGGATTCAGGAGCTACTGATCACGTTTGTAATTATTCGTAGGGGTTCCAAGTGACCCAGCTGCTTAGAGAGGGAGAGTTGCAGGTCTACCTTGGGGATACTACCAGAGTTTCTGTTGTTGCAGTGGCAGTTTCATGTCTTTATTTTTTAGACTCTATTTTACATTTGATAGATTGTCTACATGTACCCAGTTTTCGGAAGAATTTACTTATGTTTTAAAACTTTTATTGGATGATTATAAGTGTGTTTTTTCTGATAATTCTGTTTTTATTAGAAAGAACCAGAGGCTTATATGTTCCGGTACATTAGTTGACAATCTATTTTTAATTAAGACAAACTTCCCAGTTGTGCAAAACACAGAAACTAGTAACTCATCACCGAATTAGAGTGAGAGAAAAGAGTCTGCCCCTTTGAATCAAACTTATCTTTGGCACCTAATACTAGGTCACATTAACCTTAGTAGGATTCAAAGGTTGGTTAATGATGGGTCTTTGGATTCATCAGATATTGACAGTTTTCCTACCTGTGAGTCCTGTTTGGAGGGTAAAATGACCAAGAGGACTTTCAAGGCAAAGGGTATAGGGCCAAAGAGATTTTAGAGTTGATTCATTCTGACTTGTGTGGGCCTATGTCAGTTCAAGCTAAATGTGGTTATGAGTATTTCGTGAAATTCACGGATGATTACTCTAAATATGGATACATATACCTGATGCGCTACAAGTCTGAATGCTTTGGCAAGTTCAAAAATTTTAAGGTTGAGGTGGATAACAATCTGGGTAAGAGTATCAAGGCTTTGCGATCTGATCGCGGCGGCGAATACCTCTCTAGAGAATTTGGGTCCTATTTGTCAGAGGTGGGTATTCAGTCCCAGTTGTCTGCACCTGGCACAACCCAGTAGAATGGTGTAGCAGAGAGGAGAAACATGACTCTTATGGATATGGTTAGATCGATGATGAGTTATAGTGAGTTGCCTACCTCATTTTGGGGTTATGCCTTAGAGATTGCGTGTTATCTCCTTAATCTCGTACCATCTAAATCTGTGCCTACGACACCCCTAGAGTTGTGGACTGGGTGAAAGCCTAGTCTGAGATATCTCGAGATTTAGGGTTGTCCAAAACATATGCTCGAGGCAGATGCAAGTAAGTTAGATTCGAGATCAAAGGCTGCTGTTTGTAGGCTACACCAAAGGAACGAGAGGTGGTCTGTTTTATAGTCTTCAGGATCAGAAGGTGGTGGTAAGCACCAATGCTAGATTTCTTGAGGAGGACTATATTTTAGATCACAAGTCAAACAACAAGTAGTATTGGAAGAGCTTAGAATTCAGTCCATTATTCCAAGTGCAAGAGTACAGGAAGACACACCACAAGAGACTGCACACACTATCACAGATGATGCTCTTACACAGGTTGCGCCTCATCGTAGTGGGAGGGTTGCCAAATAGCTCGAGAGGTACATGGGTTTGGGTGAGTCTTCAGACTTTATCCCTGGCGCTCATGAACCAGACCCAGTTAGCTATAATGAGGCTCTCCAGGATAAAGATGCAGATTCTTGGTAGAGAGCGATGATTGCTAAGATGGGTTCTATGGACTCAAATCAGGTCTGAGAGCTGGTAGACCTTCCTGATGGGTTTCGGCCTATTGGGTGCAAATGGGTCTACAAGTGAAAGAGAGGATCTGATAGGAGGGTTGAGACCTTCAAGGCTAGGCTTGTGGCGAAGGGGTACACTCAAGAAGAGGGTATCGATTATGATGAGACATTTTCCTAGGTAGCTATGCTTAAGTCGATCCAGATTCTCTTGGCCACAGCTGCTTATATGGATTATGAGATTAGGCAGATGGACGTTAAGACAGCTTTCCTCAATGGAAGTCTTGAGGAGACAATATTTATGCAGCAACCAGAGGGTTCATTTTTTCAGGGCCAAGAACACAAGGTATGCGGGCTTAGGAGGTCCTTTTATGGATTTAAGCAAGCATCCAGATCTTGGAACATCTATTTTGACGAGGTTATCCAGTCTTATGGATTGACCCAGTGTCCAGATGAGCAGAGTGTATATTGTTGAGCCATTGGAGCTGCTACAATGAAGCTTTCTTAGCCTTTATTAAAGTCCAATGTTGTGTTGTAATTGTTGCAACCACATTGTGACAAATCTGTGAATTACTAAGGCAATAATGGACTGAGTTCATGAGGATTGTCTGGACAAAATCTCAGCAAGAAGCCGATGAATAAACTGAAGTGCCAAAATGAGAAGGAAGTGTACTGTTGGCACATCAGATCAAAGGCTACACAGATCAGATCAAGTTACGCGCACATCAGATCAAGTTACGCGCACATCAGATCAAAGGCTGCACAGACAAGTTACGCGCATATCAGATCAAAGGCTGCACAGATCAGATCAAGTTACGCGCACATCAGATCAAAGGCTGCACAGACAAGTTACGCGCACATCAGATCAAAGGCTGCACAGATCAGATCAAGTTACGCGCACATCAGATCAAAGGCTGCACAGATCAGATCAAGTTACGCGCACAGCAGATCAAAGGTTGCACAGACAAGTTACGCGCACATCAGATCAAAGGCCACACAGATCAGATCAAGGGAAGTAAAGATCAGATCAAATTCTCAAGGGATTGCTCAGCAGCTTAGTTTCACAGAAGCAAGGCAAGTCAGCAACAAAACATATTTGCAGCAGAAGAGAACAACTCAAGGCTGGAGAGCTAGAGCAGACACCTAAGAAGCTGAAGTCAAGGACGGCTAGTGAATCACACCTCAAACGCGCGACTCTAAAAGTCTCCCAAAGATTCAGAAGACGCAGGAGCATCATGTTGAAGTATCTAGCAATCCGGTGAGCGAGCAGAAATACAAAAGAATCAAGAAGTGCCGATCAGAAGAACTGCAGGAGCTACATGGATGGTTCTGAGTTGCTGGACAGAACGTTGTGACATGAAGCTAACATCAGATCAACCGGAGGCTAACATCAGATCAACTGCAAGCTAACATCAGATCAACCGGAGGCTAACATCAGATCAACTGCAAGCTAACATCAGATCAACCGGAGGCTAACATCAGATCAACTGCAAGCTAACATCAGATCAACCGAAGGCTAACATCAGATCAACTGCAAGCTAACATCAGATCAACCGAAGGCTAACATCAGATCAACTGCATGCTAACATCAGATCAACCGAAGCGTGACATCAGATCAAATGCCGGGCACATCAGATCAGCTATAAGCTAAGATCAGATCACTTCTGCTGTTTCAACATATCTAAGACAAGCTACTCGAGAAAGTCTGAAGGAGTACAGTCAACAATATGACATGGCAAGCAAGTTGCAACTTAAAAAGGTTGAAAATGGATTATATGAATCTTGAGCCGCCTTCCGTGTAAGATATGCTGACACACCGCACGTAGGGCACAGTTTTTCTTCTGGGAAAAGAAACGGGCAGATGAGTAGGTGTGGTAGGCACAACAACTGCAGAATGCAGGATAAACCACATTGGGAGGAAAAACCAAAAGAGAGAGAAGGCACGAAAAGAAAGAAAAAGAGAGAGAGAGGAGCAGCAGCCAAGGGAGTGCTGAACAGAACGAAACCGAGAAAAGGGAGGAGAAAAAGAGTGAGAGCAGAAAAAGATGATATGAGAAACACAAGAGAGAAAGAAACAGTCTGCTGCACAAGGAGAAGCTGAAGCGCTGGAGAGGCAGAAGTCAAGGAGAAGAAGAAGCTGAGGAGGAGCAGAATCGGGAGAACTGACCCTGAGATTGCAGCTTCAGGTGGTAAGCCTAGAACACTATCAAACGTCTTTCATTAAGTGATTTTGAAAGATATTTGTGTAGAAAAGGCAGCACAACAGAGATTTACATGTTATTGTTTTAGTTGATGAACTTGTAGAGGTAGTGAACCTCAATGTGTTGAGCAGTGAGCTCTTGTTTATGTTGCTTATGGTCAGTGAGGCCAGAGCTGAATGATTCTGTGATAGTGAAGATTGACAGGAGTGAATCTGTCCGTGGATGTAGATCATTTGATCGAACCACGTAAAAATCCCCCTTGCACATTTACTGCTTTGAGTGTGTCTTGACTGGTGTGGTATTATCAAACTGTAAGCTTGAACAGGAGTGTCATGGTTGTGTAAGTAAACCCTCCTTGAGTGATTGAATTGATCTGATGTCTTCCTTGGTTGATCTGATGTCTTCCTTGGTTGATCTGATCTGCCAACAGTCCATCTAAGCCAAAACGTGAGTTCAACAATAAGCTCTAACTGAGCTAACATTTGAGAGGGAATCCTTTAGTTGAAAGAAAAATTGATAGAGTGTTGATTCACCCCCCCCTCTCAACACTTGACACGATCCAACAATTGGTATCAGAGCAAGGTTTGCTTTTGTCAAGTGATTGTTGAAACTTAAAACCAGCAGTAGAAATGGAGAATCAAGCAACAACTGTTAAGGGAGTTCCTTATTTCAGTGGCCAAAATTTCCAGTTATGGAAAAAGAGAATGAGTGCTTATCTCTTAGCACAAGGTCTACAAGTACAAAGAGTAGTCTTGCATGGATTTACACCAACCGTAGATGAGGAGAATCCTACAGCTGCAGAAATTAGAAACTTAGAAGCTGATGGAAAGGCAAGGAATGCTCTATATGCAGCTCTGTCAGAAAAAGAGAACTTTAAAGTTATAGACTGTGTTACTGCTCATGAAATATGGATTAAACTGATTAATATTCATGAGGGAGACATCAAGGTTAAGGAGGCAAAATTGCAGGTTCTTAGAAGTAAGTTTGAAGGTCTTAAGATGGGAGAAGGTGAAAACATTGAGGACTTTCTAAACAGAGTTGTTGAATTAGTTAGCTCAATGAGGGGTCTGGGTGAGAGTGTTGGAGATTCCAATATAGTTAAAAAGGTTCTTAGATCCCTACCAGCAAGATATGATTCTAAGGTCTCTGCTATAGAGGAGAGGGACCTAGATAAAGTGACATTAGATGAGCTACAAAGCACCCTTGTAGCATATGAAATGAGGATTTCAAATTCAAAGGAGGAGACGTCAAAGGCAGTCAAGGAGATAGCATTTAAAACAAAACACTCAAGGAAGCTAAAGGAGGAAAGCAGTGAAGATGAAGCAGCAGACAGTGATCTTGAAAGAATGATGGTGCTGATTTCAAGGAGTTTCAGAGGCCAGACTGGAAAGTACAAGGGAAAGTTGCCCTTAAAATGCTTCAATTGTGGCAAAATAGGCCACTTTGCAAGCAAGTGCTTCATGAAGAACAAGAGAACAGAAGATGAGGAAGCTGACAAGCCATCAGACAGGTGGCCTGAGCAGAAAGGAAAGAAGAAGATGAGCTTCAAATCAAGAAAAGGGAAAGCTTACAGAAAACGGAGCTACCTGAGCAAGAAGAAGAATGATAGCTCTGAGGAGGATGAAGAGACTGATGTCTCAGACAGTGAAGATGAGTCTGAAGCTGAAGAGGAGACTCTCATGGTAATGAAATCTTCAACTGTTTCATTAAAGGAGGATGCTGAACTAGAGAACCAATCAGCTGATGATGAAGAAGTGGATCTAGAGGAAGAACTGGAGTTTGCATACAACAAGATAGAGGAGCAGAAGAGATTGCACAAGAAGACAATGAAGACAATGAAGGAGATGGAAAAGGTCATCTTGAGCAGTCAAGAAGAAAACTCAATACTGGAGAATAGAGTAACTGAATTGGAGCAGGAACTGATTCTCATGCAAAATGAAGCTGAGGTTCACAAAAATTGTACAAGAGAAAAGATGGAACTTCAAAAGACATGTGAAACCTTGGTAGAAAAGCTAGATGCCACCACTGCCGAACTAGAGGATGCAACAAGAAAGATAGAAGATCTGCTGTCTCAACAAACTGTGTTCAAAGCTGAAGAAATGACTGATGGAACTACTGTAGAATCAAAATTGAAAGGAAAGCTGGAGTTTCAGTCAAGCAAAACTGAGCCTGGTGAATTCTCAAGGAGCAAAGAAGTGGCTGCAAAAACTGAAGAAGCCACAAGGAAGTTAGATGAGTGCCTCAGCAAGCAGAGATCTTATTCAGAAGGGAAGAAAGGTCTTGGTTATGAAGGAAATCAAAAATTAGAAGGACAACCAGCTGCAACAACCAAGAAGACTGTTACCTTTGTCAAAGAAGGTTCAATTTGTGTTGCTGGTGTAAAGGCAGGAACTAGTTTTGTTGATGCTAAGAAGATGGAAATTTCTAATGGATCAAGAAAGTCTACTGAGCAAAATGAAAGATTGCACGAGCTGAGGGGGAGACAATCTATGTATCAAAGAAGCCTGCTCAAAAGTAGAAGGCTGATTGCTGGAGTATGTTTCATCTGTGGAGAATCAGGTCACTATGCAGCAAATTGCTGGAGAAAGGCATTCTGGAGATTTGGAGGAAGAACAATGCAGTCAAGAGGATGGAATAGAAAAGAGTATTATCATCAAAGAAGCCTAAGTACTTCAAGAAGGATCCCTGAAGCTGAAATCAGAAAAGGCCATATCATACAACCTGGAGAAGTGTATCAGAAATTGAATGTCTGGTGCAGATGCAGATTGCCAAATAAGAGAAGCAAGTGGTTTGAAGGAGTGAATAGCAGGAGAGCCCAGCCACTGCAACAAGCTACAAATAGAAGAAACTTTGCAGCAGAAACAAGAAGAAACCAAGCAGATTACACAAGAAGAAATCAGTCTCTAATGCAGCCACTTAATCTGAGAAACAGATTTCAAATTTTTGAAGGGTTAGAAGAGAATGATCACTGGAGCTGCAGCAGGAGCAATCAGAGATTGAATGAACAGCAAGGCATACCAGCAGCAAGAAAAATTTGGAGGAAGAAACACAGATTTGAAGAAGCTTGCATTGCTGAAGTTGCACTGAAAACAAAAGCTAAGGAAGCCCAATGGATCATTGACAGTGGGTGCACAAGCCATATGACTGGAGACAAAACTCTACTGAGAAACACAAAAGAAGTTGAAAGAGGGTTTGTCAAGTTTGCAGATAAGAGTGGGTTAAAGATCAAGGCTGTTGGAGAAGCCACCATTGGATCAGAAAAGTTCAAATCTAAGGAGGTGCTGTTTGTAGAAGGGCTGAAGTACAACTTGCTGAGTGTAAGACAACTGTGTGACAATGGTTTCAAAGTAGACTTCTCAAAAAATGGCTGTTTCATCAAAGACTGCAAGACTGGAGAAATCATGGCCAAAGGAATAAGAGACAACAAGGATTTATACCTCATAGATGTGAAGGAAAAGTTGTGCATGCTAAGCAAAATGGATGAAAATACGCTTTGGCATTGCAGGCTTGGACATTTAAATCAAAAGAGCATGAGAAGCCTGGTGAAGTGCAATGCAGTGTTAAACCTCCCTGTACTAAAGAGGGACAACAGCACTTGTGACTCATGCCAAAAAGGGAAATTTGCAAAGCTTTCTCACAAGTCCAAGGAGCATAGAACCTCTAAGCCATTGGAGCTAGTTCACACTGATGTATGTGGACCAATGAAAAGAAAAGGTACAGGTAAAGAGATGTATTTCATTCTTTTTGTGGATGACTTCACTAGGATGATGTGCATCATGCACATGAAGCAAAAGAGTGAAGCCTTCAACTGCTTCAAAAGATTTCAGAAACTGGCAGAAAACCAGCATGGAAGGAAGATCAAAGTTTTGAGATCAGATAATGGAGGAGAGTTTACCTCGCAGGAATTTGAAGAATACTTGGAGGAAATGGGAATCAAACATCAAGTCTCAAGTCCTCACACTCCCCAGCAAAATGGAGTTGTAGAGAGGAAAAATAGAAGTGTGATTGAGATGGCAAGAACCATGCTGTTGGAGCACAATACTCCAAAGCACTTCTGGAAGGAAGCCACAATGGCAGCTGTGCATGTACAAAATAGAACCATGTTGAGGCCAAACACTGAAAAGACACCATATGAACTTTGGTATGGTCACAAGCCAAATGTGAAGTACTTTAGAGTTTTTGGCAGCAAATGCTTCATCAAGAACAAGGAGCAAAGCCTTGGAAAATTTGAAGAGAGGGCTGATGAGGGCATTTTCCTTGGTTACTCAAATAAGAGCAAGGCTTACAAGGTTTATAACAAGAGGCTGGATAAGATTATGGAAAGCTATGATGTGAAAGTGGTTGAGGAAGTCAAGATGAAAGCCACTGATCCTGAAAATTTTCTGGATCACTTAGATGACTTAGAGAGCCAAGATGAGGCAGACCTGGAGCTGAAATCAGCTACTGAGGAGACTGATGCAGAAGGATCAGAGACAGAAGTTACAGAAGGCCAGGAAAAAGCAAAAAGAAAGTACAACAAGAGAATTGACAAGATGCCTATCATTGGAGACCCCAAAGCTCCAGTAAGAACAAGAAGGCAACTGAAAAGTATGGTTGCAACTGCCCTACTGTCTCAAGTTGAGCCAAGGTCAATAGAGGAAGCCCTGGAGGACCAGTCATGGCTGCAAGCCATGAATGAAGAGCTGGACCAAATTGAGAAAAACCAAACTTGGGAGCTCGTGGATAGGCCAGCAAACAAAAATGTGATAGGCACAAAATGGGTGTTCAGGAACAAGTTGAATGAGGAAGGAAAGGTTGTAAAGAATAAGGCAAGGCTTGTGTGCAAAGGATACTCTCAAATTGAAGGAGTAGATGTGGATGAAACCTTTGCCCCAGTAGCAAGGCTTGAAGCCATAAGAATGTTTTTGGCAGTGGCTTCAGCAAGGAGTTACAAGGTCTTCCAAATGGATGTTAAATCTGCCTTCTTGAATGGAAATCTGGAAGAAGAAGTGTACATTGAGCAACCGGATGGTTTTCTAGTTTGTGAAGATGAAAACAAGGTGTGCAGGCTCAAAAAGGCACTGTATGGATTAAAACAAGCCCCAAGAGCATGGTACTCAAGGCTGGACAGCTACCTGAAGAATCTGAATTTCAGAAAAAGTTGCATAAATAGCAATTTATATGTTCTTGATGGAAAGGATGGACAGTTAATAGCCATAGTCTATGTTGATGACATAATATTTGGAGGAGATAAGGAGCAGCTGTGCCATGAATTTGCTAGAAAGATGCAAGAAGAGTTTGAAATGTCCATGATAGGAGAGCTCTCATTTTTCCTTGGACTGCAGATTCATCAAAAAGCAACTGGAATTTTTATCTCTCAAACCAAGTATACCAAAGAAGTGCTGAAGAAATTTGGTATGACTGATGCTAAGCCAATGTCTACACCCATGGCAACTAACTGCAAGCTGAGCAAGGATGAAAAAGGAGCTGAAGCTGATCAAAGTCTATACAGAAGCATGATAGGAAGCTTATTGTACTTAACAGCAACAAGGCCTGATATTACCTTTGCTGTCTGCCAAGCTGCTAGATACCAGGCAAATCCAAAGAGTTCTCATATGATTGCACTAAAGAGGGTGCTAAGATATTTGCAAGGGACAGTAGATTATGGTCTGTGGTATGCAAGGAAAGGAAGCTTGGGATTAAGAAGCTTCACTGATGCTGATTGGGCAGGAAATGTTGATGACAGGAGATCCACTTCAGGAGGAGTATTCTTTCTTGGAAATAGATGTGTGAGCTGGTTAAGCAAGAAGCAAGAAAGTATAGCCTTAAGCACTGCTGAAGCTGAGTACATAGCAGCAACCAAGGCATGCACTCAAGCTATATGGATGAGATCTGAACTGCAAAATCTTAAAGAAGAAGTTCTCTTGCCACTGATAATTCTTTGTGACAACAAAAGTGCCATTGATTTGTCAAAGAATTCAGTCCAGCACTCGAGAGCCAAACATATAGAAATCAAGTATCACTTCATAAAGGACAAGGTTGAGAAAGGAGAAATTATGCTAGAGTATGTTCCCACAGCTAAACAAATAGCTGATGTAATGACAAAGCCTCTTCCAGCCGAGGTGTTTGAAACTTTGAGGATGCAAATGGGAGTGCAGTCCTCCTTCTCATGCTGAATCAGTTGAGCATCCCCAAATCCCTTTGAAATTGGTTGTCAAAGGGGGAGAGATAGCCGCAGCAGGCCGGCCAGACGCAGCAGTATTGTCCTTGGGAGAGAAGGACCGGCCAGACGCAGCAGTATTGTCCTTGGGAGAGAAGGACGTTGGAAAAGCTCTATGCAGGGGGAGCTTACTATGTAGAAGAATAAGGTTCAGGGGGAGCTGGTTCAGGGGGAATAAGGTTCAGGGGGAGCTTAGCACTGAGTTGACTGATTGGCTGCAAATGTGGTTGCCAACAATTCCAAAGGGGGAGATTGTTGAGCCATTGGAGCTGCTACAATGAAGCTTTCTTAGCCTTTATTAAAGTCCAATGTTGTGTTGTAATTGTTGCAACCACATTGTGACAAATCTGTGAATTACTAAGGCAATAATGGACTGAGTTCATGAGGATTGTCTGGACAAAATCTCAGCAAGAAGCCGATGAATAAACTGAAGTGCCAAAATGAGAAGGAAGTGTACTGTTGGCACATCAGATCAAAGGCTACACAGATCAGATCAAGTTACGCGCACATCAGATCAAGTTACGCGCACATCAGATCAAAGGCTGCACAGACAAGTTACGCGCATATCAGATCAAAGGCTGCACAGATCAGATCAAGTTACGCGCACATCAGATCAAAGGCTGCACAGACAAGTTACGCGCACATCAGATCAAAGGCTGCACAGATCAGATCAAGTTACGCGCACATCAGATCAAAGGCTGCACAGATCAGATCAAGTTACGCGCACAGCAGATCAAAGGTTGCACAGACAAGTTACGCGCACATCAGATCAAAGGCCACACAGATCAGATCAAGGGAAGTAAAGATCAGATCAAATTCTCAAGGGATTGCTCAGCAGCTTAGTTTCACAGAAGCAAGGCAAGTCAGCAACAAAACATATTTGCAGCAGAAGAGAACAACTCAAGGCTGGAGAGCTAGAGCAGACACCTAAGAAGCTGAAGTCAAGGACGGCTAGTGAATCACACCTCAAACGCGCGACTCTAAAAGTCTCCCAAAGATTCAGAAGACGCAGGAGCATCATGTTGAAGTATCTAGCAATCCGGTGAGCGAGCAGAAATACAAAAGAATCAAGAAGTGCCGATCAGAAGAACTGCAGGAGCTACATGGATGGTTCTGAGTTGCTGGACAGAACGTTGTGACATGAAGCTAACATCAGATCAACCGGAGGCTAACATCAGATCAACTGCAAGCTAACATCAGATCAACCGGAGGCTAACATCAGATCAACTGCAAGCTAACATCAGATCAACCGGAGGCTAACATCAGATCAACTGCAAGCTAACATCAGATCAACCGAAGGCTAACATCAGATCAACTGCAAGCTAACATCAGATCAACCGAAGGCTAACATCAGATCAACTGCATGCTAACATCAGATCAACCGAAGCGTGACATCAGATCAAATGCCGGGCACATCAGATCAGCTATAAGCTAAGATCAGATCACTTCTGCTGTTTCAACATATCTAAGACAAGCTACTCGAGAAAGTCTGAAGGAGTACAGTCAACAATATGACATGGCAAGCAAGTTGCAACTTAAAAAGGTTGAAAATGGATTATATGAATCTTGAGCCGCCTTCCGTGTAAGATATGCTGACACACCGCACGTAGGGCACAGTTTTTCTTCTGGGAAAAGAAACGGGCAGATGAGTAGGTGTGGTAGGCACAACAACTGCAGAATGCAGGATAAACCACATTGGGAGGAAAAACCAAAAGAGAGAGAAGGCACGAAAAGAAAGAAAAAGAGAGAGAGAGGAGCAGCAGCCAAGGGAGTGCTGAACAGAACGAAACCGAGAAAAGGGAGGAGAAAAAGAGTGAGAGCAGAAAAAGATGATATGAGAAACACAAGAGAGAAAGAAACAGTCTGCTGCACAAGGAGAAGCTGAAGCGCTGGAGAGGCAGAAGTCAAGGAGAAGAAGAAGCTGAGGAGGAGCAGAATCGGGAGAACTGACCCTGAGATTGCAGCTTCAGGTGGTAAGCCTAGAACACTATCAAACGTCTTTCATTAAGTGATTTTGAAAGATATTTGTGTAGAAAAGGCAGCACAACAGAGATTTACATGTTATTGTTTTAGTTGATGAACTTGTAGAGGTAGTGAACCTCAATGTGTTGAGCAGTGAGCTCTTGTTTATGTTGCTTATGGTCAGTGAGGCCAGAGCTGAATGATTCTGTGATAGTGAAGATTGACAGGAGTGAATCTGTCCGTGGATGTAGATCATTTGATCGAACCACGTAAAAATCCCCCTTGCACATTTACTGCTTTGAGTGTGTCTTGACTGGTGTGGTATTATCAAACTGTAAGCTTGAACAGGAGTGTCATGGTTGTGTAAGTAAACCCTCCTTGAGTGATTGAATTGATCTGATGTCTTTCTTGGTTGATCTGATGTCTTCCTTGGTTGATCTGATCTGCCAACAGTCCATCTAAGCCAAAACGTGAGTTCAACAATAAGCTCTAACTGAGCTAACATTTGAGAGGGAATCCTTTAGTTGAAAGAAAAATTGATAGAGTGTTGATTCACCCCCCCCTCTCAACACTTGACACGATCCAACATATATCGCAGACGTGATAGTGAGATGGTGGTATTCCTCGTACTTTACGTAGATGACATCATTTTGTTTGGCAACAGTAAGAAGGTGTTGTCAGACTTAAAAGCGTGGTTGTCCAGGCAATTTGCTATGAAGGATTTGGGAGAGGCTGGACATATCCTTGGGATCAAGATTATTCGAGATCATAGGAGACGTTCTCTGACACTCTCCCAGACATCCTACATAGACACGATTCTGGCCCGTTTTAACATGCAGAACTCCAAGAGGGGTTCACTACCTTTCAGGCATGGAGTGCATCTGTCAAAGGAGCAGTGTCCCAAGACTGCTGAAGAGATAGATGTTGGGAATAGTCTAGATGTTTAATCCAATTAAACAGCAGAATCCTAAACTATGAGGATCAGGTCTTACCCTTGAAGCGTAATCAGTTGCGCACGTCATCTGGCTCCTCTGAGAAGATGGCGTTTTGTTGTCTCCAAAATCCTTCCTCGAAGGATTCTCTACTCTTACGCACGAAAGCCTTCGCAGGTTGGTGCTAGTCAATCTTGCCTACTGGGAGAATTTTGGGAATTCTGTGTATTTTGTCTGATGAGAATAACTCTAAATCCTCATCCTACAATTATATCCCTAGGATATTTGTAGAGAATTAATTTCCAAAATCAGTATTGTAATTTATCCAATTATAACTTAACTGATTTTAGTAATTTTCCAAATCAGTATTATTACCAAATATTATTTAACTGATTCCAAGTCAGTATTTAAATAATATTTACTAATTCCAAATAAGTCTTAAATAATACTTTAATGATTTGGGTTATACACCAAGCCCATGGATCAACCCATGACCCATGGATCAGGCTGATGGGTCAAGAACTTCAATTGCAATTAAGTCCCATGATTTATCAGCCCATCCCAATTGTTCTCAGGTAATTAATTAACTATTAATTAATACCATAGACCTTTCCAATAATATTTAATTAAACCATTTAATTAAATCTTATTTATTTAAGTATAACAATTATACTTATTGTAGGCAAGAATCCTTATTCTGCATCATTGAACTTTCTTATGTGCGATCCTGTAGGCCCATTCCAAATTGGCAACGGATAACTCAATCTTATTGATTAATCCATAAATCATTAGTGGTCTCTAGCAAGACATAATGACTACCCAATTCAGAATGGAGGGTCGAATGGAGATTCAACACAACCTTTCCGAGCAAACTTCGTAAGATCCTCTACATCGATATCCAGTTTAGCATAAGGCATGGAACCATCATCCTTATGTAGCTAAACGGTTACTTGATCTCTTAGTGACACTGAATCCATCAAGCAAATGATATCCTTATCATTCCTTGGGCATGGCCATGCACTTTTCAGTTCACTATCAAGTGGCCAAGATATCATCTCTCACTTAAGAGAGATTTGTAGTCCCATCACTTCACCTACATACCTTAGTGTGTCTCATAGTGTACCCAATCATACCCGTACTTCGCAACCTGTTACGGCCCCGTTAGGCGTATGCCAAAGCACACTACAATTCACCTAAGACCATGTAGTGATTTCTGGTCTAAGGATCCTAGTACCAGTACTACTCAAAAGAATCACTCATGATCTAATTAGTCCATGGAGTGTTTCTTTTGGCGGATCGATTTCATGAATTTAAATATGCACAAGGATATTACTATCATGAAATTAACTCATTTGATAAACAATCAATCAAGCGACAAATATCTTATTTACATAAATACCCTCAAAGTATATTTACATAAATAGCCCTCATTAGGGCACATTCACCAACAATAGATGCCATGCAGGCGGTACCCTACACTTCTGCAGTGGGTAGCCTCATGTATGCTATATTATGTACGAGGTTTGATATTTGCTTTGCCATTGGCATTGTTAGCAGATATCAGAGTAACCCTGGGAAGGCTCACTGGGAGGCAGTAAAATGCATTCTCAAGTACTTGCGTAGGACGAGAAATAATGTCCTAGTTTATAGAGTGTAGGAGCTTGTACCATTGGTTACACAGATTTGGACTTTCAAGGTGATATAGACAAGAGTAAGTCTACCTTTTGGTTTGTGTTTACTTTAGGAGGTGGAGCCATAGTATGGCGGAGTGTCAAGCAGAAATGCTTAGCGGACTTCACCATGGAGGCTGAGTACGTTACCACATCAGAGGCAGCGAAAGAAGCTGTATGGCTCATGAACATTCTGGTGGACTTGGATGTGGTTCCTGAGTTGCCTAGGTCTATCATAGTTTATTGTGATAACAATGGTGCAGTTGCTAACTCGAGGGAACCACGAGCCCTCAAATCGAGTAAACACACAGAGCGCAAGTACCACCTGATATGAGAGATCGTAAAGAGGAGAGACGTGACCGTGGCCAAGATAGCATCAGATGACAACCTTGTAGATCATTTCACAAAGCCATTGACCCCAAAGGTCTTTGAGAGACATGTGGAGGGCATGGGTTTGAAAATTAGTTTATCTAGACTAATTAAAATTACACGGATATGCCCGGGCATATTGAGCATGACCAGTTTGGATATTGACTTGTACTGATCTGCGTAGTCAATTCGGTTCTAGTATTCACTCTCTCAATCCCGAGATTAGGACGAGCGTTAGACTTGGATATCGTATGCTTTGATTTGCCAAAGAGTGCGGTCATTTGAGGCCTATACCTCGGTAGGTTGTGTATGCGATCTTTAACTTTTCACGTGTCGTTGCTAGTCGGAAGAATCCACGTATCGGTTCACCGGGTTGATAGTGCTCCCGAGATGAGCTCGTAGGGTTTATTGTACTGAAACTAGGCAGTGGACTTTATGTCTGGTATAATAAGAAAGTCAATTGTTACTAATCTCTAATACCAAGAATTCGGTGAATTAGTTTGTCAGTAAGTTGATAAACCGTCGAGCACTAGATCTTTAATGTTGGGAGATAGAAGAAAATATAGTGGCGCGATGTAAAGTCATTTTTTAGCGGTAGTTCCATAGTTAGTCCGATAGTGGTATGACTAATTATGTATTTGACTAATCGACAAAGTGAATTAATTAATCCTAAAGGTTTAATTAATATTTAATTGACTAAGTGGATTAAGAAATTAATTCTACATGAATTAATTAATCCTAAGGGTTCGATTAAATTAAATTAACGAACTGGGTTAAGAAATTAATTCGAATTGGTCGATTGGAGTTGATTAGTCTAGGAAAGACTAAACGGTCAATGAAAGTCAAATTAAAAAGCCCAACTCAAAGGCCCACTAGGTCTCCATTGGAGCTCCCTATAAATAGATAACTTAAGGCCAAAGAAACATTAAGGAAGTCTTGCAAGACAATTCTTGCTTTCTTGAGTGAGAAGGTTCTAGAGAGAGAATTTATTCACCTTCAAGAATTCTTTCTTAAAAATGAACTAGATTTCCCACTTTCTTGAAGTTTAGATTCAGCCAAAATGGATTAAGCATTATATAGCTGTCGGATTTCTTTCTTTTCCGCCAGGAATTTTCAGTTCGGCGGCCCAGTTTTTGTCCTTCGGTTGTTTGGATAAAAATCCAATCTTGGCGCATGTGATTTGGCCTTTCATTGTGTTGATCTCTTCCTTGGTGATCCATGATGAGGGCTGTCTAGATCACGGCTGAGGGAGGGTTTTTATTCCGGTGATTTGGTGATTAGTCTGACAGGCGGTCGGCAGCTATTGGCGGAAAAGGGGCAGCAGCTTAATAGGATCTTTTGGGCAGTTTTGAATCTGATTTTTGAGAGAATTTCTTTTGGGTTTTTGTGGGCTTTGATAGTACACCTCGATAAACTATTGCCCATGCAATATTCGAGGCATCTTGGAGTAATCCTTCGGATTTCGGTGGTGATTGCAACATAAAGATTTGGTTTTCTTTTTTGTGTTGGACTTCGCTTCAAAGGCATAACTTTTAAAGGTTCCACTTTTAATTTAAATGTTGTATCTTTGTGTTCTGATTTAATAAATTAAATAAGTATAAGCCTAGATCCGTTCAAGAAAAAATGAATTTGAGCCTTAGCTTTGTCGAAAGTTACCTATTCTGGAATGCATTGCACGAAAGTGAGATTTTCGATTTAGCCCAGGCTTGTTCTGTTTTCCTTCACTTATTTAGTGCCTTAGCCACCCCGTAGATAGTCACCCACACGACTTTGGGGGTTGTCGGTAGCATTCTCGGGATTCTCTCGTGGTTGGCGCTTGGTTTTCTTTATTGCGAGGGGCACACTTGAAATGTATGATCTTTTGTCTTCCGCTTTAATTAAAGATTTAATTTTTAGCGTGTCGTTTTAATAAATTGAACATGTATAAGCCTAGATCCACTTAAGGGAATTGATTTTAGAGTTTGGACTTGATCGCAGTCTCCGATTTTGGAATTCATAGCACGAAAGTGAGATTTTTGGTTTGGCCTGGACCAGATCTATTTCCTTCAAATTGGTATCAAAGTTGAGGTTTTGGCTTCATCCTTGTTTGATTTATTACACGGCTTTGTCAATTTTGATTTCAGGTGGTTATTATTCCCGACTATTATTGTTTTATATTCATTTATAAACCCCGGGACATGTCCGGGCTCATTTTATTTTGACTGTGAATGTGTGTAATAGTAATAACCATGAGCTAGAAGTCGTGTAGGATTATATAAATATTGTAGTAGGATTTATTCTAAAGATGTCGTCTTCATTTTCTTATAAAGCCTTGTATATAGGAATTTATGTAAAATGACGAAGACGTTATTGTGGGTAACTCATATTCATGGGTTTTAGCTTATCATAATTTTGGGTGATTCCTAATTACGTAGAAAACTGAGAAAACCTGGACGAATTAGGAGGAATCCAAATAATGAGTGGGAGTGACACGATGGACGTGTCAACAAGGCGTAAAAAGGTAGGAACGATTGAGAAATGTTTCATTACAAATTTTATTTCCCGTTTTATGTCCTTGTTGTTGCTTGTGTGTTTTCGTTTTATATTTTTATGCATGATCGAAAACAAATGGTTTTATGGGTGCAATTAACGAAGGTAGAAATCTTTCATGTTAAAACTCCAACGGTTTTATAGGCGTAAATAACCAAAGGTAATATATTGCATATTAAAATCGAAAAAATCCTCAATTTTAAGAATCTAAGTGGGAGCGGGTTGTGTTATATCCCTGTGGCTTCCATTACGAATTCATTTGTGATGTGGATATACTTATGCATTGGCACTAGGGCTTTCCTTTATATCGGATGAGTCTTTATTCATAAGATCACTAGATTGAACTTCTAAAGGGATGACTATAGTGAGTTTAATTGGAGAACCTTGCGACACCCTCTTCATCTGAGGCGTATTAGTATCCTAAGTAACAAACTTATAAGTCACGTAATGGCATACACTTAGTGTACCATTTGTAGTATTCCTCCCAACGAGGTTACGCTAATTATGTGTGCAGGCTAAAATCACGGACTATTAATTTCATTGATCAAAAAATTGTTGGTCAGATAGTGAAATTAATGAACTTAGGTTCTTCTAGAACGAATGTGGACTAGCGTAGACGTTCACACGATTGTGACCTGCGTGAACCCCGGTATACAAGATTTTGGTAGATAATATATTATTTTAAGGATATCAATATTTTCTATAAAGATAAAATACTGAAACATCTCTGTTTATTTATTTCTAGCTTTCGATATGTCGTTCAATCCACTTGCTATCATACTTAATCAGAACAAACTCATCGGTACCAATTACATTAATTGGAAGTGTAAACTGGACATTGTCCTTATTGTTGAGGGTTACAAGTACGTGTTCACTGAGGTGTGCCCTGAGACACCCAGTGATGATGTCACTCTTGAGGAGAAGGAACTATATATGAGGTGGAAGAAAGCTGATGAGATGACCAGGTGCTACATTTTGGCTTCTATGTCAAATGTATTGCAGCACCAGCATCAATTGATGACCTCAGCCTATGATATGATTACTAACCTCAAGGAGATGTTTAGCATCAGGGCAGGGTAACCAGGCAGTCAGCTATGAGGAAACTCATGAGTGCCAAGATGGCTGAAGGCACCAAAGTGAGAGATTATGTGCTTGAAATGATTAGCAATATCAACGAGATCGAGGTACCGGGAGGTGATATTGACTGTGAGACTCAGTGTGATATCATTCTCCAGAGCTTGCCTCCAAGTTATGAGTAGTTTCAGTTGAACTATAACATGAACAGGCTTCAGTATACTTTACCCGAACTCATACTGTGTTGGTGTCAATTGAAGAGCTTTTATCTGAGAGACAGCAAGCTTTAGTGATTGCTGGACCTTCAGGTTTTTCTTCTGGGCCCAAAACTCGAAAGCAGAAGAAAAAGAAAGGCCAGAAGGCATGTGCTAATCATGGACCCAAGGGTGGTGTTGCCAAGAAGCCTTAGCCGAAAGGAAAGTGCTTCAGATGTGGCAAACTAGGACATTGGAAGCCAGACTGCCTGAAGCTCAAATGTATGAGCAATTTAACCTATGTTACTGAGACATGTTTGTTGCCGATTCCCACAAATACTTGGTGTGTGGATTCAGAAGCCACTGATAATGTCTGTAATTCTTTACAGGGGTTCCAAGTAACCCAGATGCTTATAGATGGTGAGTTACAGGTCTACTTGGGCGATACGACCAGAGTATCAGTTGCTGCAATGGGAGTTGTCAAGCTTGTCTTTTCAGATTCTGTTTTAATTTGGAGAGATTGTCATTTTGTACCCAGTCTTAGAAAAAACTTTATTTCGGTTTCTAAATTGCTTAAGGATGGTTATAAGTTTGATTTTACTGATACTTCTGTTTATATCAGAAAGAACAAGAAACTTATATGTTCCGGTTCATTGGTTAACAATCTATTCGCAATCAAGACTAACTCCCAGGTAGTGCAAAACACAGAAATTAATGACACATCATCGAATCATAGTAAGAGAAAGGAGTCTTCCCCTTTGAACCTGACTTATCTTTGACTCCTAAGACTTGGTTATATCAACCTTAGTATGATTCAGAGGTTGTCAATGATAGCCCTCGGGCTCATTGGAGATTGACAGTTATCCGAACTGTGAGTCTTGCTTGGAGGGGAAAATAACCAAAAGGCCTTTCAAGGCAAAGGGGTATACTTTGACTTGTGTGGACCTATGTCAGTTCAGGCAAGAGGTGGTTTTGAGTATTTCATGTCATTCACAGATGATTACTTTAGATATGGGTATATTAACCGGATGCGCCACAAGTCCGAGTGCTTTGGCAAATTCAAAGAGTTTAGGGCAGATGTGGAGCAGTATCATGGTAAGAGTATGAAGACCCTATAATCTGATCGTGAGGGAAAATACCTCTCTAGTGAATTTAGTATCAATTTGTCAGATGAGGGTATTCAGTACCAGTTGTCTGCACCAGGCACACCAGAGTAGAACATTGTAGTGGAGAGGATGAACATGACTTTTATGGATATGGTTAGATCAATGACGAGTTATAGAGAGTTTTCCAAATCATTTTGGGGATATGCCTTGGAGACAAAATTTTATATCCTCAACCTCGTACCATCTAAGACAGTGCCTTCGACCTCTGTGTAATTGAGGACTGGGCGTAAGCCTAGTCTGAGATATCTCAGGATTTGGGGCTGCCCAGTACATGTGCTTAAGGCAGATGCAGCCAAGCTAGATGCGAGGTCATAGGTTATGCTATTTGTAGGCTATCCCAGATGAATAAAGAGTGGCCTATTTTATAGTCATCGGGATCAAAAGGTGTTGGTTAGCACTAACGCCAGATTTTTAGAGGAGGATTATATTTTAGATCACAAACGCATTAGCAAGATCGTACTAGAGGAGTTTAGGGGTCAGTCAAGTATTCCAGATGCACCAGTACAGGATGACACACCAAAGAGTACTGCATAAACTATCACAGACGATGCACCAAAATAGGTTGGACCTCGTCGTAGTGGGAGATTATCAGACAGCCTGAGAGGTACGTGGGCCTGGGAGAGTCTTCAGACTTTATCCCTGGTGCTCATAAACTAGACTCAGTTAGCTACAATGAGGCTCTCCAAAATAAAGATACAGATTCTTGGCTAAGAGCGATGATTGCTGAAATGGGTTCTACGGACTCAAATCAAGTATGGAAGCTGGTAGACCTTCCTGATGGGTTTCGACCTATTAGGTGCAAATGGGTCTATAAGCGAAATAGAGGATCTGATGGAAAGGTTGAGACCTTCAAGGCTAGGCTTGTGGCGAAAGGGTATACTCAGAAAGAGGGTATCGACTATGAGGAGACTTTTTCCCCGGTAGCTATGCTTAAGTCGATCCTAATTCTCTTGGCCATAGCTACTGATTTAGATTATGAGATTTGGTAGATGCACGTCAGGACAGCTTTCCTTAATGGAAGTCTTGAGGAGACCATCTTTATGCAGCAACCAGAGGGATTAATTGCCCAAGGCCAAGAGCACAAGGTTTGCAAGCTCAAGAGGTCTATCTGTGAACTTAAATCTTGTAACATCCATTTTGACTAGGTTATCCAGTCTTATAGGTTTAATCAGTGTCCGGATGAGCAGTGTGTATACCGCAGGCGTGATGATGATATGGTGGCGTTTCTTGTACTTTACGTAGATGATATTCTTCTTATTGGCAATAGTAAAAAGGTATTGTCAGACGTAAAGGCAAGGTTGTCCAAATAGTTTGATATGAAGGATTTGGGAGAGGTTGGACATATTATTGGGGTCAAAATTATTCGAGATTGTAGGAGACTTTTGCTGACACTCTCTCAGGCCTCATACAAGACACGATTCTGACCCGTTTTAACATGCAGAACTCCAAGAATGGTACACTACCTTCCAGACATGGAGTGCATCTATCAAAGGAGCAGTATCCCAAAACTGCTGAGGAGGTAGAGGCCATGAAAGAAGTTCTCTATGCATCTGCAGTGGGTAGTTTCATGTATGTTATGTTATGTACTAGGCCTGATATTTGCTTTGTCATTGGCATGGTTTGCAGATATCAGAGTAACCCTGGGAAAGCTCATTGGGAGGCTGTCAGGTGCATCCTCAAGTATTTGTGCAGGATGATAAATAATGTCTTGATTTATCGAATGCAAGAGCTAGTTCCATTGGGTTAAACGCATTCAGACTTCCAAGGTGATATGGACAAAAGTAAGTCTACGTCTGGGTTTGTGTTTACTCTGGGAGGTGGAGCCATAGTTTGGCAGAGTGTCAAGCAGAAATCCGTGGTACACTCCACCATGGAAGCTGAGTACATTGCCACATCAGAGGCAACGAAAGAAGATGTATGGCTCAAGAACTTCCTAATGAACTTAGATGTGATTCCTTAGTTACCGAGGTCTATCACGGTTTACTGTGATAACGATGGTGCAGTTGCTTACACAAGGGAACCGTGAGCCTACAAAGCGAGTAAACACATAGAACGCAATTACCACCTGATACGAGAGATCGTAAAGAGGGGAGACGTGGTCATGGCCAAGATAGCTCCAGGAGACAACCTTACAGATCAATTCATAAAAGCATTGACTCTAAAGTTCTTTGAGAGCCACATGGAGGGCATGGGAGTCAGATACTTAAGTGAGCCATGAGGATTTCTAGCTTTTAGTATGGCAGACAACAGATAAGTGAATTGAACAGTTTTTATACTTCATAGCACAACTTTAAGTATTTGTGGGAGATTGTTAGTTTTGAATACTGAAAAGCTTTGCTTGTATGAAAAACTAATACCCAGTTTACATATCGATTGTGTTTCAGTATTAATTGTTCCTTCATATCATATGCATAGATGATAAGGTGCCGATTGTAGCACAGTAGATCTTGTCATTGGTTAAATTTATGATATACAAATTAACGCTCATAATCGAGATAGTTTAAACACACTATCGGTTTAGGTTATTATAGGATTTAGAAATTAGTTTGTCTAGACTAATTAAATCATACGGATATACCCGTGGCATATTAAGCTTGACCTAATAAGGATTGAATTAATTTATACTGATTTTCATAATTAATTCAAATCTCATATTGTAATCTCTTAATCCATAGACTAGAGCGGGCATGAGAGCTAGATATCGTGTACTTTGATTTGCCAAAGGGTGCGGTCAATTGGGTCCTAGATCTCGGTAAGTTGGGTATGCATGTTTGGCTTCTTAGTGTCCCGTTACTTGTTGAAAGAAATCTATGTACCGGTTCACTGGGTTAATGGTGCTCCCATGATAAGCTCGTAAGGATTATTTCGGCCGGTGGATTTACGTACGACATAATAAGAAGGTCAAATGGTACTAATCTCGGATAGCAAAAAGTCGATGAATTAATTTGTCAGTAAATTTATGAATCGACCAGCACTATATCGTTGACGTGAGAAGATAGAAGAATTAATAAATTGAGCGCGAAGTAATTTTGTTTTTGAGCGGTAGTTCCATAATGTTGGAGTAGAATACATAAGCTACGCTTGTATTGTACAGTTTTCCAGTTTAATATATCGATTTGTGTTTCAATTATATTTTGTTGTGTATGTTTATGTCCATTTATATTATCTAAGTAGATGATGAGGTGTCTGGTGTGACACAGTAGATCTCATCATTGGTTGAAAGACATAATATATAAATGAGGTTCGTAACCGAGACAGTTTTGGAAAAACTGTCGGTCTAGGTTATTTTGTGATTCAGATAATTAGTTTGTCTAAAGTAATTGAATCATATAGATATGCCCGGGGCATATTGAACTTGACCATTAGGAATGATTGTCTTGTACTGATTTAATAGACAAATCGATCCTTGTATTCTATCTCTAAATCCCTAGACTCAAGTGGGCATGAGGATTAGACATAGTGTACTTTGATCTGCCAATGGGTGAGGTCAAATGTGGCCAATAGTCTCCGTGGGTTGGGTGCGCGTGTTTAGTTACTTGGTGTGCTGCTGCCTGTCGAAAGGAAACCATGTACCGGTGCATCCGGGGTGATGGTGCTCCCGAGATGAACTCGAAATGTTTATTATACTAAACCCGGCCGGTGGACTTATGTCCGGTATAGTAAAAAGGTCGAGTGGTACTAGTCTCGGAATTAAAGAAGTTAATTAATTAATTTATCAGTAAATTAATTTTAATTAACGAGCACTATATCTTTGATGTGGGGAGATTAATGAATATAATTTAATTAAGTTGTTCCGGAAGCAATTCAGGAGTAGGATGATAGTGCCAAAATTAATCCGTTAGTGGTACGATTAATTTTGTATTGGGTTAATTGAATAGGTATATTTAATTAATTAATTGGTTAATTATTCCTAAGGGTTAATTCAGTAATTAACAAATTGAAATTATTTAATTAATTCCTAAGGGTTAATTAAGTAATTAACAAAGTGGAATTATTTAATTAATTAATTAAGTCTTAAGTTTCAATTGGAATTAGGAAATCCTAGAGATTAGGAACCTAGTAGGATTTGGTTTATCCTATCAGATTGGTTGCCTAATTGGATTTGGAAACTAATTCATTACCTAAACCCATTAGGAAGACCAATCCTAAACCAACTTGGGGTCTCTCTTGTAACTCTATAAATAGACAAGGGATCAGTTATTCAACAAACACAATTAATCCACAAGAGTTCGAGAGAGAGTAAATTATAGAGAGAAAACTTTCTCTCTCCAAGTCAAATTTTCCAAGCAATAGGCGGCTGGTTTTCCTTAGAGTTGGCCAAATTTTAGCCCACTTTTACTAGCCCCGTGTGTTGGTTTCTCTCTCTCCGGGCAGTGCGTTTGCAGTACGTGCTAGGTGCAGAGGTGCTGGATATTTCTGGCGGGTGGAGTTATGGTGATAGCTGATCAATTGACTTCTAGTTTATTGCCCACACAACGTGAAGTCATAGCCTTGAGGCATACAAGAGAATCACCCAAGTCACGCTTCAAAGGTACTTTTCTAAGATTCCGCTTTAATAGAAATTTTGTTGCGTGATAAATCGAGCTAGTGCGAACCCATATCCTACCAAAACTTTCAATTGGTATCAGAGCCTGATTTAGGGGGTTCTGTGCTTGTTCGATTTATTACATGGTTTTATTTGCAGGTGGTTTAGGATCCCGACTATTATGGTTACGTTTGTATGGGTTTTAATTAAACTCCGGGACATGTCCGGATTTAATTTTATTATGAATGTTTGTAATAGTATAACCACGTGCTAGAAGCTTTATTTCACCTCGCATATGGTTCCTTCTCCTCAGGGGTGTCATCATCTCTGGGTGTCTTAGGGCACACCTTAGTGAGCATGTACTTGTAACCCTCAGCAGTAAGGACAATGTCCAGGTTAGACTTCCAATCAATGTAATTTGGGCCAGTGAGTTTGTTTTGATTCAGAATAACAACAAGTGGATTGAACGGCATATCGAAAACTAAAAAAATAAATAAACAACTAAGTTTCAGTACTTTATCTTTTTAGAAAATATTGATATCCTCAAAACAGTATAATAATCCACCAATATCTCTTACACCGAGATTTACGCAGGTCACGATCGCTTGAACGTCTACGCTAGGCCACATTCGTTCGAGAAGAACCTAAGTTCATTAATTTTACTATATAACCAACGATATTTTCATCAATGAAATTAATAGTCGGTGATTTTAGCCTACACACATAAGTAACATAACCTCGTTGGGAGGAATACTACAAACAGTACACTAAGTGTATGCCATTACGTGATTTCTAAGTTTGTTACTTAGGATACTAAGACGCCTCAGATAGAGAGGGTGTCGCAAGGTTCTCCAATCAAACTCACTATAGTCATCCCTTTAGAAATTCAATCTAGTGATCTTATGAATAAAGAGTCATTCAATATGGAGGAAGGACCTAATGCCAACGCGTAAGTCTATCCACATCACATATGAATTCATAATGGAGGCCATGGGGATATAACACAACCCGCTCCCATTTAAATTCTTAAAATTGAGCATTTTTACTGGTTTTAACATGCAACATCTGAACTTTGGATATTCGCACCTATAAAACCATTGGAATTTTAATATGCCCATTTTCTACCTTAATTAATTGCACCCATAAAACCCGTTTGTATTTTATTATTCGTAAAGCACAAAACAAAAACACACAAGCAATGATATGGACATAAAATGGGAAATAAATGCATAATGAAACATTTTTCGAGGCCTTCTCAATCGTCACATCCTTTGACGTCTTGTTGACACGTCCCGTCACATCTCTCCCTCTCATTATTTGGATTCCTCCTAATTCGTTTGGGTTTTCTCAGTTTTCTACTTAATTAGGAATCACCAAAAATTATGATAAATCAAAGTCCACGAATATGAGTTACCCACAATAACGTCTTCGTCATTTTACATAAATTCCTATATAGAAAGGCTTTCTAGGAATTTAAAGACGATATCGTTAGATAAATCCAACTATAAGATTTAACAAATCCTACACGGCTTCCAGCTCGTGGTTATTACTATTACACATATTCACATTTAAGAAAAATGAGCTCGAACATATCCCGGGGTTTATGAATAAATGTAAATACCATAATAGCCGAGAATAATAACCACCTATTAATAAAATAACAAAGCCATGTAATAAATCCAACAAGTATAAAGCCAAAACACTCGCTATGTACCAATTTGAAGGAAACAGATCTGGTCCGGGCTAAACAAAAAATCTCACTTTCGTGCTATGCATTCCAGAATCGGAGACTTTCGATCTGGCCCATACTCTAAAATCATTTCCCCTGAATGGATGTATGCTTATACATATTCAATTTATTAAAATGACAAGCTAAAAATTAAATATTTAATTTAAAGCAGAACATAAAAATTATACCTTTGAAGCGTGTCCTCAAGCAATAAGAAAACCAAAACTTGAAATGTGAAAACCACCTCGAATCCCGAGAATAACTCCGATAACCCCTAAAGTTGTGTGGGAAACTATCTACGGTGTGGATAAAACACTAAAGAAGAAATAAAAAAGAAACCAGCTTCGAAAAACTCAACAGATCCGTAACAGATCGTTGGCCCAAAAATCCAGTGCTTATTTACCGCCTGCCACCCCTTTGCCTTAAAAACAAACGGTCAACCAGAAACAAACTCCAGCCGCAATCTTCACAAATTATAACGGATCAATCAAGAGATCAACATCGCAAATTGGATTTGCATACCGGAAGTTCGATCGATCACCGGAGCTACGCAAATCTCGGCTAGCCGAAAGAAATTCACGGCGTAAAAAACTGATCGGCGACTAAGGCTAACGGGCGGCATGATGAGAGATAAAATCTGGGAAAAAAGGGATGATTTTTCCAGAGAAAAGGGATCCTAAGTTGATTTCGAGAAAGAACTCAACGAAGAAGGTGAAGTTCTCTCTCGAGGCTACTCCTTCTCTCTCCAGGCAACTTTGCCTCTAAGTTTCTTAATGTCTTGAAATGCCTAACATTACCTATTTATAAGGAGTTTCAAGGGAGACCTAGTTGGCTTTTGAGTTGGGCCTTAGTATTGGACTTTCATTGACTTTCTTAGTCCTCACTAGACTAGTCAGCTCTAATTGGCCCTAAGGATTATTTCCTCAAAGGACTTCGTCAATTAAATATTAATCGAACCTTAGGAATATATCGTATAACCCACATCATCAATTGAATATAAAATTAACCCAAGGGGTAATTTATTTAATCCACTTTGCTAATTAATCCAACGCATAATTAGTCGTACCACTAATGGACCAATTATGCAACTACCGCTCAAAAACGAAATTACTTCGCGCTCACTTTATTAACTCTTCTATCTCCCCAAGTCAAGGATATTGTGCTCGTCTATTCTTAAATTTACTAGCAAATTAATTCATCGGCATCTTGCTATCCAAGATTAGTACCACTCGACCTTCTTATTATACCAGACATAAGTCCACCGGCCGACTTTAGTATAATAATCCTTACGAGCTCATCTTGGGAGCACCATCAACCCGGTGAACCGGTACATAGATTCTTTTTGACCAGCAACGAAACACAAAGAAGTCAAACATGTATACACAATTTACCGAGATCTAGGGTAAAATTGACCGCACCCTTTGGTAAATCAAAGTACACAACATTTAACTCTCATGCCCGCTTTAGTCTTGGTAATAAGAGATTATAATATAGGTTCGAATTAACTACGAATATCAGTACAGGTTAATTTAATCCTTCTTTGGTCCTGCTCAATATGTCCCGGGCACATCCGTATAATTTAATTAGTCTAGACAAACTAATTTCCAAATCATACGATAACCTAAACCGATAGTATGTTCAAACTATCTCGGTTACACCTGACAACTTATCATCATGAAAGATTTTGGTAGTATCTGGGTTTGCACTTGCTCGATTTATCACGCAACAAAAATTTCTATTAAAGCGGAATCTTAGAAAAGTACCCTTGAAGCGTGCACCTGGTGATTTTCTTGTATGCCTCAAGACTATGACTTCACGTTGTGTGGGCAACGAACTACAAGTCAATTCATCAGCTACTCAACACAATCCACATGCTAGAAAACTCTAGCCCCGCAGCACCTGGCACGTACTATAAACGCACCGCCCGTAGAGAGAGAAATCTACGCGCAGCTGGTATAAACCAAGGACAAAATTTCAGCCACTAGAAACCCAAAAACCAGCTGCACACTTTCTTGAAAATTCGACTTGGAGAGAGAAACGTTTTCTCTCTCTAGAAATCCTGTGGATTAATTGTGTTAATTGTATGTCTTGAATAACTGATCCCTTGTCTATTTATAGAGTTACAAGAGAGACTCCAAGTTGGTTTAGGATTGGTCTTCCTACTGGGTTTCTGTTTTCCTTCAATCCTATTTCTGGACTGATACAGATTCTGTTTCCTTCAATCCTGTTCCTGGACTGATACAGTTTCAACTGTCACAGGGATTCACTTATCCCAATCCAGTTCCTGGGATGAATCACTCCCAACTGACACAGGGATTCACTTATCCCAAACCAGTTCCTGGGATGATTCACAACCAACTGACACAAGGATTAATTAATTTCTAAATTAATTAAATCTACCTTTGTCAACAACCCAGTACATAATTAATCGTACCACTAACGGATTAATTATGGCACTACCAACCTACACCAGAATTGCTTCCGGAACAACTTAATTAAATTATATTCATAATCTCCTCACATCAAAGATATAGTGCTCGTTAATTCATTAATTTACTGATAAATTAATTCATCAACTTCTTTGATTCCGAGACTAGTACTACTCGACCTTTTTACTATACCGGACATAACTCCACCAGCCGGGTTTAGTATAATAAACATTTCGAGCTCATCTCGATAGCACCATCACCCCGGACACACCGGTATATGGTTTCCTTTCGACAAGCAGCAGCACACCAAGTAACTAAACAAGCGCACCCAACCTACCGAGACTATTGGCCACATTTGACCTCACCCATTGGCAGATCAAAGTACACTATGTCTAATCCTCATGCCCACTCGAGTCTAGGAATTTAGAGATAGAATACAAGGATCGATTTGTCTATTAAATCAGTACAAGACAAATCATTCCTAAGAGTCAAGTTCAATATGCCCCGGGCATATCTATATGATTCAATTAGTTTAGACAAACTAATTATCTGAATCACATAAATAACCGAGACTGACAGTTTTTCCAAAGTTGTCTCGGTTACGAACCTCATTTATATATTATGTCTTTCAACCAATGATGAGATCTACTGTGTCGCACCAGACACCTCATCATCTACTTACATAATATAAATGGACGATTAATGCACAACAAGATATGACTGAAACACAAATCAATATATTAAACTGGGAAACTGTACAATACAAGCATAGCTTATGTATTCTACTCCAACAATCCATGCATACGATATAAAAGAAAAATTTATACTGAAACATAATCGATATGTAAACTAGGTATTAGTTTTTCATACAAGCAATAACTTTTCAGTATTCAAAACTAACCCAAAGTACACAATGTCTAACTCTCAAGCCCGTTCTGGTCTAGGGATTAAGAGATTAGAAAATAAGGTTTAAATTAACTATGAAGATCAGTACAAGTTAATTCGATCCCAAATAGGTCCTGCTCAATATGTCCCGGGCATATCCGTATAATTCAATTAGTCTAGACAAACTAATTTTCTGAATTATACAATAACGTAAACCGATAGTATGTTCAAACTATCTCGGTTACAAGCTCTTATTTATATATCATAAATTCAACCAATGATAAGATCTACTATGCTACACCCGACACCTTATCATCTATACATATGATATAAAGGAACAATTAATACTGAAACGCAATCGATATGTAAATTGGAAATAGTTTTTCATACAAACAAAGCTTTTCAGTATTCAAAACTAACAGCTAGCACACTTGCTATGTTCCTGTAAAGACTGAAGGAGAGCCTTCGTCATCATATCAGACTCATTCTTACTGGTATGCACCTTTTCTAAGTGCAATTGCTTTGTCTCAAGCACATCATGAATCCAGTGGTATCTCACACCAATATGTTTGGATCTTGAATGGTATGTAGAATTCTTGGAGAAACGAATAGCACTCAGGCTATCACTCTAGACACCAAACTTCTCTTGTTTCAAGTTCAATTCTGTAAGAAATCTTTTCATCCACAAGGCTTCCTGGTGCATTTTCGTTGAGTTATCAAACCTAGTGAAAATATCCTAAAGGAATTGTGATGGGTTATCTTGGTCGGAATTCAATTCAACGGGAAAATGATACTGACCTGCTGCTTCCTAATGAACAAGAACCACAATGTAACGGACCATTCTCATCTATTCCTACCTATTATCTCTACAAGCATGAATTAAGCGGCGAATCGCTCTACTCAATAAAATGCACAATTATTTAGCCCTCTTTGTGTGAAAATAATGAAAGAGAATGGGTGATGGTTTATGATATTTTTTATTCAATACATGACTATGGTTTTATAGTCCAACTAATCTTCTATAACCAGCAAAATAATGGTTTTGTAAGTGTCCTTGGAAGGACAACTCACGATCTTGCAAGACCACTCAAAGAGATTTAAGGAGAGTTCACAACTTAAAATTTTCGAAATTTTCTTAAACAAAAGACAACTATATTAATCAAAAATATGATGGCCTATTTATAGGCAATTATTGAAGGAAAACAGAACAAGCCCCGGATAAATCGAAAATCTCACCTTCGTGCAATGCATTCCAGAATCAGAAACTTTCGACAAAACTCATGCTCAAATTCATTTTCCCCTGAATGGATCTAGGCTTATAGTTATTTAAGTTATTAAACAATGCAAAAAGATTCAACCTTTAATTAAAAGCAGAAAGTCTAAAGGTTATACCTTTGAAGCGAAGTCCTTAGCAAATAGAAATCCAAAACTTCGGGCAAACGAAATCCAAAGAATAACTCCAAATTGACTCCAAACTAGTGTGGGCTAGTATCTACAGAGTAGCCCAAGGAAAAATGAAGAAATTCTAAGAAACCCACTTCAAGAATCACGCAAATCTGAACAGTAGATTTAGCCCGGGAACTGCACCTAAATTGAGAACGCACACAAAAAGTGTCTGGAATGTGTTCTTGCTTATAGATATACACTCTTGCGAACCAAAGGAACAAGCTAGAGGATCAAAACAACAAGAATCAACAAACCCACAATGTGGGAAGACAAATCGCAGCCTGAAGAAACCAAAAGCCGGCGCCAGACTACTTTATTTGCGGTATCAAATCGGTGGCTAAATAAAAACCAACAAAGGTGGCGACTTTCCTTTCCAAATGGTGATCGAGGATTCTCTAAATTATGGGTTTTGAGAATTCTCGAAGAATAAAGCTTTCCTAGCTGACTTCGAGGAGAAGATTCGAAGAAGAAAGAATTTTCTGATTCTAAGCTAGACTTTCTCTTTCTAGGCTAAGTGGCCTCTAAGTTTTTTTTTTTTTTTGCTTATTAATGCCTAACAAGGCATATTTATAGGGAGCTTCTAAGGAGACCTAGTGGACCTTTGAGTTTGGTCTTTTAGTTTGACTTTCGTTGACCCCTTAGTCTTCCCCAGACTAGTCAACTCCAATCGATCATTTCGAATTAATTTCTTAACCCACTTTGTTAATTTAATTTAATCGAACCCTTATGATTAATTAATTCATATATAATTAATTATCTTTAGCCAATTTGTCAATTAAAGATTAATTAAACCTTTAGGATTAATTAATTCACTTTATCGATTAGTTAAACACATAATTAGTCGTACCACTAATGGACCAATCATGAAACTACCGCTCCAAAATGACTTTACATCGCGCCACTTTATTTCTTCGATCTCCCCACATCAAAGATCTAGTGCTCGTCATTTTATCAATTTACTGACAAGTTAATTCTCCAATTTTTTGGTATCCGAGATTAATACCACTCGACTTTCTCATTATAGAGGACGTAAAGTCCACTGGAAAGTTTTTGTACAATAAACCTTACGAGCTCATCTCGGGAGCAACATCAACCCAGTGAACCAGTACGTGGATTCCTCCGACTAGCAACGGCATGTAAGAGGCTAAACACCGCATACCCAACCTATCGAGATATAGGCCTCAATTGACTGCACTCTTTGGAAAATCAAAACATATGATATCTAACTCTCACGCCAGTCCCAATCTTGGGATTGAGAGACTGAATACTAGGATCAAATTAACTACGACGATCAGTACAAGTTAATTCTATCCAAACTGGTCGTGCTCAATATGCCCCGGGCATATCTATGTGATTTAATTATTCTAGACAAACTAATTTCCAAATTATATGATAACCTATACCGATAGTATGTTCAGATTATCTCAGTTACGAGCATACTTTTTATATATCAATACTTTAACCAATAATGAGATCTACTGTGTCTTTCCACACCCCTTTATCTAGTTCTATGATATAATAGAAGAATTTAATACTGAAACAAAATGATACGTCAACTGTGGATATTAGTTTTTTGATACAAGCCATAGCTTTTCTGTATTCAAAACTAACAATCTCCCACTAATACTCAAAGCTATGCTAAGAAGTACAAAATTTCTCCAACCCCCTATTACACTGCTGTGATAATGAAATCTTCATAACACTTTTAAGCTCACTCACTTGGCTCTCTTAAGAATCTGACTCCCATTCTCTCCACATGTCTCTCAAAGACCTTTGGGGTTAATGGTTTTGTGAAATGATCTACAAGGTTTTCATCTGATGCTATCTTGGCCATGATCAAGTATCCCCTCTTTAAGATCTCTCGTATCAGGCGGTATTTGCGCTCTATGTGTTTACTCACTTTGTGTGCTCATGGTTCCCTCAAGTTAGCAACTGCACCATTGTTATCACAGTAAACTGTGATAGACCTAGGCAACTCAGGAACCACATCCAAGTCCACTAGGAAGTTCCGGAGCCATACAGCTTCTTTTATTGCCTCTGATGCGGCAACATACTCAGCCTCCATGGTGGAGTCCGCCACGCATTTCTGCTTGACAGTCTGCCATACTATGGCTCCACCTCCTAGAGTAAACACAAACCCAGAGGTAGACTTACTCTTATCCATATCACCTTGAAAGTCCGAATCTGTGTAACCCAATGGTACAAGCTTCTGCGCTCCATAAAATAGGACATGATATCTCATCCCACATAAATACTTGAGAATGCATTTTACTATCTCCCAATAAGCCTTCCCAGGGTTATTTTGATATCAGCTAACCATGCCAACGACAAAGCAAATATCAGGCCTCGTATATAACATAGCATACATGAGACTACCCACTGCAGAAGTATAGGATACTGCCTGTATGTCATCTATGTTAGTTTTGAATACAAAAAAGCTATGGCTTGTATCAAAAACTAATATCCACAGATGACATATCATTTTGTTTCAGTATAAATTTGTTCCTTTATATCATAGAACTAGATAACGGGGTGTCGACAAACACAGTAGATACCGTTATTGGTTAAAGTATTGATATATAAAAAGTATGCTCGTAACCGAGATAGTCTGAACATACTATAGGTATAGGTTATTGTGTGGTTTGGAAATTAGTTTATCTAAACTAGTTTAAATCACACAGATATGCCCGGGGCATATTGAGCACGACCAGTTTGGATAGAATTGACTTATACTGATCAGCGTAGTCAATTCGGTCCTAGTATTCCGTCTCTCAATCCCGAGATTGGGACGGGCGTGAGGGTTGGATATCATATGCTTTGATTTGCCAAAGAGTGAGGTCAATTGAGGCCAATACCTCGGTAAGTTGGGTATGCGGTGTTTAGCTTTTTACGTGCCATTGCTAGTCGGATGAATCCACGTACCGGTTCGCCGGGTTGATGGTGCTCCCGAGATGAGCTCGTAAGGTTATTATACTAAACCCGGCCAGTGAACTTTATGTTCGGTATAATAAAAGGACGAGTGGTACTAATCTCGGAAACAAAGAAGTCAGTGAATTAATTTGTCAGTAAATTGATAAACCGACGAGCGCTAGATCTTTAATGTGAGGAGATAGAATAAAATATAATGGCGCGATGTAAAGTCATTTTCGAGCGGTAGTTCCATAATTGGTCCGTTAGTGGTACGACCGATTATGCATTTGACTAATCGACAAGCTAAATTAATTAATCCGAAAGGTTTAATTAATATTTAATCGACAAAGTGAATTTAGAAATTAATTCGATTTTGAATTAATTAATTCTAAGGGTTCGATTAAATTAAATTAACAAAGTGGATTAAATAAATTAATTTAAATGGGTCGATTGGAGTTGATTAGTCGGGAAGACTTAGCGGTCAACGAAAGTCAAATTTTAAGGCCTAACTCGAGAGCCCATTAGGTCTCCTTAGAAGCTCCATATAAATACAACTTCTTGGGCAAGTAAGACATCAAGAAACTTGAGAGCCAAGAAAAGGTTAGCGAGAGAAAGTTTAGCTTAGAGAGAGAACTTCGTTTTCCTCATCGAAGTTCCTTCTCGAAGTCAGCTAAGATAGCTTTCTCCTTTGGAAGACTCAAGCTTTATACTGCCCGGATTGTTCCATAGCCCAGCCGCTGATCGGATTTTCAGAAAAGAAAACCCAGTTGTTGTCCTTGATTCGGTGCCCTAAGCCGATCAGTACCCACATATGATCTTCTTTGCTGAGTGATCCGTGGGACTGATTGTACAGATCGGGACTGAGTCAGGCTGCTCCGGTGGTCGGTTTTCACATCAGGATCGGCGGGCAGCAGGCCATATTTCCTTGCGCAGCAAGTTTTTCCAGCGCAGCAGTTTTTTCTTGAAAAATTATGGGCAGTCCGTTTTTTCAGTTCTTTGAGTTTTCTTCCGGAGCTAGTTTCTTGGATTTCTAGTAATTCGCCGTGGGTAACTCCATAGATAATAGCCCACACTATTTCGGAGTTCGTATTGGAGATATTCTTCGGATTTCTTGTGGAAATTGCGCTAAAGATTGGATTTTTCTTTAAGCAATGGACTTCGCTACAAAAGGTACAATCTTTAAATTCCACTTTTATTAAAGATCGAATCTTTTGTGTCACGATTAATAAATTAAATAAGTATAAGCCTAGATCCGTTCATGGGTAAACTAATTTGAGCCTGAGCTTGGTCGAAAGCTTCCGATTCTGTAATGCATTGCACAAAAGTGAGGTTTTCGATTTAGTCCGAGCTTGTTCAGTTTTCCTTCAAATTGGTATCAGAGCATTGGTTTCGGTCTTATACTTGTTTGATTTATTACACGACTTTATTTTGGCATTATTATTTTTGTCGAAATGCATAAACAGGTGGTTATTGGTTTCCCGGCTATTATGGTAGAAATTTAATTTTCATTCATAAACCCCGGGACATGTCCGGGCTTGTTTTATTTTTGAATGGAAATTTCTGTAATAGTAATAACCACGAGCTGGAAGCCGTGTAGGATTAGAAAAATCTTGTAGTAGGATTTGATCTAATCACGTCGTCTTTAAATTCCTAGAAAACGCCTTTGTATATAGGAATTTATGTACTATGACGAAGATGTTATTTTGGGTAACTTATATTTGCGGGTTTTGGTTTATCGTAATTTTGGGTGATTCCTAATTACGTAGTAAACCGAGAAAACCCGGGCGAATTGAGAGGAATCCAAATAACGAGTGGGAGCGACACGACGGGAAGTGTCACCGAGGCGTCAAAGAATCAACGATAGAGAAGGCCATAATAGTCGGGAAATTTTATTTGTTTAATTTCCCATATTTATGTCTTTTCGTTGATTGTGTGTTTTTTGTTTTATTTTGCATGAACGAAAACCAAACCAAAATGTTTTTAAAAGGTAATGTGCAATTAACTAAGGTAGATTATTCGCATATTAAAACTCCAACGGTTTTATGGGTGCGAATATCCATAGTTAAGAAATTGCATGTTAAAACGTAAAAAAATCCTCAAACTAATTACGTTCGTGGGTTTTGGTTTAATCGTAATTTTGGGTGATTCCTAATTACGTAGAAAACCGAGAAAACCCGGGCGAATCGAAATTGAAAATCTAAGTGGGACCGGGTTGGTTAATAGCCCCATGGCCTCCATTACGGGTTCATTGGTGATGTGGTTAAACTTACGTGCTGGCTTAGACCTTCCTTCCTATCGGATGAGTTTTCAATCACATATATCACTGGAATGAATTTCTAAATGGATGATTATAGTGAGTTTAATTGGAGAAAGTTACGACACCCTCGCCATCCGAGGCGCATTAGTATCCTAAGTAACAAACTTAGAAGTCACGTAATGGCATACACTTAGTGTACTGTTTATAGTATCCCTCCCATCGAGGTTACGCTATCTACGTGTACGGCTAAAATTATTGACTATTAATTTCATTGATCATAAGATCGTTGGTCAGATAATGAAATTAATGAACTTTGGTTCTTCTCGAACGAATGTGGGTTGGCATAGACGTTCACCCATCGTGACCTGCATTAATCCCGGTGTGAGAGATGTCGGTAGAAGATTATATTGTTTTTTAGAGGATTTTCAATATTTTCGAAAAAGTATACTGAAACTTGAATTGTTTATTTTTCGGTTATGATATGTCGTTCAACCCGCTAGCTGTCATTTTGAACCAAAACAAACTCATGGGTCCAAACTATATTGACTGGAAACGTAACCTGGATATTGTCCTTACCGCTGAAGGTTACAAGTACGTGCTTACTGAGGAGTGTTCCCCTGAGTAGGGCAGCCAAGCAGTCAGCTATGAGGAAACTCATGAATGCTAGGATGGCTGACGACACTACAGTGAGGGATCACGTGCTGGACATGATCAGTTGCATCAATAAGAACGAGGTACTGGGAGATGATATTGATGGGGAGACCCAGGTCGATATCATTCTCCAGAGCTTGCCCCAGTTTTGAGCAGTTTCGGTTGAACTAGAATGTGGGCAAGCTCTCATATTCACTCTCCGAGCTCATGACTGTATTGGTGTCAGCTGAGGACCTATTCGCTGAGAAGAAGCAAGCCTTTGCTACTGTTGGTCCCTCAGATTCCTCTGCTGGGCCCAAAGCCAGGAAGCAGAAAAGGAAGAGAGGCCAGAAGGCAGGAGCTGATCATGGACCCAAGGCGGTCATTGCCAAGAAGCACAAGCTGAAAGGAAAATGCTTCAGATATGGCAAAGCAGGACATTAGAAGAAGGACTGCCCAAAGCCTCGAGGTAAATGTAAATTTTCCCTAGTTACTGAGACGTGATTAGCGGCGATTCCCACAGATACTTGGTGTGTGGATTCAGGAGCCACTGATCACGTTTGTAATTCTTTGCAAGGGTTCCAAGTGACCCGGCTGCTTAGAGAGGGAGAGTTGCAGGTCTACCTTGAGGAAACTACCAGAGTTTCTATTGTTGCAGTGGGAGTAGTTTGTCTTTATTTTTTAGACTCTACATGACAATTGTTTTTAAAGATATACTCCCCAGTAATGGAAAACACAGAAACTAGTAGCTCATCATCGAATCATAATAAGAGAAAAGAGTTTTTCCCTTTGAATCAGACTTTTCTTTGGCACCTGAGGCTAGGTCATATCAACCTTAGTAGGATTCAAAGGTTGGTCAAGAGTGGGTCTTTGGACTTACTATATATTGACAGCTATTCGACCTGTGAGTCCTGCTTGGAAGGGAAAAATGACCAAGAGGCTTTTCAAGGCAAAGGGGTATAGGGCCAAAGAGGTTTTAGAGCTGATTCATTCTGACGTGTGTGGGCCTATGTCAGTTCAGGCTGGAGGTGGTTATGAGTATTTCGTGACTTTCACGGATGATTACTCTAGATATGGATACATATACTTGATGCGCCACAAGTCTGAATGCTTTGGCAAGTTCAGAGAATTCAAGGCAGAAGTGGAGAACCATCTGGGTAAGACTATCAAGTCACTGCGGTCTGATTGCAGTGGCGAATACCTCTCTAGTGAATTTAGATCCTATTTGTCAGAGGAGGGTATTCAGACCCAGTTGTCTGTACCTGGCACACCCCAGCAGAATGGTGTAGCAGAGAGGAGGAACAGGACTCTTATGGAGATGGTTAGATCGATGATGAGTTACAGTGAGTTGCCTACCTCGTTTTGGGGTTATGCCTTGGATACAACATGTTTTATCCTCAACCTTGTGCCATCTAAGTCTGTGCCTACGACCCCAGTAGAGTTGTGGAGTGGGCGAAAGCCTAGTCGGAGACATCTCAGGATTTGGGGTTGTCCAACACATGTGCTCGAGGCAGATGCAGGCAAGTTAGAGGCGAGATCCAAGGTTATGCTGTTTATAGGCTACCCTAAAGGAACTAGAGGTGGTTTATTTTATAGTCCTCAGGATCAGAAGGTGGTGGTTAGCACCAATACCAGATTTCTTGATGAGGACTATATTTTAGATCACAAGTCAAGCAGCAAGGTAGTATTGGAAGAGCTTAGAAGTCAATCCACTATTCCAGATGCACACGTACAGGAAGACACACCACAAGAGACTGCACACACTATCACAGATGATGCTCTTGCACAGGCTGTGCCTCGTCGTAGTGGGAGGGTTATGAGACAGCTCGAGAGGTACATGGGTTTGGGTGAGTCTTCGGACTTTATCCCTGACGCTCATGAACCAGACCCAGTTAACTACAATGAGGCTCTCCAGGATAAAGATGCAGATTCTTGGCAGAGAGATGATTGCTGAGATGGGTTCTATGGACTCAAATCAAGTCTGGGAGCTGGTAGACCTTCCTGATGGGTTTAGGCCTATTCGGTGCAAATGGGTTTACAAGCAAAATAGAGGATCTGACGGGAGGGTTGAGACCTTCAAGGCTAGGCTTATGGCGAAGAGTATACTCAGAAATAAGGGATCGATTATGAGGAGACCTTTTCCCCGGTAGCTATGCTTAAGTCGATCTGGATTCTCTTGGCCATAGCTGCTGATATGGACTATGAGATTTGGCAGATAGACGTCAAGACAGCTTTTCTTAATGGAAGTCTTGAGGAGACCATCTTTATGCAGCAACCAGAGGGCTTCATTGCTAAGGGCTTAGAGCACAAGGTATGCAGGCTTAGGAGGTCCATTTATGGACTTAAGCAAGCATCCAGATCTTGGAACATTCGTTTTGATGAGGTTATCCAGTCCTATGGATTCACTCAGTCTCCGGATGAGCAGTGTGTTTATCGCAGGCGTGATGGTGATATGGTGGTGTTCCTCGTACTTTACGTAGATGACATTCTTCTTATTGGCAACAGTAAGAAGGTGTTGTCAGATGTAAAGGCATGGTTGTCCAGGCAATTCGATATGAAGGATTTGGGAGAGGCTGGACATATCCTTGGGATTAAGATTATTCGAGATCGTAGGAGACGTTCTCTGACTCTCTCTCAGGCATCCTACATAGACACGATTCTGGCCCGTTTTAACATGCAGAACTCCAAGATGGGTTCACTACTTTTCAGGCATGGAGTGCATTTGTCTAAGGACCAGTGTCCTAAGACTGCTGAGGAGATAGATGCCATGAAGACGGTACCCTATGCTTCTGCAGTGGGTAGCCTCATGTATGCTATGTTGTGCACGAGGCCTGATATTTGCTTTGCCGTTGGCATGGTTAGCAGATATCAGAGTAATCCTGGGAAGGCTCACTGGGAGGCAGTAAAATGCATTCTCAATTACTTGTGCAGGACGAGAGATTATGTCCTAGTTTATAGAGCGCAGGAGCTTGTACCATTGGGTTACACAGATTCGGACTTTCAAGGAGATTTGGACAAGAGTAAGTCTACCTCTGGGTTTGTGTTTACTCTAGGAGGTGGAGCCATAGTATGGAAGAGTGTTAAGTAGAAATGCGTGGCGGACTCTACCATGGAGGCCGACTACGTTGCCGCTTCAGAGGCAGAGAAAGAGGCTGTATGGCTCAGGAGCTTCCTGATGGACTTAGATGTGGTTCCTGAGTTGCCTAGGTCTATCACAGTTTATTGTGATAACAATGGTGCAGTTGCTAACTCGAGGGAACCACGAGCCCATAAGGCGAGTAAACACATAGAGCGCAAGTACCACCTAATACAAGAGATCGTAAAGAGGGGAGACGTGATAGTGGCCAAGATAGCTTCAGATGACAGCTTCGCATATCCTTTCACTAAGCCATTGACCCCAAAGGTCTTTGAGAGGCATGTGGAGGGCATGGGAGTCAGATTCTTGAGAGAGACATGTGAGTGAGCTTAAAGGTGTTCTTAGTATTGCTTTGAGTATTAGTGGGAGATTGTTAGTTTTGAATACAAAAAAGTTATGGCTTGTATCAAAAACTAATATCCACAGATGCCATATCATTTTGTTTTAGTATAAATTTGTTCCTTTATATCATAGAACTAGATAACGGGGTGTCGACAAACACAGTAGATACCGTTATTTGTTAAAGTATTGATATATAAAAAGTATGCTCGTAACCGAGTTAGTCTGAACATACTATCGGTAAAGGTTATTGTGTGGTTTGGAAATTGGTTTATCTAAACTAGTTTAAATCACACAGATATGCCCGGGGCATATTGAGCACGACCAGTTTGGATAGAATTGACTTATACTGATCGGCGTAGTCAATTCGGTCCTAGTATTCCGTCTCTCAATCCCGAGATTGGGACGGGCGTGAGGGTTGGATATCGTATGCTTTGATTTGCCAAAGAGTGAGGTCAATTGAGGCCAATACCTCTGTAAGTTAGGTATGCGGTGTTTAACTTTTTACGTGCCATTGCTAGTCGGAGGAATCCACGTACCGGTTCACCGGGTTGATGGTGCTCCCGAGATGAGCTCATAAGGTTATTATACTAAACCCGTCCGGTGAACTTTATGTTCGGTATAATAAAAGGACGAGTGGTGCTACTCTCGGAAACCAAGAAGTCAGTGAATTAATTTGTCAATAAATTGATAAACCGACGAGCGCTAGATCTTTAATGTGGGGAGATAAAATAAAATATAATGGCGCGATGTAAAGTCATTTTCGAGTGATAGTTCCATTATTGGTCCGTTAGTGGTACGACCGATTATGCATTTGACTAATCGACAAGGTAAATTAATTAATTCGAAAGGTTTAATTAATATTTAATCGACAAAGTGAATTTAGAAATTAATTCAATTTTGAATTAATTAATTCTAAGGGTTCGATTAAATTAAATTAACAAAGTGGATTAAATAAATTAATTTAAATGGGTCGATTGGAGTTGATTAGTCGGGAAGACTTAGCGGTCAACAAAAGTCAAATTTTAAGGCCTAACTCGAGAGCCCATTAGGTCTCCTTAGAAGCTCCATATAAATACAACTTATTGGGGAAGTAAGACATCAAGAAACTTGAGAGCCAAGAAAAGGCTAGTGAGAGAAAGTTTAGCTTAGAGAGAGAACTTCGTCTTCCTCATCGAAGTTCCTTCTCGAAGTCAGCTTTCTCCTTCAGAAGACAGAAGCTTTATACTGCCCAGATTGTTCCATAGCCCATCCGCCGGTCAAAATTTAAGAATCCCGCTGATCGGATTTTCGGAAAAGAAAACCCGGTTGCTGTCCTTGATTCGGTGCCCTGAACCGATCAGTACCCACGTATGATTTTCTTTGCTGAGTGATCCGTGGGACTGATTGTATAGATTGGGACTGAGTCGGGCTGCTCCGGTGGTCGGTTTTCACATCAGGATCGGTGGGCAACAGGCCATTTTTCCTTGCGCAGAAAGTTTTTCCAGCGCAGCAGTTTTTTCTTGAAAAATTCTGGGCAGTCCGTTTTTTCAGTTCTTTGAGTTTTCTTCCGGAGCTAGTTTCTTGGATTTCTAGTAATTCGCCGTGGGTAACTCCGTAGATAATAGCCCACACTATTTCGGAGTTCGTATTGGAGATATTCTTCGGATTTCTTGTGGAAATTGCGCTAAAGATTGGATTTTTCTTTAAGCAAGGGACTTCGCTACAAAAGGTATAATCTTTAAATTCCGCTTTTATTAAAGATCGAATCTTTTGTGTCCCGATTAATAAATTAAATAAGTATAAGCCTAGATCCGTTCATAGGTAAACTAATTTGAGCCTGAGCTTGGTCAAAAGCTTCCGATTCTGGAATGCATTGCACGAAAGTGAGGTTTTCGATTTAGTCCGGGATTGTTCAGTTTTCCTTCAATCTATCTCCTCAGCAGTCTTGGGACACTGCTTATTTCATAAATGCACCCCATGCCTGAAAGGTAGTGACCCCTTCTTGGAGTTCTGGATGTTAAAAAGGGTCAGAATCGTGTCTATGTAGGATGTCTGAAAGAGTGTCTCCTACGATCTCGAATAATCTTGATCCCAAGGATATGTCCATTATCTCCCAAATCCTTCATATCAAATTGCCTGGACAACCGTGTCTTTACTTCTGACAACACCTTCTTACTGTTGCCAATCAGAAGGATGTCATCTACGTAAAGTACAAGAAACACCACCATATCACCATCACGCCAGCTATATACACAATGTTCATCCGGTCACTTAGTGAATCCATAGGACTGGATAACCTCATCAAAATGGATGTTCCAAGATCTGGATGCTTACTTAATTCCATAAATGGACCTCTTAAGCCTGCATACCTTGTGCTCTTGACCCTGAACAATGAAACCCTCTGGTTGCTACATAAAGATGGTCTCCTCAAGACTTCCATTAAGAAAAGCTGTTTTGACGTCCATTTGCCAAATCTCATAATCCATATGCGCAGCTATGGCCATGAGAATCCAGATCAACTTAAGTATAACTACCGGGGAAAAGGTCTCCTTATAATCGATACCCCTTCGCCACAAGCCTAGCCTTTAAGGTCTTAACCGTCCCGTCAGATCCTCTATTTCACTTGTAGACCCATTTGCACCCAATAGGCCGAACTTATCAGGAAGGCCTACCAGCTCCCAAACCTGATTTGAGTTATGCTTTCCACTCTTTTACCTAAAGCTGTAACAAATAAGTTGGATAGCTTGAATAGGAGATTCTTGTGGGGTGGCACGGACGATAGGAAAGGTGTGCATTTAGTCACACCTGAATGGTTTAAAAGTAAATTAAAAGATCTTCACCGTGCGGATACCCGCTTACTTGTGCATCTGGAATAATGGACTCACTTCTAAGCTCTTCCAATACTACCTTGCTGCTTGACTTGTTATCTAAAACATAGTCCCCCTCAAGAAATCTGGCATTGGTGCTGACCACCACCTTCTGATCCTGAGGACTATAAAATAGACCACCTCTCATTCCTTTGGGGTAGCCTATAAACAACATAAACTTGGTTCTCGCATCTTAGTTACCTGCATCTGCCTCGAGCACATGTGATAGACAACCCCAAATCCTAAGATGTCTCAGACTAGGCTTTCGCGCAGTCCATAACTCTACTAGGGTAGAAGGCACAGACTTAGATGGCACAAGGTTAAGAATGAAACATACTGTCTCTAAAGCATAACCCCAAAACGAGATAGGCAACTCCTATAACTCATCATCAATCTAACCATATCCATAAGAGTCCTGTTCCTTCTTTTTACTACACCATTCTGCTAAGGTGTTCCTTCAAATTTATACAGAGTCAGAAAAGTAAAGACATAAAACTCACACTGCAACAACAAAAACCCTGGTAGTATCCCCAATGTAAACCTAAAACTCTCCCTCTCTAAGCAGCCAGGTCACTTGGAACCCCTGCAAAGAATTACAAACGTGATCAGTGGCTCTTAAATCCACACACGAGGTATCCGTGGGAATCGCCGCTAAACACGTCTCAATAACTAGGAAAAATTTACACATACCTCAAGGCTTCGGGCAATCCTTCTTCCAATGTCCCGCCTTGCAAGATCTGAAGCACTTGCCTTTTGGCTTATGCTTCTTGTCAATGCCCCCCTTGGGTCTATGATCAGCTACTACTTTCTGGCCCCTCTTCCTCTTGTGCTTCCTGGTTTTGGGCCCAACAGAGGAACCTGAAGGTCTAACAGTAGCCAAGGCTTGCTTATTCTCCATGAAAAGGCCCTCAGCAGACACCAATATATTAATGAGCTCGGGAAGTGAATGTGAGAGCTTGCCCATATTGTAGTTCAAACGAAACTGCTCAAAAATGGGGGGCAAGCTCTGGAGGATGATATCGACCTATGTCTCCTCTTCAATATCACATCCCAATATCTCAATATCATTGACGCAGCTCATCGTGTCCAACACGTGATCCCTCACTGAAGAGCCCTCATCCATCATAGCATTCATGAGTTTCCCCACAGCTGACTGCTTGGCTGCCCTGCCCTGATGTCCAAACATCTCCCTGAGGTTGAGCATCATATCATAGGCTAAGGTAAGCAACTGATGCTGGTGACATAGAAGCCAAGATGTTGCACCGGGTTATCTCATTGGCCTTCTGCTACTTCGTATATGGCTCTCGCTACTCAGGGGTGACATCATGGGCTTAGGGGGCACTCCTTTGTAAGCACATACTTGTAACCCTCAGTCGCAAGGACAATACAGGTTACATTTTCGGTCAATGTAATTAGGACCCGTAAGTTGTTCTGATTCAGTATGACAGCTAGCGGGTTGAACGACATATCAACAAACAGAAAAATTAAACAATCAAGTTTTAATATTACTTTTTTAAAAATATTAAAATCCTCAAAAAACAATATAATCTTCTACCGATACCTCTCACACCGGGATTAACGCAGGTCACGATAGGTGAACATGTACGCCAATCCATATTTGTTCCAGAAGAATCGAAATTCATTAATTCCATTATCTGACCAACGATCTTATGATCAATAAAATTAATAGTTGATAATTTTAGTCGTACATGAAGATAGCGTAACCTCGATGGGAGGGATACTAAAATCGGTACACTAAGTATATGTCATTATGTGACTTCTAAGTTTGTTACTAAGGATACTAATGCGCCTCGGATGGCGAGGGTGGCGCAACTTTCTCCAATTAAACTCACTGTAGTCATCCCTTTAGAAATTCATTCTGGTGATATCTGTGGTTGAAAACTCATCCGATAGGGACAGAGGTCTAAGCCAACATGCAAGTTTAACCACATCACCAATGAACCCGTAATGGAGGCCATGGGGATATTTACCAACCCGCTCCCACTTAGATTTTTAAGTTTGAGGATTTTTACTTTTTAACATGCAATATCTTAACTATGGATATTCGCACCATAAAACTGTTGGAGTTTTAATATGCAAATAATCTACCTTAGTTAATTGCACTTTACTTTTTAAAACGGTTTGGTTTGGTTTTTGTTCATGAAAAATAAAATAAAAACACACAATCAAAGAAAAGGCATAAATACGGGAAATTAAAGAAATAAAATTTCCCGACTATTATGGAATTCTCTATCGTTGATTCCTTGACGCCTCGGTAACACGTCCCATCATGTCGCTTCCACTCGTTATTTGGATTCCTCTCGATTCGCCCAGGTTTTCTCGATTTTCTACGTAATTAGGAATCACCCAAAATTAACAAAAACTAAAACCCGCAAATATAAGTTACCCAAAATAAAGTATTCGTCATAATACATAAATTCCTATATACAAAGGCGTTTTTCTAGGAATTTAATGATGACATCATTAGATCAAATGCCACTACAAGATTTATCTAATCCTACATGGCTTCCAGCTCGTGATTATTACTATTACAGACATTTCCATTCAAAAACAATACGAGCCCGGACATGTCCCGGGGTTTATGAATGAAAAATAAATTCTACAATAATAGCCGGGAAACTAAAAACCACCTGTTTAAACACTTTGACAAAAATAATAAACCAAAATAAAGTCGTGTAATAAATTAAACAAGTATAAAACCAAAACACTCGCTCTGATACCAATTTGAAGGAAAACATAACAAGCTCGGGCTAAATCAAAAATCTCACTTTCGTGCAGTGCATTCCAGAATCGAAAACTTTCGACAAAGCTCAGGCTCAAATCCATTTTTCCCTGAACGGATCTAGGCTTATACTTATTTAATTTATTAAACAACGCATAAAGAATCAACCTTTAATTAAAAGCGAAAATTGTAAAGGTTATACCTTTGAAGCGAAGTCCTTAGCAAATAGAAATCCAAAACATCAGGCAAGCGAAATCCATAAGAAATCTGAAGAAGAACTCCAAATCGACTCCGAACTAGTGTGGCTAGTATCTACGGAGTAGCCCAAGGCAAAATGAAGAAATCCTAAGAAACCCACTTTATGTTGGGATCGGAGGCATGTTTTTAAAAAATTTTACGCAGCGGATTCATAACAATTTCAAATTTAGTGTTTTAATCCTATGTTCAAAACAAGTAAATCATACCCTTGAAGCGTAATCGGTTGCCGCATCTGGATCATAGATTGATGTTGGTCCAAACCTTCTACTCCAGTTACGTTTGTCACCACAAAAATCCTTCCTTGGAGGACTCTCTACTTTCAAGCACGAAAGCCTTTGCAGATTCGGTGCTAGCCATTTTTTGCCTACAAAGAGAATTGGGATTTTTCGTGTATCGTGCTTGTTCTGATTTTTTTCTCAATTGAAAATCATCATCCTACTACCATAATATCCCTAGGATATTTGTAGATTTAAAATGTCCAAAATCAGTATTGTAATCAATCAATTATTACTTAACTGATTTGATCATATTCCAAATCAGTATTATTACCAAATATTATTTTGCTGATTCCAAATCAGTATTAAATAATATTTGCTGATTCCAAATCAGTATTAAATAATATTTGCTGATTCCAAATCAGTATTAAATAATACCTTAATGATTTGGGTTATACACCAAGCCCATGGATCAACCCATGACCCATGGATCAAGAACCTCAATTGCAATTAGGTCCCTTGATTTATCAGCCCATCCCAATTGTTCTCAGGTAATTAATTAACTATTAATTAATGCCACAGAACTTTTCAATAATATTTAATTAAACCATTTAATTAAATCTTATTTATTTAAGTATAACAATTATACTTATTGTAGGCAAGAATACTTATTCTACATCATCGAACTTTCTTATGTGCGATCCTGTAGGCCCATTCTAAATTGGCAATGGATAACTCAATCTCATTGATTAATCCATAAGTCATTAGTGGTCTCTAGCAAGACATAATGACTACCCAATTCATAATGGAGGGTCGAATGATGATTCAACATAACCTTTCTGAGCAAACTGCGTACGATCCTCTGCATTGATATCCCGTTTAGCTTGAGGCATGCAACCATCATCCTTATATAGCTAAACGTTTACTTGATCTCTTAGTGACACTGAATTCATCAAGCAAATGATAACACTTATCATTCCTTGGGCATGGCCATGCACTTTTCAGTTCACTATCAAGTGGCCAATATATCATCTCTCACTTAAGAGAGATTTGTAGTCTCATCACTTCACCTACATATCTTAGCGTGACTCATAGTGTACCCAATCATGATCTAAAAGTCCATGGAGTGTTTCTTTTGGCGGATCGATTTCATGAAATTAAATATGCACAAGAATATAATTATCATGAAATTAACTCATTTGATAAATTATCAAATAGACGACAAATGTCTAAATTAGCCCTCAAAAGGGCATACACCGATAATCTCCCACTTGCCCGTTGAAGGGCTATGTCCTAAACATTTTAAGACCAAGCTCTATTACATGTCTCTCAAACTTTGACCATGGTAGAGATTTTGTGAGAGGATCTACTACATTGTCATCTGATCCTATTTTGCACACTTTCACATCTCCTCGATCGATGATCTCTCAGATAAGATGAAACCTTATGAGTATGTGTTTGGTTTTCTTGTGTGACCGAGGCTCCTTAGCTTGTGCGATTGCCCCGTTGTTATCGCAGAATAGTTTTATCAGATCTTAGATATTCGGTATCACTCCAATGTCTGATACGAACTTCCTCAACCAAACAACTTCCTTTGCAGCATCTGATGCAGTAATATACTCAGATTCTGTTATAGAGTCGGCTGTGGTATCTTGTTTCAAGCTTTTCCAACTCACCGCACCGCCATTCAGGCTAAAAACATAGCCTGATTGTGACTTTATGTCATCTTGATCAGTCTAGAAAACAGCATCGGCGTAACCTTGTAAGACGAGCTTTTCTTGTCCTCCACACACTAACATTAATCCTTTAGTCATTCGCAAGTACTTCAGGATTGCCTTGACTGCAGTCCAATGATCCATACCTGGATCTTGTTGGTATCTGCTTGTCATGCTTAGTGCATATGCGACATCCGAGCGGGTACATAATATGGCATACATGATAAATCCTATTGTCGAAACAGATGGGACTCTACTTATCGTATCTATTTCCTCTTTAGTATAAGGACATTGTTTCTTCTTTAAAAAAAGGCCATGTATGAATGGTACATACCATTCTTAGAATTAGACATATCGAACCTCTTCAATATCTTGTCTATATACCTTCTTGACTTAGTCCTAGAAGCCTTTTAGACATATCTCTATAGATCTTGATACCTAGTATCTCTCGGCTTCTCCTAAGTGTTTCATAGAAAATACACTCCCAAACCATTGTTTGATGTCTTTCATCATGGGAATGTCATTTCTTATGAGTAGGATATTGTCCACATATAGGACGAGAAAAACATTCTTGCTTCCACTAACCTTCTTGTAAAGACAAGGTTCATCTTTGTTCTTTATGAAGCTGTAACCTTTTACTGCCTCGTCAAAACGAAGATTCCAACTTCGAGATGCTTGCTTTAGTCTGTAGATAGACCTCGGAAGCTTGCATACACGATTTGGATGCTCTTGATCGATGTATCCCTCGGGTTATTTCATGTAAACATTCTCGAGTAGGTTTCCATTCAGGAAAGCCGTCTTAGCATCCATCTGCCATATCTGACAGTCATAATATGCAGCTATGGCGAGCATATTCAGAATGGACTTGAGCATCACGACATGGGAGAAGGTTTCATCATAGTCAATACCATGAGTCTATCTGAAACCTTTAGCCACTAGTCATGCTTTAAAGATCCCGCCAGGTTTTAATTTGAAAATCCACTTGCAAATCAACAACCTTTGCCTGAACAAGAGGATCAATCAAAGTCCACACTTTATTGTCCCTTATGGATTACATTTCAGATTCCATGGCTTATAGCCATTTATCTGAATCCAGACTTTCTAAAACCTGTTTGTAGTTTGAGGGCTTATTAGAGTCCATAAAGATCAAATCTTGATCGTCAGTCACGAGAAATCCGCATCTCTCGGTTCATGATGAGATCTACTAGACCTTCTAGGTTCTTGTGTTGTTGACTCAGGTTGCTCATCTTCATCAGTTTCCATGTCAACTTCCATCTGAGTTTCTGTAGATCGTTCTACATTCTCTTGTGGTTCTTGAACTTCCCCGAGTTCTATTCTACCCCCACTGTCTTTCTTGTTCAAAAATTCTTTCTTTAAGAAAGTAGATCATCGAGCAACGAACACTTTGTTCTCAGTTGGGTTGTAGAATTGATATCCTTTGGTTTCCTTAGGATATCCCACAAATAGGCATTTGTCAATTTTAAGTTCAAGCTTGTTACTTTGTAAATGTTTTACATGAGCTTGACAACCTCAAACTCGTAGATAGGACATATAGGGCTTCCGACCCATCCATATCTCATATGGAGTCTTATCTACTGCCTTAGATGGAATACAGTTTAATAAGTAGGCAGCAGAAAAGAGAGCATAACCCCAAAATGACATAGGGAGAGTCGCTTGGCCCATCATTAATCGAACCATATCTAATAGGGTACGATTCCTCCTTTCAGATACACTATTCCATTGAGGTGTTCCCGGTGGAGTCAGCTGTGAGACAATTCCACACTGTTTTAGATAGCTATTGAACTCATCACTTAGGTATTCAGCTCCTCGATCAGAGCGAATAACCTTAATCCTTCTATCCAACTGATTTTCTACTTCATTTTTAAACTCTTTGAACCTTTCAAAAGTTTCACTTTTATACCTCATTAAGTAGACATAACCATATCTACTATAGTCATCAGTAAAAGTGATGAAGTATTCAAATCCACCTCTGGCTTGTGTGCACATTGGTCCACATACATCCGTGTGTATTAGAGCCAATAGCTCACTTGTTCTTTCACATTTCTTGTTGAAATGACTCTTTGTCATTTTGGCTTGCAAGCAGGGTTCATAGGTATCATATGATTCAAAATCAATTGACCCAAGCACTTCATCCTTGTGAAGCTTTTGAACTCTTTTTTCATTTGCATGGCCTAATCGGCAATGCCAAAGGTATGTTGGACATAAATCATTTTTAGTTGATTTAGCTTTCTTTTGTATGTTATAGACTGGTTTTTGTTATGTCAAATCCAAGACATACAGACCGTTACACATATTTACAACTCCGTATAAAATATCATTTCGATATAAAGATAACCAATTATTCTCAATAATAAATCGAAAACCTTTATTATCTAAACTAGAAACTGAAATAATATTTCTGCTCAAAGCAGGTACATAATAACAATTTTCACGTTTGATATTTAAACCAGAAGGTAAAGACAAAGTATAATCTCCAACTTCAACAACAGCAACTATTGCCCCGTTGCCCACTCGGAGATCTACTTCACCTTTCTTTGTCATCCTTCTATTTCTGAGTCCCTGCACATTAGTACAAATGTGAGCCCCACAACCAGTATCTAATACCCATGAGGTGGACATTGAAAGATTAATTTCTATAACAAAGATACCTGAAGCTGAAGGATTGCTTTCGAGAAAATTTTTGCAGTCTCTCTTCCAATGACCCTTCTATTTGTAGAAGAGACATGTATCATCCTTTTTGGATCTTGTCTTAGCAGGAGGAGCTTGTGGTTGGGAAGTAGTCTTACTGTGAGCTTTCTTGTTCTGCCCAACTGTGGCCTTGCCTTTAAACTTCCTCTTCCCTTTACCTTTCTCTACTACCAACACTGGCATTGCCTTAAGGGTCTACCCAGTGTTATTTAACATGCCATGGAGCTCAGAAGAATGTTTCAAAGGCGTGCTATTCTTTTCATGTGACCAACTGCTACTAGAAGACTGTTTGTTACTGCTTGATTCGCCACCATCGTTTAGGTGTTTCTCAATCAACATGGCTTTCTAAAAACAATCCTCTAAGTCGGTGTAACCTGTGAGCTCTATCCACTGACTGATGTTCTTGCTAAGGCTATCAAGAAACCTTGTAATTGCTGCATCATCATCCACCTAGATTTCTGCTCTATAATGGAGGGACTCGAGCTCACTCTCAGCAATAGTGCATGATCATTTCCTGTAACTATTCAATTTTCTATCTAAATTATGAATGAAAGATGAAGGAATAAACTTATTATGTATGTGTTCGTTGAGTTCTTCCCAACTCGTGATCGAAAAACATTCCACACGTCATCTCTCACAAGTTGTTGTAGCCCACCACATTGCTGCATGATGCTTGAATTTTGTGGTGGCTAATCTGACTTTTCGCTCATTGGTGAAATTGTTGGCGTTGAAGATCTGTTCAATCTGAAACTGCCAATCAAGATAAGCTTCGGGATCAAATTTTCTGACAAATTTAGGAATTTTAAATTTAGTGTTATCTTGATATCAAAAAATAGGAGCTCTGTGGCATGCAACACGGGCCACTAAATCATCATAATCATAATTTAAATTGGAAGAAACTTCAGGATTTTGTTTAAGTCTAGGACCTTGATTAGGCCTTCTCTAACGTGGTGGTTCTACAAATTGGTTAACTAATCCTTCCCTACTATTGGCTTCTAGATTGCCAATACATTGGTTCATCTCCGTCAACTTCATCTGTAAACCTGTAAGAGAAGCTGCAATAATTGGCTGCCTAGGTTCTTCGACTTCTTGATCAACTTGATAATCTTGGTTTGCATTCTTAGTAGCATGAATCATCTTGCAAAAGAAGGTAAACAACCAAGAAAACTACCAAGTAATATAACAAAGACTCAAAAAGAAAACAAAAGAAAAAAAAAACTAAAACAAAGAAAGGAAAAGGAAAGAAATTGAAAAACCAAGCTTTGGCGCAATGCGCGAGTTTGCTGTCACAAGGGCCGCGAGGAAGTTGTCGGGATCGCGGTCAAGAAGCTGCGGCTAATTTGCTGAATTTTCTTCAAATCTTACTTCCAAAAACTTACTTACAATCTTTAGATGGGTTCCCTTTTCTTACGACTGAAAAACAAAACTCAAAACTCAAAAAACTCAACACAAAATAAAGACTCAAAGACTAACTAGCAATCAAATGACAAGTCAAACAAAACAGTAAAAATCCAAAACAAGAAAAGGTGACAAAAACAAGTAGCTATACAGATATAGATGCTTATTAAGTCACACAAAAGTCAAACAAAACCAAAATCAGCAGGTACTCTCTCAAGTCAAACTGTGATCCCTTAAGAGCACGAGCTCAACTACCGGGGAGAGGAAAGAGTTTATTCACACACCAAGAAAGATAACTTTTACCTCTCGTTTCAACATGTGATCACTTCTATCTCTGATTTCATTTGCTTCCCTACTAACTTTAGAGAATTGTTACTTTTGTAACCTCGTCTTGTCTTTTTCTTTACTTAGCCAGACTTTTGTAGAAGAGCTATACTTTTGCAGAAGAGCTATTCTTTTCACAGAATTTTTCAAATTCTTAAGGATGGCTCTTTGGCTCTTGTCTCTTCTCACTTTATTTAGACTTTTTTCGGGAGTTTAGAACTGCTATCTATTTGCGAGGGGGAATTCTACCTCAAGTACACAACAAGATGGTAAGGTTATCGAGCTTCAAGTTTTTTCAAGAAAATCACAATCAAACCTTAAAAAAATCCACTAACCTCAGAGTTGTCAAATTCCGTGATCCTCATGTACCATTTTGTAAAATTACGTTTTCACCCTTGTTAGTTCCAAACTAGTACTACCTAACAGAAAAATCCAAAAATAGTTTAAATAGAACAAAAACAACCTTGACATTAGAAATAGGACACATAAAAATCGACACCCTCAAAACTCGCAAAAAAGTTAGATAGATGCACTATGTATCTGAAAGATAGAAAACCATTCTTGGAGTTATGGATGTTAAAACGAGCTAGAATCTTATCTATGTAGGAAGCTTGAGAAATTATCTGTGAACATCTTCTACGATCTCGAATAATCTTGATTCCAAGGACATGTCTAGCCTTTCCTAAATCCTTCATATCAAACTTCTTTAAACAACTATGCCTTTACGTCTAACAATACCTTCTTACTATTGCCAATAAGAAAAATATCATCTACATAAAGTACAAGAAACACCACTGAGTTTTCATCACACCTGCAATACACACAATGCTCATTCGGACACTTTGCACTATAGTCATTGCCCTTTGCCAAGAATTAATATCTTTATCTTGAAGTGTCTTATCGTAGTTAACTGGGTCTGGTTCCTGAGCGCAAGGGACCAAATTTGAAGATTTTACCAAGCCCAAATACCTCTTGGGTTGTCTGACAACCCTCCCACTAAGACAAGGCACCGTCTGTGTAATCGCATCATCTGTGACAACTCGTGCAGTATTCTGTGATGTATCTACTTGTACTGGTGCATCAGGTATTATAGACTGTCCCTTAAGTTGTTCTAGCATAATCTTGTTACTTGGTTTGTGGTTTAGAATATAGTCCTCTTCTAAAATCTAGTGTTGTTATTAACCACCACCTTTTGAACATTAGCACTATAGAATAAACCAACCTTCATACCTCTGAAATATCTTGCAAACAGCATTACCTCCAATCTTGCATCTAACTTGTCTGTATCCACCTGAAGCACATGTGTTGGACAACCCCAGATTCTGAGATGTCTAATACTGGGCTTTTTGCCCTGACCATAAATTTACAGGGGTTGAAGGCACAAACTTAGATGGTACAAGATTTAGATTGTAATCCACCATTTCTAAGGCATATGTGTTGGGTTTGAATACTAAAGTTTTGCTTGTATTACACTATTTCCAGTTTTATATATATCGATTGAATTTTCAGTTAAATTGTTTGTGTTTACATTTGTCGTTCATTTATATTATATAATTAAATGATGAGGTTTCTGGTGTGACATAGTAGATCTCATCATTAGTTAAAAGACATAATATATACATGTGGTTCGGAACTGAGACAGTTTTGGACACACTGTCAGTTTACGTTATTATGTGATTCAGAAATTAGTTTGTCTAAACTAATTGAATCATATAGATATGCCCGGGGCATATTGAACTTGACAATTTTAGATAAATTGTCTTGTACTGATTTAATAGACTATTCAATCCTAGTATTCTATCTCTTAATACCTAGACTTTAGTAGGTATGAGGATTAGACGTAGTGTACTTTGATCTACCAAAGAGTGAGGTAATCTGTGACCAATAGTCTCAGTAGGTTGGGTGTGTGTGTTTAGTTGCTTAGTGTGCTATTGCTTGTCGAAAAAGAACCATGTAGTAGTGCGTCTGAGGTGATGATGCTCCTGAGATGAGCTTATATTTATTATACTAAACCCAACTGGTACACTTATGTCCGGTATAGTAAAAAGTTTGAGAGGTACTAATATCAGATTATAAGAACTTAATTAATTAATTTATTAGTAAATTAATAAATTAACGACCACTATATCTTTGATGTGGGAAGATTAAAGTGAAGGAAAACTGAACAAGCCCGGGCTAAATCGAAAATCTCACTTTCGTGCAATGCATTCTAGAATCGGAAGCTTTCGACCAAGCTCAGGCTCAAATTAGTTTACCCATGAACGGATCTTAGCTTATACTTATTTAATTTATTAATCGAGACACAAAAAATTAAATCTTTAATTAAAGCAAAATATTAAAGATTCTACCTTTTGTAGCGAAGTCCCTTGCCTAAAGAAAAAATCCAATCATTGTTTCGATTACCACAAGAAATCCGAAGAATGACTCCGATCCAACTCTGAAATAGTGTGGGCTATTATCTACAGAGTTACCCATGGCAAAATATAGAAATCCTTAGGAAACCCACTTCGGAAAAATCAAATCTGCCTAATAAACAAAGCTGCCCGTGTAACTTCATGCACAAGTATCTACTAAAACCCAGCCACCGATCCTTCGAATGCAGTCTAGACACTGAAGTTCAGACCGTATGACCGCAATCTGTACGCGGGCTCAAAACTAGGAAGCCAAACCGGTGGATCAGCGTAGCACACGATCTTAAACTCCAGTGCTGGACAGTCCGATCGGCAGCAGCATGAAATCATGGCGGCAGCAGGGTATCACAGCGGCGGCAGTGCAAAACTGCAGTGGCGACCGGCGATCCTTTTGTAAATAAAAATGACGGGCTGCTTAATTTAATCCATGGGCTTGAGTTTTCCGAAGAAAAGAAAGCTTTCCTAGTCGACTTGTAGAGAAAACTCGACGAGGAAGACAACGTTCTCTCTCTAGACTAAACTTTCTCTTTCAAGGCTTTTCTTGGCCTTCAAGTTTCCTTGATGTCTTTGTTGCCTAACAAGGATATTTATAAGGAGATTCTAAGGAGACCTAATGGGCTCTCGAGTTAGGCCTTTTAATTTGACTTTCATTGACCGCTAAGTCTTTCCTGACTAGTCAACTCCAATCGACCCATTTGAATTAATTTATTAAACCTACTTCGTTAATTTAATTTAATCGAACCCTTAGAATTAATTAATTCAAAAAGAATTAATTTCTTAATTCACTTTGTCGATTAAATATTAATTAAACCTTTAGAATTAATTAATTCACCTTATCGATTAGTCAAATGCATAATTAGTCGTACCACTAACGGACTAATTATAGAACTACCGATCGAAAATGACTTTACATCGCGCCATTATATTTTATTCTATCTCCCCACATTAAAGATCTAGTGCTCGTCAGTTTATCAATTTACTGACAAATTAATTCACCGACTTCTTGGTTTCCGAGATTAGTACCACTCGTCCTTTTATTATACCGAACATAAAGTTCACCAGCCGGGTTTAGTATAATAGACTTTACGAGCTCATCTCGGGAGCACCATCAACCTGGCGAACCGGTACGTTGATTCCTCCGACTAGCAATGGCACGTAAGAAGCTAAACACCGCATACCCAACCTACCGAGGTATAGGCCTCAATTGACCGCACTCGTTGGCAAATCAAAGCATGCAATATTCAACTCTCGCGCCCGTCCCAATCTTGGGATTGAGAGACCGAATACTAGGACTGAATTGACTACACCGATCAGTATAAGTCAATTCTATCCAAACTGGTCGTGCTCAATATGCCCCGGGCATATCTGTGTGATTGAAACTAATTTAGATAAATTAATTTCCAAACCACACGATAACCTATACCGATAGTATGTTCATACTATCTCGATTACGAGCATACTTTTAATATATGATTACTTTAACCAATAACGGTATCTACTGTGTCTTTCCACACCCTGTTATCTAGTTCTATGATATGAAGGAACAAATTTATACCGAAACAAAATGATCTGTCAATTGTGGATATTAGTTTTTGATACAAGCCATAGTTTTTCTGTATTCAAAACTAACAATCTCCCACTAATACTCAAAGCTATGCTAAGAGGTACAAAAACTGTCCAACCCGCTATTACACTGCTGTCATAATGAAATCTCCAGAACACTTTTAAGCTCACTCACATGGCTCCCTCAATAATCTGACTCCCATGCCCTCCACATGTCTCTCAAAGACCTTTGGGGTCAATGGCTTGGTGAAAGGATCTGCAAGGTTGTCATCTGATGCTATCTTGGCCATGATCACGTCTCTTCTCTTTACGATCTCTCGTATCAGGTGGTACTTATGCTCTATGTGTTTACTCGCCTTATGGGCTCGTGGTTTCCTCGAGTTAGCAACTGCACCATTGTTATCACAATAAACTGTGATAGACCTAGGCAACTCAGGAACCAAATCTAAGTCCATCTGGAAGCTCCGGAGCCATACAGCCTCTTTCGCTGCCTCTGAAGTGGCAACATACTCGGCCTCCATGGTAGAGTCCGCAACGCATTTCTGCTTGACACTCTTCCATACTATGGCTCCACCTCCTAGAGTAAACACAAACCCAGAGGTAGACTTACTCTTGTCCAAATCTCCTTGAAAGTCCGAATCTGTGTAACCCAATGGTACAAGCTCCTGCGCTCTATAAACTAGGACATAATCTCTCGTCCTGCGCAAGTACTTGAGAATGTATTTTACTGCTTTCCAGTGAGCCTTCCCAGGGTTACTCTGATATCTGCTAACCATGCCAACAACAAAGCAAATATCAGGCCTCGTACACAACATAGCATACATGAGGCTACGCACTGCAGAAGCATAGGGTACTGCCTTCATGGCATCTATCTCCTCAGCAGTCTTAGGACACTGCTCCTTAGACAAATGCACTCCATGCCTGAAAGGTAGTGAACCCTTCTTGGAGTTCTGCATGTTAAAACGGGCCAGAATCGTATCTATGTAGGATGCCTGAGAGAGAGTCAGATAACGTCTCCTACGATCTCGAATAATCTTAATCCCAAGGATATGTCCAGCCTCTCCCAAATCCTTCATATCTAATTGCCTGGACAACCATGCCTTTACGTCTGACAACACCTTCTTACTGTTGTCAATAAGAAGGATGTCATCTACGTAAAGTACGAGGAACACCACCATATCACCATCACGCCTGCGATAAACACACTGCTCATCCGGACACTGAGTGAATCCAGAGGACTGGATAACCTCATCAAAATGGATGTTCCAAGATATGGGTACTTGCTTAAGTCCATAAATGGACCTCCTAAGCCTGCATACCTTGTGCTCTTGGCCCTTAACAATAAAGCCCTCTGGTTGCTGCATAAAGATGGTCTCCTCAAGACTTCCATTAAGGAAAGCTGTCTTGACGTCCATCTGCCAAATCTCATAGTCCATATGAGCAGCTATGGCCAAGAGAATCTGGATTGACTTAAGCATAGCTACCGGGGAAAAGGTCTCCTCATAATCGATCCCTTCTTTCTGAGTATACCCCTTCGCTACAAGCCTAGCCTTGAAGGTCTCAACCCTCCCATCAGATCCTTTCTTTCGCTTGTAAACCAATTTGCACCCAATAGGCCTAAACCCATCAGGAAGGTCTACCAGCTCCCAGACTTGATTTGAGTCCATAGAACCCATCTCAGCAATCATCGCTCTCTGCCAAGAATCTGCATCTTTATCCTGGAGAGCCTCATTGTAGTTAACTGGGTCTGGTTTGTGAGTGCCAGAGATAAAGTCCGAACACTCACCCAAACCCATGTACCTCTCGGGCTGTCTCACAACACTCCCACTACGATGAGGCGCAGCCTGTGCAAGAGCATCATCTGTGATAGTGTGTGCAGTCTCTTGTCGTGTGTCTTCCTGTACTTGTACATCTCGAATAATGGACTGACTTCTAAGCTCTTCCAATACTACTTTGCTGCTTGACTTGTGATCTAAAATATAGTCCTCCTCAAGAAATCTGGCATTGGTGCTGATCACCACCTTCTAATCCTGAGGACTATAAAATAAACCACCTCTAGTTCCTTTGGGGTAGCCTATAAATAGCATAACCTTGCATCTGCCTCGAGCACATGTGCTGGACAACCCCATATTCTGAGATGTCTCAAACTAGGCTTTCGCCCATTCCACAACTCTGATGGGGTCGAAGGCACAGACTTAGAGATGACACAAGGTTGAGGATAAAACATGTTGTCTCCAAGGCATAGGCAACTCACTGTAACTCATCATCGATCTAACCATCTCCATAAGAGTTCTGTTCCTCCTCTCTGCTACACCATTCAGCTGGGGTGTGCCAGGTGCAGACAACTGGGTCTGAATACCCTCATTTGACAAATAGGATCTAAATTCACTAGAGAGGTATTCGCCACCGCGATCAGATCGCAGGGCCTTGATACTCTTACCCAGATGGTTCTCCACCTGAGCCTTGAATTCTCTGAACTTGCCAAAGCATTCAGACTTGTGGCGCATCAGGTATATATATCCATATCTACAGTAATCATCCGTGAAAGTCACGAAATACTCATAACCACCTCTAGCCTAAACTGACATTGGCCCACACACATCAGAATGAATCAGCTCTAAAACCTCCTTGGCCCTATACCCCTTTGCCTTGAAAGGCCTCTGGGTCATTTTACCGTCCAAGCAGGACTCACAGGTCGAATAGCTGTCAATATCTAGTAAGTCCAAAAACCCACTCTTGACCAACCTTTGAATCCTACTAAGGTTAATGTGACCGAGTCTCAGGTGCCAAAGATAAGTCTGATTCAAATAGGAAGACTCTTTTCTCTTATTATGATTCGGTGATGAGCTACTAGTTTCTGTGTTTTGCATTACTGGGGAGTATGTCTTAATTAAAAACAAATTGTCAACCAATGTACCGGAACATATAAGTTTCTGGCCTTTTCTAATAAATATAGATCTATCAGAAAAAACACACTTATAACCATCCAAAACAAGTTTAGAAACTGAAAATAAGTTCTTGCGAAAACTGGGTACATAAAGACAATCTCTCAACAATAAAATAGAGTCTGAAAAATAAAGACAAATAACTCCCACTGCAGCAACAGAAACTCTGGTAGTATCCCCAAGGTAGACCTGCAACTCTCCCTCTCTAAGCAGCCGGGTCACTTGGAACCCCTGCAAAGAATTACAAACATGATCAGTGGCTCCTGAATCCACACACCAAGTATCTGTGGGAATCGCCGCTAAACACGTCTCAGTGACTAGGGAAAATTTACACATACCTCGAGGCTTTGGGCAGTCCTTCTTCCAATGTCACGCTTTGCCACATCTAAACATTTGCCTTTCGGCTTCTACTTCTTTGCAATGCCCGCCTTGGGTCCATGATCTCTTCCTCTATTGCTTCTTGGCTTTAGGCCCAGTAGAGGAACCTGAGGGACCAACAGTAGCCAAGGCTTGCTTCTTCTCAACGAATAGGCTCTGAGCAGACAACAATGCAATCATGAGCTCGGAAAGTGAATATGAGAGATTTCCCATATTATAGTTCAACCTAAACTGCAGGCAAGCTCTGAAGGATGATATCGACCTGGGTTTCCCCATCAATCTCTCCTCCCAATACCTCGATCTCATTGATGCAACCAATCATGTCCAGCACGTGATCTCTCACTGAAGTGCCCTCAACCATCTTAGCATTCATGAGTTTTCACATAGCTAACTGCTTGGCTGCCCTGCCCTGATGTCCAAACATCTCTCTGAGGTTGAGTATCATATCGTAGGCTGAGGTCATATGCTGATGTTGTTGCTGTAATACACTTGACATAGAAGCCAAGATGTAGCACCTGGTCATCTCATCAGCCTTCTGCCACCTCGTATATGGCTCTCGCTGCTCAGGGGTGGCATCATCTCTGGGCTTAGGGGGACACTCCTCAATAAGCACGTACTTGTAACACTCAGCGGTAAGGACAATGTCCAGGCTACATTTCCAGTCAATATAGTTTGGACCGGTGAGTTTGTTTTGGTTCAGAATGACAGCTAGCGGGTTTAACGACATATCAACTGAAAATAAACAATTCATGTTTCAGTATACTTTTTCGAAAAAATTGAAAATCCTCCAAAAATAAATATAATCTTCTACCGACATCTCTCACACCGGGATTAACGCATGTAACGATAGGTGAACGTCTACGCTAACCCACATTCATTTGAGAAGAACCGAAGTTCATTAATTTCATTATCTGACCAACTATCTTATGATCAATGAAATTAATAGTCGATAATTTTAGTCGTACCTGAAAATAGCGTAACCTTGATGGGAGTGTTGGTGAATGTGCCCTAATGAGGGCTATTTATGTAAATATACTTTGAAGGTATTTATGTAAATAAGACATTTGTCGCTTGATTGATTGTTTATCAAATGAGTTAATTTCATGATAGTAATATCCTTGTGTATATTTAAATTCATGAAATCGATCCGCCAAAAGAAACACTCCATGGACTAATTAGATCATGAGTGATTCTTTTGAGTAGTACTGGTACTAGGATCCTTAGACCAGAAATCACTACATGGTCTTAGGTGAATTGTAGTGTGCTTTGACATACGCTAACGTGGTCGTAACAGGTTGCCAAGTACTGGTATGATTGGGTACACTATGAGACATGCTAAGGTATGTAGGTGAAGTGATGGGACTACAAATATCTCTTAAGTAAGAGATGATATCTTGGCCACTTGATAGTGAACTGAAAAGTGCATGGCCATGCCCAAGGAATGATAAGGATATCATTTGCTTGATGGATTCAGTGTCACTAAGAGATCAAGTAAACGTTTTGCCATATAAAGATGATGGTTCCATGCCTTATGCTAAACGGGATATCAATGTAGAGGATCGTATGCAATTTGCTCGGAAAGGTTGTGTTGAATCTCCATTCGCTCCATTCTGAATTGGGTAGTCATTATGTCTTGCTAGAGACCACTAATGACTTATGGATTAATCAACGAGATTGAGTTATCCGTTGCCCATTTAGAATGGGCTTACAGGATCGCACATAAGAAAGTCCAATGATGCAGAATAAGGATTCTTGCCTACAATAAGTATAATTGTTATACTTAAATAAATAAGATTTAATTAAATGGTTTAATTAAATATTATTGGAAAGTTCCGTGGTATTAATTAATAGTTAATTAATTACCTGGGAACAATTGGGATGGGCTGATAAATCAAGGGACTTAATTGCAATTGAAGTTCTTGTCCTATCAGCCTGATCCATGGGTCATGGGTTGATCCATGGGCTTGGTGTATAACCCAAATCATTAAGGTATTATTTAAGGCTGATTTAGAATTAGTAAATATTATTTAAATACTGATTTGGAATCAGTTAAATAATATTTGGTAATAATACTAATTTGGAATATTACTAAAATCAGTTAAGTTATAATTGGATAATTACAATACTGATTTTGGAAATTAATTCTCTACAAATATCCTAGGGATATAATTGTAGGAGGAGGATTTTGAATTATTCTCATCAGACAAAAATACACAGAATTCCCAAATTCTCTTGGTAGGCAAGATCGGCTAGCAACAACCTGCGAAGACTTTCGTGCTTGAGAGTAGAGGATCCTTAGAGGAAGGATTTTGGAGACAACAAAACACCATCTTCTAAGAGGAGCCAGGCGACGTGCGCAACCGATTACGCTTCAAGGGTAAGACCCGATCCTTAGTGTTTAGAATTCCACCATTTAATTAGATTAAATACCTAAATAGTTCCCAACAGGGAGGGATACTAAAAACGGTACACTAAGTGCATGCCATTACGTGACTTCTATGTTTGTTACTTAGGATACTAATGCGCCTCAGATGGCGAGGGTGTCGCAATTTTCTCCAATTAAACTCACTATAGTCATCCCTTTAGAAATTCATTCCGGTGATATCCGTGGTTGAAAACTCATCCGATAGGGAGGAAGGTCTAAGCCAACACTCAAGTTTAACCACATCACCAATGAACCAGTAATAGAGGCCATGGGGATATCTACCAACCCGCTCCCGCTTAGATTTTTAAGCTTGAGGATTTTTACGTTTTAACATGCAATATCTTAACTATGGATATTCGCACCCATAAAACCGTTGGAGTTTTAATATGAGAATAATCTACCTTAGTTAATTGCACATTACCTTTTAAAAACATTTTGGTTTGGTTTTCGTTCATGCAAAATAAAACGAAAATCACACAATCAATGAAAAGTCATAAATACGGGAAATTAAAATTAAATAAAATTTCCCGACTATTATGGCCTTCTCTATTGTTGATTCCTTGATGCCTCGGTGACACGTCCCGTCATATCGCTCCCACTCGTTATTTGGATTCCTCTCGATTCGCCTGGGTTTTCTCGGTTTTCTACATAATTAGGAATCACCCAAAATTATGATTAAACCAAAACCCGCGAATATAAGTTACCCAAAAAAAACGTCTTCGTCATAGTACATAAATTCCTATATACAAAGGCGTTTTCTAGGAATTTAAAGACGACAAGATTAGATCAAATCCTACTACAAGATTTTTCTAATCCTACACGGCTTCCAGCTCGTGGTTATTACTATTACAGACATTTTCATTCAAAAACAATACAAGCCCGGACTTGTCCCGGGGTTTATGAATGAAAAATAAATTTCTACCATAATAGCCGGGAAACCAATAACCACCTATTTAAACATTTCGACAAAAATAATAATGCCAAAATAAAGCCGTCCAATAAATCAAACAAGTATAAGACCGAAACCAACGCTCTGATACCAATTTGAAGGAAAACTGAACAAGCCCGGGCAAAATCGAAAACGTCACTTTCGTGCAATGCATTCCAGAATCGGAAGCTTTCGACCAAATTCAGGCTCAAATTAGTTTACCCATGAATAGATCTTAGCTTATACTTATTTAATTTATTAATTGGGACACAAAAAATTAAATGTTTAATTAAAGCGGAATATTAAAGATTCTACCTTTTGTAGCGAAGTCCCTTGCCTAAAGAAAAAATCCAATCTTTGTTGCGATTACCACAAGAAATCCCAAGAATGACTCCGATCCAACTCCAAAATAGTGTGGGCTATTATCTACGGAGTTACCCATGGCAAAATATAGAAATCCTAAGGAAACCCACTTTGGAAAAATGAAATCTGCCAAATAAAAAAAGCTGCCCGTGTAACTTCCTGCGCAAGTATCTCCAAAAACCCAGCCACCGATCCTTCGAATGAAGTCTAGACACCGAAGTTCAGACTGTATGATTGCAATATGTACGCGGGCTCAAAGCTAGGAAGCCGAACCAGCGGATCAGCGTTGCACACGATCTTAAACTCCAGCGCTGGACAGTCCGATCGACAGCAGAATAAAATCGTGGCGGTAGCCAGCTATCACAGCGGCGGCAGTGCAAAACTGCAGTGGCGACCGACGATCCTTTTGTAAATAAAAATGACGGGCTGCTCAATTTAATCCATGGGCTTGAGTTTTCCGAAGAAAAGAAAGCTTTCCTAGTCGACTTCGAGAGAAAACTTGACGAGGAAGACAACGTTCTCTCTCTAGACTAAACTTTCTCTTTCAAGGCTTTTCTTGGCCTTCAAGTTTCCTTGATGTCTTTGTTGCCTAACAAGGATATTTATAAGGAGATTCTAAGGAGACCTAATGGGCTCTCGAGTTAGGCCTTTTAATTTGACTTTTGTTGACCGCTAAGTCTTTCCCGACTAGTCAACTCCAATCGACCCATTTGAATTAATTTATTAAACTCACTTCGTTAATTTAATTTAATTGAACCCTTAGAATTAATTAATTCAAATAGAATTAATTTCTTAATTCACTTTGTCGATTAAATATTAATTAAACCTTTAGGATTAGTTAATTCACCTTATCGATTAGTCAAATGCATAATTAGTCGTACCACTAATGGACCAATTGTGGAACTACCCCTCGAAAATGACTTTACATCACGCCATTATATTTTATTCTATCTCCCCACATTAAAGATCTAGTGCTCATCGGTTTATCAATTTACTGACAAATTAATTCACTGACTTCTTAGTTTTTGAGATTAGTACCACTCGTCCTTTTATTATACCGAACATAAAGTTCCCGGCCCGGTTTAGTATAATAGACTTTACGAGCTCATCTCGGAAGCACCATCAACTCGGCGAACCGGTATGTGGATTCCTCCAACTAGCAAAGACACGTAAGAAGCTAAACACCGCATACCCAACCTACCGAGGTACGGGCCTCAATTGACCGCACTCTTTGGCAAATCAAAGCATACAATATTCAACTCTCGTGCCCGTCCCAATCTCGGGATTGAGAGACCGAATACTAGGACTGAATTGACTATGCCGATCAGTATAGGTCAATTCTATCCAAACTGGTCATGCTCAATATACCCCGGGCATATCCGTGTGATTTAAACTAATTTAGATAAATTAATTTTCAAACCACACGATAACCTATACAGATAGTATGTTCAGACTATCTCGGTTACGAGCATACTTTTAATATATCAATACTTTAACCAATAATGGTATCTACTGTGTCTTTCCACACCCCGTTATCTAGTTTTATGATATAAAGGAACAAATTTATACTGAAACAAAATGATATGTCAACTGTGGATATTAGTTTTTGATACTTGCCATAGTTTTTCTGTATTCAAAACTAACATAAAGAATAATTAATTTAGTTATTCCATAAGCAATTCTGGTGTAGGATGATAGTGCCATAATTAATCCGTTAGTGGTACGATTAATTATGTAGTGAGTTACTTGATAAAGTATAATTAATTATTTTATTAATTATTCATAAGGGTTAATTAAGTAATTAACAAAGTGGAATTAATTAATTAATTAAATCTTAAAGTTCAATTACAATTACGAAATTCTAAAGATTAGAAATTCTAATTGTATTTGGTAATCTAATTAGATTAGTTACCTAAGTTGATTTCGAAACTAATTAATTACCTAAACCCATTAGGAAAGCCAATCCTAAACCAACTTGGGGTCTCTCTTGTAACTCTATAAATAAACATGAGATTAGCAATTGACAATACACAATTCTTAAGTTTTCAAGACAAGAAAACTATATAGAGAATTTAGAGAGAGAAAACAAGTTTCTCCCTCATAGTCAATTCTCTCAGGTGGCGGGTTCTTCACCTCAGGCGGTTGCCGGGCGACGGTGTGAAATTCCGGCGGTGGCGAGCTGCTGGATTTTTTTTGGAGAGATCTTTTTTGTGGTGATTGTTGTTCAATTGTTCGTTGGATAGTTGTCGACACAACGTACTATCGAAGCCTTGAATCATCCAAGAGAATCACCTAAGTACACTCTTCAAGAGGTAATTCTTAAACTTTCGCTTTAATTAGGAATTAATTGTTGCGTGGCAAATTGAATAAGTATAAGCTAAGATCCTGCGCAATGTTATTTCAAACAATGATTGGAATAGGGATTGTGCTTGAGTTTAAGCCTGGTCAAGAATTCTGAATCTTGAATGCATAGCACGAAAGTGAATTTTCAACCGGCCCCGGGCAGATAATCTTTCAATTGGTATCAGAGGTTGGTTTTAGCTTTGTGCTTGTTCGATTTTTTACATGGTTTTGTTTGCAGGTGGTTAGAAATCCCATCTGTTATAGTTGCGTTTGTATGTTTTAATTAAACCCCGGGACATATCCGGGTTGTTTTATTATGAATGCTTATAATAGTAAAACCACGTGCTGGAAACCGTGCAGGATTATATCAAATATGTATTAGGTTTTTTTCTATGTGATTTTTCAATTTTATTTTCCTAGAAGCCTTGTAGTAGGAAAATTTTTATGTAATCGAAGGCGTTATGGTGGACGATTTGATTTCGTGGGTTTTGGTTTATCGTTAATTGGAAGAAAACAAAGAAAACCAAGAACGAATTGCAAGAAGATCAAATAATGTAGTGAGAGCGCAAGATAATAGACCCAGAAATGAAATGGAGTAGGTGGGCCGACGAATGAGTCAACGACAGAAATCGCCGGCCAGTAGCAGTACAGGTGCGCACGTAGCTGGCGCTGATGTAGCACTGCAAGAATGCAACACTGGGCTGCTGCGCGCGCGAGGCCGTTTGCCCTTTTTTTGAGTTTTTTTTCAAGATCTAACTTTTCAAGACTCTATGCATCGAGTAACGTGACGGGACACGAGATCAAGGCAGAAAGATGGAAGCAATTAAAATCATAATAGTCGGGAAATTTATTTTACACATTTATATCCCGTATTTATAGTTTTAATTTCTATGTTTTAATTTTTTATGCTGTATTTTAGAAGCATAATTTTAAAGCATGCTGGTTTTATGTTTGCACATAACTTAGGATTAGTTAATTGCATGTGAAAATCGGAAAAACCCTTGTTTTAGAAATCTAAGTGGGAGTGGGTTGGTTAATATTCCCATAGCCTCCATTACGAGTTCATATGTCATGTGGGTGGACTTGCGCGTTGGCATTTGGGTCTTCCTCCATTGGATTAGTTCAACCATAAGATCACTACCTTTTGAATTTCCATGTAAGATGACTAGAGTAAGTTAAAATAAGATAAATGCAATATCCTCTCTATCTGATGCGTACTATCCTAAGGTAATAAGCTCAGAAGTCAAGTAGTGGCACACACTTAGTGTACGATTTGTAGTATTCCTCCCGTTGAGGTTACGCTGCTCATTTGTACGGCTGAAAGGCACTGACTATTAGCTATATTGATCAATAGATCATTTGGTCAGATAGTGTAGTTAATAACCCTGGTTCTTCTCAAATGAATATGTGTTAGTGTAAACGTCTACACTATCGTGGCTTGCAAAAATCCTGGTGAATGAGATGTCAGTAGATTTAATTATTGGTTTTAGAGATATCAGTAATTGAAGAATTTATTTTCAAAATTTTGTGCTTATTTTTCTGAAACATTGTCTATTTATTTATTTACAGTCTTCGATTTGGCATTTAATCCGTTAGTAACAATATTGAAAGACAACAAATTAACCAGTCCAAACTATGTTGATTGGAGGCGAAATCGATGGTGAAACCAAAGTCGATATTGTCCTCCAGAACTTGCCCCAAAACTATAAGTAGTTTCGGTTGAACTATACCACAAGTCAATTGTTGTGTACTTCATCTGAGCTCTTAGCAAAGTTGGTGGCGGCTAAATAAGCAAGCTTTAGTCGTAGTTAAAGCTTCAGAAAGTTCATCTGATCCTGAGGCTGGAAAGAATAAGAGAAAACTCCATGAAATAGCTCAAAAGGCACAAATTGCGCCAAAGCCGGAGATTGCAAAAAAGAAACCGATAGGCAAGTGCTTCAAGTTTAATCAGACGGGACATTGGAAATCAGATTGTCCAAAACTCAAAAGTACGATAGTTTATACCTTAATTACTGAGACATATTTAGCGACGATTCCCATAGATACTTGGTGTGTGGATTCTGGTGCCACTGACCATGTTTTTAATTCTTTGCAAGGGTTCTAAGTAACACAAAAGCTTAGAGAATGGGAGCTAGAAGTCTACTTGGGTGACACTGTCAGAAGTAGTAGCGGCAGTAGTTAGCCTATTTTTTGAAAATTTTAGGCTAGATTTACATAATTGTCTTTATGTATCTAGTTTTAGAAAGAACCTTGTTTCGGTTTCTAAGCTTTTAATTAATGGTTACAAGTTTATTTTTTCTGATAAATCTGTTGTTGTTAGAAAAGATGACAACCATGTTTGTTCTGGTTCATTAGTACACAATTTGTTTTTGGTTAAATCAAACTCCCCCGTTGTGAAAAATACATAACTAAATGGCGCATCATCTAACCAAAATAAGAGAAAAGAACCTTCTAAAATGAATCAAACCTATCTTTGGCATCTTGGGATGGGCCATATAAACATTAGTAAGATTCAGAGGTTAGTTAATGATGGACCTTCAAGTTCATCAGAGATTGACAGTTATTCAACCTGCGATTTTTGCTTGGAAGGTAAGATGACCAAGAGACTTTTTAAAGCGAAAGGTTATAGAGCAAAAGAAGTATTAGAATTGGTTCACTATGACTTGTGTGGACCAATTTTGATCCATGCACGAGGTGGATTTGAGTATTTTGTGACCATCACAGATGATTACTCAAGGTACGAATACATTTACCTAATGCGCCACAAGTCTGAATGCTTTAGTAAATTCAAAGAGTATCGGGCACATATTGAGAAATATCACGGTAAAAGTATCAAAACACTACGATCAAATCATGGTGGTGAGTACCTATCCCACGAATTTCGAGAATACCTCAGTGAGGTCGGAATTCAGTCTCAGTTGTCTGCACCTGGCACACCATAGCTGAACGGTGTAGCAGAAAGAAGAAACAGAACTCTCATAGAAATGGATAGGTCAATGATGAGCTAAAGTGATTTGCTTAGTTCGTTCTGGTGATATGCCTTATAAATGGCAATGTACATTTTAAATCTTGTACCATCTAAAATTGTGCCTTCAACCCTTATAGAGTTGTGGAACGGGCACAAGCCCAATCTAAAACATCTCAGAATTTAGGGTTATCCAGCACATGTGCTAAAGGCAGATGTGGCTAAGTTAGATACAAGAACAAAGATAATGTTGTTTTGTAGAATATCCTAGAGAAATGAAATGTGGTCTGTTCTATAGTCCTAAAGATCAGAAGGTGATAGTTAGATTTCCAATTCGACATGGACAAGAGCAAGTCTACCTCAGGGTATGTGTTTACTTTGGGAGGTGGAGCCACAGTGTGATGGAGTGTCAAGCAGAAATGCGTGGCGAACTCTACCATGGAGGTTGAATAAGTTGCAGTATCAGAAGCAGTGAAAGAAGCAGTGTGGCTCAAGAACTTCCTAGTGGATTTAGATGTAATTCTTGGTTTGCAGAAGTTTTTCACAAGGTACTGTGACAATAACGGTGTAGTAGCAAACTCGAAAGAACCACGAGCCCACAAGGTGAGTAAACATATACAGCGCAAGTACCACCTAATACGAGATATCATCAAGAGGGAAGACGTGGTCATGGCAAAGATAGCATCAGAAGATAACCTTGTAGATCCATTCACGAAGACATTGACTGCAAAAGTCTTTGAGGCTCACGTGGAGAGCATGGGAATAAGATACTTAAGAGAGCCATGATAGTTTTTCTAGTTGTATTGTAGTTGTAGGATTAATGTAGTTTTAGACTTGAAGCGTAACTTAAGTATTAGTGGGAGATTTTGGGTTTGAATACTAAAACTTTGCTTGTATTAAACTATTTCCCTGTTTTATATATAGCGATTGAATATTTCAATTAAATTGTTTATGTGTTTACATATGTCGTCCATTTATATTTTGTAATTAGATGATGAGGTGTCTGGTGTGACACAGTAGATCTCATCTTTGGTTAAAATTCAAAATATATAAATGTGGTTTGTCACCGAGACAGTTTTAGACACACTGTCGGTTTAGGTTATTATGTAATTCAGAAATTGGTTTGTCTAAACTAATTGAATCATATAGATGTGCCGGGGAATATTGAACTTGAGCATTTTGGATGAATATTCTTGTACTGATTTATTAGACCATTCAATCATAGTATTTTATCTCTTAATCCCTAGCCTTGAGTAGGCATGATGATTAGACATAGTGTACTTTGATCTGCCAAAGAGTGAAGTCATTTGTGACCAATAGTCTCGGTAGGTTGGGTGCTCGTGTTTAGTTGTTTGGTGTACTGTTACTTGTTGAAAGGAAACCATGTACCGGTGCATCCGGGGTGATGGTGCTCCCAAGATGAGCTCGTTATGTTTATTATATTAAACCCAACTGGTGGACTTATGTCCGGTATAGTAAAAAGGTAGAGTGGTACTAAAATCGGATTATAAGAAGTTAATTAATTAATTTATCAGTAAATTATTAAATTAACGAGCACTATATCTTTGATGTGGGTATATTAAAGAATAATTAATTTAGTTGTTCCATAATCAATTCTGTTGTAAGATGGTAGTGCCATAATTAATCCGTTAGTTGTACAATTAATTATGTAGTGAGTTAATTGATAAAGTATAATTAATTAATTAATTAATTAACAATGTGGAATAATTAATTAATTAAATCTTAAAATTCAATTACAGTTAGGAAATCCTAGATATTAGAAATTCTAATTGGATTTGGAAACTAATTAATTTCCTGAACCCATTAGGAAGGCCAATCCTAAACCAACTTGGGGTCTCTCTTGTAACTCTATAAATAGACAAGAGATTAGCAATTCACAATACACAATTCATAAGTTTTCAAGACGAGAAAACTAGAGAGAAAATAAGTTTCTCCCTTGTAGTCAATTCAATCAGGCGGCGGCCTGGCGGTGCTAATTCCGGGCGACGGCGGCGAGGTCAAAACCGACGGCGGGCGGCGGTGCAAAATTCTGGCGATGGCGAGCTGCTGGATTTTCTCCGATGATATTTTTTTTTTATTGCTGATCAATTATTCATTAGATCATTGCCCACACAACGTACGATCAAAGTCTTATGTCATGCAAGAGAATCACCTAAGTAAACGCTTAAAGAGATAATTCTTAAACTTCCCCTTTAATTAGGAATTAATTGTTGCGTGGCAAATAGAAGTATAAGCTTAGATCCTTCGCAATGTTATTTCAAATAAGGATTGGAATACGGATTATGCTAGAACTTATGCCTGGTTAAGAATTTCGATTCTGGAATGCATAGCACGAAAGTGAATTTTTGACCGAACCCAAGCATATAATCTTTCAATATCCCCAAAACGAATAAAGCAACTCACTGTAACTTATCACAGACCTAACCATTTCCATAAGAGTTCTGTTTCACCATTCTGCTGGAATGTACCAGGTGCAGACAACTAGGATTAAATCCTCATCTCTGATAAGTAGCTCTAAAATTCACCAGATAGTTATTCACCACCACGATTGGATCATAATGACTTGATACTTTTACAATGATCGTCCTCAACATCTGTCTAAAACTCTTTGAACTTGCCAAAACATTCAGACTTGTGGCGCATCAAGTAAATGTACCCATACCTTGAGTAGTAATCTGTGAAGATCGCAAAATACTCGAATCCACCGCTTGCCTGAATTATCATTGGTCCACATAAGATAGAATGAACCAATTGTAAAATCTTTTTGACCCTTAAAAAATGTCATGGTAATTTTACCCTCCAAGCTGAATTCTTAAGTTGGGTAATTGTCAATATCCAATGAGCCCAATGGCCCATCATTAACCAACCTTTGAATTCTACTAAGGTTGATATGACTTAGACTAAGGTGCCAAAAACGAGCTTGGTTCATTTTACACGGTTTTTCCCTCTTATTATGTTTCAATGATGTGTTATTTATCTTAGTGTTTTGCACTACTGGGGAGTAAGTTTTCATCGAGAAGAGATTGTCCACCAATGAATTGGAATGTATAAGTTTCTCGTTCTTTCCAATAACATAATTATTAGATAAAACAAACTTATAACTATCCTGTAAGAGTTCAGAAACATCAAGGTGGAAACATCAACTAAATCCTTTCTAAAACTCAGATCATGAAGACAATTCTTCAAAAAACTATTACAACATTATTTAGAAAATAAATCTAGCCACTCTCACTACTTTTACTGACACTCTGATAGTGTCACCCAAGTAAACTTCTATCTCGCCCTCTATGAGCTCGTAAGGTTTATTGTACTAAAACTGGCCAGTGGACCTTATGTCCGGTATAATAAGAAAGTCGAGTGGTACTAATCTCGGACACCAAGAAGTCGGTGAATTAGTTTGTCAGTAAATTGATAAACCTGAAGGAAAATTGAACAAGCCCGGGCTAAATCGAAAACCTCACTTTCGTGCAATGCATTCCGGAATTGGAAGCTTTCGACCAAGCTCAGGCTCAAATTAGTTTACCCATGAACGAATATTAGCTTATACTTATTTAATTTATCGAGACTCTCAAGACTCCTGTTGAGAAGCATCAACCATATGTTTGGGCAAAAATATCATACCCCCACACTAATCTGAAGATAAAACGTCAATCAGAAAATCATACATGAGACAAGGTTAGGTTTAGGAAGAAGTGGTCTAGGCTAGAAAATTGGAGCCTTCACATACCTGGGAACTCATCTGTCTTCAATTCACTTTCCTTTTAAAGCTTAAACAGACTCAGAATATCTATTAAGATGAAGGTATAAGGCTTAGTTATCATTCACTTCTTCATCTTAGAACACTTGTTCTTGAAGGAATTATTTGCCCGGGGCCAGTAAAAAAATCTCACTTTCGTGCTATGCATTCTAGAATCGAAGATTCTCAACCAAACCCGAACGCTCATGTAATATGATTCAAACCCTTTTGAAATACCACACGAGCATTGGATCTTAGTTCTACTTTATTCGATTTATTATGCATTCAAAATAATTCTAATTAAAGAAGCAAGAAAAGAATTGACTTTTAAAACGTGTTCGTTAAGTAATCACTTGTATGACTCTTAGACACGTCTGGAAACTGTGTGGGTAGTTGTCTACCAAACGAACAGATAAGCAAAATGAAAGCAACACACAAAGTTGTCGCCAGAAAATCTCGCCACCACAGAAACACCCGCTGTCCACGCTACTGCATCCGGTTACCTCCACGCGCCACCGTCGCCGGTCAAGATCACCAGCAACCACTGTCCACGCTCCGTTCTCAAGGCTTCCCGCTGTGCACGCAATCTGAGAAGAAACCGAAGACTTGGTTTCTTCGGTTTCTTGTCTCTCTCTCTAGCTTTCTCTCTCTATGAGAATTTTGTGTTCTTGCAATAATGAATTGTGTGTTGATTATTGCTAATCCCTTGTCTATTTGTAGAGCTACAAGGGAGCTCTTAAATGGTCTTGAGTTACACCTTTTTGTTAAGCTTTGGATTAACTAATTTCCAAATCTCAATTAGTTTCCTAATCAAACTAATTTTCAAATCCAATTAGATTTCCTTAATTCTTAGATTTCCTAATTCTAATTGAACTTAAAGACTTAATTAATTAATTAATTAATTCCATCTTGTCAATTTACTAGTTGACCCTTAGGATTAATTTAATTAAATAATTAATTCTACTTTATCAATTAACCCAACACATAATTAATCGTACCACTAATTATGGAATCACTACTCAAACCGAAGTTGTTTCCGAAATTGATTTATTCTTTATTCTTCCCACAACAAAGATATAGTGCTTGTCAATTTATTAACTTATTGATAAATTAATTTATTGAATTCTTATAATCCGAGATTAGTACCACTTGACCTTATTATTATACCCGACATAGGTTTACCGGCTAGGTTTAGTATAACAAACATTTCAAGCTCATCTAGAGAGCAACATAAACCCGGATGCACCGTTAAATAGATTCCTTCGACTCGTAACAACACACCAAGCAACTAAAAGACCCGCAGCCAATCCACCAAGATTATAAGTCTTATGCGACAGCACTCTTTGGCAGATCAAACTGCACAATGCTCAATCCTTGTGCTCATTCTCGTCCAGGGATTAAGAGATAGAATACTAGGATCGAATAGTCTATCAAATAATTACAAGACAATTCATCATAAATAGGTCCAGCTCAATATGTCTCAGACATATCTATATGATTCAATTAGTTTAGACAAACTAATATCAGAATCACATAATGACTTAAACCAACAGTATATCCAAATTGTCTCTGTCGTGAGCCTAGTTTATATATCAAGACTTTAGCAAATGATGAGATTTACTGTGTTACAACCGACACCTCATCATCTAGTCTCTAGATATAAGTGGACAACATATGTAAAACACAAGGCATATAACTGAAACATTTAACTCGATATATAAACCAAGAAATAGTTTTCATACAAGCAAAGCTTTCAGTGTTCAAAACTAACAATCTCCCACTAATACTAAAAGCAACTCTATGAAGTATAAAACTGTTTAATACAATTAATCTACTGCTATATTAAAATCTAGAAAACTGTTAAGCTCAGCTAAGTATCTAACTCCCATGCGCTCCACGTGAGCCTTAAAGACTTTTGTAGTCAACGTCTTCGTTAATAGATCTGCAAGGTTCTCTGCTGATGCTATTTTTGCCACGACCATGTCTCCACTTTTAATGATTTCTCGTATCAGGTGGTACTTGCGTTCTTTGTGTTTACTCGCCTTGTGAGCTCATGGTTCCTTTCAGTTTGCTACTGCACCATTGTCATCACACTACACTGTGATTAATCTTTGAAACTCAAGAATCACATCTAAATCCACTAAGAAGTTCTTGAGCCACACTGCTTCTTACGCTGCCTCTGATGCTGCAACGTATTCAGCTTCCATGGTGGAGTCCACCACGTATTTCTATAGAACACTCCGCCAAACTATGATTTCACCTCCCAAAGTAAACACAAACCCATACGTAGACTTACTCTTGTCTTTATAGCATTGGAAATTCGAATCTGTGTAACCTCTAGGGATAAGCTTAGGTGCCTGATAGACTAATACGTGGTACCTCATTATGTGAAAATACTTTAGGATGCATTTTACTGCTTTTCAATGAGCATGGTTACTCTGATATCTGGTAACCATGCCAACGACATAGCAAATATCAGGTCTCGTATACAACATTGCATATATGAGACTTCCTACTGCAGAAGCATAACGAACCATCTTTATGGTTTCTATCTCCTCAACAGTGTTCGAAGACTGTTCTTTAGATAGATGCACTTGGTGTCTGAAAGGTAGAAAACCCTTCTTGGACTTCTACATACTAAAATGAACCAAAATCGTATTTATATATGACGCTTGAGAGAGCGTCAGTGAATATTTCCTACAATCTCGAATAATCTTGATCCCAAGTATATGTCCAGCTTCTCCCAAGTCCTTCGTATCAAATTGTTTAGACAACCATGTCTTTACATCTGATAATACTTTCTTACTGTTGCCAATAAGAAGAATATCATCCACGTCAAGTACAAGAAACACCACCGTGTTTCTGTCACGTCTGCGGTTCACACACTATTCATCCTGACACTGAGTAAATCCGTAGACTGGATTACCTCATCAAACCTGATGTTCCAAGATCTTGATGCTTGCTTAAGTCCGTATATGGACCTCTTAAGCTTGCAAACCTTATGCTCTTGGCCTTTTTCAATGAATCTCTCTAGTTGCTGCATAAAGATGGTTTACTCGAGATTTCCATTAAGGAAAGTTGTCTTGACATCTATCTCTCAAATCTTATAATCTAAATGAGCAGCTATGACTAAATGTATCCGGATGGACTTAAGCATAGCTACCGGGAAAAGATTTCCTCATAATCGATACCTTATTTCTGAGTATTCCCCTTGGCTACAAGCCTAGCTTTAAAGGTTTCAACCTTTCTGTCTGGTCCTCATTTGCATTTGTAGACCCACTTGCATCCAATAGGTTTAAAACAATGAAACAGGTCCACAAGCTCCCAGACTTGATTAGAGTCCCTTGACTCTTTTTCAGATATCATTGCCTTTTGCCATGATTCTACATCTTTATCTCAAAAAGCCTCATTATAGTTAACTGGATCGGCCACTTGCTCTCATGGGACAAAATATGAATATTCTCTCAAGCTAATGTACCTCTCGGGCTATCTCGCAACCCTCCCACTATGAAGAGGCACCACCTGTGTAGGCGCATCATCTGTGACATCTTGTGCAGTACTCTGTGGTGCATCTACCTGTACTGGTGCATCTGGAGTAGTGGACTGTCCTCTATGTTCTTCTAGCATGATTTTACTACTGGGCTTGTGATCTGAGATATAGTTCTCTTCTAAAAATCTGGCTTTAGTGCTAACTACCACCTTCTGATCTTAAGGATTATAGAATAAACCACCTTTCATTCCTCTAGGATATTCTACAAATAGCATTACTTATATTCTTGGATCTAACTTACCCGCATCTATCTTTAGCACGTGTGCTAGAGAACCCCAAACTTGGATATGTCAAAGACTGCGCTTACGCCCCGTCAACTACTCTGTAGGGGTTGAAGGCACAGATTTAGATGGAACAAGATTAAGAATATATACAGCTGTTTTTAAGGCATATCCCCAAAACAAAATGGTAATTCACTATAACTCATCATGGACCTCACCATTTCTAAAAGTGTTATGTTCCTCCGTTTTGCTACACCATTCTGATAGGGTGTGCCAAGTGTAGATAATTGGCATTGCATTCCCATTTTTGACAAGTAATTTTAAAACTCAGTAGATAGGTGTTAACCACCACGATCTAATCATAGTGTCTTCATACTTTTACCATGACGTTTCTTCACATCTGCCCGATACTCTTTAAACTTGTCAAAGCACACAGACTTGTGGCGCATTAAGTAAATGTATCTATACCTCGAGTATTCATCTGTGAATGTAACAAAATACTCGAACCCACCTCTAGCCTGAATCGAAAATGGTCCACAAGTCAGAATGAATCAGCTCTAATACTTCTTTGGCCCTATACCCTTTTTCCTTGAATGGACATTTTTGTCATTTTACCTTCCAAGCAGGATTCGCAAGTTGACTAGTTGTCAACTTCTAGTGAATCTAAAGATCTAACAGTGACTAATCTTTGAATCCTACTAAAGTTAATGTGACCTAGTCTAAGGTGCTAAAGATAAGTTTGATTCATCTCAGAAGGTTTTTTTCTCTTATTATGGTTTAACGATGTTAGCAGGATTCGCAAGTTGAGTAGTTGTCAACTTCTAGTGAATCTAAAGATCCAACAGTGACCAATCTTTGAATCCTACTAAAGTTAATGTGACCTAATCTAAGGTGCTAAAGATAAGTTTGATTTATCTCAGAAGGTTTTTTTCTCTTATTATGGTTTAATGATGTTTGAATTACTGTTGCATGTCTAGTAGGAGAAGACAGTTTTAGAATAAACAAATTTTTTACTAATGACCCAGAACAAATGAGTTTCTTATTTCTTCTAACAAATAAAGACTTATCAGAAAAAAAACTCATAACTATTCTTTAAAAGTTTAGAAATAAAATTAATATTCTTTCAAAACTAGGAACATAAAAACAATTATCTAGAACTAAGCTCTGATTTTCGAAAACCAGCTTCACTTCTCCCACTACAACGATTGACACTTTCATAGAGTCGCCTAAGTAGACTTCAAGTTCACCTTCTCTAAGCTTCAGGGTTACTTGCAACCCCTGCAATGAATTACAGACATGGTCAATGGTGCCCGAATTCACACAACAATTATCTGTGACAATCATCGCTAAACATACATAAGTAATTAAGGCAAAAATTGTCATACTTTTGAGCTTTGGACAATATGACTTCCAATGTTCTTTCTGACCACACTTGAAGCACTTACCTTTCAGCTTCTTCTTTTTTGCTATATCAAACTTTAACGCGAGTTTCTGAGTATGATTAGCTTTCTTGTTAGCTTTTTCTTCTTTTTTCAAGCCTAGGGTTTAGAAGAAGATCCTGAAGCCTTGACAGTGACTAAAGCTTGCTTTTTCTCTTAAAAAAGACCTTCAGCATACACCAATGCTGCTAAATGCTCGGCCAAAATATAATCTCTCTGATTTCTGTTATAGTTTAGCCAAAACTGCTCAAAATTCTGAGGTAAACTTTGGAGGATGATATCGGCTTGACTTTGATGATTAATCTCACCTCTCAATACCTCGATCTCATTGATGTTGCTAATCATCTCAAGAACATGATCTCTCAAAGAAGTCCCCTATTTCATCTTAGTAGTTATAAGCTTGCTCATAGCCACTTACCGAGCATTCGAAACATGATGTTCGAACATCTCTTTGAGATTCAATATCATCTATAAGGTAGTAAGCATTGACTGATGATGATGTTACAAAATATTCGATATAGAAGTCAGAATGTAACAGCACGACATCTTATTAGCTTTTCTCACCTCTGATATGCCTCTCTTTGTTCATCAGTTGATTCATCAATAGGCAAAAGAGGACATAGTTCTGTGAGCACGAGCTTGTATTGCTCAGCCGTTAGGACAATGTCCAAATTGCATTTCCAATCAATGTAATTTGGACCATTCAGTTTGTTTTCTTTTAATATCACAGCTAAAGGAGTACACGCTATATCAAAAATTGTAAATAAATAAACAGAAAATGTTTCAGCATACATGAAAATTTTGAACCGAATATTGCAAAAACCCTCAAAACAATATTTAAATCTAACTACATCTCGTTCATCGGGATTCCCACAAGTCACGTTTGTGTGAACATTTACGCTAGTTCACATTAATTCGAGAAGAACTAAGTTCATTAATTTTACCATCTAACCAAATGATCTATTGATTAATGAAATTAATAGTCAGTGCTTTTAGCCGTACTAAATAAGCAGCGTAACCTCGATTGGAGGAATACTACAAACAGTACAATAAGTATGTTGCCATTACGTGACCTCTAAGTATGTTACCTAGGATAGTGCGCCTCAGATGGAGAGACTGTCGTATTCTACAATTTAACTTACTATAATCATTCTACTTAGAAATTCATTATAGTGATCTTATGGATTAGACTCATTCGATATGGAGGAAAGCCTTAATAGCAATGCACAAGTCTACCCACATCACATATGAACTCGTAATGGAGGTCATGGGGATATTAACCAACCCGCTCCCACTTAGATTCATAAAACATTTTCAGGTTTTAACATGCAATTAACTATTCTAAGTTATACGCGCATAAAACCAATATGCCTCAGTTATGCATAAGAATAAGACATAAAAAATTAAAGCATATGAATCGCAATTAAAAATTGTAAATAAGGGAAATAAATACGTAAAGTAAATTTTTCGACTATTATGGTTTTGATTTCTTCCATCTACCACCTTATCTTCGTGTCCAGTCACATTACTCCGATTGATTGCATATTGAAAAATTTGGATATTAGAGCCCACCTCGAAAAACAGGCCACACGTGGGCCGTGTTCGCGCACTGCTTCGCATGACCCTGGCAGCGCGCGCAGCGACGGCCACGAGTGCTGGGCGTGGCACACAAGCAAAGGCACGCATGCGCCTGGTGCCTCAATGCTGCATTGCTGCAACGCCGAACCAGTGGCGGCTCTCCCTTGCGGGCTGTTGCGCCCATCCCCAGTGATCTCTAACGGTATTCCTACACCGGCACCGTCCGGTGCCCCTATTCTCTCTCTGGGTCTTCTGTTTAGCTCTCACTCGTTATTTGACCTTCTTGCGATCCTCCTGAGTATTTCTGGCTTTCTACACAATTCTTGGAATCGCCCAAATCGTGATAAACAAAACCCACGAATCCAAGTTGCCCATAACAACGTGTACGCTATTACATATTTTCCTAAATACAAAGATAAATTTATCTTACAAAATAAAATGACTATTACATAGAAAAAATCCTACTATAGATTTTCCGTAATCCTACACGGTTTCCAGCAAGTAGTTTTACTATTACAAGCATTCATATGAAAAAGCCATTCGGACATGTCTCGCAATTTAATTAAACATAAAAACACAAACCATAATAGGCAGGATAAACAAACCACCTGCATAGAAAATACCATGCAATAAATCGAATAAAGGAAAGCCAAAACCTTATCTCCGATACCAATTGAAGGAATTATCTGTCTGGACTCGGTAAAAATCTCACTTTTGTGATATACATTCAAGAATCAGAGATTTTGAACCAAATCTGAATGCTGGTGCAATACAATTCAAACCCTTTTGAAATACCACATGAGCACCATATCTTAGTTCTATTTTATTCGATTTATTACGCATTCAAAATAATTCTAATTAAATCGGAAAGAAAAGAATTGACCTTTAAAGCGTGTCCCTTATGTAATCGCTTGTATGATTCATAGACACGTCAGGAAACTGTGTGGGCAGTTGTCCACCAAACGAACGGATAAGTGAAACGAAAACAATACACAAAGTTATCACCAGAAATTCATCGCTAGAAAATCCCGCCACAACACGAACACCCACGCGGCGCCGTCGTAAGTCGAGATACCCACCCACCGCTGTCCACACATCGTTCCCGAGTCCCGCTGCACACACAATCTGAGGAGAAACCAAAGAATTGGTTTCTTCTTTCTCTCTCTAGTTTTCTCTCTCTATGAGAATTTTGTGATCTTCCAATAATGAGATGTGTGTTGATTATTGCTAAGCCCTTGTCTATTTATAGAGCTATAAGGGAGGCTTTAAGTGGGCTTCAGTTAAGCCTTCTTGTTGGGCATTGGATTAACTAATTACCAAATCTTAATTAATATCCTAATCCAACTAATTTCCAAATCCAATTAGTTTCCAAATGCAATTAGATTTCTTTAATTCTTGGATTTCCTAATTCTAACTGAACTTAAAGACTTAATTAATTAATTAATTCCACCTTGTCAATTTACTAATTGACCCTTAGGATTAATATAATTGAATAATTAATTCTACTTTATCAATCAACCCAACACATAATTAATCGAACCACCAACAGATTAATTAAGGAATCACAACTGAAACCAAAATTACTTCTGGAACCACTAAATTGATTTATTGTTTATTCTCTCCACATCAAAGATATAGGGCTTGTCAATTTATTAACTTACTGATAAATTGATTTATTGACTTCTTATAATCTGAGATTAGTACCACTTGACCTTATTATTCTACCAGAAATAAGTCCACCAGCCGGGTTTAGTATAACAAACATTTCATGCTCATCTTGAGAGCACCATTAACCTGGATGCCCTAGTACATGGTTCCTTCTACTCGCAACGGCACACCAAGCAACTAAAACACCCGCAGTCAATCCACCGAGATTATAGGCCTTAAGCGACTGCACTCTTTGGCAGATCAAACTATACAATGCTCAATCTATGTGCTCATTCTCGTCTAGGGATTAAGAGATAGAATACTAGGATCGAATAGTCTATCAAATCAGTACAAGACAATTCATCCTAAACAGGTCATGCTCAATATATCCCAGACATATCTATATGATTCAATTAGTTTAGACAAACCAATATCAGAATCATATAATGACTTAAATCAACAGTATCTCTAAGTTGTCTCTGTTACGAGCCTAGTCTATATATCAAGACATTAACCAATGATGAGATCTATTGTATTACACCCGACACCTCATCATCTAGTCTCAATATATAAGTGAAAAACATATGTAAAATATAAGGCATATAACTAAAACATTAAACTCGATCTATAAAACTAGGAACTAGTTTTTTATACAAGCAAAGCTTTCAGCATTCAAAACTAACAGTTCTTATTCTTTTTATTAAAAAACTTTTTTGTTGTTTTTCCATAGAGGTCAAGGGTTTCAGTGTGCCTCACTTCTCATTTTATTCTCATAATGCTCAAGAGTACAAAGCAAAACTGAGTCTATATTTCAAAATGTTGAGCTTTAAAACTCTTCTGCTATTCAGTCGAGTTGCTTAGGTGGTTCACAAAAGATGAGATCAGAGAAGAAGGCTGTTGTGTTCATTACACTTTAATGTGTGCAAAGAAAGGTTGGGGGTCAAGGGGTTAGTTCTAAAGGTTATCATGTTGGGTTGGCTGGAAGATGAGGGATCAACATTTGGAGTTATAATGTTTTTCATCTTTTCAACATTTTATATGAAAACCAGGCAACAACATGTATACTTTGCACAAATTCTATATACTATTCCCAGCAGAAATCGTTCGCATATACAACAAAGAGTAAGCAGTCAAATAATACTTACAAAGGCTCAATTATGCTCATGCACAATAATTTAGGCACAGTATAGATAAGGTAGAAAGTAATTCACAGATCTCATTTCACATTCAGCATCATCCCATCTAAGCAAGTCAATACACTCGCTGAGTTTATCCTTGACAAAAAGAACACTTGGAGTATTTTTGAAAATATTGACAAAATACATTCTGGATAAAATAAAAGTTTTACCACTTCTTCAGCTGTACAAATTTCAGAATTATCATTAAGTCATCATCTTTCCCCCCACCACACACTCAAAGCTATCAGGGTCCTCGCTGTTCATGCTACAATCATTCAACTTCCTTCCCCCCTTTTATCTATATATTATATATTTTTTTAAGAGGGTTTTAACAATTCTTTCAGCTCCCGAAGCTCAGATCGTATTTCCATGTATGCTGCAACTAAAGTGTCTGGGACAACAGAAGAGCAATCCTGATTGTGCAATTTGAGGCCCTCCACTTTTCCTTCCGCAGTGAGTGTTTTGCCCATGTCATCTCCCAGCGGCCTGCCAATCCACTCAAAGTTATCTTCATCTGAATCAGGTACACTAGCAATAATATTTGTGTTTTAAATCAAGCTTCGAAAAGGGATAAATTCGTTATTTTGACGTAACCATGTCTTCTTGATGTATTGTGTGATAATGCTGCCCACATCCAAGTCTTTTCCATCCATCAGAAGAAAAACCACCTTCGGTTGAAATTTAGAGATTTGATTTTCCCCATTTGTAGTGGTGGGGGCTATGTTGTGTTGCACAAAAGTGTACAACATGCGTGCCTTTCGATTCATCGCCTTGAAGGATAAGTCCATCCATTTCTCTAGTTGAACATGTCTATCAGCTCTCATGACTGCTCCTACTTGTACTGGGGAGGACTCAAAGGATTCTATTTGCCAAATGTTCCATGATTCCTCTGTGGCCTCTCTACCGATGAAATCATTGGTAGCCCAGCTACTGATGTGGACCTGCACCGATTGGATTGAAACTGTCTAATCGATATCATCAAGTTGAGCTGTGGTATAGAATTCTCGCACCATGGAACTATTAACTACTCTCTTTGCTAGTAGTAGCAAGAGAAACCCCTTGTGTTCCAAGAATTCTCGCAGCAAGTAGTGCCGTCCAACTTGTATTTGGTGAAATAGTGGTTTGGATTCCCTTTCTTTCAGAACTCGTCTGAACTCCTCATTGTTTATCTCTCCATCGTCAGGAACAACCTGCATTTTCCCCTTTCGTAAGCTGACACGTCTGTATTCCTGATAATTATCAAGTTAATATGGCCTTGTTTTGGTTTCTGCATTGCTTCCAAAAGAATTATTAACTCAAAATCAAAGAGGGAGAGACGTCCATGCTAAGCATATTTCAGAGAATGAAAAAGAGGTACTAATGTAGTTAACACAAATTATTTGCAAAATGGCGAATTAAAAGAAATTACTATTCTATTATTTAGTTTATTCAATTTTTGTGAGATTATCATTCTAATTTGGCAAATCCTTCTCGTCATACATGTATCACTGTTGCAACCAATACTTCTTGCCTATCGACCTTTGTTATCAAAGCTAGAGTCGGCCCTTTTTGACTTTTATCTCTGCTGGTCACCTTTGGATTCTCAGGGGGCAAATCTTTTCTTGCCATATTGGATCCTGTCTGATCCTCCTCTTTCTCTGATAGACCATAGTATTTCCTTGCAGTTGTTGAGGACAATGTTCAGCCATAGAGTCATATCTCTCGATTTTAGTCATTCTTCAAGGGCTTGCCTTGTTCTTCTTTTTCTTTGTCGATGTTGATTTATGCACAACTAGCTTAACTGCTTGACAGTCCATCTTCATCTCCTGGTTGTCTGTAGTTCTTCTTTCTTCATTTTCAACTTCGTGTCATGGTTGCCTAGTCACAATAGAAATCTCCACATAAAATTTTCCAGAGGTATCAATTTCAACAGGCAAGATTTCACCACAGGTCAATACTTCTATTTTATCTATTTCTAGTGAAGCTGTTTCACCCGTTTCATTCTCAAAAGTGTATTCCTTTTACTCATTAGAACCTTGCAACCTTTATCCTTCGAGTGGATTTTTTATCTATTTTCCTCACAAGCCTTGCTGCCACTGGCTTCCTGAACTTCCACTTGAGTTGCCCATAGTTCAATGTTGCTCTCTACCTAGATCCTATTGAGCTCTTTTTGCATACGTTCAAGCTTAAAGCTCAACTCGTTGTCCTCAACAGCACTGGCACATTACTTATCCTCAACAGCACTCGTTGTCCTCAACTTATTGCAACCTGCATCCCTTCCTCTTTTCCATTCATCCCAACTAGGATAGTCACAGTCATAAAAAATAATCAAAATCTTTTTTTGCTTAGTTCTATCCCTTTCTTCAATCACGTTCAATTGATATTCCATGAAATCAGGGTCGAAATAGTCCTCGCACTACACGAGTTTCTTCTCCCCCATACTTTCACCTGCATACACTTTATCAGAGAATTAAACCCACCCAAAGGTGCAAAAAATAGAGTGTGGAAAATACTCAAAATAAAAACCTGAAATTCCACATGAAGGGATTCCAAGACCCTGTCATGTAGTAGAATAGGTTTCGATCCAACAGAGAGCAATTAAGGTTTGTGAAGATTTAATTTTCTTTTGATTAATGGGTAGAAAAACATACATACAACTACAAAGCAATAATAAAGTACACAAAGTAGCAGATTGGAAATAAGGTTGGTTTTGAATGGGGAGATTAGGCCACCATTAAGGTTATGGTTGTGCTATAACACAGCGGATGGGAGAATATTTACCTGGGATTTTTTCTGTCCGGACACTTATCCTATTTGCACACTCTGTTGTGACTCGACATATCCCTAGAGGGAAACGGAATACACACTCTGATTGTAACTCAACTCACTCTAGTAAAGGGCAAAAATGCACAATCTAGGTCCAGCTATGAACATGCAAGGAGCAAGCAACTATAGATCTTGAATATACCGTAGATAATAAAACTACAACCAACCAATATATATAAAACCAAAGGAATTAGGTAATACACATACACCCAAGTACTGATACCGACAAAGAGCTCTACCATATGGTATCGGGGGATATTAAGCTTGCAAGCCAAACACCGCAACTTTGTCAACGGGAGCTCGATGGCTGGACTACGGTTGCGATGAAGAGTGCTATCGTACACCTGATTCACACCAACACTAAATCATATGGGGCTTCCTCTTTAATATGGAGCTTAGAACTCCATAAATCTAAGCTCATGAACGATTCTGTGTAATAACCCTAGCTCAAGGCGTCCAGGAGAAGATACAAGAAGCGGCCGAATATAAAGTGAACAAAAGATTCCCATAAAGGACTTGTCTTTGGGTATTTATACCCACTACAAATTAGGGTTGTAGTTAATTACAAGTGTAGGGTCAAAATGGTAACTTCAATATAAGAGGCTGGTCGTTGGTTTTAGTCAACAACTGGCTTTTCCTTCCAAAATACATCCCAAAATCAGCACTTGTACAATAGGCTTCATCAGCCGCTTTCCAACCCAAATTGTGCATGGATTCATCGCTTTTTATTCGTTACCTCCAATTCACAATAAAGTAACATAATTCATAAAAATATCTGGAATAAGAAGAATTTATCACTTAAACAGTCGGGTTAATTTATGAAAAGCCATGATAAATGTGATGAATCCTTTGCACTCCAATGACACCGTTCACTAGACGTGACATTGACAAAATGGAGATAACTCCAAAGTGAAAAAGCACGAGTTGAGAGAGATCACGGCCGATTGATGACAACGTCTTTGAGATGAAGCAATTGTGACGACTAGCAAACACCAGCGTCAGAAGGCTGTACGGAGATGACAACCGAATACTGCAGCGTCTAGTGAGCCAAGTCCAACCCCTTAGTATATAGTGACTGACACAGAAAAATTCTAGGTGACACTCAGCTGACGCCATCGTTAACAGAGTGTCCGATCACCTTCACTGGCACAGGTAGCTGGCAGATTCAAGAAGGACAAGTAGTACACCAAAACGAGCTAAGGGCAAGATCACAGGAGACAAGAAGTACAACATTATAGCTAATGATCCTACCTGATGGGACAACATTATAGCTAATTTCTTAATTCACTTCGTTAATTAAATTTAATCAAACCCTTAGGATTATTTCGAATAACCCACTTTGTCAATTAAATTAATTAAACCTTAAGAATTAATTAATACACTTTTTCGATTAGTCAAACGCATAATTAGTTGTACCACTAACTGACAAATAATGGAACTACCACTCAAAAATGACTTTACATCATACTCACTTTATTATTCTTATATCTCCCCGCATCAAATATCTAGTACTCGTTGATTCATCAATTTACTGAAAAATTAATTCATCGACTTCTTGGTATCCGAGTTTAGTACCACTCAGCTTTCTTATTTTACAGGATGTAAAGTCCGCTGGCAAGATTTAGTATAATAAACATTACGAGCTCATCTCGGGGGCACCGTCATCCCGGCGAACCGGTACGTGGATTCCTTCGACTAGCAACGGCACACAAAGAAGCTAAACAACGCACACCCAACTTATTAAGATTTAGGCCTCAATTGACCCACCATTTGGAAAATCAAAGCATACTATATTAACGCTCACGCCCGCTCTAATCTCGGGATTAAGAGATTAGAATACTAGGATTGAATTAACTACGCCGATGAGTACAAGTTAATTCAATCCAAACTGGTCATGCTGAATATACCCCAAGCACATCCGTATGATTTAATTAGTCTAGATAAACTAATTTCCAAATCACATGATAACCTATATCGATATTATGTTTAGACTATCTTAGTTACGAGCATCATTTTATATAATAATGAGATCTACTGTGCTTTTCTACACCTCGTTATCTAGTTCTATGATATAATGAAACAATTTTAATACTAAAACAAAATGATATGTCAACTGGGTATTAGTTTTTTATACAAGCAAATAGTTTTCTGGTATTCAAAACTAGTAATCTCCCATTAATACTCAAGGCTATGCTTTGAAGTACAAAAACACTGTTCAACCCACTTTATTACACTGCTGTCATAATGAAAACTACAGAGCACTCTTAAAGCTCACTCAAATGGCTCCCTTAAGAATCTGACTCCCATGCCCTCCACATGTCTCTAGAAAACCTTTAGGGTCAATGGTTGTGTGAAAGGATCTTAAAGGTTGTCTCCTTAAGCTATCTTGGCCACGGTCATGTCTCCTCTCTTTACGATCTTTTGTATCAGGTGGTACTTGCGCTCTTTGTGTTTACTCGCATTGTGGGTTCGTAGTTCCCTTAAGTTAGCAACTATACTATTGTTATCACAGTAAACTGTGTCATACCTCAGCAACTCAGAGACCACATCTAAGTCTACCAGGAAGTTCCTGAGCAGTTTCGATTAAACTACAATATGGGCAAGCTCTTATATTCACTTCCCGAGCTTATGACTGCATTGGTGTTTGCTGAAGGCCACTTCGCAGAGAAGAAATAAGCTTTGGCTACTGTTGAACCTTTAGGTTCCTCTGCTGGGCCCAAAGCTAGGAAGCAAAAGAAGAAGAAGGGCCTGAAAGCAGCTGCTAATCATGGACCCAAGGGAGGCATTGCTATGAAGCACAAGTCGAAATGCAAGTGCTTCTGATGTGACAAGGCTAGACATTGGAAGAAAGTCAGCCCAAAGCCTCAAGGTATTTGTAATTTCACCCTAGTTACTGAGATGTAAAATCGAAAAATCCCACTTATACTTTGTGTGTGGGATTCAAGAGCCACTGATCACGTTTTTAATTCTTTGAAGGGGTTCCAAGTGACCCAACTACTTAAATAGGGAGAGTTGCAGGTCTACCTTGGGGATACTACCAAAGTGGGAGTTATTTTTCTTTATTTTTCAGACTCATTTTTACATTTGAGATATTTTCTTTATGTACCTAGTTTCAGAAAGAATTTATTTTATGTTGCGAAACTTTTTTTGGATGGTTATAAGTGTGTTTTTTCTGATAATTCTAATTTTTGTTAGAAAGAATCAGAAGCTTATATGTTCTGGTACATTAGTTGACAATCTATTTTTAATTAAGACAAACTCACCAATACTGCAAAATACATAAATTAATAACCCATCATCGAATCATAGTAAGAGAAAAGAGTCCTTTCCTTTGAATCAAACTTATGTTTGGCACCTGAGACTAGGTCACATCAACCTTAGTAGGATTCAAAGGTTGGTTAATAATGGGCCCTTGGGCTCATTGGAGATTGACAGCTATCCGACCTACGAGTCCTGCTTGGAGGGTAAAATAACAAAGAGGCCTTTCAAGGCATAGGGTATAGGGCCAAAGAGGTTTTAGAGTTGATTTATTCTGACTTGTGTGGGCCTATGTCAGTTCGGGCTAGAGGAGGTTACGTGTATTTCGTGACATTCACAGATGACTACTCTAGATATGGATACATATACTTGATGCCCCATAAGTCTGAATGCTTTGGCAAGTTCAAAGAGTTTAAGGCTTAGGTGGACAAGCATCTGGGTAAGAGTATCAAGACCCTGCGATCTGATCATGTTTGTGAATATCTTTCTAGTGAATTTAGGTCCTATTTGTCAGAGAAGGGTATTCAGTCCCAGTTGTGTGTACCTGGCACACCCCAGCAGAACGGTGTAGCAGAGAGGAGTAACAGGACTCTTATAGATATGGTTAGATTGATGATGAGTTATAGTGAGTTGCCCATCTCGTTTTGGGGTTATGCCTTAGAGATAACATGTTTTATTATTAACCTCGTACCATCTAAGTCTGTGCCTACAACTTCAGTAGAGTTGTGGACTAGGCGAAAGCCTAGTCTGAGACATCTCAAGATTTGGGATTGCCCAGCACATGTGCTTAAGGAAGATACAGGCAAGTTAGATGCAAGAACAGAGGTTATGCTATTTATAGGCTACCCTAAAGGAATGAGAGGTGGTATATTTTATAGTCCTTGGGATCAGAAAGTAGTGAGCTGCACCAATGCCAGATTTCTTGAGGAGGACTATATTTTAGATCACAAGCCAAGCAATAATGTAGTATTGGAAGAGCTTAGGGGTCATTCGAGTATTCTAGATACACAAGTACAGGATGACACACTAGAGGATACTCACACTCTCACAGATGATGCGCTTATACAGGCTCTGCCTCGTCTTAGTGAGAGGTTTATCAGACAGCTCGAGAGGTACATGGGTTTGGGTGAGTCTTTGGACTTTATCCCTGGCGCCCATGAACAAGACCCAGTTAGCTACAATAAGGGTCTCCAGGATAAATATGCAGATTCTGAGCAGAGAGCAATGATTGCTGACATGGGTTCTATGGACTCAAATCAGGTCTTGGAGCTTGTAGACTTTCCGAATGGGTTTCTGCCTATTGGGTTCAAATAGGTCTACAAGCGAATGGCAGGATTTGATGAGAGGGTTAAGACCTTCGAGGCTAGGCTTGTGGTGAAAAGGTATACTCAAAAAAAGGGTATCGATTATGAGGAGACTTTTTTCCCCAGTAGCTATGCTTAAGGTTATCCGGATCCTCTTTGCTATATCTGCTCATATGGATTATGAGATTTGGTAGATGGACGTCAAGACAGCTTTCTTTAATAGAAGTCTTGAGGAGACCATCTTTGTGCAGCAACCAAAGGGTTTCATTGTTCAGGGCCAAGGGCATAAGGTTTGCAGGCTTAAGAGGTCCATTTATGGACTTAAACAAGCATCCAGATCTTGGAACATCCGTTTTGGCGAGGTTATCCAGTCCTATAGATTCTCTCAGTGTTCGAATGAGCAGTGTGTATACCGTAGGCGTGATGGTGATTTGGTGGTGTTCCTCGTACTTTATGTAGATGACATCTTTCTGATTGGCAATAGTAAGAAGGTGTTGTTAGAGGTAATGACATGGTTGTCCAGGTAGTTTGATATGAAGGACTTGGGAGAGGCTGGACACATCCTTAGGATCAAGATTATTTGAGATTATAGGAGACGTTCTCTGACACTCTACCAGGATTCATACATAGACACGATTCTATCCCTATTTAAAATGCAAAACTTCAAGAAGGGTTCAGTACCTTTCAGGCATGAAGTGCATTTATCAAAGGAGTAGTGTCCCAAGACTGCTGAGCAGATAGATGCCATGAAGGCAGTACCCTATGCATCTGCAGTGGGTGGTCTCATGTATGCTATGTTATGTACTAGGCCAGAAATTTGCTTTCCCATTGGCATGGTTAGCAAAGATAAAGTGTAACCTTGGGAAAGCTCATTTGGAGGTAGTAAAATATATTCTCAAGTACTTGCGCATGACGAGAGATTATGTCCTAGTTTATAGAGCGAATGAGCTATTACCATTGGGTTACATGGATTCGGACTTTCAAGATGATGTGGACAATAGTAAGTCTACCTCTGGGTTTGTGTTTACTCTAGGAGATGGAGCCATAGTATGGCAAAGTGTCAAGCAGAAATACGTGGCAGACTCCACCATGGAGGTTGAGTACATTACCGCATCAAAGGCAGTGAAAGAAGCTGTATGGCTCAGGAACTTCCTGGTGGACTTAGATATGGTCCCTGAGTTTTCGAGGTCTATCATAGTCTACTGTGATAACAATGGTGCAGTTGCTAACTCAAGGTAACCATGAGTCCACAAGGTGAGTAACAATGGTGCAGTTGCTAACTCAAGGTAACCATGAGTCCACAACGTGAGTAAACACATAGAGCGCAAGTACCACCTAATATGAGAGATCGTAAAGAGGGGACACGTGACCGTGTCTAGCATAGCATCAGGAGACAACCTTGCAGATCCTTTCACAATGTCATTGACCTCAAAGGTCTCTGAGAGACATGTGGAGGGCATGGGAGTTAGATTTTTAAGGGAGCCATCTAAGTGAGCTTTAAGAGTGTTCTATAGTTTTCATTCTGACAACAGTGTAATAAAGTGGGTTGAACAGTGTTTTTGTACTTTAGAGCATAGTTTTGAGTATTAGTGGGAGATTATTAGTTTTGAATACAAGAAAGCTATTTGCCTATATCAAAAACTAATACCTAGTTGACATATCATTTTGTTTTAGTATTAAAAGTGTTCAATTATATCATAGAACTAGATAACGAGGTGTAGAAAAACACAATAGACCTCGTTATTGGTTAAAGTATTGATATATAAAAAGATACTTGTAACTGAGATAGTTTGAACATACTATCGGTATAGGTTATCGTGTGATTTGGAAATTACTTTATCTAGACTAATTAAATCATACTAATGTGCCCGGGGCATATTGAGCACGACCAGTTTGGATTGAATTAACTTGTACTGATCAGCGTAGTTAATTCGATCCTAGTATTCTAATCTCTTAATCCTGAGATTGGAGCGGGCGTGAGAGTTAGATATCGTTTGTTTTGATTTACCAAAGTGTGCGGTCAATTGAGGCTTAAATCTTGGTAAGTTTGGTGTGTCGTGTTTAGCTTCTTTGTGTTCCATTTCTAGTCGAACAAATCCATGTACCGGTTCGCCGGGTTGATGGTACTCCCTAGATGATATCGTAAGGTTTATTATACAAAATCTGGCCAGTGGACTTTACGTCCGGTATAATAAAAAAGTCGAGTGGTACTAATCTCGGATACCAAGAAGTCGATGAATTAATTTGTCTGTAAATTGTTGAATCGATGGGCACTAGATCTTTGATGTGGGGAGATATAAGAATAATAAACTGAGTGTGAAGTAAAGTCGTTTTTTAAGCAGTAGTTCCATAATTGTTCTGTTAGTGGTACGACTAATTATGCATTTGACTAATCGAAAAAGTGAATTAATTAATTCCAAACATTTAATTAATTTAATTAACAAAGTTGGTTATTCGAAATAATCCTAAGTGTTCGATTAAATTTAATTAACGATGTAAATTAAGAAATTAATGAAGGAAAAAGAACAAGCCCGGGCTAAATCGAAAATCTCCCTTTCGTGGTATGCATTCCTGAATCGGAGACTTTCGACTCGGCTCAGGCTCAAATTCATTTCCCCTAAATGGATCTAAGCTTATACTCGTTCGATCTATTCATACGACACATAAAAATTAAATCTATAAACTAAGCTGGAATCGTTCAAAGAGTTTACCTTTGTAGCGTGTCCCTCGCAATAAGAATAGCAAAATTCCAGGAAAGCGAAATCCACTCGAATCCCAAAAATAACTCCAAACAACCTCGAACTTAGGTGGGAAAGTGACTACGAGGTGACTAAAAGCACTGGTGAAGAAATCCAAAGAAACACACTTGAAGAATCTCACAGATCTAAAAAAGAGATTCAGCCCGAGAACTGATCCTAATCTGAAAACCTACTTCAGGAATGACATTTGCTCGTAGATCTAGACTTTGGTGAACCTGAAAGAACACACCAAAGGATCAACACAACAAAGGGATCAAAACCCAAAACAAAGCAGCCAAAAATACCCTCGCCAGAGCTGGACGGCATCTCGCTGGCGGTGAAGCACGGCGAATTCCAGTGGCGGTAATGTTTGGACAAGTGAGGCGAGGTGGGCTGGGTTTTCTAGGATCCGAGGTTGCAAATTCTCAAAAAAGAAAGATCCTTGGTCGACTTCGAAAGAAAACTTCAAGGAAGGAGGAGAAGTTCTCTCTCTAGACCACCCTTTCTCTCAATCGGCAAATAGCCTCTAAGGTTTCTAATGTCTTACCAAAGTGCCTAACATTAGCTATTTTTAGGGAGCTTCTTAGGACACCTTATGGGCTTTTAAGTTGGGTCATAGTGTGTGACATTCGTTGACCTCTTAGTATTCCTTAGACTAATCAACTCCTATCGAGCTTTCGAATTAATTTATTAACCTACTTCGTTAATTTATTTAATCGAACCCTTACGATTAATTAATTCAATATGAATCAATTTCTTAATCCACTTAGTTAATTAAATATTAATTAAACCTTTATGATTAATTAATTCACTTTGTCGATTAGTTAAAAGCATAATTAGTCTTACCACTAACGGACAAATTATGGAACTACCGCTCAAAAATTACTTTACATTGCGCTCACTTTCTTATTCTTATATCTCCTCACATCTCCTCACATCAAAGATGTAAAGCTCGTCGGTTCATCAATTTACTGAAAAATTAATTTACCGACTTCTTGGTATCCAATATTAGTACCACTCGACTTTCTTATTATACTGGACATAAAGTCAACTTGCCAGATTTGATATAATAAACCTTACAAGCTCATCTCGGAGCACCAACAACCCGGTGAACCGGTACGTGGATTCCTTCAACTAGCAATGACACATAAAGAAGCTAAACACTGCATACCCAACTGACTGAGATTTAGGTCTCAATTGACCACACCTTTTGGCAAATCAAAGCATACGATATAAGACTCTCATGTCTGCTCCAAGTTTGGGATTGAGAGATTAGAATACTAGAATCGAATTAACTACTCCAATCAGTACAAGTCAATTCAATCCTTAATTGGTCGTGCTCAATATGGCCCGGGCACATCTATATGATTTAATTAGTCAATACAAACTAATTTCTAAATCACACGATAACCGATAGTATGTTCAGACTAGCTCAGTTATGAGCATTATTTTGATATATATACTTTAACCAATAACGAGAACTATTGTGCTTTTCTACACCTCGTTATCTAGTTTAATGATATAATGAAACACTGTCATACTGAAACACAAACTATATATCAACTGAGTATTATTTTTTTATACAACCAAATAGCTTTCTAGTATTCAAAACTAACAATCTCTCACTAATACTCAAAGCTATGCTCTGAAGGACAAAAACACAGTCCAATCCACTTATTACACTGTTGTCATAATGAAAGCTACAAAACACACTTAAAGCTCACTTAGATGGCTCCCTTAAGAATCTGATTCCAATTCCCTCCACAAGTCTCTCAAAGACCTTTGGGGTCAATGGCTTTGTTAAAGGATCTGCAAGGCTGTCTCCTGATGCTATCTTAGCCACAATCACGTCTCCCCTCTTTACGATCTCTCATATCAGTTGGTACTTGCACTCTATGTGTTTATTCTCCTTGTGGGCTCGTGGTTTCCTTTGGTTAGCAACTGTACCAATGTTATGACAGTAACCTGTGATAGACCTAGGCAACTCAGGGACCATATCTAACTCCACCAAGAACTTCCTGAGCCATACGGCTTCTTTTGCTGCCCCAGATGCGGCAACATACTCAGCCTCCATGGTGGAGTCTACCGCATAGTTTTGCTTGACACTCCGTCATACTAGAGTAAACACATACCCAGAGGTACACTTTCTCTTGTCAATATCACCTTAAAAGTCCGAATCTGTGAAATGTAATGGTACTAGCTCCTGCGCTCTATAAACTAGGATAGAATCTCTCCTTCTGCGCAAGTACTTGAGAATGCATTTTACTGCCTTCCAGTGAGCCTTCCCAGGGCTAATATGATATCTGCTAACCATGCCAATGACAAAGCAAATATCAGGCCTAATACATAACATAGCATACATTAGACTACCCACTGCATATTCATAGGGTACCGCCTTCATGGCATCTATCTTCTCAGCAGTCTTGGGACACTGCTCTTTTGATAAATGCACTCCATACTAGAAAGGTAGCGAACCCTTCTTGGAGTTCTGCATGTTATGATGAGCCGAAATCGTGTCTATGTATGAAGCCTGAAAGAGTGTCAGAGAACGTGTCATACGATCTCAAATAATCTTGATCCCAAGGACATGTATAGCCTCTCCCAAGTCCTTTATATCAAACTACCTAGAACACCATGCCTTTACTTCTGACAACACATTCTTACTGTTACAAATCAGAAGAATGTCATCTACGTAAAGTGCGGGGAATAGAACCACATCACCATCATAGCTACCGGGGAAAAGGCTCCTCATAATTCGGACACTGAGTGAATCCATTGGACAAAATGGATGTTCCAAGATCTGGATACCTACTTAAGTCCACAAATGGACCTTTAAGCCTGTAAACCTTGTGCTATTGGTCTTGAACAATGAAGCTTTCTGGTTGCTGCATAAAGATGGTCTCCTCAAGACTTCTATTAAGGAAAACTGTCTTGACGTCCATTTGCCAAATCTCATTGTCCATATGAGCAGCTATGGCCAATAGAATCCGGATCGACTTAGGCATAGCTACCGGGGAAAAGGCTCATCATAATCAATACCCTCCTTATGAGTATACCCTTTCGCCACAAACCTAGCATTGAAGGTCTCAACCCACCCATCAGATACTCTCTTTAGCTTATAGTCTCATTTGCACCCAATAGGCCAAAACCTATCACGAAGTTCTTTTAGCTCCCAAACCTGATTTGAGTTCATAGAACCCATCTTAGCAATCATCGCTCTCTGACAAAAATTTGCATCATTATCCTAGAGAGTCTCATTGTAGCTAACTGAGTCTGGTTCATGGATAGCAGGGATAAAATCCAAAGACTCACCAAAACCAATATACCTCTCGGTCTGTCTGACAACCCTCTCACTACAATGAGGCACAGCCTGTGCAAGAGCATCATCTGTGATAGTGTGTGCAGTATCCTATGGTGTGTCATCCTGTACTTATGCATCTGGAATACTTGACTGGCTCCTAAGCTCTTGCATTACTACTTTGCTGCCTGTCTTGTGATCTAAAATATAGTCCACCTTAAGAAATCTTGCATTGGTGCTGACCACCACCTTATGATCCTGAGGACTATAATATAGACCAACCCTCGTCCTTTTGGCGTAGCCTACAAACAACATAACCCTTGTTTTCGCATCTAACTTACCTGCATTTACCTCGAGCACATGTGCTAGACCACCCCAAATTCTGAGATGTCTCAGACTAGGCTTTCGCCCAGTCCACGACTCTATGGGTGTCATAGGCATAGATTTAGATGGAATGAGATTAAGGAGATGAGAACCCATCTCTAAGGTATAACCCCAAAATGAGGTGGCAACTCACTGTAACTCATCATCAATCTAACCATATCCATAAGAGTCCTGTTCCTCCTCTCTGCTACACCGTTCTACTGGGGTGTGCCAGGTGTAGACAACTGGGACTGAATACCCTCCTCTGAAAAATAACACCTAAATTCACAAGAGAGGTATTCACCACCACGATAAGATTGCAGGGTCTTGATACTCTTACCCAGATGTTTTTCCACATCAGACTTGAACTCTTTGAACTTTCCAAAGTATTCATACTTGTGGTGCATCAGGTATATGTATCCATATCTAGAGTAGTCATCTGTGAATGTCAGAAAATACTCATAACCTTCTCTAGCCTGAACTAATATCGGCCCACATAAGTTAGAATGAATCAACTCTAAAACCTCTTTGGCCATATACCCCTTTGCCTTGAAAGGCCTCTTGATCATTTTACCCTTCAAGCAGGACCGCAGGTCGGATAACTATCAATCTTCAATGAGCATAAGGGCCGATTATTGACCAACCTTTGAATCCTACTACGATTGATCTGACATAGTCTCAGGTGCCAAAGATAAGTTTGATCTAAAGGGGAAGACTCCTTTCTCTTACAATGATTCAATGATGGTTATTAACTTCAGTGTTTTGCACCACTAGGGAGTTTTTCTTAATTAAAAATGGATTGTCAACCAATGCACCAGAACATATAAACTTCTAGTCCTTTCTAATAAAAACTGAATTATCAGAAAAAGCACACTTATAACCATCCAAAAAAAGTTTCAAAACTGAAAGTAAATTCTTTCTGAAACTGGGTGGATAAAGAAAAACTGAATGTAAAATAGAGTCTGAAAAATATAAACAAACTACTCCCACTGCAACAACAGAAACTCTGGTACTATTCCCAAAGTAGACCTGCAAATCACCCTCTCTAAGCAGCTGGGTCACTTGGAACCCCTGTAAAGAATTACAAACGTGATCAGTGGCTCCTGAATCAACACACAAAGTATCCGTGGGAATCGCCGCCTAGCACGTCTCAGTAACTAAGGTGAAATTACACATACCTCGAGGCTTTGGGCAGTCTTTCTTCCAGTGTCCCGCTTTGCCACATCTGAAGTACTTGCCTTTCAACTTATGCTTATTGCGAATGCCTCATTTTGGTCATTGATTAGTCAGCTGCCTTATGACCCTTCTTTCTCTTGTGCTTCTTGGCTTGGCTTCTTCTTAGAAAAGAGGGCTTCAGCAGACACCAAAGCAGTGATGAGCTCGGGCAAAGTATATTGAAGCTTGTTCATATTATAGTTCAGCTGAAACTGCTCAAAACTATGAGGCAATCTCTGGAGAATTATATCACACTGTGACTCACAATCAATTTTGCCTCCCAGTACCTCAATCTCATTAATGTTGCTGATCATCTCCAGCACGTGATCCCTCACTAAGGCGCCTTCAGCCATCCTGGCATCCCTGCCCTGATGCCCAAACATCTCATTGTGGTTAGTCACCATATCGTTGGCTTAGGTAAACAACTATTGCTGGTGCTGCAGTACACTCGACATAGAAGCTAAGATATAGCACCTGGTTATCTTATTAGCCTTCTGTCATCTCGTATATGGTTCCTTTTGCTTAGGGGTGGCATCATCACTGGGCTTAGGGGGGAACTCCTCAATGAGCACATACTTGTAACCCTCAGCAGTAAGGACAATGTCCAGGTTACGTTTTCATCAATGTAATTAGGACCAGTGACTTTGTTTTGATTCAAAATAACAACATATCGACAAACTGAAAAAATAAACAGTCAAGTTTCAATATTCTTTTTTTAAAAATATTGATATCCTCAAAAAAATAACATAATCTCCCATCGACATCTTTCACACCGGGATTAACGCAGGTCACTTTAGGTGAACGTCTATGCCAACCCACATTCATTAATTCCATTATCTGAACAACGATCTTATGATCAATGAAATTAATAGTCGATGATTTTAGCCTTACACATAAATAACGTAACCCCTTAGGAGGAATATAATAAATGGTACACTAAGTGTATGGCATTACATGACTTCTAAGTTTGTTACTTAGGATACTAATGTGCCCTCGTTTAGCGAGGGTGTGCAACTTTCTCCAATTAAACTCACTATAGTCATCTATTTAGAAATTCAATCTAGTGATATCCGTGGATTGAAGACTTATCCTTAGGAAAGAAGGCCCTTTGCCAGCGCGTCGGTCTAACCCACATAATATATAAATTCGTAATGGAGGCCATGGGGATATACACCAACTCTTTCCCACTTAGATTTCTAATTTTGAGGATTTTTACGTTTTAACATGCAATATCTTAACTATGGATATTCGCACCCATAAAACCGTTGGAGTTTTAATATGTAAATAATATACCTTAGTTAATTGAACTTTACTTTTTAAAACGGTTTGGTTTTCACTCATGCATAAAAATAAAAAGACATAAAAAAAAGGAAATACAAAATAAACATTTCCCGACTATTATGGCCTTCTCTATCAGTGATTCCTTTGACGACTGGTTGACACGTCCCATCATGTTTCTCCCACTTGTTATTTGGATTCCTATCAATTCGTTCGGGTTTTCTTAGTTTTCTACGTATTTTGCAATCACCCAAAATTACGAGAAACCAAAACCCACGAATACGAATTACCCAAAATAACGTATTCATCATAATACATAAATTCCTATATACAAAGCCGTTTTCTAGGAATTCAAATACGGCAACATTAGATTAAATCCTACTTCAAGATTTATCCAATCCTACACGGCTTCCAGCTCGTGATTATTACTATTACAGACATTTTCATTCAAAAACAAAATGAGCCCGGACATGTCCCGGGGTTTATGAATGAAAAATAAATCTACCATAATGGCCAGGAATTAATAAACACCTATTTAAATTATTGACAAAGCAAAAATAACAATGCCAAAACAAAGACGTGTAATAAATTGAACAAGTATAAGGTCAAAACACTCGCTCTGATACAAACTTGAAAGAAATAGAACAAGCCTGGGCTAAATTGAAAATCTCAATTTCGTGCTATGCATTACAAAATCGGAGACTTTCGACTCGGCTCAAGCTCAAATTCATTCCCCTGAACGGATCTAGGATTATACTAGTTTGATCTATTAATATGACACGTAAAAATTAAATCTTTAAACTAAAGTGGTATCGTTCAAAGATTATACCTTTATAAAGTGTCCCTTTCAATAAGAATACCAAAACTCCAAGAAAGTGAAATTCACTCAAAATCCCAAGAATAACTCATAACAACCTCGAACCTGGGTGGGCAAGTGAGTACGAGGTGGCTAAAAGCAGTGGTGAAGAAATCTAAAGAAACCCATTTCAAGAATCTCAAGGATCTGAAAAACAGATTCAGCCCGGGAACTGATCCTAATATGAAAATCCACTTCAAGAATGACCTTTGCTCGTAGATCTAGATTTTGGCGAACCCGAAGTAATGAGACAAAGGATCAACACAACAAAGGGATCAAAACCCAAAACAAAGCAGCCTAAAATACCCTCGCCGAAGCTGGCCAAAATCTCGCCGGTAAGAACTAGCGGCGGTGCACGGTGGATTCCAGCGGCGGTAATAATCAGACAAGTGCGGTGAGGTGGGCTGGGTTTTCCAGAATTCGGGGTTGAAGATTCTCGAAGAAGAAATATCCTTGGTTGACTTTGAAAGAAAACTTTAAGGAATGAGGAGAAGTTCTGTCTCTAGACCACTCATTCTCTCACTAGGCAAATAGCCTCTAAGGTTTCTAATGTCTTACTAAAGTGCCTAACATTAGCTATTTATAGTGAGCTTCTTAGGAGATCTAGTGGGTTTTTGAGTTGGGTCTTAGTATTTGACTTTCGTTGACCCCTTAGTCTTTGCTAGACTAATCAACTAGAATCGAGACTTTCGAATGGATTTCTTAACCCACTTCGATAATTTAATTTAATCGAACCATTACTATTAATTAATTCAATATGAATTAATTTCTTAATCCACTTAGTCAATTAAATATTAATTAAACATTTAGAATTAATTAATTCACTGTTTTGATCAGTCAAACGCATAATTAGTCGAACCACTAATGGACTAAATATGGAACTACCGCTCAAAAATGACTTTACATCGCGCTCACTTTATTATTCTATTATCTCCACACATTCAAGATCTAGTGCTCATCGATTCATCAATCTACTGACAAATTAATTCATCGATTTCTTGGTATTCGAGATTAGCACCAGTCGACTTTCTTATTATACTGGACGTAAAGTCCACTGGCCAAATTTAGTATAATAAACCTTACGAGCTCATCTCGGGAACACTATCAACCTGGAAAATCGGTACGTGGATTCCTTCGACTAGCAAGGGCACACAAAGAAGCTAAACTCCGCACACCCAACTTACCGAGAATTAGTCCACAATTGACCGCGCGCTTTGGAAAATCAAACCATACGATATCTAACTCTCATATCCGCTCCAATCTCGCGATTAAGAGATTAGAATACAAGGATCGAATTAACTATGCCAATCAGTACAAGTCAATTCAATCCTTAACTGTTCATGCTTAATATGCCCCGGGCACATCCGTATGATTTAATTAGTATAGACAAACTAATTTCCAAATCACACGATAACCTATACCGATAGTATGTCCAGACTATCTCAGTTACGAGCATTCTTTTTATATATCAATACTTTAACCAATAACGAGATATACTTTGATTTTCTACACCTCATTATCTAGTTCGATCTATTAGTACGACAGGTAAAAATTATATCTTTAAACTAAAGCGGAATCATTTAAAGATTATACATTTGAAGTGTGTCCCAAGCAATAAGAATACCAAAACTCTAGGAAAGCAAAATCTACTCGAAGTCCCAAGAATAACTCCAAACGACCTCGAACTTGGGTGGGAAAGTAACTACGAGGTGGCTAAAAGTACTGGTGAAGAAATCCAAAGAAACCCACTTCAAGAATCTCACAGATCTGAAAAACAAATTTACCCTGGGAACTGATCCTAATTTGAGAACCCTTTCAAGAATGACCTTTGCTCATAGATCTAGACATTGGCGAACCTGAAGGAACGAGCCAAAGGATAAACACAACAAAGGGATCAAAATGAAAAATAAAGCTGCCCACAATCGAGTCGTCGGAGCTGGCCAAAAATCTTGCAGGCTGTCCACGCGATCGGAGCTAGTTGGTGAAGAGAAATCTGGCGATCGACGTTATTAGGTGCGGCGAAGAGTGGAATCATGTTTTCTAGGATTCAAGCTTAAGATTCTCAAAAAGAAGATCATAAACTGACTTCGAAAAAGAAACATCAATGAAGGAGAAAAAGATCTCTCTCTAGGCTTGTCCTTCTCACTTTAAGGCATTTTCCTACAAGGTTTCTTATGTCTTGTGGGCCTATCTTTAGCTATTTATAGGAGCTTCAAAGAATACCTAGTGATCTTTTGAGTTGGGCCTTAATGTTTTACTTTAGTTGACCCCTCAGTCTTCCCTAGACTAATCAACTCCAATCGAGCCTTTCGAATTAATTTCTTAATTCACTTCGTTTATTAAATTTAATAGAACCCTTACGATTATTTCGAATAACCCACTTTGTCAATTAAATTAATTAAATCTTTAGAATTAATTAATTCACGCATAAATAGTCGTACCACTAAGGAAAACCAATTATGGAACTACCGCTAAAAAATGACTTTACATCGCGCTCAGTTTATTATTCTTTTTCCTCTACAAATTAAAGATGTAGTGCTCATTGATTCATCAATTTACTGACAAATTAATTCATCGACTTCTTGGTATCCGAGATTAGCACCAGTCGACTTTCTTATTATACTGGACTTAAAGTCCACTGGCCAAATTTAGTATAATAAACCTTATGAGCTCATCTCGGGAGCACCATTAACTCGGCAAATTGGTGAAAAATTTGCCACATAGGATCTGGGTTTGCACTTGCTCGATTTACCACGCAACAAAAATTTCTAATTTAAGCGGAAGCTTAGAAAAGTACCTTTGAAGCGTGCACCTGGTGATTCTCTTGTATGCCTCAAGACTATGACTTCACGTTGTGTGGGTAACGAACTAGAAGCCAATTGATCAACCAATCACCACAATCCACCTGCTATAAAGTTCTAGCACCGCATCACCTAGCACGCACTATAAACGCACCGCCCGAAGAGAGAGAAAGCTACGTGCAGTTGGTATAAACCAAGGCCAAAATTTTGGCCACTAGAAACCCAAAAACCTGCCTCACACTTTCTTGAAAATCCTACTTGGACTAGATTCTTATGTTCTGAATCTTGTGAATTGTGTATCTTAAATAGCTGATCTCTTGTCTATATATAGAGTTACAAGAGAGACCCCAAGTTGGTTTAGGATTGGTCTTCCTAATGGGTTTAGGTAATGAATTAGTTTCCAAATCCAATTAGGCAACCAATCTGATAGGATAAACCAAATCCTACTAGATTCCTAATCTCTAGGATTTCCTAATTCCAATTGAAACTTAAGACTTAATTAATTAATTAAATAATTCCACTTTGTTAATTATTTAATTAACCCTTAGGAATTAATTAAATAATTCCACTTTGTTAATTACTGAATTAACCCTTAGGAATAATTAACCAATTAATTAATTAAATATACCTATTCAATTAACAATTTACAAAATTAATCGTACCACTAACGGATTAATTTTGGCACTACCATCCTACACCAGAATTGCTTCTGGAACAACTTAATTAAATTATATTCATTAATCTCCCCACATCAAAGATATAGTGCTCATTAATTAAAATTAATTTACTGATAAATTAATTAATTAACTTCTTTAATTCCGAGACAAGTACCACTCGACATTTTTACAATACCGGACATAAGTCCACCAGCTGGGTTTAGTATAATAAACATTTCGAGCTCATCTCGGGAGCACCATCACCCCGGATCGTTTCCTTTCGATAAGCAGCAGCACACCAAGAAACTAAACAAGCGTACCCAACCCACCGAGACTATTGGCCACATTTGACCTCACCCATTGGCAGATCAAAGTACACTATGTCTAATCCTCATGCCCACTCGAGTCTAGGGATTTAGAGATAGAATACAAGGATCGATTTGTCTATTAAATCAGTACAAGACAAATCATTCCTAAAGGTCAAGTTCAATATGCCCCGGGCATATCTATATGATTAAATTAGTTTAGACAAACTAATTATCCGAATCACATAATAACCGAAACTGACAGTTTGTCCAAAGCTGTCTCGGTTATGAACCTCTTTTATATATTATGTCTTTCAACCAATGATGAGATCTACTATGTCACACCAGACACCACATCATCTACTTACATAATATAAATGGACAATTAATGCACAACAAGATATGACTGAAGCACAAATCGATATATTAAACTGGGAAACTATACAATACAAGCATAGCTTATGTATTTTACTCCAGCAATCGGTACGTAGATTCCTTCAACTAGTAAGGGCACACAAAGAAGCTAAACTCCGCACACCCAACTTACCGAGAATTAGTCCACAATTGACCGCACGCTTTTGAAAATCAAACCATACGATATCTAACTCTCATATCCGCTCCAATCTCGCGATTAAGAGATTAGAATACTAGGATCGAATTAACTATGCCAATCAGTACAAGTCAATTCAATCCTTAACTGGTCATGCTTAATATGCCCCGGGCACATCCATATGATTTAATTAGTATAGACAAACTAATTTCCAAATCACACGATAACCTATACCGATAGTATGTCCAGCCTATCTCAGTTACGAGCATTCTTTTAATATATCAATACTTTAACCAATAACGAGATCCACTTTGATTTTCTACACCTCGTTATCTAGTTTGATCTATTAGTACGACAGGTAAAAATTATATCTTTAAACTAAAGCGGAATCATTTAAAGATTATACATTTGAAGTGTGTCCCAAGCAATAAGAATACCAAAACTCTGGGAAAACAAAATCTACTCGAAATCCCAAGAATAATTCCAAACGACCTCGAACTTGGGTTGGAATGTAACTACGAGGTGGCTAAAAACACTGGTGAAGAAATCCAAAGAAACCCACTTCAAGAATCTCACAGATCCGAAAAACAAATTTAGCCTGGTAGCTGATCCTAATTTGAAAACCCACTTCAAGAATGACCTTTGCTCGTAGATCTAGACTTGGGCGAACTTGCAGGAACGAGCCAAAGGATAAACACAACAAAGGGATCAAAATGCAAAATAAAGCTACCCACAAATAACTCGCCAGAGCTGGCCGAAAATCTCGCAGGCGGTCCACGCGATCGGCTTTAGTCGGTGAAGCAAAATCTGGTGATCGGCGGTATTAGGTGCGGCGAAGAGTGGACTCATGTTTTCTAGAATTCGAGGCTTAAGTTTCTCGAAAGAAACATCATAAACCGACTTCGAAAAAGAAACTTTAATGAAGGAGAAGAAGATCTCTCTCTAGGCTTGTCTTTCTCACTCTAAGGCATTTGCCTCCAAGGTTTCTTATGTCTTGTGTGCCTATCTTTAGCTATTTATAGGAGCTTCAAAGAATACCTAGTCACCTTTTGAGTTGGGCCTTAATGTTTGGCTGTAGTTGACCCCTCAGTCTTCCGTAGACTAATCAACTCCAATCGAGCCTTTCGAATTAATTTCTTAATTCATTTCGTTAATTAAATTTAATCGAACCCTTAGGATTATTTTGGAATAACCCACTTTGTCAATTAAATTATTTTAATCTTTAGAATTAATTAATTCATGCATAAATAATCGTACCACTAATGGACCAATTATGGAACTATCACTCAAAAATGACTTTACATCTCCCTCACTTTATTATGGATCTCCGCACATTAAAGATCTAGTGCTCATCAATTCATCAATTTACTGACAAATTAATTCATCGACTTCTTGGTATCCGAGATTAGCACCAGTCGACTTTCTTATTATACTGGATGTAAAGTCCACTGGCTAAATTTAGTATAAGAAACCTTACGAGCTGATCTCGGGAGCACCATCAACCCGACAAATCAGTACGTGGATCCTTCGACTAGCAGGGGCACACAAAGAAGCTAAACACCGCACACCCAACTTACTGAGAATTAGTCCTGAATTGAGCGCAGCCTTTGGAAAATCAAAGCATACGATATCTAACTCTCATGCCAGCTCTAATCTCACGATTAAGAGATTAGAGTACTAGGATCGAAGTAATTACGCCGATCAGTACCAGTCAATTCAATCCTTAACTGGTCATGCTCAATATACCCCAGGCACATCCGTATAATTTAATTAGTCTAGACAAACTAATTTCTAAATCACACGATAACCTATACTGATAGTATGTTGAGACTATCTCAGTTATGAGCATTCTTTTTATATATCAATACTTTAACCAATAACAAGATCTACTTTGTTTTTCTACACCTCATTATCTAGTTCGATCTATTAGTACGACAGGTGAAAATTATATCTTTAAACTAAAGAATAATCATTTAAAGATTATACATTTGAAGTGTGTCCCAAGCAATAAGAATAACAAAACTCTGGGAAAGCATAACCTACTTGAAATCCCAAGAATAACTACAAACAACCTCGAACTTGGGTGGGAAAGTAACTACGAGGTGGCTAAAAGCACTGGAGAAGAAATCCAAAGAAACCCAGTTCAAGAATCTCACAGATCTGAAAAACAAATTTAGCCCGGGAAGTGATCATAATTTGAAAACCCACTTCAAGAATGACCTTTGCTTATAGATATAGGTTTTGGCGAACATGAAGGAATGAGCCAAAGGATAAACACAAGAAAGGGATCAAAACGCAAAAGAAAGATGCCCACAAACAACTCACCGGACCTGGCCAAAAATCTTGTAGGCGGTCCACGCGATCGGCGCTAGTCAGTGAAGAGAAATCTGGCGATCGACGGTATTAGGTGCGGCAAAGATTGGACTCATGTTTTCTAGAATTTGAGGCTTAAGATTCTTAAAAGAAAGATTGTAAACCGACTTCGAAAAAGAAACTTCAATGAAGGAGAAGAAGATCTCTCTCTATGCTTGTCTTTCTCACTCTAAGGCATTTGCCTACAAGGTTTCTTATGTCTTGTGTGCCTATCTTTAGCTATTTATAGGAGCTTCAAAGAATACCTAGTGACCTTTTGAGTTGGACCTTAATGTTTGACTTTAGTTGACGCATCAGTCTTCCCTAGACTAATCAACTCCAATCAATTTTTGAATTAATTTCTTAATTCACTTCGTTGATTAAATTTAATAGAACCCTTAGGATTATTTCGAATAACCCACTTTGTCAATTAAATTAATTAAATCTTTAGAATTAATTAATTCATGCATAAATAATCGTACCACTAATGCACCAATTATGGAACTACCGATCTAAAATGACTTTACATCACGCTCACTTTATTATTCTTTTATCTCTGCAAATTAAAGATCTAGTGCTTGTCGATGAATTATTAATCAATTTATTGACAAATTAATTCATCGACTTCTTGGTATCCGAGATTAGCACCAGTTGACTTTCTTATTATACTGGACGTAAAGTTCACTGGCTAAATTTAGTATAAGAAACCTTACGAGCTCATCTCGGGAGCACTATCAACCCGACAAATCAGTACGTGGATTCCTTCGACTAGCAAGAGCACACAAAGAAGCTAAACATCGTACACCCAACTTACCAAGAATTAGTCCTCAAATGACCGCATCCTTTGGAAAATCAAAGCATACGATATCTAACTCTCATGCCCACTCCAATCTCGCGATTAAGAGATTAGAGTACTAGGATCGAATTAATTACGTCGATCAGTACCAGTCAATTCAATCCATAACTGGTCATGCTCAATATGCCTCGGGCACATCCGTATGATTTAATTAGTATAGACAAACTAATTTCTAAAGCACACGATAACCTACACCGATAGTATGTTCAGATTATCTCAGTTACGAGTATTCTTTTTATATATCAATACTTTAACCAACAACGAGATCTACTTTGTTTTTCTACACCTCGTTATCTAGTTCGATGTATTAGTACGATAGGCGAAAATTATATCTTTAAACTAAAGCGGGATCGTTTCAAGATTATACATTTGAAGCTTGTCCCAAGCAATAAGAATACCAAAACTCTGGGAAAGCAAAATCAACTCGAAATCCCAATAATAACTACAAACGACCACAAACTTGCGTGGGAAAGTAACTACGAGCTGGCTAAAAGCACTGGTGAAGAAATCCAAAGAAACCCACTTCAAGAATCTCATAGATCTGAAAAACAAATTTAGTCCTGGAAGTGATCCTAATTTGAAAACCCACTTCAAGAATGACCTTTGCTCACAGATATAGGTTTTGGCGAACCTGAAGGAACGAGCCAAAGGATAAACACAATAAAGGGATCAAAACACAAAATAAAGTTGCCCACAAATGACTCGCCGAAGCTGGCCAAAAATCTTGTAGGCGGTCCACGAGATCGGTGAAGGAAAACTGAACAAGCCCGGGCTAACTCGAAAACCTCACTTTCGTGCTATGCATTCCAGAATCGGAAGCTTTCGACCAAGCTCAGGCTCAAATTAGTTTACCCATGAACGGATCTAGGCTTATACTTATTTAATTTATTAATCGGGACACAAAAAATTAAATCTTTAATTAAAGCGGAACTTAAAGATTATACCTTTTGTAGCGAAGTCCCTCGATTAAAGAATACCAAATAAAATCTGCTGCGATTTCCAAAAGAAATCCAATCGATTCTCCTTAGAAAACTCCGAATATTGCATGGGCAATAATCTATCGGAGCTTACTCGATTAACCCACGAAAGCCCACAAAGAAATCTATCAAACTGAATTCAACAAACCCCAAAATCTGATCAAGAAAACCCTAAAAACGCTGCTGTCCTGCTGCTGTAAAACTGCTATTGCCCAGTCCGATTTCTGCAGTTTTTCCACCTGAAATCTCACCAGTGATCTAGACAAGAACCACCTGAAGATCACCCATCAAAGAAAGAGATCGATCTAGGTTATTCTCGAATCAACCGCGCAATACTTGAGAATGAAGAAAACTACTCGGACAGAATAATAAAAAAAACGCAGCAGCAGTTGTCCAAGGAAAAACCGGGCAGTGGACAAAAAATCTGGAGCAGCGGACAAAAATCTGGAGCAGCCCTTTTTGAAAAACAAATTAAAGACTTGATCTTTGGGTTGAATCCAATCCGAGAGCAAGAAATCTAGTTCGTTTTTGAGTGAAAACATCAAGGGGAAGAAGTTCTCTCTCTAGAACTTTCTTACTCTAAAATGAGCAAGACTTGTCTTGCAAGATTTCTTAACTTTCTTTGGTCTCAAGTTATTCTATTTATAGTAGCTCGATTGGAGACCTAATGGGCTCTCAAGTTGGGCCTTAAAATTTGACTTTCGTTGACCGCTAAGTCTTCCCGACTAATCAACTCCAATCAACCCTTTCAAATTAATTTATTTAATCCACTTTGTTAATTTAATTTAATCGAACCCTTAGAATTAATTAATTCAAAATCAAATTAATTTCTAAATTCACTTTGTCGATGAAATATTAATTAAACCCTTCGGATTAATTAATTTACCTTGTCGATTAGTCAAACGCATAATCGGTCGTACCACTATCGGACCAATTATGGAACTACCGCTCGAAAACGACTTTACATCGCGCCATTATTATTTCTTCTATCTCCTCACATTAAAGATCTAGTGCTCGTCGATTTATCAATTTACTGACAAATTAATTCACCGACTTCTTGGTTTCCGAGATTAGTACCACTCGACCTTTTGTTATACCGAACATAAAGTTCACTGGCCAGGTTTAGTATAATAACCTTACGAGCTCATCTCGGGAGCACCATCAACCCGGTGAACCGGTACGTGGATTCCTCCGACTAGCAACGACACGCAAGAAGCTAAACACCGCATACCCAACTTACCGAGGTATTGGCCTCAATTGACCTCACTCTTTGGCAAATCAAAGCATACGACACCCAACCCTCACGCTCGTCCCAATCTCGGGATTGAGAGACGGAATACTATGACCGAATTGACTACGCCGATCAGTACAAGTCAATTCTATCCAAACTGGTCGTGCTCAATATGCCCCGGGCATATCTGTGTGATTTAAACTAGTTTAGATAAACCAATTTCCAAACCACACAATAACCTATACCGATAGTATGTTCAGACTATCTTGGTTATGAGCATACTTTTATATATCAATACTTTAACCAATAACGGTATCTACTGTGTTTGTCGACACCCCGTTATCTAGTTCTATGATATAAAGGAACAGATTTATACTGAAACAAAATGATATGTCATCTGTGGATATTAGTTTTTGATACAAGCCATAGCTTTTCTGTATTTAAAACTAACAATCTCCCACTAATACTCAAAGCTATGCTAAGAAGTACAAAAACTGTCCAACCCGCTATTACACTGCTGTCATAATGAAATCTCCAGAACACCTTTAAGCTCACTCACATGGCTCTCTCAACAATCTGACTCTCATGCCCTCCACATGCCTCTCAAAGACCTTTGGGGTCAATGGCTTGGTGAAATGATCTGCAAGGTTGTCCTCTGAAGCTATCTTGGCCACGATCACGTCTCCCCTCTTTACGATCTCTCGTATCAGGTGGTACTTGTGCTCTATGTGTTTACTCGCCTTATGGGCTCATGGTTCCCTTGAGTTAGCAACTGCACCATTGTTATCACAATAAATTGTGATAGACCTAGGCAACTCTGGAACCACATCTAAGTCCATCAGGAAGCTCCTGAGCCATACAGCCTCTTTCGCTGCCTCTGAAGCGGCAATGTACTCGGCCTCCATGGTAGAGTCCGCCACGCATTTCTGCTTGACACTCTTCCATACTATGGCTCCACCTCCCAGAGTAAACACAAACCCAGAGGTAGACTTACTCTTGTCCATATCTCCTTGAAAGTCCGAATCTGTGTAACCCAATGGTACAAGCTCCTGCGCTCTATAAACTAGGACATAATCTCTCGTCCTGCGCAAGTACTTGAGAATGCATTTTACTGCCTCCCAGTGAGCCTTCCCAGGGTTACTCTGATATCTGCTAACCATGCCTACGGCAAAGCAAATATCAGGCCTCGTGCACAACATAGCATACATGAGGCTACCCACTGCAGAAGCATAGGGTACCGCTTTCATGGCATCTATCTCCTCAGCAGTCTTAGGACACTGCTCCATAGACAAATGCACTCCATGCCTGAAGGGTAGTGAACCCTTCTTGGAGTTCTGCATGTTAAAACGGGCCAGAATCGTGTCTATGTAGGATGCCTGTGAGAGAGTCAGAGAACGTCTCCTACGATCTCGAATAATCTTGATCCCAAGGATATGTCCAGCCTCTCCCAAATCCTTCATATCGAATTGCCTGGACAGCCATGCCTTTACGTCTAACAACACCTTCTTACTGTTGCCAATAAGAAGAATGTCATCTACATAAAATACGAGAAACACCACTATCTCACCATCACGTCTGCAATAAACACACTGCTCATCCGGAGACTGAGTGAATCCATAGGACTGGATAACCTCATCAAAACGAATATTCCAAGATCTGGATGCTTGCTTAAGTCCATAAATGGATCTCCTAAGCCTGCATACCTTGTGCTCTTGGCCCTTAACAATGACGCCCTCTGGTTGCTGCATAAAGATGGTCTCCTCAAGACTTCCATTAAGGAAAGCTGTCTTGACGTCCATCTGCCATATCTCATAATCCATATGAGCAGCTATGGCCAAGAGAATCCGGATCGACTTAAGCATAGCTACCGGGGAAAAGGTCTCCTCATAATCGATCCCTTCTTTCTGAGTATACCCCTTTGCCACAAGCCTAGCCTTGAAGGTCTCAACCCTCCCGTCAGATCCTCTCTTTCGCTTGTAGACCCATTTGCACCCAATAGGCCTAAACCCATCAGGAAGGTCTACCAGCTTCCAGACTTGATTTGAGTCCATAGAACCCATCTCAACAATCATCGCTCTCTGCCTGCATCTTTATCCTGGAGAGCCTCATTGTAGTTAACTGGGTCTGGTTCATGAGCACCAGGGATAAAGTCCGAAGACTCACCCAAACCCATGTACCTCTCGGGCTGTCTCACAGCCCTCCCACTACGACGAGGCGCAGCCTGTGTAAGAGCATCATCTGTGATAGTGCGTGCAGTTTCCTGTGGTGTGTCTTCCTGTACGTGTGCATCTGGAATAGTGGACTGACTTCTAAGCTCTTCCAATACTACCTTGCTGCTTGACTTGTGATCTAAAATATAGTCCTCCTCAAGAAATCTGGCATTGGTGCTGACCACCACCTTCTGATCCAAAGGACTATAAAATAAACCACCTCTCGTTCCTTCGGGGTAGCCTACAAACAGCATAACCTTAGATCTCGCCTTTAACTTGCCTGCATCTGCCTCGAGCACATGTGCTGGACAACCCCAAATCCTGAGATGTCTCAGACTAGGCTTGCGCCCATCCCACAACTCTAATGGGGTCGTTGGCACAGACTTAGAGGGCACAAGGCTGAGAATATAACATGCTGTGTCTAAGGCATAACCCCAAAACGAGGTAGGCAACTCACCGTAACTCATCATCGATCTAACCATCTCCATAAGAGTCATGTTCCTCCTCTCTGCTACACCATTCTGCTGGGGTGTGCCAGGTGCAGACAACTGGGTCTGAATACCCTCCTCTGACAAATAGGTCCTAAATTCACTTGATAGGTATTCGCCACCGCGATCAGACCGCAGTGACTTGATACTCTTACCCAGATGGTTCTCCACCTCTGCCTTGAATTCTCTGAACTTGCCAAAGCATTCAGACTTGTGGCGCATCAGGTATATGTATCCATATCTAGAGTAATCATCCGTAAAAGTCACGAAATACTCATAACCACCTCTAGCCTGAACTGACATAGGCCCACACATGTCAGAATGAATCAACTCTAAAACCTCTTTGGCCCTATACCCCTTCGCCTTAAAAGGCCTCTTGGTCATTTTACCCTCTAAGCAGGACTCATAGGTTGAATAGTTGTCAATATCTAGTAAGTCTAAAGACCCACTCTTGACCAACCTTTGAATCCTACTAAGGTTGATATGACCTAGTCTCAGGTGCCAAAGAAAAGTCTGATTCAAAGGGGAAGATTCCTTTCTCTTGTTATGATTCGGTGATGAGTTACTAGTTTCTGTGTTTTGCATAACTGGGGAGTAAGTCTTGATTAAAAACAGATTGTCAACCAATGTACCGGAACATATAAGTTTCTGGCATTTTCTTATAAAAACCGAACCGTCAGAAAATACACACTTATAACCATCTAAAACAAGTTTCGAAACTGAAAGCAAGTTCTTTCGAAAACTAGGTACATAAAGACAATCCTTCAAATATAAAATAGAGTCTGAAAAATAAAGACTAATAACTCCCACTGCAGCCACAGAAACTCTGGTAGTATCCCCAAGGTAGACCTGCAACTCTCCCTCTCTAAGCAGCCGGGTCACTTGGAACCCCTGTAAAGAATTACAAACGTGATCAGTGGCTCCCGAATCCACACACCAAGTATCCGTGGGAATCGCCGCTAAACACGTCTCAGTGACTAGGGAAAATTTACACGTACCTCGAGGCTTTAGGCAGTCCTTCTTCCAATGTCCCGCTTTGCCACATCTGAAGCATTTGCCTCTCGGCTTCTGTTTATTGGCAATGCCTGCCTTGGGTCCATGAATGGCTCCTGCTTTCTGGCCTCTCTTCCTCTTTTGCTTCCTGGCTTTGGGCCCAGCAGAGGAACCTGAGGGACCAACAGTAGCCAAGGCTTGCTTCTTCTTTGCGAAGAGGCTCTCAGCAGACACCAATGTAGTCATGAGCTCAGAAAGTGAATATGAGAGATTCCCCATATTATAGTTCAATCGAAACTGCTCAAAACTGGGAGGCAAGCTCTGAAGGATGATATCGACCTGGGTTTCCCCATCAATCTCACCTCCCAATACCTCGATCTCATTGATGCAACCAATCATGTCCAGTACGTGATCTCTCACTGAAGTGCCCTCAGCCATCTTAGCATTCATGAGTTTCCTCATAGCTGACTGCTTGGCTGCCCTGCCCTGATGTCCAAACATCTCCCTGAGGTTGAGCATCATATTGTTGGCTGAGGTCATCAACTGATGCTGGTGCTGCAGTACACTTGACATGGAAGCCAAGATGTAGCACCTGGTCATCTCATTAGCTTTCTGCCACCTCGTATATGGCTCTCGCTGCTCAGGTGTGGCATCCTCACTGGGCTTAGGGGGGCACTCCTCAGTGAGCACGTACTTATAACCCTCGGCGGTTAGGACAATGTCCAGGTTTCGTTTCTAATCAATGTAATTAGGACCGGTGAGTTTGTTCTGGTTCAGAATGACAGCTAGCGGGTTGAACGACATATCAACTGAAAATAATGAAAAAACATGTCTCAGTATACTTTTCGAAAATATTGAAAAATCCTCAGAAAAGAAATATAATCTTCTACCGACATCTCTCCCACCGGGATTAACGCAGGTCACGTAGGTGAACGTCTACGCCAACCCACATTCGTTCGAGAAGGACCAAAGTCCATTAATCTCATTATCTGACCAACGATCTTATGATTAATGAAATTAATAGTCGATAATTTTAGCCGTACACATAAATAGCGTTACCTCGTATGAGGGATACTATAAACAGTACACTAAGTGTATGCCATTACGTGACTTCTAAGTTTGTTACTTAGGGTACTAATGCGCCTCGGTAGCGAGGATGTCGCAACTTTTCCCAATTAAACGCACTATAGTCATCTCTTTTGAAATTCATTCCAGCAATATCTGTGATTGAAAACTCATCCGTAGGGAAGCCGTTTAACCACATCGCCAATGAACCCGTAATGGAGGCCACGGGGCTATTAACCAACCCGCTCCCACTTAGATTTTTAAAATAATTTCAATTCGCCCTAGTTTTCTCGGTTTTCCATTTTGGTTTTCTACGTAATTAGGAATCACCCAAAAATTACGAAAAACCAAAATCCGGGTTTTCTCGATTTTCTACGTAATTAGGAATCACCCAAAATTACGATAAACCAAAACCCCACGTAATTAGGAATCACCCAAAATTACGATTAAACCAAAACTTGCGAATGTAATTAAGTTTGAGGATTTTTACGTTTTAACATGCAATATCTTAACTATGGATATTCGCACCCATAAAACCGTTGGAGTTTTAATATGCGAATAATCTACCTTAGTTAATTGCACATTACCTTTTTGAAAAAACTTTTGGTTTGAATTTCGTTCATGCAAAATAAAACGAAAATCACACAATCAACGAAAAAATCATAAATACGGGAAATTAAATAAAATAAAATTTCCTGACTATTATGGCCTTCTCTATCGTTGATTCCTTGACGCCTCGGTGACACTTCCCGTCGTGTCGCTCCCACTCGTTATTTGGATTCCTCTCGATTCGCCCGGGTTCTCTCGGTTTATTCCGTAATTAGGAATCACCCAAAATTACAATAAACCTCGTTATCTACTCGAAAATTACCTAGTGACCTTTTGAGTTGCGCCTTAATATTTGACTTTAGTTGACCCCTCAGTCATCCCTATACTAATCAACTCTAATCGAGCCTTTCGAATTAATTTCTTAATTTACTCCGTTAATTAAATTTAATAGAACCCTTAGGATTGTTTTGAATAACCGACTTTGTCCATTAAATTAATTAAATCTTTAGAATTAATTAATTCATGCATAAATAGTCGTACCACTAATGGACCAGTTATGGAACTACAGCTCAAAAATGACTTTACATCGCGCTCACTTTGTTATTCTTTTATCTCCGCACATTAAAGATCTAGTGCTCATCGATTCATCAATTTACTGACAAATTAATTCATCGACATCTTGGTATCCTAGATTTGCACCAGTCAACTTTGTTATTATACTGGACGTAAAGTCCACTGGCCAAATTTAGTATAATAAACCTTACGAGCTCATCTCAGGAGCACCATGAACTCGGCGAATCGGTACGTGGATTCCTTCGACTAGCAAGGGCACACAAAGAAGCTAAACACCGCACACACAACTTACCAAGAATTAGTCCTCAATTGACCGCACCCTTTGGAAAATCAAACCATACGATATCTAACTCTCATGCCCGCTCTAATCTCGTGATTATGAGATTAGAATACTAAGATCGAATTAACTACGACAATCAGTACCAGTAAATTCAATCCTTAACTGGTCATGCTTATTATGCCCCAGGCACATCCGTATGATTTAATTAGTATAGACAAACTAATTTCCAAATCACACGATAACCTATACAGATAGTATGTCCAGACTATCTAAGTTACGAGCATTCTTTTTATATATCAATACTTTAACCAATAACGAGATCTACTTTTTTTTTTTTACACCTCGTTATCTAGTTTGATCTATTAGTACGATAGGTAAAAATTATATCTTTCAACTAAAGCAGAATCTTTTAAAGATTATACAATTGAAGCGTGTCCCAAGCAATAAGAATACCAAAACTCTGGGAAAGCGAAATCTACTCGAAATCCCAGGAATAACTCCAAACGACCTTGAACTTGGGTGGGAAAGTAACTACGAGGTGGCTAAAAGCACTGTTGAAGAAATCCAAAGAAACCCACTTTAAGAATCTCACAGATCTGAAAAACAAATTTAGCCCGACAACTGATCCTAATTTGATAACCCACTTCAAGAATGACCTTTGCTCGTAGATATAGGTTTTTGCGAACCTGAAGGAATGAGCCAAAGGATAAACACAACAAAGGGATCAAAACTCAAAATAAAGCTGCCCACAAATGACTCGCCAGAGATGGGCAAAAATCTTGTAGGCGGTCCACGATCGAAGCTATTCAGGGAGGAAAAATCTGGCGATCGGCAGTTTTAGGTGCGAAGAAGAGTGGACTCGTGTGTTCTAGGATTCTAGGCTTAAGATTCTCGAAAGAAAGATCATAAACCAACTTTAAAAAAGAAACTTCAATGAAGGAGAAGAAGATCTCTCTCTAGGCTTGTCTTTCTCACTCTAAGGCATTTGCCTACAAGGTTTCGTATGTCTTGTGTGCCAATCTTTAGCTATTTATAGGAGCTTCAAAGAATACCTAATGACCTTTTGAGTTGTGCCTTAATATTTGACTTTAGTTGACCCCTCAGTCGTCCCTAGACTAATCAACTCCAATCGAGCCTTTCGAATTAATTTCTTAATTTACTCCGTTAATTAAATTTAATTGAACCCTTAGGATTGTTTTGAATAACCGACTTTGTCAATTAAATTAATTTAATCTTTAGAATTAATTAATTCACGCATAAATAGTCGTACCACTAATGGACCAATTATGGAACTACCGCTCAAAATGACTTTACATCGCGCTCACTTTATTATTCTTTTATCTCCGCACATTAAAGATCTATTGCTCATCGATTCATCAATTTACTGACAAATTAATTCATCGACATCCTGGTATCCGAGATTAGTACCAGTCAACTTTCTTATTATACTGGACGTAAAGTCCACTGGCCAAATTTAGTATAATAAACCTTACGAGCTCATCTCGGGAGCACCATCAACCCGGCGAACTGGTACGTGGATTTCTTCGACTAGCAATGCACACAAAGAAGCTAAACACCGCATACCCAACTTACTGAGAATTAGTCCTCAGTTAACCGCATCCATTGGAAAATCAAAGCATACAATATCTTAGTCTCATGCCCACTCCAATCTTGCGATTAGAATACTAGGATCGAATTAATTATGCCGATCAGTACAAGTTAATTCAATCCAAACTGGTCGTGCTTTATATGTTCTGGACACATCTATATGATTTAATTAGTCTAGATAAAATATTTTCCAATTCACATGATAACCTATACCGATAGTATTTTCAGACTATCTCAGTTACGAGCATTTTTTTATATATCAATACTTTAAGCAATAATGAGATCTACTATGTTTTTCTAGATCTCGTTATCGAGTTCTATGATATAATGGAACACTGTCATCTTGAAACACAAAGGATATATCAACTAGGTATTAGTTTTTTATATAAGCAAATAGCTTTCTAGTATTGAAAACTAACAATCTCCCACTAATACTCAAAGCTATGCTTTGAAGTACAAAAGCAGTGTTCAACCCACTTTATTACACTTCTGTCATAATGAAAACTATAGAACACTCTTAAAGGTCACTTAGATGGCTCCCTTAAGAATCTGACTCTCATGCCCTCCACATGTCTCTCAAAGAAATTTGGGGTCAATGGTTTTGTGAAATGATCTGCAAGGTTGTCTCCTGATGCTATCTTGGCCATGGCCACGTCTCCCTTCTTTACGATCTCTAGTATAAGGTGGTACTTACGCTCTATGTGTTTACTCCCCTTGTGGGCTCGTGGTTCCCTTGAGTTAGCAACTAGACCATTGTTATCACATTAAACTGTGATAGACGTCGACAACTCAGGGACCACATCTAAGTCCACCAGGAAGTTCCTGAGCTATACAGCTTCTTTCGTGGCCTCTGATATGGCAACGTACTCAGCCTCCATGGTAGAGTGCACCACGTATTTCTGCTTGACACTCCGCCATACTATGGCTCCACCTCCTAGAGTAAATACATACCCAGAGGTAGACTTACTCTTGTCTATATCACCTTGAAAGTCCGAATCTGTGTAACCGAGTGGTACTAGCTCCTGCGCTCTATAAACTAGGACATGATCTCTCGTCATGTGCAAGTACTTGAGAATGCATTTTACGGCCTCCCAATAAGCCTTCCCAAGGTTACTCTGATATCTACAAACCAAGTACATAACATAATATACATGAGACTACCCATTGCAGATGCATAGGGTACCACCTTAATGGCATGTACCTTCTCCGCAGTCTTGGGTCACTGCTTCTTTGTTAAATGCACTCATTTCCTGAAAGGCAGTGAACCCTTCTTGGAGTTCTGCATGTTAAAACGAGCCAGAATTTTGTCTACGTTTGACGCCTAGGAGAGTGTCAAATAATGTCTCCTATGATCTCGAATAATCTTGGTCCCAAGGTTGTGTCTATCCTCTCCCAAGTCTTTCATATCAAACTGTCTGGACAACCATACCTTTATGTCTGACAACACCTTCTTACTATTGCCAATCAGATGGAGTCATTTACGTAAAGTACAAAGAACACCACCAAATCACCTTTATGCCTACGGTATACACACTACTCATCTGAACACAGGGTGAATCCAAAGGACTGGATAACCTCATCAAAAAGGATGTTCCAAGATCTGGATGCCCGCTTAAGTCCATAAATGAACCTCTTAAGCCTGTAAACGTTGTGCTATTGGCCCTGAATAATGAAACCCTCTGGTTACTACATAAAGATGGTCTCCTCAAGACTTCCATTAAGGAAATCTGTCTTGACATCCATTTTCCAAATCTCATAATCCATATGGGTAGCTATGGCCCGAGAATCCGGATCAACTTAAGCATAGCTACCAGGGAAAAGGTCTCCTCATAATCGATACCCTTTTTCTGAATATACCCTTTTGCCACAAGCCTAGCCTTGAAGGTCTCAACCCTCCTGTCAGATCCTCTCTTTCACTTATAGACCCATTTACACCTAATTGGTAAAAATCTATTCGGAAGGTCTACCAGCTTGCAGACCTGATTTGAGTCCATAGAACCCATCTCAGCAATCATCGCTATCTGCCAAGAATCTGCATCTTTATCATGAAGAGCCTCAATGTAGCTAACTGTGTCTGTTCATGGGCACTGGGGATCAAGTTCGAAGACTCACCCAAACCCATGTATCTCTCAGGCTATGTTACAACCATCACACTACGACGAGGCGCAGGCTGTGTAAGAGCATTATCTGTAATAGTGTGTGCAGTATCCCGTGGTGTGTTATCATGTACTTGTGCATTTGGAATACTCGAGTGACCTCTAAGCTCTTCCAATACTACCTTGTTGTTTGCCTTGTGATCTAAAATATAGTCCTCCTCAAGAAATCTGGCATTGGTGCTAATCACCACCTTCTGATCCTGAGGACTATAAAATATACCACATCTCGTTCCTTTGGGGTTGCCTATAAATTGCATAACCCCTGTTCTTGCATCTAACTTGCCTATATCTGCCTTAAGCACGTGTGCTGAGCAACCCCAAATCCTGAGATGTCTCAAAATAGGCTTTCGCCAAGTCCAGAACTCTACTGGAATCGTAGGCATAGACTTAGATGGTAAGAGGTTAAGAATAAAACATGTTGTCTCTAAGACATAACCCCAAAACGAGATGGGCAACTCACTATAACTCATCATCGATCTAACCATATCCATAAGAGTCCTGTTCCTCCTCTCTACTACACCGTTCTACTGAGGTGTGCCAGGTGCAGACAACTGAGACTGAATACCCTCATTTGATAAATATGACCTAATTCACTAGAGAGGTATTCACCATAACAATCAGATCGCAGGGCCTTGATACTCTTACACAGATACTTCTCCACCTCAACCTTAAACTCTTTGAACTTGCAAAACCATTCAAACTTGTAGTGTATCAGATATATGTATCCATTTCTAGAGTAGTCATCTATGAATGTCATGAAATACTCATAACCTCGTCTAGCCCTAACTGACATAGGCCCACACAAGTCAGAATGAATCAACTCTAAAACCTCTTTGGCCCTATACCCCGTTGCCTTGAAATGCCTCTTGGTCATTTTACCCTTCAAGCAGAACTCACAGGTCAGATAGCTGTCAATCTCCAATGAGCCCAAGGGCTCATTATTGACCAACTTTTGAATCCTACTTAGGTTAATGTGACCTAGTCTCAGTTGCCAAAGATAAGTTTGATTCAAAGGGGAAGACTCCTTTATCTTACTATGATTCGATGATGGGTTATTAATTTTCGTATATTGCACTATTGGGGAATATGTCTTAATTAAAAATAGATTGTCAACCAATGTACTGGAACATATAAGCTTCCGGTTCTTTCTGATAAAAACAGAATAATCAGAAAAAACACACTTATAACCATCCAAAAGAAGTTTTGAAACTGAATGTAAATTCTTTCTGGACAATCTCTCAAATGTAAAACAGAGTCTGAAAAATAAAGACAAATAACTCCCACTGTAACAATAGAAACTCTGGTAGTATCCCCAAGGTAGACCTGCAACTCTCCCTCTCTAAGCAGCTGGGTCACTTGGAACCCCTGCAAAGAATTACAAACATGATGAGTGGCTACTGAATCCACACACCAAGTGTCTGTGGGAATCGCTACTAAACACGTCTCAGTAACTAGGGTGAAATTACACATACCTCGAGTCTTTTGGCAATTTTTCTTTTAATATCCAACCTTGCTACATCTGAAGCACTTGCTTTTCGACTTGTGTTTTTTGGCAATGCCTCTCTTGGGTCCATAGCAGCTGCTTTCTGGCCCTTATTCCTCTTTTACTTCTTAGATTTGGGCCTAAGAGACGAACCTGAAGGTCGAACAGTAGCCAACGCTTGCTTCTTCTCTCCGAAAAAGGCCTTCAACAGACACCAATGCAGTCATGAGTTCGGGAAGTGAATATCAGAGCTTGCCCATATTGTAGTTTAACAAAAACTGCTCAAAACTGGGGGGCAAGCTTTGCAGAATAATATCAACCTGGGTCTCCTAAGCGATATCACCTCGCAATACCTCAATCTTATTGATGCAAATGATCATGTCCAGTATGTGATCTTTCACTGAAGAGCCCTCAGCCATTCTAGCATTCATAAGTTTCCTCATAGCTGACTGTTTGGTTGCCCTGCCTGATATCCGAACATCTCCCTGAGGTTAAGCATTATCTCATAGGCTGAGGTCATCAACTGATGTTGGTGTTGCAGGACACTCGACATAGATACCAAGATGTAGCACCTGGTCATCTCATCAGTTTTCTTCCACCTTTAGTGAGCCTCTCTCTCCTCAGGAGTGGAATCATCAGTGGGCACTGAGGGGCGCTCTTCAGCGAGCACATACCTGTAACCCTCGGCAGTAAGGACAATGTCCTGGTAACATTTCCGATCAATGTAATTAGGTCCAGTGAGTTTGTTCTGATTCAAAATGACAGCTAACGGGTTGAATAACATATCAACAAAATGAAAAAATAAACAGTCTAGTTTCAGTATTCTTTTTCAAAACTATTGATATCCTCAAAATAATATAATCTCCCATCGATATCTCTCACACCGGGATTAATGTAGGTCACGTTGTGTGAACGTCTACGCCAAGCCACATTCATTCGAGAAGAACATAAACTCATCAATTTCACTATCTGAGTAACGATTTTATGCTAAATAAAAGTAGTAGTCGATGATTTTAGCAGTACACCTAAGGAGCGTAACCTCGATGAGAGGAATACTACAAATGGTACACTAAGTGTATGCCATTACGTGACTTATAACTTTGTTACTTAGGTACTAATGCATCTTGGATGGCGAGGGAGTCATAACTTTCTCCAATTAAACTCACTACAGTCATCCCTTTAGAAATTCAATATAGTGATCTCGTGGTTGAAGACTCATCCGATAGGGAGGAAGGTCTAAGCCCACGTGCAAGTCTAACTATATCACATATGAATTCGTAATGCAGGCCATGGGGATATATACCAACCCTCTCCTACTTATATTTTTAAGTTTGAGGATTTTTACGTTTTAGCATGCAATATCTTAACTATGGATATTCGCACCCATAAAACCGTTGGAGTTTTAATATGCGAATAATCTACCTTAGTTAATTGCACATTACTTTTTAAAACGGTTTGGTTTTCGCTCATGCAAAAGGTAATGAAAACACACAATCAACAAAAAGAAATAAAAATGGGAAATACAGAAATAAACATTTCCCGACTATTATGGCCTTCTCTATCGTTTATTCCTTTTGACGCCTCGTTGACACGTCCTGTCATGGCACTCCCACTCGTTATTTGGATTCCTCTCAATTTGTTCGAGTTTTCTCAGTTTTTTACGTAATTAGGAATCACCCAAAATTATAGAAAACCAAAACCTATGAATACGAGTCACCCCAAATAACGTCTTCGTCATAATACATAAATTCCTATATACAAAGGCATTTTTCTAGAATTTAAAGACGACAACAGAAATCCTACTACAAGATTTATCTAATCGTAAGCGACTTCCAACTCATGGTCATTACTATTATAGATATTTTTATTAAAAAACAAAACGAGCCCAGACATGCCCCAGTGTTTATGAATGAAAAATAAGTCTACCATAATAGCCGGGAATTAATAACCACCTGTTTAACGTATTGACAAAGCAAAAATAACAATGCCAAAACAAAGTCATGAAATAAATTGAACAAGTATAAGGCCAAAACACTCGCTCTGATACCAATTTAAAGGAAACAGAGCTAGCCCGGGCTATACAAAAAATCTTACTTTCGTGCAATGCATTCTAGAATTTGAGACTTTCAATCTGGCTCAGGCTAAAATTCATTTCCCCTGAAGGGTTCTAGGCTTATAGTAGTTTGATCTATTAGTACGAGACGTAAAAATTAAATCCTTAAACTAAAGAAAAATTGTTTAAAGATTATACCTTTGAAGTGTGTCCGAAACAATAAGAATACCCAAATCCAGGAAAGCGAAATCCACTTGAAATCCCAAGAATAACACCAAACAACCTCCAACTTGGGTGGCCAAGTGACTACGAGGTGGCTAAAAGCACTGGTGAAGAAAACCAAAGAAACCCACTTCAAGAATCTCACAAATCTGAAAAATAGATTTCGCTCGGGAACTGATTATAATCTGAAAACCCACTTCAGGAATGACCTTTGCTCGTACCCCTAGACATTGGCGGACCCGAAGGAATGAGCCAAAGGATCAACACAACAAAGGGATCAAAACCCAAACTAAAGCTGTCGCCGCGATCGGCGGAGCTGGCCGAAAATCTTGCGGGCGGTCCCCACGATCGGTGAAAAAATTCGGCAATCGGCGATATTAGGTGCGGTTGAGAGTGGGCTCAGGTTTTCTAGGATTCGGGGCTTAAGATTCTCGAAAAGAAAGATCACAAACCGACTTCGAAAAAGAAACTTCATTGAAGGAGAATAAGTTCTCTCTCTAGGCTTGTCTTTCTCAGTCTAAGGCATTTGCCTACAAGGTTTCTTATTTCTTGTGTGCCTATATTTAGCTATTTATAGGAGGTTCAAGAAATACCTAGTGACCTTTTGAGTTGGGCCTTAATGTTTGGCTTTAGTTGACCCCTTAGTCTTCCCTAGACTAATCAACTCCAATTGAGCCTTCCGAATTAATTTCTTAATTCACTTCGTTAATTAAATTTAATCGAACCCTTAGGATTATTTTGAATAACACACGTTGTCAATTAAATTAATTAAAACTTTAGAATTAATTAATTCACTTTATGGATTAGTCAAATGCATAATTAATCGTACCATTAACGGACCAATTATGGAACTACCTCTCAAAAATGACTTTACATCGCGCTCACTTTATTATTCTTATACCTCCCCACATCAGAGATCTAGTGCTCCTAGATTCATCAATTTACTGATAAATTAATTTATCGAATTCTTTGTATCCGAGATTAGTACCATTCGACTTTCTTATTATACTGGAAGTAAAGTCCATTGGCCGGATTTAGTATAATAAACCTTACGAGCTCATCTCGGGAGCACCATCAACTCGCCGAACCAGTACGTGGATTTGTTCGACTAGCAACGGCACACAAAGAAGTTAAACATGCACACCCAACTTACCTAGATTTAGGCCTCAATTGACAGCACCCTTTGGTAAATCAAAGCATACGATATCTAACTCTCATGCCCACTCCAATCTCGGGATTAAGAGATTATAATACTTGGATCGAATTAATTACGCCGATCAGTACAATTTAATTCAATCCAAACTTGTTGTGCTCAATATGCCCTGGGCACATCCGTATGATTTAATTAGTCAAGATAAACTGATTTCCAAATCACATGATAACCTATACTGATAGTATGTTCAGACTATCTGAGTTACGAGCATCTTTTTATACATCATTATTTTAACAAATAACAAGATCTACTGTGTTTTTCTACATCTCGTTATCAAGTTCTATGATATAATGGAACACTTTTAATAGTGAAACAAAATGTTATGTCAACTGGGTATTAGTTTTTGATACAAGCTATCAAAACTAACACATAAAAACTCACCATAAAATTGACCCCACCGCCGGTCCAAGTACGCCACCAGCCACCTGCCGCCGGGAGTTATGATTGTCGGCTGCTGCTTGGAGAGAAGGACCGCCAACTTCGGATAAAAAAACTGACTTCGAGGGAGAGAATTCTCTCTCTAAGCTTTCTCTATCTAAGTTTCTGTTGTTCTGGAACTTATGAATTGTGTGTTGTATTGTTGACATTCTATGTCTATTTATAGAGTTACAAGAGAGACCTTAAGTTGGATAATGATTGGTTTTCCTATCGGGTTTGTGTTTTACTCCAATCCCGTTCCTGGACTAATTCACATCCAACTGACACAAGGATTCACTTATCATTAATCAAATTCTTTGACTAATTCACAACCAATTAACATAAGGATTAATTAATTACTTAATTAATTAAATATACCTTTGTCAATTACCCAATACATAATTAATCATACCACTAACGGATTAATTATGGAACTACCATTCAAACAAGAATTGCTTCTAGAAACATTAAATTAATTATTCTTTAATCTCCCCACATGAAAGATATAGTGCTCATTATTTTATTAATTTACGGATAAATTAATTCATCAACTTCTTTAATCCGAGATTAGTACTAGTAGACCTGATTACTATAGCGGACATAAGTCCACCTACCGGGTTTAGTATAATAAACATCACGAGCTCATCTCGAGAGCACCATTACCCCGGATGCACTGGTACATGGTTTCCTTTTGACACGTAATGGCACACAAAGCAATCAAACACGCGCACCCAACCGACCGAGAATATAAGTCTCAAGTGACTACACTCATTAGCAGATTAAAGTACATTATGTCTAATCCTCGTGCCCGTTCAAGACTAGGGATTAAGAGATAGAATACTAGGATCGAATAGTCTAATAAGTCAGTCTAAGACAATTCAACCCAAACGGTGATACTCAATGCGCCCAGGGCATATATATAATTCAATTAGTATATACAAACAAATTTTTTAATCACATAATGACTTAAACCGACAGTATGTCCAAACTGTCTCAGTCACGAGCCTCATTTATATATCATGACTTTAACCAATGATGAGATCTTCTATGTCCTCCCCAACACCTCAACATCTAGTCATATGATATAAGTGCACAACATATGTAAAACATAAAAACAATTTAACTAAAAGATTCAATCGATATATAAACCGGGAAATAGTTTTAATACAAGCAAAGCTTTAGTATTCAAAACCAGCAATCTCCCACTAATACTTAAGCTGCTTTAAGTATAAACCTACATTAATCTATAGCTATAACAAAACTAAAAATCAGTCAAGGCTCAGCTAAGTATCTAATTCTCATGCCCTCCATGTGAGTCTCAAAGACTTTCGTATTCAATGTCTTCGTGAATGGCTCTGCAAGGTTATCTATTGATGCTATCTTCACCACGACCACATTTTCCCTCTTTATGATATCTTGATAAGGTGGTTCTTCTGCTGTATGTGCTTACTCACTTTGTGGGCTTTTGGTTCCTTCGAGTTTACTACTACACCGTTGTTGTCACAGTACACTGTCCTCGACTTTTACAAATCAGGAATCACGTCTAAATCCACTAAGAAGTTCTTGAGCCATATTGTGATGTGTTAAAAATACACACAAATAAAACCCTTTTTAACACACTAAAGGACAACAAATCCTTTCTATGTACCTAGGGTGTCGAACCATAGAGAGCACATTGCATTTAGCATTGTATTGATGTTTAGGTACTTATTCTACAAAATAAAGAAAATGAGAAATATCAAAGAAAAATAAAGAAAGAAAAATGAAAATCCTAACCTAACTACTACCCAAAGGATAGTAGGCTAAGAGAAAGGTGAAAGGGAGAATTTAGCCAAGGCAAAAGCATGGAGAGTGTTGGGATACACGGGACTAAGAAGTAATTCTAGTCCCTTGCTCAAGGTGTCAAACACCGAACTACGATCCTCAACTTCCTACCTCTTGACTTAACTAAACATTCCTGGGTAAGGGATAAACTTTGAGACAAACACCTAGAAATGTGACCATGGTGTCTTGGTGAACTCCTCGCACACTATTTCTAAGAATATGAAGCTAATCCCCTTTTACTTGATCATATAATGCATCCGCTATGTTCATGGTCATAGGCCAAAACGTCAATCACCCAGTTGTCCCACGAGCCTTAACTTATGGGTGTTATACCTAACACCAAGTCCCAGGCCATGGTCATCAACATGAACTACGGGATTTATCAACCCACAAGCTTGGACGCATTTTGATGTGTTATGCCTAAAACTGCACCTGGAGCTATGGTGATTGACAAATCAAGGACTTCGGCCTCACACGGTGCAAACAGAGCTTCAAAAATATACAAATCAACTAAAACCCATGTAGATTAACAACCCATAAAGAAAAATATCAAGAAATCAACATAAAAACATTCGTAGATATCAAATGGGCAGCAACCAAAGCCAAACACATAATCTTTAAGCATAAATGGAATGAAAGCATTAAATCCAAACACAAAATGAAAACCCATGAACATGCTCATATAATCACTATCAATCCTTACAATATGGGTTGCTAAAATGTGGATCTACAGCTAAAAGAAGAAAATAAAATAGAAAAAGAGAAAATCAAACTAAGGAGAGAAGCCCTAGGATCAATGAGGCTAATCCATTCAAGATGACCTAAAATCTATACAAAATGATTTATAGAGGCTTGACCAATTGGGGTTATGGTATAATAAGGGAAAGTTTTGGGGCCATTCTATAATTAAGAAGAAGTCACAACCCATTGCTCTCAGTAGTTTGGAGCGTCCATGGCACTCTGAAGTGCTGTGAACACTCCAACGTATTGCCAACTTTGCATGTCCATGCTGTGGACACTTGAACTCATCTTCACGTTCTGCCTCCCTGGAGTGTCCACAGCACTCTGGAGTGTTTTGGACTCTTCAGCTTTTAGTTACTTCTTTTCTCTTGTTACATTTAAGTGCCATTTTGGCCCTTCACACATCCTGATTTCTTCATTTTCTCTTCTCTATCCTACAAAATACACCATTTTCCTACAAAATACATATAACATACATGAGATTACACTTATTAGAAATTAAGCACAAATAGGCACTTTTTCCTCTAAAATGTATGCAACTTATGTAAAAATCATGCTTAAAAGAACTACAAAAACGTGATGAATTTGGGTTACATTGCACAGCTTCTTTCACTGCATCTGATGCTGCAACGTGCTCAACCTCCATGGTAGAGTCTGCCACGCATTTATACTTAACACTCCGCCAAACTATAGCTCCACCTCCAAAAATAAACACCACCCCTGAGATAGACTTACTCTTATCCCTATCGCATTGGAAATCGGAATCTGTGTAACCCCTCGGAACTAGCTCTTACACCTGATAGACCAAAACTTAGTCTCTCATTGGCACAAATACTTTAGATGCACTTCACAGCCTCCTAATGAGCTTTTTCGTGATTTCCCTGATATTTTCTAACCATGCTAACGGCATAGAAAATATCTGGTCTCGTACATAACATTGCATACATGAGACATTCAACTGTTGAAGTATAAAGAACTATCTTTATGACTTCTATCTTCTCAACAGTCATCAGAGAATGCTCTTTAATTAGGTGCACTCCATGTATGAAAGGAAGAAAACCTTTCATGGAGTTATGCATGTTCAAATGAGCTAGAATTGTATCTATGTATGAAGCCTGAGAAAACGTCAGTGAACGTTTTCTACGATCTCGAATAATCTTGATCCCAAGGATATGTCTAGCTTTTCCAAGTACTTCATATCAAACAACTTAGACAACCATGCCTTTACGTCTTATAACACTTTCTTAATTCACTTTGTCAATTAGTCACATGCATAATTAGTCATGCCACTAACGGACCAATTATGGAACTACCGCTCAAAAACAACTTTACATCGAGCTCACTTTATTATTCTTCTCTTCTCCCCACATCAAAGATCTATGCTCATTGGTTCATCAATTTACTGACAAATTAATTCAACAACTTCTTGGTATCTGAGATTAGTACCACTCGAATTTCTTATTGTAAGTTTTGAATACAGAAACGCTCTAGCTTGTTTCAGTATCCATAGAACTAGATAACAGGGTGTAAAAAGACACAGTAGATACCGTTATTGGTTAAAGTATTGATATATAAAAAGTATGTTCGTAACTGAGATAGCCTGAACATACTATCGATATAAGTTATCATGTGGTTTGGAAATTAGTTTATCTAGACTTATTAAAATCACACGGATATGCCAAGGGCATATTGAGCATGACCAGTTTGGATAGAATTGACTTGTACTTATCAGTGTAGTCAATTCGGTCCTAGTATTCAGTCTCTCAATTCTGAGATTGGGATGGGCGTGAGAGTTAGATATCGTATACTTTGATGTGCCAAAATGTGCAGTCAATTGAGGCCTATACCTCGGTAGGTTGGGTATGCAGTGTTTAGCTTCTTACGTGTCGTTGCTAGTCGGAGGAATCCACGTTCCGGTTATCCGGATTGATGGTGCTCCCGAGATGAGCTCGTAACGTTTATTGTACTAAAAATGGCCAGTGGACTTTAAGTCCGGTATAATAAGAAAGTCGAGTGGTACTAATCTTGGATACCAAGAAGTCGGTGAATTAGTTTGTCAGTAAATTGATAAACCAACAAGCACTAGATCTTTGATGTGGGGAGATAGAAGAAAATAAAGTGGCGTGATGTAAAGTCGTTTTTGAGCGGTAGTTCCATAGTTTGTCCGATAGTGGTATGCCTATTTATGTATTTGTCTATTCTACAAAGTGAATTAATTAATCCTAAAGGTTTAATTAATATTTAATTGACAAAGTGGATTAAGAAATTAATTCTATTTGAATTAATTAATCCTAAGGGTTCGATTAAATTAAATTAACGAAGTGGGTTAAGAAATTAATTTGAATGGGTCAATTAGAGTTGATTAGTCTAGGAAAAACTAAGCGGTCAACAAAAGTCAAATTAAAAGGCCCAACTCAAAAGCCTACTAGGTCTCCTTAAGAGCTCCATATAAATAGAAAGCTTAAGGTCAAAGAAACTTAAGAAAAACCTTGCAAGACAAGTCTTGCTTCTTAGAGTGAGAAACCTCTAGAGAGAGAACTTCTTCGCCTTGAAGTTTTTTCTCAAAGTCAAACTTGGATACTTACTCTCTCGAAGCTTTATCGAAGCCCATAGTACTTTAGCTTGTCCGGATTTTATATTTGCTGTCCGCCTAGATTTTTCATGAACTCCGCTGCAATTTTTCAATTTTGGTGAGCTCAAAGTTCAGTTCTTTTAGGGTGCTTGATCAAGGTTCATCACATTTGATCTCACTCTTGGTGATTCGTGATTGGGCTCGTCCAGATCGTGACTAAAAGGCTGGATCTTTGTGGGTTTTTTTAGCGGACTGCAGCTGGGTAGCGGACAGCTTATGGGCTGAAGCCAAGATCGTATTTAGAGCAGTTTTTAGTTCATTTCAAGGGGTTTTTCTTAGTGGGTTTTCGTGGGATTTGATAGCACACTTTGATAGATTATTGCCCACACAATATTCGAAGTTTCTTGGAGTTATCTTTCGGATTTCGGTGGTAATCGCAAGCAAAGATTTGGTTTTTCTTATTGCGTTGGACTTCGCCTCAATGGTATAACCTTTATGTTTTCCACTAATTAAAGGTTGATTTTTTGTGCGTTGTTTGTCGATTTAATAAATTAAATAAGTGTAAGCCTAGAACCGTTCAGTGGAAAATGAATTTGAGCCTGAGCTTTGTCGCAAGTTTTCGATTCTGGAATGCATTGCACGAAAGTGAGATTTTCGATTTAGCCCAGTCTTGTTCTATTTTCCATCACTTATTATACCACACGTAAAGTCCACTGGCCAGATTCAAAATAATAAACCTTACGAGCTCATCTCGGGGGCACCATCAACCCGGTGAACCGGTACATGAAAATATCAAAAAGCCTTCCCAGAGTTACTCTGATATCTGCTGACCATGCCAAATGCAAAGCAAATATTAGGCCTAGTACATAACATAGCATACATTAGACTACCTACTGAGATGTATAGGGTACTGCCTTCATGGTATCTATCTTCTCAGCAGTTTTGCGACACTGATCCTTTGATAAATGCACTCCATGCCTAAAAGGTAGTGAACCCTTCTTGAAGTTCTGCTTGCTAAAACGGGCCAGAATCGTGTCTATGTATGAAGCCTGGCAGTGTGTCAGAGAACGTCTTCTACGATCTCGAATAATCTTGATCCCAAGGATATGTCCAGCCTCTCCCAAGTCCTTCATAGCAAATAGCCTGGACAACCATGCCTTTACATCTAACAACACCTTCTCACTGTTGTCAATCAGAAGGATGTCATCTACATAAAGTATGATGAACACCACTAAATCGCCATCACGCCTGCGGCATATACACTGCTCATCTGGACATTGAGTTAATCCATAGGACTGGATAACCTTGTTAAAACGGATGTTCCATGATCTGCCTGCTTAAATCCATAAATGGACCACTTGAACTTGTATACCTTGTGCTCTTTGCCCTGAACAATGAAACCCTCTGGTTTTTGTATAATGATAGTCTCTTCAAGACTTCCATTAAGGAAAGCTGTCTTGACGTCCATCTGCCAAATCTCATAGTCCATATGAGCAGCTATGACAAAGAGAATGTGGATTGACTTAAGCATAACTATCGGGGAAAAGGTCACATCATAATCGATACCCTATTTTAGAGTATACCCTTTTGCCACAAGCCTAGTCTTAAAGGTCTCGACCCTCCCGTCACTTTCTCTCTTTCGCTTGTAAACCCATTTGTACCTAATAGGCCGAAACCCATAAGGAAGGTCTACCAGCTCCCAGACCTGATTTGAGTCAATAGAACCTATTTTAGCCATTATTACCCTCTGCCAATAATTTGCATCTTTATTCTGGAGAGCCTCATTGTACCTAACTGGGTCTCGTTTATGAGCGCCAGGGATAAGGTCCGAAGACTCACCCAAACCCATGTACCTCTCGAGCTGTCTGACAACCCTTCCACTACGACGAGGCGCAACCAGTGTAAGAGCATCATCTGTGATAGTGTGTCCAGTATCATGTGGTGTGTCATCCTGTACTTGTGCAACTGGAATACTCGACTGACCCCTAAGCTTTTCCAATACTACCTTGCTCCTTGACTTGTGATATAAAATATAGTCCTCCTCAAGAAATCTGGCGTTGGTGCTCATCACCACATTCCGATCCTGATGATTATAAAATGGACCACCCTTCGTACCTTTGGGATAGCCTATAAAAAGAATAACCTCAGGCATCGCATCTAGCTTAGCTGCATCTACCTTGATCACATGTGCTGGGAAACCCAAAACCTGAGATGTCTTAGATTAGGCTTTCGCCCAATCCACAACTCTACAGGGGTCAAAGGAACAGACTTAGATGGTACAAGGTTATGGATGTACCACGCTGTCTCTAAGGCATAACCCCAAAATGAATTGGGCAATTCACTATAACTATTCATCGATCTAACCATATCCATAAAGGTCCAGTTTCTCCTCTCTGCTACACCGTTTTTCTGGGCTGTGCCTGGTGCAGACAACTGAGAATGAATACCCTCTTCTGACAAATAGGTAAGAAATTCACTAGAGCTGTATTCACCACCATGATCAGATTGCAGTGTCTTGATACTCTTACTGTGATACTTCTCTAGATTTGCCTTAAACTCTTTGAACTTGTCAAAGCATTTAGACTTGTGGCACGTCAGGTATATTTATCCAAATCTAGAGTAATCATCCGTGAATGTCACGAAATACTCATAACCACCTCTAGCCTGGACTGACATAGGTCCACAGAAGTCAGAATGAACCAACTCTAAAACCTCCTTGGCCCTAAACCCCTTTGCCTTAAAAGGCATCTTGGTCATTTTACCCTCCAAGCAGGACTCATAGGTCGGATAACTGTCAATCTCCAATGAGCCCAAAGGCCCTCATTAATCAACCTTTGAATCCTATTAAGGTTGAGATGATCTAGTCTCAGGTGCCAAAGATAAGCCTGGTTCAGAGGGGTTATTAATTTCTGGGGAGTCAGTTTTAATCAAAAACAAATTATCAACCAATGCACAAGAACATATAAGTTTCTTGTTCTTTCCAATAAAAAGAGAGTCATCAGAAAAGATAAACTTATAACCATCCAAAACCAGCTTAGAAACCAAAACTAAGTTCTTCTTAAAACTGGATACATAAAGACAATGTCTCCAAATCAAAACAACAGAATCTGGAAAATAAAGGCGAACAACTCCCACTGCAGCAATAGAAACTCGGGTACTATACCAAAGGTAGACCTACAACTCACCCTCTCTAATCAGCTGGGTCACTTGGAACCCCTGTAAAGAATTAAAAACATGATCAGTGGCTCCTGATGAAGGAAAACTGAACAAGACCGGGATAAATCGAAAACCTCACTTTCGTGCAATGCATTCCAGAATCGGAAGCTTTCGACCAAGCTCAGGCTCAAATTAGTTTACCCATGAACGGATCTAGGCTTATACTTATTTAATTTATTAATCGGGACACAAAAGATTCAATCTTTAATAAAAGAGGAATTTAAAGATTCTACCTTTTGTAGCGAAGTCCCTTGCCTAAAGAAAAATCCAATCTTTGTTGCGATTCCAATAGAAATCCAATAGATATCTCCATAGAAACTTCGAATATTGCGTGGGCAATAATTTATCGAAGTCTACTTGCTTAGCCCACAAGGAAATCTCTCTAAAACTTGACTCAAACAAACCAAAAACTGATCACAAAATTTAACCCACAAAAATCCTGCTGCTGCTAACCAAAAAAGCTGCTGCCTTTAAATATAAACACCACTCCGACAGCAGTAATTCGAACTGCCCAGTCGTGATCTAGACAGCCCAAGCTTCGGATCACCAAAAAGAGATCAACAAAGCCCAGGCCGAATCAAACTCACTGGACAGCAGGAAAAAAACTGCCGCCAGAAAACCCTGAAAAATCTGCTGCAGTCCCTTTGTGCGAGAGAAGGAAAAACTGGACAACAGTTTTGCGTGGCAGCCCCTTTGCGCGAGAGAAGAAGAACTGGGCAGCAGTTTTTTGTGGCAGCCCCTTTGCGCGAGAGAAGAAGAACTGGGCAGAGATTTTCGTGGCAGCCCCTTTGTGCGAGAAACCAAAACCTGGGCAGTAGCTTTTGCGGATTGAGTAATAAAAACTGGGCAGAATGAAAACCCAAATGAAAGTTGTGATCTTTGGTCTGAATCCAATCTAGAGGAAGTGAAAAATCTAGTTTGTTTTTGAGAGAAAATTCTTGAAGAAAAATTCTCTTTCTTAAACCTTTTCACTCAAGAAAGCAATAATGAAATGTCTTGCGAGACTTCCTTATTTTTTTCTTGGGCTTCAAGTCTTCTATTTATAGGAGCTCGATTGGAGACCTAATGGGCTCTCGAGTTAGGCCTTTTAATTTGACTTTCGTTGACCGCTAAGTCTTCCCGACTAATCAACTCCAATCGACCCATTTAAATTAATTTATTTAATCCACTTTGTTAATTTAATTTAATCGAACCCTTAGAATTAATTAATTCAAAATAGAATTAATTTCTAAATTCACTTTGTCGATTAAATATTAATTAAACCTTTTAGATTAATTAATTTACCTTGTCGATTAGTCAAATACATAATCGGTCGTGCCACTATCGGACCAATTATGGAACTACCGCTCGAAAATGACTTTATATCGCGCCATTATATTTTATTCTATCTCCCCATATTAAAGATCTAGCGCTCGTCGGTTCTTCAATTTACTGACAAATTAATTCACCGACTTCTTGGTTTCCGAGATTAGTACCACTCGTCATTTTATTATACCGAACATAAAGTTCACTGGCCGGGTTTAGTATAATAACCTTACGAGCTCATCTCGGGAGCTCCATCAACCCGACGAACCGGTACGTGGATTCCTTCGACTAGCAACGGCACGTAAGAAGCTAAACACCGCATACCCAACCTACCGAGGTATTGGCCTCAATTGACCTCACTCTTTGGCAAATCAAAGCACACGATATCCAACCCTCATGCCCGTCCCAATCTCGGGAATGAGAGACAGAATACTAGGACCGAATTGACTACGCCGATCAGTATAAGTCAATTCTATCCAAACTGGTCGTGCTCAATATGCCCTGGGTATATCCGTGTGATTTAAACTAGTTTAGATAAACTAATTTCCAAACCACACAATAACCTATACCGATAGTATGTTCAGACTATCTCGGTTACGAGCATACTTTTTATATATCAATACTTTAACCAATAACGGTATCTACTGTGTCTGTCCACACCCCATTATCTAGTTTTATGATATAAAGGAACAAATTTATACCGAAACAAAATGATATGTCAACTGTGGATATTAGTTTTTGATACAGGCCATAGCTTTTCTGTTTTCAAAACTAACAATCTCCCACTAATACTCAAAGCTATGCTAAAAAGTACAAAAACTGTCCAACCCGCTATTACACTGCTGTCATAATGAAATCTCCAGAACACCTTTAAGCTCACTCACGTGGTTCTCTCAAGAATCTGACTCCCATGCCCTCCACATGTCTCTCAAAGACCTTTGGGGTCAATGGCTTGGTGAAAGGATCTGCAAGGTTGTCATCTGAAGCTATCTTGGCCACGATCACGTCTCCACTCTTTATGATCTCTCGTATCAGGTGGTACTTACGCTCTATGTGTTTACTCGCCTTATGGGCTCGTGGTTCCCTCGAGTTAGCAACTGCACCATTGTTATCACAATACACTGTGATAGACCTAGGCAACTCAGGAACCACATCCAAGTCCATCAGGAAGCTCTTGAGCCATACAGCCTCTTTCGCTGCCTCTGAAGCGGCAACGTACTCGGCCTCCATGGTAGAGTCCGCCACGCATTTCTGCTTGACACTCTTCCGTACTATGGCTCCACCTTCTAGAGTAAACACAAACCCAGAGGTAAAAATCACCTTGAAAGTCCGAATCTATGTAACCCAATGGTACAAGCTCCTGTGCTCTATAAACTAGGATATAATCTCTCATCCTGCGCAAGTACTTAAGAATGCATTTTACTGCCTCCCAGTGAGCCTTCCAAGGGTTACTCTAATATCTGCTAACCATGCCAACGGCAAAGCAAATATCAGGCCTCGTGCACAACATAGCAAACATGAGACTACCCACTGCAGAAGCATAGGGTACCGCCTTCATAGCATCTATCTCCTCAGCAGTCTTAGGACACTGCTCCTTAGACAAATGCACTCAATGCCTGAAAGGCAGTGAACCCTTTTTGGAGTTCTGCATGTTAAAACGGGCCAGAATCGTGTCTATGTAGGATGCCTGAGAGAGAGTCAGAGAACGTCTCCTCCGATCTCGAATAATCTTAATCCCAAGGAAATGTCCAGCCTCTCCCAAATCCTTCATATCGAATTGTCTGGACAACCATGCCTTTACGTCTGACAACACCTTCTTACTGTTGCCAATAAGAAGAATGTCACCAACGTAAAGTACGAGGAACACCACCATATCACCATCACGCCAGCGATAAACACACTACTCATCCGGAGACTGAGTGATTCCATAGGACTGAATAACCTCATCAAAACGGATGTTCCAAGATCTGGATGCTTGCTTAAGTCCATAAATGGACCTCATAAGCCTGCATACCTTGTGCTCTTGGCCCTTAACAATGAAGCCCTCTAGTTGCTGCATAAAGATGGTTTCCTCAAGACTTCTATTAAGGAAAGCTGTCTTGACGTCCATCTGCCAAATCTCATAATCCATATGAGTAGCTATGGCCAAGAGAATCTGGATTGACTTAAGTATAGCTACTGGGGAAAAGGTCTCCTCATAATCGATCCCTTCTTTCTGAGTATACCCCTTCGCCACAAGCCTAGCCTTGAAGGTCTCAACCCTCCTGTCAGATCCTCTCTTTCGCTTGTAAACCCATTTGCACTCAATAGGCCTAAACCCATCAGGAAGGTCTACCAGCTCCCAGACTTGATTTGAGTCCGTAGAACCCATCTCAGCAATCATCGCTCTCTGCCAAGAATCTATATCTTTATCCTGGAGAGCTTCATTGTAGTTAACTGGGTCCGGTTCATGAGCACCGGGATAAAGTCCGAAGACTCACCCAAACCCATGTACCTCTCGGGCTGTCTCACAACCCTCCCACTACGACGAGGCGCAGCCTGTGCAAGAGCGTCATCTGTGATAGTGTGTGCAGTCTCTTGTGGTGTGTCTTCCTGTACGTGTGCATCTAGAATAGTGGACTGACTTCTAAGCTCTTCCAATACTACCTTGCTGCTTGACTTGTGATCTAAAATATAGTCCTCCCCAAGAAATCTGGCATTGGTGCTGACCACCACCTTCTGATCTTGAGAACTATAAAATAAACCACCTCTTGTTCCTTTGGGGTAGCCTATAAACAGCATAGCCTTGGATCTCGCCTCTAACTTGCCTGCATCTGCCTTGAGCACATGTGCTGGACAACCCCAAATCCTGAGATGTCTCAGACTAGGCTTTCGCCCATTCCACAACTCTACCTGGGTCGTAGGCACAGACTTAGATGGCACAAGGTTGAGGATAAAACATGCTGTCTCCAAGGCATAACCCCAAAACGAGGTAGGCAACTCACTGTAACTCATCATCGATCTAACCATCTCCATAAAGAGTCCTGTTCCTCCTCTCTGTTATACCATTCTGCTGGGGTGTGCCAGGTGCAGACAACTGGGTCTGAATACCCTCCTCTGACAAATAGGATCTAAATTCACTAGAGAGGTATTCGCCACCGCGATCAGACCGCAGTGACTTGATACTCTTACCCAGATGGTTCTCCACCTCTGCCTTGAATTCTCTGAACTTGCCAAAGCATTCAGACTTGTTGCGCATCAGGTATATGTATCCATATCTAGAGTAATCATCCGTGAAAGTCACGAAATACTCATAACCACCTCTAGCCTGAACTGACATAGGCCCACACACGTCAGAATGAATCAGCTCTAAAACCTCCTTGGCCCTATACCCCTTTGCCTTAAAAGGCCTCTTGGTCATTTTACCCTCCAAGCAGGACTCACAGGTCGAATAGCTGTCAATATCTAGTAAGTCCAAAGACCCACTCTTGACCAACCTTTAAATCCTACTAAGGTTGATATGACCTAGTCTCAGGTGCCAAAGATAAGTCTGATTCAAAGGGGAAGACTCTTTTCTCTTATTATGATTCGGTGATGAGTTACTAGTTTCTGTGTTTTGCATAGCTGGGGAGTAAGTCATAATTAAAAACAAATTGTCAACAATTGTACCGGAACATATAAGTTTTTGGCCTTTTCTAAAAAAACATCAGAAAATGCACACTTTTAACCATCCAAAACAAGTCTCGAAACCGAAAGCAAGTTCTTTCGAAAACTAGGTACATAAAGACAATCCTTTAAATGTAAAATAGAGTCTGAAAATAAAGACAAATAACTCCCACTGCAGTAACAGAAACTCTGGTAGTATCCTCAAGGCAGACCTGCAACTCTCACTCTCTAAGCAGCCGGGTCACTTGGAACCCCTCCAAAGAATTACAAACGTGATCAGTGGCTCCTGAATCCACACACCAAGTATCTGTGAGAATTGCCGCTAAATACGTCTCAGTAACTAGGGAAAATTTACACATGCCTCGAGGCTTTGGGCATTCCTTCTTCCAATGTCCAGGTTACGTTTCCAGTCAATATAGTTTGGACCCGTGAGTTTGTTTTGGTTCAAAATGACAGCTAGCGGGTTGAACGACATATCATAACCGAAAAATTAACAATTCAAGTTTCAGTATACTTTTTCAAAAATATTGAAAATCCTCTAAAAACTAATATAATCTTCTACCGACATCTCTCACACTGGGATTAACGCATGTCACGATGGGTGAACGTCTACGCCAACCCATATTCATTCGAGAAGAATCGAAGGTCATTAATCTCATTATCTGACCAACGATCTTATGATCAATGAAATTAATAGTCGATAATTTTAACCGTACCCAAAAATAGCGTAACCTCGATGGGAGGGATACTAAAAATGGTACACTAAGTGTATGCCATTACGTGACTTACAAGTTTGTTACTTAGGATACTAATGCGCCTCGGATGGCGAGGGTGTCGCGACTTTCTCCAATTAAACTCACTATAGTCATCCCTTTAGAAATTCATTCCGGTGATATCCGTGGTTGAAAACTCATCCGATAGGGAGGAAGGTCTAAGCCAGCACGCAAGTTTAACCACATCACCAATGAACCCGTAATGGAGGCCATGGGGCTATTAACCAACCCGCTCCCACTTAGATTTTTAATTTCGATTCGCCCGGGTTTTCTCGGTTTTCTACGTAATTAGGAATCACCCAAAATTACGATTAAACCAAAACCCGCGAATGTAATTAGTTTGAGGATTTTTTTTACGTTTTAACATGCAATATCTTAACTATGGATATTCACACCCATAAAACCGTTGGAGTTTTAATATGAGAATAATCTACCTTAGTTAATTTCATATTACCTTTTTAAAAACATTTTGGTTTGGTTTTCGTTCATGCAAAATAAAACGAAAAACACACAATCAACAAAAAGACATAAATACGGCAAATTAAAATAAATAAAATTTCCCACTCGTTATTTGGATTCCTCTCGATTCGCCCGGGTTTTTCTCGGTTTTCTACGTAATTAGGAATCACCCAAAATTACGATAAACCGAAACCCGCGAATATAAGTTACCCAAAATAACGTCTTCGTCGTAGTACATAAATTCCTATATACAAAGGCATTTTTCTAGGAATTTAAAGACGACATGATTAGATCAAATCCTACTACAAGATTTTTCTAATCCTACACGGCTTCCAGCTCGTGGTTATTACTATTACAGAAATTTCCATTCAAAATAAAACAAGCCCGGACATGTCCCGGGGTTTATGAATGAAAATTAAATTTCTACCATAATAGCCGGGAAACCAATAACCACCTATTTATGCATTTCGACAAAAATAATAATGTCAAAATAAAGCCGTGTAATAAATCAAACAAGTATAAGACCAAAACCTCGCTCTGATACCAATTTGAAGGAAAACTGAACAAGCCCGGGCTAAATCGAAAACCTCACTTTCGTGCAATGCATTCCAGAATCGGAAGCTTTCGACCAAACTCAGGCTCAAATTAGTTTACCCATAAACGGATCTAGGCTTATACTTATTTAATTTATTAATCGGGACACAAAAGATTCAATCTTTAATAAAAGCGGGATTTAAAGATTCTACCTTTTGTAGCGAAGTCCCTTGCCTAAAGAAAAATCCAATCTTTGTTGCGATTCTAATAGAAATCCAATAGATATCTCTATAGAAACTTCGAATATTGCGTGGGCAATAATTTATCGAAGTCTACTTGCTTAGCCCACAAGAAAATCTCTCTAAAACTGGACTCAAACAAACCAAAAACTGATCACAAAATTTAACACACAAAAATCCTGCTGCTGCTGCCCAAAAAAGCTGCTGCCTTTAAATATAAACACCACTCCGACAGCAGTAATTCGAACTGCCCAGTCGTGATCTAGACAGCCCAAGCTTCAGATCACCAAGAAAAGATCAACGAAGCCCAGGCCGAATCAAACGCACTGGACAGCAACAAAAAAACTGCCGCCAGAAAACCCTGAAAAATCTGTTGCAGTCCCTTTGTGCGAGAGAAGGAAAAACTGGACAGCAGTTTTGCGTGGCAGCCCCTTTGCGCGAGAGAAGAAGAAATGGGCAGAGATTTTCGTGGCAGCCCCTTTGTGCGAGAAACCAAAACCTGGGCAGCAGCTTTTGCGGATTGAGTAATAAAAACTGGGCAGAATGAAAACCCAAATGAAAGTTGTGATCTTTGGTTTGAATCCAATCTAGAGGAAGTGAAAAATCTGGTTTGTTTTTGAGAGAAAATTCTTGAAGAAAAATTCTCTCTCTTAAACATTTTCACTCAAGAAAGCAATAATGAAATGTCTTGCAAGACTTCCTTATCTTTTTCTTGGGCTTCAAGTCTTCTATTTATAAGAGCTCGATTGGAGACCTAATGGGCTCTCGAGTTAGGCCTTTTAATTTGACTTTCGTTGACCGCTAAGTCTTCCCGATTAATCAACTCTAATCGACCCATTTAAATTAATTTATTTAATCCACTTTGTTAATTTAATTTAATCGAACCCTTAGAATTAATTAATTCAAAATAGAATTAATTTCTAAATTCACTTTGTCGATTAAATATTAATTAAACCTTTTGGATTAATTAATTTACCTTGTCGATTAGTCAAATACATAATCGGTCGTGCCACTATCGGACCATTTATGGAACTACCGCTCGAAAATGACTTTATATCGCGCCATTATATTTTATTCTATCTCCCCACATTAAAGATCTAGCGCTCGTCGGTTCATCAATTTACTGACAAATTAATTCACCGACTTTTTGGTTTCAAAGATTAGTACCACTCGTCCTTTTATTATACCGAACATAAAGTTCACCGGTCGGGTTTAGTATAATAACCTTACGAGCTCATCTCGGGAGCACCATCAACCCGGCGAACCGGTACGTGGATTCCTCCGACTAGCAACGGTACGTAAGAAGCTAAACACCGCATACCCAACCTACCGAGGTATTGGCCTCAATTGACCTCACTCTTTGGCAAATCAAAGCACACGATATCCAACCCTCACGCCCGTCCCAATCTCAGGATTGAGAGACGGAACACTAGGACCGAATTGACTACGCCGATCAGTATAAGTCAATTCTATCCAAACTGGTCGTGCTCAATATGCCCCGGGCATATCCGTGTGATTTAAACTAGTTTAGATAAACTAATTTCCAAACCACACAATAACCTATACCGATAGTATGTTCAGACTATCTCGGTTACGAGCATACTTTTTATATATCAATACTTTAACCAATAACGGTATCTACTGTGTCTGTCCACACCCCGTTATCTAGTTCTATGATATAAAGAAACAAATTTATATCGAAACAAAATGATATGCCAACTGTGGATATTAGTTTTTGATACAAGCCATAGCTTTTCTGTATTCAAAACTAACACCTGAATCCACACACCAAGTATCTGTGGGAATCACCGCTAAACATGTCTCAGTAACAAGGGTAAAATTACACATACCTCGAGCCTTTGGGCAATCTTTCTTCCAATGTCCTACTTTGCCACATCTGAAACACTTGCCTTTCGGCTTGTGCTTTTTGGCAATGCATCCATTGGGCCGATGATCAGCAGCTGCCTTCTGGCCCATCTTCCTCTTGTGCTTTTGGCTTTGGGCCCAGTAGAGGAACCTGAAGTCCAACAGTAGCTAAAACTTGCTTCTTCTTAAGAAGAGGGCTTCAGCAGACACCAATGTAGTCATGAGCTCGAAAAAACCATATTGAAGCTTGTTCATGTTATAGTTCAGGCATAACTGCTCAAAACTGTGAGGCAAGCTCTGGAAGATGATATCACACTGTGACTCACAATTAATCTCGCCTCTCAATACCTCAATCTCATTAATGTTGCTAATCATCTCCAGCACGTGATCCCTCACTGAGGTGCTTTCGAAAATATTGATATCTTCAAAAAACAATATAATCTTCCATTAAAATCTCTCACACTGGGATTAACATCGGTCACGCGAGTGAACGTCTACGTTAAGCCACATTCGTTCGAGAAGAACCGAAGTTTATTAATTTCACTATCTGACCAACTATCTTGGGATCAATGAAATTAATAGTCAATGATTTTGGTCATACACATAAATAGTGTAACCTCTTAGGAGGGATACTATAAATAGTACACTAAGTGTTTGCTATTACATGACTTCTACGTTTGTTACTTAAGAGGTGGAGCGCTCAATAAAGAGGTGTCGCAATCCTCTAATTAAACTCACTGTAGTAATCCCTTTAGAAATTCAATATGGTGATCTTGTGATTAAAGACTCATCCGAATGGAGGAAGGCCGTAATGCTACCACGCAAGTCTAACCACATCACATATGAATTCTTAATGGAGGCCATGGGGATATATACCACCCAGCTCCCACTTTTCAGGATTTTTACGTTTTAACATGCAATATCTGAACTTTGGATATTCTCACCCATAAAACCGTTGGAGTTTTAAAATGCGAATAATCTACCTCAGTTAAATGCACTTACTTTTAAAAATGGTTTGTTTTCGCTCATGCAAAAGAAAACAAAAACACACAATCAACGAAAAGACATAAAAAATGGGAAATATACAAATAAACATTTCCTGACTATTGTGGCATTATCTATCATTGATTCCTTTGATGCCTCGTTGACACATCCCGTCATGTCGCTCTCACTCGTTATTTGGATTCCTCTCAATTCGTCAGGGTTTTCTTGGTTTTCTACGTAATTAGGAATCACCCAAAATTATGGAAAACCAAAACCCACAAATACGAGTTACCCTAAATAACGTCTTCGTCATAATACATAAATTCCTATATACAAAGGTGTTTTTCTAGGAATTCAAAGATGACAACATTAGATCAAATCCTAGTACAATATTTATCTAATCCTACATGGCTTCCAACTCATGGTTATTACTATTATAGACAATTCCATTAAAAATCAATACGAGCCCGGACATGTCCCGGGGTTTACGAATGAAAAATAAATCCACCATAATAGCTGAGAATTAATAATCATCTGTTTAACGTATTGATAAAGCAAAATTAACAAAGCCAAAACAAAGTTGTGTAATAAATCGAACAAGTATAAGGCTAAAAGACTTGCTCCGATACCAATTTGAATGAAACAGAACAACCCCGGACTAAATTGAAAATCTCACTTTCGTGTTATGCATTCCAGAATCGGAGACATTCGACTCAGCTCAGGCTCAAATTCATTTTCCCTAAATAGATCTAGACTTATACTAGTTTAATATATTAATACGACACGTAAAAATTAAATCTTTAAACTAAAGCATAATCGTTCAAAGATTATACCTTTGTAGCGTGTCCCTTGCAATAAGAATACCAAAACTCTAGGAATGCGAAAACCACTCGAAATCCCAAGAACAACTCCAAATGACCTTGAACTTGGGTGGGCAAGTGACTACGAGGTGGCTAAAAGCATTGGTGAAGAAATCCAAAGAAACCCACTTCAAAAACTTACAAATCTGAAAAACAGATTTAGCCCGAAAACTGATCCTAATTTGAAAACCCACTTCAGGAATGACCTTTGCTCTTAGATCTAGACTTGGCAAATCCGAAGAAATGAGCCAAAGGATCAACACAACAAAGGGATCAAATACAAAATAGCCCACTCCAAAAAATTGCCGGAAAAGCTTGTCGGTGGCGACCGATCGGAACGGCTCAGCGGAGGACAACCTTTTGCAACGGCAGAAATTAACAATGAGTGACGGACCGGTTTTCTAGGAATTGGGGTTGATTTTTTTGAAGAAGAAAGATCCTTGGTTGACTTCGAAAGAAAACTTCAAGGTAAGAGGGGAAGTTCTCTCTTTAGCCCATTCTTTCTCTAAGTAGGCAAATAGCCTGTAAGGTTTCTAATGTCTTACCAAAGTGCCTAACATTAGCTATTTATAAGGAGCTTCTTCGGAAACCTAGTGGGTTTTTGAGTTGGGGCTTAGTGTTTGAATTTCGTTGACCCCTTAGTCTTCCCTAGACTAATCAACTACAATCGAGTCTTTCGAATTAATTTCTTAACCCACTTCGTTAATTAAATTTAATCGAACCCTTATGATTAATTAATTCATTATGAATTAATTTCTTAATCCACTTAGTCAGTTAAATATTAATTAAACCTTTAGGATTAATTAATTCACTTTGTCAATTAGTCAAACGCATAATTAGTCGTACCACTAACGGACCAATTGTGTAACTATCGCTCCAAAATGACTTTACATCGCTCACTTTATTATTCTTCTAGGTCCCCACATCAAATATATAGTGCTCGTCGATGCATCAATTGACTGACAAATTAATTTACCGACATCTTGGTATCTTAGATTAGTACCACTCGACTTTCTTATTATACCGGACATGAAGTCCACTGGCCAGATTTAGTATAATAAACCTTACGAGCTCATCTCCGGAGCACCGCATACCAACTTACCGAGATTTAGGCCTCAATTGACCGCACCCATTGGCAAATCAAAGCATATGATATCTAACTCTCATGCCCACTCCAATCTCAGGATTAAGAGATTAGAATATTAGGATCGAATTAACTATGCCAATCAGTACAAGTTAATTCAATCAAAACTGGTTGTGCTCGATATGCCCCGAGCACATCTGTATGATTTAATTAGTCTAAACAAACTAATTTCCAAATCACACGATAGCCTATACCGATAGTATATTCAGACTATCTCAGTTACGAGCATTCTTTTTATATATCAATATTTAACCAATAACGAGATCTACTGTGTCTTTCCACACATCGTTATCTAGTTCTATGATATAATGGAACAAATTTAATACTGAAACAAAATGATATGCCAACAGGGTATTAGTTTTTGATACAAGCAAATAGCTTTCTAGTATTCAAAACTAACATGATGATCATCCGCTGTTGCTTGGAGAGGAAGACCGCCGGCTTCTGAGAAGGAAAATTGACTTCTAGGAAGAATTCTTTGAGTTCTCTCTGTAAGATTTCTCTCTCTAAGTTTCTGTTATTCTAAAATTTCTGAATTGTGTGTTGTATTGCAGACCTTCTATGTCTATTTATAGAGCTACAAAAGAGACCTTAAGTTGGATTAGGATTGGCCTTCCTATTGGGTTTGTGTTTTACTCCAATCCCGTTCCTGGACTGATTCACATCCAACTGATACAAGGATTCACTTATCCTTAATCCAGTTACTGGACTTATTCACAACCAATTGATAGAAGGATTAATTAATTACATAATTAATTAAATCTATCTTTGTCAATTACCCAATACATAGTTAAGGGTACCACTAACGGATTAATTATGACACTACCATCCAAACCAGAATTGCTTCTTGAACCACACATTAATTATTCTTTACTCTCCCAACATCCAAGATATAGTGCTCATTAATTTATTTATTTACTGATAAATTAAATAATTAACTTCTTTAATCTGAGATTAGTATCACTTGACCTTATTACTATATCGGACATAAGTCCACCGGCCGGGTTTAGTATAATAAACATCACGAGCTCATATTGAGAGCACTATCACCCCGGATGCATCGGTACATGGTTTCCTTTCGACAAGCAATGACACACTAAGAAATCAAACACGTGCACCCAACTTACCGAGAATATAAGTCTATTGTGACCGTACTCATTGGTAGATTAAAGTACACTATATCTAATCCTCATGTCCGTTCAAGTTTAGGGATTAAGAGATAGAATACTAGGATCGAATAGTCTAATAAACCAGTATAAGAAAAATTCAACCCAAATGGCCATGCTCAATTCACTTGGGTGTATGTATATGAATCAATTAGTCTAGACAAACCAATTTTGGAATCACATAACGACTTAAGCTGACAGTATGTCCAAACTATCTCAGTCATGAGCCTAATTTATATGTCATGACTTTAACCAATGATGTGATCTACCGTGTCATCCCCAACACCTCATTATCTAGGCATACGATATAAGTGTACAACATATGTAAAAAAGAAAATAATTTAACTAAAACATTCAATTGATATATAAACCGAGAAATAGTTTTAATACAAGTAAAATTTTAGTATTCAAAACCAACACAACCCTGTATTTATAGAGGAGCAGGGGTGACCGAATTAAACAGCCAGAAAGGGAATTCTTGTGAAACAAGAATTTCCTTTTCTTAAGGCACAAGTATTTTCCTTTTACAATTTGGAAAAGAATATGACTTGTTTCCTTATTCTAACTCTGATCAGACTATAATTAAACTAGGATTCTTAATGAGATTTATTTTTTCTAAATTCTAAAAAGAATAAACCATAATTGTCTTAAATTAGTAAAAATAAAAAAAAAAAGAAAAAAACGGGAGTTTCAGGGGAGGGCGGCAGAACTAGTCACCTTTGCCTTCTTGTTGATGAAAGATTATCTGCCTGGGCCTGGTCAAAAAATTCTCTTTCATGCTACGCATTTCAGATTCGGAATCTTTGACCAGGCCTAGACTCTAACACAATCGCTATTCCAATCCTTCCTTGAAATAACATTGCGCAGGATCTTGGTTTGCACTTATTCAATTTATCACACAACAAAATAATTTATAATTTAAAGCAGAAACATAGAAAGTACCTCTTGAAGCGTTTTACTCAGGTGATCGCTTGTATGACTCAAGACTAGGCTTGAATGTTGTGTGGGCAACGAACCAACAAACCAATTGATCAGCAATCAACACAAAAGACTCGCCGGAAAAATTCTACAGCTCGTCGCTGCCGAAATTTCAACCGCTACCGCCGCTGGAAAATTACACCACCGGCCGCCGCCCAAAACAATAACTGGCCGTCCGAGAAAATTATTTGCGAGGGAGAAATTTATTTTCTCTCTATAGTTTTCTTGTCTTGAAAACTTATGAATTGTGTGTTATATAATCGCTAATCCCTTGTCTATTTATAGAGCTACAAAAGAGACTCCAAGTTAGTTTAGGATTGGTCTTCCTAATGGGTTTAGGTAATTAATTAATTTTCAAATCCAATTAGGTAACTAATCTAATAGGATAATCCAAATCCAATTAGATTTCCTAATCGCTAGGATTTCCTAATTATAATTAAAACTTAAGACTTAATTAATTAATTAAATAATTCCACTTTGTTAATTACTTAATTAACCCTTAGGAATAATTAATTAAATAATTAATTCTATTTATTCTATCCACCAATTGCAAATTTAATCGTACCACTAACGGATTAATTTTGGCACTACCATCCTACACCAGAATTGCTTCTGGAACAACTAAATTAATTTATTCTTAATCTCCCCAAATCAAAGATTTAGTGCTCATTAATTTATTAATTTACTAATAAATTAATTAATTAACTTCTTTAATTCTGAGACTAGTACCACTTGACGTTTTTACTATACCGGACATAAGTCCACCAATTGGGTTTAGTATAATAAACATAACGAGCTCATCTCGGGAGAACCATCACCCCGGACGCACACCAAGTAACTAAAGACGCGCACCCAACCCACCGAGGCTATTGGCCACAAATGACCTCACCCATTGGCAGATCAAAGTACACTATGTCTAATCCTCATAACCACTTAAGTCAAGGGATTAAGAGACAAAATACTAAGAACGAATTGTCTATTAAATTAGTACAAGACAAATCATTCTAAATGGTCAAGTTCAATGTGCCCTTGGCATATTTATATGATTCAATTAGTTTAGACAAACCAATTATCCGAATCACATAATAACCTAAACCGATAGCGTGTTCAAAACTGTCTCGGTTACGAACCTCATTTATATATTATATCTTTTAACCAATGATGAGAGCTACAGTGTCACACCAGACACCTCATCATCTAACTACATAATATAAATGGACTAAACATGAACAATATATAAACAAAAAAATTAAATAGATATATTAACTTGGAAAAAATACAATACAAGCATAGCTTATGTATTCAAACCTAACAATGTCCCACTAATACTTAAGATGTGCTTTAAGTATATAACCACATTCAATCTTTTACAATCTAAAATATATCTAGAAAAATTATCATGGCTCTCCTAAGTATCTGATCCCTATGCCCTCTACATGAGCCTCAAGGACTTTTGAAGTCAATGTCTTCATGAAAGGATCTGCAAGGTTATCCTCTGATGCTATCTTTGTCATGACCACGTCTTCCCTCTTGATGATATCTCGTATCATTGGTACTTGCGCTGTATGTGTTTACTCACCTTATGGGCTCGTGGTTTCATCGACTTCGCTACTGCACCGTTGTTATCACAATACACTGTGATTGACTTCTGCAAACCAGGAATTACATCTACGTCCACTAGGAAGTTCTTGAGCCAGACTTCTTATTTCGCTACCTCTGGTGCAGAAGCAAACTCGAGGTAGACCTTCTGTTTGACACTCCGCCAAACTATGTCTCCACCTCCCAAAGTAAACACATACCCCAAGGTAGACTTGCTCTTGTCCCTGTAGCCTTGGAAATCTGATTCTGAGTAACCTCGGGGTACCAGCTCAGGCGCCTGATAGACCTACACTTTGTCTCTCGTTCTACATAAATACTTAAGAATGCATTTTACTGTCTCCCAATGAGCGTTCCAGGGTTACTCTGATATCTGCTTACAATTCCAACGACATAACATATATCAGGTCTCGTATACAACATGGTATACGTGAGACTTCCTATTGCCGAAGCATAATGTCTTCATGGCCTCTATTTCCTTAACAGTCTTGAGAGACTGTTATTTAGATAGATGCACTCCGTGTCTGAAAGGTAGAAAACCTCTTTTGGAGTTATGTGTGTTAAAATGGGCCAGAATCGTATCTATGTAAGAAGCTTCAGAGAGCGTTAACGAACATTTCCTATGATCTTGAATTATCTCGATCCCAAAGATATGTCTCGTTTCTCCTAAGTCCTTCATATCAAATTGCTTGGGCATCCATGCCTTTATGTCTGATAACACTTTTTTATTGTTGCCAATTAGTAAAATATCATCTACGTAAAGCACAATACACACCACCGCATTTCTATCATATTTGCGGTACACACATTGCTCGCCCGGGCACTGAGTAAATCTGTAGGATTGGATTACCTCATCGAATCGGATGTTCTAACATCTGGATGCCAGCTTAAGTCCATAAATAAACCTCTTAAGCTTAAAACCTTATGCTCTTGGCCTTTTTCAATGAATTCTTCTGGTTGCTGCATGAAGATGGTTTCCTCAAGACTTCCGTTAAGGAAAGCTGTCTTGACATCCATCTACCATATCTCATAATCTAAATAAGCAGCTATGGCCAAAAGAATCCGGATTAACTTAAGCATGGCTACCGAGAATAAGCTTTCCTCATAATGGATTCCCTCTTTCTGAGTATACCCATTTGCCACAGGGCTAGCTTTAAAGGTTTCAACCTTTCTGTCAGGTCCTCCCTTGTGTTTATATACCCATTTACATCTGATGGGTTTAAAACCATCAGGCAGGTCCACAAGCTCCAAGACTTGATTGTGGTCCATCAACCCCATCTTGGATATCATTGCGCGCCTGGGACTAGGTCTGAGGCTTCTCCCACCCCAATGAACCTGTCGAGCTGTCTCACCACCCTCCCACTACGACAAGGCACCACCTGTGTAGGCGCATCATCTGTGATATATTGTGCAGTGTGTGGTGTATCTACTTATGATAGTGTATCGGGAGTATCAAATTGTTTCCTAAGCTCTTCTAGTACTATCTTGCTATTGGGCTTGTAATCTAGAATATAGTCTTCCTCTAAAAATCTGGCGGTAGTTAGCACCTTCTAATCTTTATAACTATATAACAGACCAATTTTGTTCCCTTAGGATATCCTACAAACAGTATTACTTCCATTCTTGCATCTAACTTAGCCACATCTGAAAGGATTGCCACATAGGATCTGGGTTTGCACTAGCTCGATTTACCACGCAACAAAATTTTCTACTTAAGAGCGGAACTTTAGAAAGTTACCTTTGAAGTGTGACTTAGGTGATTCTCTTGTATGCCTCAAGACTATGACTTCTTGTTGTGTGGGCAACAATCCAGAAGCCAATTGATCAGCTATCACCATAACTCCACTTGCTATAAAAATCCAGCACCTCTGCACCTAGGACGTACTGCAAACGCACTGCCCGGAGAGAGAGAAAGCAACACACGGGTCTAGCAAGAAGGACCAAAATTTTGGCGAAATAATTAAAAAAAAAAACAGCCGCCCCTATTACTCAAAAAATCAAACTTTGAGAAGAGGAATTAATTTCCCTTTCTAAGATTTTATCTCTCTATTTTTCTTGTCTCGAAAACTTATGAAATTGTATTATCTTGAATAGCTAATCCCTTGTCTATTTATAGAGTTACAAGAGAGACACCAAGTTGGTTTAGGATTGGTCTTCCTAATGGGTTTAGGTAATGAATTAGTTTCAAATCCAATTAGGCAACCAATCTAATAGGATAAACCAAATCCTACTAGATTTCCTAATCTATGGATTTCCTAATTCCAATTGAAACTTAAGAGTTAATTAATTAATTAAATAATTCCACTTTGTTAATTACTTAATTAACCCTTAGGAATAATTAACCAATTAATTAATTAAATATACCTATTCAATTAACTCGTTACAAAATTAATCGTACCACTAACGGATTAATTTTGGCACTACCATCTTACACTAGAATTGTTTTCAGAACAACTTAATTAAATTATATTCATTTATCTCCCCACATCAAAGATATAGTGCTCGTTAATATAAATTAATTTACTAATAAATAAATTAATTAACTTCTTTAATTCTGAGATTAGTACCACTCGACCTTTTTACTATACCGGACATAAGTCCACCGGCTGGGTTTAGTATAATAAACATTTTGAGCTCATTTCGAGAGCACCATCACCCCGGATGCACCGGTACATGGTTTTCTTTCGACAAAAAGCAGCACACCAAGTAACTAAACACGCCAACCCAACCTACCGAGACTATTGGCCACAATTGACCTCACCCTTTGGCTGATCAAAGTACACTATGTCTAATTCTCATGCCCGCTCGAGTCTAGAGATTAAGAGATAGAATACAAGGAATGATTTGTCTATTAAATCAATACAACGAAAATCATTCCTAATGGTCAAGTTCAATATGCCCCAGGCATATCTATATGATTCAATTAGTTTAGACAAACCAATTATCCGAATCACATAATAACCTAAACCGACAGTTTGTCCAAAGCTATCTCGGTTACGAACCTCATTTATATATTATGTCTTTCAACCAATGATGAGATCTACTGTGTCACACAAGACACCTCATCATCTACTTACATAATACAAATGGAAAATTAATGCACAACAAGATATAACCAAAAGATAAATCGATATATTAATCTGGAAAATAGTACGATACAAGCATAGCTTATGTATTCAACTCCAACAATCTCCCACGAATACTTAAGTTGTGCTTTAAGTATACATCTGCATACAACTCCTATACAATCTGCTGCTATCTATCTAGAAAAACTATCAAGGCTCTCTTAAGTATCTGATCCCCATGCCCTCCACGTGAGCCTCAAAGATTTTTGAAGTCAATGTTTTTGTGAACGGATCTGCAAGGTTATCCTCTGATGCTATATTAGCCATGACCACGTCTTTCCTCTTTACGATGTCTTGTATCAGGTGGTACTTGCGCTGTATATGTTTACTCGGCTTGTGGGCTCGTGGTTTCTTCGAGTTTGCTACTGCACCGTTGTTATCACAATAAACCGTGATAGACTTCTGTAAACCAGGAATCACATCTAAGTCTACTAGGAAGTTCTTGAGCCATACTGCTTATGTCGCTGCCTCTGATGCGGCAACGTACTCAGCCTCCATGGTAGAGTCCGCCACGCATTTTTTCTTGACACTCCACCAAACTATGGCTCTACATCCTAGAGTAAACACATACCCTGAGGTAGACTTGCTTTTATCCCTGTCCCCTTGGAAATCTGAATTTGTGTAACCTCGGGGTACCAACTCAGGCGCCTGATAGAGCAGAACTTTGTCCCTCATTCTGCGCAAATTTTTGAGAATGCATTTTACTGCTTCCCAATGAGCTTTCCCTGGGTTACTCTGATATCTGCTCACCATGCCAATGGCATAACAGATATCAGGCCTCGTACACAACATGGCATATATGAGACTTCCTACTGCTGAAGCATATGGAACTGTCTTCATGGCCTCTATATCCTCAACAGTCTCAGGAGACTATTCTTTAGATAGATACACTCCATGCCTGAAAGGTAGAAAACCTTTCTTGGAGTTCTGCATGTTAAAACGGGCCAGAATCGTGTCTATGTATGAAGCTTGGGAGAGCATTAATGAACATTTCCTACGATCTCAAATAATCTCGATCCCAATGATATGTCCCGCTTCCCCTAAGTCCTTCATATCAAACTGCTTGGATAGTCATGCCTTTACGTCTGATAACACTTTCTTGTTGTTGCCAATCAATGGAATGTCATCTACGTAAAGCACAAGAAACACCACTGAGTTTCCATCACGTCTGCGGTATACACAATGCTCATCCGGACACTGAGTAAATCCAAAGGACTGATTACCTCATCAAACCGGATGTTTTAAGATCTGGATGCCTGTTTAAGTCCATAAATAGACCACTTAAGCCTGCAAATCTTATGCTCTTGGCCTTTTTCAATGAATCCCTCTGGTTGCTGCACAAAGATGGTTTCTTCAAGACTTCCGTTTAGGAAAACTGTCTTGACATCCATCTACCAAATCTCATATTCCAAATGAGCAGCTATGGCCAAGAGAATCCGGATTGACTTAAGCATAGCCACCGGGGAGAAGATTTCCTCATAATCGATTCCCTCATTCCGAGTATACCCCTTCGCCACCAGCCTAGCTTTAAAGGTTTCCACCTTTCTGTCAGGTCCTCTCTTATGTTTGTAGACCCACTCACACCCAATGGGCTTAAACCTATCAGGCAAAGCTCCCAGACTTGATTGTGGTCCATTGACCCCATCTCGGATATCATTGCCTTACGCCAAGATTCTGCATCTTTATCTCGGATAGCCTTATTGTAGTTAACTGGGTCAGGTTCAGGCGCACCTGAGACTAGGTCTGAGACCTCTCCCACGCCAATGAACCTGTCGGGCTTTCTTATAATCTCTCACTATGACAAGACACCACCTGTGTAGGTGCATTATCTGTGACCTCATGTGCAGTGTGTGGTGTATCTACTTGTGCAGGTGCATCAGGATTAGTAGTTTGTCGTCTAAGCTCTTCTAGTACTATCTTACTCTTGGGCTAGTGGTCTAAGACATAGTCCTCTTTTAAAAATATAGCGTTGGTACTTACCACCACCTTCTGATCTTTAGGACTATAGAATAGACCACCTTTCGTTCCCCTAGGATATCCTACAAACAGCATTAATTATGTTCTCGCATCTAACTTAGCCGTATCTGCCATAAGCACATGTGCTGGGTAACCCCAAATTCTGAGATGTCTTAGACTGGCCTTGCGCCCATTCCACAACTCTACTGGGGTTGAAGGCACGGTTTTAGATGGTACAAGATTAAGAATATACATTGTCATTTCTAAGGCATATCCCTATAACGAACTTGGCAAATCACTATAGCTCATCATGGACCTAACCATTTCCATAAGAGTTCGATTCCTCATTTCTGCTATACCATTCTGTTGTGGCGTGCCAGATGCAGACAACTGAGACTGAATTCCTACCTCAGTGAGGTAATCTCGAAATTCATGGGACAGGTACTCCCTTCCATGATTTGAACGTAGTGTCTTGATACTCTTACCATGATGCTTCTTCACATCTACCCGAAACTCTTTGAACTTGCCAAAATATTCGGACTTGTGGCGCATTAGGTAAATGTACCCGTACCTAGAGTAGTCATTGGTGAACGTCACGAAATAATCAAATCCCCCTCGTGCCTGGACCATCATAGGTCCACACAAGTCCGAATGAATCAATCCTAATACTTCTTTAGCTCTATAACCTTTTGCTTTAAAAGGTCTCTTGGTCATTGTACCTTCTAAGCAAGATTCGCAGGCTGCATAACTGTCAATATCTAATGAACCTAAAGGTCCATCATTGACCAACCTCTAAATCCTACTAAGGTTTATATGACCTAGCCTGAGATGCCAAAGATAGGTTTGATTCATTTCAGAAGCTTTCTTCCTCTTATTAATATTAGATACTGAACTATCTATTTCTATGTTTTGCGCAACAGGGGAGTCATAATTAACCACAAATAAATTGTCAACCAATAAACCAGAACAAATAAGTTTTCCATTTCTTCTAATAAGTACAGAGTCATCAGAAAAACTGAACTTATAACTATTCTTCAAGAGTTTAGAAACCAAAATCAGGTTCTTTCTAAAACGTGGTACATAAAGACAATTCACTAATTCTAAACTACAATTTTCGAAAACTAAATTGACAACTCCCACAGCTTCTACTGACACTCTTATAGTGTCACCCATATAGATGTCCAGTTCGCCCTCTCAAAGCTTCCGGGTTACTTGAAACCCCTGCAAAGAATTACAAACATGGTCAGTGGTGTCTAAATCCACACACAAAGTATCTGTGGGCTAAATATGTCTCAGTAATTAGGGTAAAAACAATCATACCTTTGAGCTTTTGACAATCCACTTTCCAGTGTCATGCTTTACCGCATTTAAAGCACTTGCCCTTGGGCTTGCTTTTCTTCGCGATGTTCAGCTTTGTAGCAAGTTTCCTATCATTCTTCTTCTTCTTATTCTTCTTACCTGTCGGCCTAATTGAACCCTTTACCGCGACCAAAGCTCGCTTCTTCTCGTGGAAGATGCCTTCAGCCGCCACCAAATCAGTCAAGAGCTCGGCCAAAGTATAAACCCTTTGGTTCATATTGTAGTTGACCCAAAACTGCTCAAAACAAGAGGGTAGACTCTGGAGGATAATATCTATCTGACTTTCCAGGTTGATTTCTCCTCCCAACACCTCTACTTCATTGATGTTGCTCATCATGTGTAAAACATGATCTCTCACCGATCCGTTTTCAGCCATTTTGGTATTCATCAATTTCCCTTTGGTGTGCCATCGTGTTGAAGGTGGATACTATGTGATGAAGCTGATGTTGCAGCACATTTGACACATATACCAAAATGTAGCACCGCGCTATCTCATACGCTTTCCTCCACATGGCATAGACATCCCTATCCTTTTGCGTAGAGTTCTCATCAGGCACTTCTGGACATACTTAGGTGAGCACAAACTTATACTGCTCAGCCGTTAGAATAATGTCCAAGTTCCGACTCCAATCGACATAATTTGTTCCAGTTAATTTGTTGTCTTTCAAAATAGCAGCTAAGGGGTTGAATGCCATATCGATTAAACTGGAAAAATAAACAAACAATGTTTCAGTTATATATGCTTAGAATTCCAAAAACATGAATTTCTAATTAATTATTGACTTCCCTCAAAACAATAATATTAATCCACAAACATCTCATCTATCGGGAATCTCGCAAGCCACGCAGTGTGGACGTTTACGCTAACCCACATTCGTTTGAGAAGAACCAAGTTCATTAACTACACTATCTAACCAACGATCTTTTGATCAATATAGCTAATAGTCGGTGCTTTCAGCCGTACAAATAAGCAGCCTAACCTCGCGGGAGGAATACTGTAGATCATACACTAAGTGTGTGCCATTACGTGACTTCTGAGTTTGTTACCTCAGGATAGTGCGCCTCAGATGGAGAAGGTGTCGCATTTCCCCTAGTTAAACTCACTCTAGTCATCTTACTCAGAAGTTCATAGTCTAGCGATCTCGGGGCTGGACTCATCCGAATGGAGGAAGGCCTTAATGCCAACGCGCAACCCACATTGCATATAAACCCGTAATGGTGGCCACGGGGATATTAAACCAACCCGTTCCAACTTAGATTTTCAAATTGAGGGTTTTTTTGGTTTTAATATGCAATTAACTAACCAAAGTTATGTGCACCCATAAAACCAGTTATGCTTTAAAACCATGCATCAATACAACATAAAATAAAGCATAAAATTAAAACAATAAATACGGGAAATAAATATGAAAAATAAATTCCGTGACTATTATGGTTTTAATTGCTTCCATCGTCTGCCTTGATCTCGTGTCCCGTCACGTCACTTGATGCAGAGAGTTTTGAACATCAAAAAATGAAAACTGGAGGAAAAATGGGCCGAAAACACAGCCCGAACGGGCACCCAACGGGATGCGCTATGCGCGCGCACCGGCCGCATGGCCCGTGTGCGGCCCAACAGCGAGCGCGCACGTCCGCACGGGCTGCACGTGGCCCAATAGCATCCTGTTACGCCGCGCGGCAGTTGTGTTGCCGGCCATTTTGCTGGCTGTCATTGCCGGCGCCGCCTCTTGCAGCCACCTCCTCCTTCGTTTTTCCCATGCTATTTGGTCTTCTTGCAATTCGTTCTGGGTTTTCCTGGGTTTTTATGAATTAACGATAACCCAAAACCCACGAATTAAGTTGCTCACCATAACGCCTTCGATTACAAGAAACAATTTTCCTACTACAAGGCTTTCTAGGAAAATTAAATAATCGAAATTACATCAAAAAAATTCTACTACAGATTTAATCTAATCTTACACGGCTTCCAGCATGTGGTTATATTATTACAAACATTCATAATAAAATTAAATCCAGACATGTCCCGGAGTTTAATTAAAACCCATACAAGTGTAACCATAATAGTCTGGATTTCTTAACCACCTGTAAATAAAACAATGTAATAAATCGAACAAGCACAGAACCCAAAACCCAGTCTCTAATACCAATTGAAATGATTGCCACAGAGGATTTGGGTTTGCACTAGCTCGATTTACCACGCAACAAAATTTTCTAATTAAGAGCGGAACTTTACAAAGTTACCTTTGAAGCGTGACTTAGGTGATTCTCTTGTATGCCTCAAGACTATGACTTCTTGTTGTGTGGGCAACAATCTAGAAGCCAATTGATCAGCTATCACCACAACTCCACTTACTAGAAAAATCCAGCACCTCCGAACCTAGCACGTACTGCAAACGCACTGCCCAGAGAGAGAGAAATCAACACACTGGGCTAGCAAGAAGGACCAAAATTTCGGCCAAATAATTCAAAAAACCAGCCGCCCCTATTGCTCAAAAAATCTGACTTTGAGAAGAAGAATTAATTTCTCTCTCTAGGATTTTATCTCTCTAGTTTTCTTGTCTTCAAAACTTATGGAATTGTAGTGTCTTGAATAGCTATTCCCTTGTCTATTTATAATTACAAGAGAGATCCCAAGTTGGTTTAGGATTGGTCTTCCTAATGGGTTTAGGCAATGAATTAGTTTCCAAATCCAATTAGGCAACCAATCTGATAGGATAAATCAAATCCTATTAGATTTCCTAATCTCTAAGATTTCCTAATTCCAATTGAAACTTAAGACTTAATTAATTAATTAAATAATTTCACTTTGTTAATTACTTAATTAACCCTTAGGAATTAATTAAATAATTTCACTTTGTTAATTACTTAATTAACCCTTAGGAATAATTAACCAATTAATTAATTAAATCTACCTATTCAATTAACTCATTACAAAATTAATCGTACCACTAACGAATTACTTTTGGCACTACCATCCTACACCAGAATTGCTTCCAAAACAACTTAATTAAATTATATTCATTTATCTCCATACATCAAAGATATAGTGCTAATTAATATAAATTAATTTTCTCATAAATTAATTAATTAGCTTCTTTAATTCCGAGATTAGTACTACTCGACCTTTTTACTATACCGGACATAAGTTCACCGGTCGGGTTTAGTATAATAAACATTTCGAGCTCATCTCGGGAGCACCATCACCCCGGACGCACCGGTACATGGTTTTCTTTCGACAAAAAGCAGCACACCAAGTAATTAAACACGCCCACCCAACCTACCGAGACTATTGGCCACAATTGACCTCACCCTTTGGCTGATCAAAATACACTATGTCTAATCCTCATGCTCGCTCGAGTCTAGGGATTAAGAGATAGAATACAAGGAACGATTTGTCTATTAAATCAGTACAAGAAAAATCATTCCTAAAGGTCAAGTTCAATATGCCGACAGTTTGTCCAAAGCTATCTCGGTTACAAACCTCATTTATATATTATGTCTTTCAACCAATGATGAGATCTACTGTGTCACACAAGACACCTCATCATCTACTTACATAATACAAATGGACAATTAATGCACAACAAGATATAACCAAAACATAAATCGATATATTAATCTTGGAAATTGTACAATACAAGCATAGCTTATGTATTCAACTCTAACAACATCTGCCTTATGCACATGTGGTTGATAACCCCAATTTCTGACATGTCTTAGATTTGGCTTACGGTCATTCTACAACTATACTGGGGTTGAAGGCACGGTTTTATATGGTACAAGATTAAGGATGTACATTGCATTTTCTAAGGCATATCCCTATAACGAACTAGGAAAATCATTATAGCTCATCATTGACCTAACCATTTCTATTAGAGATTGGCTAATTCTTTCTGCTACACCGTTCTGTTATGGTCGGTTCATTCTAACATCGCTGAGGTATTCTCAAAATTCATGGGACAGGTGCTCACCACCACGATCTGATCGCAGTGTCTTGATAGTTTTACCGTGATGTTTCTCAACATCTGCTCGATACTCTTTGAATTTACCAAAGTATTCAGACTTGTGGCGTATTAGTTAAATAAATCTGTACCTTGAGTAATCATCCGTGAACGTCACGAAATACTCAAACCCACCTCGTGCTTGAACCTACATTAGTCTACACAAGTTAGAGTGAATCAATCTAATATTTCTTTGGATCTATAACCTTTGCCTTAAAAGGTCTCTTGGTCATCTTACCTTCCAAGCAAGATTTGCAGGTTGAACCAATTTCTAAGGTACTTAAAGGTGATTTGCAGGTTGAATAACTGCCAATTTCTAAGGTACTTAAAGGTCTATCATTGACTAACCTTTGAATCCTATTAAGGTTTATATGACCTAGCCTGAGATGCCAAAGATAGGTTTGATTTGTTTTAGAAGGTTCTTTCCTCTTATTAGTATTAGATGATGCGCCATTTATCTTTATGGTTTGCAAAACAGGAGAGTTTGATTTAATTATAAACAAATTGTCAGCTAATGAACCAGAACAAATAAGTTTCCCATGTTTTCTAACAACAATAGAATCATCAGAAAAAATAAACTTATACTCATTCTTTGAGAGTTTAGAAACTGAAGCAAGGTTCTTTCTAAAACTCGGTACAAAAAGTCAACTAACTAAATCTAGCCTAGAATTTTCGAAAATTAGGCTAACTACTCCCACTGCTTCTACTGACACTTTTGTATTGTCGCCCAAGTAGATATCCAGTTCGCCTTCTCTAAGCTTCCGGGTTACTTGGAACCCCTGCAAAGAATTACAAACATGGTCAGTGACTCTTGAATCCACGCACCAAGTATCTATGGGAATCGCCGCTAAACACGTCTTAGTAATTAAGGCAGAAACTATCGTACCTTTAAGCTTTGGACAATTTGATTTCCAATGTCCCATTTTACCGCACTTGAAGCACTTGCCTCTAGGCTTCTTCTTTTTTGCGATGTCTGGCTTGGCAGCATGTTTCTTGGCATTCTTCTTGTTATTGTTATTGCCTTTAGGCGCAGAAGAGGAACTTGAAGCCTTCACTATTACCAAAGCTTGCTTCTTTTCGTTGAAGATGCCTTCGGTCTATACCAATGCTGTTAAGCTCGGGAAGAGTATAGACTCTTTGGTTCATGTTGTAGTTTACCCAAAACTGTCAAAACTAGAGGGTAAGCTCTGGATGATGATATCGATCTAACTTTTGGGATCAATTTCACCTCCCAACACCTCTATCTTATTGATGTTACTGATCATTTGAAGCACATGATCTCTCACCGACGAGCCCTCAGCCATTCTGGTACTCATGATCTTTCTCATGGCTGATTATCTAGCTATTCTGCCTTGATGAGCAAACATCTCTCTCAGGTGAGCCATCATTTTAAAGGCTGAGATCATGGGATGAAGTTGATATTGCAGAAAATTCGACACAGAGGCCAGAATGTAACACCACGCCACCTCATCCACTTTTCTCCACCTCGCATAGGCATCCCTATCTTATTGAGGAGATTCATCGTTAGGCTCATCTGGACAGACTTCGGTGAACACCAATTTATACCGCTCAGTCGTCAGGATAATGTCTTAATTCTGACCCCAGTCAACATAGTTCGGACCAGTAAGTTTGTTGTCTATTGATATTGTAGCTAAAGGATTGAATTCCATATCGAAGACTCTAAATTAAATAAACGGAAAATGTTTTAGTTTTTAACCTAGAATTTGAAAAATTACAAAATTCTAATATTATTGACTTCCCTTAAATAATAATTTAAACCACCGACATCTCATTCATCGGAATTCTTGCAAACCACGATAGTGTGGACATTTTACGCTAACCCACATTCGTTCAAGTTAATTAACTACACTATCTGACCAAATGATCTTTTGATCAATGTAGCTAATAGTTAGTTCTTTAAGCAAAACAAATAAATAGCATAACCTCTATTGGAGGAATACCACAAATCATACACTATGTGAAAGATTTTGGGTAGGATCTGGGCTTGCACTTGCTCGATTTACCACGCAACAAAAATTTCTATTAAAGCGGAATCTTAGAAAAGTACCTTTGAAGCGTGCACTTGGTGATTCTCTTGTATGCCTCAAGACTATGACTTCACGTTGTGTGGGCAACGAACTAGAAGTCAATTGATCAGCTACTCACCACAATCCACCTGCTAGAAAACTCTAGCCCCGCAGCACCTGGCACGTACTATAAACGCACCGCCCGCAGCTGGTATAGACCAAGGCCAAAATTTTAGCCACTAGAAACCCAAAACCCAACTGCACACTTTCTTGAAAATTCGACTTGGAGAGAGAAACATTTTCTCTCTAGAATTTTCTCTCTCTATAAATCCTGTGGATTAATTGTGTAATTGTTGTATTCTGAATGACTGATCCCTTGTCTATTTATAGAGTTACAAGAGAGACTCCAAGTTGGTTTAGGATTGGTCTTCCTACTGGGTTTCTGTTTTCCTTCAGTCCTGTTTCTGGACTGATACAGATTCTGTTTCCTTCAATCCTGTTCCCGGACTGATACACTCCCAACTGTCACAGGGATTCACTCATCCCAATCCAGTTCCTGGGATGAATCACTCCTAACTGACACAGGGATTCACTTATCCCAAACCAGTTCCTGGGATGATTCACAACCAACTGACACAAGGATTAATTAATTTCTAAATTAATTAAATCTACCTTTGTCAACAACCCAGTACATAATTGATCGTACCACTAACGGATTAATTATGGCACTACCAACCTACACCAGAATTGCTTCCGGAACAACTTAATTAAATTATATTCATAATCTCCCCACTTCAAAGATATAGTGCTCGTTAATTCATTAATTTACTGATAAATTAATTCATCAACTTCTTTAATTCCGAGACTAGTACCACTCGACCTTTTTACTATACCGGACATAAGTCCACCGGCCGGGTTTAGTATAATAAACATTTCGAGCTCATCTCGGGAGCACCATCACCCCGGATGCACCGGTACATGGTTTCCTTTCGACAAGCAGTAGCACACCAAGTAACTAAACACGCGCACCCAACCTACCGAGATTATTGGCCACATTTGACCTCACCCATTGGCAGATCAAAGTACACTATGTCTAATCCTCATGCCCACTCGAGTCTAGGGATTTAGAGATAGAATACAAAGATCGATTTGTCTATTAAATCAGTACAAGACAAATCATTCCTAAGAGTCAAGTTCAATATGCCCCGGGCATATCTATATGATTCAATTAGTTTAGACAAACTAATTATCTGAATCACATAATAACCTAGACCGACAGTTTGTCCAAAGCTGTCTCGGTTACGAACCTCATTTATATATTATGTCTTTCAACCAATGATGAGATCTACTGTGTCGCACCAGACACCTCATCATCTACTTACATAATATAAATGGACGATTAATGCACAACAAGATATGACTGAAACACAAATTGATATATTAAACTGGGAAACTGTACAATACAAACATAGCTTATGTATTCTACTCCAACAATCTCCCACTAATACTTAAGCTGTGCTTTAAGTATACAACTACATACAATCCTACCCAATCTGCTGCTATCTATCTAGAAAAACTGTCAAGGCTCTCCTAAGCATCTGATCCCCATGCCCTTCACGTGAGCCTCAAAGACTTTAGAAGTCAATGTTTTTGTGAACGGATCTGCAAGGTTATCCTCTGATGCTATGTTAGCCACGTCCACGTCTACCCTCTTTACGATGTCTCGTATCAGGTGGTACTTGCGCTGTATATGTTTACTCGCCTTGTGGACTTGTGGTTCCTTCGAGTTTGCTACTGCACCGTTGTTATCACAATAAACCGTGATAGACCTCGGCAAACCAGGAATCACATCTAAGTTCACTAGGAAGTTCTTGAGCCATACTGCTTCTTTTGCTGCCTCTGATGCGGCAACATACTCAGCCTCCATGGTAGAGTCCGCCACGCATTTTTGCTTGACACTCCGCCAAACTATGGCTCCACCTCCTAGAGTAAACACATACTCTGAGGTAGACTTGCTCTTGTCCCTGTCACCTTGGAAATCTGAATCTGTATAACCTCGGGGTACCAGCTCAAGCGCCTGATAGACCAGAACTTGGTCCCTCGTTCTGCGCAAATACCTGAGAATGCATTTTACTGCTTCCCAATGAGCTTTCCCGGGGTTACTCTGATATCTGCTCACCATGCCAACGGCATAACAGATATCAGGCCTCGTACACAACATGGCATACATGAGACTTCCTACTGCCGAAGCATATGGAACTGTCCTCATGGTCTTTATCTCTTCAACAGTCTTAGGAGACTGTTCCTTAGATAGAAACACTCCATGCCTGAAAGGTAGAAAACCTTTCTTGGAGTTCTGCATATTAAAACGGGCCAAAATCGGGTCTATGTATGAAGCTTGGGAGAGCGTTAGTGAACGTTTCCTACTATCTCGAATAATCTTGATCCCAAGGATATGTTCCGCTTCCCCTAAGTCCTTCATATCAAATTGCTTGGACAGCCATGCCTTTACGTCTGATAACACTTTCTTGCTGTTGCCAATCAATAGAATGTCATCTACGTAAAGCACAAGAAACACCACTGAGTGTCCATCACGTCTGCGATATACACATTGCTCATCCGGACACTGAGTAAATCCAAAGGACTGGATTACTTCATCAAACCAGATATTCCAAGATCTGGATGACTGCTTAAGTCCATAAATAGACCTCTTAAGCCTGCAAACCTTATGCTCTTGGCCTTTTTCAATGAATCCCTCTGGTTGCTGCATAAAGATGGTTTCTTCAAGACTTCCGTTTAGAAAAGCTGTCTTGACATCCATCTGCGAAATCTCATAATCCATATGAGCAGCTATGGCCAAGAGAATCCGGATCAACTTAAGCATGGCTACCGGGGAGAAGGTTTCCTCATAGTTGATTCCCTCTTTCTGAGTATACCCCTTCGCCACCAGCCTAGCTTTAAAGATTTCCACCTTCCCGTCAGGTCCTCTCTTACGTTTATAGACCCACTTACATCCAATGGGCTTAAACCCATCAGGCAGGTCCACAAGCTCCCTGACTTGATTGTGGTCCATTGACCCCATCTCGGATATCATTGCCTTACGCCAAGATTCTGCATATTTATCTCGAAGCGCCTCATTATAGTTAGCTGGGTCAGGTTCAGGCACACCTGGGACCAGGTCTGAAGCCTCTCCCATGCCAATGAACCTGTCTGGCTGTCTCACAACCCTCCCACTACGACGAGGCACCGCCTTTGTAGGCGCATCATCTGTGATCTCATGTGCAGTGTGTGGTGTATCTACTTGCGCTGGTGCATCAGGATTAGTAGTTTGTCGTCTAAGCTCTTCTAGTACTATCTTACTCTTGGGCTGGTGGTCTAAGACATAGTCCTCTTCTAAAAATCTAGTGTTGGTACTTACCACCACCTTTTGATCTTTAGGACTATAGAATAGACCACCTTTCGTTCCCCTAGGATATCCTACAAACAGCATTAATTCTGTTATTGCATCTAACTTAGCCGTATCTGCCTTAAGCACATGTGCTGGGCAACCCCAAATTCTGAGATGTCTTAGACTGGGCTTCCGCCCGTTCCACAACTCTACTGGGGTTGAAGGCACGGTTTTAGATGGTACAAGATTAAGAATATACATTGCCGTTTCCAAGGCATATCCCCATAACGAACTTGGCAAATCACTATAGCTCATCATGGACCTAACCATTTCCATAAGAGTTCGATTCCTCCTTTCTGCTACACCATTCTGCTGTGGCGTGCCAAGTGCAGACAACTGAGACTGAATTCCTACCTCAGTGAGGTAATCTCGAAATTCATGGGACAGGTACTCCCCACCATGATCTGAACGCAGTGTCTTGATACTCTTACCATGATGCTTCTCCACATCTGCCCAAAACTCTTTGAACTTGCCAAAACATTCGGACTTGTGGCGCATTAGGTAAATGTATCCGTACCTAGAGTAATCATCCGTGAATGTCACGAAATACTCATATCCCCCTCGTGCCTGGACCGTCATAGGTCCACAAAAGTCAGAATGAATCAACTCTAATACTTCTTTAGCTCTATAGCCTTTTGTTTTAAAAGGTCTCTTGGTCATCCTACCTTCCAAGCAAGATTCGCAGGTTGCATAACTGTCAATATCTAATGAACCCAAAGGTCCATCATTGACCAACCTCTAAATCCTACTAAGGTTTATATGACCTAGCCTTAGATGCCAAAGATAGGTTTGATTCATTTCAGAAGGTTTCTTCCTCTTATTAATGTTAGATTCTGAGCTATCTATCTCTATGTTTTGCGCAACAGGGGAGTTAGAGTTAACCACAAACAAATTGTCCGCCAATGAACCAGAACAAATAAGTTTTCCATTTCTTCTAATAACAACACAGTCATCAGAAAAAATAAACTTATACCCGCTCTTCAAGAGTTTAGAAACCGAAATCAAGTTCTTTCTAAAACTCGGTACATAAAGACAATTAACTAACTCCAAGCTAGAATTTTCGAAATTCAACTTAACTACTCCCACTGCTTCTACTGACACTCTTGTAGTGTCGCCCAAGTAGATATCCAATTAGCCTTCTCTAAGATTCTGGGTTACTTGGAACCCTTGCAAAGAATTACAAACATGGTCAGTGGCACCTGAATCCACACACCAAGTATCTGTGGGAATCGCCGCTAAACATGTCTCAGTAATTAAGGCATAATTTATCGTACTTATAAGCTTTGGACAATCCGCTTTCCAATGTCCCGTCTTATTGCACTTGAAGCACTTGTCTTTCGACTTCTTCTTTGCAATATCTGGCTTAGGCACAATTTGTGCCTTTTTAGCTACTCCCTCGAGCTTTCTCTTCTTCTTTCCAGTCTCAGGCTCAGAAGAAGATTCTAAAGCTTTGACTGCGACTAAAGCTCGCTTCTTCTCTTGAAGAAGACTTTTAGCCGCCATCAACTCTGCCAAGAGCTCGGATGAACTCCACAACATCTTACTTATGTTGTAGTTCAACCGAATCCGCTCATAGCTTTGAGGCAAGCTCTGGAGGACAATATCGGCTTTGGTTTCACCAACGATTTTGCCTCCTCCTACCTCAACCTTGTTGATGTTACTAATCATGTCAATGACAATATCTTTCACAGGAGCGCTCTCAGCCCTAAGGACAATATCTAAGTTATGACTTCCATCGACATTATTAGTTCCAGTTAAATTGTTGTTTTTCAAAATAGCAGCTAAAGGATTGAATGCCATATCGATTTAAACTGGAAAGTAAACAAACAGTGTTTCAGTTATATATGCTAGAATTTTCGAAAACATGAAAATTCAATTAATTATTGATTCCCTCAAAACAATAATATTAATCCACCAACATCTCATCCACCGGGATTCTCACAAGCCACGCAGTGTGGACGTTTACGCTAACCCACATTCGTTTGAGAAGAACCAAGTTCATTAACTACACTATCTGACCAACGATCTTTTGATCACTGTAGCTAATAGTCGGTGCTTTCAGCCGTACAAGTAAGCAGCGTAACCTCGTGGGAGGAATACTGCAGATCATACACTAAGTGTGTGCCATTACGTGACTTCTGAGTTTGTTACCTCAGGATAGTGCGCCTCAGATGGAGAGGGCGTCGCATTTCTCCTAGTTAAACTCGCTCTAGTCATCTTACTCAGAAGCTCATAGTCTAGCGATCTCGGGGCTGGACTCATCCGAATGGAGGAAGGCCCTAATGCCAACGCGCAAGCCCACCCACATCGCATATGAACCCGTAATGGTGGCCATGGGGATATAACACAACCCGCTCCCACTTAGATTTCCAAATTGAGGGTTTTTTCAGTTTTAACATGCAATTAACTAGCCTAAGTTATATGCAACCATAAAACCAGACATGCTTTAATTCATGCATCTAAAATACCGCATAAAAATAAAGCATAAAAATTAAAACAATAAATATGGGAAATAAATACGTAAAATAAATTTCCCGACTATTATGGTTTTAATTGCTTCCATCCTTTGCCTTGATTTCGTGTCCCGTCACGTCACTCGATGGAGAGAGTCTTGAATTTCAAAAAACAAAAACTGGAGGAAAAACGGGCCAAAAACAGCCCGAACAGCCCGAATGGGTCGCCCGGGCCGCACAGGCCGCACGGGCCGTGCGCGCGGCCCTGCGCGCGTGACCCAGCGCGTGCGGCCATGCGCGCGTGGCGCCTGCGCGCGCGCCCGGCAGCAGCGCGCAGCAGCTACTGCGTGCAGCGACTGCTGCGCGCTACTGCTGCCTGCTGCTGCCTTTTTGGCCTGCCGGCCGGCGATTTTGCTGCCGGCAAACGTTGCCGGCGTCGCCTCCTGCCGCCAACTCCTCCTTCGCTTTTTTCCACGTTATTTGGTCTTCTTGCAATTCGTTCTGGGTTTTTCTGGGTTTCTTCAAATTCATGATAACCCAAAACCCATGAATCCAAATCGCCCACCATAACGCCTTCGATTACATAAAAAATAATTTTCCTACTACAAGGCATTCTAGGAAAATTAAATAATCGAAATTACATAGAATAAATCCTACTATAGATTTAACCTAATCCTACACGGCTTCCAGCACGTGGTTATACTATTACAAACATTCATAATAAAATTAAATCCGGACATGTCCCGGAGTTTAAGTAAAACCCATACAAACGTAACCATAATAGTCGGAATTCTAAACCACATGCAAATAAAACCATATAATAAATCGAACAAGCACAGAACCCCCTAAACCTGGCTCTGATACCAATTGAAAGATTTTGGGTAGGATCTGGGCTTGCACTTGCTCGATTTACCACGCAACAAAAATTTCTATTAAAGCGGAATCTTAGAAAAGTACCTTTGAAGCGTGCACTTGGTGATTCTCTTGTATGCCTTAAGACTATGACTTCACGTTGTGTGGGCAACGAACTAGAAGTCAATTGATCAGCTACTCACCACAATCCACCTGCTAGAAAACTCTAGCCCCGCAGCACCTGGCACGTACTATAAAGCACCGCCCGCAGAGAGAGAAAGCTACGCGCAGCTGGTATGGACCAAGGCCAAAATTTTAGCCACTAGAAACCCAAAACCCAGCTGCACACTTTCTTGAAAATTCGACTTGGAGAGAGAAACGTTTTCTCTCTCTAGAATTTTCTCTCTCTAGAAATCCTGTGGATTAATTGTGTAATTGTTGTATTCTGAATGACTGATCCCTTGTCTATTTATAGAGTTACAAGAGAGACTCCAAGTTGGTTTAGGATTGGTCTTCCTACTGGGTTTCTGTTTTCCTTCAGTCCTGTTTCTGGACTGATACAGATTCTGTTTCCTTCAATCCTGTTCCCGGACTGATACACTCCCAACTGTCACAGGGATTCACTTATCCCAATCCAGTTCCTGGGATGAATCACTCCTAACTGACACAGGGATTCACTTATCCCAAACCAGTTCCTAGGATGATTCACAACCAACTGACACAAGGATTAATTAATTTCTAAATTAATTAAATCTACCTTTGTCAACAACCCAGTACATAATTGATCGTACCACTAACGGATTAATTATGGCACTACCAACCTACACCAGAATTGCTTCCGGAACAACTTAATTAAATTATATTCATAATCTCCCCACATCAAAGATATAGTGCTCGTTAATTCATTAATTTACTGATAAATTAATTCATCAACTTCTTTAATTCCGAGACTAGTACCACTCGACCTTTTTACTATACCGGACATAAGTCCACCGGCCGGGTTTAGTATAATAAACATTTCGAGCTCATCTCGGGAGCACCATCACCCCGGATGCACCGGTACATGGTTTCCTTTCGACAAGCAGTAGCACACCAAGTAACTAAACACGCGCACCCAACCTACCGAGATTATTGGCCACATTTGACCTCACCCATTGGCAGATCAAAGTACACTATGTCTAATCCTCATGCCCACTCGAGTCTAGGGATTTAGAGATAGAATACAAAGATCGATTTGTCTATTAAATCAGTACAAGACAAATCATTCCTAAGAGTCAAGTTCAATATGCCCCGGGCATATCTATATGATTCAATTAGTTTAGACAAACTAATTATCTGAATCACATAATAACCTAGACCGACAGTTTGTCCAAAGCTGTCTCGGTTACGAACCTCATTTATATATTATGTCTTTCAACCAATGATGAGATCTACTGTGTCGCACCAGACACCTCATCATCTACTTACATAATATAAATGGACGATTAATGCACAACAAGATATGACTGAAACACAAATTGATATATTAAACTGGGAAACTGTACAATACAAGCATAGCTTATGTATTCTACTCCAACAATCTCCCACTAATACTTAAGCTGTGCTTTAAGTATACAACTACATACAATCCTACCCAATCTGCTGCTATCTATCTAGAAAAACTGTCAAGGCTCTCCTAAGCATCTGATCCCCATGCCCTTCACGTGAGCCTCAAAGACTTTAGAAGTCAATGTTTTTTTGAACGGATCTGCAAGGTTATCCTCTGATGCTATGTTAGCCACGTCCACGTCTACCCTCTTTACGATGTCTCGTATCAGGTGGTACTTGCGCTGTATATGTTTACTCGCCTTGTGGACTTGTGGTTCCTTCGAGTTTGCTACTGCACCGTTGTTATCACAATAAACCGTGATAGACTTCGGCAAACCAGGAATCACATCTAAGTTCACTAGGAAGTTCTTGAGCCATACTGCTTCTTTTGCTGCCTCTGATGCGGCAACATACTCAGCCTCCATGGTAGAGTCCGCCACGCATTTTTGCTTGACACTCCGCCAAACTATGGCTCCACCTCCTAGAGTAAACACATACTCTGAGGTAGACTTGCTCTTGTCCCTGTCACCTTGGAAATCTGAATCTGTATAACCTCGGGGTACCAGCTCAAGCGCCTGATAGACCAGAACTTGGTCCCTCGTTCTGCGCAAATACCTGAGAATGCATTTTACTGCTTCCCAATGAGCTTTCCCGGGGTTACTCTGATATCTGCTCACCATGCCAACGGCATAACAGATATCAGGCCTCGTACACAACATGGCATACATGAGACTTCCTACTGCCGAAGCATATGGAACTGTCCTCATGGTCTTTATCTCTTCAACAGTCTTAGGAGACTGTTCCTTAGATAGAAACACTCCATGCCTGAAAGGTAGAAAACCTTTCTTGGAGTTCTGCATATTAAAACGGGCCAAAATCGGGTCTATGTATGAAGCTTGGGAGAGCGTTAGTGAACGTTTCCTACTATCTCGAATAATCTTGATCCCAAGGATATGTTCCGCTTCCCCTAAGTCCTTCATATCAAATTGCTTGGACAGCCATGCCTTTACGTCTGATAACACTTTCTTGCTGTTGCCAATCAATAGAATGTCATCTACGTAAAGCACAAGAAACACCACTGAGTGTCCATCACGTCTGCGATATACACATTGCTCATCCGGACACTGAGTAAATCCAAAGGACTGGATTACTTCATCAAACCAGATATTCCAAGATCTGGATGACTGCTTAAGTCCATAAATAGACCTCTTAAGCCTGCAAACCTTATGCTCTTGGCCTTTTTCAATGAATCCCTCTGGTTGCTGCATAAAGATGGTTTCTTCAAGACTTCCGTTTAGAAAAGCTGTCTTGACATCCATCTGCGAAATCTCATAATCCATATGAGCAGCTATGGCCAAGAGAATCCGGATCAACTTAAGCATGGCTACCGGGGAGAAGGTTTCCTCATAGTTGATTCCCTCTTTCTGAGTATACCCCTTCGCCACCAGCCTAGCTTTAAAGATTTCCACCTTCCCGTCAGGTCCTCTCTTACGTTTATAGACCCACTTACATCCAATGGGCTTAAACCCATCAGGCAGGTCCACAAGCTCCCTGACTTGATTGTGGTCCATTGACCCCATCTCGGATATCATTGCCTTACGCCAAGATTCTGCATATTTATCTCGAAGCGCCTCATTATAGTTAGCTGGGTCAGGTTCAGGCACACCTGGGACCAGGTCTGAAGCCTCTCCCATGCCAATGAACCTGTCTGGCTGTCTCACAACCCTCCCACTACGACGAGGCACCGCCTTTGTAGGCGCATCATCTGTGATCTCATGTGCAGTGTGTGGTGTATCTACTTGCGCTGGTGCATCAGGATTAGTAGTTTGTCGTCTAAGCTCTTCTAGTACTATCTTACTCTTGGGCTGGTGGTCTAAGACATAGTCCTCTTCTAAAAATCTAGTGTTGGTACTTACCACCACCTTTTGATCTTTAGGACTATAGAATAGACCACCTTTCGTTCCCCTAGGATATCCTACAAACAGCATTAATTCTGTTATTGCATCTAACTTAGCCGTATCTGCCTTAAGCACATGTGCTGGGCAACCCCAAATTCTGAGATGTCTTAGACTGGGCTTCCGCCCGTTCCACAACTCTACTGGGGTTGAAGGCACGGTTTTAGATGGTACAAGATTAAGAATATACATTGCCGTTTCCAAGGCATATCCCCATAACGAACTTGGCAAATCACTATAGCTCATCATGGACCTAACCATTTCCATAAGAGTTCGATTCCTCCTTTCTGCTACACCATTCTGCTGTGGCGTGCCAAGTGCAGACAACTGAGACTGAATTCCTACCTCAGTGAGGTAATCTCGAAATTCATGGGACAGGTACTCCCCACCATGATCTGAACGCAGTGTCTTGATACTCTTACCATGATGCTTCTCCACATCTGCCCAAAACTCTTTGAACTTGCCAAAACATTCGGACTTGTGGCGCATTAGGTAAATGTATCCGTACCTAGAGTAATCATCCGTGAATGTCACGAAATACTCATATCCCCCTCGTGCCTGGACCGTCATAGGTCCACAAAAGTCAGAATGAATCAACTCTAATACTTCTTTAGCTCTATAGCCTTTTGCTTTAAAAGGTCTCTTGGTCATCCTACCTTCCAAGCAAGATTCGCAGGTTGCATAACTGTCAATATCTAATGAACCCAAAGGTCCATCATTGACCAACCTCTAAATCCTACTAAGGTTTATATGACCTAGCCTTAGATGCCAAAGATAGGTTTGATTCATTTCAGAAGGTTTCTTCCTCTTATTAATGTTAGATTCTGAGCTATCTATCTCTATGTTTTGCGCAACAGGGGAGTTAGAGTTAACCACAAACAAATTGTCCGCCAATGAACCAGAACAAATAAGTTTTCCATTTCTTCTAATAACAACACAGTCATCAGAAAAAATAAACTTATACCCGCTCTTCAAGAGTTTAGAAACCGAAATCAAGTTCTTTCTAAAACTCGGTACATAAAGACAATTAACTAACTCCAAGCTAGAATTTTCGAAATTCAACTTAACTACTCCCACTGCTTCTACTGACACTCTTGTAGTGTCGCCCAAGTAGATATCCAATTAGCCTTCTCTAAGATTCTGGGTTACTTGGAACCCTTGCAAAGAATTACAAACATGGTCAGTGGCACCTGAATCCACACACCAAGTATCTGTGGGAATCGCCGCTAAACATGTCTCAGTAATTAAGGCATAATTTATCGTACTTATAAGCTTTGGACAATCCGCTTTCCAATGTCCCGTCTTATTGCACTTGAAGCACTTGTCTTTCGACTTCTTCTTTGCAATATCTGGCTTAGGCACAATTTGTGCCTTTTTAGCTACTCCCTCGAGCTTTCTCTTCTTCTTTCCAGTCTCAGGCTCAGAAGAAGATTCTAAAGCTTTGACTGCGACTAAAGCTCGCTTCTTCTCTTGAAGAAGACTTTTAGCCGCCATCAACTCTGCCAAGAGCTCGGATGAACTCCACAACATCTTACTTATGTTGTAGTTCAACCGAATCCGCTCATAGCTTTGAGGCAAGCTCTGGAGGACAATATCGGCTTTGGTTTCACCAACGATTTTGCCTCCTCCTACCTCAACCTTGTTGATGTTACTAATCATGTCAATGACAATATCTTTCACAGGAGCGCTCTCAGCCCTAAGGACAATATCTAAGTTATGACTTCCATCGACATTATTAGTTCCAGTTAAATTGTTGTTTTTCAAAATAGCAGCTAAAGGATTGAATGCCATATCGATTTAAACTGGAAAGTAAACAAACAGTGTTTCAGTTATATATGCTAGAATTTTCGAAAACATGAAAATTCAATTAATTATTGATTCCCTCAAAACAATAATATTAATCCACCAACATCTCATCCACCGGGATTCTCACAAGCCACGCAGTGTGGACGTTTACGCTAACCCACATTCGTTTGAGAAGAACCAAGTTCATTAACTACACTATCTGACCAACGATCTTTTGATCACTGTAGCTAATAGTCGGTGCTTTCAGCCGTACAAGTAAGCAGCGTAACCTCGTGGGAGGAATACTGCAGATCATACACTAAGTGTGTGCCATTACGTGACTTCTGAGTTTGTTACCTCAGGATAGTGCGCCTCAGATGGAGAGGGCGTCGCATTTCTCCTAGTTAAACTCGCTCTAGTCATCTTACTCAGAAGCTCATAGTCTAGCGATCTCGGGGCTGGACTCATCCGAATGGAGGAAGGCCCTAATGCCAACGCGCAAGCCCACCCACATCGCATATGAACCCGTAATGGTGGCCATGGGGATATAACACAACCCGCTCCCACTTAGATTTCCAAATTGAGGGTTTTTTCAGTTTTAACATGCAATTAACTAGCCTAAGTTATATGCAACCATAAAACCAGACATGCTTTAATTCATGCATCTAAAATACCGCATAAAAATAAAGCATAAAAATTAAAACAATAAATATGGGAAATAAATACGTAAAATAAATTTCCCGACTATTATGGTTTTAATTGCTTCCATCCTTTGCCTTGATTTCGTGTCCCGTCACGTCACTCGATGGAGAGAGTCTTGAATTTCAAAAAACAAAAACTGGAGGAAAAACGGGCCAAAAACAGCCCGAACAGCCCGAATGGGTCGCCTGGGCCGCACAGGCCGCACGGGCCGTGCGCGCGGCCCTGCGCGCGTGACCCAGCGCGTGCGGCCATGCGCGCGTGGCGCCTGCGCGCGCGCCCGGCAGCAGCGCGCAGCAGCTACTGCGTGCAGCGACTGCTGCGCGCTACTGCTGCCTGCTGCTGCCTTTTTGGCCTGCCGGCCGGCGATTTTGCTGCCGGCAAACGTTGCCGGCGTCGCCTCCTGCCGCCAACTCCTCCTTCGCTTTTTTCCACGTTATTTGGTCTTCTTGCAATTCGTTCTGGGTTTTTCTGGGTTTCTTCAAATTCATGATAACCCAAAACCCATGAATCCAAATCGCCCACCATAACGCCTTCGATTACATAAAAAATAATTTTCCTACTACAAGGCATTCTAGGAAAATTAAATAATCGAAATTACATAGAATAAATCCTACTATAGATTTAACCTAATCCTACACGGCTTCCAGCACGTGGTTATACTATTACAAACATTCATAATAAAATTAAATCCGGACATGTCCCGGAGTTTAAGTAAAACCCATACAAACGTAACCATAATAGTCGGAATTCTAAACCACATGCAAATAAAACCATATAATAAATCGAACAAGCACAGAACCCCCTAAACCTGGCTCTGATACCAATTGAAAGATTTTGGGTAGGATCTGGGCTTGCACTTGCTCGATTTACCACGCAACAAAAATTTCTATTAAAGCGGAATCTTAGAAAAGTACCTTTGAAGCGTGCACTTGGTGATTCTCTTGTATGCCTTAAGACTATGACTTCACGTTGTGTGGGCAACGAACTAGAAGTCAATTGATCAGCTACTCACCACAATCCACCTGCTAGAAAACTCTAGCCCCGCAGCACCTGGCACGTACTATAAAGCACCGCCCGCAGAGAGAGAAAGCTACGCGCAGCTGGTATGGACCAAGGCCAAAATTTTAGCCACTAGAAACCCAAAACCCAGCTGCACACTTTCTTGAAAATTCGACTTGGAGAGAGAAACGTTTTCTCTCTCTAGAATTTTATCTCTCTAGAAATCCTGTGGATTAATTGTGTAATTGTTGTATTCTGAATGACTGATCCCTTGTCTATTTATAGAGTTAAAAGAGAGACTCCAAGTTGGTTTAGGATTGGTCTTCCTACTGGGTTTCTGTTTTCCTTCAATCCTGTTTCTGGACTGATACAGATTCTGTTTCCTTCAATCCTGTTCCTGGACTGATACACTCCCAACTGTCACAGGGATTCACTTATCCCAATCCAGTTCCTGGGATGAATCACTCCCAACTGACACAGGGATTCACTTATCCCAAACCAGTTCCTGGGATGATTCACAACCAACTGACACAAGGATTAATTAATTTCTAAATTAATTAAATCTACCTTTGTCAACAACCCAGTACATAATTGATCGTACCACTAACGGATTAATTATGGCACTACCAACCTACACCAGAATTGCTTCCGGAACAACTTAATTAAATTATATTCATAATCTCCCCACATCAAAGATATAGTGCTCGTTAATTCATTAATTTACTGATAAATTAATTCATCAACTTCTTTAATTCCGAGACTAGTACCACTCGACCTTTTTACTATACCGGACATAAGTCCACCGTCCGGGTTTAGCATAATAAACATTTCAAGCTCATCTCGGGAGCACCATCACCCCGGACGCACCGGTACATGGTTTCCTTTCGACAAGCAGCAGCACACCAAGTAACTAAACACGCGCACCCAACCTACCGAGATTATTGGCCACATTTGACCTCACCCATTGGCAGATCAAAGTACACTATGTCTAATCCTCATGCCCACTCGAGTCTAGGGATTTAGAGATAGAATACAAAGATCGATTTGTCTATTAAATCAGTACAAGACAAATCATTCCTAAGAGTCAAGTTCAATATGCCCCGGACATATCTATATGATTCAATTAGTTTAGACAAACTAATTATCTGAATCACATAATAACCTAGACCGACAGTTTGTCCAAAGCTGTCTCGGTTACGAACCTCATTTATATATTATGTCTTTCAACCAATGATGAGATCTACTGTGTCGCACCAGACACCTCATCATTTACTTACATAATATAAATGGACGATTAATGCACAACAAGATATGACTGAAACACAAATTGATATATTAAACTGGGAAACTGGGAAACTGTACAATACAAGCATAGCTTATGTATTCTACTCCAACACTATGTGTGTACCATTACGTGACTTCTGAGCTTGTTACTTCAGGATAGTGCGCCTCAGATGGAGAGAAGAAAATTTGAAGCACAAAAATTAAAAACTATAAATTCAGGAAATAAATACGTAAAATAAATTTCCCGACTATTATGGCTTTAATTGCTTCCATCTTCTGCCTTGATCTCGTGTCCCATCATGCCACTCGATGGATGAAGTCGTTGAAAGTTGAATTTTTTTAAAAAAATGAAATCTAGAGGGAAAACGGGCAAAATGCGTGAACCAATCGAGCCGCGTGCGCAGCTAGTTAGCACCCAACAATTGCTGCCGCTGCCGCGTGCTTGCTCAGTGGTTGATACGCTTGCACGGCGGTGGCGCCGATGGTGCCGGCCTGTGGCTCCTGCTGGCGATTCGTCACCAGCGTCGTTGTCACCTCTGATTCCTCCTTTGCTTTTCCTACGCTACTTGGTCTTCTTGCAATTCGTTCTGAGTTTTCTTGGGTTTCTACGAATTAACGATATCCCATAACCAACGAATTGAAGTCTCCCAACATTACTCTTTCGATTAAAAAAAATTCTCCTACTACAAGGCTTCTAGGAAAATTAAAATTGAAATTACATATGAAAAATCCTATTACAGATTTGATCTAATCCTACAGCACTTACAAGCATTCATAATAAAACCAAAAACCCATACATGTCCTGGGGTTTAATTAAAAACCATACAAACGCAACCATAATAGTCGGGATTTCTAAACCACCTGTAAATAAAACTATGTAATAAATCGAACAAGCACAAAACCCAAACCCAGGCTTTGATACCAATTGAAAGATTACCTGCCCTGGTCCGATCAAAAATTCACTTTCGTGCTACTCATTCCAGAATTGTAATCTTTGACCAGGCATAGACTCTAGCACAATCGCTATTCCAATCCTTGCTTGAAATAACATGGCGCAGGATCTTGGTTTGCACTTATTCAATTTATCACACAGCAAAATAATTTCTAATTTAAAATAGAAACATAGAAAGTAAATCTTGAAGCGTGTTACTCAGGTGATCGCTTGTATGACTCAAGACTAGGCTCAAACGTTGTGTGGGCAACGAACCAATAAACCAATTGATCAGCAATCAACACAAAAGAATGCCGAAAAAATTCTGCAGCTCGTTTTTACTATAAACCAATTGATCAGCAATCAACCACCACCACTGCCGGATTATCCTTGCCGCTGCCGCTAAAAAATTGAACCACCTACCACCGCCCGAGACAATAACCGGCCGCCCGAGGAAATTATTTGCGATGGAGAAATCAATTTTCTCTCTCTTATTTTCTTGTCTTGAAAATTTATGAATTGTGTGTTATAGAATTGATAATCCCTTTTCTATATATAGAGCAACAAGAGAGACCCCAGGTTGGTTTATGATTGATCTTGCAAATGGGTTTAGGTAATTAATTAGTTTCCAAGTCCAATTACGTTAGTAATCTAATAGGATAATTCAAATCTAATTAGATTTTCTAATCTCTAGGATTTTCTAATTCTAATTGAAATTTGAGATTAATTAGTTAAATAATTTCACTTTGTTAATTACTTAATTAACCCTTAGAATAATTAATTAAATAATTAATTCTACTTATTCAATTAACCCATTACAAAATTAATTATACCACTAACGGATTAATTTTGGCACTACCATCCTACGCCAGAATTTGTTCTGGAACAACTAAATTAATTTATTCTTAATCTCCACACATCAAAGATTTAGTGCTCATTAATTTATTGATTTACTGATAAATTAATTAATTAACTTCTTTAATTCTGAGACTAGTACCACTCGACCTTTTACTATACTGGACATAAGTCCACCAGCTGGGTTTAGTATAATAAACATAACGAGCTCATATCGGGAGCACCATCACCCGGATGCACTGGTATATTGTTTTCTTTCAACAAGCAGCAGCACACCAAGTAACTAAATACGCGCACCCAACCCACCGAGACTATTGGCTACAAATGACCTCACCCATTGACAGATATAAGTACACTATGTCTAATCCTCAATTGACTATTAAATCAGTAGAAGACAAATTATTCTAAATGGTCAAGTTCAACACGCCCCAGGCATATCTATATGATTCAATTAGTTTAGACAAACCAATTATCTGAATCACATAATAACCTAAACTGACAGCGTGTCCAAAACTGTCTCGGTTACGAACCTCATTTATATATTATGTCTTTTAACCAATAATGACATCTACTGTGTCACACCAGACACCTTATCATCTAACTACATAATGGACTAAAAATGCACAACATATAAACCCAAACATTAAATCGATATATTAACTGGGAAAAAATACAATACAAGCATAGCTTATGTATTCAAACCTAAAAGTTGACTTATTGTCCAAGTCATCTTCTTGTGAACCTTCTAGAAGCTTGTGTTGGCCGAAAATCCTTCCCCTCTTAGGCTTATGGACTTTATTGGATTTGTTTATGAAAAACTCATCCTTAAAAAAATTTACAAAAGCTATTAAATAAGTACAAAGACTCAATTATTTAAAATACTTAAAATTAATGTCTTTGACTTGAAAAATTAAAATGAAGGCTAGCTCTCCAAATTGCTTAGCACAATGTCTTCTCTTAATAGTGGCTTATCTTTGAAAATAAGAACCACTGTGCTAAGGGCTTTAATTGCCTTCTTCACTTTAGCTCTTGATCTTGGATCCCAAATATCCACAAGTTGTACTGGGATCATATTTTTCATGTGTTGAGCTTGTACATTACTTTATGCGGTAGGTTGTGAATCATGAGGTGATCTTGAGAACTTATCATCCCCTACCTCTTGAAAATAAATTGTCCTCAATTCCTAACCATCATAGTAAAAACAAAGAGGTAGGTTAGCAAAAGGAAAAAATGTACAAATTCTCTTATCACCCTATCGTCTTCTTTGTGATCCTTGATTTTTTCTTGATACCACTTGGGGGGTATCAACTCATGTGATGCCATTGAATTTTGACATCTCTTGTGTGACAGTTGGTCGCTCAACATCGTCTCCACACCTTGTTTGGACACTTCACCAATTTCGGCCATGTCTAACTTTCAGATCCCACATGCGGATTGCTCTCCCTACATATAATGCAATCTTGACACATGTTTACCACATTTTTTTCAATGTTAGCCAAAAAAACTGCTCTTGAAGAGTTTCAAGAATCATGTGTTCATGTTGATGTCTTTTGACTCCTCCACTGTGAGCATCTTGAAGCAGCAAACTTTTCGCACTTGCTTGAGGCACACTAATCTTAGTGTCTTGAATATGACATCATGCTAGCTTCTTCACATGGTCAATGTCACTGCAACCACAAAATTCAACCACAGTAATAAATAAATTGAATGCACTATCATGTTAACTTACCATGGTATCTTTAAGCCTCACACTAAATCGATCTATAGTGCTCGTGTCATGCAACAACACACTTTTCATTCCCAATCCTGATAATTGAAATTGAAAATTACAAAGACTTTTAAAAGAGCAAAAGTAGGAGTAAAGAATGTCTCCTTTTTTGGTGTACTCGTTCAATCAAAAGGTATGTGATCTATTGGACCCTCTCTCTTGAATTTTGAACCCTCAGGTATGGATTTGAGTGCCAACAAGCACACGCTCACATGACTATTAGAACCTTGCAATGAATACATCATTAAGTCCAACTAATGGAATCTTCAGGAGCTAATAGGTCCAACGGAATCAGGGATTGGTTTATCGAGCATTCTCCAAAATTTTCAGTCAAGAATTGCGTCCAATTGAACTCTGTGGTCTCTATCTCATCATTATGATCCTTGGATGGAGCTTTGGTCAAATTGTCCTCTTCATCAGACCAATAGTCAATAACTATCAAAGGAATGGAGCTTTCTAACTTTGGAGTTCATTGAGATGAACTCTCTTTGAACTTGACGTGCTTGATGAGGTTGGACAATCAATCCTCATACTTGCTTCTCTTTTCCATTTTCAACTTTCATGACTAGATGTCACTTCATTGTCCTTTTATATAGACTTTTTCCAATCGTCATATTCAACCACTATCTCTTTCTCAGATGGTGTGAGGGAATCTTCTTCCTCTGATGATGAGTCTATCCAACTCAATCTTGCAGAGCTAGTTTTGTTTAGAGCTTTTTGAGAAGATGAGCTCATCCAACTAACTTTGATTGATCCCGATGTGCGATTGGACCCTAAAGAATCATTATTGGCCACTTTTAGAGCATATGGTCCACTTCTCTTTCTTCCACAAACTCTCATTCTAGCGGTCCTTTTTATCACACCACATTTTAATCTTGGTTGCTTAGTTTGTGTCTTCTTGGTTGCATTAGCCTCTTGAATTTCTTGCTTGACTTGCCAAACCTAAGACTAAGACATGGGAGTATATTCATACTTTTTACAATCAAAGATAAAACAATACCTATTTGAGAACCCGTCATGTGTAGTTTTTCTATCAAATTGCCACGGCCTCCCTAACAACAAGTGGGCTGCACTCATTGGCACTACATCACACTTGACATGGTCCCCATATTTACAAATAGAGAATGGTATTATGCATTGCTTGGTAACTTCAAATTGATCTCGCTGAATGGGCCATTGTAACTGATAAAGATAAGAGTGAGGGGTAGTAGGAAAATTCATAATAGACACAAGATAGCTAGAATTATGATTATTCTCACTGCCACTATTAATTCTAAATAAACACTTACCACCATTGATTTAACCTAAAGTATGAAAAACCGTTTACCTTTGCTCACTAGGATCTCCTATATCTTCTTGGGAATTAGAAGTTCTTACCATGCTAGAAGATTGTGATTCGGAATCACTTGAACTTGGTACTTGTTGCCAGACTCCACGTGTAACTTTAGGAATTTCCAGAGCTTTAGGAAGTTCATCATCAACCATATATTTGTTGGAAGATCTACAGAGGAATGAAGGTGGTGACAACTTCTTCAAGTAAGATGGGACTTCATCAACCTTGGTTGATAAATTCCTTGCTGCCCGAAACTCTTCAATTGAATCAAGCAACCTATCTAAAGATCGATCCATCTTTTTCAAGCACTCTAGTAATGCTTGGTTTTGCTGAAATTTGAATGCTTCCAATTTTTCTGTCAAGAAACACTCAAACATAGGTAGAAGTAAAGACTTCTCCTTGAAGGTTTGTAACCAAAAGAATTAAACTACAAAGGATTAAAATAAAAATAAACCAAAAAAATACTACAAAAATGCAGCAACTACACAAAGTTGGGAAAAACGAAAAAATCAAAACAAAACAATCAAATAAATCACAAAACAAAACAAAAACACAAAGCTAAAAAAATTAGTAAAAACAGGCCACAAAAAGCAACAAAAATGCGGCAACTTCAAAAACTTAAAAATTCAAACTTTTAAAACTACAAAAATCAAATAATTACAAAAATTACAAATATGCAAGGTGCTAGTGTGAAGATGATCTAATTCTAGATTTTTCCTCAAAAATTTAATTTTTTTTAAGTCTCTTAGCTTCACTTTAGCAAACCTTCTCTCAACCTCGGTTATCCCACTCAATGTTGGGATGAAAGGCAGTACCTTTCTTATTTTGGCAGCAGCGGGTTTTGCTTAAGGGTCAAGTTAGTGATCAGATTTTGGTTTTCTTTGAGTCCAATTTGAGAGATTTCCTTGTGGGCTGAACGAGTAGACTTCGATAGATTATTGCCCATGCAATATTTGAAGTTTCTACAGAGATATCGATTGGATTTCTTGTGGAAATCGCAACAAAGAATTGGGTTTTCTTTAAGCAAGGGACTTCGCTACAAAAGGTAGAATCTTTAAATTCCGCTTTTATTAAAGATTTAATTTTTTGTGTCCCGATTAACAAATTAAATAAGTATAAGCCTAGATCCGTTCATGGGTAAACTAATTTGAGCCTGAGCTTGGTCGAAAGCTTCCGATTCTGGAATGCATTGCACGAAAGTGAGGTTTTCGATTTAGCCCAGGCTTGTTCAGTTTTCCTTCAAATTGGTATCAAAGCGTTGGCTTCGGTCTTATACTTGTTTGATTTATTACACGGCTTTATTTTGGCATTATTATTTTTGTGGAAATGCATAAACAGGTGGTTATTGGTTTCCCGGCTATTATGGTAGAAATTTAATTTTCATTCATAAACCCCGGGACATGTCCGGGCTCATTTTATTTTTTAATGAAATTTCTGTAATAGTAATAACCACGAGCTGGAAGCCGTGTAGGATTAGAAAAATCTTGTAGTAGGATTTGATCTAATCATGTCGTCTTTAAATTCCTAGAAAACGCCTTTGTATATAGGAATTTATGTACTATGACGAAGACATAATTTTGGGTAACTTATATTCGCGGGTTTTGGTTTATTGTAATTTTGGGTGATTCCTAATTACGGAGTAAACCGAGAAAACCCGGGCGAATCGAGAGGAATCCAAATAACGAGTGGGAGCGACACGACGGGATGTGTCACCGAGGCGTCAAGGAATCAACGATAGAGAAGGCCATAATAGTCGGGAAATTTTATTTCTTTTAATTTCCCGTATTTATGTCTTTTCGTTGGTTGTGTGATTTTCGTTTTTCTTTGCATGAACGAAAACCAAACTAAAATGTTTTTTAAAAAGGGTAATGTGCAATTAACTAAGGTAGATTATTCACATATTAAAACTCCAACGGTTTTATGGGTGTGAATATCCATAGTTAAGATATTGCATGTTAAAGGTAATGTGCAATTAACTAAGGTAGATTATTCGCATATTAAAACTCCAACGGTTTTATGGGTGCGAATATCTATAGTTAAGATATTGCATGTTAAAACGTAAAAATCCTCAAACTTAATTACATTCGTAGGTTTTTTGGTTTAATCATAATTTTGGGTGATTCCTAATTACGCAGGGTTTTGGTTTAATTGTAATTTTGGGTGATTCCTAATTACGTAGAAAACTGAGAAAACCAGGGCGAATTGAAATTAATTAAAAATCTAAGTGGGAGCGGGTTGGTTAATAGCCCCATGGCCTCCATTACGGGTTCATTGGTGATGTGGCTAAACTTGCGTGCTGGCTTAGATCTTCCTCCCTATCGAATGAGTTTTCAATCACAAATATCACCGGAATGAATTTCTAAAGGGATGACTATAGTGCGTTTAATTGGGAAAAGTTGCGACACCCTCGCCATCCGAGGCGCATCAGTACCCTAAGTAACAAACTTAGAAGTCACGTAATGGCATACACTTAGTGTACTGTTTATAGTATCCCTCCCATCGAGGTTAGGCTATCTACGTGTACGGCTAAAATTATCGACTATTAATTTCATTGATCATAAGATCGTTGGTCAGATAATGAAATTAATGAACTTCGGTTCTTCTCGAACGAATGTGGGTTTGCGTAGACGTTCACCCATCGTGACCTGCGTTAATCCCGGTGTGAGAGATGTCGGTAGAAGATTATATTTGTTTTTTGAGAAATTTTCAATATTTTCGAAAAAGTATACTGGAACTTGACTGGTTATTTTTCAGTTGTAGTTGATATGTCGTTCAACCCGCTAGCTGTCATTTTGAACCAAAACAAACTCACGAGTCCAGACTATATTGACTGGAAACGTAACCTGGACATTGTCCTTACCGCTGAGGGTTACAAGTACGTGCTTACTGAGGAGTGTTCCCCTAAGCAGGGCAGCCAAGCAGTTAACTATGAGGAAACTCATGAATGCTAGAATGGCTGAGGGCACTTCAGTGAGGGATCACTTGCTGGACATGATCAGTTGCATCAATGAGATCGAGGTACTGGAAGGTGATATTGATGGGGAGACCCAGGTCGATATCATTCACCAGAGCTTGCCTCCCAGTTTTGAGCAGTTTCGGTTGAACTATAATATGGGCAAGTTCTCATATTCACTCCCCGAGCTCATGACTACATTGGTGTTAGCCGAGGGCCTATTCGCTGAAAAGAAGCAAGCCTTTGCTACTGTTGGTCCCTCAGGTTCCTCTGCTGGGCCCAAAGCCAGGGAGCAGAAAAGGAAGAGAGGCCAGAAGGCAGGAGCTGATCATGGACCCAAGGCAGGCATTGCCAAGAAACAGAAGCCGAAAGGCAAATGTTTTAGGTGTGGCAAAGCAGGACATTGGAAGAAGGACTGCCCAAAGCCTCGAGGTATGTATAAATTTTCCCTAGTCACTGAGACGTGTTTGGCGGCGATTCCCACGGATACTTGGTGTGTGGATTCGGGAGCCACTGATCACGTTTGTAATTCTTTGCAAGGGTTCCAAGTGACCCGGCTGCTTAGAGAGGGAGAATTGCAGGTCTACCTTGGGGATACAACTAGAGTTTCAGTGGCTGCAGTGGGAGTTATTTGTCTTTATTTTTCAGACTCTATTTTGCATTTAAAGGATTGTCTTTATGTACCTAGTTTTTTAAAGAACTTGCTTTCGGTCTCGAGACTGGTTATGGATGGTTATAAGTGTGCATTTTCTGATGGTTCAGTTTTTATTAGAAAAGGCTAGAAACTTATATGTTCCGGTACATTGGTTGACAATTTGTTTTTAATTAAGACATACTCCCCAGCTATGCAAAACACAGAAACTAGTAGCTCATCATCGAATCATAATAAGAGAAAGGAATCTTCCCCTTTGAATCAAACTTATCTTTGGCACCTGAGACTCGGTCACATCAACCTTAGTAGGATTAAAAGGTTGGTCAATAGTGGGTCTTTGGACTTACTGGATATTGACAGCTATTCAACCTGTGAGTCCTGCTTGGAGGGTAAAATGACCAAGAGGCCTTTCAAGGCAAAGGGGTATAGGGCCAAGGAGATTTTAGAGTTGATTCATTCTGACGTGTGTGGACCTATGTCAATTCAGGCTAGAGGTGGTGAATACCTCTCTAGTGAATTTAGGACCTATTTGTCAGAGGAGGGTATTCAGACGCAGTTGTCTGCACCTGGCACACCCCAGCAGAATGGTGTAGCAGAGATGAGGAACAGGACTCTTATGGAGATGGTTAGATCGATGATGAGTTACAGTGAGTTGCCTATCTCGTTTTGGGGTTACGCCTTGGAGATAGCATGTTTTATCCTCAACCTTGTGCCATCTAAGTCTGTGCCTACGACCCCAGTAGAGTTGTGGAGTGGGCGAAAGCCTAGTCTGAGACATCTCAGGATTTGGGGTTGTCCAGCACATGTGCTCGAGGTAGATGCAGGCAAGTTAGAGGCGAGATCCAAGGTTATGCTATTTATAGGCTATCCCAAAGGAACGAGAGGTGGTTTATTTTATAGTCCTCAGGATCAGAAGGTGATGGTCAGCACCAATGCCAGATTTCTTGAGGAGGACTATATTTTAGATCACAAGTCAAGCAGCAAGGTAGTATTGGAAGAGCTTAGAAGTCAGTCCACTATTCCAGATGCACACGTACAGGAAGACACACCACAAGAGACTGCACACACTATCACAGATGATGCTCGTAGTGGGAGGGATGTAAGACAGCCTGAGAGGTACATGAGTTTGGGTGAGTCTTCAGACTTTATCCCTGGTGCTCATGAACCAGACCCAGTTAACTACAATGAGGCTCTCCAGGATAATGAAGCAAGCATTCAGATCTTGGAACATCCGTTTGACGAGGTTATCTAGTCCTATGGATTCACTCAGTGTCCGGATGAGCAGTGTGTTTATCGCAGGCGTGATGGTGATATGGTGGTGTTCCTAGTACATTACGTAGATGACATTCTTCTATTGGCAACAGTAAGAAGGTGTTGTCAGACGTAAAGGCATGGCCGTCCAGGCAATTCGATATGAATGTTTTGGGAGAGGCTGGACATATCCTTGGGATCAAGATTATTCGAGATTGTAGGAGATGTTCTCTGACTCTCTCTCAGGCATCCTACATAGACACGATTCTGGCCTGTTTTAACATGCAGAACTCCAAGAAGGGTTCACTACCTTTCAGGCATGGAGTGCATTTGTTTAAGGAGCAGTGTCCTAAGACTGCTGAGGAGATAGATGCCATGAAGGCGGTACCCTATGCTTCTGCAGTGGGTAGCCTCATGTATGTTATGTTGTGTACGAGGCCTGATATTTGCTTTGCCATTGGCATGGTTAGCAGATATCAGAGTAACCCTGGGAAGGCTCACTGGGAGGCAGTAAGATGCATTCTCAAGTACTTGCGCAGGACGAGAGATTATGTCCTAGTTTATAGAGCGCAGGAGCTTGTACCGTTGGGTTACACAGATTCGGACTTTCAAGGTGATTTAGATAAGAGTAATTTTACCTCTGGGTTTGTGTTTACTCTTGGAGGTGGAGCCATAGTATGGCGGAGTGTCAAGCAGAAATGAGTGGCGGACTCCACCATGGAGGCCGAGTACGTTGCCGCTTCAGAGGCAGCGAAATAGGCTGTGTGGCTCAGGAGCTTCCTGATGGACTTAGATGTGGTTCCAGAGTTGCCTAGGTCTATCACAGCTTATTGTGATCACAATAGTGCAGTTGCTAACTCGAGGGAACCACGAGGCCATAAGGTGAGTAAACACATAGAGCGCAAGTACCACCTAATACGAGAGATCGTAAAGAGGGAGACATGTGAGTGAGATTAAAGGTGTTTTGGAGATTTCATTATGACAACAGTGTAATAGCGGGTTGGACAGTTTTTGTACTTCTTAGCATAGCTTTGAGTATTAGTGGGAGATTGTTAGTTTTGAATACAGAAAAACTATGGCTTGTATCAAAAACTAATATCCACAGATGACATATCATTTTGTTTCAGTATAAATTTGTTCCTTTATATCATTGAACTAGATAACGGGGTGTCGACAAACACAGTAGATACCGTAATTGGTTAAAGTATTGATATATAAAAATTATGCTCGTAACCGAGATAGTCTGAACATACTATCGGTATAGGTTATCGTATGGTTTGGAAATTAGTTTATCTAGACTAGTTTAAATCACACGGATGTGCCCGGGGCATATTGAGCACGACCAGTTTGGATAGAATTGACTTATACTGATCGGCGTAGTCAATTCGGTCCTAGTATTCCGTCTCTCAATCCCGAGATTGGGACGGGCGTGAGGGTTGGATATCGTATGCTTTGATTTGCCAAAGAGTGAGGTCAATTGAGGCCAATACCTCGGTAAGTTGGGTATGCGGTGTTTAGCTTCTTACGTGCCATTGCTAGTCGGAGGAATCCACGTACTGGTTTGCCGGGTTGATGGTGCACCCGAGATGAGCTCATAAGGTTATTATACTAAAATCGCCACTCTTACTGCTAAAAATCGGACTGCCCACTCGTGATCTAGACAACCCCAAAACTCGGATCACCAAGGAGAGATCAACGAGGTTTGAGCCGAATCAAACACAGTAGGCAGCAGCAAAATCCAGCAGCAGAATAAACCCAGATCGTGGCTTGAACACCTGCTCGCGACTGGATGAAAAACCCCCAGCAGCAGTCTGGTTACTGCTCGATTAAAACCTGGGCAGCAGCAGGTTTTTCCTGCTTGAAGAACCGACCAAGAGTTGGGCTGCTTAATTAAAACCCACGGCAGTTTCCTGCTTGAAGAACCGACCAAGAGCTGGGCTGCTTAATTAAAACCCACGACAGTTTCCTGCTTGAAGAACCGACTAAGAGCTGCGCTGCTTAATTAAAAAAAAACCACCGGCAGCAGTAGGTTTTCCTGCTTGAAGAACCGACCAAGAGCTGGGCTGCTTAATTAAAACCCACGGCAGTTTCCTGCTTGAAGAACTGACCAAGAGCTGGGCTGCTTAATTAAAACCCACGACAGTTTCCTGCTTGAAGAACCGACCAAGAGCTGGGCTGCTTAATTAAAAAAAACCACCGGCAGCAGCAGGTTTTCCTGCTTGAAGAACCGACCAAGAGCTGGGCAATATAATCCCAAATTGAAAGCTATGATCTTTGGTTTGAATCCAATTTAGAGGAAGTGAAAAATCTGGTTCGTTTTTTAGAGAAAACCCTTTAAAAAAAATTCTCTCTCTAAAACCTTTTCACTCAAGAAAGCAAGAATAAAATGTCTTGCAAGACTTCCCTAGAGTTTTATTGGGCATCAAGTCTTCTATTTATAGGAGCTCGATTGGAGACCTAATGGGCTCTCGTGTTAGGCCTTTTAATTTGACTTTCGTTGACCGCTAAGTCTTCCCGACTAATCAACTCCAATCGACCCATTTAAATTAATTTATTTAATCTACCTTGTTAATTTAATTTAATCGAACCCTTAGAATTAATTAATTCAAAATAGAATTAATTTCTAAATTCACTTTGTCGATTAAATATTAATTAAACTTTTTGGATTAATTAATTTACCTTGTCGATTAGTCAAATGCATAATCGGTCGTGCAACTATCGGAGCAATTATGGAACTACCGCTCGAAAACGACTTTACATCGCGCCATTATTATTTCTTCTATCTCTCCACATTAAAGATCTAGCGCTCGTCGATTTATCAATTTACTGACAAATTAATTCACCGACTTCTTGGTTTCCGAGATTAGTACCACTCGTCCTTTTATTATACCGAACATAAAGTTCACCGGCCGGGTTTAGTATAATAACCTTACGAGCTCATCTCGGGAGCACCATCAACCCTGCAAACCGGTATGTGGATTTCTCTGACTAGCAACGGCACGTAAGAAGCTAAACACCGCATACCCAACTTACCGAGGTATTGGCCTCAATTGACCTCACTCTTTGGCAAATCAAAGCATACGATATCCAACCCTCACGCCCGTCCCAATCTCGGGATTGAGGGACGGAATACTAGGACTGAATTGACTACGCCAATCAGTATAAGTCAATTCTATCCAAACTGGTCGTGCTCAATATACCCCGGGCACATCCGTGTGATTTAAACTAGTCTAGATAAACTAATTTCCAAACCACAAGATAACCTATACCGATAGTATGTTCAGACTATCTCGGTTACGAGCATACTTTTTATATATCAATACTTTAACCAATAACAGTATCTATTGTGTTTGTCGACACCCCGTTATCTAGTTCTATGATATAAAGGAACAAATTTATACTGAAACAAAATGATATGTCATCTGTGGATATTAGTTTTTGACACAAGCCATAGCTTTTCTGTATTCAAAACTAACATGGGAGACGCCTGTTATAAGAATCAAGACTCCGGTGAGTTCACCTAGACCTTTATTCTCACTCAAGTGTGGGTTCTAATGTTGATAGTTATGTGAATCTCAACTCTCACTTCACCGACCCTCCCTCTAGCTCAAGTATAAATTTCGTAGACTTGTACTTTCGCCTCAAGGACTCTTTAGTCTCGACTTTTCCCTTTGGTTACGAGACATTTCTTTTCACACACTTACTTTTTTTAAATCCTTTCGGATACTCTTTCTTTCACTCAAGAAAGCTCTGATTTTATTTTCTTTTGTGGCTCAAAGAGCTTTTCTTTTTCTTTCAATTTTAGACACAATTAAATTATGTCTACTTTTCTTTTCTTATTTTTGAAAATTTGTTTTGAAATCTCTTCTTTTTTTTCTACACTCTTTCCAACTTGATGACGGCACAAACCAACCACACGCAAGAAATTAAAACACACACAATGTCTCAAGTAAGAACACCACTAGATGGCTAGTTTTAAGGCTTCTAGATCCTTTGGTGGAATAGTCCTGATAAAAAGCTTCTCTATTTCAATAAAAAATATACCAACTCTTGGCAAGAAATCACAAAGAATTTCAAGTTAGTATGCTTCAGGTTCACTTAGAGACAAAAACTTTTTCTTTTTTTATTAATTAGTTTGACTTCTATGTTTGGATGGAATCTAAATCACACGTAACCACAAAAGATGCAATTTCTAACTTCACTTAATGCAAAGAAATCACAAACAAAAAGACTCTATTTTTGGTGAACCAAAGGTTTTGATTTTCCGACTCGGTTTATGGATCAATGGTGCGACACCTATGTTACACAAACAAAACTCACAAATTGAATTTAAATCTGAACTCTAGACACCAAATAAACACAAAAGAAACAATCTTTCAACAAAAAAAGGTTAAAAGAAACACAAACAAATAATATTTTTGTGCAGCACAATTTTTTATTTTTCGAGACTTATGGACACAAAAGAGGTGAGGCACCTAGGGGAGACACACAGAACAAAATTACAAATTAAATATAAAAAATAGACTCAAAAATGAACAAAACGGATATGATCTTACAATGGGACAAGTTTTCAGAACTATTAAAACAATTAACACAAAAAAACACTTTTTGTGAAACAATTTTTTTTCGAAATTTTTGGACACTATGATGATGATGATGTGCGATCACACAAGAGCACACACCAACACACAATTTGAAAATTATATTATCAAGGCAGACTAAAAAATGAATAAAAAGGATATGGACTTTTAATCGGACATGTTAAAAGAACTAATGAAGACTCATTCTTTTTGTGAAGAAAATTTTCAAACTTTTTGGACACTTTGGGGTGTAATGGTGCGATTCAAAGGGAAAACACACAACCACATTATTTTGAAATTTTATTTGAAATAAAAACACACAAAAAAAACAAAGCTTAACTTTTTAGCATGATTTATTCAACTTCAAGAATGGGTGAACTTGAACATTGGCCTATTGTAAGAAAAAAAATCAGTTAAAAATTATACCTTGATTGAAAAAGTAAATTTTCAAGGATTATATTGACAAGCGAACTCGGGAATTGGCTTGTCGATCAATGGGGGTTGACACGTCCTCCTTGAAATCGAAATTGTGTGAATCTATCTCGATTGGCTCTGATACCAACTTATGCAAGTTCTTTCCCCAACAAATAATTTCCGAGAAAAGGAATTCTTCAGTTGAAGAAATTCTTGGCAAATTTTCCCTATATAGAGATGTTAGATTCACTATCTTACAAACTAGCAGCCACGTATTGTTGATAAATCCGGTTGATGCACTATGTCTAAAGAATTTCAATTTTTTGGCTATCAGGAGCTCTCACAAAAGGTTTTCAATATTCATCAATGCATTAGAAAATTGAAGGCACGACCCTCTATTTATAGAGGAATAGGGGTGACCAAAATACAAAGCAAGAAAGGCAATTATTGTGAAAAAGAATTTCCTTTTCTTAAGGCACAAGTCTTTTTCTTTTACAATTTGGAAAAGAATAAGACTTGTTTCCTTATTCTAACTCTCATAAAACTATAATTAAACTAGAATTCTTGCTGAGATTTATTCCTCCTAAATCCTAAAAAGAATAAACCATAATTGTCTTAAATCAGCAAAAGTCAAAAAATTGTGAAAAACCGGGAGCTTCAGGGGACGGCGGCTGAACTAGGGTATAGGGGTCACCCTTGCCTTCTTGTTGACTTCTTGTCCACGCAATATTATTGTGGACCTTCTAGAAGCTTGTGTTGGCCGAAAATCCTTCCCCTCCTAGGCTTATGGACATTATTGGACTTGTTTGAGGGAAAAACTCATCCTTAAAAGGATTTAAAAAAGCCTTTAAACAAGTACAAAGACTCAATTATTTAAAATACTTAAAATTAATGTCTTTGACTTGAAAAATTAAAATGAAGGCTTACTCTCCAAATTGCTTAGCACAATGACTTCTCTTGACTGTGTCTTATCTTTAAAAATAAGAACCACTGTGCTAAGGGTTTCAATTTCCTTATTTGCTTTAGCTCTTGATCTTGGATCTCAAATATCCACAAGTTATACTTGGCTCATATTCTTCATGTGTTGAGCTTGTATGTTACTTGATGCGGTAGGTTGTGAATCATGAGGTGATCTTGAGATCATATCACCGACTATTGAAGGGAAAATGCATTTATCCTATTAGAAGTATGATAAACTTTCAAAAGCTTTTAGAACTATGAAATCAAAAGACAATGCCAATAGGAAGAGACTTGGACGTCTCAAATGGGGTTAAGGAGTGACATAGACCTTCACTTGTAGGCCTTTAACTCTTCAAACCAATATTTACCCTTTATTGTGGGCTTCATTCCTACTTTATGTTAACACTTCAATTCTATTCTCGATCAATCTCATGACCTTAATGGGTTTCGACCACGTTGTTAGTATATGGGCTTGGGCCTGTTGTTGGGTTTCGTCAATCATGAGCTGCAAAGCTGCTTGTGTTAGTTTTGAATAATAGAAAGCTATTTTCTTTTATCAAAAAATAATACCCAGTTGACATATTATTTTGTTTCAGTATTAAATTTGTTCCATTATATCATAGAACTAGATAACGAGGTGTAGAAAAGCACAGTAGATCTCGTTATTTGTTAAAGTATTGATATATAAAAAGAATCCTTATACTTGAGACAGTCTGAACATACTATCAGTATAGGTTATCGTGTGATTTAGAAATTAGTGTGTCTAGACTAATTAAATCATACGGATGTGCCCGGGGCATATTGAGCACGACCAGTTTGGATAGAATTAACTTGTACTGATCGGCGTAGTTAATTCGATCCTAGTATTCTAATCTCTTAATCCTGAGATTAGGACAAACATGAGAGTCAGATATCGTATGCTTTGATTTGCTAAAGGGTGCGGTCAATTGAGGTCTAAATCTCGATAAGTTAGGTATACGGTGTTTAGCTTTTTTGTGTGTCGTTGCTAGTCAAAAGAATCAATGTACCGGTTCACCGGGTTGATGGTGCTCCCGAGATGAGCTTATAAGGTTTATTATACTGAATCTGGCCAGTGGACTTTACGTCTAGTATAATAATAAAGTCAAGTGGTACTAATCTCAGATACCAAGAAGTCGGTGAATTAATTTGTTAGTTAACTGATGAATCTATGAGTACTAGATCTTTAATGTAGGGAGATTGAGGAATAATAAAGTGAGCATGATGAAAAGTCATTTTTGAGCTGTAGTTCCATAATTGGTCCCTTAGTGGTATGACTAATTATGTGTTTGACTAATCGACAAAGTGAATTAATTAATCCTAAAAGTTTAATTAATATTTAATTGACTAAGTGGATTAAGAAATTAATTCAAAATGAATTAATTAATCCTAAGGGTTCAATTATATTAAACGAAGTGAGTTAACAAATTAATTCGAAAGGCTCGATTGGAGTTGATTATTCTAGGAAAGACTAAGGGGTCAACGACGGTCAAATCGTAAAGCCTAACTCAAAAGCCCACTAGGTCTCCTAAGAAGCTCCCTATAAATAGCTTATGTTAGGCACTTTAGAGGCTATTTGCCTAATGAGAGAAATAGTGGTCTAGAGATAGAAATTCTTCTCCTACCTTGAAGTTTTCTGTCGAAGTCGACCAAGGATCTTTCTTCTTCGAGAATCTTCAACCCCGGATCCTAGAAAACCCAGCCCACCTCGTTGCACTTGTCCGATCATTACTGCCGCTGGAATCCGCTGTGTACCGCCACTAGTTCTTGCCGGCGAGATTCCGACCAGCTCCAGCGAGAGTATTTTTGTGTTGCTTTGTTTTGGGTTTTGATTCCTTTGTTGTGTTGATCTTTTGGCTTGTTCCTTCGGGTTCACCAAAGTCTAGATCTACGAGCAAAGGTCATTCCTGAATTGGGTTTTCAGATTAGGATCAGTTCCTGGGCTGAGTCTGTTTTTCAGATCTGTGAGATTCTTGAATAGGGTTTCTTTGGATTTCTTCGCTAGTGTCTTTAGCCACCTCGTAGTCACTTACCCACCCTAATTTGAGGTCGTTTGGAGTTATTCTTGGGATTTTGAGTGGATTTCACTTTTCAGAGTTTTGGCATTCTTATTGCAAGGGACACGCTACAAAGGTATAATCTTTGAATGATTCCACTTTAGTTCAAAGATTTAATTTTTACTTGTCGTTTTAATAGATCGAACTAGTATAAGCCTAGATTCGTTCAGTGGAAATGAATTTGAGCCTGAGCCAGATCGAAAGTCTTCGATTCTAGAATGCGTTGCACGAAAGTGAGATTTTCAGTTTAGCCAGGGCTAGTTCTATTTCCTTGAAATTGGTATCAAAGTGAGTGTTTTGGCCTTATACTTGTTTGATTTACTACACGGCTTTGTTTTTACATTGTTATTTTTGATTTGTCAATAAGTTAAATAGGTGGTTATTAATTCCCGACATTATGGTAGATTTATTTTACATTCATAAACACGGGACATGTCCGGGCTCATTTTTGTTTTTGAATGGAAATGTCCATAATAGTAATAACCACGAGCTAGAAGCCATGTAGGATTAGATAAATCTTGTAGTACGATTTAATCTAATGTTTTCGTCTTTAAATTCGTAGAAAAATGCCTTTGTATATAGAAATTTGTGTATTATGACGAAGATGTTATTTTGGGTGACTAGTATTGGTGGGTTTTGGTTTCCCATAATTTTGGGTGCTTCCGAATTACTAGAAAATCGAGAAAACCCAGACGAATTGAGGGGAATCCAAATAACGAGTGGGAGCGACATGACGGGACATGTCTGTTAGTTTTGAATACATAAAAGCTATTGCTTGTATGAAAAACTAATATCCACAGTTGACATATCATTTGGTTTCAGTATTAAATTTGTTCCATTATATCATAGAACTAGATAATAAGGCGTAGATTTTGTTATTGGTTAAAGTATTGATATATAAAAAGTATGCTTGTAACTGAGATAGTTTGAACATACTATCGGTATAGGTTATCATGTGATTTGGAAATTAGCTTGTCTATACTAATTAAATCATACACAATTTGAATGAAGAAGTGTTAAATAATACATTTTTTGCTTTACTTTTCTTTATTGATGTAAAATGATGCTCTCCATTCAAAAGAAAATTTTTCCAATGCAAGAGATTATTATATTCTTACCCTACTTTATTTTATTTTATTTATTTTAATTTTATGCCCGGGGCATATTGAGCACGAACAGTTTGGATTGAATTAACTTGTACTGATCGGCGTAGTTAATTCGATCCTAGTATTCTAATCTCTTAATCCCGATATTGGGACGGGCATGAGAGTTAGATATCGTATGTTTTGATTTGCCAAAGGGTGCGGTCAATTGAGGCCTAAATCTCGGTAAGTTGGATATGCAGTGTTTAGCCTCTTTGTGTGTCGTTGCTAGTTGAAGGAATCCACGTACCGGTTCGCCGGGTTGATGGTGCTCCATACTAAATCTGGCCAGTGGATTTTACGTTTGGTATAATAAGAAAGTGGTACTAATCTTGGATACCAAGAAGTTGGTGAATTAATTTGTCAGTAAATTGATGAACAGACGAGCACTAGATCTTTGATGTGGGAAGATAGAAGAATAATAAAGTGAGTGCGATGTAAAGTCATTTTTGAGCGGTAGTTCCATAATTGGTTAGTGGTACGACTAATTATGCTTTTGACTAATCGTCAAAGTGAATTAATTAATTTTAAAGGTTTAATTAATATTTAATTTACTAAGTGGATTAAGAAATTAATTCGTAATGAATTAACTAATCCTAAGGGTTCGATTAAATTAAATTAACAAAGTGGATTAAGAAATTAATTCGAAAGACTCCCTATAAATAGCTAATGTTTGGCACTTTAGTAAGATATTAGAAACCTTAGAGGCTATTTGCTTAGTGAGAGAAAGAGTGGTCTAGAGGGAGAACTTCTCCTCCTTCCCTGAACTTTTCTTTCAAAGTCGACCAAAGATCTTTCTTCTTCAAGAATCTTCAACCCTCGATCCTAGAAAACCCAGCCCACCTCGCCGCACTTGTCCGATCATTGCTACCACTGGAATCCACATGTGTCGCCCCTAGTTCTCGCCGGCGAGATTCTGGCCAGCTCTGGTGATCGTATTTTGGGCTGATTTGTTTTGTGATTTTGATCCTTTTGTTGTTTTGAACCTTTGGGTTCTCCAAAGTCTAGATCTATGAGCAACGATCATTCCTGAAGTGAGTTTTCAGATTAGGATCAGTTCACGGGTTGAATCTGTTTTTCATATCTATGAGATTCTTGAAGAGGATTTCTTGGGATTTCTTAACCAGTGCTTTTAGCCACCTCGTAGTCACTTGCCCACCCAAGTACGAGGTAGTTTGGAGTTATTCTTGGGATTTCGAGTAGATTTCACTTTCCCAGAGTTTTGGTTTTCTTATTGCGTGAGACCCGCTCCAAAGGTATAATGTTTGAATGATTCCGCTCAAGTTTAAAGATTTAATTTTTGAGCATCGATTTAATAAATCAAACTAGTATAAGCCTAGATCCATTCAGGGAAATTAATTTTAGCCTAAGCAACCGATTCTGGAATGCATTGCACGACAGTGAGATTTTTGGTTTAGCCCGAGCTAATTCTATTTCATTCAAATTGGTATCAGAGAGAGTGTTTTAGCCTTATACTTTTTCGATTTATTACACGGCTTTGTTTTGGCATTGTTAATTTTGCTTTGTCAATACGTTAAACAGTTGGTTATTAATTTTCGGCTATTATGGTAGATTTATTTTTCATTCATCATGTTCGGGCTCATTTTGTTTTCGAATGGAAACGTCTATAATAGTAATAACCACGAGCTGGAAGTAGTGTAGGATTAGATAAATCTTGTAGTAGGATTTGATCTAATATTGTCGTCTTTAAATTCCTAGAAAAATGCCTTTGTATATAGGAATTTATGTATTATGACGAAGACGTTATTTTGGGTAACTCATATTCGTGGTTTTGGTTTCTCATAATTTTGGGTGATTCCTAATTACGTAAAAAATTGAGAAAACCCAGATAAATTGAGAGGAATCCAAATAACGAGTGGGAGCGACATGATGGGACATGCCAACGAGGCGTCCAAGAAATCAATGATAGGGAAGACCATAATAGTTGAGAAATGTATATTTTTGTATTCCTCATTTTTATGTCTTTTCGTTGATTGTGTGTTTTCAATTTTATCCATGGGCGAAAACCAAACCATTTTAAAAAGTAAAGTGCAATTAACTAAGGTAGATTATTCGCATATTAAAACTCCAACGGTTTTAAGGGTGCGAATATCCATAGTTAAGATATTGCATGTTAAAACGTAAAAATCCTCAAACTTAAAAATCTAAGTGGGAGCGTGTTGCTATATATCCCCATGGCCTCCATTACGAATTTATATGTGATGTGGGTTAGACCGACGTGCTGCTCAAGGGCATTTTTCCCTAAGGATAAGTTTTCAATCCACGGATATCACTAGATTGAATTTCTAAAGAGATGACTATAGTGAGTTTAATTGGAGAATATTGTGACACCCTCGCTAAACAAGAGTGCATTAGTATCCTAAGTAACAAACTTAGAAATCACATCATGGCATACACTTAGTGTACTGTTTATAGTATTTCTCCTAAGAGGTTACACTATTTATGTGTACAGCTAAAATCATCGACTATTAATTTCATTTATCATAAAAACATTGGTCAGGTAATGGAATTATTGAACTTAGATTCTTCTTGAACGAATGTGTGTTAGTGTAGACGTTCACCTAAAGTGACCTGCATTAATCCCGGTGTGAGAGATGTCGATTGGAGATTATTTTTTCTTTAGGACATCATTATTTTCAGAAAATAATACTGAAACTTGACTGTTTATTTTTTCAGTTTGTCGATATGTCGTTCAATCCATTTGCTGTCATTTTGAATCAAAACAAACTCACCAGTGCTAATTACATTGATTGGAAGCGTAACGTGGACATTGTCCTTACTGCTGAGGGTTACAAGTATGTGCTCGCTAAGGAGTGCCCCCCTAAGCCCAGTGATGATGTCACCCATGAGCAAAAGGAACCATGTACGAGGTGGCAGAAGGCTGATGAGATGACCAGGTGCTACATCTTGGCTTCTATGTCGAGTGTACTGCAGCACCAGTATCAATTATTTACCTCAACCTACGATATGATGACTAACCTCAATGAGATGTTTGGCCATCAGGGCAGGGATGCCAGGCAGTCAGCTATGAGGAAACTCATGAATGCTAGGGTGGCCAAAGGTGCCTCAGTGAGGGATCACGTGCTGGAGATGATCAGCAACATCAATAAGATTGAAGTACTAGGAGGCGAGATTGATTATGAGTCACAGTGTGATATCAACCTCTAGAGCTTGCCTCACAGTTTTGAGTATTTGGTTGAACTATAACATGAACAAACTTCAGTATACTTTGTCCAAGCTCATGGCTGCATTGGTGTCTCCTGAAGGCCTCTTCTCTGAAAAGAAGCAAGTTTTATCTACTGTTGGACCTTCAGGTTCCTCTGGTGGACCTAAAGCCAGGAAGCACAAAAGGAAGAAGGGCCAGAAGGCAGCTGCTGATCATCGACTGAAATGAGGCATTACCAAGAAGCACAAGTCGAAAGGCAAAGGCTTCAGATGTGGCAAAGTGGGACACTGGAAGAAAGACTGCCCAAAGCCTCGAGGTATGTGTAATTTCACCTTAGTTATTGAGACATGTTTAGCGGCGAATCCCACAGAAACTTGGTGTGCGGATTCAGGAGCTGCTGATCACGTTTGTAATTCTTTGCAAGGGTTCCAAGTGACCCAGCTGCTTAGAGAGGGTGATTCGTAGGTCTACCTTGGGGATACTACCAGAGTTTCTGGTGCTGCAGTTGGAGTTGTTTGTCTTTATTTTTCAGACACTGTTTTACATTTGAGAGATTGTCTTTATGTGCCCAGTTTCAGAAAGAATTTACTTTTAGTTTCAAAACTTCTTTTGGATGGTTATAATTGTGTTTTTTCTTGTAATTTAGGTTTTATTAGAAAGAACCAGAAGCTTATCTGTTTCGGTACATTGGTTGACAATTTGTTTTTAACTAAGACAAACTCCAGTAGTGCAAAACACTAAAGTTAATAACCCATCATCGAATCATGGTAAGAGAAATGAGTCTTCACTTTTGAATCAAACTTATTTTTAGCACCTGAGACTAGGTCATATTAACCTTAGTAGGATTCAAAGGTTGGTCAATAATAGGCCTTTAGGCTCATTAGATATTCACAGTTATCTGACCTGCGAGTCCTACTTGGAGGGTAAAATGACCAATAGGCCTTTCAAGGAAAAGGGGTATAGGGCCAAAGATGTTTCAGAGTTGATTCATTCTGACTTGTGTGGGCCTATGTAAGTTCGGGCTAAAGGAGGTTATGAATATTTCGTGACATTCTCAGATGACTACTCTTGATATGGATACATATACCTGATGCACCATAAGTCTAAATGCTTTGACAAATTCAAAGAGTTCAAGACTGAGGTGGAGAAGCATCTAGGTAAGATTATCAAGACCCTGTGATCTGATTGTAGTGGTGAATACCTCTGTAGTGAATTTAGGTCATATTTGTCAGATGAGGGTATTCAGTCCCAGTTGTCTACACCTGGCACACCCCCAGTAGAACGGTCTAGCAAAGAGGAGGAACAGGACTCTTATGGATATGGTTAGATCGATGATGAGTTATAGTGAGTTGCCTACCTCGTTTAAGGGTTATGCCTTAGCGACAGATTGTTATCTCCTTCATCTCATTCCATCTAAATCCGTGACTTCGACACCCATAGAGTTGTTGACTAGGCGAAAGCCTATTCTGAGACATCTCAGAATTTGGGTTTGTCTAGCACATGTGCTTGAGGTAGATGCAGGTAAGTTAGATGCGAGAACAAAGGTTATGTTGTTTGTAGGCTATGCCAAAGGGATGAGGATGGTCTATTTCATTGTCCTCAAGATCAGAAGGTGGTAGTCAGCACCAATGGCAGATTTCTTGAGGAGGACTATATTTTAGACCACAAGTTAAGCCGCAAGGTAGTATAGGATGAACTTAGGAGTCAATCTAGTATTCTAGATGCACAAGTACAGGATGACACACCACCGAGTACTGCACACACTATCACAGATGATGCTCTTACACAGGCTGCACCTCGTCGTAGTGGGAGGGTTGTCAGACAGCCTAAGAGGTGAGTATTCGGATTTTATCCCTAGTGCCCATGAACCAGACCCCAGTTAGCAACAATGAGGCTCTCAAGGATAAATATGCATATTCTTGGCGGAGAGCGATGATTGCTGAGACGTGTTCTATGGACTCAAATCATGTCTGGGAGCTGGTAGCCCTTCCTGATAGGTTTCGACCTATTGGTGCAAATGAGTCTACAAGCGAAAGAGAGGATCTGATGGGAAGGTTGAGACTTTCAAGGCTAGACTTGTGGCAAAACTCAGAAAGAGGGTATTGATTATGAGGAGACCTTTTTCCCGGTAGCTATGATTAAGTCGATATAGATTCTCTTGGCCATAGCTACTCATATGGACTATGAGATTTGGCAGATGGATATCAAGACAACTTTCCTTAATGGAAGTCTTGAGGAGACCATCTTTATGCAGCAACTGGAGGGTTTCATTATTCAGGGCCCAGAGCACAAAGTATGCAGGCATGAGAGGTCTATTTATGGACTTTAGCAAGCATCCAGATATTGGAATATCTATTTTGACAAGGTTATCCACTCCTATGGATTCACTCAGTGTCTGGATGAGCAGTGTGTATATCACAGGCGTTATGGTGATTTGGTGATGTTCCTCATACTTTACGTAGATGACATCCTTCTGATTGGCAACAGTAAGAAGGTCTTGTCAGACCTAAATGCATGGTTGTTCAGGTAGTTTGATATGAAGAACTTGGAAGAGGCTAGACATATCCTTGGGATGAAGATTATTCAAGATTGTAGACGACGTTCTCTGAAACTCTCTAAGGCTTCATATATAGACACAATTCTGGCCCGTTTTAATATGCAAAACTTTGAGAAGGGTTCGCTACCTTTTAGGTATTGAGTGCATTTATCAAAATATCAGTGTCCCAAGACCGCTGAGGAGATAGATTCCTTAAAAGTGGTACCCTATACATCTGCAGTGGGTAGTCTCATGTATGCTATGTTATGTACAAGGCCTGATATTTGCTTTGTCGGTAGCATGGTTAGCAGATATCAGAGTAACCCTGGGAAGGCTCACTGAGAGTTAGTAAAATACATTCTCAAATACTTGCGCAGGATGAGAGATCATGTCCTAGTTTATAGAGCATGGGAGCTAGTACCATTGGGTTACACAGATTTGGACTTTCAAGGTGATATGATAAGAGTAAGTCTACCTCTGGGTTTGTGTTTACTCTAGGAGGCAAAGCCATAGTATGGCGGAGTGTCAAGCGGAAATACGTGCCAGACTCCACCATGGAAGCTGAGTACGTTGCCACATCAGAGGCAGCGAAAGAAGCTGTATGGCTCAAGAACTTCCTAGTGGACTTGGATGTGGTCCCTGAGTTTCCTAGGTCTATCACAGTTTACTATGATAACAATGGTGCAGCTGCTAACTTAAGGGAACCACGAGCCCACAAGGCGAGTAAACACATAGAGCGCAAGTACCACCTGATACGAGAGATTATAGAAAGGGGAGACGTGACCATGGCCGAGATAGCATCAGGAGACAACCATGCGGATCCTTTTACAAAGCGATCGACCCCAAAGGTCTTTGAGAGACATGTGGAAGGCGTAGGTGTCAGATATTTAAGGGAACCATCTGAGTGATCTTTAAGTCTGTTTTGTAGCTTTCATTATGACAGCAGTGTAATAAATGGATTGGACAGTGTTTTTCTACTTCAGAGGACAGCTTTGAGTATTAGTGGAAAATTGTTAGTTTTGAATACTAGAAAGCTATTTTCTTGCATAAAATATTAATACCCAATTGATATATTGTATATTTTTCAGTATGACCGTGTTCTATTATATCATAGAACTTGATAACGAGGTGTAGAAAAGAACATTAGATCTCGTTATTGGTTAAAGTATTGATATATAAAAAGAATGCTCATGACTGAGATAGTCTGAACATACTATCGGTACAGCTTATCATGTTATTTGGTCTACACTAATTAAATAATATGGATGTGTCCAGGGCATATTGAGCATGACCAGTTTGGATTGAATTAACTTGTACCGATCGCCGTAGTTAATTCGATCCTAGTATTCTAATCTCCTAATCCCGAGATTGGGATGAGAATGAGAGTTAGATATCGTATGGTTTGATTTGCCTAAGGGTGCGGTCAATTGAGGCCTAAATCTCGGTAAGTTGGGTATGTGGAGTTTAGTTTTTTTTTGTGTCATTGCTAGTTGAAGGAATCAACGCCCGGTTTTCCAGGTTGATGGTGCTCCCGAGATGAGCTTGTAAGGTTTATTATACTAAATCTGGCTAGTGGATTTTACGTCTGGTATAATAAAAAATTCGAGTGGTACTAATCTCGGTTACCAAGAAGTCGGTGAATTAATGTGTCAGTAAATTGATGAACCGACACCGACAATCACTAGATCTTTGATGTCAGGAGATAAAAGAATAACAAAATGAGCGTGATGTAAAGTCATTTTTTAGCGGTATTTTCATAATTGGTCTGTTAGTGGTATGACTAATTATGCGTTTGACTAATCAAAAAAATGAATTAATTAATCCTAAAGGTTTAATTAATATTTAATTGACTAAGTGGATTAAGAAATTAATTCGTAATGAATCAATTAATTCTAAGGATTCGATTAAATTTAATTAACGAAGTGGGTTAAGAAATTAATTCGAAAGGCTCGATTGGAGTTGATTAGTGTAGGGAATACTAAGAGGTCAACAAAAGTCAAACACTAAGGCCCAACTCAAAAGTCCACTAGGTCTCCTAAGATGCTCCCTATAAATAACTAATGTGAGGCACTTTAGTAAGACATTAGAAACCTTAGAGGCTATTTGCCTAATGAGAAAAAGAGTGGTCTAGAGAGAGAACTTCTCCTCATTCCTTGAAGTTTTCTATCGATGTCGACCAAGGATCTTTCCTCTTCGAGAATCTTCAACCCTGGATTATACAAAACATAGCCCACCTCACCGCGCTGCCGCTAGTTCTCGCCAGCGAGATTCCGGCCAGCTCTGGCGAGGGTATTTTGGGCTGATTTGTTTTGGGTTTTTGATCCATTTGTTATGTTGATCCTTTGGCTCGTTCCTTCGGGTTCACCAAAGTTTAGATCTACAAGCAAAGGTCATTCCTAAAATGGATTTTCAGATTAGAATCAGTTCCCGGGATGAATCTATTTTTCAAAACTATGAGATTCTTGAAGTGGATTTCTTTGGATTTCTTAACCAGTGCTTTTAGCCACCTAGTCACTTGCCCACCCAAGTTCGAGGTCGTTTGGAGTTATTCTTGGGATTTCGAGTGGATTTCGCTTTCCCGGAGTTTTAGTTTTCTCATTACGTGGGATACGCTCCAAAGGTATAATCTTTGAACGATTCCGCTTAAGTTTAAAGATTTAATTTTTCAGCATTGATTTAATAAATCAAAATAGTATAAGCCTAGATCCATTCAGGGGAAATGAGTCTCCGATTCTGGAATGCGTTACACGAAAGTGAGATTTTCGGTATAGCCCAAGCTAGTTCTGTTTCCTTCAAATTGGTATCAGAGTGAGTGTTTTGGTCTTATACTTGTTCAATTTATTACACTGCTTTGTTTTGGCATTGTTATTTTTGGTTTGTCAATGCGTTAAACAGGTGGTTATTAATTCCTGGCTATTATGGTAGATTTATTTTTCATTCATAAACCCCGAGATATGTCCGGACTCGTTTTGTTTTTGAATGGAAATATCTGTAATAGTAATAACCACGAGCTGGTAGCCGTGTAGGATTAGATAAATCTTGTAATAGGATTTAATCTAATGTTGTTGTCTTTAAATTCCTAGAAAAGCGTCTTTGTATATTGAAATTTATGTATTATGACGACGACGTTATTTTGGGTAACTCATATTCATGGGTTTTGGTTTCTCGTAATTTTGGGTGATTTTTAATTACGTAGAAAACTGAGAAAACCCAAGAAAATTAAGAGGAATCCAAATAACGAGTGGGAGTGAAATGATGGGACATGTCAATGAGGTGTCAAAGGAATCAACGATCGAGAAGGTCTCAATATCAGGAAATGTATATTTTTGTATTTCCCATTTTTATGTCTTTTTGTTGCTTGTGTGTTTTCGTTTTTATGCAAGAGCGAAAACCAAACCGTTTTAAAAAGTAAAGTGCTATTAACTAAGGTAGATTATTCACATATTAAAACTCCAACGATTTTATGGGTGCGAATATCCATAGTTAAGATATTGCATGTTAAAACGTAAAAATCCTCAAACTTAAAAATCTAAGTGGGAGCGGGTTAGTATATATCCCCATGGCCTCCATTACGAATTCATATGTGATGTGGGTTAGACCGACGCGCTGGCCAAATACCTTCTTCCCTAAGGATAAGTCTTCAATCAATGGATATCACTAGATTGAATTTCTAAAGAGATGACTATAGTGAGTTTAATTGGAGAAAGTTGTGACACCCTCACTACACGATGCCGTATTAGTATCCTAAGTAGAAAACTTAGAAGTCATACACTTAGTGTACCGTTGATAGTATTCCTCCTAAGAGGTTACTCTATTTATGTGTACGCTAAAACCATCGACTATTAATTTCATTGATCATAAGATCATTGGTCAGATAATGGAACTAATGAACTTAGGTTCTTCTCGAACAAATGTGGGTTGGTGTAGACATTCATCCAAAGTGACCAGCTTTAATCCCGATGTTAGAGATATCGATGGGAGATTATGTTGTTTTTTGAGGATATCAATATTTTTGAAAAATAATACTGAAACTTTACTATTTATTTTTTTAGGTTGTCGATATGTCGTTCAATCTATTTGCTATCATTTTGAATCAAAACAAACTCACCGGTGTTAATTACATTGATTGAAAGCGTAACATGGACATTGTCATTACTGCTGACGGTTACAAGTATGTGCTCGCTAAGGAGTGCCCCCTAAACCCAATGATGATGCCACTCTTGAGCAAAATGAACCATATACGATGTGGCAAAAGGCTGATTAGATGACCCGGTGCTACATCTTGGCTTCTATGTCGAGTGTACTGCAGCACCAGCATCAGTTGTTTACCTCTGCCTACGATATGGTGACTAACCTCAAAGAGATGTTTGGGTATCAGGAGACGGATACCAGGCAGTCAGCTATAAGAAAACTTGTGAATGCCAGGATGGCTGAAGGTGCCTCAGTGAGAGATCACGTGCTGGAGATGATCAGCAACATCAATGAGATTGAGGTACTGGGAAACGAGAATGATTAATTCACAGTGTGATATCATCCTCCTGAGTTTGTCTCACGGTTTTGAGTAGTTTTAGCTAAACTATAACATGAACAAGCTTCGGTATACTTTACCTGAGCTTATGACTGCATTGGTGTCTGCTGAAGGCCTCTTCTCTAAGAAAAATGAAGCTTTAGCTACTGTTGGACCTCCAGGTTCCTCTGCTGGGCCCAAAGCCAGGAAGCACATGAGGATAAGGGCCATAAGGCAGCTGCTGATCATCAACGCAAAGGAGGCATTGCCAAGAGGCACAAGTCGAAAGGCAAGTGCTTCAAATGTTGCAAAGCTGGACACTAGAAGAAAAAACTGCCCAAAACCTTGAGGTATGTGTAATTTCACCTTTGTTACTAAGACTTGTTTAGCGGCGATTCCTAAGGATACTTATTGTGTGATTCAGGAGCCACTGATCACGTTTGTAATTCTTTGCCGGGGTTCCAAGCGACCCAGCTACCTAGAGAGGTTGATTTGCAGATCTACCTTGGGGATACTACCAGAGTTTCTATGCTGCAGTGTTAGTACTTTGTCTTTATTTTTTCAGACTCTGTTTTACATTTGAGAGATTGTCTTCATGTACCAAGTTTTAGAAAAAATTTACTTTCAGTTTCGAAACTTCTTTTGGATGGTTATAAGTGTGTTTTTTCTGTTAATTCAGTTTTTATTAAAAAGAACCAGAAGCTTATATGTTCCGGTGCATTGGTTGACAATCTGTTTTTAATTAAGACAAACTCCCGTAATGCAAAACACTGAAGTTAATAACCCATCATAGAATCATAGTAAGAGAAAGGAGTTTTCCCTTTTGATTCATACTTATCTTTGGCACCTGAGACTAGGTCATATCAACCTTAGTAGGATTCAAAGGTTGGTCAATAATGGGCCCTTAGGCTCATTGGAGATTGACAGTTATCTGACCTGTGAGTCCTACTTGGAGGGTAAAATGACAAAGAGGCCTTTTAAGGCAAAGGGGTATAGGGCCAAAGAGGTTTTAGAGTTGATTCATTCTGACTTGTGTGGGCCTATGTCAGTTCGGGATAGAGGAGGTTATGAGTATTTCATGACATTCACAGATGACTACTCTAGATATGGATACATATACCTGTTACACCACAAGTCTGAATGCTTTGGCAAGTTCAAAGAGTTCAAGGCTGAGGTGGAGAAGCATCTGGGTAAGAGTATCAAGACCCTACGATCTGATCGTGGTGGTGAATACCTCGCTAGTGAATTTAGGTCCTACTTGTCAGAGGAGGGTATTCAGTCCCTGTTGTCTGCACCTGGCACACCCCAGCAAAACGGTCTACCTCGTTTTGGGGTTATGTCTTAGAGACAGCTTGTTATCTCCTTAATCTCGTTCCATCTAAATCTATGCCTACGACACCCATAAAGTTGTGAACTGGGCGAAAGCCTAGTATGAGGTCTGAGACATATCAGAATTTGGGTTTGTCCAGAACATGTGCTCGAGGTAGATGCAGGTAAGTTAGATGCGAGAACAAAGGTTATGTTGTTTGTCGGCTACGCCAAAGGGACGAGGGTAGGTCTATTTTATAGTCCTCAGGATTAAAAGGTGGTGGTCAGCACCAATGCCAGATTTCTTGAGGAGGATTATAGTTTAGATCACATGTCAAGTAGCAAGGTAATATTAGACGAGCTTAGGAGTCAGTCTAGTATTCCAGATGCACAAGTACAGGATGACACACTACAGAGTACTGCACGCACTTTTACAGATGATGCACCAACACAAGTTCTGCCTCCTCGTAGTGGGAGGGTTGTGAGACAACTCGAGAGGTATATGGGCTTGGAAGAATCTTTGGATTTCATCACTGGTTCTCATGAACCAAACCCAGATAACTACAATGGGACTCTCTAAGATAAAGATGCATATTCTTAGAAGAGAGCAATGATTTCTGAGATGGGTTCGATGGACTCAAATTAAGTCTACGAGCTGGTAGACCTTCCTGATATGTTTCAACCTATTGGGTGCAAATGGTTTTACAAGCGAAAGAGAGGATCAGACATGAAGGTTGAAACCTTCAAGGATAGGCTTGTGACGAAGAGGTATACTGAGAAAGAGGGTATCGATTATAAGGAGAACTTTTCCCCAGTAGCTATGCTCAAGTCGATCTGGATTCTCTTGGCAACTTATGATTTCTTTGGGTGTAAGTTATTCTATTTATAGGCCAAGAGAATCCAGATCGGGTTTTTGTGGTGAAACTGGTGGCTTTTCACAGTGGCTCCAGTAGTTTTTCACGGTGAGTTCCGGACTGTTTTGGTGGTGGTCCAGTTTTTGGGGTTTTTGATATTTTTCCAGGCAAGTTTCGTAGGTGTTCTTCTTGGGTTTTATGAGTACTACCTGGTAGGAAATTACCCACACGATTTCTGGGTTTTCTCGAAGGCATACAAAGGATTCTTGTGGAGTTTCTGTTGGAGTAGAATACATAAGCTATGCTTGTATTGTACAGTTTCCCAGTTTAATATATCAATTTGTGTTTCAGTCATATCTTGTTGTGCATTAATCGTCCATTTATATTATGTAAGTAGATGATGAGGTGTCTGGTGCGACACAGTAGATCTCATCATTGGTTGAAAGACATAATATATAAATGAGGTTCGTAACCGAGACAGCTTTGGACAAACTGTCAGTCTAGTTTATTATGTGATTCAGATAATTAGTTTGTCTAAACTAATTGAATCATATAGATATGCCCGGGGCATATTGAACTTGACTCTTAGGAATGATTTGTCTTGTACTGATTTAATAGACAAATCGATCCTTGTATTCTATCTCTAAATCCCTAGACTCGAGCGGGCATGAGGATTAGACATAGTGTACTTTGATCTACCAAAGGGTGAGGTCAATTGTGGCCAATAATCTCGGCAGGTTGGGTGCGCGTGTTTAGTTACTTGGTGTGCTGCTGCTTGTCGAAAGGAAACCATGTACCGGTGAGTCCGGGGTGATGGTGCTCCCGAGATGAGCTCGAAATGTTTATTATACTAAACCCGGCCGGTGGACTTATGTCCGGTATAGTAAAAAGGTCGAGTGGTACTAGTCTCAGAATTAAAGATGTTGATGAATTAATTTATCAGTAAATTAATGAATTAACGAGCACTATATCTTTGATGTGGGGAGATTATGAATATAATTTAATTAAGTTGTTCCGGAAGCAATTCTGGTGTAGGTTGGTAGTGCCATAATTAATCCGTTAGTGGTACGATTAATTATGTACTGGGTTAATGACAAAGGTAGATTTAATTAATTGAGAAATTAATTAATCCTTGTGTCAGTTGGTTGTGAATCATCCCAGGAACTGGTTTGGGATAAGTGAATCCCTGTGTCAGTAGGGAGTGATTCATCCCAGGAACTGGTTTGGGATAAGTGAATCCCTGTGTCAGTTGGGGGTGATTCATCCCAGGAACTGGATTGGGATAAGTGAATCCCTGTGACAGTTGGGAGTGTATCAGTCTAGGAACAGGATTGAAGGAAACAGAATCTGTATCAGTCCAGAAACAGGATTGAAGGAAAACAGAAACCCAGTAGGAAGACCAATCCTAAACCAACTTGGAGTCTCTCTTGTAACTCTATAAATAGACAAGGGATCAATCATTCAGAATACAACAATAACACAATTAATCCACAGAATTTCTAGAGAGAGAAAATTCTAGAATTTTCAAGAAAGTGTGCAGCTGGTTTTTGGGTTTCTAGTGGCTGAAATTTTGGCCTTGGTCTATACCAGCTGCGCGTAGCTTTCTCTCTCTGCGGGCGGTGCGTTTATAGTACGTGCCAGGTGATGCGGGGCTAGAGTTTTCTAGCAGGTGGATTGTGGTGAGTAGATGATCAATTGACTTCTAGTTCGTTGCCCACACAACGTGAAGTCATAGTCTTGAGGCATACAAGAGAATCACCAAGTGCACGCTTCAAAGGTACTTTTCTAAGATTCCGCTTTAATAGAAATTTTTGTTGCGTGGTAAATCGAGCAAGTGCAAACCCAGATCCTACCAAAATCTTTCAATTGGTATCAGAGCCTGGTTTAGGGGGTTCTGTGCTTGTTCGATTTATTACATGGTTTTATTTGCAGGTGGTTTAGAATCCCGACTATTATGGTTACGTTTGTATGGGTTTTAATTAAACTCCGGGACATGTCCGGATTTAATTTTATTATGAATGTTTGTAATAGTTTAACCACGTGCTGGAAGTCGTGTAGGATTAGATTAATCTGTAGTAGGATTTTTTCTATGTAATTTCGATTATTTAATTTTCCTAGAATGCCTTGTAGTAGGAAAATTGTTTTTTATGTAATCGAAGGCGTTATGGTGGACGACTTGGATTCGTGGGTTTTGGGTTATCATGAATTTGAAGAAACCCAGGAAAACCCAGAACGAATTGCAAGAAGACCAAATAGCGTGGGAAAAAGCGAAGGAGGAGTTGGCGGCAGGAGGCGACGCCAGCAACGATTGCCGGCAGCAAAATCGCCGGCCGGCAAGCGAAAAATGCAGCAGCAGGCAGCAGCAGTCGCTGCACGCAGCAGCTGCTGCACGCTGCTGCCGGGCGCGGGCCGCGCGCAGTGGCCGCGCGCGCAGGGGCCGCGCGCGCTGAGCCGCGCGCACGGCCCTTGCGGGCTGTGCGCGCGGGCAGCGCGGCCCTCGGGCCGTGCTGCGGCCCGGGCGGCCTGTTCGGGCTGTTCGGGCTGTTTTTTGCCCGTTTTTCCTCCAGTTTTTGTTTTTTGAAGTTCAAGACTCTCTCCATCAAGTGACGTGACGGGACACGAGATCAAGGCAAAGAATGGAAGCAATTAAAACCATAATAGTCGGGAAATTTATTTTTCGTATTTATTTCCCGTATTTATCATTTTAATTTTTATGCGTTATTTTTATGCTGTATTTTAGATGCATGAATTAAAGCATGTCTGGTTTTATGGTTGCACATAACTTAGGTTAGTTAATTGCATGTTAAAACCAGAAAAACCCTCAATTTGGAAATCTAAGTGGGAGCGGGTTGTGTTATATCCCCATGGCCACCATTACGGGTTCATATGCAATGTGGGTGGGCTTGCGCGTTGGCATTAGGGCTTTCCTCCATTCGAATGAGTCCAGCCCCGAGATTGCTAGACTATGAGCTTCTGAGTAAGATGACTATAGCGAGTTTAACTAGGAGAAATACGACACCCTCTCCATCTGAGGCGCACTATCCTGAGGTAACAAACTCAGAAGTCACGTAATGGCATACACTTAGTGTACGATCTGTAGTATTCCTCCCGCGAGGTTACGCTGCTTACTTGTACGGCTGAAAGCACCGACTATTAGCTACATTGATCAAAAGATCGTTGGTCAGATAGTGTAGTTAATGAACTTGGTTATTCTCAAACGAATGTGGGTTAGCGTAAACGTCCACACTGCGTGGCTTGCGAGAATCCCGGTGGATGAGATGTTGGTGGATTAATATTATTGTTTTGAGGGAATCAATAATTAATTGAATTTTCATAATTTCAAAAATTCTAGCATATATAACTGAAACACTGTTTGTTTACTTTCCAGTTTAAATCGATATGGCATTCAATCCTTTAGCTGCTATTTTGAAAAACAACAATTTAACTGGAACTAATAATGTCGATGGAAGTCGTAACTTGGACATTGTCCTTAGGGCTGAGAGCGCTCCTGTGAGAGATCGTGTCATTGACATGATTAGTAACATCAACAAGGTTGAGGTAGTGGGAGGCGAAATCGTTGGTGAAACCAAAGCTGATATTGTCCTCCAGAGCTCGCCTCAAAGCTATGAGCAGATTCGGTTGAACTACAACATAAGTAAGATGTTGTGGAGTTCATCCGAGCTCTTGCAGAGTTGATGGCGGCTAAAAGACTTCTTCAAGAGAAGAAGTGAGCTTTAGTCGTAGTCGAAGCTTTAGAATCTTCTTCTGAGCCTGAGGCTGGAAAGAAGAAGAGAAAGCTCGAGGGAGTAGCTAAAAAGGCACAAATTGCGCCTAAGCCAGATATTGGAAAGAAGAAGTCGAAAGACAAGTGCTTCAAGTGCAATAAGATGGGACATTGGAAAGCGGATTGTCCAAAGCTTATAAGTACGATAAATTATGCCTTAATTACTGAGACATGTTTAGCGGCGATTCCCACAGATACTTGGTGTGTGGATTCAGGTGCCACTGACCATGTTTGTAATTCTTTGCAAGGGTTCCAAGTAACCCAGAAGCTTAGAGAAGGCGAATTGGATATCTACTTGGGCGACACTACAAGAGTGTCAGTAGAAGCAGTGGGAGTAGTTAAGTTGAATTTCGAAAATTCTAGCATAGAGTTAGTTAATTGTCTTTATGTACCGAGTTTTAGAATGAACTTGATTTCGGTTTCTAAACTCTTGAAGAACGGGTATAAGTTTATTTTTTCTGATGACTGTGTTGTTATTAGAAGAAATGGAAAACTTATTTGTTCTGGTTCATTGGCGGATAATATGTTTGTGGTTAACTCTAACTCCCCTGTTGCGCAAAACATAGAGATAGATAGCTCAGAATCTAACATTAATAAGAGGAAGAAACCTTCTGAAATGAATCAAACCTATCATTGGCATCTAAGGCTAGGTCATATAAACCTTAGTAGGATTTAGAGGTTGGTCAATGATGGACTTTTGGGTTCATTAGATATTGACAGTTATGCAACCTGCGAATCTTGCTTGGAAGGTAAGATAACCAAGAGACCTTTTAAAGCAAAAGGCTATAGAGCTGAAGAAGTATTAGAGTTGATTCATTCTGACTTGTGTGGACCTATGACGGTCCAGGCACGAGGGGGATATGAGTATTTCGTGACATTCACGGATGATTACTCTAGGTACGGATACATTTACCTAATGCGCCACAAGTCCGAATGTTTTGGCAAGTTCAAAGAGTTTCGGGCAGATGTGGAGAAGCATCATCGTAAGAGTGTCATAACACTACGTTCAGATCGTGGTGGGGAGTACCTGTCCCATGAATTTTGAGATTACCTCACTGAGGTAGGAATTCAGTCTCAGTTGTCTGCACCTGGCACGCCACAGCAGAATGGTGTAGCAGAAATGAGGAACCGAACTCTTATGGAAATGGTTAGGTCCATGATGAGCTATAGTGATTTGCCAAGTTCGTTCTGGGGATATGCCTTGGAAACGGCAATGTATATTCTTAATCTTGTACCATCTAAAATCGTGCCTTCAACCCCAGTAGAGTTGTGGAACGGGCGGAAGCCCAGTCTAAGACATCTCAGAATTTGGGGCTGCCCAGCACATGTGCTTAAGGCAGATACTTCTCAGTTAGATGTAAGAACAGAATTAATGCTGTTTGTAGGATATCCTAGGGAAACGAAAGGTGATCTATTCTATAGTCCTAAAGATCAGAAGGTGGTGGTAAGTACCAACGCTAGATTTTTAGAAGAGGACTATAGACCACAAGTCCAAGAGTAAGATAGTACTAGAAGAGCTTAGACGACAAACTACTAATCCTGATGCACCAGCGCAAGTAGATACACCACACACTGCACATGAGATCACAGATGATGCGCCTACACAGGTGGTGCCTCGTCGTAGTGGGAGGGTTGTGAGACAGCCAGACAGGTTCATTGGCATGGGAGAGGCTTCATACCTGGTCCCAGGTGTGCATGAACCTGACCCAGTTAACTACAATGAGGCGTTTCGAGATAAAGATGCAGAATATTGGCGTAAGGCAATGATATCCGAGATGGGGTCAATGGACCACAATCAAGTCTGGGAGCTTGTGGACCTGCCTGATGGGTTTAAGCCCATTGGATGCAAGTGGGTCTACAAACGTAAGAGAGGACCTGACGAAAAGGTGGAAACCTTTAAAGCTAGGCGGGTGGCGAAGGGGTATACTCAGAAAGAATGAGTCGATTATGAGGAAACCTTCTCCCCGGAAGCCATGCTTAAGTCGATCCAGATTCTCTTGGCCATAGCTGCTCATATGGATTATGAGATTTGGCAGATGGATGTCAAGACAGTTTTCCTAAATGGAAGTCTTGAGGAAACCATCTTTATGCAGCAACCAGAGGGATTCATTGAAAAAGGCCAAGAGCATAAGGTTTGCAGGCTTAAGAGGTCTATTTATAGACTTAAGCAGGCATCCAAATCTTGGAACATCCGGTTTGATGAGGTAATCCAGTTCTTTTGGATTTACTCAGTGTCCGGATGAGCAATGTGTGTATCGCAAACGTGATGGAAACTCAGTGGTGTTTCTTGTGCTTTACGTAGATGACATTCTATTGATTGGCAACAACAAGAAAGTGTTATCAGACGTAAAGGCATGGTTGTCCAAGCAATTTGATATGAAGGACTTAGGGGAAGCGGGACATATCCTTGGGATCAAGATTATTCGAGATCGTAGGAAATGTTCGTTAACGCTCTCCCAAGCTTCGTACATAGACACGATTCTGGCCCGTTTTAACATGCAGAACTCCAAGAAAGGTTTTCTACCTTTCAGGCATGGAGTGTTTCTATCTAAGGAACAGTCTCCTAAGACTGTTGAGGAGATAGAGGCCATGAAGACAGTTCCGTATGCTTCGGCAGTAGGAAGGCTCTTGTATGCCATGTTATGTACGAGGCATGATATCTGTTATGCCATTGGCATGGTCAGCAGATATCAGAGTAACCCCGAGAAAGCTCATTGGGAGGCAGTAAAATACATTCTCAAGTATTTACGCAGAACGAGGGACCAAGTTCTGGTCTATCAGGCGCCTGAGCTGGTACCCCGAGGTTACACGGATTCAGATTTCCAAGGTGACAGGGACAAGAGCAAGTCTACCTCAGGGTATGTGTTTACTCTAAGAGGTGGAGCCATAGTTTGGCGGAGTGTCAAGCAGAAATGCGTGACGGACTCTACCATAGAGGCTGAGTACGTTGCCGCATCAGAGGCAGCGAAAGAAGCAGTATGGCTCAAGAACTTCCTAGTGGACTTAGATGTGATTCCTGGTTTGCCGAAGTCTATCACGGTTTAATGTGATAACAACGGTGCAGTTGCAAACTCGAAGGAACCACGAGCCCACAAGGCGAGTAAACATATACAGCGCAAGTATCACCTGATACGAGACATCGCAAAGAGGGTAGACGTGGTCGTGGATAAGATAGCATCAGAGGATAACCTTGCAGATCCATTCACGAAAACATTGACTTCAAAAGTCTTTGAGGCTCACGTGAAGGGCATGGGGATCAGATGCTTAGGAGAGCCTTGACAGTTTTTCTAGATAGATAGCAGCAGATTGGGTAGGATTGTATGTAGTTATATACTTAAAGCACAGCTTAAGTATTAGTGGGAGATTGTTGGAGTAGAATACATAAGCTATGCTTGTATTGTACAGTTTCCCAGTTTAATATATCGATTTGTGTTTCAGTCATATCTTGTTGTGCATTAATCGTCCATTTATATTATGTAAGTATATGATGAGGTGTCTGGTGCGACACAGTAGATCTTATCATTGGTTGAAATACATAATATATAAATGAGGTTCGTAACCGAGACAGCTTTGGATAAACAGTCAGTCTAGGTTATTATGTGATTCAGATAATTAGTTTGTCTAAACTAATTGAATCATATAGATATGCCCGGGGCATATTGAACTTGACTCTTAGGAATGATTTGTCTTGTACTGATTTAATAGACAAATCGATCCTTGTATTCTATCTCTAAATCCCTAGACTCGAGCGGGCATGAGGATTAGACATAGTGTACTTTGATCTGCCAAAGGGTGAGGTCAATTGTGGCCAATAATCTCGGCAGGTTGGGTGCGCGTGTTTAGTTACTTGGTGTGTTGCTGCTTGTCGAAAGGAAACCATGTACCGGTGAGTCCGGGGTGATGGTGCTCCCGAGATGAGCTCGAAATGTTTATTATACTAAACCTGGCCGGTGGACTTATGTCCGGTATACTAAAAAGGTCGAGTGGTACTAGTCTCGGAATTAAATAAATTGATGAATTAATTTATCAGTAAATTAATGAATTAACGAGCACTATATCTTTGATGTGGGGAGATTATGAATATAATTTAATTAAGTTGTTCTGGAAGCAATTCTGGTGTAGGTTGGTAGTGCCATAATTAATCCATTAGTGGTACGATTAATTATGTACTAGGTTAATGACAAAGGTCGATTTAATTAATTGAGAAATTAATTAATCCTTGTGTCAGTTGGTTGTGAATCATCCCAGGAACTGGTTTGGGATAAGTGAATCCCTGTGTCAGTTGGGAGTGATTCATCCCAGGAACTGGTTTGGGATAAGTGAATCCCTGTGTTAGTTGGGAGTGATTCATCCCAGGAACTGGATTGGGATAAGTGAATCCCTGTGACAGTTGGGAGTGTATCAGTCCAGGAACAGGATTGAAGGAAACAGAATCTGTATCAGTCCAGAAACAGGATTGAAGGAAAACAGAAACCCAGTAGGAAGACCAATCCTAAACCAACTTGGAGTCTCTCTTGTAACTCTATAAATAGACAAGGGATCAGTCATTCAGAATACAACAATAACACAATTAATCCACAGAATTTCTAGAGAGAGAAAATTCTAGAGAGAGAAATAGAGCGAGAAAACGTTTCTCTCTCCAAGTTGAATTTTCAAGAAAGTGTGCAGCTGGTTTTTGGGTTTCTAGTGGCTGAAATTTTGGCCTTGGTCTATACCAGCTGCGCGTAGCTTTCTCTCTCTGCGGGCGGTGCGTTTATAGTACGTGCCAGGTGCTGCGGGGCTAGAGTTTTCTAGCAGGTGGATTGTGGTGAGTAGCTGATCAATTGACTTCTAGTTCGTTGCCCACACAACGTGAAGTCATAGTCTTGAGGCATACAAGAGAATCACCAAGTGCACGCTTCAAAGGTACTTTTCTAAGATTCCGCTTTAATAGAAATTTTTGTTGCGTGGTAAATCGAGCAAGTGCAAACCCAGATCCTACCAAAATCTTTCAGTTTCGTATTAAAGATTTGGTTTTTTTATTTGCATTGAGAACACGCTTCAAGTTATAATCTTTAGTTTCCGCTTTATTTGAAGATTGAACCTTTATGTGTCATTTTAATATATCTAACAAGTATAAGCCTAGATCCCATCATGGGAATTGATTTTAGAGTTTAGGCTCGACCGAAAGTCTCTGATTCTAGAATGCATAGCATGAACGTGATATTTTCGATTTGGCCCGGACCGGATCCTAATTCCTTCAGTTATGAGGTCAAGGCAAGGTGAAAGTCTTGACTACAAAATGTGCACTAAAGCGGGTGTGATAGTGTTGAACTGCACACCTAAGTCTCTGTGCCGACAGATGAGTGGAATAGGCTACTATCAAAGACCTGCTGAGCACTCATTTGTCTTCGAGCATCATTTATTTTGATTGAAGAGAGTGTTGTAGTATAGGGTCTCAGTGAAACTCACAGTTTGAGTAGGGGGTATTGTGAGGATGTCACAGAAATCCAAATCACGGTAGTATTATACAACTTAAGGGGTTGTGATAACACAGGATTGGAATTCTTATCAAGAAGACTTAATTGACAACACTATAGAAACCAAAGAACTTGTGTTATCTGGAGATTCACAAAGTTGGAATGCATGTAGGGAAATCTTGATTGATAATACCTAAGCAACCATGTGCTCTGTGATTCTTATAGATTAATATGAGTAGAAATGCTTTTGGGAAGTCTTAAATGGCAATACCTCAGCAAGTATCTACTCTGTTAAGCCCAAGAGTTCAGCAGAATATGAATGCTTTCAGGGCGTCTTAATTGACAGTACCTCAACGACCACTTATTCTGTAAAAGCTCTTGATGTCTACCAAGATAGGACTGCTTAATGGAAGTTTTGATTGATAATACCTTAATAACTACTTATCTTGTAGAACTCATGAATAAACAAAGGTTGAAATGCTTGTAGGGAGATCTTAACTAATGATATCTTAACAACTGTTTACTTTGTTCACTCAAGTCCCGGTATGGTATATGTGTGGTGACGAGGTCCAATCCCCTTGTCAGTGACTGGTTGGATTGGTGCTAGGTACGCAAGAGCAAACGGGGACTACGTGGTCGATTGGTAGAGCGATCGTGAAGTACGTGACACATGTGTTATTCGAGTTGACTCTGGGCTGTACTCTGTAGCACACTCTTGATCCTTGTTGTTAGAACACTTAACCTTATTTCTTAAACACTGGACGTGTTCAGATCCCTTATTTTGACAGGAAAGTATAAATCCCACTTCTCAATCATTGTTTTCATATTTTACCTTCTTTTCATTTTACACCTATAGTTGATATACTGTTTATTTTACTGCTTCAAATTTTGTTCGATATTACTGCATTTTTAACTTGAGTTGTAGAATCCCAATCCCCTTTCCCTATGGATCGACCCTTATACTACGAAAATTCATGGTATTTGGTTTATAAATTGTTAATTCTGAGCAGTGTACGCCAGTAAATCCGTTGTATCAGGAAGGTTAGGGGTAAGGAAAATTGCACATAAATCTTCAACATGAAATTATTATTTTATAGAAGACAGGACTTGCAAGCAAGACCGAACTTCAAAAGAGAAGTTCAATAAAGGACTCTCTAGGACAATTGATTTTTTTTTTTTTTTCCCTTGGGAGAGTTCTTGTTAATTAAAAAACTATCAAATAGTTTATTTTTAAAATAGAAAAAAATACAGGAATGGTTCATATAGTATGACATAATGGCAAATTTAATTCTAAACATTTGATGGATGGCAAATTTGATCCTAAATATTTTTATAGTTAGCACATTTAGTTCAATCAATATTTTGTGCACATTTAACAGCTAATATGGCACACATCAAATTTATGCCTCTTGACCACAACGTGTCAACCATGTGACCACAAAGTGTCAACCATGTGGCCACAACGTGACATCTATGTGTCAGCCACGTGGCATACGTATTAAAAATTCAAAAGAATTTAAACATTAGCAAATTTAGTTTTGAAATTTTTTAAAAGTATCAAATTTAGTCATAAAAACTTTTGAAAGTATCAAAATTTAGTTCTAAAAGCTTATGATGTATGCAATTAACGATAATCTCTCTCAAATCATTAGTTAGGAATTATTTTAAAATTATTTTTTTAAAACCTAAACTCTAAATCCATTCTGTTCAAAATGAGTCAAGCCAAATCTAAATCGGCTAATGTGGTATCAAATAATCAAAGTTACAAAAAAAATTAATTTTCCTTTGATATAAATGAAAAAAAAATTAAAACAAATAAATTTTAATTTTGATAAATAATTTAAGTTTTTTTAATTTTACAATGATATTTTCAACTAAAAAATTAAATTTTTTTAGATTTAAAACTTAAAAAGCTACCAAAAAAATAATGTTTTTATTTAAAAACTTTGTCCTTTATGTCAATGTAAAATTATATTTTTGTTATAATTTCAACTATTTGACACTGAATCAACTTGTTTTGACTCGGGCTAACTCTTTTTGATTAGGGTGGGATTAGGCTTTAGGTTTTCACAAATAATTATTTGATAAATAATTTAAAAATAATCACTAACTAGTTGTTTTGAGTGCCTATCGTTAAGGACATGCAAAATTCATTTAATTAAACTAAATTTGAAAGTTTCAAAAATTTTTAGGACTAATTTTCTTTTTAGAATTTTTATTTACTGCCCTATTTTGGACCTAGTTGCCCCTACCTTTTAAGCAAATCCCTTTTGACCCTTTCGTTCTATTCCCCCCTTTCCCCTCTGCACTTTGTCCCCCGCCACCACCGACGTCTCCGCAGCTTTTTCTTCTTCTTCTACTTCTTTTTTTTCTTCTCACGCCGATCCTTTCCCTCCCTCCATCATCATCGCCATCACCATTTTCACCGCCAAACTTGTCCCTGCCAACGATCTCCTCCCTCCCACCCTCCATCGCTATCGTCGTCGCCATACTTGTCCACACCAGCGATCTCCCTCTCCTGTCAGATCTCTCTCCATCTCTCTCTCTCTCTCTCTCTCTCTCTATCTCTCTCCTTTTTTCCCTCTTTTGTTTTCCCGTCCGATCGGTCCTTCGATTCTGATCTCCCTCACCCCTTCAATCGGCTACCACCATCGCCAAAGATGACCGTTGAAGAACAAGAATCCATCAAATACCTTGCCTCTCCCAATCTCCTCCCGTCCTAGGGCGGTTGCCGGTAGGTTGGCTTTGACAAACGACAAATGTGATCTCCCTATCCTGATCCAAATTTCCCTTTTTGGATTGTCGACATAGTCGTGATAGGGAAGAAAGTTCGATCCTAATCTCCCTCCTCTACCCGCCCCTTTATCATCGTCCGTTCCTTCAGCCGTTTAAAAAACAAAAGTCAGCAGTGGTGATGAGCCCAGAAGAAGAAGAATACGACAGCGGTGAAGGAAAGTTGAGGGGGAGAGGGGGAGAACAGGGGGTGATGAATAACAAAATGGTTGCAATTTTAGAAAGAATGAGTGGTGAATAAGAAAAAGCGGCGATAAATAATGACCCATTTTTAAAAAAAATGCAAGAACAATCTTTATATTATGGTCTAATGTCAAATTTAGTCACAAATATTTGATAGTTTATGCGATTCAGTTTATACATTTGTTTACATATTTTTAGCCCTGTTTTAAACTTCCCATGGATAGATTATTAATCTATTTGTGTGGTAAAATATTAGTTATGGGTTTACTTGTGTTAATTGCAGGTGCAATGTGAATGGAATGAAGAATGTAGAAAACCGCACTTTGGACTTAGCATTTGGAGCAGAGCTGAAGGTTATCAAACTAGCAGAAGGACATGATAACTAGACAGAAACTTCACATGAGCGTGAAGTTTACAAAGTCCAGTGAAATCCATCATTTGATGAAAGTGAGCTGAAGACGTCCAGTTCACGACACCATTCACTGGACGTGACAAGGACAAAATGGAGTTAGTGCTGAAGTGAAACAGCAGGTGCTGAGAGAAAAATCATGGTTTGCGGACGACAACATTCCTGGATGGCTGTAATATGATGACCATCAGACGCCTGTGTCAAGTGAACGTGAGAAGATGACGATCGAAAATTGTTGCGTTTGATGAAGCTAAATCCACCTGACCAGTGCACAGTGACTGAGATAGAATACTTTCAGGTGATGCTAAATAGAAGCCAAATGTTGTTCATTCGATGACCATCACCGGCACGGGCAACAAGCAGATACCGGAAGGATAGATAGTACGCCGGCATAAGCCAAGGGCAGGACCTAAGGAGACAAATAGTACACCATCACAAGCTATGATCTTGCTCGAGAAGATAATATTACATCGGAATTAGTGAAACATACAAAAGCAGGACGATCGATACAATGTTGTAGGTCACTTTAAAGGCCTCTGAACAGTACAGGTTGCTTTCGCAGCTGTGTGTCAGCTGTTGTTCCTCGAAGATGCCAGCTTGCAAGCCTTGGCCCAGAAGCAAAGCCAAAATTCTCAAAATAGCCATCTTGCATTTCTTTCACTAGATTTTATCTATAAATAGCAGTAGTATGCTCCGAACTCAATAAGCAAGAAACAGTAGGGAGTAAAACGCTTTAGAGTAGGAGTTCGGAGTTTTTTCTCATGTAATTCGTTAGTTGAGTTGTTTTATCCAAAAATCATTTTTATTTCTCTTTATTCATGATTTCCTTTTCAGTTTAGTGTTGCTAAGAACCTATGAAGTTCTAAGTATCTTGTTGGGTTTGAATACTAAAGCTTTGCTCGTATTAAACTACTTCCCAGTTTTGTATATCAATTAAATATTTTAGTTAAATTGTTTATATATTTTTACATATGTAGTACATTTATATTATGTGATTAGATGGTGAGGTGTCTAGTGTGACACTGTAGATCTCATCATTGGTTAAAAGACAATGTATAAATGAGGTTAGTAACAGAGACAGTTTTGGACATACTGTCAGTTTAGGTTATTATGTGATTCATAAATTGGTTTGTCTAAACAAATTGAATCATATAGATATGTCCGAGGTATATTGAACTTGACCAATTAGGATGAATTGTCTTATACTGATTTAATAGACTATTCAATCCTAGTATATGTCTCTTAATCCCTAAACATGAACATACATGAGGATTAGACATAGTGTACTTTGATCTGTCAAAGAGTGAGGTCACTTGAGACCAATAGTCTCGGTAGGTTGGGTGCGCGTGTTTAGTGGCTTGGGACCATGTGCTGTTGCTTGTCAAAAGGAAACCATTTACCGGTGCGTCCGGGGTGATGATGCTCCTGAGATGAGCTCATTATGTTTATTATGTCCGGTATAGTAAAAAGGTCGAGTGGTACTAATCTCAGATTACAAGAAGTTAATTAATTAATTTATTAGTAAATTACCAAATTAACGAGTACTGTATCTTTGATGTGGGGAGATTAAAAAATAATTAATTTAGTTGTTCCAGAAGCAATTCTAGTGTAGCATGGTAGTGTCATAATTAATCCGTTAGTGGTACGATTAATTATGTATTGGGAAATTGATAAAGATAAAATTAATTAATTAAGTAATTAATTAATCATTATATCAATTGGTTGTGAATCAGACCTAGAAGTGGATTGAGGATAAGTGAATCCTTGTGTTAGTTGGTTGTGAATCAGACCAGGAACTGGATTGGGGATAAGTGAATCCTTGTGTTAGTTGGATGTGAATCAGTCCTAGAACGGGATTGGAGTAAAACACAAACCCAATAGGAAGACAAATCCTAAACCAACTTGAGGTCTCTCTTGTAACTCTATAAATAGACAAGAGATTAGCAACTCACAATACACAATTCATAAGTTTTCAAGACAAGAAATCTAGAGAGAGAAAATCCTAAAGAGAGAAATTAATTCTTACTCTCAAAGTCAGGTTTACCTCATTCGCCGGCGGCTTAACCTCCTAGGCGGCGGCAGTGCTTGGAAATACTATTCTGGCAGCGGCGTTTGGTGATTAAGTGGGCAACTTCCCTCTCGGGTGGTAGCGGCGCGTAACTTACATGCGCGGGCGGTGGCGGCTCGTTTGTTTTTTTTTTTGATTGATTTGTCATATTTTGCAGATCTTTGTTCATTGCCCACACAATGTACGAACTGGTCTTGAGTCATACAAGCGATCACCTAAATACACGCTTCAAGAGGTATTTCTTAAACTTCTGCTTTAATTAAGAATATATTGTTGCGTGACAAATCGAACAAGTTGAAGTTAAGATCCTGCGCAATGTTATTCCAAGCAAGTATTGGAATAGCGATTGTGCTAGAATGTAGGCATGGTCAAGAGTTCCAATTCTGAAATGCATAGCACGAAAGTGAATTTTTTATCGGGCATGGGCAGATAATCATTCAATTGGTATCAGAGCCTGGTTTTGGCTTTGTGGTTGTTCGATTTGTTATATGTTTTTTAACAAGTGGTTTAAAAATCCCGGCTATTATGATTGCATTTAAACTCGGGACATGTCCGGGTTATTTTTTTCTAAGAATGCTTGTAATAGTAAAACCACGTGCTTGAAGCCATATAGGATTAGATCAAATCTATAGTAGGGATTTTTCTATGTAATTTTTTATTTTATTTTCCTCAACGCCTTTTAGTAGGAAATTTTTTTAGGTAATCGAAGGTTTTATAGTTCACGACTTAAATTCCTTGGTTTTGGTTATCGTTAATTCGTAGAAAACCAAGAAAACCCAGAACGAATTGTAAGAAGACCAAATAACGAGTGGTAACAGAAGATGGAAAACATCATGGGGTGGTAGACGATGCCAGTGATGTTTTGCTGGCAAAAATCGCCAGCGACCAGTGGCTGTAGCGCTGTGGCATTGCGCTGGGCAGCACGTAGTAGGGCAGCTGCGTGTGGCCCAGCTGCTGCGCGCGGCATGCCTTGTTTGTGGTGCATCCCGTTTGGTTCCCCCGTGCATCCCATTTTTCCTCTGTTTTCATTTTTTTTTGAAATCCAACTTTCAAGACTCAATCTATCGGGTGGCATGACGAGACACGAAAGCAAGGTAGCAGATGGAAGCAATTAAAACCATAATATTTGGGAAAGTTATCTTACGCTTTTACAGTTTTAATCTTATGCTTTAATGTTGTGTTGTATGTTAGATGCATATTTTAAAGCATACTTGTTTTATGTTTGCATATAACTTAGACTTAGTCAATTGTATGTTAAAACGGGAAAAACCCTCTTTTTAGAAATCTAAGTGGGAGCGAGTTGGTTAATATTCCCATAGCCTTCATTAAGAATTCATATATAATGTGGGTGGACTTCCGCGTTAGCATTAGGGCCTTCCTCCATATCGGATGAGTTCAACCATAAGATCACTAGCTTATGAATTTCTAAGTAGGATGACTTGAGTAAGTTGAAATAGGAGAAATTCGATACCATCTCCATCTGAGGCACTATCCTAAGGTAACAAGCTCAGAAGTCACTTAATGGTACACAATTAGTGTATGATTTGCCATATTCCTCCCATTGAGGTTACACTACTTATTTTTACCAATGAAAGACACTGACTATTAGCTACATTGATCAATAGATCATTTGATCAGATAGTGTAGTTAATGAAACTAGTTCTTCTCAAACGAATGTAGGTTAGCGTTGAAGGAAATAGAACTAGCCCGGGCTAAACCGAAAATCTCATTTTTGTGCAATGCATTCCAGAATCAGAGACTTTCGATTCGGCTCAGGCTAAAATTCATTTCCCCTAAACGAATATAGGCGTATAGTAGTTTGATCTATTAAAATGACACAGAAAAATTGAATCTTTAAATTAAAGCGGAAACCTTTAAAGATTATACATTTGAAGCGTGTCCCTCGCAAATATAGAAAACCCGTGAAATCCACTAATGAGCCCCTATAATAACTCCAAACGATCCCAAATCTGAGTGGGCAAATGTCCCTGGGATGGCTAAAACACAATATGAAGAAATCCAAATAAACCCACTTTAAGAAAACTCAAAATCTGAAAAACAGAATAGCTCGGGAACTAATCCTAATCTTAAAACCAACTTCAGGAAAGACTTTTGCTAGGAGATCTAGACTTTGGCGAACCCGAAAGAACAAGCCAAAGGATTAGTGCAACAAAAGATCAAACCCAAAACAAGAATCACGGTGGGGTGGTGAGAATCAAGGTGGACGGTGAGTCAGAGAGAGAAAACGAAGAACCACTTGGGTTCTCTACGATCCACACTTGAGTTCCTCGAAGAAGAAAGATCACAAACCGACTTCAAAAGAGAAATCTCAATGAAGGAGATGAAGTTCTCTCTTTAGACTTGACCTAGTGGGCTTTTGAGCTGGGCCTTAATGTTTGACTGTCGTTGACCCCTTAGTCTTCCCTAGACTAGTCAACTCCAATCAAGCCTTTCGAATTAATTTCTTAATTCTCTTCGTTAATTAAATTTAATCGAACCTTTAGGATTATTTCGAATAGCCCACTTTGTCAATTAAGTATTAATTAAACCTTTAAAATTAATTAATTCACTTTATTGATTAGTCAAACGCATAATTATTCGGACGACAAACGGACCAATTATAGAATTATAGCTTAAAAACGAATTTACTTCATGCTCACTTCATTATTCTTCTATCTCCCCACATCAAAGATCTAGTGCTAGTCAATTCATCAATTTACTGACAAATTAATTCGTCAACTTCTTGGTATCCGAGATTAGTACCACTCAATTTTCTTATTATACCGGACGTAGAGTCCACTGGCCAGATTTAGTACAATAAACCTTACGAGCTCATCTCGGGAGAACCATCAACCTGGCGAACTGGTACATGGATTCCTTCGACTAGCAACGATACATAAATAAACTAAACACCACATACCCAACTTACCGAGATTTAGGCCTCAATTGACCGCTCTCTTTGGCAAATCAAAGCATATGATATCTAACCCTCATGCCCGCTCTAATCTAAGGACAAAGAGATTATAATACTTGGATCAAATTAACTACGCCGATCAGTACAAGTTAATTCAATTCAAACTGGTTGTGCTCAATATACCCCGGGCACATCCGTATGATTTAAATTAGTCTAGACAAACTAATTTCCAAATCACATGGTAACCTATACCGAAAGTATGTTCAGACTATCTCAGTTACGAGCATCTGTTTATATATCAATGCTTTAACCCATAACAAGATCTACTGTGTTTTTCCACACCTCGTTATCTATGTCTATGATATAATGGAACAAATTTAATGCTGAAACAAAAATGATATGTCAACTGGGTATTAGTTTTTTATACAAGCAAATAGCTTTCTAGTATTCAAAACTAACAATCTCCCACTAATACTCAAAGCTATGCTCTGAAGTACAAAAACTCTGTTAAACCCACTTTATTACACTGTTGTTATAATGAAAGCTACAAAACACTCTTAAAGCTCACTCAGCTCGCTCCCTTAAGAATCTGACTCCCATGCCCTCTAAATGACTCTCAAAGACCTTTGGGGTCAATGGCTTTGTGAAATAATCTGCAAGGTTGTCTCCTGATGCTATCTTGGCCACGGTCACGTCTCCCCTTTTTCCGATCTCTCGTATCAGGTGGTACTTGCGCTCTATGTGTTTACTTGCCTTGTGGGCTCGTGGTTCCCTTGAGTTAGCAACTGCACCGTTGTTATCGCAATAAATTGTGATAGACCTCGGCAACTCAGGGACCACATCTAAGTCCACCAGGAAGTTACTGAGCCATACAACTTCTTTCGCTGCCTCTGATGCGACAACGTACTCCACCTCCATGGTGGAGTCTACCACGCATTTCTATTTGGCACTCCACCATACTCTGGCTCAACCTCCCAGAGTAAACACAAACCCGAGGTAGCCTTACTCTTGTCTATATCACCTTGAAAGTTTGAATTTGTGTAACCCAATGGAACTAGTGAGGGAAAACAAAACAAGCCCGCCCTAAATCAAAATGTCACTTTCGTGCTATGCATTCGAGAATCTGAAACTTTTGACAAAGCTCAGGCTCAAATTCATTTCCCCCTGAACGGATCTAAGCTTATACTTATTTAATTTATTAAATTGACAAACAATGCACAAAGAATCAACATTTAATTAAAAGCGGAAAACATAAACGTTATACTTTTGTTGCGAAGTCCAACGCAATAAAGAAAACCAAATCTTTAGCCTGCGACTACCACTGAAATCCAAAGAATGACTCCAAATTGACTCCGAAGAAGCGTGGCTAGTGTCTACGGAGTAGCCTAAAGCAAAATGAAGAAATCCTAAGAAACTTACTTCAAGAATCAGACAAATCTGAAAAACAAATTTAGCTCGGGAACTGAACCTAAACTGAGAATCCACACCAAAAGTGTCAGGAATGTGTTCCTGCTCGTAGATCTAGACTATAGTGATCTAAGAATATCAAGCTAGAGGATCAACATAACAAGAATCAACAAACCCACACAAAAATAACAAAAACTGCCGCCCGAAATTGAAGCTAAAATCCGGCGCTGATTCACGGCGGTAACAAGTCTGGCGACCGAAAAATAAACCCAAAGCCGGCAGCTTTTTCTCCAAAAAATGATGATCTAGGATTCTCTAGGTTATGGCCTTTGAGGATTCTTAAAGAAGAAGGATCCTACTTGACTTCGAGGAGAAGATTCGAAGAAGAAAGAATTTTCTCACTCTAAGCTAGACTTTCTCTTTCTAGGCAAAGTGGCCTCCAAGTTTCTTATGTCTTAATTAATGCCTAGCAAGGATATTTATAGGGAGCTTCTAAGGAGACCTAGTGGGCCTTTGAGTTGGGCCTTTTAATTTGACATTCATTGAATCCTTAGTCATCCCTAGACTAGTCAACTCCAATCGAACCTTTTGAATTAATTTCTTAACCCACTTCGTTAATTTAATTTAATCGAACACTTAGGATTAATCAATTCATATAGAATTAATTTCTTAATCCACTTTGTCAATTAAATTTTAATTAAACCTTTAGGATTAATTAATTCACTTTTTTGATTAGTCAAATACATAATTAGTCGTTGTTAGTTTTGAATACAGAAAAGCTATGGCTTGTATCAAAAACTAATATCCACAGTTGATATATCATTTTGTTTCAGTATAAATTTGTTCCATTATATCATAGAACTAGATAACGGGGTGTGGACAGACACAGTAGATACCGTTATTGGTTAAAGTATTGATATATAAAAAGTATGCTCGTAACCGAGATAGTCTGAACATACTATCGGTATAGGTTATTGTGTGGTTTGGAATTTAGTTTATCTAAACTAGTTTAAATCACACGGATATGCCCGGGGCATATTGAGCACGACCAGTTTGGATAAAATTGACTTATACTGATCGGCGTAGTCAATTCGGTCCTAGTAATCCGTCTCTCAATCCCGAGATTGGGACGGGCGTGAGGGTTGGATATCGTGTGCTTTGATTTGCCAAAGAGTACGGTCAATTGAGGCCTATACCTCAGTAGGTTGGGTATGCGGTGTTTAGCTTCTTATGTGCCGTTGTTAGTCAGAGGAATCCGCGTACCGGTTCGTCGGGTTGATGGTGCTCCCGGGATGAGCTCGTAAGGTTATTATACTAAACCCGGCCGGTGAACTTTATGTTCGGTATAATAAAAGGACGAGTGGTACTAATCTAGGAAACCAAGAAGTCGGTGAATTAATTTGTCAGTAAATTGATAAACCGACGAGCGCTAGATCTTTAATGTGGGGAGATAGAATAAAATATAATGGCGCGATGTAAAGTCGTTTTCGAGCGGTAGTTCCATAATTGGTCCGTTAGTGGTACGACCGATTATGCATTTGACTAATGGACAAGGTAAATTAATTAATCCAAAAGGTTTAATTAATATTTAATCGATAAAGTGAATTTAGAAATTAATTCTATTTTGAATTAATTAATTATAAGGGTTCAATTAAATTAAATTAATAAAGTGGATTAAATAAATTAATTTAAAAGGGTTGATTGGAGTTGATTAGTCGGGAAGACTTAGCGGACAACGAAAGTCAAATTTTAAGACCTAACTCGAGAGCCCATTAGGTCTCCTTAGAACCTCCTTATAAATACAACTTATTGGGCAAGAAAAGATTAAGAAACTTGGCAGCCAAGAAAAGGCTAGAAAGAGAAAGTCTAGTCTAGAGAGAGAACTTTGTCTTCCTCGTCAAGTTTTCTCTCGAAGTCGACTAGGAAGCTTTATTCTTCGAAAAGAAACTCAGCCCATGGGATTTTGAGCAGCCCGGTTCTCAGTCTTCTTCATCGCCGCGGGTTTTCTTCTTCAGGCGACTGCTGTCGTGATTTTCTGTCTACTCCGGATAGTCGCTGGTGCGACTCTTCATCTTCTCCAGCGACGGTTCGTCTTCCCAGCGCCCTAATCCGGCAGCAGCTGCGTCGATCTCTTGGAAGCTTGGTGATCCGCAGTTGTTGCTATCCAGATCGCGGTTAGGGCTGGTGTTCTTGTTGCCCGGAAATCAAATCGGCCGGCAGTAGGACTGGGCTGCTCCGGGCCGTACTGCTGTAGCAGTTTTATTGAGTTTCTTACGAAGCAAGTTTTCTTGGATTTCTCAATTTGCCGTGGGTAACTCCGTAGACAATAGCCCACACTATTTCGGAGTTTGTATCGGAGTCATTCTTCGGATTCTTTGTGGAAATCGCAACAAAGATTGGATTTTTCTTTAGGCAAGGGACTTCGCTTCAAAAGGTAGTATCTTTAATATTCCGCTTTAATTAAAGATTGAATCTTTTGTGTCCCGATTAATAAATTAAATAAGTATAAGCCTAGATCCGTTCATGGGTAAACTAATTTGAGCCTGAGCTTGGTCGAAAGCTTCCGATTCTGGAATGCATTGCACGAATTTGAGGTTTTCGATTTAGCCCGGGCTTGTTCAGTTTTCCTTCAGTCGTACCACTAACGAACCAATTATAGAAATACCGCTAAAAAATGACTTTACATCACGCCACTTTATTTTTCTTCTATCTCCCCACATTAACGATATAGTGCTCGTCGGTTCATCAATTTACTGACAAATTAATTCACCGATTTCTTGGTATCTGAGATTAGTGCCACACGACTTTCTTAATAAACTGGACGTAAAAATCCACTGGCGAGTTTTAGTACAATAAACCTTATGAGATCATCTCGAGAGCACCATCAACCCGGCAAATCGGTACATGGATTCCTCTTACTAGCAACAACACGTAAGAAGCTAAATACTGCATACCCAACCTATCGTGGTATAGGTCTCAATTCACCCCACTCTTTGGCAAATCAAAGTATACAATATCTAACTCTCACTCCCGTCCCAACCTCGGGATTGAGAGACTGAATACTAGGACCAAATTGACTACGTCGATCAATACAAGTCAATTCTATCCAAACTGGTCGTGCTCGATATGCCCAAGGCATATCCGTGTGATTTAAATTAGTCTAGATAAACTAATTACCAAACCACACGATAACCTATACCAATAGTATGTTCAGACTATCTCAGTTACGAGCATACTTTTTATATATCAATACTTTAACCAATAACAGTATCTACTGTGTCTTTTCACACCCCTTTATCTGGTTCTATGATATAATGGAACAATTTAATACTGAAACAAAATTATATGTCATCTATGGATATTTATTTTTGATACAAGTCATAGCTTTTCTGTATACAAAACTAACAATCTTCCACTAATACTCAAATCTATGCTAAGAAGTACAAAAACTATCCAACCCACTATTACACTGCTGTCATAATTAAGTCTACAGAACTCCTTTAAGCTCACTCACATGGCTCCCTCAATAATCTGACTTCCATGCCTTCCACATGTCTCTCAAAGACCTTTGTGGTCAATGGATTTGTGAAAGGATCTGCAAGGTTGTCATCTGATGCTATATTGGCCACGGTCACATCCCCCTTCTTTATGATCTCTCGTATCAGGTGGTACTTGTTCTCTATGTGTTTACTCGCTTTGTGGGCTCGTGGTTCCCTCGAGTTAGCAACTGCACCATTGTTATCACAATAAACTGTGATAGACCTAGGCAACTCAGGAACAATATCTATGTCTAACAGGGAGTTCCGGAGCTATACAGCTTCTTTCGCTGCCTCTGATGCAGCAATGTACTCAGGCTCCATGGTGGAGTCTACCATGCATTTTTGCTTGACACTCCGCCATACTATATGGCTTCACCCCCTAGAGTAAACTGGTAAGTCTATTAAACTATTGGTTTTTATTGTATATCTTCTGGATTTATGGACTTTTATATGATAAATTGTTACTCATGTTTACATTTCGGTGTTAGGGATTGAATTCTGGGTTTTCAAGACATTTTGCTCAGTTTTACACACGCAGGGATCAAACTACAATTTTTGAGAATTATGGGAGTTCGAATGGAAATTCTAAAAGCTTCAGGGACTAGACTGCAGTTGCTGGATTTTTTACCAACCAGATTTTTGCAAAATAGATTTTACCTTTACTGGATTTTTGTTTGTTGAGATATTGAATTGGTCAAGATTAGGATTTGAAAATATTTAATTATTTGATTTGAGGATAATATCTATTTTTACTATTTTTATGTTAGGAATTATGTTATAAGAAGGAGAGTTCTTTGCTCTCTGGAGAGATGGGAGGAAGTAGAAAATAGAATTTTCAATAAAGTAGTTTTCTTTTATTTCTTAGTCTTCTCAAGAATCTTCAAGCCACGTTCTTGAACATGAGTGGCTAAGTTTTCATCTTTCAATTAAAGGGATTGATTTCAATTATTATATTGTGAGGTTTGCTCTTAATTTGATTTCTTTTTACACTCGAATATTATTTGTTGCTTGAAAAATTCAGAACTATAAATACTTGTTGAATTGACAACTTAACAAGTATAATTCTTCTCTTGCTATTAATCGATTAAGTGTTACGTAATAGACATAAGTTGGGGAAATTGAGTAGCAATTAGGCGATTCGTGTATGTTGGTGAGACAAGTACATACATAATAGCCTAAGATGTAACAAATAGGCAAAACTATTTGAAAGCAGCTATTTCTTTTAATTAGTTTGTAGCCAATTAATTTTCCAAGTTTCTTACTGTTGTGATTAGACATGGAACGCTATCGTACCTAGTTTGTCATGACAAGATTTAATCAAATGCTATGTTTGATAGATATTGAGAAATCTATGTTTAATATGACTATTCTATTAAATATAGAAATTGACGATTTGAGTAAAAGAATGTTTTCTAACCTGTGATCAACATTACCATTGAATCATATTCCCTTTGAATTGGAGATTTCTTGATTATCGAATTTGTTCTTTATTTTATTACATTTTAATTTTGTTTTTGGGTCAAAACTTATGTTTTTCTTGGTTATCGTTGGTTTTTGAATTACAAATTAGTTCCTTTGGGATTTCGACCTGGTACTACTATCGCTATAAGTTAATTGTAGTTCGGTAGGAAACCAGATTTATTTTGGATGCCTCGACAAGCACTGCCAAAATTTGGCGTCGTCGAGGTGGTCAGCCTTCAGTTGTGGATGTTGTCCGGAACTGCGGTTATGCGATGGTCGCTGCTGGTTGTGAGATTTGGTTGACGATTTGAGAAAAAAACTCCGCCGCAAGTGGGTGTCTTAGAACGATGACCTGTAGCTTTAATGGTGCTGGTGAATGTTCACTGATGGCGGTAGCCACTGTCAAAAAAGAGAAAAAGACAAAACTACAGTAATAGAAATTGTAATGAGTGAAAAGAGTAATGTAAAGATAGGATTTTTTTTTTTTTTGACGTGAAAGAGAGAGAAAAAGAAGAAAGAAAAGTAATATATAATTTAATAATTTAATTTTACAATTATGGAAGTTTGAACAACATTAAAAGAATAGAAAGACTATAAAATAAAAATCTTCTTTTTTTTTTTAAGATTTTTTCTCTTTTATAATAATAACAAATATAGCACAAACAACCGTTGGACCAAGAATTAATCTTAGTTCCCCAGCAACGGAGCCATAAACACAAACCCAGAGGTAGACTTACTCTTGTCCATATCACCTTTAAAGTCCGAATCTGTGTAACCCAATGGTACAAGCTCCTACGCTCTATAAACTAGGACATGATCTCTCGTCCTACGCAAGTACTTGAGTATGCATTTTACTGCCTCCTAGTGAGCCTTTCCAGGGTTACTCTTGTTGGTGTATGTGCCCTAATGAGGGCTATTTATGTAAATTAACTTTGAGGGTTATTTATGTAAATAAGACATTTGTCGTTTGATTTATTGTTTATCTGATGAGTTAATTTCATGAAATTATATTCTTGTGCATATTGAATTTCATGAAATCGATCCGCCAAAAAGAAACACTCCATGGACTTTTAGATCATGAGTGATTCTTTTGAGTAGTACTCGTACGAGGATCCTTAGACCAGAAATCACTGCATAGTCTTAGGTGAATTAGAGTGTGCTTTGACATATGCCTAACGGGACTTTAACAGGTTGCCAAGTACGGGTATGATTGGGTACACTATGAGTCACGCTAAGGTATGTAGGTGAAGTGATGGGACTACAAGTCTCTCTTAAATGAGAGATGATATCTTGGCCGCTTGATAGTGAACTGAGAAGTGCATGGCCGTGCCCAAGAAATGATAAGGGTTATCATTTGCTTGATTAAGTTCAGTGTCACTAAGAGATCAAGTAAAACATTTAGCTATATAAGGATGATTGGTTCCATGCCTTATGCTAAACTGGATATCAGTGTAGAGGACATTACGTAGTATACTCGGAAGGTTGTGTTGAATCACCATTCGACCCTCCGTTATGAATTGTGTAGTCATTATGTCTTGCTAGAGACCACTAATGATTTATGGATTAATTAATGAGATTAATTTATTCATTGTCAATTTGGAATGGGCCTACAGGATCGCACATAAGTGAGTTCGATGATTCAGAATTAATTAAATTGCCTGTTTTAAGTATAAGAGTTATACTTAAATTGATAATATTTAATTAAATGGTTTAATTAAATATTATTGAAGAGTTTTATGGTATTAATTAAAAGTTAATTAATTACCTGGGAAGAATTGAGTTGAGCTGATAAATCAAGGGACCTAATTGTGAATTAAGGTTCTTGACCCATCAGCCTGATCCATGGATCAATGGGTTGATCCATGGTGTTGGTTAAACCCAACTCAGTAAATAATTAATTAATTATTATTAATTATTAATTATTATTAATTAAAACAGATACTTCTCAAATTAGAGAAGTATCTGGAGTCTGTTAAAAAGGTTTTAACAAACTCAGTTTTAAATATACGTTTTAAAAAGTTTTTAAAAAAAAATAACTGACTCTCTGAGACTCAACGTACAGACGCTCTTCCAAAACTATTCTTCCCAGAGAAAAACGTTTTCTCTTAAAACAGGCAAATTTTGGGGCTAGCACCAGTTCTGAGAGAACTCCAGTGCAAGAACGTAGAGGCAATTCGCGTGAATTGTTCTTTTGTGGTGAACGTAATCTTCCCAAAGGATCCAGGCGACTGCACAACCGATTACGCGTCGAGGGTAAGACCCGATCCTCTTAGAATTTAGGCTATTCCGTAGCATAATTTAGGAAATTATGCATGCCTAGTTCCAACAGTGGTATCAGAGCCTGTTAATTGTTTTAATTAAAAGTGTTTTACTTGAAACTTGGGTATAAGTTTTTTCTTGAAAAACGGTTTTTTTTGGCTCAAAACTTGGGTATAATTAAAATGCTCAAAACTTGTTTTTTTTGCCTGAATTTTTGTGCGTTTTTGTTCTTTCCTTCATAGGAAACTATTTCGGGCTTGTTTCATTACAAAACGTTTGTTGAATGGTTGGGTTTTGAAAAATTTTTCTGGGTTTGACAAACCCGCTTCGCCGGGAAGAATTTTTCAGTTTTTGGGGTTTTTGAGAGTTTGTTTTGGATTAAACTAGTTGCTGGGCTGCTGTGTTTTTCCCCGTTTTGGTTTGCAGGTGATTGGGTCATCCGTTTCGCCGGAATCCATTGGCGGGTTGCTTCGGTTTTATCGAAGCGGCCGCTGGGTTCGACGATGACGGGCGGAGAACGAGATACTTCTTCTCCAAATCGCTACTGGTCTTCCTTCGATCGGCATTTGATGTCGGTTGGGAAGACCGCCATCGGGGGTCGGAAATGTTCTGGACACCGAAGGATTGCAGCGACGGCCGATGCCGGAGAAGGTGACCAGGTCACCGGGGAAGAAGAAGGAGGCGGCGAGGGGCTGGTGCCCTAATTGGGTGAAATGACCAAATTGCCCCCGCCGCACTCCATAATCCCGGAATTGCCAGCATTTTAAAATTTGTTTTAAAAATTGTAAAACAACCCCAGAAGTTTTAAACTTTAAAACCCTAGCCCGAGAGGTTTTGTAAATTACAGATTGGCCTCAAAATTTTCAGAAAAACCTTAATTTTCTGAATTTTAAAATTTGATAATATTTTAATTTATAATTTAGGATAAATTAAAAGATATTATCAGATTTTTAAATCACGATAAGATAAGATTAGATTTAGATTTAATTCTTGTTCTATAGAATTTTAAAATTTAGAATTTTGAATAATTATCTTAATGAGATTAGGATAATTAGAATTATTTAAATTTTAAAATTAGGAAGATTATCTTAATAAAATTAGATAATTAAATGAATAAATAATTAATTAATAATATTAGTTAATTAATTATTATGTTTTATTTATTTATTCATTTCCGGAAATAATGTGTTATTTATTTAAAATGTTTAAATAATTGCACGCATTATTGGTATGACCATGCATCATTCGATTAAAATGAATGAACATGGGATTGATTAAAATTGATCATAACACGATCAATTTTAATAGTGTAAGAGTTACACAATCCCTAATTAAATAATTCGGCTTAATAAAATTGGCTTATATGAAGCATATGCATTTGTGTGTTTTTCTATGCATGAATTGGGCTTAAAATTTATTATTTAAATTTTTGGGCCTGCGAGCCATTTTAAAATTGGGCCTGCGTGCCTATTAAATAATTATGTAATAGTTAGGCCCAAAAGGAGATTCCGAAGGAGTCCATGGTGGAGCCCAGGAACGGAAGCCCAAAATGGAGGCCTTCAAAGAAGTATTTTTTTTAAAGGCCTTGTAATAGATTAGAGCCCAATTCATCGCATTTCCGCAATTTTATGTTTTGTGAATGAATGAAAACGACAATGCATGTTAAGCCGATCAAACTTAAATCCCAAAAACCCAAGATTTTGCTTCCATACTTGAGGGCCTGCTTGAGCGTTGAACGTCTGGTGGACTTGGAGAGCCCAAGGGCCTCAGGTTTTCTTCGTGCGGCGGGTTGTTGCATAATAGTGCCCAACTTTATCACTACCATTAATGAGTGGAAAAACTGTTTGGGTATTAGATGCTCAACTTTATCACTACCACTTGTTATGGAAAAACTGTGTGGGTGTCTATTGATGTGATGCCTTGAGGGATGGTTTAACTTGGGAAAATTAATCCTAGCTTGACCCGATAAGTTGACTAGGGATTAATTTTGCAAAGATAGGATGGTGTCAAACATTTGGAATGTTCATCCTATCACCGAAAAGTTGCATAGTGATGCAATTGGAAATCGTTAAATTACATAGGGATGTGATTTGAACGTTGCCTACCAAAAGAGCCCAATCCCTACGATACTTGCCTAAGCAAGACTGGGGTTGATTCTTTGTGGATTTTCGGCCCACAATCTAGCACCAACACAAAATTGTTTGGGATTTCAATTTTGGCTATTGTGGAAAATATTTTAAAACTCATTCTAATATTTTGCATTTTCTTTTGTAGAAATGGCATCTACTAGCACTAATACATCTAATCTCACTCTAAGAAGCATTTTGGACAAAGAAAAACTTGTTGGTCCAAACTTCTTAGATTGGGAAAGAAACTCGAGAATCGTTCTCAAACAAGAAAGGAAGCTAAATATCTTAGACGCTGCTTTACCTGAATCACCAGTAAATGCTACGGCTGCGGTTCAACTAGCATGGGAAAAGCTGAAAAGCGATTCCGATGACGTGACATGTCTGATGCTCGCGACTATGTCAGGCGAGCTTCAGAAACAATTCATGAATTTGGAAGTGTTCCAAATTTATGTGTCACTAACGGAAATGTTTCGTGAACAAGCCTGTAATGAAAGGTTCGTTACGATAAAAGCATTGATCTCGTGTAAGATGGCGAAGGGTTCATCAGTAAGCATGCATTTGATCAAGATGAAGGGGTATATTGATACCCTAGAGAGATTAAATGCACTTCTTGCTAGAGAGTTAGCCATTGACATCATCTTGGCTTCACTGCCTGATGATTACAATGATTTTGTGGTAAACTACAACATGCATAACATGGAGAGGACGATTCCTGTGAAAGATTTTGGTAGGATCTGGGTTTGCACTTGCTCGATTTACCACGCAACAAAAATTTCTATTAAAGCGGAATCTTAGAAAAGTACCTTTGAAGCGTGCACTTGGTGATTCTATTGTATGCCTCAAGACTGTGACTTCACGTTGTGTGGGCAACGAACTAGAAGCCAATTGATCAGCTACTCACCACAATCCACCTGCTAGAAAACTCTAGCCCCGCAGCACCTGGCACGTACTATAAACACACCGCCCGCAGAGAGTGAAAGCTACGCGCAGCTGGTATAGACCAAGGCTAAAATTTCAGCCACTAGAAACCCAAAAACCAGCTGCACTCTTTCTTGAAAATTCGACTTGGAGAGAGAAACGTTTTCTCTCTCTAGAAATCCTGTGGATTAATTGTGTTATTGTTGTTCTTGAATGACTGATCCCTTGTCTATTTATAGAGTTACAAGAGAGACTCCAAGTTGGTTTTGGATTGGTCTTCCTACTGGGTTTCTGTTTTCCTTCAATCCTGTTTCTGGACTGATACAGATTCTGTTTCCTTCAATCCTATTCCTGGATTGATACACTCCCAACTGTCACAGAGATTCACTTATCCCAATCCAGTTCCTGGGATGATTCACAACCAACTGACACAAGGATTAATTAATTTCTAAATTAATTAAATCTACCTTTGTCAACAACCCAGTACATAATTAATCGTACCACTAACGGATTAATTATGGCACTACCAACCTACACCAGAATTGCTTCCAGAACAACTTAATTAAATTATATTCATAATCTCCCCACATCAAAGATATAGTGCTCGTTAATTCATTAATTTACTGATAAATTAATTCATCAACTTCTTTAATTCCGAGACTAGTACCACTCGACATTTTTACTATACCGGACATAAGTCCACCGGCCGGGTTTAGTATAATAAACATTTCGAGCTCATCCCGGGAGCACCATCACCCTGGATGCACCGGTATATGGTTTCCTTTCGACAAGTAGCAACACACCAAGTAACTAAACACGCGCACCCAACCTATCGAGATTATTGGCCACATTTGACCTCACCCTTTGGCAGATCAAAGTACACTATGTCTAATCCTCATGCCTGCTCGAGTCTAGGGATTTAGAGATAGAATACAAGGATCGATTTGTCTATTAAATCAGTACAAGACAAATTATTCCTAAGAGTCAAGTTCAATATGCCCCGGGCATATCTATATGATTCAATTAGTTTAGACAAACTAATTATTCGAATCACATAATAACCTAGACCGACAGTTTGTCCAAAGCTGTCTTGGTTACGAACCTCATTTATATATTATGTCTTTCAACCAATGATGAGATCTACTGTGTCGCACCAGACACCTCATCATCTACTTACATAATATAAATGGACATAAACATGCACAATAAGATATGATTGAAACACAAATCGATATATTAAACTGGGAAACTGTACAATACAAGCATAGCTTATGTATTCTACTCTAACATCCTGAGCTCCATGGAATGCTTAAAAATACTGAGCAAACCCTTCGGAAGGCAACGCCAGTACTTGTTGTGGAAAAAGGTAAGGGCAACAAGAGAAAGTTTAAAGGCAAGGCAAAGGTTGCTGAAAACAAGAAGCCTCGCAGTAAGACTGCTCCTAAGGCTCAGCCTCAAACTCCTCCTGCTAAGAAAAATGCTCAGAAGGACGCAGTATGTTTCCATTGCAATCAGAAGGGGCATTGGAGAAGAAACTGCAAGCTGTTTCTTGAAGAGAAGAAACAGAATCCTTCGGCTTCAGGTATCTTTGTTATTGAAATTAATCTTTCTATGTCCACCTCATGGGTATTAGATACCGGATGTGGGGCTCACATTTGCACTAATGTGCAGGGACTGAGCAATAGAAGGATGACAAAGAAAGGCGAAGTAGATCTCCGAGTGGGCAACGGGGCAAGAGTTGCAGCTGTTGAAGTTGGAGATTACACTTTGTCTTTGCCTTCCAGTTTAAACATTGTTTTAGAGAATTGTTATTATGTACCTACTATGAGTAGGAATATTATTTCAATTTCTTGTTTGGATATTAAAGGATTTCGTTTTATTATTGGTAATAAATCGTTGTCTTTATATCAAAAAGATGTTTTATATGGAGTTGCAAATTTGTGCAATGGCCTATATATCTTGGATTTGACCCAAGAGAAACCGGTATATAACATTGAAAAGAAAGCCAAATTAATTCAATCTGATTTAAGTCCAACATATCTGTGGCACTGTCGTCTAGGCCATGCAAATGAGAAGAGAGTTCAAAGACTTCATAAGGATGGAGTGCTTGGTTCATTTGATTTCGAATCATATGACACATGTGAACCCTGTTTGCAAGGCAAAATGACGAAGAGTCCTTTCAGCAAGAAAGACGAGAGGACTAGTGAGCTATAGGCTCTAATACATACAGATGTATGTGGACCGATGAGCACACAAGCCGGAGGTGGATTTGAATACTTTGTGACTTTTACCGATGACTATAGTAGATATGGTTATGTCTACTTAATGAGGTATAAAAGTGAAACTTTTGAAAAGTTCAAAGAGTTTAAAAACGAAGTAGAAAATCAGTTAAATAGAAGGATTAAGGCTATTCGCTCCGATCGGGGAGGTGAATACCTTAATGATGAGTTCGATGGCTATCTAAAACAGTGTGGAATTGTTTCACAACTGACTCCACCAGGAACACCTCAATGGAATGGTGTATCCGAGAGGAGGAATCGGACCTTATTAGATATGGTTCGATCTATGATGGGCCAAGCAACTCTCCCTATGTCCTTTTGGGGTTATGCCCTCCTTTCAGCTGCCTACTTACTAAATCGTATTCCATCTAAGATAGTAGATAAGACTCCATATGAGATGTGGACGGGTAAAAAACCCTATATGTCATATCTACGAGTTTGGGGTTGTCAAGCTCATGTAAAGCATTTACAAAGTAGTAAGCTTGAACCTAAAACTGACAAATGCCTATTTGTGGGATATCCTAAGGAAACTAAAGGATATCAATTCTACAATCCAACTGAGAACAAAGTGTTTGTTGCTCGAGGAGCCACTTTCTTAGAGAAAGATTTTCTCTACAAGAAAGATAGTGGGAGTAGAATAGAACTCGGAGAAGTTCCAGAACCGCAAGAGAATGTAGAACGATCTACAGAAACTGAGATGGAAATTGACATGGGAACTCATGAAGATGAGCAGCCTGAGTTAACAACACAAGAACCTAGAAAGTCTAGTAGATCTCGTCATGAACCCGAGAGATACGGATTTCTCATGACTGACGATCAAGATTTGATCTTGGTGGACTCTAATGAGCCTGTGAACTACAAACAGGTTTTAGAAAGTCCAGATTCAGATAAATGGCTATAAGCAATGGAATCTGAAATGCAATCCATGAGGGACAATAAAGTTTGGACTTTGATTGATCCTCCTGTTCAGGCAAAGGTTGTTGATTGCAAGTGGATTTTCAAGTTAAAACCTGGCGGGATCTTCAAGGCACGACTCGTGGCAAAAGGTTTCAGACAAACTCATGGTATAGACTATGATGAAACCTTCTCCCCTGTCGTGATGCTCAAGTCCATTCGGACTATGCTCGCCATAGCTGCATATTATGACTATGAGATATGGTACATAGATGTTAAGACGACTTTCCTGAATGGAAACCTACTCAAGGATGTTTATATGAAACAACTCGAGGGATACATCAATCAAGAGCATCCAAATCGTGTATGCAAGCTTCAGAGGTCCATCTACGGACTAAAGCAAGCATCTCGGAGTTGGAATCTTCGTTTTGACGAGGCAGTAAAAGGTTACAGCTTTATAAAGAACGAAGATGAGCCTCGTGTTTACAAGAAGGTTAGTGGGAGCAAGATAGTTTTCCTTGTCCTATATGTGGACGACATCCTACTCATAGGAAATGACATTCCCATGTTGAAAGATATCAAACAATGGTTGGGGAGTGTATTTTCTATGAAAGACTTAGGAGAAGCTGAAATGATACTGGGTATCAAAATCTATAGAGATAGATCAAAGAGGCTTCTAGAACTAAGTCAAGAAGGGTACATAGACAAAATATTGAAGAGGTTCAATATGTCTAACTCTAAGAATGGTATGGTACCATTCAGATATGGCCTTCTCTTGAAGAAGAACCAAGGTCCTTCAACAAGAGAGGAGAGGGATACAATGAGTAGAGTTCCATATGCTTCGGCAATAGGATCTATCATGTATGCCATGTTGTGTACCCGCCCGGATGTCGCACATGCACTGAGCATGACTAGCAGATACCAACAAGATCCTGGAATGGATCATTGGACTGCAGTCAAAGCAATCCTGAAATACTTGTGAAGGACTAAAGGATTAATGCTAGTGTATGGAGGACAAGAACAGCTCATCGTACAAGGTTACGCTGATGCTGCTTTCCAAACAGATCAAGATGATATGAAGTCACAATCAGGCTACGTGTTTAGTCTGAATGGCGGTGCAATAAGTTGGTAAAGCTCAAAGCAAGATACAACAGCCGATTCTACAACAGAGTCTGAGTACATTGCTGCATCAGATGCTGCAAAGGAAGCTGTTTAGTTGAGAAAGTTTGTGTCAGACGTCGGAGTGATACCAAGTATCCAAGATCCGATAGAACTTTTCTGTGACAATAACGGGGCCATCGCACAAGCAAAGGAGCCTCGGTCACACCAGAAAACCAAACACATACTCAGAAAGTTTCACCTCATCCGAGAGATCATTGATCGAGGAGATGTGAAAGTGTGCAAAATAGGGTCAGACGACAATGTAGCAGATCCTCTCACAAAAGCTCTACCGCAGTCAAAGTTTGATAGACATGTAATAGAGCTTGGTCTTAAACAGTTTAGGCATAGCCCTTCAATGGGCAAGTGGGAGATTGTTGGTGTATGTGCCCTAATGAGGGCTATTTATGTAAATAAACTTTGAAGGTTATTTATGTAAATAAGACATTTGTCGTTTGATTGATTGTTTATCTGATGAGTTAATTTCATGAAATTATATTCTTGTGCATATTGAATTTCATGAAATCGATCCGCCAAAAAGAAACACGCCATGGACTTTTAGATCATGAGTGATTCTTTTGAGTAGTACTCGTACGAGGATCCTTAGACCAGAAATCACTACATAGTCTTAGGTGAATTAGAGTGTGCTTTGACATATGCCTAACGGGACTTTAACAGGTTGCCAAGTACGGGTATGATTGGGTACACTATGAGTCACGCTAAGGTATGTAGGTGAAGTGATGGGACTACAAGTCTTTCTTAAATGAGAGATGATATCTTGGCCGCTTGATAGTGAACTGAGAAGTGCATGGCCGTGCCCAAGAAATTATAAGGGTTATCATTTGCTTGATTAAGTTCAGTGTCACTAAGAGATCAAGTAAAACGTTTAGCTATATAAGGATGATTGGTTCCATGCCTTATGCTAAACTGGATATCATTGTAGAGGACATTACGTAGTATACTCGGAAGGTTGTGTTGAATCACCATTCGACCCTCCGTTCTGAATTGTGTAGTCATTATGTCTTGCTAGAGACCACTAATGATTTATGTATTAATTAATGAGATTAGTTTATTCATTGTCAATTTGGAATGGGCCTACAGGATCGCACATAAGTGAGTTCGATGATTCAGAATTAATTAAATTGCCTGTTTTAAGTATAAGAGTTATACTTAAATTGATAATATTTAATTAAATGGTTTAATTAAATATTATTGAAGAGTTTTATGGTATTAATTAAAAGTTAATTAATTACCTGGGAAGAATTGAGTTGAGGTGATAAATCAAGGGACCTAATTGTGAATTAAGGTTCTTGACCCATCAGCCTGATCCATGGATCAATGGGTTGATCCATGGTGTTGGTTAAACCCAACTCAGTAAATAATTAATTAATTATTATTAATTATTATTTATTATTAATTAAAACAGATACTTCTCAAATCAGAGAAGTATCTGGAGTCTGTTAAAAAGGTTTTAACAAACTCAGTTTTAAATATACGTTTTGAAAAGTTAAAAAAAAAAATAACTGACTCTCTGAGACTCAACGTACAGACGCTCTTCCAAAACTATTCTTCCCAGAGAAAAACGTTTTCTCTTAAAACAGGCAAATTTTGGGGCTAGCACCAGTTCTGAGAGAACTCCAGTGCAAGAACGTAGAGGCAATTCGCGTGAATTGTTCTTTGGTGGTGAACGCAATCTTCCCAAAGGATCCGGGCGACTGCACAACCGATTACGCGTCGAGGGTAAGACCCGATCCTCTTAGAATTTAGGCTATTCCGTAGCATAATTTAGGAAATTATGCATGCCTAGTTCCAACAACTCTGATATCTGCTAATCATGCCAACGACAAAGCAAATATATGACCGCATACATAACATAGCATACATAAGGCTACCCACTACAGAAGCATAGGGTACCGCCAGCATGGCATCTATCTCCTAAGCAATCTTTGGAGACTGCTCCTTAGACAAATGCACCCAATGCCTGAAAGGTAGTGAATCCTTCCTGGAGTTCTACATGTTAAAAACGATCCAGAATTGTGTCTATGTAGGATGTCTGAGAGAGAGTCAGAGAAGCATAGGGTACCGCATTCATGGCATCTATCTCCTCAGCGGTCTTAGGACACTACTCGTTAGACAAATGCACCCCATGCTGAAAGGTAGTGAACCCTTCTTGGAGTTCTACATGTTAAAACGGGCCAGAATCGTGTCTATGTAGGATGCCTGGGAGAGAGTCAAAGAACGTCTCCTACAATCTCGAATAATCTTGATCCTAAGGATATGTCTAGCCTCTCCCAAATCCTTCATAGCAAATTGCCTAGGCAGAAGAAAAACAGAACAAGCCCGGGCTAAATTGAAAACTTCACTTTCGTGCAATGTATTCCGGAATCGGAAACTTTTGACAAAACTCAGGCTCAAATTCATTTTCCCATGAACTGATCTAGGCTTATACATATTTAATTTATTAAATCGACATCTAACACACAAAGATTACACCTTTAATTAAAAGTGGAAGGATTAAAGGTTATACTTTTGAAGCGAAGTCCAACGCAATAAGAAAAACCGAATCTTTCTTGGCGATTACCATCGAAATCCAAAAGATGACTCTGAGAAAACTTCGAATATTGTGTGGGCAATAATCTATCGAAGTCTGCCAACAAAACCCACAAGAACTACCAAAAGGGGCTGGCCGAAATTCTCAAGATTTAACCAAAACTTGGTCGGATCAAAAATTACAGAACAGCGCTGCATGAAGGAGCTCCACCGTGAACTTTCGGCGATTGTCGCGACCAAACAACAACCGTAACTGGAGTCCCAGTCGCGATCTGTATACAAACCAAGTCCGTAGATCAGAACACTGAGTCTCGACAGTCTGGCTGAGAAAAACACACTGACAGTTCGCTGGAAACCCACGTGAAAAATGGCGGAAAAATGATGACTAGCAGCTGCTAAAAATCGAACCTTTTGGTTTGAGAATATTTTGGGAGAAAGAAAAATGATGACTAGCAACTTCTTGTTTTGGAAGCCACACTTATGATTTCTTAAGGTAAAAGCTTTCTATTTATAGGGAGCTCTAATAGGGACCTAGTGGGCTTTTGAGTTGGGTATTTTAATTTGACTTTTGTTGACCGCTTAGTCCTTTCTAGACTAATCAACTCCAATCGACCCATTAGAATTAATTTCTTAACCCACTTCGTTAATTTAATTTAATCGAACCCTTAGGATTAATTAATTCATATAGAATTAATTCCTTAATCCACTTTTTCAATTAAATATTATTTAAACCTTTAGGATTAATTAATTCACTTTGTCGATTAGTCAAATACAAAATTTTTCGTGCCACTATCGGACTAACTGTGGAACTATCGCTTAAAAATGACTTTACATCGCGCCACTATATTTTCTTCTATCTCCCCAAATTAAAGATCTAGTGCTCGTCAGTTTATCAATTTACTGACAAACTAATTCACCGGTATCCGAGATTAGTACCACTCGACTTTTTTATTAAACCGGACATAACAAACATTTCGAGCTCATCTTGGGAGCACCATCAACCCAGTGAACCGGTACGTGGATTCTTCCAACTAGCAACGGCATGTAAGAAGCTAAACACCGCATACCTAATCTACCGAAGTATAGGCCCCAATCGACCGCACTCTTTGGAAAATTAAAACATACGATATCCAACTTTCACGCCCATCTCAATCTCGCGATTGAGCGACGGAATACTAGGACTAAATTGACTACGCCGATCAGTATGAGTCAATTCTATCCAAAATGGTCGTGCTCAATATGCCCCTGGCATATCCGTGTGATTTAATTAGTCTAGACAAACCAATTTCCAAACCACAGGATAACCTATACCGATAGTATGTTCAGACTACCTCAGTTACGAGCATACTTTTAATATATCAATACTTTAACCAATAACTGTATCTACTGTGTTTTTCCAAACCCCGTTATCTAGTTCTATAATATAATAGAACAATTTAATACTGAAACAAAATGATATATCATCTATGGATATTAGTTTTTGATACAAGCCATAGATTTTCTGTATTCAAAACTAACAATCTCCCACTAATACTCAAAGCTATGCTAAGAAGTACAAAAACTGTCCAACCCACTATTACACTGTTGTCATAACGAAATCAACAGAACACCTTTAAGCTCACTCACATGGCTCCCTCAGGAATTTGAATCCCATGCCCTCCACATGTCTCTCAAAGACCTTTGGGGTAAATGGCTTTGTGAAAGGATCTGCAAGGTTGTCATCTAATGCTATCTTGGCCACGATCACGTCTCCTCTCTTTACGATCTCTCGTATCAGGTGGTACTTGCGCTCTATGTGTTTACTCACTTTATGGGCTCGTGGTTCCCTCGAGTTAGCAACTGCACCATTGTTATCACAGTAATCTGTGATAGACCTAGGCAACTCAGGAACCACATTTAAGTCCATCAGGAAGCTCTGGAGCCATACAGCTTCTTTCGTTGCCTCTGATGCGGAACGTACTCAGCCTCCATGGTGGAGTCCGCCACGTATTTCTACTTGACACTCCGCCATACTATGGCTCCACCTCCTAGAGTAAACACAAACCCAGAGGTAGACTTACTCTTGTCCATATCACCTTGAAAGTCTGAATATGTGTAACCCAATGGTACAAGCTCCTACGCTCTATAAACTAGGACATAATCTCTCGTCCTGCGCAAGTACTTGAGAATGCATTTTACTGCCTCCCAGTGAGCCTTTCCAAGGTTACTCTGATATCTGCTAACCACGCTAACGACAAAGCAAATATCAGGCATCGTACATAATATAGCATACATGAGGCTACCCACTACAGAAGCATAGGGTAGAGCCAGCATGGCATCTATCTCCTAAGCAATCTTGGGAGACTGCTCCTTAGACAAATACACCCAATACCTGAAAGGTAGTGAACCCTTCCTGGAGTTCTACATGTTAAAACGATCCAGAATCGTGTCTATGTAGGATACCTGAGAGAGAGTTAGAGAACGCCTCCTATGATCTTGAATAATCTTGATCCCAAGGATATGTCCATCCTCTCCCAAATCTTTCATATCAAATTGCCTGGTCAACCATGCCTTTACGTCTTACAACACCTTCTTACTATTGCCAATCAGAAGGATATCATCTACGTAAAGTACGAGGAACACCACTGTATCACCATCACGCCTATGATAAACACACTACTCATTCGGACACTGAGTGAATCCATAGGACTAGATAACCTCTTCAAAATGGATGTTCCAAGATCTGGATGCTTGCTTAAGTCCATAAATGGACCTCCTAAGCCTGCATGCCTTGTGCTCTTGGCCCTGAACAATGAAACACTCTGGTTGCTGCATAAAGATGGTTTTCTCAAGACTTCCATTAAGGAAAGCTGTCTTGACGTCTATCTGCCAAATCTCATAGTCCATATGAGTAGCTACGGCTAAGAGAATCTGGATCAACTTAAGCATAGCTATCGGGGAAAATGTTTTCTCATAATTGATACCCTCTTTCTGAGTATACCCATTAACCACAAGCATAGCCTTGAAGGTCTCAACCCTCCCATCAGATCCTCGCTTTCGCTTGTAGACCCCTTTGCAACCAATAGGTCGAAACCCATCAGGAAGGTCTACCAGCTCCCAGACCTGATTTGAGTCCATAGAACCCACCTCAGCAATCATCGCTCTCTGCCAAGAATATGCATCTTTATCTTGAAGAGCCTCATTATAGCTAACTGGGTCTGGTTCATGAGCGCCAGGGATAAAGTCCAAAGACTCACCCAAACCCATGTACCTCTCGGGCTGTCTAGCAACCCTCCCACTACGATGAAGTGTAGCCTGTGTAAGAGCATCATCTGTGATAGTGTGTGCAGTCTCTTTTGGTGTGTCTTCCTGTACTTGTACATCTGGAATAATGGACTGACTTCTAAGCTCTTCCAATACTACCTTGCTGCTTGACTTATGATCTAAAATATAGTCCTCCTCAAGAAATCTTGCATTGGTGCTTACCACTACCTTCTGATCCTGAGGACTATAAAATAGACCACCTCTCATTCCTTTGGGGTAGCCTACAAATAGCATAACCTTTGATCTTGAATCTAACTTACCTGCATCTGCCTCGAGCACATGTGCTGGACAACCCCAAATCCTGAGATGTCTCAGACTAGGCTTTCGCCTAGTCCACAACTCTAGGGGTGTCGTAGGCACAGATTTAGATGGCACGAGATTAATTAGATAACACGTTGTCTCTAAGGCATAACCCCAAAACGAGGTAGGAAACTCACTATAACTCATCATCGATCTAACCATATCTGTAAGAGTCCTGTTCCTCCTCTCTGCTACACCATTCTGCTGGGGTGTGCCAGGTGCAGACAACTGGGTCTGAATACACTCCTCTGACAAATAGGACCTAAATTCACTAGAGAGGTATTTGCCACCATGATCAGATAGCAAGGCCTTAATACTCTTATCCAGATGGTTCTCCACCTTAGCCTTAAACTCTTTGAACTTGCCAAAGTATTCAGACTTGTGGTGCATCAGGTATATGTATCCATATCTAGAGTAATCATCTGTGAATATCACGAAATACTCATAACTACCTCTAGCCTGAACTGACATAGGCCCACACAAGTCAGAATGAATCAACTCTAAAAATTCCTTGGCTCTATATCCCTTTGCCTTGAAAGGGCTCTTGGTCATCTTACCCTCCAAGCAGGACTCACAGGTCAGATAGCTGTCAATCTCCAATGAGCCCAAAGGCACATTATTGACCAAGCTTTGAATCCTACTAAGGTTGATGTGACCTAGTCTCAGGTGCCAAAGATAAGTTTGATTCAAAGAGGAAGACTATTTTCTCTGATTATGATTCAGTGATGAATTACCAGTTTCAGTGTTTTGCATTACTGGGGAGTATGCCTTGATTAAAAACAGATTGTCAACTAATGTACCAGAACATATAAGCTTCTGGTTCTTTCTAATAAAAACATAATTATTAGAAAAAACACACTTATAACCATCCAAAATAAGACTCGAAATGGAAAGTAAATTCTTTGGAAAACTGTGTACATATAGACAATTATTTAAATTTAAAACTGAGTATGAAAAATAAAGACATAAAACTCCCACTGCAACAACCGAAACTCTGGTAGTATCCCCAAGGTAGACCTGCAACTCTCCCTCTCTAAGCAACTGGGTCACTTGGAACCCCTGCAAAGAATTACAAAAGTGATCAGTGGCTCCTGAATCCACACACAAAGTATCCATGGGAATCGCCGCTAAACACATCTTAGTAACTAGGGAAAATTTGCACATGCCTTGAGGCTTCTGGCAATCCTTCTTCCAATGTCCCGCCTTACCACATCTGAAGCACTTGACTTTCGGCTTATGATTATTTGCAATGCCCGCCTTGGGTCCATGATCAGCTGCTGCTTTCTGGCCTCTCTTTCTCATCTACTTCTTGGCTTTAGACCCAATAGAGGAACCTGAGGTACCAACAGTAGCCAAAGGTTGATTCTTCTCTGCGAAGAGGCTCTCAGGAGACACCAATGCAGTCATGAGCTCGGGATGTGAATATGAAAGTTTGTCTATATTGTAGTTCAACCAAAACTACTCAAAACTGGGGGGCAAACTCAGGATGATGATATCGACCTGGGTCTCCCCATCAATATCACCTCCCAATACGTGGATCTCATTGATGCAACTGATCATGTCCAATACATGATCTTTCACTGAGGTGCCTTCAGCCATCCTAGCATTCATGAGTTTCCTTATAGTTGACTACTTAGCTGCCCTGCCCTGATGTCCAAACATCTCCCTGAGGTTGAGCATCATATCGTAGGCTGAGGTAAACAACTGATGCTGGTCTGCAGTACTCTCGACATAGAAGACAAGATGTAGCACTGGGTAATCTCATCAACTTTTTGCCACCTCGTATATGGCTCTAGCTGTTCAGGGGTGGCATCATCGCTGGGCTTAGGGGGGGCACTCCTCAATGAGCACGTATTTGTAACCTCAGCAGTAAGGACAATGTCTAGGTTATGTTTCCAGTCAATGTAATTTAGACCAGTAATTTTGTTCTGATTCAATATTACAGTTAGCGAGTTCAACGACATATCAACAACTGAAAAATAAACAGTCAAGTTTTAGTATTACTTTTTCAAAAATATTGAAATCCTCAAAAAATAATATAATCTTCTATCGACATCTCTCACACAGGGATTAACACAGGTCATGATGGGTGAACGTCTACGCCAACCCATATTTGTTTGAGAAGAACCAAAGTTTATTAATTCCATTATCTGACCTACGATCTTATGATCAATGAAATTAATAATCGATAATTTTAGCCGTACACGAAGATAGCATAACCTTGATGAGAGGGATACTAAAAATGGTACACTAAGTGTTTGTCATTACGTGACTTCTAAGTTTGTTACTTAGGGTACTAATGCGCCTCGGATGGCGAGGGTGTCGCAACTTTCTCAAATGAAACCCACTATAGTTATCCCTTTAGAAATTCATTCTGGTGATATCTGTGATTGAAAACTCTTCCGATAGGGAGGAAGGTCTAAGCCATCACGCAAGTTTAACCACATCACCAATGAACCCGTAATGGAGACCATGGGGATATTTACCAACCCTCTCCTACTTAGATTTTTAAGTTTGAGGATTTTTCCATTTTAACATGCAATATCTTAACAAAGGATATTCGCACCCAAAAGACTGTTGGAGTTTTAATATGCAAATAACCTACCTTAGTTCATTGCACTTTACTTTTTAAAACGTTTTGGTTCTCGTTCATGCAAATAAATTGAAAACATACAGTCAACGAAAAGACATAAATATGGGAAATTAAAGAAATAAAATTTCCTGACTATTATAGCCTTCTTTACGTTGATTTCTTGACGCCTCGGTGACACGTCCCGTCATGTCACTCCCACTAGTTATTTGGATTCCTCTTTATTCGCCCGATTTTTCTCGGTTTAGTACATAAATAGAAATCACCCAAAATTACGAGAAACCAAAACCCGCGAATATAACTTATCCAAAATAACATATTTGTCATAAAACATAAATTCCTATATACAATGCATTTTTTTTAGGAATTTAAAGATGACAACATTAGATTAAATCCTACTACAAGATTTATCTAATCCTACACGACTTCCAGCTCGTGGTTATTACTATTACAGACATTTCCATTCAAAAACAATACGAGCCCGGACATGTCCCGGGATTTATGAATGAAAAATAAATTCTACCATAATAGCCGGGAAACTAATAACCACCTGTTTAAACATTTTGACAAAAATAATAATGGCAAAATAAAGTTGTGGAATAAATTAAACAAGTATATAGCTGAAACACTCACTTTGATAGGAAAACAGAACAAGCCTGGGCTAAATCGAAAATCTCACATTCGTGCAATGCATTCCATAATCGGAAACTTTCGACAAAGCTCAGGCTCAAATTCATTTTCCCCTGAACAGATCTTGGCCTATAATTATTCAATTTATTAAATAAAAAACAACACACAAAGAATTGGCCTTTATTTAAAAACAGAAAACATAAAGGTTATACATTTGTAGCGAAGTCCAACGCAATAAAGAAAACCAATTCTTTAGCTTGCGACTACCACTGAAATCCGAAGAATGACTCCAAATCGACTATGAAATATTGTGGGATAGTGTCTATGGAGTAGCCTAAAGCAAAATGAAGAAATCCTAAGAAACTCACTTCAAGAATCACACAAATCTGAAAAATAGATTTAGCCCGGGAACTGAACCTAAACTGGGAATCCACACCAAAAGTGTCTGGAATGTGTTCCTGCTCGTAGATCTAGACTCTAGCGATCTAAGAAGATAAAGACAGAGGATCAACACAACGAGAATCAACAAACCCACACAAAAATAACCAAAACTGCCGCCCGAAAATTTAAGCCAAACGCCGGCGCTGATTCAAAATGGTAACAATTTCGGCAGCTTTTTCTCCAAAAAATGATGATCTAGGATTCTCTAGGTTATGGGCTTTGAGGATTCATAAAGAAGAAAGATCCTACCTGCCTTCGAGGAGAAGATTCGAAGAAGAAAGAATTTTCTCTCTCTAAGCTAGGCTTTCTCTTTCTATGCAAAGTGGCCTCCAAGTTTCTTATTTCTTCATTAATGCATAACAAGGATATTTATAGGGAGTTTCTAAAGAGACCTAGTGGGCCTTTGAGTTGGACCTTTTAATTTGACTTTCATTTACTCCTTAGTCTTCCTAAGACTAGTCAACTCCAATCGATCCGTTTGAATTAATTTCTTAACCCACTTCGTTAATTTAATTTAATCGAACCTTTAGGATTAATTAATTCATATAGAATTAATTTCTTAATCCACTTTGTCAATTAAATATTAATTACACCTTTAGAATTAATTAATTCACTTTATCGATTAGTCAAATACATAATTAGTCGTACCACTAACGGACTAATTATGGAACTACCGCTCAAAAATGACTTTACATCGCGCCATTTTATTTTTCTTCTATCTCCCCATATCAAAGATCTAGTGCTCTTCGATTCATCAATTTACTGACAAATTAATTCATCGACTTCTTGGTATCTGAGATTAGTACTACTCGACTTTCTTATTATACGGGACATAAAAGTCCATTGGCAACTTTTCGTACAATAAACCTTACGAGCTCATCTTGGGAGCACCATCAACCCGGTGAACCGGCACATGGATTTCTCCGGCTAGCAACGGCACCTAAGAAGCTAAACACCGCATACCCAACCTACCGAGGTATAGGCCTCCATTGACTACACTCTTTGGCAAATCAAAGCATACCATATCTAACTCTCACGCCTGTCCCAATCTCAGGATTGAGAGACTGAATACTAGGATCGAATTGACTACGCCAATCAGTACAAGTCAATTTTATCCAAACTGGTCGTGCTCAATATTCCCCGGGCATATCCGTGTGATTTAAATTAGTCTAGATAAACTAATTACCAAACCACACGATAACCTATACTGAGAGTTGTTCAGACTATCTCAGTTTTGAGCATACTTTTTATATATCAATACTTTAACCAATAACGGTATCTACTATGTCTTTCCACATCCTGTTATCTAGTTCTATGATATAATAGAACAATTTAATATTGAAACAAAATGATATGTCATCTGTGGATATTAGTTTTTAATACAAGCCATAGCTTTTCTATATTCAAAACTAGCAACTACATCCTACGCTTGATATATCAAGAGTGATCTCTCATCCTGTGCAAGTACATGAGAGTGCATTTTACAGCCTCCTAATAAGCCTTCCTAGGGTTAATATGATAATTGCTAACCATACCAACGGTAAAAAAAATATCAACCCTTTACATAACATAGTATACATGAGACTATTCACTACAGATGTATAGGGTACCGCCTTCATGGCATCTATCTCATCAGCAGTCTTGGGACACTGCTCTTTTGATAAATGCCCTCCATGCCTGAAAGGTAGCGAACCCTTATTGGAGTTCTGCATGTTCAAACAAGCCAAAATTGTGTCTATGTATGAAGCCTGAGAGAGCGTCAGTGAACGTCTCGTACGATATCGAATGCTCTTGATGCCAAGGATATGTCCAGCCTCTCCCAAGTTCTTCATATCAAACTACCTAGATAACCATGTTTTTACGTCTGAAAACACCTTCTTACTGTTGTCAATCAAAAAGGTGCCTTCTACGTAACGTACAAGGAGCACCACCAAATCACCATCAAGCCTGCGGTATACACACTGCTCATCCGGAAACTTAGTGAATCTATAGGACTGGATGACCTCGTCAAAATGGATGTTCTAAGATCTGGATGTCTGCTTAAGTCTATAAATGGACCTTTTAAGCCTGTATACATTGTGCTCTTGGCCCTGAACAATGAAACCCTCTAGTTGCTGCATAAACTGTTAGTTTTGAATACAGAAAAGCTATGGCTTGTATCAAAAACTAATATCCACAGATGACATATCATTTTGTTTCAGTATAAATCTATTCCTTTATATCATAGAACTAGATAACGGGGTGTCGACAAACACAGTAGATACCGTTATTGGTTAAAGTATTGATATATAAAAAGTATGCTCGTAACCGAGATAGTCTGAACATACTATCGGTATAGGTTATTATGTGGTTTGGAAATTGGTTTATCTAGACTAGTTTAAATCACACAGATATGCCCGGGGCATATTGAGCACGACCAGTTTGGATAGAATTGACTTGTACTGATCGGCGTAGTCAATTCGGTCCTAGTATTCCGTCTCTCAATCCCGAGATTGGGACGGGCGTGAGGGTTGGGTGTCGTGTGCTTTGATTTGCCAAAGAGTGAGGTCAATTGAGGCCAATACCTCGGTAAGTTGGGTATGCGGTGTTTAGCTTCTTGCGTGCCGTTGCTGGTCGGAGGAATCCACGTACCGGTTCGCCGGGTTGATGGTGCTCCCGAGATGAGCTCGTAAGGTTATTATACTAAACCTGGCCAGTGAACTTTATGTTCGGTATAATAAAAGGTCGAGTGGTACTAATCTCGGAAACCAAGAAGTCGGTGAATTAATTTGTCAGTAAATTGATAAATCGATGAGCACTAGATCTTTAATGTGGGGAGATAGAAGAAATAATAATGGCGCGATGTAAAGTCGTTTTCGAGCGGTAGTTCCATAATTGGTCCGTTAGTGGTACGACCGATTATGCGTTTGACTAATCGACAAGGTAAATTAATTAATCCTAAGGGTTTAATTAATATTTAATCGACGAAGTGAATTTAGAAATTAATTCTATTTTGAATTAATTAATTCTAAGGGTTCGATTAAATTAAATTAACAAAGTGGATTAAATAAATTAATTTAAAAGGGTCGATTGGAGTTGATTAGTCGGGAAGACTTAGCAGTCAACGAAAGTCAAATTTTAAGGCCTAACTCGAGAGCCCATTAGGTCTCCAATCGAGCTACTATAAATACAACATACTGGGCAGCCAAAAACCCTAAGAAACTTGGCAGCCAAGTCATTTTGGCTAAAAAGAGAAAATTTGGTCTAGAGAGAAAAACGTGTCTTCTTCGTCAAGTTTTTTTCTCGAAGTCGACCAAGATAATTTTCTTCTTCAAAAGGGAACTCAGCCCATGATTTAATTGAACAGCCCAGTCCCTTCTTCATTAAAATCGGCCGCTGGATTCTGCAGAATTTTTTTTCGCTGCTGCCCAATTTTATTCGAGCGATTTTTTTTCTGCTGGGTTCTTTTTGCGCAAGTGTTGCGCGGGTTTTCCTCCAGTCAGCCAGCGAGCTGTCTTAATCTTGGGGTGCTGATCCTGCTGCCATAGTGTCGATCTCTTACTTGTTTAGGTGATCCACGGTGGCAGCAGTGCAGATCGTGGCTGGGATTTTTGGCAGCTCAATTTTCGGAAATCAGTTTTAGAGCAGGAATCCAGTGGCTGTAGTTTTTAGGCTGTTCTGGGCAGAATTTTGAGTTTACTTGAGAAGCAAGTTTCTGGGTTTTCATCGATTGCTCGTGGGTAACTCCGTAGAAGATAGCCCACACTATCTCGGAGTTTGTATTGTAGAATCGATCGGATTTCTTGTGGAAATCGCAGCAGATTTTATTTGGTATTTTAATCGAGGGACTTCGCTTCAAAAGGTAGAATCTTTAACTTTCGCTTTTATTAAAGATTCGATTTTTTGTGTCCCGATTAATAAATTAAATAAGTATAAGCCCAGATCCGTTCATGGGTAAACTAATTTGAGCCTGAGCTTGGTAGAAAGCTTCCGATTCTGGAATGCATAGCACGAAAGTGAGGTTTTCGATTTAGCCCTGGCTTGTTCAGTTTTCCTTCAAAATGGTATCAGAGCGTTGGTTTCGGTCTTATACTTGTTTGATTTATTACACGGCTTTATTTTGGCATTAGTATTTTTGTCGAAATGTTTAAACAGGTGGTTATTGGTTTCCCGGCTATTATGGTAGAAATTTAATTTTCATTCATAAACCCCGGGACATGTCCGGGCTCATTTTTTTTGAATGGAAATTTCTGTAATAGTAATAACCACGAGCTGGAAGCCGTGTAGGATTAGAAAAATCTTGTAGTAGGATTTGATCTAATCATGTCGTCTTTAAATTCCTAGAAAACGCCCTTGTATATAGGAATTTTTGTACTATGACGAAGACGTTATTTTGGGTAACTTATATTCGCGGGTTTTGGTTTATTGTAATTTTGGGTGATTCCTAATTACGGAATAAACCGAGAAAACCCGGGCGAATCGAGAGGAATCCAAATAACGAGTGGGTGCGACACGACGGGAAGTGTCACCGAGGCGTCTAAGAATCAACGATAGAGAAGGCCATAATAGTCGGGAAATTTTATTTTATTTAATTTCCCGTATTTATGATTTTTCGTTGATTGTGTGATTTTCGTTTTATTTTGCATGAACGAAATTCAAACCAAAAGTTTTTCAAAAAAGGTAATGTGCAATTAACTAAGGTAGATTATTCGCATATTAAAACTCCAACGGTTTTATGGGTGCGAATATCCATAGTTAAGATATTGCATGTTAAAACGTAAAAATCCTCAAACTTAATTACATTCGCAAGTTTTGGTTTAATCGTAATTTTGGGTGATTCCTAATTACGTGGGGTTTTGGTTTATCGTAATTTTGGGTGATTCCTAATTACGTAGAAAACCGAGAAAACCAGGATTTTGGTTTTTCGTAATTTTTGGGTGATTCCTAATTACGTAGAAAACCGAAATGGAAAACCGAGAAAACTAAGGCGAATTTAAATTATTTTAAAAATCTAAGTGGGAGCGGGTTGGTTAATAGCCCCATGGCCTCCATTACGGGTTCATTGGCGATGTGGTTAAACGGCTTCCCTACGGATGAGTTTTCAATCACAGATATCGCTGGAATGAATTTCTAAAGGGATGACTATAGTGCGTTTAATTGGGAAAAGTTGCGACACCCTCGCTACCGAGGCGCATTAGTACCCTAAGTAACAAACTTAGAAGTCACGTAATGGCATACACTTAGTGTACTGTTTATAGTATCCCTCCTACGAGGTAACGCTATTTACGTGTATGGCTAAAATTATCGACTATTAATTTCATTGATCATAAGATCGTTGGTCAGATAATGAGATTAATGGACTTTGGTCCTTCTCGAACGAATGTGGATTGGCGTAGACGTTCACCTACGTGACCTGCGTTAATCCCGGTGGGAGAGATGTCGGTAGAAGATTATATTTCTTTTCTGAGGATTTTTCAATATTTTCGAAAAGTATACTGAGACATATTTTTTTATTTTATTTTCAGTTGATATGTCGTTCAACCTGCTAGCTGTCATTCTGAACCAAAACAAACTCACCGGTCCTAATTACATTGATTGGAAATGGAACCTGGACATTGTCCTAACCGCCGAGGGTTATAAGTATGTGCTCACTGAGGAGTATCCCCCTAAGCCCAGTGAGGATGCCACACCTGAGCAGCGAGAGCCATATACGAGGTGGCAGAAAGCTGATGAGATGACCAGGTGCTACATCTTGGCTTCCATGTCAAGTGTACTGCAGCACCAGCATCAGTTGATGACCTCAGCCTACGATATGATGCTCAACCTCAGGGCGATGTTTGGACATCAGGGCAGGGCAGCCAAGCAGTCAGCTATGAGGAAACTCATGAATGCTAAGATGGCTGAGGGCACTTCAGTGAGAGATCACGTACTGGACATGATTGGTTGCATCAATGAGATCGAGGTATTGGGAGGTGAGATTGATGGGGAAACCCAGGTCGATATCATCCTTCAGAGCTTGCCTCCCAGTTTTGAGCAGTTTCGATTGAACTATAATATGGGGAATCTCTCATATTCACTTTCTGAGCTCATGACTGTATTGGTGTCTGCTGAGAGCCTCTTCGCTGAGAAAAAGCAAGCCTTGGCTACTGTTGGTCCCTCAGGTTCCTCTGCTGGGCCCAAAGCCAGGAAGCAAAAGAGGAAGAGAGGCCAGAAAGCAGGAGCCAGTCATGGACCCAAGACGGGCATTGCCAAGAAGCAGAAGCCGAGAGGCAAATGCTTCAGATGTGGCAAAGCGGGACATTGGAAGAAGGACTGCCCAAAGCCTCGAGGTACGTGTAAATTTTCCCTAGTCACTGAGACGTGTTTAGCGGCGATTCCCACGGATACTTGGTGTGTGGATTCGGGAGCCACTGATCACGTTTGTAATTCTTTGCAGGGGTTCCAAGTGACCCGGCTGCTTAGAGAGGGAGAGTTGCAGGTCTACCTTGGGGATACTACCAGAGTTTCTGTGGCTGCAGTGGGAGTTATTAGTCTTTACTTTTCAGACTCTATTTTATATTTGAAGGATTGTCTTTATGTACCTAGTTTTCGAAAGAACTTGCTTTCAGTTTCGAAACTTGTTTTGGATGGTTATAAGTGTGTATTTTCTGATGGCTCGGTTTTTATAAGAAAATGCCAGAAACTTATATGTTCCAGTACATTGGTTGACAATCTGTTTTTAATCAAGACTTACTCCCCAGTTATGCAAAACACAGAAACTAGTAACTCATCACCGAATCATAATAAGAGAAAGGAATCTTCCCCTTTGAATCAGACTTATCTTTGGCACCTGAGACTAGGTCATATCAACCTTAGTAGGATTCAAAGGTTGGTCAAGAGTGGGTCTTTGGACTTACTAGATATTGACAGCTATTCAACCTGTGAGTCCTGCTTGGAGGGTAAAATGACCAAGAGGCCTTTTAAGGCGAAGGGGTATAGGGCCAAAGAGGTTTTAGAGCTGATTCATTCTGACGTGTGTGGGCCTATGTCAATTCAGGCTAGAGGTGGTTATGAGTATTTCGTGACTTTCACGGATGATTACTCTAGATATGGATACATATACCTGATGCGCCACAAGTCTGAATGCTTTGGCAAGTTCAGAGAATTCAAGGCAGAAGTGGAGAACCATCTGGGTAAGAGTATCAAGTCACTGCGGTCTGATCGCGGTGGCGAATACCTCTCTAGTGAATTTAGGACCTATTTGTCAGAGGAGGGTATTCAGACCCAGTTGTCTGCACCTGGCACACCCCAGCAGAATGGTGTAGCAGAGAGGAGGAACAGGACTCTTATGGAGATGGTTAGATCGATGATGAGTTACAGTGAGTTGTCTACCTCGTTTTGGGGTTATGCCTTAGACACAGCATGTTATATCCTCAACCTTGTGCCATCTAAGTCTGTGCCAACGACCCCATTAGAGTTGTGGGATGGGCGCAAGCCTAGCCTGAGACATCTCAGGATTTGGGGTTGTCCAGCACATGTGCTCGAGGCAGATGCAGGCAAGTTAGAGGCGATATCTAAGGTTATGCTGTTTGTAGGCGACCCCAAAGGAACGAGAGGTGGTTTATTTTATAGTCCTCAGGATCAAAAGGTGGTGGTAAGCACCAATGCCAGATTTCTTGAGGAGGACTATATTTTAGATCACAAGTCAAGCAGCAAGGTAGTATTGGAAGAGCTTAGAAGTCAGTCCACTATTCCAGATGCACACGTACAGGAAGACACACCACAGGAAACTGCACGCACTATCACAGATGATGCTCTTACACAGGCTGCGCCTCGTCGTAGTGGGAGGGCTGTGAGACAGCCCGAGAGGTACATGGGTTTGGGTGAGTCTTCGGACTTTATCCCTGGTGCTCATGAACCAGACCCAGTTAACTACAATGAGGCTCTCCAGGATAAAGATGCAGATTCTTGGCAGAGAGCGATGATTGCTGAGATGGGTTCTATGGACTCCAATCAAGTCTGGGAGCTGGTAGACCTTCCTGATGGGTTTAGGCCTATTGGGTGCAAATGGGTCTACAAGCGAAAGAGAGGATCTGACGGGAGGGTTGAGACCTTCAAGGCTAGGCTTGTGGCGAAGGGGTATACTCAGAAAGAAGGGATCGATTATGAGAAGACCTTTTCCCCGGTAGCTATGCTTAAGTCGATCCGGATTCTCTTGGCCATAGCTGCTCATATGGATTATGAGATATGACAGATGGACGTCAAGACAGCTTTCCTTAATGGAAGTCTTGAGGAGACCATCTTTATGCAGCAACCAGAGGGCTTCATTGTTAAGGGCCAAGAGCACAAAGTATGCAGGCTTAGGAGGTCCATTTATGGACTTAAGCAAGCATCCAGATCTTGGAACATTCGTTTTGATGAGGTTATCCAGTCCTATGGATTCACTCAGTCTCCGGATGAGCAGTGTGTTTATTGCAGGCGTGATGGTGAGATAGTGGTGTTCCTCATACTTTATGTAGATGACATTCTTCTTATTGGCAACAGTAAGAAGGTGTTGTCAGACTTAAAGGCATGGCTGTCCAGGCAATTCGATATGAAGGATTTGGGAGAGGCTGGACATATCCTTGGGATCAAGATTATTCAAGATCGTAGGAGACGTTCTCTGACTCTCTCACAGGCATCCTACATAGACACGATTCTGGCCCGTTTTAACATGCAGAACTCCAAGAAGGGTTCACTACCTTTCAGGCATGGAGTGCATTTATCTAAGGAGCAGTGTCCTAAGACTGCTGAGGAGATAGATGCCATGAAGGCGGTACCCTATGCTTCTGCAGTGGGTAGCCTCATGTATGCTATGTTGTGCACGAGGCCTGATATTTGCTTTGCCGTTGGCATGGTTAGCAGATATCAGAGTAACCCTGGGAAGGCTCACTGGGAGGCAGTAAAATGCATTCTCAAGTACTTGCGCAGGACGAGAGATTATGTCCTAGTTTATAGAGCGTAGGAGCTTGTACCATTGGGTTACACAGATTCGGACTTTCAAGGAGATATGGACAAGAGTAAGTCTACCTCTGGGTTTGTGTTTACTCTGGGAGGTGGAGCCATAGTATGGAAGAGTGTCAAGTAGAAATGCTTGGCGGACTCTACCATGGAGGCCGAGTACGTTGCCGCTTCAGAGGCAGCGAAAGAGGCTGTATGGCTCAGGAGCTTCTTGATAGACTTGGATATGGTTCCAGAGTTGCCTAGGTCTATCACAGTTTATTGTGATAACAATGGTGCAGTTGCTAACTCAAGGGAACCACGAGCCCATAAGGCGAGTAAACACATAGAGCGCAAGTACCACCTGATACGAGAGATCGTAAAGAGGGGAGACGTGATCGTGGCCAAGATAGCTTCAGAGGACAACCTTGCAGATCCTTTCACCAAGCCATTGACCCCAAAGGTCTTTGAGAGGCATGTGGAGGGCATGGGAGTCAGATTCTTGAGAGAGCCAAGTCAGTGAGCTTAAAGGTGTTATGGAGATTTCATTATGACAGCAGTGTAATAGCGGGTTGGACAGTTTTTGTACTTCTTAGCATAGCTTTGAGTATTAGTGGGAGATTGTTAGTTTTGAATACAGAAAAGCTATGGCTTGTATCAAAAACTAATATCCACAGATGACATATCATTTTGTTTCAGTATAAATCTGTTCCTTTATTTCATAGAACTAGATAACGGGGTCGACAAACACAGTAGATACCGTTATTGGTTAAAGTATTGATATATAAAAAGTATGCTCGTAACCGAGATAGTCTGAACATACTATCGGTATAGGTTATTGTGTGGTTTAGAAATTGGTTTATCTAGACTAGTTTAAATCACACAGATATGCCCGGGGCATATTGAGCACGACCAGTTTGGATAGAATTGACTTGTACTGATCGGCGTAGTCAATTCGGTCCTAGTATTCCGTCTCTCAATCCCGAGATTGGGACGGGCGTGAGGGTTGGGTGTCGTGTGCTTTGATTTGCCAAAGAGTGAGGTCAATTGAGGCCAATACCTCGGTAAGTTGGGTATGCGGTGTTTAGCTTCTTGCGTGCCGTTGCTGGTCGGAGGAATCCACGTACCGGTTCACCGGGTTGATGGTGCTCCCGAGATGAGCTCGTAAGGTTATTATACTAAACCTGGCCAGTGAACTTTATGTTCGGTATAATAAAAGGTCGAGTGGTACTAATCTCGGAAACCAAGAAGTCGGTGAATTAATTTGTCAGTAAATTGATAAATCGACGAGCACTAGATCTTTAATGTGGGGAGATAGAAGAAATAATAATGGCGCGATGTAAAGTCGTTTTCGAGCGGTAGTTCCATAATTGGTCCGTTAGTGGTACGACCGATTATGCGTTTGACTAATCGACAAGGTAAATTAATTAATCCTAAGGGTTTAATTAATATTTAATCGACGAAGTGAATTTAGAAATTAATTCTATTTTGAATTAATTAATTCTAAGGGTTCGATTAAATTAAATTAACAAAGTGGATTAAATAAATTAATTTAAAAGGGTCGATTGGAGTTGATTAGTCGGGAAGACTTAGCAGTCAACGAAAGTCAAATTTTAAGGCCTAACTCGAGAGCCCATTAGGTCTCCAATCGAGCTACTATAAATACAACATAATGGGCAGCCAAAAACCCTAAGAAACTTGGCAGCCAAGTCATTTTGGCTAAAAAGAGAAAATTTGGTCTAGAGAGAAAAACGTGTCTTCTTCGTCAAGTTTTTTTCTCGAAGTCGACCAAGATAATTTTCTTCTTCAAAAGGGAACTCAGCCCATGATTTAATTGAACAGCCCAGTCCCTTCTTCATTAAAATCGGCCGCTGGATTCTGCAGAATTTTTTTTCGCTGCTGCCCAATTTTATTCGAGCGATTTTTTTTCTACTGGGTTCTTTTTGCGCAAGTGTTGCGCGGGTTTTCCTCCAGTCGGCCAGCGAGCTGTCTTAATCCTGGGGTGCTGATCCTGCTGCCATAGTGTCGATCTCTTACTTGTTTAGGTGATCCACGGTGGCAGCAGTGCAGATCGTGGCTGGGATTTTTGGCAGCTCAATTTTCAGAAATTAGTTTTAGAGCAGGGATCCAGTGGCTGTAGTTTTTAGGCTGTTCTGGGCAGAATTTTGAGTTTACTTGAGAAGCAAGTTTCTGGATTTTCATCGATTGCTCGTGGGTAACTCCGTAGAAGATAGCCCACACTATCTCGGAGTTTGTATTGTAGAATCGATCGGATTTCTTGTGGAAATCGCAGCAGATTTTATTTGGTATTCTTTATTCGAGGGACTTCGCTTCAAAAGGTAGAATCTTTAACTTCCGCTTTTATTAAAGATTCGATTTTTTGTGTCCCGATTAATAAATTAAATAAGTATAAGCCTAGATCCGTTCATGGGTAAACTAATTTGAGCCTGAGCTTGGTCGAAAGCTTCCGATTCTGGAATGCATAACACGAAAGTGAGGTTTTCGATTTAGCCCGGGCTTGTTCAGTTTTCCTTCATAAACATGGTCTCCTCATGACTTCCATTAAGGAAAGCTATCTTGACGTCCATCGGCCAAATCTCGTAGTCCATATGAGCAGCTATGGCCAAGAGAATCTGGATCCAGTTAAGCATAGCTACTGGGGAAAAGGTCTCCTCATAATCAATACTCTCTTTCTGAGTATACTCTTTTGCCAAAAGCCTATTGTTAGATCCTCCCTTTCGCTTATAGACCTATTTGCACCCAATAGGCCAAAACCCATCAGGAAGGTCTACCAGCTCCCAGACCTGATTTGAGTCCATAGAATCCATCTCAGCAATCATCGCTCTCTGCCAAGAATCTACATTTTTTTCCTGAAGAGCCTCATCGTAGCTAACTGGGTCTGGTTCATGAGCACCAGGAATAATGTCTGAAGACTCATCAAAACCCATGTACCTCTAGGGCTATCCGTTAACCCTCCCACTATGACGAGGCGCAGCCTATGTAGGTGCATCATCTGTGATAGTGCGTGCAATGGATATGGAATACTCGACTGAACCTTAAGCTCTTTCAATACTACCTTTCTACTTAGCTTGTGATCTAAAATATAATCCTCTTCTAGAAATCTAGCATTGGTGCTAACCACCACATTCTGATCCTGAGGAATATAAAATAGACCACCATTCGTTCCTTTGGGATAACCTATAAACAGCATAACCTCAGACCTTACATCTAGCTTGGCTACATCTACCTTAAGCACATGCTGGGTAACCCCAAATCCTAAGATGTCTCAGAATAGGCTTTTGCCCAGTCCACAACTCTACAAGGATTGAAGGCACAGACTTATATGGTATAAGGTTAAGGATATAACACGTTGTCTCTAAGGCATAACCCCAAAATGAATTGCTCAACTCACTATAAATCATCATCGATCTATCCATGTCCATAAGAGTCCTGTTCCTCCTCTCTGCTACACCATTCTGCTGGGGTGTGCTAGGTGCAAACAACTGGGATTGAATACCCTCTTCTAAAAAATAGGCCCTAAATTCACTAAAGAAACATTCACTATCACGATCAGATCGTAGGGCCTTGATACTCTCACTGTGATGTTTCTTCACATAAGCCTTAAACTCTTTGAACTTGTCAAAGCATTCAGACTTGTGGCATATCAGGTATATGTATCCAAATCTAGAGTAATCATCCATGAATATCACCAAATACTTATAACCGCCTCTAGCCTGAACTGACATAGGTCCACACAAGTCAGAATGAACCAACTCTAAAACCTCCATGGCCTTATACCACTATGCCTTAAAAGGCCTCTTGGTAGGACTCACAGGTCGAATAACTGTCAATCTCCAACGAGCCCAAGGGCCCATCATTGACTAACCTCTGAGTCCTGCTAAGGTTGATATGACCTAGTCTTAGGTCCCATGAATCTTAAGAATACCTCAGTGAGGTCAAAATTCAGTCTCAGTTCTCTACACCTAACACACCACAGTAGAATGGTGTAGCAGAAAGAAGAAATAGAACTCTCATGGAAACAGTTAGGCCGATGATGAGCTATAGTGATTTGCCCAGTTCATTCTGGGGATATGCCTTAGAAACTGCAATGTACATTCTAAATCTTTTACCATCTAAAACCATGTCATCAATCCCTACAAAGTTGTGGAATGAACACAAGCCCAATCTAAGACATCTTTGAATTTGGAGTTGTCCAGCACATGTGCTTCAAGTAGATGCGACTAAGTTATATGCAAGAACAGAAGCAATACTATTTGTAGGATATCCAAGAGAAATGAAAAGTGGTCTGTTCTATAGTCCTAAAGATCAGAAGTTGATAGTTAACACTAATGCAAGATATTTAGAGGAAGACTATATTCTAGATCACAAGCCCAAGAGTAAGATAGTACTAGAAGAACTCAGAAAGTAATATGATAATCCTTATACACTAGCACAAGTAAATACACCTCACACCGTACAAGATATCACAGATGATGCGCCTACACAGGTTGTGTCTCGTCTTTGAGGGAGGGTTGTGAAACAACTCGAAAGGTTCATTGGCGTGGCAGAAGCCTCTGACTTCATCCTAGGTGTGCCAGAACCAGATCATGTGAACTACAATGAGGCTCTTTGAGATAAAGATGCAGAATCTTGGCAAAAAGTAATGATATCCGAGATGGGGTCGATGGACCACAATCAAGTCTGGGAGCTTGTGGACCTACCTGATGGTTTCAAACCCATTGGATGTAAGTGGGTCTATAATCGTAGGAAAGAACCTGATAGAAAGGTTGAAACCTTTAAAGCTAGGCTTGTGGTGAAAGGGTATACTTAGAAAAAGGGAATTGATTATGAGAAAACCTTCTCCCCAGTAGCCATGCTTAAGTCGATCCAGATTCTCTTGGCCATAGCTGCTCATTTAGATTATGAGATGTGGCAGATGTATGTCAAGATAGCTTTCCTTAACGGAAGTCTAAAAAAACCATCTTCATGCAGCAACCAGAGGGATTCGTAAAAAAAGGCCAAGAGCATAAGGTTTGCATGATTAAGAGGTCCATTTACGGACTGAAGCAAGCATCCAGATCTTGAAATATTTAGTTTGATGAGATGATCCAATCCTACGGATTTACTCAATGCCCAGATTAACAATGTGTGTACCACAGATGTGATAGAAACACGTTGGTGTTTCTTGTACTTTACGTAGATGACATTTTACTAATTAGCAATAATAGGAAAGTGTTATCAGACGTAAAGGCATGGATATCCAAAATAGTTTAATATGAATGACTTATGAGAAGCTGGACATATCCTTGGCATCAAGATAATTTAAGATCGTAGGAAACGCTCTCTCAAGCATCATACATAGACACGATTCTGGCTCGTTTTAACATGCAGAACTCAAAAAAAGGTTTTCTACCTTTCAGACACGGAGTGCATCTATCTAAAGAGCAGTCTCCAAAGACCGTTGAGCAGATAGAAGCCATGAAAACAGTTCCTTATGCCTCGGCAGTAGGAAGTCTTATGTATGCAATTTTATGTACGAGGCCTGATATCTGTTATGCTATTGGCATTGTAAGCAGATATCAAAGTAACCTCAGGAAAGCTCATTGGGAGGTAGTAAAATGCATTCTTAAGTATTTGCACAGAACGAGAGATTAAGTGTTGGTCTATCAGGCACTTGAGCTAGTACCCCGAGGTTACACAGATTCAGATTTCTAAGGCGACAAGGACAAAAGCAAGTCTACCTTATGGTATGTGTTTACTTTGGGAGGTGGAGCCATAGTTTGGCAGAGTGTCAAGCAGAAATGTGTGGCAGACTCTACCATAGAAGCTGAATACATTGCAGTATCAGAGGCAGCGAAAGAAACAGTGTGGCTCAAGAACTTCCTAGTGGACTTAGATGTGATTCTCTATTTGCAAAAGTCGATCACAGTGTACTGTGACAACAATGGTGCAGTAGCAAACTCGAGGGAACCATGAGCCCACAAGGTGAGTAAACATATACAGCGTAAGTACCACCTAATACGAGATATCGTCAAGAGGAAGGACATGGTCATGGCAAAGATAGCATTGGAAAATAACCTTGCAGATCCAGTCATGAAGACATTGACTGCAAAAATCTTTGAGGCTCACGTGGAGGGTATGGGGATTAGATACTTAGTAGATCCATGAATGTTTTTCTAGATATTATTGTAGTTGTAGGATTAGTGTAGTTTTATACTTAAAGCGCAGTTTATGTATTAGTGGGAGATTGTTTGGTTCGAATACTAAAGTTTTGCTCGTATTAAACAATTTCTCAATTTTGTATATCGATTAAATGTTTTAGTTAAAGTGTTTATATGTTTTTACATATGTCATCTATTTATATTATGTGAGTAGATGATGAAGTGTCTGGTGTGACATAATAGATCCCATCTTTGGTTAAAAGATATAATATATAAATGACGTTTGTAACTGAGACAGTTTTGGACACACTATCAGTTTAGGTTATTATGTGATTCAAAAATTGGTTTGTCTAAACTAATTGTATCATATAGATATGCCCGGGGCATATTGGACTTGACCAATTAGGATGAATTGTCTTATACTGATTTAATAGACTATACAGTCCTAGTATTCAATCTCTTAATCACTAGACTTGAGCAGGCATGAGGATTAGACATAGTGTACTTTGATCTGCCAAAGAGTGAAGTCACTTTAGACCAATAGTCTCGGTAGGTTAGGTGTGCGTGTTTAGTTGTTTAGTGTGTTGTTGCTTGTCGAAAGGAAACTATGTACCGGTGCGTCCCGGGTGATGGTGCTTCCGAGAGGAGCTCGTTATGTTTATCATACTAAACCCAACTGGTAGACTTATGTCTGGTATCGTAAAGAGGTCGAGTGGTACTAATCTCATATTACAAGAAGGTAGTTAATTAATTTATCAGTAAATTAATAAATTAATAAGGAATAGATCTTTGATGTGGGAAGATTAAAGAATAATTAATTTAGTTATTCCGGAAGCAATTCTGGTGTATGATGGTAGTGTCATAATTAATCCGTTAGTGGTACGGTTAATTATGAATTGGGAAATTAATAAAGGTAGATTTAATTAATTAAGCAATTAATTAATCCTTGTGTCAATTGGTTGTGAATCAGAACAGGAACTGGATTGAGGATAAGTGAATCCTTGTGTAAGTTTGTTATAAATCAGACCCAAAACTGGATTGGGGATAAGTGAATCCTTATGTCAGTTGGATGTGAATCAGTCCTGGAATGGGATTGAAGTAAAACACAAACCCAATAGGAAGGCCAATCCCAAACCAACTTGGGGTCTCTCTTGTAACTCTATAAATAGACAAGAGATTAACAATTCACAATACACAATTCATAAGTTTTCAAGACAAAAAAACTAGAGAGAGAAAATCCTAGAGATAAATTAATTTTTACTCTTAAAATTGGGTTTACCTCTTTGGCCGGCGGATTGATATCGTAGGCGACGGCGGCGGCGTTTGGAAATACTATTCCAACGGCGGCGTTTGGTGATTAAGTGGGCTGCGGCGGCGTGTGAATTACACGCACAGGCGGCGGCGGTGGCTCGCTGGTTTTTTTCGGTGATTGATTTGTGGTGTTTTACTGATCCTTGGTTCATTGCCTACACAATGTAGGAGCTGGTCTTGAGTCATACAAACAATCACCTAAATACACGCTTCAAGAGGTATTTCTTAAACTTCCGCTTTAATTAAGAATATATTGTTGCGTGGCAAATCGAACTAGTAGAAGTTAAGATCCTGTGCAATGTTATTTCAAGCAAGGATTGGAATAGCGATTGTGCTAGAGTCTAGGCCTGATCAAGAGTTCCGATTATGGAATACATAGCACGAAATGGAATTTTTGAACAGGCCTGGGCATATAATCTTTTAGTGAGGATTTTCACTACTCTAATGAGTTAGAGGCCAATTGAAACCTCCTGCTACAAGATGTGTACTAAGGCGGATTTAATAAGTGCGAACCACATGCTTATGCCTCAAGTCTAGCATGCATCATTCACTGCATTTTGAATGATGTGTGAATGTTTCCTCTACTGGCTGATTTGTGGTCTATAATGCTATAAAATCTGTCAAACACATCTTGTACTTGAGTTTTCACTTATTTTGTTTATGGAGAAGTAGGATTGGAATGGTTATAGAGAGATTTTAATTGATGATACCTTTGCAGCTATTGGTCCTTTGAATCCCAGAGTGAACCAGAATAGGAATGCTTGTAGGGAAATGTTAATTGATATTACCTTAGCAACTATATATTCTGTGAAATTCAGATCGAACCAAAATTGGAATGCTTGTAGGGAAATCTTAATTGATAATACCTTAGCAACTATAGATTCTGTTTCACTAAAGTCTTGGTGTGAACTTGTCATGGAAGAGAGGTCAGTCCCCTAGTGGTAGGACTGTGCTAGGTGAGAGCTTGGAGTAAACAAGGACTACATGGTTATGTGGTATGGTGACCATGGAGTAAGTGACATAGGTGTTACATCAAGTGAGCCGATCCTGAATATTCTACATTTTATTCTTTTTGGTCCTGACTGTTGAGGAGTTTTAACCTTTCTTGTCAATGTGAACCATCTCCGGAGCCTCTAATGTCAGAAATGCAGTGAAAATCCCTACTCTCATCCTCTGTTTTCTTTATTCAATCTCTTTTCACATTATTATATGCATCACCAACTACTTGACGTTACTGCGTTCATACTTATTCTGTTTTACTTTTTTTCTAACTTGTGTAGCAGAATTCTACCATCTGTTCCCTGTGGATCGACCCTTATACTATGTTAATTTGTGGTAGCACAGTCCCACCACTAGGGGGCTGACCTCCCCACCACAACAATCTCACACCAGCGCCTGAGTGAAACATGATCAGCAGTCACTACGGTATCATCGACTAAGATCTCCCGACAAGAAAACATACCTCTGCTTCACTCTGCAGATTGACTGGATCGACAGTCACTACGGTATCATCAATTAAGACCTCCTGAGAAGCAAAAAGATCTCAGCTATGCTTGTAATATTTAAGCTGTGCTTGTATTGTACATTTTCCCAGTAATATATCGATTTATGTTTTGGTTATATCTTGTTGTGCATTAATTGTCCATTTGTATTATGTAAGTAGATGATGAGGTGTCTTGTGTGACATAGTAGATCTCATCATTGGTTGAAAGACATAATATATAAATGAGGTTCGTAACCGAGACAGTTTTGGACAAACTGTCGGTTTAGGTTATTATGTGATTCGGATAATTGGTTTGTCTAAACTAATTGAATCATATAGATATGCCCGGGGCGTATTGAACTAGACCATTAAGAATGATTTGTCTTGTGCTGATTTAATAGACAAATCATTCTTGGTATTCTATCTCTTAACCCCTAGACTCGAGCGGGCATGGGGATTAGAGATAGTGTACTTTGATCTGCCAAAGGGTGAGGTGAATTGTGGCCAATAGTCTCGGTGGGTGGTGCACGTGTTTAGTTACGTGGTGTGCTACTACTTGTCGAAAGGAAACCATGTACATGTGCGTCCGGGGTGATGGTGCTCCCGAGATAAGCTCATAAAGTTTATTATACTAAACCGGTGGAATTATGTTCGGTATAGTAAAAAGGTCGAGTGGTACTAGTCTCGGAATTATAGAGGTTAATTAATTAATTTATCAGTAAATTAATATATTAACGAGCACTATATCTTTGATATGGGGAGATTATGAATATAATTTAATTAAGTTGTTCCGAAAGGAATTCTGGTGTAGGATGGTAGTGCCAAAATTCATCCGTTAGTGGTACGATTAATTTTGTAATGGGTTAATTGAATAGTTAGAATTAATTAATTGATTAATTATTCCTAAGGGTTAGTTGAGTAATTAACAGAGTGGAATTATTTATTTAATTAATTAAGTCTTAAATTTCAATTGGAATTAGGAAATCCTAGAGATTAGGAAATCTAGTAGGATTTGGTTTATCATATCAGATTGGTTGCCTAATTGGATTTGAAAACGAATTATTTACCTAAACCCATTAGGAAGACCAATCATAAACCAAGTTGGGGTCTCTCTTGTAACTCTATATATAGACAAGGGATTAGCTATTCAAGATATACAATTCCATAAGTTTTCAAGACAAGAAAACTAGAGAGAGAAAATTCTCTCTCTCAAAGTCGGATTTTTCAAGGCTATTTGTGGCAGGCTTTTGTTCTATTTGGCTGAATTTTTGGCCTGGTTTTTACTAGCTGCGCAGGTTTCTCTCTCTCTGGGCGGTGAGTTTATAGTACGTGCCAGGTGCTATGGTGCTAGAATTTTCTAGCAGGTTGATTGTGGTGATTAGCTGATCAATTGACTTCCAGTTTGTTGCCCACACAACGTGAAGTCAAAGTCTTGAGGCGTACAAGATAATCACCTGAGTGCATGCTTCAAAGGTATTTTTCTAAGATTCCTCTTTTAATTAGAAATTTTTGTTGCGTGGTAAATCGAGCAAGTGCAAACCCAGATCCTATGTGGCAATCCTTTCAATTGGTATCAGACCCAAGTTTTGGGTTCTGTGCTTGTTCGATTTATTACATGCTTTTATTTGCAGGTGATTAAAAAATACTGACTATTATGGATACGTTTGTATGGGTTTTAATTAAACTCCGGGACATGTCCAGATTTAATTTTATTATGAAGATTTGTAATAGTATAACCACGTGCTGGAAGCCGTGTAGGATTTGATTAAATCTGTAGTAGGATTTTTTCTATGTAATTTGGATTATTTAATTTTCCTAGAAAGCCTTGTAGTAGGAGAATTAATTTTTGTTATCGAAGGCGTTATGGTGGGCAACTTGAATTCGTGGGTTTTGGGTTATCGTTAATTCTTAGAAACCCAGGAAAACCCAGAACGAATTGCAAGAAGACCAAATAGCGTGGGAAAAAATGAAGGAGGGGGTGGCGGCAGGAGGCGCCGGCAGCAGTCGCCGCCGACGATCGCCCCTGCGCAGCACCGCTGCCACGTGGTGCAGCATTTGCTGTGCCAGCAGTAGTAGCAGTACGCGGCTACTCGCTGCTGGGCCAAGCGCACGGCCCGTGCGGCCCGTTCAGACTGCAGTTTTGGCCCGTTTTTCCTCTAGTTTTCATTTTTTGAAAGTCAATACTCTCTCCATCGAGAGACGTGATGGGACATGAGATCAAGGCAGAAGATGGAAACAATTAAAACCATAATAGACGGAGAATTTATTTTTTCTTATTTATTTCCCATATTTATTGTTTTAATTTTTATGCTTTATTTTTATGCTGTATTTCAGATGCATGATTTTAAACATGTTGGTTTTATGGTTGCATATAACTTAGGCTTAGTTAATTGCTTGTTAAAAATGGAAAAACCATCAATTTGGAAATCTAAGTGGGTGCGGGTTGGTTTAATATTCCCATGGCCACCATTACGAGTTCATATACGATGTGGGTGGGCTTGCGCGTTGGCATTAGGGCCTTCCTCCATTCGAATGAGTCCAGCCCCGAGATCGCTAGATTATGAATTTCTGAGTAAGATGACTAGATCAAGTTTAACTAGGAGAAATGTGACACCCTCTCCATCTGAGGCGCACTATCCTTGGTAACAAACTCAGAACTCACGTAATGGCATACACTTTACGATCTGCAGTATTTCTCCCAAGAGGTTACGCAGCTTATTTGTACGGCTGATAGCTCCGACTATTAGCTATATTGATCAATAGATCGTTTGGTCAGATAGTGTAGTTAATGAACTTGGTTCTTCTCAAATGAATGTGGGTTAGCGTAAACGTCCACACTGTGTGGCTTGCGAGAATCCCAGTGGATGAGATGTTGGTGGATTAAAATTATTGTTTTGAGGGAAGTTAATAATTAATATAATTTCATGTTATCAAAATTCTAGGTTAATAACTAAAACATTGTCTGTTTGTTAATTTTACAGTTTTATCGATATAGCGTTCAACCCTTTAGCTTCTATTTTGAAAGACAACAAATTAACTGGAACTAATTATGTCGACTGGAGTCAAAACTTGGACATAGTCCTGGCGGCTGAACAGTATAAGTTTGTGCTCACCGAAGTATGTCCAAATGTGCCTGATGAGAACTCTCCTCAAGAGGATAGGGATGCCTATGCCCGGTGGAGAAAAGCAGATGAGATGGGGCAGTGTTATATTTTGGCCTCTATGTCAAATGTGCTACAACATCAGCTTCATCCCATGGTCTCTGCCTTCAACATGATGGCTCACTAGAGAGAGATGTTTGTGCATCGAGGCAGGCCTGCTTGGCAAGCAGCCATGAGGAAATTAATGAACTCAAACATGACTGAAGGCGGATCAGTGAGAGATCATGTGTTACACATGATTAGTAACATCAATGAGATAGAGGTGTTGGGAGGAGAAATCGACCAAGAAAGTCAGATAGATATTATCCTCCAGAGTCTACCCTCTAGTTTTAACCAGTTTTGTGTCAATTATAGCATGAACCAAAGAGTCTATACTCTACTCTAGCTCTTAACTGATTTGGTGACGGCCGAAGGCATCTTCCACGAGAAGAAGCAAGCCTTGGTCGCAGTAAAGGCTTCAGGTTCTTCTTCTACGCCTAAAGGCAAGAAGAATAAGAAGAATAAGAATGCCAGGAAACTTGCTGCAAAGCCCAAGATCGCAAAGAGGAGCAAGCCCAAAGGCAAGTGCTTCAAGTGTTGTAAAATGGGACACTGGAAAGCGGATTGTCCAAAGCTTAAAGGTACGATTATTTATGCCCTTATTACTGAGACATGTTTAGCTATAATTCCCACAGATACTTGGTGTGTGGATTCAGGCGCCACTGATCATGTTTGTGATTCCTTGCAGGGTTCCAAGTAACCTGGAAGCTTAGAGAGGGCGAACTGGGTATCTACATGGGTGACACTACAAGAGTGTCAGTCGAAGTAGTGAGAGTTGTCAATTTAAATTTCAAAAATTGTAGATAGAGTTAGTTTAATTGTCTTTATGTACCGAGTTTTAGAAAGAACCTTATTTCGATTTCTAAACTCTTAAAGAACAGTTATAAGTTTGTTTTTCTGATGAGTTTATATGTATTAGAAGAAATGGGAAACTTATTTGTGCTGGTTCATTGGTTGACAATTTATTTGTGGTTAACTCTAATTACCCTGTTGCGCAAAACACAGAAACAGCTACCTCTTTATCTAACATTAATAAGAGGAAAAAACCTTCTGAAATGAATCAAACCTATCTTTGGCATCTCAGGCTAGGTCATATAAACCTTAGTAGGATTCAGAGGTTGGTCAATAATGGACCTTTAGGTTCATTATAGATTGACAGTTATGCAACCTGCGAATCTTGCTTGGAAGGTAAAATAACCAAGAGACCTTTTAAGGCAAAAGGTTATAGAGCTAATAAAGTATTAGAGTTGATTCATTCTGACTTGTGTGGACCAATGACGGTCCAGGTACGAGGTGGGTTTGAGTATTTCGTGACGTTCACGGATGACTACTCAAGGTACGGGTACATTTACCTAATGCGTCACAAGTCCGAATGTTTTGGCAAGTTCAAAGAGTTTTGGGCAGATGTGGAGAAGCATCATGGTAAGAGTATCAAGACACTGCGTTCAGATCGTGGTGGGGAGTACCTGTCCCATGAATTTTGAGAATACCTTAGTGAGGTCAGAATTCAGTCTCAGTTGTCTGCACCTGGCACGCCACAGCAGAACGGTGTAGCAGAAAGGAGGAATCGGACTCTCATGGAAATGGTTAGGTCTATGATGAGCTATAGTGATTTGCCAAGTTTGTTCTAGGGACATGTCTTAGAAGCGGCGATGTATATTCTTAATCTTGTACCATCTAAAACCGTGCCTTCAACCCCATTAGAGTTGTGGAATGGGCGCAAGCCCAGTCTAAGACATCTCAGATTTTGGGGTTGTCCAGCACATGTGCTTAAGGCAGATACGACTAAGTTAGAGGCAAGAACAGAATTAATGCTGTTTGTAGGATATCATAGGGGAACGAAAGGTGGTCTGTTTTATAGTCCTAAAGATCAGAAGGTGGTAGTTAGTACCAACGCTAGATTTTTGGAAGAGGTCTATGTCTTAGACCACAAGCCCATGAGTAAGATAGTACTAGAAGAGCTTAGATGACAAACTAATCCTGATGCACCTGCATAAGTAGATACACCACACACTGCACATGAGATCACAGATGATGCGCCTACACAGGTGGTGCCTCGTTGTAGTGGGAGCGTTGTGAGACAGCCTGAAAGGTTCATTGGCGTGGGAGAGGCCTTAGACCTAGTCCCAGCCTGAAAGGTACAATGAGGCTTTCAGAGTTAAAGATGCAAAGTCTTGGCGTAAGGCAATGATATCTGAGATGGGGTCAATGGCCCACAATCAAGTTTGGGAGCTTGTGGACCTGCCAGATGGGTTCAAGCCCATTGGATGTAAGTGGGTCTACAAACGTAAGAGAGGACCTGACGGGAAGGTGGAAACCTTTAAAGCAAGGCTGGTGGCAAAAGGGTATACTCAGAAAAAGGGGAATCAATTATGAGGAAACCTTCTCCCCGGTAGCCATGCTTAAGTCAATCCGAATTCTCTTGGCCATAGCTGCTCATTTAGACTATGAGATTTGACAGATGGATGTCAATATAACTTTCCTAAATAGAAGTCTTAAGGAAACCATCTTTATACAGCAACCAGAGGGATTGATTGAAAAATGCCAATAGCATAAGGTTTGCAGGCTTAAGAGGTCCATTTTTGGACTTAAGCAGGCATCCAGATCTTGGAATATCCGATTTTATGAGGTAATCCAGTCCTTTGGGTTTACTCAGTGTCCGAATGAGCAATATGTGCATCGCAGATGTGATGGAAACTCAGTGGTGTTTCTTGTGTTTTACGTAGATGACATTCTATTGATTGACAACAACAAGAAAGTGTTATCAGACATAAAGGCATGGCTGTCTAAGTAGTTTTATATGAAGGACTTAGGGGAAGCGGGACATATCTTTGGGATCAAGATAATTCGAGATAGTAGGACACGTTCGTTTAACGCTCTCCCAAACTTCATACATAGATACGATTCTGGCCCGTTTTAACATGCAGAACTCCAAGAAAGGTTTTCTGCCATTCAGACATGGAGTGTTTCTATCTAAGGAACAGTCCCCTAAAACTGTTGAGGAGATAGAGGCCATGAAGACAGTTCCTTATGCTTCGGCAGTAGGAAGTCTCATGTATGCCATGTTGTGTACGAGGCCTGATATCTGTTATGCCGTTCGCATGGTAAGCAGATATCAAAGTAACCCTAGGAAAGCTCATTGAGAGACAGTAAAATGTATTCTCAAGTATTTGCACAGAATGAAGGACCAAGTTCTGGTCTATCAGGCACCTGAGCTGGTACCCCGAAATTACACAGATTCAGATTTCCAAGGCGACAGGGACAAGAGCAAGTCTACCTCAGGGTATGTATTTACTCTTGCAGGTGGAGCCATAGTTTGGCGGAGTGTGAAGTAGAAATACGTGCCACATCAGCGAAAGAAACAGTATGGCTCAAGAACTTTCTAATAGACTTAGATGTGATTCCTGGTTTGCAGAAGTCTATCACGGTTTATTGTGATAACAACGGTGCAGTAGCAAACTCGAAGGAACCACGAGCCCACAAAGTGAGTAAACATATACAACGCAAGTACCACCTGATACGAGAAATCGTAAAGAGGGAAGACATGGTCGTGGCTAAAATAGCATCAGAAGATAACCTTGCAGATCTATTCACGAAGACATTGACTTCGAAAGTCTTTGAGGCTCACGTGGAGGGCATGGGAATCAGATATTTAGGAGAGCCATGACAGTTTTTTCTAGATATATAGCAGCAGAATGTATAGGAGTTGTATGTAGTTGTATACTTAAAGCACAACTTAAGTATTAGTGGGAGATTGTTGGAGTTGAATACATAAGCTATGCTTGTATTATACATTTTCCCAGTAATATATCAATTTATGTTTTGGTTATATCTTGTTGAGCATTAATTGTCCATTTGTATTATGTAAGTAGATAATGAAGTGTCTTGTGTGACACAGTAGATCTCATCATTGGTTAAAAGACATAATATATAAATGAGGTTCGTAACCGATACGGTTTTGGACAAACTGTCGGTTTAGGTCATCATGTGATTCGGATAATTGGTTTGTCTAAACTAATTGAATCGTATAAATATGCACGGGGCGTATTAAACTTGACCATTAAGAATGATTTATCTTGTACTGATTTAATCTACAAATCGTTCTTGGTATTCTATCTCTTAATCCCTAGACTCGAGCGGCCATGAGGATTAGACATAGTGTACTTTGATCTGCCAAAGGGTGAGGTCAATTGTGGCCAATAGTCTCAGTGGGTTGGGTGCGCGTGTTTAGTTACTTGGTGTGCTGCTGCTTGTCAAAAGGAAACCATGTACCGGTGCGTCCGGGGTGATGGTGCTCCCGAGATGAGCTCGTAAAGTTTATTATACTAAACCCGGCCGGTGGACTTATATCCGGTATAGTAAAAAGGTCGAGTGGTACTAGTCTCAGAATTAAAGAGGTTAATTAATTAATTTATCAGTAAATTAATATATTAACGAGAACTATATCTTTGATGTGGGTAGATTATGAATATAATTTAATTAAGTTATTCCGGAAGCAATTCTGGTGTAGGATGGTAGTGCCAAAATTAATCCGTTAGTGGTATGATTAATTTTGTAATGGGTTAATTGAATAAGGTAGAATTAATTAATTGATTAATTATTCCTAAGGTTAATTGAGTAATTAACAAAGTGGAATTTTTTATTTAATTAATTAAGTCTTAAATTTCAATTGGAATTAGGAAATCCTAGAGATTAGGAAATCCAGTAGGATTTGGTTTATCCTATCAGATTTCGTTGCCTAATTGGATTTGGAAACTAATTAATTACCTAAACCCATTAGGAAGACCAATCCTAAACCAACTTGTGGTCTCTCTTGTAACTCTATATAGACAAGGGATTAGCTATTCAAGACATACAATTTCATAAGTTTTCAAGACAAGAAAACTAGAGGGAGACAATTCTGTCTCTCAAAGTCGGATTTTTCAAGGCTATTTGCGGCTGGCTTTTATTCTATTTGGCTGAATTTTTGACGTGGTTTTTACTAGCTGCACACAGTTTTTTCTCTCTCTCTGGGCGGTGCGTTTACAGTGCGTGCCAGGTGCTGCGGTGCTAGAATTTTCTAGCAGGTGGATTGTGGTGATTAGCTTATCAATTGACTTCTAGTTCGTTTCCCACACAACGTGAAGTCAAAGTCTTGAGGCATACAAGAGAATCACCTGAGTGCACGCTTCAAAGGTATTTTTATAAGATTCTGCTTTTAATTAAAAATTTTTGTTGCGTGGTAAATTGAACAAGTGCAAACCCAGATCCTATGTGACAATCCTTTCACATACTTCGCTCCTTACTTAATCAGTTAGTCAAAATAAAGATCCTAAATTACAACACTCCCTGACGGGTTTGCTTCTTCAGAATTAAAGTCAAAGATGATAACGAAGTTGTCAGCATGAGATGCTTCTCAAAAAATACCGTAGTGTTTCCCAATCTTTCGAACTATTCTCTCCACTATTTTCCAAAGCATGAATTGAAGCAGCGGAATCGCTGAACTAAAAAAAATGCACTCTTATTTAGACCTCTTTGTGTGAAAACAATTCAACTGATGGGTGATAATTTATGATTGATTTAGTCAAAGCATGGTAATGCTTAATAGTTCAAATTAAATTATTGAAAAAAAAAGAAGGGTTTGTGGGTTTCCTCGTAAGGACAATTCACGATCTCGCAAGATCACTCAAAGAGATTTTCAAGAGACCACGAATCAACAATTTCACACAAAATTTTATGGAAAAACAGTCTATAATAGTTTATATTTTGAAAATAAGGGGCATATTTATAGGCAATTATAAGATCTCTTCTTTTTCTAAAAAGGTAGCCTTCAATTGTAGTGAGAGAAAGATTACAGAACAAAACCTATTACAACTCTAATTCGTTCAGGATTTTGGCCAAGGAGAGAGAGAAAACAAGATAAAAAATATAGTCCTAATGATGCGGTTCTGGATTGCTCCGAAGACGGTGTTATGTTATGAATCGTGTTATGGGCAAGGATACATCTAAGGGATTACGGAATAAGTGTTAGGAGGAAAAATTCTCACAAGAATTCTGGTAGAATGATACCACAATAGTTCTTAACTCAACTATTGATAAAGTCGGGAGTTTTGATTAACTCACTAATCAAAGAAAAAGCTCGCAAGTTCTTGAAGGAGAAAACTCTCAAATATCTTGTATAAAGTGTATGGTTTGTGTCTTTCAATGAAGAACAATGACCCCTTGATATAGTTGTAGGTCGCCAAAATTATGTGCTAAGAAAACAAAACAAACAATCAACCTTCAATCAATCTCTAGATTAGGAAATAACACTTTAGGAAAAGTTTCCTAATCTCAAGAGATCTTACCAATCAATCTACACAATTAAGGCATGATTTAATCTTGATAAACCCTTCAAGAATAAACCTTATTTAAATTAAAATCTACTGAAAATAAATTCAATTGTCTGAAATTAAAATTATGGCAGCTGCCCATTGCCTATACACGAATGCAACCTTCCATTCTTCAACCTTCTAGATGCCTTCTAATTCAAGTAACTTCTAGAATCTTCAAGGTGTACTTGGGTAGTGTTGTGGGCTTGAAAATCAGCTGACCATGGACTAAATTGGACACAATTTAAGGGTAAAAATCATTCATGGTGGAATGTCTATCATCCTTCAAGTGATGCCTTAATCCAAATAAACACTTAAGTTGGTAATTTCCTTGGGTTTTATATCATCCTTGAAAATAACCTCTTTGCAATAATGCTCATGAACCATCAAATTAAGCTTTTCTTGAACCCTCTTCATCCTAGATTTTGTCATTGGACCTTGAATGTCTACCAATGGATCTTTTTTGTAGGTGCTACTAGGATGAATATAAGAAGAAGCTGTGCAGTTACCTTGAGGTGAGCCTAGGATTACATCACCTAATTAGAAGGAAAAACTTCATCTATCCTAGTTCAATTAGAATAGACTTAAAAAACCTTCTAGTCTAAGAAAGTAAAACAAAACCTAATAAGAAGAGTCTTTCCTAGTTTCAGTTGGGCTTAGGGAATGGCTGGATTTTGTAATTAAGCCTTTAATTTCTTAATCCAACTTAAGCGTTTATTCTTGTGTTTCAGTCCACATCTATGTTCCATCTAAAAGTAATGGGTTTGGGCTGTTATTTTTGAATACAGAAAAGCTATGGCTTGTATCAAAAACTAATATCCACAGTTGACATATCATTTTGTTTTGGTATGAATTTGTTCCTTTATATCATAGAACTAGATAACGGGGTGAGGACAAACACAGTAGATACCATTATTGGTTAAAGTATTGATATATAAAAAGTATGCTCATAACCGAGATAGTCTGAACATACTATCGGTATAGGTTATTGTGTGGTTTGGAAATTAATTTATCTAAATTACTTTAAATCACACGGATATGCCCGGGGCATATTGAGCACGACCAGTTTGGATAGAATTGACTTATACTGATCGGTGTAGTCAATTCGGTCCTAGTATTCCATCTCTCAATCCCGAGATTGGGACAGGCGCGAGAGTTGAATATTGTATGCTTTGATTTGCCAAAGAGTGCGGTCGATTGAGGCCTATACCTCGGTAGGTTGGGTATGCGGTGTTTAGCTTCTTATGTGCCTTTGCTAGTCGGAAGAATCCACATACCGGTTCACCGGGTTGATGGTGCTCCTGAGATGAGCTCGTAAAGTCTATTATACTAAACCCGGCCGGTGAACTTTATGTTCGGTATAATAAAAGGACGAGTGGTACTAATCTCGGAAACCAAGAAGTCGGTGAATTAATTTGTCAGTAAATTGATAAACCGATGAGCGCTAGATCTTTAATGTGGGGAGATAGAATAAAATATAATGGCATGAAGTAAAGTCATTTTCGAGCGGTAGTTCCATAATTGGTCCGTTAGTGGTACGACCGATTATGCATTTGACTAATCGACAAGGTAAATTAATTAATCCTAAAGGTTTAATTAATATTTAATCAACAAAGTGAATTAAGAAATTAATTCTATTTGAATTAATTAATTCTAAGGGTTCGATTAAATTAAATTAACAAAGTGGGTTAAATAAAATAATTTAAATGGGTCGATTGGAGTTGATTAGTCGGGATGACTTAGTGGTCAACGAAAGTCAAATTTTAAGGCCTAACTCGAGAGCCCATTAGGTCTCCTTAGAAGCTCCTTATAAATACAACTTATTAGGCAAGTCAAGACAAAAGAAACTTGAAGTCCAAGAAAGGGCTAGAGTGAGAAAGTTTAGCTTAGAGAGAGAACATCGTCTTCCTTGTCAAGTTCTTTCTCGAAGTCAGCTAAGACAACTTTCTTTTTAAGAAGATTACTTCTTATGCTTGCTCGGACCATTTTAAGCAGACCTCTGATCAGATTTGCGCAGGTCGACGGTCAGATTGCGCAGCCAGTTTCCGATTGAAATTGCGCAGGAGGTTTTCATGTTCTTAAACCCCGGTGATAGCTTCGTTCGGTGCCCAGAACCGACTAGATTCCATGTTTGATCTTCCTATAGGAGTGATCCGTGGGTTTAGTTGTCTAGATCGGGACTGAGCAGGTTATTTTCTGGTGGACAGTTTTTTCATTATGGGTTTAGTTGTCTAGATCAGCACGCTATAGGGTTCCGGGCAGTTTTATTTTTCCAGTTTTTGAGTTTTCTTCTGAAGCAAGTTTCTTGGGTTTTCGTTATTTTTCCGTGGGTAACTCCGTAGATAATAGCCCACACTATTTCGGAGTTTGTATCGGAGTAATCAAAGATTTAATTTTTCTTTAAGTCGTGGGTAACTTCGGATTTTTATTGGAATCGCAATCAAAGATTGGATTTTTCTTTAAGCAAGGGACTTGGCTACAAAAGGTAGAATCTTTAAATTCCACTTTTATTAAAGATTTAATTTTTTGTGTCTCGATTAATAAATTAAATAAGTATAAGCCTAGATCCGTTCATGGGTAAACTAATTTGAGCCTGAGCTTGGTCGAAATCTTCCGATTCTGGAATGCATTGCACGAAAGTAAGGTTTTCGATTTAGCCCAGGCTTGTTCAGTTTTCCTTCAAATTTGGTATCAAAGTGTTGGTTTCGGTCTTATACTTGTTTGATTTATTACACAGCTTAATTTGGCATTATTATTTTTGTCGAAATGCTTAAACAGGTGGTTATTGATTTCCCGGCTATTATGGTAGAAATTTAATTTTCATTCATAAACCCCGGGACATGTCCGGGCTTGTTTTATTTTTGAATGGAAATTTCTGTAATAGTAATAACCACGAGCTGGAAGCCGTGTAGGATTAGAAAAATCTTGTAGTAGGATTTGATCTAATCATGTCGTCTTTAAATTCCTAGAAAAACGCCTTTTGTATATAGAAATTTATGTACTATGATGAAGACGTTAATTTGGGTAACTTATATTCGCGGGTTTTGGTTTTTTTTAATTTTGGGTGATTCCTAATTACGTAGAAAATCGAGAAAACCCGGGCGAATCGAGAGGAATCCAAATAACGAGTGGGAGCGACATGACGGGACGTGTCACCGAGGCGTCAAGGAATGAACGATAGAGAAAGCCATAATAGTCAGAAAATTTTATTTAATTTTAATTTCCCGTATTTATGACTTTTCGTTGATTGTGTATTTTTGTGTTATTTTGCACGAACGAAAACCAAACCAAAATATTTTTAAAAGGTAATTTGCAATTAATTAAGGTAGATTATTCGCATATTAATACTCCAACGGTTTTATGGGTGCGAATATCCATAGTTAAGATATTGCATGTTAAAACATAAAAATCCTCAAGCTTAAAAATCTAAGTGGGAGCGGGTTGGTAAATATCCCCATGGCCTCCATTACGGGTTCATTGGTGATGTGGTTAAACTTGCGTGTTGGCTTAGACCTTCCTCCCTATCGGATGAGTTTTCAACCACGGATATCACCGGAATGAATTTCTAAAGGGATGACTAAAGTGAGTTTAATTGGAGAAAGTTGCGACACCCTCGCCATCCGAGGCGCATTAGTGTACCGTTTTTAGTATCCCTCCCATCGAGGTTACGCTATTTTTGGGTACGGCTAAAATTATCGACTATTAATTTCATTGATCATAAGATCGTTGGTCAGATAATGAAATTAATGAACTTCGGTTCTTCTCGAACGAATGTGGGTTAGCGTAGACATTCACCTATCGTGACATGCGTTAATACCGGTGTGAGAGATGTCGGTAGAAGATTATATTTTTTTTATGATTTTCAATATTTTTGAAAAAGTATACTGAAACTTGAAATGTTTATTTTTCAGTGGATATGTCGTTCAATCCGCTAGCTGTCATTCTGAACCAAAACAAACTCACCGGTCCAAACTATATTGACTGGAAACGTAACCTGGACATTGTCCTTACCGCTGAGGGTTACAAGTACGTGCTTACTGAGGAGTGTCCCCCTAGCCCAGCGATGATGCCACCCCTGAGCAGCGAGAGCCATATACGAGGTGGTAGATGGCTGATGAGATGACCAGGTGCTACATCTTGGCTTCTATGTCGAGTGTATTGCAGCACCATTATCAGCAGATGACCTCAGCCTACGATATGATGCTCAACCTCAGAGAGATGTTTGGATATCAGGGCAGGGCAGCCAAGCAGTCAGCTATGAGGAAACTCATGAATGCTAAGATGGCTTAGGGCACTTCAGTGAGAGATCACGTACTGGACATGATTGGTTGCATCAATGAGATTGAGGTATTGGGAGGTGACATTGATGGGGAAACCCAGGTCGATATCATCCTTCAGAGCTTGCCTCCTAGTTTTGATCAGTTTCGATTGAATTATAATATGGGGAATCTCTCATATTCACTTTCTGAGCTCATGACTGCATTGGTGTCTGCTGAGAGCCTATTCGCTGAGAAGAAGCAAGCCTTGGCTACTGTTGGTCCCTCAGGTTCCTCTGCTGGGCCCAAAGCCAGGAAGCAAAAGAGGAAGAGAGGGCAGAAAGCAGGAGCCAATCATGGACCCAAGGCGGGCATTGCTAAGAAACAGAAGCTGAAAGGCAAATGTTTCAGGTGTGGCAAAGCAGGACATTGGAAGAAGGACTGCCCAAAGCCTCGAGGTATGTGTAAATTTTCCCTAGTCACTGAGACGTGTTTAGCTGCGATTCCCACAGATACTTGGTGTGTGGATTCAGGAGCCACTGATCATGTTTGTAATTATTTACAGGGGTTCCAAGTGACCCGGCTGCTTAGAGAGGAAGAGTTGCAGGTCTACCTTGGGGATACTACCAGAGTTTCTGTTGCTGCAGTGGGAGTTATTTGTCTTTATTTTTCAGACTCTACTTTATTGTTGAGAGATTGTCTTTATGTACCCAGTTTTCGCAAGAACTTACTTTCAGTTTCTAAACTTGTTTTAGATGGTTATAAGTGTGTTTTTTCTGATAGATCTATATTTATAAGAAAAGGCCAGAAACTTATATATTCCAGTACATTGGTTGACAATTTGATTTTAATTAAGATATACTCCCCAGTAATGCAAAACACAGAAACTAGTAACTCATCACCGAATCATAATAAGAGAAAAGAGTCTTCCCCTTTGAATCAGACTTATCTTTGGCACCTGAGAATCGATCACATCAACCTTAGTAGGATTCAAAGGTTGTTCAAGAGTGGGTCTTTGGACTTACTAGATATTGACAGCTATTCGACCTGTGAGTCCTGCTTAGAGGGTAAAATAACCAAGAGGCCTTTCAAGGCAAAGGCGTATAGGGCCAAGGAGGTTTTAGAGCTGATTCATTCTGACGTGTGTGGGCCTATATCAGTTCAGGCTAGAGGTGGTTATGAGTATTTCATGACTTTCACGGATGATTACTCTAGATATGGATACATATACCTGATGCGCCACAAGTCTGAATGCTTTTGCAAGTTCAGAGAATTCAAGGCTGAGGTGGAGAACCATATGGGTAAGAGTATCAATGCCCTGTGATCTGATCGCAGTGGTGAATACCTCTCTAGTGAATTTAGATCCTATTTGTCAGAGGAGGGTATTCAGACCCAGTCGTCTGCACCAAGCACACCCCAGCAGAATGGTGTAGCAGAGAGGAGGAACAGGACTTTTATGGAGATGGTTAGATCGATGATGAGTTACAGTGAGTTGCCTACCTCGTTTTGGGGTTATGGCTTGGAGACAGCATGTTTCATCCTCAACCTTGTGCCATCTAAGTCTGTGCCTTCGACCCCATCAGAGTTGTGGAATGGGCGAAAGCCTAGTCTGAGACATCTCAGAATATGGGGTTGTCCAGCACATGTGCTCAAGGCAGATGCAGGCAAATTAGAGGCGAGATCCAAGGTAACGCTGTTTATAGGCTACCCCAAAGGAACGAGAGGTGGTTTATTTTATAGTCCTCAGGATCAGAAGGTGGTGATCAGCACCAATGCCTGATTTCTTGAGGAGGACTATATTTTAGATCACAAGTCAAGCAGCAAGGTAGTATTGGAAGAGCTTAGAAGTTTGTCCATTATTCCAGATGCACACGTACAGGAAGACACACCACAAGAGATTGCACACACTATCACAGATGATGCTCTTGCACAGGCTGCGCCTCATCGTAGTGGGAGGGTTGTGAGACAGCCCGAGAGGCACATGGGTTTGGGTGAGTCTTCTTACTTTATCCCTGGTGCTCATGAACCAGACCCAGTTAACTACAATGAGGCTCTCCAGGATAAAGATACAGATTCTTGGCAGAGAGCGATGATTGCTGAGATGGGTTCTATGGACTCAAATCAAGTCTGGGAGCTGGTAGACCTTCCTGATGGGTTTAGGCCTATTGGGTGCAAATGGGTTTACAAGCGAAAGAGAGGATCTGACGGGAGGGTTGAGACCTTCAAGGCTAGGCTTGTGGCGAAGGGGTATACTCAGAAAGAAGGGATCGATTATGAGGAGACCTTTTCCTTGGTAGCTATGCTTAAGTCAATTCGGATTCTCTTGGCCATAGCTGCTCATATGGATTATGAGATTTGGCAGATGGACGTCAAGACAGTTTTCCTTAATGGAAGTCTTGAGGAGACCATCTTTATACGGCAACCACTTCATTGTTAAGGGCCAAGAGCACAAGGTATACAGGCTTAGAAGGTCCATTTATGGACTTAAGCAAGCATCTAGATCTTGGAACATCCATTTTGATGAGGTTATCCAGTCCTATGGATTCACTCAGTGTCCAGATGAGCAGTGTGTTTATCGCAGGCGTGATGGTGATACTGTGGTGTTCCTAGTACTTTACGTAGATGACATCCTTCTTATTGGCAACAGTAAGAAGGTGTTGTCAGATGTAAAGGCATGGTTGTCCAGGCAATTCGATATGAAGGATTTGGGAGAGGCTGGACATATCCTTGGGATTAAGATTATTCGAGATCATTGGAGACGTTCTCTAACTCTCTCTCAGGCATCCTACATAGACACGATTCTGGCCCGTTTTAACATGCAGAACTCCAAGAAGGGTTCACTACCTTTCAGGCATGGAGTGCATTTGTCTAAGGAGCAGTGTCCAAAGACTCCTAAGGAGATAGATGCCATGAAGGCAGTACCCTATGCTTCTGCAGTGGGTAGCCTCATGTATGCTATGTTGTGCACGATGCCTGATATTTGCTTTGCCGTTGGCACGGTTAGCAGATATCAGAGAAACCCTGGGAAGGCTCACTGGGAGGCAGTAAAGTGCATTCTCAAGTACTTGCACAGGACGAGAGATTATGTCCTAGTTTATGGAGCGCAGGAACTTGTACCATTGGGTTACATAGATTCGCACTTTCAAGGTGATTTGGACAAGAGTAAGTCTACCTCTAGGTGTGTGTTTACTCTAGGAGGTGGAGCCATAGTATGGAAGAGTGTCAAGCAGAAATGCGTGGTGGACTCTACCATGGAGGCCGAGTACGTTGCCGCTTCAGAGGCAGCGAAAGAGGCTGTATGGCTCAGGAGCTTCCTGATGGACTTAGATATGGTTCCTGAGTTGCCTAGGTCTATCACAATTTATTGTGATAACAATGGTGCAGTTGCTAACTCAAGGGAACCACGAGCCCATAAGGCGAGTAAACACATAGAGCGCAAGTACCACATGATACGAGAAATCGTAAAGAGGGGAGACGTGATCGTGGCAAAGATAGCATCAGAGGACAACCTTGCAGATTCTTTCACCAAGCCATTGATCCCAAAGGTCTTTGAGAGACATGTGGAGGGCATGGGAGTCAGATTCTTGAGGGAGCCATGTGAGTGAGCTTAAAGGCGTTATGGAGATTTCATTATGACAGCAGTGTAATAGCGGGCTGGACAGTTTTTGTACTTCTTAGCTTAGGTTTGAGTATTAGCAGGAGATTGTTAGTTTTGAATACAGAAAAGCTATGGCTTGTATCAAAAACTAATATCCACAGTTGACATATCATTTTGTTTCGGTATGAATTTGTTCCTTTATATCATAGAACTAGATAACAGGGTGTGAACAGACACAGTAGATACCGTTATTGGTTAAAGTATTGATATATAAAAAGTATGCTCGTAACCAAGATAGTCTGAACATACTATCGGTATAGGTTATTGTGTGGTTTGGAAATTAATTTATCTAAATTACTTTAAATCACATGGATATGCTCGGGGAATATTGAGCACGACCAGTTTGGATAGAATTGACTTATACTGATCGGCGTAGTCAATTCGGTCCTAGTATTCCATCTCTCAATCCCGAGATTGGGACGGGCACGAGAGTTGAATATTGTATGCTTTGATTTGCCAAAGAGTGCAGTCGATTGAGGCCTATACCTCGGTAGGTTGGGTATGCGGTGTTTAGCTTCTTACGTGCCGTTGCCAGTCGGAGGAATCCACATACCGGTTCGCCGGGTTGATGGTGCTCCCGAGATGAGCTCATAAAGTCTATTATACTAAACCCGACCTGTGAACTTTATGTTCGGTATAATAAAAGGGCGAGTGGTACTAATCTCAGAAACCAAGAAGTCGGTGAATTAATTTGTCAGTAAATTGATAAACCGATGTGCACTAGATCTTTAATGTGGGAAGATAGAATAAAATATAATGGCGCGATGTAAAGTCATTTTCGAGCGGTAGTTCCATAATTGGTCCGTTAGTGGTACGACCGATTATGCATTTGACTAATCGACAAGGTAAATTAATTAATCCTAAAGGTTTAATTAATATTTAATCGACAAAGTGAATTAAGAAATTAATTCTATTAGAATTAATTAATTCTAAGAGTTCGATTAAATTAAATTAACAAAGTGGGTTAAATAAATTAATTTAAATGGGTCTATTGGAGTTGATTAGTCGGGAAGACTTAGCGGTCAACAAAAGTCAAATTTTAAGGCCTAACTCGAGAGCCCATTAGGTCTCCTTAGAAGCTCCTTATAAATACAACTTATTAGGCAAGTCAAGACATAAGAAACTTGAAGTCCAAGAAAGGGCTAGAGTGAGAAAGTTTAGCTTAGAGAGAGAACATCGTCTTCCTTGTCGAAGTTCTTTCTCGAAGTCAGCTAAGACAACTTTCTTTTTTGGAAGATTACTTCTTAAGCTTTCCTGGACCATTTTAAGCAGACCGCTGATCAGATTTGGGCAGGCCAACGGTCAGATTACGCAGCCAGTTTCCGATCGGAATTGCGCAGCAGGTTTTCATGTTCTTAAACCCCGGTGATAGCTTCGTTCGGTGCGTAGAACCGACTAGATTCCATGTTTGATCTTCCTATAGGAGTGATCCGTGGGTTTAGTTGTCTAGATCAGGACAGAGCAGGTTATTTTCTGGCAGACAGTTTCTTCATTATGGCCGGCAACTTACGCAGCACGCTATAGGGTTCCGGGCAGTTTTATTTTTCCAGTTTTTTAGTTTTCTTCCGAAGCAAGTTTCCTGTGTTTTCGTTATTTTGCCATGGGTAACTCCGTAAATAATAGCCCACACTATTTCAGAGTTTGTATCGGAGTAATTCTTCGGATTTCTATTGGAATCGCAAATCAAAGATTGGATTTTTCTTTAAGTAAGGGACTTCGCTACAAAAGGTAGAATCTTTAAATTCCGCTTTTATTAAAGATTTAATTTTTTGTGTCCCGATTAATAAATTAAATAAGTATAAGCCTAGATCTATTCACGGGTAAACTAATTTGAGCATGAGCTTGGTCGAAAGCTTCCGATTCTGGAATGCATTGCATGAAAGTGAGGTTTTCGATTTAGCCCGGGCTTGTTCAGTTTTCCTTCATGGGCCTCCAAATTGGTTGATGGGCTTAGGCCTGTTGGGCTTGGGACTTGATCTTGAACTCTGAAGTTGGGATTGATCCACACGTTTTCTGGGCTCTTGATCTCGTAACTTGTCCAACGTATTGGGCCTATGGTTCTCTGAAACAGAGTTTTTAACCCACAACCAAGCTCCCTGAGCCAAAACTTGCACTGGATGGACTCATCTGAGCTCTTATTTGCACAAACTGCTCCAGAGTAGAGGAATAACTAACATTGATTGCTGGTTCTTCTTCTGACGGAGAGTCTGTTGGGATCTAAGGCATGTTTTTCGAAAATTTTCGTAGCGGAGTCTCTAAAAATCATGCCTAGTTTATTTTAGCATTACTTAAATTCTAGGTCCAAAGCTATTAAAGCTCACCCTTTAAGCGTAATCAGTTGCTGCGTCTGGATCCTTTTTTCTTAGTCCAGCTCCTTCTGCTCCGAATACGTTTATCACCACCACAAGTTCTTTCTTTGAAGAACTCTCACTTCTCAAGCACCAGAGTCCTCTCAAAATTGATGCTAGCCATTCAAGCCTGCAGAAAAATTGGGATTCTCTTTTTTGGTATTTCTGTTTTCTCAAAAAGAAAATACGTGTTATCTGAATCAATATCCCCGGGATGAAAGAAACAGAACTAGCCTGGCAAAACCAAAAATCCCATTTTCGTGCAATGCATTTCAGAATCAGAGACTTTCGATTTGGTTCAGGCTAAAATTCATTTCTGCTAAATAGATATAGGCTTATACTATTTCAATCTATTAAAACGGCACGCAAAAATTGAATCTTTAAATTAAAGTAGAAAGCTTTAAAGATTATACCTTTGAAGCATGTCCCTCGCAAATATAGAAAACCCGTGAAATCCACTAAAATATCCTCTGGATGACTCCAACAACTTCGAGATCGTGTGGGCAATAAAATACGGAGTGGCTAATAACACAATCTAAGAAATCCAAAGAAACCCACTTCAAGAAACTCACAAATCTGAAAAACAGATTTAGCCTGGGAAACTGATCCTAATCTATATGCCACAAAAATTCATTAACCGACCATAGATCTAGGCTTTGGCGAACACAAGGGACAAGACAAAAGGATCAGAATGACGGAAGAAGATCAAAAACCTCAAAAAATGATGCCCAGAGCTGCCGGAATTGCTGGTCGCCGATTTGAATTCTGGCGGCACTGTGGTGGCTTTTTGGCAGTCGGAAATGGATCAAAAGGGTGGCAATCTAATGAGTTTTTATTGGATGATTATGGGCTGAGCTCTTGAAAAAGAAATATCACAAACCGTCTTCGAAAAAAAACTTCAATGAAGAAGATGAAGTTCTCTCTTTAGGCTTGTCTTTCTCACTCTAAGGCTAATTTGCCTACAAGGTTTCTTAATGTCTTGTGTGCCTAACATTAGCTATTTATAGGGAGCTCCAAAAGAGACCTAGTGGACTTTTGATTTGGGCCTTAATATTTGACTTTCATCGATCCCTTAGTCTTCCCTTGGCAAATCAACTCCAATCAAGCCTTTCGAAATAATTTTTTAATTCACTTCGTTAATTAAATTTAATCGAACCTTTAGGATTATTTCGTATAAACCACTTTGTCAATCAAATTAATTAAACCTTTAGAATTAATTAACTCACTTTGTCGATTAGTCAAACGCATAATTAGTCGTACCCCTAACGGGCCAATTATGGAATTACCGCTCAAAAATTACTTTACATCGCGCTCACTTTATTATTCTTCTATCTCCCCAAATCAAAGGTCTAGTGCTCATCGATTCATCAATTTTCTGACAAATTAATTAATCGACTTCTTGGTATCCGAGATTAATACCACTCGACTTTCTTATTATACCGGACGTAAAGTTCACTAGCCAGATTTAGTATATAACCTTTATGAGCTCATCTCGGGAGCACCATCAACCCAGCGAACCGGTGCTTAGATTCCTTTGACTTGCAACGGGACACAAGAAGCTAAACACCTCATACCCAACTTACCGAGATTTAGGCCTCAATTAACCGCACCCTTTGGCAAATCAAAGCATACGATATCTAACTCTCATGCCTACTCCAATCTAGGGATTAAGATATTAGAATACTAGGATAGAATTAACTACGCCGATCAGTACAAGTTAATTCAATCCAACTGGTCGTGCTCAATATGCCCCTGGCACATCCATGTGATTTAATTAGTCTAGACAAACTAATTTCCAAATCACACGATAACCTATATTAATAGTATGTTCAGACTATCTCAGTTACGAGCATCTTTTTATATATCAATACTTTAACCAATAACGAGATCTACTGTGCTTTTCTACACCTCATTATCTAGTTCTATGAGATAATGGAACAAATTTAATGCTGAAACAAAATCATATATCAACTGGGTATTAGTTTTTGATACAAGCAAATAGCTTTCTAGTATTCAAAACTAACACGAGAAATATAAGAGTCAGATACCAAATCAATAAAAAATTAATATTAATTTAATTTATTATTAATATTATTTTTACTGATCTGGGTTTTTACCAATACATAGATCAACCTATTGACCCATGGATCAGGTTGATGGGTCAAGAACCACAACTGCAATTTGATCCCTCGTTTTGTTAGCCTATCCCAATTGTTCATAGGTATTTAATTAACTCTTAATTAATACCACAGAACTTCTTCAGTAATATTTATTTAAACTAATTAATTAAATATTATTTATCTAAGTATAACAATTACACTTAGTGCAGGCAAGAATATTTTTTGTGTATCATTGAACTCTCTTGTGTGTGATCCTATAGGTCCAGTACAAATTGGCAATGGATAATTAAATCTAATTAATTCATATGTCATTAGTGGTCTCTAGCAAGACATAATGACTATCCAATTCAGAATGGAGGGTTAAATGGTGATTCAACACAACCTTCTGAGTATACTACGTACGATCCTCTACATTGATACCCTGTTTAGCATAAGGCATGAAACCATTATCCTTATTTAGCTAAACGTTTACTTGATTTCTTAATAACTCTGAATTTTATCAAACAAATGATAACACTTGTCATTTCTTGGGCACGGCCATGCACTTCTCAGTTCACTATCTAGGGTGAAGATATCATCTCTCACTTAAGGGAGAATTATAGTCTCATCACTTCACTCGCATACCTTAACGTGATTCATAGAATACCCAATCATACCCATACTTAGTAACATATTACGGCTCCGTTAGGTGTATATCAAAGCACACTACAATTCACCTAAGACCATGAAGGAAAACTAAACAAGCCCGGGCTAAATCGAAAATCTCACTTTCGTGCAATGCATTCCAGAATCGGAAGCTTTCGACCAAGCTCAGGCTCAAATTAGTTTACCCATGAATGGATCTTAGCTTATACTTATTTAATTTATTAATCGGGACACAAAAATTAAATCTTTAATTAAAGCGGAATATTAAAGATTCTACCTTTTGTAGCGAAGTCCCTTGCCTAAAGAAAAATCCAATCTTTGATTGCGATTCCAATAGAAATCCGAAGAATTACTCCGATCCAAACTCCGAAATAGTGTGGGCTATTATCTACGGAGTTACCCACGGCAAAATAATGAAAACCCAATAAACTTGCTTCTCAAGAAACTCAAAAAAAAAAAAAAAAAAAACTGCCCTGAGCAAAAACTGAAAAAAAACAGCCGCCTGGTTTTTCTACTTCACTAGCGAACTGCTGGCGAGAAGAACCACCAAGCTCGGCCACGATCTGCACGGTGGGCTTCACAGATCACCGATAAAAGAAGAGATCAATGTGAAGGTGCCACCGGATCAGCACCCCGAAGCTTGAGCAGCAACCCGCCAGACCTTAAAGAACTGCGCGATTGCGTAATTAGAAACCCAGCAGAAATTCCAGCGGCGATTTTTGTTGGAGAAATAATCGGACTGCTCTAAAATCGAGTGGGCTGAGTTTCTTTTCAAAGAAGAAAGCTATCCTAGTTGACTTCGAGAGAAAACTTGACGAGGAAGACACAGTTCTCTCTCTAGACTAGACTTTCTCTCACTACCCCTTACTTGAGTATCAAGTTTCTTAATAATCTTTCTTGCCAAACAAGGATATTTATAAGGAGCTTCTAAGGAGACCTAATGGGCTCTCGAGTTAGGCCTTTTAATATGACTTTCATTGACCACTAAGTCTTTCCCGACTAGTCAACTTCAATCGACCCATTTGAATTAATTTATTAATCCCACTTTGTTAATTTAATTTAATCGAACCCTTAGAATTAATTAATTCATATAGAATTAATTTCTTAATTCACTTTATCGATTAAATATTAATTAAACCTTTAGGATTAATTAATTCACCTTGTCGATTAGTCAAATGCATAATTAGTCGTACCACTAACGGACCAATTATGGAACTACCGCTCGAAAACGACTTTATATCACGCCATTATATTTTATTCTATCTCCCCACATTAAAGATCTAGCGCTCGTCGGTTTATCAATTTACTAAAAAATTAATTCACTGACTTATTGATTTCCAAGATTAGTACCACTCGTCCTTTTATTATACCGAACATAAAGTTCATCGGCCGGGTTTAGTATAATAGACTTTACGAGCTCATCTCGGGAGCACCATCAACCCGGCGAACCGGTACGTGGATTCCTCCGACTAGCAACGACACGTAAGAAGCTAAACACCACATACCCAACCTACCGAGGTATAGGCCTCAATTGACCGCACTATTTGGTAAATCAAAGCATACAGTATTCAACTCTCACGCCCATCCCAATCTCGGGATTGAGAGACGGAATACTAGGACCGAATTGACTACGCCGATCAGTATAAGTCAATTCTATCCAAATTGGTCATGCTCAATATGCCCCGGGCATATCTGTGTGATTTAAACTAGTTTAGATAAAATAATTTCCAAACCACACAATAACCTATACCGATAGTATGTTCAGACTATCTCGGTTACGAGCATACTTTTATATATCAATACTTTAACCAATAACGGTATCTACTGTGTCTGTCCACACCCTGTTATCTAGTTCTATGATATAAAGGAACAAATTTATACCGAAACAAAATGATATGTCAACTGTGGATATTAGTTTTTGATACAAGCCATAGCTTTTCTGTATTCAAAACTAACGGATCATGTAGTGATTTCTGGTCTAAAGATCCTTGTACGAGTACTACTCAAAAGAATCACTTATGATCTAAGCAATCCATGAGGTGGTTCTTTTGGCGGATCGATTTCATGAATTCAAACATACACAAGAATATTACATTCATAAAATTAACTCATCTGATAAATAAATAATCAATCGAATGACAAATGTCTATTTACATATATAGCCCTTAAAAAGGGCACATACACCAACAGAGTCTACCGCCTTGATGTTCACATCACTCCCTATAATTAGAATCAGTGAAAGCTTCAATTACAAGATTATGCTCAACAGAATTTTATAGCAGTCTACGCCACTAATCAACCAGAAGAGGAAACATCATGTATCACTCTAAATGCAATGAATGATGCATGATGGACTTCAGGCATAGGCAAACGGTTCGCACTAACAAATTCGCTTTAGTGGACATCTTGTAAATAAGGCTTTTGGCGTGTTCTTGTGGTTGTATTAGTTTTAGATGAACACTTCAAAATAAATTTATAAATAAACAAAAACTAAATACTAAAACTATAGTACTTAAGGTTTCATTCCCTTGAGATTGTTGTCTTTATTGAAGTATTGTTGGGTTCAAATCCTTACTTACCATGATTTTAGTAGTTTTTACTCCTAAAAATCTAACAAAATAAAGGGTAAAATATAATTTCAAGTGTGTGAAGAGAAAAGTGTATAAGTGTGTGTAACTTCTCTACTAAGCAACTACTCAAACTAAGAAAATAAAGTGAAAACTTAATAACTAAGACTTGGGTTTGTTTCTTGATCCTCTTATGGTATCTTGATATTATAGGTGCAATTAAAGTGGTTATCTAGGTCATGGGAGTCAATTGGGGAACTTGCTCATACCTAAACTTACCCATTAAGCAATCAACCTTTCATGAATCAATTCTCTAATATACAAATTTTACAAGATTCACCCAACCCATTAATTATATTCTTACAAGTGTTACAAATGTGATCTAAGAGTCTCTATGTCACCTCAAGGTCCTTAGACCAACCATGTTAGACAAAGGAGTTAACCCAATTTAGGATCAATTTAAGAGAATAAGCCAAATTGGATTTAATCAGCAAGCAATTAAAGTGACTCCCAACTTAATTCACCTCAAATCAACAACACAATCAATGCAAATGGACTATATAACAATTCAATAACACAAATAAGCACAATATCAATCACCCATAAGATTCACAATCACAAACCCAAGAAAAAACTAATGAAACATAATTAAAGGAAGAGAAAATAGCAAATCAAACCCAAATGAAGTGACCATGGTATGATATTGAAGTAGCTTCTTCACCAAACACTTGAGTTTGAGCTCAATTCTCCTCCAATTTGCTAATACCTAAGCTAAATAATGTATTCTAGAGAGAGAATTACAAAACTAAGAAAAATAGTGACTAAGTTATGTAGAGTTGTGTAAAATCTACCCTTGGAGGCCTATTTATACATGTTTTTAGGGCTACAAGTCATGGGGGCACATTAGGAAGAGTTTAGAAAGGTTTGAGGGTAATTTAGAAACAAAAGGGAAAGTTTCCAGCTGGTGTAGCTGGTTTTCGGGCGTCCATAAGGCGTAGGCGCATAGTGGATGCCACCAGGTCGCCACTAGGCCGTCACCAGGCTGCTATGAGGCTACTAGCTAACGTTCTGCTAGCGGTCTCACTGCTGCTACTATTTTCAGCAACGCTATTGTTTCTTCCTTTTTGCATCTTGCTCCTTTTGTGTTCGTTTTTGCTCCGTTTTCTCCCAAAACACTTCAAATAACTTCAAAAGTCTTCATGTTTCATCCAAAATCTCCAACATACCTTTTTTACTTGCAACATCATGCAAATCCCACTACAAGTGCATTGAAAAATCATTAAAGATGTGACAATCATTGAAAATAAACTAAAAGTAAGCTAAATGTAGCATTATTTTATGTCATAAAAAGGTATATTTTGCAGTCACGTCAGCTTTCACGTTGCCTCTACCTCATTAAAGGAGTGAAATTGCCAGGCCCTAATAGAACCTAATTTCCTAAACTAGCAACAAAGCATGATGAAGCTAATTTAAACAAATTACAACCTACAAAATTCCAATCAACGAGCTATTACATTTAAGTATTTTCAAAGCTTATGACATCCCAACCACTCCCAAGTTTCTCCTAGACTTTTTTCTGATAAACTCCTACCTGGATCACATTCAAAGGTAAAAAGAAACATAAGTATGCAAAAATGCATACCTAGTGAGGGTCAACTCCTGGACCCAACAGAATCGATAAAAGACAAATATAAAACATCAAGCACTCAACATAAAGACATACAACAAAAGACTGTAAATCAACCAACCTACCAATGCTGTAAACCAACTAGTCAGATAATGCACACACGAATACAAACAAACCTGGATCTGTACCAACCAACGAAAACGGGCATTCCACCTGCTATCAACCGAGCCACCAATATCCACCGAGCCACCAAAAGTACCCCAAGCCATACCTGTCCTACATACTAAGCCTCAGTCCGGCCCCTACCTACTAGGTCGACGCGAAAAGGGCGAGGCCCCCAAAAGGTACAAACACATACATGATTCATAATGAATACCAACCAACAACTAGTTCAAGTAGACACACCAAGAACTCACGGAGCAGCAGTTACATATGCACTCATCATAGCTCAACATGTATATAAACGACTGATGCGCCGGTAAGGCCATAAACCTCTAAGCGGAAGCGAAAGTAACAAACACATGTGAGAAGAAACTTCAAATGTAATCCAGGTTAGGTTACACCAGTATGCCTATAAAACATACCGATGTACTCCTAGTCTGAACAACAAGCACATCTAAAGGGGAGACACTGACCTCTTTACACAAATCACTTGAAGTTGTCGTATCCAACGGAAGAGGTCCCAACGACCACTAAATCCCACAACATATCTAGCATTAATAACATAAGAAGGTTTTTTAACATAAATCTAAAGAATAATATATAAATGCATATGTCCTAGGGTTACTATACTTTTTTTACCATTTCCTCTATCATGCCCTAAGCTAAATAAAGGGTCAAAGAGCCTCGATTCCATTTGAGCTAATTGAACTCAAACAGACTCTAAAACCTTTTGACCAATCTTTAACTAAAGCCAAACTATTAATTCTCTAGTCATCTTTTCCCGTTTCTCTAAACTCTCTAGCCTAGGCACTCTTATTGAATTTATTAGCAATTACATGTTTAATGAGTTTTCTTCTAGTTCCCTATTTAAGTTCAGCCCACACCAAAGAAGTATAGTGAATCGAATAACAACACCAATTACACATGTTAACCATGAAAACTAGTTAATAGTAACTCTTGCAATCTCATTAACACTTGTTCATAACTTGAAACTAAACCTACTCCTACCAAGGTCTGCCCCCTTTAGCATTTTTTTTATGACAACCTTATTTAATTCCAGCAACATGCATTATTGGAAACCTAAGAATGCCTACACATAAATAGAGTAAGTATGAACTAAATTGATTTCAGTCCCGCAATTTTTCCAGAAGGAAGCTAGAACCGACAAGGGAAAGATTCGGCCGACAGCTAGAGAGGGAAAATAAGCGTGGAGACGGTGGTCCAACGACGACAGTAGCGGTCCGGTGGTGGCATGACTTTTCCAGTCATCAAAATGCAAAACCTCTTGGTGGGTTTTGAAGGTCTAAGGGAGAGGAGTCCATGCAAAGCAGTGGGTGATCCAAACGAGGCCGGAGAAGGCCGATTCGAGGCGGCGAGGCTTGAGCAGTGAGAGAGAAAAAAAGGGAGAAAGAGGTTTTTAGGTATGGGTTTTGTTCTTCATGAGGAAGAGATTCTTCAGGTGGTTTTGGGTAACTCAGAAGATGCCTGAAGAAGCAAAGATAGGTGGCGGTTAGTGGCGGGAGGTGAAGAAACTGACGAGGTGAGAGGGAGAAAGAAGAAAAGGAAAAGAAGAAGAAAAGAAAAGAAAAGAAAGAAGGGGTGGCTGGGGAAAAAGAAAAAGGAAAAGGGAAGTTAGGGTTTAGTTTAAAAAAATTAAACTTCGATCCCTAGAATTATTAAGCTCCTTTAGTTTCATCCTAGAAGTCTTAAGTTTATTCAACTGGACACATATATTAGTTAATCCCTCATTTAACCAATTATTTACATATATCTATTTGAGATCTAGATTATTTCTTTTACGTCCATTATTTAAAAATTTAAATCGCCTAATTTTCACGAGCAAATTACCTGCTTGGCAGAGATGTTACAGAAATATCCATGTAAAGATTTAGAACCTCATAGGTTCTTTATCAACACTCAAATGAAAAGGAAATCATGAATAAAAAGAAAGAACAATGAGTTTCGGATAAAACAACCCAAGAAACAAGTTACAAGGGAAAAAACTCCAAACTCCTACTTCTACTACTCCTTATTCCCTATTGTCTCTTGTTGTTGAGTTCGGAAAATACTACTACTTTTTATAGAGAAAATCTAATGAATGAAACATTGGATGGCTACTTTGAGAATTTCTGAGTTGCCTCAGAACCAAGGATCGTAAGTTAATATATTCCAGGTGACAACTACTGACACACAGCCGTAAAAGCAAATTAGACTATTAGAGGCCGTTAAAGCAATCTGTAGTACTGTTCCACGTGTACTTCTTCAACATGCTTCATGTGTCAGTGTACTTCTTGTCTCCTTGAGCAGGATCATGGCTCATGATGTTGTATTATTTGTCTCCTATAGTCCTACCCTTAGCTCATGCCGGTGTACTAACTGTCATTTAGGAATCTACCCACTGCCCGTGCTGGTGATGGTAGTCGGACGGTCAGCTGACGATGGCTTCAGTTGAGCGTCACCTGGAAGTGTTCTATCTCAGTTACCATGCATTGGATGGTTGAACTTGGCTTCTTTAAACACTGCAGTATTTAGTCGTTATCTTCTCACGTTCACTAGATTTCGGCATGTACTGGTCGTCATGATATCTTCATCCCAGAAACACTATCATTTGTAAGTAGTGATTTGTAGTCCAACTCTGATTCTTCACTGTTGTGCTAACTCCACTTGGTCTTTGTCACGTCCAGGGAACGGCGTCGTGAGCTTGATGTCTTTAGCTCACTTCCTCCAAACGCTATATTTTACTAGATTTCATGAATCTCACACTCTAGTGAACTTGTCGTCTGCTCGCCATGTCCTGCTGCTAACTTGAGAGTCCTCGGTTCTGCTCCAAATGCTAAGTCTGAAGAGTGGTTTTCTACAGTCTTCATTTTATCCATATTTCACCTGAAATTAGCACAAGTAAAGCCGTAAATAGTATTTTTACCATACAAACAGATTAGGAATAAGTAACTCAAAACAGTGCTAAAAACATGTAAAAATATGTATAAAATGATTTGCATCATATATAAATGAAAAAAATTAAAATTTTTGGTATTTTTTTTAGTATTAAATTTTTAAAAAATTAAAAACTTTTAAATTTTTTTAGGAGCCGTTTTGTACAACAGTTAAAAACCAGAATCGGAATGGGTATGATAGAAATGAGAATGTGTATGGGTTTAGTTGTCTGGAATCATTACCATTTCTGATGTTTAGTTTGTTGAGGGAATGAAAATCAAATTGGAATAATATATAATTATAATATATATAAAAATTAATTATTAAATATATTATTATAAATATAATATTATAATATAATAATTTTACTTTTATTATGTGTGCGACCAGATGCGTGGCCACATTTACTCGAGGGTTATGAAACGCACGGAGGTGGTGGGTATGGAGAAACCCATGGATGAAGTTGATACCCATTCCCCTGTCTCAAAAAAATAGAGGAATGTGTATCAAACTCATTCTAAACCCATAAAAAATGCCAAACAAACAGCCCTTAGTATTAAAAAATAATTTTTTTAGTTTACAAAAATATCAATGTAAAATTAAATTATTTAAATTGTTTACCAAAAATTTTTAGTTTTAAATTTATTTTTATTTATATCAATGTAAATTTTTTTTATAAAATTTTGACTATTTGACACTAGATCGATTGATTGTGACTCCGTTTGACTCATTTTTACCAGGTGGGTTTAGGGTTTAGGTTTTGAAAAATAATTATTTGCTAAATAATTTTAAAATAATCGCTAACTAATATGTTGGGAGAGACTATTGTTATGTGCATGCAAAATTATTTTAATTATACTAAAGTTGATACTTTTAGAAACTTTTAGGACTAATCTGATATTTTCAGCAACTTTTAGGACCAAAATTTGACTTTTTTTTGAATTTTTAATAATTGTGCCACTTGGATGCCACGTGGCTGCCACGTGGAAGATACGTGTATGCCACATGTACTAACAAATGTTAATTAGACTAAATGTCCTCAATATAGAAATATTGATGACTAAATTTGTCGACTACCAAACGTTTATTAAAAAAATAAACTTGTAACCATCCAACATGAGTTTAGAAACTGAAATCAAATTCTTTCTAAAACTCGAAACATAAAGACAATCTTTTAAAACTAAAATAGAATTTCGAAAATTCAGCCTACCAACTATCACTGCTTCCACTGATACTTTTGTAGTGTCGCCCAGGTAAAGCTCTAATTCGCCGCTTCTAAGCTTCCGGTTTACCTGAAATCCCTGCAAAGAATTACAAACATTATCAGTGGTTCCCGAATCCACACACCAGGCATCTGTGGGAATCACCGCTAAACATGTTTCATTAATAAAGGCAGAAATAGTCGTACCTTTAATCTTTGGACAGTCTGACTTGCAATGCCCTGTCTTCCCTCATTTAAAGCACTTGTCTTTCGGTTTCTTATTCTTTACGATGTCAGGCTTAGGTGCATGACTAGCTACCTTCTTGGTTTTCTTCTTCTTTCTAGCCTCGGGCTTTGAAGAGGAACCTTGACCCTTGACTGTGACTAAAACTTTCTTCTTCTCTTGAAATATGTCTTCAGCCAATACCAAAGTTGATAAGAGCACAGATAGAGTATAAACTCACCGATTCATGTTATAGTTCAGCCGAAACTGCTCAAAGCTTCGAGGCAAGCTTTCGAGGATCATCTCAACCTGTATTTCTGCATCAATCTCACCTCCCAATACCTCAGTCTCATTGATGTTGCTAATCATGTTAAGTACATGATCTCTCACTGGGGTGCCTTCAGCCATTTTGGTGTTCATTATCTTCCTCGTTGCTATTTGTCTTGCCCCCTACCTTGATGACCGAACATCCCTCTCAGGTTAGCCAGCACATCAAAAGCAAAGATCATTGACTGATGCTGACGTTGCAGAACATTTGACATAGAAGCCAGAATGTAACACCACATCATCTCATCAGCCTTACTCCGCCTCTGATAGGCTTCCCCCTCTTCTTGAGGTGTCGCATCAGTGGGCGTGGGTTGGCAAACCTTAGTGAGCACAAGCTTGTACTGCTCAACCGTTAGGACAATGTCTAAGTTACGATTCCAATGTACAAAATTCGGACCAGTTAATTTGTTCTATTTAACTATAGTAGCTAACGGATTGAATGTCATATCGAAAACTGAAAAAAAAAAAATAAACAGACATGTTTTAGTAAATAAAATTCGAAAATATTAAACCCTCAAAACAATATAATCTATCTACCAACATCTTATCTGCTGGGATTCACGCAAGTCACGATAGTGTGAACGTTTACATTGACCCACATTCGTTTGAGAAAAACTAACCTAGTTCATTAATCTTATTATCTGACCAAATGTTCTATTAATAAATAAAATTGATAGTTGGTACTTTTGGTGGTACACTAAAGCAGTGTAACCTCGATTGGAGGAATACTACGAATTGTACACTGAGCATATACCATTACGTGACTTCTAAGTTTGTTACCTAGGATAGTGCGCCTCAGATTGAGAGGTTATTGCATTCTCCAATTTAACTTATTATAATCATCCAATCTAGTGATCTTACGAATTAGACACTTCCGATGTGGAGGAAGGCCCTAATGCCATCGCACAATTCTACCCACATCACTTATGAAATTGTAATGGTGGCCATGGGAATTAATTAACTAACCCGTTCCCACTTAGATTTTTAAAATGAGGGTTTGTCGATTTTAACATGCTATTAACTATCTAAATTACGTGCATAACAAAATCATACTTTAATCATGCAATATAACAAACCATAAGTTAAAACTCATAATCATGCAACTTAAAATGATAAATACGAGAACATAATTCATAAAGTAAATTTTCTGACTATTGTAGCTTAAAACTCCATCATGCTTTCATCTACTGCCTTGTTTCGTGTCCCGTCATGTTACTCAGATGGATTGAGTCTTGAACTTGAAAGATCTTGGAACTAACTCAGAAAAATGGGCCAAACGTGCAGCCTGTTGGGCTGCACACACTGGGCCTGCGCGCAACACTAAGTTGCACTCACTCGTTGGGGCCCTAGTGCTGCACAAGTGTAGTTCGGCACCAACGCTGCTGCGTGTGCTCTGTTAGTTTTGAATACAGAAAAGCTATGACTTGTATCAAAAACTAATATCCACAGTTGACATATCATTTTGTTTCAGTATAAATTTGTTCCTTTATATCATAGAAGTAGATAACGGGGTGTGAAACGACATAGTAGATACCGTTATTGGTTAAAGTATTGATATATTAAAAGTATGCTCGTAACCAAGATAGTCTGAACGTACTATCGGTATTGGTTATTGTGTGGTTTGGGAATTAATTTATCTAAATTAGTTTAAATCACACGGATATGCCCGGGGTATATTGAGCACGACCAGTTTGGATAGAATTGACTTATACTGATCGGCGTAGTCAATTCAGTCCTAGTATTCGGTCTCTCAATCCCGAGATTGGGACGGGCGCGAGAGTTGAATATTGTATGCTTTGATTTGCCAAAGAGTGCGGTCGATTGAGGCCTATACCTCGGTAGGTTGGGTATGCGTTGTTTAGCTTCTTATGTGCCGTTGCTAGTCCGAGGAATCCACGTACCGGTTCGCTGGGTTGATGGTGCTCCCGAGAAGAGCTCGTAAAGTCTATTATACTAAACCCGGCCGGTGAACTTTATGTTCGGAATAATAAAAGGACGAGTGGTAATAATCTCAGAAATCAAGAAGTAGGTGAATTAATTTGTCAGTAAATTGATAAACCGATGAGCACTAGATCTTTAATGTGGGGAGATAGAATAAAACATAATGGCGCGATATAAAGTAATTTTCGAGCGGTAGCTCCATAATTAGTCCGATAGTGGCACGACTAATTATGCATTTGACTAATCGACAAGGTGAATTAATTAATCCTAAAGGTTTAATTAATATTTAATCAACAAAGTGAATTAAGAAATTAATTCTATCTGAATTAATTAATTCTAAGGGTTCGATTAAATTAAATTAACAAAGTGGGTTAAGAAATTAATTCTAATGGGTCGATTGGAGTTGATTTGTCGGGAAAGACTTAGCAGTCAATGAAAGTCAAATTAAAAGGCCCAACTCGAGAGCCCATTAGATCTCCATTAGAGCTCCTCTAAATAGAATAACTTGAGACCAAAGAAAGCGAAGAAAATATTGCAAGACAAGTCTTGCTTCATAGAGTGAGAAAGTTCTAGAGAGAGAACTTCTCCTTGAAGTTTTTTTTTTCGAAGTCGAACTTGATATCTCACTTCTTGAATCAAACCATAGCTTGAAGATCAAGCCTTGCCCGCCATTTCTACGCTAGTTCCGCTGGGTTTTTTCAAGCAGTTTTTCTGACGGGTTTTTCATATTGCAGTCCAGCCGCTAGTGGGTTATTTTTGAGGTTCAAGGTGATATCTTTGGGGTGCTTGATCCAGGTCTTGTTGCGTTATGATCTCTCCTTGGTGATCCGCAGCACGACTTGTCCAGATCGTGGCCAAAGGTCGAACCTTTCGAGCAATTCCAATCGGTTTTTGCAGCAGGACTGGGCTGGTTTTCTTGCAGCGGAAGGTACTAGTTGGCGGCAGTTTTGATCAGTTTTATTTCAAGCAGATTTTGGTTTTAATCAAGAGATTTTCTTGTGGGTTTTTGTGGGCTAAGCAAGTAGACTTCGATAGATTATTGCCCACGTAATATTCGAAGTTTCTACGGAAATATCTATTGGATTTCTATTGGAATCGCAACAAAGATTGGATTTTTCTTTAGGCAAGGGACTTCGCTACAAAAGGTAGAATCTTTAAATTCCACTTTTATTAAAGATTGAATCTTTTGTGTCCCAATTAATAAATTAAATAAGTATAAGCCAAGATCCGTTCATGGGTAAACTAATTTGAGCCTGAGCTTGGTCGAAAGCTTCCGATTCTGGAATGCATTGCACGAAAGTAAGGTTTTCGATTTAGCCCGGGCTTGTTCAGTTTTCCTTCAAATTGGTATCAGAGCGTTGGTTTCGGTCTTATCCTTGTTTGATTTATTACACGTCTATATTTTGGCATTATTATTTTTTTCGAAATGCTTAACAGGTGGTTATTGGTTTCCCGGCTATTATGGTAGAAATTTATTTTTCATTCATAAACCCCGGGACATGTCCGGGCTAGTATTGTTTTTGAATGGAAATATCTGTAATAGTAATAACCATGAGCTGAAAGCCGTGTAGGATTAGAAAAATCTTGTAGTAGGATTTGATCTAATCATGTCATCTTTAAATTCCTAAAAAACGCCTTTGTATATAGGAATTTATGTACTACGACGAAGACGTTATTTTGGGTAACTTATATTCGCGGGTTTTTGTTTAATCGTAATTTTGGGTGATTCCTAATTACGTAAAAAATTGAGAAAACCCGAGCGAATTGAGAGGAATCCAAATAACGAGTGGGAGCGACATAACGGGATGTGTCATCGAGGCGTCAAGGAATCAACAATAGAGAAGGCCATAATAGTCGGGAAATTTTATTTATTTCAATTTCCCGTATTTATGACTTTTCGTTAATTGTGTGTTTTTCATTTTTATTTTGCACGAACGAAAACCAAACCAAAATGTTTTTAAAAGGTAATGTGCAATTAACTAAGGTAGATTATTTGCATATTAAAACTCCAACGGTTTTATGGGTGTGAATATCCTTTGTTAAGATATTGCATGTTAAAACGTAAAAATCCTCAAGCTTAAAAATCTAAGTGGGAGCGGGTTGGTAAATATCCCCATGGCCTCCATTACGAGTTCATTGGTGATGTGGTTAAACTTGCGTGCTGGCTTAGACCTTCCTCCCTATCAGATGAGTTTTCAACCACGGATATCACCGGAATGAATTTCTAAAGGGATGACTATAGTGAGTTTAATTGGAGAAAGTTGCGACACCCTCACCATCCGAGGCGCATTAGTATCCGAAGTAACAAACTTAGAAGTCACGTAATGGCATACACTTAGTGTACCATTTTTAGTATCCCTCCCATCGAGGTTACGCTATTTTTGGGTACGGCTAAAATTATCGACTATTAATTTCATTGATCATAAGATCGTTGGTCAGATAATGAAATTAATGAACTTCGGATCTTCTCGAACGAATGTGGGTTAGCGTAGATGTTCACCTATCGTGACATGCATTGATCCCGGTGTGAGAGATGTTGATAGAAGATTCTATTTGTTTTTTGAGGATTTTCAGTATTTTCAAAAAAGTATACTGAAACTTGAATTGTTTATTTTCAGTTGATATGTTGTTCAACCCGCTAGCTGTCATTCTGAACCAAAATAAACTCACCGGTCCAAACTATATTGACTGCAAACGTAACCTGGACATTGTCCTTACCGCTGAGGGTTACAAGTATGTGCTTACTGAGGAGTGTCCCCCTAAGCCCAGAGATCGTGCCACCCCTGAGCAGCGAGAGCCATATATGAGGTGGCAGAAGGCTGATGAGATGACCAGGTGCTACATCTTGGCTTCTATGTCAAGTGTATTGCAGCACCAGCATCAGCAGATGACCTCAGCCTACGATATGATGCTCAAACTCAGGAAGATGTCTGGACATCAGGGCAGGGCAGCCAAGCAGTCAGCTATGAGGAAACTCATGAATGCTAAGATGGCTGAGGGCAATTCAGTGAGAGATCACGTGCTGGAAATGATTGGTTGCATCAATGAGATCGAGGTATTGGGAGGTGCGATTGATGGGGAAACCCAGGTCGATATCATCCTTCAAAGCTTGCCTCCTAATTTTGAGCAGTTTCGATTGAACTATAATATGGGGAATCTCTCATATTCACTTTCTAAGCTCATGACTGCATTGGTGTCTGCTGAGAGCCTTTTCGTAGAGAAGAAGCAAGCCTTGGCTACTGTTGGTCCCTCAGGTTCCTCTGCTGGGCCCAAAGCCAGGAAGCACAAGAGGAAGAGAGGCCGGAAAGCAGGAACTGATCATGGACCCAAGGCGGGCATTGCCAAGAAGCAGAAGCCGAAAGGCAAATTCTTTAGATGTGGCAAAGTGGGACATTGGAAGAAGGACTACCCAAAGCCTCGAGGTATGTGTAAATTTTCCCTAGTCACTGAGACGTGTTTAGCGGCGATTCACACAGATACTTGGTGTGTGGATTCAGGAGCCATTGATCATGTTTGTAATTCTTTGCAGGGGTTCCAAGTGACCCAGCTGCTTAGAGAGGGAGAGTTGCAGGTCTACCTTGGGGGTACTGCCAGAGTTTCTGTTGCTGCAGTGGGAGTTATTTGTCTTTATTTTTCAGACTCTACTTTATTGTTGAGAGATTGTCTTTATGTACCCAGTTTTCGCAAGAACTTACTTTCAGTTTCTAAACTTGTTTTGGATGGTTATAAGTGTGTTTTTTCTGATAGATCTATATTTATTAGAAAAGGCCAGAAACTTATATGTTCTGGTACATTGGTTGACAATTTTTTTTTAATTAAGACATACTTCCCAGTAATGCAAAACACAGAAACTAGTAGCTCATCACCGAATCATAATAAGAGAAAAGAGTCTTCCCTTTTGAATCAGACTTATCTTTGGCACCTGAGAATAGGTCACATCAACCTTAGTAGGATTCAAAGGTTGGTCAATAGTGGGTCTTTGGACTTGCTAGATATTGACAGCTATTCGACCTGCGAGTCCTGCTTGAAGGGTAAAATGACCAAGAGGCCTTTCAAGGCAAAGGGGTATAGGGCCAAGGAGGTTTTAGAGATGATTCATTCTGACGTGTGTGGGCCTATGTCAGTTCAGGCTAGAGGTGGTTATGAGTATTTCGTGACTTTCACGGATGATTACTCTAGATATGGATACATATACCTGATACGCCATAAGTCTGAATGCTTTGGCAAGTTTAGAGAATTCAAGGCTGAGGTGGAGAACCATCTGGGTAAGAGTATCAAGGTCCTGCGATCTGATCGCGGTGGCGAATACCTCTCTAGTCAATTTAGATCCTATTTGTCAGAGGAGGGTATTCAGACCCAGTTGTCTGCACCTGGCACACCCCAGCAGAATGGTGTAGCAGAGAGGAGGAACAGGACTCTTATGGAGATGGTTAGATCGATGATGAGTTACAGTGAGTTGCCTATCTCATTTTGGGGTTATGCCTTGGAGACAACATATTTTATCCTCAACCTTGTGCCATCTAAGACTGTACCTTCGACCCCATCAGAGTTGTGGAATGGGCGAAAGCCTAGTCTGAGACATCTCAGAATATGGGGTTGTTCAGCACATGTGCTCGAGGCAGATGCAGGCAAGTTAGAGGCGAGATCCAAGGCTATGTTGTTTATAGGCTACCCCAAAGGAACGAGAGGTGGTTTATTTTATAGTCCTCAGGATCAGAAGGTGGTGATCAGCACCAATGCCAGATTTCTTGAGGAGGACTATATTTTAGATCACAAGTCAAGCAGCAAGGTAGTATTGGAAGAGCTTAGAAGTAAGTCCATTATTCCAGATGCACAAGTACAAGAAGACACACCACAAGAGACTGCACACATTATCACAGATGATGCTCTTACACAGGCTGTGCCTCGTCGTAGTGGGAGGGTTGTGAGACAGCCCGAGAGGTACATGGGTTTGGGTGAGTCTTCGAATTTTATCCCTGGTGCTCATGAACCAGACCCAGTTAACTACAATGAGGCTCTACAGTATAAAGATGCAGATTCTTGGCAGAGAGCGATGATTGCTGAGATGGGTTCTATGGACTCAAATCAAGTCTGGGAGCTGGTAGACCTTCCTGATAGGTTTAGGCCTATTGGGTGGAAATGGGTTTACGAGCGAAAGAGAGGATCTGACGGGAGGGTTGAGACCATCAAGGCTAAGCTTGTGGCGAAAGGGTATACTCAGAAAGAAGGGATCGATTATGAGATGACCTTTTCCCCGGTAGCTATGTTTAAGTCAATCCGGATTCTCTTGGCTATAGCTGCTCATATGGATATGAGATTTGGTAGATGGACGTCAAGACAGCTTTCCTTAATGGAAGTCTTGAGGAGACCATCTTTATGCAGCAACTAGAGGGCTTCATTGTTAAGGGCCAAGAGCACAAGGTATGCAGGCTTAGGAGGTCCATTTATGGACTTAAGCAAGCATCCAGATCTTAGAACATCTATTTTGACGAGGTTATCCAGTCCTATGGATTCACTCAGTGTCCGGATGAACAGTGTGTTTATCGCAGGCGTGATGGTGATATGGTGGTGTTCCTCGTACTTAGCGTAGATGACATCCTTCTTATTGGCAACAGTAAGAAGGTGTTGTCAGACGTAAAGGCATGGTTGTCCAAGCAATTCGATATGAAGGATTTGGGAGAGGCTGGACATGTCCTTGGGATTAATATTATTTGAGATAGTAGGAGACGTTCTCTGACTCTCTCTCAGACATCCTACATAGATACAATTCTTGCCCGTTTTAACATGTAGAACTCTAAGAAGGGTTCACTACCTTTCAGGCATGGAGTGCATTTGTCTAAGGAGCAGTGTCCTAAGACTGCTGAGGAGATAGATGCCATGAAGGCGGTACCCTATGCTTCTGCAGTGGGTAGCCTCATGTATGCTATGTTGTGTCCGAGGCCTGATATTTGCTTTGCCGTTGGCATGGTTAGCAGATATCAGAGTAACCCTGGGAAGGCTCACTGGGAGGCAGTAAAATGCATTCTCAATTACTTGCACAGGACGAGAGATTATGTCCTAGTTTATAGAGCTCAGGAGCTTGTACCATTAGGTTATACATATTCAGACTTTTATGGTGATTTGGACAAGAGTAAGTCTACCTCTGGGTTTGTCTTTACTCTAGGAGGTGGAGCCATAGTATGGAGGAGTGTCAAGCAGAAATGCGTGGCGGACTCCACCATGGAGGCTGAGTACGTTGCCGCTTCAGAGGCAGCGAAAGAGGCTGTATGGCTCAGGAGCCTCCTGATGGACTTAGATGTGGTTCCTGAGTTGCCTAGGTCTATCACAGTTTATTGTGATAACAATGGTGCAGTTGCTAACTCAAGAGAACCACGAGTCTATAAGGCGAGTAAACACATAGAGCGCCAGTACCACCTGATACTAGAGATCGTAAAGATGGGAGACGTGATCGTGGCCAAGATAGCATCAGATGACAACCTTGCAGATCCTTTCACCAAGACATTGACCCCAAAGGTCTTTGGGAGACATGTGGAAGGCATGAGAGTCAGATTCTTGAGGGAGTCATGTGAGTGACCTAAAGGTGTTCTGGAGATATCATTATGACAGCAGTGTAATAGCGGGTTGGACAGTTTTTGTACTTCTTAGCATAGCTTTGAGTATTAGTGGGAGATTGTTAGTTTTGAATACAGAAAAGCTATGGCTTGTATCAAAAACTAATATCCACAGTTGACATATCATTTTGTTTTGGTATAAATTTGTTCCTTTATATCATAGAACTAGATAACGGGGTGTGAAAATACACAGTACATACCGTTATTGGTTAAAGTATTGATATATTAAAAGTATGTTCGTAACCGAGATAGTCTGAACATACGATCGGTATAGGTTATCGTGTGGTTTGGGAATTAATTTATCTAAATTATTTTAAATCACACGGATATGCCCGGGGTATATTGAGCACGACCAGTTTGGATAGAATTGACTTATACTGATCTGCGTAGTCAATTCAGTCCTAGTATTCGGTCTCTCAATCCCGAGATTGGGACGGGCGCGAGAGTTGAATATTGTATGCTTTGATTTGCCAAAGAGTACGATCGATTGAGACCTATACCTCGGTAGGTTGGGTATGCGGTGTTTAGCTTCTTACGTGCCGTTGCTAGTCGGAGGAATCCACGTACCGGTTCGCTGGGTTGATGGTGCTCCCGAGATGAGCTCGTAAAGTATATTATACTAAACCCAGCCGATGAACTTTATGTTCGGTATAATAAAAGGACGAGTGGTACTAATCTCAAAAATCAAGAAGTCGGTGAATTAATTTGTCAGTAAATTTATAAACCGACGAGTGCTAGATCTTTAATGTGGGGAGATAGAATAAAATATAATGGCGCGATATAAAGTCATTTTCGAGCGGTAGTTCCATAATTAGTCCGATAGTGGCACGACTAATTATGCATTTGACTAATCGACAAGGTGAATTAATTAATCCTAAAGGTTTAATTAATATTTAATCGACAAAGTGAATTAAGAAATTAATTCTATTTGAATTAATTAATTCTAAGGGTTTGATTAAATTAAATTAACAAAGTGGGTTAAGAAATTAATCCTAATGGGTCGATTGGAGTTGATTAGTCGGGAAAGACTTAGCGGTCAACGAAAGTCAAATTAAACGGCCCAACTCGAGAGCACATTAGGTCTCCATTAGAGCTCCTATAAATAGATAACTTGAGACCAAAGAAAGCGAAGAAAATCTTGCATGACAAGTCTTGCTTCTTAGAGTGAGAAAGTTCTAGAGAGAGAACTTCTCCTTGCATTTTTTTTTCGAAGTCGAACTTGATATCTCACTTCTTGAATCAAACCATAGCTTGAAGATCAAGCCTTGCCCGCCATTTCTACGCTAGTTTCGCTGGGTTTTTTCAAGCAGTTTTTCTGCCGGGTTTTTCATATTGCAGTCCAGCCGCTAGTGGGTTATTTTGGAGGTTCAAGATGATATCTTTGGGGTGCTTGATCCAGGTCTTGTTGCGTTATGATCTCTCCTTGGTTATCCGCAACACGGATTGTCCAGATCGTGGCCAAAGGTTGAACCTTTCGAGCAATTCCAATCGGTTTTTGCGGCAGGACTGGGTGGGTTTTCTTGTAGCGGAAGGTACTAGCTGGCGGCAGTTTTGATCAGTTTTATTTCAAGAAGATTTTTGTTTTAATCAAGAGATTTTCTTGTGGGTTTTTGTGGGCTAAGCAAGTAGACTTCGATAGATTATTTGCCCACGCAATATTCGAAGTTTCTACGGAAATATCTATTGGATTTCTATTAAAATCGCAACAAAGATTGGATTTTTCTTTAGGCAAGGGACTTCGCTACAAAAGGTAGAATCTTTAAATTCTGCTTTTATTAAAGATTGAATCTTTTGTGTCTCGATTAATAAATTAAATAAGTATAAGCCAAGATCCGTTCATGGGTAAACTAATTTGAGCCTGAGCTTAGTCGAAAGCTTCCGATTCTGGAATGCATTGCACGAAAGTGAGGTTTTCGATTTAGCCCGGGCTTGTTCAGTTTTCCTTCACGCTCCCTGCGTGCAGTGCTGTGCCCCATTGCCGGCAACTTCATCCGGCGATTCCTTTGTAGTCGTGGCCTTTCTGGTCTTCCGTTCAGCTCCCACTCGTTATTTGGTCTCCTCCGAATTCACTTGGGTTTTCCTGGTTTTCTAAGAAATCTTTGGAATTACCCAAATTGTGATGAACCAAAACCCACGAATTCAAGTCGTCCAACAATAGCGTCTTCGTATTACATATTTTCCTATATACAAGGCTAAATCCTTCTAAGAAAATAAAAAACACCAATTACATCGAAAAAATCCTACTACAGATTGAATCTAATCTTACACGGCTTTCAGCACGTGGTTTTACTATTACACGCATTCGTAAAAAAAATAACAACCCAAACATGTCCTAGGGTTTAATTAAAACCATACAAACACAAACCATAATAGTCGGGATCATAACCACTTGCAATAAAAACCATGTAACAAATCAAACAAGTATAAATCCAAAACCTTAGCTTTGACACCAATTGAAGGAATTGTCTGCCTGGGTCCGATCAAAAATTCCACTTTCGTGCTATGCATTCCAGATTCAGGAATTCCCAATCAAACCATAATGCTCATGCAATCCGATTCAAACCCCTTTTGGAATACCACACGAGCACCAAATCTTGGTTTACCTTATTCGATTTGTCACGCAACAAAATGTACGATAACTAATAAAAATGAAAAGATAAAAATCGACCTCTTGAAGCGTGTCCCTTAAGTAATCACTTGTATAACTCTTAGACTCAATTTGACATTGTGTGGGCAACAATCTTCAGAACAAATGGATCAGCAATAACATAAAAGTCTTCTCGAAAGTTGCACCACCTGAACCGAAGTCCGTCACTGCCGTCGTCCTCACGTGCCGCCAACGACGTTTCCATGCGCGGACGCACAAGCTCACGTGTGACGTGCTATTGTCGTTGTGAAAAGCTTTAGGCGAACACTAAAAAATAAAATTTATAATAACAAAAGAAAAACTAAAACTATAGTATTTGAGGTTTCGTTCCTATGAAATTTGTGGTCTTGAGTGAAGTGGTTGTTGGGTACAATTTCTAGTAGTTTTAGTAGTCAAAGAATCTAAGAAAGTAAAATACGATAGTGGTTTGATAAAATCATGCAAACAACAAAATAAAGAAAATAAGATAGTATGGGTAAAAGGTGGAAAATCACACCACAACCAAGATCCAAGGGGCTATTGTTAAGTAAATTATCATGCAATTGTTTAAGAACACTTTAATACCGTCATCACCGAATTAATATGGCTAAAACTAGCCAATAATAGAAATAGGGTCATCAATCCTATCTATTATCAATACCACTCGTTCGACATCAAGATCGAGTAAAATAATCCAATTTAATACCACTCGTTCAAAAAAAAAAAATGAAACTTGTAACACAAGACATCACTATTCTATCAACCACATGTTCATCAAACTAGATAATCGACAACGTATATCAACAATAAAGTAGATTCAATATGTAAATCGACGACAAGACAAAAACCATATCCAAAAATAGGAATTAATCAATTCTTGCATGAAACCCACTTAACAATAAGCGTGAATAACCCAAGAAGATAACAAAAACCACATGGAAGTAATGAGAATATCTTGGAATAGTTCAATCAATAAGAAAGGTGAGGCCTTAGCATCCATAATTCAAAATAACTCAACAATCCTTAATATCTTCATCATATTAAAACACCAATCTTCAGTAAATCCATTGTCTTGCCCACATCTTTAGGAAATCCACTACCCCCTATCACTTGGATGGGTAGATTTCCCTATAATCTACTTAGAAAATGATTGTTCTAAGAGAATTCATAGTGTGCGTGTGAAAATGTGAGAAAGTGTGTGTTTCTTTCTCACTAAGCTAAACTTTCTAAATTATGAAAAATACACTTAAGGTGTGTTGTATGTAATACACTATGTCTTTACAAGGTGTCTTGGCCATTAAGAAAGGTCCCAGAGGGCTAAAATTGGTATTACATAAGAAAAGTCACACCAAGGGTAAAGTTGAAACTTCAATAGTGATTTTTGGGCAACGACCAGGCGGTGGCGCCATGGTGACGCCGAGGTCGGTGGCGGTTAGGCATTGGTGCCGTGTGGACGCCAGCGTTGGTGGCGACCAGGTGCCAGCGCCCAGTGGACGCTAGACTCGAAGTCTTCATCAATCCATGCTAATTCCAATTTATTCTCTTTAAGCTTCAATCTTGCTTGATTTCTTCCTTTTTCCAGCAAAAGCCTTTAAGTTTTATCCAAAATCTCCAAAGTGCCTCTTTACTACAAAACCATGGAAATCCAAGTATAAGTGCATTGAAAGCTCATATAATATGTCATATTCATTGGAAACCAACTAAAAGTAAGCTAAACATGCATGATTTTGGGTCATAAAAAGGTATATTTTGGAGTCACATCACCCCCCATACTTAAGACTTTGCTTGGCCTCAAGCAAACTAGTCAAGAAAACAAATAGAAAGTGATTCCAAAATATAACTATCAGCTCTAAGATGGTTTTTTCTCCCCCTCTATGCTAAACATAAAAAAGTATGCACTCGCTTTGCATTCATGATATCATATAACTTCCATAATTAAGCAAGACAAGCATGACATGAATTCTCTATCGACATCAATTGACCTCATCACCTCACACTTTTAAGGATACACTCAAGAACGCTCATAGTATATAGGTTTTGAAATATTCAACTATGCTCAAGGCAATTGCATGAAAGATCTTCAACCATAAGCTTGACTCAAGATCACCTCACCACCCGCCTATTTCGAATGCAAGACATTGATCAAATGGACTTTTATTAGGGGGTAACTGTTGGATTTGAATACTAAAGCTTTGCTTATGTTAAACTATTTCCCAGTTTTATATATCGATTGAATGTTTTAGTTACATTGTTTGTATGTTTTACATATGTTATCCATTTATAGATGATGAGGTGTCTTGTGTGACACAGTAGATCTCATCGTTGGTTAAAATACATAATATATAAATAAGGTTCGTAACTGAGATAGTTTTGGACACATTGCAGTTTAGGTTATTATGTTATTCAGAAATTGGTTTGTCTAAACTAATTGAATCATAGAGATATGCACGGGGCATATTGAACTTGACAATTTAGGATGGATTGTCTTATACTGATTTAATAGACTATTCAATCCTAGTATTCTATCTCTTAATCCCTAGACTTGAGCAGGCATAAGGATTAGACATAGTATACTTTAATCTGCCAAAGAGTGAGTTCACTTGAGCCCAATAGGCTTGGTAGGTTGAGTGCGTGTGTTTAGTCGTTTGGTGTGCTTTTGCTTATCGAAAGGAAACCATGTACTGATGCGTCTGGGGTGATGGTGCTCCCGAGACGAGCTCGTTATGTTTATTATACTAAACCCAACCGATGGACTTATGTCCGGTATAGTAAAAAAGTCGAGTTGTACTAATCTCGGATTATAAGAAGTTAATTAATTAATTTATCAATAAATTAATAAATTAGCGAGCACTATATCTTTGACATGAGGAGATTAAAGAATAATTAATTTAGTTGTTCCGGAAGCAATTCTGGTGTAGGATGGTAGTGTCATAATTAATCCATTAGTGGAATGATTAATTATGTAGTGGGTTAATTGATAAAGTAAAATTAATTATTTAGTTAATTATTCCTAAGGGTTAATTAGTAATTAACAAAGTCAAATTATTTAATTAATTAATTAAGTTTTAAAGTTAAAGTGGAATTAGGAAATCCTAGAGATTAGAAAATCTATTTGGATTTGGAAATCCTATTAGATTTGGAACCTAATTGAATTTGGAAACTAATTAACAAACCTAAACCCATTTGGAAGGTCAATCCTAAACCAACTTGGGGTCTCTCTTGTAACTCTATAAATAGACAAGAGATTAGCAATTCACAATACACAATTCATAAGTTTTCAAGACAAGAAAACTATAGAGAGAAAATCTTACAAAGAAAATTAATAATTCTTCTCTCAAAGTCAGATTCTTCAACCTTCAGGCGGCGGCTCTCTTCCTAAAAACCTGAGGCTGGTTTTCTTTCGGCATCCCGGTGGCAGGTGGTTTGAGAGCGGGGCGAGTAAGGCATCTCGGGCAGCACGTGGTCTTCAAGCGCTTGTTGCGGCAGGTCCAGTCAGATTTTTCAGTAGCAATTTTTGTGGAATTGTGGTGGTTTTGATGATCAATTGCTTGTTTGTTCATTGCCCACACAACATACGATCAAGTCTTGAGTTATACAAGAGAATCATCTAAGTACATGCTTCAAGAGGTAATTCTTAAACTTTCGCATTTATTAAAAATTTATTGTTGTGTGGCAAATCAAATAAGTAGAAGCTAAGATCCTGCGCAATGGTATTTCAAGCAAGGGTTAGATAGTAATTGCGCTAGATTTTAAGCCTGGTCAAGAATTTTGATTCTGAAATGCATAGCACGAAAGTAAGTTTTTGACCGGGCCCGAGCAGATAATCTTTCAATAACAGGGCTAAGAAAGTAGGCTAAGGACAAGAAAATGTTAAGACTTGAAAACTGGAGTTGTTGTAAAGAGACTTCTATTGATTGGATGTTTCATCAACTACTCCTACTTGGATTCTTCAACTACTAATGGAGGTTTAAGGCTTAGATGTCCTTTACTTCTCCATTCTTATTTCTTCAAACTTAAATTTTTTTTTTCCTTTTGTAAATTTCTTCTTTTAGAAACTATCAAAAGCTGAAATCTAACAACTTAGAATCCATCAATTATTTTTCATTTGCACATCCAATCACATACAAACTCTTTAAGGGTCCAAAACAAAGTTTTAACAAACAAAATGGCTAAAGTTGGCTTATTGGGATAAAAAGAAAACAAAGAAAAAGATGGGGCTCAACTTGGCTATGCCTAAGGGGTTAAACATGATTATGGGTAATGTAAAACAAAAAATAAAAGGTAAAAATAAAAGCTAACTAATTGCCTTCATCACTTCAATGTATCACAAGCACATAAAAGGTCTTGATATGTGTGCTAAAGTCAAGTTCAAGATTCAATCATTCATGCAAGACAAATCACACAACCAAAGAAAAATGAGCAAGCAAATAAGAAATGCTCAATAAAGGCTCAAATAAACTCACATAAAATCAAGGATTGAAATGTGATTACATATCAAGATGTCAACTAAGAACTCACATCATACCTATCAATACACAACCATTTCTATTATATTTCCACCAATCATGCAATGCAAATACACAAAACAAGCTTGAATGGGTCCTTTTGTTTTAGAAAAATTTTATCAAAATCCAAAATAGAGCAAATTTTTTAAAATTAACCACAAAATGGACTCATCTCCATTACTTGTTTCTCAATTAGCAAGCATAAAGACTTATAAAAATTTATGTTTATCTTCCCTCCCCCCCCCCCCCCCCCCTAACACTTAAAATATACATTGTCCTCAATGTATTAAAACAAAACAAAAGTGGGCTAATGGGGTACCAATTTATTTTTCTTTAGATTCATTTATCACAATTAAGCTCATGCCCATATAATGTTAGCCAAATACTCAATGTAAATCATTCACACTTTAATTAAAAATATAAAAATAAACACACCAAAGAAAATAAACACACCAAAGAAAATAAAAATATTTAAATTGCAAAAAATGTAGTAAGAAAGTAATAGTGGTAAGGATTCTCAAACTCTTGTTGCAAAGGAACTAAATGTTGAGGAAAACCAATAATGCATCACTCTATAAGCTTCCTCTCTCCCATTAGAGCTCATCCTTTCTCATTGAATTAACCATGTCCTGAAAATTGTAACAAATTATAGAATTTTAAACAGAAATTAATGTTTTCAGCATACCTCAGAGGTTAGCGTCCAACAGGTGTTGGCACCTAGCGGTCACCACAGGCGGCATCTAACAGGTGTTGGCGCTTGGCGGTCGCTATTACGGGCGGCATGAAGGCGTGGTGCCAGCATGTCGCCTGGCATCAGGGCCAGTAAATATAAACTAATTAATTCACTAAAGCAGCAGTGATAAGCATTAAAACACCACAAGACATGTTAATTAATCATATGATTAATCTACTCATAAGAACACATGATTTTTCAGTCAATTGAGCACAAGTTCTACATGTTCTATAACAGTAAAGCTCCAGGATATAACGATTAGAACATCTAAAACATACAAGATTGAAAAATGCATACATTCATCCATTATAACCTCATTCAATCATATAAAGTATACATAGCATAGTACTATGCATAGTTTAAGAAATCAATTTTTGAAAATTTAAGCACAAGGCAGCTCTATACTCTTACCATTGATTCTTGATTTTGTATCATGTATGAAATCTACAGAGAACTTAAAAACAACAATGTTATAGGTAAAATAACTAAAAATAAAGAATTTCAAATTTCAGATTCATGAATTGGATGCATTGGAAAGGTAAATGATTCTCATTTGTGCTCGTGGAAGTTTTGGAAATATTAGGTAAGTAAAATGGAGGTTTTAGACTCCAAAGTATCTCATTTAGAACATACAAATGAAACAGGAGATCTGGGCATTTTGACGGCATCAAGACGACACTGCTGATACAGTCCAGAACATCACGTCGGCAACCTGGTGTTGTGGCCTTGTGGACACCTGTAGCTGGCGACAACCCGTTGGCACACAGGTGCTACTGTGCTATTTTTCCTTGATCTTAAAAAAATACTTCCACTTGATTTTTACATGATCCAATTGCACCAAATCATGTACCTACAATACAGGAATGTGTTCAAAAATATTATACTCAAAAATCACATTAAAACTCATTACTTATTAGCAATTTAAAAATTTGAAAATCTAAAAACTATAAAATGAACTAAAAAGTGCTGAAAAGGCTTAGGTTGCCTCCCAATAAGTGCTTTGGACTTTATAGTCTCCGGCTAGACTTGTCTTAGTTAGTTTTGAATACTGAAAAGCTATTGCTTGTATCAAAAACTAATAGGCAGTTGACATATCATTTTGTTTTAATATTAAATTATTCCTTTATATCATATATCTAGATAACGAGGTGTAGAAAAGCACAGTAGATCTCGTTATTAGTTAAAGTAATGATATATAAATAGATGCTCGTAACTGAGATAGTTTGAACATACTATCGGTTTAGGTAATCATGTTATTTGGAAAATTAGTTTGTCTAGAATAATTAAATCACACGGATGTGCACGGGGCATATTGAGCACGACCTGTTCGGGATTGAATTAACTTGTACTGATCGGCGTAGTTAATTTGAACCTAATATTCTAATCTCTTAATCCCTAGACTAGAGCGGGCATGAGAGTTAGATATCGTATGCTTTGATTTGCCAAACGCTGCGGTCAATTGAGGCCTAGATCTCGATAAGTTGGGTATGCGATATTTGACTTCTTCGTGTGCCGTTGCTTGTCGAATGAATCCATGTACCGGTTCGCCAGGTTGATGGTGATCCCGAGATGAGCTCATAAGGTTTATTATACTAAACCCGGTCGGTGAACTTTATGTCTGGTATAATAAGAAAGTCGAGTGGTACTAATCTCGGATACCAAGAAGTCAATGAATTACTTTGTCAGTAAATTTATTAATCGACGAGCACTAGATCTTTGATGTGGGGAGATAGAAGAATAATGCGAAGTAAATTCGTTTTTGAGCGGTAGTTCCATAATTGGTTCGTTAGTGGTACGACTAATTATGCGTTGGACTAATCGACAAAGTGAATTAAATAATCCTAAAGGATTAGTTAATATTTAATTGACAAATTGTGTTATACAAAATAATCCTAAAGGTTCGATTAATATTTAATTAATGATGTGGATTAAAAATTTAATTCAAAAAGTTCGATTGGAGTTGATTAGTCTAGGGACGCAAATTATATCATGTACCACTAGGTACATGTACCTAATAATAATCATCACTCTCACTATTAGAGAGTGAGATACACGCTCTTTTCTTCTTCTTCTCCAAAAACTCAGTTCCTTCTTTTTCAAAAATCACTTATTCTTCTTAAAAAATCAGTTATTTTTCTTCGTCGTACTCCATTTGAAACCGCATTTAATCAAAATTTTCATCCAAACACAGATTTAACGGAGATCAACGATTGTATTTTCCGATGAACAACACCAAATACAACGGAAAAATCACTTATTCCTGTTGAAAAATCTCTTATTCTTCTTCTTCTTCAAAAATAACTTATTCTTCTTAAAAAATCACCACATCATAAAGTATGAACTGTATTTGATGGATTTACGGAACCTTATTTTCACAATTTGATGTTGGGTAATGTATAAATGATGTTATCTTCATGTTTTCTTATTCAAATAATGCCCTGTTACTCCGAAATATGATATATAAATAGTTTTCGTGAACTATTGGTACTTTCATGTGAAATGGGTTGCTTCTGATTCTTTCCCGCTACTGGACTTGGTAGAACGTGTTATGGGACGTAGCTGGACATTGCGGGATATAACGGGATGTTGCTGCTTTGTATTTTGGACTTAGCGGGACATAACTGGACGTTGCGGGATGTTGCTGGACGTGGTGCTAGTTTTTTTGGACTTAGCTACACATGGTAGACTATGTTTTGTGAAAAAATTAGATAAAATTCACATGCTTGGATGTATACGTGGTGTGGTAGTGGCCAGTTGTGATTCTGGCTGCCAAATTTGTCAAGAAAATTTTAGAATAACAATTTTACACAACGCAATTTGTACAACAATATCTCCAAGTATTACATCCAATTTGTGAAAAAATTTAGTTTAAATTCACATGCATGGATGTAGACGATTCTAGACGTGGTGCTAGTTGTTTTTGACGTGGTTCTAGTTGTTCTAAGATACGGTTGGCTATCTTTGTGAAAAAAATAGCTTAATTTCACATGCATGGATGTTGGCGTTTTTGTACGTGGTGCTAGTTATTTTTGAAGTGGTGTTCTGAGACGTGGTGCTAGTTGTATTTGTGAAAAAAATAAGTTTAAATTCACACGCATGGATGTAAACATTTTTGGACGTGGTGATAGTTGTTTTTGACGTGGCTCTAGTTATTTTGGGACGCTTCTGGACGTTTCTGGATGAGACGTTGCGGAGGGACGTAGCTGGATATTGCCAGACAATGCAGGACGTATCTGGACGTAGTGCTACATTTTTTGGACGTGGCAAGATGTGGTAGACTATGTTGTATGAAAAATTCAACTAAAATTCACATGTTTGGATGCGGAAGATTCTAGACGTGGTGCTAGTTGGTTTTGACGTGGTTCTAGTTGTTCTGAGACGTGGTGCTAGTTGCATTTGTGAAAAAATAGCTGAAATTCATATGCATGGATATAGACAATTCTAGACGTGGTGCTAGCTGTTTTCGACGTGGTTCTAGTTGTTCTGAGATGTGTGCTAGTTGTATTTATGAAAAAAATCAGTTTACATTCACACGCATGGATGTAGACGTTTCTGGACATGGAGATAGTTGTTTTTGACGTGGTTCTAGTTATTCTGAAATGTTTCTGGACATTTCTGGATGAGACGTTGTGGAGAGATGTAGGTAGATGTTGTCGGACGTTGCAGAACGTATCTGGACGTAGTGCTACATTTTTTGGACGTGGTAGACTATGTTCTGTGAAAAATTAAGGTAATATTCACATGTTTAGATGTAAACGATTCTATAGGTGGTGTTAGTTGTTTTTGACATGGTTCTAGTTGTTCTGAGACGATGAGCTAGTTGTATTTGTGAAAAAAATCTGTTAAAATTCACACGCATGGATGTAGACGTTTCTGGATGTGGTGATAGATTTTGTTGACGTGGTGCTAGTTTTTCTGAGACGTTTCTGGATGTTTCCAGATGAAACGTTGTGGAGGGACGTAGATGGACGTCGTAGGACGTTGCAGGACGTATCTGGACATAGTATTACTTTTTTTGCATGGCAAGACATGGTAGACTATGTTCTGTGAAAAATTCAGCTAAAATTCAAATGTTTTGAGGTAGAAAATTCTAGACTTGGTGCTAGTTGTTCTTTACATGGTTATAGGTTTTCTGAGATATGGTGCTAGTTGTATTTGTGAAAAAAAAAAGCTTAAATTTACATGCATGGATGTAAACGATTCTGGACATGGTGCTAGTTATTTTTGACGTGGTTCTAGTTGTTCTGAGATGTGGTGCGAGTTGTATTTGTGAAAAAAATCAGTTTAAATTCACACGCATGGATGTAGACATTTCTGGACGCGGTGATAGTTGTTTTTGACGTGGTTCTAGTAGTTCTCAGACGTTTCTGGATGAGATGTTGTGGAGGGACGTAGCTGGACATTGCAGGACGTTGTAGGAGTATCTGGAGGTAGTGCTACATTTTTTTGACGTGGCATGACGTGGTAGACTATGTTCTGTGAAAATTTTAGAAAAATTCACATGTTTGGATGTAGACGATTCTAGACATGGTGCTAGTTGTCTTTGACAGGGTTCTAGTTGTTCTGAGACGTGGTGCTAGTTGTATTTGTGAAAAAAATTAGTTTAAATTCAAACGCATGGATGAAGACATTTCTGGACATGGTGATAGTTGTTTTTGACGTGGTGCTTGTTGTTATGAAACATTGTGCTAGTTGTATTTGTGAAAAAAATCAGTTTAAATTCACACGCATGGATGTAGACATTTCTGGACGTGGTGATAGTTGTTTTTGACGTGGATCGTGTTATTCTAAGATGCTTCTAGATGTTTTTGGATGAGACATTGTGGAGGGATGTTGCTGGACGTTGCCGGAAATTGCAGGACGTATCTGGACGAAGTGCTACATTTTTTGGATGTGGCAAGACGTGGTAGACTATATTCTGTGCAAAATTCTGCTAAAATTCACACGTTTGGATGTAGACGATTCTAGACGTGGTTCTAGTTGTTCTGAGATGTGGTGCTAGTTGTTTTTGTGAAAAAAATAGCTTAAGTTCACATGAATAGATGTAGACAATTCTGGACGTGGTGCTAGTTGTTTTCGACATGGTTCTAGTTGTTCTGAGATGTGGTGCTAGTTTTATTTGTGAAAAAATCAGTTTAAATTCACACTGATGGATGTAGACATTTCTGGACGTGGTGATAGTTGTTTTTGACGTGGTTCTAGTAGTTCTGAAATGTTTCTCGACGTTTCTGAATGAGATGTTATGGAGCGACGTAGCTGGACATTGCAGGACGTTGCAGGACGTATCTGGACATAGTGCTACATATTTTGGACGTGGCAAGACGTGGTAGACTATGTTTTGTGAAAAATTAAGCACAAATTCACATTTTTGGATGTAGACAATTCTAGACATGGTGCTAGTTGTTTTTGACGTGGTTCTAGTTGTTCTGAGACGTGGTGCTAGTTTTATTTGCGAAAAAAATAGCTTAAATTTATAGGCATAGATGTAGACAATTCTGGACGTGGGGCAAGTTGTCTTCGACGTGGTTCTAGTTGTTTTGAGACGTGGTGCTAGTTGTATTTGTGAAAAAAATCAGTTTAAATTCACACTGATGGATATAGACTTTTCTGGACGTGGTGATAGTAGTTTTTGACGTGGTTCTGGATGATTCTGGATAAGACGTTGTGGAGGGACGTAGCTGGACATTGTCGGACATTGCAGGACGTATCTAGATGTAGTGCTACTTTTTTTGGATGTGGCAAGACGTGGTAGACTTTGTTCTTTGAAAAATTCAGCTAAAATTCACATGTTTGGATGTAGACGATTCTAGACGTGGTGCTAGTTGTTTTTGACGTGGTTCTAGTTGTTCTGAGATGTGGTGCTAGTTGTATTTGTGAAAAAATAGCCTAAATTCACATGCATGGATATAGACGATTCTGGACGTGGTGTTAGTTGTTTTCGACATGGTTCTAGTTGTTCTGAGACGTGGTGCATGTTGTCTTTGTGAAATAATCAGTTTAAATTTACACGGATGGATGTAAACGTTTATTGACGTGGTGATAGTTGTTTTTGACGTGGTTCTAGTAGTTCTCAGACGTTTCTGGATGAGATGTTGTGGAGGGACGTAGCTGGACATTGCAGGACGTTGTAGGCGTATCTGGACGTAGTGCTACATTTTTTTGACGTGGCAAGACGTGGTAGACTATGTTCTGTGAAAATTTTAGAAAAATTCACATGTTTGGATGTAGACAATTCTACACATGGTGTTAGTTATTTTTGACGGGGTTCTATTTATTCTGAGATGTGGTGCTGGTTGTATTTGTGAAAAAATCAGTTTAAATTCAAACGCATGGATGAAGACATTTCTGGACGTGGGGATAGTTGTTTCTGACGTGGTGCTTGTTGTTATGAAACATGGTGCTAGTTGTATTTGTGAAAAAAATCAGTTTAAATTCACACGCATGGATGTAGACATTTCTGGATGTGGTGATAGTTGTTTTTGACGTGGATCATGTTATTATGAGATGCTTCTAGACGTTTATGGATGAGACGTTGTGGAGGGATGTTGCTGGACGTTGCCGGACATTGCAGGACGTATCGGGACGAAGCGCTACTTTTTTTGGATGTGGCAAGACGTGGTAGACTATGTTCTGTGCAAAATTCTGCTAAAATTCACACGTTTGGATATAGACGATTCTAGACGTGGTGCTAGTTGTTTTGGACGTGGTTCTACTTGTTCTCAGATGTGGTGCTAGTTGTATTTGTGAAAAAAATAGCTTAAATTCACATGCATAGATGTAGACAATTCTGGACGTGGTGCTAGTTGTTTTCGACATGGTTCTAGTTGTTCTGAGATGTGGTGCTAGTTGTATTTGTGAAAAAATCAATTTAAATTCACACGGATGGATGTAGACATTTCTGGACGTGGTGATAGTTGTTTTTGACGTGGTTCTATTAGTTCTGAGATGTTTCTGGCCGTTTCTGAATGAGATGTTGTGGAGGGACGTAGCTGGACATTGCAGGACGTTGCAGGACGTATCTGGACGTAGTGCTACATATTTTGGACGTGGCAAGACGTGGTAGACTATGTTCTGTGAAAAATTAAGCTAAAATTCAAATTTTTGGATGTAGACAATTCTAGATATGGTGCTAGTTGTTTTTGACGTGGTTCTAGTTGTTCTGAGACGTGGTGCTAGTTTTATTTGTGAAAAAAAATAGCTTAAATTTACAGGCATGGATGTAGACAATTCTGGACGTGGGGCAAATTGTCTTCGACGTGGTTCTAGTTGTTTTGAGACGTGGTGCTAGTTGTATTTGTGAAAAAAATCAGTTTAAATTCACACTCATGGATATAGACGTTTCTGGACGTGGTGATAGTTATTTTTTACGTGGTTCTGGATGATTCTGGATAAGACATTATGGAGGGACGTAGTTGGACATTGTCGGATGTTGCAGGACGTATCTAGATTTAGTGCTTCTTTTTTTGGATGTGGCAAGACGTGGTAGACTATGTTCTGTGAAAAATTCAGCTAAAATTCACGTGTTCGGATGTAGACGATTCTAGACGTGGTGCTAGTTGTTTTTGACGTGGTTCTAGTTGTTCTGAGATGTGGTGCTAGTTGTATTTGTTAAAAAAATAGCTTAAATTCACATGCATGGATATAGACAATTCTGGACGTGGTGTTAGTTGTTTTCGACATGGTTCTAGTTGTTCTGAGACGTGGTGCTAGTTGTCTTTGTGAAAAAATCAGTTTAAATTCACACTCATGGATATAGACATTTCTGGACGTGGTGATAGGTTTTTTTGACGTGGTTCTGGATGATTCTGGATAAGACGTTGTGGAGGGACGTAGCTGGACATTGTCGGACGTTGTAGGACGTATCTAGATGTAGTGCTACTTTTTTTTGGATGTGGCAAGACGTGGTAGACTATGGTTGGATGTAAACGATTTTAGACGTGGTGCTAGTTGTTTTTTACGTGGTTCTAGTTGTTCTGAGATGTGGTGCTTGTTGTATTTTTGAAAAAAATAGCTTAAATTCACATGCATGGATGTAGACAATTCTGGACGTGGTGCTAGTTGTTTTCGACATGCTTCTAGTTGTTCTGAGAAGTGGTGCTAGTTGTATTTGTGAAAAAATCATTTTAAATTCACACGGATGGATGTAGACGTTTCTTGAAGTGGTGATAGTTGTTTTTGACGTGGTTCTAGTAGTTCTGAGACGGTTTTGGATGCTTCTTCATGAGATGTTGTGGAGGGACGCAGCTGGACATTGCAGGACGTTGCAGGATGTATCTGGACGTAGTGCTACATTTTTTTGACGTGGCAAGACGTGGTAGACTATGTTCTATGAAAAATTAAGCTAAAATTCACATGTTTGGATGTAGACAATTCTAGACATGGTGCTAGTTGTTTTTGACGTGGTTCTAGTTATTTTGAGACGTGGTGCTAGTTTTATTTGTGAAAAAAATAGCTTAAATTCACAGGCATGGATGTAGACGATTCTGGACGTGGTGCTAGTTGTTTTCAACGTGGTTCTAGTTGTTTTGAGACGTGGTGCTAGTTGTATTTGTGAAAAAAAGCAGTTGAAATTCACACGCATGGATGTAGATGTTTCTGGACGTGGTGTTACTTGTTTTTTACATGGTTCTTGTTGGTCTGAGACGTTTCTGGACGTTTGTGGACGAGACATTTTAGAGGGTCGTAGCTGGACGGTGCCGGACATTGCGGGACGTATCTAGACGTAGTGCTACGTTTTTTGGACATGACAAGACGTGGTAGAGTATGTTCTGTGAAAATTTCAAAAAAATTCACATGGTTGGATGTAGACGATTCTAGACGTTGTGCTAGTTGTTTTTGACGGGGTTCTAGTTGTTATGAGACGTGGTGCAAGTTGTATTGGAGAAAAAAATAGCTTAAATTCACATGCATGGATATAGACGATTCTGGACGTGGTGCTAGTTGTTTTCGACGTGGTTCTAGTTGTTTTTTACTTGGTGTTAGTTTTATTTGTGAAAAAAATCAGTTTAAATTCACACGCATGGATGTAGACATTTCTGGACATGGTGATAGTTGTTTTTGACGTGGTGCTAGTTTTTCTGAGATGTTTCAGGACGTTTCTGGATGAGATGTTGTGGAGGGGTGTAGCTGGACATTGCAGGACGTTGCAGGACGTATCTGGACGTAGTGCTACATTTTTTTGACGTGGCAAGACGAGGTAGACTATGTTCTGTGAAAATTTTAGAAAAATTCACATGTTTGGATGTAGACGATTCTAGATATGGTGCTTGTTGTTTTTGACGGGGTTCTAGTTGTTCTGAGACGTGGTGCTAGTTGTATTTGTGAAAAAAATCAGTTTAAATTGAAACGCATGGATGAAGACATTTCTGGACGTGGTGATAGTTGTTTTTGACGTGGTGCTTGTTGTTATGAAACATGGTGCTAGTTGTATTTGTGAAAAAAATCAGTTTAAATTCACACGCATGGATGTAGACATTTCTAGATGTGGTGATACTTGTTTTTGACGTGGATCATGTTATTCTAAGATGCTTCTAGACGTTTTTGGATGAGACGTTGTGGAGGGATGTTGTTGGACGTTGCCGGACATTGCAGGACGTATCTGGACGAAGTGCTACTTTTTTTGGATGTGGCAAGACGTGGTAGACTATGTTCTGTGCAAATTCTTCTAAAATTCACACGTTTGGATATAGACGATTCTAGACGTGGTGCTAGTTGTTTTGGACGTGGTTCTAGTTGTTCTGAGATGTGGTGCTAGTTGTATTTGTGAAAATAATAGCTTAAACTCACATGCATAGATGTAGACAATTCTGGGCGTGGTGCTAGTTGTTTTCGACATGGTTCTAGTTGTTCTGAGATGTGGTGCTAGTTGTATTTGTGAAAAAATCAATTTAAATTCACACGGATGGATGTAGACATTTCTGGACGTGGTGATAATTGTTTTTGACGTGGTTCTAGTAGTTCTGAGATGTTTCTGGACGTTTCTGAATGAGATGTTGTGGAGGGACGTAGCTGGACATTGCAGGACGTATCTGGACGTAGTGCTACATATTTTAGACGTGGCAAGACGTGGTAGACTATGTTCTGTGAAAAATTCAGCTAAAATTCACGTGTTTGGATGTGGACGATTCTAGACATGGTGCTAGTTGTTTTTGACGTGGTTCTAGTTGTTCTGAGATGTGGTGCTAGTTGTATTTGTTAAAAAAATAGCTTAAATTCACATGCATGGATATAGACGATTCTGGACGTGGTGTTAGTTGTTTTCGACATGGTTCTAGTTGTTCTGAGACGTGGTGCTAGTTGTCTTTGTGAAAAAATCAGTTTAAATTCACACTCATGGATATAGACGTTTCTGTACGTGGTGATAGGTTTTTTTGACATGGTTCTGGATGATTCTGGATAAGACGTTGTGGAGGGACGTAGATGGACATTGTCGGATGTTGTAGGACGTATCTAGATGTAGTGCTACTTTTTTTGGATGTGGCAAGACGTGGTAGACTATGTTTGGATGTAGACGATTTTAGACGTGGTGCTAGTTGTTTTTTACGTGGTTCTAGTTGTTCTGAGATGTGGTGCTTGTTGTATTTTTGAAAAAAATAGCTTAAATTCACATGCATGGATGTAGACAATTCTGGACGTGGAGCTAGTTGTTTTCGACATGCTTCTAGTTGTTCTGAGAAGTTGTGCTAGTGGTATTTGTGAAAAAATCATTTTAAATTCACACGGATGGATGTAGACGTTTCCTGAAGTGGTGATAGTTGTTTTTGACGTGGTTCTAGTAGTTCTGAGACGGTTTTGGATGCTTCTTCGTGAGATGTTGTGGAGGGACGCAGCTGGACATTGCAGGACGTATCTGGACGTAGTGCTACATTTTTTTGACGTGGCAAGACGTGGTAGACTATGTTCTATGAAAAATTAAGCTAAAATTCACATGTTTGGATGTAGACAATTCTAGACACGGTGCTAGTTGTTTTTGACGTGGTTCTAGTTATTTTGAGACGTGGTGCTAGTTTTATTTGTGAAAAAAATAGCTTAAATTCACAGGCATGGATGTAGACGATTCTGGACGTGGTGCTAGTTGTTTTCAACGTGGTTCTAGTTGTTTTGAGACGTGGTGCTAGTTGTATTTGTGAAAAAAAGCAGTTGAAATTCACACGCATGGATGTAGATGTTTCTGGACGTGGTGTTACTTGTTTTTGACATGGTTCTTGTTGGTCTGAGACGTTTCTGGACGTTTGTGGAGGAGACATTTTAGAGGGTCGTAGCTGGACGGTGCCGGACATTGCGGGACGTATCTAGACGTAGTGCTACGTTTTTTGGACATGACAAGACGTGGTAGAGTATGTTCTGTGAAAATTTCAAAAAAATTCACATGTTTGGATGTAGACGAATCTAGACGTGGTGCTAGTTGTTTTTGACGGGGTTCTAGTTGTTATGAGACGTGGTGCAAGTTGTATTGGAGAAAAAAATAGCTTAAATTCACATGCATGGATATAGACGATTCTGGACGTGGTGCTAGTTGTTTTCGACGTGGTTCTAGTTGTTTTTGACTTGGTGTTAGTTTTATTTGTGAAAAAAATCAGTTTAAATTCACACGCATGGATGTAGACATTTCTGGACATGGTGATAGTTGTTTTTGACGTGGTGCTAGTTTTTCTGAGATGTTTCAGGACGTTTCTGGATGAGATGTTGTGGAGGGGTGTAGCTGGACATTGCAGGACGTTGCAGGACGTATCTGGACGTAGTGCTACATTTTTTTGACGTGGCAAGACGAGGTAGACTATGTTCTGTGAAAATTTTAGAAAAATTCACATGTTTGGATGTAGACGATTCTAGACATGGTGCTTGTTGTTTTTGACGGGGTTCTAGTTGTTCTGAGACGTGGTGCTAGTTGTATTTGTGAAAAAACTCAGTTTAAATTGAAACGCATGGATGAAGACATTTCTGGACGTGGTGATAGTTGTTTTTGACGTGGTGCTTGTTGTTATGAAACATGGTGCTAGTTGTATTTGTGAAAAAAATCAGTTTAAATTCACACGCATGGATGTAGACATTTCTAGATGTGGTGATACTTGTTTTTGACGTGGATCATGTTATTCTAAGATGCTTCTAGACGTTTTTGGATGAGACGTTGTGGAGGGATGTTGTTGGATGTTGCCGGACATTGCAGGACGTATCTGGACGAAGTGCTACTTTTTTTGGATGTGGCAAGACGTGGTAGACTATGTTCTGTGCAAATTCTGCTAAAATTCACACGTTTGGATATAGACGATTCTAGACGTGGTGCTAGTTGTTTTGGACGTGGTTCTAGTTGTTCTGAGATGTGGTGCTAGTTGTATTTGTGAAAATAATAGCTTAAACTCACATGCATAGATGTAGACAATTCTGGGCGTGGTGCTAGTTGTTTTCGACATGGTTCTAGTTGTTCTGAGATGTGGTGCTAGTTGTATTTGTGAAAAAATCAATTTAAATTCACACGGATGGATGTAGACATTTCTGGACGTGGTGATAATTGTTTTTGACGTGGTTCTAGTAGTTCTGAGATGTTTCTGGACGTTTCTGAATGAGATGTTGTGGAGGGACGTAGCTGGACATTGCAGGACGTATCTGGACGTAGTGCTACATATTTTAGACGTGGCAAGACGTGGTAGACTATGTTCTGTGAAAAATTCAGCTAAAATTCACGTGTTTGGATGTGGACGATTCTAGACATGGTGCTAGTTGTTTTTGACGTGGTTCTAGTTGTTCTGAGATGTGGTGCTAGTTGTATTTGTTAAAAAAATAGCTTAAATTCACATGCATGGATATAGACGATTCTGGACGTGGTGTTAGTTGTTTTCGACATGGTTCTAGTTGTTCTGAGACGTGGTGCTAGTTGTCTTTGTGAAAAAATCAGTTTAAATTCACACTCATGGATATAGACGTTTCTGTACGTGGTGATAGGTTTTTTTGACATGGTTCTGGATGATTCTGGATAAGACGTTGTGGAGGGACGTAGATGGACATTGTCGGATGTTGTAGGACGTATCTAGATGTAGTGCTACTTTTTTTGGATGTGGCAAGACGTGGTAGACTATGTTTGGATGTAGACGATTTTAGACGTGGTGCTAGTTGTTTTTTACGTGGTTCTAGTTGTTCTGAGATGTGGTGCTTGTTGTATTTTTGAAAAAAATAGCTTAAATTCACATGCATGGATGTAGACAATTCTGGACGTGGAGCTAGTTGTTTTCGACATGCTTCTAGTTGTTCTGAGAAGTTGTGCTAGTGGTATTTGTGAAAAAATCATTTTAAATTCACACGGATGGATGTAGACGTTTCTTGAAGTGGTGATAGTTGTTTTTGACGTTGTTCTAGTAGTTCTGAGACGGTTTTGGATGCTTCTTCGTGAGATGTTGTGGAGGGACGCAGCTGGACATTGCAGGACGTATCTGGACGTAGTGCTACATTTTTTTGACGTGGCAAGACGTGGTAGACTATGTTCTATGAAAAATTAAGCTAAAATTCACATGTTTGGATGTAGACAATTCTAGACACGGTGCTAGTTGTTTTTGACGTGGTTCTAGTTATTTTGAGACGTGGTGCTAGTTTTATTTGTGAAAAAAATAGCTTAAATTCACAGGCATGGATGTAGACGATTCTGGACGTGGTGCTAGTTGTTTTCAACGTGGTTCTAGTTGTTTTGAGACGTGGTGCTAGTTGTATTTGTGAAAAAAAGCAGTTGAAATTCACACGCATGGATGTAGATGTTTCTGGACGTGGTGTTACTTGTTTTTGACATGGTTCTTGTTGGTCTGAGACGTTTCTGGACGTTTGTGGATGAGACATTTTAGAGGGTCATAGCTGGACGGTGCCGGACATTGCGGGACGTATCTAGACGTAGTGCTACGTTTTTTGGACATGACAAGACGTGGTAGAGTATGTTCTGTGAAAATTTCAAAAAAATTCACATGTTTGGATGTAGACGAATCTAGACGTGGTGCTAGTTGTTTTTGACGGGGTTCTAGTTGTTATGAGACGTGGTGCAAGTTGTATTGGAGAAAAAAATAGCTTAAATTCACATGCATGGATATAGACGATTCTGGACGTGGTGCTAGTTGTTTTCGACGTGGTTCTAGTTGTTTTTGACTTGGTGTTAGTTTTATTTGTGAAAAAAATCAGTTTAAATTCACACGCATGGATGTAGACATTTCTGGACATGGTGATAGTTGTTTTTGACGTGGTGCTAGTTTTTCTGAGATGTTTCAGGACGTTTCTGGATGAGATGTTGTGGAGGGGTGTAGCTGGACATTGCAGGACGTTGCAGGACGTATCTGGACGTAGTGCTACATTTTTTTGACGTGGCAAGACGAGGTAGACTATGTTCTGTGAAAATTTTAGAAAAATTCACATGTTTGGATGTAGACGATTCTAGACATGGTGCTTGTTGTTTTTGACGGGGTTCTAGTTGTTCTGAGACGTGGTGCTAGTTGTATTTGTGAAAAAACTCAGTTTAAATTGAAACGCATGGATGAAGACATTTCTGGACGTGGTGATAGTTGTTTTTGACGTGGTGCTTGTTGTTATGAAACATGGTGCTAGTTGTATTTGTGAAAAAAATCAGTTTAAATTCACACACATGGATGTAGACATTTCTAGATGTGGTGATACTTGTTTTTGACATGGATCATGTTATTCTAAGATGCTTCTAGACGTTTTTGGATGAGACGTTGTGGAGGGATGTTGTTGGATGTTGCCGGACATTGCAGGACGTATCTGGACGAAGTGCTACTTTTTTTGGATGTGGCAAGACGTGGTAGACTATGTTCTGTGCAAATTCTGCTAAAATTCACACGTTTGGATATAGACGATTCTAGACGTGGTGCTAGTTGTTTTGCACGTGGTTCTAGTTGTTCTGAGATGTGGTGCTAGTTGTATTTGTGAAAATAATAGCTTAAACTCACATGCATAGATGTAGACAATTCTGGGCGTGGTGCTAGTTGTTTTCGACATGGTTCTAGTTGTTCTGAGATGTGGTGCTAGTTGTATTTGTGAAAAAATCAATTTAAATTCACACGGATGGATGTAGACATTTCTGGACGTGGTGATAATTGTTTTTGACGTGGTTCTAGTAGTTCTGAGATGTTTCTGGACGTTTCTGAATGAGATGTTGTGGAGGGACGTAGCTGGACATTGCAGGACGTATCTGGACGTAGTGCTACATATTTTGGACGTGGCAAGACGTGGTAGACTATGTTCTGTGAAAAATTAAGCTAAAATTCACATTTTTGGATGTAGACAATTCTAGACATGGTGCTAGTTGTTTTTGACGTGGTTCTAGTTGTTTTGAGACGTGGTGCTAGTTGTATTTGTGAAAAAAATCAGTTTAAATTCACACTCATGGATATAGACGTTTCTGGACGTGGTGATAGTTGTTCTTGACATGGTTCTGGATAATTCTGGATGAGACGTTGTGGAGGGACGTAGCTGGACATTGTCGGACATTGCAGGACGTATCTAGATGTAGTGCTACTTTTTTTTTTTTTATGTGGCAAGACGTGGTAGACTATGTTCTGTGAAAAATTCAGCTAAAATTCACATGTTTGGATGTAGACGATTCTAGACGTGGTGCTAGTTGTTTTTGACGTGGTTCTAGTTGTTCTGAGATGTTGTGCTAGTTGTATTTGTGGAAAAAATAACTTAAATTCACATGCATGGATGTAGACAATTCTGGACGTGGTGCTAGTTGTTTTCGACATGCTTCTAGTTGTTCTGAGATGTGGTGCTAGTTGTATTTGTGAAAAAATCAGTTTAAATTCACACGGATGGATGTAGACATTTCTTGACGTGGTGATAGTTGTTTTTGACGTGGTTCTAGTAGTTTTGAGACGTTTCTGGATGAGATGTTTTGGAGGGACGCAGATGGACATTGCAGAACGTTGCAAGACGTATCTGGAGGTAGTGCTACATTTTTTTGACGTGGCAAGACGTGGTAGACTATGTTCTGTGAAAAATTAAGCTAAATTCACATTTTTGGATGTAGACAATTCTAGACATGGTGCTAGTTGTTTTTGACGTGGTTCTAGTTATTTTGAGACGTGGTGCTAGTTTTATTTGTGAAAAAAATAGCTTAAATTCACAGGCATGGATGTAGACGATTCTGGACGTGGTGCTAGTTGTTTTCGACGTGGTTCTAGTTGTTTTGAGGCGTGGTGCTAGTTGTATTTGTGAAAAAAAGCAGTTGAAATTCACACGCATGGATGTAGATGTTTCTTCACGTGGTGTTACTTGTTTTTGACATGGTTCTTGTGGGTCTGAGACGTTTCTGGACGTTTGTGGACAAGACATTTTAGAGGGTCGTAGCTGGACGGTGCCGGACATTGCGGGACGTATCTAGACGTCGTGCTACGTTTTTTTGGACATGACAAGACGTGGTAGAGTATGTTCTGTGAAAATTTCAAAAAAAATCACATGTTTGGATGTAGACGATTCTAGACGTGGTGCTAGTTGTTTTTGACGGGGTTCTAGTTGTTATGAGACGTGGTGCTAGTTGTATTGGAGAAAAAAATAGCTTAAATTCACATGCATGGATATAGACGATTCTGGACGTGGTGCTAGTTGTTTTCGACGTGGTTCTAGTTGTTTTTGACTTGGTGTTAGTTTTATTTGTGAAAAAAATCAGTTTAAATTCACACGCATGGATGTAGACATTTCTGGACATGGTGATAGTTGTTTTTGACGTGGTGCTAGTTTTTCTGAGATGTTTCAGGACGTTTCTGGATGAGATGTTGTGGAGGGGTGTAGCTGGACATTGCAGGACGTTGCAGGACGTATCTGTACGTAGTGCTACATTTTTTTGACGTGGTAAGACGAGGTAGACTATGTTCTGTGAAAATTTTAGAAAAATTCACATGTTTGGATGTAGACGATTCTAGACATGGTGCTTGTTGTTTTTGACGGGGTTCTAGTTGTTCTGAGACGTGGTGCTAGTTGTATTTGTGAAAAAAATCAGTTTAAATTGAAACGCATGGATAAAGACATTTCTGGACGTGGTGATAGTTGTTTTTGACGTGGTGCTTGTTGTTATGAAACATGGTGCTAGTTGTATTTGTGAAAAAAATCAGTTTAAATTCACACGCATGGATGTAGACATTTCTAGATGTGGTGATACTTGTTTTTGACGTGGATCATGTTATTCTAAGATGCTTCTAGACGTTTTTGGATGAGACGTTGTGGAGGGATGTTGTTGGACGTTGCCGGACATTGCAGGACGTATCTGGACGAAGTGCTACTTTTTTTGGATGTGGCAAGACGTGGTAGACTGTGTTCTGTGCAAATTCTGCTAAAATTCACACGTTTGGATATAGACGATTCTAGACGTGGTGCTAGTTGTTTTGGACGTGGTTCTAGTTGTTCTGAGATGTGGTGCTAGTTGTATTTGTGAAAATAATAGCTTAAACTCACATGCATAGATGTAGACAATTCTGGGCGTGGTGCTAGTTGTTTTCGACATGGTTCTAGTTGTTCTGAGATGTGGTGCTAGTTGTATTTGTGAAAAAATCAATTTAAATTCACACGGATGGATGTAGACATTTCTGGACGTGGTGATAATTGTTTTTGACGTGGTTCTAGTAGTTCTGAGATGTTTCTGGACGTTTCTGAATGAGATGTTGTGGAGGGACGTAGCTGGACATTGCAGGACGTATCTGGACATAGTGCTACATATTTTAGACGTGGCAAGACGTGGTAGACTATGTTCTGTGAAAAATTCAGCTAAAATTCACGTGTTTGGATGTAGACGATTCTAGACAGGGTGCTAGTTGTTTTTGACGTGGTTCTAGTTGTTCTGAGATGTGGTGCTAGTTGTATTTGTTAAAAAAATAGCTTAAATTCACATGCATGGATATAGACGATTCTGGACGTGGTGTTAGTTGTTTTCGACATGGTTCTAGTTGTTCTGAGACGTGGTGCTAGTTGTCTTTGTGAAAAAATCAGTTTAAATTCACACTCATGGATATAGACGTTTCTGGACGTGGTGATAGGTTTTTTTGACGTGGTTCTGGATGATTCTGGATAAGACGTTGTGGAGGGACGTAGCTGGACATTGTCGGACGTTGTAGGATGTATCTAGATGTAGTGCTACTTTTTTTGGATGTGGCAAGACGTGGTAGACTATGTTTGGATGTAGACGATTTTAGACGTGGTGCTAGTTGTTTTTTACGTGGTTCTAGTTGTTCTGAGATGTGGTGCTTGTTGTATTTTTGAAAAAAATAGCTTAAATTCACATGCATGGATGTAGACAATTCTGGACGTGGTGCTAGTTGTTTTCGACATGCTTCTAGTTGTTCTGAAAAGTGGTGCTAGTTGTATTTGTGAAAAAATCATTTTAAATTCACACGGATGGATGTAGACATTTCTTGAAGTGGTGATAGTTGTTTTTGACGTGGTTCTAGTAGTTCAGAGACGGTTTTGGATGCTTCTTCATGAGATGTTGTGGAGGGACGCAGCTGGACATTGCAGGACGTTGCAGGATGTATCTGGACGTAGTGCTACATTTTTTTGACGTGGTTCTAGTTATTTTGAGACGTGGTTCTAGTTTTATTTGTGAAAAAAATAGCTTAAATTCACAGGCATGGATGTAGACGATTCTGGACGTGGTGCTAGTTGTTTTCAACGTGGTTCTAGTTGTTTTGAGACGTGGTGCTAGTTGTATTTGTGAAAAAAAGCAGTTGAAATTCACACGCATGGATGTAGATGTTTCTGGACGTGGTGTTACTTGTTTTTGACATGGTTCTTGTTGGTCTGAGACGTTTCTGGACGTTTGTGGACGAGACATTTTAGAGGGTCGTAGTTGGACGGTGCCGGACATTGCGGGACGTATCTAGACGTAGTGCTACGTTTTTTGGACATGACAAGACGTGGTAGAGTATGTTCTGTGAAAATTTCAAAAAAATTCACAAGTTTGGATGTAGACGATTCTAGACATTGTGCTAGTTGTTTTTGACGGGGTTCTAGTTGTTATGAGACGTGGTGCAAGTTGTATTGGAGAAAAAAATAGCTTAAATTCACATGCATGGATATAGACGATTCTGGACGTGGTGCTAGTTGTTTTCGACGTGGTTCTAGTTGTTTTTGACTTGGTGTTAGTTTTATTTGTGAAAAAAATCAGTTTAAATTCACACGCATGGATGTAGACATTTCTGGACATGGTGATAGTTGTTTTTGACGTGGTGCTAGTTTTTCTGAGATGTTTCAGGACGTTTCTGGATGAGATGTTGTGGAGGGGTGTAGCTGGACATTGCAGGACGTTGCAGGACGTATCTGGACGTAGTGCTACATTTTTTTGACGTGGCAAGACGAGGTAGACTATGTTCTGTGAAAATTTTAGAAAAATTCACATGTTTGGATGTAGACGATTCTAGACATGGTGCTTGTTGTTTTTGACGGGGTTCTAGTTGTTCTGAGACGTGGTGCTAGTTGTATTTGTGAAAAAAATCAGTTTAAATTGAAACGCATGGATGAAGACATTTCTGGACGTGGTGATAGTTGTTTTTGACGTGGTGCTTGTTGTTATGAAACATGGTGCTAGTTGTATTTGTGAAAAAAATCAGTTTAAATTCACACGCATGGATGTAGACATTTCTAGATGTGGTGATACTTGTTTTTGACGTGGATCATGTTATTCTAAGATGCTTCTAGACGTTTTTGGATGAGACGTTGTGGAGGGATGTTGTTGGAAGTTGCCGGACATTGCAGGACGTATCTGGACGAAGTGCTACTTTTTTTGGATGTGGCAAGACGTGGTAGACTATGTTCTGTGCAAATTCTGCTAAAATTCACACGTTTGGATATAGACGATTCTAGACGTGGTGCTAGTTGTTTTGGACGTGGTTCTACTTGTTCTCATATCTGGTGCTAGTTGTATTTGTGAAAATAATAGCTTAAACTCACATGCATAGATGTAGACAATTCTGGGCGTGGTGCTAGTTGTTTTCGACATGGTTCTAGTTGTTCTGAGATGTGGTGCTAGTTGTATTTGTGAAAAAATCAATTTAAATTCACACGGATGGATGTAGACATTTCTGGACGTGGTGATAATTGTTTTTGACGTGGTTCTAGTAGTTCTGAGATGTTTCTGGACGTTTCTGAATGAGATGTTGTGGAGGGACGTAGCTGGACATTGCAGGACGTATCTGGACGTAGTGCTACATATTTTGGACGTGGCAAGACGTGGTAGACTATGTTCTGTGAAAAATTCAGCTAAAATTCACGTGTTTGGATGTAGACGATTCTAGACATGGTGCTAGTTGTTTTTGACGTTGTTCTAGTTATTCTGAGATGTGGTGCTAGTTGTATTTGTTAAAAAAATAGCTTAAATTCACATGCATGGATATAGACGATTCTGGACGTGGTGTTAGTTGTTTTCGACATGGTTCTAGTTGTTCTGAGACGTGGTGCTAGTTGTCTTTGTGAAAAAATCAGTTTAAATTCACACTCATGGATATAGACGTTTCTGGACGTGGTGATAGGTTTTTTTGACGTGGTTCTGGATGATTCTGGATAAGACGTTGTGGAGGGACGTAGCTGGACATTGTCGGATGTTGTAGGACGTATCTAGATGTAGTGCTACTTTTTTTGGATGTGGCAAGACGTGGTAGACTATGTTTGGATGTAGACGATTTTAGACGTGGTGCTAGTTGTTTTTTACTTGGTTCTAGTTGTTCTGAGATGTGGTGCTTGTTGTATTTTTGAAAAAAATAGCTTAGATTCACATGCATGGATGTAGACAATTCTGGACGTGGTGCTAGTTGTTTTCGACATGCTTCTAGTTGTTCTGAGAAGTGGTGCTAGTTGTATTTGTGAAAAAATCATTTTAAATTCACACGGATGGATGTAGACGTTTCTTGAAGTGGTGATAGTTGTTTTTGACGTGGTTCTAGTAGTTCTGAGACGGTTTTGGATGCTTCTTCATGAGATGTTGTGGAGGGACGCAGCTGGACATTGCAGGACGTTGCAGGACGTATCTGGACGTAGTGCTACATTTTTTTGACGTGGCAAGACGTGGTAGACTATGTTCTATGAAAAATTAAGCTAAAATTCACATGTTTGGATGTAGACAATTCTAGACATGGGGCTAGTTGTTTTTGACGTGGTTCTAGTTATTTTGAGACGTGGTGCTAGTTTTATTTGTGAAAAAAATAGCTTAAATTCACAGGCATGGATGTAGACGATTCTGGACGTGGTGCTAGTTGTTTTCAACGTGGTTCTAGTTGTTTTGAGACGTGGTGCTAGTTGTATTTGTGAAAAAAAGCAGTTGAAATTCACACGCATGGATGTAGATGTTTCTGGACGTGGTGTTACTTGTTTTTGACATGGTTCTTGTTGGTCTGAGACGTTTCTGGACGTTTGTGGACGAGACATTTTAGAGGGTCGTAGCTGGACGGTGCCGGACATTGCGGGACGTATCTAGACGTAGTGCTACGTTTTTTGGACATGACAAGACGTGGTAGAGTATGTTCTGTGAAAATTTCAAAAAAATTCACATGTTTGGATGTAGACGATTCTAGACGTGGTGCTAGTTGTTTTTGACGGGGTTCTAGTTGTTATGAGACGTGGTGCAAGTTGTATTGGAGAAAAAAATAGCTTAAATTCACATGCATGGATATAGACGATTCTGGACGTGGTGCTAGTTGTTTTCGACGTGGTTCTAGTTGTTTTTGACTTGGTGTTAGTTTTATTTGTGAAAAAAATCAGTTTAAATTCACACGCATGGATGTAGACATTTCTGGACAAGGTGATAGTTGTTTTTGACGTGGTGCTAGTTTTTCTGAGATGTTTCAGGATGTTTCTGGATGAGATGTTGTGGAGGGGTGTAGCTGGACATTGCAGGACGTTGCAGGACGTATTTGGACGTAGTGCTACATTTTTTTGACGTGGCAAGACGAGGTAGACTATGTTCTGTGAAAATTTTAGAAAAATTCACATGTTTGGATGTAGACGATTCTAGACATGGCGCTTGTTGTTTTTGACGGGGTTCTAGTTGTTCTGAGACGTGGTGCTAGTTGTATTTGTGAAAAAAATCAGTTTAAATTGAAACGCATTGATGAAGACATTTCTGGACGTGGTGATAGTTGTTTTTGACGTGGTGCTTGTTGTTATGAAACATGGTGCTAGTTGTATTTGTGAAAAAAATCAGTTTAAATTCACAAGCATGGATGTAGACATTTCTAGATGTGGTGATACTTGTTTTTGACGTGGATCATGTTATTCTAAGATGCTTCTAGACGTTTTTGGATGAGACGTTATGGAGGGATGTTGTTGGACGTTGCCGGACATTGCAGGACGTATCTGGACGAAGTGCTACTTTTTTTGGATGTGGCAAGACGTGGTAGACTGTGTTCTGTGCAAATTATGCTAAAATTCACACGTTTGGATATAGACGATTCTAGACGTGGTGCTAGTTGTTTTGGACGTGGTTCTAGTTGTTCTGAGATGTGGTGCTAGTTGTATTTGTGAAAATAATAGCTTAAACTCACATGCATAGATGTAGACAATTCTGGGCGTGGTGCTAGTTGTTTTCGACATGGTTCTAGTTGTTCTGAGATGTGGTGCTAGTTGTATTTGTGAAAAAATCAATTTAAATTCACACGGATGGATGTAGACATTTCTGAACGTGGTGATAATTGTTTTTGACGTGGTTCTAGTAGTTCTGAGATGTTTCTGGACGTTTCCGAATGAGATGTTGTGGAGGGACGTAGCTGGACATTGCAGGACATTGCAGGACGTATCTGGACGTAGTGCTACATATTTTGGACGTGGCAAGACGTGGTAGACTATGTTCTGTGAAAAATTAAGCTAAAATTCACATTTTTGGATGTAGACAATTCTAGACATGGTGCTAGTTGTTTTTGACGTGGTTCTAGTTGTTCTGAGACGTGGTGCTAGTTTTATTTGTGAAAAAAAATAGCTTAAATCTACAGGCATGGATGTAGACAATTCTGGACGTGGGACAAGTTGTCTTCGACGTGGTTCTAGTTGTTTTGAGACGTGGTGCTAGTTGTATTTGTGAAAAAAATCAGTTTAAATTCACACTCATGGATATAGACGTTTCTGGACGTGGTGATAGTTGTTTTTGACATGGTTCTGGATAATTCTGGATGAGACGTTGTGGAGGGACGTAGCTGGACATTGTCGGACATTGCAGGACGTATCTAGATGTAGTGCTACTTTTTTTTTTTTTATGTGGCAAGACGTGGTAGACTATGTTCTGTGAAAAATTCAGCTAAAATTCACATGTTTGGATGTAGACGATTCTAGACGTGGTGCTAGTTGTTTTTGACGTGGTTCTAGTTGTTCTGAGATGTTGTGCTAGTTGTATTTGTGGAAAAAATAACTTAAATTCACATGCATGGATGTAGACAATTCTGGACGTGGTGCTAGTTGTTTTTGACATGCTTCTAGTTGTTCTGAGATGTGGTGCTAGTTGTATTTGTGAAAAAATCAGTTTAAATTCACACGGATGGATGTAGACATTTCTTGACGTGGTGATAGTTGTTTTTGACGTGGTTCTAGTAGTTTTGAGACGTTTCTGGATGAGATGTTTTGGAGGGACGCAGATGGACATTGCAGAACGTTGCAGGACGTATCTGGAGGTAGTGCTACATTTTTTTGACGTGGCAAGACGTGGTAGACTATGTTCTGTGAAAAATTAAGCTAAATTCACATTTTTTGATGTAGACAATTCTAGACATGGTGCTAGTTGTTTTTGACGTGGTTCTAGTTATTTTGAGACGTGGTGCTAGTTTTATTTGTGAAAAAAATAGCTTAAATTCACAGGCATGGATGTAGACGATTCTGGACGTGGTGCTAGTTGTTTTCGACGTGGTTCTAGTTGTTTTGAGGAGTGGTGCTAGTTGTATTTGTGAAAAAAAGCAGTTGAAATTCACACGCATGGATGTAGATGTTTCTTCACGTGGTGTTACATGTTTTTGACATGGTTCTTGTTGGTCTGAGACGTTTCTGGACGTTTGTGGACGAGACATTTTAGAGGGTCGTAGCTGGACGGTGCCGGACATTGCGGGACGTATCTAGACGTAGTGCTACATTTTTTTGGACATGACAAGACGTGGTAGAGTATGTTCTGTGAAAATTTCAAAAAAATTCACATGTTTGGATGTAGACGATTCTAGACGTGGTGCTAGTTGTTTTTGACGGGGTTCTAGTTGTTATGAGACGTGGTGCAAGTTGTATTGGAGAAAAAAATAGCTTAAATTCACATGCATGGATATAGACGATTCTGGACGTGGTGCTAGTTGTTTTCGACGTGGTTTTAGTTATTTTTGACTTGGTGCTTGTTTTATTTGTAAAAAAATCAGTTTAAATTCACACGCATGGATGTAGACATTTCTGGACATGGTGATAGTTGTTTTTGACGTGGTGCTAGTTTTTCTGAGATGTTTCTGGACGTTTTTGGATGAGATGTTGTGGAGGGGTGTAGCTGGACATTGCAGGACGTATCTGGACGTAGTGCTACATTTTTTTGACGTGGCTAGACGTGGTAGACTATGTTCTGTGAAAATTAAACTAAAATTCACATGTTTGGATGTAGACAATTCTATACATGGTGCTAGTTGTTTTTGACGTGGTTCTAGTTATTCTGAGATGTGGTGCTAGTTTTATTTGTGAAAAAAATAGCTTAAATTCACATGCATGGATATAGACAATTTTGGACGTGGTGTTAGTTGTTTTCGACATGGTTCTAGTTGTTCTGAGACGTGGTGCTAGTTGTATTTGTGAAAAAATCAGTTTAAATTTACACGGATGGATGTAAATGTTTATTGACGTGGTGATAGTTGTTTTTGACGTGGTTCTAGTAGTTCTCAGACGTTTCTGGATGAGATGTTGTGGAGGGACGTAGCTGGACATTGCAGGACGTTGTAGGCGTATCTGGGCGTAGTGCTACATTTTTTTGACATGGCAAGACGTGGTAGACTATGTTCTGTGAAAATTTTAGAAAAATTCACAAGTTTGGATGTAGACGATTCTACACATGGTGCTAGTTGTTTTTGACAGGGTTCTAGTTGTTCTGAGACGTGGTGCTAGTTGTATTTGTGAAAAAAATTAGTTTAAATTCAAACGCATGGATGAAGACATTTCTGGACGTGGTGATAGTTGTTTTTGACGTGGTGCTTGTTGTTATGAAACATGTGGCTAGTTGTATTTGTGAAAAAAATCAGTTTAAATTCACACGCATGGATGTAGACATTTCTGGATGTGGTGATAGTTGTTTTTGACGTGGATCATGTTATTATGAGATGCTTCTAGGTGTTTTTGGATAAGACGTTATGCAGGGATGTTGCTGGACGTTGCTGGACATGGCAGGACGTATCTGGATGAAGTGCTACTTTTTTTGGATGTGGCAAGACGTGGTAGACTATGTTCTGTGCAAAATTCTGCTAAAATTCACGTTTGGATGTAGACAATTCTAGACGTGGTGCTAGTTGTTTTGGACGTGGTCCTAGTTGTTCTGAGATGTGGTGCTAGTTGTATTTGTGAAAAAAATAGCTTAAATTCACATGCATAGATGTAGACAATTCTGGACGTGGTGCTAGTTGTTTTCGACATGGTTCTAGTTGTTATGAGGTGTGGTGCTAGTTGTATTTGTGAAAAAATCTGTTTAAATTCACACGGATGGATGTAGACATTTTTGGACGTGGTGATAGTTGTTTTTGACGTGGTCCTAGTAGTTCTGAGATGTTTCTGGACGTTTCTGAATGAGATGTTATGGATGGACGTAGTTGGACATTGCAGGACGTATCTGGACGTAGTGCTACATATTTTGGACATGGCAAGACGTGGTAGACTATGTTCTGTGAAAAATTAAGCTAAAATTCACATTTTTGGTTGTAGACAATTCTATACATGGTGCTAGTTGTTTTTGACGTGGTTCTATGTTGTTCTGAGACGTGGTGCTAGTTTTATTTGTGAAAAAAAATAGCTTAAATTTACAGGCATGGATGTAGACAATTCTGGACGTGGGGCAAGTTGTCATCGACGTGGTTCTAGTTGTTTTGAGAGGTGGTGCTAGTTGTATTTGTGAAAAAAATCAGTTTAAATTCACACTCATGGATATAGACGTTTCTGGACGTGGTGATAGTTGTTTTTGACATGGTTCTGGATAATTCTGGATGAGACGTTGTGGAGGGACGTAGCTGGACATTGTCGGACATTGCAGGACGTATCTAGATGTAGTGCTACTTTTTTTTTTTTTTTGATGTGGCAAGACGTGGTAGACTATGTTCTGTGAAAAATTCAGCTAAAATTCACATGTTTGGATGTAGACGATTCTAGACGTGGTGCTAGTTGTTTTTGACGTGGTTCTAGTTCTTCTGAGATGTTGTGCTAGTTGTATTTGTGGAAAAAATAACTTAAATTCACATGCATGGATGTAGACAATTCTGGACGTGGTGCGAGTTGTTTTCGACATGCTTCTAGTTGTTCTGAGATGTGGTGCTAGTTGTATTTGTGAAAAAATCAGTTTAAATTCACACGGATGGATGTAGACATTTCTTGACGTGGTGATAGTTGTTTTTGACGTGGTTCTAGTTGTTTTGAGACGTTTCTGGATGAGATGTTTTGGAGGGACGCAGATGGACATTGCAGGACGTTGCAGGACGTATCTGGATGTAGTGCTACATTTTTTTGACGTGGCAAGACGTGGTAGACTATGTTCTGTGAAAAATTAAGCTAAATTCACATGTTTGGATGTAGACAATTCTAGACATGGTGCTAGTTGTTTTTGACGTGGTTCTAGTTATTTTGAGACGTGGTGCTAGTTTTATTTGTGAAAAAAATAGCTTAAATTCACAGGCATGGATGTAGACGATTCTGGACGTGGTGCTAGTTGTTTTCGACGTGGTTCTAGTTGTTTTGAGGCGTGGTGCTAGTTGTATTTGTGAACAAAAGCAGTTGAAATTCACATGCATGGATGTAGATGTTTCTGCACGTGGTGTTACTTGTTTTTGACATGGTTCTTGTTGGTCTGAGACGTTTCTGGACGTTTGTGGACGAGACATTTTAGAGGGTCGTAGCTGGACGGTGCCGGACATTGCGGGACGTATCTAGACGTAGTGCTACGTTTTTTGGACATGACAAGACGTGGTAGAGTATGTTCTGTGAAAATTTCAAAAAAATTCACATGTTTGGATGTAGACGATTCTAGACGTGGTGCTAGTTGTTTTTGACGGGGTTCTAGTTGTTATGAGACGTGGTGCAAGTTGTATTGGAGAAAAAAATAGCTTAAATTCACATGCATGGATATAGACGATTCTGGACGTGGTGCTAGTTGTTTTCGACGTGGTTTTAGTTATTTTTGACTTGGTGCTTGTTTTATTTGTAAAAAAATCAGTTTAAATTCACACGCATGGATGTAGACATTTCTGGACATGGTGATAGTTGTTTTTGACGTGGTGCTAGTTTTTCTGAGATGTTTCTGGACGTTTTTGGATGAGATGTTGTGGAGGGGTGTAGCTGGACATTGCAGGACGTATCTGGACGTAGTGCTACATTTTTTTGACGTGGCTAGACGTGGTAGACTATGTTCTGTGAAAATTAAACTAAAATTCACATGTTTGGATGTAGACAATTCTATACATGGTGCTAGTTGTTTTTGACGTGGTTCTAGTTATTCTGAGATGTGGTGCTAGTTTTATTTGTGAAAAAAATAGCTTAAATTCACATGCATGGATATAGACAATTTTGGACGTGGTGTTAGTTGTTTTCGACATGGTTCTAGTTGTTCTGAGACGTGGTGCTAGTTGTATTTGTGAAAAAATCAGTTTAAATTTACACGGATGGATGTAAATGTTTATTGACGTGGTGATAGTTGTTTTTGACGTGGTTCTAGTAGTTCTCAGACGTTTCTGGATGAGATGTTGTGGAGGGACGTAGCTGGACATTGCAGGACGTTGTAGGCGTATCTGGGCGTAGTGCTACATTTTTTTGACATGGCAAGACGTGGTAGACTATGTTCTGTGAAAATTTTAGAAAAATTCACAAGTTTGGATGTAGACGATTCTACACATGGTGCTAGTTGTTTTTGACAGGGTTCTAGTTGTTCTGAGACGTGGTGCTAGTTGTATTTGTGAAAAAAATTAGTTTAAATTCAAACGCATGGATGAAGACATTTCTGGACGTGGTGATAGTTGTTTTTGACGTGGTGCTTGTTGTTATGAAACATGTGGCTAGTTGTATTTGTGAAAAAAATCAGTTTAAATTCACACGCATGGATGTAGACATTTCTGGATGTGGTGATAGTTGTTTTTGACGTGGATCATGTTATTATGAGATGCTTCTAGGTGTTTTTGGATAAGACGTTATGCAGGGATGTTGCTGGACGTTGCTGGACATGGCAGGACGTATCTGGATGAAGTGCTACTTTTTTTGGATGTGGCAAGACGTGGTAGACTATGTTCTGTGCAAAATTCTGCTAAAATTCACGTTTGGATGTAGACAATTCTAGACGTGGTGCTAGTTGTTTTGGACGTGGTCCTAGTTGTTCTGAGATGTGGTGCTAGTTGTATTTGTGAAAAAAATAGCTTAAATTCACATGCATAGATGTAGACAATTCTGGACGTGGTGCTAGTTGTTTTCGACATGGTTCTAGTTGTTATGAGGTGTGGTGCTAGTTGTATTTGTGAAAAAATCTGTTTAAATTCACACGGATGGATGTAGACATTTTTGGACGTGGTGATAGTTGTTTTTGACGTGGTCCTAGTAGTTCTGAGATGTTTCTGGACGTTTCTGAATGAGATGTTATGGATGGACGTAGTTGGACATTGCAGGACGTATCTGGACGTAGTGCTACATATTTTGGACATGGCAAGACGTGGTAGACTATGTTCTGTGAAAAATTAAGCTAAAATTCACATTTTTGGTTGTAGACAATTCTATACATGGTGCTAGTTGTTTTTGACGTGGTTCTATGTTGTTCTGAGACGTGGTGCTAGTTTTATTTGTGAAAAAAAATAGCTTAAATTTACAGGCATGGATGTAGACAATTCTGGACGTGGGGCAAGTTGTCATCGACGTGGTTCTAGTTGTTTTGAGAGGTGGTGCTAGTTGTATTTGTGAAAAAAATCAGTTTAAATTCACACTCATGGATATAGACGTTTCTGGACGTGGTGATAGTTGTTTTTGACATGGTTCTGGATAATTCTGGATGAGACGTTGTGGAGGGACGTAGCTGGACATTGTCGGACATTGCAGGACGTATCTAGATGTAGTGCTACTTTTTTTTTTTTTTTGATGTGGCAAGACGTGGTAGACTATGTTCTGTGAAAAATTCAGCTAAAATTCACATGTTTGGATGTAGACGATTCTAGACGTGGTGCTAGTTGTTTTTGACGTGGTTCTAGTTCTTCTGAGATGTTGTGCTAGTTGTATTTGTGGAAAAAATAACTTAAATTCACATGCATGGATGTAGACAATTCTGGACGTGGTGCGAGTTGTTTTCGACATGCTTCTAGTTGTTCTGAGATGTGGTGCTAGTTGTATTTGTGAAAAAATCAGTTTAAATTCACACGGATGGATGTAGACATTTCTTGACGTGGTGATAGTTGTTTTTGACGTGGTTCTAGTTGTTTTGAGACGTTTCTGGATGAGATGTTTTGGAGGGACGCAGATGGACATTGCAGGACGTTGCAGGACGTATCTGGATGTAGTGCTACATTTTTTTGACGTGGCAAGACGTGGTAGACTATGTTCTGTGAAAAATTAAGCTAAATTCACATGTTTGGATGTAGACAATTCTAGACATGGTGCTAGTTGTTTTTGACGTGGTTCTAGTTATTTTGAGACGTGGTGCTAGTTTTATTTGTGAAAAAAATAGCTTAAATTCACAGGCATGGATGTAGACGATTCTGGACGTGGTGCTAGTTGTTTTCGACGTGGTTCTAGTTGTTTTGAGGCGTGGTGCTAGTTGTATTTGTGAACAAAAGCAGTTGAAATTCACATGCATGGATGTAGATGTTTCTGCACGTGGTGTTACTTGTTTTTGACATGGTTCTTGTTGGTCTGAGACGTTTCTGGACGTTTGTGGACGAGATATTTTAGAGGGTCGTAGCTGGACGGTGCCGGACATTGCGGGACGTATCTAGACGTAGTGCTACGTTTTTTGGACATGACAAGACGTGGTAGAGTATGTTCTGTGAAAATTTCAAAAAAATTCACATGTTTGGATGTAGACGATTCTAGACGTGGTGCTAGTTTTTTTTGACGGGGTTCTAGTTGTTATGAGACGTGGTGCTAGTTGTTTTCGACGTGGTTCTAGTTGTTTTTGACTTGGTGCTAGTTTTATTTGTAAAAAAATCAGTTTAAATTCACACGCATGGATGTAGACATTTCTGGACATGGTGATAGTTGTTTTTGACGTGGTGCTAGTTTTTCTGAGATGTTTCTGGACGTTTCTGGATGAGATGTTGTGGAGGGGTGTAGCTGGACATTGCAGGACGTATCTGGACGTAGTGCTACATTTTTTTGACGTGGCTAGACGTGGTAGACTATGTTCTGTGAAAATTAAACTAAAATTCACATGTTTGGATGTAGACAATTCTAGACATGGTGCTAGTTGTTTTTGACGTGGTTCTAGTTATTCTGAGACGTGGTGCTAGTTTTATTTGTGAAAAAAATAGCTTAAATTCACATGCATGGATATAGACAATTTTGGACGTGGTGTTAGTTGTTTTCGACATGGTTCTAGTTGTTCTGAGACGTGGTGCTAGTTGTATTTGTGAAAAAATCAGTTTAAATTTACACGGATGGATGTAAATGTTTATTGACGTGGTGATAGTTGTTTTTGACGTGGTTCTAGTAGTTCTCAGACGTTTCTGGATGAGATGCTGTGGAGGGACGTAGCTGGACATTGCAGGACGTTGTAGGCGTATCTGGACGTAGTGCTACATTTTTTTGACGTGGCAAGACGTGGTAGACTATGTTCTGTGAAAATTTTAGAAAAATTCACATGTTTGGATGTAGACGATTCTACACATGGTGCTAGTTGTTTTTGACAGGGTTCTAGTTGTTCTGAGACGTGGTGCCAGTTGTATTTGTGAAAAAAATTAGTTTAAATTCAAACGCATGGATGAAGACATTTCTGGACGTGGTGATAGTTGTTTTTGACGTGGTGCTTGTTGTTATGAAACATGTGGCTAGTTGTATTTGTGAAAAAAATCAGTTTAAATTCACACGCATGGATGTAGACATTTCTGGATGTGGTGATAGTTGTTTTTGACGTGGATCATGTTATTATGAGATGCTTCTAGGTGTTTTTGGATAAGACGTTATGCAGGGATGTTGCTGGACGTTGCTGGACATGGCAGGACGTATCTGGATGAAGTGCTACTTTTTTTGGATGTGGCAAGACGTGGTAGACTATGTTCTGTGCAAAATTCTGCTAAAATTCACGTTTGGATGTAGACAATTCTAGACGTGGTGCTAGTTGTTTTGGACGTGGTCCTAGTTGTTCTGAGATGTGGTGCTAGTTGTATTTGTGAAAAAAATAGCTTAAATTCACATGCATAGATGTAGACAATTCTGGACGTGGTGCTAGTTGTTTTCGACATGGTTCTAGTTGTTATGAGGTGTGGTGCCAGTTGTATTTGTGAAAAAATCTGTTTAAATTCACACGGATGGATGTAGACATTTTTGGACGTGGTGATAGTTGTTTTTGACGTGGTCCTAGTAGTTCTGAGATGTTTCTGGACGTTTCTGAATGAGATGTTATAGATGGACGTAGTTGGACATTGCAGGACGTATCTGGACGTAGTGCTACATATTTTGGACATGGCAAGACGTGGTAGACTATGTTCTGTGAAAAATTAAGCTAAAATTCACATTTTTGGTTGTAGACAATTCTATACATGGTGCTAGTTGTTTTTGACGTGGTTCTATGTTGTTCTGAGACGTGGTGCTAGTTTTATTTGTGAAAAAAAATAGCTTAAATTTACAGGCATGGATGTAGACAATTCTGGACGTGGGGCAAGTTGTCATCGACGTGGTTCTAGTTGTTTTGAGAGGTGGTGCTAGTTGTATTTGTGAAAAAAATCAGTTTAAATTCACACTCATGGATATAGACGTTTCTGGACGTGGTGATAGTTGTTTTTGACATGGTTCTGGATAATTCTGGATGAGACGTTGTGGAGGGACGTAGCTGGACATTGTCGGACATTGCAGGACGTATCTAGATGTAGTGCTACTTTTTTATTTTTTTTTGATGTGGCAAGACGTGGTAGACTATGTTCTGTGAAAAATTCAGCTAAAATTCACATGTTTGGATGTAGACGATTCTAGACGTGGTGCTAGTTGTTTTTGACGTGGTTCTAGTTCTTCTGAGATGTTGTGCTAGTTGTATTTGTGGAAAAAATAACTTAAATTCACATGCATGGATGTAGACAATTCTGGACGTGGTGCTAGTTGTTTTCGACATGCTTCTAGTTGTTCTGAGATGTGGTGCTAGTTGTATTTGTGAAAAAATCAGTTTAAATTCACACGGATGGATGTAGACATTTCTTGACGTGGTGATAGTTGTTTTTGACGTGGTTCTAGTAGTTTTGAGACGTTTCTGGATGAGATGTTTTGGAGGGACGCAGATGGACATTGCAGGACGTTGCAGGACGTATCTGGATGTAGTGCTACATTTTTTTGACGTGGCAAGACGTGGTAGACTATGTTCTGTGAAAAATTAAGCTAAATTCACATGTTTGGATGTAGACAATTCTAGACATGGTGCTAGTTGTTTTTGACGTGGTTCTAGTTATTTTGAGACGTGGTGCTAGTTTTATTTGTGAAAAAAATAGCTTAAATTCACAGGCATGGATGTAGACGATTCTGGACGTGGTGCTAGTTGTTTTCGACGTGGTTCTAGTTGTTTTGAGGCGTGGTGCTAGTTGTATTTGTGAACAAAAGCAGTTGAAATTCACATGCATGGATGTAGATGTTTCTGCACGTGGTGTTACTTGTTTTTGACATGGTTCTTGTTGGTCTGAGACGTTTCTGGACGTTTGTGGACGAGACATTTTAGAGGGTCGTAGCTGGACGGTGCCGGACATTGCGGGACGTATCTAGACGTAGTGCTACGTTTTTTGGACATGACAAGACGTGGTAGAGTATGTTCTGTGAAAATTTCAAAAAAATTCACATGTTTGGATGTAGACGATTCTAGACGTGGTGCTAGTTGTTTTTGACGGGGTTCTAGTTGTTATGAGACGTGGTGCTAGCTGTATTGGAGAAAAAAATAGCTTAAATTCACATGCATGGATATAGACGATTCTGGACGTGGTGCTAGTTGTTTTCGACGTGGTTCTAGTTGTTTTTGACTTGGTGCTAGTTTTATTTGTAAAAAAATCAGTTTAAATTCACACGCATGGATGTAGACATTTCTGGACATGGTGATAGTTGTTTTTGACGTGGTGCTAGTTTTTCTGAGATGTTTCTGGACGTTTCTGGATGAGATGTTGTGGAGGGGTGTAGCTGGACATTGCAGGACGTATCTGGACGTAGTGCTACATTTTTTTGACGTGGCAAGACGTGGTAGACTATGTTCTGTGAAAATTAAACTAAAATTCACATGTTTGGATGTAGACAATTCTAGACATGGTGCTAGTTGTTTTTGACGTGGTTCTAGTTATTCTGAGACGTGGTGCTAGTTTTATTTGTGAAAAAAATAGCTTAAATTCACATGCATGGATATAGACAATTTTGGACGTGGTGTTAGTTGTTTTCGACATGGTTCTAGTTGTTCTGAGACGTGGTGCTAGTTGTATTTGTGAAAAAATCAGTTTAAATTTGCACGGATGGATGAAAATGTTTATTGACGTGGTGATAGTTGTTTTTGACGTGGTTCTAGTAGTTCTCAGACGTTTCTGGATGAGATGTTGTGGAGGGACGTAGCTGGACATTGCAGGACGTTGTAGGCGTATCTGGACGTAGTGCTACATTTTTTTGACGTGGCAAGACGTGGTAGACTATGTTCTGTGAAAATTTTAGAAAAATTCACATGTTTGGATGTAGACGATTCTACACATGGTGCTAGTTGTTTTTGACAGGGTTCTAGTTGTTCTGAGACGTGGTGCCAGTTGTATTTGTGAAAAAAATTAGTTTAAATTCAAACGCATGGATGAAGACATTTCTGGACGTGGTGATAGTTGTTTTTGACGTGGTGCTTGTTGTTATGAAACATGGTGCCCGTTGTATTTGTGAAAAAAATCAGTTTAAATTCACACGCATGGATGTAGACATTTCTGGATGTGGTGATAGTTGTTTTTGACGTGGATCATGTTATTCTGAGATGCTTCTAGGTGTTTTTGGATAAGACGTTGTGGAGGGATGTTGCTGGACGTTGCCGGACATGGCAGGACGTATCTGGATGAAGTGCTACTTTTTTTTGATGTGGCAAGACGTGGTAGACTATGTTCTGTGCAAAATTCTGCTAAAATTCACGTTTGGATGTAGACAATTCTAGACGTGGTGCTAGTTGTTTTGGACGTGGTCCTAGTTGTTCTGAGATGTGGTGCTAGTTGTATTTGTGAAAAAAATAGCTTAAATTCACATGCATAGATGTAGACAATTCTGGACGTGGTGCTAGTTGTTTTCGACATGGTTCTAGTTGTTATGAGGTGTGGTGCTAGTTGTATTTGTGAAAAAATCAGTTTAAATTCACACGGATGGATGTAGACATTTCTGGACGTGGTGATAGTTGTTTTTGACGTGGTCCTAGTAGTTCTGAGATGTTTGTGGATGTTTCTGAATGAGATGTTATGGATGGACGTAGTTGGACATTGTAGGACGTATCTGGACGTAGTGCTACATATTTTGGACATGGCAAGACGTGGTAGACTATGTTCTGTGAAAAATTAAGCTAAAATTCACATTTTTGGTTGTAGACAATTCTATACATGGTGCTAGTTGTTTTTGACGTGGTTCTATGTTGTTCTGAGACGTGGTGCTAGTTTTATTTGTGAAAAAAAATAGCTTAAATTTACAGGCATGGATGTAGACAATTCTGGACGTGGGGCAAGTTGTCTTCGACGTGGTTCTAGTTGTTTTGAGAGGTGGTGCTAGTTGTATTTGTGAAAAAAATCAGTTTAAATTCACACTCATGGATATAGACGTTTCTGGACGTGGTGATAGTTGTTTTTGACGTGGTTCTGGATGATTCTTGATGAGATGTTGTGGAGGGACGGAGCTGGACATTGCAGGACGTTGCAGGACGTATCTAGACGTAGTGCTACATTTTTTTGACGTGGCAAGACGTGGTAGACTATGTTCTGTGAAAAATTAAGCTAAAATTCACATGTTTGGATGTAGACAATTCTAGACGTGGTGCTATTTGTTTTTGACGTGGTTCTAGTTATTTTGAGACGTGGTGCTAGTTTTATTTGTGAAAAAAATAGCTTAAATTCTCAGGCATGGATGTAGACGATTCTGGACGTGGTGCTAGTTGTTTTTGACGTGGTTCTAGTTGTTTTGAGACGTGGTGCTTGTTGTATTTGTGAAAAAAAGTAGTTGAAATTCACACGCATGGATGTAGACGTTTCTTGACATGGTGTTAGTTGTTTTTGACATGGTTCTTGTTGGTCTAAGACGTTTATGGATGAGATGTTGTGGAGGGACGTAGCTGGACATTGCAGGACGTTGTAGGCGTATCTGGACGTAGTGCTACATTTTTTTTACGTGGCAAGACGTGGTAGACTATGTTCTGTGAAAATTTTAGAAAAATTCACATGTTTGGATGTAGACGATTCTAGACATGGTGCTAGTTGTTTTTGACGGGGTTCTAGTTGTTCTGAGACGTGGTGCTAGTTTTATTTGTGAAAAAAATCATATTAAATTCAAATGCATGGATGAAGACATTTCTGGACGTGGTGATAGTTGTTTTTGACGTGGTGCTTGTTGTTATGAAACGTGGTGCTAGTTGTATTTGTGAAAAAAAATCAGTTTAAGTTCACACGCATGGATGTAGACATTTCTGGATGTGGTGATAGTTGTTTTTGACGTGGATCATGTTATTCTGAGATGCTTCTAGACGTTTTTGGATGAGACGTTGTGGAGGGATGTTGCTGGACGTTGCCGGACATTGCAGGACGTATCTGGACGAAGTGCTACTTTTTTTGGATGTGGCAAGACTTGGTAGACTATGTTCTGTGCAAAATTCTGCTAAAATTCATACGTTTGGATGCAGACGATTCTAGACGTGGTGCTAGTTGTTTTGGACGTGGTTCTAGTTGTTCTGAGATGTGATGCTAGTTGTATTTGTGAAAAAAATAGCTTAAATTCACATGCATAGATGTAGACAATTCTGGACGTGGTGCTAGTTGTTTTCGACATGGTTCTAGTTGTTCTGAGAAGTGGTGCTAGTTGTATTTGTGAAAAAATTAGTTTAAATTCACATGGATAGATGTAGACATTTCTGGACGTGGTGATAGTTGTTTTTGACGTGGTTGTAGTAGTTCTGAGATGTTTCTGGACGTTTCTCAATGAGATGTTGTGGAGGGACGTAGCTGGACATTGCAGGACGTTGCAAGACGTATCTGGACGTAGTGCTACATATTTTGGACGTGGCAAGACGTGGTAAACTATGTTCTGTGAAAAATTAAGCTAAAATTCACATTTTTGGATGTAGAAAATTCTATACATGGCGCTAGTTGTTTTTGACATGGTTCTAGTTGTTCTGAGACGTGGTGCTAGTTTTATTTGTGAAAAAAATAGCTTAAATTTACAGGCATGGATGTAGACAATTCTAGATGTGGTGCAAGTTGTCTTCGACGTGGTTCATGTTGTTTTGAGACGTGGTGCTAGTTGTATTTGTGAAAAAAATCAGTTCAAATTCACACTCATGGATATAGAAGTTTCTGGACGTGGTGATAGTTGTTTTTGACGTGGTTCTGGATGATTCTGGATGAGACGTTGTAGAGGGACGTAGCTGGACATTGTCGGACGTTGCAGGACGTATCTAGATGTAGTGCTACTTTTTTTCGATGTGGCAAGACGTGGTAGACTATGTTCTGTGAAAAATTCAGCTAAAATTCACATGTTTGGATGTAGACGATTTTATACGTGGTGCTAGTTGTTTTTGACGTGGTTCTAGTTGTTCTGAGATGCGGTGCTAGTTGTATTTGTGGAAAAAATAGCTTAAATTCACATGCATGGATGTAGACAATTCTGGACGTGGTGCTAGTTGTTTTCGACATGCTTCTAGTTGTTCTGAGATGTGGTGCTAGTTGTATTTGTGAAAAAATCAGTTTAAATTCATACGGATGGATGTAGACATTTCTTGACGTGGTGATAGTTGTTTTTGTCGTGGTTCTAGTAGTTCTGAGACGTTTCTAGACATTTCTGGATGAGATGTTGTGGAGGGACGCAGCTGGACATTGCAGGACGTATATAGACGTAGTGCTACATTTTTTTGGCGTGGCAAGACGTGGTAGACTATGTTCTGTGAAAAATTAAGCTAAAATTCACATGTTTGGATGTAGACAATTCTAGACATGGTGCTAGTTGTTTTTGACGTGGTTCTAGTTATTTTGAGACGTGGTGCAAGTTTTATTTGTGAAAAAAATAGCTCAAATTCACAGGCATGGATATAGATGATTCTGGACGTGGGGCTAGTTGTTTTCGACGTGGTTCTAGTTGTTTTGAGACGTGGTGCTAGTTGTATTTGTGAAAAAAATCAGTTTAAATTCACACGCATGGATGTAGACATTTCTAGATGTGGTGATACTTGTTTTTGACGTGGATCATGTTATTCTATGATGCTTCTAGACGTTTTTGCATGAGACGTTGTGGAGGGATGTTGCTGGACGTTGCCGGACATTGCAGGACGTATCTGGACGAAGTGCTACTTTTTTTGGATGTGGCAAGACTTGGTAGACTATGTTCTGTACAAAATTCTGCTAAAATTCACACGTTTGGATGCAGACGATTCTAGACGTGGTGCTAGTTGTTTTGGACGTGGTTCTAGTTGTTCTGAGATGTGATGCTAGTTGTATTTGTGAAAAAAATAGCTTAAATTTGTTAGTTTTGAATACAGAAAAGCTATGGCTTGTATCAAAAAACTAATATCCACAGATGACATATCATTTTGTTTCAGTATAAATCTGTTCCTTTATATCATAGAACTAGATAACGGGGTGTCGACAAACACAGTAGATACCGTTATTGGTTAAAGTATTGATATATAAAAAGTATGCTCATAACCGAGATAGTCTGAACATACTATCGGTATAAGTTATTGTGTGGTTTGGAAATTGGTTTATCTAGACTAGTTTAAATCACACAGATATGCCCGGGGCATATTGAGCACGACCAGTATGGATAGAATTGACTTGTACTGATCGGCGTAGTCAATTCGGTCCTAGTATTCCGTCTCTCAATCCCGAGATTGGGACTGGCTTGAGGGTTGGATATCGTGTGCTTTGATTTGCCAAAGAGTGAGGTCAATTGAGGCCAATACCTCGGTAAGTTGGGTATGAGGTGTTTAGTTTCTTGCGTGCCGTTGCTAGTCAGAGGAATCCACGTACCGGTTCGCCGGGTTGATGGTGCTCCCGAGATGAGCTCGTAAGGTTATTATACTAAACCTGGCCAGTGAACTTTATGTTCGGTATAATAAAAGGTCGAGTGGTACTAATCTCGGAAACCAAGAAGTCGGAGAATTAATTTGTCAGTAAATTGATAAATCGACGAGCACTAGATCTTTAATGTGGGGAGATAGAAGAAATAATAATGGCGCGATGTAAAGTCATTTTCGAGCGGTAGTTCCATAATTGGTCCGTTAGTGGTACGACCGATTAACGGACCAATTATGCGTTTGACTAATTGACAAGGTAAATTAATTAATCTGAAGGGTTTAATTAAATTTGATCGATGAAGTGAATTTAGAAATTAATTCTATTTTGAATTAATTAATTCTAAGGGTTCGATTAAATTAAATTAACAAAGTGGATTAAATAAATTAATTTAAAAGGGTCGATTGGAGTTGATTAGTCGGGAAGACTTAGCGGTCAACGAAAGTCAAATTTTAAGGCCTAACTCGAGAGCCCATTAGGTCTCCAATCGAGCTCCTATAAATAGAAGACTTGATGCCCAAGAAACCCTAAGGAAATTTTGTAAGACAATTTGTCTTTCCCCTTTCTTGAGCAAAAAGGTTCTAGAGAGAGAATTTTTATCCAAGAATTCTTCCTCAAAAACGAACCAGATTTTTTGCTCATCAAATTGGACTCATCTCAAAGACCAAACCTTTAGCAATTTATTTTTCATAACTCGCCAGATTCTTGCTGTCTCGGATTAACAGTTTTTATTTGCTGTGGGTTTTCTTCCGAGCAGTAGCGCAGTGGGGCAGCAGTCACGATCGATTGATTATTGCTGGTTCTTGCTCCCAATTGCGTGCAGTAGATTCGGAGCTGACTAGCGTTGATCTCCTTTCATGAAATGGGTGATCCGTAGGTCGGTTCTGTCTAGATCCTGACGCAACAAAGAGCTGGGTGCTTGCAATTTTGTGGGTTTTCATTATCGTGACTGCAGCAGAATTTTAAGCAAGAGGCTGAGTGATATTCGGAGTTTTTGGTCAGCAATTTGAGATTGTTTTAAATCCAATTTGAGTGATTTCCTTGTGGGCTAAGTGAGTAGACTTCGATAGATTATTGCCCACGCAATATTCGAAGTTTCTACAGAGAATCGATTGGATTTCTTTTGGAAATCGCAGCAGATTTTATTTGGTATTCTTTAATCGAGGGACTTCGCTACAAAAGGTATAATCTTTAAGTTCCGCTTTAATTAAAGATTTAATTTTTTGTGTCCCGATTAATAAATTAAATAAGTATAAGCCTAGATCCGTTCATGGGTAAACTAATTTGAGCCTGAGCTTTGTCGAAAGCTTCCGATTCTGGAATGCATAGCACGAAAGTGAGGTTTTCGATTTAGCCCGGGCTTGTTCAGTTTTCCTTCAAAATTCACATGCATAGATGTAGACAATTCTGGACGTGGTGCTAGTTGTTTTCGACATGGTTCTAGTTGTTCTGAGATGTGGTGCTAGTTGTATTTGTGAAAAAATCAGTTTAAATTCACATGGATGGATGTAGACATTTCTGGACGTGGTGATAGTTGTTTTTGACGTGGTTGTAGAAGTTCTGAGATGTTTTTTGACGTGTCTTAATGAGATGTTGTGGGGGGACGTAGCTGGACATTGCAGGACGTTGCAGGACGTATCTGGACGTAGTGCTACATATTTTGCACGTGACAAGACGTGGTAGACTATGTTCTGTGAAAAATTAAGCTAAAATTCACATTTTTGGATGTAGACAATTCCAGACATGGTGCTTATTGTTTTTGACGTGGTTCTAGTTGTTCTGAGACGTGGTGCTAGTTTTATTTGTGAAAAAAAAGCTTAAATTTACAGGCACGGATGTAGACAATTCTGTATGTGGGGCAAGTTGTCTTCGACGTGGTTCTAGTTGTTTTGAGACGTGGTGCTAGTTGTATTTGTGAAAAAAATCAGTTCAAATTCACACTCATGGATATAGACGTTTCTGGATGTGGTGATAGTTATTTTTGACGTGGTTCTGGATGATTCTGGATGAGACGTTGTGGAGGGACGTAGTTGGACATTGTCGGACGTTGCAGGACGTATCTAGATGTAGTGCTACTTTTTTTCGATGTGGCAAGACGTGGTAGACTATGTTCTGTGAAAAATTCAGCTAAAATTCACATGTTTGGATGTAGACGATTCTAGACGTGGTGCTAGTTGTTTTTGACGTGGTTCTAGTTGTTCTGAGATGTGGTGCTAGTTGTATTTGTGGAAAAAATTAGTTTAAATTCATACGGATGGATGTAGACATTTCTTGACGTGGTGATAGTTGTTTTTGACGTGTATCTAGTGGTTCTGAGACGTTTCTAGACGTTTCTGGATGAGATGTCGTGGAGGGACGCAGCTGGACATTGCAGGACGTATATGGACGTAGTGCTACATTTTTTTGGCGTGGCAAGACGTGGCAGACTATGTTCTGTGAAAAATTAATCTAAAATTCACATGTTTGGATGTAGACAATTCTAGACATTGTGCTAGTTGTTTTTGACGTGGTTCTAGTTATTTTGAGACGTGGTGCTAGTTTTATTTGTGAAAAAAATAGCTTAAATTCACAGGCATGGATATAGATGATTCTGGACGTGGGGCTAGTTGTTTTCGACGTGGTTCTAGTTGTTTTGAGACTTGGTGCTAGTTGTATTTGTGAAAAAAAGCAGTTGAAATTCACACGCGTGGATGTAGACGTTTCTGGACTTGGTGTTAGTTCTTTTTGACATGGTTGTTGTTGGTCTGAGACGTTTCTGGACGTTTGTGGATGAGACGTTTTAGAGGGTCGTAGCTGGACGGTGTCGGACATTGCGGGACGTATCTTGACGTAGTGCTACTTTTTTTGGACATGACAAGACGTGGTAGAGTATGTTCTGTGAAAATTTCAAAAAAATTCACATGTTTGGATGTAGACGATTCTAGACGTGGTGCTAGTTGGTTTTTACGGGGTTCTAGTTGTTATGAGACGTGGTGCTAGTTGTATTTGTGAAAAAAATACCTTAAATTCACATGCATGGATATAGACGATTCTGGACGTAGTGCTAGTTGTTTTCGACGTGGTTCTAGTTGTTTTTGACTTGGTGTTAGTTTTATTTGTAAAAAAATCAGTTTAAATTCACACGCATGGATGTAGACATTTCTGGACATGGTGATAGTTGTTTTTGACGTGGTGCTAGTTTTTCTGAGATGTTTCAGGACGTTTCTGGATGAGATGTTGTGGAGGGGTGTAGCTGGACATTGCAGGTAGTTGCAGGACGTATCTGGACGTAGTGCTACATTTTTTTTGACGTGGCAAGACGTGGTAGACTATGTTCTGTGAAAATTAAGCTAAAATTCACATGTTTGGATGTAGACAATTCTAGACATGGTGCTAGTTGTTTTTGACGTGGTTCTAGTTATTCTGAGATGGGTGCTAGTTTTATTTGTGAAAAAAATAGCTTAAATTCACATGCATGGATATAGACGATTCTGGACGTGGTGTTAGTTGTTTTCGACATGGTTCTAGTTGTTCTGAGACGTGGTGCTAGTTGTCTTTGTGAAAAAATCAGTTTAAATTCACACTCATGGATATAGACGTTTCTGGACGTGGTGATAGTTGTTTTTGACGTGGTTCTGGATGATTCTGGATGAGACGTTGTGGAGGGACGTAGCTGGACATTGTCGGACGTTGCATGACGTATCTAGATGTAGTGCTACTTTTTTTCGATGTGGCAAGACGTGGTAGACTATGTTCTGTGAAAAATTCAGCTAAAATTCACATGTTTGGATGTAGACGATTCTAGACGTGGTTCTAGTTGTTTTTGACGGGGTTCCAGTTGTTATGAGACGTGGTGCTAGTTGTATTTGTGAAAAAAATAGCTTAAATTCACAAGCATGGATATAGACGATTCTGGACGTGGTGCTAGTTGTTTTCGACGTGGTTCTAGTTATTTTCGACTTGGTGCTAGTTTTATTTATGAAAAAAAATCAGTTTAAATTCACACGCAAGGATATAGACTTTTCTGGACATGGTGATAGTTGTTTTTGACGTGGTGCTAGTTTTTCTGAGATGTTTCTGGACGTTTCTGGATGAGATGTTGTGGAGGGGTGTAGCTGAACATTGCAGGACGTTGCAGGACGTTGCAGGACGTATCTGGACGTAGTGCTACATTTTTTTGACGTGGCAAGACGTGGTAGACTATGTTCTGTGAAAAATTCAGCTAAAATTCACATTTTTTGATGTAGACGATTTTAGACGTGGTGCTAGTTGTTTTTGACGGGGTTCTAGTTGTTCTGAGATGTGGTGCTAGTTGTATTTGTGAAAAAAATAGCTTAAATTCACATGCATAGATGTAGACAATTCTGGACATGGTGCTAGTTGTTTTCGACATGGTTCTAGTTGTTATGAGGTGTGGTGCTAGTTGTATTTGTGAAAAAATCAGTTTAAATTCACACGGATGGATGTAGACATTTCTGGACGTGGTGATAGTTGTTTTTGACGTGGTCCTAGTAGTTCTGAGATGTTTCTGGACGTTTCTGAATGAGATGTTGTGGATGGACGTAGTTGGACATTGCAGGACGTATCTGGACGTAGTGCTACATATTTTGGACATGGCAAGACGTGGTAGACTATGTTCTGTGAAAAATTAAGCTAAAATTCACATTTTTGGTTGTAGACAATTCTATACATGGTGCTAGTTGTTTTTGACGTGGTTCTATGTTGTTCTGAGACGTGGTGCTAGTTTTATTTGTGAAAAAAACATAGCTTAAATTTACAGGCATGGATGTAGACAATTCTGGACGTGGGGCAAGTTGTCTTCGACGTGGTTCTAGTTGTTTTGAGAGGTGGTGCTAGTTGTATTTGTGAAAAAAATCAGTTTAAATTCACACTCATGGATATAGACGTTTCTGGACGTGGTGATAGTTGTTTTTGACGTGGTTCTGGATGATTCTGTATGAGATGTTGTGGAGGGATGGAGCTGGACATTGCAGGACGTTGCAGGACGTATTTAGACATAGTGCTACATTTTTTTGACGTGGCAAGACGTGGTAGACTATGTTCTGTGAAAAATTAAGCTGAAATTCACATGTTTGGATGTAGACAATTCTAGACGTGGTGCTATTTGTTTTTGACGTGGTTCTAGTTATTTTGAGACGTGGTGCTAGTTTTATTTGTGAAAAAAATAGCTTAAATTCTCAGGCATGGATGTAGACGATTCTGGACGTGGTGCTAGTTGTTTTTGACGTGGTTCTAGTTGTTTTGAGACGTGGTGCTAGTTGTATTTGTGAAAAAAAGTAGTTAAAATTCACACGCATGGATGTAGACGTTTCTGGACGTGGTGTTAGCTGTTTTTTACATGGTTCTTGTTGGTCTGAGACGTTTGTGGATGAGACATTTTAGAGGGTCGTAGCTGGACGGTGCCGGACATTGCGGGACGTATCTAGATGTAGTGCTACTTTTTTTGGACATGACAAGACGTGGTAGAGTATGTTCTGTGAAAATTTCAAAAAAATTCACATGTTTGGATGTAGACGATTCTAGACGTGGTTCTAGTTGTTTTTGACGGGGTTCTAGTTGTTATGAGACGTGGTGCTAGTTGTATTTGTGAAAAAAATAGCTTAAATTCACAAGCATGGATATAGACGATTCTGGACGTGGTGCTAGTTGTTTTCGACGTGGTTCTAGTTATTTTCGACTTGGTGCTAGTTTTATTTATGAAAAAAATTAGTTTAAATTCACACGCAAGGATATAGACTTTTATGGACATGGTGATAGTTGTTTTTGACGTGGTGCTAGTTTTTCTGAGATGTTTCTGGACGTTTCTGGATGAGATGTTGTGGAGGGGTGTAGCTGAACATTGCAGGACGTTGCAGGACGTTGCAGGACGTATCTGGACGTAGTGCTACATTTTTTTGACATGGCAAGACGTGGTAGACTATGTTCTGTGAAAATTATGTTGGGAATTAGTCTAGGTGTTTAATCCAATTAAACAGCGGAATCCTAAACTATGAGGATCGGGTCTTACCCTTGAAGCGTAATCGGTTGCGCACGTCGCCTGGCTCCTCTGAGAAGATGGCGTTTTGTTGTCTCCAAAATCCTTCCTCGAAGGATCCTCTACTTTCAAGCACGAAAGCCTTCGCAGGTTGGTGCTAGCCAATCTTGCCTACCCGGAGAATTTGGGAAATCTGTGTATTTTTCTGATGAGAATCATTCAAAAATCCTCCTCCTACAATTATATCCCTAGGATATTTGTAGAGAATTAATTTCCAAAATCAGTATTGTAATTTATCCAATTATAACTTAACTGATTTTAGTAATTTCCAAATCAGTATTATTACCAAATATTATTTAACTGATTCCAAGTCAGTATTTAAATAATATTTACTAATTCCAAATCAGCCTTAAATAACACTTTAATGATTTGGGTTATACACCAAGCCCATGGATCAACCCATGACCCATGGATCAGGCTGATGGGTCAAGAACTTCAATTGCAATTAAGTCCCTTGATTTATCAGCCCATCCCAATTGTTCCCAGGTAATTAATTAACTATTAATTAATACCACCGAACTTTCCAATAATATTCAATTAAACCATTTAATTAAATCTTATTTATTTAAGTATAACAATTATACTTATTGTAGGCAAGAATACTTATTCTGCATCATTGGACTTTCTTATGTGCGATCCTGTAGGCCCATTCCAAATTGGCAACGGATAACTCAATCTCATTGATTAATCCATAAGTCATTAGTGGTCTCTAGCAAGACATAATGACTACCCAATTCAGAATGGAGGGTCGAATGGAGATTCAACACAACCTTTCCGAGCAAACTGCGTACGATCCTCTACATCGATATCCAGCTTAGCATAAGGCATGGAACCATCATCCTTATGTAGCTAAGCGTTTACTTGATCTCTTAGTGACACTGAATCCATCAAGCAAATGATATCCTTATCATTCCTTGGGCATGGCCATGCACTTTTCAGTTCACTATCAAGTGGCCAAGATATCATCTCTCACTTAAGAGAGATTTGTAGTCCCATCACTTCACCTACATACCTTAGCGTGTCTCATAGTGTACCCAATCATACCCGTACTTGGCAACCTGTTACGGCCCCGTTAGGCGTATGTCAAAGCACACTACAATTCACCTAAGACCATGTAGTGATTTCTGGTCTAAGGATCCTAGTACCAGTACTACTCAAAAGAATCACTCATGATCTGGTTAGTCCATGGAGTGTTTCTTTTGGCGGATCGATTTCATGAATTTAAATATGCACAAGGATATTACTATCATGAAATTAACTCATTTGATAAACAATCAATCAAACGACAAATATCTTATTTACATAAATACCCTCAAAATATATTTACATAAATAGCCCTCATTAGGGCACATTCACCAACAATCTCCCACTTGCCCGATGAAGGGCTATGTCCTAAACTGTTTAAGACCAAGCTCTATTACATGTCTATCAAACTTTGACTGTGGTAGAGCTTTTGTGAGAGGATCTGCTATATTGTCGTCTGACCCTATTTTGCACACTTTCACATCTCCTTGATCAATGATCTCTCGGATGAGGTGAAATCTTCTAAGTATGTGTTTGGTTTTCTGGTGTGACCGAGGCTCCTTAGCTTGTGCGATGGCCCCGTTATTGTCACAGAAAAGTTCTATCGGATCTTGGATACTCGGTATCACTCCGATGTCTGACACGAACTTTCTCAGCCAAACAGCTTCCTTTGCAGCATCTGATGCAGCAATGTACTCAGACTCTGTTGTAGAATCGGCTGTTGTATCTTGCTTTGAGCTTTTCCAACTTATTGCACCGCCATTCAGACTAAACACGTAGCCTGATTGTGACTTCATGTCATCTTGATCTGTTTGGAAAGCAGCATCAGCATAACCTTGTACAATGAGCTGTTCTTGTCCTCCATACACTAGCATTAATCCTTTAGTTCTTCGTAAGTACTTCAGGATTGCTTTGACTGCAGTCCAATGATCTATCCCTGGATCTTGTTGGTATCTGCTAGTCATGCTAAGTGCATGTGCAACATCCGGACGGGTACACAACATGGCATACATGATAGATCCTATTGCCGAAGCATATGGGACTCTACTCATTGTATTCCTCTCCTCTCTTGTTGAAGGACCTTGGTTCTTCTTCAAGAGAAGGCCATGTCTAAATGGTACCTTACCATTTTTGGAGTTAGACATATTGAATCTTTTCAATATCTTGTCTATGTACCCTTCTTGACTTAGTCCCAGAAGCCTTTTAGACCTATCTCTATAGATCTTGATACCTAGTATCGTCTCAGCTTCTCCTAAGTCTTTCATAGAAAATACACTCCCCAACCATTGTTTGATGTCTTTCATCAAAGGAATGTCATTTCCTATGAGCAGGATGTCGTCTGCATATAGGACAAGGAAAACAATCTTGCTCCCACTAACTTTCTTGTAAACACAAGGCTCATCTTCATTCTTGATGAATCCGTAACCTTTTACTTCCTCATCAAAACGAAGATTCCAACTTCGAGATGCTTGCTTTAGTCTATAGATGGACCTCTGAAGCTTACATACTCGATTAGGATGCTTTTGATCGATGTATCCCTCGGGTTGTTTCATATAAACATCCTCGAGTAGGTTTCCATTCAGGAAAGCCGTCTTAACATCCATCTGCCATACCTCATAGTCAAAATATGCTGCTATGGCAAGCATTGTCCTAATGGACTTGAGCATTACGACAGGGGAGAAGGTTTCATCATAGTCAATACCATGAGTCTGTCTGAAACCTTTAGCCACTAGTCGTGCCTTGAAGATCCCGCCAGGTTTTAACTTGAAAATCCACTTGCAATCGACAACCTTTGCCTGAACAGGAGGGTCAATCAAAGTCCACACTTTATTGTCCCTCATGGATTGCATTTCAGATTCCATAGCTTCTAGCCATTTATCGGAATCCGGACTTTCTAAAACCTGTTTGTAGTTCGCGGGCTCATTAGAGTCCACCAAGATCAAATCTTGATCGTCAGTCACGAGAAATCCGTATCTCTCGGGTTGGTGACGAGATCTACTAGACCTTCTAGGTTCTTGTGCTGTTGACTCAGGTTGCTCATCTTCATGAGTTTCCATGTCAACTTCCATCTGAGTTTCTGTGGATCATTCTACATCCTCTTGTGGTTCTTGAACTTCTCCGAGTTCTATTCTACTCCCACTGTCTTTCTTGTACAGGAATTCTTTCTCTAAGAAAGTAGCTCCTCGAGCAACGAACACTTTGTTCTCAGTTGGGTTGTAGAATTGATATCCTTTGGTTTCCTTAGGATATCCCACAAATAGGCATTTGTCAGTTTTGGGTTCAAGCTTATTACTTTGTAAACGCTTTACATGAGCTTGACAACCCCAAACTCGTAGATAGGACATATAGGGCTTCCGACCCATCCATATCTCATATGGAGTCTTATCTACTGCCTTAGATGGAATACGATTCAATAAGTAGGCAGCAGAAAGGAGAGCATAACCCCAAAAGGATGTAGGGAGAGTTGCTAGGCCCATCATTGATCGAACCATATCTAATAAGGTCTGATTTCTCCTCTTGGATACACCATTCCATTGAGGTGTTCCTGGTGGAGTCAGCTGTGAAACAATTCCACACTGTTTTAGATAGCCATCGAACTCATCACTAAGGTATTCACCTCCCCGATCAGAGCGAATAACCTTAATCCTTCTATCCAACTGATTCTCTACTTCGTTTTTAAACTCTTTGAACTTTTCAAAAGTTTCACTTTTATACCTCATTAAGTAGACATACCCATATCTACTAAAGTCATCAGTAAAAGTTACGAAGTATTCAAATCCACCTCTGGCTTGTGTGCTCATTGGTCCACATACATCCGTATGTATTAGGGCCAATAGCTCACTTGTTCTTTCACCTTTCTTGTTGAAAGGACTCTTTGTCATTTTGCCTTGCAAGAAGGGTTCGCAGGTATCATATGATTCAAAATCAAATGAACCAAGCACTCCATCCTTGTGAAGCTTTTGAACTCGCTTTTCATTTGCATGGCCTAATCGACAATGCCAAAGGTATGTTGGACTTAAATCATCTTTAGTTGATTTAGCTTTCTTTTCTATGTTATAGACTGGTTTTTCTTGGGTCAAATCCAAGACATACAGACCGTTACACATATTTGCAACTCCGTATAAAATATCATTTCGATATAAAGATAACGAATTATTCTCTATAATAAATCGAAAACCTTTATTATCTAAACTCGAAACTGAAATAATATTTCTGCTCAAAGCAGGTACATAATAACAATTTTCAAGTTCGATATTTAAACCAGAAGGTAAAGACAGAGTGTAATCTCCAACTTCAACAGCAGCAACTCTTGCCCCGTTGCCCACTCGGAGATCTACTTCACCTTTCTTTGTTATCCTTCTATTTCTGAGTCCCTGCACATTGGTACAAATGTGAGCCCCACAACCAGTATCTAATACCCATGAGGTGGACATAGAAAGATTAATTTCTATAACAAAGATACCTGAAGCTGAAGGATTGCTTTCGAGAAACTTCTTGCAGTCTCTCTTCCAATGACCCTTCTGTTTGCAGAAGAGACATGTATCATCCTTTTTGGATCTTGTCTTAGCAGCTGGAGGAGCTTGTGGTTGGGAAGCAGTCTTGCTGCGAGCTTTCTTATTCTGCCCAACTTTGGCCTTGCCATTTAGCTTCCTCTTCCCTTTACCTTTCTCTATAACTAACACTGGTGTTGCCTTCCGAAGGGTTTGCTCAGTGTTCTTTAACATGCCATGGAGCTCAGGAATACTCCTCTCCATGTTGTGCATATTGTAGTTCACAACAAAATCATTGTAATCATCAGGCAGTGAAGCCAAGATGATATCAATGGCCAACTCTCTAGCAAGAGGCGCATTTAATCTCTCTAGGGTATCAATATACCCCTTCATCTTGATCAAATGCGTACTTACCGACGAACCCTTCGCCATCTTGCATGAGATTAATGCTTTTATCGTAATGAACCTTTCATTACGGGCTTGCTCTCGGAACATTTCCGTGAGTGACTCATAAATCCGGAATGCTTCCGAATTCATGAATTGCTTCTGAAGCTCACCTGACATAGTCGCAAGCATCAGGCAAGTCACATCATCGGAATCGCTTTTCAGCTTTTCCCAGGCTCGTTGAACAGTTGCCGAAGCATTTTGTGGTTGTTCAGGTAAAGCGGTCTCTAAGACATTCAACTTCCTTTCTTGTTTGAGAACTATTCTCAGGTTTCTTTCCCAATCCAAGAAGTTTGGACCAACAAGTTTTTCTTTGTCCAAAATACTTCTTAGAGTGAGATTTGAAGTGACATTAGTGCTAGAAGATGCCATTTCTACAAAAGAAAATTTGCAAAATATTAGAATGAGTTTTAAAATTATTTTTCACAATAGCCAAAATTGAAATCCCTAACAATTTTGTGTTGGTGCTAGATTGTGGGCCGAAAATCCACAAAGAGTCAACCCCAGTCTTGCTTTGGCAAGTATCGTAGGGATCGGGCTCTTCTGGTAGGCAACGTTCAAATCACATTCCATGTAATTTAACGCTTTCCAATTGCATACCATGCAACTTTTCGGTGATAGGATGAACATTCCAAATGTTTGACACCATCCTATCTTTGCAAAATTAATCCCTAGTCAACTTATCGGGTCAAGCTAGGATTAATTTTCCCAAGTTAAACCATCCCTCAAGGCATCACATCAATAGACACCCACACAGTTTTTCCATAACAAGTGGTAGTGATAAAGTTGAGCATCTAATACCCAAACAGTTTTTCCACTCATTAATGGTAGTGATAAAGTTGGGCACTATTATGTAACAACCCGCCGCACGAAGAAAACCTGAGGCCCTTGGGCTCTCTAAGTCCACCAGACGTTCGATGCTCAAGCGGGCCCTCAAGTGTAGAAGCAAAATCTTGGGTTTTTGGGATTTAAGTTTGATCGGCTTAACATGCATTTTCGTTTATCATTCAATTGCATAAAATAAAAGAATGAAATTAAAGCGATGAACTGGGCTCTAATCTATTACAGGGCATTTTAAAATCTTCATGTTTGGGCTTCCGCTCCTGGGCTCCACCATGGACTCCTCTTGGAACCTCCTTTTGGGCCTAACTATAACATGATGATTTTATAGGCACGCAGGCCCAAATTCAAAATTGGCTCGCAGGCCCCCACTTTTAAAACGTTAAAATTAAAAGCCCAATTCATGCTTTGAACACATAAAATGCATATGCTCATACAAGCCGTTTTTAATTTAAGCCGATTAATTTTAAGGATTGTGTAACTATTACAGAATTAAAATTGATCGTGTCATGATCAATTTTAATCAATCCTTCTGTTCATTTTACATTTATCCAAAATGATGCATGAACATGCTTGCATAATTATGATGCTTCAAATAAAATTTAAACAATTTAAATAAGCATCAAAATTAAAGTAAAATAAATAAATAAACAACAATTCAAAATTTAAACTAATTAATTAATCTAATTAATTATTTAATTATTTATTTATTTATCTTTTTCTAATTATTTTAATCTAATTAAAATAATTATTTTAAAATATATCTAATTATCTAATTAAGATAAGTTTAAACTTATAGGATAAAATTCTAAATTAATCCTATCTTTATCTAATAAGACTATTTAATTAAAATCTTATTAAATAAAATTCAGAAAATTTTAAAATTTTAATTTTCTGAAACTTTTGGGGCGATTTGGTAATTAAAATAAAATTCTGGGCTAGGGTTTTGAGGAGGGCTCAAAGTCCAGGGGCCATTCTGCAATTTTAAAACTATTTTAAAATCTGGCTAGACGTGGGCAGTTCAGTAATTTACCGAAATTCCCGGGCTTAGGGTTTTAAAGGAACAAAACTTCTGGGGTCCCTATGCAATTTTAAAACAATTTTAAAACTGATGGCATTTTAGGGTTTTGAGGCTGCGGCGGGGGCATTTTGGTAATTTCAGCCCCTAGGGCTTCAACCGCCCTCCGCCAACCTCCGGTCGTCTTCCTCGGCCAGTTTGCGATTCCCGGCGAGAAACGAAAAATTTCACGGCGTCATCGATGAACACCGTTCATCTCGTCCGATCTCTCCCGGTGATCTGGAATTCCCGATGATCGAAGAACCATCATCGATCTTCGAAGATCCAAACGGAAATCTCGTCCAACAAAATTTCCGGCGACCCCGATTTTCCGACGAAATTCGAAGAACGAACTTCTCCGTCCGACAAGCAACAAAACCCTTTTAAAACAATTGGAAAATCATCGGAATCATCCCTGTCACAAAACCCAGCCTTTAATACTCAATTTTCAGAGCAAAAACATCCCCAAAAACCTTTGTTTTAAACTCGTTTCTCCGGGGGTCAGTTTCGAAAACCCAAGGAAAAAAATTTCGATTCTCAGAAATCATTTTAGTTTTGAAACCCAAATCACCCGAAAACGATTTCCGGGAGAACGAAGAACAAAACCCTCAAAGAATTTTGAACCAAAATCATGAAATCTGGCCATATCGGGCGCTCGCGATTTCCGACGAGAATCCGGCCGGTCAGAAAATTTTCCGGCTGGTCGGTTTCGACCCAGTCCGGCGGAGCTTCAAAATAATTTCCAGAAAAAATTTTTAATTATTTTTTCCAGTTTTTTTTTCTTTTGCTTTCTAAAAGCCCAATTTTTCCAAAATTTTATTAAAATCAATTTTAATTAAAATCCAATTACTTTTAATCAAAATCAATTTTAATTTTAACACTAAAATTATAAACCTCGCTCTGATACCACTGTTGGGAATTAGTCTAGGTGTTTAATCCAATTAAACAGCGAAATCCTAAACTATGAGGATCGGGTCTTACCCTTGAAGCGTAATCGGTTGCGCACGTCGCCTGGCTCCTCTGAGAAGATGGCGTTTTGTTGTCTCCAAAATCCTTCCTCGAAGGATCCTCTACTTTCAAGCACGAAAGCCTTCGCAGGTTGGTGCTAGCCAATCTTGCCTACCCGGAGAATTTGGGAAATCTGTGTATTTTTCTGATGAGAATCATTCAAAAATCCTCCTCCTACAATTATATCCCTAGGATATTTGTAGAGAATTAATTTCCAAAATCAGTATTGTAATTTATCCAATTATAACTTAACTGATTTTAGTAATTTCCAAATCAGTATTATTACCAAATATTATTTAACTGATTCCAAGTCAGTATTTAAATAATATTTACTAATTCCAAATCAGCCTTAAATAACACTTTAATGATTTGGGTTATACACCAAGCCCATGGATCAACCCATGACCCATGGATCAGGCTGATGGGTCAAGAACTTCAATTGCAATTAAGTCCCTTGATTTATCAGCCCATCCCAATTGTTCCCAGGTAATTAATTAACTATTAATTAATACCACCGAACTTTCCAATAATATTCAATTAAACCATTTAATTAAATCTTATTTATTTAAGTATAACAATTATTCTTATTGTAGGCAAGAATACTTATTCTGCATCATTGGACTTTCTTATGTGCGATCCTGTAGGCCCATTCCAAATTGGCAACGGATAACTCAATCTCATTGATTAATCCATAAGTCATTAGTGGTCTCTAGCAAGACATAATGACTACCCAATTCAGAATGGATGGAGATTCAACACAACCTTTCCGAGCAAACTGCGTACGATCCTCTACATCGATATCCAGCTTAGCATAAGGCATGGAACCATCATCCTTATGTAGCTAAGCGTTTACTTGATCTCTTAGTGACACTGAATCCATCAAGCAAATGATATCCTTATCATTCCTTGGGCATGGCCATGCACTTTTCAGTTCACTATCAAGTGGCCAAGATATCATCTCTCACTTAAGAGAGATTTGTAGTCACATCACTTCACCTACATACCTTAGCGTGTCTCATAGTGTACCCAATCATACCCGTACTTGGCAACCTGTTACGGCCCCGTTAGGCGTATGTCAAAGCACACTACAATTCACCTAAGACCATGTAGTGATTTCTGGTCTAAGGATCCTAGTACCAGTACTACTCAAAAGAATCACTCATGATCTGGTTAGTCCATGGAGTGTTTCTTTTGGCGGATCGATTTCATGAATTTAAATATGCACAAGGATATTACTATCATGAAATTAACTCATTTGATAAACAATCAATCAAACGACAAATATCTTATTTACATAAATACCCTCAAAGTATATTTACATAAATAGCCCTCATTAGGGCACATTCACCAACAAATTAAGCTAAAATTCACATGTTTGGATGTAGACATTTCTAGACATGGTGCTAGTTGTTTTTGACGTGGTTCTAGTTATTCTGAGACGTGGTGCTAGTTTTATTTGTGAAAAAAATAGCTTAAGTTCACATGCATGGATATAGACGATTCTGGACGTGGTGTTAGTTGTTTTCGACATGGTTCTAGTTGTTCTGAGACGTGGTGCTAGTTGTCTTTGTGAAAAAATCAGTTTAAATTTACACAGATGGATGTAAACATTTATTGTTGTGGTGATAGTTGTTTTCGACGTGGTTCTAGTTGTTTTGAGACGTGGTGCTAGTTGTATTTGTGAAAAAAAGCAGTCGAAATTCACACGCGTGGATGTAGACGTTTCTGGACTTGGTGTTAGTTCTTTTTGACATGGTTCTTGTTGGTCTGAGACGTTTCTGGACGTTTGTGGATGAGACGTTTTAGAGGGTCGTAGCTGGACGGTGTCGGACATTGCGGGACGTATCTAGACGTAGTGCTACTTTTTTTGGACATGACAAGACGTGGTAGAGTATGTTCTGTGAAAATTTCAAAAAAATTCACATGTTTGGATGTAGACGATTCTAGACGTGGTGCTAGTTGTTTTTTACGGGGTTCTAGTTGTTATGAGACGTGGTGCTAGTTGTATTTGTGAAAAAAATACCTTAAATTCACATGCATGGATATAGACGATTCTGGACGTGGTGCTAGTTGTTTTCGACGTGGTTCTAGTTGTTTTTGACTTGGTGTTAGTTTTATTTGTGAAAAAAATCAGTTTAAATTCACATGCATGGATGTAGACATTTCTGGACATGGTGATAGTTGTTTTTGACGTGGTGCTAGTTTTTCTGAGATGTTTCAGGTGTTGGTGAATGTGCCCTAATGAGGGCTATTTATGTAAATATACTTTGAGGGTATTTATGTAAATAAGATATTTGTCGTTTGATTGATTGTTTATCAAATGAGTTAATTTCATGATAGTAATATCCTTGTGCATATTTAAATTCATGAAATCGATCCGCCAAAAGAAACACTCCAAGGGCTAATTAGATCATGAGTGATTCTTTTGAGTAGTACTGGTACTAGGATCCTTAGACCAGAAATCACTACATGGTCTTAGGTGAATTGTAGTGTGCTTTGACATACGCCTAACGGGGCCGTAACGGGTTGCCAAGTACGGGTATGATTGGGTACACTATGAGACACGCTAAGGTATGTAGGTGAAGTGATGGGACTACAAATCTCTCTTAAGTGAGAGATGATATCTTGGCCACTTGATAGTGAACTGAAAAGTGCATGGCCATGCCCAAGGAATGATAGGATATCATTTGCTTGAAGGATTCAGTGTCACTAAGAGATCAAGTAAACGTTTAGCTACATAAGGATGATGGTTCCATGCCTTATGCTAAACTGGATATCGATGTAGAGGATCGTACGCAGTTTGCTCGGAAAGGTTGTGTTGAATCTCCATTCGACCCTCCATTCCAAATTGGGTAGTCATTATGTCTCGCTAGAGACCACTAATGACTTATGGATTAATCAATGGGTTTGAGTTATCCATTGCCAATTTGGAATGGGCCTACAGGATCGCACATAAGAAAGTTCGATGATGCAGAATAAGAATTCTTGCCTACAATAAGTATAATTGTTATACTTAAATAAATAAGATTTAATTAAATGGTTTAATTAAATATTATTGGAAAGTTCTGTTGAGCCATTGGAGCTGCTACAATGAAGCTTTCTTAGCCTTTATTGTTGTTGAGCCATTGGAGATTGTTGTGTTGTAATTGTTGCAACCACATTGTGACAAATCTGTGAATTACTAAGGCTGCACAGATCAGATCAAAGGTTGCACAGATCAGATCAAGTTATGCGCACATCAGATCAAAGGTTGCTCAGATCAGATCAAGTTACGCGCACATCAGATCAAAGGCAGTGCGTATCAGATCAAAGGAAGTGAAGATCAGATCAAATGCAGTGCGCATCAGATCAAAGGATAGTGCGTATCAGATCAACGGAAGTAAAGATCAGATCAAATTCTCAAGGGATTGCTCAGCAGCTTGGTTTCACAGAAGCAAGGCAAGTCAGCAACAAAACATATTTGCAGCAGAAGAGAACAACTCAAGGCTGAAGAGCTAGAGCAGAAATACAAAAGAATCAAGCAGTGCCCAATCAGAAGAACTGCAGGAGCTACATGGATGGTTCTGAGTTGCTGGACAGAACGTTGTGACATCAAGCTAACATCAGATCAACCGGAGGCTAACATCAGATCAGCTGCAAGCTAACATCAGATCAACCGGAGGCCAACATCAGATCAACTGCAAGCCAACATCAGATCAACCGGAGGCTAACATCAGATCAGCTGCAAGCTAACATCAGATCAACCGGAGGCTAACATCAGATCAGCTGCAAGCTAACATCAGATCAACCGGAGGCCAACATCAGATCAACTGCAAGCCAACATCAGATCAACCGGAGGCTAACATCAGATCAACTGCAAGCTGACATTAGATCAAATGCCGCGTACATCAGATCAGCTATAAGCTAAGATCAGATCACTTCTGCTGTTCCAAAATATCTTGGTCAAGCTACTTGAGAAATATGGAGTACAGTCAACAATATGACATGGCAAGCAAGTTGCAATTTAAAAAGGTTGAAAATGGATTATATGAATCTTGAGCCGCCTTCCATGCAAGATATGCTGACACACCGCACGTAGGGCACAGTTTTCTTCTGGGAAAATGAAAAACCGGGCATATGAGTAGGTGGAGTAGGTACAACAACAGTAGTATGCAGGATACACCACATCGGGAGGAAAAACCCTAAAAAAAAAAAAAAGGAGAGGGAGGCACAAAAAAAAAAAGAAAAATAGAGTGAAATGAGCTACAGCAGAGAGATATACTGAACAAAAAGAAACCAAGAAAAAGGGAGAAGGAGAAGAGTGAGTGCTGAAAAAGGGATGATATGAGAGATACAAGAGAGACAGAAACAGTCAGCTACACAAGGAGAAGCTGAAGCTTTGGAGAAGCAGAAGTCAAGGAGAAGAAGAAGCTGAGGAGGTTGCAGCTTCAGGTGGTAAGCCTAGAAAACTATCAAACGTCTTTCATTAAGTGATTTTGAAAGATATTTGTGTAGAAAAGGCAGTACAATAGAGATTTACATGTTGTTGTTTTAGTTGATGAACCTGTAGAGGTAGTGAACCTCAATGTGTTGAGCAGTGAGCTCTTGTTTATGTTGCTTATGGTCAGTGAGGCCAGAGCTGAAGAATTCTGTGATAGTGAAGATTGACAGGAGTGAATCTGTCCGTGGATGTAGATCATTTGATCGAACCACGTAAAAATTCTCTGTGCACATTTACTGCTTTGAGTGTGTGTCTTGACTGGTAGTGAACCTCCTTGTGTGATTGAATTGATCTGATCTCTTTATTGAATTGATCTGATCTCTTCATTGAATTGATCTGATCTCTTCCTTGGATGATCTGATGTCTTCCTTGGTTGATCTGATCTGCCAACAGTCCATCTAAGCCAAAACGTGAGTTCAACAATAAGCTCTAACTGAGCTAACATTTGAGAGGGAATCCTTTAGTTGAAAGAAAAATTGATAGAGTGTTGATTCACCCCCCCCTCTCAACACTTGACACGATCCAACAATTGGTATCAGAGCAAGGTTTACTTTTGTCAAGTGATTGTTGAAACTTAGAACCAGCAGTAGAAATGGAGAATCAAGCAACAACTGTTAAGGGAGTTCCTTATTTCAGTGGCCAAAATTTCCAGTTATGGAAAAAGAGAATGAGTGCTTATCTCTTAGCACAAGGCCTACAAGTACAAAGAGTAGTCTTGCATGGATTTACACCAACTGTAGATGAGGAGAATCCTACAGGTGCAGAAATTAGAAACTTAGAAGCTGATGGAAAGGCAAGGAATGCTCTATATGCAGCTCTGTCAGAAAAAGAGAACTTTAAAGTTATAGACTGTGTTACTGCTCATGAAATATGGATTAAACTGATTAACATTCATGAGGGAGACATCAAGGTTAAGGAGGCAAAATTGCAGGTTCTTAGAAGTAAGTTTGAAGGTCTTAAGATGGGAGAAGGTGAAAACATTGAGGACTTTCTAAACAGAGTTGTTGAATTAGTTAGCTCAATGAGGGGTCTGGGTGAGAGTGTTGGAGATTCCAATATAGTTAAAAAGGTTCTTAGATCCCTACCAGCAAGATATGATTCTAAGGTCTCTGCTATAGAGGAGAGGGACCTAGATAAAGTGACATTAGATGAGCTACAAAGCACTCTTGTAGCATATGAAATGAGGATTTCAAATTCAAAGGAGGAGACGTCAAAGGCAGTCAAGGAGATAGCATTTAAAGCAAAACACTCAAGGAAGCTAAAGGAGGAAAGCAGTGAAGATGAAGCAGCAGACAGTGATCTTGAAAGAATGATGGTGCTGATTTCAAGGAGTTTCAGAGGTCAGACTGGAAAGTACAAGGGAAAGTTGCCCTTAAAATGCTTCAATTGTGGCAAAATAGGCCACTTTGCAAGCAAGTGCTTCATGAAGAACAAGAGAACAGAAGATGAGGAAGCTGACAAGCCATCAGACAGGTGGCCTGAGCAGAAAGGAAAGAAGAAGATGGGCTTCAAATCAAGAAAAGAGAAACCTTACAGAAAACGGAGCTACCTGAGCAAGAAGAAGAATGATAGCTCTGAGGAGGATGAAGAGACTGATGTCTCAGACAGTGAAGATGAGTCTGAAGCTGAAGAGGAGACCCTCATGGTGATGAAATCTTCAACTGTTTCATTGAAGGAGGATGCTGAACTAGAGAACCAATCAGCTGATGATGAAGAAGTGGATCTAGAGGAAGAACTGGAGTTTGCATACAACAAGATAGAGGAGCAGAAGAGATTGCACAAGAAGACAATGAAGACAATGAAGGAGATGGAAAAGGTCATCTTGAGCAGTCAAGAAGAAAACTCAATACTGGAGAATAGAGTAACTGAATTGGAGCAGGAACTGATTCTCATGCAAAATGAAGCTGAGGTTCACAAGAATTGTACAAGAGAAAAGATGGAACTTCAAAAGACATGTGAAACCTTGGTAGAAAAGCTAGATGCCACCACTGCCGAACTAGAGGATGCAACAAGAAAGATAGAAGATCTGCTGTATCAACAAACTGTGTTTAAAGCTGAAGAAATGACTGATGGAACTACTGTAGGATCAAAATTGAAAGGAAAGCTGGAGTTTCAGTCAAGCAAAACTGAGCCTGGTGAATTCTCAAGGAGCAAAGAAGTGGCTGCAAAAACTGAAGAAGCCACAAGGAAGTTAGATGAGTGCCTCAGCAAGCAGAGATCTTATTCAGAAGGGAAGAAAGGTCTTGGCTATGAAGGAGATCAAAAATTAGAAGGACAACCAGCTGCAACAACCAAGAAGACTGTTACCTTTGTCAAAGAAGGTTCAATTTGTGTTGCTGATGTAAAGGCAGGAACTAGCTTTGTTGATGCTAAGAAGATGGAAATTTCTAATGGATCAAGAAAGTCTACTGAGCAAAATGAAAGACTGCACGAGCTGAGGGGGAGACAATCTATGTATCAAAGAAGCTTGCTCAAAAGTAGAAAACTGATTGCTGGAGTATGTTTCACCTGTGGAGAATCAGGTCACTATGCAGCAAATTGCTGGAGGAAGGCACTCTGGAGATTTGAAGGAAGAACAATGCAGTCAAGAGGATGGAATAGAAAAGAGTATTATCATCAAAGAAGCCCAAGTACTTCAAGAAGGATCCCTGAAGCTGAAACCAGAAAAGGTCATATCATGCAACCTGGAGAAGTGTATCAGAAACTGAATGTCTGGTGCAGATGCAGATTGCCAAACAAGAGAAGCAAGTGGTCTGAAGGAGTGAACAGCAGGAGAGTCCAGCCACTGCAACAAGCTACAAATAGAAGAAACTTTGCAGCAGGAACAAGAAGAAACCAAGCAGATTACACAAGAAGAAATCAATCTCTAATGCAGCCACTTAATCTGAGAAACAGATTTCAAATTTTTGAAGAGTTAGAAGAGAATGATCACTGGAGCTGCAGCAGGAGCAATCAGAGATTGAATGAACAGCAAGGCATACCAACAGCAAGAAAAATTTGGAGGAAGAAGCACAGATTTGAAGAAGCTTGTATTGCTGAAGTTGCACTGAAAACAAAAGCTAAGGAAGCCCAATGGATCATTGACAGTGGGTGCACAAGCCATATGACTGGAGACAAAACTCTACTGAGAAACACAAAAGAAGTTGAAAGAGGGTTTGTCAAGTTTGCAGATAAGAGTGGGTTAAAGATCAAGGCTGTTGGAGAAGCCACCATTGGATCAGAAAAGTTCAAATCTAAGGAGGTGCTGTTTGTAGAAGGACTGAAGTACAACTTGCTGAGTGTGAGACAACTGTGTGACAATGGTTTCAAAGTAGACTTCTCAAAAAGTGGCTGTTTCATTAAAGACTGCAAGACTGGAGAAATCATGGCCAAAGGAATAAGAGACAACAAGGATTTATACCTCATAGATGTGAAGGAAAAGTTGTGCATGCTAAGCAAGACGGATGAAAATACTCTTTGGCATTGCAGGCTTGGACATTTAAATCAAAAGAGCATGAGAAGCCTGGTGAAGTGCAATGCAGTGTTAAACCTCCCGGTACTAAAGAGGGACAACAGCACTTGTGACTCATGCCAAAAAGGGAAATTTGCAAAGCTTTCTCACAAGTCCAAGGAGCATAGAACCTCTAAGCCATTGGAGCTAGTTCACACTGATGTATGTGGACCAATGAAAAGAAAAGGTACAGGTAAAGAGATGTATTTCATTCTGTTTGTGGATGACTTCACTAGGATGATGTGCATCATGCACATGAAGCAAAAGAGTGAAGCCTTCAACTGCTTCAAAAGATTTCAAAAACTGGCAGAAAACCAGCATGGAAGGAAGATCAAAGTTTTGAGGTCAGATAATGGAGGAGAGTTTACCTCACAGGAATTTGAAGAATACTTGGAGGAAATGGGAATCAAACATCAAGTCTCAAGTCCTCACACTCCTCAGCAAAATGGAGTTGTAGAGAGGAAAAATAGGAGTGTGATTGAGATGGCAAGAACCATGCTGTTGGAGCACAATACTCCAAAGCACTTCTGGAAGGAAGCCACAATGGCAGCTGTGCATGTACAAAATAGAACCATGTTGAGGCCAAACACTGAAAAGACACCATATGAACTTTGGTATGGTCACAAGCCAAATGTGAAGTACTTTAGAGTTTTTGGCAGCAAATGCTTCATCAAGAACAAGGAGCAAAGCATTGGAAAATTTGAAGAGAGGGCTGATGAGGGCATTTTTCTTGGTTACTCAAATAAGAGCAAGGCTTACAAGGTTTATAACAAGAGGCTGGATAAGATTATGGAAAGTTATGATGTGAAAGTGGTTGAGGAAGTCAAGATGAAAGCCACTGATTCTGAAAATTTTCTGGATCACTTAGATGACTTGGAGAGCCAAGATGAGGCAGACCTGGAGCTGAAATCAACTACTGAGAAGACTGATGCAGAAGAATCAGAGACAGAAGTTAAAGAAGGCCAGGAAAGAGCAAAAAGAAAGTACAACAAGAGAATTGAGAAGATGCCTATCATTGGAGACCCCAAAGCTCCAGTAAGAACAAGAAGGCAACTGAAAAGTATGGTTGCAACTGCCCTACTGTCTCAAGTTGAGCCAAGGTCAATAGAGGAAGCCCTGGAGGACCAGTCATGGATGCAAGCCATGAATGAAGAGCTGGATCAAATTGAGAAAAACCAAACTTGGGAGCTCGTGGATAGGCCAGCAAACAAAAATGTGATAGGCACAAAATGGGTGTTCAGGAACAAGTTGAATGAGGAAGGAAAGGTTGTAAAGAATAAGGCAAGGCTTGTGTGCAAAGGATACTCTCAAATTGAAGGAGTAGATGTGGATGAAACCTTTGCCCCAGTAGCAAGGCTTGAAGCCATAAGAATGTTTTTGGCAGTGGCTTCAGCAAGGAGTTACAAGGTCTTCCAAATGGATGTTAAATCTGCCTTCTTGAATGGAAATCTGGAAGAAGAAGTGTACATTGAGCAACCGGATGGTTTTCTAGTTTGTGAAGATGAAAACAAGGTGTGCAGGCTCAAAAAGGCACTGTATGGATTAAAACAAGCCCCAAGAGCATGGTACTCAAGGCTGGACAGCTACCTGAAGAATCTGAATTTCAGAAAAAGTTGCATAAATAGCAATTTATATGTTCTTGATGGAAAGGGTGGACAGTTAATAGCCATAGTCTATGTTGATGACATAATATTTGGAGGAGATAAGGAGCAGCTGTGCCATGAATTTGCTAGAAAGATGCAAGAAGAGTTTGAAATGTCCATGATAGGAGAGCTATCATTTTTCCTTGGATTACAGATTCATCAAAAAGCAACTGGAATTTTTATCTCTCAAACCAAGTATACCAAAGAAGTGCTGAAGAAATTTGGTATGACTGATGCTAAGCCAATGTCTACACCCATGGCAACTAACTGCAAGCTGAGCAAGGATGAAAAAGGAGCTGAAGCTGATCAAAGTCTATACAGGAGCATGATAGGAAGCTTATTGTACTTAACAGCAACAAGGCCTGATATTACCTTTGCTGTCTGCCAAGCTGCTAGATACCAGGCAAATCCAAAGAGTTCTCATATGATTGCACTAAAGAGGGTGCTAAGATACTTGCAAGGGACAGTAGATTATGGTCTGTGGTATGCAAGGAAAGGAAGCTTGGGATTAAGAAGCTTCACTGATGCTGATTGGGCAGGAAATGTTGATGATAGGAGATCCACTTCAGGAGGAGTATTCTTTCTTGGTAATAGATGTGTGAGCTGGTTAAGCAAGAAGCAAGAAAGTATAGCCTTAAGCACTGCTGAAGCCGAGTACATAGCAGCAACCAAGGCATGCACTCAAGCTATATGGATGAGATCTGAACTGCAAAATCTTAAAGAAGAAGTTCCCTTGCCACTGATAATTCTTTGTGACAACAAAAGTGCCATTGATTTGTCAAAGAATTCAGTCCAGCACTCGAGAGCCAAACATATAGAAATCAAGTATCACTTCATAAAGGACAAGGTTGAGAAAGGAGAAATTATGCTAGAGTATGTTCCCACAGCTAAACAAATAGCTGATGTAATGACAAAACCTCTTCCAGCCGAGGTGTTTGAGACTTTGAGGATGCAAATGGGAGTGCAGTCCTCTTTCTCATGCTGAATCAGTTCAGCATCCCCAAATCCCTTTGAAATTGGTTGTCAAAGGGGGAGAGATAGCCGCAGTAGCCGGCCAGACGCAGGAGTATTGTCCTTGGGAGAGAAGGAAGTTGAAAAGCTTAATGCAGGGGGAGCTTACTATGAAGAAGAATAAGGTTCAGGGGGAGCTTAGCACTGAGTTGACTGATTGGCTGCAAATGTGGTTGCCAACAATTCCAAAGGGGGAGATTGTTGAGCCATTGGAGCTGCTACAATGAAGCTTTCTTAGCCTTTATTGTTGTTGAGCCATTGGAGATTGTTGTGTTGTAATTGTTGCAACCACATTGTGACAAATCTGTGAATTACTAAGGCTGCACAGATCAGATCAAAGGTTGCACAGATCAGATCAAGTTATGCGCACATCAGATCAAAGGTTGCTCAGATCAGATCAAGTTACGCGCACATCAGATCAAAGGCAGTGCGTATCAGATCAAAGGAAGTGAAGATCAGATCAAATGCAGTGCGCATCAGATCAAAGGATAGTGCGTATCAGATCAACGGAAGTAAAGATCAGATCAAATTCTCAAGGGATTGCTCAGCAGCTTGGTTTCACAGAAGCAAGGCAAGTCAGCAACAAAACATATTTGCAGCAGAAGAGAACAACTCAAGGCTGAAGAGCTAGAGCAGAAATACAAAAGAATCAAGCAGTGCCCAATCAGAAGAACTGCAGGAGCTACATGGATGGTTCTGAGTTGCTGGACAGAACGTTGTGACATCAAGCTAACATCAGATCAACCGGAGGCTAACATCAGATCAGCTGCAAGCTAACATCAGATCAACCGGAGGCCAACATCAGATCAACTGCAAGCCAACATCAGATCAACCGGAGGCTAACATCAGATCAGCTGCAAGCTAACATCAGATCAACCGGAGGCTAACATCAGATCAGCTGCAAGCTAACATCAGATCAACCGGAGGCCAACATCAGATCAACTGCAAGCCAACATCAGATCAACCGGAGGCTAACATCAGATCAACTGCAAGCTGACATTAGATCAAATGCCGCGTACATCAGATCAGCTATAAGCTAAGATCAGATCACTTCTGCTGTTCCAAAATATCTTGGTCAAGCTACTTGAGAAATATGGAGTACAGTCAACAATATGACATGGCAAGCAAGTTGCAATTTAAAAAGGTTGAAAATGGATTATATGAATCTTGAGCCGCCTTCCATGCAAGATATGCTGACACACCGCACGTAGGGCACAGTTTTCTTCTGGGAAAATGAAAAACCGGGCATATGAGTAGGTGGAGTAGGTACAACAACAGTAGTATGCAGGATACACCACATCGGGAGGAAAAACCCTAAAAAAAAAAAAAGGAGAGGGAGGCACAAAAAAAAAAAGAAAAATAGAGTGAAATGAGCTACAGCAGAGAGATATACTGAACAAAAAGAAACCAAGAAAAAGGGAGAAGGAGAAGAGTGAGTGCTGAAAAAGGGATGATATGAGAGATACAAGAGAGACAGAAACAGTCAGCTACACAAGGAGAAGCTGAAGCTTTGGAGAAGCAGAAGTCAAGGAGAAGAAGAAGCTGAGGAGGTTGCAGCTTCAGGTGGTAAGCCTAGAAAACTATCAAACGTCTTTCATTAAGTGATTTTGAAAGATATTTGTGTAGAAAAGGCAGTACAATAGAGATTTACATGTTGTTGTTTTAGTTGATGAACCTGTAGAGGTAGTGAACCTCAATGTGTTGAGCAGTGAGCTCTTGTTTATGTTGCTTATGGTCAGTGAGGCCAGAGCTGAAGAATTCTGTGATAGTGAAGATTGACAGGAGTGAATCTGTCCGTGGATGTAGATCATTTGATCGAACCACGTAAAAATTCTCTGTGCACATTTACTGCTTTGAGTGTGTGTCTTGACTGGTAGTGAACCTCCTTGTGTGATTGAATTGATCTGATCTCTTTATTGAATTGATCTGATCTCTTCATTGAATTGATCTGATCTCTTCCTTGGATGATCTGATGTCTTCCTTGGTTGATCTGATCTGCCAACAGTCCATCTAAGCCAAAACGTGAGTTCAACAATAAGCTCTAACTGAGCTAACATTTGAGAGGGAATCCTTTAGTTGAAAGAAAAATTGATAGAGTGTTGATTCACCCCCCCCCCTCTCAACACTTGACACGATCCAACAAGTTCTATGGTATTAATTAATAGTTAATTAATTACCTGGGAATAATTGGGATGGACTGATAAATCAAGGGACTTAATTGCAATTGAAGTTCTTGACACATCAGCCTGATCCATGGGTCATGGGTTGATCCATGGGCTTGGTGTATAACCCAAATCATTAAAGTGTTATTTAATGCTGATTTGGAATCAGTAAATATTATTTAAATACTGATTTGGAATCAGTAAAATAATATTTGGTAATAATACTGATTTGGAATATGACCAAAATCAGTTAAGTTATAATTGGATAATTACAATACTGATTTTGGAAATTAATTCTCTACAAATATCCTAGGGATATAATTGTAGGGAGAGATTTTTGGAATTATTCTCATTAGACAAAAAATACACAGAACTCCCAAATTATCTTGGTAGGCAAGATTGGCTAGCACCAACCTGCGAAGGCTTTCGTGCTTGAGAGTAGAGAATCCTTCAAGGAAGGATTTTGGAGACAACAAAACGTCATCTTCTCAGAGGAGCCAGGCGACGTGCGCAACCGATTACGCTTCAAGGGTAAGACCCGATCCTCATAGTTTAGGATTCCGCTGTTTAATTGGATTAAACACCTAAACTAATTCCCAACATCAGGATGTTTCTGGATGAGATGTTGTGGAGGGGTGTAGTTGGACATTGCAGGACGTTGCAGGACGTATCTGGACGTAGTGCTAAATTTTTTTTGACGTGGCAAGACGTGGTAGACTATGTTCTGTGAAAATTAAGCTAAAATTCACATGTTTGGATGTAGACAATTCTAGACATGGTGCTAGTTGTTTTTGACGTGGTTCTAGTTATTTTGAGACGTGGTGCTAGTTTTATTTGTGAAAAAAATAGCTTAAATTCACAGGCATGGATATAGATGATTCTGGACGTGGGGCTAGTTGTTTTCGACGTGGTTCTAGTTGTTTTGAGACGTGGTGCTAGTGGTATTTGTGAAAAAAAGTAGTTGAAATTCACACGCGTGGATGTAGACGTTTCTGGACTTGGTATTAGTTGTTTTTGACATGGTTCTTGTTGGTCTGAGACGTTTCTGGACGTTTGTGGATGAGATGTTGTGGAGGTGTGTAGCTGGACATTGCAGGACGTTGCAGGACGTATCTGGACGTAGTGCTACATTTTTTTTGACGTGGCAAGACGTGGTAGACTATGTTCTGTGAAAATTAAGCTAAAATTCACATGTTTGGATGTAGACAATTCTAGACATGGTGCTAGTTGTTTTTGACGTGGTAAAGTTATTCTGAGATGTGGTGCTAGTTTTATTTGTGAAAAAAATAGCTTAAATTCACATGCATGGATATAGACGATTCTGGACGTGGTGTTAGTTGTTTTCGACATGGTTCTAGTTGTTCTGAGACTTGGTGCTAGTTGTTTTTGTGAAAAAAATCAGTTTAAATTCACACTCATGGATATAGACGTTTTTGGACGTGGTGATAGTTATTTTTGACGTGGTTCTGGATGATTCTGGATGAGACGTTGTGGAGGGACGTAGCTGGACATTGTCGGACGTATCTAGATGTAGTGCTACTTTTTTCGATGTGGCAAGACGTGGTAGACTATGTTCTGTGAAAAATTCAGCTAAAATTCACATGTTTGGATGTAGACGATTTTAGACGTGGTGCTAGTTGTTTTTGACGGGGTTCTAGTTGTTCTGAGATGTGGTGCTAGTTGTATTTGTGAAAAAAATAGCTTAAATTCACATGCATAGATGTAGACAATTCTGGACGTGGTGCTAGTTGTTTTCGACATGGTTCTAGTTGTTATGAGGTGTGGTGCTAGTTATATTTGTGAAAAAATCAGTTTAAATTCACACGGATGGATGTAGACATTTCTGGACGTGGTTATAGTTGTTTTTGACGTGGTCCTAGTAGTTCTGAGATGTTTCTGGACGTTTCTGAATAAGATGTTGTGGATGGACGTAGCTGGACATTGCAGGACGTTGCAAGACGTATCTGGACGTAGTGCTACATATTTTGGACGTGGCAAGACGTGGTAGACTATGTTCTGTGAAAAATTAAGCTAAAATTCACATTTTTGGATGTAGACAATTCTAGACATGGTGCTAGTTGTTTTTTGACGTGGTTCTAGTTGTTCTGAGACGTGGTGCTAGTTTTATTTGTGAAAAAAATAGCTTAAATTTACAGGCACGGATGTAGACAATTCTAGATGTGGGGCAAGTTGTCTTCGACGTGGTTCTAGTTGTTTTGAGACGTGGTGCTAGTTGTATTTGTGAAAAAAATCAGTTCAAATTCACACTCATGGATATAGACGTTTCTGGATGTGGTGATAGTTGTTTTTGACGTGGTTCTGGATGATTCTGGATGAGACGTTGTAGAGGGACGTAGCTGGACATTGTCGGACGTTGCAGGTTGTATCTAGATGTAGTGCTACTTTTTTTCGATGTGGCAAGACGTGGTAGACTATGTTCTGTGAAAAATTCAGCTAAAATTCACATGTTTGGATGTAGACGATTTTAGACGTAGTGCTAGTTGTTTTTGACGGGGTTCTAGTTGTTCTGAGATGTGGTGCTAGTTGTATTTGTGGAAAAAATAGCTTAAATTCACATGCATGGATGTAGACAATTCTGGACGTGGTGCTAGTTGTTTTCGACATGCTTCTAGTTGTTCTGAGATGTGGTGCTAGTTGTATTTGTGAAAAAATCAGTTTAAATTCATACGGATGGATGTAGACATTTCTGGACGTGGTTATAGTTGTTTTTGACGTGGTCCTAGTAGTTCTGAGATGTTTCTGGACGTTTCTGAATGAGATGTTGTGGATGGACGTAGCTGGACATTGCAGGACGTTGCAAGACGTATCTGGACGTAGTGCTACATATTTTGGACGTGGCAAGACGTGGTAGACTATGTTCTGTGAAAAATTAAGCTAAAATTCAAATTTTTGGATGTAGACAATTCTAGACATGGTGCTAGTTGTTTTTGACGTGGTTCTAGTTGTTCTGAGACGTGGTACTAGTTTTATTTGTGAAAAAAATAGCTTAAATTTACAGGCACGGATGTAGACAATTCTAGATGTGGGGCAAGTTGTCTTCGACGTGGTTCTAGTTGTTTTGAGACGTGGTGCTAGTTGTATTTGTGAAAAAAATCAGTTCAAATTCACACTCATGGATATAGACGTTTCTGGATGTGGTGATAGTTGTTTTTGACGTGGTTCTGGATGATTCTGGATGAGACGTTGTAGAGGGACGTAGCTGGACATTGTCGGACGTTGCAGGACGTATCTAGATGTAGTGCTACTTTTTTTCGACGTGGCAAGACGTGGTAGACTATGTTCTGTGAAAAATTCAGCTAAAATTCACATGTTTGGATGTAGACGATTTTAGACGTAGTGCTAGTTGTTTTTGACGGGGTTCTAGTTGTTTTGAGATGTGGTGCTAGTTGTATTTGTGGAAAAAATAGCTTAAATTCACATGCATGGATGTAGACAATTCTGGACGTGGTGCTAGTTGTTTTCGACATGCTTCTAGTTGTTCTGAGATGTGGTGCTAGTTGTATTTGTGAAAAAATCAGTTTAAATTCATACGGATGGATGTAGACATTTCTTGACGTGGTGATAGTTGTTTTTGACGTGGTTCTAGTAGTTCTGAGACGTTTCTACACGTTTCTGGATGAGATGTTGTGGAGGGACGCAGCTGGACATTGCAGGACGTATATAGACGTAGTGCTACATTTTTTTGGCGTGGCAAGACGTGGTAGACTATGTTCTGTGAAAAATTAAGCTAAAATTCACATGTTTGGATGTAGACAATTCTAGACATGGTGCTAGTTGTTTTTGACGTGGTTCTAGTTATTTTGAGACGTGGTGCTAGTTTTATTTGTGAAAAAAATAGCTCAAATTCACAGGCATGGATATAGATGATTCTGGACGTGGGGCTAGTTGTTTTCGACGTGGTTCTAGTTGTTTTGAGACGTGGTGCTAGTTGTGTTTGTGAAAAAAATCAGTTTAAATTCACACGCATGGATGTAGACATTTCTAGATGTGGTGATACTTGTTTTTGACGTGGATCATGTTATTCTATGATGCTTCTAGACGTTTTTGGATGAGACGTTGTGGAGGGATGTTGCTGGACGTTGCCGGACATTGCAGGACGTATCTGGACGAAGTGCTACTTTTTTTGGATTTGGCAAGACTTGGTAGACTATGTTCTGTGCAAAATTCTGCTAAAATTCACACGTTTGGATGCAGACGATTCTAGACGTGGTGCTAGTTGTTTTGGACGTGGTTCTAGTTGTTCTGAGATGTGATGCTAGTTGTATTTGTGAAAAAAATAGCTTAAATTCACATGCATAGATGTAGACAATTCTGGACGTGGTGCTAGTTGTTTTCGACATGGTTCTAGTTGCTCTAAGATGTGGTGCTAGTTGTATTTGTGAAAAAATCAGTTTAAATTCACATGGATGGATGTAGACATTTCTGGACGTGGTGATAGTTGTTTTTGACGTGGTTGTAGTAGTTCTGAGATGTTTTTGGACGTTTCTTATGTTAGTTTTGAATACAGAAAAGCTATGGCTTGTATCAAAAACTAATATCCACAGATGACATATCATTTTGTTTCAGTATAAATCTGTTCCTTTATATCATAAAACTAGATAACGGGGTGTCGACAAACACAGTAGATACCGTTATTGGTTAAAGTATTGATATATAAAAAGTATGCTCGTAACCAAGATAGTCTGAACATACTATCGGTATAGGTTATTGTGTGGTTTGGAAATTGGTTTATCTAGACTAGTTTAAATCACACAGATATGCCCGGGGCATATTGAGCACGACCAGTTTGGATATAATTGACTTGTACTGATCGGCGTAGTCAATTCGGTCCTAGTATTCCGTCTCTCAATCCCGAGATTGGGACGGGCGTGAGGGTTGGGTGTCGTGTGCTTTGATTTGCCAAAGAGTGAGGTCAATTGAGGCCAATACCTCGGTAAGTTGGGTATGCGGTGTTTAGCTTCTTGCGTGCCGTTGCTAGTCGGAGGAATCCACGTACCGGTTCGCCGGGTTGATGGTGCTCCCGAGATGAGCTCGTAAGGTTATTATACTAAACCTTGCCAGTGAACTTTATGTTCGGTATAATAAAAGGTCGAGTGGTACTAATCTCGGAAACCAAGAAGTCGGTGAATTAATTTGTCAGTAAATTGATAAATCGACGAGCACTAGATCTTTAATGTGGGGAGATAGAAGAAATAATAATGGCGCGATGTAAAGTCGTTTTCGAGCGGTAGTTCCATAATTGGTCCGTTAGTGGTACGACCGATTATGCATTTGACTAATTGACAAGGTAAATTAATTAATCCGAAGGGTTTAATTAATATTTGATCGACGAAGTGAATTTAGAAATTAATTTGATTTTGAATTAATTAATTCTAAGGGTTCGATTAAATTAAATTAACAAAGTGGATTAAATAAATTAATTTAAAAGGGTCGATTGGAGTTGATTAGTCGGGAAGACTTAGCGCGAAAGTCAAATTTTAAGGCCTAACTCGAGAGCCCATTAGGTCTCCTTAGAAGCTCCTATAAATACAATATTTTGGGCAGCAAGAAAACCCTAAGAGAAGAAACTTGGCAGCCAAGTTTAGGCTAGAAAGAGAAAGTTTGGTCTAGAGAGAGAACGTGTCTTCCTCGTCAAGTTTTCTCTCGAAGTCGACCAAGATAACTTTCTTCTTCGAAAAGGAACTCAGTCCATGAATTAATATAGCAGCCCGGTCATTTTCTTTAAAAAAAACAGTCATCGTTTTTTTTTGCCCAGAATAATTTTTAGGTTGCTGGTCGGACAGATTTTAAATACGGCGCTGTTTCTTCAAGAAAACCCGGTGGCTGATCGGACAGTTCTTAAGAGGTAGTGTTGTCCAGTGCAGATCGGATTTTCTGTTTGGAAAATCTCGGCATTGCTTCAGCAGGAAAAACCCAGGACTGATCAGCCTTCTAGGTCGCTGGTTGGATTGCGTGATAAGACAGCCCACTGCTGATCGGATTATCGCTGCTGCATTTCCAGGACTTCCGGTGTTGTCGTGTTGTCTAGTGCCCTGAGCCGACCAACTCTTCATGTCGATCTTCTTCTTGAGTGATCCATGAGGTTGGTTGTACAGATCGGGACTGGGCTTGACAATTCTGGTGGTCGGCTTTTGCAGAATTTCCGGCGAGTGCAGCGGGTGAAGAAAACGTGCGCAGCAAAGGGTTTTCTAAAAGAAAAAAAAATCTGGGCAGCTTCAATTTGAGAAAGAAAATTCTGGGCAGCTTCAATTTTGTTAAAAAAAATTCTGGGCAGTTTAATTTTGAGAAAAAAATTCTGGGCAGCCTCAATTTGAGTTTCTTGAGAAGCAAGTTTCTTGGGTTTTCAGTCGTATTGCCGAGGGTAGCTCCGTAGACGATAGCCCACACTATCTCGGAGCTTGTATTGGAGAATTCTTCGGACTTCTTGTGGATTTCGCGCTAAAAGATTTAGTTTTCTTTAAGCGAGGGACTTCGCTACAAAAGGTATAATCTTTAAATTCCGCTTTAATTAAAGATTTAATTTTTTGTGTCCCGATTAATAAATTAAATAAGTATAAGCCTAGATCCGTTCATGGGTAAACTAATTTGAGCCTGAGCTTGGTCGAAAACTTCCGATTCTGGAATGCATAGCACGAAAGTGAGGTTTTCGATTTAGCCCGGGCTTGTTCAGTTTTCCTTCAAATTGGTATCAGAGCGTTGGTTTCGGTCTTATACTTGTTTGATTTATTACAAGCCTTTATTTTGGCATTATTATTTTTGTCAAAATGTATAAACAGGTGGTTATTGGTTTCCCGGCTATTATGGTAGAAATTTAATTTTCATTCATAAACCCCGGGACATGTCCGGGCTCGTTTTATTTTTGAATGGAAATTTCTGTAATAGTAATAACCACGAGCTGGAAGCCGTGTAGGATTAGAAAATCTTGTAGTAGGATTTGATCTAATCATGTCGTCTTTAAATTCCTAGAAAAACGCCTTTGTATATAGGAATTTTTGTACTATGACGAAGACGTTAATTTGGGTAACTTATATTCGCGGGTTTTGGTTTATTGTAATTTTGGGTGATTCCTAATTACGGAATAAACCGAGAAAACCCGGGCGAATCGAGAGGAATCCAAATAACGAGTGGGAGCGACACGACGGGAAGTGTCACCGAGGCGTCAAAGAATCAACGATAGAGAAGGCCATAATAGTCGGGAAATTTTATTTTATTTAATTTCCCGTATTTATGATTTTTTCGTTGATTGTGTGATTTTCGTTTTATTTTGCATGAACGAAATTCAAACCAAAAGTTTTTCAAAAAGGTAATGTGCAATTATCTAAGGTAGATTATTCGCATATTAAAACTCCAACGGTTTTATGGGTGCGAATATCCATAGTTAAGATATTGCATGTTAAAACGTAAAAATCCTCAAACTTAATTACATTCGCAAGTTTTGGTTTAATCGTAATTTTGGGTGATTCCTAATTACGTGGGGGTTTTGGTTTATCGTAATTTTGGGTGAGTCCTAATTACGTAGAAAACCGAGAAAACCCGGATTTTGGTTTTTCGTAATTTTTGGGTGATTCCTAATTACGTAGAAAACCGAAATGGAAAACCGAGAAAACTAGGGCGAATTGAAATTATTTTAAAAATCTAAGTGGGAGCGGGTTGGTTAATAGCCCCATGGCCTCCATTACGGGTTCATTGGCGATGTGGTTAAACGGCTTCCCTACGGATGAGTTTTCAATCACAGATATCACTGGAATGAATTTCTAAAGGGATGACTATAGTGCGTTTAATTGGGAAAAGTTGCGACACCCTCGCTACCGAGGCGCATTAGTACCCTAAGTAACAAACTTAGAAGTCACGTAATGGCATACACTTAGTGTACTGTTTATAGTATCCCTCCTACGAGGTAACACTATTTACGTGTACGGCTAAAATTACCGACTATTAATTTCATTGATCATAAGATCGTTGGTCAGATAATGAGATTAATGGACTTTGGTCCTTCTCGAACGAATGTGGGTTGGCGTAGACGTTCACCTACGTGACCTGCGTTAATCCCGGTGGGAGAGATGTCGGTAGAAGATTATATTTCTTTTCTGAGGATTTTTCAATATTTTCGAAAAGTATACTGAGACATGTTTTTTCATTATTTTCAGTTGATATGTCGTTCAACCCGCTAGCTGTCATTCTGAACCAAAACAAACTCACCGGTCCTAATTACATTGATTGGAAACGAAACCTGGACATTGTCCTTACCGCTGAGGGTTACAAGTACGTGCTTACTGAGGAGTGTCCCCTTAAGCAGGGTAGCCAAGCAGTCAGCTATGAGGAAACTCATGAATGCTAGTATGGCTGAGGGCATTTCAGTGAGGGATCACGTGCTGGACATGATCAGTTGCATCAATGAGATCGAGGTACTGGGAGGTGATATTGATGGGGAGACCCAGGTCGATATCATTCTCCAGAGTTTGCCTCCCAGTTTTTGAGCAGTTTCGGTTGAACTATAATATGGGCAAGCTCTCATATTCACTCCCCGAGCTCATGACTACATTGGTGTCAGCCGAGGGCCTATTCGCTGAGAAGAAGCAAGCCTTTGCTACTGTTGGTCCCTCAGGTTCCTCTGCTGGGCCCAAAGCCAGGAAGCAAGAGAGGAAGAGAGGCCAGAAAGCAGGAACTAATCATGGACCCAAGGCAGGCATTGCCAAGAAGCAAAAGCCGAAAGGCAAATGTTTTAAGTGTGGCAAAGCAGGACATCGGAAGAAGGATTGCCCAAAGCCTCGAGGTTAAAAGTAAATTTTCCCTAGTTACTGAGACGTGATTAGCGGCGATTCTCACGGATACTTGGTGTGTGGATTCGGGAGCCACTGATCACGTTTGTAATTCTTTGCAGGGGTTCCAAGTGACCCGACTGCTTAGAGAGGGAGAGTTGCAGGTCTACCTTGGGGATACTACCAGAGTTTCTGTGGCTGCAGTGGGAGTTATTAGTCTTTATTTTTCAGACTCTATTTTACTTTTAAAGGATTGTCTTTATGTACCTAGTTTTCGAAAGAACTTGCTTTCAGTTTCGAAACTTGTTTTGGATGGTTATAAGTGTGTATTTTCTGACGGTTCGGTTTTTATAAGAAAATGCCAGAAACTTATATGTTCCGGTACATTGGTTGACAATTTGTTTTTTAATCAAGACTTACTCCCCAGTTATGCAAAACACAGAAACTAGTAACTCATCACCGAATCATAATAAGAGAAAGGAATCTTCCCCTTTGAATCAGACTTATCTTTGGTACCTGAAACTAGGTCATATCAACCTTAGTAGGATTCAAAGGTTGGTCAAGAGTGGGTCTTTGGACTTACTAGATATTGACAGCTATTCGACCTGTGAGTCTTACTTGGAGGGTAAAATGACCAAGAGGCCTTTTAAGGTGAAGGGGTATAGGGCCAAGGAGGTTTTAGAGTTGATTCATTCTGACGTGTGTGGACCTATGTAAGTTCAGGCTAGAGGTGGTGAATACCTCTCTAGTGAATTTAGGACCTATTTGTCAGAAGAGGGTATTCAGACTCAGTTGTCTGCACCTGGCACACCCCAGCAGAATGGTGTGGCAAAGAGGAGGAACAGGTCTCTTATGGAGATGGTTAGATCGATGATGAGTTACAGTGAGTTGCCTACCTCGTTTTGGGGTTATGCCTTGGATACAGCGTGTTTTATCCTCAACCTTGTGCCATCTAAGTCTGTGCCTACGACCCCAATAGAGTTGTGGAGTGGGCGCAAGCCTATTCTGAGACATCTCAGGATTTGGGGTTGTCCAGCACATGTGCTCGAGGCAGATGCAGGCAAGTTAGAGGCGAGATCTAAGGTTATGCTGTTTGTAGGCTACCCCAAAGGAACGAGAGGTGGTTTATTTTATAGTCCTCGGGATCAGAAGGTGGTGGTAAGCACCAATGCCAGATTTCTTGAGGAGGACTATATTTTAGATCACAAGTCAAGCAGCAAGGTAGTATTGGAAGAGCTTAGAAGTAAATCCACTATTCCAGATGCACACGTACAGGAAGATACACCACAAGAGACTGCACACACTATCACAGATGATGCTCTTACACAGGCTGCGCCTCGTTGTAGTGGGAGGGTTGTGAGACAGCCCGAGAGGTACATGGGTTTGGGTGAGTCTTCGGACTTTATCCCTGGTGCTCGTGAACCAGACCCAGTTAACTAAAATGAGGTTCTTCAGGATAGAGATGCAAGCATCCAGATCTTGGAACATCCGTTTTGACGAGGTTATCAAGTCCTATGGATTCACTTGGTGTCAGGATGAGCAGTGTGTTTATAGCAGGCGTGATGGTGATATAGTGATGTTCCTCGTACTTTACGTAGATGACATTCTTCTTATTGGCAACAGTAATAAGGTGTTGTCAGACGTAAAGGCATGGCTGTCCAGGCAATTCGATATGAAGAATTTGGGAGAGGCTGGACATATCCTTGGGATCAAGATTATTCGAGATTGTAGGAGACGTTCTCTGACTCTCCCTCAGGCATCCTACATAAACACGATTCTGGCCCATTTTAACATGCAGAACTCCAAGAAAGGTTCACAACCTTTCAGGCATGGGGTGCATTTGTCTAAGGAGCAGTGTCCTAAGACTGCTGAGGAGATAGATGCCATGAAGGCGGTACCCTATGTTTCTGCAATGGGTAGCCTCATGTATGCCATTTTGTGCACGAGGCCTGATATTTGCTTTGCCATTGGCATGGTTAGCAGATATCAGAGTAACCCTGGGAAGGCTCACTGGGAGGCAGTAAAATGCATTCTCAAGTACTTGCGCAGGACGAGAGATTATGTCCTAGTTTATAGAGCGCAGGAGCTTGTACCATTGGGTTACACAGATTCGGACTTTCAAGGAGATTTGGACAGGAGTAAGTCTACCTCTGGGTTTGTGTTTACTCTAGGAGGTGGAGCCATAGTATGGAAGAGTGTCAAGCAGAAATGCGTGGCGGACTCTACCATGGAGGCCGAGTACATTGCCGTTTCTGAGGCAGCGAAAGAGGCTGTGTGGCTCAGGAACTTCCGGATGGACTTAGATGTGGTTCCTGAGTTGCCTAGGTCTATCACAGTTTATTGTGATAACAATAGTGCAGTTGCTAACTCGAGGGAACCACGAGCTCATAAGGCGAGTAAACACATAGAGCGCAAGTACCACCTGATACGAGAAATCGTAAAGAGGGGAGACGTGACCGTGGCCAAGATAGTATCAGATGACAACCATGCAGATCCTTTCACAAAGCCATTGTAAACGATTTCACAGGCATGGATGTAAACGATTCTGGACGTGGATGTAAACGATTCTGGACGTTTCTGGACGTGGTAGAGTATGTTCTGTGAAAATTTCAAAAAAAATTCACATGTTTGGATGTAGACGATTCTAGACGTGGTGCTAGTTGTTTTTTGACGGGGTTTTAGTTGTTCTGAGACGTGGTGCTAGTTGTATTTGTGAAAAAAATAGCTTAAATTCACATGCATGGATATAGACAATTCTGGACGTGGTGCTAGTTGTTTTCAACGTGGTTCTAGTTGTTTTGAGACGTGGTTCTAGTTGTATTTGTGAAAAAAATAGTTGAAATTCACACGTATGGATGTAGACGTTTCTGGACGTGGTGTTAGTTGTTTTCGACATGGTTCTAGTTGTTCTGAGACGTGGTGCTAGTTGTATTTGTGGAAAAAATAGCTTAAATTCACATGCATGGATATAGACAATTCTGGACGTGGTGTTAGTTGTTTTCGACATGGTTCTAGTTGTTTTGATACGTGGTGCTAGTTGTCTTTGTGAAAAAATAAGTTTATATTCACACGGATGGATGTAGACGTTTCTTGACGTGTTGATACTTGTTTTTGACGTGGTTCTAGTAGTTCTGAGACGTTTCTGGACGTTTCTGGATGAGACATTTTGAAGGGTCGTAGCTGGACGGTACCGGACAGTGCGGGACGTATCTAGATGTAGTGCTACTTTTTTTGGACGTGGCAAGACGTGGTAGAGTATGTTCTGTGAAAATTTCAAAAAAATTCAGATGTTTGCATGTAGACGTTTCAGGACATGGTGATAGTTGTTTTTGACGTGGTTCTAGTAGTTCTGAGACGTTTCTGGACGTTTCCGGATGAGATGTTGTGGAGGGATGTAGCTGGATATTGCAGGACGTTGCAGGACGTATCTGGACGTAGTGCTACATTTTTTTGGCGTGGCAAGACGTGGTAGACTATGTTCTGTGAAAAATTAAGCTAAAATTCACATGTTTGGATGTAGACAATTCTAGACATGGAGCTAATTGTTTTTGATGTGGTTCTAGTTGTTCTGAGACGTGGTGCTAGTTTTATTTGTGAAAAAAATAGCTTAAATTCACAAGCATAGATGTAGACGATTCTGGACGTGGTGCTAGTTGTTTTCAACGTGGTTCTAGTTAATTTGAGACGTGGTGCTAGTTGTATTTGTGAAAAAAATAGTTGAAATTCACACGCATGGATGTAGACATTTCTGGACGTGGTGTTAGTTGTTTTTGACATGGTTCTAGTTGGTCTGAGACATTTCTGGACGTTTATAGATGAGTCATTTTGGAGGGTTGTAGCTGGACATTGCAGGACATTGCAGGTCGTATCTGGACGTAGTGCTACATTTTTTTGACGTGGCAAGACGTGATAGACTATGTTCTGTGAAAAATTAAGCTAAAATTCACATGTTTGGATGTAGGCAATTCTAGACATGGTGCTAGTTGTTTTTGACGTGGTTCTAGTCGTTCTGAGACGTGGTGCTAGTTGTATTCGTGAAAAAAATAGCTTAAATTCACATGCATGGATATAGACGATTCTGGACGTGGTGCTAGTTGTTTTCAACGTGGTTCTAGTTGTTTTGAGACGTAGTGCTAGTTGTATTTGTGAAAAAAAGCAGTTAAAATTCACATGCATTGATGTAGACGTTTTTGACATGGTTCTAGTTGGTCTGAGACGTTTCTGGAGGTTTCTGGATGACACGTTTTGGAGGGTCGTAGCTGGACGGTGCCGGACATTGCGGTACGTATCTAGACGTAGTGCTACTTTTTTTGGACGTGGCAAGACGTGGTAGAGTATGTTCTGTGAAAATTTCAAAAAAAAAATCACATGTTTGGATGTAGTCGATTCTAGACGTGGTGCTAGTTGTTTTTGACGGGGTTCTAATTGTTCTGAGACGTGGTGCTAGTGGTATTTGTGAAAAAAATAGCTTAAATTCACATGCATTGATATAGACGATTCTGGACGTGGTGCTAGTTGTTTTCGACGTGGTTCTAGTTGTTTTTGATGTGGTGCCAGTTTTATATGTGAAAAAAATCAGTTTAAATTCACACGCATCGATGTAGACATTTCTGGACATGCTAATAGTTGTTTTGACGTGGTGCTAGTTTTTCTGAGACATTTCTGGACGTTTCTGGATGAGTCGTTTTGGAGGGTCGTAGCTGGACGGTGCCGGACTTTGCGAGATGTATCTAGACGTAGTGCTACTTTATTTGGACGTGGCAAGACTTGGTAGAGTATGTTCCGTGAAAATTTCAGAAAAATTCACATGTTTGGATGTAGACGATTCTAGACGTGGTGCTTGTTGTTTTTGACGCGGTTCTAGTTGTTCTGGACGTGGTGCTAGTTGTTTTCGACATGGTTCTAGTTGTTCTGAGATGTGGTGCTAGTTGTATTTGTGAAAAAATCAGTTTAAATTCACATGGATGGATGTAGACGTTTCTTGACGTGGTGATAGTTATTTTTGACGTGGTTCTAGTAGTTCTGAGACGTTTCTTGACGTTTCTGGATGAGATGTTGTGGAGGGACGTAGCTGGACATTGCAGGACGTTGCAGGACGTATCTGGACGTAGTGCTACATTTTTTTGACATGGCAAGACGTGGTACACTATGTTCTGTGAAAAATTAAGCTAAAATTCACATGTTTGGATGTAGACAATTCTAGACATGGTGCTAGTTGTTTTTGACGTGGTTCTAGTTGTTCTGAGACGTGGTACTAGTTATATTTGTGAAAAAAATAGCTTAAATTCACATGCATGGATATAGACGATTCTGGACGTGGTGTTAGTTGTTTTCGAAATGGTTCCAGTTGTTCTGAGACGTGGTGCTAGTTGTCTTTGTGAAAAAATCAGTTTAAATTCACACGGATGGATGTAGACGTTTCTTGACGTGGTGATACTTGTTTTTGACGTGGTTCTAGTAGTTCTGAGACGTTTCTGGACGTTTCGGGATGAGTCATTTTAGAGGGCCGTAGCTGGATGGTGCCGGACATTGCGGGACGTATCTAGATGTAGTGCTACTTTTTTTGGACGTGGCAAGACGTGGTAGAGTATGTTCTGTGAAAATTTCAAAAAAATGCACATGTTTGGATGTAGACGTTTTAGGACGTGGTGATAGTTGTTTTTGACGTGGTTCTAGTTTTATTTGTGAAAAAAATAGCTTAAATTCACAGGCATGGATGTAGACGATTCTGGACGTGGTGTTAGTTGTTTTCGACGTGGTTCTAGTTGTTTTTGACGTGGTGCTAGATTTATTTGCGAAAAAAATCAGTTTAAATTCTCTCTCTTGGATGTAGACATTTCTGGACATGGTGATAGTGGTTTTTGACGTGGTGCTAGTTTTTCTGAGACGTTTCTGGACGTTTCTGGATGAGATGTTGTGGGGGGTTGTAGCTGGACATTGCAGGACGTTGCAGGACGTATCTGGACGTAGTGCTACAGTTTTTTTGACGTGGCAAGACGTGGTAGACTATGTTCTGTGAAAAATTATGCTAAAATTCACATGTTTGGATGTAGACAATTCTAAACATGGTGCTAGTTTTTTTGACGTGGATCTAGTTGTTCTAAGACGTGGTGCTAGTTTTATTTGTGAAAAAAATAGCTTAAATTTACAGGCATGGATGTAGACGATTCTGGACGTGGTGCTAGTTGTTTTCGACGTGGTTCTAGTTGTTCTGAGACGTGGTGCTAGTTGTCTTTGTGAAAAAAAACAGTTGAAATTCACATGCAAGGATGTAGACGTTTCTGGACGTGGTGTTAGTTGTTTTTGACATGGTTCTAGTTGGTCTGAGACGTTTCTGGAGGTTTCTGGATGAGACATTTTGGAGGGTCATAGCTGGACAGTGCGAGACATTGCGGGACGTATCTAGACGTAGTGCTACTTTTTTTGGACGTGGCAAGACGTGGTAGAGTATGTTCTGTGAAAATTTCAAAAAAAATTCACATGTTTGGATGTAGACGATTCTAGACGTGGTGCTAGTTGTTTTTTGACGGGGTTTTAGTTGTTCTGAGACGTGGTGCTAGTTGTATTTGTGAAAAAAATAGCTTAAATTCACATGCATGGATATAGACAATTCTGGACGTGGTGCTAGTTGTTTTCAACGTGGTTCTAGTTGTTTTGAGACGTGGTTCTAGTTGTATTTGTGAAAAAAATAGTTGAAATTCACACGTATGGATGTAGACGTTTCTGGACGTGGTGTTAGTTGTTTTCGACATGGTTCTAGTTGTTCTGAGACGTGGTGCTTGTTGTATTTGTGGAAAAAATAGCTTAAATTCACATGCATGGATATAGACAATTCTGGACGTGGTGTTAGTTGTTTTCGACATGGTTCTAGTTGTTTTGATACGTGGTGCTAGTTGTCTTTGTGAAAAAATAAGTTTATATTCACACGGATGGATGTAGACGTTTCTTGACGTGTTGATACTTGTTTTTGACGTGGTTCTAGTAGTTCTGAGACGTTTCTGGACGTTTTTGGATGAGACATTTTGAAGGGTCGTAGCTGGACGGTACCGGACAGTGCGGGACGTATCTAGATGTAGTGCTACTTTTTTTGGACGTGGCAAGACGTGGTAGAGTATGTTCTGTGAAAATTTCAAAAAAATTCAGATGTTTGCATGTAGACGTTTCAGGACATGGTGATAGTTGTTTTTGACGTGGTTCTAGTAGTTCTGAGACGTTTCTGGACGTTTCCGGATGAGATGTTGTGGAGGGATGTAGCTGGATATTGCAGGACGTTGCAGGACGTATCTGGACGTAGTGCTACATTTTTTTGGCGTGGCAAGACGTGGTAGACTATGTTCTGTGAAAAATTAAGCTAAAATTCACATGTTTGGATGTAGACAATTCTAGACATGGAGCTAATTGTTTTTTATGTGGTTCTAGTTGTTCTGAGACGTGGTGCTAGTTTTATTTGTGAAAAAAATAGCTTAAATTCACAAGCATAGATGTAGACGATTCTGGACGTGGTGCTAGTTGTTTTCAACGTGGTTCTAGTTAATTTGAGACGTGGTGCTAGTTGTATTTGTGAAAAAAATAGTTGAAATTCACACGCATGGATGTAGACATTTCTGGACGTGGTGTTAGTTGTTTTTGACATGGTTCTAGTTGGTCTGAGACATTTCTGGACGTTTATAGATGAGTCATTTTGGAGGGTTGTAGCTGGACATTGCAGGACATTGCAGGTCGTATCTGGACGTAGTGCTACATTTTTTTGACGTGGCAAGACGTGATAGACTATGTTCTGTGAAAAATTAAGCTAAAATTCACATGTTTGGATGTAGGCAATTCTAGACATGGTGCTAGTTGTTTTTGACGTGGTTCTAGTCGTTCTGAGACGTGGTGCTAGTTGTATTCGTGTAAAAAATAGCTTAAATTCACATGCATGGATATAGACGATTCTGGACGTGGTGCTAGTTGTTTTCAACGTGGTTCTAGTTGTTTTGAGACGTAGTGCTAGTTGTATTTGTGAAAAAAAGCAGTTAAAATTCACATGCATTGATGTAGACGTTTTTGACATGGTTCTAGTTGGTCTGAGACGTTTCTGGAGGTTTCTGGATGACACGTTTTGGAGGGTCGTAGCTGGACGGTGCCGGACATTGCGGTACGTATCTAGACGTAGTGCTACTTTTTTTGGACGTGGCAAGACGTGGTAGAGTATGTTCTGTGAAAATTTCAAAAAAAAAATCACATGTTTGGATGTAGTCGATTCTAGACGTGGTGCTAGTTGTTTTTGACGGGGTTCTAATTGTTCTGAGACGTGGTGCTAGTGGTATTTGTGAAAAAAAAATAGCTTAAATTCACATGCATTGATATAGACGATTCTGGACGTGGTGTTAGTTGTTTTCGACGTGGTTCTAGTTGTTTTTGATGTGGTGCCAGTTTTATATGTGAAAAAAATCAGTTTAAATTCACACGCATGGATGTAGACATTTCTGGACATGCTGATAGTTGTTTTGACGTGGTGCTAGTTTTTCTGAGACATTTCTGGACGTTTCTGGATGAGTCATTTTGGAGGGTCGTAGCTGGACGGTGCCGGACATTGCGAGACGTATCTAGACGTAGTGCTACTTTTTTTGGAAGTGGCAAGACGTGGTAGAGTATGTTCTGTGAAAATTTCAGAAAAATTCACATGTTTGGATGTAGACGATTCTAGACGTGGTGCTTGTTGTTTTTGACGCGGTTCTAGTTGTTCTGGACGTGGTGCTAGTTATTTTCGACATGGGTGTAGTTGTTATGAGATGTGGTACTAGTTGTATTTGACGTGCTGATAGTTGTTTTTGACGTGGTTCTAGTAGTTCTGAGACGTTTCGGGACATTTCTGGATGAGATGTTGTGGAGGGGTGTAGCTGGACATTGCAGGACGTTGCAGGACGTATTTGGACGTAGTGTTACATTTTTTTGACGTGGCAAGACGTGGTGGACTATGTTCTGCGAAAATTAAGATAAAATTCACATGTTTGGATATAGACAATTCTAGACATGGTGCTAGTTGTTTTTGACGTGGTTCTAGTTGTATTTGTGAAAAAAATAGCTTAAATTCACATGCATGGATATTGACGATTCTGGACGTGGTGTTAGTTGTTTTTTACGCGGTTCTAGTTGTTCTGGACGTGGTGCTAGTTGTTTTCGACATGGTTCTAGTTGTTCTGAGATGTGGTGCTAGTTGTATTTGTGAAAAAATCAGTTTAAATTCACACGGATAGATGTAGACTTCTCTTGACGTGGTGATAGTTGTTTTTGACGTCGTTCTAGTAGTTCTGAGACGTTTCTGGACATTTCTGGATGAGATGTTGTGGAGGGACGTAGCTGGGCATTGCAGAACGTTGCAGGACGAATTTGGACGTAGTGCTACATTTTTTTGACATGGCAAGAGGTGGTAGACTATGTTCTGTGAAAAATTAAGCTAAAATTCACATGTTTGGATGTAGACAATTCTAGACATGGTGCTAGTTGTTTTTGACGTGGTTCTAGTTGTATTTGTGAAAAAAATAGCTTAAATTCATAGGCATGGTTGTAGATGTTTCTGGACACTGTGCTAGTAGTTTTTGACGTGGTTCTAGTTGTTTTGAGACGTGGTGCTAGTTGTATTTGTGAAAAAAATAGTTGAAATACACACGCATGGATGTAAACATTTCTGGACGTGGTGTTAGTTGTTTTTGACATGGTTCTAGTAGTTCTGAGACGTTTCTGGACATTTCTGGATGAGATGTTGTGGAGGGACGTAGCTGGACATTGCAGGACGTTGCAGGACGAATTTGGACGTAGTGCTACATTTTTTTGACATGGCAAGAGGTGGTAGACTATGTTCTGTGAAAAATTGAGCTAAAATTCACATGTTTGGATGTAGACAATTCTAGACATGGTGCTAGTTGTTTTTGACGTGGTTCTAGTTGTATTTGAGAAAAAAATAGCTTAAATTCACATGCATGGATATAGACGATTCTGGACGTGGTGTTAGTTGTTTTCGACATGGTTCTAGTTGTTCTGAGACGTGGTGCTAGTTGTCTTTGTGAAAAAATCAGTTTAAATTCATACGGATGGATGTAGACGTTTCTTGACGTTGTGATACTTGTTTTTGACGTGGTTCCAGTAGTTCTGAGACGTTTCTGGACGTTTCTGGATGAGACGTTTTGGAGGGTCGTAGCTGGACGGTGTCGGACATTGCGGGACGTATCTAGATGTAGTGCTACTTTTTTTGGACGTGGCAAGACGTGGTAGAGTATGTTCTGTGAAAATTTCAAAAAAAATTACATGTTTGGATGGAGACGTTTCAGGACGTGGTGATAGTTGTTTTTGACGTGGTTCTAGTAGTTCTGAGATGTTTCTGGACGTTTCTGGATGAGATGTTGTGGAGGGATGTAGCTGGACATTGCAGGATGTCGCAGGACGTATCTGGACATAGTGCTACATTTTTTTAACGTGGCAAGACGTGGTAGACTATGTTCTGTGAAAAATTAAGCTAAAATTCACATGTTTGGATGTAGACAATTCTAGACATGGTGCTAGTTGTTTTTGACGTGGTTCTAGTTGTTCTGAGACGTGGTTCTAGTTTTATTTGTGAAAAAAATAGCTTAAATTCACAGGCATGGACGTAGACGATTCTGGACGTGGTGCTAGTTGTTTTCGACGTAGTTATAGTTGTTTTGAGACGTGGTGCTAGTTGTATTAGTGAAAAAAATAGTTGAAATTCACAGGCATGGATGTAGACATTTCTGGACGTGGTGTTAGTTGTTTTTGACATGGTTCCAGTTGGTCTGAGACATTTCTGGACGTTTCTGGATGAGTCATTTTGGAGGGTCGTAGCTGGACGGTGCCGGACATTGCGAGACGTATCTAGACGTGGTGCTACTTTTTTTGGACGTGGCAAGACGTGGTAGAGTATGTTCTGTGAAAATTTCAGAAAAATTCACATGTTTGGATGTAGACGATTCTAAACGTGGTGCTTGTTGTATTTGACGCGGTTCTAGTTGTTCTGGACGTGGTGCTAGTTATTTTCGACATGGTTCTAGTTGTTCTGAGATGTGGTACTAGTTGTATTTTTGAAAAAATCAGTTTATATTCACACGGATGGATATAGACTTTTCTTGACGTGGTGATAGTTGTTTTTGAAGTGGTTCTAGCAGTTCTGAGACGTTTCTGGACATTTCTGGATGAGATGTTGTGGAGGGACGTAGCTGGACATTCCAGGACGTTGCAGGACGTATTTGGACGTAGTGCTACATTTTTTTGACAAGGCAAGAGGTGGTAGACTATGTTCTGTGAAAAATTAAGCTAAAATTCACATGTTTGGATGTAGACAATTCTAGACATGGTGCTAGTTGTTTTTGACGTGGTTCTAGTTGGTCTGAGACATTTCAGGACGTTTCTAGATGAGATGTTGTGGAGGGGTGTAGCTGGACATTGCAGGACATTGCAGGACGTATCTGGACGTAGTGTTACATTTTTTTGACGTGGCAAGACGTAGTAGACTATGTTCCGTGAAAATTAAGCTAAAATTTACATGTTTGGATATAGACAATTCTAGACATGGTGCTAGTTGTTTTTGAAATGGTTCTAGTTATTCTGAGACGTGGTGCTAGTTTTTTTTGTGAAAAAAATAGCTTAAATTCATAGGCATGGATGTAGACGTTTCTGGACACTGTGCTAGTTGTTTTTGACGTGGTTCTAGTTGTTTTGAGACATTTCTGGACGTTTCTAGATGAGATGTTGTGGAGGGGTGTAGCTGGACATTGCAGGACGTTGCAGGACGTATCTGGACGTAGTGCTACATTTTTTTGACGTGGGAAGATGTGGTAGACTATGTTCTGTGAAAATTAAGCTAAAATTCACATGTTTGGATGTAGACAATTCTAGACATGGTGCTAGTTGTTTTTGACGTGGTTCTAGTTATACTGAGACGTGGTGCTAGTTTTATTTGTGAAAAAATTAGCTTAAATTCACAAGCATGGATGTAGACGTTTTTGGGCATGGTGCTAGTTGTTTTCGACGTGGTTCTAGTTTTTTTGAGACGTGGTGCTAGTTGTATGTGTGAAAAAAAATAGTTGAAATTCACACGCATGGATGTAAACATTTCTGGACGTGGTGTTGGTTATTTTTGACATGGTTCTAGTTGGTCTGAGACATTTCTGGACGTTTCTGGATGAGTCATTTTGGAGGGTCGTAGCTGGACGGTGCCGGACATTGCGAGACGTATCTAGACGTTGTGCTACTTTTTTTGGACGTGGCAAGACGTGGTAGAGTATGTTCTGTGAAAATTTCAAAAAAATTCACATATTTGGATGTAGACGATTCTAGACGTGGTGCTTGTTGTTTTTGACGCGGTTCTAGTTGTTCTGGACGTGGTGCTAGTTGTTTTCGACATGGTTCTAGTTGTTCTGAGATGTGGTGCTAGTTGTATTTGTGAAAAAATCAGTTTAAATTCACACGGATTTATGTAGACTTTTCTTGACATGGTGATAGTTGTTTTTGACGTGGTTCTAGTAGTTCTGAGACGTTTCTGGACATTTCTGGATGAGATGTTGTGGAGGGACGTAGCTGGACATTGCAGGACGAATTTGGACGTAGTGCTACATTTTTTTGACATGGCAAGAGGTGGTAGACTATGTTCTGTGAAAAATTAAGCTAAAATTCACATGTTTGGATGTAGACAATTCTAGACATGGTGCTAGTTGTTTTTGACGTGGTTCTAGTTGTATTTGTGAAAAAAATAGCTTAAATTCACATGCATGGATATAGACGATTCTGGACGTGGTGTTAGTTGTTTTCGACATGGTTCTAGTTGTTCTGAGACGTGGTGCTAGTTGTCTTTGTGAAAAAATCAGTTTAAATTCATACGGATGGATGTAGACGTTTCTTGACGTTGTGATACTTGTTTTTGACGTGGTTCCAGTAGTTCTGAGATGTTTCTGGACGTTTCTGGACGTTTCTGGATGAGGCATTTTGGAGGGTCGTAGCTGGACGGTGTCGGACATTGCGGGACGTATCTAGATGTAGTGCTACTTTTTTTGGACGTGACAAGACGTGGTAGAGTATGTTTTGTGAAAATTTCAAAAAAAATCACATGTTTGGATGTAGACGTTTCAGGACGTGGTGATAGTTGTTTTTGACGTGGTTCTAGTAGTTCTGAGATGTTTGTAGACGTTTCTGGATGAGATGTTGTGGAGGGATGTAGCTGGACATTGCAGGATGTTGCAGGACGTATCTGGACATAGTGCTACATTTTTTTGACGTGGCAAGACGTGGTAGACTATATTCTGTGAAAAATTAAGCTAAAATTCACATGTTTGGATGTAGACAATTCTGGACGTGGTGCTAGTTGTTTTCGACTTGGTTCTAGTTGTTTTGAGACGTGGTGCTAGTTGTATTAGTGAAAAAAATAGTTGAAATTCACAGGCATGGATGTAGACATTTCTGGACGTGGTGTTAGTTGTTTTTGACATGGTTCTAGTTGGTCTGAGACATTTCTGGACGTTTCTGGATGAGTCATTTTGGAGGGTCGTAGCTGGACGGTGCCGGACATTGCGAGACGTATCTAGACGTAGTGCTACTTTTTTTGGACGTGGCAAGACGTGGTAGAGTATGTTCTGTGAAAATTTCAGAAAAATTCACATGTTTGGATGTAGACGATTCTAGACGTGGTGCTTGTTGTTTTTTACGCGGTTCTAGTTGTTCTGGACGTGGTGCTAGTTATTTTCGACATGGTTCTAGTTGTTTTTAGATGTGGTACTAGTTGTATTTGTGAAAAAATCAGTTTATATTCACACGGATGGATATAGACTTTTCTCGACGTGGTGATAGTTGTTTTTGACGTGGTTCTAGTACTTCTGAGACGTTTCTAGACATTTCTGGATGAGATGTTGTGGAGGGACGTAGACGTTGCAGGACGTATTTGGACGTAGTGCTACATTTTTTTGACATGGCAAGAGGTGGTAGACTATGTTCTGTAAAAAATTAAGCTAAAATTCACATGTTTGGATGTAGACAATTCTAAACATGGTGCTAGTTGTTTTTGACGTGGTTCTAGTTGGTCTGAGACATTTCTTGACGTTTCTAGATGAGATGTTGTGGAGGGGTGTAGCTGGACATTGCAGGACGTTGCAGGACGTATCTGGACGTAGTGTTACATTTTTCTGGGCGTGGCAAGACGTGGTAGACTATGTTCTGTGAAAATTAAGCTAAAATTCACATGTTTGGATATAGACAATTCTAGACATGGTGCTAGTTGTTTTTGACGTGGTTCTAGTTTTTCTGAGACGTGGTGCTAGTTTTATTTGTGAAAAAAATAGCTTAAATTCACAGGCATGGATGTAGACGATTCTGGACGTGGTGCTAGTTATTTTTGACGTGGTTCTAGTTGTTTTTGACGTGGTGCTAGTTGTATTTTTTAAAAAAAGCAGTTAAAATTCACACGCATGGATGTAGACGTTTCTGGAGGTTTCTTAATGAGACATTTTGGAGGGTCGTAGCTGGACAGTGCCGGACATTGCGGGACGTACCTAGACGTAGTGCTACTTTTTTTGGACATGGCAAGACGTGGTACAGTATGTTCTGTGAAAATTTCAAAAAAATTCACATGTTTGGATGTAGACGATTCTAGACGTGGTGCTAGTTGTTTTTGACGCGGTTTTACTTGTTTTGAGACATGGTGCTAGTTGTATTTGTGAAAAAAATAGCTTAAATTCACATGTTTGGATATAGACGATTCCGGACGTGGTGTTAGGTGTTTTCGACATGGTTCTAGTTGTAATGAGACGTGGTGCTAGTTGTCCTTGTGAAAAAAATAGTTTAAATTCATACGGATGGATGTAGACGTTTCTTGACGTGGTGATAGTTGTTTTTGACATGGTTCAAGTAGTTCTGAGACGTTTCTGGACGTTTCTGGATGAGATGTTGTGGAGGGAAGTAGCTGGACATTGCAGGACGTTCCAGGACGTATCTGGACATAGTGCTACATTTTTTTGACGTGGCAAGACGTGGTAGACTATGTTCTGTGAAAAATTAAGCTAAAATTCACATGTTTGGAGGTAGACAATTCTAGACAAGGTGCTGGTTGTTTTTGACGTGGTGCTAGCTTTATTTGTGAAAAAAATAGCTTAAATTCATATGCATGGATGTAGACGTTTCTGGACACTGTGCTAGTTGTTTTTGACGTGGTTCTAGCTGTTTTGAGACGTGGTGCTAGTTGTATTTGTGAAAAAAATAGTTGAAATTCACACGCATGGATGTAGACATTTCTGGACGTGGTGTTAGTTGTTTTTGACATGGTTCTAGTTGGTCTGAGACATTTCTGGACGTTTCTGGCTGAGATGTTGTGGAGGGGTGTAGCTTGACATTGCAGGACGTTGCAGGACGTAACTGGATGTAGTGCTACATTTTTTTGACGTGGCAAGACGTGATAGACTATGTTCTGTGAAAATTAAGCTAAAATTCACATGTTTGGATGTAGACAATTCTAGACATGGTGCTAGTTGTTTTTGACGTGGTTCTATTTATTCTAAAACGTGGTGCTAGTTTTATTTGTGAAAAAATTAGCTTAAATTCACAAGCATGGATGTAGACGTTTCTGGGCATCGTGCTAGTTGTTTTCGACGCGGTTCTAGTTTTTTTGAGACGTGGTGCTAGTTGTATGTGTGAAAAAAAATAGTTGAAATTCACACGCATGGATGTAAACATTTCTGGACGTGGTGTTGGTTATTTTTGACATGGTTCTAGTTGGTCTGAGACATTTCTGGATGTTTCTGGATGAGTCATTTTGGAGGGTCGTAGCTGGACGGTGCCGACATTGCGAGACGTATCTAGATGTTGTGCTACTTTTTTTGGACGTGGCAAGACGTGGTAGAATATGTTCTGTGAAAATTTCAAAAAAATTCACATGCTTGGATGTAGACGATTCTAGACATGGTGCTTGTTGTTTTTGACGCGGTTCTAGTTGTTCTGGACGTGGTGCTATTTGTTTTCGACATGGTTCTAGTTGTTCTGAGATGTGGTGCTAGTTGTATTTGTGAAAAAATCAGTTTAAATTCACACGGATGGATGTAAACTTTTCTTGACGTGGTGATAGTTGTTTTTGACGTGGTTCTAGTAGTTCTGAGACGTTTCTGGACATTTTTGGATGAGATGTTGTGGAGGGACGTAGCTGGACATTGCAGGACGTTGCAGGACGAATTTGGACGTAGTGCTACATTTTTTTGACATGGCAAGAGGTGGTAGACTATGTTCTGTGAAAAATTAAGCTAAAATTCACATGTTTGGATGTAGAGAATTCTAGACATGGTGCTAGTTGTTTTTGACGTGGTTCTAGTTGTATTTGTGAAAAAAATAGCTTAAATTCACATGCATGGATATAGACGATTCTGGACGTGGTGTTAGTTGTTTTCGACATGGTTCTAGTTGTTCTGAGACGTGGTGCTAGTTGTCTTTGTGAAAAATCAGTTTAAATTCATACGGATGGATGTAGACGTTTCTTGACGTTGTGATACTTGTTTTTGACGTGGTTCCAGTAGTTCTGAGACGTTTCTGGACGTTTCTGGATGAGACGTTTTGGAGGGTCGTAGCTGGACGGCGTCGGACATTGCGGGACGTATCTAGATGTAGTGCTACTTTTTTTGGACGTGGCAAGACGTGGTAGAGTATGTTCTGTGAAAATTTCAAAAAAATTCACACGGACGGATGTAGACTTTTCTTGACGTGGTGATAGTTGTTTTTGACGTGGTTCTAGTAGTTCTGAGACGTTTTTGGACATTTTTGGATGAGATGTTGTGGTGGGACGTAGCTGGACATTGCAGAACGTTGCAGGACGTATCTGGACGTAGTGCTACATTTTTTGACAGGGTAATAGGTGGTAGACTATGTTCTGTGAAAAATTAAGCTAAAATTCACATGTTTGGATGTAGAGAATTCTAGACATGGTGCTAGTTGTTTTTGATGTGGTTCTAGTTGTTCTGAGACGTTGTGCTAGTTTTATTTGTGAAAAAAATAGCTTAAATTCACAGGCGTGGATGTAGACGATTCTGGACGTGGTGCTAGTTGTTTTCGACGTGGTTCAAGTTTTTTTTGACGTGGCTAGTTGTATTTGTGAAAAAAAGCAGTTAAAATTCACACAAATGGATGTAGACGTTTCTGGACGTGGAGTTAGTTGTTTTTGACATGGTTCTAGTGTTGGTGTATGTGCCCTTTTGAGGGCTATTTATGTAAATAAACTTTGAGGGTTATTTATGTAAATAAGATATTTGTCGTTTGATTGATTATTTATCTGATGAGTTAATTTCATGAAATTATATTCTTGTGCATTTTGAATTTCATGAACACGATCCGCCAAAAGAAACACTCCATGGACTGTTAGATCATGAGTGATTCTTTTGAGTAGCACTCGTACGAGGATCTTTAGACCAGAAATCACTGCATAGTCTTAGGTGAATTAGAGTGTGCTTTGACATATGCCTAACGGGACCGTAACAAGTTGCCAAGTACGGGTATGATTGGGTACACTATGAGTCACGCTAAGGTATGTAGGTGAAGTGATGGGACTACAAGTCTCTCTTAAATGAGAGATGATATCTTGGCCGCTTGATAGTGAACTGAGAAATGCATGGCCGTGCCCAAGAAATGATAAGGGTTATCATTTGCTTGATTAAGTTCAGTGTCACTAAGAGATCAAGTAAAACGTTTAGCTCTATATAAGGATGATTGGTTCCATGCCTTATGCTAAACTGGATATCAATGTAGAGGACAGTACGTAGTTTATTCGAAAGGTTGTGTTGAATCACCATTCGACCCTCTATTCTGAATTGTGTAGTGATTATGTCTTGCTAGAGACCACTAATGATTTATGGATTAATTAATGAGATAAATTTATTCATTGTCAATTTGGAATGGGCCTACAGGATCGCACATAAGTGAGTTGATGATTCAGAATTAAATTGTCTGTAATAAGTATAAGAGTTATGCTTAAATAGATAATATTTAATTAAATGGTTTAATTAAATATTATTGAAGAGTTTTATGGTATTAATTAAAAGTTAATTAATTACCTGGGAAGAATTAAGTTGAGCTGATAAATCAAGGGACCTAATTGTGAATTAAGGTTCTTGACCCATCAGCCTGATCCATGGATCAATGGGTTGATCCATGGTGTTGGTTAAACCCAACTAAGTAAATAATTAATTAATAATAATTATTATTTATTATTAATTAAAACAGATACTTCTCAAATCAGAGAAGTATCTGGGAGTCTATTAAAAAGGTTTTAACAAACTCAGTTTTAAAAAGACGTTTTAAGTTTTTTTTTTAAAAAAAATATCAACGGACGCTCCCAGACTAAAAAGAAGAAACTGCAAGCTGTTTCTTGAAGAGAAGAAACAGAATCCTTCAGCTTCAGGTATCTTTGTTATTGAAATTAATCTTTCTATGTCCACCTCATGGGTATTAGATACCGGATGTGGGGCTCACATTTGTACTAATGTGCAGGGACTGAGCAATAGAAGGATAACAAAGAAAGGCGAAGTAGATCTCCGAGTGGGCAACGGGGCAAGAGTTGCAGCTGTTGAAGTTGGAGATTACACTTTGTCTTTGCCTTCCGGTTTAAACATTGTTTTAGAGAATTGTTATTATGTACCTACTATGAGTAGGAATATTATTTCAATTTCTTGTTTGGATATAAAAGGATTTCGTTTTATTATTGGTAATAAATCGTTGTCTTTATATGAAAAAGATGTTTTATACGGAGTTGCAAATTTGTGCAATGGCCTATATATCTTGGATTTGACCCAAGATAAACCGGTTTATAACATTGAAAAGAAAGCCAAATTAATTCAATCTGATTTAAGTCCAACATATCTGTGGCACTGTCGTCTAGGCCATGCAAATGAGAAGCGAGTTCAAAGACTTCATAAGGATGGAGTGCTTGGTTCATTTGATTTCGAATCATATGACACATGTGAACCCTGTTTGCAAGGCAAAATGACGAAGAGTCCTTTCAGCAAGAAAGGCGAGAGGACTAGTGAGCTATTGGCTCTAATACATACAGATGTATGTGGACCAATGAGCACACAAGACAGAGGTGGATTTGAATACTTCGTGACTTTTACCGATGACTATAGTAGATATGGTTATGTCTATGTAATGAGGTATAAAAATGAAACTTTTGAAAAGTTCAAAGAGTTTAAAAACGAAGTAGAAAATCAGTTAGATAGAAGGATTAAGGCTATTCACTCCGATCGGGGAGGTGAATACCTTAGTGATGAGTTCGATGGCAATCTAAAACAGTGTGGAATTGTTTCACAGCTGACTCCACCAGGAACACCTCAATTGAATGGTGTATTCGAGAGGAGGAATCGGACCTTATTAGATATGGTTTGATCTATGATGGGCCAAGCGACTCTCCCTATGTCCTTTTGGGGTTATGCTCTCCTTTCAGCTGCCTACTTACTAAATCGTATTCCATCTAAGGCAGTAGATAAGACTCCATATGAGATATGGACGGGTCAAAAACCCTATATGTCATATCTACGAGTTTGGGGATGTCAAGCTCATGTAAAGCGTTTACAAAGTAGTAAGCTTGAACCTAAAACTGACAAATGCCTGTTTGTGGGATATCCTAAGGAAACAAAAGGATATCAATTCTACAATCCAACTGAGAACAAAGTGTTTGTTGCTCGAGGAGCCACTTTCTTAGAGAAAGATTTTCTCTACAAGAAAGATAGTGGGAGTAGAATAGAACTCGGAGAAGTTCCAGAACCACAAGAGAATATAGAACGAACTATAGAAACTCAGATGGAAGTTGATATGGAAACTCATGAAGATGAGCAGCCTGAGTCAACAACACAAGAACCTAGAAGGTCTAGTAGATCTCGTTATGAACCCGAGAGATACGGATTTCTCGTGACTGACGGTCAAGATCTGATCTTGACGGACTCTAATGAGCCCGTGAACTACAAACAGGTTTTAGAAAGTCCATATTCGGATAAATGGCTACAAGCCATGGAATCTGAAATGCAATCCATGAGGGACAATAAAGTGTGGACTTTGATTGACCCTCCTGTTCAGGCAAAGGTTGTCGATTGCAAGTGGATTTTCAAGTTAAAACCTGGCGGGATCTTCAAGGCACGACTAGTGGCTAAAGGTTTCAGATAGACACATGGTATAGACTATGATGAAACCTTCTCCCCTGTCGTGATGCTCAAGTCCATTCGGACTATGCTCGCCATAGCTGCATATTATGACTATGAGATATGGCAGATGGATGTTAAGACGGCTTTCCTGAATGGAAACCTACTCGAGGATGTTTATATGAAACAACCCGAGGGATACATCGATCAAGAGCATCCAAATCGTGTATGCAAGCTTCAGAGGTCCATCTACGGACTAAAGCAAGCATCTCGGAGTTGGAATCTTCATTTTGACGAGGCAGTAAAAGGTTACGGCTTCATAAAGAATGAAGATGAGCCTTGTGTTTACAAGAAGGTTAGTGGGAGCAAGATAGTTTTCCTTGTCCTATATGTGGACGACATCCTACTCATAGGAAATGACATTCCCATGTTGAAAGATATCAAACAATGGTTGGGGAGTGTATTTTCTATGAAAGACTTAGGAGAAGCTGAAATGATACTGGGTATCAAAATCTATAGAGATAGATCAAAGAGGCTTCTAGGACTAAGTCAAGAAGGGTACATAGACAAAATATTGAAGAGGTTCAATATGTCTAACTCTAAGAATAGTATGGTACCATTCAGACATGGCCTTCTCTTGAAGAAGAACCAAGGTCCTTCAACAAGAGAGGAGAGGGATACAATGAGTAGAGTTCCATATGCTTCGGCAATAGGATCTATTATGTATGCCATGTTGTGTACCCGCCCAGATGTCGCACATGCACTGAGCACGACTAGCAGATACCAACAAGATCCTGGAATGGATCATTGGACTGCAGTCAAAGCAATCCTAAAGTACTTGCGAAGGACTAAAGGATTGATGCTAGTGTATGGAGGACAAGAACAGCTCATCGTACAAGGTTACACTGATGCTGCTTTCCAAACAGATCAAGATGACATGAAGTCACAATCATGCTACGTGTTTAGTCTGAATGGCGGTGCAATAAGTTGGAAAAGCTCAAAGCAAGATACAACAGCCGATTCTACAACAGAGTCTGAGTAAATTGCTGCATCAGATGCTGCAAAGGAAGCTGTTTGGTTGAGAATGTTAGTGTTAGACATCGGAGTGATACCGAGTATCCAAGATCCGATAGAACTTTTCTGTGACAATAACGGGGCCATCGCACAAGCTAAGGAGCCTCGGTCACACCAGAAAACCAAACATATACTTAGAAGGATTCACCTCATCCGAGAGATCATTGATCGAGGAGATGTGAAAGTGTGCAAAATAGGGTTAGACGACAATGTAGCAGATCCTCTCATAAAAGCTCTACCGCAGTCAAAGTTTGATAGACATGTAATAGAGCTTGGTCTTAAACAGTATAGGACATAGCCCTTCAACGGGCAAGTGAGAGATTGTTGGTGTATGTGCCCTTTTGAGGGCTATTTATGTAAATAAACTTTGAGGGTTATTTATGTAAATAAGATATTTGTCGTTTGATTGATTATTTATCTGATGAGTTAATTTCATGAAATTATATTCTTGTGCATATTGAAATTCATGAAAATGATCCGCCAAAAGAAACACTCCATGGACTGTTAGATCATGAGTGATTCTTTTGAGTAGTACTCGTACGAGGATCCTTAGACCAGAAATCATTGCATAGTCTTAGGTGAATTAGAGTGTGCTTTGACATATGCCTAACGGGACCGTAACAGGCTGCCAAGTACGGGTATGATTGGGTACACTATGAGTCACGCTAAGGTATGTAGGTGAAGTGATGGGACTACAAGTCTCTCTTAAATGAGAGATGATATCTTGGCCGCTTGATAGTGAACTGAGAAGTGCATGGCCGTGCCCAAGAAATGATAAGGATTATCATTTGCTTGATTAAGTTCAGTGTCACTAAGATATCAAGTAAAATGTTTAGCTCTATATAAGGATGATTGGTTCCATTTCTTATGCTAAACTGGATATCAATGTAAAAGACAGTACGTAGTTTATTCGGAAGGTTGTGTTGAATCACCATTCGAACCTCCATTCTGAATTGTGTAGTCATTATGTCTTGCTAGAGACCACTAATGATTTATGGATTAATTAATGAGATTAATTTATTCATTGTCAATTTGGAATGGGCCTACAGGATCGCACATAAGTGAGTTGATGATTCAGAATTAAATTGTCTGTAATAAGTATAAGAGTTATGCTTAAATAGTTAATATTTAATTAAATGGTTTAATTAGATATTATTGAAGAGTTTTATGGTATTAATTAAAAGTTAATTAATTACCTGGGAAGAATTGAGTTGAGCTGATAAATCAAGGGACCTAATTGTGAATTAAGGTTCTTAACCCATCAGCCTGATCCATGGATCAATGGGTTGATCCATGGTGTTGGTTAAACCCAACTCAGTAAATAATTAATTAATTATTATTTATTATTAATTAAAACAGATACTTCTCAAATCAGAGAAGTATCTGGGAGTCTGTTAAAAAGGTTTTAACAAACTCAGTTTTAAAAAGACGTTTTAATTTTTTTTTTTTAAAAAGATCAACTGACGCTCTCAGACTAAAAAGAACAGACGCTCTTCCAAAAACTCTTCCCCAGAGAAAAACGTTTTCTCTCTTTGACAGGCACTTTTGGCTAGCACCAATTCTGATAGGCTCCGGTGCAAGATCGTTGAGACAATTCACTTGAATTGTTGGTGAACGCCATCTTCTCAGAGAAGCCAGGCGACTGCACAACCGATTCCGCTTCAAGGGTAAGACCCGAATCCTTAGTGTTTTGGAATTCTGCCATTTAATTTTTGAATTAAATGCCTAAACACAATCCATCATCTAGTTGGTCTGAGACGTTTCTGGAGGTTTCTTAATGAGACATTTTAGAGGGTCGTAGCTGGACAGTGCCGGACATTGCGGGACGTATCTTGACGTAGTACTACTTTTTTTGGACGTGGCAAGATGTGGTAGAGTACGTTCTGTGAAAATTTCAAAAAAATTCACATGTTTGGATGTAGACGATTCTAGACGTGGTGCAAACTGTTTTTGGCGCGGTTCTAGTTGTTCTGAGACGTGGTGCTAGTTGTATTTGTGAAAAAATAGCTTAAATTCACATGCATGGATATAGACGATTCTGGAAGTGGTGTTAGTTGTTTTCGACATGGTTCTAGTTGTTCTAAGACGTGGTGCTAGTTGTCTTTGTGAAAAAATCAGTTTAAATTCATATGGATGGAGGTAGACGTTTCTTGATGTGGTGATAGTTGTTTTTGACGTGGTTCTAGTAGTTCTGAGACGTTTCTGGACGTTCCTGGATGAGATGTTGTGGAGGGAAGTAGCTGGACATTGCAGGATGTTGCAGGACGTATCTGGACATAGTGCTACATTTTTTTGATGTGGCAAGACGTGGTAGACTATTTCTGTGAAAAATTAAGCTAAAATTCACATGTTTGGAGGTAGACAATTCTAGACATGGTGCTGGTTGTTTTTGACGTGGTGCTAGTTTTATTTGTGAAAAAAATAGCTTAAATTCACCGGCATTGATGTAGAAGATTCTGGACATGGTGCTAGTTGTTTTCGACGTGGTTCTAGTTGTTTTGAGACGTGGTGCTAGTTATATTTGCGAAAAAAAATAGTTGAAATTCACACGCATGGATGTAGACATTTCTGGACGAGGTGTTAGTTGTTTTTGCCATGGTTCTAGTTGGTCTGAGACATTTCTGGACGTTTCTGGATGAGATGTTGTGGAGGGGTGTACCTGGACATTGCAGGACGTATCTGGACGTAGTGCTACATTTTTTTGAAATGGCAAGACGTGGTAGACTATGTTCTGTGAAAATTAAGCTAAAATTCACATGTTTGGATGTAGACAATTCTATACATGGTGCTAGTTGTTTTTGACGTGGTTCTAGTTGTTCTGAGACGTGGTGCTAGCTGTATTTGTAAAAAAAAAAAGCTTAAATTCACATGCATGGATATAGACAATTCTGGACGTGGTGTTAGTTATTTTCGACATGGTTCTAGTTGTTCTGAGACGTGCTGCTAGTTGTCTTTGTAAAAAAATCAGTTTAAATTCACACGGATGGATGTAGACGATTCTTGAGACGTTTCTGGACGTTTTTGGATGAGACATTTTGGAGGGTCGTAGCTGGACGGTGTCGGACATTGCGAGACGTATCTAGATGTAGTGCTACTTTTTTTGGACGTGGCAATACGTGGTAGAGTATGTTCTGTGAAAATTTCAAAAAAATTCACATGTTTGGATATAGACGATTCTGGACGTGGTGCTAGTTGTTTTCGACGTGGTTCTAGTTGTTTTAAGACGTGGTGCTAGTTGTATTTGTGAAAAAAAATAGTTGAAATTCACATGCATGGATCTCGACATTTCGGGACGTGGTGTTAGTTGTTTTTGACATGGTTCTAGTTGGTCTTAGACATTTCAGGACGTTTCTAGATAAGTCATTTTGGAGGGTCGTAGTCAGACAGTGCTGGATATTGCGAGACGTATCTGACGTAGTGCTACTTTTTTTGGACGTGGCAAGACGTGATAGAGTATGTTCTGTGAAAATTTCAAAAAAATTCACATGTTTGGATGTAGACGATTCTAGACGTGGTGCTAGTTGTTTTTGACGCGGTTCTAGTTGTTCTGAGACGTGGTGCTAGTTGTATTTGTGAAAAAAAATAGCTTAAATTCACATGCATGGATATAGACAATTCTGGACGTGGTGTTAGTTGTTTTCGACATGGTTCTAGTTGTTCTGAGACGTGGTGCTAGTTGTCTTTGTGAAAAAATCAGTTTAAATTCAGACGGATATATGTAGACGTTTCTTGACGTGGTGATAGTTGTTTTTTGACGTGGTTCTAGTACTTCTGAGATGTTTCTGGACGTTTCTGGATGAGATGTTGTGGAGGGAAGTAGCTGGACATTGCAGGACGTTGCAGGACGTTTCTGGACGTAGTGCTACATTTTTTTGACGTGGCAAGACGTGGTAGACTATGTTCTGTGAAAAATTAAGCTAAAATTCACATGTTTGGATGTAGACAATTCTAGACATGGTGCTAGTTGTTTTTGACATGGTTCTAGTTGTTCTGAGACATGGTGCTAGTTTTATTTCTGAAAAAATAGCTTAAATTCACAGGCAGGGATGTAGATGATTCTGGACGTGGTGCTAGTTTTTTTCGACGTGGTTCTAGTTGTTTTGAGACGTGGTACTAGTTGTATTAGTGAAAAAAAGCAGTTGAAATTCACACGCATTGATGTAGACATTTCTGGACGTGGTGTTAGTTGTTTTTGACATGGTTCTAGTTGGTTTGAGACGTTTCTGGATGTTTCTGGATGAGACGTTATGGAGGGTCGTAGCTGGACTGTGCCGGACATTGCGGGACGTATCTAGACGTAGTGCTACTTTTTTTGGACGTGGCAAGACGTGGTAGAGTTTGTTCTGTGAAAATTTCAAAAAAATTCACATGTTTGGATGTAGACGATTCTATACGTGGTGCTAGTTGTTTTTGACGGGGTTCTAGTCATTCTGAGACGTGGTGCTAGTTGTCTTTGTGAAAAAATCTGTTTAAATTTACACGGATGGATGTAAACTTTTCTTGACGTGGTGATAGTTTTTTTTGACGTGGTTCTATTAGTTCTGAGATATTTCTGGATGAGATGTTGTGAAGGGACGTAGCTGGACATTGCAGGACGTTGCAGGACGTATCTGGACGTAATGCTACATTTTTTAGACGTGGCAAGACGTGGTAGACTATGTTCTGTGAAAAATTAAGCTAAAATTCACATGTTTGGATGTAGACAATTTTAGACATGGTGCTAGTTGTTTTTGAAGTGGTTCTAGTTGTTCTGAGACGCGGTGCTAGTTTTATTTGTGAAAAAAATAGCTTAAATTCACAGGCATGGATGTAGAAGATTATGGACGTGGTGATAGTTGTTTTTGACGTGGTTCTCGTTGTTTTGAGTCGTGGTGCTAGTTGTATTTGTGAAATAAAGCAGTTGAAATTCACATGCATGCATGTAGACGTTTCTGGACGTGGTGGTAGTAGTTTTTGACATGGTTCTAGTTGGTCTGAGATGTTTCTGGAGGTTTCTGGATGAGACGTTTTGGAGGGTCGTAGCTGGATGGTGCCGGACATTACGGGACGTATCTAGACGTAGTGCTACTTTTTTTGGACGTGGCAAGACGTGGTAGAGTAGGTTCTGTGAAAATTTCTAAAAAATTCACATGTTTGGATGTAGACGTTTCAGGACGTGGTGCTAGTTGTTTTCGACGGGGTTCTAGTTGTTCTGAGACGTGGTGCTAGTTGTATTTGTGAAAAAAATAGCTTAAATTCACATGCATGAATATAGACGATTCTGGACGTGGTGCAAGTTGTTTTCGACGTGGTTCTAGTTGTTTTTGACGTGGTGCTAGTTTTATTTGTGAAAAAAATCAGTTTAATTTCACACGCATGGATGTAGACATTTCTGGACATGGTGATAGTTCTTTTTGACGTGGTGCTAGTTTTTCTGAGACGTTTCTGGACGTTTCTGGATGAGATGTTGTGGAGGGATGTAGCTGCACATTGCAGGACGTTGCAGGACGTATCTGGACGTAGTGCTACATTTTTTTGGCGTGGCAGGACGTGGTAGACTATGTTCTGTGAAAAATTAAGCTAAAATTCACATGTTTTAATGTAGACAATTCTAGACATGGCACTAGTTGTTTTTGACGTGGTTCTAGTTGTTCTGAGACGTGGTGCTAGTTTTATTTGTGAAAAAATAGCTTAATATAACAGGCATGGATGTAGACGATTCTGGACGTGGTGCTAGTTGTTTTCGACGTGGTTCTAGTTGTTTTGAGACATTTCTGGACGTTTCTGGATGAGACGTTTTGGAGGGTCGTAGCTGGACGGTGCCGGGCATTGCGGGACGTATCTAGACGTAGTGCTACTTTTTTTTGACGTGGCAAGACGTGGTAGAGTATGTTCTGTGAAAATTTCAAAAAATTCACATGTTTGGATGTAGACGATTCTAGACGTGGTGCTAGTTGTTTTTTACGGGGTTCTAGTTGTTCTGAGACGTGGTGCTAGTTGTCTTTGTGAAAAAATCTGTTTAAATTTACACGGATGGATGTAAACTTTTCTTGACGTGGTGATAGTTGCTTTTGACGTGGTGATAGTTGCTTTTGACGTGGTTATAGTAGTTCTGAGATATTTCTGGATGAGATGTTGTGGAGGGACGTAGCTGGACATTGCAGGACGTTGCAGGACGTATCTGGATGTAATGCTACATTTTTTTGATGTGGCAAGACGTGGTAGACTATGTTCTGTGAAAAATTAATCTAAAATTCACATGTTTGGATGTAGAGAATGCTAGACATGGTGCTAGTTGTTTATGAAGTGGTTCTAGTTGTTCTGAGACGTGGTGCAAGTTTTATTTGTGAAAAAAATAGCTTAAATTCACAGGCATGGATGTAGAAGATTATGGACGTGGTACTAGTGGTTTTTGACGTGGTTCTAGGTTTTTTGAGTCGTGGTACTAGTTGTATTTGTGAAAAAAAGCAGTTGAAATTCACATGCATGGATGTAGACGTTTCTGGACGTGGTGATAGTTGTTTTTGGCATGGTTCTAGTTGGTCTGAGATGTTTCTGGAGGTTTCTGGATGAGACGTTTTGGAGGGTCGTAGCTGGACGGTGTCGGACATTGCGGGACGTATCTAGACGTAGTGCTACTTTTTTTGGACGTGTGGCAAGACGTGGTAGAGTATGTTCTGTGAAAATTTCAAAAAAATTCACATGTTTGGATGTAGACGTTTCAGGACGTGGTGATAGTTGTTTTTGACGTGGTTCTAGTAGTTCTGAGATGTTTATGGATGAGATATTGTGGAGAGATGTAGATAGACATTGTAAGACGTTACAGGACGTATCTGGACGTAGTGCTACATTGTTTTGACGTGGCAAGACGTGGTAGACTATGTTCTGTGAAAAATTAAGCTAAAATTCACATGTTTGGATGTAGTCAATTCTAGACGTGGTGCTAGTTGTTTTTGACATGGTTCTAGTTGTTCTGAGACGTGGTGCTAGTTTTATTTGTGAAAAAAATAGCTTAAATTCACAAGCATGGATGTAGACGATTCTGGACGTGGTGCTAGTTGTTTTCGACGTTGTTCTAGTTGTTTTTTGACGTGGTGCTAGTTGTATTTGTGAAAAAAAGTTGTTAAAATTCACACACATGGATGTAGACGTTTCTGGACGTGGTGTTAGTTGTTTTTGACATGGTTCTAGTTGGTCTGAGATGTTTCTAGAGGTTTCTGGATGAGATGTTGTGCAGGGATGTAGCTGGACATTGCAGGACATTGCAGGACGTATCTGGACGTAGTGCTACATTTTTTTTGCGTGGCAAGACGTGGTAGACTATTTTCTGTCAAAAATGAAGCTAAAATTCACATGTTTGTATGTAGACAATTCTAGACATGGTGCTAGTTGTTTTAGACGTGGTTCTAGTTGTTCTGAGACGTGGTGCTAGTTTTATTTGTGAAAAAAATAGCTTAAATTCACAAGCATGGATGTAGACGATTCTGGACGTGGTGCTGGTTGTTTTCGACGTAGTTCTAGTTGTTTTTTGACGTGGTGCTTGTTGTATTTGTGAAAAAAGCAGTTAAAATTCACACACATGGATGTAGACATTTCTGGACGTGGTGTTAGTTGTATTTGACATGGTTCTAGTTGGTCTGAGACGTTTCTGGAGGTTTCTGGATGAGACGTTTTGGAGGGTCGTAGCTGGACGGTGCCGGACATTGCGGGACGTATCTAGACGTAGTGCTGCTTTTTTTGGACGTGGCAAGACGTGGTAGAGCATGTTCTGTGAAAATTTCAAAAAAAATTCACATGTTTGGATGTAGACGATTCTAGACGTGGTGCTAGTTGTTTTTGACACGGTGCTAGTTGTTCTGAGACGTGGTGCTAGTTGTATTTGTGAAAAAAAAGCTTAAATTCACATGCATGGATATAGACAATTCTGGACGTGGTGTTAGTTGTTTTCGACATGGTTCTAGTTGTTCTAAGACGTGGTGCTAGTTGTCTTTGGGAAAAAATCAGTTTAAATTCAGACAGATGGATGTAGACGTTTCTTGACGTGGTGATAGTTGTTTTTGACGTGGTTCTAGTACTTCTGAGACGTTTCTGGACTTTTCTGGATGAGATGTTGTGGAGGGAAGTAGCTGGACATTGCAGGACGTTGCAGGACGTATCTTGACGTAGTGCTACATTTTTTTTGACGTGGCAAGACGTGGTCGACTATGTTCTGTGAAAAATTAAGCTAAAATTCACATGTTTGTATGTAGATAATTCTAGACATGGTGCTAGTTGTTTTTGACGTGGTTCTAGTTGTTCTGATACGTGGTGCTAGTTTTATTTGTGAAAAAAATAGCTTAAATTCACAGGCATTGATGTAGACGATTCTGGACGAGGTGCCAGTTGTATTTGTGAAAAAAAGCAGTTAAAATTCACACGCATGGATGTAGACATTTCTGGACGTGGTGTTAGTTGTTTTTGACATGGTTCTAGTTGGTCTGAGACGTTTCTGGAGGTTTCTTAACGAGACATTTTGGAGGGTCGTAGCTGGACAGTGCCGGACATTGCCGGACGTATCTAGACGTAGTGCTACTTTTTTTGGACGTGACAAGACGTGGTAGAGTATGTTCTGTGAAAAATTAAGCTAAAATTCACATGTTTGTATGTAGATAATTCTAGACATGGTGCTAGTTGTTTTTGACGTGGTTCTAGTTGTTCTGATACGTGGTGCTAGTTTTATTTGTGAAAAAAATAGCTTAAATTCACAGGCATTGATGTAGACGATTCTGGACGAGGTGCCAGTTGTATTTGTGAAAAAAAGCAGTTAAAATTCACACGCATGGATGTAGACATTTCTGGACGTGGTGTTAGTTGTTTTTGACATGGTTCTAGTTGGTCTGAGACGTTTCTGGAGGTTTCTTAACGAGACATTTTGGAGGGTCGTAGCTGGACAGTGCCGGACATTGCCGGACGTATCTAGACGTAGTGCTACTTTTTTTGGACGTGACAAGACGTGGTAGAGTATGTTCTGTGAAAATTTCAAAAAAATTCACATGTTTGGATGTAGACGATTCTAGACGTGGTGCTAGTTGTTTTTGACACGGTTCTAGTTGTTCTGAGACGTGGTGCTAGTTGTATTTGTGAAAAAGAAGTTTAAATTCACATGCATGGATATAGACAATTCTGGACGTGGTGTTAGTTGTTTTCGACATGGTTCTAGTTGTTCTGAGACGTGGTGCTAGTTGTCTTTTTGAAAAAATCAGTTTAAATTCAGAAGGATGGATGTAGACGTTTCTTGACGTGGTGATAGTTGTTTTTGACGTGGTTCTAGTACTTCTGAGACGTTTCTGGACGTTTCTGGATGAGATGTTGTGGAGGGAAGTAGCTGGACATTGCAGGACGTTGCAGGACGTATCTGGACGTAGTGCTACATTTTTTTGACGTGGCAAGACGTGGTCGACTATGTTCTGTGAAAAATTAAGCTAAAATTCACATGTTTTGATGTAGACAATTCTAGACATGGTGCTAGTTGTTTTTGACATGGTTCTAGTTGTTCTGAGACATGGTACTAGTTTTATTTGTGAAAAAATATTCACAGGCATGGATGTAGATGATTCTGGACGTGGTGCTAGTTTTTTTTCGACGTGGTTCTAGTTGTTTTGAGACGTGGTGCTAGTTGTATTAGTGAAAAAAAGCTGTTGAAATTCACACGCATTGATGTAGACATTTCTGGACGTGGTGTTAGTTGTTTTTAACATGGTTCTAGTTGGTCTGAGATGTTTCTGGAGGTTTCTAGATGAGACGTTTTGGAGGGTCGTAGCTGGACGGTGTCGGACATTGCGGGACGTATCTAGACGTAGTGCTACTTTTTTTGGACGTGGCAAGACGTGGTAGAGTATGTTCTGTGAAAATTTCAAAAAAATTCACATGTTTGGATGTAGACGTTTCAGGACGTGGTGATAGTTGTTTTTGACATGGTTCTAGTAGTTCTGAGACGTTTCTGGATGAGATGTTGTGGAGAGATGTAGATAGACATTGCAGGACGTTACAGGACATATCTGGACGTAGTGCTACATTGTTTTGACGTGGCAAGACGTGGTAGACTATGTTCTGTGAAAAATTAAGCTAAAATTCACATGTTTGGATGTAGACAATTCTAGACATGGTGCTAGTTGTTTTTGACGTGGTTCTAGTTGTTCTGAGACGTGGTGCTAGTTTTATTTGTGAAAAAAATAGCTTAAATTCACAAGCATGGATGTAGATGTTTCTGGACGTGGTGCTAGTTGTTTTCGACGTTGTTCTAGTTGTTTTTTGACGTGGTGCTAGTTGTATTTGTGAAAAAAAGTAGTTAAAATTCACACACATGGATGTAGACGTTTCTGGACGTGGTGTTAGTTGTTTTTGACATGGTTCTAGTTGGTCTGAGATGTTTCTAGAGGTTTCTGGATGAGATGTTGTGCAGGGATGTAGCTGGACATTGTAGGACGTTGCAGGACGTATCTGGACGTAGTGCTACATTTTTTTTGCGTGGCAAGACGTGGTAGACTATTTTCTGTCAAAAATTAAGCTAAAATTCACATGTTTGTATGTAGACAATTCTAGACATGGTGCTAGTTGTTTTTGACGTGGTTCTAGTTGTTCTGAGACGTGGTGCTAGTTGTTTTTGACGTGGTTCTAGTTGTTCTGAGACGTGGTGCTAGTTTTATTTCTGAAAAAAATAGCTTAAATTCACAAGCATGGATGTAGACGATTCTGGACGTGGTGCTAGTTCTTTTCGACGTAGTTCTAGTTGTTTTTTGACGTGGTGCTAGTTGTATTTGTGAAAAAAACAGTTAAAATTCACACACATTTATGTAGACATTTCTGGACGTGGTGTTAGTTGTTTTTGACATGGTTCTAGTTGGTCTGAGACGTTTCTGGAGATTTCTGGATGAGACGTTTTGGAGGGTCGTAGCTGGACGGTGCCGGACATTGCGGGACGTATCTAGACGTAGTGCTACTTTTTTTGGACGTGGCAAGACGTGGTAGAGTATGTTCTGTGAAAATTTCAAAAAAATTCACATGTTTGGATGTAGACGATTCTAGACGTGGTGCTAGTTGTTTTTGACGGGGTTCTAGTCGTTCTGAGATGTGGTGCTAGTTGTCTTTGTGAAAAAATCTGTTTAAATTTACACGGATGGATGTACACTTTTCTTGACGTGGTGATAGTTTTTTTTGACGTGGTTCTAGTAGTTCTGAGATATTTCTGGATGAGATGTTGTGAAGGGACGTAGCTGGACATTGCAGGATGTTGCAGGACGTATCTGGACGTAATGCTACATTTTTTTGATGTGGCAAGACGTGGTAGACTATGTTCTGTGAAAAATTAAGCTAAAATTCACATGTTTGGATGTAGACAATTCTAGACTTGGTGCTAGTTGTTTTTGAAGTGGTTCTAGTTGTTCTAAGACGTGGTGCTAGTTTTATTTGTGAAAAAAATAGCTTAAATTCACAGGCATGGATGTAGACGATTCTGGACGTGGTGCTAGTTGTTTTCGACGTGGTTCTAGTTGTTTAGATACGTGGTGCTAGTTGTATTTGTGAAAAAAAGCAGTTGAAATTCACACGCATGTATGTAGACATTTCTGGACGTGGTGTTAGTTGTTTTTGACATGGTTCTAGTTGGTTTGAGACATTTCTGGACGTTTCTGGATGAGACATTTTGGAGGGTCGTAGCTGGACGGTGCCGGGCATTGCGGGACGTATCTAGACGTAGTGCTACTTTTTTTTGACGTGGCAAGACGTGGTAGAGTATGTTCTGTGAAAATTTCAAAAAAATTCACATGTTTGGATGTAGACGATTCTAGACGTGGTGCTAGTTGTTTTTTACAGGGTTCTAGTTGTTCTGAGACGTGGTGCTAGTTGTCTTTGTGAAAAAATCTGTTTAAATTTACACGGATGGATGTAAACTTTTCTTGACGTGGTGATAGTTGTTTTTGACGTGGTTCTAGTAGTTCTGAGATATTTCTGGATGAGATGTTGTGAAGGGACGTAGCTGGACATTGCAGGACGTATCTGGACGTAATGCTACATTTTTTTGATGTGGCAAGACGTGGTAGACTTTGTTCTGTGAAAAATTAAGCTAAAATTCACATGTTTGGATGTAGACAATTCTAGACTTGGTGCTAGTTGTTTTTGAAGTGGTTCTAGTTGTTCTGAGACGTGGTGCTAGTTTTATTTGTGAAAAAAATAGCTTAAATTCATAGGCATGGATGTAGACGATTCTGGACGTGGTGCTAGTTGTTTTAGACGTAGTTCTAGTTGTTTTTTGACGTGGTGCTAGTTGTATTTGTGAAAAAAGCAGTTAAAATTCACACACATGGATGTAGACATTTCTGGACGTGGTGTTAGTTGTTTTTGACATGATTCTAGTTGGTCTGAGACGTTTCTGGAGGTTTCTGGATGAGACGTTTTGGAGGGTCGTAGCTGGACGGTGCCAGACATTGCGGGACGTATCTAGACGTAGTGCTACTTTTTTTTGGACGTGGCAAGACGTGGTAGAGTATGTTCTGTGAAAATTTCAAAAAAATTCACATGTTTCGATGTAGACGATTCTAGACGTGGTGCTAGTTGTTTTTGACGAGGTTCTAGTTGTTCTGAGACGTGGTGCTAATTGTTTTTGTGAAAAAATTAGTTTAAATTTACACGGATGGATGTAAACTTTTCTTGACGTGGTGATACTTGTTTTTGACGTGGTTCTAGTAGTTCTGAGATGTTTCTGGACAATTCTGGATGAGATGTTGTGGAGGGACGTAGCTGGACATTGTAGGACGTTGCAGGACGTATCTGGACGTAGTGCTACATTTTTTTGATGTGGCCAGACGTGGTAGATTATGTTCTGTGAAAAATTAAGCTAAAATTCACAAGTTTGGATGTAGACAATTCTAGACATGGTGCTAGTTGTTTTTGACGTGGCTCTAGTTGTTTTTAGACGTGGTGCTAGTTTTATTTGTGAAAAAAATAGCTTAAATTCACAGGCATGGATGTAGACGATTATGGACGTTGTGCTAGTTTTATTTGTGAAAAAAATAGCTTAAATTCACAGGCATGGATGTAGACGATTATGGACGTGGTTCTAGTTGTTTTGAGACGTGGTGCTAGTTGTATTTGTGAAAAAAAGAAGTTGAAATTCACAAGCATGGATGTAGACATTTTTGGATGTGGTGTTAGTTGTTTTTGACATGGTTCTAGTTGGTCTGAGACGTTTCTGGAGGTTTCTGGATGAGACGTTTTGGAGGGTCGTAGCAGGACGGTGCCGGACATTGGTGCTACTTTTTTTGGACGTGGCAAGACGTGGTAGAGTATGTTCTGTGAAAATTTCAAAAAAATTCACATGTTTGGATGTAGACATTTCAGGACATGGTGATAGTTGTTTTTGACGTGGTTCTAGTAGTTCTGAGACGTTTCGGGACGTTTCTGGATGAGATGTTGTGGAGGGATGTAGCTGGAAAATGCAGGACGTTGCAGGACGTATCTGGACGTAGTGCTACATTTTTTTGACGTGGCAAGACGTGGTAGACTATGTTCTGTTAAAAATTAAGCTAAAATTCACATGTTTGGATGTAGACAATTCTGGACGTGGTGCTAGTTGTTTTTGACATGGTTCTAGTTGTTTTAATACGTTGTGCTAGTTTTATTTGTAAAAAAAAAGCTTAAATTCACAGGAATGGATGTAGACGATTCTGGACGTGGTGCTAGTTGTTTTGAGACGTAGTTCTAGTTGTTTTGAGACGTGGTGCTAGTTGTATTTGTGAAAAAAAGCAATTGAAATTCACACGCATGGATGTCGACATTTCTGGACGTGGTGTTAGTTATTTTTGACATGGTTTTAGTTGGTCTGAGATGTTTCTGGACGTTTCTGGATGAGACGTTTTGGAGGGTCGTAGCTGGATGCGGGACGTATCTTGACGTAGTGTTACTTTTTTTGGACTTGGCAAGACGTGGTAGAGTATGTTCTGTGAAAATTTCAAAAAAATTCACATGTTTGGATGTAGACGATTCTAGACGTGGGGTTAGTTGTTTTTGACATGGTTCTAGTTGGTCTGAGACGTTTCTGGACATTTCTGGATGAGACGTTTAGGCGGGTCGTAGCTGGACGGTACCGGACATTGCGGGTCGTATCTAGACGGAGTGCTACTTTTTTTGGACGTGGCAAGACGGGGTAGAGTATGTTCTGTGAAAATTTCCAAAAAATTCACATGTTTGGATATAGACGATTCTAGACGTGGTGCTAGTTGTTTTCGACGTGGTTCTAATTTTTTTTTTGACATGGTGCTAGTTGCATTTGTGAAAAAAATCAGTTTAAATTCACACGCATGGATGTAGATATTTCTAGACATGGTGATAGTTGTTTTTCACGTGGTGCTAGTTTTTCTGAGACATTTCTGGACGTTTCTGGATGAGATGTTTTGGAGGGATGTAGCTGGACATTGCAGGACGTTGCAGGACGTATCTGGACGTAGTGCTACATTATTTTGACGTGGCAAGGCGTGGTAGACTATGTTCTGTGAAAATTAAGCTAAAATTCACATGTTTGGATGTAGACAATTCTAGACATGGTGCTAGTTGTTTTTGTCGTGGTTCTAGTTATTCTGAGACGTGGTGCTAGTTTTATTTGTGAAAAAAATATATCAAATTCACAGGCATGGATGTAGGCGATTCTGGACATGGTGCTAGTTGTATTTGTGAAAAAAATAGTTGAAATTCACACGCATGGATGTACACATTTCTGGACGTGGTGTTAGTTGTTTTTGACATGGTTCTAGTTGGTCTGAGACGTTTCTGGACATTTCTGGATGAGACGTTTTGGAAGGTCATACCTGGACGGTGCCGGACATTGCGGGACGTATCTAGACGTAGTGCTACTTTTTTTGGACGTGGCAAGACGTGGTAGAGTATGTTCTGTGAAAATTTCAAAAAAATTCACATGTTTGGATGTAGACGAATCTAGACGTGGTGCTAGTTATTTTTTACCGGGTTCTAGTTGTTCTAAGACGTGGTGCTAGTTGTCTTTGTGAAAAAATCTGTTTAAATTTACACGGATGGACGTAAACATTTCTTGACGTGGTGATAGTTGTTTTTGACGTGGTTCTAGTAGTTCTGAGATGTTTCTGGATGAGAAGTTGTGGAGGGACGTAGCTGGACATTGCAGGAGGTTGCAGGACGTATCTAGACGTAGTGCTACATTTTTTGATGGGGCAAGACGTGATATACTATGTTCTGTGAAAAATTAAGCTAAAATTCACATGTTTGGATGTAGACAATTATAGACATGGTGCTAGTTGTTTTTGACGTGGTTCTAGTTGTTCTGAGACGTGGTGCTAGTTTTATTTGTGAAAAATATAGCTTAAATTCACAGGCATGGATGTAGACGATTCTGGACGTGGTGCTAGTTGTTTTCGACGTGGTTCTAGTTGTTTTGAGACGTGGTGCTAGTTGTATTTGTGAAAAAAAGCTATTGAAATTCACACGCATGGATGTAGACATTTCTGGACGTGGTGTTAGTTGTTTTTTACATTGTTCTAGTTGATCTGAGACGTTTCTGGATGAGATGTTGTGGAGCGATGTAGCAGGACATTGCAGGACGTAGCAGGACGTATCTGGACGTAGTGCTACATTTTTTTGACGTGGCAAGACGTGGTAGACTATGTTCTGTTAAAATTTCAAAAAAATTCACATGTTTGGATGTAGACGATTGTAGACGTGGTGCAAGTTGTTTTTGACGCGGTTCTAGTTGTTCTGAGACGTGGTGCTAGTAGTATTTGTAAAAAAATAGCTTAAATTCACATGCGTGGATATAGATGATTCTGGACGTGGTGTTAGTTGTTTTCGACATGGTTCTAGTTGTTCTGAGACGTGGTTCTAGTTGTATTTGTGAAAAAATCAGTTTAAATTCACACGGATGGATGTAGACGTTTCTTGTCGTGGTGATAGTTGTTTTTGACGTGGTTCCAGTAGTTCTGAGACATTTCTGGACGTTTCTGGATGAGATGTTGTGGAGGGATGTAGCTGGACATTACAGGACGTTGCAGGACGTATCTGGACGTAGTGCTACATTTTTTTGACGTGACAAGACGTGGTAGACTATGTTCTCTGAAAAATTAAGCTAAAATTAACATGTTTGGATGTAGACAATTCTAGACATGGTGCTAGTTGTTTTTGACGTGGTTCTAGTTGTTCTGGACGTGGTGCTAGTTTTATTTGTGAAAAAAATAGCTTAAATTCACAGGCATGGATGTAGACGATTCTGGACGTGGTGCTAGTTGTTTTCGACGTTGTTCTAGTAGTTTTGAGACGTGGTGCTAGTTGTATTTTTAAAAAAAAGATGTTGAAATTCACACGCATGGATGTAGACATTTCTGGACGTGGTGTTAGTTGTTTTTTACATGGTTTTAGTTGGTCTGAGACGTTTCTGGATGAGATGTTGTGGAGGGATGTAGCTGGACATTGCAGGACGTATCTAGACGTAGTGCTACATTTTTTTGACGTGGCAAGACGTGGTAGACTATGTTCTGTGAAAATTTCAAAAAAATTCACATGTTTGGATGTAGACGATTGTAGACGTGCTGCTAGTTGTTTTTTGACGCGGTTCTAGTTGTTCTGAGACGTGGTGCTAGTAGTATTTGTAAAAAAATAGCTTAAATTCACATGCGTGGATATAGACTATTATGGACGTGGTGCTAGTTGTTTTCGACGTGGTTCTAGTTATTTTTGACGTGGTGCTAGTTTTATTTGTGAAAAAAATCAGTTTAAATTCACACGCATGGATGTGGACATTTCTGGACATGGTGATAGTTCTTTTTGTCGTGGGGCTAGTTTTTCTGAGACGTTTCTGGATGAGATGTAGCTGGACATTACAGGACGTAGCAGGACGTATCTGGACGTAGTGCTACATTTTTTTCACGTGGCAAGACGTGGTAGACTATGTTCTGTGAAAATTTAAAAAAAAATTCACATGTTTTGATGTAGACGATTGTAAACGTGGTGCTTGTTGTTTTTGACGCGGTTCTAGTTGTTCTGAGACGTGGTGTTAGTAGTATTTGTGAAAAAAATAGCTTAAATTCACATGCATGGATATAGACGATTCTGGACGTGGTGTTAGTTGTTTTCGACATGGTTCTAGTTGTTCTAAGACGTGGAGCTAGTTGTATTTGTGAAAAAATCAGTTTAAATTCACACGGATGGATGTATATGTTTCTTGACTTGGTGATAGTTGTTTTTGACGTGGTTCTAGTAGTTCTGAGACGTTTTTGGACGTTTCTGGATGCGATGTTGTGGAGGGATGTAGCTGGACATTACAGGACGTTGCAGGACGTATCTGGACGTAGTGCTATATTTTTTTGACGTGACAAGACATGGTAGACTATGTTCTCTGAAAAATTAAGCTGAAATTCACATGTTTGGATGTAGACAATTCTAGACATGGTGCTAGTTGTTTTTGACATGGTTCTAGTTGTTCTGAGACGTGGTGCTAGTTTTATTTGTGAAAAAAAAAAGCTTAAATTCACAGGCATGGATGTAGAGGATTTTGGACATGGTGCTAGTTGTTTTCGATGTGGTTCTAGTTGTTTTGAGACGTAGTGCTAGTTGTATTTGTGAAAAAAATAGTTGAAATTCACACGCATGGATGTAGACATTTTTGGACGTGGTGTTAGTTGTTTTTTACAAGATTCTAGTTGGTCTAAGACGTTTGTGGATGAGATGTTGTGGAGGGATCTAGCTGGACATTGCAGGACGTAGCTGGACGTATCTGGACGTAGTGCTACATTTTTTTAACGTGGCAAGACGTGGCAGACTATGTTCAGTGAAAATTTCAAAAAAATTCACATGTTTGGATGTAGACGATTGTAGACGTGGTGCTAGTTATTTTTCAAGCGGTTCTAGTTGTTCTGAGACGTGGTGCAAGTAGCATTTGTGAAAAAAATACCTTAAATTCACATGCATGGATATAGACGATTCTGGACGTGGTGCTAGTTGTTTTCGACGCGGTTCTAGTTGTTTTTGACGTGGTGCTAGTTTTATTTGTGAAAAAAATCAGTTTAAATTCACACGCATGGATGTAGACATTTCTGGACATGGTGATAGTTCTTTTTGACGTGGGGCTAGTTTTTCTGAGACGTTTCTGGATGAGATGTTGTGGAGGGATGTAGCTGGACATTGCAGGACACAGCAGGACGTATCTGGACGTAGTGCTACATTTTTTTTGACGTGGCAAGACGTGGTAGACTATGTTCTGTGAAAATTTCAAAAAAATTCACATGTTTGGATGTAGACGATTGTAGACGTGGTGCAAGTTGTTTTTAACGCGGTTCTAGTTGTTCTGAGACGTGGTCCTAGTAGTATTTGTAAAAAAATAGCTTAAATTCACATGCATGGATATAGACGATTCTGGATGTGGTGTTAGTTGTTTTTAACATGGTTCTAGTTGTTCTGAGACGTGGTGCTAGTTGTCTTTGTAAAAAAATCAGTTTAAATTAACACGGATGGATGTAGACGTGGTTCTAGTAGCTGGATATTACAGGACGTTGCATGACGTATCTGGATGTAGTGCTACATTTTTTTGACGTGACAAAATGTGGTAGACTATGTTCTCTGAAAAATTAAGCTAACATTCACATGTTTGGATGTAGACAATTGTAGACATGGTGCTAGTTGTTTTTGACATGGTTCTAGTTGTTCTAAGATGTGGTGCTAGTTTTATTTGTAAAAAAATAGCTTAAATTCACATGCATGGATATAGACGATTCTGGATGTGGTGTTAGTTGTTTTCGACATGGTTCTAGTTGTTCTGAGACGTGGTTCTAGTTGTCTTTGTGAAAAAATCAGTTTAAATTCACACGGATGGATGTAGACGTGGTTCTAGTAGCTGGACATTACAGGACGTTGCAGGACGTATCTGGACGTAGTGCTACATTTTTTTGACGTGACAAGATGTGGTATACTATGTTCTCTGAAAAATTAAGCTAAAATTCACATGTTTGGATGTAGACAATTCTAGACATGGTGCTAGTTGTTTTTGACGTGGTTCTAGTTGTTCTGAGATGTGGTGCTAGTTTTATTTGTGAAAAAAATAGCTTAAATTCACAGGCACGGATGTAGACGATTCTACACGTGGTGCTAGTTGTTTTCGACGTGGTTCTAGTTGTTTTAAGACGTGGTGCTAGTTGTATTTGTGAAAAAATCAGTTTAAATTTACACGGATGGACGTAAACATTTCTTGACGTAGTGATAGTTGTTTTTGACGTGGTTCTAGTAGTTCTGAGATGTTTTTGGATAAGAAGTTGTGGAGGGACGTAGCTGGACATTGCAGGACGTTGCAGGACGTATCTGGACGTAGTGTTACATTTTTTTGATGTGGCAAGACGTGGTAGACTATGTTCTGTGAAAAATTAAGCTAAAATTCACATGTTTGGATGTAGACAATTGTAGACATGGTGCTAGTTGTTTTTGACGTGGTTCTAGTTGTTCTAAGACGTGGTGCTAGTTTTATTTGTAAAAAAATAGCTTAAATTCACATGCATGGATATAGACGATTCTTGATGTGGTGTTAGTTGTTTTCGACATGGTTCTAGTTGTTCTGAGACGTGGTTCTAGTTGTCTTTGTGAAAAAATCAGTTTAAATTCACACGGATGGATGTAGACGTTTCTTGTCATGGTGATAGTTGTTTTTGACGTGGTTCTAGTAGTTCTGAGACGTTTCTGGACGTTTCTGGATGAGATGTTGTGGAGGGATGTAGCTGGACATTACAGGACGTTGCAGGACGTATCTGGACGTAGTGCTACATTTTTTTGACGTGACAAGATGTGGTAGACTATGTTCTCTGAAAAATTAAGCTAAAATTCACATGTTTGGATGTAGACAATTCTAGACATGGTGCTAGTTGTTTTTGACGTGGTTCTAGTTGTTCTGAGACGTGGTGCTAGTTTTATTTGTGAAAAAAATAGCTTAAATTCACAGGCACGGATGTAGACGATTCTGCACGTGGTGCTAGTTGTTTTCGACATGGTTCTAGTTGTTCTGGGACGTGGTGCTAGTTGTCTTTGTGAAAAAATCAGTTTAAATTTACACGGATGGATGTAAACATTTCTTAACGTAGTGATAGTTGTTTTTGACGTGGTTCTAGTAGTTCTGAGATGTTTTTGGATGAGAAGTTGTGGAGGGACGTAGCTGGACATTGCAGGACGTTGCAGGACGTATCTGGACGTAGTGCTACATTTTGTTGATGTGGCAAGACGTGGTAGACTATGTTCTGTGAAAAATTAAGCTAAAATTCACATGTTTGGATGTAGACAATTGTAGACATGGTGCTAGTTGTTTTTGACGTGGTTCTAGTTGTGCTAAGACGTGGTGCTAGTTTTATTTGTGAAAAAAATAGCTTAAATTCACAGGCATGGATGTAGACGATTCTGGACGTGGTGCTATTTGTTTTCGGCGTGGTTCTAGTTGTTTTTGACGTGGTGCTACTTTTATTTCTGAAAAAAATCAGTTTAAATTCACACGCATGGATGTAGACATTTCTGGACATGGTGATAGTTGTTTTTGACGTGGTTCTAGTTGTTCTGAGACGTGGTGCTAGTAGTATTTGTGAAAAAAATAGCTTAAATTCACATGCATGGATATAGACGATTCTGGACGTGGTGTTAGTTGTTTTCGACATGGTTCTAGTTGTTCTGAGACGTGGATCTAGTTGTTCTGAGACGTGGTGCTAGTTTTATTTGTGAAAAAAATAGCTTAAATTCACAGGCACGGATGTAGACGATTCTGCACGTGGTGCTAGTTGCTTTCGACATGGTTCTAGTTGTTCTGGGACGTGGTGCTAGTTGTCTTTGTGAAAAAATCAGTTTAAATTTACACGGATGGATGTAAACATTTCTTGACGTAGTGATAGTTGTTTTCGACGTGGTTCTAGTAGTTCTGAGATGTTTTTGGATGAGAAGTTGTGGAGGGACGTAGCTGGAAATTGCAGGACGTTGCAGGACGTATCTGGACGTAGTGCTACATTTTTTTGATGTGGCAAGACGTGGTAGACTATGTTCTGTGAAAAATTAAGCTAAAATTCACATGTTTGGATGTAGACAATTGTAGACATGGTGCTAGTTGTTTTTTACGTGGTTCTAGTTGTGCTAAGACGTGGGGCTAGTTTTATTTGTGAGAAAAATAGCTTAAATGCACAGGCACGGATGTAGACGATTCTGCACGTGGTGCTAGTTGTTTTCGACGTGGTTCTAGTTGTTTTAAGACGTGGTGCTAGTTGTATTTGTGAAAAAAACTGTTGAAATTCACTCGCATGGATGTAGACATTTCTGGACGTGGTGTTAGTTGTTTTTGACATGGTTCTAGTTGGTCTGAGACGTTTCTGGACGTTTCTGGATGAGACATTTTGGAGGGTCGTAGCTGGACGGTGCTGGACATTGCAGGACGTATCTAGACGTAGTGCTACTTTTTTTGGACGTGGCAAGAAGTGGTAGAGTATGTTCTGTGAAGATTTCAAAAAAATTCACATGTTTGGATGTAGACGATTCTAGACGTGGTGCTAGTAGTTTTTGACGCGGTTCTAGTTGTTCTGAGTCGTGGTGCTAGTTGTATTTGTGAAAAAAATAAATTAAATTCACATGCATGGATATAGACGATTCTGGACTTGGTGCTAGTTTTTTTCGACGTGGTTCTAGTTTTTTTGACGTGGTGCTAGTTTTATTTGTGAAAAAAAATCAGTTTAAATTCACACGCATGGATGTAGACATTTCTGGACATGCTGATTGTTGTTTTTGACGTGGTGCTAGTTTTTCTGAGACGTTTCTGGACGTTTCTGGATGAGATGTTGTTGAGGGATGTAGCTGGACATTGCAGGACGTTGCAGGACGTATCTAGACGTAGTGCTACATTTTTTTGACGTGGCAAGACGTGGTAGACTATGTTCTGTGAAAAATTAAGCAACAAATCACATGTTTGGATGTAGACAATTCTAGACATGGTGCTAGTTGTCTTTGACGTGGTTCTAGTTGTTCTGAGACGTGGTGCTAGTTTTATTTGTGAAAAAAATAGCCTAAATTCATAGGCAGGGATGTAGACGATTCTAGACGTGGTGCTAGTTGTTTTCGACGTGGTTCTAGTTGTTTTGCTACGTGGTGCTAGTTGTATTTGTGAAAAAAAAGCAGTTGAAATTCACACGCATGGATGTAGACGTTTTTGGACGTGGTGTTAGTTGTTTTTGACCTGGTTCTAGTTGGTCTGAGACGTGGTGCTAGTTGTATTTGTGAAAAAAATAGCTTAAATTCACATGCATGGATATAGACGATTCTGGACGGGTGTTAGTTGTTTTCGACATGGTTCTAGTTGTTCTGAGACGTGGTGGTAGTTGTCTTTGTGAAAAAATTATTTTAAATTCACACGGATGGATGTAGACGTTTCTTGACGTGGTGATAGTTGTTTTTGACGTGGTTCTAGTAGTTCTGAGATGTTTCTGGATGAGATGTTGTGGAGGGATGTAGCTGGACATTGCAGGATGTTGCAGGACGTATCTGGACGTAGTGCTACATTTTTTTGACGTGGCAAGACGTGGTAGACTATGTTCTATGAAAAATTAAGCTAAAATTCAAATGTTTGGATGTAGACAATTCTAGACATGGTGCTAGTTTTTTTTGACGTGGTTCTAGTTGTTCTGAGATGTGGTGCTAGTTTTATTTGTGAAAAAATAGCATAAATTCATAGGCATGGATGTAGACGAATATGGACGTGGTGCTAGTTATTTTCGACGTGGTTCTAGTTGTTTCGAGACGTGGTGCTAGTTGTATTTGTCAAAAAAATAGTGAAAATTCACACGCATGGATGTAGACATTTTTGGACGTGGAGTTAGTTGTTTTTCACATGGTTCTAGTTGGTCTGAGACGTTTCTGGATGTTTTTGGATGGGAGGTTTTCTAAGGTCGTAGCTGGACGGTACTGGACATTGCGGAACGAATCTAGACGTAGTGCTACTTTTTTTGGACGTGACAAGACGTGGTAGAGTATGTTCTGTGAAAATTTCAAAAAAATTCACATGTTTGGATGTTCACGATTGTAGACGTGGTGCTAGTTGTTTTTGACGGGGTTCTAATTGTTTTGAGACGTGATGCTAGTTGTATTTTTGAAAAAAATAGCTTAAATTCACATACATGGATATTGACGATTCTGGACGTGGTGTTATTTGTATTTGTGAAAAAAATAGCTTAAATTCACATGCATGGATATAGACGATTCTGGACGTGGTGTTAGTTGTTTTCGACATGGTTCTAGTTGTTCTGAGACGTGGTGCTAGTTGTCTTTGTGAAAAAATCAGTTTAAATTCACACGGATGGATGTAGACGTTTCTTGACGTGGTGATAGTTGTTTTTGATGTGGTTCTAGTAGTTCTGAGACGTTTCTGGACATTTCTTGATGAGATATTATGGAGGGATGTAGCTGGACATTGCAGGACGTTGCAGGACATATCTGGACGTAGTGCTACATTTTTTTGACGTGGCAAGACGTGGTAGACTATGTTCTGCGAAAAATTAAGCTAAAATTCACATGTTTGGATGTAGACACTTCTAGACATGGTGCTAGTTGTTTTTGACGTGGTTCTAGTTGTTCTGAGCCGTGGTGCTAGTTTTATTTGTGAAAAAAACAGCTTAAATTCACAGGCATGGACGTAGACGATTCTGGACTTGGTGCTAGTTGTTTTTGACGTGGTTCTAGTTGTTTTGAGATTTGGTACTAGTTGTATTTGTGAACAAAAGCAGTTGAAATTCACACGCATGGATGTAGACGTTTCTGGACGTGGTGTTACTTGTTTTTGACATGGTTCTAGTTTGTCTGAGACGTTTCTGGACGTTTCTGCATGAGACATTTTGGAAGGTCGTACCTGGACGGTGCCGGACATTGCGGGACGTATCTAGACATAGTGCTACTTTTTTGGACGTGGCAAGACGTGGTAGAGTATGTTCTGTGAAAATTTCAAAAAAATTCACATGGTTGGATGTAGACGATTCTAGACATGGTGCTAGTTGTTTTTGACGTGGTTCTTGTTGTTTTTGACGTGGTGCTAGTTGTACTTGTGAAAAAAATCAGTTTAAATTCGCACGCATGGATGTAGACATTTCTGGACATGGTGATAGTTTTTTTTTACGTGGTGCTAGTTTTTCTGAGACGTTTCTGGACGTTTCTGGATGAGATGTTGTGGAGGGATGTAGCTGGACTTTGCAAGACGTATCTGGATGTAGTGCTACATTTTTTTGACGTGGCAAGACGTGGTAGACTATGTTCTGTGAAAATTAAGCTAAAATTCACATGTTTGGATGTAGACAATTCTAGACATGGTGCTAGTTGTTTTTGACGTGGTTCTAGTTATTCTGAGACGTGGTGCTAGTTTTATTTGTGAAAAAAATAGCTTAAATTCACAGGCATGGATGTAGAGGATTCTGGACATAGTGCTAGTTATTTTCGACGTGGTTCTAGTTGTTTTGAAACGTGGTGCAAGTTGTATTTATGAAAAAAAAAATAGTTGAAATTCACATGCATGGATGTAGACGTTTCTGGACGTGGTGTTAGTTGTTTTTGACATGGTTATAGTTGGTCTGAGACGTTTCCAGACGTTTTTGGATGAGACGTTTTGGAAGGTCGTAGCTGGACGGTGCCGGACATTGCGAGACGTATCTAGACGTAGTGCTAATTTTTTTGGACGTGGCAAGACGTGGTCGAGTATGTTCTGTGAAAATTTTAGAAAAATTCACATGTTTGGATGTAGACGATTCTAGACGTGGTGCTTGTTATTTTTAACGCGGTTATAGTTGTTCTAGACGTGGTGCTAGTTGTTTTCGACATGGTTCTAGTTGTTCTGATATGTGGTGCTACTTGTATTTGTGAAAAAATCAGTTTAAAAGCACACGGATGAATGTAGACGTTTCTTGACGTGGTGATAGTTGTTTTTGACGTGGTTCTAGTAGTTCTGAGACGTTTCTGGACGTTTCTGGATAAGATGTTGTGGAGGGACGTGGCTGGACATTATAGGACGTTGCAGGACGTATCTGGACGTAGTTCTACATTTTTTTGACGTGGCAAGACGTGGTAGACTATGTTCTGTGAAAAATTAAGCTAAAATTTACATGTTTGGATGTAGACAATTCTAGACATGGTGCTAGTTGTTTTTGATGTGGTTCTAGTTGTTCTGAGACGTGGTGCTAGTTTTATTTGGGAAAAAAATAGCTTAAATTCACAGGCATGGATGTAGATGATTCTGGACGTGGTGCTAGTTGTTTTTGACGTGGTTCTAGTTGTTTTGAGATGTGGTGCTAGTTGTATTTGTGAAAAAAAGCAGTTGAAATTCATACACATGGATGTAGACGTTTCTGGACGTGGTGTTAGTTGTTTTTGACATGGTTCTAGTTGGTCCGAGTCGTTTCTGGAGGTTTCTGGATGAGACGTTTTGGAGGGTCGTAGCTGGACGGTGCCGGACAATGTGGGACGTATTTAGACGTAGTGCTACTTTTTTTGGACGTGGCAAGACGTGGTAGAGTATGTTCTGTGAAAATTTCAAAAAAATTCACATGTTTGGATGTAAACGATTGTAGACGTGGTGCTAGTTGTTTTTGACACGGTTCTAGTTGTTCTGAGACGTGATGCTAGTTGTATTTGTGAAAAAAATAGCTTAAATTCACATGCATGGATATAGACGATTCTGGACGTGGTGCTAGTTGTTTTCGACGTGGTTCTAGTTGTATTTGTGAAAAAAAGCAGTTGAAATTCACACGCATGGATGTAGACATTTCTGGACGTGGTGTTAGTTGTTTTTGACGTGGTGCTAGTTTTTCTGAGACGTTTCTGGACGTTTCTGGATGAGATGTTGTTGAGGGATGTAGCTGGACATTGCAGGACGTTGCAGGACGTATCTAGACGTAGTGCTACATTTTTTTGACGTGGCAAGACGTGGTAGACTATGTTCTATGAAAAATTAAGCAACAAATCACATGTTTGGATGTAGACAATTCTAGACATGGTGCTAGTTGTCTTTGACGTGGTTCTAGTTGTTCTGAGACGTGGTGCTAGTTTTATTTGTGAAAAAAATAGCCTAAATTCATAGGCAGGGATGTAGACGATTCTGGACGTGGTGGTAGTTGTTTTCGACGTGGTTCTAGTTGTTTTGCTACGTGGTGCTAGTTGTATTTGTGAAAAAAAAGCAGTTGAAATTCACACGCATGGATGTAGACGTTTTTGGACGTGGTGTTAGTTGTTTTTGACCTGGTTCTAGTTGGTCTGAGACGTGGTGCTAGTTGTATTTGTGAAAAAAATAGCTTAAATTCACATGCATGGATATAGACGATTCTGGACGGGTGTTAGTTGTTTTCGACATGGTTCTAGTTGTTCTGAGACGTGGTGGTAGTTGTCTTTGTGAAAAAATTATTTTAAATTCACACGGATGGATGTAGACGTTTCTTGACGTGGTGATAGTTGTTTTTGACGTGGTTCTAGTAGTTCTGAGATGTTTCTGGATGAGATGTTGTGGAGGGATGTAGCTGGACATTGCAGGATGTTGCAGGACGTATCTGGACGTAGTGCTACATTTTTTTGACGTGGCAAGACGTGGTAGACTATGTTCTATGAAAAATTAAGCTAAAATTCAAATGTTTGGATGTAGACAATTCTAGACATGGTGCTAGTTTTTTTTGACGTGGTTCTAGTTGTTCTGAGATGTGGTGCTAGTTTTATTTGTGAAAAAATAGCATAAATTCATAGGCATGGATGTAGACGAATATGGACGTGGTGCTAGTTGTTTTCGACGTGGTTCTAGTTGTTTCGAGACGTGGTGCTAGTTGTATTTGTCAAAAAAATAGTGAAAATTCACACGCATGGATGTAGACATTTTTGGACGTGGAGTTAGTTGTTTTTCACATGGTTCTAGTTGGTCTGAGACGTTTCTGGATGTTTTTGGATGGGACGTTTTCTAAGGTCGTAGCTGGACGGTACTGGACATTGCGGAACGAATCTAGACGTAGTGCTACTTTTTTTGGACGTGACAAGACGTGGTAGAGTATGTTCTGTGAAAATTTCAAAAAAATTCACATGTTTGGATGTTCACGATTGTAGACGTGGTGCTAGTTGTTTTTGACGGGGTTCTAATTGTTTTGAGACGTGATGCTAGTTGTATTTTTGAAAAAAATAGCTTAAATTCACATACATGGATATTGACGATTCTGGACGTGGTGTTATTTGTATTTGTGAAAAAAATAGCTTAAATTCACATGCATGGATATAGACGATTCTGGACGTGGTGTTAGTTGTTTTCGACATGGTTCTAGTTGTTCTGAGACGTGGTGCTAGTTGTCTTTGTGAAAAAATCAGTTTAAATTCACACGGATGGATGTAGACGTTTCTTGACGTGGTGATAGTTGTTTTTGATGTGGTTCTAGTAGTTCTGAGACGTTTCTGGACATTTCTTGATGAGATATTATGGAGGGATGTAGTTGGACATTGCAGGACGTTGCAGGACATATCTGGACGTAGTGCTACATTTTTTTGACGTGGCAAGACGTGGTAGACTATGTTCTGCGAAAAATTAAGCTAAAATTCACATGTTTGGATGTAGACACTTCTAGACATGGTGCTAGTTGTTTTTGACGTGGTTCTAGTTGTTCTGAGCCGTGGTGCTAGTTTTATTTGTGAAAAAAACAGCTTAAATTCACAGGCATGGACGTAGACGATTCTGGACTTGGTGCTAGTTGTTTTTGACGTGGTTCTAGTTGTTTTGAGATTTGGTACTAGTTGTATTTGTGAACAAAAGTAGTTGAAATTCACACGCATGGATGTAGACGTTTCTGGACGTGGTGTTACTTGTTTTTGACATGGTTCTAGTTTGTCTGAGACGTTTCTGGACGTTTCTGCATGAGACATTTTGGAAGGTCGTACCTGGACGGTGCCGGACATTGCGGGACGTATCTAGACATAGTGCTACTTTTTTGGACGTGGCAAGACGTGGTAGAGTATGTTCTGTGAAAATTTCAAAAAAATTCACATGGTTGGATGTAGACGATTCTAGACATGGTGCTAGTTGTTTTTGACGTGGTTCTTGTTGTTTTTGACGTGGTGCTAGTTGTACTTGTGAAAAAAATCAGTTTAAATTCGCACGCATGGATGTAGACATTTCTGGACATGGTGATAGTTTTTTTTTACGTGGTGCTAGTTTTTCTGAGACGTTTCTGGACGTTTCTGGATGAGATGTTGTGGAGGGATGTAGCTGGACTTTGCAAGACGTATCTGGATGTAGTGCTACATTTTTTTGACGTGGCAAGACGTGGTAGACTATGTTCTGTGAAAATTAAGCTAAAATTCACATGTTTGGATGTAGACAATTCTAGACATGGTGCTAGTTGTTTTTGACGTGGTTCTAGTTATTCTGAGACGTGGTGCTAGTTTTATTTGTGAAAAAAATAGCTTAAATTCACAGGCATGGATGTAGAGGATTCTGGACATAGTGCTAGTTATTTTCGACGTGGTTCTAGTTGTTTTGAAACGTGGTGCAAGTTGTATTTATGAAAAAAAAAATAGTTGAAATTCACATGCATGGATGTAGACGTTTCTGGACGTGGTGTTAGTTGTTTTTGACATGGTTATAGTTGGTCTGAGACGTTTCCAGACGTTTTTGGATGAGACGTTTTGGAAGGTCGTAGCTGGACGGTGCCGGACATTGCGAGACGTATCTAGACGTAGTGCTAATTTTTTTGGACGTGGCAAGACGTGGTCGAGTATGTTCTGTGAAAATTTTAGAAAAATTCACATGTTTGGATGTAGACGATTCTAGACGTGGTGCTTGTTATTTTTAACGCGGTTATAGTTGTTCTAGACGTGGTGCTAGTTGTTTTCGACATGGTTCTAGTTGTTCTGATATGTGGTGCTACTTGTATTTGTGAAAAAATCAGTTTAAAAGCACACGGATGAATGTAGACGTTTCTTGACGTGGTGATAGTTGTTTTTGACGTGGTTCTAGTAGTTCTGAGACGTTTCTGGACGTTTCTGGATAAGATGTTGTGGAGGGACGTGGCTGGACATTATAGGACGTTGCAGGACGTATCTGGACGTAGTTCTACATTTTTTTGACGTGGCAAGACGTGGTAGACTATGTTCTGTGAAAAATTAAGCTAAAATTTACATGTTTGGATGTAGACAATTCTAGACATGGTGCTAGTTGTTTTTGATGTGGTTCTAGTTGTTCTGAGACGTGGTGCTAGTTTTATTTGGGAAAAAAATAGCTTAAATTCACAGGCATGGATGTAGATGATTCTGGACGTGGTGCTAGTTGTTTTTGACGTGGTTCTAGTTGTTTTGAGATGTGGTGCTAGTTGTATTTGTGAAAAAAAGCAGTTGAAATTCATACACATGGATGTAGACGTTTCTGGACGTGGTGTTAGTTGTTTTTGACATGGTTCTAGTTGGTCCGAGTCGTTTCTGGAGGTTTCTGGATGAGACGTTTTGGAGGGTCGTAGCTGGACGGTGCCGGACAATGTGGGACGTATTTAGACGTAGTGCTACTTTTTTTGGACGTGGCAAGACGTGGTAGAGTATGTTCTGTGAAAATTTCAAAAAAATTCACATGTTTGGATGTAAACGATTGTAGACGTGGTGCTAGTTGTTTTTGACACGGTTCTAGTTGTTCTGAGACGTGATGCTAGTTGTATTTGTGAAAAAAATAGCTTAAATTCACATGCATGGATATAGACGATTCTGGACGTGGTGCTAGTTGTTTTCGACGTGGTTCTAGTTGTATTTGTGAAAAAAAGCAGTTGAAATTCACACGCATGGATGTAGACATTTCTGGACGTGGTGTTAGTTGTTTTTGACGTGGTGCTAGTTTTTCTGAGACGTTTCTGGACGTTTCTGGATGAGATGTTGTTGAGGGATGTAGCTGGACATTGCAGGACGTTGCAGGACGTATCTAGACGTAGTGCTACATTTTTTTGACGTGGCAAGACGTGGTAGACTATGTTCTATGAAAAATTAAGCAACAAATCACATGTTTGGATGTAGACAATTCTAGACATGGTGCTAGTTGTCTTTGACGTGGTTCTAGTTGTTCTGAGACGTGGTGCTAGTTTTATTTGTGAAAAAAATAGCCTAAATTCATAGGCAGGGATGTAGACGATTCTGGACGTGGTGGTAGTTGTTTTCGACGTGGTTCTAGTTGTTTTGCTACGTGGTGCTAGTTGTATTTGTGAAAAAAAAGCAGTTGAAATTCACACGCATGGATGTAGACGTTTTTGGACGTGGTGTTAGTTGTTTTTGACCTGGTTCTAGTTGGTCTGAGACGTGGTGCTAGTTGTATTTGTGAAAAAAATAGCTTAAATTCACATGCATGGATATAGACGATTCTGGACGGGTGTTAGTTGTTTTCGACATGGTTCTAGTTGTTCTGAGACGTGGTGGTAGTTGTCTTTGTGAAAAAATTATTTTAAATTCACACGGATGGATGTAGACGTTTCTTGACGTGGTGATAGTTGTTTTTGACGTGGTTCTAGTAGTTCTGAGATGTTTCTGGATGAGATGTTGTGGAGGGATGTAGCTGGACATTGCAGGATGTTGCAGGACGTATCTGGACGTAGTGCTACATTTTTTTGACGTGGCAAGACGTGGTAGACTATGTTCTATGAAAAATTAAGCTAAAATTCAAATGTTTGGATGTAGACAATTCTAGACATGGTGCTAGTTTTTTTTGACGTGGTTCTAGTTGTTCTGAGATGTGGTGCTAGTTTTATTTGTGAAAAAATAGCATAAATTCATAGGCATGGATGTAGACGAATATGGACGTGGTGCTAGTTGTTTTCGACGTGGTTCTAGTTGTTTCGAGACGTGGTGCTAGTTGTATTTGTCAAAAAAATAGTGAAAATTCACACGCATGGATGTAGACATTTTTGGACGTGGAGTTAGTTGTTTTTCACATGGTTCTAGTTGGTCTGAGACGTTTCTGGATGTTTTTGGATGGGACGTTTTCTAAGGTCGTAGCTGGACGGTACTGGACATTGCGGAACGAATCTAGACGTAGTGCTACTTTTTTTGGACGTGACAAGACGTGGTAGAGTATGTTCTGTGAAAATTTCAAAAAAATTCACATGTTTGGATGTTCACGATTGTAGACGTGGTGCTAGTTGTTTTTGACGGGGTTCTAATTGTTTTGAGACGTGATGCTAGTTGTATTTTTGAAAAAAATAGCTTAAATTCACATACATGGATATTGACGATTCTGGACGTGGTGTTATTTGTATTTGTGAAAAAAATAGCTTAAATTCACATGCATGGATATAGACGATTCTGGACGTGGTGTTAGTTGTTTTCGACATGGTTCTAGTTGTTCTGAGACGTGGTGCTAGTTGTCTTTGTGAAAAAATCAGTTTAAATTCACACGGATGGATGTAGACGTTTCTTGACGTGGTGATAGTTGTTTTTGATGTGGTTCTAGTAGTTCTGAGACGTTTCTGGACATTTCTTGATGAGATATTATGGAGGGATGTAGTTGGACATTGCAGGACGTTGCAGGACATATCTGGACGTAGTGCTACATTTTTTTGACGTGGCAAGACGTGGTAGACTATGTTCTGCGAAAAATTAAGCTAAAATTCACATGTTTGGATGTAGACACTTCTAGACATGGTGCTAGTTGTTTTTGACGTGGTTCTAGTTGTTCTGAGCCGTGGTGCTAGTTTTATTTGTGAAAAAAACAGCTTAAATTCACAGGCATGGACGTAGACGATTCTGGACTTGGTGCTAGTTGTTTTTGACGTGGTTCTAGTTGTTTTGAGATTTGGTACTAGTTGTATTTGTGAACAAAAGTAGTTGAAATTCACACGCATGGATGTAGACGTTTCTGGACGTGGTGTTACTTGTTTTTGACATGGTTCTAGTTTGTCTGAGACGTTTCTGGACGTTTCTGCATGAGACATTTTGGAAGGTCGTACCTGGACGGTGCCGGACATTGCGGGACGTATCTAGACATAGTGCTACTTTTTTGGACGTGGCAAGACGTGGTAGAGTATGTTCTGTGAAAATTTCAAAAAAATTCACATGGTTGGATGTAGACGATTCTAGACATGGTGCTAGTTGTTTTTGACGTGGTTCTTGTTGTTTTTGACGTGGTGCTAGTTGTACTTGTGAAAAAAATCAGTTTAAATTCGCACGCATGGATGTAGACATTTCTGGACATGGTGATAGTTTTTTTTTACGTGGTGCTAGTTTTTCTGAGACGTTTCTGGACGTTTCTGGATGAGATGTTGTGGAGGGATGTAGCTGGACTTTGCAAGACGTATCTGGATGTAGTGCTACATTTTTTTGACGTGGCAAGACGTGGTAGACTATGTTCTGTGAAAATTAAGCTAAAATTCACATGTTTGGATGTAGACAATTCTAGACATGGTGCTAGTTGTTTTTGACGTGGTTCTAGTTATTCTGAGACGTGGTGCTAGTTTTATTTGTGAAAAAAATAGCTTAAATTCACAGGCATGGATGTAGAGGATTCTGGACATAGTGCTAGTTATTTTTGACGTGGTTCTAGATGTTTTGAAACGTGGTGCAAGTTGTATTTATGAAAAAAAAAATAGTTGAAATTCACATGCATGGATGTAGACGTTTCTGGACGTGGTGTTAGTTGTTTTTGACATGGTTATAGTTGGTCTGAGACGTTTCCAGACGTTTTTGGATGAGACGTTTTGGAAGGTCGTAGCTGGACGGTGCCGGACATTGCGAGACGTATCTAGACGTAGTGCTAATTTTTTTGGACGTGGCAAGACGTGGTCGAGTATGTTCTGTGAAAATTTTAGAAAAATTCACATGTTTGGATGTAGACGATTCTAGACGTGGTGCTTGTTATTTTGAACGCGGTTATAGTTGTTCTAGACGTGGTGCTAGTTGTTTTCGACATGGTTCTAGTTGTTCTGATATGTGGTGCTACTTGTATTTGTGAAAAAATCAGTTTAAAAGCACACGGATGAATGTAGACGTTTCTTGACGTGGTGATAGTTGTTTTTGACGTGGTTCTAGTAGTTCTGAGACGTTTCTGGACGTTTCTGGATAAGATGTTGTGGAGGGACGTGGCTGGACATTACAGGACGTTGCAGGACGTATCTGGACGTAGTTCTACATTTTTTTGACGTGGCAAGACGTGGTAGACTATGTTCTGTGAAAAATTAAGCTAAAATTTACATGTTTGGATGTAGACAATTCTAGACATGGTGCTAGTTGTTTTTGATGTGGTTCTAGTTGTTCTGAGACGTGGTGCTAGTTTTATTTGGGAAAAAAATAGCTTAAATTCACAGGCATGGATGTAGATGATTCTGGACGTGGTGCTAGTTGTTTTTGACGTGGTTCTAGTTGTTTTGAGATGTGGTGCTAGTTGTATTTGTGAAAAAAAGCAGTTGAAATTCATACACATGGATGTAGACGTTTCTGGACGTGGTGTTAGTTGTTTTTGACATGGTTCTAGTTGGTCCGAGTCGTTTCTGGAGGTTTCTGGATGAGACGTTTTGGAGGGTCGTAGCTGGACGGTGCCGGACAATGTGGGACGTATTTAGACGTAGTGCTACTTTTTTTGGACGTGGCAAGACGTGGTAGAGTATGTTCTGTGAAAATTTCAAAAAAATTCACATGTTTGGATGTAAACGATTGTAGACGTGGTGCTAGTTGTTTTTGACACGGTTCTAGTTGTTCTGAGACGTGATGCTAGTTGTATTTGTGAAAAAAATAGCTTAAATTCACATGCATGGATATAGACGATTCTGGACGTGGTGCTAGTTGTTTTCGACGTGGTTCTAGTTGTATTTGTGAAAAAAAGCAGTTGAAATTCACACGCATGGATGTAGACATTTCTGGACGTGGTGTTAGTTGTTTTTGACATGGTTCTAGTTGGTCTGAGACGTTTCTGGACGTTTCTGGATGAGGCATTTTGGAGGGTCGTAGCTGGACGGTGCCGGACATTGCGGGACGTATCTAGACGTAGTGCTACTTTTTTTGGGCGTGATAAGATGTGGTAGAGTATGTTCTGTGAAAATTTCAGAAAAATTCACATGTTTGGATGTAGACGATTCTAGATGTGGTGCTTGTTGTTTTTGTCGCGGTTCTAGTTGTTCTGGACATGGTGCTAGTTGTTTTCGACATGGTTCTAGTTGTTCTGAGACGTGGTGCTAGTTGCCTTTGTGAAAAAATCAGTTTAAATTCACACGGATGGATGTAGACATTTCTTGACGTGGTGATAGTTGTTTTTGACGTGGTTCTAGTAGTTCTGAGACGTATCTGGACGTTTCTGGATGAGATGTTGTGGAGGGACATAGCTGTACATTGCAGGACGTTGGAGGACGTATCTGGACATAGTGCTACATTTTTTGACGTGGCAAGACATGGTAGACTATGTTCGGTGAAAAATTAAGCTAAAATTCATATGTTTCGATGTAGAAAATTCTAGACATGGTGCTAGTTGTTTTTGACGTGGTTCTAGTTGTTCTGAGACGTGGTGCTAGTTTTATTTGTGAAAAAAATAGCTTAAATTCACAGGCATGGATGCAGACGATTTTGGACGTGGTGCTAGTTGTTTTCGACGTGGTTCTAGTTGTTTTGAGACGTGGTGCTTGTTGTATTTGTTAAAAACAGCAGTTGAAATTCACATGCATGGATGTAGACGTTTCTGGACTTGGTGTTAGTTGTTTTTGACATGGTTCTAGTTGGTCTGAGACGTTTCTGGAGGTTTCTGGAGGAGACGTTTTGGAGGGTCGTAGCTGGACGGTGCCCGACATTGCGGGACGTATCTAGACGTAGTGCTACTTTTTTTGGACGTGGCAAGACGTGGTAGAGTATGTTCTGTGAAAATTTCAAAAACATTCACATGTTTGGATGTAGACGTTTCAGGACGTGGTGATAGTTGTTTTTGACGTGGTTCTAGTAGTTCTGAGAAGTTTCTGGACGTTTCTGGATGTGATGTTGTGGAGGGATGTAGCTGGATATTGCAGGACGTTGCAGGACGTATCTGGACGTAGTGCTACATTTTTTTGACGTGGCAAGACGTGGTGGACTATGTTCTGTGAAAAATTAAGCTAAAATTCACATGTTTGGATGTAGACAATTCTAGACATGGTGCTAGTTTTTATGAGACGTGGTGCTAGTTTTATTTGTGAAAAAAATAGCTTAAATTCACAAACATGGATCTAGACGATTCTAGAAGTGGTGCTAGTTGTTTTTGACGTGGTTCTAGTTGTTTTCAGACGTGGTGCTACTTGTATTTGTGAAAAAAAAGTAGTTGAAATTCACACGCATGGATGTGGACATTTCTGGACGTGGTGTTAGTTGTTTTTGACATGGTTCTAGTTGGTCTGAGACGTTTCTGGATGAGACATTTTGGAGGGTCGTAGCTGGACGGTGCCGGACATTGCGGGACGTATCTAGACGTAGTGCTACTTTTTTTGGACGTGGCAAGACGTGGTAGAGTATGTTCTGTGAAAATTTCAAAAAAATTCACATGGTTGGATGTAGACGATTCTAGATGTGGTGCTAGTTGTTTTTGACGAGGTTCTAGTTGTTCTGAGACGTGGTGCTAGTTGTATTTTTGAAAAAAATAGCTTAAATTCACATGCATTGATATAGACGATTCTGGACGTGGTGCTAGTTGTTTTCGACGTGGTTATAGTTGTTTTTGACGTGGTGCTAGTTTTATTTGTGAAAAAAATCAGTTTAAATTCACACGCATGGATCTAGACATTTCTGGACATGGTGATAGTTGTTTTTGTCGTGGTGCTAGTTTTTCTGAGACGTTTCTGGACGTTTCTGGATGAGATGTTGTGGAGGGATGTAGCTGGACATTGCAGGATGTTGCAGGACGTATCTGGACGTAGTGCTACATTTTTTTGACGTGGCAAGACGTGGTAGACTATGTTCTGTGAAAATTAAGATAAAATTCACGTGTTTGGATGTAGACAATTCTAGACATGGTGCTAGTTGTTTTTGACGTGGTTTTAGTTATTCTGAGACGTGGTGCTAGTTTTATTTGTTAAAAAAATAGCCTAAATTCACAGGCATGGATGTAGACGATTCTGGACATGGTGCTAGTTGTTTTCGACGTGGTTCTAGTTGTTTTGAGACGTGGTGTTAGTTGTATTTGTGAAAAAAAAATAGTTGAAATTCACACGCAAGGATGTACACGTTTCTGGACGTGGTGTTAGTTGTTTTTTACATGGTTCTAGTTGGTCTGAGATGTTTCTGGATGTTTCTGGATGAGACGTTTTGGAGGGTCATAGCTGGACGGTGCCGGACATTGCGGGACGTATTTAGACGTAGTGCTACTTGTTTTGGACGTGGCAAGACGTGGTAGAGTATGTTCTGTGAAAATTTCAGAAAAATTCACATGTTTTTATGTAGATGATTCTAGACGTGGTGCTAGTTGTTTTTCAAGCGGTTCTAGTTGTTCTGAGACGTGGTGGTAGTTGTATTTGTGAAAAAATAGCTTAAATTCACATGCATGGATATAGACGATTCTGGACGTGGTTCTAGTTGTTTTTGACGTGGTTCTAGTTGTTTTTGACGTGGTGCTAGTTTTATTTGTGAAAAAACCAGTTTAAATTCACACGCATGGATGTAGACATTTCTGGACATGGTGATAGTTGTTTTTGACGTGGTGCTTGTTTTGTCTGAGACGTTTCTGGACGTTTCTGGATGAGATGTTGTGGAGGGATGTATCTGGACATTATTGGACGTATCTGGACGTAGTGCAACATTTTTTTAACGTGGCAAGACGTGGTAGACTATGTTCTATGAAAAATTAAGCTAAAATTCACATGTTTGGATGTAGACAATTCTAGACATGGTGCTAGTTGTTTTTGACTTGGTTCTAGTTCATCTGAGACGTGGTGCTAGTTTATTTGTAAAAAAATAGCTTAATTCACAGGCATGGATGTAGACGATTCTGGATGTGGTTATAGTAGTTTTTGACGTGGTTCTAGTTGTTTTGAAACGTGGTGCTAGTTGTATTTGTGAAAAAAAGCAGTTGAAATTCACACGCATGGATGTAGACGTTTCTGGACGTGGTGTTAGTTCTTTTTGACATGGTTCTAGTTGGTCTGAGACGTTTTGGAGGGTCGTAGCTGGATGGTGCCGGACGTTGCGGGACGTATCTAGACGTAGTGCTACTTTTTTTGGACGTGGCAAAACGTGGTAGAGTATGTTCTGTGAAAATTTCAAAAAAATTCACATGTTTGGATGTAGATGATTGTAGACGTGGTGCTAGTTGTTTTTGACGCGGTTCTAGTTGTTCTGAGACGTGATGCTAGTTGTATTTGTGAAAAAAATAGCATAAATTCACATGCATGGATATAGACGATTCTGGACGTGGTGTTAGTTGTTTTCGACATGGTTCTAGTTGTTCTGAGGTGTGGTGCTAGTTGTCTTTGTGAAAAAAATCAATTTAAATTCACACGGATGGATGTAGACGTTTCTTGACGTGGTGATAGTTGTTTTTGACGTGGTTCTAGTAGTTCCGATACGTTTCTGGATGTTTCTGGATGACATGTTGTGGAGGAATGTAGCTGGACATTGCAGGACGTATCTGGACGTGGTGCTACATTTTTTTGACTTGGCAAGACGTGGTAGACTATGTGCTATGAAAAATTAAGCTAAAATTCACATGTTTGGTTGTAGACAATCCTAGAAATGGTGCTAGTTGTTTTTGACGTGGTTCTCGTTGTTCTGAGACATGGTGCTAGTTTTATTTGTGAAAAAAATAGCTTAAATTCACAGGCATGGATGTAGACGATTCTGGACGTGGTGCTAGTTGTTTTCGACATGGTTCTAGTTGTTTTGAGACGTGGTGCTAGTTGTATTTTTGAAAAAAAGCAGTTGAAATTCACACGCATGGATGTAGACATTTCTGGACGTGGTGTTAGTTGTTTTTGACATGGTTCTAGTTGGTCTGAGACGTTTCTAGACTGGATGAGACGTTTTTGAGGGTCGTAGCTGGACGGTGCCGGACATTGCGGGACGTATCTAGACGTAGTGCTACTTTTTTTGGACGTGGCAAGACGTGGTAGAGTATGTTCTGTGAAAATTTCAAAAAAATTCACATGTTTGGATGTAGATGATTGTAGACGTGGTGCTAGTTGTTTTTGACGCGGTTCTAGTTGTTCTGAGACGTGATGCTAGTTGTATTTGTGAAAAAAATAGCATAAATTCACATGCATGGATATAGACGATTATGGACGTGGTGTTAGTTGTTTTCGACATGGTTCTAGTTGTTCTGAGATGTGGTGCTAGTTGTCTTTGTGAAAAAAATCAATTTAAATTCACACGGATGGATGTAGACGTTTCTTGACGTGGTGATAGTTGTTTTTGACGTGGTTCTAGTAGTTCCGATACGTTTCTGGATGTTTCTGGATGACATGTTGTGGAGGGATGTAGCTGGACATTGCAGGACGTATCTGGACGTGGTGCTACATTTTTTTGACTTGGCAAGACGTGGTAGACTATGTGCTATGAAAAATTAAGCTAAAATTCACATGTTTGGTTGTAGACAATCCTAGAAATGGTGCTAGTTGTTTTTGACGTGGTTCTCGTTGTTCTGAGACATGGTGCTAGTTTTATTTGTGAAAAAAATAGCTTAAATTCACAGGCATGGATGTAGACGATTCTGGACGTGGTGCTAGTTGTTTTCGACATGGTTCTAGTTGTTTTGAGACGTGGTGCTAGTTGTATTTTTGAAAAAAAGCAGTTGAAATTCACACGCATGGATGTAGACATTTCTGGACGTGGTGTTAGTTGTTTTTGACATGGTTCTAGTTGGTCTGAGACGTTTCTAGACTGGATGAGACGTTTTTGAGGGTCGTAGCTGGACGGTGCCGGACATTGCGGGACGTATCTAGACGTAGTGCTACTTTTTTTGGACGTGGCAAGACGTGGTAGAGTATGTTCTGTGAAAATTTCAGAAAAATTCACATGTTTGGATGTAGACGATTCTAGACGTGGTGCTTGTTGTTTTTGTCGCAATTCTAGTTGTTCTGGACGTGGTGCTAGTTGTTTTCAAAATGGTTCTAGTTGTTCTGAGACGTGGTGCTAGTTGTCTTTGTGAAAAAATCAGTTTAAATTCACACGGATGGATGTAGACATTTCTTGACGTGGTGATAGTTGTTTTTGACGTGGTTCTAGTAGTTCCGAGAGGTTTCTGGATATTTCTGGATGACATGTTGTGGAGGGATGTAGCTGGACATTGCAGGACGTTGCAGGACGTATCTGGACGTAGTGCTATATTTTTTTGACGTGGCAAGACGTGGTAGACTATGTTCTGTGAAAAATTAAGCTAAAATTCACATGTTTGGATGTAGACAATTCTAGACATGGTGCTAGTTGTTTTTGACGTGGTTCTAGTTGTTCTGAGACGTGGTGCTAGTTTTATTTGTGAAAAAAATAGCTTAAATTCGAAGGCATGGATGTAGACGATTCTGGACGTGGTGCTATTTGTTTTTGACGTGGTTCTAGTTGTTTTGAGACGTGGTGCTAGTTGTATTTGTGAAAAAAAGTAGTTGAAATTCACACGCATGGATGTAGACATTTCTGGACGTGGTGTTAGTTGTTTTTGACATGGTTCTAGTTGGTCTGAGACGTTTCTAGACTGGATGAGATGTTTTGGAGGGTCGTAGCTGGACGGTGCCGGACATTGCGGGACGTATCTAGACGTAATGCTACTTTTTTTGGACGTGGCAAGACGTGGTAGAGTATGTTCTGTGAAAATTTTAGAAAAATTCACATGTTTGGATGTAGACGATTCTAGACGTGGTGCTTGTTGTTTTTGTCGCGGTTCTAGTTGTTCTGGACGTGGTGCAAGTTTTTTTGGACATGGTTCTAGTTGTTCTGAGATGTGGTGCTAGTTGTATGTGTGAAAAATCAGTTTAAATTCACACGGATGGATGTAGACATTTCTTGACGTGCTGCTAGTTGTTTTCGACATGGTTCTAGTTGGTCTGAGACGTTTCTAGACAGGATGAGACGTTTTGGAGAGTCGTAGCTGGACGGTGTCGGACATTGCGGGACGTATCTAGACGCAGTGCTACTTTTTTTGGATGTGGCAAGACGTGGTAGAGTATGTTCTGTGAAAATTTCAAAAAAATTCACATGTTTGGATGTAGACGATTGTAGACGTGGTGCTACTTGTTTTTGACGCGGTTCTAATGGTTCTGAGACGTGGTGCTAGTTGTATTTTTGAAAAAAATAGCTTAAATTCACATGCATGGATATAGAAGATTCTGGACGTGGTGTTAGTTGTTTTTGACATGGTTTTAGTTGGTCTGAGACGTTTCTAGACTGGATGAGATGTTTTGGAGGGTCGTAGCTGGACGGTGCCGGACATTACGGGACGTATCTAGACGTAGTGCTACTTTTTTTGGACGTGGCAAGACGTGGTAGAGTATGTTCTGTGAAAATTTCAGAAAAATTCACATGTTTGGATGTAGACGATTCTAGACGTGGTGTTTGTTGTTTTTGTCACGGTTCTAGTTGTTCTGGACGTGGTGCAAGTTGTTTTGGACATGGTTCTAGTTGTTCTGAGATGTGGTGCTAGTTGTATTTGTGAAAAAATCAGTTTAAATTCACACGGATGGATGTAGACGTTTCTTGACGTGGTGCTAGTTGTTTTCGACATGGTTCTAGTTGGTCTGAGACGTTTCTAGACAGGATGAGACGTTTTGGAGGGTCGTAGCTGGATGGTGTCGGACATTGCGGGACGTATCTAGACGCAGTGCTACTTTTTTTTGGATGTGGCAAGACGTGGTAGAGTATGTTCTGGGAAAATTTCAAAAAAATTCACATGTTTGGATGTAGACGATTGTAGACGTGGTGCTACTTGTTTTTGACGCGGTTCTAATGGTTCTGAGACGTGGTGCTAGTTGTATTTTTGAAAAAAATAGCTTAAATTCACATGCATGGATATAGACGATTCTGGACGTGGTGTTAGTTGTTTTTGACATGGTTTTAGTTGGTCTGAGACGTTTCTAGACTGGATGAGATGTTTTGGAGGGTCGTAGCTGGACGGTGCCGGACATTACGGGACGTATCTAGACGTAGTGCTACTTTTTTTGGACGTGGCAAGACGTGGTAGAGTATGTTCTGTGAAAATTTCAGAAAAATTCACATGTTTGGATGTTGACGATTCTAGACGTGGTGTTTGTTGTTTTTGTCACGGTTCTAGTTGTTCTGGACGTGGTGCAAGTTGTTTTGGACATGGTTCTAGTTGTTCTGAGATGTGGTGCTAGTTGTATTTGTGAAAAAATCAGTTTAAATTCACACGGATGGATGTAGACGTTTCTTGACGTGGTGCTAGTTGTTTTCGACATGGTTCTAGTTGGTCTGAGACGTTTCTAGACAGGATGAGACGTTTTGGAGGGTCGTAGCTGGATGGTGTCGGACATTGCGGGACGTATCTAGACGCAGTGCTACTTTTTTTGGATGTGGCAAGACGTGGTAGAGTATGTTCTGTGAAAATTTCAAAAAAATTCACATGTTTGGATGTAGACGATTGTAGACGTGGTGCTACTTGTTTTTGACGCGGTTCTAATGGTTCTGAGACGTGGTGCTAGTTGTATTTTTGAAAAAATAGCTTAAATTCACATGCATGGATATAGACGATTCTGGACGTGGTGTTAGTTGTTTTCGACATGGTTCTAGTTGTTCTGGGACGTGGTGCTAGTTGTCTTTGTGAAAAAATCAGTTTAAATTCACATGGATGGATGTAGACGTTTCTTGACGTGGTGATAGTTGTTTTTGATATGGTTCTAGTAGTTCTGAGACGTTTCTGGACGTTTCTTGATGAGATATTGTGGAGGGATGTAGCTGAACATTGCAGGACGTTGCAGGACATATCTGGACGTAGTGCTACATTTTTTTGACGTGGCAAGACGTGGTAGACAATGTTCTGCGAAAAAGTAAGCTAAAATTCACATGTTTGGATGTAGACACTTCTAGACATGGTGCTAGTTGTTTTTGACGTGGTTCTAGTTATTCTGGGACGTGGTGCTAGTTTTATTTGTGAAAAAAATAGCTTAAATTCACAGGCATGAACGTAGACGATTTTGGACGTAGTGCTAGTTGTTTTTGACGTGGTTCTAGTTGTTTTGAGATTTGGTGCTAGTTGTATTTGTGAAAAAAAGCAGTTAAAATTCACACGCATGGATGTAGACGTTTATGGACGTGGTGTTAGTTGTTTTTGACATGGTTCTAGTTGGTCTGAGACGTTTCTGGACGTTTCTGGATGAGACGTTTTGGAAGGTCGTACATGGATGGTGCCGGACATTGCGGGACGTATCTAGACGTAGTGCTACTTTTTTTTGACGTGGCAAGACGTGGTAGAGTATGTTCTGTGAAAATTTCAAAAAAATTCACATGTTTGGATGTAGACGATTCTAGACGTGGTGCTAGTTGTTTTTGACGTGGTTCTTATTGTTTTTGACGTGGTGCTAGTTGTATTTGTGAAAAAAATCAGTTTAAATTCGCACGCATGGATGTAGACATTTCTGGACATGGTGATAGTTTTTTTTTACGTGGTGCTAGTTTTTCTGAGACGTTTCTGGACGTTTCTGGATGAGATGTTGTGGAGGGATGTAGCTGGACATTGCAAGACGTATCTAGATGTAGTGCTACATTTTTTTGACGTGGCAAGATGTGGTAGACTATGTTCTGTGAAAATTAAGCTAAAATTCACATGTTTGGATGTAGACAATTCTAGACATGTTGCTAGTTGTTTTTGACGTGGTTCTAGTTATTCTGAGACGTGGTGCTAGTTTTATTTGTGAAAAAATAGCTTAAATTCACAGGCATGGATGTAGAGGATTCTGGACATGGTGCTAGTTGTTTTCGACGTGGTTCTAGTTGTTTTGAGACGTGGTGCTAGTTGTATTTATGAAAAAAAAATAGTTGAAATTCACACTCATGGATGTAGACATTTCTGGACGTGGTGTTAATTGTTTTTGACATGGTCCTAGTTGGTCTGAGACGTTTCTGGACGTTTTTGGATGAGACATTTTGGAAGGTCGTAGCTGGACGGTGCCGGACATTGCGAGACGTATCTAGACGTAGTGCTAATTTTTTTGGACGTGGCAAGACATGGTAAAGTATGTTCTGTGAAAATTTTAGAAAAATTCACATGTTTGGATGCAGACGATTCTAGACGTGGTGCTTGTTATTTTTAACGCGGTTATAGTTGTTCTGGACGTGGTGCTAGTTGTTTTCAACATGGTTCTAGTTGTTCTGAGATGTGGTGCTAGTTGTATTTGTGAAAAAATCAGTTTAAAATCACACGGATGGATGTAGACGTTTCATGACGTGGTGATAGTTGTTTTTGACGTGGTTCTAGTAGTTCTGAGACGTTTCTGGACGTTTCTGGATGAGATGTTGTGGAGGGACGTGGCTGGACATTACAGGACGTTGCAGGACGTATCTGGACGTAGTGCTACATTTTTTTGACGTGGCAAGACGTGGTAGACTATGTTCTGTGAAAAATTAGCCAAAATTCACATGTTTGGATGTAGAGAATTCTAGACATGGTGCTAGTTGTTTTTGAGTGGTTCTAGTTGTTCTGAGACGTGGTGCTAGTTTTATTTGGGAAAAAAATAGCTTAAATTCACAGGCATGGATGTAGACGATTCTGGACATGGTGCTAGTTGTTTTTGTCGTGGTTCTAGTTGTTTTGAGACGTGGTGCTAGTTGTATTTGTGAAAAAACGCAGTTAAAATTCACACGCATGGATGTAGACATTTCTGGACCTGGTGTTAGTTGTTTTTGACATGGTTCTAGTTGGTCTGAGACGTTTCTGGAGGTTTCTGGATGAGACGTTTTGGAGGGTCGTAGCTGGACGGTGCCGGACATTGTGGGACGTATCTAGACGTAGTGCTACTTTTTTTGGATGTGGCAAGACGTGGTAGAGTATGTTCTGTGAAAATTTCAAAAAAATTCAAATGTTCGGATGTAGACAATTGTAGACGTGGTGCTAGTTGTTTTTGACGCGGTTCTAGTTGTTCTGAGACGTGATCCTAGTTGTATTTGTGAAAAAAATAGCTTAAATTCACATGCATGGATATAGACGGTTCTGGACGTGGTGCTAGTTGTTTTCGACGTGGTTCTAGTTGTATTTGTGAAAAAAAGCAGTTGAAATTCACACGCATGGATGTAGACATTTCTGGACGTGGTGTTAGTTGTTTTTGACATGGTTCTAGTTGTTCTGAGACGTGGTGCTAGTTGTCTTTGTGAAAAAATCAGTTTAAATTCACACGGATGGATGTAGACGTTTCTTGACGTGGTGATAGTTGTTTTTGATGCGGTTATAGTAGTTCTGAGACGTTTCTCGACGTTTCTTGATAAGATATTGTGGAGAGATGTAGCTGGACATTACAGGACATATCTGGACGTAGTGCTACATTTTTTTGACATGGCAAGACGTGGTAGACTATGTTCTGCGAAAAATTAAGCTAAAATTCACATGTTTGGATGTAGACACTTCTAGACATGGTGCAAGTTGTTTTTGACGTGGTTCTAGTTGTTCTGAGACGTGGTGCTAGTTTTATTTGTGAAAAAAATAGCTTTAATTCACAGGCATGGACGTAGACGATTCTGGACGTGGTGCTAGTTGTTTTTGACGTGGTTCTAGTTGTTTTGAGATTTGGTGCTAGTTGTATTTGTGAAAAAAAGCAGTTGAAATTCACACGCAAGGATGTAGACGTTTCTGAACGTGGTGTTAGTTGTTTTGAACATGGTTCTAGTTGGTATGAGACGTTTCTGGATGAGACGTTTTGGAAGGTCGTACCTGGACGGTGCCGGACATTGCGGGACGTATCTAGACGTAGTGCTACTTTTTTGGACGTGGCAAGACGTGGTAGAGTATGTTCTGTGAAAATTTCAAAAAAAATTCACATCTTTGGATGTAGACGATTCTAGACGTGGTGCTAGTTGTTTTTGACTTGGTTCTTATTGTTTTTGACGTGGTGCTAGTTGTATTTGTGAAAAAAATCAGTTTAAATTCGCACGCATAGATGTAGACATTTCTGGACATGGTGATAGTTTTTTTTTACGTGGTGCTAGTTTTTCTGAGACGTTTCTGGACGTTTCTGGATGAGATGTTGTGGAGGGATGTAGCTGGAGATTGCAAGACGTATCTGGATGTAGTGCTACATTTTTTTGACGTGGCAAGATGTGGTAGACTATGTTCTGCGAAAAATTAAGCTAAAATTCACATGTTTGGATGTAGACAATTCTAGACATGGTGCTAGTTGTTTTTGACGTGGTTATAGTTATTCTGAGACGTGGTGCTAGTTTTATTTGTGAAAAAAATAGCTTAAATTAACAGGCATGGATGTAGAGATTCTGGACATGGTGCTAGTTGTTTTTGACGTGGTTCTAGTTGTTTTGAGACGTGGTGCTAGTTGTATTTATGAAAAAAAAAGTTGAAATTCACACGCATGGATGTGGACGTTTCTGGACGTGGTGTTAGTTGTTTTTGACATGGTTCTAGTTGGTCTGAGACGTTTCTGGACCTTTTTGGATGAGACGTTTTGGAAGGTCGTAGCTGGACGGTGCCGGACATTGCGAGACGTATCTAGACGTAGTGCTAATTTTTTTGGACGTGGCAAGACGTGGTAGAGTATGTTCTGTGAAAATTTTAGAAAAATTCACATGTTTAGATGTAGACGATTCTAGACGTGGTGCTTGTTATTTTTAACGCAGTTATAGTTGTTCTGGACATGGTGCTAGTTGTTTTCGACATGGTTCTAGTTGTTCTGAGATGTGGTGCTAGTTATATTTGTGAAAAAATCAGTTTAAAATCACACGGATGGATGTAGACGTTTCTTGACGTGGTGATAGTTGTTTTTGACGTGGTTCTAGTAGTTTTGAGACGTTTCTGGACGTTTCTGGATGAGATATTGTGGAGGGACGTGGCTGGACATTACAGGACGTTGCAGGACGTATCTGGACGTAGTGCTACATTTTTTTAACGTGGCAAGACGTGGTAGACTATGTTCTGTGAAAAATTAAGCTAAAATTCACATGTTTGGATGTAGACAATTCAAGATATGGTGCTAGTTGTTTTTGACGTGGTTCTAGTTGTTCTGAGACGTGGTGCTAGTTTTATTTGGGAAAAAAATAGCTTAAATTCACAGGCATGGATGTAGACGATTCTGGACATGGTGCTAGTTGTTTTTGACGTGGTTATAGTTGTTTTGTGACGTGGTGCTAGTTGTATTTGTGAAAAAAAACAGTTGAAATTCACACGCATGGATGTAGACGTTTTTGGACCTTGTGTTAGTTGTTTTTGACATGGTTCTAGTTGGTCTGAGACGTTTCTCGAGGTTTCTGGATGAGACGTTTTAAAGGGTCGTAGCTGGACGGTGCCGGACATTGTGGGACGTATCTAGACGTAGTGCTACTTTTTTTGGACGTTGCAAGACGTGGTAGAGTATGTTCTGTGAAAATTTCAAAAAAATTCACATGTTTGGATGTAGACGATTGTAGACGTGGTGCTAGTTGTTTTTGACGCGGTTCTAGTTGTTCTGAGACGTGATCCTAGTGGTATTTGTGAAAAAAATAGCTTAAATTCACATGCATGGATATAGACGATTCTGGACGTGGTGCTAGCTGTTTTCGACGTGGTTCTAGTTGTATTTGTGAAAAAAAGCAGTTGAAATTCACACGCATGGATATAGACATTTCTGGACGTGGTGTTAGTTGTTTTTGACATGGTTCTAGTTGGTCTGGGACGTTTCTGGATGAGACATTTTGGAGGGTCGTAGCTGGACGCTGCCGGATATTGCTGGACGTATCTAGACGTAGTGCTACTTTTTTTGGACGTGGCAAGATGTGGTAGAGTATGTTCTGTGAAAATTTCAGAAAAATTCACAGGTTTGGATGTAGACGATTCTAGACGTGGTGCTTGTTGTTTTTGTCGCGGTTATAGTTGTTCTGGACGTGGTGCTAGTTGTTTTCGACATGGTTCTAGTTGTTCTGAGACGTGGTGCTAGTTGCCTTTGAGAAAAAATCAGTCTAAATTCACACGGATGGATGTAGACCTTTCTTGACGTGGTGATAGTTGTTTTTGACGTGGTTCTAGTAGTTCTGATACGTTTCTGGATGAGATGTTGTGGAGGGACGTAGCTGTACATTGCGGGACGTTGTAGAACGTATCTGGGCGTAGTGCTACTTTTTTTGACGTGGCAAGACATGGTAGACTATGTTCTGTGAAAAATTAAGCTAAAATTCATATGTTTCGATGTAGACAATTCTAGACATGGTGCTAGTTATTTTTGACGTGGTTCTAGTTGTTCTGAGACGTGGTGCTTGTTTTATTTGTGAAAAAAATAGCTTAAATTCACAGGCATGGATGTAGACGATTCTGGACGTGGTGCTAGTTGTTTTCGACATGGTTCTAGTGGTTTTGAGACGTGGTGCTAGTTGTATTTGTGAAAAAAAGCAGTTGAAATTCACACGCATGGATGTAGACGTTTCTGGACGCGGTGTTAGTTGTTTTTTACATGGTTCTAGTTAGTCTGAGACGTTTCTGGAGGTTTCTGGATGAGACGTTTTGGAGGGTCGTTGCTGGACGGTGCCCGACATTGCGGGACGTATCTAGACGTAGTGCTACTTTTTTTTGGACGTGGCAAGACGTGGTAGAGTATGTTCTGTGAAAATTTCAAAAACATGTTTGGATGTAGACGTTTCAGGACGTGGTGATAGTTGTTTTTGACGTGGTTCTAGTAGTTCTGAGAAGTTTCTGGACGTTTCTGGATGAGATGTTGTGGAGGGATGTAGCTGGTCATTGCAGGACGTTGCAGGTCGTATCTGGTCGTAGTGCTACATTTTTTTGACGTGGCAAGACGTGGTAGACTATGTTCTGTGAAAAATTAAGCTAAAATTCACATGTTTGGATATAGACAATTCTAGACATGGTGCTAGTTGTTATGAGACGTCGTGCTAGTTGTTTTCGACGTGGTTCTAGTTGTTTCGAGACGTGGTGCTACTTGTATTTGTGAAAAAAAAGCAGTTGAAATTCACACGCATGGATGTGGACATTTCTGGACGTGGTGTTAGTTGTTTTTGACATGGTTCTAGTTGGTCTGAGACGTTTCTGGATGAGACATTTTGGAGGGTCGTAGCTGGACTGTGCCGGACATTGTGGGACGTATCTAGACGTAGTGCTACTTTTTTTGGACGTGGCAAGACGTGGTAGAGTATGTTCTGTTAAAATTTCAAAAAAATTCACATGGTTGGATGTAGACGATTCTAGATGTGGTGCTAGTTGTTTTTGACGAGGTTCTAGTTGTTCTGAGACGTGGTGCTAGTTGTATTTTTGAAAAAAATAGCTTAAATTCACATGCATTGATATAGACGATTCTGGACGTGGTGCTAGTTGTATTTTTGAAAAAAATAGCTTAAATTCACATGCATTGATATAGACGATTCTGGACGTGGTTCTAGTTGTTTTTGACATGGTGCTAGTTTTATTTGTGAAAAAAATCAGTTTAAATTCACACGCATGGATGTAGACATTTCTGGACATGGTGATAGTTGTTTTTGACGTGATGCTAGTTTTTCTGAGATGTTTCTGGACGTTTCTGGATGAGATGTTGTGGAGGGATGTAGCTGGACATTGCAGGACGTTGCAGGACGTATCTGGACGTAGTGCTACATTTTTTTGACGTGGCAAGACGTGGTAGACTATGTTCTGTGAAAATTATGATAAAATTCACATGTTTGGATGTAGACAATTCTAGACATGGTGCTAGTTGTTTTTGACGTGGTTATAGTTATTCTGAGACGTGGTGCTAGTTTTATTTGTGAAAAAAATAGCTTAAATTCACAGGCATGGATGTAGACGATTCTGGACATGGTGCTAGTTGTTTTCGACGTGGTTCTAGTTGTTTTGAGACGTGGTGTTAGTTGTATTTGTGAAAAAAATTAGTTGAAATTCACACGCATAGATGTAGACCTTTCTGGACGTGGTGTAAGTTGTTTTTGACATGGTTCTATTTGGTCTGAGATGTTTCTGGACGTTTCTGGATGAGACGTTTTGGAGGGTCGTAGCTGGACGGTGCCGGACATTGCGGGACGTATCTAGACGTATTGCTACTTTTTTTGGACTTGTCTAGACGTGGTAGAGTATGTTCTGTGAAAATTTTAGAAAAATTCACATGTTTGGATGTAGATGATTCTAGACGTAGTGCTAGTTGTTTTTAAAGCGGTTCTAGTTGTTCTGAGACGTGGTGCTAGTTGTATTTGTGAAAAAAATAGTTTAAATTCACATGCATGGATATAGACGATTCTGGACGTGGTTCTAGTTGTTTTTGACATGGTGCTAGTTTTATTTGTGAAAAAAATCAGTATAAATTCACACGCATGGATGTAGACATTTCTGGACATGGTGATAGTTGTTTTTGACGAGGTGCTTGTTTTGTCTGAGACGTTTCTGGGCGTTACTGGATGAGATGTTGTGGAGGGATGTAGCTGGACATTACAGGACGTATCTGGACGTAGTGCTACTTTTTTTTGACGTGGCAAGACGTGGTAGACTATGTTCTGTGAAAAATTAAGCTAAAATTCACATGTTTGGATGTAGACAATTCTAGACATGGTGCTAGTTGTTTTTGACGTGGTTCTAGTTCATCTGAGACGTGGTGCGAGTTTTATTTGTGAAAAAAATAGCTTAAATTTACAGGCATTGATGTAGAAGATTCTGGACATGGTGCTAGTTGTTTTCGACGTGGTTCTAGTTTTTTTGAGACGTGGTGCTAGTTGTATTTATGAAAAAAAAATAGTTGAAATTCACACGCATGGATGTAGACGTTTCTGGACGTGGTGTTAGTTGTTTTTGACTTGGTTCTAGTTGGTCTGAGACGTTTCTGGACGTTTTTGGATGAGACGTTTTGGAAGGTCGTAGCTGGACGGTGCCGGACATTGCGAGACGTATCTAGACGTAGTGCTAATTTTTTTGGACGTGGCAAGACGTGGTAGAGTATGTTCTGTGAAAATTTTAGAAAAATTCACATGACGATTCTAGACGTGGTGCTTGTTATTTTTAACACGGTTATAGTTGTTCTGGACGTGGTGCTAGTTGTTTTCGACATGGTTCTAGTTGTTCTGAGATGTGGTGCTAGTTGTATTTATGAAAAAATCAGTTTAAAATCACACGGATGGATGTAGACTTTTCTTGACGTGGTGATAGTTGTTTTTGACGTGGTCCTAGTAGTTCTGAGACGTTTCTGGACGTCTCTGGATGAGATGTTGTGGAGGGACGTGGCTGGACATTACAGGACGTTGCAGGATGTATCTGGACGTAGTGCTACATTTTTTTGACGTGGCAAGACGTGGTAGACTATGTTCTGTGAAAAATTAAGCTAAAATTCACATGTTTGGATGTAGACAATTCTAGACATGGTGCTAGTTGTTTTTGACGTGGTTCTAGTTGTTCTGAGACGTGGTGCTAGTTTTATTGGGGAAAAAAATAGCTTAAATTCACAGGCATGGATGTAGACGATTCTGGACGTGGTGCTAGTTGTTTTTGACGTGGTTCTAGTTGTTTTAAGACGTGGTGCAAGTTGTATTTGTGAAAAAAAATAGTTGAAATTCACACGCATGGATGTAGACGTTTCTGGACCTGGTGTTAGTTGTTTTTGACATGGTTCTAGTTGGTCTGAGACGTTTCTGGAGGTTTCTGGATGAGACGTTTTGGAGGGTCGTAGCTGGACGGTGCCGGACATTGCGGGACGTATCTAGACGTAGTGCTACTTTTTTTGGACGTGGCAAGACGTGGTAGAGTATGTTCTGTGAAAATTTCAAAAAAAATCACATGTTTGGATGTAAACGATTGTAGACGTGGTGCTAGTTGTTTTTGACGGGGTTCTAGTTGTTCTGAGACGTGATGCTAGTTGTATTTGTGAAAAAAATAGCTTAAATTCACATGCATGGATATAGACAATTCTGGACGTGGTGCTAGTTGTTTTCGACGTGGTTGTCGATGTATTTGTGAAAAAAAACAGTTGAAATTCACACGCATGGATGTAGACATTTCTGGACGTGGTGTTAGTTGTTTTTGACATGGTTCTAGTTGGTCTAAGATGTTTCTGGACGTTTCCGGATGAGACGTTTTGGAGGGTCGTACTGCTACTTTTTTTGGACGTGGCAAGATGTGGTAGAGTATGTTCTGTGAAAATTTTAGAAAAATTCACATGTTTGGATGTAGACGATTCTAGACGTGGTGCTTGTTGTTTTCGTCGCGGTTCTAGTTGTTCTGGACGTGGTGCTAGTTGTTTTTGACATGGTTCTAGTTGTTCTGAGACGTGGTGCTAGTTGCCTTTGTGAAAAAATCAGTTTAAATTCACACGGATGGATGTAGACGTTTCTTGACGTGGTGATAGTTGTTTTTTGACGTGGTTCTAGTAGTTCTGAGACGTTTTTGGACATTTCTGGATGAGATGTTGTGGAGGGACGTAGCTGTACATTGCAGGACATTGTAGGACGTATCTGGATGTAGTGCTACATTTTTTGACGTGGCAAGACATGGTAAACTATGTTCTGTGAAAAATTAAGCTAAAATTCATATGTTTCGATGTAGACAATTCTAGACATGGTGCTAGTTGTTTTTGACGTGGTTCTGGTTGTTCAGAGATGTGGTGCTAGTTTTATTTGTGAAAAAAATAGCTTAAATTCACAGGCATGGATGTAGACGATTCTGGACGTGGTGCTATTTGTTTTCGACGTGGTTCTAGTTGTTTTGAGACGTGGTGCTAGTTGTATTTGTGAAAAAAAGCAGTTGAAATTCACATGCATGGATGTAGACGTTTCTGGACGTGGTGTTAGTTGTTTTTTACATGGTTCTAGTTGGTCTGAGATGTTTCTGGAGGTTTCTGGATGAGAAATTTTGGAGGGTCGTAGCTGGACGGTGCCCGACATTGCGGGACGTATCTAGACGTAGTGCTACTTTTTTTGGACGAGACGTGGTTGAGTATGTTCTGTGAAAATATCAAAAACATTCACATGTTTGGATGTAGACGTTTCAGGACGTTGTGATAGTTGTTTTTGACGTGGTTCTAGTAGTTCTGAGAAGTTTCTGGACGTTTCTGGATGAGATGTTGTGGAGGGATGTAGCTGGACATTGCAGGACGTTGCAGGACAAATCTGGACGTAGTGCTACATTTTTTTGACTTGGCAAGACGTGGTAGACAATGTTCTGTGAAAAATTAAGCTAAAATTCACATGTTCGGATGTAGACAATTCTAGACATGGTGCTAGTTGTTATGAGACGTGGTGCTAGTTGTTTTCGACGTGGTTCTAGTTGTTTTGAGACGTGGTTCTACTTGTATTTGTGAAAAAAAGCAGTTGAAATTCACACGCATGGATGTGGACATTTCTGGACGTGGTGTTAGTTGTTTTTGACATGGTTCTTGTTGGTCTGAGACGTTTCTGGATGAGACGTTTTGGAGGGTCGTAGCTGGACGGTGCCGGACATTGCTGGACGTATCTAGACGTAGTGCTACTTTTTTTGGACGTGGCAAGACGTGGTGGAGTATGTTTTGTGAAAATTTCAAAAAAATTCACATGGTTGGATGTAGACGATTCTAGATGTGGTGCTAGTTGTTTTTCACGAGGTTCTAGTTGTTCTGGGACGTGGTGCTAGTTGTATTTTTGAAAAAAATAGCTTAAATTCACATGCATTGATATAGACGATTCTGGACGTGGTGCTAGTTATTTTCGACGTGGTTCTAGTTGTTTTTGACGTGGTGCTAGTTTTATTTATGAAAAAAATTAGTTTAAATTCACACGCAAGGATGTAGACATTTCTGGACCTGGTGATAGTCGTTTTTTACGTGGTGCTAGTTTTTCTGAGACGTTTCATGATGTTTCTGGATGAGATGTTGTGGGTGGATGTAGCTGGACATTGCAGGACGTTGCAGGACGTTGCAGGACGTATCTGGACATAGTGCTACATTTTTTTGACGTGGCAAGACGTGGTAGACTATGTTCTGTGAAAATTAAGTTAAAATTCACATGTTTGGATGGAGACAATTCTAGACATGGTGCTAGTTGTTTTTGACGTGGTTTTAGTTATTCTGAGACATGGTGCTAGTTTTATTTGTGAAAAAAATAGCTTAAATTCACAGGCATGGATGTAGACGATTCTGGACATGGTGCTAGTTGTTTTCGACGTGGTTCTAGTTGTTTTGAGGCGCGGTGTTAGTTGTATTTGTGAAAAAAATAGTTGAAATTCACACGCATAGATGTAGACGTTTCTGGACGTGGTGTTAGTTGTTTTTGACATGGTTCTAGTTGGTCTGAGATGTTTCTGGACGTTTCTGGATGAGTCATTTTGGAGGGCCGTAGCTGGACGGTGCCGGACATTGCGGGACGTATCTAGACGTAGTGCTACTTTTTTTGGACGTGGCAAGGCGTGGTAGAGTATGTTCTGTGAAAATTTCAGAAAAATTCACATGTTTGGATGTAGATGATTCTAAACGTGGTGCTAGTTGTTTTTGAAGCGGTTCTAGTTGTTCTGAGACGTGGTGCTAGTTGTATTTGTGAAAAAAATAGCTTAAATTCACATGCATGGATATAGACGATTCTGGACGTGGTTCTAGTTGTTTTCGACGTGGTTCTAGTTGTTTTTGACGTGGTGCTAGTTTTATTTGTGCAAAAAATCATTTTAAATTCACACGCATGGATGTAGACATTTCTGGACATGGAGATAGTTGTTTTTGACGTGGTGCTTGTTTTGTCTGAGACGTTTCTGGACGTTTCTGGATGAGATGTTGTGGGGGGATGTAGCTTACAGGACGTATCTGGATGTAGTGCTACATTTTTTTGACGTGGCAAGACGTGGTAGATTATGTGCTGTGAAAAATTAAGCTAAAATTCACATGTTTGGATGTAGACAATTCTAGACATGGTGCTAGTTGTTTTTCGCGTGGTTCTAGTTCATCTGAGACGTGGTGCTAGTTTATTTGTAAAAAAATAGCTTAAATTCACAGGCATGGATGTAGACGATTCTGGACGTGGTGATAGTAGTTTTTAACGTGGTTCTAGTTGTTTTGAGACGTGGTGCTAGTTGTATTTGTAAAAAAAGCAGTTGAAATTCACACGCATGGATGTAGACATTTCTGGACGTGGTGTTAGTTGTTTTTGACATGGTTCTAGTTGGTCTGAGACTTTTCTGGTGGTTTCTGGATGAGACGTTTTGGAGGGTCGTAGCTGGATGGTGCCGGACATTGCGGGACGTATCTAGACATAGTGCTACTTTTTTTGGATGTGGCAAGACGTGGTAGAGCATGTTCTGTGAATATTTCAAAAAAATTCACATGTTTGGATGTAGACGATTGTAGTCGTGGTGCTAGTTGTTTTTCACGCGGTTCTAGTTGTTTTGAGACGTGGTGCTACTTGTATTTGTGAACAAAAGCAGTTGAAATTCACACGCATGGATGTGGACATTTCTGGACGTGGTGTTAGTTGTTTTTGACATGGTTCTTGTTGGTCTGAGACGTGGTGCTAGTTGTTTTTGTGAAAAAATCAGTTTAAATTCACACGGATGGATGTAGACGTTTCTTGAAGTGGTGATAGTTGTTTTTGACGTGGTTCTAGTAGTTCCGAGACGTTTCTGGATGTTTCTGGATGACATGTTGTGGAGGGATGTAGCTGGACATTGCAGGACGTTGCAAGACGTATCTGGACGTAGTGCTACATTTTTTTGACGTGGCAAGACGTGGTAGACTATGTTCTGTGAAAAATTAAGCTAAAATTCACATGTTTGGATGTAGACAATTCTAAACATGGTGCTAGTTGTTTTTGACGTGGTTCTAGTTCATCTGAGACGTGGTGCTAGTTTATTTGTAAAAAAAATAGCTTAAATTCACAGGCATGGATGTAGCCGATTCTGGACGTGGTGCTAGTTGTTTTTGACGTGGTTCTAGTTGTTTTGAGACGTGGTGCTAGTTGTATTTGTGAAAAACAGCAGTTGAAATTCACACGCATGGATGTAGACGTTTCTGGACCTGGTGTTAGTTGTTTTTGACATGGTTCTAGTTGGTCTGAGACGTTTCTGGAGGTTTCTGGATGAGACGTTTTGGAGGGTCGTAGCTGGACGGTGCCGGACATTGCGGGACGTATCTAGACGTAGTGCTACTTATTTTGGACGTGGCAAGACGTGGTAGAGTATGTTCTGTGAAATTTCAAAAAAATTCACATGTTTGGATGTGAACGATTGTAGACGTAGTGCTAGTTGTTTTTGACGGGGTTCTAGTTGTTCTGAGACGTGATGCTAGTTGTATTTGTGAAAAAAATAGCTTAAATTCACATGCATGGATATAGACGATTCTGGACATGGTGCTAGTTGTTTTTCGCGTGGTTCTAGTTCATCTGAGACGTGGTGCTAGTTTATTTGTAAAAAAATTGCTTAAATTCACAGGCATGGATGTAGACGATTCTGGACGTGGTGATAGTAGTTTTTAACGTGGTTCTAGTTGTTTTGAGACGTGGTGCTTGTTGTATTTGTAAAAAAAGCAGTTGAAATTCACACGCATGGATGTAGACATTTCTGGACATGGTGTTAGTTGTTTTTGACATGGTTCTAGTTGGTCTGAGACTTTTCTGGAGGTTTCTGGATGAGACGTTCTGGAGGGTCGTAGCTGGATGGTGCCGGACATTGCGGGACGTATCTAGACATAGTGCTACTTTTTTTGGATGTGGCAAGACGTGGCAGAGTATGTTCTGTGAATATTTCAAAAAAATTCACATGTTTGGATGTAGACGATTGTAGACGTGGTGCTAGTTGTTTTTCACGCGGTTCTAGTTGTTTAGAGACGTGGTGCTACTTGTATTTGTGAAAAAAGCAGTTGAAATTCACACGCATGGATGTGGACATTTCTGGACGTGGTGTTAGTTGTTTTTGACATGGTTCTTGTTGGTCTGAGACGTTTCTGGATGAGACGTTTTGGAGGGTCGTAGCTGGACGGTGCCAGACATTGCGGGACGTATCTAGACGTTGTGCTACTTTTTTTGGACGTGGCAAGACGTGGTGGAGTATGTTTTGTGAAAATTTCAAAAAAATTCACATGGTTGGATGTAGACGATTCTAGATGTGGTGCTAGTTGTTTTTCACGAGGTTCTAGTTGTTCTGGGACGTGGTGCTAGTTGTATTTTTGAAAAAAATAGCTTAAATTCACATGCATTGATATAGACGATTCTGGACGTGGTGCTAGTTGTTTTCGACGTGGTTCTAGTTGTTTTTGACGTGGTGCTAGTTTTATTTGTGAAAAAACTTAGTTTAAATTCACACGCATGGATGTAGACATTTCTGGACCTGGTGATAGTCGTTTTTGACGTGGTGCTAGTTTTTCTGAGATGTTTCTTGATGTTTCTGGATGAGATGTTGTGGATGGATGTAGCTGGACATTGCAGGACGTTGCAGGACGTATCTGGACATAGTGCTACATTTTTTTGACGTGGCAAGACGTGGTAGACTATGTTCTGTGAAAATTAAGATAAAATTCACATGTTTGGATGGAGACAATTCTAGACATGGTGCAAGTTGTTTTGGACGTGGTTTTAGTTATTCTGAGACGTGGTGCTAGTTTTATTTGTAAAAAAACTAGCTTAAATTCACAGGCATGGATGTAGACGATTCTGGACGTGGTGCTAGTTGTTTTCGACGTGGTTCTAGTTGTTTTGAGACGTGGTGTTAGTTGTATTTGTGAAAAAAATAGTTGAAATTCACACGCATGGATGTAGACGTTTCTGGACGTGGTGTTAGTTGTTTTTGACATGGTTCTAGTTGGTCTGAGATGTTTCTGGACGTTTCTGGATGAGACGTTTTGGAGGGCCGTAGCTTGACGGTGCCAGACATTGCGGGACGTATCTAGACGTAGTGCTACTTTTTTTGGACGTGGCAAGGCGTGGTAGAGTATGTTCTGTGAAAATTTCAGAAAAATTCACATGTTTGGATGTAGATGATTCTAGACGTGGTGCTAGTTGTGTTTGAAGCGGTTCTAGTTGTTCTGAGACGTGGTGCTAGTTGTATTTGTGAAAAAAATAGCTTAAATTCACATGCATGGATATAGACGATTCTGGACGTGGTTCTAGTTGTTTTTGACGTGGTGCTAGTTTTATTTGTGCAAAAAATCAGTTTAAATTCACACGCATGGATGTAGACATTTCTGGACATGGTGATAGTTGTTTTTGACGTGGTGCTTGTTTTGTCTGAGACGTTTCTAGACGTTTCTGGATGAGATGTTGTGGGGGGATGTAGCTGGACATTACAGGACGTATCTGGATGTAGTGCTACATTTTTTTGACGTGGCAAGACGTTGTAGACTATGTTCTGTGAAAAATTAAGCTAAAATTCACATGTTTGGATGTAGACAATTCTAGACATGGTGCTAGTTGTTTTTCGCGTGGTTCTAGTTCATCTGAGACGTGGTGCTAGTTTATTTGTAAAAAAATTGCTTAAATTCACAGGCATGGATGTAGACGATTCTGGACGTGGTGATAGTAGTTTTTAACGTGGTTCTAGTTGTTTTGAGACATGGTGCTAGTTGTATTTGTAAAAAAAGCAGTTGAAATTCACACGCATGGATGTAGACATTTCTGGACGTGGTGTTAGTTGTTTTTGACATTGTTCTAGTAGTTCTGAGACGTTTTTGGACATTTCTGGATGAGATGTTGTGGAGGGACGTAGCTGTACATTGCAGGACGTTGTTGGACGTATCTGGATGTAGTGCTACATTTTTTGACGTGGCAAGACATGGTAAACTATGTTCTGTGAAAAATTAAGCTAAAATTCATATGTTTCGATGTAGACAATTCTAGACATGGTGCTAGTTTTTTTGACGTGGTTCTAGTTGTTCAGAGACGTGGTGCTAGTTTTATTTGTGAAAAAAATAGCTTAAATTCACAGGCATGGATGTAGACGATTCTGGACGTGGTGCTATTTGTTTTCGACGTGGTTCTAGTTGTTTTGAGACATGGTGCTAGTTGTATTTATGAAAAAAAGCAGTCGAAATTCACATGCATGGATGTAGACGTTTCTGGACGTGGTGTTAGTTGTTTTTGACATGGTTCTAGTTGGTCTGAGATGTTTCTGGAGGTTTCTGGATGAGACGTTTTGGAGGGTCGTAGCTGGACGGTACCCGACATTGCGGGACGTATCTAGACGTAGTGCTACTTTTTTTGGACGTGGCAAGACGTGGTAGAGTATGTTCTGTGAAAATATCAAAAACATTCACATGTTTGGATGTAGACGTTTCAGGACGTGGTGATAGTTGTTTTTGACGTGGTTCTAGTAGTTCTGAGAAGTTTCTGGACGTTTCTGGATGAGATGTTGTGGAGGGATGTAGCTGGACATTGCAGGACGTTACAGGACGTATCTGGACGTAGTGCTACATTTTTTTTGACGTGGCAAGACGTGGTAGACTATGTTCTGTGAAAAATTAAGCTAAAATTCACATGTTCGGATGTAGACAATTCTAGACATGGTGCTAGTTGTTATGAGACGTGGTGCTAGTTGTTTTCGACGTGGTTCTAGTTGTTTTGAGACGTGGTGCTACTTGTATTTGTGAAAAAAAGCAGTTGAAATTCACACGCATGGATGTGGACATTTCTGGACGTGGTGTTAGTTGTTTTTGACATGGTTCTTGTTGGTCTGAGACGTTTCTGGATGAGACGTTTTGGAGGGTCGTAGCTGGACGGTGCCGGACATTGCGGGACGTATCTAGACGTAGTGCTACTTTTTTTGGACGTGGCAAGACGTGGTGGAGTATGTTTTGTGAAAATTTCAAAAAAAATTCATATGGTTGGATGTAGACGATTCTAGATGTGGTGCTAGTTGTTTTTCACGAGGTTCTAGTTGTTCTGGGACGTTGTGCTAGTTGTATTTTTGAAAAAAATAGCTTAAATTCACATGCATTGATATAGACGATTCTGGACGTGGTGGTAGTTGTTTTCGACGTGGTTCTAGTTGTTTTTGACGTGGTGCTAGTTTTATTTGTGAAAAAAATTAGTTTAAATTCACACACATGGATGTAGACATTTCTGGACCTGGTGATAGTCGTTTTTGACGTGGTGCTAGTTTTTCTGAGACGTTTCTTGATGTTTCTGGATGAGATGTTGTGGATGGATGTAGCTGGACATTGCAGGACGTTGCAGGACGTATCTGGACATAGTGCTACATTTTTTTGACGTGGCAAGACGTGGTAGACTATGTTCTGTGAAAATTAAGATAAAATTCACATGTTTGGATGGAGACAATTCTAGACATGGTGCTAGTTGTTTTTGACGTGGTTTTAGTTATTCTGAGACGTGGTGCTAGTTTTATTTGTGAAAAAAATAGCTTAAATTCACAGGCATGGATGTAGGCGATTCTGGACATGGTGCTAGTTGTTTTCGACGTGGTTCTGGTTGTTTTGAGACGTGGTGTTAGTTGTATTTGTGAAAAAAATAGTTGAAATTCACACGCATGGATGTAGACGTTTCTGGACGTGGTGTTAGTTGTTTTTGACATGGTTCTAGTTGGTCTGAGATGTTTCTGGACGTTTCTGGATGAGACGTTTTGGAGGGCCGTAGCTTGACGGTGCCAGACATTGCGGGACGTATCTAGACGTAGTGCTACTTTTTTTGGACGTGGCAAGGCGTGGTAGAGTATGTTCTGTGAAAATTTCAGAAAAATTCACATGTTTGGATGTAGATGATTCTAGACGTGGTGCTAGTTGTGTTTGAAGCGGTTCTAGTTGTTCTGAGACGTGGTGCTAGTTGTATTTGTGAAAAAAATAGCTTAAATTCACATGCATGGATATAGACGATTCTGGACGTGGTTCTAGTTGTTTTTGACGTGGTGCTAGTTTTATTTGTGCAAAAAATCAGTTTAAATTCACACGCATGGATGTAGACATTTCTGGACATGGTGATAGTTGTTTTTGACGTGGTGCTTGTTTTGTCTGAGACGTTTCTAGACGTTTCTGGATGAGATGTTGTGGGGGGATGTAGCTGGACATTACAGGACGTATCTGGATGTAGTGCTACATTTTTTTGACGTGGCAAGACGTGGTAGACTATGTTCTGTGAAAAATTAAGCTAAAATTCACATGTTTGGATGTAGACAATTCTAGACATGGTGCTAGTTGTTTTTCGCGTGGTTCTAGTTCATCTGAGACGTGGTGCTAGTTTATTTGTAAAAAAATTGCTTAAATTCACAGGCATGGATGTAGACGATTCTGGACGTGGTGATAGTAGTTTTTAACGTGGTTCTAGTTGTTTTGAGACGTGGTGCTAGTTGTATTTGTAAAAAAAGCAGTTGAAATTCACACGCATGGATGTAGACATTTCTGGACGTGGTTTTAGTTGTTTTTGACATGGTTCTAGTTGGTCTGAGACTTTTCTGGAGGTTTCTGGATGAGACATTTTGGAGGGTCGTAGCTGGATGGTGCCGGACATTGTGGAACGTATCTAGACATAGTGCTACTTTTTTTGGATGTTGCAAGACGTGGTAGAGTATGTTCTGTGAATATTTCAAAAAAATTCACATGCTTGGATGTAGACGATTGTAGACGTGGTGCTAGTTGTTTTTCACGAGGTGCTAGTTGTGTTGAGACGTGGTGCTACTTGTATTTGTGAAAAAAAGCAGTTGAAATTCACACGCATGGATGTGGACATTTCTGGACGTGGTGTTAGTTGTTTTTGACATGGTTCTTGTTGGTCTGAGACGTGGTGCTAGTTGTTTTTGTGAAAAAATCAGTTTAAATTCACACAGATGGATATAGACGTTTCTTGACGTGGTGATAGTTGTTTTTGACGTGGTTCTAGTAGTTCTGAGACGTTTCTGGATGTTTCTGGATGACATGTTGTGCAGGGATGTAGCTGGACATTGCAGGACGTTGCAGGACGTATCTGGACGTAGTGCTACATTTTTTTGACGTGGCAAGACGTGGTAGACTATGTGTTAGTTTTGAATACTGAAAAGCTATGGCTTGTATAAAAAACTAATATCCACAGTTGACATATCATTTTGTTTCAGTATAAATCTGTTCCTTTATATCATAGAACTAGATAACGGGGTGTCGACAAACACAGAAGATACCGTTATTGGTTAAAGTATTGATATATAAAAAGTATGCTCGTAACCGAGATAGTCTGAACATACTATCGGTATAGGTTATTGTGTGGTTTGGAAATTGGTTTATCTAGACTAGTTTAAATCACACAGATATGCCCGGGGCATATTGAGCACGACCAGTATGGATAGAATTGACTTGTACTGATCGGTGTAGTCAATTCGGTCCTAGTATTCCGTCTCTCAATCCCGAGATTGGGACGGGCGTGAGGGTTGGATGTCGTATGCTTTGATTTGCCAAAGAGTGAGGTCAATTGAGGCCAATACCTCGGTAAGTTGGGTATGCGGTGTTTAGCTTCTTGCGTGCCGTTGCTAGTCGGAGGAATCCACGTACCAGTTCGCCGGGTTGATGGTGCTCCCGAGATGAGCTCGTAAGGTTATTATACTAAACCCGGCCGGTGAACTTTATGTTCGGTATAATAAAAGGTCGAGTGGTACTAATCTCGGAAACCAAGAAGTCGGTGAATTAATTTGTCAGTAAATTGATAAATCGACGAGCACTAGATCTTTAATGTGGGGGGATAGAAGAAATAATAATGGCGCGATGTAAAGTCGTTTTCGAGCGGTAGTTCCATAATTGGTCCGTTAGTGGTACGACCGATTATGCGTTTGACTAATCGGCAAGGTAAATTAATTAATCCAAAGGGTTTAATTAATATTTAATCGACGAAGTGAATTTAGAAATTAATTCGATTTTGAATTAATTAATTCTAAGGGTTCGATTAAATTAAATTAACAAAGTGGATTAAATAAATTAATTTAAAAGGGTCGATTGGAGTTGATTAGTCGGGAAGACTTAGCGGTCAACGAAAGTCAAATTTTAAGACCTAACTCGAGAGCCCATTAGGTCTCCTTAGAAGCTCCTATAAATACAACATATTGGGCAGCAAAAACCCTAAGAAACTTGGCAGCCAAGTTTGGCTAGAAAGAGAAAGTTTGGTCTAGAGAGAGAACGTGTCTTCCTCGTCAAGTTTTCTCTCGAAGTCGACCAAGATAGCTTTCTTCTTTGTCAAGAAACTCAGCCCATTGTTTTTCGAGAGCAGCCCGGATCATTTTTCAGCCCGGTTTTACTATCACTGTTCGCTGCTGTTCATTATTCATTATTGCCGCCGCGGGTTCTTCTTGTTCAGCAGCTCCGGCGATCGGTCTTCAGGATTGTGCGCAGAACCGCCGCTGCAGCGTTGATCTCTGATCAGTCCAGGTGATCCGCTGCGGCTGGTGTCCAGATCGCGGTGATCTTTGGGCGGCCGATCGAATGAGTTGGCTCGATTTTAGGCAGCAGCATCAAGGAAGCAGCGGACTGCTCCGGGCAACTTCAACTTGAAAAGGGAAAATTTTGGGCAGCTTCATTTTTGTTAAAAAAAAATTCTGGGCAGCTCAATTTTCATAAGAAAATTCCGGGCAGCTTAATTTTGAGTTTCTTGATAGGCAAGTTTCTTGGGTTTTCAGTCGGATTGCCGTGGGTAGCTCCGTAGACGATAGCCCACACTATCTCGGAGCTCGTATTGGAGAATTCTTCGGATTTCTTGTGGATTTCGCGCTAAAGAATTGGGTTTTCTTTTAGGCGAGGGACTTCGCTACAAAAGGTATAATCTTTAAGTTCCGCTTTAATTAAAGATTTAATTTTTGTGTCCCGATTAATAAATTAAATAAGTATAAGCCTAGATCCGTTCATGGGTAAACTAATTTGAGCCTGAGCTTGGTCGAAAGCTTCCGATTCTGGAATGCATAGCACGAAAGTGAGGTTTTCGATTTAGCCCGGGCTTGTTCAGTTTTCCTTCAAAATGGTATCAGAGCGAAGGTTTCGGTCTTATACTTGTTTGATTTATTACACGGCTTTATTTTGGCATTAGTATTTTTGTCGAAATGTTTAAACAGGTGGTTATTGGTTTCCCGGCTATTATGGTAGAAATTTAATTTTCATTCATAAACCCCGGGACATGTCCGGGCTCGTTTTAATTTTTTGAATGGAAATTTCTGTAATAGTAATAACCACGAGCTGGAAGCCGTGTAGGATTAGAAAAATCTTGTAGTAGGATTTGATCTAATCATGTCGTCTTTAAATTCCTAGAAAACGCCTTTGTATATAGGAATTTTTGTACTATGACGAAGACGTTATTTTGGGTAACTTATATTCGCGGGTTTTGGTTTATTGTAATTTTGGGTGATTCCTAATTACGGAATAAACTGAGAAAACCCGGGCGAATCGAGAGGAATCCAAATAACGAGTGGGAGCGACACGACGGGAAGTGTCACCGAGGCGTCAAGGAATCAACGATAGAGAAGGCCATAATAGTCGGGAAATTTTATTTTGTTTAATTTCCCGTATTTATGAGTTTTTCGTTGATTGTGTGATTTTCGTTTTATTTTGCATGAACGAAATTCAAACCAAAAGTTTTTCCAAAAAGGTAATGTGCAATTAACTAAGGTAGATTATTCGCATATTAAAACTCCAACGGTTTTATGGGTGCGAATATCCATAGTTAAGATATTGCATGTTAAAACGTAAAAATCCTCAAACTTAATTATATTCGCAAGTTTTGGTTTAATCGTAATTTTGGGTGATTCCTAATTACGTGGGGTTTTGGTTTATCGTAATTTTGGGTGATTCCTAATTACGTGGAAAATCGAGAAAACCCGGATTTTGGTTTATCGTAATTTTTGGGTGATTCCTAATTACGTAGAAAACCGAAATGGAAAACCGAGAAAACTAGGGCGAATTAAAATTATTTTAGAAATCTAAGTGGGAGCGGGTTGGTTAATAGCCCCATGGCCTCCATTACGGATTCATTGGCGATGTGGTTAAACGGCTTCCCCATCGGTCGAGTTTTCAATCACAGATATCGCTGGAATGAATTTCTAAAGGGATGACTATAGTGCGTTTAATTGGGAAAAGTTGCGATACCCTCGCCATCCGAGGCGCATTAGTACCCTAAGTAACAAACTTAGAAGTCACGTAATGGCATACACTTAGTGTACTGTTTATAGTATCCCTCCCATCGAGGTAACGCTATTTACGTGTACGGCTAAAATTATCGACTATTAATTTCATTGATCATAAGATCGTTGGTCAGATAATGAGATTAATGGACTTCGGTCCTTCTCGAACGAATGTGGGTTGGCGTAGACGTTCACCCATCGTGACCTGCGTTAATCCCGGTGGGAGAGATGTCGGTAGAAGATTATATTTCTTTTCTGAGGATTTTTCAATATTTTCGAAAAGTATACTGAGACATGTTTTTTCATTATTTTCAGTTGATATGTCGTTCAACCCGCTAGCTGTCATTCTGAACCAAAACAAACTCACCGGTCCTAATTACATTGATTGGAAACGGAACCTGGACATTGTCCTAACTGCCGAGGGTTATAAGTATGTGCTCACTGAGGAGTGCCCCCCTAAGCCCAGTGAGGATGCCACACCTGAGCAGCGAGAGCCATATACGAGGTGGCAGAAAGCTGATGAGATGACCAGGTGCTACATCTTGGCTTCCATGTCAAGTGTACTGCAGCACCAGCATCAGTTGATGACCTCAGCCTACGATATGATGCTCAACCTCAGGGAGATGTTTGGACATCAGGGCAGGGCAGCCAAGCAGTCAGCTATGAGGAAACTCATGAATGCTAAGATGGCTGAGGGCACTTCAGTGAGAGATCACGTACTGGACATGATTGGTTGCATCAATGAGATCGAGGTATTGGGAGGTGAGATTGATGGGGAAACCCAGGTCGATATCATCCTTCAGAGCTTGCCTCCCAGTTTTGAGCAGTTTCGATTGAACTATAATATGGGGAATCTCTCATATTCACTTTCTGAGCTCATGACTGCATTGGTGTCTGCTGAGAGCCTCTTCGCTGAGAAGAAGCAAGCCTTGGCTACTGTTGGTCCCTCAGGTACCTCTGCTGGGTCCAAAGCCAGGAAGCAAAAGAGGAAGAGAGGCCAGAAAGCAGGAGCCAGTCATGGACCCAAGGCGGGCATTGCCAAGAAGCAGAAGCCGAGAGGCAAATGCTTCAGATGTGGCAAAGCGGGACATTGGAAGAAGGACTGCCCAAAGCCTCGAGGTACGTGTAAATTTTCCCTAGTCACTGAGACGTGTTTAGCGGCGATTCCCACGGATACTTGGTGTGTGGATTCGGGAGCCACTGATCACGTTTGTAATTCTTTGCAGGGGTTCCAAGTGACCCGGCTGCTTAGAGAGGGAGAGTTGCAGGTCTACCTTGGGGATACTACCAGAGTTTCTGTGGCTGCAGTGGGAGTTATTAGTCTTTATTTTTCAGACTCTATTTTATATTTGAAGGATTGTCTTTATGTACCTAGTTTTCGAAAGAACTTGCTTTCAGTTTCGAAACTTGTTTTGGATGGTTATAAGTGTGTATTTTCTGATGGTTCGGTTTTTATAAGAAAATGCCAGAAACTTATATGTTCCGGTACATTGGTTGACAATCTGTTTTTAATCAAGACTTACTCCCCAGTTATGCAAAACACAGAAACTAGTAACTCATCACCGAATCATAATAAGAGAAAGGAATCTTCCCCTTTGAATCAGACTTATCTTTGGCACCTGAGACTAGGTCATATCAACCTTAGTAGGATTCAAAGGTTGGTCAAGAGTGGGTCTTTGGACTTACTAGATATTGACAGCTATTCAACCTGTGAGTCCTGCTTGGAGGGTAAAATGACCAAGAGGCCTTTTAAGGCGAAGGGGTATAGGGCCAAAGAGGTTTTAGAGCTGATTCATTCTGACGTGTGTGGGCCTATGTCAGTTCAGGCTAGAGGTGGTTATGAGTATTTCGTGACTTTCACGGATGATTACTCTAGATATGGATACATATACCTGATGCACCACAAGTCTGAATGCTTTGGCAAGTTCAGAGAATTCAAGGCAGAGGTGGAGAACCATCTGGGTAAGAGTATCAAGTCACTGCGGTCTGATCTCAGTGGCGAATACATCTCTAGTGAATTTAGGACCTATTTGTCAGAGGAGGGTATTCAGACCCAGTTGTCTGCACCGGGCACACCCCAGCAGAATGGTGTAGCAGAGAGGAGGAACAGGACTCTTATGGAGATGGTTAGATTGATGATGAGTTACAGTGAGTTGCCTACCTCGTTTTGGGGTTATGCCTTAGAGACAGCATGTTTTATCCTCAACCTTGTGCCATCTAAGTCTGTGCCTACGACCCCAGTAGAGTTGTGGGGTGGGCGTAAGCCTACTCTGAGACATCTCAGGATTTGGGGTTGTCCAGCACATGTGCTCGAGGCAGATGCAGGCAAGTTAGAGGCGAGATCTAAGGTTATGCTGTTTGTAGGCTACCCCAAAGGAACGAGAGGTGGTTTATTTTATAGTCCTCAGGATCAGAAGGTGGTGGTCAGCACCAATGCCAGATTTCTTGAGGAGGACTATATTTTAGATCACAAGTCAAGCAGCAAGGTAGTATTGGAAGAGCTTAGAAGTCAGTCCACTATTCCAGATGCACACGTACAGGAAGACACACCACAGGAAACTGCACGCACTATCACAGATGATGCTCTTACACAGGCTGCGCCTCGTCGTAGTGGGAGGGCTGTGAGACAGCCCGAGAGGTACATGGGTTTGGGTGAGTCTTCGGACTTTATCCCTGGTGCTCATGAACCAGACCCAGTTAACTACAATGAGGCTCTCCAGGATAAAGATGCAGATTCTTGGCAGAGAGCGATGATTGCTGAGATGGGTTCTATGGACTCAAATCAAGTCTGGGAGCTGGTAGACCTTCCTGATGGGTTTAGGCCTATTGGGTGCAAATGGGTCTACAAGCGAAAGAGAGGATCTGACGGGAGGGTTGAGACCTTCAAGGCTAGGCTTGTGGCGAAGGGGTATACTCAGAAAGAAGGGATCGATTATGAGGAGACTTTTTCCCCGGTAGCTATACTTAAGTCGATCCGGATTCTCTTGGCCATAGCTGCTCATATGGATTATGAGATTTGGCAGATGGACGTCAAGACAGCTTTCCTTAATGGAAGTCTTGAGGAGACCATTTTTATGCAGCAACCAGAGGGCTTCATTGTTAAGGGCCAAGAGCACAAGGTATGCAGGCTTAGGAGGTCCATTTATGGACTTAAGCAAGCATCCAGATCTTGGAACATTCGTTTTGATGAGGTTATCCAGTCCTATGGATTCACTCAGTCTCCGGATGAGCAGTGTGTTTATTGCAGGCGTGATGGTGAGATAGTGGTGTTCCTCGTACTTTATGTAGATGACATTCTTCTTATTGGCAACAGTAAGAAGGTGTTGTCAGACGTAAAGGCATGGCTGTCCAGGCAATTCGATATGAAGGATTTGGGAGAGGCTGGACATATCCTTGGGATCAAGATTATTCGAGATCGTAGGAGACGTTCTCTGACTCTCTCACAGGCATCCTACATAGACACGATTCTGGCCCGTTTTAACATGCAGAACTCCAAGAAGGGGTCACTACCTTTCAGGCATGGAGTGCATTTGTCTAAGGAGCAGTGTCCTAAGACTGCTGAGGAGATAGATGCCATGAAGGCGGTACCTTATGCTTCTGCAGTGGGTAGCCTCATGTATGCTATGTTGTGCACGAGGCCTGATATTTGCTTTGCCGTTGGCATGGTTAGCAGATATCAGAGTAACCCTGGGAAGGCTCACTAGGAGGCAGTAAAATGCATTCTCAAGTACTTGCGCAGGACGAGAGATTATGTCCTAGTTTATAGAGCGCAGGAGCTTGTACTATTGGGTTACACAGATTCGGACTTTCAAGGAGATATGGACAAGAGTAAGTCTACCTCTGGGTTTGTGTTTACTCTGGGAGGTGGAGCCATAGTATGGAAGAGTGTCAAGCAGAAATGCGTGGCGGACTCTACCATGGAGGCCGAGTACGTTGCCGCTTCAGAGGCAGCGAAAGAGGCTGTATGGCTCAGGAGCTTCCTGATGGACTTAGATGTGGTTCCAGAGTTGCCTAGGTCTATCACAGTTTATTGTGATAACAATGGTGCAGTTGCTAACTCAAGGGAACCACGAGCCCATAAGGCGAGTAAACACATAGAGCGCAAGTACCACCTGATACGAGAGATCGTAAAGAGGGGAGACGTGATCGTGGCCAAGATAGCTTCAGAGGACAACCTTGCAGATCCTTTCACCAAGCCATTGACCCCAAAGGTTTTTGAGAGGCATGTGGAGGGCATGGGAGTCAGATTCTTGAGAGAGCCATGTCAGTGAGCTTAAAGGTGTTTTGGAGATTTCATTATGACAGCAGTGTAATAGCGGGTTGGACAGTTTTTTGTACTTCTTAGCATAGCTTTGAGTATTAGTGGGAGATTGTTAGTTTTGAATACTGAAAAGCTATGGCTTGTATAAAAAACTAATATCCACAGTTGACATATCATTTTGTTTCAGTATAAATCTGTTCCTTTATATCATAGAACTAGATAACGGGGTGTCGACAAACACAGTAGATACCGTTATTGGTTAAAGTATTGATATATAAAAAGTATGCTCGTAACCGAGATAGTCTGAACATACTATCGGTATAGGTTATTGTGTGGTTTGGAAATTGGTTTATCTAGACTAGTTTAAATCACACAGATATGCCCGGGGCATATTGAGCACGACCAGTATGGATAGAATTGACTTGTACTGATCGGTGTAGTCAATTCGGTCCTAGTATTCCGTCTCTCAATCCCGAGATTGGGACGGGCGTGAGGGTTGGATGTCGTATGCTTTGATTTGCCAAAGAGTGAGGTCAATTGAGGCCAATACCTCGGTAAGTTGGGTATGCGGTGTTTAGCTTCTTGCGTGCCGTTGCTAGTCGGAGGAATCCACGTACCGGTTCGCCGGGTTGATGGTGCTCCCGAGATGAGCTCGTAAGGTTATTATACTAAACCCGGCCGGTGAACTTTATGTTCGGTATAATAAAAAGTCGAGTGGTACTAATCTCGGAAACCAAGAAGTCGGTGAATTAATTTGTCAGTAAATTGATAAATCGACGAGCACTAGATCTTTAATGTGGGGAGATAGAAGAAATAATAATGGCGCGATGTAAAGTCGTTTTCGAGCGGTAGTTCCATAATTGGTCCGTTAGTGGTACGACCGATTTTGCGTTTGACTAATCGACAAGGTAAATTAATTAATCCGAAGGGTTTAATTAATATTTGATCGACGAAGTGAATTTAGAAATTAATTCTATTTTGAATTAATTAATTCTAAGGGTTCGATTAAATTAAATTAACAAAGTGGATTAAATAAATTAATTTAAAAGAGTCGATTGGAGTTGATTAGTCGGGAAGACTTAGCGGTCAACGAAAGTCAAATTTAAAGGCCTAACTCGAGAGCCCATTAGGTCTCCAATCGAGCTTCTATAAATAGAAAGCTTTAGCCCTAAGAAATTAGAGGTGTGGCTTGAAAGACAAGAAATTTGTCTTGCAAAGAAAGAAAGGGGTTAGAGAGAGATTTGAAAAAAAATTGAATCTTTCTCGGAGTCACCCAGTCCTTTCTTTCTCCCGAATCTTTCTCCAACCAAAAGGTTTCATCTTTGATAGTTGCTGGACATTTTATTCTCGCTGGGTTTTTCTTTTTCGAAAGGGTTTTCTAGCGGACTGCTGCCGCGCGTTTTTTTTGCTGCAGAGTTTTTTTTCTTCGACTGGGCTGTTGAGAACCGGCGCTCTGATCCAGATATTATCCACGTAATGATCTTCTACATGTTTGTAGAGTGATCCGTGGTAATGTCCGTACAGATCGAGGCAGGTTTTCCAGTTTTTGGTTGGGTTTTCTCGGACCTGCGCAGCAGTATGGTTGGCAGCGGCAGTAGCTAGAAAATTCCTGGCGGGTGGATTAATTTGGAGCAGCTAAGAACACAGCTTGTTGAGCAGCTAGCTTGCAATTGATTTAGCAACTAGTTTGCAGTTTGATTGAACCAGATTTTTGGTTAATTTTTGGAGAAATTCGGGCAGCCCCTTTTGGTAGTTCTCATCGGCTTAGTTAGCAAATCCCGTTAGATTATTGCCCACCCAATATTCGGGATTTCTAAGGAGAATCGATTGGATTTCTTTTGGAAATCGTAGCAGATTTATTTGGTATTCTTTAATCGAGGGACTTCGCTACAAAAGGTATAATCTTTATATTCCGCTTTAATTAAAGATTTAATTTTTTGTGTCCCGATTAATAAATTAAATAAGTATAAGCCTAGATCCGTTCATGGGTAAACTAATTTGAGCCTGAGCTTGGTCGAAAGCTTCCGATTCTGGAATGCATAGCACGAAAGTGAGGTTTTCGATTTAGCCCGGGCTTGTTCAGTTTTCCTTCAAATTGGTATCAGAGCGTTGGTTTCGGTCTTATACTTGTTTGATTTATTACACGGCTTTATTTTGGCATTATTATTTTTGTCGAAATGTATAAACAGGTGGTTATTGTTTTCCCGGCTATTATGGTAGAAATTTAATTTTCATTCATAAACCCCGGGACATGTCCGGGCTCGTTTTATTTTTGAATGGAAATTTCTGTAATAGTAATAACCACGAGCTGGAAGCCGTGTAGGATTAGAAAATCTTGTAGTAGGATTTGATCTAATCATGTCGTCTTTAAATTCCTAGAAAAACGCCTTTGTATATAGGAATTTTTGTACTATGACGAAGACGTTATTTTGGGTAACTTATATTCGCGGGTTTTGGTTTATTGTAATTTTGGGTGATTCCTAATTACGGAATAAACCGAGAAAACCCGGGCGAATCGAGAGGAATCCAAATAACGAGTGGGAGCGACACGACGGGAAGTGTCACCGAGGCGTCAAAGAATCAACGATAGAGAAGGCCATAATAGTCGGGAAATTTTATTTTCTTTAATTTCCCGTATTTATGATTTTTTCGTTGATTGTGTGATTTTCGTTTTATTTTGCATGAACGAAATTCAAACCAAAAGTTTTTTCAAAAGGTAATGTGCAATTAACTAAGGTAGATTATTCGCATATTAAAACTCCAACGGTTTTATGGGTGCGAATATCCATAGTTAAGATATTGCATGTTAAAACGTAAAAATCCTCAAACTTAATTATATTCGCAAGTTTTGGTTTAATCGTAATTTTGGGTGATACCTAATTACGTGGGGTTTTGGTTTATCGTAATTTTGGGTGATTCCTAATTACGTGGAAAATCGAGAAAACCCGGATTTTGGTTTATCGTAATTTTTGGGTGATTCCTAATTACGTAGAAAACCGAAATGGAAAACCGAGAAAACTAGGGCGAATTAAAATTATTTTAAAAATCTAAGTGGGAGCGGGTTGGTTAATAGCCCCATGGCCTCCATTACGGATTCATTGGCGATGTGGTTAAACGGCTTCCCCATCGGTTGAGTTTTCAATCACAGATATCGCTGGAATGAATTTCTAAAGGGATGACTATAGTGCGTTTAATTGGGAAAAGTTGCGACACCCTCGCCATCCGAGGCGCATTAGTACCCTAAGTAACAAACTTAGAAGTCACGTAATGGCATACACTTAGTGTACTGTTTATAGTATCCCTCGCATCGAGGTAACGCTATTTACGTGTACGGCTAAAATTATCGACTATTAATTTCATTGATCATAAGATCGTTGGTCAGATAATGAGATTAATGGACTTCGGTCCTTCTCGAACGAATGTGGGTTGGCGTAGACGTTCACCCATCGTGACCTGCGTTAATCCCGGTGGGAGAGATGTCGGTAGAAGATTATATTTCTTTTCTGAGGATTTTTCAATATTTTCGAAAAGTATACTGAGACATGTTTTTTCATTATTTTCAGTTGATATGTCGTTCAACCCGCTAGCTGTCATTCTGAACCAAAACAAACTCACCGGTCCTAATTACATTGATTGGAAACGGAACCTGGACATTGTCCTAACTGCCGAGGGTTATAAGTATGTGCTCACTGAGGAGTGCCCCCCTAAGCCCAGTGAGGATGCCACACCTGAGCAGCGAGAGCCATATACGAGGTGGCAGAAAGCTGATGAGATGACCAGGTGCTACATCTTGGCTTCCATGTCAAGTGTACTGCAGCACCAGCATCAGTTGATGACCTCAGCCTACGATATGATGCTCAACCTCAGGGAGATGTTTGGTCATCAGGGCAGGGCAGCCAGGCAGACAGCTATGAGGAAACTCATGAATGCCAAGATGGCTGAGGGCACTTCAGTGAGAGATCACGTACTAGGCATGATTGGCTACATCAATGAGATTGAGGTATTGGGAGCTGAGATTGATGGGGAAACCCAGGTCGATATCATCCTTCAGAGCTTGCCTCCCAGTTTTGAGCAGTTTCGATTGAACTATAATATGGGGAATCTCTCATATTCACTTTCTGAGCTCATGACTGCATTGGTGTCTGCTGAGAGTCTCTTCGCTGAGAAGAAGCAAGCCTTGGCTACTGTTGGTCCCTCAGGTTCCTCTGCTGGGCCCAAAGCCAGGAAGCAAAAGAGGAAGAGAGGCCAGAAAGCAGGAGCCAGTCATGGACCCAAGGCGGGCATTGCCAAGAAGCAGAAGCCGAGAGGCAAATGTTTCAGATGTGGCAAAGCGGGACATTGGAAGAAGGACTGCCCAAAGCCTCGAGGTACGTGTAAATTTTCCCTAGTCACTGAGACGTGTTTAGCGGCGATTCCCACGGATACTTGGTGTGTGGATTCGGGAGCCACTGATCACGTTTGTAATTCTTTGCAGGGGTTCCAAGTGACCCGGCTGCTTAGAGAGGGAGAGTTGCAGGTCTACCTTGGGGATACTACCAGAGTTTCTGTGGCTGCAGTGGGAGTTATTAGTCTTTATTTTTCAGACTCTATTTTATATTTGAAGGATTGTCTTTATGTACCTAGTTTTCGAAAGAACTTGCTTTCAGTTTCGAAACTTGTTTTGGATGGTTATAAGTGTGTATTTTCTGATGGTTCGGTTTTTATAAGAAAATGCCAGAAACTTATATGTTCCGGTACATTGGTTGACAATCTGTTTTTAATCAAGACTTACTCCCCAGTTATGCAAAACACAGAAACTAGTAACTCATCACCGAATCATAATAAGAGAAAGGAATCTTCCCCTTTGAATCAGACTTATCTTTGGCACCTGAGACTAGGTCATATCAACCTTAGTAGGATTCAAAGGTTGGTCAAGAGTGGGTCTTTGGACTTACTAGATATTGACAGCTATTCAACCTGTGAGTCCTGCTTGGAGGGTAAAATGACCAAGAGGCCTTTTAAGGCGAAGGGGTATAGGGCCAAAGAGGTTTTAGAGCTGATTCATTCTGACGTGTGTGGGCCTATGTCAGTTCAGGCTAGAGGTGGTTATGAGTATTTCGTGACTTTCACGGATGATTACTCTAGATATGGATACATATACCTGATGCGCCACAAGTCTGAATGCTTTGGCAAGTTCAGAGAATTCAAGGCAGAGGTGGAGAACCATCTGGGTAAGAGTATCAAGTCACTGCGGTCTGATCGCGGTGGCGAATACCTCTCTAGTGAATTTAGGACCTATTTGTCAGAGGAGGGTATTCAGACCCAGTTGTCTGCACCTGGCACACCCCAGCAGAATGGTGTAGCAGAGAGGAGGAACAGGACTCTTATGGAGATGGTTAGATCGATGATGAGTTACAGTGAGTTGCCTACCTCGTTTTGGGGTTATGCCTTAGAGACAGCATGTTTTATCCTCAACCTTGTGCCATCTAAGTCTGTGCCTACGACCCCAGTAGAGTTGTGGGGTGGGCGTAAGCCTACTCTGAGACATCTCAGGATTTGGGGTTGTCCAGCACATGTGCTCGAGGCAGATGCAGGCAAGTTAGAGGCGAGATCTAAGGTTATGCTGTTTGTAGGCTACCCCAAAGGAACGAGAGGTGGTTTATTTTATAGTCCTCAGGATCAGAAGGTGGTGGTCAGCACCAATGCCAGATTTCTAGAGGAGGACTATATTTTAGATCACAAGTCAAGCAGCAAGGTAGTATTGGAAGAGCTTAGAAGTCAGTCCACTATTCCAGATGCACACGTACAGGAAGACACACCACAGGAAACTGCACGCACTATCACAGATGATGCTCTTACACAGGCTGCGCCTCGTCGTAGTGGGAGGGCTGTGAGACAGCCCGAGAGGTACATGGGTTTGGGTGAGTCTTCGGACTTTATCCCTGGTGCTCATGAACCAGACCCAGTTAACTACAATGAGGCTCTCCAGGATAAAGATGCAGATTCTTGGCAGAGAGCGATGATTGCTGAGATGGGTTCTATGGACTCAAATCAAGTCTGGGAGCTGGTAGACCTTCCTGATGGGTTTAGGCCTATTGGGTGCAAATGGGTCTACAAGCGAAAGAGAGGATCTGACGGGAGGGTTGAGACCTTCAAGGCTAGGCTTGTGGCGAAGGGGTATACTCAGAAAGAAGGGATCGATTATGAGGAGACCTTTTCCCCGGTAGCTATGCTTATGTCGATCCGGATTCTCTTGGCCATAGCTGCTCATATGGATTATGAGATTTGGCAGATGGACGTCAAGACAGCTTTCCTTAATGGAAGTCTTGAGGAGACCATTTTTATGCAGCAACCAGAGGGCTTCATTGTTAAGGGCCAATAACACAAGGTATGCAGGCTTAGGAGGTCCATTTATGGACTTAAGCAAGCATCCAGATCTTGGAACATTCGTTTTGATGAGGTTATCCAGTCCTATGGATTCACTCAGTCTCCGGATGAGCAGTGTGTTTATTGCAGGCGTGATGGTGAGATAGTGGTGTTCCTCGTACTTTATGTAGATGACATTCTTCTTATTGGCAACAGTAAGAAGGTGTTGTCAGACGTAAAGGCATGGCTGTCCAGGCAATTCGATATGAAGGATTTGGGAGAGGCTGGACATATCCTTGGGATCAAGATTATTCGAGATCGTAGGAGACGTTCTCTGACTCTCTCACAGGCATCCTACATAGACACGATTCTGGCCCGTTTTAACATGCAGAACTCCAAGAAGGGGTCACTACCTTTCAGGCATGGAGTGCATTTGTCTAAGGAGCAGTGTCCTAAGACTGCTGAGGAGATAGATGCCATGAAGGCGGTACCCTATGCTTCTGCAGTGGGTAGCCTCATGTATGCTATGTTGTGCACGAGGCCTGATATTTGCTTTGCCGTTGGCATGGTTAGCAGATATCAGAGTAACCCTGGGAAGGCTCACTGGGAGGCAGTAAAATGCATTCTCAAGTACTTGCGCAGGACGAGAGATTATGTCCTAGTTTATAGAGCGCAGGAGCTTGTACCATTGGGTTATACAGATTCGGACTTTCAAGGAGATATGGACAAGAGTAAGTCTACCTCTGGGTTTGTGTTTACTCTGGGAGGTGGAGCCATAGTATGGAAGAGTGTCAAGCAGAAATGCGTGGCGGACTCTACCATGGAGGCCGAGTACGTTGCCGCTTCAGAGGCAGCGAAAGAGGCTGTATGGCTCAGGAGCTTCCTGATGGACTTAGATGTGGTTCCAGAGTTGCCTAGGTCTATCACAGTTTATTGTGATAACAATGGTGCAGTTGCTAACTCAAGGGAACCACGAGCCCATAAGGCGAGTAAACACATAGAGCGCAAGTACCACCTGATACGAGAGATCGTAAAGAGGGGAGACGTGATCGTGGCCAAGATAGCTTCAGAGGACAACCTTGCAGATCCTTTCACCAAACCATTGACCCCAAAGGTCTTTGAGAGGCATGTGGAGGGCATGGGAGTCAGATTCTTGAGAGAGCCATGTCAGTGAGCTTAAAGGTGTTTTGGAGATTTCATTATGACAGCAGTGTAATAGCGGGTTGGACAGTTTTTTGTACTTCTTAGCATAGCTTTGAGTATTAGTGGGAGATTGTTAGTTTTGAATACTGAAAAGCTATGGCTTGTATCAAAAACTAATATCCACAGTTGACATATCATTTTGTTTCAGTATAAATCTGTTCCTTTATATCATAGAACTAGATAACGGGGTGTCGACAAACACAGTAGATACCGTTATTGGTTAAAGTATTGATATATAAAAGTATGCTCGTAACCGAGATAGTCTGAACATACTATCGATATAGGTTATTGTGTGGTTTGGAAATTGGTTTATCTAGACTAGTTTAAATCACACAGATATGCCCGGGGCATATTGAGCACGACCAGTTTGGATAGAATTGACTTGTACTGATCGGTGTAGTCAATTCGGTCCTAGTATTCCGTCTCTCAATCCCGAGATTGGGACGGGCGTGAGGGTTGGATGTCGTATGCTTTGATTTGCCAAAGAGTGAGGTCAATTGAGGCCAATACCTCGGTAAGTTGGGTATGCGGTGTTTAGCTTCTTGCGTGCCGTTGCTAGTCGGAGGAATCCACGTACCGGTTCGCCGGGTTGATGGTGCTCCCGAGATGAGCTCGTAAGGTTATTATACTAAACCCGGCCGGTGAACTTTATGTTCGGTATAATAAAAAGTCGAGTGGTACTAATCTCGGAAACCAAGAAGTCGGTGAATTAATTTGTCAGTAAATTGATAAATCGACGAGCACTAGATCTTTAATGTGGGGAGATAGAAGAAATAATAATGGCGCGATGTAAAGTCGTTTTCGAGCGGTAGTTCCATAATTGGTCCGTTAGTGGTACGACCGATTTTGCGTTTGACTAATCGACAAGGTAAATTAATTAATCCGAAGGGTTTAATTAATATTTGATCGACGAAGTGAATGTAGAAATTAATTCTATTTTGAATTAATTAATTCTAAGGGTTCGATTAAATTAAATTAACAAAGTGGATTAAATAAATTAATTTAAAAGAGTCGATTGGAGTTGATTAGTCGGGAAGACTTAGCGGTCAACGAAAGTCAAATTTAAAGGCCTAACTCGAGAGCCCATTAGGTCTCCAATCGAGCTTCTATAAATAGAAAGCTTTAGCCCTAAGAAATTAGAGGTGTGGCTTGAAAGACAAGAAATTTGTCTTGCAAAGAAAGAAAGGGGTTAGAGAGAGATTTGAAAAAAAATTGAATCTTTCTCGGAGTCACCCAGTCCTTTCTTTCTCCCGAATCTTTCTCCAACCAAAAGGTTTCATCTTTGATAGTTGCTGGACATTTTATTCTCGCTGGGTTTTTCTTTTTCGAAAGGGTTTTCTAGCGGACTGCTGCCGCGCGTTTTTTTTGCTGCAGAGTTTTTTTTCTTCGACTGGGCTGTTGAGAACCGGCGCTCTGATCCAGATATTATCCACGTAATGATCTTCTACATGTTTGTAGAGTGATCCGTGGTAATGTCCGTACAGATCGAGGCAGGTTTTCCAGTTTTTGGTTGGGTTTTCTCGGACCTGCGCAGCAGTATGGTTGGCAGCGGCAGTAGCTAGAAAATTCCTGGCGGGTGGATTAATTTGGAGCAGCTAAGAACACAGCTTGTTGAGCAGCTAGCTTGCAATTGATTTAGCAACTAGTTTGCAGTTTGATTGAACCAGATTTTTGGTTAATTTTTGGAGAAATTCGGGCAGCCCCTTTTGGTAGTTCTCATCGGCTTAGTTAGCAAATCCCGTTAGATTATTGCCCACCCAATATTCGGGATTTCTAAGGAGAATCGATTGGATTTCTTTTGGAAATCGTAGCAGATTTATTTGGTATTCTTTAATCGAGGGACTTCGCTACAAAAGGTATAATCTTTATATTCCGCTTTAATTAAAGATTTAATTTTTTGTGTCCCGATTAATAAATTAAATAAGTATAAGCCTAGATCCGTTCATGGGTAAACTAATTTGAGCCTGAGCTTGGTCGAAAGCTTCCGATTCTGGAATGCATAGCACGAAAGTGAGGTTTTCGATTTAGCCCGGGCTTGTTCAGTTTTCCTTCAAATTGGTATCAGAGCGTTGGTTTCGGTCTTATACTTGTTTGATTTATTACACGGCTTTATTTTGGCATTATTATTTTTGTCGAAATGTATAAACAGGTGGTTATTGTTTTCCCGGCTATTATGGTAGAAATTTAATTTTCATTCATAAACCCCGGGACATGTCCGGGCTCGTTTTATTTTTGAATGGAAATTTCTGTAATAGTAATAACCACGAGCTGGAAGCCGTGTAGGATTAGAAAATCTTGTAGTAGGATTTGATCTAATCATGTCGTCTTTAAATTCCTAGAAAAACGCCTTTGTATATAGGAATTTTTGTACTATGACGAAGACGTTATTTTGGGTAACTTATATTCGCGGGTTTTGGTTTATTGTAATTTTGGGTGATTCCTAATTACGGAATAAACCGAGAAAACCCGGGCGAATCGAGAGGAATCCAAATAACGAGTGGGAGCGACACGACGGGAAGTGTCACCGAGGCGTCAAAGAATCAACGATAGAGAAGGCCATAATAGTCGGGAAATTTTATTTTCTTTAATTTCCCGTATTTATGATTTTTTCGTTGATTGTGTGATTTTCGTTTTATTTTGCATGAACGAAATTCAAACCAAAAGTTTTTTCAAAAGGTAATGTGCAATTAACTAAGGTAGATTATTCGCATATTAAAACTCCAACGGTTTTATGGGTGCGAATATCCATAGTTAAGATATTGCATGTTAAAACGTAAAAATCCTCAAACTTAATTATATTCGCAAGTTTTGGTTTAATCGTAATTTTGGGTGATACCTAATTACGTGGGGTTTTGGTTTATCGTAATTTTGGGTGATTCCTAATTACGTGGAAAATCGAGAAAACCCGGATTTTGGTTTATCGTAATTTTTGGGTGATTCCTAATTACGTAGAAAACCGAAATGGAAAACCGAGAAAACTAGGGCGAATTAAAATTATTTTAAAAATCTAAGTGGGAGCGGGTTGGTTAATAGCCCCATGGCCTCCATTACGGATTCATTGGCGATGTGGTTAAACGGCTTCCCCATCGGTTGAGTTTTCAATCACAGATATCGCTGGAATGAATTTCTAAAGGGATGACTATAGTGCGTTTAATTGGGAAAAGTTGCGACACCCTCGCCATCCGAGGCGCATTAGTACCCTAAGTAACAAACTTAGAAGTCACGTAATGGCATACACTTAGTGTACTGTTTATAGTATCCCTCGCATCGAGGTAACGCTATTTACGTGTACGGCTAAAATTATCGACTATTAATTTCATTGATCATAAGATCGTTGGTCAGATAATGAGATTAATGGACTTCGGTCCTTCTCGAACGAATGTGGGTTGGCGTAGACGTTCACCCATCGTGACCTGCGTTAATCCCGGTGGGAGAGATGTCGGTAGAAGATTATATTTCTTTTCTGAGGATTTTTCAATATTTTCGAAAAGTATACTGAGACATGTTTTTTCATTATTTTCAGTTGATATGTCGTTCAACCCGCTAGCTGTCATTCTGAACCAAAACAAACTCACCGGTCCTAATTACATTGATTGGAAACGGAACCTGGACATTGTCCTAACTGCCGAGGGTTATAAGTATGTGCTCACTGAGGAGTGCCCCCCTAAGCCCAGTGAGGATGCCACACCTGAGCAGCGAGAGCCATATACGAGGTGGCAGAAAGCTGATGAGATGACCAGGTGCTACATCTTGGCTTCCATGTCAAGTGTACTGCAGCACCAGCATCAGTTGATGACCTCAGCCTACGATATGATGCTCAACCTCAGGGAGATGTTTGGTCATCAGGGCAGGGCAGCCAGGCAGACAGCTATGAGGAAACTCATGAATGCCAAGATGGCTGAGGGCACTTCAGTGAGAGATCACGTACTAGGCATGATTGGCTACATCAATGAGATTGAGGTATTGGGAGCTGAGATTGATGGGGAAACCCAGGTCGATATCATCCTTCAGAGCTTGCCTCCCAGTTTTGAGCAGTTTCGATTGAACTATAATATGGGGAATCTCTCATATTCACTTTCTGAGCTCATGACTGCATTGGTGTCTGCTGAGAGTCTCTTCGCTGAGAAGAAGCAAGCCTTGGCTACTGTTGGTCCCTCAGGTTCCTCTGCTGGGCCCAAAGCCAGGAAGCAAAAGAGGAAGAGAGGCCAGAAAGCAGGAGCCAGTCATGGACCCAAGGCGGGCATTGCCAAGAAGCAGAAGCCGAGAGGCAAATGTTTCAGATGTGGCAAAGCGGGACATTGGAAGAAGGACTGCCCAAAGCCTCGAGGTACGTGTAAATTTTCCCTAGTCACTGAGACGTGTTTAGCGGCGATTCCCACGGATACTTGGTGTGTGGATTCGGGAGCCACTGATCACGTTTGTAATTCTTTGCAGGGGTTCCAAGTGACCCGGCTGCTTAGAGAGGGAGAGTTGCAGGTCTACCTTGGGGATACTACCAGAGTTTCTGTGGCTGCAGTGGGAGTTATTAGTCTTTATTTTTCAGACTCTATTTTATATTTGAAGGATTGTCTTTATGTACCTAGTTTTCGAAAGAACTTGCTTTCAGTTTCGAAACTTGTTTTGGATGGTTATAAGTGTGTATTTTCTGATGGTTCGGTTTTTATAAGAAAATGCCAGAAACTTATATGTTCCGGTACATTGGTTGACAATCTGTTTTTAATCAAGACTTACTCCCCAGTTATGCAAAACACAGAAACTAGTAACTCATCACCGAATCATAATAAGAGAAAGGAATCTTCCCCTTTGAATCAGACTTATCTTTGGCACCTGAGACTAGGTCATATCAACCTTAGTAGGATTCAAAGGTTGGTCAAGAGTGGGTCTTTGGACTTACTAGATATTGACAGCTATTCAACCTGTGAGTCCTGCTTGGAGGGTAAAATGACCAAGAGGCCTTTTAAGGCGAAGGGGTATAGGGCCAAAGAGGTTTTAGAGCTGATTCATTCTGACGTGTGTGGGCCTATGTCAGTTCAGGCTAGAGGTGGTTATGAGTATTTCGTGACTTTCACGGATGATTACTCTAGATATGGATACATATACCTGATGCGCCACAAGTCTGAATGCTTTGGCAAGTTCAGAGAATTCAAGGCAGAGGTGGAGAACCATCTGGGTAAGAGTATCAAGTCACTGCGGTCTGATCGCGGTGGCGAATACCTCTCTAGTGAATTTAGGACCTATTTGTCAGAGGAGGGTATTCAGACCCAGTTGTCTGCACCTGGCACACCCCAGCAGAATGGTGTAGCAGAGAGGAGGAACAGGACTCTTATGGAGATGGTTAGATCGATGATGAGTTACAGTGAGTTGCCTACCTCGTTTTGGGGTTATGCCTTAGAGACAGCATGTTTTATCCTCAACCTTGTGCCATCTAAGTCTGTGCCTACGACCCCAGTAGAGTTGTGGGGTGGGCGTAAGCCTACTCTGAGACATCTCAGGATTTGGGGTTGTCCAGCACATGTGCTCGAGGCAGATGCAGGCAAGTTAGAGGCGAGATCTAAGGTTATGCTGTTTGTAGGCTACCCCAAAGGAACGAGAGGTGGTTTATTTTATAGTCCTCAGGATCAGAAGGTGGTGGTCAGCACCAATGCCAGATTTCTAGAGGAGGACTATATTTTAGATCACAAGTCAAGCAGCAAGGTAGTATTGGAAGAGCTTAGAAGTCAGTCCACTATTCCAGATGCACACGTACAGGAAGACACACCACAGGAAACTGCACGCACTATCACAGATGATGCTCTTACACAGGCTGCGCCTCGTCGTAGTGGGAGGGCTGTGAGACAGCCCGAGAGGTACATGGGTTTGGGTGAGTCTTCGGACTTTATCCCTGGTGCTCATGAACCAGACCCAGTTAACTACAATGAGGCTCTCCAGGATAAAGATGCAGATTCTTGGCAGAGAGCGATGATTGCTGAGATGGGTTCTATGGACTCAAATCAAGTCTGGGAGCTGGTAGACCTTCCTGATGGGTTTAGGCCTATTGGGTGCAAATGGGTCTACAAGCGAAAGAGAGGATCTGACGGGAGGGTTGAGACCTTCAAGGCTAGGCTTGTGGCGAAGGGGTATACTCAGAAAGAAGGGATCGATTATGAGGAGACCTTTTCCCCGGTAGCTATGCTTATGTCGATCCGGATTCTCTTGGCCATAGCTGCTCATATGGATTATGAGATTTGGCAGATGGACGTCAAGACAGCTTTCCTTAATGGAAGTCTTGAGGAGACCATTTTTATGCAGCAACCAGAGGGCTTCATTGTTAAGGGCCAAAAGCACAAGGTATGCAGGCTTAGGAGGTCCATTTATGGACTTAAGCAAGCATCCAGATCTTGGAACATTCGTTTTGATGAGGTTATCCAGTCCTATGGATTCACTCAGTCTCCGGATGAGCAGTGTGTTTATTGCAGGCGTGATGGTGAGATAGTGGTGTTCCTCGTACTTTATGTAGATGACATTCTTCTTATTGGCAACAGTAAGAAGGTGTTGTCAGACGTAAAGGCATGGCTGTCCAGGCAATTCGATATGAAGGATTTGGGAGAGGCTGGACATATCCTTGGGATCAAGATTATTCGAGATCGTAGGAGACGTTCTCTGACTCTCTCACAGGCATCCTACATAGACACGATTCTGGCCCGTTTTAACATGCAGAACTCCAAGAAGGGGTCACTACCTTTCAGGCATGGAGTGCATTTGTCTAAGGAGCAGTGTCCTAAGACTGCTGAGGAGATAGATGCCATGAAGGCGGTACCCTATGCTTCTGCAGTGGGTAGCCTCATGTATGCTATGTTGTGCACGAGGCCTGATATTTGCTTTGCCGTTGGCATGGTTAGCAGATATCAGAGTAACCCTGGGAAGGCTCACTGGGAGGCAGTAAAATGCATTCTCAAGTACTTGCGCAGGACGAGAGATTATGTCCTAGTTTATAGAGCGCAGGAGCTTGTACCATTGGGTTATACAGATTCGGACTTTCAAGGAGATATGGACAAGAGTAAGTCTACCTCTGGGTTTGTGTTTACTCTGGGAGGTGGAGCCATAGTATGGAAGAGTGTCAAGCAGAAATGCGTGGCGGACTCTACCATGGAGGCCGAGTACGTTGCCGCTTCAGAGGCAGCGAAAGAGGCTGTATGGCTCAGGAGCTTCCTGATGGACTTAGATGTGGTTCCAGAGTTGCCTAGGTCTATCACAGTTTATTGTGATAACAATGGTGCAGTTGCTAACTCAAGGGAACCACGAGCCCATAAGGCGAGTAAACACATAGAGCGCAAGTACCACCTGATACGAGAGATCGTAAAGAGGGGAGACGTGATCGTGGCCAAGATAGCTTCAGAGGACAACCTTGCAGATCCTTTCACCAAACCATTGACCCCAAAGGTCTTTGAGAGGCATGTGGAGGGCATGGGAGTCAGATTCTTGAGAGAGCCATGTCAGTGAGCTTAAAGGTGTTTTGGAGATTTCATTATGACAGCAGTGTAATAGCGGGTTGGACAGTTTTTTGTACTTCTTAGCATAGCTTTGAGTATTAGTGGGAGATTGTTAGTTTTGAATACTGAAAAGCTATGGCTTGTATCAAAAACTAATATCCACAGTTGACATATCATTTTGTTTCAGTATAAATCTGTTCCTTTATATCATAGAACTAGATAACGGGGTGTCGACAAACACAGTAGATACCGTTATTGGTTAAAGTATTGATATATAAAAGTATGCTCGTAACCGAGATAGTCTGAACATACTATCGATATAGGTTATTGTGTGGTTTGGAAATTGGTTTATCTAGACTAGTTTAAATCACACAGATATGCCCGGGGCATATTGAGCACGACCAGTTTGGATAGAATTGACTTGTACTGATCGGTGTAGTCAATTCGGTCCTAGTATTCCGTCTCTCAATCCCGAGATTGGGACGGGCGTGAGGGTTGGATGTCGTATGCTTTGATTTGCCAAAGAGTGAGGTCAATTGAGGCCAATACCTCGGTAAGTTGGGTATGCGGTGTTTAGCTTCTTGCGTGCCGTTGCTAGTCGGAGGAATCCACGTACCGGTTCGCCGGGTTGATGGTGCTCCCGAGATGAGCTCGTAAGGTTATTATACTAAACCCGGCCGGTGAACTTTATGTTCGGTATAATAAAAAGTCGAGTGGTACTAATCTCGGAAACCAAGAAGTCGGTGAATTAATTTGTCAGTAAATTGATAAATCGACGAGCACTAGATCTTTAATGTGGGGAGATAGAAGAAATAATAATGGCGCGATGTAAAGTCGTTTTCGAGCGGTAGTTCCATAATTGGTCCGTTAGTGGTACGTCTGATTTTGCGTTTGACTAATCGACAAGGTAAATTAATTAATCCGAAGGGTTTAATTAATATTTGATCGACGAAGTGAATTTAGAAATTAATTCTATTTTGAATTAATTAATTCTAAGGGTTCGATTAAATTAAATTAACAAAGTGGATTAAATAAATTAATTTAAAAGAGTCGATTGGAGTTGATTAGTCGGGAAGACTTAGCGGTCAACGAAAGTCAAATTTAAAGGCCTAACTCGAGAGCCCATTAGGTCTCCAATCGAGCTTCTATAAATAGAAAGCTTTAGCCCTAAGAAATTAGAGGTGTGGCTTGAAAGACAAGAAATTTGTCTTGCAAAGAAAGAAAGGGGTTAGAGAGAGATTTGAAAAAAAATTGAATCTTTCTCGGAGTCACCCAGTCCTTTCTTTCTCCCGAATCTTTCTCCAACCAAAAGGTTTCATCTTTGATAGTTGCTGGACATTTTATTCTCGCTGGGTTTTTCTTTTTCGAAAGGGTTTTCTAGCGGACTGCTGCCGCGCGTTTTTTTTGCTGCAGAGTTTTTTTTCTTCGATTGGGCTGTTGAGAACCGGCGCTCTGATCCAGATATTATCCACGTAATGATCTTCTACATGTTTGTAGAGTGATCCGTGGTAATGTCCGTACAGATTGAGGCAGGTTTTCCAGTTTTTGGTTGGGTTTTCTCGGACCTGCGCAGCAGTATGGTTGGCAGCGGCAGTAGCTAGAAAATTCCTGGCGGGTGGATTAATTTGGAGCAGCTAAGAACACAGCTTGTTGAGCAGCTAGCTTGCAATTGATTTAGCAACTAGTTTGCAGTTTTATTGAACCAGATTTTTGGTTAATTTTTGGAGAAATTCGGGCAGCCCCTTTTGGTAGTTCTCATCGGCTTAGTTAGCAAATCCCGTTACAGTATTGCCCACCCAATATTCGGGATTTCTAAGGAGAATCGATTGGATTTCTTTTGGAAATCGTAGCAGATTTATTTGGTATTCTTTAATCGAGGGACTTCGCTACAAAAGGTATAATCTTTATATTCCGCTTTAATTAAAGATTTAATTTTTTGTGTCCCGATTAATAAATTAAATAAGTAGAAGCCTAGATCCGTTCATGGGTAAACTAATTTGAGCCTGAGCTTGGTCGAAAGCTTCCGATTCTGGAATGCATAGCACGAAAGTGAGGTTTTCGATTTAGCCCGGGCTTGTTCAGTTTTCCTTCAAATTGGTATCAGAGCGTTGGTTTCGGTCTTATACGGTTTTATTTGTGAAAAAAATAGCTTAAATTCACAGGTATGGATGTCGACGATTCTGGACGTGGTGCTAGTTGTTTTCGACGTGGTTCTAGTTGTTTTGAGACGTGGTGCTAGTTGTTTTCAGACGTGGTGCTTGTTGTATTTGTGAAAAAAAGCAGTTGAAATTCACATACATGGATGTAGACATTGCTGGACGTGGTGTTAGTTGTTTTTGACATGGTTCTAGTTGGTCTGAGACGTTTCTGGAGGTTTCTGGATGAGACATTTTGGACGGTCGTAGCTGGACGGTGCCCGACATTGCGGGACGTATCTAGACGTAGTGGTACTTTTTTTGGACATGGTAAGACGTGGTAGAGTATGTTCAGTGAAAATTTCAAAAAAATTCACAAGTTTGGATGTAGACGATTGTAGACGTGGTGCTAGTTGTTTTTTGACGCGGTTCTAGTTGTTCTGAGACGTGATGCTAGTTGTATTTGTGAAAAAAATAGCTTAAATTCACATGCATGGATATAGACGATTCTGGACGTGGTGCTAGTTGTTTTCGACGTGGTTCTAGTTGTATTTGTGAAAAAAAGCAGTTGAAATTCACACGCATGGATGTAGACATTTCTGGACGTGGTGTTAGTTGTTTTTGACATGGTTCTAGTTGGTCTGAGACGTTTCTGGACGTTTCTGGATGAGACATTTTGGAGGGTCGTAGCTGGACGGTGCCGGACATTGCAGGACGTATCTAGACGTAGTGCTACTTTTTTTGGACGTGGCAAGATGTGGTAGAGTATGTTCTGTGAAAATTTCAGAAGAATTCACATGTTTGGATGTAGACGATTCTAGACGTGGTGCTTGTTGTTTTTGTCGCGGTTCTAGTTGTTCTGGACGTGGTGCTAGTTGTTTTCGACATGGTTCTAGTTGTTCTGAGACGTGGTGCTAGTTGCCTTTTTGAAAAAATCAGTTTAAATTCACACGGATGGATGTAGACGTTTCTTGACGTGGTGATAGTTGTTTTTGACATGGTTCTAGTAGTTCTGAGACGTTTCTGGACGTTTCTGGATGAGATGTTGTGGAGGGACGTAGCTGTACATTGCTGGATGTTGTAGGACGTATCTGGACGTAGTGCTACATTTTTTGACGTGGCAAGACATGGTAGACTATGTTATGTAAAAAATTAAGCTAAAATTCATATGTTTCGATGTAGACAATTCTAGACATGGTGCTAGTTGTTTTTGACGTGGTTCTAGTTGTTCTGAGACGTGGTGCTAGTTTTATTTGTGAAAAAATAGCTTAAATTCACAGGCATGGATGTCGACGATTCTGCACGTGGTGCTAGTTGTTTTCGACGTGGTTCTAGTTGTTTTGAGACGTGGTGCTTGTTGTATTTGTGAAAAAAAGCAGTTGAAATTCACACGCATGGATGTAGACATTTCTAGACGTGGTGTTAGTTGTTTTTGACGTGGTTCTAGTTGGTCTGAGACGTTTCTAGACTGGATGAGACGTTTTGGAGGGTCGTAGCTGGACGGTGCCGAACATTGCGGGACGTATCTAGACGTAGTGCTACTTTTTTTGGACGTGGTAAGACGTGGTAGAGTATGTTCAGTGAAAATTTCAAAAAAATTCACATGTTTGGATGTAGACGATTGTAGACGTGGTGCTCGTTGTTTTTGACGCGGTTCTAGTTGTTCTGAGACGTGATGCTAGTTATATTTGTGAAAAAATAGCTTAAATTCACATGCATGGATATAGACGATTCTGGACGTGGTGCTAGTTGTTTTCGACGTGGTTCTAGTTGTATTTGTGAAAAAAAGCAGTTGAAATTCACACGCATGGATGTAGACATTTCTGGACGTGGTGTTAGTTGTTTTTGACTTGGTTCTAGTTGGTCTGAGACGTTTCTGGACGTTTCTGGATGAGACGTTTTGGAGGGTCGTAGCTGGACGGTGCCGGACATTGCGGGACGTATCTAGACGTAGTGCTACATTTTTTGGACGTGGCAAGATGTGGTAGAGTATGTTCTGTGAAAATTTCAGAAGAATTCACATGTTTGGATGTAGACGATTCTAGACGTGGTGCTTGTTGTTTTTGTCGCGGTTCTACTTGTTCTGGACGTGGTGCTAGTTGTTTTCGACATAGTTCTAGTTGTTCTGAGACGTGGTGCTAGTTGCCTTTTTGAAAAAATCAGTTTAAATTCACACGGATGGATGTAGACGTTTCTTGACGTGGTGATAGTTGTTTTTGACATGGTTCTAGTAGTTCTGAGACGTTTCTGGACGTTTCTGGATGAGATGTTGCGGAGGGACGTAGCTGTACATTGCTGGACATTGTAGGACGTATCTGGACGTAGTGCTACATTTTTTGACGTGGCAAGACATGGTAGACTATGTTATGTAAAAAATTAAGCTAAAATTCATATGTTTCGATGTAGACAATTCTAGACATGGTGCTAGTTGTTTTCGACGTGGTTCTAGTTGTTTTGAGACGTGGTGCTTGTTGTATTTGTGAAAAAAAGCAGTTGAAATTCACATGCATGGATGTAGACATTGCTGGACGTGGTGTTAGTTGTTTTTGACATGGATCTAGTTGGTCTGAGACGTTTCTGGAGGTTTCTGGATGAGACATTTTGGACGGTCGTAGCTGACGGTGCCCGACATTGCGGGACATATCTAGACGTAGTGCTACTTTTTTTGGACGTGGCAAGACGTGGTGGAGTATGTTCTGTGAAAATTTCAAAAACATTCACATGTTTGGATGGAGACGTTTCAGGACGTGGTGATAGTTGTTTTTGACGTGGTTCTAGTAGTTCTGAGAAGTTTCTGGACGTTTTTGGATGAGATGTTTTGGAGGGATGTAGCTGGACATTGCAGGACGTTGCAGGACGTATCTGGACGTAGTGCTACATTTTTTTGACGTGGCAAGACGTGGTAGACTATGTTCTGTGAAAAATTAAGCTAAAATTCACATGTTTGGATGTAGACAATTCTAGGCATGGTGCTAGTTGTTATGAGACGTGGTGCTAGTTGTTTTCGACGTGGTTTTAGTTGTTTTGAGACGTGGTGCTACTTGTATTTGTGAAAAAAAACAATTGAAATTCACACGCATTGATGTGGACATTTCTGGACGTGGTGTTAGTTGTTTTTAACATGGTTCTAGTTGGTCTGAGACGTTTCTGGATGAGACGTTTTGGAGGGTCGTAGCTGGACGGTGCCGGACATTGCGGGACGTATCTAAACGTAGTGCTACTTTTTTTGGACGTGGCAAGACGTGGTAGAGTATGTTCTGTGAAAATTTCAAAAAAGTTCACATGGTTGGATGTAGACGATTCTAGATGTGGTGCTAGTTGTTTTTGACGAGGTTCTAGTTGTTCTGAGACGTGGTGCTAGTTGTATTTTTGAAAAAAATAGCTTAAATTCACATGCATGGATATAGACGATTCTGGACGTGGTGCTAGTTGTTTTCGACGTGGTTCTAGTTGTATTTATGAAAAAAAGCTGTTGAAATTCACACGCATGGATGTAGATATTTCTGGACGTGGTGTTAGTTGTTTTTGACATGGTTCTAGTTGGTCTGAGACGTTTCTGGACGTTTCTGGATGAGACATTTTGGAGGGTCGTAGCTGGACGGTGCCGGACATTGCGGGACGTATCTAGACGTAGTGCTACTTTTTTTGGACGTGGGAAGATGTGGTAGAGTATGTTCTGTGAAAATTTCAGAAGAATTCACATGTTTGGATGTAGACGTTTCTAGACGTGGTGCTTGTTGTTTTTGTCGCGGTTCTAGTTGTTCTGGACGTGGTGCTAGTTGTTTTCGACATGGTTCTAGTTGTTCGGAGACGTGGTGCTAGTTGCCTTTTTGAAAAAATCAGTTTAAATTCACACGGATGGATGTAGACGTTTCTTGACGTGGTGATAGTTGTTTTTGACGTGGTTCTAGTAGTTCTGAGACGTTTCTGGACATTTCTGGATGAGATGTTGTGGAGGGACGTAGCTGTACATTGCAGGACGTTGTAGGACGTATCTGGACGTAGTGCTACATTTTTTGACGTGGCAAGACATGGGAGACTATGTTCTGTGAAAAATTAAGCTAAAATTCATATGTTTCGATGTAGACAATTCTAGACATGGTGCTAGTTGTTTTTGACGTGGTTCTAGTTGTTCTGAGACGTGGTGCTAGTTTTATTTGTGAAAAAAATAGCTTAAATTCACAGGCATGGATGTAGACGATTCTGGACGTGGTGCTAGTTGTTTTCGACGTGGTTCTAGTTGTTTTGAGACGTGGTGCTTGTTGTACTTATGAAAAAAAGCAGTTGAAATTCACATGCATGGATGTAGATGTTTCTGGACGTGGTGTTAGTTGTTTTTGACATGGTTCTAGTTGGTCTGAGACGTTTCTGGATGAGGCGTTTTGGAGGGTCGTAGCTGGATGGTGCCGGACATTGCGGGACGTATCTAGATGTAGTGCTACTTTTTTTGGACGTGGCAAGACGTGGTAGAGTATGTTCTATGAAAATTTCAAAAAAATTCACATGTTTAGATATAGACGATTCTAGATGTGGTGCTAGTTGTTTTTGACGAGGTTCTAGTTGTTCTGAGACGTGGTGCTAGTTGTATTTTTGAAAAAAATAGCTTAAATTCACATGCATTGATATAGACGATTCTGGACGTAGTGCTAGTTGTTTTCGACGTGGTTCTAGTTGTTTTTGACGTGGTGCTAGTTTTATTTGTGAAAAAAATAGTTTAAATTCACACGCATGGATGTAGACATTTCTGGACATGGTGATAGTTGTTGTGGACGTGATGCTAGTTTTTCTGAGACGTTTTTGGACGTTTCTGGATGAGATGTTGTGGAGGGACGTAGCTATAAATTGCTGGATGTTGTAGGACGTATCTGGACGTAGTGCTACATTTTTTGACGTGGCAAGACATGGTAGACTATGTTATGTAAAAAATTAAGCTAAAATTCATATGTTTCGATGTAGACAATTCTAGACATGGTGCTAGTTGTTTTTGACGTGGTTCTAGTTGTTCTGAGACGTGGTGCTAGTTTTATTTGTGAAAAAAATAGCTTAAATTCACAGGCATGGATGTCGACGATTCTGGACGTGGTGCTAGTTGTTTTCGACGTGGTTCTAGTTGTTTTGAGACGTGGTGCTTGTTGTATTTGTGAAAAAAAGCAGTTGAAATTCACACGCATGGATGTAGACATTTCTAGACGTGGTGTTAGTTGTTTTTGACGTGGTTCTAGTTGGTCTGAGACGTTTCTAGACTGGATGAGACGTTTTGGAGGGTCGTAGCTGGACGGTGCCGAACATTGCGGGACGTATCTAGACGTAGTGCTACTTTTTTTGGACGTGGTAAGACGTGGTAGAGTATGTTCAGTGAAAATTTCAAAAAAATTCACATGTTTGGATGTAGACGATTGTAGACGTGGTGCTCGTTGTTTTTGACGCGGTTCTAGTTGTTCTGAGACGTGATGCTAGTTATATTTGTGAAAAAATAGCTTAAATTCACATGCATGGATATAGACGATTCTGGACGTGGTGCTAGTTGTTTTCGACGTGGTTCTAGTTGTATTTGTGAAAAAAAGCAGTTGAAATTCACACGCATGGATGTAGACATTTCTGGACGTGGTGTTAGTTGTTTTTGACATGGTTCTAGTTGGTCTGAGACGTTTCTGGACGTTTCTGGATGAGACGTTTTGGAGGGTCGTAGCTGGACGGTGCCGGACATTGCGGGACGTATCTAGACGTAGTGCTACATTTTTTGGACGTGGCAAGATGTGGTAGAGTATGTTCTGTGAAAATTTCAGAAGAATTCACATGTTTGGATGTAGACGATTCTAGACGTGGTGCTTGTTGTTTTTGTCGCGGTTCTAGTTGTTCTGGACGTGGTGCTAGTTGTTTTCGACATAGTTCTACTTGTTCTGAGACGTGGTGCTAGTTGCCTTTTTGAAAAAATCAGTTTAAATTCACACGGATGGATGTAGACGTTTCTTGACGTGGTGATAGTTGTTTTTGACATGGTTCTAGTAGTTCTGAGACGTTTCTGGACGTTTCTGGATGAGATGTTGCGGAGGGACGTAGCTGTACATTGCTGGACATTGTAGGACGTATCTGGACGTAGTGCTACATTTTTTGACGTGGCAAGACATGGTAGACTATGTTATGTAAAAAATTAAGCTAAAATTCATATGTTTCGATGTAGACAATTCTAGACATGGTGCTAGTTGTTTTCGACGTGGTTCTAGTTGTTTTGAGACGTGGTGCTTGTTGTATTTGTGAAAAAAAGCAGTTGAAATTCACATGCATGGATGTAGACATTGCTGGACGTGGTGTTAGTTGTTTTTGACATGGTTCTAGTTGGTCTGAGACGTTTCTGGAGGTTTCTGGATGAGACATTTTGGACGGTCGTAGCTGACGGTGCCCGACATTGCGGGACGTATCTAGACGTAGTGCTACTTTTTTTGGACGTGGCAAGACGTGGTGGAGTATGTTCTGTGAAAATTTCAAAAACATTCACATGTTTGGATGTAGACGTTTCAGGACGTGGTGATAGTTGTTTTTGACGTGGTTCTAGTAGTTCTGAGAAGTTTCTGGACGTTTTTGGATGAGATGTTTTGGAGGGATGTAGCTGGACATTGCAGGACGTTGCAGGACGTATCTGGACGTAGTGCTACATTTTTTTGACGTGGCAAGACGTGGTAGACTATGTTCTGTGAAAAATTAAGCTAAAATTCACATGTTTGGATGTAGACAATTCTAGACATGGTGCTAGTTGTTATGAGACGTGGTGCTAGTTGTTTTCGACGTGGTTTTAGTTGTTTTGAGACGTGGTGCTACTTGTATTTGTGAAAAAAAGCAATTGAAATTCACACGCATTGATGTGGACATTTCTGGACGTGGTGTTAGTTGTTTTTAACATGGTTCTAGTTGGTCTGAGACGTTTCTGGATGAGACGTTTTGGAGGGTCGTAGCTGGACGGTGCCGGACATTGCGGGACGTATCTAAACGTAGTGCTACTTTTTTTGGACGTGGCAAGACGTGGTAGAGTATGTTCTGTGAAAATTTCAAAAAAGTTCACATGGTTGGATGTAGACGATTCTAGATGTGGTGCTAGTTGTTTTTGACGAGGTTCTAGTTGTTCTGAGACGTGGTGCTAGTTGTATTTTTGAAAAAAATAGCTTAAATTCACATGCATGGATTTAGACGATTCTGGACGTGGTGCTAGTTGTTTTCGACGTGGTTCTAGTTGTATTTATGAAAAAAAGCTGTTGAAATTCACACGCATGGATGTAGATATTTCTGGACGTGGTGTTAGTTGTTTTTGACATGGTTCTAGTTGGTCTGAGACGTTTCTGGACGTTTCTGGATGAGACATTTTGGAGGGTCGTAGCTGGACGGTGCCGGCCATTGCGGGACGTATCTAGACGTAGTGCTACTTTTTTTGGACGTGGGAAGATGTGGTAGAGTATGTTCTGTGAAAATTTCAGAAGAATTCACATGTTTGGATGTAGACGATTCTAGACGTGGTGCTTGTTGTTTTTGTCGCGGTTCTAGTTGTTCTGGATGTGGTGCTAGTTGTTTTCGACATGGTTCTAGTTGTTCTGAGACGTGGTGCTAGTTGTCTTTTTGAAAAAATCAGTTTAAATTCACACGGATGGATGTAGACGTTTCTTGACGTGGTGATAGTTGTTTTTGACGTGGTTCTAGTAGTTCTGAGACGTTTCTGGACATTTCTGGATGAGATGTTGTGGAGGGACGTAGCTGTACATTGCAGGACATTGTAGGACGTATCTGGACGTAGTACTACATTTTTTGACGTGGCAAGACATGGGAGACTATGTTCTGTGAAAAATTAAGCTAAAATTCATATGTTTCGATGTAGACAATTCTAGACATGGTGCTAGTTGTTTTTGACGTGGTTCTAGTTGTTCTGAGACGTGGTGCTAGTTTTATTTGTGAAAAAAATAGCTTAAATTCACAGGCATGGATGTAGACGATTCTGGACGTGGTGCTAGTTGTTTTCGACGTGGTTCTAGTTGTTTTGAGACGTGGTGCTTGTTGTACTTATGAAAAAAAGCAGTTGAAATTCACATGCATGGATGTAGATGTTTCTGGACGTGGTGTTAGTTGTTTTTGACATGGTTCTAGTTGGTCTGAGACGTTTCTGGATGAGGCGTTTTGGAGGGTCGTAGCTGGATGGTGCCGGACATTGCGGGACGTATCTAGATGTAGTGCTACTTTTTTTGGACGTGGCAAGACGTGGTAGAGTATGTTCTGTGAAAATTTCAAAAAAATTCACATGTTTAGATGTAGACGATTCTAGATGTGGTGCTAGTTGTTTTTGACGAGGTTCTAGTTGTTCTGAGACGTGGTGCTAGTTGTATTTTTGAAAAAAATAGCTTAAATTCACATGCATTGACATAGACGATTCTGGACGTAGTGCTAGTTGTTTTCGACGTGGTTCTAGTTGTTTTTGACGTGGTGCTAGTTTTATTTGTGAAAAAAATAGTTTAAATTCACACGCATGGATGTAGACATTTCTGGACATGGTGATAGTTGTTGTGGACGTGATGCTAGTTTTTCTGAGACGTTTTTGGACGTTTCTGGATGAGATGTTGTGGAGGGATGTAGCTGGACATTGCAGGACATTGCAGGACGTATCTGGACGTAGTGCTACATTTTTTTGACGTGGCAAGACGTGGTAGACTATGTTCCGTGAAAATTAAGATAAAATTCACATGTTTTTATGTAGACAATTCTAGACATGGTGCTAGTTGTTTTTGACGTGGTTTTAGTTATTCTGAGATGTGGTGCTAGTTTTATTTGTGAAAAAATTGCTTAAATTCACAGGCATGGATGTAGACGATTCTGGACATGGTGCTAGTTGTTTTCGACGTGGTTCTAGTTGTTTTGAGACGTGGTGTTAGTTGTGTTTGTGGAAAAAAATAGTTGAAATTCACACGCATGGATGTAGACATTTCTGGATGTGGTGTTAGTTGTTTTTGACATGGTTCTAGTTGGTCTGAGATGTTTCTGGGCGTTTCTGGATGAGACGTTTTGGAGGGTCGTAGCTGGACGGTGCCGGACATTGCAGGACGTATCTAGACGTAATGCTACTTTTTTTGGACGTGGCAAGACGTGGTAGAGTATGTTCTGTGAAAATTTCAGAAAAATTCACATGTTTGGATGTAGATGATTCTAGACGTGGTGCTAGTTGTTTTTGAAGCGGTTCTAGTTGTTCTGAGACGTGGTGGTAGTTGTATTTGTGAAAAAAATAGTTTAAATTCACATGCATGGATATAGACGATTCTGGACGTGGTTCTAGTTGTTTTCGACATGGTTCTAGTTGTTTTTGACGTGGTGCTAGTTTTATTTGTGAAAAAAATCAGTTTAAATTCACACGCATGGATGTAGACATTTCTGGACATGGTGATAGTTGTTTTTGACGTGGTGCTTGTTTCGTCCGAGACGTTTCTGGATGTTTCTGGATGAGATGTTGCGGAGGGATGTAGCTGGAGATTGCAGGACATTGCAGGACGTATCTGGACGTAGTGCTACATTTTTTTGACGTGGCAAGACGTGGTAGACTATGTTTTGTGAAAATTAACATGTTTGGATGTAGACAATTCTAGACATGGTGCTAGTTGTTTTTGACGTGGTTCTAGTTGTTCTGAGACGTGGTGCTAGTTTTATTTGTGAAAAAAATAGCTTAAATTCACAGGCATGGATGTAGATGATTCTGGACGTGGTGCTAGTTGTTTTCGACGTGGTTCTAGTTGTTTTGAGACGTGGTGCTAGTTGTATTTGTGAAAAAAAGCAGTTGAAATTCACACGCATGGATGTAGACATTTCTGGACGTGGTGTTAGTAGTTTTTGACATGGTTCTAGTTGGTCTGAGACGTTTTGGAGGGTCGTAGCTGGACGGTGCCGGACATTGTGGGACGTATCTAGACGTAGTGCTACTTTTTTTGGACGTGGCAAGACGTGGTAGAGTATGGTCTGTGAAAATTTCAGAAAAATTCACATGTTTGGATGTAGACGATTCTAGACGTGGTGTTTGTTGTTTTTGTCACGGTTCTAGTTGTTTTCGACATGGTTCTATTTGTTCTGAGATGTGGTGCTAGTTGTATTTGTGAAAAAATCAGTTTAAATTCACACGGATGGATGTAGACGTTTCTTGACGTTACACTAACAAACACGACTTTGAACCAGAAAAGAGTATTTTACGTAAGGAAAAATCATTTTGACCAAAGAATCGTTTGTTTACATCAGCCAACAGTACTTAACACAAATATTCATCACTTTATATAAACAACCCGCACTTTACACAAACGAATCAGAACGATGTTTTTAAACTAACAAACACCACTTTCAACCATAAATGAGTAATTTAGATAAAGGAAAAGCATTTTGACCAAAGAATCATTAGTTTACATCAGTCAATAGTACTTTACACCAACATTCAGCACTTTACATAAACAACTAGCACTTTACACAAACGAATCAGAACGATGTTTTTAAGCTAACAAAGACCACTCTGTACCAGAAAAGAGTATTTCACATAAAGGAAAAGCATTTTGACCAAAGAATAATTAGTTTACATCAGTCCACAGTAATTTACACTAACATTCAGCACTTTACATAAAAAACCAACACTTTGCACAAACGAATCAGAACGATGTTTTTAAACTAACAAACACCACTTTCAACCATAAATGAGTAATTTAGATAAAGGAAAAGCATTTTGACCAAAGAATCATTAGTTTACATCAGTCAAAAGTACTTTACACCAACATTCAGCACTTTACATAAACAAGTAGCACTTTACACAAACGAATCAGAACGATGTTTTTAAGCTAACAAAGACCACTCTGAACCAGAAAAGAGTATTTTACATAAAGGAAAAGGATTTTGACCAAAGAATAATTAGTTTACATCAGTCCACAGTAATTTACACTAACATTCAGCACTTTACATAAAAAACCAGCACTTTACACAAACGAATCAGAACGATGTTTTTACAATAACAAATACCACTTTGAAACAGAAAAGAGTATTTTACATAAGGAAAAGCATTTTGACCAAAGAATCATTAGTTTAAAGTACTTAACAGTACTTTACACAAACATTCAGCATTTTACATAAAAAACCAGCACTTTACACAAACGACTCAGAACGATCTTTTTACACTAATAAACACCACTTTGAACCAGAAAAGAGTATTTTTAAATAATGGAAAAACATTTTGACCAGAGAATCAGTAGTTTACATTAGTCAATCAGCACTTTACACAAACGAATCAGAACGATGTTTTTACACTAACAAAGACCACTTTGAACCATAAAAGAGTAATTTACATAAAGGAGAAGCATTTTGACCAAAGAATAATTAGTTTACATCAGTCAACAGTACTTTACACCAACATTCAGCACTTTACATAAACAACTAGCACTTTACACAAACGAATCAGAACGATGTTTTTAAGCTAACAAAGACCACTCTGAACCAGAAAAGAGTATTTTACATAAAGGAAAAGCATTTTGACCAAAGAATAATTAGTTTACATCAGTCCACAGTAATTTACACTAACATTCAGCACTTTACATAAAAAACCAGCACTTTACACAAACGAATCAGAACGATGTTATTACACTAACAAATACTACTTTGAAACAGAAAAGAGTATTTTACATAAGGAAAAGCATTTTGACCAAAGAATCATTAGTTTACAGTACTTAACAGTACTTTACACAAACATTCAGCACTTTACATAAAAAACCAGCACTTTACACAAACGACTCAGAACGATCTTTTTTCACTAATAAACAACACTTTGAACTAGAAATGAGTATTTTACATAATGGAAAAACATTTTGACCAGAGAATCAGTAGTTTTCAATAGCCAACAGCACTTTACACAAACGAATCAGAACGATATTTTTACACTAACAAAGACCACTTTGAACCAGAAAAGAGTAATTTACTTAAAGGAAAAGCATTTTCACCAAAGAATCATTAGTTTACATCAGTCAACAGTACTTTGCACAAACATTTAGCACTTTACATACACAACCAGCACTTTACATAAACGAATCATAACGATGTTTTTACACTAACAAACACCACTTTAAACCAGAAAAGAGTATTTTACAAAAAGGAAAAGCATTTTGACCAAAGAATCATTAGTTTACATCAGCCAACAGTACTTTACACAAACATTCAGCACTTTACATAAACAACCAGCACTTTACATAAACGAATCATAACGAAGTTTTTACACTAACAAACACCACTTTGAACCAGAAAACAGTATTTTACATTAAGGAAAAACATTTTGACCAAAGAATCATTAGTTTACATCAATCAACAGTACTTTACACAAACATTCAGCACTTTACATAAACAACCAGCACTTTACATAAACGAATCATAACGAAGTTTTTACACTAACAAACACGACTTTGAACCAGAAAAGAGTATTTTACGTAAGGAAAAATCATTTTGACCAAAGAATCGTTAGTTTACATCAGCCAACAGTACTTAACACAAATATTCATCACTTTATATAAACAACCCGCACTTTACACAAACGAATCAGAACGATGTTTTTAAACTAACAAACACAACTTTCAACCATAAATGAGTAATTTAGATAAAGGAAAAGCATTTTGACCAAAGAATCATTAGTTTACATCAGTCAACAGTACTTTACACCAACATTCAGCACTTTACATAAACAACTAGCACTTTACACAAACGAATCAGAACGATGTTTTTAAGCTAACAAAGACCACTCTGAACCAGAAAAGAGTATTTTACATAAAGGAAAAGGATTTTGACCAAAGAATAATTAGTTTACATCAGTCCACAGTAATTTACACTAACATTCAGCACTTTATATAAAAAACCAGCACTTTACACAAACGAATCAGAACGATGTTTTTACAATAACAAATACCACTTTGAAACAGAAAAGAGTATTTTACAGAAGGAAAAGCATTTTGACCAAAGAATCATTAGTTTAAAGTACTTAACAGTACTTTACACAAACATTCAGCACTTTACATAAAAAACCAGCACTTTACACAAACGACTCAGAACGATCTTTTTACACTAATAAACACCACTTTGAACCAGAAAAGAGTATTTTACATAATGGAAAAACATTTTGACCAGAGAATCAGTAGTTTACATTAGTCAATCAGCACTTTACACAAACGAATCAGAACGATGTTTTTACACTAACAAAGACCACTTTGAACCAGAAAAGAGTAATTTACATAAAGGAAAAGCATTTTCACCAAAGAATCATTTGTTTACATCAGCCAACAGTACTTTATACAAACATTCAGCACTTTACATAAACAACCAGCACTTTACATAAACGAATCATAACGAAGTTTTTACACTAACAAACACCACTTTGAACCAGAAAAGAGTATTTTAAAAAAAGGAAAAGCATTTTGACCAAAGAATCATTAGTTTACATCAGTCAACAGTACTTTACACAAACATTCAACACTTTACATAAACAACCAGCCCTTTACATAAACGAATCATAACGAAGTTTTTACACTAACAAACACCACTTTGAACCAGAAAAGAGTATTTTACATTAAGGAAAAGTATTTTGACCAAAGAATCATTAGTTTACATCAGTCAACGGTACGTTACACAAACATTCAGCACTTTACAAAAACAACCAGTTATAACGATGCTTTTACACTAACAAAGACCACTTTGAACCAGAAAAGAGTAATTTACATAAAGGAGAAGCATTTTCACCATAGAAGCATTAGTTTACATAAGCCAACAGTACTTTACCCAAACATTCACTACTTTACACAAACAACCAGCACTTTACATAAACGAATCATAACGAAGTTTTTACACTAACAAACACCACTTTGAACTGGAAAAGAGTATTTTACATAAAGGAAAAGCATTTTGACCAAATAATCATTAGTTTGCATCAGTCAACAGTACTTTACACCAATATTCAGCACTTTACATAAGCAACCAGCACTTTACACAAACGAATCAGAATGATGTTTTTATTCCAAGGATGACCACTCTGAACCGGAAAAAAGTATTTTACATAAAGAAAAAACATTTTGACCAAAGAATCATTAGTTTACATCAGCCAACAGTATTTTACACCAACATTCAACACTTTATATAAACAACCAGCACTTTACACAAACGAATCATAACGATGTTTTTACACTAACAATGACCACTTTGAACCAGAAACGAGTATTTTACAGAGAGAAAAAGCATTTTGACCAAAGAGTAATTAGTTCACATCAGTCAATTATTATTTTACACAAACATTCAACACTTTACAGAAACGAATCAGAACGATGTCTTTACACTTATAAACACCACTTTGAACCAGAAAAGAGTAATTTGCATAAGGGAAAAGCTTTTTCACCAAAGAATCATTACTTTACATCAGTCAACAGTATTTTGCACAAACATTCAGCACTTTACATAAACAACCAACACTTTACATAAACGAATCATAACGAAGTTTTTACACTAACAAACACCACTTTGAACCAGAAAAGAGTATTTTACAAAAAGGAAAAGCATTTTGACCAAAGAATCATTAGTTTACATCAGCCAACAGTACTTTACACAAACATTCAGCACTTTACATAAACAACCAGCACTTTACATAAACGAATCATAACGAAGTTTTTACACTAACAAACACCACTTTGAACCAGAAAAGAGTATTTTACATTAAGGAAAAACATTTTGACCAAAGAATCATTAGTTTACATCAGTCAACAGTACTTTACACAAACATTCAGCACTTTACATAAACAACCAGCACTTTACATAAACGAATCATAACTAAGTTTTTACACTAACAAAGACCACTTTGAACCAGAAAAGAGTATTTTACGTAAAGGAAAAGTATTTAGACCAAAGAATCATTAGTTTACATCAGCCAACAGTACTTTACACAAACGACCGGCACTTTACACAAACGAATCAGATCGATGTTTTTAAACTAACAAACACCACTTTCAACAATAAATGAGTAATTTAGATAAAGGAAAAGCATTTTGACCAAAGAATCATTAGTTTACATCAGTCAACAGTACTTTACACCAACATTCAGCACTTTACATAAACAACTACCACTTTACACAAACGAATCAGAACGATGTTTTTAAGCTAACAAAGACCACTCTGAACCAGAAAAGAGTATTTTACATAAAGGAAAAGCATTTTGACCAAAGAATAATTAGTTTACATCAGTCCACAGTAATTTACACTAACATTCAGCACTGTTGAGCCATTGGAGCTGCTACAATGAAGCTTTCTTAGCCTTTATTAAAGTCCAATGTTGTGTTGTAATTGTTGCAACCACATTGTGACAAATCTGTGAATTACTAAGGCAATAATGGACTGAGTTCATGAGGATTGTCTGGACAAAATCTCAGCAAGAAGCCGATGAATAAACTGAAGTGCCAAAATGAGAAGGAAGTGTACTGTTGGCACATCAGATCAAAGGCTACACAGATCAGATCAAGTTACGCGCACATCAGATCAAGTTACGCGCACATCAGATCAAAGGCTGCACAGACAAGTTACGCGCATATCAGATCAAAGGCTGCACAGATCAGATCAAGTTACGCGCACATCAGATCAAAGGCTGCACAGACAAGTTACGCGCACATCAGATCAAAGGCTGCACAGATCAGATCAAGTTACGCGCACATCAGATCAAAGGCTGCACAGATCAGATCAAGTTACGCGCACAGCAGATCAAAGGCTGCACAGACAAGTTACGCGCACATCAGATCAAAGGCCACACAGATCAGATCAAGGGAAGTAAAGATCAGATCAAATTCTCAAGGGATTGCTCAGCAGCTTAGTTTCACAGAAGCAAGGCAAGTCAGCAACAAAACATATTTGCAGCAGAAGAGAACAACTCAAGGCTGGAGAGCTAGAGCAGACACCTAAGAAGCTGAAGTCAAGGACGGCTAGTGAATCACACCTCAAACGCGCGACTCTAAAAGTCTCCCAAAGATTCAGAAGACGCAGGAGCATCATGTTGAAGTATCTAGCAATCCGGTGAGCGAGCAGAAATACAAAAGAATCAAGAAGTGCCGATCAGAAGAACTGCAGGAGCTACATGGATGGTTCTGAGTTGCTGGACAGAACGTTGTGACATGAAGCTAACATCAGATCAACCGGAGGCTAACATCAGATCAACTGCAAGCTAACATCAGATCAACCGGAGGCTAACATCAGATCAACTGCAAGCTAACATCAGATCAACCGGAGGCTAACATCAGATCAACTGCAAGCTAACATCAGATCAACCGAAGGCTAACATCAGATCAACTGCAAGCTAACATCAGATCAACCGAAGGCTAACATCAGATCAACTGCATGCTAACATCAGATCAACCGAAGCGTGACATCAGATCAAATGCCGGGCACATCAGATCAGCTATAAGCTAAGATCAGATCACTTCTGCTGTTTCAACATATCTAAGACAAGCTACTCGAGAAAGTCTGAAGGAGTACAGTCAACAATATGACATGGCAAGCAAGTTGCAACTTAAAAAGGTTGAAAATGGATTATATGAATCTTGAGCCGCCTTCCGTGTAAGATATGCTGACACACCGCACGTAGGGCACAGTTTTTCTTCTGGGAAAAGAAACGGGCAGATGAGTAGGTGTGGTAGGCACAACAACTGCAGAATGCAGGATAAACCAGATTGGGAGGAAAAACCCAAAGAGAGAGAAGGCACGAAAAGAAAGAAAAAGAGAGAGAGAGGAGCAGCAGCCAAGGTGAGTGCTGAACAGAACGAAACCGAGAAAAGGGAGGAGAAAAAGAGTGAGAGCAGAAAAAGATGATATGAGAAACACAAGAGAGAAAGAAACAGTCTGCTGCACAAGGAGAAGCTGAAGCGCTGGAGAGGCAGAAGTCAAGGAGAAGAAGAAGCTGAGGAGGAGCAGAATCGGGAGAACTGACCCTGAGATTGCAGCTTCAGGTGGTAAGCCTAGAACACTATCAAACGTCTTTCATTAAGTGATTTTGAAAGATATTTGTGTAGAAAAGGCAGCACAACAGAGATTTACATGTTATTGTTTTAGTTGATGAACTTGTAGAGGTAGTGAACCTCAATGTGTTGAGCAGTGAGCTCTTGTTTATGTTGCTTATGGTCAGTGAGGCCAGAGCTAAATGATTCTGTGATAGTGAAGATTGACAGGAGTGAATCTGTCCGTGGATGTAGATCATTTGATCGAACCACGTAAAAATCCCCCTTGCACATTTACTGCTTTGAGTGTGTCTTGACTGGTGTGGTATTATCAAACTGTAAGCTTGAACAGGAGTGTCATGGTTGTGTAAGTAAACCCTCCTTGAGTGATTGAATTGATCTGATGTCTTCCTTGGTTGATCTGATGTCTTCCTTGGTTGATCTGATCTGCCAACAGTCCATCTAAGCCAAAACGTGAGTTCAACAATAAGCTCTAACTGAGCTAACATTTGAGAGGGAATCCTTTAGTTGAAAGAAAAATTGATAGAGTGTTGATTCACCCCCCCCTCTCAACACTTGACACGATCCAACAATTGGTATCAGAGCTAGGTTTGCTTTTGTCAAGTGATTGTTGAAACTTAAAACCAGCAGTAGAAATAGAGAATCAAGCAACAACTGTTAAGGGAGTTCCTTATTTCAGTGGCCAAAATTTCCAGTTATGGAAAAAGAGAATGAGTGCTTATCTCTTAGCACAAGGTCTACAAGTACAAAGAGTAGTCTTGCATGGATTTACACCAACCGTAGATGAGGAGAATCCTACAGCTGCAGAAATTAGAAACTTAGAAGCTGATGGAAAGGCAAGGAATGCTCTATATGCAGCTCTGTCAGAAAAAGAGAACTTTAAAGTTATAGACTGTGTTACTGCTCATGAAATATGGATTAAACTGATTAATATTCATGAGGGAGACATCAAGGTTAAGGAGGCAAAATTGCAGGTTCTTAGAAGTAAGTTTGAAGGTCTTAAGATGGGAGAAGGTGAAAACATTGAGGACTTTCTAAACAGAGTTGTTGAATTAGTTAGCTCAATGAGGGGTCTGGGTGAGAGTGTTGGAGATTCCAATATAGTTAAAAAGGTTCTTAGATCCCTACCAGCAAGATATGATTCTAAGGTCTCTGCTATAGAGGAGAGGGACCTAGATAGAGTGACATTAGATGAGCTGCAAAGCACCCTTGTAGCATATGAAATGAGGATTTCAAATTCAAAGGAGGAGATGGCATTTAAAACAAAACACTCAAGGAAGCTAAAGGAGGAAAGCAGTGAAGATGAAGCAGCAGACAGTGATCTTGAAAGAATGATGGTGCTGATTTCAAGGAGTTTCAGAGGCCAGACTGGAAAGTACAAGGGAAAGTTGCCCTTAAAATGCTTCAATTGTGGCAAAATAGGCCACTTTGCAAGCAAGTGCTTCATGAAGAACAAGAGAACAGAAGATGAGGAAGCTGACAAGCCATCAGACAGGTGGCCTGAGCAGAAAGGAAAGAAGAAGATGAGCTTCAAATCAAGAAAAGGGAAAGCTTACAGAAAACGGAGCTACCTGAGCAAGAAGAAAAATGATAGCTCTGAGGAGGATGAAGAGACTGATGTCTCAGACAGTGAAGATGAGTCTGAAGCTGAAGAGGAGACTCTCATGGTGATGAAATCTTCAACTGTTTCATTGAAGGAGGATGCTGAACTAGAGAACCAATCAGCTGATGATGAAGAAGTGGATCTAGAGGAAGAACTGAAGTTTGCATACAACAAGATAGAGGAGCAGAAGAGATTGCACAAGAAGACAATGAAGACAATGAAGGAGATGGAAAAGGTCATCTTGAGCAGTCAAGAAGAAAACTCAATACTGGAGAATAGAGTAACTGAAATGGAGCAGGAACTGATTCTCATGCAAAATGAAGCTGAGGTTCACAAAAATTGTACAAGAGAAAAGATGGAACTTCAAAAGACATGTGAAACCTTGGTAGAAAAGCTAGATGCCACCACTGCCGAACTAGAGGATGCAACAAGAAAGATAGAAGGTCTGCTGTCTCAACAAACTGTGATCAAAGCTGAAGAAATGACTGATGGAACTACTGTAGAATCAAAATTGAAAGGAAAGCTGGAGCTTCAGTCAAGCAAAACTGAGCCTGGTGAATCCTCAAGGAGCAAAGAAGTGGCTGAAAAAACTGAAGAAGCCACAAGGAAGTTAGATGAGTGCCTCAGCAAGCAGAGATCTTATTCAGAAGGGAAGAAAGGTCTTGGTTATGAAGGAGATCAAAAATTAGAAGGACAACCAGCTGCAACAACCAAGAAGACTGTTACCTTTGTCAAAGAAGGTTCAATTTGTGTTGCTGGTGTAGAGGCAGGAACTAGTTTTGTTGATTCTAAGAAGATGGAAATTTCTAATGGATCAAGAAAGTCTACTGAGCAAAATGAAAGACTGCACGAGCTGAGGGGGAGACAATCTATGTATCAAAGAAGCCTGCTCAAAAGTAGAAGGCTGATTGCTGGAGTATGTTTCACCTGTGGAGAATCAGGTCACTATGCAGCAAATTGCTGGAGGAAGGCATTCTGGAGATTTGGAGGAAGAACAATGCAGTCAAGAGGATGGAATAGAAAAGAGTATTATCATCAAAGAAGCCTAAGTACTTCAAGAAGGATCCCTGAAGCTGAAATCAGAAAAGGCCATATCATACAACCTGGAGAAGTGTATCAGAAATTGAATGTCTGGTGCAGATGCAGATTGCCAAATAAGAGAAGCAAGTGGTTTGAAGGAGTGAATAGCAGGAGAGCCCAGCCACTGCAACAAGCTACAAATAGAAGAAACTTTGCAGCAGAAACAAGAAGAAACCAAGCAGATTACACAAGAAGAAATCAGTCTCTAATGCAGCCACTTAATCTGAGAAACAGATTTCAAATTTTTGAAGGGTTAGAAGAGAATGATCACTGGAGCTGCAGCAGGAGCAATCAAAGATTGAATGAACAGCAAGGCATACCAGCAGCAAGAAAAATTTGGAGGAAGAAGCACAGATTTGAAGAAGCTTGCATTGCTGAAGTTGCACTTAAAACAAAAGCTAAGGAAGCCCAATGGATCATTGACAGTGGGTGCACAAGCCATATGACTGGAGACAAAACTCTACTGAGAAACACAAAAGAAGTTGAAAGAGGGTTTGTCAAGTTTGCAGATAAGAGTGGGTTAAAGATCAAGGCTGTTGGAGAAGCCACCATTGGATCAGAAAAGTTCAAATCTAAGGAGGTGCTGTTTGTAGAAGGGCTGAAGTACAACTTGCTGAGTGTAAGACAACTGTGTGACAATGGTTTCAAAGTAGATTTCTCAAAAAATGGCTGTTTCATCAAAGACTGCAAGACTGGAGAAATCATGGCCAAAGGAATAAGAGACAACAAGGATTTATACCTCATAGATGTGAAGGAAAAGTTGTGCATGCTAAGCAAAATGGATGAAAATACGCTTTGGCATTGCAGGCTTGGACATTTAAATCAAAAGAGCATGAGAAGCCTGGTGAAGTGCAATGCAGTGTTAAACCTCCCTGTACTAAAGAGGGACAACAGCACTTGTGACTCATGCCAAAAAGGGAAATTTGCAAAGCTTTCTCACAAGTCCAAGGAGCATAAAACCTCTAAGCCATTGGAGCTAGTTCACACTGATGTATGTGGACCAATGAAAAGAAAAGGTACAGGTAAAGAGATGTATTTCATTCTTTTTGTGGATGACTTCACTAGGATGATGTGCATCATGCACATGAAGCAAAAGAGTGAAGCCTTCAACTGCTTCAAAAGATTTCAAAAACTGGCAGAAAACCAGCATGGAAGGAAGATCAAAGTTTTGAGATCAGATAATGGAGGAGAGTTTACCTCGCAGGAATTTGAAGAATACTTGGAGGAAATGGGAATCAAACATCAAGTCTCAAGTCCTCACACTCCCCAGCAAAATGGAGTTGTAGAGAGGAAAAATAGAAGTGTGATTGAGATGGCAAGAACCATGCTGTTGGAGCACAATACTCCAAAGCACTTCTGGAAGGAAGCCACAATGGCAGCTGTGCATGTACAAAATAGAACCATGTTGAGGCCAAACACTGAAAAGACACCATATGAACTTTGGTATGGTCACAAGCCAAATGTGAAGTACTTTAGAGTTTTTGGCAGCAAATGCTTCATCAAGAACAAGGAGCAAAGCCTTGGAAAATTTGAAGAGAGGGCTGATGAGGGCATTTTCCTTGGTTACTCAAATAAGAGCAAGGCTTACAAGGTTTATAACAAGAGGCTGGATAAGATTATGGAAAGCTATGATGTGAAAGTGGTTGAGGAAGTCAAGATGAAAGTCACTGATCCTGAAAATTTTCTGGATCACTTAGATGACTTAGAGAGCCAAGATGAGGCAGACCTGGAGCTGAAATCAGCTACTGAGGAGACTGATGCAGAAGGATCAGAGACAGAAGTTACAGAAGGCCTGGAAATAGCAAAAAGAAAGTACAACAAGAGAATTGACAAGATGCCTATCATTGGAGACCCCAAAGCTCCAGTAAGAACAAGAAGGCAACTGAAAAGTATGGTTGCAACTGCCCTACTGTCTCAAGTTGAGCCAAGGTCAATAGAGGAAGCCCTGGAGGACCAGTCATGGCTGCAAGCCATGAATGAAGAGCTGGACCAAATTGAGAAAAACCAAACTTGGGAGCTCGTGGATAGGCCAGCAAACAAAAATGTGATAGGCACAAAATGGGTGTTCAGGAACAAGTTGAATGAGGAAGGAAAGGTTGTAAAGAATAAGGCAAGGCTTGTGTGCAAAGGATACTCTCAAATTGAAGGAGTAGATGTGGATGAAACCTTTGCCCCAGTAGCAAGGCTTGAAGCCATAAGAATGTTTTTGGCAGTGGCTTCAGCAAGGAGTTACAAGGTCTTCCAAATGGATGTTAAATCTGCCTTCTTAAATGGAAATCTGGAAGAAGAAGTGTACATTGAGCAACCGGATGGTTTTCTAGTTTGTGAAGATGAAAACAAGGTGTGCAAGCTCAAAAAGGCACTGTATGGATTAAAACAAGCCCCAAGAGCATGGTACTCAAGGCTGGACAGCTACCTGAAGAATCTGAATTTCAGAAAAAAGTTGCATAAATAGCAATTTATATGTTCTTGATGGAAAGGGTGGACAGTTAATAGCCATAGTCTATGTTGATGACATAATATTTGGAGGAGATAAGGAGCAGCTGTGCCATGAATTTGCTAGAAAGATGCAAGAAGAGTTTGAAATGTCCATGATAGGAGAGCTATCATTTTTCCTTGGACTACAGATTCATCAAAAAGCAACTGGAATTTTTATCTCTCAAACCAAGTATACCAAAGAAGTGCTGAAGAAATTTGGTATGACTGATGCTAAGCCAATGTCTACACCCATGGCAACTAACTGCAAGCTGAGCAAGGATGAAAAAGGAGCTGAAGCTGATCAAAGTCTATACAGAAGCATGATAGGAAGCTTATTGTACTTAACAGCAACAAGGCCTGATATTACCTTTGCTGTCTGCCAAGCTGCTAGATACCAGGCAAATCCAAAGAGTTCTCATATGATTGCACTAAAGAGGGTGCTAAGATATTTGCAAGGGACAGTAGATTATGGTCTGTGGTATGCAAGGAAAGGAAGCTTGGGATTAAGAAGCTTCACTGATGCTGATTGGGCAGGAAATGTTGATGACAGGAGATCCACTTCAGGAGGAGTATTCTTTCTTGGAAATAGATGTGTGAGCTGGTTAAGCAAGAAGCAAGAAAGTATAGCCTTAAGCACTGCTGAAGCTGAGTACATAGCAGCAACCAAGGCATGCACTCAAGCTATATGGATGAGATCTGAACTGCAAAATCTTAAAGAAGAAGTTCTCTTGCCACTGATAATTCTTTGTGACAACAAAAGTGCCATTGATTTGTCAAAGAATTCAGTCCAGCACTCGAGAGCCAAACATATAGAAATCAAGTATCACTTCATAAAGGACAAGGTTGAGAAAGGAGAAATTATGCTAGAGTATGTTCCCACAGCTAAACAAATAGCTGATGTAATGACAAAGCCTCTTCCAGCCGAGGTGTTTGAAACTTTGAGGATGCAAATGGGAGTGCAGTCCTCCTTCTCATGCTGAATCAGTTGAGCATCCCCAAATCCCTTTGAAATTGGTTGTCAAAGGGGGAGAGATAGCCGCAGCAGGCCGGCCAGACGCAGCAGTATTGTCCTTGGGAGAGAAGGACGTTGGAAAAGCTCTATGCAGGGGGAGCTTACTATGTAGAAGAATAAGGTTCAGGGGGAGCTGGTTCAGGGGGAATAAGGTTCAGGGGGAGCTTAGCACTGAGTTGACTGATTGGCTGCAAATGTGGTTGCCAACAATTCCAAAGGGGGAGATTGTTGAGCCATTGGAGCTGCTACAATGAAGCTTTCTTAGCCTTTATTAAAGTCCAATGTTGTGTTGTAATTGTTGCAACCACATTGTGACAAATCTGTGAATTACTAAGGCAATAATGGACTGAGTTCATGAGGATTGTCTGGACAAAATCTCAGCAAGAAGCCGATGAATAAACTGAAGTGCCAAAATGAGAAGGAAGTGTACTGTTGGCACATCAGATCAAAGGCTACACAGATCAGATCAAGTTACGCGCACATCAGATCAAGTTACGCGCACATCAGATCAAAGGCTGCACAGACAAGTTACGCGCATATCAGATCAAAGGCTGCACAGATCAGATCAAGTTACGCGCACATCAGATCAAAGGCTGCACAGACAAGTTACGCGCACATCAGATCAAAGGCTGCACAGATCAGATCAAGTTACGCGCACATCAGATCAAAGGCTGCACAGATCAGATCAAGTTACGCGCACAGCAGATCAAAGGCTGCACAGACAAGTTACGCGCACATCAGATCAAAGGCCACACAGATCAGATCAAGGGAAGTAAAGATCAGATCAAATTCTCAAGGGATTGCTCAGCAGCTTAGTTTCACAGAAGCAAGGCAAGTCAGCAACAAAACATATTTGCAGCAGAAGAGAACAACTCAAGGCTGGAGAGCTAGAGCAGACACCTAAGAAGCTGAAGTCAAGGACGGCTAGTGAATCACACCTCAAACGCGCGACTCTAAAAGTCTCCCAAAGATTCAGAAGACGCAGGAGCATCATGTTGAAGTATCTAGCAATCCGGTGAGCGAGCAGAAATACAAAAGAATCAAGAAGTGCCGATCAGAAGAACTGCAGGAGCTACATGGATGGTTCTGAGTTGCTGGACAGAACGTTGTGACATGAAGCTAACATCAGATCAACCGGAGGCTAACATCAGATCAACTGCAAGCTAACATCAGATCAACCGGAGGCTAACATCAGATCAACTGCAAGCTAACATCAGATCAACCGGAGGCTAACATCAGATCAACTGCAAGCTAACATCAGATCAACCGAAGGCTAACATCAGATCAACTGCAAGCTAACATCAGATCAACCGAAGGCTAACATCAGATCAACTGCATGCTAACATCAGATCAACCGAAGCGTGACATCAGATCAAATGCCGGGCACATCAGATCAGCTATAAGCTAAGATCAGATCACTTCTGCTGTTTCAACATATCTAAGACAAGCTACTCGAGAAAGTCTGAAGGAGTACAGTCAACAATATGACATGGCAAGCAAGTTGCAACTTAAAAAGGTTGAAAATGGATTATATGAATCTTGAGCCGCCTTCCGTGTAAGATATGCTGACACACCGCACGTAGGGCACAGTTTTTCTTCTGGGAAAAGAAACGGGCAGATGAGTAGGTGTGGTAGGCACAACAACTGCAGAATGCAGGATAAACCAGATTGGGAGGAAAAACCCAAAGAGAGAGAAGGCACGAAAAGAAAGAAAAAGAGAGAGAGAGGAGCAGCAGCCAAGGTGAGTGCTGAACAGAACGAAACCGAGAAAAGGGAGGAGAAAAAGAGTGAGAGCAGAAAAAGATGATATGAGAAACACAAGAGAGAAAGAAACAGTCTGCTGCACAAGGAGAAGCTGAAGCGCTGGAGAGGCAGAAGTCAAGGAGAAGAAGAAGCTGAGGAGGAGCAGAATCGGGAGAACTGACCCTGAGATTGCAGCTTCAGGTGGTAAGCCTAGAACACTATCAAACGTCTTTCATTAAGTGATTTTGAAAGATATTTGTGTAGAAAAGGCAGCACAACAGAGATTTACATGTTATTGTTTTAGTTGATGAACTTGTAGAGGTAGTGAACCTCAATGTGTTGAGCAGTGAGCTCTTGTTTATGTTGCTTATGGTCAGTGAGGCCAGAGCTAAATGATTCTGTGATAGTGAAGATTGACAGGAGTGAATCTGTCCGTGGATGTAGATCATTTGATCGAACCACGTAAAAATCCCCCTTGCACATTTACTGCTTTGAGTGTGTCTTGACTGGTGTGGTATTATCAAACTGTAAGCTTGAACAGGAGTGTCATGGTTGTGTAAGTAAACCCTCCTTGAGTGATTGAATTGATCTGATGTCTTCCTTGGTTGATCTGATGTCTTCCTTGGTTGATCTGATCTGCCAACAGTCCATCTAAGCCAAAACGTGAGTTCAACAATAAGCTCTAACTGAGCTAACATTTGAGAGGGAATCCTTTAGTTGAAAGAAAAATTGATAGAGTGTTGATTCACCCCCCCTCTCAACACTTGACACGATCCAACAAGCACTTTACATAAAAAATCAGCACTTTACACAAACGAATCAGAACGATGTTTTTACAATAACAAATACCACTTTGAAACAGAAAAGAGTATTTTACATAAGGAAAAGCATTTTGACCAAAGAATCATTAGTTTAAAGTACTTAACAGTACTTTACACAAACATTCAGCACTTTACATAAAAAACCAGCACTTTACACAAACGACTCAGAACGATCTTTTTACACTAATAAACACCACTTTGAACCAGAAAAGAGTATTTTACATAATGGAAAAACATTTTGACCAGAGAATCAGTAGTTTACATTAGTCAATCAGCACTTTACACAAACGAATCAGAACGATGTTTTTACACTAACAAAGACCACTTTGAACCAGAAAAGAGTAATTTACATAAAGGAAAAGCATTTTCACCAAAGAATCATTTGTTTACATCAGCCAACAGTACTTTATACAAACATTCAGCACTTTACATAAACAACCAGCACTTTACATAAACGAATCATAACGAAGTTTTTACACTAACAAACACCACTTTGAACCAGAAAAGAGTATTTTACAAAAAGGAAAAGCATTTTGACCAAAGAATCATTAGTTTACATCAGCCAACAGTACTTTACACAAACATTCAGCACTTTACATAAATAACCAGCACTTTACATAAACGAATCATAACGAAGTTTTTACACTAACAAACACCACTTTGAACCAGAAAAGAGTATTTTACATTAAGGAAAAACATTTTCACCAAAGAATCATTAGTTTACATCAGTCAACAGTACTTTACACAAACATTCAGCACTTTACATAAACAACCAGCACTTTACATAAACGAATCATAACGAAGTTTTTACACTAACAAACACCATTTTGATCCAGAAAAGAGTATTTTACATTAAGGAAAAACATTTTGACCAAAGAATCATTAGTTTACATCAGTCAACAGTACTTTACACAAACATTCAGCACTTTACATAAACAACCAGCACTTTACATAAACGAATCATAACTAAGTTTTTACACTAACAAAGACCACTTTGAACCAGAAAAGATTATTTTACGTAAAGGAAAAGTATTTAGACCAAAGAATCATTAGTTTACATCAGCCAACAGTACTTTACACAAACGACCCACACTTTACACAAACGAATCAGATCGATGTTTTTAAACTAACAAACACCACTTTCAACAATAAATGAGTAATTTAGATAAAGGAAAAGCATTTTGACCAAAGAATCATTAGTTTACATCAGTCAACAGTACTTTACACCAACATTCAGCACTTTACATAAACAACTAGCACTTTACACAAACCAATCAGAACGATATTTTTAAGCTAACAAAGACCACTCTGAACCAGAAAAGAGTATTTTACATAAAGGAAAAGCATTTTGACCAAAGAATAATTAGTTTACATCAGTCCACAGTAATTTACACTAACATTCAGCACTTTACATAAAAAACCAGTACTTTACACAAACGAATCAGAACGATGTTTTTACAATAACAAATACCACTTTGAAACAGAAAAGAGTATTTTACATAAGGAAAAGCATTTTGACCAAAGAATCATTAGTTTAAAGTACTTAACAGTACTTTACACAAACATTCAGCACTTTACATAAAAAACCAGCATTTTACACAAACGACTCAGAACGATCTTTTTACACTAATAAACACCACTTTGAACCAGAAAAGAGTATTTTACATAATGGAAAAACATTTTGACCAGAGAATCAGTAGTTTACAATAGTCAATCAGCACTTTACACAAACGAATTAGTTAGATGTTTTTACACTAACAAAGACCACTTTGAACCAGAAAAGAGTAATTTACATAAAGGAAAAGCATTTTCACCAAAGAATCATTAGTTTACATCAGCCAACAGTACTTTATACAAACATTCAGCACTTTACATAAACAACCAGCACTTTACATAAACGAATCATAACGAAGTTTTTACACTAACAAACACCACTTTGAACCAGAAAAGAGAATTTTACAAAAAAGAAAAGCATTTTGACCAAAGAATCATTTGTTTACATCAGCCAACAGTACTTTACACAAACATTCAGCACTTTACATAAATAACCAGCACTTTACATAAACGAATCATAACGAAGTTTTTACACTAACAAACACCACTTTGAACCAGAAAAGAGTATTTTACATTAAGGAAAAACATTTTGACCAAAGAATCATTAGTTTACATCAGTCAACAGTACTTTACACAAACATTCAGCACTTTACATAAACAACCAGCACTTTACATAAACGAATCATAACGAAGTTTTTACACTAACAAAGACCACTTTGAACCAGAAAAGAGTATTTTACGTAAAGGAAAAGTATTTAGACCAAAGAATCATTAGTTTACATCAGCCAACAGTACTTTACACAAACGACCCGCACTTTACACAATCGAATCAGATCGATGTTTTTAAACTAACAAACACCACTTTGAACCAGAAAAGAGAATTTTACAAAAAGGAAAAGCATTTTCACCAAAGAATCATTAGTTTACATCAGCCAACAGTACTTTATACAAACATTCAGCACTTTACATAAACAACCAGCACTTTACATAAACGAATCATAACGAAGTTTTTACACTAACAAACACCACTTTGAACCAGAAAAGAGAATTTTACAAAAAGGAAAAGCATTTTGACCAAAGAATCATTTGTTTACATCAGCCAACAGTACTTTACACAAACATTCAGCACTTTACATAAATAACCAGCACTTTACATAAACGAATCATAACGAAGTTTTTACACTAACAAACACCACTTTGATCCAGAAAAGAGTATTTTACATTAAGGAAAAACATTTTGACCAAAGAATCATTAGTTTACATCAGTCAACAGTACTTTACACAAACATTTAGCACTTTACATAAACAACCAGCACTTTACATAAACGAATCATAACGAAGTTTTTACACTAACAAACACCATTTTGATCCAGAAAAGAGTATTTTACATTAAGGAAAAACATTTTGACCAAAGAATCATTAGTTTACATCAGTCAACAGTACTTTACACAAACATTCAGCACTTTACATAAACAACCAACACTTTACATAAACGAATCATAACTAAGTTTTTACACTAACAAAGACCACTTTGAACCAGAAAAGATTATTTTACGTAAAGGAAAAGTATTTAGACCAAAGAATCATTAGTTTACATCAGCCAACAGTACTTTACACATACGACCCACACTTTACACAAACGAATCAGATCGATGTTTTTAAAATAACAAACACCACTTTCAACAATAAATGAGTAATTTAGATAAAGGAAAAGCATTTTGACCAAAGAATCATTAGTTTACATCAGTCAACAGTACTTTACACCAACATTCAGCACTTTACATAAACAACTAGCACTTTACACAAACGAATCAGAACGATATTTTTAAGCTAACAAAGACCACTCTGAACCAGAAAAGAGTATTTTACATAAAGGAAAAGCATTTTGACCAAAGAATAATTAGTTTACGTAAGTCAACAGTAATTTACACTAACATTCAGCACTTTACATAAAAAACCAGCACTTTACACAATCGAATCAGAACGATGTTTTTACACTAACAAATACTACTTTGAAACAGAAAAGAGTATTTTACATAAGGAAAAGCATTTTGACCAAAGAATCATTAGTTTACAGTACTTAACAGTACTTTACACAAACATTCAGCACTTTACATAAAAAACCAGCACTTTACACAAACGACTCAGAACGATCTTTTTTCACTAATAAACAACACTTTGAACCAGAAAAGAGTATTTTACATAATTGAAAAACATTATGACCAGAGAATCAGTAGTTTTCATTAGCCAACAACACTTTACACAAACGAATCAGAACGATATTTTTACACTAACAAAGACAACTTTGAACCAGAAAAGAGTAATTTACATAAAGGAAAAGCATTTTCACCAAAGAATCATTAGTTTACATCCGCCAACAGTACTTTACACAAACATTCAGCACTTTACATAAACAACCAGCATTTCACATAAATGAATCGTAACGAAGTTTTTACACTAACAAACACCACTTTGAACCAGAAAAGAGTATTTTACATAAAGGAAAAACATTTTGACCAAAGAATCATTAGTTTACATTAGTCAACAGTACTTTCCACAAACATTCAGCACTTTACATAAACAACCAGCACTATACATAAACGAATCATAACGAAGTTTTTACACTAACAAACACCATTTTGAACCAAAAAAGAGTATTTTACGTAAAGGAAAAGCATTTTGACCAAAGAATCATTAGTTTACATCAGGCAACAGTACTTTACACCAACATTCAGCACTTTACACAAACGACTCAGAACGATGTTTTTACACTAACAAAGACCACTCTGAATCAGAAATGAGTATTTTCCATAAGGAAAAGCATTTTGACCAAAGAATCATTAGTTTACAGTACTTTACCCAAACATTTAGCACTTTACAAAAAAACCAACACTTTACACAAACGACTCAGAACGATCTTTTTTCACTAATAAACACCACTTTGAACCAGAAAAGAGTATTTTACATAATGGAAAAACATTTTGACCGGAGAATCAGTAGTTTACATTAGCCAACTGCACTTTACACAAACGAATCAGAACGATGTTTTCATACTAACAAAGACCACTTTGAACCAGAAAAGAGTAATTTACGTAAAGGAAAAGCATTTTCACCAAAGAATCATTAGTTTACATCAGCCAACAGTACTTTACACAAACATTCAGCACTTTACATAAACAAACAGCACTTTACATAAACGAATCATAACGAAGTTTTTACACTAACAAACACCACTTCGAACCAGAAAAGAGTATTTTACAAAAAGGAAAAGCATTTTGACCAAAGAATCATTAGTTTACATCTGCCAACAGTACTTTACACAAACATTTAGCACTTTACATAAACAACCAGCACTTCACATTTTGCACTTTACATAAACAACCAGCACTTCAAATAAACGAATCGTAACGAAGTTTTTACACTAACAAACATCACTTTGAACCAGAAAAGAGTATTTTACGTAAGGAAAAATCATTTTGACCAAAGAATCGTTCGGTTACATCAGCCAACAGTACTTAACACAAATATTCATCACTTTATATAAACAACCAGCACTTTATATAAACGAATCATAACGAAGTTTTTACACTAAAAAACACCACTTTGAACCAGAAAAGACTATTTTACGTAAAGGAAAAGTATTTCGACCAAAGAATCATTAGTTTACATCGGCCAACAGTACTTTACACCAACATTCAGCACTTTACACAAACGAATCAGAACGATGTTTTTACACTAACAAAGACCACTTTGAAACATAAAAGAGTAATTTACATAAAGGAAAAGCATTTTCACCAAAGAATCATTAGTTTACATCAGCCAACAGTACTTTACACAAACATTCAGCACTTTACATAAACAACCAGCACTTCACATAAACGAATCGTAACAAAGTTTTTACACTAACAAATACCACTTTGAACCAGAAAAGAGTATTTTACATTAAGGAAAAACATTTTGACCAAAGAATCCTTACTTTACATCAGTCAACAGTACTTTGCACAAACATTCAGCACTTTGCATAAACAACAAGCACTTTACATAAACTAATCATAACGATGTTTTTACACTAACAAACACCACTTTAACCCAGAAAAGAGTATTTTACAAAAAGGAAAAGCATTTTAACCAAAGAATCATTAGTTTACATCAGCCAACAGTACTTTACACAAACATTCAGCACTTTACATAAACAACCAGCACTTTACATAAACGAATCATAACGATGTTTTTACACTAACAAACACCACTTTAAACCAGAAAATAGTATTTTACAAAAAGGAAAAGCATTTTGACCAAAGAATCATTAGTTTACATCAGCCAACAGTACTTTACACAAACATTCAGCACTTTACATAAACAACCAGCACTTTACATAAACGAATCATAACGAAGTTTTTACACTAACAAACACCACTTTGAACCAGAAAACAGTATTTTACATTAAGGAAAAACATTTTGACCAAAGAATCATTAGTTTACATCAATCAACAGTACTTTACACAAACATTCAGCACTTTACATAAACAACCAGCACTATACATAAACGAATCATAACGAAGTTTTTACACTAACAAACACCATTTTGAACCAGAAAAGAGTATTTTACGTAAAGGAAAAGCTTTTTGACCAAAGAATCATTAGTTTACATCAGGCAACAGTACTTTACACCAACATTCAGCACTTTACACAAACGACTCAGAACGATGTTTTTACACTAACAAAGACCACTCTGAATCAGAAATGAGTATTTTCCATAAGGAAAAGCATTTTGACCAAAGAATCATTAGTTTACAGTACTTTACCCAAACATTTAGCACTTTACAAAAAAACCAACACTTTACACAAACGACTCAGAACGATCTTTTTTCACTAATAAATACCACTTTGAACCAGAAAAGAGTATTTTACATAATGGAAAAACATTTTGACCGGAGAATCAGTAGTTTACATTAGCCAACTGCACTTTACACAAACGAATCAGAACGATGTTTTCATACTAACAAAGACCACTTTGAACCAGAAAAGAGTAATTTACGTAAAGGAAAAGCATTTTCACCAAAGAATCATTAGTTTACATCAGCCAATAGTACTTTACACAAACATTCAGCACTTTACCTAAACAAACAGCACTTTACATAAACGAATCATAACGAAGTTTTTACACTAACAAACACCACTTCGAACCAGAAAAGAGTATTTTACAAAAAGGAAAAGCATTTTGACCAAAGAATCATTAGTTTATATCTGCCAACAGTACTTTACACAAACATTTAGCACTTTACATAAACAACCAGCACTTCACATTTAGCACTTTACATAAACAACCAGCACTTCACATAAACGAATCGTAACGAAGTTTTTACACTAACAAACATCACTTTGAACCAGAAAAGATTATTTTACGTAAGGAAAAATCATTTTGACCAAAAAATCGTTCGGTTACATCAGCCAACAGTACTTAACACAAATATTCATCACTTTATATAAACAACCAGCACTTTATATAAACGAATCATAACGAAGTTTTTACACTAAAAAACACCACTTTGAACCAGAAAAGACTATTTTACGTAAAGGAAAAGTATTTCGACCAAAGAATCATTAGTTTACATCGGCCAACAGTACTTTACACCAACATTCAGCACTTTACACAAACGAATCAGAACGATGTTTTTACACTAACAAAGACCACTTTGAAACATAAAAGAGTAATTTACATAAAGGAAAAGCATTTTCACCAAAGAATCATTAGTTTACATCAGCCAACAGTACTTTACACAAACATTCAGCACTTTACATAAACAACCAGCACTTCACATAAACGAATCGTAACAAAGTTTTTACACTAACAAATACCACTTTGAACCAGAAAAGAGTATTTTACATTAAGGAAAAACATTTTGACCAAAGAATCCTTACTTTACATCAGTCAACAGTACTTTGCACAAACATTCAGCACTTTACATAAACAACAAGCACTTTACATAAACGAATCATAACGATGTTTTTACACTAACAAACACCACTTTAACCCAGAAAAGAGTATTTTACAAAAAGGAAAAGCATTTTGACCAAAGAATCATTAGTTTACATCAGCCAACAGTACTTTACACAAACATTCAGCACTTTACATAAACAAACAGCACTTTACATAAACGAATCATAACGATGTTTTTACACTAACAAACACCACTTTAAACCAGAAAAGAGTATTTTACAAAAAGAAAAAGCATTTTGACCAAAGAATCATTAGTTTACATCAGCCAACAGTACTTTACACAAACATTCAGCACTTTACATAAACAACCAGCACTTTACATAAACGAATCATAACGAAGTTTTTACACTAACAAACACCACTTTGAACCAGAAAACAGTATTTTACATTAAGGAAAAACATTTTGACCAAAGAATCATTAGTTTACATCAATCAACAGTACTTTACACAAACATTCAGCACTTTACATAAACAACCAGCACTTTACATAAACGAATCATAACGAAGTTTTTACACTAAGAAACACGACTTTGAACCAGAAAAGAGTATTTTACGTAAGGAAAAATCATTTTGACCAAAGAATCGATAGTTTACATCAGCCAACAGTACTTAACACAAATATTCATCACTTTATATAAACAACCCGCACTTTACACAAACGAATCAGAACGATGTTTTTAAACTAACAACCACTTTCAACCATAAATGAGTAATTTAGATAAAGGAAAAGCATTTTGACCAAAGAATCATTAGTTTACATCAGTCAACAGTACTTTACACCAACATTCAGCACTTTACATAAACAACTAACACTTTACACAAACGAATCAGAACGATATTTTTACACTAGCAAAGACCACTTTGAACCAGAAAAGAGTAATTTACATAAAGGAAAAGCATTTTCGCCAAAGAATCATTAGTTTACATAAGCCAACAGTACTTTACACAAACATTCAGCACTTTACATAAACAACCAGCACTTCACATAAATGAATCGTAACGAAGTTTTTACACTAACAAACACCACTTTGAACTAGAAAAGATTATTTTACATAAAGGAAAAACATTTTGACCAAAGAATCATTAGTTTACATCAGCCAACAGTAATTTACACAAACATTTAGCACTTTACATAAACAACCAGCACTTCACATTTAGCACTTTACATAAACAACCAGCACTTCACATAAACGAATCGTAACGAAGTTTTTACACTAACAAACATCACTTTGAACCAGAAAAGAGTATTTTCCGTAAGGAAAAATCATTTTGACCATAGAATCGTTATTTTACATCAGCCAACAGTACTTAACACAAATATTCATCACTTTATATAAACAACCAGCACTTTATATAAACGAATCATAACGAAGTTTTTACACTAAAAAACACCACTTTGAACCAGAAAAGACTATTTTACGTAAAGGAAAAGTATTTCGACCAAAGAATCATTAGTTTACATCAGCCAACAGTACTTTACACCAACATTCAGCACTTTACACAAACGAATCAGAACGATGTTTTTACACTAACAAAGAACACTTTGAACCATAAAAGAGTAATTTACATAAAGGAAAAGCATTTTCACCAAAGAATCATTAGTTTACATCAGCCAACAGTACTTTACACAAACATTCAGCACTTTACATAAACAACCGGTACTTCACATAAACGAATCGTAACGAAGTTTTTACACTAACAAATACCACTTTGAACCAGAAAAGAGTATTTTACATTAAGGAAAAACATTTTGACCAAAGAATCATTACTTTACATCAGTCAACAGTACTTTGCACAAACATTCAGCACTTTACATAAACATTCAGCACTTTACATAAACGAATCATAACGATGTTTTTACACTAACAAACACCACTTTAACCCAGAAAAGAGTATTTTACAAAAAGGAAAAGCATTTTGACAAAAGAATCATTAGTTTACATCAGCCAACAGTACTTTACACAAACATTCAGCACTTTACATAAACAACCAGCACTTTACATAAACGAATCATAACGATGTTTTTATACTAACAAACACCACTTTAAACCAGAAAAGAGTATTTTACTAAAAGGAAAAGCATTTTGACCAAAGAATCATTAGTTTACATCAGCCAACAGAACTTTACACAAACATTCAGCACTTTACATAAACAACCAGCACTTTACATAAACGAATCATAACGAAGTTTTTACACTAACAAACACCACTTTGAACCAGAAAACAGTATTTTACATTAAGGAAAAACATTTTGACCAAAGAATCATTAGTTTACATCAATCAACAGTACTTTACACAAACATTCAGCACTTTACATAAACAACCAGCACTTTACATAAACGAATCATAACGAAGTTTTTACACTAACAAACACGACTTTGAACCAGAAAAGAGTATTTTACGTAAGGAAAAATCATTTTGACCAAAGAATCGATAGTTTACATCAGCCAACAGTACTTAACACAAATATTCATCACTTTATATAAACAACCCGCACTTTACACAAACGAATCAGAACGATGTTTTTAAACTAACAAACACCACTTTCAACCATAAATGAGTAATTTAGATAAAGGAAAAGCATTTTGACCAAAGAATCATTAGTTTACATCAGTCAACAGTACTTTACACCAACATTCAGCACTTTACATAAACAACTAACACTTTACACAAACGAATCAGAACGATATTTTTACACTAACAAAGACCACTTTGAACCAGAAAAGAGTAATTTACATAAAGGAAAAGCATTTTCACCAAATAATCATTAGTTTACATAAGCCAACAGTACTTTACACAAACATTCAGCACTTTACATAAACAACCAGTACTTCACATAAATGAATCGTAACGAAGTTTTTACACTAACAAACACCACTTTGAACTAGAAAAGAGTATTTTACATAAAGGAAAAACATTTTGACCAAAGAATCATTAGTTTACATTAGTCAACAGTACTTTCCACAAACATTCAGCACTTTACACAAACAACCAGCACTTTACATAAACGAATCATAACAAAGTTTTTACACTAACAAACACCATTTTGAACCAGAGAATAGTATTTTCCGTAAAGGAAAAGCATTTTGACCAAAGAATCATTAGTTTACATCAGCCAACAGTACTTTACACCAACATTCAGCACTTTACACAAACGACTCAGAACGATGTTTTTACACTAACAAAGACCACTCTGAATCAGAAATGAGTATTTTACATAAGAAAAAGCATTTTGACCAAAGAATCATTAGTTTACAGTACTTAACAGTACTTTACACAAACATTCAGCACTTTACATAAAAAACCAGCACTTTACACAAACGACTCAGAACGATCTTTTTACACTAATAAACACCACTTTGAACCAGAAAAGAGTATTTTACATAATGGACAAACATTTTGACCAGAGAATCAGTAGTTTACATTAGCCAACAGCACTTTACACAAACGAATCAGAACGATGTTTTTACACTAACAAAGACCACTCTGAACCATAAAAGAGTAATTTACATAAAGGAAAAGCATTTTCACCAAAGAATCATTAGTTTACATCAGCCAACAGTACTTTACACAAACATTCAGCACTTTACATAAACAACCAGCACTTTACATAAACGAATCGTAACGAAGTTTTTACACTAACAAACACCACTTTGAACCAGAAAAGAGTATTTTACAAAAAGGAAAAGCATTTTGACCAAAGAATTATTAGTTTACATCAGCCAACAGTACTTTACACAAACATTCGGCACTTTACAAAAACAACCAGCACATTATATAAACGAATCATAACGAAGTTTTTACACTAACAAATACCACTTTGAACCAGAAAAGATTATTTTACATTAAGGAAAAACATTTTGACCAAAGAATCATTAGTTTACAACAATCAACAGTACTTTGCACAAACGTTCAGCACTTTACATAAACAACCAGCACTTCACATAAACGAATCTAACGAAGTTTTTACACTAACAAACACCACTTTGAACCAGAAAAGAGTATTTTACATTAAGGAAAAACATTTTGACCAAAGAATCATTACTTTACATCAGTCAACAGTGCTTTGCACAAACGTTCAGCACTTTACATAAACAACCAGCACTTCACATAAACGAATCGTAACGAAGTTTTTACACTAACAAACACCACTTTGAACCAGAAAAGAGTATTTTACGTAAGGAAAAATCATTTTGACCAAAGAATCGTTAGTTTACATCAGCCAACAGTACTTAACACAAATATTCATCACTTTATATAAACAACCCGCAATTTACACAAACGAATCAGAACGATGTTTTTAAACTAACAAACACCACTTTCAACCATAAATGAGTAATTTAGATAAAGGAAAAGCATTTTGACCAAAGAATCATTAGTTTACATCAGTCAATAGTACTTTACACCAACATTCAGCACTTTACATAAACAACTAGCACTTTACACAAACGAATCGGAACGATGTTTTTAAGCTAACAAAGACCGCTCTGAACCAGAAAAGATTATTTTACATAAAGGAAAAGCATTTTGACCAAAGAATAATTAGTTTACATCAGTCAACAATAATTTACACTAACATTCAGCACTTTACATAAAAAACCAACACTTTACACAAACGAATCAGAACGATGTTTTTACACTAACAAATACAACTTTGAAACAGAAAAGAGTATTTTACATAAGGAGAAGCATTTTGACCAAAGAATCATTAGTTTACAGTACTTAACAGTACTTTACACAAACATTCAACACTTTACATAAAAAACCAGCACTTTACACAAACGACTCAGAACGATCTTTTTACACTAATAAACACCACTTTGAACCAGAAAAGAGTATTTTACATAATGGAAAAACATTTTGACCAGAGAATCAGTAGTTTACATTAGCCAACAGGACTTTCCACAAACGAATCAGAACGATATTTTTACACTAACAAAGACCACTTTGAACCAGAAAAGAGTAATTTACATAAAGGAAAAGCATTTTCACCAAAGAATCATTAGTTTACATCAGCCAACAGTACTTTACACAAACATTCAGCACTTTACATAAACAACCAGCACTTCACATAAATGAATCGTAACGAAGTTTTTACACTAACAAACACCACTTTGAACTAGAAAAGAGTATTTTACATAAAGGAAAAACATTTTGACCAAAGAATCATTAGTTTACATTAGTCAACAGTACTTTCCACAAACATTCAGCACTTTACATAAACAACCAGCACTTTACATAAACGAATCATAACAAAGTTTTTACACTATCAAACACCATTTTGAACCAGAGAAGAGTATTTTACGTAAAGGAAAAGCATTTTGACCAAAGAATCATTAGTTTACTTCAGCCAACAGTACTTTACACCAACATTCAGCACTTTACACAAACGACTCAGAACGAAGTTTTTACACTAACAAAGACCACTCTGAATCAGAAATGAGTATTTTACATAAGGAAAAGCATTTTGACCAAAGAATCATTAGTTTACAGTACTTAACAGTACTTTACACAAACATTCAACACTTTACATAAAAAACCAGCACATTACACAAACGACTCAGAACGATCTTTTTACACTAATAAACACCACTTTGAACCAGAAAAGAGTATTTTACATAATGTACAAACATTTTGACCAGAGAATCAGTAGTTTACATTAGCCAACAGCACTTTACACAAACGAATCAGAACGATGTTTTTACACTAACAAAGACCACTTTGAACCATAAAAGAGTAATTTACATAAAGGAAAAGCATTTTCACCAAAGAATCACTAGTTTACATCAGCCAACAGTACTTTACACAAATATTCAGCACTTTACATAAACAACCAGCACTTTACATAAACGAATCGTAACGAAGTTTTTACACTAACAAACACCACTTTGAACCAGAAAAGACTGTTTTACGTAAAGGAAAAGTATTTCGAACAAAGAATCATTAGTTTACATCAGCCAACAGTACTTTACACCAACATTCAGCACTTTACACAAACGAATCAGAACGATGTTTTTACAATAACAAAGAACACTTTGACACATAAAAGAGTAATTTACATAAAAGAAAAGCATTTTCACCAAAGAATCATTAGTTACATCAGCCAACAGTACTTTACACAAACATTCAGCACTTTACATAAACAACCGGTACTTCACATAAACGAATCGTAACGAAGTTTTTACACTAACAAATACCACTTTGAACCAGAAAAGAGTATTTTACATTAAGGAAAAACATTTTGACCAAAGAATCATTACTTTACATCAGTCAACAGTACTTTGCACAAACATTCAGCACTTTACATAAACAACCAGCACTTTACATAAACGAATCATAACGATGTTTTTATACTAACAAACACCACTTTAAACCAGAAAAGAGTATTTTACTAAAAGGAAAAGCATTTTGACCAAAGAATCATTAGTTTACATCAGCCAACAGTACATTACACAAACATTCAGCACTTTACATAAACAACCAGCACTTTACATAAACGAATCATAACGATGTTTTTACACTAACAAACACCACTTTAACCCAGAAAAGAGTATTTTACAAAAAGGAAAAGCATTTTGACCAAAGAATCATTAGTTTACATCAGCCAACAGTACTTTACACAAACATTCAGCACTTTACATAAACAACCAGCACTTTACATAAACGAATCATAACGATGTTTTTATACTAACAAACACCACTTTAAACCAGAAAAGAGTATTTTACTAAAAGGAAAAGCATTTTGACCAAAGAATCATTAGTTTACATCAGCCAACAGTACATTACACAAACATTCAGCACTTTACATAAACAACCAGCACTTTACATAAACGAATCATAACGAAGTTTTTACACTAACAAATACCACTTTGAACCAGAAAACAGTATTTTACATTAAGGAAAAATATTTTGACCAAAGAATCATTAGTTTACATCAATCAACAGTACTTTACACAAACATTCAGCACTTTACATAAACAACCAGCACTTTACATAAACGAATCATAACGAAGTTTTTACACTAACAAACACGACTTTGAACCAGAAAAGAGTATTTTGCGTAAGAAAAAATCATTTTGACCAAAGAATCGATAGTTTACATCAGCCAACAGTACTTAACACAAATATTCATCACTTTATATAAACAACCCGCACTTTACACAAACGAATCAGAACGATGTTTTTAAACTAACAAACACCACTTTCAACCATAAATTAGTAATTTAGATAAAGGAAAAGCATTTTGACCAAAGAATCATTAGTTTACATCAGTCAACAGTACTTTACACCAACATTCAGCACTTTACATAAACAACTAACACTTTACACAAACGAATCAGAACGATATTTTTACACTAACAAACACCACTTTGAACCTGAAAAGAGTAATTTACATAAAGGAAAAGCATTTTCACCAAAGAATCATTAGTTTACATAAGCCAACAGTACTTTACACAAACATTCAGCACTTTACATAAACAACCAGTACTTCACATAAATGAATCGTAACGAAGTTTTTACACTAACAAACACCACTTTGAACTAGAAAAGAGTATTTTACATTAAGGAAAAAAATTTTGACCAAAGAATCATTACTTTACATCAGTCAACAGTGCTTTGCACAAACGTTCAGCACTTTACATAAACAACCCGCACTTTACATAAACGAATCGTAACAAAGTTTTTACACTAACAAACACCATTTTGAACCAGAGAATAGTATTTTCCGTAAAGGAAAAGCATTTTGACCAAAGAATCATTAGTTTACATCAGCCAACAGTACTTTACACCAACATTCAGCACTTTACACAAACGACTCAGAACGATGTTTTTACACTAACAAAGACCACTCTGAATCAGAAATGAGTATTTTACATAAGAAAAAGCATTTTGACCAAAGAATCATTAGTTTACAGTACTTAACAGTACTTTACACAAACATTCAGCACTTTACATAAAAAACCAGCACTTTACACAAACGACTCAGAACGATCTTTTTACACTAATAAACACCACTTTGAACCAGAAAAGAGTATTTTACATAATGGACAAACATTTTGACCAGGGAATCAGTAGTTTACATTAGCCAACAGCACTTTACACAAACGAATCAGAACGATGTTTTTACACTAACAAAGACCACTCTGAACCATAAAAGAGTAATTTACATAAAGGAAAAGCATTTTCACCAAAGAATCATTAGTTTACATCAGCCAACAGTACTTTACACAAACATTCAGCACTTTACATAAACAACCAGCACTTTACATAAACGAATCGTAACGAAGTTTTTACACTAACAAACACCACTTTGAACCAAAAAAGAGTATTTTACAAAAAGGAAAAGCATTTTGACCAAAGAATTATTAGTTTACATCAGCCAACAGTACTTTACACAAACATTCGGCACTTTACAAAAACAACCAGCACATTATATAAACGAATCATAACGAAGTTTTTACACTAAGAAATACCACTTTGAACCAGAAAAGATTATTTTACATTAAGGAAAAACATTTTGACCAAAGAATCATTAGTTTACAACAATCAACAGTACTTTGCACAAACGTTCAGCACTTTACATAAACAACCAGCACTTCACATAAACGAATCGTAACGAAGTTTTTACACTAACAAACACCACTTTGAACCAGAAAAGAGTATGTTACATTAAGGAAAAACATTTTGACCAAAGAATCATTACTTTACATCAGTCAACAGTGCTTTGCACAAACGTTCAGCACTTTACATAAACAACAAGCACTTCACATAAACGAATCGTAACAATGTTTTTACACTAACAAACACCACTTTGGACCAGAAAAGAGTATTTTACGTAAGGAAAAATCATTTTGACCAAAGAATCGTTAGTTTACATCAGCCAACAGTACTTAACACAAATATTCATCACTTTATATAAACAACCCGCACTTTACACAAACGAATCAGAACGATGTTTTTAAACTAACAAACACCACTTTCAACCATAAATGAGTAATTTAGATAAAGGAAAAGCATTTTGACCAAAGAATCATTAGTTTACATCAGTCAATAGTACTTTACACCAACATTCAGCACTTTACATAAACAACTAGCACTTTACACAAACGAATCGGAACGATGTTTTTAAGCTAACAAAGACCGCTCTGAACCAGAGAAGAGTATTTTACATAAAGGAAAAGCATTTTGACCAAAGAATCATTAGTTTACATCAGTCAACAGTACTTTACACCAACATTCAGCACTTTACATAAACAACTAACACTTTACACAAACGAATCAGAACGATATTTTGACACTAACAAAGACCACTTTGAACCTGAAAAGAGTAATTTACATAAAGGAAAAGCATTTTCACCAAAGAATCATTAGTTTACATAAGCCAACAGTACTTTACACAAACATTCAGTAATTTACATAAACAACCAGTACTTCACATAAATGAATCGTAACGAAGTTTTTACACTAACAAACACCACTTTGAACTAGAAAAGAGTATTTTACATAAAGGAAAAACATTTTGACCAAAGAATCATTAGTTTACATTAGTCAACAGTACTTTCCACAAACATTCAGCACTTTACACAAACAACCAGCACTTTACATAAACGAATCATAACAAAGTTTTTACACTAACAAACACCATTTTGAACCAGAGAATAGTATTTTCTGTAAAGGAAAAGCATTTTGACCAAAGAATCATTAGTTTACATCAGCCAACAGTACTTTACACCAACATTCAGCACTTTACACTAACAAAGACCACTCTGAATCAGAAATGAGTATTTTACATAAGAAAAAGCATTTTGACCAAAGAATCATTAGTTTACAGTACTTAACAGTACTTTGCACAAACATTCAGCACTTTACATAAAAAACCAGCACTTTACACAAACGACTCAGAACGATATTTTTACACTAATAAACACCACTTTGAACCAGAAAAGAGTATTTTACATAATGGACAAACATTTTGACCAGGGAATCAGTAGTTTACATTAGCCAACAGCACTTTACACAAACGAATCAGAACGATGTTTTTACACTAACAAAGACCACTCTGAACCATAAAAGAGTAATTTACATAAAGGAAAAGCATTTTCACCAAAGAATCATTAGTTTACATCAGCCAACAGTACTTTACACAAACATTCAGCACTTTACATAAACAACCAGCACTTTACATAAACGAATCGTAACGAAGTTTTTACACTAACAAACACCACTTTGAACCAGAAAAGAGTATTTTACAAAAAGGAAAAGCATTTTGACCAAAGAATTATTAGTTTACATCAGCCAACAGTACTTTACACAAACATTCGGCACTTTACAAAAACAACCAGCACATTATATAAACGAATCATAACGAAGTTTTTACACTAAGAAATACCACTTTGAACCAGAAAAGATTATTTTACATTAAGGAAAAACATTTTGACCAAAGAATCATTAGTTTACAACAATCAACAGTACTTTGCACAAACGTTCAGCACTTTACATAAACAACCAGCACTTCACATAAACGAATCGTAACGAAGTTTTTACACTAACAAACACCACTTTGAACCAGAAAAGAGTATGTTACATTAAGGAAAAACATTTTGACCAAAGAATCATTACTTTACATCAGTCAACAGTGCTTTGCACAAACGTTCAGCACTTTACATAAACAACCAGCACTTCACATAAACGAATCGTAACAATGTTTTTACACTAACAAACACCACTTTGAACCAGAAAAGAGTATTTTACGTAAGGAAAAATCATTTTGACCAAAGAATCGTTAGTTTACATCAGCCAACAGTACTTAACACAAATATTCATCACTTTATATAAACAACCCGCACTTTACACAAACGAATCAGAACGATGTTTTTAAACTAACAAACACCACTTTCAACCATAAATGAGTAATTTAGATAAAGGAAAAGCATTTTGACCAAAGAATCATTAGTTTACATCAGTCAATAGTACTTTACACCAACATTCAGCACTTTACATAAACAACTAGCACTTTACACAAACGAATCGGAACGATGTTTTTAAGCTAACAAAGACCGCTCTGAACCAGAGAAGAGTATTTTACATAAAGGAAAAGCATTTTGACCAAAGAATCATTAGTTTACATCAGTCAACAGTACTTTACACCAACATTCAGCACTTTACATAAACAACTAACACTTTACACAAACGAATCAGAACGATATTTTGACACTAACAAAGACCACTTTGAACCTGAAAAGAGTAATTTACATAAAGGAAAAGCATTTTCACCAAAGAATCATTAGTTTACATAAGCCAACAGTACTTTACACAAACATTCAGTAATTTACATAAACAACCAGTACTTCACATAAATGAATCGTAACGAAGTTTTTACACTAACAAACACCACTTTGAACTAGAAAAGAGTATTTTACATAAAGGAAAAACATTTTGACCAAAGAATCATTAGTTTACATTAGTCAACAGTACTTTCCACAAACATTCAGCACTTTACACAAACAACCAGCACTTTACATAAACGAATCATAACAAAGTTTTTACACTAACAAACACCATTTTGAACCAGAGAATAGTATTTTCTGTAAAGGAAAAGCATTTTGACCAAAGAATCATTAGTTTACATCAGCCAACAGTACTTTACACCAACATTCAGCACTTTACACAAACGACTCAGAACGATGTTTTTACACTAACAAAGACCACTCTGAATCAGAAATGAGTATTTTACATAAGAAAAAGCATTTTGACCAAAGAATCATTAGTTTACAGTACTTAACAGTACTTTACACAAACATTCAGCACTTTACATAAAAAACCAGCACTTTACACAAACGACTCAGAACGATCTTTTTACACTAATAAACACCACTTTGAACTAGAAAAGAGTATTTTACATAATGGACAAACATTTTGACCAGAGAATCAGTAGTTTACATTAGCCAACAGCACTTTACACAAACGAATCAGAACGATGTTTTTACACTAACAAAGACCACTCTGAACCATAAAAGAGTAATTTACATAAAGGAAAAGCATTTTCACCAAAGAATCATTAGTTTACATCAGCCAACAGTACTTTACACAAACATTCAGCACTTTACATAAACAACCAGCACTTTACATAAACGAATCGTAACGAAGTTTTTACACTAACAAACACCACTTTGAACCAGAAAAGAGTATTTTACAAAAAGGAAAAGCATTTTGACCAAAGAATTATTAGTTTACATCAGCCAACAGTACTTTACACAAACATTCGGCACTTTACAAAAACAACCAGCACATTATATAAACGAATCATAACGAAGTTTTTACACTAACAAATACCACTTTGAACCAGAAAAGATTATTTTACATTAAGGAAAAACATTTTGACCAAAGAATCATTAGTTTACAACAATCAACAGTACTTTGCACAAACGTTCAACACTTTACATAAACAACCAGCACTTCACATAAACGAATCGTAACGAAGTTTTTACACTAACAAACACCACTTTGAACCAGAAAAGAGTATGTTACATTAAGGAAAAACATTTTGACCAAAGAATCATTACTTTACATCAGTCAACAGTGCTTTGCACAAACGTTCAGCACTTTACATAAACAACCAGCACTTCACATAAACGAATCGTAACGAAGTTTTTACACTAACAAACACCACTTTGAACCAGAAAAGAGTATTTTACGTAAGGAACAATCATTTTGACCAAAGAATCGTTAGTTTACATCAGCCAACAGTACTTAACACAAATATTCATCACTTTATATAAACAACCCGCACTTTACACAAACGAATCAGAACGATGTTTTTAAACTAACAAACACCACTTTCAACCATAAATGAGTAATTTAGATAAAGGAAAAGCATTTTGACCAAAGAATCATTAGTTTACATCAGTCAATAGTACTTTACACCAACATTCAGCACTTTACATAAACAACTAGCACTTTACACAAACGAATCGGAACGATGTTTTTAAGCTAACAAAGACCGCTCTGAACCAGAAAAGAGTATTTTACATTAAGGAAAAGCATTTTGACCAAAGAATAATTAGTTTACATCAGTCAACAGTAATTTACACTAACATTCAGCACTTTACATAAAAAACCAACACTTTACACAAACGAATCAGAACGATGTTTTTACACTAACAAATACAACTTTGAAACAGAAAAGAGTATTTTACATAAGGAGAAGCATTTTGACCAAAGAATCATTAGTTTACAGTACTTAACAGTACTTTACACAAACATTCAACACTTTACATAAAAAACCAGCACTTTACACAAACGACTCAGAACGATCTTTTTACACTAATAAACACCACTTTGAACCAGAAAAGAGTATTTTACATAATGGAAAAACATTTTGACCAGAGAATCAGTAGTTTACATTAGACAACAGCACTTTACACAAACGAATCAGAACGATGTTTTTACACTAACAAAGACCACTCTGAACCATAAAAGAGTAATTTACATAAAGGAAAAGCATTTTCACCAAAGAATCATTAGTTTACATCAGCCAACAGTACTTTACACAAACATTCAGCATTTTACATAAACAACCAGCACTTCACATAAATGAATCGTAACGAAGTTTTTACACTAACAAACACCACTTTGAACTAGAAAAGAGTATTTTACATAAAGGAAAAACATTTTGACCAAAGAATCATTAGTTTACATTAGTCAACAGTACTTTCCACAAACATTGACCACTTTACATAAACAACCAGCACTTTACATAAACGAATCATAACAAAGTTTTTACACTATCAAACACCATTTTGAACCAGAGAAGAGTATTTTACGTAAAGGAAAAGCATTTTGACCAAAGAATCATTAGTTTACATCAGCCAACAGTACTTTACACCAACATTCAGCACTTTACACAAACGACTCAGAACGAAGTTTTTACACTAACAAAGACCACTCTGAATCAGAAATGAGTATTTTACATAAGGAAAAGCATTTTGACCAAAGAATCATTAGTTTACAGTACTTAACAGTACTTTACACAAACATTCAACACTTTACATAAAAAACCAGCACATTACACAAACGACTCAGAACGATCTTTTTACACTAATAAACACCACTTTGAACCAGAAAAGAGTATTTTACATAATGGACAAACATTTTGACCAAAGAATCAGTAGTTTACATTAGCCAACAGCACTTTACACAAACGAATCAGAACGATGTTTTTACACTAACAAAGACCACTTTGAACCATAAAAGAGTAATTTACATAAAGGAAAAGCATTTTCACCAAAGAATCATTAGTTTACATCAGCCAACAGTACTTTACACAAACATTCAGCACTTTACATAAACAACCAGCACTTTACATAAACGAATCGTAACGAAGTTTTTACACTAACAAACACCACTTTGAACCAGAAAAGAGTATTTTACAAAAAGGAAGAGCATTTTGACCAAAGAATCATTAGTTTACATCAGCCAACAGTACTTTACACAAACATTCAACACTTTACATAAACAACCAGCACTTTATATAAACGAAACATAACGAAGTTTTTACACTAACAAGCACCACTTTGAACCAGAAAAGATTATTTTACATTAAGGAAAAACATTTTGACCTAAGAATCATTAGTTTACATCAATCAACAGTACTTTGCACAAACGTTCAGCACTTTACATAAACAACGAGCACTTCACATAAACGAATCGTAACGAAGTTTTTACACTAACAAACACCACTTTGAACCAGAAAAGAGTATTTTACATTAAGGAAAAAACATTTTGACCAAAGAATCATTACTTTACATCAGTCAACAGTGCTTTGCACAAACATTCAGCACTTTACATAAACAACCAGCACTTCACATAAACGAATCATAACGAAGTTTTTACACTAACAAACACCACTTTGAACCAGAAAAGAGTAGTTTACGTAAAGGAAAAGTATTTCGACCAAAGAATCATTAGTTTACATCAGCCAAGAGTACTTTACACCAATATTCAGCATTTTACACAAACGACTCAGAACGATGTTTTTACACTAACAAAGACCACTCTGAATCAGAAATGAGTTTTTTACATAAAGAAAAAGTATTTTGACCATGTAATCATTAGTTTACATCAGCTAACAGTATTCTACACCAATATTCAGCACTTCACATAAATAACCAGAATTTTACACAAACAAATCATAACGATGTTTTTACACTAACAAAAATCACTTTGAAACAGAAAAGAGTATTTTACATAAAGGAAAAGTATTTAGACCAAAGAATCATTGGTTTACATCAGTTAACAGTACTTTAAACAAACATTCTGCACTTTACACCAACTTTCTGCACTTTACAGAAACGAATCAGAACGATGTTTTTACACTTATAAACACCAGTTTGAACCAGAAAAGAGTAATTTACAAAAAGGAAAAGCATTTTCACAAAAGAATCATTAGTTTACATCAGCCAAGAGTACTTTACACAAACATTCAGCACTTTACATAAACAACCAGCACTTCACATAAACGAATCGTAACGAAGTTTTTACACTAACAAACACCACTTTGAACCAGAATAGAGTATTTTACATTAAGGAAAAACATTTTGACCAAAGAATCATTACTTTACATCAGTCAACAGTACTTTGCACGAACATTCAGCACTTTACATAAACAACCAGCACTTTACATAAACGAATCATAACGAAGTTTTTACACTAACAAACACCACTTTGAACCAGAAAAGAGTATTTTACAAAAAGGAAAAGCATTTTGACCAAAGAATCATTAGTATACATCAGCCAACAGTGCGTTACACAAACATTAAGCACTTCAAATAAACAACCAGCACTTTACATAAACGAATCATAACGAAGTTTTTACACTAACAAACACCACTTTGAACCAGACAAGAGTATTTTACATTAAGGAAAAACATTTTGACCAAAGAATCATTAGTTTACATCAATCAACAGTACTTTACACAAACATTCAGCACTTTACATAAACAACCAGCACTTTACATAAACGAATCATAACGAAGTTTTTACACTAACAAACACCACTTTGAACCAGAAAAGAGTAGTTTACGTAAAGGAAAAGTATTTCGACCAAAGAATCATTAGTTTACATCAGCCAACAGTACTTTACACCAATATTCAGCATTTTACACAAACGACTCAGAACGATGTTTTTACACTAACAAAGACCACTCTGAATCATAAATGAGTTTTTTACATAAAGAAAAAGTATTTTGACCATGTAATCATTAGTTTACATCAGCTAACAGGATTCTACACCAATATTCAGCACTTCACATAAATAACCAGCATTTTACACAAACAAATCGTAACGATGTTTTTACACTAACAAAATTCACTTTGAAACAGAAAAGAGTATTTTACATAAAGGAAAAGTATTTAGACCAAAGAATCATTGGTTTACATCAGTTAACAGTACTTTAAACAAACATTCTGACTTTACAACAACATTCTGCACTTTACAGAAACGAATCAGAACGATGTTTTTACACTTATAAACACCAGTTTGAACCAGAAAAGAGTAATTTACATAAAGGAAAAGCATTTTCACCAAAGAATCATTAGTTTACATCAGCCAACAGTACTTTACACAAACATTCAACACTTTACATAAACAACCAGCACTTCACATAAACGAATCGTAACGAAGTTTTTACACTAACAAACACCACTTTGAACCATAATAGAGTATTTTACATTAAGGAAAAACATTTTGACCAAAGAATCATTACTTTACATCAGTCAACAGTACTTTGCACGAACATTCAGCACTTTACATAAACAACCAGCACTTTACATAAATGAATCATAACGAAGTTTTTACACTAACAAACACCACTGTGAACCAGAAAAGAGTATTTTACAAATAGGAAAAGCATTTTGACCAAAGAATCATTAGTATACATCAGCCAACAGTGCTTTACACAAACATTAAGCACTTTAAATAAACAACCAGCACTTTACATAAACGAATCATAACGAAGTTTTTACACAAACAAACACCACTTTGAACCAGAAAAGAGTATTTTACATTAAGGAAAAAAATTTTGACCAAAGAATCATTACTTTACATCAGTCAACAGTACTTTGCACGAACATTCAGCACTTTACATAAACAACCAGCACTTTACATAAACGAATCATAACGAAGTTTTTACACTAACAAACACCACTTTGAACCAGAAAAGAGTATTTTACATTAAGGAAAAACATTTTGACCAAAGAATCATTAGTTTACATCAATCAACAGTACTTTACACAAACATTCAGCACTTTACATAAACAACCAGCACTTTACATAAACGAATCATAACGAAGTTTTTACACTAACAAACACCACTTTGAACCAGAAAAGAGTAGTTTACGTAAAGGAAAAGTATTTCGACCAAAGAATCATTAGTTTACATCAGCCAACAATACTTTACACCAATATTCAGCATTTTACACAAACGACTCAGAACGATGTTTTTACACTAACAAAGACCACTCTGAATCAGAAATGAGTTTTTTACATAAAGAAAAAGTATTTTGACCATGTAATCATTAGTTTACATCAGCTAACAGTATTCTACACCAATATTCAGCACTTCACATAAATAACCAGCATTTTACACAAACAAATCATAACGATGTTTTTACACTAACAAAAATCACTTTGAAACAGAAAAGAGTATTTTACATAAAGGAAAAGTATTTAGACCAAAGAATCATTGGTTTACATCAGTTAACAGTACTTTAAACAAACATTCTGCACTTTATAACAACATTCTGCACTTTACTGAAACGAATCAGAACGATGTTTTTACACTTATAAACACCAGTTTGAACCAGAAAAGAGTAATTTACATAAAGGAAAAGCATTTTCACCAAAGAATTATTAGTTTACATCAGCCAACAGTACTTTACACAAACATTCAGCACTTTACATAAACAACCAGCACTTCACATAAATGAATCGTAACGAAGTTTTTACACTAACAAACACCACTTTGAACTAGAAAAGAGTATTTTACATAAAGGAAAAACATTTTGACCAAAGAATCATTAGTTTATATTAGTCAACAGTACTTTCCACAAACATTCAGCGCTTTACATAAACAACCAGCACTTTACATAAACGAATCATAACGAAGCTTTTACACTAACAAACACCACTGTGAACCAGAAAAGAGTATTTTACAAAAAGGAAAAGCATTTTGACCAAAGAATCATTAGTATACATCAGCCAACAGTGCTTTACACAAACATTAAGCACTTTAAATAAACAACCAGCACTTTAGATAAACGAATCATAACGAAGTTTTTACACTAACAAACACCACTTTGAACCAGAAAAGAGTATTTTACATTAAGGAAAAAAATTTTGACCAAAGAATCATTACTTTACATCAGTCAACAGTACTTTGCACGAACATTCAGCACTTTACATAAACAACCAGCACTTTACATAAACGAATCATAACAAAGTTTTTACACTAACAAACACCACTTTGAACCAGAAAAGAGTATTTTACATTAAGGAAAAACATTTTGACCAAAGAATCATTAGTTTACATAAATCAACAGTACTTTACACAAACATTCAGCACTTTACATAAACAACCAGCACTTTACATAAACGAATCATAACGAAGTTTTTACACTAACAAACACCACTTTGAACCAGAAAAGAGTAGTTTACGTAAAGGAAAAGTATTTCGACCAAAGAATCATTAGTTTACATCAGCCAACAATACTTTACACCAATATTCAGCATTTTACACAAACGACTCAGAACGATGTTTTTACACTAACAAAGACCACTCTGAATCTGAAATGAGTTTTTTACATAAAGAAAAAGTATTTTGACCATGTAATCATTAGTTTACATCAGCTAACAGTATTCTACACCAATATTCAGCACTTCACATAAATAACCAGCATTTTACACAAACAAATCATAACGATGTTTTTACACTAACAAAAATCACTTTGAAACAGAAAAGAGTATTTTACATAAAGGAAAAGTATTTAGACCAAAGAATCATTGGTTTACATCAGTTAACAGTACTTTAAACAAACATTCTGCACTTTATAACAACATTCTGCACTTTACTGAAACGAATCAGAACGATGTTTTTACACTTATAAACACCAGTTTGAACCAGAAAAGAGTAATTTACATATAGGAAAAGCATTTTCACCAAAGAATCATTAGTTTACATCAGCCAACAGTACTTTACACAAACATTCAGCACTTTACATAAACAACCAGCACTTCACATAAATGAATCGTAACGAAGTTTTTACACTAACAAACACCACTTTGAACTAGAAAAGAGTATTTTACATAAAGGAAAAACATTTTGACCAAAGAATCATTAGTTTACATTAGTCAACAGTACTTTCCACAAACATTCAGCGCTTTACATAAACAACCAGCACTTTACATAAACGAATCATAACGAAGTTTTTACACTAACAAACACCATTTTGAACCACAAAAGTGTATTTTACGTAAAGGAAAAACATTTGGACCAAAGAAGCATTAGTTTACATCAGCTAACAGTACTTTACACCAACATTCAGCAGTTTACACAAACGACTCAGAACGATGTTTTTACACTAACAATGACCACTCTGAATCAGAAATGAGTATTTTACATAAAGAAAAAGTATTTTGTCCTTGTAATCATTAGTTTAATCAGCTAACAGTATTCTACACCAATATTCAGCACTTCACATTAATAACCAGCATTTTACACAAACAAATCATAACGATGTTTTTACACTAACAAAAATCACTTTGAAACAGAAAAGAGTATTTTGCATAAAGGAAAAGTATTAAGACCAAAGAATCATTGGTTTACATCAGTTAACAGTACTTTACACAAACATTCTGCACTTTACACCAACATTCTGCACTTTACGGAAACAAATCAGAACGATGTTTTTACACTTATAAACACCAGTTTGAACCAGAAAAGAGTATTTTTGATAAAGGAAAAGCGTTTTGACCAAAAAATATTAGTTTACATTAGTCTACAGTACTTTACAAAAACATTCAGCACTTTACAAAAACAACCAACACTTTACATAAACAACCAGCACTTTACACAAACGAATCAGAACGACGTTTTTACACTAACAAGGACCAGTTTGAACCAGAAAAGTGTATTTTGCATAAACGAAAAGCATTTTGACCAAAGAATCATTAGTTTACATCAGCCAACAGTACTTTACACAAACATTCAGCACTATACAGAAACAACCAGCACTTTACACAAACGAATCCGAATGATGTTTTTACACTAACAAAGACCAGTGTGAAAAAAAAAAGAGTATTTTACATAAGGAAAAATCATTTTGACCAAAGAATCATTAGTTTACATCAGCCAACTGTACTTAACACAAATATTCATCCCTTTATATAAACAACCCGCACTTTACACAAACGAATCAGAACGATGTTTTTAAACTAACAAAGACCACTTTCAACCATAAATGAGTAATTTAGATAAAGGAAAAGCATTTTGACCAAAGAATCATTAGTTTACATCAGTCAACAGTACTTTACACCAACATTCAGCACTTTATATAAACAACTAGCACTATACACAAACGAATCAGAACGATGTTTTTAAGCCAACAATGACCACTCTGAACCAGAAAAGAGTATTTTTCATAAAGGAAAAGCATTTTGACCAAAGAATAATTAGTTTACATCAGTCAACAGTAATTTACACTAACATTCAACACTTTACATAAACAACCAGCACTTTACACAAACGAATCAGAACGATGTTTTTACACTAACAAATACCACTTTGAAACAGACAAGAGTATTTTACATAAGGAAAAGCATTTTGACCAAAGAATCATTAGTTTACAGTACTTAACAGTACTTTACATAAACATTCAACACTTTACATAAAAAACCAGCACATTACTCAAACGACTCAGAACGATCTTTTTACACTAATAAACACCACTTTGAACCAGAAAAGAGTATTTTACATAATGGAAAAACATTTTGACCAAAGAATCAGTAGTTTACATTAGCCAACAGCACTTTACACAAACGAATCAGAACGATGTTTTTACACTAACAAATACCACTTTGAACCAGAAAAGAGTAATTTACATAAAGGAAAAGCATTTTCACCAAAGAATCATTAGTTTACATCAGTCAACAGTACTTTACACAAACATTCAGCACTTTACATAAACAACCAGCACTTCACATAAACGAATCATAACGAAGTTTTTACACTAACAAACACCACTTTGACCAAAGAATCATTAGTTTACATTAGTCAACAGTACTTTTCACAAACATTCAGCACTTTACATAAACAACCAGCACTTTACATAAACGAATCATAACGAAGTTTTTACACTAACAAACACCATTTTGAACCAGAAAAGAGTATTTTACGTAAAGGAAAAGCATTTTGACCAAAGAATCATTAGTTTACATCGGTCAACAGTACTTTACACCAACATTTAGCACTTTACATGAACAACTAGCACATTACATAAACGAATCAGAACGATGTTTTTAAGCTAACAAAGACCACTCTGAGCCAGAAAAGTGTATTTTACATAAAGGAAAAGCATTTTGACCAAAGAATCATTAGTTTACATCGGTCAACAGTACTTTACACCAACATTTAGCACTTTACATGAACAACTAGCACATTACATAAACGAATCAGAACGATGTTTTTAAGCTAACAAAGACCACTTTGAGCCAGAAAAGTGTATTTTACATAAAGGAAAAGCATTTTGACCAAAGAATAATTAGTTTACATCAGTCAACAGTACTTTACACCAACATTCAGCATTTTACATAAACAACCAGCACTTTACACAAACGAATCAGAACGTTGTTTTTACACTAACAAATACCATTTCGAAACAGAAAAGAGTATTTTACAAAACGGAAGTGCATTTTGACCAAAGAATCAGTAGTTTATATCAGCCAATAGTATTTTACTTTACACAAAACGAATCATAACGATGTTTTTACACTAGCAAAGACTACTTTGAAACAGAACAGAGTATGTTACATAAAGGAAAAGCATTTTGACCAAAGAATCATTAGTTTACATCAATCAACAGTACTTTACACAAACATTCAGCACTTTACATAAACAACCAGCACTTTACATAAACGAATCATAACTAAGTTTTTACACTAACAAACACCACTTTGAAACATAAAAGAGTATTTTACGTAAAGGAAAAGCATTTTGACGAAAGAATCATTAGTTCACATCAGCCAACAGTACTTTACACCAACATTCAACACTTTACACAAACGAGTCAGAACGATGTTTTTACACTAACAAAGACCACTCTGAATCACAAATGAGTATTTTACATAAAGAAAAAGTATTTTGACCATGTAATCATTAGTTTACATCAGCTAACAGTATTCTACACCAATATTCAGCACTTCACATAAATAACCAGCATTTTACACAAACAAATCATAACGATGTTTTTACACTAACAAAAATCACTTTGAAACAGAAAAGAGTATTTTACATAAAGGAAAAGTATTTAAACCAAAGAATCATTGGTTTACATCCGTTAACAGTACTTTACACAAACATTCTGCACTTTACACAAACGAATCAGAACGATGTTTTTACACTTATAAACACCACTTTGAACCAGAACAGAGTAATTTACATAAAGGAAAAGTATTTAGACCAAAGAATCATTGGTTTACATCAGTTAACAGTACTTTACACCAACATTCTGCACTTTACACCAACATTCTGCACTTTACAGAAACGAATCAGAACGATGTTTTTACACTTATAAACACTAGTTTGATCCAAAAAAGAGTATTTTACAGAAAGGAAAAACGTTTTGATCAAAAAATCATGAGTTTACATTAGTCAACAGTACTTTACAAAAACATTCAGCACTTTACAAAAACAACCAACACTTTACATAAACAACCAGCACTTTACACAAACGAACCAGAACGATGTTTTTACACTAACAAACACCACTTTGAACCAGAAAAGAGTATTTTACGTAAAGGAAAAGCATTTTGACCAAAGAATCATTAGTTTACATTGTTGGAACTAGGCATGCATAATTTCCTAAATTATGCTACGGAATAGCCTAAATTCTAAGAGGATTCGGGTCTTACCCTCGAAGCGTAATCGGTTGTGCAGACGCCTGGCTCCTTTGAGAAGATGGCGTTCACCAACAATTCACGTGAATTGTCTCTACGTTCTTGCACTGGAGTTCTCTCAGAACTGGTGCTAGCCCCAAACTTTGCCTGTCTCGAGAAAACAATTTTCTCTGGGAAGAATCGTTTTTGAAGAGTCTAAAAGTCACCGAGAGAGTCTTACTCTAAAAATCTTTAAAACGTGTTGTTTTTAAAACAAAACTGATTTTGTTTAAAAAATCTCTCAACTGTCCAGATACTTCTCTGATGTTTATTTGAGAAGTATCTGTAAGTAAATAATTATTAATTATTTACTGAGTTGGGTTTAACCAACACCATGGATCAACCCATTGATCCATGGATCAGGCTGATGGGTCAAGAACCTTAATTCATAATTAGGTCCCTTGATTTATCAGCTCAACTCAATTCTTCCCAGGTAATTAATTAACTTTTAATTAATACCATAAAACTCTTCAATAATATTTAATTAAACCATTTAATTAAATATTATCTATTTAAGTATAACTCTTATACTTAGAACAGGCAATTTAATTAATTCTGACTCATCGAACTCACTTATGTGCGATCCTGTAGGCCCATTCCAAATTGACAATGAATAAATTAATCTCATTAATTAATCCATAAATCATTAGTGGTCTCTAGCAAGACATAATGACTACACAATTCAGAACGGAGGGTCGAATGGTGATTCAACACAACCTTCCGAGTATACTACGTAATGTCCTCTACACTGATATCCAGTTTAGCATAAGGCATGGAACCAATCATCCTTATATAGCTAAACGTTTTACTTGATCTCTTAGTGACACTGAACTTAATCAAGCAAATGATAACCCTTATCATTTCTTGGGCACGGCCATGCACTTCTCAGTTCACTATCAAGCGGCCAAGATATCATCTCTCATTTAAGAGAGACTTGTAGTCCCATCACTTCACCTACATACCTTAGCGTGACTCATAGTGTACCCAATCATACCCGTACTTGGCAACCTGTTACGATCCCGTTAGGCATATGTCAAAGCACACTCTAATTCACCTAAGACTATGCAGTGATTTCTGGTCTAAGGATCCTCGTACGAGTACTACTCAAAAGAATCACTCATGATCTAACAGTCCATGGAGTGTTTCTTTTGGCGGATCGATTTCATAAAATTCAATATGCACAAGAATATAATTTCATGAAATTAACTCATCAGATAAATAATCAATCAAACGACAAATGTCTTATTTACATAAATAACCCTCAAAGTTTATTTACATAAATAGCCCTCATTAGGGCATATACACCAACAATATCCCACTTTCCCGTTGAAGGGCTATGTCCTAAACTGTTTAAGACCAAGCTCTATTACATGTCTATCAAACTTTGACTGCGGTAGAGCTTTTGTGAGAGGATCTGCTACATTGTCGTCTGACCCTATCTTGCACACTTTCACATCTCCTCGATCAATGATCTCTCGGATGAGGTGAAACCTTCTGAGTATATGTTTGGTTTTCTGGTGTTACCGAGGCTCCTTAGCTTGTGCGATGGCCCCGTTATTGTCACAGAAAAGTTCTATCGGATCTTGGATACTCGGTATCACTCCGATGTCTGACACGAACTTTCTTAACCAAACAGCTTCCTTTGCCGCATCGGATGCAGCAATGTACTCAGACTCTGTTGTAGAATCGGCTGTTGTATCTTGCTTTGAGCTTTTCCAACTTATTGCACCACCATTCAGACTAAACACGTAGCCTGATTGTGACTTCATGTCATCTTGATCTGTTTGGAAAGCAGCATCAGCGTAACCTTGTACGATGAGCTGTTCTTGTCCTCCATACACTAGCATCAATCCTTTAGTCCTTCGCAAGTACTTTAGGATTGCTTTGACTGCAGTCCAATGATCTGTTCCTGGATCTTGTTGGTATCTGCTAGTCATGCTCAGTGCATGTGCGACATCCGGGCGAGTACATAACATGGCATACATGATAGATCCTATTGCCGAAGCATATGGTACTCTACTCATTGTATCCCTCTCCTCTCTTGTTGAAGGACCTTGGTTCTTCTTCAAGAGAAGGCCATGTCTAAATGGTACCTTACCATTTTTGGAGTTAGACATATTGAACCTCTTCAATATTTTGTCTATGTACCCTTCTTGACTTAGTCCTAGAAGCCTTTTTGACCTATCTCTATAGATCTTCATACCTAGTATCATTTCGGCTTCTCCTAAGTCTTTCATAGAAAATACAGTCCCCAACCATTGTTTGATGTCTTTCATCATGGGAATGTCATTTCCTATGAGTAGGATGTCGTCCACATATAGGACAAGGAAAACTATCTTGCTCCCACTAACCTTCTTGTAAACACAAGGCTCATCTTCGTTCTTTATGAAGCCGTAACCTTTTACTGCCTCGTCAAAACGAAGATTCCAACTCTGAGATGCTTGCTTTAGTCCGTAGATGGACCTCTGAAGCTTGCATACACGATTTGGATGCTCTTGATCGATGTATCCCTCGGGTTGTTTCATATAAACATCCTCGAGTAGGTTTCCATTCAGGAAAGCCGTCTTAACATCCATCTGCCATATCTCATAGTCATAATATGCAGCTATGGCGAGCATAGTCCGAATGGACTTGAGCATCACGACAGGGGAGAAGGTTTCATCATAGTCTATACCATGAGTCTGTCTGAAACCTTTAGCCACTAGTCGTGCCTTGAAGATCCCGCCAGGTTTTAACTTGAAAATCCACTTGCAATCGACAACCTTTGTCTGAACAGGAGGATTAATCAAAGTCCAAACTTTATTGTCCCTCATGGATTGCATTTCAGATTCCATTGCTTGTAGCCATTTATCTGAATCTGGACTTTCTAAAACCTGTTTGTAGTTCACGGACTCATTAGAGTCCACCAAGATCAAATCTTGATCGTCAGTTACGAGAAATCCGTATCTCTCAGGTTCATGACGAGATCTACTAGACCTTCTAGGTTCTTGTGTTGTTGACTCAGGCTGCTCATCTTCATGAGTTCCCATGTCAACTTCCATCTCAGTTTCTGTAGATCGTTCTACATTTTCTTGTGGTTGTGGAACTTCTCCGAGTTCTATTCTACTCCCACTATCTTTCTTGTAGAGAAAATCTTTCTCTAAGAAAGTGGCTCCCCGAGCAACAAACACTTTGTTCTCAGTTGGATTGTAGAATTGATATCCTTTAGTTTCCTTAGGATATCCCACAAACAGGCATTTGTCAGTTTTAGGTTCAAGCTTACTACTTTGTAAACGCTTTACATGAGCTTGACAACCCCAAACTCGTAGATATGACATATAGGGTTTTTGACCCGTCCACATCTCATATGGAGTCTTATCTACTGCCTTAGATGGAATACGATTTAGTAAGTAGGCAGCTGAAAGGAGGGCATAACCCCAAAAGGACATAGGGAGAGTCGCTTGGCCCATCATAGATCGAACCATATCTAATAAGGTCCGATTCCTCCTATCGGATACACCATTCCATTGAGGTGTTCCTGGTGGAGTCAGCTGTGAAACAATTCCACACTGTTTTAGATAGCCATCGAACTCATCATTAAGGTATTCACCTCCCCGATCGGAGCGAATAGCCTTAATCCTTCTATTTAACTGATTTTCTACTTCATTTTTAAACTCTTTGAACTTTTCAAAAGTTTCACTTTTATACCTCATTACGTAGACATAACCATATCTACTATAGTCATCGGTAAAAGTCACGAAGTATTCAAATCCACCTCTGGCTTGTGTGCTCATCGGTCCACATACATCTGTATGTATTAGTGCCAATAGCTCACTAGTCCTCTCGCCTTTCTTGCTAAAAGGACTCTTCATCATTTTGCCTTGCAAACAGGGTTCACATGTGTCATATGATTCGAAATCAAATGAACCAAGCACTCCATCCTTATGAAGTCTTTGAACTCGTTCTTCATTTGCATGGCCTAGACGACAGTGCCACAGATATGTTGGACTTAAATCAGATTGAATTAATTTGGCTTTCTTTTCAATGTTATATACCGGTTTCTCTTGGGTCAAATCCAAGATATATAGGCCATTGCACAAATTTGCAACTCCATATAAAACATCTTTTTGATATAAAGACAACGATTTATTACCAATAATAAAACGAAATCCTTTAATATCCAAACAAGAAATTGAAATAATATTCCTACTCATAGTAGGTACATAATAACAATTCTCTAATACAATGTTTAAACCGGAAGGCAAAGACAAAATGTAATCTCCAACTTCAACGGCTGCAACTCTTGCCCCGTTGCCCACTCGGAGATCTACTTCGCATTTCTTTGTCATCCTTCTATTGCTCAGTCCCTGCACATCAGTACAAATGTGAGCCCCACAACCGGTATCTAATACCCATGAGGTGGACATAGAAAGATTAATCTCAATAACAAAGATACCTGAAGCCGAAGGATTCTGTTTCTTCTCTTCAAGAAACAGCTTGCAGTTTCTTCTCCAATGCCCCTTCTGATTGCAATGGAAACATACTGCGTCCTTCTGAGCATTTTTCTTAGCAGGAGGAGTTTGAGGCTGAGCCTTAGGAGCAGTCTTACTGCGAGGCTTCTTGTTTTCAGCAACTTTTGCCTTGCCTTTAAACTTTCTCTTGTTGCCCTTACCTTTTTCCACAACAAGTACTGGCGTTGCCTTCCGAAGGGTTTGCTCAGTATTTTTAAGCATTCCATGGAGCTCAGGAATCGTCCTCTCCATGTTATGCATGTTGTAATTCACCACAAAGTCATTGTAATCATCAGGCAGTGAAGCCAAGATGATGTCAATGGCTAACTCTCTAGAAAGAGGTGCATTTAATCTCTCTAGGGTATCAATATACCCCTTCATCTTGATCAAATGCGTGCTTACTGACGAACCCTTCGCCATCTTGCACGAGATCAATGCTTTTATCGTAACGAACCTTTCGTTACGGGCTTGTTCACGGAACATTTCCGTTAGTGACACATAAATTTGGAACGCTTCCGAATTCATGAATTGTTTCTGAAGCTCGCCTGACATAGTCGCGAGCATCAGACATGTCACGTCATCGGAATCGCTTTTCAGCTTTTCCCATGCTCGTTGAACCGTAGCCGTAGCATTTACTGGTGGTTCAGGTAAAGCAGCGTCTAAGATATTAAGCTTCCTTTCTTGTTTGAGAACGATTCTCAAGTTTCTTTCCCAATCTAAGAAGTTCGGACCAACAAGTTTTTCTTTGTCCAAAATACTTCTTAGAGTGAGATTAGATGTATTAGTGCTAGTAGATGCCATTTCTACAAAAGAAAATGCAAAATATTAGAATGAGTTTTTAAAATATTTTCCACAATAGCCAAAATTGAAATCCCAAACAATTTTGTGTTGGTGCTAGATTGTGGGCCGAAAATCCACAAAGAATCAACCCCAGTCTTGCTTTGGCAAGTATCGTAGGGATTGGGCTCTTTTGGTAGGCAACGTTCAAATCACATCCCTATGTAATTTAACGATTTCCAATTGCATCACTATGCAACTTTTCGGTGATAGGATGAACATTCCAAATGTTTGACACCATCCTATCTTTGCAAAATTAATCCCTAGTCAACTTATCGGGTCAAGCTAGGATTAATTTTCCCAAGTTAAACCATCCCTTAAGGCATCACATCAATAGACACCCACACAGTTTTTCCATAACAAGTGGTAGTGATAAAGTCGAGCATCTAATACCCAAACAGTTTTTCCACTCATTAATGGTAGTGATAAAGTTGGGCACTATTATGTGACAACCCGCCGCACGAAGAAAACCTGAGGCCCTTGGGCTCTCCAAGTCCACCAGACGTTCAACGCTCAAGCGGGCCCCCAAGTATGGAAGCAAAATCAACTCGGGTTTTTGGGATTTTAGTTTGATCGGCTTAACATGCATTGTCGTTTTCATTCATTCACAAAACATAAAATTGCGATAATGCGATGAATTGGGCTCTAATCTATTACAGGGCCTTTTAACAAAACTTCTTTTTGGGCCTTCATTATGGGCTTCCGTTCCTGGGCTCCACCATGGACTCCTTCGGAACCTCCTTTTGGGCCTAACTATTACATAATTATTTAATAGGCACGCAGGCCCAATATTAAAATGGCTCGCAGGCCCAAAATTTTAAATAATAAATTTTAAGCCCAATTCATGCATAGAAAAACACACAATTGCATATGCTTCATACAAGCCAATTTTATTAGGCCGAATCATTTAATTAGGGATTGTGTAACTCTTACACTATTAAAATTGATCGTGTCATGATCAATTTTAATCAATCCCATGTTCATTCATTTTAATCGAATGATGCATGAACATGCTAGCATAATTATGATGCTTCACATAAAATTTAAACAATTTAAATTTAAGCATCATAAGTAAACTAAAATAAATAAATAACAATTAATTAATCTAATTAATTAATTATTTATTTATCTTTTCTAATTATCCTAATCTAATTAAGATAATTTATTTCAAAATTTAAACTTATAGGATAAAATTCTAAATTAATCCTATCTTTATCTAATAAGATTATTTAATTAAAATCTTATTAAATAAAATTCAGAAAATTTTTAAAATTTTAATTTTCTGAAACTCTTGGGCTCATTTCGTAAATAACCAAAATTCTGGGCTTAGGGTTTAAGGGAAACAAAACTGCTGGGGCTGGTTTGTAATTTTTAAAACATTTAAATTTTTTCAGCTAGGGTTTTTGGCTTGGGGCGGGGCATTTCCGAGATTATGGAGTGCGGCGGGGGCAATTTGGTCATTTCACCCAATTAGGGTACCAGCCTCCCGCCGCCTCGTTCTTCTTCCCCGATTGCTGCCGGCGTCGCTGCTCGGGTTTTCCGGCGAACACTTCGCCTTTTCCGGCGCTGATCACAGCGCCGGACGTCGTCTCTTTGCCCCGGTCTGACCCCGATCAAATCGAGGCCCACTTTGGCAGTTCATCGACCGACGAAACCCGCGACCATCCTTCGAAAACTCCGTCGGCGCGATTTCGGTCATTTCGTTTTCCCCCGCCCTCCGGTGCGAGGAACATTTCCCCGACCTCGACGAAGCAGCCAGCGAAAACAACATCAACCCAGTAAACAATTTAAACCAAACCAGCGGCTTTCAAAAAAACCCCAAACGAAAAATAAATTTTCCCGGCGAAGCGGGTTTTTGTAAACCCAGAAAACTTCTTCAAAAAACAACCATTCAACAAATGTTTTTGAAACAAAACAAGTCCGAAATAGTTTCCCATGAAGGAAAAACAGAACGCACAGAAAAATTCAGGCCAAAATACAATTTTTTTTGAGCAGTATACGTTTTTCCGGCGAGCTTCCGGCCGGCCGGAACAATTCCGGCGAGTCCATCTCCAGAAACCGGCGGAAGCCTTTTTGAAGCAGCAACATTTTTTTTCTTAAAACTGTTTTTCAAGAAAAAAACTTATACCCAATTTTCTTAATTCTTTTGTTTCAATTAAACCATTTTTAATTAAAACAAAAATTAACCATGGCTCCGATACCACTGTTGGAACTAGGCATGCATAATTTCCTAAATTATGCTACGGAATAGCCTAAATTCTAAGAGGATTCGGGTCTTACCCTCGAAGCGTAATCGGTTGTGCAGACGCCTGGCTCCTTTGAGAAGATGGCGTTCACCAACAATTCACGTGAATTGTCTCTACGTTCTTGCACTGGAGTTCTCTCAGAACTGGTGCTAGCCCCAAACTTTGCCTGTCTCGAGAAAACAATTTTCTCTGGGAAGAATCGTTTTTGAAGAGTCTAAAAGTCACCGAGAGAGTCTTACTCTAAAAATCTTTAAAACGTGTTGTTTTTAAAACAAAACTGATTTTGTTTAAAAAATCTCTCAACTGTCCAGATACTTCTCTGATGTTTATTTGAGAAGTATCTGTAAGTAAATAATTATTAATTATTTACTGAGTTGGGTTTAACCAACACCATGGATCAACCCATTGATCCATGGATCAGGCTGATGGGTCAAGAACCTTAATTCATAATTAGGTCCCTTGATTTATCAGCTCAACTCAATTCTTCCCAGGTAATTAATTAACTTTTAATTAATACCATAAAACTCTTCAATAATATTTAATTAAACCATTTAATTAAATATTATCTATTTAAGTATAACTCTTATACTTAGAACGGGCAATTTAATTAATTCTGACTCATCGAACTCACTTATGTGCGATCCTGTAGGCCCATTCCAAATTGACAATGAATAAATTAATCTCATTAATTAATCCATAAATCATTAGTGGTCTCTAGCAAGACATAATGACTACACAATTCAGAACGGAGGGTCGAATGGTGATTCAACACAACCTTCCGAGTATACTACGTAATGTCCTCTACACTGATATCCAGTTTAGCATAAGGCATGGAACCAATCATCCTTATATAGCTAAACGTTTTACTTGATCTCTTAGTGACACTGAACTTAATCAAGCAAATGATAACCCTTATCATTTCTTGGGCACGGCCATGCACTTCTCAGTTCACTATCAAGCGGCCAAGATATCATCTCTCATTTAAGAGAGACTTGTAGTCCCATCACTTCACCTACATACCTTAGCGTGACTCATAGTGTACCCAATCATACCCGTACTTGGCAACCTGTTACGATCCCTTTAGGCATATGTCAAAGCACACTCTAATTCACCTAAGACTATGCAGTGATTTCTGGTCTAAGGATCCTCGTACGAGTACTACTCAAAAGAATCACTCATGATCTAACAGTCCATGGAGTGTTTCTTTTGGCGGATCGATTTCATAAAATTCAATATGCACAAGAATATAATTTCATGAAATTAACTCATCAGATAAATAATCAATCAAACGACAAATGTCTTATTTACATAAATAACCCTCAAAGTTTATTTACATAAATAGCCCTCATTAGGGCATATACACCAACATACATCAGTCAACAGTACTTTACACAAACATTCTGCACTTTACAGAGACGAATCATAACGATGTCTTTACACTTATAAACACCACGTTGAACCAGAAAAGAGTAATTTACATAAAGGAAAAGTATTTTGACCAAAGAATGATTGCTTTACATCAGTCAACAGTACTTTACACAAACATTCAGCACTTTATATAAACAACCAACACTTTACATAAACGAATCATAACGAAGTTTTTACACTAACAAATACCACTTTGAAACGGAAAAGAGTATTTTACATAAAGGAAAAGCATTTTGACTAAAGAATCATTAGTTTACATCATCCAACAGTACTTTACACCAACATTCAACACTTTACACAAACGACTCAGAACGATGATTTTACACTAACAAAGACCACTCTGAATCAGAAATGAGTTTTTTACATAAAGAAAAAGTATTTTGACCATGTAATCATTAGTTTACATCAGCTAACAGTATTCTACCACAATATTCAGCACTTCACATAAATAACCATCATTTTACACAAACAAATCATAACGATGTTTTTACACTAACAAAAATCACTTTGAAACAGAAAAGAGTATTTTACATAAAGGAAAAGTATTTTGACCAAAGAATCATTGGTTTACATCAGTTAACAGTATTTTACACAAACATTCTGCACTTTACACCAACATTCTGCACTTTACAGAAACAAATCAGAACGATGTTTTTACACTTATAAACACCAGTTTGATCCAAAAAAGAGTATTTTACATAAAGGAAAAGCGTTTTGACCAAAAAACCATTAGTTTACAATAGTCAACAGTACTTTACAAAAACATTCAGCACGTTACAAAAACAACCAACACTTTACATAAACAACCAGCACTTTACACAAACGAATCAGAACGATGTTTTTACACTAACAAACACCACTTTGAACCAGAAAAGAGTATTTTACGTAAAGGAAAAGCATTTTGACCAAAGAATCATTAGTTTACATCAGTCAACAGTACTTTAAACAAACATTCTGCACTTTACAGAGACGAATCATAACGATGTCTTTACACTTATAAACACCACGTTGAACCAGAAAAGAGTAATTTACTTAAAGGAAAAGTATTTTGACCAAAGAATCATTACTTTACATCAGTCAACAGTACTTTACACAAACATTCAGCACTTTACATAAACAACCAACACTTTACATAAACGAATCATAACGAAGTTTTTACAGTAACAAATACCACTTTGAAACGGAAAAGAGTATTTTACATAAAGGAAAAGCATTTTGACCAAAGAATCATTAGTTTACATCAGCCAACATTACTTTACACCAACATTCAACACTTTACACAAACGACTCAGAACGATGATTTTACACTAACAAAGACCACTCTGAATCAGAAATGAGTTTTTTACATAAAGAAAAAGTATTTTGACTATGTAATCATTAGTTTACATCAGCTAACAGTATTCTACACCAATATTCAGCACTTCACATAAATAACCAGCATTTTACACAAACAAATCATAACGATGTTTTTACACTAACAAAAATCACTTTGAAACAGAAAAGAGTATTTTACATAAAGGAAAAGTATTTTGACCAAAGAATCATTGGTTTACATCAGTTAACAGTATTTTACACAAACATTCTGCACTTTACACCAACATTCTGCACTTTACAGAAACAAATCAGAACGATGTTTTTACACTTATAAACACAAGTTTGAACCAGAACAGAGTAATTTACATAAAGGAAAAGCATTTTGACCAAAGAATCATTAGTTTACATCAGTCAACTGTACGTTACCCAAACATTCAGCACTTTACATAAACAACCAACACTTTACATAAACGAATCATAACGAAGTTTTTACACTAACAACTACCACTTTGAAACGGAAAAGAGTATTTTACATAAAGAAAAAGCATTTTGACCAAAGAATCATTAGTTTGTATCAGCCAATAGTATTTTTACTTTACACAAAATGAATCATAACGATGTTTTTACACTAGCAAAGACTACTTTGAAACAGAACAGAGTATGTTACATAAAGGAAAAGCATTTTGACCAAAGAATCATTAGTTTACATCGGTCAATAGTACTTTACACCAACATTTAGCACTTTACATAAACAACTAGCACTTTACACAAACGAATCAGAACGATGTTTTTAAGCTAACAAAGACCACTCTGAACCAGAAAAGAGTATTTTACACAAAGGAAAAGCATTTTGACCAAAGAATAATTAGTTTACATCAGTCAACAGTACTTTACACCAACATTCAGCAGTTTACATAAACAACCAGCACTTTACACAAACGAATCAGAACGATGTTTTTACACTAACAAATAACACTTCGAAACAGAAAAGAGTATTTTACATAACGAAAAAGCATTTTGACCAAAGAATCATTAGTTTATATCAGCCAACAGTATTTTACTTTACACAAAATGAATCATAATGATGTTTTTACACTAGCAAAGACTACTTTGAACCAGAAAAGAGTATGTTACATAAAGGAAAAGCATTTTGACCAAAGAATCATTAGTTTACATCAGTCAACAGTACTTTACACAAACATTCAGCACTTTGCAGAGACGAATCAGAACGATGTCTTTACACTTATAAACACCACGTTGAACCAGAAAAGAGTAATTTATTTAAAGGAAAAGTATTTTGGCCAAAGAGTCATTACTTTACATCAGTCAACAGTACTTTACACAAACATTCAGCACGTTACATAAACAACCAACACTTTACATAAACGAATCATAACGAAGTTTTTACACTAACAAATACCACTTTGAAACGGAAAAGAGTATTTTACATAAAGGAAAAGCATTTTGACCAAAGAATCATTAGTTTATATCAGCCAATAGTATTTTACTTTACACAAAATGAATCATAACGATGTTTTACACTAGCAAAGACTACTTTGAAACAGAACAGAGTATGTTACATAAAGAAAAGCATTTTGACCAAAGAATCATTAGTTTGCATCGGTCAATAGTACTTTACACCAACATTTAGCACTTTACATAAACAACTAGCACTTTACACAAACGAATCAGAACGATGTTTTTAAGCTAACAAAGACCACTCTGAACCAGAAAAGAGTAATTTACATAAAGAAAAAGCATTTTGACCAAAGAATAATTAGTTTACATCAGTCAACAGTAATTTATACTAACATTCAGCACTTTACATAAACAACTAGCACTTTACACAAACAAATCAGAACGATGTTTTTACACTAACAAATACCACTTTGAAACAGAAAAGAGTATTTTACATAAGGAAAAGCATTTTGACCAAAGAATCATTAGTTTACAGTACTTAACAGTACTTTACACAAACATTCAGCACTTTAAATAAACAACCAGCACTTTACACAAACGACTCAGAACGATCTTTTTTCACTAATAAACACCACTTTGAACCAGAAAAGAGTATTTTACATAATGGAAAAACATTTTGACCAGAGAATCAGTAGTTTACATTAGCCAACAGCACTTTACACAAACGAATCAGAACGATATTTTTACACTAACAAAGACCACTTTGAACCAGAAAAGAGTAATTTACATAAAGGAACAGCATTTTACCAAAGAATCATTAGTTAACATCAGCCAACAGTACTTTACACAAAAATTCAGCACTTTACATAAACAACCAGCACTTCACATAAATGAATCGTAACGAAGTTTTTACACTATCAAACACCACTTTGAACTAGAAAAGAGTATTTTACATAAAGGAAAAACATTTTGACCAAAGAATCATTAGTTTATATCAGCCAACAGTACTTTGAACTAACATTCAGCACATTACACAAACGAATCACAACGATGTTTTTACACTAACAAAGACCACTTTGAACCAGAAAAGTGTATTTTACATAAAGGAAAAACATTTTGACCAAAGAATCATTAGTTTACATCAGTCAATAGTACTTTACACAAACATTCAGCACTTTACAGAGACGAATTAGAACGATGTCTTTACACTTATAAACACCACTTTGAACCAGAAAAGAGTAATTTACATAAAGGAAAAGCATTTTGACCAAAGAATCATTACTTTACATCAGTCAACAGTACTTTACACAAACATTCAGCACTTTGCATAAACAACTAGCACTTTACATAAACGAATCATAACGATGTTTTTACACTAACAAACACTACTTTGAACCATAAAAGAGTATTTTACAAAAAGGAAAAACATTTTGACCAAAGAATCATTAGTTTACTTCAGTCAACAGCACTTTACACAAACATTCAGCACTTTACATAAACAACCAGCACTTTACATAAACGAATCATAACTAAGTTTTTACACTAACAAACACCACTTTGAACCAGAAAAGAGTATTTTAAGTAATGGAAAAGCATTTTGACAAAGGAATCATTAGTTTACATCAGCCAACAGTACTTTACACAAACATTCAGCATTTTACACAAACGACTCAAAACGATGTTTTTACACTAACAAAGACCACTCTGAATCAGAAAAGTGTATTTTACATAAAGAAAAAGTATTTTGACCAAGTAATCATTAGTTTACATCAGCTAACAGTATTTTACACCAATATTCAGTACTTCACATAAATAACCAGCATTTTACACAAACAAATCATAACGATGTTTTTACACTAACAAAAATCACTTTGAAACAAAAAAGAGTATTTTACATAAAGGAAAAGTATTTAGACCAAAGAATCATTGGTTTACATTAGTTAACAGTACTTTACACAAACATTCTGCACTTTATAGAAATGAATCAGAACGATGTTTTTACACTTATAAACACCAGTTTGAACCAGAAAATAGTATTTTACATAAAGGAAAAGCGTTTTGACCAAAGAATCATTAGTTTACATTAGTCAACAGTAATTTACAAAAACATTCAGCACTTGACAAAAATAACCAACTCTTTACATAAATAACCGGCACTTTACACAAACGAATTCGAACGATGTTTTTACACTAACAAAGACCAATTTCAACCAGAAAAGAGTATTTTGCATAAACGAAAAGCATTTTCACAAAAGAATCATTAGTTTACATAAGCCAACAATACTTTACATAAACATTCAGCACTATATAGAAACAACCAGCACTTCACACAAATGAATCGGAAAGATGTTTTAACACTAACAAAGACCAGTTTGAAAAAGAAAAGAGTATTTTACATAAGAAAAAATAATTTTGACTTAGTTTACATAAGCCAACAGTACTTCACACAAATATTCATCACTTTATATAAACAACCAACACTTTACAAAAACGAATCAGAACGATGTTTTTAAACTAACAAAGATCACTTTCAACCATAAATGAGTATTTTACATAAAGGAAAAGCATTTTGACCAAAGAATCAATAGTTTACATCAGTCAACAGTACTTTACACCAATATTCAGCACTTTACATAAACAACCAGCAGTTTACACAAACGAATCAGAACGATGTTTTTATACCAAGGAAGACCACTCTGAACGGGAAAAAAGTATTTTACATAAAGAAAAAACATTTTGACCAAAGAATCATTAGTTTACATCAGCCAACAGTATTTTACACCAACATTCAACACTTTATATAAACAACCAGCACTTTACACAAACGAATCATAACGATGTTTTTATACGAACAAAGACCACTTTGAACCAGAAAAGAGTATTTTATAGAAAGGAAAAGCATTTTAACCAAAGAATCATTAGTTTACATCAGTCAACTATTATTTTACACAAACATTCAACAATTTAAAGAAACGAATCAGGACGATGTCTTTACACTTATAAACACCACTTTGAACCAGAAAAGAGTAATTTGCATAAGGGAAAAGCATTTTCACCAAAGAATCATTAGTTTACATCAGTCAACAATACTTTACACAAAAATTCTGCACTTTACAGAAACGAATCAGAACGATGTCTTTACACTAACAAACACCACTTTGAACCATAAAAGATTATTTTACATAAAGGAAAAACATATTGACTAAAGAATCATTAGTTTACATCAGTCAACAGTACGTTACACAAACATTCAGTACTTTACATAAACAACCAGTTATAACGATGCTTTTACACTAACAAAGACCACTCTGAATCAGAAAAGAGTATTTTACATAAAGAAAAAGTTTTTTGACCAAAGAATCATTACTTTACATCAGTCAACAGTACTTTACACAAACATTCAACACTTTACATAAACAACCAGCACTTTACATAAACGAATCATAACGAAGTTTTTACACTAACAAACACCACTTTGAAGCATAAAAAAGTATTTTACAAAAAGGAAAAGCATTTTGACCAAAGAATCATTAGTTTACATCAGCCAACAGTACTTTACACAAACATTCAACACTTTATATAAACAATCAGCACTTTACATAAACAACCAGCACTTTACATAAACGAATCATAACGAAGTTTTTACACTAACAAACACCACTTTGAACCAGAAAAGAGTATTTTAAGTAAAGGAAAAGCATTTTGACCAAAGAATCATTAGTTTACATCTGCCGAAAGTACTTTTCACCAACATTCAGCATTTTACATAAACGACTCATAACGATGTTTTTACACTAACAAAGACCACTCTGAATCAGAAAAGAGTATTTTACATAAAGAAAAAGTATTTTGACCATGTAATCATTAGTTTACATCAGCTAACAGTATTTTACACCAATATTCAGCACTTCACATAAATAACAGGCATTTTACACAAACAAATCATAACGATTTTTTTACACTAACAAAAATCACTTTGAAACAAAGAAGAGTGTTTTACATAAAGGAAAAGTATGTAGACCAAAGAATCATTGGTTTACATTAGTTAACAGTACTTTACACAAACATTCTGCACTTTACACAAACATTCTGCACTTTACAGAAACGAATCAGAACGATATTTTTACACTTATAAACGCCAGTTTGAACCAGAAAAGAGTATTTTACATAAAGGAAAAGCGTTTTGACCAAAGAATCATTAGTTTCCATTAGTCAACAGTACTTTACAAAAACATTCAGCACTTTACAAAAACAACCAACACTTTACATAAACAACCGGCACTTTACACAAACGAATCCGAACGATATTTTTACACTAACAAAGACCAATTTTAACCAGAAAAGAGTATTTTGCATAAACAAAAAGCATTTTGACCAAGGAATCATTAGTTTACATCAGCCAACAGTACTTTACACAAACATTCAGCACTATACAGAAACAACCAACACTTTACACACACGAATCGGAATGATGTTTTTACACTAACAAAGAACAGTTTGAAAAAGAAAAGAGTATTTTACATAAGAACAAAGTATTTTCACCAAAGAATCAATAGTTTACATCAGCCAACAGTACTTCACACAAATATTCATCACTTTATATAAACAACCAGCACTTTACACAAACGAATCAGAACGATGTTTTTAAACTAACAAAGACCACTTTCATCCATAAATGAGTAATTTAGATAAAGGAAAAGCATTTTGACCAAAGAATCATTAGTTTACATCAGCCAATAGTACTTTACACTAACATTCAGCAATTTACATAAAGAACCAGCACTTTACATAAACGAATCGTAACGAAGTTTTTGCACTAACAAACACCACTTTGAACTGGAAAAGAGTATTTTACATAAAGGAAAAACATTTTGACCAAAGAATCATTAGTTTACATAAGTCAACAGTACTTGACACAAACAATCAGCACTTTACATAAACAACCAGCACTTTACATAAACGAATCATAACGAAGTTTTTACACTAACAAACACCACTTTGAACCAGAAAAGAGTATTTTACGTAAAGGAAAAGCATTTTTGACCAAAGAATCATTAGTTTACATCAGCCAACAGTACTTTACACCAACATTCAGCACTTTACACAAACGACTCAGAACGATGTTTTTACACTAACAAAGACCACTCTGAATCAGAAAATTGTATTTTACATAAAGAAAATGTATTTTGACCATGTAATCATTAGTTTACTTCAGCTAACAGTATTCTACACCAATATTCAACACTTCACGAAAATGACCAGCATTTTACACAAACAAATCAAAACGATGTTTTTACACTAACAAAAATCACTTTGAAACAGAAAAGAGTATTTTACATAAAGGAAAAGTATTTAGACCAAAGAATCATTGGTTTACATCAGTTAACAATACTTTACACAAATATTCAGCACTTTACATAAACAACCAGCACTTTACATAAACGAATCATAACTAAGTTTTTACACTAACAAACACCACTTTGAACCAGAAAAGAGTATTTTAAGTAAAGGAAATGCATTTTGACCAAAGAATCATTAGTTTACATCAGCCAACAGTACTTTACACCAACATTCAGCACTTTACGCAAACGACACAGAACGATGTTTTCACACTAACAAAGACCACTCTTAATCAGAAAAGAGTATTTTACATAAAGAAAAATTATTTTGACCATGTAATCATTAGTTTACATCAGCTAACAGTATTCTACACCAATATTCAGCACTTCACATAAATAACCAGCATTTTTCACAAACAAATCATAACGATGTTTTTACACTAACAAAAATCACTTTGAAACAGAAAAGAGTATTTTACATAAACGAAAAGTATTTAGACCAAAGAATCATTGGTTTACATCAGTTAACAGTACTTTACACAAACATTCTGCACTTTACACAATCATTCTGCACTTTACAGAAACGATTCAGAACGGTGTTTTTACACTTATAAACACCAGTTTGAACCAGAAAAGAGTAATTTACATAAAAAAAAAGCATTTTGACCAAGGAATCATTACTTTACATCAGTCAACAGTACGTTACCCAAACATTTAGCACTTTACATAAACAACCAGTTATAATGAAGTTTTTACACTAACAAACACCACTTTGAACCAGAAAAGAGTATTTTACATAGAGGAAAAGCATTTTGACCAATGAATCATTAGTTTACATCAGTCAATAGTACTTTACACCAATATTCAGCACTTTACATAAACAACCAGTACTTTACCCAAACGAATCAGAACGATGTTTTTATACCAAGGAAAACCACTCTGAACCGGAAAAAAGTATTTTACATAAAGAAAAAAATTTTGACCAAAGAATCATTAGTTTACATCAGCCAACAGTATTTTACACTAACATTCAGTACTTTTTACATAAACTACCAGCACTTTACCCAAACGAATCATAACGATGTTTTTACACTAACAAAGACCACTTTGAACCAGAAAAGAGTATTTTACCTAAAGGAAAAGCATTTTGACCAAAGAAATATTCGTTTACATCAATCAACTGTACTTTGCACAAACATTCAGCACTTTACAGAAACGAATCAGAACTATGTCTTTACACTTATAAACACCACTTTGAACCAGAAAAGTGTAATTTACATAAAGGAAAAGCATTTTGAACAAAGAATCATTAGTTTATATCAGTCAACAGTATTTTACACAAACATTCAGCAATTTACAGAAACAACTAGCACTTTACATAAACGAATCATAACGAAGTTTTTACACTAACAAACACCACTTTGAACCAGAAAAGAGTATTTTACATAAAGGAAAAGCATTTTGACCAAAGAATCATTAGTTTACATCAGCCAACAGTATTTTACAGAAACATTCTGCACTATACAAAAACAACCAGCGCTTCACACAAACGAATCGGAATGATGTTTTTACACTAACAAAGACCAGTTTGAAAAAGAAAAGAGTATTTTAAATAAGAAAAAACAATTTTGACCAAAGAATCGTTAGTTTACATCAGCCAACAGTACTTCACACAAATATTCGTCACTTTATATAAACAACCAGCACTTTACACAAACGAATCAGAACGATGTTTTTAAACTAACAAAGACCACTTTCAACCATAAATGAGTAATTTACATAAAGGAAAAGCATTTTGACCAAAGAATCATTAGTTTACATCAACCAACTGTATTTTACACCAACATTCAACACTTTATATAAACAACTAGCACTTTACACAAACGAATCATAACGATGTTTTTACACTAGCAAAGACCACTTTGAACCAGAAAAGAGTATTTCACAAAAAGGAAAAGCATTTTGACCAAAGAATCATTAGTTTACATCAGTCAACTATTATTTTACATAAACATTCAACACTTTACAGAAACGAATCAGAACGATGTTTTTACACTTATAAACACCACTTTGAACCAGAAAAGAGTATTTCACAAAAAGGAAAAGCATTTTGACCAAAGAATCATTAGTTTACATCAGTCAACTATTATTTTACATAAACATTCAACACTTTACAGAAACGAATCAGAACGATGTTTTTACACTTATAAACACCACTTTGAACCAGAAAAGAGTAATTTGCATAAGGGAAAAGCATTTTGACCAAAGAATCATTAGTTTACATCAGTCAACAGTACTTTACACAAACATTAAGCACTTTACAGAAACGAATCAGAACGATTTCTTTACACTTATAAACACCACTTTGAACCAGAAAAGAGTAATTTGCATAAGGGAAAAGCATTTTCACCAAAGAATCATTAGTTTACATCAACCAACAGTACTTTACACCAACATTCAACACTTTACACAAACGACTCAGAACGATGTTTTTACACTAACAAAGACCACTCTAGATCAGAAAATTGTATTTTACATAAAGAAAAAGTATTTTGACCATGTAATCATTAGTTTACTTCAGCTAACAGTATTCTACACCAATATTCAGCACTTCACAAAAATAACCAGCATTTTACACAAACAAATCATAACGATGTTTTTACACTAACAAAAATCACTTTGAAACAGAAAAGAGTATTTTACATAAAGGAAAAGTATTTAGACCAAAGAATCATTGGTTTACATCAGTTAACAATACTTTATACAAGCATTCTGCACTTTACAGAAACGAATCAGAACGATGTTTTTACACTTATAAACACCAGTTTGAACCTGAAAAGAGTAATTTACATAAAGGAAAAGTATTTTGACCAAAGAATCAATAGTTTACATCAGTCAACAGTACGTTACACAAACATTCAGCACTTTACATAAACAACCAGTTATAACGATGCTTTTACACTAACAAAGACCACTTTGAACCAGAAAAGAGTAATTTACATAAAGGAAAAGCATTTTCACCATAGAATCATTAGTTTACATCAGCCAACAGTACTTTACCCAAACATTCACCACATTACATAAACAACCAGCACTTTACATAAACGAATCATAACGAAGTTTTTACACTAACAAACACCACTTTGAAATAGAAAAGAGTATTTTACATAAAGGAAAAGCATTTTGACAAAAGAATCATTAGTTTACATCAGCCAACAGTACTTTACACCAACATTCAGCACTTTACACAAACAACTCAGAACGATGTTTTTACACTAACAAAGACCACTCTGAATCAGAAAAAAGTATTTTACATAAAGAAAAAGTTTTTTGACCAAAGAATCATTACTTTACATCAGTCAACAGTATTTTGCACAAACATTCAGCACTTTACATAAACAACCAGCACTTTACATAAACGAATCATAACGAAGTTTTTACACTAACAAACACCACTTTGAACCAGAAAAGAGTATTTATCAAAAAGGAAAAGCATTTTGACCTAAGAATCATTAGTTTACATCAGCCAACAGTACTTTACACAAACATTCAGCACTTTACATAAACAACCAGCACTTTACATAAACAAATCATAACGAAGTTTTTACACTAACAAACACCACTTTGAACCAGAAAAGAGTATTTTAAGTAAAGGAAAAGCATTTTGACCAAAGAATCATTAGTTTACATCAGCCAACAGTACTTTACACCAACATTCAGCACTTTACGCAAACGACACAGAACGATGTTTTCACACTAACAAAGACCACTCTTAATCAGAAAAGAGTATTTTACATAAAGAAAAATTATTTTAACCATGTAATCATTAGTTTACATCAACTAACAGTATTCTACATCAATATTCAGCACTTCACATAAATAACCAGCATTTTTCACAAACAAATCATAACGATGTTTTTACACTAACAAAAATCACTTTGAAACAGAAAAGAGTATTTTACATAAACGAAAAGTATTTAGACCAAAGAATCATTGGTTTACATCAGTTAACAGTACTTTACACTAACATTCTGCACTTTACACAATCATTCTGCACTTTACAGAAACGATTCAGAACGGTGTTTTTACACTTATAAACACCAGTTTGAACCAGAAAAGAGTAATTTACATAAAAAAAAAAGCATTTTGACCAAGGAATCATTACTTTACATCAGTCAACAGTACGTTACCCAAACATTCAGCACTTTACATAAACAACCAGTTATAATGAAGTTTTTACACTAACAAACATCATTTTGAACCAGAAAAGAGTATTTTACATAGAGGAAAAGCATTTTGACCAAAGAATCATTAGTTTACATTAGTCAATAGTACTTTACACCAATATTCAGCACTTTACATAAACAACCAGTACTTTACCCAAACGAATCAGAACGATGTTTTTATACCAAGGAAAACCACTCTGAACCGGAAAAAAGTATTTTACATAAAGAAAAAAATTTTGACCAAAGAATCATTAGTTTACATCAGCCAACAGTATTTTACACTAACATTCAGCACTTTTTACATAAACTACCAGCACTTTACCCAAACGAATCATAACGATGTTTTTACACTAACAAAGACCACTTTGAACCAGAAAAGAGTATTTTACATAAAGGAAAAGCATTTTGACCAAAGAAATATTCGTTTACATCAATCAACTGTACTTTGCACAAACATTCAGCACTTTACAGAAACAAATCAGAACTATGTCTTTACACTTATAAACACCACTTTGAACCAGAAAAGTGTAATTTACATAAAGGAAAAGCATTTTGAACAAAGAATCATTAGTTTATATCAGTCAACAGTACTTTACACAAACATTCAGTAATTTACAGAAACAACTAGCACTTTACATAAACGAATCATAACGAAGTTTTTACACTAACAAACACCACTTTGAACCAGAAAAGAGTATTTTTCATAAAGGAAAAGCATTTTGACCAAAGAATCATTAGTTTACATCAGCCAACAGTATTTTACAGAAACATTCTGCACTATACAAAAACAACCAGCGCTTCACACAAACGAATCGGAATGATGTTTTAAACTAACAAAGACCAGTTTGAAAAAGAAAAGAGTATTTTAAATAACAAAAAATAATTTTGACCAAAGAATCGTTAGTTTACATCAGCCAACAGTACTTCACACAAATATTCGTCACTTTATATAAACAACCAGCACTTTACACAAACGAATCAGAACGATGTTTTTAAACTAACAAAGACCACTTTCAACCATAAATGAGTAATTTACATAAAGGAAAAGCATTTTGACCAAAGAATCATTAGTTTACATCAACCAACAGTATTTTACACCAACATTCAACACTTTATATAAACAACTAGCACTTTACACAAACGAATCATAACGATGTTTTTACACTAGCAAAGACCACTTTGAACCAGAAAAGAGTATTTCACAAAAAGGAAAAGCATTTTGACCAAAGAATCATTAGTTTACATCAGTCAACTATTATTTTACATAAACATTCAACACTTTACAGAAACGAATCAGAACGATGTTTTTACACTTATAAACACCACTTTGAACCAGAAAAGAGTAATTTGCATAAGGGAAAAGCATTTTGACCAAAGAATCATTAGTTTACATCAGTCAACAGTACTTTACACAAACATTAAGCACTTTACAGAAACGAATCAGAACGATGTCTTTACACTTATAAACACCACTTTGAACCAGAAAAGAGTAATTTGCATAAGGGAAAAGCATTTTCACCAAAGAATCATTAGTTTACATCAACCAACAGTACTTTACACCAACATTCAGCACTTTACACAAACGACTCAGAACGATGTTTTTACACTAACAAAGACCACTCTGGATCAGAAAATTGTATTTTACATAAAGAAAAAGTATTTTGACCATGTAATCATTAGTTTACTTCAGCTAACAGTATTCTACACCAATATTCAGCACTTCACAAAAATAACCAGCATTTTACACAAACAAATCATAACGATGTTTTTACACTAACAAAAATCACTTTGAAACAGAAAAGAGTATTTTACATAAAGGAAAAGTATTTAGACCAAAGAATCATTGGTTTACATCAGTTAACAATACTTTACACAAGCATTCTGCACTTTACAGAAACGAATCAGAACGATGTTTTTACACTTATAAACACCAGTTTGAACCTGAAAAGAGTAATTTACATAAAGGAAAAGTATTTTGACCAAAGAATCATTAGTTTACATCAGTCAACAGTACGTTACACAAACATTCAGCACTTTACATAAACAACCAGTTATAACGATGCTTTTACACTAACAAAGACCACTTTGAACCAGAAAAGAGTAATTTCAATAAAGGAAAAGCATTTTCACCATAGAATCATTAGTTTACATCAGCCAACAGTACTTTACCCAAACATTCACCACTTTACACAAACAACCAGCACTTTACATAAACGAATCATAACGAAGTTTTTACACTAACAAACACCACTTTGAACTAGAAAAGAGTATTTTACATAAAGGAAAAGCATTTTGACCAAAGAATCATTAGTTTACATTAGCCAACAGTATTTTACACCAACATTCAGCACTTTACACAAACGACTCAGAACGATGTTTTTACACTAACAAAGACCACTCTGAATCAGAAAAGAGTATTTTACATAAAGAAAAAGTTTTTTGACCAAAGAATCATTACTTTACATCAGTCAACAGTATTTTGCACAAACATTCAGTACTTTACATAAACAACCAGCACTTTACATAAACGAATCATAACGAAGTTTTTACACTAACAAACACCACTTTGAACAGAAAAGAGTATTTTACAAAAAGGAAAAGCATTTTGACCAAAGAATCATTAGTTTACATCAGCCAACAGTACTTTACACAAACATTCAGCACTTTACATAAACAACCAGCACTTTACATAAACGAATCATAACGAAGTTTTTACACTAACAAACACCACTTTGAACCAGAAAAGAGTATTTTATGTAAAGGAAAAGCATTTTGACCAAAGAATCATTAGTTGACATCAGCCAACAGTACTTTACACCAACATTCAGCACTTTACGCAAACGACACAGAACGATGTTTTTGCACTAACAAAGACCACTCTGAATCAGAAAAGAATATTTTACATAAAGAAAAATTATTTTGACCATGTAATCATTAGTTTACATCAGCTAACAGTATTCTACACCAATATTCAGCACTTCACATAAATAACCAGCATTTTTCACAAACAAATCATAACGATGTTTTTACACTAACAAAAATCACTTTGAAACAGAAAAGAGTATTTTACATAAAGAAAAAGTATTTAGACCAAAGAATCATTGGTTTACATCAGTTAACAGTACTTTACACAAACATTCTGCACTTTACACAAACATTCCGCACTTTACAGAAACGATTCAGAACGGTGTTTTTACACTTGTAAACACCAGTTTGAACCAGAAAAGAGTAATTTACATAAAAGAAAAGCATTTTGATCAAAGAATTATTACTTTACATCAGTCAACAGTACGTTACCCAAACATTCAGCACTTTACATAAACAACCAGTTATAACGAAGTTTTTACACTAACAAACACCACTTTGAACCAGAAAAGAGTATTTACATAAAGGAAAAGCATTTTGACCAAAGAATAATTAGTTTACATCAGTCAACAGTACTTTACACAAACGTTCAGCACTTTACATAAACAACTAGCACTTTACATAAACAAATCATGACGAAGTTTTTACACTAACAAACACCACTTTGAACCAGAAAAGAGTATTTTACATAAAGGAAAAGCATTTTGACCAAAGAATCATTAGTTTACATCAGCCAACAGTATTTTACAGAAACATTCAGCACTATACAAAAACAACCAGCGCTTCACACAAACGAATTGGAATGATATTTTTACACTAACAAAGACCAGTTTGAAAAAGAAAAGAGTATTTTACATAAGAAAAAATAATTTTGACCAAAGAATCATTAGTTTACATCAGCCAACAGTACTTCACACAAATATTCGTTACTTTATATAAACAACCAGCACTTTACACAAACGAATCAGAACGATGTTTTTAAACTAACAAAGACCACTTTTAACCATAAATGAGTAATTTACATAAAGGAAAAGCATTTTGACCAAAGAATCATTAGTTTACATCAGCCAACAGTATTTTACACCAACATTCAACACTTTATATAAACAACTAGCACTTTACACAAACGAATCATAACGATGTTTTTACAGTAGCAAAGACCACTTTGAACCAGAAAAGAGTATTTTACAAAAAGGAAAAGCATTTTGACCAAAGAATCATTAGTTTACATCAGCCAACTATTATTTTACACAAACATTCAACACTTTACAGAAACGAATCAGAACGATGTTTTTACACTTATAGACACCACTTTGAACCAGAAAAGAGTAATTTGGATAAGGGAAAAGCATTTTGACCAAAGAATCATTAGTTTACATCAGTCAACAGTACTTTACACAAACATTCAGCACTTTACAGAAACGAATCAGAATGACGTCTTTACACTTATAAACACCAATTTGAACTAGAAAAGAGTATTTTAAATAGAGAAAAAGCATTTTGACCAAAGAATCATTAGTTTACATCAGCCAACAGTACTTTACACCAACATTCAGCACTTTACACAAACGACTAAGAACGATGTTTTTACACTAACAAAGACCACTCTGAATCAGAAAAGAGTATTTTACATAAAGAAAAAGTTTTTTGACCAAAGAATCATTACTTTACATCAGTCAACAGTATTTTGCACAAACATTCAGCAATTTACATAAACAACCAGCACTTTACATAAACGAATCATAACGAAGTTTTTACACTAACAAACACCACTTTGAACCAGAAAAGAGTATTTTTAGTAAAGGAAAAGCATTTTCACCAAAGAATCATTAGTTTACATCAGCCAATAGTACTTTACACCAACATTCAGCAGTTTACACATACGATTCATAACGATATTTTTACACTAACAAAGACCACTCTGAATCAGAAAAAAGTATAAGTATTTTGACCATGTAATCATTACTTTACATCAGCTAACAGTATTTTACACCAATATTCAGCACTTCACATAAATAACCAGCATTTTACACAAACAAATCATAACGATGTTTTTACATTAACAAAAATCACTTTGAAACAAAAAAGAGTACTTTACATAAAGGAAAAGTATTTAGACCAAAGAATCATTGGTTTACATTAGTTAACAGTACTTTACACAAACATTCTACACTTTACACAAACATTCTGCACTTTACAGAAACGAATCAGAACGATGTTTTTACATAACGAAGTACTTACACTAACAAACACCACTTTGAACCAGAAAAGAGTATTTTACAAAAAGGAAAAGCATTTTGACCAGAGAATCATTAGTTTACATCAGCCAACAGTACTTTACAAAAACATTCAGCACTTTACATAAACAACCAGCACTTTACATAAACGAATCACAACGAAGTTTTTACACTAACAAACACCACTTTGAACCAGAAAAGAGTATTTTAAGTAAAGGAAAAGCATTTTGACCAAAGAATCATTAGTTTACATCAGCCAACAGTACTCTACACCAACATTCAGCACTTTACACAAACGACTCAGAACGATGTTTTTACACTAACAAAGACCACTCTGAATCAGAAAAGAGTATTTTACATAAAGGAAAAGCATTTTGATCAAAGAATTATTACTTTACATCAGTCAACAGTACGTTACCCAAACATTCAGCACTTTACATAAACAACCAGTTATAACGAAGTTTTTACACTAACAAACACCACTTTGAACCAGAAAAGAGTATTTACATAAAGGAAAAGCATTTTGACCAAAGAATAATTAGTTTACATCAGTCAACAGTACTTTACACAAACGTTCAGCACTTTACATAAACAACTAGCACTTTACATAAACGAATCATGACGAAGTTTTTACACTAACAAACACCACTTTGAACCAGAAAAGAGTATTTTACATAAAGGAAAAGCATTTTGACCAAAGAATCATTAGTTTACATCAGCCAACAGTATTTTACAGAAACATTCAGCACTATACAAAAACAACCAGCGCTTCACACAAACGAATTGGAATGATATTTTTACACTAACAAAGACCAGTTTGAAAAAGAAAAGAGTATTTTACATAAGAAAAAATAATTTTGACCAAAGAATCATTAGTTTACATCAGCCAACAGTACTTCACACAAATATTCGTTACTTTATATAAACAACCAGCACTTTACACAAACGAATCAGAACGATGTTTTTAAACTAACAAAGACCACTTTTAACCATAAATGAGTAATTTACATAAAGGAAAAGCATTTTGACCAAAGAATCATTAGTTTACATCAGCCAACAGTATTTTACACCAACATTCAACACTTTATATAAACAACTAGCACTTTACACAAACGAATCATAACGATGTTTTTACAGTAGCAAAGACCACTTTGAACCAGAAAAGAGTATTTTACAAAAAGGAAAAGCATTTTGACCAAAGAATCATTAGTTTACATCAGCTAACTATTATTTTACACAAACATTCAACACTTTACAGAAACGAATCAGAACGATGTTTTTACACTTATAGACACCACTTTGAACCAGAAAAGAGTAATTTGGATAAGGGAAAAGCATTTTGACCAAAGAATCATTAGTTTACATCAGTCAACAGTACTTTACACAAACATTCAGCACTTTACAGAAACGAATCAGAATGACGTCTTTACACTTATAAACACCAATTTGAACTAGAAAAGAGTATTTTAAATAGAGAAAAAGCATTTTGACCAAAGAATCATTAGTTTACATCAGCCAACAGTACTTTACACCAACATTCAGCACTTTACACAAACGACTAAGAACGATGTTTTTACACTAACAAAGACCACTCTGAATCAGAAAAGAGTATTTTACATAAAGAAAAAGTTTTTTGACCAAAGAATCATTACTTTACATCAGTCAACAGTATTTTGCACAAACATTCAGCAATTTACATAAACAACCAGCACTTTACATAAACGAATCATAACGAAGTTTTTACACTAACAAACACCACTTTGAACCAGAAAAGAGTATTTTTAGTAAAGGAAAAGCATTTTCACCAAAGAATCATTAGTTTACATCAGCCAATAGTACTTTACACCAACATTCAGCAGTTTACACATACGATTCATAACGATATTTTTACACTAACAAAGACCACTCTGAATCAGAAAAAAGTATAAGTATTTTGACCATGTAATCATTACTTTACATCAGCTAACAGTATTTTACACCAATATTCAGCACTTCACATAAATAACCAGCATTTTACACAAACAAATCATAACGATGTTTTTACATTAACAAAAATCACTTTGAAACAAAAAAGAGTACTTTACATAAAGGAAAAGTATTTAGACCAAAGAATCATTGGTTTACATTAGTTAACAGTACTTTACACAAACATTCTACACTTTACACAAACATTCTGCACTTTACAGAAACGAATCAGAACGATGTTTTTACATAACGAAGTACTTACACTAACAAACACCACTTTGAACCAGAAAAGAGTATTTTACAAAAAGGAAAAGCATTTTGACCAGAGAATCATTAGTTTACATCAGCCAACAGTACTTTACAAAAACATTCAGCACTTTACATAAACAACCAGCACTTTACATAAACGAATCACAACGAAGTTTTTACACTAACAAACACCACTTTGAACCAGAAAAGAGTATTTTAAGTAAAGGAAAAGCATTTTGACCAAAGAATCATTAGTTTACATCAGCCAACAGTACTCTACACCAACATTCAGCACTTTACACAAACGACTCAGAACGATGTTTTTACACTAACAAAGACCACTCTGAATCAGAAAAGAGTATTTTACATAAAGGAAAAGCATTTTGACCAAAGAATCATTAGTTTACATCAGCCAACAGTATTTTACAGAAACATTCAGCACTATACAAAAACAACCAGCGCTTCACACAAACGAATCGGAATGATGTTCTTACACTAACAAAGACAAGTTTGAAAAAGAAAAGAGTATTTTACATAAGAAAAAACAATTTTGACCAAAGAATCATTAGTTTACATCAGCCAACAGTACTTCACACAAATATTCGTCACTTTATATAAACAACCAGCACTTTACACAAACGAATCAGAACGATGTTTTTAAACTAACAAAGACCACTTTCAACCATAAATGAGTAATTTACATAAAGGAAAAGCATTTTGACCAAAGAATCATTAGTTTACATCAGCCAACAGTATTTTACACCAACATTCAACACTTTATATAAACAACTAGCACTTTACACAAACGAATCATAACGATGTTTTTACACTAGCAAAGACCACTTTGAACCAGAAAAGAGTATTTTACAAAAAGGAAAAGCATTTTGACCAAAGAATCATTAGTTTACATCAGTCAACTATTATTTTACACAAACATTCAACACTTTACAGAAACGAATCAGAACGATGTTTTTACACTTATAGACAGCACTTTGAACCAGAAAAGAGTAATTTGCATAAGGGAAAAATATTTTGACCAAAGAATCATTAGTTTACATCAGTCAACAGTACTTTACAAAAACATTCAGCACTTTACAGAAACGAATCAGAACGATGTCTTTACACTTATAAACACCAATTTGAACTAGAAAAGAGTATTTTACATAAAGGAAAAGCATTTTGACCGAAGAATCATTAGTTTACATCAGCCAACAGTACTTTACACCAACATTCAGCACTTTACACAAACGACTCATAACGATGTTTTTACACTAACAAAGACCACTCTGAATCAGAAAAGAGTATTTTACATAAAGAAAAAGTTTTTTGACCAAAGAATCATTACTTTACATCAGTCAATAGTATTTTGCACAAACATTCAACACTTTATATAAACAACCAGCACTTTACATAAACGAATCATAACGAAGTTTTTACACTAACAAACACCACTTTGAACCAGAAAAGAGTATTTTACAAAAAGGAAAAGCATTTTGACCAAAGAATCATTAGTTTACATCAGCCAATAGTACTTTACACAACACATTCAGCACTTTACATAAACAACCAGCACTTTACATAAACGAATCATAACGAAGTTTTTACACTAACAAACACCACTTTGAACCAGAAAAGAGTATTTTACAAAAAGGAAAGCATTTTGACCAAAGAATCATTAGTTTACATCAGCCAACAGTAGTTTACATAAACATTCAGCACTTTACATAAACAACCAGCACTTTACATAAACGAATCATAACGAAGTTTTTACACTAACAAACACCACTTTGAACCAGAAAAGAGTATTTTTAGTAAAGGAAAAGCATTTTCACCAAAGAATCATTAGTTTACATCAGCCAATAGTACTTTACACCAACATTCAGCAGTTTACACATACGATTCATAACGATATTTTTACACTAACAAAGACCACTCTGAATCAGAAAAAAGTATAAGTATTTTGACCATGTAATCATTACTTTACATCAGCTAACAGTATTTTACACCAATATTCAGCACTTCACATAAATAACCAGCATTTTACACAAACAAATCATAACGATGTTTTTACATTAACAAAAATCACTTTGAAACAAAAAAGAGTACTTTACATAAAGGAAAAGTATTTAGACCAAAGAATCATTGGTTTACATTAGTTAACAGTACTTTACACAAACATTCTACACTTTACACAAACATTCTGCACTTTACAGAAACGAATCAGAACGATGTTTTTACACATATAAACACCAGTTTGAACCAGAAAAGAGTATTTTACACAAAGGAAAAGCGTTCTGACAAAGAATCATTAGTTTACATTAGTCAATAATACTTTACAAAAACATTCAGCACTTTACAAAAACAACCAACACTTTACATAAACAACTGGCACTTTACACAAACGAATCCGAACGATATTTTTACACTAAGAAAGACCAATTTCAACCAGAAAAGAGTATTTTGCATAAACGAAAAGCATTTTGACCAAAGAATCATTAGTTTACATCAGCCAACAGTACTTTACACAAATATTCAGCACTATACAGAAACAACCAGCACTTTACACACACGAATAGGAATGATGTTTTTACACTAACAAAGACCAGTTTGAAAAAGAAAAAAGTATTTTACATAAGAAAAAAGCATTTTGACCAAAGAATCATTAGTTTACATCAGTCAACAGTACTTCACACAAATATTCATCACTTTATATAAACAACCAGCACTTTACACAAACGAATCAGAACGATATTTTTAAACTAACAAAGACCACTTTCAACCATAAATGAGTAATTTAGATAAAGGAAAAGCATTTTGACCACAGAATCATTAGTTTACATCAGCCAACAGTACTTTACACAAGCATTCAGCACTTTACATAAACAACCAGCACTTTACATGGACGAATCATAACGAAGTTTTTACACTAACAAACACCACTTTGTACTAGAAAAGAGTATTTTACATAAAGGAAAAACATTTTGACCAAAGAATCATTAGTTTACATCAGTCAACAGTACTTTACACAAACATTCAGCACTTTACATAAACAACCAGCATTTTACATAAACGAATCATAACGAAGTTTTTACACTAATAAACACCACTTTGAACCAGAAAAGAATATTTTACGTAAAGGAAAAGCATTTTGACAAAAGAATCATTAGTTTACATCAGCCAACAGTACTATACACCAACATTCAGCACTTTACACAAACGACTGAGAACGATGTTTTTACACTAACAAAGACCACTCTGAATCAGAAAAGAGTATTTTACATAAAGAAAAAGTATTTTGACCATGTAATCATTAGTTTACATCAGCTAACAGTATTCTACACTAATATTCAGCACTTCACAAAAATAACCAGCATTTTACACAAACAAATCATAACGATGTTTTTACACTTACAAAAATCACTTTGAAACAGAAAAGAGTATTTTACATAAAGGAAAAGTATTTAGACCAAAGAATCATTGGTTTACATCAGTTAACAATACTTTACACAAGCATTCTGCACTTTACAGAAACGATGTTTTTACACTGATAAACACCAGTTTGAACCAGAAAAGAGTAATTTACATAAAGGAAAAGTATTTTGACCAAAGAATCATTAGTTTACATCAGTCCACAGTACGTTACACAAACACTCAGCACTTTACATAAACAACCAGTTATAACGATGCTTTTACACTAACAAAGACCACTTTGAACCAGAAAAGAGTAATTTACATAAAGGAGAAGCATTTTCACCATAGAATCATTAGTTTACATCAGCCAACAGTACTTTACCCAAACATTCACCACTTTACATAAACAACCAGCACTTTACATAAACGAATCATAACGAAGTTTTTACACTAACAAACACCACTTTGAACTAGAAAAGAGTATTTTACATAAAGGAAAAGCATTTTGACCAAAGAATCATTAGTTTACATCAGCCAACAGTACTTTACACAAACATTCAGCACTTGACATAAACAACCAGCACTTTACATAAACGAATCATAACGAAGTTTTTACACTAACAAACACCACTTTGAACTAGAAAAGAGTATTTTACATAAAGGAAAAACATTTTGACCAAAGAATCATTAGTTTACATCAGTCAATAGAACTTTACACAAACATTCAGTACTTAACATAAACAACCAGCATTTTACATAAACGAATCATAACGAAGTTTTTACACTAGTAAACACCACTTTGAACCAGAAAAGAGTATTTTACGTAAAGGAAAAGCATTTTGACCAAAGAATCATTAGTTTACATCAGCCAACAGTACTATACACCAACATTCAGCACTTTACACAAACGACTCAGAACGATGTTTTTACACTAACAAAGACCACTCTGAATCAGAAAAGAGTATTTTACATAAAGAAAAAGTATTTTGACCATGTAATCATTAGTTTACATCAGCTAACCGTATTTTACACTAATATTCAGCACTTCACAAAAATAACCAGCATTTTACACAAACAAATCATAACGATGTTTTTACACTAAGAAAAATCACTTTGAAACAGAAAAGAGTATTTTACATAAAGGAAAAGTATTTAGACCAAAGAATCATTGGTTTACATCAGTTAACAATACTTTACACAAACATTCTACACTTTACAGAAACGATGTTTTTACACTTATAAACACCAGTTTGAACCAGAAAAGAGTAATTTACATAAAGGAAAAGTATTTTGACCAAAGAATCATTAGTTTACATTTGTCAACGGTACGTTACACAAACATTCAGCACTTTACATAAACAACCAGTTATAACGATGCTTTTACACTAACAAAGACCACTTTGAACCAGAAAAGAGTAATTTACATAAAGGAGAAGCATTAGTTTACATCAGCCAACAGTACTTTACCCAAACATTCACAACTTTACACAAACAACCAGCACTTTACATAAACGAATCATAACGAAGTTTTTACACTAACAAACACCACTTTGAACGGGAAAAGAGTATTTTACATAAAGGAAAAGCATTTTGACCAAAGAATCATTAGTTTACATCAGCCAACAGTACTTTACACCAACATTCAGCACTTTACACAAACGACTCAGAACGATGTTTTTACACTAACAAAGACCACTCTGAATCAGAAAAGAGTATTTTACATAAAGAAAAAGTATTTTGACCATGTAATCATTAGTTTACATCAGCTAACAGTATTATACACCAATATTCAGCACTTCACAAAAATAAGCAGCATTTTTCACAAACAAATCATAACGAGGTTTTTACACTAACAAAAATCACTTTGAAACAGAAAAGAGTATTTTACATAAAGGAAAAGTATTTAGACCAAAGAATCATTGGTTTACATCAGTTAACAGTACTTTACAGAAACATTCTGCACTTTGCAGAAACGAATCAGAACGATGTTTTTACACTTAGAAACACCAGTTTGAACCAGAAAAGAGTAATTTACATAAAGGAAAAACATTTTGACGAAAGAATCATTAGTTTACCCAAACATTCAGCACTTTACATAAACAAACAGTTATAACGAAGTTTTTACACTAACAAACACCACTTTGAACCAAAAAAAAGTATTTTACATAAAGGAAAAGCATTTTGACCAAAGAATCATTAGTTTACATCAGTGAACAGTACTTTACACCAATATTCAGTACTTTACATAAACAACCAGCACTTTACACAAACGAATCAGAACGATGTTTTTATACCAAGAAAAACCACTCTGAACCGGAAAAAAATATTTTACATAAAGAAAAAACATTTCTACCAAAGAATCATTAGTTTACATCAGCCAATAGTATTTTACACCAACATTCAGCACTTTACATAAACAACCAGCACTTTACCCAAACGAATCATAACGATGTTTTTACACAAACAAAGACCACTTTGAACCAGAAAAGAGTATTTTACATAAAGGAAAAGCATTTTGAACAAAGAATCATTAGTTTATATCAGTCAACAGTACTTTACACAAACATTCAGCACTTTACATAAACAACCAGCACTTTACATAAACGAATCATAACGAAGTTTTTACACTAACAAACACCACTTTGAACCAGAAAAGAGTATTTTACATAAAGGAAAAGCATTTTGACCAAAGAATCATTAGTTTACATAAGCCAACAGTATTTTACACAAACATTCAGTACTATACAAAAACAACCAGCGCTTCACACAAACGAATCGGAATGATGTTTTTACACTAACAAATACCAGTTTGAAAAAGAAAAGAGTATTTTACATAAGAAAAAACAAAAGAATCATTAGTTTATATCAGCCAACAGTACTTCACACAAATATTCGTCACTTTATATATACAACCAGCACTTTACACAAACGAATCATAACGATGTTTTTAAACTAACAAAGACCACTTTCAACCATAAATGAGTAATTTACATAAAGGAAAAGCATTTTGACCAAAGAATCATTAGTTTGCATCAGTCAACAGTACTTTACAACAATATTCAGCACTTTACATAAGCAACCAGCACTTTACACAAACGAATCAGAATGATGTTTTTATACCAAGGATGACCACTCTGAACCGGAAAAAAGTATTTTACATAAAGAAAAAACATTTTGACAAAAGAATCATTAGTTTACAACAGCCAACAGTATTTTACACCAACATTCAACACTTTATATAAACAACCAGCACTTTACACAAACGAATCATAACGATGTTTTTACACTAACAATGACCACTTTGAACCAGAAACGAGTATTTTACAGAGAGAAAAAGCATTTTGACCAAAGAATAATTAGTTCACATCAGTCAATTATTATTTTACACAAACATTCAACACTTTACAGAAACGAATCAGAACGATGTCTTTACACTTATAAACACCACTTTGAACCAGAAAAGAGTAATTTGCATAAGGGAAAAGCATTTTCACCAAAGAATCATTACTTTACATCAGTCAACAGTATTTTGCACAAACATTCAGCACTTTACATAAACAACCAACACTTTACATAAACGAATCATAACGAAGTTTTTACACTAACAAACACCACTTTTAACCAGAAAAGAGTATTTTAAGTAAAGGAAAAGCATTTTCACCAAAGAATCATTAGTTTACATCAGCCAACAGTACTTTACACCAACATTCAGCACTTTACGCAAACGACACAGAACGATGTTTTTACACTAACAAAGACCACTCTGAATCAGCAAAGAGTATTTTGGATAAAGAAAAATTATTTTGACCATGTAATCATTAGTTTACATCGGCTAACAGTATTCTACACTAATATTCAGCACTTCACATAAATAACCTACATTTTTCACAAACAAATCATAACGATGTTTTTACACTAACAAAAATCACTTTGAAACAGAAAAGAGTATTTTACATAAAGGAAAAGTATTTAGACCAAAGAATCAATTGTTTACATCAGTTAACAGTACTCTACACAAACATTCTGCACTTTACACAAACATTCTGCACTTTATAGAAACGAATCAGAACGATGTTTTTACACTTATAAACACCAGTTTGAACCAGAAAAGAGTATTTTACATAAAGGAAAAGCGTTTTGACCAAAGAATCATTAGTTTACATTAGTCAATAATACTTTACAAAAACATTCAGCACTTTACAAAAACAACCAACACTTTACATAAACAACCGGCACTTTACACAAACGAATCCGAACGATGTTTTTACACTAAGAAAGACCAATTTCAACCAGAAAAGAGTATTTTGCATAAACGAAAAGCATTTTGACCAAAGAATCATTAGTTTACATCAGCCAACAGTACTTTACACAAACATTCAGCACTATACAGAAACAACCAGCACTTTACACACACGAATAGGAATGATGTTTTTACACTAACAAAGACCAGTTTGAAAAAGAAAAAAGTATTTTACATAAGGAAAAAGCATTTTGACCAAAGAATCATTAGTTTACATCAGTCAACAGTACTTCACACAAATATTCATCACTTTATATAAACAACCAGCACTTTACGCAAACGAATCAGAACGATGTTTTTAAACTAACAAAGACCACTTTCAACCATAAATGAGTAATTTAGATAAAGGAAAAGCATTTTGACCACAGAATCATTAGTTTACATCAGCCAACAGTACTTTACACAAACATTCAGCACTTGACATAAACAACCAGCACTTTACATAAACGAATCATAACGAAGTTTTTACACTAACAAACACCACTTTGAACTAGAAAAGAGTATTTTACATAAAGGAAAAACATTTTGACCAAAGAATCATTAGTTTACATCAGTCAACAGTACTTTACACAAACATTCAGCACTTTACATAAACAACCAGCATTTTACATAAACGAATCATAACGAAGTTTTTACACTAGTAAACACCACTTTGAACCAGAAAAGAGTATTTTACGTAAAGGAAAAGCATTTTGACCAAAGAATCATTAGTTTACATCAGACAACAGTACTATACACCAACATTCAGCACTTTACACAAACGACTCAGAACGATGTTTTTACACTAACAAAGACCACTCTGAATCAGAAAAGAGTATTTTACATAAAGAAAAAGTATTTTGACCATGTAATCATTAGTTTACATCAGCTAACAGTATTCTACACTAATATTCAGCACTTCACAAAAATAACTAGCATTTTACACAAACAAATCATAACGATGTTTTTACACTAACAAAAATCACTTTGAAACAGAAAAGAGTATTTTACATAAAGGAAAAGTATTTAGACCAAAGAATCATTGGTTTACATCAGTTAACAATACTTTACACAAACATTCTACACTTTACAGAAACGATGTTTTTACACTTATAAACACCAGTTTGAACCAGAAAAGAGTAATTTACATAAAGGAAAAGTATTTTGACCAAAGAATCATTAGTTTACATCAGTCAACGGTACGTTACACAAACATTCAGCACTTTACATAAACAACCAGTTATAACGATGCTTTTACACTAACAAAGACCACTTTGAACCAGAAAAGAGTAATTTACATAAAGGAGAAGCATTTTCACCATAGAAGCATTAGTTTACATAAGCCAACAGTACTTTACCCAAACATTCACTACTTTACACAAACAACCAGCACTTTACATAAACGAATCATAACGAAGTTTTTACACTAACAAACACCACTTTGAACTGGAAAAGAGTATTTTACATAAAGGAAAAGCATTTTGACCAAATAATCATTAGTTTGCATCAGTCAACAGTACTTTACACCAATATTCAGCACTTTACATAAGCAACCAGCACTTTACACAAACGAATCAGAATGATGTTTTTATACCAAGGATGACCACTCTGAACCGGAAAAAAGTATTTTACATAAAGAAAAAACATTTGACAAAAGAATCATTAGTTTACATCAGCCAACAGTATTTTACACCAACATTCAACACTTTATATAAACAACCAGCACTTTACACAAACGAATCATAACGATGTTTTTACACTAACAATGACCACTTTGAACCAGAAACGAGTATTTTACAGAGAGAAAAAGCATTTTGACCAAAGAATAATTAGTTCACATCAGTCAATTATTATTTTACACAAACATTCAACACTTTACAGAAACGAATCAGAACGATGTCTTTACACTTATAAACACCACTTTGAACTAGAAAAGAGTAATTTGCATAAGGGAAAAGCATTTTCACCAAAGAATCATTACTTTACATCAGTCAACAGTATTTTGCACAAACATTCAGCACTTTACATAAACAACCAACACTTTACATAAACGAATCATAACGAAGTTTTTACACTAACAAACACCACTTTGAACCAGAAAAGAGTATTTTACAAAAAGGAAAAGCATTTTGACCAAAGAATCATTAGTTTACATCAGCCAACAGTACTTTACACAAACATTCAGCACTTTACATAAACAACCAGCACTTTACATAAACGAATCATAACGAAGTTTTTACACTAACAAACACCACTTTTAACCAGAAAAGAGTATTTTAAGTAAAGGAAAAGCATTTTGACCAAAGAATCATTAGTTTACATCAGCCAACAGTACTTTACACCAACATTCAGCACTTTACGCAAACGACACAGAACGATGTTTTTACACTAACAAAGACCACTCTGAATCAGCAAAGAGTATTTTGCATAAAGAAAAATTATTTTGACCATGTAATCATTAGTTTACATCAGCTAACAGTATTCTACACTAATATTCAGCACTTCACATAAATAACCGGCATTTTTCACAAACAAATCATAACGATGTTTTTACACTAACAAAAATCACTTTGAAACAGAAAAGAGTATTTTACATAAAGGAAAAGTATTTAGACCAAAGAATCAATTGTTTACATCAGTTAACAGTACTCTACACAAACATTCTGCACTTTATAGAAACGAATCAGAACGATGTTTTTACACTTATAAACACCAGTTTGAACCAGAAAAGAGTATTTTACATAAAGGAAAAGCGTTTTGACCAAAGAATCATTAGTTTACATTAGTCAATAATACTTTACAAAAACATTCAGTACTTTACAAAAACAACCAACACTTTACATAAACAACCGGCACTTTACACAAACGAATCCGAACGATGTTTTTACACTAAGAAAGACCAATTTCAACCAGAAAAGAGTATTTTGCATAAACGAAAAGCATTTTGACCAAAGAATCATTAGTTTACATCAGCAAACAGTAGTTTACACAAACATTCAGCACTATACAGAAACAACCAGTACTTTACACGCACGAATAGGAATGATGTTTTAACACTAACAAAGACCAGTTTGAAAAAGAAAAAAGTATTTTACATAAGGAAAAAGCATTTAGACCAAAGAATCATTGGTTTACATCAGTTAACAATACTTTACACAAACATTTTACACTTTACAGAAACGATGTTTTTACACTTATAAACACCAGTTTGAACCAGAAAAGAGTAATTTACATAAAGGAAAAGTATTTTGACCAAAGAATCATTAGTTTACATCAGTCAACGGTACGTTACACAAACATTCGGCACTTTACATAAACAACCAGTTATAACGATGCTTTTACACTAACAAAGACCACTTTGAACCAGAAAAGAGTAATTTACATAAAGGAGAAGCATTTTCACCATAGAAGCATTAGTTTACATCAGCCAACAGTACTTTACCCAAACATTCACTACTTTACACAAACAACCAGCACTTTACATAAACGAATCATAACGAAGTTTTTACACTAACAAACACCACTTTGAACCAGAAAAGAGTATTTTACAAAAAGGAAAAGCATTTTGACCAAAGAATCATTAGTTTACTTCAGCCAACAGTACTTTACACAAACATTCAGCACTTTAAATAAACAACCAGCACTTTACATAAACGAATCATAACGAAGTTTTTACACTAACAAACACCACTTTTAACCAGAAAAGAGTATTTTAAGTAAAGGAAAAGCATTTTGACCAAAGAATCATTAGTTTACATCAGCCAACAGTACTTTACACCAACATTCAGCACTTTACGCAAACGACACAGAACGATGTTTTTACACTAACAAAGACCACTCTGAATCGGCAAAGAGTATTTTGCATAAAGAAAAATTATTTTGACCATGTAATCATTAGTTTACATCAGCTAACAGTATTCTACACTAATATTCAGCACTTCACATAAATAACCGGCATTTTTCACAAACAAATCATAACGATGTTTTTACACTAACAAAAATCACTTTGAAACAGAAAAGAGTATTTTACATAAAGGAAAAGTATTTAGACCAAAGAATCAATTGTTTACATCAGTTAACAGTACTCTACACAAACATTCTGCACTTTACACAAACATTCTGCACTTTATAGAAACGAATCAGAACGATGTTTTTACACTTATAAACACCAGTTTGAACCAGAAAAGAGTATTTTACATAAAGGAAAAGCGTTTTGACCAAAGAATCATTAGTTTACATTAGTCAATAATACTTTACAAAAATATTCAGCACTTTACAAAAACAACCAACACTTTACATAAACAACCGGCACTTTACACAAACGAATCCGAACGATGTTTTTACACTAAGAAAGACCAATTTCAACCAGAAAAGAGTATTTTGCATAAACGAAAAGCATTTTGACCAAAGAATCATTAGCTTACATCAGCCAATAGTACTTTACACAAACATTCAGCACTATACAGAAACAACCAGTACTTTACACACACGAATAGGAATGATGTTTTTACACTAACAAATACCAGTTTGAAAAAGAAAAAAGTATTTTACATAAGGAAAAAGCATTTAGACCAAAGAATCATTGGTTTACATCAGTTAACAATACTTTACACAAACATTCTACACTTTACAGAAACGATGTTTTTACACTTATAAACACCAGTTTGAACCAGAAAAGAGTAATTTACATAAAGGAAAAGTATTTTGACCAAAGAATCATTAGTTTACATCAGTCAACGGTACGTTACACAAACATTCAGCACTTTACATAAACAACCAGTTATAACGATGCTTTTACACTAACAAAGACCACTTTGAACCAGGAAAGAGTAATTTACATAAAGGAGAAGCATTTTCACCATAGAAGCATTAGTTTACATCAGCCAACAGTACTTTACCCAAACATTCACTACTTTACACAAACAACCAGCACTTTACATAAACGAATCATAACGAAGTTTTTACACTAACAAACACCACTTTGAACTGGAAAAGAGTATTTTACATAAAGGAAAAGCATTTTGACCAAATAATCATTAGTTTGCATCAGTCAACAGTACTTTACACCAATATTCAGCACTTTACATAAGCAACCAGCACTTTACACAAACGAATCAGAATGATGTTTTTATACCAAGGATGACCACTCTGAACCGGAAAAAAGTATTTTACATAAAGAAAAAACATTTTGACCAAAGAATCATTAGTTTACATCAGCCAACAGTATTTTACACCAACATTCAACACTTTATATAAACAACCAGCACTTTACACAAACGAATCATAACGATGTTTTTACACTAACAATGACCACTTTGAACCAGAAACGAGTATTTTACAGAGAGAAAAAGCATTTTGACCAAAGAATAATTAGTTCACATCAGTCAATTATTATTTTACACAAACATTCAACACTTTACAGAAACGAATCAGAACGATGTCTTTACACTTATAAACACCACTTTGAACTAGAAAAGAGTAATTTGCATAAGGGAAAAGCATTTTAACCAAAGAATCATTACTTTACATCAGTCAACAGTATTTTGCACAAACATTCAGCACTATACAGAAACAACCAGCACTTTACACACACGAATAGGAATGATGTTTTTACACTAACAAAGACCAGTTTGAAAAAGAAAAAAGTATTTTACATAAGGAAAAAGCATTTTGACCAAAGAATCATTAGTTTACATCAGTCAACAGTACTTCACACAAATATTCATCACTTTATATAAACAACCAGCACTTTACGCAAACGAATCAGAACGATGTTTTTAAACTAACAAAGACCACTTTCAACCATAAATGAGTAATTTAGATAAAGGAAAAGCATTTTGACCACAGAATCATTAGTTTACATCAGCCAACAGTACTTTACACAAACATTCAGCACTTGACATAAACAACCAGCACTTTACATAAACGAATAATAACGAAGTTTTTACACTAACAAACACCACTTTGAACTAGAAAAGAGTATTTTACATAAAGGAAAAACATTTTGACCAAAGAATCATTAGTTTACATCAGTCAACAGTACTTTACACAAACATTCAGCACTTTACATAAACAACCAGCATTTTACATAAACGAATCATAACGAAGTTTTTACGCTAGTAAACACCACTTTGAACCAGAAAAGAGTATTTTACGTAAAGGAAAAGCATTTTGACCAAAGAATCATTAGTTTACATCAGACAACAGTACTATACACCAACATTCAGCACTTTACACAAACGACTCAGAACGATGTTTTTACACTAATAAAGACCACTCTGAATCAGAAAAGAGTATTTTACATAAAGAAAAAGTATTTTGACCATGTAATCATTAGTTTACATCAGCTAACAGTATTCTACACTAATATTCAGCACTTCACAAAAATAACTAGCATTTTACACAAACAAATCATAACGATGTTTTTACACTAACAAAAATCACTTTGAAACAGAAAAGAGTATTTTACATAAAGGAAAAGTATTTAGACCAAAGAATCAATTGTTTACATCAGTTAACAGTACTCTACACAAACATTCTGCACTTTACACAAACATTCTGCACTTTATAGAAACGAATCAGAACGATGTTTTTACACTTATAAACACCAGTTTGAACCAGAAAAGAGTATTTTACATAAAGGAAAAGTATTTTGACCAAAGAATCATTAGTTTACATCATTCAACGGTACGTTACACAAACATTCAGCACTTTACATAAACAACCAGTTATAACGATGCTTTTACACTAACAAAGACCACTTTGAACGAAAAAAGAGTAATTTACATAAAGGAGAAGCATTTTCACCATAGAAGCATTAGTTTACATCAGCCAACAGTACTTTACCCAAACATTCACTACTTTACACAAACAACCAGCACTTTACATAAACGAATCATAACGAAGTTTTTACACTAACAAACACCACTTTGAACTGGAAAAGAGTATTTTACATAAAGGAAAAGCATTTTGACCAAAGAATCATTAGTTTACATCAGCCAACAGTACTTTACACAAACATTCAGCACTTTACACAAACGACTCAGAACGATGTTTTTACACTAACAAAGACCACTCTGAATCAGAAAAGAGTATTTTACATAAAGAAAAAGTATTTTGACCATGTAATCATTAGTTTACATCAGCTAACAGTATTATACACCAATATTCAGCACTTCACAAAAATAAGCAGCATTTTTAACAAACAAATCATAACGTTGTTTTTACACAAACAAAAATCACTTTGAAACAGAAAAGAGTATTTTACATAAAGTAAAAGTATTTAGACCAAAGAATCATTGGTTTACATCAGTTAACTGTACTTTACAGAAACATTCTGCACTTTACAGAAACGAATCAGAACGATGTTTTTACACTTATAAACACCAGTTTGAACCAGAAAAGAGTAATTTACATAAAGTAAAAGTATTTAGACCAAAGAATCATTAGTTTACATCAGTCAACAATACGTTACCCAAACATTCAGCACTTTACATAAACAAACAGTTATAACGAAGTTTTTACACTAACAAACACCACTTTGAACCAAAAAAGAGTATTTTACATAAATGAAAAGCATTTTGACCAAAGAATCATTAGTTTACATCAGTCAACAGTACTTTACACCAATATTCAGCACTTTACATAAACATCAGCACTTTACACAAACGAATCAGAACGATGTTTTTATACCAAGAAAACCCACTCTGAACCGGAAAAAAGTATTTTACATAAAGAAAAAACATTTCGACCAAAGAATCATTAGTTTACATCAGCCAATAGTATTTTACACCAACATTCAACACTTTACATAAACAGCCAGCACTTTACCCAAACGAATCATAACGATGTTTTTACACAAACAAAGACCACTTTGAACCAGAAAAGAGTATTTTACATAAAGGAAAAGCATTTTGACCATAGAAATATTAGTTTACATCAGTCAACTGTACTTTACAAAAACATTCAGCACTTTACAGAAACGAATCAGAACGATGTCTTTACACTTATAAACACCACTTTGAACAGAAAAGTGTAATTTACCTAAAGGAAAAGCATTTTGAACAAAGAATCATTAGTTTATATCAGTCAACAGTACTTTACACAAACATTCAGCACTTTACATAAACAACCACTACTTTACATAAACGAATCATAACGAAGTTTTTACACTAACAAACACCACTTTGAACCAGAAAAGAGTATTTTACATAAAGGAAAAGCATTTTGACCAAAGAATCATTAGTTTACATCAGCCAACAGTATTTTACACAAACATTCGGTACTATACAAAAACAACCAGCGCTTCACACAAACGAATCGGAATGATGTTTTTACACTAACAAAGACCAGTTTGAAAAAGAAAAGAGTATTTTACATAAGAAAAAACAATTTTGACCAAAGAATCATTAGTTTACATCAGCTAACAGTACTTCACACAAATATTCGTCACTTTATATAAACAACCAGCACTTTACACAAACGAATCATAACGATGTTTTTAAACTAGCAAAGACCACTTTCAACCATAAATGAGTAATTTACATAAAGGAAAAGCATTTTGACCAAAGAATCATTAGTTTGCACCAGTCAACAGTACTTTACACCAATGTTCAGCACTTTACATAAACAACCAGCACTTTACACAAACGAATCAGAATGATGTTTTTATACCAAGGATGACCACTCTAAACCGGAAAAAAGTATTTTACATAAAGAAAAAACATTTTGACCAAAGAATCATTAGTTGACATCAGCCAACAGTATTTTACACCAACATTCAACACTTTATATAAACAACTAGCACTTTACACAAACGAAACGATGTTTTTACACTAACAATGACCACTTTGAACCATAAAGGAGTATTTTACGGAGTGGAAAAGCATTTTGACCAAAGAATAATTAGTTCACATCAGTCAATTATTATTTTACACAAACATTCAACACTTTACAGAAACGAATCAGAACGATGTCTTTACACTTATAAACACCACTTTGAACCGGAAAAGAGTAATTTGCATAAGGGAAAAGCATGTTCACCAAAGAATCATTAGTTTACATCAGTCAACAGTACTTTACACAAAGATTCAGCACTTTACATAAACGAATCATAACGAAGTTTTTACACTAACAAACACCACTTTGAACCAGAAAAGAGTATTTTACATAAAGGAAAAACATTTTGACCAAAGAATCATTAGTTTACATCAGTCAACAGTACTTTACACAAACATTCAGCACTTTACAGAAACGAATCAGAACGATGTTTTTACAATTATAAACACCACTTTGAACCAGAAAAGAGTAATTTACATAAAGGAAAAGCATTTTGACCAAAGAATCATTACTTTACATTAGTCAACAGTACTTCACACAAACAATCAGTACTTTACATAAACAACCAGCACTTTACACAAACTAATCATAACGATGTTTTTACACTAACAAAGACCACTTTGAACCAGAAAAGAGTATTTTACATAAAGCAAAAACATTTTCACCAAAGAATCATTAGTTTACATCAGTCAACAGTACTTTACACAAGCATTCAGTACTTTACAGAAACGAACCAGAACGATGTTTTTACACTTATAAACACCACTTTGAACAAGAAAAGAGTATTTTTCATAAACGAAAAGCATTTAGACCATAGAATCATTAGTTTACATCAGCCAACAGTACTTTACACAAACATTCAGCACTATACAGAAACAACCAGCACTTTACACAAACGAATAGGAATGATGTTTTTACACTAACAAAGACCAGTTTGAAAAAGAAAAGAGTATTTTACATAAGGAAAAAGCATTTTGACCAAAGAATCATTAGTTTACATCGGCCAACAGTACTTCAGACAAATATTCATCACTTTATATAAACAACCCGCACTTTACACAAACGAATCAAAACGATGTTTTTAAACTAACAAAGACAACTTTCAAGCATAAATGAGTAATTTAGATAAAGGAAAAACATTTTGACCAAAGAATCATTAGTTTACATCAGTCAATAGTACTTTACACCAACATTCAGCACTTTACATAAACAACTAGCACTTTACACAAACGAATCAGAACGATGTTTTTAAGCTAACAAAGACCACTCTGAACCAGAAAAGAGTATTTTACATAAAGGAAAAGCATTTTGACCAAAGAATAATTAGTTTACATCAGTCAACAGTAATTTACACTAACATTCAGCACTTTACATAAACAACCAGCACTTTACACAAACGAATCAGAACGATGTTTTTACACTAACAAATACCACTTTGAAACAGTAAAGAGTATTTGACACAAGGAAAAGCATTTTGACCAAAGAATCATTAGTTTACAGTACTTAACAGTACTTTACACAAACATTCAGCACTTTACATAAACAACCAGCACTTTACACAAACGACTCAGAACGATTTTTTTACACTAATAAACACCACTTTGAACCAGAAAAAGAGTATTTTACATAATGGAAAAATATTTTGACCAGAGAATCACTAGTTTACATTAGCCAACATCACTTTACACAAACGACTCAGAACGAGGTTTTTACACTAACAAAGACCACTCTGAATCAGAAAAGAGTATTTTACATAAAGAAAAAAGTATTTTGACCATGTAATCATTAGTTTACATCAGCTAACAGTATTCTACACCAATATTCAGCACTTCACACAAATAACCAGCATTTTACACAAACAAATCATAACGATGTTTTTACACTAACAAAAATCACTTTGAAACAGAAAAGAGTATTTTACATAAAGGAAGAGTATTTAGACCAAAGAATCATTGGTTTACATCAGTTAACAGTACTTTACACAAACATTCTGCACTTTACACAAACATTCTGCACTTTACAGAAACGAATCAGAACGATGTTTTTACACTTATAAACACCAGTTTGAACCAAAAAAGAGTATTTTACATAAAGGAAAAGCATTTTGACCAAAGAATCATTAGTTTACATTAGTCAACAGTGAAAGTTTTGGTAGAATCTGGGTTTGCACTTGCTCGATTTACCACGCAACAAAAATTTCTATTAAAGCGGAATTCTAGAAAAATACCTTTGAAGCGTGACTTGGGTGATCGCTTGTATGACTCAAGACTTTGACTCCTCGTTGTGTGGGCAACGATCTAGAAGCCAATTGATTAGCAATCAACACAACTGGGTTTACCAAAAAAATTTGCAACCTCCACCGCCTAGCGCGTGAGCTTCACGCACCGCCTGGCACCGGGACAACCAACACGCGCCACTGCCCTAAGCTTACAAAAAGCCGCCGGAATTTTGGTATAAAATCCGGCCAAAAAGCTTGTCAAGGCAGCCGCAATTTTGGTCTCAAATCCGACTTGGAGAGAGTTTATCTCTCTAGGATTTTATCTCTCTAGATTCTAGAATTATGAATCTATGAATTGTGTTTCTTGAATGGCTAATCCCTTGTCTATTTATAGAGTTACAAGAGAGACCCCAAGTTGGTTTAGGATTGGTCTTCCTAATGCATTTAGGTAATTAATTAGTTTCCAAATCCAATTAGGCAACCAATCTGATAGGATAAACCAAATCCTACTAGGTTCCTAATCTCTAGGATTTTCTAATTCCAATTGAAACTTAAGACTTAATTAATTAATTAAATAATTCCACTTTGTTAATTACTTAATTAACCCTTAGGAATTAATTAAATAATTTCACTTTGTTAATTACTGAATAACCCTTAGGAATAATTAATCAATTAATTAATTAAATCTACCTATTCAATTAACCCATTACAAAATTAATCGTGCCACTAACGGATTAATTTTGGCACTACCATCCTACACCAGAATTGCTTCCGGAACAACTTAATTAAATTATATTCATTAATCTCCCCACATCAAAGATATAGTGCTCGTTAATTAAAATTAATTTACTGATAAATTAATTAATTAACTTCTTTAATTCCGAGACTAGTACCACTCGACCTTTTTACTATACCGGACATAAGTCCACCGGCCGGGTTTAGTATAATAAACATTTCGAGCTCATCTCGGGAGCACCATCACCCCGGACGCACCGGTACATGGTTTCCTTTCGACCAGCAGCAGTACACTAAGTAACTAAACACGCACACCCAACCTACCGAGACTATTGGCCACAATTGACCTCACCCATTGGCAGATCAAAGTACACTATGTCTAATCCTCATGCCCACTCGAGTCTAGGGATTTAGAGATAGAATACAAGGATCGATTTTTCTATTAAATCAGTACAAGACAAATCATTCATAAGAGTCAAGTTAAATATGCCCCGGACATATCTATATGATTCAATTAGTTTAGACAAATTAATTATCTGAATGACATAATGACCTAAACCGAAAGTTTGTCCAAAGCTGTCTCGGTTACGAACCTCATTTATATATTATGTATTTCAACCAATGATGAGATCTACTGTGTCACACCAGACACCTCATCATCTACTTACATAATATAAATGGATGATTAATGCACAACAAGACATGACTGAAACACAAATCGATATATTAAACTGGGAAATTGTACAATACAAGCATAGCTTATGTATTTTTCTCCAACACAACTTGCACATTACAAAAACGAATCAGAACGATGTTTTTACACTAACAATACCACTTTGAACCAGAAAAGAGTATTTTAAATAAAGGAAAATCATTTTGACCAAAGAATCATTAGTTTACATCAGCCAATAGTATTTTACACCAATATTCACCACTTTACGTAAACAACCAGCACTTTACACAAACAAATCAGAATGATGTTTTTCACAAACAAAGACCACTTTGAACAAGAAAATAATATTTTACATAACGGAAAAGCATTTTGACCAAATAATTAGTAGTTTACATCAGCCAAAAGTACTTTACACAAACATTCAGCACTTTACATAAACAACCAGCACTTTACACAAATGAATCAGCACGATGTTTTTACACTAACAAAGACCACTTCGAACCAGAAAAGAGTATCTTCAATAAAGGAAAATCGTTTTGACCAAAGAATCATTTTCTTTCTATCTAGGATTTTAATATGGAATTAATATGAATATGTAATCAAAATAAATATGTAATAAAATGGAATAAATATGTACAACTTTTATCAGACATTTCATTGTTATAAATAACATATGATGTAAGGTATAAGAACTCGAAAGTGCCAACAATCTAAAAAGAAAAAGAAAACTAAAGACGACTAAGGAGCCCCTTGCATTGATTTTGTTCGAAAGCTCCTTCTTATTATCATGGTAGGGCCCGGGCAGTCCCCAGCCGGGCCTTTTTCCAACTTATAATGATGCTTTATATTATTTTATTTGAATTTGAAAATGCTTATTAGCATATAAATTTATAATATAAATTTAATTTATATTTTTATATTTATATAATATATAAATATAATATTAAATATAATATATAAATAATAATATATATAATATATATGAATAATAATATATAAATATATATAAATATAGAAATAGAAAATTCAATAGTAAATATTCAAACAAAAGTAAAGAAAGAGTATTTCGATCCACGAAAATGAAAAGAAAAAAGGGGGATCAACACCCGAATTTTGATGATTTTATCTTGATTATGTCTAATAATCCTATTGGACAAAAGGAGCGGTTGTATGCAATAATTGCATTGTGGCGGGTATAGTTTAGTGGTAAAAGTGTGATTCGTTTTATTAACCCTTTAAAGAGTTAAAGGGTCTTTGCTTTCGGTTTGATTCATATTCCGAGCAAAAACTTTATTTTCTATAAAAAAAGATTAAACCCTTTACTTCTCACTAACATAGTCGAGAAAAATATAGATTCTCGTTATTTGTATCCAATGGTCACTTAGAAAGTGAGAAGGTGGATTATGAAATTGCGAAACAGAATTTTGGAATTGGTTATATTTATTATTTATATTATAATATTAATACTTGCATATAATATTAATACTTGCATAAGTAGAGTAAAGGATCCATGGGTGCAGGTAGAAAGTAGGTTTCGAATCGTAACTAAACCTTCCATTTTTTTTTTTCGTAAATGGAAGCAAAATGGCTCTTAACCGATGATTGTAGTTTACTAGAAACATCAACTTATTGTTTTAGCTCGATAGAAATAAAATCGTTTTCCTCAGGATCTTCTCAACTAAAAATAGAGAACGAAGTAACTAGAAAGATTGGTATAATCACTCTCCGCTAGAAGGATCATCTAGAAAGCGATTCCTTTTTTCTCTATTCAGACAAAAAAAGCTGACATAGATGTTATGGATTAGAATTTTTTTATTCAATAGTGTTCGCATCCATAAAGGAGCCGAATGAAACCAAAGTTTCGGGTTCGGTTTTGAATTAGAGACGTTCAAAATGTTGAATCGACGTCGACTATAACCCCTAGCCTTCCAAGCTAACGATGCGGGTTCGATTCCCGCTACCCGCCTTTCTTTTTTTTAACTGTTTCTGTTTATATTCTATACTCTATATAGCATTAGATTAGTAGTAATATTAGGGCATCATATAATATTAATATAAAAAAAGAAAAAAAATTTAAAAACTATCTCCCGATTTTTTCAATCAAAGTAGGTGGGGAAAGTCAAAATATGAAAAAATTAGAACGAAAAGCGTCCATTGTCTAATGGATAGGACAGAGGTCTTCTAAACCTTTAGTATAGGTTCAAATCCTATTGGACGCAAATTGTTTCCATCTATTTTTGAATGGAAATTTTTTCTAGAAAGAAAAACCCTTTTGAATAATTTGAATTCAAGACGTTAAATTACTTTTTTAAGACAAAAAAAAGTAAGCAATCCCCTTTTTATACCTGTTCCTGAAGGCTAAAAGAGTCCCTTTGCTCCTGAATAGCTTCTTTCAAAAGAGATTCCGCTTCCTCGGTAAATGTCTTGGTAGAAGATATTATTTCTTGGAACTGAGGTTTCTTCGTTTTTACGTAAGTACGTAAGTCCCCAAGAAATTTCTTTACCTGGCCAATTTCTAATGAATCCAGATAGCCATTTGTTCCGGTATAAATAGTCATTATCTGTTCTTCCACTGCAAGAGGTTCTGATTGGGATTGCTTAAGCAATTCCCGTAATCGTTGACCTCTTGCCAATTGATTCTGAGTAGCTTTATCCAGATATAGCGCTTTTAGACCCTAAACCCTAAACCCTAAACCATGAACCAGAATAGAAGAGCTCGCCCCACCCATGAGTAAATATTTCATAGTCGCCTCATTAGACCGTACATCTTTCTTGGTATATCCAGGTAATAGGTAGGAGCATAAACTGAAACATTCTGGAGCTACAAAGATAGTTATGAAATCGTTAGCACCGCATAAAAACATTCCTCCTAGAGTAGCTGTTAATACGAATAAGATAAACTCTGTTATAGCCATTTCTGTACATTCAATATACTCTACGGATAGAGGAATACATAGAGTTGAACATAGTAAAATAAGAAATTGATCGCAACTCCCAAGTTTGTCTATAAAGAGCGGATCTAATTGTATTAGTGTGGTTTATTTTACGTTGCTTCGTATCTAAATCTACTAGTTTTTTCCTTATTTGTAACAGTTCTTTACTTAGGGGTCTCAAAATTGAACTACTATTCATTACTTAAAAGGATTCCCCGCCCTTCCATCAAATATTCTGCTTTTTCCCGGGTATTCGGCTTCAAATACCCACGGATTCGCCGTTTGCTTACTAGCTTCATATAATTCAGAAAACACCAGTTTTCTCGAAGCTTCTTGTTAATATCGCTCGTCAAAAGGTGCTATATTACGGGAATTGGCAATAAAAAACAGAATACAAGACTGCATCACACCTATTTTTATACATGCTATTAATAAATAGAATAAGCAGGCGCTTAGCCCTTTAGTTTAGATAAAAAGAACAATAAAGAATACATGTGTTGAGCTACCAAGGAAGTAATAACCCCTAAAGAAGCTAGAGCAAGGCCTAATTGAAAATGAAGCGAATTATTGATTGTATCATAAAGACCCCTATGCCCACGTCCCAATCGCCCACCCGGAGGAATATGTGCATCTAAAAGATCTTTTATACTGTGCCCAATTCCGAAATTCGTTCTATACATATGACCGGCAACGAGAAAAATGAATGCAATAGCTAAATGATGATGAGCAAAATCGGTCAGCCACAAATTAGTTTACATCAGCCAACAGTACTTTACACAAACATTCAGCACTATACAGAAACAACCAGCACTTTACACAAACGAATCGGAATGATGTTTTTACACTAACAAAGACCAGTTTAAAAAAGAAAAGAGTATTTTACATAAGGAAAAAGCATTTTGACCAAAGAATCATTAGTTTACATCAGCCAACAGTACTTCACACAAATATTCATCACTTTATATAAACAACCCACACTTTACACAAACGAATCAAAACTATGTTTTTAAACTAACAAAGACAACTTTCAACCATAAATGAGTAATTTAGATAAAGGAAAAGCAATTTGACCAAAGAATCATTAGTTTACATCAGTCAACAGTACTTTACACCAACATTCAGCACTTTACATAAACAACTAGCACTTTACACAAACGAATCAGAACGATGTTTTTAAGCTAACAAAGACCACTCTGAACCAGAAAAGAGTATTTTACATAAAGGAAAAGCATTTTGACCAAAGAATAATTAGTTTACATCAGTCAACAGTAATTTACACTAACATTCAGCACTTTACATAAACAACCAGCACTTTACACAAACGAATCAGAACGATGTTTTTACACTAACAAATACAACTTTGAAATAGAAAAGAGCATTTTACATAAGGAAAAGCATTTTGACCAAAGAATCATTAGTTTACAATACTTAATAGTACTTTACACAAACATTCAGCACTTTACATAAACAACCAGCACTTTACAGAAACGACTCAGAATGATCTTTTACACTAATAAACACCACTTTGAACCAGAAAAGAGTATTTTACATAATGGAAAAATATTTTGAACAGAGAATCATTAGTTTACATCAGTCAACAGTACTTTACACAAGCATTCAGCACTTTACAGAAACGAACCAGAACGATGTTTTTACACTTATAAACACCACTTTGAACCAGAAAAGAGTAATTTACATAAAGGAAAAGTATTTTGACCAAAGAATCATTACTTTACATCAGTCAACAGTACTTTACACAAACATTAAGCACTTTACATAAACAACCAGCATTTTATATAAACGAATCATAACGAAGTTTTTACACTAACAAACACCACTTTGAACCAGAAAAGAGTATTTTACATAAAGGAAAAAGATTTTGACCAAAGAATCATTAGTTTACATCAGTCAACAGTACTTTACACAAACATTCAGCACTTTACATAAACAACCAGCACTTTACATAAACGACTCATAACAAAGTTTTTACACTAACAAACACCACTTTGAACCAGAAAAGAGTATTTTACGTGAAGGAAAAGCATTTTGACCAAAGAATCATTAGTTTACATCAGCCAACAGTACTTTACACCAACATTCAGCACTTTACACAAACGACTCAGAACGAAGTTTTTACACTAACAAAGACCACTCTGAATCAGAAAAGAGTATTTTACATAAAGAAAATGTATTTTGACCATGTAATCATTAGTTTAAATCAGCTATCAGTATTCTACACTAATATTCAGCACTTCACATAAATAACCAGCATTTTACACAAACAAACCATAACGATGTTTTTACACTAACAAAAATCACTTTGAAACAGAAAAGAGTATTTTACATAAAGGAAAAGTATTTAGACCAAAGAATCATTGGTTTACATAAGTTAACAGTACTTTACACAAACATTCTGCACTTTACACAAACATTATGCACTTTACAGAAACGAATCAGAACGATGTTTTTACACTTATAAACACCAGTTTGAACCAGAAAAGAGTATTTTACATAAAGGAAAAGCGTTTTGACAAAAGAATCATTAGTTTACATTAGTCAACAGTACTTTACAAAAACATTCAGCACTTTACAAAAACAACAAACACTTTACATAAAGAACCAGCACTTTACCCAAACGAATCAGAACGATGTTTTTACACTAACAAAGACCAATTTGAACAAGAAAAGAGTATTTTGCATAAACGAAAACCATTTAGACCAAAGAATCATTAATTTACATCAGCCAACAGTACTTTACACAAACATTCAGCACTATACAGAAACAACCAGCACTTTACACAAACGAATCGGAATGATGTTTTTACACTAACAAAGACCAGTTTGAAAAAGAAAAGAGTATTTTACATAAGGAAAAAGCATTTTGACCAAAGAATCATTAGTTTACATCAGCCAACAGTACTTCAGACAAATATTCATCACTTTATATAAACAACCCGCACTTTACACAAACGAATCAAAACGATGTTTTTAAACTAACAAAGACAACTTTCAACCATAAATGAGTACTTTAGATAAAGGAAAAGCATTTTGACCAAAGAATCATTAGTTTACATCAGTCAATAGTACTTTACACCAACATTCAGCACTTTACATAAACAACTAGCACTTTACACAAACGAATCAGAACGATGTTTTTAAGCTAACAAAGACCACTCTGAACCAGAAAAGAGTATTTTACATAAAGGAAAAGCATTTTGACCAAAGAATAATTAGTTTACAGTACTTAACAGTACTTTACACAAACATTCAGCACTTTACATAAACAACCAGCACTTTACACAAACGACTCAGAACGATTTTTTTACACTAATAAACACCACTTTGAACCAGAAAAGAGTATTTTACATAATGGAAAAATATTTTGACCAGAGAATCACTAGTTTACATTAGCCAACAGCACTTTACACAAACGAATCGGAACGATTTTTTTACACTAACAAAGACCACCTTGAACCAGAAAAGTGTAATTTACATGAAGGAAAAGCATTTTCACCAAAGAATCATTAGTTTACATCAGCCAACAGTACTTTACACAAACATTCAGCACTTTACATAAACAACCAGCACTTTACATAAACGAATCATAACGAAGTTTTTACACTAACAAACACCACTTTGAACTAGAAAAGAGTATTTTACATAAGGAAAAACATTTTGACCAAAGAATCATTAGTTTACATCAGTCAACAGTACTTTACACAAACATTCAGCACTTTACATAAACGAATCATAACGAAGTTTTTACACTAACAAACACCACTTTTAACCAGAAAAGAGTATTTTACGTAAAGGAAAAGCATTTTGACCAAAGAATCATTAGTTTACATCAGCCAACAGTACTTTACACCAACATTCAGCACTTTACACAAACGACTCAGAACGAGGTTTTTACACTAACAAAGACCACTCTGAATCAGAAAAGAGTATTTTACATAAAGAAAAAAGTATTTTGACCATGTAATCATTAGTTTACATCAGCTAACAGTATTCTACACCAATATTCAGCACTTCAAATAAATAACCAGCATTTTACACAAACAAATCATAACGATGTTTTTACACTAACAAAAATCACTTTGAAACAGAAAAGAGTATTTTACATAAAGGAAGAGTATTTAGACCAAAGAATCATTGGTTTACATCAGTTAACAGTACTTTACACAAACATTCTGCACTTTACACAAACATTCTGCACTTTACAGAAACGAATCAGAACGATGTTTTTACACTTATAAACACCAGTTTGAACCAAAAAAGAGTATTTTACATAAAGGAAAAGCATTTTGACCAAAGAATCAATAGTTTACATTAGTCAACAGTGAAAGTTTTGGTAGAATCTGGGTTTGCACTTGCTCGATTTACCACGCAACAAAAATTTCTATTAAAGCGGAATTCTAGAAAAATACCTTTGAAGCGTGACTTGGGTGATCGCTTGTATGACTCAAGACTTTGACTCCTCGTTGTGTGGGCAACGATCTAGAAGCCAATTGATTAGCAATCAACACAACTGGGTTTACCAAAAAAATCAGCAACCTCCACCGCCTAGCGCGTGAGCTTCACGCACCGCCTGGCACCGAGACAACCAACACGCGCCACTGCCCTAAGCTTGCAAAAAGCCGCCGGAATTTTGGTATAAAATCCGGCCAAAAAGCTTGTCAAGGCAGCCGCAATTTTGGTCTCAAATCCGACTTGGAGAGAGTTTATCTCTCTAGGATTTTATCTCTCTAGATTCTAGAATTATGAATCTATGAATTGTGTTTCTTGAATGGCTAATCCCTTGTCTATTTATAGAGTTACAAGAGAGACCCCAAGTTGGTTTAGGATTGGTCTTCCTAATGGATTTAGGTAATTAATTAGTTTCCAAATCCAATTAGGCAACCAATCTGATAGGATAAACCACATCCTACTAGGTTCCTAATCTCTAGGATTTCCTAATTCCAATTGAAACTTAAGACTTAATTAATTAATTAAATAATTCCACTTTGTTAATTACTTAATTAACCCTTAGGAATTAATTAAATAATTTCACTTTGTTAATTACTGAATAACCCTTAGGAATAATTAATCAATTAATTAATTAAATCTACCTATTCAATTAACCCATTACAAAATTAATCGTGCCACTAACGGATTAATTTTGGCACTACCATCCTACACCAGAATTGCTTCCGGAACAACTTAATTAAATTATATTCATTAATCTCCCCACATCAAAGATGTAGTGATCGTTAATTAAAATTAATTTACTGATAAATTAATTAATTAACTTCTTTAATTCCGAGACTAGTACCACTCGACCTTTTTACTATACCGGACATAAGTCCACCGGCCGGGTTTAGTATAATAAACATTTCGAGCTCATCTCGGGAGCACCATCACCCCGGACGCACCGGTATATTGTTTCCTTTCGACCAGCAGCAGCACACTAAGTAACTAAATACGCGCACCCAACCTACCGAGACTATTGGCCACAATTCTCACCCATTGGCAGATCAAAGTACACTATGTCTAATCCTCATGCCCACTCGAGTCTAGGGATTTAGAGATAGAATACAAGGATCGATTTGTCTATTAAATCAGTACAAGACAAATCATTCCTAAGAGTCAAGTTAAATATGCCCCGGGCATATCTATATGGTTCAATTAGTTTAGACAAATTAATTATCTGAATCACATAATAACCTAAACCGACAGTTTGTCCAAAGCTGTCTCGGTTACGAACCTCATTTATATATTATGTATTTCAACCAATGATGAGATCTACTGTGTCACACCAGACACCTCATCATCTATTTACATAATATAAATGGATGATTAATGCACAACAAGATATGACTGAAACACAAATCGATATATTAAACTGGGAAACTGTACAATACAAGCACAGCTTATGTATTTTTCTCCAACACAACTAGCACTTTACAAAAACGAATCAGAACGATGTTTTTACACTAACAAGACTACTTTGAACCAGAAAAGAGTATTTTAAATAAAGGAAAATCATTTTGACCAAAGAATCATTAGTTTACATCAGCCAATAGTATTTTACACCAATATTCAGCACTTTACGTAAACTACCAGCACTTTACACAAACAAATCAGAATGATGTTTTTCACTAACAAAGACCACTTTGAACAGGAAAATAATATTTTACGTAAAGGAAAAGCATTTTGACCAAAGAATTAGTAGTTTACATCAGCCATCAGCCAACAGTACTTTACACAAACATTCAGCACTTTACACAAACAACCAGCACTTTACACAAATGAATCAGAACGATGTTTTTACACTAACAAAGACCACTTCGAACCAGAAAAGAGTATTTTCAATAAAGGAAAATCGTTTTGACCAAAGAATCTTTAGTTTATATCTTTCAACAGAACTTTACACAAACATTCAGCACTTTACATAAACAACCAACACTTTACACAAACGAATCAGAACGATGTTGTTGCACAACTTTGGACCAGAAAAGAGTATTTTACAAAAATGAAAAGCATTTTGACCAAAGAATCAGTTGTTTACATTAGCCAATAGCACTTTACTTAAACATCCCACACTTTACACAAACGAATAAGAACGATGTTTTTGAACTAACAAGACCACTTTGAACCAGAAAAGAGTATTTTAAATAAAGAAAAATATTTTGACCAAAGAATCATTAGTTTACATCTGCCAACAGTATTTTACACCAACATTCAGCACTTTACATAAACAACCAGCACTTTACACAAACAAATAAGAACGATGTTTTTACACTAACAAAGGCCACTTTGAACCAGAAAAAAGTATTTTACATAAAGGAAAACCATTTTGGCCAAAGAATCAGTAGTTTACATCAGCCAACAGTACTTTACACAAACATTCAGCACTTTACTTAAACAACCCACACTTTACACAAACGAATCAGAACGATGTTTTTACACTAACAAAGACCACTTTGAACCAGAAAAGAGTATTTTACATAAAGAAAAAGCATTTTGACCAAAGAATCATTAGTTTACATCAGCCAACAGTACTTTACACAGACATTCAGCACTTTACATAAACAACCAGAACTTTACACAAACGAATCGGAACGATGTTTTTACACTAACAAAGACCACTTTGAAAAAGAAAAGAGTATTTTACATAAGGAAAAAGCATTTTGACGAAAGAATCATTAGTTTACATCAGTCAACAATACTTTACACAAACATTCATCACTTTACATAAACAACCAGCACTTTACACAAACGAATCAGAATGATATTTTTACACTAACAAAGACCACTTTGAACCAGAAAAGAGTAATTTACATAAAGGAAAAGCATTTTGACCAAAGAATCATTATTTTACATAAACCAACAGTACTTTACACCAACATTCAGCACTTTACATAATCAACCAGCACTTTACACAAATGAATCAGAACGATGTTTTTACACTAACAAAGACCACTCTGAACCAGAAAAGAGTATTTTACATAAAGAAAAAGCATTTTGACCAAAGAATCATTTGTTTGCATCAGCCAACAGTACTTTACACAAACATTCATCACTTTACATAAACAACCAGCACTTTACACAAACGAATCGGAACGATGTTTTTACACTAACAAAGACCGCTTTGAAAAAGAAAAGAGTATTTTACATAAAGGAAAAGCATTTTGACCAAAGAATTAGTAGTTACATCAGCCAACAAAACTTGACACCAACATTCAGCACTTTACATAAATAACCAGCACTTTACACAAACGAACCAGAACGATGTTTTTACACTAATAAAGACCACTTTGAACCAGAAAAGAGTATTTTACATAAAGCAAAAGCATTTTGACCAAAGAATCAGTAGTTTACATCAGCCAACAGTACTTTACACAAACATTCAGCATTTTAGAAAAACAAGCAGCACTTTACGCAAAAGAATCAGATCGATGTTTTTAAACTAACAATTTCACTTTGAACCAGAAAAGAGTATTTTACATAAAGAAAAAGCATTTTGACCAAAGAATTTGTAGTTTCTATCAGCCGACAGTACTTTACACAAACATTCAGCACTTTACATGAACAACCAGCACTTTAGACAAACGAATCAGAACGATGTTTTTATACTAACAAAAAGCACTTTGAACCAAAAATATTATTTTACACAAAGAAACAGTTTTTTTACCAAACAATCGGTAATTTACATTAGCAAATAGTACTTTACACAAACATTCAGCACTTTACACAAACAAGTATTACACCACAGATGAGCGAGAGACAGCCGTCTCTTGATGGGCAGAAGGGCAGGAGCCACCTCTTGATGGGCTGAAGCTGTTGGATTTGAATACATAAGCTATGCTTGTGTTGTATAATTTCCCAGATTAATATATCGATTTGTGTTTCAATTATATTTAGTTGTGCATATCCATTTATATTATGTAAGTAGATGATGAGGTGTCTGGTGCGACACAGTAGATCTCATCATTGGTTGAAAGACATAATATATAAATGAGGTTCGTAACCGAGACAGCTTTGGATAAACTGTCGGTCTAGGTTATTATGTGATTCAGATAATTAGTTTGTCTAAACTAATTGAATCATATAGATGTGCCCGGGGCATATTGAACTTGACTCTTAGGAATGATTTGTCTTGTACTGATTTAATAGACAAATCGATCCTTGTATTCTATCTCTAAATCCCTAGACTCGAGCGGGCATGAGGATTAGACATAGTGTACTTTGATCTGCCAATGGGTGAGGTCAAATGTGGCCAATAGTCTCGGTGGGTTGGGTGCACGTGTTTAGTTACTTGGTGTGCTGCTGCTTGTCGAAAGGAAACCATGTACCGGTGCGTCCGGGGTGATGGTGCTCCCGAGATGAGTTCGAAATGTTTATTATACTAAACCTGGCCAGTGGACTTATGTCCGGTATAGTAAAAAGGTCGAGTGGTACTAGTCTCGGAATATTAAGAAGTTGATGAATTAATTTATCAGTAAATTAATGAATTAACGAGCACTATATCTTTGATGTGGGGAGATTATGAATATAATTTAATTAAGTTGTTCCGGAAGCAATTCTGGTGTAGGGTGGTAGTGCCATAATTAATCCGTTAGTGGTACGATTAATTATGTACTGGGTTAATGACAAAGGTAGATTTAATTAATTGAGAAATTAATTAATCCTTGTGTCAGTTGGTTGTGAATCATCCCAGGAACTGGATTGGGATAAGTGAATCCCTGTGTCAGTTGGGAGTGATTCATCCCAGGAACTGGATTGGGATAAGTGAATCCCTGTGACAGTTGGGAGTGTATCAGTCCAGGAACAGGATTGAAGGAAACAGAATCTGTATCAATCTAGAAACAGGATTGAAGGAAAACAGAAACCCAGTAGGAAAGACCAATCCTATTCCAACTTGGAGTCTCTCTTATAACTCTATAAATAGACAAGGGATCAGCCATTCAACAATCACAATTCAAGAGAGATTCATAATTCAAGAATCTAGAGAGATAAAATTCTAGAGAGAGAAATTTCCTTCTCTCTCTCAAGAACGAATTTTTGAGCAAATTGGCGGCTAGTTTTCTTCATCAAGTGGCCGAAAATATTGGTCCAAAATACTAGCCCCGTGTGTTGCTTTCTCTCTCTCCAGGCAGTGCGTTTGCAGTACGTGCTAGGTGCGGAGGTGCTGAATTTTTTCAGCAGGTGGATTGTGGTGAGTTGCTGATCAATTGACTTCTAGATTGTTGCCCACACAACAAGAGGTCATAGTCTTTGAGGCATACAAGAGATTCACCAAGTGCACGCTTCAAAGGTATTATTCTATGGTTCCGCTTTTATTAGAATTTTTTGCGTGGTAAATCGAGCAGGTACAAACCCAGATCCTGCCAAAATCTTTCAATTGGTATCAGAGCCTGGTTTAGGGGGTTCTGTGCTTGTTCGATTTATTACATGGTTTTATTTGCAGGTGGTTTAGAATCTCGACTATTATGGTTACGTTTGTATGGGTTTTAATTAAACTCCGGGACTTGTCCGGATTTAATTTTATTATGAATGTTTGTAATAGTTTAACCACGTGCTGGAAGCCGTGTAGGATTAGATTAAATCTGTAGTAGGATTTTTTCTATGTAATTTCGATTATTTAATTTTCCTAGAATGCCTTGTAGTAGGAAAATTGTGTTTTTTTTGTAATCGAAGGCGTTATGGTGGGCGACTTGAATTCGTGGGTTTTGGGTTATCATGAATTTGAAGAAACCCAGGAAAACCCAGAACGAATTGCAAGAAGACCAAATAGCGTGGGAAAAAGCGAAGGAGGAGTTGGCGGGAGGAGGCGACGCCGGCAACGATTGCCGGCAGCAAAATCGCCGCCGGCAGCCATAAAAAGGCAGCAGCAGGCAGCAGCAGCAGGCAGCAGCAGCGCGCAGCAGTCGCTGCACGCAGCAGCTGCTGCGCGCTGCTGCTGGGCGCACAGGCCCGCGCGCGCGCGCGCAGTGCCGCGCGCACGGCCCGTGCGGGCTGTGCGCGCGGGCAGCGCGGCCCTCGGGCCGTGCTGCGGTCCGGGCGGCCCGTTGGGGCTGTTCGGGCTGTTTTTGGCCCGTTTTTCCTCCAGTTTTCGTTTTTTGAAATTCAAGACTCTCTCCATCGAGTGACGTGACGGGACACGAGATCAAGGCAGAAGATGGAAGCAATTAAAACCATAATAGTCGGGGAATTTATTTTTTCGAATTTATTTCCCGTATTTATTGTTTTAATTTTATGCTTTATTTTTTATGCTGTATTTTAGATGCATGAATTAAAGCATGTCTGGTTTTATGGTTGCACATAACTTAGGTTAGTTAATTGCATGTTAAAACCGGAAAAACCCTCAATTTGGAAATCTAAGTGGGAGCGGGTTGTGTTATATCCCCATGGCCACCATTACGGGTTCATATGCGATGTGGGTGGGCTTGCGCGTTGGCATTAGGGCCTTCCTCCATTCGGATGAGTCCAGCCCCGAGATCGCTAGACTATGAACTTCTGAGTAAGATGACTAGAGCGAGTTTAACTAGGAGAAATGCGACACCCTCTCCATCTGAGGTGCACTATCCTGAGGTAACAAACTCAGAAGTCACGTAATGGTATACACTTAGTGTACGATCTGTAGTATTCCTCCCGCGAGGTTACGCTGCTTACTTGTACGGCTTAAAGCACCGACTATTAGCTACATTGATCAAAAGATCGTTGGTCAGATAGTGTAGTTAATGAACTTGGTTCTTCTCAAACGAATGTGGGTTAGCGTAAACGTCCACACTGCGTGGCTTGCGAGAATCCCGGTGGATGAGATGTTGGTGGATTAATATTATTGTTTTGAGGGAAATCAATAATTAATTGAATTTTCATGTTTTCGAAAATTCTAGCATATATAACTGAAACACTGTTTGTTTACTTTCCAGTTTTAAATCGATATGGCATTCAATCCTTTAGCTGCTATCTTGAAAGACAACAAATTAACTGGAACAAATTATGTCGACTGGAGTCAAAATTTGGACATAGTCCTGACAGCTGAGCAGTACAAGTTTGTGCTCATCGAAGCATGTCCAGAAACGCCTGATGAGGACTCTACCCAAGAGGAAAGGGACGCCTATGCGAGGTGGAGGAAAGCGGATGAGATGGCGCGGTGCTACATTTTGGCCTCTGTGTCGAATGTGCTGCAACATCAGCTTCATCCCATGCTCTCCGCCTTTGACATGATGGCGCACCTAAGGGAGATGTTTGCGCATCAAGGCAGGACTGCCAGGCAGTCAGCCATGAGGAAGTTAATGAACACCAAAATGGCTGAAGGCGGATCGGTGAGAGATCATGTTTTACACATGATCAGTAACATCAATGAAATAGAGGTGTTGGGAGGAAATATCGACCCAGAAAGTCAGATAGATATTATCCTCCAGAGTCTACCCTCTTGTTTTGAGCAGTTTCGGGTCAACTACAATATGAACCAAAGGGTTTATACGTTGCCCGAGCTCATGACTGATTTGGTGGTGGCTGAAGGCATATTCCATGAGAAGAAGCAAGCTTTGGTCGCGGTAAAGGGTTCAAGCTCTTCTTCTGGGCCGAAAGGCAAGAAGAATAAGAAGAAGAAGAACGCTAAGAAGCTTGCGGCAAAGCCAGATGTTGCGAAGAAAAGCAAGCCAAAGGGCAAGTGCTTTAAATGCGGCAAGGCAGGACATTGGAAAGTGGATTGTCCAAAGCTCAAAGGTACGATTGTTTCTGCCCTAATTACTGAGACATGTTTAGCGGTGATTCCCACAGATACTTGGTGTGTGGATTCAGGCGCCACTGACCATGTTTGTAATTCTTTGCAGGGGTTCCAAGTAACCCGGAAGCTTAGAGAGGGCGAACTGGACATCTACATGGGCGACACTACAAGAGTGTCAGTTGAAGCAGTGGGAGTAGTTAGGTTAAATTTCGAGAACTGTAACCTAGAGTTAGTAAACTGTCTTTATGTACCGAGTTTTAGAAAGAACCTGATTTCGGTTTCTAAACTCTTGAAGAACGGTTACAAGTTTATTTTTTCTGATGAGTCTGTTTTTATTAGAAGAAATGGCAAACTTGTTTGTTCTGGTTCATTGGTGGACAATTTATTTGTGGTTAATTCTAACTCCCCTGTTGCGCAAAACATAGAAATAGATAGCTCAGTATCTAACATTAATAAGAGGAAGAGACCTTCTGAAATGAATCAAACCTATCTTTGGCATCTAAGGCTAGGTCATATAAACCTTAGTAGGATTCAGAGGTTGGTCAATGATGGACCTTTGGGTTCATTAGATATTGACAGTTATGCAACCTGCGAATCTTGCTTAGAAGGTAAGATGACCAAGAGACCTTTTAAAACAAAAGGCTATAGAGCTAAAGAAGTATTAGAGTTGATTCATTCTGACTTGTGTGGACCTATGACGGTCCAGGCACGAGGGGGATATGAGTATTTCGTGACATTCACGGATGATTACTCTAGGTACGGATACATTTACCTAATGCGCCACAAGTCCGAATGTTTTGGCAAGTTCAAAGAGTTTCGGGCAGATGTGGAGAAGCATCATGGTAAGAGTATCAAGACACTGCGTTCAGATCGTGGTGGGGAGTACCTGTCCCATGAATTTCGAGATTACCTCACTGAGGTAGGAATTCAGTCTCAGTTGTCTGCACCTGGCACGCCACAGCAGAATGGTGTAGCAGAAAGGAGGAACCGAACTCTTATGGAAATGGTTAGGTCCATGATGAGCTATAGTGATTTGCCAAGTTCGTTCTGGGGATATGCCTTGGAAACGGCAATGTATATTCTTAATCTTGTACCATCTAAAACCGTGCCTTCAACCCCAATAGAGTTGTGGAACGGGCGGAAGCCCAGTCTAAGACATCTCAGAATTTGGGGCTGCCCAGCACATGTGCTTAAGGCAGATACGGCTAAGTTAGATGCAAGAACAGAATTAATGCTGTTTGTAGGATATCCTAGGGGAACGAAAGGTGGTCTATTCTATAGTCTTAAAGATCAGAAGGTGGTGGTAAGTACCAACGCTAGATTTTTAGAAGAGGACTATGTCTTAGACCACAAGCCCAAGAGTAAGATAGTACTAGAAGAGCTTAGACGACAAACTACTAATCCTGATGCACCAGCGCAAGTAGATACACCACACACTGCACATGAGATCACAGATGATGCGCCTACACAGGCGGTGCCTCGTCGTAGTGGGAGGGTTGTGAGACAGCCAGACAGGTTCATTGGCATGGGATAGGCTTCAGACCTGGTCCCAGGTGTGCATGAACCTGACCCAGTTAACTATAATGAGGCACTTCGAGATAAAGATGCAGAATCCTGGCGTAAGGCAATGATATCCGAGATGGGGTCAATGGACCACAATCAAGTATGGGAGCTTGTGGACCTGCCTGATGGGTATAAGCCCATTGGATGCAAGTGGGTCTACAAACGTAAGAGAGGACCTGACGGGAAGGTGGAAACCTTTAAAGCTAGGCTGGTGGCGAAGGGGTATACTCAGAAAGAGGGAATCGACTATGAGGAAACCTTCTCCCCGGTAGCCATGCTTAAGTCGATCCAGATTCTCTTGGCCATAGCTGCTCATATGGATTATGAGATTTGGCAGATGGATGTCAAGACAGCTTTCCTAAACGGAAGTCTTGAAGAAACCATCTTTATGCAGCAACCAGAGGGATTCATTGAAAAAGGCCAAGAGCATAAGGTTTGCAGGCTTAAGAGGTCTATTTATGGACTTAAGCAGGCATCCAGATCTTGGAACATCCGGTTTGATGAAGTAATCCAGTCCTTTGGATTTACTCAGTGTCCGGATGAGCAATGTGTATATCGCAGACGTGATGGAAACTCAGTGGTGTTTCTTGTGCTTTACGTAGATGACATTCTATTGATTGGCAACAACAAGAAAGTGTTATCAGACGTAAAGGCATGCTGTCCAAGCAATTTGATATGAAGGACTTAGGGGAAGCGGGACATATCCTTGGGATCAAGATTATTCGAGATCGTAGGAAACGTTCACTAACGCTCTCCCAAGCTTCATACATAGACACGATTCTGGCCCGTTTTAACATGCAGAACTCCAAGAAAGGTTTTCTACCTTTTAGGCATGGAGTGTTTCTATCTAAGGAACAGTCTCCTAAGACTGTTGAGGAGATAGAGACCATGAAGACAGTTCCATATGCTTCGGCAGTAGGAAGTCTCATGTATGCCATGTTGTGTACGAGGCCTGATATCTGTTATGCCGTTGGCATGGTGAGCAGATATCAGAGTAACCCCGGGAAAGCTCATTAGGAGGCAGTAAAATGCATTCTCAAGTATTTACGCAGAACGAGGGACCTAGTTCTGGTCTATCAGGCGTCTGAGCTGGTACCCCGAGGTTATACAGATTCAGATTTCCAAGGCGACAGGGACAAGAGCAAGTCTACCTCAGGGTATGTGTTTACTCTAGGAGGTGGAGCCATAGTTTGGCGGAGTGTTAAGCAGAAATGCGTGGCGGACTCTACCATGGAGGCTGAATACGTTGCCGCATCAGAGGCAGCGAAAGAAGCAGTATGGCTCAAAAACTTCCTAGTGGACTTAGACGTGATTCCTGGTTTGCAGAAGTCTATCACAGTTTTGTTGGATTTGAATACATAAGCTATGCTTGTGTTGTATAATTTCCCAGATTAATATATCGATTTGTGTTTCAATTATATTTAGTTGTGCATATCCATTTATATTATGTAAGTAGATGATGAGGTGTCTGGTGCGACACAGTAGATCTCATCATTGGTTGAAAGACATAATATATAAATGAGGTTCGTAACCGAGACAGCTTTGGATAAACTGTCGGTCTAGGTTATTATGTGATTCAGATAATTAGTTTGTCTAAAACTAATTGAATCATATAGATATGCCCGGGGCATATTGAACTTGACTCTTAGGAATGATTTGTCTTGTACTGATTTAATAGACAAATCGATCCTTGTATTCTATCTCTAAATCCCTAGACTCAAGCGGGCATGAGGATTAGACATAGTGTACTTTGATCTGCCAAAGGGTGAGGTCAATTGTGGTCAATAATCTCGGTAGGTTGGGTGCGCGTGTTTAGTTACTTGGTGTGTTGCTGCTTGTCGAAAGGAAACCATGTACCGGTGCGTCCGGGGTGATGGTGCTCCCGAGATGAGCTCGAAATGTTTATTATACTAAACCCGGCCGGTGGACTTATGTCCGGTATAGTAAAAAGGTTGAGTGGTACTAGTCTCGGAATATTAAGAAGTTGATGAATTAATTTATCAGTAAATTAATGAATTAACTAGCACTATATCTTTGATGTGGGTAGATTATGAATATAATTTAATTAAGTTGTTCCGGAAGCAATTCTGGTGTAGGGTGGTAGTGCCATAATTAATCCGTTAGTGGTACGATTAATTATGTACTGGGTTAATGACAAAGGTAGATTTAATTAATTGAGAAATTAATTAATCCTTGTGTCAGTTGGTTGTGAATCATCCCAGGAACTGGATTGGGATAAGTGAATCCCTGTGTCAGTTGGGAGTGATTCATCCCAGGAACTGGATTGGGATAAATGAATCCCTGTGACAGTTGGGAGTGTTTCAGTCCAGGAACAGGATTGAAGGAAACAGAATCTGTATCAATCTAGAAACAGGATTGAAGGGAAACAGAAACCCAGTAGGAAAGACCAATCCTATTCCAACTTGGAGTCTCTCTTGTAACTCTATAAATAGACAAGGGATCAGTCATTCAGAATACACAACAATAACACAATTAATCCACAGGATTTCTAGAGAGAGAAAATTCTAGAGAGAGAAAACGTTTCTCTCTCCAAGTCGAATTTTCAAGAAAGTGTGCAGCTGGTTTTTGGGTTTCTAGTGGCTGAAATTTTGGCCTTGATCTATACCAGCTGCGCGTAGCTTTCTCTCTCTGCGGGCGGTGCGTTTATAGTACGTGCCAGGTGCTGCGGGACTAGAGTTTTCTAGCAGGTGGATTGTGGTGAGTAGCTGATCAATTGACTTCTAGTTCGTTGCCCACACAACGTGAAGTCATAGTCTTGAGGCATACAAGAGAATCACCAAGTGCACGCTTCAAAGGTACTTTTCTAAGATTCCGCTTTAATAGAAATTTTTGTTGCGTGGTAAATCGAGCAAGTGCAAACCCAGATCCTACCAAAAAAAATCTTTCAATTGGTATCAGAGCCAGGTTTAGGGGGTTCTGTGCTTGTTTGATTTATTACATGGTTTTATTTGCAGGTGGTTTAGAATCCCGACTATTATGGTTACGTTTGTATGGTTTTTAATTAAACTCCGGGACATGTCCGGATTTAATTTTATTATGAATGTTTGTAATAGTATAACCACGTGCTGGAAGCCGTGTAGGATTAGATTAAATCTGTAGTAGGATTTTTTCTATGTAATTTCGATTATTTAATTTTCCTAGAATGCCTTGTAGTAGGAAAATTATTTTTTTGTAATCGAAGGCGTTATGGTGGGCAACTTGGATTCGTGGGTTTTGGGTTATCATGAATTTGAAGAAACCCAGGAAAACCCAGAACGAATTGCAAGAAGACCAAATAGCGTGGGAAAAAGCGAAAGAGGAGTTGGCGGCAGGAGGCGACGCCGGCAACGTTTGCCGGCAGCAAAATCGCCGGCCGGCAAGCAGAAAACAGGCCAGCAGCAGTAGCTGCCGCGCCCAGGGCACAGCAGCTGCGCGCGCACGGCCCGTAAGGACTGTGCGCGCGCGCGCGTGCAGAGCCGCGCGCACGGCCCTTGCGGGCTGCGCCACGGGCGGCCCGTTTGGGCCGTTTGGGCTGTTTTTGGCCCGTTTTTCCTCCAGTTTTCGTTTTTTGAAATTCAAGACTCTCTCCATCGAGTGACGTGACGGGACACGAGATCAAGGCAGAAGATGGAAGCAATTAAAACCATAATAGTCGGGGAATTTATTTTTTTTCGAATTTATTTCCCGTATTTATTGTTTTAATTTTTATGCTTTATTTTTATGTTGTATTTTAGATGCATGAATTAAAGCATGTCTGGTTTTATGGTTGCACATAACTTAGGTTAGTTAATTGCATGTTAAAACCGGAAAAACCCTCAATTTGGAAATCTAAGTGGGAGCAGGTTGTGTTATATCCCCATGGCCACCATTACGGGTTCATATGCGATGTGGGTGGGCTTGCGCGTTGGCATTAGGGCTTTCCTCCATTCGGATGAGTCCAGCCCCGAGATCGCTAGACTATGAGCTTCTGAGTAAGATGACTAGAGCGAGTTTAACTAGGAGAAATGCGACACCCTCTCCATCTGAGGCGCACTATCCTGAGGTAACAAACTCAGAAGTCACGTAATGGCACACACTTAGTGTATGATCTGCAGTATTCCTCCCGCGAGGTTACGCTGCTTACTTGTACGGCTGAAAGCACCGACTATTAGCTACATTGATCAAAAGATCGTTGATCAGATAGTGTAGTTAATGAACTTAGTTCTTCTCAAACGAATGTGGGTTAGCGTAAACGTCCACACTGCGTGGCTTGCGAGAATCCCGGTGGATGAGATGTTGGTGGATTAATATTATTGTTTTGAGGGAATCAATAATTAATTGAATTTTCATGTTTCCGAAAATTCTAGCATATATAACTGAAACACTGTTTGTTTACTTTCCAGTTTTAAATCGATATGGCATTCAATCCTTTAGCTGCTATCTTGAAAGACAACAAATTAACTGGAACAAATTATGTCGACTGGAGTCGAAATTTGGACATAGTCCTGACAGCTGAGCAGTACAAGTTTGTGCTCATCGAAGCATGTCCAGAAACGCCTGATGAGGACTCTACCCAAGAGGAAAGGGACGCCTATGCCAGGTGGAGGAAAGCGGATGAGATGGCGCGGTGCTACATTTTGGCCTCTGTGTCGAATGTGCTGCAACATCAGCTTCATCCCATGCTCTCCGCCTTCGACATGATGGCGCACCTAAGGGAGATGTTTGCGCATCAAGGCAGGACTGCCAGGCAGTCAGCCATGAGGAAGTTAATGAACACCAAAATGGCTGAAGGCGGATCGGTGAGAGATCATGTTTTACACATGATCAGTAACATCAATGCAATAGAGGTGTTGGGAGGAAATATCGACCCAGAAAGTCAGATAGATATTATCCTCCAGAGTCTACCCTCTTGTTTTGAGCAGTTTCGGGTCAACTATAATATGAACCAAAGGGTTTATACGTTGCCCGAGCTCATGACTGATTTGGTGGCGGCTGAAGGCATCTTCCATGAGAAGAAACAAGCTTTGGTCGCGGTAAAGGGTTCAAGCTCTTCTTCTGGGCCGAAAGGCAAGAAGAATAAGAAGGAGAAGAACGCCAAGAAACTTGCGGCAAAGCCAGATGTTGCGAAGAAAAGCAAGCCAAAAGGCAAGTGCTTTAAATGCGGCAAAGCAGGACATTGGAAAGTGGATTGTCCAAAGCTCAAAGGTACGATTGTTTCTGCCCTAATTACTGAGACATGTTTAGCGGTGATTCCCACAGATACTTGGTGTGTGGATTCAGGCGCCACTGACCATGTTTGTAATTCTTTGCAGGGGTTCCAAGTAACCCGGAAGCTTAGAGAGGGCGAACTGGACATCTACATGGGCGACACTACAAGAGTGTCAGTTGAAGCAGTGGGAGTAGTTAGGTTAAATTTTGAGAATTGTAACCTAGAGTTAGTAAACTGTCTTTATGTACCGAGTTTTAGAAAGAACCTGATTTCGGTTTCTAAACTCTTGAAGAATGGTTACAAGTTTATTTTTTCTGATGAGTCTGTTTTTATTAGAAGAAATGGCAAACTTGTTTGTTCTGGTTCATTGGTGGACAATTTATTTGTGGTTAATTCTAACTCCCCTGTTGCGCAAAACATAGAAATAGATAGCTCAGTATCTAACATTAATAAGAGGAAGAGACCTTCTGAAATGAATCAAACCTATCTTTGGCATCTAAGGCTAGGTCATATAAACCTTAGTAGGATTCAGAGGTTGGTCAATGATGGACCTTTGGGTTCATTAGATATTGTTAGTTATGCAACCTGCGAATCTTGCTTGGAAGGTAAAATGACCAAGAGACCTTTTAAAACAAAAGGCTATAGAGCTAAAGAAGTATTAGAGTTGATTCATTCTGACTTGTGTGGACCTATGACGGTCCAGGCACGAGGGGGATATGAGTATTTCGTGACATTCACGGATGATTACTCTAGGTACGGATACATTTACCTAATGCGCCACAAGTCCGAATGTTTTGGCAAGTTCAAAGAGTTTCGGGCAGATGTGGAGAAGCATCATGGTAAGAGTATCAAGACATTGCGTTCAGATCGTGGTGGGGAGTACCTATCCCATGAATTTCGAGATTACCTCACTGAGGTAGGAATTCAGTCTCAGTTGTCTGCACCTGGCACGCCACAGCAGAATGGTGTAGCAGAAAGGAGGAACCGAACTCTTATGGAAATGGTTAGGTCCATGATGAGCTATAGTGATTTGCCAAGTTCGTTCTGGGGATATGCCTTGGAAACGGCAATGTATATTCTTAATCTTGTACCATCTAAAACCGTGCCTTCAACCCCAATAGAGTTGTGGAACGGGCGGAAGCCCAGTCTAAGACATCTCAGAATTTGGGGCTGCCCAGCACATGTGCTTAAGGCAGATACGGCTAAGTTAGATGCAAGAACATAATTAATGCTGTTTGTAGGATATCCTAGGGGAACGAAAGGTGGTCTATTCTATAGTCTTAAAGATCAGAAGGTGGTGGTAAGTACCAACGCTAGATATTTAGAAGAAGACTATGTCTTAGACCACAAGCCCAAGAGTAAGATAGTACTAGAAGAGCTTAGACGACAAACTACTAATCCTGATGCACCAGCGCAAGTAGATACACCACACACTGCACATGAGATCACAGATGATGCGCCTACACAGGCGGTGCCTCGTCGTAGTGGGAGGGTTGTGAGACAGCCAGACAGGTTCATTGGCATGGGAGAGGCTTCAGACCTGGTCCCAGGTGTGCCTGAACCTGACCCAGTTAACTATAATGAGGCGCTTCGAGATAAAGATGCAGAATCTTGGCGTAAGGCAATGATATCCGAGATGGGGTCAATGGACCACAATCAAGTCTGGGAGCTTGTGGACCTGCCTGATGGGTATAAGCCCATTGGATGCAAGTGGGTCTACAAACGTAAGAGAGGACCTGACGGGAAGGTGGAAACTTTTAAAGCTAGGCTGGTGGCGAAGGGGTATACTCAGAAAGAGGGAATCGACTATGAGGAAACCTTCTCCCCGGTAGCCATGCTTAAGTCGATCCGGATTCTCTTGGCCATAGCTGCTCATATGGATTATGAGATTTGGCAGATGGATGTCAAGACAGCTTTCCTAAACGGAAGTCTTGAAGAAACCATCTTTATGCAGCAACCAGAGGGATTCATTGAAAAAGGCCAAGAGCATAAGGTTTGCAGGCTTAAGAGGTCTATTTATGGACTTAAGCAGGCATCCAGATCTTGGAACATCCGGTTTGATGAAGTAATCCAGTCCTTTGGATTTACTCAGTGTCCGGATGAGCAATGTGTATATCGCAGACGTGATGGAAACTCAGTGGTGTTTCTTGTGCTTTACGTAGATGACATTCTATTGATTGGCAACAACAAGAAAGTGTTATCAGACGTAAAGGCATGGCTGTCCAAGCAATTTGATATGAAGGACTTAGGGGAAGCGGGACATATCCTTGGGATCAAGATTATTCGAGATCGTAGGAAACGTTCACTAACGCTCTCCCAAGCTTCATACATAGACACTGGCCCGTTTTAACATGCAGAACTCCAAGAAAGGTTTTCTACCTTTCAGACATGGAGTGTTTCTATCTAAGGAACAGTCTCCTAAGACTGTTGAGGAGATAGAGACCATGAAGACAGTTCCATATGCTTCGGCAGTAGGAAGTCTCATGTATGCCATGTTGTGTACGAGGCCTGATATCTGTTATGCCGTTGGCATGGTGAGCAGATATCAGAGTAACCCCGGGAAAGCTCATTGGGAGGCAGTAAAATGCATTCTCAAGTATTTGCGCAGAACAAGGGACCAAGTTCTGGTCTATCAGGCGTCTGAGCTGGTACCCCGAGGTTACACAGATTCAGATTTCCAAGGCGACAGGGACAAGAGCAAGTCTACCTCAGGGTATGTGTTTACTCTAGGAGGTGGAGCCATAGTTTGGCGGAGTGTCAAGCAGAAATGCGTGGCGGACTCTACCATGGAGGCTGAATACGTTGCCGCATCAGAGGCAGCGAAAGAAGCAGTATGGCTCAAGAACTTCCTAGTGGACTTAGACGTGATTCCTGGTTTGCAGAAGTCTATCACAGTTTATTGTGATAACAATGGTGCAGTAGCAAACTCGAAGGAACCACGAGCCCACAAGGCGAGTAAACATATACAGCGCAAGTACCACCTGATACGAGACATCGTGAAGAGGGAAGACGTGGTCGTGGCTAAGATAGCATCAGAAGATAACCTTGCAGATCCATTCACGAAGACATTGACCTCTAAAGTCTTTGAGGTTCACGTGGAGGGCATGGGGATCAGATATCTAAGAGAGCCATGATAGTTTTTTCTAGATAGATAGCAGCAGGTAGTATAGGATTGTATGTAGTTGTATACTTAAAGCACAGCTTAAGTATTAGTGGGAGATTGTTGGATTTGAATACATAAGCTATGCTTGTGTTGTATAATTTCCCAGATTAATATATCGATTTGTGTTTCAATTATATTTAGTTGTGCATATCCATTTATATTATGTAAGTAGATGATGAGGTGTCTGGTGCGACACAGTAGATCTCATCATTGGTTGAAAGACATAATATATAAATGAGGTTCGTAACCGAGACAGCTTTGGATAAACTGTCGGTCTAGGTTATTATGTGATTCAGATAATTAGTTTGTCTAAAACTAATTGAATCATATAGATATGCCCGGGGCATATTGAACTTGACTCTTAGGAATGATTTGTCTTGTACTGATTTAATAGACAAATCGATCCTTGTATTCTATCTATAAATCCCTAGACTCAAGCGGGCATGAGGATTAGACATAGTGTACTTTGATCTGCCAAAGGGTGAGGTCAATTGTGGCCAATAATCTCGGTAGGTTGGGTGCGCGTGTTTAGTTACTTGGTGTGCTGCTGCTTGTCGAAAGGAAACCATGTACCGGTGCGTCCGGGGTGATGGTGCTCCCGAGATGAGCTCAAAATGTTTATTATACTAAACCCGGCCGGTGGACTTATGTCCGGTATAGTAAAAAGGTCGAGTGGTACTAGTCTCGGAATATTAAGAAGTTGATGAATTAATTTATCAGTAAATTAATGAATTAACGAGCACTATATCTTTGATGTGGGGAGATTATGAATATAATTTAATTAAGTTGTTCCGGAAGCAATTCTGGTGTAGGGTGGTAGTGCCATAATTAATCCGTTAGTGGTACGATTAATTATGTACTGGGTTAATGACAAAGGTAGATTTAATTAATTGAGAAATTAATTAATCCTTGTGTCAGTTGGTTGTGAATCATCCCAGGAACTGGATTGGGATAAGTGAATCCCTGTGTCAGTTGGGAGTGATTCATCCCAGGAACTGGATTGGGATAAATGAATCCCTGTGACAGTTGGGAGTGTTTCAGTCCAGGAACAGGATTGAAGGAAACAGAATCTGTATCAATCTAGAAACAGGATTGAAGGGAAACAGAAACCCAGTAGGAAAGACCAATCCTATTCCAACTTGGAGTCTCTCTTGTAACTCTATAAATAGACAAGGGATCAGTCATTCAGAATACACAACAATAACACAATTAATCCACAGGATTTCTAGAGAGAGAAAATTCTAGAGAGAGAAAACGTTTCTCTCTCCAAGTCGAATTTTCAAGAAAGTGTGCAGCTGGTTTTTGGGTTTCTAGTGGCTGAAATTTTGGCCTTGATCTATACCAGCTGCGCGTAGCTTTCTCTCTCTGCGGGCGGTGCGTTTATAGTACGTGCCAGGTGCTGCGGGACTAGAGTTTTCTAGCAGGTGGATTGTGGTGAGTAGCTGATCAATTGACTTCTAGTTCGTTGCCCACACAACGTGAAGTCATAGTCTTGAGGCATACAAGAGAATCACCAAGTGCACGCTTCAAAGGTACTTTTCTAAGATTCCGCTTTAATAGAAATTTTTGTTGCGTGGTAAATCGAGCAAGTGCAAACCCAGATCCTACCAAAAAAAATCTTTCAAGTTTATTGTGATAACAATGGTGCAGTAGCAAACTCGAAGGAACCACGAGCCCACAAGGCGAGTAAACATATACAGCGCAAGTACCACCTGATACGAGACATCGTGAAGAGGGAAGACGTGATCGTGGCTAAGATAGCATCAGAAGATAACCTTGCAGATCCATTCACGAAGACATTGACCTCTAAAGTCTTTGAGGTTCACGTGGAGGGCATGGGGATCAGATATCTAGGAGAGCCATGATAGTTTTTTCTAGATAGATAGCAGCAGGTAGTATAGGATTGTATGTAGTTGTATACTTAAAGCACAGCTTAAGTATTAGTGGGAGATTGTTGGATTTGAATACATAAGCTATGCTTGTGTTGTATAATTTCCCAGATTAATATATCGATTTGTGTTTCAATTATATTTAGTTGTGCATATCCATTTATATTATGTAAGTAGATGATGAGGTGTCTGGTGCGACACAGTAGATCTCATCATTGGTTGAAAGACATAATATATAAATGAGGTTCGTAACCGAGACAGCTTTGGATAAACTGTCGGTCTAGGTTATTATGTGATTCAGATAATTAGTTTGTCTAAACTAATTGAATCATATAGATGTGCCCGGGGAATTTTGAACTTGACTCTTAGGAATGATTTGTCTTGTACTGATTTAATAGACAAATCGATCCTTGTATTCTATCTCTAATTCCCTAGACTCGAGCGGGCATGAGGATTAGACATAGTGTACTTTGATCTGCCAATGGGTGAGGTCAAATGTGGCCAATAGTCTCGGTGGGTTGGGTACGCGTGTTTAGTTACTTGGTGTGCTGCTGCTTGTCGAAAGGAAACCACGTACCGGTGCGTCCGGGGTGATGGTGCTCCCGAGATGAGCTCGAAATGTTTATTATACTAAACCTGGCCAGTGGACTTATGTCCGGTATAGTAAAAAGGTCGAGTGGTACTAGTCTCGGAATATTAAGAAGTTGATGAATTAATTTATCAGTAAATTAATGAATTAACGAGCACTATATCTTTGATGTGGGGAGATTATGAATATAATTTAATTAAGTTGTTCCGGAAGCAATTCTGGTGTTGGTTGGTAGTGCCATAATTAATCCGTTAGTGGTACGATTAATTATGTACTGGGTTGTTGACAAAGGTAGATTTAATTAGTTGAGAAATTAATTAATCCTTGTGTCAGTTGGTTGTGAATCATCCCAGGAACTGGATTGAGATAAGTGAATCCCTGTGTCAGTTGGGAGTGATTCATCCCAGGAACTGGATTGGGATAAGTGAATCCCTGTGACAGTTGGGAGTGTATCAGTCCAGGAACAGGATTGAAGGAAACAGAATCTGTATCAATCTAGAAACAGGATTGAAGGAAAACAGAAACCCAGTAGGAAAGACCAATCCTATTCCAACTTGGAGTCTCTCTTGTAACTCTATAAATAGACAAGGGATCAGCCATTCAACAATCACAATTCAAGAGAGATTCATAATTCAAGAATCTAGTGAGATAAAATTCTAGAGAGAGAAATTTCCTTCTCTCTCAAGAACGAATTTTTGAGCAAATTGGCGGCTAGTTTTCTTCATCAAGTGGCCGAAAATATTGGTCCAAAATACTAGCCCCGTGTGTTGCTTTCTCTCTCTCCAGGCAGTGCGTTTGCAGTACGTGCTAGGTGCGGAGGTGCTGAATTTTTTCAGCAGGTGGATTGTGGTGAGTTGCTGATCAATTGACTTCTAGATTGTTGCCCACACAACAAGAGGTCATAGTCTTTGAGGCATATAAGAGATTCATCAGGTGCACGCTTCAAAGGTATTATTCTATGGTTCCGCTTTTATTAGAATTTTTTGCGTGGTAAATCGAGCAGGTACAAACCTAGATCCTGCCAAAATCTTTCAGAAGCATCTGAGCATTTTACACTTATGATATAATTTGCCCAGTTTACACCAATAAACAACAGTTACACCATTTTACACCAACAAACACTTTTTCACACCAACAAACCAACAAAAACATACGATTTTACATGAAAAACATACCTTTTTACCCAAACCCTAGATTTCCTTACATCTTCGTGAGCTGCAAACACAACCAAACGAATCCCCTACCTCAGATCTACAAAACCCTAGTTTTCATTTCATCTTTGTGGCTAATTTGTGATTCTCCCAAAACCAAGAAAGGCCGAAAATGGTGGAAAAGGGTATGGGTTTTGAAGCTTGAGAGGTGGAGAGTATTTTAGCGGTGAGATATCTTCAGAAATCTGCCTTGAATGGCCAGAATCGCGTCCAAGAGCGGCGGGGAAGAGTGTTCGGGGAAAGAAATGAGAGGCAGCCGATGGAGAGAGAAAATAGAGAGAGAGTGAGGGGATTAGGGTTTGAGGAGAGAAGGAAAAGTGATTGTTTCATATATAAGGGAGGTGCGTGTGAAACACCCACCCCCCCCCCCCCCCCCCCCACCCTCTCCAATTTTTTGATTTTATTTTTTATTTTTTCAGCTAGGTGTACCAAAATTGCATTTACTCCTAGTCCTATTATATACTTAGTGACTCTAATGTTACCATCATATGTTTGTACTTTTTTAAGTGAATTTCTAAACACTCATAAGTAATTCTAAAATTTAAATTTTTATTTCCTTTAAATATTTTCCCTTACATAATTTCAAAATTTTGTCCCTACCATCCATATTATTTTCTTTCCCACCAATTTAAATATCCTAAAGAAAATTTTCTTCAAAATATGTAAATTACGAACAGAAATTAGGTTTCCTAGGGAAAAAAAAAATATTAAGAAGTGAAGGGAAGTTGGTTTCAAAAGAAGGAGAAATAGACCCAAAACAGAATTTATGTTTAACGAACGGAAAAGTTAGAAGAGAAGACTTATTTCCTTAATGCATGGATTTATTCAAACACATGATGCAGTTTCTATTCTGTCCAATTCTCCAATGTTGTACATACAAACAACCTCCTCAACCCAAGTCAAGTATTCTAAAAATTGGTATTTGTTGGTTAGATTTTATTATTTGTAGCAAAAAAAAATTAGTAAAATTCTAAAAATGTCCTTCATGTAAAAAAGTTAAAAAACTTCAAAACTTTAAAAATGAAAAAAAAAAAAATTGCACGCTATGTACGATTTTTAGAAGTGTGATTTTTGTTCTATCGCCGACGACCATCGGTGATAGTTCTATCAAAAATTGCACTTCACGTGCGATTTCTGGCAGCTATATAAATAGGCAAAATTAGAAAAAATCGTGTGCAATGCGCTAGAACAGGGGGAAAATGCCCCACCTATCCAATTAGACATGTAAATATCGCACAACATATGTAATTTTTACATGCCCAATTAAATTAGTGAGACGATTTTTACATGTTCCTTTCGCTTAGTATGTGCTATTTTTCTTATATATTTTGCTATTTTTGTGCAATTTTTATATCAATTTTTCACATAATATATGCGACATTTCAATAAATTTGATAATTTCAAGTTTCACGGAACATTTTGAGAATTTAACCCTTTTTTTTTTTTGTTACAAATAGCTTAATTTTGTGCTACAAATAGCTTTGGAGTTGTTGGTTTTATTTGTTTCAGTTTGATCACTTATTATGTATTTTGTTGTTAAAATCTATCTATAATTTATAAATTTTTTTTTATAACTAGTAAAACTCAAACAGAGAAATTTGAAACAAAAAATAATTACATGTGAAAGAAGAAATATTTTATGGAACAAGAATAACTTTATTCTTCATTGACTTTAATACAACAAATCAAACTATATTTCCAAGGGAAAGATGTATAATTTACCAAAATTAACTTAGAGAGACAGTGCGCACAATAAGAATTTAGAACAAACAACGAAAAACAATTAGAAGTCGAGAAATCTTACTCTATAGTTCTTTGCAAAGCGAAAAGGTTTTCAGCAAGTTGTTCACTATAAAAACCTCCTAGTAATCAGCTAGTGATTAAAACCCTAATTCACAAAATCTGGTACATGATTATACCAGCAGAATTTGCAAATAATACACCCCCCCACCTCCCCCCCAAACTGTGGTTTAGGTTTTCTTCTTGTAATGGTTCTTCACAAAAGCCTCTGTGACCTACTCTACTTTCTTGCTCGCTTTGTCATCATCATCATCTTGACTGCTGGAAGTTTTAGACTCGTCAAACTCCAACAACTGTAGAAGATGTCAGAAAAAATTAACTAAAATCTCACAGTATCATACTAAAACTATTGTCTTCAACAAGTTATATAGTCTGTAAAACCAGAATAGCTTCTCCAGTAAATTAATCTCAAAAATTTTACGAAATGCCAAACATGAAACTCGCAACTGACTACATTTGAAGTTGAAGTCAAATGTTATACTTCATCCAGAATAATAATCCTACCCGTGGTATTATTTGTTGAGTTCAACAGATAGGACTATTATGCTGAGATGGAGAGAATATACAATACAGTAGAAAAATATGATTGATAACAGACCGCAACTTAAACATTATAGGGGTGCAACCAATAGCAGAATGATTCAAATGGAGCATATGATTCCAAACACAAGTTTTCACAAGCTTCAAACCACTCAAACATTTGCTCAATTACTTGATGAAACAGCAATTTTAACTCTATGCAGTATTGATACACCTTAATAAATTTCAAGTAAGCTTTAGAATACTAGCTTAAATACTATGCTCATCATTCATACCAAAAATGTCTTGGTTCGGAAGGAATTTAGATTCACAAGCACCAGGCACTATTTACTTCTGGTAAGTCAAGAAAGAAATACACAAAATCTGGGTAAATTCTTATTTACAGTTTGCATAATTGAAGGAGGTTCTAGGAGTAACTACTTCATTTTAGAACATTTGGTTGGGTTAGTTCATAACTTGTTATGATATAGGGAAAAACCAACAGGGTGAGAGGAAATTCACATGCCAGAATAACAAATGCAGAAATTTCCTCTCTTCTAACTTATGTTTTGCTCCACTGTACTGCCAACTGACCGACATTGAATCAAATGATAGATGGGTAATCAAGGAAACAGACACTTTTAACTGACTAGGTAATGTCATCGTCATAATACAGATTTAAGTTGCCGAGAAGTGGATGCAAACATTTATCTCCTACCAAAGGGTTAGGCTAAACCATAGACGTGACTTAAGAAAACTATTGCACTCAACCATGCCAATCATAAATAACATTTTGAATGTTTAGAAGAGCAAATCAAATTCAGTACAGCAACTACTTACTGGTTTCACATCTCCGTTCCAAATAACATGCGCAGCTAAAAATCCGATGACAGCTGGCACAATGTACAACAGTGCAGGCTGAAGAAAAACCCATCGAACAAAAATCATTAAATTGAAAGGGAAAGAAAAGAGTAAAAATCTCACTCAACATGCATTTTTTCTGCTTATAGGTCTCAAGATGACATTCACTTTATGTAAAGACACAAAAACCTTCAACTCACCTGTGCAGCTTGAAACCAATTCATAACAAAGATTGTCAGGACCAAACCCACAGTGTATCCTAGAAAAGCACTCTTAAAGTATTGGCTATGGTTCCCCCGGGACACATCAAATCGCAATGCCAATGCCACAAAAATGCCTGGAAATGCATGTAGGAATTACAAATAAAGTAGAAATTGCCGAAAAATTATCAGGGATGAATTTGAGGTGCACGAGGATAACAAATTACGACTAAGAAAGTAAGGTCAATCAAAGTCAGGTACAAAAAATTCATTAGACTTATATAGAAATACATTCAATGTCGTAAAAGAGAACTCGAATATTTCATTCAGTACTTTCCCAGGTTTCAAAGATCAAATAACAAAGCAAGTGGATGACAAATTCACAAATGCAAACATCCATTCCTAGCATAATCTGTTGTTGAGGCTAACAAGCAAGATAATTTCAAAATAAACTAAAAGAAAACCGCACCAGGAATCACAATATCCCCAAGTCCCAGCATTGAATATGGACGTGTTGCATCAGCAGTCGGGAACAAAAGCTGTCAAAAATATTATTACAGTTGCACTTGGTCCAAACATTACAAAGCAAAAACAGACATCCATGGAAATTGATAGATGTGAAAACAGAGGAAGACAAATACCAACCTTGATAGGGGCATCAAAAGATTTGGCAACACTAACCATCACCGGGGTAAAAAATACCCAGAAAATGTCATAAAAGAAAAGTCCCACCTGAACAATTAACACCAGAAAATTTCATTAAACTTAAAGGCTGCAAGGAATGCACATACTTTAACAGGAACCCATAATGATGATATAAAGCTAGCGCATCTGTATGCATTTACACATGCACCTGGACATTGCAAAAGATTACTCAAAAGTAAATACTCTAACAATGCTACTAACATCCCTACACTTCTTTGTTTTTATTTTACAATTAGTTTGCCATAAGAAACTTCGAATACTTACCAAAAGAATTGCACCAGTTTTGAATGAGCCAAGTGAAAGCATTTCAATACCCTAAATTTTAAATGAATAAACAGGGTGAGAGCCAGATTCACATTCCTTATCAATCCACATAGAGAGTGATTCATGATATTGTACTAGTGAGTTCACAATTTGAACCACAAAATAAAGGAAAAACATTTCTCAGTAAGACAAAACCCAAAAGGAGATCTCCAACATAAAAGGAAACAAGATGATGGAAATAAAGACACTCTTTGAATAATTCCCACTATCAATACCATGAATTCCGATTACTTTACACAGAATATGAAAGAAATGCAAAAAACCAACAGCAAACAGATGATAAGAAAAGGAATTCTAAATCTTGTAGAAGCCTGTCCACCCAGAAAAATATTAGGAATTGAAGAATCATTAGCGACACTTTTGAAGGATGACAAAGCAAATGCTAGTAGAAATGACAGAAAAAGTGTAGGATGCTCATTCCCCATATGTTCATATGGTGGATACAGAGAGAGATGGGGGAAAACTACATAATGCATAAGGTTAAACAACACACTACTGCAAGACAGTTTCGAATTTGAATTTCCAGATCACCGAGCACAAACATCTAATGCTCTCCAGTCCAAATACAAATGTACACGAGGCATACCGGAGTAACAAAATGACCCAAAAAATAATGTTAGTTAAAGAAACTTCTGTAAAAGTAGCTTAAACTGTTGAATAAAGAGAACTAAGCAAATAATGAGAATGCGGGAAGATAAAATCAACCAGTGGAAATGGAGAGACGACATCCCCAAAAAGGGCCCTGATTCTATGTTCCTAAATGAACGGAGAAGGCCATGGCCTTTCAAATGTAATTCAATTTGAGAGAGAAAAACAGAAGCAATCTCTTCTCATAAACAGCAGATAAGACAGAAATGAAGAAAGACCCTAATAAACAAAACAGAAACTTTCCGCGAGATATTTATCCTGAGGGGAAGAGAAATTATTCTCAACCACACCGAGAAGCATACACAAACATATAGCTAAGAAATTATCAATATGGTATACCTGAATGCAAAAGGCAAGCCCCAATGTGTTATTTGCCAGCCAATGCTTCTGTTTAGCATACCAGGCACAAAAGAATGTTCCCGGAATTGCAGCAATAACCTGTGACCTTGTAAACTCTACCTCCAAAGCTGTTCAACAAATATGCACACAAAAGCATCATTCCACATGCTAGAAGCACTATAGTATGTCCAGGACAAAAAGGGAATATAGCAACTTCTTTAAGAAATTACATGAATGGTTAGCATTCCCAATAATAATTTACAACAATATAAAAAACAGAAACCAGCAAAACATTCTTGCCTGTCTAAGCATGCAACCTGGAACTGTTATCTCACAATATATCCACAAATTTAAAAACAGGCAACACCAGAAATACTTGCACAAACCACAGTAATGATGGTGCCAAGTGCTAATCAACAATCAAAAGCCAAAGGCCGAAAATAAGCAATATTTCATCAAGAAACTATAATTATAGTATGTCCCAAATGTAACTGATTAAAACCATGCACATATATAAGAGTCTGTGAGATAGATGCATATACATATGTTATTGGAGCTTCACTTGCTCCACAAATGAAAATACATTGTCTGGGGAAAAAATCTAGGCAACAAGTTCAAATTCAAGTACAAGTTTACATTAGCAAACAACTTGTTCTTAAATCATAGAACTATACTCAAATGTTTTCAAATAAATGAAACTCCAATGATTGATAATGGTGATTAACGAAACTTTGCACACGCGTCAATAATCAAAATCCATCAGTACAAGTGTAACAAAAAGATGTAACATCAATAAAAATATAGTACTTAATCTACTAAAAAAAATATACATAAAGAGAGAAGAAAGGAGTATAACATACAGCGGATGTATGGAAAGCGCCAAATAATTAGGTCATCATTCCAATGGTTAGGCAAAAAGCGTTTGATTGCAGGTAACAATGTCGCACTACAAACAGTAAATTAAGGAAATTTAATCATAATCAATCAAAAATCAATTAATTCTTAATAATCGAAAAAAAAAAAATACAAAGCAGAATGATCCATACGGAGAGAACATACGAAAGCGCGATGATTCCAAGTACAAAAAAGTAGCATGTCAACACAGCGTTAACCAAGTCCTTGGATAGAAACTTAAAAAGCAAGAACAATGACAACAGCATCGCACTTCCAACCAAAGGAAACCTCATAGCATGTTCATTAGACATTGTCTCCTACAAGATTAGCAACGGAATTTGGTCAGGTCAACATTAAAAAGGCTATGAAAACTTCAAAGACAACACCAGATGTCATTTTCACTTACTGATGGAGGAGTTGGCTTCACAGAACGGTAGCAACCCACAAAAACAGTAAGGCAAGCAGTTAAAACAACATTTAAATTTGGGTCTACCTTCACAACAAGTGGTGCCAAAGTCAGACCTGCAGGTAATGACAAAAGTAAAACAAACATAAATGTCAAGTCTTGCACAGAAAAACAAAGGCACTAAAGTTTAATGTCAAGTTCCAACTGAGAATGACCCATTTTATGATTAACACACAAGAATGACATCAATTGGTGTTACCATGCAAAAGGCGATAACCCTTAATATGTAAGATCAAATCCTACTATTCAAAAGTACCAAACACCATAGCACAAAATCGAGGTATCCATATCCCGGGTATCGCTCTGATTCAAATGAAACAAGAGGAACTATTCACTTCAGATACTATCTTATCCCACCTATAATAGAAACCAACTTTGCATATCAAACCCAAGACATCAACAGAAAATCTATGGCCCCTTCCATTAAGACAAAGAGGCAACAAAACATCAAGGGGTTAAAAAACCAAAAAGATAGATACTAAAAATGAGAATCCAATCCAATAAAATGCAATCGGTACCCCAAAAAAAATATATTAGCTAAAACTGAAATCTTCAAAATAAATGGACACAGAGAACTTACCAGCTAAAGCTAGATTACCGAGACGTTCAGAGTTCTTCATTGCCAATCCTAGTCAAAGTCACCCGAAAACCGGAAAATCAATTAAATTGCTCCTGAACCCTTTTCTTCTTATCCCTTGTTCCACAAAACAAAGTGTCAAATTAAGGACCTTGCTGTCGAAAAGCACTTCAAACAATAGAATTAACTACCATTTCGTAAGAATTATCTCAAAAATATATACATCCCAGAACCCACGTAACCAATCGAATCTGTAGAAAATCCAAATGAATTAACAAAATAGATGCATTCACCAAAAGCAGGGAGTAAACTTACAGGAAGAAGAAAGGAACAAGGTAAGACCCTCCCTTCCTTCTATGAGCGGATACGGGCAGGCGATTTACGGATCGGATGAAACCGTCAACCAGAGAGAAGGAGAAAAAGAATTTGAGATTCTTTTCTTGATTTTTTTGTTTTCCTTTTTCTGGGCTGGAGGGTTTTAGAAGCAATTAATTTAAATAAATTAATTGGTAATATTAAATAGAAGGATTATTTATTTACGTGTCTTTGTTAATTCTTATGTTTTGTCTGGAGAAAGAAATGGTTCCTTCTAGTGGCGCCACGTCCAGAAAGGCGGAAATGCCAATTGGAGATCGACACGTCGGATTCATAAAATATCTCAATCACGGGATCTGTGACGTCCGTCAACCCCCTTCAGACAATATGTCAATTTTTATTACATAAGAGACTATAAAAGTTTGATTTCTTTAAAATTGTCCAATAAATTTTCTTTTTTTTTTTTTTTTTACTTTTGATCCGAAAACCTTTTATAGTAGGTTTTACCTCGATCGAGTTAAAATTCTCTAACAAAAAAATATTTTTTCTATTTTATAATAATAATTTTATTATTTGTATTTGACAAAAATAGTCTAATTTATATATTTTAATGGATAGGTCATGAATTGAGTGATTACTTTAAACAATCTTTTTATGTCTGTCTTTTCTTTTTAACTTTTAAAAATTTTCCTTTTCCTTTTATTTATTTCTAATAATATTTAATATCTTTTTATATTTGGAAATTTGAAGGAATAATAATAAAAGGAAAGGAAATAAGAAATAAATTCAGAATTCATATCTTTTATTTCTATTTATATTTATAGATAATATATAATTATTTAATGACCAAATATTTTCTTTTTTATATTATTAAATAATCAAATCTGTCAATTAACCATTTTTATAAATTAATATACAATATATATTTAAAAATTAAAAAATATAATAATGGCCATCATATATTTTTGACCTTCAGCATGATAATTAAAGAAGCAAAAACTCAGGAAATATTACATAATCTATCAAACAGAAATATAAATTTATCAAAGCAATCCGGACTATACGCCTAACGCCTTTATCACAATCTCGACTAACGGCAACACCCTTATTTTCTAAATTCATAGTCTGTCTAATGATTCAAACCCATTCTTTAATTCAATATTATCATACTGAGAATTTCTCAATAAGAAGGATCTAAACTATGAATTTACATAGTTACTCAACTTTTATTCTAACCATGAGGCTTTTAGCTTCTCATTCTAATGATTATTAGAAAAATAAAAATAAAAGAAACTTACATGTTAGATGTACCAATATAAATATAAAGAATACCAGAAAATCAGAACCTCCAATATAAGCTTATAAGAAATCCAACTGGAGTATTTTATAACTTGAGGAAAATATACAAAGAGAGAAGAGAATGCTAAGGAAATAAGTTTTCGAAGGATGATCTCCTTCTGCTACAAACTAAGCTATTTATAGAAATTAGAAACTAACTATTTCGGACTTCAAATTTTTCTCTTAAGTCCATAAGTCTATCAGACTCTATTATTGAACTTATGACATCATTGCTTACCTATTACAGCACTACAATCTATTACATCATTGCTGACATAATCAAGCACAACTTTAAGTCTTTATCATCTTTCTATCTTGTATGCCTTTACGTCTCTTTCATATGACCTTGTTTTTTCCTTTATTATTGGCTCTTTCTTCATTGAGTCCGTCTATCAACTCCTTCAATTGTTCATTCATGAATTCTTCATCAAATTCATCCATATCATCGGGGTCTTGAGATTCTCCCGCCAAAATATGTTCTTCGGAAGAAGTTGTCATAGAAATATCTGACTTATTATCATTGGAATCATTCTTCTTTAAATGCTTTTTAAGCTCATCCATATAAGCTTTGATTAAGTCTTGTTGAGAAATATGCTCTTTTTGTAATTTAATCTTCATGCAAATATGCTGAAAGGGATCAATCTCCTTTTGAATATGAGTTTCTTTATGATGATATAATTCTTGATTTTTTCTTGAATAATCATCAAGACTTCATGACCATATAATTCATTGGTTGTGGGATGAATTTTTTGCATTTTATCCCAAAACTTTGTATAAGCTATTTGCATGATACATGGCAATTTTTCTTCAGTATAACTGATTTCAGAAACCCATCTCCAAATCCAAGGGATGGAGAATTCTATAAAAAACCACATATCAGCAATTTCTTCACTGCATCTATTAGATGCAACCAATTCAGATATTTTTGGTAAAAATTTTATCCAGTTTCCATATGAGGAAAGAAATGTATCAGGAAGAATGGATTTAGATGGACCATATCTATACCACCATTTTATAAACCAATTCGGTATGGGATCATTATAAATGTTTCCACATACTTTTATAAACCAATAATGTTTTTTATTATTATTTTCATATAAGAAAACTTAATTATGGGTTTCTATATAATCCCAATAATTGTACTTATATGTAACTCTTGTTTCAGGAATTATAAATTCCTTATCTTTCATGGTAGACAGTCTCCATTCTTCTGCAGATATAATCTTTTTTATAATAATTTTACTAAAATTATAAATTTTACTACCCTGATGAGGATAGAAATGCTTTATTTCACATGTACCAGAAACCTTTAGAATAGTTTCATAGTACATTCTTGGCTTATAAGCTCCATGGGCATATATATAATTCCCACTGTTTAAAGATCCTGTATCCAGATATGTATTTATTATTATCCATGGGTCATTTTCCCACTGTAAATCTTTCTCTTCTATAAGAAATAAAATTTCTCTCTTAGGATGAACTTGATAATCTGTAATATGATCTTCTATTAGAACGGATTCCACATATGATGTGGTTCCTGTAGAATAAGAAGATTCTTCTTTTTCTTGTTCCAGGAATTTCTGAAATTTATTATATAATATGGGATTTTTAGAAAGATCGGCAATATTATCCAAATATAATGTTTTATTACCCATTTGAGAGAGGATATTTCTCCCTCTTCCTCTGCCAGAAAAACCAGAAGCATGAGAAATATAACATCTGCCTCCTCTTTCTCTATAATAGTCCTGTGGTATCATCCTGTATAAATTCACGAGATAGAAAATCAGGAAGACTATTATCTTTCCCTTGTTTATAAACAATATCAAAATCAAAAAGGGCTAAATTAGCCTGCCATCTAGCATACATTTGCTTAGATACATCATGTTTAAAATCTTTATTAAACATATACTTTGCCGCTTGACAATCTGTCCTTATAATAAATTTCTGATTGTATAAATCATCCTGAAATTTCAAAACACATTTGACTATGGCAAGTATTTCTTTTGCCACAGTAGCATAATTTTTCTGACTTTAAGTCTATTTCCCTGAATGATATCTGACTAATTTTTCTGTTTTATCCTCAGGACAAATCTGTTTTAATATACCTCCATATCCTATATCAGAGTCATCTGTCTCTATTATTTTAGTCCATTGAGGATTTGCTAATATTAAGCATGACAATGATGTAACTTTTTCTTTTATCTTTTGAACTATTTTAGTATGTTCATTTGTCCAAGGTTTAGGTTTATCCTTTAACCTGTCGTATAAAATGGCAGTATCATATGCTAAATTTTTATAATATGGAAGAATATAATTAAGACTTCCTAGAAACCTTTGTAATTGTGTTTTATCCTTAATTTCATCAGGAAATTTAGATGCAAAATCTATGTTTCTATCTATAGGAACAATTTTTCCTTTTTCAATATTATGTCCTAAAAATCTTATATTAGTTTGAAATAACATCATCTTAGATTGTGATATAATAAATCCATTATTTTTTATAATTTTCTTAAATATATCTAAATGATTAAAATGTGATTGTATGTCTTTTGAGAATACCAAAATGTCATCAATATAAACAATTATAAAATTACTATAAAGAATAAAAACATCATTCATAATCTTCTAGAATTCAGAAGGTACATTCTTTAATCCAAAAGGCATCACTTTCCATTCATAGAGTCCTATTGGAACATTAAAAAATCTGTTTTATATTGATCTAATTCTTTTATTTGAATTTGCCAATATCCTGATTTTAAATCAAATTTAGAAAATATCAATCTATCTAATAAATCATTTTTATTAGGAATAGGATATCTTATCCATTTTAAGACTTTATTAAGAGGTTTATAATTTATAACCAATCTAGGTCTGCCTCTTTCTATTTCACTATGTTTATTAACATAGAATCATGTACACGACCAAGGTGATTCAGAATTCCTTATTAATCCTTTTTCTAATAACATGCTGATTTCTGTCTTATATAACTCTAATTATTCAGCATTCATTTGACATAGTCTGACTTTTGTTTTTATCATGGTTTTTTCATCAAAATCTTCCTCATAAGGGAGACTAATGATATGTTTTTTCCTGTCCCAAAAAGCATTTGGGTGTTCATTACAAATTTCTATTGAAAAATTATCATATATTCTTTTTATTTTCTCGTGTAATTTGACATTATTCTTTAAATTATCTTCTATAGAAAAAGAATTTATTTCAAATTTTAAGAAATTTATTTGATTCTGTTTTCTATAAATCAAATCTTTTAATTCATTTATAAATCTTGTATTTGAAAGAAATTTGCCACATAGGATCTGGGTTTGCACTTGCTCGATTTACCTCGCAACAAAATTTCTAATTAAAGCGGAACCTTAGAAAAATACCTTTGAAGCGTGCACCTGGTGATTCTCTTGTATGCCTCAAGACTATGACTTCACGTTGTGTGGACAACGAACTAGAAGCCAATTGATCAACCAATCACCACAATCCACCTGCTAGAAAACTCTAGCACCGCAGCACCTGGCAAGTACTATAAACGCACCGCCCGCAGAGAGAGAAAACTACGCGCAGCTGGTATAAACCAAGGCCAAAATTTCAGCCACTAGAAACCAAAAAACCAGCCGCACACTTTCTTGAAAATCCGACTTGGAGAGAGAAACATTTTCTCTCTCTAGATTCTTGAATTATGAATCTTGTGAATTGTGTATCTTGAATGGCTAATCCCTTGTCTATTTATAGAGTTACAAGAGAGGCCCCAAGTTGGTTTAGGATTGGTCTTCCTAATGGGTTTAGGTAATGAATTAGTTTCCAAATCCAATTAGGCAACCAATCTGATAGGATAAACCAAATCCTACTAGATTTCCCAATCCCTAGGATTTCCTAATTCCAATTGAAACTTCAGACTTAATTAATTAATTAAATAATTTCACTTTGTTAATTACTGAATTAACCCTTAAGAATAATTAATTAATTAATTAATTAATTAATTAAATATACCTATTCAATTAACCCATTACAAAATTAATCGTACCACTAACGGATTAATTTTGGCACTACCATCTTACACCAGAATTGCTTCCGGAACAACTTAATTAAATTATATTCATTAATCTCCCCACATCAAAAATATAGTGCTCGTTAATTAAAATTAATTTACTGATAAATTAATTAATTAACTTCTTTAATTCCGAGACTAGTACCACTCGACCTTTTTACTATACCGGACATAAGTCCACTGGCTGGGTTTAGTATAATAAACATTTCGAGCTCATCTCGGGAGCACCATCACCCCGGACGCACCGGTACATGGTTTCCTTTCGACAAGCAGCAGCACACCAAGTAACTAAACACGCGCACCCAACCTACCAAGACTATTAGCCACAATTGACCTCACCCATTAGCAGATCAAAGTACACTATGTCTAATCCTCATGCCCACTCGAGTCTAGGGATTTAGAGATAGAATACAATGATCGATTTGTCTATTAAATCAGTACAAGACAAATCATTCCTAAAGGTCAAGTTCAATATGCTCCGAGCATATCTATATGATTTAATTAGTTTAGACAAACCAATTATCTGAATCACATAATAACCTAGACCGATAGTTTGTCCAAAACTGTCTCGGTTACGAACCTCATTTATATATTATGTCTTTCAACCAATGATGAGATCTACTGTGTCACACCAGACACCTCATCATCTACTTACATAATATAAATGGACATAAATATGCACAACAAGATATAACTGAAACACGAATCGATATATTAATCTGGGAAACTGTACAATACAAGCATAGCTTATGTATTCTACTCCAACAGTATTTGGTTCAGTTATAAACGGAAAACTTACTTCTTTCCTATCATATGTACCTATAATTTTATCTGTATCAACTTGCTTTATCAGAAATATCTTCTTTATAAAAGAAGTTCCCAGTATTATCTGACTAGTAATATTTTTTGCTTTTAAAAAGCTTTCAGGTATGCAGACTTTATTATTGCAAATATATCATTTAGATAATTTATAATTAATATCTAAAGCTTTACCTCCTGCATGTCTAATAATATGAGTTGTCTTTTCAAAATACTTAGTAGGAATAATTCCTTCTTGTATAACACTAACATCAGCTCCACTATCAATAAGAGCAACTAATTCTATCTTATAAGAATGATCTATTAGTAGTTTTATAGTAACATGAAATTTAAAAGAGGATATTAAATCTAATGATCCTAGGAAATTTTCATTTCCTGTGTCTTCTATAAGCATATCATAATTTTCTTTAATATGATCTTTCTTTTCTAAATAAGAAACTCTTTCGTCTATATTTGCATTAATCTTTTTCAAAATTTTTATTTCATTCTTAAGATTATTAAATTTTTTTCCCAAGTCATCTGTAGTTGTAGGGAATTTTTCTATATGAATTTTTCTATTTTTTAATATTTCATATACTTTAGTCATTGTATATGGACTTTGATTTTCTTCAATGTTATTATTATTTTGACTAGATTCTGGAATATTATCCATCTGTTCTATTATTCTAGATCTTAATTCTTGATCTTTTATCGATTTTAGAAATTCTAAAATAGTATTATTATTTAATACATTGACTTCTAAGTCCAAGTTTTGAAATTGTGATAGAATTTTATAATATTCTTCATCTTCAATATCAGTATCTTTTTGTTGTATTATATTACACTTACATTCATTTTCACTTTCAGATCTATTAATTTCTTCATTTTCAAATATCTCTGACTCAGATTCTGAATTCACTATATTCAATAATTCTTCTTTTATTTTCTCATCTATTTCTAAACTATTAATTTTCTTTTTCATTTTGCATTTATTAGCAAAATGTTCTTTTTGTTTACACTTATAACATGTAATATTAGTCATATCTTTCTTTTTATGACGTTCCATTTTTCTGAATTCTTTTTTATTTTTCTTTTCTTGAGAATATTTTCTTCTCTTATATTTAGGATATGTTTTATGATTCTTTTTTTGTTTTATTATTTTATCTTTGGATGATATATTCATCCCAAATTGACTACAAAACTGTCCTAATTGACGTCTTTCATTTAGTCTTTGACTTTTAATTTGTTGATTTAATTTTATTTCATTGCATAAGACTAAACCTTCTTGTATGCAAATTCCTATTAATTTTCCATAAGTATAAATTTCATAAGGAATATTCATTCTATCATTTCTTAAAACTTTTCTTATTCTTTCAACAAATAAATGTGGTAGTCCATATATAAATTTAGACTTCCAATGATTACTATTACTATCATTTAATTCTATAACTCTATTAAGAAATGCATCTTTATACCACCTAAAATCTGAAAGTGTTTTACATCTCAGATTTTGTAATAAGGTGCGAATATTTTTAGCATTATCAGAAATCCTACCCGTAAAATGTTCTAGGATAGTAACTATTAATGTATAAACCGCATTTTCAGTCGGTTGCAATTGTGATTCTTCTAGTTTCATCATTTTAATTATTTCTTCTTTATTCTAGGGAGTTAAATAATTATCCCACCAACCTTTAAGTTGGCCTGTCAATCCAGATACTATCATTTTGGCTATACCAACATCAGTATTTCCATTAGTTTTACATATGCTACTATACATAAGCATTCTATGAGCTACTTTATAAATCTGTTTTTTCAGAATATCCATCAATATTCCATTCATATATACATTTTCCATTAAAGCTGTTATTTACTATATATTCCTGTTCTTCATGTAAAATATCAATGAGAGATGGTATATTATAATGATATAATCTTTGAGTTGTCTTATCAACAAACTTTCCTATTTTATTAATTTCATCATTATTTAATGTTTCTTGGAAATTCTTTTCCAATTCTTCTTCTAATGTATTAATTTTTAAACCTTGAAACTTCTTATCAAGTAGTTTTTCTAATTCTGTTAAAGATTTTAATTTGAAATCTTTTATTTCAGGGGGTGGTTGAAGTGTTGGAGTAGCTATAACTTGCTCCGAAGAAGATGGTTCATTATTCTTTTGAAGTATATTAATTATGTTATCTATTCTCTTATGTAAAGATATTCTCCTAAAACATTTAAATAAATGTTTGTATAATTATTTTGTTCTATAATTTTATTCATTTGTTTAACTGTGATTACTAATGTATCATTATCAAATAATTTAGAAAAAGCACAGAAGTTTAATATATTATTCTCTTTTTCTATAAGAAAAGGCTGTTGAGAAGGGAATACTTCATTTAAAGTATTACCATTCAGGAGTTTATAATCTCTTTCCAAAACTCAAATACATGGTTCAATATAATTAGAAATAAACCATGGAATAAAAGGAAATAAAATATTATGCTGAGATAAAAATGTATAAAATTGATCAGAAATATGTTTCTGTTCTTGTAAAGAGAAATTATTAAAAAACCATGTCCTAAATGGTTTCCATCTGTCCCTATTAAATTCTTATTTAACCTGATTTCTGGCTAAAGATCCAGGACTGAAACCTATCTTATTCATATGGGAAAAGTCATTTCAGACTCAGTTATTTCTTCGTCTTCTTTTGTATTATAAATACCTTTAACAATATTATGTTTGTTTTTAATTAATCTATCAACATAAGTATTATCATTATCCTCACTAACTTGTGAAGTAGATACCCTATATGGTTGAGAAACTGAATGTCTAGGTATAACTGAAATAGTATCCTTATCATCTAAAGGTGATATAAAATGAGAAGAGTATGATCTTGACAATTTAAATCTATTATCTAATAAAAATGGATTATTTTGCATTCTTATATTAATTTTCCCTTCAAGAGTCTATTCTATATAATCTATTTCACTATTAATCTGTGGCTGTTTATTACTAACCTTTTCTATCACCCATTGTTCTGGAATAGGTATTTCATCCCACTTAATAGTTCTTCTTTTAATAATCTTAGATTTATTAAAATTAGTTTCTATTAATATTGTTTCATTTATCTTTTTATCTATTAGTTTACAATTAGGATTTAAAGTTTTTAATGGTTTATAATAAATTCTATAACATACATATATTAATTCAGAACCAGGCATGCAATTATATCCATGTGTTTTAACATTTAATGTTAAAGCATCTAATATATTATCATCACTTAAAGATAAATTTGCCATGAGCTAAACTCGATTGTATTATTCCCATTAAAGATTATTTCCAATTAAGATTCCTAGCATCTCTTAAACACGCTATGAAACTTTCAGGTAAACCTTCTAAGGTTAATGGTTTAAAGGCAATTTGTACCAAACCTATATGTATAAATCTATATAAATCAGTATATCTATTAATATCATCAGATTGTATTAACTTTATTTCAACTTCTTCATTATCTAAAGAAACTGATTCCTCTGTTTCTAATAATTTTTAATATCGTTTTATATTTTGGAAAATTTGAAGGAATAATAATAAAAGGAAATGAAATAAGAAATAAATTCAGAATTCATATCTTTTATTTCTATTTATATTTATAGATAATATATAATTATTTAATGACCAAATATTTTATTTTTTATATTATTAAATAATCAAATCTGGCAATTAACCATTTTTATAAATTTATATACAATATATATTTAAAAATTAAAAAATACAATAATGGCCATCATATATTTTTTTTATACTTAAAAAATTCTCCCAATTATCACTATTTTGACCTTTGTTTCACCAAGAAAAAACTTATTATAGTACGTCTGTTAGGTTTGAATACTGAAGTTATGCTTGTATTATACAATTTCCCAGTTAATATATCGATTAAATATTTTAATTTATATGTTGTGCATATATCGTCCATTTATATTTTGTAGTTAGATAATGAGGTGTCTGGTGTGACAGAGTATATCTCATCATTGGTTAAAAGATATAATGTATAAATGAGGTTCGTAACCGAAATAGTTTTGGACACACTGCCAGTTTAGGTTATTATATGATTCAAAAATTGGTTTGTCTAAACTAATTGAATTATATAGATATGCCCTGGGCATATTGAACTTGACCATTTAGGATGAATTGTCTTATACTGATTTAATAGACTATTTATTCTTAGTATTCTATCTCTTAATCCCTAGACTTAAGCTGACATGAGGATTAGACATAGTGTAGTTTGATCTGCAAATGAGTGAGGTCATTTGTGGCCAATAGTCTCGGTAGGTTATGTTAGGATTGAATACATAAGCTATGCTTGTAATTTACATTTTCCCAGTTAATATATCGATTTAATGTTTTTGGTTTATATGTTGTGCTGTCAATTTATATTATGTAGTTGGATGATGAGGTGGCTGGTGTGACACAGTAGATCTCATAATTGGTTAAAAGACATAATATATAAATGAGGTTCGTAACCGAGATAGTTTTGGACAAGCTGTCGATTAAGGTTATTATGCGATTCAGATAATTTGTTTGTCTAAACTAATTGAATCATATAGATATGCCTGGGGCGTATTGAACTTGACCATTTAGAATGATTTGTCTTGTACTGATTTAATAGATAAATCGTTCTTAGTATTATATTTCTTAATCCCTAAACTTGAGTGGGCATGAGGATTAGACATAGTGTACTTTGATCTACCAATGTGTGAGGTCAATAGTGGCCAATAGTCTCGGTGGGTTGGGTGCGCGTGTTTAGTTACTTGGTGTGCTGCTGCTTGTCGAAAGGAAACCATGTACCGGTGCGTCCGGGGTGATGGTGCTCCCGAGAAAAGCTCGTTATGTTTATTATAATAAACCAGACCGGTGGACTTATGTCCGGTACAGTAAAAAGGTCGAGTGGTACTAGTCTAGAAATTAAAGAAATTAATTAATTAATTTATCAGTAAATTAATAAATTAACGAGCACTAAATCTTTGATGTGAGGAGATTAAGAATAAATTAATTTAGTTGTTCCGGAAGCAATTCTGGTGTAGAATGGTAGTGCCAAAATTAATCCGTTAGTGGTACGATTAATTTTGTAATGGGTTAATTGAATAAGTAGAATTAATTATTTAATTAATTATTCCTAAGGGTTAATTAAGTAATTAACAAAGTGAAATTATTTAATCAATTAATTAAGTCTTAAGTTTTAATTAGAATTAGCAAATACTAAAGATTAGGAAATCTAATTAGATTTGGTTTATCCTATTAGATTAGTTACCTAATTGGATTTGGAAACTAATTAATTACCTAAACCCATTAGGAAGACCAATGCTAAACCAACTTGGGGTCTCTCTTGTAACTCTATATATAGACAAGGGATTAGAAATTACATAACACACAATTCATAAGTTTTCAAAACAAGAAAACTTAGAGAGAGAAAATCCTAGAGAGAGAAATAATTTCCCCCTAAAATGCCAGATTTTTGAAGCTTGTTGGGCGGCTGATTTTTGTCCAAAATTGGCAGCGTGTGAAGCTCCTCTCTCAGGCCTAGGCGGCGCGTGTTCATCACGCGCTAGGCGGTTGGTAGCTAAAGTTTTCCCGGTAACCCAGTTGCGTTGATTGCTGATCAATTGCTCGCTAGATCGTTGCCCACACAACGTGCGATCATAGTCTTGAGTCATACAAGCGATCACCTGAGTTCATGCTTCAAGAGGTACTTTCTATGATTCCTCTTTTAATTAGAAATTATTGTTGTGTGATAAATCGAATGAGTACATACCAAGATCCTGCGTAATGTTATTTCAAGTAAGGATTGGAACAGCGATTGTGCTAGAGTCTAGGCCTGGTCAAGGATTCCGATTCTGAAATACGTATCACGAAAGTGAATTTTTGACATATTATGGAATACTAGAGTCTAGTGAGTTTTTGACAGTTTATGCCTTAATTACTGAGACATGTTTAGCGGCGATTCCCACAGATACTTGGTGTGTGGATTCAGGCGCCACTGACCATGTTTGTAATTCTTTGCAAGGGTTCCAAGTAACCCGGAAGCTTAGAGAAGGCGAGCTGGGCATCTAATTGGGCGACACTACAAGAGTGTCAGTAGAAGCAGTGAGAGTAGTTAGTTTATTTTTCGAAAATCATAGACTAGATTTACCAAATTGTCTTTATGTATTGAGTTTTAGAAAGAACCTTATTTCGGGTTCTAAACTCTTAAAGAATGGTTTCAAGTTTTTTTTTTTTTTTTTTTGATAATACAGTTGTTGTTTGAAAAGATGCAAACTTGTTTGTTCTGGTTCATTAGTAAATGGTTTGTTTGTGGTTAAATCTAACTCCCCTATTGTGCAAAACATAGAAACAAATAGTGCATCATCTAAGCTTAATAAGAGGAAAGAACCTTCTGAAATGAATCAAACCTATCTTTGGCATCTTAGGCTAGGTTATATAAACCTTAGTAGGATTCAGAGGTTGGTCAATGATGGACCTTTAGGTTCATCAGAGATTGACAGTTATTCAACCTGCGAATCTTGCTTGGAGGGTAAAATGACCAAGAGACCTTTTAAGGCAAAAGGTTATAGAGCCAAAGAAGTATTAGAGTTGATTCATTCTGACTTGTGTGGACCAATGCCGGTCCAAGCACGATGTGGGTTTGAGTATTTCATGACGTTCACGGATGATTACTCAAGGTACGGGTACATTTACCTAATGCGCCACAAGTCCGAATGCTTTAGTAAATTCAAAGAGTATCAGGCAGATGTGGAGAAGCATCGTGGTAAGAGTATCAAGACACTGCGATCAGACCGTGATGGGGAGTACCTGTCCCACGAATTTCAAGAATACCTTAGTGAGGTTAGAATTCAGTCTCAGTTGTCTGCACCTGGAACACCATAGCAGAACGGTGTAGCAGAAAGAAGGAATTGAACTCTCATGGAAATGGTTAGGTCAATGATGAGCTTTGTGATTTGCCAAGTTCGTTCTAGGGATATGCCTTAGAAATAGCAATGTACATCCTTAATCTTGTACCATCTAAAACCGTGCCTTCAACCCCATTAGAGTTATGGAACGGGCGTAAGCCCAGTCTAAGACATCTTAGAATTTGGGGTTGCCTAGCGCATGTGCTTAAGGCAGTGCGGCTAAGTTAGATGCAAGAACGGAAGTAATGCTGTTTGTAGGATATCCTAGGGGAACGAAGGGTGGTCTGTTTTGTACTCCTAAATATCAAAAGGTGGTGGTTAGTACCAACGCCAAATTTTTAGAGGAAGACTATATCTTAGATCACAAGCCCAAGAGCAAGATAGTACTATAATAGATTAGAAGACAAACTAATAATTCTGATGCACCAGCACAAGTAGATACACCACACACTACACAAGCTATCACAGATGATGTGCCTACACAGGTGGTGGCTCGTCGTAGTGGGAGGGTCGTGAACAGCCCAATAGGTTTATTGGCGTGGGAGAGGCCTCAGACCTAGTCCCAGGGGCGCCTGAGCCTGACCTAGTAAACTACAATGAGGTTCTCCGAGATAAAGATGCAGAATCTTAGCGAAAAGCAATAATATCCGAGATGGGGTCAATGGACCACAATCAAGTCTGGGAGCTTGTAGACCTACCTGATGGTTTTAAACCCATTGGATGTAAGTGGGTCTACAAACACAAGAGAAGACCTGATAGAAAGGTGGAAACCTTTAAAGCTAGGCTTGTGGAGAAATGGTACATTCAGAACGAGGGAATCGATTATGAAGAAACCTTCTCCCCGGTAGCCACGCTTAAGTCAATCCGGATTCTCTTAGCCATAGCTGCTCATTTAGATTATGAGATATGACAGATAGATGTCAAGACAGCTTTCCTTAACGGAAATCTTGAGGAAACCATCTTCATGCAGCAACCAGAGGGATTAGTTGAGAAAGGCCAAGAGTATAAGGTTTGCAGGCTTAAGAGGTCCATTTACGGACTTAAGCAGGTATCTAGATCTTGGAACATCCGGTTTGATGAGGTGATCCAGTCCTACGGATTTACTCAATGTCCAGATGAGAAATGTGTATATCGCAGACATGATGAAAATGCCGTGGTGTTTCTTGTGCTTTATATAGATGACATTCTATTGATTGACAACAACAAGAAAGTGTTATCATACGTAAAGGCATGACTGTCCAAGCAGTTTCATATGAAGGACTTAGGAGAAGTGAGACATATCCTTGGGATCAAGATAATTCAAGATCGTAGGAAACATTCGCTAACGCTCTCCCAAGCTTCATACATAGATACGATTCTGGCCCGTTTTAACATGCAAAACTCCAAGAAAGGTTTTTTACGTTTCAGACATAGAGTGCATTTATCTAAAGAATAGTCTTCCAAGACTGTTGAGGAGATAGAGGCCATGAAGACAGTTCCTTATGCTTCGGCAGTAGGAAGTCTCATGTATACCATGTTGTGTACCAGGCCTGATATCTGTTATATCGTTTGCATTATAAGCAGATATCAGAGTAACCCCAGAAAAGCTCATTGGGAGGCAGTAAAATGCATTCTCAAGTATTTGCGTAGAACAAGAGACTATCAGGCGCCTGAGCTGGTACCCCGAGGTTACACAGATTCAGATTTCTAAGGTGACAAGGACAAGAGCAAGTCTACCTCAGGATATGTGTTTACTTTGGGAGGTGGAGCCACAGTTTGGCGGAATGTCACGCAGAAATGTATGGTGGACTCTACCATGGAGGCTGAATACATTGCCACATCAGAGGCAGCAAAAGAAGCAGTATGGCTCAGGAACTTTCTAGTGGACGTAGATGTGATTCTTGGTTGCAGAAGTCTATCACTGTGTATTGTGATAACAACGGTGCAATACTAAACTTGAAGGAACCACGATCCCAAAAGGCAAGTAAACATATACAGCTCAAATACCACCTGATACGAGATATCTTCAAGAGAGAAAACGTGGTCGTGGCTAAGATAGCATCAGAGAATACCCTTACAGATTCATTCATGAAAGACATTGACTTCAATAGTCTTTGAGACTCACGTGGAGGGCATGGGGATTAGATACTTAGGAGAGCCATGATAATTTTTCTAGATATATTGTAGAATGTATAAAGTTGAATGCAGTAGATACTTAAAGCACAACTTAAGTATTAGTGGGAGGTTGTTAGGATTGAATACATAAACTATGCTTGTATTATACATTTTCCCAGTTAATATATTGATTTAATGTTTTTGGTTTATATGTTGTGCATATTTGTCCATTTATATTATGTAGTTGGATGATGAGGTGTCTGGTGTGACACAGTAGATCTCATCATTGGTTAAAAGACATAATATATAAATGAGGTTCGTAACCGAGACAGTTTTGGACAAGCTGTCGGTTCAGGTTATTATGTGATTCAGATAATTGGTTTGTCTAAACTAATTGAATCATATAGATATGCCCAGGGCGTATTGAACTTGACCATTTAGAATGATTTGTCTTGTGCAGATTTAATAGACAAATCGTTCTTAGTATTCTATCTCTTAATCCCGAGACTTGACAAGGCATGAGGATTAGACATAGTGTAGTTTGATCTTCCAATGAGTGAGGTCATTTGTGGCCAATAGTCTCGGTAGGTTGTGTTTGGATTGAATACATAAGCTATGCATGTATTATATATTTTGCCAGTTAATATATCAATTTAATGTTTTTGGTTTATATGTTGTGCATATTTGCCCATTTATATTATGTAGTTAGATGATGAGGTGTCTGGTGTGACATAGTAGATCTCATCATTGGTTAAAAGACATAATATACAAATGAGGTTCGTAATCGAGATAGTTTTGAACAAGTTGTTGGTTCAGGTTATTATGTGATTCAGATAATTAGTTTGTCTAAACTAATTGAATCATATAGATATGCTCGGGTCATATTGAACTTGACCATTTAGAATGATTTGTCTTGTACTAATTTAATAGACAAATCGTTCTTAGTATTCTATCTCTTATTCCCTAGACTTGAGTGGGCATGAAAATTAGATATAGTGTATTTTGATCTGCCAATGAGTGAGGTCAATAGTGGCCCATAGTCTCGGTGGCCAATGGGTGAGGTCAATTATAAATCACTTAATAAAGTTTTACAATGGATTCGATACCCCATTCCTAATAAAAGGGATTTATTAAAACGAATTTATAATGCAAAAATATATACAAAATTTGATATGAAATCAGGATTTTAGCAGATTCAGATTGACCCAAAAGATAGATATAAAACAACTTTTACAGTCCATTTGGTCATTGAATGGAATGTTATACCTTTTGGATTAAAAAATGCCCCTTCAGAATTTCAAAAAATAATGAATGATATATTAAATCCTTATACACACTTTTCTATAGTATACATTGATGACGTTTTAATTTTTTCTGATTCAGTAGAACAACATTTTAAACATTTAAATATCTTCTTAAGTGTAATTAAGAAAAATGGATTAGTAGTTTCTGCTTCAAAAATTAAATTATTCCAAACAAATATTAGGTTTTTGGGCCACAATATATACAAAGGGACACTTATTCCTATACAGAGATCTTTAGAATTTACAAATAAATTTCCCAATGAATTAAAGGATAAGACTCAATTACAAAGATTCTTAGGATGTTTAAACTATATTTCTGACTTCTTTCCAAAATTAAGAGAGATATGTGCTTCTTTATATAAACGTTTACAAAAGAATTCACATGCCTGGACAGAAGAACATACTAACATTATAAAATTATTAAAACAATGAATAAAAACTTTACCTCTTATTACTATCCCACACCCCCAGGCATTCATGATTGTAGAAACAGATGCAATATGATATCGGATATGGTGGTATTTTAAAACAAATATTGACATCTGATTCAAAAGATCAATTAGTAAGATATCATTCAGGTTTATGGCTTGGACCGCAGAAAAATTATTCCACAGTGAAAAAAGAAATTTTATCAATTGTTCTTTGTATTTCTAAATTTGAAGATGATCTAATCAACAAAAAGTTTCTTTTAACAGTAGATTGCAAACCTGCCAAAGATATTTTACAAAAACATGTAAAGAATTTAGTTTCCAAACAAATATTTGCAAGATGGCAGACGATTTTATCAGTATTTGATTTTGATATTGAACATATCAAAGGAAATTCTAATTATTTACCTGATTTCCTAACTCAGGAATTTTTGACAGGTTCCAAGGATGAGTACCCAGAATACCAATAATAAGACCCTTACGGTCCGAGATTTCATGAAGAATACTACAGGATAAAATATTACAGGATTTACTGGACAGTTAAAATATTGGTGGGATAATTCTTTAAGTTTCCAGGATAAAATATCTATAATGGATCATATGAGATCAGAGAGGATGCAGAAGGAAATCTTACTAATACAAATGATTCTTGTGATTTCTTGATTTATACAATAGCTATGCATTTTGTAGGAAACCCTAATGAAGCATTAACTTCTTCAAAGATTTTTTTAACTAATTTAAGATTTCCAAGTTTATCTGATTTCAGGTGGTATAAGGATATGTTTTTAACTCATGTATTAAAACGACCTGATAGTAATTCTCCCATATGGAAAGAAAAGTTTGTTACAGGATTACCTATAATTTTCCCAGAAGATTATGACAAATTTACAAAAAGAAATGGGTACAGAATCAATAAATTTTAATGATATGACTTATGGGCAACTGTTTGCCTTTGTAAAGAAAGAAGCATTAACAGCATGCCAATATTTAAAATTTCAGGCTAAATATGGAAGTGAAAGAAGAGAATTAGGCTCATTTTGTGAAGCATTTGGCATTACAGGGATAAAAGCTCCCTCTCGAGTCTCTAAACAAAAAAGGTTGATTTATAGAAGAAAGAAACCACATAAATATGACTCTCACAAATATGAGAATCCTAGGAAATATTATAGGAACAAAAATAAAAAGAAGTACAATAAGGATAATATTATTTGTTATAAGTGTGGACAAAAAGGTCATAAGGCTAATACTTGCAATAGTAAGAAAAAGATTAATGAAGTATTGGATAAATTCTCTGAATTAGATTTAAATTTAAAAGACAAATTAGCTAATGAAATATCCCTGGTTCAAGATAGTTCAGATGATTATAATGATGATTTTCATAGTGCTTCAGGATCGAGTTCAGCAGAACCAGAATGTAGTTGTAATTCTATTAATATGATTAGGATTAATCCTCTAAATAACAATAAAGAACAAAAACACCTTTTATTTGATTTAATTCAAGAATTACCTTCAGAATTACAAACTACTTATTTGCTTAAGCTAAAGGATTTGATATTAAAAGAAGATCAGGATCCAATTAAGATTGTAGAACCATTTAGTATTTCTAAATTATTACATACTTATTCATCTGATAATTCATTTAGGAAGAATACTACCACAGATTTACAAAGTGAGATTACTCAGTTAAAAAATCAAATGAAGCAATTAAAAGAAGATGTTTTAAGAATTGAAACAAAGAATTTAGAATTAGAAACTAAAATTGCCATTCTTAAATCTAGTACATCAAAAGGGAAAAATATAGTAGAGGATGACACACCACTAAAATTTAATCATTCAGAATTTCAATTAGCAGAAATATCATTATCAGATAAACCACCTCAAGATTCTAAATTCATTTATGTTATTGAGCAAATAAATTTTCAAAAATGGATAGTATATATTACAATATCAATAGGATCTTACCATACGACTATAACAGCTATGATTGATAGTGGTGCAGATCAAAGTTGTATTAGAGATGGATTAATACCAACCAAATATTATGTACCAATAAAAGAATCTTTAATCACGGCAAATGGTATGCCATTAAAAGTCAAAGGTAAGCTAGTTAAAACTTCTATATGCAATGATAAATTTTGCTTTAAACATTATTTTATTGCTGTCGAGGATTTGAACATTCAAGCTATTTTAGGAACTCCTTTTCTAACACAAATTTATCCTTTTTGGGTTGATGAGCAAGGAGTTGGTACTAAAATAATGGGATCAACAGTTTTTTTAAGTTTTTATCTCCAGCAAAAAGAAAAGAATTATTATTGTTACAAAGTAATTCTATTTACAAACAAATTTACACTATATATACAATATCAAAAAAGATTAATTTTCTTAAGGAAGAAAAAAGTTATGTAAGAATTGAAGAACAATTACAAGATTTAGGATTACAAAAGAAAATCAAGGATTTCGAAGCATTAATAAAAAAAGAAGTATGTTCAGACATTCCTAATGCCTTTTGGGATAGGAAAAAACATTTAGTATCTTTGCCATATGAGAAAGACTTTAATGAACGTAGTATACCAACAAAAGCTAGACCTATACAAATGAATTCAGAATTATTAGAAATTTATAAAAAAGAAATTGAAGGATTAATAAGTAAGGGATTAATTACTCCATCTAAATCACCTTGGAGTTGTGCAGCATTTTATGTTCAAAAGCAAGCTAAAAAAGAAATGGGAGTTCTCCGATTGGTTATAAATTATAAACCGCTTAATAAAGTTTTACAATGGATTAGATACCCCATTCCTAATAAAAGGGATTTATTGAAACGAATTTATAATGCAAAAATATATTCAAAATTTGATATGAAATCAAGATTTTGGCAGATTCAGATTGACCCAAAAGATAGATATAAAACAACTTTTACAGTTCCATTTGGTCATTACGAATGGAATGTTATGCCTTATGGATTAAAAAATGCCCCTTCAGAATTTCAAAAAAAAAAATGAATGATATATTAAATCCTTATACACACTTTTCTATAGTATACATTGATGACGTTTTAATTTTTTCTGATTCAATAGAACATCATTTTAAATATTTAAATATCTTCTTAAGTGTAATTAAGAAAAATGGATTAGTAGTTTCTGCTTCAAAAATTAAATTATTCCAAACAAATATTAGGTTTTTGGGCCACAATATATACAAAGGGACACTTATTCCTATACAGAGATCTTTAGAATTTACAAATAAATTTCCCAATGAATTAAAGGATAATACTCAATTACAAAGATTCTTAGGATGTTTAAACTATATTTCTGACTACTTTCCAAAATTAAGAGAGATATGTGCTCCTTTATATAAACGTTTACAGAAGAATTCACATGTCTGGACAGAAGAACATACTAACATTATAAAATTATTAAAACGACGAATAAAAACTTTACCTCTTATTAATATCCCACACCCCCAGACATCATGATTGTAGAAACAGATGCATCTGACATCAGATATGGTGGTATTTTAAAACAAAGATTGACATCTGATTCAAAAGATAAATTAGTAAGATATCATTCAGGTTTATGGTTTGGACCGCAGAAGAATTATTCCACAGTGAAAAAAGAAATTTTATCAATTGTTCTTTGCATTTCTAAATTCCAAGATGATCTAATCAACAAAAAGTTTCTTTTAAAAGTAGATTGCAAACCTACCAAACACGTTTTACAAAAAGATGTAAAGAATTTAGTTTTCAAACAAATATTTGCAAGATGGCAGGCAATTTTATCAGTATTTGATTTTGACATTGAACATATCAAAGGAAATTCTAATTCTTTACCTGATTTCCTAACTCGGGAATTTTTGACAGGTTCCAAGGATGAGTAGCCAGAATACTAAGAATAAGACCCTTACGGTCCGAGATTTCATGAAGAATCCTACACCTCCATCTACTTCTAACCATTTTCAGTCTCTTCAGGATTTTCCACTTTAACTTATGTTCAAGCTGCTTCCAATCCCTTAGCTAAATTACAGCGATCCCCTATACCAGATTCTAGTATTAATTTTCCTTACCCTTCACGCCAACCAGCAACTACATCTATCCACCAGGTTCCAACCCAGAATACTCCAAACAAAAAATCATTCAATCCAAATCCTTCATGTTATGCCACCAAGCTTAATGTTGAACATTTAACTCTTACCAGGCATCATGAATGACATTTTGGGATACGTTTTTAATATGTTTCAAGATAAACAGTATTGGATCTCTTCCGAGCCAAACAAGGATTTGTGCTATTATCAGTACATCTTGATACACTCAGGATCGGTGGATATACACCATACTATGGATACACCAACAAATTCAGTCATTATGTATTCCAAGGCTGTTATCAGGAAAATCTTAAACAGGCAAGACTGGATTGATTTGACAGGATCAGCAACCGGTAAAGTCCATTTTGGAGGTTCTTATAATCCTCCAGGATACTCATATGATGATTATAAAGAAGCATGGTTTAGAGGATTTCTCTTCAGACCCTTCAATCATTCATGGTTTTACACAATTCACAAGACATTAATAACTGATTTTACCAGTATTCCTCTATGGTTTTATGAATGGTGGATGTATTATGGAGCCAATGAAGATATTTATCCTCCTGATGCTAAGAAGGCTTGGCAGTTATTCAGCGGAAAGCTAGATTCTGTTGTTCTCGACTTTGGCAAGATTATTCAGCTTCATTTCAAATTGAAGCTTCCATGGATCCTCTGTTGGAATTTTAGATTCACTCAGTATTTTCCGACGCCAATGCCACTCTCTCTTGTTCGTGAATTTAAGAACAAATGGTGGATTTCACTTAAGGTAACTCAGGATTCTGTTCAGATTTACTTTGAAGAACAAAAATTGCTGCAAAAGAATCCAAAACCATCCGGAATCTACCCAGTACAATCTTCCGCCCTCTTAGCTTCCCCACTCCTACAACGAGGAAGTTTTAAGCTCAGGCATGAGTCAAGTCTCCCAACAATAGTCGACTCTATCATTAAAACAAACACTTCAACAGGAGAATGAACTTCTAGAATACCAATAATTTTTGAAATTCAAGAAGTTTAAGGAGAAATCTAATAGTTTTAAGGGCTCCTCTACCACATGATCATCCTCTGATCCTATGGATTCTAATTTAGTACCGGAACATCTGGAGTTTAAAAAAAAAATAAAGTCTTTATCTTACTCTTTTACTCTTTTCATTTTTGCAGCTGTAGGAATATTGTCCAGATAAGATTGAGGAACACCTTAAAGCACGCGGATTTATTATGCCTGATCAAAAGATGAATTGTACTACTCAGATTTTGAATTGAGAAATTGGTACCAAGATACTGGACAAAGTATTACAGAATCAATTATCATTCGACCGACTATGGCGGGATGAAGATGAACTTTTTAATAGAACCTGAATTAAATATTTACAGATTAATGAGGATGGCCAGCTATCTAAAGTTCAGCTCTGTTCTTATTTAATGTTGATCATGACATAAAGTGTCCTTAGTGCATCTTCCACTATTGCATGGTTGAAAATGGAGTTCTTCTTTAATGCTAATCATGACATAAAGTATCCTAGTGCATTCTCCACTTTTGCAGAGTTGAAAATGGAGGTCTTCTTTAATGCTGATCATGACATAAAGTATCCTAGTACATCCTCCACTATTGCAGAGTTGAAAATGGAGGTCTTCTTTAATAGTGGTCCTGGCGAAAATTCATTCAAGGTAAAAGTATGATCCAAATACATGGGATAAAAAAAAAGCTGAACGTTAGATAGCTGGCCATCCTCATTAATCTGTAAAGATTTAATTTGGGTTCTATTAAAAAGTTCATCTTCATCCCGCCATAGTCGGTCGAATAATAATTGATTCTGTAATCCTTTGTCCAGTATTTTGGTACCAATTTCTCTATTCAAAATCTGAGTAGTACAATTCATATTTTGATTAAGCATAATAAATCCGCGTGCTTTAAGGTGTTCCTCAATCTTATCTGGACAATATTCCTGCAGCTGCAAAAATGAAAATAGTAAAAGAGTAAGATAAAGAGTTATTATTATTTTTTTAAACTCCAGATGTTCCAGTACTAAATTGGAATCCATAGGATCAGAGGATGATCCTGTGGTAGAGGCGCCCTTAAAACTATTAGATTTCTCCTTAAATTTCTTGAATTCCAAAAATTCTTGGTATTTTAGAAGTTCATTCTCCTGTTGAAGTTTTTGTTTTAATGATAGAGTCGACTGTGGTTGGGAGACTTGACTCGTGCCTGAGCTTAAAACTTCCTTTGTTGCAGGAGTGGGGAAGCTAAGAGGGGCGGAAGATTGTATTGGGAAGATTCCAGATGGTTTTGGATTCTTTTGGAGCAATTTTTGTTCTTCAAAGTAAATCTGAACAGAATCCTGAGTTACCTTGAGTGAAATCCACCATTTGATCTTTAAATTCACGAATAAGAGAGGGTGGCATTGGTGTCGGAAAATACTGAGTGAATCTAAAATTCCAACAGAGAATCCATGGAAGCTTCAATTTAAAATGAAACTGAATCTTGCCAAAGTCGGGAACAGCAGAATCTAGCTTTCCGCTGAATAACTGCCAAGCCTTCTTAGCATCAGGAGGATAAATATCTTCATTGGCTCTATAATACATCCACCATTCATAAAACCATAGAGGAATACTGGTAAAATCAGTTCTTAATGTCTTGTGAATTGTGTAAAACCAGGAATGATTGAAGGGTCTGAAGAGAAATCCTCTAAACCATGTTTCTTTATAATCCTCATATGAGTATCCTGGAGAATTATAAGAACCTCCAAAATGGACTTTGCCGGTTGCTGATCCTGTCAAATCAATCCAGTCTCGCATGTTTAAGATTTTCCTGATAATAGCCTTGGAATACATAATGACTGAATGTGTTGGTGTATCCATAGTATGGTGTATATCCACCGATCCTGAGTGTATCAAGATGTACTGATAATAGCGCAAATCCTTGTTTGGCTCAGAAGAGATCCAATACTGTTTATCTTGAAACATATTAAAAACATATCGTAAAAGGTCTTGATATTCTAAAGGTTCATGATGCCTGGTAAGAGTTAAATGTTCAACATTAAGCTTGGTGGCATAACATGGAGGATTTGGATTGAATGATTTTTTGTATGGAGTTAGGAACCTGTCAAAAGTTCCCGAGTTAGAAATCAGGTAAAGAATTAGAATTTCCTTTGATATGTTCAATGTCCAAATCAAATACTGATAAAATCGTCTGCCATCTTGCAAATATTTGTTTGGAAACTAAATTCTTTACTTCTTTTTGTAAAACGTCTTTGGCAGGTTTACAATCTACTTTTAAAAGAAACTTTTTGTTGATTAGATCATCTTGAAATTTAGAAATACAAAGAACAATAGATAAAATTTCTTTTTTCACTGTGGAATAATTCTTCTGTGGTCCAAGCTATAAACCTGAATGATATCTTACTAATTGATCTTTTGAATCAGATGTCAATCTTTGTTTTAAAAATACCACCATATCCGATATCAGATGCATCTGTTTCTACAATTATGAATGCCTGGGGGTGTGGGATAGTAATAAGAGGTAAAGTTTTTATTTGTTATTTTAATAATTTTATAATGTTAGTATGTTCTTCTATCCAGGCAGGTGGATTCTTATGTAAACGTTTATATAAAGGAGCACATATTTCTCTTAATTTTGGAAAGAAGTTAGAAATATAGTTTAAACATCCTAAGAATCTTTGTAATTGAGTCTTATCCTTTAATTCATTGGGAAATTTATTTGTAAATTCTAAAGATCTCCGTATAGGAATAAGTGTCCCTTTGTATATATTGTGGCCCAAAAACCTAATATTTGTTTGGAATAATTTAATTTTTGAAGCAGAAACTACTAATCCATTTTTCTTAATTACACTTAAGAAGATATTTAAATGTTTAAAATGTTGTTCTATTGAATCAGAAAAAATTAAAACGCCATCAATGTATACTATAGAAAAGTGTGTATAAGGATTTAATATATCATTCATTATTTTTTGAAATTCTGAAGGGGCATTTATTAATTCAAAAGGCATAACATTCCATTCGAAATGACCAAATGGAACTGTAAAAGCTGTTTTATATCTATCTTTTGGGTCAATCTGAATCTGCCAAAATCCTGATTTCATATCAAATTTCGAATATATTTTTGCATTATAAATTCGTTTTAATAAATCCCTTTTATTAGGAATGAGGTATCTAATCAATTGTAAAACTTTATTATGTGGTTTATAATTTATAACCAATCGGGGAACTCCCCTTCTTTTTCAGCTTGCTTTTGAACATAAAATGTTGCACAACTCCAAAGTGATTTAGATGGAGTAATTAATCCCTTACTTATTAATCCTTCAATTTCTTTATTACAAATTTCTAATAATTCTGAATTCATTTGTATAGGTCTACCTTTTGTTAGTATACTACGTTCATTAAAGTCTTTCTCATACGGCAAATATACTAAATGTTTTTTCCTATCCCAAAAGGCATTAGGAGTGTCTGAGCATACTTCTTTTCTTATTAATGCTTCGAAATCCTTGATTTTCTTTTGTAATCCTAAATCTTGTAATTGTTCTTCAATTCTTACATAACTTTTTTCTTCCTTAAGAAAATTAATCTTTTTTGATATTGTATTTATACTGTAAATTTGTTTGTAAATAAAATTACTTTGTAACAATAATAATTCTTTTCTTTTTACTGGAGATAAAAACTTAAAAAAAAACTATTGATCCCATTATTTTAGTACCAACTCCTTGCTCATCAACCCAAAAAGGATAAATTTGTGTTAGAAAATGAGTTCCTAAACTAGCCTGAATGTTCAAATCCTCGACAACAATAAAATGATGTTTAAAGACAAATTTATCATTGCATATAGAAGTTTTAACTAGCTTACCTATGACTTTTAATGGCATACCATTTGCCGTGATTAAAGATTCTTTTGTTGGTACATAATATTTGGTTGGTATTAATCCATTTCTAATACAACTTTGATCTGCACCACTATCAATCATAGTTGTTATAGTCGTATGGTAAGATCCTATTGATATTGTTTGGATCGAAGGCATTTTTTCAAAATTTTACGCAGCGGATTCATGCCAATTTCAATTTTAGTGTTTTAATCCTATGTTCAAAACAAGTAAATCATACCCTTGAAGTGTAATCCGTTGCCGCGTCTAGATCCTAGATTGATGTTGGTCCAAACCTTCTGCTCCAGTTACGTTTGTCACCACCAAAATCCTTCCTTGAAGGACTCTCTACTTTCAAGCACGAAAGCCTTTGCAGATTCGGTGCTAGCCGTTTTCGGCCCACAGAGAGAATTGGGATTTTTCGTGTATCTTGCTTGTTCTGATTTTCCTCAATTGAAAATCATCATTTTCCTACAATAATATACCTAGGATATTTGTAGAATTAAAATTTCCAAAATCAGTATTGTAATCAATCAATTATTACTTAACTGATTTAATCATATTCCAAATCAGTATTATTACCAAATATTATTCTACTAATTCCAAATCTGTATTAAATAATATTTACTGATTCCAAATCAGTATTAAATAATACCTTAATGATTTGGGTTATACACCAAGCCCATGGATCAACCCATGACCTATGGATCAGGCTGATGGGTCAAGAACTTTAATTGCAATTAAGTCCCTTGATTTATCAGTCCATCCCAATTATTCCCAGGTAATTAATTAACTCTTAATTAATACCACAGAAATTTTCAATAATATTTAATTTCACCATTTATTTAAATCTTATTTATTTAAGTATAACAATTATACTTATTGTAGGCAAGAATACTTATTCTGCATCATCGAACTTTCTTATGTGTGATCCTGTAGGCCCATTCTAAATTGACAATGGATAACTCAATCTCATTGATTAATCCATAAGTCATTAGTGGTCTCTAGCAAGACATAATGACTACCCAATTCATAATGGAGGGTCGAATGGTGATTCAACACAACCTTTCTGAGCAAACTGCGTACGATCCTCTACATTGATATCCCGTTTAGCATAAGGCATAGAACCATCATCCTTATATAGCTAAACGTTTACTTGATCTCTTAGTGACACTGAATTCATCAAGCAAATGATAACGCTTATCATTCCTTGGGCATGGCCATGCACTTTTCAGTTCACTATTAAGTGGCCAAGATATCATCTCTCGCTTAATAGAGATTTGTAGTCCCATCATTTCACCTACATATCTTAGCGTAACTCATAGTGTACCCGATCATACCCATACTTGGCAACCTGTTACGGTCCAATTAGGTGTATGTCAAAGCACACTACAATTCACCTAAGAACATGTAGTGATTTCTGGTCTAAGGATCCTCGTACGAGTACTACTCAAAAGAATCACTCTGTTGGAGTAGAATACATAAGCTATGTTTGTATTGTACAGTTTCCTAGATTAATATATCGATTCGTGTTTCAGTCATATCTTGTTGTGCATTAATATGTCCATTTATATTATGTAAGTAGATGATGAGGTGTCAGGTGTGACACAGTTGATCTCATCATTGGTTAAAAGACATAATATATAAATGAGGTTCGTAACCGGGACAGCTTTGGACAAACTGTCGGTCTAGGTTATTATGTGATTCAGATAATTAGTTTGTTTAAACTAATTGAATCATATAGATATGCCCGGGGCATATTGAACTTGACTCTTAGGAATGATTTGTCTTGTACTGATTTAAATAGACAAATCGATCCTTGTATTCTATCTCTAAATCCCTAGACTCGAGTGGGCATGAGGATTAGACATAGTGTACTTTGATATGCGAATGGGTGAGGTCAAATGTGGCCAATAGTCTCGGTGGGTTGGGTGTGCGTGTTTAGTTACTTGTGCTGCTGCTTGTCGAAAGGAAACCATGTACCGGTGCGTCCAGGGTGATGGTGCTCCCGAGATGAACTTGAAATGTTTATTATACTAAACCCGGCCGGTGGACTTATGTCCGGTATAGTAAAAAGGTCGAGTGGTAGTAGTCTCGGAATTAAAGAAGTTAATTAATTAATTTATCAATAAATTAATTTTAATTAACGAGCACTATATTTTTGATGTGGGGAGATTAATGAATATAATTTAATTAAGTTGTTCCGGAAGCAATTCTGGTGTAGGATGGTAGTGCCAAAATTAATCCGTTAGTGGTATGATTAATTTTGTAATGGGTTAATTGAATAGGTAGATTTAATTAATTAATTGGTTAATTATTCTGAAAGGTTAATTTAGTAATTAACAAAGTGGAATTATTTAATTAATTCCTAAGGGTTAATTAAGTAATTAACAAAGTGAAATTATTTAATTAATTAATTAAGTCTTAAGTTTCAATTGGAATTAGGAAATCCTAGAGATTAGGAATCTAGTAGGATTTGGTTTATCCTATCGGATTGGTTGCCTAATTGGATTTGGAAACTAATTCATTACCTAAACCCATTAGGAAGACCAATCCTAAACCAACTTGGAGTCTCTCTTGTAACTCTATAAATAGACAAGGGATTAGCCATTCAAGACAACACAATTAATCCACAGGATTTCTAGAGAGAGAAAACTTTCTCTCTCCAAGTCGAATTTTCTTAGCATAGGGGCGGCTGATTTTTGGGTTTGAGGTGGCCTTTTTTTGGCTTGATCTTGGCAGCCTCGTGCGTTGCTTTCTCTCTCCGGGCAGTGCGTTTGCAGTACGCGCTAGGTGCGGAGGTGCTGAATTTTTTAAGCAGGTGGATTGTGGTGAGTTGCTGATCAATTGACCTCTAGATTGTTGCCCACACAACAAGGGTCATAGTCTTTGATGCATACAAGAGAATCACCAGGTGCACGCTTCAAAGGTACTTTTCTAAGATTCCGCTTTAATATAAATTTTTGTTGCGTGATAAATCGAACTAGTGCGAACCCAGATCCTACCAAAACTTTCAATCATGATCTAAAAGTCCATGGAGTGTTTCTTTTGGCGGATCGATTTCATGAAATTAAATATGCACAAGAATATAATTATCATGAAATTAACTCATTTGATAAATTATCAAACAGACGATAGATGTCTAAATTAGCCCTCAAAAGGGCATACACCAACAATATCCCACTTGCCCGTTGAAGGGCTATGTCCTAAACATTTTAAGACCAAGCTCTATTACATGTCTCTCAAACTTTGACTATGGTAGAGCTTTTGTGAGAGGATCTGCTACATTGTCGTCTGATCCTATTTTGCACACTTTCACATCTCCTCGATCGATGATCTCTCGGATGAGGTGAAACCTTCTGAGTATGTGTTTGGTTTTCTGGTGTGACCGAGGCTCCTTAGCTTGTGCGATGGCCCAGTTGTTATCACAGAACAGTTCTATCGGATCTTGGATACTCGGTATCACTCCGATGTCTGATACGAACTTCCTCAACCAAACAGCTTCCTTTGCAGCATCTGATGCAACAATATACTCAGATTCTGTTGTAGAGTCGGCTGTGATATCTTGCTTCGAGCTTTTCCAACTCACTGCACCACCATTCAGGCTAAACACATAACCTGACTGTGACTTCATGTCATCTTGATCTGTTTGGAAAGCACATCGGCGTAATCTTGTACGACGAGCTGTTCTTGTCCTCCATACACTAGCATCAATCATTTAGTTCTTCTTAAGTGCTTTAGGATTACTTTGACTGCAGTCCAATGAGCCATTCCTGGATTATGTTGGTATCTGCTAGTCATGCTTAGTGCATGTGCGACATCCGGATGGGTGCACAACATGGCATACATGATAGATCCTATAGTCAAGGCATATGGGATTCTACTCATTATTTCCCTCTCCTCTCTTGTTGAAGGACATTGGTTCTTCTTTAAGAGAAGGCCATGTCTGAATGGTACCATACCATTCTTAGAGTTAGGCATATTGAATCTCTTCAATATTTTGTCTATGTACCCTTCTGGACTTAGTCCTAGAAGCCTCTTAGATATATCTCTATAGATTTTGATACCTAGTATCATTTCGGCTTCTCCTAAGTCTTTCATAGAAAATACACTCCCCAACTATTGTTTGATTTCTTTCAACATGGGGATGTCATTTCCTATGAGTAGGATGTCGTCCACATGTAGGATATCGTCCACATATAGGACAAGGAAAACAATATTGCTCCCACTAACCTTTTTGTAAACACAAGGCTCATCTACATTCTTGATGAATCCGTAACCTTACACTTCCTCATCAAAACGAAAATTCCAACTTCGAGATGCTTGCTTTAGTCCATAGATGGACCTTTGAAGCTTACATACTCGATTAGGATGCTTTTGATCGATGTATCCCTCAAGTTGTTTCATATAAACATCCTCGAGTAGGTTTCCATTCAGGAAAGTTATCTTAACATCCATCTGCCATACCTCATAGTCAAAATATACTGCTATGGCAAGCATTGTCCTAATGGACTTGAGCATCATGACAGGGGAGAAGGTTTCATCATAGTCAATACCATGAGTCTGTCTGAAACCTTTAGCCACTAGTCGTGCCTTAAAGATCCCGCCAGGTTTTAATTTGAAAATCCACTTGCAATCGACAACCTTTGCCTGAACAGAAGAATCCATCAAAGTCCACACTTTATTGTCCCTCATGGATTACATTTCAGATTCCATGACTTGTAGCCATTTATCTGAATCCAGACTTTCTAAAACCTGTTCGTAGTTCGCGGGCTCATTAGAGTCCACCAAGATCAAATCTTGATTGTCAGTTACGAGAAATCAGTATCTCTCGGGTTCATGACGAGATCTACTAGACCTTCTAGGTTCTTGTGTTGTTGACTCAGGTTGCTCATCTTCATGAGTTTCTATGTCAACTTCCATCTAAGTTTCTGTAGATCGTTCTACATTCTCTTGTGGTTCTTGAACTTCTCCGAGTTCTATTCTCCTCCCACTTTCTTTCTTGTACAGAAATTCTTTCTCTAAGAAAGTAGCTCCCCGAGCAATGAACACTTTGTTCTCAGTTGGGTTGTAGAATTGATATCCTTTGGTTTCCTTAGGATATCCCACAAATAGGCATTTGTCAGTTTTAGGTTCAAGCTTATTACGTTGTAAACGTTTTACATGAGCTTGACAGCCACAAACTTGTAGATAGGACATATAGGGCTTCCGATCCATCCATATCTCATATGGAGTCTTATCTACTACTTTAGATGAAATACGGTTTAATAAGTAGGCAGCAGAAAGGAGAGCATAACCTCAAAGGACATAGGGAGAGTCGTTTGGCCCATCATCGATCGAACCATATCTAATAAGGTCCGATTCCTTCTTTCAGATACACCATTCCATTGAGGTGTTCCCGGTGGAATCAGCTGTGAAACAAGTCCACACTGTTTTAGATAGCCATTGAACTCATCACTTAGGTATTCACCTCCTCGATCAGAGCGAATAACCTTAATCATTCTATCCAACTGATTTTCTACTTCGTTTTTAAACTCTTTGAACCTTTCAAAAGTTTCACTTTTATACCTCATTAAGTAGACATAACCATATCTACTATAGTCATCAGTAAAAGTGACGAAGTATTCAAATCCACCTCTGGCTTGTGTGCTCATTGGTCCACATACATCCGTGTGTATTAGAGCCAATAGCTCACTTGTTCTTTCACCTTTCTTATTGAAAGGGCTTTTTGTCATTTTGCCTTGCAAGCAGGGTTCACAGGTATCATATGATTCAAAATCAAACAACCCAAGCACTCCATCCTTGTGAAGCTTTTGAACTCGCTTTTCATTTGCATGGCCTAATCGACAATGCCAAAGGTATGTTGGACTTAAATCATTTCTAGTTGATTTAGCTTTATTTTCTATGTTATAGACTGGTTTTTCTTGGGTCAAATCCAAGACATACAGACCGTTACACATATTTGCAAATCCGTATAAAATATCATTTCGATATAAAGATAACGAATTATTTTCAATAATAAATCGAAAACCTTTATTATCTAAACTAGAAACTGAACTAATATTTCTGCTCAAAGCAGGTATATAATAACAATTTTCAAGTTCAATATTTAAACCAGAAGGTAAAGACAAAGTATAATATCCAACTTCAACAGCAGCAACTCTTGCCCCGTTGCCCACTCGGAAATCTACTTCACCTTTCTTTGTCATCCTTCTATTTTTGAGTCCCTGCACATTAGTACAAATGTGAGCCCCACAACCAGTATCTAATACCCATGAGGTGGACATAGAAAGATTAATTTCTATAACAAAGATACCTGAAACTGAAGGATTACTTTGGAGAAACTTTTTGCAGTCTCTCTTCCAATGATCCTTCTGTTTGCAGAAGAGACATGTATCATCCTTTTTGGATCTTGTCTTAACAGGAGGAGCTTGTGGTTGGGGAGCAGTCTTACTGCGAGCTTTCTTGTTCTGCCCAACTGTGGCCTTGCCATTGAACTTCCTCTTTCCTTTACCTTTCTCTACTAACAACACTGGCGTTTCCTTCTTAAGGGTCGGCTCAGTGTTCTTTAACATGCCATGGAGCTCAGGAATGCTTCTATCCATGTTGTGCATATTGTAGTTCACCACAAAATCATTATATTCATCAGGCAATGATGCCAAGATGATATGAATGGCCAATTCCCTAGGAAGGGTTGCATTCAATCGCTCTAGGGTATTAATGTACCCTTTCATCTTGATTAAATACGTGCTAACTGACGAACCCTTCGCCTTCTTGCATGAAATTAAAGCTTTTATCATAACAAACCTTTCGTTACGGGCTTGTTCACGAAACATCTCCGTCAGTGACTCATAAATCCAGAAGGCTTCCAAATTCATGAACTGCTTTTGAAGCTCACCCGTCATAGACGCGAGCATCAAACAAGTCACATCATCGGAGTCGCTTTTCAACTTATCCCATGCTCGTTGAACAGTTGTCGAATCATTTTGTGGTGGTTCAGGTAAAGCGGTCTCTAAGACATGTAGCTTCCTTTCTGAAAGATTTTGGTAGGATCTGGGTTTGCACTTGCTCGATTTACCACGCAACAAAAATTTCTATTAAAGCGGAATCTTAGAAAAGTACCTTTGAAGCGTGCACCTGGTGATTCTCTTGTATGCCTGAAGACTATGACTTCACGTTGTGTGGGCAACGAAGTAGAAGTCAATTGATCAGCTACTCACCACAATCAACCTGCTAGAAAACTCTAGCCCCGCAGCACATGGCACGTACTATAAACGCATCGCCCACAGAGAGAGAAAGCTACGCGCAGCTGGTATAAACCAAGGCTAAAATTTCAGCCACTAGAAACCCAAAAACCAGCTGCACACTTTCTTGAAAATTCGACTAGAGAGAAACGTTTTCTCTCTCTAGAATTTTCTCTATCTAAAAATCCTGTGGATTAATTGTGTTATTGTGTAATCTGAATGACTGATCCCTTGTCTATTTATAGAGTTACAAGAGAGACTCCAAGTTGGTTTATGATTGGTCTTCCTACTGGGTTTCTGTTTTCCTTCAATCCTGTTTCTGGACTGATACAGATTCTGTTTCCTTCAATCCTGTTCTTGGACTGATACACTCCCAACTGTCACAGGGATTCACCTATTCCAATCCAGTTCCTGGGATGAATCACTCCCAACTGACACAGGGATTCACTTATCCCAAACCAGTTCCTGGGATGAATCACTCCCAACTGACACAAGGATTCACTTATCCCAAACCAGTTCCTGGGATGATTCACAACCAACTGACACAACGATTAATTAATTTATAAATTAATTAAATCTACCTTTGTCAACAACCCAGTACATAATTAATCGTACCACTAACGGATTAATTATAACACTACCAACCTACACCAGAATTGCTTCCGGAACAACTTAATTAAATTATATTCATAATCTCCCCACATCAAAGATATAGTGCTAGTTAATTCATTAATTTACTGATAAATTAATTCATCTTCTTTAGTTCCGAGACTAGTACCACTCGACCTTTTTACTATACCGGACATAAGTCCACCGGCCAGGTTTAGTATAATAAACATTTTGAGCTCATCTCGGGAGCACCATCACCCCGAACGCACCGGTACATGGTTTCATTTCGACAAGCAGCAGCACACCAAGTAACTAAACACGCGCACCCAACCCACCGAGACTATTGGCCACATTTGACCTCACCCATTGGCAGATCAAATTACACTATGTCTAATCCTCATGCCCGCTCGAGTCTAGGGATTTAGAGATAGAATACAAGGATCGATTTGTCTATTAAATCAGTATAAGACAAATCATTCCTAAGAGTCAAGTTCAATATGCCCCAGACACATCTATATGATTCAATTAGTTTAGACAAACTAATTATCTGAATCACATAATAACCTAGACCGACAGTTTGTCCAAAGCTGTCTTGGTTACGAACCTCATTTATATATTATGTCTTTCAACCAATGATGAGGTCTACTGTGTCGCACGAGACACCTCATCATCTACTTACATAATATAAATGGACGATTAATGCACAACTAAATATAATTGAAACACAAATCGATATATTAAACTGGAAAACTGTACAATACAAGCATAGCTTATGTATTCTACTCCAACACTTTCTTGCTTGAGAACTATTCTCAAGTTTCTTTCCCAATCTAAGAAGTTTGGTCCAACCAATTTATCCTTATCCAATATACTTCTTAGAGTAAAGTTTGAGATGACGTTAGTGCTAGATGATGCCATTTCTACAAAGAATAAATCCAAAAATATTAGAATGAGTTTTAAAATCATTTTCCACAATAGCCAAAATTGAAATCCCAAACAATTTTGTGTTGTGCTAGATTGTGTGCCGAAAATTCACAAAGAGTTAACCCCAGTCTTGCTTTGGCAAGTATCTTAAGGATCGGGCTCTTTTGGTAAGTAACGTTCAAATTACATTCCATGTAATCTAACGCTTTCCAATTGCATACCATGCAACTTTTCGGTGATAGGATGAACATTTGGAATGTTTGACACCATTCTATATTTGCAAAATTAATCCCTAGTCAACTTATCGAGTCAAGCTAGTATTAATTTTTCCCAAGTCAAACCATCCCCCAAGGCATCTCATCAATAAATACCCAAACAGTTTTTCCACATAGTGGTAGTGAGTAAAGTTGGGCACCTATTATATGACAACCCGCCGCACGAAGAAAACTTGAGGCCCTTGGGCTCCCCAAGTCCACAGACGTTCGACGCTCTGGCGAGCCCCCAAGTATGGAAGCAAAATCAACTCGGGTTTTTGGGATTTTAGTTTGATCGGCTTAACATGCATTTTTCGTTTTAACATTCATTTGGTATATCAAATAAATAAAATGAATAAAAGCAATGAATTTGGCTCTAGTCTATTACAGAGCCTTTTAAAATTCTTCATATTTGGGCCTTCATTGTTGGGCTTCCATTCCTGGGCTCCACCATGGACTCCTCTTGGAAACTCCTCTTGGGCCTAACTATTACATAAAATTTTAATAGGCACGCAGGCCCAAATTCAAATGGCTCGCAGGTCCCAACTTTTAAAACATTAATAAGCCCAATTCATGCTTTAAAACACATAAATGCATATGCTCATACAAGCCTATTTTAATTTAAACCAATCAATTTAAAAGATTGTGTAATTGAATATTTCTAAAATATTCTATACAATTAAAACTGATTGTGTCATAATCAATTTTAACCAATCTTTCCTTTTTCTTGTTCTATCATTTGTGATAAATGATGCATGAACATACAAAATATGTATGCAAATATTTAAACTCTTTAAATAACTTATACCATATTTGAAAGCATAAATAAAGGAATAAAATTAATCAAATTAATTATTCTATTTATTATCTAATTATCATAATCTTATTAAGATAATTGATTTAAGATAATTTTAAAATCTTAAAATCCAATTTTAACATTTTAAAACTAAAATCTAATAAGATTTGATTTAATTCCAAAATCAAGATTTCAAAATCTTACCAAAATTCAGAAAACAATTTTTCTTAAATTATGGGGTAGTTTGTCAATTTAAATAAAATTCTAGGCTAGGGATTTCAGGACTCAAAGTCCAGGGGTCATTCTGCAATTTAAAACTTTTAAAACTGATGGCACTTTTAGGGTTTGAGGCTGCGGCAGGGCCTTTTGGTAATTTCAGCCCCTAGGGCTTCAACCGCCCGCCGCCAGCCTCCGGTCTTCTTCCCCGGCGACATTACGATCCCGACCAAAATTTCTGGTCATGGAAACGCCACGAGATCCACCGGGATTCCTTCGCTAAGTAAACCCGAGGCGTCCAACGCCCAATTCATTGGCGAAATTCTGGAAACGAAAACAAAAAAAATTTCTCCGGTGAACCCTGATTTTCCGACCGAACATGAAAACCCAGAAATCCATCAAAAATTGACCAAAACTTTTCAAAGCCAAACGAAAACGAATCGGAACCATTCCGCGATTAGTTTCCGATCAAAACAAAGCCAAAGAAAAACCCCTTTTCTTTCCCCCGTTTTTCCGATCAAAATCATCCCCGAAACCTTGTTTTAAAATCAGTTTTTCCAGCGAATAAATCAGACCAAAACCCAGAACATTTAACACGTTTTGAAACCCAATTTCAAACCCCAATCGTGTCGAAACTATTTCCAGGAGAATAAGGAACAAAACCCACAACTTTTAAGGCCAAAAAACATGAAATCAAGCGACTCCCGGTTTTCTGGCGAAAATCTGGCAGGCCGGCGGCACCTAGTCCGGTAGGCCTTCAAACAATTTTTTATTATATTATTATTTTTATTTTATAGAAAAATCAATATATTATTATTTTTTCCCAAAAAATAAATAATTGAAAATAATTTTCTTGTTGCTTTCTAAAAGCACGATTTTTTCAAATTTTTCTTAAAATCAATTTTAATTAAAATTCAAAACTTTTAATCAAAATCAATTTTAATTCTAACACTAAAATTAATTTGAGCCTAGCTCTAATACCACTGTTGGGATCGGAGGCATGTTTTTCAAAATTTTACGCAGCGAATTCATGCCAATTTCAATTTTAGTGTTTTAATCCTATGTTCAAAATAAGTAAATCATACCCTTGAAGCGTAATCGGTTGCCGCGTCTGGATCCTAGATTAATGTTGGTCCAAACCTTCTGCTCCGGTTACGTTTGTCACCACCAAAATCCTTCCTTGAAGGACTCTCTACTTTCAAGCACGAAAGCCTTTGCAGATTCGGAGCTAGCCGTTTTCCGCCCACAAAGAGAATTGGGATTTTTCGTGTATCTTGCTTGTTCTGATTTTCCTCAATTGAAAATCATCATTTTCCTACAATAATATCCCTTGGATATTTGTAGAATTAAAATTTCCAAAATCAGTATTGTAATCAAACAATTATTACTTAACTGATTTAATCATATTCCAAATCAGTATTATTACCAAATATTATTCTACTGATTTCAAATCTGTATTAAATAATATTTACTGATTCCAAATCAGTATTAAATAATACCTTAATGATTTGGGTTATACACCAGGCCCATGGATCAACCCATGACCCATGGATCAGGCTGATGGGTTAATAACTTCAATTGCAATTAAGTCCCTTGATTTATCAACTCATCCCAATTATTTTCAGGTAATTAATTAACTCTTAATTAATACATAGAAATTTTCAATAATATTTAAGTAAACCATTTAATTAAATCTTATTTATTTAAGTATAACAATTATACTTATTGTAGGCAAGAATACTTATTCTGCATCATCGAACTTTCTTATGTACGATCCTGTAAGCCTATTCTAAATTGGCAATCGATAACTCAATCTCATTGATTAATCCATAAGTCATTAGTGGTCTCTAGCAAGACATAATGACTACCCAATTCATAATGGAAGGTCAAATGGTGATTCAACACAACCTTTCTGAGCAAACTGCGTACGATCCTCTACATTAATATCCGGTTTAGCATAAAACATGGAACCATCATCCTTATATAGCTAAACGTTTACTTGATCTCTCAGTGACACTGAATTCATCAAGCAAATGATAACGCTTATCATTCCTTGGGCATGGCCATGCACTTTTCAGTTCACCATCAAGTGGCCAAGATATCGTTGTCCCATCACTTCACCTACATATCTTAGCGTAACTCATAGTGTACCCAATCATACCCGTACTTGGCAACCTGTTACGGTCCCGTTAGGTGTATGTCAAAGCACACTACAATTCACCTAAGACCATGTAGTGATTTCTGGTCTAAGGATCCTCGTACAAGTACTACTCAAAAGAATCACTCATGATCTAAAAGTCCATGGAGTGTTTCTTTTGGCGGATCGATTTCATGAAATTAAATATGCACAAGAATATAATTATCATGAAATTAACTCATTTGATAAATTATCAAACAGATGACAGATGTCTAAATTAGCCCTCAAAAGGGCATACACCAACAGATATTATAATATATACTATCCATTTTTGAAAATTTATTTGCTCAATAACATAAATGAATTTAGAATCTTGAGGTGGTTTATCTGATAATGATATTTCTGCTAATTGAAATTCTAAATGATTAAATTCTGGTGGTGTGTCATCCTCTACTATATTTTTCCCTTTTGATGTACTAGATTTAAGAATGGCAATTTTAGTTTCTAATTCTAAATTCTTTGTTTCAATTCTTAAAACATCTTCTTTTAATTGCTTCATTTGATTTTTTAACTGAGTAATCTCACTTTGTAAATCTGTGGTAGTATTCTTCCTAAATGAATTATCAGATGAATAAGTATGTAATAATTTAGAAACACTAAATGGTTCTACAATCTTAATTGGATCCTGATCTTCTTTTAATATCAAATCCTTTAGCTTAAGCAAATAAGTAGTTTGTAATTCTGAAGGTAATTCTTGAATTAAATCAAATAAAAGGTGTTTTTGTTCTTTATTGTTATTTGGAGGATTAATCCTAATCATATTAATAGAATTACAACTACATTCTGGTTCTGCTGAACTCGATCCTGAAGCACTATAAAAATCATCATTATAATCATATGAACTATCTCGAACCAGGGATATTTCATTAGACAATTTTTCTTTTAAATTTAAATCTAATTCAGAGAATTTATCCAATACTTCATTAATCCTTTTCTTACTATTACAAGTATTAGCCTTATGACCTTTTTGTCCACACTTATAACAAATAATATTGTCCTTATTGTACTTCTTTTTATTTTTGTTCCTATAATATTTCCTAGGATTCTCATATTTGTGAGAGTCATATTTATGTGGTTTCTTTCTTCTATAAATCAACCTTTTTTGTTTAGAGACTCGAGAGGGAGCTTTTATCCCTGTAATGCCAAATGCTTCACAAAATGAGTCTAATTCTCTTCTTTTACTTCCATATTTAGCTTGAAATTTTAAATCTTGACATGCTGTTAATGCTTCTTTCTTTACAAAGGCAAACAGTTGCCCATAAGTCATATCATTAAAATTTATTGATTCTGTACTCATTTCTTTTTTTAAATTTGTCATAATCTTCTGGGAAAATAAATTAGGTAATCCTGTAACAAACTTTTCTTTCCATATGGGAGAATTACTATCAGGTCGTTTTAATACATGAGTTAAAAACATATCCTTATACCACCTGAAATCAGATAAACTTGGACATCTTAAATTAGTTAAAAAAATCTTTGAAGAAGTTAATGCTTCATTAGAGTTTCCTACAAAATGCATAGCTATTGTATAAATCAAGAAATCACAAGAATCATTTGTATTAGTAAGATTTCCTTCTGTATCCTCCTCTGATCTCATATGATCCATTATAGATATTTTATCCTGGAAACTTAAAGAATTATCCCACCAATATTTTAACTCTCTAGTAAATCCAGTAATAATTAAAAGACATGCATCCTTCTCTAACATATTTTCAATCGATATGCTATTTTTACCATTCCTATTTCTTGTAAAGTATTCAAAATTTCATACTCACTTTTACCATCTATATTCCAATTAGTCAAGGAATTACCATCATAACTATTAGATCTAAATTTTGCTCTTTCTTCATACTGAATATCTGGTGGTGTGGGTCTGGGATAATAAGTTCTGGTTTTAGCTTTTTTCCAATTAGTCCTATTCATATATCTAGACCGTCTCCTCATCCTGTTGATATTAGATGGCTTGTCTTCTAGTAATTCTTCTTCTATCTTATTTATGTGATGTATAAGTTCATTATCTGGATCACTACTAGAATATTCGTCAGAATCTAATTCTTTTGAATCTAATTATTTATCTAATCCTTTATGAATTACATTTATTTTTGAAGGACCAGGAGCAAGATTAGAATTTAATTTTTCAAATGTTTGCGATATTTTCTCTATTAAAGGTGTCTAAAATCCATTAAAAGGTAATTTGATTTTATCCCTTTCTGTAATTAATACATTAGGTTGAAAATGAGGAAAAGAATGACTCAGGAAATTTTTGACTATGTCTAGGTAAAGATTTAACATTAACTGATAAAGAATCTAATTGTTTAGTTATATTATGCAATACTACATTTGAATAATTATGCTGCATATGTAATTTCTTTATATCTTCCATTTTAACAGATTCATCATTATCCTTACCAGTCTTAAATGGAGATGCAAGTAATTCACCATGAGCTGTATCTATCTTTAATGTATTTAAATGAGGATAGGTTTGTGCTATCATTGTTTCATCCCCTAATTTCCATTGTTTAGCCAAATTAGTCTGAACATTAATGTGAGATAAGGTATAAACATTGTTTAAATCCAGTTTAGTACAATAGTATTCTAACCATATAAAAAAATTAAACGGAGTATTATGCCGTTTTACATCCATTATCCATTCTCTTTGTAATCGATCCTGAAATTGAGAGTCTAATGTATGATACCAATTTCTTTGTTCTGAATATTCATCATCCTTTAAATCTTCTATTAATTGATCAAAATTAACAGTAGAGACTTTAGTGATAATATTAATATCCCCTTGCATCTGAGAAGCTGTGGGAGATAAAGGTGGAGAGTGATAAGAATTTATTTATAGGATTGGATTTTTATGATAAACTTGAGTGTTTGTAAAATTTTTTGTGAAATCATCAATACTAGATGTAGATCTCCGATGGGATTGAAAGGAATATCTTCTATATTAGAATTATTATGTCTTAAAGAATTAAATCGTACTAAGACTGTACCATCATCTTCTTCTATTATTTGGGAAACATTTCTTCGTTCAATATTCCTACTAGATTGTTGATTCTCTATTTGAAATTCTTCAGGGATAGTGATTTCAATTCCATTTTATTCTTTTAGGAGTATATGGTTTTGAATGTACATCCTCTATCTGTAATAAAACAGTTTCTTCCTTAATTATTGGATACATTCGAAACTTAGGATTTAATTGACTACTCATTAATTTATAATAAATCTTATACATTACCTCAAATTCATCTCCTTGTATATGAATATCTAAAATAAGAGAATTCATGACCAATGGATCAGTTAATGATACCGAAAAATTAGGGGTACTATTAAAAAATATGGGTCCATTACATATATTAGTCTGAATTAAAGCCAACAAAGAAGTTTTATATTTTTTTAATCTCTTATCTCTTAATGCTACATAAATGGGAGTATCAACACCAATATAATCCTATGCTTACGTTTGGTTCTCTATAAGATTTTTTAAGGAATTTCAGATGCACATTTTCCGTTCATTTTACAGGGGCATCAAGCATATTTGCCCACTTAATTTCTTCGGATTCTATTAACTGGTGTTTTCTTGTATGCATTATGCTTTCCCCTTTTCATGAATGTTAAGGTTGACAATGAAAGAAAGCACCATAAAGATTTCTGCCACCATAACGCTACCTTCTCAACTTTAATTTTCCAAACCCTAGGAAAGTAATTTGTGGGATATGGTAGTGCATTCAAGTCAAGATTGGCGGGCTTTGTTGGGAAGTTTTGGAGTAAGAATCCTTTATGTAGTACTCAGATATACCCAATCTTTTGCTAACAATGAGGTAAATTTTCTCAAGGAAATTTCCAGTTCAGCCTCAAATGCTTGAGAATTAGTCCTTGATTATGGTTCTGTTCATTGAGAGAGAATCTTTATTGCTTATCGCTGTTGTTTGAATGTAATCAATAATTAAACTTACAGAAACTAGCATCCAGCGTTGCTTTATGATAAAGCATGAACATTTTGGGAAAAAACCAAAAAAACAAAAAACACAAAACTAAAGCAATGGCAGCAGGTCGAATTGGATCAGGTTGGCTCAATCCAAAACTAATAGGAAACCCATTGCTTTTGATCCGAGCCATTCAGATCTGTTCGAATTGGAGCAGATCGGTTCAGATCAGCCACTTTGCACTGCAATAGTTACACACACTATGATTATAAGCACTATAAAGACATTCAAATTAATTACAAGATTTTGTACAAGAAGCAGAAGCTGATGGATAGCTTCAACCTAAGTTGAGTATATCATAATTTCCTACACTCTGTTTGGCCTAAATGAATGAAGATTAAAAATAGAATATTTCACAAGAGTAAAAGAAACAAGTTTATAGTTGCTAATACTCTTCCATTTTACAAATCAGTGAAAAACAAATCTGAGGATTGGAAAGTGTGATGCAAACAACTAAGAGATGATTTATTAACAAGAATGAGATCAATTCTTAAAGATTCCATATTCTTTCAATTCAGCTTCAACAGTTAGAAGTCTTCCAGATATTTATGCGTTATTAATGTGCAGTTATAGGATTGCAAGTCTTTTGTTTTAGGTAAGTAATAAGGAAAGGAATACTGAAATCTTTGACACAGCTATGTTCTCTAATATTAGTTAAGAAACAATTCAGGTTCACAATGATGTATTGTTCTTCTTATTTTTATCTTTGCCCCCCTTTTACTGTTTATAGGTACTGTTCCAGACCCACAAGGGCAACTAGAGCTCCTCTAAATGTCTTTAACTCTTCCACTTGCATTTGTATTCAAGGTCCCACTCTTGTCCAGTCCTTGATAACCCAAATTTTTCTTTCTCATTTGGATAAATGGTTTCAAATGCAGAACTTGACATTTGACAGTCGTTACAGACCACGAGGATGCTACATAAGATCTTGCTTCCGTCTCCTCCGGAACTAGGTAAAATCTGGGGATAAGAAATTAAGATTGTTTCGAGGACATGATCAACGAAAATTGAAGGTCTTAATTGCAAAATTGCACCATTCAATGCTTAGTGGTAGGAAACAACCTATCACGATAGACAACGAGATTAGGGCTGTTTTAATTCACAATCAATTTACTCAGTTTCACCTTCCACTCCTCTATTAATATTAATATCAAATCCATACTCTGCCGTCTACCAGTTGCTAACCAAGAACTCAAAGGACCCTGCACCTGATGATTTTATGACACAAAACCTAAGGCAGCAGAAAGCCAGAAAGCTAGAATCAAAGATTGACCCAAGTTAAAGAACAAAGCCAAGGTATACTTTCAGTTTGCGGGACTCCAACGATTAATTTTGTACTTGAGAACCTCACAAACACCAGGCTGATTCCAAATTTACTTGCTCCTATAAAGCAAACTAAACTTTGTCATTATGAAGCTTTCTGAATTAAAGAACGGATCCAATAACAGAAGTCAATGTTTTTATACTGTTCTTCGAAAACTTTGACGTCAAGTATGACACATCACCTAAAGCTAGCTAAGAAAAATAGAAACCCACGCCCTAAAGTCTTAAAACAGAAAACACTTCTCCGAGAAATTACACCCCACTAAAACTATAGGACATCATAAATTTTGTCACTACACCTATAAACATACAAAGTCAGTTATCAACACCAAATTCTGATTCTAATTTGGAAACAACTAAAAATTCAATATTTAAAGACATGGTTTCTCATCACTATATTCAAAGTCACAAAATTTCCTAGTTATAGAGTTTTCCTTTGAGATAATCTCTTATGCACCATCTCTCGTCATCCCAAATTTAATTCAGTTTTCCTCTATGAACAGGAATTCCAGCCAACATTTGCCTATGCTCTTTCTCCATGTTTTCCATTTGCAACCATTAAGGAACTGAATGTTTTAAGCTTAGAAACCCCTTCGCTTTGAAGGGACAAGACAACAAGAACTTGATTAGAAATGAAATCAAGTTCATTCACTATATTTGCTATCCAAATGAGTTAAACTGCTTCACTTGTTGGGGCTTTCTAGCCAATCCGAAATTACATGACCAATATCTGCTCCTTCAGCCACAGATTTTTGTTCCATTCCAAAAGTTGTAAGGCATCAAATGGATGGAAACATGCTTTCTCCTCTTGATATGCTGACTTAGCTAAACTATAAACTATATATATGAACTGCATTGTAATCTGGGTAAATGCATAGATTGGACAATTATTCCAATCTATATCCTCCTGCTTTTCCTATGGATCAATCCATTCCATCTGAAAAAATAGCATCTCGAATATAACCTTCTGGTTCATGTGAAGAACAATTACTGCAATCTTGTACATCAGATCACACTGATTGCAGTAAAATGCAGACATCAGTAAACAGTGATATGTATCTAAAGCAGGACATGCAGACATCAGCATAGCATATATGCTAACTAAAGGATTGCATTAATTATTTTTCCCCCCTTTGGGCCACAACTCAATTCAAGAATTGGTCTGACTTGTAATTCACTTCTGAACTGTTTCAAGAGCTTGACTGCAGGGATTTTAACGGTCCTTACATTCATAAATAGCTTGATTCATCTTTAATCTGTCATACATGTCTAACGATCAGCATAGCTGTCCCACGAAGGAAAGTTCCCTTCTCATCCTACATCAAGTTACAGTTTATGTGACTTCAAAGGTTTTGCAACCCTAGAAAATCACAATCCTTATAAACTCATAGTCTATGTTACATACACTCAGTATACATGTGGGAGTTTTAGGTGTCAAACTTGGTCAATTTTCTAAACTTAGGATACAAGGACACCACAAAAGGGTTGGACAAGCATGCTAAACTACTCACAGTAATGTTTGAACCAGTGCTTTCTAATTCTTTTGGATTTTAATGTACTCATCATGATTTAATAAACTAACCAAAACATTGAGAAGTCATTACAATGCTTTTGACATCAGGAAGCTTATTATTGAAAAATTGCGTGGCTAGTGAGAAAATGTGGCAACCCTTATCTAGTCTCAAACAACCCACTCCAACATATTAACTAGGTAGGATTACTCTTCTATGAGGCTTCACTTGGCCACCCGCACTTGACGTCCACTGAAACCTAAATGCTCTGCTACAAATTTGACGGCAGCAAAGAGGAACAAGGATTTCCAATTCTAGGGTTTAGGAAAATGCAGAGACTTACTTGATCTTATTCCACCATCACTACGAATATCACCAAAACAAATACCAGCAGTGTCTGTTTGAAGGCCCTACGAATAGAAACCTTCATATGTAAGTTTCCAATTTTGAAAAAAATTCTACCTCGGGAACAACTCTAAAACTCTTAAAAATCCCTGATCAGGCTTTGACAACTTGACTTGAATGCCATAGCCCTGCCTCCAAGAGACGCGGATGAAATTTCAATAGCAGCGGTTCAATTCTTGTGTTTAATGTGAAGCTTGGTTTAGGCAAGCAACCGGCAGTCTACTCTTATTGATTACTGGGCCAATCTCCCTGGGTTTTTATGTTTGCTTGGCGAGCAGGCAAGGGAACTTCCATTGATAGAGTTTCAGTCACTTTCTCTGTTGATCCAGGCGAGAAAGCTTACTAAGTTTGCCTCTGCTTTTGTCCGTCTTTCAAGGATAGCTGCTTCGTTTGATATACTTTAAACGAGTTCATTAGAAAGCAGTTAGCAACTGGAAATCCCGCAACAGCAAATACTGAAATGGACAAATGCATACCACAACCCTCGTGCTTTTTTTTTTTTTTTATCAAATCTATAGGAAGAGGGTTTTCCTCACAACCCTGAAGAGCATTTCCCAATGGTTTAAACAGACGTAGAATAGTTTTTATTCTATACATGAATTTAGGAGGCGAAAAAAGACAACATAGAATGGTCCACAGAGATGGCACCTTGAACAAAAGAGCTCTCTCGCAGAACACTTGTAAACCAAGCAAAAAACAACTGGCAAATGCTATCCCACTTCACTAGACTCATCTTAGGAAACGGGCCTTAGAAAAGTGGTTCAGATAGCTCAGCTGGTTAGAGCAAAGAACTGAAAATATAAAAAATTTACAACAGGCTCTGAAGAAATTCCAGGCCCCTACTCCTTCACTCATTCTCTTTGCTGTGTCTCCCTCTTTTTCCCTCACATTCGTAATGGGTGGTCCCAAAGCAGAACTGACCGGCTTCTTTTCAAGTTTTTCTCTTGCATTGCTCAAGCTATAGGATTATTTTCATCACCCGTTCGGTTTGCCTAGAGAATCAATTAGTACGAAGCACGACTCACATGCTATATGAAGGAATCTGTCTTGCATCAATATTATATGTAAGTTTGACCTTTTGACACTCAAAGAAATTTTGTATTCCAGATGATGAACTCTATAATGATGATGCTTTTACTTTAGGAGTCGAACTTCTTCAAAGGATGATCATTAACAAAGTGCTATTCAAGAGTGATTGCCTCATATTGGATCAAAAACAAGAAAACAACAGCAGTAAAATATGACTATCTACCTACTTACCTACCCATACCCATATATATCTACATATGTGTGTATATATATACATACAAATATATTTATATGTACATAATTCAATTTGAAAATTTTGAGACCGCAAACTGAATCACGTGAAGCCGACATGGGATTCCTAACTCCCAACATTAAATCCTATTTTCTAATTATAATTTTCAGGCATGTAACCTAATCTAAAATCGTCTAATGTTTTAGAAAGGTCAACTCAAGGTCTTGTTGCAAAGGAGGAGATTTTCCTCTGCAGGTATAGACTGCATTATGGTTCAGGGGATATAATTCAGAACTGTCTTAAATACTTAAGTAAGGCATACATATTTTGGGAGGTTAGATTTACATTAGGTAATATATTTTTTACTTGTAAATGCAACTAAACCAAGTGGGATTATTCCTGAACATGGTAGAAGACTTTTAACTGAAACTACTCATTGCTTTCAAAGAATCAAACTCAACATGAAACACAAAACTAAATCAATCACACATCTCATGCCGAGTACGAAATCTGGGCATAGGATAATTGAGAATTCCTATATGCAGCATGCAGGAGCAATTAAAAACATACACATTTTGTACATGCATAACATATCAAACAATGTCAACTCTCATCTACTTTTAGTGCTGGGGAACAAAAGGAAATGTCACCCGTCAAATACAATACTCTTCTATGAGAACATATACTACAAAAACGATGCAGAAAAAATGAAGTCAATGAAATACATACACACATTAAGATATAGCATAACAAGGCCTGGGAGGGGAAGAATATATTATACACTTGAGTGAACTTTTGAAATAGTGTCCTTTTCCTCAATGGAGATAAGACTGAACATACCTAGAAACTAAATGGCCCATGTGAAACACATCTCTAATGTTCTACAAGGTTATAACATGGCATAAACAAAAAAAGAATTAAACGTAAAATGTAGAAACAAGTTATGAAGGATATTTTCTCTTCTCTTTTTTGTTCCGAAATAAGGATTTTTTTTTCCTTCCAGAGAAATTTGTGAAAATAAATTAACTGTCACAGTTCATATAAATAATCAGCCATTTAAAAATTTGACTTACATTCTCAAATTCTGAATTTAAGTCTTTAACCTTCTTCTCCCTCTCAGCTGCCCGAACTTCAACTGCCTCTATTTCTTCATTCTTAATCCCAATCTCCTTTTTAAGATTGTCCACCTGTTTTTCTAGTTCAGTAGCTCGTGCATGAGCCTTGCCCACCAACTCCTGAGCATCTATGCTTCCTTCCTTCTAAGAAATAGAGAGTAAAACTTACTCCATAGTCGAATGAAATCTCCGCTTTGCAACTTTAAATTAAAGAATAATCACACAATTGCTAAGGTGAAGGAATTTAATTTCTCACCTGGAGAGAAGCTAGCTCACTCTGCAATGAGTCGATGCTTTCAGATTTATCTTTAATTATTTTTTCCATATCAAAAATTACATCATCTTTCCCTTTGATTTCTAGACTCTTCCCCTTGATATCCGATTCTTCAAAATGGACACCAATTAGAAAAATTATTATCTTTCGCTAGAGTAACAAAAACCAAACTGTCATTCAACATGTCACTACATAAAGCAAGAAGCAAGCACAATCACCAAAAAAAAGGCATATTCAAGGCAGAGTTAGCATTGAGTTTTGGATTACAAAAGTCTCTCTCACAAATATATTCTTAGGTGGCACCTTATAGCTAGCAGCAGTCTTCCAATTTTTTCTTTTTTTATTTTTTTGCGTTCTTTTAAGAGCAGTGCCTTCCTTGTCATATCTCTCTGTGCATCAACACCAGGCTCATTAACCATAATCCCTCCAGCCTCATGTTGAATATGGTATCGCTAGCATGCATGCCGATCAAACAACATATCAACCTAATTTTTTGTAAATCAAAATCTCATAATCACGTTTTATTTATAGGAAACAAAGGAATAATCTGCTGCAAATGGATGATGCACATCATGGTGTCAACTATAAAACCCAGCAGAAATCTCATTCATTGATGCAAATTTTTACATTATATTTTACAAAAATTAAATCACCCTTGGGATAAAGTTTGGGATGAATGAGTAAAAAGAATTGATTTAGTTCAGACTACCTTGAACACTGCTGTAAATATTCGTAGAGCTACGGTGTTCGGGATGAGAGAAATTTTACAAAACCTGAAATTTCTAAATCAGAAAATATGTACACCCAAAAATGTCCCAAATAGTTCATTAAAAGAACGTTCAGGTGAGGTTTGATCTCAGGGTCTCTAAAAATGGAAAGTATTATCAGAAGCATCTCAACAATCTAACAAACTGGATTTTCAAAAAAGGGCCCCGATAACTTCTATCTCTTGTTTCTACCAATAAAACATAGCATTTTTACAAGGATATGGGTAAAGACATCATATTATGATCATACAAGACAGAGATATGGGTATAAACACCAATTTCCACCCTTTTCTTATGGTATACCTACCACATGATGCCTAAACCGTTCTGGAAACATCGGGCACTTACCTTATACAAAGGTTTCCATTAGACCCTATCTTAGCCACCTAATCATATCATAAAACCCGCGCAGATAAAACCTAAGCAGTGCATTCGCAGAGCTAAAAGTAGCAAGAAGGGTCAGCTGACACCCAGAAACCTGAATAGTACTTTTGTTCCTTAAAATTAATATCTGACATAACAAAAAAAAAGAAGAAAATCCAGAACAACGACATCAAAGGTTTCATAGATTGTATTTCAATGAATACTTCATTAAGCCGGAAACTAAACAGTTTAATCTACTGCATTCACCAGTCAAAAGCAGCTGAGAAAACATCGTGACTAAATCTTCTCCCACCAGAAAACTTCCCAGTTTCAAAAATAACCCGATTAACAAAGGAGTATATAACTACTGTAATCTTCTCGATCAAATCATATCGTTCTTTCCGAAAGCTCATAACTTTGAAAAGAAGAAAGAAAGAAAATGGTGAAACGAAACTGAATATATGCCCGATCACTTTCAAATCAAATTACTCTAATTCAGACAGATATAACTAAATCACAAGCAGCACCAGAGTAAACATTACTGACCAAGAGCAAGGATCCTGGATTTGAGCTGAGCCAACTCAGCAGTAGAATCAGAGCCCTCTTCGGTAATTCCGTCATCGTCGCTTGAGATATCAGAGTTGTCTATATATTTAAATTTAATAAGACATATATGGAATATTATTGTGCAGAAATCGATATATTTCTATAATTACTTTTTTGCGATGGGTGAAACTGTAATTTAGGAAACCCTAATATTATAAATAAAGGTTATGGTCCCCGCGTGAATCAAGACTTTGTGTTTTTCTTGTTCACCATCAATAAGAAAAATACTAGGAAAACTACTTGTCTGGAAAGGAGGCTGATAATCACCTGGAAGACCATTGCCGGGATTCATCACGAGATTAATTCAATCGTCAGTTCAGTTGCTTGATCTATCAATCAATCGCTATGGATCAAAGTACGCTTCCGATTCAGTTTATCCCAATAATTGATTGAAGGTTTAATGTTCTTAGGAATTAATTTCCTTACAAGTGGTATCAGAGTCACATTCATATCAATTATTTGGGAATTAATTAAATTATATCATTATTAATTCCATTATTATTTGGTTGAATTTTTTGATCAAGTTTTTTGTTTTTGGGTTGCCGCAATAAATTAACGTTCTCGCCGGAAAATTTTGAGAACTCAAGTTGCTTCCTTCATTAATTAAATGGTTCGTGGAAAACTGGGTTAATTATTGTTCATAGCAATTTCATTACTATTTACTACTGTTTGGAAAAATGAACAATCCAAATTGCTATGGCTTTACTGTATCTTCCGTTTTGGTTTTCCTAAAAAAAAAAAAAAAAATTTTTTGTCCTAGGAAAATTTGTGGTTCTTCTTCAAGCACCGAACATCCGTTTTTGGTTCGTTCTGGCTTCGAACGGTTGCAGGCTGCCGCTCGCCATCAAGCATTGTCTCCGTCCAGCGACCGGCGAATTTCCGTTTCTCCACCTTGCGGTTTTTTGGTCCTCGGTTTCGCCACCATCATCTTCGTTTTCTTCGCCGCCTTCAGTTTTGCGGTGAAGGTCTCGACTTGGTGGCGGTGAAGACGTCGATGGAGACGATGGTGGGCAGTAGAGACGGCATGTTGCAGCGGTGGCGGGTGTTGGGCAGCGGGCGGCGGCGATGGTGTTTTTGTTTGAACGAAGAAGAAGGGTTTTAGGGTTTCTTGGTTAATTTTATAAAGAAAATTGCAATTTCAGCCCCTCAAGTTAATAAGTTCTATAAATCATTCCTGCAGACTTTGTTTTAATTCAATTAGGTTCGAAATTTATTATGATTTCTTGATTTGACCCTGAATTATTAAAGAACTTACAGATTGGCTTGTAAACTTTTAGGTAATTGCAATTTTAACCCTAAAGTTAAAAGAAATCATATTTTGAACTATTTAAGTTTGGAAAAATTTTATTTGGTTGCAAAATTTTTCAAAACTTTAATTAGTTCAGATTTTGGGAATACAGATAATATGATTTATTTATTTTGACATAAAATATAAGGTTTATAACACCTAGTATATTTTGGTTGATTAGATGACATAAAAAGTTGCCAAAGTAACCTCTTTTGTGTTTGATGATCAATTTTAAATTACCAAGGTGATTGTGTGTATTTTAATATCATGCGGGTGACGATCGGCCCAAAGGAAGATCCTCACTTGGCCGAAATTAAAACATACTTGCGGTAATAAATATGTGACAATATTAGGTTTTTCCATGTGAATAATAAGTCGGCCCAAAGGAAGGCTTATTCTTTGACAGGAGTGTATTGTCAATATTTGATTACTGCAACAAGAGTATCACTTGCAAATTGATGTTTCTGTCCAAAGACTAAACCAAATGTTGCACTAGATATCTTGTGATGGGGATGTCAATTTAAATTTCGTCATATTTTTTTAGTGTAAGCTTATGTTTGGTTATTTTGTTTTTCCAGTTGATTCTGCTGCAATTATTTCTGCCAATGTTAATTCTATTCCAACACTTAATGGTGCAAATTTCAAGAATTTGAAGGACAATGTTCTGATAGTTCTTGGTTGCATGGATATAGACCTTGCGCTTCGGTCTGATTGCCCCCTGCTCTTACGGATACTAGTTCCTATGAGGAAAGAAGGAACATGGAGCGGTGGGAGCGATCAAATCGCCTGAGTCTAATGATCATGAAGCGGTCAATTCCGGAAACCTTTAGGGGCACTGTTAAAGAGGAAAACAATGCCAATTTGTTCCTGCAAGAACTCGAAAAGTCTTTTGTTAAAAGTGATAAAGGGGAAACAAACACTCTCTTGAGTAAACTTGTTTCCATGAGGTATAAGAGTTCTGGGAAAATAAGGGAGTACATTTTGCAGATGTCTAATGTTGCTTCAAAATTAAAGGCACTACAGTTAGACTTGTCTGATGACTTGTTGGTGCATTTGGTACTTATTTCCCTTCCTGCACAGTTTGGGCAGTTTAAAGTCAGTTATAACTGCCAAAAGGAAAAATGGGATCTTAACGAACTCATTTCTCACTGTGTGCAAGAAGAGGAAAGATTGAAGCAAGAAAAGACTGAGAGTGCTCATTTGGCAACAACCTCTAAACAGAATAACCAGAACAAAAGGAAAAAGAAGGATAAGGAAGTTGCAGTTGCAGCACCACAAAAGAAACAGACTAAGGAATCCTCTTGTTTCTTCTGTCGTGACACTTCTCATCAAAAGAAACAATGCACCAAATATCATGCTTGGCGTGCCAAGAAAGGTATGGTCATTGTTAATGTTTGTTCTGAGGTAATTTGGTTTCAGTACCAAGACATACTTGGTGGGTAGATTCCGGTGCTACTGCTCACATAAGTGTGTCTTTGTAGGGTTGCCTCCATTATCGCAAACCAATTGATGCTGAATGAATCATCTATGTGGGGAATGGCGAGACGGCTGAAGTTGAGGCAATAGGCACATTTAGGTTGTTATTAAAGACTGGTTTTTATTTGGATTTGGAAGACACTTATGTTGTTCCGTCATTTAGACGGAATTTAATTTTTGTTTCTTTATTGGACAAATCAGGTTACTTTTGTCTTCTTGGAAACAATAAAGTTAGTCTTTCATTTAATTCAAAACAGGTTGGAACAGGCTCTTTAATTAGTAATGATAACCTTTATTTGCTTGATACTATTGTTTCACACAATGAAACCTTGCATGTGGATACACGTGGTACTAAACGCAAATTAATCAATGAGAATTCTATTACTCTTTAGCATAAGTGCTTAGGTCACATCTCTAGACAGAGAATTGAAAGACTTGTGTCAAATGGAATTCTTGATCCATTGGACTCTACAGATTCTCAAATCTGTGTTGAGTGCATTAAGGGAAAACAGACAAACAAAAGGAGATTTGAGGCTGAAACATCTAAAGATGTCTTAGAACTGACACATACAGATATTTGTGGACCATTCCCTACGGCTTCTTGGAATGGTCAAACATATTTTATCACGTTCATAGATGATTTTTCAATATATGATTACCTTTATCTTATTCATGAGAAGTCACAAGCCCTAAACGTGTTCAAAAGCTTTAAGGCTGAAGTTGAAAATCAGCTTGGAAAAAACATTAAGGATGTCAGATCTGATCGTGGTGGTGAATACTACGGTAGATATGATGGATCAGGTGAACAACGTCCGGGCCCATTTGCTAAATTCCTCGATGAGTGTGGCATTGTCCCACAGTACACCATGCCTGGTAGTCCTACTATGAATGGTGTTGCTGAAAGGCGAAATAGGACAATTAAAGATATGGTAAGAAGTATGATAAGTCGTACTTCTTTACCGAATACACTCTGGGGTGAAGCACTAAAGACTGCAACCTATATACTTAACAGAGTTCCAACTAAAGGAACTGTTAAAACCCCTTATGAACTATGGACTGGCAGAAAACCCAGTATTAGGTACTTTCATGTTTGGGGTTGTCCAGCTGAAGCTAGGCCTTATAAGCCTAATGAAAGAAAACTGGATTCAAGAACCATAAGTTGCTATTTTGTTGGATACGCTGAAAGGTCTAGGGGATTCAAATTCTATGATCCCAAAAGCAGATCCTTCTTTGAGACGGAAAATGCCCAATTCTTTGAGGATATTGAGTTTAGAGGGGAAGATAAGGTTAATGACTTTGTCCTTGAAGAGGAATCAGTTTCTTTTCCTACGGTTGTAATTCCTGAAGTTGTTCAAGAATTACAAGACAATGTCGATGATTTCCCTCATCAAGAACAAAATCATGAAGAACAAACTCAACAGCCTCAAGAACAAATGCCATTAAGAAGATCCACTAGAGAAAGGAGAAATGCTATTCCGGATGACTATATAGTGTTTCTCATGGAACATGAAGAAACCAATGAAATGGTGGGAGATGATCCAATCAACTTTCACCAGGCCATTGAAAGTTCCAACTCTCAAAAGTGGATAGATGCCATGAATGAGGAAATCAAGTCAATGAAAGACAATGACGTTTGGGATCTTGTCCCATTATCTGAAGGTATGAAACCCATTGGTTGTAAATGGATATTTAAAACGAAACGGGATTCAAAAGGTAATGTGGAAAGATATAAGGCAAGTCTTGTTGCAAAAGGATTTACTCAAAAGGAAGGCATCAACTATACAGAGACTTTCTCTCCAGTATCATCGAAAGACTCTTTTAGGACCATAATGGCATTAGTGGCTCATTTTGATCTTGAGCTTCATCAGATGGATGCTAAGACAACGTTTCTCAATGGAGACATTGATGAAACAATATATATGATGCAACCTGAAAACTTTGTTTCTAAACATTCAAAGCAGATGGTGTGCAAACTAAAGAAATCCATCTATGGACTCAAACAAGCTTCCCGTCAATGGTATCGCAAATTCCATCAAGTGATCATCTCTTTTGGTTTTGAGGTGAATTTAGTGGATGATTGTGTATATCATAAGTTCTGTGGGAGTAGACATATTTTTCTGGTTTTGTATGTTGATGACATACTGCTTGCCTGCAATGATATAGGCTTATTGCACGAAACCAAGAAATTTCTTTCAGATCATTTTGAGATGAAATATCTTGGCGACGCCTCTTTTTTATTAGGTATACAGATATTTCGAGATCGCTCTCGAGATATATTACAGTTGTCACAAAAGAGCTATATCAAAAAAATCCTTAAAAGATTTGGGATGCAGGATTGCAAGCCCTGTGCTACTCCAGTTTCTAAGGGAGACAAGTTCAGTCTCAATCAATGCCCCAAGAACTCTTTCGAAAGAAAGGAAATGCAAAAGATTCCCTATGCTTCTGCTGTGGGAAGTCTAATGTATGCTCAGGTATGTACGCATCCAGATATTGCGTTCATTGTTGGAGTTTTAGGCAGATACTTAAGTAATCCCGGTATGGAACATTGGGGAGCAGCCAAAAGGGTCATGCGGTATCTTCGTGGAACTACAAATCATATGCTCACTTATCGAAGGTCGGATCAGTTAGAGATCATTGGGTATTCCGACTCCGACTACAGTGGATGTCCAGATAATTTTAGATCCACTTCAGGCTACGTTTACACACTTGCCGGAGGAGCTATATCTTGGAAAAGTGTCAAGCAGACACTGATAGCAACTTCAACAATGGATGCTAAATACATAGCATGTTTTGAGACATCCAATCATGCAATATGGCTGCAAAATTTAGTCACGGGCTTACGAATTGTCGATGGTATTGAAAGACCGCTTAGGTTATTTTGTGACAATTCAGCTGCCGTGGAATTCTCTAACAATAACAGAAGTTTCTCTAAGTCTAAACACATAGAGATCAAGTATCTTGTTGTTAGAGAAAGAATTCAGAATGGTCAGATTTTTATAGAGCACATAAGGACAGACTCCAATATTGCAGATCCCTTTACTAAGGGTTTGCCACCCAAGGTCTTTCTTGAGCATGTTGCTCAAATGGGTGTTTTATTGTCTGATGATGTATCAGTTTAGTGGGAGTTTTTAATTTTTCAGTTTGTTCGTGGTTTCGAACACTTCAGTTTAAGTTTTGGATTGGTTTTAATGCTGCAGCGTAAACCATAAAGTTAAAGTTTAAAGTTTCAGTTTTTCAGTTGTGCTCATATTCTGATTTTCATATTAAATTGATCTCATTAAATTTCAGTTGGACCAGTTGGATTTAGGCACGTTAAAGATCACATCACGTGAAATTTCCATGCTGTGCATCCATACTTGATCCATGTCATTTGGCTATGTTGACATATGTGACCATTGATGGGTCTAGCTGCATTAGTCGCAGCGAAAGCCTCTTTGATCCTATGTTGATATAGTTAATGGACGGGATTGTGAAAGATATGTTATGACAACAAATTCAGAGTACTCATTCAGTTCATGTACAATTATAAGGTATATATATTACGTTAGTCCAAGTGGGAGATTGTAAGGTTTTGGACTTAACGTTAATATATAAATATGGTTATTGTACATTAAAGTGTTGTCTATATAGTTACGCCTAATTAAAGTGATCAATTAAGTTTAGTAAGGCATAATTATCTTTTAAGTGTGGAATATTATTGTGCAGAAACAGTATATTCCTATAATTACTTTTTTGCGATGGGTGAAACTGTAATTTAGGAAACTCTGATATTATAAATAAAGGTTATGGTCCCCGGGTGAATCAAGACTTTCTGTTTTTCTTATTCACCATCAATAAGAAAAATACTAGGGAAACTACTTCTCTGGAAAGGAGGCTGATAATCACCTGGAAGATCATTGCCGGGATTCATCACGAGATTAATTCAATCGTCAGTTTAGTTGCTTGATCTATCAATCAATCGCTATGGATCAAGGTACGCTTCCTTTTCAGTTTACCCCAATAATTGATTGAAGGTTTAATGTTCTTAGGAATTAATTTCCTTACAGGCGGTCGTTCGGTTTGATTTTGTCAGCCAATATAACGATGTACCACAAATTTACTAATTGTAGTAAAAAAAAATTATAAAAATACCCTTCATATATTAATAATAAGTTATACACTTCCAAAATTTTAAAAACATCTCCAAACATAAAAAACTATCTCAAAAATCTTACAAAACTCTTTCAAATCTTTAAAAAAACCTTTAAAAATCGTAGAAAAACATTCAAATATTGATTTACTTCGAGTTGTGATACAGTCTACTTCAAAATTTACGCAAAAATAGTAAGATTTTGATATTTTTGTATTGTTATTAGTATGCTGCATAAAAAATTACACATGTTTTGCGATTTTATTTGAAGTAATCGCCCTTATTTGGTGAGAAATTCAATGAAAATTGCACATTTTTTGTGATTTTTTGGTATAATTTTAGCTAAGTGTGGGTGATATTTTTAAAAAAATTCGTCAATGATTTGTGATATTTATAAACAAAATCGCAATGTGGGTGCGATTATTGTAGAAAAAATCGCAAATTATTGGCGATTTTTTAAAAAATATTCCCACATTGTTGGTGATTTTTTTTTATAACTCTCGCACATTGTGTGCGAGATTTATTTGAAAAATCACACTTTATGTGCGATTTTTTATATGAAAATCACTTATCTGCTCCAAGTTTTTAAAATTATATATTTTGTATAGTTTGTAATTGTTTATGTAATTACTTATTATTAGTTTTAATTTGATTAATGACGCAGGATCCAAATGGATTGACCGACCTTCAGAGGGATATGAGTCACGATTTTAAGTGTCCTGGCTTTTTTCCTACTGAAGAAGAAGCATAAACTTATTATTCGGATTTGGCTCTTAGATTTTGTTTCGAGCTGATTAAAGTATGGAAGGGTAATAAGGGAAAAGAGATCACATATCGTTGCAACAGATTTAGAGATCCGATTGAGCAACGGCCTCCCCCCCAACATAGGAAGTGAAAGGATTGCCACATAGGATTTGGGTCTGCACTTGCTCGATTTACCACGCAACAAAAATTTCTAATTAAAGCGGAACCTTAGAAAAAATACCTTTGAAGCGTGACTTGGGTGATCGCTTGTATGACTCAAGACTTGGACTTCTCGTTGTGTGGGCAATGATCTAGAAGCCAATTGATCAGCAATCAACACAACTGGATTCGCTGGAAAAATTAAGCAAACTCCACCGCCTAGAGCGTGAGCTTCACGCGCCGCCTGGCCTAGAGATTAACCACACACGCCGCCGCCCCAAGCTTGTAAACCAGCCGCCAGTCAAGAAAAACAAATCCGGGCAGCCAAGCTTGATTATGGGCAGCCGCAATTTGGTATGAAATCTGACTTTGAGAGTTTATCTCTCTAGGATTTTATCTCTCTATATTCTTGAATTATGAATCTATTGATGTGTCTTGAACAGCTAATCCTTTGTCTATTTATAGAGTTACAAGAGAGACCCCAAGTTGGTTTGGATTGGTCTTCCTAATGGGTTTAGGTAATGAATTAGTTTCCAAATCCAATTAGGCAACCAATTTGATAGGATAAATCAAATCCTACTAGATTTCCTAATCTCTAGGATTTCCTAATTCCAATTGAAACTTAAGACTTAATTAATTAATTAAATAATTCCACTTTGTTAATTACTTAATTAACCCTTATGAATTAATTAAATAATTCCACTTTGTCAATTATCGAATTAAACCTTAGGAATAATTAACCAATTAATTAATTAAATCTACCTATTCAATTAACTCATTACAAAATTAATCGTACCACTAACGGATTAATTGTGGCACTACCATCCTACACCAGAATTGCTTCCGGAACAACTTAATTAAATTATATTCATTAATCTCCCCACATCAAAGATATAGTTCTCGTTAATTATAAATTAATTTACTGATAAATTAATTAATTAACTTCTTTAATTCCGAGACTAGTACCACTTGACCTTTTTACTATACCGGATATAAGTCCACCCGTCGGGTTTAGTATAATAAACATTTCGAGCTCATCTTGGGAGCACCATCACCACTGAGTCTATTGGCCACAATTGACGTCACCTATTGGCAGATCAAAGTACACTATGTCTAATCCTCATGCCCGCTCGAGTTTAGGGATTAGGAGATAGAATACAAGGATCGATTTATCTATTAAATCAGTATAAGACAAATCATTCCTAAAGGTCAAGTTTAAAATGCCCCGGGCATATCTATATGATTCAATTAGTTTAGACAAACCAATTATCTGAATCACATAATAACCTAAACTGACAGTTTGTCCAAAACTATCTCGGTTACGAACCTCATTTATGTATTATGTCTTTTAACCAATGATGAGATCTACCGTGTCACACCAGACACCTCATCATCTACTTACATAATATAAATGGACAATTAATTCAAAACAAGATATAACCAAAACATAAATCGATATATTACAGGGAAAAAGTACAACACAAGCATAGCTTATGTATTCAATTCCAACAAGAAGAACACCAAACGGCGAGGATGTAAGTGTATGTTCAAGTTATATTGCAAGGAGGTGAGGAAAAATAGTGAAAGATTTTTGGTAGGATCTGGGTTTGCACTTGCTCGATTTACCATGCAACAAAAATTTCTATTAAAGCGGAATCTTAGAAAAGTACCTTTGAAGCGTGCACTTGGTGATTCTCTTGTATGCCTCAAGACTATGACTTCACGTTGTGTGGGCAACGAACTAGAAGTCAATTGATCAGCTACTCATCACAATCCACCTGCTAGAAAACTCTAGCCCCGCAGCACCTGACACGTCCTATAAACGCACCGCCCGCAGAGAGAGAAAGCTACGCGCAACTGGTATAAACCAAGGCCAAAATTTCAGCCACTAGAAACCCAAAAACCAGCCGCACACTTTCTTGAAAATTCGACTTTGAGAGAGAAACATTTTCTCTCTCTAGAATTTTCTCTCTCTAGAAATCCTGTGGATTAATTGTTGAATTGTGATTCTTGAATAACTGATCCCTTGTCTATTTATAGAGTTACAAGAGAGACTCCAAGTTGGTTTAGGATTGGTCTTCCTACTGGGTTTCTGTTTTCCTTCAATCCTGTTTCTGGACTGATACAGATTCTGTTTCCTTCAATCCTGTTCCTGGACTGATACACTCCCAACTGTCACAGGGATTCACTTATCCCAATCCAGTTCCTGGGATGAATCACTCCCAACTGACACAGGGATTCAGTTATCCCAAACCAGTTCCTGGGATGATTCACAACCAACTGACACAAGGATTAATTAATTTCTAAATTAATTAAATCTACCTTTGTCAACAACCCAGTACATAATTAATCGTACCACTAACGGATTAATTATGGCACTACCAACCTACACCAGAATTGCTTCCGGAACAACTTAATTAAATTATATTTATAATCTCCCCACATCAAAGATATAGTGCTCGTTAATTCATTAATTTACTGATAAATTAGTTCATTAACTTCTTTAATTTTGAGACTAGTACCACTCGACCTTTTTACTATACCGGACATAAGTCCACCGGCCGGGTTTAGTATAATAAACATTTCGAGCTCATCTCGGGAGCACCATCACCCCGGATGCACCAGTACATGGTTTCCTTTCGACAAGCAGCAGCACACCAAGTAACTAAACACGCACACCCAACCCACTGAGACTATTGGCCACATTTGACCTCACCCATTGGCAGATCAAAGTACACTATGTCTAATCCTCATGCCCACTCGAGTCTAGGGATTTAGAGATAGAATACAAGGATCGATTTGTCTACTAAATCAGTACAAGACAAATCATTCCTAAGAGTCAAGTTCAACATGCCCCGGGTATATCTATATGATTCAATTAGTTTAGACAAACTAATTATCTGAATCACATAATAACCTAGACCGACAGTTTGTCCAAAGCTGTCTCGGTTACGAACCTCATTTATATATTATGTCTTTCAACCAATGATGAGATCTACTGTGTCGCAACGGACACCTCATCATCTACTTACATAATATAAATGGACATAATGCACAGCAAAATATAATTGAAACACAAATCGATATATTAAACTGGAAAACTGTACAACACAAGCATAGCTTATGTATTCTACTCCAACAAATAGTTGGTGGGTCAAAGTAACACCAGGTGCGAAGTCAATGCACAATCACACTGCTATAGTGTATCCAGAGGGTCACAGACAGCTCAGCCGCTTGACTGATGAATCAAGACAGGTTGCTAGAACTTTGAACAATGCAAATATGAAGCTAAAAATGATTCGGAATCATCTTGCTGAGATGCATCCTGAAGATAATGTGACAGTGAGGCAGCTAAACAATCTGAAATCTGATGACAGGAAAGCAAAGTTTGAAGGTAGAAATATTGGGCAGCAATTTGTTCATTACGTAAAAGTTTTGACAGAAGAGGGCACAGATGTGATCACACATGCATTCATAGCGCATCCAATGTCAATTCAGTTGTTGAACATATATTATTGGGTGATTGTGGTGGATGCAACATACAAGACCAACAAGTACAAAATGCCACTCTTTCAGATTATTGGTATGACTCATTCCAATAAGAATTATAATATTGCATGTGCCCTTTTGAGAGATGAGAAAAAAATTAGTTATAATTAGTGTTTGCATAGTTGAGAGAGTTGTTGGATGTTGAAAATGTTCCTAGTGCTATTGTTTCTGATCGAGAGATGAGTTTGATGGATCCTATAAGGGATCATTTTCCGGGATCACACCACCTGCTATATTTGTGGCATATCGACCATGATGTTGATAATCAGCTGAAAAAGCTTGTTGGTGAGGGTGAAAGGAAAAACGAAATAAAAAAGCTTTGGAAGGCAATTGTTAATGCGCCAATAGCTGAAGAGTATGATTTGTTACTGCAGCTTTTGAAGGATAGTTATTCTACAGTTGTGCCGTGTGTTGTTGTCTACTTGGAGAGGACATGGCTGGTCCATAAAGAGATGATTTGTAGGGCTTGGACAAACAAAATTCTGCACTTTGGCAATACTAGTAGTAACAGAGTACAGAGTACTCATGCTGCACTGAAGGATTGGATGAATGCTGGCACCCATTCACTTGACACACTATTTGGTGTGATTAACGACCATGTCAATTACCAGTTATCACAGATCAGGTAATTTTATTAATTAGTTTAATTCGCTACTTACTTTATTAATTTAAATTATGCACTTCTAACTTGATTATTTAATTTGATTATATACTTACTTTATTAATTTAATTTATGCACTTTTTAATTTATTAATGTATTTTAGGGAAACACTTGAGGCATGCATTTCTAAGAAAGCAACCGCTATGTTGTGTTTTTCGTATGAATTATTGAATGGTCATGTGACTATTGTTTGGAGTTGATCAGCGAACAAGTTGAAAGGATTACTAAGTTGGGCAATGACTTGTTTGAGAGATGTGGCTGTGTCTGCAAGGCTACGCATGGGATTCCTTGTGCATGTAAAATTTAGAAGTTAAAGGAATCACATGACACGATCACTGTTGAAATGGTGCACGAGTTTTGAAAGAGATTGATGATTGAGACATCTGAAGTGGGTTCGAATACTATTTCTAAGGAACTTAGGTATGATTTACATTATGTATGTTAGTTTGCGATGTTATGATTTATTTTCATGTATTTTCTTAGAGATTTTTTATATGTTATAATTTAATTTTTTTAACAGATACTTTCGCAAGGAAATCGTGCCTAAATTCGAGAGCAGTCCACGTGTGGTCATTCGTGATCTGACTGTCAAGATGAACGCGTCGCTGAATCCTGACAATTCAAGTGTGTTTGAGCCAGTTGTTTTGACAACATCAAGGGGTCGCCAAAGATTACATCCATCAGTGAGGCGCGAGCTGAGTGCTCGTGAGAAAGTTGCACGACGAAATAATGCAGCTGGGAGATCATCCAAAAGATCTTTGCAATTTGAGGATGGTAAGCGTTTTTTTGTCAATTAAGATTGACTGTTTACTTTAATTTTCTAATGAAGTAAAAGTAGAATAATTGTTTATTTCCAATTTGCAGTAGTCCCCTGATACCACATTATGTCCATCCTTTCTGTACTGGCATTTCGGACGTAGAGCCAGATGACAATTGTGGTTTTCAAGCTATTGCAGATGGTCTCTATGGCAATCAGAATGAATGGGGAATGGTTATAACTGTGTCTATTGGAGAGATTCTTGTGCATTCGAATACGTACATACAGCTTCTCTATGCTTGTCTACCACACAATCTTCCCGAGGACACTGATCATATTGCTTGGGGAATTGGGCGATTGAATCATTTTTCATCACCATGTGACAGTGCTGGCTGGATGACCACCCCCACGGACTTGTTTGCTATCGCCACTTATGCAAACGCCTTGGTAATCCATCTCAGTATCGCTCGTGGTTCTTGTTTCTCCATTTTACCTTTGAGGCCGTTAGGTGGTGGCTCAATACCATCTCGACAGATAGCCATTGCCCACATACATGGAAATCATTATGTACGTGTCAGTTTGACTGATGATTGCTCTGTCCCTCCGTTGGCATACTTGTGGGGGTATCACTGCGATGATGTTATGGCGCGATTTGCAGCATCTGCTGAATTTAAAAGGATACTGGACCATTGGAACATGATTTGTGACATTTCAATTTGATTTGAATATTTATTTTTTTTTTTTAGTTGTCATTTACTTAGACTTCAAATTATCATTTCATTAGTCAAATTACCAAAAATCATAGCTAAATGAAATACAAAACAACCAAAAAATCTTGGCGAAATAAAATAAACACAACAAAAGAGTCATAGCTACAAAATCCAAGAATACCAAAAAAAAAAAAAACACTAATACCATCACCCAACTAAATGCCATCTATCTATCTCCGCCCTCAACATAGCCTCGCATTCATCCGACTGGGGATATCCACCATCACTAATGATCTACAGAAACTCCTCAGATATATGCGTAAATCGGCTCACCCACTAAAAATTCAACACATTGAAATTATCAATTTCATACTTCATATAATAATATCAAACTATTATTAACTAAAACGAAAGAAAAAATTACTTACATATTCTGTGTTGGTGTGAGACAGAACTCCACCAGCGGGGGGGACCATCAATAAACAAATACTGGTGGGAGTGCTCACGGTACCATGTAATGTACTCATCTGTGGATGCGCTGGGGGAATCACAAGGCTGAAAGTCCTCAGTACACAAACTAGAACTATGTACTGACTGCCATAAACTCTTGGCGAACTCCAAGTCAAAGTCCACACTCTAACCCCCACTATACGGTCGATACGCTTTCTTCGGACGAAAGATGACAAATGAGATATCCTGCACGTACTCAACTGTCGCACACACCTATCTAGCATGTAAGACTCAATCTTGTCACCAAATGTGATCAATTTTTGGTACGTGGTGATCGGGGTGTGTAAGTGCGGATACTGACCGTATGGGGTCCATGTCACCTGTAATATATACAATTATTGTCAGATATTTATTAAAAATTTACACTTTAACTAAAAATTTAATTATAAAATGTACAAAAATATTTTAACATACCTCATCGGCTCTCAATTGGTCAAGTGTATCCCGGTACCTCTGCAGACGGGCACTGGCGCCTTGTCAGGGGCCAACAGTCCACAAAACAGCTCGTGGAGTATGTGGATCATGTTAGTTTTGAATACAGAAAAGCTATGGCTTGTATCAAAAACTAATATCCACAGTTGACATATCATTTTGTTTCAGTATAAATGTGTTCCTTTATATCATAGAACTAGATAACGGGGTGTGGACAGACACAGTAGATACCGTTATTGGTTAAAGTATTGATATATAAAAAGTATGCTTGTAATCGAGATAGTTTGAACATACTATCGGTATAGGTTATTGTATGGTTTGGAAATTAGTTTATCTAAACTAGTTTAAATCACACGGATATGCCCAGGGCATATTGAGCACGACCAGTTTGGATAGAATTGACTTATACTGATCGGCGTAGTCAATCCGGTCCTAGTATTCCGTCTCTCAATCCCGAGATTGGGACGGGCGTGAGGGTTGGATATCGTATGCTTTGATTTGTCAAAGAGTGCGGTCAATTGAGGCCAATACCTCGGTAGGTTGGGTATGCGGTGTTTAGCTTCTCACGTGCCGTTGCTAGTCGGAGGAATCCACGTACCGATTCGCCGGGTTGATGGTGCTCCCGAGATGAGCTCGTAAGGTTATTATACTAAACCCGGCAGGTGAACTTTATGTTCGGTATAATAAAAGGACGAGTGGTACTAATCTCAGAAACCAAGAAGTCGGTGAATTAATTTGTCAGTAAATTGATAAACTGACGAGTGCTAGATCTTTAATGCGGGGAGATAGGATAAAATATAATGGCGCGATGTAAAGTCGTTTTCGAGCGGTAGTTCCATAATTGGTCCGTTAGTGGTACGACCAATTATGCATTTGACTAATCGACAAGGTAACTTAACTAATCCAAAAGGTTTAATTAATATTTAATTGACAAAGTGAATTTAGAAATTAATTCGATTTTGAATTAATTAATTCTAAGGGTTCGATTAACTTAAATTAACAAAGTGGATTAAATAAATTAATTTAAATGGGTCGATTGGAGTTGATTAGTCGGGAAGACTTAGCGGTCAACGAAAGTCAAATTTTAAGGCCTAACTCGAGAGCCCATTAGGTCTCCAATCGAGCTCCTATAAATAGAATAACTTGAGACCAAAGAAAGCTAAGGAAATTCTAGCAAGACAATTTGTCTTGCTTTCTTGAGTAAGAAGGTTTAAGAGAGAGAATTATTCTTCAAGAATTTTTCCTCAAAAACAAACCAGATTTCTCACTCCTACGATTGAACTCAGCCCAAAGATTACATCTTTGTATTTAGATTGGATTGATTCAGTCGGTCTGCTGCTCAGAAATTCATCGGGCTGCTGGTGGGAAAAATCCGCCGGACTGCTCCAGGGTTTTCTTATTCCCGGCGCTGACGTCTTGGTGCTCTGCCTGTGTGTTGATTCGACCATCATCACGTCGATCTCTGTTGGTGATCCGTGGTGATGGTTGTCTAGATCACGACTGGGTGGGTGCTGAGTCTAATTGACCAGGCGGCGTTCTTTTCTGTCCGGCGGTGAGTGGCTTGTGGCGTAAGGAATTCTGGGCAGCTTAGTTTGTGATCAGTTTTTGGGTTGTTGTGAGTTCAATTGGAAGAATTTCCTACTGGGTTTTCGTGGGCTAAGCAAGTAAGCTTCGATAGATTATTGCCCACGCAATATTCGAAGTGTTCTTGGAGAATCGATTGGATTTCTATTGGAATCGCAACAAAGAATTGGTTTTTCTTAAAGCAAGGGACTTCGCTTCAAAAGGTAGTATCTTTAAATTCTGCTTTAATTAAAGATCGAATCTTTTGTGTCCCGATTAATAAATTAAATAAGTATAAGCCTAGATCCGTTCATGGGTAAACTAATTTGAGCCTGAGCTTGGTCGAAAGCTTTCGATTCTGGAATGCATTGCACGAAAGTGAGGTTTTCGATTTAGCCCGGGCTTGTTCAGTTTTCCTTCAATCCATGCCTGTAGTAATGTCAGACAACCCGCCATCCCGCTGCAGCTACCTCTACTAGCCTTACCTAAATGCCTATATAAGTATGCTAGTGTCGAGGTACCCCAAGCATGCTGCTGAATGGTATATAACTGGCTCCTAATCTGCACAATATGATGTGGTCTAAACCTATTGGAACTCTTGTCCACAAATAAAGTAGAACCAATAGCTAGCCATAACCAAGCCTCCACATCATAAGGTAAGTGCATAGTACCCGTCTCTAAATGCGAGCTTCGCCTAAACACATAATCAGCGACTACCCACCATCGGGCATCCCAGCATACCAAGAAACTAATTTCTCACATACCCCTGCCCTATTGTTGCACCTCAAGGGCAACCTAGGTACTACAGCCTCATCACCCTTGTCACCCTTGTCACCGTCCTGTCTATACCTCGAAGCCACATGCCCCTTCCAACTAGGTATCACTAACCCATCAATAGGGCCACCCGTACAAGGCACAGTCACAATCCAAGACGTATCAACCCTCCCACGCTTATTTGTAATTAATTTTACAAAATATTTATTATAAACAAACTTATTTAACAAACATAAATAAAAAAATTCACTAATATAATTCAAATATCAACACATAATCATATAATCAAATTACATAAATAAAAAAATAACTAATATAATTCAAATAACAACACATAATCATATAATCAAATTACATAAATAATAATAATCACTAATACAATTCAGATATCAACACATAATCATATAATCAAATTACATAAATAATAATAATCACTACTACACTTCAAATATCAACACATAATCATATAATCACATTGAATAAGAGAAATAAATAAATATACATTAAATTACTCTTAAATTTAAAACTGACCTCGTGTGGGCTCCTGATCATGTGCTGAGGATGAGGGAATCTCCTGCCCGCCTATAAAAGGCTGCTCCCCTCCATCGATATCCTCATCTACCAACATATGGTATGAGATACCTCTCCCTGCTTTCTTCTTCCTGTTCGAAGCAGTAGGACGCTATCGCGGGAGGGACTTCCCCCCAACCTACAACAAATTTCATGAATACAACATTAATACTACGAATAATAATTAAAAACATGAAAAATATTAATAATAATTAAAAATTATAAAATCAAACTTAAAATAATATTTTGAAGGAGGTGCGATTTTTTTGAAACCTATCGCCTTGAAAACTATCGCAGGTAAACTGCGATATTTTTCAAAAAAATCGCACCTTATGTGTGATTTTGTCGAAAAATATCGCACATATTTGGCGATTTGTTCCAAAAATATTGCACAAGATCTGCGATATATTTGGAAAAAATCGCAAAAAAAGGTGCGATATTGTCAACAAAATTCATCGATCGCAGACGATTGGCTATACTATCACAGGCGATAGGCGATCCAGGCCAAAGTTATCGCAAACCCTAGGTCATTTTGCTAAAATTTAAACGAAATAATACGATTTTTACCTGACCGTACAAGCCTTTCCCCCTCCCGGGACCCCGTGGTGGTTGAGCTCCGCCCGCATCCATTTTGCGATTTTTTCAAAGTTTTTTGGATGGTTTGAGAGATTTTTGGTGAGAAAATCTGAAATGAAGGGTGAGTTTGTATGGTTTCTCAATCAAGTATATAAATAACCCAACAATAGAAAAATCGCACATAAAAAGTGATTTTTGTGTCAAAAATCGCATGTAATTGGCGATTTTTGAGTGCAAAATTGCCCACTTATTCGATTTTTATGTCCAATATCGCACCTGTTTTGCGATTTCTGCTTATATTATCAGATTAGTGTGGTGATTTTTCTGCACTATGTCGAGCGTTGGTGGCGATTTTTGCCCTATTTTTTGCAATTTTCGTGCTATTTTCTTCTTAATTATCACAATTACAAATGATTTTTCATTGCAATTTCTAATTTTCAGTTTTTAAGGTCGTTTTAGGTATTTCATCAATTTTTTTGTGCTATAAATAGTAAATTTGTGCTACAAATAGTTTTCCAGCAATATAACTACTTTATTTTGGTTCAGCCCACGAAGCCGCATGAGGAGATAGTTCGAGTCTTGTATATAAATATATTATATATATATATATATTTTACAATGAGAGAGTCATAATGCCTATTGAAACCTATTAATCTAGGTCCGGTGCGGTGTGATTACTGAGTGTCTTCTGTGTGATCTGCTACCCATGGGTGTGACTCGAACTCAGGACCCCCGGGTATATATTTCTCTTTTTGAAAACATATATATATTTTTCTCTTTTAAAATAAAAGATTATATTAATTTACTAGAAAACATCCAGTAACAAAAGGAAGATACAGTTAAAGAAATACAAATTACGAATAAACCTATATAGATCTAGCCTATCAAGCGGTGGATATACCACCTGTCAAAATTTTAATCCAAACAATGATACATCACTAATTTTCTAATAAAAACTTCAAAACATAGATCTAATAATTAGCTCTATGATGACTGAATTTTCTTGGACCAAACTAGTGAATATCGTCAACGACGCTGCTACCAATCCAACGAACTTCACCAATGAAACTGTTGTCATAACAACGAACACCATCAATGAAGCCGCGACGAATACAGTACCAATAGATTTGAATCTACTGAAGGACAAAAGAAAATAAAGATTGGGGATAATCCCTCTTTATTAGATGACGAAACTAAAAACAATAAAATGAAAACGGACAACAAATTTATTTCCCCCATCATCCCATGATAGGAAGAGGGGAAGAAATATTTTTTGAGGGTTAAATTTTATATATATTTTTCTTAGTCATATTGTTATTTTATTGAAATTTAAAATCATAATCGATAATGTGTCGGGTCTTTTTTCTAATTTCATCATCTCTTATTTTTTCGAGAAAAATACATAATTGGTCATATATAATGACTCCATTACATAATTAGTCCTATACGTTTGGAACTTGATGACTTTGGTCCTAAACATTTCAATTAACAGATTTTACACCAACTTATTCAACAACTGTTAATTTTTATGCCACATGGTTGTCACGTGTATGCCTCGTGTCATCCACGTGGCATCCAACCGAGAGAACACATGTCACGTGGCATAAAGGTGTCACGTGCGTACCAATCGTCCGTGTACATGCCACATGGAGCAGCCACGTGGCTGACTTGTGATTGCCACATGGCAAACACATAGACGATTGACTGCCACGTGCGATTGACTGTCACCTACCACATGGATGCCACGTGACAAAAAAGTAGCATAAATTTTAACGGTTGATGAGTTAGTGGTTAAACCTTATTAAAAATGTTTAATTAGACCAAATGTGTCAATTTTAGAAATATTTATGACTAAATTTGTCGAATTCCAAACGTGTAGGACCAATTGTGTATTTTTTTCTTTATTTTTTTATTATTATAATCTCATTTTAAACGACATTAATATCGTTTCTACTCGTTCGGATCCTTTATTGCCAAATCTATGTTCATATCCTATTCCAAAGCAAAACATGGTCATTTTACTAATTTTTAACTTTAAAGCATCCATTGGCTCTTCTCTCAAGGTTTGAGCCAAGCCAATTTTTATTTCCCTTTTCTGTCCTTTCTCTTGGTTTTGGATTAAAACCAATTTATTATAAGATTAATTATTATATGATAGGATATTAGGTTTGAATTATCAAATCGCAGCAGTTTAGCAATTTGTCACGCGTAACTTTCGATTTTAGTATTAGACAAACAACAACAAAAAAGATTATATCTTTGTAGCGTGATTTTTCTGAGCCCTCAACTTTTGGATGCTTTGTTGTGAGCCATAACTTCTGGATCCTTAGTTGATCACCTTAGAATTCACTAAAACCTTTTCGGGAATTCCTCTAATCTCAAGCATAAGGGCTCTCCACAGAAGGATTGTGACGTGAGTCCAAAATATACCTTTTTATGACCCAAAATCATGCATATTTAGCTTACTTTTAGTTGATTTTCAATGAGTATGATATCTTTATAAGCTTTCAATACACTTATAGTTTGATTGGCATGATTTTATAGTAAGGAGGCATGTTGGAGATTTTGGAAGAAACTTAAAGACTTTTGCTAGAAAAAGGAAGAAAACACGTTGAATTGGAGCATAAAGAGAAAAATTTGGAAAGAGCGCAAAGAGTTGAAGATTCTGAGACCGACGTCCACTGGCGCTGGCGCCTATTCACCTCCAACCTCGGCATCCACAAGGCATCCACAAGGCATCACCGCCTGGTCGTCGCCTGAAAAATCCTATTAAAAATCCAAATTTACCCTTAGCGTGATTCAATTTATGTAATTCCAATTTTAGCCCTCTAGAACCTTTCTTAATGACTAAGGCCCATTGTAAAGACACATACTATTACACCTTAGTAGCTTTTTCATAGTTTTGGGAGAGTAAATTAGGGAGGAAGAAAAACACACTTTCTCACCTTTCACACACACACACACATTATGAATTCTCTTATAACAACTATGTTCTAAGTAGATTCTAGGAAAATCTACACTTCTAAGTGATAGGGGTAGTGGATTTCCAAGTGATGTAGAACAAAGAGCATGGATTTGTAGAGATCTATTGGTTTTTAAGAATTTTATGCACTGGATTCATGCCAAATATGATTTTAGTCTTAATTAGCCTACGTTCAAAGCATCTAAAACATACCCTTGAAGTGTAATTAGTGGCTGCGCCTGGATCCTAGTTTGATGTTAGTCCAGATCCTTCTGCTCCAAGTACGTTGATCACCATCAAAAGTTCTTTCTTTGAAGAAACTCTCTACTCTCAAGCACCAGAGTTCTCACAGAATTGGTGCTAGCCTCTCAAACCTGCAAATAAAATCCTTTTGGAATATTTTGGTAAAACTGTTTTCTCTAAAAACAAAAGACCCGTGTGTATCTGACTCCGTATCCCCAGATATATAAGAGTCAAATACCAAATCAGTAACATATTTAATATTAATTTAATTTAATATCACTTTTACGAATTTGGGTTTTACCAAAACCATGGATCAACCCATTGACCTATTGATCAGGCTGATGGATCAAAAACCTCAATTGCAATTGGTCCCTTGATTTGTCAACCTATCCCAATTGTTCCTATATACTTAATTAACAATTAATTAATACAATAACACTTTTTAATAATTTTTAATTAAATATTATTTATCTAAGTATAACAATTACACTTAGTACAGGCAAGATTATTTGTTTTGTATCATCGAACTCTCATATGTGCGATCCTGTAGGCCTATTCCAAATTGACAATGGATAATTCAATCTAATGATTAATCCATAAGTCATTAGTGGTCTCTAGAAAGACATGATGACTACCCAATTCAGAATGGAGGGTCGAACGGTGATTCAACACAACCTCCTGAGCATACTACATATGATCCTCTACATCGATATCCCGTTTAGCATAAGGCATGAAACCATCATTCTTATTTAGCTAAACGTTTACTTGATCTCTTAGTGACACTGAATTTCATCAAGCAAATAATAACACTTATCATTTCTTGGGCACGACCATGCACTTCTCAGTTCACTATCAAGTGGCCAAGATATTATCATTTCTCACTCAAGAGAGACTTGTAGTCCCATCACTTCACTCATATACCTTAGTGTGATTCATAGCATACCCAATCATACCCGTACTTGGCAACCTGTTATGGCCCCGTTAGGCATATGTCATAGCACACTACAATTCACCTAAGATCATGTAGTGATTTCTGGTCTAAGGATCCTCGTACGAGTACTACTCAAAAGAATCACTCATGATCTAAGCAATCCATAGAGTGTTTCTTTTGACGGATCGATTTCATGAATTCAAATATGCACAAGAATATTACATTCATAAAATTAACTCATCTGATATATCATCAATCAAACAAAAAATGTCTATTTATATATATAGCCCTTAAAAGGGCACATACACTAACAATCTCCCACTTGCCCGTTGAAGGGCTATGTCCTAAACATTTTAAGACAAGCTCTATTGCATGTCTCTCAAACTTTAACTATGGTAGATCTTTTGTGATAGGATCTGCTACATTGTCGTTTGACCCTATTTTGCACACTTTCACATCTCATCGATCGACCATCTCTCAAATGAGGTGAAACCTTTTGAGTATGTGTTTGGTCTTTTGGTGCGACTGAGGCTCCTTAGCTTGTGCGATGGCCCTATTGTTATCACAGAACAGGTCTATCGGATCTTGGATACTCGGTATAACTCTGATAACTGACACAAACTTCCTCAACCAAACAGCTTCTTTTGCAGTATCTGATGCAGTAATATATTTAGATTCTGTGGTAGAGTCGGTTGTGGTATCTTTCTTCAAGCTTTTCTAACTCACTGCACCACCAATCAGGTTAAACATGTAGCCTGATTGTGATTTCATGTCATTTTGATCTGTCTAAAAAGCTGCATCGGTGTAGCCTTGTACAACGATCTGTTCTTGTCCTCTATACACTAGCATTAATCATTTAGTCCTTCGTAAGTACTTAAGGATTGCCTTGACTACAGTTCAATAAGCCATTCCTGAATATTGTTGGTATCTGCTAGTTATGCTTAGTACATGTGCGATATCCGAACAGGTACATAACATGAGATACATGATAGATCCTATTGCCAAAACATATGGAACTCTACTCATCGTATCCATTTCCCATTTAGTAGAAGGACATTGGTTCTTCTTTAAGAGGAGACCATGTCTGAACGGTACCATACAATTCTTAGAGTTAGACATATTGAACCTCTCTCTTGGCCATAGCTACTCATTTAGATTATGAGATATGACAGATGGATGTCAAGATAGCTTTCTTTAATGGAAGTCTAGAGGAAACCATCTTCATGCAGCAACCAGAGGGATTCATTGTAGAAGGCCATGAGTATAAGGTTTGCAAACTTAAGAGGCCCATCTACGGACTTAAGCAAGCATCCAGATCTTGGAACATCTGGTTTGATGAAGTAATCCAATGCTACAAATTTACTCAATATCCGAATGAGCAGTGCGTGTACCGTATACGTGACGGGAAAAGTGTGATGTTTCTTGTACTTTACGTAGATGACATCTTACTTTTTGAAAATAACAAGAAAGTGTTAGCAGACGTAAAGGCATGGTTGTCCAAGTAATTTGATATAAAAGACTTGAGAGAAACTGGACATATCCTTAGGATCAAGATTATTCGAGATCGTAGGAAAGTTCACTGATACTCTCCCAAGATTCTGGCTTGTTTTAACATGCAGACCTCCAAGAAAAGTTTTCTAACTTCAGAGACGGAGTGCATCTATCTAAAGAAAAGTCTCCAAAGACTGTTGTGAAGATAGAAGCCATAAAGACAGTTCTTCATGCTTCGGCAGTAGGAAGTCTCATGTGTACAATGTTGTGCACGAGACCTCATATTTGTTGTGCCGTTGGCATGGTTAGTAGATATCAGAGCAAACCCAAAAAAGCTCATTGGGAGGCTGTGAAGTGTATCCTCAAGTATTTACGCAGAACGAGAGACCAAGTTTTGGTCTATCAGGCGCAAAAGCTAGTTCCGAGAGGTTACACAGATTCTGATTTCTAAGGTTATAAAGACAAGAGTAAGTCTACCTCCGGGTTTGTGTTTACTTTGGGAGGTGCTGCCATAGTTTGGAGGAGTGATGGGTTATCTTGGTCAGAATTCAAATCAATGTGAAAGTGATGCTGATAAGTTAGCTGCTACACAAATAAGACTCTTATGTTGACGGACCTTTCTCGTCTATTCCTTCCTATTATCTTCACAAACATGAATTGAAGTGGCAGAATCGCTCAATTCAAGAAAGCATACAATTATTTAGACCTCTTTGTGTGAAAATAATTCATACGATGGGTGATGGTTTGTGATGATTTTAATCAACACGTGACAAGGTGTAATAGTCCAACCAAAGACTATAACCAACAAAAAGGGTGTAAGTGTTCTCGCAAGGACAACTCACGATCTTGAAAGATTACTCAAAGAGATTTTCAAGAGTTCACGACTCAAAAATTTCACATGAAATTTATTTGGCTAAAACAATCTACTAATCTCGAAAATATATGGGCCTATTTATAGGAAATTACAAGTATTCTCTTCCTATTCTAAAAAGATAACCTCAAATCTAAGTGATTTAGAGATTAGGAAACAAACGTCCTAATACAACTCTGAAAGGCTTATATTTTCGGCCAATTATAGATACAGTACAAAACAAATAGAACTCCCAATTAGAAGGACAAACCCCATCCATCCTAGTTGAATTAGAATAGACTTTCAAAACCTTCAAAAACTAAGAAAGTAAAACAAACATTATCCTAGTAGGAAGAGACTTAATTTTCCCAGCTTCGGTTGGATTCAGGGGAAGCTTGATTTTTAAAATTGGCCTCTGGCTTTCTTAATCCATACCTCAGCTTTTATTCTTAGGCTTCATTCCTCATCTATGTTGTATCTGCAAGTCCATTATCGAATAATTTTGTGACATTAATGGGCTTGGGCTTCCAAATCTGTAGATGGGCTTAGGCCTGTTGGGCTTTGGACTTGATCTTGAACTTTGAAGCTGGGCTTGATCCAATCATATTTTGGGCTCTCGATCTAGTAATTGGTCCAATATAATCAATTAGTGGATTTCTATTGAGGAGATTTGGATCCACTTGAGAGCTTCATAAGCTATACTGCACATTTTCTGGCTCTCCCTGAAGAATTTCGTAACTAGGCATGTCCTAAAATTTGAACATGCATATTGATGCCACATGACATCTCTTTAGGCCCGTTTAAGGGGCTTGACCTATGTATTGGCCCATGTGTCTTTTAACATGATAAAATCTTCAATTTGGGCTCATTTTAGGTCTCTTTGGGGCTCCCTAAACCAAAGTTGCAAAAATCCCTTGTTAGTTTAGAGAGATGATGCGCAGTTTTGATGGGAGTGGAGGAAGAGCTCTTGATGTTCATATCATCCCCTCCCTGCCGGAAATAATTCCTCCTCGAATCTGCATTGTCACACAAAGTAACATCAGAAATATCAATGAACAAAAACAGACTTACTGAGTTTCTTAAGCATAAGAGTAGTGAAACAAATTTGCTCAATTCTCTAAAATCTCTTAAACTTCTTGTTGAACCTGTTTTCCTACGCCATACAGACAAATTAGGATAATAGGGTGTTAGTTTTCAATACAGAAAAACTATGGCTTGTATCAAAAACTAATATCCACATATGATATATCATTTTGTTTCAGTATTAAATTGTTACATTATATTATAGAACTAGATAGCATAGCTTGGAAAGACACAGTAGATACTGTTATTGGTTAAAGTATTGATATATAAAAAGTATGCTCGTAACTGAGATAGTCTTAACATACTATCGGTATACGTTATCGTGTGGTTTGGAAATTAGTTTATATAGACTAATTAAAATCACATGGATATGCCCGGGGCATATTGAGCACGACCAGTTTGGATGAAATTGACTTGTACTGATCGGCGTAGTCAATTCTGTCCTAGTATTCAGTCTCTTAATCCCGAGAATGGGACGGGCGTGAGAGTTAGATATCATTTGCTTTGATGTGCCAAAGAGTGCGATCAATTGAGGCCTATACCTCGGTAGGTTGGGTGTGCGGTGTTTAGCTTCTTACGTGCCATTGCTAGTCAGAGAAATCCATGTACTGGTTCGCCGGGTTGATGGTGCTCCCGAGATGAGCTTGTAAGGTTTATTGTACTAAAACTGGCCAGTGGACTTTACATCCGGTATAATAAGAAGGTCGAGTGGTACTAATCTCATATACCAAGAAGCCAGTGAATTAGTTTGTCAGTAAATTGATAAACCGACGAGTACTAGATCATTGATGTGGGGAGATAGAAAAAAATATAGTGGCAGGATGTAAAGTCATTTTTGAGCGGTAGTTCCATAATTTGTCCGTTTGTGGTACAAGTAATTATGTGTTTGACTAATCAATAAAGTGAATTAATTAATCCTAAAGGTTTAATTAATATTTAATTGACAAAGTGAATTAAGAAAATTAATTCTATATGAATTAATTAATCCTAAGGGTTCGATTAAATTAAATTAACGAAGTGGGTTAAAAATTTAATTTAAAATGATCGATTGGAGTTGACTAGTCTAGGAAAAACTAAGGGATCAACGAAAGTCAAACTAAAAGTCCCAACTCAAAGGCCCATTAGGTCTCCTTATAAGCTCTCTATAAATATCCCATGTTTGGCAACTTACAAGACATTAGAAACCTTAGAGGCATTTTGCCTAGTGTGAGAAAGAGTGGTCTAGAGAGAGAATTTCTTCTTCTACCTTGAAATTCTTTTTCGAAGTCGACCAAGGATCTTTTTTCTTTAAGAATTCTCATACCCATAACCTAGAGAATCCTAGATCACCATTTTGGAAGGAAAAGTCGCCGCCTTTGTTGGTTTTATTTTGGCCGCCAATTTGGAGCAGTCCGCGCCGGTTTGTATTTCTTCAGGCGGCAATTTTGTCTTCCCTTTTTGTGGGTTTGTTGATTCTTGTTGTGTTGATCCTCTAGCTTGATCTTCTTAGATCGCTAGAGTCTAGATCTACGAGCAGGAACACATTCCAGACATTTTTGGTGTGGATTCTCAGTTTAGGTTCAGTTTCCGGGCTAAATCTGTTTTTCAGATTTGAGTGATTCTTGAAGTGGGTTTCTTAGGATTTCTTCATTTTGCTTTGGGCTACTCTGTAGACACTAGCCCACACTAGTTTGGAGTCGAATTCGGAGTTATTCTTTGGATTTCTTGTGGAATTTGCTTGCCCGAAATTTTGAATTTCTTATTGCTGAGTATTTCGCTTCAAAGTATAACCTTTATGTTTTTCACTTTTAATTAAAGGTTGATTCTTTGTGCGATATTTGTCGATTAATAAATTAAATTAGTATAAGTCTAGATACGTTCAGGGGAAAATGAATTTGAGCCTGAGCTTCGTCGAAAATTTCTGATTCTGGAATGCATTGCACGAAAGTGAGATTTTTCGATTTAGCCCGGGCTTGTTATGTTTTCCTTCAAATTGGTATCAGAGTGAGTGTTTTAGCTTTATACTTGTTTAATCTATTATACGGCTTTATTTTGGCATTATTATTTTTGTCGAAATGTTTAAACAGGTAGTTATTAGTTTCCCAGCTATTATGGTAGAATTTATTTTTCATTCATAAACCCCGGGACATGTCCGGGCTCGTATTATTTGAATGAAAATATCTATAATAGTAATAACCATGAGCTAGAAGCCGTGTAGGATTAGATAAATCTTGTAGTAGGATTTAATCTAATGTTTTTGTCTTTAAATTCCTAGAAAAACGCCTTTGTATATAGGAATTTATGTACTATGACGAAGACGTTATTTTGGGTAACTTATATTCGCGGGTTTTGGTTTCTCGTAATTTTGGGTGATTCCTAGTTACGTAGAAAATCGAGAAAACCTGGGCGAACCGAGAGGAATCCAAATAAGACCATAATAGTCGGGAGCGACATGACGGGACATGTCACCGAGGTATCAAGGAATCAACGATAGAGAAGACCATAATAGTCGGGAAATTTTATTTCTTTAATTTTCCGTATTTATGTCTTTTCATTGATTGTGTATTTTGGTTTTATTTTGCATGAACGAAAACCAAACCAAACCATTTTAAAAAGATAAAGTGCAATTAACTAAGATAGATTATTCGCATATTAAAACTCCAACGGTTTTACGGGTGTGAATATCCTTTGTTATGATATTGCATGTTAAAACAAAAAATCCTCAAATTTAAAAATCTAAGTGAGAGCGGGTTGGTAAATATACCCATGGCCTCCATTATGGGTTCATTGGTGATGTGATTATTCTTGCGAGTTGGTATTATAGCCTTCCTTCATGCGGACAAGTCTTCAATCACATATATCACTAGAATGAATTTTTGAAGGGATCACTATAGTGAGTTTAATTGGAGAAAGTTGCGACACCCTCTCTGCTGAGGGCGTATTAGTATCCTAAGTAACAAACTTAGAAGTCACGTAATGGCATACACTTAGTGTACTATTTATAGTATTCCTCCCGCGAGGTTACGTATTTATGTGTACGTTTAAAAGCATTGACTATTAATTTCATTGATCATAAGATCGTTGGTCAGATAGTGAAATTAATGAACTTCAGTTCTTCTCGAATGAATGTGGGTCGACGTAGACGTTCACCCGCGTGACCTGCGTTAATCCCGGTGTGAGAGATGTCGATGGTGATTATAATTTTTTTGAGGATATCAATATTTTCGAAAAAGTAATACTGAAACTTGATTGTTTATTTTTCAGTTGTTGATATGTCGTTCAACCCGCTAGCTGTCATACTGAATCAGAACAAACTTATGGGTCCAAATTACATTGACTGAAAAAGTAACCTGGACATTGTCCTTACCGCTGAGGGTTACAAGTACGTGCTCACTGAGGAGTGCCCCCTAAGCCCAGCGATGATGCCACCCCTGAGCAGCGAGAGCCATATACGAGGTGACAGAAGACTGATGAGATGAACAAGTGCTACATCTTGGCTTCTATGTCGAGTGTACTACAGCACCAACATCAGTTGTTTACCTCTGCCTACGATATGATGCTCAACCTCCGAGAGATGTTTGGACATCAGGGCATGGTAGCCAAGTAGTCAGCTATGAGGAAACTCATGATTGTTAGGATAGCTGAGGGCACTTCAGTGAGAGATCACGCACTGGACATGATGAGCTACATTAATGAGATCGAGGTATTGGGAGGTGATATTGATGGGGAGACCCAGGTCGATTGTTAGTTTTGAATACAGAAAAGCTATGGCTTGTATCAAAAACTAATATCCACAGATGACAAATCATTTTGTTTCAGTATAAATCTGTTCCTTTATATCATAGAACTAGATAACGGGGTGTCGACAAACACAGTAGATACCGTTATTGGTTAAAGTATTGATATATAAAAAGTATGCTCGTAACCGAGATAGTCTGAACATACTATCGGTATAGGTTATTGTGTGGTTTGGAAATTGGTTTATCTAGACTTGTTTAAATCACACAGATATGCCCGGGCATATTGAGCACGAACAGTTTGGATAGAATTGACTTGTACTGATCGGCGTAGTCAATTCGGTCCTAGTATTCCGTCTCTCAATCCCGAGATTGGGACGGGCGTGAGGGTTGGGTGTCGTATGCTTTGATTTGCCAAAGAGTGAGGTCAATTGAGGCCAATACCTCGGTAAGTTGGGTATACGGTGTTTAGCTTCTTGCGTGTCATTGCTAGTTGGAGGAATCCACGTACCGGTTCGTCGGGTTGATGGTGCTCCCGAGATGAGCTCGTAAGGTTATTATACTAAACCTGGCCAGTGAACTTTATGTTCGGTATAATAAAAGGTCGAGTGGTACTAATCTCGGAAACCGAGAAGTCGGTGAATTAATTTGTCAGTAAATTGATAAATCGACGAGCACTAGATCTTTAATGTGGGGAGATAGAAGAAATAATAATGGCGCGATGTAAAGTCGTTTTCGAGCGGTAGTTCCATAATTGGTCCGATAGTGGTACGACGGATTATGCGTTTGACTAATCGACAAGGTAAATTAATTAATCCGAAGGGTTTAATTAATATTTAATCGATGAAGTAAATTTAGAAATTAATTCAATTTTGAATTAATTAATTCTAAGGGTTCGATTAAATTAAATTAACAAAGTGGATTAAATAAATTAATTTAAATGGGTCGATTAGAGTTGATTAGTCGGGAAGACTTAGCGGTCAACGAAATTCAAATTTTAAGGCCTAACTCGAGAGCCCATTAGGTCTCCAAACGAGCTACTATAAATAGAATACTTGATGCCCAAGAAACCTAAGGGGAAATTTTGTAAGACAATTTGTCTTGCCTTTTGAGAGAGAAAGTTCTAGAGAGAGTTTTCTTCTTCCCGAAGTTTTCTCTTTCGAAGTCGAACTAGATTTCTCTCTTCCTGAATTGTATTCATTCCAAAGATCAAACATTTTTGAGTGGGCTGTTCATAAACTCGCCGGATTACTGCAGGTCTTCACCGGGGTCTGCTGCTGTCGGAAAAAAGGGTTTTCTCCCTGCTGCTGTTCGGTCTGAATTTACGTACGGTTCATTCGAGAGAACTCGTGTTGATCTCCATAACTTGATGGGTGATCCGCTGAGCTCTCTTGTCTAGATCCCGGCGTGAAGAAGTCCGGCCAGACAGCAGTTTCGGTGTTGGATTGTTGAAGAAAATAAACAGCAGCAGAATATTTTTTCCTGGTTTGCAGTATGCGGGTTTTACCCTTTTGGTCAGATTTTGGAATAACAAATTGAGTGCAATTCTTGTGATTTCCATGTGGGCTAAGCAAGTAAACTCCGATAGATTATTGCCTATGCAATATTCGGAGTGTTCTTGTAGAATCGATTGGATTTCTTGTAGAAATCGCAGCTGAATATTTGGTATTCTTTAAGCAAGGGACTTCGCTTCAAAAGGTAGAATCTTTAAATTCTGCTTTTATTAAAGATTCAATTTTTTGTGTCCCGATTAATAAATTAAATAAGTATAAGCCTAGATCCGTTCATGGGTAAACTAATTTGAGCCTGAGCTTGGTCGAAAGCTTCCGATTCTGGAATGCATAGCACGAAAGTGAGGTTTTCGATTTAGCCCGGGCTTGTTCAGTTTTCCTTCAAATTGGTATCAGAGCGTTGGTTTCAGTCTTATACTTGTTTGATTTATTACACGGCTTTATTTTGGCATTATTATTTTTTGTCGAAATGTATAAACAGGTGGTTATTGGTTTCCCGACTATTATGGTAGAAATTTAATTTTTATTCATAAACCCCGGGACATGTCCGGGCTCGTTTTATTTTTGAATGGAAATTTCTGTTATAGTAATAACCACGAGCTGGAAGCCGTGTAGGATTAGAAAAATCTTGTAGTAGGATTTGATCTAATCATGTCGTCTTTAAATTCCTAAAAAACGCCTTTGTATATAGGAATTTATGTACTATGACGAAGACGTTATTTTGGGTAACTTATATTCGTGGGTTTTCGTTTATTGTAATTTTGGGTGATTCCTAATTACGAAATAAACCGAGAAAACCTGAGCGAATCGAGAGGAATCCAAATAACGAGTGGGAGCAACACGACGGGAAGTGTCACCGAGGCGTCAAGGAATCAACGATAGAGAAGGCCATAATAGTCGGGAAATTTTATTTTATTTAATTTCCCGTATTTATGATTTTTTCGTTGATTGTGTGATTTTCATTTTATTTTGCATGAACGAAATCCAAACCAAATGTTTTTCAAAAGGTAATGTGCAATTAACTAAGGTAGATTATTCGCATATTAAAACTCCAACGGTTTTATGGGTGCGAATATCCATAGTTAAGATATTGTATGTTAAAACGTAAAAATCCTCAAATTAATTACATTCGCGGGTTTTGGTTTAATCGTAATTTTGGGTGATTCCTAATTACGTGGGGTTTTGGTTTATCGTAATTTTAGGTGATTCCTAATTACGTAGAAAAGCGAGATAGAAAACCGAGAAAACCAAGGCGAATTGAGATTAATTAAAAATCTAAGTGGGAGCGGGTTGGTTAATAGCCCCATGGCCTCCATTACGGGTTCATTGGCGATGTGGTTAAACTTGCGTGCTGGCTTAGACCTTCCTCCCTATCGGATGAGATTTCAATCACAGATATCGCTGGAATGAATTTCTAAAGGGATGACTATAGTGCGTTTAATTGGGAAAAGTTACGACACCCTCGCCATCCGAGGCGCATTAGTACCCTAAGTAACAAACTTAGAAGTCACGTAATGGCATACACTTAGTGTACTGTTTATAGTATCCCTCCTATCGAGGTTACGCTATTTACGTGTACGGCTAAAATTATCGACTATTAATTTCATTGATCATAAGATCGTTGGTCAGATAATGAAATTAATGAACTTCGTTCTTCTCGAACGAATGTGGGTTGGCGTAGACGTTCACCCATCGTGACCTGCGTTAATCCCGGTGGGAGAGATGTCGGTAGAAGATTATATTTCTTTTCTGAGGATTTTTCAATATTTTCGAAAAAGTATACTGAGACTTGTTTTTTATTATTTTCAGTTGATATGTCGTTCAACCCGCTAGCTGTCATTCTGAACCAAAACAAACTCACCGGTCCTAATTACATTGATTGGAAACGAAACCTAGACATTGTCCTAATCGCTGAGGGTTATAAGTACGTGCTCACTGAGGAGTGCCCCCCTAAGCCCAGTGAGGATGCCACACCTGAGCAGCGAGAGCCATATAGGAGGTGGCAGAAGGCTGATGAGATGACCAGGTGCTACATCTTGGCTTCTATGTCGAGTGTACTGCAGCACCAGCATCAGCAGATGACCTCAGCCTACGATATGTTGCTCAACCTCAGGGAGATGTTTGGACATCATGGTAGGGCGGCCAAGCAGTCAGCTATGAGGAAACTCATGAATGCTAAGATGGCCGAGGGCACTTCAGTGAGAGATCACGTACTGGGCATGATTGGTTGCATCAATGAGATTGAGGTATTGGGAGGTGAGATTGATGGGGAAACCCAGGTCGATATCATCCTTCAGAGCTTGCCTCCCAGTTTTGAGCAGTTTCGATTGAATTATAATATGGGGAATCTCTCATATTCACTTTCTGAGCTCATGACTGCATTGGTGTCTGCTGAGAGCCTCTTCGCTGAGAAGAAGCAAGCCTTGGCTACTGTTGGTCCCTCAGGTTCCTCTGCTGGGCCCAAAGCCAGGAAGCAAAAGAGGAAGAGAGGCCAAAAAGCAGGAGCCAGTCATCGACCCAAGGCAGGCATTGCCAAGAAGCAGAAGCCGAGAGGAAAATGCTTTAGATGTGGCAAAGCAGGACATTGGAAGAAGGACTGCCCAAAGCCTCGAGGTATGTGTAAATTTTCCCTAGTCACTGAGACGTGTTTAGCGGCGATTCCCACGGATACTTGGTGTGTGGATTCAGGAGCCACTGATCACGTTTGTAATTCTTTGCAGGGGTTCCAAGTGACCCGGCTGCTTAGAGAGGGAGAGTTGCAGGTCTACCTTGGGGATACTACCAGAGTTTCTGTGGCTGCAGTGGGAGTTATTAGTCTTTATTTTTCAGACTCTATTTTATATTTAAAGGATTGTCTTTATGTACCTAGTTTTCGAAAGAACTTGCTTTCGGTTTCGAAACTTGTTTTGGATGGTTATAAATGTGTATTTTCTGACGGTTCGGTTTTTATAAGAAAATGCCAGAAACTTATATGTTCCCGTACATTGGTTAACAATTTGTTTTTAATCAAGACTTACTCCCCAGTTATGCAAAACACAGAAACTAGTAACTCATCACCGAATCATAATAAGAGAAAGAAATCTTCCCCTTTGAATCAGACTTATCTTTGGCACCTGAGACTAGGTCATATCAACCTTGGTAGGATTCAAAGGTTGGTCAAGAGTGGGTCTTTGGACTTACTAGATATTGACAGTTATTCAACCTGTGAGTCCTGCTTGGAGGGTAAAATGACCAAGAGGCCTTTTAAGGCGAAGGGGTATAGGGCCAAGGAGGTTTTAGAGCTGATTCATTCTGACGTGTGTGGGCCTATGTCAGTTCAAGCTAGAGGTGGTTATGAGTATTTCGTGACTTTCACGGATGATTACTCTAGATATGGATACATATACCTGATGCGCCACAAGTCTGAATGCTTTGGCAAGTTCAGAGAATTCAAGGCAGAGGTGGAGAACCATCTGGGTAAGAGTATCAAGTCACTGCGGTCTGATCGCGGTGGCGAATACCTGTCTAGTGAATTTAGGACCTATTTGTCAGAGGAGGGTATTCAGACCCAGTTGTCTGCACCTGGCAAACCCCAGCAGAATGGTGTAGCAGAGAGGAGGAACATGACTCTTATGGAGATGGTTAGATCGATGATGAGTTACAGTGAGTTGTCTACCTCGTTTTGGGGTTATGCTTTGGATACAACATGTTTTATCCTCAACCTTGTGCCTATGACCCCAGTAGAGTTGTGGAGTGGGCGAAAGCCTAGTCTGAGACATCTCAGGATTTGGGGTTGTCCAGCACATGTGCTCGAGGCAGATACAGGCAAGTTAGAGGCGAGATCCAAGGTTATGCTGTTTATAGGCTACCCCAAAGGAACGAGAGGTGGTTTATTTTATAGTCCTCAGGATCAGAAGGTGGTGGTCAGCACCAATGCCAGATTTCTTGAGGAGGACTATATTTTAGATCACAAGTCAAGCAGCAAGGTAGTATTGGAAGAGCTTAGAAGTCAGTCCACTATTCCAGATGCACACGTACAGGAAGACACACCACAAGAAACTGCACACACTATCACAGATGATGTTCTTACACAGGCTGCACCTCGTCGTAGTGGGAGGGTTGTGAGACAGCCCGAGAGGTACATGGGTTTGGGTGAGTCTTCGGACTTTATCCCTGGTGCTCATGAACCAGACCCAGTTAACTACAATGAGGCTCTCCAGGATAAAGATGCAGATTCTTGGCAGAGAGCGATGATTGCTGAGATGTGTTCTATGGACTCAAATCAAGTCTGGGAGCTGGTAGACCTTCCTGATGGGTTTAGGCCTATTGGGTGCAAATGGGTCTATAAGCGAAAGAGAGGATCTGACGGGAGGGTTGAGACCTTCAAGGCTAGGCTTGTGGCGAAAGGGTATACTCAGAAAGAAGGGATCGATTATGAGGAGACCTTTTCCCCGGTAGCTATACTTAAGTCGATCTGGATTCTCTTGGCCATAGCTGCTCATTTGGATTATGAGATTTGGCAGATGGACGTCAAGACAGCTTCCCTTAATGGAAGTCTTGAGGAGACCATCTTTATGCAGCAACCAGAGGTTATCCAGATCTTGGAACATTCGTTTTGATGAGGTTATCCAGTCCTATGGATTCACTCAGTCTCCGGATGAGCAGTGTGTTTATTGCAGGCGTGATGGTGAGATAGTGGTGTTTCTCGTACTTTATGTAGATGACATTCTTCTTATTGGCAACAGTAAGAAGGTGTTGTCAGACGTAAAGGCATGGCTGTCCAGGCAATTCGATATGAAGGATTTGGGAGAGGCTGGACATATCCTTGGGATCAAGATTATTCGAGATCGTAGGAGACGTTCTCTGACTCTCTCACAGGAATCCTACATAGACACGATTCTGGCCCGTTTTAACATGCAGAACTCCAAGAAGGGTTCACTACCTTTCAGGCATGGAGTGCATTTGTCTAAGGAGCAGTGTCCTAAGACTGCTGAGGAGATAGATGCCATGAAGGTGGTACCCTATGCTTCTGCAGTGGGTAGCCTCATGTATGCCATATTGTGCACGAGGCCTGATATTTGCTTTGCCGTTGGCATGGTTAGCAGATATCAGAGTAACCCTAGGAAGGCTCACTGGGAGGCAGTAAAATGCATTCTCAAGTACTTGCGCAGGACGAGAGATTATGTCCTAGTTTACAGAGCGCAGGAGCTTGTACCATTGGGTTACACAGATTCGGACTTTCATGGAGATTTGGACAAGAGCAAGTCTACCTCTTGGTTTGTGTTTACTCTAGGAGGTGGAGCCATAGTATGGAAGAGTGTCAAGCAGAAATGCGTGGCAGACTCTACCATAGAGGCCGAGTACGTTGCCGCTTCAGAGGCAGCGAAAGAGGCTGTATGGCTCAGGAGCTTCCTGATGGACTTAGATGTGGTTCCAGAGTTGCCTAGGTCTATCACAGTTTATTGTGATAACAATGGTGCAGTTGCTAACTCAAGGGAACCACGAGCCCATAAGGCGAGTAAACACATAGAGCGCAAGTACCACCTGATACGAGAGATCGTAAAGAGGGGAGACGTGATCGTGGCCATGATAGCTTCAGAGGACAACCTTGCAGATCTTTTCACCAAGCCATTGACCCCAAAGGTTTTTGAGAGGCATGTGGAGGACATGGGAGTCAGATTCTTGAGAGAGCCATGTGAGTGAGCTTAAAGGTGTTCTGGAGATTTCATTACGACAGCAGTGTAATAGCGGGTTGGACAATTTTTTTACTTCTTAGCATAACTTTGAGTATTAGTGGGAGATTGTTAGTTTTGAATACAGAAAAGCTATGGCTTGTATCAAAAACTAATATCCACAGATGACATATCATTTTGTTTCAGTATAAATCTGTTCCTTTATATCATAGAACTAGATAACGGGGTGTCGACAAACACAGTAGATACCGTTATTGGTTAAAGTATTGATATATAAAAAGTATACTCGTAACCGAGATAGTCTGAACGTACTATCGGTATAGGTTATTGTGTGGTTTGGAAATTGGTTTATCTAGACTAGTTTAAATCACACAGATATGCCCGGACCAGTTTGGATAGAATTGACTTGTACTGATCGGCGTAGTCAATTCGGTCCTGGAATTCCATCTCTCAATCCCGAGATTGGGACGGGCGTGAGGGTTGGGTGTCGTATGCTTTGATTTGCCAAAGAGTGAGGTCAATTGAGGCCAATACCTCGGTAAGTTGGGTATGCGGTGTTTAGCTTCTTGCGTGCCGTTGCTAGTCGGAGGAATCCACGTACCGGTTCGCCGGGTTGATGGTGCTCCCGAGATGAGCTCGTAAGGTTATTATACTAAACCTGGCCAGTGAACTTTATGTTCGGTATAATAAAAGGTCGAGTGGTACTAATCTCGGAAACCAAGAAGTCGGTGAGTTAATTTGTCAGTAAATTGATAAATCGACGAGCACTAGATCTTTAATGTGGGGAGATAGAAGAAATAATAATGGCGCGATGTAAAGTCGTTTTCGAGCGGTAGTTCCATAATTGGTCCGATAGTGGTACGACCGATTATGCGTTTGACTAATCGACAAGGTAAATTAATTAATCCGAAGGGTTTAATTAATATTTAATCGACGAAGTGAATTTAGAAATTAATTCAATTTTGAATTAATTAATTCTAAGGGTTCGATTAAATTAAATTAACAAGGTGGATTAAATAAATTAATTTAAATGGGTCGATTGGAGTTGATTAGTCGGGAAGACTTAGCGGTCAACGAAAGTCAAATTTTAAGGCCTAACTCGAGAGCCCATTAGGTCTCCAATCAAGCTACTATAAATAGAATACTTGATGCCCAAGAAACCTAAGGGGAAATTTTGTAAGACAATTTGTCTTGCCTTTTGAGAGAGAAAGTTCTAGAGAGAGTTTTCTAGAGAGAAAGTTTTCTCTTTCGAAGTCGAACTAGATTTCTCTCTTCCTGAATTGTATTCATTCCAAAGACCAAACATTTTCGAGTGGGCTGTTCATAAACTCGCCGGATTACTGCAGGTCTTCACCGGGGTCTGCTGCTGTCGAAAAAAAGGGTTTTCTCCCTGCTGCTGTTCGGTCTGAATTTACGTACGGTTGATTCGAGAGAACTCGTGTTGATCTCCATAACTTGAAGGGTGATCCGCTGAGCTCTCTTATCTAGATCCTGGCGTGAAGAAGACCGGCTAAACAGCAGTTTCGGTGTTGGATTGTTGAAGAAAATAAACAGCAGCAGAATATTTTTTCCCGGTTTGCAGTAGGTGGGTTTTACCCTTTTGGTCAGATTTTGGAATAACAAATTGAGTGTAATTCTTGTGATTTCCTTGTGGGCTAAGCAAGTAAACTCTGATAGATTATTGCCCACGCAATATTCGGAGTGTTCTTGTAGAATGATTGGATTTCTTGTGGAAATCGCAGCTGAATATTTGGTATTCTTTAAGCAAGAGACTTCGCTTCAAAAGGTAGAATCTTTAAATTCCGCTTTTATTAAAGATTCAATTTTTTGTGTCCCGATTAATAAATTAAATAAGTATAAGCCTAGATCCATTCATGGGTAAACTAATTTGAGCCTGAGCTTGGTCGAAAGCTTCCGATTCTGGAATGCATAGCACGAAAGTGAGGTTTTCGATTTAGCCCGGGCTTGTTCAGTTTTCCTTCATAGATATCATTCTTCAGAGCTTGCCCCCTAGTTTTGAGCAGTTTCGGTTGAATTATAATATGGGCAAGCTCTTATATTCACTTCCCGAGCTCATGACTGGTGTCTGCTGAGAGAAGAAACAAGCCTTGGCTACTTTGGTCCCTCAAGTTCCTCTGTTGGACCCAAAGCCAGGAAGCAAAAGAGGAAGAGAGACCAAAAAGCAGGAGCTGCTGATCATGGTCCGAAGGCGGGCATTGCCAATAAGCATAAGCCAAAAGGCAAGTGCTTCAGATGTGGCAAAGCAAAACATTGGAAGAAGGATTGCCAGAAGCCTCGAGGTATGTGTAAATTTTCCCTAGTTATTAAGACGTGTTTAGCGGCGATTCCCACGGATACTTGGTGCATGGATTCAGGAGCCACTGATCACGTTTGTAATTCTTTGCAGGGGTTCTAAGTGACCTGGCTGTTTAGAGAGGAAGAGTTGCAGGTCTACCTTGTGGATAATACCAGAGTTTCTGTTGTTGCAGTGGGAGTTTTATGTCTTTACTTTTCAGACTCAGTTTTACATTTGAGAGATTGTTTATATGTACCCAGTTTTTGAAAGAATTTGCTTTTAGTTTCTAAACTTTTATTGGATGGTTATAAGTGTGTTTTTTGTGATAAATCTGTTTTTATTAGAAAGAACCAGAAGCTTATATGTTCCGGTATATTAGTTGACAATATGTTTTTAATCAAGACATACTCCCCAGTAATGCAAAACACAGAAACTAATAACTCATCACCGAATCATAGCAAGAGAAATGAGTCTTCCCCTTTAAATCAAACTTATTTTCGGCACCTGAGACTCGGTCACATCAACCTTAGTAGGATTCAAAGGTTGGTCGATAATGGGTCTTTGGACTCATTGGATATTGACAGCTATCCGACCTGTGAGTCCTGCTTGGAGGGTAAGATGACAAAGAGGCCTTTCAAGGCAAAGGGGTACAGGGCCAAGGAGGTTTTAGAGTTGATTCATTCTGACTTGTGTGGGCCTATGTCAGTTCAGGCTAGAGGTGGTTATGAGTATTTCGTGACTTTCACGGATGATTACTCTATATATGGATACATATACCTGATGCTCCACAAGTCTAAATGCTTTAGCAAGTTCAAAGAGTTTATGGCTAAGGTGGAGAACCATCTGGGTAAGAGTATCAAGGCCTTGTGATCTGATTGATGTGACGAATACCTCTTTAGTGAATTTACGTCCTATTAGTCAGAGGAGGGTATTCAGACCAAGTTGTCTGCACCCGGCACACCCCATCAGAATGGTGTAGTAGAGAGGAGGAACAGGACTCTTATGGATATGGTTAGATCGATGATGAGTTATAGCGAATTGCCTATATCATTTTTGAAAGATTTTGGTAGGATCTGGGTTTGCACTTGCTCGATTTACCACGCAACAAAAATTTCTATTAAAGCGGAATCTTAGAAAAGTACCTTTGAAGCGTGCACCTGGTGATTCTCTTGTATGCCTCAAGACTATGACTTCACGTTGTGTGGAAAACGAACTAGAAGTCAATTGATCAGCTACTCACCACAATCCACCTGCTAGAAAACTCTAGCCCCGCAGCACCTGGCACGTACTATAAACGCATCGCCCGCAGAGAGAGAAAGCTATGCGCAGCTGGTATAAACCAAGGCCAAAATTTCAGCCACTAGAAACCCAAAAACCAGCTGCACACTTTCTTGAAAATTCGACTTGGAGAGAGAAACATTTTCTGTCTCTAGAAATCCTGTGGATTAATTGTGTAATTGTCATTCTTGAATAACTGATCCCTTGTCTATTTATAGAGTTACAAGAGAGACTCCAAGTTGGTTTAGGATTGGTCTTCCTAATGGGTTTAGGTAATGAATTAGTTTCCAAATCCAATTAGGCAACCAATCTGATAGGATAACCAAATCCTACTGGATTCCTAATCTCTAGAATTTTCTAATTCCAATTGAAACTTAAGACTTAATTAATTAATTAAATAATTCCACTTTGTTAATTACTTAATTAACCCTTAGGAATTAATTAAATAATTCCACTTTGTTAATTACTTAATTAACCCTTAGGAATAATTAACCAATTAATTAATTAAATCTACCTATTCAAATTACAAAATTAATCGTACCACTAACGGATTAATTTTGGCACTACCATCCTACACCAGAATTTCTTCCAGAACAACTTAATTAAATTATATTCATTTAATCTTCCCACATCAAAGATATAATGCTCGTTAATTAAAATTAATTTACTGATAAATTAATTAATTAACTTCTTTAATTCCGAGACTAGTACCACTCGACCTTTTTACTATACCGGACATAAGTCCACCGGTTGGGTTTAGTACAATAAACATTTCGAGCTCATCTCGGGAGCACCATCACCCCGAACGCACCGGTACATGGTTTCCTTTCGACCAGCAGTAGCACACCAAGTAACTAAACACGCGCACCCAACCCACCGAGACTATTGGCCACATTTGACCTCACCCATTGGCAGATCAAAGTACACTATGTCTAATCCTCATGCCCACTCGAGTCTAGGGATTTAGAGATAGAATACAAGGATCGATTTGTCTATTAAATTAGTACAAGACAAATCATTCCTAAGAGTCAAGTTCAATATGCCCCGGGAAAATTTATATGATTCAATTAGTTTAGACAAACTAATTATCTGAATCGCATAGTAACCTAGACTGACAGTTTGTCCAAAGCTGTCTCGGTTATGAACCTCATTTATGTATTAGTTCTTTCAACCAATGATGAAATCTACTGTGTCGCACCAGACACCTCATCATCTACTTACATAATATAAATGGACATAAACATGTACAACAATATATGATTGAAACACAAATCGATATATTAAACTGGGAAACTGTACAATACAAGCATAGCTTATGTATTCTACTCCAACAATCTCCCACTAATACTTAAGTTGTGCTTTAAGTATACATCTGCATACAACTCCTATACAATCTACTGCTATCTATCTAGAAAAACTGTCAAGGCTCTCCTAAGCATCTGATCCCCATGCCCTTCATGTGAGCCTCAAAGACTTTAGAAGTCAATGTTTTCGTGAGCGGATCTGCAAGGTTATCCTCTGATGCTATCTTAGCCATGACCACGTCTACCCTCTTTACGATGTCTCATATCAGGTGGTACTTGCGCTGTATATGTTTACTCTGAAGGAAAACTGAACAAGCCCGGGCTAAATAGAAAACCTCACTTTCATGCAATGCATTCCAGAATCGGAAGCTTTCGACCATGCTCAGGCTCAAATTAGTTTACCCATGAACGGATCTAGGCTTATACTTATTTAATTTATTAATCGGGACATAAAAGATTCAATCTTTAATAAAAGCAGAATTTAAAGATTCTACCTTTTGTAGCGAAGTCCATTGCCTAAAGAAAAATCCAATCTTTGTTGCGATTCCAATAGAAATCCAATAGATATCTCCGTAGAAACTTAAAATATTGCATGGGCAATAATCTATCGAAGTCTACTTGCTTAGCCCACAAGGAAATCTCTCTAAAACTGGACTCAAACAAACCAAAAACTGATCATAAAATTTAACCCACAAAAATCCTGCTGCTGCTGCCCAAAAAAGCTGCTGCCTTTAAATATAAACACCACTACGACAGTAGTAATTCGAGCTGCCCAGTTGTGATCTAGACAGCCCAAGCTTCGGATCACCAAGAAGAGATCAACGAAGCCCAGGCCGAATCAAACGCACTGGACAGCAGCAAAAAACTGCCGCCAGAAAACCCTGAAAAATCTGCTGCAGTCCCTTTGTACAAGAGAAGGAAAAACTGGACAGTAGTTTTGCGTGGCAGCCCCTTTGCGCGAGAGAAGAAGAACTGGGCAGCAGTTTTTTGTGGCAGCCCCTTTGCACGAGAGAAGAAGAACTGGGCAGAGATTTTCGTGGCAGCCCCTTTGTGCGAGAAACCAAAACCTGGGCAGCAGCTTTTGCGGATTGAGTAATAAAAACTGGGTAGAATGAAAACCCAAATGAAAGTTGTGATCTTTGGTTGGAATCCAATCTAGAGGAAGTGAAAATTCTGGTTTGTTTTTGAGAGAAAATTCTTGAAGAAAAATTCTCTCTCTTAAACCTTTTCACTCAAGAAAGCAAGAATGAAATGTCTTGCAAGACTTCCTTATATTTTTCTTGGGCTTCAAGTCTTCTATTTATAGGAGCTCGATTGGAGACCTAATGGGCTCTCGAGTTAGGCCTTTTAATTTGACTTTTGTTGACCGCTAAGTCTTCCCGACTAATCAACTCCAATCGACCCATTTAAATTAATTTATTTAATCCACTTTGTTAATTTAATTTAATCGAACCCTTAGAATTAATTAATTCAAAATAGAATTAATTTCTAAATTCACTTTGTCGATTAAATATTAATTAAACCTTTTGGATTAATTAATTTACCCTGTCGATTAGTCAAATACATAATCGGTCGTGCCACTATCGGACCAATTATGGAACTACCGCTCGAAAACGACTTTATATCGCGCCATTATATTTTATTCTATCTCCCCACATTAAAGATCTAGCGCTCGTCAGTTTATCAATTTACTGACAAATTAATTCACCGACTTCTTGGTTTCCGAGATTAGTACCAGTCGTCCTTTTATTATACCGAACATAAAGTTCACCGGCCGGGTTTAGTATAATAACCTTACGAGCTCATCTCGGGAGCATCATTAACCCGGCGAACCGGTACATGGATTCCTCCGACTAGCAACGGCACTTAAGAAGCTAAACACCGCATACCCAACCTACCAAGGTATTGGCCTCAATTGACCTCACTCTTTGGCAAATCAAAGCACACGATATCCAACCCTCACGCCCGTCCTAATCTCGGGATTGAGAGACGAAATACTAGGACTGAACTGACTACGCCGATCAGTATAAGTCAATTCTATCCAAACTGGTCGTGCTCAATATGCCCCGGGCATATCCGTGTGATTTAAACTAGTTTAGATAAACTAATTTCCAAACAACACAATAACCTATACTGATAGTATGTTCAGACTATCTCGGTTACGAGCATACTTTTTATATATCAATACTTTAACCAATAACGGTATCTACTGTGTCTGTCCACACCCCGTTATCTAGTTCTATGATATAAAGGAACAAATTTATACCGAAACAAAATGATATGTCAACTATGGATATTAGTTTTTGATACAAGCCATAGCTTTTCTGTATTCAAAACTAACAATCTCCCACTAATACTCAAAGCTATGCTAAGAATTACAAAAACTGTCCAACCCGCTATTACACTGCTGTCATAATGAAATCTCCAGAACACCTTTAAGCTCACTCGCATGGCTCTCTCAAGAATCTGACTCCCATGCCCTCTACATGTCTCTCAAAGACCTTTGGGGTCAATAACTTGGTGAAAGGATCTACAAGGTTGTCATCTGAAGCTATCTTGGCCACGATCACGTCTCCCCTCTTTACGATCTCTCGTATCAGGTGGTACTTGCGCTCTATGTGTTTACTCGCCTTATGGGCTCGTGGTTTCCTCGAGTTAGCAACTGCACCATTGTTATCACAATACACTGTGATAGACCTAGGCAACTCAGGAACCACATCCAAGTCCATCAGGAAGCTCCTGAGCCATACAACCTTTTTCGCTGCCTCTGAAGCGGCAACGTACTCGGCCTCCATGGTAGAGTCCACCACGCATTTCTACTTGACACTCTTCCATACTATGGCTCCACCTCCTAGAGTAAACACAAACCCAGAGGTAGACTTACTCTTGTCCAAATCACCTTGAAAGTCCGAATCTGTGTAACCCAATGGTACAAGCTCCTGCACTCTATAAACTAGGACATAATCTCTCGTCCTGCGCAAGTACTTGAGAATGCATTTTACTGCCTCCCAGTGAGCCTTCCCAGGGTTACTCTGATATCTGCTAACCATGCCAACGGCAAAGCAAATATCAGGCCTCGTGCACAACATAGCATACATGAGGTTACCCACTTCAGAAGCATAGGGTACCGCCTTCATGGCATCTATCTCCTCAGCAGTCTTAGGACACTGCTCCTTAGACAAATGCACTTCATGCCTGAAAGGTAGTGAACCCTTCTTGGAGTTCTGCATGTTAAAACGGGCCAGAATCGTGTCTATGTAGGATGCCTGAGAGAGATTCAGAGAACATCTCCTACGATCTCGAATAATCTTAATCCCAAGGATATGTCCAGCCTCTCCCAAATCCTTCATATCGAATTTCCTGGACAACCATGCCTTTACGTCTGACAACACCTTCTTACTGTTGCCAATAAGAAGAATGTCATTTACGTAAAGTACGAGGAACACCACCATATCACCATCACGCCTGCGATAAACACACTGCTCATCCGGAGACTGAGTGAATCCATAAGACTGAATAACCTCATCAAAACGGATATTCCAAGATCTGGATGCTTGCTTAAGTCCATAAATGGACCTCCTAAGCCTGCATACCTTGTGCTCTTGGCCCTTAACAATGAAGCCTCTGGTTGCTGCATAAAGATGGTCTCCTCAAGACTTCCATTAAGGAAAGCTGTCTTGATGTCCATCTGCCAAATCTCATAATCCATATGAGCAGCTATGGCAAGAGAATCTGGATTGACTGAAGCATAGCTACTGGGGAAAAGGTCTCCCCATAATCGATCCCTTCTTTCGTAGTATACCCCTTCGCCACAAGCCTAGCCTTGAAGGTATCAACCCTCCCATCAGATCCTCTCTTTCGCTTGTAAACCCATTTGCACCCAATAGGCCTAAACCCATCAGGAAGGTCTACCAGCTCCCAGACTTGATTTGAGTCCATAGAACCCATCTCAGCAATCATCGCTCTCTGTCAAGAATCTGCATCTTTATCCTGGAGAGCCTCATTGTAGTTAACTGGGTCCGGTTCATGAGCACCAGGGATAAAGTCCGAAGACTCACCCAAACCCATGTACCTCTCGGGCTGTCTCACAACCCTCCCACTACGACGAGGCGCAACCTGTGCAAGAGCATCATCTGTGATAGTGTGTGCAGTCTCTTGTGGTGTGTCTTCCTGTACGTGTGCATCTGGAATAGTGGACTGACTTCTAAGCTCTTCCAATACTACCTTGCTGCTTGACTTGTGATCTAAAATATAGTCCTCCTCAAGAAATCTGGCATTGGTGCTGACCACCACCTTCTGATCCTGAGGACTATAAAATAAACCACCTCTCGTTCCTTTAGGGTAGCCTATAAACAACATAACCTTGGATCTCGCCTCTAACTTGCCTGCATCTGCCTCGAGCACATGTGCTGGACAACCCCAAATCCTGAGATGTCTCAGACTAGGCTTTCGCCCATTCCACAACTCTACTGGGGTCGTAGGCACAGACTTAGATGGCACAAGGTTGAGGATAAAATATGTTGTCTCCAAGGCATAACCCCAAAATGAGGTAGGCAACTCACTGTAACTCATCATCGATCTAACCATCTCCATAAGAGTCCTGTTCCTCTTCTCTGCTACACCATTCTGCTGGGGTGTGCCAGGTGCAAACAACTGGGTCTGAATTCCCTCCTCTGACAAATAGGATCTAAATTCACTAGAGAGGTATTCGCCACCGCGATCAGACCGTAGTGACTTGATACTCTTACCCAGATGGTTCTCCACCTCTGCCTTGAATTCTCTGAACTTGCCAAAACATTCAGACTTGTGGCGCATCAGGTATATGTATCCATATCTCGAGTAATCATCCGTGAAAGTCACAAAATACTCATAACCACCTCTAGCCTGAACTGACATAGGCCCACACACGTCAGAATGAATCAGCTCTAAAACCTCCTTGGCCCTATACCCCTTTGCCTTAAAAGGCCTCTTGGTCATTTTACCCTCCAAGCAGGACTCACAGGTCGAATAGCTGTCAATATCTAGTAAGTCCAAAGACCCACTCTTGACCAACCTTTGAATCCTACTAAGGTTGATATGACCTAGTCTCAGGTGCCAAAGATAAGTCTGATTCAAAGGGGAAGACTCTTTTCTCTTATTATGACTGGGTGATGAGTTACTAGTTTCTGTGTTTTGCATAGCTGGGGAGTAAGTCTTAATTAAAAACAAATTGTCAACCAATGTACCGGAACATATAAGTTTCTGGCCTTTTATAAAAAAAAAAAAAATCAGAAAATGCACACGTTTAACCATCCAAAACAAGTCTCAAAACCGAAAGCAAGTTCTTTCGAAAACTAGGTACATAAAGACAATCCTTTAAATGTAAAATAGCTGAAAAATAAAGACAAATAACTCCCACTGCAGTAACAGAAACTCTGGTAGTATCCTCAAGGCAGACCTGCAACTCTCCCTCTCTAAGCAGCCGGGTCACTTGGAACCCCTCCAAAGAATTACAAACGTGATCAGTGGCTCCTTAATCCACACACCAAGTATCTGTGAGAATCGCCTCTAAACACGTCTCAGTAACTAGGGAAAATTTACACATGCCTCGAGGCTTTGGGAATTCCTTCTTCCAATGTCCAGATTACGTTTCCAGTCAATATAGTTTGGACCCGTGAGTTTGTTTTGGTTCAAAATGACAGCTAGCGGGTTGAACGACATATCATAACCGAAAAATTAACAATTCAAGTTTCAGTATACTTTTTCGAAAATATTGAAAATCCTCTAAAAACGAATATAATCTTCTACCGACATCTATCACACAGGGATTAACGCATGTCACGATGGGTGAACGTCTACGCCAACCCACATTCGTTCGAGAAGAACCGAAGTTCATTAATCTCATTATCTGACCAACGATCTTATGATCAATGAAATTAATAGTCGATAATTTTAGCCGTACCCAAAAATAGCGTAACCTCGATGGGAGGGATACTAAAAACGGTACACTAAGTGTATGCCATTATGTGACTTCCAAGTTTGTTACTTAGGATACTAATGCGCCTCGGATGGCGAGGGTGTCGCAACTTTCTCCAATTAAACTCACTATAGTCATCCCTTTAGAAATTCATTCCGGTGATATCCGTGGTTGAAAACTCATCCGATAGGGAGGAAGGTCTAAGCCAGCACGCAAGTTTAACCACATCACTAATGAACCCGTAATGGAGGCCATTGGGCTATTAACCAACCCGCTCCCACTTAGATTTTTAATTTCGATTCGCCCGGGTTTTCTCAGTTTTCTTACGTAATTAGGAATCACCCAAAATTACGATTAAACCAAAACCCACGAATTTAATTAGTTTGAGGATTTTTTTTTTACGTTTTAACATGCAAAATCTTAACTATGGATATTCGCACCCATAAAACCGTTGGAGTTTTAATATGCGAATAATCTACCTTGGTTAATTGCACATTACCTTTTAAAAACATTTTGGTTTGGTTTTCGTTCATGCAAAATAAAACGAAAATCACACAATCAACGAAAAGTCATAAATACGGGAAATTAAACAAATAAAATTTCCCGACTATTATGGCCTTCTCTATCGTTGATTCCTTTACGCCTTGGTGACATGTCCCGTCATGTCGCTCCCACTCGTTATTTGGATTCCTCTTGATTCGCCCGGGTTTTCTCGGTGTTTTACGTAATTAGGAATCACCCAAAATTACGATAAACCAAAACCCGTGAATATAAGTTACCCAAAATAACGTCTTCATCATAGTACATAAATTCCTATATACAAAGGCGTTTTTCTAGGAATTTAAAGACGACATGATTAGATTAAATCCTACTACAAGATTTTTCTAATCCTACACGGCTTTATTTTGGCATTATTATTTTTGTCGAAATGCATAAACAAGTGATTATTGGCTTCCCGGCTATTATGGTAGAAATTTAATTTTCATTTATAAACCCCGGGACATGTCCGGGCTTGTTTTATTTTTGAATGGAAATTTCTGTAATAGTAATAACCAATTTTGAATACAGAAAAGCTATGGCTTGTATCAAAAACTAATATACTCGCCTTGTGGGCTCGTGGTTCCTTCGAGTTTGCTACTGCACCATTGTTATCACAATAAACCGTGATAGACTTGGGCAAACTAGGAATCACATCTAAGTCCACTAGGAAGTTCTTGAGACATACTGCTTCTTTTGCTGCCTCTGATGCGGCAACATACTCAGCCTCTATGGTAGAGTCCGCCACGCATTTCTGCTTGACACTCCACCAAACTATGGCTCCACCTCCTAGAGTAAACACATACCCTGAGGTAGACTTGCTCTTGTCCCTGTCGCCTTGGAAATCTGAATCTGTGTAACCTCGGGGTACCAGCTCAGACGCCTGATAGACCACAACTTGGTCTCTCGTTCTGCACAAATACTTGAGAATGCATTTTACTGCCTCCCAATGAGCTTTCCTGGGGTTACTCTGATATCTGCTCACCATGCCAACGGCATAACAGATATCAGGCATCGTACACAACATGGCATACATGAGACTTCCTACTGCCGAAGCATATGAAATTGTCCTCATGGTCTCTATCTCCTCAACAGTCTTAGTAGACTGCTCCTTAGATAGAAACACTCCATGTCTGAAAGGTAGAAAACCTTTCTTGGAGTTCTGCATGTTAAAACGGGCCAAAATCGTGTCTATGTATGAAGCTTGGGAGAGCGTTAGCGAATGTTTCCTATGATCTCGAATAATCTTGATCCCAAGGATATGTCCCGCTTCCCCTAAGTCCTTAATATCAAATTGCTTGGACAGCCATGCCTTTACGTCTGATAACACTTTCTTGTTATTGCCAATCAATAGAATGTCATCTACGTAAAGCACAAGAAACACCACTGAGTTTCCATCACGTCTGCGATATACACATTGCTCATCCGGACACTGAGCAAATCCAAAAGACTGGATTACCTCATCAAACCGGATGTTCCAAGATCTGGATGCCTGCTTAAGTCCATAAATAGACCTCTTAAGCCTGCAAACCTTATACTCTTGGCCTTTTTCAATGAATCCCTCTGGTTGCTGAATAAAGATGGTTTCCGCAAGACTTCCGTTTAGGAAAGCTGTCTTGACATCCATCTGCCAAATCTCATAATCCATATGAGTAGCTATGGCTAAGAGAATCCAGATCGACTTAAGCAAGGCTACCGGGGAGAAGGTTTCCTCATAATCGATTCCCTCTTTCTAAGTATACCCCTTCGCCACCAGCCTAGCTTTAAAGGTTTTCACCTTTCCGTCAGGTCCTCTCTTACGTTTGTAGACCCACTTGCATCCAATGGGCTTGAACCCATCAGGTAGGTCCACAATGTTAGTTTTGAATACAGAAAAGCTATGGCTTGTATCAAAAACTAATATCCACAGATGACATATCATTTTGTTTCAGTATAAATTTGTTCCTTTATATCATAGAACTAGATAACGGGGTGTCGACAAACACAGTAGATACCATTATTGGTTAAAGTATTGATATATAAAAAGTATGCTCGTATCCAAGATAGTCTGAACATACTATCGGTATAGGTTATTGTGTGGTTTGGAAATTGGTTTATCTAAACTAGTTTAAATCACACAGATATGCCCGGGGCATATTGAGCATGACCAGTTTGGATAGAATTGACTTATACTGATCGGCGTAGTCAATTCGGTCCTAGTATTCCGTCTCTCAATCCCGAGATTGGGACGGGCGTGAGGTTTGGAATCGTGTGCTTTGATTTGCCAAAGAGTGAGGTCAATTGAGGCCAATACCTCGGTAAGTTGGGTATGCGGTGTTTAGCTTCTTACGTGCCGTTGCTAGTTAGAAGAATCCACGTACCGGCCGGTGAACTTTATGTTCGGTATAATAACAGGACGAGTGGTACTAATCTCAGAAACCAAGAAGTCGGTGAATTAATTTGTCAGTAAATTGATAAACCGATGAGTGCTAGATCTTTAATGTGGAGAGATAGAATAAAATATAATGGCGCGATGTAAAGTCGTTTTCGAGCGGTAGTTCCATGATTGGTCCGATAGTGGCACGATCGATTATGCATTTGACTAATCGACAAGGTAAATTAATTAATCCAAAAGGTTTAATTAATATTTAATCGACAAATTGAATTTAGAAATTAATTCTATTTTGAATTAATTAATTCTAAGGGTTCGATTAAATTAAATTAACAAAGTGGGTTAAATAAATTAATTTAAATGGGTCGATTGGAGTTGATTAGTCGGGAAGACTTAGCGGTCAACGAAAGTCAAATTTAAAGGCCTAACTCGAGAGCCCATTAGGTCTCCATTAGAGCACCTTATAAATAGAAAGCTTAAGGCCTAAGAAACTTAAGAAAATCTTGCAAGACAACTTTGTCTTCCTTGAGTGAGAAAGTTCTAGAGAGAGACTATTCTTCCTTCTTGGGTTTCTTTCAAAAACGAACTTTGAATCTCACTTCTCGATTTAGATTAAGTCCAAAGATCAAATTTTTAGATAGCCCACCGGACACTGTTCATCGGGTACTGTTCACTGGACAATGTTCATCGGATACTGTTCACCGGACACTGTTCATCGGAACTGTTCATCGGATACTGTTCACCGGACACTGTTCACCGAATTCACTGTTCACTCCGGTGTTCTTGATCCAGCTGGGTTTGTGTTGATCTCTTCCTTTGGTTGGTGATCCACAATCTCGATTGTCCAGATCGTGACCAGAGTTGAAGTGGGTTCGATTTTATTGGCGAGAAAAGTAGTGGGCAGCAGTTTTTTTTGGGTTAAAGGTTTGATCTTTTGGGCAGATTTGATCTAATTGAGGGATTTTCTTGGCGGGTTTCTCTTGGGCTTTGGTAGCAGACTTCGATAGATTATTGCCCACGCAATATTCAAAGTTTTCTCGGAGTGATCTTTTGGATTTCTTGTGGAATTCGCGTAAAGATTGGATTTTTTCTTTAGGCAAGGGACTTCGCTACAAAAGGTAAAATCTTTAATATTCCACTTTAATTAAAGATTTAATTTTTTGTGTCCCGATTAATAAATTAAATAAGTATAAGCTAAGATCCGTTCATGGGTAAACTAATTTGAGCCTGAGCTTGGTCGAAAGCTTCCGATTCTGGAATGCATTGCACGAAAGTGAGGTTTTCGATTTAGCCCGGGCTTGTTCAGTTTTCCTTCACACAAGCTCCCAGACTTGATTGTGGTCCATTGACCCCATCTCGAATATCATTGCCTTACGCCAAGATTCTGCATCTTTATCTCAAAGTGTTTCATTGTAGTTAATTGGGTTAGGTTCAGGCACACCTGGGACTAGGTCTGAAGCCTCTCCCACGCCAATGAACCTGTCTGGCTTTCTCACAATCCTCCCACTACGACGAGGCACCATCTATGTAGGCGCATCATCTGTGATCTCATGTGCAGTGTGTGGTGTATCTACTTGTGTTGGTGCATCAGGATTAGTAGTTTGTCGTCTAAGCTCTTCTAGTACTATCTTACTCTTGGGCTTGTGTTCTAAGACATAGTCTTCTTCTAAAAATCTAGCGTTGGTACTTACCACCACCTTCTGATCTTTAGGACTATAGAATAGACCACCTTTCGTTCCCCTAGGATATCCTACAAACAGCATTAATTCTGTTCTTGCATCTAACTTAGCCGTATCTGCCTTAAGCAAATGTGCTGGACAGCCCCAAATTCTGAGATGTCTTAGACTGGGCTTCCGCCCGTTCCACAACTCTACTGGGGTTGAAGGCACAGTTTTAGATGGTACAAGATTAAGAATATACATTGCCGTTTCCAAGGCATATCCCCAGAACGAACTTGACAAATCACTATAGCTCATCATGGACCTCACCATTTCCATAAGAGTTCGGTTCCTCCTTTCTGCTACACCATTATATTGTGGCGTGCCAGCTGTAGACAACTGAGACTGAATTCCTACCTTAGTGAGGTAATCTCAAAATTCATGGGACAGGTACTCCCCACCATGATCTGAACGTAGTGTCTTGATACTCTTACCATGTGAAAGAATTTTGGTAGGATCTGGGTTTGCACTTGCTCGATTTACCACGCAACAAAAATTTCTATTAAAGCGGAATCTTAGAAAAGTACCTTTGAAGCGTGCACTTGGTGATTCTCTTGTATGCCTCAAGACTATGACTTCACATTGTGTGGGCAACGAACTAGAAGTCAATTGATCAGCTACTCACCACAATCCACCTGCTAGAAAACTCTAGCCCCGCAGCACCTGGCACGTACTATAAACGCACCGCCCGCAGAGAGAGAAAGCTACGTGCAGCTGGTATAGACCAAGGCCAAAATTTCAGCCATTAGAAACCCAAAAACCAGCCACACACTTTCTTGAAAATTCGACTTGGAGAGAGAAACGTTTTCTCTCTCTAGAATTTTCTCTCTCTAGAAATCCTGTGGATTAATTGTGTTATTGTGATTAATCTGAATGACTGATCCCTTGTCTATTTATAGAGTTACAAGAGAGACTCCAAGTTGGTTTAGGATTGGTCTTCCTACTAGGTTTCTGTTTTCCTTCAATCCTGTTTCTGGACTGATACAGATTCTGTTTCCTTCAATCCTGTTCCTGGACTGATACACTCCCAACTGTCACAGGGATTCACTTATCCCAATCCAGTTCCTGGGATGAATCACTCCCAACTGACATAGGGATTCACTTATCCCAAACCAGTTCCTGGGATGATTCACAACCAACTGACACAAGGATTAATTAATTTCTAAATTAATTAAATCTACCTTTGTCAACAACCCAGTACATAATTAATCGTACCACTAACGGATTAATTATGGCACTACCAACCTACACCAGAATTGCTTCCGGAACAACTTAATTAAATTATATTCATAATCTCCCCACATCAAAGATATAGTGCTCGTTAATTCATTAATTTACTGATAAATTAATTCATCAACTTCTTTAATTCCGAGACTAGTACCACTCGACCTTTTTACTATACCGGACATAAGTCCACCGGCCGGGTTTAGTATAATAAACATTTCGAGCTCATCTCGGGAGCACCATCACCCCGGACGCACCGGTATATGGTTTCCTTTCGACAAGCAGCAGCACACCAAGTAACTAAACAAGCGCACCCAACCTACCGAGACTATTGGCCACAATTGACCTCACACTTTGGCAGATCAAAGTACACTATGTCTAATCCTCATGCCCGCTCGAGTCTAGGGATTTAGAGATAGAATACAAGGATCGATTTGTCTATTAAATCAGTACAAGACAAATCATTCCTAAGAGTCAAGTTCAATATACCCCGGGCATATCTATATGATTCAATTAGTTTAGACAAACTAATTATCTGAATCACATAATAACCTAAACCGACAGTTTGTCCAAAGCTGTCTCGGTTACGAACCTCATTTATATATTATGTCTTTCAACCAATGATGAGATCTACTGTGTCGCACCAGACACCTCATCATCTACTTACATAATATAAATGGACGATTAATGCACAACAAGATATGACTGAAACACAAATCGATATATTAAACTGGGAAACTGTACAATACAAGCATAGCTTATGTATTCTACTCCAACAATCTCCCACTAATACTTAAGCTGTGCTTTAAGTATAGAACTACATACAATCCTACCCAATCTGCTGCTATCTATCTAGAAAAACTGTCAAGGCTCTCCTAAGCATCTGATCCCTTTGCCCTTCACGTGAGCCTTAAAGACTTTAGAAGTCAATGTTTTCGTGAATGGATCTGCAAGTTTATCCTCTGATGCTATCTTAGCCATGATCACGTCTACCCTCTTTACGATGTCTCGTATCAGGTGGTACTTGCGCTGTATATGTTTACTCGCCTTGTGGGCTCGTGGTTCCATAGAGTTTGCTACTGCACCATTATTATCACAATAAACCGTGATAGACTTCTGCAAACCAGGAATCACATCTAAGTCCACTAGGAAGTTCTTGAGCCATATTGCTTCTTTCGCTTCCTCTGATGCGGCAACATACTCAGCCTCCATGGTAGAGTCCGCCACGCATTTCTGCTTGACACTCCGCCAAACTATGGCTCCACCTCCTGGAGTAAACACATACCCTGAGGTAGACATGCTCTTGTCCCTGTCGCCTTGGAAATCTGAATCTGTGTAACCTCGGGGTACCAGCTCAGACACCTGATAGACCAGAACTTGGTCCCTCGTTCTGCGCAAATACTTGAGAATGCATTTTACTGCATCCCAATGAGCTTTCCCGGGGTTACTCTGATATCTGCTCACCATGCCAACGGCATAACAGATATCAGGCCTCGTACACAACATGACATACATGAGACTTTCTACTGCCGAAGCATATGGAACTGTCTTCATGGTCTCTATCTCCTCAACAGTCTTAGGAGACTGTTCCTTAGATAGAAACACTCCATGCCTGAAAGGTAGAAAACCTTTCTTGGAGTTCTGCATGTTAAAACGGGCCAGAATCGTGACTATGTATGAAGCTTGGGAGAGCGTTAGTGAACGTTTCCTACGATCTCGAATAATCTTGATCCCAAGGATATGTCCCGCTTCCCCTAAGTCCTTCATATCAAATTGCTTGGACAGCCATGCCTTTACGTCTGATAACACTTTTTTGTTGTTGCCAATCAATAGAATGTCATCTACGTAAAGCACAAGAAACACCACTGAGTTTCTATCACGTCTGCGATATACACATTGCTCATCCGGACACTGAGTAAATCCAAAGGACTGGATTAATTCATCGAACCGGATGTTCCAAGATCTGGATGCCTGCTTAAGTCCATAAATAGACCTCTTAAGCTTGCAAACCTTATGCTCTTGGCTTTTTTCAATGAATCCCTCTGGTTGCTGCATAAAGATGGTTTCCTCAAGACTTCCGTTTAGGAAAGCTGTCTTGACATCCATCTGCCAAATCTCATAATCCATATGAGCAGCTATGGCCAAGAGAATCCGGATCGACTTAAGCATGGCTACCGGGGAGAAGGTTTCCTCATAGTCGATTCCCTCTTTCTGAGTATACCCCTTCGCCACCAGCCTAGCTTTAAAGGTTTCCACCTTCCCGTCAGGTCCTCTCTTACGTTTGTAGACCCACTTGCATCCAATGGGCTTAAACCCATCAGGCAGGTCCATAAGCTCCCAGACTTGATTGTGGTCCATTGACCCCATCTCGGATATCATTGCCTTACGCCAAGATTCTACATCTTTATCTCAAAGCGCCTCATTATAGTTAACTGGGTCAGGTTCAGGCACACCTGGGACCAGGTCTGAAGCCTCTCCCATGCCAATGAACCTGTCTGGCTGTCTCACAACCCTCCCACTACGACGAGGCACCGCCTGTGTAGGCGCATCATCTGTGATCTCATCTGCAGTGTGTGGTGTATCTACTTACGTTGGTGCATCAGGATTAGTAGTTTGTCATCTAAGCTCTTCTAGTACTATCTTACTCTTGGGCTTGTGGTCTAAGACATAGTCCTCTTCTAAAAATCTAGCGTTGGTACTTACCACCTTCTGATCTTTAGGACTATAGCATAGACCACCTTTCGTTCCCCTAGGATATCCTATAAACAACATTAATTCTGTTCTTGCATCTAACTTAGCCGTATCTGCCTTAAGCACATGTGCTGGGCAGCCCCAAATTCTGAGATGTCTTAGACTGGGCTTCCGCCCGTTCCACAACTCTACTGGGGTTGAAGGCACGGTTTTAGATGGTACAAGATTAAGAATATACATTGCCGTTTCCAAGGCATATCCCCAGAACGAACTTGGCAAATCACTATAGCTCATCATGGACCTAACCATTTCCATAAGAGTTCGGTTCCTCCTTTTTGTTACACCATTCTGCTGTGGCGTGCCAGGTGCAGACTACTGAGACTGAATTCCTACCTCAGTGAGGTAATCTCGAAATTCATGGGACAGGTACTCCCCACCACGATCTGAACGCAGTGTCTTGATACTCTTACCATGATGCTTCTCCACATCTGCCCGAAACTCTTTGAACTTGCCAAAACATTCAGACTTGTGGCGCATTAGGTAAATGTATCCGTACCTAGAGTTATCATCCGTGAATGTCACGAAATACTCTTATCCCCCTTGTGCCTGGACTGTCATAGGTCCACACAAGTCAGAATCAATCAACTCTAATACTTCTTTAGCTGTATAGCCTTTTGCTTTAAAATGTCTCTTGGTCATCTCACCCTCCAAACAAGATTCGCAGGTTGCATAACTGTCAATATCTAATGAACCCAAAGGTCCATCATTGACCAACCTCTGAATCCTACTAAGGTTTATATGACCTAGCCTTAGATGCCAAAGATAGGTTTGATTCATTTCAGAAGGTTTCTTCCTCTTATTAATGTTAGATTCTGAGCTATCTATCTCTATGTTTTGCGCAACAGGGGAGTTAGAGTTAACCACAAACAAATTGTCCGCCAATGAACCAGAACAAATAAGTTTTCCATTTCTTCTAATAACAACACAGTCATCAGAAAAAATAAACTTATACCCGTTCTTCAAGAGTTTAGAAACCGAAATCAAGTTCTTTCTAAAACTCGGTACATAAAGACAATTAACTAAATCCAAGCTAGAATTTTCGAAATTCAACTTAACTACTCCCACTGCTTCTACTGACACTCTTGTAGTGTCGCCCAAGTAGATATCCAATTCGCCTTCTCTAAGCTTCTGGGTTACTTGGAACCCTTGCAAAGAATTACAAACATGGTCAATGGCACCTGAATCCACACACCAAGTATCTGTGGGAATCGCCGCTAAACATGTCTCAGTAATTAAGGCATAATTTATCGTACTTATAAGCTTTGGACAATCCGCTTTCCTATGTCCCGTCTTATTGCACTTGAAGCACTTGTCTTTCGACTTCTTCTTTGCAATATCTGGCTTAGGCACAATTTGTGCCTTTTTAGCTACTCTCTCGAGCTTTCTCTTCTTCTTTCCAGCCTCAGGCTCAGAAGAAGATTCTAAAGCTTCGACTGTGACTAAAGCTCGCTTCTTCTCTTGAAGAAGACTTTTAGCCGCCATCAACTCTGCCAAGAGCTATGATGAACTCCACAATATCTTACTTATGTTGTAGTTCAACCGAATCCACTCATAGCTTTGAGGCAAGCTCTGGAGGACAATATCGGCTTTGGTTTCACCAACGATTTCGCCTCCCACTACCTCAACCTTGTTGATGTTACTAATCATTTTAATGACACGATCTCTCACAGGAGCGCTCTCAGCCCTAAGGACAATGTCCAAGTTACGACTTCCATCGACATTATTAGTTCCAGTTAAATTGTTGTTTTTCAAAATAGCAGCTAAAGGATTGAATGCCATATCGATTTAAACTGGAAAGTAAACAAACAGTGTTTCAGTTATATATGCTAGAATTTTCGAAAACATGAAAATTCAATTATTGATTTCCCTCAAAACAATAATATTAATCCACCAACATCTCATCCACCGGGATTCTCGCAAGCCACGCAGTGTGGACGTTTACGCTAACCCACATTCATTTGAGAAGAACCAAGTTCATTAACTACAATATCTGACCAACGATCTTTTGATCAATGTAGCTAATAGTCGGTGCTTTCAGCCGCACAAGTAAGCAGCGTAACCTCGCGGGAGGAATACTGCAGATCATACACTAAGTGTGAGCCATTACGTGACTTCTGAGTTTGTTACCTCAGGATAGTGCGCCTCAGATGGAGAGGGTGTCGCATTTCTCCTAGTTAAACTCGCTCTAGTCATCTTACTCAGAAGCTCATAGTCTAGCGATCTCGGGGCTGGACTCATCCGAATGGAGGAAGGCCCTAATGCCAACGCGCAAGCCCACCCACATCGCATATGAACCCGTAATGGTGGCCATGGGGATATAACACAACCCGCTCCCACTTAGATTTCCAAATTGAGGGTTTTTCTGGTTTTAACATGCAATTAACTAACCTAAGTTATGTGCAACCATAAAACCAGACATGCTTTAATTCATGCATCTAAAATACAGCATAAAAATAAAGCATAAAAATTAAAACAATAAATACGGGAAATAAATTCGAAAAAATAAATTCCCCGACTATTATGGTTTTAATTGCTTCCATCTTCTGCCTTGATCTCGTGTCCCGTCACGTCACTGGATGGAGAGAGTCTTGAATTTCAAAAAACGAAAACTGGAGGAAAAACGGGCCAAAAACAGCCCGAACAGCCCGAACCCTTGTAAAGAATTACAAACATGGTCAGGGGCACCTAAATCCACACACCAAGTATCTGTGGGAATCGCCGCTAAACATGTCTCAGTAATTAAGGCAGAATTTATCGTACTTATAAGCTTTGGACAATCCGCTTTCCAATATCCCGTCTTATTGCACTTGAAGCACTTGTCTTTCGACTTCTTCTTTGCAATATCTGGCTTAGGCGCAATTTGTGCCATTTTAGCTACTCCCTCGAGCTTTCTCTTCTTCTTTCCAGCCTCAGGCTCAGAAGAAGATTCTAAAGCTTCGACTGCGACTAAAGCTCGCTTCTTCTCTCGAAGAAGACTTTTAGCCGCCATCAACTCTGCCAAGAGCTCGGATGAACTCCACAACATCTTACTTATATTGTAGGTCAACTGAATCTGCTCATAGCTTTGAGCCGCCATCAACTCTGCCAAGAGCTCGGATGAACTCCACAACATCTTACTTATGTTGTAGTTCAACCGATTCCGCTCATAGCTTTGAGGCAAGCTTTGGAGAACAATATCGGCTTTGGTTTCACCAACGATTTCGCCTCCCATTACCTCAACCTTGTTGATGTTACTAATCATGTCAATGACATGATCTCTCACAGGAGCGCTCTCAGCCCGTAAGGACAATGTCCAAGTTACGACTTCCATCGACATTATTAGTTCCAGTTAAATTGTTGTTTTTTAAAATAGCAGCTAAAGGATTGAATGCCATATCAATTTAAAATGGAAAGTAAACAAATAGTGTTTCAGTTATATATGCTAGAATTTTCAAAAAACATGAAAATTCAATTTAATTATTGATTTCCCTCAAAACAATAATATTAATCCATCAACATCTCATCCACCGGGATTCTCGCAAGCCACGCAGTGTAGACGTTTATGCTAACCCACATTCGTTTGAGAAGAACCAAGTTCATTAACTACACTCTCTGACCAACGATCTTTTGATCAATGTAGCTAATAGTCGGTGCTTTCAGCCGTACAAGTAAGCAGCGTAACCTCGCGGGAGGAATACTGCAGATCGTACACTAGGTGTGTGCCATTACGTGACTTCTGAGTTTGTTACCTCAGGATAGTGTGCCTCAGATGGAGAGGGTGTCGCATTTCTCCTAGTTAAACTCGCTCTAGTCATCTTACTCAGAAGCTCATAGTCTAGCGATCTCGGGGCTGGACTCATCCGAATGGAGGTAGGCCCTAATGCCAACGCGCAAGCCCACCCACATCGTATATGAACCCGTAATGGAGGCCATGGGGATATAACACAACCCGCTCCCACTTAGATTTCCAAATTGAGGGTTTTTCCAGTTTTGACATGCAATTAACTAACCTAAATTATATGCAACCATAAAACCAGACATGTTTTAATTCATGCATCTAATATACAGCATAAAAATAAAGCATAAAAATTAAAATGATAAATACGGGAAATAAATACGTAAAATAAATTTCCCGACTATTATGATTTTAATTGCTTCCATTTTTTGCCTTGATCTCTTGTCCCGTCACGTCACTCGATGGAGAGAGTCTTGAACTTCAAAAAATGAAAACTTGAGGAAAAATGGGCCAAAACAGCTCGAACGGACCGAACGGGCAGCCCGGGCCGCAGCCCGCGCGCACCTGGTGATTCTCTTGTATGCCTCAAGACTATGACTTCACGTTGTGTGGGCAACGAACTAGAAGTCAATTGATCAGCTACTCACCACAATCCACCTGCTAGAAAACTCTAGCCCCGCAGCACCTGGCACGTACTATAAACGCACCGCCCGTAGAGAAAGAAAGCTACGCGCAGCTGGTATAAACCAAGGCCAAAATTTCAGCCACTAGAAACCCAAAAACCAACTGCACACTTTCTTGAAAATTTGACTTGGAGAGAGAAATGTTTTCTCTCTCTAGAAATCCTGTGGATTAATTGTGTAATTGTCATCCTTGAATAACTGATCCCTTGTCTATTTATAGAGTCACAAGAGAGACTCCAAGTTGGTTTAGGATTGGTCTTCCTAATGGGTTTAGGTAATGAATTAGTTTCCAAATCCAATCAGGCAACCAATCTTATAGGATAACCAAATCCTACTGGATTCCTAATCTCTAGGATTTCCTAATTCCAATTGAAACTTAAGACTTAATTAATTAATTAAATAATTCCATTTTGTTAATTACTTAATTAACCCTTAGGAATTAATTAAATAATTCCACTTTGTTAATTACTTAATTAACCCTTAAGAATAATTAACCAATTAATTAATTAAATCTACCTATTCAATTAACCCATTACAAAATTAATCGTACCACTAACGGATTTATTTTGGCACTACCATCCTACATCAGAATTGCTTCCGGAACAACTTAATTAAATTATATTCATTTAATCTCCCCACATCAAAGATATAGTGCTCGTTAATTAAAATTAATTTACTGATAAATTAATTAATTAATTAACTTCTTTAATTCCGAGACTAGTACCACTCGACCTTTTTACTATACCGGACATAAGTCCACCGGCCAGGTTTAGTACAATAAACATTTCGAGCTCATCTCGGGAGCACCATCACCCCAGACGCACCGGTACATGGTTTCCTTTCGACCAGCAGTAGCACACCAAGTAACTAAACACGCGCACCCAACCCACCGAAACTATTGGCCACACCCATTGGCAGATCAAAGTACACTATGTCTAATCCTCATGCCCACTCGAGTCTAGGGATTTAGAGATAGAATACAAAGATCGATTTGTCTATTAAATCAGTACAAGACAAATCATTCCTAAGAGTCAAGTTCAATATGCCCCGGGCATATCTATATGATTCAATTAGTTTAGACAAACTAATTATCTGAATCACATAATAACCTAGACTGACAGTTTGTCCAAAGCTGTCTCGGTTACGAACCTCATTTATATATTATGTCTTTCAACCAATGATGAGATCTACTGTGTCGCACCAGACACCTCATCATCTACTTACATAATATAAATAGACATAAACATGCACAACAATATATGACTGAAACACAAATCGATATATTAAACTGGAAAACTGTATAATACAAGCATAGCTTATGTATTCTACTCCAACAATTTTGGGGTTTAGCCTTGGAGTCAACGTGTTTTCTCCTTAATCTTGTACCATCTAAGTCTGTGCCTTCGACCCCAGTAGAGCTGTGGACTTGACGAAAACCTAGTCTGAGACATCTCAAGATTTGGGGTTGTCCAGCATATGTGCTTAAGTCAGACACAGCCAAGCTAGATGTGAGATCTGAGATTATACTTTTTGTAAGCTACCCCAAAGGAATGAAAGCTGGTTTGTTTTATAGTCATCAGGATCAAAAGGTGTTGGTGAGCACCAATGTCAAGTTTCTTGAGGAGGACTATGTTTTAGATCACAAGGCAAAGAGTAAGGTAGTATTGGAAGAGCTTAGGGGTCAATCCATTATTTCAGATGTACGAGTATAGGAAGACACACCACAAGAGACTGCACACACTATCACAGATGATGCTCTTACATAGGCTGCGCCTCGTCATAGTGGGAGGGTTGCCAGACAGCCCGAGAGATACATGGTTTTGGGTGAGTCTTCGGACTTTATCACTGGCACTCATGAACTAGACCCAGTTAGTTGTAATGAGGCTCTCCAGGATAAAGATGCAAATTCTTGGCAGAGAGCGATGATTACTGAGATGGGTTCTATGAACTCAAATCAGGTATGGGAGTTGGTAGACCTTCCTGATGGGTTTTGGCCTATTGGGGTGCAAATGGGTCTACGAGCGAAAGAGAGGATCTGATGGGAGGGTTGAGACCTTCAAGGCTAGGCTTGTGGCAAAGGGGTATACTTAAAAAGAGGGTATCGATTATGAGGAGACCTTTTCCCCGGTAGCTATGTTTAAGTCTATCCGGATTCTCTTGGCCATAGCTGTTCATATGGACCACGAGATTTGGTAGGTAGACATCAAGATAGCTTTCCTTAATGGAAGTCTTGAAGAGATCATCTTTATGTAGCAACCAGAGGGTTTCATTTTTCAGGGCCAAGAGCACAAGGTATGTAGGATTAGGAGGTCCATTTATGGACTTAAGCAAATATCCAGATCTTGGAACATCCGTTTTGACTAGGTTATCCATTTCTATGGATTCACTCAGTGTTCGGATAAGCAGTGTGTTTATCACAGGCGTGATGGTGATACGGTGGTGTTCCTTGTACTTTACATAGATGAAATCCTTAGTATGGCTGAGTGTCAAGCAGAAATGAGTGGCAGACTCCACCATGGAGGCTGAGTATGTTGCTGTATCAGAGGCAGCGAAAGAAACTGTATGGCTCCAGAACTTCCTGGTGGACTTAGATGTGGTTCATAAGTTGCCTAGGTCTATCACAGTTTATTGTGCTAACAATGGTGCGATTACTAACTCTAGGGAACCACGAGCCCACAAAGCGAGTACACACATAGAATGCAAGTACCACCTGATACGAGAGATCGTAAAGAGGGGAGACGTGACCGTGGCCAAGACAGCCACAGATGACATATCATTTTATTTTAGTATTAAATTGTTCCATTATATTATAGAACTAGATAACAGAGCGTGGAAAGACACAGTAGATACCGTTATTGGTTAAAGTATTGATATATAAAAAGTATGCTCGTAACTGAGATAGTCTGAACATACTATCGGTATAGCTTATTGTGTGGTTTGAAAATTATTTTATCTAGACTAATTAAAATCACATGGATATGCCCGGGGCATATTGAGTACGACCAGTTTGGATAAAATTAACTTGTACTGATCGGCGTAGTCAATTCGGTCCTAGTATTCAGTCTCTTAATTCCAAGATTGGGACGGGCGTGAGAGTTAGATATCGTATGCTTTGATGTGCCAAAGAGTACGGTCAATTGAGGCCTATACCTTGGTAGGTTGGGTATGCGGTGTTTAGCTTCCTACGTGTCATTGCTAGTATGAGGAATCCATGTACCGGTTCGCTGGGTTGATGGTGCTCCCGAGATGAGCTCGTAAGGTTTATTGTACTAAAACTGGCCAGTGGACTTTACGTCCGGTATAATAAGAAGGTCGAGTGGTACTAATCTCAGATACCAAGAAGCCAGTGAATTAGTTTGTCAGTAAATTGATAAACTGATGAGCACTAGATCTTTGATGTGGGGAGATAGAAGAAAATATAGTGGCGCGATGTAAAGTCGTTTTTGAGCGGTAGTTCCATAATTGGTCCGTTAGTGGTGCGACTAATTATGCGTTTGACTAATCTATAAAGTAAATTAATTAATCCTAAAGGTTTAATTAATATTTAATTGACAAAGTAGATTAAGAAAATTAATTCTATATAAATTAATTAATCCTAAGATAAATTAACGAAGTGGGTTAAAGATTTAATTCAAAAGGATCGATTCGGGTTGACTAGTCTAGGAAAGATTAAGGGGTCAACGAAAGTCAAACTAAAGGGCCCAACTCAAAGGCCCATTAGGTCTCCTTAGAAGCTCCCTATAAATATCCCATGGTAGGCAACTTACAAGACATTAGAAACCTTAGAGGCATTTTGCCTAGTGTGAGAAAGAGTGGTCCAGAGAGAGAATTTCTTCTTCTACCTTGAAATCCTTTTTCGAAGTCGACCAAGGATCTTTTTTCTTTAAGATTTCTCAAACCCATAACCTAGAGAATCCTAGATCACCATTTTGGAAGGAAAAGTCGCCGCCTTTGTTGGTTTTATTTTGGTCGCCGATTTAGAGCAGTCCGCGCCGGTTTGTATTTCTTCAGGCGGCAATTTTGTCTTCCTTTTTTGTGGGTTTGTTGATTCTTGTTGTGTTGATCCTCTAGCTTGATCTTCTTAGATCGCTAGACTCTTGATCTATGAGCAGGAACATATTCCAGACATTTTTTGTGTGGATTCTCAATTTAGGTTCAGTTCCTGGGCTAAATCTGTTTTTCAGATTTGAGTGATTCTTGAAGTGGGTTTCTTAGGATTTCTTCGTTTTGCTTTGGGCTACTCCGTAGACACTAGCCCACACTAGGTTGGAGTCGAATTCGGAGTTATTCTTTGGATTTCTTGTGGAATTTGCTTACCCAAAATTTTGGATTTCTTATTGCTGAGTACGTCGTTTCAAAGGGATAACCTTTATGTTTTTTGCTTTTAATTAAAGGTTGATTCTTTGTGCGATGTTTGTCGATTCAATAAATTAAATTAGTATAAGCCTAGTTCCATTCAGAGGAAAATGAATTTGAGCCTAAGCTTCATCAAAAGTTTCCTATTCTGGAATGTATTGCACGAAAGTGAGATTTTCAATTTAGCCCGGGCTTGTTCTATTTTTCTTCATAGGGTACATCAAAAAGTTTAAGCAGACAACTATACTCTCTCCTCAGAAGACAGAACTATTCACAGGGCACATCCAGCAAGGAGCGACAGTCTCATTGTACTGTCTTTATGGGAAATAAGACTTTCACAGGGCACATCACACAGCGAGGAGTGAAAGTCGTTCTGGCTGTCTGAGTTTGTAGCTTAAGTCTCCTTTGTGAACCTTCAAACCTGCATAACACTATAAATAAAAGGTGAAAATGTAAATAAAAAGACTTAATAAGACAACTATTAGCTCCCAATCAAATGGGTTTTCTTATATCCTCTTAGGAAGAGGGGCGAAATTCTGCTTGAACTTTCTAGGGGTTGTACTACTTTCAATGTTTAGGACTCGATTGCTTTGCATTGTTCTTCTCTTCTCGCAACGTTCTTACTATAAACCTATGCAGGAATCAAAGTAACAAGTTAACTTTCTAACCACGAGACATTAAAGAATACCTGGTAATCACACGGGTGACTTTTCTGTCAAATTACCAAGGCCTTTATAGGGGAATATGACAGGCATCCATTGGTACAACATCGCACAGTGCTACACCTTGACTAGTCTAAGGTAAGTCTAAGGTATACTGCAAACTGAAAGATTATCTGCTCGGCAGATAAAAAATTCACTTTCGTGCTATGCATTCCAGAATCGAAATTCTTGACCAAGCCTAAACTCTAGCACAATCGTTATTCCAATCCTTGCTTAAAATAATATTGCGTAGGATCTTAACTTGTACTTGTTCGATTTATCAGGCAATAATTAATTCCTAATTAAAGTGGAACTTTAAAAATTACCTCTTGAAGCGTGTACTTAGATGATTCTCTTGTATGACTCAAGACTTTGATCGTACGTTGTGTGGGCAATGATCTAACGAGCAATTGATCAGCAATCACCACAAAATGATCTTGCCGAAAAAAATCTAGCAGCTTGCCACCGCCAAAATTTTGCACCGCAGCCCGTCGCCAGTTCAACTCGCTGCCACCGGTGCTCGGATTTAGTACCGTTGGCCGCCGCCTGAAGAGAATTGACTTCGATGAAGAATATTTTTTTCTCTCTCTAAATTTTCTCTCTAGCTTTATTGTCTTGAAAACTTATGAATTGTGTGTATTGAATTGCCAATCTCTTGTCTATTTATAGAGTTACAAGAGAGACCCCAAGTTGGTTTAGGATTGGAGTTTCTATTGGGGTATGTGTTTCACTCCAATCCAGTTCCTAGACTGATTCACATCCAACTGATATAAGGATTCACTTATCCTCAATCCAGTTCCTTGTCTGATTAACAACCAATTGACACAAGGATTAATTAATTACTTAATTGATTAAATCTACCTTTATCAATTTCCCAATACATAATTAATCGTACCACTATCGGATTAATTATGGCACTACCATCCTACACCAGAATTGCTTTCGGAACAACTAAATTAATTATTCTTTAATCACCCCACATCAAAGATATAGTGCTCATTAATTTATTAATTTACTGATATGAAATCAAGATTTTGGCAGATTCAGATTGACCCAAAAGATAGATATAAAATAGCTTTTATAGTTCTATTTGGTCATTACGAATGGAATGTTATGCCTTTTGGATTAAAAAATGCCCCTTCAGAATTTCAAAAAATAATGAATGCTTTATTAAATCCTTATACACACTTTTCTATAGTATACATTGATAACGTTTTAATTTTTTCTAATTCAATAGAAAAACATTTTAAACATTTAAATATCTTCTTAAGTGTAATTAAGAAAAATGGATTATTAGTTTCTGCTTCAAAAATTAAATTATTCCAAACAAATATTAGGTTTTTGGGTCACAATATATACAAAGGGACACTTATTCCTATACAGAGATCTTTAGAATTTACAAATAAATTTCCCAATGAATTAAAGGATAAGACTCAATTACAAAGATTCTTAGGATGTTTAAACTATATTTCTGACTTCTTTCCAAAATTAAGAGAGATATGTGCTCCTTTATATAAACGTTTACAGAAGAATCCACTTGTCTGGACAGAAGAACATACTAACATTATAAAATTATTAAAACAACGAATAAAAATTTTACCTCTTATTACTATCCCACACCCTCAGGCATTCATGATTGTAGAAACAGATGCATCTGATATCAGATATGGTGGTATTTTAAAACAAAGATTGACATCTGATTCAAAATATCAATTAGTAAGATATCATTCAGGTTTATGGCTTGGACCGCAGAAGAATAATTCCACAGTGAAAAAAGAAATTTTATATATTGTTCTTTGTATTTCTAAATTTCAAGATGATCTAATCAACAAAAAGTTTCTTTTAAAAGTATATTGCAAACCTGCCAAAGACATTTTACAAAAAGATGTTAAGAATTTAGTTTCCAAACAATATTTGCAAGATGGCAGGTGATTTTATCAGTATTTGATTTTGACATTGAACATATCAAAGGAAATTCTAATTCTTTACCTGATTTCCTAAATCGGGAATTTTTGACAGGTTCCAAGGATGAGTATCCAGAATACCAAGAATAAGACCCTTACGGTCCGAGATTTCATGAAGAATCCCACACCTCCATCTACTTCTAACCGTTTTCAGTCTCTTCAGGATTTTTAACCTTTAACTTATGTTCAAGCTGCTTCCAATCCCTCAGCTAAATTACAGTGTTCCCCTATACCAGATTCAAGTATTCATTTTCCTTACCCTTCACGCCAACCAGCAACTACATATAGCCACCAGGTTCCAACCCAGAATACTCCAGACAAAAAATCATTCAATCCAAATCCTCCATGTTATGCCACCAAGCTTAATGTTGAAAATTTAACTCTTACCAGGCATCATGAATCTTTAGAATATCAAGACCTTTTGGGATACATTTTTAATATGTTTCAAGATAAACAGTATTGGATCTCTTCCGAGCCAAACAAGGATTTGCACTATTATCAGTACATCTTGATACACTTAGGATCGGTGGATATACAACATATGGATACACCATAAAGAAATTACATATGCAGCATAATTATTCAAATGTAGTATTGCATCATATAACTAAACAAGTAGATTCTTTATCAGTTGATGTTAAATCTTTACCTAGATATAGTCAAAAATTTCCTGATAGTCATTCTTTTCCTCATTTTCAACCTAATTTTTTAATTAGAGAAAGGGATAAAATCAAATTACCTTCTAATGGATTTCAGACACCTTTAATAGAGAAAATATCACAAATATTAGAAAAATTAAATTCTAATCTTGCTCCTGGTCTTTCAAAAATAAATGTAATTCATAAAGAATTAGATAAAGAATTAGATTCAAAAGAATTAGATTCTGACGAATATTCTAGTAGTGATCCAGATAATGAACTTATACATCACATAAATAAGATAGAAGAAGAATTACTAGAAGACAAGCCATCTAATATCAACAGGATGAGGAGACAGTCTAGATATATAAATATGACTAATTGGAAAAAAGCTGAAACCAGAACTTATTAACCCAGACCCATCTGTAGACATGTTTTGCAAAGATTCCATCCAGCTGGAATGTATTGGAAAGTTTAATCAGAGAACCAATATTTCGTATCCAAATAATCTGCATCCAAGCAATCTTCATCTTCATTACGTGATGAGAATTCATCCAAGGTAAAAGTCTGGTCCAAATACATGGGATAAAAACAAAGCTGAACTTGAGATAGCTGGACATCCTCATTAATATGTAAAGATTGAATTCAGGTTCGATTAAAAAGTTTATCTTCATCTCGCCATAGTCGATCGAATGATAGTTGATTCTGTAATCCTTTGTCAAGCATCTTGGTACCAATTTCTCTATTCAAAATCTTAGTACAATTCTTCTTTTGATCAGGCATAATAAATCCACGGGCCTTCAGGTGTTCCTCCATTTGATCTGGACAATATTCCTGCAACTGCAAAAATGAAAAGAGTAAGTAAATTTTTTTTTTTTTGTAACTTTTTTAAAACTCCAGATGTTCCAGTACTAAATTGGAATCCATTGTTAGTTTTGAATACAGAAAAGCTATGGCTTGTATCAAAAACTAATATCCACAGTTGACATATCATTTTGTTTCGGTATAAATTTGTTCCTTTATATCATAGAACTAGATAACGGGGTGTGGACAGACACAGTAGATACCGTTATTGGTTAAAGTATTGATATATATAAAAGTATGCTCGTAACCGAGATAGTCTGAACATACTATCGGTATATGTTATTGTATGGTTTGGAAATTAGTTTATCTAAACTAGTTTAAATCACACGGATATGCCCGGGGCATATTGAGCACGACCAGTTTGGATAGAATTGACTTATACTGATTGGCGTAGTCAATTCGGTCCTAGTATTCTGTCTCTTAATCCCGAGATTGGGACGGGCGTGAAGGTTGGATATCGTGTGCTTTGATTTGCAAAAGAGTGCGGTCGATTGAGGCCTATACCTCGGCAGGTTGGGTATGCGGTGTTTAGCTTCTTACGTGCCGTTGCTAGTCGGAGAAATCCACGTACCAGTTCACTGGGTTGATGGTGCTCTCGAGATGAGCTCGTAAGGTTATTATACTAAACCCGGCCGGTGAACTTTATGTTCGGTAAAATAAAAGGACGAGTGGTACTAATCTCGAAAACCAAGAAGTCGGTGAATTAATTTATCAGTAAATTGATAAACTGACGAGCGCTAGATCTTTAATGTGGGGAGATAGAATAAAATATAATGGCGCGATGTAAAGTCATTTTCGAACGGTAGTTCCATAATTGGTCCGATAGTGGTACGACCGATTATGCATTTGACTAATCGACAAGGTGAATTAATTAATCCAAAAGGTTTAATTAATATTTAATCGACAAAGTGAATTTAGAAATTAATTCTATTTGAATTAATTAATTCTAAGTGTTTGATTAAATTAAATTAACAAGGTAGGTTAAATAAATTAATTTAAATGGGTCGATTGGAGTTGATTAGTCGGGAAGACTTAGCGGTCAACGAAAGTCAAATTAAAAGGCCTAACTCGAGAGCCCATTAGGTCTCCAATCGTGTTCCTATAAATAGAAGACTTGAAGCCAAAGAAAACCTAAGGAAATTCTTGCAAGACAATTTGTCTTTCTTTCTTGAGTGAAAAGGTTTAAGAGAGAGAATTCTTCTTCAAGAATTTTTCCTCAAAAACAAACCAGATTTTTCACTCCTTGAATTGAACTCAGCCCAAAGATCAAATCTTCTATATTTGATTGTGGATTTCTCGCCGATTGCTGATCGAAGAACTGCTGGACTGCTGCTGATTTTCCGCCGGACTGGATTGCGGGTTTTCTTCATTGCGGTGCTGTAAACCCAGCGATCTGCCCGCGCGTTGATTCAACCATTATCATGTCGATCTCTGTAGGTGATCCGTGCTGATGGTTCTCTAGATCACGGCTGGGTAAGTGCTGGGCTAAGGCTGCCGGACAGTTTACATTTCAGTTCGGCAGGTGGAAACTTGCAGCGCAAGTACTGGTTTTGGGCAGTGAAGTTTTGATCAGTTTTTGGGCTGTTTATGTTTCGATTCATGTGATTTCCTTGTGGGCTAAGCAAGTAGACTTCGATAGATTATTGCCCACACAATATTCGAAGTTTCTACGGAGATATCAATTGGATTTCTATTGGAATCGCACAAAGAATTGGTTATTTTTAGGCAAGGGACTTCGCTACAAAAGGTATAATCTTTAAATTCCGCTTTTATTAAAGATCGAATCTTTTGTGTCCCGATTAATAAATTAAATAAGTATAAGCCTAGATCCATTCATGGGTAAACTAAGCTTGGTCGAAAGCTTCCGATTCTGGAATGCATTGCACGAAAGTGAGGTTTTCGATTTAGCCCAGGCTTGTTCAGTTTTCCTTCAAATTGGTATCAGAGCATTGGTTTCGGTCTTATACTTGTTTGATTTATTACACGACTTTATTTTGGCATTATTATTTTTGTCGAAATGCATAAACAGGTGGTTATTGGTTTCCTGGCTATTATGGTAAAAATTTAATTTTCATTCATAAACCCCGGGACATGTCCGGGCCTGTTTTATTTTTGAATGGAAATTTCTGTAATAGTAATAATCACGAGCTGGAAGCCGTGTAGGATTAGAAAAATCTTGTAGTAGGATTTGATCTAATCATGTCGTCTTTAAATTCCTAGAAAAATGCCTTTGTATATAGGAATTTATGTACTATGACAAAGACGTTATTTTGGGTGACTTATATTCGCAGGTTTTGGTTTATCGTAATTTTGGGTGATTCCTAATTACGTAGAAAACGAGTGGGAGCGATCGCTGATAACGAGTGGGAGCGACACGACGGGACGTGTCACCGAGGCGTCAAGGAATCAACGATAGAGAAGGCCATAATAGTCGAAAAATTTTATTTAATTTTAATTTCCCGTTTTTATGTCTTTTCGTTGATTGTATGATTTTCGTTTTGTTTTGCATGAACGAAAACCAAACCAAAATGTTTTTAAAAGGTAATGTGCAATTAACTAAGGTAGATTATTCGCATATTAAAACTCCAACGGTTTTATGGGTGCGAATATCCATAGTTAAGATATTGCATGTTAAAACGTAAAAATCCTCAAACTTCAAAATCTAAGTGAGAGCGGGTTGGTAAATATCCCCATGGCCTCCATTACGGGTTCATTGGTGATGTGGTTAAACTTGCGTGCTGGCTTAAACCTTCCTCCCTATCGGATGAGTTTTCAACCACGGATATCACCGGAATGAATTTCTAAAGGGATGACTATAGTGAGTTTAATTGGAGAAAGTTGCGACACCCTCGCCATCCGAGGCGCATTAGTATCCTAAGTAACAAACTTAGAAGTCACGTAATGGCATACACATAGTGTACCATTTTTAGTATCCCTCCCATCGATGTTACGCTATTTTTGGGTACGGCTAAAATTATCGACTATTAATTTCATTGATCATAAGATCGTTGGTCAGATAATGAAATTAATGAACTTCGGTTCTTCTCGAACGAATGTGGGTTAGCGTAGACGTCACTTATCATGACATGCGTTAATCCCGGTGTGAGAGATGTTGGTAGAAGATTATATTGGTTTTTTTGGGGATTTTCAATATTTTTGAAAAAGTATACTGAAACTTGAATTGTTTATTTTCAGTTGATATGTCGTTCAACCTGCTAGCTGTCATTCTGAACCAAAACAAACTCACCGGTCCAAACTATATTGATTGGAAACATAACCTGGACATTGTCCTTACCGCTGAGGGTTATAAGTACGTGCTTACTGAGGAGTGTCCCCCTAAGCCCAGCGATGATGCCACCCCTGAGCAGCGAGAGCCATATATGATGTGGCAGAAGGCTGATGAGATGACCAGGTGCTACATCTAGGCTTCCATGTCAAGTGTATTGCAGCACCAGCATCAGCAGATAACCTCAGCCTACGATATGATGCTCAACCTCAGGGAGATGTTTGGACATCAGGGCAGGGCAGCCAAGCAGTCAGCTATGAAACTCATGAATGCTAAGATGACTGAGGGCACTTCAGTGAGAGATCACGTACTGGACATGATTGGTTGCATAAATGAGATTGAGGTATTGGGAGGTGAGATTGATGGGGAAACCCAGGTCGATATCATCCTTCAGAGCTTGCCTCCCAGTTTTGAGCAGTTTCGATTGAACTATAATATGGGGAATCTCTCATATTCACTTTCTGAGCTCATGACTGCATTAGTGTCTGCTGAGAGCCTATTCGCAGAGAAGAAGCAAGCCTTGGCTACTGTTGGTCCCTCAAGTTCCTCTGCTGGGCCCAAAGCCAGGAAGCAAAAGAGGAAGAGAGGCCAGAAAGCAGGAGCCCATCATGGACCCAAGGCGGGCATTGTCACGAAGCAAAAGCCAAAAGGCAAATGCTTTAGATGTGGCAAAGCGGGACATTGGAAGAAGAACTGCCCAAAGCCTCGAGGTACGTGTAAACTTTCCCTAGTCACTGAGATGTGTTTAGCAGCAATTCCCACAGATACTTGGTGTGTGGATTCGGGAGCCACTGATCACGTTTGTAATTCTTTGCAGGGGTTCCAAGTGACCCGGCTGCTTAGAGAGGGAGAGTTGCAGGTCTACCTTGGGGATACTACCAGAGTTTCTGTTGCTGCAGTGGGAGTTTTATGTCTTTATTTTTTAGACTCTACTTTATTGTTGAGAGATTATCTTTATGTACCCAGTTTTCGCAAGAACTTACTTTCAGTTTCTAAACTTGTTTTGGATAGTTATAAGTGTGTTTTTTCTGATAGATCTATATTTATTAGAAAAGGCCAGAAACTTATATGTTCCGGTACATTGGTTGACAATTTGTTTTTAATTAAGACATACTCCCCAGTAATACAAAACACAGAAACTAGTAGCTCATCACCGAATCATAATAAGAGAAAAGAGTCTGCCCCTTTGAATCAGACTTATCTTTGGCACCTAAGACTAGGTCATATCAACCTTAGTAGGATTCATAGGTTGGTCAAGAGTGGGTCTTTGGACTTACTAGATATTGACAGCTATTCGACCTGTGAGTCCTGCTTGGAGGGTAAAATGACCAAGAGGCCTTTCAAGGCAAAGGGGTATAGGGCCAAGGAGGTTTTAGAGCTGATTCATTCTGACGTGTGTGGGCCTATGTCAGTTCAGGCTAGAGGTGGTTATGAGTATTTCGTGACTTTCATGGATGATTACTCTAGATATGGATACATATACCTAATGCGCCACAAGTCTGAATGCTTTGGCAAGTTCAGAGAATTCAAGGCTGAGGTGGAGAACCATCTGGGTAAGAGTATCAAGTCACTGCGGTCTGATCGCAGTGGCGAATACCTCTATAGTGAATTTAGATCCTGTTTGTCAGAGGAGGGTATTCAGACCCAGTTGTCTACACCTGGCACACCCCAGCAGAATGGTGTAGCAGAGAGGAGGAACAGGACTCTTATGGAGATGGTTAGATCGATGATGAGTTACAGTGAGTTGCCTATCTCGTTTTGGGGTTATGCCTTGGAGACACCATGTTTTATTCTTAATCTTGTGTCATCTAAGTCTGTGCCTTCGACCCCATCAGAGTTGTGGAATGGGCGAAAGCCTAGTCTGAGACATCTCAGAATATGGGGTTGTCTAGCACATGTGCTCGAGGCAGATGCAGGCAAGTTAGAGGCGAGATCTAAGGCTATGCTGTTTATAGGCTACCCCAAAGGAACGAGAGGTGGTTTATTTTATAGTCCTCAGGATCAGAAGGTGGTGATCAGCACCAATGCCAGATTTCTTGAGGAGGACTATATTTTAGATCACAAGTCAAGCAGCAAGGTAGTATTGGAAGAGCTTAGAAGTCAGTCCACTATTCCAGATGCACACGTACAGGAAGACACATCACAAGAGACTGCACACACTATCACAGATGATGCTCTTACACAGGTGTGCCTCGTCGTAGTGAGAGGGTTATGAGACAGCTCAAGAGGTACATGGGTTCGGGTGAGTCTTCTGATTTTATCCCTGGTGCTCATGAACCGGACCCAGTTAACTACAATGAGGCTCTCCAGGATAAAGATGCAGATTCTTGGTAGAGAGCGATGATTGTTGAGATGGGTTCTATGGACTCAAATCAAGTCTGGGAGCTGGTTGACCTTCCTGATGGGTTTAGGCCTATTGGGTGCAAATGGGTTTACAAGCGAAAAAGAGGATCTGACGGGAGGGTTGAGACCTTCAAGGCTAGGCTTGTGGCGAAGGGGTATACTCAGAAAGAAGGGATCGATTATGAGGAGACCTTTTCTACAGTAGCTATGCTTAAGTCAATCCAGATTCTCTTGGCCATAGCTGCTCATATGGATTATGAGATTTGACAGGTGGACGTCAAAACAGCTTTCCTTAATGGAAGTCTTGAGGAGACCATTTTTATGCAGCAACCAGAGGGCTTCATTGTTAAGGGCCAAGAGCACAAGGTATGCAGGCTTAGGAGGTCTATTTTTGGACTTAAGCAAGCATTCAGATCTTGGAACATTCGTTTTGATGAGGTTATCCAGTCCTATGGGTTCACTCAATCTCCGGATAAGCAGTGTGTTTATTGCAGGCGTGATGATGATATGGTGGTGTTCCTCGTACTTTACGTAGATGACATTCTTCTTATTGGCAACAGTAAGAAGGTGTTGTCAGACGTAAAGGCATGGTTGTTCAGGCAATTCGATATGAAGGATTTGGGAGAGGCTGGACATATCCTTGGGATTAAGATTATTCGAGATCGTAGGAGATGTTCTCTGACTCTCTCTCAGGCATCCTACATAGACACGATTCTGGCTCGTTTTAACATGCAGACCACCAAGAAGGGTTCACTACCTTTTAGACATGGAGTGCATTTATCTAAGGAGCAGTGTCCTAAGACTGCTGAGGAGATAGATGCCATGAAGGCGGTACCCTATGCTTCTGCAGTGGGTAGCCTCATGTATGCTATGTTGTGCACGAGGCCTGATATTTGCTTTGCCGTTGGCATGGTTAGCAGATATCAGAGTAACCCTGGGAAGGCTCACTGGGAGGCAGTAAAATGCATTCTCAAGTACTTGCGCAGGACGAGAGAATATGTCCTAGTTTATAGAGCGCAGGAGCTTGTACCATTGGGTTACACAGATTCGGACTTTCAAGGTGATTTGGACAAGAGTAAGTCTACCTCTGGGTTTGTGTTTACTCTAGGATGTGGAGCCATAGTATGGAAGAGTGTCAAGCAGAAATGCGTGGCAGACTCTACCATGGAGCCCATAAGGTGAGCAAACACATAGAGCGCAAGTACCACCTGATACGAGAAATCGTAAAGAGGGGAGACGTGATCGTTATCAAGATAGCTTCAGATGACAACCTTGCAGATCATTTCACCAAGCCATTAACCCAAAAGGTCTTTTAGAGACATGTGGAGGGCATGGGAGTCAGATTCTTGAGAGAGCCATGTGAGTGAGCTTAAAGGTGTTCTGGAGATTTCATTATGACAGCAGTGTAATAGCGGGTTGGACAGTTTTTGTACTTCTTAGCATACCTTTGAGTATTAGTGAGAGATTGTTAGTTTTGAATACAGAAAAGCTATGGCTTGTATCAAAAACTAATATCCACAGTTGACATATCATTTTGTTTCGGTATAAATTTGTTCCTTTATATCATAGAACTAGATAACCGGGTGTGGACAGACACAGTAGATACCGTTATTGGTTAAAGTATTGATATATATAAAAGTATACTCATAACCGAGATAGCCCGAACATACTATCGGTATAGGTTATTGTGTGGTTTAGAAATTAGTTTATCTAAACTAGTTTAAATCACACGGATATGCCCGGGCCATATTGAGCACGACCAGTTTGGATAGAATTAACTTATACTGATCGGCGTAGTCAATTCGGTCCTAGTATTCCTTCTCTTAATCCCGAGATTGGTACGGGCGTGAAGGTTGGATATCGTGTGCTTTGATTTGCCAAAGAGTGCGGTCGATTGAGGCCTATACCTAAGTAGGTTGGGTATGCGGTGTTTAGCTTCTTACGTGCCGTTGCTAGTCGGAGGAATCAATGTACCGGTTTGCCGGGTTGATGGTGCTCCTGAGATGAGCTCGTAAGGTTATTATACTAAACTCGGCCGGTGAACTTTATGTTCGGTAAATAAAAGGACGAGTGGTACTAATCTCGGAAACCAAGAAGTCGGTGAATTAATTTGTCAGTAAATTGATAAACTGACGAGCGCTAGATCTTCAATGCGGGGAGATAGAATAAAATATAATGGCGCGATGTAAAGTCGTTTTCGATCGGTAGTTCCATAATTGGCCCGATAGTGGCACGACCGATTATGCATTTGACTAATCGACAAGGTGAATTAATTAATCCAAAAGGTTTAATTAATATTTAATCGACAAAGTGAATTTAGAAAATTAATTCTATTTGAATTAATTAATTCTAAGGGTTCGATTAAATTAAATTAACAAAGTGGGTTAAATAAATTAATTTAAATGGGTCGATTGGAGTTGATTAGTCGGGAAGACTTAGCGGTCAACGAAGTCAAATTAAAAGGCCTAACTCAAGAGCCCATTAGGTCTCCAATCGAGCTCCTATAAATAGAAGACTTGAAGCCCAAAAAAACCTAAGGAAATTCTTGCAAGACAATTTGTCTTGCTTTCTTGAGTGAAAAGGTTTAAGAGAGAGAATTCTTCTTCAAGAATTTTTCCTCAAAAACAAACCAGATTTTTCACTCCTTGAATTGAACTCAGCCCAAAGATCAAATCTTCTATATTTGATTGTGGATTTCTAACCGGTTGCTAATCGAAGAACTGCCGGACTGCTGCTGAGTTTTCGCCGGACTGGAGTGCGTGTTTTCTTCATCGCGGTGCTGTAAACCCAGCGATCTGCCCGCACTTTGATTCGACCATTATCACGTCGATCTCTGTTGGTGATCCGTGGTGATGGTTGTCTAGATCACGGCTGGGTAAGTGCTGGGCTAAGGCTGCCAGACAGTTTACATTTCGGTTCGGCAGGTGGAAACTTGCAGCGCAAGTACTGGTTTTGGGCAATGAAGTTTTGATCAGTTTTTGGGCTGTTTATGTTTCGATTCATGTGATTTCCTTGTGGGCTAAGCAAGTAGACTTCGATAGATTATTGCCCACGCAATATTCGAAGTTTCTACGGAGGTATCAATTGGATTTCTATTGGAATCGCAACAAAGAATTGGTTTTTCTTTAGGCAAGGGACTTCGTTACAAAAGGTATAATCTTTAAATTCCGCTTTTATTAAAGATCGAATCTTTTGTGTCCCGGTTAATAAATTAAATAAGTATAAGCCTAGATCCGTTCATGGGTAAACTAATTTGAGCCTGAGCTTGGTCGAAAGCTTCCGATTCTGGAATGCATTGCACGAAAGTGAGGTTTTTGATTTAGCCCGGGCTTGTTCGGTTTTCCTTCATCCATAGGATCAGAAGATGATGTTGTGGTAGAAGCACCCTAAAAACTATTAGATTTCTCCCGAAACTTCTTGAAATCCAAAAATTCTTGGTAATCCAAAAGGTCATTCTCCTGTTGAAGTTTTTGTTTTAATGATAGAGCAGACGGCGGTTGGGAGACCTGACTTGTGTCTGAGCTTAAAACTTCCTTCTTTGCAGGAGTGGGGAAACTGGACGGGGCGAAAGAATGGACTGGGAAGGTGCCAGACTGTTTTAGATTATGTTGGAGCAATTTTTGTTCTTCAAAGTAAATCAGAACAGTATCCTGAGTTACCTTGAGTGAGATCCACCATTTGATTTTAAATTCTCGAACAAGAGAAAGTGGCATTGGCGTTAGAAAATACTGAGTGAGTTTAAAATTCCAACAGAGAATCCATGGAAGCTTCAATTTGAAATGGAACTGAATAAGCTTGTCAAAGTCGGGAACAGCAGAATCTAGCTTTCCACTGAATAGCTGCCAAGCCTTCTTAGCATCAGGAGGATAAATGTCTTCATTGGCTCCATAATACATCCACCATTCATAAAACCATAGAGGAATACTAGCAAAATCAGTTCTTAATGTCTTATGTATGGTGTAAAACCACGAATGATTGAAGAGTCTGAAGAGAAATCCTCGAAACCATGCTGCTTTATAATCCTCATAGGAGTATCCTGGAGGATTATAAGAACCTCCAAAATGGACTTTACCAGTTGCTGATCCTGTCAAATCAATCCAGTCTCGCCGATTTAAGATTTTCCTGATAACAACCTTGGAGTACATAATGACTGAATTTGTTGGTGTATCCATAGTATGGTGTATATCCACCGATCCTGAGTGTACCAAGATATACTGATAATAACGCAAATCCTTGTTTAGCTCAGAGGAGACCCAATACTGTTTATCTTGAAACATATTAAAAACATATCCCAAAAGATCTTGATATTCTAAAGGTTCATGATGTCTGGTAAGAGTTAAATGTTCAACATTAAGCTTGGTGGCATAACATGGAGGATTTGGATTGAATGATTTTTTGTCTGGAGTATTTTGGGTTGGAACCTGGTGGCTGGATGTAGTTGCTGGTTGGCGTGAAGGGTAAGGAAAATGAATACTAGAATCTGGTATAGGGGATCGCAGTAATTTAGCTGAGGGATTTGAAGCAACTTGAACAAAAGTTAAAGGTGGAAAATCCTAAAGAGACTAAAAACGGTTAGAAGTAGATGGAGGTGTAGGATTCTTCATGAAATCTCGGACCGTAAGGGTCTTATTCTTGGTATTCTGGGTATTCATCCTTAGAACCTGTCAAAAATTCCCGAGTTAGAAAATCAGGTAATGAATTAGAATTTCCTTTGATATGTTCAATGTCAAAATCAAATACTGATAAAATAGCCTGCCATCTTGCAAATATTTGTTTGGAAACTAAATTCTTTACATCTTTTTGTTGATTAAATTATCTTGAAATTTAGACAAACAAAGAACAATAGATAAATTTCTTTTTTTACTGTGGAATAATTCTTTTGCGGTCCAAGCCATAATCCTGAATGATATCTTACTAATTGATCTTTTGATTCAGATGGCAATCTTTGTTTTAAATACCACCATATCCTATGTCAGATGCATCTATTTCTACAATCATCAATGCTTGGGGGTGTGGAATAGTAATAAGTGGTAAAGTTTTTATTCGTTGTTTTAATAATTTTATAATATTAGTATGTTATTCTGTCCATGCCGGTGGATTCTTCTGTAAACGTTTATATAAAGGAGCACATATCTCTCTTAATTTTGGAAAAAATTAGAAATATAGTTTAAACATCCTAAGAATCTTTGTAATTGAGTCTTATCCTTTAATTCGTTGGGAAATTTATTTGTAAATTCTAAAGATCTCTGTATAGGAATAAGGGTCCCTTTTTACATATTGTGGCCCAAAAACCTAATATTAGTTTGGAATAATTTAATTTTTGAAGCAGAAACTACTAATCCATTTTTCTAATTACACTTAAGAAGATATTCAAATGCTTAAAATGCTGTTCTATTGAATCAGAAAAAATTAAAACATCATCAATGTATACTATAAAAAAATGTGTATAAGGATTTAATATATCATTCATTATTTTTTGAAATTCTGAAGGGGCATTTTTTAATCCAAAAGGCATAACATTCCATTCATAATGACCAAATGGGACTGTAAAAACTATTTTATACCGATCTTTTAGGTCAATCTGAATCTGCCAAAATCCTGATTTCATATCAAATTTTGAATATATTTTTGCATTATATATTCGTTTTAATAAATCCCTTTTATTAGGAATGGTATATCTAATCCATTGTAAAACTTTATTAAGGGGTTTATAATTTATAACCAATCGGGGAACTCCCCTTTCTTTTTCAGCTTGCTTTTGAACATAAAATGTTGCACAACTCCAAGGTGATTTAGATGGAGTTATTAATCCCTTACTTATTAATCCTTCAATTTCTTTTTTACAAAGTTCTAATAATTCTGAATTCATTTGTATAGGTCTAGCTTTTGTTGGTATACTACGTTCATTAAAGTCTTTCTCATATGGCAAAGATACTAAATGTTTTTTCCTATCCCAAAAGGCATTAGGAATGTTTGAACATACTTCTTTTCGTATTATTACTTCGAAATACTTGATTTTCTTTTGTAATCCTAATTCTTGTAATTGTTCTTCAATTCTTACATAACCTTTTTCTTCCTTAAGAAAATTAATCTTTTTTGATATTGAATTTATAGTATAAATTTGTTTGTAGATAGAATTACTTTGTAACAATTATAATTCTTTTCTTTTTACAGGAGATAAAAACTTAAAAAAAACTGTTGATCCCATTATTTTAGTTCCAACTCCGTGTTCATCAACCCAAAAAGGATAAATTTGGGTTAGAAAAGGAGTTCCTAAAATAGCCTGAATATTTAAATCCTCAACTACAATAAAATGATGTTTAAAACAAAATTTATCATTACATATAGAAGTTTTTACTAGCTTACCTTTTACTTTTAATGGCATACCATTTGCCGTGATTAAAGATTCTTTTGTTGGTACATAATATTTAGTCGGAATTAATCCATCTCTAATACAACTTTGATCTGCACCACTATCAATCATAGTTGTGATAGTCGTATGGTAAGATCCTATTGATATTGTAATATATACGATCCATTTTTGAAAATTTATTTGCTCAATAACAGAAATGAATTAAGAATCTTGAGGTGGTTTATCTGATAATGATACTTCTGCTAGTTGAAATTCTGAATGACTAAATTCTGGTAGTGTGTCATCCTCTACTATATTTTTCCCTTTTGATGTACTAGATTTAAGAATGGCAATTTTAGTTTCTTATTCTAAATTCTTTGTTTCAATTCGTAAAACATCGTCTTTTATTTGCTTCATTTGATTTTTTAACTGAGTAATGTCACTTTGTAAATCTGTAGTAGTATTCTTCCTAAATGAATTATCAGAGGAATAAGTATGTAATAATTTCGAAATACTAAAGGGTTCTACAATTTTAATTGGATCTTGATCTTCTTTTAATATGAAATCCTTTAGCTTAAGCAAATACTAAAGGCAATTCTTGAATTAAATCAAATAAAAGGTGTTTTTGTTCTTTATTAGTGGTTTGGGGATTAATCCTAATCATATTAATATAATTACAACTACATTCTGGTTCTGCTGAACTGGACCCTAAAATACTATAAAAATCATCATTATAATCATCTGAACTATCTTGGACCAGGGATATTTTATTGGCCAACTTTTCTTTTAGATTTAAATCTAATTCAGAAAATTTATCTAATATTTCATTAATCTGTTTCTTACTATTACAATTATTAGCCTTATGACCTTTTTGTCCGCACTTATAACAAATAATATTATCCTTATTGTACTTCTTTTTATTTTTGTTCCTATAATATTTCCTAGGATTCTCATATTTGTGATTCTCATACTTGTGAGAGTCATATCTATGTGGTTTCTTTCTTCTATAAGTCAATCGTTTTTGTTTAGAGACTCTAGAGGGAGCTTTTATCTCCGTAATGCCAAAGGCTGCACAAAATGAGCCTAATTCTCTTCTTTCATTTCCATATTTAGCCTGAAATTTTAAATCTTGACATGCTGTTAATGCTTCTTTTTTTACAAAAGCAAACAATTGCCCATAAGTCATATCGTTAAAATTTATTGATTCTATACCCATTTCTTTTTGTAAATTTGTCATAATCTTTTGAGAAAATAAATTAGGTAATCCTGTAACAAACTTTTCTTTCCATATGGGAGAATTACTATCAGGTCTTTTTAAGACATGAGTTAAAAACATATCCTTATACCATCTGAAATCAGATAAACTTGGACATCTTAAATTAGTTAAAAAAACTTTGAAGAAGTAAATGCTTCATTAGGGTTGCCTACAAAATGCATAGCTATTGTATAAATCAGGAAATCACAAGAATCATTTGTATTAGTAAGATTTCCTTCTGCATCCTCCTCTGATCTCATATGATCCATTATAGATATTTTATCTTGGAAGCTTAAAGAATTATCCCACCAATATTTTAATTGTCCAGTAAATCCTGTAATAATTAAAAGACATGCATCCTTTTCTGACATATTTTTCAATCGATATGCTATTTTGGTCATGCCTATTTCTTGTAAAGTATTTAAAATTTCATACTCACTTTTACCATCTATATTCCAATTAGTCAAGGAATTACCATCATAACTATTAGATCTAAATAGGATAAACAAATATTTGCAAGATGATAGACGATTTTATCAGTATTTGATTTTGACATTGAACATATCGAAGGAAATTCTAATTCTTTACCTGATTTCCTAACTCGGGAATTTTTGACAGGTTCCAATGATGAGTACCCAGAATACCAAGAATAAGACCCTTATGGTCTAAGATTTCATGAAGAATCCTACACCTCCATCTACTTCTAACCGTTTTCAGTCTCTTCAGGATTTTCCACCTTTAACTTATGTACAAGCTGCTTCCAATCCCTCAGCTAAATTATAGTGATCCCCTATACCAGATTCTAGTATTCATTTTCTTTACCCTTCACGCCAATCATCAACTACATCCCGCCACCAGGTTCCAACCCAGAATACTCCAGACAAAAAATCATTCAGTCCAAATCCACCATGTTATGCCACCAAGCTTAATGTTGAACATTTAACTCTTACCAAGCATCATGAACCTTTAGAATATCAAGACCTTTTGGGTTATGTTTGTAATATGTTTCAAGATAAACAGTATTGGATCTCTTCCGAGCCAAATAGGGATATGCTCTATTATCAGTACATCTTGATACACTCAGGATCGGTGGATATACTCCATACTATGGATACACCAACAAATTCAGTCATTATGTATTCCAAGGCTGTTATCAGGAAAATCTTAAACAGGCGAGACTGGATTGATTTGACAGGAATAGCAAACCGCAAAGTCCATTTTGGAGGTTTTTATAATCCTCAAGGATACTCATATGAGGAATATAAAGAAACATGGTTTAGAGGATTTCTCTTCAGACCCTTCAATCATTCGTGGTTTTACACAATTCACAAAACATTAATAACTGATTTTACCAGTATTCCTCTATGGTTTTATGAATGGTGGATGTATTATGGAGCCAATGAAGATATTTATCCTCCTGATGCTAAGAAGGCTTGGCAGTTATTCAGCGGAAAGCTAGATTCTGTTGTTCCCGACTTTGGTAAGATTATTCAATTTCATTTCAAATTGAAGCTTCCATGGATTCTCTGTTGGAATTTTAGATTCACTCAGTATTTTCCGATGCCAATGCCACTCTCTCTTGTTCGTTAATTTTAGATCAAATTGTGGATTTCACTCAAGATAACTAAGGATTCTGTTCAGATTTCCTTTGAAGAACAAAAAATGCTATAAAAGAATCCAAAACCATCTGGAATCTTCCCAGTACAATCTTTCACCCCTCTTAGCTTCCCACTCCTGCAACGAAGAAAGTTTTATGCTCAGGCACGAGTTAAGTCTCCCAACCACAGTCGACTCTATCATTAAAACAAAAACTTCAACAGGAGAATAAACTTCTAGAATACCAAGAATTTTTGGAATTCAAGAAGTTTAAGGAGAAATCTAATAGTTTTAAGGGCGCCTCTACCACAGGATCATCCTCTGATCCTATGGATTCCAATTTAGTCTTGGAACATCTGGAGTTTTTTAAAAAAAAAAAAAAAAAGTCTTTATCTTGCTCTTTTACTCTTTTCATTTTTGCAGCTGCAGGAATATTGTCCAGATAAGATTGAAGAACACCTTAAAGCATGCGGATTTATTATGCCTGATCAAAAGATGAATTGTACTACTCAGATTTTGAATAGAGAAATTGATACCAAGATACTGGACAAAGGATTACAGAATCAATTATCATTCGAACGACTATGGCGGGATGAAGATGAACTTTTTAATAGAACCCAAATTAAATCTTTATAGATTAATGAGGATGGCCAGCTATCTAAAGTTCACCTCTGTTTTTATCCCATGTATTTGGATCATACTTTTACCTTGGATGAATTCTGGTCAGGTAATGAAGATGAAGATTGCTTGGATGCAGATTATTTGGATACGGAATATTTGTTCTCTGATTAAGTTTTCCAATATATTCCAGCTGGATGGAATCTTTGCAAAACATGTCTACAGATTCATTTGGCTAATGACGACATGCATACTTCATGTCAGGACCACTATTAAAGAAGACCTCCATTTTCAACTCTGCAATAGTGGAGGACGCACTAGGATACTTTATGTCATGATCAGCATTAAAGAAGACCTCCATTTTCACCTCTGCAATAGTGGATGACGCACTAGGATACTTTATGTCATGATCAACATTAAAGAAGACCTCCATTTTCAACCATGCAATAGTGGAAGATGCACTAAGAACACTTTATGTCATATTAGGATCCATCAGGATATGTTATTCAGCATTATGTATAGTAGTAGTTGGGATCTATAAATGGGGACATAGATTAGAAGGATAGGCAGAACTTCTTCAGCTCTCAGCTCTCATCTCGAAAATCATTCTCAATCTTCTTTTGTAAACTTAGCATTCTCTTGTATTTCACAAATAATTTGAATATTATCAGAATCCTAAGGATTATACTTTGGTGTTCATATTATAGCTTTTGGAATTTCTTATTACGGTGGATTCTATCTTCCAGATTTCTTTTGGAATTTCTTATTACCGTGGATTCTATCTTCCAGATTTCTTTTGGAATTTATTATCACGGTGGATTCTATTTTCCAGATTTGTAAGTCTTCATTATCCTTTTCTTACTATTGCAAGTATTAGCCTTATGACCTTTTTGTCCACACTTATAACAAATAATATTATCCTTATTGTACTTCTTTTTATTTTTGTTCCTATAATATTTCCTAGGATTCTCATATTTGTGAGTCATATTTATGCGGTTTCTTTTTTCTATAAATCAACCTTTTTTGTTTAGAGACTCGAGAGGGAGCTTTTATCCCTGTAATGCCAAATGCTTCACAAAATGAGCCTAATTCTCTTCTTTCACTTCCATATTTAGCCTGAAATTTTAAATCTTGATATGTTGTTAATGCTTCTTTCTTTACAAAGGCAACCAGTTGCCCATAAGTCATATCATTAAAATTTATTGATTCTGTACCCATTTCTTTTTGTAGATTTGTCATAATCTTCTGGGAAAAAATTACTAGAAGAATAAAACAACGAATAAATATTATATGATATTAAAAAATTTATTATCAACAGAAGATTATTTATTACATAGTTAAAAGGAATAAATTTATACGGCTTACACTTTATAGAATTAATAGAATACTACTATATTAGATTTCAAAATTATTACATACTTATTCCTCTGATAATTCATTTAGGAAGAATACTACTACAGATTTACAAAGTGAGATTACTCAGTTAAAAAATCAAATGAAGCAAATAAAAGACGATGTTTTATGAATTGAAACAAAGAATTTAGAATTAGAAACTAAAATTGCCATTCTTAAATCTAGTACATCAAAAGGGAAAAATATAGTAGAGGATGACACACTACAAAATTTAGTCATTCAGAATTTCAATTAGCAGAAGTATCATTATCAGATAAAGAATTTCAATTAGCAGAAGTATCATTATCAGATAAACCACCTCAAGATTCTCAATTCATTTCTGTTATTGAGCAAATAAATTTTCAAAAATGGATCGTATATATTACAATATCAATAGGATCTTACCATACGACTATCACAGCTATGATTGATAGTGGTGCTGATCAAAGTTGTATTAGAGATGGATTAATTCCGACTAAATATTATGTACCAACAAAAGAATCTTTAATCACGGCAAATGGTATGCCATTAAAAGTAAAAGGTAAGCTAGTAAAAACTTCTATATGTAATGATAAATTTTGTTTTAAACATCATTTTATTGTAGGTGGGGATTTAAATATTCAGGCTATTTTAGGAACTCCTTTTCTGACCCAAATTTATCCTTTTTGGGTTGATAAACACGGAGTTGGAACTAAAATAATGGGATCAACAGTTTTTTTTAAGTTTTTATCTCCAGTAAAAAGAAAAGAATTATTATTGTTACAAAGTAATTCTATCTACAAACAAATTTCTACTATAAATTCAATATCAAAAAAGATTAATTTTCTTAAGGAAGAAAAAGGTTATGTAAGAATTCAAGAACAATTACAAGAATTAGGATTACAAAAGAAAATCAAGGATTTCGAAGTAATAATACGAAAAGAAGTATGTTCAGACATTCCTAATGCCTTTTGGGATAGGAAAAAACATTTAGTATCGTTGCCATATGAGAAAGACTTTAATGAACGTAGTGTACCAACAAAAGCTAGACCTATACAAATGAATTCAGAATTATTAGAACTTTGTAAAAAAGAAATTGAAGGATTAATAAGTAAGGGATTAATAACTCCATCTAAATCACCTTGGAGTTGTGCAACATTTTATGTTCAAAAGCAAGCTGAAAAAGAAAGGGTAGCTCCCCGATTGGTTATAAATTATAAACCCCTTAATAAAGTTTTACAATGGATTAGATATCCCATTCCTAATAAAAGGGATTTATTAAAACGAATATATAATGCAAAAATATTTTCAAAATTTGATATGAAATCAGGATTTTGGCAGATTCAGATTGACCCAAAAGATCAATATAAAACAGCTTTTACAATCCCATTTGGTCATTATGAATGGAATGTTATGCCTTTTGGATTAAAAAATGCCTCTTTAGAATTTGAAAAATTAATGAATGATATATTAAATCCTTATACACATTTTTCTAGAGTATACATTGATGATGTTTTAATTTTTTCTGATATAATAGAACAGCATTTTAAACATTTGAATATCTTCTTAAGTGTAATTAAGAAAAATGGATTAGTAGTTTCTGCTTCAAAAATTAAATTATTCCAAACTAATATTAGGTTTTTGGCCACAATATATACAAAGGGACCCTTATTCCTATACAGAGATCTTTAGAATTTACAAATAAATTTCCCAACGAATTAAAGGATAAGACTCAATTACAAAGATTCTTAGGATGTTTAAACTATATTTCTGATTTTTTTTCCAAAATTAAGAGAGATATGTGCTCCTTTATATAAACGTTTACAGAAGAATCCACCGGCATGGACAGAAGAACATACTAATATTATACAATTATTAAAACAACGAATAAAAACTTTACCACTTATTACTATTCCACACCCCCAAGCATTCATGATTGTAGAAACAGATGCATCTGACATAGGATATGGTGGTATTTTAAAACAAAGATTGCCATCTGAATCAAAAGATCAATTAGTAAGATATCATTCAGGATTATGGCTTGGACCGCAGAAGAATTATTCCACAGTAAAAAAAGAAATTTTATCTATTGTTCTTTGTATTTCTAAATTTCAAGATGATTTAATCAACAAAAGGTTTCTTTTAAAAGTAGATTGCAAACCTGCCAAAGATGTTTTGCAAAAATATGTAAAGAATTTAGTTTCCAAACAAATATTTGCAAGATGGCAGGCTATTTTATCAGTATTTGATTTTGACATTGAACATATCAAAGGAAATTCTAATTCATTTCCTAATTTTCTAACTCGGGAATTTTTGACAGGTTCTAAAGATGAATACCCAGAATACCAAGAATAAGACCCTTACGGTCCGAGATTTCTTGAAGAATCCTACACCTCCATCTACTTCTAACCGTTTTCAGTCTCTTTAGGATTTTCCACCTTTAACTTATGTTCAAGTTGCTTCAAATCCCTTAGCTAAATTACAGCGATCCCTTATACCAGATTCTAGTATTCATTTTCCTTACCCTTCATGTCAACCAGCACAGACTTCCAGCCACCAGGTTCCAACCCAAAATACTCTAGACAAAAAATCATTCAATCCAAATCCTCGATGTTATGCCACCAAGATTAATGTTGAACATTTATCCTTACCAGGCATCATGAACCTTTAGAATATCAAGATCTTTTGGGATATATTTTTAATATGTTTCAAGATAAACAGTATTGGGTCTCCTCTGAGCTAAACAAGGATTTGCATTATTATCAGTATATCTTGGTACACTTAGGATAGGTAGATATACACCATACTATGGATACACCAACAAATTCAGTCATTATGTACTCCAAGGTTGTTATCAGGAAATCTTAAATCGGCAAGACTGGATTGATTTGACAGGATCAGCAACTGGTAAAGCCCATTTTGGAGGTTCTTATAATCCTCCAGGATACTCCTATGAGGATTATAAAGCAGCATGGTTTCGAGGATTTTCTTCAGACCCTTCAATCATTCGTGGTTTTACACCATACATAAGACATTAAGAACTGATTTTGCTAGTATTTCTCTATGGTTTTATGAATGGTGGATGTATTATGGAGCCAATGAAGACATTTATCCTCTTGATGCTAAGAAGGCTTGGCAGCTATTCAGTGGAAATCTAGATTCTGCTATTCCCGACTTTGGCAAGCTTATTCAGTTCCATTTCAAATTGAAGCTTCCATGGATTCTCAGTTGGAATTTTAAACTCACTCAGTATTTTCCAACGCCAATGCCACTTTCTCTTATTCGAGAATTTAAAATCAAATGGTGGGTCTCACTCAAGGTAACTCAGGATACTATTCAGATTTACTTTGAAGAACAAAAATTGCTCCAACATAATCCAAAATAGTCTGGCACCTTCCCAGTCCATTCTTTCGCCCCTTCCAGTTTCCCCACTCCTGCAAAGAAGGAAGTCTTAAGCTCAGACACAAGTCAGGTCTCCCAACCGCCGTCTGCTCTATCATTAAAACAAAAACTTCAACAGGAGAATGACCTTTTGGATTACCAAGAATTTTTGGAATTCAAGAAGTTTCGGGAGAAATCTAATAGTTTTAAGGGTGCTTCTACCACAACATCATCTTCTGATCCTATGGATTCCAATTTAGTACTGGAACATCTGGAGTTTTAAAAAAGTTTTAAAAAAAAAAAAATTACTTACTCTTTTCATTTTTGCAGCTGCAGGAATATTGTCCAGATCAGATGGAGGAACACCTTAAGGCCCGTGGATTTATTATGCCTGATCAAAAGAAGAATTGTACTACTCAGATTTTGAATAGAGAAATTGGTACCAAGATGCTTGACAAAAGATTACAGAATCAACTATCATTTGATTGACTATGGCGAGATGAAGATGAACTTTTTAATCGAACCCGAATTCAATCTTTACAGATTAATGAGGATGGCCAGCTATCTAAAGTTCAGCTCTGTTTTTATCCCATGTATTTGGACCAGACTTTTACCTTGGATGAATTCTCATCAGGTAATAAAGATGAAGATTGCTTGGATGCAGATTATTTGGATACGGAATATTGGTTCTTTGATTAAACTTTCCAATACATTCCAGCTGGATGGAATCTTTGCAAAACATGTCTACAGATTCATGTGCCTAATGACGACATGCATACTTTATGTCAGGACCATTATTCAAGAAGCTCTCCATTTTCAACTCTACAATAGTGGAGGACGCACTAGGATAATTTACGTCATGATCAATGTTAGTGGAAGATGCAGTTGGATACTTTATGTCATTATCAGTATTAAAGAAGGCCTCAATTTTCAACCTTGCAATAGTGGAAGACGAACTAAGGATATTATCAGCATTATTGGAAGATCCACTCAGAATATTTTATATTATTAGTATTAGTGGATGACCCACTCAGAATATTTTATGTCATATTCAACATTATTTTCCAACTTTGTAATAGTAGTAGTTGGATCTATAAATTGGGAGTTGGATTAGAAGGAGAGGCAGAACTTCCTTATGCTCTCAGCTCTCATTTCTAAAAACCACTCTCTTCATTTGTAAACTTAGCATTCTCTTGTATTCTACACAGAATTTGAATAATATCAGAATTTTAAAGATTATACCTTGGTGTTCTTATTATAGCTTTCGGAATTAATTACGGTGGATTCTATCTTCCAGAATTGTAAGTATTCTATATCCTTTTAAGTTGATTTTTCCTTAGTTATCTAACCTGGGTTGATTTTGGTATCAGAGCCATACTCTACTCAATTATTGCAATTACCATTGTACCTATAGTGATTAGAAATGTGTTGGTAAGCTCATAAGTCCATTGGTAAGCCTTGAAGTACTGTAAGTACTCGGTGTTCCAGGTGTAGTTTCCCACTATTCACACTATCATACAATATGGTAATGATTAAATTCTAGTAGATCAATATGGCTAACATACTAAGAAAAATCCTACATAATAATTATAATACAGCTAAACGGATTGTTCAAAGTAAAGAAGAAATTATTCAAGGAAATTTTGATGATTGGTCTATTCCAGAAGAAAATATAGAAACAATTTATAAGGTAGGATCTTTGGATTTTAAAACTGTTTTCAGTATTAAAACACATGAAGAAACATTGAATATTCAAGAAAAGTTTCATTCTTCATCATTACTATCTAATATATATATATAAAGAATTATTTAGATAAAGGATATAGATTTGTTCATTTTGGATTAATTCAGATAGCAATTAAACCTCTGGTTCATATTGGTGTTGATACTCCCATTTATGTAGCATTAAGAGATAAAAGATTAAAAAAATACAAGATTTCTTTGTTGGCTTTAATTCAGACTAATATATGTAATGGACCCATATTTTTTAATTGTGCCCCTAATTTTTCTGTATCATTAACTGATCCATTGGTTATGAATTCTCTTACTTTAGATATTCATATTCAAGGAGATGAATTTGAAAAATTGACTGAACAATTTGTGGTAATGTATAGGATTTATTATAAATTAATGAGTAGTCAATTAAATCCTAAGTTTCGAATGTATCCATCAATTAAAAAAGAAACTGTTTTATTACAGATAGAGGATGTACATTCAAAAACATATACTCCTAAAAGATTAAAATGGAATGAAATCACTATACCTGAAGAATTTCAAGTAGAGAATCAACAATCTAATAGAAATATTGAACGAAGAAATGTTTCCCAAATCATAGAAGAAGATGATGGTACAGTCTTAGTACGATTTAATTCTTTTAGACATAATAATTCTACTTTAGAAGATATTCCTTTTCAATCCCATCGGAGATCTACATCTAGTATTAATGATTTCCCAAATAATTTTACAAAGACACAAGTTTATCATAAAAATCCAATCCCAGAAATAAATTCTTATAATTCTCCACCTTTATCTCTCACAGCTTCTCAGATGCAAGGGGATATTAATGTTATCACTAAAGTATCTACTGTTAATTTTTATCAATTAATAGCAGATTTAGAAGATGATGAATATATAGAACAAAGAAATTGGTATCATACATTAGACTCTCCATTTTAGGATAGATTACAACAAGAATGGATCATAGATGTCAAGCGGCATAATACTCCGTTTAATTTCTTCTCATTGTTAGAATACTATTGTACTACACTGGATCTAAACAATGTATACACTTTATCTCATATTAATGTTCAGACTAATTTGGCAAAAAAATCAGAATTAGGGGATGGAACAATGATAGCACAAACTTATCCTCCGTTAAATACATTAAAGATAGATACAGCCCATGGTGAATTACTTGTATCCCCATTTAAGATTGGTAAAGATAATGATGAATCTGTCAAGATGGAAGATATACGAAAATTACATATGCAGCATAATTATTCAAATGTAGTATTACATCATATAACTAAACAATTGGATTCTTTATTAGTTGAGGTTAAATCTTTACCTCGACACAGTCAAAAATTTCTTGATAGTCATTCTTTTCCTCATTTTCAACCTAATGTATTAATTACTGAAAGAGATAAAATTAAATTACCTTCTAGAGGATTTCAGACACCTTTAATTGAACACCTTTAA